>CM033728.1:17277730-22394998 GCA_019671005.1 Hibiscus mutabilis | reverse complement strand
TAACCAAATCCCCTTTTAATTAACTTTTAAAACACATGTTAAAATGATTTAATTGAAGGGAGAAATCACCAACAAAACTTGGTAAAATAGCTCCTTAAGGATTCTAAGAATTTGATTCTTCTCATTTTAGTCACCTTTTAAAAATAGTTTTCAAAAATTGCATTTTGGTCACTAGCCAAAATGTCACTTCCAAATCTCATTTTCAAAAATTAATTCCACCAATATTAATCATATATCAAAAGATGATTTTTAACCATTTTCCCATATTTTTATCTTACCAAAAAACATTTACTCCTGAATCTGACTCAAATCCCTAACCCGGTCCATTGGATCGTCTAACAAGCCATAAAATCGCTAGGCCCAAAATTGGGGCGTTACAATTTAATCGAGGAAAGTTGGTTTAATTGGGTTTTTATTGGTAAAATTGGTATATTTTTGAATATTGTATTTTTTTTTCTGAGTTCTTGATCAGGTTGGATTATGCTTTTGATGTTTAATAATGTTAAAAGTTTGGATTTAACATTGTAATCCCGAAACTAGTTGAATCTCTAATATTAAAGGTTGGTAGTTAAGGGTTTTTTATGAGGTTTTTGGTGTTTAATCATTTCTAGAAGTAAAAGAATGTTGTAGAAGGGTTTTTAGAAGTTAATTGATGAAGTTTGATGTATCGAATCGTTGTATTGTGGCTGGGCTACGTTTGTAAGATGTTTGAGATTGATTTTAATAAGTTTCGGGATGGTTTTTGAGTGGGCAACTTGTGAGTTGCGGGAATCTGCTTTGAGGCAGGGGTTTGGATGCACTTTGATGCTTGTTTTCTTTGGTTTTGTATGCTCAAAATAGGGATAATCAAGGCAAAGTAGCTTGAAGTAGATTGTGGCTTGTTGGGAGCTTGTTTTGCTTTGGCGAAGCAAGGCGAGGTGAAATCGGTGAGTGGAAACTGGTTTTAAATGATTCCTAAAGGTTTGCAAATGATGTTGGGAGTTTAGGTTAAGCGTGAAACTCTTAACTATGCTCGGACATAAGTTTCCCTCTTTTGCTCTTAACATCGGATTTGATATAAGCATGATTGATTACGTGTTTGGGTTTTAAACATGGTTTGTTATACTTTACTGTAATTGCATGGTTTTGAATACATATGCAAGTGTTTAAAAGTAAATGAAATGCTAGTGAGCATTGGTTTTCATTCCGGTTGGGAATGGGTTATTTCTTGGGCAATGTGGTAGAGATGTGGATTTTGTTTAATGCATTATAAAGTAGTGAGTAAATGGTTTTGTAAATGATATATTGGCTATATTACAAGGTAAGAAACATTCAGATATATAGCTGGCATGCCATAGGATTAAAGTGCACTATAATATATGTTTAAAATCGATCATGTCCATGGGTCCTTGAGGTATGGCGGATTGGCTACTCGGACTATTGAGGTTCTCATTAGAGGTTATACGGATTGGAAAACCTTTATGAAGGTAAATCTTATGGATTGGCAAGGTTTGAGATATCATGCAGATTGGCATGCTATGAGTATGGTGGATGATTGTCCATCATGAGTTATCCGTGTAGCCAATGTGTGGATGGAAGATTGTTCATCCAAGGATAGAGGATTGTCTATCCAAGGGTAGAGGATTGTCTACCCGAGGTCACTATAAATGCCAATATATGAAAGTTCATGTGTTGAACATATGATTTAATGCTTTGGGATTTTAGCATGGTAATATGATTTAATGCTTTGGGGTTTAAGTATGTGGTTTACAAAGGTTTTGTATAATGTTTAAGCACAAGTCTTGATTTGAAATCAATGTAAATGCTTTGGATTGTAAGCATGGTTTGAAAACAAGTGTTTGGTTTTCAAAAGTTTAAATTGCATCATTGTTTAATGAGCATCCTTACTAAGCATGTGTGCTTACGCTCTCATTTATCTAATGATGCATAGCATTGAAGTTTTGGGGCAGCAAAGGCACGGCTTAAAGTGATCCAAGAGCAAGACTCCTTTTGAGTATAAACTCAGTTTATGTTTTCGATTAATAAGGCAATGTGTTTGCCATGTTTTTGGGATATGTAATTCTGTTTTCCCCTAGTTTTGAGCATGATTAATGATGTGTTTTGGACTTGGATTATTATTGCTAAACTTGCTAATGATTTTTCTTATATTTGATGCTAGGTGATTACCTAGGTATGCATCTAGATAACTTTGGTTGAATGCTGCTTTGATGGATCTATCATGTTAATTATGGTGATAGATTTATTTTGGAATGTTGCATATGTTGGAAAACATTCAATTGGGTGTTTTGGTATGTTGGTGAGTGTTTTAGGAAGCATGCCTACAGATTGATCTTTTGGAAGTATGTGAGTTGTTATGGTTGCTTAATCTTGGTGCAAGTGATGGATTATGATAAGGTGTGTGGTTGCATGTGTGTATGTGAGTTGCTAGTTTTGGTCCTTATTTGATCTTGACGCCCGTTTTCTCCTTTTTACAGGCATTGATACTCCGCCTCACTATCAGGTTCAACCATCTCAACCTTTCTTTTTCTCCAATTATGATTTGGAATTTTAAAGCGCCCTTTCGGGTTTTCACTTTAAAGAGTTTTTTTTTGTGCCCTTCTGGTTTTCACCCAAGAGATCTCTTTTGTTATCTCGTGTGCCTTCCTTGGATAGATAGGACATGTGCCATTGGTCATCCTATCTAGTTGTTTAAAGCTTCTCACCTTCCCTAGCCATTATGTAGGGAGGCGGAGGACTGAGTTAACATCGTTTTCTTTGATCACCTGCATTTTCAAGGTTAAATCATAGTAATGCTCCGAAATCTCTTGTTTCATTATAAGCCTATGTTATCTTATTTGACTAAAATTGACAAGAAGGCCAGGAATGGATGCTCAAAAACACTGCTTTATTACGATTAAGGGCTTGGGATATCTTAAAAAGAAAGGTATAACACACATGAAGATACAAAATCTCTCATTATCCTTGATATGAATGATACATGATCCTGTCAACCGGTGTAGAATTTCTTGCCTGAAACCTTCTCTTCATGATGTTCATGAGGATGCCCTTCTCTTCGAATATTCAACTTTTCAACTTACCCGAGCCGCCCTCTGCGGGTTTTCAACTCGAGTCCTTCCTTTGCTTCAAGACGCCCGGTTTCGGGTTTTCGTCCTGAGCTCTCAAATTTTTTTTTTAGAGATAATATTTCTTGACGACATCAGAATTTACTGGATTTTTCAGCTCGTCCCCGTCCATTTCTGTTAGGATCAGGGCTCCTCCCGAGAAGGCCTTTTTATGACGACGGTCCTTCCCTGGGTTGGGGCCCATTTTCCTCGAGAATCTTTCTCGATAGGAGGATTCTCTTGAGTACCAGATCCCCTTCTTTGAATTCTCTTGGGCGCACCTTTTTGTTGTAAGCCTGCACCATCCGCTTTTGGTACATCTGACCATGACAAATGGCCTTTAGTCTTTTTTCGTCAATGAGATTTAGCTGGTCGAATCTGGCCTACACCCATTCAGCTTCTTCCAGTTTTACTTCGTTTAAGACCCGGAGGGACGGAATCTCTACCTCAATTGGGAGTACTGCCTCGGTACCATGCACCAAGGAGTAGGGCGTTGCCCCGTTGATGTGCGAATGGACGCCCTATAGGCGAAAAGGGCAAAAGGCAACTTCTCATGCCAATCCCTCGTAGGTATCCGTAGTTTTTGCTATGATCTTCTTTATGTTCTTGTTTGCCGCTTCCATCGCTCCATTCATTTTAGGACGATAGATCGTGGAATTATGGTGTGTTATCTTGAATTGAGTGCACACGCCCTTCATCATCTTGTTGTTCAGATTGGAAGCGTTGTCGGTGATGATCCTATCTCGCAATCCCAGACGACAAATAATTTCCCTCTTTAAGAACTTACAAACTGTAGTCCTGGTGATATTGGCGTAAGACGTTGCCTCTACCCATTTAGTGAAGTAGTCTATGGCAACCAAAATGAAACGATGCCCATTTGAGGCTTTCGGATGGATTTGCCCGATGACGCCCATGCCCCATGCCGCGAAAGGCCACGGAGAATTCATGGTGTGTAGAGGTGATGGGGTGCATGAATCTTGTCGGCGTAAATTTGGCATTTGTGGCATTTTTCGCGTAATCGATGCAATCTCTCCTCCATGGTCAACCATAAATAATCGTATCTCATAATTTTTCGGGCTATAGACAGCCCATTGGCGTGCATTCCACAGATCCCGTCATGTACTTCAGCTAAGATTTCCTTCACCTCTCGGGCATCCACACATCTCAAAGAATGTTTGATCATGACTTCTCCTATATAGGATTTCCCATCTAGGATATATTTTGTTGCCATTTTTCCGAGCGCTTTTCTGTCATTGTCGTTTGCCCTTCTCGATAATTTTGAAGCTTGACATATTGCAGATGTCATAGTACCATGGATTTCCGTCAATCTCTTCCTGTATATTACAACAATGAGCAGGTTTTTCAAACGTCTCGCATCTCAATGGGCTTCATTTCTGCCCCCGGTGTTTGTTTTAAACATGGATGCCAAGGTTGCCAATGCATCCGCCATCCGATTTTCTTCTCGGGGTAAGTAATTGAAGCTGACCTTTTCGAACTCTTTGACGAGCTCTTGGATCCATTCGTGATATTTGACCAACTTTGGGTCTCTCGGTTTCTACTCCCGCGCAATTGGTAAATGACTAGGGACGAATCTCCGAACACTCAAGTTCCTTAACCTTTCTTTCGATGGCTGAGTTCAGTCCCATGATGCAAGCTTCAGATTCAGCTATATTGTTTGTGCGTAAGAATTCCAATCACTGGTGAAAGGATAATAGACGCCCTCGGGTGAAATTAGTACTACCCCTATCCCATGTCCGAGGGCATTGGAGGCTCCATCGAAGTAAAGTTTCCATGACTTATCATCTGAAATCTCTTCTTCGGTTGTGATGCACATCAAGTCTTCGTCTGGGAAACTAAAGTTCAATGCCTCATAGTCATCCAAGCACGACTAGCCAGAAATCTGCACACGCTCCCTTTTTGACTTTTCGATTAACATATACGATGTCGAATTCGGATAAGAGCATCCGCCATCGGGCCATCCTTCCCGTTAGCGCTGGCGCTCCATTAAGAACTTTAATGGGTCTAGCTTGGATATCAACCGGGTAGTATGGTACAACATGTATCGCTCGAGCCGCTTGGTAGCCCAAACTAGAGCACAACACACGCTTCAGACCGCCGGGTACCGTGTTTCGCAATCATTGAATTTCCGCTTAGGTAATAGATGGCTTGCTCTTTTTCTTGACTCATCGTGTTGCCCAAGACACATCCCATTGAATTCTCAAGACCGTTAAGTAGAGAATTAGTGGTCGACAAGGTCATCGTGCGACTAAAATTGGAGCATTTGTCGTACCCTTTGATCTTTTCCAGGGCTTTTTGACATTCTTCATCCCATACGCCAGGATTATTTTTTCTAAGAAGTCTGATGACCGGGTCGCATTGATTGGTTAATTGGGAAATGAATCGAGAGATATAATTCAGCCTCCCCAGGAAACCGCGGACTTCCTTTCGTGCGGGTGGTGAAAGGTCCTGGATGGCTTTCATTTTATCCGGTCAATCTCAATCCTCTTTCGCTACTACGAACCCCAAGAGTTTTCCAGAAGTAACGGCGAAGGTACACTTGGCAGGATTGAGCCTTAGTTGGTACTTCCGTAGTCTTTGGAATAGTTTTCTCAAGTTTTGTAGGTGTTCTTCCTCTGTTTGGGATTTCGCAATCATATCATCCACGTATACTTCTATTTCTTTGTGCATCATATCATGGAAGAGAGTCACCATTGCCCTTTGGTATGTTGCCCCTGCGTTCTTTAGTCCAAATGGCATCACCTGATAACAAAAATTACCCCACATGGTTATGAATGTGGTTTTCTCCATGTTGTTAGGATCCATCTTTATCTGGTTGTACCCTGAGAAGCCGTCCATGAAGGAAAACCATGAATGTCCTGCGGTGTTGTCAACCAGCGTGTCAATATGTGGCAAAGGGAAGTTGTCTTTTGGGCTAGCTCGATTCAGATCCCTATAATCTACACACATACGAACTTTCCCGTCTTTCTTTGGTACTGGTACAATGTTTGCAACCCATTCGGGTATTTGGCTACCTCCAAGAATCCAAAGATCAAATTGCTTCTTCACTTCTTCTCGGATTTTTAACAACATCTCCGCCTCATTCTCCGAAGTTTTTTTTGACTGGTTTGCACTCCGATTTTGTTGGCAATTTGTGCACCACTATGTCGGTGTTCAATCCCGCATATCTTGATAAGTCCAGCGAAGACATCCTTGAATTTCTCAAGTAGGGCTATCGGTTCATGCTTGGTTTTTGAGGAAATAGTCGTTCCTATTTTTATTTCTTTTCTCGCTTCTTTAGTCCCCAAGTTGACAATTTTTGTTTCTTCTTGGTGGGGCATAATCGCCTTTCTTCGTCGTCCACCATTCTCTTTAACTCTTTCGGGACCTCAATTTCTATTTCATCCCATATCCTTCCTCAATTTCTCCGAGACCTCGGGGCATCTGAAATTTACTCCAAGATTGATCCGTATCATTCATATCGTCAATCATGAGCGACCTGCAATAAATGAGAATGAATTGTATTGGGAAAGAGACGGCTTTACATGAAGGGAATGAACATGAAGAGTGCATGAATTGAATAAATGAGACTTTGGTCATTTTTAAGAAAGTGGGGATATTTTCATTTCAATCAAAAAGTTAACATAGGTGCCCCATACAAGAGATCCCCATTGTCTATGGGCAAAAACAAAAGGTTGATTCGAGCATTACTCGATCTATTCCTAAAAACTACTGTGTAGATCAATGCAGCCCCAGTTATCAAGTGTTTCCCGGGATGGCAAGGGCGGATGTTGGTCAACATTTTGCTGCCACGGTCCTTTTCAGCTATCATGTTGATGTACATCCCCTCAAATGATTTCTCGAGCATTTCCTCCCGGTTAAGTTCATCATTTTTCTTCATTGCCTCTCCAATATCTTGACCTGGCTGGTAGAACCCTCCGGAGACGAAAGTGGCTTTCAAACTAGGAAAGGATATCGGCCTCCACGGAATGTCCTCTCCTTTAGATCTGGCTTTTCTTTGCTCCTCCTTCCTCTTATATTCATGTTTTTTCTGTTGGACACTTGGTTGATAACCCAGCCCGAAACGATCTTTCTTGGTTATCATATTCTTGGGTCTCAGGTTTCCTTGTAATTTCTTTCCCAGCCCTTTTCCTATTTTGGCTCCTCGGCCCAGAGTTTCTGCGACGGTCATCTTAGTACAATTAGATAACCTGGGGTAGGGGATCCGACTTCCTTCTAAAACGAATGTGGCATTTACTAGTTCTAATGCTCGGAACGAGCATTCTGCAGCATCCTCATCATTTTGAATGTAGGGGGTGTCTGATGTCACGGAAGCAACAAATTCATGCTCTGCTTCTACGGTGACCAATTTGCCTTCAACTACAAATTTTAATTTCTGATGCAATGATGATGGGACAACTCCTGCGGAGTGGATCCACGGTCTTCCCAATAAGCAGCTGTAAGATGGTTTTATGTCCATCACCATAAAATCGATCACATATTCAGTTGGTCCGATCAATAGGGGCACCTCAATTTTCCCCATTGTTCCTTTTTGCGTGCCATCAAAGGCTCTTACCGAGTTGTAGCAAGGCTTTAGGTGCGAACCATCTATTGGCAATTTTTGCAGGGTTACCATAGGCAAGACATTCAATGCTGACCCGTTGTCGATCAGTACGCCTGGTAATACATACCCTTTGCAATGGGTAGTGATGTTAAGGGCTTTGGTAGACCTCATTCCTCCCTCCGGATCTCATCATCACTGAATGTGATATGATTTATAGGCGGTAATATGCCCTACTATCATGTCCAAGTTTGTTACAGAAATGTCCTGGGGCATAAAAGTTTGATTCAACACTTTCAATAGCGTCTCCCGATGCTTCTCTGAACTCAAGAGTAATTCCAGCACTGTGATCCTGGCCGGTTGTTTTCGTAGTTGTTCCACTACGCTGTACTCGCTATGTCTCAAGAACTTTAGAAATTCTTTGGCCTGGGCCCTGTTCACGGTTCATTTATCTTTTGGGGAGGTTCTTCTCCAAATATCTACGTAGGGCTAACTGTTGTATTCTTCCCCCTATCTTTTTCAGCTGCTCTCAAAGCCTCGGAGGAATAACATCGGCCGCTCCTTGTGAAATGGCCTGCCTCACCAACGCTCATATCGTTGGCTTTGTCGGTCTTCCAAACAGAGGCTCTTTTACCTGTTCGTGTTCTGATTTTTCTGGCATGGTCACATTCGCGGCATAATTCCAGGGAATTTGTCGCATATTTTTGAATGGGAATGGAGATGGTGCTGAAATGACGATCTTGGGATTTATCTTGCTGGTTTCTCCTTGGGAGACACTGCATTCCCTATCCCGGGAGAGATGATAAAAGGTCTATCCTTCTCGTATCTAGTTTTGGGGCTGTCTCGTCATGTGTACGTCTGATCCTTTCCCCATGGGTTCCTCAAAGAATTCAATTTGTTTTTCATTCATCAACTGCGCACCAACTTCTTGAACTCTTCACATTCTTGGATATCATGCCCTTCAGTCTGATGGAATTCGCAATACTTTCCACATTCCTTCTGCCTTATTATCATGCCTTTGTTGATCACACGAGCCATGCATAATTGTTGAAATACCCACCGTAAAGGAGACTTGATTTCTGACACGTCATCCTTTATCCTCCTGATAAAGCATTCTTCTATGACGTTTACCCCTCTGCTCCCATGATTAGGTAGCGGGTTGTTGGCTACACTCGGCTCTTCAAACTTCAATATCCGTAATCGATTAAGTTCTGTACAAGCTTTTTGAAGGCAAGACAGTTCTCAGTGGGATGTCCAGGGGTACCGCCGTGATAGTCGCAATGCGCGCTTGGATTATACCAAGGCGGGAAGGGTGGATTGACAGGAGCAACGATGTATGGCGGACCAGTCCGCTTCATATAATCGGGAATAAAGTTCGTGTACGAAACAGGTAGGGAAGTGAAAGTTCTCCTCTCTTTCTCTTTTCTGGTGACTCTCTCATCTCTTTGATTCGAATTTTGTGTTTTTCCCACAGGTGCTTGTGGCTGTGAGACTATGAAGTTCTTCGGGGCGGTATAGGTGCTGGTGGTGTTTACTTCACTTCTCTTGTTGTACTTTCGAGACCCTTCCCCACCATCAATTCCGCCGCTCTTAATTTCCAGTTCGAGAGACTCCTCATCCCCGATCAAGTCGGCAAAACACTGTATTGTATTATTAATGAGGTGATCAAGAGTGCCTTTTTTCGAGTATTGACAAATAATGGCGTGATTTCATGCTCCGGGATAGGTGGCTGGATTTGGGCGGCCACTTCTCTCCACCTTTGGGCATATTGTCGCAAGCTTTCATTGACTTCGCCCCATATTTTCTAGCATAATTCTGCTAGGGATCATGTACATTACATGTTTGTATTGCTCAAGAAATGCTTTAGACAGATCTTTCCATGTTTTAACATTCGCTTTGCTTAACTGAGTATACCAACGTAACGCCGCTCCAGTTAGACTATCCTGGAAACAATGGATCAGTAGCTTTTCATCTTTATGGTAAGCCGCCATTTTTCTACAATACATCGTTATGTGTGCAGAAGGACATGTGGTTCCGTCATATTTATCGAACTCTGGCGTTTTGAATTTTGGCGGCAAGACAAGATCAGACACCAGACTTAGGTCACTAGCGTCGTTTCCTGATTCTTCATTTGATTGTAACGCTTTAAATTTTTCTTCCATGAGGCGAAATCTTTCTTCCCATTTTTTCTCTACCTCATTCCTAATTCTTTCGACCATATTCAGGTCCGGCACTTCTTCTTCATAAAGTGCTTCGGTATCAAGGGGTTGAGTCTCAGGAGCCCCTATTTGAAAGCTGGAAGACATTCCTGCAGGGTCGATATACACCTTCCTAGCCTAGTTTAGTGCAGTTGGTTGAACCTTGTAGTGAGCCTGGGTACCTTCTGGTTCTTGAACATTTTCTCCTTCTACTCGTTTTCCAAGACCTCTTGCCAGTAATGCAGTTATGTCAGAAACTATAGATGTTTGTGACTGCGCAATCTGATCACTAAGGCTTCTCTGGGCCTCTTCAAGCCTTGTCTCGAGCTCTCTTTGCCCTCTTTCTAGACTGATTATTCTTTCTTCCATGAGCTTTCTTTGTAGCCGGGTAAAGTATAGGTGATGAATGATTGCGGGTTAACTACATACAATGCCACAATATTCATATTGTTAATATGGTTGCAAAAAATAAATGCATGTACAATGAAGCGAAAGTTATGATGCAAATGCAAGAATGCATGCAAACAAGGTACTGATTCCGCTGGTAATCACCCTTTTGAACTACTTCCACAGGAATTAAAGGGTCTTGATTACAACAAAATTCGTGTTACAAAGTAAAGATCCCTAGTACAAAAGATCTAATTATAACACAGAGTCCTATAGATAGATTCTAGCTCTATCTCCTAACTTTCCAATTGCCTTGAGCAGCTTGAGGAACCTGGGAGCTTCTTCCATTCCTGGGGCTATAAAAGGTCAGAGTGCCTCAGCCTCGACAGCTAAATCATTTACATGTCTGGCGACCCGTTGTATTTTCACCATTAGGTTTGCGTAGTACTGGTCTCTGTCCTGTACCATTCGAGCAGCGTCGCGTAATCTTTTCTGCCAATAGGTGTCCCCTCCGGCTGCAGCTTCCTCGAACACATTAATTCTTTCCTTGTAATCCTCCACAACTGCTTCGAGGGACCCGATTCGTGCTTGCAACACACCCACTTCGCGTTCTCTTTCTTGCAGCTCAGCGAAATTATTCATGTGGCAGTACATTCGAAGTGAGTGTTCGACTTCCGCTACTTTTCCTTTTAATTCATCATTTTGACTTTGGCTTTGCCCCAACCATTGAATAGTGTCATCGTACAGTTTCTGCATTTCTAATAGTCTATTTTCTTTTCCATACGGCGACACTTTCTCTCTCATGATGGACAGCTTGTTTTCCTTTGCTGATTTCTTGTCTGAATCTTTCTTTCTCTTGATCAATAGCCTTCTTGGCGGACCGTTTTTCTTCCTCCATAGCCAAACGGTAGCTTTCAATCTCTTTCTCGATCGCTCTTTTGTTGATTTCTCGTTCTTCTTCCACCAAACGGATGCCGTTCATTCTTTCTCTTTCCACAACTATGAACTGACTCCGGCCGGCCTTTTGTATTTTTGCTTGTAACAGAAGGGCATCTTTTTGATAAAGAGTATTTTTGTCGCTTAAATCTGCATTCAATTTCTTCAATTGCCTAATGATCCCGTCCCGCTCGTCAACTTCTAAGCTTGCTTTATAGAGTTCGCTCGCATGTTGGGTCTGTTGGATGTCCATCTTCTTTTTAACTTCCTCGAGTTCACTCCTTAAGATGTCGGCTTCGGACGGTACCACCCTTGTAAGCTCTTCGAGTGACACTGCTGGTCCTTGATCAGATTTAGGAATCACATCATTAACCCTCAAACGTCTCCAAAGATCGTAATCTGGGGTAGTCATGTGCTCGGTATCTCCTTCCACCCTGATCCGATAAAAATGATCCCAGGCCCTCATGATGGTCTGAATTTTTCCTTTGAACTCTCCTTTGAAAAGAAATTCAGTTTGGCTTAATCCGGCGGTATTGGGAATGAACTGTCGTGATCCGAACTGCCGAGACACTAAAAAAGCGGGCACAAGCGATCCCTCCATGCAATCCCAACATCATCAGCCAGTTGAAGTAACCACAACTGTATAGAAAATAATTAACTTTACCGAGCCATGGGACCCTCCATGCTATGTCTTCATCTTGAATGTTCCTGAAGAACTTGGTCCACATTTTTGTTTTCAAATCCTCTCGCCATTCCTTTGCTAAGTATTCTCGTAAAGGCGAAAAACCTTGGAAGGATATCCGGCAGACAGCGTCGGCGTCTTCCACATGTGACTCTGGATCCATACTTGTAATAGCTGTGCGCAACCTCGAAAACGTCATTCTTCATGTTTCCGGCTAGCGTTTAAGGAAATGAAAGTCTCGACCAAGATTGCTGGTACTGGGTTTGCTTTTCGTTTCACCCGTTCAAACAAATCCAGAATGGCTATGTCAATGTTCCCGAGTACTCTGGGAAAGATCACCAAGCCATATATTCCTAAAGCGAATAGGTCCACTTTCTTTCCCTCATCTGGATGTGTCGATATGATGTCCCGAATACTCTCCCATGCAAAGATTGTATTATCTCCTCGGATTTGAAAGAGGCCACTAACCCAATCGTCACTCATTCCCGCAAAGGTTTTGAGTTTCGCAGTTGTAATCCGATTCCTTGAGGCTTCGCGTAGATCCAATCTTCCTGGATATTTTTCTGGTTAAGTAAAGCAGTGTATTCTTCTACCGTAGGCATCATGTCCTGCCCATTGAAGGTGAAGCAGCAAAAAGCCGGATTCCAGAACTGGACTATAGCTCGGAGTAGGGGCTGATTAATCCGAATATATAACAGCTGTGCGATGTCGCCATAACTATCGTGAAATAAGTCATGTAGTCTTCGGTCCCATCTTTCCCAAATGCTTTGAAGATCCCACAAGTCGTTCTGTTGGAGACTCACATAGGTGTATCCAGCTATTACGCGTTCGTTAGGCAAACTGTCCCCTTGGATTTTCTGGTTGACCTCTGACCAATGTCTGACTGACAAATTAAGCTCTTCTTTCCTAAGACACCTTTTTTCCATGGTGAAAGACTTTCTGATCAGGCAAACCACTTGATCCAGTACCTTTATGCGATGCAAATGCAATGATGTATGAGAAAAAGAACAAAAAGCTTAAAAGAAAACAAGTCAGATTGCAGATAAAATTGATAAATATATAAATAAAATGACAAAATTAAATGAAATAAACACACAAAACAACCCTATTTATCCCGTCTAAAACCTAAGGTCATCCGCATGGCTCTAAATGGGTAGGTTTCTATGTATTCTCTACATGCAGTGTTGGTGCTAGGAGGTACCCGAATTGTCCTTGCTGTCCCCTACTAAGGGTAGCAAGGCCCCCGATCATCACCCATTATAGGCTCCTTTCAACCGGGTTCAATTGTGGGGACCCATTCGCTTATGCCCGCATTGAAGGAACGATATCCTCATTTAAAGCATAAGGTACTCAAGCCCCGAAGGTACTTTCTAGGCCCATACGGGAGAACGATATCTCCACGAAAGCATTAGCGTTTTCCCCCCACTTAAAAAAGACGGGTTTATATTCCATATTTTAAATGCGTTAAAATAAACGCGCAATTATGACCGAATGTTAATTTAATAGTCACTTTAATCCGGAACTTCCAATATTAGTAAAGCGGTAATTATTTTAAAAGCTTGACTCTCATTTGTTTTTTTTTTAAAAAAAAACAAAAATGTCCCCAGCGGAGTCGCCATCTGTAGCGATGTCCCTTTTCTTTTAAATCGCTAAATAAAAACGATGATTTTTGAAAGGTGTTTGAAAGGTGTTTGTGATTTTTTTTTAAAATATTTATTCCGTGGGGTTTACAAAAACCTCATAAAAATGGAGTCGCCACCGGCCACTTAGGTAGGCCGGACACCATAAAACCAGAGATTCAAAAAGACAGGGTTCGGGAGTCGGTTACGGATGGGGAAGGATTAGCACCCCCACACCGCCCAAAAATTGGTACTTTAATAATTACCACTTTATTAATATTGATTTTCCGGATTAGAGTGACGATTATTTTAAATTTTGGTCATAATTACGAATATATTTTAAGGGTCCGTTATCCGAGAATAAACACCCAACCACTATCACTACGCTTTGATACTCGGCCCCGTTTACGCTCGGATAAAAGGACTCGCATTAACAAGTTATATCTTGATATGCAATCTTAGTGGCAAAAACGTAAAACATGGCAAAATATTTAAACATAATAAATATTGACATACCAGAATACTAATTTAACATGAATGATATTTTAGACTAAAACATGTATATATATACATATTATTCTAAATAATAGATAAAAACAACTATCATGTGTCAAAATAACAAAGCGCAGAATAAGTACATATAGACGAACAAATATTTCAAAAAGACATGCATACTAGTAATAAAACATATTTCAACATATATGAACAATATATTATACATAAAAGAAGGCACATTAACACGTAACCTAAAAACCAAGGAAACATGCAATACGTAAAAAATACAAAACATGCTTTTTACGAATCAACTAGAACATAACATGCTTCAATACGAATAATCAGATAAAAAACATGAATGTCATACTTAACACATATATATACATATAAACATAAAATACGAGTCATATACGAGAGACATAAAATAAAATGATATCAATATATACGATTATAATACGAACAATAATATTTACAAAGAAAAACAGATCAAAATGAAAGAAAAACAAAAGTCAGTGGCGAAATTAAAGAACAATAATATGTAATTTGGGGACGAAATTGCGAAACAAACAAAACCTAAAAGGACCAGAATTGTAATTAGACCAAAGGCGGACCCAAAGTGAAAAATTCAAAAACGGGATGGTTAGGGCGTAATTTTACCATTCGAAACTGATTCGGTGTAATTTAGGGACGAAATTGTAACCTTTTGAAATATCAGGGGGACTGGGATTGTGATTATACCATGCGGCAAGACAAAAATGAAAATATTGAAAACGCGGTGGGATTAAGTGCGTAATTTACCCATTTCAAAAAATAACAACACCTATATAAGCCTTCTTTTTAGGCCGAAATCAAATTTTCACCATTTTTGTTTCATTTTCAGTTTTATAACCAAAAACTCATCCTTCGTTTCTCTCAACCTTCTTCTGAAACCCAAAATCTGGCGGCCGGCCGCCGTGTTCTCCGTTGCCGCTAACCGGCGCCGGCGAGACTCCAAAATACACCAAAACAACCCCCTTGTCGTCCTCAATACGAATCCTAGGTTGGATTCATAGGATATTCCTCTATTCGCCCTAGATCTAGGAAATACGAACAAAACAAATATTTTTTAGACCAAAACAAAACTACAAAGGGTCTTCTCCTCCCTTTAGTTCACCGGATCTGGCTTGTAGAAGCTGAAAGGCTTATCACTGAGGAAGGGAAGACCCACAAACGACTCGGTAAGACTACTCTCCTCTTTTATTTCTGTTTTTTTTTGTTAATCTTTCGTACATGCATGTAAAGAAAACAAGCAAGAAAAAAAGAGACAAAAATTTACCACTGGACTGCCTTTTGATTATCTTCGATGTTTACAACTTTCAGGGTTTTTTGTATTACAAGATCTCTGTTTTTTCTTTTTTGTTGCTACCCTTGTTCTCTCTTTTTTTCGCTAATCTCCCGTTACAAAAGCCCCGTTTCATATATATTATTGCTTCTGTTTTTTTGGTTGCAAGTTGCATCTTCCTTTTTTCAGATCTTGAACTGACACTTTGCTTGTTGTCTTTGGCATAATCTGAACGCGGGGACTGAATATCGGCGCGGTGGCGGTGTGGTCATTCTGCCAGCGGCCAGACGCGTTTTCGGCCGTTAGATCAGATCTGATCTAACGGTCGAGATGGCTTGAAGAACGATCGGCCTGGATGAAGCCTCGATTTGATGAGACGGCTTCAGATTTCGCCACGTGGAGCTCCGCAGTCGAGGAGTCAGAACGCGTGGATCTTACGCGCGCGTGGGATATTAAAGCGTCCGCGCGTGGACCACACGCGCGCGTGGCACTCGAACGGTCCATACGTGTGGGACACGCGCCTGGCAGATATTTTTGACCTCGGTTGCATCGTGGCCGTTGGATCAGATCTTGATCCAACGGCCCACAGTTACCTGCACATTGTAATTAAACGGGATTCAGATTTGGGCCAAACGGGCCTTGTAATTGAACTTGTAATTGGACTTGGACTTCATGTTTATTCGGGTTTAATAAATATTTAATTTTTCATTTTACCAGCCCAATAATATTAATAATAATATAATTATAACAGCAATACATGTATATACGAAAATGTATACTTATTATACAATCATTAATTAATATAATATTCTAGTATACGTACGTATAACCATACATATAATTAACATAACATCTATATATTAATCAAATACGCTCATACTCTAGATACATACGCGACATACATACACCCCTAATACGTATACATAGCTTATGCACACACCACCTTATATTAGTAACATTTATATAATAAATATACATGCAATATTAATATATTTACAAGTGAAAATGAGTGATTACACTGTGTTGTTTTCAGGAAGTGATTATCCTGCTGCAAATTTGTACTTTGGGAATGTTTGGAGAATTTTAAT
This sequence comes from Hibiscus mutabilis, assembly GCA_019671005.1. Taxonomy (NCBI): domain Eukaryota; kingdom Viridiplantae; phylum Streptophyta; class Magnoliopsida; order Malvales; family Malvaceae; genus Hibiscus; species Hibiscus mutabilis. The sequence goes on along the minus strand of CM033728.1, from coordinate 22,378,613 downwards.
GCTTTTGAGATAGTTGACAAAAAGTAATGAAGGTGTTTTGAAAAAGATAGGAATAGAAATGAAGAAAAAGTTTGATAAGTATTGGTTCAACTCAAGTGAGGATGATTATAGCATGTTATTTGCCTTTGCGGTGATTCTTGATCCTCTCTATAAGTTGTCTTTTCTCAAGTATTGTTATGAAAGCATATTTGAAGATGAAATGGAAGCTAGTTTGAAGATTAGTGATGTCCATTTTAAGTTAGCGATGCTTTTTAAAGAATATGCTCCAGAAATGCATGTCCCACATGAAACATCATCAACATCGAGCTCAAACTCCAATATCATGGGCACTTCGTCTAGCAATCACAAACGTAAATTTGACCTTTTCGCAGTAAGTTTCTTATTTTTAAATTTTATATTGTTTGTCTTTTTTAATTTCTTATATATGTTACTTTTTTCAGTAAGTTTTTTAGGTTTTCAAAATTTTGTTTTCTGTATGTGTTGCATTCTTTGTAGTATATATATATATTTTTATCTATTTTGACTTTTGGTATTTTATCTTTTGCTTCTTTTTTTTCTATATCTATTACTTTTCATGTATTTTGACTTATTTTGTTTTATAATGTGTATTTTTGGTAACATGTTACATGTATTTGTTTCTATTTCTATTTATATAATCTATTTTTTGCAGCAAGTTTTTTAGGTTTGTCAAATTATGTTTTATGTATTTGTTATATTTTGTTGTGCAATATGTTTTTACTTGTATTTTGATTTTTTGTATTTTCTATTTTGCTTCTTTTAGTTTTCTATCATACAGTTTTATTGTATTTTTATAGTTTATACAAATATGTACTTTTTTATTTTTCAATCATTTATATTTTTCTATTTACTATTTGTTTATTTCATTTTGTTTTTCTATTATCTCTTTTATGTATTTTTAGGACTATGACAAGAGAGAGGTTGGTCTTCTTAAGTAAAGACGCAATTGGATGTTTATTTAGATGATGTCAAAATGGATAGGAAAGCGGAACTTGACATCCTTAAGTTTTGGAAAGAAAACGAGCATCAGTATGGAAAGCTTTCTCATCTTGCTAGGGATATTTTAACTGTTCCACTCACAACTGTTGCTTCAGAATCGACTTTTAGCATAGGAGGTCGAATTTTGAATAAGTGGAGAAGTTCTTATATTCCTGAAAATGTGGAGGCTTTCATAACAACTCGTAGTTGGTTGTTCGGTTATGAATGTAAGTTTCTATTTCTTAATTTTATTTTTATTCCCTATAGTAAAGCTTTACAATTATTACTCTATATTCTTGGACTATTAGTCGATTGTATTTGTTTATTTTAACTTAAAAATTACATTGCTTAATTTTTTGTTTTAGTAGTAAACAAATTAATGACTTTTTATTATTGTTTATGTAGCTACAGAAGACGACGACTTTGTTGGCTCTTACATGGATTTGACTGAAACAAAATCCAAAAGTTGATGCGTACATTATTTGTGTGTACTCAATGTAACCAAGTTTGATATGTCGGAGTAGTTGGGTTTATATATTTGACTTTATTTGTAGCTAAATATTACTTTTGAATGAGTACTCTTTATTTAAGACTTGTGTTTTATGCTAATTTGTGTTTGTCAAAAAAAATGAAATTGCTTTTTTTAAGAAGGAAATGTGATATTAAACCATTAAACATTATCAAATGTAGTGATTAACTAGTACTATTATAATACAAAAAGATAATAAAACATATATTATTTTACTATTTATCATATTGTTAAAAATAAACAATAGTAAAAATAAATTATTCATTCACTTTGGCTCAAATATCGGGTTAAAATCGGGTTGATGTTCGGTTTAGATAGGTTTTGAGTAAATTAATTTCGGGTTGCTTTCAGTTCGGGTGAAAATCGGTTCGGGTTAAATCAGTTCAGGTCAAATTAGTTACGGTTCTATATCGATTCTTCTAGAATTTGGATCAGTTTCGATTTCGGTTCGGGTCAAATCGGTTCGGGTCAAATCAGTTACGGGTTTATATCGGTTCTTCTAGAATTCGGATCGGTTTCAGTTTTGATTCGGTTCATTTCGGGTTTTAGGTCATTTTTGTGTCATCTTGTTCGGATCCATATCGGGTCTCGGTTTGGGTAAATTGGTTCGATTTTTGATTCTCGGGTCAAGTTTGCCAGGTCTAGATGTCTTCCACATATGGCTCTGGATCCAAACTTGTAGTAGCTGTGCACACCCTCTGAAATGTCCCTCTTCATGTTTCCAGCTTGCATTCAAAGAGATGAAAGTTTCAATTAAGATTGTCGGTACTGGATTCGCCTTCCACTTCATGCGCTCAAATAGATATAGGATGGCTACATCGATGTTTCCAATAACTCTCAAAAAGATGACCAAACCATATATTCCTAAGACAAATAGGTCCATATTCTTTACCTTATCTGGGTGCGCGGGTATGATGTCTCGGATACTCTCCCATTCAAAGGCTAGTCTATCTCCTCAATTTTGAATCAGGCCGTTAACCCAATCGTCGCTCATCCTGACAAAAGTTTTGAGCTTTGAAAGGTTATTCTGGTTCCTTGGCGGCTTCGCATAAATCCAATCTTTCTGGACATTCTTCTGATTAAGTAGGGCCATGTGCTCCTCTACCGTAGGCATCATATCTTGCCCGTTGAAAGTGAAGCAGCAAAAGGCGGGATTCCAAAACTGGAAGATGGCTCGAATTAAAAGCTGGTTGACTCGGACATACATCAATTGTGCTATGTTGCCGTAACTATCACAAAATAGGTCGTGTAGTCTTCTATCCCATCCTTCCAAAATCCTTTTAAGCTCCCATAGGTCATTATGTTTGAGGCTCACGTAGGTGTACCCTGACACTATGCGCTCGCTTAGCAAACTATTACCTTGGGTTCTCTGATTGACTTCTGACCAATGCCTCAAGGCTGAGTTGAGTTCGTCCTTCTTAAGATACCTTTCTTCTATGATGAAAGATTTTCTGACGGGGCAAACCACTTGATCCAGTACCTTTATGTAATGCAAATTCAATGATATATGCAAAAAAAGCAAAACAAAAAGAAAACAAGTTAGTATCGGATAAAATAAATAAATACATAAATAAAAGGACAAATTAAATAAGGTAAGGAAACAAAACAACCCTATTTACATCCCGTCTAAGACACCAAGGTTATCCGCATAGCTCTAAAAGGGCGGTTTTTACATTCTCTACATGTAGTGTTGGTGCTAGGAGGTACCCGAACTCTCCTTGTTGTCCCCTACTAAGAGTACCAAGGCCCCCGATCATCACCCATTATAGGCTCCTTTTATCTGGGTTCAATTCAGGGGGACCCATTCGCTTATGCCCCTACGAAGGAATGATATCCTCACAAAAGCATAAGGTACTTGAGCCCTGAAGGTACTTTTCTAGGCCCATACGGAGAAACAATATCCTCACAAAAGCACTAGCATTTCCCCCACTTAAAAGGACGGGTTTATATGCCAAATTTTAAATGCGTTAAAATAAACGCGCAATTATAACCGAATGTTAATTTAACAGTCACTTTAATCCAAAACTTCCAATATTAATAAAGCGGTAATTATTTAGAAAGCTTGACTCTCATTTGTTTTTGAAAAAATGGTCCCCAACGGAGTTGCCATCTGTAGCGATCTCTTCTATTGTTCCTACGGAGGGTGTTTCGCTAAAAACGGGGGTTTTACTGTGTTTGGGGTTTTTTCAGGTATTTAAAAATATCTTCCGTGGGGTTTTAGAAAAACCGTGTTTTATTAAAAATGGAGTCGCCACCGGCCACTAAGGTAGGCCAGACACCATAAAAGCATAGAATTTAAAACCGTTGGGTTTGGGAGTCGGTTGCGGATGGGGAAGGATTAGTACCCCCACACCGCCAAAAAATGCTACTTTAATAATTACCGCTTAATTAATATTAAACTTTCCCGATTAAAGTGACGATTAGATTAAAATTTGGTTATAAGCGTGAGTAAATTTTAAGGACCCCAATATTCGAGAGTAAACTGATAGACCACCATCACTGCGTTTGATACTGGCCATGTTTACGCTCGAATAAGAGGGCACCACATTGACAATATATCCGTTATGCAATCTTAGAAAACATAAAAAAACATACATTGACATGGTACTGAAAACATAAAAAAGAATAATACAAAATTAAACAAAAATAATAAAATGTACAAACATTAATGACATAACACATCGTAAGAAGACATAAACACGAATATGGAAAAAGGAGAAAAACATGCTTCCAAAACTAAATTAATTAATTCTAACATGCTTGAACACATTAAAACAATCCACAACTATAACACTGTAGCGATGTCCCTTTTTATTTTCTTATCGCTAAAAAAAACGAGGGTTTTTCGAAGTGTTTTTGAAAGGTTTTTGTGATTCTTTTGGATATAAAATATTTATTCCGTGGGGTTTTAAAAGAAACCGCATTTAAAAAATGGAGTCGCCACCGGCCACTTAGGTAGGCCAGACACCATAAAACCAGAGATTCAAAAAGATTGGGTTCGGGAGTCGGTTACGGATGGGGAAGGATTAGCACCCCCCACACCGCCCAAAATTGGTACTTTAATAATTACCGCTTTATTAATATTGGATTTTCCGGATTAAAGTGGCGATTATTTTAAAATTCGGTCATAATTACGAGCAAATTTTAAGGGCCCCATTATCCGATAATAAACGCCCAACCACTATCACTACGCCTGATACTGGCCCCGTTTACGCTCGGATAAAAGGGCACCGCATTAACAATTTATATACCATATGCAATTTTATGGACAAAAATATAAGACATAGCAGATAATTTAAGAACAATAAATATTTACATAATAGAATACTAATCTAACATATATGAGATACGTAATTAAAACACACATATACATACCAAGCTTAATATCAGATATAAGCAAACTTAATATGCCACAATAACAAGGTAGGAATAAATACATATATAGACAAACATATATTTCAAAAAGACATACATACTAGTAATAAAAACATATTTCAACATATATGGGGCAATATATCATACAAAAAAGAAAATACACTAACATGTAACCTAAAAAAACCAAGAGAACATACACACATAAAAATATATAAAACATGCTGTGTACGAACCAATTAGAACATAACATACTTAATACGAATAACCGGATAAAAAAGATACATAACTATCATAAGCTTAATACACATATACATGTAAACATAAAAATACGAGGCATATACGAGGGATATAAAATAAGACAAAAGAATACATTAACATATATGATTATAATACGAATATGAGTATTTACAAGGAAACAGGACTGAAATGAAAGAAAAATAAAAGTCAGTGGCAGAAATTAAAGAACAATAATATGTAATTTAAGGACGAAAATGCGAAGTAAACGGAACTTAAAAGGATCAAAACTGTAATTGGACCAAGGGGCAGACCCAAAATGAAAAGTTCAAAAACGCGGGATGGCTAAAGGCGTAATTTTACCATTTGAAATCTGATTCGGTGTAATTTAGGGACTGGATTGCAAGATTTTAAAATACAAGGGGGACCAGAGTTGTAAATATACCATGCGGCAGGACAAACATGAAAATGTTGGAAACGCGGGGGGATTTAGTATGTAATTTACCCATGTAACGAAATAATAATAACTATATAAATCCTATTTTTAGGCCGAAACCAAATTTTCCTTCATTTGCTTCATTTTCAGTTTTTATAACTCAAACCCCTTCTTCATTTTCTCTCAAATCTCCCCTGTAAAACCCAGAATCCAGCGAACGGCCGCCGTGTTCTCCACCGCCGGCCGCCGCTAACCGGCGCCGGCGAGCCTCAAAACCCTACCAAAATAACCCCCGTCTCATCCTTGACACAAATCCGAGGTTGGATTCAAAGGATACGCCTCTATTTGCCCTAGATCTAGGAAATACGAAACGAAAAAAAACCCATTTTTAAACCCAAAACGAAACTACAAGGGGTCTTCCCCTCCCTTCAGTTCACCGTATCTGGCTTGGGGAAGCCGAAAGGCTTATCACTGAGGAGGGGAGACCCACAAACGACAACGGTAAGAACTCTCCCTATTTTTTGTGTTTACCTCTTTTGTATATGCATGCAAAAATAAAAAAAGGAGAAACGAGTATTTACCACTGGACTTTTTCTTTCGATTATAACTTGGCTGATTACAACTTTGTTCCTTTCGATTACAACTCTCTATTTTTTTTGTAACCACCTTCTCTCCGTTACAAAATATTTCGTTTCGTACATATATATGCTTGTCTTTTGTTTTATGCAAGTTGCATGTTATTTGTCTTTTTTCAGATCTGGACTGACATTTCTTTTCTTGCTGTGTTTGACATGTTCTGAGCGCGATGGTTGAAGATTGGCATGGTGGCGGTGTGGGGGTTCTGCCAGCGGCCAGACGCGTTCTCGGCCGTTAGATCATATCTGATCTAACGGTCAAGATGGCTTGAAGGACGAACGGCCCAGATGAAGCCTCGATTTGGTGAAACGGCTCTAGATCGTGCCACGTGGAGCTCAGCAGTCGAGGAGTCAGAGCGCGTGGGGCTCACGCACGCGTGGGATATCAAAGAATCCGCGCATGGACCACACGCGCGCGTGGCACTCGAACGGTCCATACGTATGGAGCACGCGGCGGGCAGATATTTTAGTCCTTAGTTAGATCGTGGCCGTTGGATCAGATCTTGATCCAAAGGCCCACAGTCACCTGCACACACAGTAACTGTAATTAGATAGGGTCTGGGTTTGGGCCAACCGGGCCTTGTAATTTATTGTAATTGGACTTGGACTGTAATTTATTTATTTGATTTAATATATATATATATATATATATATATATATATTTTTGGGTTTCATTTCATATATCAGCCCAATAATATTAATAATAATATAATTATAGCAACAATACACATACATAATACAAACGTATACTTATACAAACATTAATTAATATAACATACTAGCATACGTACATATAATCATACACATAATTAACATAACATCTATATACATTAAACAAATACGCTCATACTCTATAGATACATACGCGACACACATACACCATTAATACGTATACATACATAGCTTATAATATACATGCACACCACACCTTATATATATTAGTAATACTCATGCAAACAATAAACATATAATATAATAAGTATACATGCAACACTAATATGTATTTACAGGTAAAAATGAGTGATTACAGTTGCCTCTCTTTGCTTGTTCTCATGGAATGGGAAACAAAGCAAAGATTCATAAGCACTCATTTTTATCAGACTTCCCTGTTTGTAGCTTTGGAAAAACGTGTTCTTTTGGACATCTCCGCTCTTCCTTAGCTAAATCTTCGGGCTCGTAAGTTCTTCCTATATAGAGCTTCGTCACCTTTCGATCTTGGAGCTACAGGCTCTTCCTATATAGAACCCTTCGCTCTAAAACCTCGAGTTATGAGTCCTTCCTATATAGAACCTTTCACTTCGAGACTGTAAAGCTTGGAGTCCTTCCTATATAGAACCCTTCGCCTTCAACGCTGGTTTCTCCTATATAAAACCTTTTGCGCCGCTGATGGATTCTTCCGATTGGGAGTTCCTCCTATATAAAACTGCTAGTCTTCAAACCCTAGAGCCATCAGTCCTTCCTTTATAGAACTTTTGGCGTCTGAAATCTCAGAGCTACAGGTTCTTCCTATATAGAACCTTTCACTCTAAGACAATGAAGCTCAGAGCCTTTCCTATATAAGACTCTTCACTTTCGACACAACAGGTTTCCTATATAACCCTCTGTCATAGGTGAATTCCTTCGACTGGGAGTTCTTCCTATATAGAACTGTGAGTCTTCACCTTGGAGCCGTCGGTCCTTCCTATATAGAACTTTTCGGCGCCTAAAATCTTGGAGTTACGAATTCTTCCTATATAGAATCTTTTACTCTAAGACATTGAAGCTCAGAGCCCTTCTTATGTAGAACTCTTCGCTTTCGACACAACAGGATTTCCTATATAATCTTGCGTGTCATGGGTGAATTCCTTCGACTGGGAGTCCTTCCTATATAGAACTGCTAGTCTTCACCCTTGAGCTGTCAGTCCTTCCTATATAGAACTTTCAGCTTCTGAAGCCTCGGAGCGGAGGAGCTTCCTATATAGAACCTCTCTCTGGAGCTTGGAAACATATGCCTTTTGTATGTAAAAACATTGTCTTCTCATTTGGGATTCACACCACGATTGCCATCGGTGTCTCTTTGGATCTGCAGATACTTGTCTGAGATAAAAACAAAATGCTATGACAAATGAATTGACATGCTCCTAATCCTAGTGATGTCTGACTATTCATGATGCATGAGTGTCAATATCTTGGTGGGCTTGTTTTGGTCCTTATTTGATCTTGATGTTCGCTTTATCCTTTTTTACGGGCATCGATACCCTGCTTCACTGTTAGGTTCAACCATCCCAGCCTTTCGTTTTCTCCAATTACGACCTGGAATTCTAAAGTGCCCCTTTCAGATTTTCACTTTAGAGAGAGTTTTTTTTTGAGGGGTGCCTTTCTGGGTTTTCACCCAAGAGATCTTTCTTGTTATCTCGCATGCCTTCCTTGAATAGATAGGACGTATGCCATTGGTCATCCTATCCGGTTGTTTGAAGCTTTCTACCTTCCCTATCAACAGCCATTATGTAGGGAACTAGAGGATGGAGTTAACATCGTTTTCTTTGATCACCTGCATTTTTAAGGTTAAATCACAGTAATGCTTCGAGATCTCTTGTTTCACTGTAAGCCTATGTTAACTTATTTGACTGAAATTGACAAGAAGAGAAGGAATGGATACTCAAAAACACGGTCTTATTACGATTAAGGGCTTGGGATATCTTAAAAGAAAGGTATGACACACATGATAAAAAAGAAAAGTTAAGTTGAAATACAAGATCCCTCATTATCTTCGATATGAATGATACATGATCCTGTCGATCGGCGTAGAATTTTTTTGCCTGAAGCCTCCTCTTCATGATGTTCATGGGGATACCCTTCTCTTTGGATATTCAACTTTTCAATTTACTCGAGCCGCCCATTGAGGGTTTTCAACTCGGGTCCTCCATTTGCTTCAAGACGCCCGGTTTCGAGTTTTCGCCCTGAGCTCTCCATTTTTGTTCTCTTTTTCATCATTTTTTTTGTTTTTTGTTGTTTTTTGTTTTTTGTTTTTTTTCAAAGATAGTATTTCTTGATAGCATCAGAATTTACAGGGTTCTTCAGCTCGTTTCCATCCATTTCTGTTAGGATCAAGGCTCCTCTTGAGAAGGCCTTTTTTACGACGTACGATCCTTCCCAGTTGGGCATCCACTTTCCTCGAGAATCTTTCTGGATAGGGAGGATTTACTTGAGCACCAGATCCCCTTCTTTGAATTCTCTTGGGCGCACTTTTTTGTTGTATGCCTGTACCATCCGCTTCTGGTACATCTGACCATGACAAATGGCCTTTAGTCTTTTTTCGTCAATGAGATTTAGCTGGTCGTATCTGGCCCGCACCCATTCCGCTTCTTCCAATTTTACTTCGTTTAGGACCCGGAGAGACGTGATCTCTACCTCGATTGGGAGTACTGCTTCGGTACCATACACCAAGGAGTAGGGTGTTGCCCCTATTGATGTGCGAATGGACGTCCTATAGGCGAAAATGGCAACTTCTCATGCCAATCCCTGTAGGTATCCGTAGTCTTCGCTATGATCTTCTTTATGTTCTTGTTTGCTGCTTCCACTGCTCCATTCATTTTAGGATGATAGAATGTGGAATTGTGGTGTGTTATCTTGAATTGAGTGCACACGTCCATCATCATTTTAATATTTAGATTGGAAGCATTGTCGGTGATGACCCTTTCTGGCAATCCGTATTGACAAATAATCTCCTTCTATAAAAACTTACATACTGTAGTTCTTGTGATGTTAGCGTAAGACGTTGCCTCTACCCATTTAGTGAAGTAGTCTATGGCGACCAAAATGAAACGGTGTCCATTGGAAGCTTTCGGATGAATCTGCCCGATGACGTCCATGCCCCATGCTGCGAAAGGCCACGGAGAATTCATAGTGTGTAAAGGCGATGGGGGTGCGTGAATTTTGTCAGCATAGATTTGGCATTTGTGGCATTTCCTGGCGTAATCGATGCAATCTCCCTCCATGGTCAACCAGAAATAACCATATCTCATAATTTTCCAGGCTATAGACAGTCCGTTGGCGTGCGTTCCATAGAGCCCATCATGTACTTCGGCTAAAATCTCCTCCCGGGCATCCGCACATCTTAGCAATGTCTGATCATGACTCCTCCTATATAGGATCTCCCCATCTAGGACATATTTTGTTGCCATTTTTCTGAGCGTTTTTCTGTCATTGTCGTTTGCCCCTTCTGGATACTTTCGAAGCTTGACATATTGCAAGATGTCATAGTACCATGGGTTTCCATCAATTTCTTCCTATACATTACAACAATGAGCAGGCCTTTCAAACGTCTGCATCTCAATCGGTTTCATTTCTGTCCCGGTGTTTGTTTTAAACATGGATGCCAAGGTTGCCAATGCATCTGCCATCTGATTTTCTTCTCGGGGCAGGTAATTGAAGCTGACCTTTTCGAACTCTTTGGTGAGCTCTTGGATCAATTCGTAATATTTGAAAAACTTCGGGTCTCTGGTTTCCCATTCCCCGCGCAATTGGTAAACGACTAAGGACGAATCTCCGAACACTCGAAGTTCCTTAACCTTTCTCTCAATAGCTGATTTCAGTCCCATGACACAAGCTTCGTATTCAGCTATATTGTTTGTGCAGAAGAATTCCAATCTGCTGGTGAAAGGATAATAGACGTCCTCAGGAGAAATTAGCACTGCCCCTATCCCATGTCCGAGGGCGTTAGAGGCTCCATCGAAGTAAAGTTTCCATGATTTATCATCTGAAACCTCTTCTTTTGTTGTAATGCACATCAAGTCTTCGTATGGGAAATTGAAGTTCATTGCCTCATAGTCATCCGAAGCACGACTAGCTAGGAAATCTGCTACGGCACTCCCTTTTACGGCTTTTTGGTTAACGTATACGATGTCGAATTCAGATAAGAGCATCTGCCATCAGGCCATCCTTCCCGTTAGTGCTGGCGCTTCCATTAAGAACTTCAATGGATCTAGCTTGGATATCAACCAGGTAGTATGGTACAGCATGTATGTCTAAGCTGCTTGGTTGCCCAAACTAGAGCACAACACAGCTTCTGCACTGGCGGGTACCGCGTTTCGCAATCATTGAATTTCCTACTTAGGTAATAGATGGCTTGCTCTTTTTTTCTTGACTCATCGTGTTGCCCCAGTACGCATCCCATTGAATTCTCAAAAACTGTCAGGTAGAGAATTAATGGTTGACCAGGTACTGGTTCGACTAAAATTGGAGCATTTGTCAGGTACTTTTTGATCTTTTCTAGGGCTCTTTGACATTCCTCATCCCACACGCCAGGATTATTCTTTCTAAGAAGTTTGAAGACCGGGTCACATTGGTTGGTTAATTGGGAAATGAAACGAGAGATATAATTCAGCCTCCCAAGGAAACCGCGGACTTCCTTCTGAGTGCGGGGTGGTAAGAGGTCCTGGATGGCTTTCACTTTATCTGGATCAATCTCAATCCCTCTTCTGCTTACCACGAACCCTAGGAGTTTTCCAGAAGTAACGGCGAAGGTACACTTGGCAGGATTGAGCCTCAGTTGGTACTTCCGTAGTCTTTGGAATAGTTTTCTCAAGTTTTGTAGGTGCTCTTCCTCTGTTCGGGACTTGGCAATCATATCATCCACGTATACTTCTATTTCTTTGTGCATCATGTCATGGAAAAAAGTCACCATTGCTCTTTGGTATGTTGCCCCTGCGTTCTTTAGCCCAAACGGCACCACTCGATAACAAAAAGTACCCCACGTGGTTATGAATGTGGTCATCTCTATGTCGTTAGGGTCCATCTTTATTTGGTTGTACCCTGAGAAGTCGTCCACAAAGGAAAACCATGAATGTCCTGCGGTGTTGTCAACCAGCGTATCAATATGTGGTAAAAGGAAGTTGTCTTTAGGGCTGGCTCGATTCAGATCCCTATAATCTACACACATACGAACTTTCCCGTCTTTCTTTGGTACTGGTACAATGTTTGCAACCCATTCGGGGTATTTGGCTACCTCCAAGAATCCAGCATCAAACTGCTTTTTCACTTCCTCTCGGATCTTTAACAACATATCTGGTCTCATTCTCTGAAGTTTTTGCTGTATTGGTTTGCACTCCGATTTTGTTGGCAATTTGTGCACCACTATGTCGGTATTCAACCCTGGCATATCTTGATAAGTCCAGGCGAAGACATCTTTGAATTCCTGAAGTAGGGCTATCAGTTCATGCTTGGTTTTTGAGGAAATCGTCGTTCCTACTTTTATTTCTTTTCTCTCTTCTTCAGTCCCCAAGTTGACAATTTATGTTTCTTCTTGGTGGGGCATGATCTGCCTTTCTTCGTTATCCACCATTCTCTTTAACTCTTCCGGGACCTCACTTTCTATCTCATCATATCCTTCCTCCATTCCTTCTGAGACCTCAGGGCATTCGAAATTCACTCCAGGATTGGATCTGGTATCATTCATATCGTCAATCATGAGCGACCTGCATTAAATGAGAATGAATTGTATTGGGAAAGAGACAGATTTATATGACGGGAATGAATATGAAGAATGCATGAATGAAATAAATGAAACTTTGGTCATTTTAGGAAAGTGGGGATATTTTCATTTCAATAAAAAACTTAACATAGGTGCCCCGTACAAGAGATCCCCATTGTTTACGGGCAAAAACAAAAGGTTGATTCGGAGCATTACTCTGATCTATTCCTAAAAACTACAGGTAGATCAATGCAGCTCCAGTTATCGAGTGTTTCCCCGGGACGGCAAGGGCGGATGTTGGTCAACATTTTGCTGCCTCGGTCCTTTTCAGCTATCATGTTGATGTACATCCCTTCAAATGATTCACTGAGTATCTCCTCCTGGTTGAGTACTTTATTTTCCTTCATTGCCTCTCCAACATCTTGACATGGCTGGTAGAACCTTCCGGAGACAAAAGTGGTTTTCAAACTAGGAAAGGACATCGGTCTCCACGGAATGTCTTCTCCTTTAGATCTGGCTTTTCTTTGCTCCTCCTTCCTCTTATATTCCTCTTTCTTCTATTGGACACTTGGTTGGTAACCTAGCCCGAAATGATCCTTCTTGGTTATCATATTCTTGGGTCTCAGGTTTCCTTGTAATTTCTTCCCCAGCCCTTTTCCTACTTTGGCTCCTCGGCCCAAAGTTTCTGTGACGGTTATCTTGGTACAATTAGATAACCTGGGGTATGGGATCCGACTTCCCTCCGAAACGAATGTGGCAATTACTAGTTCCAATGCTCGGAACGAGCATTCTGCAGCATCTTCATCATTTTGAATGTAGGGGGCGTCTGATGTCACTGAAGCAACAAATTCCTGCTCTGCCTCTACTGCGACCAGTTTGCCTTCGACTACAAATTTTAATTTCTGATGCAATGATGAGGGGACAACTCCTGCGGAGTGGATCCATGGTCTTCCCAACAAGCAGCTGTAAGATGGTTTTACGTCCATCACCACAAAATCGATCACATATTCAGTTGGTCTGATCAATAGGGGCACCTCGATTTTCCCCATTGCTCCTCTTTGCGTACCATCAAAGGCTCTTATCGAATTGTGGCAGGGATTTAGGTGCGAACCATCTATTGGCAGTTTTTGCAGGGTCACCATAGGCAAGACATTCAATGCTGACCCGTTGTCGATCAGTACGCCTGGTGCTACATACCCTTTGCAGTGGGTAGTGATGTTAAGGGCTTTGGTAGACCCCATTCCTCCTTCAGGGATCTCATCATCACTGAACGTTATATGATTATAGGCAGTGATATGACCCACTATCATGTCCAGGTTTGTTACAGAAATCTCCTGGGGCACAAAAGTTTGATTCAACACTTTCAATAGCGTCTCCCGGTGCTTTTCTGAACTCAAGAGTAATTCCAGTACTGTGATCCTGGTCGGTTGCTTTCGTAGTTGTTCCACTATGTTGTACTCGCTATGTCTCAAGAACTTTAGAAATTCTTTGGCCTGGGCCTCAGTTACCGGCTCATTTATCTTTGGGGGAGGTTCTTCGCCAAATATCTGCGTAGGGCTAACTGCTGTACTCGTCCCCTTATCTTTATCAGCTGCTTTCAAAGCCTCGGAAGAATAACATCAGCCGCTCCTTGTGAAATGGCCTGCCTCACCAACGTTCACATCGTTCTGGCTTTGTTGGTCTTTCAGCGTAGGCTCTTTTACCTGACCGTGTTCTGGTTTTTCTGGCGAGGTCACATTTACAGCATAATTCCAGGGGGTTTGTCGCATATCTTTGAATGGGAATGGAGATGGTGCTGAAATGATGATCTTGGGACTTATCTTGTTGGTTTCTCCTTGGGAGACACCTGCATTCCCTGGCCTGGGAGAGATGATAAAAGGTCTATCCTTCCCGTATTTAGATTTGGGGCTATCCGTCATCTGTACGTCCGACCCCTTCTTCCCCATTGGCTCCTCGAAGAATTCTATTTGCTTTTCATTCATCAATTGCTGCACCAATTTCTTGAACTCATCACATTCTTGGATATCATGCCCTTCAGTCTGGTGGAATTCGCAATACACTCCGCACCTCTTCTGCCTTGTTATCATGCCTTTGTCGATCATACGGGCCATGCATAACTGTTGAAATAACCACCGTAAAGGAGACTTGATTTCTGACACATCATCCTTAATCCTCCTGGTAAAGTATTCTTCAATAACATTTACCCCTCTACTCCCATGATTAGGCAGTGGGTTGTTGGCTACACTCGGCTCTTCAAACTTCAATATCTCGGAATCGATTAAGTTCTGCACAAGCTTTTTGAAGGCAAGGCAGTTCTCAGTGGGATGTCCAGGGGTACCGCCGTGATAGTCGCAATGCGCGCTCGTATTATACCAAGATGGGAAGGGCGGATTGACAGGAGTAACGATGTATGGACGGACTAGGTCTGCTTCATACAACTGGGAATAAAGTTCTGAGTACGAAACAAGCAGGGGAGTGAAAGTTCTTCTCTCTTTCTCTTTTCTGGCGATTCTCTCATCTCTTTGATTCGAGTTTTGTGTTTTTCCCACAGGTACTTGTGGCAGTGAGACTGTGAAGTTCTTCGGGGCGGTATAAGTGCTGGTGGTGTTTACTTCATTTCTCTTGCTATACTTCCGAGACCCTTCCCCGCCATCAATTCTACCACTCTTAATTGCCAGTTCAAGGGACTCCCCAGTCCTGATTAAGTCAGCAAAGCACTGCGTTGTGTTATTAATGAGACGATCAAAGAGTGCCCCTTTCAGAGTATTGACAAATAATGGCGTAATTTCATGCTCCGGGATGGGTGGCTGAATTTGGGCGGCCACTTCTCTCCACCTTTGGGCGTATTGACGCAGGCTTTTGTTGGACTTCTGCCCCATATTTTCTAACATAATTCTGCTCGGGGTCATGTCTGTTACATGCTTATATTGCTCAGTAAATGCTCTTGACAGATCTTTCCATGTCTTAACATTTGCCTTGCTCAACTGGGTGTACCACCGTAACGCCGCTCCAGTTAGACTGTCCTGGAAACAATGGATCAGTAGCTTTTCGTCCTTATGGTAGGCCGCCATCTTTCGACAGTACATAGTTATGTGTGCGGAAGGACATGTGGTTCCATCGTATTTGTCGAACTCTGGCATTTTAAATTTTGGCAGTAAGACAAGATCGGACACCAGACTTAAGTCGCTAGTGTCATTTCCTGATTCTTCATTTGATTGTAACGCTTTAAATTTTTCCTCCATGAGGCAAAATCTTTCCTCCCACTTTTTCTCCACCTCATTCCTGATTCTTTCAACCATGTTCAGGTCCGGCACTTCTTCTTCATAGAGTGCTTCAGCATCGAGGGGTTGAGTTTCAGGTGCCCCTACTTGAAAACTAGATGACATTCCTGCAGGGTCGATATACACCTTCCTAGCCGGGTTTGGTGCAGTTGGTTGAACCTTGTAGTGAGCCGGGGTACCTTCTGGCTCTTGAATGGTTTCTCCTTCAACTCTTTTTCCAAGACTCTTAGCCAATAATGCGGTTATGTCGGATACTATAGATGCTTGCGACTGAGCAATCTGATCACTGAGGCTTCTCTAGGCCTCTTCAAGTCTTGTCTCGAGCTCTTTTTGCCCTCTTTCTAGACTGATTATCCTGTCTTCCATGAGCTTTCTTTGTAACCAGGTAAAGTATGGGTGACAAATGATTGCGGGTTAACTACACACAACGCCACAATATTCATAATGTTAATATGGTTGCAAGAAATAAATGCATGTATAATGATGCAAATGCAAGAATGTATGCAGATAAGGTACTGATTCCGCTGGTAATCACCCTTTTGAACTACTTCCACGAGAATTAAAGGGTCTGGATTACAACAAAGTTCGTGTTACAAAATAAAGATCCCTAATACAAAAGATCTAATTACAACACAGAGTCCTATAGATAGGCTCTAGCTCTATCTCTTAATTTTCCAATTGCCCTGAGTAGCTTGAGGAACCTGGGAGCTTCTTCCATTCCCGGGGCTATGAAAGGCCAGAGTGTCTCAGCCTCGACGGCTAAATCATTCACATGCCTGGCGACTCGCTGTATGTCCACCATTAGGTTTGCGTAATACTGGTCCCTGTCCTGTACCATCCGGGCAGCGTCGCGTAGTCTCTTTTGCCAATAGGTGTCCCCTCCGGCTGCAGCTTCCTCGAACACACTAATTCTTTCCTTGTAATCCTCAACATTTGCTTCGAGGGACTCAATTCGTGCTCGTAACACGCCTGCTTCGCGCTCTCTTTCATGAAGCTCAGCGAAGCCATTCCTGCGGCAGTACATTCGAAGTGAGTGTTCAACTTCCGTCACCTTTCCTTTTAATTCGCCATTTTGACGTTGGCTTTGCTCCAAACTTTGAATAGTGTCATCGTACAATTTTTGCATCTCTAACAGTCTATTTCGGCTACTCATGGACTTTCTTTTCCATACGGCGACGCTTTCTTTCTCATGATGGACAGCTTGTTTTCCCTTGCTGATTTCTTGCCTAAGTCTTTCCTTTTCCTGATCAATGGCCTTCTTGGAGGAACGTTTTTCTTATTCCATAGCCAATCGGCAGCTTTCTATCTCTCTCTCGATTGTTCTCTTGCTGATTTCTCGTTCTTCTTCCACCAAACGGATACCATTCATCCTTTCTCATTCCACGGCTATGAATTGACTCCGGCTGGCCTTTTGTATTTTTGCTTGTAGTAGAAGGGCATCTTTTTGATAAAGAGCATTCTTGTCGTTTAAATCTGCATTTAATTTCTTTAACTGCCTAATGATCCTGTCCCGCTCGTCAACCTCTAAGCTTGCCTTATAGAGCTCGCTCGCATGTTGGGTCTGTTGGATGTCCATTTTCCTTTTAACTTCTTCGAGTTCATTCTTAAGATGTCAGCTTCAGACGGTACCACCCTTGTAAGCTCTTCGAGTGACACTCCTGGTCCTTGATCAGATTCGGGAATCACATTATTAACCCTCAAACGTCTCCAAAGGTCGTAGTCTGGGGTAGTCATGTGCTCGGTATCTCCTTCCACCCTGATCCGGTAGCAATGGTCCCAAGCCCTCATGGTGGTATGAATTTTTCCTTTGAACTCCCCTTTGAAAAGAAATTCAGTTTGGCTTAATCTGGAGGTATTGGGAATAAACTGTCGTGATCTGAACTGTCGAGACACTAAAAGCGGAGCACAGGCGATCCCTCCATGCAATCCCAACATCATCAGCCAGTGAAGTCACCACAACTGTATAGAAAATAATTAACTTTACCGAGCCATGGGACCCTCCATGCTATGTCTTCATCTTGAATGTTCCTGAAGAAACTGGTCCACATTTTTGTTTTCAAATCCTCTCGCCATTCCTTTGCTAAGTACTCCCGTAAAGGCGAAAAACCTTGGAAAGATATCCTCGGCAGGACCCTCGTCGGTGTCTTCCACATGTGACTCTGAATCCATACTTGTAACAGCTGTGTGCATCCTCGAAAACGTCCTTCTTCATGTTTTCGTCTAGCATTTAAGGAAATGAAAGTCTCGACCAAGATTGCTGGTACTGGGTTTGCTTTCCGTTTCACCCGCTCAAACAAATCCAGAATGGCTATGTCAATGTTCCCGAGTACTCTTGGAAAGATCACCAAGCCATATATTCCTAAAGCGAACAAGTCCATTTTCTTTGTCTCGTCTGGATGTGTCGGTATGATGTCCCGAATACTTTCCCATGCAAAGACTGTATTGTCTCCTCGGATCTGAAGGAGGCCATTAACCCAATCATCACTCATTCCCGCAAAGGTTTTGAGTTTCGCAGTGTAATTCTGATTCCTCAGAGGCTTCGCGTAGATCCAATCTTCCTGAATGTTTTTCCGGTTAAGTAAAGCAGTGTATTCTTCTACCGTAGGCATCATGTCCTGCCCATTGAAGGTGAAGCAGGAAAAAGCTGAATTCCAGAACTGGACTATAGCTCGGAGTAGGGGTTGGTTAACCCGAACATATAACAACTGCGCAATGTCGCCATAACTATCGCAGAACAAGTCTTGTAGTCTTCGGTCCCATCTTTCCCGAATGCTTTGAAGATCCCATAGGTCGTTCTGTTGGAGACTCACATAGGTGTACCCTGCTATTACGCGTTCGTTCGGCAAACTGTCCCCTTGGATTTTCTGGTTGACCTCTGACCAATGTCTGACTGACAAATTAAGCTCTTCTTTCCTAAGACACCTTTTTTCCATGGTGAAAGACTTTCTGATCAGGCAAACCACTTGATCCAGTACCTTTATGTGATGCAAATGCATGATGTATGAAAAAAAACAAAAGCGAAAAGAGAACAAGTCAGTACCAGATAAAGTTAATGAATATGTAAATAAAAGGACAAAATTAAACAGAATAAACACACAAAACACCCCTATTTATCCCGTCTAAAATACCTAAGGTTATCCGCATGGCTCTAACAGGGTGGGTTTCTATGTTCTCTACATGCAGTGTTGGTGCTAGGAGGTACCCGAATTGTCCTTGCTGTCCTCTACTAGGAGTAGCAAGGCCCCCGATCATCACCCATTATAGGCTCCTTTCAACCGGGTTCAATTCAGGGGGACCCATTCACTTATGCCCGTACGAAGGAACGATATCCTTACGAAAGCATAAGGTACTCGAGCCCCGAAGGTACTTGCTAGGCCCATACGGGAGAACGATATCTCCACGAAAGCATTAGCGTTTCCCCCCCACTTAAAAAGACGGGTTTATATGCCATATTTTAAATGCGTTAAAATAAACGCGCAATATGACCGAATGTTAATTTAATAGTCACTTTAATCCGGAACTTCCAATGTTAGTAAAGCGGTAATTATTTTAAAAGCTTGACTCTCATTTGTTTTTGAAAAAAACAAAAAATGTCCCCAGCGTAGTCGCCATCTGTAGAGATGTCCCTTTTTATTTTCTCATCGCTAAAAAAAACGAGGGTTTTCGAAGTGTTTTTGAAAGGTGTTTGTGATTCTTTTGGATATAAAATATTTATTCCGTGGGGTTTTAAAAGAAACCTCATTTAAAAAATGGAGTCGCCACCGGCCACTTAGGTAGGCCGGACACCATAAAATCAGAGATTCAAAAAAATTGGGTTCGGGAGTCGGTTACGGATGGGGAAGGATTAGCACCCCCACACCGCCCAAAATTGGTACTTTAATAATTACCGCTTTATTAATATTGGATTTTCCGGATTAAAGTGACGATTATTTTAAAATTCGGTCATAATTGCAAGCAAATTTTAAGGGCCCCGTTATCCGAGAATAAACGCCCAACCACTATCACTACGCCTGATACTGGCCCCGTTTACGCTCGGATAAAAGGGCACCGCATTAACAATTTATATACCATATGCAATTTTATGGACAAAAATATAAGACATAGCAGATAATTTAAGAACAATAAATATTCACATAATAGAATACTAATCTAACATATATGAGATACGTAATTAAAACACACATATACATACCAAGCTTAATATCAGGTTTAAGCAAACTTAATATGCCACAATAACAAGGTAGGAATAAATACATATATAGACGAACATATATTTCAAAAAGATATACATACTAGTAATAAAACATATTTCAACATATATGGGGCAATATATCATACAAAAAAGAAAATACACTCACATGTAACCTAAAAAAACCAAGAGAACATACACACATAAAAATATATAAAACATGCTGTTTACGAACCAATTAGAACATAACATACTTAATACGAATAACCGGATAAAAAAGATACATAACTATCATAAGCTTAATACACATATACATGTAAACATAAAAATACGAGGCATATACGAGGGATATAAAATAAGACAAAAGAATACATTAACATATACGATTATAATACGAATATGAGTATTTACAAAGAAACAGGACTGAAATGAAAGAAAAATAAAAGTTAGTGGCAGAAATTAAAGAACAATAATATGTAATTTAAGGACGAAAATGCGAAGTAAACGGAACTTAAAAGGATCAAAACTGTAATTGGACCAAGGGGCAGACCCAAAATGAAAATTTAAATAACGCGGGATGGCTAAAGGCGTAATTTTACCATTTGAAATCTGATTCGGTGTAATTTAGGGACTGGATTGCAAGATTTTGAAATACAAGGGGGACCAGAGTTGTAAATATACCATGCGCCAAGACAAACGTGAAAATGTTGGAAACGCGGGGGGATTTAGTATGTAATTTACCCATTTATCGAAATAATAATAACTATATAAATCCTATTTTTAGGCTGAAACCAAATTTTCCTTCATTTGCTTCATTTTCAGTTTTTATAGCTCAAACCCCTTCTTCGTTTTCTCTCAAATCTCCCCTGTAAAACCCAGAATCCGGCGGCCGGCCGCCGCTAACCATCGCCGGCGAGACTCAAAACCCTACCAAAATAACCCTCGTCTCATCCTCGACACGAATCCGAGGTTGGATTCAAAGGATACGCCTCTATTTGCCCTAGATCTATGAAATCCGAAACGAAAAAAAAACTCATTTTTAAACCCAAAACGAAACTACAAGGGGTGTTCCCCTCCCTTCAGTTCACCGTATCTGGCTTGGGGAAGCCGAAAGGCTTATCACTGAGGAGGGGAGACCCACAAACAACAATGGTAAGAACTCTCCCTCTTTTTTTTGTTTACCTCTTTTGTATATGCATGCAAAAATAAAAAAGGAGAAACGAGTATTTACCACTGGACTTTTTTTTTCGATTACAACTCTCTGTTTTTTTTTGTTACCACCTTCTCTCCGTTACAAAATATTTCGTTTCGTACATATATATGCTTGTCTTTTGTTTTGATGCAAGTTGCATGTTATTTGCCTTTTTTCAGATCTGGACTGACATTTCTTTTCTTGCTGTGTTTGACATGTTCTGAGTGCGGTGGTTGAAGATCGGCATGGTGGAGGTGTGGGGGTTCTGCCAGCGGCCATACGCGTTCTCGGCCGTTAGATCAGATCTGATCTAACGATCGAGATGGCTTGAAGGACGAACAGCCCAGATGAAGCCTCGATTTGGTGAAACGGCTCCAGATCGTGCCACGTGGAGCTCAGCAGTCGATGAGTCAGAGCGCGTGGGGCTCACGCACGTGTGGGATATCAAAGCATCCGCGCGTGGACCACACGCGCGCGTGGCACTCAAAAGGTCCATACGTGTGGAGCACGCGGCGGGCAGATATTTTAGTCCTTGGTTAGATCATGGCCGTTGGATCAGATCTTGATCCAACGGCCCACAGTCACCTACACACACAGTAACTGTAATTAGATAGGGTCTGGGTTTGTGCCAACCGGGCCTTGTAATTTCTTGTAGTTGGACTTGGACTGTAATTTATTTATTTGATTTAATATATATATATATATATATATTTTGGGTTTCATTTCATATATCAGCCCAATAATATTAATAATAATATAATTATAGCAGCAATACACATACATAATACAAACGTATACTTATACAAACATTAATTAATATAACATACTAGCATACGTACATATAATCATACACATAATTAACATAACATCTATATACATTAAACAAATACGCTCGTACTCTATAGATACATACGCGACACACATACACCATTAATACGTATACATACATAGCTTATAATATACATGCACACCACACCTTATATATATTAGTAATACTCATGCAAACAATAAACATATAATATAATAAGTATACATGCAACACTAATATGTATTTACAGATAAAAATGAGTGATTACAAACACACACATGACATACACATGGCATAGTATGATACTAAATTAACAAAGCAACATGTGAACATAAAAACTAAAACTTAATACGTAACACAATATATATGCATACATAGTATAAATACGTCATAACAAAATTAACAAATTTCCACACTAACATATAACCTAAGAAACAAAGCAAACATGAAAAAAAAGGCTAACACTTATTTATTGTGACCAAACAAAGTTAAACATATTAGCATGATAATGCATACAAAAGAGAACATGCATAAATAAACATGACAAAGACGACATATATATAAAAACACAAAGAACGAAATGAACATAAAAAAACATGACTAAACATGCCATAAATTAACATGTAACCTAATGTACAAAATAAACATAAAAAATGCTAACATATGGACAAGATATACAAATTAAACCAAGACATAACATGTAAAATAGACATATATAATATGAACGAACAAATTAAAACATAAAAAACATGATATAACATATAATAAAAAAACATATCATATGGAACCACATACATGAACAAACATGATTAAAAAGAAAGAAACAAGCTAAAAAAACACAAAAATAATGCAACCAACTTAACCATTTAGAAATTAAAAAACATAAACGGGGAACTGAAATCAAATATAAAAAAAGACAAAGGGCAGATATAAAAAAAGAAATAGACATTGTGGGACCTAATTATAAACTGGAGAAAACTTAAAGGATTCATATTGTAATAAGACCAAGGGGCGAAGCCAAAGTAAAAAATATCAAAACGTAGAAGGATTAAGCCAGTAATTTTACCATTTTGGAACTGATTCGGTTTAATTTTAGGACCAAATTGAAAAGCTTTGAAAAGAAAGAGGGACCATATCTGTAACTGGACCAATGGACGAGCTCAACTTGAAAATTCCAGAAATGCGGGAGGATTTAAGAAGGGTTTTACTCATTTTTTTTAAAAAATGAACTCTATAAAACACAACCTCAGCCAGTGTTTTGATTCTTTTGCTTAAAAAATTTTAACCCAAAAAAAATTCATCCCATTTCCTTAGTTTTCAAACCGAAACCCCAAATAATCAAAACCCTCTCCACTGCCGTTGTACTCCTCTGATCTCGTCGAGGCTTGGCCGTACCAGCTGTCTCAAGCTGTCATAGACCACCTCAGAATTTGCTATAGTATTGTTTTTCTTAGCTTCATTGAGTGTTGTCGCGGCATTGCTCTGTTCAGGCTCCTCAATCATTGTCGAGGTAATTTGTTGCTCAGGCTCATCATGTGTTGGGCAGTCTCTCTCATTGGCATTCTCTTGACTTGGAGGTTCTAGTTGTTCCCCATACATTAGGGACCTCTCTTCGCATTGCTCCTTATCCTTTTGCCTTGGGGCGTTAGTATCCCCATGAATGGATTGTTGGTGCATGTTATCCAAGGCATAAGTGGATCTCCTCAATTGATCTTCTGAATCCCTCAAGGGTGCATCCCACTGAGCTATCCTCATATTCATGGACTTTGATAGCTCTCGAATCTCTTCAATTGATCCGTCAAGTTTAGCCAAGGAAGCTAGCAACGTTTCCTCCAAGGAATTGCAATGCTCTTGGATAGGACTACATTGCCATGGCATATCTGTTGTTGCGGCAAAATTGTTATGGTAAAAAAATTTTGAGCTTTTTGACCATAACATGAAGAATTTTTCTGTTGGTTCCCTCTATGGTCCTCCATGTAGTCATATGCACCGAAAATGTGAGGGCAATTTTCAAACACATTATGTTCTGCACACATAGCACAAGATTTTTCCACGGTATAGGCTCTTTGGGATTTTCTCGGTTGGTATAGGCAATCATCAAAGGGTGCAAGAAACTCTTGATTAGATTGATTCATATCTTCCAACATCAACTCTCGAATAGATCGGCTTTTATTTCCCGACATGTTGATGTCCCTTAACTTGTAGCGCACCTAATTTTTTTTTTGATAAAACAAAAAAAAGAAAAGTTAGTAAAACTAAAAAAATGCAATAACAAAAACAACTAACACCAATTGCCAATCCCCGGTAACGGTGCCAAAAACTTGTTGCCTGTAATAAGTGCTACACGATTGTGCAAGTAATAAAGTGATATGAGTATCGAGTATCGTCTCCACATGGATTGATTTGGGCCACTTTGCTTAAGTTACTGCACTGTGAAAAGTAAAAACACAATTGATAATAGGAGTTCTAATTAACGAGTAAACTAAGAGCAATAAACTAAAAGAATATATGAAATCAAAAGAGTGAATAGGCCAGGTTATCGTGGGTTGTGGAGTGATAGCCGATTGGATGGTCTTGGTAAAAGAGTGCAAGGGAAACTCAGTTGCCGTGGCAATTTGCACAGCGGGGTTGCCTTGGCAACTAATTGATGGTTGCCTGGGCGACTAGCTGGGCAACTACTTGGGCATCTGGGCAGCAACTTCAAGGTTCGGCAGAGTGTTTTCCAATGGTTTCTTCTTATCCCTAAGTTGAAACTCTAGCTACTTGTACATGCCTTGATAATACATCCCTGCGTGAATCAAGGGTGAACAACAACCAATCTTGCGCTCCTCTTAGCCGTTGAAATCCTTAACTTATTCCTAAGCCGGATTAATCTTCACCATCAATAGATTGAATAAAGACCATACTCATTCGTTTCTTGAATCTAACTCTTGCGATATAAGATAAATAGATGAAGTTACGAGATCCTCTCCCAATTCACTCGCAAACATGAATAAGAACCAAGAATGAGTAAACCTTGAATTGAAAGTGCAAACTCTTATTACCTAAATAAAATCCAATTGTTTTTCACAACAACAAAACACAATAACCCCAATCAATCAAGTTAGTTCATGGTTGGGTTCAAAAGATATACAAAGAATAATCCCCAAACCATGAATCTAATGGAAGCAAAGAAGAAGAAGAAGAAATCGAACTCTCTCCCCCTTGCTCTCTTGTCGAAATTTCTCTCCTCTTGCCCTTTGGAGTTGTCAAAATTTTCCCTCTTCTTGCTTCTTGGAGTTGACGGCTTGGTGATCTATTTATAGGGCTAGGTCAAAGTCCTTCTTTGAGGAGGAAGTTAAGTTACAATTAAATTATCTTTAAAGAATATAATTCTTTACGATGATATCCTTCTTTTAAAAACACGTTATCACCCACAACATACTCTATATCCTTACGCTTCAAATCCGCATAGGATTTCTGGTGATCTGTAATCGCTTTTAAGCGCTCACATATCAACTTTACCTTTTTGGTCGTGCCTTTTAAAACATTGGGCATCGTCACGAACTTTCCCCCACTTCTGCCCAACATACGGGCGTACGACACTTCCTATCGTACAATGCCTCATAAGGTGCCATTTATATGCTAGCATGATAACTGTTATTGTAATCAAACTCCACCAACGGCAACTGCTTCTTCCACATTCCCTGTTACTCAATAACACAACACCTTAGCATATCCTCGAGAACCTGAATCACGCGCTCTGACTGACCATTCGACTGAGGGTGGTACGAGGCACTGAAACTCAATCGGGTTCCCAAAGCACGATGTAAACTCACCCAAAACCTTACGGTGAATCGCGAATCCATATCTGAAACTATAGATTTGTACACCCCGTGCAAATGCACTATCTTAGAGATGTACAACTCTGCCAACCTGTCCAAGGTATACGTAGTATGCACAGGCATAAAATGCGCACACTTCGTAAATTGATCCACAATCACCCAAATGGAATCATTTTTGGTCGGCGTCAAAGGCAACCAGACACAAAATCCATGGTGATTATTTCCCACTTCCATTTCGGTATCCTCAACGGTTGCAACAACCCGGAAGAAAATTGATGCTCAGCCTTTACCCGCTGACAAACATACACCGTGCAACGAAATTAGCCACATCCCTCTTCAGTCTAACCCAATAGTACTGCTCCTTCAACCCCCGATACATTTTAGTACTACCAGGATGCATAGCAAAAGGACTAGCGTGTGCCTCAGTCAAAATAGTACGCCTTAACTCTTCGTCCTCAGGCACCACTATTTGACCTTTGAAACAAAACACCCCATCATCGTTGAAATGAAAATCCGTAGGATTTCCATCCCTGATATCTTCCACATGAGATACCAAACTCCCATCATATGGTTGCTTCTCCTTAACATCTACGACAAGGATGGCTTCACTTGCAACTCAACCAACAAACCTCTGTCATCCTTCACACTCACCGAGCAAACATGGCTCTCAACTCCACAGCCGCTTTCCTGCTCAAAGCATCCGCCACAACATTAGCTTTCCCCGGATGATACTCAATGGTCAGATCATAATCCTTAAGCAACTCCAACCATCTACGTTGCCTAAGATTCAGCATCTTCTGCGGCATCAGATATTTCAAACTCTTATGATCCGTATAAACCACACGTTTCTCACTATAAAGATAATGCCTCCAGATCTTCAAGGAAAAAACAACCATGGCCAGCTCAAGATCGTGAGTAGGGTAGTTACGTTCATGCACCTTCAATTGCCTAGATGCATACGCCACTACCTTACCCTCCTGCATCAACACACAACCAAGCCCTATATACGATGCATCACTATATACAACAAACTCCTTTCCTGATTCTGGTTGAACCAAGACCGGAGCTCGCGTCAAAGCTTCCTTCAACTTTCAAAAGCTCATTGTCCACTCAAACTGAACATTCTTCTGCAACAACTTTGTTAACGGAGCCGCCAAACTGGAGAAGCTTTCCACAAACCTCCGGTAGTAACCCGCCAAACCAAGGAAACTCTTAACCTCCATCACAGACTTGGGCTCCTTCCAACTAATTACAGGCTCAACCTTAAGCGGATATCATCGATAAACACAACCACAAACTGATCCAAAAACACATCTTCCTTAAGCCAGAACTAACATTTGCTTAACTTAGCATAAAACTAATTAGCCAACAGCGCCTGAAGCACAATTCTCAAATGTCTATCATGATCCTCCTCGGTGCGAGAGTACACAAGGATATCATCGATAAACACAACCACAAACTGATCCAAAAACTCATGAAACACACAGTTCATCATGTCCATAAAAGCAGCTGGAGCATTGGTCAAACCAAACGGCATCACAAGAAACTCATAATGCTCGTACCTCGTACGAAAGGCTGTTTTGGGCACATTCACCTCCTTCACCTTTAACTGGTAGTACCCTGACCTCAAATCTATCTTGGAAAACACCGAAGCTCCCCTGAACTGATCAAATAGTTCATCAATCTACGATAAGGGATACTTGTTCTTTATTGTCAACTTATTCAGCTGCTGGTAATCTATACACATCTGCAACGTACCATCTTTCTTCTTAACAAACAACACTGGTGCTCCTCACGATGAAATACTAGTTCTAATGAACCCATGATCAAGCAATTCTTGCAACTGCATTTTTAGCTCCTTCAATTCCTTCGGAGCCATGTGGTACGGAGCAATAGATACTGGTACCATACCCACAAAGACCTCGATGCCAAGCTCTACCTCACGGTCAGGTGGAAACCTTGGTAATTCCTTTAGAAAACACCCAGAAACTCACATACGGTGCAAACATCTTGCATCCTCAACTCCTTTGATCCAGGATTCATAATATAGGCCAAATAAGTCTGACATTCTGAATCCAACATCCGTCTTGCTTCCAAAGCTGAAACGTCATTAGACAAAAACTTGGAATTCTCTCCAACAACCACCACCTCATAATCATTTGACAACCTCAAAGATATCTGTTTGGACTCAAAATCCACCACAGCCCGATGCTCGGTCAACCAATCCATACCTAAAATTACATCAAAACCATGGAATGGTAACTCTATCAAGTCCACGACAAACACATATCCCTAGACCATCAGCAAACACCTACGATACAACCTCCTAACCACGACTGTCTCCCCAAGAGAACTAGTTACTCTAACACCCACATTAAGAATTTCATCATATATATCAAGCAGCTCAGCATGCTCACTCAAAATGTATGAATGAGTAGAACCATAATCAACCAACGAATACGATAAAGACTGTAGGATAAAAGTACCTGCAATCACATCGGTGTCATTACGACCCTCACAATGCACATACACCCTAGCCGGTCTACCTCCCTCAGACTATATAGCAACAGTATGAGCTACAGTCCTCTTTCCACCATATCGACGCTAAAATAATCTGCGGCCACGACCACGCTGCAGACCAACAAGAGGTGCAGCACCCTACCCACCTCAGACCAATAATGGACAATCACGCCTCTGATGGTCGCCTGACCCGCAACTCCAACAAGCATTAGCCACAATAGGTGCAGGTTCCTGACCCTCCTGGCCAAACGCGGGCAATCTTGCCTCAAATGATCTCGAGATCTACAAACCCAACAAGTGCTAAATGGTGCTCTAACCTGGGCACCCTGCCCCTAGACTCCACGTCACACAACACCTCCGCCATGCCTCTACTCCGGGCGAAACCTCCTGTCACAGTGTTTCTTGGCCTGACCACCGCTATAACCCAAATCAACAGTTCTCTTACCCGAGCTAGATCCTCGCGATCCATAAGCCAAACCCAAAATCTGCTCCACATCCTTAGCTCGCGAAATCAGCAAATCAAAGTCAGTGTAATCAGTAGCTAGCATGCATGTCTTAACATCCTACACAAGCCCATATCAGAAATGATCATATCGAGTACGCTCGTCAGGAACCAACTCAGGTGCATACCGACTCAACTCACGAACTGCACCTCATACTCCTCAACATACATACTGCCCTACACCAAAGCTATAAACTCACGCGTCTTCTCGTCCTGATATCGGACTCCCAAAAACTTCTTTTGGAATGCTTCACAAAAGAACTCCCAGGTCACATAATCCATCGCCATACCAGATATCGTGGTAGTCCACCTGCATAAGCATCACCCTACAACAGGGAAACATCACAGCCTAGCTTACGAGCATCGGTGCACCCCATATGGCCCAGTATCCTCTCAGTACTGGCCAACCAACCCTAAAAAGCCTCAGACAACAACCCTTAAAACTCAATTCTGCCTAAACTACGAAGACGTTCAAGTGGTAAACCTTGCCCCTCAACTGGTGGTGCTGACACATGAACACCCACAACTGCTGCCTGAAAAGCACCGGTCATGGCCTATATCAACGGTGCCATATCACCCATCCCTGGCCCAGCTGGCACATGTGGTACTTGTTCCACTCCCTCAGGTGGATTAGGTGGGGGTGGTGGCAACCCTCTAGGATTTACAACTTCTCCTTCATCACCCTGCCCAATGGCAGTGGCAATCACACTAGATCGTAACTCTCTCCTTGGTCCCATCGTGCTAAAATATATCAAAGGCATGATAATCATTTCAAAACAAAAACATTCAGGCCAGCCTCAAGCAAGGATCCAAGACTTTTAAAAATCAAAACTTTCCAGACTATAATAATAAGGCAATGGGTACCCCAAAACATCCCCAACATAGCATACAACAACCATTATTCATATATCAAGCACCATACATATCAACTAGCGTATATACCACAATCACCATACACATCATACAATAGAGCATAACTCATGACAACAACACAACAACCTCCCAAACGAACCAAACCTGTCTCTGATACCACCAAATGTAACTCCCTTGACCCAGCCTAGACGCCCAACCAAACCAAGAAGGCTATATTAGGTTTGCCGTAGCAAACCAAAGAGATACAACCAAACCTGGTCCATTCTTTTTCTTTTTTTATTATATAGTTGCCAATTATTAACCCTACATGTTCTTCCAGACATTAGGTGCAAACCCCAACTCAATCAGGCATCAATTTGACATCCAATTGATCACATTTGCAAATTAGGGACCCAATTGCAAAAATAGAGAATTTAAAGATTAAAACTCTTTTTTAAGTTACCAATCTTTAATTAGTCAAATTTCAGCTCAAACCGATCATTCTACCATGTATAATTACATCAGCAAGAATTAGGGACTAAAATGCAAAAAAGCAAAACTGCCCAAAAGTGACATTCCCAGGAAAAATGGTCATCCGTATCGAAATAGGTAAGCCCGTACCGGTACAGTTTGAAACACACTATTTCGATACACCACCAAGCCGTATCGATACGCCTAACTGAAATACTGAACTTTTGAAATATTTTAAACCGTATTTATAAGGTTTCTTAGTAGTTTCGATATGCGTGTTCAAGTTGCAAAAGTGAATTCTAGAGGCTAAAACTCATATCGAAATGTCCATCCTCGTACCGGTACGCCAGGCCAAATTTGCCTAGGCGTATCCAAATGTACAAGACCCGTACAGATCTTACAAGCCTAAAAATGCCTAGCCGTACTAATACGGTCCCCCGCGTATCGGTACGCCTGGGCTTGTAATGTCACATTTGGCTAATTTTTCATCCCTAGAGCATACTCAAACCACTCCAACATGCTTTAACCACAATACTAACATGTCAAACATAACTCATGCTGACTAGCATCACAATTCTAACAACACAACAGGGATTCTTGCATCAAAGAGGAAATCTATAGGCATGCTTCCTAATATGCATCCAACCAACATATCAAAAGGTAAACTAGCACAAAAAATAATCCTTAAAGGCCATTTACAACCCATTAGCTACTAAAGGAACATGATCAAATAGGGAGTTTCATAAATAATCTCTGTAACGCCCCAATTTTAGGGCTTAGCAGTTTAGTCGGTTATTAGGCGGTCCGGTGGACTGGAGTATAGATTCAAGTCAGTTTCAGGATCTTACATTTTCGGTGTGGGAAAATTAGGGAAATGGTTAAAAATCATATTTTAATATATGCTTAATTTTGGTGGAATCAATTTTGGAAAATGAGATTGGGAGGTGTGACATTTTGGCAAGTGACCAAAATGCAACTTTTGAAAACTGTTTTTAAAGTGACTAAAATGAAAAGGGTCAAATTCTTAGAATCCTTAAGGAGCTATTTTACCAAGTTTTTGCTGGTGATTTCTCTCTTCAATTAAATCATTTTAACACGTGTTTTAAAAGTTAATTAAAACGGATTTTAGATATTAAAGCTAGCTATTTCGTTTTAATGAAAATTGACGTAACTTTTCCGTCAACTTTTCTCTCCACTTCTTTTCTGCCAAACACTTAGATTTCATCAAAAACCAGAGGTGAGAGATCAATTTTACTCAGAATCTTGATCTACAATTGATTATTTAACTTTGATTTACAAAATCTTTTTGAAATCTTGTGTTTTCCTAGTTTTAAACAAGCCAATTGAGGGAGAAATCATACAATAGGGGTAAGGTATATGATCCCCTCTATTGAATGGTTCTTTATTGATATTCCTAAGTATTTGATCCTTGATTTATGGTTTATAATCTGATTTTGTGTTTTTTATATTGAATTAATTGATTTATTTGGGTAAGATTGATGAAATAGTGAAAGATCCGAATTGGATATCTTTTCCAGTGATGTAGATTGATTTTGAACATATTATGCATGTAGAATAATGGTGATAAGTCATTTTTGTTAATGGAATCCCGAAACTCTTGAATCTCTATTTGTTTAGGTTGTTAGACTTGTGTTTTTGTGGAGTTGTGGTGGTTGTTTGGTTGCTGCAGGTGTTAGGTTATTTTGATTCCTTTTTTAGACGTGTTTTGATGATAAAAGTGGTGCTAGGTTGATAGATGTTGGCTGGGTTATGAATCGAAGTGTTTTGGTTATGTTTTCAGTTATTGTGGAGGGTTAATTGTGACCGTTTTGTGGGAATCCGAGAAGGATTGTGGTTGCTATTTTTAGAATGCATTATGATGCATTGATCCTCTGTGGTTTTGTGGTAAAATCAGGGGAGGTTGATCCGGAAGTAAGTGGAGAAGCATAAGAGGCTTCAGATACTCGTTTTTGCATCGGCAAATCAAGGTTCCGCGTGACGGTGAGTGAAAACATGGATTCCAGTGTTGGAATGTTTTAAAGATGGTTTTTGGGAGTTTAGGTAGAGCTTGAAATGCTTACCTAAGCTCGGAAGTAAGTAAAGTGGTTTTACTCTCTCGGTCGTGCTAGTTTGAAATGGTTTTATGCACTTGTTTTGATTTATATTGTTCCTACTGTTTAAGCGTGATTTAAACTATTTGATGTACTGTTTTTAAGCATGTTTTGCTGAAGGATTCACATGGTAAGTGATCCTTGTAAGTATGGTTTATACTTGTATTTTAAAGCATGGTTGTTGCTTTGGAAAGGGCATGGTTTAATGCTTGTTAAAAACAGTGAGGTAAATGTTGTTCGGTTAATTATATTGGCAAGTGATATGGTTTTAAAATTGTTATCGGATATAGTTGGCCGGCCATAGGATTGAGTGCACTGTAAAATAAGTCTCCTTGGATGTTGAGGGGTTTATACGTTGTACCGAATACTCCATCCAAGTACCCTAACGGTTGAGGGGTTAAACAATATCAAATACTCCCGTTAGTGGGTTAAGCATCTAATCGATAAGAGGGATTGGTATCCCTGTGGGTTGAGAGTGTACCCGGTTGTTATTGTACCGCGATTGTGATTGTATCGCTATTCTAGTTGAGATGGCTTGAAGTGTTGGGTTAACACTTGTTGAATCCGTGTATCCGATGAACTCTTTTGTTAATGGACTTGTTAAAGATCACTTGAAAGCCAATATAATTGTTAATGTATCATTGAAATGGTTTATGTTGTATAATGTGATTTACACATGTTTTCTCCTTAAGCTTTGCATTTGGTAGTAATGCGTGGGAAGGCTTAAGTAGAGGGTTAGCAATGTGACTTGTTGTTGGTTAATGATACATATAGCATATGGTTTGATATGTTGGTTTTAATGTTGTAAGTGCATGTTTTAAAAGAGGTATGATGTTTTAAAAGATGATGTTGAGAAATGGTTTTAAATGCATTGATGGTGTTTTGTTCTGAGCTTTCCTTACTAAGCCTTGTGTGCTTACGCTCTTTTTGTCCATCAATACAGAGAATTAAAGTTCCGAAAGGTAGCAAGAAGCAATGGGATCTTGGCAAGACTTAGTTCCAAAGTATGTTAGAGACTAGACTATAACGAATAAGGGCAATTGGGTACTTGTTATGATTTGGGAGATGTTTTGGGGAACTTCCTGTTTGAGCATGTTTCTTAGGTTGCTTTTGGTTTGTAAATGGCCTTTAAAGATTGATTTTGAGGCTGGTTTGTCTTTTGGTATATTGTATGGATGCAACTTTAGGAAACATGCCTATAGATTTCCATTCGATGCATGAAACCTTGTTGTGCTATTAGATTTGTGTTGCTAGGTTGCTTATGGTATGTTTGGCGTGTTGGTATGGTGTTATAAGCATGTTGGAATGGTTTGAGAATGTTTTTGGGTTGAAAAATCAGCAATTTGTGGCATTACAGGTCCAGGCGTACCGATACGCGGGAAACCGTATCAGTACAGCTAGGCATTTTCTAGCCTAAGGGATCGGTATGCGTAAGGGAGTACCAAAACGCCTAGGTAATTTTGGTCTGGCATACCGATACGGGCAAGGAGTATCGGTACACGTTCTAGCCTCTAGAATCTCACTTTTTAAACCCAAACCCGTGTATCGATACCCATGTAAGTGTACTGGTATGGATGTTAAAACAAATCAAAAGTTAGGTAAGTTGAAGTTAAAATCACTACGATGCATCTTTATGCGTATCGGTACGGTAACAGCAGTACTGATACTCAAGGCTGTTTTCTGTTGCATCGACTCACAATTTTGCTTGCTTCGCATTTTAGTACCTGAATCTTGCTAATGCATTAGTACATAGTTAAAATGATTGGTTTGAGTTGGAATATGAGACATACGCATGGAACCTGACTAATCTAAGGTTGGTAATTTAAAAGTAGGTTTTTGACTTATAACTTCGTCAAATTACAATTTGGTCCCTAAGTGGTAAACGAAATCAATTAGATGTCAAGGTGATGCCCGATTTAGTTGGGATTACACCTGTTATTTGTATGAACATGTAGGATTAATAATTGACATCTAGATAAAATAAAAAGAAAAAAAAATAGACTGGGTTGGCTGAATCTTTTCGGTTTGCTACGGCAGACCCAGTGTGGCCATCTTCATTCGCTTGGGCATCTAGGCTGGGTCAAGGGGTTACAATCTCCCAAAACACAAAAAGTACCCCATTGCCATTATTAGTTATAGTCTAAACCAAAACATACTTTGGAAACAAATCTTGCCAAGATCCCCTTGATTCTTGCTGCCTTCCAAGACCTCAATTATCTGCATTGATGGACAACGGGAGCGTAAGAACACAAGGCTTAGTGAGGAGTGCTCAAAAACAAACACCATCAATGCATTTAAAATCATTTACTTAACATCATCCTTTAAAACATCATCATGCACCTTTTAAAACATGCACTTTATATCATTTAAACCAGCATATTAAGACATATGCTACATGTATCATTATTCAACAGCAAGTCACATTGCTAACCCTCCACTTAAGCCTTCCCATGCATTACTACCAAATGCAAAGCTTAAGGAGAAACATGTATAAACCACATTATACAACATAAACATTTCAATGATACATTAACAATTATATTGGCTTTCAAGTGATTATTAACAGGTTCAATAACAAAAGAGTTCATCAGATACGCGAATTCAACAAGTATTAACCCAACACTTCAAACCATCTCAACCGGAATAGCGATACAATCACAATCGCGGTACATTAAAAACCAGGTACAATAACAACCCACGGGGACATCCACCCCAATCATCGGTTAGACGCTTAATCCACTAACGGGAGTATTCGACACTGTTTAACCCCTATATCATTAGAGTACTTGGATGGATTATTCGGTACACCGTATAAACCCTTCAACATCCAAGGCGACTTATTTATAGTGCACTCAATCCTATGGCCGACCAACTATAACCGATAACAATTTTAAAACCACATCACTTGCCAATATAATTAACCATTTCAACATTTACCTCACTGTTTTTAACAAGCATTAAACCATGCCATTTTCCCAAGCAACAACCATGCTTTAAAACACAAGTATAAACCATACTTACAAGGACCACTTACCATGTGCATCCTTCAGCATTACATGCTTAAAAACAGTATATCCAATACTTTAAAACATGCTTAAACAGGTAACATGTAAATTAAAACAAGTGCATAAAACCATTTCAAACTAGTACGACCGAGAGCGAAAACCACTTTATATTTACTTTCGAGTCTAGGTAAGCGTTTCAAGCTCTACCTTAACTCCCAAAACTCTGTTCCCAAAATATCAAAATGCTTTAAACCACATTTTCACTCACTAATCGCGAAATCTTGATTTGCGGACACGAATTCAAGTATCCGAAGGCTCCCACGCTTCTCCAACCACTTCCGGATCAACCTCCCTTATTTTTGCCACAAAAAAATAGAGGATTAATGCATTCCAAACACAGCAACCACAATCCTTCTCGGATTTCCACAAAACCTTCACAAACAACCCTCCACAACAACCGAAAACATAACAAAAACACTTCGATACACAACCCAGCCAACATCTATCAAACTAGCATCACTTTTAACACCAAAACACATCTAAAAACAGATTCAAAATAGCCTAACACCTCCAGCAACCTTACATCCATATAAACACCACAAAACCTCAAAACTAACAACCTAAACAAGTAGAGATTCTTGAGTTTCGGGATTCCATTCATAAAAATCACTTATCCACATTATTAAACATCCAAATATGAATCAAAGCAACCTTACTTACTGAAAATCACATCCAATTCGCGAATCAACTCATTTTCCCTAAATAACTCAATTAAACATTGTAAAATCATCAAAATCATATTAGAAACACAAAAAAAGGATCAAATGCTTGGGAATTTCAATAAAGAACCATACAATAGAGGAGATCTCAGACCTTACCGCTATTGTGAAGTTTCTCCCTCAATTGATTTGTGAAAAGCTAAGAAAACACAAGATTATTGTAAGATTTTGTATAAACAAACTTTATAAAACAATTTGAAACCATAAAATCAAGTTAGAAATCACCTCACCTCTGGAAATTTGATAAAAAACTGAGTGTTTGACTGAGGAGAGAATGGAGAGAAAAAGATGAGAGCAAATGACTTAATTTTTGTTTTAGCAAAAATAACTAACTTCTTAACAAAATCCTCTTTAATTACTAATTAAACCACATGTTAAAACAAGTCAAATCAAGGGAGAAATCATCAGAAACCAATTGGTAAAATAGCTCCATTAAGTATTTGACCCTTTTCATTTTAGTCGCTAGGAAGTCACAGTTTCAAAACATTCATTTTGGTCACTAACCAAATTGTCCATCTTCCAAAACCCATTTTTCAAAATTGATTCCACCATTATTAAATACATAATTAAGAATTATTATTAAGCATTTTTCCATAATTTTCCAACACAAAAAATATACGATCCTGAAACCAACTCAAATCTCTACTCTAGTCCACTAGACCGTCTAATAACCCACTAAACCGCTAAGCCCTAAAATCGAGGCGTTATAGTAGCATTAATTGTTGTTCCTTTGATTGTTTTTCCGTTATCTGTATCAAGCTTTTGGACACCATGGAGCATGCAAATGTTAAGAAAGAACAAGCTGCCTGTACCTTTCGCTGCGTAATTGTAGGTTTCCTCAATAATAAGCCTGCCAACATTGATCTTGCGCCCCATAACAATGGAGTGCAACAGGATCATCCTTTCCTCCGACACAGTCTCGTTATGGGATGTAGGCATCAGATTCGCCTTCACAAAGTGATTCCATCCTCTCTATTGGGGCTTCAATGCCAACCTCTTCACCGTACGATGTCCTTTAGATGACACTGTCCAAGTCGTGCCAGGCTCGCACAAATCTGCAAGCACCGTATTTCTCTTGGCAGCGTTCATTGAGTCAGCATACTCAAAATACTCATCCTCTGCACCATCCAACTCAAGCATATCGTTAATATACCCTTAATCAAAACGTACACACTTACCTCTAATCATCAAGAAGGGCGAATCCTTGGTCACAAGATGCGCGTAGAATTCTTGGACGATAGTGGCATAAATCTCCCCTTTTTGCTGGCAGAACTGAGTCCATTTGTGCAAGTTAATCGTAGACATTACTTTTTAAGGGAAACCATGAGTTGTCTCAGTTTTGAACTCGAAGTTCTTCTCGTAGCAAAAACTTCTAGAGGCAAAGTTGGTTTCAAACTTTTTTTGAATCTTCTCGTATCTTTCAGCTTTGGTGGCAAACGGTTTAGGATCATGGCACTGCATCCTTCGGTCAGAGCAGTAGTTTCAAAGTCTCCCAATCTCCTCTTTTTGGATAGAATGTCCTTCATAAATTTGACATAGTTGGGCATTTGTCAAGGGCTTCTACTAATGGAATGTTGATTTGCAATTGCTTAAGAACCTCCGAGAAGCGCTTAAATTGCTGATCTTGCTTATGCTTTTGAAGTCTCGCTGGAAATGGTGGCGGTGGATAAATACGTGCCTGCTCTGCTGGCTTTGCCAATGCAGTGCTGGCATCAGTCTGTTTGGCCTCAGTGCTGGCATCAGTGTGTTGTCTGGCATTGGTTCTGGCATCATCTACTTTTGTTTCCTCTTTCTCTACTTCCTTGGGACTATCTGCTGGCAAAAGCTTCTCAACTTGCCAATTAATTGGCTGCTTAGCAACCTTCTCCATCTCGCATTGCGTACCACTGCGAAGAGTTATAACTTTGCACTGCTCATTGTCTTTGTGCCGAGCATCTTCTATGTCACTTGGCAATGCTCCCTCGGGTCGATTGCTGAGTGCACTAGCAATTTGCCCTATTTGGACTTCCAAGTTTCTCATTGATGCTGCCAAACTCTGGACTGTGACATCATTCCTTTCCATGCACACTGTGAGAGTGCCCCCTAGGTTGAGTCTTTGCCCTTGCGAAAAATTGTTTTGGGCTTTCTACGGCATGGCATTATGATAGAATGCTGGCATGGCATTGTTATTATACCTCTGGGTATTCTGGCGCTGGGCATTGTACTGGTTACCACCTTTATTTCCCCATGCTAAGTTAAGGTGTTATCTCAAACATGCATTATAAGTATTGGAGTTAAGATTATAGTAACGATTAACTTTTCCATCAAAGTTTACCGATTTAGGGTTGGTAGGGCATTCATCCACATGATGATTCTCTCCATAAATTGTATAGAATGGGTCTAATGCTTTGACTTCTTGGGACTCATTGTTCTTTTGCAACGTTCTTACCATGCTAGTAAGGTTGGAAATGTTGGCATGAATGGATTTTAGTTCATCAACCTAAAATTTCTCATTGGTTTTAGTTCTGGTCTAAAGTCGCGCAACAGGATATTCAAAATAATTGATTGCAATCCTCTCTAGAATGTCAAGAGCCAGCTGCTAAAGCATCAACAATAGTCCTTGTTTGTGCATTTAATCCATTGTAAAAGGTCTGTATCTTGCTCCAATTTGGGAATCCATGCATAAGACACCTTCTCAACAGGTCTTTGAATCTTTCCCAGGCATCATATAAGGTTTCGTCCTCAGCCTGCCTGAATGTAATGATCTCACCTAGCAGTTTGGCAGTGAGTGTTGGCGGTTGGAATCGTGTCAAGAACTTCTAGCATAGGTTTGTCCATGAAGTAACTAAGCCCGGTGGTAAGGAGTTAAGCCAATCCTTTGCTTTGTCTCTCGAAGAGAAAGTAAATAACTTCAGCTTCACGGTATCTTCAGGTACTTCATTTTGTTAGAATAGCTGGCAACTCTCCATGAACTGCTTCAGATGTTGCCTCAGGTCTCCAGTAAGTGCTCCATCAAACTGACCTACATTCAAAAGAGTTTGGATCATTACCAGCTTAAGTTCAAAATTGACTGCATTTACCTCTGTGCCAACAAGTCCTGGCATCAAATTTTCAATGGTTGGTGTCGAATGTTCTCTAATAGGTCTCTCATTAACAATTGGGACAACAGGTGGTGGTGGTATCTCATTATTATGTGGATTTCCTCCATTTTTCACCACACCATTCCCTCCATTACCTTGGTTTTGCATCTCTCGAAATCTTCTTTTTAACCTTCGTAAGGTTTTCTCAATTTTCGGATTGTATGGCCAACTGTCCAGCACAAGATGGCTTCTGGTCATACACCGACAAAAATAAATGCTTGCAAAAGGGGCAGAAAATATGTATTGGAAGACTATAAAATAGTGCCAAAATGAGTCTTTTGCGTGCAAGGACACACGGTCTACAAGTAATACAGCTGGTAAGTTGAGTATCGATCCCACAGAGATTAACTTGGAATTCGATTGCCTTGATTGTTACTTGCCTCAAGGAAAAGTTGATTTGTTTTGAAATTGGTTTTGGAAAATAATTGAAAAGAAAAGAAACGAAAGTAAAGTAAAGACGTTGGCAAGGAATATGCTTTAATGAATGATGAGCGTTGGCAAGAAATGCCTGTTTTTCATGCTATTCATGTCGTGCCAGCCTTTAATAACAACCTGTCTTGGAATTTTGCCAACTACGGGTACCGATACGATTACTAGGCGTATCGGTATGCCTAGGCAATTTTTCCTAGATTGAGCCGAGACAGGTCCCCGCGTACTGATCCCTAAGGACCTTTACCGATACAGACAAACCTATAATGACCTCTTTGTCCAACATATGACACTTTGGCTTAGTCTAACACTCCAAACAACATCTAATCTTCATATAACTTCACAAACATCAAATCCTCAAACATAGCAACATGGTAGAAGATCATACGCAACCTCTCAAATTCAAACATCACTCCTATAGGCATGGTTTCTACCCAAGCATGCATATTATTTTCCAACCCCTCAAAATCAAGCATTAAGTATCAAACAAGTCCAAAACATCAAACCAAACTTATACAACCAGGGAGTATCCAAAACAAACCTCCCAAATACAACTTGGTCGCATTGCCCCTTATTACTACGTAGTACTTATAAAACCATACTTTGAAAAGTCTCAGACCTTGGATCTTCCCTTGCTCCCTCGCTGTCCGAAAAAGCTATTTCTCTGCATTGATGAGAAAAGAGAGCATAAGCTATAAGCTTAGTGAGGGAATCTCAAAAACACTTATCAATGCAATTAAAATATCTTAATTCAAACCAAATGTAAATGTCTCATGGCAAAATCATCTCATGCTTCAATAATCTCATCAAGTATGAACATTTAAATCTTTTGCAATACATGTATCTTGGATTCTATCTCAAACCTCAAGTTAAGCTTCATATGCCAAAGTGGTTCCTACGACCACTTCACATACATCTTCAAACCGGAGCAATGGAACAATTACCCACCTCATCGGTTATGATGTATAAATCCACCAGCGGGAGAAAATGGAACAATTACCCACCTCGACCGCTGCTGTTCTCATAGAGGAGCAATGGAACAATTATCCACCTCGACACACAATAGGCAACTTATTATAGCGCACTTTAAACCCTATGACTAGCCAACTATATCCGATAACATTTTAACCTCAGCCACTTGCCAATATATTCAATAAAACAACATTAGCTCACTGTTTTACATATGCATCAAATCAATCCAATTTCAAAACATTAAACCATGTATTTTAGTATTCTCAAAAATACTTTAATAAACCATACACTATTATCAATAATCATCATATATGATCATTTGCGACATCTTTCATTTCTAAAACATGCATAATACAATGAGTAATCAAAACCATAACCATGTGCATGAGATTTTATTTTGCAAAACCGAAATTGAGATAGAGCTCAACCAATACTTACTTCTGAGCTTAGATAATTTTAAAAATTTATTCTAAACTCCCACAACTTCTTCCAAACCCTTTTAATAGCAGTAAAACACATTTTCACTCACCAACAATCTAAATCTAGCTTGTCGTTACACGAACCAAGCTTCCAAAGCTTTCGCAACCTCTCCAAAAGCTATAGGATTCAACTCCCCTGCTTTACCCAATCAAAAACAGAGGATTAAAACACATCCATGCATCTCTAATCTCCAGCAACCAACAAACACAACTTTGCCTCATAAGAAACCATCAAACACCTCTCTAAACCAACTGAAATCATCATCAAAACTCATCTAAACAAAGCCCAGCCAAAACCTATTGATTCTAACATCTTAACAACATCAATTAACATCCAAAAACATCTTAATTACATCCTTATACTGCCAGCACCTCTACAACACCAATATCACACCAAAATTTTCTAGCCTATACACAACTTCGCCTCATAAGAAACCATCAAACACCAAAATTAGATTTAATTACTTCAAATTGAATTTACCAAAATACTTAAAATATTAATTAAGTATTTTCTAGCATTTTCCCATAGCTTATTTTAGCCAAAATCAATTTGTTATAATTTAATTCTTGAAACTAACTCGAATTGCCTAACACGGTTATCCCGAACCATCTACCCGATCCGATTAACATCTAGGCCCAATTTTAGGGCAAAATCTCCCATCTTAAGAAATTTCATGCTCGAAATTTACTTGGTGGAAAAAGGTGAGGAAACTGCTTCAACATATCCTCCATGCTTTTCCTGGTGGCTTTCTCGACACCACAATGTCGCCACAACGCTTTCACCAACTCTATGTTTTACCACGAAGTACCTTGCTACTTGAATCCAGGATTCTCACTGGCTCCTCATCATAGGTCAAATTCAGATTCAACTCAATCTCCTCAACATGTATCACATGAGAAGGATCTGATTTATACCTCTAAAGCATCAACACATGGAAAACGCCATGTATCTTCT
The DNA here is from genome assembly GCA_019671005.1 of Hibiscus mutabilis. Taxonomy (NCBI): domain Eukaryota; kingdom Viridiplantae; phylum Streptophyta; class Magnoliopsida; order Malvales; family Malvaceae; genus Hibiscus; species Hibiscus mutabilis. The sequence goes on along the minus strand of CM033728.1, from coordinate 22,336,469 downwards.
ACAATTCAGCAGGCAACCTCAACTTATAAGAGGCAACCTCAACTTATAAGAAACTAGACCAACACACTTGTAACGCCTCAATTTTGGGCCTAGCAGTTTTGTGGGTTGATTAGACGGTCCGCTGGACTAGGTTAGTGATTCTAGTCGGATTCGGGTCCTTATGTTTTTCGGTAAGGTAAAAATATGGAAAAATAGTTAAAAATCATCTTTAATTATATAATGATTTTTTTGGAAATGGAATTTGGAAATGTGACATTTTGGGTAGTGACCAAAATGCAATTTTTAAAAACTGGTTTTAAAGGTGACTAAAATGAAAAAGGGTCAAACTCTTAGAAACTTTAAGGAGCTATTTTACCATGTTTTTGCTGGTGATTTTCCCCTTAATTAAATCATTTTAATATGTGTTTTAAAAGCTAATTAAAAGGGATTTAGTTATAAAATTAGTTATTGATTAAAAAGGAAATTTACATAACTTTTCTCTCTATCTTTTCTCAACACTCGTTTTCTGCCAAACACTCAAGATTTTATCAAAAGTCAGAGGTGAGAGATTCTTTTTACTCAGATTCTTGATTGGTATTTGTTTATTCAAATTTGTTTTGCAAAACCTCATTATAATCTTGTGTTTTCTTAGCTTTTAACAAGCCAATTGAGGGGGAAATCACTCAATAGGGGTAAGGTCCGTGATCTCCTCTATTGATAAGTTCTTTATTGAAATTCCAAGCATTTGATCCTTGTTTTATAGTTTATAATATGATTTTGGTGTTTTATATTGATTTAATTGGGTTAATTGATGAAATAGTAAAAGATTCTGATTGAATCTGTTTTCTAACGATTAAGATTGTTTTGAAACATATTTTGGATGTATTATGATGTTGTTAAGTCGATTTTATCAATGGAATCCTGAAGCTCTTGAATCTCTAATTGTTTAGGTGGCTAGATTTGTGTTCTTGAGGTGTTTTGATGGCTGCATGTTTACTAGAGGTGTTAGGTTGATTTGATTCTGTTTCTAGGTGTTAATTGGTGTTAAAAAGGGTCTTAGATTGTTATGTTGTGGCTGGGTTGTGTATAGAAAGGTTTGGATGGTAATTTCAGTTGTTGTAGATGGGTTATTTTTGGGAGGATTGTGGAAATCCGAGAGGATTTGTTGTTGCAGTGTTTTGAATGCATTGAGATGAATTAATCCTTTGTTGTAATATGGTCAAAATAGGGGAGGTTGATCTGGAGGTGATTGGCGAAGTGTTGGAGACTTTGGACGCTTAATTTCGCGTATCGGAGAGTGAGAACGCGAATTCTTTCTTTGGAATGTTTTAAAGGTGGTTTATGGGTGTTTAAACTTAGCTTGATAAGCTGGTTTAAACTCAGAAGTAAGTAAATGTGGTTTTTCTCTCTCAGTCGTGCTTTTACAAAATGGTTTTATGCACTTGTTTTAATTTACATGTTACCTATTGTTTTAGCACGTTTTAAAGTAATGGATATACTGTTTTTAAGCATGAAATGCTGAAGGATGCACATGGCAAGTGATCCTTGTAAGTATGTGGTTTATACTTATGGTTAAAGCATGTGATGTTGCTTTGGAAAAATGGTTTTGTGAATGCTTGTTAAAATAGTGAGGTAAATGGTAAAGGGTTAATTATATTGGCAAGTGATGTGGTTTGAAAATTGTTATCGGATATAGTTGGACGGCCATAGGATTGAGTGCACTATAATAAGTCACCTTGGATGTTGAGGGGTTTAGATCCGTGTACCGAAAAATCCATCCGAGTACCCTAATGGTAGAGGGGTTAAATTGTACCGTAAACTCCCATTAGTGGATTAAGCATCTAACCGATGAAAGGGGTCGTGTCCCCATAGGTTGTCTAGGTACCCGGTTGGTAATGTACCGCGATTGTTGTTGTATCGCTATTCCAGTTGAGATGGCTTGAAGTGTTGGTTGAACACTTGTCGAATTCGTGTATCCGAAGAACTCTGTTGTAAATGGAGCTTGGTTAATTATCACTTGTGAGCCAATATAATTGTTAATGTATCATTGAAAGGTTTATGTTGTATAATGTGATTTACACATGTTTACTCTTTAAGCTTTGCATATGGTTGTTATGCATGGGAATGCTTAAATTGAGGTTAGCAATGGGATTTGCTGTTGGTTAATGATACATGTTGCATATGGTTTAATATGCTGGTTTTGAAAGTGTTTAAGTGCATGGTTTTTAAGGCATGATGTTTTATATGTTGGAAAACATGTTTTGAATTGGGATTTTCAATGTGTTATTGGAAAATGGTTTTAAATGAATTGATGGTGTGTTGTATTTGAGCACTCCTCACTAAGCCTAGTGTGCTTATGCTCTCTTTGTCCATCAATACAGAGAATTAAAGTCTTGGGAGGCAGCGGGAAGCAATGGATCCTAGCAAGACTTGTTTGCCAAAGTATGTTTGAATTGGACTATAAATAATAAGGGCAATGGGGTACTCAATTTGGGTTTGGGAGATGTTTTGGTGAACTCCCTGTTTGAGCAAGTTTGTTTGATTGCTCTTGACTTGTAAATGGCCTCTTTGGTTTGATCTTGTTAATGGTTTGTGGTTTGATATGTTGCTTGGATGGTTAACTAGGATGCATGCCTATAGATTTACTTTTGTTATAAGATGCTATGAAGTGATGCTAAATCTGTGATGTTATGCTGTGGATTATGTCTTCAGCACGTTGGTCGAATGTTAGAGGCATAATAGGATGGTTTGGAGAGGTTTTGTGCATGTTTAACTAGGTAAATATGACATTACAGGCCCAGGCTTACCGATGCGCTAGGGACTGTATCAGTACGATTAGGCAAAATCAAGCATTGTGTTTTGATACGGGGTTGCGTGTACCGGTATAGATATATGCTATTGGAATATGCTTTTTGGGATAAGACACATGTACCAAAACACTATAACACCGTATCGGTATAGATAAGTAACCAAACACTATGCCAATTAGGCGTATCGAAACATAACGTTGTGTATCGAAACGAAGTGGAAGACACCATATCGATACGGTACCCTGCGTATCGGTACGGTTGTTTGTTATTTTAGTTATTGTGATGGAAATGAAGTTTTGCTTTCTTACGTTTTAGTCCCTTTCCCTAGTGTTATGGATGTAATATTGATGGATCGGATGATCGTTTTAAGCTAATTTTTGAGGTGCAAGTATGAAACCTGTCTAATTAAAGGGTGGTAACATAAAATTGGGGTAAGTCCCTTTATTTTACTAAAATTGCAATTTGGTCCTTAAATTGCTTTTATGGCCAATTAGATGTAGATTCGACGCCCGATTGGTTTGAGTTTCCACCTGCTATCAGCATGAACATGTAGGATATTAATTATAGATATAAACAAGATAAAAAATGGTCTATTTTGGGTTTCTTTACGTGGTTTACTTCGGTTAACCTAATGTGACTCGCTCGGGTCGGTCTTGCGACTAGACCGGCTCGAGGGTGTTGCAATGCTCCAACACCTCGTAAAGCCCAATAAATTTAGAACTTAACTTGCCCTTCCGTCCAAACCTCATCACCTTCTTCTAAACAAAACCTTCAGGAACACACGATCGCCAATATCATACTCAATCTCCTTTCGCTTCAAGTCAGCATATGACTTTTGCCGATCCGAAGCTGCCTTCAACCTACCATTTATAAGCTTCACTTTCTCATTGGTATCCTTTAACACATCTAGCAAAGAAACATATTTTTATCCTGCCTCCGCCTAGCTAAGTGGCGTGCGGCATCTTCTACCATACAAATATTCGTACGGTGCCATCTGCATGCTAGATTGATAACCATTGTTATAGGCAAACTCAACCAATGGTAACAGCTTCTCCCAAGATCCTTGAAATCAATGATGCAACATTGCAACATATCCTCCAACACTTGGATAACACGTTCAGACTTACCATCCATTTGAAGATGACACGAAGTACTGAAGTTCAACCGTGTACCCAAAGCCTTATGTAAACATTCCCAAAAACTTACTATAAAACGTGTATCTCTATCTGATACAATGGATTTTGGCACCCCATGCAACCTCATAATCTCAGCAATATACAACTCTGCCTACTTGTCCAAAGTATACATCGTATGCACGTCTAGAAAATGTGCACCCTTCGTAAACCTATCCGCAATCACCCATATCAAATTCTTCTTAGACAACGTCAAAGGAAAATCGGACACGAAATCCATGGAAATTCTCTTTCACTTCCATTTTGGAATCCTTAACGGTTGCAACAACTCTGAAGGAAATTGATGCTCCGCTTTAACACATTGACAAACCATACAACGAGCAACAAAATCCGCGACATCCTTTTTCAAACCAACCCAGAAACACTAATTTTTTAAGTCCTGATACATCTTCGTACTCCCCAGATGCATAGTAAAAGGACTCAAATGTGCCTCAGCCAAGATAGTGTGCCTTAACTCTTCATCTTTCGGCACCACCACTTGACTTTTGAAATACAAAACACCTACCTCACTAAAGCAAAAAGTCATTTGATTGCTATCCAAAATATCCTTAACATGAGGTACCAAAGAATCATCATAAGGTTGCTCCTCCTTGATCAATTGCAACAACGATGGCTTCACTTTCAACTCAGCCAATAAACCACCATCACGCGTTACACTCAACCTAGCAAACATCGCCCTCAACTCAACTGCAACCTTTCTACTCAAGGCATCGGCTACAACATTAGCCTTACCCAAATGATACTCGATTGTTAAATCATAATCCTTAAGAAACCCTAACCATCTTCGTTGCCTAAGATTCAACTCCTTCTGTGACATCAGATATTTCAAACTCTTGTGATCCGTGTATACAACACATTTCTCACCATAAATATAATGTCACCAAATCTTCAACGCAAACCCATTGTATCCAGCTCAATGTCGTGTGTAGAATAGTTGCGCTCGTGCACCTTCAATTGTCTAGATACATAAACTACAACCCTTCATTCTAGCATCAACACACACCCCAAAACTATATAAGATGCAGCACTATACATAACATACTCCTTCCCTTACTCAGGTTGAATCAAGATTGGAGCTTGCGTCAAAGCTTCATTCAGCATATCAAAAGCTTGATGTCTACTCTTTGTCCACTCAAAACTCATATCCTTTTGCAACAAATTCGTCAAAGGAGCAGCAATCCTTGAGAATCCATCCACAAAGTGTCGATAGTATCATGTGTAACCCCCTCAACCGGGCCTAGTCGTAAGACCGAACCGAGCGAGGTACATTAGGTTTACCGAAGTAAACCGTGAAGCAAAAACCCAAAACACATCCATTTTTTTCTTTTATATTGTCTAGATGCACAATTATTATCCTACATGTGCATACAGATCGCAAGTGAAAACCCAACTCAATCGGGCGTCGAAATGACATCCAATTGATCATAATTAGATTTAGGGACCAAATTGCAATTTTAAAAAATTGTAGGGTCTTAAAAAATTCTTATATTACCATCCTTAAATTATACAGGTTTCATGCTCACATGTCAAAAATCAAGTAAAAAAGATCATCCAATCTCATTTAATTGCATCTACAATAATTAGGGACTAAAACGTAAGAAAACTAAACTTTAGAAGATTTCAAATTAACCAAATTAACTACCACCGTACCGATACGGACAAGGGTGTTTCGATAAGCATTCATTATTATAAAACCCCAGAATTCCAGTAGCTAAAACCCGTTCTGATAGGCCCCTGCGAATCGAAACGCCCTTTATGAAAACACTGTACCATATCGAAACGCCTCCCCGAGTACAGAACACTGGCCAATTTTGCCTAGACCCGTACTGAAATAGTTGCCCACGTACCGGTACGCTGAGCCTCGAATGGCTTACTCGTACCGAAATAGGAACACCCGTACCGGTACTCCTGGGCCTAAAATGTCCATTTTTGATGATTTAAGATGTTTTTGACCACACCTAAACATCCTAACATGCCCCTAACACACATCTAGCATATTCAAGGATCAAACCACACCCAAATAACTAGTTTCAATATCAACACAAAGCATCCTACTTCAATTGTAAATCTAGAGGCATGCTTCCTAGGAAACCAATCAAGCAAAGAATGAAACTTCAAGCCATCACCACAAACAATCATTAATGGTCATTTACAAACCAAGAGCATCGAAACAAACTTGCTCAAATAGGGAGTTTAACAAAACATCTCCCACAACAACAATGGAACCCTCATTGCCCATATTACTTATATAGCCTAATCCAAAACATACTTTGGTTACCAAGTCTTGTTGTGATCCCTTGCTTCCCACTGCCTTCCAAGCCCTTAATTATCTGCATTGACGGACAAAGAGAGCGTAAGTACACTAGGCTTAGTGAAGAGTGCTCGAAAACAACACACCATCAATGCATTAAAATCATTACTTAACATTACATTGAAATCTCATTTCAATCATCTTTTAAAACATTATCATGTCTTGAAAACCATACACTTAACATCTTTAAAAACCAACATAATAAACCATATACAGCATGTATCATTAACCAGTAGCAAATCCCATTGCTAAACCTCAATTTAAGCCTTCCCATGCATAACAACCATATGCAAAGCTTAAAGAGTAAACATGAATAAATCACATTATACAACATAAACCTTTCAATGATACATCAACAATTATATCGGCTTACAAGTGATCATAACCAAGTTCCTTTTCTAAAATAGTTTATTAGAGACGCAAATTCAAACAAGTGTCCTCACAACACTTCAAGCCATCTCAACCGGATACAATCACAATCGTGATACATTACAACCGGGTACACTTACAACCCACGGGGACACCAACCCCACTCACCGGTTAGACGCTTAATCCACTAACATGAGTTTACGGTATCATATAACCCCTCTACCGTTAGGGTACTTGGATGGAGTTTAGGTACACCAAATCAAAACCACTCAACATCCAAGGCGACTTATTATAGTGCACAATCAATCCTATGGCCGGCCAACTATATCCGATAACAATTTTTAAAACACATCACTTGCCAATATAATTCACCACTTACCTCACTATTTTTACAAGCATTAAACCAAACCATTTTCCAAAGGAACAATCCATGCTTTAACCGCAAGTATAAACCGTATACTTACAAGGATCACTTACCATGTGCATCCTTCTGCATTTCATGCTCAAAATAGTATCTTACATACTTCTAAAACATGCTTAACAGTAGGTACAATGTAAATCAAAATAAGTGCATAAAATCGTTTCATTCTAGCACGACCGATAGAGGAAACCACGTTATACTTACTTCTTAGTTTAAACCAGCATCAAGCTCAGTTTAAACTACCACAAACCACTTTTAAAACATTCCAAAGCTGGAATCCATGTTCTCACTGACTGATACGTGAAACCTCGACTCGTCGACACAAAATCACACGTTCAAAGCCTCCACAGTTTCACAGATCACTTTCAGATCAACCTCCCCTATTTTAATCGCATTGTAATCGAGAATTAATGCATCTCAATGCATTCAAAACACTGCAACAACAAATCCTCAAGGAATTGCACCATCCTCTCACAATTACTAAATCACAACAACCGAAAACATCATCTAATCCTTTCTAAATACAACCCAGCCATAATCTAACAATCTAACACTTCCATAATCACCAATCAACGCTTAAAAATAGGATTATTTCAACCAAATACTTCCAGCAACTACACAGCCACCACAACTCCACAAAAACACAAATCTAACTACCTTATCAACTAGGGATTCAAGAGTTTCAGGATTCTATTGTTAAAATCAACTTAACAACAATATAATACAACAAAAACATGTTTAAAAACAATCCTCAACATTGGAAAATAGATCCAATTAGGATCTTTTACTATTTCATCAAATTTACACAATTAAATCAATTAACCAATATAAAAACACAAAAATCAGTTTATGTAAATCAAGGATCAAATACTTGGGAATATCAATAAAGAACCATTCAATAGAGGAGAAAACGAACCTTACCTCTATTGTGTGATTTCTCCCTTAATTGGTCGATTAAAGCTAGGAAAACACAAGGTTTCAATAAGGTTTTGTAAATCAAAGATAAAGAATCATTTACAAATCAAAAAAACAAGTCTCTCACCTCTGTGATTTGTTGAAAATAAGAGTGTTTGGCAGAAAAGAAGTGGAGAGAAAAAGTTAAAACAAAAGTTACGTGAAATTTCCTTTAATCCAATAACTAACTTTTTAATAACAAAATCTTTTAATTATTTCTAAAACACATGTTAAAATATCTTAATTGGAGGGAGAAACCATCAGCCAAAACATGGTAATATAGCTCCTTACAGATTCTAATAATTTGACCTTTTTCATTTTAGTCACTTTTAAAAACAGTTTTCATTTTGGTCACTTACCAAAATGTCACCCTTCCAAAACCCAATTTCCAAAATTGTTTTCACCAATATTAACGATATATTAAAATACGATTTTTAACCATTTTCCCATATTTTTATCTTATCAAAAAATATTTACTCCTGAATTTTACTCGAATTCCTAACTCGATCCACCAGACCGTCTAACATGCCACAAAACCACTAGGCCCAAAACTGGGGCGTTACAACTCTCCCTTACTTAGGAAATTTCATCCTCAAAATTTTACCTAGAGGAAACAGATGAAAAAACCGCTCTAGCATCTCCGACTTGCGTTCCGACATGGCTTCCTCAACACTGTGGTCCCTCCACAATACCTTAACAAGCTTGACCATCTTGCCACGCAGAGCCTTACTACTGGTATCAAGGATCTCCGCTGGTTCTTGTCATAAGATACATCCAACCTCAACTCAACATCCTCCACTAGCATAACATGCGATGGATCCGACTGATACCTCCGCAACATCAATACATGAAACACATCATGAATTTTCTCCAACTCAGGAGGCAACCTCAAATGGTAAACAATAGGACCAACATGCTCAACAACCTCGTATGGTCCAATAAACCTCGGGCTAAGCTTTGTTTTTCACCCAAGACGCATCACCTTCTTCCAAGGCGACACCTTCAAGAACATTCGGTCACCAACAACAGACTCTATATCTCTATGCTTCAAATCCGCATAGGATTTCTGACGATCTGAAGCCACTTTGAAACGCTCACATACCAGCTTCACCTTTTCATTGGTGCCTTTCAACACATCAAAGTAGTGTGTTTTTCTTCGACCTCAACCCAACACAACACTGTACAGCACTTCCTACCATACAATGCCTCGTACGGTGCCATTTGTATGCTAGTTTGATAGTTGTTATTATAAGCAAACTCCACCAATGGCAACTGCTCCTCCCACGTTCCCTGGAACTCAATGATACAGCACCTCAACATATCTTCCAAGATCTGTATCACACGCTCTGACTGTCCATCCGCATGAGGATGATATGAGGTACTAAAATTCAATCGTGTACCAAGAGCACGATGCAAACTTACCCAAAACCTTACCGTAAAGCGTGGATCTCAATCCGAAACTATGGATTTAGGCACCACATGCAACCGTACAATCTCAGAAATATACAGCTTGGCTAACTTACCCAAGGCATATGTCATATGCACTGGCGCAAAATGTCCACACTTCGTGAATCGATCCATAATCACCCAAATGGAATCCTTTTTGCTCGGCGTTAACGACAACCCAGACACAAAATCCATGGTGATTCTTTCCCATTTCCATTATGGTATCCTCAACAGTTGCAACAACCCAGAAGGAAACTGATGTTCAGCCTTTACACGCTGACACACATGCATCGGCCAACAAAATCAGCCACATCCTTCTTCAAACCAACCCAATAGTACCTTCCTTCAACCTTTAATACATCATTGTACTACCGGGATGCATAGCAAACGGACTAGCATGCACTTCGGTTAAAATGGTATGCCTCAACTCTTCATCTTCAGGCACCACAATTTGACCTTTAAAACACAACACCCCATTGTTGTTGAAATGAAAATTCTTAGGATTCCCATCCATGATATCCTTTACATGCGGTACCAAACTCTCATTATACTGTTGTTTCTCCTTAATCGACTGTGACCAGGACGGTTTCACTTAGAACTCAGCCAACAACCCACCGTCACGCACCACACTAAACCTAACAAACATAGCTCTCAACTCTACAACAACCTTTATACTCAAAGCATCAGCCACAATGTTAGCTTTTCCTGGGTGATACTCGATAGACAGATCATAATCCTTAAGCAACTCCAACCATCTTCACTGCATAAGGTTTAACTCCTTCTATGTCATCAAATACTTCAAACTCTTATGATCCGTATAAACCACACACTTCTTACCATAAAGGTAATCCCTCCAGATCTTCAAGGAAAAAACAACCGCGGCAAGCTTGAGATCATGAGTAGGGTAATTACACTCATGCACCATCAATTGTCTAGATGCGTATACAACTACCTTACCCTTCTACATCAGCACACATCCTAGCCCAACATACGACGCATCACTATAAACAACGAACTCTTTTCCTGATTCAGGCTGAACCAAGATTGGAGCTCGCGTCAAAGCTTCCTTCAACTTTTCGAAAGCTTGTTGCTTATCCTCCATCCACTCAAAACGAACATTCTTCTGCAACAACTTGGTCAACGGAGCTTCTATACTAGAGAAACCCTTAACAAACCTACGACAATACAAACTAAGGAAACTCCAAACTTCTATCACAGATTTAGGCACCTTTCAACTCATCACAGCCTCAATCTTGTATGGATCAACACGAATCCCCTCGGCCGACACCACATGCCCAAGGAAAATAACCTCTTTAAGCCAGAACTCACACTTGCTTAGCTTAGCATAAAGCTGATTGACCAACAACGTCTGAAGCACAATCTGCAAATGCCTATCATGATCCTCCTCGATACGAGAGTACACGAGTATATCATCGATAAACACAACCACAAATTGATCCAAAAACTCATAGAACACTCGATTTATCATGTCCATAAAGGGAGATGGCGTATTGGTCAAACCAAAAGGCATCACCAAAAACTCATAATGCTAGTACCTCATACGGAAAGTTGTCTTGGGCACATCTACATATTTCACCCTTAAATGATAGTACCCAGACCTCAAATCTATCTTGCAAAACACTGAAGTACTTCTAAACTGGTCAAACAGAGCATCTATCCTCGATAAAGGATACTTGCTTTTATCGTCAACTTATTCAATTATCGATAATCTATACACATCCATAATGTACCATCCTTCTTCTTTACAAATAACACCGGCGTACCCTACTTTGAAATACTAGGTCTAATTTAACTCTTCCGGGGCCATGCAATACAGAGCAATAGACACTAGTGACGTATCTATAAAGACCTCAATGCCAAACTCAACCTCACAGATTGGTGGCAACCCTAGCAACTATTCAGGAAAAACACCCAAAAACTTTCATACCGTGCGAATATCCTACACCCTCAACTTCTTCGAACCTAGATTCATAACATAGGCCAAGAAAGCCTCACATCCTGAATCCAACAACTGTCTCACTTCCAAAGCCAAAACATCATTAGATAAGAACTTACCGTTCTCACCAACAACCACCACTAGTGACGTATCTACAAAGACCTCGATGTACTATTTTTAAGCATGTTTTGCTGAAGGATGCACATGGTAAGTGATCATTGTAAGTATGGTTGATACTTGTGTTTTAAAGCATGGTTGTTGCTTTGGAAAGGGCATGTTTTAATGCTTGTTAAAAATAGTGAGGTAAATGTTATTTGGTTAATTATATTGGCAAGTGATGTGGTTTTAAAATTGTTATTGGATATAGTTGGTCGGCCATAGGATTGAGTGCACTGTAAATAAGTCACCTTGGATGTTGAGGGGTTTATACGGTGTACCGAATACTCTATCCAAGTACCCTAACGGTTGAGGGGTTAAACAATAAGGAATACTCCAGTTAGTGGGTTAAGCATCTAACCGATGAGAGGGATTGGTATCCTTGTGGGTTGAGAGTGTACCCGATTGGAATTGTACCGCGATTGTGATTGTATCGCTATTCTGGTTGAGATGGCTTGAAGTGTTGGGTTAGCAGTTGTTGAATCCGTGTATCCGATGAACTCTTTTGTTAATGGACTTGTTGAAGAGCACTTGAAAGGCAATATAATTGTTAATGTATCATTGAAATGGTTTATGTTGTATAATGTGATTTAAACATGTTTTCTCCTTAAGCTTTGAATTTGGTAGTAATGCATCGGAAGGCCTAAGTAGAGGGTTAGCAATGTGACTTTCTGTTGGTTAATGATACATGTAGCATATGGTTTGATATGCCGGTTTTAATGTTGGAAGTGCATGTTTTAAAAGAGCCATGATGTTTTAAAAGATGATGTTGAGAAATGGTTTTAAATGCATTGATGGTGTTTTGTTCCGAGCTTTCCTCTCTAAGCCTTGCGTGCTTACGCTCTTTTTATCCATCAATGCAGAGAATTAAAGTTTCGGAAGGCAGCAAGAAGCAAGGGGATCTTGGGAAGACTTGTTTCCAAAGTATGTTAGAGACTAGACTATAATGAATAAGGGCAATGGGGTACTTGTTATGATTTGGAAAACGTTTTGGGGAACTCCATGTTTGAGCATGTTTCTTAGGTTGCTTTTGGTTTGTAAATGGCCTTTAAAGATTGATTTTGGTGTTGGTTTATCTTTTGGTATATTGAATGGATGCAACTTTAGAAAGTATGCTGATTGATTTCCATTCGATGCATGAAGCCTTGTTGTGCTGTTATATTTGTGTTGCTAGGTTGCTTATGGTATGTTTGGCATGTTGGTATGGTGTTATAAGCATGTTGGAAAGGTTTGAGAATGTTTTTGGGTTGAAAAATCAACAATTTGTGGCATTACCGGTCCAGGAATATCGATACGCGGGGAACCGTATCGGTACGGCTAGGCATTTTCTAGCCTGAAAGATCGGTATGCATAAGGGAGTACCGGTACGACTAGGTATTTTTAAACCCAAGCCCATGTACCGATACCCACGTAAGCGTACTGGTACGAATGTTAAAACAAATCAGAAGTTAGGTAAGTTGGTTATTGCATATTTGTACGGGCCATGGTGTACCGGTACGGTTCATCTTTATGCTTGCTTTGCATTTTAGTCCCTGAATCTTGCTAATGCATTAGTACATGGTTAAAATGATTGGTTTGAGTTGGAATATGAGACATACGCATGGAACCTGACTAATCTAAGGTTGGTAGTTTAAAAGTGGGTTTTGACTTGTAACTTCGTCAAATTACAATTTGGTCCCTAAGTGGTAAACTGAATCAAAGTGATGCCTGGTTGAGTTGGGATTACACTTGTTATCTGTATGAACATGTAGGATTAATATATTGGCATCTAGATAAGATAAAAAGAAAAGGAAAAAATGGATCGGGTTGGCTAAATCACTTCGGTTTGCTACGACAAACCTAATGTGGCCATCTTGATTCGGTTGGGCTACTAGGCTGGGTCAAGGAGGTTACAATGCTTATCATTGGTTGGCGACCATAATCGCTAATGTTCCGAAGGTCGATGTAACTTGGGAGTTCTTTCAAAGAGCTTTTAAGAAGAAGTATCTTGGTCCTCAGTATCTGGATGCGAGGAAACGTGAGTTTATGGCCTTGGTTTAGGGTGGCATGTTCGTGGCAGAGTACGAGGTGAAGTATGTCTGATTGAGTCAGTATGCCACGGAGTTGCCTCCGGATGATCTTGAGAGGTGCAACAGGTTTCGTTATGGGCTGGTGAAGGATAACAAAACATACCTGTTGGCTGCGGACTATACAGATTTTGATGTGCTTGTGAACCGTGCTAAGGATATTGAGCAATCCTTGAGGGTGTCGGGACAAGGTTCAAGCATGGGCTTGAACAAGCAAGGATTTGACTCTAGCTATTATGTGAAGTAAAATATGAGGTTTAGGGATAAGAGGCAAAAGACGGATCACAAGCGTGGTGGTGGCCATGGTAACCAAGGTGTTCGTATTTTAGTTGAGTTTGAGCGTTGCGACAGACGCCACATGAGTGAGTGTTGGGGAAATACCATGAGTTGCTGGATATGTGGATCTCCTTGTCACATAAAGCGTGACTGCCCTCTTGCTGTCGGTAATGCACTGGTTCGAGATGTTGTACCTGCTAGGGGCTGAGGCCGTGGCAGGGGTAATTTCCAGAGCCGTGAGGATGGTCAGAGAGCTATGGCTCATGTTGTTGTTGTACAACCAGAGAATAGTGGGCTAGTTTGGATATATGCTCATCAAGAAGGGTGCAATGACACTGATGTGATCCCAGGTACTTTCACCTTGCAATCTTTGTCATTGTTTTCTTTGATTGATTCGGGGTCTACACATTCATATATCTTGATTGAGCATGCATCGTTGTTGAATGTTCTTTTTGAGATCTTGTATGTTGACATGTTGGTAACTAATTCTTTTGGGGAGACGATTACAACAAGAAGGTTGTATAGGCATTATCCTTTGACAATGCAAGGTCATGAGTTTGCTGTGGATTTGATAGAGTTGCCATTTCACGATTTTGATGTTATCTTAGGTATGGATTGGCTAAGTGAGCACAAGGCGGTTGTGGATTGTGAGTCCAAAAGGATTTCTTTGAAGCTGGCTGATGACTATGAAGTTGTGGTGGTTGGTGAGAATGTAAAATTCTTGTCCAATATTGTTTTGGCTACCCGAGCGGAGAGGATGATGTTGGATGGTTACTAAGCCTACTTGGCTATTGTTATGAATTCGGAAGCCAAGAGTGTTCGGGTATAGGACATTCGAGCTGTTTGTGAATATCCAGAAGTTTTTCCTGAGGAGTTGTCAGGCTTACCTCTAGATAGGGAGGTGGAGTTTCGTATTGAGACGTATGAAGGTACAACTCCAGTGTCTATCACTCCTTATCAGATGGCACCGAAGGAGTTGAAGGAGTTAAAGTCTTAGACCCAGAAGTTGTTGGATCATGGGTTCATTCGACCAAGTGTTTCTCGTGGGGTGCTCTAGTTCTCTTTGTGAAGAAGAATGATGGATCGATACGTATGTGCATTGATTATCACTAGTTGAATAAGTTGACGGTGAAGAATAAATATTTGTTGCCGCGGATTGATGACCTGTTTGATCAATTTAGCGGGGTTGCGGTGTTTTTGAATATTTACTTAAGGTTGGGGTATTACCAGTTGAAGGTGAAGGATGTGGATATGCACAAGACCGCGTTTCGTATGAGGTACACGCATTATAAGTTTTTGGTAATGCCGTTTGGTTTGACGAATACCCGACATCTTTCATGGATTTGATGAACAGGGTGTTCCATGAGTACTTGATCGGTTTGTAGTGGTTTTTATCGATGATATTCTCGTGTACTTTAGAACTAAGGAAGAGAACGATTAACATTTGTGGATAGTTTTGCAAATCTTGAAGGATATTCAGTTGTATGCTAAGTTGAGCAAGTGTGAGTTTTCGCTCAAGAAGGTGATTTTCTTGGACATATGGTATCCGCAGAGGGTATTCGCGTTGATATGTAGAAAATTAAGGCTATTCTCAATTGGAAACAACCTAAGACCGTGTTAGAAGTGTGTAGTTTTCTTGGGTTGGTTGGTTATTATCGTCATTTTGTTGAGGGGTTTTCTAGTATTGCAGCTCCGTTGACGAAGTTATTGTAGAAGAATGTTCCTTTTGTGTGGACGGAGAAGCAACAACAAGGTTTTGAGAAGTTGAAGGAGGTTTTAACACAAGCTCCTGTGTTGATTCAATCAGAATCTGGGAAGGAGTTTGTAGCTTATAGTGATGCATTGTACGTTGGTTTGGGTTGTGTGCTGATGCAGGATGGGAAGGTTGTGGCCTATGCATCAAGGCAGTTGAAGGTTCATGAGCGTAATTACCCAACTCATGATTTGAAGCTTGTTGCTGTCGTGTTTGCCTTGAAGATTTGGCGACACTATCTTTATGGTGAGAAGTGTGTGGCCTTTACGGACCATAAAAGTTTAAAGTATTTGATGTCTCAAAAGGATTTGAACCTTAGGCAACGAATGTGGTTGGAGTTGCTTAAAGATTACAACTTGACTATTGAGTATCATCCTGGAAAAGCCAATGTGGTCGTGGATACGTTGAGTCGTAAGGTGGCGGTTAAGCTTAGGGCTATGTTCGCAAGGTTGAGTGTGACACGGGAAGGTGGGTTGTTGGCTGAATTGCAATTTAAGCCTACGTTGTCACAATTGATTAAGGCTAAGCAACCGTTTGATGATTCCTTGATTCCTCGTGTTAAGGACATAGCTAATGGTAATCATATGGATTTTCATTTCGATGATGATGGAGTTTTGTGTTTCAAGGGTCGAATAGTGGTGCTGAATGATCCGGAGTTGAGGCACACTATTTTGACGGAGGCTCATTCCAGTTCTTTTGCTATGCACCCTGGTAGTGCCAAAACGTATCGTGATTTGAAGGAAAGGTATTATTGGGTTGGTTTGAAAAAGGATGTGGCGGAGTTTATGTCCAAGTGTATGGTGTGTCAGCGGGTTAAAGCTGAACATCAGTTTCCATCTGGGTTGTTGCATTCGTTAAGGATTTCAGAATGGAAATGGGAGGGAATCAACATGGATTTCGTGTCAGGGTTGTCGTTGAAACCGGCTAAAAAGAATTCCATTTGGGTGATTGTTGATCGGTTTACGAAGTGTGCACATTTTCTGCCAGTGCATACGATGTACACCTTGCGCAAGCTAGCGGATTTGTTTATCTCTTAGATTTTGCATTTGCACGGGGTACCAAAGTTTATCGTTTTGGATAGGGATCCAAGGTTCACATAAAGGTTTTGGAGATGTTTACATCAGGCTTTGGGTTCGAGGTTGAGTTTTAGTACTGCTTATTATCCTCAGACGGATGGGCAATCTGAGCGAGTTATTCAGGTTTTGGAAGATATGCTGAGGTGTTGTATAATTGAGTTCCAAGGAACCTGGGAGAAGCATTTACCATTGGTTGAATTTGCTTATAATAACAGTTATCAAGCGAGCATACAAATAGCACCATTTGAGGCGTTGTATGGTTGGAGGTGTCGTACGCCCTTGTTTTGGGCTGAGGTAGGGGAAAAGCATGTTTCCTTGCCACATGTGTTGAAAGACAAGGATGAGAAAGTTAAGCTCGTATGTGAACGTTTGAAAGTGACTGCAGATCGGTAGAAATCCTACGCGAATCTAAAGCGTAAGGAAATTGAATATGCGGTGGGCGGATCGCTTGTTCTTAAAGGTGTCACCGTGGAAGAAGGTGATGCGGTTCAGGCGAAAGGGTAAGCTTAGCCTGAGGTTTATTGGACCGTATGAGATCGTGGAGCAAGTTGGCCTGGTAGCTTATCGGTTGAGGTTGCCTTCCGAGCTTGAGAAAATACATGATGTGTTCTATGTATCCATGTTACGGAGGTATCGGTCGGATCCTTCGCATGTTATGCCGGTGAAGCATATAGAGTTGAGATCAGATTTATCTTATGATGAGGAACAGGAGGGAATCCTTGATTCCAGCAGTAAAGTTCTACGAGTAAGACGATAGAACTGGTTAAAGTCTTGTGGTGACATCGGGGTGTCGAGGAAGCCACTTGGGAAAGCAAGGCGGATATGTTGGAATAATTTCCGCATCTTTTTCCTCTAGGTAAATTTCAAGGATGAAATTTCTTAAGAGGGGGAGAGTTGTAACGCCCCGTTTTTGGGCCTAGCGGTTTAAGGCTAGTTAGACGGTCTGGTGGACTGGGTTAGAGATTCGAGTCAGATTTGGGAGTGAATATTTTTCTGAAAAAGATAAAAATATGGAAAAATATTTGAAAACCATACTTTATTATATTAAAAATTTTGGTTAAATCAATTTTGTGAAACAAGCCTTGCAAGGGTGACATTTTGGTTAGTGACCAAAATGCAACTTTTGAAAACTATTTTATGAAGGTGAATGTTTTGTAAAGAGTCAAAACTTAATAAAATAAGTTACTCTAAATCTTGTTTTAAAATAAAATAACCATCTTAACTAAATCACATTTAATTCCTTTAATAAAAACCTTTTTAAAATAATCCAAATTAAGGAAAAACTCAAATTAGACCAATTGGTAAAATAGCTCCTTAAAGATTCAAAGTTTTTACTCTTTACAAAACAGTCACCTTTATAAAACAATTTTCAAAAGTTGCATTTTGGTCACTAGCCAAAATGTCATCCTTCCCAAGCTTATTTTCCAAAATTGCTTTAACCAATATTTTAATATAATAAAATATGATTTTTAAATATTTTCCATATTTTATCTTTTAGAAAAATATTCGCTCCTAAATCTGACTCGAATCTCTAAACTAGTCCACTAGACCGTCTAACTAGCTTTAAACCGCTAGGCCCAAATCCGGGTGTTACAACTCTCCCCCTCTTAAGAAATTTCGTCCTCAAAATTTGCCTGGAGGAAAAAGATGCAGAAATTGCTCCAACATATCCGCCTTGCTTTCCCAAGTGGCTTCCTTGACACCTCGATGTCGCCAGAAGACTTTAACCAGCTCTATCGTCTTACCTCGTAGAACTTTACTACTGGAATCAAGGATTTCCACCGGCTCCTCATCATAAGATAAATCCGTCTCAACTCTATATGCTCCACCGGCATGACATGCGAAGGATCCAGCCGATACCTCCGTAACATGGATACATGGAACACATCATATATTTCCTCAAGCTCGAGAGGCAACCTCAACCGATAAGCCACAAGACCAACTCACTCAACGATCTCATACAGTGCAATAAACCTCGGGCTAAGCTTACCCTTTCACCCGAACTGCATCACCTTCTTCCACGGTGACACCTTTAAGAACACGCGATCACCCACCGCATATTCAATTTCCCTATGCTTCAAATCTGCGTAAGATTTCTGCTGATCACAGCCGCTTTCAAGCGTTCACACACGAGCTTAAATTTCTCATTGGTGCCTTTCAACACATATGGCAAGGAAACATGCTTTAACCCTACCTCAGCCCAACACAAGGGCGTACGACACCTCCGACCATACAATGCCTCAAATGGCACCATCTGTATGCTCGCTTCATAACTGTTATTATAAGCAAATTCAACCAATGGTAAATACTTCTCTCATGTTCCTTGGATCTCATTTATACAAAACCTTAACATATCCTCCAAGAAATAGATAACTCGCTCAGACTGCCATCCGTCTGAGGATGATACGCGGCACTAAAACTCAACCTCGAACCCAAAGCCCTATGTAAGCATCTCCAAAATCTCGATGTGAACCTTGGATCCCTATCTGAAATGATAGACTTTGGTACCCCGTACAAATGCACAATCTCGGAGATAAGCAAATCCGCTAGCTTGTCCAAGGTGTACATTGTATGCACTGGCAGAAAATGTGCACACTTCGTAAATCGATCAACAATCACCAAACTAGAATTCTTTTTAGCTTGTGTCAACGGAAACCCTGTCACAAAATCCATGGTGATTCTCTCCCTCCATTCTGGAATCCTCAACGGTTGCAACAACACAGATGGAAACTAATGTTCAGCTTTAACCCGCTGACACACCATACACTTGGACACAAACTCTGCCATATCATTTTTCAAACCAACCCAATAATACCTTTCCTTCAAATCACGATACATTTTGGTACTACCAGGGTGCATAGCGAAAGGACTAGAATGAGCCTCCATCAAAATAGTGTGCCTCAACTCCAGATCATCTGACACCACTATTCGACCCTTGAAATACAAAACTCCATCATCATCAAAATGGAAATCCATCAGACTACCATCTGCTATGTCCTTAACATGAGGAACCAAGGAATCATCAAATGGTTGCTTAGCCTTAATCAACTGTGACAACGTAGGTTTAACTTGCAATTCATCCAACAACCCACCATCCCATGTCACACTCAACCTCGCGAACATCACCCTAAGCTCAACTGCCACCTTACCACTCAATGCATCTGCAACGGCATTGGCTTTTCTAGGATGATACTCAATAGTCAAGTCGTAATCCTTAAGCAACTCCAACCACCTTCATTACCTAAGGTTCAAATCCTTTTAAGACATCAAATACTTCAAACTTTTATGGTCCGTAAAGACCACACACTTCTCACCATAAAGATAGTGTCGCCAAATCTTCAAGGCAAGCACCACAACAGCAAGATCCAAATTATGAGTTGGGTAGTTGCGCTAATGAACCTTCAACTGCCTCGACGCATAGGCCACAACCTTCCAATCCTGCATCACCACACAACCCAACATAACGTACGATGCATCACTATAAACCACAAACTCCTTCCCAGATTTTGGTTGAATCAACACAGGAGCTTGTGTTAAAAGCTCCTTCAACTTCTCAAAACCTTGCTATTACTTCTCCGTCCATACAAAAGGATCAATATTCTGCAACAACTTCGTCAACAGAGCTGTAACACTAGAAAACCCTTCAACAAAATGGCGATAATAACCAGCCAACCTAAGAAAACTACGCACTTCTGACACTGTCTTAGGTTGTTTCCAATTGAGAATAGCCTTAATTTTCTACAGATCAGCGCAAATACCCTCCGCGGATACCACATGACCAAGAAATATCACCTCATTGAGCCAAAACTCGCACTTGCTCAACTTAGCATACAAGTGATTATCCTTCATGATTTGCAAAACTATCTACAGATGCTGATCGTGCTCTTCCTCGGTACGAGAGTACACGAGAATATCATCAATAAAAACCACCACAGACTGATCAATGTACTCATGGAACACCCTGTTCATCATATCCTTGAAAGTCGTCGGGGCCTTCGTCAAACCAAACGGCATTACCAAAAACTCATAATGCTCGTACCTCGTACGAAAAGCGGTCTTGTATACATCTACATCCTTCACCTTTAACTGGTAATACCCCGACCTTAAATCAATCTTCAAAAACAATGCTGCCCCGTGAAACTAATCAAACAGGTCATCAATACGCGGTAACAGATATTTGTTCTTCACCGTCAACTTATTCAATTGGCGATAATCAATGCACATACGCATCAATCCATCATTCTTCTTCGCAAAGAGAACTGGAGCACCCCACAGAGAAACACTTTGTCGAATGAACCCATGATCCAACAACTCCTAGATCTGAGACTTTAACTCCTTCAACTCCTTTGGTGCCATCTGATAAGGAGTAATAGACACCGGAGTAGTACCTTCGTATATATCAATACAAAATTCCACCTTCCTATTTCGAGGTAACCCCGGTAACTCCTCAGGAAAAACTTATGGATAATCACAAACAGCTTGAATGTCCTGCACCCGAACACCCTCGGGTAGCAGAAACAACATTGGACAAGAATTTCATATCCTCACCAACCACCACAACTTCATAATCATCGGCCAGCTTCAAAAAATCCTTTTGGACTCACAACCCACCACCGCCTTGTGCTCACTTAGCCAATCCATACCCAAGATAACATCAAAACCGTGAAATGGCAACTCCATCAAATCCGTAGCAAACTCATGACCTTGCACTGTCAAAGGATAATGCCTATACAATCTTCTTGTTGTATCTGTCTCCCCAAAAAAACTAGTTACCAACATGCCTACATCCAAGATCTCAACAGGAACATTCAACAACAATGCATGCTCACTCAAGATATATGAATGCGTAGACTCTGAATCGATCAATGAAAACAACGACAAAGATTGTAAGGTGAAAGTACTTGCGATCACATCAGTGTCATTGCGCCCCCCCCCGTTGAGCATAGATCTGCACTGGCCTGCCATTCTATGGTTGTACAGCAACAACATGAGCCATAGCTCTAAAACCATCCTTAGGCCTCTGAAAATTACCCTCCCATGGCCTTAGCCCCTAGCAAGTACAATAGCCTGAATTAGTGCATCACCCACAGCATGGGGGCAGTCACACTTCATGTTCCCAAGAGATCCACATATCCAGCAACTCATGGTATTTCCCCAACACTCACCCGTGTGGCGTCTGCCGCAATGCTCACAATCAGTTACAATACAAACACCTTGGTTACCATGGCCACTACCACGCTTGTGATCCGTCATTTGCCTCTTATCCCTAAACCTCCTATTCTACTTCCCATAATAGCCAAAATCAAATCCTTTCTTGTTCGAGCCCATGCCTAAACCTTGTCCCAACACCCTCAAGGACTGATTAATATTTTTAGCACGGTTCACAAACACGTTGTTGCGCGTAATAAGTGCTACGCAAATGTGCAAGTATACACGTCGCATGTTATAGTATAAAAGATATCGTCTCCACAGGGATTGGTGCCACTTCAAGAATCTTGTCTCTTGCGATGTAAAAAGTAAAAACACAAGTAAAGGATTATAGGAGTTTAACTAATAACTAATCTAGAAAGCAATAAAGTAAAAGAAAAGATGAATTCAAATGAGAGAGATAGACCAGGTTATCATGAGTTGAGGTGTGATAGCCGGTTGGATTGTCTTGGTAAAAGAGTGCATGGGCAACTCAGTTGTCGCGGCAACTTACACAACGGGGTTGCCTTGGCAACTAATCGATGGTTGCCTGGGCAACTAGTTAGGCAACTACTTGGGCGTCTGGGCAGTAACCTTCAAGGTTCGGCAGAGCGTTCTTCAATGGTTTCTTCTTATCCCTAAGTCGAAACTCTAGCTACTTGTGCATGCCTTAATAATACATCCCTGCATGAATCAAGGGTGAACAACAACCAATCTTGCGCTCCTCTTAGCCATGAAATCCTTAACTTATTCCTAAGCCGGTCTTCACCATCAATAGATTGAATAAAGATCATATTCATTCGTTTCTTGAATCTAACTCTCCCGATATTAGATAAATAGATGAAATCACGAGATCCTCTCCCAATTCAATCGCAAACAAGAATGAATAAACCTTGAAATAGAAAAGTGCAAACTCTTATTACCTAAACAAAAACCAATAGTTTCTCACAACCACAAAACACAATAACCATAGCCAAGTAGATTTAGTTCATGGCTAGGTTCCAAAGAAACACAAGATAAACAATCCCTAGCATGAACCCAATCGAACAAGAAAGAAAAGGATGAAGGAGGAGGCTTGTCGAAATCCTCCTTGCCCTAGATGCTTGTCGAAAATTCTCTCCTCTTCTAGTAGATAGACTTGTCGAAATTTCCCTCTTGCTCTCTATCAATTGTCAAAATCTCCATCTTATTTATAGGGCTAGGCCAAAGTCCTTCTTTGAGGAGGAGTTTACGTTGGAATTAAATTATCTTTAAAGAATATAATTCTTTATTATAATTGTATTCCTATTAGAACTTCTCCTATCTTTTTGGAATTTAATTCTTCTTTAATCTCTACATGGAAATCAAATTCCTTTGGGTTTGGGCTTTGCTCCACGTCATCTTGGGCTTGTCTAGTCATCAATTTCTACTACCATATAACCTTTGCTCTTGTCGACAATTGCCATGGCAACTGGCTTAGCGTCTCCTTCATGCATTGCCCTGGCAACTAGCTCGGCGTCTCCTTCATGCATTGCCCTGGCAACTAGCTCTAGCCTTGCTTTGGCAAGTGATCTTGCACATACACACAAAACACACCAAAGCAGCATCTTTTCCCACGAAAACTACCAAGTTATGTAATCAAGCTCAACGATGGAAGGAAACATGGATTAATGCATGAATGGCTAATTATGCAACTAATATGAGCCTAAGTCTAACAATAATATGAGTAAAAAGGGTAAGAAAAATAGTACTCTTGAACACTTATCACACCCCCAAACTCGAACTATTGCTTGTCCTCAAGCAATGCAAACTCATAATTACCTGCCAAGACCTCAATTTTCACAAACTTAGCTTTGAACTTGATTTCAATTCTCTGAACCGGGGCACAAAGTATGATTGGCTTTTTATTTTTTCGGAAAACTTAGGAGTTACTCGGAATCAAACTATAATGCTTGTGAGTGTATGCGGAGTTGTGTGCAAGTTGATTTTTCGGATTCTATGCAAACAATAGGTTTTCAAATTACTTTATTGGGTTCTTTTTAACATGTTTTAACTAGAGCCAGTTTTGGGCACCTCTAGTGTTTTGTTTTTAGTTTTCTTAAGTTAATTTATTCGACTAGAGCCGGTTTCGGGCACCTCGAGTGATCAATTATTTTTAACATATACTAGAGCCAGTTTCGGGCACCTCTAGCGATAAATTTTTAGCACATGCTAGAGCCAATTTCGTGCACCTCTAGCATTCATCCAATTTTTATTCTAATCCCCCATTTGTTAATTATCAACCTAAGTTCACTAGAATTCCTTAAGTCAATCAAACCACAATAGTGTTTCATCAAATTTAGCATCATAGTAAAATTCTAAGTTTTTCCATGGTTATCCTAGAATAAAAATTCTATCAATTAAGTGCATTGGCAAAGTCATCATCGGATATTCATCAAATCTAAGCAATTCTTGTTTCAATTAAAGACATGGCAAGCAATTTATGTATCCTAAATGTAATACTTAAGATTAATGTAACTAAACATGGTAACTACTAATAACAATCCCCCCAAACTCGAGTGAGGCATTGGCCTCAATGCATGCATAAAAATACTGAAAAATAAAAAAAATGCATACGAGGACTTACTCCGAGAGTTCGTCTTCGTAGATGATTAGTTTCCTTTTGGTCGGTGTCTTGATTCTCTTGCTTGAACGTGATGGTTGTTTTCTTGTTGCCGGGAGTTCTTTAGCTTTGGTTGCCGTGGCATCTTCAGGGCTGGTTGCCGTGGCGTCATCTTTTGCGGTTGCCGTGGCGACTGCTTCATTGGTTGTCGGGGCACGGATCTCGGCAGTAAATTTCCTTAGCATAGTGGTTGTGAGTCTTGTTGTGGAAAAGAAAACAAAGAAAACCTGAAAACTAAAGAATATGAAGAAAAATAAAATATCTCCTAAATAAAAATGAAAATAAAAAGAAAAAGAAAATATTGAAAGGAGAGCATGCTCATGCATCTCCTAAGTTGACCACTTCTTTGTTACGTTCCACATGGGCACCATTGTAGTGCTTCAATCTTTGTCCATTAACTTTGAATTCATGGTTGTCAGAGATGGACTTGATTATCACAGCACCATGGGAGAATGGCTTGACAACTTCAAACGGTCCCGACCATCTTGATTTCAGCTTTCACGGGAAAAGTTTCAGCAGAGAATTGAATAAGAGAACTAGTTGCCCTGGCATGAATTGCCGTGGCAATAGTTTCTTGTCGTGCCATCGCTTTGTTTTCTCCTTGTAGATTCGTGCATTGTTATAGGCAAGTGCACGAAATTCTTCTATCTCATTGAGGTCCAACAACCACTTTTGTCCGGCACTTTCCCAATCCGTATTCACGGTCTTGATTGCCCAGTATGCCTTGTGCTCGATTTCCACCGGTAGATGGCATGTTTTGCCATAGACAAGTCGGAAGGGGGACATACCTAAGGGTGTTTTGAATGCAATGAGATATGCCCAAAGTGCGTCATCTAGTCTTAATGACCAATCCTTCCTAGAGGGATTTACAACTTTTTCGAGTATACCCTTCAATTCCTGGTTGGAAAATTCTGCTTGCTCGTTGGTTTGTGGGTGATATGCCGTGGCGATCTTGTGTGATATGTCGAAGCGTTGCAACATCTTGGCAATTAGTCTGTTGTCAAAATGCTTGCCTTCGTCACTGGTAATTGCTCTTGGCATCCCAAACCGTGTAAATATATTTTTCTGCAAGAATCGTTGCACGGTCTTGGAATCGTTGTTGGGAACTGCAGCTGCCTCCACCCATTTAGACACATAGTCGAGGCAAGTAAGATGTAGAGGTTTCCGAATGAAGATGGGAAAGGTCCCATAAAATCGATCCCTCATACATCTAACAATTCCACCTCGATGATGTTCTGGAGCGGCATCTCATGTCGTCTAGAGATATTGCCCGTCCTCTGGCAACGATCACATTGCTTGTAAAAGTCTTAGGCATATTTGTACAATGTTAGCCAATATAAACCGGATTGCAAAACTTTGGCTGCGGTACGAGTTCCTCCAAAATGTCCTCTATAGGGTAAAGAATGGCATTGCCGGAGTACATTCTGTTCCTCTTCTTCAGGGACACATCGGCGTATAACCTGATCTGCACATTGTTTAAACAAAAGAGGCTCGTCCCAAAAGTAATGCTTAGCATCATGGCAGAACCGCTTCTTCCCTTGGTGAGTAATGCCATAAGGTAAAATACCACAAACAAGGAAATTAACTAAATCCGCGTACCAGGGTATTGCCGAGGCATGTGCTGTCGTGGCGACTGCTCCCAGAATTGCCGAGGAGTGCGCGTCAAAGACTGCTACAGCGTCGAGAGTTGCCGAGGCGTGTGCATCCATGGTTGCCGAGGCATCGAGGGTTTCCAAGGCGTGTGCGTCCATGGTTGCCGAGGCAACTGAAATTCGTTTATCCGGGAATGCATCGCATATCTCTAGATCCGTGTCCTCCTCCCTATTGCGTTCCAAACGTGATAAGTGATCGGCCACTTGATTTTCTGTTCCTTTCCTGTCCTTAATTTCAATATCAAATTCTTGTAAAAGTAATATCCAACGAATCAAACGAGGTTTGGCATCCTTTTTAGCAAATTGATATTTGATTGCTGAATGGTCCGTATGAACAATTACCTTTGTACCAATCAAATAGGATCGGAACTTGTCAAATGCGAAAACTACAGCTAGTAACTCTTTCTCCGTTGTTGTGTAATTCACTTGAGCACTATTAAGAGTTTTACTAGCGTAGTATATCACATGTAAGGTCTCTTACAGACGTTGGCCTAGGACTGCTCCTACCGCGAAATCACTTGCATCACACATGAGCTCAAAAGGTAGCGCCAAACGGTGGAACGACAATGGGTGCCGAGGCAAGCTTTTTCTTTAGGGTTTCGAATGCTTGGGTGCAAGAATCATCAAAATCGAAGACTTTATCCTGTTCAAGCTGATTACACAAGGGTTTAGTGATTTTAGAAAAATTATGAATGAACCTCCTGTAAAAACCTGCATGTCTGAGAAAACTTCGAATTCCTTTAACCGAACTTGATGGGGGTAATCTCTCGATCACGTCCACCTTGGCTTTGTCTACTTCAATTCCCTTGGATGAAATCTTGTGGCCGAGCACTATTCCTTCATCTACCATAAAATGGCATTTCTCCCAATTGAGGACTAAATCCGTTTCTTCACATCTCGCCAACACCCTCTCTAAATTGCCGAGACAGCTATCGAAGTCATTACCAAAAACAGAAAAATCATCCATGAAGATCTCAAGGAAGTCTTCGACCATGTCTAAAAAGAGCGCCATCATGCATCTTTGGAAGGTTGCCGGGGCGTTACAAAATCCGAACGGCATCCTTCAGAAGGCATAAGTATCGTATGGGCATGTGAAGGTTGTCTTTTCTTAATCTTCTGGTGCTATGGCAATTTGATTGTAACCTGAATAACCATCAAGAAAACAATAAAAGGGTTTACCTGCAAGACGGTCAAGCATTTGATCAATAAAGGGTAATGGGAAGTGATCTTTCCTGGTAGCTTTGTTTAGCTTTCGATAATCCATACAAACCCTCCAACCGGTCACAGTCCTGGTTGGAATGAGTTCATTGTTTTCATTACCTACTACCGTTATACCTCCCTTTTCCGGAACACATTGTACCAGACTTACCCATGTACTATCAAAGATAGGGTATATAATGACGGCGTCAAGCCACTTGATGATTTTTCCCTCTGGATGCACATAGGATCTGTCGGCTAGCTGCAGCATGACTGTTGTAGGTTTCTCCTTCCCGATCCCTAGTTTTTGGAAAACCGATTTAGGCATCAAGTTTATGCTAGCCCCAAGGTCGCATAATGCTTTCCCGACATAGTGATTTCCGATAGAATAGGGTATTGTGAAACTTCAGGGATCCTTCAACTTGGGTGTCATACGATTGTGCAACATTGCCATGCATCCCTCTGTTGCGGCAACTGTTTCAAACTCTCCTAGCCTTGTTCTCTTGGACACAATGTCTTTAAGAAACTTGGCATAGTTTGGCATTTGTTCAATTGCCTCCACCACTGGTAAGTTGATGTGAACTTGTTTTAGGATATCAAGAAACTTCTTGAATTGGTATTCTTGCTTTTGTCGCTTTAACCTTTGTGGGAATGGTGGTGGAAGTCTGATATC
The DNA here is from genome assembly GCA_019671005.1 of Hibiscus mutabilis. NCBI lineage: Eukaryota > Viridiplantae > Streptophyta > Magnoliopsida > Malvales > Malvaceae > Hibiscus > Hibiscus mutabilis. The sequence continues at coordinate 22,308,352 of CM033728.1, read as the reverse complement.
TTTGATCCTTTCATTGGTTTGAAACCTGATTGATGGCATTGCCGGAACAACTAGAGTTGCCGAGGCGTTATCAATTGGGGTTGCCGAGGCATGCTTATCGCAAGTTTCTGAGGCGTCTTTATCGTCGGTTGCCGAGGCATGCTTATTGCCGGTTGCCGTGGCAATTCCTGGTTCAGCATCTGAGGCTTTGCCGCTAGGTTCGTCTTGATCTTTTTGTGGATTTTTGTTTGATGAGCGGGTTTTAGCCTCTCTAAATTGTTGGCCACTTCTAGTGGTGATTGCATTACATTGCTCATGGCCAGTTCCTCTTGCGACTTTAGTATCGCTACGTAAACCTCCTTGCGGTCTAGTATTCAGATTTTGAGCAAACTGTCCGACTTGATTTTCCAATGATTTGATTGCCGCCTCTTGGTTTTGCAATCTCATCTCGGTCCTGTTAATAAAAGCATCAGTTCTTTTTATGAAATTACTATTCTCAGCCATATAAGATTCAATTTTCATCATTAAAGCATTTAGAGAATTTTCCAAAGAACAAGATGTCGTTGGTTTTTGCCGTGGCATATTCTACTGGAATCCCGATGCTTGTGCATTCTGATTGTTCTGCTTTAGAGCATTGTTGGGATTACTCCATGAAAAATTTGGGTGCTTCTTCCAAGCTGGATTGTATGTATTGGACATCACATTGTTGTTCCGATTGTAATTACCCACATAGAAGCTGGATTCCGGATTCTGCATACATTCAGAAGAATTATGGTTATCACCACATAACTCACAAAAAGAATCCATTACCTTGACTTCATGTGTGTTGTTTGATTTTTGCATGTTCTGGACCATCTTGGTTAAAGTGGCCAATTGTGCCGAAATTGAATCTAATGGTCCTAGTTCATGTATTGTGGCTTGGCGTCTAACTCCTCCTCTTCTAGTGGATGGGAATTGATAATCATTCTTGGCAAGCCTGTTTAAAATTTGCATTGCTTCTTCCGGCGACTTATCTAGGAGTATGCCGTTTGCCGAGGCACTAGCATCATCCTTGTTGGTGTTTTCACGGCATTGTAAAACATTGTTACTTGAGTCCACACTGGGAATCCATGTAGGGGGCATTTGTGTAGAAGTTCTCTATATCGCTCCCAAGCCTCGTACATGGATTCATCATCTACCTGTCGAAAAGAAGTAATGTCGTTATGAAGCTTATCAGTCAAATTTGTAGGATTAAATCTAGCAAGGAAATCACGACAAAGATCAGTCCAAGATGCTATTGATCCGGCAGGAATGCTATTCAACCATGCTTTCGCCCTATCCCTCAATGAATAGGGGAATAATCTTAATCGTAATACATCGGGGTGACTCGTGTATCTTGAACGCAGTTGCAAATCTCGAGAAATATTTCAGATGTTGTCGTGCATCTTGATTCTTTGAGCCACCAAATTGACCTATTGTGTTTATCATATTAATCATTACGGTTTCAACTCAAAGTGGTCGGCTTCAATTTCAGGGTGCGACAACTCTCGGGTTAAGTCCATCAAGATCTTCTTCAAGATAGTCTCGAATAGTTACATTTGTGCAAGAATCACTCCTCCTCCCGCTCGAACATCTTGATTCATATTGCCGTCTTGATTTGCCATTGCTTCTCTTATCCTTCGTCTAAGTATTTGTAAGGTTCGTTCGATTTACGGATCAAAGGGATATTCGGTGAAGTCGGTCTCGCCTCGGTCATATACCAATGCAAAACCAAAGTTTGTTAGCCCTTTGAATTTTAAACAAGAAAAATAAAAAGAAAGTGCAAGAAAATAAAAACAAAGTCGCTATTGCCAATCCCCGGCAACGGCGCCAAAAACTTGTTGCGCGTAATAAGTGCTACGCAAATGTGCAAGTATACACGTCGCAAGTTATAGTATAAAAGATACCGTCTCCACAGGGATTGGTGCCACTTCAAGAATCTAGTCTCTTGCACTGTAAAAAGTAAAAACACAAGTAAAGGATTATAGGAGTTTAACTAATAACTAATCTAGAAAGCAATAAAGTAAAAGAAAAGATGAATTCAAATGAGAGAGTGATAGGCCAGGTTATCGTGAGTTGAGGTGTGATAGCCGGTTGGATTGTCTTGGTAAAAGAGTGTATGGGCAGCTCAGTTGCCGTGGCAACTTGCACAACAGGGTTGCCTTGGCAACTAATCGATGGTTTCCTGGGCAACTACTTGGGCGTCTGGGCAGCAACCTTCAAGGTTCGGCAGAGCGTTCTTCAATGGTTTCTTCTTATCCCTAAGTCGAAACTCTAGCTACTTGTGCATGCCTTGATAATACATCCCTGCGTGAATCAAGGGTGAACAACAACCAATCTTGTGCTCCTCTTAGCCGTTGAAATCCTTAACTTATTCCTAAGCCGAATTAATCTTCACCACCAATAGATTGAATAAAGATCATATTCATTCGTTTCTTGAATCTAACTCTCCCGATATTAGATAAATAGATGAAATCACGAGATCCTCTCCTAATTCACTCGCAAACAAGAATAAAAACCAAGAATGAATAAACCTTGAAATAGAAAAGTGCAAACTCTTATTACCTAAACAAAAACCAATAGTTTCTTACAACCACAAAACACAATAACCATAGCCAAGTAGATTTAGTTCATGGCTAGGTTCCAAAGAAACACAAGATAAACAATCCCTAGCATGAACCCAATCGAACAAGAAAGAAAAGGATGAAGGAGGAGGCTTGTCGAAATCCTCTTTGCCCTAGATGCTTGTCGAAAATTCTCTCCTCTTCTAGTAGATAGACTTGTCGAAATTTCCCTCTTGCTCTCTATCAATTGTCGAAATCTCCATCTTATTTATAGGGCTAGGCCAAAGTCCTTCTTTGAGGAGGAGTTTAAGTTGGAATTAAATTATCTTTAAAGAATATAATTCTTTATTATAATTGTATTCCTACTAGAACTTCTCCTATCTTCTTGGAATTTAATTCTTCTTTAATCTCTGCATGGAAATCAAATTCCTTTGGGTTTGGGCTTTGCTCCACGTCATCTTGGGCTTGTCTAGTCATCAATTTCGACTACCATATCACCTTTGCTCTTGTCGACAATTGCCATGGCAACTGGCTCGGCGTCTCCTTCATGCATTGCCTTGGCAACTACCTCGGCGTCTCCTTCATGCATTGCCCTGGCAACTAGCTTGAGCCTTGCTTTGGCAAGTGATCCTGCACATACACACAAAACACACCAAAGCAGCATCTTTTCCCACGAAAACTACCAAGTTATGTAATCAAGCTCAACGATGGAAGGAAACATGGATTAATTCATGAATGGCTAATTATGCAACTAATATGAGCCTAAGTCTAACAATAGTATGAGTAAAAAGGGTAAGAAAAATAGTACTTTTGAACACTTATCACACATCAAAATTTGCATAGTTTGCATCCAACAGGTATGTTTTGATATCCTTCACCAGCCCATAACGAAACCTATTACACCTCTCAATATCATCTGCATCAACTCCGTGGCATACTAACTGAACCGGATAAACCTCACCACATATAATGCCACTGACATGCCACCCTGAACCAAGGCCATAAACTTACATTTCCTTGCATCCAAATACTGAGGACCAAGATACTTCTTCTTGAAAGCTCTTCGAAAGAACTCCTAAGTTACATCCACCTCTAGAACATTAGCGATTATGGTCACCCACCATTGATAAGCATCACCATGCAACAGCGACACAGTACAACCTAGCTTACGCTCATCATTACAAGTCATTTGGTTCGGAATACGGATCGTACTCTCTAGCCATATCTCGACTGCCTCATGGCTTAGACCCTTAAACTCAACACCTCCTAAACTGAAGAGACGCTCCAATGGTAATCCTGGATTAACTGCCATAGCAGGTGGCGGTGCCTGTGTATGCATTCCAGCCATTGCCGCTTGAAAAGCTCCCATTGTTGCTTGAACTAACGAGGTCAAATCACCAAATATTGGCACTTGATGAGCCTGAGGCGCACCACCAGCCCCAACATCGACTGGCAGAACTAACGAAGGAGGAGGAGGTAAGATATTAGTGGGATTCTATAACACCTCGATTTTGGGCTTAGGAGTTATGGGTAACAGTTTAGTCAGTTCGGTGGATTGGGATTAGAGATTCGAGTCAGATTCAGGATTTAAATTGGATTAAATATTTTTATTGAAGATAAAAATATGGAAAAATAGTCTAAAATCTTTATTAATTATATAGATGATTTTGGTGAAAACAATTTTGGCTATTTTGAAAATAGGTCAAAACTTCGAATCTTTAAGGAGCTAATAATCCAAAAGGGTTTCATCAGATTTCTCCCTTTAATTAACTATTTTCAATTAAGTATTTAAGATGTATAAATAGTGGAGATAATTAATTAAACACATTTTAAAAGAATTTCACATAACTAACTTTGTAACTTTTTTCTCTCAAATTCTCTTTAGCCAAACACATTTCCAGCTTCAATTTCTTCAGGTAAAATTAGGATTTCAAAGAGTTTTTGATTTCCAATGGATTTCTAAAGCTTTTACATCAAATACTTATTGTTTCTACCTTGATTTTCATGGTTTATAAAGTAATTGAGGGGAGAAGTCAGCATTGGAGGTAAGGATTCCTTCTTCTCCTCTAATGAAGGGTTCTTCATTGAAATTCATAAGTTCTTGATCCACTTTATATGATTTTCATTGAGTTTTGATTAATTAAACTCGGATTTATGGTTTAATTGAAGGTTTATGATGAAAAATTGAATAAATTCGTAGTGATATGATTTTGCTGAGTTATGGATTGGTTTATACATTGACTTTGATGTTTAATATGATAAGGAGGTGAGTTTTGATGATAGAATCCTGGAATCTATTGAATCTCTAGTTTGTTAGTTTGGTAGTTAAGAGATTTTGAGGTGCTGAGGTTAATTTTGGTTGCTGGAGGTAAAAGTTGTTTTAGGTTGTTGTTTTGATGTTAATTGATGTTATTTGAAGGTTGAGATTCATAGTTGTGAGCTGGGTTGAGGTTTTTGGTGAATCGATGATGTTTTCGGTTGTTAAGATAGAGTGTTATGGAAGACTATTGTTGGGTGCTGTTAATTGTTGTATTGTTGTGAGTTTGGATGCATTGTAATGCATTGGATTCTCTGTTATGATGTGTTTGAAACATGGGAAAGTAGTTCGGAATCGAATCTTGGCATTGAGGAGTTGCCGAAGGCTTGATTTGGCATTAGCAAGAGAGGCGTTGCTTTTTCGGTGAGTGAAACGGATAAGAATGGCTTTTCAAATATTTTAAAAGGTTTAATGGGAGTCTAGACAAGGCTTGATACGCTGGTCTAAGGCTCGGAAGTAAGTAATGTGGATTTCTCTCTCGGTTTCGGTTGGCAAATGATTTATGAATGAACTTGTTAAATGATTGTTTACCTCATATTTTATGCATGGAATGAGCATCGTTTAATGCTGGAAATTGATATGAAATGATGATAAATGTGTTTGGAAAGTAATGCATGATTTTAAAGAATATTATGAACATGGTTTATTCATGGTTTAGTGCATGTTAAAGTGATTTGATTAATGCATAAGAAAACAGTGAGGTATGTTTATAAAAGTGAATTATATCGGCAACTGATGAAATGGAAATGTTATGGAAATGTTATAAGATATAATTGGCCGGCCATAGGGTTTAAAGTGCACTATAATAAGTCGCCCATGGTTGTAGAGGTGGTACGAGAGGTACTTACTCTGACCATGTGAACCCCAAAGTTGTTGAGGTGACATTTAGATGGCATTTACTCCAACCAAGAGCTGTAGAGGTTGATGCGTCGAATGTGTTTACTCCAAGTTGGAGGATTAGCCTTGGTAGTGTAGAGGGGTGTATGTGTTGCACGACTCCATGCCATTGAGCTGAATAGATTGTGAGATCTCTTGGAAATCTGTGTATCCGATGTTATCGATGTTAGTGATGGTTTTATGGAAATATTGTTGTTGAGATGGATCACTTGTAAGCCAATATAATGTTTTAAATGTATCATGTTGATGGACTGATTTGGAATAAAGTGTTTACACGTGTTTTACTCCTTAAGCTTTTCATATGGGATGTTATGCATGGGAAAGGCTTAAGTAGAGGGAATTGCATATGAGATTATGCTATGGAATCCATGATACATGTTGCATATGGTTTAATATGCTGATTTTATAAAGACTAAGTGCATGTTTTAAAAGAATGGCATGATTGTTTTGAAATGGATTTTAATTGCATTGGATGATGGTTTGTATTTTGAGCGTTCCTCACTAAGAAATGATTGCTTACGCTCTATTTTATCACCAATGCAGATTGATTGCGTGCAAGTGGCCTAGCAAGCAAGGAGGGAATTCCCAAGACTTGATTTACCAAAGTATGTTTGGGTTTTAAAGTAGTAATAAAGGCAATGCGGCTTAAATGTTGTTGGGAGGGTTTGAGTGGTTACTTCTCCGTTTGAGCAAGTTTATATTGTTGCTTTGGAATTATGATAAGCTTGGTTTGTTGGATTTTGCACATGGTTCATGCTTTGGTTGCTTGAGTATTAGGAAGTAGGCCTATAGTTTACCTTTAAAGCATGATGATTGTTTCTTGATGTTTGGTTTATGGTAGTTGATGGTAAATGACCAATGATGATGTTATTTGATTGTTAGAAGCATACTTAAGTGTTAGAATTCCAAAACGAGGCTAAAAACTAGCAAATTTTGATGTTTTAGGTCAGGGCGTATCGATACGCCTGTGCCCGTATCAATACACGGGAGACTGTATCGATATGGGTAAGCACATTTTTAGGCTTAGCGTATCGGTACACGGGTGACCGTATCGATACAGGTCCACGATTACAGGCATAGTGCATTGCTACACGTGAAGGTGTATCAATACAGTTTTGAGCTACTGGAATCCGGAATTTTGAGAAAGCTCAGACATATCGATACACTTGCCCGCGTATCGGTACGGTCAGTGGTTAAGTTAGATAAAAGTATGATTTAAGGTTTATGTTTTCTCTCGTTTTAGTCCCTGACTGATATACATGCAATTAAATGAGTTTGAATGATTGTTTTGACTTGAAATTTCACCAGTATGCATGTAATTGGTTTAATCGAGGATTGGTAACTTTAATTATGAAATTGGTCCTTCAAAATAATGGAAATTATAGTTGGGTCCCTGGTGTTATGTATGCAATTGGATGAGTTCGGATGATCGTTTTAAGTTGAAATTTGGCATGTATGCTTGTAACCTGGCAAATCGAAGATTGGTAAAGTAAATTTCAATTTAACCCTTATATATTTGTAGATTTACATTTTGGTCCCTATTATTGTAAGGTGACCAATTGGATATCAAATCGATTCCCAATTGGGTTGGGTTTTCACTCGTTGTTTGTATGTATATGTAGGGTAATAACTAGCATCTAGATAAGATAAAGAAAAAAGTGGTCGTATTTTCAGAGTTGTCTTCACGGTTTACTTTGGTAAACTTAATGTAGCTCGTTCGGTTAGGTCTTGCAATTAGGTCGGGTCGAGGGGCTTACAGATTCTCTTCTCCAACCTTATTTTGCCCAACACTAGCATTACCAGTCATAGAATGTGTCACATCGAGCCATGCTAACAAAAGCATCAAACACATTAAAGTCAGGCCAACAATAGGCAAAGGATCCAAGACCATCTTATAAAACATTTTAAAACCTTGGTAATAGGCAATGTGTTCCCAATCATACCCCCAACATAAAGTAAAACAAGCACTGAACATATCCACAATCACCATGCATAACAACCATTGCCACACAATCAATCAACAACATCCCAACCTTTCATAACCTAGCTTTGATACCAACATATGTAACCCCCTTGACCCGGCCTAGATGTCCAACCGAACCGAGTGAGCTACACTAGATTTGCTGAAGCAAACCGGAGAAAGGTTACATAAAGTCGGTCCATTTTTTTCTTTTTATCTTGTCTAGATACGAATTATTAACCCTACATATTCATGCTTGCAGCGGTTGAAAAATCAAAGGAAACCAAGCACGAAAGAACCACCAATTGCATACAACACTTTATAGGGACTAAATTGAAAAAAAACTAATAATTTTAGGGACCAAAACTGAAATTAAAGTTACCAATCCTCAATTAGTCAGATTTCATGCTATCATGCCAAATTTTAGATTAAAACGATCATCCAAACTCATTTAATTGACAAAACAAGGATTAAGGACTAAAACAAGAGAATTCAATACTTCCCACAATGACATTTTAATCGAATTAACTACCACCGTTTTGATACACTAAGGCCTGTATCGAAATAGTATGAAACACGTCATTTCAGTACACCAAATACCATACCAGTACGCCATATCAAAGGTAAAATTGCATTTTTATTCATTACACATCATACCGATACGGGAAGCTAGTGTTTCGGTATGCGGGCTCTCTACCAAAAAAGTATAATTACAGTAGCTCAATATCGTATTGATCCACCTTCACCTGTACCGAAATGCCCTGCTAAAAAATGCCTAGCCGTACCAATACCGTCCCTTGCGTTTCGGTATGCCTAGGCCTTAAATCTCATTTTTAACTGGTTTTTCATTCGAATCTAGATACATTTGACTCCTAACAACTTTCATACATGCATACATACATCGATACTTGCATAAACTGTAATGCCCCAGTTTTGGCCCTAGCGGTTTAAGGCTAGTTAGACGCTCTGGTAGACCAGGTTATAGATTCGAGTCGGATTCAGGAGCGAATATTTTTCTGAGAGATAAAAATATGAAAATTTAAAAGAATCATATTTTATTATATTAAAAATATTGGTGAAAGAAATTTTGGGAAATAACCTTTGGAAGGGTGACATTTGGGCTAGTGACTGATAAGTGTTCAAAAGTACTATTTTTCTTACTCTTTTTACTCATATTATTGTTAGACTTAGGCTCATATTAGTTGCATAGTTAGCCATTCATGCATTAATCCATGTTTCCTTCCATCATTGAGCTTGATTACATAACTTGGTAGTTTTTGTGGAAAAGATGCTGCTTTGGTGTGCTTTGTGTGTGTATGTGCAGGATCACTTGCCAAAGCAATGCCGAGCTAGTTGCCAGGGCAATGCATGAAGGATATGCCGAGCTAGTTGCCAGGGCAATGCATAAAGGAGACGCCGAGCCAGTTGCCATGGCAATTGTCGACAAAGAGAAAATGTAATAGGGATGTTGAAATTAATAACTATACAAGCACAAGATGACGTGGAGCAAAGCCCAAACCCAAAGGAATTTGATTTCCATGCAGAGATTAAAGAAGAATTAAATTCCAAGAAGATAGCAGAAGTTCTAGTAGGAATACAATTATAATTAAGAATTATATTCTTTAAAGATAATTTAATTCCAACTCAAACTCCTCCTCAAAGAAGGACTTTGGCCTAGCCCTATAAATAGCAAGGAGATTTCGACAACTTGGGGGAGAGAGCATTAGGGGAAATTTCGACAAGTCCAATGGAGAGCATTAGGGGAAATTTTGACAAGAACCAAGAGAGAAAGCAAGGGGAATTTTCGACAAGCTTCATCTTTTCTTCCTTGTTCGATTGGGTTAATTCTAGGGATTGTTTATCTTGTGTTTCTTTGGAACCTAGCCATGAACTAAATCTACTTGGCTATGGTTATTGTGTTTTGTGGTTGTGAGAAACTATTGGTTTTTGTTTAGGTAATAAGAGTTTGCACTTTCCTATTTCAAGGTTTATTCATTCTTGGTTCTTATTATTGTTTGCGAGTGAATTGGGAGAGGATCTCGTGATTTCATCTATTTATCTAATATCGGGAGAGTTAGATTTAAGAAACGAATGAATATGATCTTTATTCAATCTATTGATGGTGAAGATTAATCCGGCTTAGGAATAAGTTAAGGATTTCAACGGCTAAGAGGAGCGCAAGATTGGCTGTTGTTCACCTTTGATTCACGCAGGGATGTATTATCAAGGCATGCGCAAGTAGCTAGAGTTTTGACTTAGGGATAAGAAGAAACCATTGAAGAACGCTCTGCCGAACCTTGAAGGTTGCTGCCCAGAAGCCCAAGTAGTTGCCTAGGCAACCATCGATTAGTTGCCAAGGCAACCCCGTTGTGCAAGTTGCCACGGCAACTGAGTTGCCCGTGCACTCTTTTACCAAGACAATCCAATCGGCTATCACACCTCAGCTCACGATAACCTGGCCTATCTCTCTCTCATTTGAATTCATCTTTTCTTTTACTTTATTGCTTTCTAGATTAGTCATTAGTTAAACTCCTATAATCTTTCACTTGTGTTTTTACTCTTTACAGTGCAAGAGAATAGATTCTTGAAGTAGCACCAATCCCCGTGGAGACGATATCTTTTATACTATAACTTGCGACGTGTATACTTGCACATTTGCGTAGCACTTATTACGCGCAACAAGTTTTTGGCGCCGTTGCCAGGGATTGGCAATATCGACTTTGTTTTTATTTTCTTGCACTTTCTTTTTATTTTTCTTGTTTAAAATTCAAAGGGCTAACAAACTTTGGTTTTGCATTGGTATATGACCAGGGCGAGACCGACTTCACCAGAATATCCCTTTGATCCAGAAATCGAACGAACCTTACAAAGACTTAGACGAGGGATAAAAGAAGCAATGGCAAATCAAGACGGCAATATGAATCAAGATGTTCGAGCAGGAGGAGGAGTGATTCTTGCACGAAACAGAACTATTCGAGACTATCTTGAAGAAGATCTTGATGGACATAACCCAGGAGTTGTCGCACCTGAAATTGAAGCCGACCACTTTGAGTTGAAACCGGTAATGTTTAATATGATCAACACAATAGGTCAATTTGGCGGCTCAGCAACTGAAGATGCACGGCAACATCTGAAATCTTTCCTCGAGATTTGCAACTCGTTCAAGATACACGGAGTCACCCCCGATGTCCTACGATTAAGATTATTCCTCTATTCACTGAGGGATAGGGCGAAAGCATGGTTGAATAGCATTCCTGCTGGATCCATAGCATCTTGGACTGATCTTTGTCGTGATTTCCTTGCTAGATTTAATCCTACAAATTTGACGGATAAGCTTCGTAACGACATTACTTATTTTCGGCAGGCAGATGATGAATCCATGTACGAGGCTTGGGAGCAATATAGAGAACTTCTACACAAATGCCCTTTACACGGATTCTCGGTATGGACTCAAGTAACAATGTTTTACAACGCCGTGAGTACACCAACAAGGATGATGCTAGATGCCTCGGCAAACAGCATACTCCTAGATAAGTCGCCGGAAGAAGCAATGCAAATTTTAAACAGGCTGGCCAAGAATGATTATCAATTTCCATCTACTAGAAGAGGAGGAGTTAGATGCCAAGCCACAATACATGAACTAGGATCATCAGATTCAATTTCGGCCCAATTGGCCACTTTAACCAAGATGGTCCAGAACATGCAAAAACCAAACAACACACATGAAGTCAAGATTCCGGAGTCCAGCTTCTATATGGGAAATTACAATCGGAACAACAATGTGATGTCCAATACATACAATCCAGCTTGGAAGAAGCACCTGAATTTTTCACGGAGTAATCCCAACAATGCTCTAAACCAGAACAATCAGAATGCACAAGCATCGGGATTCCAGCAGAATATGCCACGACAACAGATGCCGCAACAACAACCGACAACATCTAGTTCTTTGGAAAACTCTCTAAATGCTTTTATGATGAAAACTGAATCTTATATGGCTGAGAATAGTAATTTCATAAAAAAACTGATGCTTTTATTAACAGGACCGAGATGAGATTGCAAAACCAAGAGGCGACAATCAAATAATTGGAAAATCAAGTCGGACAGTTTGCTCAAAATCTGAATACTAGACCACAAGGAGGTTTACCTAGCGATACTGAAGTCGCAAGAGGAACTGGCCATGAGAAATGTAAGACGATCACCACCAGAAGTGGTCAACAACTTAGAGAGGCTCAAACCCGCTCATCAAACAAAACTCCACAAAAAGATCAGGTCGAACCTAGCGGCAAAGCCTCAGATGATGAACCAGGAATTGCCGCGGCAACCGGCAATAAGCATGCCTCGGCAATGGACGATAAAGACGCCTCGGTAACTTGCGATAAGCATGCCTCAGCAACCCCAGTTGATAATACCTCGGCAACTCCAGATGTCCCGGTAATGCCGTTAATCAGGTTTCAAACCAATGAAAAGATCGAAGATATCCGACTTCCACCACCATTCCCACAAAGGTTGAAGTGACAAAAGAAAGAATACCAATTCAAGAAGTTTCTTGATATCCTAAAGCAAGTCCACATCAACTTGCCATTGGTGGAAGCAATTGAACAAATGCCAAACTATTCCAAGTTTCTTAAAGACATTGTGTCCAAACGAACTAGGCTAGGAGAGTTTGAAACAGTTGCCGCGACGGAGGGATGCATGGCAATGTTGCACAATTGTATGCCACCCAAGTTGAAGGATCCCGGAAGTTTCACAATACCCTGTTCCATTGGAAATCACTATGTCGGGAAAGCATTTTGCGACCTTGGGGCTAGCACAAACTTGATGCCTAAATCGGTTTTCCAGAAACTAGGAATCGGGAAGGCAAGACCTACAATGATCATGCTGCAGCTATGAATGACATCCTATTTGCATCCAGAGGGAAAAATCGAGGACATACTTGGTAAAAGTTGATAAATTTATTTTTCCGCTGACTTTATTGTTTTGGATTCAGGCGAGATAAGCATGCACCCATCATTCTCGGGATACCATTCCTAGCAAACAGGAGAACCTTGATTGATGTTGTAAAGGGAGAACTCACAATGAGGGTGAATGACCAGCAAGTTAAACTAAATGTGTTCCAAACACTAAGGCATGCCGATGATCCGTAAGAATGCCAACTTCTTCATGCCCCGGGCAGAGTTTAACCGATGAGGAATTTAGTTGCCTCAAAGCAACTACATTGCCGATCAAGAGGAACATGAGGAGTATGAAGAACCGGTCGATGAGGAACAACCAGAAGAGGCAAATTGGCTAGTCAATCGACCGGTACATACTTTGAACCCTTTGGACTACTCGGGTAAGGAAGGTAAGCTCGAAAAACCCTCTATTGAACATCCACCAATTCTTGAGTTGAAACAATTGCGAGCAACTAAAATATGTATACTTAGGGACCGATAATACATTGCCTGTAATTATTTCTTCTAAGTTACACTGAGCGGGAAAAGAAGCTGATCAAGATGTTGAAGCTACACAAAAAGGCAATAGGGTGGACAATTGCCGACTTGAAGGGAATTAGCCCGGCGGTGTGCATGCACAAGATCTTGTTGGAAGATGATCACAAACCTTCAATTGAGGCCCAGAGGAGACTGAATCATGCCATGAAAGGGGTTGTAATGAAAGAAATCATCAAGTGGCTTGACGCCGGCATTATATACCCTATCTCCGATAGTACGTTGGTAAGTCCGATACAACGTGTACCGAAAAAGGGAGGTATAACAGTGGTAAGCAATAAAAATAATGAACTTATCCCAACCAGGACTGTGACCGGTTGGAGGGTTTGTATGGAGTATCGAAAGCTAAACAAAGCCACTAGGAAAGATCACTTCTCATTACCCTTGATTGATCAAATGCTTGGCCGTCTTGCAGGTAAACCCTTTTATTGTTTTCTTGATGGTTATTCAGGTTACAATCAGATTGCCATAGCACCAGAAGATCAAGAAAAGACAACCTTCACATGCCCATACGGTACTTATGCCTTCCGAAGGATGCCGTTCAGATTGTGTAACGCCCCGGCAACCTTCCAAAGATGCATGATGGCACTCTTTTCAGACATGGTCGAAGACTTCCTTGAGATCTTCATGGATGATTTTTTGGTTTTTGGTAATGACTTCGACAGCTGTCTCAGCAATTTAGAGAGAGTGTTAGCAAGATGCGAAGAAACGGATTTAGTCCTTAATTGGGAGAAATGCCACTTTATGGTAGATGAAGGAATAGTGCTCGGCCACAAGATTTCATCCAAGGGAATTGAAGTAGACAAAGCCAAGGTGGACGTGATCGAGAGATTACCCCCACCAAGTTCGGTTAAAGGAATTCAAAGTTTTCTCGGACATGCAGGTTTTTACAGGAGGTTCATTCATAATTTTTCTAAAATCACTAAACCCTTGTGTAATCTGCTTTAACAGGATAAAGTCTTCGATTTCGATGATTCTTGCACCCAAGCATTCAAAACCCTAAAGAAAAAGCTTACCTCGGCACCCATTGTCGTTCCACCAGATTGGACGCTACCTTTTGAGCTCATGTGTGATGCAAGTGATTTCGCGGTAGGAGCAGTCCTAGGCCAACGCACAGGTAAGACCTTCCATGTGATATACTACGCTAGTAAAACCCTTAGTAGCGCTCAAGTGAATTACACAAAAACGGAGAAAGAGTTACTAGCTGTAGTTTTCGCATTTGACAAGTTCCGATCCTATTTAATTGGTACAAAGGTAATTGTCCATACGGACCATTCGGCAATCAAATAATTATTTGCTAAAAAGGATGCTAAACCTCGTTTGATTCGTTGGATATTACTTTTACAAGAATTTGATACTCAAATTAAGGACATGAAAGGAACAGAAAATCAAGTGGTCGATCACTTATCACGTTTGGAACGCAATAAGGAGGAGGACGCGGATCTATAGATATGTGATGCATTCCCGGATGAACAAATTTTAGTTGCCTCGGCAACCCTCGACGCCTCGGTAACCCTCGACGCCTCGGCAACCCTTGACGCCTCGGCAACCCTTGACGCCTAGGCAACCCTCGACGCCTCAGCAACCATGGATGCACATGCCTTGGCAACTCTCGATGCCACATCAGTCTTTGACGCTCACGCCTCGGCAATCTTGGGAGCAGTCACCACGGCAGCACATGCCTCGGCAATACCCTGGTACGCGGATTTAGTTAACTTCCTTGTTTGTGGTATTTTTCCTTATGGCATTACTCACCAAGGGAAGAAGCGGTTCCGCCATGATGCTAAGCATTACTTTTGGGACGAGCCTCTTTTTTTTAAACAATGTACAGATCAGGTTATATGCTGATGTGTCCCTGAAGAAGAGCAACAGAATGTACTTCGGCAATGCATTCTTCACCCTATGGAGGACATTTTGGAGGAACTCGTACCGCGGCCAAAGTTTTGCAATCCGGGTTGTATTGGCCAACATTGTACAAAGATGCCCAAGACTTTTACAAGCAATGTGATCGTTGCCAGAGGACGGGCAATATCTCTAGACGACATGAGATGCCACTCCAGAACATCATCGAGGTGGAACTGTTCGATGTATGGGGGATCAACTTTATGGGACCTTTCCCATCTTCATTCGGCAACCTCTACATCTTACTCGCCGTTGACTACGTGTCTAAATGGGTTGAGGCAGCTGCAGTTCCCAACAACGATTCCAAGACCGTACAACGATTCTTGCAGAAAAACATATTTACACGGTTTGGGATGCCGAGAGCAATTATCAGCGACGAAGGCAAGCATTTTGACAACAAACTAATTGCCAAGATGTTGCAACGCTTCGGCATATCACACAAGATCGCCACGGCATATCACCCACAAACCAACAGGAAAGCAAAAAATTCCAACCGAGAGTTGAAGGGAATACTCGAGAAAGTTGTAAATCCTTCAAGGAAGGATTGGTCATTAAGACTAGATGACGCACTTTGGGCATAACGCACTGCATTCAAAACAACCTTAGGTATGTCCCCCTTCCGACTTGTCTATGGTAAAACATGTCATCTACCGGTGGAGATCGAGCACAAGGCGTACTGGGCAATCTAGACTGTGAATATGGATTGGGAAAGTGCCGGACAAAAGCGTTTGACGGATCTCAATGAGATAGAAGAATTCCGTGCACTCGCCTATAACAATGCACGAATCTACAAGGAGAAAACAAAGCGATGGCACGACAAGAAACTATTGCCACGTCAATTCACGCCAGGGCAACTAGTTCTCCTATTCAATTCTCGGCTAAAACTTTTCCTGGGAAAGCTAAAATCAAGATGGTCGGGACCATTCGAAGTCGTCAAACCATTCTCCAATGGTGCCGTGATAATCAAGTCCATCTCTGACAACCATGAATTCAAAGTTAATGGACAAAGATTGAAGCACTACAATGGTGCCCATGTGGAACGTAACAAGGAAGTGTTCAACTTAGGAGATGCATGAGCATGCTCTCCCTTTTGATATTTTTTTTATTTTATTTTATTTTATTTTTATTTTTCGATTAATTAATTATTTTATTTTATTTTTCAATTTTTTTTTTTATTTTTCCGATTATTAGTAGTTTTAGGATATATTGTTTTTTTTTTATTATTCAAGTTTAAGAATCCTATTACACATCTTTATTTATTTTCTTTATTAGTTTATCTTTAATTTTAATCCTTATTTGATTTGTCTTTGAATTGTAGGAAAAGAAGTTCAAGATAAAGAAGGAATTCTAAACCAAGTAGGAAAACATCTTCAACAAGGAAACTAATGGGCTGAATCTAAGGCTTATATAAAGCCTCCAATTCATCCTAACCAAAACCCTTTGTCGAAAACTTCCTCCAAACCCTAAACCCTTTTTCATTTTCCCCTAATCCCACCCACCTATCTTTTCTATAAAACCCATCACCCTTAACCTATTTCTACTTCCTATCTTGCAACTTTTTAGTTTCTTTTCTTTTCTTTTCTTTGTTTTTACTCACAACCAAGATCATCCATGGCATCCAAGATTAAACTTTTAGTTCATCCAAGTTCCTCCAAAGAACCAAGATATAAGAAGTTTGCTACACCGGTGGTTCAAGAAAGATTTCAATCCAAGTTTGAAAGCCGGAAGATTCATGAAGAACAAGGCTTTGAATACTCCAACTCTCATCAAGATTTCGGCCTTGAACCATTCATCTTCAAGAGGATTGCACATCAAAAGTGGCAAATATTTTGCCATCAACCGGAACCGGGTAACATCTCATGGGTAAGAGAATTCTATGCTCACTCACCTAACCCAGATAATCCTTATGTTTTTGTTCGTGACAAGGCCATACTTATAAGTCCCGAAAGCATCAACACCTTTTACGGACTTTACATTGAGAAGACGAGCATCAAACCTTCGTTGAGCAAATCAATCCCAAGCAACTCGACAAGGTGCTTCAAGAACTCACTCAACCGAAAACTCATTGGAACGACGATAAATACAAGGGCACGATAAATCGCCTTCGACTTAAACCCGAGGCAAAACTATGGAATAAGTTTGTTAAAACTTCTTTAATGCCCTCCACACACAATACTATCGCTGATATACCACGTCTTTTGCTCATACATTCTATTTTGCATAATCGCATCATTAACATTGGAAAAATTATTTGTGATGAGATTTTTGTATGCAGCTCAAAAGATAAGGGTTCTCTTTTCTTCCCTTGCTTAATTTCTAATCATTGCAAGGAGAAGCATGTCCCGAGTGAGTCCACGGATGAAAAGGCCCTACCCAAGTCCGGTTGGAATCAAGCACTAATCTGAAAACTAATGGGAGAGGCACCGGGAGATTCTTCAAGGCCTCCAATTGCCACGGCAACTCCTGACGCCACGACAATCCCTAATGCACAAGCACCTAACGCCAAGGCAACTCGGCCACCAACCCCGGGACACTTTGAAGCACTTTTGCACCCATTGGCAAGCCGCCTAAGGCAAATTGAAGATCGGCAACTAATGTTCATGCGGTACATGAAGAAGCACAACATTGCCATCACCCAAGTCATCCTAGAAAAGTACCCGGACAATCGCGTGCCGTTCCCAATTTTCCCCGCCGAGATCCTTACCCCGGCAACCAATGAAGCTGACGCCAAGGCAACCTCAACAACTGACGCCATGGCAATCAACCCTAAAGATACCACGGCAACCAAAGCTAAAGACATCCCGGCAACCACTGCAAAAGCCAAAGGTAAAGCACCTATGCCCGAATCAACTCCTACGGAATCATTTTTTGATTTTTCAGATTCGGACGAGTCCTCCATTGAACCAACAAAAACCGCACCAATTGAATCCTCCAAGCGAAAAGCCATTGACATTGATGAAGAGGACGATGAGGACAACCCCGTACCAGGATCGATTCCACCACCGGCAACAAGAAAACAACCATCGCGTTCAAGCAAGAGAATCAAGACACCGACTAGAAGGAAACTAATCATCTACGATGACGAACTCTCATAATAAGTCCTCGTATGCATTTTTATTTTTATTTTTATTTTTATTTTTCTCGTTATTTTATGCATGCATTGAGGACAATGCCTCACTCGAGTTTGGGGGGATTGTTATTAGTAGTTACCATGTTTAGTTATATTCATCTTAAGGATACATAAATTGCTTGCCATGCCTTTAATTGGAACAAGAATTGCTTAGATTTGATGAATATTCAATGATGACTTTGACAATGCACTTAATTGATATAATTTTTATTCTAGGATAACCATGGAAAAACTTAGAATTTTACTATGATGCTAAATTTGATAAAACACTATTGTGGTTTGATTGATTTAAGGAATTCTAGTGAACTTAGGTTGATAATTAACAAATTGGGGGATTAGAATAAAAATTGGATGAATGCTAGAGGTGCCCGAAATTGGCTCTAGCATGTGCTAAAAAATTTGATCACTAGAAGTGCCCGAAACTGGCTATAGGATGTGTTAAAAAATTTTAACTAGAGGTGCCCAAAACCGGCTCTAGTCGATTAAATTAACTTAAGAAAACTAAAAATAAAACACTAAAGGTGCCCGAAATTGGCTCTAGTTAAAACATGTTAAAAACAATCCAATGAAGTAATTTGAAAACATATTGTTTGCATGCATGAAGGATATGCCGAGCTAGTTGCTAGGGCAATGCATGAAGGATATGCCGAGCTAGTTGCTAGGGCAATGCATGAAGGATATGCCGAGCTAGTTGCTAGGGCAATGCATGAAGGATATGCCGAGCTAGTTGCTAGGGCAATGCATGAAGGATATGCCGAGCTAGTTGCTAGGGCAATGCATGAAGGATATGCCGAGCTAGTTGCTAGGGCAATGCATGAAGGATATGCCGAGCTAGTTGCTAGGGCAATGCATGAAGGATATGCCGAGCTAGTTGCTAGGGCAATGCATGAAGGATATGCCGAGCTAGTTGCTAGGGCAATGCATGAAGGATATGCCGAGCTAGTTGCTAGGGCAATGCATGAAGGATATGCCGAGCTAGTTGCTAGGGCAATGCATGAAGGATATGCCGAGCTAGTTGCTAGGGCAATGCATGAAGGATATGCCGAGCTAGTTGCTAGGGCAATGCATGAAGGATATGCCGAGCTAGTTGCTAGGGCAATGCATGAAGGATATGCCGAGCTAGTTGCTAGGGCAATGCATGAAGGATATGCCGAGCTAGTTGCTAGGGCAATGCATGAAGGATATGCCGAGCTAGTTGCTAGGGCAATGCATGAAGGATATGCCGAGCTAGTTGCTAGGGCAATGCATGAAGGATATGCCGAGCTAGTTGCTAGGGCAATGCATGAAGGATATGCCGAGCTAGTTGCTAGGGCAATGCATGAAGGATATGCCGAGCTAGTTGCTAGGGCAATGCATGAAGGATATGCCGAGCTAGTTGCTAGGGCAATGCATGAAGGATATGCCGAGCTAGTTGCTAGGGCAATGCATGAAGGATATGCCGAGCTAGTTGCTAGGGCAATGCATGAAGGATATGCCGAGCTAGTTGCTAGGGCAATGCATGAAGGATATGCCGAGCTAGTTGCTAGGGCAATGCATGAAGGATATGCCGAGCTAGTTGCTAGGGCAATGCATGAAGGATATGCCGAGCTAGTTGCTAGGGCAATGCATGAAGGATATGCCGAGCTAGTTGCTAGGGCAATGCATGAAGGATATGCCGAGCTAGTTGCTAGGGCAATGCATGAAGGATATGCCGAGCTAGTTGCTAGGGCAATGCATGAAGGATATGCCGAGCTAGTTGCTAGGGCAATGCATGAAGGATATGCCGAGCTAGTTGCTAGGGCAATGCATGAAGGATATGCCGAGCTAGTTGCTAGGGCAATGCATGAAGGATATGCCGAGCTAGTTGCTAGGGCAATGCATGAAGGATATGCCGAGCTAGTTGCTAGGGCAATGCATGAAGGATATGCCGAGCTAGTTGCTAGGGCAATGCATGAAGGATATGCCGAGCTAGTTGCTAGGGCAATGCATGAAGGATATGCCGAGCTAGTTGCTAGGGCAATGCATGAAGGATATGCCGAGCTAGTTGCTAGGGCAATGCATGAAGGATATGCCGAGCTAGTTGCTAGGGCAATGCATGAAGGATATGCCGAGCTAGTTGCTAGGGCAATGCATGAAGGATATGCCGAGCTAGTTGCTAGGGCAATGCATGAAGGATATGCCGAGCTAGTTGCTAGGGCAATGCATGAAGGATATGCCGAGCTAGTTGCTAGGGCAATGCATGAAGGATATGCCGAGCTAGTTGCTAGGGCAATGCATGAAGGATATGCCGAGCTAGTTGCTAGGGCAATGCATGAAGGATATGCCGAGCTAGTTGCTAGGGCAATGCATGAAGGATATGCCGAGCTAGTTGCTAGGGCAATGCATGAAGGATATGCCGAGCTAGTTGCTAGGGCAATGCATGAAGGATATGCCGAGCTAGTTGCTAGGGCAATGCATGAAGGATATGCCGAGCTAGTTGCTAGGGCAATGCATGAAGGATATGCCGAGCTAGTTGCTAGGGCAATGCATGAAGGATATGCCGAGCTAGTTGCTAGGGCAATGCATGAAGGATATGCCGAGCTAGTTGCTAGGGCAATGCATGAAGGATATGCCGAGCTAGTTGCTAGGGCAATGCATGAAGGATATGCCGAGCTAGTTGCTAGGGCAATGCATGAAGGATATGCCGAGCTAGTTGCTAGGGCAATGCATGAAGGATATGCCGAGCTAGTTGCTAGGGCAATGCATGAAGGATATGCCGAGCTAGTTGCTAGGGCAATGCATGAAGGATATGCCGAGCTAGTTGCTAGGGCAATGCATGAAGGATATGCCGAGCTAGTTGCTAGGGCAATGCATGAAGGATATGCCGAGCTAGTTGCTAGGGCAATGCATGAAGGATATGCCGAGCTAGTTGCTAGGGCAATGCATGAAGGATATGCCGAGCTAGTTGCTAGGGCAATGCATGAAGGATATGCCGAGCTAGTTGCTAGGGCAATGCATGAAGGATATGCCGAGCTAGTTGCTAGGGCAATGCATGAAGGATATGCCGAGCTAGTTGCTAGGGCAATGCATGAAGGATATGCCGAGCTAGTTGCTAGGGCAATGCATGAAGGATATGCCGAGCTAGTTGCTAGGGCAATGCATGAAGGATATGCCGAGCTAGTTGCTAGGGCAATGCATGAAGGATATGCCGAGCTAGTTGCTAGGGCAATGCATGAAGGATATGCCGAGCTAGTTGCTAGGGCAATGCATGAAGGATATGCCGAGCTAGTTGCTAGGGCAATGCATGAAGGATATGCCGAGCTAGTTGCTAGGGCAATGCATGAAGGATATGCCGAGCTAGTTGCTAGGGCAATGCATGAAGGATATGCCGAGCTAGTTGCTAGGGCAATGCATGAAGGATATGCCGAGCTAGTTGCTAGGGCAATGCATGAAGGATATGCCGAGCTAGTTGCTAGGGCAATGCATGAAGGATATGCCGAGCTAGTTGCTAGGGCAATGCATGAAGGATATGCCGAGCTAGTTGCTAGGGCAATGCATGAAGGATATGCCGAGCTAGTTGCTAGGGCAATGCATGAAGGATATGCCGAGCTAGTTGCTAGGGCAATGCATGAAGGATATGCCGAGCTAGTTGCTAGGGCAATGCATGAAGGATATGCCGAGCTAGTTGCTAGGGCAATGCATGAAGGATATGCCGAGCTAGTTGCTAGGGCAATGCATGAAGGATATGCCGAGCTAGTTGCTAGGGCAATGCATGAAGGATATGCCGAGCTAGTTGCTAGGGCAATGCATGAAGGATATGCCGAGCTAGTTGCTAGGGCAATGCATGAAGGATATGCCGAGCTAGTTGCTAGGGCAATGCATGAAGGATATGCCGAGCTAGTTGCTAGGGCAATGCATGAAGGATATGCCGAGCTAGTTGCTAGGGCAATGCATGAAGGATATGCCGAGCTAGTTGCTAGGGCAATGCATGAAGGATATGCCGAGCTAGTTGCTAGGGCAATGCATGAAGGATATGCCGAGCTAGTTGCTAGGGCAATGCATGAAGGATATGCCGAGCTAGTTGCTAGGGCAATGCATGAAGGATATGCCGAGCTAGTTGCTAGGGCAATGCATGAAGGATATGCCGAGCTAGTTGCTAGGGCAATGCATGAAGGATATGCCGAGCTAGTTGCTAGGGCAATGCATGAAGGATATGCCGAGCTAGTTGCTAGGGCAATGCATGAAGGATATGCCGAGCTAGTTGCTAGGGCAATGCATGAAGGATATGCCGAGCTAGTTGCTAGGGCAATGCATGAAGGATATGCCGAGCTAGTTGCTAGGGCAATGCATGAAGGATATGCCGAGCTAGTTGCTAGGGCAATGCATGAAGGATATGCCGAGCTAGTTGCTAGGGCAATGCATGAAGGATATGCCGAGCTAGTTGCTAGGGCAATGCATGAAGGATATGCCGAGCTAGTTGCTAGGGCAATGCATGAAGGATATGCCGAGCTAGTTGCTAGGGCAATGCATGAAGGATATGCCGAGCTAGTTGCTAGGGCAATGCATGAAGGATATGCCGAGCTAGTTGCTAGGGCAATGCATGAAGGATATGCCGAGCTAGTTGCTAGGGCAATGCAAGATATGTGGATCTCCTGGTCACATGAAGCGTGACTACCCTCGTGCTGTGGGTGATGCACCAATTTGGGCTGTTGTACCTGCTAGGGGCCGAGGCCGTGGTAGGGTAATTTCTAGAGGTGTGAGGATGGTCAAAGAGCTGTGGCTCATACTGTTGCTGTACAACCAGAGAATGGTGGGCCAGTGCAAATCTATGCTTATCATGAGGGGCGCAATGACACTAATGTGATTGCAGGTACTTTCACCTTGCAATCTTGTCGTTGTTTTCTTTGATTGATTCGGGGTCTACACATTCATATATCTTGAGTGAGCATGCATCGTTGTTGAATATTCCTGTTGAGATCTTGGATGTTGGCATAATGGTAACTAGTTCTTTTGGGGAGACGATTACAATAAGAAAGTTGTATAGGCATTGTCCTTTGGCAGTGCAAGGTCATGAGTTTGCCGCGGATTTGATGGAGTTCCATTTCACAGTTTTGATGTTATCTTGGGTATGGATTGGCTAAGTGAGCACAAGGAGGGGTGGATTGTGAGTCCAAAAGGATCTCTTTGAAGCTGGCCAATGATTATGAAGTTATGGTGGTTGGTGTGAATATGAAATTATTGTCCAATGTTGTTTCGGCTATCTGAGCGGAGAGGATGATAGTGGGTGGTTGCCAAGCCTACTTGGCTATTGTTACGAATCCAGAAGCCAAGGGTGCTCGGGTGCAGGACTTCGAGCTGTTTGTGATTTTCCAAAAGTTTTTCCTGAGGATTTGTCGGGCTTACCTCCGAATAGGGAGGTAGAGTTTCGTATTGAGACGTACGAAGGTACAACTCCGGTGTCTATTGCTCCTTATCGCGTGACACTAAAGGAGTTGAAGTAGTTAAAGACTCAGACCCATGAGTTGTTGGATCATGGGTTTATTCTACAAAGTGTTTCTCCGTGGGGTGCTCCAGTTCTCTTTGTGATGAAAAAGGATGGATCGATGCGTATGCGCATTGATTATCGCCAGTTGAATAAGTTGACGGTGAAGAACAAATATCCGTTGTCGTAGATTGATGACCTGTTTGATCAATTTCTCGGGGCAGCGGTGTTTTTGAAGATTGATTTAAGGTCAGGGTATTACCAATTGAAGGTGAAGGATGTGGACGTGCACAAGACCACTTTTCGTACGAGGTACCGACATTATGAGTTTTTGGTAATGTCGTTTGGTTCGACGAGTGCACCGATGGCTTTTATGGATATGATGAATAGGGTGTTCCATGAGTTCCTTGATCGGTTTGTGGTGGCTTTTATGGATATGATGAATAGGGTGTTTCATGTTAAGGACATGGATGATGGTAATCCAACGGGTTTCCATTTTGATGATTATGGAGTTTTGTGTTTCAAGGGTCGAATAATGGTGCCGGATGATCCAGAGTTGAGGTACACTATTTTGACGGAGGCTCATTCCAGTTCTTTTGCTATGCACCCTGGTAGTACCAAAATGTATCATGATTTGAAGGAAAGGTATTATTGGGCTGGTTTGAAAAATGATGTGGCGGAGTTTGTGTTCGAGTGTATGGTGTGTCAGCGGGTTAAAGCTAAACAGCAGTTCCCACTTGGGTTGTTGCAACCGTTGAGGATTTCGAAATGGAAATGGGGGAGAATCACCATAGATTTTGTGACAGGGTTTCCGTTGACAGCGGCTAAAAAGAATTCCATTTGGGTGATTGTTGATCAGTTTACGAAGTGTGCACATTTTCTACCAGTGCATACAATGTACAACTTGGACAAGCTAGCGGATTTGTTTATCTCCAAGATTGTGTGTTTGTATGGGGTACCAAAGTCCATCATTTCAAATAAGGATCCGAGGTTCACATCAAGGTTTTGGAGATGTTTACATTGGCCTTTGGGTTCGAGGTAGAGTTTTAGTACCGCGTATCATCCTTAGACGGGTGGGTAGTCTGAGCGAGTTATCTAGGTCTTGGAGGATATGTTGAGGTGTTGTATAATTGAGTTCCAAGGAACCTAGGAGAAGCATTTACCATTAGTTGAATTTGCTTAGAATAACAGCTATCAAGCGAGCATACAGAGGGCACCATTTGAGGCATTGTATGGTCAGAGGTGTCGTACGCCCTTGTGTTGGGCCGAGGTAGGGGAAAAGCATGTTTCCTTGCCACATGTGTTGGAAGACACCGATGAGAAAGTTAAGCTCGTGTGTGAACTCTAGAAAGCAGCTGCGGGTCGGCAGAAATCTTACGCGAATAGGCATAAATCTTACGCGCATAGGAATCGTAGGGAAATTGAATATGCGGTGGGTGATTGCGTGTTCTTAAAGGTGTCACCATGGAAGAAGGTGATGCGGTTCAGGAAAAAGAGTAAGCTTAGCTCGAGGTTTATTGGACCGTATGAGATTGTTGAGCGAGTTGGTCCTGTGGCTAATTGGTTGAGGTTGCCTCCCGAGCTTGAGAAAATACATGATGTGTTCCATGTATCTATGTTACGGAGGTATCGGTCGGATCCTTCACATGTTATGCCGGTGGAGCATATAGAGTGGAGACAGGATTTATCTTATGATGAGGAGCCGGTGGAAATCCTTGATTCCAGTAGTAAAGTTCTACGAGGTAAGACGATAGAACTGGTTAAAGTCTTGTGGCGACATCGGGGTGTCGAGAAAGCCACTTGAGAAAGCAAGACGGATATGTTGGAGCAATTTTCGCATCTTTTTCCTCTAGGTAAATTTTGAGGATGAAATTTCTTAAGAGGGGGAGAGTTGCAACACCCTGGTTTTGGGCCTAGCAGTTTAAGGCTATTTAGATGGTCTGGTCGACCGAGTTAGAGATTCGAGTCAGATTCGGGAGCGAATATTTTTTTGAAAGATAAAAAATGGAAAATGTTTAAAAATCATACTTTATTATATTAAAAATATTGGTTAAAGCAATTTTGGGAAATAAGATTTGGAAAGGTGACATTTTGGCTAGTGACCAAAATGCAACTTTTGAAAACTATTTTATAAAGGTGACTGTTTTTGTAAAGAGTCAAAACTTTGAATCTTTAAGGAGTTGTTTTACCAATTGGTCTAATCTGAGTTTTTCCTTAATTTGGATTATTTTAAAAAGGTTTTTATTAAAGGAATTAAAAGTGATTTAGTTAAGGTGGTTATTTTCTTTTAAAACAAGATTTGGAGTAATTTCTTTTTCTCTCATATTTTCTCTCAAAACACTCTCAGCCAAACACTCATTTTCTATAAGATATTTAAGGTAATGATCTTAATTTCTTAACTCTTTTATTTACCAAATGATTTCTCAAGTTGTTTTCCAAAAATCTCATTGGATTTCTTTGTTTTCAAGAGGAAAAACCATCCAATTCAGGGGAAACTCATTCATTGGAGGTAAGTTCGTTCTTCTCCTCTAATGAAAGGTTCTTTACTAAAATTCCCAAGTTCTTGGCTCTTTACATATGTTTTCTAATAGCCTTTGATTAATTAAGTATGGATTTTGGCTTTAAAGAGGTTTAATTCATGGATCTTGTGATTTTCGTCTTGGATCAGTGTTTCCATAGTTGTGGATTGATTTCAATCATATTTTGGATGTATTATATTGTGGATGAGTTGTTTTTATTAATGGAATCCCATAGTTTGTTGAATCTCTAATTGGTTAGGTTGTTAGTTAAGAGCTTTTGGGTGGTTTTAGGAGTTTAATCATTGCTGGAAGTAAAAGGATGTTGTGAGTGAGCTTTTTAGATGTTAATTTATGAGGTTTGAAGTTTTGAATCGTTATATTATGGCAAGCTTATTGATAAGTGTTCAAAAGTACTATTTTTATTACCCTTTTTACTCATATTATTGTTAGACTTAGGCTCATATTAGTTGCATAATTAGTCACTCATGCATTAATTCATGTTTCTTTCCACCGTTGAGCTTGATTACATAACTTGGGGATTTTTGTGGAAAAAGATGCTGCTTTGGTGTGCTTTTGTGTGTGTGCAGAATCACTTGCCTAAACAAGGCTGGAACCAGTTGCCAGGGCAGTGCGTGAAGGAGATGACGACGCAGTTGCCAGGGCAATACATGAAGGAGATGCCGAGCTAGTTGCCAGGGAAATTTTCAATAAGGGATAATATGATATGGCAGTCAAAATTGATGACTAGATAAGCCCAAGATGACGTGGAGCAAAGTTAAATCCCAAAGAAGTTTGATTTCCATGAAAAGGTCAAAAAGAAATTAAATCCCAAAAAGATAGGAGAAGATCTAGAAGAAATTTAAATATAATAACGAATTATATTCTTTTAAAGTATTTAATTACAACTTAACTTCCTCCTCAATAAGGATTTTGACCTAGCCATCTCCTATTTAAAGGAGTCCAAGCCGTCAAAGAGAGTTGAGCAAGAAAGGGAGAGATTGTGACAAGAGAGTCCAAGAGGGGAGAGTTTGATTGGGAGAAAGTTCAAGGGGCTGATCAGTTTCTTCTTCTTCTTATTCTTTGCTTCCATTAGATTCATGGTTTGGGGATTATTCTTTGTATATCTTTTGAACCCAACCATGAACTAACTTGATTGGTTGGGGTTATTGTGTTTTGTGGTTGTGAGAAACAATTGGATTTTGTTTAGGTAATTAGAGTTTCCACTTTTCAATTAAAAGTTTGTTCATTCTTGGTTCTCAATCTTGTTTGCGAGTGAATTGGGAGAGGATCTCGAAATTCAATCATCTATTTATTTAATATCGGCAAAGTTAGATTCAAGAAACGAATGAGCATGATCTTCATACAAACGAAAGTTGGCGAAGACTCTTAGGGATAAGTTACGAATTTCAACGGCTAAAAGAAGCGCAAGATTGGTTGTTGTTCACCCTTGATTCACGCATGGATGTATTATTAAGAGGTGTGCAATTAACAGTATTCCACGTTAGGGATAACGAGGAATCGTTGAAGAACGTTTCACCGAACTTTGGAAGTGAATGCTTAATTGCCCAGGCAATCGACCCATTCTTAATTGCCTTGGCAATCGCGGGAGCATTGCCTAGGCAATATGATCAGACAACGAGGGGGAATTGCCCTGGCAACCGACCAGGCAACACGGCAGAATTGCCCTGGCAATCAACCAGGCAATTGCAACCAAATTGCCCTGGCAATCGACTAAGCAATCGTAACAAAATTGCCCTGGCAATCCGGCTGCTACTCAATCACCACGACGAACCATTTGATCATCACTCCACAACTCACGATAACATGCCCTATTCCCTTTGTTTTGATTTCATCTATTCTTTTAGTTTATTGCTCTTAGTTTACTCGTTAATTATAACTCCTACTATCAATTGTGTTTTTACTTTTACAGTGCGATAACTAAAGCAAAGTGGCCCAAACCAATCCCTATGGAGACGATACTCGATACTCGTATCACTTTATTACTTGCGACGTGTATACTTGCACAATTGCGTAGCACTTATTACGCGCAATAAGTTTTTGGCGCCGCTGCCAGAGATTAGCAATTGTTGTTAGTTGTTTTTGTTATTGCATTTTTCTTATTAGTTCTACTAACTTTTCTTTTTTGTTTTTTTATCAAAAAAACTAGGTGCTCTATAAGTAAAGGGACATCAACATGTCGGGAAATAAATTCCGATCTATTCGAGAGTTGATGTGGGAAGATAGGAATCAACCCACTCAAGAATTTCTTACACACTTCGATGATTACCTATACCGACCGAGAAAAGCCCAAAGAGCCTATACCGTGGAAAACTCTTGTGCTATGTGTGGAGAACATAATGTGTTTGAAAATTGCCCTCACATTTTCGGTGCATATGACTACATGGAGGACCATAGATGGAACCAACGGCAAAATTCTCCATGGTATGATCAAAAAGCTCAAATTTTTTTTTACCATGACAATTTTGTCGCAGCAACAGATATGCCATGGCAATATAGTCCTTTTTAAGAGCATTCAAATTCCTTAGAGGAAACGTTGCTAGCTTCCTTGGCTAGACTTGATGGATCAATTGAAGAGATTAGAAAGCTATCAAAGTCCATGGATGCGAAGATAACTTAGTGGGATGCAACCTTGGGGGATTCAGAAGATCAA
The DNA here is from genome assembly GCA_019671005.1 of Hibiscus mutabilis. Classification (NCBI taxonomy): domain Eukaryota; kingdom Viridiplantae; phylum Streptophyta; class Magnoliopsida; order Malvales; family Malvaceae; genus Hibiscus; species Hibiscus mutabilis. The sequence goes on along the minus strand of CM033728.1, from coordinate 22,279,466 downwards.
TTGAGGAGATCCACATATACCTTGGATAACTTGCACCAACAATCCATTCCTAGGGATACTGACGTCCCAATGCAAGAAGACAAGGAACAATGCAAGGAAAGCTCCCTGATGTGTGGGGAACAACTAGAACCTCCAAGTCAAGAGGATGCCAATGAGAGAGACTGCCCAACATATGATGAGCCTGAGCAACAAATTGCCTCGGTAATGATTGAGGAGCCTGAGCAGAGCAACACCGCGACAACATGTCGAGAGGCTGAGAAGAGTAATGCTACAGTAGACTGCTCGCATCCACCTTTGCCACGGCAATTGCACGACCACATGCAAGTTCAGCGAGATGACAATACTTTGCCAATGGAATATGAGCATGTGATGGTTGAACCTTTTGAATTCTTTAAAAACTCACCTCCTCTATTGCAGGTATTCTTTGAGGAACCGACGCTGGTATATTTGAAGCCATCACTGATGGAGATGTTTGAGAAGCCTAAAGAAAACGGTGTTTGGACTTATGAAGCTTTTCATAAAACTTGTTTTTCCCTTAACTTACAACAAATTTTGGCAACTAATTGCCACGGCAATTGGTTTGAGCAGCAATTGCCACGACAACAAAGGATACATCCAACCTTGATAGAAGTCGATAAGAATGAGGTAATTGAATGGTTGGGAATGGATATAATTTTTCCTATTAATATATTTGTGTATTCAGGAATAGTAGCAAGGTGGAGGGCATGCATGGACTACAAGGGAACACGAAAGAAATACACCTCCACCATGGTAACACAAAGGGGAGTAGCTGGGAGCACATTGGCCCAATTCTTTTGGGGCAATATTGTCACTCGATGGAGGGTGCAGATGGACTATAAGAAGAATGGGAAACGACCCACCTCAAGTTTTCTCAAATATGCAGTAACATTAGAAGATGCATGAAAAATGCTCTTTCTAAGAATTTTTCATTTTTTTTATTTTTGGAACTGTATTTTATTTTCATTTTTCTATTTATTTATTTTTGGAATTTTTAGGAGATATTTTATTTTATTTTTCTTCATTATCTTTAGTTTCAAGGTTTTCTTTGTTTTCTTTTCTTTTCCACAACAAGACTCACAACCACCATGCTAAGGAAATTCACTGTCGATTGCTTACCACGACAACATCAACAGAGGATGCCCTAGCAACTGCCCCGGTAACTACCTTAGTAGTTGCCACGGCAACAGAAACTGGCGATGCCCAGACAACAAAAATGGTTTCGGCAACTACTGATGCCCAGGAAAGTGAAACTGCCTCGGCAAACATGGATCAAATCAAAGCAATGCTATTCACACGGTACCAGCCATAAGCATTCAACCACCAATCGAAAAATGAATCAAACAAACGGTACGAAGGAAACTTATCACTTGAGGTGACGACCTCTCCGACTAACTCATTTCATTTAGTTTCTTTTAAATTTTGTTTCACTTTTACATGCATTGAGGACAATGCTTCTCTCGAGTTTGGGGGGTGTTGGTTTCTAGTTAGTTTCATGTTTAGTTGCATTCATCTTTAGCAATCACATATAGGTTGCATATGTTACTTGCCATGCCTTTAATTGGATTTAATTGGCTAAGACTTGTTGAATATCCAATGATGAATTTTTGCCACTACACTTAATTAAAAAACCTTTAATTTTAGGATTGCATGAAAAGAACTTAGAAGTCTACTATGACGCTGATTTTTTTTACACGGTTGTGGCTTGTTGATTGAAAGAAACTTAGTGAACTTAGGTTGCTTAAAATTTGGGTAAATTTAAAATTGAAAATTAAAAGTTAATTTCTTGCTAGAGGTGCCCGAAACTGGCTATAGTAGTAAATGCACTTTCTTGCTAGAGGTGCCCGAAACTGGCTCTAGTAGTTAATGCACATTAAAGAATCGCTAGAGGTGCCCAAAATTGGCTCTAGTAGACTAAAATAAAATGAGAAATTGCTTACTTTGCTAGAGGTGCCCGAAATTGGCTCTAGTGAAAATAAATGCCCCTGTAATTAAATTGATAAAAGCCTATTGTTAACATAGAATCTTGAAAATCAACTTGTACACAACTACACACACATTGTCATGAGCATTATAGTTTGATTCTGGGTAATTTTTATGCTATCCAAAAATTAAAAGGCGATCATACTTTGTGCCACGATTCTGAGGTTTGAATTCAAGTTTGAAGCATGTCTGTGATGATTAAAGTCTTGGCAGGTAATTTTTAGTTTTGCATTGCTTTAGGACAAGCAATAGTTCAAGTTTGGGGGTGTGATAAGTGTTCAAAAGTACTATTTTTATTACCCTTTTTACTCATATTATTGTTAGACTTGGCTCATATTAGTTGCATAATTAGTCATTCATGCATTAATTCATGTTTTTTTCCACCGTTGAGCTTGATTACATAACTTGGTGATTTTTGAGGAAAAAGATGCGGCTTTGGTGTGCTTTTGTGTGTGTGCAGAATCACTTGCCTAAACAAGGCTGGAACCAGTTGCTAGGGCAGTGCATGAAGGAGATGCCGACGCAGTTGCCAGGGCAATGCATGAAGGAGATGCCGAGCTAGTTGCCAGGGCAATTTTCGATAAGGGATAAGATGATATGGCAGTCGAAATTGATGACTATATGAGCCCAAGATGACGTGGAGCAAAGTTAAATCCCTAAGGAGTTTGATTTCCATGAAAAGGTCAAAGAGAAATTAAATCCCAAAAAGATAGGAGAAGATCTAGATGGAATTTAAATATAATAAATAATTATATTCTTTTAAAGTATTTAATTCCAACTTAACTTCCTCCTCAAGAAGGATTTTGACCTAGCCATCTCCTATTTAAAGGAGACCAAGCCGTCAAAGAGAGTTGAGCAAGAAGGGAGAGATTTCAGCAAGAGAGTTCAAGAGGGGAGAGTTCGATTGGGAGAGAGTTCAAGGGGCTGATCGATTTCTTCTTCTTCTTCTTCTTTACTTCTATTAGATTTATGGTTTGGGGGTTATTCTTTGTATATCTTTTGAACCCAACCATGAACTAACTTTATTGGTTGGGGTTATTGTGTTTTGTGGTTGTGAGAAACAATTGGATTTTGTTTAGGTAAAAAGAGTTTGCACTTTCAATTCAAAGTTTGTTCATTCTTGGTTCTCAATCTTGTTTGCGAGTGAATTGGGAGAGGATCTCATAATTCAATCATCTATTTATCCAATATCGGGAGAGTTAGATTCAAGAAACGAATGAGCATGGTCTTCATACAAACGAAAGTTGGTGAAGACTAATTCAGCTTAGGGATAAGTTACGAATTTCAACAGCTAAGAGGAGTGCAAGATTGGTTGTTGTTCACCCTTGATTCACGCAGGGATGTATTATCAAGACGTGTGCAATTAACAATATTTCGCGTTAGGGATAACGAGGAATCATTGAAGAACGCTTCGCTGAACTTTGGAAATGAATGCTCAATTGCCCAGGCAATCGACCCATTCTTATTTGCCTAGGCAATCACGGGAGCATTGCCCATGCAATCTGATCAGACAACGAGGGGGAATTACCCTGGCAACCGACCAGGCAACACGACAGAATTGCCCTGGCAATCAACTAGGCAATTGCAACCAAATTGCCCTGGCAATCGACTAGGCAATCATAACAGAATTGCCCTGGCAACCCGGCTGCTACTCAATCACCACGACGAACCATTCGATCATCACTCCACAACTCATGATAACCTGGCCTATTCCCTCTCTTTTGATTTCATCTATTCTTTTAGTTTATTGCTCTTAGTTTACTCGTTAATTAGAACTCATACTATCAATTGTGTTTTTACTTTTACAGTTTGATAACTAAATAAAAGTGTCCCAAACCAATCCCTGTAGAGACGATACTCGTATCACTTTATTTCTTGCGACATGTATACTTGCACAATTGCGTAGCACTTATTATGCGCAACAGTTATGATTGAGTAATGTTTGAGGTTGATTTTTTCGATAAGTTTTGGATGAGTTTTGAGTGGGCATCTTGTGAGCTACGGGTTTTTGGATTGAAATAGAGAGTTGGATGCATTTTAATGCATGTGTTCTCTGGTTTTGTTTGATCAAAATAGGGGAGAATCAAGGCGTAGCATCTTGAGGTGGTTCTATGCTTGCCAGGAGCTTGTTTCGCGGTAGCAAGCAAGGCAAAGTGAAATCGGTGAGTGGAAATGGTTTTAAAAGCCTTTCAAAGGTTTGAAAGTGGATTTGGAAGTTTAGGTTATGTTTGAAACACTTACCTAAACTTTGAAGTAAGTTTCCATCCTTTGCTCTTTAATATCGGTTCGGATATGAGCATGCGTGATTCATGTTTTAGTAGTAAACATGGTTAATAATACTTATTGTAAGTGCATGGTTTTAAAGTACATATGCAAAGGTTTGAAAGAGTTTTGAATGCTGTTGAGCATTGTTTTTATTCCGGTCGGGAATGTGTTATTGCTATGGCAATGAGGTATTCATATGTTGGATTTTGTATAAGGCATTGTAAAACTGTGACTAAATGGTTTTATAAATGATATATTGGCTATGTGATATGGTGAGGAAACAGTCGGATATAGTTGGCATGCCATAGGATAAAGTGCACTATAATATGTTTAAAAATCGATCGTGGGTTAAGAGTCCTTGATGTATAGCGGTCGGCTACTCGGACTATGTTTTATCACTTGGGTTGAGCGGTCGGTTCCCCTTGTTGATGTATAGCTTGCGGTCGGCAAGGTTATAAAGCCATGCGGTCGGCATGGGGTAATCTTGATGACGGTCGGTCATTAAGGGAGATTCGTTTATCCAACGTATAAGTTAACGGTCGATTAACTAAAGATTAGCGGTCGGCTAAACAAGGATAGTGGTCGACTATCCAGGGTCACTATAATTGCCAATATATGAGATTTCTAATGTTGAAGTACGATTTTAATGCTTTGGGATTCAAGCATGGTTTACGTTTATAATGCTTTGGAATTTAAGCATGATTTTGTGATTGATCCTTTAGGATCTAAACATGTGATATATATGTTGTTTTGCATATGGTCGATATGTATGTTTTGGAATGGCATCATTGGACTTGCTTAGGCCGTAAGCATGGTTTGAAAACAAGTGTTAATTTCAAAGGGTTTTAATGCATCATTGTTTTTAAAACCATGCATTTACAATAAGTAACTTCAACCATGTTTACGACCAAAACATGAATCACACATGCTTATATCCGAACCGATATTAAAGAGCAAAGGAGGGAAACTTACTTCCAAGTTAAGATAAGTGTTTCAAACTTATCCTAAACTTCCAAACCCACTTTCAAACCTTTGAATGACTTTTAAAACCGTTTCCACTCGCCGATTTCACTTTGCTTCTCTTGTTACCGTGAAACAAGCTTCCGGCAAGCCTAGAACCACCTCAAGATGCTACGCCTTGATTCTCCCCTGTTTTGATCACACAAAACCAGAGAACACATGCATTAAAATGCATTCAACTCTCTGTTTCAATCAAAAAACCCGTAGCTCACAAGATGCCCACTCAAAACTCATCCAAAACTTACCGAAATCAACCTCAAACATTACTCAATCATAGCCCAGCCATAATATAACGATTCAAAACATCAAACCTCATCAATTAACATCTAAAAACTCACAACATCCTCACAACATCCTTTTACTTCCATCAATGATAAAACTCCTCAAACAACCCAAAAACTATTAACTAACAACCTAACCAATTAGAGATTCAACCAATTATGGGATTCCATTATTAAAAACAACTAATCCACAATATAACAATCCAAAATATGATTGAAATCAATACACAACTTTGGAAAAACATATCCAAAACGAAAATCACAAGATCCATCAATTAAACCTCTTTAAAGCCAAAATCCATACTTAATTAATTAAAACCTATTAGAAAACACACGTAAAGAGCCAAGAACTTGGGAATTTCAGTAAAGAACCTTTCATTAGATTCGAAGAATGAATTTACCTCCAATGAATGAGTTTCGCCTTAATTGGATGGTTTTTCCTCTTGAAAACAAAGAAATCCAATGAGATTTTTGGAAAACAACTTGATAAATCATTTGGTAAATAAAAAGTTAAGAAATTAAGATCATTACCTTAAATATCTAATGGAAAATGAGTGTTTGGCTGAGAGTGTTTTGAGAGAAAAGAAGTTACTCCAAATCTTGTTTTAAAAGAAAATAACCACCTTAACTAAATCACTTTTAATTCCTTTAATAAAAACCTTTTTAAAATAATCCAAATTAAGTAAAAACTCAGATTACACCATTTGGTAAAATATCTCCTTAAAGATTCAATGTTTTGACTCTTTACAAAATAGTCACCTTTATAAAACAGTTTTCAAAAGTTGCATTTTGGTCACTAGACAAAATGTCACCTTTATAAAATATGATTTTTAAATATTTTTCCATATTTTTATCTTTCAGAAAAATATTCGCTCCCGAATCTGACTCGAATCTCTAACCCGGTCCACCAGACCGTCTAACTAGCCTTAAACCGCTAGGCCCAAAACCGGGGCGTTACACAACTATATTTGATAACATTTTAACTCATCCACTTGCCATTATATTCAATAAAACAACATTACCTCACTGTTTTACATGTGCATCAAACCAAACTAATTTCAAATACATTAAACCATGCATTTTAGTATTCTCAAAAATACTTTCATAAACCATATACTATTCTCAATAATCATCATATATGATCATTTGCAACATCTTTCTTTTCTAACACATGCATAAAACAATGAGTAATCAAAGCCATAATCGTGTGCATGAGATTTTATTTTGCAAAATCGAAATCGAGAGAGAGCATGGCCAATACTTACTTATGAGCATATATAAGTGCTTCAAAGTTACTTTAAACTTATTCTAATCTCCAGAAACCAACAAACACAACTTCGCCTCATAAGAAACCATCAAACACCTGTCTAAAACAATTGAAATCGTCATCAAACCTCATCTAAACAAAGCCAAGCCAAAACCTATTGATTCTAACATCTTAACAACATCAATTAACATCCAAAAACATCTAAATTACATCCTTATGTCTCCCACACCTCTACAGCACCAAGATCACACCAAAATCTAACTATAAACAACCTAGAAAACTAGCAATTCACATATTTTTAGGATTTCCTTAATTAATCACTTATTTCAACATTAAAAAATATCTTAATTGAGATTTAAATCAATTAGATTCAACACAAAATAGATCCAAAATAGTATTTAACAAGTTTCCACATAAAACTCAACTTAATTAGCAAATCCATATTTAAATCATAATTCCATAACATAAATAAGTTGCAAAGGATCAAGAACATGGGAATTTCAATAAAGAACCATTAATTAAAGGAGAGAAACGAAAATCACATCTAATTGCTGATTTCTCCCATAATTGGCAAAGCTTGGTTGAAATCCAAGTAGATTTTGCAATAGGAATTAAAGTAATCAATTAGGAAACAAAAAGGAAATCAATAGGAATTGATTCTTGAGAATTTTGGAGTGAAAATCTTAATTTGACAGCTGGGAAAGTTGAAAGAAAAAGTTGGAAGAAAAGTAGTTACGTAAGAAAGTGATTTTGTAAAACTAGAAATCCTTTTATTAAATCTTATTTTATTTTAATAATAAACCAATTAAAAACATTTAAAAAGGCCTAAACTAAGGGAAAATCTGATGAAAAAGTTTGGTCAAATAGCTCCTTAAAGATTCTATGTTTTGACCCTTTTACGATTTAGTCAACAAAAATAGTTTTGAAAACTTTTCATTTTAGTCACAAGACCAAAATGTCCAAAAATCAGATATAATTGCTTAAAATTGAATTTACCAAAACACTTAAAAAATATTAATTAAGTATTTTCTAGCATTTCCTGATATTTTATTTTAGCCAAAATCAATTTATTAGAATGTAATTCCTTAAATTAACTCGAATTGCCTAACTCGGTTCTCCCAAACCGTCTACCAGATCTGATTAAATGCTAGGCCCAATTTCATGGCGTTCAACTCTCTCTCTCTCTTAATAAATTTCATCCTCAAAATTTACCTAGCAGAAAAAGCTGAGGGAACTGCTTCAACATGCCCTTCTTGCTTTCCCAAGTGCCTTTCTCAACACAACGATGCCACCACAAAACCTTCACCAATTCTATGGTCTTTCTGCAAAGAACTTTGCTGCTCGAATCCAAAATTCTCATCGGCTCCTCATCATAGGTCAAACTCGGATTCAACTCAATCTCCTCAATAGATATCACATGCGAAGGATTTGATCCATACCTCCGAAGCATCGATAAATGAAAAAATCATGTATCTTCTGTAACTCAGCTAACAACCTCAACCTATAAGCAACCGGACCTACACACTCCAACACCTTATAATGTCCAATAAAAGTAGGACTTAACTTGCCCTTCTGACCAAAACTCATCACCTTCTTCCAAGTCGAAACCTTTAGGAACACACGGTCACCAACTGCATACTAAATTTCCCTTCGCTTTAAGTCAGCATATGACTTTTACCGATCCAAAGCTGCCTTTAACTGGTCACTAATAAGCTTTACCTTTTCATTGGTATCATTCAACACATCCGGCAAAGAAACATACATTTCTCCTGCCTTCGCCCAAGAAAGTGGCGTATAACACCTTCTACCATACAAAGCCTCGTACAGTGCCATCTAGATACTATCTTGATAACTATTATTATAAGCAAACTCCACTAAAGGTAACTCCTTCTCCCAAGATCCTTGAAAATAAATGATGCAACCCCGCAACATATCCTCCAACACTTGGATAACACGTTCAGACTGATCATCCTTTTGAGGATGATACGATGTACTAAAGTTCAACCGCGTACCCAAAGCCTTATGCAAACACACCCAAAACCTCGATGTAAAATGAGGATCGCTATCTGATAAATAGATTTTGGCACTCCGTGCAACCTTAGAATTTTAACAATATACAATTTTTCCAACTTGTCCAAAGTATATGTCGTATGCACAACCAGAAATTGTGCATACTTTGTAAACATACCCATAATCACCGATATAGAATTCTTATTTGAGGGCGTCAAAGGTAAACTGGACACAAAATCCATGGTAAATCTCTCCCACTTCCATTCCAGAATCCTTAACGGTTGCAACAACCCCGAAGGAAACTGATGCTCCGCTTTAACCTGCTGACAAACCATACAACGAGCAACAAAATCCGCAACATCTTTCTTCAAACCAACGCAAAAATACTATTTCTTTAAGTCTATATACATCTTCGTACTCCCCGGAAACAAAGTAAAAGGACTCAAATGTGCTTCAGCCAAGATAGTGTGCCTCAACTCTTTATCTTTCGATACCAGCACTCGACTTTTGAAACACAAAACACTTTCCTCGCTAAAACAAAAATCTGTTTGATTGCCATCCATAATATCCTTAACATACAATACCAAGTAGTCATCATGCAGCTACTTCTCCTTAATCAACTTCAACAATGATAGCTTCACTTGTAACTCAACCAATAAACCATCTTCATGTGTCACACTCAACCAAGCAAACATCGCTCTCAAATCAACAGCAACCTTTCTACTCAAGGCATCAGCTACAACATTAGCCTTTCCCGGATGATACTCAATTGAAAAATATTAATCTTTAAGCAACTCCAACCATCTTCGTTGCCTAAGATTCAACTTCTTTTGCGATATCATTTATTTCAAACTCTTGCGATCCGTATGCGTAGTACACTTTCCACCATAAGGATAATGTCGCCAAATCTACAATGCAACACCACCGCAGCAAGCACAATATCGTGCAGGATAGTTGTGCTCGTGCACCTTCAACTGTCCAGATGCATAAGTTAAAACCTTTCTTTCTTGCATCAACACACACCTCAAACCCTAACCACAAACTTCTTCCCAGACTCAGGTTGAATCAAGATTGGAGATTGCGTCAAAGGTTCCTTCAACTTATCAAAAGCCCATTGTCTACTCTCCGTCCACTCAAAACTCACATCCTTTTGCAAAAACTTTGTCAAAGGAGTAGAAATCCTTGAGAAACCATCCACAAAGCGTCAATAATATCCTACTAACTCAAAAAAACTATGAACTTCCGTCACTGACTTTGGTTGTTTCCAATCCAAAACAGTTTCAATTTTCTGCGGATCCATGCGAATACCCTCGAATGAAACATCATGACCAAGGAAAACCACCTGCTTGATCCAAAATTCACACTTACTCAGCTTGGCATGGAGCTTATTGTCCAACAAAATAGGCAACACAAACCGTAGATGTCGATCGTGATCCTTCTCGGTCGAGAGTACACAAGAATGACGCTGATGAACCCTACCACAAATTGATCCAAGAATTCATGAAACACTCAATTCATCATATCCATGAATGTTGCCAATGCATTGGTCAACCCAAACAGCAGCACTAAGAACTCATAATGCCCATAACGCGTGTGAAAAGTTATCTTTGGCACGTCTTTATCCTTCACCTTTAACTAAAAATATCCAGACCTTAGATCAATTTTAGAAAACACTGTAGCACCCCAAAACTGATTGAACAAATCATCAATCCTCGGCAAAAGATGCTTGTTATTAATTGTCAACTTGTTCAGTTACCGATAATCAATGCACAATCTCATCGTGCCATCTTTCTTTTTTACAAACAACACCGATACTTCCCATGGTGACACACTTGGCCGAATAAAACCATGATCCAACTACTATTGTAACCACGTCTTCAACTCCTTCAAATCTTTCAGTGCCATACGATACGGTGCAATCGACACCAGAGCCATATTTGCATACATCTCAATGCAAAACTCTACCTCCCTAACCAGCGGCAACCCAAGCAACTCTTTCGAAAACACTTCTAGAAAAATCACAAACTGTGCGAATGTCCCGGGCACGCACTTCTTTCATATTTGAGTTTATAAGATAGGCTTGGTATGCTTGACCCTCACATTCTAGCAACTTTCGCGGTTCGAAAGCTGATACCATGTTTGACAAGAACTTGACATTCTCGCCCACAACCACCACTTCGTAATCTCCTGCAAGTTTTAGCGAAACTTACTTGGTCTCAAAATCAACTACCGCCCTATATTGAGACAACCAATCTATCCCCAAAATCACATCAAACCCGTAAAATGGCAACTCCATCAAGTCAAACGTAAACATGTTCCCCTAAACCACAACGAGACAACTCTTAAACAACATCCTAACGACTATTGTCTATACAAAGGAACTGGTTACCACCATACCAACATCTAACACCTGTACAGGTAAATCAAGCAAGAGCATATTCGTGCAGAGTGTAGGAATGTGTAAAACCATAATCAATCAAAGATAACAAAGGTATGGACTACAAAGTAAAGGTACCTACAATCACGTCGATATCATTCTTTCCTACATGGAGCGCAAAACCCTTACCGGTCCACCACCCTCAGGATGAACTGTTACAATATGAGCCATCACTCTTTGTCCATCATCCCTACACTAGAAATGTCTATGACCATGCCCACAACCTCTCTACGGTACAACAACAGGTACAAGCCTGGCTAATTGCGGACAATCCCGCCTCATGTGATTATGTGAAACATAAGACATCTCCAATGCCACAACTTCAAAAACGGTCCTACAACCTTAGAAAATTTCTCAACGAGTTTCGATAGCATTTAGTTGGTCCTTAAAAACCATGCACTCCTAACGTTAACCTTGGTCACCTCAAAGTTAACACAACTTCAACATTCGAAAATCCACCTTAAACACTTCACACACACTATAAGGTCCTAAAAATTCTCTTTGCTAGACTAACTTTTATTGTAATTTCACCGGTCTCGGAAATGTCATCCATAAGTGTGAACATATGTATGCATAGTTACCTATATGCCCTCATTGATGCCTATGCACATGTATGCAAAACCTCTAATGTCATGCCCAAATGTATGCATGTAATGACATATTTAAATATATAAATATATAAGTGTTTTGTACTGTGCATGCTTAACAATTCACACATACTAACAACATTCTCGGACTGAATTTTACTCAACTTCATTGTACACTCAGAACACGAAGATATCCTCACTCTACACTTCCTTTACACTCACCACCACATCTCCACAAAATTCAGGAGTTGTACCAAACACGTCTCTACATCGAACCTAACCTTGCAACTAAAAGACAACTCTGATAACATTGTCTATAACATCTCAGGAAAGGATCTCCCATAACACAACCTCTAGAACCTAAACATCCTAAACCCCTGATTCAACAACACATCCGAGGAAACTTCGCAACATAAGCCTCTACATCCTTCCAATTCCAAGATAAAGCTACCCCCAACCTTGGATTGATCCATATCTCATCACTCTCTTCAAGGAATGTGGACGTATTTGATCTCAGCTGTCATCTCAGTTGCATTTCGTAATAAAAATATAAGTCTAGAACAAGATAATGCAATAAAATAGTACCATTAGACCAGCTCCCAACAAGAATCCAAGGTGCTCACGTTTAAAAGCCATAAACCATTTAACTCTAGTAGTAATAAGGCAATGTGTTCCCAAGCTAAACACCCAAACATACCACATATCGAACGTAATTTCACAAATTCAAACACTGTGCATGTCAAACAACATATTCATGTAATATCAATCAACCAAACAACCATAACCCACCTCCCAACAATCATAACATGGCTTTGATACCACCAAATGTAACCCCCTTGACGTTGTCTAGTCGTAAGACCGAACCATGCGAGCTACATTAGGGTTTGCCAAGACAAACCTAGATGAATTACATTGAAAATGGTCCATTTTTTCTTTTATCTTATCTAAAAGCATATTTAAGTCCTAAAGTGATCATACTGGTTGTAGTGAATGTTACAACCCAATCGGGCATCGATTCAACATCTAATTGTACAATTTTGCATTTTAGGGACTAAACCATAATTTCCTTTATTAATTGGTACATTCACGAAATTAAAGTTACCAATCCTTAATTATTCATATTACATAACATCAGGTTAAATTTCAACTTAAGATCACCATCCAAAATCTTTTAATTACATAACTAAGAAACAGGGACTAAAATGCAAAGACTACAAACTTTAGACGGCATCTTAACTGACATCTTAACTGAAATAACGACTGATGTACTAGTACGGAAGCATGCCATATAGCAATGGGGTTGAAATACAAAGGGTACCAATACGGTCCTCAAGCGTATTGATATGGGTATGTGTTTTCAAAAATGTTGGATTCCAGTAGCCAAAGGGCATTCTGATACGGTTGCCTGTGTACCGACACCAGGCTTATTTTCCAGCTATGCGTACCGATATGATTACCAGGCATTTCAGTATGCCTATGCAATTTTGCCCATATTGAGTCGAGGCAGGTCCTCGCGTACCGATCCCCGAGGACTCGTACCGGTACGGACAAACTTGTAATGACCTCTTAGTTAAACATATGACACTTTGGCTCAATCTAACATACTCAAAACAACATCTAATCAACATATAACCTAGAACACGCCAATTCCTCATGCATAGCAACATGGTAGAAGATCATACACAACACCTCAAATCCAAACATCACTCCTATAGGTATGGTTTCTGCCCAAGCATGCATATTGTTTCCCAACCCCTCAAAATCAATCATTAAGCATCATACAAGTCCAAAACATCAAACCAAACTTATAGAAACGGAGAGTATCCAATATAGACCTCCCAAATGCAACTTGGTCATATTGCCTCTTATTACTACTTAGCACTTATAAAACCATACTTTGAAAAGTCTCAACTCTTGGATCCTCCATTCCTCGCTCGCTGTCCGATAGGGTCTATTTCTCTGCATCGATGAGAAATGAGAGCGTATGCTTTAAGCTTAGTGAGGGAATCCCAAAAACACTCATCAATGCAATTAAAATCATTTTAATTCAAACCAAGTATAAATATCTCATGGCAAAATCATCTCATGCTTCAATAATGTCTTCAAGTATGCACATTAAATCATTTGCAACACATGTATGATAGATTCTATCTTAAACTTCAATTTAAGCTTTATATGCGAAAGTCTCAATAACAAGCATAAAGAGCATCTCATGCATAAATTATATTATACAAACATAATCTCATGATACATTATCTCGTATATTGGCTTTCAAGTGACTCAAAATCAGTACCATCATAGTTTATAAAACACATTAGATACACGAATTTCCCAAGTGGTTCCTACAACCACTTTTCATGCATCCTCGAACCGGAGCAAGGAAATAATTACCCACCTAAACGGTTATGATGTATAAATCCACCAGTGGGAGAAAATGGAACAATTACCCACCTCGACCGTTGCGGTTCTCATGTTGGAGTAACGAAACAATTACCTACCTCGACACACATGAGGCACTTATTATAGTGCACTTTAAACCATATGGCTAGCCAACTATATCCGATAACATTTTAACTCATCCACTTGCCAATATGTTCAATAAAACAACATTACCTCATTGTTTTACATATGTATCAAACCAAACCAATTTCAAATACGTTGAACCATGCATTTTAGTATTCTCAAAATACTTTCGTAAACCATATACCATTCTCAATAATCATCATATATGATCATTTGCAACATCTTTCATTTCTAAAACATGCATAATACATTGAGTAATCAAAACCATAATCGTGTGCATGAGAATTTTATTTTGCAAAACTGAAATAGAGAGAGAGTCTAGCCAATACTTACTTTCAACCTTAGACAAGTGTTTCAAACTTATTCTAAACTTCTACAACTTCTTTCAAACCTTTTAAAAGTCGTAAAACATGTTTCCACTCACCAAAAATCCAAAGCTAGCTTGTCGTTACTCGAATCAAACTTTTGAAGCTTCCGCAACCTCCCCAAAAGCTATAGGATTCAACTCTCCTACTTTACCCAATAAAAAAATAGAGGATTAAAACACATCCCTACATCTCTAAACTCCAGCAACCAACAAACACAACTTCGCCTCATAAGAAACCATCATACACCTCTTTAAAACAACTGAAATCATCATCAAACCTTATCTAAACAAAGGCTAGCCAAAACCTCTTGACTCTAACATCTTAACAACATCAATTAACATCCAAAAACATCTTAATTACATCCTTATACCTCCAGCACCTTTACAGCACCAAGATCACACCAAAATCTAACTATAAACAACCTAGAAAACTAGCCATTCATATAGTTTCAGGATTCCTTTAATTAATCACTTATTTCAATATTAAAACACATCTTAATTGAGATCTAAATCAATAAGATTCAACACAAAATAGATCCAAAATAGTATTTAACAAATTTCCACATAAAACTCAATTTAGTTATGAAATCCATGTTTAAATCATAATTCAATAATATAAATCAGTTGCAAAGGACCAAGAACTTGGGAATTTCAATAAAGAATCTTTAATTAGAGGAGAGAAATGAAAATCACCTCTAATTATTGATTTCTCCCTTAATTGGCAAAGCTTGGTTGAAATCCAAGTAGATTTTGCAATAGGAATTAAAGAAATCAATTAGGAAACAAGAACGAAATTAATAGGAATTGACTCGTGAGGACTTTGGAGTGAAAATCTTATTTTGGCTGCTAAGAAAGTTGAGAGAAAAAGTTGGAAGAAAAGTAGTTACGTATGAAATTGATATTGTAAAACTATAAATCCTTTTATTAAATCCTATTTTATTTTAATAATAAACCAATTAAAAACACTTAAAAAAATATCCCAAATTAAGGGAAAATTTGATGAAAAAGTTTGGTCAAATAGCTCCTTAAAGATTCTAAGTTTTGACCCTTTTACGATTTAGTCACCAAAAACATTTTTGAAAACTTTTCATTTTAGTCACTAGACCAAAATGTCCCAAAATCAGATTTAATTACTTCAAATTGAATTTACCAAAAATACTTAAAATATTAACTAAGTATTTTCTAGCATTTTCCTATATTTTATTTTTTCCAAAATTAATGTATTAGAATTTAACTCCCGAAACTAACTCGAATTGCCTAACCTGGTTCTCCCAAACCGTCTATCCGATCTGATTAACATCTAGGCCCAATTTCAGGGCATTACAGGTCAGGAATCAACTCTTCTTGATCTCATTTTGATTTCTCAATTGATTTCTTTGATTTCTACATCAAATCTTACTTGTTTTCTTGGAGACTTCACTCAAATCATGCCAATTAAGGGAGAAGCCAACCATTAGAGGTGATTTTTGTTTCACTCCTCTAATCAAAGGTTCTTTATTGAAATTCTCATGTTCTTGATCTTTTACAATTTCTTTTTGATGTGTGTTGATGAATAAATTAAGATTAAAAGTTTAACTTAGTTTTGATAAGGAATTGGTGGATCTTCGTTATAGATCTGATTTGAGGTGGTTTTAATTGATGTAGATCACATCTAAGATATGTTTTAATGTTATGATAAGAGATGTATAAAAGAAATCTTGAAACTAATTGAATTGCTAATTTTCTCGGTTGTGAATAGTTAGATTTTGAGGTGTTTGTGGTGTTATGATATTGCTGGAGGTTTAAGATGAAGTTGCAGGTGTTTTTAGATGTTAATTGATGTTGATTAGATGTTCAAATCATTGGCTTATGGCTGAGCTTTGTTTAGGTTGTGTTTGGTGATGTTTTCGGTTGTTTTAAGGAGGGATTTTATGGTTTTTGGTGAGGCGATGTTGGGAATTGTTGTTGCTGGGATTATGGATGCATAATAATGCATTAATCCTATGTTATTATGTGAATAAAACATGGGAGATTGATCCTACAATGATTGACAAAGGTTTTGAAGCATCAGACGCTTGTTTTCGAATTGGCAAGTAAAGCTTTATGTTGTCGGTGAGTGTAAACGCGATTTACAGCTTTGTAAAGGTTTAAAAGTGAATTTTGGGGGTTTAGATTAAGCTAGAAATGCTTGTCTAAGCTCAGAAGTAAGTATTAGATGATTTCGCTCTCAATTTTAGTTTGCAAAGTTGATTTTCTCACGCCTATGTTTATAACTTGATACCTACTATTTTATGCATGTTTCGAGAATGGATTATGATAAAAATGATCTTATATTGATGATATTTAAGAATGGAAAATGCTTTATAAAAAGTATTTTGATGTGAAATGCATGGTTGTTGCATTAGAAATTAGTGTAAATGATGTATATGAAAAACAGCAAGGTATCACGTGTAAAATGAAATATATTGGCAAATGACTATGATTAAATGTTATCAGATATAGTTGCCATGCCATAGGGTTTGTGTTCGGATATTTGTTTTGATATAATAATTGAAAAATAGTTTTGGACTATATTGAAAATATTTCAAAAATGATTTTAAGTCCAAAAAACTTGAAAATATGTTTCATGTGTTTTTCAAAAGGTTTTGGAAGGCTTCAAAATGTTTTTAATAGCAAAACTTATAAAACTAAAGTACCCGTACCGATACGGTCTTGGCTGTATCGATACGCCTTAGAGTTTTTGCTACAGGAATTTTCTATAATTAAAAACTAGTACTGGCATAGGCTTAGCCATATCGATACGGATGGGGTCGTATTGATACACATTGAGGCGTATCGATACCCATGTGTTTTAACTTCCCAAATGACTATTTCTACGACAGGCCATACCGATATGCTATATACACATACCGATATGCGCAGGCTGATTAGAGCTCAATGGCTATTTTAATAAGAAGGAGCGTACCAATATGCACACCCGCATACCGATACTAAAGGCTTCAAAAAAATAAATTTAGCATGGAAATTAGTCTCCAACAGCTCCAATCCAATCCCAACGTCTCCAACGAATAGGAACTCAATTGGGAGTATAAAAAGGGACCTTCAAGCTTCAGCAAAAACTAATGATCTTAAAGCCAACATCTGAATGATTTAGAAAAGTGTCTTTGTACTTAAATTGTCATTTTCTTCATAGACAAAAACTTCTGAGCTAAATTGTCAATGTATGCACAAGTGTATTAGGTTTGGGCGAGTGAGCTTAATTGTGCAAACAATCTACCTAGTGAGGATTTCTTTTTATGCTTTCTTTTCTCTTTTGTAAAAGAGTGTTTTACAAGAATTTAGGGTATAAGTCTTGTATTTGTAAGGGTTGCCTCTTGAGCCTAGGAAAAAGGAAGAAATTCTTAGTGAATTTAGAAATCC
The DNA here is from genome assembly GCA_019671005.1 of Hibiscus mutabilis. Lineage (NCBI taxonomy): Eukaryota > Viridiplantae > Streptophyta > Magnoliopsida > Malvales > Malvaceae > Hibiscus > Hibiscus mutabilis. The sequence goes on along the minus strand of CM033728.1, from coordinate 22,261,309 downwards.
TTAGTGGGGAAGCTAAGGTACTGGATATAGAGCTTGGTTAAAAGCTCGAACCACTCTAAAATCTTTGTGTCTTATTTCTTTTCATTGCTTCCACCACCAATCACCCAATTACCACTTCTCCACTACCTGGCGAACAAATCGGTTGAAGAATTCGAGCCCAACAATTGGTATCAGAGCGAGGCTCAATCGAGAGGCTTAACATCCTATTGAGGCGATCCTGGCAAGCTCGATCAATCTAACTATCAATCAGTTTCTATGGTGCAATCCATCTACAAGCCTCCATTCTTTAACAGCATTCATTATGCATATTGGAAGAATAGGATGATGCACTTGATCAAATCCATCGACTTTCATCTTTAGGATGTTGTTGAAGCTAACTCGTTTATACCTCAAAGAAGCAAGGTGGAATGGAATGCCAATGACAAGAAGAAGCTCAACGCAAAGGCTTTGCACATTCTATTTTGTGCATTAGGTCTAGAATAATATGCGAAAGTCTCTTCTTGTGAGAGTGCCAAGGAGGTATGGGACAAGCATGAAGTCATATATGAAGGGACAAATGAGGTGAAGGAGACAATGATTGGTCTACTCAACCTCAACAATGAGAACTTCAAGATTAGTCTAGAAGAAGACATCAATAGCATGTTCAATCTATTCTCCACAATCGTCAATGAACTTAAAGGCTTTGGAGAGGAGATTTCGAAAGACAAGCTTGCAAGAAAGTTGATTTATTCACTTCCGAGTCATAAGAGTCCAAGAAGACAGAAGTCATAGAAGCATAGAACTTGAAGAAGCTCAAGCTTGATGAGCTTATTGGATCTTTGCTCACCCATGAGATGATGTCTGAAGGGAGAAGAAAAGAGAAGGAGGAGAAGATCAAAGAGCAAGGAATAGAAGACTTAAACATTATTGCTCTTCAATCCTCCACAAGTCATCAAGAAGATTCAAGTGAGGTGGAAAGTGAAAGTGAAGAGATGGTCCATCTCTTCAAGAAGTTCACTCGATTCATGAAGAACAAAATAGAGAAATCAAGACATGAATCAAAGAAGAAGATGAAGATAAAGGATCCCATCAAGTGCTTTGGATGCAAGAAGTCGGGGCACATCAAATACAGTTGTCCTCATTTCAACAAGAAGGGATTGATTTCAAGGAAGAAGGCATTTGTGGCAACATGGAGTGATGAAGAAGACTCCACCCACAATGAGGTAGCCTCTAACACCCTGAAAATTAGCCTAGTCGGAATTAGGTTCCTGTGATCGAGAAATCTATGTCAGAAGGGTCCAAATGCTTCATTAACCTAAATCTGTATGTCTGATGTATCGAATTAGACTCTAATTGAGACTAATTTCAATGACTTTGACCTAATTGAATTCCTAGAAGCAATTTTGGTGACCAAACTGTAAAAATTAAAAGTTTAGAAGGCAAAAGAATAAAGCTTTAAAAGATGAAGGACCACATTTGTAATTACCCCAATTTGAGGTGTGAGTCACCTCTTTGCTTGGCTATCTTCACGTGAGAGAGTATGGCTTTGGTTAAGTCATCATAAAGATGACACAAGAATAGACAAAAATTATCATAACCATTATGACTTTTGCCTAATGAAAATAATGGTTAAAATATGTTTCCCTCAATAGAAGGAAAGCCACCGTATGAATTGAAGTTTTATAGATTGGATTAAACCATGTTTGTATTTCCTATCATTTAACCGAGGCCTTTCTCACAAGCGATATCCATATTTCTTTTCTTAGAAAGTAAGCACCTCTCCATCTTCAACCAAAGCTAACACCTCCATTGCCATCCTTTGAATGTAACCCCCTTGACTAGGTCTACTCGTAAAACTGAACCGAATGAGCTACTTTAGGGTTTACCAAAATAAACCCCGAAGAAAAAAATTAGAAACGGTCCATTTTTCCTTTTATCTTATCTAAATGCATTTTTAGGTCCTAAGGTGATCAAACAATTTATTATTAAACTTACAACTCAATTGGGCGTCATTTTGACATCTAATTGCTCGAATTAGGCTTATATGGACTAAAATGTAATTTCTATTAATTATAAGGGCTTACCAAATTAAGGTTACTGATCCTCGATTAATCATCTTTCATGCCTTCATGTTAAATCACAACTCAAAATAGTCCTTCAATCTCATTTAATTGCATAATTAAGAAACATGGACCAAATTGCAAAGATTCCAAACATCAGACAGCATATCAACTGCATTAACGGCCATCGTACCGGTATAGTGTCTTGCCATATCGAAACGGTGCTGAAAAGTAAAGGTGTACCGATATGGTCCTCAAGCGTATCGGTACGGCTAGTGTATTTTGAAAGTTCAAATTCTAGTAGCCACTAACCATATCAAAATGGTAACCCCTGTACTGACACCTTCATTGTTTCCCCACTACGCGTACCAATACGGTTACCAGGTGTATCGGTACAGCTAGACAAATTTGAACACTCTGAGTTGAGATAAGTCCCCGCGTACTGACACCCTGAGGACTGTACCGGTATGGTGAGACTTGTAATGACCTCTAGGTCCAATGTATGACACTTTGGCTCATTCTAACACCCATAATGCAACCTCTAATCATCATATAGCATTATAAACATTTAATCATCAAGCATGGCAACATGACAAGAGATCATACTAGGCATGGCTTAATCAAACATTCACCTAAGAGCATGATTACTACCCAACCATGCTTAATGTCATCTAACCCCTAAAAAACAAGTATAAAACTATACTTTGAAATAATCCAAACTGTTACAACAGGGAGTATCTCAAAACATATCTCCTAAAATAACTTGATCATATTGCCATCTTATTACAACTTAGACCATATAAAACTATACTTTGAAATGCAATGATCTTTGGATTCTTCCTTGCTCTCGTGTTGTCCGAGAAAGCTACTTCTCTGCATTGATGAGGAAAGGAGAGCGTAAGCTATAAGCTTAGTGAGGGATTCACAAATACACTCATCAATCCATTTAAAACCATTTTACTCAAATCACATGTAATTGTCTCTTGGCAAAACATTTCATGCTTTTCATGTCATCTCAAAATGCACATTTAAATCATTTTCAACACATGTATCGTGGATTCAATCCCTACCTCAATTTAAGCTTCACACCATAACACCTTTATAACAAGCTTAAAGAGTAACACAAGTATAAATCACATTATACTACACAATCCATTTCTCATGATACATTATCTCATACATTGGCTTTCAAGTGACACAAAACCAACAACCTTACGTTTCATAAAACACATCGGATACACGAATTTCTCAAGTGGTTCACACAACCACTTCACATACATACCTCAACTGGAGCAACGGCACACTTGCCCACCTCAACGGTTTAAACTAGAGTAACAAAACATTTAGCCACCTCTACGGTTTGGATGTATAAATAAACCAGCGAGAGAAAATGGAACATTTACCCACCTCAACCGCTGCGGTTCTCATGGTGGAGATTACGGATACTTAACACCCCTCGACACATATGAGCAACTTTTTATAGTGCACTTTCAATCATATGACCGGTCAACTATATCCGATAGCATTTTAACACAGCCACTTGACAATATATTCAATAAACCAACATTATATCACTGTTTTACATAGCATAAAATCAATCCAACACAAATACATTAAACCATGTATTTTCATTTTCTCAAAAATAATTGCATAAATAATATGCCATTCTCAAAAGTAAACATCAATGATCGTTTCTAGCATTTTCACTTTCAAATCATGCATAATACAGTAAGTAATCCAACCATAAACATGTGCATGAGATTTCATTTTACAAAACCAAAATCGAGAGAAATCTCAACCGATACTTACTTCCCAGCTTAGATAAGTGTATCAAACTTTATCTAAACTCCCACAACTCCTTTTCAAACCTTTTTTACAGCAGTAAAACAGTTTTCCACTCACCAACAATCCAATGCTTGTTTGCCGATGCGCGAATCAAACCTCTGCAACTCCCGCGCTTTCTTTGCATGGTAAAAGATTTAGCAGTAACACCTTATTCTCGTATTCGATTACCGAATATGAGTCAGAGATGTAACAGAACAATAACATGATTTTTATTCAAATTTTTCATAAATTTAAAACCTTTGAAAATATTTATATCGACTAATGCACAAAATCAAAGCTATTTACTTTTAAAAAATAAATTTAACTGTTCAAAAAAAATCAGACGTTGAACTAAAATAGACAAATTAATCCCATTTATACATGCCACTAAAATAAAACCTCAAGTAGGATATGAAACACCCCTAACCCATCTTAGGAGTAAACCGAATTAGGAAGTGTTCAACTTAAGAACAAGATTCAGGGTAATTTAAAACTTTTTATAAATTGAATAGGCCTTCAACTTTAAAACACATGCAGTCAAAATATTGATATGTTAATCAAAGTCACTTTCACCCATCAGACCATAGCTTGCATTTATGGATTAGTTACTTCAGACCATAACATTATTACTACCAAACATACAATCATGGGAAGCATTTGAATGTCATATAAATGACATAGCTTAATCATCGAGTAATCATTCAAGATATTATAGATTATTTATGAAGAGTGTTAGTCACTTAACTATACTAACTTTACCTAAGGTTTAACTCAAATTTACATATTTGAATTTGATACACCCATACCATCAAGGTGATTAACCACTTAAGAGTCATACAGGCAATTAAACAACATATCATATTCAATACACAATAATCGCTGATTTTATTTTATTAAACTTTTAAATTGATTCAAGTTATAAGGTGTCCAACCCAATTATTCATGATCTCAGACCATTAAAGTATTATAATTCATGTGATTTCTAGGATGGGTAAACATTCAAATATATCACTAGCATATCTCAACTATCAAGCAACTATTAAATCATATGCATCAAGCAATTACCAAAAAATAAATAATAAAGGCTCATTACAGACTTGAATACTAATTAGGTTTATATACATGATAAACCATAAAAGAAATCTAAATACTCAATGCATGCTTAACTACTATGTGCCACCAACTAGGAGTACATTTAAGAGATGTAAACATACATCTCGGTCCTTGTGATCTCGTCCAAGCTCTTAAGTTAACTAAAGTCAATATTACCCTGAAATGATAAAAAGAAAAGGGGTAAACAATTGCTTAGTGAGGTAGCTTGAAGTAACTAAAATCTTGGAACTATGGTCTATCACAACCATTGTAGTCTATTAGTTATGCCAAATTTAAAGCTTAGACAAGAGATTAGCCACAACACATAGAATTGAACGAGCCAGGCATATTCCCATACAAAAATTTAAACACAATAAAAGCACATAACATGCATGAAATTTTGATCCAATTTAGACATGTTTTTCAAATAAATGTTTGATCAAGATATAGGCATCTTTTCCTGGGATTTCAAACTAAACATGTCTCACATATGCACTCTATTATAATCAACAATACAAGCATTTACAAAGGAAATTCGACAACTATACATCATTAATTATGTGGTTCGAATAAAGCAATAAGGAATCATATAATCTATCAAATTAACAATTAATAAGTAAACATCCTTATATCACTCATTTATTCTTACAAAAGCATTTATTTATGAATGCATTCTTATTACTAAACATGCCTACCATTACTATAATTCCTTAAGTTTAACGTGTAAACTTTCATGAATTCTTAAGCATAGCTTGCTCATTTTTAAGTTACTTATTACAGGCTAGTAAACATGACATAATTGTAACTTTCTTTTACTCGGTAAATATCAAACCTATGATCTCATTATGTATGTTACTCATCATACAAAGTATTAAATATCTCCAAACCTATTCATGAGTTACTTGGCATGAAAATCATCCAACATATCGAATTTTAAAATGAGAATTACTTTCATATACATTAATAATCCTTAGTTTCGCAAACATTGTTACAAGCCATAAGATAACAATTATATCAAATCATATTCATGTAATACTCATATATGTTCAAACCACTTCGATCCATACTTATCCATATGAAAAACAGTCCCGTTTATGTACATGTGCATATATAAAAAAAATCAAAACAGTCCATGACATATTTACTTTTATTCAAAACAGTCCATTAATTATGTAAACATAATTAGGCAACCCAAACAGTCCATAACATACTTACTATTAATCAAAACAGTCCAGTGATCATGTAAACATAATTAGGCAACCCAAACAGTCCATAACATACTTTTAATCAAAACAGTCCATTGATCAAGTAAACATAATTAGGCAACCCAAACAGTCCATAACATACTTACTTTTAATCAAAACAGCCCATTGATCAAGTAAACATAATTAAGTAGATGTTACTTAACAGGTAAATTACCATTCATATCATATTTTAAACTTAGATTTACTTATCATAATTAATGATGAACATATAATATCTTAGGTATGATTTATTTGTCACATGGTGTACCACATATAAGCAGCAGTTACTTATCATAAAAGATAAAAAAAAAAGCATAACCTATTGTAGGTATAAATTACTTATTATCAAAGGTACATATCATCTCATAATCACTTGTTCCTTAATATAAAGGATATCAAGCATATGAAAGCATAAACATGGACTATTGATCACGAGTTGCACTTAGATAATTCTTTAACTTAGTTTACAAATTTGATTATTTGTATTTCACATAGCCTTGAGAATCGAATTGGAGCCTAGGTACACGAATCCCCAACAAACTGTCGCCAAAAAATGGTACTCGCAGTATCGGTCAATCCCTCATGCTGTCGCCAAGTGACCATAATACTTCCCTCCTACTATTTCCAAATAAGGACCGTAGTCCACCCCAAACCTGAGCTCTGTGGACTCTATGGCATGCCAACTATACCTATGACTGACTCGAGACCAAGGCTTTTCACATAATATTTTCTTATTAGATCAAGATTGAGCTTAGCTCCTTATTCATATAGTCATGATTATGTCTCAATCTTATCAATGATGAGCATAGCTCCACATTCATATAATCTCATAAGCAAAGCTTATGAGTTATCATATCCACCTCATAAAGTTATATAGTAAATTAAACAAAGCTTATAACTTATCGTATCATATCAAAATCAAAATTTGATCATAACTTCATAAACAAGGCATCATTCGGACATAGCTTATCTTTATTCATTTCAAGTACAAATATAAGTCATGTTATCCTTATCTCAAGCGTATATCTTTATCAATGATAGAATAGCAAAGATTACTTATAGAGTATATTCAAGCGCGAATTATTCTCACAAAAGTATAGCATCAAATTGAGCACTTTATTTCATAGAATACCTAATATTTAGGTGCTTACCTTGAATCTAGGCTTAAGTATACTGGCATAGCTTAACTTCAAGAATATGCAATGTCAAATAAAGCAACTAAAGAAGCTCGGGATAGTTTAATCCTATCCCGAGATTTTTAACTACACTCACAGATTTCCTCGAGCTAGTTTTGATGCTGAATTACGATTCTGGATTGTCCTCCCACAACTTTACTCTCTTTGAATTTTGCTTCCTTTATTATTACTTAGTCTAGTTACAACAAGAAATACAACATGTTTTAGAACAATTTAATTATTCATGTATTCATATAAATTAATTCATAGCAGCCCACTGACATCCACATTAATACAAAACAGCTTTCAATTCATGTACCTTCATGCATACCAAACAATCTCAATTTCAATTATATACTCACAAGTGCATAGAACAGTCCACCTATTTTATTCTTTTCCAGTTTACCTAAACAACCCTTAATCTTTCACATTAATAAACAGCCCCAAAACTTATGAATACTCAAATTCATGGTCAAAACTATCTACTATAGTTCACATACGTATAAAGGCAGTCCTAATTTCATAAATATATGTACCGGCAAGTGTACCAAAATAGTCTTAAGTTTATTTATACATAAAACAGCCCTTAACTTTTCAATTCAATCCCCAACAGCTCAGAATAATAAAAACAGTCCTTATACAACTTTATTTTAAGGCATCCCCTGATTTAGATCACCAATTCAGCCCCTTAAATATCACAAACAGTCCCCTTTTAATCTAAGTTAATTTCTATCAATAATAGCAGCCATTTAATGTTTCAATTATAACCTCATAGCTACCCCACGTTCAATCAAACAATCAATCATTGAAGCAATTTTCCTAAGGCTCAAAAATAGAAACCATTACCTTAGTTAAGTTACAATTTCACCAAATCATAACAATTCATCAAGTATCTTATTATATATATATATATATATTTATAATAGCGACACATCTTCAAAATTTGCAATGGATTGATCAAACACTTTAGCAACTACACACATGACTTAATTCTTAATGCATGGATTTTTCAAATGTTCTAGAGAAAGCTCCTATTAAGAATTCATTCCTACAACAACCATTATCATAAGGTTCAAGAGAATTTCACAATCAAACTTTCAATTCAAACTCCAATTTAAAAGAAAGAAAGAGAATATTTACCCGTTCCTTAGATTATTCTAACTATTGTTTGGAAAGCTTGACTTCACTAGGTTAAAACCTCTATTTTTCCATGGAGAAAATGAGCTTTCTCTTTCTCACTCAACATAGGTGATCCGTCTAATTGATGGAGATGAAGGAAATTAGACATTTGTTTCCTTCTAGCCGAAACCCATCTCCCAAATGTCTCATGCATCCCATGACAGTGTAAAGGTCATAAATTTTAATCCTATTAGCATGCAACTCTCAAACTTTCACATATTTTATTTTAGTACTTAGCATAATGGCCAGTTCTTTCTTTCTTTCTTTCAACTTAGTCCTATGTTTCTTGGTTAGTTATTCTTAGAAGAATCTCAACCAATTCGAGTCACATTTAATAAAAAAAACTTAAATCATATTTTGGGGTATTACGAGATGTAATTTCTATGATAGCTTGGTGAATTTTTCTGAACTTGATGCAATGCCTTGCTTACTCCAATGATTCGAACCACCTACGTGTGCACAATCAAACACACGCTAAGTACAAACTTAGTGGGGCAATAAAGGAAGTTAATGACAAAAATTTAAACTTTATTCGACTTCATGGTTACATTTATATAACATGATATATGCCAATGCATCAACTTTATCATTGCATTTGTAGTGATTTACTATATGCCAATGTCATAAGACTTTCATGCTTGTCCATTTGTCATAATATGCCTTATATGCATAAATGCATCATGATCACTAGACATGTAAATCCATCATGTTATTCATATATTAACATGATATAAATCACATATAAATTTCTTAGCAATATACTTGCCATTTATTCCAAAAGCTCATAGGCTTATATTTGGGCTATGGTGTATTGGTTAATAAATGATAAATAGGTGAATAAGCTTATGAGCTTTTGGAATAAATGGAAAGTATATTGCTAAGAAATTTATATGTGATTTATATCATGTTAATATATGAATAACATGATGGATTTACATGTCTAGTGATCATGATGTATTTATGCATGTAAGGCATATTATGACAAATGGACAAGCATGAAAGTCTTATAACATTGGCATATAGTAAATCATTACTAACGCAATGAGAAAGTTGATGCATTGGCATATATCATGTTATATAAACATAGCCATGAAGTCGAATAAAGTTCAAATTATTGTTATTAACTACCTTTATTGCCTCACTAAGTTTGTACTTAGCATGTGTTTGATTGTGCACACGTAGGTGGTTCGAATCAATGGAGTTAGCAAGGCGTTGCATCAAGTTCAGAAAAATTCACCAAGCTATCATAGTAATCACATCCTACTTGAGGTTTTTAATTTATTTTAGTGGCATGTATAAATGGGATTAATTTGCCTATTTTGGTTCAACGTCTGATATTTTTTTGAACAGTCAAATTTATTTTTTCAAAGTAAATGAGCTACAATTTTGTGTATTAGACGATATAAATATTTTCAAATGTTTTAAAATTTATGATATTTTTTAATAAATATCATGTTATTGTTCTATGACATCTCTGACTCATATTCGGTAATAGAATATGAGAATGAGGTGTTACATTAGCTCCCTTGCTTTACCCAATCAAAACAGAGAAACACTACTTTGTATCACAAACATCCAGCAACCAACAAACACAACCTCACATCCCAAGAATCCATCGAACACTTTCCTTAATCTATCAATAACACTACCAAACCCTACTCAAACAAAGACAAGCCAACATCTAACGATTCTAACACATTAACAAGATCAATTAACATCCAAAAACAACCTAAACACATCCTTATATCTCCAACAACAACACAACAACCAGATCATACTTAAAACCAACTATAAACAACCTAGAAACTAGCAACCCATATAGTTTCGGGATTCCATTGATTAATCAATCATTGCAACATTAAAATACATCAAAATTGGGATATAAATCAATTAAATCCATCACAAAAACATATCCAATTTACTTTCCAGCAATTTTCTAAGAAAACTCAGTTTAACTATCAAATCATTGTTTAAATCATAATTCCATAATATAAATCAACAAAAAAGGATGAAGAACTTGGGAATTTCATTAAAGAACCTTTAATTAGAGGAAAGAAACGAAAATCACCTATAATTGATGATTTCTCCATTAATTGGCCAAGCTTTGATGAAATCCAAAGAGATTTTGCAAAGGAATTTGAAGTAATTAATTAGAAATCAAAAAGGAAATCAATGGAGATTGATTCTTGGGATTTTGATGTAGAAATCTTAGTTTTGTTGTTGATAAAGTTGAGAGAAAAGGTTTGGAGAAAAGTGTTTACGTAAGAAAATGTTTTTGGCAATTAAAATCCTTTTTAATAAGTCCACATTTATTTAATTATAAAATCATTTAAAAATTACATTAAAATAGCCTCAATTAAAAGAGAAATCTATTGAAAAAGAATGGTCAAATAGCTCCTTGAAAATTCTAAGTTTTGATCCTTTTTTTGATTTAGTCACCAAAATAGTTTTTGAAAAGTTTCAATTTAGTCACTAGACCAAAATGTATTAAAAATCTGATTTAATTACTTTAAATTGAATTCACCAAATTTCTTAAAATATTAATTAAGTAATTTAAAACATTTTCCATATTTTATTTTACCCTAAAAATCAATTTTATAAACTTATTTTTTGAAACTGTTCGAATTGCCTAAACAGGTTCTCTTGAATCATCGACCCGATCTGGTCCACAACTAGGCCCATTTTTTGGGTGTTACAAGTCTCCCCCTCTTAAGAAATTTTGTCCTCAAAATTTACCTAATGGAAAAAGATGAGGGAACTACTTCAACATATCCATTTTGCTCTTCTAGGTAGCTTCCACTACACCGCAGTGCCACCATAACACATTTACCAATTCTATGGTCTTTTCGCGGAGAACTTTGCTACTTGAATCCATAATCTTTATCGGTTCCTCATCATAGGTAAAATCCGGATTCAACTCAATCTCCTTAACAGGCATTACATGCGAATGATCCGGTCTATACCTCCGCAACATCGACACATGGAAAACATCATGTATCTTTTCCAACTCAGTTGGCAGCCTCAATCTATACGCAACTGGACCGACACGCTCCAACACCTCATACGATCCAATAAACCTAGGGCTCAACTTGCCCTTCTGTCCAAACCTCATCACCTTTTTTCAAGGCGAAACCTTTAGAAACACGCGATCGCTAACTGCATACTCAATTTCTCTTCATTTTAAATCAACATAGGACTTTTACCTATCTGAAGCTGCCTTCAAACGATCACTAATAAGCTTTACTTTATCATTAGCATCCTTCAACATGTCGGGCAAAGAAACATACTTCTCTCCTACCTCCGCCCAACAAAGTGGCGTACGACATCTTCTACCATACAAAGCCTCATATAGAGCCCTTTAGATACTAGCTTGATAACTGTTATTATAAGCAAAATCCACCAACGGCAACTGCTTCTCCCACGACCCTTGAAAATCTATGATACAACACCGCAACATATCCTCCAACACTTGGATAACATGTTTTGACTGACCATCCATTTGCGAATGATACGAGGTACTAAAATTCAACCATGTACCCAAGGCCTTATGTAAACACTCTTAGAACCTCACGGTGAAACGTGAGTCTCTATTTGACACAATGGACTTTGGCACTCCATTCAAACTCACGATCCCAGTAATGTACAGCTCAGCCAACTTATCCAGAGTATACATCGTATGCATAGCCAAAAAATATACACACTTCATAAACCTATCCACAATCACCCAAACTGAATTCTTCCTCGACTGCATCAAAGGCAACCCAAACACAAAACCCATGGTGATTCTCTCTCACTTCCACTCGAAAACCCTCAACAGTTGCAATAACCCCGAAGAAAACTGATGCTCTGCCTTAACACGTTGGCAAACCATGCAATGAGCCATAATTTCCACAACATCCCTTTTCAAGCAAAGCCATGAATACTCTTTCTTAAATCCTAATACATCTTTGTACTCACCGGATGAATCGCAAAAGGACTCGAATATGCCTCGGTCAAGATAGTGCGCTTCAACTTTTCATCACTTGGCACCACCACTCAATTTTTGAAACACAAAACCCCGTCCTCGTTAAAACCAAAATCTATTTGATTCCTATCTAAGATATCCTTAACATGCGGTACTAACGCATCATCATATGGTTTCTTCTCTTTAATCATCTGCAACATCAAAGGCTTCACTTGCATCTCCGCCAACAACCCACCATCTTGCGACACATTCAGCTGTGCAAACATCGCTCTTAACTCTACAACAACCTTTCTACTCAAAGCGTCTGCTACCACATTAGCTTTTCCCAAATGATACTCGATTGTCAAATCATAATCCTTAAGCAACTCCAACCATCTTCGTTGCCTAAGGTTTAAACTCCTTTTGCGACATCAAGTATTTTAAACTTTTATGGCCAGTGTATACGATACACTTCTCACCATAAAGATAGTGTCGCCAAAACTTCAAGGCAAACACCACCGCAGCCAACTCAAGATTGTGCATAGGGTAGTTGCACTCATGCACTATTAACTGCCTAGATGCATAGGTGAATACGCTTCCCTCTTGCATCTATACGCATCCTAAACCCACGTCGAACACATCACTATACACAACAAAATCTTTTCCGGACTTAGGTTGAATTAAGATTGAAGCTTGCGTCAAGGATTCCTTTAGCTTGTCGAAAGCTTGCTGCCTAACTTTCGTCCACTTGAAACTCACATCTTTTTGTAATAGCTTCATTAACGGAGTGGCAATCCTCAAAACCCATATATAAACTGTCAATAATATCTTGCCAGCCCTAGAAAACTACAAACCTCTTATACAAAATTTGGTGGCTTCCAATTCACAATGGCCTCGACTTTTTGCGGATCCACACGAATGCCCTCGACTGAAACAACATGACCCAAGAAAACCACCTGCTTGATCCAGAACTCATACTTACTTAGCTTGGCGTAAAGCTAGTTGTCCAACATAACTTGCAACATAATTCAGAGATGTCGATCATGGTCATCCTTGGTACGAGAGTACACAAGAATGTCATCAATAAACACTACCATTAATTGACTCAAAAATTCATGGAATGCCCTATTCATCATATCCATGAACGCTGCTGGTGTATTTGTCAAACCAAACATCATCACTAGGAACTAGTAATGCCCATAACGTATGCGAAAAGCTATCTTCGGCACATCGTTATCCTTCACCTTCAACTGGTAATACTCCGATCGTAGATCAATCTTAGAGAACACTATCACACCCCATAATTGATCAAACAAATCATCAATCCTCAATAAAGGATACTTGTTCATAATCGTCAACTTGTTTAATTGCCAATAATCAATGCACATTCTCATCATGCCATCTTTCTTCTTCACAAATAACACCGGTGCACCCTACGGTGACACACTTGGCTGAATGAACCCACAATCAAGTAACTCCTGCAACTGCATCTTTAACTCCTTCAGTGCCATATGGTATAGAGAAATTGCTACTGAAGCCGTATCTACATACGTCTTTATGAAAAACTCCACCTCCCTATCTGGCGGTAAACCAGACAACTCATCCAAAAACACTCCTAAAAATTTGCAAACAACACGAATATCCTAAACACGTGTTTCCTTCATATTTGGGTTCATCACATAATCTAGGTATGCTTGACCCCCGAACTCTAACAACCTTTGTGCCTCCAACGCTGAAACCACATTTAACATGAACTTGACATTCTCGCCCACAACCACATCTTCATAATCTTCGGCAAGTTTCAACAAAACTCCCTTAGCCTCAAAATCCACCACAACCTTGTGTTTAGACAACCAGTCCATACCCAGAATCACATCAAAACCGTGAAACGGTAACTCCAATAGGTTCGCTTCAAACACATGCCCTTCAACCATCAGTGGACAACTCCTATACAACTTCCTAGCTACAACTATCTCACCAAAGGAACTAGTTACCCCCATACCAACATCTAACAACTCAATAAGTAAATCCAACAACATGCATGCTTGTGCAAAATGTAGGAATGCGTAGAACCGGAATCAATCAAAGATAACAAAGCTATAGACTATAAGGTAAAGGTACCTACAATCATGTCAGTATCATTCCTCCCAAAATGAAAAGCAAACACCCTCGCCGGTCCACAATCCTCTGGCTAAACCGTTATGGTATGTGCTGCCACTCTCTGTCCATCATCCTTGTGCTGGAAATGTCCACGACCGCGCCCACAACCTCTTTGTACTCCCGCAATAGGTGCAGTATCCTTACCCTTTCTGGCTAACTGCGGACAATCCTTTCGAAGATGATCCCTTGATCCACAACTCCAACAAGTTCCTATAGTACCCTAGCATTCCCCATAATGCCTCCGGCCACATCTTCTACACTTGGGAGCTCTAACATAGGTATTCTGACCCTGGAAACCACGTCCAACACCATATCCTCCATGCCTATGATGCGGATGATACCTTCTGTCTCTAGGCCTCTTATAACGATCCTTACCAACATCAAATTCTGCACCCCTCTTTCCTAACGAGAAACCCCCATAACGGGTAGACAAAACCAAATTCTATTCTATGTCCTTTGCTCGAGACACTAGAACATCAAACTCTATATAGTCTGTAGCCAGTATGTACATCTTCACTTCCTAGATAAACCCGTAACAAAATCGATCACACCTCTCTCCCTCGTCCAGAACCAACTCAGGAGCATACATACTCAGTGAAACAAATTAGATCTCATACTCAGAAATAGACATGTTTTCTTGCTCTAAAGCCATAAACTCTCTCTTCTTCGCATCCTTATATTGAGTTCCCAAATACTTCTTCCTGAAAGCCTCATAAAAGAATTCCTAGGTAACATTGGTAGGTTCCACACCCGCGATCACAGTTGTCCACCAACTGTGCACATCGCCTTGGAGTATCAACACAATACATCAAAGCTTGAGTACATCTGTACACTCCATTTGGCCAAGGATTCTCTCAGAACTAGCAAACCATAAATTTGGTTACTTCATGAGCCAATCCTCAATACTCAGTACCCCAGGCTACGCAGACACTCTAAAGCAATAGGTATTAATAGATGTAGGCTTCCGTACAGGTACATGCACCCCAGCCATGGCCGCTTGGAAAGCTCTCATCATCACTTGAACCAACGGTGCCATATCACTAAAACCAAGTACTTGTGGTGCCTGAGGCAGACCCCACCCTCTACTCTAACACCAGTAGGAGGATTTGGTGGAAGAGGAGGCAACTCTTCATTATGTGTGTCCACAACACTACCCATGTGAGCTCTAGTCTCTTGTCTCAGTCCTATACTCGATAATACGAGTCTAAACAGGATAACGCAACAAAACAAAATAATTAGGCCAGCTCGCAGGAAGAATCCAAGTCACTCTTGTTTAAATACAAAATCATTTAACTCAAGTACTAATAAGCCAATGTGTCCCAAGTCTAAACACCACAAACATAAACATATCGAATACCATTTTACAATTTCCATCACTGTGCATATCAAACAACATATTCGAGCAAACAAACAACCATAACCCACCTCCCAACAATCACAACCTTTGTAATTACCCCAATTTGAGGTGTGAGTCACCTCTTTGCTTGGCTATCTTTACGTGGGAAAATATGGCTTTGGTTAAGTCATCATAAATATGACATAAGAATAGACAAAAATTGTCATAGCCATTATGACTTTTGGCTAATGAAAATAATAGTTAAAAATATATTTCCCTCAATGGAAGGAAAGCCATCAAATGAATTGAAGTTTTATAGATTGGATTCAACCATGTTCGTATTTCGTATCTTTTAACCAAGGCCTTTCTCTCAAACCATATCCATCTTTCTTTTCTTAGAAAGTAAGCACCTCTCCATCTTCAACCTAAGCTAACACCTCCATTGCCATCATTTGAATGTATCCCCATTGACCCAGTCTAGTCACAAGACTAAATCGAGCGAGCTATATTAGGGTTTACCGAAATAAACCCCGAAGAAGAACATTAGAAATGATCCATTTTTTTCTTTTTATCTTATCTAAATGCATTTTAAGGTCCAAATGTGATCATACAATTTATTGTTGAACTTACAATTCAATCGGGCGTCATTTCGACATCTAATTGCTCGAATTAAGCTTATAGGGACTAAAATGAAATTTCCATTAATTATAAGGGGTTACCAAATTAAGGTTATCGATCCTCAATTAATCAGCTTTTATTCCATCATGTTAAATCACAACTCAAAATAATCCTTCAATCTCATTTAATTGCAAAATTAAGAAACATGAACCAAATTGCAAAGATTCCAAACATCAGACAGCATATCAACTGAATGAACGGCCAGCGTACCGGTACAATGTCTTGCCGTATCGAAATGGTTCTGAATAGTAAAGGCATACCAATACAGTCCTCAATTGTAACGGTACAGC
This sequence comes from Hibiscus mutabilis, assembly GCA_019671005.1. Taxonomy (NCBI): domain Eukaryota; kingdom Viridiplantae; phylum Streptophyta; class Magnoliopsida; order Malvales; family Malvaceae; genus Hibiscus; species Hibiscus mutabilis. The sequence continues at coordinate 22,244,349 of CM033728.1, read as the reverse complement.
TAGTGTATTTTGAAAGTCTAGATTCTAGTAGCCACTGACCGTATAGAATCGGTAACTCTTCTATCGACATCTTCAATGTTTCCCCACTACGCATACTAATATGGTTACCAGGTGTATCGGTACGGCTAGGAAAATTTGAACACTCTGAGAAAAGACAAGTCCCAATGTACAAACACCCTGAGGACTTTACCGGTATAGTGTGACTTGTAATGACCTCTAGGTCCAACGTATGACACTTTGGCTCATTCTAACACCCATAACTCAACCTCTAATCATCATATGGCATCAGAAACATTTAATCATCAAGCATGGAAACATGTCAAAAGATCATACTAGGCATTGCATAATCAAAACCTAAGAGCATGATTACTATCTAAGTATGCTTAATGTCACCCAACCCCTCAAAAAACAAGTATAAAACCTCATACAAGTCCAAAACAATACTCCAAACGTTTACAACATGGAGTATCTCAAAACACATCTCCTAAAATAACCCGGTCACATTGCCTTCTTATTATTGCTTAGAACATATAAAACCATACTTTGAAATGCAACAAACTTTGGATTATTCCTTGCTCTTGTACTGTCCAAGAAAGTTACTTTTCTACATTGATGAGGAAAAGAGAGCGTAAGCTATAAGCTTAGTGGGGGATTCACAAATACATTCATCAATGCATTTAAAACCACTTTATTCAAATAACATGTAATTGTTTCATGGAAAACATCTCATGCTTTTCATGTCATCTAAAAATTGCACATTTAAATCATTTTCAACACATGTATCATGGATTCAATCCCTACCTCAATTTAAGCTTCACAGCACAACAACTTTATAACAAGTTTAAAGAGTAACATATGTACAAATCACATTATACTACACAATCCATTTATCATGGTACATTATCTCATATATTGGCTTTCAAATGACACAAAACCAGCAACCTTATGTTTCATAAAACACATCGGATACACGGATTTCTCAAGTGGTTTACACAACCACTTCACATACATACCTCAACTGGAGCAACGACACACTTGCCTACCTTAACGGCTTAAACCAGAGTAATAGAACATTTACCCACCTCTACCGTTTGGATGTATAAAGCCACAAGAGGGAGAAAACGAAACATTTAACCACCTCAACCACTGTGTTTCTCGTAGTGGAGATTACATACACTTAACACCCCTCGACATATATGAGGCAACTTTTTATGGTGCACTTTCAATCCTATAACTAGTCAACTATATCCGATAACATTTTAACATTACCTCACTATTTTACATATGCATCAAATTAATCCAACATAAATACATTAAACCATATATTTTCATGTTCTCAAAAATACTTGCATAACTCATATGCCATTCTCAAAAGTAATCATCAATGATTATTTGCAACATCTTTCACTTTCAAATCATGCATAATACAGTGAGTAATCCAACCATAAACATGTGCGAGAGATTTCATTTTGCAAAACCGAAATAGAGAGAAAGCTCAACCGATACATACTTCTGAGCTTAGATAAGTGTATCAAACTTTATCTAAACTTCTACAACTCATTTTCAAACCTTTTTACAGCAGTAAAACACTTTTCCACTCATTAACAATCTAACGCTTATTTGCCGATGCGCGAATCAAGCCTCTACAACTCTCGCGCTTTCTTCGCAAGGTAAAGGATTCAGCTCCCTTGCTTTACCCAATGAAAATAGAGGATTAAAACACTACTATGTATCACAAACCTCCAGCAACCAACAAATACAACCTCCCATCCCAAGAATCCATCAATCACTTTCCTCAATCTATCAAGAACACCACGAAACCCTACTCAAACAAAGCCCAACCAACATCTAATGATTCTAACACATTAACAACATCAATTAACATCCAAAAACAACCTAAACACGTCCTTATATCTCCAGCAACAACACAACAACTAGATCACAAACTTAGAAACTAGCAATCCATATAGTTTTAAGATTCCATTGATTAATCAATCCTTTCAACATTAAAATACATCCAAATTGGGATATAAGTCAATTAAACCCATCACCAAAATAGATCCAATTCAGATTCTAACAATTTTCCAGGAATACTCAATTTAACTATCAAATCATGTTTAAATCATAATTCCATAATATAAATCAACAACAAAGGATTAAGAACTTGGGAATTTCATTAAAGAACCTTTAATTAGAGGATAGAAATGAAAATTACCTCTAATTACTGATTTCACCCTTAATTGGCAAAGTTTTGATGAAATCCAAAGAGATTTTGCAAAGGAATTCGAAGTAATCAATTAGAAATAAAAAGGAAATCAATGGAGATTGATTCCTAGAGATTTTGAAGTATAAATCTTAGTTTGGTTGTTGAGAAAGTTGAGAGAAAAGGTTTGGAGAAAGGTGGTTACGTAAGAAAATGTTTTTGGCAATTAAAATCCTTTTTAATAAGTCTACCCTTATTTAATTATAAAATCATTTAAAATTTACTTTAAATTATGCTAAATTAAAAGAGAATTTTTTTAAAAAGAATGGTTAAATAGCTCCTTAAATATTTTAAGCTTTGAACCTTTTTTGATTTAGTCAGCAAAATAGTTTTGAAAGCTTTCAATCTAGTCACTAGACCAAGATGTCTTAAAACCAGATTTGATTACCTCAAATTGACTTCACCAAATTACTTAAAATATTAATTAAGTAATTTAAAACAAGTTTCCATATTTTATTTTAAACCAAAAATCAATTTTATAAACTTATTTTCCCGAAACTATTTTAATTGCCTAAATTGGTTTTCTTGAACCATCGACCCGATTCGATCCACAAATAGGCCCATTTTTGGGGCGTTACATTGAAAGTTTGAGTTTTCTCAAGTTTCTTGTTACCAAAACATAGCTCTCTTGTGGGGTAAGATAATGCCCTCTATAGATTTTTAAATTCCATTGCTATCTTGTAAGGAATTTCATATGGAAAGATTAGGGAAAATCAAGAATATCCTCCTAGCTCTTCCTTTTATTGTTTTCTTAGCTAAAGTTTGCTATGGAGTTTGGAAATATCATTGAATCCATTGAAATCATTGTAACCAATTTCCTTTGTTTTTGTCAACTTCAAGAAAGGGAGATTGAGGCTCAATCATCTCCTCCAAGAGCTAGCAACAAAGGAGTTGCCATCAAGGAATCAAGAAACTCTTAAAAGGGCTAGTTGAGTCATGGGAATGGCTAGGTGCATTCCCCATGCCACTTTTCATTGTCCTTTACATTGTTAAGTACTTCTTCAAGCTATAACTATATGGAAACTTCATGGAAAGCATGTATGGCAAGGTTGGTAAGTTCATAACATTAAAAACATGATCATTGAACACATTGGTATGTCATTGAACATTAAAAAAGTCATTGATCTTATGGAAAGTATCATGGACCCCTTGGAAATATCATGTTTGTCATTAAAATGAATGTTGATTATTGAATATGAGCGTTGACTATAGAACTTATCATTGAAATCATGAAATCATTATTTTATTGAATCATGGAATTATTGGACTATTGAATCATTGGACCTTGGATTCGAATGGACATTGGATACAATTGGTATGCCATAGAATTCATGAGCTCATTTGGTATGGGTGGACATTGGTCCTAGGCTACGACCTCTATTTGGCGAGGATGAGGGATGTTTGTGCTTGGTCTTTTGGCGAGGAGGAGGGATACGACCCTTCATTGATTTCATGGACTTGACTAGGAGGTAAAATTCATGAATGCATTATCGCATATCAATCCCAGGGAATTAATTATTGATGAAACATGAATTTCATTGATCTATAGCATTTCATGGATATATTGCGTAGTTGAGATGCATAATCATTTATAATGTGTATAATATACCATTGGTAGTATTAACTTGACTCTATTATTCATTTCATGGTTTGTTGGCTACCTCGCTAGGCAATTTATGCCTAATGCATCTCATTTCCCATGCATTTTAGGTGGTACGGACAAAAGCTCGAGGATCAGGACAAGTGATGATTTTGCAAGTCACTAAGCCATTTTGTAATGTACTTATAGCCCTTAAACTCGTAGCTTGGTGGCATAGTGCTCTATAAGTCCTAAATGCCCTTTTGATGTGTAATATGGTATTGGTATCCAAGTATGCATGGCATGGTCTAAAATGAACTTATAAGTTGCTTGTAAATTTTCATAAACTTTGGACCACATTTGGTAGGTTTAAATGTTAATAAACCAGACGAATTTTATCATTACAGACCCTTCCGTACCGATATGGGTGATGGCGTATCGGTACAACTATGCATAATTGGACACATGAAAAAAGGCATATCGATATTACACAGTGCGTATCGATACAGAAAGTTGCTACTAGAATTTTAGATTTAGCACTGTACCAATACGGTTTGGGTGCATATCGGTACACCATATCGAATTTAAATATGAATTTAATCATGTATTGGTACGACTTGATCACGTATCGGTACGAGACACCAAACTTAACGGTAATAACGGATGCCTCTGGGTGTGACGGTACAACTTTTATGTTATCAATACGAGCCTTTACCACTAGAAAATTTGAAGTTGTGATAACCATGGCGTATTGATATAGCTCTTAGGCATATCAATACACCTGCCATAAAATATGATAAATCTCCCTAGAAAGCACTTAAGAATTATTGTTAGCTACCCCAAGGTTGTTAAAAGTTTTAATGTGATCCAAATCATGCTACATGTTTAATGTTTCTCTTAATTTATCTAAATAATTAAACATAGTAACTCAATGTTTCTCCAGACCGGGTAGGCGGTGTTACATTTGTGGTATCAGAGCTAGAGTTTAATCAATTCTAGGACTAAACTGGAGTTTATCACATTGCATTGCATTATGCCACCTAGGAGTTGTTATTGTATGTTGTGACATGCAATTGACCCAATCCTCTTTTTCTTTCTTTCTATAGTATAGAATGTCAGACTCACTTGAAGCCCGTATTGATCTTAATCATGATATGGGATCCTTAATTCATGGAGAGAAAGTAAGGGATGAAGATCTTTGAACCCCCAACAACCTCAGCCTATCAATCTAAACACTGACCCACCAGTCCAAGCTGCTCAGGTTGAGTACTATAAAAACATGGTTGACATTTTTAACCAATTCATGACCTCTATGAGGGCTGAGCAGATTGCCCAGACCTCTATGGTTGCTACCTCGACACCTAGAGCTCCTATCGATAAGTTAGCCCAGCATCGGGCTTATACCTTTTATGGAAAAGTTTTGATGACCCTGAGGTTGCTGAATACTGGCTTGATAGCACCTTGAAAATCTTGACCAAGCAACTTCAGTGCTCGGATAAGCATATATTCGAGTGCGCTTTAGCCTTAATTTATGTCGAGGTACGGTACTGGTGGGAGACTACCACTCTCATAGTCCCTAAAGAGCGGTGACATGGGACATCTTCCTTCGAGAATTTCGTAAGAAGTGTATTAGTGAATTCTATCTGGCAGAGAGACGAAGCATCTTTCTACATTTGAAGCAAGAAGATAGGCCTGTTGAATAGTATATTCATGATTTTGCAAATACTGCAAATATGGAGTTGAATATATTAAGAAGGAAGGAGAAAAGTTTAGAATGTTCATTGTCGAACTTAATGATGTTTTACGTCATTTGTTCACTGCCCTGGGCATCATAGATTTCTAAGAGCTTGTTAATCGAGCTAGTGCTACTAAGGCTACCTAGAGGCCCTTTAAGTCTAGTGGACAATCTCGACCTGATAAGAGGCCCCAATTTGATTCTCATCCTCCCTCATCTTTCAAAAAAGGGAGAAAACAAGGATCAAGGCAACAATCTCATTGACAGTCTGCCCGATCTGGCGATTTATCAAAACCACATTTCGTATCTCAGTTATTTACAGGGATTGCTTCAATGGAGACTAATAGAGGCTCGAAAAAGGAGGCATTGTATCCTATTTGCAATTATTTTTAGAAGTGGCATCCTTATGGTGAATGCCGAAAGAAATTTGGAGCTTGCTATTTCTGTGGTGAGAAAGGCCATTTTATTATGGATTGTCATGAGAACCCATCCAGGAACGTTGCAACACCAATAAACCCTCCGCCACTTAACCAGCTTTTCAAGGGTAAGGGACCAAGATTTGTTACATCAGGAACTGCTAAAAAGTCTCGTGGCTCCAACAGTGCATCCAACCGTGTGAATTCTAAGGCCCCTGCCCAGGTGTATCATGTTTAGAGCAGGGAGGAGGATTATGATCCAGACATCATTGTAGGTACCATTGAGTTATTTTCTCATCCCATTTATGCACTGATAAATCTTGGATCTACTTAATCTTTTATTAGCAATGTGTTAATCAAGAAATTCAAGTTGCCCTCTGAACCATTGATGTCCAAGATCCATGTAACCAATCTATTAGGCGATAGTGTCACTATCGTTTTAATATTTAAGAATTGTCCCTTGATGATTCAAGGAATTCCATTTTTGGCCAATTTGATGGCCCTTCCAATTCATGAAATTGACACCATCCTAGGACTTGATTGGCTTGGAGAGCATCAAGCCTGGGTGGATTGTGATAAGAAGAAGTTGTACCTTCGAGGCCCTGGTAAAGAGAGTATAACCCTTATTGACAATCAAATTAAGAATCCATCTTTAAAATCCATTGTAGATGAACCTCAGTTACAAGACATTGACACGGTGAGTGAATTTTCTAATGTGTTTCCCATTGAACTTCTGGGGTTACCACCCACTTGGGAAGTGGAATTTGGAATTAAGTTGCAACTTGGGACCATTCCGGTTTTCATTGCACCGTATAGAATGGCCCATGTTGAACTTAAGGAGCTAAAGGCTCAAATTCAAGAACTTCTCGATAAAGGTTTTATCTAACCGAGCTCTTCACCCAGGGGAGCTCTGGTCTTATTTGTTAAAAAGAAGGATGATTCATGCATCTATGAATTAACTACCGTCAGTTAAATAAAGTGACCATAAAGAATAAGTACTCTCTCCCAAGGATTGACGTTCTCTTCGATCAAATCAAGGATGCTTCTTTGTCTTCTAAGATTAATTTGAGGTCTGGGTACTACCAAATGAAGGTGAAAGAGTGTGATGTGCCTAAAACATCTTTCTATACAAGATATGGCTACTACAAATTCTTGGTTATGCCCTTTAGGCTAACCAATACACCGGCAGCTTTCATGGATCTTATGAATCATATTTTTTAACCCTATCTGGATAAGTTCATAGTTGTTTTCATTAATAACATATTGATTTATTCTAAGAACCGAGCTGAGCATCAAGATCATTTACGTATTGTGCTTCAAACCCTCCGAGAGAAGCAGCTTTATGCTAAATTCAATAAGTGTGAATTCTAGCTCTGAAGAATCATTTATGGATCATATCGTTTCATCGGTGGGCATCTAGGTGGACCCAAAGAAAATACAAGCCATCTTAGAATGGAGGCCACTAGAGAATGTTGGTGAAATAATGAGCTTCCTTGGCCTTGCAGACTATTACAAAAGATTCGTCAAAGGATTTTCCATATTAGCTCCTCCATCGACAGAGTTGTTACGTAAAGAAGCCCCTTTTATATAGACTCGAGATCAACAGAGAAGTTTGATCAGCTTAAACAAGTTTTAACTCATGCACCGGTCCTGACCCAACCTGTGTCTGGTAAGGACTACACTGTTTATAATGATGCATCTCACCTTGGGTTAGGATGTGTTTTGATGCAAGAAGGCAAGGTTATAGCTTATGCTTCCCGACAACTAAATCCATATGAATTAAATTATCCTACTCATGATCTTGAGCTGGCCGCGGTTGTCTTTGCACTGAAAATATGGAGACATTATCTCTAAGGGGAGAAATGCTACTTATTCACTGATCGTACAAGTCTTAAGCACCTTTTCAATCAAAATGATTTAAACCTTCAACAACGGAGGTGGATGATACTCTTGAAAGATTACGATCTTGTCATTGATTACCATCCGGGCAAGGCCAACGTTGTGGCTGATGCACTCAGCCGCAAACCTTCGCATTATAAGCATTACCATTGAATCATTAAAAATCCAATCTTTGACCATGTATTGACTTCTTAAAATGAATTCTCGTAGGCCCCAGAGTTATTAATGCTCATCTTAAACTCAAGAAGCATCACCGGTTTGTAGCTGAACTCCAAGTTTAGTCTACTATCATATAAAAAATCAAGTCGTTGTAAGATCGAGATCCTGAATTAAAACTATCTTGTCTAAGCTTCATGAAAATTCCAACTCTGACTTTAAGGTTAATCTAGAAGGACTTTTATGTTTCCACAGTCGGGTTTGTTTGTACCCAACAATGAATCCCTCCTTAATGATATTATTAAAGAGGCTTATTCTAGCAAGTTCTCTATTCACCCAGGATTGATAAAGATGTACAAAGACCTCCGAGAATTGTACTGGTGACCTGGCTTGAAGCAAGCTATCATTGACTTTGTAGCAAAGTGCTTAACGTGTCAACGAGTTAAAGCTGAACATCGTGTATCCACAGGACTCCTTCAACAAATTGAACTTTCGCAAAGGAAATGGGAAATAATAACCATGGATTTTGTCAGTGTCTTGTCATTGACTCCTAAGAAGAACAATGCCATCTGGGTCTTTGTTGACCGTTTTACCAAGTCAGCCCATTTCCTACCTATAAGAATAGACTTTAGTCTGCCTAAGTTAGCTGACTTGTATATCAAGGAAATAATCAGATTACGTGGTGTACCTAAGTCCATCATCTCTAATCGAGACCCACGATTTGTATCTCAATTTTGGAGAACAATGCAAGAAGATTTGGAAGCCAGAGTAAATCATAGTACCACCTTTCATCCTCAGTCTAACGATCAGTCAGAAAGGGTGATTCAGGTTTTAGAAGACATGTTTCGAGCATGCATCATTGATTTTGAAGGCCCCTAGGAGAAATCTTTAATGCTCATCGAGTTTTCCTACAACAACAACTACCAAGCGATCCAAATGGCCCTATATGAGGCATTATATTTTAGAAAATGTCGTACTCCCTTGTGTTGGTTAGAACTCGATGCAGGAAAGATGTTGGGCCTTGACTAAATTCGTAAAATTGAATAATGGGTTGCCATCATCCATGATCATCTCAAGGCTACCTTTGACCCACAAAAGGCTTATGCTGATATGAAAAGAAAGGATATTCAGTACTCTATAGGCGAGCAAGCTTTCTAAAAGTATCCCTGTGGAGGAAGATCCTCAGATTTGGCAAGAAAGGAAAGTTGAGTCCTTGATTCATAGGACCTTTGAAAGAGTTGGCCTCGTGCATATCGAATATCATTGCCTCCTAAGTTGAGCAAGATTCACGATGTTTTCCATGTGTCGATGCTTCGTAGGTATCAGTTTAACCCCTTGCGTGTTATTAAACCTGAGTCTGAATGATTCAACCAAATCTTTCCTACGAAGAAGAATCGGTCCAGATCCTCGTAAGGGAAATCAAAAGACTTCATAATAATATAGTTCCACTGGTAAAAGTATTTTAGAGAAATCATAAGGTAGAAGAAGCCACGTGGGAACCAGAGGAAACAATGATGAAGCAATATCCTCACCTTTTCCATTCAGGTAAAATTTGAGGATAAATTTTCTTAAGAGAGAGAGTTGCAACACCCCAAAAACTGGCCTAGCCAAAATTAGGTTCTGGTGATAGGGAAATCTATGTCAAAAGGGTCCAAATGCTTCAATAACCTAAATTTGTATGGCTAATGTATCGAATTAGACTCTAATTGAGACTAATTTCAATGACTTGGACCTAATTGAATTCTTAAAAGCAATTTTGGTGACCAAATTTAAAAAATTGAAAGTTTAGGGGGAAAAGTATGAAGCTTGGAAAGATAAAGGACCACCTTTAAAATTACCGCAATTTGAGGTGTAAGTCACCTCCTTGCGTTGCTATCTTCACGTGGGAGAGTATGGCTTTGGCTAAGTCATAATAAAGATGACACAAGAATAGACAAAAATTGTCATAGCCATTATGACTTTTGCCCATTGACAATAATAGTTAAAAATATGTTTCCCTCAATGGAAGGAAAGCCACCGGATGAATTGAAGTTTTATAGATTGGATTAAATAATAATAGTTAAAAATATGTTTCCCATATCCATCTTTTTTTCTTAGAAAGCAAGCTCCTCTCCATCTTCAACATTAGATAACACCTCCATTGCCATCCTTTGAAAGCTTGAGTTTTCTCAAGTTTCTTGTTACCAAAACATAGCTCTCTTGTGTGTAAGATAAAACCCTCTATTGATTTTGAAATTCCATGGCTATCATGTAAGGAATTTCATATGGAAAGTTTAGAGAAAATCAAGAATATCCTCCATGGCCTCCTAGCTCTTCCTTTTATTGTTTTCATAGCTAAATTTTGCTATGAAGTTAGGAAATATCATTGAATCCATTGAAATCATTGTAACCAATTTCCTTTTTTTTTGTCTAGTTCAAGAAAGGGAGATTGAGGCTCCATCATCTCCTCCAAGAGCTAGCAACAAAGGAATCATCATCAAGGAACCAAGAAACTCTTAAAAGGGCTATGTGACTATAGTTGAGTCATGGGAATGGCTAGGTGCATTCCCCATGTCACTTTTCATTGTCTTTTACATTGTCAAGTACTTCTCCAAGCTATAACTATATGGAAACTTCATGGAAATTATGTATGGTAAGGTTGGTAGGTTTATAGCATTAAAAACCTGATCATTGAACTCATTGGTATGTCATTGAACATTGAACAAGTCATTGATCTTATGGAAAGTACCATGGACCCCTTGGAAATATCATGCTTGTCATTAAAATGAACGTTGATTATTGAATATTAGCATTGATTATAGAACTTATCATTGAAATCATGAAATCATTGTTTTATTGAATCATGGAATTATTGGACTATTGAATCGTTGGACCTTGGATTCGAATGGACATTGGATACAATTGGCATGCCATAGAATTCATGAGCTCATTTGGTATGGGTGGACATTGGTCCTAGGCTACAACCTCTATTTGGCGAGGAGGAGAGATGTTTGTGCTTGGTCTTTTGACGAGGAGAAGGGATACAACCATTCATTGATTTCATGGACTTGGCAAGGAGGTAGAATTCGTGTATCCATTATCGCATATCGATCTAAGGGAATTAATTATTGATGAAACATGAATTTCATTGATCTCCAGCATTTCATGGATATATTATTCATTTATCATGTGTATAATATACCATTGGTAGCATTATCTGGACTATATTATTCATTTCATGGTTTGTTGGCTACCTCACTAGGCAATTTATGCCTAATGTAACCCTCTTGACCCGACCTATACGCCCGATTGAACAAAGAGAACTACATTAGGTTTACCGAAGCAAACCGGTGAAAGATTACAAAAGAACCTGTCCATTTTTTCCTTTTATCTTGTCAAGATGCAAATTATTAATCCTACATATTCATACTTGCAGCGGGAGAATTTTCAAAGGGAGCGAATCTTGGAAAGGCAACCAATTGCATCACTTATTTTTTAAGGCCTAAAATGTAAACCTATTAAATTATAGGACCAAAACTAAAATTAAGGTTACCAATCCTCAATTAGTCTATTTACATGCTCACGTAACAAGTTCTAGGTCAAAACAACCATCCATGTTCAAACCATTGCATTTCCAAGGCTCAATGACCAAAATGAAAGAAACAGAGACCTTCAAATATGCCAAATAACATAATTAACTGCAGCCATACCGGTATGCTTGGAGGGGTTTCGGTACGCCTTTATAATTTTCAAAAACTCAGATTCCAGTAGCTTAAACTTGTTCTGATACGACCCCGCGTATCGAAACACCTTCCCCAAAATTTCAATATCGTATCGAATCACCCTCTTGAGTACCAAAATGCTATGCCTAGAAAGGTTTACCCATATCGAAACACCCTCTCGTGTATTAAATTGCTATGCCTGAAATGGCCTAGCCGTACCGGTACATGGACACCTATTTCGATATGCCTGAACCTTTAATGTCCCAAAATGTTGTATATGATAGAAAAACCACTCCAACATGCTTCAATCACTATGGCAACATCACTAAGGATTGACCCCTACTAAAACATCAGAGGAACATCAACCAAACATGGCATCCATACAAACACCAAGATCTATAGGCATGTTTCCTAATATCATTTTGCCAAACATCCAAAACTCACAAGTGGCACATTTAAACATCCACAACATGCATGCACTACTAAAACATCATAACAAACTTGTTTGAATCATCCAAGCATGGCAACCAAACCAAAATAACTAGATGCATTCCTAAGCACACATCTGGCATCCATGTAGGCAAGTTTTCACACAAGTCTACCAACAACAAACCAAACATGAAATCCATCACTTCACATGCTTGAAAACCATGGAAAACAGAATTACAAATCCCCATAATTATGGCGAACACATTGCCTTATTAACCGGGAACATAAACCGAGTCCATACTCAAACTAGTCCTTGTCCTTGGATCACTTTATCCTTGCCCTCGCAGCCCTAAAACATAATTCTCTACATCATTAGGAAAAAAAGAGTATAAGCATGCATACTTAGTGAGGATGCTCATAAAACAATGATGCATTTAAAAGCATTTGAAACCATAACACTTGTTTCCAAGACATGCTTACAACCAAAGCACTTTCCTTGTCTCCAACCAAGACATGCATAATCACCCTTATGCGACATCATAAACTTGTTCCATGCTTAGATCCCAAAACATTAAATCATAAACCATGCTTAAATCCCAAAGGATTATAAAATAAACAATGCTTAAATCCCAAAGTATTATAAAATAGGTTCAATACGTGAACTTTCACATATATTGGTATTAATAGTGACTTGGATAGACTACCTTCTATCCAACATATCGGATACACGGATCTCTCATATCATGCCTAGTTAAACAACATGATATCCCTAACCTTGCCTAGTTAAACTGCAAGATTTGACACCCTGACCTAGTTAAACCGCGAGATTTACCACCCTTGCCTAGTTAATCCGCAAGTATACCAACCTTGCCTAGTTAAACCGTAAGATCACCATCAAATTGGGTTGCCTAGTTAAACTGCATGCCCAATGAGGTTCCCAACAGTTTGAGCATCCTTGTTATACCGCCATACCTCAAGGACCCATGGCCACGATCGATTTTATTCATATTTTATAGTGCACTTTAATCCTATGGCATGCCAACTATATCCGATTGTTTCTTACCTTGTCACATAGCCAATATATCATTTTCAAAACCATTTACCTATTGTTTTCAATGCATCAAACCAAACCACCACATATACAATCCACATTTCCCAAAGCAATACCCCACATATGCATTGAGGCGTATCGATACCCCTGTGTTTTAACTACCCTAACAGCTATTTCCATGATAGGTCATACTGATATGCTACATACACATACTAATACTCGTAGGCTGATCAGAGCTTAATGGCTATTTCTATGAGAAGGAGCGTACCGATACCAAATGCTCAAGAAAAGGAAATTCAGTATGAAATCAGTCTCTAATGGCTCCAATCCAATCCCAACAGTGTCCAACAGATAGGAACTCAATTGGCATTATAAAAGGGACCTTCAAGCTTCAGCAACAACTAATGATCTTAATGATAACATCTCACTAATTTAGAAAAGTGTCTTTGTACTTAAATTGTCATTTTCTTCAGAGACAAACACTTGTGAGCTAAATTGTCAATGTATGTTCAAGTGCATTAAGTTTGGGTGAGTGAGCTTAATTGTGCAAAGACTCTACCTAGTGAGGATTTATTTTCTCTTTTGTAAAATCTTTTGTAAAAGAGTGGTTTACATGACTTTGGGTATAAGTCTTGTGCCTGTAAGGGTTGCCTCTTGAGCCTGAGAAAAAAGGGAAGAAATTCTTAGATAATTTGGAAATCCTTAGTGGGGAAGATAAATTAGTGGATGTAGAGCTTGGTTAGAAGATCGAACCACTCTAAAAACTTTGTGTCTTATTTCTTTTCAATGCTTACACCACCAATCACCCAATTACCACTTCTCCACCACTTGGCGAGCAAATTGGTTGAAGAATTCAAGCCCAACAATTTAAAGTGCACTACAATAAGTCACCTCATGTGTTTCGAGGGGTTGTGATTGTACTATATTCTCCACCATGGGTACCTCAACGGTCGAGGGGTTGTGATTGTACTATTTCTCCCCCTGATGGGTATTATACATCGTAACCATCGAGGGGTTTATTGTTTCGTTTCTCCGATTAGATGTATGTTGAAGTGGTTTAAGGAACCACTTGTGAAATTCGTGTATCCGATGTGTTTTGATAATGGAAAGAATTGGTTTTTGGGTCACTTCAATGCCAATATATGAATTAATGTATCATGATGGATGAATTATGTTTTGTGTAATATGGTTTGTACATGTTTTGCTCTTTAAGCTTTGCTATTGGATGAATAAGCATGTGAAGGCTTAAATTGAGGTTTTGCATATGGGATTATGCATGAGATCCATGATACATGTTTTTGCATATGGTTTAATATGCATGTTTTCCAAAGGTAAAAAGGGCATGAGATGTTTTTAGCATGATATTGAAAATGTGGTTTGACTAAAATGATTTTAAAATCATTTATGAGTGTTTTTAGAGCTTCCCTCACTAGGCATTATTTGCTTACGCTCTTATTTCGAATCATTGCAGAAAAGTGAGTTATCGAGGTGGCAAGCGAGCAATGAGGAATCCAAGAATCGGTTTGCTTCACGTATGGTTTTGATAAATGAAATTGTAGTATAAAGGGCAATGTGACCAAGTTGAAATTGGAAGGGTTGTTTGCTTACTCCTTATTTTTGGACATTTTCTATTTGGTATTTGGACTTGTATGAGGTTATTTGGTTTGATTGTGGGTTTGGGGTGAGTATTGCATGATTGGGTAGAGACCATGCCTATAGGTTCTCTTGATTGATTTGCTATGGATTGAATGTTTACCTAGCATGATTGGTTGATTGTAGAAATGATGTTAAACATGTTATATATGACCCCCTCGACTCGGCCTAGTCGCAAGACCGAACCGAGCAAGCTACATTAGGGTTTACCGAAGTAAACCGAAAAGCCAAAACCTAATACGCATTTTTTATATCTTATCTAAATGCAAAATTATTAACCTACGTGTTCATTCTGTATTCATGTGAAGATCCTGTATTCATGTGAAGATCCATCTCAATCGGGCATCAAAACGATATCCAATTACACAGGGATGCACTTTAGGGAATGAAATGCAATTTCAACAAACTATACGGACTTTACCCAATTTTACGTTACCAACCCATAATTAAACATATTTCATGCTTACATTTCAAAAATCAACTCAAAATGATCAACTAAACCCATTCAATTACTTCCACAACATTTAGGGACTAAAACATAAGAAAACAGAACTCCATTTCCATGACATTAACTGATTCAACGGCCACCAGTACCGGTACGATCACAGCCGTACCGATACAGAGTTGCCAACCGTACCGGTACGAGCCCTCATAGTTCTGATACGTGAGATTTTCTCCAAAAGCAACTTTCCAGTATCAAGACCACGTACCGATACTCCTTATCCCGTATTGGTATGCCAAGCTTAAATTGCTTAACCGTACCGGTATGCACATACCCGTACCGATCCTAGGTGCCTGAAATTGCCTAGCCGTACTGATACGGTTCCCCGCGTATCGGTACGCTTGGCTTGTAATGTCATTTTTAGCAGGTTAATCATACAATTCTAGATGCAATTGGCCCCTAACATCTTGCCTACATACATATAAACAATTGAACACTTAGAAACTATCATTTCAACTGAGGTTAAGCTATCAAAACAACCTCATACTCAAATGGACCACTCTAGAGGCATGCTTCCTAGACCACTTTACCAAACTTACCATTTCGCACAATTGAACCATTCTCAACATAAACAACATGCCAATACATCCAACACGACACATTAAACCTGATCAAACCTACACAACATGCAAATCCACAAGGAAACTCTAGATGCACACCTAAACATCCATTCAACTTCATCTACAGGCTAGGATTAACATCAAGATAATCAACATCTAAGCATAATCAAAACCAAGCATAGAAACCAACTTAAAATCCATACGGAAACAAAATTAAAACTCCTATAATCCATGGCGAACACATTGCCTTATTAACCGAAAACATAAACCGTGTTCATATTCAAAAGTAGTTTATCTCTTGGATCCCTTCAAACCTTGCTTTGCTGCACCGAACTTTAATGCTCTGCATCATTAGGAAAAAAGAGAGCGTAAGCACACATGTTTAGTGAGGATGCTTATAAGACAATGATGCATTAAACCATTTGAAAATTATATGTTTGTTTTCCAAAACATGCTTATGACCAAAGCCTTTCCATGATTCCAACTGAATCATAATACAACAACTTTTATGTAACATCATACACGTTCCATGCTTAATTTCCAAAGCATTTTAGGCAAACCATGCTTAATTCTCAAGGCATTATAAACAAGCCATGCTTAAATCCAAAAACATTATAAAATAGGTTCAACACATGAACTTCCACATATATTGGCATTTATAGTGACCCGGATACACAACCTCTATCCTATACACATCGGATACGCGTATTTCTCATACCAGGCCTAGTTGATCCGCATGATATCCCCAAACCTTGCCTAGTTAAACCGTAAGATTTGACACCCTCGCCTAGTTAAACCGCGAGATTCCACCCTTGCCTAGTTAAAATGCAAGTGTACCGACCTTCCCTAGTTAATTCACAAGATCACCATTAATTTGGGTTGCCTATTAAACTGCATGCCCCAAATAAGGTTCCCAACAGTCCGAGTGGCCTTATTAAACCGCCATACCTCAAGAACCCACGACCACGATCGATTTTGTTCATATTTTATAGTGCACTTTTAATCCTATGGCATGCCAACTATATCCGATTGTTTCCTCACCTTATCACATAGCCAATATATCATTTATAAAACCATTTACTTACTATTTTCAAATGCATTAAACAAAACATCACATATGCAAATCTCATTGCCAATGCAATAACACCATTCCCAATCGGAATGAAAACAAATGCTCAATAGCATTTAATATACTTTCAATCCCCTACATATGTACTCAAAATCATGCATTACCAGTAAGTAAAAAACCTACCATGTTTATTACCAAAACATGAAAATATTGTGCTCGTATCGAAGCAAGTATTAAAGATCAAATAAGGGAAACTTACTTCCAAGCTTAGGTAAGTGTCTCACGCTTACCCTAAACTCCCAACAACCTTTACAAACCTTTGTAAAGCATTTAAAACCAGTTTCCACTCACTGATACGCTTCGCCTTTCTTGCCAGCGATGCAAGCTCCCAGCAAGCCACCAAAACAGCGTCAATCTTCGTCGCCTTGATTATCCCCTATTCTAATCACATAAAACTAGAGGATAAATGCATTACTATGCTTTCAAACCACTGCCTCAAAACAAATCCCCCCAGCTCTTAAGTTGCCTTCTAAGAAACCATCTGAAACAAATAGAAAACATCTTCAAATGTTTTCAAAACTTAACGCAGCCATAAAACAACGATTCAACCCATCAAACAACATCAAATAACATCCAAAAACCCTTTCCTAACATCCTTTTACTTTCAACAAAGATTAAACTCGATTATCTTCACAACAACTCAAATCTAACAACCTAAACAATTAGAGATTCAAGAGTTTCGGGATTCTATTGATAAAAACAACTTATCAACATCAAGACATATCCAAAATATATATTAAATCAATCTCAAATACTAGAAATCAAATCCAATTCGAAAATCACCTTGATCCATCAATATTTCCAAATTAACTCAATTAAACATTGATAAAACATCAAAATTAGATTACAATTCAGAAATCAAGGATCAAACCCTTACCCCTATTGTGAGAATTCTCCCTCAATTGGTTGATAAAAGCTAAGAAAACACAAGATTTAAATGAGATTTTTGTAAAAAAATATCAAATAACCAGTCACAAATCAAAAAAAAGAGTTAAAGAACTCCTCACCTCTGAATTTTGATGAAAACATGAGTGTTTGGCTGAGCAGAAAGTGGAGAGTAAAAGTTGAGAAAAAGTAAATCTTCTTTTAAGAGTTTAACTAATTTTTAACTATTTTAATTACTTTAAAATACATTTAAAATATACTTAATTAAGGGAGAAATCATCAGAAATAACTTGGTAAAATAGCTCCTTAAAGACTTTTCATTTTGGTCACCTTAAAAAGCAGTTTTCAAAACTTACATTTTGGTCACTAGCCAAAATATCATATTTCCGATTTATATTTTCCAAAATTGATTCCACCAAAAATCAATATGTATTAAAAGATGATTTTTAACTATTTTTCCATATTTTTATCTTTCTGAAAAATATACGGTCCTGAATCTGACTCGAATCTCTAACCCGGTCTACCAGACCGTCTAATAAACCTCAAAACCGCTAGGTCCAAAAACTGGGGTGTTACAACTCTCCCCCACTTAAGAAATTCCATCCTCAAAATTACTTGGAGGAAACAAATGCGGAAATTACTCTAACATATCCGCCTTGCTTTCCCACGTAGCTTCATCAACACCTCGGTGTCGCCACAAGACCTTTACGAGCTCTATCGTCTTATCACGTAGGACTTTCTTGATGGTATCGAAGATCTCTACAGGTTCCTCATCATAAGATAAATTCGATCTCAACTCCACATCCTCCACTAGCATAACATGCGATGGATCTGATCGATATCACTTTAACATCGAAACATGGAACACATTATGAATTTTCTCCAACTCGGGAGGCAACCTCAACCGATATGCTACATGACCCATACACTCAATAACCTCATATGGCCTAATAAACCTCAGACTAAGCTTACCCTTACGTCCGAATCTCATCACCTTTTTCCATGGTGACACTTTCAAGAATAAGCGATCACCCACTGCATATTCAACTTCCTTACGCTTCAAATCCCATAAGATTTCTACTAATCCGTAGTCGCTTTCAACCGGTCGCATACAAGCTTAACCTTCTCATTTGTGTCTTTCAACACATCCGGCTGGGTAACATGCTTCTCCCTTATCTCAGCCCAACACAAGGGCGTACGACACCTCAGGCCATATAACGCCTCATAGGGTGCCATTCGAATACTCGCCGTTGTACGCAAAGTCTACTAAAGGCAAATGCTTCTCCTAGGTTCCTTGGAACTCAATAATGCAGCATCTCAGCATATCCTCCAGAACTTGGATAACCAGCTCAGACTGCCTATCCGACTGAAGATGATACTAGTGCTAAAACTCAACCTCGAACCCAAAGCCTGGTGCAAACTTCTCCAAAACCTTGTCGTAAACCTCAAATCCCTTTCCGAAATAATGGATTTAGGTACACCATGCAAGCGCACAATCTTAGCTATATACAAATCTACTAGCTTGTCCAAGGTATACGTTGTATGCACTAGCAGGAAATGTGCACACTTTGTGAACCGATCAACAATCACCCAAACATAATCCTTTTTAGCCGGTGTCAACGGGAACCTTGTCAAAAAATCCATGGTGATTCTCTCCCATTTCTATTCTGAAACTTTCAACGGTTGCAACAATCCGGATGGAAATTGATGCTTAGCTTTGACCCGCTGACATGCCATGTACCTGGAAACAACCTCAGCCACAACCTTTTTTAACCCAACCGAGTAGTATACCTACTTCAAATCATGATACATTTTAACACTACTGAGATTCATAGCGAAAGGACTGGAATGTGCCTCCGACAAGATAGTGTGCCTTAACTTTGGATCATTTGGCACCACTATTCGACCCTTGAAACACAAAACTCCATCAACATCAAAATGAAAGTCCGTTGGATTACCATCCGCTATGTCCTTAGCATGTTCAACCAATGCATCATCATACGGTTGCTTAGCTTTAATCAACTGCGATAACGTAGGCTTAACTTGCAATTAAGCCAGAAAACCGCCCTCCCATGTTACACTCAACCTCACAAACATAGCTCAAAGCTCAACCACAACCTTACGACTCAATGCATTCGCAACTACATTGGCTTTACCAAGATGATACTCAATTGTCAAGTCGTAATCCTTAAGCAACTCCAACCATCTACATTTCCTAAGATTCAAATCTTTCTGAGACATTAAATACTTCAAGCTTTTGTGATCCGTAAAGATCACACACTTCCCACCATAGAGATAATGTCGCTAAATCTTCAAAGCGAATACCACAACCGTAAGCTCCATGTTATGAGTTGGATAATTGTTCTCATGAACTTTCAACTACCTCGATGCATAGGCCACAACCTTCCCATCCTGCATCAGCACACAACCCAGGCCAACATATGACGCATCACTGTAAACCACAAACTCCTTCCCAAATTCAGGTTGAATCAACACATGAGCATGTGTCAAAACCTCCTTTAACTTTTCAAAACCCTGTTGCTGCTTTTTCGTCCACACAAAAAGAACATTTTTTTGCATCAACATGGTCAATGGTGCTGTAATACTCGAGAACCCCTCAACGAAATGGTGATAATAACCAGCCAACCCAAGAAAACTACGCACCTCTGATACAGGCTTAGGTTGCTTCCAATTGAGAATACCCTCAATTTTCTATGGATTAATGTGAATACCCTCCGCGGAAACCACATGACCAAGGAATATCACCTCATTAAGCCAAAACTCGCACTTGCTAAACTTAGCATATAACTGATTATCCTTCAACACTTGCAACACTATCTGCAAATGCCGATCATATTCTTCCTCGGTTCAGGAGTACACGAGAATATCATCTACGAACACCACCACAAACTGATCAAGATACTCATAGAACACTCTATTCATCATGTCCATAAATGCAGCCGAGGCATTTGTCAAACTGAAAGGCATGACCAGAAACTCATAATGCCCATACCTCGTATAGAACGTTATTTTATGCACACCCACATTCTTAACCTTCAACTGGTAATACCCAAATCTTAAATCTATCTTGTAAAACACTGCTGCTCCATGAAACTGATCGAACAAGTCATCAATCTGTGATAATGGAAACTTGTTCTTCACTGCCAATTTATTCAACTGATGATAATTAATGCACATACGCAATGTACCATCCTTCTTTTTCACGAAGAGAACAGGGGCACCCGACAGAGAAACACTTGGTCGAATGAACCCATGGTCCAACAACTCCTGAAGCTGTGACTTCAACTCCTTCAATTCCATCGGTTCCATCCTATAAGGAGCAATGGACACCGGTCTCGTACCCTCATATGTCTCAATACGAAACTCCACCTCCCTATCCGGAGGTAAACCCGCTAACTTTTCAAAAAAAAAACCACGGGGAAGTCGCACATGGTCCGAATGTCCTGCACTCGAACACCCTTGGCTTCTGGATTCATAACAATAGCCAAATAAGCTTGGCAGCCATCAAACATCATCTTCTATGCTCTAACAGCCGAGACCACATTGGACAGAAACTTTACATTCTCGCCAACTACCACAACTTTGTAGTCATCAGCCAACCTCAAGGAAATCCTTTTGGATTCACAATCCACAATTGCTCTGTGCTCACTCAACCAATCCATACCCAAAATGATATCAAAACCATGGAATGGTAATTCCATCAGATCTACGGCAAACTCATGACCTAGCACCACCAAAGGACAACGCTGGTACAACCTTCTTGTTGTAACCGTCTCCCCAAAGGAACTTGTGACTATCATACCAACATCTAAGATCTCAACATGAGCATTCAGCAAAGATGCATGTTCACTCAAGATATATGAATGTGTAGACCCTGAATGAATCAAATATAATAATGACAAGGATTGCAAAGCAAAAGTACCTGCGATCATATCCGTGTCATTACGACCCTCACGGTGAGCAAAAACCCGAGCCGATCCACCACCCTCTGGTCTTACTGCAGCAGTATGAGCCAAACCCCTCCAACCATCTTCGCACCTCTAGAAATTACCCCTGCCACAGCCTCGGCCCCTAGCAGGTGCATCAACTTGTGCTGGTGCTTCTCTCGCTACCGGAGGACGATCACGCTCTAAGTGATCAGATGAACCACAGATCCAACAAGCTCCAGAATTACCTCAACACATACCCACGTGGTGCCTACCGTGTTATATCCCAATTTTTGGATTAGTGACCAAATTGTAATTTTTGAAAGTTTGGGGGTTAAAGTGTGAACTTGGAAAAGTTTAGGGACCAAAGTGTAATTTCCAAAAGTTATGTTGGTTAACCCCGTAAATGAATAGTTACCCCCAAGAGTGACACTTTTGTGTTACTCAGATTTTTCATACGAGGCTTATATTATTCGAATTTGGATCGAATAAAATTGTTAAGCGTGCTCAGGCCAGTAAAATATTAGGATGGGTGACATTCGAGAAGGTCCCATAAAAGTGTTTATGATCGATATTTTGGATTCAGCAAGAGTAGAGAAAATTCGTATGGATTATCGATAAAGGAATTCTAAGAGAAATTTTATTCTATGAAGATTTTTTTTAATTATCGGAATAATAGACTGAGTTAGGAAAATTCAGTCCAAGTCCTTGGAAAAGGAATTTTTATGGAAAAATAGAGTTTATTTCCCGAATATGGAAATATAGAATTTTCGAAATAAATCCAATAGCTCAGAAAAGGTAAAATCGCAGTAGAAGTATTTTATGGATATCAATATATCGGATCGAAATGAAATTTTAAAGGCAGTTCCAAAGGTTATGGAAAATTCATAAAATATTATTTTATGAATATTTTGTTAATGTTGGTGAGATTCTAACTAGATTTAGTTAGATTATGATGGAGTGGTTATAAAGCTCAAAGAAAGAAAATTTGGAAATCGTATTAAGTGAAATTTGAATATTTGTATCGAATAAATGGCATAAATAAAAATATAAGATATTTTAGGACATGGTTGGTTGGATGTGAACCAATTTGGTTCAATTTTGATGGAATGGCAATTTTTAAGTCTTGTTGTAAATAAAGCCTAGTTGGAGGGCAAATTGGTCATTTACCATAGATGGCATTTTTGAAATTTTTTGGAACTTTGAGGGCAATTTTGGAAGATGAATAACACATGGATTTAGTCATGGCCATTGATTTTTGATAAGATTAAATCATGGCCATTGGATGAAAAGGGTAAAATGGTAATTTCACTAGTTAAATGAATTTAATATTCATTTAATTAGGACACAAGGATTAAAAGATGAAAAAAAAATCATCTCATCTTCACCAAGGGCTGTTCGAAACTCATAAAGAAAGAAGGGGAAATAAGTTTTCAAATTTCAAGCTCAAAATTGGAGAATCGAGATAAGTTTCAAGCAAAATTAATTTAGGTAAATTATTCTACACTTGATTCTCTTCATGTTGATAGTATTTTTGCATGATAAAAGTCAAGTTGGTTCATGTTCACGGATGATGATGATTTTGATTTTGATGGAATATGATGGAATAGAAGTAGTATTGTGTATAATTGATGATGTAGACATGAAATCAAGCTTGAATTTAGATTAATTTCTTGTTTGAAGTTATAAACCCTAACACTAAAAATTGGGGATTTTGGTTAGGGAATCAAATTGCGGATGACATTGAATGGACTATGATGTTGGAAGCTTAATTTTGATGTTAGATTAAATAATTTTCCCAATTGAAGTTAGGGGGACCATTTCTAAAATTTTAAGAAAATTAGGGGAAATTATTGAAAATTTATGTTAGCACTTAAATTGATAAATTATGGTGAAATTAGCTTGAATTGATGTTTAAGGATCAAAATGAAAATTTTTGGAAGTGTAGGAACTAATTTGGCAATTTGAAGAAAATTAGGAATTAGTCTTGAATTTATGAAAAACTGATAGAATTGAAGATTTAAGCATGTTATGAAAGTTGAAGGATTGAAATGTCATAAAAGGAATCATGAGGGACTTTTTTCGAAAATAAAAAGTTAGTTAAGGACCAAATTGAATAAAGTTGAAAGTTAAGGAAAAATTTTAGAAATGATGGAAATGAGTAAAGAATTAATTTTTACATGAATTAAGTGTACAAATATGGAGTTGTGACTAAAATGTCACTGTTATAAAGTTTAAGGACTAAAAGGATAATAGTCCAAAATTAGTAAAAAGTAATGGAAATTGTTCAAATTGAGCTTGAACAATTGATTGATGTTCAAAATGGTCACTAAGGACTTAGGAACCCATTCGACAATCACATGAAAATTTGGGGAAAATTTTAGAAAATATTTATATTCGAATAAATATGTCTTGAATCGAGTTAGTAATGTTAGATTTAAGTCTAACAAAGAATAGTGATAAAATGTGTTCGATTGGTCTTCTACAGTTCAAAAGGAGTTTGAGGAAGACCCGAGTAGAAAAAAGAAGGAAAAGAATATCGAGTGAGCTTAGTGAGGTTGTCTGGCATAAACATGTGAGTGCATTTTATATGCTTGCATAATGATGAAAAAGGGAACACTTGTGATAATTCGACCCTAAATTGAAAATAATAATGTATTATTTATATAAAATTTAACATGATGCATGTTTCAGTAAATGCAAGCTTTAGTAGAATACGAGGTAAGAATTTTATTATGCATAATGGCAATGCATATCTATACATGGAATATGAATAATAACAAGATTAAAATGAAACAAGATACACCCTATGGTGCAAATGGCACTAGCGAGATGTTTTAATATAAGGAGCAAAGAGCGTCCTTATATAAGGAGCAAGGAGCGTCCTCCCGAGTATGTACTCTACATAGCACTACGGTGCAGATAGGCTACGAGGTTTCCATGGGCCTCTAGCCAGACATGATGATAATGATAACGGGATGTTACATGAAGAAGTTACATTTACATGACATACATGTTAGAAATGTTATATGATACATGATAGAAATGTTATATGATACAGTATAATGATGATTCATGTTATACATGATAATGATATCTCGCATGATAGTGATGACACATGGAAAGTTGATATTGTAACATGATTGCTAGATATGGGAAATGTGTATTGCACTTTATGTATGATATGTTGAATTGCATTACTTCATGTTTCTCCTAAAATTGTTTTGAATGCCTCACTAAGTTTGTACTTAGCGTGTGATGTTGTTTCACACGTTTGGATGATCAAGTTATTA
The DNA here is from genome assembly GCA_019671005.1 of Hibiscus mutabilis. Taxonomy (NCBI): domain Eukaryota; kingdom Viridiplantae; phylum Streptophyta; class Magnoliopsida; order Malvales; family Malvaceae; genus Hibiscus; species Hibiscus mutabilis. The sequence continues at coordinate 22,219,151 of CM033728.1, read as the reverse complement.
AAGTGACTACGGTATGTACATCTTTTAAGTAGTTGATATCTAATGGCATGTACACAAAGTTAAAGTATATGTTGGTATGTATTTTAAATGAGTAAACGGATTTGTAAACCTAAATATATGACGTACTTATGTATATTATGAATGTATGGACTTAGAAAATAGTTTGCTACAAATGGTTATGATTTATGGCATAGTTAAATATTGTTTAACCCTAATCGCGTAATAAATTTAAAATCAAGAAAGGGTCTAGGTAGGGTACCTAGTTTTCATCCTAATTAATATTTTTATTTCAAAACCACATTTATAGATTTTATAAAACAATTCAGGGTCAAAACTAGCTACGATAGCCTAGCACAAATTTTAATTCAAAATCGAGAAAGAGTTAAACTACGAGGTAAATTTGGTATATAAAAAAGTTAGTCAAGTTTTCTTATCAATTTAGTAACATCTTTAATATATATTCGGTATACGAGTATACATTAAGGGTGTTACATACCGCATCGCTCACACTCTGGTGCAACACGAGCTCCATGGGCACCCTGGCCAACTCCACCACCACGCCTGTGATCTGGCTTATGTCTCTTATCCCTGAACATCCTATTCTACCTCCCAGAATAGCTAGAGTTAGCCACTCTCTTACCAAAGTTCGTACCTGCAGCCTGAACTGCTGCACCCAAGGATAAATCGATATCTTTGGCCCGATTGACCAACACATCAAAATCTATGTAATCTGCAGCCAGGAGATACGTCTTAATGTCCTTAACAAGACCATAACTGAACCTATCACATCTCTGCTGGTCATCTGGAACCAACTCTAGAGCATACTGACTCAGTCGGATAAACTTCACCTTGTATTCAGCAACAGACATGCCCCCCTGAGATAGAGACATAAACTCGCGCTTCTTCATATCCAAATACTGGGTACCAAGGTCCTTCCTCTTGAAAGCTCCCCGAAAAAACTCCTAAGTGACATCGGCCTCAGGAACGCTAGCAATTGTGGTCACCCACCAATGATATGCATTCCCCTATAGCAGAGATACAATGCAACCCAGCTTGCGCTCCTCTTTACACCCCATCTGATTCAAGATGCGAATTGTCTTTTCTAGCCAACTGTCGACTGCCTCAGGGATCAACCCTAAAACTATGAATTCAAACCACTTCCTCAGAACAAAACCCCGCAGCTCTTAAGTTTCCCTCTAAGAAACCATCTGAAACAAACCGAAAGCATCATCAAACATTTTCAAAACTTAACCCAACAATAAAACAACGATTCAACCCATAAAAAAACATCAAATAACATCCAAAAACCCTTTCCTAACATCCTTTTACTTTCAGCAAATATTAAACTCGATTATCTTCACAACAACTCAAATCTAACAACCTAAACAATTAGAGATTCAAGAGTTTCGGATTCTATTGATAAAAACAACTTATCAACATCAAGAAACATCCAAAATATGTATTAAATCAATCTCAAATATTAGAAATCAGATCCACTTCGAAAATCACCTTGATCCATCAATATTTCCAAATTAACTCACTTAAACATTGATAAAACATCAAAATCAGATTACAATTCATAAATCAAGGATCAAATACTTGGGAATTATAGTAAAGAACCATACATTAGATGATATCATGGACCTTACCCCTATTGTGAGGTTTCTCCCTAAATTGGTTGATAAAAGCTAAGAAAACACAAGATTTAAATGAGTTTTTTGTAAAACAATATCAAATAATCAGTCACAAATCATAAAAACGAGTTAAAGAACTCCTCACCTCTGATTTTTGATGAAAACTTGAGTGTTTGGCTGAGGAGAGAATGGAGAGTAAAAGTTGAGAAAAAATAATCTTCTTTTAAGAGTTTAACTAACTTTTAACTAAATCCTCTTTTTAATTACTTTAAAACACATGTTAAAATATCCTTAATTAAGGGAGAAATCATCAAAAAATAACTTGGTAAAATAGCTCCTTAAAGATTCTAAGAATTAGACCTTTTTTCATTTTGGTCACCTTAAAAAGCAATTTTCAAAACTTACATTTTGGTCACTAACCAAAATATCATATTTTTATTTCCATTTTCTAGAATTGATTCCACCAAAAATCAATATGTATTAAAAGATGATTTTTACTATTTTCCATATTTTTATCTTACCAAAAAATATACGGTCCCGGATTTGACTCGAATCTCTAACCCGATCCACCAGACCGTGTAATAAACCTCATAACTGCTAGGCTCAGAAACTGTAGTATTACATTATATGATGTTTGATGTTTGAAGCTTGTTAGATTGAGCCTAGGTGTCATAGGTTTGGCCAAGAGATCATTAAAGGCTTAGTCGTACTGGTACGAGTCCTCTGGGTTCGGTATGCAAGATCTGTTACGGCTCAATTTGTATAAAATAAAAAAGGAGTACTTGTACGAGTAGCCGTCGTATCAGTACGCCTTTGAGGAAATTTGTACTGGATTGGTATATGGGTACTATACCAATATTGGTTTTAGCCACTAGAATCCCTTAATTTTGCAATATGCAACGGGGATCAGTACTCGAATAATCGTACCGATATGAGCATACCATATTAACTCATTCTGATATGATTTAAGCCTGTATCAGTACGGGGTTAGTTAATTCTAGTACTTTCACGCTATGCTTTGGTTTCTTTGCAAATTGGTCACTGTTTAAGTAATGTTCAATTAATGATGGTATTATGATCCAAATTTAATGCAAATTCACACAGAGGCATGTAATGAACCTAATTGAAGTTTGGTAACATAAATTTCTAATTTAGTCCTTTAGTTAATTGAATTTACATTTTAGTCCATAAAGTGTTAGGTCTTGCAAATTGAATGCTTGTTTCATTTTCTGCTATTGTACATTATACCTTAGGGTTAATTAAGCATCTAGGCAAGATAGAAAAGAAAAAATGGACCAATTTAGGTTACTATTTCAGGTTTGCTTTGGTAAGCCTAATGTGACGTCTTTGATTCGGTCTTGGCAGCTAGGCTAGATCAAGGGGGTTACATTTTTAGTGAAGACTGTGCAGGCTAGAAAATCCTATACGGAATTAATCACAAATCTATAACTTTGGGTTTATGTAGTAATATTTATAACCAAAACTATGTTACAAAGTTTGGGTATAATTTATGAGTTAGCCCACTTAGGATTTTAAGTTAGTTTATATTTTATTTGATCTTAAATCAGCCCACATGCTCATATTGTTGTTGTCCAAGTCAGCCTTATCCATAAGAGAAGTTTAAAGCAGGGAGGATTTAAACTTTGGCAAGGAAAGCACATTTATTTCATTATTACATTAGCTTTTAGATTATTCTGTTTATTATTTTTAATGTTATTTTATTAGGAATAAAGTTTAATTCTATTTAGGAATTTGTACTAGTTTAGTCATCCTTCCCCTATAAAGGGATGAGAACTTCTTCATTTCAAAAGAGATTTGAGATTTGAGTTTTAATAAAAAGGTATTCCTTGATTACATGTTTGCAAGAGTCGATAAACTTGCGCCTTCGAAGTCATCTTCAACGTTTCAACTAGTTTGTGGGAGGGAGAATATTCACACTCTGGGTTGCCTATCTAATCGCGGGTAGGAGGGTTGGTTTTAAGCCATATCACGGAGATTGCCTAGTTAATTGCAACTAGGAGGGTTCCGCGGGCATCTCTTCGATTCCACAAGCCATATTCGTCTTCTTCAAGCTTCCTCCATTGCGCTATCCCCACTAATTCAAATCTGAAATTTTCAAATTTGTTTTTCTATCTTCTAACTTTGTATTTTTCAATTTTTTTCGTTTAATCATTACTTGTTTCCATCTAATCTATCATCTTTACCTTTTTTCTTTAATTTTTATTCTTATTTTTAGAATTTTCAAGAAACACCATTACATATCCTCTTAAAAATTTAAGAATTCCAGTTTTCACTTCCTTTGTTTAGTTTCATTCTTATTATTCATCTACTAATTCTTCTTCTTGTCTTTTTTTCTTTAAATTTCGAACCTTAATTCTAAATTTTTAATGAAACTCCCAACAAGTTTCTCTTGAAATTTCAGATTTGCGCCTAACTTCCTTGTTCGAGTCTAAAGCTCTAGGTTTGCTTCCAAGCCATCAAATTAAAGGTTCCCACGTGCCAAGGCAACCTCCTATCAAATGGACACAAAAACTCAATTTTTACTCGAATCGATATGCATATTATGATATGAGAGCAACATGTATGGGCAAAAACAAATATATACTCCCCTAACAACATCAATAGATGCATTAAAAGAGAAGATCGCACAAATTCATGCAATTTTAAGATCATCACAAACGCTCTAAGGTTCAAGAAAGCTAGTAAGCCCTAACTCTCTCCTAAGAGTACAAAAATGCTTCTTATCTAAAGGTTTGGTAAAGATATCTGCTACTTGGTGCAAGGTATATACATACTCTAGAATTGCATTATTTTTTTGACATGATCAATGGATGTTGAAGGATCAGGTGGGGATGACCCAATCAAAGTTCATCAGCGGTTGAAGTACACTCAGAGGATTCTAATATAGATAGGGGGTAGTTCGAAGGATAACCTCGATTTTATTATCACCATCCTAAAGGGGTAATGCACATGAGTGGTGAGAGATTGTTGAGTTGGGACTACAGTCTGCACTTCCAACCTAAGATGTCTTCTTGGACAAGTTCAGAAAGAAGTAAAACAGTGAAGTTCATATGGATGAGATAAGAGATCCGTTCATGAGCTAAGTTTGGGGAAATCGATCATTAATTGGGTTTGAGCAATGTTTTTTGTGGTTGAACCGATATAACTTTGAGCTAGTTGTCACCAAGTAATTGAGGTGATGGATGTTTAGACATGGATTAAAGATTGAACTTCAGATGCATGTGATAACGGGTCTACCTAGGATATTCTCGAAGTTAGCATATAGTGTGGAGGCACTCAAATGACTTTATAGTTCAATACCCAATCAGATTAGAGACTCAAGGAGTTAGAATTTGGGAACTCAGGACATCACAGGTCTTTTTTAGGCTCCATCTAGGAGGTTTTGTGCTTCGAGACGTGCAAAAAGAGTTGCTTTAGATCAGCTACAGATAGCCGATTAGGGATCTTGGTTGATGGTTCGTAAGGGTTCCTTGATTTCTTTTCTAGAGGAAAGTATTAATGGTTTATTCGAATCGTCGCTTCTATCGATTTTTGAGCATTGAGGTCGATGATATCTTAGATTATGCTTTTTTTACAAAAAGGTTTGATACAATTTTTGAGCACCAAGTCGCATGGCTATAGATTGTCCGATCACAGATGATGTTACTCGAGTTCAATTTTGGAGGTTGACTCATTCTCGGCTTAGTCAAGGTTTTTCTTGAGGTGATGCTAGAGCATCTTCTGCATACGCTGGTGGAGGTACTTTGAGATCCACCATTAGAGTCGACGCCCGAGCCAATGCTAGACAGTCTGTCATTCAGGCTAGAGATAATAGCTTTGTCGTCGACGATATGTCACGTACCTATGCTTCATTTTGGTGACAGTGTTAGAACTAAACTGTAATAGATATGAAATCTAAACCTATGATCTATCATGTCAAATCATAAAGAACAATAAACTAAATAAACTAAATGCAGAAGCTACCTAAATTAATCGATAGAAAACCTTGAATCTTGATGTTGAAAGACTAAATCTTTGGTATTAATCTTCCAAGAATATAGGTTTTCTCTTAACGTAAAACTCTTTGACGGGGAAGGAGAGAAAAAATAAGTTAACCTATTTCTTGGGGACCACTACCTCTTTATATAGCTGATTATTAAATCAACTATTAAATATTTATAACTCTGCCCCTCACTGAATTATAAATATATCTTACGGTATCTACACTTTTATTTCCATGACACTTTAATACCTATGACACGCCTAACATAATTGGTCACTTGATTTTGTGTCAAACTTTATAATAGCATCATACATTTTACATATGTGCCCATAATTGCAGATTTTAATCCAACAATCTCCCACTTGGGCAACATAGGTTTCCTGAAAAAAGTACAGCCTTATGAGCTCAAAAATTGCTATTATATAATAGGTATTCTGTAACAATCTCGTCCATCAACTATATCCATATAGGATCAAAGTAGCCTTTGTCGTATCAATCATGACAAGACCCATCAATGGTCACGTATACAAATGTAGTCAAATGACATAGATCAATCATGGATGCGTAGCATGGAAAATTACATGAAATGTGAACCAAACATGTCTATTTCCAACTGGTCCTCCTAAACCTTAGCGAGATCAAACTTTACTGAATTCAGAGTGTGCATAAACCAAAAGAACTTTATTTTTGCAGAAAATAATCTTAAAATATCCTTAAACTGAAGTAACTAAAATTGTGTCTAAAACGAATGAGCATTTTTCAAAATTACAAACTCCCACTAAAACTGAATATCCTTAAATAACATTACACCCACATGAGTAGTGTGCTCATGAAAGACCTAGGGTGTCAGTTTCTTAATAAGCACGCAATTATGCAGTTTGTACCAGCATGCTCTATAGACACAGAACCACTTTGAATATTTTTTAACAAATAGGAACTTAATAGTTATGTGCTTCAATTTTAAAGTGTTCCTATTGTTTATAGAATAAATGAATGCATATTTATTGTCACAAAATAGCCAAAGTGGTCTTTCTATTCAATCTATAATTAGCAGCCCATGTGACAAAATTCTTTTGCATTAATATTCTAATAGAATCTAAGTATGTAAACTTGATGATCTCTAACATACCAAAACTCCGATATGTGAGCATGTAATTTTTTTTGTTCTCTAAACATATCTCATATCCCTATTGGCTTCTATCCAATGGTTCAAACTAGAATTGCTTAAATATCTGTCTAACATTCCAACAATGTACGCAATATCTGAATGCACACATATTTGAACATAAATTAGATTCTCAATAGCTTATGTATATGGAATCATTTGTATTTTCTAAATTTTAAGGTCACTTTTAGGGCATTGTGTAAGACTAAATTTGTCTCCTTTAGCAATATGAATATCACTTGGTTTACTCCCACAGAACTTGTAGTATATACAATTGTCAACCAAATTTATCTCAAAGCCGATTGAGATAATCAATATGAAATTTATAATTTCATTAATGAGAGTACTACTTAAGCTCATAGATGAATTTATTTATTTTACATATCACTGATTTTGTACCATTAGACACAAATCAATTATTGTACCATATAATTCATTTATTCAGTGTTGCCATTGAAAAACACAAGCTTAACATCCATCTTATGTAGCTCAAGATTAAAATAAGCAACAAGCGTCATGATTATCTTGAAAGAGTCTTTCAATGAAACTTGAGAGAATGTTTCCACAAAATCAATGTCTTCTTTTAGAGTATATCCTTTAGATACAAGACATGCCTTATACTTGTCCACATTATCATTTGCATCCCTCTTGGTTTTAAATATCCATTTACAACCAATTGGTTTGCACCTTCAGGTAATAAGACAAGTTCCTAAACTTTATTGTCTTGCATAAAATTATACTCTTCTTGAATGACATCAATCCACTTTTGAGAGTTAGAAATTTTATGATATGATAAAAAAAGATTGAACCCTTTTCTATCATTCCATTATTATCCTTATTTTCTTGAAGAAATACAAAGTAATAATCTAGAATAGTATTTCTCCTTCCTCTCGTGGATATCTTTAATGACACTTGTTTTTTAAAGGTTATTGAGTTTGTTCTTCTGAAATAATTACCTTATCTTGAATGGGAGTTGTTCAACATTGTTTTGTTGATATACTTGGTTCACTTCTTGATTAATGATAGGTATGGAAACCTAAACATCGTCAAAAGTGATAGTAGGAATTAAATTATAATCCAATTCCACCTCAATAGCAATGTATCTAACCTTATTTCTCCCTCTAAACTCAACATCCTAAAAATATTATAATTCTCTCCTTAAAATTATCCTAATTGTGGGATCATAAAATTTACAGCCCATGGATCACTCAAAATAACTAAAGTAGTTGCTCACTTTTGAAGTTTAATTTCTTCACATGTGTCCTAACTTATACAAAAGAATAAACACTTTGTAACTTGTTGTTGTTTCTTTTGAGCAGGACCCTTAGCAACTTTATTCTAATATATATTTTTTTATTGCCCTTATTCTTAAAGACATTAACTAAATGAGCACTAACTGAATGAGTACTTTTACACTTATAATGCTTCAACTTTTCTTCCTCTTTAACACAATGAGAAATAAGCTCATTTAAAGACTATTTCACATTTTGACAATTGTAACTAATTTTGAATTGGTGAAATTATACAAGAAGCGATACCAAAATCATAAGAACAAACAATTGTTAGAAAGTTCGATCTTATGTGTCGTAAATTTTGAAGCAATATTAAACATTTTCATAATGCACTCCTTCACATTTCCTTGACCCTTATACTTCATAGACATCAAAGAAGACATAAGTGATGTCATCTTAACCTTAATGTTTTGGGTAAAACATATCTTAATTTCGTCAAGGAAACCCTTAATATGGGTAATCTCTTTAGATTTTATTTACTCCTAAAGACTTATAGAATGTTATTCATTATAATCATTAGACTCATGTGATTTGAACAATCTCACCTCTCAAAATCCTGTTTATCGGTGCTTACCGCGGTCAAAGGTGCAAGCTATTATTCCCTTATTGCAAAGTCTATGTTCATAAAACCAAATACTATATGTAAGTGTATTTTCTATTCCTTAAAACTAGTTTCACTAAACATGAGTGTAGAATGTATTTAACAGATATTGTGATAGCAAAGATAAATTACCTAAATATAGAACAAAAATAAGTAAATAAAATGAAAACAAGGTCACATAAATATTCATAAGTAAACAAATAAATTCAACATAATGGCTAGTTCCCCTCAAGATATCAAGCACAACATTAATATCAAGTCTTTGGACAGTAATATTAACTGTAAGCGGTACTCTTGTTGTAGCAATCAAACATTGACATTAAACTATATCAAACAATATATTAATATTTGGACTAACGTATTGCTCACATAAAATACCTTATAATTGTCACACATTTATCGTCACAATTATCGTTGTAATTATGCCAAATATTAACTTTCCTTTGGGCCAATTAATAAACGCATGAATTACAAAAACGCATAGTTATCTTAATATTTTAAATAAACTAATATACACAAAAGCGGTCACTTTGGTGACATCATGTTTCAATTAATCCATTAAAATATTAGACATCCAAAGCCAAAATATGAATTTATTTGTTTCAAAATATTTGTCTTAATTTTATCTTTCAATCAAATTAAAAGACAACAATAAATATAAACCTCATATAAAGATACCATACACTCCATTAATATTTCATCTTTGGACAAAACATTAACTTGCAAGTGATATCTTGATACAGTAATCAAACATTGATAATAAGAACAAGTCAAACGGAAATCTTCCTTTTGGACGATTTATTGCTCATATATAAAACTTAATAATTATCACATGTTTATTATCACAGTTGCACGTGTAATAATGTTAATTATTAACCTTCCTTTGGGCTGATTAATACTAAAATAATCCAACTTACATGCACAAAACCTTCTATATATTAAAATAAAATTATTTCTACAAAATAGGTCACTTTGGTGACTTAATGCTTTAATTAATTTATCTTAAAATATATAATATAAATATACCGATATTCAAATTTAAAATTTTGTAACAGTCAAAACTAAAATTTCTAATTAAACTTAAGTTTTAAAAATAACCCTAAATAAGGTTGTCTATATGAGGCTATCAGAAATCGAAAAAATCAAAATCTTTGATTGCTTCTCAAAAAAGTACCTTAAGCATGCATTTACCAAAATAAAACTTGAATTCAAAACTACCAATCTTTAACTTAAATTAAATAAATATATATATATATATATATATCATATAAATGGATAATTTAGAAAGTGATCACATTAAACTTTAATATATTCATATAACCTAATGATCAAAATTGAAATTCTTGGTCAAACTGAATAGAATATGCTTTTCGTAAGATCTAGAGGTTGATGTTAGATTGGTTAATTCATCAGTTTTGAGGTGTTTATGGGTAAGGTTTTTACCGTGGTCGGTAAGTGAGGATTGAGAGTAACAGTTCTTGTGGAATTGTTAAATTTACTCTCTCCATAGTTGGTGGATGATATATTGTGGTTGGATTAGTCGATGAGCTGATGCATGCCTTGGTTTTTGAGCAAGGGTCTCAAAGCTTTGTGGTTCTAGGTGAACCTATTTGTTGGTAATGGACGCGATGTACCATTTCCTCCCTAGCGTGATCGCTACGTTTAAGTGATGCTAAGTTGAGAACAATTTTGTAAGTAGTGAGACATTCCTAAATGCCCTATGAATGACACATGGGTTAAGGGTCTAAAGCCTTAGAACTTGCAAAAGATTAAGTGGTTGTTGGAATATTCTTCAAGAAATGAATAGGCTTATCTCTTGATCATGGGTTCTAACCCACGATAGAGGTAATGTTGAGTTCAGTGGTACTGGCTATCATCTTTTAGCATGGAACTGACTGAACTAGTAGAGTGAGGAACTCATTTGTATAAGTGAGTGTATATGAGTGTTCTTGCCAAGTGGTTCACCTTGGGACGTGTCTATGTTATTATCTATAGTGGTATGGCTTTGAGTGTTATAAGCTAACATGTAGCGGTAAAGAATGTTATATGTCCCTTTGAGGTAGATGACCCTACCTTAGTCGATGAGTTTCAAGGTTTAGCTTGATGGTTTGAAGTACGAGTATCGTAAGATGAAGGTTATAGATAAGTCGTGAGAAAGATTGAATTCAATATGATGGTTGAGCTCTAAGGACAAGTTGTGAGTTAGTACAAACTCATGAGTGTGTCAGTATAATCATAGGCTTGAAGATAGAGTGATACATGTACCGGATAACCCAAATCAAAGATAGAGTGATACATGTACCGGACAGCCCAAATCAAAGATGGACTTACATTCCCGCTTGGACCAATAACACAAGCCAAGTCCAAAATACTTAAAGATGAACTCTACACCACCGTGCAAGGAGTGCTGACCAAAGGCATGCAAACATTCATGAAAGAACAAGAATTTCAGAAGAGCACGCATTCTCCAAGCTTAACAAATTGGGTCACGCAAACCCATGTTGAAGAAAGCACATGCTCAAGAGTTTAAAGACAATGCCTTAGGCATATTTGAAGTCCATTAATTGGATTTTAATTGTAATTGCTTAGACCCAATACGGAATTATAAAGTTTGGGTGTAATTAGTTAATTTCCAGCCCAAATCAGCTTTATTTAAATTTAATCCTTATCATCCATTCAAACCAGCCCAAACCAACCTTATCCACAAGCTTGCTGCCTTAAATTTTGTTCCCCTTATCATGGGAGAAAGCTAGCCTCACAAGAATCCTTAAACAAGGGAGAAATCATATTCAGCAAGTAAATATATCACTATATTAGTTTTAGATTATTTTATTATTTCTTTTAATGTTATTTTATTACGAATAGAGTTTGATTCTATTTAGGAATTTATTTTGTTTTAACCATCATTCCCCTTTAAAAGGATGAGAACTTCTTCATTGTAAATTAGATTTGATATTTTTAATAAAGGTATTCTTTTGAGTGCGTGTTTGTAAGTTTTGGTAAACTTGTAACTTTGAACCTTTCTTTAACGTGTTAGATCGAGTTGAGCAAGGGAGAATCTTCACACTCCGGGTTATCTATACAAACACTGGTAAAAGGGTCAGTTTTAAGCCGTATCATGGAGGTTGCCTAGCTAATTGCGACTAGAGAGTTCTGCGGGCAGAATTCCACTATTCCACAAGCCATCATCTTCTTCTATATTCGCGCCATTTAAATCATTGTTCTAGCGTTCACATTCAACATTCACACAGTCCCCTATCTTCCAACGTTTACTTTAACGAAAGCGCCAATCTCTCATCCATCTGCGCTCATTTCAACAATCAAGCCATCTTCTCATCCTTCCAGCGTACGCATTCTACATTCCTCGAGTTTGCAAGTCTGTCATCGCACCCGTTTTACAATCTACCACCATCTGCCTCCAAAGTCTCAAGGTCCGCCTTTAGGCGTTTTCATCGCAAACCATCTACTTTCTATTTTTGTAAATTCAACACATGCATGTACGGTGCCACTATGTAACATGTAGTGTCTACAGGTACAGTAAAACAAGTGTAGAGATTGTCAAAGTAGGGCAACTGAAGTGTGGTTTATTGGCTATGGTTGTGTGGAATAGGGATTCTTTTGTTGCAATAGATCTTGTTGGAAGAGCCTTTTGAAACCCTTATGGTCCTATTAGAGTTTTAGCACAACGGTTTATTGGAATTAAGTGGTTGGTTTGGGTGGTGATGCTTGCACCTTTGAGAGTAGTGAGATAAATTTTAATCTTTAGCATAATTGTATGCAACGACAATTTTCTTTTGGGAATCAAAGTAGCTCAACTGGTGGTATTGCATGATCTTGAGTTTGCTTCATTGAGTTTGGGCTAGTACAAGTAAAGTGAGACGCCAAGTTCAGTCTCGGTTAGCCATGTTGGAGAAGGAGGAATGTTAATCTAAGATAGATTCATGATAGAATATGACCGCCTACGTTTCACCTATTCTTAAAATGTTTGGCCATGATGTTAATAATATATGAAAAAGTATTCCCTGTAGTATATCTTCGGTGGGGTGTCGCATTCCATACACAAATAAGGTTGAGTTCAAGGGGTTTGAACCACATATGATGTTAGAGAGAATTATTAACCAAGATAAAACTCATCCAAAGTGAGTTTCTTATATTAAAGCTTGGATAGTATCATTCGGGTCCATCTTATGTTGTTTGATTGTTGGGAATGAATCGTTAGGAATTCATGAGAAAGGTGTCGAGGAATCCTGTGTCAGGAGCTTTGGATAAAGAAGTTTGTGGAGGAACTTTAGAATCGAGGTGAACATATGTGAGATGAGAAATAGAGGCTTTTGAGTTGGTTTCATATATTCCTTCCATTTAATTTTGAGGACAAAATTTTTTTAGGAGGGGACAGTTTTAACAACACGAATTTCAAAATATATGGGTCAGTTCAACCCGAGCCGTGGGCTTCGCATTGTGGGCATTGAAGAGCTCAAGAGAGAGCTTTAGTGGACTCTATGTTTTCTTGTTGGGCTTGGATTGTAGTTTGGTAGAAAGATGGAAGAGTAAAGAGGGGCATAAGGGGGATTTCATACTTTTCGAAAAGGGTTTGGATTTGACTTGCAAATCCCATGTGAGGGAGGGAAAAAGCAAGACATGCTTTCATCATCCTCATAACTCCCCCATCTCTCTTTCCTTTCTCTTTCACCCTGGATTCAAAGGTAAAGGTCCCAATTTTTGCTTTTGAGTATGAATCCTAGAATTCTTGTCAAGAGAAGTGTAATCTACGTTCAAGGATCTACATTTTAAGGTAAGAATCTTTAAGTCTAGTGGATGATAAAAATGGTGGGTTTTTGGGAGGTTTAAGGCTTTAGGAAGATTTATCTTGATCTTAAGGTTGTATCTTGTAGTAATTTCCTACACGAGCTCTAATTCAAGTTTTGTTCGGATTTCATGTTTTGAGGCAAATAGAAGAGGTTGGAGGACCTTTGAAAGCTTGAGGTTTGGAGAATATGCGAAAAAGCTTGATTTGAAGCTTGGGTTCAAGATTCTTGCTTAAGGTTAGTACATTACTAACTCCTTTGTGTTCCTAGAAATCATAATGTGATTGTCTAGTTTGCTTAATTTGATATGATTGGTTGAATTTGGGTGCTTGAATGCTTGAGACCCTTTAATGGCTAATTCTAATATTTGTGTTAAAATGTCCTAAAAATGGTAGGAAACCACTTAAACCATCTTCCATAATTTTTAGGTTCATTTTGGGGCTTTACCATGGAGTTTTAAAGGTGCTGGAAATGACTTGCGAACTCCATAATTTGAATTATGAGTTTGTGTACGATATTAGATGAACATCCATCGGTACCCTTTGCTTTTGAGTGGCAAACTCAGGCAAAATTTGAAGGGCGTATTGATATAGGTCTAGGTTGCATCGATACTCTGTGTTCTACAAGAATTCTAGTAGCTAAAATAAGTACTGATATGCTTGGGATGCATATCGGTACACAGCCCTATATATCGGTACGGGGTCATAGTAGTAACCCCTATGTGTGCAATGTAGGGTATCGGTACGCTTGGTGGGTGTATCGGTACTCAATAGAGGGTATCGGTACACTTTGGGTAATCTACCCAAAAACTACATTTTGAGTTCAAAGGACCTATAATTTGAGGACTAAGGCCCAATGGGCCTCTAATGGGGTAAAATGGATAGTAAAATTGAGAAACTGAGGATTTAACCTCATATACGTATATAATGAGTTATAACTTAGTAAAACCTTAGGCGACATTGTTGTAATAGCAACCATAGGGATTCGTGGTGGATCGAGTGTTGTTGTGTGTTGTATTATAGATGTGTCCTTGCTATGTGCTAAACTGGACACTTGTTTTGGTAGAGTCACCCTTGATTGTTGGGATCCGGATACCCAATGTGAGAAAGAGTGTGTTGTAACACCATGGTTGAAGATTCTGAATGTATGGTCTCGATGCTTAGTGGATCCAGGCCCATTCGATAATGCTCGACAATAGATTCCAAGCTTGAGTGTATGATCCCGATGCTTAGTGGCACCGTGCCTCACTCAGAGTGTATGATCTCAAGGCTTAGTGGTATGGTGCCTTACTCCAGGTTTGTTGGTATTATACTTATGATTGCTGTGTGAGATTTGGTACATCTGTTGTTGTTGATTGCTATGTGTTTAGTCAGTTAGAGGTAGCTCCAATTGTTATTATATATCTATGATGTCATCTTTAGCTACATGCTCATATTTATGATTTGCATGAAGCATGGTTAAGTGGTTGTGTATCCACCAAGCTTTGTTTGCTCAACGTTCGAAATTGTTGTCTCTATTTGTATGTTAGTAGGTTTGTCACCTTGCTTAAAGGAGCTCCATCGGTGAAGGATTCCAGCGCCATGTCTCACTAGAGTATAGTACTTAGGTCTTCGAGCTGTGTATTCGTAGACCTTGTCATGTATTTTGTAACTTGTATTTGAATTTAAAAGAGTGAGTTTTGATAATGTAATTTAAAAGGAGCTCCCTTATAAATGCGTTTAATATTTATTTATGTTTTTAACGATTAGAATTCAAATAGATTTGGAAATCGATTATGGATTGGTCTAAACTAGGTCAAAATTTTATGGTTGGGGTTTAGGTTTGAGGACAAAATATGACAACCGGGTTGAGGGTGTTACAATAACTCTTATGTCAAAACCTCTAATTTCAAAAAGCTCATATTAGCAGCTTTCTTAAAATTAGAGGTTTCACCTCAATCCGTTATTCCACTATTCACCAAATATCCAAATTAGCAGATTTGACCGGTCAAACCACTAATATTAGCTCAAACCTCTAATTTTTGCTCAAACCGCAATTTACCAAACACGACCTATGTATATGTTGAAGACTATTATATATAGCAAGTATAACCTTTTATATCTAAATATATAAAAAATATTTATCAGAGTAATACATTTATAAGATTAATTTTTAAAATAACATTTTTTGATACATAGGATAAACATGTGTTTTATCAATTTTTTGTTTTGAAATAACACTTATTTTGGGGCGAGTCTACAAAAAAGCGTGCTAAGATACGACTAATAAACGATAGGTTCTTAGAATTGTTGGATGAGCAGCTTGTTTAAAACTTTTGATTTTGACTGTTAGACTAAGATACAAAAAACTCATAGAACCTAGAAGAGGTTGTCGTCGGTAAGTATTGAAACTTTGTAAGTAGTATCTAAACGTTTCGTAACATATATGGGGATAACATTTCTTGTTGCAACCTAAAATGTTACAATTATGCATAACATTTAAGGTAGATAGGTGAAGTTTCGAAACTTTATGATATGTACTGGAACCTGTAGAGAAATGTGTAAACCTAAAATGTTTAAAAATCCTGCAACAATAAATGTTTATAGAAGAAGTATCAAAATATGATATAGAGTAACGAAACGTTATGTAGCGAAAAGAACAGTTTAGGTTTAACGTATAACATTTAACGTTTATTTTCAGGTTTCGAAAATTCAATACACGTACGAGAACCTGTAGAGATATGTGAAAACCATAAATGTTTAAAAAGCTTTTAACAATACATGTTTATACAATAAGTATTAAGACGTACTACAAAGTTCTGAAATTTTGCGTACAGTATGTTGGATGGATAAAATTAGATGCTAAAGCTGTAGAAGTAAAGAAAGTAGATAAAATTTTAGGTTAATGCGACATGTATCAAAATTCATTAACAATTCTCAAAACCTTTAGTGATTAATGTAATATTTTTGGTTTAACGAGTAATATTTTAAGTTTTCTCTAGGTCTCGCAACTTTCTTAGTCGTTTTAGCACTCGTACTGATTAAAACCCTCCCCCAAATGAGAATCGAACCTTTATTTGTTTAATAAAATTTTAGGGTTACAACTTATTTCCCCCAACTGAAAATCTGTAGAATCCTCTCCATTTGTAAAAAACTTTCGGCCAATATTATAGATTGAAACCTCATTTTATTCTTAACAATTTAGGTTTGCACCTAAAAATTTGTGCAATCGTCACTAAAGTTTCTCGATTTCAAACAAAGTGAAGGTAACAATCGAAGCCCTAAGTGTGTTTATTTGTGAAATACTTGAAATCTAGGGTTTGTGTTTGGTAATTTTGGTATGGAATGACATTTCTTGTTAGAGAAAGTTTGCTTAAATTGAATATTATTCATCAATTTGGAATGAAATTTTTTTCTTGTTTCTATTTTTGAAATGTAACCCTTTCCATCCTTTCGAACCTAAAAAGGTTAGAATTGTTTGCATTTAGTATGAGAATTATTTACCAATTTTTTTACGGTGAGCTAGGTTTGTTTTTGCACTGATTCATGTGAAGTTTTTTTCTTATGATGACAAATGGAAATTTTAATTTCGTTTTTGATGAAGCTGTTGATGAGATGTTAGCTATACGTGATAGGCCATATGCACAAAAAACATGTCCTCCCTACTTTGTTCTATGTTTTCATTTTCATTTAGATATGTTTTTTGTGTACTCTTTTAAGGAGGAAAAGTTCTTTAAGGTGCTTGGCAAACCGAAGGTGCCATTTGACAAGCTAAAAATTGAACACCCTCAAGTCATGATTCAAAAAAATAAGTATTAGTTATTCACGTTTGTATATTTTTTATTGTTTCCTTCCAATATGCTATTAAATGACTACAGTCGCATCGAACTTGATAGATGGGACTGTGGTATGTTCATTATTGCATGGATGAAAGGCATATGGTTAGGTACCTATATCAGTGAACTACTGCATATAGTAAGTGAATGTTAGATTACTATTTCATTTATAATCAAACGTTGAATGCTTATCATCCACTATTTTATGCTTACGTATCTATTTAGTTTTCAAGTTTAGAAAGTTTGAGAATGTGGCAGGATGCAAATGATATACGATCTTGTTGTAGATACAACAAACATGAATAGGTTACTGCTCCACATTGCGGTGGTAGAACATGGGAAATTGATGAAGAGAATGAAATCAAAACCTCTGGGAACTATTATTCGACCTAGGGCTGTAAATGAGACGAGACAGATTGCGAGCTACTCGAGCTCGACTTGGTCAAAGCTCGACTTGATTGGACTCGACTCGAGCTTGAACTCAGCTCGAGTTCTTAATGAGCCGAGCTACTTGATACTTGACTTGAAAAGCTCGCGAGCTACTTGAAAATATAATATACTACTTTTTTATTTTTTATAATTTAAATTCTAAATCCAACAACATAAACCTCTAAACCCTAAACTAACACCATCAACCCTAAAATTAACAAGCTTGAGTTTACACCACTTGTGTATCAAAGTTTTTTCTTGATAGGGCTTTAAATATGACATGATAGATGGCAAGCTACTCGAGTCCAGCACGATGAAAGATCGGTCAACACTTGACTCGATTAGGCTCGAATCAAGCTCGAACTCAGCTCGAGTTCTTAATGAGCTGAGTCGAGCTCAGATTTCTCAAGCTCGTTAAAAAATACTCGAGCTTGAACTCGACTCAAAATCTTAACGAGTCGAGTTGAGCTCAGCACTAATCGAGCTCTACTCGGCTCGTTTACACCCCTAATTCGACCAAAGTATGTGCCCAGAACCTCTGGCCCATGAGTTAGGTTCATTACTAAATTATTATCTTTTGACAATTACATCATATTAATTATATTTTCAGTCATAGTTATTGATTTGTATTATGGTCTAACAATTTTGGGTTGGTAATTTTCTAATTTGTGTTATGCTACCGAGACTTGGTCCCTATGTACCATTTGCGATTGGAATGACAACATATTCTGCTTTGATTCATAACCCTCAGACAACGTTTTGTGAGAAACAATCATTAGTCGCTTCTAAACGAATGATAAGTTTTAATTTTAAGAAATGTTGTTATACTAAATTCATTTCTATTTAATTCATGTTATATAATGCATGCAAGTAGGTTTTGGTTGATGTTAAGAACGTGATCGCTTGATCTTGGTTTGTGTAGAGTATGGAGGATCTGGCATCATCCTAAGTTTTGTAATCAAAATTTGTTGCACAGTCTACTTCGATTAATTTTGTTGAAAAAATATTTATGATCATAGTTCCGAAACTGTAAAAAAAAATATCGAAACCATTGAGGGAACAAAGCAAATTAATGTTATATAAGATTGAAATTGTGTGATGAGTCTCAAAAACTGTAAGAAAACAAAGCAAATATTAGTGAATCGACACTTTATGGCAGGAAGCACAACTTTTGAATTTAATTTGTTTCAAAACTATGTTTGTGGGTTTCGATACTTAAAAGGCAGAAGTGAAACTTAAATCGTTACAAAAAACATGTTATATTTTAGGTTTGAGACAATGAGTTTCGAAACTCTATGTGAAAATTTGATACTCATCGTGTTACTAAAATGTAACGCTCTGAAATTGGGCCTAGACAATAGATGGATCGATTAGACGGTTCGGGAGAACCGAATTAGGCAATTCAAGTTAGTTTCAGGAATTAAATCTTAATAAAATATTTTTGGCTAAAATAAAATATGAAAAAATACTAGGAAATACTTAATTGGTATTTTAAGTATTTTGGTAAATTCAATTTGAAGGAATTAAATATGATTTTGGGACATTTTGGTCCAGCGACTAAAATGTAAAGTTTTTAAAATTGTTTTTGGTGACTAAAATGTAAAAGGGTCAAAACTTAGAATCTTTAAGGAGCTAATTAACCAAACTTTTACATCATATTTTTCTCTTAATTTAGTCTATTTTAAAGGGTTTTAAATGATTTTAATATTAAAATAAAATAGAATTTGTAATACCCTGATTATTAGCTTAGAAATTTTGCTATTTGGCCCTCGAGACAAATTATGATTCTAGTAACATTTTATAAGTTAAATTAGTAAG
The DNA here is from genome assembly GCA_019671005.1 of Hibiscus mutabilis. Lineage (NCBI taxonomy): Eukaryota > Viridiplantae > Streptophyta > Magnoliopsida > Malvales > Malvaceae > Hibiscus > Hibiscus mutabilis. The sequence continues at coordinate 22,199,590 of CM033728.1, read as the reverse complement.
TGGGGACCAGATTAAAATAAAGAGAAATTACATATACTTTTTTGGTAGCGACCTAACCGAATCAATAAGGATGTTTGTATATTGCATGTAAAGAAACTTAAAACTTTGGCCTTGGACACATTTGACAATCAAGCAAAATGTTAGTGGTAAGTGGGGTTCACGGCATTTGGTGTCTTTAGGAGAGAAGAAACAATTGAATCATCATCTTCCTCTCTAACAGCCGAATAGAGTGAGAGTGAGAGAAAGTCATAGAGATCACCTTAGTTTAGATTGAGCCTTGATCGAATGTGTTTTGTTTGGATGGTAATTTCTCTGTTTATTTCCTATGTGATCTTGTTGTGAATTTGATCATTTTATATGTTATGAAAATTGAGTATAATCGAAGATGTATGTATGAGGATTAGTCTAATTAGAAGTTTTAGAAGATAGTAAGAAGGTTCCATGAATTGAATTTGATCAATAGGTTGGTAGAATCCACAATTTCGAAAGGTCTATGCTTGTGCTTAAGGATTGAAATTATGTTGTGAAATATTAGGCCAATTGAAAACTATGTATATATATATATGTTTGTATATGATTGAGGGATGTTTTAACGGATACAATAATACATGTGGACTGATTTAGTTATATACATAAATTGTGATTTGTGTACATAAATAGCTTGGGACTATTTTGGTGTGTATATACATGCAATTGGACTGCTTTGAGTTAATAAATGGATGCACATGAAAGCATGCCAGAATTTTAATTAAATGAATACTAGAGGACTGTTATGATATATATGAAAATACATGTATGTATGATGCCTTATTTTGAGTAAACAAGTGAAAATAAATGTAAACTTGATTGTTTTGTAAGTACATGTATGTTGGCTGCCCTATTTTGAATAATTAAACAAAAGGAATGCTTTAAGAATGCATAGAGGGGTTGTTTTGAAATTTAGGGACTATTTTAGTTGTCTATAAATGTATGTAGATATAATTGGATTATTTTGGTGCAAATATATGTATATGGGTGTCTTAAATTGTTTAGTACGTGTCTTGAACTGTATGTATATAGATATGTATATATATACATAGGCATACACATGTATCTTGAATTGTTTGTGTATGGGAATGCACCTTGAATCTGTCTTGTACATACTTGTATATTGTATACATTTTGAATTGTTTGATCTTACTGGAGTACCCTTACATATTTATGAGTAAATGTTAATACATGTGCATTGTTTAATGATTAGACCAAGAAATAGTAGAAGAAGCAATGTCCAAAGCGAGTAAAGCTGTAGAGGGACAATCGGGAATAATAATTTGGGAGCAAACATAGCTCGGATATATAGTGAGTGTAGTTTAAAGCCTCAAGATTGGTCTACAGCCTTCTCGAGCACCTTTCTTTGATATAAATTTTTTGCTTACTAAATTCATTAAATACTATGAGATATGCAAAAATGTTGGGTGTAAAGCAAGCTATATTCGAAAGTTATATAAATATAGAGTATGTTAATATGTTTTGAAAAGTGTGTTCAAATGTTATGTGTACCTGAATATGATAATATACTATGGAATGCATATAGAATGATATACGTGATCGACTGTGTTGACATGCTAAGAATTGCATATTCAAGATATACGTGTAGTTGAAAACATTGAGATGTTATGTATAAGTGTTGATCATGAAGTATATAATTTTGGAAGCTATGTTCATTTCCAATAAGAACTATGAAATGTTCTTCATATTAAAAGACGTTGGAGCTATACTTATAATATAAGTTATATTTGTTTATGGCTTGATAAGTCAAGCAATGTGAAAGGTATATGATTATCTGAATAAGGAATTATACTCAACCTTATTTCTAATAAGATTGGATAAATGTGAAAGCCTTGGTTTCGAGTTGGTCTTAGGTATAGTTGGCATGCCATAGAGTCCATAGAGCTCCTGTTTGAGGTGGACTACAATCCTTATTTGGCGACAGTAGGAGGGATGTGTTGTGGTCATTGGCGACAGTAGGAGGGATTGACCGGTACTGCGTGTACCATTTTGTTTGCCGACAGTTAGTTGGGGATTCGTGTACCTAGGCTGTTACTTGAATTCTCAAGGCTATGTTAAAGTTAAAACAATGATATGTTTAAATCCAATTAATCATATATATATATATATTGATAACTTATAAAATAAGTAATTCATGGCTTGGTATGTTGTGTTTGTTAGTTACATGATAAGTAATTTATACTAATGATAAGCTATGTTAAATAATTTATTTGTTAAATAAGAATCGCTTGTATATGATCTTTGTGTAACCTAATATGAAAAGTGTTATGTATCAATTGAATGATGTTAATCAAAGGGCTAGTTCCTCGATTTGGTTTAGAACCTTACTTGACTTTCAAGGATGTGATAAAGGTAAATATTGAATTTTACAAGTTAAACAAACTAACTATGTTTGATAAATAAGGTGAGAAGTACCTATGTTATATGTTACTCTGTTTGATAACTATCTGACTAGTAGTTAAATTAAGAAACATTGTACTTGATAATTTGAGTGATAAGTAAACATACTCTTAAGATACTATATTTGATAATTTTTGTAAAACACAAACATAAGTCGAGGATACGCTAAGTTTGATAGTTATTAATAATAAGAAATTTAAATTCATGACTTGTCCTTCTAATAAACTATTTGATAAGAAAAATCATGCCTATATTGTACTATAACTAAGATATGTTTGGTGTCTTACAAGGCAAGTAACCCATGTTTCCAATATGTTAGGTATGAGAGCTTATTTGATAAGTAAATCATGTTTATCATTTGATATGCTTGATAATTTATATTACACAAACAAATATGCTATGTTGATTGTATAAATTATAGACAAATTGGACTGTTTGTGTGATTAACGAGTATACTGGACTGTTCTATGTTAATTACAAATATGCTATGCTGATTTGTATAAATTATAAACACATTGGACTGTTTGTGTGATTAACGAGTATACTGGATTGTTCTATGTTAATTACAAATATGCTATGCTGATTTGTATAAATTATAAATACATTGGACTGTTTGTGTGATTAACGAGTATACTGGACTGTTCTATGTTAATTACAAATATGCTATGCTGATTTGTATAAATTATAAACACATTGGACTGTTTGTGTGATTAATGAGTATACTGGACTGTTCTATGTCAATTACAAATATGCTATGCTATTTTGTACGAATTTACAATGGTTTTGGATTGTTTCCTAATGTATTAATGTGTATACTAAACCATTGGACTGATTTGATATAAATGAATATACCTTAGATTGTTTTGAATTGTATTATTGTGTATACTTATTTGGTGGACTGTTATGATAAAGATAAAATATTGGAATTGTAATTCTAATGAGAAAACTATTGATATATATATGAAGCTAACATTTTCATGCCTTCGTTACATCATATAATACCTTATGTGCCAAGTATCCCTCGAACATGATATGTTATGTTAGATTGTCTTATATGTAAAGAAAATTATGTTTAAGATATAATATGTTCAATGTCTTACGTGCCTAGGAACTTATGTTATGATATACTATGTTTGATAACTCGTGTGAAGAGTAAGTTATGTATATTGAAAGGTCATGTTGAGAACAATACATATATTGAAGAGAAACCTAGAAAACCTATAAGTTAAATAAATGAATTATGGAAATGATTTACTTAATAAGTAAAAATTGTATCCTTGTATATTAAGTATTCTTTTGGGAGAATAGTCATACTGTGACTGGTTGATTGCTAGAATACTTTTGGATTGTTTGAAAATCCATAAATATATGGGTATGCTTGTTATGAAGACGTCATCATTATATATATACATGTTTGGTGCCTTATATAATAAACAATCCTGCATATTTAGGTGCTAAGCATGATGTCTCATACGATAAGTAAATCTATACCAATGCTAGGTGGTGGTTGATAACCTAAGTGTCAAGTAATACATGTTTAAGTGAGGTTATATATAAAAAATGATTGGATTATAATCTAACCTAAGATGTCGCATGGTGACTCATATAATAAGTAATACATGCTCGTAGGATAAATGTATACATAAATGAATTAAGAAAGTTTATTCTATTTGAACTTGTAGTTAAAAAGACTTGTGTTCGAACAAGTTGATGTTTGATTTGGTTTCGATATGCTTAATAATGTTGCTATATTTGAACTCTATGATTAAGATAAATTGTAATTGATTAAGTTGTTACTTACCAGCATCCGTTGACTTTAACCAAATAGTAGAGTTGTATTATAAGGTTTTTAATCCATATATTTGGTTATCAAACTACCTCATTAAGCAATTGCTTACTCTTTTCCTTCGTTACATTTCAGGGCAAATATATCTTTGAATTACTCCTGAGCTTGGACGCGATCAAAACGACACATATGTATGATTTGAATGTTACTTTTAGAACTCCTAGATGGTGGCACATGAGTGTTATGTTGCATAGTGCATTTAATTTCCATTTTGGATATATATGTATATTAATTTGATGAGTATTCAAAGTTTGTAACGGGCCTTTAATTATTTCTTGGTGATAGCTTGCTTTATATGCTTTGATAATTAGCATGTTAGAGTAGTTGCTGATAGCTAAGTTATAGTAGAGTTATATTCAAATAATTCTTGACGAAACAATATTTATATTAAGATCTAGTGATTGTTATGTATTGTATATGATATATTGATTAATTTTCTGTAAGAGTCTTATGCTGATCAATCAGTCTGATATATGCAGGTCGTAAACTCAAATATGTACATTATCACGAGTTATACCTAAAAGAAAAGTAGTATTGCTAGAATAGACAGTTTAATGGTTAGAATAAGTATGTGGCTAGATATCAAGATTGGAGTAATTGATTTATAATTCATCATGTTCACTTGTTAATTAGGCTATATTAGACATAATGTATAAATATTCGTTCAATGATTATGTGTTTGATTGTATTAAACCTTGAGACCTGGAATTACCTAAAACATATGGCATACTACAAACTAGTAGTGGTTTAGCATTGTTTAATGCATCTACATTTGTTTGTATGGAACTTAAAAGAAAGTTGGACCTATGAAATATTTTTAAAGGTTTTAAATTACCCTGAATTCTTCTCGTATGCTTATTTGTGAAGTGCTAAGTCTTCATATGTTTGCTTTAATGTTGTATGTTTGTTCCTTAACACTTCCTAATTCGGGTTACTCCTAAGCTAGGTTAGGGGTGTTACAGAATTAATAAAATAATTTTAAATTACACAATTCATTTTCTCACGTAACTAATTTTGGTCTCAACTTTCTCAGCAGCCAAACTATCAATTTCTTACCAAAATTCCCAGGAATCAATCTATTTTATTTACTACTTGATTTTTTTGATTCCTACAACAAAATCTACTTAGTTTCTTGAAGCTTTTATCCAATCTTTGCCAATTAAGGGAGAAATCAACAATTAGAGGTGATTTTTCTTCTCTCCTCTAATTAAAGTTCATTTAATGAAATTCTCAAGTTCTTGATCCTGCACAATTGATTTATGTTATGGAATTATGATTAAAACATGAATATGGTGATTAAATTGAGTTTTGATGTGAAAATTTGATAACCACTGATATCGATCTATTTTGTATTGAATCTAATTGATTTTGATCTCTTATAAGATGTGTTTTAATGTTGTAAGAATAAATTAATTAAAGAAAACCCGAAACTATGTGAATTGCTAATTTTCTAGGTGGTAAATAGTTAGATTTTGAAGTGATCTTGGTGTTGAAAGGTTGTTAGAGGTATAAGGACGTTATAAAGATGTTTGTGGATGTTAATTGATGTTTTTAAGATGTTAAAATCAATAGGCTTGGGCTGGGATTTGTTGAGATGAAGTTTGCTGATGATTTCGGTTGTTTTAGAGAGGCGTTTGATTGCTTTTAGTGAGGCGAAGTTGTATTAGTTGGTTGATGGAAATTAAAGATGCATGGAAGTGCATTAATCCCCTATTTTTTATTGGGTAAAGCAGATGAGGTGGAACCTTCAGCTTTTGGAGAGGTTGTGGAAGCTTCAGAAGCTTGATTCTCACAACGGCAAGAGAGCTTTGGGTTGTTGGTGAGTGGAAACGTGTTTTCCTGCTTTTAAAATGTTTGAAGATGGTTGTTGGGAGTTTAGAATAAGTTTGAAACACCTATCTAAGCTCAGAAGTAAGTATCGGTTGAGCTCTCTCTCGTTTTCGGTTTTGCAAAATATAATCTCATGCACATGTTTATAGATTTGATTACTTACTGTTATATGAATGTTTTAGAAATGAAAGATTTTACAAATGATTGTACATGATGTTATTCGATAATAGAAAGTGATTTATGAAAGAATTTTGAGAATGCTAGAATACATGGTTTAATATATTGGAAAATGGTTTGAAGTGATGCATATGTAGAATAGCAAGTTAATGCGGTGTTTATTGATTATATTGGCAAGTTGCTAAGATAAATTGTTATTGAATATAGTTGGTTAGCCATAGGGTTTAAAGTGCACTATAATAAGCTGCCCCATGTGTGTCGAGGGGTCAAGAGTGTGCCATGCTCCACCATGAGACCCACAGCGGTCGAGGGATCAAGAGTGTGCCAATTCTCCCGCTGGTTGATTTATACGTTATAATTGTTGAGTGCTGCTCCAGTTCGAGGATGTATGTGAAGTGGTCAAATGAACCACTTAGGAAATCTGTGTATCCGATATGTTATTATAAAATAGATTGAAACTTGCTTTTGAGTCACTTGAGTGCCAATATATGAGATGGTGTATTATGAGAAATGGATTATGTTTTGTATAATATGGTTTATAAATGAGATACTCTTTAAGCATGATATTTAGAGATTTTGTCATATGAAGCTTAAATTGAGGTTTGTGATAGAAATCCATGATACATGTGTTGCAAGTGATTTAAAAGTTCATATTTGAAGAGATTATAGAAGAATGAGATTATTTTGGCATGAGACTTATACATTTAGTTTGAATTAAAACGGTTTTAAATGCATTGATGAGTGTTTTTGAGTTCCCTCACTAAGCTTATAGCTTACGCTTTCCTTTCTCATCAATGCAGAGAATAAACTCTTTCGGATAGAGAGTAAGCAAGGGAACATCCAAGGATTGAAGTATTTTCAAGTATGGTTTTACAAATACATAGTAGTAATAAGAGACAATGTGATCAAGTTGTAATTGGGAGGTTTATGTTGGATACTCCCTGGTTGTACAAGTTATGTTTTATGTTTTGGACTTGTATGATGCTCAATGTTTGGTCTTGAGGGGTTGGTAAACAATTTGCATGCTTGGGTAGAGATCATGCCTATAGAACAATTGCTTGGATTTGATATGTTGCATATGATCTTCTACCATGCTTGTATGATTGAGGAAATTATGTTTGTTAAGTTGTATGATGATTAGATGATGATTGGAGCATGCTAGATTGAGCCAAAGTGTCATATGTTCGACCAATAGGTCATTACAATTCTGTCCATACCGGTACGAGTCCTCAGGGATCGATAAGCGGGGACCTATCTCGGCTCAATCAGGGCAAAAATTCCTTGGTGTACCGATACGCCTAGGGACCGTATCATATGCAATGCTGATAATTTGGCTTGGGGTCAGTACACGGGCAACCTTACCGGTACGCCTTTTGGCTACTGGAATTCTCATTTTTCTAACATTGCATACCCGTACTGATACGCTTGAAGACCATATCGGTATGCCTTTGAAATTCGAACATGTACCGATATGGGGTGTTAGTGTATAGATATGCAGTTAGTTAATTATGTTAAAATGCTTTTTGAAGTTTAATTCTTTGTAGTTTGGTCCCTATTTCTTGATCATGCAATTAAATGAGTTTGAACAATTATTTTAAGTTGAAATATAAACTGATTGAATGAAATATGACTAATTAAGGATTGATAACTTTAATTTCATGAAATTCCTCTTAGTTATCCAAGACTGCAATTGGGTCCCTAAAATGCTAGTTCGTATAATTGGATGTCAATTTGACGTTTGATTCAGTTGTAATTTTCACTGTTGCCAGCATGATCATCTTAGGACTTAATTATGTATTTAAAAAATAAAAAAATAAAAAATGGACCGTTTTCTAAAGAATTCCTCCGGGATTGTCTTAGCAAACCCTAATGTAGCTCGCTTGGTTTGGTCTTGCAGCTAGACCAAGTCAACGGGGCTAAATTTGTTGGTATCAGAGCTAGGTTATGATTGTTGGGAGGTGGGTTATGGTAGTTTGATGTATTGTTGATTTATGATCATGTTGTTTGGTTTGCACGATGTTTGATTTTGTGAGATTATGTTTGAAATATGATATGTTGGGGTGTTTAGCTTGGGGACACATTGCCTTATTACTACTAGTGATAAATGATTTTTGCTTTTAAATATGAGCGACTTGGATTCTTGCTGCAAGATGGTCTAATTGCATTTTTTATTGCATTATCATATTTTAAACTCATATTTTGTAAACCCCTCGACCCGACCAAACCGAGTGAGCTACATTAGGTTTAACGAAGAAAACTAGAAAAAGATTATGAAAACCAGTCCATTTTTTTCCTTTATCTTGTCTAGATGCGCATTATTATTCCTAAGTGATCATACTTGCAGCAGATGAGATTACAAAGGAAACGGGCCATGGAAAGGCAACCGATTGCTACAATTCAATTTAGGGACTAAAATGTAAAACTTGTAAATTACAAGGCCATTTAGGAAATTAAGGTTACCAGTCCTCAATTAGTAAGATTACATGCTTGCATGTTAATTCTTGACCCAATCCAACCATCCAAACCGACACAATTGCCAAAACAAGATTCAGGGACTAAATTGAAAGAGAACAGAACCTTCAATCCATGACATTAACAGAATTAAGGCCACCCATATCGATACGCGGGCAACTGTATCAATACGATGCTTAATTTAGACCAACCTTGTTTCGGTGCGCCGTGTGCCGAAACGGTACGCCAATTCGAATAAAAAATCCAATTTAAAATTATTAAACATCGTATTGATACGATCAGCATGTGTTTCGGTACGCGGGCTTGGTTCAAAAAGTAAGTTTCTAGTACTGCTAAACTGTACCAAAACCCCTACATCCGTACCGATACGCAGTGCTTAGAATTGCCTACCCATACGGTTTCGTCCCTTGCGTATCGGTACGCCTGGGCCTGTAATGTCATTTTTAGCTGGTTTTTCACTCAAATCTAGACGCATTTGGATCCCAACAAGACTCATACATGTATACAAACTTTCATTAAATCATATTTCATCACTTGCACCAAGATTTAGCAACCATAACATTACTTATACTTCCAAAAGAATCAACCTATAGGCATGCTCCCTAAAACACTCACCAAACATACCAAAACATTCAATTGAACATTTTCCAGCATATGCAACATTCCAACATATCTCTATCACCATAATCAACATGATAGACTCATCAAAGCATATCATTCAACCAAAGCTATCTAGATGCATACCTAGGTAATCACCTGCCATCAATCATAAGCAAAACCATTAAAAGTTCATCAACATTAATCCAAGTCCAAAACAAAACATTAACCATGCTAAAAAACTAGGGAAAAGCAGAGTTACATATCCAAAACATGGCGAACATATTGCCTTATTAACCGAAAACTAAAACTGATTTCATACTCAAAATAGTCTTGTCCTTGAATCACTTAGACTTTGCCTTTGCTACCCCCAAACCTCAATGCTCTGCATCATTAGGAAAAAGATAGCATAAGCACACATGCTTAGTGAGGATGCTCTTAAAACAATGATGCAATTAAATCCTTTGAAAACCAAACACATGTTTTCAAACCATGCTTACGGCCAAAGCATCACATTGATTCCAGTTCAAAACATGCATATCAACATTATGCAAAACCCTTATCAACCAGAAGCTTAAATCCAAAAGCATTAAATCACATTACCATGCTTAAATCCCAAAGCATTACAAAATAGGTTCAAGACATGAACTTTCATATTTTGGCAATTATAGTGACCCCGGATAGTCGACCACTATCCTTGATTAGCCGACTGCTAATCATTGGTTAACCGACCGTTAACCTTACACATCGGATACACGAATCTCCCTTAATGATCGACCACCATTAAGACCCATACCATGTCGACCACATGATATGACAACCTTGCCAACCGCAACATTAACATCAACAAGGGGAATCGACTGCTCAACCCAAGTGATAACATCATAGTCCGAGTAGCTGACCGCTATACCTCAAGGTCCTTTACCCACAATCAATTTTAAATATATTATAGTGCACTTTATCCTATGACATGCCAACTATATCCGAATGTTTCCTCATCATGTCACATAGCCAATATATCATTTATAAACTATTTACTCACTGTTTTACAATGCATTACACAAAATCTCCACATATGCAAGCCATATTGCCCAAGCAAATACCCCATTCCTGATCAGAATGAGAACTAATGCTCACTAGCATATCATATACTTTTAAACCACTGCATATGTACCCAAAATCATGCATTTACAGTAAGTAAAACAAATCATGATTACGACCAAAATATGAATTATACATGCTTATATCCAAACCGATATTAAGGAGCAAAAGAGGGAAACATACTTTCGAGCTTAGGTAAGTGTTTTAAACTTATCCCAAACCACTTTCAAACCTTTGAAAGACTTTTTAAACCATTTCCACTCACTGATTTCACTTTTCTTTGCTTGCCAATGCAAAACAAACTTCCAGCAAGCTTCAATCCACCTCAAGATGCTTCGCCTTGATTATCCTCTGTTTTGGCCACACAAAACTAAAGGAAACATGCATTAAAATGCATCCAAATCTCCGCCTCAAAGCAAAATCCCGTAACTCACAAGTTGCCCACTCAAAAACCATCTGAAACTTATCGAAATCAATCTCAAACACTTCATAATCTTAGCCCAGCCACACTACAACGATTCGATACATCAAACTTCATCAAATAACATCTAAAAACCCTCTTACAATATCCTTTTACTTCCAGCAATGATTAAACACCAAAAACCTCATAAAAACCCTTAACTAACTACCTTTAATGTTAGAGATTCAACTAGTTTTGGGATTACAATGTTAAATCCAAGCTTTTAACATTATTAAACATCAAAATCATGATCTAACCTGATCAAGAACCCAACAAAATAGATCCAATTCAAAAATCTACCAATTTCACCAATCAAAACACAATTAAACAATTTTTCCTCAATTAATCTATCAAAACTCATTAGAAAACAATTGTAAAGGGTCAAAAACTTGGGAATTTCAGTAAAAAAACCTTTCATTAGAGGAGAAGAACGAACCTTACCTCTAATGGATGCTTTCTCCCTTAATTGGCTGATTTTACATGTGGAAAACAAAGTTTAAACAATAAGGTTTTGTTTAGAAACCATTAAAATCCATTGGAAATCAAAAGATTTAAGAGAAAAAAGATTTACCTAGAGATTTAGAAGAAGAGAATAGTATTTGGCTGGAGAGATGTTGAGAGAAAAGGTTTTTAAGAAATTTAGTTACATGACTTTTGTTTTAAAAGGATTAATTATGAATTAATTCACCCCAACCTATTTTATCTTCCAAAGCACTTTTAAAAATAGCCAATTAAAGGATAAAGTATGGAATTAGACTTTTGGGCTATTAGCTCCTTAAGATTTAAAGTTTTGACCCTTTACAAAATAGCCACTAAAAACAGTTTTCAAAATTTGCATTTTGGTCACTAGTTCAAAATGTTTGATTTCCAAAACACCTTTCCAAAAAATTATTTTACCACAATTATTAATATATAAAATAATGATTTTAGAGTATTTTCCCATATTTTTATCACTTCCAAAAATATTTAATCTGATTTAATCCCGAAACTAACTTGAACCTCTAAATACCGGTCCACCCGACCCTCGAATCGAACCCAAAAACCGCTAGACCCAAAATTGGAGTGTTACAACTCTTGCCCTCTTAAGAAATTTGGTCCTAAAAATTTACCTAGAGGAAGAAGATGCGAAAATTGCTCCAACATATCTACCTTGCTCTCCCAAGTGGCTTTGTTGACACCACGATGTCGCCACAAGACTTTAACATGTTCTATCGTCTTGCCACGAAGAACCTTGCTACTGGAATCAAGGATTTCCACCAGCTCTTCGTCAAAGGAAAAATTTAGCCTCAACTCAATATGCTCTACTGGCATAACATGCGAAGGATCCGACCGATACCTCCGTAACATAGATACATGGAACACATCATGTATTTTCTCAAGCTCGGGATGCAACCTCAACCGATAAGCCACAAGACCAACACGTTACAAAACTTCATATGGTCCAATAAACCTCGGACTAAGCTTACCCTTACGTTCGAACTGCATCACCTTCTTCCACGGTGACACTTTCAAGAACACTCGATCACCAACCGCATATTGAATCTCCCTATGCCTCAAATTTGCGTAAGATTTTTGCCCATCCGTAGTTGTTTTCAAGGGATCACACACAAGATTTATCTTTTCATTCGTGTCTTTCAACACATGCGGCAAGGAAACATGCTTTTCCCCCACCTCAACCCAACACAACGGTGTGCGACACCTTCGGCCATACAAAGCCTCACACAGAGCCATCTGGATACTCGCTTGATAGTTATTATTATAAGCAAATTCAACCAAAGGTAAATGCTTATCCAGGTTCCTTGAAACTCAATAATACAACACATCAGCATATCCTTCAAAACCTGGATAACAATCTCAGACTGTCCATCCGTCTAAGGATTATACGCGGTACTGAACCTCAACCTCATAACCAAAGCCTAATGTAGACATCACAGAACCTTGCTATAAATCGCTGGTCTCTATCAGAAATAATAGACTTAGGTACCCCGTGCAAATGCACAATCTTAGCGATGTACAAATCTGCCAACTTATTCAAGGTATACGTCGTATGCACTGGCAAAAAATGTGCACACTTCGTCAATATATCAACAATCACCCAAATGGAATCTGTTTTAGCTAGTGTCAACGGCAACCCTGACACAAAATCCATGGTGATTCTCTCTCATTTCCATTATAAAATTCTCAACGGTTGCAACAACCCGGATGGAAATTGATGTTCAGCTTTAACTCGCTGACACACCATGCACTTATATACAAACTCTGCCACATCCTTTTTTAAACCAACCCAATAGTACACTTCCCTTAAATCACAATATATCTTGGTACTACCGGGATGCATAGCAAAAGGACTAGAGTATGCGTCTACCAAAATAGTATGCTTAAGCTCCGAATCTTTCGACACCACTATTCAGCCCTTAAAGCATAAAACACCATCATCATCAAATTAAACTCTGATGGATTACTATCCGATATATCTTTAACATGCGGAACAAAAGAATCATCAAACGGTTGCTTAGCTTTAATCATTTGTGATAATGTAGGCTTAACTTGCAACTCAGCCAACAACTCACCTTCCCATGTCACATTCAACCTTGCAAACAACGCTGTAAGCTCTACCGCAACCTTACGACTCAAAGCATCCGCAATCACATTGGCTTTCCCAGGATGATACTCGATCATCAAGTCATAATCCTTAAGCAACTCCAATCATCTATGTTGCCTAATGTTCAAATCCTTTTGAGACATCAAATATTTCAAACTCTTATGATCCGTAAAAACAACACACTTTTCTCCATAAAGGTAGTGTCTCCAAATTTTCAAAGCAAACACCACCGTTGCAAGCTCCAAATCAAGAGTCAGGTAATTCCGCACATGAGCTTTCAGCTGTCTCGATGCATAGGCCACAACCTTGCCATCTTGCATCAGTACGCAACCCAAACCAACGTACGACGCATCACTGTAAACAACAAATTCCTTCCCTAACTCAGGTTGGATCAACACAGGAGCATGTGTCAACACTTCTTTCAACTTTTCAAAACCCTGCTATTATTTCTCCGTCCATACATAAGGAACATTCTTTTGCAATAATTTTGTCAAAGGTGCAGCAATATTGGAAAACCCATCCATAAAACGTCGATATTAGCCAGCTAATCTAAGAAAATAGTGAACCTTGGCCTCTGCGTATCATACGGACACCCAAGGATCGGTACGCGGGGTCCTGTTAAAGCTCAGATCGTTGAAATAAAGCAAAGGGTATCAGTACCCTACCACCGTATTGGCACGCCTTGAGGAAAATTATGCACTAGTGTCGGTATATGACTTTGCATACTGGTACGATCCCTTCGATCTTAACAAGCCGTATTGATACGCGGGGTACCGTATTATTATGCTGTTTAGCTACTGGAATTTTGAGTTTTGAGATAACAAAGGGGGGATCGGTACAAGGTCAAGGCCGTATTTGTACAGGTGGTTCGATGCACCGTATTGATACAGTTATACATGTATCATTACGTGTAACAGTTAAGTTAGTTAGCCCGTATCAGTACGGCTTGTCTGTATCAGTACGCTCTGTTATTTTTGTGTATGACAGTTGTTGAAGTTTGGATATCTTACAATTAAGTCCCTAATTGTTATGAATGCAATCGAATGAGCTAGGGCGGTTGTTTTGAGTTGGAATTTAACATGTGAGCATGAAATTGGATTAATTAAGGTTGGGAAATCTTAATTGTGATAAAGACCTTGTAATTTACATGAATTACATTTTTGGTCCCTAATGTGAATCATTCAGCAAATGAACCTTGTTTCGCAATTTGAATTTAATATGATGTTTCCCCTGAAGCATGTTCAGTTAGGACCATAATAATAGGCATATAGACAAGATAAAAAGGGAAAAAAATAGGCTCGGTTTAGGTTATTATTTCAGACTTGCTTTGACAAACCTAATGTGCTCTTTTAGTCCGGTTTCGGCTAGGCCAGGCTAAGGGGGTTATACTGAGGCACATTCGAGTCCTTTTGCTACACATCCAAGGAGTACAAAGATGTATCAAGATTTGAACAAGAAGCATTTCTGGGTTGGTTTGAAAATGGATGTAAGAGATTTTGTTGCTCGTTGTATGTTATGTCAACGTGTTAAGGCTGGGCATTAGTTTCCTTCAGAGTTGTTGCAATCGTTAAGGACTCCAGAATGAAGTGGAAGAGAATTACCTTGGATTTTGTGTCTAGTTTGCCTTTGACTCCATCAAAGAAGAATTATGTGTGGGTGATTGTGGATAAGTTTACGAAGTGTGCACATTTTCTGTTTGTGCATACGACGTATACTTTGGATAAGTTGGTGGAGTTGTATATTGTTGAGATCGTGAGGTTGCACGGGGTGCCTAAGTCTATAGTATCAGATAGAGATCCGTACTTTATAGTAAGATTTTGGAAGTGTTTGCTTAAGGCTTTGGGTACGCGATTAAACTTTAGTACTTTGTATCATCCTCAAACGAAAAGACAGTCTAAACGCGTTATCCAAGTGTTGGAGGATATGTTATGGTGTTGCATCATTGCTTTCCAAGGATCATGGGAGAAGCAGTTACCTTTGGCGGCGCTTGCCTATAACAATAGTTATCAGGCTAGTATTTAAATGGCTCAATACGAGGCTTTTTATGGTAGTAGGTGTAGCACGCCACTTTGTTAGGAGGAGGCAAGAGAAAAGTATGTTTATTTGCCGGATGTATTGAAGGATACGAATCAAAAGGTAAAGCTTATTAGTGGTCAGTTGAAACAGATCGGCAAAAGTCATTTGCTGACTTGAAGCGTAGGAAGATTGAGTTTTCTGTTGGTGATCGGGTGTTTCTAAAGGTTTTGCCTTAGAAGAAAACGATGAGGTTTTGACGGAAGGTCAAGTTAAGTCCTAGGTTTATTAGGCCTTATGAAGTGTTGGAGCGTATTGGTCTAGTTGCTTATAAATTGAAGTTGCCGGCAGAGTTGGAGTAGATACATTATGTTTTCCATGTATAGATGTTTCGGAGGTACAGATTGTATCCTTCGCATGTGATACCTATTGAGGAAATTGAGTTGAATCTGGATTCGACTTATGATGAGAAGTCGGTGAGAATTCTAGATTCAAGCAGCAAGGTTCTTCGCGGAAAGGCCATAGAGTTGGTGAAGGTGTTGTGGCATAGTGTCGAGGAAGCCACCTGGGAAAGCAAAGCGGACTTGTTAGTTTCCTTACCTTTTTCTGCCAGGTAAATTTTGAAGACGAAATTTCTTAAGAGGGGGAGAGTTGTAACGCCCTAAAATTGGGCCTAGATGTTAGATGGATCGATTAGACGGTTCAGGAGAACGAGATTAGGCAATTCAGGTTAGTTTCGGGAATTAAATCTTAATAAAATGTTTTTGGCTAAAATAAAATATGGAAAATGCTAGGAAATACTTAATTAATATTTTAAGTATTTTGGTAAATTCAATTTTTGGTGACTAAAACGTAAAGTTTTCAAAACTATTTTTGGTGACTAAAACGTAAAGGGTCAAAACTGAGAATCTTTAAGGAGATAATTAACCAAAATTTTTCATGAGATTCTTCCCTTAATTTAGGCTATTTTTAAAAGGTTTTAAATGATTTTAATATTAAAATAAAATAGAATTAATAAAAGGATTTTTAATTACACAATTCATTTTCTCACGTAGCTAATTTTGCTCTCAACTTTCCTGTCAACTTTCTTAGTAGCCAAACTATAAATTTCTTTCAAAAATTCCAGGAATCAATCTTTTTTTTTATTTCTGTTTGATTTACTACTTGATTTCTTTGATTCCTACAACAAAATCTAGGTTTCTTGAAGCTTGCATCCAATCTTTGCAAATTAAGGGAAAAATTATCAATTAGAGGTGATTTTCATTTCTCTCCTCTAAATAAAGGTTCTTTAATGAAATTCCCAAGTTATTGATCCTTTACAACTGATTTATGTTATGGAATTATGATTAAAACATGAATATGCTGATTAAATTGAGTTTTGAAATTAAAATTTGATAACAACTGATATAGATCTGTTTTGTATTAAATCTAATTGATTTAGATCTCTTATAATATGTGTTTTAATGTTGTAAGAAGAGATTAATTAAAGAAATCCCGAAGCTATGTGAATTGCTAAATTTTTTTAGGTTGTAAAAAAAGAGATTTTGAAGTGATCTTGGTGTTGTAAGGTTGTTGGAGGTATAATAGCCTCAGTATTTGGATGCAAAGAAGCATGACTTTATGGCTTTGGAACAGGGCAGCATGTCTGTGGCTGAGAACGTGGTGAAGTTTGTCCTCTTGAGTCAATATGCTTTGGAGTTGGTTCTAGATGATCTTGAGATGTGCAACAGGGTTCGCTATAGTCTTGTGAAGGATATCAAGACATATCTGCTAGCGGTAGACTATACGGATTTTGATGTGCTTGTAAACCATGCCAAGGATATTGAGCAATCCTTGGGTGCGTCCTTGTCAGCGGCAAGTAAAAGCTTTGGTAAGAGAGCGGCTGATTCTGGTAATTATGGGAAGCAGAATAGGAGGTCAAGGGACAAGAGGTTCAAGCCAGAGTTTAAGCGTGGCGGCGGTGGCCATGGTAATCAGGGTGTCCGTATTATAGCTGAGTGTGAGCATTGTGGTCGATGCCACATAGATACATGTTAGGGAAACATCAAAGGTTGCTGGGCGTGTGAATCTCATGATCATATGAAGCGTGATTGTCCTCGTGCAGCGAGAGATGCATCGGTACAAGCTACTGCACCTGCTAGGGGCTGAGGCCATGGCAGGCGTAATTTTTAGAGGCGTGAGGATAGACAGAGGGATGTAGCTCATATGGTTGCTGTGTGACTAGAGAATAGAGGACCGACTCGGGTTTATGCTCATCATGAGCGGTGCAATGACACTGATGTAATTGCAGGTACCTTTACCTTGCAATATTTTTCGATGTCTTCTTTGATTGATTCAAGGTCTACGAATTCATATATCTTAAGTGAGCCTGCATCATTGCTGAATGTTCCTACTGAGATCTTAGATGTTGGCATGTTAGTAACTAGTTCTTTTGGGGAGACGGTTACAACTAGAAAGTTGTATAGGCATTGTCCTTTGGTGGTGCAAGGACATGAGTTTGCCGCGGATTTGATGAAATTGTCATTCCATGATTTTGTTGTTATTTTGGGTATGGATTGGTTGAATGAGCACAAGTCGGTGGTGGATTGTGAGCCCAAAAGGATTTCCTTGAGGATAGCCAATGATTATGAAGTTGTGATGGTTGGCGATAATGTGAAGTTCTTGTCTAATGTTGTTTCGGCTACTAAAGCAGAGAAGATGATGTTTGATGGATGCCAAGCTTATTTGGCTATTGTTATGAATTCGGAAGCTAAAGGTGTTCGGGTGCAGCACATTCGGATTGTGTGTGATTTTTTGGAGGTGTTTCCTGAAGAGTTACAAGGTTTACCACCGGATAGAGAGGTGGAATTCGGTATTGAGACATATGAGGGTTTGACTCCAATGTCTATTTCTCCTTATCGAATGGCACTGAAGGTGTTGAAAGAGTTGAAGACGCAACTCCAGGAGTTGTTAGATCATGGGGTTCATTCGACCGATTGTTTCGCCCTAGGGTGCTCCAGTTCTTTTTATGAAGAAGAATGATGGATCGATGCGTATGTGCATTGATTAACGACAGTTAAATAAGTTGACAGTGAAAAACAAGTACCCGTTGCCGTGGATTGATGACTTGTTCGATTAGTTTTATAGGGCAGCGGTGTTTTCGAAGATTGACTTAAGATAAGGTATTATCAGTTGAAGGTTAAGGATGTGGATGTTCATAAGACTGTGTTTCGTACGAGGTACGGGCATTACGAGTTCTTGGTGATGCTGTTTGGGTTAACAAATGGCCCAGCTACTTTCATGGATATGAATAGGATTTTTTATGACTATCTGGATCAGTTCATGGTGTTTTTAATTGATGATATGCTCATGTACTCTCGTATCGAGGAACAACATGAGCAGCATTTGCGGATTGTGTTGTAGGCTTTGAAGGATAATTAGTTGTACGCTAAGTTGAGCAAGTGCGAGTTCTGGCTCAAAAAGGTGATGTTTCTTGGTCGTATGGTCTCCGTGGAGGGTATCCGTGTTGATCTACAGAAAGTTGAGGCTATTCTCAATTGGAAGCAACCTAAGTCAGTTTCCGAGGTTCGTAGTTTCCTTGGGTTGGCTGGTTATTATCGACGTTTTGTGGATGAGTTTTCTAGTATTACGGCATCGTTGACAAAATTGTTGCAAAAGAATGTTCCTTATGTGTGGACGAAGAAGCAACAATAGAGTTTTGAGAAGTTGAAGGAAGTATTGACACATGCTCCTGTGTTGATCCAACTTGAGTCAGGGAAGGAGTTTGTGGTTTATAGTGATGCATCGTACGTTGGTTTGGGTTGCGTACTGATGCAAGATGGTAAGGTTGTGGCCTATGCGTCGAGACAGCTAAAAGTTCATGAGTGAAATTACCTGACTCATGATTTGGAACTTGCAACTGTGGTGTTTGCCTTGAAGATTTGGAGACACTAACTTTATGGTGAAAAGTGTGTGGTTTTTACATATCATAAAGTTTGAAATACTTGATGTCTCAAAAGGATTTGAACCTTCAACTGCGGCGAATTCAAGATCATGAGTAGGGTAATTACGTTCATGCACCTTCAACTTTCTAGATGCATACACAGCTACCTTACCCTCTTGCATCAACACATAACCAAGCCCAACATAAGACACATCACTATAAACAATGAACTCTTTTCCTGATTCAGGCTGAACCAAGACCGGAGATCGCGTTAAAGCTTCCTTCAACCTTTCAAAAGCCTGTTGCTTATTCTCCGTCCACTCAAAACGAACATTCTTTTGCAATAACTTGGTCAACGGAGCAGCTATATTGGAGAACCCCTCAACAAACCTACGGTAATAACCAGCCAACCCTAAGAAACTCCAAACCTCTAACACAAATTTAGGCGCTATCCAACTCATCACGGCCTCAATTTTGTGTGGGTCAACACGAATCCCATCGGCTGACACCACATGCTCAAGGAAAACAACTTCCCTAAGCCAGAACTCACACTTGCTTAACTTGGCATACAATTGATTAACCAAAAACGTCTGAAGCACAATCCACAAATGCCTGTCATGATCATCCTCGATGTGAGAGTACATGAGAATATCATCGATAAAAACAACCATGAACTGATCCAAAAACTCATGGAACACTCGATTCATCATGTCCATGAAAGCAGTCGATTCATTGGTCAAACCAAATGGCATCACTAAAATCTCATAATGCTCGTACCTCGTACGAAAATCTGTCTTGGGCACATCCACATCTTTCACCTTCAACTGATAGTACCCAGACCACAAATCTATTTTAGAGAACACCGACGTACCCTTAAACTGGTCAAACAGATCATCAATCTACGGTAAAGGATACTTATTCTTTATCTCCAACTTGTTTAGTTGCTGATAATCTATACATATTCACAGCGTACCATCCTTTTGTTTTACGAGCAACACAAGTGCACCCCACGGTGAAATACTAGGTCTAATGAAACCTCAAACAAGCAACTCCTGCAGTTGCATTTTCAACTCCTTCCGGGCCATGCAATATGGAGCAATAGACACTGGTGTCGTATTCGCATAAACCGAACTCCACCTCTCAATCTGGTGGCAACCCTAACAACTCTTTTAGAAAAATAAACAGACACTCGCATATTGTGCGAATATCATGCACCCTCAACTCCTTCGAACCCGGATTCATAATGTAGGCCAAGAAAGCCTCACTTCTAGAATCCAACAGCCGTCTTACTTCTAAAGCTGGAACAACATTAAGCAAGAACTTAGCATTCTCACCAACGACCACCACTACAAAATCATCAGACAACTTCAGGGATATCTATTTGGTCTCAAAATCTACCATAGCCCTATGCTCGGTCAACCAATCTATCTCCAAAATAACATCAAAATCATGGAATGGGAACTCCATTAGATCCACGACAAACACATATCCCTAAACCATCAACGGACACCTACGATACAACTTCCTAACCACAACCGTCTCTCCAAGTGAACTGGTCACTCTAACACCCACATTAAGAATTTCAATAGGTTTATCAAGCAACTGTGCATGCTCAGCCAAGATATATGAATGGGTAGAACCAAAATCAACTAGCGAATACAACGGCAAAGACTGTAAAGTGAAAGTACCTACAATCATATCAGTGTCATTACGACCCTCACGGTGCGTATACACTCTAGCTGGTCCACCTCCCTCAGGCTGGATAGCAAAGGTATGAGCTACAATCCTCTGTCTACCACCTCTACACTGAAAAAGGCCACGACCACGATCACGGCCTCTCTACGGAGCAACAATAGGTGTAGCACCCTGCCTACCTCCAACTAACAAAGGACAATCACATCTCAGATGGTTGCCAGACCCACAACTCCAACAAGCATTGGCCACAACAGCCACAGATGCCTGACACTCTTTCGCCACAGGCGCCTAACATGTATTATGCGGAGCCCTAACCTGGGTACCCTGCCCCTACGCTCCACACCCAACAACACCTCTACCACGATCGGCTCAGGGTGATACCTCCTATCACGGTGTCTTTTGGCCTGACCACCGTCAAAACTACAATCTGCTACTCTCTTACCAGAGCTAAAGCCTCGAGACCCAGAAATTAAACCAAGATTTTGCTCAATATCATTGGCTCGTGCAACCAACACATAAAAATCGGTATATTCAGTAGCAAGCATGTATGTATTAACCTCCTGCACAAGCCCATAGCAGAAATGATCACATCGCTAACGCTCATCAAAGACTAACTCATGTGTATACATGCTCAGCCTCACAAATTGCACCTCATACTTAGAAGTAGACATATTGCCCTGCACAAGAGCCATAAACTCTCTTTTCTTTTAGTCCTGATACCGGACCCCCAGGTACTTCTTTCAAAAAGCACCACAAAAGAATTTCCAGGTTACATCCTTGGTTACCATCCTATTTATCAGGGTAGTCCACCAGCTATAAGCATCTCCCTACAACAAGGACATGGCACAACCCAACTTACAAGCGCTACAATAACCCATTTGGCCCAGTATCCTCTCTGTACTGGCCAACCAATCCCCAAAATCATCAGGTGCTAGACCACGAAACTCAACTCTGCCTAGACTACAAAGACGCTCTAACGACAAACTCGTCTGCCCAACCACCGGTGCCAGCACATGAACACCTACAACTGTTGCCTGGAGAGCACCGGTCATGGCCTAAATCAACGGTGCCATGTCACCCAACCCTGGCCCATCCGGTACAGGTAGTACTTACTTCACTCCCGTGGGTGGATCAGGAGGGGGTGGCAACCCTCTAAGAGGTATAATATCCTTCTCATTTCCCTGCCCAACGACAGTAGCAATCGTACCAGATCACAACTCTCTCCTCGGTCCCATCGTACTAAAGATATATCTAAGACATGATAATCATTTCGAAACAACACAGTTAGGCCAGCTTCAAGCAATGATCAAAGACTTCCATTTCAAAATCTTAACATTTCAGACTATAATAAATAAGGCAATGGGTTTCCCAAATTTCCCCCAACATGGCATAAAGCAATCACCGTGCATATTTCAATCACCGTGCATAGCAAACATCAGAATACAACCCACACAGCATTACAACAACCATACCAACTCCCAAATATCACAAACCTGACTCTGATACCACCAAATGTAACCCCCTCGACCCGCCCTAGTTGCAAGACTGAACCTAGCGAGCCACATTAGGTTTACCAAAGTAAACCGTGAAGAAGAAAGTCAAAAAGTGCCCATTTTCTCTTTCATCTTATCTAGATGCAAATTATGATCCGACATGTTCATACTTGCAGCAGGTGAAAATTAAACTCAAACGGGTATAGAACCGACATTCAATTGAACATAATTTCAATTTAGGGACCAAATTGCAATTTCAATAAACTACAGGGACTTAGCTCATTTTTATATTACCAACCTTTAATTATTCCACTTCCACGCATTCATGTCAAAACTCAGCTCAAAACGATCATCCATACTCAAGCAAATACATCCACATTATTTAGGGACAAAATAAAAAAAATAGAACTTTAGGATACTCAAATAACCAAATTAACGGAAGCCGTATATGTACGCTTACCCGCGTATCGGTACGGTATTGCTACTTTTAAAACCTTAAGTTCAAGTAGCCAAAATCTATTTTGATACGCCCTCACGTACCGGTACACCCTGCCCAAATACACTATACCATACCGAAATAGTCCCTCGTGTACCGAAACACTGGCCTCAAATGGCCTAAACTCGTACTGAAACGCTTGCCCGTGTACGAGTATGCTAAGCCTAGAATGGCTTACTCGTACCGAAATAGGGAAACCTGTACCGGTACGCCTGGACCTGAAATGCCCTCTTTTGCTGGTTTAACATGCTTTCGAACATACCAAAACACCTTAGCATGCTTCTAACATACATCCAACACATTCAAGAGTCACTCGTCATCCATACATCTCAGATTCAATATCAAAACATGACATCATGCTTCAAAGGTAAATCTAGAGGCATGCTTCCTAGAATTCAAAATAAGCAAAGTATGAAATCTCAAACCATCACCACAAACAATCCAAAATTTCCATTTACAAACCATGAGCAGCAAAACAAAATTGCTCAACCAGGGAGTTTAACAAAACATCTCCCAAAACAACAACGGAAACCCCATTGCCCTTATTACTTATAGTCTAACTCAAAAACATACTTTTTGTATCAAGTCCTTGTCGATCCCCTTTCTTCGCGTAGCCTTCCAAACTTTAATTCTCTGTATTGATTGACAAAGAGAGCATAAGCACACTAGGCTAAGTGATGAGTGCTCAAAACAAGACACCATCAATGCATTTAAAAACCATTTCTCAGCAACACGTTGAAATCTCATTTCAATCCATTTTTAAACAGCATTAAAATCATCATGCCTTGAAAACCATGCAGTTAACATCTTTAAAAACCAGTATATTACACCATATGCATCATGTATCATTAACCAACAGCAAATCACATTGCTAGACCTCAATTTAAGCCTTCCCATACATAACAACCATATGCAAAGCTTAAAGAGTAAACATGTATAAATCACATTATACAACATAAACCTTTCAATGATACATTAACAATTATATTGGCTTACAAGTGATCATAACCAAGTTCCATTAACAAAATAGTTCATCGGATACACGAATTCAACAAGTGTCCTCACAACACTTCAAGCCATCTCAACCGAAATAGCGACACAATCACAATTGCGATACCTTACAACCGAGTACACTTACAACCCACGAGGACACCAACCCTAACCCTCGATTAGATGCTTAACCCACTAACAGGAGTTTACGGTACCATATAACCCCTCGACCGTTAGGGTACTTGGATGGAGTATTCGGTACACTGTATGAAACCCCTCGACATCCAAGGCGACTTATTATAGTGCACTATCAATCCTATGGCCGGCCAACTATATCCGATAGCATTTTAAACCACATCACTTGCCAATATAATTCACCATTTACCTCATTGTTTTTATAAGCATTAAACCAAAGCATTTTCCAAGCAACAATACATGCTTAAAACTCAAGTATAAACCATATACTTACATGGATCACTTACCATGTTCATCCATCATCATTTCATGATTATAAATAGTATCTCACATACTTTAAAACATGCTTAAATAGTAGGTACAATTTAAATCAAAAAAGTGCATAAAACCACTTCACAATAGCACGACCGAGAGAGAAAACAACATCATACTTACTTTCAAGTTTGAACTAGCCTTTCAAGCTCAATTTAAACTCCCATAAACCACTTTTAAATCATTTCAAAGCTGAAATCCACGTTCTCACTCACCGATACGCGAAACCTCAATTCGCCAATACGAATTCAAGTGTCCGAAGCCTCCAAAGCTTCACCGGTCACTTCCGGTTCAACCCTCCCTATTTTAACCATATTACAATAGATGATTAATGCATCTGAATGCATTCAAAAGACTACAACAACAATTCCTTGCAAAACCTCACAATCCTTTCACAACTACCCATCCATAACAACTAAAATCATCATCTAACTCTTTCCAAACACAACCCAGCCACAATCTATGAATCTAACACTTCAATCAACATCTAATAACATCTAAAAAAGAATTATATCATCCTTAAACTTCCAGCAACAACACAACCACCATAACTCCATAAAAACACAAATCTAACAACCTAATAATCAAGGATTCAAGGAGTTTTGGGATTCCAATGTTAAAAACAACTTGTCAACATTATAAATCAGCCAAAATATGTTTAAAATCAATCCTCAACACTGGAAAACATATCCAGTACGAATCTTCCATAATTTCACCAACTAAACCCAATTAAATCAATTATTTACTAATAAAACATAAAATCATATTATAAATCATAAATCAGGGGTTAAATACTTGGGAATATCAATAAAGAACCATCAATAGAGGAGAAGAATGAACCTTACCTCTATTGTGTGATTTCTCCGTCAATTGGTAGATTAAAGCTAGAAAAACACAAGATTTCAATGAGGTTTTGTAAATCAAAGGTAAAAGAAGCAATTACAAATCAAGAATCCAAGTAGAAAGATCTCTCACCTCTGGATTTTGATGAAAACAAGAGTGTTTGGCAGAAAAGAGGTGGAAAGAAAAGTTGAGAGAAAAGTTTACGTTAAATATCTTTAAAACCAATAACCAACTTTTATTATCAAAATCCCTTTTAATTACCTTTAAAAACACATGTTAAAAAGTCTTAATTGAAGGGAGAAACCACCAGCAACTTGGTAAAATAGCTCCTTAAGGATTCTAAGAATTTGATCCTTTACAATTTAGTAACCTTTAAAATAGTTTTCAAAAATTACATTTTAGTCACTAACCAAAAATGTCACCCTTCCAAATCACATTTTTCCAAAATTGATTTCACCAATATTTTCAATATATTTAAATATGATTTTTAATCATTTTCCATATTTTTATCTTACTAAAAAATATTTATTCTTGAACTCGACTCGAATCCCTCCCCCGGTCCACAGGACCGTCTAACAAGTCTCAAAACCGCTAGGCTCAAAACCGGGGCGTTACAAAATTTAGCCTGAATCATATGAAAAAGGAAAGTTAATAAGCAAATCAATTCAAAAATTCCGGGAAAGAAATCTGTTAAGGAAAAAAGATGCAAATCACCAAATCAGGAATCAATTCAAAACGGAAGGGAATCATAATGTAATAGGGAAAAAACACAGTTTCTTTCTTTTCATTATTTTCTTCCCATCATTGTATTTTGGCTATATAAAGCCTATCGATTTCATTATGAACTACACACCGATTCTTGAGTAATACAAGCTAGAAAAGCAGAATTTTAAGGTACATTTCATTACAATTTTTAATGTCTTTTCATTTATTTCGATTTCCAAAAAAAGAAAGGGAATGAGATTTTTACCTAATTTTCTTCAGAGCCTCCACTACCGTGTTTTCAACAAGGTCGTCGGATTCTGGAAATTTTATAAAAAGGGGTGAGATTCGAAAGCTTGTTTTCAATGATTTCGGCTTAAAAAACAATTTGGGTAACTTAAAAGATAGATTTGAATTGTGGGTGTAAAAAGAATTAGAAAAGAGATATTTTGAAAAATTTCAGCTACCACAGACGGTGACTAGCGCCAGTGAATGGCGGTAGGCGCGGAGGACCACCACCGTGTTCTTCATCCCATGAAGAATACGATGAACAATTGAGAGAAAAGCAAAATGTGGGGTTTGATCTAAAAAGAGAAGAATAGTGAATGGTGTTTATAAAATTGGGTTTTATACCCATATGATTTAAAACAAAATGGGTTAATTGGGCTCATTAAATCCCTCCGCCATATTCCTTTTTACTCCGCCAGATACCCTATTTTAAAATCTTTCAATCTAGTCCTCGTTTTTATCTAATTTGGTTTTTGATTTTAAATCTTTCAATCTAGTCCTCGTTTTCATCTATTTTAATTCATTTTCGAAACTAATAGTCCCCACCCTTTTTTACTCATCACAACATTTTATTAATTTAACTTTTTTTCTATCATTGTTGTAATACCCCAAAATTTGTTATCTTAATTTGAGGTTATTTAGTACTAAGATTACAACTTAAAAGCTAACTTAGTGACTAAAAAATGGCAAAAGTTATGATTTCTTAAATTGAGAGCTTTAGAAAAGGAATTCCTGAGATTATAAGACATTATGTGGAAGAGAGTAAGCTGAATAGGGTACTTGCAAAGTTTGGTTAAAATTAGATAAAAAAATGGAATGAGAATTGAATGATAAAGTTTAGTGACCAAAATGATAGTATGTCAAAAGTTGGTGTCTAGAGTCTAAATAGGAAAAGTATAGGCTCTTAAGGAATAATTTTCCCAATAAAATTTTTATTCTGCAGATAAATAGGACAGGATTACAGGAAATTAATATGTGGGAATCAGATTTTTGGTACGGAGTTTATGTGAAAATCTATTCTTGATCAAATAATTAGGGGATAAACAGATATTTAATTCGAATAAAAAAATACATGGAGAATTTATCAGTAATTATTTTTATCTTGTAGATGGATAAATTATAGAAAGGAATAAAATTTGATATAGGTCCCGTGAATGGAAATGCAGTATAAGATATTAAATTTTGATCGAACTTCGTAGTTAAGCGTGTTTTGGCCATAGGATGGGTGACCTACTAGGAAGGTCTCATGTCAGTACTTTTCACTGATAAAAAGGATTTAGTATGAGTCAAAATTATTCATAATGGATTATTGTTATAAGATTTCTCAGAGGAATTGTATCCGATAAAAAAATTCTCGGTAATTATCGGTACATCAGATCGAACTGGAAAAGTATGAAATTTTGCCATATGATAGAGAAAGGTTATAAAAGTCATTTCTATGTGTTGGAAATGTTTTTAGTTTGATTTGAAGTGAATCCTACAATTTATTTCTGAGTACATGGTTATTTATCGGTATATCAGATCGAATGAAAATTTTAGATACTAATCCAAAGGCCATGGAAAAATTCATAAAATATTATTTTATGAATATTTTGATATGTCTAGTAAGAATTGAACTAGATTTAGTTGAATTTTATGAAATGGCAAACTGGATGAAATTATGAATAATTGAGGGCAAGTTAATCATTTCGTCTCCAATGACAATTTTGAAATATTTTGAAAGTGGCATAGGCATTTTAATAATTTCCCATCTCAAGATTTAATCCTAACCATTGATTGATGATAGGATCAATTTGGAGCCTTGGATTATAAGGGTGTAATGGTTATTTTGCTATGTAAGAGATTTTTTTTAATCTTTAAAGGTGATTAAAAAGGATATTTGGCAATATTTTAAGCCAAAAATAAAGAAGAAAAATAAGGTTTCTTTGGGTGTTGCTGTCGTGGGTTATTGGGGAGAGAAAAGAAAATTTTCAACTCAATTTTAAAGTATTTCAAGCAAGAATCAAGGTTAGTTCATGAAGGAAAAATTAAACCTTGTTTAATTCTCTTTCATTTGGTAGTAATTTTACATGGTACTATGAAGAAGTGTTCATGGTTTAATGAGAGAGAAAATTTAGGGTTTATGGATTTTTTTGAATTAAGGCTTGATTTAGTTGAATCAAGTATAGAAATGATGTTTACAAGCTTTGATTTGAATCAATTTCATGTCTAGATGCAAAACCCCTAAATTTTGAAAATTATGGTTTATGTTAGGGTTTGGAATTTTAGAACACGATTGATGGATAAATGGTTCTGTGTGTTGTTTTAAGATGATTGGAATGAAAATCCCTAATTACATTGTATTAGGGACCAAAATGTCAACTTTGTAAAGTTTAGGAATTTGATTGTTGAGCTTGTATTTGATGAATATTATGTTGGAAAATTAATTTAAATGATTGGAATTGAAGATATTAAGATTATACAAGATTTTATTTGTTAACTGGATGAAAATAAGTCCTTGAATAATGGACATTTTGGCTAAAGATAGAAAGTAGAAGGATTTATTCTTGAATTTTGGTTTGATGATGGAAATGAAGAATATATGATGTGAACTATAAAATCTGCCCAGAATTTTAGTCTTTGGCAGTGAGTTTGGAAATTCACCAAAAATTCCATAAAAATCATTAGGAAGTAAGCCAAATACCATTGAATTCATGGTTAAGTCTAGTTTCGTATTCAACACTGGAATTTGACTTTGAAAATTCATCATAAATCGTACGAGTTGAATTTGGGCTATTAGTTTATATGGTTGAATAGCTTATATCTAGTTTCTATCATAAAAAATGAAATCGATTTCCGAGTTGTAGATTATTTTATATAAATATTTATTTGAAGATAGCGCAAGCTGACAGATTATAAAATGAGTACCTTATTGGTGTTATTAATTTGTACATGTAAGGGATGAATGTGAAGCATTAAGTAAACATGAGAAATCGAAAATTCAGTAGATAAAGCAATGACCAAGCTTAAAGTTCTCTTCATACACGCATTTTAGTTTGGGATAAGAAGTGTCAAGGTTAGTTATTGAAGAGTAAAAGTTCAAAGTAGATGAATAATAATTGAAATATGTGGAAATTATTATTTGAACTTGAATAATTGATTTATTGTCCAAAATGGTCACTAAGGACCTTAAGGACTATTTCGACAATCACTAAAGAAAAAAGGAAAATTTTGGAAATATTTTATATCCGATTAAGGATGTTCTGTAATATGTTTAAGTAATGTTAGATATGAATCTTAAAAGTATTGTGCATGTGTTCGATTAATACTCTGCAGTTCCTGAGAATTCTAAAGGAGGTACTAGTAAGGGAGGCAAGGAAAAAGAACATAATTAAGCTTAGTGAGGCTGGTTTTGTGTTACTCAGGTGAGTGCATTTATCTGTTTTAAAACATATTTAGGAAGACTTGCGATAAGTCGACCTTAAAAGTTAGTAATGATAATATATTGTCTAAAATTTTATATTTATGATTTATGGAAATGGCATGCCAAGTGATATGTATAATATTTTGTTCTTAAGACGGCATGTTTACCTTAGACATTATATTTGATTTATTTAAGGTATGAACTGCCCATTCTATTTATTGGATAACATTTTATCATATTATCTTTGTTGCCCAAGTATTACATCATGAGAGTCGGGTATAGTTGGCATGCCATAGAGTCTTAGCAGCTGCACTTTCAGTTATGATATCTGTGTGTTATTGTAATTACTACGGTATCACATCCACCTTGTGGATCTAATCCCATGGTGCTCTGTACACTAAAGAGGTGCTTATATGAGGAGCAAAGAGCGTCCTCGAGTACGTACTCGTTTGTCTGTTCAGTTCGACACTACGATGTCTATTTTAGATGACTCGTGTACCTTGATCTCATACAGTATACCGTGGGCTATTATCAAAAGAATACTAATCTGCAGGTGAATAAAATCATATACTTGATATGTTCAGGTATGTTTAGAAACACAATTATCTGTATTTTGTCTGTACCTTAGTGATATGATAAGTTGATATAAACATTTCTAGGACTCACTTGTCATTTTTCAACACTTGTGTTATCTTTTTATCTTATTTAATTATATAATATTGTATTTCCCTCACTAAGTTATACTTAGCGTGTGTTCTATTCACACGTAGGTTTCGGACTAGCATTAGCGGAAAAAGAGCTGCACCTTTGAGGATCAAGTTACTGCCTGCAAAACCTCAGTATGTGCTTATACATCATAGACTAGTGAGCATGTATACATATTTTTAATTAGTAGATGTTTTGTATTATTAAACTTAAATTGTTTATCGTCTATCGCATAATGATTTTAAAATCTAGAAAGAGTGTAGGCAACACACATAGTCTTCACCGTGAATCATATTTTCACATTATTAACTGACTTATATGTTTAAAATAAATTCAAGGTCGAAAATAGATGTGTTTGACTGAGATAATTTTTAATTGAAAACCGAGGAAAATATGAAACTGTAAAACTAGTTATGAGAATTGTTTTAAAAAAGATATTTCAAGGAAGGAATTCAACTAAACAATACTGTGACATCTTTAATGTATATTCGACTTACGAGTATACGTTAAGGGTGTTACAATTGTATTTTTTTTTAAATTTTGTATTTTCTTTTAATTTCGACTCGTACACCAAGTGTTGACCCGATTAAGGGAAGGGTGCACATTTAAAATCTCATGTTTTATTCCTTTTCTTTGTTTTTATTTAATTATTGTATATGTCTTTTTTGTAATTAAATTTGTGTTGTTTTTTTAGTTTCTATTATTTCATGTATCCTGTTAACTCAATTTAACTTCCCAAAAAAAATAAAACAACAATGTCTTTTGTTTTTATAGACTAGTTTTAAAACTTTAGGCTAGGTTCGCTTTGCTTAGGCCTTAATTTAATTTTGAACCTTTAGAGTAGTTTAGTCATTTTTTCACTCTAGGTTTAGTTTTCTTTAATAAATTAACACTTAACCAAACTTGAACCTTTTAGTTAAAATTTACTTAGACCAATTAATCTTTTAATTAGGTTAATAATAATTAGCTTAAAATAATAGGAGAAAACTTTAATCCCTAAATTAAATAAATATGTTTCAATGCCATGTTTAATTCATATCAGGACACATAAATTTTGATGTGGTGTCTTATCAAAAGGGGGTAAAAGAGTTAGTGCCAGAAGTGTTGGCGGTGATAATTGTTTATCCTCCGGATGGTGGACCGTTGAAATGAATTCACATTCATAAATGTAAAATACTTTAAAATTTACACGAATTTGCAAATTTTGATAATAAGACTACTTGTAATCGGCAATATACAAATTTTGGACGTTGTGGGGGTGCTCACCCTTCCCCATGCATAATTGACTCCCAAACTCATTTTTTCTTTTCGCATATCAAAATTTTTGTTTTAATAAAATAAAATGTTTTTATTAAAATAACTCATTTTTAGGTGATCCAATCACACCTCGAAAAAAGATTGGTGCCGACTCTGTTGTTTTTTATGTCGAGCTCGAAAAGGTTGTGATAGCTTGGCTACTCCGCTAGGATTTTTTGTTTTTACAAAAAGAGAGTCTAGCCACAAGAAGATTACATTTTGTCTTAATGTCGGAATTTGCTAAGTTTGTGTAAAATTTAATTTAATTATCCATTTATGAATATGATCTCATTTTACGCATTTTAAAATTTAGCATAATATAAGCTCTATACCTGAGCTTTGACCCGTCCATTTAAGTGAGGGGAAAACGCTATTGCTCCCGTGGGAATATTAATTCTCTGTATGGTCCTAGTAAATACCTTCGCGCTTATATGCCCTATGTCTTCGTGAGAATACTGATTCTCAGTATGGACAAGGGAAAATGGGTCCCCTTGAGTTGAACTTGATTAATAAGAGCCTATAATGGGTGAGGATCAAGGGCCTTGCTACCCTTAGTACAAGACAGCGAGGATAGCTTGGGGACCTTTAGAACCAAACCTTTTTGTGTGAATCTAGGAGCCTACCCCAATATAGCCATGCGGAAAACCTTAGAAATAAAATTCTGTCAAAATTATTTCATGAGAATAATTCACGGAGACGTCTCTAAAAATGTTGGAATGTGCTTCCCAATTATTATTTGAGCAATAAAATTATTTTGGACCTTTATGCTTTATTTTTGTTATTTTTTAGGGTACTAATCCTTTCTTTTTTTTTTTTTTGCATATTTGGTTCTTGCATCCACATAGCATATTTAAAAGGGGTTGATTCTCGAGTTCGTTGCTCAATTAGAAAAAGCTTTTTCCATGGATGGAACGTACCTAAAGAAAGAGGAAGACAATGCAGAAGTACGTCAATGGTCTGAGGTCAACCAACGGGCAAAGAGGGGTAGTTTATCAGTTGATCACATGTACAAACATTAGAGTATGCTCACATCATAGTCAATCAGAATAACGTGCATGAGCTGCAAGTGATATGGGACCACTTTGACTATGCAACCAAGCAGTTATTCTACAACACATAGGCGATATAGCATATATGTTGCGTGTAAAGGTAGATGAGTCGTTGCTCAAAGCCTTAGTTCAGTTCTAGAACCCAAGGTATTGATGTTTCACCTTCAATGGGGAGGACATGATGCCCACAGTTGAAAAGTACTCAGCATTGTAGTGAAGAACTAGTTTTATGTAAAAACCCCAAAAACAAGAACGCTTATGCCAGGCTCAGAGCAAAGAATGGGTTAAAGGTCTAATATAGAAGAGTGGGAGCAGCTTCTTCTTTGCTTTGGTCAAGCATTCATGATATAATCCCGACTTATCAAGATAGGGTAAAGAGAGCTTATATCCTAGCCATATAAATCTATGGCATGGTTATCTTTTCGAGAATGCTGGATAATATTGATGTGACTATGCTTAACTTCTCTAAGCAAATGAAGGGGGAAATTAACCAGTGCCAACTGTACAAGTAGAAATTTTGATCTCATTGAATGCTTGCCGAAAACTGGAGGGTATGTGTTTTAGAGGATGTGCTCCTTTGCTCCAGGTTTGGGCCCTTAGCCATTTCTGGAAGAATCTGACTCTAGTGTTGTCCAATGTCTTCCCTTTGAACTTCTCTCTACTCTAGGAATTTTTGGCAAAAGAGTGACTAATAGCCAAGAGAAGCAAGTGGGTGAACATCTTCAGAGATCAACGTGATCGAGAAATCGTATGGAGAGTTTTGTGAATGGGCCACGCCAAGATCTTGTACAAAAGTGGGGGTTATGATCATCTAATGCTACTAGGCCTCTAGGGTGGAATTAGTTGTGCTCCTTTACTAGTGTCGGGGCAATATGGATCTCGACATGTCATCCCCTTCACTATGGTATTGACTCATCCGAGTTTGAGTTACAAGGCGAATACAAGAAGAAGGTTTAGACCTTCAATGACTCATGGAAGCATTGTTACTTCATGGAGGTAGTTCCGATGATAAGCGTATGTTCACCCCTGACTATGACTTTTGGAGGCATGTGAGGGTGAATAACAAAATATCATTGCCTACCCTAGGGCAAACCAAATCCTTTGAGGAACATTTGAAGATGGCCTCGTCAGAGACTGAAATTTTAAGGGGCGAGCTAAAAAGGGTCAAGGTCAAGATAAAGGCCCTACAAAAGTAACATACAAAATACTTGTTTGAAGCAATCCTAGATGTGGACATATACAAGGGAGATACTAACCAGGTTGTAAAGATGTACAAGAACCTGGAAGAGAAGTTCAAAATTCAGAGGGTTGATTTCCTCAAGTTTTAGGTCACGACCTGAAACGCTGATTTAAGGAAGACTCTAGAGCAATGAAGGCAAGAGATAGAACATGTCATTCGAAAGGAAAGAGAACACGGTAAGAAGGAAATCAAGAGGTTCAAGAAGATGCTTGTAGATGAGAAAAAGAAGGGTAAACATGTGGTTGAGAAAGAGAAGAACAAGCGAGCCTTTGAAGGTGAAAGAGAGAGCATTGTTGTATGGAAGAGAAAAGCGCATGACAACAAGTTCTGCTCGTATTAGTTCCAATACATGTACGATGCAACGAATGAGAAGCTAAGAAAGAGTAGGGCCATTGTTGCTAAGCTGCATGCCAGGATGGCAGACCTAAATCATTCGATGCACATGTTCCAGAATCATAACACTTATTTTAAGCTTCATACTAGTCCGAATGAGAATGAAGCATTGTTGCTAAGCTACATGCCTTGTTTGTCCTCTTCGGGTTCGAAGGAGTAGATAATCCTTTCTTTTTAGCTCAGAATCCTCAGGTTTGAATGATCAGAGTTTCTTTTCATTTACTCAAGTTTGAAGGAGCGAGATTCAACTTGTTCTCTATAGATGCACGAGAGCAAACCATGACAATCGATTTGCAATTCGGCCAGATAAAATCAGTGCCTTTTGTTCTTTGCCCTATTATTGTTTCACCGTAATAAGCAAAGAGGGGCAACTGTAGTCACTGAATCAAATGAAAATGGAAAGTTAACAAGAAAATCAATTAAAAAAAACGAGAAAGAAATCGATCAAGGTAAAAATGATGCAAATCACCAAATCATGAATCAATTCAAAATGAAAGCGAATCATAATGTAATTATGGAAAAACACATATTCTTTCTTTTCATTCTTTTCTTCCCATCATTGTATTTAGGCTATATAAAGTCTATGGATTTCATTGTAAACTACACAGTGATTCTTGAGCAATACAAGATAGAAAAGTAGAATTTTAAGGCACATTTCATTGCAATTTTTATTCTCTTTTCATTTATTTCAATTTTCAAAAAAAAGAAAGGGAATGAGATTTTTACCCAATTCTCTTTTGAGCCTCCACCGCCATGTTTTCAACAAGGTTGCCGAATTCTGGAAATTTTGTAAAAAGGGTTGAGATTCGAAAGCTTATTTTCAATGATTTTGGCTTTTTAACAAAAAAATTTGGGTAATTTAAAAGATGAATTTAGATTGCGGGTGCAAAAAGAATTGGAAAAGAGGTACTGTGAAAATTTTCAATCACCGATGGATAGTGGCCTGCACTGGTTAATGGCGGCAGGCACCGCAAACCACCACCGTGTTTTTCATCCCATGAAGAACATGCTGAAAAGTTGAGAGAAAAGCAAAATGGGGCAGTTTGATCTTAAAAAAGGGAAGAAGAATGAATGGGTGTTTATAAAATTGGGTTTTATACCCATGAGATTTAGAATAAAATAGGTTAATTGGGCTCAATAAATCACTCCACCCTATTCTTTTTTACTCCTCTGGATACCCTATTTTAAAATCGTTCAATTTGGACCTCGTTTTTATCTAATTTGGTTTCTGATTTCAATTCTTCCTAATTTAGTCATTGTTTCAAGTTTAATTTAACTCTTTGGGTTTTTATCATCTATTTCAATTCTTTTTTGAAACTAATAGTCCCCACCTTTTTTTACTCATCACACCAATTTATTAATTTTACTGTTTTCTATTATTGTGTTTTTTTAATTATGTATTTTCTTATAATTTTGGCTCGTACACCAAGTGTTGACCCGATTAAATGAATGATGCACATTTAAAATCTCATGTTTTATCCCTTTTCTTTGTTTCTATTTAATTATTATACATGTTTTTTTGTAATTTAAATTGCGTTGTTTTTTTCTATTATTTCGTGTATTTTGTTAACTCAATTTAACTCCCCACAAAAATCTTAAAACAACAATGTCTTTTAGTTATGGTTTTTAGACTAGTTTTAAAGCTTTAGGTTAGGTTTTTTTAGCTTAGGCCTTAATTTAGTTTAGAACCTTTAGATTAGTTTTGTTTAGAGTAGTTTAGTCGTTTTTTCACTGTAAGTTTAATTTTCTTTAATGATTTAACACTTAACAAAACTTGAACCTTTTAGTTAAAATTTACTTAGACCTATTAATCTTTTAATTAGGTTAATAATAATTAGCTTAAAATAATATGAGAAAACTTTAATCCCTAAATTAAATAAATCTGTCTCTATGCCATGCTTAATTCATATTGAGACACATAAATTGTGATGTGGTGTCTCATCAAAACGGGGTAAACGGGTTAGCAGCAGTGGCGGTGATTATTGTTTATCCTCTGTATGGTGGGCCGTTAAAATGAATTCTATAACACCCCAAAAGTAGGGATAGTTTAGGGGTTTGGTCGGGTCAGGTTAGACTCGGTCGAACCAGATTAACCGATAAAATGAGTTTCAGGAACTTATTATTTCAAAATTTGAAATGGTCGGGTTTAAAATTGGTTTGACTTATTAAAAATGTTTAATTATATCATCGAAAGTTTTGGTAATTGATTTCAAGGTTAATTGAACTAATTAAGGTGACATTTGTATTTTGGTGACTAAATTGTAAAGATTGAAAAACTGTTTTAAGTGACTAAAATGTAATTGGGCGAATACTAAGATTCCTTAGAGAAATATTATTTCCAAATATTTTAATTAAAGTTTTCCACCTTAATTGGGTAAGACTTTGACGGATAATTGGTTTCCTAAATCACTTTCTTATTCTATCAAATTTTCTTGGATTTTCCTTTCTTATTTTCTCTCATTTTCCATATCTTTTTCTAATCATGATTTCGAGATTTTCTTTTACTGATTTTCAATGGAGTTTTCATCTTTTGATTCTTAGCAAAACCTCATAGAGATTTCACAAAGATTTCATCAATTTATTAAGTTGTTTTCAAGAGAAAACTTACGTCAATTCTGGTGGGAGGTTATT
The DNA here is from genome assembly GCA_019671005.1 of Hibiscus mutabilis. Classification (NCBI taxonomy): domain Eukaryota; kingdom Viridiplantae; phylum Streptophyta; class Magnoliopsida; order Malvales; family Malvaceae; genus Hibiscus; species Hibiscus mutabilis. The sequence goes on along the minus strand of CM033728.1, from coordinate 22,162,391 downwards.
CGAAGGTAAATTTCTTATTCTCTCTTAAAAATAAGGTTCTTTATTGATATTCTCTTGTATTTCGCTTGTGTTTTGTTGATTATAACATAGTTTTACAATTTAATTCAAGAAAATAGGATTTATTGATGATTTGATGTTTTGCTTAAATTCTTGTTTTACAAGATGCTTGTTGGAAATTCTTATTGGATTAATTCACATTTTGGTTGTATAAATATAATATGAAGTGAGATTTTCATAATATGAATCCCCCTCGACCCGACCTAGACACCTGACCAAACCGAGTGAGCTACATTAGGTTTGCTGAAGCAAACCGGAGGAAGATTACAAAAATTGGATCATTTTTTTCTTTTATCTTGTCAAGATGTGTATTATTAACCCTAAATGATCATGTTCATAGCGGATGATATTACAAAGGAAATAGACCACAAAAAGGCAACTGATCGTACACAATTCACATTAGGGACTAAAATGTAAAACTAGTAAATTACAAGGCCATTCAGGAAGTTAAGGTTACTCATCCTCAATTAGTCAGATTACATGCTTATATATTAATTCTTAACTCAACCTAACCATCCAAACTCACAAAGCAAGATTCAGGGACTAGATTGAAAGAAAACAGAACTGAACTTCGATGACAATAACTGAATTACCAGCCATCCGTATCGATATGTGGGTAACCTATCGATACGGTGCTTATTATTGACCAGCCCTATTTCGGTACGCCGTGTACCGTACGGTACACTTGGTTGACTTTGAAGTCTAAGTTGAGAAGGTTTAATAGTCGTATCGATACGGACACCTAATGTTCCGGTACGCGGGTTTTGTCCCAAAAATCATTTTCCAGTAACGTAAAAGCGTACCAGTACACTCGAGCCGTACCGAAACCCCAAGCCAATTCTTGCCTAGCCGTATCGATACGGTCTCCCACGTATCAGTACGCTAAGGCCTATAATGTCATTTTCAGTTGATTTTTCACTCGAATCTAGATGCATTTGGACCCTAACAAGCCACATTCACTCATACAACCATGCATCTGATCATAATCTATCGCTTGCACCAAGATTAAGCAACGATAACAATTCAATTACTTCCAAAAGATCAATCTATAGGCATGCTCCCTAAAACACTCATCAAACATACCAAAACACTCATCAAACAATTCCCAACATATGCGACATTCCAACATATTTCTATCACCATAATCAACATGCTACATTCATCAAAGCATAGCATTCAACAAAAGCTATCTAGATGCATACATAGGTAATCAACTAGCATCAATCATAAGTAAAACCATTAACAAGTTCATCATCAATAATCCAAGTCCAAAACACAGCATTAACCACGCTCAAAACTAGGGAAAATAGAATTACATATCCCAAAAACATGGCGAACACATTGCCTTATTAACCAAAAACTTAAACCGAGTTCATACTCAAAATAGTCTTTGTCCTTGGATCACTTAAACCTTGCCTTTGCTGCCCCAAACCTCAATGCTATGCATCATTAGGAAAAAGAGAGTGTAAGCACACATGCTTATTGAGGATGCTCGTAAACAGTGAAGCATTTAAACTATTTGAAAACTAAACACTCACTTTCAAAACCATGCTTTTGACCGAAGCATTTTTCATGGTTTCCAGTCAAAACATGCATAACAATCCTTATGCAATATCATGTATAAATTCCATGCTTAAATCCCAAAGCATTAAATAATATCACAATGCTTAAATCCCAAAGCATAAAATCATATTAACATGCTTAAAACCAAAGCATTATAAAATAGGTTCAACACATAAACTTTCTGTAGCGATGTCTTTTTCTCGCTAAAAATGAATGTGGTTTATTTTTTTTATTTGTTTGGAAAATATTTTCTTCAGGGGAAGTTTTGCAAAACCCGTATTTTATTTAAAATTGGAGTCGCCACCGGCCACTCAAGGTGGACCGGACACCGTAGAAAACCAGGGATTTTGAAATATCGGGTTCGGGAGTCGGTGCAATGCAAAATTAAGATTGTGATGATGTTGTGCAGTGATGCAGGTGAACTCAGTGTGATAAGAATAAAATAAAACGAGTTAGTACCAAATAAAATGATTAAATAAAACAAATGATAAATATAACAAAAATAGAGTAATAAAAACTGTACATAAACAAGAAACAAGGCACCAGAGCCTAAATAGGGTGACCACTAATCGGATAGAGTTTCACATGGCTCTAAAGGGTTGGCTCCTACGGCTCACTATATGCAGCTTTGGTGCTAAGAGGTACCCGAATTGTCCTCACTGTCCTCTAATAAGAGTAGCAAGGCCCCCGGTCATCACCCATTATAGGCTCCTTTCAACCGAGTTCAATTCAGGGGGACCCATTCGCTTATGCCTGCACGAAGGAACGATATCCATACGAAAGCATAAGGTACTCGAGCCCCGAAGGTACTTGCTAGGCCTACACAGGAGAACGATATGTCCACGAAAGCATTAGCGTTTTCCCCCACTTAAAATACAGGTTTATATGCCAAATTTTAAATGCGTTAAAATAAACGCGCAATTATAATCGAATGTTAGTTTAATAGTCACTTAAATCCGGAATTTATGATATTAATAAAGCGGTAATTATTTGAAAAAAGCTCGACTCTCATTTGTTTTTGAAAAACAAAAATGTCCCCAGCGGAGTCGCCATCTGTAGCGATGTCTTTTTCTCTCTAAAAATGAATGTGGTTTATTTTTTTTATTTGTTTGGAAAATATTTTCTTCCGGGGAAGTTTTGCAAAACCCGTATTTTATTTAAAATTGGAGTCGCCACCGGCCACTCAAGGTGGACCGGACACCGTTGAAAACCAAAGATTTTGAAATATCGGGTTCGGGAGTCGGTTACGGATGGGGAAGGATTAGCACCCCCACACCGCCCAAAATTGGTACTTTAATAATTACCGCTTTATTAATATTAAACTTTCCGGACTAAAGTGACGATTAGATTAAAATTCGGTTATAAATGTGAGTAGATTTTAAAGGCCCCGTTATTCGAGAGTAAACGCCCAACCACTATCACTACGCCTGATACTGGCCCCATTTACACTCGAATAAAAGGGCACCGCATTGACAAAATATATGTCCGTTATGCAAACTTAAAAACATGGCAAATATAAATAAATATATTGCGATAAAAATATAAATAAATACTGACATAATAAAATACTAATGTAACATAAATAAATACTAATCTAAAACATACATACATAAATATTAATTTAACACATAAATAAAAACAAATCTAACATAAATAAAATACTAATCTAAAACATACATACATAAATATTAATTTAACACATAAATAAAAACAAATCTAACATAAATAAAATAATAATATAAAAAATAAATTTAAAACATACTATCTAAAACATAGATAAACATACAAATTAAAAACACAATTTTAAATTAACTACTACTTCATTAAAATATAAAAATTACAACATAAATAAAAAGGAAAGAAAATATACCTAACTAGGAATTCGAATGACAAACCCCGACTGGACCCTACCGAGATCTACCACGACCTCTCTAAAAAAATTAACTAGACCGGACCCGAAATAGGACTCCGATCAAACCGGTTAGGACCGAGGGGACTACCCCTTGGCCCTGGGGTAGCCGAGAGCACTGCTCTCTTATTTGTCTACCCAGCTGATTGCCTTAATTGCTTCCCCCATTTCAATTGCAATTCATGCATATTTATAGGGGTGAGGTGGGTGACGTGGAGCCTTGTGCTCCACTCCCCTCCCCCTTTTTTATTATTATTTTTTTTTTACTTTTTTTAAGATTAATAATATTATTACAACAATACCAAAAAATACTAAAACCCAGACAAAAATGAGTGATTACGCTTTCATATATTGGCAATTATAGTGACCTCGGATAGTCGACCGCTATCCTTGATTAGCCGGCCGCTAATCATTGGTTAACCAACCGTTAACCTTACAAATTGGATACATATATCTCCCTTAATGACCGACCGCCATCAAAACCCATACCATGCCGACCGTAGGATTAACATCAACAAGGGGAACCAACCGCTCAACCCAAGTTATAACATCATAGTCCGAGTAGCCGACCACTATACCTCAAAGACCTTTACCCACGATCGATTTTAAACATATTATAGTACACTTTATCCTATGTCATGCCAACTATATCTGAATGTTTCCTCATCATGTCACATAGCCAAAATATCATTTACAAACTATTTACTCATTATTTTACAATGCATTACACAAAATCACCACATATGCAAGCCACATTGCCAAAGCAAAAATCGTATTCCCGACCGGAATGAAAACCAATGCTCACTACCATTTCATATACTCTTAAACCACTATATATGTATCCAAAGTCATGCACTTACAGTAAGTAAAACAAACCATGTTTACGACCAAAACATGAATTACCCATGCTCATATCTGAACCGATATTAAAGAGCAAAAGAGGGAAACTTACTTTCTAGCTTAGGTAAGTGTTTCAAACTTATCCGAAACCACTTTCAAACCTTTGAAAGACTTTTAATCCGTTTCCCCTCACCGATTTCACTTAACCTTGCTCGCCAAAGCAAAACATGCTCCCGGTAAGCTTCAATCCACTTCAAGCTACTTCACCTTGATTATCCCCTATTTTGATCACACAAAACTAGAGGAAACATGCATCAAAATGCATCCAAACCACTGCCTTTAAGAAAAATCCCTCAACTCACAAATTGCCTACTCAAAAACCATCCAAAACTTATTGAAATCAACCTCAAACACCTTTCAATCTTAACCCAGCCACAATACAATGATTCGATACATCAAACCTCATCAATTAACATCTAAAAACCCTTTTACAACATCCTTTTACTTCCAGAAATAATTAAACACCAAAACCTCACAAAAACCCTTAACTAACAACCTTTAATATTAGAGATTCAACTAGTTTCGGGATTACAATTTTAAATACAAGCTTTTAACATTATTAAACATCAAAATCATGATCTAACCTTATCAAGAACCCGACAAAACAGATCCAATTCAAAAATCTACTAATGTCACCAATCAAAACATAATTAAACCAATTTTCCTCAATTAAACCATCAAAACTCATTAGAAACAATTGCAAAGGATCAACAACTTGGGAATTTCCGTAAAGAACCTTTCATTAGAGGAGAAGAACGAACCTTACCTCTAATTGATGTTTTCTCCCTTAATTGGCTGATTTTACATGTGAAAACAAAGTTAAAACGATAAGGTTTTGTTTAGAAACCATTAAGAATCCATTAGAAATCAAAATATTTAAGAAAAGGAAGATTTACCTAAAGATTTAGAAGAAGAGAATAGTGTTTGGCTAGAGAGTTTTTGAAAAAAAAGGTTTTTGAGAAAGTTTGTTACGTGACTTTGTTTTAAAAGAATTAATTATCAATTAATTCTCCCCAACCTATTTTATTTTACAAAACACTTTTAAAAATAGCCAATTAAAGGATAAAGTCTAAAATTAGACTTTTCAGCTATTAGCTTCTTAAAGACTCAAAGTTTTGACCCTTTCAAAACAACCACTAAAATAGTTTTTAAATTTTTCATTTTGGTCACTAGTTCAAAATGTTCAATTTCCAAAATACATTTTCCAAAATTGATTTTACCACAATCATTAATATATTAAATAATGATTTTAGAGCTTTTTCCATATTTTTATCACTTCCAAAAATATTTAATATGATTTAATCTCGAAACTAACTCGAACCTCTAATACCGGTCCATCAGACCCTAAAACCGAACCCAAAAGTGCTAGACCTAAAATTGGGGCATTACATAATCACTCCCGAAACTATTTGATTGGTTAGTTTTTAAGGTAACTTAAAGGTGATTTTGGGGTTGTTATTTTACATTCTTGATTGCTAGAGGTATAAGGATGTTGGGAATATGTTTTTGGAGGTTCTTTGGTGTTACCAAGATGTTAGAATTTTAGGTTATGGATGGAGGTTGTTTGATAGCCGTTAGAGCTTGTGTTGATATCTTTGACTAGTTTTAGATGCTATTTCGTTGATGTTGCAGTGGTTGATTGTAGGCTGCTGTTAGAATTCATTTTGCCTCCGGTTTTGTGTGGCCAAAATATGGGAGAGTCAAGCCTAGCTTATTTTGTGGAAGTTGGCTCATTTTGAAGGCTTGGAACGTAACGACAAGCAAAGTGTTGCACATTGGTGAGTGTATATGTGTTTTGGACACTCTTAAAGGTTTGAATAAGGATTCGGGAGTTTGGATTAAGCCTAACAAGCTTATCTAAGCTGAGAAGTAAGTTTTCTCTATTTTTGCCTTTTGAATATTGGTTTGATATGAGATTTGATTTGCATGTTTTGGTTGAAAAACATGGATTGGTTTACTTACTATTTTAAGCATCATTTTAAAAGGTATGCAATGTTTTATCAAGTTATGGATGCCTAAGAACATTGAGAAATGGTTCCTAAATGGAATATGGTTATTGCCTTGAGCAATGTGATGTTTGCATATGCAAAATGGTTTGCTAAAATGCATAAGGGAATAACAGTAAGTAAATATGTTTAAAAGTGTATATTGGCTATGTGTGACAAGCAAAGAAAAGTATCAGATATAGTTGGCATACCATAGGGTTTAATGTGCACCATAGGATTGTGGTGAGACTCTCCAAGTTAAGGTCTGGTTTGGTAGAAGTTGTCTACCGGGAAATCTGAGTATCCGATTTGGTTTTATATGGTCACTATAAATGCCAATATATGAGAACAAGTGGGAAACTACCTTTTGTATATGGTTGTTATGCATGCAATGTTTTGAAAAGATTTTCAAAGGTGTTGGTTTTTATACTCATGTTTTTAATGCATTGATGAATGTGGGAGAGTGGTACCACTAAGCCTATGTTTGCTTAAGCTCTCATCCTTTTTTGCAAAAAATTGAGGATTATGGGGGTATTAGAGCGAGGAGATCCTAAGACATCTTTTGACATTGAGTATGGTTTGAGCTTAAAGCATTTGATAATAAGGCAATGTGTTGTCCAAGTTTAGGGATTTATACTTCGAATGTATTTGCTTCTAAGGATTGTATATTGTTTGTTGTTGGTTTCTATTTAGATTTGTAATGTGGATTGATGGATTTATGCTTGGTTTTAACTTTGACTATGTTAGTTGAAACGTTTAGGAACATGCCTATAGTTTATGTTTTTGTGTCCGATAATGCATATTTGATGGTTTGGCATGTTGTGGATGTGTACCTAATATGACAAATATGTTTGGTATGCATGCGAGGAACTTAACCAGATAAAACGGGCATTATAGGCCTCTGTATCGGTACAGGGTTCCAAGTATCAGTACAAGAAAGTGTAAATTTCGTATGGGTATCGATACTCGAAGAACTGTATCGGTACGGGTTTTAGCTACTAGAATTTAGGACTTTGGCCATTTTGGGCTAGGTATCGATACTCGATGAAGCGTATCGTTATGACCCTGAGTAATAAGTCTAGTATCGTAACGGTGTCCCGCATACCGATGCCCGATACGTTATTTTAGTTTAAGTGATGTTATGGTTTTAGATTCTTCTATTTTGGTACCTATTTTGTATGTATGTTTTTAACGTATTTGAGTGATCTGTTTTATCTAGAAATGGACATGTATGCATGTAACTTGACTAATTGAGGATTGGTAACCCCAAATTAAAGTAACCCCTCAAAATTTTCCAGATTTACAATTTTGGTCACTAAATTGCAAATTTGCACAATTGGATGTTGACTTGATGCCCAACTAGGTCGAGAATTTATCCGCTGCATGTATGTACACCCTAGGTCATTTTGATGCATCTAGATAAGATTAAAAGAAAAAAATGGACCTAATTTGAGATATTCAGTTTAGGTTTGCTACGACAAACCTAATGCTGCTCGCTCGGTTCGGCTTAACGCCTAGTCCAAGTTAAAGGGGTTAAAAATTCACATTCATAAGTGGAAAATAATTTAAATTTTACACAAAATTGCAAATTCTGACATTAAGACAACTTGTAATCGGCTAGGTACCAATTTTGGGCGTTGTGAGGGTGTTCACCCTTCTCCATGAGTAACCGACTCCTAAACCCGTTTTTTTGTTTTTGCATACCAAAATTGTTGTTTTAATAAAATATAATATTTTTATCAAAATAAATCATTTTAGGTGATCCAATCACACCTTGAAATTAGATTGGTGGCTACTCCGTTGTTTTTTATGTTGAGCTCGAAAAGGCTACGACAGGTTGCAACATTTTTGGACCCACTAACTAGACTTTTGTTGAGATAATGATTTTGATATAACAATTTAAGGAAAATTATTTTTGGATTTATTCAAACATTGCAAAAAAAATTCAAAGTCCATTTTAACTTGAAAAATATGTTCAAAATGGTTCTAAATAATTATGTTTTTTTTGACTAAATCAAATACTTCCAAAATACCTTATGGGTGAAAAAATAGCTTTCAGTCCTAGTGTCCTAGTCCCGGTAACCATACGCAAAGTTTATCAAAATTCTAGTGAAGATTTTTGGTACAGATACGCCCAGTCGGTACATGTATGCCCAATTAGTACTAGTACGCCTAGAAATTTTGCAACATCTCTTTCGGTATCATTACGCCAAGTTGAGTACCGATACCGAAAGTTACAGAAGTGCATTTATGGCTAATTTTTCACCACTAGCAGCTTCAAACAGCCCTTTACGGCTAGTAACGGTCATAAACTTATCAGAGGAGTTAAAAGGGACCTTCAAGCATGTAAAGAAGAACAAGAAAACCAACAATAACATTCTTTGTATAGAGAAATCATTTTGTGCTTAATTTTGTCACATTCTTTGTAGAAAACACTTGTGAGCCAAATTGTCAATGTAGCTCAAGTGTTTAGGATTTTGGATGAGTGCTTAAGAGTGCAAACTTTTGCCTTTGAGAGATTTTTCCTTTGTTTGCTAAATAGTATTTTCTCTTGGAAGAGAGTGTCTCAAAGCTTTGGGGTATAAGCTTCGAGGGTTTATAAAGGTTACTCTTGATCCTTGAAAAAGAAACACAAATTAGTGGATTTGTGGAAAATCCTTAGTGGGGAGCTAAAGTATTGGATGTGACTTAGTTGAGAAGTTGAACCACTATAAATCGTTGTGAAAATTTTTAGTTTCCAATTGCTTCCACCAGTTTCATTGCAAAGACAATTCACACCCTCTTGGAAATTCGGTTAAAGATATCGAAGATGAACAATTGGTATCATAGTCCCGTCTCTATAGTCAAATTAACATCCTAGAGTCGATCCATAAGTGCTCAACACCTATACATCAACCAAAGAAATGTCCTCCACTTCTAGTGCTTATTACATTGAGGACTCTCAACCGATTAACAAGCTAATCAGATCTTTGCTCACCCATAAGTTGATGTCCAAGGGGAGAGAAAAAGAGAAGAGAAGAAGATTGTTGCATTGAAGACCTCCTTGAGCTTTCAAGAAGAAACATCAAGTGAAGAAGAGAGTGAAGATGAAGAGATGGCCAAACTCTTCAACAAGCTCAAATGATTCATGAAGCAAGAAAAAGTTGAACTAGACATGAATCAAGGAAGAAGAAAGATCACGTATATGCTTCTAGTGCAAGAAGCTCAAGCATGTCAAATACGATTGCCCTAGGATAAAGAAGGGATTAAAGAAAAAGGCATTCGTGGCTATATGGAGTGGTGAGGAAGACCCCACTGATGATGATGAGGTAGCCAACCTTTGTCTTATGGCCATACAAGATGAAGAGTTAACTTTTAACTCATCCAATTTGAATTCTTATACCTTTGACGAGTTACAAGAAGCATATGACGAAATGATTTTAGAGTTTGATTCTTCATTTTTGAAAAACAAAAAGTTGATTTCAAAATTAAAAATAAAAAATGAATTGTGTTGACTAAATATTGCTTGGAAAAAGGTTGAAGATTCTGCGTATTATTCAAGTAAATAATGCCAAGAATATATCTTTTTACTTGCAAGTATACACGGTCAGTAAGTAATACAGTAGCGAGAAAAGTATCGTTCCCGTAGGGATTGTTCAAGAATTAAATGCCACAATAAATACTTGTGAAATTTAGAATAAAGATGATGACAATCGATTAAGGGTTTATGATACCATGCATAGGAGGGCTGAATCTAATTATCTTGGACGAGAAGATGAAGCTGTTCTTGAAGTCTAGAACGACAACTGACTTTCGTTGACTTCTCGGTTAGGATCTGGACATTTTTGGATCAAGTTGTCTTTTGAAGAATTGAACTTCATTCAGTTACCTTTCCAACATATCTTCAAACGCATCAATCCAATGTCGGAAACTCAAGATAAGTCCATTTTAATGAAGACTGCATAGACAGAAAACTGGATACATGATTTATTACGAGATTTTGTAAATTCAGCCCAATATCTCTTATGTGAAGGCCTAAGACTTCAAATCCAACAAGGAGTTACATTTAACTCAATATTATATTATTTTTTAGATTATTTATTATTTTTTAATGTTATTCTATTAGGAATAGAATTTTAAATTATTTAGGAATTTCTACTAGTTTAGTCACCATTCCCCTATAAAAGGATGAGAACTTCTTCATTGTAAATCAGATTAGAGAATTGAGATTTGAGTTTTTATAAAGAGTATTCTTTTGGGTACATGTTTGCAAGTGTCGATAAATTTGTGCCTTCGAAGTCATCTTCAACATTTCAATTAGTTTGTGCGAGGGAGAATCTTCACACTCCAGGTTGCCTAGTCAATTGTGATTAGAAGGGTCGGTTAGAGCCATATCACAGAGGTTGCCTATCTAATTGTGGGTAGGAGAGTTCCTTGGGACAACTACCAATTCCACACGCCATCTTCATCATCTTCTTCAGCCACTGTCGTCATCTTTTATAAATAAAGCTGGGATTTTTTAGATTTATTTTAACCATCATTTTTGTTATCTTTCTCAATATTTTTAATTTTATTCTTATTATTTATCTACTAATCCTTCATCTTGTCTTTGTTTCTTTAAATTTCCAGCCTTAATTCTAAAATTTTCAAGAAACTCCCAACAAGTTTCTCTTGAAATTTCAGATTTGTGCCTAACTTCCTTGTTCGAGTCTAAAAGCCCTAGGTTTGCTTCCAAGTAACCAAATTGAAGATTCCAATGTACCACAGCAAGCATTATATCATTTGGTATCAGATTGGGACGATTCCTTGGAATTTTGACCTTTTTTGGGTGAAAAATCAAAAAAATAGAAAAAAAATATAAAAATTAAACGAAAGAATTGTGATCCCAAAATTTCCATATTAGATCTACACCATTGGAGGAGTCTCCACAAAAAAATCAAAATTTTTGGAGATCATGAACACCACGAACGTAGTGGATCAAGTTGATGTAAATTTTAGGGTTTTTTTTCGGGTTTTCTGATTTTCTTTCATTCCTAACTATTAGTTTTCCTTTGTTTTAGCTTTTTTTTATTTATACATATTCTAACACCTTCTTGTTTCTTATGTTAGTAGAAATTTTAAAACGGTCCCGATGATGGATACAAGGTAAACAATATTCTTTCATCATCGATTGCTATAGTCGTGTAAAATTAGTGAGCAGCTTTGTTATTGATGCACTCAATCTACCGTGCCAAGAACACCCTAAGCCATATCATCTTCAAGGGTTTGATAACGGAACGAATATGAAGATAACCGAACGTTGTTTAATCACTTTTACTCTTGGAGGCTATTGTGATGATGTTTGGTGTGACGTGGTTCCTATGGTAGTCACCCACTTGCTATTGGGAACACCGTGGCATGATGATCGGGACGTTATCCATCAAATTATTACAAATATATACTCCTTTGTGCACAATGGCCAAAATGGAATTGCTTATATTTTGGGCTAAATCTAGTTGTAAAAAAGTTTATGTATAGTTTGGGTTTAAGGCCCAAATGTGATATCGAGTTTAGGGCATTACAAATAGTGTCCTAAAGCAACGAGATGTTATTCAAAATTAACTCTTAAATATAATATCCAATATTTTTATTAAAACCCTAGAAAATTAATAAATAACTTAGATTAATAAATAAAGCCTTAATAATTATTATAATTTAGTGATAGGGAATATTATCTATAATTTTGAAGTTTAATTATGTATGGTGCTCAAAAGTAATTGAGTGTTATCCCATATAAACTTTGGAATTAAATAATATTCAAAGATTAAATATGCTCTACCGGCATAACATGCGAGGGATCCGATCGATACCTCCGCAACATAGATACAAGAAACACATCATGTATTTTCTCCAGCTTAGGAGGCAACCTCAACCGATAAGCCACATGACCTATACATTCCACAATCTCATATGTTCCAATAAACCTCAAACTAAGCTTATCCTTTACGTCTGAACCACATCACCTTTTTCCATGGTGACACTTCAATAACACACGATCGCCCACTGCATATTCAATTTCCCCACGCTTCAAATCCGTGTAAGATTTCTGCCAATCCGTAGCCGCTTTCAAGTGGTCACACACAAGCTTTACCTTTTCATCTGTGTCTTTCAACACATGCGGCAAGGAAACATGTTTTTCCCCTACCTCAGCCCAACACAAGGGCATACGACACCTATGGCCATACAACGCCTCATACGGCGCCATCTAGATACTTGCTTGATATTTTTTGTTGTACGTGAACTCAACCAAGGGTAAATGCTTCTACCAGGTTTCTTGGAACTCAATAACACAACACCTCAGCATATCCTCCAAAACTTGGATAACACGCTCAGACTGTTCATCCGTCTGAGGATGATATGAGGCATTGAACCTCAACCTCGTTCCCAAATCCTGATGCAAGCATCGCCATAACCTTTCTGTAAACTGCTGGTCTCTATTAGATACAATAGACTTAGGTACCCCATGCAAACGCACAACCTCAGCAACGTACAAAATTGCCAACTTATCAAAGGTATACATCGTATGCACTAGCAGAAAATGTGCACACTTCGTAAACCAATCAATAATCACCCAAATGGAATCCTTTTTTATATGGTGTCAAAGGTAGTCCTGAAACAAAAGCCATGGTGATTCTCTCACATTTCCATTCCAAAATTCTCAACAATTGCAACAACCCGGATGAAAACTGATGTTCATCCTTAACACCCTGACATACCATACACTTAGAAACAAACTCTGCCACATCCTTTTTCAAACCAACCCTGTAATATCCCAATTTTTGGCTAGTGACCAAAATGTAAATTTTGAAAGTTTTATGGCCAAAGTATAAACTTTGGAAAAGTTTAAGGACCAAAGTGTAATTTTCAAAAGTTGTGTATTTTAACCCCGTAAATGAATAGTTCACCTCCAAGAATGATGTTTTCTTGTTACTCAGATTTTTCGTACGGAGTTTGTATTGATGAACCTGGGGTACTTCACCAGCCCCGACATCAACAGGAGGAACCAATAGAGGAGGAGGAGGTACAACATTAGGAAGATTCCCTCCATGTCGTTATTCTACTCAACTCCACCATTACCAGTCATCGATCGAGTCTCACGTCAAGCCATCCTATCAAAAGCATACAAAACACATTAAAGTTAGGCTAGCATTCGCCAAGGGATCCAAGACAACCATATAAAATATTTTAAAACCTTAGTATAGGCAATGTTTTCCCAATTCATACCCCAACATGATGTAAAACAATCACCGTACATATTCACAAACACCGTGCATATCAAACAATGATAGACAACCAAACAACAACATCCCGACCTTTCGTAACCTGGCTCTAATACCAACAAATGTAACCCCCTCGACCCGACCGAGACGCCTAACCAAACTGAAAGAACTACATTAGGTTTGCCGAAGCAAACTGGAGAAAGTTTATAGAAAATTGGTCCATTTTTTTCTTTTTTCTTTATCTTGTCTAGATGCATATTATTAATCCTACATGAACATACTTACAGTGGGTGAATTTTTAAGGGAAACAAATCACGGAAAGGCAACCAATTGCATCACTTACATTTTAGGGACTAAAATGTAAATATCTTAAATTGTATGATCAAATTTTAATTAAGGTTACCAATCCTCAATTAATCCATTTACATGCTCACATGACAAATATCAGGCCAAGATACTTATCGAAGTACATACAATTGCATTCCCAAAGCTCAAGGACTAAAATGAAAGAAACGGAAACCTTCAAATATTCCAAATTAAGAGAATTAACTGCAGCCGTACCAGTACGCTTGGAGGTGTTTCTGTATGCCTTAGTAATTTTCCAAAACTCATATTCCAATAGCCAAAACCTGTTCTGATACGTCCTCGCGTAGCGAAGCACCTTTCACAAAATTCTTGTACCGTATCGAAACAACCTCTTGAGTACCGAAACGTAATGCATGGAAAGGCTTATCTGTATCGAAACACCCTCCCATGTATCGAAACGCTATGCCTGAAATGGCCTAGCCGTACCGATACGGGGACACCTATTTTGATACGCCAGGACCTGTAATGTCCCAAATTGTTGTATAAACACACTTTAATGATAATCAAACCACTTAGACATGCTTCAAACACTAGAGTAACATTAATAAGAATTGATCCCTACTAAAACATCACAGAATCATCAACCAATCATGGCATTCATACAATCTAGAAGATCTACAGGTATGCTTCCTAATATTGTTTTACCAAGCATCCAAAACTCATAATTGGCACATTTAAACATCCACAACATGATTGCACTACTAAAACAGCATAACAAACTTGCTTGAATCATCCAAGCACGACAACCATACCAAAATAACTAGATGCATTCATAAGCACTCATCTAGCATCAATATAGGCAAGGATTCACATAAGTCTATCAACAACAAACCAAACATGAAATCCATCACTTCAAGTGCTTAAAAACCATATGAAGATAGAGTTACAAATCCCCAAAATTATAGCGAACACATTGCCTTATTAACCGAAAACATAAACTGAGTCCATACTCAAACTACACCTTGTCCTTGCAGCCCCGAACCTTAATGCTCTATATCATTAGGAAAAAGAGAGCGTAAGCACATATGCTTAGTGAGGATGCTCATAAAACTATGATGTGTTTAAAAGCATTTGAAACCAAAACACTTGTTTCCAAAACATGCTTGCAACCCAAGCATTTTCCTTGTCTCCAACCGAGACATGCATAATCACCCTTATGCAGCATCATATACTTATTCCATGCTTAGATCCCAAAGAATTAAATTATAAACCGTGCTTAAATCACAAAGCATTAAATCATAAACCATGCTTAAATCCCAAAGCTTTATAAAATAGGTCCAACACATGAACTTTCACTCATATATTGGCATTAACAGTGACCCGGATAGACTACCATCTATCCAACATATCGGATACACGGATCTCTCATACCATGCCTAGTTAAATCTCATGATATCCCAAACCTTGCATGGTTAAACCGTAAGATTTGACACCCTCGCCTAGTTAAATCACGAGATTTACCACCCTAGCCTAGTTAATCCGTAAGTGTACCGATCTTGCCTAGTTAAACCGCAAAATCACTATCAAATTGGGTTGCCTAGTTAATCCGCATGCCCCAATGAAGTTCCCAATAGTCTGAGTGGCCTTGTTAAACCACAATACCTCAAGGACCCATGCCCACGATCGATTTTATTCATATTTTATAGTGCACCTTAATCTTATGGCATGCCAACTATATCCGATTATTTCTTACATTGTCACATAGCCAATATATCATTCACAAAACCATTTACCTACTATTTTTCAATGCATTAAACCAAAATCCCCACATATACAATCCACATTGCCCAAAGCAATACCCTATTCCCAACTCAAATGAAAACCAATGCTCACTATATAACACCCCCTTCTTGTGACCGTACACCGGACACGAGTCAAAAATTTCACAGCTTTAAAAATAGATCTTTTAACCAAAACCCGGGGTGATTTAAAAATTTTGGAAAAACTTCTCAGTGGTCACCCATCATAATATTTCTATAACCCAAGCACACTTAACTTTAATTAATACCGATATAAAATATTTATTCGATTTCTGATTATGAAACTTTTTACATAAAGTATACAAATATACTAAAATAATTTAGTTTACAAAAGGGTTTCTAATAAAATTATTTGATATCTAATTCATATAAAATATATCAAATCAGACTATTTAACACTAAACTGTCAATATAATAATCAATTTAAAACAGTTTACGCTACTATTTAACACTAAACTGTCAATATAATAATCAATATTTACTTTAACAAAATAAACAGATTTATTAAATGCATGCCATGATTAAACATACAAAAAATGGATGTCATGATTACCGAAATACATGTCGATTATCTTCTATATAGAATGATGATGAAACAAAGGCTGTCATCTACTAATCCCGATCACCTACGTGTATAACATAAATACACGCTGAGTATATCTCAGTGAGGCATAGAAATATGTAACATGTAAAATACGGTATAATTTTTTTTGTAGTATGAAATAGCTGTACTAAGCATGATACTCATGTAATGAACCTGTACGGTAATAAATCTGTTTTGTACTAAATCTTTACTGAAAAGTCATATAGAAAGGTTGCTCTATAAATCATATAATCTGTAATGCAGGAATAATCATGTAAGAAATTTGTACTGTAATAATTTTTAATTGTAAAGTCATGTAACTGTACTGTAAAATCTTATGGCCCAAGGTAAATATCAAGTCATTCCTTTGTCATATAATAGTGCAATATTGTTTGTAATATCCCATTATTTGATTAGTGACCAAAACGTAAGAATCAAAAGTTAGTGGTTTTAGTTCAGTGACTAAAACATAAAGTTTTAAAGTTTGGTGACAAAGGTGAAAAGTTGAGAAATGTTCAAGGACTAACATGGTAATTTTCCCAATAATTATTTTTATTCCATAAATAAATAGATCATCTAAGGGTGTGGATCAAATATAAAAACTTTGGTTTGATCTGATGTTTCTATTATTGGGAAATTACCATTAAAGTTTAAGTGAAATTCGGGTACTCATATGAGCTCGAAATTTTATGAAAATTTGAAGGAAGTCTTAGGAAGACCCGAGGAGCATAGCATTAAACTTTTGAATAGTTTTTAATCGGTTTAGATTCGATTCTATTAAATATTTTGTATAGGTGATGGAATGGCATTTTTGAAAATAAACTATTTCAATAATGGCATTTTCTTCATTTCACCTATACTTTTTAATAAAAATTGATTATAGAAGAGGATAAAATATAGGTGTTGACTTGTGATTGGTTATAACTTAAGGGTAAAATAGTTAGTTGACTATTTTAGAAATTTTTATTATTATATAGCCAATTTGAAGACATTTGGCAAAAAAATTAAGAAAAGAAAAACTGGGATAATTTGTTCATCTTCTCTAGGGATTTCGAGACTCTCTAAGAAAGGTAACAAATATTTTCAATTCAATTTTTGGCTTGATTTATTTGATTTTTGGCTAGAGACATGAAACAAGAAAGTGATCTCCATTGAATTCTCTATATTTTGGTATAAGTTTTGCTTAGTTTCCATGTCTCTAAGTTGAGATTGATGATTAGGGTGGTTGAAGAACATGTTAAGTTTTCATGTTTTAAGGTTCAATCAAGTTGAAAATGGCGTTGTAGTGTGGTTTCTATGCTTGACATGATGAAAATCTCTTGGAAAACCTATAGGGACCAATTCGGTAATATGAAGAAAATTAAGGGAAATTTTGTGAAAATTATTTTAATGATGGAAATGATTAGAATGATGTTTTCTAAGTTGAATTATGTTATTGGAATGAAGAAAACATCATTTTATGACCATTTTGTGAATTTTGCAAATTGGGTGAAATAAGTGAGAAATTGGAAAATATTCAAGAAGCATGGTTATGTTGTTTGCTATTATACAAGGATCATTTTGGTGTTAAAATTTTTTAAACTTGAGATGAAATGTGAAAGTTTCCAAATATTGGATTATAAACCCTAGGAGAGAATTTAGGGTTTAAAGTGAAATTATCAAACTTATGGTTGCAATGTGCTATTTGAGAGTAGATTAAAGTGTTGGAAGCATTGTTTTTACAAAGAAGTACTTGGTTGAAAGTGCTAAATTTTCCAACTTGGTATGTACATGCTTAAGGTTGCTTGTGTTATGTATTTAATGTACATACAGATAACAAGCAAGTTCGAGATCAAACGAGTGAAGAAAGAAGATAAAAAGTACAACTGAGCTCAGTGAGGCTAGTATAATTTGTACTTTTGAAAGTGTCAAGGTGAGTGCAATGCATGTATAGCATGATATTTGTGTCATTTATCATATATTTGACATGTTAGAAATATGTCAAAGGTTGAAAACATGTGCATGGATCACTAATTATTCATGGAATTTTATTTTGGGTATGAATTGCTCAATATATATATATATATATGTTGCCATGAATGAGATTATGATTGATATAAAGCCCAATGTAGGAGATAGAAAATTAAAAGTATAGTTGGATATCCATAGAGTCATAAAAGTTGTATATACATTCTAAACACTTCAGGTAAAGTGCAAATTTTTACTAATTGTATACTCCAGTAAGTGTACAGAAGCACTTCGGTGCGAAGCACTTCTAGAAAAGTGTACATAATACACTATACTCAAGTAAGTATAGCGGGGATGCCTCGTGTACATACATTTCCTTAAATCGATACTTGGGCTAAATGACTTGAAAAACAGAATGAAAAACTTGAAAGATTGATGATAAATATGGCAACGATATTGGTAAGAATTGAAGTTATTACTTTGTGATATGTTATTACATATAATGTCATATATGCTAGCAAGCATAAAATGGTAAGTGAACATATGCATTGTTATTTTATTATATTGATATCTATGTTAAGTGGCATTTGATTTAAATATTGTTGCCCTCATTAAATACATACTTAGCGTAAGATAAATTTCATGCGTAGGTTTTAAAGGAGCTTCGAGGGGAGAGTAGCCGGGCATCACCTTCTTATTTTGGGAGGTATATCTCCATATTCATAGTAATATTAATGGCATCCATCTTTTCTTTTGGAAATGTACTAGATGGCATGTATAATTAATGTGGTTTGTAATAACTTATTACCAAATATGGTTGGTTTAATAGTTGTTATAACATGGATGATGAACCTAGTAAGACCTATTATGTTTATAAATGATAATGGACTAAGTTATTAGTAAATGTGGGACTTATGGTAGAAAGATTAAAAATTTGTCCAGAAATGTATGCAAAAGCAGTGTGTTTGAAAAATTAGAATAAATTCCAAAATTGGACTTAGAAAGTTAATCTTATATGTATGAACTAGAAATTTTATCTAGTTTCTTTCAAAACAAACGGTGACTAATTTTGAGTTGTATGTAAAAAGTTATGAATTTTTATTCGATGGAAGGTCAGAAAAACAGGGTAGCAGAATTTCAGTATTTATGAGCTGTGACGTGAGTTTAAAGATTTTTTTTTTTAATTTTTGTGTAATGAGTTTGGGTTAATAATTTATATTGTTAGAAAGCTTAATGAATCTAGTTTAATTAGAAAATTACATAATGAATTTTTTATGTCTATAATTTTTTTTATAAATTTTAGTGTAAAGACAGTGCAGGCTGCTAGTTTTCAAAGTAAGGGAAATAAAAAGGGTTTTAATCTTAGTTAGTAACATAACTAACTCGTATTTGGTAATGAATACGGGAAAGGGGTGTTACATTTATTAGTATCAGAGCTACATGTTTAGTCGATTCTGAATAGAAATTGAGTTTAAAATGAGTCAAAATTGTATACATGCCACTAGGATGTCATAATTAGTAATGATTATGTGCAGATACTCTGATGCTCTATAATTAGTAATGCTACTTTATATTAAAAAAATTATTGAAAATGTGTTATGTTCAGATGTCGGACCTTCAGGGTTCTAGATATGCGTTTGAACATGAGGTCAATGCTACTTTATATTAAGAAAATTATTGAAAATGTGTTATGTTCAGATGTCGGACCTTAAGGGTTCTAGACATGCGTTTGAACATGAGGTCCCTGTGTAAAGTGGGAGTAACAAGATAAATCAGAATGTACCTCAAGATCAATATCAAGGTCAAGCACCTGCACAAGGACATCAAGACATGCCAGTTTAGGATCGTTGACTATTCCCGCAGGCATTAGATGATATTATAAATAGACAAAAACCAGTATATGTACCAAGGGAGTTGAGGAAATTGAAGGCATCAGAATTTCAAGGTGATAGTGATGTTGACCCGATGTTTGCGGACTTCTGGTTGAATGATGTTAAAATTATGCTGGATAGTATCCAGTGTGATGATCAAGGAAAGCTTGAGGGTGTAACTTCAATATTTATGGGACTGCTCGAATTTGGTGGACCACCATTACTGCTCGTATTCCTCGGGAATGAATTACTTGGGAATTCTTTTTAAAAGAGTTCCGGGGCAAATACATTGGTGATGTTTTCATCGAAGATATTAGGAATCAATTTATGAATTTGAAGCAAGCAGGTAAATCGGTATATGAGTATGAATGTGAGTTTAATAAGCTTAGCCCATTTTCTACAGAGTTCCTTCCGACTGAGAAGCACAAAGTTACCAAATTTGTGGGAGGTCTATATCCGAAGTTTAAGAAAGTCATGGTCGCTCTTGAATTGTCTGTATTTCAAGATGCGGTCAACCGAGCCAAAGGAATGGAAAGATTAGAGTAGGAAGAAGCTTCAGATAAGAAGGCACAATCAACCAAGCAACCTAGAGGTCCAGTGTTTTACCCTGGCCTAAACGTGGTAAAAGATTTCAGCAGCAAGGATCAGTTGGATCAATGTCTTCCGTAAAGAAGAATTTTTCTGCTGGTAAATACAAGCAAGTTCAAGGTAGAACAAGTGGAGCCAAAGGTGGTGAATTTTAGATCCAATCGGAATGCAAGACTTGTGGAAGAAGACATTCTGGTCGATGCTGGCATGCACCAGACATAATATGTTATCAATGTGGGAAGCCGGGTCACTTCAAACATGCATGTCCAGAATTATAAGAAAACCAATCGGTAGCTGCTTCTCAGAGAAATAAAGGAAAATGAGGTTGGGATTCTCACCAAGGTGCATCGAAAGTTGCATCGAACCTGAAAGGCAAAGATTCTACTCGTGTATATAATATCATGACCACAGAGAGTAAAGATGATCCTGATGTAATATCAGGTATGCTTGAAGTCTTTGGCAGACCTATCTTTGTATTAATTGATCCTGGTTCCACTCATTCATATATTAGTTCCAGAATCATACTAGAAAGAAATATTCTAGCGGAACTAATTATGAGTGATGTGGTAGCAACCAATCTGATAGGCCAGAGTGCTAAGGTCAAAAGAATTTACCGTCATTGTCCTATTAAAATTTAGAATGCGGATCTCCTCGCTGACCTTATGGAATTACCGTTTTGTGAGTTCAACATAATATTAGGGATGGATTGGTTATTTGCATATGATGCTGTGGTGGAGTGCCGATTAAAAAGATTAACTTTAAAGGCACCAGATGGATCACAAATATTATTCATGGTGAGAAGTTAAATTATCATGGTAGTGTTATATCGATTGTTGCTGCAAATAAAGTCTTGATAAGTGGCTGTGAAACACATTCAACTCCCGAAATTGATACCTTGAAGCAGAAAGTGAAAATAGAATATATACCTACGGTACGAGAATTTCCAAATGTATTCCAGAAGAATTATCGGGATTACCTCCAAATAGAGAGATAGAATTTGGAATTGATGTATTGCCTGGTACAACACCTATATCGATGGCACCGTATCGTATGGCACCTGCTGAACTCAAGTCACAGCTGCAAGAATTATAGAATCAAGGTTTTATACGGCCAAGTATATCACCATGGGGAGCACCCTTATTATTTGTAAAGAAGAAATATGGATCGATGGGATTGTATATTGATTATCATCAACTTAATAAGATGACGATAAAGAATAAATATCCATTGCCAAGAATTGATGATCTTCTTGATCAATTAAAGGGGGCAACAGTGTTCTCTAAGATTGATCTTTGATCAGGCTATCATCAATTGAAGATTAAAGAGCATGATATTCCAAAAACAGCTTTCAGGACTCGATACGATCATTACGAGTTCGTGGTAATGCCGTTTGGATTAACTAATGCCCCAACATCATTTCTGGATTTGATGAACTAAATTTTTCAGCCATACCTGGACCAGTTTGTGGTAGTATTCATAGATGATATCCTAGTTTATTCTAAAACCAAGGAGGATCATGATGTTCATCTTAGAATAGTTCTTCAAATATTGCGAGAGAAGAAGTTATATGCTAAACTATTTAAATATGAGTTTTGGCTTTTTGAGGTGACATTTCTTGGACATATAGTTTTGGCTGAGGGAATTCGGGTTGATCCTCAAAAAATTGAAGCTATCATGGAGTGGAAACCTCCTAAAAATGTTACAGAGGTTAGAAGCTTTCTCGGATTGGTAGGATATTACCACCGGTTCGTGAAAGATTTCTCGATGATTGTCGTTCCTATTATGAAGCTGCTTAGGAGGAATGTATCATTTGTATGGACTAAAGAATGTCAAGACAACTTTGAAAGATTGAATAAAATCTTGACAGAATCTCCAATGTTAGTTCAACCTAAATCATGTAAGAATTTTGTGGTGTATAGTGACGCATAGCATAATGGTTTGGGCTGTGCACTTATGCAAGACGGGAAAATGGTGGCTTATGCTTCTAGGCAGCTTAAAACTCATGAGAGAAATTACCCTACTCACGATTTGGAGTTAGCTGCAGTTGTTTTGCTTTAAAATTTTGGTGCCATTACTTATATGGTGAAAAACGTTATATATACACAGACCATAAAAAGCCTAAAATATCTTTTAATGCAGAAAGAGCTGAATCTATGACAAAGGCGATGGATCAAGCTAATTAAAGATTACGATGCAATTATTGATTATCACTTGGGAAAGGCTAATGTGGTGGCAGACGCACTTAGCTGAAAGATGTTTTCAGCTCTACGAATATCAAATGCTCAATTATCAATATTGAATGATGGTGCTTTACTTGCTGAGCTGAATATCAAATCTACCTTGATAGACAAAATAAAAGAATCACATGAAAAAAGATGAAAATTGTTTAGAGGGAAAGAAGAGAACTGAAATGGGAGAATCTTCAGACTCCGAAGTGAAGTCCAATGGATGTTTATATTATAAAGGACGTGCTTATATTCCTGAAAATGGGGAATTGAAAAAGGAAATTCTTACAGAAGCACATTATAGTCCTTTAACGATGCACCCGGGAGGAAATAAAATATATAAGGTTTTGAAGAGCCATTTTTGGTGGCCAGGAATAAAAAGAGCTATAACGGAATTCGTATCCAAATGCTTAACTTGTCAACAAGTTAAAGCAGAACTTTAAGTGTCATCAGGGTTACTTCAACCAATTGCTATTCTAGAATGGAAATGGGAAAAGTGACTATGGATTTTGTAACCGGATTACCATTGACGCTGAGTAGGAAAGACTTAATTTGGGTGATTGTGGATCGATTAGCCAAATCAGCACATTTCCTACCAGTCAAAATAGATTTCTCTTTGAGTAAATATGCTAAATTGTATATTTAGGAGATTGTTAGATTACATGGAGTTCCTATTTCCATTGTGTCTAACAAAGGTCCCAGGTTTACTTCTAGATTCTAGAATGCACTACAGAAAGCATTGGGTACTCGATTGCATTTTAGTATTGCTTTTCACCCACAAACTGATGGACAATCAGAGAGGACAATTCAGATTTTGGAAGATATGCTTAGAGCTTGTGTCATTGAGTTCGCAGGCTAGTGGGAAAAGTACTTACCATTGGCTGAATTTGCATATAACAACAATTAAAACTCAAGTATTAAAATGGCACCTTATGAAGCTTTATATGGAAGAAAATGCCAGACACCATTAAATTGGTTTGAGTTGGAAGATCGCAAGATTGTTAGGCTTGATTTAATTCAAGAAGTATAAGAAAAAATGAAGATAATTTGAGATAATCTAAAAGCAGCTTTCAATGGACAAAAAGCTTATTTAGATTTAAAAACTAAAGACATTGAATACCAAGTAGGAGACAAAGTATTTTTGAAAGTTTGACCTTGGAAGAAAATAATGAGATTTGGAAGAAAAGGGAAGCTTAATCCCAGATTTATTGGTCCGTATGAAATCTTGAAAAGAGTTGGACCGGTGGCGTATCAACTGGCTTTACCACCAAAAATGAGCAAGATTCATGATGTTTTTCATGTATCGATGCTACGCAAATATAGGTCGGATCCTTCACATGTCATTTCACCTGTAGAAGTTGAGATGCAACCTGATTTGACATTTGAAGAAGAACCAGTAAAGATTTTAGCTCACGGGGTGAAAAAATTGAGAAACAAATCGATTCTATTGGTTAAAGTGCTTTGGAAAAATCATAAAGTGGAAGAAGCCACTTGGGAAACCAAAGAGAGAATGAAAGAATAATACCCGCATTTGTTTAATCTAGGTATGTTCTAAAAATTCGAGGACGATTTTTTTAGAGGGAGAGGATTGTAATATCCCATTATTTGATTAATGACCAAAGCGTAAGAATCAAAAGTTAGTGGTTTTAGTTCAGTGACTAAAACATAAAGTTTTAAAGTTTAGTGACAAAGGTGAAAAGTTGACAAAAGTTTTAAGACTGCCATGGTAATTCTCCCAATAATTATTTTTATTCAATAAATAAATAGATCATCTATGGTTGTGGATCGAATATAAAAACTTTGGTTTGATTTGATAATTCTATTATTAGGAAATTACCATTAAAGTTTAAGTGGAATTCGGGTACTCATATGAGCTCGGAATTTTATGAAAATTTGAAGGAAGTCGTAGGAAGACCTGAAGAGCATAGCATTGAAGTTCTGAATCGTTTTTAATCGGTTTAGATTCGATTCTATTCAGTATTTTGTATAGGATATGGAATGGCAGTTTTGAAAATAAAATTATTTCATTAATGGCATTTTAGTTATTTCACCTATACTTTTTAATAAAATTTGATTATAGAAGAGGAAAAAATATAGGTGTTGATTTGTGATTGGTTATAACTTAAGTGTAAAATAGTCATTCGACTATTTTAGAAATTTTTATTATTATATAGCCAATTTGAAGACATTTGACAAAAAAATTAAGAAAAGAAAAATTGGGATAATTTTTTCATCTTCTCTAAGGATTTCGAGACTCTCCAAGAAAGGTAGCAAATATTTTCAATTCAATTTTTGGCTTGATTTGTTTGATTTTTGGCTAGAGACATGAAACAAGAAAGTGATCTCCATTGAATTCTCTATCTTTTGGTATAAGTTTTGCTTAGTTTCCATGTCTCTAAGTTGAGATTGATGATTAGGGTGGTTGAAGAACATGTTAAGTTTTTATGTTTTAAGGTTCAATCAAGTTGGAAATGGTGTTGTAGTGTGGTTTCTATGCTTGAAATGATGAAAATCTCTTGGAAAACCTATAGAGACCAATTCGGCAATATGACAAAAATTATGGGAAATTTTGTGAAAATTATTTTGATGATGGAAATGATTAGAATAATATTTTCTAAGTTGAATTATGTTATTAGAATGAAGAAAACATCATTTTAGAACCATTTTGTGAATTTTGCAAATTGGATGAAATTAGAAAATATTCAAGAAGCATGGTTATGTTGTTTGCTATTATACAAGGATCATTTTGGTATTAAATTTTTTGAAAATTGAGATGAAATGTGAAAGTTTCCAAATATTGGATTATAAACCCTAGGGGAGAGAATTTAGGGTTTGAAGTGAAATTATCAAACTTATGGTTCCAATGTGGAATTTGAGAGTAGATTAAAGTGTAGGAAGCATTGTTTTTACAAATAGATACTTGCTTGAAAATGCTAAAATTTCCAACTTGGTATGCACATGTATTAGTAAGGTTTGGACATGTACTTAAGGTTGCTTGTGTCATGTATTTAATGTACATACAGATAACAAGCAAGTTCGAAATCAAGTGAGTTAAGAAAGAAGATAAAAAATGCAACCGAGCTTAGTGAGGCTAGTATAATTTGTACTTTTAAAAGTGTCAAGGTGAGTGCAATGCATGTGTAGCATGATATTTATGTCATTTATCATATATTTGACATGTTAGAAATATGTCAACGGTTGAAAACATGTGCATGGATCACTAATTATTCATGGAATGTTATTTTGGTATTAATTGTGATAAGTGTTCAAAAGTACTATTTTACTTACCCTTTTTACTCATATTATTGTTAGACTTAGGCTCATATTAGTTGCATAGTTGGCCATTCATGCATTAATCCATGTTTCCTTCAATCGTTGAGCTTGATTACATAACTTGGTGATTTTTGTGGAAATAGATGCTGCTTTGGTGTGTTTTTGTGTGTGTATGTACAGGATCACTTGCCAAAGCAATGCCGAGCTAGTTGCCAGGGCAATGCATGAAGGATATGCCGAGCTAGTTGCCAGGGCAATGCATGAAGGAGACGCCGAGCCAGTTGCCATGGCATTTGTCGACAAAGACAAAATGCAATAGGGATGTCGAAATTAATGACTTTACAAGCCCAAGATGACATGGAGCAAGGCCCAAGCCCAAAGGAATTTGATTGCCATGCAGAGATTAAAGAAGAATTAAATTCCAAGAAGATAGGAGAAGTTCTAGTAGGAATAAAATTATAATAAAGAATTATATTCTTTAAAGATAATTTAATTCCAACTCAAACTCCTCCTCAAAGAAGGACTTTGGCCTAGCCCTATAAATATCAAGGAGATTTCGACAAGATGAATAGAGAGAGCAAGAGGGAATTTCGACAAGACCAAGAGAGGAAGCAAAGGGGAATTTTCCTTGTTCGATTGGGATCATGCTAGGGATTGTTTATCTTGTGTTTCTTTGGAACCTAGCCATGAACTAAATTTACTTGGCTATGGTTATTGTGTTTTGTGGTTGTGAGAAACTATTGGTTTTTGTTTAGGTAATAAGAGTTTGCACTTTTCTATTTCAAGGTTTATTCATTCTTGGTTCTTACTATTGTTTGCGAGTGAATTAGGAGAGGATCTCGTGATTTCATCCATTTATCTAATATCGGGAGAGTTAGATTCAAGAAACGAATGAATATGATCTTTATTCAATCCAATGATGGTGAAGATTAATCCGGTCTAGGAATAAGTTAAGGATTTCAACAGCTAAGAGGAGCGCAAGATTGGTTGTTGTTCACCCTTGATTCACGCAGGGATGTATTATCAAGGCATGCACAAGTAGCTAGAGTTTCGACTTAGGGATAAGAAGAGACCATTGAAGAACGCTCCGCCGAACCTTGAAGTTGCTGCCCAGTCGCCCAAGTAGTTGCCCAACTAGTCACCCAGGCAACCATCAATTAGTTGCCAAGGCAACCCCGTCGTGCAAGTTGTCACGACAACTGAGTTGCCCGTGCACTCTTTTACCAAAACGATCCAATCGGCTATCACACCTCAACTCACGATAACCTGGCCTATCTCTCTCTCATTTGAATTCATCTTTTCTTTTACTTTATTGCTTTCTAGATTAGTCATTAGTTAAACTCCTATAATCCTTTACTTGTGTTTTTACTTTTTACAGTGCAAGAGACTAGATTCTTGAAGTAGCACCAATCCTCGTGGAGACGATATCTTTTATACTATAACTGCGGCGTGTATACTTGCACAATTGCGTAGCACTTATTACGCGCAACAAGTTTTTTTGGCGCCGTTGTCGGGATTGGCAATAGCGACTTTGTTTTTACTTTCTTGCACTTTCTTTTTATTTTTCTTGTTTAAAATTCAAAGGGCTAACAAACTTTGGTTTTGCATTGGTATATGACCGGGCGAGACCGACTTCACCAGAATATCCCTTTGATCCGTAAATCGAACGAACCTTACAAAGACTTAGACGAAGGATAAGAGAAGCAATGGCAAATCAAGACGGCAATATGAATCAAGATGTTCGAGCAGGAGGAGTGATTCTTGCACGAAACAGAACTATTCGAGACTATCTTGAAGAAGATCTTGATGGACTTAACCGAGGAGTTGTCGAACCTGAAATTGAAGCTGACCACTTTGAGTTGAAACCGGTAATGTTTAATATGATCAACACAATTGGTCAATTTGGCGGCTCAAAGAATCGAAGATGCACGGCAACATCTCGAAATCTTTCCTCGAGATTTGCAACTCGTTCAAGATACACGGAGTCACCCCGATGTCCTACGATTGAGATTATTCCCTATTCACCGAGGGATAGGGCGAAAGCATGGTTGAATAGCATTCTGCGGATCCATAGCATCTTGGACTGATCTTTGTCGTGATTTCCTTGCCGATTTAATCCTACAAATTTGGTGATAAGCCGTAACGACATTACTTCTTTTTGGCAGGCAGATGATGAATCCATGTACGAGGCTTGGGAGCGATATAGAGAACTTCTACACAAATGCCCTTTACACGAATTCCCGGTGTGGACTCAAGTAACAATGTTTTACAATGCCGTGAATACACCAACAAGGATGATGCTAGATTCCTCGGCAAACGGCATACTCTTAGATAAGTCACCGGAGGAAGCGATGCAAAATTTAAACAGGCTGGCCAAGAATGATTATCAATTCTCATCTACTAGAAGAGGAGTTAGACGCCAAGCCACAATACATGAACTAGGATCATCAGATTCAATTTCGGCACAATTGGCCGCTTTAACCAAGATAGTCCAGAACATGCAAAAACCAAACAACACACATGAAGTCAAGGTAATGGATTCTTTTTTGTGAGTTATGTGGTGATAACCATAATTCTTCTGAATGTATGCAGAATCCGGAATCCAGCTTCTATGTGGGGAATTACAATCGGAGCAACAACATGATGTCAAATACATACAATCCAACTTGGAAGAAGTACCCGAATTTTTCATGGAGTAATCCCAACAATGCTCTAAACCAGAACAATCAGAATGCACAAGCATCGGGATTCCAGCAGAATATGCCACGGCAACAGATGCCGCAGCAACAACCGACAACATCTAGTTCTTTGGAAAATTCTCTAAATGCTTTTATGATGAAAACTGAATCTTATATGGCTGAGAATAGTAATTTCATAAAAAGAACTGATGCTTTTATTAATAGGACCGA
Source organism: Hibiscus mutabilis (assembly GCA_019671005.1). Taxonomy (NCBI): domain Eukaryota; kingdom Viridiplantae; phylum Streptophyta; class Magnoliopsida; order Malvales; family Malvaceae; genus Hibiscus; species Hibiscus mutabilis. The sequence continues at coordinate 22,133,217 of CM033728.1, read as the reverse complement.
GATGAGATTGCAAAACCAAGAGGCGACAATCAAATCATTGGAAAATCAAGTCGAACAGTTTGTTCAAAATCTGAACACTAGACCACAAGGAGGTTTACCTAGCGATACTGAAGTCGCAAGAGGAACTGGCCATGAGCAATGTAAGGCGATCACCACTAGAAGTGGCCAACAACATAGAGAGGTTCAAACCTGCCCGTCAAACAAAACTCCACAAAAAGATCAAGATGAACCTAGCGGCAAGGCCTCAGATGCCGAACCAGGAATTGCTGCGGCAACCGGCAATAAGCATGCCTCGGCAACCGATGAGAAAGACGCCTCGGCAACTTGCGATAAGCATGCCTCGGTAACCCCAGTTGATAATGCCTCGGCAACTCCAGATGTCCCGGCAATACCGTCAATCAGGTTTCAAACCAATGAAAGGATCGAAGATATCCGACTTCCACCACCATTCCCACAAAGGTTGAAGCGACAAAAGCAAGAATACCAATTCAAGAAGTTTATTGATATCCTAAAGCAAGTCCACATCAACTTGCCACTGGTGGAAGCAATTGAACAAATGCCAAACTATGCCAAGTTCCTTAAAGACATTGTGTCCAAAAGAACAAGGCTAGGAGAGTTTGAAACAGTTGCCGCGGCAGAGGGATGCATGGCAATGTTGCACAATCGTATGCCACCTAAGTTGAAGGATCCCGGAAGTTTCACAATACCCTGTTCTATTGGAAATCACTATGTCGGGAAAGCACTATGCGACCTAGGGGCTAGCATAAACTTGATGCCTAAATCGGTTTTCCAGAAACTAGGAATCGGGAAGGCAAAACCTACAACAGTTATGCTGCAGCTAGCCGACAGATCCTATGTGCATCCAGAGGGAAAAATCGAGGACATACTGGTAAAAGTTGATAAATTTATTTTTCCCGCTGACTTTATTGTTTTGGATTGTGAAGCAGATGAGCATGCACCTATCATTCTCGGGAGACCATTCCTAGCAACAAGGAGAACCTTGATCGACGTTAAAAAGGGAGAACTCACAATGAGGGTGAATGACCAGCAGGTAAAACTAAATGTGTTCCAAACACTAAGGCATGCCGATGATCCAGAAGAATGCCAACTACTTCATGCCACGGTAGAGTTTAACTTCGATGAGGAATTTAGTTGCCTCGGAAACTACATTGCCGACCATGAGGAACATGAGGAGTATGAAGAACCGGTCGATGAGGAACAACCAGAAGAGGCAAATTGGCTAGTCAATCGACTAGGTACATACTTTGAACCACTGGACTACTCAGGTAAGGAAGGTAAGCTCGAAAAACCCTCTATTGAACAACCACCAATTCTTGAGTTGAAACAATTGCCAGAGCAACTAAAATATGTATACTTACGGACCGATAATACATTACCTGTAATTATTTCTTCTAAGTTACAGCCTGAGTAGGAAAAGAAGCTGATCAAGATGTTGAAGCTACACAAAAAGGCAATAGGGTGGACAATTGCCGACTTGAAGGGAATTAGCCCGGCGGTGTGCATGCACAAGATCTTGTTGGAAGATGATCACAAACCTTCAATTGAGGCCCAGAGGAGACTGAATCATGTCATGAAAGGGGTTGTAATGAAAGAAATCATCAAGTGGCTTGTCGCCGGCATTATATACCCTATCTCTGATAGTACGTGGGTAAGCCCGGTACAATATGTACCGAAAAAGGGAGGTATAACAGTGGTAAGCAATGAAAATAATGAACTTATCCCAACCAGGACTGTGACCGGTTGGAGGGTTTGTATGGACTATCGAAAGCTAAACAAAGCCACTAGGAAAGATCACTTCCCATTACCCTTTATTGATCAAATGCTTGACCGTCTTGCGGGTAAACCCTTTTATTGTTTTCTTGATGGTTATTCAGGTTACAATCAGATTGCCATAGCACCAGAAGATCAAGAAAAGACAACCTTCACATGCCCATACGACACTTATGCCTTCCGTAGGATGCCGTTTGGATTGTGTAACGCCCCGGCAACCTTCCAAAGATGCATGATGGCACTCTTTTCAGACATGGTCGAAGACTTCCTTGAAATCTTCATGGATGATTTTTCAGTTTTTGGTAATGACTTCGACGGCTGCCTCGGCAATTTAGAGAGGGTGTTAGCAAGATGCGAAGAAACGGACTTAGTCCTCAATTGGGAGAAATGCCACTTTATGGTAGATGAAGGAATAGAGCTCAGCCACAAGATTTCATCCAAGGGAATTGAAGTAGACAAAGCCAAGGTGGACGTGATCGAGAGATTACCCCCACCAAATTCGGTTAAAGGAATTCGAAGTTTTCTCGAACATGCAGGTTTTTACAGGAGGTTCATTCATAATTTTTCTAAAATCACTAAACCTTTGTGTAATCCGCTTGAACAGGATAAAGTCTTCGATTTTGATGATTATTGCACTCAAGCATTCGAAACCCTAAAGAAAAAGCTTGCCTCGGCACCCATTGTCGTTCCACAAGATTGGACGCTACCTTTTGAGCTCATGTGTGATGCAAGTGATTTTGCAGTAGGAGCAGTCCTAGGCCAACGCACAGGTAAGACCTTCCATGTGATATACTACGCTAGTAAAACTCTTAATGGTGCTCAAGTGAATTACACAACAACGGAGAAAAAGTTACTAGTTGTAGTTTTCGCATTTGACAAGTTCCGATCCTATTTAATTGGTACAAAGGTAATTGTTCATACGGACCATTCGGCAATCAAATACTTATTTGCTAAAAAGGATGCTAAACCTCGTTTGATTCGTTGGATATTACTTTTACAAGAATTTGATATTGAAATTAAGGACAGGAAAGGAACATAAAATCAAGTGGCCGATCACTTATCACCTTTGGAACGCAATAGGGAGGAGGACGCAGATCTTCAGATATGCAATGCATTCCCGAATGAACAAATTCTAGTTGCCTCGGCAATCCTCAACGCCTCGGAAACCCTAGATGCCTCGGCAACCCTAGATACCTCGGCAACCATGGATGCACACACCTCGGCAACTCTCGACGCCACAGCAGTCTTTGACGCGCACGCCTCAGCAATCTTGGGAGCAGTCGCCACAGCAGCACATGCCTCGGCAATACCCTGGTACACGGATTTAGTTAACTTCCTTGTTTGTGGTATTTTTCCTTATGGCATTACTCACCAAGGAAAGAAGCGGTTCCGCCATGATGCTAAGCATTACTTTTGGGACGAGCCTCTTTTGTTTAAACAATGTGCAGATCAGGTTATACGCCGATGTGTCCGTGAAGAAGAGCAACAGAATGTACTCCGGCAATGTCATTCTTCACCCTATGGAGGACATTTTGGAGGAACTCGTACCGCGGCCAAAGTCTTGCAATTCGGTTTGTATTGGACAACATTGTACAAAGATGCCCAAGTCTTTTACAAGCAATGTGATCGGTGCTAGAGGACGGGTAATATCTCTAGACGACATGAGATGCCACTCCAGAACATCATCGAGGTGGAACTGTTCGATGTATGGGGGTTGATTTTATGGGACCTTTCCCATCTTCATTCGGCAACCTCTACATCTTACTCGCCGTCGACTATGTGTCTAAATGGGTAGAGGCAGCTGCAGTTCCCAACGACGATTCCAAGACCGTGCAACGATTCCTGCAGAAAAACATATTTACACGGTTTTGGATGCCGAGAGCAATTATCAGTGACGGGGGCAAGCATTTTGACAATAGACTAATTGCCAATATGTTGCAACGCTTCGGCATATCACACAAGATCGCCACGGCATATCACCCACAAACCAACGGGCAAGCAGAAATTTCCAACCGGGAGTTGAAGGGAATACTCGAGAAAGTTGTAAATCCCTCAAGGAAGGATTGGTCATTAAGACTAGATGACGCACTTTGGGCATATCGCACTGCAGTCAAAACACCATTAGGTATGTCCCCCTTTCGGCTTGTCTATGGTAAAACATGTCATCTACCGGTGGAAATCGAGCACAAGGTGTACTGGGCAATCAAGACCGTGAATATGGATTGGGAAAGTGCCGGACAAAAGCGCTTGATGGATCTCAATGAGATAGAAGAATTTCGTGCACTAGCCTATAACAATGCACGAATCTACAAGGAGAAAACAAAGCAATGGCATGACAAGAAACTATTGCCACGGCAGTTCACGCCAGGGCAACTAGTTCTCCTATTCAATTCTCGGCTAAAACTTTTCCCGGGAAAGCTGAAATCAAGATGGTCAGGACCATTTGAAGTCGTCAAACCATTCTCTCATGGTGCCGTGATAATCAAGTCCATCTCTGACAACCATGAATTCAAAGTTAATGGACAAAGATTGAAGCACTACAATGGTGCCCATGTGGAACGTAACAAGGAAGTGGTCAATTTAGGAGATGCATGAGCATGCTCTCCCTTTTTATATGTTTATCTTTATCTTTATTTTTATTTTTTTTATTTATTTTTATTTTTAATTTTTTTCGACTAATTAAGTATTTTATTTTTCCGATTTCTTTTTTTTTCCGATTATTAAGTAGTTTTAAGATAGATTTTTTTTAGTTTAAGAATCCTATTACACATATTTATTTATTTTCTTTATTAGTTTATCTTTAATTTTAATCCTTATTTGATTTGTTTTTGAATTGTAAGAAAGGAAGTTCAAGATAAAGAAGGAATTCTAAACCAAGTAGGAAAACATCTTCAACAAGGAAACTAATGGGCTGAATCTAAGGCTTATATAAAGCCTCCAATTCATCCTAACCAAAACCCCTTTGTCGAAAATTCCTACCAACCCTTAAACCCTTTTTTCATTTCCCCCAATCCCAACCACCTATCTTTTCTATAAAACCCATCACCCTTAACCTATTCCTACTTTCTATCTTGCAACTTTTTAGTTTCTTTTCTTTTCTTTTCTTTGTTTTTACTCACAACTAAGATCATACATGGCATCCAAGATTAAACTTTTAGTTCATCCAAGTTCCTCCAAAGAACCAAGATACAACAAGTTTGCTACACCGGCGGTTCAAGAAAGATCTCAATCCAAGTTTGAAAGCCGGAAGATTCATGAAGAACAAGGCTTTGAATACTCCAACTCTCATCAAGATTTCGGCCTTGAACCATTCATCTTCAAGAGGATTGCACATCAAAAGTGGCAAATCTTTTGCCATCAACCGGAACCGGGTAACATCTCATGGGTAAGAGAATTCTATGCTCACTCACCTAACCCAGATAATCCTTATGTTTTTGTTCGTGACAAGGCCATACTTATAAGTCCCGAAAGCATCAACACCTTTTACGGACTTTACATTGAGAAGGACGAGCATCAAGCCTTCATTGACCAAATCAATCCCAAGCAACTCGACAAGGTGCTTCAAGAACTCACTCAACCGGGAACTCATTGGAACGACGGTAAATACAAGGGCACGGTAAATCGCCTTCGGCTTAAACCCGAGGCAAAACTATGGAATAAGTTTGTTAAAATTTCTTTAATGCCCTCCACACACAATACTACCGTTGATATACCACGTCTTTTGCTCATACATTCTATTTTTCATAATCGCATCATTAACATTGGAAAAATTATTTGTGATGAGATTTTTGTATGCAGCTCAAAAGATAAGGGTTATCTTTTCTTCCCTTGCTCAATTTCTAATCTTTGCAAGGAGATGCATGTCCTGAGTGAGTCCACTGATGAAAAGGCCCTACCGAAGTCTGGTTGGAATCAAGCACTAATCCGAAAACTAATGGGAGAGGCACCGGGAGATTCTTCAAGGCCTCCAATTGCCACGGCAACTCCTGCCGCCGCGGCAATTCCTAATGCCCAAGCACCTAACGCCAGGGCAACTCGGCCATTAATCCCGAGACACTTTGAAGCACTTTTGCACCCATTGGCAAGCCGCCTAAGGCAAATTGAAGATCGGCAACTAATGTTCATGCGGTACATGAAGGAGCACAACAATGCCATCACCCAAGTCATCCTAGAAAAGTACCCGGACAATCGTGTGCCGTTCCCAATCTTTCCCGCCGAGATTCTTGTCTCGGCAACCAATGAAGCAGTCGCCACGGCAACCAAGGAAGTTGACGCCACGACAACCAACCCTAACGATGCCCCGACAACCACTGCAAAAGCCAAAGGTAAAGCACCTATGCCCGAATCAACTCCTACGGAATCATTTTCTGATTTTTCAGATTCGGACGAGTCATCCATTGAACCAATAAAGACCACACCAATTGAATCCTCCAAGCGAAAAGCCATTGACATTGATGAAGAGGATGATGAGGACAACCCCGTACGAGGATCGATTCCACCGCCGGCAACAAGAAAACAACCATCGCGTTCAAGCAAGAAAATCAAGACGCCAACTAAAAGGAAACTAATCATCTACGATGACGAACTCTCGGAGTAAGTCCTCGTATGTATTTTTATTTTTATTTTTATTTTCGGTATTTTTATGCATGCATTGAGGACAATGCCTAACTCGAGTTTGGGGGGGATTGTTATTAGTAGTTACCATGTTTAGTTACATTCATCTTAAGTATTACATTTAGGATACATAAATTGCTTGCCATGCCTTTAATTGGAACAAGAATTGCTTAGATTTGATAAATATTCGATGATGACTTTGCCAATGCACTTAATTGATAGAATTTTTATTCTAGGATAACCATGGAAAAACTTAGAATTTTACTATGATACTAAATTTGATAAAACACTGTTGTGGTTTGATTGATTTAAGGAGTTCTAGTAAACTTAGGTCGATAATTAACAAATTGGGGGATTAGAATAAAAATTGGATGAATGCTAGAGGTGCCCGAAATTGGATCTAGCATGTGCTAAATAAATTGATCACTAGAGGTGCCCGAAACTGGCTCTAGGAGGCGTTAAAAAAAATTTTAACTAGAGGTGCCCGAAACCAGCTCTAGTCGATTAAATTAACTTAAGAAAACTAAAAATAAAACACTAGAGGTGCCCAAAATTGGCTCTAGTTAAAACATGTTAAAAATAACCCAATGAAGTAATTTGAAAACCTATTGTTTGCATAGAATCCGAAAAATCAACTTGCACACAACTCCGCACACACTCACAAGCATTATAGTTTGATTCCGAGTAACTCCTCAGTTTTCCGAAAAATAAAAAGCCAATCATACTTTGTGCCCCGGTTCAGAGAATTGAAATCAAGTTCAAAGCTAAGTTTGTTAAAATTGAAGTCTTGGCAGATAATTATGAGTTTGCATTGCTTGAGGACAAGCAATAGTTCGACTTTGGGGGTGTGATAAGTGTTCAAAAGTACTATTTTTCTTACCCTTTTTACTCATATTATTGTTAGACTTAGGCTCATATTAGTTGCATAGTTAGCCATTCATGCATTAATCCATGTTTCCTTCAATCGTTGAGCTTGATTACATAACTTGGTGATTTTTGTGGAAATAGATGCTGCTTTGGTGTGTTTTTGTGTGTGTATGTGCAGGATCACTTGCCAAAGCAATGCCGAGCTAGTTGCCAGGGCAATGCATGAAGGATATGCCGAGCTAGTTGCCAGGGCAATGCATGAAGGAGACGCCGAGCCAGTTGCCATGGCATTTGTCGACAAAGATAAAATGCAATAGGGATGTCGAAATTAATGACTTTACAAGCCCAAGATGACATGGAGCAAGGCCCAAGCCCAAAGGAATTTGATTGCCATGCAGAGATTAAAGAAGAATTAAATTCTAAGAAGATAGGAGAAGTTCTAATAGGAATAAAATTACAATAAAGAATTATATTCTTTAAAGATAATTTAATTCCAACTCAAACTCCTCCTCAAATAAGGACTTTGGCCTAGCCCTATAAATATCAAGGAGATTTCGACAAGATGAATAGAGAGAGCAAGAGGGAATTTCGACAAGACCAAGAGAGGAAGCAAAGGGGAATTTTCGACAAGCTTCAGCTTTTCTTCCTTGTTCGATTGGGATCATGCTAGCGATTGTTTATCTTGTGTTTCTTTGGAACCTAGCCATGAACTAAATTTACTTGGCTATGGTTATTGTGTTTTGTGGTTGTGAGAAACTATTGGTTTTTGTTTAGGTAATAAGAGTTTGCACTTTTCTATTTCAAGGTTTATTCATTCTTGGTTCTTACTATTGTTTGCGAGTGAATTGGGAGAGGATCTCGTGATTTCATCCATTTATCTAATATCGGGAGAGTTAGATTCAAGAAACGAATGAATATGATCTTTATTCAATCCAATGATGGTGAAGATTAATCCGGCTTAGGAATAATTTAAGGATTTCAACGGCTAAGAGGAGCGCAAGATTGGTTGTTGTTCACCCTTGATTCACGCAGGGATGTATTATCAAGGCATGCACAAGTAGCTAGAGTTTCGACTTAGGGATAAGAAGAAATAATTGAAGAACGCTCTGCCGAACCTTGAAGATTGCTGCCCAGACGCCCAAGTAGTTGCCCAACTAGTTGCCCAGGCAACCATCGATTAGTTGCCAAGGCAACCCCGTTGTTCAAGTTGCCACGGCAACTGAGTTGCCCGTGCACTCTTTTACCAAAACGATCCAATCGGCTATCACACCTCAACTCACGATAACCTGGCCTATCTCTCTCTCATTTGAATTCATCTTTTCTTTTACTTTATTGCTTTCTAGATTAGTCATTAGTTAAACTCCTATAATCCTTTACTTGTGTTTTTACTTTTTACAGTGCAAGAGACTAGATTCTTGAAGTAGCACCAATCCCTGTGGAGACGATATCTTTTATACTATAACTTGCGACGTGTATACTTGCACAATTTCGTAGCACTTATTACGCGCAACAAATTGCTCAATATATATATATATATGTTGTCATGAATGAGATTATGATTGATATAAAGCCTAATGTATGAGATAGGAAATTAAAAGTATAGTTGGATATCTATAGAGTCATAAACAGTTGTATAAACATTCTAAGCACATCAGGTAAAGTGCAAATTTTTACTAATTGTATACTCGAGTAAGTATACAAAAGCACTTCGGTGCTAAGCACTTACAGAAAAGTGCAAATAATACACTATACTCAAGTACGTTTAGGGGGGATGACTCGTGTACATATATTTCCTTAAATTGATACTTGGGCTAAATGAATTGAAAAACAGGATGAAAAGCTTGAAAGCTTGATGATAAATATGGCAACGGTATTGGTAAGAATCAAAGTTATTACCTTGTGATAAGTTATTACATATAATGTCATATATGCTAGCAAGCATAAAATGGTAAGTGATCATATGCATTGTTATTTTATTATATTGATATCTATGTTAAGTTGCATTTGATTTAAATATTGTTGCCTCACTAAATACATACTTAGCGTAAGATAAATTTTATGAGTAGGTTTTAAATGAGCTTCGAGGGGAGAGTAGCCGAGCATCACCATCTTATTTTTGGGGGTATATCTCCATATTCATAGTAATATTAATGACATCCATTTTTCTTTTGGAAATGTACTACAAGGCATGTATAATTAAGGTGGTTTGTAATAACTTATTACCCAATATGGTTGGTTTAATAGTTGTTATAACATGGATGATGAACCTAGTAAGACCTATTATGTTTATAAATGATAATGGACCAAGTTATTAGTAAATGTGGGACTTATGGTAGAAAGATTAAAAATCTATCCAAAAATGTATGCAAAAGCAGTGTGTTTGAAAAATTAGCATACATTCCACAATTGGACTTAGAAAGTGAATCTTATATGTATTCTTTTAAAACAAACGGTGACTAATTTCGAGCTGTATGTAAAAAGTTATGAATTTTTATTCGATGGAAGGTCAGAAAATAGGGTGGTTGAATTTTACTATTTATGGGCTGTGACGTGAGTTTAAAGATTTATTTGAATTTTTGTGTAATGATTTTGGGTTAATAATTTATATGGTTAGAAAGCTTAATGAATATAGTTTAATTAGAAAATTATGGAAAGAATTTTTTATGTCTATAAAAAAATTTATAAATTTTTTAGTAAAGATAGTGCAGGCTGCCAGTTTTCAAAGTAAAGGAAATAAAAAGGGTTTTAATCTTAGTTAGTAACATAACTGAGTCGTATTTGGTAATGAATACGGGAAAGGGATGTTACACAGTTCCTGCAAAATGGCAAGCGTGTCTCAATTGTAGTTTATATCATACCGTCAAACCTTTATTTTATCATTCAAATATACATTAAGTTTTTTAACTTAACTTCCTGCATAAATACATTTCATGTATTATAGCCCGAAGTACAATATAATGAGATACTTTGGTACGCGAGTCATCATAACTGACATCGTAGTGTTTACAACGTTGTAGCGTTTAATGATGAGTACGTATTCGAGGATGCCCTTTGCTCCTCATTATCGCACCTTTTGTGCTAGTCAACACCGAAGTGTCTGCAACGCTGTAGCGTATGATATCAACACCGAAATGTCTGTACAACACTGTAGCGTCTGCAACGCCGTAGCATTTGATATCAACACCGAAGTGTCTAAACAACACCATAGTGTCTGCAACGCTATAGCGTCTGATGTCAACACCGAAGTGTCTAAACAACAACATAGTGTCTTCAATGTTGTAGCGTCTGATGTCAACACCGAAGTGTCTATACAACATCGTAGTGTCGGCAACGCCGTAGTGTCTGATGTCAACACGATAGTGTCTGAAATCAACACCGAAGTGTCTAGATCGCATTGTAGTGCTGGATTGTAGTTACTAAGACTCTATGGATATCCAATTATACCAGAGTCTCATACTAGTACTCAGGCATAACAACATAATACTTTTACATTCAATGTCTAATTCATCAATACTATCATTTATAGTTCGATATTGGGCAGTTCATATCCAAAATCTAAGATTCGATTTATCTTAGATAAATCATTATGCCATATCATTGTATCACATATGCCATTTAATTTTTTCATGCCATTTACATAACTTTGATCAACATACATTTTCATCAATATCAAGGTCTACTTCTCGCAAGTCTCCCTCATATCACATATATAAAATAAGTAAAATGCACTCACTCATATCACATATATAATAAATAAGTAAAAATGTGCTCACCTTGGCCTTGTAATGAAGTCGACTTTATCACATGGTCTCACTCCCGACCCCTTTTCCTTTCCATTTTTGTTAGTACGGTTCTAATTCGTATTAGAAGCTACATTATAAAATAACATATACCATTTAAAGTATATGGTAGAACATATTCGCTCTAAATATAATGATGGAAAGTACATAAAATAACTATCGATTAAATATATAATTGATCCAATAAAGTTTCTTATATTCGAATCACATTTTTCTCACATTTTACCTTAAGTCTTCAACCTTTACTAAAATACTTATTTTAGTCCTTAAGGATTTTTTCAAGCTTCAAATGGTTAATTTAAGCTTGATCTTTATATTTTTCATCCTTTACACTTTAGGACCTAAACTTTGAAATGTTCCATTTTTGGTCCCTAAACCTCAAGACAATTTGTCTTATTGGTCCCCAAAGGAAATTTTTTGATCCAATTAATCCATTTCCTATTTTTCCTTTACTTTTTCTTAATAGCCGAATTGGTCCTTTAAATTCTACAAATTGTTGTTTTGGTCCCCAAGTGAATACAAGCTTCTATTCACTTCAAAATCAACATCTAATCACTCAAATAAAAATTTCCAAACTCTTCAAATACCTAATTGTCACATTTCAACCCTTTATTCTCTAATTTGTCAAAATAGTCACCAATTTACAATTCAAGGATTCTAGCTTTAAACCTTTGCAATTAGGCCCCCAATCATCAACTATACATCATAATCAGCACTTAACATAAAATAAATCAGAATTTGTCCTCTTCTTATACACCATTAGTGAATTGGTTACCCACTTTTGACAAATTGTCAAAATAGTCACTAGCTCAAATAATTATCAGTTTAGCATTCTAACTTTATTTTCATACCTCAAACATCATTAACGACATAAATACATTTCAAACTCCAAAAATCAAAATTGAACCTCTAACTTTAACACTTTGCTAAATTAGTCCTTTAGGGTTTTGATTTCAAACAAGATATCAAGCTTGCTAGATTACTAACTAACTCATCATCACAAACCCTAATTCAAGGTTGGATCCCTAAATCGTAATCTTATTCAAGGCTAATAAATTGTTTAGTGTTTAAATCCTAATTCAAAAACATGAATCCAACATCATTCTTGCTTGATTTCAACATAAAATCGAACATAGATTCATAAAATCATAAAACCCCCAAATTTGAACATAAACACTAATTTCTTTCTTCTATCAAATCTCATCAATAAAGTATGAAATCAAAGAATAATTTACATCAATAGATAGAGATTGAAGAGAAGAATAACTTTGTAGTCCGGAAGATTACCTAAAAACTGAGTTTCGAGGCTTAAATCGAGCTTGTAAGATTTCCTCTTCTTTCTCCTCTTTCTCCACGGTTTGGGAATGAATTTTTTGATAACAACTCTTCATATATCATATATTTATTCCACTTGTATAAATAAAATGAATTTTTAATTCATTTTATTCCAATTTACTAAAATGTCCCCCAACTGAATTCATATTTACTAGTTTACCATTTTGTAAAATTCTAACTAAAATTATTTGGATTCCAACCAACCACTATTCATCCATTAAAGAAATCTCAAAATTCCTTCAATGTCCCTTTTGGGTGAAAAGACCAAAATACCTTTACTAATCAACTTTTTTTTAAATGGCCATTATAGGCAATTTCAATCAAATAAATTTAATCCAAACAGTTAACTCTCCAAATATCCATAAAATAATATGTTATAACCCTTCCAAAGTCTATGGAATCATCTCTGAAATTTTAGCTTGATCTGATTTACCGATAAATGTCGAGAATTTTATCGGTTACAAAATAAATTCCTTAATCAAAATAAATCATAGGGTTCATCCTAAATCGAACTAAAATATTTCCAACACTTGGAAATGACTTTTTATAACCTTTCTCTATGATATGGTAAAATTTCATACTTTTCAGTTCGATCTGGGTATCTAAATTCCACTTAAACTATGACTGTGATTTCCTAATAATCGAAATATCGGATCAAACCAGTAATTCCACATTCGGTCCACACCAATAGGTGCTCTATCTATTTATGAAATAAAACACCTAACTTTTGGGAAATTACAAATTTGGTCCTTCAACTTTCCATATTTCGACTTGTACCACCCAAGTTTTAAAAACTTATCATTTTGGTCACTAAACTTTAACCTTGAATTCCCATTCCAATTTTCATTGGATTTTAACCAAATTTTGCGAGTATCCTATTTTACTCGTTCTCTATCACATGACACCTTAAAACCTTAGAAAAATCTTTTCTACTGTCCATAATTGAGAAAATCCTAACTTTTGCATTTTTCTCATTTTAGTCACTAAGTAAGCTTTTAAGCAATTATCTTAGCACTAAATAACCCTTAAACAGTACTGTAAATTTTTGGGGTTTTACAATTCTTCCCTTTAAGAAAAATCATCCTCGAACTTTCAGAATGTACTTGTTTTGAATAAATGTGAGTATTGCTTTTCCATTGTATCTTTAGCTTCCCATGTTGCCTCTTCAACTTTGTGGTTGTGCCAAAGGACCTTCACCAACGGTATCTGGTTGTTCCTTAATTCTTTGACACCATAAGCCAGTATCTTTACTGGTTCATCTTCGTAAGTCAAATCTGATTGCAAATCTATCTCCTTCGGTATAATCACGCAAGCTCTTAGCATATCTTTTAGTTTTTGAATTGTTCTTTCAGATTGGTCATCTGTTTGAGGATGAAACACAATACTGAATTTTAGTCGTGTCCCCAAAGCTCTGTGTAGTGCATTCCAAAACCTTGATGTGAACTTTGGATTTCGATCTGATACTATAAATATTGGCACTCCTCTTATTTCATCTTTGTTATATAATCTTCATCTTGTTGCTGACTTCTTTATTTCGAATTGTCAATAAAGATCTTAATTGCATCTCTACTAGCAACGAACCATCCTTTTCATCTCAGTTGAGAATTTAAAATTCATAATGTAATAAATGTCTTCCGATTTAAGGTATCAATTACGACATTTGCTTGGTTTGCATGTTAATTAATGATCAGGTCATAATCCTTTATTAGTTCCAACCATATTTGTTGCCATAGATTCAACCATTTCTGTGTCCTCAAATATTTTAAACTCTTATGATCAGTATACACATGGTAGCGTTCACCATAGAGATAATGTCACCACATTTTCAGAGTAAAAACTACAGCCGTAAGTTCCAAATCATGAGTCAAATAATTCCTTTCATGTGGATTTAGTTGTCAAGAAGCATACATGATCATCTTCCCATCTTGCATCAACACGCACCCTATTCCATTATAGGATGCATTACAGTACAGAGTAAACTCTTTTCATGACTATGGTTGTACCAAAACCGGAGCTTCTGTTAAAATTTTCTTTAATTAATCAAAGCTTTCTTGACACTTCTCAGTCCATACGAATGGAACATTATTTTTCAATAGCTTTGTAAGTGGAGCAGCTATCATCGAAAAGTTGTTCACAAACCTTCGATAATATCCAACAATTCTTAAGAAACTGCACACCTCGTTAATATTATTGGGAACCTTCCATTTCCACAATGGATTGTATCTTTTAGGATCGACATGGATCCCTCCGGTTAAAACAATCTAACCCAATAAAGCCACTTATGATAACCAAACTCACATTTCAAGAGTTTTGCATATGACGTTTTTTTAAAATCTGTAGCACTGTCCTCTGTCGAGTAATTCCTGCAACTGAGACTTTAACTCTCTCAGTTCTGTAGGTGCCATTCTGTATGAAACCATAGACACTGGCTCATTATCGGGAATTACATCAGTCCCGAGTTGTCAGAATTATACTTATGTGCTCACTATTCATCTTAGTATTCCCTACGAAGACTAACTAATTCTTCAACCCTTAATTTAACAATGTTTTCATTTTATTACCAAAGTCACCATTCCAATACTTTGAAATCCATTTTACTTGATAAAAGGATCTAAACACCATTCGTGCTTCTTTTCAATCAATCGCTTTAAGCGACACTTCATTGAAATATTTTGAGGAAAATATTCATCTGTGCCCAACACTCTATCAACTTTTCATAGTAAAGGCGTTATAGACTTCACAATACTAATTTCAGTAAATTACTATTTTTAACCATTATTTTAGGGCTTTACTCCAACCATTATCACTTAACCATCAATCTGCCAACATCAGATCATCATCTGTGTATCTTATATACCCATTAGTTCATAAATCCTTTACTGATAGGAGCCCTAAATTCTATTCTATTGTAAAGAGGTATCTTGCATTTTAAACAGCTTTCATTACTATATCATTCCATTTGTTATTACCCCGTTTAAACTGGGTATTATACTTGGTTAACCTCCTTACCCATTTCTAGGAACTCATAATGTTCCCTCTTTTAATTGTCCAACGATATTCATTCTCATTCAGACATTCATTCCTACAGTAACCCCTTTGACTAGTAAACAATTGCATCAATCATACAAGTATTTCTTTTCAGTAAATATGACATCCTAGTGGCATGTACATATTTTAACACTTTTATCGAGCTCTGTTTAACTCCAGAACTAGCTAAACCTGTAGATCTGATACCAATAAATGTAACACCCCTTCTCGTGACCATACACAGACACGAGTCAGAAATTTCACAGCTTTTAAAACATATCTATTAACCAAAATCCGCGATGATTTAAAATTTTATGGAAAAATTTCCTAGTGGTCACCCATAATAATATTTCTATAACCCAAGCACACATAACTTTAATTAATACCGATATAAAATATTTATTCGAGTTCTGATTATAAAACTTTTTACATAAAGCATACAGATATACCAAAATAATTTATTTTACAGATGGGTTTCTAATAAAATTATTCGATATCTAATTCATATAAAATATATCAAATCATACTATTTAACACCAAACTGTAGATATAATAATCAATTTAAAACAGTTTAGGCCACTATTAACAGATTTATTAAATACATGCCACGATTAAACATACAAAAGACGGATGTCATGATTACCGAAATACCTGTCGATTATCTTCTATACAGAATAATGATGAAGCAAAGGCTGTCATCTTCTAATCCCAATCACCCACGTGTATAACATAAATGCACGCTGAGTATATCACAGTGAGGCATAGAAATATGTAACATGCAAAATACGGTATAATTTTTTTGTAGTGTGAAATAGTTGTATTAAGCATGATATTTGTTAAAGCACGATACTCATGTAGTGAACCTGTACTGTAATAAATCTGTGTTGCACTAAATATTTACTAAAAAGTCATATAGCCAGGTTGCTCTATAAATTATATAATCTGTAATGCAGGAATAATCATGTAAGAAATTTGTACTGCAATAATTCTGTATTGTAAAGTCATGTAACTGTACTGTAAAATCTTATGGCCCAAGGTAAATATCAAGTCATTCCTCTGTCATATAACAGTGCAATACAGCTCCTGCAAAATGGCAAGCGTGTCCCAATTACAGTTTATATCATATCATGAAACCTTTATTTTATCAATCAAGTATGCGTTAAGCTTTTTAACTTAACTGCCTGCATAAATACATTTCATGTATTATAGCTCGAAGTACAAATATGATGAGAACTTTGGTACACAAGTCATCATAACCGATATCATAGTCTTTACAATGTCATAGCGTCAAATGATGAGTACGTATTCGATGACGCCCTTTGTTCCTCATAATCACAACGTTTGTGCTAGTCAACACCAAAGTGTCTAAACAACACCCTAGTGTCTGCAACGCCGTAGCGTCTGATGTCAACACCGAAGTATCTATACAACACCGTAGTGTCTGCAATGCCGTAGCGTCTGATGTCAACACCGAAGTGTCTAAACAACACCGTAGTGTATGCAATACCGTAGCGTCTGATGTAAACACTGAAGTGCCTATACAACACCGTAGTTTCTGCAGCGTCGTAGCGTCTGATGTCAACACCGAAGTGTCCAAACAACACCGTAGTGTCTGAAGTCAACACTGAAGTGTCTGGATTGCACCGTAGTGCTGGAATGCAGTTACTAAGACTCTATGGATATCCAATTATACCAAATACTCTCACACTAGTACTCGGGCATAACAACATAATACTTTTACATTCAATATCCAATTCATCAATACAATCATTCATAGTTCGATATTTGGCAGTTCATATCCAAAATCTAAGATACGATTTATCATAGATAAATCATTATGCCATATCAATGTATCACATATGCCATTTAATTTTTCATGCCATTTACATAACTTTGATCAACATACATTTTCATTAATATCAAGGTCGACTTCTCTTAAGTCTCCCTCATATCACATATATAAAATAAGTAAAATGCACTCACTCATATCACATATATAATAAATAAGTAAAAATGCGCTCACCTTGGCCTTGTAATGAAGTTGACTTTATCACTTGGTCTCACTCCCGACCCTATTTCCTTTCCATTTTTGTTAGTACGGTCCTAATTCGTATCGGAAGCTACATTATAAAATAACATATACCATTTCAAGTATATATTATAACATATTCACTCTAAATATAATAATGGAAAGTAAATAAAATAACCATTCATTAAATATATAATTGATCCGATAAAGTTTCTTATACTCGAATCACATTTTTCTCACATTTTACCTTAAGTCTTCAACCTTTACTAAAGTACTTATTTTACTCCCCAAGGACTTTTTCAAGCTTCAAATAGTTAATTTAATCTTGATCCTTACATTTTCATCATTTACACTTTAGGACCTAAACTTTGAAAAGTTCCATTTTTGGCCCCTAAACCTCAGGTCGATTTGTCTTCTTGGTCCCCAAATGAATGTTTTTGATCCAATTAATCCATTTCCTATTTTCTCACATTTTTTCCTTTACTTTTGCTTAATAGCCGAATTGGTCCCTTAAATTCTACAAATTGCTATTTTGGTCGTTGAGTGATACAAGCTTTTATTCACTTAAAAATCAACATCTAAATCACTCAAATAAATTTTTCCGGCATAGTACTCTTCAAATACCTAATTGTCACATTTCAACCCTTTGTTATCTAATTTGTCGAAATAGTCACCAATTTACAAGTCAAGGATTCTAGCTTTAAAACTTTGTAATTAGGCCCCCAATCATCAACTATACATCATAATCATCACTTAACATAAAAGAAATTATAATTTATCCTCTTCTTATACACCATTATCGAATTGGTTATCCACTTTTGACAATTTGTCAAAATGGACACTAGCTCGAATAATTATCAGTTTAACATTCTAACTTCATTTTCATACCTCAAACACCATTAACGACATAAATACATTTCAAACTCCAAAAATTAAAATTGAACCCCTAACTTTAACACTTTGCTAAATTAGTCCTTTAGGGTTTTGATTTCAAACAACATATCAAGCTTGCTAGATTACTAACTAACTCATCATCACAAACCCTAATTCAAGGTTGGATCCCTAAACCCTAATATTCTTCAAGGCTACTAAATTGTTTAGGGTTTAAACCCTAATTCAAAAACATGAATCCAACAATATTCTTGCTTGATTTCAACATAAAATCGAACATAGATTCATAAAATCATAAAACCCCCAAATTTGAACATAAACCCTAATTTCTTTCTTATATAAAATCTCATCAATAAAGCATGAAATCCATGAATAATTTACATCAATAGATAGAGATTGAAGAGAAGAATAACTTTATTGTTCGGAAGATTACCTGAAACTGAGTTTCGAGGCTTAAATCGAGCTTGTAAGGTTTCCTCTTCTTTCTCCTCTTTCTCCTCGGTTTGGGAATGAATTTTTTGATGATAAATCCTCATATATCATATATTTAAGCCACTTGTATAAATAAAAATAAATTTTTAATTCATTTTGTTCCAATTTACTAAAATGTCCCACAACTAAATTCATATTTACTAGCTTACCATTTTGTAAAATTCTAACTAAACTTATTTGGATTCCAACCAACCACTATTCATCCATTAAAGAAATCTCAAAATTTCTTCCATGTCCCTTTTGGGTGAAAAGACTAAAATAGCCTTTACCAATCAACTTTTTTAAAAAAAATGGTCATTTTAGGCAATTTTAGTCAAATAAATTTAATCCAAACATTTAACTCTCCAAATATCCATAAAATAATATGTTATAACTCTTCCAAAGTCTATGGGATCATTTCCGAAGGTTTTGCTTGATCCGATTTATCGATAAATGCCGAGAATTTTATCGGTTACCAAATCAATTCCTTAATAAAAATAAATCATAGGATTCATCATGAATCAAAGTAAAATATTTCCAACACTTGGAAATGACTTTTTATAAATGTTATCTATAATATGGTAAAATTTCATAATTTTTCAGTTCGATCCGGGTATCCGAATTCCTCTTAAACTTTGATTGCGATTTCCTAATAATCGAAATATCGGATCAAACCATTAATTCCACATTCGGTCCACACCAATATGTGCACTATCTATTTGTGAAATAAAACACCTAAATTTTGGGAAATTACAACTTTGGTCCTTCAACTTTCCATATTTCCACTTGTACTACCCAAGTTTTAAAAACTTATCATTTTGGTCACTAAACTTTAACCTTGAATTCCCATTCCAATTTTCCTTGGATTTTAAACAAATTTAGCGAGTATCCTCTTTTACTCGTTCTCTATCACATGACACCTTAAAACCGCAGAAATTTCTTTTCTACAGTCCATAATTGAGAAAATCCCAACTTTTGCATGTTTGTCACTAAGTAAGCTTTTAAGCAATTATATTAGCACTAAATGACCCTTAAACAGTACTGTAATTTTTAGGGTATTACACACTAGCATTTATATACATAAAATTCATTGCATATGTGTTCTTAACCATGCATTTATAGTAGCAAATTAAACCATGTTTAACACCAAAACATGAAATCAACATGCTCACATCAAAACCGATATTCAAGAGGGAAACAAGGGAAACTTACTTTCAAGCTTAGGTAAGTATTTCATGCTTACCCTAAACTCCTAACAACCTTTATTAAACGTTTTAAAGGCATTTAAACCAGTTTCCACTCACCCATGCACTTCGCCTTGCTCGCCAATGCGAATCGAGCTCTAGGGAAGCAACAATCAATGTCGAACTTTGCCTTGATTATCCCCTATTTTAACAAAATAAAACCAGAGGGCAAATGCATTATTATGCATTCAAACCATTGCCTAACAGCAATTTCCAGCAACTCTCAAGTTACCCACTCTACAACCATATAAAA
Source organism: Hibiscus mutabilis (assembly GCA_019671005.1). Classification (NCBI taxonomy): domain Eukaryota; kingdom Viridiplantae; phylum Streptophyta; class Magnoliopsida; order Malvales; family Malvaceae; genus Hibiscus; species Hibiscus mutabilis. The sequence continues at coordinate 22,112,895 of CM033728.1, read as the reverse complement.
CATATCGAAAGCATCATCAAACCTTCCAAAACATAACCCAGCCATAATATAACAATTCAATCCATCAAACTTCATCAAATAACATCTAAAAACCCTTTCCCAACATCCTTTTATTTCCAGCACTGATTAACCTAAAAAAAACTACAAAAACCTTTGATTAACAACCTTAAACATTAGAGATTCAACTTGTTTCATGATTATAACTACAAAACCAAGTTATTAACTCAATTAAACATCAAAATCATGATCTAATCTGATCTTAAACCCATCAAAACAGATCCAATTAAAAATATGTCAATTTCATCAATCCAAACGTAATTAAACCAATTTTCCTCAACTAACTTATCAAAACACATTAGAAAACAATTGTAAAGAGTCAACAACTTGAGAATTTCAGTAAAGAACCTTTCATTATAGGAGAAAAATGAACCTTACCTCCAATGAATGCTTTCTCCCTTAATTGGATGATTTGCATGAGAAAATAAAGTTAAAAATATAAGGTTTTAGAAAACTAACAAGAAGAAATCATTTGCAAACAAAATATTTAAGGAAATAAAGATTTACCTGAAGATTTAGAAGAAAAAAATTTGATGTTTGGCTGGAGAGATTTTGGAGAGAAAATATTTGAGAAATTTAGTTACATGATTTTTTCTTAAAAGGATTTAATAACCTATTTAATTCTCCCTGTTCTATTTTATTTTCTAAAATACTTTAAAAATAGCCAAATAAGGGATAAAGTCTAATATTAGAATTTTTGGGCAATTAGCTCCTTAAAGATTCAAAGTTGACTCTTTACAAAACAACCAATAAAAAAAGTTTTCAAAGTTTGCATTTTGGTAACTAGTCCAAAATGTCCGATTTCCAAAACTCTTTTTACAAAATTGATTTCACCAAACTCTTCAATATATTTAATAATGATTTTAGAATATTTACCACAATTTTATCACCTTTAAAAACATTTAATCCAATTTAATCCCAAAATTAACTCGAATCTCTAATACCGGTCCACTAGACCTTCGAACCAACCTTTAAAACACCTAAGCCCAAAATCGGAAAGTTACAATTTTGTCATGAGACGTATACATTTGGTTTGAATTAAAATGATTTTAAAGGCATTGATTAGTGTTTTTGAGATTCACTCGCTAAGCTTATGGCTTATGCTCTCCTTTCTCATCAATGCAGAGAAATAGACTCTTTCGAACAATGAGGAAGCAAGGGAGGATCCAAGGATTGAAGTATTTTCAAGTATGGTTTTACAAATGCATAGTAGTAATAAGAGGCAATGTGACCAAGTTGTAATTAGGAGGTTTAGTTTGGATACTCCGTGTTTGTACAAGTTATGTTTGATGTTTTGGACTTGTATGATGCTTAATGTTTGGTTTTGAGGGGTTGGGAAACATTATGCATGCTTGGGTAGAAATCATGCCTATAAGATTTATGTTTGGATTTGATATGTTGTGTATGATCTTCTACCATGCTTCTATGTCTGAGCAATTAATGTTTGATAAATTTTATGAGGATTAGATGCTGATTGGAGTGTGTTAGATTAAGCCAAAGTGTCATATGTTGGACCAAGAGATCATTACAGGTACGTCCGTATAGACATGGGTCCTCAGGGATTGCTACGCTGGGACCTATCTTGGCTTAATTTAGGAAAAAATGCCTTAGCGTACCGATACACCTAGGGACCATATCGGTACGTGATGCTGTTATTTTGGCTTGGTTTTGGTACATGAACAACCGTACCGGTACGCCTTTTGGCTACTAGAATTCTTATTTTTAAACATTGCATACTCGTACCGATACGCTTGAGGACTGAATCAATACTCCTTTGAAATTTGAACCCATATCGATACGAAGGTGCTGTGTACCGATATGCAGTTCATTAATTCTATTAAATTGCTTTCTAAAGTTTGGTTTTTTGTAGTTTAGTCCCTATTTCTTGATCATGCAATTAAATGAGTTTGGATGGTTATTTTAAGTTGAAATTTAATCTGATTGTATGAAATATGACTAATTAAGGATTGACAACTTTAATTACAAGAAAGTCCTCTTAATTATTTGAAATTACAATTTGGTCCCTGAAAGGTTATTTTGAATAATTAGATGTCAATTTGACGCCCAATTGAGTTGTAATTTTCACCGTTGTTAGTACGATCATCTCAGGATTTAATTAAGCATTTAGTAAAGATAAACTAAAAAATGGACTGCTTTTCAAGTAATTATTCTAGGTTTGTCTTGGCAAACCTTAATGTAGCTCGCTCAGTTCAGTTTTGAGACTAGATCGGGCCAAGGGGATTACATGTTAAACTGCCACTGTATGAGCTACAGTCCTTTGTCCTTTCTCTCTATGCTGGAAATTACCTCGACCGCGCCCATGACCTTTCCATGGTGGAACAACAGGTGCAGGAGCCCGCACACCTCTAGCTAACATCGGGCAATCACTCCTCATGTGATCCCCAAACCCACAACATCGACAAGCATTATCCGCAATGAGCGCAGAAACTGGACCAGCTCGTCCTACCTGTAGGTAGTCACGTCTAACATGATACCTCGATCCATAGCCCCAACATACTTTGACAATCTCTAACAGACCCTTGAGTGTCGCTTCCCACAATGAGCACAATTGAGTAGCTGTCCTTTCCCTGCTCTACCCTCACCAAGACCTAACTCTGGTCGATGCCTTCAATCATGGTGTCTCGTGTATCGGCCACCACCAGAACCAAAATGCACATCTCTCTTCCTAGAGCTAGAGCCTCTTAGATGAAGAGGTAAACCCAAACGCTGCTCAATATCCATTTCCCTGGTAACCAACACATCAAAATCCATATAGTCAGTGGCCAACATGTAGATCTTAACATCCTACTCCAAACCCTAACGAAATCGATCACAACGATCCCGCTCATTCAGCACCAACTCAAGCGCATACTGACTCAGCCTCACAAATTGTTCCTCATACTCAGATACTGTCATACTGCCATGAACCAAGGCCATATACTTCTTCTCATCCATAGACTCATGTTTCTTCTCGTCCAAGTATCTAACTCCCATATACTTATTCCTGAAGGTAGCTTGGAAGAACTCCCATAACACATCACCGGGTTCCATACCCTTGATCACAGTGGTCCACTAACTATATGCATCACCCTGTAATAAGGTACGGGTACATGTTCTTCAGCCATGGGTGCCGGTAGGGTACATGTTCTTCAGCCATCGTGGCCTGGAATGCTCCAGTCATCGGCTATACCAACAATGTCATACCACCATACATCAGGCCAAGTGGTGCAGATAGTACTTGCTCCACTCCCTCAGGAGGATTAGGCATAGAAGGTGGCAACCCCCCAGGTTGCACTATCTCACTCTCGACTCCCTGCCCTCCGACAACAACATTCTCGCTCGATCGCAATTCTCTCCTCGGTGACATCGTATAAAAATGTATCTAAGGCATGATAATTGCATCAAAACAAAAACAATCAAGTCAATTTCAAGCAAGGGTCCGTGACTTTCATTTCAAAACAAAATCATTTTATAACAGTAGTAATAAGGCAACGTGTCCCCAAAATTACCCCAACATGGCATATATCAAACACCGTACATATAAACAATCAACGTGCAAAGTAGATAGCAATAAACAACCATTAATAACATCCCAATTTTTCATAAACCTGGCTATGATACCAACAAATGTAACCCCTTAACCTGGTATAGAGGAAATTGAGCTTAAATGATCACATTAGGTTTGTCGAAGCAAACCTGAGCTAATAACCTAAACCGATCTTTTTTTCTTTTATCTTGTCTAAATGCACCAATTTAACTTCTAGGGTGAGCATGTATTAGCATAAATGTTACATTGAAAATGAATTTCAACATAGGGTTTAATTGTTCGAATTTACAGTTTGGGCACCAAAATGTAATTTCCACAAATTATAGGGACTTAATTAAAATTAAGTTTGCCAATCCTTCATTAGTCCAATTTCATGCTCACATGTTAAATTCCAGCTCAAAACAATCATCCAAGCTCAAGTAATAGCATATATAACCTTTAGGGATAAATTGCACAATTCCAAACTTCAGTAGGCTAACATGCACAAAAGCAACAGGGCGTACCGATATAGCCTATCGACCATGACTACATGCCACCGTATTGATACGGTGTGTTGACCCACCTGTACCGATACGGTCTTGATCCTGTAGTGACCCCCCTTGTTATTTCTCAAAACCCTGAATTCCAGTGACCAATTCATGTACCGATACGGTACCCCGCGTATCGGTACGACTCTTTAAAAATGAACAGACCGTACCGATACTTAAACCCGTGTATCGATTATGATGCAAAAAAACTCAAGTGGTGTACTGATACTCGGCTAATTGTATCAGTACTCCTTTGCATTTTACACTTAAAATAGAGCCATTTCAGACCCTGCGTACCGATCCCTAGGTACTCGTATCGGTACGTGAAGGCCTGTAATGACCTCTAGGTCCAACATATGACTATTTGGATTACTTCAATCAACTTTAAACATCCCTTAAACATCATATATCGTCATTAGCATGCTTGACATCAACATACCAACATTTTAAGCAAACCTGGCAAGCCTAACACAACCATTCACATCATCTATAGGCATGCTTCCTACTCAGCATCCAAAACGTAAATCCAAACACATCTCACGCATTTTAAACCTCTTACAAGTCCAAGCCAACATATAAAACTTGCACAATCAAGGAGTTTAGCAAACAACCCTCCCAAAACAACATTTGACACATTACCTTTTATTACTACTATGTATTGTTTCAAACCATACTTTGCAACCAAGTCCTTGGATATCCTTCATTGCTTGTTGCCCTTCAACCCGCTAATCTGCATTGATGATAAAAGAAAGAGTAAGCACTTAATGCTTAGTGAGGAGTGCTCAAACCTAAAACATCATCCAATGCATTTCAAAATCGGTTTATTCCAAAACTTTTCACATTTGTCTTTATCCAAAAACCATCATGCCTTACTTTCAAAACATACACTTAACCTTTTCCAAACCATGCATTTTAAACCATATGCAGCATGTATCATGGATTCAACAGCATAATCTCATATGCAACCGTCAATTTAAGCCTTCTAATGCATAACAACTCATATGTAAAGCTTAAAGAGTATTCACATGTATAAAGCACATTATACAAAGCAATCCATCAACATGATACATCAATTCATTATATTGGCTTACAGGTGATCCTTTCTAAATCTCATTTCTTTCATCAAACCACATCGGATACACGGATGTCCCAAGTGATATCCCAATCACTTACAGGTTAATGGCATGGAGTAAATGCAACACACGCATTACCTTTACAATACCAAGGCTCATCCTCCAATTTGTAGCAAACACCTCTAATTCATCACCTCTATGGTCATAACCACAGTAAACACCATTGAAGTATTACCTTAACAATATTGGGGTTCACATGGTCGGAGTACATACTTTTAATACATCACCTTTATGAACCATGGACGACTTATTATAGTGCACTTTAAATCCTATGGCTAGTCAACTATATTCGATAACATTTCCATAACCTTTTCATACCATCACTTGCCAATATAATTCAATTCATTAACATTAATTCATTGTTTTCATATGCATCAATCAAAACTATTTATCTAATGCTTTCAACCTAGCAGTACTAATGTTAAACAACATTAACAAAACATTCATTACCTCCAAATGCATCATCATCATTATTTCATAAATATTTTCCAGCATTAAACCATGATCAAATCATGCATATACAGTGAGTATCAAGTTATCAAAACAAGTGCATTAAAACCAATTGCCAAACTGAGTTCTAGATAGAAATTATCCTTTACTTACTTCTGAGCTGAGACCAACATTTCAAGCTTGATTTAAACTCTCAAACACAATGTTCAAACCTTTGAAAAGCTGTAAAACATATTCTCACTCACCGACAAGCAAAGCCTCGCTTTCCAACACGGTAAACATGCCTCCAAAGCTTCCAAAACGTTTTTTCAAGCTTGAGGATCAACTTCCCCTATTTTAACCATACAAAAATAGAGGATTCAATGCATCAAAATTCATTCAACATCCCAACAACATCAATTCACACAAATTCTCAACAACCTCTATACAATTTCACTCCGCAATAACCGAAAACAACATCAAACACCTTCCAAGCTTAACCCAGCCAGAACCTAACATTTTAATCCATCAATTAACATCAATCTACATCTAAAAGCACATTAACATCATCCTTATATCTCCAGCATTCATTAAACCTCTACAACTCCTAAAAAACTCACAAATATCAACCTAGAAAATTAGATATTCACTTAGTTTCAGGATTCCATTGTTAAAATCAACTTATTAACAATATAACACACCAAAATCATGATTAGAATCAATCAAGAACTCAGCAAAATAGAGCCTATACAAAAATACATCAATCTCATCATTTAAACCTTGATTTAAACAATTTTCCATAATTAAATCATCAAATCAAGTTAGAAAACATACGTAAAGGATCAATAACTTGGGAATTTCAGTAAAAAACCTTATAGTAGAGGAGAAGAATGAAGCTCACCTCTAACCTTGGCTTTCCTCTTAATTGGATGATTTTTCTTGAAAAAACAAGATCAAATCAAATAGGTTTTGTTAGGGAAACCATTAAGGATTCATTTGGAAAAAAACAAATGTTGAAATCAAGTATTGCAATCCCCTTGACCTGATCTAGTCACAAGACCTAACCAAGCAAGCTATATTAGGGTTTCTCGAGACAAACACCAAAGAAATTACAATTGAAATGGTCTATTTTTTCTTTTATCTTGTCTAGAGGCATAATTAAATCCTAGGATGATCATACTGATTAGGGTTAAAGTTTCAACTCAATTGGGCGTCAATTCGACATCCAATTATACAAATTCATATTATAGGAACTAAAATGTAATTTCCAATATTTACAATGACTTCCACAAAATTAAAGTTACCAATCCTCAATTATTCATATTTCTTGCCTTCAGGTTAATTCTCATCTCAAAATAACCATTCAAACTCATTTGATTGCATAAATAAGAAATGGGGACCAATTTGCAAAGATTTCAAACATCAGAAAGCATCTCAACCGAATTAATGGCTAGCGTACCGATACGAACCTCTACTATATTGCAACGGTGTATAAGGACAAAGCCGTACCGATACGGTCCTCAAGCATATCGGTACGGGCTTGAATGTTTTGAAAATCCATATTCTAGTAGCCAAATATTGTACCAATACGGCAACATGTGTACTGAAACCCACTTTTTTTAGCTATGTGTACCGATATGGTTACCAGGTGTATCGGTACGCCTAGGCAATTTTAAACAATCTAAGCTGAGACAGGTCCCCGCATACCAATCCTTAAGGATCTGTACCGGTATGGTGAGACCTGTAATGACCTCTAGGTCCAGCATATGACACTTTAGCTCAATCTAACACCCTTAACTCAACCTCTAATCATCATATAGCATCACAAACATCCAAGCATCAAGCATGACAACACAACAAGAGATCATAGTAAGCATGACATAAACAAACATTCTCCTAAGAGCATAATTTCTACCCAAGCATGCTTATAGTCTCCCAACCCCTCAAAACAAGTGTAAAGCATTATACAAGTCCAAAATGATAATCCAAACTTATAGAATCAGGGAGTAACCAAAATACACAACCCGGTCACATTGCCTTTTTATTACTACTTAGTACTTATAAAACCATAATTTGAAATCGCTACAAGCTGTTTCTCTGGATCCTTCCTTGATCATGTGCTGCCAAGAAAGTTGTTTCTCTACATTGATGAGGAAAAGAGAGCGTAAGCTACAAGCTTAGTGATGAAATCGCTAAAACACTCATCAATGCATTTAAAACCATTTAATTAAAATCACATGTAATTGTCTCATAGTAAAACATCTCATGCTTCTCAAATTATCTCAAATATGCACATTTAAATCATCTTCAACACATGTATCATGGATTCAACCTCTACCTCAATTTAAGCTTCACATCTCAACACCTTTAACAAGCTTAAAGAGTAACATATGTATAAATCACATTATACAAACATAATCCATTTCTCATGATACATTATCTCATATATTGGCTTTCAAGTGACTTAAAACCATCAACCTTTTGTTTCATAAAACACATCGGATACACAGATTTCTCAAGTGGTTCACACAACCACTTCACATACATACCTCAACCGGAGTAACGACGCAATTTCCCACCTCAACGGTTCAAATTAGAGTAATAGAACATTTATCCACCTCTACGGTTTAGATGCATAAATCTATCAGCAGGAGAAAATGGAACATTTACCCACCTCAACCGTTGTGGTTCTCATGGTGGAGAATACGAACACTTACACCCCTCGACACACATGAGGTGACTTTTTATAGTGCACTTTAACCCTATGCCTAGTCAACTATATCTGATAAAATTTTAAACACAGACACCTGCTAATATATTCAATTAACAACATTAACTCATTATTTTACATATGCATCGAATCAAACCAACTCAAATACATTAAACCATTTATTTAGTATTCTCAAAAATACTTTCATAATCCATATGCCATTCTCAAAATTCATCATATATGATCATTTGCAAAACTTTCATTTCTAAAACATTCATAATATAGTGAGTATTCAAAACAATAAGCATGTGGATGAGATTTTATTTTACCAAACTGAAATAGAGAGAAAGCTCAACCGATACTTACATCCGAGCTTAGACAAGTGTTTCAAACTTTATATAAACTCCCACAACTCCTTTTCAAACCTTTTAACAACAGTAAAACACTTTTCCACTCACCAACAATCCAAGCTTGCTTGCCGATGCGCGAATCAAGCTTCTGAAACTTTCGTGCCTTCTGCAAAAGGTAAAGGATTCAGCTCCCCTACTTTACCCAAGCAAAAACAGAGGGTTAAAACACATCTATGTACCACAAAACTCCAGCAACCAAGAAACACAACCCGCCTCACAATATTCCATCAAATACCTCTATAAATCTATCAAGAACATCACCAAACCTTTTCTAAACAAAGCCCATCCAACATTCAATGATTCCAACACATTAACAACATCAATTAACATCCAAAAACATACTAACCACGTCCGTATACCTCCAACATCTGTACAACACTATATCACACCAAAAACTATATATAACCAACCTAGAAAACTAGCAATCCATATAGTTTTGGGATTCCAATGGTTAATCAATTCTTTCAAAATTAAAACACTTCCAAATAGAGATATAATCAATTAGATTCATCACTAAAACAGATCCAAATCAATTTCCATGTAAAAACACAATTTAATCAACAAATCCATATTAAAATCATAATTCCTTAACCCAAATCAATAACAAAGGATCAAGAACTTGGGAATTTCATTAAAGAACCTTTAATTAGAGGAGAGAAATGAAAATCATCTGTGATTGCTGATTTCTCCCTTAATTGGCCAAGCTTTGATGAAATCCAAAGAGATTTTGCTATAGAATCTGAAGAAGTCAATTAGAAATAAAAAAGGAAATCAACATGAATTGATTCCTTGAATTTTTAAAGCAGAAATCTTAGTTTGGCTGCTGAGAAAGTTGAGAGAAAAAAGTTGAAAGAAAAGTAGTTACGTACGAAAGTGATTTTAATAATTAAAAATCTTTTTGATAAATCCTCTTTTATCCAATTATAAAACCACTTAAAAATACTTTAAAAATAGCCTAAATTAAGATAGAAATCTATTGAAAAGATTGGTCAAATAGCTCCTTAAATATTATAAGTTTTGACCCTTTTACGATTTAGTCACCAAAAATAGTTTTGAAAACTTTCAATTTAGTCACTAGACCAAAATGTCTTAGAATCAGATTTAATCACCCCAAATTGAATTCACCAAATTACTTAAAATATTAATTAAGTAATTTCTAAAATTTTTCCATATTTTATTTGTTCCAAAAATCTATTTTATAAAATAAAATTCCTGAAACTATTCGAATCGCCTAAATCGGTTCTTTTGAACCACCCACCCAATATGATCCACATCTAGACCCAATTTCAGGGCGTTACAAGTATCTACCTGAGAAAATTGAAGTATAAAAGAGTGTTTGGCTAGAGAGAATTTGAGAGAAAATCTTTTGGTGAAATGTTAGTTACGTGAAGTTTTCTTTAAATGTTAATTATGAAATTAATTTTCCCAAGCCTTTTTTATAATTTAAAACCTTTTTAAAGTATCCAATTAAAAAATAAAAGTTTGATATTAGACTTTGGCTAAATAGCTCCTTAAAGATTCTAAGTTTTGACCCTTTTACAAAACAGTCACCAAAAACAGTTTTAAAACTTTACATTTTGGACACTGACCTAAAATGTCACTTTTCAAAACTTCTTTTTTTTTTTGTAAAATTGATTTTAACAAAATTATTCTCATATTAAATAATGATTTTAGAATTTTTTTCCATATTTTTCTCATTAAAAAATATTTATTTCCATTTAATCCCAAAACTGACTCGAATCCTCTAATTCAATCCATCATACCGTCTAATAAACCTGGAAAAACTCCCAGTCCCAAAACCAGCGGGTTACATGCATAAATCAGACACATATAATGATCATGCTTAAAATCAGGAAATATGTTATGTTTTACAAAATAAGAGAATATCATTCATCTGCACATTATCAATTTAAACAAAAACATTTAAAACATTTATATAGCACACAAGGAACACACCTCAAAAGATCAGGCTAGTTAGATAGTCTAATAAGCACCCATGTTACGCCCCGATGCTATACTAGAACCTAAGTCACAATGAAACTAAAACAATACAAGAATAAATTTCTTGTATGATAATTCACAGCACATCGATACATAAAAAGTCACAATGGGTTCACGAGGTAGCATAGATCGAGAGGAGCTGGGCTGATCAGATGCACGATTAGGTGAATCTCTTGTACCATTAAACAAATAATATCATACGTTAGTTATTTTTTAGTAACTTCTCTTAAATAAATTAACTTAATACTTATATATGTTCAGGTTCAAAGTCAAATTTGGAGGCTTTTGGGTTAGAATTTAGCAAAATAGGCTTCAAAAACAGACTTAGGATTTCAAAAAACATAATATTAGGGTTTTTAGAAAAAGTTGACTTTTTGGTCAAAGTAACAGTCAACATTTCAAAGTTAACAGTTAATGGGGTTGACTCGGTTGAGTTAACTCAGTTAACAAATTGACTCAAATGAGTTAACAAAATCGAGATGACCAAGTTAACGAGTTGACTTGGGAAAGTTAACTCGATTAGGTTGACTCAGTTAATAGGTTGACTCGAATGAGTTAACTTAGTTAGTTTAACTCAATCAAATTGGTTTGTATTTGGCAAACCCTGTTCGACTCGAATTGGCTCAATTCAAGGCCAGTTCGGTACATACTTGGTCGAACCGATTTAGAATAAGAGGCATTATCCTACTATCATGCCAACATTTTGCCTTCTCCTTGTAGATCCTGGCGTTCTCATAGGCTTGTGTTATGAATTCCTCCAACTCATTTAGGTCTAGTAACCTATTTTCTCCAGTAGCTTTCCATGCCATGCCAAGTGTTCTGATGGCCCAGTAGGCTTTATGCTCAAGCTCCACTGGCAGATGGCATGGTTTTCTGAAAACAAGTGTAAACAGTGAAGTACCCAAAGGAGTTTTAAACGCATTCCTGTAAGCCCACAAGGAATCATCTAGTCTCAAGGACCAGTCATTCCTTGATGGATTAACAGTCTTCTCTAAGATGTTTTTGATCTCCTTATTTGAAACCTTAGCTTGTCCGTTTGTTTGTGGATGATATGCCGTGGCAAGTCTCTACTGTATACCATACCTGCACAAGGCTTTAGAAATCAGATTACATTTAAAATGAGTTCCCTTATCATGAATAATCACACTAGGGGTGCCAAATCTAGTGAAAATATACTTATGAAAGAACTTGGCAACGGCCTTGGAAGCGTTTTTTGGCAGAGCAACAGCTTATACCCACTTGGACACGTAGTCAACAGCCACAAGAATGTAAGCATTACCAAATGATGGTGGAAAAGGACCCATAAAGTCTATCCCTCATACATCGAATAAATCCACATGCATAATGTTTTGGAGCGGTAGTTGGTGTTTGCCAGAGATGTTTCCTGTCCATTGGCATCGATCACATGCCTTGGCATACTCATGGGCATCCTTATATAGCATGGGCCAAAAGAATCCTGACTGTAGCACCTTGGCAATAGTCTTTACCCCAGCAAAGTGACCTCCATGTGGTGCGGCATGGCATAAATGCAATATGTTATGCTGTTCATCCTCGGGCACACACAGACGGATCACTTGGTAGGCACACTGTTTGAACAATATTGGCTCGTCCCGATAGTATTTCCTGACTTCCTGCAAGAACCTTTTATTGTCATTGTACGCCAAGTCTGGTGGAAGAATGTTACTTACTAGGTAGTTGACAATGTCAGCATACCACGACATGGCATTAACTGCAAGCAAATACTCGTTAGGAAATTCATCTCTTATAAAATTAGTCTTACCATCTTCAAGATGATGCTCTAAACGAGAGAGATGGTTAGCTACTAAGTTTTCACTACCCTTCTTGTCTCAGATCTCAAGGTCAAATTCTTGAAGTAAGAGCGTCCATCGAAATAGTCCGGGCTCGGCATCTTTCTTTGCCAAGAGATACTTCAATACCGAATGATCTGTAAAAACCACAACTTTGTTACCAATTACATAAGATATAAATTTTTCAAAAGCAAATACAACCGTAAGGAATTCTTTCTCGGTCATAGTGTAGTTCAGTTGTGCTTCGTTCAAGATTCGGATGGCATAGTAGATGGCATGAAAAACCTTTCAATGCCTTTTTCCCAAGACTGCTCCAATGGCATACTCGCTGGCATCGCACATGAGCTTAAAGGGCTCATTCCAGTTGGGTGCCACAACTATCGGGGCATTGACTAACTTCTCTTTAAGCTCCTAAAATGCTCTCAAACAAGAATCGTCAAATGCAAAAATGACATTATGTTCTAACAAGCATAAGGTTTGGAAATTTTTGAAAAATCTTTAATAAAACGCTAATAAGAATCGGCGTGTCCTAAAAAGCTCCTTATACCTTTAACACTCGTTGGAGGTGGTAGCTGCTTAATTACCTCAACTTTTGCTTGATCCACTTCTAGCCCTCTCTTAGTTACCTTGTACCTGGGAACAATGCCCTCCTTCACCATGAAGTGGCAATTTTCCCAGTTCAACACTAGGTTTGTCTATATGCATCTCTTCAAGACTTGCTCCAAACTCAGAAGACATTCCTCAAATGTTTTGCCAAACACTGAGAAATCATCCATGAACACTTCCATGGTGTGCTCAATCATCTCGGAAAAAATGGACATCATGCAACATTGAAACATTGCCGGTGCATTACATAGGTGAATGGCATCCTTCTAAACGTAAACGTCCCATATGGGCACGTGAACGTAGTCTTCTCTTTATCATCAGTGGCGATGGCAATCTGACTATAACATGAATAACCATCCAAAAAATAATAGAAAGCTTTACCTGCCAACCTGTCTAGCATCTGATCAATGAATGGCAATGGGAAGTGGTCCTTCCTCGTGGCATTGTTTAGCCTCCTATAGTCCATGTACACTCTCCATCCTGTGATAGTTCTGGAGGGGATTAACTCAGTTTCACTATTTTGTACCACGGTCATGCCACCCTTCTTTGGCACACATTGCACCGGGCTAACCCAAGAGCTATCAGAAATGGGATATTTGTCCCGACATCAAGCCATTTTATGATATCTTTTTTCACTACCTCTTTCATGCTCAGGTTTAGCCTTCTTTGGCCTTCAATGGTCTTGCCATGGTACTCCTCCAAGATAATCTTATACATGCAAATGGTTGGGCTAATACCTCTGATGTCTGCCAAAGTCCACCCTAATGCCTGCTTATAATCACGTAATATTGCCAGCAATATTTCCTCCCAATCATTAGTGAGACTAGTGGCAATGATCACCGGCAGAGTTGAGTGTTCACCTAACTAAGCATACATCAAGTGATCTGGCAGTGGTTTAAGTTCCAACACTGGAGGCTCCTCAATTGATGGCCTAGGCACATTGATCTCTTTGTTGGCCAATTGTAGTGGCGCAAAATAACTCGCCGCTTCAGCCTTCAAGACTGGTTCTTCTGATTCCTAAAACAGATCAGCTATGCCATCTAAACTGTTGGCATTAAACTCTGTATCCTGGCATAACTGTGTCGTGTCCAAAGTGTAAATGGACTCTATCATCTCCTCTGCCTGACACTCATCAGGTTCATCTACACATTTCAAATCTTGAAACACATTGAATGTAACATCCTGGTCATTCATGCGCATTGTTAGTTCCCCTTTATGAACATCAATCAAAGCCCTACCCGTGGAAAGAAAAGGTCTACCCAAAATAATCAGGACATTAATATCATCCTCATAATCCAAAATGATAAAATCCGCTAGAAAAATAAAGTTGTCTACCTTTACCGATACATCCTCAATCTTACCCTTGGAATGGGCATAGGATCGGTCTGCCAGCTGAAGTGTCACCGTGGTAGGTCTAGCTTCTATGCCAAGCTTCGGAAAAACTGACATTGGCATCAAGTTGATAATGGCTCCTAGGTCACACAGTGCCTTGCCCATAAATTTGTTGCCAATGGTGCATGGAATAGTGAAACTTCCCAGATCTTTTAGATTTGGTGGCAACCGGTTTAGGATCTGGCACTGCATCCTTCGGTCAGAGCAACAGTTTCAAAGTCTCCCAACTTCCTATTTTTGGACAGAATGTCCTTCATAAATTTGACATAGTTAGGCATTTGTTCAAGGGCTTCTACCAATGGAATGTTGATTTGCAATTGCTTAACAACCTCCAAGAAGCGCTTGAATTGCTGATTATGCTTAAGCTTTTGAAGTCTTGCTGGAAATGGTGGCAGCGGATAAATATGTGGCTGCTCTGTCAGCTTTGTCAACGCAGTGATGGCATCAGTCTGTTTGGCCTCGGTGCTAGAATTAGTGTGTTGTCTGGCATCATCTACTTTTGTTTCCTCTTTCTCTGCTTCCCTAAGATTATCTGCTAGCACATGCTTCTGAACTTGGCAATTAATTGGCTGCTTAGCAACCTTTTCCATCACGCACTGCTTACCACTCCGAAGAGTTATAGCTTTGCACTACTCATTGTCTTTGTGCCGAGCATCTTCTGCGTCACTTGGAAATGCTCCCTGGGGTCGATTGCTAGGTGCACTAACAATCTGCCCTATTTGGACTTCCAAGTTTCGCATTGATGCTGCCAAACTCTAGACTGTGGCAACATTCATTTCCATGTGCTCTGTGAGAGTGCCCCCTTGGTTGAGTCTCTGCCCTTGCTGAAAATTATTTTGGGCTTTATAGGCATGGCATTCTGATAGAATGCTGGCATGGCATTGTTATTTTGCCTCTGGGTATTCTGGCGCTGGGTTTTGTACTGGTTACCACCTTTATTTCACTATGCTAAGTTAGGGTGTTGTCTCCAGCCTGCATTATAAGTATTGGAGTTAGGATTATAGTAACGATTAACATTACCAACAAAGTTTACCGATTCAGGGTTGGCAAGGCATTCATCCACATGATGATTCTCTCCACAAATTATACAGAAAGGGTTTAACGCTTTGACTTCTTAGGACTCATTGTTCTTTTGCAACGTTCTTACCATTCTAGTAAGGTTGGAAATCTTGGCATGAATGAATGTTAGTTCATCAACCTAAAATTTCCCATTGGTTTTAGTTCCAGTCCCAAGTCGTGCAATAGGATATTCAAAATCATTGATTGCAATCCTTTCTAGAATGTTAATAGCCTCGATATACGTCTTGTCAAGCGACGAGCCAGCTGTTGAAGCATCAACAATAGTCCTTGTTTGTGCATTTAATCCATTGTAAAAGGCCTATATATGGGTTCAATTTGGGAATCCATGCATAGGACACCTCCTCAACAGGTCTTTGAATCATTCCCAAGCATCATATAAGGTTTCGTCCTCAGCTTGCCTGAATGTAATGATCTCACCTCGTAGTTTGATAGTGATCTTGGCGGCTGGGATCTTGTCAAGAACTTCTGGCATAGGTTTTCCCATGAAGTAACTAAGCCAGGTAGCAAGGAGTTAAGCCAAGGCTTTGCTCAGTCTCTCAAAGAGAAAGTAAATAACTTCAGCTTCACGGTATCTTTAGGTACTCCATTTTGATGGAATAGCTGGAAAATCTCCATGAACTACTTCAGATGTTACCTCGGGTGTCTAGTAAGTGCTCCATCAAACTGACCTACATTCAAAAGAGTTTGGATCATTATCGGCTTAAGTTCAAAATTGTCAGCATTTACCTATGTGCCAACAAGTCCTGGCATCAAATTGTCAATGGTTGGTGCCGAATGTTCTCTAATAGGTCTCTCATTAACAACTGGACAACATTTGGTAGTGGTATCTCATTATTAAGTGGATTTCCTCCATTGTTCACCACACCATTCCCTTTATTACCTTAGTTTTACATCTCTCGAAATCTTCTTTTTAACCTTCGCAAGGTCTTCTCAATTTCCAGATCGTATGGCCAACTGTCCACCACAGGATGGCTTCTAGTCATACACCGACAAAAATAAAAGGTAAAAACAAAAATAAAAATAAAGAAAGACAAGTAAAAATTTAAAAACAATCAATTTCGTTGCAATCCCAGGCAACGACACCAAAACTTGTAGACTCTCTGGGTAAATTACTGGCAAAAGGGGCAGAAAATATGTATTGGAAGAATATAAAATAATGCCAAAATGAGCCTTTTGTGTGTAAGTATACACGGTCTGCAAGTAATACAACTGGTAAGAACATGGAAGAACACGATGCTCATATGCGAATAGGATTACAGACCTTAAGAAAGAAGAAGATGTATGCTAAAATCTCTAAATGTGAATTTTGGTTATCAAAAGTATCTTTCCTGGGTCATATTGTTTCGGCCGAAGGAATTCAGGTTGATCCTAAAAAGGTCCAGGCCATTGTTGATTGGAATCCTCCCAAGAATGTTACTGAGGTTTGTTGTTTCTTGGGGTTAGCAGGATATTATAGACGTTTTGTGAAAGGTTTTTCAATGATTGTTGCACCGATTACTAAGCTATTACGAAAGGATGTACCGTTCGTTTGGACTGATAAGCAATTGAAGCAGATTTTAATTGAAGCACTAGTACTTGTGCAACCAGAATCGAGTAAGGATTTAACCTTATACAGTGATGCGTCCCATAATGGATTGGGATGTGTATTGATGCAAGAAGGTAAAGTAATTGCATATGTTTTAAGATAGTTGAAAAGACATGAAAGGAATTATCTGACTCATGATCTAGAATTGGCTGCAGTAGTGTTTGCTTTGAAAATATGGCATCATTACTTGTATGGTGAGCGATGCGATATTTATACAGACCATAAAAGTTTAAAGTATTTAATGACACGGAAAGATTTGAATTTGAGATAGAGAAGATGGCTCGAGCTTATCAAAGACTATGATTTTGCTATTAATTATCACCCGAGAAAGGCAAATGTTGTAGCTGATGCTTTGAGTTGGAAGACATTTTCTGCTTTGAGAACTTTGGATACTCAGCTGGCGTTGCGAGATGATGGTGCTTTGATTTCAGAATTATAGCTTAAACCTACTTTGACAACTCGGATTAAAGAACTTCAAAGTAAGGATGAAAAATGCTTAGCAATCTTGAAACAAATGGAAAGTGTTGAGGTCAAAAACTATACAGTTAAAACCAATGGATGCCTTTATTATCGAGATAGAGTATATATCCTTGATAGTGGAGAATTGAAACGAGAATTGTTATATGAAGCTCATTATAGTCCATTGGCAATGCATCCAAGAGGTAATAAAATGTATCAAGATCTGAAAAGCAGATATTGGCGGCCAGGTATGAAAAGAATAGTGATGGAATTTGTGGCTAAATGTTTGACATGTCAACAAGTAAAAGCTAAACATCAAGTACCATTGGGATTGCTACAACTGATACCTATTCCACAATGGAAATGCGAGAAATATTTGCCACTTGCTGAATTTGCTTATAATAATAGTTATCAAGCAAGTATAAGAATGGCTCCTTATGAAACTTTATATGGTAGACGATGCAGAACACCTTTGAATTGGTTTGATCTCGAAGATCGTAAAGTGATTAGACATGATCTGGTTAGAGATGTTGAGGATAAGGTGAGGGTAATACAAGACAACCTCAATAAAGCTTCAGACCGGCAAAAATCTTATGCAGATTTGAAGAGGAACGATATCGAGTTTAAAGTTGGTGAAAATGTATTTCTGAAAGTTCCACCTTGGAAAAAGGTGTTACGCTTTGAACGTAAAGGAAAATTAAGTCCGAGGTTTATTGGCCCTTATGAAATCTTAAAGAAAGTTGGTTTTGTGGCTTATCAGTTAGCTTTGCCTCCAGAGTTGGGCAAGATTCATAATTTATTTCATGTCTCGATGCTTAGAAGGTATAAATCTGATCCTTCTCATGTAATATCACCGCTAGAGATTGAAATTACAGACCTTGCATACTTTAGTTTCTCTTTATACAATTCTTGGGCCAATTACAAAGTTAAAGTATATAAAAATCACCATTTTCTTATATATGATGGTTTTGAACTAAAAGAAGATTTAATATGATCTTGCTTAACCATGTTTTCATTTATTTTATTACTCAATTTTTTTATTACTTATAATGCATCATTAAGTTAAACTTAGCGTGTTTATTATGCATGTGCACACGTAGGTTGATCACGTGGTTCGTAAGCAAGAACGTTTTTGGCATCACCTCATAGGCAAAGAAACGATACAAGTTATCATAGTAATGTTTTGACATCCTATATTAAGTGTTTTGAATAGTGGCATGTATAATATTGAATATACATATTTTGTGTAAAAGAGACATTAAACTACTCTTTAGTTGGTTATGTTTTTAACTAAAACATGGTTTAGTATTATTAGTATGTGGATTTGAATGATTTTTAACTAGTTAGTGAACTTATATTGGAAATAAGTTGAAGCTATCCAGAAACTCTGTTTTAGGCAGTGAGTTGAAAAATTGCCATAAATTCCATAGGTTGAATTAGAAAGTGAAATTTATATGGATGAACTACAAATTGAGTCTAGTTTCTTTAAAAAACGGTGACTGATTTTGAGTCCTGTGCGAAAAGTTATGAATTTTTATTCGATGAAAGGTGTGAAAATAGGACAATAGATTTTCTCAAAACTGCACTTTAACGTGAATGTAAAATTTTCTTGGAATTTATGTAGTATGAATTTGAGTTAATAGTTTATATGGTTTGAAAACTTGATGAATCTAGTTTAATTAGAAATTTATGGAATGAATTTTGGATGTCTATAAATTGTTTTAGAGACAATGCAAGTTGTCAGTTTTGTTTGTAATGGTGAAAAATTTTTTAAACTTGTTTTGTGACATCTTTGACTCGTGTTTAGTAACAAACACGGGAAGAGGGTGTTACATCCGGTATCGATTGCTCTGTATCGTATGTCACCGAGGGAGTTAAAAGACCTGAAGACCAGTTGCATGAGTTACTTGATCGGGGTTACATTCATCCAAGTGTGTCCCCGTGGGGTGCCTCGTTGTTGTTTGTGAAGAAGAAAGATGGCACAATGAGGATGTGTATTGATTATCGGTAGTTAAATAAGTTGACAATCAAGAATAAGTACCCGTTGCCAAGGATCGATGATCTATTTGATCAGTTTTGGGGAGCTACGGTGTTTTTGAAGATAGATCCGTGGTCAGGTTATTATCAGTTGAAAGTGAAGATAGGGATGTGCCAAAGAGAGCCTTTTGCACAAGCTCTGGCATTACAATTCCTAGTGATGCGTTTGGTTTAAAAAATGCACCGGCAACGTTCATGGACATGATAAACAAGGTGTTCCATGAGTTTTTGGATCAGTTCGTGGTAGTGTTCATGAACGATATCCTTGTGTACTCACGTACTGAGGAGGATCACGATCAACATCTCCGAATAGTATTGCAAGTCTTGTTGGATAACAAGCTTTATGCCATGTTAAGCAAGTGTGAATTCTGGATTAAGGAGGTAGTTTTCCTTGAGCATGTTGTGTCGGTTGAGGGAATTCCCGTGGATCTGCAGAAAGTTAAGGCCATTGTGAATTAGAGGCCACTAAAATCTGTCACGAAGGTTCATACTTTTTTGGGTTTAACGGGATATTATTGGCAGTTTGTGGATAGTTTTTCAAAGGTCACAGCCCCTTTGACAAAGTTATTACAAAAATATGTGAGTTTTGTGTGGTCAAAAGCTAGACAGTAAGCTTTTGATAAGCTAAAGGAGGCTTTGACACACGCTCCAATCCTGATTCAACCAGAGTCAATGAAGGTGTTTGTTGTGTATAGTGATGCGTCCTACGTGGGTTTGGGATACGTGTTAATGCAGGAAGGGTTTTTGCCTATGAATATAGACAGTTAAATGTCACGAGCGTAATTACCCTACGCACGATCTTGAGTTGGTGGCGGTGGTGTTTGCCTTAAAGATTTGGCGACACAATCTCTATGGTGAGAAGTGTGTTGTTTACACTGATCATAAAAGTTTGAAATACCTGATGTCATAGAAAGAGTTAAATCTTAGGCAGGGAAGGTGGTTGGAGCTGTTGAAGGATTATGATCTGACCAATGAGTACCATCCTAGGAAGGCGAACGTGGTAGCAGATGCTTTGAGTAGGAAGGTCACGGTTGGAATTTAGAGCGATGTTTTTGCGGCTGAGTGTGTCACGAGAATGAGGGATGCTAGCGGAGTTGCAAGTGAAGCCTTCGATGTTGCAATTGATTAAAGAGAAGGAACTTTTTGATGATGAGTTAGTGCCACATGTTAAGGATTTTTTGGATGGGAATCAAATAGATTTTGTCTTTAGTAAGGATGGGTTTTTGTGTTTCAAAGATCGAGTGGTTGTGTCGGATAATGAAGAGTTGAGGCACACTATCTTGATTAAGGCATATTCGAGTCCTTTTACGATACATCCGGGGAGTAAAAAGATTTACCAAGACCTGAAAAAGGAACATTATTGGATTAGTTTGAAAAAGCCTATTGCGGAGTTTGTGGCTTGTTGTATGGTTTGCCAGCGTGTTAATGCACAACATTAGTTTCCTTCAGGATTGTTACAACCGTTGAGGGTTCCCGAGTAGAAGTGGGAGAGGATCACCATGGATTTTGTGTATGGGTTGCCTTTGACGCCGCCAAAAAAGAATTCTATTTGGGTGATCATGGATAGGTTTACGAAGTGTGCACATTTCCTATTTGTGCATACAATGTATACACTAGACAAGTTGGCAGAGTTGCATATAGCAGACATCGTGAGGTTTTATGGAGCACCCAAGTCCATTGTGTCGGATAGAGATTTGTGTTTCATCGTGAGGTTCTGGAGGTGTTTACATAAGGCTTTGGGTACATGGTCGAACTTTAATACCTCGTATCATTCGCAATTGGATGGTCAGTCAAAACGTGTTATCCAAATGCTGGAAGATATGTTGCAGTGTTGTGTTATAGATTTTCAAGGATCGTGGGAGAAACAGTTGTCGTTAGTGGAGTTCACTTATAATAACAGTTATCAAGGCAGTATCTAGATGGCTCCATACGAGGCTTTGTATGGTAGAAGATGTCGTATGTCACTTTGTTGGGCGGAGGTATGGGAGAAATATGTTTCTTAGTCGGATACGTTGAAGGATACCAATGGGAAAGTGAGCTTATCAGTGATCATTTGAAGGCAGCTTCATATCGGCAAAAGTCCTATGCTGATTTGAAGCGAAGAAAATTTGAGTATGCGGTTGGTGACCGTGTGTTTCTGAAAGTGTCACCGTGGAAGAACGTGATGAGGTTTGGGCAGAAAGGCAAGTTGAGCCCTAGGTTCATTTGACCGTATGAGGTGTTGGAGCACATTGGTCCTGTTGCGTATAGATTGAGGTTGCTGGCTGAGTTAGAAAAGATACATGATATCTTCAGTGTATCGATGTTCCAGAGGTATAGATCGGATCCTTCGCATGTTATGCCTGTTAGGAGATCGAGTTGAATCCAGACTTGACTTATGACGAGGAGCCGGTGAGGATTCTAGATTAGAGTAATAAAGTTTTCCGTGAGAAAACCATAGAATTTGTAATGGTGTTGTGGTGGCACCGCGATGTAGAGGAAGCTACATGGGGGAGCAAAAAGGATATGTTAAAGCAGTTCCCTCATCTTTTTTCATCAAGTCAATTTTGAGGATGAAATTTCTTAAGAGGGGGAGAGTTGTAACGCCCTAAAAATGGGTATAGATGTGAACCAGGTTGGACCGGTGGTTTGTGAGAACCAGTTTAGGTAATTATAATAGTTTCGGGAATTTTTTTTCTAAAAGTGATTTTGAGGGAATTAAAATATGGAAAAATGGTTTAAATTACTTAATTAATATTTTAAGTAATTTGGTAAATTCAATTTGATGAAATTAAATCTGATTCTATGACATTAATGCACATATATGCATCGTACCATCTTTTTTTCACAAAAAAAACTGGAGCACCCTAAGGTGAAATACTCGGTCGAACGAACCCACGATCCAACAACTCCTGAAGCTGTGTCTTCAACTCTCTTACTTCCATCGGTGCCATCCTATAGGGAGCAATGGACACTGGTACTGTACCCGCATACATCTCAATACCAAAATCCAGCTCTTTATCCATAGGTAAACTTGATAACTCTTTATGAAAAACTTTCAGATAATCACAAACAGCTGGGATATCCAACACCCGAACACCCTCAACTTACGAAAAATCACACACAGTCCGAATAAGCTTGACAGCCTCCTTACATCAACTTTTCCCACTTGTATAGCCGAACAACATTGGACAAGAATTTCATATTCTTGCCAACCACCACAACTCATAATCATCGGCTAACCTTCAAGAAATCCTTTTGGATTCACAATCCACAACCACCTTGTGCTCACATAACCAATCATACCCAGGATGACATCAAAACCATGGATCGACAATTCTATTAAATTCGCAAAAACTCATGACCTTGACAAACCAGAGGATACCTCATATACAACCTTCTAGTAGTAAACGTCTCATCAAAAGAACTTGTTACTAACACTTCCTCGGCCTCTGAGAAATTATCCACAAGTGTGGACATATGTATGCATGATTCCTTATATGTCATCATAGATGTCTATCCGTATGGGTGCAAAACCTCTAATGTCATGCTCAAAGATGTCTGCATGTATTGACATATTTAAATATATACATATAAGTGTTTTTGCACTGTGCATGACCAACATCCACACTTACTTATAACATTCCTGGTACCAATATTCCCTTCAACATGTCGAATACACTCTAGCAACCCTCAAATGTTGATCAAAACTCTTTCTCAATTCCACAGTACAGAAGAACACCACTACTCCAACCACTACCCAAACAAGGTATTTAGAAAATATCCAACATGACATCTTCTAGAATGTCACCAGCACATTCGAACCTTCCACAAATAGCCATATCGGCCAACAATCTTAAACCCAACTAGCGTTAACCATGCTAGAGCCTAGAAAAAGACACTCAGGCGAACATCTCACCTCATACTCGGCAATCGACATGCCACCCTGCGATAACGACATAAACTCACGCTTCCTTGTATCCAGAACAATCCATATGATTCAAAATATGAATCATACTCTCTAGCTATTCTTTGGCTGCTTCAGGCCTCAAACCCCTAAAATCTATACCTCTCAACCTCCAAAGACGCTCCAACGATAAATCATGATTAACCACCATAGTAGATGTCGGTGCTTGCGCTTGCACTCAAGCCATTATTTCTTGAAAAGCTCTCATCATTGCTTGAATTAACAGAGTCAAACTCCAAAGAATGGTCCTTACAGAGCCTGAGGTACACCAACAACCCCAACATTAATAGGAGAAACCAACAGAAGAGGAAGAGGTATAGTACTATGAAGATTCCCCATATCATCATTCTTCTACCCTAACCAACAATGCCAGTCGTCGAACGAGTCTCACGTTAAGCCATACTAACAAAAGCATCAAAATACATTAAATTTAGGCTAGCACTAGGCAAATAATCCAAGACAACCTTATAAAACATTTTAAAACCTCGGTAATAGGCAATGAGTTCCCAATTTATACCCCAACATGACAATAAGCAATCACCGTACATGTTCACAATCACCATTCATTTTAGACAATACCAATCAATCAAACAACAACACCCCAACCTTTCGTAGCCTATCTCTAACACCACCAAATGTAAACCCTCGACCTAGCCTAGACGCTCGACTGAATTGAGCAAGCTATATTACGTTTACATAAGTAAATCAAAGAAATATTACGAAAACTGGTCCATTTTTTCTTTTATCTTGTCTAGATGCATATCATTAATCCTAAGTGATCATGCTTGTAGCGGTTGAAGATACAAAAGAAACGGATATCGAAAAGGTAACCAATTACACAAATATGCATTTTAGGGACCAACATGAAAATATGCAAAACTAGAAGGGCTTACGTAAAATTAGTTTTTACCAATCATCAATTAGTCATGTTACATGCATCCATGTCAAATTTTAGCTTAAAATGATCATCCTAACTTACCAATTGCATACATAACAACCAGGGACCAAAATACAACTTTAGAAACTATTTTTTTACTTAAAGGATAAGTCTCTGCGATAAATATCGAAACCTTTACAAATGGTTTTGAAACCTGCACTCCAATAGCCAAATTGGGTCTGCAGTTTTTGAAACTTAGGGGCTGGTTTGAAAACCTACCTAGAGAAAAATGGCCCCTGGTTTCGAAACCTGCTAACTAGGTTTGAAACCTCCATGTAGGTTTACAAAATCTACACATTCAAAACACCTTATAACCTTCTGAAACATATCCTAATTAACCCCAAACATCATTTAACACTCAAAGCATCATATTAAAGCAACGTACAAATGTCATATCAACCAAAAGCCACTATGATATAAGAGCATAGGCGTTACAGCCTCAAAGGTAATCCTATAGGCATGCTCCCTAAACCACAAGCAACTCACATACAATAATCCAACATAAGGCAATTAACCACATGGTCAACAAACCAATACCTCCCTAGCATCGATCAAAACATGCTAACATCATAAAAGAATTAAAACAATCCAACACAAGCTAGATGCAATCCATGGTACCTCCTAGCAACCTCACATACTAGCATGGCACAACCAACATGCTTTTCATACATCAAATGATCATCAAATCACAACATGTAAACCAAAACAAAAACCATGGAAATACATCATTACAAAACCCCCAAAATATCACGAACACATTACCTTGTTAACTGAGAGTAACACCGAGTTTCATACTCAAAGACAGTATATGTCTTGGATCACCTTCTACCTTGTCAATACTACCCCAAACTCTAGTGCTCTGCATCATTTAGAAAACAGAGCGTAAGCACAAATGCTTAGTGATGATGCTCATAAAAATAATGATGCATTTAAAACCATTCAAAAACCAAAACCACTTGTTCTCAAAATAGGCTTAACAACCAAAGCATTTTCATTGTTTCCAATCGAAACATGCATAATGATCCTTATGCCACATCATATATAAATACCATGCTTAACGACCAAAGCATTTTCATCAATTCCAAACCCAAACATGCATATCGACTATATGCAAAACCATTTTCAAGCCACATGCTTAAATCCTAAAGCATTAAATCATTTTACCATGCTTAAATCCTAAAGCATAAAATCATATTACCATGCTTAAATTCCAAAGCATAAAATCATATTACCATGCTTAAAACCAAAGCATTATAAAATAGGTTTAACACATGAACTTTCATATATTGGCATTTATAGTGACCCCGTGTACACAACCCTTACCTTGGATAGTCACCCCTATCCATATACATATTAGATACACGGATTCTCGTACCATGCCTAGTTAAACTGCATGATACCCCAAACTGTGCCTAGTTCAACCGTAAAATTTGACAACCTCGCCTAGTTAAACTGTGAGTTTTACCGACATTGCCTAGTTAAACCGCAATGTCACCATCATCTTGGGCTGCCTAGTTAAACTGCATACCCCAAGTGATGTACTAATAGTCCGAGTGACCTAGTTAAATTGCCATACCTCAAGGACCTATGGCCACGATTGATTTTTAGTATATATTATAGTGCACTTTAATCTTATGGCATGTCAGCTATATCCGAATGTTTCTTAACTTATCACATAACCAATATATCATTTCCAAAACCATTTACTTATTGTTTTACAATGCATTAAACAAAATCACCACATATGCAAATTATATTACCAAAGTAATACGCCATTCCCAACCGGAATGAAAACCAATGCTCACTAGCATTTCATTTCATTTTAAACCATTGCATATGTTTACAAGTCCATGCATTTATAGTAGTAAATCAAACCATATTTAAACCAAAACATGAAACAACATACTCATATCCAAAACATGTTCAAACTTACATCCGAGCATGTTAGAATGTTGTTTGGATGAAAAATGAGCATAGAGAAGCTAAGTGACCAATTCGGCCACATCGAAGAATAATGGGAAAATTTTATGAAAATTATGATTATGAGATTTTATGATTCAAATATGTTGTATGAGGTTAGAATTGAAATTAGAATCCAAGAGACTAAATTGACAAGAAAGGAAATGGCAAGGGACCATTTTGACAGTTCTAGTTAGTTCAAGGACCAATTTAGCTTTGGTTTAAAAGTAAGGGAAAAATGTGAGAAAAATATAGAAATGTTGGATTAATTATTAGATACAAGTTTGCAAGTTTATGTGTAAAATTAGTGACTAAAATGTCACTTTGGTAAAAGTTAGTGGAGGAAGGGTATTGAATAAAGTTAGTAAAAATGATGGAATTATTGAATGATTGTGATTCGAGCTTACATAAATTGCAAAATGTGCAAAATGGTCACTAGGGACCACAATGAACAATTCAGCATTATTAAAGGAAAAAGTGAAAATTTTTGGAAATATTTTATATTCGGATAATTATACTAGTATAGTATAGTTAAGTAATGCTAGATTAAAAATCTAACATGAATATTGTTATGTATGCTCAAATGGTACTGTACAGCTATTGACGAGGCTAAGGGTACCAGGTCAAAAGAAAGCAAGGAAAAAGTATCGAAATAGCTTAGTGAGGCTAATATCATACACGGCCCAGGTGAGTGCATTTTTACTTATTTATTATATATATGATATGAATGAATGCATTTTTATTTATTTTATATATATGGCATGAGAGAGACTTGCCAGAAGTTGACATTAATATTAATGAAAAAAATATGTTGATCAAAGTTATGTAAATGGCATGAATATTAAATGGCATAATGATTTATCTAAGATAAATCAGATTTGTAGATTTTGCGTACTGCCCATTATTGAATTATGGATAATAGTATTGAAGGATTAGATATTGAATATGAAAATAATATATTGTTATGCCCAAGTACTAGTGTGAGAGTCCTTGGTATAATTGGATATCCAAAGAATCATAGCATCTAAAAACCCGTACTACGGTGCGAACCAGACACTTTAGTGTTGAACAGACGCTACGACATTGAATAGACACTACGGCATTGCAGACGCTACGGTGTCGATTAGCACAAAAAGTTGCTATAATGAGGAGCAAAGGTGTCCTCGAGTACGTACTCATTACAGTCATTGCGGCGATGCAGACGCTATGGCATTGTAGACACTACGGTGTCGATGACTCGTATACCAAGGTCCACATGAAATTACATTAGAATCCTTGGTATAGTTGGATATCCATAGGGTCTTAGCAACTGCATCCTAGCACTACAGTGCGTTCAGTCACTTCGGTGTTAACTTAGACGCTACGCTGTTGTTCAGACACTTAGTTGTTAGCACAAAAAGTGCGATAATAAGGAGCAAAGAGCGTCCTTGATTATGAGGAGCAAAGAATATCCTCGAGTACGTACTCATCTCAGTCGCTTCGGCGATGCAGATGTTACGGTGTTGTAGACACTACGGTGTCATGATGACTCGCGTACCATTGCATCACATGATTTTGTACTTTGGGCGATAATACATGGAATATATTTATGCAAGCAGTTAAGTTAAAAAGCTTAACGTATATTTGATTGATAAAATAAAGGTTTGATGATATGATGTAAACTACAATTGGGACACGCTTGTCATTTTGCAGGAACTGTATTGCACTGTTATATGATAGAGGAATGACTTGATATTTACCTTGGGCCATAAGATTTTACAGTACAGTTACATGACTTTACAGTACAAAATTTATTGCAATACAAATTTCTTACATGGTTATTCCTGTATTACAAATTACATGATTTTATACTTTGGGCTATAATACTTGAAATGCATTTATGCAAGTAGTTAAGCTAAAAAACTTAATGTACACAAGACTGGTAAGACATATCAAATCCTATGATTTGAATATTATATTGGTTAAATGAACTATACATGTAAGGTAGTTCTATACATGATAAAATGTTTTCAACTGCAATTAGAAATCGCTTGCCATTTTGCAGAGCTGTGTTATTTATAATCATTGTTTTACATTGTTATGATTATGCCTTACTAAGTTATACTTAGCGTGTGTTTTGTATCACACGTAGGTACTTCGGACGAGATAGCAGAGGAGGAGCTCCTCATCATTGGATCAAGTTAATCTACATTATCAGTAAGTACCACCACATCCTAGTCTAGAGGGCATGTATCGGATTTAAATAAGTAGCTATTTTGTATGTCTAAATTTTTGTACGCTACTTATAAGTTAATGTGGATGTATGAACTAGAAACATGACTAAGTTTTGAGAAATAAGAATATTAGAAAAGGTGTTTTAAATTATTTTAAACTTGGTTGTTTATCGCTTAACGATTCTAAAATTAAGAAAAGGTCTAGACAGCACACATAGTTTTCACCCTGAATTATATTTTCATTTTAATAACTGCTTAAAGTATATTATAAACCAATTTAGGGTCGAAACTAGGTGGCTCTAGATAGATTTGTAATTTAGTGAAAACCAAAAAAAGTTGTTTAATCAAATTAGTTTGCCTATACATAAAAAAATTTACAAGTCTGAAAATCAGTGTAAATCAGTTAGTAACATCTTTAATGTGTATTCAAATATCGAATATACGTTGAGGGTGTTACTAGAGCAAAGGTTTAGCCGATTCTAGAGGTTAAACTGAGTCTGATATGATTTTGCTAAAGTGTACATGCCCCTAGGATATGATGTTACTGATGTATTGCTTGCATAACTTGATGTAGCTCCTCAATAGTATGAATGAGACTCTAATGGCTATAAGAAAAATAAGATACTGTTAGATTTCGTCAGTTGACGAATTTCGAGGGTTAAGAAAAGACCCATAGTGGATACAATACAGTGAAATAAATATGATAGTTAACTCCTATCTAGAATGAGCTATTTGTATAATAGAGAACTGGTACAGTAATTATAAGGTGTTAGTCTCTAACATCTGTATTTGCACTTATGCATATAATAGCATAAGTTATAAGAAATTTAGAGAGTGAGGGCTCATACGCACATTTCAAGGTAAAAGGTAGTCATAGGACAGTAAGCTTATGATTAAGTGGAATTGTGATTGTTATTAATAAATTAAGATAGTCAGGTATGAAAAAATAAAAAAAAGTATTCTTATTCGGGAAGTACATATTTGTTAAATGGCTAAACATGAAAATGTTGAGATTACTGCAGATGTAATCTGGTAGCCTGCTTAAGATAAGGTGAAGGCTGTGATTTTGTATTGCAGATTTGAAGACATTATCTACATAGTGAAAAGTGTTATATCTACACAGACTATAACAGTTTGAAGTACTTAATGAGACATCGAGATCTAAAATTTAAGAAATGAAGATGAATTGAATTTCTAAAGGACTTTCAATGTTATTACTAATTAGGAAAGGTTAATGTAGTAGCTGATGCTCTTATCTATAAATGTTCTTTATTATGCATGTATTGAACACTTAATTGTCTTTGGGATAGAATGGTACACTAAGTACAAAGTTACAACTTTAATCAACCTTATTAGATCCAATTAAAGATTTGTAAGTGGCAGATGAAGAATGCCTTGAAAGAAAAGAAAGTAAGTTGAATCTAGAAAATTCTAAGATTGTGAAAGATGGATTGCTATTGAGGAAAAGTTTATAATGGTGAAATTAAGAAAGGAATCTTAATAAAAAGACAATCAGTTGGACTATTATGATCTTTGAAGATAAGTTATGAGCCTATATTATTAAGAACACAAGATTGTGGGAAAGGTTTGAAATGTTCAGAATAATCCAAAAGTGGATGGAGATAATCTGACTCGAGAAATAGAAGACAAAGTGATGATTCTTTAAAATAATCCTAAACCAGATGCAGATCAACAATAGGCACATGCAGACAAAAAGAAAAAGGATATTGAGTTTAAATTCAGAAACAAGGTATGTATGAAAGTTCCACCTTGGAAAAAGGTTATATGCAAAACTCTCGAAATGTGAGTTTGGTTATCATAAGTGGCTTTCATGGGTCACATTATTTTAACCGAAGGGATCCACGTCGATCCTAAAAAGATACAATCCATTGCGGAAATAGAACGTTCCCAATAATGTTAACGAGGTTTGCTATTTCTTGAGACTTGTTAGATATTATCAAAGGTTTGTGAACAACTTTTCGATGGTAGCTGTTCCACTTACAAAGCTATTGAAAAAAGAATGTTCCATTCGTATAGACTGAGAAGTGTCAAGAAAACTTTGATTAGTTAAAGAAAATTTTAAATAGAAGCTCTGATTTTGGTATAACCAGAGTCATGAAAAGAGTTTACTTTATAATATAATGCATCCTATAATGGAATAAGGTACGTGTTGATGTAAGATAGGAAGGTGATCACGTATGCTTCCCGAAAACTATATCCACATGAAAAGGATGGTTCGTTGCTAATAGAGATGCAATTATGATCTTCATAAAGTCAGTAACAAGATAAAGATTATATAGCAAAGATCAAACAAGTGGAGTGCTAATATTTACAGTATCGGATTGAAATCACAAAGTTGAAGAGGCAATATGGGAAGCTAAGGATACAATGGAAAAGCAATACCCACATTTATTAGAAACATGTACATATTGAAAATTTAAGGACGAATTTTCTTAAGGGGGAAGAATTGTAATACCCCAAAATCCACAATACTGTTTAAGGGTCATTTAGTGCTAAGATAATTGCTTAAAAGCTTACTTAGTGACTAAAATGATAAAAATGCAAAAGTTAGGATTTTTCTGTGGATATAGCTCCGTATACGATATGGGTAAAGGTGTGAAGTTCATCTTGTCATCTCTCGAGCCTCAAGAATCCTTCATATTCAAATTCTGTGAATTTCTTGATGCACCTGACGATGAAATTGTAACATTCTTTGGGGCCTCAAAAGCGCTTGTATTGTTCACTTCATTATCTTTCATTTTAGAACTCTTACGAGAACTTTCCCTAATTTCTAATCTTCCACTCTTAATTGCTGTTTCAATCAACTCGCCAGTCATCACCATATCAGCAAAATTATAAGTAGCATTACCTATCAAATGCTCGAAGAGTGGTCCCCTCAGAGTGTTTACGAACATGTGATTGACTTCATTCTCTATCAACGTTGGTTGTAATTATGCCGCTAATTCCCTCCACCTCTATGCATACTGATGAAAACTCTCAGTAGGATTCTTTTCCATAGCTTGCAGCATGACTCGGCTAAGAACCATTTTAGACACATACTTATATTGCCCTCGAAAGCTCCAGAAATATCTTTGTACGACCTAATGTTGGCCCGACTTAATTGAGCGTACCAACACGCTGCTGAGCCCATTAAACTATCTTGAAAATAGTGAATCAACAAATTTTCATCCTTCAAATAAGTATCCATCTTGTGATAGTACATGGTAAGATGTACCTTCGAGCAGGTCGTTCCATCATACTTTTCAAAATCAGGTGCCTTGAATTTAGGTGGAAGGATTAAATCAACAACCAAACACAAATAAGTAGTGTTAGGCCCTTGGTTATTCATTTTTTGCATTTCCAACAATCTGTCTTCCAGAGTTTTGTAACGTTCCTCATACTTCCTCTCAATCTCAGCACGGATCTTCTCAACTTCATTGACCATGTTCAAATTCGGGACTTTGTTGCCACTTCCAAAATTTGCTCCAATATGGACCGAGTAGCTACAAGTTGCTCCAACTAGATTAATTTGGACCTCAGGAGGTGGTCCTTCAGGTTGTTCTTTCATATGAGATGTAGTGTCTATCTGTTTAGTCACATTGTCTACAGTACCCTCATGTACCTTGCTCTTTCCAGATTCCTTTAGTCCCAACAAAGCAGTCAAGTGACTGATAGTATCCCTCTGTGTCTGAGCAAAATGATCCTTCATTGATTGCTCAACCTTGTCAAATCTGTTATGCACCTCAACACGATCATTCTCAAGACTAGCAATTTTGTCCTCAACAGCCATGGTCCTGGATCATAAGCATGTTCCGTATGAATGCATAATGATTGCGTGTCAAAAACAAATTGCCATAGAACCTTTCTTTATTAAAAACCTTTATTAATAAGAAAATGATACCATATGTTATTGCATGAATGCATAAGGGGTATTAAGCTCAAAGACTAATCTTTACAGAAACATCCATTTAATAAGGAAAAGTCGAATACAAGAAATAGATAATTTCAATTACAAAAAACTATTAGCTCTAACTCCTAGGTTAACTATCTCATTCAACAAATGGATGACCATTTCTTCTAGCTCCAAATCAATGTCAGAGAGTTGTAGTAGCATCCTTTGACAGTATCTACACATATTGAGCAATGCTCCTTACTCACCCCTTGAAAATTACCAGATCATTATTCTGATCTGGACTGTACGCTGAGCCGCTTCATACTTCTATTTCCACTCACCACTTTCTTGATATAGTGCACCTTCAAAATTTTCAAGCTTTCCTTTTAAGTCCTGAACCGTGATTTCTAACTCAGCCACCTTTTTCTTCAGTCCTTCATTCTCTTCTTCCATAGCATCCCTTCCTTCATTGTAATGCCATGTGAGAACTTATTCTATTTATGATATCTAGGACATTAATTCTTCATTATGTGCTATCAATTTCGAATTCTAAGTTGTCAACTCTAAATTATGTGCCTACTTTTCTTCTAGCTTCTTTTTGGTGCAGTTATACGGTTCCCTCAAGTCTTGTATCTTTTTCTTGGATAATTTCACATTGTCATCATACATTTTCTTATAGTCATTCTTCTCCTTTGCAACTCTCTCTAACTATTCAAACAAATCGTTGATCATAATGCTCGTGCTTCCTTTTTGTGGCTTTTTACACTTAGAGTGAATTTCCTTTAAGTCCTTCAATTCTTGACTAACTTTTCGATTCTATTCATAAAGTTCCTTTTTCTTGCCCTTATGTACATCTATCTCTAATGTTGCCATGGAAAGTTTTTGTTTTAGCTCTTCAATTCACCTTTCATACCCTTTCAACTCCTTCTCGTGGTCATGTTACAATTTTTCCACTACTGATGGTGCATCCCTCACATGTTCATTGATCAAACCAATATTCCTTGAACTTTTTTGTAGAATGTCGTTGTTAATCCTTTGAGCCTTCCATTGCATATAATTTGTCATGACTTCTGACCCATCTTGAAGTTTTACTCTCCTAAGTGTCTCCCACGCAGTTGCAACATCCTTTATTTTTACCTTATAGCCTTCCGTCTTGTGCATATACTCAAACTCTTCCATACCAGTAGTAGCAGGAATGAATTGTCTTGATCCAAATTGTTGGAACACTAACATTGGGCAATAAGTTGTTCCTCCCAAAATCCCTGGCAATGAAACCCATTTTAATTTTCCACATCGATATAAGTAACTAATCAAATTCAATCAAGGAGCTTTCCAAACAATATTCGAATCTTTCATGTTCAAAAAGTGTTCTTTCCACTGATCTTTTGTCATTCTCTCAATCGAACATGCAGCAAGGTATTCCTCCAAAGGTGAATAATCAACACAGAACCTTCGAGCTCTATAAGATGTAACCAATCTATGGCCTCGAAACCAAACCTCCAACAATTGAGCAAAGCCTAGAATCTCCCCTCACCTATTCTTTTACAAGCGGTCAGTGTTATATAGGTCTCTGCCAAGATAGCTGGTACCAGGTTTACCTTGTTCCTTAAACATTCAAACAACCCAAGAGTTGATGGGTCTATATAGTTCGGGGTCCTCTGAAATAACAATAACTCGTAGATACATAGAGCGTACAAGCTTCTTTTCCTTTTTGGCTCATCACTTGCTAGAATCAATTCTTGAATAACTTTCCAATGTATGCATTCATTATTCTCGGTCACCTAGTCATTCCCTTTTTGTTTTAACTTCTCGTTGAACTAGATTTCATTTTTTTTCGGTAATTACCTTCAACTTTCTTCTGAAGGTTGAATTATTAGGGGTCCTGGTATAAATGTTGTCTTTCTCAAATCGCAGGCAATGTATCAAAGCCTCATACTCTTCTAGTGTGGGTGTCATATCCACTTCTCCAAACATGAAGCAATTATATGTCGGGTTCTAGTACTGTGTCATAGCCCTAATTAATTCTCGATCTACTAGGACATCCAATAACATCACCATATCCCCAAACTCTGTCTGAAAAGCCTTCTTCATGGTTTCATCCCATTGCTCCCACATCATTTTGAGCTCCGGTAAATAAATATTTTGACTTGAATTCATTCTCACGATGCTCTTGGCTCGTGATACATAGTCCCCCAGATACTGTCTCCTTTTACGAACTGGGTTTCTTCTGACCATGACCATACTGCAGTTTTATCCTCTCCCTGTCTATCAGACCCTTCAGCCATATGAGATATTTCCTATTCGATTGACTTCAAACTCAATACCCCTATGAATACAATTATGATGTCATTTAAGAAAAAAAAATAAATCAAAAAAGACAAAACAAAAAAACATGTCAGTACTGTGCAATAATATTGAAAACAAAAACTTAAATTAAATACGAGCAGAAAAAAAAGCACAAAGAATGACCAGAGAAGCGTATTTAAATCAGCAATACCTGTCCTAGGTTCCTGTCTGGCTCTAATGAGGTAGGCATCTATTAAAACATGTGGGTTTCGATCTAGACTCTAGGTACCCAAACTGTCGTTACTAGACTATAGCAAAACATTGATTCGGGAGTATACGGCCCCTTATAGTGGAGGCGTAACCTCACGGTGTATAAGGTTGGTATACTGGAAGGAGGATAAAATTCTTATCACAGAGTTGAATAACTCATGTAGGATCACGCCTCACTCCCACTTAAAGGTGAAAAGTTTGGGTAGAAGGCTTATGCATGAATGACAGTTTATATCACACAAGAAAAAGTTATCTCCATTATTTCTAAAAATCCATCCAATAATTATGGAAAAAAATAAATTCAAATCACTATCCTAAAATGCCAAAATGCCACGTAAAATTAATTAGGCCTGACTCTCAGTTTTTTAAAAAAATTCCAGTAGAGTCGCCAAGATGTAGTATTTTTGAAATCATGTGTAAAAATAGCTTGATGATTGATTTTTGTAAAATTAGGGTTTTGACCCTTTTTAATTCATTTCTATTAAATTTATCCTTTTATTCCCTTTTACAAAAACAATTAGAGTCACCATCGATCACTTCGAGGTAGACCGGACACCGTAAAAAATAGACCAGAGATACATTTCTTAAAATTGGGTTCGGGAGTCGGTTACGTGTGAGGAAGGATTAACACCCCTACAAATGCCCGTTATCGGAACCTTAATTTTACGTGGCATTTTGAATAATTATTTGAATTTATTTTATTCCATAATTCTTAAATGAATTTAAATTTCAAATGCAGATATCCTTTTATAAGGAAATTCATTTTATTCGAATATGAGATTAAAACCACCCCGTTAGGTGGCACCCCTATTCATATTTTAAAAATAAATTTCCAACATAAAAGGTTTAAAAATATATTATTTATTATTGTCTTGTTTATTTTAAGTACTAACCTAAAATAGCCCTAATTAATTAATTATTCAAACTATGAATATTAATTAATTTAAAAGGTTTTCATGAGAAAATGCCAATTGCTTGAACACCGTCCATATATTAAAGCCTTTAAATTAATAATATTCCTAATTAATTAACAATTATAATTAATTAAAGTGCTAATCTTAATTAAGGCTCTAATTAAACTAATTAAATTATTATTTAGTTCTAAGTGAAAATGTATATTAAATATTCCTCCTTAATACCAATGTTGATATAACATCCCATTGCAAGCAAAACCATCCAAATTTGAACCTCAAGGTTTCTATTTAACATACATTTAATTGCTACAATGATTTTTCTAATTAATTATTTAATTCTAACTAAAGAACCCAAAGTCTAAGGCTCTATTAATTAATTAAAACTAAGTGTGTTTAAATTATCTCGCATACAATTCTATATGTTTAATTTTAAAACAAGCATCCAAACATATAAATTAATTACAATTAAAATTAAATGAAGCTATTAAATTTTGGACTAAATTGAAACAATTAAAAACTTAAACTATTTTTTATTAATCTAGTGACTAAAATGAAGAAAACACAAAGCAAGGAGTTCAATTATATGAAAATAGGAACTAAATTGAATGAAAAACAAAGCTAGAAGCCAAAACTGTGAAATCCTAAAGTAGGGCGCGTCGACCCGGATAAAAGGACCTGGATCTCGGGGTGACCCGGTGCCAAAACGGCACTATTCAAATTAGGGTATAAAAACCCTTAGGCCGAGTTGGAACGGTCATTTGCAACCCTTTCTCTCTATCTCTCTTTTCTTTCTACGCTCTTCAGAACTCTCTCTCCTCCTTGATATAGCTGATGCATAGGATGACATCATGAGGGCTATCAGCTGTTAACAGCTAGCTTAGGAAGGATTGCAATCCGCGTGAAGGGTTTTAGGGCCAATAGATGAATGCCACGTGTCCTTTTGGCGGGTTAAAGAAACATAAATATTCTTTTTGGGCTACTTTTATCCAAATTTGGGCGGGAATTTAGTATAATAAATGTAAATGGGTCAAAAAATAAATGGGCTATTGTATATTTGTAATTTGGATTTTATAATAAGATTTGTATATAATTTTGGACACTTGAACTATGTATATGGATTGTATTTTATTTCGAAATTTATTTATTTATTTTTAGATTTTTATCTATATTATTTATTGTTATTATTATTTATTTGGGCTCGGTCAAAATTTGGGTATTACATTTGGGTTTTTTTACCAAACCCTAAGTGCACCATGATCTAAACCCTAACATACCGTTAATTATGAAATTAATACAAGGATGGACTGATAGGGTGCGATGGTACCCCTTGAAATTTTATATTTTCTTATTATTTAGGTATTTTTATGTATTTTCTATTATTGATTTAGTTTTACACCCTTAAATTTCGGATATAAGTTTTAAGAGTTTGCTTCCCTAACATAAAATTTTCTGTTTTGTTTTTGATAATATGTGTATATTTTTTTTCACTGAATCAATTTATTGTGAAGTATTTAGTTACTTTCATGTTAGCTAGTTATAGTTCCATATTTTGTTAACTATTTTAATACTAGGCTTTACGTTTTAATAGACATAAATGTCTAATTTGGGAATGATTTAATTATTTAGATAAACTTGATTTTATAAATTGTATGGTTTGAGTTGGTGACGCAATATTACTCTTCGAATCCTCCGATTGGTTTGGGTCGGATCAGAATATAACATACTAAGTATAAAAGTTTACACCCCTAACATAAAATCATACACCTATCCATGATTATAATGGTAATTTAACATAGAAAGTAGCTCTTAAAGACAATAGAATAAAAATGATATATGATGGATTGACTAATGGTTGTTGCAAGACTCCTTTGGGCATGCAAAAAAAATTTGTTTCGGTAGGAAGTATGTTAAACCTATATTTGATTTTGATATAACAAGGACTAAAGTGAAAAAAAAAATTAAGGTACGTAAATTACTCTCTAAATTGACATGCATTTGAATTTAAACAATGTTCTAAGTCAAACATTGAATCCCCAAATATTTTCTAAGTGTTTTGGTAGTCATTTTAGCCAATTTGGTAATTGAGTACTGGTATGGCCTATGGTGTACCGGTACAGGTTTTCATTAATAGAAACCAAACTTGTTTTTATGGCTTACAAGTATCGGTACGGCTATACACGTACTGGTACGGGTTTTTGAAACTATAATCCAAATTGTGCTTTGAGTACCGGTATGAGAATTGATAAATTTAAAATATTTTCATTTAATGTTTTGACCATTGCCTTCTCAGAGTTTCTTGGAACTAACTTTTAAATGATCGGTTATGCGTACCAGTACACCTATATGCGTACTGATACGGTTTGTTAACCATTGATTCCAAGGATTCTAGTGAGCAAAATGAGTACCGGCATGGTACGGCCTGTACAGATACCATTTGTTAATTCATTACTCCGTAACGATATACTTGCCCGCGTATCGGTACCCCTTTGTTGCAACGACTCTTTCATCTTTTGACAGGTACCGATACGAGTACTCGTGTATTGATACCCAATGTCGCCATACTATATTTATTGCGGGAAAAATACAGCCCAATGGTTCTATTCAATATTCCGGCTACTCAAACGGCTAGAAATCAATGAGGGGGTATAAAATAAAGTCTCCAAAGCTTCTTCAACAACAAGTCAACAATTCTAAAGCATTCAAGCACATATCCAACTTCTTTTAGCTCAATTTGTCAAATTCTTGTAACCCACTTGAGTGTTCTTCATTGTAATCCTTTTATTCAAGTGTGTGGGGCTTGAGCGAAGTTTATTTGTGCAAAAAATTACATTTTGAGGTTTTTCTGAGTTTGTTTATTTGTACTCATCCTTTAGGGAAAAAGGGATCACTAGACTTTGGGGTATAAGTCTAAGTTGTGAGGTTATCTCCTTTAGCTAAAAATGAAAGACAAATTTAGTAAATTTGTGAAAATCCTTAGTGTGGATAGCTAAGGTAATGGATGTAAACCTTATTGAGAAGGTTGAACCATTGTAAATCTCTTATCTTCTTTTTTATTGCTTTCGCAATTAGCTTCCACAAAATTTTTATTTGCCAATTTATCCCCTGTTGGCCACTTCCATTAATTGTTCAACCCAACAATTGGTATTAGAGCTACACTCATTTGAAGGCTTCACATCCTCTTGAGTAGATCCAACCGTTGTACAATCAATCCACAAGTCAAGCCATGTCCTCTATTTCTGGCAACCACTTTGAGGAATCTCAATCTATCTCCAAACCACCATATTTTAATGGGGATAAACTACCTTTATTGAAAGAATATAATGAAGCTCTTCATCAAGTCTAATGACTTCCTCTTTTGGGATGTAGTGGTAGATGGACCGACTATTCCGATGAAGAGAAAAGAAGATCGGCTCATTCCCAATGAAAGGTAAGAATGGACTGATGATGATAGAAAGAAGTTGAATATCAACGACAAAGCCATCCACATCTTGTTTTGTGCCCATGGACCGGACGAGTACGCAAAGATGTCTCATTGCTCAAGTGCCAAGGAGATAGGTGATAAGCTACAAGTTACTTATGAGGGAACTAATGAAGTGAAGGAGACCAAGATTGGACTCTTTAATCTATGTTATGAGAACTTCAAAATAGATCCGGATGAAGACATCACCAAGATGTTCGATCATTTCTTCGTCATCGTTAATAGGCTTAAGGGATATAGAGAAGTCATCCTGGAAGATAATCATGTTCAAAAGCTTATCTACTCACTTCCCGAATCATGAGATTCTAAGAAGACCGCTATCATCAAAGCCAAGGATCTCAAGACCTTGAAGCTTGATGTTCTCATGGGGTCACTTCTCAATCATGAGCTCATAAAGAAAGAAATATGAGAAGAATGAGAAAGAGAAGAAGAAAGCAAAGAAGAAGGTTAGAATTGCTCTCAAAGCTTCACAAGAAGAGAGCGATTCTAGTGAAGAAGAAGATGAAGAAATGGTTATGCTAGCTAAGAGATTCAAAAGGTTCATGAAATCCAACCGTGGAAGGAAGTTCCAATGAAGAGAGGGTTTTAAGAACAACTCAAAAGAAGA
The DNA here is from genome assembly GCA_019671005.1 of Hibiscus mutabilis. Lineage (NCBI taxonomy): Eukaryota > Viridiplantae > Streptophyta > Magnoliopsida > Malvales > Malvaceae > Hibiscus > Hibiscus mutabilis. Next base: position 22,072,612 of record CM033728.1, on the reverse strand, counting down.
AGTGAAGAATCAAATCTTTTTCTATGAGTGCAAAAAGTCGAGACACATAAATTTTAATTTTCCTCAATTAAAGAAGAAGAGCTTCGGGAATAAGAAGAAGCTCGAGGCACTTGTAGCTGCTTGGAGCAATGAAGGCTCATTCGATGAGGAGGAGCAAGAGGTAGCTGACTTATGTCTCATGACAATTAAGGAGCATGCTATGGTAACCTCAAATTCATCTACCTTTGATTTTACTATTGATAAGCTTTAAGAAGCTTATGATGTAACACCCCTTCCCAGCCTGGTAGGAATCCGGGTCGAAGACGTTACCGGTGAACAATGCGATGGTTGGTGCAACAAAATTTTCTTCATATTTGATAATTAGCTATGTCATGCTTTGACAACCAAAACAAAACAATATTACAAGTTCATTTAATCTGATACGAAACAATGATTATCCAATTAGGACCAATTTTAAACATTTACAAGTATTAGGGACTAAACTGTAATTCTGCTAAATTATAGGTCTATTTTAGAAATCAAGCTTACTAGAATGAAACTCAATCAATAAAAAGTGTGTATATGAATTTTCATGCTAATCAGAGTTCATTTACCCATTCAATTACTCCATAAAATTTTTAGTGACTATTTTACAAGTTTCCAGAATTATTAACTAGTTTACATGTACCCGTACCGATACTCAAGAGGTCGTATCGGTACGCCTATGTCAAGACCGTTAAGGTCGTTACAAATTAGAGTACCCGTATCGAAACAACTAGGACCCGTACCGATACGGGTTGACCAGCTTTGACCCCATTTCAATACACCAGTAGACCATACCGATGCAATTAAATTTCCAGATTACAATGTTAACTTTCCGTATCGATATGCCCTTTGATGTACCGATACGCTATGTTGACCAGTGTTGACTATTCCCAAATATGTAATACCGTACCGAAACGCCATCACCCGTATCGGTACGTCCTGCACTAAAATGACAGACTTGCTATAGTTTTAATCCAAATTGACCCATCAAACAATATCCAAATGCAATGAAATTCTACCAACAACCTAATATTATCATAATCTACCAGCATGTCAAATTTCATGATCATGTGAGTCCATTTACTATGTTTTCATCTTTTTAGCCAAATATGTATATTTAGTCCTTTTTAACAAACCATTTAAAAGTCATTTATGGCCATTAAGCCTTATACAAACCACAAATATCATACACATATCAAAAGGACCAAAAGCAACTATTTTAACTACTTTTCCACCGTTCTAGGAGTTCATAGGGTCAATATACTTTACTTTAAACTTGTTGTGACTTGCCAAAACTTCTAACTAGCTCTGATCTCAATCCAATATCTTTCTTAACCTGAAATGCATGGAAGATGAATGCATTAGGCTTACATAGCCTAAGTGAGGTAATCATAAACGATGCCAATAATCTATATTCATTCACATACATGCTTCAACAATCATCCAATGATAATATATCAATAACCAATAATGATGTATCAATAGCCAATATCAATAAGTCAATAATCAATATCAATAAATCAATAGCAATAGTCAATAATTTCCTTGGATCGATTGCACGATGTATGTATACACGATTTCCTCCACATTGCCAAATTCAATAGTGGTCTAGTCATATATCCTCTGTCGCACCAATATGACCAATACACAACATCCCTCCGCCGCACCAATGTAAAGGTCGTAGCCTACCCGTACCAATGAGCTCATGAATTCTATGGCATGCCAATTGTATCCAATACTCTCGAATCCAAGGTTTAATAATCAATAATTCAATGATGGTAATTCAATAACAATAGTTCTATATTAATAGATCAATAGCAATGTTTCAATACAATAAGTCAATAACAATAATTTCTATAACAATAGGCATGTTTCAATATCAATACACAATAACAAATAATCAATGATCAATAGTTCTATATGGCAATGCTTCAATTATTTCGATGACAACAATAACGATACATTGTATATGGAATCGATGCAACACTTACCCATACTTACCCATATGGCTTTCCAACAATGTTTTTATTTAATAACTTCAATACAATGGTTAGCAATGCAATAATCAATACTCGATAATTCAGGATAGGCACCTAGCCTAATCCCGAGAATCCAATTACACTCACCTCGATTTCGGAGTTACTACGACTCTCAGATTACGATTCCATTATTCCTAGCCTTTGTTGGAAATGATGGATTCACTTTCTCCAATTCTTGAGCTAGGTGACAACAAAGGGAATTTGTTAGAATCAATACTTAGATTGAAGAATCAAAGATTTAGCTTTAAGCTCCTAACTTCAAATCAAAATTAGACTTCAATCTTCCATAGGCTTGAGAAAAAGTTTGGGGGCTTTTTCTTACCAATACGGTGGCTAACAAACGGTATAGAGAAATCGATGAAAGTTTGCACAAACAAGGGATGTGCTTGCTTAAGCTTAGGTTTAAGACAACAATGGAGGTGTGAGCTTAAGGTGCTTGCTTTAGGAAAGATGAAAGATAGAAAAAGGTCTCGATGTTAATAAATTGGGAAATTTTTTCACCCTTCAGTCTATCTTTCCTTTTAACCAATAGGTTACCTTTAGCTAAAGGTAAACCATTTTAAAATTCCCACCTCACCTACAACCAATAGCAAGGTTTCCTTCATGGGTAGGAAAACTATTTTAAAACCATTTCCATTTTCCAATATTAATGATAGTTACAATGGCTATCAAATAGCCATCATCTCATCTTACAAATCCACAAAGATTTCACGTGGGGTTGTCTAAGCAAGGAGATGAATCATCCTCAAAATGGGATAATTACAAGGTTAGTCCCTCAACTTTCCAGAATTTACTCATTTACCCCCAAAACTTTAAATTCTTACAAATTGGTCACTAAAAATAGTTTTGACAGACGCCCGTACTGATACGCGTTTACGGCCGTATCGATATGGCTAGCCAAAATTCATTAAGTTAGTTAGAAATTGAAGATACCGATACGGGTCCTACCGTATCGATACGTTAAGCTTGAATTCATAATTTTAAAGGTTTTAATAAGGCCCCTAACTAAGATTTGAATCAATTAGAGTCTATCATCAATAAAATTGACCACACGGTTAACTTTGATACAATATTTAGACCTTTCGTATAGGGTTTTCGATCGACAACACCCTATTCTGACTAGACCGGTTTTTGAGGTGTTACAATTCTCTCCCCCTTAAGAAAAATTTGTCCTCAAATTTTTTTACTTGAAACGATGTCGAGATCATCTTCTTTTCCCTTGCCCCTCACGTGGTACATTTTCCCATAAGCCTTAGATTCAGGTCGATAGGATGCCTTGGATGAATCACCAGGTTTTTCGAAAGATCCTTGTCTTGCTCTTTTGCCTCGGAAAGATTGAGCAAAGGATGACGGGTTAAACGTTGCAGAGGTAGACTTAACGATATTTTAGGGCAATCACGAATTAGATGTTCCATCTCAGCAAAAAAGAAACATGCCCCTGACTTCTTACGACATTGCCCTTCAGGGTGCCTGTGTTGACATAAGTTGCAAACCAGAAGTTGCGCCTCCAATCTAGATCCACCAACACTCTCAATGAAATTTGTACTAGGATAGGACGGGGTCACAGTTTGAGGCTTAACAATGTATTCAGGATGGGACAATTGTGAATACTCTTTTTGTTTCTGATCATGATGCTTCCCCTTTTGTAAGATTTAGAAGAATGAGAGTCATCTCGATATCTTTTGCCTGATCCACCGACTTTCTGAGCAGCTGCAGTAGCCTTAACCCTGTTCACAAGGTCTTGGAAATTAATAATACCCAATGCTATAAACATAGGGCGTAGGACTTCATTTAGACCATTGAACATTCTACATTTCTCTCATTCTTTCTTAATGTACTCAGCCCCGTATCAGCAGTACTTGCAAAAATCATGGATGTACTGCTCCACAGGTCATTCTCCTTGTTTCAAATGAAGGAAGGTGTCCCGCATTTCAGCAATGTACTACTCACTGATGTACTTCTTTCGAAATTCATAAAGGAAGAACTCCCAGGTCACCGCTTCTTCGGGAACCGCAAGAATGGTAGTCTCCCACCAATGCAATGCTTCATCAGCTAGCAGTGATATAGCACGCTCAAGCTTGTGTTCATCAGAACACTACAGCTGCTTGGACAGGATTCGAAGAGTACTGTCTAGCCAATACTCAACAATTTCAAGATTTTCATCAATATGACCGGTGAAAGAGTAGGCCCGATGTTGAGATAGCTTATCAATAGGAGGTCAGGCATTTGGAACAGCAATGATAGGAGGTTGAAAGGTTTGCTCAGCCCTCATCGAGGTCATGAATACTTTGAACATGTCTGCATCTTCTTATAACATTCAGCTTGAGCAAATTGTGAGTCCATTTACTATGTTTTCACCTTTTTAGCCAAGTATGTATATTTAGTCCTTTTTAACAAACCATTTAAAAGTCATTTATGGCCATTAAGCCTTATATAAATCACAAGCGTCTTACACATATCAAAAGGACCAAAAGAAACTATTTTAACTACTTTGCCACCATTCTAGGAGTTCATAGGGTCAATATAATTTACTTTAAACTTGTTGTGACTTGCCAAAACTTCCACCTAGCTCCGATCTCGATCCAATATCTTTCTTAACCTTAAATGCATGGAAGATGAATGCATTAGGCCTACATAGCCTAAGTGAGGTAATCATAAACGATGCCAATAATCTATATGCATTCACATACATGCTTCAACAATCATCTAATGATAATATATCAATAACCAATAATGATGTATCAATAACCAATATCAATAAGTTAATAATCAATATCAATATCAATGACTCAATAGAAATAGTCGATGATTTCTTTGGATCGATTGCATAGTATATGGATACACGAATTCCTCTACATTGCCAAATACAATAATGGTCTAGTCATATATCCTCTGCCGCACCAATTTGACCAATACACAACATCTCTCCGCCGCACCAATATAAAGGTCGTAGCCTACCCATACCAATGAGCTCAGGAATTTTATGGCATGCCAATTGTATCCAATACTCTCATATCCAAGGTTCAATAATCAATAATTCAATGACGATAATTCAATAACAATAGTTCCAAATCCATAGATCAATAGCAATGAATCGGTAGCAATGTTTCAATACAATAAGTCAATAACAATAATTTCTATAGCAATAGGCATGTTTCAGTATCAATACACAATAACCAATAATCAATGATCAATAGTTCTATATGGCAATGCTTCAATGAGTTCGATGACAACAATAACAATACTTTGGACATGGAATCGATGCAACACTTACCCATACTTACCCTTATGGCTTTCCAACAATGTTTTTATTCAATAACTTCAATACAATGGTTAGCAATGCAATAATTAATAATCAATAATTCGAGATAGGCACATAGCCTAATCCCGAGACTCTGATTACACTTACCTTGATTTTGAAGCTACTACGACTCTCAGATTATGATTCCCTTATTCCTAGCCTTTGTTGGATATGATGGATTGGCTTTCTCCAATTCTTGAGCTAGGTGGCAACAAAGGGAATTTGTTAGAATCAATGCTTAGATTGACGAATCAAAGATTTAGCTTTAAGCTCATAACTTCAAATCAAAATTAGACTTCAATCTTTCATAGGCTTGAGAAAATGTTTGAGGACTTTTTCTTAGCAATACGGTGGCTAACAAATAATATAGAGAAATTGATGAAAGCTTGCACATACAAGGGAGGTGCTTGCTTAAGCTTAGGTTGAAGACAACAACAGAGGTGTGAGCTTATGGTGCTTGCTTTAGGAAAGATGGAAGATAGCAAAAGGTCTCGGTGTTAATAACTTGGGAAATGTTTTCACTCTTGCATCTATCTTTCCTTTTAACCAATAGGTTACCTTTTTCTAAGGGTAAACCATTCTAAAATTACCACCTCACCTACAACCAATAGCAAGGTTTCCTTCATGGGTAGGAAAACTATTTTAAAACCATTTCCATTTTCCAATATCAAAGATAGTTATAATGGCTATCAAATAGCCATCATCTCATCTTACAAATCCACAAGGATTTCACGTGGAGTTGCCTAAGCAAGGAGATGAATTATCCTCAAAATGGGATAATTACGAGGTTAGTCCCTCAACTTTCCAAAATCTACTCATCTACCCCTTAAACTTTCAATTCTTGCAAATTGGTCACTAAAGCAGTTTTGATAGACACCCGTACCAATACGTGTTTATGGCCATATCGATACGACTAACCAGAATTTGGTAAGTTAGTTAGAAACTGAAGGGTCCATACTAATATGGGTCTGTACCGATACGCTAACCTTGAAATAAGAATTTTAAAGGTTTTGATATGGTGCCTAACTAAGATTTGACTCAATTAGAGTCTATCATTAATAAAATTAACCACACAGTCAACTCCGATACAATTCTTAGACCTTTCAGTGTAGGGTTTCCGATCGCCATAACCTTATTCTGACTAAACTGATTTTCGTGTGTTACATATGATGAATTGTAAAAGGTTTACGATGAGTTGATTTTGAGGTATAATGAATCAATTTTGAAAAACAAAAAAAAACCATTTAAGATTTGAAAAACCAAAATGATTCTTTATTCAAAACCAATGTGGAACTTGAAAGGAAAGTTGAGAATAGGCGAGCAAAACAAAAGGATTTTGAAAAGAAAAATCAAAACTTGCGTAACTTGTTTTCAAGAGTCTATGATGATTGTTGCGCGTAATAAGTGCTACACAATTGTGCAAGTATACACGTTGCAAGTTATAGTATAAAAGATATCATCTCCACAGGGATTGGGGCCACTTCAAGAATCTAGTCTCTTGCACTGTAAAAAGTAAAAACACAAATAAAGGATTATAGGAGTTTAACAAATAACTAAACTAGAAAGCAATAAAGTAAAAGAATAGACGGGATCACATGAGAGAGAGATAGGCTAGGTTATCGTGAGTTGAGGTGTGATAGCCGATTGGATCGTCTTGGTAAAAGAGTGCACGGGTAACTCAGTTGTCGTGGCAACTTGCACAACGGGGTTGCCTTGGCAACTAATCGATGGTTGCCTGGGCGACTAGTTGGGCAACTACTTGGGCGTCTGGGCAGCAACCTTCAAGGTTCGGCAGAGCGTTCTTCAATGGTTTCTTCTTATCCCTAAGTCGAAACTCTAGCTACTTGTGCATGCCTTGATAATACATCCCTGCGTGAATCAAGGGTGAACAACAACCAATCTTGCGCTCCTCTTAGCCGTTAAAATCCTTAACTTATTCCTAAGCCGGATTAATCTTCACCATCAATAGATTGAATAAAGATCATAGTCATTCGTTTCTTGAATCTAACTCTCCCGATATTAGATAAATAGATGAAATCACGAGATCCTCTCCCAATTCACTCGCAAACAAGAATAAGAACCAAGAATGAATAAACCTTGAATAGAAAAGTGCAAGCTCTTATTACCTAAACAAAATCCAAAAGTTTCTCACAACCACAAAACACAATAACCATAGCCAAATAGATTTAGTTCATGGCTAGGTTCCAAAGAAACACAAGATAAATAATCCCTAGCATGAACCCAATCGAACAAGAAAGAAAAGGATGAAGAAGGAAGCTTGTCGAAATCCTCCTTACCCTAGATGCTTGTCGAAAATTCTGTCCTCTTGCCCTCCTTGGAGTTGTCGAAATTCCCCTCTTTTTCTCTCTTTGATGCTTGTCGAAATTCCCCTCTCTTTTATAGGGCTAGGTCAAAGTCCTTCTTTGAGGAGGAAGTTAAGCTGGAATTAAATTATCTTTAAAGAATATAATTCTTTATTATAATTATATTCCTACTAGAACTTCTCATATCTTCTTGGAATTTAATTATTCTTTAATCTCTTCATGGAAACCAAATTCCTTTGGGATTGGACTTTGCTCCACGTCATCTTGGGCTTGCCTAGTCATCAATTTCGACTACCATATCACCTTTTCTCTTGTCGACAATTACCCTGGCAACTGGCTCGGCGTCTCCTTCATGCATTGCCCTGGCAACTAGCTCGACAACTCCTTCATGTATTGCCCTGGCAACTAGCTCTAGCCTTGCTTTTGCAAGTGATTCTGCACATACACACAAAACACACCAAAGCAACATCTTTTCCCACAAAAACTACCAAGTTATGTAATCAAGCTCAACGATGGAAGCAAACATGGATTAATGCATGAATAGCTAATTATGCACTAATATGAACCTAAGTCTAACAATAATATGAGTAAAAAGGGTAAGAAAAATAATACTTTTGAACACTTATCACACCCCCAAACTCGAACTATTGCTTGTCCTCAAGCAATGCAAACTCATAATTACCTGCCAAGACTTCAATTTTCACAAACTTAGCTTTGAACTTGATTTCAATTCACTGAACCGGGGCACAAAGTATGATTGGCTTTTCATTTTTCAGAAAACTTAGGAATTACTCGGAATCAAACTATAATGCTTGTGAGTGTGTGCGGAGTTGTGTGCAAGTTGATTTTTCAGATTCTATGCAAACAATAGGTTTTCAAATTACTTTATTGGGTTCTTTTTAACATGTTTAACGAGAGCCAGTTTTGGGCACCTCTAGTGTCTTGATTTTAGTTTTCTTAAGTTAATTTATTCGACTAGAGCCGGTTTTGGGCACCTCTAGCTATCAATTTTTAACACATACTAGAGCCAGTTTTCGGGCACCTCTAGTGATCAATTTTTTTTAGCAAATGCTAGAGCCAATTTCGGGCACCTCTAGCATTCATCCAGTTTTTATTCTAATCACCCAATTTGTTAATTATCAACCTACATTCACTAGAATTCCTTAAATCGATCAAACCACAACAGTGTTTCATCAAAATTAGCATCATAGTAAAATTCTAAGTTTTTCCATGGTTATCCTAGAATAAAAATTCTATCAATTAAGTGCATTGGCAAAGTCATCATCGGATATTCATCAAATCTAAGCAATTCTTGTTCCAATTAAAGGCATGGCAAGCAATTTATGTATCCTAAATGTAATACTTAAGATGAATGTAACTAAGCATGGTGACTACTAATAACAATCCCCCCCAAACTCGAGTGAGGCATTGTCCTCAATGCATGCATTAAAGGAAAATAAAAATAACGAAAAATAAAATGCATACGAGGACTTACTCCGAGAGTTTGTCATCGTAGATGATTAGTTTCCTTTTGGTCGGTGTCTTGATTCTCTTGCTTGAACGCGATGGTTGTTTTCTTGTTGTCGGTGGTGGAATCGATCCTCATACGGGGTTGTCCTTATCGTCATCTTCATCAGTGTCATTGGCTTTTTGCTTGGAGGATTCAATTGGTGCAGTCTTTGTTGGTGCAACAGAGAACTCGTCTGAATCTGAAAAATCAGAAAATGATTCTATAGGAGTTGATTTGGGCATAGGTGCTTTACCTTTGGCTTTTGCAGTGGTTGCCGGGATGTCTTTAGCTTTGGTTGCCGTGCCATCTCCAGGGTTGGTTGTCGTGGGATCAGCTTGGGCGGGCACGATGTAGGTTGCCGCGGTATCATCTGTTGCGGTTGCTGTGGCGACTGCTTCATTGGTTACCGGGGCAAGGATCTCGGCAGGAAAGATTGGGAATGGCACGCGACTGTCCGGGTACCTTTCTAGGATGACTTGGGCGATGGCATTGTTGTGCTCCTTCATGTACTACATGAACATTAGTTGCCGGTCTTCAATTTGCCTTAGGTGGCTCACCAATGGTTGCAAGAGTGCTTCAAAGTGTCCCGGGGTTGATGGTCGAGTTGCCCGGGCGTTAGGTGCTTAGGCATTATGGATTGCCGGGGCGGCAGGAGTTGCCGTGGCAATTGGAGGCCTTGAAGAATTTCTCGGTGCCTCTCCCATTAGCTTTCGGATTAGTGTTTGATTCCAACCGGACTTGGGTAGGGCCTTTTCATCGGTGGACTCACTTGGGACATGCATCTCCTTGCAAAGATTAGAAATTAAGCAAGGGAAGAAAAGAGAACCCTTATCTTTTGAGCTACATACAAAAATCTCATCACAAATAATTTTTTCAATGTTAATGATGCGGTTATGCAAAATAGAATGTACGAGCAAAAGACGTGGTATATCAACGGTAGTATTGTGTGTGGTGGGCATTAAAGAAGTTTTAACAAACTTATTCCATAATTTTGCCTCGGGTTTAAGCTGAAGGTGATTTACCGTGCCCTTGTATTTACCGTCGTTCCAATGAGTTCCCGGTTGAGTGAGTTCTTGAAGCACCTTGTCGAGTTGCTTGGGAGTGATTTGATCAACGAAGGCTTGATGCTCGCCCTTCTCAATGTAAAGCTCGTAAAAGGTGTTGACGTTTTCGGGACTTATGAGTATGGCCTTGTCAAGAACAAAAACATAAGGATTATCCGGGTAAGGTGAGTGAGCATAGAATTCTCTTACCCATGAGATGTTTTCCGATTTCGGTTGATAGCAAAAGATTTGCCACTTTTGATGTGCAATCCTCTCGAAGATGAATGGTTCAAGGCCGAAATCTTGATGAGAGTTGGAGTATTCAAAGCCTTGTTCTTCATGAATCTTCCGGCTTTCAAACTTGGAGTGAAATCTTTCTTGAACCACCGGTGTAGCAAACTTCTTGTATCTTGGTTCTTTGGAGGAACTTGGATGAACTAAAAATTTAATCTTGGATGCCATAGATGATCTTGGTTGTGAGTTTTGTAAAAACAAATAAAAGAAAAGAAAAGAAACTAAAAAGTTGCAAGATAAAAAGTAGGAATAGGTTAAGGGTGATGGGTTTCATAGAAAAGATAGGTGGTAAATATGGTGGGTGCGATTAGGGGAAAATAAAAAAGGGTTTGGTTTAGGGAGAGGATGACGGCAAAAGGGGTTGTGATTAGGGTAAATTGGAGGATTTATATAAGCCTTAGATTCAGCCCATTAGTTTCCTTGTTGAAGATGTTTTCCTACTTAGATTAAAATTCCTCTTTATCTTGAACTTTTTTTCCTACAATTCAAAGACAAATCAGATAAGGATTAAAATTAAAGATAACTAATAAAGAAAATAAATAACGATGTGTAATAGGATTCTTAAACTTAAAAAGATAAATAAAAAAATATATCCTAAAGAAAATTAATAATAATCAGAAATAATAAAAAAATCAAAAATAAAAAATAAAAACAAATAATTAATCGAAAATAAAAAAATATATATCAAAAGGGAGAGCATGCTCATGCATCTCCTAAGTTGACCACTTCCTTGTTACGTTCCACATGGGCACCATTGTAGTGCTTCAATCTTTGTCCATTAACTTTGAATTCATGGTTGTCAGAGATGGACTTCATTATCACAGCACCATGGGAGAATGGTTTGACGACTTTGAATGGTCCCGACCATCTTGATTTCAGCTTTCCCGGGAAAAGTTTTTGCCGAGAATTGAATAAGAGAACTAGTTGCCCTGGCATGAATTGCCGCGACAATAGTTTCTTGTCATGTCATTGCTTTGTTTTTTCCTTGTAGATTCGTGCATTGTTATAGGCGAGTGCGCGGAATTCTTCTATCTCATTGAGGTCCAACAAATGCTTTTGTCCGGCACTTTCCCAATCCATATTCACAGTCTTGATTGCCCAGTATGCCTTGTGTTCGATTTCCACCCGTAGATGGCATGTTTTGCCATAGACAAGTCAGAAGAGGGACATACCTAAGGGAGTTTTGAATGCAGTGCGATATGCCCAAAGTGCGTCATATAGTCTTAATGACCAATCCTTCCTAGAGGGGTTTACAACCTTCTCGAGTATACCCTTCAATTCCCGGTTGGAAATTTCTGCTTGCCCGTTGGTTTGTGGGTGATATGCCGCGGTGATCTTGTGTGATATGCCGAAGCATTGCAACATCTTGGCAATTAGTCTGTTGTCAAAATGCTTGCCTTCGTCACTGATAATTGCTCTCGGCATCCCAAACCGTGTAAATATGTTTTTCTGCAAGAATCGTTGCACGGTCTTGGAATCGTTGTTGGGAACTACAGCTGCCTCAACCCATTTAGACACGTAGTCGATGGCAAGTAAGATGTAGAGGTTGCCGAATGAAGATGGGAAAGGTCCCATAAAATCGATCCCCCACACATCGAACAATTCCACCTTGATGATGTTCTGGAGCGGCATCTCTTGTCGTCTAGAGATATTGCCCGTCCTCTGGCAACGATCACATTGCTTATAAAAGTCTTGGGCATCTTTGTACAATGTTGGCCAATACAAATCGGATTGCAAAACTTTGGCCGCGGTGCGAGTTCCTCCAAAATGTCCTCCATAGGTTGAAGAATGGCATTGCCAAAGTACATTTTGTTGCTCTTCTTCAGGGACACATCGGCGTATAACCTGATCTGCATATTGTTTAAACAAAAGAGGCCCGTCCCAAAAGTAATGCTTAGCATTATGGCGGAACCGCTTCTTCCCTTGGTGAGTAGTGCCATAAGGTAAAATACCACAAACAAGGAAATTAACTAAATCTGTGTACCAGGGTATTGTCGAGGCATGTGCTGCTGTGGCGACTGCTCCCAAAATTGCCGAGGCGTGCGCGTCAAGGGCTGCTGCAGCGTCGAGAGTTGCCAAGGCCCGTGCATCCATGGTTGCCGAGGCGTCGAGGGTTGCCGAGGCATGCGCGTCCATGGTTGCCGAGGTAACTAAAAGTTGTTCATCTGGGAATGCATCGCATATCTCTAGATCCGCATCCTCCTTGCTATTGCATTCCAAACGTGATAAATGATTGGCCACTTGATTTTTTGTTCCTTTCCTGTCCTTAATTTCAATATCAAATTCTTGTAAAAGTAATATCCAACGAATCAAACGAGGTTTGGCATCCTTTTTAGCAAATAGATATTTGATTGCCGAATGGTCCGTATGAACAATTACCTTTGTACCAATCAAATAGGATCAAAACTTGTCAAATGCGGAAACTACAGCTAGTAACTCTTTCTCCGTTGTTGTGTAATTCACTTGAGCACTATTAAGAGTTTTACTAGCGTAGTATATCACATGGAAGGTCTTACCTGTGCGTTGGCCTAGGACTGCTCCTACCGCGAAATCACTTGCATCACACATGAGCTCAAAAGGTAGCGTCCAATTTGGTGGAACGACAATGGGTGCCGAGGCAAGCTTTTTCATTAGGGTTTCGAATGCTTGGGTGCAAGAATCATCAAAATCGAAGACTTTATCCTGTTCAAGCAAATTGCACAAGGGTTTAGTGATGTTAGAAAAATTATGAATGAACTTCCTATAAAAACCTGCATGTCCAAGAAAACTTCGAATTCATTTAACCGAAATTGGTGAGGGTAATCTCTTGATTACGTCCACCTTGGCTTTGTCTACTTCAATTCCCTTGGATAAAATCTTGTAGCCGAGCACTATTCTTTCATCTACCATAAAATGGCATTTCTCCCAATTGAGGACTAAATCAGTTTCTTCACATCTTGCCAACACCCTCTCTAAGTTGCCGAGACAGCTATCGAAGTCATTGCCAAAAACAGAAAAATCAACCATGAAGATCTCAAGGAAGTCTTCGACAATGTCTGAAAAGAGTGCCATCATGCATCTTTGGAAGGTTGTCGGGGCGTTACACAATCCGAACGGCATCCTTCAGAAAGCATAAGTACTGTATGGGCATGTGAAGGTTGTCTTTTCTTGATCTTCTGGTGCTATGGTAATTTGATTGTAACCTAAATAACAATCAAGAAAACAATAAAAGGGTTTACCTGCAAGACGGTCAAGCATTTGATCAATAAAGGGTAATGGGAAGTGATCTTTCCTAGTGGCTTTGTATAGCTTTCGATAATCCATACAAACCCTCCAATCGGTCACAGTCCTGGTTGGAATGAGTTCATTGTTTTTATTACTTACCACCGTTATACCTCCCTTTTTCGGTACACATTGTACCGGACTTACCCATTTACTATCAGAGATAGGGTATATAATGCCAGCGTCAAGCCACTTGATGATTTCTTTCATTACAACCCCTTTCATGGCATGATTCAGTCTCCTCTAGGCCTCAATTGTCCACCCTATTGCCCTTTTGTGTAGCTTCAACCATGCTTTCACCCTATCCCTCAGTGAATATGGGAATAATCTTAATCATAAGACATCAGGGGTGACTCCGTGTATTTTGAATGAGTTGTAAATCTTGAGGAAATATTTCAGATGTTGTCATGCATCTTCAATTGCTGAGCCGCCAAATTGACCAATTGTGTTGATCATATTAAACATTACCAGTTTTAACTCAAAGTGGTCGGCTTCAATTTCAAGTGCGACAACTCCTGGATTAAGTCCATCAAGATCTTCTTCAAGATAGTCTCGAATAGTTCAGTTTCGTGCAAGAATCACTCCTCCTCCTGCTGGAACATCTTGATTCATATTGCCGTCTTGATTAGCCATTGCTACTCTTATCCTTCGTCTAAGTCTTTGTAAGGTTCGTTCGATTTCTGGATCAAAGGGATATTCTGGTGTAGTCGGTCTCGCCCTAGTCATATACCAATGCAAAACCAAAGTTTGTTAGCCCTTTGAATCTTAAGCAAGAAAAGTAAAAAGAAAGTGCAAGAAAATAAAAACAAAGTCGCTATTGCCAATCCCCGGCAATGGCGCCAAAAACTTGTTGCGCGTAATAAGTGTCACGCAATTGTGCAAGTATACACATCGCAAGTTATAGTATAAAAGATATCGTCTCCACAGGGATTGGTGCCACTTCAAGAATCTAGTCTCTTGCACTGTAAAAAGTAAAAACACAAATAAAGGATTATAGGAGTTTAACTAAAAACTAAACTAGAAAGCAATAAAGTAAAAGAATAGATGGGATCAAATGAGAGAGAGATAGGCCAGGTTATCGCGAGTTGAGGTGTGATAGCCGATTGGATCGTCTTGGTAAAAGAGTGCACGGGCAACTTAGTTGCTGTGGCAACTTGCACAACGGGGTTGCCTTGGCAACTAATCGATGGTTGTCTGGGCGACTAGTTGGGCAACTACTTGGGCGTCTGGGCAGCAACCTTCAAGGTTCGGCAGAGCATTCTTCAATGGTTTCTTATTATCCCTAAGTCGAAACTCTAGCTACTTGTGCATGCCTTGATAATACATCCCTGCGTGAATCAAGGGTGAACAACAACCAATCTTGCGCTCCTCTTAGCCATTGAAATCCTTAACTTATTCCTGAGCCAGATTAATCTTCACCATCAATAGATTGAATAAAGATCATATTCATTCGTTTCTTGAATCTAACTCTCCCGATATTAGATAAATAGATGAAATCACGAGATCCTCTCCTAATTCACTCGCAAACAAGAATAAGAACCGATAATGAATAAACCTTGATTAGAAAAGTGCAAGCTCTTACTACCTAAACAAAATCCAATAGTTTCTCACAACCACAAAACACAATAACCATAACCAAATAGATTTAGTTCATGGCTAGGTTCCAAAGAAACACAAGATAAATAATCCCTAGCATGAACCCAATCGAACAAAAAAGGAAAGGATGAAGAAGGGAGCTTGTCGAAATCCTCCTTGCCCTAGCTGCTTGTCGAAAATTCTCTCCTCTTACCCTCCTTGGAGTTGAAATTCCCCTCTCTTGCTCTCTTTGATGCTATTATTTCTTAGATTACAAAGGGAATCAAGTTTTAGAGAGCTAATACTCACGGGCCCAAAAGAATTTGGGTACCAAAAATCAAGACTTAATTCTATGTGTAACGCCCTGGTTTTGGGCGGTTTTGGGGGTTATTAGACGGTCTATTGGACCGGGTTAGAGATTCGAGTCAGATTTGGGACCGTATATATTTTGATAAGATAAAAATATGGAAAATTAGCTAAAAATTGTCTTTTAATATATAATGATTTTTGGTGGAATCAATTTTTGGAAATCGAATTTGGAAATTTGACAATTTGGTTAGTGACCAAAATGCAATTTTTGAAAACTATTTTAAAGTGACTAAAATGAAAAGGGTCAAATTCTTAGAATCCTTAAGGAGCTAAATTACCAAGTGTTTGCTGGTGGTTTCTCCCTTCAATTAAATCATTTTATACATGTGTTTTAAAACAGTGATTAAAAGGGATTAAATATCTAATTAGCTTTTCAAAGGAATTCACATAACTTTTTCCTAAACCTTTTCTCTCAACTTCTTTTCTGCTAAACACTCAGAATTTCATCAAAATCCAGAGGTGAGAGATTCTTTTTACTCAGATTATTGATTCTAACTTGATTCTTTAACTTTGTTTTACAAAATCTCATTGGGATCTTATGTTTTCTTAGCTTTAAACAAGCCAATTGAGGGAAAAATCACATAACAGGGGTAAGGTCCGTGATCTCGTCTGTTAAATGGTTTTTATTGATATTCCCAAGTATTTGATCCTTGATTTATAGTTTATAATTTGATTTTGTGTTTTTATGTGGATTTAATTGGTAAAATTGATGAAATGATGAAAGATTCGGATTGAATCTGATTTCCAGTGTTATGGATTGTTTTTGAACATATTTTGGATGTATAATGATGTTGATAAGTTGATTTTATCAATAGAATTCCGAAGCTCTTGAATCTCTAATTGTTTAGGTTGCTAGATTTGAGTTTTTGAGGTGTTGTGGTGACTGTGTGTTTGCTGGAGGTGTTAGGTTGATTTTATTTTGTTTCTAGATGTTATTTGATGATAAGAGTGGTGTTAGATTGCTGGTTTATGGCTGAGTTGTGTTTGGAAAGGATTAGATGGTGTTTTCAGTTGTTATGGTTGGGTAGTTGTGGGGTGTTTGTAAGAAACCGTGAAGGTTTAGAGTTGCAATGTTATAAATGCATTGAGATGCATTAATCCTCTGTTGTAATGTGGCTAAAGCAGGGGAGATGGTTCCGGATATGATCGGTGAAGCTTTGGAGGCTTCGAACGTATGTTTTCACATCGGCGAATTGAGGTTTCACGTATCGGTGAGTGAAAACGTGGTTTAAAGCGTTTTGATGTTTTGGATCAAAGTTTTGGGAGTTAAGGTAGAGTTTGAAACGCTAACCTAGACTCGTAAGTAAGTATAAAGTGGTTTTACTCTCTCAGTCGTGCTTGTTCGAATGATTTTATGCAATTGGTTTAATGTTCATGTACCTATTGTTTAAGCATGTTTTAAAGTATTCGATATACTGTTTTTGAGCATGTTTTGCTGAATGATGCACATGGTAAGTGATCCTTGTAAGTATGGTTTATACTTGTGGTTTAAAGCATGGTTGTTGCTTTGGAAAAGTGTTTTGGTTAATGCTTGCTTAAAATAGTGAGGTAAATGTTAAAATGGTTAATTATATTGGCAAGTGATGTGGTTTTAAAATTGTTATCGGATATAGTTGGCTGGCCATAGGATTGAGTGCACTATAAATAAGTCACATTGGATGTTGAGGGGTTTATACGACATACCGAATACTCCATCCAAGTACCCTAATGGTTGAGGGGTTATATGGTACTGAAAACTCCTGTTAGAGGGTTAAGCATCTAACCGATGAAAGGGGTTGGTGTTCTTGTGGTTTGAAAGTGTACCGGTTTGTAATGTACCACGATTGTATTGTATCGCTATTCTAGTTGAGATGGCTTGAAGTGTTGGGTTAACACTTGTTGAATCCGTGTATCCGATGAACTCTTTTGTTATTGGGCTTGTTTAATGATCACTTGTAAGCCAATATAATTGTTAATGTATCATCGTAAGGTTTATGTTGTATAATGTGAAGTATACATGTTTTCTCCTCAAGCTTTGCATATAGTTTGTTATGAATGGGAAGGCTTGAGTTGAGGTTTTAGCAATGGAATTTGCTGTTGATTAATGATACATGTTGTGTGTTTACTCTTTAATCTTTGAGTATGGTTGTTATGCATGGAAAGGCTTAAATTGAGGTTTAGCAATGGAATTTGCTGTTGGTTAATGGTATAGGTTACATATGGTTTTATATGCTACTTTTGAAAGTGTAAAGTGCATGGTTGTAAAGGCATGATAATGTTTACATTATGTTTTAAAAGTGGTTTGGACATGAATTTAAATGAGTTTTAAAGTGTTGTTGAGAAACGGCTTTAAATGCATTGATGGTGTTTTGAGCATTCCTCACTAAGCCTTGTGTGCTTACGCTCTCTTTGTCCATAAATGCAGAGGATTGAAAGCTTGGAAGGAAGAGTGAAGCAAGGGATCGGTACAAGACTAGGTAACCAAAGTATGTTTTTGGATTAAAGTATAAATAATAAGGGCAATGGGGGTTTTCGTTGTTTTTGGGAGATGTATGTTAAACTCCCTGGTTGAGCAAATTTGTATTGCCGTTTCTGGTTTGTAAAAGGCTTCTAAGGATTTAATATTGCTTTAGATTGTATTTTGGTATGTTGGTTGAAGTGCTTATAGGTTGCATGCCTATAGATTTTCCTTTCGATACTTATACCATGAAGTGATGTTGGAATGATGATGTTTAGTGGTGGTTTAATTCATGGAGCTGATGTGCTCATGTTAGGGACATGTTAGTGTGGTTTGGGGATCTTGGAAGCATGTAAAACCAGCTGAAAATGACATTACAGGTCCAGGCTTATCGGTACGAGTATCTACATTTTTGTACGGGTAGGCCAATTTAGGCTTAGCGTACCGGTACGCAGGCCACCATTTCGGTACGGCTTTGAGACACTAGAATATGCTTTTTGGGTTTGAACACGCGTACCGAAACACTTGCAACCTATACCAGTACGGTTGTAAATACATCTTCAGATGACCGTTAATTTCAGTTATGCATATTGGTACATTTCTAGGCGTTTCAAAATACAGGTTGTGTAATGTGGGCTCGTATCAATATGGTTGGTAGCATTTCGATACGGGTGGCCATTATCTTAGTTAATGTCATGGAATTAAAGTTCAGTTCTCTTGCGTTTTGGTCCCTAAATATTGTGGATGTAATTAAATGTGTTTGGATGATCTTTTTGAGCTAATTTTTGACATATAAGCATGAAATATATTTAACTAAAGGTTGGTAGCTTAAAATCGGGCTGAGTCCTTGAAATTTGTAGAATTTGCAATTTAGTCCCTAAATTGAGAATGTGTCCAATTGGATATCAATTCGATGCCCAATTGTGTTAAGTTCTCACCTGTGAATAGTATGAATATATAGGGTTTTAATTTGCACCTAGATAAGGTAAAAAGTAAAAAAAAGGGAACGGTTCGTGTTTATTCTTACGGTTTACCTCGGTAAACCTAATGTAAGTCGCTCGGTCTTGCGACTAGGCCGGGTAGAGGGGGTTACATTTGGTAGTATCAAAGACAGGTTTGCGATAGTTGAGAGTTGGTTTGATTGTTGTGATGTTATTTGTGAGCTATTATCTGATGTTTGACATACACGGTGATTGTTTATGCCACGACGTTTGGAATGTTTGGTGAATGTTTATGCCATGTTGGGGGAAATTAGGGAAAACCCATTGCCATATTATTATAGCCTGAAATGTATGATTTTAAAATGAAAGTCTTGGATCCTGGCTTGAAGTTAGCCTGTTTTATTTTGTTTTGAAATGATTATCATGCCTTAGAAAATGTGTTATGTTTCGACCGAGAGGAGAAATGGGATCTAGCAAGATGTTGTTGCCTTTGTGCAGTGAGTGAGGAGAGTGTTGTCTTCTAGAGGTTTGTCACCCTGAAGTATGTACCACATGTGCCGGTTGAGCCAGAGTTGAGTGATATGATGCCTTGTTATAGGTGATTTTTGAGCTTTTAAGCTGTTAGCTGGAGTGTATGTGTTTGCACCAGCGGTGGGAAAATGAGGTTGCCATTGGAATATCCCTGCAGTTTGGGAGTTGAGTGCTGTGAGTTGCCACTCGAGGCGTCCGAGAGTGGGATGGCTAATATTATCCATATTTGGACCAAGTGAGGTGTGTTAAAACCTTGTGGCATGATGATGTGTTAGTTGGTAGACCATGGTATCTGTAGGCGTGAAACCCGATGATGTGGATTGGGAATCTTTTCATGCTGACGTTTGGAAGATGTGTCTGATGTTTAGACACTTGGATGAAAAGGAATAAGTGTTCATGTTTGGGATTAGGGTCGCGTGTATGCAGTTGAGTTAGGATGCAGATTGTTCAGTTGAGCCGATATGCTCCTGAACTGGTGTTGGTAGGGAAGTACTGCTTTGACCGAATCCTATGTGAGTTGGTACATGATGTTGGGGTGTACATGTTGGCTTTTGACTACACCATTTTTGACGTGTTGGTACACGGGCAAAGAACATCGAGCAGAACCTAGGGTTATTGGTTTTGTGTGGGATGTTTTGTCTCTGGTAAGGGGATTGTGGATTCTAGTTCCGAAAATGTTATGTTTGAAATGAATGGTGATAAAAGATATCACCCTAAGTTGAGGCGAGGTGATGACAGTGCTGGGTAAGAATCATGGGGTCAAAGTATCCAGACTAGATCAATAATTAATGTATGTTAGGTATGTGATCGTGTGATCTCATGGAGTGAGATTATCCGCATTTGTTGTGAGGGGAGTAAACTCTTGTGTTTGTTGTTGTTGATGGTTGTGAGAATTGTGGTCTGAACGATCACTTTGTGGGTGATAATTATGCGAATACATGGGGTTGGTTCTTCCAGCGAGACGGTTGTTACGGGTAGGGTGGTTGAAATACCATTTGATGGTTTAAATCAAGAGGTTGCGGTTAATTCACAGAAGTTGATGCTCCATGGGTTTTGATGTAATTCTCGGTACAGAGAGGTGGCTGGATCAAAGAGTTGTGGTTGGTTTTAGATCCTAGTGAGTTTCCTTGAAACTTGCTGATGATTACGAGGTGGTAATCACGGGAGAGGATGTTAAATTCTTGTTTAACGTTGTTTTGGCGCTGGAAGTGAGTTGTTGGATGGATCCTTGGGTGCAAGGTATTCCTAGCCTATGTTACGAATCCAGAGTCAAAGAAAGTACGTGCTCAAGATATTTGTGTGGTATGTGAGTTTCTGGGTATTTTCGAGGGAATGGCCGAGTTTGCCATTGGTTTGAGAGGTCGAGATTGACATTGAGTTGCATGGGAACGCAGCTCCAATGTCTATTGCTCCATGTGCATGGCTTGGGGAGTTGTTCAATCAAGGCTTTTGATACATGCATGAGCGGGGTTAAATTATTCATATTGGACAAGAAGCTGAATTTGTTCGATGCAAACAATAATGGCCAAAACAATGCACGCATAGGAGGTCAAAAACGATGAATCTTGGACAAGAAACTGAATCTGTTTGTGAAGTCTGGAAAGTCAGCTAACTTGCAATGAGTTTTTGGATGGGATCCTGGCATCCCTCCGTCGAGTTGTCTCCTAACAAATTGTCCGAAATTCAGTTACCTTTCGAACGCATCTTGAAACGCGTCAATCGGACATCGAGAACTCAAGATACGTCCAATATACTGAAGACTGGGCATGCACAAAACTGGATACGGGGTTATTACGAGATTTTGTAAAATTCAGTCCAAAAGCTAACATATAAGGCTTTGGACGAATTAAACTTAACTCAACATAATTATTAACATTTAAATTATGTTTTAGGGTTTTATATACTTTAGGAGCCAGCCACCCTTCCCCCAAGCCGTTAGATCAAGTCCAATTTAATGGACCAAATTTGTTTGTTTATTTTATTCATTCTTAGCTTTAGGTTAAAGCCATCCTTCATCTATAAAATGATGATGCTTTTTTCTTTGTTTGAGGAGATTTCATTGATTAATAAAAAGTTCTCTCTAGTATTCTTTGAGTTTGCAAGTGTTCGGTAAACTTGTCTAGAAGCCATCTTCAACATAAGATCATCGAGTTCTTGTGAGGGAGATCATCTTCACACTCTTGCTTGCCTAGGTAATTGCATCTAGAGGGTGGGTTAGAGACGCTTGAGGTTGCTTGCTTAGATAATTGCGTCTAAGAGGGTGCCGAGGACAAAACAACAACAACGATTCGCAAGCCATCTTCATCTTCAACCTTCACACCATCTTCCATAATTCCATATACAAAGCTGGAATTTTCAGACTTGTTTTACCTATCTCCTTATCTTAGTCTTTTTCAATCTTTTGTTTTTATTCTTATTAATCATCATCTTATCTTCCCTCTTATCTTTGTTTCTTGAATTTCCAGCATTAAATCTAAAATTTTCAAGAAAAGCCTTCTTTTTTCATCTTGAATTTTCAGATATGCCCAAAGCTTTCTTGATTGAGTCTAGAGCTCCTAGTTCTTTGGAACAACTTGATTGAAGGCTTCCAAATCCAAGATTGCGCAAAATTTCAGAATTTTAGGGGAGTCACCACAAAAAAATTCAGAATTTTTTGACACCGGGAATACCTCGAACGAAGAAGATCAAGTTGCTGCAAAATTTTAGGGTTTTCGGGGTTTTTCTAATTTTCTTTCATTCTTAGCCATTAGTTTTCGTTTGTTTTAGCTTTTATTGCTTCTTACACATCTTCTAACACCTTCTTGTTTCCTTGTGTTAGTAGGACTAAAAGTTGCATACATTTCTTTCTCCTTGCAACTATAATTCTATTGGTGTCTAACATTTTCTTTGGATTCTTAAAGCAATTAGGATATTTTATTCTCTTTTCAACACTCGTTATCGTATACCAATATATATTTTTCAGCCACGATGTAAGATACAAGGTAATCTATGTTCTTTAATTATTCATGGTGACAATCGTGTAAACTTAGTGAGCAGCTTCATTGTTGATGCACTCGATCTACCATGCCAAGAACACCCTAAGCCGTATCATCTTCAAGGGTTTAATAGCGGACCGGATATGAAGGTAACCGAACGTTGTTTAATCTCTTTTACTCTTAGAAGCTATTGTGATGATGTATGGTGTGACGTGGTTCCTATGGAAGTCACCTACGTGCTATTAGGAAGACCTTGGAAAAATGATCGTGGCGCTGTCCATCGAATCAATACAAATGGATACTCGGTTGTACACCAAGGTCAGAAGCTCTTGTTTGCTAGAATAGAGCCGGAAAAAGTTGATGAAGAAATAGCGAAAGCAAAAAAATAGTGTGAGAGGATAAAACGAAAAAAGATTGGAAGCACAAAAGGCTGAATCAATTAGCCACACAAAGGCAACCAACTATGAAGACATCCCAAAACCAGAAGGTACACATGATTCTCTTCGTACTTCTACTTCTAGCATTTGTGCAAATGTTGATATTAGAGAAGAACCATCTCCCAAACAAAAGGATAGTGATATGAACACATTAGACAAGATGACAATGCTTCTAATCCCTCATGTGAAGTAGTAGGTCCACTTGCTATACTCTTATCACCTCCCCACGAAGAAAGTAAGTGTAATTCTAACCCTTCATTTGCATCTTGTCCTATCATTCCGTTAGAAACACTTTCTCCTCTACAGAAATTGTACATTGATGATAAATTTTGTGAGGGGGATATGGGTTGTGAGATACGAAAGACTGAGAGTAAAGAGGTCGAGAGTGAAAAAAGTCAAATTAATGGCCCAAATTTGGTGAGTGAAAATACGTATGAGGTAAAAGTCACACAAAGCCCAAAAGAAAAGGACAAGAAAAAGAACGCCACGAGTGATTTTGTTTTGACTAATCATTACAAACATTCGAGTAGTGTTGTCTTATTTTTTCAGGATTTTGTTGAACCATTGAGAGGAGCTCAATTAGATCACTCCACATACAACAAAGGAGCCTTTTCAATTGAGGTTGATGATTGTTCTCTCATTGCCGATTTAGATTCGAGGATGAATCCTTTTGAGGAGTGGGGGAATGATACATGCATGAGCGGGGTTAAATTACTCATATTGGATAAGAAGCTGAATTTGTTCGATGCAATCAATAATGGCCAAAACAATGCACACATAAGAGGTCAAAAACAATGCATCTTGGACAAGAAACTGAATCTGTTTGGAATCCGTGAAGATTTAGAGTTGCAATGTTATAAATGCATTGAGATGCATTAATACTCTATTGTAATGTGTCAAAAGCAGGGGAGATGGATCCTGATGTGATCGATGAAGCTTTGGAGGCTTCAAACGCATGTTTTTGCATCAGTAAATCATGGTTTCACGTGTCGGTGAGTGAAAACGTGGTTTAAAGCGTTTTGATGTTTTGGAACAAAGTTTTGGGAGTTAAGGTAGAGCTTGAGATGCTTACCTAGACTCAGAAGTAAGTATAAAGAGGTTTTACTCTCTCGGTCATGCTTGTTCGTATGATTTTATGCACTTGGTTTAATGCTCATGTACCTACTATTTAAGCATGTTTTAAGGTAATCGATATGCTATTTTTGACCATGTTTTGCTGAAGGATGCACATGGTAAATGATCCTTCTAAGTATGGTTTATACTTGTGGTTTAAAGCATGGTTGTTGCTTTGGAAAAGTGTTTTGGTTAACGGTTGTTTAAAATAGTGAGGTAAATGTTAAAATGGTTAATTATATTGGCAAGTGATGCGGTTTTAAAATTGTTATCGGATATAGTTGGCCGGCCATAGGATTGAGTGCACTGTAAATAAGTCGCCTTGGATATTGAGGGGTTTATACGGCGTACCGAATACTCCATCCAATTACTCTAATGGTTGAGGGGGTATATGGTACCTAAAACTCCCGTTAGCAGGTTAAGCATATATCCGATGAAAGGGGTTTGTGTTCCCGTAGGTTGAAAGTGTACCCGATTGGTAATGTACTGCGATTGTGATTGTATTGCTATTCCGGTTGAGATGGCTTGAAGTGTTGGGTTAACACTTGTTGAATCCGTGTATCCGATGAACTCTTTTGTTATTGGGCTTGTTTAATGATCACTTGTAAGCCAATATAATTGTTAATGTTTCATCGAAAGGTTTATGTTGTATAATGTGAAGTACACATGTTTTCTCCTTAAGCTTTGCATATGGTTTGTTATGCATGGGAAGGCTTGAGTTGAGGTTTAGCAATGGAATTTGTTGTTGGTTAATGATACATGGTGTGCGTTTACTCTTTAAGCTTTGCATATGGTTGTTATGCATGGAAAAGCTTAAATTGAGGTTTAGCAATGGAATTTGTTGTTGGTTAATGGTATAGGTTGCATATGGTGTAAAGTGCATGGTTGTAAAGGCATGATAATGTTTACATGATGTTTTAAAAGTGGTTTGGACATGAATTGAAATGAGTTTTAAAGTGTTGTTGAGAAACGGTTTTAAATGCATTTATGGTGTTTTGTGTTTTGAGCATTCCTCACTAAGCCTTGTGTGCTTACGCTCTTTTTGTCCATCAATGCAGAGAATTGAGAGCTTGGAAGGCAGCGTGAAGCAAGGGATCAGTACAAGACTTGGTAACCAAAGTATGTTTTTGGATTAGACTATAAATAATAAGGGCAATGGGGGTTTTTATTGTTTTTGGGTGATGTATGTTAAACTCCCTGATTGAGTAAATTTGTATTGCCGTTTCTGGTTTGTAAAAGGCTTCTAGGGATTTAATATTGCTTTGGATTGTATTTTGGTATGTTGGTTGAAGTGCTTATAGGTTGCATGCCTATAGATTTTCCTTTCGATGCTTATACCATGAAGTGATGTTGGAATGATGATGTTTAGTGGTGGTTTAATTCATGGAGCTGATGTGTGCTTGTTAGTGTGGTTTGGGGATCTTGGAAGCATGTAAAACCAGCTAAAAATGACATTACAGGTCCAGGCGTATCGGTACGAGTGTCTACATTTTGGTACGGGTAGGCCAATTCAGGCTTAACGTACCGGTACGAGGGCCACTATTTCGGTACGTCTAGACGAAAGTAGCCTGGTGTTTCGATACAGGAAAGGGTGTTCTAGTACGGCTTTGAGACACTGGAATCTACTTTTTGGGTTTGAACCCGCGTACCGAAACACTTGCAACCTGTATCGATACGGTTGTAAATACAACTTCAGATGACCGTTAATTTCAGTTATACGTATCGGTACGTTTCTAGGCATTTTGAAACAGGGGCTCTGTAATGTGGCACCGTATCGATACGGTTGGTAGCATTTCGATATGGGTAGCCGTTATCTTAGTTAATGTCATGGAATTGAAGTTCAGTTCTCTTACGCTTTGGTCCCTAAATATTGTGGATATAATTAAATGTGTTTGGATGATCGTTTTGAGCTAATTTTTGACATGTAGAAATATGTTTAATTAAAGGTTTGTAACTTTAAATCGGGCTGAGTCCTTGAAATTTGTAGAAATTGCAATTTAGTCCCTAGATTGAAAATGTGTCCAATTGGATATCAATTTGATGCCCAATTGTGTTGAGTTCTCACCTGTGAACAGTATGAACATGTAGGGTTTTAATTTGCACCTAGATAAGATAAGAAGTAAAAAAAAGGGTGTGGTTCGTGTTTATTCTTACGGTTTACCTCAGTAAACCTAATGTAGCTCGCTCGGTTAGGTCTTGCAACTAGGCTGGGTCGAGGGTGTTACACTATGTTTGTAGGGGAGCATTGCTACAAGGCCCAAAATTATGTGAAAATTCATGGTACCTTTGTAGTGGATGCTCAAGAGACATGACTGGTGACAAGAGTCGATTCTTGGAGCTAAAACGAATGAGTGGAGGAGTAGTGACTTTCGGTGACAAATCCAAAGGCCACATTGATGGAATTGGTTCCATTGGTAATCACTTTTCCATACTTATTGAGAATGTTTTGTATGTCAACTTCTTAAGCATAATTTGTTAAGCATAAGCCAATTGTGTGATAAAGGTCTCATTGACATTGCAAAATCATAGAATAGGAAATATGTACATGGTGCATCTAGATGACATTCATATTTCAAATACATGTTTTGCTGCAAAACATGAGCATGATTCTTGGTTGTGGCATAAAAAACTAGGACATGCAAGCATGAGTGTTTTGGAAAAAATAATTTCAAAGGATCTAGTAAGAGGTTTGCCTAAAATCAAGTTTCCCTTGATAAAATTTGTGATGCATGTGCTAAGGGCATACATAAAATTGATGCATTTGCATAAGGAGCTAGTAATTGTATTATGCCAGTGTGAATGGTTGCTTTGTTGGTATTATTGCAGACTCAGCAGAGAAAGAAAGGTTTAGCAAAGCAAACCAGCGCATAAAGGAATGAATGCTAGAGAGAATGTCGAGGTGCTATTGCCAGCGATGGACCAAAAATTTGCCAAAGCATCGGTTGGAAGAGAAGAGAATTTTGATGCCCGACCGAGTAGCTTTTGGACCTTGATGATGCCAATCCTAAGATTCAAATATGGGATGAGATGATCATAACCCTTTATCCCCTGTGCATTCACAATTCAAATTTCAAGGCTTGTCATAGGCATCCTATGATTGCCTATTTAAAGAAGGAAATGAGATCGATCACCAAAAGGAGAGGAGGGATTGGAAGAGACGATCAGATTGAGAGGAAGGTTGCACCAAGGAGAAGCAGTTTGACCAGCTTGACCGAGAGCTTGGACCTTGAAGGGCTGCATTGATGGATCCCCTTCTAGCACATTCTTTATGTTTTAAATTGTTTTTATTTTTAATGGTGATGATATTGAGTGCGATTATGGTTTTTGGATGGATACCCCCACTATGAACTAAACTTTTACAATTGGTGAGGGATGTATGCATTTAAACGCTGCTTTCATGTTTAGTTTTTAATAATAAAAAATGTCTTGGCATTGTTTTCCCTATCTGGCATGTTTTACAGTTTTCTAAATTCTGTTGCAAGCGACCACTGGCACAATATGCTTATTGTACCTTAATATCTTAACAGACTCAAGGGGCAACGATTAGTTGCTAGATACTAAGGCGAGATGCTTCGACGGAAGATGTTCAAATAGATGAACTTACTTCGGGAGTGAGTCTACCCCTTAGGAGTATAGATTGGGACTTAATCAAATTGATTTATGAAAAACTTCATTATAGAGATATACGGGTTTTTACATGGTTAATTTTGGGCATTACCATCGATAGAGGGAATGCCAACTTTGAATCTGCTCGGCAATAATATCAAGGCAGAAAATTATTAAAGGCTGACATGAAAAGTTTGAAAAATAGGCATCCCTTGCCAACGCTCATCACTCATTTAAACTCTCATTGTGACAACGTTGTTTTCCTTTTATTTCTTTTCTTTTAAACTGTTTTCAAAACCCTATTCAAATCAACAACACTTTTCCTTTGATGAGTAAACAAGCAAGGCAAACAAACTCTTGGCCAATCCTTGTAGGATCGATAACCAGCTTACTGTTGTATTACTTGCAGGCCGTGTATACTTGCACGCAAAAGACTTAGTCTTGGCACTGTTTTCATACATCTCCAATACATTTTCCACCTTTTTGCCAAGCACTCACACAATTCAAAAAGTTTTTGGCGCAGTTGCCGGGGATTGCAACAGAGTTTGTTGTTTTTAAATTTTTACTTGTGTTTTTTTATTTTTGTTCTTTATTTTATTTATTTGTTTTGACCGGTGTATGACAAGAAACTGCCCTGTGGTGGAATATTGGCTATATGATTCGAAAATCGAAATAACCCTGCAGAGGTTAAAGAAAAAGATTCAAGAGATGACTCAACAAGGCAATGGAGGAAATGATGTGTTAAAAATGAGGAAAATCCACCCAATAACAATGGAATACCACCAGCTCCTGTTTCCCCAGCTGTTAATGTGGAGGAAGAGAGACCTATTAGAGAATATTCCGCACCAAACATTGACAATTTGATGCCAGGACTAATTGGTCCCGAGGTAAATACACTCAATTTTGAAGTCAAATCGGTAATGATACAAACGCTTTTGAATGTAGGACAATTTAATGGAGCACCTACTGGAGATCCAAGGCAACACTTGAAGCAGTTCATGAAAGTCTGCCAGCTATTTCAACAGCCTAGAGTATTGGAGGATGCAGTGAAGCTAAATTTGTTTACATTTTCTTTGAGAGATAGAGCAAACGCGTGGCTAAGTTCTTTGCCACCTGGTTCTGTCACCTCATGTAGAGATCTATGCCAGAAATTTTTGTTACAATTTCAGCCACCTAAACTCACTACCAAGTTGAGGGGTGAATCATTACATTTAGGCAGGTTGATGATGAGACCCTATATGATGCCTGGGAGAGATATAAAGATCTGTTGAGGAGATGTCCCATGCATGGATTCCCGAAATGGACCCAAATGGATACCTTATACAATAGACTTAATGCGCAAACCAAAACAGTTGTTGATGTATCGGCAAATAGCTAACTGCTTGACAAAAACTATACAGAGGCAGTTAGCATCCTTGAGAGGATTTCAACCAACAATTTTAAATATCCTACTTCCAAACTTGGGACCGACACTAAAACAGGTGCGAAATTACAAATAGATGAGATCACATCCATCCACGCTAAGATTTACAATCTTACTAGCATGGTGAGAACTTTGCAAAAGAGTTATAAGGCCCAAGAAGTTAAGACATTAGCCCCATTCTACACAATATGTGGGAGGATCATCAGACGGAATATTGCCCTGCCAACCTTGAGTCGGTAAATTTCATTGGCAACTTTAATCGTAATTATAATCCAAATTCTAGTACTTACAATGCAGGATGGATGCAACAACCAAATTTAGCTTGGGGGAATCAAGGAAGCAACCAATATAATGCCCAACAGCAGAACAATAATTCAGTGTCAATACAATACCATGTCAGGGGTCAACCAGAATGCCATGCCACAAAGGGCACAAAACAATTTTTATGCAGGGCAAAGGAACAACTTGGGGACTATGAGAGAATACATGGAGAAAAATGATGCAACTGTCCAGAGTTTGGCACCATCGATGCGAAACTTGGAGGTACAAATTGGACAGATTGCCGATGCACTTAGCAATAGACCCTAGGGAGCTTTTCCAAGCGATATAGAGGATGCTAGGCAAAACGATAATGAATAATTCGAAGTTGTGACTCTACAAAGTGGAAAACAATGCGAGGCTAAGACATCTGTCAAGCAGCCAAATTGTTGCCATAAGAAGAAGAAACTACTAGTAGATGGACCAAAAGAACCAGAGAAGAAAGAAGCAGACATAAGCGATGCCAGACCTCAGTCGAATGTCACCAAAACCTTGGCAAAGCCGGTAGTGCCAGCATATGTTTCTCCACCTCCCTCATTTCCATAAAGACGAAAAAAGTACAAGCAAAATAAGTAATTTAAGCGCTTCTTGGGAGTACTTAAATAATTGCAAATCAATTTACCATTGCTGGAAGCTCTCGAGAAAATGTCCAACTATGTCAAATTCATGAAGGACATCTTGTCCAAAAAGAGGAAACTGGGTGATTTCGAAACTGTAGCTCTCACTAAGGGATGCAGTGCAACGATACTCAATCAGTTACCACCAAAGTTGGAAGATCTGGGAAGTTTTACTATTCCCTGTACCATTGGCAACAGATTCATGGGAAGGGCACTGTGAGACTTGGGAGCCAACATCAATTTGATGCTAATGTCTGTTTTCAGGAAGCTTGACATAGAAACAAGGCCTACCACGGTGACACTTCAGTTGGCAGACCGATTCTTTGCACATCCTAAGGGTAAGAATGAGGATGTGTTGGTAAAGGTAGATAAATTCATATTCCTAGCTGACTTTATTATCTTAGATTACGAGGAATATTTAAATGTCCCAATTATATTGGGCATACCGTTCCTTGCCATAAGAAGAGCCTTGATTGATGATCATAAAGGTAAATTAACTACGCGCATGAATGATCAGCATGTTACATTTAATGTATTTTAAGCTTTGAAATGTGTAGCTAAATCAGACGAATGGCAATTAAATGATAAGATGATGTCCATTTTTAAGGTGGACGTGGCACGGCTGTGCCAAGATATTGATGATGATGCCAGCAGAAGTGTAACACCCATAACGTATACCCGTAATACGAATATACATCACAAATGCTACTAAAACTGGCTTAAATTTTTTATCGGTAAATAGTACTTTTCAAAATTTTCATCTGAAAAGATTTCTAGACAACCGTAGTGTTGCGCGTAATAAGTGCTACGCAAATGTGCAAGTATACACGTCGCAAGTTATAGTATAAAAGATATCGTCTCCATAGGGATTGGTGCCACTTCAAGAATCTAGTCTCTTGCACTATAAAAAGTAAAAACACAAGTAAAGGATTATAGAAATTTTAACTAATAACTAATCTAGAAAGCAATTAAGTAAATGAAAAGATGAGATTGAATGAGAGAGAGATTGGCCAAGTTATCGTGAGTTGAGGTGTGATAGCCGATTGGATTGTTTTGGTAAAAGAGTGCACGGGCAACTCAGTTGTCGTGGTAACTTGCACAACGGGGTTGCCTTGGCAACTAATCGATGGTTTCCTGGGCAAATAGATGGGCAACTTCTTGGGCGTCTGGGCAGCAACCTTCAAGGTTCGGCAGAGCGTTCTTCAATGGTTTCTTCTTATCCCTAAGTCAAAACTCTAGCTACTTGTGTATGCCTTGATAATACATCCCTGCGTGAATCAAGGGTGAACAACAACCAATCTTGCGCTCCTCTTAGCCGTTGAAATCCTTAACTTATTCCTAAGCCGGATTAATCTTCACCATCAATAGATTGCATAAAGATCATATTCATTCGTTTCTTGAATCTAACTCTCCCGATATTAGATAAATAGATGAAATCATGAGATCCTCTCCCAATTCACTCGCAAACAAGAATAAGAACCAAAAATGAATAAACCTTGAAATAGAAAAGTGCAAACTCTTATTACCTAAACAAAAACCAATAGTTTCTCACAACCACAAAACACAATAACCATAGCCAAGTATATTTAGTTCATGGCTAGGTTCCAAAGAAACACATGATAAACAATCCCTAGCATGAACCCAATCGAACAAGGAAGAAAAGATGAAGCTTGTCGAAAATCCCTTGCCCTAGATGCTTGTCGAAAATTCCCCTTGCTTTCTCCCTTGGACTTGTTGAAATTTCCCCTAATGCTCTATCTTCTTGATTGTCGAAATCTCCTTGCTATTTATAGGGCTAGGCCAAAGTCCTTCTTTGAGGAGGAGTTTGAGTTGGAATTAAATTATCTTTAAAGAATATAATTCTTTATTATAATTATATTCCTATTAGAACTTCTCCTATCTTCGTGGAATTTAATTCTTCTTTAATCTCTGCATGGCAATCAAATTCCTTTGGGCTTTGGCCTTGCTCCATGTCATCTTGGGCTTGTGTAGTCATTAATTTCGACATCCCTATTGCATTTTCTCTTTGTCGACAATTGCCATGGCAACTGGCTCGGCGTCTCCTTCATGCATTGCCCTGGCAACTAGCTCGGCATATCCTTCATGCATTGCCCTGGCAACTAGCTCGGCATTGCTTTGGCAAGTGATCCTGCACATACACACACAAAGCACACCAAAGCAGCATCTTTTCCACAAAAACTACCAAGTTATGTAATCAAGCTCAACGATGGAAGGAAACATGGATTAATGCATGAATGGCTAACTATGCAACTAATATGAGCCTAAGTCTAACGATAATATGAGTAAAAAGGGTAAGAAAAGTAGTACTTTTGAACACTTATCACACCCCCAAACTCGAACTATTGCTTGTCCTCAAGCAATGCAAACTCATAATTACCTGCCAAGACTTAAATTTTCACAAACTTAGCTTTGAACTTGATTTCAATTCTCTGAACCGGGGCACAAAGTATGATTGGCTTTTTATTTTTCGGAAAACTGAGGAGTTACTCGGAATCAAACTAAAATGCTTGTGAGTGTGTGCGGAGTTGTGTGCAAGTTGATTTTTCGGATCCTATGCAAACAATAGGTTTTCAAATTACTTTATTGGGTTCTTTTTAACATGTTTTAACTAGAGCCAGTTTTGGGCACCTCTAGTGTTTTGTTTTTAGTTTTATTACGTTAATTTAATTGACTAGAGCTGGTTTCGGGCACCTCTAGTTAATAATTTTTTTAACACATCCTAGAGCCAGTTTCGGGCACCTCTAGTGATCAATTTTTTTAGCACATGCTAGAGCCAATT
The DNA here is from genome assembly GCA_019671005.1 of Hibiscus mutabilis. Lineage (NCBI taxonomy): Eukaryota > Viridiplantae > Streptophyta > Magnoliopsida > Malvales > Malvaceae > Hibiscus > Hibiscus mutabilis. The sequence goes on along the minus strand of CM033728.1, from coordinate 22,039,674 downwards.
TCGGGCACCTCTAGCATTCATCCAATTTTTATTCTAATCCCCCAATTTGTTAATTATCAACCTAAGTTCACTATAATTCCTTAAATCAATCAAACCACAACAGTGTTTCATCAAATTTAACATCATAGTGAAATTCTAAGTTTTTCCATGGTTATCCTAGAATAAAAATTCTATCAATTAAGTGCATTGGCAAAGTCATCATCGGATATTCATCAAATCTAAGCAATTCTTGTTCCAATTAAAGGCATGGCAAGCAATTTATGTATCCTAAATGTAATATTTAAGATGAATGTAATTAAACATGGTAACTACTAATAACAATCCCCCCCAAACTCGAGTGAGGCATTGTCCTCAATGCATGCATAAAAATAACGAAAAAAATAAAAATAAAAAATAAAAATGCATATGAGGACTTACTCCGAGAGTTCGTCATCATAGATGATTAGTTTCCTTTTGGTCGGTGTCTTGATTCTCTTGCTTGAACGCGATGGTTGTTTTCTTGTTGCCGGGATGTCTTTAGCTTTGGTTGCCGTGGCATCTTCAGGGTTGGTTGCCGTGGCATCAGCTTGTGCAGGCACGATGTAGGTTGTCGCGGCATCTTCTTTATTGGTTGCCGGGGCAAGGATCTTGGCAGTAAATTTCCTTATCATAGTAGTTGTGAGCCTTGTTGTGAAAAAGAAAATAAAGAAAACCTGAAAACTAAAGATAATGAAGAAAAATAAAATATCTTCTAAAAATAAAAATGAAAATAAAAATAAAAAGAAAAAGAAAAAGAAAAAGAAAATATTGAAAGGAGAGAAAGCTCATGCATCTCCTAAGTTGACCACTTCTTTGTTACGTTCCACATGGGCACCATTGTAGTGCTTCAATCTTTGTCCATTAACTTTGAATTCATGGTTGTCAGAGATGGACTTTATTATCACAGCACCATGGGAGAATGGTTTGACGACTTTGAATGGTCCCGACCATCTTGATTTCAGCTTTCCCGGGAAAAGTTTTAGCCGAGAATTGAATAGGAGAACTAGTTGCCCTGGCGTGAATTGCCGTGGCAATAGTTTCTTGTCATGCCATCGTTTTGTTTTCTCCTTGTAGATTCGTGCATTGTTATAGGCGAGTGCACGAAATTCTTCTATCTCATTGAGAACCATCAAACGCTTTTGTCCGGCACTTTCCCAATCCATATTCACAGTCTTGATTGCCCAGTACGCCTTGTGCTCGATTTCCACCGGTAGATGACATGTTTTACCATAGACAAGTCGAAAGGGGGACAAACCTAAGGGTGTTTTGAATGCAGTACGATATGCCCAAAGTGCGTCATCTAGTCTTAATGACCAATCCTTCCTTGAGGGATTTACAACTTTCTCGAGTATTCCCTTCAACTCTCGGTTGGAAATTTCTGCTTGCCCGTTTGTTTGTGGGTGATATGCCGTGGCGATCTTGTGTGATATGCCGAAGCGTTGCAACATCTTGGCAATTAGTCTGTTGTGAAAATGCTTTCCTTCATCACTGATAATTGCTCTTGGCATCCCAAACCGTGTAAATATGTTTTTCTGCAAGAATCGTTGCACGGTCTTGGAATCGTTGTTGGGAACTGCAGCTGCCTCAACCCATTTTGACACGTAGTCGACGGCAAGTAGAATGTAGAGGTTGCTGAATGAAGATGGGAAAGGTCCCATGAAATCGATCCCCCATACATTGAACAATTCCACCTCAATGATGTTCTGGAGTGGCATCTCATGTCGTCTAGAGATATTGCCCGTCCTCTGGCAACGATCACATTGCTTGTAAAAGTCTTGGGCATCTTTGTACAATGTTGGCCAATACAACCCGGATTGCAAAACTTTGGCCACGGTACGAATTCCTCCAAAATGTCCTCCATAGGGTGAAGAATGGCATTGCCGGAGTACATTCTTTTGCTCTTCTTCAGGGACACATCGGCGTATAACCTGATCTGCACATTGTTTAAACAAAAGAGGCACGTCCCAAAAGTAATGCTTAGCATCATGGCGGAACCGCTTCTTCCCTTGGTGAGTAATGCCATAAGGAAAAATACCACAAACAAGAAAGTTAACTAAATCCACGTACCAGGGTATTGCTGAGGCGTGTACGTCAAAGACTGTTGTGGCGTCGAGAGTTGCCGAGGCGTGTGCATCCATGGTTGCCGAGGCGTCGAGGGTTGCCGATGCAACTAAAATTTGTTCATCCGGGAATGCATCACATATCTCTAGATCCGCGTCCTCCTCCCTATTGCGTTCCAAACGTGATAGTGATCGGCCACTTGATTTTCTGTTCCTTTCCTGTCCTTAATTTCAATATCAAATTCTTGTAAAAGTAATATCCAACGAATCAAACGAGGTTTAGCATCCTTTTAAGCAAATAAGTATTTGATTGTCGAATGGTCCCTATGAACAATTACCTTTGTACCAATTAAATAGGATCGGAACTTGTCAAATGCGAAAACTACAGCTAGTAACTCTTTCTCCGTTGTTGTGTAATTCACTTGAGCGCTATTAAGTGTTTTACTAGCGTAGTATATCACATGGAAGGTCTTACCTGTGCGTTGGCCTAGGACTGCTACTACCACGAAATCACTTGCATCACACATGAGCTCAAAAGGTAGCGACCAATCTGGTGGAACGACAATGGGTGCCGAGGCAAGCTTTTTCTTTAGGGTTTCGAAAGCTTGGGTGCAAGAATCATCAAAATCGAAGACTTTATCCTGTTCAAGCAGATTACACAAGGGTTTAGTGATTTTAGAAAAATTATGAATGAACCTCCTGTAAAAACCTGCATGTCCGAGAAAACTTCAAATTCCTTTAACCGAACTTGGTGCGGGTAATCTCTCTTGGACACGTCCACCTTGGCTTTGTCTACTTCAATTCCCTTGGATGAAATCTTGTGGCCGAGCACTATTCCTTCATCTACCATAAAGTGGCATTTCTCCCAATTGAGGACTAAATCCATTTCTTCGCATCTTGCTAACACTCTCTCTAAATTGCCGAGACAGCCGTCGAAGTCATTACCAAAAACCAAAAAATCATCCATGAAGATCTCGTGGAAGTCTTCGACCATGTCTGAAAAGAATGCCATCATGCATATTTGGAAGGTTGCCAGGGCGTTACACAATCCGAACAGCATCCTTCGGAATGCATAAGTACCGTATGGGCATGTGAAGGTTGTCTTTTCTTGATCTTCTGGTGCTATGGCTATCTGATTGTAACCTGAATAACCATCAAGAAAATAATAAAAGGGTTTACCTGCAAGATGGTCAAGCATTTGATCAATAAAGGGTAATGGGAAGCGATCTTTCCTAGTGGCTTTGTTTAGCTTTCGATAGTCCATACAAACCCTCCAACCGGTCACAGTCCTGGTTGGGATAAGTTCATTATTTTCATTGCTTACCACTGTTATGCCTCCCTTTTCGGTACACATTGTACCGGACTTACCCACGTACTATCGGAGATAGGGTATATAATGTCGGCGTCAAGCCACTTGATGATTTCTTTCATTACAACCCCTTTCATGGCATGATTCAGTCTCCTCTGGGCCTCAATTGAAGGTTTGTGATCATCTTCCAACAAGATCTTGTGCATGCACACTGCCGGGCTAATTCCCTTCAAGTCGGCAATTGTCCACCCTATTGCCTTTTTGTGTAGCTTCAACATCTTGATCAGCTTCATTTCCTGCTCAGGCTGTAATTTAGAAGAAATAATTACTGGCAATGTATTATTGGTCCCTAAGTATACATATTTTAGTTGCTCTGGCAATTGTTTCAACTCAAGAATTGGTGGTTGTTCAGTAGAGGGTTTTTCGAGCTTACCTTCCTTACCTGAGTAGTCCAGTGGTTCAAAGTATGTACCTGGTCGATTGGCTAGCCAATTTGCCTCTTCTGGTTGTTCCTCATCGACCGGTTCTTCATACTCCTCATGTTCCTCTTGGTCGGCAATGTAGTTGCCGAGGCAACTAAATTCCTCATCGAAGTTAAACTCTGTCGTGGCATGAAGAAGTTGGCATTCTTCTGGATCATCAGCATGCCTTATTGTTTGGAACACACTTAGTTTGACCTACTGGTCATTCACCCTCATTGTGAGTTCTCCCTCTTCAACGTCGATCAAGGTTCTCCCTGTTGCTATGAATGGTCTCCTGAGAATGATAGGTGCATGCTCATCTGCTTCACAATCCAAAACAATAAAGTTTATGCTCTGGATGCACATAGGATATGTCGGCTAGCTGCAACATAACTTTTGTAGGTCTTACCTTCCCGATTCCTAGTTTCTGGAAAACCGATTTAGGCATCAAGTTTATGCTAGCCCCAAGGTCGCATAATGCTTTCCCGACATAGTGATTTCCAATAGAACAAGGTATTGTGAAACTTCCGGGATCCTTCAACTTGGGTGGCATACGATTGTGCAACATTGCCATGCATTCCTCTGTCGCGACAACTGTTTCAAACTCTCCTAGCCTTGTTCTTTTGGACACAATGTCTTTAAGAAACTTGGCATAGTTTGGCATTTGTTCAATTGCTTCCACCAATGGCAAGTTGATGTGGACTTGCTTTAGGATATCAAGAAACTTCTTGAATTGGTATTCTTGCTTTTGTCGCTTCAACCTTTGTGGGAATGGTGGTGGAAGTCGGATATCTTCGATCCTTTCATTGGTTTGAAACCTGATTGACGGCATTGCCGGGACATCTGGAGTTGCCGAGGCATCTTTATCAACTGGGTTGCCGAGGCATGCTTATCGCAAGTTGCCAAGGCGTCTTTATCATCGGTTGTCGAGGCATGCTTATTGCCGGTTTCCGCGGCAATTCCTGGTTCAGCATCTGAGGCTTTACCGCTAGGTTCGTCCTGATCTTTTTGTGGAGTTTTATTTGACGAGCGGGTTTGAACCTCTCTAAGTTGTTGGCCACTTCTAGTGGTGATCGCCTTACATTGCTCATGGCCAGTTCCTCTTGTGACTTCAGTATCGCTAGGTAAACCTCCGTGTGGTCTAGTATTCATATTTTGAGCAAACTGTCTGACTTGATTTTCCAATGATTTGATTGCCGCCTCTTGGTTTTGCAATCTCAACTCGGTCCTGTTAATAAAAGCATCAGTTCTTTTTATGAAATTACTATTCTCAGCCATATAAGATTCAGTTTTCATCATAAAAGTATTTAGAGAATTTTCCAAAGAACTAGATGTTGTCGGTTGTTGCTGCGGCATCTGTTGCCGTGGCATATTCTGCTGGAATCCCGATGCTTGTGCATTCTGATTGTTCTGGTTTAGAGCATTGTTGGGATTACTCCATGAAAAATTCGGGTGCTTCTTCCAAGCTGGATTGTATGTATTGGACATCACATTGTTGTTCCTATTGTAATTCCCCACATAGAAGCTGGATTCCGGATTATGCATACATTCAGAAGAATTATGGTTATCACCACATAACTCACAAAAAGAATCCATTACCTTGACTTCATGTGTGTTGTTTGGTTTTTGCATGTTCTGGACCATCTTGGTTAAAGCGGCCAATTGTGCCGAAATTGAATCTGATGATCGTAGTTCATGTATTGTGGCTTGGCGTCTAACTCCTTCTCTTCTAGTAGATGGGAATTGATAATCATTCTTGGCCAGCCTGTTTAAAATTTGCATTGCTTCTTCCGACAACTTATCTAGGAGTATGCCGTTTGCCGAGGCATCTAGCATCATCCTTGTTGGTGTATTCACGGCATTGTAAAACATTGTTACTTGAGTCCACACCAGGAATCCGTGTAGGGGCATTTGTGTAGAAGTTCTCTATATCGCTCCCAAGCCTCGTACATGGATTCATCATCTACCTGCCGAAAAGAAGTAATGTTCTTACGAAGCTTATCAGTCAAATTTGTAGGATTAAATCTAGCAACGAAATCATGACAAAGATCAGTCCAAGATGCTATGGATCCGGCAGGAATGCTATTCAACCATGCTTTCGCCCTATCCCTCAGTGAATAGGGGAATAATCTTAATCGTAGGACATCGGGGGTGACTCCGTGTATCTTGAACGAGTTGCAAATCTTGAGGAAAGATTTCAGATGTTGCCGTGCATCTTCAGTTGCTGAGCCGCCAAATTGACCTATTGTGTTGATCATATTAAACATTACCGGTTTCAACTCAAAGTGGTCGGCTTCAATTTCAGGTGCGACAACTCCTGGGTTAAGTCCATCAAGATCTTCTTCAAGATAGTCTCGAATAGTTATGTTTCGTGCAAGAATCACTCCTCCTCCTGCTCGAACATCTTGATTCATATTGCCGTCTTGATTTGCCATTGCTTCTTTTATCTTTCATCTAAGTCTTTGTAAGGTTCGTTCGATTTCTGGATCAAAGGGATATTCTGGTGAAGTCGGTCTCGCCCTGGTCATATACCAATGCAAAACCAAAGTTTGTTAGCCCTTTGAATTTTAAACAAGAAAAATAAAAAGAAAGTGCAAGAAAATAAAAACAAAGTCGCTATTGCCAATCCCCGGCAACGGCGCCAAAAACTTGTTGCGCGTAATAAGTGCTACGCAAATGTGCAAGAATACACGTCGCAAGTTATAGTATAAAAGATATCGTCACCACAGGGATTGGTGCCACTTCAAGAATCTAGTCTCTTGCACTGTAAAAAGTAAAACCACAAGTAAAGGATTATAGAAGTTTTAACTAATAACTAATCTAGAAAGCAATTAAGTAAATGAAAAGATGAGATCGAATGAGAGAGAGATAGGCCAGGTTATCGTGAGTTGAGGTGTCATAGCCGATTGGATCGTTTTGGTAAAAGAGTGCACGGGCAACTCAGTTGCCGTGGCAACTTGCACAACGGGGTTGCCTTGGCAACTAATCGATGGTTGCCTGGGCAACTAGTTGGGCAACTTCTTGGGTGTCTGGGCATCAACCTTCAAGGTTCGGCAGAGCATTCTTCAATGGTTTCTTCTTGTCCCTAAGTCGAAACTCTAGCTACTTGTGCATGCCTTGATAATACATCCCTGCGTGAATCAAGGGTGAACAACAACCAATCTTGCGCACCTCTTAGCCGTTGAAATCCTTAACTTATTCCTAAGCCAGATTAATCCTCACCATCAATAGATTGCATAAAGATCATATTCATTCGTTTCTTGAATCTAACTCTCCCGATATTAGATAAATAGATGAAATCACAAGATCCTCTCCCAATTCACTCGCAAACAAGAATAAGAACCAAGAATGAATAAACCTTGAAATAGAAAAGTGCAAACTCTTATTACCTAAACAAAAACCAATAGTTTCTCACAACCACAAAACACAATAACCATAGCCAAGTATATTTAGTTCATGGCTAGGTTCCAAAGAAACACAAGATAAACAATCCCTAGCATGAACCCAATCGAACAAGGAAGAAAAGATGAAGCTTGTCGAAAATCCCTTGCCCTAGATGCTTGTCGAAAATTCCCCTTGCTTTCTCCCTTGGACTTGTCGAAATTTCCCCTAATGCTCTCTCTTCTTGATTGTCGAAATCTCCTTGCTATTTATAGGGCTAGGCCAAAGTCCTTCTTTGAGGAGGAGTTTGAGTTGGAATTAAATTATCTTTAAAGAATATAATTCTTTATTATAATTATATTCCTATTAGAACTTCTCCTATCTTCTTGGAATTTAATTCTTCTTTAATCTCTGCATGGCAATCAAATTCCTTTGGGCTTGGGCCTTGCTCCATGTCATCTTGGGCTTGTATGTCATTAATTTCGACATCCCTATTGCATTTTCTCTTTGTTAACAATTGCCATGGGAACTGGCTCAGCGTCTCCTTCATGCATTGCCCTGGCAACTAGCTCGGCATATCCTCCATGCATTGCCCTGGCAACTAGCTCGGCATATCCTTCATGCATTGCCCTGGCAACTAGCTCGGCATTGCTTTGGCAAGTGATCCTGCACATATACACACAAAGCACACCAAAGCAGCATCTTTTCCACAAAAACTACCAAGTTATGTAATCAAGCTCAACGATGGAAGGAAACATGGATTAATGCATGAAAGGCTAACTATACAACTAATATGAGCCTAAGTCTAACGATAATATGAGTAAAAAGGGTAAGAAAAATAGTACTTTTGAACACTTATCACGTAGCTAGTTTTAACCCCGAATTAGTTTATAAACTATAAAATTAAGTTATTTGAAAGAAAATTCATTCAGGGCAAAAATGTCGCTTACTGCAAGATCCTTTCTTATTTATAAAAAATTTACGTGATAAGTTTTAAACATTGACTCAAACCATATTACTTTCATCATACTAATAACACTATTTCATTTTCATACTTCATAATTTCTTAGGCTTTCATATTTGTAAATTTTATACTTTTAAAACTTACCAAACAGTTCTTTGAAAATATAATTACATGCCCACTAGCACTTGACTATTTTAAAGATGTACGTACTTTCACTTACTGATAACTTGACTTCTAAATGAGTGGCTCCTCCTTGCTAAGTCTGATCTGAAGAACCTACGTGTGAAATAAAACACACGCTAAGTACGAACTTAGTGAGGCAATAAAACTTATGTATATAACATGAAATAATGAAATACAGTATATCATAATAAAGTGCATTTCATTTTCTCTGTAACTTGGCAAGTATTTCACAATGAACTTATATCATGTATCTTTTTTTATACTCATTATGTAATATACTTCACGATCATGTAACTCACTTTCATAACATCATATATCATAACATGGTAATTGCTTTCATCATGTAAACATTTGCATGATATGTATTCTATCATGAACATACATTTATTATGCAGTCATTTGCATATAATTTATCGTGATCATACTTTGTATGCAATCATTTGCATATCATGTATTCTTTCATATACTTCATGTGTCATGTATCGTATAGATCATGTATCATCACTATCATGTGATTCGTGTATCATCATGCTATCATTTGCATGCTCGTGATTTATCATATAACCTTCTTGTATTATTATTAACGTGTCTGGCTAGAGGCTCATGGAAACCCCGTAGCCTATCTGCACCGTAGTGCTTTGTATAGTACGTACTCGAGAGGACGCTCTTTGCTCCTCATATAAAGACGCTCTTTGCTCCTTATATTAAACACCTCGTTAGTGCCTTTTGCACTATGGGCTTGGATCCCCAGGGTCTATCTTGTTTCATTTAAATATTGTCATTATCCATATTTCATTTATGCATAATGCATCATCATTTATGCAAACAATAATTCGTACCTGGTATTCCATCAAGCTTGCCATGTCGAGCATTGTATCATATCATGTATTATAGAGAAATCCAATGCCACTTTCAATGTAATGCAAACATTTAGAAATACACTCACCTGGGCCATTTATTAACTTGTTTCACTAAGCTCTATTCGATCTTTTCCTTTATAGAACCTCAAATCTTCTTTCAACTTCATTTATCACATGCATGTAAATAAACATTTGTTAAACTCACGTCTAATAATATTTCAATTAGGCTATCTAAGTATTCAACATAAAAATTTCCATAAATTCCTTCCTTATACAGTCAGATGCCTCATTTTGGTCCTTAATAACCATTTCGGACTTTAAATAATTCTTCCAAACTTACTAATTTTAGATACAAAATATCTGAATTTTCATTTATGGCAGCTTTGTACTACCTTCAAAGATTTACTTCTATAAAATAATATAAAACTCGAAATCTGATTCTGTTTATTCTAAAAGAAACTAGACTCAATATGCTTTTCACCCATATAAATTAATAGCCCAGATTCAACTTGTACAATTTATGGCAATTTTTCAAAGTTAATTTCTAGTGCTAATTTCGGAACAGACTGGTGCTATGTTTTCTGACCTTTCGTCACTTAAAAATTCATATCTTTTTTACTCGGAAATGGAAATCAGTTTCCGTTTGTTGGACACAAAATTAAACGAATAAATATTTACATCGGTATAAAATTCACCATCTAACACTTTTCATAGAATTTATGGTGAATTTTCAAACTCACTGCTAAAATCCAGTTTTACACAGTTTCCATACATAGCTTCAACTTTTATACTAACTTCTCCCTACTTCCCTACTTATTTTTACCAAATGTTCATTATGGTCCTTAATGATATTCTGAACATAAAACAATTGTTCAAGCTCAATTTGAATAATTTCCAATACTACCTCTTCATTTTGGACTAATATCCTTTTAGTCCTTAAATTTTATAAGAATGACATTTTAGTCACTACTTTTATATTTGTACATTTAATTCATGTACAAACCAAATATTTACTAATTTTATCATTTCTATAAATTTTCCACTAATTTCCAATCTTTATCAATTCAACCTTCACAAAAATTATTATTTTCAAAATGGTCCCTAAACTTTCCTTCCTTGTTATTTCAATCCTTTTAACTTCATTTCACTCTTGAATCATCAAATCTATCAAGTATTCATAAATTTAAGACTAATGCTATAACTTTCTAGAATTCCCGAAAAGGTCCCTAAATTTTCAAGAATTGTTGAATGGTCCTCAAATTTCAAAAAATTCCATTTTGATCCCTAATTACTAATTTGATCATATTATCAAGAATCACTCTTCAATCCCTCTTCAAAACAATAATTTCCACAAATACCCCTTTATTTCTTCAAACTGCCGAATAAATCCTTAAACCTTTAAAATGTTCAATTTGGTCCTAAATTGTCAATTCAAGCTTGAAATAACATCTTCTATTCATTTCCTTCATCAAATAAATTTTGACAATTTAGTCCCTAATATTCCCTAAAAATTCGAATTGATCCCTAATAGAAATTTAATCTTCAAACATCAAAAATTAAGTTCTAACATCAACATAAAGCTTCAAACAACTTAAATCCTTCAATATCATCATCAATTCTCAAACCCCTAACAAATCCCTAAATTTCAAGATTACGGTTTACAACTTCCAACATGAAATTAACTTGATTTCAAGCTTGTTTTCATCAAAAAAATCTTAATTCACTATCGACTACAACAATTCTAATAAAATTTCATGAAACCCTAATTTCTCTCTCTTCAAACCCTAACTCAAAATTCATAATTCCATGAAATTTTACTATCAAAATATAGAGAATAAATAGTAGATCACGTTACCTTAAACAATTTTTCTTGAATTCTTGATCAAAAGCCTTGAAAATGGACTAGGAAATTTTTGGTATTTTCCCCCTTTCTTTCTTGGCTATTCGAACAGCCCAAGGATGAACAAAATAATGTTTTGTTCATCTGTTAAACAATCCACATGTTTAAAGATTAAAGTGAATTTTTAATTCATTTTAAATAGTAAAATTACTAATTTGCCCTTTTATTATAATGGCCAAGATTCAATCTCATCAACATCAATGGTCCTGATTAAATCCATGTGTTTTTCACCTTTCATAATTTCCCTCCGAGTTCCAAAATATTTCAAAAATGCCATCCATGACAAATGATCAATTTGCCCTCCAACTAGACTTTACTTACAACAAGTCTTGAAAATTGTCATTCCATTAAAATTGAACCAAATTGGTTCCAATCCAACCAGCCATGTCCCAAAATATCTTAGATTTTTATTTATGGCATTTATTCGATCCAAATATTCAAATTTCACTCACTACGATTTCCAAATTTTCTTCATACGAACTTTAAAGCTTTATAGCCACTAATATAGACCTCGTACGAAAAAATCCGAGTAACACGAAAGTGTCACTCTTGGGGGTGAACTATTTATTTACGGGATTAAAATATATAACTTTTGAAAATCACACTTTGATCCCTGAACTTTTCCAAAGTTTATACTTTGACCACCAAACTTTCAAAATTTCTATTTTAGTCACTAAACTTCAATCCCCACTTCAATTTTCCTCAAACTTTTACCAACTTTGAAAGTACCCAATTTAACTCACTATCTATCACATGATACTTTTAAACCTTAAAATTTTCCTTTTATAAAGACTTAGACTGAATTTTCTTAACTAGTCTATTATTCCGATAGTTATCGAAAATCTCCATAAAATAAATTTTATCTTAAAAATCCTTTATCGACAATCCATTTGAATATCTTTACTTTTACTAAGTCCAAAATATCAATTAGAAACACTTTTATGGGACCTTCTCGGAGGTCAACCATCCTAACATTTCCCTGGCCTGAGCACGCTTAACAATTTTATTCAATCCAAATTCAATACCTTCTACTATATCTTAATTCTCAAAACTGATATCAAGGTTCTTATTTTGATCAGATTCACCCTTATACTAAATAAAATCACTTGTTGGGGGGAAATTTACACATTAGTCCCCAAACTTTTCCCAAGTTCACACTTTAACCCCCCTAAACGTTCAAAAATTATAATTTGGCCACTAGTCCAAAAATTGGGATATTACAATTCCTCCCCCTTAAGAAAATTTGTCCTCGAATTTTCATTATGTTTATTCATTCTCTCTTCAGTTTCTCAAAGGATTTTCTTTACTTTATGATTCTCCAAAGGATTTTAACCAGCAAAAATTTTCTTATTCCTTAACTTTTTAACTCCGTATGCTAAGATTTTTCGCTGGTTCTTCTTCATAATCAAATTCAGTTGTAATTTGATTTCCTCAAGAATAATGGCATGTAAAGGATCCAAACGTCACCTCCAAAGCATCGACACATAGAACATGTCATGAATTTTACTCATATCCTTAGGTACCACTATTTGGTAAGCCACTGGTCCAATCCTTTTTAAAGTCTCATATGACTTAATAAATCTAAGACTAAGCTTTCCTCTCCCTATCTACATATGTCGTTTGTCAATTTGCTCCAACTTTGAGATTGTTCTAAATAATTCTTACCTTGTCTTTCATTTCTTGAACTATATCAACTCCACTTATCTTTGAATCACTTAGTACATTTCAATCTTGTAACTTAAATCAATTAGGTTGAGTCTTGCATCTTTCTCCATATAAAACCCAAAGGATGCCATTCTAATACTTGTTTGATAACTATTATTTCAAGCAACTTAGCTAAAAGAAGATACCTTTCTTATGATCCAGATAATTTCATAATACAAGCTCTAATAATATCTTATAAAATCTGAATCATCCACTCTAACTGTTCATCTGACTTACTCTTATAATCTTGTACTTTACCAATTTAAGCTTTACCTTCACCTTTCAAAACATTATTTGTCTAACTTATAAGCTCTCAATCTTGTTCAAATAAATTGGTTTAACCTGAAATTTTATTATCTCAGGTTCAAATTTCTTTGTCCCATCAATTAATTTAGTTGGTGCCCTTTTATACGGTACCATCCATACTAATTCTATTCAATTAACATCAGATAAATATCAATTATAGACTTATATCTTTTATCTTTTATCCGGTGGTAGTAGTCGACAATTCATCAAGAAACATATCTAAAAATTCCTATACATTGGGAATATTCTCTATCTTTTTACCTACTACTTGCATATCCACCACATGTACTATATAAACCTCTTATCCATTACATAGCATGCTCTAAGCCTTTGTTGCTGATATCACTGAATTGAGGCAATCCTTTCCTTTTTCCTGTAATAATTACTTTGGAACTTTTCGGTCCTGAAAATAATTGTTATTTCTTCTTGTACTTTTATCTCTGCATCATAAGAAAATACCCAAATCCTTTTTAAGAAAAATCTCTAATTCATGAAATGGAAACACCATCAATTTCACTGGAAACTCATTCTCTTGGATCACTAATAGACATTTTTACATATCTGTGCCACTATTATACTATGTTCAAGTAGATTACTAACAATCACATCAATAGAAATATCTTCGTAGATATTTCCTTTATTCCACTATCTTAACATTAATATATACGAATGAATAGTCCCCAAATCAATTAGAGCAAATACGGGCTCATTATAAAATTGAAACATATCTACTATGATATCTGCATTACTGCCCTTTGTTAACTTCCACCACGACCTCATCCTCTAGGTGGAATAACTACAAATCTCTTAATTTGAATAGACTTTCTAGTATGCTCTTCTGGATAATCCATTATAAATGCTAACATATGTACTTCTCAGTCGTAATCAGATCAACTACTAATTTACCCAGCTTATTATATTCTAACTCGTACTCTTAGATAGTACAATTGCCTTGTTTCGAACTTAAATATTATCAAAACATTTCTTCTTATACTTATTACTAATATATATTGCTTTAAACACTTCTAAAAAAATTATCCTTAGAAACGGTTACCATCTGTACAGTATTCTTCCACCAATCTCAAGCATATTCCCTTAACAAGGATACAACTTCTTCTAACTTTCTGCACCATGAATAATTTTAATCTTTTCCATCATAATCTTAACAATATTTAGCCCTAAATTGATGGCCACTAGACCGTCTTCACCATAATATTCATAACTTCTAACTTTTTAAGCTCCTTAGCCTTTTTATACCTTTATTGGAGTTAGAGTTACAACATAATATACCTCAATTACTTATCTCTAATCTTCCTCCTGATCAATACACTTAACTGTGCTTTATGATCCTACAGTATCTACTATTGGTTATCATTCAGTAAATTATTCAAACTTATTCATACTAGTGAGGAGTCATGTCAAGTTATACAAGTAGTACATATTTACCATAATATCCTAGGGGCATGTACTTATTAACTAATCATTTCTGACTTAATTTAGCCTTCAGAATTGGTTAAACCTTTGCTCTGATACCAACAAATGTAACACCCATAACATATACTCGTAATACGAATATACATTACAGATGCTACTAAAACATGTACTGAAAACTGGCTTAAATTTTTTTATCGGTAAATAACACTTTTCAAAAATTTCTATCTGAAAACATTTCTAGACAATCGTAGCTATTTTTAACCCTAAATTGGTTTATAAAGTATAAAATTAAGTTATTTGAAAGAAAATTCATTCAGGGTGAAAACGTCGCTTACTGCCTATATCCTTTCTTATTTATAAAAATTTTACGTGATAAGGTTTAAACACTGAGTCAAACCATTTTACTTTCATCCTACTAATAACATTATTTCATTTTCATACTTCATAATTTCTTATGCTTTCATACTGTAAATTTTATACTTTTAAAGCTTACCAAACAATTATTTGAAAATATAATTACATGCCCACTGGTACTTGACTATTTTAAAGACGTACGTACTTTCACTTACCAATAACTTGGCTTCCAAATGAATGGCTCCTCCTTGCTAAGTTTGATCTGAAGAACCTACGTGTGAAATAAAACACACGCTAAGTACGAACTTAGTGAGGCAATAAAACTTATGTATATAACATGAAATAATGAAATATAGTATATCGTAATAAAGTGCATTTCATTTTCTCTGTAACATGGCAAATATTTCACAATGAATGTATATCATGTATCTTTTTCTATACTCATTATGTAACATACTTTACGATCATGTAACTCACTTTTAGAACATCATATATCATAACATGGTATTGCTTTTATCATGTAAACATTTGCATGATATGTATTCTATCATGAACATACATTTATTATGCAATCATTTGCATATACTTTATCATGATCATACTTTGTCATGCAATTATTTGCATATCATGTATTCTTTCATATACTTCATGTGTCATGTATCGTATAGATCATGTATCATCACTATCATGTGATTCATGTATCATCATGCAGTCATTTGCATGCTCGTGATTTATCATATAACCTTTTTGTATTATTATTAACGTGTCTGGCTAGAGGCCCATGGAAACCCCATAGCTTATCTGCACCATAGTGCTTTGTAGTGTACGTACTCGAGAGGACGCTCTTTGCTCCTCATATAAGGACGCTCTTTGCTCCTTATATTAAACACCTCGTTAGTGCCTTTTGCACTATGGGCTTGGATCCCCAGGGTGTATCTTGTTTCATTTAAATCTTGTCATTGTCCATATTTCATGTATGCATAATGCTTCATCATTTATGCAAACAATAATTCGTACCTGGTATTCCATCAAGCTTGCCATGTCGAGCATTGTATCATATCATGTATTCTAGAGAAATGCAATGCCATTTTCAATGTAATGCAAACATTTAGAAATGCACTCACCTGAGCCATTTATTAACTTGTTTCACTAAGCTCTATTCGATCTTTTCCTTTACAAAACCTCAAATCTTCTTTTTTTTGAATCCAACTTCATTTATCACATGCATGTAAATAAACATTTGTTAAACTCACTTCTAACAATATTTCAATTAGGCTATCTAAGTATTCAACATAAAAATTTCCATAAATTCCTTCCTTATACTGTCAAATACCTCATTTTGGTCCTTAATAACCATTTCGAACTTTAAATAATTCTTCCAAACTTATTAACTAATTTTAGATACAGAATATCTAAATTTTCATTTCTGGCAGCTTTGTATTACCTTCAAGGATTTATTTCTATAAAATAATCTGAAACACGAAATTTGATTCTGTTTGTTCTGAAAGAAACTAGGTTCAATAGGCTTTTCACCCATATAAATTAATAGCTCGGACTCAACTTGTACGATTTATGACGAATTTTCAAAGTCAATTTCCAGTGCTAATTTCGGAACAGACTGGTGCTATATTTTCTGACCTTTCATCGCTTAAAAATTCATATCTTTTTACTCGGAACTCGAAATCAGTTTCCGTTTGTTCGACACTAAATTAGACGAATAAATCTTTACATTGGTATAAAATTCACCATCTAACCCTTTTCATATATATTATGGTGAATTTTCAGACTTGTTGCCAAAATCCAGTTTTATACAATTTCCATACATAGCTTCAACTTTATACTAACTTCTCCCTACTTCTCTACTTATTTTTACCAAATGTTCATTATGGTCCTCAATATTTACTCATTTAATTCATTTTGGACTAATATCCTTTTAGTCCTTAAACTCGAAATGACCATTTTAAATGAGTAAACAATTGTTCAAGCTCAATTTGAATAATTTCCAATACTACCTCTTCATTTTGGACTAATATCCTTTTAGTCCTTAAACTTTATAAGAATGACATTTTAGTCACTACTTTTACATTTGTACATTTAATTCATGTACAAACCAAATATTTACTCATTTTATCATTTCTAGAAATTTTCCAATAATTTCCAATCTTTATCAATTCAACCTTCACAAAAATTCTTATTTTCAAAAAGGTCCCTAAACTTTCCTTCCTTGTCATTTCAATCCTTTTAACTTCTTTTCACTCTTGAATCATCAAATCTATCAAATATTCATAAATTTAAAACTAATCCTATAACTTTCTTGAATTTCTTAAAAGGTCCCTAAATTTTCAAGAATTGCCAAATGGTCCTCCAATTTCCAAAAATTTTCATTTTGATCCTTAATTACTAAATCAAGCTAATTTGATCATATTATCAAGAATCGCTCTTCAAAACAATAATTTCCACAAGTACCCCTTTATTTCTTTAAATTGCCGAATAAATCCTCAAACCTTTAAAAATGTTTAATTTGGTCCTAAATTGTCAATTCAAACTTGAAATAACATCTTCTATTCATTTCCTTCATCAAATAAATTTTGAAAATTTAGTTTCTAATATTCCATAAAAATTCGAATTGGTCCCTAATAGAAATTTAATCTTCAAACATCAAAAATTAAGTTCTAACATCAACATAAAGCTTCAAACAACTTAAATCTTTCAATATCATCATCAATTCTCAAACCCCTAATAGATCCCTAAATTTCAAGATTAGGGTTTACAACTTCCAACATTAAATTAACTTCATTTCAAGCTTGTTTTCATCAAAACAAATCTTAATTCACTATCTACTACAACAATTCTAATAAAATTTCATGAAACCCTAATTTCTCTCTCTTCAAATCCTAACTCAAAATTCATAATTCCATGAAATTTTACTATCAAAATACAGAGAATGAAGAGTAGATCACTTTACCTTAAACAACCTTGCTTGAATTCTTGATCAAAAGCCTTGAAAGTGGACTAGGAAAATTTTGGTATTTTCCCCTTTCTTTCTTGGCTATTCGAACAGCCCAAGGATGAACAAAATAATCTTTTGTTCATCTTTTAAACAGTCCACTTGTTAAAGATTAAAATGAATTTTTAATTCATTTTAAATAGTGAAATTACTAATTTGCCCTTTTATTATAATGGCCAAGATTCAATCTCATCAACATCAAAGGACATTATTAAATCCATGTGTTTTCACCTTTCATAATTGCCCTCAAATATCTAAAATATTTCAAAAATGCCATCCATGACAAATGACCAATTTGCCCTCCAACTAGACTTTATTTACAGGTCTTGAAAATTACCATTCCATTAAAATTCAACCAAATTGGTTCCAATCCAACCTGGCATGTCCAAAAATATATTAGATTTTTATTTATGGCATTTATTCGATCCAAATATTTGAATTCCACTTAATACGATTTCCAAATTTTCTTCCTACGAACTTTAAAGCTTTATAGCCACTGATATAGGCCTCGTACGAAAAATCCGAGTAACACGAAAGTGTCACTCTTGGGGGTGAACTATTCATTTACGGGGTTAAAATACATAACTTTTGAAAATTACGCTTTGATCCATGAACTTTTCCAAAGTTTATACTTTGACCACCAAACATTCAAAATTTCCATTTTAGTCACTGAACTTCAATTCCCACTTCAATTTTCCTCAAACTTTTACCAACTTTGAAAGTACCCAATTTAATTCACTATCTATCACATGATACTTTTAAACCTTAAAATTTTCTTTTTATAAAGACTTAGACTGAATTTTCTTAAATCGGTCTATTATTCTGATAGTTATCGAAAATCTCCATAAAATATAATTTCTCTTAGAAATCCTTTATTGACAATCCATTCAAATATTCTTTACTTTTACTAAGTCCAAAATATCATTTAGAAACACTTTTATGGGACCTTCCTTAATAATTTCAGGTCAACCAAATTTAATACCTAACATTTCGATATCAAGGTTCTTATTTCGAGCACGCTTTTATTAATAAAAATTTAATTCAATCCAAATCATGCACCAAAATCTCACTAATGTTCAGGAGGAACGATTGCTGGAAATTCTAAGCAATTTCAAGCAAGCGTTGGGATGGACCTTGGATTATATCCGGGGAATAAGCCCAACCATTTACATGCACAAAATCATCTTGGAGGAATATCGTGGGAAGACCATTGAGGGTTAGAGAAGATTGAACCCGAGCATGAAAAAGGTTGTTAAGAAGGAGATTATCAAGTGGCTAGATGTTGGGATAATCTATCCCAGTTTTTACGGCTCGTGGGTCAGCCCAGTGCAATATGTGCCAAAGAAAGGTGGCATGACCGTGGTTCAAAATAGCAACAATTAGTTAATTTCTTCCAGGACCGTTACCAGATGGAGAGTGTGCATGGATTATAGGAAGCTGAACAATGCCACCAAGAAAGACCATTTTCCATTGCCCTTTATTGATCAGATGTTGGACAGGCTGGCAGGTAAGGCATTTTACTATTTTTTAGATGGTTATTCAGGATATAACCAAATTGCCATAGCTACAGACGATCAAGAGAAGACCATGTTCACGTGTCCATATGGGACGTTTGCCTTTAGAAGATTGCCATTTGGGTTGTGTAATGCCCCGACAACATTTCAACGTTGCATGATGTCTATTTTTTCTGACATGATTGAACAAAATTTGGAAGTATTCATGGATGATTTCTCAGTGTTTGGCAAAACATTTGAGGAATGCGTTCAGAGTTCGGAGCAAGTCTTGAAAAGATGAATTGTGACAAACCTAGTGTTGAACTGGGAAAAAGGCCACTTCATGGTCAAGGAGGGCATTGTTCTCGGGCACAAGGTAACCAAGAAGGGATTAGAGGTCGACCAAGAAAAAATTGAGGTAATCAAGCAATTGCCACCACCAACAAGTGTAAAAGATATTAGAAGTTTTTTGGGACATGCAGGTTTTTACCATCGTTTCATTAAAGATTTTTCTAAAAGTTCTAAACCTTTATGCTTGTTTTTGGAACAAAATTTCGCTTTTGCATTTGATGATTCTTGCTTAAGAGTGTTTCAGGAACTTAAGGAGAAGTTGATTAATTCCCCTATAATCGTGGCAACAGATTGGAATGAGCCATTCGAGCTCATGTGTGATTTCATCGGATCAGTATTGGGACAACAACGTGGCAAAGTTTTTCATACCATCTATTATGCCAGCCGGACATTAAATGGAGCTCAGCTAAATTATTCCACAACCGAGAAATAATTTCTTGCAATTGTATTTGCTTTTGTTAAATTCAGATCTTATTTAGTTGGTAACAAGGTTGTGGTGTATACAAATCATTCGGCACTAAAGTACATTTTGGTAAAGAAGGATGCCAAGCCCAGACTAATCCGATGGACGCTTCTACTACAAGAATTTGACCTCGAGATCCGAGACAAGAAAGGTAGTGAAAACTTAGTAGCTGACCACCTATCACGTCTAGAGCATCACCATGAAGATGGTAAGAACACTGCCATAAGAGATAAATTTCTAGATGAGTATTTGCTTGCAGTCAATGACGTTTCATGGTACGCTGACATAGTCAACTACCTGGTAAGTAATATTCTACCACTAAATCTGGCATACAATGCCAAGAAAAGATTCTTACGAGAAGTTAGGCAATACTACTAGACGAGCCAATATTGTTCAAGCAGTGTGCCGACCAAGTGATAAGATGGTGTGTGCCAGAGGATGAGCAGCACAACATTTTGTAACTATGACATGCCGCACCGTATGAAGGTCACTTTATTGGGATGAAGACTGTTGCCAAGGTGCTGTAGTCAGGATTCTTTTGGCCCACACTATACAAAGATGCCCATAACTATGACAAGGCATGTGATCGATGCCATTGGATAGAAACATCTCTGGCAGACACCAACTGCCGCTCCAAAACATCATGCCTGTGGACTTATTTCATGTATGGGGGATAGACTTCATGGGTCTATTTCCTCCATCATTTGGTAGCTTATACATCATCGTGGTTGTTGACTACATTTCAAAATGGGCTGAGGTTGTTGCATTGCCATGGAATGATGCTAAGGTCGTTGGTAAGTTCTTGCAAAAACACATTTTTACATGATTTGGTACCCCAGAGTGATTATTCATGCTGAGGGTACCCATTTTAAATGCAATCTAATCTCTAAAGCCTTGTGCAGATATGGAATTAAGCAAAGGATTGCCATGGCATACCATCCCCAAACAAATGGCAAGCCGAGATTTCAAACAAGGAGATCAAGAGTATCCTTGAAAAGACTGTAAATCCATCTAGTAAGGACTGGTCCTTAAGACTAGATGACTCCTTGTGGGCTTACGGGGCAGCTTTTAAAAGTCCCTTGGGTACTTCACCATTCAGACTCGTCTTTGGAAAAGCATGCCACCTACAAGTGAAAATTGAGCACCGTGCATATTGGGCAATCAAAATGATTGATATGGCATGTAGAGCTGCTGGAAAAAAAAGACTACTAGATCTAAATAAGTTGGAAGAGTTCAAAACACAAGCTTATGAAAATGCCAGACTCTACAAGGAGAGGACCAAACACTAGCATGACAGTAGGATAATGCCAAGACAATTTGAGGTAGGCCAACGTGTTCTAATATTTAACTCAGGGCTTAAATTGTTTCCAAACAAGCTTAATTCAAGGTGTTCAGGCCCTTTTGAAGTTGTAAAGCCTTATGTCCAAGGTGCTATGGACATTAAAAATTTGAGGTCGGGAGAAATTTTCAAGGTAAACGGTCAACGATTGAAGCACTATTTGGAAGGCACTCCGAGGAATGCCAAGGAGGTTATCCTCCTAGCAAAGATTCAATGATCATCATCAGTGTGTAATATTTGTAAATAGTAGGTTAGATGTTTTTCTTTTTAGTAATTTTCGTTTCTTTCTTTTTCTTATTTTTTGCCTTTTTTATTTTGATTTTTTTTTGCGTTGAGAGGTTTTCTTTGAGAATGTGCAGATTTAATGTGCCAGGCATATTACTGAGACAGGGACCTGGCAAGCGGCGATTGCAAATTGGGAGAATTTTGTGTGCCGGATAAAATGCCAAGGCAGGGGTTGACATGCGACGATTGGAAATTTGGAAGAAAGAAATTTACCCAAGGCTTGATTAAAACTCGGCCCATGAAAAGTAAAAATTTTCCTTTGAATTTTTACCCTAGCCACCCAAAGTGATAATTGAATTTTGAATTTCAACTTAATCATATCGCCTTATCACTCCACTTTTAAACCTCCATATCACTTAAACCATTATCACATCATCCTTATCACTTAAACCCTTACCCCTCTTAAATCGGCCATTTTATCTTTCATCTACCCTAGCCGTTCAAAACCTAAAAACTTTTCCCTTTTCCCTTTTTCTTTATCAAGAACACCAAGATTCACTATCTTTTTCTCTTGTTCAAAATGCTCGAGTTTTTTTCAATCTTTTCCAATGGCTTCTTCATCAACTCCCTTCAAAATCTTCTTCAACGAAGAGATCCACAATAAGTATGATGAAAATTTTACTTTGAGATCATTCTGTTACGAGAAAACCTTTGAGGTCAAGGACGAACCAAACTTGGGATTTACCCCAGAGTTCATGTTTGTGGTAACCAAACACAAGTGGGAGCTTTTATGCCAATAGGAGCGAGATGTTTACTCCAACATTGTCCGAGAATTCTATGCCCATCTTGTTAACAAAGATTCAACCTTTTTGATGATTCGAGGTATGTGTGTGCGTTTCGATGAAGGGTATATTAACACCATGTTTGAGTTGGCCAGTACATAGGGTGAACACCAGGAATTTGTCGAATCCATGAACACTGCCAAAAGAAAGAAGATGTTGACAGATTTGTGCAAACCTGACACCGCATTGACTGTGTCATTTAAGGGACACTGGACGGTCAAGCGACTGGCCTTAAAATCACAGCCGAAGGGGTGGAACCATTTTATCAAGGCAAATATGATGCCAACTACCCACAATGAGACTGTCTCAAAAGAGAGGCTGGCGTTATTGCACTCCATTATTACGGGCTGAAAGATTAATGTAGGCTAGATTATCATTAACGAAACTTATAAATATGTTGAAAGAGGTAATGGTAGTTTGTTTTCCCCTTTGTTAATTTCTAACATTTTCATGCATCATTGTGTGCCCAAGCTTGCTACATATAAAGCCCAAATAATCAAGGGAACAACAATCACGACCACCCTATGGAGGCAACTCACTGCCATCGGGTCGAAAGCCAAGGGCAAGGCCAAGGGAAAGGCTAAGGAATCAACGCCCAAGTCTAAGGTGCCGAAGGAAGAGCCTGATGCTCCCATGCCAGCTAGTTCAGTGGCACTGCTCTTCCAAATCCACCACCGCCATGAGATCATTCTCTAGAAATTGGAGAGAGCTGAGGAGCAAAATGTCAAGCTCTGGCATTACATTCATACCAGGGATATTGCTATCAAGGAGACCTTTACGAGTATGTCTCCAGGAGTTATGCTAACCTTCCATAAATTCCCTAACAAGCTCTTTGCCAGCAATGGTGCCATGCTATATAGCCCTCACTCAGTTTATAACCCGACACACTCAAAAGCCACCATCCCAGTTTTGCCAGTTCAAGTTGAATTCTCCAAGACAAAAACACCGCCAGAATCAGAAGAAGAAGTCCAGAAGAAACCTACCACAATGCATGCACCGTCCGATGCCACCGCCACTCCTGTTGCATCGAAGCTGGTGCAAATTATCAAGGAAGTTGGAGTTTCCACTGCTGCCTAAAAGCCAAGCATGAAATGAAAGAAAAGAATGACCCCTGATCGTAGGACATTTATCAAGAGAAAAACCTACGTCACACGAGAGGAAGTCTCCACAGGGGAGTCCTCTTCTTCCTAAACTCCTTTGCGTTTCACATGTTCATGCATTTTATTTTTCTATTATTTGTATATATGTGTTGTTTTCATGCGTTGAGGACAATGCACATCTTTGGTTTGGGGGTATGCGTTGCCTCACATTTATACCATGCCATGCATTCATGTTTACATTTCTATTGCCATGCCTAGATTAAAGCCATGTACACTGAACCACAAAAAATAGAAAAACAAAATTTTACCTTGGTCAAATTTTGAAGAATGTTAACACTTTGTTAGGCAAGTTTAATGTGTATTAGGGTAGTCTGTCCAATGAAGGATTTTTTTTTCATATGCCAGCAGAATAATAATGCTAGGTCTGCTTGGCAATTGATCTCTAGCTTAGGGAGTTGACTTTCACTTAACTCGTAGTATGCATCTAGTTCCTAAGAAAACTTAGAATTTTTGAAACTAAGCTCAAAAACATTATGCCATGGTAAAAAGAATTAATAACGCAAAAATGTTTTGCCAAGGCAAGAAAAAATGGAACACTCCTCTACCTTAGAGATAATAGGTAGCCTAGGGTTGGTGGAACTCTGTAACACCCTGGTTTTGGGCTTGGTTCGAAGGTCCGGTGGACCGGTATTAGAGATTTGAGTTGGTTTTAGGATTTAATTGGATTTATTATTTTTGATGGTGATAAAATTATGGGAAAAAACATGCTAAAATCATTATTTAATATACTAATGATTATGGTGAAATCAATTTTGGAAAACGAGTTTTAGAAGGGTGACATTTGGATTAGTGACCAAAATATAATTTTTGAAAACTATTTTTAGAAGTGACTAAAATGAAAAGGATCAAATTCTTAGAATCCTTAAGGAGCAAATTTACTAAGTTTTTACTGGTGATTTCTCTCTTCAATTAAGTATTTTTTACATGTGTTTTAAAACTTAATTAAAAGGGATTTTAGATATAAAAGTTAGTTATCACTTTTAAAGAAATTTGACGTAACTTTTCTCTCAACTTCTTTTCTGCCAAACACTCTTATTTTCATCAAATCATAGAGGCGAGAGACTTTTTTTCTTAATTTCTTGATATGTAATTGATTCTTTATCTTTGATTTGCAAAACCTTATTGAATTCTTGTGTTTTTCAAGCTTTAACAATTAATTGAAGGATAAATCACATAATAGAGGTAAGGTTCGTTCTTATCCTCTATTGATGGTTTTTTGTTGATATTCACAAGTATTTGATCCTTAATTTATGATTTATAACCTGATTTTGTGTTTTTATAATGATTAATCGATTTAATTAGGTAAAATTCATGAAATAGCGGGAGATCCAAATTGGATCTGTTTTTCCAGTGTTGAGGATTGTTTTTAAACATATTTTGGATGTATTATATTGTTTTTAAGTTGATTTTAGCAATGGAATCTCGAAACTCTTGAATTCCTAGTTGTTAAGGTTGTTAGATTTGTGTTTTTGTGGTATTGAAGTGGCTGTGTAATTGCTTGAAGTATTTGGATGAGTTAATCCTGTTTTTAAGTGTTAATTGATGATGTTTGATGGATGGAATCATTGTTTTAAGGGTGGGTTAAGTTTCGAAAGTGTTTGATGATGATTTCGGTATGTTTCAAATAAGTTTTGAGTGGGCAACTTGAGAGTTTCGGGTAATTGCTTGTAGGCAATGGTTTGAATGCATAATGATGCATTTTCCCTCTGGTTTTATGTGGTTAAAATAGGGTATAATCAATGCGACGAATCTTGACGTTGATTGTGGCTTGTCAGAAGCTTGATTCACGTTGGCGAGCAATACGGAGCGTATCGGTGAGTGGAACTGGTTTAAACGCCTTCAAGAGATTTAATAAAGGTTATTGGGAGTTTAGGTTAAGTTTGGAACACTTACCTTGTAACCCTCTCGACCCGGCCTAGACACTCGACCGAACCGAGAGTGCTACATTAGGTTTGCCCAAGCAAACCGGAGAAAGGTGACGAAAAGTCAGTATTTTTTTCTTTTATCCTGTCTAAATGCAAATTAATATTCCTACTGTTCATACTCACAGCGGGTAAATTCTCGAATGAAACGAGTCACAAAAGACAATCAATTGATTCATAATCAAAATTGAGGACTAAAACATAAATACTTCAAATTACAAAACCAAAATTGAATTTAAGTTTATCAATCCTCAATTAGTCCATTTACATGCAAAAATGATAAATTCCAGATCAATTTAATCATCCCAATTCATACAACTGCATTCCCAAAATGTAAGGACCAAAATGAAAGAACCAGAAACTTTCAAGATTCCAAAATAACCAACTTAACGGTACTCGTATCGGTACATATACTCGTGTTTCGATACGCCCTTACATTCTCAAAAACTCAGAATCTAGTAGCTAAAACACGTTCCAAAACGCTTGTTCGCGTATCGGTATGCCTGGCAAAACTACCTATGACCGTATCGAAACACTTGCTCGAGTACCGAAACATTAATCCTGAAAAAGCAGGATCGTATCGAAACACCCTCCCGTGTATCGAAATGCTATGCCTGAATTGGCCTAGTCGTACGGGTACGAGGACACATGTTTCGTTACGCCTGGACCTGTAATGACATTTTTAGCTAGTTTTTCACACAAAACTAGATGCATTTAGGTCCTAACAACTTGCATACAGACATATAACCATCTAACATTACATTTACAACAATTGCACCAAGGTTTAACTACAACACAAGATTATGCCACCCAAAAGGTTGATCTAGTGGCATGCTCCCTATAACTCAGCACCAAACATACCAAAATGCCTAACTAAGCAATTCTCAGCAAGATCACCATACCAACAACACATCAATACCATACTCAACAGGATTAGCTCATCAAAACATGTCATCCAAGCAAAAACCATCTAGATGCATGCCTAGGTAACCATATGACACCGACCATAGGTAACGGTGCATAATAAGCGAAACATCAACAATAAAACTCCAAAATCACAGCATTACACAAGCTCAAAACCAGGGAAAACTGAATTATAAATAGCAAAAAATCCATGGCGAACACATTGCCTTATTTACCAGAAACTAAAACTGAGTTCATACTCAAATAGTCTTGTCTTTGGATCATTTAATCCTTGCCTTTGCTGCCTCCAAGCTTTAATGCTCTGCATTATTAGAGAAAAGAGAGCGTAAGAACACTTGCTTAGTGAGGATGCTCTTTAACGATGATGCATTTAAAACCCTTGAAAACCAACACTTGTTTTCAAACCATGCTTACGACCTAAGCAAGCTCCAATAGTTTCAAAACAAAACATGCATGTCAACCATATGAAAAAACAATATATATATATATATATAACACATGCTAAATGATATACGAGGTAGGCTCAACATGCAATTCAGTCAACCAAGAACTCGTAATGCCCATACCTCGTATAAAATGTCGTCTTATGAACATCAACATCCTTAACTTTCAACAAATAATACCCCGACTTTAAATCTATCTTCGAAAACATTACTGCCTCGCGAAATTGATCGAACAAGCCATCAATCCTCAGCAACGGATACTTGTTCTTCACTATCAACTGACAATAATCAATGCACATATGCATCGATCCATCCTTCTTTTCTCATAAAGAGAACCATAGCACCACAAGGAGAAACACTCGGTCGAATGAACTCATGATCTAGAAATTCCTGAAGCTATGATTTTAACTCCTTCAGTGCCATCCGATAAGGAGAGATGGACACCGGAGTTGTACCTTCATAAGTTTCAATGAGAAAATCCACCTCCCTATCTGGAGGTAAACTAGGCAACTCTTCAGGAAAAACTTCTGGATAATCACAAACAACGCGAATGTCCTGCACCCGAACACCCTTGGCTTCTGAATTCATAACAATAGCCAAATAAGCTTGGCAACCATCAAACATCATCTTCTCCGCTCGGGTATCCAAAACAACATTAGACAAGAATTTTACATTCTCACCCAGCATCACGACTTCATAATCATCGGCCAACTTCAGAGAATCCTTTTGGATTCACAATCCACCTCTGCCTTGTGCTCACTTAACCAATCCATACCCAATATAACATCAAAACCATGAAATGGCAACTCCATCAAATCTGCGGCAAACTCAGACCTTGCACCGACAAAGGACAACGCTTATACAACCTTCTAGTTGTAACTGTCTCCCCAAAAGAACTAGTTACCAACATGTCAACATCCAAGATCTTAACAGGAACATTTAACATTGATGCATGCTCACTTAGGATATTTGAATGAGTAAACCCTGAATCAAAACTGCAAGGTGAAAGTACCTGTGATCACACCTATTTCGTTACGCCTTTCACGATGAGCATAGATCCATGCTGGTCCACCATTCTCTGGTTGTACCGCAACAGCATGAGCCACAACTCTCTGACCATCCTCGCACCTCTAAAAGATACCTCTACCACGACCTTGGCCCATAGCAGGTACAACAACTCGAACCAGTGCATCACCCACAGCACGAGGACAATCATGCTTCATGTGACCAGGAGATCCACATATCCAGCAACTCATGGTATTTCCCCAACACTCGCCTGCGTGACGTCTACCGTAATGCTCGCACTCAACTACAATACGAACACCTTGGTTACCCTGGCCACCACCACGCATGTAATCTGACTTGTACCTCTTATCTCGAAACCTCCTATTTTGCCTCCCAGAATAGCCAGAGTCAGATCCTCGCTTATTCGAGACCATGCCCGAACCTTTTCCTAACACCCTCAAGGACTAGTCAATATCCCGACACCCTCAAGGACTACCCAACAGGTATGTTTTGATATCCTTCACTAATACATAGCAAAATCTGTTGCACCTCTCAAGATCATCCAGAGCAAACTCCGAAGCATACTGACTCAAATGAACGAATTTTACCTCATATTCTACCATGGACAAGCCGCCCTGAACCAAGAACATAAACTCATATTTTCTCGCATCCAGATACTGAGGACCAAGATACTTCTTCTTGAAAGCTCTTCAAAAGAACTCCCAAGTTACATCTGCCTCTGGGACATTAGCTATTGTGGTCACCCACCAATGATAAGCATCACCATGCAACAACGACATTGTACAACCCAGCTTACGCACATCATTACAGCCCATTTGATCCAGAATATGGATCGTACTCTCCAGCCAACATTCGGCTGCCTTAGGGCTCAAACCCCTGAACTTAACGCCTCCCAAACTACAAAGACGCTCCAAAGGTAACCTTAGGTTAACCGCCACAGCAGGTGCTGGCACCTGTGCATGCACTCCAGCCATCGCTGCTTGAGAAGCTCCCGTTATCGCCTGAACTAACAGAGTTAGATCACCAAATACCGGCACTTGATGAGCCTGGGGCACACCACCAGCCCCAGCATTGACCGACAGAATCAACAGAGGAGGAGGAGAAGGTAAGACATTAGTGGGATTCTCTTCCTCAACATTATTCTGCCCGATTCCAGCATTACCAGCCATAGAACGTGTCTCACGTCGAACCATGCTAATAAAAGCAACACAACACATTAAAGTCAGGCTAACACAAGGCAAAGAATCCAATACCACATTATAAAACATCGGTAATAGGCAATGTGTTCCCAATTCATACCCCAACATGATGTAAATCAATCACCTTACATGTACACAGTCACCGTGCATAACCAACAATGATATACAACCAAACAACAACATCCTAACCTTTCGTAACATGGCTCTAAAACCAACAAATGTAACCCTCTCGATCCAGCCTAACGCCTGACCGAACCGAGAGCACTATATTAGGTTTACCGAAGCAAGCTGAAGAAATGTTACGAAAAGTCTGTATTTTTTTCTTTCATCTTGTCTAAATGTAAATTAATGTTCCTACATGTTCATACTCGTAGTGGGTAAATTCTTGAATGAAACGAGTCACAAAAGGTAGTCAATTGCTTTATAATTAAAATTGAGGACTAAAACGTAAATACTTTAAATTACAAAACCAAAATTGAATTTAAGGTTACCAATCCTCAATTAGTCCATTTACATGCCAACATGATAAATTCTAGATCAATTTAATCATCCAATTCATACAATTGCATTCCCAAAACTCAAGGACCAAAATGAAACAACCAAAAACTTCAAAGATTCCAAAATAACCAACTTAACGGTACCCGTATCGGTACGAAAACTCGTGTTTTGATACGCCCTTACATTCTCAAAAAACTTAGAATCTAGTATCTAAAACACGTACCGAAACTCTTGTTTGCGTACCGGTACGCCTGGCAAAACTACCTATGACCGTATCAAAACACTTGCTCGAGTATCGAAACATTAAGCCTGAAAAGGCAGGCTCATATCGAAACACCCTTCCGCGTATCGAAATGCTATGCCTGAAATGGCCTAGCTATACTGGTAAGAGGACACCTGTTTCTATACGTTTGGACCTGTAATGATAGTTTTAGCTGGTTTTTTTCACACAAAACTAGATGCATTTAGGTCCTAGCAACTTGCATGCATACATATAACCATCTAACGTCACATTTAACAACAATTGCACCAAGGTTTAATTGCAACACAAGATTATGCCACCCAAAAGGTTGATCTAGAGGCTTGCTTCCTATAACTCACCACCAAACATACCAAAATGCCTAACTAAGCAATTATCAGCAAGATCACCATACCAACAACACATCAATACCATACTCAACAGGATTAGCTCATCAAAACATTTCATCCAAGCAAAAACCATCTAGATGCATACCTAGGTAACCATATGACATCAACCATAGGTAATGGTGCATAATAAGCGAAACATCAACAATCAAACTCCAAAATGACATCATTACACATGCTCAAAACTAGGGAAAATTGAATTACAAATCCAAAAAACCAATGGTGAACACATTGCCTTATTAACCGAAAACTATAATTGAGTTCATACTCAAATAGTCTTGTCTTTGGATCACTTAATCCTTGCCTTTCCTGCCTCAAAGCTTTAATGCTCTGCATCATTAGAAAAAAGACAGCGTAAGAACACTTGCTTAGTGAGGATGCTCTTTAACGATGATGCATTTAAAACCCTTGACATGCTTACGACCTAAGCAAGCTCCAATAGTTTCAAATCAAAACATGCATATCAACCATATGCAAAACAATATATATATATATAACACATGCTTAATCCCAAAGCAACAAATACAAAACCATGCTTACAATCCCAAAGCATTATATACAAACAATGCTTAAAATCCTAAAGCATTATATACAAAACCATGCTTAAATCCCAAAGCATTATATATAAAACCATGCTTAAATCCTAAAGCATTAGATAGAAATAGACTCAACATTAGAATTCTCATATATTGGCAATTATAGTGACCCCAGATAGTTGACCACAATCCTTGATTAGCCGACCACTAATCTTTATTTAACCGACCGTTAACTTTACACATCAGATACACGGATCTCCCTTAATGACTGACCATTATCAAGACTACCCCATGCCGACCGCATGAATTTACAACCTTGTCGACTGCAAGCTTTACATCAATGAGGGGAACCGACCGCTCAACCTAAGTGATAACAACATAGTCCGGGTAGCCGACCGCTATACCTCAAAGACTCTTAACCCACGATTGATTTTTAACCATATTATAGTGCACTTTATCCTATGGCATGCCACATATGCAAATCACATTGCCATAGCATATCACATTCCAGACCGGAATGAAAACCAATGCTCACTAGCATTAAATATACCTTTAAGCCACTGCATATGTACTTTAAAATCATGCATTAATAGTAAGTAAAGCAAACCATGTTTATGACTAAAACATGAATCACATATGCTCATATCCGAACTGATATTGAAGTGTAACACCTCGGTTTTGGGCTTAGCGATTTTTAGGTTTATTAGATGGTCTGGTGGATTGGGTTAGAGATTTGAGTCAGATTCAGGACTGTATATTTTTCAGTAAGATAAAAATATGGAAAATAGTTAAAAATCATCTTTTAATATATATTGATTTTTGGTGGAATCAATTTTAGAAAAGGGAATTTGGAAATATGACATTTTGGGTTAGTGACCAAAATGTGATTTTTGAAAACTATTTTAAAGTGACTAAAATCAAAAGGGTCAAATCCTTAGAATCCTTAAGGATCTAATCTACCAAGTGTTTGTTGGTGGTTTCTCTCTTCAATTAAATCATTTTAAACATGTGTTTTAAAAGGTTGTTGATAAGGATTAAATATCTAAAGTTAGTTATTAGTTTTTAAAGAAATTCACGTAACTTTTCCTAAACCTTTTCCCTCAACTTATTTTCTTCCAAACACTCAAAATTTTTCAAAATCCAATGGTTTCCGAGTGGGCAACTTGGGAGTTGCAGGAGATTGCTGTTAGGCAATGGTGTGAATGCATTTTAGTGCATTTATCCTCTGGTTTTATGTGTTGAAAACAAGGGACAATCAAGGTGACGAAGCTTGACGTTGTTTGGTAGCTTGCAGGGAGCTTCGCGTTGGCAAGGAAGGTGAGGCATATCGGTGAGTGGAAATTGGTTTAAAATGCTTTACAAAGTTTTGTAGAGGTTGTTGGGAGTTTAGAGTAAGCGTGAGACACTTACCTAAGCGCAGAAGTAGGTTTCCCTTATTTTGCTCTTGAATATCGGCTTAGATTTGGGCATGTTGTTTGCTTGTTTTGGTGATAAACATGGTATGACTTACTTACTGGTAATGCATGATTTTGAGTACATATGCAGGGGTTTGAAAGTATATTAAATGCTATTGAGCATTGGTTTTCATTCCGGTTGGGAATGGTGTTATTGCATTGGCAATGAGATTTGCATATGTGGTGTTTTATGAAATGCATTGTAAAATAGTAAGTGAATGGTTTCGTAAACGATATATTGTCTATGTGACAAGATGAGAAAAAAATTAGATATAGTTGGCATGCCATAGGATTAAAAGTGCACTATAAAATATGAACAAAATCGATCGTGGCCATGGGTCCTTGAGGTATGGCGGTGTAACAAGGCCACTCGGACTGTTGGGGACCTCATTTGGGACTTGCGGTTTAACTAGGCAACCCAAATTGATGGTGATCTTGCGGATTAACTAGGCAAGGTTGGTACACTTGCGGTTTAACTAGGCGAGGGTGTCAAACCTTGTGGTCTAGCTAGGCAAGGTTTGGGATATCATGCGGTTTAACTAGGCATAGTATGAGAGATCCGTGTATCCGATATGTGTTTAGGATAGAGATAGTCTATTCGGGTCACTATAAATGCCAATATATGTGGAAGTTCATGTGTTTGAACCTTGTTTGTAATGCTTTGGGATTTAAGCATGGTTTGTTTAAAATGCTTTGGGATTTAAGCATGAATTGTATATGATGTTACGTTTCTGGTTAATAAGGCAATGTGTTTGCCATGGTTTTTAGGAGTTGTAAATCTGTTGCATTATGGTTCTTAGAACGATTCTATGCTGGTTTTTGTTGATGGTTATATGTTGCTCAGCTTGATGTTGCTACTTGCCTATAGTTGAGGTTGAATGGATGTTTAGGTATGCATCTAGAGTTTCCTCGTGGATGGCCATGTTGTGTTGGTTTGACCAAGTTTGGTATGCTATGTTGTGTGTGTTGGCATGATGCTTATGCAGAGAATGGCCTAATTGTGCATTTTGGTATGTTTGGCAATATAGTCTAGGAAGCATGCCTCTAGAGTGGTCCTTTGGAAGCTTGATGTTGTTTTGTTTGTCTAATTTGGGTATAAGTGATAGATTATGTGTATTCAAGGGTTGATATGTATATTTGCAAGTTGCTAGGGGTCAAATGCATCTAGAATTATGTGAAAAACTAGCTGATTTTGACATTACATGCCCAAGAGTACCGATAAGCGCACCAAAACGCGGGGGACCGTATCGGTACAGCTAGGCAAATAAGGCCAGGGTGTTTCGGTACGGGTATGGGGCATTTTGATACGACAATTGGTTTCTGGAATTTTACTTTTTGGAGAAGAGCCCGCATACCGAAACACTAATGGATCGTATCGGTACTGTGTGAAATGATTTTAAAACGTATGTTATACTCGAAGTGGCATACCGATATAGGTATTGCCATATCGAAATGATGAGTTCACAATCGTATCGATACGGGGCTTAGCATTTTGATACGGATTTCGTTAATTCTGTTAATGTCTTGGAAAGGCAGTTTTGTTTTCTTTCATTTTAGTCCCTGAATCTTGTTTTGTTAATTGTTTGAGCATGGTTGATCGACTGAAGCTGATTTTTGCCATACAAGCATGAAACGAACTTAATTAAACGTTGGTAAGTTAAAAATTGGAAAAGCCCTTACATATTGTTGTTTTTACAATTAGGTCCCTAAACTGTGTTGTGTCCAATTGGATGTCACTACGATGCTCGATTGAGATGAGTGCTCACCTATGAACAATATGATCATGTAGGAAAGAGTTAATGCATATAGAAAAGATAAAAAGAGAAAAAATGGATGTGTTTTAGGTTTAATCTTCCCGGTTTACTTCGGTAAACCTAATGTAGCTTGCTCGGATCGGTCTTGCGACTAGGACGGGTCGAGGAGGTTACATGAAGAGCAAAAGTGGAAAACTTACTTCCGAGCTTAGGTAAGTGTTTCAACCTTATCCTAAGCTCCCAAATTACTTTCAAACCTTTGTAAGACTTTTAAGACTATTTCCATTCACCGATTTCACTTCCCCTTGCTTGCTACCGCGAAACAAGCTCCTAGCAAGCCTAGACCCACCTCAAGATGCTACGCCTTCACTATCCTCTATTTCTGCCGCACACACTAGAGGAAACATGCATTAAAATGCATCCAATACTCTGTTTCACCCCAAAATCCCGTAGCTCTCAAGATGCCCACTCAAAACTCACCCAAAACTTACCGAAATCAACCTCAAACACTACTCAATCCTAACCCAGCTATATAATAACGATCTTAAACATCAAGCGTCATCAATTGATATCTAAAAACTCATCTCCAACATCCTTTTACTTCCAACAATGATTAAACACCTTAAACAACCCCAAAACCCTAAACTATCAACCTAAACAATTAGAGATTCAACCAATTTCGGGATTCCATTATTAAAAACAATTTATCCACATTATAATACATCCAAAATAAGATTAAAATCAATCCACAACACTAGAAAATAGGTCCAAATCGAAAATCACAAGATCCTTCAATTAAACCCAATTAAGCTAAAATCCATAATTAATTAATCAAAACCTATTAGAAAACATATGTAAAGAGCCTAGAACTTTGGAATTTCAGTAAAGAACCTATCATTAGAGGAGAAGAATGAAGCTTACCTCCAATGAATGAGTTTCCCCTCAATTGGATGGTTTTTCCTCTTGAAAAATAAAGAAATTCAATAAGATTTTTGGAAAACAAATTGAGAAATCATTTAGCAAATCAATGTGTTAAGAAATTAAGATCATTACCTTAAATCTCTGATGGAAAAAGAGTGTTTGGCTGACAGTGTTTTGAGGGAAAAGTTACGTCAAAATGTGTTTGAGAAAGATAACTACCATTTTAACAAAATTCCATTTAATTCTTTAAATTAAAACCTTTGGAAAATAATCCTAATTAAGGGAATACTCATATTAGACCAAATGTTAAAATAGCTCCTTAAAGATTCTAAGTTTTGACTCTTTACAAAACAACCACCTTTTAAAATAGTTTTCAAAAATTGCATTTTGGTCACTAAGCAAAACGTTACCCTTCCAAGGCTGGTTTTCCAAACTTTCTTTCACCAATATTTTTAATATAATAAAATATGATTTTTAAACATTTTCCATATTTTTACCCTCTTTTACTCTTTAATATCGGTTCAGATATAAGCATGTGTAATTCATGTTTTGGTCGTAAACATGGTTTGATTTACTTATTGGAAATGCATGATTTTAAGCACATATGCAGGGGTTTAAAAGTATAAGAAATGCTAGTGAGCATTGGTTTTCATTCCGGTCGGGAATGGTGTTATTGCTTTGGCAATGTGATTGCATATGTGGTGGTTTTGTATAATGCATTGTAAAAAAGTGAGTAAATGGTTTTGTAAATGATATATTGTCTATGTGACATGATGAGAAAACATTCGGATATAGTTGGCATGCCATAGGATGAAGTGCACTATAATATGTTAAAAATCGATCGTGGTTAAGAGTCCTTGAGGTAAGCGGTCGGCTACTCAGATTATAATATTGTCACTTGGGTTGAGTGATCGGTTCCCCTTGTTGATGTTGATCTTGCGGTCAGCAAGGGTGTCATATCATGCGGTCGGCATGGTATGGGTCATGGTAGTGATTGACTATCATGGGAGATCCGTGTATCCGAAATGTAAGGTTAATGGTCGGTTACTTAAAGATTAGCGGTCGGCTAATCAATGATAGAGGTCGTCTATCTGGGGTCACTATAAATGCCAATATATGAGAATTCAAGTGTTAAACTTATTTTATAATGCTTTGGAATTTAAGCATGGGTTTGTATTTAATGCTTTGGAACTTAAGCATGGGGTTGCATTTAATGCTTTGGAATTTAAGCATTGTTTTGTTTATAATGCATTGAGAATTTAAGCATGTAGATTATAATGTTTTGCATATGGTCGATATGCATGATTTGATTTGGAATCATTGGAATTTGCTTGGGTCGTAAGCATGGTTTGAAAACAAGTGTTTAGTTTTCAAGGGTAGTAATGCATCATTGTTTTAAGAGCATCCTCATTAAGCATGTGTGCTTACGCTCTCTTTTTCCCAATGACGCAAATAATTGAAGTTTTGGGGTTGCAAAGGCAAGGCTAAAGTGATCCTAAGACAGAAGCGACTTTGATTATGAACTCGGTTTATGTTTCTGGTTAATAAGGCAATGTGTTCGCCATATTTTGGGGATTTGTAATTCTATTTTTCTATGAGTTTTAAGCACTAGTAGTGCTGGATTTTATGGTTGTTTGATGTTGTTTGAGCTTGAGTAAATCTTGCCTATGTTGTTGCTAGCCAAGTTGATACATGCATGAGCGGGGTCAAATTACTAATATTGGACAAGAAGCTGAATTTGTTCGATGCAAACAATAAAATCCAAAACAATGCACGCATAGGAGGTCAAAAACGATGCATCTTGGACAAGAAATTGAATCTGTTTGTGAAGTCTGGAAAGTCATCCAACTTGCGACGAGTTTTTGGATGGGATCCGGGAATTTCTGAGTCAAGTTTTCTTATAACAAATTGTCCATCATTCAGTTACCTTTCCAATGCATCTTGAAACGCGTCAATCAGACATCAAGAACTCAAGATACGTTCAATTTACTGAAGATTGCGCATGCAGAAAACTAGATACGGGATTTTGTAAAATTCAGCCCAAAAGCAAACATATAAGGCTTTGGACGAATTAAACTTAGCCCAATATATTTATTATCATTTAAATTGATGTTTTTAGGGTTTTATATACTTTAGGAACCAACCACCCAACCCTTATCAGCTTATCATTTGCCTTATCACCCTATTCCTTGCCACACAAGCACAAGGAGTTTAAAGGCTGCTATTTTTTATTATTTTTAATTAGATTAGGTTTTCCTTGTTTTAGTAGAAATTAAATTACTTTGTCTATCCTTCACCTATAAAAGGATGAAGCCTCCATCATTGTAAGGGAGATTTTCATTGATTTATGAAATATTTAGTGAGTTTGTTTTTGCAAGTGTTGATTACTTGTGCCTTCGAAGTCTTCTTCAACATAAGTTCGACGAGTTCTAGTGAGGGAGATCATCTTTATACTCTTGCTTGCCTAGATAATCGCGTCTAGGAGGGTGGGTTAGAGCTGCTTGAGGTTGCTTGCTTAGATAATTGAGTCTAAGAGGGTGCCGAGGACAAAACAACATCAACAATTCGCAAGCCATCTTCATATTCAACCTTAACACCATCTTCCACAATTCCATAAACAAAGCTGGAATTTTCAGATTTGTTTTACTTATCACTT
Organism: Hibiscus mutabilis; assembly: GCA_019671005.1. Lineage (NCBI taxonomy): Eukaryota > Viridiplantae > Streptophyta > Magnoliopsida > Malvales > Malvaceae > Hibiscus > Hibiscus mutabilis. Next base: position 22,001,882 of record CM033728.1, on the reverse strand, counting down.
TCTCAATCTTTTTTAATCTTTTTTTATATCCTTATTTCTTATCATATAATCCTTCATCTTGTCTTTCTTTCTTTAAATTTCCATCCTTGAATCTGAAAATTTCAAGAAAATCCCTTATCTTTTCTCTTGAATTTTTAGATCTGCCCAAACTTCCTTGATTGAGTCTAGAGCTCCTAGTTCAACAACATTATTGAAGGCTTCCAAATCCAAGATTGCGCTACTCTATCATTTGGTATTAGATTTGAGACGATTCTTGGCAAGAATTTTGGCGTTTTTGGGAAAAAAAATCGAAAATTAGGGAAATTTTGTCAAAACCAAACGAGTAAATTTTGAGCTGAACATTTTCCATATCAGATCTAAACTATTGGAGGAGTCACCACACAAAATTTCAAATTTTTTGGACTTCAGGAACATCTCGAACAAAGTGGATAAACTTTCAGCAAAATTAGGGTTTTCCCCCTACTTTAACCCTATTTTCATTATTTTTTCTTCAATTTTCGTTATTTTCATTTTATTTACCTTGTAAAAAGAAAAGAAAGTAAAGTGAGAAAGCTCATACCTAGCCATCAACCACCACAAGCATCACATTGAAGTGGATTCAACATTGGATTTCTTCCTTCAAGTTGTTTCTGGGTTATCATCTTTCTCTACTATCTTTTTCTACTCTTAGTTTCTTAAGTTCCTTTGTTTTGCTTTTTCTTTCTTCTATTACGTAATTTAACACCTTCTCTTTTCTAGTGTGAGTATGACTAAAAGTTGCATTACAATCCTTCTTTCTTGCAACTATATTCAATTGGTGTCAAGCATTTCATTGGACTCCTAGTACAATTAAGACTCATTGTTAGGATTAAACTCTGAATGTAACTTGTTGACTTGTAGTAGGAAGGTCTTTAAAGAGCATGAGATCGGTTTACTTGCCTCACTAAATATTTATTCTTGGAGTGTTTAGTGAGATTTCTAGTTTTCTTTTGCTTTTTACCTTTTAAATCTGAGTGTTTTAGGATATCAGAAATGAGTAACGACGAAGAAACACATGAGGTGACTCTTCAAGAAGTTTCAGATACTCTCAATAAACTTGAACGGACTGTAACCTCATTGGCAACCAAGCTTGAGCACACCAATATAGCCGTAACTGCAATCACTCAAACCATTGGGAGATTAGAAACCACTGCTATTGCAAACGATACTGAAGAGCCTAGGCGTCCAAATCTTGTTCTCATTCAGAATAGATGCCAAAACCCCCTACATAGGCATAATCCTCGCACAGAGTCGAGACGAGCAACAAACACCTTAGCCAAACCGAAGATCACTGTACCACATTTTCAAGAAAGGTATGACCCTGATGCTTATTGTGACTGGGAAAATCAAGTTGAATGTCCCGAAGAGGATCAAGTTCCACTGTTGACTCTCGAATTCACTGAATATGCATCCATTTGGTGGTCCCAATTGGTCCGCAATCGGCGTCTCAATAGAGAATCCAAGATAACCTCATGGGGAGAACTTAAAAAAGTCATGTGAGAACGATTTGTTCCCCAATTATATCAACGAGAGATCAAACAAAAGTTACAAAGGATCCGACAAGGCTGCAGAACTGTTGATGAGTATCTTAAAGTGATAGAATCATTGATGCAAAAAGCCGACATACAAGAGGATGAAGAGGATAAAATGACTAGTTTTGTTATCGGACTCAATGACAACATTCTTGAGGTACTTAAACTCAAAACCTACTACACCCTTCAAGAGGCATTCCAATTCGCCATGGCAATCGAAAGCGCATCAAAGATCGAAAACGATATCGATAGAAGAATTATCACTATGACAGAGGTACGACTCAACCTTTATCTCATTCTAATTCTTCTAAACCTTTGCTCGACTCAAGTATACCAAAGCAGAAAATTGAAACATCCAAGTCACTGGACAAAACCAAGACAAAAATCCCCATGTTGACGGAAAACACACAAACGCTCAAACAAGAGGATAGTGATAATGAACATATTAGACAACATGACAATGCTTCTAATCCCTCATGTGAAGTACTAGGTCCACTTGCTATACTCTCATCACCTCCCCACAAAGAAAGTAAGTGTAATTCTAACCCTTCATTTGATTCTTGTCCTATCATTACGTTAGAGACACTTTCTCCTCTACAGAAATTGTACATTGATGATAATTTTTGTGAGAGGGATATGGGATGTGAGATACAAAAGACTGAGAGTAAAGAGGCTGAGAGTGAAAAAATTCAAATTAACGGCCCAAATTTGGTGAGTGAAAATACATGAGGTAAAAGTCACACAAAGCCCAAAAGAAAAAGACAAGAAAAAGAACGTGACAAGTGATTTTGTTTTGACTAATCCTTACAAATGTTCGAGTAGTGTTGTCTTGTTTTCTTAGGATTTTGTTGAACCATTGAGAGGAGCTCAATTAGATCACTCCACATACAACAAAGAAGCCTTTTCAATTGAAGTTGATGATTGTTCTCTCATTGCCGATTTAGATTCGAGGATGAATCCTTTTGAGGAGTGGGGGAATGATACATGCACGAGCAGGGTCAAATTACTAATATTGGACAAGAAGCTGAATTTGTTCGATGCAAACAATAAAAGCCAAAACAATGCACGCATAGGTGGTCAAAAACGATGCATCTTGGACAAGAAATTGAATCTGTTTGTGAAGTCTGGAAAGTCATCCAACTTGTGATGAGTTTTCGGATGGGATCCGGGCATTTCTGAGTCAAGTTGTCTTCTAACAAATTGTCTGTCATTCAGTTACCTTTCCAACACATCTTGAAATGCGTCAATCGGACATCAGGAACTCAAGATACGTCTAATTTACTGAAGACTGCGCATGCAAAAAACTAGATACGGGATTATTACGGGATTTTGTAAAATTCAGCCCAAAAGCTAACATATAAGGCTTTGGACGAATTAAACTTAGCCCAATTTATTTATTATCATTTAAATTGATGTTTTTAAGGTTTTATATACTTTAGGAACCAGCCACCCAACCCTTATCAGCTTATCACTTGCCTTTTCACCCTATTCCTTGCCACACAAGCACAAGGAGTTTAAAGGCTGTTATTTTTTATTATTTTTGAGCAATATTAGGTTTTCCTTGTTTTAGTAGAAGTTAAATTACTTTTTCTATCCTTCACCTATAAAAGGATGAAGCCTTCATCATTGTAAGGGAGATTTTCTTTGATTTATGAAATATTTAGTGAGTTTGTTTTTGCAAGTGCTGATTACTTGTGCCTTTGAAGTCTTCTTAAACATAAGTTCGACGAGTTCTTGTGAGAGAGATCATCTTCACACTCTTGCTTGCCTAGATAATCGCGTCTAGGAGGGTGGGTTAGAGCCGCTTGAGGTTGCTTGCTTAGATAATTGAGTCTAAGAGGGTGTCGAGGACAAAACAACATCAACAATTCACAAGCCATCTTCATCTTCAACCTTCACACCATCTTCCATAATTCCATAAAAAAAAGATGGAATTTTCATATTTATTTTACCTATCTTTTTCTCAATCTTTTTTATATTCTTATTTCTTATAATATAATCCTTCATCTTGTCTTTGTTTCTTTAAATTTCCAGCCTTGAATATGAAAATTTCAAGAAAATCCCTTATGTTTTCTCTTGAATTTTCAGATCTGCCCAAACTTCCTTGATTGAGTCTAGAGCTCGTAGTTCTTGCAACAACTTGATTGAAGGCTTCCGAATCCAAGATTGTGCTACTCTATCACAAGTGCTAGGGTATGCATCTAGATGATTTTGGATTGGTTACCATGGTTTGATGATTCAAGCAAGTTTGGTTTGATGCTATAAATGTGCAAGCATGTTGAGTATGCCTTAAATATATCAAATGTGAGTTTTGATTGCTTGGTGAAATGATAATAGGATGCATGTCTATAGAATGTCTTAAGTAGTATAAATGCCATGAATGGTTGTCGAATCTGTGATGCTTTGGTTGGTAATGTATCTTAGTAATGTTGTATCAGTGTTTGAAGCATATTGGAGTGTTTTGGAAATCATCAAAATGTGTTTTGACAGCAATTTTGGACATTACAGGTCTAGACGTACCGGTACGGGTGTCCCTGTTTCGGTACGGATAAGCCATTCCAGGCTTAGCATACCGGTACTCGGGCAACTATTTCGGTATGAGCTTAGGCTAATATGGCTAGTGTTTGGGTACTCGGGGAGACGTTTTGATACGGTATAGTAGTTTTATGAAGGGCGTTTCGATACGCGAGGGTGTATCAGAATGGAAACAGGCTACTGGAATTCTGGGGTTTTGCAATAATGAAGGCGTATCGAAACACCCCTTTGACCGTATCGTTACGATGGCAGTTAAATTGGTTATTGGAATATTCTAAAGTTTTATTTTCTTACATTTTAGTCCCTAAATGTTGTGGATGCAATTGAATGAGTTTGGATGACCTTTCTGACCTGGTTTTTGACATGTAAGCATGAAACCTACTTAATTAAATATTGGTAATTTAAAAATGATCTAAGTCCTTGCAGTTTTCTAAAATTACAATTTGGTCCCTAAATTGCAATTGAGTTCAATTGGATGTCAATTTGATGTCTGATTGAGTTGATTTTTCAGCTATGATCTGTAACACCCTAGTTTTGGGCCTAGCGGTTCTGAGGTTTGTTAGACGGTTCGGTGGATCGAGTTTGAGATTCGAGTTAGATTCAGGACCGTATATTTTTTCGGTAAGATAAAAATGTGGGAAAATAGTTAAAAATCATCTTTTAATATATATTGATTCTTGGTGGAATCAATTTTGGAAAATGAAATTTGGAAATGTGACACTTTGGTTAGTGACCAAAATGCGATTTTTGAAAACTGTTTTAAAGTGACTGAAATGAATAGTCAAATTCTTATAATCCTTAAAGATCTAAATTACCAAGTTTTTTGCTGGTGGTTTCTCCCTTCAATTAAATCATTTTAAACATGTGTTTTAAAGGGTGATTAAGAGGGATTAAAATATCTAAGTTAGTTATTTGCTTTTAAAGAAAATTTACGTAACTTTTTCCTAAACCTTTTCTCTAACCTTCTTTTCTGCCAACCACTTAGAATTTCATCAAAATCCAGAGGTGAGAGATCCTTTCACTCAGATTTTTTATTCTAACTTGATTCTTTAACTTTGTTTTACAAAATCTCATTGAAATCTTATATTTTCTTAGTTTTAAACAAGTCAATTGAGGGAGAAAACACATAACATGGGTAAGGTCCGTGACCTCCTCTGTTAAATGGTTCTTTACTGATATTCCCAAGTATTTGATCCTTGATTTATGGTTTATAGTCTAATTTTGTGTTTTTATATAGATTTAATTGGGTAAAATTGATGAAATGATGAAAGATGGAATTGAATCGGATTTCCAGTGTTATGGATTGTTTTTGAACATATTTTGGATGTTAAATGATGCTGATAAGTCGATTTTATCAATGGAATCCCAAAACTCTTGAATCTCTAATTGTTTAGGTTGCTAGATTTGTGTTTTTGGGATGTGTTTGCTGGAAGTGTAAGGTTGCTTTGATTCTATTTTTAGGTGTTAATTGAAGGTTAATGTGATGTTAGATTGATGGATCCGGAAGTGATCGGTGAAGCTTTGGAGGCTTCAAACTTGTTTTCGCGTCGAAGAATAGAGGTTTCGCGTATCGGTGAGTGAGAATGTGGATTCCAGCATTGTAATGTTTTAAACGTGGGTTATGGGAGTTTAAACTTAGCTTGATATGCTGGTTTAAACTCAAAAGTAAGTAAAAGTGTATTTTCTCTATCGGTCATGCTAGTGTTAAATGGTTTTACGCACTTGTTTTGATTTACGTGTTACCTACTGTTTAAGCATGATTTAAAGGATTTGATATACTGTTTATAAGCATGAAATGCTGAAGGATGCACATGGTAAGTGATCCTTGTAAGTATATGGTTTATACTTGTGATTTCAAGCATGGTTGTTGCTTTGGAAAATGGTCTGGTTAATTCTTGTTAAAAACAGTGAGGTAATGTTAAATGGTTAATTATATTGGCAAGTGATGTGGTTTTAAAATTGTTATCAGATATAGTTGGCCGGCCATATGATTGATTACACTATAATAAGTCGCCTTGGATATTGAGGGGTTTAGATCCGTGTACCAAAAACTCCATCTGAGTACCCTAACGGTAGAGGGGCTAAACAGTATCGTAGACTCCTGTTAGTGGATTAAGCGTCTAACCGATGATTGGGGTTGGTGTCCCCGTGGGTTGAAAGGTGTACCCGATTGGTAATGTACCGCGATTGTTATTGTATCACTATTCCGGCTGAGATGGCTTGAAGTGTTGGTTGAACACTTGATAAATTCGTGTATTGGATGAACTCGTTTGTTAATGGACTTTTTTAATGATCACTTGTAAGCCAATATAACTGTTGATGTATCATTGGAAAGTTTATGTTGTATAATGTGATTTATTCATGTTTACTCTTTAAGCTTTGCATATGGTTGTTATGCATAGGAAGGCTTAAATTGAGGTTTAGCAATGGAACTTGTTGTTGGTTAATTATACATGTTGTACGTTTACTCCTTAAGCTTTGCATATGGTTGTTATGCATGGAAAGGCTTAAATTGAGGTCTAGCAATGGAATTTGCTATTGTAAATGATTCATATTGCATATGGTTTAGTATGCTGGTTTTTAAAGATGAAAAGTGCATGGTTTTCAAGGCATGATGTTTCAATGGTAATGTTTAAATGATTTTCAAAGAATGATTGATATTAGTTTCAATGTGTTGTTGGGAAATGGTTTTAAATGAATTGATGATGTTTTGTTTTTGAGCACTCCTCACTAAGCCTAGTGTGCTTACGCTCTCTTTATCCATCAATGCAGAGAATTGGAAGCTTGGAAGGCAGTGGAAAGCAAGGGATCTGTACAAGACTTGGTAACCAAAGTATGCTTGAACTAGACTATAAGTAATAAGGGCAATGGGGGTTTCCGTTGTTATTTGGGAGATTTTTGTTGAACTCCCTGTTTGAGCAAGTTTGTTTCGTTGATCCTGAGTTGTAAATGGCCTTTATGGTTTATTTTTGGTGATAGTATGAAGTTTGGTGTTTTGCTTGAATGGTTGTCTAGGAAGCATGCCTATAGATTTACATTTGATGCAAGATGCCATAAATCAATGTTGAATCTGCGATGCTTTGATGTGGTTTGAACCCTAAGGATGTTGGATGTACATTAGAAGCTTGTTGAGGTAGCTCGGTTTGCCTAAAAGTATGTTTAACCAGCTGAAAATGGACATTACAGGTCCAGGCGTACTGGTACGAGTGTCACTGTTTTGGTACGAGTAGTCTATTCAGGCTTAGCGTACCGGTACGCGGGTAGCTGTTTTGGTAAGGAGTAAGGTATTTTAAGCCAGCATTTCGATATGCGGATACCTGTTTCAATACGGCACAGTATTTCATTAAAGGGTGTTTCAATACGCGGGGGTAGTGAGTGAGGAGAGTGTTGTGTCTCTAGGGGTTTTGTCAACCCGAAGGTGTACCACATGTACCGGTTGAGCCAGTGTTGGTGATATGATGCCTTGCTATAGGCGATGTTTGAGCTTTTAAGCTGTTGTTGATAGAGTGTGTATGGCTGCACCGTCGGTTGGGCAAACGAGGTTATTGCTAGAATATCTCTACAGTTTAGGAGGATTTAGGTACCATGGGGTGTCATCTGAGGTATCCGATTTTTAGATGGTCAAAGTTATCTGGGTTTGGATCGGATGGGGTGTATTAGTACCTGTAAGTTGGGATGTGTTGAATCCCTGTTTCAAGGTGATGTTCTTAGTTGGTGGACAACTGTATCTGCAGGCGTGGAACCCCATGAGGTGGACTGGGAGTCTTTTCATGCTATCTTTAAGAAGAAGTGTCTGGGCTTTAGACACTTGGATAAAAAAGAACGAGGGTTTATGTCTTGGGTTCAGGGCCGAGTTTAAGGTAGATATTATTTGGTTGAGCCGGTATGCTCTTAAACTGGTACTAGTGGAGAAGTATCGCTGTGACTGAATCTGTTATGTGTTGGTAAAGGATGTTAGGGTGTGCATGTTGGCTTCCCACTACATTCTTTTTAACGTGTTGGTACACGGACGAAGCGCATCGAGCATAACATGGGTTTATTGGTTTAGTTTGGGAGGTTCTAGCTCTGGCAAGGGAAATGTGGATTCTAGTTTCAAAAATATTCAGTTTGAAAGAGGTGTGACAAAAAATATTGCCCTAAGTAGGGCGAGGAGATGATAGTACTAGGTGAGGACCACAGGGTCAGAGTATCCAGACTAGAACAATATTTAATGCATGTTGGTTATGTGGATCGTGTGATCTCATGAGGTGGGATTATCCGCATTTGATATGTAAAGTACGAACCCCTATGCTTGTTGTTATTGATGGTTGTGAGAATTATGGTTTAAACGATCGTCTCATAGATGACAGTTGTATGAATGCAAGGGGCTGGTTCTCCTGGTGAGACGGTTGTTGCGGGATAGATGTTTGATAATACCCTTTGGTGGTTTAAATCCTGAGGTTGTGGTTGATTTGTTAGAGTTGTTATTCTACAAGTTTTGATGTAATTCTGGGTATGAATCCGTGGCTGGATTAGGAAGTTGTGGTTGGTTTTAGATCCTATCGAGTTCCTTGAAACTTGCTAATGATTACGAGGTGGTAATCACGGGCAAGAATATTAAATCCTGTTTAATGCTATTTTGGCACTGGGAGCGATTCGTTTGATAGATCCTTAGTTGTAAGGTATTCCTAGCCAATGTTATGAATCTAGGGTCCAATGATGTACGTGCTTAGGATATTCGTACGGTATGTGAGTTCCTGGGGTGTTTTTAAGGAAATCGTCAGGTTTGCCATTGGATTGAGAGTTCAAGTTTGGTATTGAGTTGTATGAAAATGTAGCTTCAGTGTCTATTACTCTCTATGCTTGGCTCGAGGGAGTTCCTTAATCAAGGCTTTGTTAGGCTTAGTGTCCGCCGGGGGTTGCGCCGGTGTTGTTGTGGAAAATGAGGATGGCATGATGTAGATGTGCATGGGAATTTGGTGGCTGAGTAAGTTGATGTTCTGTTGATCTTTTTAAAGGTGCTTTGATGGTTTATAAGATTGGTTCGAGGCCTGGGTGTCATCTGTCGAGTGTAAAGGATGTGTTTGTGTTTGGATTTGCCTTCTGTAAAGGCTGCAGCAGTATGCATTTTTTTGGGTTATGCCATTTGGGTTGTCTGATGCATGGGTTACGTTCATAGATATGATAAGTTAATTAGTTCATGAGTACATAGGTGAGTTGGTTGTTATGCTGATTGATTGTCTTTTTGTGTATAGAAACATCGAGAAGAGTTTTGATCGATATGTATGGTTGGTTTGGTAGATTTTTTGGGGGGGAGGGAAGCGAATGTTGCTCATTGTTTGGGAAGTACGAGTTTTGGGTATGTTGCTAAGAATTCTAGTTCTGAGAATGTTAGTTGTAAGTGTGAACAAATAAACATGGACAGTGCAAAAACACTTATATGTATATGTAAATATGTCAGTACATGCATACATTTGGGCACATTAGAGGTTTTGCATACATACACATAAACATCTATGAGGGTATATAATTGATCGTGTATACTTATGTTCACACTTACGAATGACTGACCAGAAATCAATGGAGTGATGGTATAGCTAAGGTAATGTATGAAGGTGGTTTTGGTAATATGGTTCTTGGGAGTGTGGCTTATTTTAGTTCTTGAGGGACCAAAGTTAGATTTGACAATTTGTGGGTTGGTTGGATCCAGTTCTTAGCATCGAGAGTTGTTGAGGTTGTAGTGTTGCAGGCGAAGTTGTGGTTTATGCATCTAGATAGTTACCGGTGCATGAGCTCTTTTGTCGTAGGCATGATGTGAGGCTTGCTGCGATGGTGGTTGTTTAAATGTGTTTGAGACATTAATTCTATGATGAGAAGTGTGTCGTGTACACGGATCATGTGTGGTTAAAAAATGAATGATGATTTGAGTTTTTGACGACTTGGATGGTTGGAGTTGATTAAAATTTATAGTTTGATGGTTAGATATCGTCCGAGATAGGGTTATACACGATGCATTGTTTATGAGGGTTACGGTGGAGTTGAGGATGTTGTTTATGCGGTTGGGTATGATGCGTGATGGAGGCTTGATGCAGAATTGCAAGTGAAGTCATTATGGCCGCAGTTATTTAGAGGAAGGTAACGGTGTGTTGATGTCTTTGTACCGCATGTTGAGGTTATTGGGAGAACAAATCTGATGGATTTTCATGATAAAGGTGATAGGGTGTTGTGTTTTAATGATCGGAAGGTGGCGTCTCTTGATGTTGAGTTGAGGTTTTATGGTTTTGATGGAGGCCCATACCAATTCTTGTGGGATTGGTTTAAAGGAAGATGTGGCTGCTATTGTTGATCGATACATAGTATGACAGCGAGTGAAAGCTGAGCCTCAGTTTCTTTTTGGGTTGTAGCATCTGTTGAGGATACCAAATTAGATGTGGGAAAGAATCACCGTGAATTATGTGTTTGAGTTGCTTTTGATTCTGATCGAAAAGAATTCCTCGTAAGTGGTTGTTGATTGAATTGCGAAGTGTGCGCACCTTTTATGGCTATGCTTGTGATGTATGTTTTGGGATAGGAGACAGATTTGTGTATTGCTGGGTTAATGCGGTTGCACTGTGTGCTTGAGTTCATAGTTTTGGACGAAGATCCGTGAGTTACGGTAAGGTTCTGGAGATGTTGCTTGAGCTTGAGTGTATGTACTACATATCTTTCCCAGTTGGATGGCGGGATAGTGCATGGAATTCAGGTTTTGAATGATAAGTTGGGTTGTGTGTCATTAAGCTCCAAGGAAAGTGTGAAAGGCACATGCCTTTGGTAGAGCTTGCTTTAATGGCAGTAATCAGACAAGTATGCAGGGGGCACCGTACGAGGCGTTGCGTGGTTAGAGGTGTCGTACGACCATGTGTTGGGCTGAGATTAAGGAAAAGTATGTTTCCATGTCTGATGTGTAGAAAGGCATCAATGAGAAGGTAAAGTTGTTATATAAGCGCTTTAGAGCGTTTCAGATCGTCAGAAATTCTACGCGAATTTGAGGCGTAGTGTTTTAAAGTGTGTTGTTGATGGTCGAATGATCATGATAGTATCGCCTTGGAAGAAGAATATGCATTTTGTGGACCATACGTGTTTGTTGGGCGTGTGGGTCTTATTGCTTATTGTTTGAGGTTGTCTCCTGTGTTGGAGGGGTTCCATGATTTGTTTTATGTGATGATGTCGCAAAGGTATCGGTTGGGTTCCTCGCATGTTGTGCCGATGAAAGGCACTGTGTTGAGATCTGAGTTATCTTGTGTGAAGGGTCTGTGGAGATTTTTGTTACCAGTAGTAAGGTTTTGCATGGTATAATGGTTGGCCTTCTTAAGGTGTTGCGGAGACACCGTAGTGTTGGGAAGCCACGTATAAATGTAAGCCAGAGTTGTTGGAGCGGTTTCTGCTTTTGGTTACCTCCGGCAAATTTCAGGGATGATATTTCTTAAGTGGGGGAGAGTTGTAACGCCCTAGGTTTGGGCCTAGTGATTTTGAGGTTTGTTAGACGGTTTGGTGGACTGGGTTAGAGATTCAAGTCAAATTCGGGGCCGCATATTATTTCGGTAAGATAAAAATGTGGAAAAATAGTTAAGAATCATCTTTTAATATATATTGATTTTTTGGTGGAATCAATTTTGGAAAATGAAATTTGGAAATGTGACATTTTGGTTAGCGACCAAAATACGATTTTTGAAAATTGTTTTAAAGTGACTAAAATGAAAATGGTCAAATTCTTAGAATCCTTAAGGAGCTAAATTACCAAGTTTTTTGCTGGTGGCTTCTCCCTTCAATTAAATCATTTTAAATATGTGTTTTAAAGCATGATTAAGATGGATTAAAATATCTAAGTTAGTTATTTGCTTTTAAAGAAAATTTACGTAAGTTTTTCCTAAACCTTTTCTCTCAACTTCTTTTTTGCTAAACACTTAGAATTTCATCAAAATCCAGAGGTGAGAGATCCTTTTCACTCAGTTTTTTTCTAACTTGATTATTTAACTTTGTTTTACAAAATCTCATTGAAATCTTAAGTTTTCTTAGCTTTAAACAAGACAATTGAGGGAGAAATCACATAACATGGGTAAGGTCTGTGATCTCATTTGTTAAATGGTTCTTTATTGATATTCCCAAGTATTTGATCCTTGATTTATTGTTTATAATCTGATTTTGTGTTTTATATAGATTTAATTGGGTAAAATTGATGAAATGATGAAAAATGCAAATTGAATCTGATTTCTAGTGTTATGGATTATTTCTGAACATATTTTGGATAATGATGTTGATAAGTAGATTTTATCAATAAAATCCCGAAACTTTTGAATCTCTAACTGTTTAGGTTGCTAGATTTGTGTTTTTGAGGTGTTATGGTGGCAATGTGTTTGCTGGAGGTGTAAGGTTGCTTTGGTTCTGTTTTTAGGTGTTAATTGATGGTTAATGTGATGTTAGATTGATAGGTTGTGGCTGGGTTGTGTTTGGAAGGGATTAGATGATGTTTTCGGTTGTTGTAGTTGGGTAATTGTGAGGTGAATGTAAGAGTCCATGAGGATCTGTTGTTGCAGTGTTGTAAATGCATGGAGATGCATTAATCCTCTGTTGTTATGTGGTTAAAATAGGGGAGATGAATCTGAAAGTGATCGGTGAAGCTTTGGAGGCTTCGAACGTTTGTTTTCGTGTTGACAAATTGAGGTTTTGCGTATCAGTGAGTGAGAACGTGGATTCCAGCATTGGGGTGTTTTAAAGGTGGTTTATGGGAGTTTAAACTTAGCTTGATACGCTGGTTTAAACTCAAAAGTAAGTAAAAGTGGATTTTCTCTCTCGATCGTGCTAGTGTTAAATGGTTTTATGCACTTGTTTTGATTTACATGTTACCTATTGTTTAAGCATGATTTAAAGTATTTGATATACTGTTTATAAGCATGAAATGCTGAAGGATGCACATGGTAAGTGATCCTTGTAAGTATATGATTTATACTTGTGATTTAAAACATGGTTGTTGCTTTCGAAAAATGGTTTGGTTAATGCTTGTTAAAAATAGTGAGGTAAATGTTAAATGGTTGATTATATTGGCAAGTGATGTGGTTTTAAAATTGTTATCGGATATAGTTGGCCGGGCATAGGATTGAATGCACTATAATAAGTCGCCCTGGATGTTGAGGGGTTTAGATCCGTGTACCGAAAACTCCATCTGAGTACCCTAACGGTAGAGGGGTTAAATAGTACCGTAGACTCCCGTTAGTGGATTAAGCGTCTAACTGATGATTGGGGTTGGTGTCCCCGTGGGTTGAAAGGTGTACCAGGTTAGTAATGTACCGCGATTGTTATTGTATTGCTATTCCGGTTGAGATGGCTTGAAGTGATGGTTGAACACTTGATGAATCCGTGTATCCGACGAAATATTTTTTTAAAGGACTTGTTTAATTATCACTTGTAATCCAATATAATTGTTGATGAATCATTGGAAAGTTTATATTGTATAATGTGATTTATACATGTTTACTCTTTAAGCTTTGCATATGGTTGTTATGCATGAGAAGGCTTAAATTGAGGTTTAGCAATGGAACTTGCTGTTGGTTAATGATACATGTTGTACGTTTACTCTTTAAGCTTTGCACATGGTTGTTATGCATGGAAAGGCTTAAATTGAGGCCTAGCAATGGAATTTGCTGTTGTAAATGATTCATATTGCATATGGTTTAATATGCTGGTTTTTAAAGATGAAAAGTGCATGGTTTTCAAGGCATGATGTTTCAATGGTAATGTTTAAATGATTCTTAAAGAATGATTGATATAAGTTTTCAATGTGTTGTTGAGAAATGGTTTTAAATGCATTGATGGTGTTTTGTTTTTTTAGCACTCCTCACTAAGCCTGGTGTGCTTAAGCTCTCTTTATCCATCAATGAAAAGAATTAGAAGCTTGGAAGGCAGCGGAAAGCAAGGGATCGATAGAAGACTTGGTAACCAAAGTATGTTTGAACTAGACTATAAGTAATAAGGGCAATGGGAGTTTTCGTTGTTATTTGGGAGATGTTTTGTTGAGCTCCCTGTTTGAGCAAGTTTGTTTGGTTGATCCTGAGTTGTAAATGGCCTTATGGTTTATTTTTTGTGATAGTATGAAGTTTGGTGTTTTGCTTGAATGGTTGTCTAGGAAGCATGCCTATAGATTTACATTTGATGCAAGATGCCATGAATCGATGTTGAATCTGCGATGTTTTGATGTGGTTTGAACCTTGAGCATGTTGGATATACGTTAGAAGCTTGTTAGGGTGTCTCGGTTTGGCTGAAAGTATGTTTAACCAGCTGAAATGGACATTATAGGTCCAGGCGTACCGGTACAGGTTTCCCTGTTACGGTACAGTAGGCCATTTTAGGCTTAGCGTACCGATATGCGGGCAACTGTTTTGGTAAGGAGCAAGGCATTTTAAGCCAGCGTTTCGATACTCGGATACCTATTTCGATACGACACAGTATTTCATTGAAGGGTGTTTTGATACGCCCCAAATTTGGCTACAGGAATCTGGGGTATTCAAGGTAATAAAGCTGTACCGAAATGCGAGTACCTGTACCAATACAGGTGGTAGTTAAGTTGGTTATATGGAATATTCTAAAATTATGTTTCTTACTTTTTAGTCCCTAAATGTTGTATGGATGATCGTTTTGAGCTAATTTTTGATATGTAAGCACGAAATATATTTAATTAAAGGTTGGCAACTTAAAATTAGGCAAAATCCCTGTATATTGCTAAAATTGCAGTTTAGTCCCTAATTTGTGTTTGTGTCCAATTGGATATCGATTCGATGCCCGGTTGAGTTGAGTCCTCACTTGTGAACAGTATGTACATGTAGGAAAGTAATAATGCATCTAGACAAGATAAAAAATGGACGCATTTTAGGTTTCATCTTCTCAGTTTACTTTGGTAAACCTAATGTAGCCCGCTCGGTTCGGTCTAGCAACTAGGCCGGCTCGAGGGGTTACATGATCTGTATGCACATGTAGGATAACAAATATTCATCTAGACAAGATAAAAGAAAAAATGGACGTGTTTCGAGTTTTTATCTTCTCGGTTTACTTTGATAAACCTAATGTGGCTCTCTCGGTTCAGTCTTGTGACTAGGCCGGGTTGATGGGTTTACATTTTTGGTATCATGCACGGTGATTGATTATGTGTTCGGTGATTGTTTAATATCATGTTGGGGTATGATTTGGGAACACATTGCCTATTACCGAGGTTTTGAAATGTTTTATAAGGTTGTCTTGGATCTTTGCCTAATGCTAGCATGACTTTAATGCGTTTTGATGCTTTTGTTAGCATGGTTTGACGTGAGACGCGTTCGATGGCTAATAATACGGGAGTTGAGTAGAATAATGTTGAGGAAGGCAATCCCCCTAATGTTTTACCTCCTCCTCCGTTGGTTCCTCCTATCGATGTTGGGGTAGGTGGTGTACCCCAGGCTCCTCCTGTGCCAATATTGGGTGATTTGGCTCAGTTAATCCAAGAGATGATGGGAGCGTTTCAGGCAGTGATGGCTAGAGTGCAAGAGCAAGCACTGACACCTGCTGTGGTGGCTAATCAAGGTTTACCCTTGGAGCGTCTTTGAAGTTTGGAAGGCAAGGAATTTTAGGGTTTGAGTCTTGAGGTAGTTGAGGGATGGCTGGAAAAGACAATCCACATTTTGAACCAGATTGATTGTAATGAGGAGCACAAGTTGGGTTGCACTGTGTCACTGTTGCAGGGTGATGCATATAATTGGTGGGTGACCATAATTGCTGGCGTTCCCGAGGCAGATGTAACTTAGGAGTTCTTTCGGAGAGTTTGAAAAGGAAGTATCTTGGCACGCAGTATTTGGATATGAAAAAGCGTGAGTTTATGTCGCTATCTTAGGGAGGCATGTCGATTGCCGAATATAAGGTGAAGTTTGTCCGCCTGAGTCAGTATGCCCAGAGTTAGTTCCTGATGAACAACAAAGATGTGATAGATTTCGATATGGGCTTATGAAGGACATTAAGACTTATCTCCTGGCTATGAATTACACAGATTTTGATGTATTGGTCAACCGTGCAAAGGATATTGAGCAGTCCTTGGGTTCATTAGTCTAGGCCGCGGGTGCGAGTTTGGGTAATAGAGTGGCTGATTTTAGATATTCTGGAAGGCATAATAGGAGGTTTATGGACAAGAGGCATAAGCCGAATCATAGGCGAGGTGGTGGAGTCGGTCAGGGTAACCTAGGAGTTCATTTTGTAGCTGAATGTAAGCGATGTGGTACACATCCCGCGGGTGCATGCTGGGGTAATACCTTGAGCTGCTGGATTTGTGGATCTCTTGATCATGTGAAGTGTGATTCTCCTCAGGTTGCGAAGGATGCACCGGTTCAGGTTGCTACACCTGCTACGGGCCGAGGCGGTGGCAAAGGTAATTTCCAGAGGCGTGAGGATGGTCAGAGAGTTGTAGCTCATGCTGCTGCAGTGCAACCGGAGAATGGTGGGCCAGCTCGGATCAATGCTCATCGCAAGGGTCGCAATGACACAGATGTGATCACATGTACCTTTACTTTGCAATCCTTGCCATTGTTATCTTTGATAGATTCAAGGTCTACTCATTCATACATCTTGAGTGAACATGCATCTTTGTCAAAAGTTCCCGTTGAGATCCTTGATGTTGCCATGTTGGTAACTAGTTCCTTTGTGAGACGGTTACCACTACGAAGTTGTATAGGTGGTGTCCCTTGGTTGTACAAGGTCATGAGTTTGCCGCGGATCTAATGGAGTTACCATTCTATGGTTTTCATATCATCTTGGGTATGGATTGGTTGAGTGAGCACAAGGCAGTTGTAGATTGTGAGTCCAAAAGGATTTCTTTGAGGTTAGCTGATGATTTTGATGTTGTGGTGGTTGGCGAGAATGTGAAGTTCTTGTCCAATGTTGTCTCGGATACTCTGGCAGAAAAGATGATGCAAGGAGGTTGCCAAGTTTATTTGGCAATTGTGATGAATCTTGAGGCTAAATGTGTCTGGGTGCAGGATATTCAGGTTGTTTGTGATTTTTTTTGTTGTTTTTCCTGGAGAGCTATCTGGTTTACTGACAGATAGAGAGGTAGAGCTCGGTATCGAGATGTACGAGGGTATGGCACCGGTGTCCATTGCCCCTTATAGGATGGCACTGAAGGAATTGAATAAGTTAAAGTCACAACTTTAGGAGTTGTTAGATCATGGGTTGATTCGACCGAGTGTTTTGCCTTAGGGGTCTCTATTCTCTTTGTGAAAAAAGAATGATGGTACAATGCGTATGTGCATTGATTACCGTGAGTTGAACAAGCTAACGGTGAAGAACAAGTATCCTTTGCTGAGGATTGATGATCTGTTTGATCAGTTTCACGGGGTAACAGTGTTCTCTGAGATTGATATAAGATCGAGGTATTATCAGTTGAAGGTTAAGGATGAGGATGTGCATAAAACCATGTTTCATACGAGGTACGGGCATTTTGAGTTCTTGGTCATGCCTTTTGGTTTGACAAATGCCTCGACAGTGTTCATGGATATGATGAATAGGGTGTTCCATGAATATCTTGTTCAATTTGTGGTGGTGTTTATAGATGATATTCTCGTGTACTCTCGTACCAAGAAGAACATGATCGGTATTTGCATATTGTGTTGCAGGTTTTAAAGGATAATCAGTTGTACGCCAAGTTGAGCAAGTGTGAGTTTTGGCTTATGGAAGTGATGTTCCTTGGTCATGTGGTTTTGGCGGAGGGTATTCGTGTTGATCCACAGAAAATTAAGGCTATTCTCAATTGGAAGCAACCTAAATCTATTTCAGAGCTTCGTAGTTTTCTTGGGTTGGCTGGTTATTATCACGCGCTTTATTGATGGGTTTTCTAGTATCGTGTCACCATTGACGAAGTTAATGCAGAAGAATGTTCCTTTCGTATGGACGAAAAAGCAGTAGCTTAGTTTTGAGAAGTTGAATAAAGTTTTGACACATGCACCTCAGTTGATTCAACATGAGTCCGAAAAGGAGTTTGTAGTTTATAGTGATGCATCTTATGTTGGGTTGGGTTGTGCGCTGATGCAAGATGGAAAGGTTGTGGCCTATGCGTCGAGGCAATTGAAGGTTCATGAGCGCAACTATCCAACTCATGATTTGGAGCTTGCGGCTGTGGTGTTTGCCTTGAAAATTTGGAGACATTATCTCTATGGTGAAAAGTGTGTGGTTTTCACGGACCACAAGAGTCTAAAGTATTTGATGTCTCAGAAGGATTTGAACCTTAGGCAACGTAGATGGTTGGATTTGCTTAAGGATTATGACTTGATGATTGAGTACCATCCTGGTAAAGCCAACGTGGTCACAGATGCGTTGAGACGTAAGGTTGTGGTTGAGCTTAGAGCTATGTTCGCAAGGTTGAGTGTGACGTGGGAAGGTGGGTTATTGGCTTAATTGCAAGTTAAGCCTATGATGTCACAGTTGATTAAAGCTAAGAACCCGTTTGATGAATCCTTGGTTGAGCATGTTAAGGACATATCGGAGGGTAATCCGACGGATTTTCATTTTGATGATGATGGAATTTTGTGTTTCAAGGGTCGAATAGTGGTGCCGAAAGATTTGTAGTTGAGGCACACTATTTTGATAGAGGCACATTCTAGTCCTTTTGCTATGCATCCTAGTAGTGTGAAAATGTATCGAGGGTTAAAAAAAACATACTATTGGGTTGGTTTGAAAAGGGATGTGGCTGAGTTCGTTTCTAAGTGCATGGTATGTCAGCGAGTCAAGGGTGAACATTAGTTTCCATTCGGGTTATTGCATCCATTGAGAATTCTATAATGGAAATGCGAGAGAATTGCCATGGATTTTTTGTCGGGATTACCTTTGACACCAGCGAAAAAGGATCCCATCTGGGTGATTGTGGATCGATTTACGAAGTGTGCACATTTTCTGCTAGTGTATACGACGTATACGCTAGACAAGTTGGCAGATTTGTATATTGCTGAGATCGTGCATCTGCACGGGGTACCAAAGTCCATTGTTTCGGATAGGGATCTGAGGTTTTGGGTGAGTTTGCACCTGTCTTTAGGTCCGAGATTGAATTTTAGCACCACGTATCATCCTCAGTAGGATGGTCAGTCTGAGCGGGTTATCTAGGTTTTGGAGAATATGTTGAGATGTTGCATTATTGAGTTCCAAGAAACCCGAGAGAAGCATTTAGCTTTGGTTGAGTTTGCATATAACAATAGTTACCAATAGAGCATACAAATGGCACCGTATGAGGCATTGCATGGCCAGAAGTGTCGTACACCCTTGTATTGGGTGAGGTAGGGGAAAAGCATATTTCCTTACCGGACGTGTTGAAGGACATAGATAAAAAGGTAAAGCTTGTGTGTGATCACTTGAAAGCGACTGGAGATCGGAAGAAATCTTATGTGGATTTGAAGCGTAGGGAAATTGAATATGCGGTTGGCGATCGTGTATTCTTGAAGGTGTCACCATGGAAAAATGTGATAAGGTTCTAATGTAGGGGTAAGCGTAGTCCGAGGTTTATTGGACCGTACGAGATTGTTGAACGTGTTGGTCCTGTGGATTATCGATTGAAGTTGCCTCTGAAGTTGGAGAAAATACATGATGTGTTCCTTGTATCCATGCTGCGGAGGTATCGGTAAGATCCCTCGCATGTTATGCCGGTGGAGCATATTGAGTTGAGGCCGGATTTATCCTAGGATAAGGAGTCAATGGAAATCCTTGATTCCAGCAGCAAAGTTCTTTGCGGCAAGACGATTGAGCTTGTTAAGGTCTTGTGGCGACATCGTGGTGTCGAGAAAGCCACTTGAGAGAGCAAGGCGGACATGATGGAGCAATTTCTGCATTTATTTCCTCTAAGTAAATTTTGAGGACTAAATTTCTTAAGTGGGGGAGAGTTGTAACACCCTGGTTTTGGGCTTAGATGTTTTAAAGGTTGGTTCATAGGTCTGGTGGACTGATATTAGACATTCGAGTTGGTTTCAGGATTTAATTGGATAAATTATTTTTATGGTGATAAAATTATGGAAAAAACATGTTAAAACCCTTATTTAATATACTAATGATTATGGTAAAATCAATTTTGGAAAACTAGTTTTAGAAGGGTGACACATTGGTTAGTGACTAAAATGAAAAGGATCAAATTCTTAGAATCCTTAAGGAGCTAATTTACCAAGTTTTTGCTGGTGATTTGTCTCTTCAATTAAGTATTTTTAACATGTGTTTTAAAAGATAGTTAAAGGAATTTTAGATATAAAAGTTAGTTATCACTTTTAAAGAAATTTGACGTAACTTTTCTCTCCACTTCTTTTCTACCAAACACTCTTATTTTCATCAAATCACAGAGGTCAGAGACTTGTTTTCTTAATTTCTTGATTTGTAATTGATTCTTTATCTTTGATTTACAAAACCTTATTGAATTCTTGTGTTTTTCAAGCTTTAAACAATCAGTTGAGGGAGAAATCACACAATAGAGGTAAGGTTCGTTCTTCTCCTCTATTGATGGTTCTTTATTGATATTCCCAAGTATTTGATCCTTGATTTATGATTTGTAACATAATATTGTGTTTCTATAATGATTAATTGATTTGATTGGGTAAAATTGATGAAATAGTGGGAGATCCAAATTGGATCTATTTTCCAATGTTGAGGATTGTTTTTAAATATATTTTGGATGTATTATATTGTTGTTGAGTTGATTTTAACAATCGAATCTCAAAACTCTTGAATCCCTATTTGTTAAGGTTGTTAGATTTGTGTTTTTGTGGTGTTGAAATGGTTGTGTAATTGCTGGAAGTATTTGGATGAGTTAATCTTATTTTTAAGTGTTAATTGATGATGTTTGATGGATTGAATCGTTGTATTAAGGCTGGGTTATGTTTTGGAAGTGTTTGATGACGATTTCGGTATGTTTTGGATAAGTTTTGAGTGGGCAACTTGAGAGTTGTGGGTAATTGCTTGTAGACAATGGTTTGAATGCATAATGATGCATTTGCCCTCTGGTTTTATGTGGTTAAAGCAGTGGATAATCAAAGCAACGAAGCTTGATGTTGATTATGGCTTGTCGGAAGCTTGATTTGCGTTGACGAGCAAAGCGAAGCGTATCGGTGAGTGGAAATTGGTTTAAACGCCTTTAAGAGGTTTAATAAAGGTTTTTGGGAGTTTAGGTTAAGTTTGGATCACTTACCTAAGCTCGGAAGTAAGCTTTTTTCCCTCGTTTGCTCTTTAATAGCAGTTCGGATATGAGCATGTGTAATTCGTATTTTGGTCGTAAACATGGTTTGATTTACTTACTGGAAATGCATGATTTTAAGTACATATGTAGGGGTTTAAAACTATAAGAAATGCTAGTGAGCATTGGGGGTTATCAGTTCGGATATGAGCATTTATAACGCCCCGGTTTTTGGGCCTAGTAGTTTTGGGGGTTATCAGACGATCCAGTGGACCGGGTTAGAGATTCGAGTCAAATTCAGGACAATATATTTTTCGGTAAGATAAAAATATCGAAAAATATTTAAAAATAATATTTTAATATATAATGATTTTTGGAGGAATCAATTTTGGAAAATGAGTTTTGGAAGTCGGACATTTTGGCTAGTGACCAAAATACAAGTTTTGAAAACTGTGATTTTTTAGTGAGTAAAATGAAAAGGGTCAAATTCTTAGAATCTTTAAGGAGCTACTTTACCAATTTGTTTCTGATGGTTTCTCCCTTAATTAGACTTATTTTAACATGTGTTTTATTATTCAATTAAAAGAGTTTTTTGGTTAAAAGGTGGTTATTGGTTTTGGAAAATAAATCACGTTATTTTTCTCTCCACTTTTCTCTCCATTCTCTCCTCAACTGAACAGTCAAGTTTTCATCAAATTCCAGAGGTGAGATGATTTCTAACTTGATTTTATGGTTTCAAATTGTTTAACCAAGATTTTTTATACAAAATCTTACATTAATCTTGTGTTTCTTAGCTTTTATCAAATCAATTGAGGGAGAAACTTCACAATGGGGGTAAGGTCCGAGATCTCCTCTATTGTATGGTTCTTTACTAAAATTCCCAAGCATTTGATCCTTGATTTCGTGTTTCTAATATGATTTTAATGATTTTTCAATGAATAATTGAGTTAATTGGGGGAAATGAGTTGATTCACGGATTGAATCTGTTTTCTGGTAATTAAGGATGATTTAATTCATATTGTGGATGTTTTATAATGTTGATAAGTTGTTGTCAAGGGAATCCCGAAACTCTTGAATCTCTAATTGTTTAGGTTGCTAGATTTGTGTTCTTGGGGTGTTTTGGTGGCTGCGTGAATGCAGGGGGTGTTAGGTTTTTATGATTCTGTTTTTAGGTGTTGATTGTTGATAAAAGTGGTGTTAGATTGTTAGGTTGTGGCTGGATTGTGTTTGAGAAGGTTTTGATGATGATTTCGGTTGTTGTGGATGGTAATCTTGTGAGGAATGTGGAAATCTGAAAGGGTTTGTTAGTGCAGTGTCTTAAATGCATTGAGATGCATTAATCCTCTGTTGTGTTGTGGTCAAAGCAGGGGAAGTTGATCCGGAAGTGATTGGTGAAGCGTTTGAGGTTTCAAACACTTGATTTCGCATCGGCAAATTGAGGTTTCGCGTATTGGTGAGTGAAAACGTAGATTCCAGCTTTGGAATGTTTTAAAGGTGGTTTATGGGAGTTTAAACTTAGCTTGATACGCTGGTTTAAACTCGGAAGTAAGTAAAATGGATTTTCTCTCTCGGTCGTGCTACATTGTAATGGTTTCATGCACTTGTTTTAATTCACATGTTACCTATTGTTTAAGCATGTTTTAAAGTATTTCAAATAATGTATATGAGCATTAAATGCTAAATGATGCACATGGTAAGTGATCCTTGTAAGTAAGTGGTCTATACTTGTGGTTTAAAGCATGAATGTTGTTTTGGAAAAATGATTGGTTAATGCTTGTTAAAAACATTGAGGTAAATGTTAAAATGGGTAATTATATTGGCAAGTGATGTGGTTTTAAAATTGTTATTGGATATAGTTGGCCGGCCATAGGATTGAGTGCACTATAATAAGTAACCTTGGATGTTGAGGGGTTTAGATTCGTGTACCGAGAACTCCATCTGAGTACCCTAACGATAGAGGTGTTAAACAGTACCAAAAACTCCCGTTAGTGGATTAAGCGTCTAACCGATGAAAGGGGTTGGTGTCCCCAAGGGTTGTGTAAGTACCCGGTTGGTAATGTACCGCGATTGTTATTGTATCGCTATTCCGGTTGAGATGGCTTGAAGTGTTGGTTGAACACTTATTGAGTCCGTGTATCCGATGAACTCTTTTGGTATTGGACTTGTTTAATGATCACTTGTAAGCCAATATAATTGTTAATGTATCATTGAAAGGTTTATGTTGTATAATGTAATTTATACATGTTTACTTTTTAAACTTTGCATATGGTTGATATGCATGGGAAGGCTTAAATTGAGGTTAACAATGGGATTTGCTGTTGGTTAATGATACATGTAGCATATAGTCTAATATGTTGGTTTTGAAAGTGTTAAGTGCATGGTTTTTAAGGCATGATGTTTTATATGATGAAAAAAATGATTTAAAAAAAGGGATTTCCAATGTGCTTTTGAACAATGGTTTTAAATGCATTGATGTGTGTTGTATTTGAGCACTCCTCAATAGCCTAGTGTGCTTACGCTCTCTTTGTCCATCAATGTAGAGAATTAAGGTCTCGGAAGGCCGCAAGAAGCAAGGGGATACTAGCAAGACTTGGCTAACAAAGTTTGTTTGGATTAGACTATAAGAATAAAGGCAATGGGGTACTTGTTTTGGTTTTGGGAGATGTTTGTTGAACTCTCTGTTTGAGCATGTTGCTTGTTTGCTCTTGAGTTGTAAAAGGCCTCTAAGTTTGTATTTTAGTGTTGGTTTACATTTTTTTGAAATGTTGCTTGGATGAAAACTAGGATGCATGCCTCTACCTTTTCATTTGATGCATAGATGCCATGTTAGGATGCTAAGTTTATGAAGCTTTGATGCTTGTGGTATTCCTAGTATGCTGGTGTTATGTATTAATCATGTTGGAGTGATTTGAGTGTGTTATTTGGATGAAAAATCAGCAAAAAGTGACATTGCAGGTCCAGGCGTACCGATACGCATGGGACCGTATTGGTATGGCTGGGTATTTCCAGACACATGGTTTCGATACGGGTGCTAGTCGTTCTAATACACCTAGTTTATTTTGGCCTAGCGTACCGCTATAGGAGAGGGTGTTTTGGTACGAGTTTATGACACTAAAATCTGCTTTTTAAACGAATTCCCGCATACCGAAACACCACTATTCGTATCGGTACGGTCCATAAAGCATTGAGGTGTATCGAAACGGGGTGTTTCATATTGTATCGGTACGGTTGCAACCATATCGGTACAGACAGTAGCCAAAGCTATGAATGTCACTGTAGCACAGTTTTGGCCTTTGTATTTTAGTCCATGAGTTTTGTTTATGCAATTAAATGTGCTTGAATGAACGTATTGAGCTAAAATTTGACATGTAAGATTGAATCGTGATTAATGAAGGCTGGGTAACATTAAAACTGAGCTTTAATCCTATATTTTTTTTTTGAATTGCAATTTGGTCCCTAAATTTCATTTGAGACCAATTGGATGTCAAATCGATGCCCGATTGAGTTGGGTTTCATCTTCTGTCAGCATGAACATGTAGAATATTAATTAAGCATCTAGACAAGATAAAAGGAAAAAATGGTCTCGTTTTGGTGTTTCATCTCATAGTTTACCTCGGTAAACCTAATATGACTCGCTCGGGTCGGTCTAGCGACTAGGCCGAGTTGAGGGGGTTACATTTGGTGGTATCAGAGCCAGGTTAACGAAAGGTTGGGATGTTGTATTTGATCGTTGCTGTTGTTTGTTATGCACGGTGCTTGTTTGTTATGTTTGGTGACAATTGGGAAATAGACATGATCATTGTGATGTTGTTTTGCGTTAAAACCTGATGTTGATATGAACGGTGATTGAGATATGCACGCTGATTGTTTATATTATGTTGGGAAAATTTGGGAAATGCATTGAATTATTATTATTATAGTCTGAAGAGTTTTGATTTTTGGAATTGAAAGTCTTGGATCCTTGCCTGAAGCTGGCCTGACTGTTTTCGTTTTGAAATGATCATCATGCCTTAGATATATATATTTTAGCACGATGAGACCGAGGAGAGAGTTGCGATCTACTGCGATTGCTGCTGCCATTGGCCAGGGTGTTGAGGGAGATGTTGTGCCTCCTAGAGGGTTGCCACCACCCCCACCTATTCCACCTGAGGGAGTGGAACAGGTACCACCTGCGTCGGTTGGGCCAGGGATGGGTGATATGGCACCATTGATATAAGCCATGACCGGTGCTTTTCAGGCAGCAGATGCGGGTGTTCATGTGCCAACACCACCGATGGTTGGCCAAGGGTTACCGCTTGAGCTTCTTTGCAATTTGGGCATAGTTGAGTTTCGAGGGTTATCGTCTGAGGCTTTTGAGGGATGGTTGGCCAGTATTGAGAGGATACTAGGCCAATTGGGGTGTACTGATGCTCTTAAGCTGGGCTGGGCTGTTTCACTATTTTAGGGTGATGCCTATACATCGTGGACTACCACGATATCTGGTATGGCAACGGATGATGTGACCTGGGAGTTCTTTTGTGAAGCTTTCCGAAATAAGTTTTTGGGAGTCCAATATCAGGATGATAGGAAGCGCGAGTTCATGGCTCTTGTGCAGTGCAGTATGTTTGTTACGGAGTATGAGGTGCAGTTCGCGAGGTTGAGTCAGTATGCACCTAAGCTGATTATACCAATTTTGATGTGTTGGTTTTGCGAGCCAAGGATGAGGAGAAAATTTTAGGTTTGGCTTCTGGATCGAGAGGTTCTAGCTCGGGTAAGAGAGTTGCTGATTCAGGTTATAGCGGTGGTCAGGCTAAGAGACACCGTGATAGGAGGTTCCGTCCAAAATCGAGGTATAGCATAGGTACTGTTGGGCGTGGTGTCCATGGGCAGGGTGCCCAGACTAGAGCTCCACTTAACACCTGTTGGGTTTGTATATCCCGAGATCATATGAGGTGAGATTGCCTGCATCCGGCTAGGGAGGGTTAGGCACCTGCACCTGTTGTGGCTAATGCTTGTTGGAGTTGCGGGTTGGGTGACCATCCAAGAAGTGATTGCCCATTGTTAACCCAAGGTGGGTAGGGTGTTGCACCTGTTGTTTCTCCGCAGAGAGGTCATGGTCGTGGTCGCTGATTGTTTCAGCATATGGATGGTGGACAGATGATTGTGGTTCATACCGCTGTTATCCAGCCTGAAAGAGGTGGACCGGCTAGGGTGTATACACACCATAAGGGTCGAAATAACACCGATGTGATCGCAGGTACTTTTACCCTACAGTCTTTGTTGTTGTATTCATTGGTTGATTCCGGTTTTACTCATTCATACATCTTGAGTGAGCATGCTAAGTTGCTTGATATATTTGTTGAAATTCTTAATGTGGGTGTTAAAGTGACTAGTTCTCTTGGGGAGACATTCGTGGTTAGGAGGTTGTATCGTAGGTGTCCGCTGATGGTTCAGGGACATGAGTTTGTCGTGGATTTTATGGAGTTGCCATTCTATGGTTTTGACGTTATTTTGGGTATGGATTGGTTGACCAAACATCGGGCCATGGTGGATTTTGAGACCAAATGGATATCTTTAAGGTTGTCGGATGATTATGAGGTGGTGGTTGTTGGCGAGAATGCCAAGTTTTTTTCTAATGTTGTTTCGACTTTAGAAGCAAGTCGAATGTAGGATTCAGGATGTCAGGCTTTCTTGGCCTATGTTATGAATCTTGGATCAAAGGAGTTAAGGGTGCAGGATGTTCGCACCACATGTGAGTTTTAGGTTGTTTTCCTGGAAGAGTTGTCGGGGTTGCCACCATACCGTGAGGTTGAGTTTGGCATTGAGGTCTTTACGGGTAGAGTACCAGTATCAATTACACCGTATCGCATGGCCCCGAAGGAGT
Organism: Hibiscus mutabilis; assembly: GCA_019671005.1. NCBI lineage: Eukaryota > Viridiplantae > Streptophyta > Magnoliopsida > Malvales > Malvaceae > Hibiscus > Hibiscus mutabilis. The sequence goes on along the minus strand of CM033728.1, from coordinate 21,974,767 downwards.
TGAAGACTTAGTTATAGGAGTTGCTAGATCGGGGTTTCATTAGACCTAGTATATCACCGTGGGGTGCACCAGTGTTGTTTGTAAAGAAGAAGGATGGTACAATGCGGATGTGTATAGACTATCGGCAACTGAATAAGTTGACGATAAAGAACAAGTATCCCTTACCACAGATAGATGATCTGTTTGATCAGTTCAGGGGTGCCTGGTGTTTTCTAAGATAGATTTGAGGTCGGGGTAGTTGAAGGTGAATGAGGTGGATGTGCCCAAGACAGCCTTTCGTACGAGGTACGGGAATTATGAGTTTTTGGTGATGCCTTTTGGTTTGACCAATGCACAAGCTGCTTTTATGGACATGATGAACCGTGCGTTCCATGAGTTTCTAGAATAGTTTGTGGTTGTGTTTATCGATAATATCCTCATGTACTCTCTTACCGAGGGGGAGTATGACAGCCATTTGCGGATTTTGCTTTAGATGTTGATGGATAATCAGTTGTATGTCAAGTTAAGCAAATGTGAGTTCTAGCTTAGGGAAGTCGTAGTTCTTGGGCATGTTGTGTCGGCCGAAGGAATTTGTGTCGATCCGCATGAGGTTGAGGCTGTAACCAGTTGGAAAGAGCCGAAGTCTGTGACGGAGGTTAGGAGTTTCCTTGGTTTGGGGGTTACTATCGAAGGTTTGTGGAATGGTTCTCTAGTTTGGCGGATCTGTTAACTAAGTTGCTACAAAAGAATGTTCGGTTTGAGTGGACGAAAAATAGGCAGCGAACTTTTGAAAGGTTGAAGGAAGCCTTGACGCGAGCTCCAGTCTTGGTTCAACCAGAATCAGGAAAGGAGTTTGTTGTTTATAATGATGCATCGTATGTTGGGCTTTGTTGCATGTTGATGGAAGAGGGTAAGGTTGTGGCGTACACATCTAAGCAGTTGAAGGTACATGAACGTAACTACCCTACTCACGATCTTGAGCTTGCCGCGGTGGTGTTTGCCTTGAACGTGTGGAGGCATTACCTCTATAGGGAGAAGTGTGTGGTTTTCACGGATCGTAAGAATTTGAAGTATTTAATGTCTCAAAAATAGTTGAACCTAAGACATCGTAGGTGGTTGGAGTTGTTGAAAGATTATGATATGGCTGTTGAGTACCATCCGGTTAAGGCTAACGTGGTTGTTGTTGCTTTGAGCAAGAAGGTAGCGGTAGAGTTGAGGGCTATGTTTGCATATTTGAGTGTGATAAGTGACTGTGGGTTGTTAGCTGAGTTGCAAGTGAAGCCGTCCTTGTCACAGATGATTAAGGCGAAGCAACCGTATGATGGGAGTTTGGTACCTTATGTGGAAGATATCAGGGATGGGAATCCTACGGATTTTCATTTCAACGATGATGGGGTGTTGTGTTTCAAAGATCGAGTAGTGGTGCCTGAAGACGAAGAGTTGAGGCATACTATTTTGACTGAGGCACACGCTAGTCCTTTTGTTATGCATCCCGGTAGTACTAAAATGTACCAAGGGTTGAAGGAGGAGTACTATTGGGCCAGACTGAAGAAGGATGTGGCTAATTTCGTTGCTCGGTGTATGGTTTGTCAGTGGGTAAAGGCTGAGCATCAGTTTCCTTTTCGGTTGTTACAACCGTTGAGAATACCGGAATGGAAGTGGGAAAGAATCACCATGGATTTTGTGTCTGGGCTGCCTTTGACACCGACCAAAAAGGATTCCATTTGGGTAATTGTTGATCGGTTACGAAGTGTGCGCATTTTGTGCTAGTGTATACTACGTATACCTTGGACGAGTTGGCTGAATTGTACATCTCAGAGATTATACGGTTGCATGGGGAGCCCAAATCCATAGTATCGGATAGGGATCCACGGTTCACCGCAAAGTTTTGGGTGAGTTTTCATCGTGCTTTGGGAACTCAATTGCGTTTTAGTACCTCGTATCATCCTCAGTCAGATGGCCAGTCAGAGTGCGTGATTCAGGGTCTCGAGGATGTGCTCAGGTGTTGTGTTATTGAGTACCAGGGAACGTGGGAGAAGAAGTTTCCATTGGCGGAGTTGGCTTACAATAACAGCTATCATGCTAGCATACAGATAGCAGCTTATGAGGTGTTGTATGGCATAAAATGTCGTACGCCCGTGTGTTGGGCAGAAGCAGGGGAAAAGTTTGTGTCGATGCTCAATGTTTTGAAAGGCACAAGCGAAAAGGTAAAGTTGATATGTGAGCGCTTAAAAGCAGGTGCAGATCGTCAGAAGTCCTATACGAATTTGAAGCGTAGGGATATAGAGTACATTGTGGGTGATCAAGTGTTTTTGAAGGTGTCGCCTTGGAAAAAGGTGTTGCGTTTTGGGAGGAAAAAGAAGCTTAGCCCGAGACTCATTGGACCATACGATATTGTTGAGCGTGTGGGTCCTATTGCGTACCGCTTAAGGTTACCTCTAGAGTTGGGAAAAATTCATGATGTGTTCCACGTTTCGGTGTTGCGGAGGTATAGGTCGGATCCATCGTATGTTATACCGGTGGAGGAGATTAAGTTGAGACTAGACCTATCTTATGATAAAGAACCGACAGAGATTCTTGATACCAGCAATAAGGCGTTGTGTGGGAAGATAGTAGAACTTGTTAAGGTGTTGTGGAGGCACCGTGGTGTTGAGGAGGCCACGTGGGAGCGCAAGTCAGATATGTTGAAACAGTTTCCGCACCTGTTTCCTCCAGGTAAATTTCAGGGATGAAATTTCTTAAGTGGGGGAGAGTTGGAATGCCCCGATTTTTGGGCCTAGCAGTTTTGGTGGTTATTAGACGGTTTGATGGACCAGGTTAGAGAATCGAGTCAAATTCAGGGCAGTATATTTTTTGGTAAGGTAAAAATATGGAAAATAGTTAACAATAATTTTTTAATATATAATGATTTTTGGTGGAATCAATTTTGGAAAATGAGTTTGGAAGTCAGACATTTTGGCTGGTGACAAAAATGCATGTTTTGAAAACTGTGATTTTCTAGTGACTAAAATGAAACGGGTCAAATTCTTAGAATCTTTAAGGAGCTATTTTACCAATTTGTTTCTGATGGTTTCTCCCTTAATTAGACTTATTTTAACATGTGTTTTATTAGTCCATTAAAAGAGTTTTTTGGTTAAAGGGTGGTTATTGGTTTTGGAAAATAAATCATGTTATTTTTCTCTCCACTTTTCTCTCCATTCTCTCCTCAGCCAAACACTCAAGTTTTCATCAAATTCCAGAGGTGAGATAGTTTCTAACTTGATTTTACGGTTTCGAATTGTTTAACTAAGATTGTTTATACAAAATCTTACATTAATCTTGTGTTTCTTAGCTTTTACAAATCAATTGAGGGAGAAACTTCATAATAGGGGTAAGGTTCGAGATCTCCTCTATTGTATGGTTCTTTACTGAAATTCCCCAGCATTTCATCCTTGATTTTGTGTTTCTAATATGATTTTAATGATTTTTCAATGATTAATTGAGTTAATTGGGGCAAATGAGTTGATTCACGGATTGAATCTATTTTATGGCAATTAAGGATGACTTAATTCATATTGTGGATGTTTTATAATATTGATAAGTTGTTGTTGTCAATGGAATCCTTAAACTCTTGAATCTCTAATTGTTTAGGTTGCTAGATTTGTGTTCTCGGGGTGTTTTGGTGACTGCGTGAATGCAGGGGGTGTTAGGTTATTTTGATTCTATTTTTAGGTTTTGATTGTTGATAAAAGTGGTGTTAGATTGTTAGGTTGTGGTTGGGTTGTGTTTGAGAAGGTTTTGATGATGATTTCAGTTGTTGTGGATGGGTAATCTTGTGAGGATTATGGAAATCCAAAAGGATTTGTTAGTGCAGTGTCTTGAATGCATTGAGATGCATTAATCCTCTGTTGTGTTGGGGTCAAAGCTGTGGAAGTTGATCCAGAAGTGATTGGTGAAGCGTTGGAGGCTTCAGACACTTGATTTTGCGTCGGCGAATCGAGATTTCTCGTATTGGTGAGTGAGAATGTGATTCCAGCTTTGGAATGTTTTAAAGGTGGTTTATGGGAGTTTAAACTTAGCTTGATATGCTAGTTTAAACTCGGAAGTAAGTAAAATGGATTTTCTCTCTCGGTCGTGCTATGTTGTAATGGTTTCATGCACTTGTTTTAATTCACATGTTACCTATTATCTAAACATTTTTAAAGTATTTGAAATACTGTATTTGAGCATTAAATGTTGAAGGATGCACATGGTTTTAAAATGGGTTTAAAGCATGGACTGGTTAATGCTTGTGGTTTAAACCATGGATGTTGTTTTGGAAAAATGATTTGTTAATGCTTGTTAAAAATAATAAGGTAAATTCTAAAATGGGTAATTATATTGGCAACTGATGTGGTTTTAAAATTGTTATCAGATATAGTTGGCCGGCCATAGGATTGAGTGCACTATAATAAGTCGCCTTGGATGTTGAGGGGTTTAGATCTGTGTACCATAAACTCCATTCGAGTACCCTAACGGTAGATGGGTTAAACAGTATTGAAAACTCCCGTTACTGGATTAAGCGTCTAACCGATGAAAGGGGTCGGTGTCCCCAAGGGTTGTGTAAGTACCCAATTGGTAATGTGCCGCGATAGTTATTGTATCACGATTCCGGTTGAGATGGCTTGAAGTGTTGGTTGAACACTTGTTGAATCCGTGTATCCGATGAACTCTTTTGGTATTGGACTTGTTTAATAATCACTTGTAAGCCGATATAATTGCTAATGTATCATTGAAAGGTTTATGTTGTATAATGTGATTTATACATGTTTACTCTTTAAGCTTTTCATATGGTTGTTATGCATGGTAAGGCTTAAAATGAGGTTAGCAATGGGATTTGCTGTTGGTTAATGATACATATAGCATATGGTTTAATATGTTGGTTTTGAAAGTGCTAAATGCATGGTTTTTAAGGCATGATGTTTTATATGATGAAAAGTATTATTTAAAAAAAGGGATTTCCAATGTGCTATTGAACAATGGTTTTAAATGCATTGATGGTGTATTGTATTTGAGCACTCCTCACTAAGCCTAGTGTGCTTACGCTCTCTTTGTCCATCAATGCAGAGAATTAAGGTCTCGAAAGGCAGTAAGATGTAAGGGGATCCTAGCAAGACTGGGCTAACAAAGTATGTTTGGATTAGACTATAAGAATAAAGGCAATGTGGTACTTGTTTTGTTTTTGGGAGATGTTTGTTGAACTCCCTTTTTGAGCATGTTGTTGTTTGCACTTGAGTTGTAAAAGGCCTTTAAGTTGGTATTTTAGTGTTGGTTTACATTTTTTTGAAATGTTGCTTGGATGAAAACTAGGATGCATACCTCTAGCTTTTCATTTGATGCATAGATGCCATGTTAGGATGCTATGTTTATGAAGCTTTGATGCTTGTGGTATGCCTAGTATGCTGGTGTTATGTATTAATCTTGTTGGAGTGATTTGAGTGTGTTATTTGGATGAAAAATCAGCAAAAAATGACATTATAGGTCCAGGCGTACCGATACGCATGGGATCGTATCGGTATGGCTGGGTATTTCTAGGCACAGGGTTTTAATACGGGTGCTAGTCGTTCCGATACGCCTAGGATATTTTGGCCTAGCGTACCGGTACGAGAGGGAGTGTTTCGGTACGGGTTTCTACCACTGGAATATGCTTTTTAAACCAAGTCCCACCTACCGAAATACCAATATCGGTACGGTCCACAAAGCAATTTCAAAAGTTTGGTAAGTTAGTTGGGCGTATCGGTACGGTATGGAGGTGTATCGAAATAGGGCATTTCATACCGTATTGGTATGGTTGCAACCGTATTAGTACGGACAGCAGCCAAAGCTGTTAATGTTACTGTTACAGGGTTTTGGCCTTTGTATTTTAGTCCATGAGTTTTGTTTATGCAATTAAATGCGCTGGAATTAACGGATTGAGCTGAAATTTGACATGTATGATTGAATCCTGATTAATGAAGGTTGGGTAACATTAAAACTGAGCTTTAATCCTGTAATTTTCTAGAAATGCAATTTGGTCCCTCAATTGCATTTGAGACCAATTGGATGTCAAATCGATGCCCGATTGAGTTGGGTTTCATCTTCTGTCAGCATGAACATGTAGGATATTAATTAAGCATCTAGACAAGATAAAAGAAAAAAAGGGTCTCGTTTTGGGGTTTCTTCTCACAGTTTACCTTGGTAAGCCTAATGTGACTCTCTCGGGTTGGTTTGGCGGCTAGGCCAGGTTGAGGGGGTTACATTATTGCTTTGGCAATGTGATTGCATATGTGATGGTTTTGTATAATGCATTGTAAAACAGTGAGTAAATGGTTTTGTAAATGATATATTGCCTATGTGACATGATGAGAAAACTTTCAGATATAGTCGGCATACCATAGGATGAAGTGCACTATAATATGTTAAAAATCGATCATGGTTAAGAGTCCTTGAGGTAAGCGGTCAGCTACTCAGATTATAATATTTTCACTTGGGTTGAGCGGTCGGTTCCCCTTGTTGATGTTGATCTTGTGGTCGGCAAGGGTGATGTATCATGCGATCGGCATAGTATGGGTCATGGTAGTGGTCGACTATCATGTGAGATCCGTGTATTCGAAATGTAAGGTTAACGGTCATTTACTTAAAGATTAGTGGTCGGCTAATCAAGGATATAGGTTGTCTATCCGGGGTCACTATAAATGCCAATATATGAGAATTCAAGTGTTAAACTTATTTTATAATGCTTTCGAGTTTAAGATGGGTTTGTATTTAATGCTTTGGAACTTAAGCATGGAGTTGCATTTAATGCTTTGGAATTTAAGCATGTTTTGTTTATAATGCATTGAGGATTTAAGAACGTTGATTATAATGTTTTGCATATGGTCGATATGCATGTTTTGATTTGGAATCATTGGAACTTGCTTAGATCGTAAGCATGTTTGATGCTATAAATATGCAAGCATGTTGAGTATGCCTTAAGTGTATCAAGTATGAGTTTTGGTTGCTTGGTGAAATGATAATAGGATGAATGCCTATAGAATGTCTTGAGTAGTATAAATCCATGAATGGTTGATGAATCTGTGATGCTTTGGTTTGTAATGTATCTTAGTAATGTTGTATAAGTGTTTGAAGTATGTTGGAGTGTTTTGGAAATCATCAATATGTGTTTTGACAGCAATTTGGGACATTATAGGTCCAGGCATACCGGTACGGGTGTCCCTATTTCGGTACGGATAAGCCATTCCAGGCTTAGCGTACCGGTACTTGGGCAACTGTTTCGGTACGGGCTTAGGCTATTTTGGCCAGTGTTTCGGTACTCGGGGAGACGTTTCGATACGGTATAGTGGTTTTATGAAAGACGTTTCGATACGCGAAGGCGTATTAGAACGAAAATGGGCTACTAGAATTCTGGGGTTTTGCAATAACGAAGGCGTATCGAAACACCCCTTTGACCGTAGCGGTATGGTGGCAGTTAAATTGGTTTTTAAAATATTTTCATGTTCTATTTTCTTACATTTTAGTCCCTAAATGTTGTGGATGCAATTGAATGGGTTTGGATGACTTTTTTGACCTTGTTTTAGACATGTAAGCATGAATCCTACTTAATTAAATATTGGTAATTTAAAAATGAGCTAAGTCCCTATAGTTTTCTAAAATTACAATTTGGTCATAAAATTGCAATTGAGTTCAATTCGATGTTTGATTGAGTCAAGTTTTCATTTGTGATCTGTATGCACATGTAGGATAACAAATATGCATCTAGGCAAGATAAAAGAAAAAAATGGACGTATTTCAGTTTTTATCTTCTTGGTTTACTTCGGTAAACCTAACGTGGCTCGCTTGATTTGGTCTTGCGGCTACGTTGGGTTGAAGGGGTTACATTTGTTGGTATCAGAGCTAGGTTTTGAAAAGAAGGGATGTTGTTGTTTGATTATCTAATGATTGTTTGAATTACACGGTGATTGTGTATGTGTTCGGTGATTGTTTAATATCATGTTGGGGTATGATTTGGGAACACATTGCCTATTACTGGGTTTTGAAATGTTTTATGAGGTTGTCTTGGATCCTTGCCTAATGCTAGCCTGATTTTAATGTGTTTTGATGCTTTTGTTAGCATGGTTCGACGTGAGACGCGTTTGATGGCTAATAATGCGAGAGTTGAGCAGAATAATGTTGAGGAAGGGAATCCCCCTAATATTTTACCTCCTCATCCGTTGGTTCCTCCTATCGAATTTGGGATGGGTGGTTTACCCAGGCTCCTCCTGTGCCAGTATTGGGTGATTTGACTGCGTTAATCCAAGCAATGACGATAGTGTTTCAGGCAGCGATGGCTGGAGTGCAAGCACCGGCACTTGTTGTGGTGGCTAATCAAGGTCTACCCTTAGAGCATCTTCAAAGTTTAGGAGGCGAGGAATTTCAAGGTTTGAGTCCTAAGGCAGCCGAGGGATGGCTAGAAAAGACAATCCGCATTCTGAACCAGATGGGTTGTAATGAGGAGCGCAAGTTGGGTTTCATTGTGTCACTGTTGCAGGGTGATGCATATCATTGGTGGGTGACCACAATTGTTGGCATTCCCGAGGTAGATGTAACTTGGGAGTTCTTTTGGAGAGCTTTCAAGAGGAAGTATCTTGGCACACAGTATTTGGATATGAAAAAACATGAGTTTATATCGCTATCTCAAGGAGGCATGTCGGTTGCCGAAGATGAGGTGAAGTTTGTCTGCCTGAGTCGGTATGCCCCAGAGTTAGTTCCTGATGAACAACAGAGATGTGATAGATTCTGATATGGGCTTGTGAAGGACATTAAGACTTATCTCATGGCTACAGATTACACAAATTTTGCTGTATTGGTCAACCGTGCTAAGGATAGGATATTGAGTAGTCATTGGGTTCATCAGTCTAGGCCGTGGGTGCGAGTTTGGGTAAGAGAGTAGTCGATTCTAGCTATTCTAGGAGGAATAATAGGAGGTTCAGGGACAAGAGGCATAAGTCGAATCACAGGCGAGGTGGTGGTGCCGGTCAGGGTAGCCCAGGAGTTCATTTTGTAGCTGAATGTGAGCATTGTGGTAGACTTCACACGGGTGCATGCTGGGGTAATACCTTAAGCTGTTGGATTTGTGGATCTCATGATCGCGTGAAGCGTGATTATCCTCGAGCTGCGAGGGATGCACTAGTTCAAGTTGTTGCACCTACTAGGGGCTAAGGTCGTGGCAGGGGTAATTTTTAGAGTCGTGAAGACGGTCAGATAGTTGTAGCTCATGTTACTGCAGTGCGACCAGAAAATAGTGGGCTAGCTCGGATCTATGCTCATCGCGAATGTCGAAATGACACGATGTGATCGCAGATACCTTTACTTTGCAATCATTGTCATTGTTAACTTTGATAGATTCGTGGTCTACTCATTCATTCATCTTGAATGAACATGCATCTTTGTTGAATGTTCTTGTTGAGATCCTTGATGTTGGAATGTTGGTAAGTAGTTCCTTTGGTGAGAAGGTTACTACTAGGAAGTTGTATAGGCAATGTCCATTGGTTGTACAAGGTCATGAGTTTGTCGTGGATCTAATAGAGTTACCATTCCATGGTTTTTATGTCATCTTGGGTATGGATTGGTTGAGTGAGCACAAGGCAGTTGTGGATTGTGAATCCAAAAGGATTTCTTTGAGGTTAGCCAATTATTATGAAGTTGTGGTGGTTGGCGAGAATATGAAGTTCTTGTCCAATGTTGTCTCAGCTACTCGGGCGAAAAAGATGATGCAAGGAGGTTGCCAAGCTTATTTGGTAACTGTGATGAATGTTGAGGCTAAAGGTGTTTGGGTGCAGGATATTCAGGCTGTTTATGATTTTTCGGAGGTTTTTCTTGAAGAGCTACTAGGTTTACCGACGGATAGGGAGGTAGAGTTCGGTATAGAGACATACGCAGGTACAGCGCCAGTGTCCATTACCCCTTATAGGATGGCACCGAAGGAATTGAAGGAGTTAAAGTCACAGCTTCAGGAGTTGTTAGATCATGGGTTCATTCGACCGAGTGTTTCGCCTTGGGGTGCTCCGGTTCTCTTTGTGAAAAAGAAGGATGGTACAATTCGTATGTGCATTGATTACCGTCAGTTGAACAAGCTAACAGTGAAGAACAAGTATCCTTTGCCGAGGATTGATGATCTGTTTGATCAGTTTCACGGGGCAGCAGTGTTCTCTAAGATTTATCTATGATCGAGGTATTATCAGTTGAAGGTTAATGATGAGGATGTGCATAAAACCGCGTTTCGTACGAGGTACATGCATTATGAGTTCTTGGTCATACCTTTTGGATGAAAAATGCCTCGGTTGCGTTCATGGATATGATGAGTAGGGTGTTCCATGAATATCTTGATCAATTCATGGTGGTGTTTAGGGATGATATTCTCGTGTACTCTCGTACCGAGGAAAAACATGATTGGTATTTGCGGATTGTGTTGCCGATTTTGAAGGATAATCAATTGTACGCCAAGTTGAGCAAGTGTGAGTTTTGTCTTAAGGAAGTGATGTTCCTTGTTCATATGGTTTTCGCAGAGGGTATTCGTGTTGATCCACAGAAAATTGAGGCTATTCTTAATTGGAAGCAACCTAAATCTATTTTGGAGGTTCGTACTTTTCTTGGCTTGACTGGTTATTAACGCCGCTTTGTTGATGGATTTTCTAGTATCGTGGCACCGTTGACGAAGTTAATGCAAAAGAGTGTTCCTTTCATGTGGATGGAGAAGCAACAACTTAGTTTTGAGAAGTTGAAGGAAGTTTTGACACATGCTCCTGTGTTGATTCAACTTGAGTTTGGAAAGGAGTTCGTGGTTTATAGTGATGCATCTTATGTTGGGTTGTGTGCTGATGCAAGATGGAAAGGTTGTGGCCTATGCATCGAGGCGATTGAAGGTTCATGAGCGCAACTATCCAACCCATTATTTGGAGCTTGCGGGTGTGGTATTTGCCTTGAAAATTTGGAGACATTATCTCTATGGTTAGAAGTGTGTGATTTTCACGGACCACAAGAGTCTGAAGTATTTGATGTCTCAGAAAGATTTGAACCTTTCGCAACGTAGATTGTTGGAGTTGCTTAACGATTATGACTTGATGATTGAGTACCATCATGGTAAAGCCAACGTGGTAGCGGATGCATTGAGTCGTAAGGTTGCGGTTGAGCTTAGAGCTATGTTCGCAAGGTTGTGTGTGACACGGGAAGGTGGGTTATTGGCTGAATTTCAAGTTTAGCATATGATGTCACAGTTGATTAAAGCTAAGCAACCGTTTGATGAATCCTTGGTTGAGCATGTTAAGGACATATCGGAGGGTAATCCGAAGGATTTTCATTTTGATGATGATAGAGTTTTGTGTTTCAAGGGTCAAATAGTGGTACCGAAAGATTCAGAGTTGAGGCTCACTATTTTGACGGAGGCACATTCTAGTCCTTTTGCTATGCATCCTGGTAGTGTGAAAATGTATCGAGGGTTAAAGGAAGCATACTATTGGGTTGTTATGAAAAAGGATATGGCTGAGTTCATTTCTAAGTGCATGGCATGTCAGCGGGTCAAGGATGATCATTAGTTTCTATCCAGTTGTTGCAACCATTGAGAATTTCATAATGGAAATGGGAGAGAATCACCATGGATTTTGTGTCGGGATTACTTTTGACACCAGCTAAAAAGGATTAAATTTGGGTGATTGTGGATCAATTTACGAAGTGTGCACATTTTATGCCATTGCATACGACATATACGTTAGACAAGTTGGCAGATTTGTATATTGCTAAGATCGTGCGTTTGCACAGGGTATCGAAGTCCATTATTTCGGATAGGGATCCAAGGTTTACAGCTAGGTTTTGGGTGAGTTTGCACCGGGCTTTAGGTACAATATTGAATTTCAGTACCATGTATCATCCTCAGTTGGATGGTCAGTCTGAGCGGGTAATCTATGTTTTGGAGGATATGTTGAGATGTTGCATTATTGAGTTCCAAGGAACCTAGGATAAGCATTTACCTTTGGTTGAGTTTGCGTATAACAACAGTTACCAAGCAAGTATACAAATGGCACCGTATGAGGCATTGTATGACCTGAAGTGTCGTACGCCCTTGTGTTGGGCTGAGGTAGATGAAAAGCATATTTCCTTACCGGACGTGTTGAAGGACACGGATAAAAAGATAAAGCTTGTGTGTGATCGCTTGAAAGCAGATACGGATCGGCAGAAATCTTATGCGGATTTGAAGCGTAAGGAAATTGAATATGCGGTGTGTGATCGGGTATTCTTAAAGGTGTCACCATAGAAAAAGGTGATGAGGTTCAGACGCAATGGTAAGCTTAGTCCAAGATTTGTTGGACCGTACGAGATTGTTGAGCGTGTTGGTCTTGTGGCTTATCGGTTGAAGTTGCCTCTCAAGTTGGAGAAAATACGTGATGTGTTCCATGTATCCATGTTGCGGAGGTATCGGTCGGATCCCTCGCATGTTATGCCGGTGGAGCATATTGATTTAAGGCTGGATTTATCATATGATGAGTAGCCGATGGAAATCCTTGATTCCAGCAGCAAAGTTCTTTGTGGCAAGACGATTGAGCTTGTTAAGGTCTTGTGGCGACAACGGGGTGTCGAGGAAGCCACTTGGGAGAGCAAGGCGAATATGATGGAGCAATTTTCGCATTTGTTTCCTCGAGGTAAATTTTGAGGACAAAATTTCTTAATTGGGGGATAGTTGTAACACCCCGGTTTTGGGCTTATATGTTTTAAAGGTTGGTTCAAAGGTCTGGTGGACCGGTATTAGATATTCGAGTTAGTTTCAGGATTTAATTGGATTAATTATTTTTTATGGGGATAAAATTATGGAAAAAACATGCTAAAATCATTATTTAATATACTAATGATTATGGTGAAATCAATTTTGGAAAATGAGTTTTAGAAGGGTGACATTTTGGTTAGTGACCAAAATGTAATTTTTGAAAACTGTTTTTATAAGTGACTAAAATGAAAAGGATCAAATTCTTAGAATCCTTATGGAGCTAATTTACCAAGTTTTTGCTGGTGTTTTCTCTCTTCAATTAAGTATTTTTAACATGTGTTTTAAAAGATAATTAAAAGGGATTTTAGATATAAAATATAGTTATCACTTTTAAAGAAATTTGACGTAAACTTTCTCTCAACTTTTCTCTCCACTTTTTTTCTTCCAAACACTCTTATTTTCATCAAATCACAGAGGTGAAAGACTTGTTTTCTTAATTTCTTGATTTGTAATTGATTCTTTATCTTTGGTTTACAAAACCTTATTGAATTCTTGTGTTTTTCAAGTAAAAACAATCAATTGGGGGAGAAATCACACAATAGAGGTAAGGTTTGTTCTTCTCCTCTATTAATGGTTCTTTATTGATATTCCCAAGTATTTGATCCTTGATTTATGATTTATAACCTGATTTTGTGTTTCTATAATGATTAATTGATTTAATTGGGTAAAATTGATGAAATAGTGGGAGATCCGAATTGGATATGTTTTCCAGTGTTGAGGATTGTTTTTAAACATATTTTGGATGTATTATATTGTTGTTAAGTTGATTTTAACAATGGAATCCCGAAACTCTTGAATTCCTAGTTGTTAATGTTGTTAGATTTGTGTTTTTGTGGTGTTAAAGTGGCTGTGTAATTGCTAGAAGTATTTGGATGAGTTAATCTTGTTTTTAAGTGTTAATTGATGATGTTTGATGGATTGAATCGTTGTATTAAGGCTGGGTTAAGTTTCGGAAGTGTTTGATGATGATTTCGGTATGTTTCGAATAAGTTTTGAGTGGGCAACTTGAGAGTTGCGGGTAATTGCTTTTAGCCAATGCTTTGAATGCATAATGATGCATTTGCCCCATGGTTTTATGTGGTTAAAACAAGGGATAGCCAAAGCGACGAAGCTTGACGTTGATTGTGGCTTGTCGGAAGCTTGATTCGCGTTGGTGAGCAAAGCGAAGCGTATCGGTGAGTGGAAACTGGTTTAAACGCCTTTAAGAGGTTTAATAAAGGTTGTTGGGAGTTTAGGTTAAGTTTGGCACACTTACCTATGCTCGGAAGTAAGGTTTTTTTCCCTCTTTTACTCTTTAATATCGGTGCGGATATGAGCATGTGTAATTCATGGTTTGGTCGTAAACATGGTTTGATTTACTTATTGGAAACGCATGATTTTAAGTACATATGCAGCGGTTTAAAAGTATAAGAAATGGTAGTGAGCATTGGTTTTCATTCCGGTCGGGAATGATGTTATTGCTTTGGCAATGTGATTGCATATGTGGTGGTTTTGTATAATGTATTGTAAAACAGTGAGTAAATGGTTTGTAAATGATATATTGTCTATGTGACATGATGAGAAAACATTCGGATATAGTTGGCATGCCATACGATGAAGTGCACTATAATATGTAAAAAAAATGATCGTGGTTAAGAGTCTGTGAGGTAAGCGGTCGGCTACTCAGATTATAATATTGTCACTTGGGTTTAGCGGTCGGTTCCCCTTGTTGATGTTGATCTTGCGGTCGGCAAGGGTGTCGATCATGCGGTCAGCATAGTATGGGGCCATGGTAGTGGTCGACTATCATGGGAGATCCGTGTACTGAAATGTAAGGTTAACGGTCGGTTACTTAAAGATTAGAAGTCAGCTAATCAAGGATAGAGGTCGTCTATCCGGGGTCACTATAAATGCCAATATATGAGAATTCAAGTGTTAAACTTATTTTATAATGCTGTGGAATTTAAGCTTTGGTTTGTATTTAATGCTTTGGAACTTAAGCATGGGCATTTAATACTTTGGAATTTAAGCATGGTTTTGTTTATAATGCATTGAGGATTCAAGCACGTGGATTATAATGTTTTGCATATGGTCGATATGCATGTTTGGATTTGGAATCATTGGAACTTGCTTAGGTCGTAAGCATGGTTTGAAAACAAGTGTTTAGTTTTCAAGGGTAATAATGCATCATTGTTTTAAGAGCATCCTCACTAAGCATGTGCGCTTACGCTCTCTTTTTCCTAATGATGCAGAGCATTGAAGTTTTGGGGCTGCAAAGGCAAGGCTTAAGTGATCCTAAGACAAAAGCTACTTTGAGTATGAAATCGGTTTATGTTTCCGGTTAATAAGGCAATGTGTTCGCCATATTTTGGGGATTGGTATTTCTATTTTTCCAGGAGTTTTAAGCACGGGTAATGCTGGATTTTATGGTTGTTTGATGTTGTTTGAGCTTGAGTAAATCTTGCCTATGTTGTTGCTAGCCAAGTGCTAGGGTATGCATCTATATGATTTTGGATTGGTTACCATGGTTTGATGATTCAAGCAAGTTTGGTTTGATGCTATAAATGTGCAAGCATGTTAAGTATGCCTTAAATGTATCAAATGTAAGTTTTGGTTGCTTGGTGAAATGATAATAGGATGCATGCCTACATAATGCCTTGAGTAGTATAAATGCCATGAATGGTTGTTGAATCTGTGATGCTTTGGTTGGTAATGTATCTTAGTAATGTTGTATAAGTGTTTGCAGCATGTTGGAATGTTTTGGAAATCATCAAAATGTGTTTTGACAGCAATTTGAGACATTATAGGTCCAGGCGTACCGGTACGGGTGTCCCTATTTTGGTACGAATAAGCCATTCCAGGCTTAGCGTACCGGTACTCGGGCAATTGTTTCGGTATGGGCTTAGGCTATTTTGGCCAGTGTTTCGATACTCGGGGAGGCTTTTCGATACGGTATAGTGGTTTTATGAAGGGCATTTCGATACGCGGGGGCATATCAGAACGAAAATGGGCTACTGAAATTTTGGTGTTTTGCAATAACGAAGGCGTATCGAAACACCCCTTTGACCGTACTGGTACGGTGGCAGTTAAATTGGTTATTGGAATATTCTGAAGTTCTGTTTTCTTACATTTTAGTCCCTGAATGTTGTGGATGAAATTGAATGAGTTTGGATGACCTTTTTGACCTGGTTTTTGACATGTAAGCATGAAACCTACTTAATTAAAGATTGGTAATTTAAAAATGAGCAAAGTCCCTGTAGTTTTCTAAAATTACAATTTGGTCCCTAAATTGCAATTGAGTTTAATTCGATGTCAATTCGATGTTCGATTGAGTCGAGTTTTCATCTGTGATTTGTATGCACATGTAGGATAACAAATATGCATATAGACAAGATAAAAGAAAAAATGGATGTGTTTTAAGTTTTTATCTTCTCAGTTTACTTCGGTAAACCTAATATGGCTCGCTTGGTTCGGTATTGCGACTAGGCCGGGTCAAGAAGGTTAGACACTCCCTCGTTAGTGCTCAGGTCAAAAACTTTAAGGTTATGAGTGTAATGGGTTAGCTTAGTGATGTAGTATGGACTAACATGGGGATTCATGGTATGCTCCTTGTTATTACTCACGCCAAATAGTGCCATGGCGCAAACCCTAATTTAATGCCAGCTGAAAAAAATAGAGAATAACCCCTTGGCAGGAATAAAAGAAAATTTTTGATTTTGGGTAGTAAATTTGACTAAAGGAGTAAACGGATACTTGATGTATATTGCCTACACTTTGTGCACTTGTCATGCCCTAGACTAGAGTTATATTGTTGCACTTGAATTTACTACTTGCTTGGCATTATTGCACTAAGATATCTGAGGACATAAATATAGCTTCATTCAGCTTTCCAGCACGTGTTGGCATTCCGATCAAATTTTGCCGAGGTACTATTTTCACCATTTTGTTCTTAGCTTATTTGCATTACATGAGGACAAGCAATGAGCTAGGTTTGGAGGTGTGTTAACTCATCAAAAGTACTAAATCTTATGCTTATTTCACGTTTTATTTGCTTGCCAATAAGTGTGTTTAGTTGCATTTAGCCTTAAAATTCATGCATTTGCATAAGAATATAGGAATTGTGTTATGCCAGTGTGAAGGGTTGCTTTGTTGGCATTATTGCAGGCTCAGCAGAGAAGGACAGGTTTAGCAGAGCAAAGCAGCGCAGAAAGGAAGGAATGCCAGAGAGAATGCCGAAGTGTTGTTGGTAGCGATGGACCAAAAAATTGCCAAAGTACCGGTTGGCAGAGAAGAGAAGTTTGATGCCCGGCCGAGTAGCTGTTGGACCTTGATGACTTCAGCCCTAGGATTTAAATATAGGATAAGATGATCACATCCCTTATTATATGCGCATTCAAAATTCAAAATTCAAAATTTAAGGCTTATCCTAGCCATCCCATGCTTGCCTATTTAAAGAAGGAAAAGAGATCGATCACCCAAAGGAGAATGGGTCAGAAGAGACGATCAGATTGAGAGGAAGGCTGCACCAAGGAGACGTGGTTCGACCAGCTTAACCGAGAACTTGGACCTTGAAGGGATGCATCGACGGACCCCCTTCTAGCCTATTCTCTTTGTTTTAAATTATTTTTTTAATGATGACGATGTTGAGATACGATTATGGTCTTTGGATGGATACCCCCACCATGAACTAAACTTTTATAGTTGGTGGGGGATGTTTGTGATTTAACGCTGTTTTCATATTTAGTTTTTAATAATCAAAAATGCCTTGGCATTGTTTTCCCTATCTGGCATGTTTTACAGTTTTCTAAATTCTGTGCCAAGCGACCGTTATATTACTTGCAGACCGTGTATACTTGCACGCAAAAGATAGTCTTGGCACTATTTTCATACATTTCCAATACATTTTTCCACCCTTTTGCCAAGCACTCACACATTCGAACAAGGCTCGGGAGAGCTAGATTCATGAAACAATTGAATACGGTTTCCATTTAAACAACCATTATTGGAAACTAATTTGCCTTAGGAATAAGGAATGGATTTCATCGGCTAAAAAGAGTGAAAAGATTGATGTCGTCCACCCAAGGTTAATGCAAGGATGTATCACCAAGGCTTACACAATCATCAGTTCATCGGTTACGGATAACTCAAAGGCATTGAATAACACTCCGTCGAACATTAAAGTGCAATTCACTTGCCACAGCAATTACTATCCACGATAATTCATCAGGAAATCACACCACTACTCACGATAATCCAGCCTATTCTCTTATATCGATTACCTTTTTCTATGTACTCTATTTCATACTTAGTTTAATTTACTTGATATTTATCACCATCTATCATCATCAATTATATTTTCTTTCAGTGCGAGAAGCTAAAAGTCAAAGTTTCACCAATCCCTATGGAGACGATCTTAATCTATACTATTACTTGTGACGTGTTCACTTAAATTACGCAACAGTAACCACTAGACCCTCTCTTAGAAATACATGTAATTATTCTGCATTTATCTTATGCATAGAGTCTAAAAATATCAAACAAGCTTTAAACGGTGTTTTTTATATATTGGCTATGCAAGAAGAGTTAAATCAATTTGAGAGGAGTCAAGTTTGGACATTAGTTGATAGGCTAATTAATAAATCTACTATAGGTACTTAAAGGGTTTTTAGAAACAAACTAGATGTGTGTGGTAACATAGTGAGAAACAAGGCTAGACTTATTGCTCAAGGTTACACTCGAGAAGAAGGAATTGATTTTGATGAAACCTGTGCACCCGTAGCTAGAATGGAAGCTATTAGGATGTTGCTTGCATTTGCATTCTATCAAGAATTCAAGCTTTTTCAAATGGATGTTAATAGTGCTTTTCTAAATGGTTTTATAAATGAAGTGTATGTAGAACAACCACCTGATTTTGAAGATCCAAAATATCCAAACCATGCTTTTACACTTTCAAAAGTTTTATATGGTTTGAAACAAGCTTCTAGAGCTCGATATGAAAGATTGTCAAATATTTTAGTGGAAAAAGGTTTTGAAAAAAGTAAGGCAAGAATATTTTAGTAGTTCAAATTTATGTTGATAATATTTGTAACACCCAGTTTTGGACCTAGCGGATTCGAGGTTTATTAGATGGTCCGATGGATCGGGTTAGAAATTTGAGTCGAATTCGGGACCGTATATTTTTCGGTAAGATAAAAATATGGAGAAATAGTTAAAACCATCTTTTAATATATATTGATTTTTGGTGGAATCAATTTTAGAAAAGGGAGTTTGGAAATATGATATTTTGGGTTAGTGACCAAAATGCGATTTTTTTTAAAACTATTTTAAAGTGACTAAAATCAAAAGGGTCAAATCCTTAGAATCCATAAGGAGCTAATCTACCTAGTGGTTGCTGGTGGTTTTCCCCTTCAATTAAATCATTTTAAATATGTGTTTTAAAAGGGTGTTAATAAGGATTAAATATCTAAAGTTAGCTATTAGCTTTTAAAAGAAATTCACGTAACTTTTCCTAAACCTTTTCTCTCAATTTCATTTCTTCCAAACACTCATAATTTCATCAAAATCCAGAGTTGAGGGATTCTTTTCACTCAGATTATTGACTTGATTCTTTAACTTTGTTTTGCAAAATCTCATTGAAATTTCATGTTTTCTTAGCTTTAAACAACTCAATTGAGGGAGAAATCACAAAACAAGGGTAAGGTCTATGATCTCCTTTGTTAAATGGTTCTTTATTGATATTCCCAAGTATTTGATCATTGATTTATAAGTTGTAATGTGATTTTAATGTTTTATCAATGTTTAATTGAGTTATTTTGGAAATATTGATGAAACATGGTAATTTCTGAAGTGTAACTGATTTCTAGTGTTTGAGATTGATTTAATATATGTTTTGGATGTGTTTTGATGTTAATAAATTGCTTTTATCAATAGAATTCTAAAACTCTTGAATCTCTAATTGTTTAGGTTGCTAGTTTTGAGTTATTATGGAGATAGTCGAGTTTAATCTTTGCTGGAGGTAAAAGGATGTTAGGAAAGGGTTTTTGGCTATAATTAGATGTTGGTTGATGGGTTGAATGGTTGTTTTATGGATGGGGTAAGTTTCAGAAATGTTTGGTGATGATCTCGGTATGTTTCAAATGGTTTTCGAGTGGACAACTTGGGAGTTGCGGGAGATTGCAGTTAGGCAATGGTTTGAATGCATTTTGATGCATTTATCCTCTGGTTTTATGTGTTAAAAACAAGGGACAGTCAAGGCGATGAAGCTTGACGTTGTTTTGTTGCTTGCCGGGAGCTTGTTTCTCGTTGGCAAGGAAGACGAGGCGTATCGGTGAATGGAAAATGGTTTTTAGTGCTTTACAAAGGTTTGTAAAAGTTGTTGGGAGTTTAGGGTAAGTGTGAGACACTTACCTAAGCTCGGAAGTATGTTTCCCTTATTTTGCTCTTGAATATCGGCTTGGATATGAGCATGTTGTTTGCATATTTTGGTGATAAACATGGTATGATTTACTTACTGGTAATGCATGATTTTGAGTACATATGAAGGGGTTTGAAAGTATATTAAATGCTATTGAGCATTGGTTTTCATTCCAGTTGTGAATGGTGTTATTGCATTAGCAATGAGATTTGCATATGTGATGTGCTGTTGAATACATTGTAAAACAGCAAGTAAATGGTTTTGTAAATGATATATTGGCTATGTGACAAGGTAAGAAAACAATCGGATATAGTTGGCATGCCATAGGATTAAAAGTGCACTATAAAATATGAACAAAATCGATCGTGGCCATGGGTCTTTGAGGAATGACGGTTTAACAAGGCCACTCGAACTGTTGGGACATTTTTTTGGGCATGTGGGTTAACTAGGTGACCCAAATTGATGGTAATCTTGCTGTTTAACTAGGCAAGGAAGTACAACTCGCGGTTTAACTAGGCAAGGAAGTAAAACTCGCAGTTTAACTAGGCGAGGAATTAACATCTCGCGGTTTAACTAGGCGAGGATTGTTAAATCTTGCGGTTTAGCAAGGCAAAGATGGAAAAATTGCAGTGTAACTAGGCAAGGGTCTTAAGCTCGCGATATAACTAGGCAAGGGTGTCAAATCTTGCGGTCTAACTAGGCAAGGTTTGAAATATCATGTGGTTTAGCTAGGCATGGTATCAGAGATCTGTGTATCCGATATGTGTATGGGATAGAGATAGTCTATCCGGGTCACTGTAAATGCTAATATATGTGAAAAGTTCATGTGTTGAACCTTGTTTAAAATGCTTTGGGATTTAAGCATTGTTTACTTAAAATTCTTCGGGATTTAAGAATGGACTATATATAAATTTATATAAAGGCTATTATGTTTTGATTAACCTTCCTGGTTTACTTCGGTAAACCTAATGTAGCTTGCTCGGTTCGGTCTTGCGACTAGGCCAGGTCAAGGGGGTTACATTTGTTGGTATTAGAGCCAACTTTTCGAGTAGTGGTGACTAGAGTGCAAGTGCAAGCACTGGCACCTGTTGTGGTGGTTAAACAAGGTTCATCCTTAGCTGCTTCTGGGCAGGCAGCGAGTGTGAGCTCGGGTAAGAGAGTGGCTCATTTTGGCTATTCTGGGAAGCAAAATAGGAGGTCTCGTGATAGGAGGTGTGAGTTGGGTCACAAGCATGGTGACAATATTGGTCAGGGTAATCAGGGAGTTCGTATTAAGGCTGAGTATGAGCGTTGTGCTAGACGTCAGAAGGGTGTTTGTTGGGGAAATACCATGAGTTGCTGGAAATATGGATCTTCTGATCATCTAAAGCGTGATTGTCCTCGTGTTGCAAGAGCTACACTAGTTCAGAAGGTTGTTAGGCGACCGGAGAATGGTGGACCGGCGTAGAGCTTTGTTCATCAAGAAGGTCGCAATGATATGGATGTGTTTGTAGGTACTTTCGCTTTGCAATCATTGTCATTGTTATCTTAGGTTAAATTGGGGTCTACGTTTTCATATATGCCAAGTGAGCATATGTTTGATGAATTCTCTTGAAGTGTTGGTATGAATTGGCATGTTAATTACCGTGTATGAGGTGAGGGTTGTTTGCCTAAGAGTTCTTTTTTGAGGTTCTAGCGTGATTAGAGCTAGTTGGGTTTTATACCACTAGTTGTTGTGGCTGTTTGTGGGGGGCGTCGAATGTGCTAATGACATTCGAGATGATGTCGTGTTGGGTATTCTCTAAATACCTGCTTTTGTATAATAGTCAGAGTAGTGGTGTTCTCGTGTACTGTGGTACCGGAATGTTATAAGTAAGTGTGGACGTTGATTATGCACAGTGCACAAACACTTATATGCATATATTTAAATATGTCAGTACATGCATAATCTTTGGGCATGACATTAGAGGTGTTGCATCCATATGCATAGGCATCTAGGATGACATGTAAGTAATCATGCATACATATGTCCACACTTACGGGTAACATTTTGGAGGCAGAAGTAGTGATAGAAGCTATATTTTCTGGTGTGTTGGTTACGTTTAGAAGGTTGCATAGGCGGTGTCCTTGGGTGGTGCAAGATTATGAGTTGGCTAAGAGATAATAGAGTTACCATTCCATGGTTTTAATGTGTTTTGGGTATGGGATGGTTGAGTGAACACAAGACGGTTGTAGATGTGGATCCAAAAAGGGGTTTCTTTGAGATTAGTTGGTGAGTATGAAGTTGTGATAATTGGGAAGAATATGGAATTCTTGTCCAATGTTGTGGCGGCTGCTCAAGAGAAAGGGATGTCGCAATGAGGTTGCAAGCTTATTTAGCTGTTGTGGTGAGTCTTGAGGTTAAGGGTGTTCCATGAATATCTTTATCAGTTTGTAGTGGTGTTTATAGATTATATTCTCGTGTGCTCTTGTATCGAGAAAGAACATGATCAACAATTGCGGGTTGTGTTGCAAGTGTTGAAGGGTAATTAGTTATACGTCGAGTTAAGAAAATGCAAGTTTTCTTGGGTTGGCTGGTTATTATTGCCATTTTGTTGAGGGGTTCTCGAATATTGCTGCACCGTTGACTACGTTGTTATAGTAGAATGTTCCTTGCGTGGACGGAGAAGCAGCAGCACAGTTTTGAGAAGCTGAAGGAAGTTCTGTCGCATGCTCCTCTGTTGATTCAGCCTGAATCTGGGAAAGAGTTTGTGGTTTATAGTGATGTGTCATATGTTGGCTTGGGTTGTGTGCTGATGCAGGATGGGAAGGTTGTGGCCTTTGTATCGAGGCATTTGAAAATTCATGAGCGCAATTATCCAACTCATGATTTGGAGCTTGCAGTCGTGGTTTTCGCTTTGAAAATTTGGCAACATTACCTTTATGGTGAAAAACGTGTGATCTTTACGGATCACAAGAGCTTGAAGTATTTGATGTCCCAGAAAGATTTGAATGTTAGGCAACGTAGATGGTTGGAGTTGCTTAAGGATTACGACTTGACAATTGAGCATCATCCTGGTAAAGCCAATGTAGAGGCGAATGCATTAAGTCGCAAGGTTGTGGTTGAGCTTCGAGCTATGTTTGCAAGGTTGAGTGTGACACGGGAGGGAGGTTTGTTGGCTAAATTGCAAGCCAAGCCTACGTTATCACAGTTGTTTAAAGCTAAGCAACCGTATGATGATTTGTTGGTTGAGCATGTTAAGGACATAGCGGATAGTAATCCACCAGAATTTCATTTTGATGATGATGGATTTTTGTGTTTCAAAGGTCGAATAATAGTCTCGGATGATCCAGAGTTGAGGCACACTATTTTGATGGAGGCACACCCTAGTCCTTTTGCTATGCGTCCTGGTAGTGTTAAGATGTATCGTGATTTGTAGGAGGCATACTACTGGGTTGGCTGAAAAAGGATGTGCCTGATTTTATTTCCAAGTGCATGGTATGTCAGCGGGTCAAGGCTGAACATCAATTTCCATCCGGGTTGTTGCAACCGCTGAAAATTTCAGAGTGGAAATGGGAGAGAATCACCATAGATTTTGTAGCAGGTTTGCTGTTGACACCAGCTAAGAAGGATTGCGTTTGGGTGATTGTTGACCGGCTCACAAAGTGTGCATATTTCCTGCCAGTGTATACAACGTACACTTTGGAAAAATTGGTAGATTTGTATATAGCTGAGATTGTGCGCTTCCATGGTGTACCTAAATCCATCATTCCTGATAAGGATCTGAGGTTTACGACAAGTTTTTGTAGGAGTTTGCACTAGGCCTTGGGTTCGAGATTGAGTTTTAGCACTGTGTATCATCCTCAGCCGGATGGGTAATCTGAGCGGGTTATCCAGGTTTTGGAGGATATGCTGAGGTGATGTATTATTAAGTTCCAGGGAACCTAGGAGAAGCATTTGCCTTTAGTTGAGTTTGCTTACAATAACAGTTATAAGGTGAGTTTACAGATGGCACCTTATAAGGCGTTATATGGCCGGAGATGTCGTACGCCCTTATGTTGGGATGAGGTGGAGGAAAAGCATGTTACCCTACTAGATGTGTTGAAAGACATGGATGAGAAGGTTAAGCTTGTATGCGACCAGTTGAAAGCGGCTGCGGATAGGCAGAAATCTTACGCGGGTTTGAAGCGTAAGGAGGTCCAATATGCGGTGGGCGATCGCGTATTCTTGAAAGTGTCACCATGGAAAAAGGTGATGAGATTCGGACGTAAGGGTAAGCTTAGTCTGAGGTTCATTAGACCATATGAGGTTATTGAGCGTGTGGGTCCTGTGACATACCGGTTGAGGTTGCCTCCCGAGTTGGAGAAGATTCATAATGTGTTCCATGTTTCGATATTGAGGAGATATCGAGCAGATCCATCGTATGTTTTTCTGGTGGAGGATGTGGAGTTGAGGCCAGATCTATCCTTTGATGAGAAACCCGTAGAGATCTTCGATACCGGCAAGAAGGTCCTACATGGTAAGACGATAGAGCTCGTGAAGGTCTTGTGGCGACACCGAGGTGTTGAGGAGGCTACTTGGGAAAGCAAGGCGGGTATGAAGGAGCAATTTCCGCATCTATTTCCTCTAAGTAATTTCTGGGATGAAATTTCTTAAATAGGGTAGAGTTGTAACACCCCGATTTTAGGCCTAGCGGATTTGAGGTTTATTAGACGGTCTGGTGGACCAGGTTAGAGATTCAAGTCCAATTTTGGACCGTATATTTATAATAATATGAAAAAATAGTTAAAAATCATCTTTTAATATATATTGATTTTGGTGGAATCAATTTTAGAAAAAGCGAGTTTGGAAATATGATATTTTGGGTTAGTGACCAAACTGCGATTTTTTTGAGAACTGTTTTAAAGTGACTAAAATCAAAAGGGTCAAATCCTTAGAATCCTTAAGGAGCAAATCTACCTAGTGGTTTCTCTCTTCAATTAAATCATTTTAAACATGTGTTTTAAAAGGATGTTAAAAAGGATTAAATATTTAAAGTTAGTTATTATCTTTTAAAAGAAATTCACGTAACTTTTTCCTAAACCTTTTCTTGCAACTTTTTTTCTTCCAAACACTCAGAATTTCATCAAAATCCAGAGATGAGGAATTCTTTTCACTCAGATTATTGATTTTAACTTGATTCTTTAACTTTGTTTTGCAAAATCTCATTGAAATTCTATGTTTTCTTAGCTTTAAACAAGCCAATTGAAGGAGAAATCACATAACATGGGTAAGGTCCTTGATCTCCTCTATTAAATGGTTCTTTATTGATATTCCCAAGTATTTGATCCTTAATTTATAAGTTGTAATGTGATTTTAATTTTTATCAATGTTTAATTGAGTTATTTTGGAAATATTGATGAAACATGGTAATTTCCGAAGTGGATCTGATTTCCAGTTTTTGAGATTGATTTAATATATGTTTTGGATGTGTTTTGATTTTAATAAGTTGTTTTTATCAATAGAATCCCAAAACTCTTGAATCTCTAATTGTTTAGGTTGCTAGTTTTGAGTTACTTTGGAGATAGTCGAGTTTAATCTTTGCTGGAGGTAAAAGGATGTTAGGAAAGGGTTTTTGGATGTTATTAGATGTTGGTTGATGGGTTGAATGGTTGTTTTATGGCTGGGTTAAGTTTCAAAAACATTTGGTGATGATTTCGGTATGTTTTGGAGAGTTGCGGGAGATTGCTGTTAGGCAATGGTTTGAATGCATTTTAATGCATTTCTCCTCTAGTTTTATGTGTTAAAAACAGGGGACAGTCAAGGCGATGAAGCTTGACGTTGTTTTGTTTCTTGCCAGGAGCTTGTTTCGCGTTGGCAAGGATGGCGAGGCGTATCTGTTAGTGGAAACTGGTTTTTAATTCTTTACAAAGGTTTGTAAAGGTTGTTGGGAGTTTAGGGTAAGCGTGAGACACTTACCTAAGCTTAGAAGTAAGTTTCCTATATTTTGCTCTTGAATATCGGCTTGGATATGAGAATGTTGTTTGCATGTTTTGGTGATAAACATGGTATGGTTTACTTACTAGTAATGCATGATTTTGAGTACATATGCAGGGGTTTGAAAGTATATTAAATGCTATTGGGCATTGGTTTTCATTCCGGTTGGGAATGGTGTTATTGCATTGGCAATGAGATTTGCATATGTGATGTGTTGTTGAATGCATTGTAAAATAGTAAGCAAAAGGTTTTGTAAATGATATATTGGCTATGTGACAAGGTGAGAAAACAACAGGATATATTTGGCATGCCATAGGATTAAAAGTGCACTATAAAATATGAACAAAATTGATCGTCACCATGGATCCTTGAGGAATGGTAGTTTAACATGGCCACTCGGACTGTTGGGGCATGCGGGTTAACTAGGTAACCCAAATTAATGGTAATCTTGTGGTTTAACTAGGCAAGGAAGTACAACTCGCGGTTTAACTTGGCAAGGAAATAACATCTTGCGGTTTAACTAGGCAAGGAAGTAAAACTCGCGGTTTAACTAGGCGAGGAAATAACATCTCGATGTTTAACTATGCGAGGATTGTCAAATCTTGCGGTTTAGCAAGGCAAAGATGGAAAACTTGCGGTGTAACTAGGCAAGGGTCTTAAGCTCGCGGTATAACTAGGCGAGGGTGTTAAATCTTGCGGTCTAACTAGGCAAGGTTTGGGATATCATGCGGTTTAGCTAGGCATGGTATGAGAGATCCGTGTATCCGATATGTGTATGGGATAGAGACAGTCTATCCGGGTCACTATAAATGCCAATATATGTGAAAAGTTCATGTGTTGAAACTTGTTTAAAATGCTTTGGGATTTAAGCATGGTTTGTTTAAAATGCTTCAGGATTTAAGCATGGACTGTATATAAAGTTATATAAAGGTTATTATGTTTTGAATCGGTTGGAATCATGGAAAATTGCTTAGGTTTTAAGCATGTTTTGGGGAAAGCAAGCATGTGGTTTTCAATTGGTTTTTAATGCATCATTGTTTTATGAGCATCCTCACTAAGCATGTATGCTTACGCTCCCTTTTTCCTAGTGATGCAGAGCATTAAAGTACGGGGCAACAAAGGCAAGGTTTGCAAGGATCCAAGAGATAAACTACTTTTGAGTATGAACTCGGTTTATGGTTCCGGCTAATAAGGCAATGTGTTCGCCATGGTTTTTGGGAGTTGTAAATCTGTTGCATTGTGGTTTTTAGAATGATTCTATGTTGGTTTTTGATGGTGGTTAGATGATGCTCAGCTTGATGTTATTACTTGCCTATAGTTGAGGTTGAATGGTTGATTAGGTATGCATCTAGAGTTTCCTTGTGGGTTGCTATGTTGTGCTGGTTTGACCAGGTTAAATATGCTATGTTGAGTGTGTTGGCCTGATGCTTATGTTGAGAATGGTTTAAATGTGCATTTTGGTATGTTTGGCAAAGTGGTCTATGAAGCATGCCTCTAGAGTGGTCCTTTGGAAGCTTGATGTTATTTTGTTTGCCTAATCTTGGTATAAATGTTAGATTATGTACATTGAAGTGTTGATATGCATGTTTGAAAATTGATAGGGGCCAATTGCATCTAGAATTGTGTGAAAACCAGCTAATTTTGACATTACAGGCCTAGGCGTACCGATACGCGAGGTATCGGTATGGCTAGGCAGATAAGACTATGGCATTTTGGTACAGGCAATGGCATTTCGATACGCCTGAAGGCTACTGGAATTACTCTTTTTGGAGAAGAGGCCGTGAACCGAAACACCAAGGGACCGTATTGGTACGGTGGGAATTCTTTAAAGAGTACTTGATAGAGTAGCACAAATTCGAATAAAGAGAAAAATAAAACAAACCAAAATAAAGAACAAATCTAAAAATTCAGATTTGCTTATGGTGGTGGCGTCAATGGAGGAAGCTTGAATATGTGGAGATGGCGTAATGAATTGATAGTTGTCCTCGGCACCCTCTTATACGCAATTATCTAAGCAAGCAACCTCAGGTGGCTCTAACCTACCCTCCCAAACGCTTTTGTATGGGCAAGCAGGAGTGTGAAGATCCTCAACAACAAATCCCGGAGAACTTGAAAATCAATTTGCTTCTAAAACATAAGATAATGTTCTTGTAAGTTGAAATTCAAAAGAGAATTTTATTTAATCATTCAAATCTGAATTACAATGTGGGTGAAGCCTCCTTTATATAGGCCATGGAGAAGTTCTAATCCTACTAAACTTAGGAATTAAATACAATAAATAAATGCTAAAATCTAATCTCCTAATTAGATAAGTAACTTCTAATAATAAATAAATGCTAAAAATAAAATCCTATATTGCAGAATCCTATATTGATTTAAATTACAAATAATCAAATAAAATTTTGAAAATTCGTAATTATCCAAAAATCTCGTATTAATCCCGTATAGAAATTTCTGCATGCGCTCTCTTCGCTAAAATAGAGGTATCTTGAGATCCAGATATCTGATTGAGGCGTTTCAAGATGCGTTGGAAAGCTAATTTGCAGCCGGACAAGTTTTAAGAAGACATGTTGACCCATAAATGCCTGGATCCCATCCAAAAATGCTTCGCAAGTTGACTGATGTTTCTGACTTGCAAAGCAATTTCAACTTCTTTTCCAAGATGATTATCTTGACCCCTCTCATGCTCGTATTATTCCCCCACTCCTCAAAATGATTCTCCCTCGAATCTAGATCGGTAAATGGAGGAAGTTCATCAAAGTACCATAGAAGAGAAGAAATCTTGAAGGATCCTTTTGCAGAGTCTCTTTTTGCAATGTAATTTACAAGTTCCTTCTCAATTGCACATTGTAATGTGAAGATGAAGCATGGTGTACTCATATGACTTGAATGGGAAACAATCCACAACATCACCAAGATCTTATCATTTCTTCCGAATTAGACAATCGTCATTTTAAAGACATCAATTTTAATTCATTAAAAATTTTGAAATATTCTTATCATGAATTAAAGATATAAATCATATGATTCTTGAAAAAAATATAAAATTTTCGACATCGCCCGTATTTTATAGCAGTAAATTAAAATTGTTTCTTGTTGGTGATAAAAATGGGATGATGGTGATCTTAGACTGAGTTCGTACTTTTTAGTTTGGATGGAGTGCACATAAGTGGTTGAAGACAAGAAAGAGAACAAAGGGAAGTAAGCTGAAGAAGATGATGAATAGTTGTCTTCAGACACAAAAGTCCTTTTTAGTCTATAATTTGTGGGTATGTACATCCCCTAACATATGACTGGTGTCATTTGGTCAGTAGGTATTGATGGTTTGCAGGGTAGATCTGGTTGTCATGTACTACCGTTGTTCTTTGACAAGCTCGTGTCAGGAAAAACTCTATATACTTCGGGCCATGTGTGAGGAGGAGGAGTAGCGGAAGAGTGACAATTGAGATGTTGCGGTGGAGGATTCGAAGGTACTTGTAGCGCAGGATTTCGAAGGTTGAGGTACAACACTTCTAAATTGTTAGTAAAAAATATTGTTGCAAAACAAATAAAATTATTGTGTCATGTAAGCCACTGTCTTGAAGGGAATTTTGTTCAGATTTGTGTAATTTTTAAAGCTGTACGTTGCTCCCAAGTTTAACGCACTTCAAATTTTTGTGCATAAAAAAAGAGGAAGCGAAACTCAAAATAACATTGCTATTTTAATGAAACGAGAACAAGATAAAATAAAAAGATCGAAGATTTATCAAAGATATATTGAAGAAGTGAAAATAAAGAAAATAGTTGTACTGTATAAAAGTAGTGGTTAAAATGGTTCAAAAAATAGAAAGAAAAATTCTTTAAAAAAGCCTCAAAATTTTCCTCATTAATTACACAAATATATAGAAGGAAATAAATCCCTAAAATCTATCCAAATGGAAGAGAAAAAAAAACTTTAAAATATATTTGAAATATATAGGAAAAATGCTAGTAAATTTTCTCATTGACTAGATAAATCTAGAAAGAAAAAATCCCTAAAATCTATCAAAAAATAGAAGGGAAATTTCCTAAAAATATCTAAAATATAAAAGGAAAAAAACCCTCAACAATTTCCCCAATAATTACACAAATATATAGAAGGAAAAATCTCTAAAATCTACCAAAATAGAAGGGAAAAATAATTGTTTAGAAGAGAAATGTCGAGCGCTATTGGCAAAAGCAGGAAGGATGAATGCCAAGTTCATTTGGCAAAAGAAAGAAGTCTGATGCCTGGTCAGATAGTCGGGAGTTTGAGCCAGATCAGCCCTAATTCAAAAAAGAAGATAATGCCTACAATGGTGCGTAACAAACTTTCAAAAACATACCCTAAATAGGGTTTCCACGAGGGCCTATATAAAGAAGTCTATTGATTGAGCAAAGGGGATGCGCCGTGAGGAAGAGGGTAGAGGGCGAACCATGGTTCAACCAAGCAGTGTGACCGAGAGCTCTGGATCCATTAAAGGGCTACATCGACAGATCTCATTCTTTAGTTCTTTTTTTTGGTTTTAATAATGGTGTTCAAAAACGATATTGTTTTGTTGGTTTCCCTAGCCATGAACTAATCTTTTAAGTTGGCTAGGGGTTTTTGCGATGAACGCTAAAATTTAGGTTTTTAATAATTAAATGCCTTGGCATTTTAGTCTACTTTGCTTGCACTTTATCATATTTTATGTCATACGACAGTTGGCACTGAATGCTCATTATCCCCTAATATCTTAATAGATTTAGATGATAAGGATTAATTACCAAATACTAAGGAGAGAGGCATCGACAGAAGATGTTCAAGCAGATCAACTTACTTTTGAAGTAAATCTACCCCTTATGAGTAAAGATTATTTTTTTCATCAAGTTAATTGTTTAAAACTCACTATAGACATATAGGTGTTAAAATTAATTAACTTAAAGTATTTCCATCGACAGAGGCAATGCTAGCTTAATCTGCTCGACATTAAAACCAAGGTTTAAATTTATTAATTGATGTCATTGCTAGCGTGAAATCCAAGCATCCCTGGCCAACACTAATCAATAATCTTGACACATTTGTTTGCCAGTCTGCTTGAAATCTTTCTTCATTCTCTTATAATCATTTTCTTAATTAAAATCCTAAATCAATTGCCATCTTATTTGTTTCAATTCACAAGTATTTATTGTGTCTTTTAATTCCTGGACAATCCTTGTGGATATGATACTCAACTCTCTACTATATTACTTGCAGACCATGTATACTTGCACGCAAAATACGTATTCTTGGCATTATTTACTTATCCAATATGAGTAATTTAACCCCGCTCATGCATGTATCATATACTTACACTGAATCCTCAATCTTTTACCAAGCTGTAGTCAGTCGAAAATAAGCAAATGACTCGAGCATGTGAAATCATCAAGGGAGTGCACACAATCATCTGTACCCTTGTAAAGTGGGTGTTGCCAGAGAATAAAATGGGTTCAGGTGTCTCTAATTTGTTTATGATTAAAGATATTGTTGGGTCACGCCAGCACCCCCATGGCGCAGCGAAAAAAATATCTGGCAATCACCACCAGAGATCCATGTGCGAGGAACGAATCGAGGTGAATAAGGGTAAAAAAATTACCTGTTTAAAATATGGAATTCTGAATTTGGAGGAGATAGATATCCAATCACGATTCCACGATGTCGATTCCTAAGCCGCAATGATAACACTCCGACCTCTACGTAGTTCACCCAGTTAAAACGAGCAAATAAAACTCTCTAAACTATTTAGAGGGTTTTTCAAAAAAGCATTAATGACGGCTAGATCTCTCATGCCTTTATATAGCCTTTGTAATCCTAATTCAACTCAGATTAGGATTTCAATATATATATAATCCTAACTTAACTTTAATTAGAATTTCAATATATATATTAAATATATATAATCCCAATTCAACTTAAATAGGATTTCAATATATATATATATATTTAATATATATAATCCCAATTAAACTTAATCAGGATTTCAATATACATCTATATTAATATATATAATCCCAATTCAACTTAATTAGAATTTCAATATATATTAATATAAATAATCCCAATTCAACTTAATTAGGATTTCAATATATATATTAATATATATAATACCAATTCAACTTTAATTAGGATTTTAATATATATTAATTTAAATTAAATTATATTATTTATATATTAAAAAAGTCATAATTACAATAATTATTTTCTTTTAATATTTATCGAATTGTTAAATTATATATATCATATATTTATTAATTTAACTAAATTCGTGTACAACAAATTTGTACATATATAATTTGTTTAACATATGCTCATTTCAACCGTGGGTGTGACCTTGTTGGTTATTTGTAACGTTAGTAGTAAATATTAGAACATTTCTAAAATGTAATTTTTGAAAGTTTAAGGTTAAAGTGTAAACTTTAGAAAAGTTCAGGGACCAAAGTATAATTTTGAAAAGTTATGTAATTTAACCCCGTAAATGGATAGTTCACCCCCAAGAGTGGTATTTCTGTGTTACCGAATTTTTCATACGAGGCCTATATTATTCAAATTTGGATCGAATAAAATTGTTAAGCATGCTCAGGCCAGGGAAATATTAGGATGGGTGACCTCCGGGAAGGTCCCATAAAAGTGTTTCTGATCGATATGTTGGACTCAGTAATAGTAGAGAAAATTCGTATGGATTATCGATAAAGGAATTCTAAGAGAAATTTTATTCTATGAAGATTTTTTATAATTATCGGAATAATAGACTAAATTAGGAAAATTCAGTCTAAGTCTTTAGAAAAAGAAGTTTTTATGGGATAATAGAGTTTATTTCCCCAATATGAAAATATGGAATTTTCGGAATAAATCCAATAGCTCGGAAAAGGTAAAAACGTAGTAGAAGTATTTTATGGATATCAGTATGTCGAATCGAATTTAAATTTTAAGTAAGCCGTCGAAAAAGAAAGAATGCAAGCCAAGAAAAAGATTGAGTAAGCCGTTGAAAAAGAAAGAGTGTAAGCCAAGAAAGAGATTGAGAAGTACAGACGGGCACTCATCGAAGAGAATGGGAAAAACGAATAAGTTGTCATAAAAGAGAAGGAGAATGTAGTTGCAAGGAAAAAGAAGGCCCATGACAACAATGTCTATTTATGTGAATTGCAATGTATATATGACTCCACTAACTAAAAGCTAAAACGGAGCCAGACCTTTGTAACTAAGTTACAGACCAAGGTGGCGGACTTGAGTCACTCGTTACGTTTATGCCAAAACCGCCGTGCACATGTTGAGCTTTAGGCAAATCAAAATGAAAATGAAGCACTAAAAAAGCAAATGGCGGCAATAGAGAAATGACAAAGATCTTGGTCCTCGAACATATCAATGAAGGGGGCAATGACTATGGGTTTACTCGGCTTAGGGACAATGCCAGAAGGTTTTAAGAACAAGTTAAATTTGACAAGAGTGTCATGACCCAGATACAAGACGTAGCTAAGCATGTAATGATGTTAGCTGCGGAAGCTATGGCTCTTCGCTGATTGAAGAAATAAAGGAGCTGGGCACTCAGGCTAAGATGTACTCATAGAAAAAGTCAAAATCTTTTGTAATAAAGACTTTTGGAATCTAATCAGAGCTATTTCTAGAGGAATTATCTTAATGGAATCGATGGCCCTTAGCCTGCATTCATGCATTTGCATTTTGTTTGTTTATTGTTTGTTTGCATTGGTTTATGTTTTTTACATCATTGCATACATTTATACATAATAAAAGAATTAATTATGGTAAGATTTGAAAAATCTAAAAAAAAGTTTTGCATAAGCACGATACCCAAGCAATGGTCATTGAAAACATGTCGTCAGTTTCAGAACTAAACCACAAGAATACGCGAGCTTGTTACCCAGGTAGCAGTCATGTTTGGGTTTTGGGACCATTTAAAGAGAAAGCAACTGATGGCATCGAAGACCTTCTAGGAATTGCCTACGCTCACTCTAAGAATCAAGAAAAGAAGTATGACGAGACCACTTGCCCTTCGGCACACATGACCATGTACTGCCAAAAAATGTCACTACACTTGGAAAACGAGAAACTACCCATATATTGTTTCCAAGACAGTCTATCAGGGTCTGCTACCCGATTGTATGCCCAATTAAGCTGGGTCAACATACGCACTTGGAGAGATCTGTCAAGAGCTTTCATTAAACAATACGAGTATATGACATATATGGTACTACAGGGCATGGAACAAAGGACCAACGAGAGTTTCTGTCAGTATGCTCAGAGGTGGCGAGACATGGTGGCCGAAGTTCAACCTCCACTATTGGAAAACGAAGTTACTTCAATGTTTGTGGAGACTTTAAATGGGCATTTTTACAACCATATGTTAAACCATGCCACCAAAGGTTTCACAGACATGGTCATGAATGGGAAACTGATATTGATGGCCATCAAAAGTGGGAGACTCGAAGAAGAAGAATATGATGAGCACCTATAAACTGAACTACTCCAACAATGAAATCTTGTCACGGGGTAGATGTGGGCATTTTTCTAAAAAATGTTGGGGTCATACCTAGAACCAACCCTTTTGCTTTTGCCCGCGAGCATTAGGGATCTTTTTGTAAGGGCTTCTATGTTAATTTACTTGTTTAAAGATGCATTTCCTTTAATTTTCTCAAGTGGCAAACATATTTTTTTCACCACTCATTTTTTCATCCATTTCTCTTTTAAAATACATATTCTTTGTAGAATCCCCATTATTGATTGTATGAATGATTCTTAGATCTAATCCTGAGATGGAAGGGCAATAAAATGTGTTCAGGATTAATGAGAAATCCCATAAACAGATTTTGAGTGATTTTCCTCTCAGACATTGTTGTTAGGGTCTTTGAAAAAAGTGATAACTCTAAAACTTCTACCAACTGAAGACTGCTTCTCTTTGATGATATTTGTGTGTGAAATGACATTTGGCATTCCTTCATTTCTGATACGAGCATGAGAGGGGTCAAAATAATCATCTTGGAAAAGAAGTTGAAACTACTTCACAAAATAATGATGCTAGTGGTGGTTGATGATGGTGATCTTGATGATTCTTGATGGTGGTTGGCGGCTAGGTTTGAGCTTTCTCACTTTTCTTCACTTTTAGTTCTTTTTCTTTTCTTTTCTTTTCTTTTCTTTTCCTTTCTACAAGGAAATAAATTGAAAATAACGAAAATTGAAGAAAAAATAATGAAAATAGGGTTAAAGTAGGGGAAAACCCTAATTTTGCTGAAACTTGATCCACTTCGTTCGAGGTGTTTCTGAAGTCAAAAAATTCTAAAATTTTATGTGGTGACTCCTCCGATGGTGTAGATCTGATCTGGAAATGTTTAGCTCAAAATTTGCTCGTTTGAATTTGACGAATTTGTCCTATTTTTTGAATTTTTCACCCAAAAACGCTAAAATTCTTGCCAAGAATCATCCCAAATCTGATACCAAATGATAGAGTAGCACAAATTCGAATAAAGAGAAAAACAAAACAAACCAAAATAAAGAACAAATCTAAAAATTCAGATTTGCTTATGGTGGTAGCGTCAATAGAGGAAGCTTGAATATGTGGAGATAGCGTGATGAATTGATAGTTGTCCTCGACACTCTCTTAGACGCAATTATCTAAGCAAGAAATCTCAAACGGCTCTAACCCGCCCTCCCAAACGCTTTTGTATGGGCAACTAGGAGTGTGAAGATCCTCAACAACAAATCCCGGAGAACTTGAAAATCGATTTGCTTCTAAAACACAATATAATGTTTTTGCAAGTTGGAACTCAAAACAGAATTTTATTTAATCATTCAAATTTGAATTACAATGTGGGTGAAGCCTCCATTATATAGGTCATAGAGAAGTTTTAATCCTACTAAACTTATGAATTAAATACAATAAATAAATGCTAAAATCTAATCTCCTAATTAGATAAGTAACTTCTAATAATAAATAAATACTAAAAATAAAATCATAATTAAATAAATTTGATCCTAATAGATATTGCAGAATCCTATATTGATTTAAATTACAAATAATCAAATAAAATCTTGAAAATTCGTAATTATCCAAAAATACCGTATTAATCCCGTATAGGAATTTCTGCATGCGCTTTCTTCGCTAAAATAGACGTATCTTAAGATCCAGATGTTCGATTGAGGCGTCTCAAGATGCGTTGGAAAGCTAATTTGAAGCCGGACAAGGTTTAAGAAGACATGTTGACCCATAAATGCCTGGATCCTATCCAAAAATGCTTCGCAAGTTGACTGATGTTTCTGACTTGCAAAGCAGTTTCAACTTCTTTTCCAAGATGATTATTTTGACCACTCTCATGCTCGTATCGATTTCCCTTCTCAAATAAGAAAATAAAAAAATCATTTGTAGTACCCTTTTGAGCCTGATATTTTTTTGTGATTGAACCCTAACCAAGGATCATTCCCCACACTGGGGGCAAAGAGGATGAAAGGTTGCTCGTAAGCAAGAAAGAAAACATGTCAAATAAAGTTGAATGTCCTAAATTCAAAATAAAAGGACAAAAAGCAAAAGAAAAAGAAAAAGTAAAAAAGAAAAAGAAAAAGAAAAGGAAGAAATAAAAGTTGGAATACAAAGGAAAATTTGAAACATGTGTAGAATCATTCAGATGAGACATGTGACAAAAAGGGAAACGAACTCTAGGGTGAAAAACCTAAAATGGGCAGTCTAGAGTGATACAAAGAATAAAAGAATGGAGAATTCATCAAGAATGATTGATCATTGGTTTAACACTCTTAAGCATGTATTTGATCCTATATATCTTTTTTTGTGACCCGAGCCTAGCCTACATTACAAGCCTTAAAAGACCATTTGGATCACACATTAATATCTGAGGAAAGAAGTTTATTTTCAGAATACATTCCGCCCAATTGAGTTAACCTTTCCTCATGGACCCCAAACTTCTAATGTCTGATTGAGATTAGAAAAGTAGGAAAATTGAAATTTGGGAAGTGGGTGAGTTAAAGAGAGCCACCTAAAAGCGGGACTCTACCCGGTTGATGGATTCATGAATCATTCATACTATGAATTTTGTGGCATATGACTTTGCTCTTTTCCATGTTTGCCATGACTTTTTCCTTTGAACCTTCATTTCTAGCCTTTATTTTTTCTTTAAATCCTCATTTCTAGTTTTTTCTCATCGCTAATCTTTTTATTGCATCTTACAAGTAAAGTGACATAAATTCATGAAAAATAGGGTTCTTGGTATTGATTCCAAATCCAGAAGCATCTATTTATCATCGCATCAAGAAATAATAGGGCAACACCGCCTTCATTAGTTTATGGGATAAAAGGTTGAGTTGCCAATCAAGGTTAAAATTCTATCTCTCCATATCTTGATGGAAGCAAAACTAGAAGAAGCAGGGTGGGTCCAAGCAAGATATGACGAGTTGAGTTATTCAATGGAAAAGAGGTTGAAAGTCATCTACTGTGGTCAGGTCAATCAGAGAAGAATGTCACGAGCTCACGACAAGAATGTTCATCCAAGAAAGAGATTTCATATTAGGAAAAATTTTGCCAGTTCAAAGAGATTCTCGGGGAAAATGAACGACTAACTGGAGGAAGGCTTTGTCAAAAAGAATATTGATCTTGGTCGAGATGGATAGAAATGAGCTTCATAATCCGATGAATTCAGAAGTTTGATGCTTAAAAATGAAGATGTAAAAAGAAAAAGAAAAAAGAAAAAATTATCGAAAGGCAAAAACCCGCAAAGGGCGTATTAAATACAAAAAAAGAAAAAAGAAAAGAGGGGTTCAAGATGAAAACCCGCAAAGGGCATCTTGAAACCAAAAGAGGATCCGAGTTGAAAACCCGTAAAGGGCAGCTCGGATAGTTTATGGATTAGGCAAGAAGCAAATGAATCTCTTGGAAACTTGGCATCTTGGAAGGAATTTCGTGTCCTCATACCTCGTCGACTAGGAAAAGGAAGCACAAGGTAATTTCTGGGATTCTTACTTGGGAAGTTTTGGCCAGAGACATCTAAATTTTAAGTGGGGCACGCCAGAGTTGGGCAATTTGCATTGGCCAAGGATTTAAGGTCATCAATGTCAATAGGCGTAAGAGGAAGATAAGAAAGCGCCAGTATCATTCGAAGAAATTCAAGGTAGAAATAAGCTTTGCTGCAAGGATTTATATGCAAGCGCTTCAAAAAACCCTGCAGGGGCAAACATTTGAGAACTCACAAGAAGCTTTGAGGAGGATTAATATTATTTTAAGGCAACATGATTGCTACACCTTATCCCACAACGAGAACAATTTTACAAACATTGGAGGAGATGTCCAGTGATGTTAAAGCTTTTATTCAAGCTTCGGGGAGGAAGTGAGAGATTCTGTTCTCTCAACCAGACAAAGACTAAAAGAGTGTTGAAGAATGTGATGTCCTTTTAAACATGAATACAAGATAACTGCATTGAGTGAGCAAATGTGCAAAGCCCAGATGTCTTCCCTAAAGCAAAGAGACACAAAGAATAAATAGCTAGCATGGTTGTCTATCTGGGTTGAACGAGCAAATGCGCATGAAAGCGAAAAGGAAAAATCCCGAAAGAAAGAGAGAAAGAGATGAAAAATAAAAATAAAATAGAAAAGTTTAAAAACAAAAATGAAAATGAAAGAGAAAATGACATGCATTCATGTATTAGGCATACCTAGGAGCATACACATCATCATCATAGCATTTGTTAAATATTGACAGATGTAGAACCTGCTTATCTATTCGAGCATGAGGAGAATAGAACCTGCCTATCCATTCAGGCAGATGAGGTAGAACCTGCATATCCATTCGTGCATGAGGAGAATGGAACCCTTTTTTTGAACCTGCTTATCTATTCAAGCATGAGGAGACTAGAACCTGCATATCCATTCGTGTATGAGGAGAATGGAACCCTTTTTTGAAAGAGTCATAATTACAATAATTATTTTGTTTTGATATTTATCCAATAGTTAAGTTATATATATCAAGTATATGTTAATTTAACTAAATTCGTGTACAACAAATTTATACATATATAATTCATTTAATATATGCTCATTTCAACCGTAGGTGTGACCCTGTAGGTTCTTTGTAACGTTAGTAGTAAATATTAGAACATTTATAATATTACAAACAATGAGTGACATCTAGCAATATGTCATTGTCACCTAAGTTACAAGAAATCATGATTCGACATAACCTCTTCGTGATTAACTCTTTTCATGTATTACATCCTTTTGTCCTTATATCTAGATTGGACACAAGTCATAGAATAGTCACACTTGTATAGTCCATCTAATATTTCTTGATATATTGAGTAGACTATTATAAACGAATGACTATGATATCTCATATCAACTTATTCGAGTATGGCCATGCATTTCTAGTCTCACTCAATCAAGTGGCCTACAATATTACTCCTATTATGTAGGAGGGACAAATCCTATATTGATCAACCATATCCCGCTACATAGATTATAACATATCCAATATCAGTCTTTATAGTGTAGTCAGTTACGACACACATTTGACTGTATCAAAATATGTCACTCATGATGTTGAAATAATGATGATCTCAAGTCTAAGGATCATATATGTAGTTATCACTATGAGCAATGTTGTAACTGTCACATAATATGTAACACCCCAAAATTTCTTTAAACAGTATTAAGGTCATTTGTTACTAAGTTAGTAGCTTAAAAGCTCTCTTAGTGACCAAAATGACAAAAATTGCAAAAGTTAGGATTTCTTCGATTATGGGTTATGGAAAAGAAATTTATGAGATTTAAAAGAATCAGATGATAGAGGGCAAGCTAATTAGGGTACTTGCAACGTTTGGTTGAAATCCGAGGAAAATTGGAATGGGAATTGAAGTTTAAAATTTAGTGACCAAAATGATAACTTTTCAAAAGTTGGTGTCTAGAGTATAAAGATGGGAAAAGTATGAGCCCCTAATGAAGAATTTTACCATTAAGAACTTTTATTCCATGGATGGATAGACTGGGTTAGACTGCGTATTTTGGAATCACCTGGATTCCGGTACAAGAATTATGTAAAGAGTTATTCTCAGTCGAATAATTAGGTGATACACAGATATATGACTCGAATAAAGAAAATTATTCGTTCATTATTTTTATTCTGTATATGGATAAGACAGGATATGATACGAAAGCTGATAAAAGTTTTAGGAAGAAAACAAGCAGTTCAAGATACTGAATTTTGATCGAACTTCGTAGTTAAGTGTGCTCGGGCCTTAAGATGGATGATCATCTGGGAATGTCCCATATCTGTATGGATGAGTGGAAATACATGAAATTTTACTATATGATGGAATAATATATTAATATCGGATCCTAAAATTTATAAATATGAACTCACAGATTCAATTCGATAATTCAATTATCGAGAAATCGTAGTAAAAGTCCTAAGTAATTATCGGCAAATGGGATCGAGATAAAATTTTAGAGATAGTTCCATGAACCTTAGAAGAGTCATAAAATATCATTTTATGGATATTTGTATGTTAAAAAGGTTAGGAAAAATTTAAATTGATTGAAATGACATGGAATGACAATTTTGTGAATAAGTTGATCGGTAAAGGGCATTTTGCTCATTTTGCCCAAAAAGGACATGGAAGGAATTTTTAGATTTATTTTATTGATGAATAGTGGCTGATTAGAATCCAACTAAGTCTAGTTGGAATTTTACAAAATGGCGAATTAGAAATATAGATCTAGTTGGAGGGTATTTTTGGAAAATGGAATTTATTGAATTAAAAATTCATTTTTCATAATACAAGTGTCTTAAATACATGAAATATGAAGTAATTATCAGCAAAATACTCTCCAAAACCCTAGTGAAGAGAAGAAGAAGAGGAAAGAAGAAAAAATTTCCAAGCTCGATTTAAGCCCCGAATCTCGGTTTTTAGGTAGTCTTTCGAACTACAGAGTTGTTCTACTATACGAGCTCTGTCTTTTAATGTAAATAATTCATAGAATAATTTCTTGGTTGATGAGATTTTATATGAGGAATAAATTAGGGTTTATGAACAAATTGGGGCTTTTATGATTTTATGAATCCATGGTTGATTTTAAGTTAGAATCATGTTTGTATGATGTTAGAATCATGTTATTGAGTTGGGATTTAAACCTTGTATATTTTGGTTTGTATAGAGAAGATTAGGGTTTATGGATTCAAGTCTAACTTAGGGTTTTGATGTTGGATTAATGATCTAGTAAGCTTGATCTGTTGTTTGGAAGCAAAACCCTAAGTTAAATACATAAGGACCATTTTGGCAAGCTTCAAATTAAGGGACCATATCTGATTTTTATGAATTTGATGTGTATTTATGTTATTAATGATGTTAGAGACATGAAAATGAAGTTAGAATGCTAAACCGACGACTAATCGCATTAGTGACATTTTGACAATTTGTCAAAATTGAATGGTCTATTTGGCAAATAGGATATGTAGATGGAGTAAATCTGATTCTTTTTAGTTAAAATGATGGAATTGAGGTAGTAATGTTGATTTGAGGACCAATTTGTGAAGTTAAGAAGCTTGAATCCTTATACTTGAAATTTGGTGACCATCTCGACAAATCAAGAAAAAAATTAGAGAAGTAAAGGTTTAAGCCTATTTTGATGAAGGATGTAAAAAGAACATATGAATACAACCTTTATTCTGTTCATTTGAAGTAAAGTGATGGGACTAAATTGACAAGTAGAGAAGTAGGGAAAAGTTAGTGTAAATTAGAAGTTATTTATGGAAAGTTATGTTGGAAATTGAATTATGGCAGTAAGTTTAAAAATTTTCCATAAATTCTACAAAAATGGTTAGATGATGAATTTCACCATTCTAAATATTTGTTAGTCTACTTTCGTTTCCAACAAACGGAAACTGATTTCGAGTTCCAAGTTAAAAGATATGAATTTTTAATCGAATGAAGGTAAAAAAAAAATTAGAGAGCTGTTTATGCCTGGACAGCTCTGTGACGAAAATGTAAGGAATTTTCATAATTTTTTTAGATTTTATTAATTTATGCGGCTTATACCTTTAGAGTCATAATCGAATCTAGTTTCTACGGTATAAATGAAATTAAGATCCAGTATGTATTATGCTCTGTATAAGTAAATCTTTGAAGGTAGCGCAAGCTGTCAGAAAATGGAATTTGAAATATTTTGTATTTAAATGTTAGTTAGCAAGCTCAGAAGAATTATTGGAAGTTCAAATTGGTCACCAGGGACCATAATGAGTTTTTGAACAGTACAAGGAAGAAAGGAAAATAATTGGAAATTTTATATTCAAATGATTACATTAAACAACGTGTTTAAGGTATTCTTAGATTTGAATCTAATAAATATTTTATTGTACTCATATGATTAATGAAGTCAAGTCTGAATCAAAGAAG
This sequence comes from Hibiscus mutabilis, assembly GCA_019671005.1. Taxonomy (NCBI): domain Eukaryota; kingdom Viridiplantae; phylum Streptophyta; class Magnoliopsida; order Malvales; family Malvaceae; genus Hibiscus; species Hibiscus mutabilis. The sequence goes on along the minus strand of CM033728.1, from coordinate 21,932,253 downwards.
GTTCGAGGTACTATGAAAGAAAGGATCGAACTAGGACTTAGTGACGCATTGGGTTAAGTGGCCAAGGTGAGTGCCTTAATTGTTACTTAATTATGCATGTGATAAAGGGAGGCTTGCGATGAGCCAACCTTATTTATGAATGCATCATATGATATATGTTGATGTTATGTTCTACTGTTTAAATGTGGTAAGTAATATGGCGAGCAATGTGGGGACAATGTTCCTAACATATGATCACTGACTGGAAAATTATTCTTAATAAATAAGCTAATATGGCTTGAATAACATATTGTTTCAAGTATGAGAACTTATCTGTGAAATGTTATGATAGTCACTATAACTGATATGTTATTTGAATATGGTAAGAGCAAGTAATATACATAATACATTGTCAATGCTCTGATAGTTATCTTTGTTATAGTATACCTAGTATTATTTGGGTTATGAATTGCTTATGATTTATTGATGACATCTGATATGATAACTTATGATCATGATATACATATATCTGTATGCCCAAGTATTACAAAGTGGGAGTCCTTGGTATATTTGGCATGCCATAGAGTCCTTAGCAGCTGCATCACTCAAGTTATGATATGATTACATGTTTTTTTGACTAGATGGTGTCACATACACCTTGGGGACCCAAGCCCTGGTGTGCACCTTGGGGATCCATGCTCATAGTGCTAATGGCACTAACGAGGTGCTTTTATGAGGAGCAAAGAACGTCATCGAGTACGTACTCATCTATATGTTCCGTTTAGCACTACAGTGTCATATTTCAGATGAGTCCCGTACCTAAGGTCTCATAAAGTATACTTTGGGAAAATTTAAAAGATTAAGAAAAATGCAGGTAATTGAGCTAGTGATCTTGGCAAATTTCGTTATGTACTAAGTTTTCTGCAAAGTTTTGGTACTAAGTATGAGAAAAACAGGTTATCCGTACTCTCTGTATATCTTTGTATTTTCTGTAAGATTAGTATTTTTTCGATTATGTTAAGCTCATTAATATCTATATTTCTTTGTTTGATATTTTAGGCAAAGAATTAGAATTATGATAAAGTTTGCCATGAAATACCATAGAAACTGGTTATATTATGCTATGAGAAGCATGTTGAAGTATGTCAAGTAAACATGATGAACTTAATACAAGTAATTTATCAATTATACTTAGATAAGCTAGAAATAAAAATAAGCCTTGAATTATGTTCATGTTAGTTATTTGATAACCTTACATGCTTTGCCTCACTAAGTGAGTACTTAGCGTATGTTGTTTAACACGTAGGTTATTGGAAACTCACCAAAAGTGGAGTCAAGAATGTTAATCAAGCTGGAATTTTCCAAAAATCAGTAAGACATTCATTCTAATTTATGATATTCTCTAGTGGGCATGTATCTATTTATTCGTTAGTTGTTTTCAAGGCATGAGTTTGATTAAGAGTCAAATAAATAGTCAGTTTCAAAAATAAACCGTAAATAAATAAGAACATGATAAGGTACTAGTAATGTGATAAATTAGTTTAAGATATTATAGAGGATTAACCATGGAAATATGAATTACTCATATTGTTAAAGAATTATCGGTAAAGATATTTAATCAGGTAAAATTTTATTTATCGTTTATAGTGTAACGATTTTAAATTCAAGAAAGAGCTAAGGCAATGTACCTAGTTTTCACCCTAAGTTATATACTTATTTTAATAACTGCCTAATATGATTTATAAACCAATTCAGGTTCAAAACTAGCAATCTGCATATAGGCTATGAATACTTCAAAAGTCGAGAAAGGGTTATTTTATAAACTAGTTTTTTGTTAGATGTTTTAAAAAAAAATTACAAGTCTAGAACTCTGTTAAATAATATTGTGACATCCTTAATGTGTATTCGTACTACGAATATACATTAAGGGTGTTACATTTAGTGGTATCAGAGCTACAAGTTTAGCCGGTTCTGGATGCTAAATTGAGTTTGTTATAAGTTTGTCAGTAAATACATGCCCCTAGGATGTCATATTACTGATGGGTTGATTGTATGACCTGAAGCTACTCCTCATTAGCATAAGATAAAATAAGATTATAGTAAGGAAAGTAAGACGCTACATGATTTCGTCAATCGATGAATCTCAGAGGTCAAGAAAGGACTCATAGCGAGTACAATGAAGTGAAATAAGTATTGTAATCAACTTCAATTTGGGTTGAGTTGTCTGCATTGTAAGGAGCTAATGTAGTAATTATAAGATGTTACTCCTTAACATCTATATATGCATTTATGTTTATAACATCATAAGTTACAAAGAAATTTAGATAGTAAGGGCTCACATTTCAAGGTAAAAGATAGTCGTAGGACTGTAAGTTTGTGATTAAATGATGTTATGAATATATTTGATAAATTAAGATATTCGGATATGAAGAAGTAAGAAGAAGAAGAAGTATCTTTACTTGGGAAATATATATATGCTTGAGGGTCAAATATGGCAATCTTAGTAGTGGCTGCAGATGTAATCTAGTAGTTTTTCAAAAAAAAAAAAACTAAAGATATGAATAATTAGTGTATGATGGAAATAATTCAGTGGTATCTGATTTCAAGATATCCATACTATTTGTACACATGAGTTGGAACTAAATAAGTTAAATATAAGGTTAATTCTGTCTGAATAATTGGCAGTAGAGCCTGATAAAGATAGGGCTGAGGTATCTTGGATAAGATAAGACTTCTTTTCAGGGAAATTGTAATGGCCCAATTTTGGGCCTAGCGGTTTTGTGGCTTGTTAGATGGTTCGGTGGACCAAGTTAGGGATTAGAGTCGGATTCAAGATTAAATATTTTTTGATAAGTTAGAAATATGGAAAAATGATTAAAAATCATATTTTAATATATGATTAAAGCTGGTGAAAACAATTTTGGAAAATGGGTTTTGGAAGTGTGACATTTTGGTTAGTGACTAAAATGCGATTTTTGAAAACTAGTTTTTAAAGGTGACTAGAATGAAAAGGATCAAATTCTTAGAATCCTTAAGGAGCTGTTTTACCAAGTTTTTGCTGGTGATTTATACTATCAATTAAGTTTTTTTAACATGTGTTTTAAAAGTTAATTAAAAGGGAATTTGGTTATTAAAAGTTAGTTATCACTTTAAAGAAAATTGACGTAACTTTTCTCTCCACTTCTCTTCTGCCAAACACTCAAGTTTTTATTAAAAACTAGAGGTGGAGATCATTTTACTCAGATTATTGATTTGTAATTGATTCTTTAACTTTGATTTACAGAACCTTATTGAAATCTTGTGTTTTCTTAGCTTTAAACAAGCCAATTGAGAGAAAAATCACACAATAGGGGTAAGATCCATGATCTCCTCTATTGAATGGTTCTTTATTGATATTCATAATTGTTTGATCCTTGATTTATGGTTTACAATCTGATTTTGTATTTTTATATTGAATTAATTGATTTAATTGGGTAAATTTGATGAAATAGTGAAAGATTCGAATTGGATCTATTTTCCAGTGTTGAAGATTGATTTTAATCATGTATTGGATGTATTATAATGTTGATAATTTGTTTTTAACAATGGAATCCCGAAACTCTTGAATTCATAGTTGTTTAGGTTGTTAGATTTGTGTTATTGTGGAGTCGTGGTGACTGTTTAATTGCTGGAAGTATTTGGATGAATTAATCCTATTTTTAAGTGTTAATTGATGTTTATGGAAGTGCTAGATTGTTAGATTGTGGTTGGGTTGTGTTTGGAAAGGATTAGATGATGATTTCAGTTGTTGTGGTTGGGTAATTGTGAGAGGATTGTGGAAGTCCACGAAGATTTGTTGTTACAGTGTTTTGAATGCATTGAGATGCATTAATCTTCTATTTTAATGTGATTAAAATAGGGAAGATTGATCCGAAAGTGTTAGGTGAAGCTTTAGAGGCTTCAGACGCTTGATTTCATGTCGGCGAATCGAGGTTTCATGTATCGGTGAGTGAGAACGTGGATTCCAACTTGGAAAGTTTTAAAGGTGGTTTATGGCAGTTTAAACTGAGCTTGAAACGCTTGTTTAAACTCTAAAGTAAGTAAAATATGGTTTTCTCTCTCGGTTGTGCTAGTGTAAAAATGATATTTATGCACTTGTTTTGATTTACATTGTACCTACTATTTAAGCATGATTTAGAGTATTTAAGATACTATTTTTAAGCATGAAATGATGAAAGATGCACATGGTAAGTGATCCTTGTAAGTATATGGTTTATACTTGTGGTTTAAAGCATGGTTGTTGCTTTGGAAAAATGGTTTGGTTAATGCTTGTTAAAAACAGTGAGGTAAATGGTGAATGGTTAATTATATTGGCAAGTGATGTGGTTTTAAAATTGTTATCGGATATAGTTGGCCAACCATAGGATTGATAGTGCTCTATAATAAGTTGCCTTGGATGTTGAGGGGTTTAGATCCGTGTACCGAAAACTCTATCCAAGTACCCTAACGGTAGATGGGTTATACAGTATCGTAAACTCCCATTAGTGGATTAAGCATCTAATCTATGTAAGGGGTTGGTGTCCCCGTGGGTTCAAAGTGTACCCGGTTGTTTCGGTACCACGATTTTGATTGTCTCGCTATTTTGGTTGAGATTGCTTGAAGTGTTGGGAGAACACTTGTTGAATCTGTGTATCCGATGAACTATTTTGGTAAAGGAACTTGGTTAATGATCACTTGTAAGCCAATATAATTGTTGATGTATCATTAAAATGGTTTATGTTGTATAATGGAATTTACACATGTTTACTCTTTAAGCTTTGCATATGGTCGTTATGCATGGAAAGGCTTAAATTGTGGTTTAGTAATGGGACTTGCTGTTGGTTAATGATACATGTTGCATATGGGTTAATATGCTGGTTTTTAAAGATGCTAAGTGCATGGTTTTAAGGCATGATAATGTTTTAAGTGGTGATTGAAATTGATTTCAATTTAATGTTGAGAAATGTTTCAATGCATTGATGGTATGTTGTTTTTGAGCACTCCTCACTAAGCCAGTGTGCTTACGCTCTCTTTGTCCATCAATGTAGTGAATTAAAAGCTTGGAAGGCAGCAGGAAGCAAGGGATCACAACAAGACTTGAAAACCTAAGTATGTTTTTGGTATAGACTATATGTAATAAGGGCAATGGGTGTTCCGTTGTTGTTTTGAGAGGTGTTTTGTTAAACTCCCTGTTTGAGCAAGTTTGTTTTGTTGCTCTTGGTTTGTAAATGGCTATTAATGATTGTCTGTGGTGATGGTTTGAAGTTTCATGCTTTGCTTGATTGGCTTTCTAGGAAGCATGCCTCTAGATTTACAATTGAAGTATGATGCCATGATTTGATGTTGAAATTAGATTATCTTGGTGTGGTATGATTCTTGAATATGTTGGATGTTTATTAGAGGCATGTTAGGTTGTTTTGGGATGTTCAAAAACATGTTAAACCAGCAAAAATGGACATTACAGGTCCAAGCGTACCGGTACGAGTCTTCCTATTTCGGTATGAGTAAGCCATTATAGGCTTAGCGTATCGGTATGCGGGCAAACATTTTAGTACGGGTCTAGGCAAATTTGGCCAGTGTTTCGGTACTCGGGGAGGCGTTTCGATACGATATAGTATTTTCATGAGGGGCGTTTCGATATACGGGGGTATATCGGAATGGAAACTGGATACTAGAATTCTGGGGTTTTAAAACAACGAAGGCGTATCGAAACACCTTTGTCCGTAGCGGTACGGTGGTAGTTAAATTGGTTGTTTGGAATCTTCTGAAGTTCTATTTTCTTACGTTTTGGTCACTGAATATTGTGGATGCAATTAAATGAGATTGGATGATATTTTTGACTTGATTTTTAACATGTGAGCATGAAACCTGCTTATTTAAAGGTTGGTAATATTAAAGTGAGCTAAGATCCTATAGTTTCTGAAATTGCAATTAGGTCCCTAAATCGCAAATGTGATCAATTGGATGTCAATTCGACGTCTGATTTAGTTGGGTTTTCACTAGAGATCAGTATGTACATGTAGGTCAATAATTATGCATCTAGACAAGATAAAAGGAAGAAAATGGACATGTTTCGGGTTTTATCTTCTCAGTTTACTTCGGTAAACCTAATATAGCTCGCTCTGTTCGGTCTTGTGACTAGGCCGGGTCGAGGGGGTTACATTTGGTGGTACCAGAGACCGATTTACGATTGTTGGGAGTTAGTTTGATTATTGTGATGTTATTGTGAGTTGTTACCTAATATGTGATATGCACGGTGATTGAAAAATGCACATTGATCGCTTTCTGCCGTGTTGGGGGAAATTTGGGAAACCCATTGCCTTATTATTATATTCTGAAATGTTATGGTTTTGAAATGGATGTCTTGGATCCTTGCTTGAAGCTGGCCTAATTGTTTTGTATTTGAATGATTATCATGCCTTAGATATATTGTTAGCACGATGGGACCGATAAGAGAGTTGCGATCTGGTACGATTGTTGCTGCCATTGGGCAGGGAATTGAGGAGAATGTTATACCTCATGGAGGGTTGCCATCGTCCCCACCTATTTCACCTAAGGTAGTAGAGCAAGTACCACCTGCGCTAGCTGGGCTAGGGATGGGTGATATGGCATCGTTGATACAGGCCATGACTGGTGCTTTTCAGGCAGCAGTTGGAGGAATTCATGTGCCGACATCACTAGTAGTTGGGCAGGGCTTGCTGCTAGAGCGTCTTCGTAGTTTGGGCGGAGTTGAGTTACGAGGTTTTTCACCTGAGGCTTCTGAGGGATGGTTGGCCAGTACTGAGAGGATACTGGGCTAGATGGGCTGTTCTAATACCCATAAGCTAGGTTGTGTTGTGTCACTATTACAGGGTGATGCATATATGTGGTGGACTACCACAATGTCCGGTATGCTGACGAGGATGTAACTTGGGAGTTCTTTTGTGGTGCTTTATGAAAGAAGTACTTGGGAGTCCGATATCAGGACGATAGGAAGTGTGAGTTTATGGCTTTGGTGCAAGGCAATTACTGAGTACGGCGTGCAGTTTGTGAAGTTGAGCCAGTATGCACTTGAGTTAGTTCCTGACGAGCGCACACAATGCGATCATTTCTGCTACGGGCTCATGAAGGAGGTCAAGACATACATGCTCGCTGCTGATTACACAGATTTTGATGTGTTCGTTTTGCAAGCTAAGGATGCTGAGCATAATATGGGTATGGCTTCTGGGTCTTGGGGCTTTAGCTCTGGTAAGAGAGCGGCTGATTCTAGTTTTGGCTGTGGTCAGGCCAAAAGACACCGTGATCAGAGGTTTTGCCCGAAACTGAGGCGTGGCAGAGGTGTTGTTGGACGTGGAGTCCAGGGGTAGGGTGCCCAGGTTAGAGCTTCGTTTAATACCTGTTGGGTTTTTGGATCCTGAGATCATCTGAGGCGAGATTGTCCATGTTTGGCAAAGGAGGGTCAGGCACCTGCGCCTGTTGTGGCCAATGCTTGTTGGAGTTGTGGGTTTGGTGACAATTTGAGATGTGATTGTCCTTTATTGGCTGGAGGTGGGCAGGGTGTTGCACATGTTGTTGCTCTGCATAGAGGCTGTGGTCATGGCCGTAGACCGTTTCAACATAGAGATGGTGGGCAGAGGATTGTGGCTCATATTGTTGCTATCTAGCCTAAGGGAGGTGGACCGTCTATGGTGTATGTGCACTGAGAGGGTCGCAATGACACTGATGTGATTACATGTACATTCTCTTTACAGTCTTTGCCGTTGTATTCGTTGGTTGATTCTGGTTCTACCCATTCATACATCTTGAGTGAGCATGCACAGTTGCTTGATATACCTGTTGAAATTCTTAATATGGGTGTTAGAGTGACTAGTTTTCTTGGGGAGACAGTCATGGTTAGAAGGTTGTATCGTAGATGCTCGTTGATGGTTCAAGGCCATGTTTTTGCCGTGGATTTGTTGGAGTTGCCATTCCATAGTTTTGACGTGATTTTGGATATGGATTGGTTGACCGAACATAGGGCTATGGTGGATTTTGAGACCAAACGGATATCCTTAAGGTTATCAGGTGATTTTGAGGTGGTAGTTGTTGGTGAGAATGCTAATTTCTTGTCCAATGTTGTTTTAGCTTTGGAAGCGAGTCGAATGATGGATTCTGGATGTTAGGCTTTCTTGGCCTATGTTATGAATCCTAGTTCGAAGGAGTTGAGGGTACAAGATATTCGCACCGTATGTGAATTTCTGGGTGTTTTTTCGGAAGAGTTGCTGGGGTTGCCACCAAACTGTGAGGTTGAGTTTGGCATTGAGGTCTTTGCGAATACGGCACCAGTGTCTATTGCTCAGTATCGCATGGCCCTGAAGGAGTTAAAGGAGTTGAAGACGCAACTGTAGGAGTTGCTTGATCGAGGAATTTTTAGACCTAGTATTTCACCGTGGGGTACACTGGTGTTGTTTGTAAAGAAGAATGATGGTACGTTGCAGATGTGTATAGACTATCAGCAACTGAATAAGTTGACGATAAAGAACAAGTATCCTTTGCCGCAGATAGACGATTTGTTTGATCAGTTCAGGATTGCCTTAGTGTTTTCTAAGATAGATTTGAGGTTTGGGTACTATCAGTTGAAAGTGAAGGATGTAGATGTGCCCAAGATAGCTTTTCGTACAAGGTACGAGCATTATGAGGTTTTGGTAATGCTGTTTGGTTTGACCAATGCACCGGTTGCTTTCATGGACATGATTAATTGCGTGTTCCATGAGTTTTTAGACCAGTTTGTGGTTGTGTTTATCGACTATATCCTTATGTACTCTCGTACCGAGGAGGATCATGATAGACATTTGCGGATTGTGCTTCAGACATTGTTGGCTAATCAGTTGTACGCCAAGTTAAGCAAATCGAGTTTTGGCTTAGGGAGGCTATTTTTCTTGGGCATGTTGTGTCGGCCGAGGGAATTCGTGTTGATCCGCACAAGATTGAGGCTGTAGTGAGTTGGAAGGTGCCTAAATTTGTGATAGAAGTTCGGAGTTTCCTTTGTTTGGCGGGTTATTACCGTAGGTTCGTGGAAGGGTTCTCTAGTTTGGAAGCTCCTTTGACCAAGTTATTGTAGAAAAATGTTAGTTTTGAGTGGACGGATGATAGGCAGCGGCCTTTTGAAAGCTTGAAGGAAGTTTTGACACGAGCTCCAGTCTTGGTTCAACATGAATCAGGTGGGTTTGGTCGCTTATAGTGATGCGTCCTATGTTGGGCTTGGTTGCATGTTTATGTAGGAGGGTAAGGTAGTTGCATATGCATCTAGACAGTTGAAGGTGCATAAACGTAATTACCCTACTCATGATCTTGAGCTTGCTGCAGTTGTGCATGCCTTAAAAATCTGGAGGCATTACCTTTATGGTGAGAAATGTGTGGTTTATACAGATCATAAAAGTCTGAAGTATCTGATGTCCCAGAAGGAGCTGAATCTTAGGTAACAAGGATGGTTAGAGTTTCTTAAAGATTATGATTTGTCTATTGAGTATCATCCAAGTAAAGCTAACATCGTGGCTGATACTTTGAGTAGGAAGGCTGTTGTAGAGTTGAGAGCTATGTTTGCTCGGTTTAGTGTGATGTGTGACGGTGAGTTGATTGCTGAGTTGAAAGTGAAACCGTCTTTGTCACAGTTGATTAAGGAAAGGCAACAACATGATGAGAGTTTGGTTCCACATTTGAAGGACATCATGGATGGGAATCTTATGGATTTTCATTTTAATGATGTGGGTGTGTTGTGTTTTAAAGGTCGAATTATTATGCCTGAAGATGAAGAGTTGAGGCGTACGATTCTGACCGAAGCGCGTGCTAGTCCTTTTGCTATACATCCCGGTAGTACTAAAATGTATCGTGGTTTGAAGGAAGAGTACTATTCGGTTGGATTGAAGAAAGATGTGGCTACTTTTGTTTTTCGATGCATAGTATGTCAGCGGGTGAAAGTTGAGCATCAGTTTCCATCCGGGTTGTTGTAACCGTTGAGGATACCAGAATAGAAGTGGGAAAGAATCACCATGGATTTTGTGTCTGGGTTACCTTTGACGCCAACCAAAAAGGATTCCATTTGGGTGATTGTTGATCAGTTTACGAAGTGTGCACATTTTGTGCTAGTGCATACGACGTATACCTTGGATAGGTTGGATGATCTGTATATCTCTAAGATTGTGCGTTTGCACGGGGTGCCCAAGTCCATAGTTTCGGATAGAGATCCACGCTTAACAACAAGGCTTTAGGTGTGCTTGCATCGTGCTCTGAGAACTCGGCTGAATTTCAGCACTTTGTATCATCCTCAGACGGATGGTCAGTCGGAGCGTGTGATTCATGTTTTGGAGGATATGTTGAGATGTTGTATCATTGAGTTCCAGGGAAGGTGGGAAAAATAGTTGCCTTTGGTGGAGTTTGCTTATAATAGCAGTTATTAGAACATGGGAAAAACAGTTGCCTTTGGTAGAGTTTGCTTATAATAACAGTTATTAGGCTAGTATAAAGATGGCACCTTACGAGGCATTGTATGGTAGGAAGTGACGTACGCCCGTGTGTTGAGCTGAAGTTAGGGAGAAGCATCTTTCCATGCCTGATGTATTGAAAGGCACGAACGAGAAAGTGAATTTGATATGTGAACGCTTCTTTAAGCGGTATTACCAACCATTCTGGAGGAGCAGTTGATTCAACAATTTCTAGTCTTCATCTATCTAGTATTTCGTCCATTTTAGGTTCTATCAGTTTTATAACAACAATCTCCAACATGCGTGGGCCTGGAATGACTATGCATTGATCACACTTTTTGTGTGGTCCATTCTAGTGACAACATTCCCACTTTTATTATCACTTCCGGTACTGGCAGGGGCAATTACCATGTTATTAATTGATCAAATCTTTAATACAACTTTTTCTGATCCCGGTGGAGGGGAGACCACATATTATACCATCATCTCTTTTGGTTCTTCGGTCATCCAGAGGTGTATATTCCCATTTTGCCTGGATCTGGTATCATAAGTCATATCGTTTTAACTTTTTTTGGGAAAACTGATATTTGGGTATCTAGGCATGGTTTATGCCATGATCAGTATAGGTGTTCTTGGATTTCTTGTTTGGGCTCATCATAAGTTTACTATGGGCTTAGACGTTGATACCCGTGCTTACTTCACTGCAGCTACCACGATCATAGCTGTCCCCACTGGAATCAAAATCTTTAGTTGGATCGCTACCATGTGAGGAGGTTCAATACAATACAAAACACCCATGTTATTTGCTGTAGGGTTCATCTTTTTGTTCACCATAGGGGGACTCACTGGAATAGTCCCAGCAAATTCTGGGCTAGACATTGCTCTACATAATACTTATTATGTGGTTGCACATTTCCATTATGTACTTTCTATGGGAGCCACTTTTGCTTTATTTGCATGATTTCACTATTGGGTGGGTAAAATCTTTGGTCGGACATACCTTGAAACTTTAGGTCAAATCTATTTTTGGATTATTTTTTTGGGGTTAATCTGACCTTCTTTCCCATGCATTTCTTAGGGCTTTTGGGCATGCCACATCGCATTCCCGATTATCCAGATGCTTACGATGGATGGAATGCCCTTAGCAGTTTTGGTTCGTATATATCTGTATTTGGGATTTGTTGTTTCTTCATGGTCGTAACAATCACTTCAAGCAATGGAAATAACAAAAGATGTGCTCCAAGTCCTTGGACTGTTTAATAGGATTCAACCACACCGGAATGGATGGTACAAAGTCCTCATGCTTTTCATACTTTTGGAGAACTTCCAGCTATCAAGAAGACGAAGACTTTCGAGAACAAACAAAACGAAAGAAAATAAATATTAGGAATACCAATCGCCTACTAAAAAAGTTTTCAAGCTCTTAAAAAAATGCATTTGTTCCCTTCCCACATTTTTCCGTTTTACGCCCAAAACTCCCATGTCATTCTTGGTATTATTTTATCGAATAAGAAGATTAAAAACCTAGAATCCCGCACCCAACAGCCCACTTGAGCAATTTTCCATTCTCCTATTGATTCCTATGAATATAGGAAACTTGTATTTCCCATTCACAAATCCATCTTTGTTTATGCTGCTAACTCTCAGTTTGTTCCTACTTTTGGTTCATTTTTTCTCATTACCCGCAGAAGTCCCACTGTCGTTAGCACCCTTTTTAGTACTCCTTGAGCGTCTTTCTTATTTTTTGTTTTCGCACATTAAACTCATGAATGTAGCCTTCTTTATACAAGGCGAGGCCCCTCCCACGAGGAGGGGAAATAAGAGAGGGATGAGGGCTTCTTTCACTTTCTCAATTAGAGAGAAATTAGGTATGCTGAACCAGATAACATTTTCCCCTTGGTTTACTTCACTTCCAAAAGGCTCAAAAGTAGCAATTCCTGACAGTGATGAATGAATAAGAAAGTCTAAGTAGACCACAAGGAAAGGGACCTCTATACTATTTTGTGACTATGAAGTCTTCAGTTTAGAGTGACAAACAATTCACCAATGAGGCTAAGCGCGAAGAATTGAGGACAAAAAGATTTCAACTAGCAGCACTTCTAGAGTAAAGTAGACTTCCCTGCGTTCGCAAGGGCATCCCCTTAGTATCCCCGGCCAGTAGCAAGACTATACGCTCCTCACACTTATCTTATTTTGAATTCCATCTTTTGTTCATTCACCTAGAAAGACAAAGTCATTCAGTAGCTATTGAATACAGGATTAGAAAAGCTTAAATAAAATAACCAGCCCTTTACTTTAGAGATAGGTACGGCACCGGACTAGAGCATGGTCTCTTGCTTGTATATTCTCTTCTTTTTCATGTTAAATGGAATATTTAGGCTCAAAAGAAGGAAAAGAGGCCCTTTTGATTGAAACTACCGTTCTTCCAGGGTTCGACTCCCAGCCTGAGCTGCCATATCTTTCTACTGGTCAAAAGGCATTTCATTAGCACTAGTTGCGCGAGAAAAGGCATTAGACAAGGAAAAAATCTTCTTCTAAAATCAATACGTGCCTGTGAATCGACGCACCTTCACATTCTAATACTCTTTCCTTTAGGAGCGGAAATGCCGACATCTACTATTTCATCAAAGAGCCTACTCATCGTTAGCCCTTCGAGTTCATTTGCATCAGCTAATATCGAATCGCCTATTGTGTCTCGGCTGTTGCGTGCTATCATTCATATTCATCTTAAGGCTTCAGTTACTTGCATCAATAGGAAAGTCATCAGTCCCCTATTCTTGAACAACCTATAATGATTTATTTCCTCTTAGATTACCCGTCTTTTTGGACAAAATGCCATTTCTATTAAAAAATAGACTGATTCAATAGCATTGAACTAAATCGGGACAGCTTTAGAAAGCAGATACGAGATTAGACAGAGGAGCCCTTGATCCTCTTTGATTAACCAAAGACCCTATGACTCACGAATACTTGTGATTGTTAAGGGCGTAGAAAATAGTTCTTTGTTTATTTAAGGAAAACGAAAAAAGTTATTTTTGGACTTTTTCTAAGCCTTTGAACTACTGATTTAGGTTCTTATCCAAATATAGATGAGGATTCCATTGGTAGAGTGAAAGCTGCAGTATAGATCGTAGCATGGATAACATACCTTGCAGTTCCCTAGCCTAGCTTGTTTCAGATTCTTCATATTCTCTAGTTGCATAGTTAGTGTCAACAAAGTCCATTCGATCTTGTCTCTTTTGAGTTGTCTTAGTTTGATATGCTACTTTCTTTTATGTTACGTTGAAAGCCTTGCTCATGCCTATGCCATTGCATTTGTCTTCGCTCCTTCTCTTGCTACTGGATTGACTTCACTTGGGTATGACACCTCAGATAGTTCCCAGAGAATAGGGTGAATAGCTGTATGGATCTAAGCAACTAAGGAATCAAAAGGAAATTCTACCGAGACTTAGGATTCATGAAGGCATTATAAACTTTTCAAGGCGAGTCGATTAGGACCGATAAAGTTGAAGACCCGAAGCCTCATTACCTTGAAACATGCCATACCCTTGCTTTCTTTGCTCTAGTGATAGTGAGAAGAAAAAGCTTTTGTATGCTCATATGCTACTACCTATTAGCTTGTTTTATCCCTAAGGGAGATAGTTAAATGAGGGAAGGGATATCTTAGTTCTAGTAGCACCATTAGAAACATCAGCTAGTAAAGCATCCTTAGCTAAAGGAACGATTACCTAAAAGTAGCACGAAAGCTCGATATTCTCTGTGTAAGCCAATTCATAAACAGATGTCACTTTTTTTTATTTTCCTGGTAAGGGTTTGTTTGGCGATATTCTGCCTCTTCCATCCGTATTTCCAGTTCCTTAATCAACTCTGAGCGTACTTTTATCTTAGCATCCCCTTTTTGTTTTTGCTGATGCAAGCAAGGGCAGATAAAAGTACCAAGGAAAGAATGTTAACAGCAACCGATTTCCTAAGACTTATTAGAAAGAGAAAATTTGCCAAAGGGTAAAGATAGGCATTTTCCTGGGTCTATCTTCTACAAAGTTCTAAAACACTAGCATTTTGCCAAAGGGTAAAGATAGGGGTCTCTCTGAAGAGTGATGATTTCTGACACCATATTCCCGTTAGCACTTTCATAAGAACGGCTGAAGCAAATAGGACAGGCGAGCGGGAACGACAGAAGTGGAGTTGCAAACTGCTACTAAGCACATGCTAATAGATGTCTAGTATACTACTAGACTTTCGTTGGGAGGAACAAAAGAGGGAGAGCTTATAATCATGCCGGAAGAAAGGTCTGCTAGAGCTATTGTAGTATGGGCAGCAGTGGAGTTGTCAAGAACAGGAAGAGGCAAATCTCCATCTTTGCCGCGAGAGTATGTCTGAGGAAGAGGAAGATGCAAAAAGACTGTGTTCTAACGATACTTTGGGACACCTTTTGGCTGATTCCCTGAAGGGGTGATAAAAGAGCTTTCTCTATGTAAAATGGTGCTTCGGAGTAGCTTTTCCACTAAGTAGAGCCCTTATTCATGTTGGGCTAACCCATTTCATTTAGCATCATTGCACCATTGTGCTTACTTAAAGGTAAGGAGGAATGATTCTTTCAAATGGAAAGTGACAGATAAATAAGTTCATCACGTTCGAGTGCTTCTGTCTTCTTATACCAATATTGAGTTATAAGGATAAGCTAGTTCAGTTCCATCACTTATCCCTTCCTTAACCAGAACACTTAGAAAAGTAGTAAAAGGAGGATTCTTTAATCTTATAGCCCATGTGACAATCTTTCTAGTCCTATCTCTACGGGAAGGACAAACGGTTCATCCCCTTGAACCCTAGAAGCTTTGAGTTAATAACTTGCTTTCAGTACTACCAATAATGGGCATTATGGGCCTAACAGTACTTACAGGATGGACTATCGAGGATAGCTTGGATACGATCAACATGTCTGAATGAGACTTTGTTGGATTGACCATGAAATACTAATTCAGATTTACAAAACTATTTTAGCAATAGCTTTGGACTATGTATTAGGGGAGGAAGGGTAAAAGATGAAGAAGAGCTAACCATGCGTTCACATTCGACTCAAAAAGTGGGGTCAAGCCATGGCCTTCCATTCACTGGTACCATGGTCTTCTCTTTCTTTCAATGGTGTTCAGTAGTTGTCTTCTCTCTCTATGTGTAACACCCCAATTTTGGGCTTAGCGATTTTGAGGTTTATTAGACGGTCTGGTGGACCGGGTTAGAGATTTGAGTCAGATTCGGGACCGTATATTTTTTGGTAAGATAAAAATATGGAAAAAAATAGTTAAAAATCATCTTTTAATATATATTGATTTTTGGTGGAATCAATTTTAGAAAAAGGTAATTTGGAAATATGACATTTTGGGTTAGTGACCAAAATGCGATTTTTGAAAAATGTTTTAAAGTGACTAAAATCAAAAGGGTCAAATCCTTAGAATCCTTAAGGAGCTAATCTACAAAGTGTTTGTTGGTGGTTCCTCTCTTCAATTAAATCATTTTAAACATGTGTTTTAAAAGGTTGTTAATAAGGATTAAATATCTAAAGTTAGTTATTAGCTTTTAAAAGAAATTCACGTAACTTTTCCTAAACCTTTTCTCTCAACTTCTTTTCTTCCAAACACTCAGAATTTCATCAAAATCCAGAGGTAAGGAACACTTTTCACTCAGATCATTGGTTTTAACTTGATTCTTTAACTTTGTTTTGCAAAATCTCATTGAAATCTTATATTTTCTTAGCTTTAAACAAGCCAATTGAAGGAGAAATCACATAATAGGGGTAAGGTCTGTGATCTCATTTGTTAAATGGTTCTTTATTGATATTCCCAAGTATTTGATCCTTGATGTATAAGTTGTAATGTGATTTTAATGTTTTATCAATGTCTAATTGAGTTATTTTGGAAATATTGATGAAACATGGTGATTTTCGAAGTGGATATGATTTCCAGCATTTGAGATTGATTTAATATATGCTTTGGATGTGCTTTGATGTTGATAAGTTGTTTTTATCAATAGAATCCCGAAACTCTTGAATCTCTAATTATTTAGGTTGCTAGTTGTGAGGTATTGTGGAGATAATCGAGTTTAATCTTTGATGGAGATAAAAGGATGTTAGGAAAGGATTTTTGGATGTTATTAGATGTTGGTTGATGGCTTGAATTGTTGTTTTATGGCTGGGTTTGATGGTTATTTCGGTATGTTTTGGATGGTTTTTGAGTGGGCAACTTGGGAGTTGTGGGAGATTGCTGTTAGGCAATGGTTTGAATGCATTTTAATGCATTTATCCTCTGGTTCTATGTGTTGAAAATAGGGGATAGTCAAGGTGACGAAGCTAGACGTTGTTTGGTAGCTTGCTGGGAGCTTGATTCGCGTTGGCAAGGAAGGTGAGGCATATCGGTGAGTGGAAACTGGTCTTAAATGCTTTACAAAGGTTTGTAGAGGTTGTTGGGAGTTTAGGGTAAGAGTGAGACACTTACCTAAACTCAAACGTAAGTTTCCCTTATTTTGCTCTTGAATATTAGCTTAGATTTGAGCATGTTGTTTGCATGTTTTGGTGATAAACATGGTATGACTTACTGGTAATGCATGATTTTGAGTACATATGCAGGGGTTTGAAAGTATATTAAATGATATTGAGTATTGGTTTTCATTCCGGTTGGGGATGGTGTTATTGCATTGGAAATGAGATTTGTATCTGTGGTGTTTTATGAAATGCATTGTAAAACAGTAAGTAAATGGTTTTGTAAATGATATATTGGCTATGTGACAAGATGAGAAAACAATCGGATATAGTTGGCATGCCATAGGATTAAAAGTGCATTATAAAATTTAAGCAAAATCGATTGTGGCCATGGGTCTTTGAGGTATGGTGGTGTAACGAGGCCATTCAGACTGTTGGGGACCTTATTTGGGGTTTGTGGATTAACTAGGCAACCCAAATTGATGGTGATCTTGCGGATTAACTAGGCAAGGTTGGTATACTTGCGGTTTAACTAGGCAAGGGTGAGATCTCGCAGTTTAACTAGGCAATGGTGTCAAATCTTGCGGGTTTAACTAGGCAAGGTTTGGGATATCAAGCGGTTCAACTAGGCATGGTATGAGAGATCCCTGAATCCGATATGTGTTTAGGATAGAGGTAGTCTATTCGGGTCACTATAAATGCCAATATATGTGGAAGTTCATGTGTTTGAACCTTGTACATGATGCTTTGAGATTTAAGCTTGGTTTGGTTAAAATGCTTTGGGATTTAAGCATGGATTGTATATGATGTTATATAAAGGTTCATATGTTTTGGTTTGGTTGGAATCATGGAAATATGCTCAGGTTGTAAGCATGATTTGGGAAAAGCAAGCATGTGGCTTTTAAATGGTTTTAATGCATCATTGTTTATGAGCATCCTCACTAAGCATGTGTGCTTACGCTCTCTTTTTCCTAATGATAATGAGCATTAAAGTTCAGGGCAGCAAAGACAAGGTTTGCAAGGATCCAAGAGACAAACTACTTTTGAGTATGAACTCGGTTATGTTTTCGGTTAATAAGGCAATGTGTTCGCCATAGTTTTTGGGAGTTGTAAATCCGTTGCATTATGGTTCTTAGAATGATTCTACGCTGGTTTTGTTGATGGTATTATATGTTGCTCAGCTTGATGTTGTTACTTGCCTATAGTTGAGGTTGAATGGATGTTTAAGTATGCATCTAGAGTTTCCTTGTGAATGGCCAAGTTTGGTATGCAATTTTGTGTGTGTTGGCATGATTCTTATGCTAAGAATGGCCTAATTATGCATTTTGGTATGTTTGGCAAAGTGGTCTAGGAAGAATGCCTCTAAAGTGGTCCTTTGGAAGCTTGATGTTGTTTTGCTTGTCTAATTTGGGTATAAATGATAGATTATGTGTATTCAAGGGTTGATATGTATGTTTGCAAGTTGCTAGGGGCCAAATGCATCTAGAATTATGTGGAAAATAGCTAATTTTGACATTACAGGCCCAGGCGTACCGAAACGCGGGGGACCGTATCGGTACGGCTAAGCAAATAAGGCCAGGGTGTTTCGGTGTGGGTAGGGGTGTTTCGATACGCCAATTGGTTTTGGAATTTTACTTTTTGGAGAAGAAGTCGTGTACCGAAACACCAATGGATTGTATTGGTACGGTGTGAAATGATTTTAAAATGTATTTTATACTCAAAATGGTGTACCGGTACAAGTCTTACCGTATCGAAACGATGAGTTAACAATCGTATCGATATGGGGCTCAGCATTTCGATACGGATTTTGTTAATTTTGTTAATGTCTTGGAAAGGCAGTTCTATTTTCTTTCATTTTAGTCCCTAAATCTTGTTTTGCCAATTGTTTGAGATTGGATGATCATTTGATGCTGACTTTTGACACAATAGCTTGAAACATACTTAATTAAAGGTTGGTAACTTAAAAATTACAAAAGCCCTTCTAGATTGTTGAATTTATGTTTTGGTCCCTAATACGTGTTGTGGCCAATTGGATATCGTTACGATGCCCGATTGAGATGAGTGCTCACTCGTGAACAATATGATCATGTATGAAAGCATTAATGCATCTAGATAAGATAAAAGAAAAAAATGGTCATGTTTTAGGTTAATTTTTCGGTTTACTTCGGTAAACCTAATATAGCTTGCTCGGTTCGGTCTTGCGACTAGGCTAGGTCGAGGGGGTTACACTATGGGTAAGTAGCTTTTTATTCCTTTATTCACTGCAGGAAGAGATTCCAACTATGCTTCCCTCTAACGATACATGTGGAATCTGAGCTCCTAGATAAAATCTTTTAGGGTTAGGGTATGAAGGGGAAGCACATAACTAATAGGGTTCAAGCTTATACGATGAATGTTATCCCCCCGAAGCCCTTATCGCTCCTTGAGAATGAAAAATAAGATATTTCTTCTTTTTCACTTCACTCTTTCACTAGAGGCCTAAAAGAAACCCTTTTTTCGAAACTTGTGTTAGGCCTACCTATATCAGACAGCTTTCATTGGTGGGAAATAGAAATTGCCTTATATAAAGTGGATAACTGTATAAAGAAGACAAAAAATGTTGGCTAGATGACTAAGGAAAGTAATCGATATCGATGTTTCTACCCTTCCCTGACTCGATGGATTGTTCTTATCCAACTTAGAAACCTGGTTGGCTAACGATGAAAGGAAAACAACTAAAAGAACTACCGACAACGACTACAACTAATTTGCTTCAAAAGTATTCTGCTCGTTCCTTCCTGAAGGATAAGGAACTATCAATACTAACTGCAACCCCGATGGTTTGAAGGCAAAGCAGCTGATTGAAAAGATAGATGAGAGAAGAAGAGAGGCTAGAAGAGTACTCGCTCGCATCAGACTATTGATAGATATCTTATTTCCTCAACACAATTGGCTTGCTTCCAGGGATTGTCGGCAAAGAGAGCGAGTGAGGGAGTCAGGTTTAGGCTTGAACGCTAGGTTTTATTCAATATATTAGGGATCCTGAAGTCCCAGAGCCTATTCAATAGGTATACTTTTATGCTATTTGCCTCGATGCTTTACTACTCTACTACTCTTGAATGTCGAAAAGGAAATCGAATTCTATTTGATCTTCTTTCTTGTCTGAGACTGATGAAGGAAAGTGAGGCACTATTCGATAATCAGGAAAGAGGCTTGACTCTTGCTTGTCGATCTCTTTTCCTCTTTGTACATTAAGTAGATCCTTTCCTTCAGTCGAGTTACTACGTTCCTCTCCTTTCATTCCACTCTTAGGGAATAGAAATAGTAAAAGAAAAGGCCTAGAGCAAGAGAATCTAGCTAGTTCGATTTTCACTAATCGATGTTCGGGAGGGACTTTTTTTGGCAGTATGGCTAGTTTCCTTCCCAAAAGATTTGTTAGCAAGTTAATCAATAGTAGAAGATATCCTCACCCTCGCACAAAGAATAGGCAACTAGAAGGGCTTCTTTTCTACGTGAATCATAAAAGGTTGGACTGATTGATTTGCCATTAGTAAGTAAGGGAAGGCAATGCCAAATAGAAAATCCTTCTCACTTTTGAGATGCGATTCCTAGTAAGTCAAGGAACTTCTTAACCATAAATCCGGGCTTATGGGATTGATGTAACAACACATGGTAATTGGTTTGAAAGTCTAGATACCATTCTGATTCTCGAGGGATTTCTTAGTTCGTGCAATGAAGAATATTCTCCCTAGGTGTAGACTTTTTAAGGAACTTTTTGGGTTTACTAAGTCCCATGCCGGAAGAAAGAAATTTGCCCATTACTACTGGAGTGAATTAACATCTCCTTCAATATACGACGTATGAGGTGACTATGCCACAAGCATCAGCCGAGAATGTGTTTCTTTTTTAGATCTACTTTTCTGGTATGCTAACCCGAGGTTCCTTTTTATGTTCAAGACTGTGTGGGCAATAGCAAGCTCAACTCAAGATGAGAAAGAACTCATGTCGTTCCATAGGGAAGGACCCCGATAGAAGATAAAGTAAGTTGAGGTTTATATATAGCTCTTTCTTACCATAATTGATGTCTGAGGAAGGAAGCAAGGATAAATAGGAGGGATGGCTTAGAAGAAGCAGTATCAGCGTCTATAGGTACTGCTGTGAGGGAGGAAATATCAGATCTCACATAAAAGTGGTAGATAGTATTTTTTCAATGGCGGAGTCCTTTGTGAAAGAATAAGCTATGGAATGTGGATCGAACGAGAAGGATTCGAGCAAGTACTGGACACA
Source organism: Hibiscus mutabilis (assembly GCA_019671005.1). NCBI lineage: Eukaryota > Viridiplantae > Streptophyta > Magnoliopsida > Malvales > Malvaceae > Hibiscus > Hibiscus mutabilis. Next base: position 21,911,079 of record CM033728.1, on the reverse strand, counting down.
AACAAAATAAACAAGAAAAGGGCCACAATCTTATCTTCATTTTTCCTTGCCCCGATGATGCGATCCTAGTTCGGAGCTACATACCAAAAAAAGAAAAAGACTCTTTTTATTACTTTGAAAAGAGAATCGTTGGTTTGCTCGACGAACTACGTGAGAAGTACAAGATCTAGGCAAGCCGCTACATGTTCTCCCCTTGCCCTTTTTTGATAGAAGAACTACTTATCTTCTCGTAGATAGCAGTTGATCGGTTCACATCTATCGTCAATCAATAGGTCCGCAAATCTTTTCTTCTATATGATAAATTGCCATCTCGTTGCACCAACCACCATGACACCAATTTCCCGTTGTAAAGAGCACTCTCAGGACAAACCCAACAAAATTTTCTAGCATATAGGCGACGGCTAAGCTTCAGTTTAAGCTAGCACCCCTTTCAGCATATCATATCTCGCTCGATTCCTTTATTTAGAATGGAAACTGGCTCCAGAGGAGTACCCTCAATGGCTGGACCGAAACTTGGTCACTCGCTCTAACCAGTATTCCATAGAGGGCTTCACTTCCTCTCTCCCTTACACCCTGAAACTAGGGCTGTAACGTACTCATACCTTCAAAAGGTAGAAAATAAACTCTTGTCAACTGACTCTGGCTATAGGGATGTTACAGAGTTCCCTACGATAAATCCTCCTACTGCTATTAACCATTGAAGCATTGGATGTCCTTTTTTCTCCAATACTAGATGCGCTTGATCTAGCCCTCCTTTGGAAAGAAAAGAAATCGATAATTGTCTTATTTGTGTACTTAGCGATGGCCATGAATAGAACTTTTACAAAGATTTGTATTTTGAATGCCACTACTTCAACTACTGCTTCAATGGGAATAGCAAAAAAATGGAAGTAAGAAAGTCATACTTCCGGAATCAAAATCCACCTAAGGAAAGGAAAAAATGTATATCTTATCGTGAGCCCTAGAACCAGTTTGCCTAAAATCACTTGATGGAATATGAGTTCTTACTCCAAGACCTACAAGGAATGCCATAGTAAAGCTAAAGACAATAGCTGTAGCAGTGAAAGTTGTCTATCAGATGGTAGGAAAGGTCCTCTTGCTCTAGAATCGAAAAGGGATGATCTTGTTACTGATTCAATACCAGAAAGGGAATCTACATATGAAATAGTTCCAATATCGGCACAAAGATAAGAAGAAAATGGTGTAGCATTAGAGTGAATAGTTTATGTAGCTGGTAACGCATTCACCTCTCCAGCTTCTCCGAGCTATCTATCTCTAATTCATTTACTTTACTTACGAAGCCAGTCTCCTCTATAAGACTTTCATTCCCTAGACCTCGTAGGCTGATGATGGCCAACAGTATCAGTTCAATCTGGCATTTCATCCTTGGTAAAGGTGTACACTATCAATGAACCTGTAGTTGCATTTACAACAGAAGATAGATGGAAGCGAGAGTAGAAGCAATTGTATTTTATGCTACTAGGGAGGCTACAGAGTTAATAGTGATAATAAAAATATCTTTTGAATGGTCAATCCTTAGAAGTACTTGTTAATCGGCATATCCAAGATCTGAAGCTACGGTTAGACTAGTGGTTTTCGCACTGCACTTTTGGTTCTCCAATAACTAATCAATGAAATCCCACGGACTCCAACAAGAAACGAGAATTGAATAAGGAATCTAAGGAATAGAGTAGGGTGTTATAAGACTGGGCTACGAGGAAAAGAAAGAAGAAAATAGATAAGACGTATCGAGAATAGAATTCTAGTCCTTAGCTCAGTGTATGCACTGCATTCTTCTTTAGTTTTTATTCCAAAAAAAAGAATCTTCCTAATGCTCATATGTTTGAATCCGTACTACTTTTTGTGTGTTAGGCTATTCTCTCTAGCTGCTGAAATAGCAGGCACGTATCGAAAGGAAAGAGGAGTCAACGTAAAGTTACATAGCCTAACTGTTCAGTTATTCAATCATATTCGATTCGCATAGACCTTTGTTGTTCACGTCTTTGCTTCTTAAACATAAAGGTGAAGACAACAGACCACCTATTCGAGTTCACTTCTTCTCCTCATGCTTCTGATGGATCTTGAAAAGACGTCTTATAGACGTCAGGTCCCTCAATTGAATTGAGATTCATCCAAGTCTACCGTAACGGCTGGGCTGCTAATCACTCCCTATTTCACTTTTACACCCTTAAAGGGCCTATTTTTCCATCTATTTGAAATCCTGTCTATGGAAACTCATTTTTTAGTATAGCGAATCCATAACTACCATAGAAAGAATAAGAACTGGTACCGAAATACTGGTAGAAATGTGATATATATTTTCAACAACAATAGTAAGGGTAGAATTTCATGTTTTATTCGGTGTTGGGTCAAGGGCGAATGCCCTTACCTAATGAAGGAAAAAGTGGAGTGAAAGCTCACTTGACTTTCTTTTTTCTATAGGGTGCCCATTACAATGAGATCGGTCTCGTGACTCCGTTCCTCTCAAAACAGACGAGCTGCATTAAACTCCTCTCGCGTGTGGCAGATCATCCGAAAAGACCAGCTACTGATCATCACCTTGATAAGCTATTGCCTCCCCAACTAGCTAATAAAATGCGAGCCCCTCCTCGGGGGGATTCCTCCTTTTGTGTTTCAGCCTACGTGGTATTAGCAGCAGTTTCTAGCTGTTGTCCCCCTCCCAAGGGTAGGTTCATACACATTACTCACCTGTCTGCCACTGGAAACACCACTCCCCGTCCGACTTGCATGTGTTAAGCATGCCGCCAGCGTTCATCCCGAGCCAGGATCAAACTCTCCATGAGATTCATAGGTGCATTACTTATAGCTTCCTTGTTCGTAGACAAAGCCAGTTCGGAATTATCTTTCATTCCAAGGAATAACTTGTATCCATGCGCTTCATATTTGCCTGGAGTTCGCTCCCAGAAATATAGCCATCCCTACCCCCTCACGTCAATCCCACGAGCCTTTTATCCGTTCTTATTCGATCACGGTGGGGGAGCAAGGCAAAATAGAAAAACTCATATTGGGTTTAGGGATAATCAGGCTCGAACTAATAACGTCCACCATGTCAAGGTGACACTCTACCGCTGAGTTATATCCCTTCCCTGCCCCCATTAAGAAATAAAACTGACTAATCCTAAGTCAAAGGATCGAGAAACTCAACAATGCCACTATTCTTCAACAACTTGGAGCCAGGCTTGGATCGTTATAAATCCTACACGGATTTGAAGCGTAGGGATGTTGAGTATGCTATTGGTGACCGAGTGTTTTTGAAGGTATCGCCTTGGAAAAAGGTGATGCATTTCGGGAGGGAAGAGAAGCTTGGCTCGAGGTTTATTGGACCATACGAGGTTGTTGAGCGTGTGGGTTTTGTTGCTTATCGTTTGAGGTTACCTTCTGAGTTGGAGAGGATTCATGATGTATTTCATGTTCCGATGTTGCGAAGGTAAATGTGGGATCCCTCGCATGTTATGCCGGTGGAGGATATTGAGTTGAGGCCAGATCTATCTTATGGTGAGGAACTAATGGAGGTTCTTGATACCAACAGTAAGGTTTTGCGTGGTAAGACGGTCGAGCTTGTTAAGGTGTTGTGGAGGCACCACGTGGCAAGACAGATATGTTAGAACAGTTTCCGCACCTGTTTCCTCCAGGAAAAAATTTGAGGACAAAATTTCTTAAGTGGGGGAGTGTTGTAACACCCCGATTTTGGGCCTAGCGGTTTTGTGGCTTGTTAGACGGTTTGGTGGACCGTGTTAGGAATTCGAGTCGGATTCGGGATTAAATGTTTTTCGGTAAGATAAAAATATGGAAAATGGTTAAAAATCATATTTTAATATATGATTAATATTGGTGAAAACAATTTTGGAAAATGGGTTTTGGAAGTGTGACATTTTGGTTAGTGACCAAAATGCGATTTTTAAAAACTAGTTTTTAAAGGTGACTAAAATGAAAAATATCAAATTCTTAGAATCCTTAAGGAGCTATTTTACCAAGTTTTTGTTGGTGATTTCTCCTATAAATTAAGTATTTTTAACATGTGTTTTAAAATTTAATTAAAAGGGAATTTGGTTATTAAAAGTTAGTTATCACTTTAATGAAAATTGACGTAACTTTTCTCTCCACTTCTCTTCTGCCAAACACTCAAGTTTTCATTAAAAACTAGAGGTGAGAGATCATTTTACTCAGATTATTGATTTGTAATTGATTCTTTAACTTTGATTTACAAAACCTCATTGAAATATTGTGTTTTCATAGCTTTAAACAAGTCAATTGAGGGAGAAATCACACAACAAGGGTAAGGTCCGTGATCTCCTCTGTTGAATGGTTCTTTATTTATATTCACATGTGTTTGATCCTGGATTTATGGTTTATAATCTGATTTTGTATTTTTTATATTGAACTAATTGATTTAATTGGGTAATTTGATGAAATAGTGAAAGTTCCAAATTGGATCTATTTTCAAGTGTTGAAGATTGATTTCAATCATGTCTTTGATGTATTATAATGTTGATAAGTTGTTTTTAACAATGGAATCCTGAAACTCTTGAATTCCTAGTTGTTTAGGTTGTTAGATCTGTATTATTGTGGACTTGTGGTGGCTGTTTAATTATTGTAAGTATTTGAATGAATTCATCCTATTTTTAAGTGTTAATTGATGTTTATGGAAGTGTTAGATTGTTAGATTGTGGTTGGGTTGTGTTGTGTTTGGAAAGGATTAGATGATGATTTCGGTTGTTGTGGTTGGGTAATTGTGAGAGGATTGTGGAAGTCCATGAGGATTTGTTGTTGCAGTGTTTTGAATACATTGAGATGCATTAATCCTCTATTGTAATGTGATTAAAATAGGGGAGGTTGATCCGGAAGTGATCGTTGAAGGTTTGGAGGCTTTGGAAGCTTGGTTTCGTGTTGGCGAATTGAGGTTTCGTGTATCGGTGAGTGAGAACATGGATTCCAACTTTGGAATGTTTTAAAGGTGGTTTATGGGAGTTTAAACTGAGCTTGAAACGATTGTTTAAAATCGGAAGTAAGTAAAATATGGTTTTCTCTCTCGATCATGCTAGTGTAAAAATGATTTTTATGCACTTGTTTTGATTTACATTGTACCTACTATTTAAGCATGATTTAAAGTATTTGAGATACTATTTTTAAGCATGAATGCTGAAGGATGCACATGAGAAGTGATCCTTATAAGTATATGGTTTATACTTGTGGTTTAAAGCATGGTTGCTGCTTTGGAAAATTGGTTTGGTTAATGCTTGTTGAAAACAGTTAGGTAAATGGTGAATGGTTAATTATATTGGCAAGTGATGTGGTTTTAAAATTGTTATCGGATATAGTTGGTCGGCCATAGCATTGATAGTGCACTATAATAAGTCGCCTTGGATGTTGAGGGGTTTAGATCCGTGCACCGAAAACTCCATCCAAGTACCCTAACGATAGAGGGGTTATATAGTACCGTAAACTCCGGTTAGTGGATTAAGCATCTAACCGATGTAAGGGGTTGGTGTCCTTGTGGGTTGAAAGTGTACCCGGTTGTTTCGGTACCGCGATTGTGATTGTATCGCTATTCCGTTTGAGATGGCTTGAAGTGTTGGGAGAACACTTGTTGAATCCGTGTATCCGATGAACTATTTTGGTAAAGGAAATTGGTTAATGATCACTTGTAAGCCAATATAATTGTTGATGTATAATTGAAATGGTTTATTTTGTATAATGGAATTTATACATGTTTACTTTTAAGCTTTGCATATGGTCGTTATGCACGGGAAGGCTTAAATTGAGGTTTAGCAATGGGACTTGTTGTTGTTAATGATACATGTTGCATATGGGTTAATATGCTGGTTTTTAAAGATGTTAAGTGCATGGTTTTCCAGCATTATAATGTTTTAGGTGATGATTGAAATGAGATTTCAATGTAATGTTGATAAATGGTTTTAATGCATTGATGGTATGTTGTTTTTCAGCATTCCTCACTAAGCCTAGTGTGCTTACGCTCTCTTTGTCCATCAATGCAGAGAATTAAAAGCTTGGAAGGCAGTGGGAAGCAAGGGATCACAACAAGACTTGATAACCAAAGTATGTTTTTGGTATAGACTATAAGTAATAAGGGCAATGGGGGTTCTGTTGTTGTTTTGGGAGGTGTTTCGTACTCCCAATTTGAGCAAGTTTGTTTTGTTGCCCTTGGTTTGTAAATGGTTATTAATGATTGTTTGTGGTGATGGTTTGAAGTTTCATGCTTTGCTTGATTGGCTTTCTAGGAAGCATGCCTCTAGATTTACAATTGAAGTATGATACCATGATTTGATGTTGAAATTAGGTTGTCTTGGTGTGGTATGATTCTTGAATATGTTGGATGTGTGTTAGGGGCATGTTAGATTGTTTTGGGATGTTCAAAAGCATGTTAAACCAGCAAAAATGGACATTATAGGTCCAAGCGTACCGGTACGGGTGTTCCTGTTTCGGTACGAGTAAGCCATTCCAGGCTTAACGTACCGGTACGTGGGCAACCGTTTTGGTACGAGTCTAGGCAAATTTGGCCAGTGTTTCGGTACTTAGGGAGGCGTTTCGATACGGTATAGTGTTTTCATGAGGGGCATTTCGATACGCAGGGGCGTATATAAACAGAAATTGGCTAACGGAATTATGGGGTTTTAAAACAATGAAGGCATATCGAAACAACTTTGTCCGTACCGGTACGGTGGTAGCTAAATTGGTTATTTGGAATCTTCTAAAGTTCAGTTTTCTTATGTTTTGGTCCTGAACATTGTGGATGCAATTAAATGAGATTGGATGATCATTTTGACTTGATTTTTAACACGTGAGCATGAAACCTGCTTAATTAAAGGTTGGTAATATAAAAGTAAGCTAAGATCCTATAGTTTCTGAAATTGCAATTAGGTTCCTAAATCGCAAATGTGATCAATTCAACTCCCGATTGAGTTGGGTTTTCACCAGAGATCAGTATGTACATGTAGGTTAATAATTATGCATCTAGACAAGATAAAAGGAAAAAAATGGACATGTATCGGGTTTTATCTTCTCAGTTTACTTTGATAAACCTAATGTAGCTCGCTCGGTTCGATCTTGCCGCTAGGCCTTGTTGAAGGGGTTACAAAAATTTTGATAGAAACAATCAGTAAGAACAAAGTGATGCGAATCATAAGCATTAGGCGACACGAATTGATAAGAGATGTTTTTTAATGATCCAAGTGATTGAATTCTGGAAATTTCTATAAAGTTACCATTTTGAGAATTTGATATTTTATTCAAGATGAATTGATTATTTGTACATGAGATGGATGTGAATATAAGAAGTCATGTTTAATTTTTTTGAAGAATTAATGGCTCAAGTTTAGTCAAAGAAAGCTATGTAGTAAAGGTGAAGTGTATTTAATAGAAGACATTTCAACTATCTGACATTTTTCTAGAAATGTATATGGACAAGTGTTAGGAATTCTTCTAGATCAGAAAAATATAGTTTGTATTGATGTTTACCCGAGCGTAGAATAAGTGACTACAACACTCTATAAGATAACATTGATTGAGTTATGAGAAAGGAAGTTGGAAAATTTAGTAGTAGGAAGTTATTAGACGAGAATTATACTTAACCCGGTATAGAAAAAATGTTTGATGAAAAGCAAATTAAATCAGATGAAAATCGGAACATGAGATTGAGATTTATAGTTACTGATATTAATAAAGAAAAATTTATATTTCTAGTGATAGTGACTTGAAAGGAAAGCTATTCACAGAAGATCAATGTAGTTTGTTAATTATACATCATGGAAATAACCAAGAGTATCAAGAGTTGCAAATTTAATTAGAAAGAGACAACATGGGGTACTAAGTACTTCTTGGATTTGTAGGAAAACATAAATAAGTACAATGGATTTTGTAAGAGGATTGCTAGTAAATCTGAACTGAAAGAATTCAATCTGGGTGATTGTGGACAGTTAGATTAAATGTGCATGTTTTATCTCATCTTGTAAAGCTAAATAAGTGTATAGATATGTATTTTAAGAAGAGATAGTCAGAACTACATGGTGTCATGGTACTTATTGTATCCAATAAAAGTCTAAAGGTTAATCCAAGTGTAGAAGCCCATTTTTATCCGGTCTACAACCCAAATAAAAACCAATACAAATCTATCACCATTTAATTAAACCTCAACAGACCCATTACATACCCAAACCCAAAATTACAATAATACCCAAATTACCCTTAAACCTAAAAGATAACCCTAACCCTAATTATACTTCTTAGCCTCAGCCGCCGCCCCTTGTGACCACTCAACTTCTTCCTTGCGCGTGGCCACCACGCACAGCTTTTCCCTCACCACGTGGTTGCCACACGATGACCGCGCAACTGGCCACCGCCACGCGACTAGCCACCGCCCTGCTCCACCGCTCCAGATCTGCAAAACAGAAAAGCCAGGATTAGATTAAAAAAACATGTATTTTATATTTCTTGGGCTATATAAAAATCGTTCGAACAATGATGTAAAGGGGGGATTCAGTTCAAAAATAATAAAAAAGTGGGTTATTTCTGAATAAATTTTTTTCCAGATCCGGGCTCTTTTAAGATATACAAAAAAGGAAAAAAATCTAGAAAGACTTCTAGATTCGAAATCTTCAAGGGTAAGAACAAGGAAAGTGTTTCTTTTTCGAATATAAATAAAACAAAAACAAAGGGGTCTCAATTTTTTACCTCGGTTCGATTCCGAACCCGCATCGTCGTCGTTGTTCACGGCCAACGATGAGTCGTAGCCAAACTGATCATCTTCTTGGTCGAGACAAATACCTTAGTTTCAATTAAAAGGGGGCTTTGTATTGTTCATTATAGGGTTTGAGTAAAAAATGAGAGAATGAAAGAAGGGGAGGAGGCGGACGGTTCAAAAACTTGGGCAAAAATAGATTTAGGTTTTAATTCTAGGTATATATTAGGGTAAAAATGGTTTAATTACAAACTAAACCCCTACGCATAAAAGTTTTTCACTCTGAGTCTACCGTATAGGATAATTACTCCCCTGGTCCCTGTAAGTTTTAATTTATTTTTAATTTGGTCACTAATTTACTTTTAATTCGATTTTAAGTGGTCTAATTGCATGTACAGTCCCTCCGCACTTAAAGTATTTTCATTTTGGGTCTGCCGCATGGTTTAATCGCCCCTATAGTCCCTGAAATTTTTGAACCTTTTGCAATCCAATCCTGAAGTCTGACTCAACCAATTTTAAAAGGGGATAGTTGTGGTTATGGTCCCTCTGCTTCAGTATCGTTTCCTGGCTTGCCTTTTAATTTGTATTTCCATGCATTTAGTCCCTTTTTCTAGTTCTTCAATTTTCTGTTTTTTTTTTAGTCACTGTTCTTTTTTATTTTTATTATTATATTGTTATATATTATTATATATTGATTATATGTTGGTATTTATATGTTGTTATATATATTATTACTATTATTATTGCACATATTATTATTATTAGTAATTATTATTATCATAAATATATTATTGTTACCACTATTATTTTTATTCCATATATGTATTTTATATTATTATTTTTATTTTTATTAATGTTATTACTTACATAACATTTACGATCTAATATATATTCGTATACATCTTATATGCTTTTTAATCGATTTTTAAATTAACAAACCTTTTATTAGGGATTATTGTGAAAAACGTACTTCAAACGTAAGGGGTGCCACTTTCCATTAGTCTCTATTACTAAATATAATTTTTAAAATCGGTTCCTTTCATTCAGAATCTAGCAGAAATTATGCCCCGAGCGTAGGGGTGTAAAATCCTTTCATACTAAAAATATTCTTATAAATATTTTAATGGGATCACAAATTTTAAATTAAATTCGAATTCTTAATTATCCTCGCTTAGACAATAAATAATCGACCAGGTACCAATTTTGGGCGTTGTAGGGGTGCTCACCTTTCCCCACGCGTAACTGACTCCCGAACCTATATTTCTGGTTTCACAGATCAAAACTAGTTGTTTTTAATAAAATGGCAAAAAATATGTTTTATTAAAATAACTGGGTTTTCAAATGATCCAATCTCACCTAAATTAAAAATATTGGTGGCGACTCCATCAAAACCAAAATATTTTTCGTAAAAACGCGGCAAGCACCCGTAGCGGGGCGAGGCCGCTGTTACAGCTGGGCGAATCCACTAGGGATCATTTATTTAGAATCGAGCCACCAGTCGATTACTTTTTGTCTTAACATGTAGAAACTTTAAATTCAGTTCAATTTATTTTATGATCCTTTTTTCTGTCAATTTTTACAAGAAATGTTTTTTAAAATATTTCCCTGATTTTTTTGCATATCATGAGCTCTATACTCGAGCTCCGTCCCTTTTAAGTGGGAGTGAGAAGCTACGCCTTCGTGAGGTATCTCCTTCGTACAGGATAGTGGATCACTTTCAGGATACATCAGTACCTTTGTCGCCGTGAGATCTTCATCTCCGCACAGACTTAGGGAAATGTATCCTCCCGAATCGATGTCCCAGCAACAGCTTGGGTACCATTACTCTAGAACCTAAACCACATATAGTGAGCCATATCAGCCTACCTTGTCTAAAACTATACCGAACCTCTACCTAATTAGAGAGTCACCTGATAGGTGCACGGTAGAAAGAGTTAGGGGTTTCTTTAATTTCTTTCAATTACGCCCTTTAATTTCAGTATCATTTATTTTCTCACAATAAAGCGTATACTAGGTACCATCCCGATATATTTTATGCGAGTAGAAAAGAAAGTTCATGTAGGATCTTTTTTTGTTTAAAATGTACGGGTAGAAAGAATGATGGGGTAGGATTGTTTTTATTCGAATGAAGCATGTCTACTTACAGGTGTTGTACCTCTTAACTTTTACGATACATTATCATTATTAATTACTCTATTCGTACTAACTTATTTTTATTTTTTTGCATTGCATTGGCATCTCATATTGCATGCATTCGCATTACATCATACTGTATAATCATTTATTGTTCGAGCTCCTGATCTTGGGAGAATTGCGACCGCAGTGATTTTGGGGCATCCGATCTGGCCGAGTTAGCATTGTTTTTTCACTTGAAACAAGACTAAAAATGGATGACCGTTTGGAAAAGGTTGAAAAAGCATGTGAGGATATCAAGAGTGACATGGAGAAGAACTTGGAAAAAGCACAACAAGCAACTCGCGACTACATCTCACAGTCACAGGAGGATCTACTGGCCAAGATAGCTGCGATGTTGGATGCTGGCAGGCAAAGATCCTAAAAGGGGAAAAAGATTAGCCATTGACCCTGATGCTCTACAAAAATCAGAAAATCCTTTCAACAAGACATATTTGCAAGCGTCGGCTTTAGTTGGGAAGCAACAAGGTCTCCATGATGGATCTTCATCGTACAAAGGAACTAAAGAAAGCTCTGTCCCAAATCTGAACAAAGTAGGTAAGCCGAAGGTCGAAATACCCAAGCAACTTGAAGATTGGTTTTAGCGGCTCGAGGAAAATTTTAAAGCTGCAAAAGGGGTAAATGCAGTACGTGAATTAGACGCAAGTGAATTAATCTTGGTCCCTGATCTGGTATTACCTCCAAAGTTTAAAATGCCAGAGTTTGAAAAGTTCGATGGAACAAGTTCTCCGTCAGCTCACCTCATCATGTTCTTGTAATCACTCATTTTCACTTGTAAATATATTAATATTGCATATATATTTATTATATGAATGTTACTAATATAAGGTGGTGTGTGCATGTATAAGCTATGTATACGTATTAAGGGTGTATGTATGTCTCGTATGTATCTAGAGTATGAGCGTATTTGATTAATATATAGATGTTATGTTAATTATATGTATGGTTATACGTACGTATACTAGAATATTATATTAATTAATGATTGTATAATATAAGTATATATTTTCGTATATACATGTATTGCTGTTATAATTATTATTATTATTAATATTATTGGGCTGGTAAAATGAGAAAATTAAATATATATTAAACCCATATAAAATTACAGTCCAAGTCCAAATACATTACAAGGCCTGGTTGGCCCAAATCTAAACCTTATCTAATTGCAATTACTGTATGTGCAGGTGACTGTGGGTCGTTGGATCAAGATCTGATCCAACGGCCACGATGCAACCAGGAAATCCAAAATATCTGCCAGGCGCGTGCTCCACACGTATGGACCGTTCGAGTGCCACGCGCGCGTGTGGTCCACGCGCGGACGCTTTAACATCCCACGCGCGCGTAAGATCCACACGTTCTGACTCCTCGACTGCGGTGCCCCACGTGGCGAAATCTGAAGCCGTTTCATCAGATCGAGGCTTCATCCAGGCCGATCATTCTTCAAGCCATCTCGACCGTTAGATCAGATCTGATCTAACGGCCGAGAACGTGTCTGACCACTGGCAGAGTGTCCACACCGCCACCGCGCCGATATTCAGAACATGCCCAAGATAACAAGCAAAAATGGTCAGTTCAGGACAGATCTGGAAAAGAAGATACAAGTTGCAACCAAATACAGAGACAGCGATATATATGAAACGGGGCTGTTGTAACGGGATTAGTTGGCCAGCAATTTTTAGAGGAGCGAGCAAAAAAAAAACAGAGAGAGTAATAACACAAAAAAAAACAGAAAGCTTGTAAAACCAGAAACTTGTAACCAGTCAAGATAATCAAAAAGGCAGTCCAGTGGTAATTTTTTGTCTCTTTTTCTTCTTACCTGTTTTCATTGCATGTATATACGAAACACAAAAAAAAAGGAAAACAAGTAAAGAAGTCTTACCGGCTTTGTCCGTGGGTCTTCCCTTCCTCTGTGACAAGCCTTTCGGCTTCTACAAGCCAGATCTGGTGAACAAAGAGAGGGGAAGGCCCCTTGTGGTCTCGTTTTGGTCTAAAGAAAATATATTTTTGGGTTCGTATTTCTTAGATCTAGGGTATATAAAAGGGGATCCTCTGAATCCAACCATGGATTCATGTTGAGGACGAGAAGAGGAAGGTTTTGGTGTATTTTGGGAGCCTACCGGCGCCGGTTAGCGGCGGCCGGCGGCGGAGAATACGGCGGCCGGCCGCCGGATTCTGGGTTTCTCAAGAACACTTGAGAGAAAAAGATGAACATGGCTATTTGAGAAACTGAAGAATGAAACGAAAATGGGGAAAAATGGGTTTCGGTCTAAAAACGGGCTTTTTATAGTTATTATTATTTTTGAAATGGGTAAATTACACACTTAATCCCACCGCGTTTTCAATATTTTCATTTTTGTCTTGCCGCATGGTATAATCATAGTCCCAGTCCCCCTGAGTTTTCAAAAAGTCACAATTTAGCCACTAAATTACACCGAATCAGTTTCTAATTGGTAAAATTACGTCCTTAATCATCCCGCGTTTTTGAACTTTTCACTTTGGGTCTGCCCCTTGGTATAATTACAATCCTGGTCCTTATAGGTTTTGTCTATTTTGCAATTCCGTCCCTAAATTACATATTATTGTTCTTTAATTTCCGCCACTGATTTTCGTTTTTCTTTTCATTTTGATCCTGTTTTCTTTGTAAATATTATTGTTGAATTATAATCGTATATGTGGATATTATTTTATTTTTGTGTCTCGTATATGACTCATTTTATGTTTATATGTATATATATGTGTCAAGTATGATATTCGTTTTTTATCGGTTATTCATGTCAAGCATGTTATGTTTTAATTGGTTCGTACATGGCGATTTGTATTATTTTATATGTGTGTGTGCTTTCTTATTTTTTAGGGTCGCATGTTAGTAAATTTACCCTTTTTATACGATATGTGAATCCGTATATGTTGAAATGTGCTTCATTACCAGTATGCATATCTTTTGAAATACTTGTTCATATATATGTACTTATTCCTGCCTTATTATTTTGACATATGATAGTTGTTTTATTAGAATAATATGTATATGCATGTTTTAGTCTAGAATATCATCTATGTTAGATTAATATTCTGTTATGACAATATTTACTACATTTAAACATTTCACCATGTTTCATATTTTTGTCATTAAGATTGCATATCGAGATATAAATTGTTAATGCGGTGTCCTTTTATCCGAGCCTAAACGGGGCCAGTATCAAGCGTAGTGATAGTGGTTGGGCGTTTATTCTCGGATAACGGGACCCTTAAAATATATTCGCAATTATGACCGAAATTTAAAAATATCGTCACTTTAATCCGGAAAATCCAATATTAATAAAGCGGTAATTATTAAAGTACCAATTTTTTGGGCGGTGTGGGGGTGCTAATCCTTCCCCATCCGTAACCGACTCCCGAACCCTGTCTTTTTGAATCTATGGTTTTGTGGTGTCCGGCCTACCTAAGTGGCCGGTGGCGACTCCATTTTTATGAGGTTTTTTTTGTAAACCCTGCGGAATAAATATTTTTAAGAATCACAAACACCTTTCAAACACACTTCAAAAATCCTCGTTTTTATTTTAGCGATAATCGGCAGACATTCGCTACAAATGGCGACTCCGCTGGGGACATTTTTGTTTTTCAAAAACAAATGAAGAGTCGAGCTTTTAAAATAATTACCGCTTTACTAATATCGGAAGTTTCGGATTAAAGTGACTAATTAAATTAACACTCGGTCATAATTGCGCGTTTATTTTAACGCATTTAAAATATGGCATATAAACCCGTCTTTTTAAGTGGGGGAAAACGCTAATGCTTTCGTGGAGATATCGTTCTCCCGTATGGGCCTAGCAAGTACCTTCGGGGCTCGAGTACCTTATGCTTTCGTAAGGATATCGTTCCTTAAATGACGGGCATAAGCGAATGGGTCCCCCTGAATTGAACCCGGTTGAAAGGAGCCTATAATGGGTGATGATCGGGGGCCTTGCTACCCTTAGTAGGGGACAGCAAGGACAATTCGGGTACCTCCTAGAAACAAGACTGCATGTAGAGAATACATAGAAACCTACCCATTTAGAGCCATGCGGATAACCTTAGGTTCTAGACGGGATAAATAGGGTTGTTTTGTATGTTTATTTACATTTAATTTTGTCATTTTATTTATATATTTATCAATTTTATCCCAGATGACTTGTGTTCTTTTGCTTGGTTTTTGCATACCATTGCATTCACATTACAGTGGGGCATTGATTCCCGAGTGATTTCTCTTTTAAAAGAAGATTGTTCATGATGGACCAAAGGTTCTTTGACCTGAAGGAAGAGGGTCCAATCCCAAAACTCCATCCCGAGACTAGACCGGGGACAGCCGAAGAAGAACCATTCAAGGACACCAGAACAGATTCGGTAAGCAGCGTCAATCCTGGTGACAAACAAGATGAAATACAAGAACTAAAGAAGCAGATGTCCGAGATGATGGACCGAATGAATACCATGATGAAATGCAAGCAGCATGTCAAATTCAGAAAAGATTTGATCATGGAGCAGAATGCGGAACAGAATGGTCAGAATGCCAAAATAGGCAACACCGCTAAATATGACAAATCGAATCCCTTTGTGATCAATCTCAAGAAGCAGACAGGTAGCACATCTGGGGAAGATACCCAGGGAACAGAGGTAAAGCCAGGGGAAGTTCGAGGATCTAATGACATCAGAAGACATTATCCAATACCCATGAAATACACCGAGTTACTTCCGTTGCTTATTGAAAGGAACCTTATCATACCAGTGAAGTTTGTATCAAAAAAACCTCCTTATCCGAAAGATTACAACAGGCGTGTCCAGTGCTGCTACCACATAGGCGATTCGAGTCATCACACTGAAAATTGTAGGGCTCTGAAGGACAGAGTTTGAGATCTTATCAGAATGGGAATTTTGGATTTCGAAGACGGACAACCCCGATTCTTCAGCCAGCCAGCCGTTGCCCGAGGGGCAAAGTCAAAGGAAGGTCAATACCGAGCCCAAGGTTCGGATAACACAGGAGTAGGTCACTCAAGCGGGATAAAGTTAGGAGTCAAGAATAAAAGTGTCTCAGAAGATGAATTCGCACACAATCGCGACCAGCTCTAGCATGAGAGGCACAATCATAGCATGAAATCAAAGAATGTACAAGACGAGTACCAGAAGCTGCACTTTGAATTCAAGAGTTTCGGTCTGGGTGACACCGCGGAAGAGTGGGTCAATGGCATGATTCAGCTGAGGAACGGTTCAGAACGCTGGAAGCAGAAATGCAAGAATAGTAAGAATAAAATCAAATCATTATCAAAGAAGCTGGAAGAAGCTGAGAGCCAACGCGACTTTATCAAAAATGAGTTGGAAAGCAGTCTCGTCATGGAAGATATCCTGAAATCAAGTCTGCACCAGGAAAGGAATGAATCACAACCTTCCAAATGGAGAACACAGCACTCAAAGAACAGATAGTGAGGCTCGAGACTGCTTTACGTACCAGTGAGATCCGTGCTGGGGCAATGACTGTTAAGCTACAAAAGGCCGAGCAAACAATATAGGAGAAAGACCAGGACATGAAGATGATTACGACTCAAGCCCGACAAGTAGCTCAACAGGTAGCAGATTTAGCCGATGCAGCAGCACCAATAAGCCAGAATATGGATCCAGCATTGGACCGCGAAGGAAAACTGACGGGACTATTGAATGAGGTCAAGACATTAGGTGCCAGGGCTCACCGCTATCTGTAAAACCCTAATACCGGATGTAATGAAACTTTTTGGTCTGAATGAAAGATGTTCTATAAGGACAAATCACTTGCGGGATCAATGCTTTATTGCATTCATGCATTGCATTTGCATCACATTTTTTGCATTGTTTTATCATCGCATGGCACTTCATCATTTAATACATGGGGTTCGATGGCAGAATTAATCAGAAAATGGAACGAATTGAAGAGTCGAGGCTTGACCAGTTAGAAGAAAAAATTGAAAAAGAGCTTAAGAAGAAAGAGAAGATAAATGTCTTCAATACGAAGGAACTCTGCCTAGTCCCTGATTTGGTCATTCCTCCAGATTTCAAGGTTCCCGGATTTGCTCAGTATG
This sequence comes from Hibiscus mutabilis, assembly GCA_019671005.1. Lineage (NCBI taxonomy): Eukaryota > Viridiplantae > Streptophyta > Magnoliopsida > Malvales > Malvaceae > Hibiscus > Hibiscus mutabilis. The sequence goes on along the minus strand of CM033728.1, from coordinate 21,894,084 downwards.
ACGGAACCAGCTGCCCGAAAATCCACTTAACCATGTTTTGTAGAAAAATGGAAGGATACCTGAAGAACGAAGAATTGTTGATCCACCATTTCCATGATAGCCTGACGGGACCAGCAGCAATGTGGTATAACCGTTTGAACAGAAATCAAGTTAGGTCATGGGGTGACCTCGCTAATGCCTTCTTGGGTCAATACAAATATGCTTTAGATTTAGCACCCTGTCGACAGTTTCTTCAGAATGAGAAAATGAGGCCAAATGAAAGCTTCAGGGAATATGCATTAAGGTGGCGATGTCTGGCGACCCAAGTCCAGCCCCCTATAGCGGAAGAAGAGTTGACTCCCCTATTTCATGCAACGCTTCCCTCTCCCTTCTTCGATGTGATGTTGGAGAAATCGAGAAACGGATTCGAAGATTTCATGACGATTGGAGAAAGAATAGAATACGCAATCAAAGAAGGAAAATTGGGCCTAAAGTCTAAGGACCGAATCGAAGATAAGATATATAAGGATGGAGACGTAAATGAATGTCATCTCCAGGGTTCGCGTGGCCGTAAAAGAAGGAGACAGACTGACAAATCGGGGTCATCAAGGAAAATTCCTCGGACGAGCGCAAATTTGGAAGTGTTTGGAACATCTATCTCAGACATTTGGCCTCACCTGGTAGAGGGTCACTATCTTGTTCCTAGGCCGATGAAGAGTGCACTGATCAGTATGCCCATATTTTTGACTCGAGTAGCACATGCGAATTCCATATGGGAGCACCGGGCATCCCACACAGTAAAAATGTAGACCTCTACTGGATGAAATCAAGAAGCTGGTCAATGATGGAACCCTGACACAAGAGCTGATCAAGCAATGGAAGACCAAGGATGAGAAGCAAATCTACATAGTGTTGAAGAAGCCATAGACGCGTCTCTACATTAAAATACCTTCTCAAGTAATGCAGGGATCAACTCTATGTGGCCCCATGTGGCAAAGATCTTTTGTGATGGGGCATGTTTGTTGGTTTTTATTTCAATAAAGGACACATTTCGCTTAACATATAATGTTTTTGAAAGCACATAGATATTTTCTCGTCGTTATAGGACGCTGGATATCAATTGCAAGATGTGACATTAGATAGATGTCGTGACAACAATGATGTGTGATCTTCCCCACCGGACTGGTCGTCAGCAAAGCGAGATTAGTACTCTTTCGATGATATTCAAGGACGAAAAAGCTCTAAATGTCAACCATGTAGAGTTGCTTGAAATTGAAACTCTAGGCATAATCTTCTAGGTAGTAAAGAAAAAACAAAACAAAAAAGAAAAAAAAAAAAGAGAGAAAAAGAAAAAGAAATGAAAATGAGAAAATAATAATAAAAAGTACTCCTATGTTCGAAACCTGGTAATAGGCTTGATTCGGATAAGAGTATGGAAGTTTTGGGGCACTCCGCTGAAGCGATAGGGTGGAGATACATCATCCAATTCAAGAAACCTTAGCTTCATGAGTGATGGTAATATTTTCAAATCGTGACTATGCCGAGTAACTTGGGGCAGTGTTGTTTGCTCCATCGTTGTCCTCAAGACAAAGGACTGTGACGAATTGATTTCCTAAAATAATGATTAAATAAAAACAAAAAAGAGAAAAAGAAAATAGGCGATGTCATGAAAAAAATTAAGACTCGCACCACCCAGAACCTTATTTCTAGAGTAATATTTCTACGCTCAAGTGGTTATACAAGCCTACCCTTTTGGGGGCGGAGTAGATAAAGAGAATTGAGAAATAGTAGTACTCTGCAGCAACGCGGTAATCATGAGGATGAACCGAGTCACCAGGGAAGACTTCACATCTTTGAATTATCAAGTGGTTGAATCTAAGCCACTCTTGCACATGATATCCAGAGCTCCTATGCTGTGTTTTCAAAATCTTGTATGTTAATCTAAATGATACCCTTTAGTGGAACACTAATCAGCAAATTGACAAGTCAAAGCAACAAAAATTTCCATGTATTACTTCAGGGGTAAGATCCAGAACACAAAGAGGCGGATACTATGGGAGCCCCTAACCAGAAATGACATCACAATGCATAGAATGAAGATAATAACAAGTGGTATAGGTGTCAGACAGCTCAAAAACAAGAAGCGAATTCCAGCCACGATGCCTTGTTCGGTTCAAGAAAATGAAGGACGAAACAGGACAAGAATGAGCTTACAAAGTGAGGAAACGGTAAAAAAATATAAACATTGAGTCTCCAAAGAATTAAAGCGCAGAGATCGATGAATGGTGTCCGTCAAGAGACAACAAGAAGATTGAGGTTAAGAAGCATTTTGCCCACCCCGATGACGAAATTAACAAATACTCAGAATGTTGGGTCAAAAGAACTGGAAGATATCCGAGCACGAACGAATGGGGCAATACAGAACATAAAGAATAGTAAGAATCTCTGCACACGCATGATATAGCGTTTGTTGGTGAAGCGCATGTAAAACCCCGAAAAAGAAAGGCGGTGCGTGTGCAAACGAACAAGAGCAGATGCCCATTGAGCAAAATTTGTGAAATGAAGATCAAAATTGAGCATACCACGTAAGGAAAAAGAAATAGAGAAATCAGAAGAATGACTTTTCAAGACATAAGATTAACAAAGAAAAAAGAAAAAGAGGAGAAAGAAATCATAACATTACATGCATCATATAGATAGGGGCATGTCAATTTTACTTGTTCCTAAATAGGTATTTGAAGAATTATCGAAGAATTTACCAAAGTCCATAAAACAACAGCCATGTCGGCGTCAGATCCAGATATTAAATCCTTCGGGTCATCGGTAAGTCCTTCGGGCACGATGTTAAATCCTTCGGGTCATCAGTAAGTCTTTCGAGCATGATGTTAAATCCTTCGGTCATCGGTAAGTCCGGGCATGATGTGGCAGCATATCAGCGTGAGTCCTCATAAAACAACAGCCATGTCGGCGCGTCGATCCGATATTAAAATCCCGGGTCATCGGTAAGTCCTTCGGGCACGATGTTAAATCCTTCGGGTCATCAGTAAGTCTTTCGAGCATGATGTTAAATCCTTCGGGTCATCAGTAAGTCCTTCGGGCATGATGTGGCAGCATATCAGCGTGAGTCCTCATAAAACAACAGCCATGTCGGCGTCAGATCCATATATTAAATCCTTCGGGTCATCGGTAAGTCCTTCGGGCACGATGTTAAATCCTTCGGGTCATCAGTAAGTCTTTCGAGCATGATGTTAAATCCTTCGGGTCGTCAGTAAGTCTTTCGGGCATGATGTGGCAGCATATTAGCGTGAGTCCTCATAAAACAACAGCCATGTCGGCGCCAGATCCAGATATTAAATCCTTCGGGTCATCAGTAAGTCTTTCGAGCATGATGTTAAATCCTTCGGGTCATCAGTAAATCCTTCGGGCATGATGTGGCAGCATATCAGCGTGAGTCCTCATAAAACAACAGCCATGTCGGTGTCAGATCCAGATATTAAATCCTTCGGGTCATCGGTAAGTCCGTCGGGCACAATGTTAAATCCTTCGGGTCATCAGTAAGTCCTTCGGGCATGATGTGGCAGCATATCAGCGTGAGTCCCCATAAAACAACAGCCGTGTCAGATCCAGATATTAAATCCTTCGGGTCATCGGTAAATCCTTCGGGCACAATGTTAAATCCTTCGGGTCATCGGTAAGTCCTTCGGGCACGATGTTAAGTCCTTCGGGCCATCAGTAAGTCTTTCGAGCATGGTGTTAAATCCTTCGGGTCATCAGTAAGTCATTCGGGCATGATGCGGCAATCTTAGTAGCGTAGGTCCAAAAATGGCAACAGCCTTGTAAAAAAAAAAAGGGAAACCTGCATTTTCAAGCCCCAGTGGAAGGTCCCATAGAGAGAGAACCCTAAATCTAAAATCTCAAAAAGAACTCCCAGTCAGAAAAATCCATCAGCGGTGCAAAAGGTTTTATATAGGAGAAACCAGCGTTGAAAGCAAAGAGTTCTATATAGGAAGGACTCCAAGCTTTATTGTCTCAAAGTGAAAAGAATGACTCATAATTCAGGATGTCAGAGCGAAGGGTTCTATGTCGAAAGAGCCTGTAGCTCCAAGATCGGAAGGTGACGAAGCTCTATATAGGAAGAACTTACGAGCCTGAAGATTCAGCCAAGGAAGAGCGGAGATGTCCAAAAGAATTCGTTTTTCCAAGGCTACAAACAGGGAAGTCTGATAAAAATGAGTGCTTATGAATCTTTGCTTTGTTTCCCATTCCATGAGAACAAGCAAAGAGGGGCAACTGTAATCACTCATTTTCACTTGTAAATATATTAATATTGCATATATATTTATTATATGAATGTTACTAATATAAGGTGGTGTGTGCATGTATAAGCTATGTATACGTATTAAGGGTGTATGTATGTCTCGTATGTATCTAGAGTATGAGCGTATTTGATTAATATATAGATGTTATGTTAATTATATGTATGGTTATACGTACGTATACTAGAATATTATATTAATTAATGATTGTATAATATAAGTATATATTTTCGTATATACATGTATTGCTGTTATAATAATTATTATTATTAATATTATTGGGCTGGTAAAATGAGAAAATTAAATATATATTAAACCCATATAAAATTACAGTCCAAGTCCAAATACATTACAAGGCCCGGTTGGCCCAAATCTAAATCTTATCTAATTGCAATTACTGTGTGTGCAGGTGACTGTGGGCCGTTGGATCAAGATCTGATCCAACGGCCACGATGCAACCAGGAAATCCAAAATATCTGCCAGGCGTGTGCTCCACACGTATGGACCGTTCGAGTGCCACGCGCGCGTGTGGTCCACGCGCGGACGCTTTAACATCCCACGCGCGCGTAAGATCCACACGTTCTGACTCCTCGACTGCGGTGCCCCACGTGGCGAAATCTGAAGCCGTTTCATCAGATCGAGGCTTCATCCAGGCCGATCATTCTTCAAGCCATCTCGACCGTTAGATCAGATCTGATCTAACGGCCGAGAATGTGTCTGACCACTGGCAGAGTGTCCACACCGCCACCGCGCCGATATTCAGAACATGCCCAAGATAACAAGCAAAAATGGTCAGTTCAGGACAGATCTGGAAAAGAAGATACAAGTTGCAACCAAATACAGAGACAGCGATATATATGAAACGGGGCTGTTGTAACGGGATTAGCTGGCCAGCAATTTTTAGAGGAGCGAGCAAAAAAAAAATAGAGAGAGTAATAACACAAAAAAAAACAGAAAGCTTGTAAAACCAGAAACTTGTAACCAGTCAAGATAATCAAAATGGCAGTCCAGTGGTAATTTTTTGTCTTTTTTTCTTCTTACCTGTTTTCATTGCATGTATATACGAAACACAAAAAAAAAAGGAAAACAAGTAAAGAAGTCTTACTGGCTTTGTCCGTGGGTCTTCCCTTCCTCTGTGACAAGCCTTTCGGCTTCTACAAGCCAGATCTGGTGAACAAAGGGAGGGGAAAACCCCTTGTGGTCTCGTTTTGGTCTAAAGAAAATATATTTTTGGGTTCGTATTTCTTAGATCTAGGGTAAATAAAAGGGGATCCTCTGAATCCAACCATGGATTCATGTTGAGGACGCCAAGAGGAAGGTTTTGGTGTATTTTGGGAGCCTACCGGCGCCGGTTAGCGGCGGCCGGCGGCGGAGAATACGGCGGCCGGCCGCCGGATTCTGGGTTTCTCAAGAACACTTGAGAGAAAAAGATGAACATGGCTATTTGAGAAACTGAAGAATGAAACGAAAATGGGGAAAAATGGGTTTCGGTCTAAAAACGGGCTTTTTATAGTTATTATTATTTTTGAAATGGGTAAATTACACACTTAATCCCACCGCGTTTTCAATATTTTCATTTTTGTCTTGCCGCATGGTATAATCATAGTCCCAGTCCCCCTGAGTTTTCAAGAAGTCACAATTTAGCCACTAAATTACACTGAATCAGTTTCTAATTGGTAAAATTACGTCCTTAATCATCCCGCGTTTTTGAACTTTTCACTTTGGGTCTGCCCCTTGGTATAATTACAATCCTGGTCCTTATAGGTTTTGTCTATTTTGCAATTCCGTCCCTAAATTACATAGTATTGTTCTTTAATTTCCGCCACTGATTTTCGTTTTCTTTTCATTTTGATCCTGTTTTCTTTGTAAATATTATTGTTGAATTATAATCGTATATGTGGATATTATTTTATTTTATGTCTCCCGTATATGACTCATTTTATGTTTATATGTATATATATGTGTCAAGTATGATATTCGTTTTTTATCTGGTTATTCATGTCAAGCATGTTATGTTTTAATTGGTTCGTACATGGCGTATTCTGTATTTTATATGTGTGTGTGCTTTCTTATTTTTTAGGGCCGCATGTTAGTAAATTTACCCTTTTATACGATATGTGAATCCGTATATGTTGAAATGTGCTTCATTACAGTATGCATATCTTTTGAAATACTTGTTCATATATATGTACTTATTCCTGCCTTATTATTTTGACATATGATAGTTGTTTTATTAGAATAATATGTATATGCATGTTTTAGTCTAGAATATCATCTATGTTAGATTAATATTCTGTTATGACAATATTTACTACATTTAAACATTTCACCATGTTTCATATTTTTGTCATTAAGATTGCATATCGAGATATAAATTGTTAATGCGGTGTCCTTTTATCCGAGCGTAAACGGGGCCAGTATCAAGCGTAGTGATAGTGGTTGGGCGTTTATTCTCGGATAACGGGCCCTTAAAATATATTCGCAATTATGACCGAAATTTAAAAATATCGTCACTTTAATCCGGAAAATCCAATATTAATAAAGCGGTAATTATTAAAGTACCAATTTTTTGGGCGGTGTGGGGGTGCTAATCCTTCCCCATCCGTAACCGACTCCCGAACCCTGTCTTTTTGAATCTCTGGTTTTGTGGTGTCCGGCCTACCTAAGTGGCCGGTGGCGACTCCATTTTTATGAGGTTTTTTTTGTAAACCCTGCGGAATAAATATTTTTAAGAATCACAAACACCTTTCAAACACACTTCAAAAATCCTCGTTTTTATTTTAGCGATAATCGGCAGACATTCGCTACAGTTCTGCTGAAAAATGACGGGGCATGTTGATAATGATAAGCTTTTAATTCAATATTTTCAAGACAGTTTGAAAGGGTCTGCTGCCAGGTGGTACAATCAGCTTAGCCGGGATAAGATACGATTATGGAAGGATCTGGCTAAAGCTTTCACAGAGCAGTACAAACATATAACGGACATTGACCCAAACCAATTAACATTGCAAAACATGAAGAAGAGGCCCGACGAGAGCTTTAGGCAGTATGTACAAAGGTGGAGGGTTGTTGCAGCGTAAGTATAACCAACTTTACTTGAAAGGGAGATAATGCCTACTTTTGTTAGAACTCTAGAAGATCCATTCCTGAAGTATATGATGGGAAACACAACCAAGAATTTTGAAGACCTTGTGATATCAGGTGAGCTCATTGAATAAGTCATCAGGCAAGGGAAAATCATAGATCCCGGTAGTGCAAACATCAGAGGAGGAAGTGGATCAGAGGTTCATATGGTGAGGTCTTACCCATCCAATCAGCCTTGGTCCTCGCACCAATCAAACTATTCATACTCACATCGATCCATATAGAATTACTTCTGATGCTTATCGAAAAAAACTTGTAAGCCTCGGTTCAATCTAAACCAAAACAACCTCCTTATCCAGAAGGCTATGATGTTAATGTTGTGCGTGATTATCGTCTAAGAAGCACGGGCCATACTATTGAGGACTGTGGAGCTCTAAGAAACAAGGTGCAGAATATGATTGAAAGTGGCACTTTGAAATTCAACAGTAGAGTCCCTGAAATGAACTGACGAGGGGATAATGTTGGATTTGCCCTGAATTTAGACCCCCTTTTAAGACACCTTTGTATCTTAAATCTTTTTTTTAAGTAATGCATGAAACAAACCATTAGCCTAGGCCCGAAAGCAAGAAGGAATCTTTTATAAGGGCATGTGTCCGTTTGTTGTTAATAAATAATGCATTTCTACAATTTTTCTTAAAATTTAACTTGTTCATGATTTTTTCATACATATATACATATATGGATATAGGGGCCCCCCTATTTTTGAAAAATCACTTTTTAAAAAGAATAATATTCTTTGCTCATTCATATAAGCGTCTTGCATGATTAAGAAACAAAATGTTTCTTCCATTACTCTTTATAGATATTTAAAGTACAGGGACCTAAGACAAGTGTCTACTCAGTCTGAAGCCTTCAAAGTACCCAATAATGATATCCGAGCCCAAGATTAAGTGGGGCATCAAAATAGACTTGAGAAGATTTGACCAATGATACATTCAACTTCCCTTAAGAAAAAGAAAATAGATGACGCCAAAGGTCATTCAGCTCAAAAGTTCCAATTTAAAATGAGAACAACAAAGTTGGTGGCAAACTTTTGTTGGGGCAAATTTCTCACCATAATGAAATCAGAAGATTAAGCGGAACCAAAAGAAAAAAAGACTTCTACAAGTACTCCATACATCTTCATTCATCACAAGGGCATACATAAAACATATCCATCATTGCATCGCCAAACATGTTCGTACATTATGACATCTATTTTTTCATAAAGCATTCATAACTTGGAGATTCCGACAAAAATTCCATGCATCTTTGCATTATCATAAAAGCATCCATATGAATGTCATCTGGATAAGTACATTACCGAAAACTAGCTTTGCATTTATCATCAAAGCAACTTTCTGAAATTACGTCCTTCCATAAGGACATTTTGTTCAAAACGAGAATTTCTTAATTCTATCCTTGCATAAGGATACTCTTTCTCAAAATAGGAATTTCCAAATTCCATCCTTTCTTAAGGATATTTTTCTCAAAATAGGAATTTCTTAATTCCATCCTTTCTTAAGGACGTTTTTCTCAAAATAGGAATTTCTTAATTCCATCCTTTTTAAGGACATTTTTCCCAAAATATGAATTTCTTAATTCCATCATTTCTTAAGGATGTTTTTCTCAAAACAAAAATTTCTTAATTCTATCCTTTCTTAAGGACATTTTCCTCAAAAACTGAAATTTCTTAATTTCATCCTTTCTTAAGAATACTTTTTCTCAAAAACAGGAACTTCTTAATTCTATCCTTTCTCAAGAACATTGTTCTCAGAACTGGAATTTCTTAATTCCGTCCTTCCTCAAGGACATTTTTTCTCATACAGAAGTTTCTTAACTCCGTCCTTCCATAAGGACATTTTCCTCAAAACCAGAATTTCTTAATTCCATAATTTCTTAGGGACGTTCTACTCAAATCGAAATTTCTTAATTCCATCCTTTCATAAAGATACTTTTTCTCAAAAAACCAGATTTTCTGAATTCCATCCTTTCGTAAGGATACTTTTTTCTCAAAAACTGGAATTTCTTAATTACATCCCATCATAAGGATATTTTCCTCAAAACAAGAATTTCTAAATTCAACCATTTCATAAGGATCTTTTCTCAAAAGATATATTCTTAAATCAACTTTATATTTTCTTAAAGATATTCAATCATTTCTCAAAAAAAGAGAAGAAAAAATATTTATAGGGATGACATCCTCAAACAAGGAGCAAATAGTTGTCAACAAATTCTAGTATCCTTGACATGGGGAAAATATTGTCTGGCGCCTTCAGCCCATAAGAAACAGACACACATCAACAAGATCCTACATCCTTGACACGAAGAAGTCCTATCTTACTCGTAACATGGTGTAGCAGATCAAATCTCTTCTCCAAATTTCATCACTCTGAAGTGGCAGTAAAATGGACACCTCAATCGTCTCATCTCCCTGAAGTGGCAGCGGAATAAGCACCTCAACAAGTTCATCTCCCTAAAGTGGCAGTGGAATGGACATCTCAATCCTCTCATCTCCCTGAAGGGCAGTGGAATTAGTACATCAGCAAGTTCACCTCCTTGAATTTGATAGCAGATTCCACATTTTTTAGATTTTGCTTCGCCGTTGTTGGTGCAGCCGGTCAGATTTTTGTCCATGTCTAGTTTCTCCATTGTTGGTGTGACTAGACCATATGTTTTTCTCGAATCTTCTCTCTGAACATATGGGTAAAAAAATTAGAAATCAAAATAAAAAAAATCATCAAAAAATCAAAAAAATCCAAACAAAAAAAGAAGAAAATCAAAACACTCATCGTTTGATCCTGTCTCTTCGTCAATATTGTAGATGGATCAAGACCATTTTGACATGTCCAACAGAAATGTTGGCACAACGTGCTTAAAACGGTAAAGTTAACGGATAATTCAAATGTCCATCGAAAATCCATTTTCACGAATAGTCGAAGGAAAATAAATCCTTTGAAAAATCCAATGTCATATTGGTAAAAACTGACTGTACCCAGGGGAATGGTACAACTAGCCCGGAGCAAACGGCTACTGGTAAAGGCAACTCAAATCCGTTGATCCTTGTGCATTTGGGAAAAAATGCAAAAGGGATCTATGCAGCTCTAGATCAAAGCTTGTTGACTTCCAGTCCTACCTCCTCTGTGATATTATAGTTGGGCCAAACCTTCATTGTTCGATCCTATGTCTTCATTAGAGTTGCAGCTCGATCAAGTTTTGCAGACCTTACCTCTCCGTCAGTGTTTTAGTTAGGTCAAATTTTCTCTAGGCATTGCATCGTCATCGGAGTCGTTGCAAGACAAGCTTATTTTGCCTCCTCCAACAGATCACATCTGATTTTTGTCTTCCGTAACGAATCCTCCATTTTGAAGATTTTGCTTACAAGAGCGGCCGAGCATATCAAGTGAAGCAGAAGAGCGGTGGCCAGAGAAGAGACCCAAACCTGACCGGACAAAAATGGTCCTCTCTTTATCTTTGCTCCATTGTCGTTGCACAACAATAAGCAAAGAGGGGCAGCTGTAGAAGCCTATTTTTATCCGGGCTACAACCCAAATAAAAACTAATACAAATCCATCACCATTTAATTAAACCCCAACAGACCCATTACATACCCAAACCCAAAATTAAACTAATACCCAAATTACCCTTAAACCTAAAAGATAACCCTAACCCTAATTACACTTCGTAGCCTCAACCACCGCCCCTTGTGACCACTCAACTTCTCCCTTGCCACGTGGCTACCATGCATCGACCATACAACCGACCACCGCTACGCGTCACGCCACCGACCAGCCACTGCCCTACTCTACTGCTCCAGATCTGCAAAATAGAAAAGCCAGGATTAAATTAAAAGAACGTGTATTTTATATTTCTTGGGTTATATAAAACCCATTCGAACAACGATGTAAGGGGGATTCGGTTCGAAAATAATTAAAATGGGGTTCTTTGAGAATAAAAAATTTTCCAGATCCGGGCTCTTTTGAAATATACAAATAAAAGGAAAAAATCAAGAAAGACTTCCAGATTCAAAATCTTCAAGGGTAAGAACAAGGAAAGTGTTTCTTTTTCGAATATGAATAAAATAATAACAAAGGGGCCTCGGTTTTTTACCTCAGTTCAATTTTGAACCCGCGTCGCCGTCGTTGTTCACGGCCAATGATGAGTTGTAGGCAAACTGATCGTCTTCTTGGTTGAGCTAAATACCTTAGATTCGATTAAAATGGGGCTTTGTATTGTTCATTCCAGGGTTTGAGTAAAAAAGGAGAGACTGAAAGAAGGGGACGAGGCGACCGGTTAAAAAATTTGGGCAAAAATAGATTTAGGTTTTAATTCTAGGTATATATTAGGGTAAAAATGGTTTAATTACAAACTAAACCCCTCCATATAAAAGTTTTTCACTCTGAGTCTGTCGCATGGGATAATTTCTCCCCTGGTCCCTATAAGTTTTAATTTTTTTTTTAATTTGGTCACTAAATAACATTTAATCCGATTTTAAGTGCTCTAATTACACGCACAGTCCCTCCGCACTTAAAGTATTTCATTTTGGGTCTACCGCATGGTTTAATCGCCCCTGCAGTCCCTGAAATTTTTGAACCTTTTGCAATCCAATCCTGAAATCCGACTTAACCAATTTTAAAAGGGGATAATTGCAGCTATGGTCCCTCAGCTTCAGTATCCTTTACAGGCTTGGCTTTTAATTTGTGTTTCCATGCATTTAGTCCCTTTTTCTAGTTCTTCAATTTTCTGTTTTTTAATTTAGCCACTGTTCATTTTTATTATTATATTATTATATGTTGTTATATATTTTTATATGTTGTTATATATATTAGCCATTATTATTATATTATTATTACTTTTATTATTATAAATTATTATTGCACATATTATTATTATTATTATTATTATTAGTAATTATTACTATTATGAATATATCATTATTACCACTATTATTTTTATTCCATATATGTATTTTATATTATTATTTTTATTTTTATTAATGTTATTACTTACATAACATTTGTGATCTAATATATATTTGTATACATTACATAACATTTATGATCTAATATATATTTGTATACATCTTATATGTTTTTTAATCAATTTTTAAATTTAAAAACCTTTTATTAGGGATTATTGTGAAAAATGTACCTCGAACGTAAGGGATGCCGCTTTCTATTAGTCTCTATTACCAAACATAATTTTTTCATTTCTAAATTATAATTTTTAAAATAGGTTCCTTTCATTCGGAATCTAGCGTAAATTATGGCCCGAGCGTATGGGTGTAAAATCCTTTCATACTAAAAATATTCTTTTAAATATTTTAATGGGATCACAAATTTTAAATTAAATTCAAATTCATAATTTCCTTCACTTAGACAATAAATAATCGACCAGGTACCAATTTTGGGCGTTGTGCGGGTGCTCACCTTTCCCCACGCGTAGCTGACTCTCGAACCTATATTTCTGGTTTCGTAGATTAAAACTCGTTGTTTTTAATAAAATGGCAAAAAACAAGTTTTATTAAAATAACTGGGTTTTCGGGTGATCCAATCTCACATAAATTAAAAAGATTGGTGGCGACTCCATCAAAACCATAATATTTTTCATAAAAGCGCGTCAAGCACCCGTAGTGGGGTGGGGCCGTTGTTACACTAAGAATTATGAAGTATTTACATGAGGTTTGGAATATTGATTTAAGATTCAATATCGTTCTTCCTCCACAAACTGGTGGACAGTTGGAATGGATTACTCAGACTTTTTAAGACATATTAGAAATATTTGCCAATGGCTAAATTGACATACGATACTAAGAGTAGTCAAGTAATAAGAGGGTATCTATCAGGATATTTTGTACAAGTGAGAAGGTAAATCAAACATTCTCTGAATGGATAGAAAACTTGGTTAATAGAGACCAAGAATTAAGAAATCAGAAGATTTCATTAATAGTTGTTTTCTCAAGGAAATGCAAGATAAAAGAAGTTATTAGAAGTATCAAGGCAAAATTGAAGAGTACTTGTAATAATGGATTAGATATGAGTTGAAAATTCGAGGACGAATTTTCTTAAAGGGGGGGAGAGAATTGTAACACCCCAAAATTTCGTTAAACAATATTAAGGTCAATTATTACTAAGTTAGTAGCTTAAAAGCTAACTTGGTGACGAAAATGACAAAAAATTGCAAAAGTTAGGATTTCTTCGATTATGGGCTATGGAAAAGGAATTTTTGAGATTTAAAAGCATCAGATGGTAGATGGCAAGCTAATTAGGGTACTTGCAAAGTTTGGTTGAAATCTGAGGAATATTGGAATGGGAATAGAAGTTTAAAATTTAGTGACCAAAATGATAGCTTTTCAAAAGTGGGTGTCGATAGTATAAAGATGGGAAAACTATGAGCCCCTAATGAAGAATTTTACCATTAAGAATTTTTATTCCATGGATGGATAGACCGGGTTAGACTGCATATTTTGGAATCACCCGGATTTCGGTACGAGAATTATGTAAAAAGTTATTCTCAATCGAATAATTAGGTGATGCCCGGATATATGACTCGAATAAAGAAAATTATTCGGTCATTATTTTTATTCTGTATATGGATAAGAAGAGATATGATACGAAAGTTGATAAATGTTTCAGGGAGAAAAATGCAGTTCAAGATATTGAATTTTGATCGAACTTCGTAGTTAAGTGTGCTCAGGCCTTAGGATGGATGACCATCTAGGAAGGTCCCATATCTGTATGGATGAGTGGAAATACATGAAATCTTATTAGATGATGGAATAATATATTAATATCAGATCCTAAATTTTATAAATATGAAGTCACAGATTCAATTCGATAATTCGATTATCGAGAAATCGCAGTAAAAGTCCTAAGTAATTATCGATAAATCGGATCAAGCTAAAATTTCAGAGATAGTTCTGTGAACCTTAGAAGAGTCATAAAATATCATTTTATGGATATTTAGATGTTAAAAAGGTTGGGAAAATTTAAATTGATTGAAATGACATGGAATGGCAATTTTGTGAATAAGTTGATCGATAAAGGGCATTTTGGTCATTTTGCCCAAAAGGGACATGAAAGGAATTTGAGATTTCTTTTATTGATGAATAGTGGCTGATTAGAATCCAAATAAGTCTAGTTGGAATGTTACAAAATGGCAAATTAGAAATATAGATCTAGTTTGAGGGTATTTTTGGAAAGTGAAATTTATTAAATTAAAAATTCATTTTTCATAATACAAGTGTCTTAAATACATGAAATATGAAGGAATTATTAGCAAAATACTCTCCAAAACCTTGGTGAAGAGAAGAAGAAGAGGAAAGAAGAAAAAATTTTCCAAGATCGATTTAAGCCTCGAATCTCAGTTTTTAGGTAATCTTTCGAACTACAAAGTTTTCTAGTCTTCGAGCTCTATCATTTGATGTGAATAATTCATAGAATACTTGCTTGGTTGATGAGATTTGATATGAGGAAGAAATTAGGGTTTATGAACAAATTGGGGCTTTTATGATTTTATGAATCCATGGTTGGTTTTAAGTTAGAATCATGCTTGTATGTTGTTAGAATCATATTATTGAGTTGGTATTTAAACCCTACATGTAACACCCCCTCCCATATTCGTACATCGGGTATGAGTCAGAAACGTTACGACATCTTTAATCAAAATCGGGGTAATTTAAAATTTTCAGAAAACTTCTCAATGGTCACCCACCCTAAAATTTCTCTAGCCCAAACACGCTTAACTTTATTTAAAATCGACATAAATTATTTATTCGAGTTCCAATCATAAATCAATTATCTTAGCATGCAACTCATCACCTGAGTTTACTCTTAACTTTGAATCTTTCCAGAAATGCCAATTATAATGAAACCATAACAACTTTAAAGGCCAATCACAACTCGAATAGGTTTAGCAAGTATACATGCCACTATAATAATCAAACCTCAATTAAGATGTCATTACTGTGATTACCTGTCGAGCTTTCAAATATTGATGCAATGCTCTTCTCACTCTCATCTTGATTAACCTCCGTGTGTACAATCAAACACACGCTAAGTACAAACTTAGTGAGGCAATAAAGGAAGTTAATAACAATAATGTAAACTTTATTCAACTTCATGACTACATTTATATAGCATGATATATGACAATGCATCAACTTTTTCATTGCTTTAGTAATTATTTACTATATGCCAATGTCATAAAATTTTCATGCTTGTCCATTTGTCATAATATGCCTTATATGCATAAATGCATCATGATCACTAGATAAGTATACCATCATATTAATCATATATCAACATAATATAAACCAGATATAATTTCTCACCGATATACTTGCCATTTACTCTGAGAGTTCAAATACTCCCTAACCTGTTTACCATTTATTATCCATTAATTTATAGCCCAAAATAAACCTTGAGGACCCTGGGTACGCGAGTCAAATATGCACCGAAGTGCTAATACACATAAGGTCGTGCCCACCATCCGCACATTTATAAGGCTGTGCTAACCATCCGCACGTTTATAAGGTCGTGCTAACCATACACTAAGTGTCCTTCATATACACTATAGTGCTATCCCGGATACCCGAATATGCATTGTGCTGCTAGACTCTATGGCATTCCAACTATACCCTGTCCCTCAATGACTTATTTGGGCATAATTTTTGTATTTATTCCATCCATGGAAATGTATATCAATATAATTTAACATTGGGCAGTTCATACCCGAAATAACATTCATAGTATAACATCATATATAACTAGTGATCCATTCAAATTTATATTCAATCTTTGACATATTTAAAATATGTCAATCATATAGTCAATGACATAAATATCATGCCCGTTTATAAACCAGGTAGACTTATCGCAAGTCTTCCCAATGATGTATAAAACATCCATGTATCATGTTATGTATGCATTGCACTCACCTTGGCCACTTAACATAATGCCTTACTAAGTCCTTCGATCATTTCTTTCTTAGAACCTCGAACCTTCTTTGATTTGGACTTGACTTCATCAATCACATGAATAAAATAAAATATTTATTAGATTCAAATCTAACAATACCTTAAACATGCTGTCTAATATAATCATATATATATATATATATATATATATATATATATATATATATATGATGGAAAAGGCAGCAGCGGTTACATCCAACTCATGCCACTGCTGGAATCAATTCAATTCCATTCCTTTTTTTATTATTAGTCGTAAAGCTTAATTGCATGTCGCAGCAGTCGCGCACCATCAGCCCTTCGAAGGGCAGGGCGTGGCTGCTCTGTTCCGAACAACACTCCGTTCGAACACCCCTTATTTCCTTTCATAACTTTTATCGAACATACACAATACACACTTCATCAAATAATTAAATAAACTTTTATACCTATCGCCCCTTTCAAGAATCTAAATCTAAACTCAACAAATTAGATTAATTTCAAAAATTAAATTACGAAATCAACTTTAGATTATTATTACCTATGCACAAAACATTAGAACTCCATAAAAATTATTAGATTACTATAATCTAATCAAGATTTATGAGAAAATCTATTAAAATCCAATAATTCCATTAGAAATTTGTTTTAATTATCCCAAAGAATAAGAAATCATATATTAAGAATCAAAATCATGTAGAAAATCTTTAAAGATTATTTTCTCACATTGCTTGATGAAAAACCAACTTGAAGATGAACTCCCCTCTTGATTTCCAACAAGGAAAATAGTGAAGATGTAGAAATCAAAATCCTTAATCCATAATTGTTTTCAAATAAATGGAGAAGAAATTGAAGTAGAAATAATTAAGAAATCAAGGAATACTTAAGTTTTGTTTGGAAGAAAATGAGAGAAACTTAGAAATGTCTTTCTCATATTTTAAAAAATTATAACCGTCAACTTCTTTTTGTTAAAAACAAGTGAGAAAAGATATTTTTTATTTGATTTAATAATTCCATTAAAATATTATTTTAATTATTTTTATAATATTTCCATCACTAACATTTTACAACTACTGTAAACTAGTAACTTTTTAATTTAATATTAAATCAACCCATTTAAAAATTTCTCAAAACCAAATTTCATCATTTAAGAAATTAATTAAATATATTTCCAAAAATATTTTCCACGATAAATCTAACGAAAAACAATTTAATCAACCCAAATTATTTTTCGAAATTAATTAATTAGCTAAATCCTAACCAAAACTTCCAACTCTATTCCGATAAATAGCCCGAATCTTCTAGCCCGTTTTTTGGGATATTACAGAATATGTTGATGAAGTTGATGAGGAAGATGGTAATGATGAAGTTGCTGATAAAGATGGTAATGAAGTTGCTGATAATGAAGTTGCTGCTAAGGAAGCTGAGTCTGAGATGTTGGCCATATATGATAGGCCGTACTCAAAAAAAATATGTTCTCACTTCATTCAGTTTTAGTAAGTTGATATTTACGTATTCTTATTGCATCTCAGAATGAATGATTGAATGTATACCTTTGTTATTTTAATGTTTAACATTAAAGGCGAATGTATAAGGAGGAAGCAAACTGAGAAAAAAGTGACTAATGAGGTAGGTTTCAGTGGTTTATGATGTTTGTTAAAGGCTTATGTAAAATGTTAAATTCATTTGAATTTGTCATTTGTAGGTTCGAAAATTGTTAGGCAAGAAATGGGAGAAAATGCCAAAGGAAGACAAACAACCTTACATTGATGAAACTCAGAAGGAGAAAGCGGCATACCAAGATTATAAATCAGGACAGCCGAAGAAGGTAATAGCAGTATAAAGACATTCTTTGTTTGATAGAGTATAATAGTTTATATTGAGATTGATTTGGGAAATTGGTATCTTATCCCTTGTAGACATCTTTTAACACAATGTGTAGTCAAAAGCTATTGTACGGTTTCATAAAAAAATGAAGACGATGGGGATTGATCTTGTTCTTGATGAAATTGGTTTTGGGTCGTTAGTTTTTATAAAGTCGCGCATTCTACGCCAAGGCCTATGTGGGGAATTGATGGAAATTTTGATGTTGGAAGGAGTGTTACTGAGCTTGAAGGACACAACATTACTCTATAAGTTGAAGATGTAGAAGCTATATTGGGCCTGAAGAATTAGGGTGTTGATGTTAATGAAGTGCTATCGAGAGAGAATGGTATAGAACTCGGGGCAAAGCATAACCTCAACACAGTTTTAACTTTTTCTCAAATCAAGCGAGATGTAGTGTGTGGTGCTTTTGAAGGGGATGCTTTGAAAGCAAGAGTGTTGTTGTACATTATTGGAGTTTTCCTGTGTCCTACTTCTGAGATGCGCCCATGTGGAGATTTTTTGAAGATGTTGTGCGACGATTGCTTACAGGGTAAAGTGAATTGTGTAACACCCCGGGAAAACGGGCTAAAAGTTTCGGGTGAATTTATCAGAATCAGGTTAGAATTTTTAGTTAGGCTTTAGCTAATTAATTAATTCTAAGAAATAATTTGTGTAATTAAATTGATTTCCGATAAATTTATCGTGACAAA
This sequence comes from Hibiscus mutabilis, assembly GCA_019671005.1. Lineage (NCBI taxonomy): Eukaryota > Viridiplantae > Streptophyta > Magnoliopsida > Malvales > Malvaceae > Hibiscus > Hibiscus mutabilis. The sequence continues at coordinate 21,875,137 of CM033728.1, read as the reverse complement.
TAATTGTGAAAAATATATTTAATAAATTTGATAAAGGATGAAAATGAGTTTGGTATTGTTAAATAAGTTGTTTTAATATTAATTAAATGATGATTATTTTGCAAAAGGGTTATAAAATATTAATAATGACAATTTTGTAAAAATGGACTAAAATAGTATTTTAAAGGGGATTATTAAATCAAATAAAACAAATATATTTTCCCTCTTGTTTTTAGCCAAAAGAATGTTGGTGGTTATATTTTTCTAAAAGATGAGAAAGGCATTCCTAAGTTATCTCTCAACTTTTTCTCATTTTCTTTCAATCAAAACTTAGGGATTTCTTGATTTCTTAATTATTTATACTTCAAATTCTTCTCCATTTATTTCTAAACAATTGTGGATTAAGAATTTTAATTTCTATATCATCTTCACTAATTTTCTTGTTGGAAATCAATAGAGAAGTTCATCTTCAAGTTGGTTTTTTATCAAACAAGGTGAGAAAATGTTCTTTAATGATTTTGTACATGGTTTTGATTCTTAATCTATGGTTTCAAATGCTTTGGGATAATTAAAACGAATTTCTAATGGAATGATTGGATTTTAATGAATTTTCTCATAACTCTTGATTAGATTATAGTAATCTAATGATTTTTATGGAGTTATAATGTTTTGTGCATGGGTACTAATAATCTAAAGTTGATTTTGTAATTTAATTTCTGAAATTAATCTAATTGGTTAAATTTAGATTTGAGTTATTGGAATGGGGTAATTGGTAGAATGATTGACTTAATTATTTGATCTTATGTTAGATGCACCATATGTGTTTGATGGAATGTTTGTAAGGAATTATAAAGTTGAAAAAAAAGGAATGGTTAAAAGCAGGGGCGTGCTGCCCTGCCCTTCGAACGAAATGGTGCTGGGTGGTATGAGTGCCGCAACCCCTTTCCCCTGCATGTGTGGATGCGTGATAAGTGTGTGTGAACAGGGCAGGGATTGTGAAAATAAAGGGAGCTGCTGCCATTTCCATTATTACATGTACATGTTAGTTGTAAGGGAAAAAAGAATAAAAAGGGGGATTGATTTAGTGCGGGTGGAGATGTGATGACGTGCAGGAGTATTGGAAATGAAAGAAAATGGCGAAGTAGAAATTTGTTCGAGTCGTGGAATTTATAAGAGTAATGGTTGTTCGAAAACAAGTGGTGTAATGGGAAATTTTAATAAAGTGGTTACATTGGTGTGGTCGCATTTTTTTTTTATAGAAGATGGCAAGTGTTCGTACGATTTTCGGTTAGTCGTCGAGGCGTTGGCATCGAGACGGTAGTAAGTTGGTGAGTGCAAATGTATTTTGGTACTATAAAAGGTTTGATTTATGGCTTTGAGGGTTTAGTTAAAGCCTACCAGGCTTAGTTAAGCTCGGAAGTAAGTTTTCCCTATTTTGCCTTCTGAATATCAGTTTGATATGAGACTTGAGTTACATGTTTTGGTTTAAAAGCATAGATTGATTTACTTACTATTTTATGCATCTTTTAAATGATATGCAATGATTTATCAAGTATGTGATTGCTTAAGTGCATTGAGAAATGGTTCCTAAATGGATTGTGGTTGTTGCCTTTGGCAATGTGGTTTTGCATATGGAATGTTTTGTTAAATGCATATGAAAAACAGTGAGTAAATGTGTTTAAAAATATATATTGCCTAAGTCACAATGAAATAAATGTTATCGGATATAGTTGGCATGTCATAGGGTTTAAAGTGCACTATAATCAGTCGCCTCATGTGTGTCGAGGTGGGTAATTGTTCCGTTGCTCCACCATGAGAACCGCAGCGATCGAGGTGGGTAATTGTTCCATTTTCTTCCGCTAGTGGATTTATACATCATAACCGTTGAGGTGGGTAATTGTTTCGTTGCTCCGATTCGAGGATGTAAGTGAAGTGGTCGTATGACCCTCTTGGGAAATCTATGTATCCGATGTGTTTTACAAAATTGAAAGATTTGGTTTTGGGTCACTTTAATGTCAATATATGAATTAATGTATCATGATAAATGGTTTATGTTTTGTATAATTTGTTTTATACATGTTGTACTCTTTAAGCTTTGCTATTGGAAGAATAAGCATGTGAAGGCTTAAATTGAGGTTTGCATATGGAATTATGCATGAGATTCATGATACATGTTTTGCATATGGTTTAATATGCTTGGTATTTGAAAGCTATGTTTGTATATGGTTATTATGCATGTTTCAAAAGAAGCTTTTGTGCATATGTTTTAGTATGCATGGCATGTTCTATAAACTTATTGGAAAATTTCTTTGACTTAATTAAGCATGTTTATTTAAATGCTTTGGAATGGTGAGATTGACTTGCTTTAATACGGGTTTTTAATAACGGTTTTGATTTCAAAAATGCATTGACGTTTTATCCATTTTGAGCGCACTCACTAGGCATTATATGCTTACGCTCCTTTTTCTTCCGTAAATGCAGTGAATTAAGCAAGTGCGGGTTTGTGGTTCAAAAGAGTATGTTTATGGTGCTATTATTATTTGTAATAAGGCTGTAATACCCCAATAATTGGTTAGTGACTAAATTGCAAATAATTAAAAGTTGATGGTTTTAGTTCAGTGACTAAAATGTAAAATGTTAAAGTTTGGCGACCAAAGTGAAAAGTTCAAGGACCAACAAGGTAATTTTCCCAATAATTATTTTTTATATAAATAAATAGATCACATAAGGGTGTGAATCGAATATAAAATTGTTGGTTTGATTTGATGTTTCTATTATTGGGAAATTACAGTGAAAGTTTAAATGGAATTCGGGTAATCGTATGAGCTCGGAATGTGATGAAATTTTGAAGGGAGTCGTAAAAGGACTTGAAGAACATGACATTTCATTTTGGAATCATTTTTGATTGATTTGGATTCGATTGGATGCAATATTTTAATATAGTGCGCAAATGGCATTTTTGTGAATACATGGATTTATTAATGGCATTTTAGTCATTTTGCCCATGCTTTTTAATTATAATTGATTATGGAAAAGTGATAATATTAGGTGTCAACACCTAATTGGTCATAAATCAAAGGGCAAAATGGTAATTTTGCTATTAAGAAAGATTTTTATATTGTATTAAGTTAAATAAATGCCATTTGGCATTAGAAATTAAGAAAGAAAATACTAGATTTTCTCTCATCTCTTCCTCTTGGTCGAAACCTCCCTAGCTAAGGTGAGAAATTTTTTTATTCAATTTTAAGTTTGATTTAGTTGATTTTTGGGTTGAAGCATGAAATAGAGAATTAATCTCCATTGAATTCTCTTTCATTCGGTATAATTTTTGAGTGGTTTCCATGCTTATATGTTGAGATTGGAGATTAGGGTTTATGAAGAACAAGTTGAGATTTCATGTTTTAAGGATTGTTTTAGTTGGAGATTGCATATTATGTGTCATTATATTAATCATTTATTTTTGTAGAAGCTGAATTTTTAATATTTATTTAATTTGCAAGGTTGATTTCACCGAGTACGATGTTCCGGAATACAACGATGGCGATGCAATAAGGGAAATGATGTCAAAGATACTTCAACAAATAATATCCGAGATGTATGAGCTAAAAGAGGCTGTCAATACGGGAATTGAAAAGTAAATTAAATGTGAGGAGCAAATAATGTCTGAGGTTAATAGGCTAAAAGAGGTTGTGAATACAGGAATTGAGAAGTAAATTAAAGGTGAGGAGAAATTGGACAGTATGAGGGGGTTAATGATACGATTTTGGTAGAGAAATTAAGTATTCTTTCTAAAGACGTCACAGAAGTGATGGTGGACATGACCTACTTCAAGCAGAGCTTGGAAGAGAAGATAAACAATAGTGATGTCAAAATGAATGGTTTTGAAGTGAAAATAAATGATTTTGAAGTCAAAATCGATGGTGTTCATGAGGTTGTGAAAGAAATATGGGAAAAATGAAATGTTTTTTGTAGAAGATGTCAAGGAACATGGAGCTTGATAGGGCCTATATTGTGACTGAAATTAAGAGGGTTGTTAACCTTAACTTTATGGAGACTTCACCTCAAATAGATGATGGTTAGAGCCATATTCCTACAGAGAAAGCAGAAACTATCACTTCTTCTTCCAAATTCAAAACACCCCAAGGTAGAGCTAGGCGCAACATAGTTTTATATACAAACTCTTATTGTACAGCACCAGTGAAGAAAAAGGTAAAAGCTAAATTAATTTAAAGATCATTTTCATATTTTTCATGTACCTATGGGCTTGTTCTTGACTAGTGCACTGTTCTATTGTAGAATAACCATGCTGCCGGCCAGGTTAGTCAAAAATCCCCTCGACTCTCATAGGATAACCATTCAACTACATAAAGTTTGGAATGTTAATTGGGAATAATTATTCTGTGTAATTGCCATTACCAATGGTAAATGTGGTTGTGTGTACCGTGTACGTTAATAATAGCAAATGGCGGTTGCCATATGCATTGAACATTGGGCCTTAAACCCATCGAAGGCAACATTGGAAATAATACAATTTTGGCCGTTAATACCATTGAATTAAATGTTTTTCCTTAATGGTTATGATTTTATTTTCGTTTACATAATTTATGATTGTCGTGGTTACCATCATATCTTTCTTGTGAAAGGTTGAAGATGAAGAGTCAATCTCATTTTTGTATGTTGTACAACCTGATGGGCTTCATGAAGCAGAACGAGCCTACTGTGATTATTTATGGAATATCCTGTGACGCTAAAGTAAGCATTCAACTGTATAACTTTAATTTGTCATATTGTGAAATGCAAAATCAAATACATAATACAATGTTTGTATGCGACAATGTGGTCATTACACTCGACAACATTTATGGCACTATTATAAATATTGAAACGTTACGACCCAATGAGTGGCTCGACAATAAGGTTAGTCTAATAAATTCGCGTATGGCTTGAAATTATATGAAACATTTGGAACCTATTTTGCTATGTGGTCATTATTGTTTTTAAATTGGCAAGATTATTGATATGGTGTATGTTTTTTAGTTACCATCTTATATTGATGTATGTTTTTTTGTTACCGTCTTATATAGTGTTTATGCCATATTTCTTTGTTGATAAATTGTTTTCAATTGTAAATAATAACCATTATTAATTGTAGAGTACTCATAGACAAATGCAAACTGACACAACATCATGGTAGGCAGGATTCATTCAGGGATCAATGCAGTGTTATGGGAACTTCATTGGTGCTGATATTTTAAGACGTAATCTGTTAAAGGAAAAATGTGAAGTTGTTCCAGGATATGCTAACTTTTAATTTGTTGACGACATAATATTTGCAGGCATTCATTCCCATGAATGATAGTAATATGCAATGGTACTTGTTTGTCATTCATATGGAACATCAAGAATTTTAGGTACTAGATAGCTTATTGGGTACTCTGGCGAGTAAGCGTAGGGATGAAGTAGTTACGAAAATGGTGAGAACACATTCATTTGCCTTGTCGCCATGTTAGCGTTGTATGTTTTTAACGTGCATGAATTTTGTACTAAGTTGTCATTATCGTTCATATACACTTTTGCAAAATTTGCTAAGCATGAAGACTTCATTAAGGTCTCTGGTAAACTGAAGGTGGCATTTGACAAGCTAAAAATTCAAAGTCCTAAAGTAAAGCATCAATAAAATAGGTATTCAGTATTCCATATTTCTTTATTGTTATCATGAAATTAGTAATTCAATGACTATAACCGCATCGAACTTGATAGATTGGACTATAGTATGTTCGTCATGGCATGGATGAAAGCAATAGGGTCAAGTACCGAAATCAGTGCTCTATCGCAAATTGTAAGTGAATGATTACTATTACTATTTCATGTATAATCAAATGTTGAGTGGTTATTGTCTAGTATTTCGTAATAACATATTTGTTTATTTCCAAGTATAGGAAGTTAGAGAATATGACATGACGCAACTGCAATATGAGTTATGTACGAATCACGCAAACAAGAACAAGATAAAGTTGCACATTGCATTGGAAGAACATAAAAAATTGATAAAGAGAATGGGAAATAAATCAAAACATCATGCAACTATTACTCCACGAAATAATGCGCCCGGAACCATACTGGAACAAGTCAGGTTCATTTCTAAACCATTATCTTTTCACAATTACACCATATTAATTCGATTTTCAATCATAGCTATTGATTCTTATTATGGTCTAACAAAATTGGGTTTTGCTAAATTTCTAATCTGAGTTATGCTACTGAGACTTGGTCCCCCACTTGGATTGACAACATATTTTGCTTTGATTCGTAACTGTCAGATAACTTTTTTTCAGAAATGATCATTGGTCCCATATTGACAGACGATAAGTTTAAATTTTAAGAAATGTTGGTGACAACTAACTAAGTTCATTCCTAATTAATTGAGGTCATATAATGCATGCAAACAGGTTTGGTTTGATGTTTGAAAAGTGAATGGTCGATCTTGGTTTGTGTTGAGTAGAGGGGATCTGGTAGTGTTCCCATTTTTTTGAAAAAAAATTGTTGTACAGTTCCCACCCCACACCAATGTCAATTGTACAAAAGGCAAAAAAAAATTACAATCGTTTCAAACCATCGATGTAAATGTTTGATACTAGCCATGTTATGAAAACTCGCACATTTAACATTTATGGCACGCTTAATATTATTATTACTTTTAACATCTATGGCTGAAAGAAAAAATTGAAAATTAGTTTTGAAATTATGGATGCAGGTTTGCATACTTGTAAAGATAAACTTAAACTGAAATAGATAGGAAAACATGTTACATATGAGGTTTCAGGTAATTAGTTGGAGAACTTATTTGCAAATGTTCGATACTTGGCAAAACCTATCAAAGTAAGAACCCAAGCAATCCTTTCGTTTCTTCTTCCCCTATCATTCGCCTGAACTTTCCTTAAGAGTCCAAGAATAAGTACCTTTGCATGCGGACTCATAGGTGGTTCATACCATTGGGAAAAAGTACACGATTTTTTAAATCTATTCCATGGTTAGAACACCCAAAAATCTTCTTCCCGGATTGTTATTTGACCAAGATGTCTTCAACACGGCTAGCTTTTCACAGCTGCAGGTCAAAATTTCATTATGCTCAGAGATAATCCATATATATATTTTTGTTTCTTCCTTATTCTTCACTAAATATAGCAGACATAAGGACCTTCACGTTTTCTTTTATTTTTGAAGTTAGAAATTACGGTTAGGTATTTTAAGGATAATTTTTTGTAGTTTAATAATATAACTGAAAAGACTATTTCAGACGGGAATCAAAAATTCAAGTTAGTTTAGAAACTGTGTATTGCGATTTGGATACTTGTAAAGAACAACTTAAATTGAAATCGTTAGGCAAACATGTAACATTTTTTATTTCACATAATAAATTCAAAACTTTATATGCAAATGTTTTGTGCTCGTCATATTACTGAGAAGCCACGTTCTGCCAGTCATAAATCTAACATATAATATTATAACTGAGAAACCATTTAGCAATCAAATTAAATTCAAAAATTATACAAATCCTTAACTCTTCATTATTCCTCTCTCAATATTTTTTCAAGAACACATAGAAGACATTATTCTTTTTTCCAGTTGCACAGTTGACAATTATGTAATGTGATTATGTGTGTTTTGTTTACTTTGTTAAAATGTTGTGTTCTTAAATTTGCAAATAAGAGTACTAAATATAAATACTTTGTTTATAAAATATATAAAGTAAGTTAAATTGGGTTCCCTCAAGAAAGGATAAATATTTTTAATTAATGAGTTGTTCTTATCAAGTATTGATTAAGAATATTAAATCTTACAGAGTCTAAAGTGAAACACTTTTCAAATTCCTTTTAATGACAATACTTTATTCACTTTTGCCACTTAGTAATCAAATTAAATTATAAAAATAAGATATATCCCTAACTCTTCATTATTGTTTCTTTAATATTTTGCAAGAACACATAGAAGACATAATTGTTGTAGAGTTCATCATTGACCGCCTTCATTATAGTAAAGCACTAATAACTTATATAGGGAAAAAGGCCAAATTCCAACACAAATCAACAACTTCGACAATTCGCTCTGCATTGGCCTCCTTTTCCCGATGTGGTTTTAAACACCAACAAACAATAGAAATCAGAAAAATGTTGAGAGTAATGTTTTCGGATACTCTATCTCTTGGTGTTCATCCATAAAATGGCTAATAGCCTTCCAAATACCATTGTTTGTCGACACAAAAAACCTAAAAACTATCAGCACTCCTCCAAGATCTATAAAAAGAAGTCTCTACACAGTAGTCACCGCCACCAGTAAAAAACATAAACCACACATATAATGCTGTAGAGACGAAAAGTAAAAAGGAAAGAATACAACACTCGCTTTATTAGGTTATGAAACTAAGGACTCAAAGGACTCCTATTTATAATAGAAGCGAACACCGTGAAAAGACGCTTATTTATTAGGAACCTGCGTTTTTTCTAATTCGAAATCCATTTAACCCGCCAATTTAATTTTGTATGCTTTCCAAACCTTACTATTGGTGATGACTTGTATCCTAGTACATTTATGGCACGTTTTAATATTAGAACCGAAAAGACAGTTTGGGTGGTCTCCAAAAATTATAAATAGTTTTGAACCTATGAATATGGATTTTGATACGTGTCAAGTGAAACTTAAACTGAAATCATTAGGAAAAATGTAATATTTTAGGTTTCACGTGAGAATTTCGAAACTGTTTGCAAATGTTCGATACTCGTCATATTACTGAAAAGACACTTTATGCGATATGATTAATTACATAATTAATTAACATAAAGTTATACATGCAAAGTTGGAGGTGCTGGTGCTACTTTGACTGCTATTTTTCATGATATGATGCATAAGGAATTGGTCCATTTTTTACTCTCATCTAGAATCTAGTCCCTTAATCAAACATTTAGGGTTATACATGCAAAGTTATACATAATTAATGAACATAAAGTTATACATGCATAGGTAAGGGTTATTTAAGAGCTTATATTATATTTGTGATTCCATTAGAAAAAAAACTCTTTTTCAATAATATTCGAAACACTAAAACCATAAAACCTAATCCTTAAAACCTCAACCCTAAACATTAACAACATAAACCCTAAACATTACACCATATTCCACTAAACCATAAAATGTTCAACACTAAACCCTAAAACATAAACAATTAACCATAAAAAACATTAACCCTCATTACTAAACCCTAATCCCTAAACCCATAAAACCCTAAATCCTAAAACCATAACCATGGTACCATAAACACTAAACCTTAAACCCAAAAACAGAACAACTCCAAACCATAAAAACCTAAATCTTTAAACCCTAATACATTAAATGAAAGTTTTTTTTTCAATGGAGTCTTGTAATAACTCAAACCTCTTAAAAGACCCTTAACCTATACATGCACGCATGCGTAGTTTAGAATATATAACAAAGTATGCAAAGTCTTAACATTCAATATTTTAACAAATTATAAAAGGCAGTCATCATGGTTTCGTACAAATAGGATCAAGTTAACAATATTTATTCAAAACTTTAAAGCATATCTTTTGTCAACAGTATTCATAGGGACATGGTCATGCGCAATTCACCATTTGGTTTCATACCTATAGTTATAAGATAAAATTAATAAAAAAATTCAGACACATCCCTAACTCTTCAACCTTATAGTTACATTTTAGGTATCACATAATAAGTTCGAAACTTTATATGCAACCGTTAGGTACGCATCGTATTACTAAAAAGCCACTTTCTACGACTCATAAATGTGATCTATACTGAAAAGACAGTTTTGGGCGGGAACTGGATATTGATGTAAGTTTCGAAAATGTGAATTCCGGTTTGGATACTACTAAAGCAAAACTTAAACTGAAATTGTTAGGCAAACATGTTTCATTTCAAATTTCACATGATAACGTTCGAGACAGTATATGTAAACGTTCGATACTCGCTGATTAGAGACCTTCTACTAACATTTATGTGACGTTTAATATTATAAATCGCAAACAGTTTTGTTTTAAAAGGAGATGGACAATCTCAACAATGACGAGTTATCTGAAATATTTTAAAGAGGTTGAGCAAGCAGTTTTCTTCTAAACTTTTGCCATTCCATTTTTTTCAAGGCATCCATGGCATCTTCTGGTCTCACTATTGACAAGTTATCTGAAATATTTTCAACAACTGATTTAAAGATAATGAAGAAGTGTCGATTGTTGTCAAAACATTGTAATGCCCTAACGTACAAATCCAACTTTGTAGAATCTTATACTGATAACCTTGTAAAAATTATACGTTTCATGCCTTTTTACTTAGTTATTGGTTGGGTTGAAGCTCATTTCATTGCATATAGATGCATTTAGCTCATATAATTGCATTTGGTGGTGTTCGCTTGGTTGTTTTTACATATTTTTGAAGTTGCTGCTACTTGAGAGAAATGGTTGTTCTGGTGTGGTGATGTGATGGTGAGTTAAGGAGTGTTGCTGGGAAAGAAAAATATGCTGCAGCATTTTGGACGACATTTTTGGGAGCAGAAAAAGATGAAGAAAGAATATATTTTACAGCCCCCACACGTGATTCCACCAGTCAGTTGTGCCACACTTGTGAAGGGAATATTCCATAGGGTACATAAGGAATTAAGGGCACAAAACCCTAGGAGCTCCCACTACATAAAGAATGGGACACCCACATTAAAGAGGGAGCTGAAAAAAGTATTGGTGAGCTAAGAAAGAGATAAGCAAAAAGGAGGCTGCCCTCATCTTTTTCATCTTGGTATCCCCCATTGTTGAAGCTCCAAGGGACGATCTTGTTGGCCTTTGAGAGAAGCAAGAAGCTCAGGGTGGTACACGACAGTCCAAGGCGGCTTGGGAGTTTCTTTTACTCTCAGTTGTTCTTCGCATTTTCATACTTTGCTGAAATGGGTTGTTTTAAACGAATAATTTTGGATCTTATTTGCTCAACCATGAACTAACTTTAAGTGGCTTGGGTTTATTGTGGATGATTATGTCTTTTGTTTGAATGAATGTTTTAGCATTTTCCAGTTTCATTGATGCTTTGTTCATTGTTTTATTGTCTTTGGTTTTGTAAGAGCTTTCGAGAGTTAGCCATTACCATTGTTAGATTCTTAATGGTCGAGAGAGTTAAGCTTAGATATACGTGGACAATGGGGTTTGATGCTGAGAGGCAGAACCCTAACTCACCTTAGAGATAAGGAGAGAGTTTCAACGACTAAAATGAGTAGAATTTTAGGGTTAGTAGCTTGCTAAGGTTCAAGCTGAGAGGTATTGCCGTAGCATTCTGGCTGCCAGTTTCTTGCTAGAGATAGTTTAGAAACACCTAGATAAGCTCTGTAGAGTGTCTTATAAACTATAAATAGTTAGCCATTCATGAGAACTAGGCATATGATTCCTTGATAAACCTAGCATGTCATCCCATTGAGAGTTTCTGCACGTGTGAGGACGTTTGAAGTCTTATCGTATTGCTCCAATTTTTATTATAGTTTTTGCTACAACATTTCTTTTAACTACTCACATCAATTCATCCATTTAATATTTAGTTCCTGTTTTGTGTGCTTGAACTTGATTTGAAATACCTCCAATCTTTGTGGAGATGATCTCACTTATCACTTTATTACTTGTTTGATGTGTATACTTGCACCGTTTTTGTATCATTATTAGTACATTTACACGCGCAACAAGTTTTTGGCGCCGTTGTTGGGGATTGGCAATTGGTTATTTTGAGTTTAGTTTTGCACCATTTTATTTCTTCTCTTTAGTATAGCTTTGTTCTCTATTTTTATTTGCTTGCTTGTAGGTCTTGTGCTGTTGCATGACCCGAGGAATACCCAAAGAACCATTATCACCTTTTGTTCTTGAAATCGAACATCTTTTTCGTCAAAGAAGACGTATACAAAGAACTCTAAGAGCTATGGATAGAGTTCCCAATCAAGGAGGTCAATCGAATGAGAATCTTAATGCCAAGGAAAATCAAGGAATCATAGTTCTTCCACGGGCTATTAGGGACCATTTAAATCCTATTTTGGATGATCTCAACCCTGGGATTGTAGCTCCCGAGATTCAGGCAGCACACTTTGAACTTAAACCCGTGATGTTCAACATATTGAACTCTATTGGACAATTTGGTGGATCAGCTCATGAAGATGCAAGGCAGCACATTCGTGCATTCTTAGAAGTTTGTGATTCCTTTAGGCAGCAAGGAGTGCATCAAGACATGTTGAAACTCAAGCTATTTCCTTATTCATTGCGTGATAGAGCACATGCGTGGTTGAGTGGAGTACCCGCTGGATCCATGGAGACATGGACAGACTTGTGCAAGAGCTTTTTGTTGTGGTATAATCCGCCCAACATGAACACCCAATTAAGGAATGATATTGCTTTCTTCCGTCAAGCTGATGACGAGTCGATGTACGAGTGCTAGGATCGGTATAAGGGACTGCTTCACAAATCTTCAAATCATAGTTTTCACGATTGGACGCAAGTTGTGATGTTCTATAATGGTGTCAATGCTCCGATGATAATGATGTTGGATGCTTTAGCAAATGGTACTTTACTGGACAAGTCACCCGAAGAAGCATTTGATATCCTAGATAGGATAGCAAACAATGACTACCAATTTCCTACTTCAACACTTGGAACTGGCAGAAAAAATCATGGGACACGTGAACTAGACGCCAATGAATCTGTTTCAGCTCAATTGTCGGCTATTACAAATATGTTGAAGAATCTCCAATGTCCTAATAAAGTAAAGGAGGTGAAAGTAGCTACTACTTGTGTTCGTTGTGATGGGAATCATCACATGAGTGAGTGCCCCGATAACCAGGAGTCTTACCAACTACATGGGAAACTATAATAGGAACAACCACAACCCTTATTCAAATACGTATAATCTAGGATGGCGTCAGCATCCTACTCGTTCTTAGGGAAATTAAAGACATAACACTAGCAGCTCAGATCATCTACAAAATGTGACTGAGCCCCGAGGTTTCCAACAAAATATGCCATGGCATAATAGCAAAAAGGGATCAACTTCTTCATCGAACAACAACTCTTTGGAAGCTACTTTCCAAGACTTTATGACTACTACTAAGTCTTTACTTCAAGACCATGCGGAATCTATCCAGAGTCAAGGAGCACTGCTGCAAAGCCATAGATCATCTTTACAAGCTTTAAAAACTCAAGTATGCCAAATCGCACAAGCTTTACATGTCCGACCTTAGGGCAGTTTACCTAGTGATACTGAAGTCACTAAACCTCATGGCAAGGAGCAGCGTAGTGCACTCACTTTAAGGAGTGGTACTCAACTCAACAAAGAAGACAAGTTTGAGGGAAAAGTAGATGATTCTAACCCCAAAACTATGAAAGAAGAACCTGAGTTACAAGAGGACTCATCTCTCGAGAAGGACATGAATGAGGGCCCAACAAGTGAACCTACTGGTGAAAGTACAAATACTGCTACAGCAAAAGATACTCTGCCATCAGTTGAGCAAGAAGTTAGAGCTCTACCACCCTTCCCTCAAAGATTGAAGAAGCAAAATGAAGATCTTCATTTCCAAAAATTTGTAGACATACTTGACAAGTTGTACATCAATGTTCCATTTTTGGATGTCTTTGATCAAATGGCCACTTATGCAAAGTTTCTCAAGGATATTGTCACAAAAAAAGGAAGGTCGAGAGGTATGAGAAAATTGCTACAGCAAAAGAGTGCTACTCTGTGTTAAGTAAATTGCCACCAAAACAAAAGGATCCAGGCAACTTTATCATCCCATGCTCGATTGGAGATAACTATGTGGGAAAGGCCTTATGCGATCTTGGATCTAGTGTGAATCTCACGCCCAAGTCGGTCTTTATGAAGCTTGGTATGGAAATGTAAGGCCTACTACTATTATTTTGCAATTGGCTGACTGATCCCATGTTCGTCTAGAAGGAAGGATCGAAGATGTTGTGGCAAAGGTTGACAAATTTGTTTTTCCAGTTGACTTTCTCATTCTCGATTGTAAAGCTGATGAGAATGTGCCCATTATCTTGGGGCGACCATTCCTAGCCACAAACTAATTTTTGATCGACTATGAAAAGAGTGAATTCAACATGAGAGTGCCAAATTAGAGGGTGAACATAAATGTTTTTATACCCTCAAATACGTGGGTGAATAAGAAAAGTGTCAATGCCTCCAAGACATGTATTCTATAGAAAAAGAAGCTGTAGAATTTTGCTGTAGCAACTTTTTAGAGGTTGAGGATTACATAATACTCAATGAAGATGACAATAAGAAACTTTTTATGAAAGAACTCTTGCATGCCTTAGTATGAATGATCTTAATGAACTTGAATGATAAATGAAAGCATTAAAGGCTTTATTAGACTCCCCTGTGCTTATTGATTATGTTGAACTGTGAATAAATGCTTCGGCATATCTGAAAAGGGACACTCCGCTTTGCATGGTTTGCCTAGATACTACATTTGAATAAATGGCAGCCATAGCAAATGAGTTAATGAAAGTAGTCACGGGATGACTCTACCTACTAGTTCAGGGATAAAATGTTTGCTCCATATTTATCTAGAGTTAAGGACAATAGTTTTAATGAGCTGACTCCCCTCGTAGCAATTTAGTTTGAAAAAAAATTGGGAGGTAAACTTGTGCTTAATTGATTAACAATTACTAGGGTATAATAGAAAGCTTGCTTAGAATTTTTCTAACTCTGTTAAACATAGATTGGATGCAATTACACACAAACATACACAGGATCTTGTCTTAAGAGAAAGTTTTTAAATTCTCAATTTGTCTAGCATGTTGAAGCCTATATTTTCTGAGGACTGAAATTTATGCCTTAGAGCTGTCGTGATTTGAACCTTGCCATAGCATTTTCTCTACTCATTGCTTGAGGACAAGCAATAGCTTAAGTTTGGAGGTGTGATAACCTTGTAAAAAGTATACATTTCATGCCATTTTACTTAGTTATTGGTTGGTTTCAAGCTCATTTCATTGCATATAGATGCATTTAGCTCATATAATTGCATTTGGTGGTGTTTTCTTGGTTGTTTTTACATATTTGTGGAATTGGTGCTGCTTGAGAGAAAGGGTTGTTTTGGTGTGGTGATGTGCAGGTGAGTTAAGGAGCGTTGCTGGAAAGGAAAATATGTTGCAGCATTTTGAACGACATTTCTATTTGAAGAAAAAGACAAAGAGAGAAGATATTTTACAGCCCCCACAAGTGATTCCACCAGCCAGCTGTGCCACACTTGTGAAGGGAATATTCCCTAGAGTACACAAGGAATTAAGGGCACCAAACCTTAGGAGCTCCCACTATATAAAGAATAGGACACCTACATTAAAGTGGGAGCTGAAAAAAGTATTGGTGAGCTAAGAAAGAGAGAAGCAAAAAGGCGGTTGCCCTCTTCTTTTTCATCTTGGTATCCTCCATTGTTGAAGCTCCAAGGGACGATCTTGCTGGCCTATGAGAGAAGCAGCAAGCTTAGTGTGGTACACAATAGTCCAATGCGGCTTGGGAGTTTCTTTTACTCTTAATTGTTATTCATATTTTCATACTTTGCTGAAATGGGTTGTTTTAAACGAATGATTTTGGATGTTATTTGCTTAGCCATGAACTGACTTTAAGTAGCTTGGGTTTATTGTGGATGATTATGTCTTTTGTTTGAATGAATGTTCTAGCATTTTCAAGTTTCATTGATGATTTGTTCATTGTTTTATTGTCTTGGGTTTTGTAAGAGCTTTCAAGAGTTAGCCATTACCCTTGTTAGACGCTTAATGGTCGAGAGAGTTAAGCTTAGATCTATGTGGACAATGGGGTTTGATGCTGAGAGGCAGAACCCTAACTCACCTTCGAGATAAGGATAGAGTTTCAACGACTAAAAGGAGTAGAACTTCAGGGTTAGTAGCTTGCTAAGGTTCACGCTGAGAGGTGTTGCCATAGCATTCTGGCTGCCAGTTTCTTGCTAGAGATAGTTTAGAAACACCTAGATAAGCTCTGTCGAGTGTCTTATAAACTGGAAATAGTTAGCCATTCATAAGAACTAGGCATAGGATTCCTTGATAAGCCCAGCCTGTAATCCCATTGAGATTCTTCGCACGTGTGAAGACGTTTGAAGTCTTATCGTATTGCTTCAATTTTTATTATAGTTTTTGCTACAACATTTCTTTTAACTGCTCACATCAATTTATCCATTTCATATTCAGTTCCTATTTTGTGTGCTTGAACTTGATTTGAAATACCTGCAATCCATGTGAAGACGATCTCACTCATCACTTTATTACTTGTTCGATGTGTATACTTGCACCATTTGTGTATCATTATTAGTACATTTACACGCGCAACATATACTGGAAGAAGAAACTCAAAATGCGGCTACTTAATTGCAAGCAAATATGAGAAATGGCGTTCTTATAGTTTTGTAAGCGAAGACCAATCAGGTCGTGATGATGGGAAACTAACGTTCTATTTTTTGCCTCATAAGGACATGACATCTTAGACGTTGTGAATATAGGTTTAGTGTTTTGCAGAGCTCGTCCAAAATAAACTATTATATTTCTAAACCCATGACAAGGTAATTTCAAGTTATCCTAAGTCCTCACCCCAAACCTCTACAGCCTGAATATCCGCCAAAGAAGATCGGCATGATTATTCTTAGATCAAGGCCTTTGGAGTTCAAAATCGTGTGGGTTTTTGATCAGTGAAATTATGATTACGTTAAAGGTGTTAAACCTATCAGTTGCAAAATCTTTGATTCCAATGGTTGGACTTGGCATCACTCAAGTGATTTGAAGTTACCTGCCATTGAGTATTACGAGCATAATCCGAGCACAATATCTCTATGTGGTTGGCTTCATTGGTTAACACGAAAGGATAAAAAATATAGAATACTTGACTTTGACCCTAAAACTGAGAGATGGGAATCGATAAAGGTGTCTGAATCATGCAAATCAAGAATTTTTATGTTGCTCAATCTTGGCAAGCATAAAAGGAATATGGCACTATCATCAATGAGACGAGATATGGCTCGGTTAGAGATTTGGACGATGGAAAACCACACACAAAAGTTATGGGAAAAAAATATATAATATTGATCTTGTAGGTTGTATTGATGAAATCAGCTATGGCAGGCCTATGTCATTTTACAACACCAATACTATTTTGACGCTTGATGCCGATAAAGCAATAGTCTATAATGTGCAGCATGGAAGCATTTCTTGATCCATTTATGTTGACCACTGATCGGTGTGAAAATGTCACACTATTAGAGCTAGCTACACTGTCGATGCAAGAATAGAAATAGGGAAATCCTATTTGAATATCGATCCCACGAGGATGGTGTATTATGCTTATACTTATGTAACTACAATACGATTCTATAAGATTGATAGTTGTGGGTTCAATAGTGGTTGCAATAAAAATATAACAAGGTGAATAAATGATTCAAAGTGGTAGCGAGAACAGAGTGTAATAAAAGATAGGGAAATATGAGAATAAAGCCTGGATCTCATTGGTTCATCTTGGCAGAAAGTTCGTGTACACATCGAGGGGAAATAATGGTTCAATTAGCGATAAGGTGCTCAGCTTGAGTAATAGCTTCCATTTAACCTTCAACCATTGACTCAGGAATGTAGATCGGCTTAAACTTTCGTCCTAGGTCGAGACTATAGCCCTTTGAACAAGTGGATCAACATTAATTGCATCCAATCAACTTTTATTGTAAAAACTCGTTAATTTGACTTGTCACTACATCTGTCAATGTCAGTGGCTAGTTTAACACTCTCATGCAAAACATAAATCAGATCCAACAATTAAGCTTAAGAAAAAGCTAACACAAATATATATTAAACTAAATAAATAGTTTTAACAAGTCCATAAAGCTCTAGAAAATTAAACCATCATCAATTTAAGCACAAAATGCAAAAAAATCTCTAAAAATATCAAAATAGAAAAAAGATTAGGAAGATAACAATGTATTTCCTCAATTCAGCACTTGATTCCTCTTTTCCTCAGATAAATCTACCTCACCTCTCCTCGGATCTCTAGAAATAAGCTTAAGCCACCATCGAAGGAGGGAGAAAGCTTGGAGGTTGAAGCTGATATGAAAAAATGGGAAAAGCGTAACTCCTTCTCTCCTCCAAATTAGTCCTTTTATAGGCACTCAATGAAGGAAACCTATCCTGCAGGTTATTTGTGTGCCAAGAGCTGTACATAATTTGTTATAACAAACTGGACAACTGGCAAGGTCGTCCTTATCCTTAAGCAGACTGGACAGCTGGCAAATGCAGAGTCAAACTGGCTGAAGTGGTGAAAACTTCCTCTGTAGGGACATTAGTAATACAGTGAAAACAGGGAAAAAATGGGATGAAATATACAAAACACGAGCCACTTGAACTAAGTTAGAAAAAATGCATAAATAGACATGAAACTACATAAATGGACGCAACGAACACCTATGTGGGGACAATTAGACCTATAAATCAAGGGAAAATACATAATCTTTAAAGAGCTATCACACCCCCAAACTTGAGTTTTTACTTGTCCTCAAGTAAAGATCAAAATAGCAAGGTCCAACAACTGATCATAAACATTTTAGATACTTGAATAATTCCAATCAATTAATCAATCATATGCATCGACAAGAGAGATAATTGCCTAACCAACTCCACAAAAATAAATAAGCTAGCAATGCAAGAATACCTAACATCGTCCCTAACATCTTAGATCCATTCCTCCTATCAACATTTATTTCGCACCACACATAATAAAATATAAATATCATATATATTTTTCATATTTTTCTTCATATTTGTAGCAAGGGATATCAAGCAATGAATGCGCCCTAGACCATGAGAAATAAGATGTTGTGCAATGAACCCCCAAGAAGTACTTCACTGTAACATACCCACTCATGTAGCGACAGCCTTTGGCCAGATTTATTTTTCTAACGCATGCAGAGGAGTGTTCCCCCTTAAAGCTGCTTTATTATTTTCAATGCACTCACATTGGAATGTTTTTTATTTATAATAAATACGATATACAAATATATATATATATATCACACATGCTGCAACAAGACAAAGTCATCCAAAATCAAAAGAATGATGCAAGATATTGTCTAATTAAACCAACATATATATCAATGCAGAGTTTAGAAATGCAATTATCCATCATGTATATCCAACAAACCTATCAATGATCCGAACAATTCAAGATTTACATATCAAATGTAAGCAAAAGATTTTTCAAAACAAAGGGATCCTTGCATTTTCTTGATTTTTTTAAAAATAGAAATAGGGTGCATTTCAACTCCTGGGTGTATACCCCCAAACTTAAAGGTTGCATTGTCCCTAATGTAAAATAAAACAAAATAGAATGATAGAATGTAATGACAGAATATAATGAAAAAAATGCAATAACAGAATATAGTTACAATAATGAATGCATTGCTATTACAACTACATGATATTACAATAACAAAGCAAATGTAATGGCAATACAGAAATACAACATGAAATTACACGACATGGAATGCATGCCTACAAAAACTAAAAATAGACTAACGCAATTCTCAAGCTTATGGGATGAGGAGGTGAAGCGTCTCTTCTTCTTCTTGCTCCTCTTCTCATCCTTTCTCTTTTTTTGCTCCTCTTCTTAGACTTGAAGCACTTTTTTTCTTTTCCTTTTTGGGTAGAGGAGTCTCATCATCATCTTGTTCAGCTTCGTCTTCCATCTCTGGCTTCTCTACCTCATCGGCATCATTAGTCGCATCCTTAGATAGAATGAACTGTGGTGGTGCCTTGTAGAGCACCATTTCAAGAGGGTTTTCCTCTTGTTCATCCACTGTGGGCACAATTTCTGCTAGTCTTACCGCGGTTGGCTTAAGCTGTGGTCCTTCTAGGGTTGCATCCACACTCTTGGATGCAACCAAATTTTCTTAATAATTTTCTTAAATGTAATCATCTCTGCATCAAAATCCACATCATCATCTTCATCAAGGTCCTCAATAAAGACTTCACCATCTTTGGTAGCATAAGGTATCGCATCAACATATGTAAGGATGTTCAAGTCAAAAAACAATCCCTAATTACCTTACTCGATGCCTCCTCTCGTGGTGGGTTAGCAACTTCACTGACATTGTCAGAGGAATTCACTAACCTTATTAGTGGATATTTGGTAGCAGTATCAGAGGAGGAGTCATAACTTTGTATGATGGGAGGGAAAGAAGGAAATTCTAGTAAATCAACTTGAGTGAGTCGGCTCATTGCAACAAGTGTAGACTTGTGTCATGTTTTAACATAGGCATAGAACAAGTTCTATGCTAGATCCATTTTCTGCACCGTGGTCGCGACAACACCCAATTTACTCATTACTGGATCGAGTTTTCCTCTATTTTCAAAACTTTGTCGAACTTCATCACTTGTCGGAATATTTTCTAGTACATCGTCTACTTTTTCCTTACCCTTATCTTCCCTTATTGTAGTACCCAGTCTCGGTGTAGGGACTTCTAAAGTGCGAACCATCCTTTTGATGGCAACCTTGTTAATAGGTCTTTTATTGGCAGTTCTCTCCTTATTTTCAAGGGTTTACACCCTTCAATTTATAGAGTTGTATGATCAGTGAAGGGAAATTCAATATTCCAACCTTCTGCTCAGTGAATCCCTTAATTTATTTGTGTATAATTGCCCCCACATCAATTTTTCTCTCCTTAAGGATAGAATGTATCAGACATATTCTACAAAGAGAAATAGTTGTGCTATGGGTGGAGGGAAGCAACCTAGAGTTGATGAACTGAAACCATATATTAGCAGGCAAGGTCAAAAATTTCCTAAGCATGGTATAATTTTTTGCATTGGTCATTGACCATAATGTACCTGCTATGCATAAATCTTCAACTAAAATATCAAGTTTCGCATTAGCAATTTCATCCATAAACAGTGCTTGTTCATCCTCATTCACAGTGGTAGTAAATAGCTTGTTAATAGAAGAAGCACTCTAAGGGATAGAGTTTTCTCGCACAAAAACAAGTTTTGAAATAGGCTCATACAAATTTGCATAAAATTCTCTTACCAAGGCAGCGTTGTAGCTGCCAGGATTAGTGCAAAATCTAATCCATTTGTGAAGTGCGATGGTGTTGTGGATGGATTTCCAGGTTCTTCATTAGCAGAAAGTTTGATTCCTTTCTCAGGGTGGATGCTTCTCTTTTGGACGTGCTTTGTAAAACGTTCACCTGCAATCCCTGTTTGAAAAGCCTCATATTCGGGATTCTCTTCCTAAGTAACAGGGACTTTTCATGGAGGGTTTGATTCCGAGCTTGGAATATCTTGAATAGGGGTTGCCCTTGAGATTTTTTGGGCTGCTTTTGTCTTGGCCATGAAATACTAGAAGAAAGAAGATGAAAAGGAAAGATTTTGCATAGAAAAATGCAAACTTTACAGCTTCAAAAACTCAGAGAAATAGAAAATTAATTGAGATGTCATTGAAGTTCAAAGCTGCTTAAGAAAGAAGAAGAAAATAGGAAAATAAAGAGGCATGATTTGTACCATCTGATGCGATGAGTTTCAACAGCTTGATCTTGGCACAATAATCATGCTCGTTCATTGTGTTTCCCGCGCACATGATAAAGGGCCGTGATTGTTAGGGACAAATTGGTGCAATAGAATTTACCGATTTGCCCTAAAAAATTCATGCATATCTTGTGAGGCGTTCCACCGTACAAGTTGTTAGAGGAAAAGATTCTTTGTCAAACCAAAATGAGATTTTTTGCTAAAAAGGAAATTAAAAGAAAAAACAACAAAAATAATTAAACCTAATAAAGCATTTAAAGATAAATTCAAGAAAATTTGACCAATTTAATGGTATCAATATTTCCAAGATCAAAGTCACCACAATAGAGTTTGAGTCGTTGGTAATTGATGTAACCCCCTTAGCCCAGCCTAGCCGAAACCGAACTAAAAGAATCGCATTAGGTTTGTCGAAGCAAACTCGAGCTAATAACCTAAACCACATCCATTTTTCCTTTTTATCTTATCTAAATGCATTAATTTATTATCCTAAATGAACATGCTTCAGTGGAAATGTCACATAGAAAATAGATTCCAAAACAAGGTTCGATTGCTCAACTTAACACATTAGGGACCAAAACATAATTTCTATAAATTACGAGGTTTTCATCACAATTAAGATTACCCAACATTTGTTAGTCCAATTTCATGTTCACATGTTATATTCCAACTCAAACGAATCTTCGAAGCTCATTCCATTGCATATATAATAACCAGTGACTAAATTGCAAGATTTCCAAACTTCAGGACTAATATATACACAAAATCCACAAAGCGTATCAATACGGGAAAGCCCGTACCGATATAGCCTAACTAACAAAATGACTACTCGTACCAATACACATTCAACAGTATTGATATGGTGTGTTGACCCAATCGTACCGATACGGCCTTGACCCCGTACCGATCCCTAATACATTTCTCTAAAACTCAGAATTCCAGTGAGTAAAACGCGTATACGGTTCGTAAAATTTAAAAGGATTGTACTAGTACGTAACCCCATGTACCGACACCATTATAAATTTTCCTCAAGGCGTACCGATACGGTGGCTAGGCGTACTGATACCCTTTGTTATATTTTAATGATTTGAGCCTCACCATACCCCGCGTACCGATCCTTGGGTACCCATACCGGTACGCAGAGGCCTGTAATGACCTCTAGGTCCAACATATGACGCTTTGGCTCACTCCAAACAACCTTAACACATGTCTAAACAACATATAACATCAGAAGCATGCTTGACAACATCAAATCAGCATTTTAAGCAAACCTAACAAGACTAACACAATCAGCCACAAAGTCTATAGGCATGCTCCCTAGTCAACATCCAAAACATAAATCCATCCACATCTCAAGCACTTTAAACCACTTACAAGTATACACCGAAAATTACAACTTGCACAACCAGGGAGTTCATAAAAACCCTCCCAAATCAACATTTGACACATTGCCCTTATTACTACTATATAACGTTTCAAACCATACTTTGAAAAACAAGTCCTTGGATTCCTTCCTTGTTTCCTCGCTGCCCTTGAACCTTTAATTCTATGTATTGATGGAAAGAGAGAGCGTAAGCACACTAGGCATAGCGAGAAATGATAAAAAATCAACCACCATCAATGCATTTTAAACCATTAAACAATCCCTTTTGAAAACCACTTTCCAAAACAATTTTCAAACATTATTTCAACATCATGCCTTATCAAACCATACACTTAACATTTCCAAAATAAGCATATTAAAACATATGCAACATGTATCATGGATCAACAGCAAAATCCCATTTGCTACCCTCAATTTAAGCTTTCTCGTGCATACTACCAATGCAAGGTTTAAAGAGTAAAACATGTTTAACCATATTAAACAACATTATTCATCTCATGATACATCATCAATTATATTGTCCTACAAGTGATCATTAACCACATTCACTTTACAAAACATAACATCAGATACACGGATTTAACAAGTGTTCCTAACACTTCATGCCATCTCAACCAAAATTAAAGGTACATTTACAACCGGGTACATTCACAACCCCACACATCGATTGAATGCATAAACCACTATCAGGAGTCTTCGGTACAAAGATCTAAACTCCTCAACCATTAGGGTACTTGGATGGAGTTTACGGTACACAGATCAAAACCCCTTCAACAGCCAAGGTGACTTTTTATAGTGCACTATCAATCCTATGGCTGGCCAACTATATCCGATAACATTTTCAAAACCATTTCATACCATCACTTGCCAATAGAATTCGTTTTATTAACATTAATTCGTTGTTTTCTTATGCATCCTCAAAATCTTTTAACCAATGCAATCAACCTTGTAATAACTAATGTTCATCAACATTTACAAAATATGCATTACCTCACAATGCACCATCATCATTATATAATCAATTTCCAACATTAAACCATGCTCAAAACATGCATATATAGTGAGTAAACCATGTTATCAAAATAAGTGCTTTAAAATCAATTGTCAAACTGAGTTCGAGAGATAATTCATCCTTTACTTACTTTCGAGCTTAGACCAGCGTTTCAAGCTTGATCTAAACTCCCATACACAACTTTCAACCCTTTGCAAAGTTGTAAAACATGTTCTCACTCACCGACAATCATAGTCTCTCTTGTCGATAAAGTAACCACGCCTCTAAAGCTTCCAAAATGATTGCTCAAGCTTGAGGATCAACTTTCTCTATTTTATCCACACAAAAAACAGAGGATGCAATGCATCAAAATGCATTCAACAACACAGCAGCATAAATCCTCAACATCCATTACTCAAGTACACTCCTCAACAACCAAAATTAACATCAAACATCTTCCAAACTTAACCCAGCCACAATACAATGTTTAAACCCATCAACTAACATCAGTCAACATCTAGAAACACAACAACATCATTTTTATACCTCCAACATTCATTAAACCTCCATAATACCCCAAAAACTAATAGTTAACAACCTAGAAAACTAGAGATTCATATAGTTTCGGGATTCTAATGTTTAGATCCACTTATTAACATTAATAAACATTAAAATCATGATTAGAATCAATCAAGAACTCAGTAAAATAGAGTCTATTCGCAAATCCATCAATTAAACATCAATTTAACCAACTTTTCAGAATTAAATCATCAAATAAAGTTAGAAAACATATGTAAGGGATCAATAACTTGGGAATTTCAATAAAGAACCTTATATTAGAGGAGAAGAACGAAGCTCTCCTCTAAATTTGTCTTTCCTCTTAATTAGATGAATTTTCTTGAGAAAACAATATCAAATCAAATAGGTTTTGTTAGGAAACCATTAAAGATCCATTTGATAACAAAAGAAGATTAAAATCAAATGTTTACCTGAGAAAATTGAATTGGAAAAGAGTGTTTGGCTGGAGAAAATTTGAGAGAAAAGCTTTTGATGAAAAGTTATTTACGTGAAATTTCTTTTAAAATCTAATTTTGTAATTAATCTCCCCAAACCTTTTTATCCATTATAAAACCTTTTTAAAATATCCAATTTTAAGAGAAAAGTCTGATATTAGAATTTGGTAACATAGCTCCATAAAGATTCTAAGTTTTGACCCTTTTACAAAACAGTCACTAAAAATAGTTTTAAAACTTTACATTTTGGTCACTAACCAAACTCTCCAATTTCGAGACCCCTTTTTGTAAAATTGATTTTACCAAAATCATTTGCATATTAAATAATGATTTTAGACTATTTTACCATATTTTTATCTCACCCAAAAATATCCATTTCAAATTAAATCCTGAAACTAACTTGAATACTCTAATTTGATCAGTAGGACTGTCTAAACCACCTAGAAAACTCCTAGGCCCAAAACTGGGGCGTTACAACTCCTAGAAAACTCAACCTCTCTACGCTTCAAATCTACGTAGGATTTTTGCCTATCCGAGGCCTCTTTCAAATGATCGCAAATCATCTTCACTTTCTCATCCATGTCTTTCAACACATCAGACGTGGAAATACACTTTTCCCTAGCAGCCCAACACAAGGACGTACAACACTTCCTACCATACAAGGCTTCATACGGTGCCATCTTTATAATTTCTTGATAGCTATTATTGTATGCAAACTCTACCAAAGGCAACTGCCTTTCCCAAGTTCCTTGGAACTCAATAATTCAACATCTCAACATATCCTCCAAAATCTGAATTACACGTTCATACTGGCCATCCATCTGGGGATGATATGAAGTACTGAAATTCAAGCTAGTACCCAAAGCTCGATGCAAACATCCTTGAAACCTGATCGTAAACTGTAGATCCCTATCTAAAATAATCGATTAAGGTACCCTGTGCAACTTCACAATTTTCGCAACATACAAATTTGCCAACTTGTCTAAAGTATACGTCGTATGCACTGGTAGAAAATGTGCACACTTTGTAAACGGATCAAGAATCACCCAAATGGAGTCTTTTTTGGTCAGTGTCAAAGGCAACCCCGACACAAAATCCATGGTGACCCTCTCCCATTTCCACTCTTGAATTTTCAACGGTTGCAACAACTTAGAAGGAAACTGATGTTCAGCCTTTACACACTAATATACCATACATTTAGCAACAAAATCATCCATATTTTTTTTTCAAACCCACCCAATAGTACTCTTCCTTCAAATCTCGATATCTCTTAGTACTACCGGGATGCATAGCAAAAGGACTAGCAAGTGCCTCAGTCAAAATCATCCGCCTCAACTCCACATCACTAGGCACCACTATCCGATCTTTGAAACACAACACCCCATCACAATCAAAGTGAAAATACGTAGGATTTCCATCCATGATGTCCTTCAGATGCGGTACCAATGCCTCATCATAAGGTTACTTTTCCTTAATCAACTGCAACAAATATGGTTTCACTTGCAACTCTGCTAGCAACCCTCCATCACGAGTCACACTCAACCTCGCAAACATGACCCTCAACACCACAACAACTTTTCTAGTCAAAGCATCGGCCACAACATTTGCTTTACCCGGATGATACTCAATTGTCAAATCATAACCCTTAAGCAACTCCAACCATCTATGTTGCCTAAGATTCAACTCATTTTGTGATATCAAATACTTCAAACTCTGTGATCCGTGTATACCACACTTCTCACCGTAAAGGTAATGTCTCTAAATTTTCAACATAAACACTACCGCATCAAGCTCTAGATCATGTGTAGGTTAATTGCACTTGTGCACCTTCAACTACCACGATACATAAGCTACAACTTTCCAACCTTGCATTAACACATACCCCAAACCAACATAGGATGCGTCGCTATAAACCACAAACTCTTTCCCTGACTCAGGTTGAATCAAGATTGGAGCTTGTGTCAAAGCTTCCTTCAATTCCTCGAAAGCTCGTTATCTAGCTTTCATCCACTCGAACTGTATATCCTTGTGCATCAACTTGGTCAACAGAGCAGCAACCCTTGAAAACCCATCCACAAAATGACGGTAGTAACCTGCCAACCCTAAGAAACTACAAACTTCCATCACCGACTTAGGTTGCTTCCAATTCACCACTGCCTTAACAATTTTAGGATCTACCCGGATATCTTCTGCTAAAACTACATGACCAAGAAAAACCACTGCTCTTATCCAAAACTCACACTTGTTCAACTTGGCGTAAAGCTGGTTATCCAACAAGGTTTGTAGCACAATCAGTAAGTGATGATCATGATCCTCCTCGGTACGTGAGTACACAAGAATATCATCAATGAACACTGCTACGAATTAGTCCAAGAATTCATGGAACACCCGATTAATCATGTCCATGAATGTTGTAGGGACATTCGTCAACCCAAACTGCATCACCAAGAACTCATAATGCTCGTACCTCGTACGAAAAGCAGTCTTCAACACATCTTTATCTTTAACCTTCAAATGATAGTATCCAAATCTCAAATCGATCTTAGAAAACATCATCGCACCCCAAAATTGATCGAACAAGTCATCAACTCGCGGCAAAGGATACTTATTCTTAATCATCAACTTGTTTAGTTGTTGATAGTCGATGCACATCCTCAAAGTGCCATCCTTCTTTTTCACAAACAGCATCGGTGCTTCTCATGATGAAACACTAGGCCGGATAAAACCACGGTCTAACAACTCCTGGAGTTGCATCTTCAACTCTTTCAACTCCTTTGGTGCTATCCGATATGGTGCAATCGACACTAAAGCCGTATCAGCATACGTCTCAATACAAAACTCTACCTCTCTATCCGGTGGTGATCATAGAAATTCCCCTGAAAACACACCCAAAAAATCACAAATAGTAAGGATATCTCTAGTCTACACTTCTTCCACATTCGGGTTCATAACATAAGCCAAGTATGCCTAACACCCACATTCCAGCAACTTCTGCACTTCCAAGGCTGAAACAATGTTAGACAAGAACTTAACATTCTCGCCCACAACGACCAATCTTCAGCAAGTTTTAGCAAAACTTGCTTGGTCTCAAATTCGACCACAGCCTGATGTTTGGACTACCAGTCCATTCTCAAGATCACGTCGAAGCCATGAAACGTCAGTTCCATCAAATCAGTCACAAACACGTGACCTTGCACCATTAAAGGACACCTTCTATACAACTTCCTCATAACAACTGTCTTCTCAAAAGAACTCGTTACATGCATACCCACATCTAACATTTCTACCGATATATCAAATAGATGCACATGCTAATGCAAAATATATGAATGTATAGAGCCAGAATCTATTAGGGATAGTAATGACATAGACTACAAGGTAAAAGTACATGCTATTACATCCATGTCATTCCTCTCTTCATGGTGTGCGTAAACCCTCGCTGGCCCACCACCATCGGGTTAAACCACCACAGTGTATGCTACATTCCTTTATCCTTCCTCCCTCTATTGGAAATTACCTCGTTCGTGACCACGGCCTCTCGGTGGTGCCACAACAGGTGCAGGTTCCTGCCTACCCCTAGCAAGCAACGGACAATCACGCCTCATATGTTCCACAGATCTACAACTCCACCAAGAATTCACAGCCACAACTGTAGGAGCATGCCGCTCTCTAGCCAAACATGAGCAATCTTGCCTCAAATGGTCTCGCGATCCACAAACCCAACAAACATTATGCGCAGATCAGACCTGGGCACTTTGCCCCTGTGACCCTCGCCCAGCACAATCTCTAAAACGTCTCGCATCCAAATGAAACCTCCTATCACGATGTTTTTTATTTTAACCACCACTACCTTTAGTATCTGGCACTCTCTTACGCCAGCCAAGACCCTTCGGTCGATAGGATAAGGCCAAGCATTGCTCTTCGCCCGTGTAACCAACGCATCGAAATTCGTATAATCAGTGGACAACATGTACATCTTAATATCCTACTCCAAACAATAGCAAAAACGATCACAACGATGCCTCTCATCTAGCACAAACTCAAGCGCATACTGGCTCAACCTCACAAATTGTACCTCGTACTCAGATACGGTCATACTGCCCTGAACCAAGGCCAAGAACTTACGTTTCTTTTCGTCCAAGTATCGAACTCTCAGATACTTTCTTTTGAAGGTAACTTGGAAGAATTCCCATGTTACATCATCGGGTTCCATGCCCGTGTAACCCCCTCAACCCGACCTAGACGCTCGATCGAACCGAGTGAGCTACATTAGGTTTGTTGAGGCAAAACAGAGAAAGATTGAAAAAATTGGTCATTTTTTCCTTTTTTCTTCTCTAGATGCGTATTCTTAATCCTAAGTGACTAAGCTTGCAGCGGATGAAATTACAAAGGAAACGGATCACGGGAAGGCAACCAATTACATACAACTCATTTTAGGGACTAAAACGTAAAATTGGTAAATTGCAATGCCATTAGAGAAATTAAGGATACTAATCCTCAATTAGTCAGATTGCATGTTTATATATCAATTTTCAGTTTAATCCGACCATCCAAGCTTACACAAGCCAAAACAAGATTTAGGGACTAAATTGAAAGAAAATAAAACCTTCATTCCATGACATTAACTGCATTAATGGCACCCTGTACCGATACGCGATCATATGTATCGATACGGTGCTCAATACAAACCACTCTCGTTTCGGTACGCCGTGTATCGTACCGGTACGCTAAGTTGATTTCAAAATCCAATTTAAGAATATTTAATAGATGTACCGATATGGACACTAAGTGTTCCGGTACATGGTTTTGTCCCAAAAAGCAATTTCCAGTAGCATAAAAGCGTACTGGTACACCTTGACCCATACCGAAACCTCAAGCTAAAACTTGCCCAGTCGTACCGATACGGTCCCCCGCGTATCGATACGCTTGGGCCTGTAATGCCATCTTTAGCTGATTTTTCACTCGAACCTAGATGCATTTGGATCCTAACATCTCACAATCACACATACAATCATACATATGATCATAATTCATCACTTATACAAAGATTTAGCTATTACAACACTACAAGACCTACCATTAACCAATCTATAGGCATGCTTCCTAAACCACACTCACCAAACATATCAAAACACTCGATTGAACATTTTTCAGCATACGCATCATTCCAACATATCTCTAGTACCATAATCAACATGTTAAAATCACCAAAGCTTGGCATTCAACCAAAGCTATCTAGATGCATACCTAGGCAACCACCTAGCATTAACCATAAGCAAAACCATTAACATGCTTATCAAACACAATCCAACACCCAAAATACAGCATTAACCATGTTCAAAAACTAGGGGAACAATATAATTACAAATCCCAAAAACATGGCGAACACGTTGCCTTATAACCGAAAACTTAAACCGAGTTCATACTCAAAGTAGCTTTGGTCCTTGGATCACTTTAGACTTTTCCTTTGTTGCCTCAAACCTCAATGCTCTGCATCATTAGGAAAAAGAGAGCATAAGCACAAATGCTTAGTGAGGATGCTCGTAAAACCATTATGCAATTAAATCCTTTGAAAACTAAACACTTATTTTCAAACCATGCTTACACTCAAAGCATTACACTGATTCCAGATCAAAACATGCATATCAACCTTACGCAAAAACCGTTGTAAATCACATGCTTAATTTCCAAGCATAAAATCATCTTACCATGATTAAATCCCAAAGCGTTATAAAATAGGTTCAACATGTGAACTTTTATATATTGGCATTTATAGTGACCCCAGGTACACAACCCTTACCTTGGCATTCATATCAAATACACGGATTCTCGTACCATGCCTAGTTAAACCACATGATACCCCAAACCTTGCCTAGTTAAACCGCTAGATTTGACAACCTCGCCTAGTTAAACATCGAGTTTTACCGATATTGCCTAGTTAAACCGCAATATCACCATCATCTTGGGCTGCCTAGTTAAACCACATACCCCAAGAGATGTCCCAATAGTCCGAGTGGCCTAGTTAAACTGCCATACCCCAAGGACCCATGGCCACGATCTATTTTTGGTATATTTTATAGTGCACTTTAATCCTATGACATGTCAACTATATCTGAATGATTATTACCTTGTCACATATCCAATATATTATTTACAAAACCATTTACTCACTGTTTTACAATGCATTAAACAAAATCGCTACATATGCAAACCACATTGCAAAAGCAATACCCCGTTCCCAACTGGAATGAAAACCAATGCTCACTAGCGTTTCATATACTTTTAAACCATTGCATATGTACTTAAAACCATGCATTTACAGTAAGTAAAAAAAAACATGTTTAAAACCAAAACATGAAACAACATGCTCATATCCAAACCGATATACAAGAGCAAAACGAGGGAAACTTACTTTCGAGCTTAGGTAAGCGTTTCACGCTTAATCTAAACACCCAACATCATTTGGAAACCTTTATGAATAGTTTAAAACCAGTTTCCACTCAATAATTTCACTTCGCCTCGCTTGCCAATGCAAAACAAGCTCCCGGCAAGCCACAATCAACTTCAAGCTACTTCGGCTTGATTATCCCCTATTTAGGTCACACAAAAACAGAGGAAACATGCATCAAAATGCATCCAAACCACTACTTCAGAGCAAATTCGTCTCACAAGTTGCCCACTCAAAAACCATCCGAACTTATCGAAATCAACCTTAAACACCTTCCAATCTTAACCCAGCCACAAGACAACGATTCAATACATCAAACATCATCAATTAACATCTAAAAACCCTTTTACAACATCCTTTTACTTCCAGCAATGATTAAACACCAACATCTCAAAAACCCTTACTAACAACCTTAAACATTAGAGATTCAACTAGTTTCGGGATCACAATGTTAAAACCAAGCTTTTAACATTATTAAACATCAAAATCATGATCTAATCTGATAGAGAACCCATCAAAACATATCCAATTCGAAAATCCACGAATTCCACCAATCAAAACACAATTAAACCAATTTTCCTTAATTAAACTATCAAAACACATTATAAAACAATTGTAGAGGATCAACAACTTGGGAATTTCAGTAAAAAAACCTTTCATTAGAGGAGAAGATCAAACCTTACCTCTAATGGATGCTTTCTCCCTTAATTTGCTGAATTTACATGTGAAAACAAAGTTAAAACAATAAGATTTTGTTTAAAGACTATTGAGAAACCATTAGAAATCAAAATATTTAAGAAAATGAAGGTTTACCTAAAGATTAGAAGAAGAGATTAGTGTTTGGCTGGAGAGATTTTGAGAAAAAAGATCTTGAGAGAAAGTTAGTTACACGACTTTTGTTTTAAAGAATTAATTATCAATTAATTCTCCCAAACCTATTTTATTTTCCAAAACACTTTTAAAAAATAGCCATTTAAGGGATAAAGTCTGAAATTAGACTTTTTGGGCAATTAGCTCCTTAAATATTCAAAGTGTTGACCCTTTACAAAACAGCCAGTAAAAATAGTTTTCAAAGTTTGCATTTTGGTCACTAGTTCAAAATGTCCGATTTCCAAATCTCATTTTCCAAAATTAATTTTACCACAATCATTAATATATTATATAATGATTTTAGAACATTTTCCATATTTTTTATCACCTTCAAAAATATTTAATCTGATTTAATCCATAAACTGACTCGAACCTCAAATACCGGTCCACCAGACCCTCAAACTGAATCCTAAAACATCTAGACCCAAAACCGGGGCATTACAACCCTCCCCCTCTTAAGAAATTTCATCCTCAAAATTTACCTGGCGGAAATAAATGCAAAAATTGCTCCAACATGTTTGCCTTGCTTTCCCAAGTGGCTTCCTCGACACCCCGATGTCGCCAAAAAACTTTGGCAAGTTCTACCGTCTTACATCACATTTATCACCAATTAATACATAAAAACAGAACCAAAGCAACCTTGCACCTCCAACAAACACACATCCACCACAACACCACATGAACACAATTCTAACTACCTAAACAATTAGAAATTCAAGAGTTTCGGGATTTCATAGATAAAATCAACTTAGCAACATCATAATACAACCAAATCATGATCAAGATCAATTAAAAACCCAGCAAAACAGATTCATTTCAAATTCTTATAAAAAAATCATGACCAAGATCAATTAAAAGCCCAGCAAAACAGATTCATTTCAAATTTTTATCAATTTCCTCCAAAAATCCCTATTAAACCAATTTAACATTAGAAACTCACAAAATCAGATTATAAAACATAGATCAAGGATCAAATACTTGGGAACATCAATAAAGAACCATTCAATAGAGGACAGAAACGAACTTTACCTCTATTGTGTGATTTCTCCCTTAATTGTTTGATTTAAGCTAAGTAAACACAAGATTACAATAAGGTTTTGTAAATCAAAGATGGAAAATAATTTTCAAATCAAGAATCTAAGAAATCAAGCCTCTCACCTCTGGAATTTGATGAAAACTTGAGAGCGGTTGAAGAGAGGTGGAGAGAAAAGATACGTAAAAAGTTTTGTGTAAATATAACTAACTTTAGATATTTTAATTCCTCTTAATTAACCTTTAAAACACATATTTAAAATGTCTAATTGATGAGAGAAATCACCAGCCAAAACTTGGTAAAATATCTCCCTAAAGATTCTAAGAATTTGACCATTTTCAATTTAGTTAGCACTAAAAATTACTTTTCAAAAATTGCATTTTGGTCATTATCCAAAATGTCACACCTCCAAACATCATTTCCCAAAATTGATTTCACCAATATTAATCTTATATTAAAAGATATTTTAACCATTTTTCCATATTTTATCTTACCAAAAAATATACGGTCCTCGGTTCGACTCGAATCTCTAACTTGGTCTAATGAACCGTCTAATAAGCCTCAAAACTGCTAGGCCCAAAACTGAGGCGTTACAACTCTCCCCCACTTAAGAAATTTTGTCCTCGAAATTTGCTCGGAGGCAGAAACCGCTCCAACATCTTCGACTTACATTCACACGTGGCTTCTTAGCACCGCTTTGTCTCTGCAACACCTTAACAAGGCCCACCATCATACCACGCAGAACCCTACTGCTGGATACAAGGATCTCCACTGGATCCTTCACACAAGAAAACTCAGAACTCAACACAATGCCTTTCACAGGCACAACATGTGAGGAATCCAACCGATACCTTCGCAACATCATCACATGAAACACAATATGAAACCCCTCTAACATATGAGATAACCTCAAACAATAAGCAACAAGACCCACACGCTCAACAAACTCGCATGGTCTACAAAACACATCACTTTCTTCCAAAGTGATACCATCATGATCATTCGACCATCAACAACACACTTAAAAAACACTACGCCTCAAATTCGCGTAGAATTTTTGACGATCCGAAACTGATCTCAAGCGCTTACATAACAACTTCACCTTTTACTATCGCCTTTCCACACATCATACATGGGAACGTATTTTTTCCTAATCTCAGCCTAACACACAGGCGTATGGCATCTTCAACCACACAACACCTTGAACGGTGCCACCCGTATACTTGCCTGATAATTTCCATTAAAGCAAACTCTACCGAAGGCATATGCCTTTCACACTTTCACTGGAGCTCAATGATACACAACCCAACTTATCATTCAAAACCTGAATTCCATGCTCTATCCCACCAACCAACTGGGAAAGATATGAGGTACATTCACTCAAGCTCAAGGAACATCTCCAGAACCTTGCCGTAACTCACGGGTCTTCATCCAAAATTATGGACTCAAGCACACAGTGCAACCGCACTAACCCGACAATACACAAATCTGTCACCAATCCCAAAACATACATCACAAGCATAGCCATAAAGGTGCGCACACTTCGCAACCCAATCAACAACCATCCAAAGGAAATCCTTTTTGGAAGATGTCAAAGGCAACCAAGACACAACTCCCTATCACCTTTATCGTAAAAATCCATTGGATTTTCTTCTCCCAATAACCTGAACATGCGGTACTGATGCATCATCACACCGTTACCTTCCTCTAAATAACTATGGCCATAATGACTTCACTTGCAACTCAACATCAAGCCTCCATCACTCATCATACCCAACCGCGTAAACAACATCCTCAACTCCACCGCAACCCTCATAAACAAAGCATCGACTATAACTTTAGCTCGGACGATATCCAACCATCAAACTATAACTGTTAAACAACTCCAACCATCCAAGTTGTCAAAAACTCAAATCATCATTCATTTTCATTTTTTTTCTAACCACACCAGACCCGTGTGCACGACACACTTCTCAGCATAGAATTGGTGTCTCTAAAACATTTAAACAACCACCATCGCGGCAAGCT
This sequence comes from Hibiscus mutabilis, assembly GCA_019671005.1. Taxonomy (NCBI): domain Eukaryota; kingdom Viridiplantae; phylum Streptophyta; class Magnoliopsida; order Malvales; family Malvaceae; genus Hibiscus; species Hibiscus mutabilis. The sequence goes on along the minus strand of CM033728.1, from coordinate 21,839,774 downwards.
TCACATCATGCATAGGCCAAAAGAGCTCGTACACCTTTAACTATCAAGATGCATAAGCCACAATTTCACTTGCAACACTACAACCTCAACAACTCTTGATGCTAAGAACTGGATCTAACCAACCTACAAACTGCCAATTCTAACTTTGGTCGCTCAAGAACTAGCACAAGCCAAACTCCCAAGAACCATATTACCTACACCACCTTCACACACTACCTTACTTATACCATCAATCCATTGATTTTCGATCAATCATCCGTAAGTGTGAACATATGTATGCATGATCACTTATATGCCCTCATAGATGTCTATGTGTATGTATGCAAAACCTCTAATGTTATGCCCAAATGTATGCATGCACTGACATATTTACATATACATGTAAGTGTTTTTGTACTGTGCATGTTTATCTGTTCACACTTACTAATAACATTCTTAGAACCAGAATTCTTAGCAACATACCCAAAACTCGTACTTCCAAACAAGGAGCAACATTCACCTCTCCCCAAAAATCCACCAAACCAACCATACTTACCGATCAAAACCCTTCTCGATGCTTCTGTACATGGAAAGACCATCAATCAGCACAACAACCAACTGACTTAAAAACTCATGAACTATTCAACTCATCATATCTATGAATGTAACCCATGCATCAGTTAACCCAAATGGCATAACCCAAAAATGTATATTGTCGAAGCCCTTACAGAAGGCAAATCTAAACACAAACACATCCTTTACATTCAACAGATGACATCCAGGCCTCGAACCAAACTTATAAACCATCGAAGCACCTCTAAAAATATCAACAGAACATTAACTTACTCAGTTACCAAAGCCTCATGCACATTTGCATCATGCCATCCTCCTTTTCCACAACAACACTAGCACAACCCCCAGCGAAACACTAAGCATAATAAAGCCTTGATTGAGTAATTCTTAAAGAGCGGTAAACACCAGAGTAGTGTTTTCATGCAACTCAATGCCAAACTCAACCTCTCAATCCAATGGCAACCCGATCAATCCCTCGAAAACACCCAGAAACTCTACCATATACATATCCCGCACACATACTTCCTTTGACCTAGATTCATAACATAGGCTAGGAATACCTTGCAACCAAGGATTCATCAAGTGACTCACCTCTACCTCTAAAACAACATTAGGCAAGAATTTAACATTCTCACCCGTGATTACCTCCCTGCAATCATCAACAAGTTTCAAGACAACTCATTAGGATCCAAAGCCAACCACAGCTCTGTGTTGCAGCCAGTAATCCAAACCCAGGCTTACATCAAAAACCGTAGAGCTGCAAATCCAACAAATCAACCTCAACCTCCAGATTTAAACCACCAAAGAGAATTTTCAAACATCCTTCATGCAACAACCGTCTCATCGGGGAACCAGCCCCCTATATTCACACAACTAACACCTACGAGACGATCGTTCAAACCACAATTCTCACAACCATCAACAACAACAAGCACAGGGGTTCACACTCTACATAACAAATACGGATAATCCCGCCTCATGAGATCACATGATCTATATACCCAACATGTACTAAATACTGTTCTAGTCTGGATACTCTTACCCCGCGATACTCACCCAGCACTGTCATCACCTCGCCTCAACTTAGGGAGATATCTTTTATCGCACCTCTTTTAAACTGAACATTACCAAAACTAGAATCCACAATTCTCTTGCCAGAGCCAGAACCTCCCACACAAAACCAATAAACCTAGGTTCCGCTCGATGTACTTCGCCCGTGTACCAACACGTCAAAAATAGTGTAGTCAAAAGCCAACATGTACACTTTAACACCCTGCTCCAACTCATAACATAATCAGTCATAGTAATACCTCTCTATCGGTACCCGTTCAGGAGCATACTGGCTAAATCAAATAACCCGTACTCTAAACTCAGCCACATACACACAGCCCTAAACTCTCGTTTCTTTTTGTTCTAGTGTCTAAGCCCAAGACACTTCTTCTTAAAGACAACATGGCAAGACTCACAATCCAACTAAAACATCATCATGCAACAGGGATTCAACACATCCCAACTTACAGGTACCAATACACCCCTTTTGGTCTGAACCCGAATAAAATTGGCCATCCTAATCTCAGATGCCTTGAGTGTCATCCCACAATACTCAATTCCTCCCAAACTGCAGATATATTCCAATGGCAACCTTGTTTGCCCCACCCGCCAGTGCAGACACACGCACTCCAGCAACAACTGCTTAAAAGCTCAAAACATTGCCTATAGCAAGGCATCATATCAACCAAAACTGGCTCAACCGGCACATACTTTGGGGTGAAAAACCCCCAGGAGATACAACACTTTCCTTATTCACTGCCCAAAGGCAACAACATTGCGCTAATTCTTATTTCTCCTCTCGGTCGTATCATAACAAATTTTCTAAGGCATGATAATCATTTCAAAATAGAATTAAATCAGGCCAGCATCAAGCAAGGATCCAAGACTTCCATTTCAAATTCATAAAATTTTATACTATAATAATAAGGTAATGGGTTTCCCAAATTTCCCCCAACAAGGCATGAAGCAATCAACGTGCATTTTACAACAGAGTTCAACTCACAATAGCATCACATCAAACATACCAGCTCCCAATTATCGCAAACTTGGCTCTAATGCCACCAAATGTAACCCCTTCGACCTAACCTAGTCGCAAGACCGAACTGAGCGAGCTATATTAGGTTTACCAAAGCAAACTAGAAGATAAAACCTAAAACGCGTCCATTTTTTTCTTTTATCTTGTCTAGATGCATTATTACTTTCCTACATCTACATACTGTTCACAAGTGAGAACTCATTTCAATCATGTATCGAATTGATATCCAATTGAACACAAACACAAATTAGGGACTAAATTGCAATTTTAGCAATACAAGGGACTTTTCCCAATTTTAAGTTACCAACTTTTAATTAAATATATTTCATGCTTAAATGTCAAAAATCAGCTCAATATGATCATCCAATCTCATTTAATTGCATCACCAAGATTCATGGACTAAAACGCAAGAAAATAGAACCTTTTTTTCCATGACATAAACAGCTTTAACGGCCAACTATATCGATACACCACTAGACGTATCGATACGGCCTAATAGCCTCGTTTCGATACGTTGCAAGCTGTACCAGTACGCCACGACGGACTTAAACATAATTTAAAGTTTATCAAAGATCGTACCGATACGGGTTACAGGTGTTTTGGTACATGGGATCTATCCCAAAAAGCATTTTCCAGTAGCGTAATACCATACCAATACACCTGAGCCCGTACCGATATGCTTAAGCTTATCTTGCTTAACGGTGCCAATACTTGAGCACCCGTACCGATCCCAGGTGCATGAATTCACCTAGCCGTACAGATACGGTCCCCCGCGTATTGGTACGCCTAGGCCTGTAATGTCACTTTTAGCTGGTTTATCATAATTCAACCATACCAAAACATCCTAACATGCTCCTAACATACATCCATCATACCCAGGGTTCAAACCACATCAAAGCATCACAGATTCAACAACGTTTCATGACATTTTTCTTTAAATGTAATCTATAGGCACGGACCCTATAAAACCATTCAAGCAACACATAAAACTCCAACCCATCACCAAAATCAAACCATAAAGGCCTTTTACAAATCAATAGCAGCTAAACAAACTTGCTCAAACAGGGAGTTCAACAAAACAACTCCCAAATAACCACGGAAACCCCCATAGCCCTTATTACTTATAGTCGAGTTCAAACATACTTTGCTTACCAAGTCTTGTACCGATCCCTTGCTTCTCGCTGCTTTCCAAGCTTTTAATTCTCTGCATTGATGGACAAAGAGAGCGTAAGCACACTAGGCTTAGTGAGGAGTGCTCAAAAATAAAACACCATCAATGCATTTAAAACTATTTCTCAACAAAACATTGAAATCTCATTTCAATCATTCTTTAAACATCATTTAAACATTACTATTGAAACATCATGCCTTGAAAACCATGCATTTTTCATCTTTAAAAACCAACATATTAAACCATATGCAATATGAATCATTTACAATAGCAAATCCCATTGCTAGACCTCAATTTTAAGCCTTCCCATGCATAATATCCATATGCAAAGCTTAAAGAGCAAACGTGTATAAAATCACATTATACAACATAAACTTTCAAATGCTACACCAACAATTATATTGGCTCACAAGTTATCATTAAAAAGGTTCATTTTCCAAAAGAGTTCATTGGATACACATATTCAACAAGTGTTTACCCAACACTTTATTCATTCTCACCGGTAACACAAGGTTCACGCACGGGAGTTTTCGGTACACATAAACCCCTCTACCATCGTGACACCCGTGGTAGAGTATTCGGTACACCACATAATCCTCTCAACACCACTCATTGGTAGATGTATAACCCACTAACGGGAGTTTACCGTACCATATAACCCCTCGACCATTAGGGTACTTAGATAGAGTACTTGGTACACCGTATAAAACACCTCAACATCCAAGGTGACTTATTATAGTGCACTATCAATCCTATAACCGGCAAACTATATATGATAACAATTTTTAAACCATATCACTTTCCAATATAATTAACCTTTTAACATTTACCTCACTATTTTTAACAAGCATTAAACCAAACCTTTTTCCAAAGCAACAACCATGCTTTAAACCACAAGTATAAACCATATACTTACAAGGATCACTTACCATGTGCATCCTTCAACATTTCATGCTTAAAAACAGTATATCCACACTTTAAAACATGCTTAAACAGTAAGTAACATGTAATTCAAAACAAGTGCATAAAACCATTTCATACTAGCACGACCGAGAGAGAAAATCCACGTTTACTTACTTCCGAGTTTAAACTAGCGTATCAAGCTAAGTTTAAACTCCCATAAACCACCTTTAAAACATTCCAATGCTGGAATCCACATTCTCAATCACAAATACGCGAAACCTCGATTCATTGACGCGAAAACATGCATCTGATGCCTCCAAAGCTTCACCGATCTCTTCCGGATCCATCTCCCTTGTTTTAAACACATTACAACAGAGGATTAATGCATCTCAAGGCATTTATAACACTGCAACAACAGATCCTCACAGACTCTTACATTCACCTCACAATTACCAACCACTACAACCGAAAACATCATCTAATCCTTTCCAAACACAACCCAGCCACAACCTATCAATCTAACATCACATTTATCACCAATTAATACCTACAAACTGAACCAAAGCAACCTTACACCTCCAGTAAACACACAACCACCACAACACTATAAGACCACAGTTTTAACTACCTAAACAATTAGAGATTCAAGAGTTTCGGGATTCCATTGATAAAATCGACTTATCAACATCATAATACAACCAAATTATGATCAAGAACAATTAAAAACCCAGCAAAACATATTAATTTCGAATTCTCGTCAATTTCCTCCAAAAATTAGATTATTAGCCATTCATACATGTTTGCATGGATCAAGGATCAAATACTTGGGAATATGAATAAAGAACCAATCAATAGAGGATAGAAATGAACCTTACTGTTAAGTGTTCAAAAGTACTATTTTTATTACCCTTTTTATTCATATTATTGCTAGACTTAGGCTCATATTAGTTGCATTATTAGCCATTCATACATGTTTGCATTGTTTCCTTGGTGGACAAGCTTGATTTCATATTTTGCTTAATTTTGTGGAAAATGATACTGCTTTGGTATGTTTTTGTGTTTGTACATAATCACTTGCCAAAGCAAGGCTGGAACCAGTTGCCAGGGCAATGCATGAAGGAAATGCCGAGCTAGTTGCCAGGGCAATGCATGAAGGAGATGTCGAGTTAGTTGCCAGGGCAATTTTTGATAAGGGATAAGATGATATGGTAGTCAAAATTGATGACTAGATAAACCCAAGATGGGGTGGAGCAAAGTTAAATCCCAAAGGAGTTTGATTTCCATTAAGAGGTTAAAGAGAAATTAAATCCCAAGAAGATAGGAGAAGATATAGAAGGAATTTAAATATAATAAAGAATTATATTCTTTAAAAGTATTTAATTCCAACTTAACTTCCACCTAAAAAAAATTGACCTAGACCTATAAATTGAGGACCAAGCCGTCAACTCCAAGGGGGAGCAAGGAGAGATTTTGACAAGAGAGGGAGAGCAATTGGGAGATTTCGATAAGAAGGAGGGAGAGATTTTGACAAAGTATTCAACCATTCTTCATCTTTTCTTTCTTGTTCAATTAGGTTTATGTTAGGAATTCTTTGTCTTGTGTTTCTTTGGAACCTAACCATGAACTAAATCAATTTGGATAAGGTTATTGTGTTTTGTGGTTGTGAGAAACAATTGGATTTTGTTTAGGTAATAAGAGTTTGCACTTTCAATTCACGGTTTACTCGTTCTTGGTTCTTATTCTTGTTTGCGAGTGAATTGGGAGAGGATCTCGTAACTTCATCTATTTATCTAATATCGGGAGAGTTAGATTCAAGAAACGAATGAGTAAAGTCTTTATTCAATCTATTGATGGTGAAGATTAATCCGGCTTAGGAATAAGTTAAGGATTTCAATGGCTGAGAGGAGCACAAGATTGGTTGTTGTTCACCCTTGATTCACGCAGGGATGTATTATCAAGGCATGCACAAATAGCTAGAGTTTTGACTTAGGGATAAGAAGAAACCATTGAAGAACGCTCCGCCAAACCTTGAAGTTGCTATCCAGTCGCCTAAACAGTTGCCCAGGAAATCGTCGATTAGTTGCCAAGGCAACCCCGCTGCGCAAGTTGCCACGGCAACTGAGTCGCCATTGCACTCTTTTACCAAGACAATCCAATTGGCTATCACTCCTCAACTCACGATAACCTGGCCTATTCTCTCTCATTTGATTACATCTTCTTTTACTTTATTGCTTTCTAGTTTAGTTGTTAGTTAAACTCCTACAATATTCTACTTGTGTTCTTTTACTTTTTACAGTGCAGGAGATTAGATTCTTGAAGTGGCACCAATCCCTGTGGAGACGATATCTTTTATACTATAACTTGCGACGTGTACACTTGCACAATTGCGGAGCACTTATTACGCGCAACAAGTTTTTGGCGCCGTTGCTGGGGATTGCCAATAGCAACTTTGTTTTTATTTTCTTGCACTTTTTATTTTTCTTGTTTAAGATTCAAGGGGTTAACAAACTTTGGTTTTGCATTGGTATATGACCAGGGCGAGACCGATTACACCAGAATATCCCTTTGATCCATAAATCAAATGAACCTTGCAAAGACTCAGATGAAGGTTAAGAGTAGCAATGGCTAATCAAGACGGCAATATGAATCAGGATGTTCCAGCAGGAAGAGTGATTCTTGAACGAAATAGAACTATTCGAGACTATCTTGAAGAAGATCTTGAAGGACTTAATCTAGGAGTTGTTACACCTGAAATTGAAGTCGACCACTTTGAGTTGAAACCGGTGATGTTCAATATGATCAACACAATTGGTCAATTTGGCGGCTCAGCAACTGAAGATGCACAACAACATCTTAAATCTTTCCTCGAGATTTGTAATTCATTCAAAATACAAGGAGTCACCCCCGATGTTTTACGACTAAGATTATTCCCCTATTCACTAAGGGATAGGGCAAAAGCATGGTTGAATAGTATTCCTGTCGAATCAATAGGATCCTGTACCGATCTTTGTCATGATTTCCTTGCTCAATTTAATCCTACAAATTTGACTGATAAGCTTCGTAAAGAAATTACTTCTTTTCGGCAGGCAGATGATGAATCCATGTACGAGGCTTGGGAGCGATATAGAGAACTTCTACACAAATGCCCCCTACACGGATTCCCAGTGTGGACACAAGTAACAATGTTTTACAACGCTGTGAATAAACCAACAAGGATGATGCTAGATGCCTCGGCGAATGACATACTCCTAGATAAGTCACCGGTGGAAGCAATGCTAATTCTGAACAGGCTTGCCAAGAATGATTATCAATTCCCATATGCTAGAAGAGTAGGAGTTAGACGTCAAGCCACAATACATGAACTGGGATCATCAAACTCAATTTCGGCACAATTGGCCACTCTAACCAAGATGGTCCAGAACATGCAGAAACCAAACAACACACAGGAGGTCAAGGTAATGGATTCCTTATGTGAGTTATGTGGTGGTAACCATGATTCTTCTGAATGTATGCAGAATCTGGAATCCAACTTTTATGTGGGGAATTACAACCGGAACAACAATATGATGTCCAATACATACAATCCACCTTGGAGGAAGCACCCAAATTTTTCATGGAGTAATCCCAACAATGCTCTAAACTAGAACAATCAGAATGCACAAGCATCGGGATTCCAGCAGAATATGCCACGACAACAGTTGCCGCAACAACAAGCGGCAACATCTAGTTCTTTGGAAAATTCTCTCAATGCTTTTATGTTGAAAACTAAATTTTATATGGCTGAAAATAGTAACTTCATAAAAAGAACTGATGCTTTTATTTACAGGAACGAGATGAGATTGCAAAACCAAGAGGCGGCAATCAAATCATTGGAAAATCAAGTCAAACAATTTGCTCAAAACGTGAATACTAGACCGCAAGGAGGTTTACCTAGCGATGCTGAAGTCGCAAGAGGAACTGGCCATGAGAAATGTAAGGTGATCACCACTAGAAGTGGCCAACAACTTAAAGAGGCTCAAACTCCACAAAAAGATAAAGACAAACTCAACGACAAAGCCTCAGATGCTGAACCAGGAATTGCCGCGGCAACCAGCGATAAGCATGCCTCGGCAACCAGCGATAAGGATGCCGCGGTAACCAACGATAGGCACGCCAAGGCAACCCCAGTTGACAATGCCTCGGCAACTCCAGCTGCCTCGACAATGCCGTCAATCAGGTTCCAGACCAATGAAAGGATCAAAAATATCCGACTTCCACCACCATTCCCACAAAGGTTGAAGCGACAAAAGCAAGAATATCAATTCAAGAAGTTTCTTGATATCCTAAAGCAAGTCCACATCAACTTGCCATTGGTTGAGGCGATTTAACAAATGCCGAACTATGTCAAGTTTCTGAAAGACATCGTGTCCAAGAGAACAAGGCTATGAGAGTTTAAAACAGTTGCCGCAACAGAGGGATGCATGGCCATGTTGCACAATCGCATTCCACCCAAGTTGAAGGATCCCGAAAGTTTTACAATACCTTGTTCCATAGGAAACCACTATGTCGGGAAAGCATTATGTGACCTTGGAGCAAACATAAACTTGATGCCTAAATCGGTTTTCTAGAAACTAGGAATCGGCAAGGCAAGACCTACAACAATTATGCTACAGCTATCCGACAGATTATATGTGCATTCAGAGGGAAAAATCGAAGACATACTGGTAAAAGTTGATAAATTTATTTTCCTCGCTGACTTTATTGTTTTGGATTGTGAAGCAGGTAAGCATGCACCTATCATTCTCGGAAGACCCTTTCTAGCAACAGGGAGAACCTTGATCGATATTGAAAAGGGAGAACTCACAATGAGGGTGAATGACTAGCAAGTTAAACTAAATGTGTTCCAAACACTAAGGCATGCCGATGATCTGGAAGAATGCCAACTTCTTAATGCCACGACAGAGTTTGACTTCGATGAGGAATTTAGTTGCCTCAGCAACTACATTGTCGATCAAGAGGAACCTAAGGAGTATGAAGAACCGATTGATGAGGAACAACAAGAAGAGGAAAATTGGTTAGTCAATCGACCAGGTACATACTTTTAACCACTGGATTACTCAGGTAAGGAAGGTAAACTCGAAAAGCCCTCCATTGAACAACCACCAATTCTTGAGTTGAAATAGTTGTCAGGGCAACTAAAATATGCTTACTTGGGAACTGATAATACATTGCCTATAATTATTTCCTATAAGTTACAGTCTGAGCAAGAAAAGAAGCTGATCAAAATGTTGATGCTACATAAGAAGACAATAGGGTGGACAATTGTCGACTTGAAGGGAATTAGCCCGACAGTGTGCATGTTCAAGATTTTGTTGGAAGATTATCACAAACCTTCGATTGAGGCCCAGAGGAGACTGAATCATGCCATGAAAGGGGTTATAATGAAAGAAATCATCAAGTGGCTTGACGCCGACATCATATACCCTATCTCTGATAGTACATGGGTAAGTCTGGTACAATGTGTACCAAAAAGGGAGGTATAACGGTGGTGAGTAATGAAAACAATAAACTCATTCCAACCAGGACTGTGACCAATTGGAGGGTTTGTATGGATTATCGAAAGCTAAACAAAACCACTAGGAAAGATCACCTTCCATTACCCTTTATTGATCAAATGCTTGATCGTCTTGCAGGTAAACCCTTTTATTGTTTTCTTGATAGTTACTCAGGTTACAATCTAATTGTCATAGCACCAGAAGATCAAGAAAAGACAACCTTCACATGCCCATATGGTACTTATTCTTTCTGAAGGATACCGTTCAGATTGCGTAACGCCCCGCAACCTTCCAAAGATGCATGATGGCACTCTTTTCAGACATGGTCGAAGACTTCCTTGAGTTCTTCATGGATGATTTTTCCATTTTTGGTAATGACTTCGACAGTTACCTCGGTAATTTAGATAAGGTGTTGGCAAGATGTGAAGAAACCGATTTAGTCCTTAATTGGGCGAAGTGCCATTTTATGGTAGATGAAGGAATAGTACTCGGCCACAAGATTTCATCCAAGGGAATTGAAGTAGACAAATCCAAGGTAGACGTGATCAAGAGATTACCCCCACCAAGTTCGGTTAAAGGAATCCGAAGCTTTCTTGGACATGCAGGTTTTTACAGGAGGTTCATTCATAATTTTTCTAAAATTACTAAACCCTTGTGCAATTTGCTTGAACAGGATAAAATCTTCAATTTTGATTATTCTAGTGCCCAAGCATTCGAAACCCTAAAGGAAAAGCTTACCTCGGCACCCATTGTCATTCCACCTGATTGGACGCTACCTTTTGAGCTCATGTGTGATGCAAGTGATTTTGCAGTAGGAGCAGTCCTAGGCCAACGCACATGTAAGACCTTTCATGTGATATACAACGCTAGTAAAACTCTTAATAATGCTCAAGTGAATTTCACAACAACAGAGAAAGAGTTACTACCTGTAGTTTTTGCATTTGACAAGTTTTGATCCTATTTGATTGGTACAAATGTAATTGTTCATACGGACCATTCGACAATTAAGTATCTATTTGCTAAAAAGGATGCCAAACCTCATTTGATTCATTAGATATTGCTTTTACAAGAGTTTGACATTGAAATTAAGGATAGAAAAGGAACATAAAATCAAGTGGTTGATCACTTATCACGCTTAGAATGTAATAGGGAGGAGGATGCGGATTTAGAGATATGCGATGCATTCCCGGATGAGCAACTGTTAGTTGCCTCGGTAACCATGGATGTGCATGCCTCGGTAACCCTTGAAGTGCACACCTCGACAACTTTAGACGCGTATACCTCGGCAACACTTAACGTGCATGCCTCGGCAACTCTAGACGCGTATGCCTCGACAACCCTTGAAGCGCATGTCGCGACAACTCTAGATGTGCACGCCTCGGCAACCATGGAAGCAGCTGCCATGGCAACACATGCCTCGACAATACCCTGGTACGCAGATTTAGTTAATTTCCTTGTTTGTGGTATTTTACCTTATGGCCTTACTCACCAAGGGAAGAAGCGGTTCCGCCATGATGCTAAGTATTACTTTTGGGACGAGCCTCTTTTGTTTAAACAATGTGGAGATTAGGTTATACGCCGATGTGTCCCTGAAGAGCAGCAGCAGAATGTACTCCAGAAATGCCATTCTTCACCCTATGGAGGACATTTTGGAGGAACACGTACCACAGCCAATGTTTTGCAATTCGGTTTGTATTGGCCAACACTGTACAAAGATGCCCAAGAGTTTTACATGCAATGTGATCGTTGCTAGAGGACAACCAATATCTCTAGACGACATGAGATGCCACTCCAAAACATCATAGAGGTGGAATTATTCGATGTATGGGGGATCGATTTTATGGGACCTTTCCCATCTTCATTCGGAAACCTCTACATTCTACTTGCTGTTGACGACGTGTCTAAATGGGTTGAGGCAGCTGCAGTTCCCACCAATGATTCCAAGACCGTGTAACGATTCTTGCAGAAAAATATACTTACACGGTTTGGGATGTCGAGAGCAATTATCAGTGATGAAGGCAAGCACTTTGACAACAGACTTATTTCCAAGATGTTACAACGCTTTGGCGTGTCACACAAAATTGCTACGGCATATCACCCACAAACCAATGGGTAAGTAGAAATTTCCAACCGAGAATTGAAGGGTATACTCGAAAAAGTTGTAAATCCCTCTAGGAAGGATTGGTCAGTAAGACTAGATGACGCACTTTGGGCATATCGCACTGCATTCAAAACACCCTTAGGTATGTCTCCCTTCCGACTTGTCTATGGCAAAACATGCCATCTACCGGTGGAAATCGAATACAAGGCATATTGGGCAATCAAGACCATGAATATGGATTGGGAAACTGCTGGACAAAAGCGTTTGTTGGACCTCAACGAGATAAAAGAATTTCGTGCACTCGCCTATAACAATGCACGAATCTACAGGAGAAAACAAAGCAATGGCATGACAAGAAACTATTACCGCGACAATTCATGCCAGGGCAACTAATTCTCTTATTCAATTTTCGGCTGAAACTTTTCCAGGGAAAACTAAAATCAAGATGGTCGGGACCATTCAAAGTTTTCAAACTGTTCTCCCATGGTGCCGTGATAATCAAGTCCATCACTGAAGAACATGAATTCAAATTCAACGGACAAAGATTGAAGCACTACAACGGTGCTCATGTGGAATGTAACAAAGAAGTGGTTACCTTATGAGATGCATGAGCATGCTCTACTTTCGATATTTAATTTTTATTTTTATTTTTTTCGAACTATTTAATTTTTTTATTTATTAATTTCGGTTATTTTTTCTTTTTAGGATAGATTTATTTATTTTCTTTAATATTAAGACTACATCTTTCTTTCATATTTATCTAATTGTTTTTAAATTTTAAGTTTAAGAATTTCTTTGTACATCTTTATTTATTTTCTTTTATTAGTTTATCTTTAATTTTAATCCTTATTTTTTTGTTTTTGAATAGTAGGAAAAACGTTCAAGATAAAGATGAATTTGATTCAAGAAGGAAACTTCCTCAATAAGGAAATTAATGGGCTAAATCTAAGGTTTATATTAAGCCTCCGATTTACCCTAAATAAACCCTACATAGCCGGCCAAACCATTCTCCTTCCCCAAATACCCTAGCCGTCCCCTACCCCTAAATCAAAACACTTGTTTTCTTTCTTTCCAATTAATCCCACCCACCATATTTACTACCTATCTTTTCTACTTAACCCATCACCCTTAACTTCCAAGAAACCTATTCCTACTTTTCATCTTGCAACTCTTTAGTTTCTTTTCTTTGTTTCTACCAAACTCATAACCAAGATCGTCCATGGCATCCAAAATTGAATTTTTGGTTCATCCAAGTTCCTCCAAAGAACCAAGATACAAGAAGTTTGCTACCCGGTGGTTCAAGAAAGATTTCACTCCAAGTTTGAAAGCCGAAAGACTTGCGAAGAACAAGGCTTCGAATACTCCAACTCTCATCAAGATTTGGGCCTTGAACCATTCATCTTCGAAAGGATTGCACATCAAAAGAGGCAAATCTTTTGCCATCAATTGGAACCGGGTAACATCTCATGGGTAAGAGAATTCTATGCTCACTCACCTAACCCGAATAATCCTTATGTTTTTGTTCATGACAAGGCTATTGATAAGTGTTCAAAAGTACTATTTTTCTTACCCTTTTTACTCATATTATTGTTAGACTTAGGCTCATATTAGTTGCATAGTTAGCCATTCATGCATTAATCCATGTTTCCTTCCATCGTTGAGCTTGATTACATAAATTGGTAGTTTTTGTGGAAAAGATGCTGCTTTGGTGTGCTTTGTGTGTGTATGTGCAGGATCACTTGCCAAAGCAATGCCGAGGTAGTTGCCAGGGCAATGCATGAAGGATATGCCGAGCTAGATGCCAGGGCAATGCATGAAGGAGACGCCGAGCCAGTTGCCATGGCATTTGTCGACAAAAACTAAATGCAATAGGGATGTCGAAATTCATGATTTTACAAGCCCAATATGACATAGAGCAAGGCCCAAGCCCAAAGGAATTTGATTGCCATGCAGAGATTAAAGAAGAATTAAATTCCAAGAAGATAGGAGAAGTTCTAATAGGAATAAAATTATAATAAAGAATTATATTCTTTATAGACAATTTAATTCCAACTCAAACTCCTCCTCAAAGAAGGACTTTGGCCTAGCCCTATAAATATCAAGGGAATTTCAATAAGATGAATAGAGAGAGCAAGAGGGAATTTCGACAAGACCAAGAGAGGAAGCAAAGAGGGATTTTCGACAAGCTTCATCTTTTCTTCCTTGTTCGATTGGGTTCATGCTAGGGATTGTTTATCTTGTGTTTCTTTGGAACCTAGCCATGAACTAAATTTACTTGGCTATGGTTATTGTGTTTTGTGGTTGTGAGAAACAATTGGTTTTTGTTTAGGTAATAAGAGTTTGCACTTTTCTATTTCAAGGTTTATTCACTCTTGGTTCTTATTATTGTTTGCGAGTGAATTGGGAGAGGATCTCGTGATTTCATCCATTTATCTAATATCAGGAGAGTTAGATTCAAGAAACAAATGAATATGATCTTTATTCAATCCAATGATGGTGAAGATTAATCCGGCTTAGGAATAAGTTAAGGATTTCAACGGCTAAGAGGAGCGCAAGATTGGTTGTTGTTCACCCTTGATTCACGCAGGGATGTATTATCAAGGCATGCACAAGTAGCTAGAGTTTCGACTTAGGGATAAGAAGAAACAATTGAAGAACGCTCTGCCGAACCTTGAAGGTTGCTGCCCAGACGCCCAAGTAGTTGCCCAGGCAACCATCGATTAGTTGCCAAGGCAACCCCGTTGTGCAAGTTGCCACGGCAACTGAGTTGCCCGTGCACTCTTTTACCAAGACAATCCAATCGGCTATCACACCTCAACTCACGATAACCTAGCCTATCTCTCTCAATTGAATTCATCTTTTCATTTACTTAATTGCTTTCTAGATTAGTTATTAGTTAAAACTTCTATATTCCTTTACTTGTGTTTTTACTTTTTACGAGGTAAGAGACTAGATTCTTGAAGTGGCACCAAATCCTGTGGAGAAGATATCTTTTATACTATAACTTGCGGCGTGTATACTTGCACATTTGCGTAGCACTTATTACGCGCAACAAGTTTTTTGGCGCCGTTGTCGGGATTGGCAATAGCGACTTTGTTTTTACTTTCTTGCACTTTCTTTTTATTTTTCTTGTTTAAAATTCAAAGGGCTAAAAACTTTGGTTTTGCATTGGTATATGACCAGGGTGAGACCGACTTCACCAGAATATCCCTCCGATCCAAATCGAACGAACCTTACAAAGACTTAGACGAAGGATAAGAGAAGCAATGGCAAATCAAGATGGCAATATGAATCAAGATGTTCGGCGGGAGGAAGAGTGACTCTTGCACGAAACAGAACTATTCGAGACTATCTTGAAGAAGATCTTGATGGACTTAACCTAGGAGTTGTCGCACCTGAAATTGAAGCCGACCACTTTGAGTTGAAACCGGTAATGTTTAATATGATCAACACAATAGGTCAATTTGGCGGCTCAAAGAATGAAGATGCACGACAACATCTGAAATCTTTCCTCGAGATTTGCAACTCGTTCAAGATACACGAGTCAGCCCGATGTCCTACGATTAAGATTATTCCCTATTCACCGAGGGATAGGGCGAAAGCATGGCTGAATAGCATTCTGCCGGATCCATAGCATCTTGGACTGATCTTTGTCGTGATTTCCTTGCTAGATTTAATCCTACAAATTTGGTGATAAGCCGTAACGACATTACTTCTTTTCAAAGAGGCGGATGATGAATCCATGTACGAGGCTTGGGAACGATATAGAGAACTTCTACACAAATGCCCTTTACACGGATTCGGTGTGGACTCAAGTAACAATGTTTTACAACGCCGTGAATACACCAACAAGGATGATGCTAGATGCCTCGCAAACGGCATAATCCTAGATAAGTCACCCGGAAGAAGCAATGCAAATTTTAAATAGGCTGGCCAAGAATGATTATCAATTCCCATCTACTAGAAGAGTAGGAGTTAGACGCTAAGCCACAATACATGAACTAGGATCATCAGACTCAATTTCGGCACAATTGGCCACTTTAACCAAGATGGTCCAGAACATGCAAAAACCAAACAACACACATGAAGTCAAGGTAATGGATTCTTTTTGTGAGTTATGTGGTGATAACCATAATTCTTCGAATGTATGCGAGAATCCGGAATCCGGCTTCTATGTGGGGAATTACAATCGAGACAACAACATGATGTCCAATACATACAATCCAGCTTGGAAGAAGCACCCGAATTTTTCATGGAGTAATCCCAACAATGCTCTAAACCAGAACAATCAGAATGCACAAGCATCGGAAGTCCAGCAGAATATGCCACGGCAACAGATGCCGCAACAACAACCGACAACATCTAGTTCTTTGGAAAATTCTCTAAATGCTTTTATGATGAAAACTGAATATTATATGGCTAAGAATAGTAATTTCATAAAAAAAACTGATGCTTTTATTAACAGGACCGAGATGAGATTGCAAAACCAAGAGGCGGCAATCAAATCATTGGAAAATCAAGTCGGACAGTTTGCTCAAAATCTGAACACTAGACCACAAGGAGGTTTACCTAGTGATACTGAAGTTGCAAGAGGAACTGGCCATGAGCAATGTAAGGCAATCACCACCAGAAGTGGCCAACAACTTAGAGAGGTTCAAACCCGCTCGTCAAACAAAACTCCACAAAAAGATCAAGACGAACCTAGCGGCAAAGCCTCAGATGCTGAACCAGGAATTGCCGCGGTAACCGGCAATAAACATGCCTCAGCAACCGACGACGCCTTGGCAACTTGCGATAAGCATGCCTCAGCAACCTCAGTTGATAACACCTCGGCAACTCCAGATGTCCCGGCAATGCCGTCAATCAGGTTTCAAACCAATGAAATGATCGAAGATATCCGACTTCCACCACCATTCCCACAAAGGTTGAAGCGACAAAAGCAAGAATACCAATTCAAGAAGTTTCTTGATATCCTAAAGCAAGTCCACATCAACTTGCCACTGGTGGAAGCAATTGAACAAATGCCAAACTATGCCAAGTTCCTTAAAGACATTGTGTCCAAGAGAACAAGGCTAGGAGAGTTTGAAACAGTTGCCGCGACAGAGGGATGCATGGCAATGTTGCACAATCGTATGCCACCTAAGTTGAAGGATCCCGAAATTTTCACAATACCCTGTTCTATTGGAAATCACTATGTCGGGAAATCACTATACGACCTTGGGGCTAGCATAAACTTGATGCCTAAATCGGTTTTCCAAAAACTAGGAATCGGGAAGGCAAGACCTACAACAGTCATGCTGCAACTAGCCGACAGATCCTATGTGCATCCAGAGGGAAAAATCAAGACATCTTTGGTAAAAGTCGATAAATTTATTTTTCCCGCTGACTTTATTGTTTTGGATTGTGAAGCAGATGAGCATGCACCCATCATTCTCGGGAGACCATTCCTAGCAACAGGGAGAACCTTGATTGATGTTGAAAAGGGAGAACTCACAATGAGGGTGAATGACCAGCAGGTCAAACTAAATGTGTTCCAAACACTAAGGCATGCCGATGATCCGAAGAATGCCAACTACTTCATGCCGGCAGAGTTTAACCGATGAGGAATTTAGTTGCCTCGGCAACTGCATTGCCGACCAAGAGGAACATGAGGAGTATGAAGAACCGGTCGATGAGGAACAACCAGAAGAGGCAAATTGGCTAGTCAATCGACCAGGTACATACTTTGAACCACTGGACTACTCAGGTAAGGAAGGTAAGCTCGAAAAACCCTCTATTGAACAACCACCAATTCTTGAGTTGAAACAATTACCAGAGCAACTAAAATATGCATACTTAGGAACCGATAATACATTGCCTGTAATTATTTCTTCTAAGTTACAGCCTGAGCAGGAAAAGAAGCTGATCAAAATGTTGAAGCTACACAAAAAGGCAATAGGGTGGACAATTGCCGACTTGAAGGGAATTAGCCCGGCGGTGTGCATGCACAAGATCTTGTTGGAAGATGATCACAAACCTTCAATTGAGGCCCAGAGGAGACTGAATAATGCCATGAAAGGGGTTGTAATGAAAGAAATCATCAAGTGGATTGACGCCGGCATTATATACCCTATCTCCGATAGTACGTGGGTAAGTCCGGTACAATGTGTACCGAAAAAGGGAGGTATAACAGTGGTAAGCAATGAAAATAATGAACTTATCCCAACCAGGACTGTGACCGGTTGGAGGGTTTGTATGGACTATAGAAAGCTAAACAAAGCCACTAGGAAAGATCACTTCCCATTACCCTTTATTGATCAAATGCTTGACCGTCTTGCAGGTAAACCCTTTTATTATTTTCTTGACGGTTATTCAGGTTACAATCAGATTGCCATAGCACCAGAAGATCAAGAAAAGACAACCTTCACATGCCCATACGGTACTTATGCCTTCCGAAGGATGCCGTTCGGATTGTGTAACGCCCCGGCAACCTTCCAAAGATGCATGATGGCACTCTTTTCAGACATGGTCGAAGACTTCCTTGAGATCTTCATGGATGATTTTTCGATTTTTGGTAATGACTTCGACGGCTGTCTCGGCAATTTAGAGAGGGTGTTAGCAAGATGCGAAGAAACGGACTTAGTCCTCAATTGGGAGAAATGCCACTTTATGGTAGATGAAGGAATAGTGCTCGGCCACAAGATTTCATCCAAGGGAATTGAAATAGACAAAGCCAAGGTGGACGTGATCGAGAGATTACCCCCACCAAATTCGGTTAAAGGAATTCGAAGTTTTCTCGGACATGCAAGTTTTTACAGGAGGTTCATTCATAATTTTTCTAAAATCACTAAACCCTTGTGTAATCTGCTTGATCAGGATAAAGTCTTCGATTTTGATGATTCTTGCACCCAAGCATTCGAAACCCTAAAGAAAAAGCTTGCCTCGGCACCCACTGTCGTTCCACTAGATTGGACGCTACCTTTTGAGCTCATGTGTGATGCAAGTGATTTCGCGGTAGGAGCAGTCCTAGGCCAACGCACAAGTAAGACCTTCCATGTGATATACTACGCTAGTAAAACTCTTAATGGTGATCAAGTGAATTACA
The DNA here is from genome assembly GCA_019671005.1 of Hibiscus mutabilis. NCBI lineage: Eukaryota > Viridiplantae > Streptophyta > Magnoliopsida > Malvales > Malvaceae > Hibiscus > Hibiscus mutabilis. The sequence continues at coordinate 21,820,343 of CM033728.1, read as the reverse complement.
CAACAACGGAGAAAGAGTTAATAGCTGTAGTTTTCGCATTTGACAAGTTCCGATCCTATTTAATTGGTACCAAGGTAATTGTTCATACGGACCATTCGGTAATCAAATAGTTATTTGCTAAAAAGGATGCTAAACCTCATTTGATTCGTTGGATATTACTTTTACAAGAATTTGATATTGAAATTAAGGACAGGAAAGGAACAGAAAATCAAGTGGCCGATCACTTATCACATTTGGAACGCAATAGGGAGGAGGACACGGATCTAGAGATATGGGATGCATTCCCGGATGAACAAATTTTAATTGCATCGGCAACCCTTGACGCCTCAGCAACCCTAGATGCCTCGGCAACCCATGACGCCTCGGCAACTCTCGACGCCACAGCAGTCTTTGACGCGCACGCCTCGGCAATCTTGGGAGCAGTCGCCACGGCGGCACATACCTTAGCAATACCCTGGTACGCGGATTTAGTTAACTTCCTTGTTTGTGGTATTTTTCCTTATGGCATTACTCACCAAGGGAAGAAGCGGTTCCGCCATGATGCTAAGCATTACTTTTGGGACGAGCCTCTTTTGTTTAAACAATGTGCAGATCAGGTTATACGCCGATGTGTCCCTGAAGAAGAGCAACAGAATGTACTCTGGAAATGCCATTCTTCACCCTATGGAGGACATTTTGGAGGAACTCGTACCGCGGCCAAAGTCTTGCAATCCGGTTTGTATTGGCCAACATTGTACAAAGATGCCCAAGACTTTTACAAGCAATGTGATCGTTGCCAGAGGACGAGCAATATCTCTAGACGACATGAGATGCCGCTCCAGAATATCATCGAGGTGGAACTGTTCTATGTATGGGGGATCGATTTTATGGGACCTTTCCCATCTTCATTCGGCAACCTCTACATCTTACTCGTCGTCGACTATGTGTCTAAATGGGTAGAGGCAGCTGCAGTTCCCAACGACGATTCCAAGACAGTGCAACGATTCCTGCAGAAAAACATATTTACACGGTTTGGGATACCGAGAGCAATTATCAGCGACGGGGGCAAGCATTTTGACAATAGACTAATTGCCAAGATGTTGCAACGCTTCGGCATATCACACAAGTTCGCCACGGCATATCACCCACAAACCAACGGGCAAGCAGAAATTTCCAACCGGGAGTTGAAGAGAATACTCAAGAAAGTTGTAAATCCGTCAAGGAAGGATTGGTCATTAAGACTAGATGACGCACTTTGGGCATATCGCACTGCATTCAAAACACCATTAGGTATGTCCCCCTTCCGGCTTGTCTATGGTAAAACATGTCATCTATCGGTGGAAATCGAGCACAAGGCGTACTGGGCAATCAAGACCGTGAATATGGATTGGGAAAGTGCCGGACAAAAGCGTTTGATGGATCTCAATGAGATAGAAGAATTCCGTGCACTCGCCTATAACAATGCATGAATCTACAAGGAGAAAACAAAGCGATGGCACGACAAGAAACTATTGCCACGGCAATTCACGCCAGGGCAACTAGTTCTCCTATTCAATTCTCGGCTAAAACTTTTCCCGGGAAAGCTGAAATCAAGATGGTCGGGACCATTTGAAGTCGTCAAACCATTCTCTCATGGTGCCGTGATAATCAAGTCCATCTCTGACAACCATGAATTCAAAGTTAATGGACAAAGATTGAAGCACTACAATGGTGCCCATGTGGAACGTAACAAGGAAGTGGTCAATTTAGGAGATGCATGAACATGCTCTCCCTTTTGATATTTTTATTTTTATTTTTGTTTTTTTGTCGATTATTTAATTATTTTATTTATTTTTCATTTTTTCGATTTTTTTAATATTATTATTTTATTATTTTGCCGATTATTAGTAGTTTTAGGATAGTTTTTTTTATTCAAGTCTAAAAATACTATTACACATCTTTATTTATTTTCTTTATTAGTTTATCTTTAATTTTAATCCTTATTTGATTTGTTTTTGAATTGTAGGAAAGGAAGTTCAAGAGAAAGAAGGAATTCTAAACCAAGTAGGAAAACATCTTCAACAAGGAAACTAATGGGCTGAATCTAAGGCTTATATAAAGCCTCTAATTCATCCTAACAAAACCCCTTTTGTAAAAAAATTCTACCAAACCCTAAACCCTTTTTTTTTTTCGATTTCCCCCAAATCCCAACCACCTATCTTTTCTATAAAACCCATCACCCTTAACCTATTCCTACTTTCTATCTTGCAACTTTTTAGTTTCTTTTCTTTTCTTTTCTTTGTTTTTACTCACAACCAAGATCATACATGGCATCCAAGATTAAACTTTTAGTTCATCCAAGTTACTCCAAAGAACCAAGATACAAGAAGTTTGCTACACCGGTGTTCAAGAAAGATTTCAATCCAAGTTTGAAAGCCGGAAGATTCATGAAGAACAAGGCTTTGAATACTCCAACTCTCATCAAGATTTCGGCCTTGAACCATTCATCTTCAAGAGGATTGCACATCAAAAGTGGCAAATCTTTTGCCATCAACCGGAACCGGGTAACATCTCATGGGTAAGAGAATTCTATGCTCACTCACCTAACCCGGATAATCCTTATGTTTTTGTTCGTGACAAGGCCATACTTATAAGTCCCGAAAGCATCAACACCTTTTACGGACTTTACATTGAGAAGGACGAGCATCAAGCCTTCGTTGACCAAATCAATCCCAAGCAACTCGACAAGGTGCTTCAAGAACTCACTCAACCGGGAAATCATTGGAACGACGGAGATGCATGTCCCGAGTGAGTCTACCGATGAAAAGGCCCTACCCAAGTCTGGTTGGAATCAAGCACTAATCTGAAAGCTAATGGGAGAGGCACCGGGAGATTCTTCAAGGCCTCCAATTGCCACGGCAACTCCTGCCGCAGCGGCAATCCCTAATGCCCAAGCACCTAACGCCAGGGCAAATCGGCCATTAATCCCGGGACACTTTGAAGCACTTTTGAACCCATTGACAAGCCGCCTAAGGCAAATTGAAGATCGGCAACTAATGTTCATGCGGTACATGAAGGAGCACAACAATGCCATCACTCAAGTCATCCTAGAAAAGTACCCGGACAATCATGTGTCGTTCCCAATCTTTCCCGCCGAGATTCTTGCCCCGACAACCAATGAAGCAGTCGCCACGGCAACCAAGGAAGCTGACGCCATGGCAACCAACCCTGACGACATCCCGGCAACCACTGCAAAAGCCAAAGGTAAAGCACCTATGCCCGAATCAACTCCTACGGAATCATTTTCTGATTTTTCAGATTCGGACGAGTCCTCCATTGAGCCAATAAAGACCGCACCAATTGTATCCTCCAAGCGAAAAGCCATTGACATTGATGAAGAGGATGATGAGGACAACCCCGCACGAGGATCGATTCCACCACCGACACCAAGAAAACAACCATCGCGTTCAAGCAAGAAAATCAAGATGCCAACTAGAAGGAAACTAATCATCTACGATGACGAACTCTCGGAGTAAGTCCTCGTATGCATTTTTATTTTTATTTTTATTTTCGGTATTTTTATGCATGCATTGAGGACAATGCTTCGCTCGAGTTTGGGGGGGGGATTGTTATTAGTAGTTACCATGTTGAGTTACATTCACTTAAGTATTACATTTAGGATACATAAATTGCTTGCCATGCCTTTAAATTGGAACAAGAATTGCTTAGATTTGATGAATATTCGATGATGACTTTGCCAATACACTTAATTGATAGAATTTTTATTCTAGGATAACCATGGAAAAACTTAGAATTTTACTATGATGCTAAATTTGATGAAACACTGCTGTGGTTTGATTGATTTAAGGAATTCTAGTAAACTTAGGTCGATAATTAACAAATTGGGGGATTAGAATAAAAATTGGATGAATGCTAGAGGTGCCCGAAATTGGCTCTAGCATGTGCTAAAAAAATTGATCACTAGAGGTGCCCGAAATTGGCTCTAGGAGGCGTTAAAAAAAATTTAACTAGAGGTGCCCGAAGCCGGCTCTAGTCGATTAAATTAACTTAAGAAAACTAAAAACAAAACACTATTGGTGCCCGAAATTGGCTCTAGTTAAAACATGTTAAAAAGAACCCAATGAAGTAATTTGAAAACCTATTGTTTGCATAGAATCCGAAAAATCAACTAGCACACAACTCCGCACACACTCACAAGCATTATAGTTTGATTCCGAGTAATTCCTCAGTTTTCTGAAAAATAAAAAGCCAATCATACTTTGTGCCCCGGTTCAGAGAATTGAAATCAAGTTCAAAGCGGAGTTTGTGAAAATTGAAGTCTTGGCAAGTAATTATGAGTTTGCATTGCTTGAGGACAAGCAATAGTTCGAGTTTGGGGGTGTGATAAGTGTTCAAAAGTACTATTTTTATTACCCTTTTTACTCATATTATTGTTAGACTTAGGCTCATATTAGTTGCATAGTTAGCCATTCATGCATTAATCCATGTTTCCTTCCATCGTTGAGCTTGATTACATAAATTGGTAGTTTTTGTGGAAAAGATGTTGCTTTGGTGTGCTTTGTGTGTGTATGTGCAGGATCACTTGCCAAAGCAATGCCGAGCTAGTTGCTGGGCAATGCATGAAGGATATGCCGAGCTAGATGCCGGGCAATGCATGAAGGAGACGAGAGAGGCAGTTGCCATGGCATTTGTCGACAAAAACTAAATGCAATAGGGATGTCGAAATTCATGATTTTACAAGCCCAAGATGACATGGAGCAAGGCCCAAGCCCAAAGGAATTTGATTGCCATGCAGAGATTAAAGAAGAATTAAATTCCAAGAAGATAGGAGAAGTTCTAATAGGAATAAAATTATAATAAAGAATTATATTCTTTAAAGATAATTTAATTCCAACTCAAACTCCTCCTCAAAGAAGGAATTTCGACAAGACCAAGAGAGGAAGCAAAGGGGGATTTTCGAAAAGCTTCATCTTTTCTTCCTTTTTCGATTGGGTTCATGCTAGGGATTTTTTATCTTGTGTTTCTTTGGAACCTAGCCATGAACTAAATTTACTTGGCTATGGTTATTGTGTTTTGTGGTTGTGAGAAACTATTGGTTTTTGTTTAGGTAATAAGAGTTTGCACTTTTCTATTTCAAGGTTTATTCATTCTTGGTTCTTATTATTATTTTTTTGAGTGAATTGGAAGAGGATCTCGTGATTTCATCCATTTATCTAATATCGGGAGAGTTAGATTCAAGAAACGAATGAATATGATCTTTATTCAATCCAATGATGGTGAAGATTAATCGGCTTAGGAATAAGTTAAGGATTTTCAACGGCTAAGAGGAGCGCAAGATTGGTTGTTGTTCACCCTTGATTCACGCAGGGATGTATTATCAAGGCATGCACAAGTAGCTAGAGTTTCGACTTAGGGATAAGAAGAAACCATTGAAGAACGCTCTGCCGAACCTTGAAGGTTGCTGCCCAGACGCCCAAGTAGTTGCCCAACTAGTTGCCCAGGAAACCATCGATTAGTTGCCAAGGCAACCCCGTAGTGCAAGTTGCCACGGCAACTGAGTTGCTCATGCACTCTTTTACCAAGACAATCCAATCGGCTATCACACCTCAACTCACGATAACCTAGCCTATCTCTCTCAATTGAATTCATCTTTTCATTTACTTAATTGCTTTCTAGATTAGTTATTAGTTAAAACTTATATAATCCTTTACTTGTGTTTTTACTTTTTACAGTGCAAGAGACTAGATTCTTGAAGTGGCACCAATCCCTGTGGAGACAATATCTTTTATACTATAACTTGCGACGTGTATACTTGCACATTTGCGTAGCACTTATTACGCGCAACAGCTATACTCATAAGCCCCGAAAACATCAACACCTTTTACGGGCTCTACATTGAGAATGACGAGCATCAAGCCTTTGTTGATCAACTCACGCCCAAGCAACTCGACAAGGTGCTTTAAGAACTCACTCTACCAGGAACTCATTGGAACGACAATAAATACAAGGGCACGATAAATTGCCCCTTAATCCCGAGGCAAAATTATGGAATAAGTTTGTTAAAACTTCTTTAATGCCCACAACACACAATACCACCATTGATACACCTCATCTTTTGCTCATACATTCTATCTTGCATAATCGCATCATTAACATTGGAAAAATGATATGTGATGAGATTTTTGTATGTAGCACAAAAGACAATGGTTCTCTTTTCTTCCCTTGCTTAATTTCCAATATTTACAAGGAGATGCATGTCCCAAGTGAGTCCACTGATGAAAAGGCCCTACCAAAGTTCGGTTGGAATCAAACACAAATCCGAAAGCTAATGGGAGAGGCACCGGTAAAATCGCCAACGCCTTTAGTTGCCGTGGCAATTCCTGCCGCCTCGGCAACTCCTAGTGCTCAAACAACTAATGCCCGGGCAACTCAGACAACAACCCTGGGACAACTTGAAGCACTCTTACAACCATTGGCGAACCACCTTTGGCAAATTGAAGACCAGAAATTAATGTTCATGCGGTACATGAAGGATCACAACAATGTCATCAACCAAGTCATCCTTGAAAAGTACCCGGACAGTTCGCGTGTCGCTCCCCATCTTTCCTACCGAAATCCTTGCCACGACAACCAATGAAGTAGTTGCCACGACAACCACAACAGATGATGCAGCAGCAACCTACACTGTGCCTGCCCAAGTAGTTGCCATGGAAACCAACACTGAAGATGTCACGGCATTCAAAGCTAAAGATAACCCGACAACAACTGCAAAGGCCAAAGGTAAAGCACCTATGCCCAAATCAACTCGTACAGAATCATTGTCTGATTTTTCAAATTCATACGAGTCCTCCATTGGGCCAACAAAGACCGCACCAATCGAATCCTCCAAGCCCAAGCGAAAAGCCAATGACATTGATGAAGAGGACGATGAGGACAACCCTGTACGAGGATCAATTCCACCATCGGCAACAAGGAAGCAACCACTGCGTTCAAGCAAAAGAATCAAGACACCGATCAAAAGGAAACTAATCATCCACGATGATGAACTCTCAGAGTAAGTCCTCGTTTGCTTTTTACTTTTCTTTATTTTTATTTTTCTTTGTTGCATGCATTGAGGACAATGCCTTACTCGAGTTTGGGGGGATTATTATTAGTTAGTTACCATGTTTAGTTGCATTCATCTTAAGTATTGCATTTAGGATACATAAATTGCTTGTCATGCCTTTAGTTGGAACAATAATTGCCTAGATTTGATGAATATCCGATGATGACTTTGCCAATGTACTTAATTGATATAACTTTTTATTCTAGGATAAACATGGAAACACTTAGAATCGTACTATGATGCTAAACTTGATGAAACACTGTGTGGCTTGATTGATTTAAGGAATTCTATCGAACTTAGGTTGATAGTTAAAAAGTTGGGGGAATAGAATAATAATTGGATGAATACTAGAGGTGCCCGAAATTGGCTCTAGTATGTGCTAAAAATTGATCGCTAGAGGTGCCCGAAACCGGCTCTAGTTGAATAAATTAATTAACTTAAGAAAACTAAAAACAAAACACTAGAGGTACCCGAAATTGGCTCTAGTTAAAACATGTTAAAAGAACCCAATGAAGTAATTTGAAAACCTCTTGTTAGCATAGAATCCGAAAAATAAACTTGCACACAACTCTGCACACACTCACAAGCATTATAGTTTGATTCCGAGTAACTCCTAAGTTTTCCGAAAAATGAAAAGCCAATCATACTTTGTGCCACGGTTATGAGAACTGAAATCAAGTTCAAAGCTAAGTTTTCAAAAATTGAAGTCTTGGCGGGTAATTATTAGTTTGCATTGGTTGAGGACAAGCAATAGTTCGAGTTTGGGTGTGCGCTAAGTGTTCAAAAGTACTATTTTTATTACCCTTTTTATTCATATTATTGCTAGACTTAGGCTCATATTAGTTGCATTATTAGCCATTCATGCATGTTTGCGTTGTTTCCTTGGTGGACAAGCTTGATTTCATATTTTGATTAATTTTGTGGAAAAAGATAATGCTTTGGTTTGTTTTTGTTTTTGTTTTTGTGCATAATCACTTGCAAAAGCAAGGCTGGAACCAGTTGACAGGGCAATGCATGAAGGAGATATCGAGCTAGTTGCCAAGGCAATTGTCAATAAGGGATAAGATGATATGGCAGTCAAAATTAATGACTAGATAAACCCAAGATGACGTGGAGCAAAGTTAAATCCCAAAGAAGTTTGATTTCCATGAAGAGGTTAAAGAGAAATTAAATCCCAAGAAGATAGGAGAAGATCTAGAAGGAACTTAAATAGAATAAAGAATTATATTCTTTAAAAGTATTTAATTCCAACTTAACTTCCTCCTCAAAATAGACTTTGACCTAGCCTTATAAATTGATGACCAAGTCATCAACTCCAAGGGGGAGCAAGGAGAGATTTCAATAAGAGAGGGAGAGCAATTGGGAGATTTCGACAAGAATGAGGGAGAGATTTCGACAAAGGCTTCAACCATGCTTCATCTTTTTCTTTCTTGTTCAATTAGGTTGATGTTAGGAATTTTGTCTTGTGTTTCTTTGGAACCTAGCCATGAACTAAATCTATTTGGCTAAGGTTATTGTGTTTTGTGGTTGTGAGAAACAATTGGATTTTGTTTAGGTAATAAGAGTTTGCACTTTCAATTCAAGGTTTACTCATTCTTGGTTCCTATTCTTGTTTGCGAGTGAATTGGGAGAGGATCTCGTAACTTCATCTATTTATCTAATATCGGGAGAGTTAGATTCATGAAACGAATGGGTATGGTCTTTATTCAATCTATTGATGGTGAAGATTAATCCGGCTTAGGAATAAGTTAAGGATTTCAATGGCTAAGAGGAGCGCAAGATTGGTTGTTGTTCACCCTTGATTCACGCAAGGATGTATTATCAAGGCATGCACAAATAGCTAGAGTTTCGACTTAGGGATAAGAAGAAACCATTGAAGAACACTTCACCGAACCTTGAAGTTGCTAACCAGTCGCCTAAACAGTTGCCTAGGAAAACGTGGAGACGATATCTTTTATACTATAACTTGAAGTGGCACCAATTCCTGAAGTGGTAAGAGATTAGATTCTTGAAGTGTCACCAATCCCTGTGGAGACGATATCTTTTATACTATAACTTGCGACGTGTACACGTGCACAATTGCGGAGCACTTATTACGCGCAACACTTACCTCTATTGTGTGATTTCTCCCTCAATTGTTTGATTTAAGCTAAGAAAACACAAGATTAAAATAAGGTTTTTTAAATTAAAGATGGAAAATCATTTTCAAATCAAGAATTTTAGAAATCAAGCCTCTCACCTCTGGAATTTGATGAAAACTTGAATGTTTGGCTGAAGAGAGGTGAAGAGAAAACTTACGTAAAAAGTTTTGTGTAAATATAACTAACTTTAGATATTTTAATTCCTCTTAATTAACCTTTAAAACACATGTTTAAAATGTCTGACTGATGAGAGAAATCACCATCCAAAACTTGCTAAAATAACTCCCTAAAGATTATAAGAATTTGACCCTTTTCAATTTAGTCACCACTAGAATCAAATTTTCAAAAATTGCATTTTGGTCACTAACCAAAATGTCACAACTCCGAACCTCATTTCCCAAAATTGATTTCACCAATATTAATCATATATTAAAAGACGATTTTTAACCATTTTTCCATATTTTTATCTTACTAAAAAATATACAGTTCCGAATCCGACTCAAATCTCTAATCCGGTCCACCAAATCGTGTGATAAGCCTCAAAACTGCTAGGCCCAAAACCGGGGCGTTACAACTCTCCCCCACGTAAGAAATTTCTTCCTCGAAATATGCTCGGAGGTAACCAAAAGCATCAACCGCTCCAACATCACCGACTAACATTCACACGTGGCTTCTTAGCACTATTGTGTCTCTGCATCACCTTAACAAGGCCCACCATCATACCATGCAGAACCCTGCTGCTGGCAACAAGGATCTCCACTAGATCCTTCACACAAGATAACTCAGATCTCAACACAATGCCTTTCACTAGCACAACATGCGAGGAATCCAACCAATACCTTCGCAACATCATCATATGAAACACACCATGAAACCCCTCAACACAGGAAATAACCTCAAACAATAAGCAACAAGACCCACACGCTCAACAAACTCGCATGGTCCACAAAATGAATCATTTTCTTCCAAGGCGATACCATTATGATCATCCGACCATCAACAACACACTTAAAAAAAATACTACGCCTCAAATTCACGTAGAATTTCTGATGATCTGAAACTGCTCTCAAGCGCTTACATAACAACTTCACCTTTTCACTAGTGCCTTTCCACATATCAGACATGGGAACGCATTTTTTCCTAATATAAGTCCAACACACGGGCGTACAACATCTCTACCACACAACGCCTTGAACGGTGCCACCTGTATACTTGCTTGATAATTTCCATTAAAGCAAACTCTAACAAAGGCATGTGCCTTTCACACTTTCCCTAGAGCTCAATGATACACAACCCAACTTATCATTCAAAACCTGAATTTCATGCTCTATCCTACCATCCAACTAGGAAATATATGAAGTACATACACTCAAGCTAAAGCAACATTTCCAAAACCTTGCCGTAACTCACGAATCTTCATCCAAAATTATGGACTAAAGCACACAGTGCAACCGTACTAACCCGACAATATACAAATCTGTTACCTATCCCAAAGCATACATCACAAGCATAGCCATAAAGGTGAACACACTTCACAACCCAATAAACAACCACCTAAAGGAAATCCTTTTGGGTCAGTGTCAAAGGCAACCCAAACATAAAATGCATGGTAATTCTTCCCCATCTTCATTCCAGTATCATCAACATGTGCAACAACCCGAAATAAAACTGATGCTCAGCTTCCGCTCGCTGACAAACCATGCGTCGCACAACAAAATCAACCACAATTTCCTTTAGACCAACCCAACATCAATCCATTTTCAAACCTTCATAAATCTTGGTATTACCAGAAGGCATATCACAAGAACCGGCATGCGCCCCCATCAAAACCATATACCTCAACTCAACTTCAAGAGACGCCACATTCCGATCTTTAAAACACAACACCCCATCACCTTTATCATGAAAATCTATCAGATTTCCTTCTCCCAATAACCTGAATATGCGGTACTGATGCATCATCACACCGTTACCTTCCTCTAAACATCTGCGTCCCAAATGACTTCACTTGCAATTCGGCATCAAGCCTCCATCACGAATCATACCCAACGGTGTAAACATCCTCAACTCTACCGCAACCCTCATAAACAAAGCATCAGCTATAACTTTAGCTCGGACGACATCCAACCATCAAACTACAGCTTTTAAACAACTCCAACCATCCAAGTTGTCAAAAACTCAAATCATCATTAATTTTCATTTTTTCTTACCACACCTGATCCGTGTACACGACACACTTCTCATCACATAATTGGTGTCTCTAAAACATTTAAACAACCACCATCGCGGCAAGCTTCACATCATGCGTAGGACAAAAGAGCTCATGCGCCTTTAACTATCTAGATGCATAAGCCACAATTTCACTTGCAATACTACAACCTCAACAACCCTCGATGCTAAGAACTGGATCTAACCAACCCACAAACTGCCAATTCTAACTTTGGTCGCTCAAGAAATAGCACAAGCTAAGCTCCCAAGAACCATATTACCAACACCACCTTCATACACTACCTTACTTATACCATCACTCCATTACTTTCCGATCAGTCATCCGTAAGTGTGAACATATGTATGCATGATCACTTATATGCCTTCATATATGTCTATGTGTATGTATGCAAAACCTCTAATGTTATGCCAAAATGTATGCATGTACTAACATATTTACATATACATATAAGTGTTTTTACATTGTGCATGTTGATATGTTCACCCTTACTAATGACATTCTCATAACCAGAATTCTTAGCAACATACCCAAAACTCGTACTTCTCAAACAAGGAGCAACATTCACCTCTCCCCAAAAATCTACCAAACCAACCATACTTATCGATCAAAACCCTTCTCGATGCTTCTATACATGGAAAGACCATCAATCAGCATAACAACCAATTGACCTAAAAACTCATGAACTACTTAAATCATCATATCTATGAACGTAACCCATGTATCGGTTAACCCAAATGGCATAACCAAAAAATGTATACTGTCGCAACCCTTACAGAAGGCAAATCTAAACACAAACACATCCTTTACACTCAACAGATGCACCTAAGCCTCGAGCCAAACTTATAAACCACCGATGCACCTCTAAAAAGATCAATAGAACATCAACTTACTCAGCTACCAAACCCTATGCACATCTGTATCATGCCATCCTCCTTTTCCAAAACAACACCAGCACAACCCCCGACGAAACACTAGGCCTAATAAAGCTTTGATTGAGTAATTCTTGAAGAGCAGTAAACACGAGAGCATTGTTTTCGTACAACTCAATGCCAAACTCAACCTCTCAATCCAATGGCAACCCGACCATTCCCTCGAAAACACCTAGAAACTCTCATACCATATACATATCCCGCACACGCACTTTATTTGACCTAGATTCATAACATAGGCTAGGAATACCTTGCAACCAAGGATTCATCAAACGACTCGCCTCTAGCGCCTAAACAACATTAGACAAGAATTTAACATTCTTGCCTATGATTACCTCCCCGCAATCATCAACCCACTAATCCAAACCCAGGCTTACGTCAAAAATTGTGGAGTATCAACTCCAACAAATCAACCGCAACCTCAGGATTTAAACCACCAAAGGGCATTTTCAAACACCCTTCCCGCAACAACTATCTCATCGGGGAACTAGTCCCCTGCATTCGCGCAACTAACACCTACGAGAAGATCGTTTGAAAAACAATTCTCACAACCATCAACAATAACAAGCACAGGGATTCACACTCTACATATCAAATGCAGATAATCCCACCTTATGAGATCACATGATCTATATACCCAACATGCACTTAATACTGTTCTAGTCTGGATACTCTAACCCTGTGGTCCTCACCCAAAACTGTCATCACCACGCCTCGACGTAGGGCAATATCTTTTATCATACCTCTTTTAAATTGAACATTACTGGAACTAGAATCCATAATTCTTTTTCCAGAGCCATAACCTCCTACAAAAAAACAATAAACCCAGGTTCCGCTTGATGTACTTCGCCCATGTAGCAACACGTCAAAAATGGTGTAGTATGAAGCCAACATGTAAACTTTAATACCCTGCTCCAACTTATAACAGAATCAGTCATAGCGATACCTCCCTACCGGTACCCGTTCAAGAGAATACTGGCTCAACCAAACAATCTGTACTCTAAACTCGGCCACATACACACAGCCCTGAACCCAATCCATGAACTGTCATTCCTTTTTATTGAAGTGTCTAAACCCCAGACACTTCTTCCTTAATATAACATGGAATGACTCATAATCTGCCTCATGGGGTTCCACGCTGCAGATACAGTAGTCCACCAACTAAAACATCATCATGCAATAGGGATTCAACACATCCTAACTTACAGGTACCAATACACCCTTTTTGGTCTGAACCCAAATAACATTGGCCATCCTAATCTCGGATGCCCTCAAGTGTCATCCCACGGTACTCAACTCCTCCCAAACTGCAGAGATATTCTAATGGCAACCTCGTTTGCCCCACTTGTCGGTGCAGACACACGCACTCTAGCAATAACAGATTAAAAGCCCAAAACAATGCCTATAACAAGGCATCATATCACCCAACACTGGCTCAACTGGAATATGTGGTATATGCTTCGGGGTGACAAACCCCTAGGAGACACAACACTTTCCTCACTCACTGCCCAAAGGTAACAGCATCACACAAATTCTTATTTCTCCTCTCGGTCGTATCATAACACATTTTCTAAGGCATGATAATCATTTCAAAACCAAATTAAATCAGGCCAGCTTCAAGCAAGGATCCATGACTTCCATTTAAAAATATAAAATTTCAGACTATAATAATAAGGCAATGGGATTCCCAAATTTTCCCCCAACATAGCATTAAGCAATCAACGTGCATTTTACAATCATCGTGCATAGCAAACAATAGAGTTCAACTCACAATAGCACCACATCAATTATACCAACTGTAATACCCCAAAATTTACAGTACTGTTTAAGGGTCATCTAGTGCCAAGATAATTGCTTAAAAGCTTACTTAGTGACTAAAATGACAAAAATGCAAAAGTTAGGATTTTCTCAATTATAGACTGTAGAAAAGAAAATTTTGAGGTTTTAAGGTGTTGTGTGATAGAGAGCGAGTAAAATAGAGTACTCACAAAATTTGGTAAAAATCCAAGAAAAATTGGAATGGGAATTCAAGCTTAAAGTTTAGCGACCAAAATGATAAGTTTTCAATACTTGTATAGTATAAGTCAAAAAATGAAAAGTTAAAGGACCAAAGTTGTAATTACTTAACATTTAGGAGTTTTTATCTCATAAATAGATAGAGAATCTAAGGATGTAAATCGAATGTGGAATTATTGGTTCGATCTGATATTTCGATTATTGGGAAAATCGCAGTTAAAGTTTAATTGGAATTCTGATACCTGGACCGAACTGAAAATTATAGAATTTTGCCATATGATAGAGAAAGGTTATAAAAGTCATTTCTAAGTGTTGAAAATATTTTTAGTTTGATTCAAGATGAATCATATAGTTTATTTCTAAGTAAAGGATTATTTATCGGTATATTGGATCGAATGGAAATTTTTGGAGATTGATCCAAAAGACATGGAAAAGTTCATAAAATATTATTTTATGATTATTTTATTGTATTTGGTTGGATTCAAACTAGATTTAGTTGAATTTATACAAGACAAGTGGACAAATTGGATTAAAAACAAAAGATGAAGACCATTCTTCATACTCAAATTTCGAAATATGAGGGGGAGAAAGAAAGAAAAATGGAGAAAAAATTTCTAACTTCGATTCAAGCCCCGAAACTCGATTTTCAAGTAATCTCATCAACTACAAAGTTGTTATACTCTTCAAGCTCTATCTTCTGGTGTAAATAATTCATGAAAAGCGTGCTTGATTGATGAGAATTTTGCATGAGAAGGAATTAGGGTTTATGCAAAAAGTTTGGGGCTTTTGGAATTTTATGATTCTGTGATTTAATTCAAGTTGAAATCAAGCTAGTATGATGTTAAAATAATGATTAGGGTTTATGGATTCAAGTTTAATTTAGGGTTTGTGATGTTGAAAAAAGGAATTAGTAAGCTTGATTTGTTGTTTGGAAGCAAGACCCTAAGTTAATTTGATCGGGACCAATTCGGCAATCTTAAAAGTTAGAGGACCAAACTGAATTTGTATGGAATTGGCATGTATTTATGTTATTAAGGATGTTGCAGATGTGAAATTGATGTTAGAATGTGATACCGATGTTAAATTGAATTAGTAACCATTCGACAATTTTGAAGTATTTAGGGGAAATTACTGTAAAAATTATTTTGATGATGGAAATGATGAGAATGATTTTATACAAGGTGACTAAAATGAAAATCCCTAATTAAATTGCATTAGGGACCAAAATGTAAACTTTGTAAAGTTTATGGACTTGATTGTTAAGCTTGTATTTGAGGAATATTATGTTGGAAAAATTAAGTCTAGTGATTTAAATGTTGATTTTGATGTTTAAATCAACATTTTGGGTTAAATTGAGTATTCGGCTACTTTAGGGACCAAAGTGAAATTTTTAAAGTTTGGTCTTAAAGTGTAAAGGATGAGAAATGTAAGGACTAGACTTGTAAATTTTGGTTTGAAGTTTAAAAGAGTCCTTAGGGACTAAAATAGATATTTTGGGAAAAGTTGGAGATCTAAAGAAAAATATGAGAAGTTGTGATTCAAATATAGAAAGCTTTATCAGATCATAATGGATGGTTATTTTATTTACTTTCCATTATTGTATATGGAATGAATATGTACTAACATATACTTTAAATGGTATATGTTATATTAATGTAGACTCTGATATAAATCGAGGTCGTATCAGTAGAAAAGGAAAAGAAAAAGACCGGGAGTGATATTGAATAGCAAAGGCAACCTCATTACAAGGCTAAGGTGAGTGCATACATGTTTTTAAATGTATGTTTATTAACATACTAAAGGGAGTCTTGTGATAAGTCACCCAAAAAGGTAAAGAATTTTTATAAACAACATAATATATATTTTATAGCATGATATATACATGACAAAGTTATTTGATATAGTTATTTTTATGGCAGTACACCATGAAAGTTATAGAGCATATTGAAGTATGAACTGCTCTAATATGATATATTTTACATGATATAAATTGTATATGGGTTGCTTGCCATATTGCAGGAATTGTTTTAAGTTTGCCCTTGGTAGTATAATATTAAGTTAGACAATATTGTGGTATACCATTAGGAGTCGTACATTTATTTGACACTTCAATGTGTCTGACACGTGTCCTACCGTTATTTGACACTTTATTGTGTCTGACACTTCATTGTGTCCTACCGTTATTTGACACTCAAATGTGTCTACAAGTTTAAAGAAAAGTCTTTCTTGTCCTTCTAGTTAAAGGGAAAAGAGAAGCGCTTTTGCTACTGAGAAAGCGAACGGTCAGCGCGAAGGTTCAAGACTTAGCCGAGCGTTAGTGAAGCTAGATTTTCATAGCAAGGCACTTCGAGTCAGCGAAGAGCTGTAGTAGCACAGAAGCCCTATGTGCTATAATGTTGAGCTAAGGACGCTTTGCCTTATCTATAAAAATAGTCAACTGAGTTATGAACGAATTAGCTCCTTGGTAATGGCTTAATCTATAGATAGATAGCCCTATCATGGGAAACTATCACGTTAGGTTTGGAGAGAGATGAGATCGGTTATATAATAGGGGAGCAGATACAAGCTTTTTTCTTTCAATAGTCGGTTAAATGACTACAGTATCATCAGTCTACTCTACCTCAATTCACCATTTCGAACTTTATACATAAGGTTTTTCCGTACCAGCGTCTTCTACCTATACCGCGATTCAAGAACCTAAAGGAGAATTTGGTGTCTTTCTGGTCAATAATGGAAGCAATCGTCCCTACCGTCGTAAAATAAGAGCACCCAGATCTTCCCATTTACAAGGAATCGATTCTATGTCCAAACATCACATGCCAGCAGATGTGGTCACCATCATAGGTACTCAAGATATTGTGTTTGGAGAGGTGGATAGATAGGACTACTAGTTGCTCGATCAGGACCTAGCTTTATTGCGAGCCCAAAAGTCCCCAATCTTCAACAAGAAAGAAGCAGGACGTGGAAAAAAGAAGAAAAGCCTATGATACACAGAGTGGCAAATCGAGATCACTCTTCCTTTTACCTAACTAAAGGCTTTGTTATTCAGCAAAGACAGGGTCTGGCCCAAGCAGTGGTGCTTTAGCCAGCCTTACTCATCTATGAGACATATGATAAAGTGGGAGAATATGGTGTCATGACTTTTTTCTTGAAGGGCATCCTCCGTTGACGAATCTATTTTAAGCCTACGATTCTCGGATCTCTCATTGGATCAAGAAGGCTGAAAACCAGGCTCCAAAGGAGCGTTGTCAACCTCTTGTCTGTCAGTGAGTGATTCCTCGTATGTGTAAAGGCGGGTAGACCATCTCATCTCTTTCCCAAGAGTGGTGGATCGAACTTCGATCATGTCATGAGAGTGGATTCAGTTGGTTCCATCGGTCATTCTACGAACCTGACAGCTATCACTTACTGATCAATGAAAGTGGAGTCAGTTTCAATCTTCTTCGAAGCTTGAAAGTCAAAGAGTCTCATGCACTTGCTTATGGAACTCTTGCTTCAAAGAATTATCCTCAAGAATTACAACATTTGCTTCTTGCTCTATAGGCTTGAAGGTGGTATGAAAGAAATAGATCTTAGTGCCTTATATACGACCTATAAGGAGAATTGCTTCTCTCACCCGTAGGCGCAAGGGTTCTTTCTTATTGATTCATGCGCATCTTCTTCTTCTTCTTTGACTTAGGCTGCTCCGTGCCTTTCACAGACAGGGGAGAGGATGAGGGGAGTTGGCTTGCTTAAAGGTAAAGGGCTCTCAAGGCTCTAAAGCAGGGGAGAGGATGAGGGGAGCATCCCTCGCCCAGGGGGCACTTTTTTACCATACAATATTATCTTTCTTCAAGGAAATGTACTCAATAAAAAAAGGTACTAAAAGGAATAAAGAAAGCAATACTTTTCAAGTACGCGACTCGTTTATTAGTTACTTGATATTTACCTTGGTCTACGGGATTTCACATGATAACTATATAATTATACAGTATAGATATATGACTTTACAGTACAGGTATATGATTTTACAGTAGAGAATTATTACAGTATAGGTACATGATTTTACAATATAGAAATTCCTGCATTACCGAATATGTAATTTAATGACTATCATGTTTTATAAATTATCATGCATTAGTGTATTATATGTCACTCATCTTATGCCTCACTGAGATATACTTAGCGTGTATTTATGTTATACACGCAGGTGATCAGGATTAGTAGATGACAACTTTTTCATCATCATTATGTATAGAAGATAATTGACAGGTATTTCAGTAATTCATGACATCCGTATTTTTTATATATGTTTAATAGTGGCATGTACTATATAAACCGGCCTATTTTATTAAAGTGCCTTAATTAGGTCAGTAAATATTTTATAAATCTTTTATAGACGGTAAATATGTTTACAATTTAATTATTATATGACCTGATTTGGCATATCCTATATGAGGCTAGATCCGAATAATATTAAATAGAATCATTTTTAATAAAATGATTTGTGTTAATATGATTTTATTATTTATGTAAAAAGTTTTATTATCGGATATAGAGTTAATATTTTATTTATGAATTGATTAAAGTTAAGCGTGCTTGAGCTAAGGAAATTTCAAAATGGGTGACCACTGGGATGTTTTCAAATTTTTTTTAAATTACCCCAGTTTTTGATTAAAAGACTGTTTTAAATGGTCATGACATTTCTGACTCGTTTTTGGTATACGGTCACGGGAAGGTGGTGTTACATTTATTGGTATCAGAGCTACAGGTTTAGCCGATTTTGGAGTTAAACCGAGCTCGATAAAAGTGATAAAGTGTGTACATGCTACTAGGATGTCAAATTGACTGAAAAAAGTACTTGTATGATTGATGTAATTGTTTATTAGTCAAAAAGGGGTTGCTATAAGAATGAATGTCTGAACGAGAATGAATCTCGTCAGATTATTAAAAGAGAGAACATTATGAGGTCCCAAAAATGAGTAAGGAGGTTATAAGTCTAGTACCCGGTTTATACGGGGTAATAGTGAATGGACTTATATAGTAATGAAAGCTGTTTAAAATGCAAGATACTTCCTTACAAATGGTAACTGCAGATAGAAATCGAATTCAGGGTCCCTATCAGTAAAGGATTTACGAACTAATGGGTATACAAGAGACACGGATGATGATCAAATGTCGGCATATTGATGGTTAAGTGATAATGGTTGGAGTAATGCCCAAAAAATAATTGTTAAAGGAAATATTGAAATCAGTGTTGTGAAGTCTATAAAGCCTTTACTATGAAAAGCTGATAAAGTATTTAGCACAGATAAGTATCTTGCTCAAAATATTGCAATAAAATGTCGTTTAAGGTGATTGGTTAAAAAGAAGCATGGGTGGTGTTTAGATCCTTTTTTCAAGTAAAATGGATTTCAAAGTACTAGAGTAGTGACTTTAGTAATAAAATGAAAAGACTGTTAAAGGTAGGGATGAAGACTTAATTAGTCTTTGTAATGAATATTAAGATGAATAATGAGGACATAAGTACAATTTCGACAGTTCAGTATTGATGTAATTCCCGGTAATGAGGCAGTGTCTATGGCTCCATACAGAATGGCACATACAGAGCTTAGAAAGTTAAATTCACAGTTGCAGAAATTATTAGATAAAAGATTTATATTTTCTAGTACATCACTGTGGGGAGCTTCGGTGTTATTTGTCAAAAAGAAAGATGGTTCATTGTGGATGTGTGTTGATTTTCGATAGTTGAACAACGTAACAATAAAGAACAAGTATCCATTACCGAAAATAGAAGATTTGTTTGATCAACTAAATAGAGCAGCAGTATTCTCCATGACTGATCTCTGATCCGGTTATTATCAACTAAAAGTTAAGGAGGAAGATGTTCTAAAAACAACATTTAGAACAAGGTACAGACATTATGAATTTGTAATAATGCCATTTGGTCTTACTAATGCTCCGGTTGCATTCATGGATTTGATGAACCGAGTATTTCAGTCGTATCTTGATCAGTTTATTATAGTCTTCATTGATGATATATTGGTGTATTCGAAGACTAAAGAATATCATAATGCACAATGGAGGATAGTGTTACAAATTTTGCGAGAAAAGAAGTTATATGCCAAACTTTCAAAATGTGAGTTCTGGGTCACATTGCTTCAGCTGAAGGAATCAAATTGGATTATAAAAAGATATAGTCTATTGTTGAATGGGAAATTCCCAAGAATGTTACCAAGGTTCGGAGTTTCTTGGGACTTGCTGGATATTATCAAAGGTTTGTGAAAAACTTTTCTATGATAACTGCTCCATTTATGAAGTTATTGAGAAAGAATGTTCCATTTATTGGGACTGAAAAGTATCAAGAAAGCTTTGACCAGTTAAAGAAAATTTTAACAGAAGCTCTAGTTTTAGTACAGCCCGAATCGGGAAAGGAGTTTACTTTGTATAGTGATGTATCTCATAATGGATTGGGGTGCGTATTAACGCAAGAGTGAAAGGTGGTTGCCTATGCTTCTCGACAATTAAAGCCACATGAAAGGAATTATCTGAACCATGATTTAGAGTTGGCAGCTGTAGTTTTGCTCTAAAAGTGTGGCGACATTATCTCTATGGTGAATGTTGCCATGTATATACTGATCATAAGAGTTTAAAATATTTGATGACACAGAAAGAATTGAATCTATGGCAACGAAGGTGGTTGGTGCTGATAGAGGATTATGATCTGATCATTGATTATAACCCAGGTCAGGCAAACGTTGTAGCAGATGCCTTGAGTCGAAAAACATTTGCTACATTACGAGCTTTAAATGCTCAGTTAAAGGGAAAATTAGATGGTTCATTGTTGGTAGAGTTGCAATTGAGATCATCATTATTAGATCAGATTAAAGAAAGTCAGCAACGAGATGAAGATTGTAAAACCAAGATAAAACAAGTGGAATCAGGTGGAATTAAAAATTTTGAGATTAAACCTAATGGGTGCCTCTATTATAAAGATAAAGTGTATATCCCTGAATATGCTGAGTTGAAACAAGATTTGCTTACTGAGGCACACTATAGTCCCTTGACTATGCATCCCGGGGGAAACAATATGTATCAAGATTTGAAGAGTCAATATTGGTGGCCTAGTATGAAAAGAATGATATCAGAGTTTGTTGCCAAGTGTTTGACTTGTCAACAGGTAAAAGCTGAGCATCAAGTGCCATCAGGAAAGTTACAACCTATTTCTGTTCCGCAATGGAAGTGGGATAGAATTACTATGGATTTTGTGATAGGATTGCCATTGACTCCCAGCAAGAAAGATTCTATCTGGGTAATTGTGGACAAGTTAACTAAATTTGCTCACTTTATGCCATTTAGAATAGATTATTAGATGAGCAAGTATGTTGAGTTGTATATTATAGAAATAGTCCGACTACATGGGGTGCCTATATCCATAGTGTCAGATCGAGATCCAAAGTTCACATCAAGATTTTGGAAAGCATTGCACAGAGCTTTGGGGACAAGATTGAACTTCATTACTGCATTTCGTCCTCAAACAGATGGTTAGTCTGAAAGGATAATTTAGATACTTGAAGATATGTTAAGAGCTTGTATAATTGAATTTGAAGGATCATGGGAAAAGTACTTGCCATTAGTAGAATTTGCTTACAATAATAGTTATCAAGCAAGTATTCAAATGGCACCTTATGAAGCTCTTTATGGTCGGGAGTGCAGATCACCATTGAACTGGTTTGAGTTACATGATTGCAAGTTGATTAAGCCAAATATGTTACAAGAAATGGAGGTAAAAGTTAAGATTATACAAGAAAATCTAAAAAAAGGCAGCTGATCGATAAAAGTATTATGTAAACTTGAAAAGAAATGACATTCAATTTGAAGTTGGAGAAAACGTATTTTTGAATGTCTCTCCATAGAAGAAAATAATGTGTTTCGGGCGTAAAGGAAAACTAAGTTCCAGGCATATTGGTCCATATGAAATTGTAAGGAAAGTTGGGTCTGTGGCATATCAGTTAGCTCTTCCGTTGGAGATGAATAAAATTCATGATGTTTTTCATATTTCGATGCGTTAAAGATATAGATCAGATCCATCACATATGATTGTACTGGAGTAAATTGAGCTACAATCAGATTTGACATATGAGGAGGAACCAATAAAGATACTAGCTTATGGTGTCAAATAATTAAGGAACAGGCAAATACCATTGTTGAAAGTCCTTTGGCGCAATCACAAAGTGAAAGAAGCAACATGGGAAGCAAAGGATATAATGGAAAAATAGTATCCGCACTTGTTTAAAACAAATACGTTTTAAAAATTCGAGGATGAGTTTTCTTAAGGGGGAGAGAATTCTAATAACCCAGAATTTACAGTACTGTTTGAGGGTCATTTAGTGCTAAGATAATTGCCTAAAAGCTTACTTAGTGACTAAAATGACAAAAATGCAAAAGTTAGAATTTTCTCAATTATGGATTGTAGAAAAGAAAATTATGAGGTTTTAAGGTGTTATGTGATAGAGAGTGAGTAAAATAGAGTACTTGAAAATTTTGGTAAAAATCCAAGAAAAATTGGAATGGGAATTCAAGGTTAAAGTTTAGTGACCAAAATGATAAGTTTTCAAAGCTTGTATGGTACAAGTCAAGAAATGAAAAGTTAAAGGAATAAAGTTGTAATTACCTAAAAGTTAGGAGTTTTTATCTCATAAATAGATAGAGAATAGAAGGATGTGAATCGAATGTGGAATTATTGGTTTGATCTGATATTTCGATTATTTGGAAAATCGTAGTTAAAGTTTAAGTGGAATTTGGATACCTAGATCGAACTGGAAAATTATGGAATTTTTCCATATGATAGAGAAAGGTTATAAAAGTCATTTCCAAGTGTTGGAAATATTTTTAGTTTGATTCAAGATGAATCCTAGAGTTTATTTTTGAGTAAAGGATTATTTATCGGTATATTGGATCGAATAGAAATTTTTGGAGACTGATCCAAAAGACATGGATTCCAACTAGATCGAATAGAAAAGTTCTTAAAATATTATTTTATGATTATTTTATTGTATTTGGTTGGATTCCAACTAGATTTAGTTGAATTTTTACAAGAATGGCAAACTAGTTAAAGGGCAAATTGGTCATTTTGCCCCAATGGTAATTTTGAAATATTTAAAAACTTATAAGGGTAATTTTGGAAAGAGGAAATGGGAGATTTA
Organism: Hibiscus mutabilis; assembly: GCA_019671005.1. Classification (NCBI taxonomy): domain Eukaryota; kingdom Viridiplantae; phylum Streptophyta; class Magnoliopsida; order Malvales; family Malvaceae; genus Hibiscus; species Hibiscus mutabilis. The sequence goes on along the minus strand of CM033728.1, from coordinate 21,796,758 downwards.
ATCTTGGCCCTTGATTGATGATACGATCAATCTCAACCATTGGATTAAAAGGGCATTTTAGTAATTTCACTATCTAAATGAATTTAAAATTCATTTATACAAGACAAGTGGACAAATTGGATGAAAAACAAAAGATGAAGACCATTCTTCATCCTCAAATTTCGAAATATGAGGGGGGGAAAGAAAGAAAAATGGAGAAAAATTTTCCAAGTTTGATTCAAGCCCCGAAACTCGATTTTTAGGTAATCTCATCAACTATAAAGTTGTTCTACTCTTCAAGCTCTATCTTTTGGTGTAAATAATTCATGGAAAACATGCTTGATTAATGAGAATTTTGCATGAGAAGAAATTAGGGTTTATGGAAAAAGTTTGGGGCTTTTGGAATTTTATGATTCCATGATTGAATTGGAGTTGAAATCAAGCTAGTATGATGTTAAAATCATGATATTGAGTTAGGATTTAAGTTCTACATGTTTTGATTTTTATGAAGATGATTATGGTTTATGGATTCAAGTTTAATTTAGGGTTTGTGATGTTGAAATAAGGAATTAGTAAGCTTGATTTGTTGTTTGGCAGCAAGACCCTAATTTAATTTGATAGGGACCAATTCGGCAATCTTAAAAGTTAGAGGAGCAAATCTGAATTTGTATGGAATTGGTGTGTATTTATGTTATTAAGGATGTTGGATATGTGAAATTGATGTTAGAATGCTATACCGATTTTAAATTGAATTAGTGACCATTCGGCAATTTTGAAGTGTTTAGGGGAAATTATTGCAAAAATTATTTTGATGATGGAAATGATGAGAATGATTTTATACAAGGTGACTAAAATGAAAATCCCTAATTAAATTGCATTAGGGACCAAAATGTAAACTTTGTAAAATTTAGGGACTTGATTGTTAAGCTTGTATATGAGGAATATTATGTTGGAAAAATTAAGTCTAGTGATTTAAATGTTGATTTTGAAGTTTAAATCAACATTTTGGGTTAAATTGAGTATTCGGCTACTTTAGGGACCAAAGTGTAAATTTTTAAAGTTTGGGTCCTAAAGTGTAAAGATGAGAAATGTAAGAACTACACTTGAAAATTTTGGTTGGAGGTTTAAAAGAGTCCTCAGGGGACTAAAATAGATATTTTGGGAAAAGTTGGAGATTTAAAGAAAAATATGAGAAATTGTGATTCAAATATAGAAAACTTTATCAGATCAATTTTCTATATAATGGATGGTTATTTTATTTACTTTACATTATTGTATATGGAATAAATATGTACTAACATATACTTTAAATGGTATATGTTAAAGTATATGTTATATTAATGTAGATTCTGATATAAATCGAGGTCGTATCAGTAGAAAGGGAAAAGAAAAAGATCGGGACTGATATTGAATAGTAAAGGCAACCTCATTACAAGGCTAAGGTGAGTGCATACATGTTTTTAAATGTATGTTTATTAACATACTAAAGGGAGTCTTGTGATAAGTCACCCAAAAAGGTAAAGAATTTTTATAAACAACATAATATATATTTTATAGCATGATATATACATGACAAACTTATTTGATATAGTTATTTTTATGGCAGTACACCATGAAAGTTATAAAGCATATTGAAGTATGAACTACTCTATTATGATATGTTTTACATGATATAAATTGTATATGGGTTGCTTGCCATATTGCAGGAATTGTTTTAAGTTTGCCCTTGGTAGTATAATATTAAGTTGGACAACATTGTGGTATACCATTAGGAGTCATACATTTATTTGACACTTCAATGTGTCTGACATGTGTTCTACCGTTATTTGACACTTCATTGTGTCCTACCGTTATTTGACACTCAAATGCGTCTACAAGTTTAAAGAAAAAGATAGTACTTTTCAAGGACGCGACTCGTTTATTAGTCACTTGATATTTACCTTGGGCTATATGATTTCACATGATAACTGTATAATTATACAATCCAGATATAAGACTTTACAGTACATGTATATGATTTTACAATACAAAATTATTACAATACATGTACATGATTTTACAGTACAGAAATTCCTGCATTATCGAATATGTAATTTAATGACTATGATGTTTTTTAAATTACCATGCATTAGTGTATTATATGTCACCCATCTTATGCCTCACTGAGATATACTTATTGTGTATTTATGTTATACACGCAGGTGATCGGGATTAGTAGATGACAACTTTTGCATCATCATTATGTATAGAAGATAATCGACCGATATTTCGGTAATCATGACATCCGTATTTTTTTTATATATTTTAATAGTGGCATGTACTATATAAAACCAATCTATTTTATTAAAGTTCCTTAATTAGGTCAGTAAATATTTTATAAATCTTTTTTTAGACGGTAAATATGTTTACAATTTAATTATTATATGTCCTAATTTGGCATATCTTATATGAGGCTAGATCCGAATAATATTAAATAAAATCATTTTTAATAAAATGATTTGTCTTAATATGACTGTATTATTTATGTAAAAAGTTTTATTATCGGATCTAGAGTTAATATTTTATTTCTGAATTGATTAAAGTTAAGCGTGCTTGAGCTAAGGAAATTTCAAAATGGGTGACCACTAGGAAGTTTTCAATTTTTTTTTAAATTACCCACTGTTTTAAAAGGTCGTGACATTTCTGACTTGTGTCTGGTATACGATCACGGGAAAGGGGTGTTACACCAGCTCCTAATTATCGCAAACCTGGCTCTAATACCACCAAGTGTAACCCCCTTGACCTGACCTAGTCGCAAGACCGAACTGAGCGAGCTACATTAGGTTTACTGAAGTAAACCGAGAAGATAAACCTAAAACGCGTCCATTTTTTATCTTTTCTATATGTATTATTACTTTCCTACATGTACATACTGTTCACGGGCGATAACTCATCTCAATCGCGCATCGAATCGATATCCAATTGAACACAAACATAAATTAGGGACTAAATTGCAAATTTAGCAATATACAGGGACTTTTCCCAAGTTTAAGTTACCAACCTTAAATTAAATATATTTCATGCTTACATGTCAAAAATTAGCTCAATACGATCATCCAATATCATTCAATTGCATCACCAAGATTTAGGGACTAAAATGCAAGAAAATAGAACCTTCTTTCCATGACATAAATAGCTTTAACACCCGCCTTTATCGATATGGCCTAATAGCCCCGTTTCGATACATTGCAAGCTGTACCGGTACTCCATGTCGGATTTAAACATAATTTAAAGTTTATCAAAGGCTGTACCGATACGGGTTACAGGTGTTTCGGTACATGGGATCTATCCCAAAAAGTAATTTCCAGTAGCGTAATACCGTACCGATACCCCTGATCCCATACCGATACGCTTAAGCTTATCTTGCTTAACCGTGCCGATACTTGAATACCCGTATCGATCCCAGGTGCCTAAATTCGCCTAGCCGTATCGATACGGTCCCTCGCGTATCCGTACGCCTGGGCCTGTAATGTCACTTTTAGCTGGTTTATCATACATTCAACCATACCAAAACACCCTAACATACATCTAGCATACTCAAGGTTCAAACCACATCAAAGCATCACAGATTCAACAACGTTTCATGACATTTTGCTTCAAATGTAATCTATAGGCATGCACCCTATAAAACATTCAAGGAACACATAAAACTCCAACGCATCACCAAAAGCAAACCATAAAGGCCTTTTACAAATCAAGAGTAGCTAAACAAACTTGTTCAAACAGGGAGTTCAACAAAACATCTCCCAAATAACCACGAAAACCCCTATAGCCCTTATTGCTTATAGTCTAGTTCAAACATACATTGCTTACCAAGTCTTGTACCGATCCCTTGCTTCCCGCTGCCTTCCAAGCTTTTAATTCTCTGTATTGATGGATAAAGAGAGCATAAGCACACTAGGCTTAGTGAGGAGTGCTCAAAAACAAAACACGATCAATGCATTTAAAACCATTTCTTAACAACACATTGGAATCTCATTTCAATCATTCTTTAAACATCATTTAAACATTACTATTGAAACATCATGCCTTGAAAACCATGCAATTTTCATCTTTAAAAACCAGCATATTAAACCATATGCAATATGAATCATTTACAACAGCAAATTCCATTGCTAGACCTCAATTTAAGCCTTTCCATGCATAACAACCATATGCAAAGCTTAAACAGTAAACGTGTATAAATCACATTATACAACAAAAACTTTCCAATGATACATCAACAATTATATTGGCTCACAAGTGATCATTAACCAAGTTCATTTACCAAAAGAGTTCATCGGATACACGGATTCAACAAGTGTTTACCCAACACTTCATACATTCTCACAAGCAACACAAGGTTCACACACGGGAGTTTTCGGTACACATAAACCCCTCCACCATTGTGACACCTGTGGTGGAGTATTCGGTACACCACATAAACCCCTCAACACCACTCATCGATAGATGTATAATCCACTAACAGGAGTTTACAGTACCATATAACCCCTCGACCGTTAGGGTACTTGGATGGAGTTTTCGGTACACCGTATAAAACCCCTCAACATCCAAGGTGACTTATTATAGTGCACTATCAATCCTATGGCCGGCCAACTATACCCGATAACAATTTTTAAACCACATCACTTGCCAATATAATTAACCATTTAGCATTTACCTCACTGTTTTTAACAAGCATTAAACCAAACCTTTTTCCAAAGCAGCAACCATGCTTTAAACCACAAGTATAAACCATATGCTTACAAGATCACTTACCATGTGCATCCTTCAGCATTTCATGCTTAAAAACAATATATCACACACTTAAAACAAGCTTAAACAGTAGGTACATGTAATTCAAAGCAATTGCATAAAACCATTTCATACTAGCATGACCGAGAGAGAAAATCCACTTTTACTTACTTCCGAGTTTAAAACAGCTTATCAAGCTAGGTTTAAACTCCCATAAACCACCTTTAATACATTCAAATGCTGGAATCCACGTTCTCACCCACCAATACGCGAAACCTCGATTCGTCGACGCAAAAACATGCATCTGAAGCCTCTAAAGCTTCAATGATCTCTTTTGGATCCATCTCCTCTATTTTAACCACATTACAACAGAGGATTAATGCATCTCAATGCCTTTATAACACTGCAACAACAGATCCTCACAAACTCTTACATTCACCTCACAATTACCCAACCACTACAACCGAAAACATAATCTAATCCTTTCCAAACACAACCCAGCCACAACCTACCAATCTAACATCACATTTATCACCAAGTAATACCTAAAAAAGAACCAAAGCTGTAACACCCTCAACGTATACTCGTAGTATAGATATACATTAAGGATCTCACAATATTATTTAATAGAGTTCTAGACTTGTAATTTTTTTAGAAGATCTGACATAAAACTAGTTTATAAAATAACCGTTTTTTGACTTTCGAAGTATTCATGACCTATTTGCATATTGCTAGTTTTGACCTTGAATTGATTTATAAAATATGTTAATCATTTATTAAAATAAGTATATAACTCAGGGTGAAGACTAGGTTATAGAGTAGCGCAAATCCGAATAAAGAGAAAAATAAAACAAACCAAAATAAAGAACAAACCTGAAAATTCAGATTTGCTTATGGTGGTGGCGTCAATAGAGGAATCTTGAATATGTGGAGATGGCGTGATGAATTGATAGTTGTCCTCGGCACCCTATTAGACGCAATTATCTAAGCAAGCAACCTCAAGCGGCTCTAGCCTACCCTCCCAAACGCGATTGTATGGGCAAGCAGGAGTGTGAAGATCCTCAACAACAAATCCCGGAGAACTTGAAAATCGATTTGCTTCTAAAACACAAGATAATGTTCTTGCAAGATGGAAATCAAAAGAGAATTTTGTTTAATCATTCAAATCTGAATTACAATGTGGGTGAAGCCTCCTTTATATAGGCCATGGAGAAGTTCTAATCCTACTAAACTTAGGAATTAAATACAATAAATAAATGCTAAATATAAAATCCTAATTAAATAAATATGATCTTAATATATATTGCAGAATCCTATAATGATTTAAATTACAAATAATCAAATAAAATCTTGAAAATTCGTAATTATCCAAAAATCTCGTATTAATTCCGTATAGGAGTTTCTGCATGCGTTGTCTTTGCTAAAATAAACGTATCTTGAGATTCGGATGTCCGATTGAGGTATTTCAAGATGCAATTGAATGTTGATTGACAGCTGGACAAGTTTTAAGAAGACATGTTGACCCATAAATGCATGGATCCCATCCAAAAATACTTCACAAGTTGACCGATGTTTCTGACTTGCAAAGCCATTTCAACTTCTTTTCCAAGATGATTATTTTGACCCCTCTCAAGCTCGTATCACTAGGTATACTGCCTAGGCCCTTTCTTAAATTTTCAAATCATTACGTGATAAATGATAATTAAAACTTTTACCTATAAAACAACTAACGAATAAATTGATACATGCCCACTAGAGAATATCATAAATTAGAATGTCTTACTGATGTTTGGTAGATTGCAGCTTGATTAACATGCTTGACTCCTCTTCTGGTAAGTTTCCAATAACCTACGTGTGAAACAGCACACGCTAAGTATTTACTTAGTGAGGCAACTATAATTTAAAGTAAAACATTTCAATGTATAAAAATAACATAAATAAACAAATTACTGTGTATATTATATAAAAATATATAATTGTGTAAAACTAACTTATCAAAGTCATTCCTCTGTCATGTAACAGTGCAATATAGTTCCTGCAAAATGGCAAGTGACTCCTAATTGCAGTTTATGTCATATCATCAAACCTTATTTTATTAATCAAATATACATTAAGCTTTTTAACTTAACTGCCTACATAAATGCATTTCATGTATTATAGCCCGAAGTACAATATAATGTGATACTTTGGTACACGAGTCATCATAACCGACACCATAGTGTCTACAACATCGTAGCATCTAATGATGAGTACGTACTCGAGGATGCCCTTTGCTCCTCATACTTGCACATTTTGTGCTATGTACACCGTAGTGTTTGAACCGACTTCGTAGAGTCTAACTTGACCCTAAAGAGTCTATCTCGACCTCGAAGAGTCTATCTCGCACCGTAGTGCTATGACGCAGCTGATAGGACTCTATGGATATCCAACTAAACCAAAGACTCTACGGAAACATCATTCTTTGGGGTAAACTATTTATTTAAGGGGTTAAAATACATAACTTTTGAAAATTGCACTTTGATCACTAAACTTTTCCAAAGTTTATACTTTAGCCACAAAACTTTCAAAATTTACATTTTGGTCAATAGACAAAAATTGGGATATTACAATTCTCTCCCCATTAAGAAAATTCGTCCTTGAATTTTCAACACGTACCTGGTTCAAAAAGGTAAGGAAACTTCTTTCTCATATCTTATTTTCTTTCCCAAGTCGTTTCCTCAACTTTACGATTTCGTCAAAGAACTTTAACAAGCGAAATTGACTTATTTCCTTAGTTCTTTGACTCCATGTTTTACCATCTTTACCTTATCTTTAACTTCTTTAGTTTGCTCAAGGGCATCTACATCTCGATCCTTTGAATTCAATCACACATGCCTTTAACATATCCTCTAAAATCTAAATAGTTCGCTCTGATTGTCCATATGTTTGATGATGAAAAGTTGTGCTAACATTGAGTCGAATATCCAAGGCTCTATGTAAAGACTTCTAAAATTTTAAAGTAAACCTCGGATCTCCATTAGATACTATCGAGGCTGGCACTCTATGTAGCCTAACTATTTCCTTAATATACAACTCAGCATACTTATCCTTAGAGTAATATATTTGAACAGGGATAAAGTGTGCTAACTTAGTAAATCTATTAACAATCACCCAGGTTGAATTATTCTTATTCGATGTCAAAGATAGTCTTAATACAAACTCAGTTATAACTCTTTTCATGCCTGGCCACCAATATCGACTCTTTAAATCTTGATACATCTGGTTTCCACCTGGATGTACAATCGAAGGTCTATAGCGTACCTCGAAGATAAGTTGTTTCTTCAATTCTTCATCATTTGAAAAATAGATTTTTTTCAATAATATAAGCATCCATCAGATTAACTTCAAAGGCTTCGGTTTCACCTTCTTCCACTTATTTGAACCTTAACAAACACTTCTCATCTTTTCTCTAAAAAACTTTTATTCAATCTAATAAAGTAGACTTTATTCTTAACTCGAAAATCAAAGCGCCATCTTCGTTTAATGCCAGTCTTGCATTCATAGCTCTTAAGGCAACAAATGTCTTTCGACTGAAGGCGTTAGCTACCACATTAGCTTTTCATGAATGGTAGTCAATGATCACATCATCATCCTTAAGAAGCTCGATCCACCTTCTTTGCCTCAGGTTCAACTCATTTTTAGTTAACAGATACTTTAAACTTCTATAACCTGTGTAAATATAGCATCATTTACCATATAAATAATGACGCCATATCTTTAAAGCAAATACAACCATTGCCAACTCCAAATCATGAGTAGGATAATTCCTCTCATACGTCTTAAGTTGTCTCGAAGCATAGGCCATTACTTTTCCTTCTTACTTAAGTACACTTCCCAAACCTTTATGAGAAGCATCGTTATAAACCATATAATCTTTGCCCGATTCTGGTTGTACTAATATCGGGGCTTTGATTAATATCTTCTTTAATGTCTCAAAGTTTTATTGGCACTTATCTGTCCAACAAAATAACATATCTTTCTTCAATAGCTTGGTCAGTGAAGAGGCAATCATCGAGAAATTCTTTACAAACTTTCGATAATAACAAGAGTCCCAATAAACTTCGAACCTCGGAAACATTCTTCAGAGGTTTCCATTCAACTATAGTTGGTACTTTCTTGGGATTTACTCTTATCTCTTCTGCCAAAACCACATGACCAAGAAAAGCAACTTCCCGCAACCAAGATTTACACTTTGATAGCTTAGCGTATAACTTATTTTCTTGAAGAGTCTGAAGAACAATGCAAAGATAGACATCATGTTCTTCCTTTGTCTTCGAATTGAATATCTTTCCCTTTCAAGTCTGCATAAGACTTCTGTCAATCATCAGTCTTTTTAAGATTATCTTGTATAATCTTTACTTTTTCTTCTATTCCTTGTAATAGACCCGACTTAATTAATTTACAATTTGCAACTCATACCAATTTAATAGTGATTTAAACTTTCGACCATAGAAAGCTTCGTAGGGTGCCATCTGTATACTTTCTTGATAACTATTATTATAAGCAATTTCTACTAATGGCATATATCTTTTCCATGATCTCGAGCTCAATTATACAAGCTCATAACATATCCTCACGAAATCTTTCATAGACCTTAGATCATAACCAATAAGTCTTAAGAAACTGTGAACCTCTGTAATATTTTTGGGAATTTTCCCACTCCATAATAGATTGTATATTTTTAGGATCGACTCGGATCCCTATAGCTGAAGTAATATGACCTAAGAAAGCCACTTTTAATAAACAAAACTCACATCAAGTCTTTATGGTTCAGGTTAATTGATAATCATGATAGAAAATATATCATTTCCTTTTTCTTATTTCTTTTTATAAATAATCACTACATCATCGTAAATAACTATCTTCTTTCTTTATGAATAATTTTGGAGCTTCTTACAATAGTACATTGGATTGATTATAACTCCAGTCTAACAATTCTTACAGTTGAGCTTTTAGCTCTTTTAATTCCTTTTAGGAAAATTTTCAAGTCACTTCTATTGTAAGTACTACTCTGTGGCATTAGTCCACCCAAATACAAACATGTTCCCTTAGCAACAATATTACTTCTTCTGACTTTTCAATTTTCATATCTTTCAGACCTTCCAATATGATTTTTATCATCATTTAACTTCAGATAAGTAGTCATCAATTCACCTTTACTATAAAATTTAGGGCACTTAGAAACTTAAACTTTTAACAATTAATGCCCTAACAGATATAGATACTCCAGGTTAAAACCTCGTATGTATTTCTTCTAATATCTAAAATAGTATTCCCTAGTTTTGTGCTTGAGCTCCCTACTACACAAGTAGCTCAACCAAGTCAGAAGTCGAGAACAGTACATATTTTACTTCATTGTACTTACTGAGAGTCCTTTCTTGACCTCTGAGATTCGTCGATTGACGAAATCTGATAGCGTCTTACTTTTCTTACTATAATCTTATTCTATCTTATACTAATGAGGAGCAGCTTCAAATCATACAATCAACACATTAGTAATATGACATTCTAGGGGCATGTATTTACTGACAAACTTATAACAAACTTGGTTTAGCATCCAGAACTGGCTAAACCTGTAGCTCTGATATCACTAGATGTAGCACCCTCTACGTATACTTGTAGTACTAATATACATTAAGGATCTCACAATATTATTTAATAGAGTTATAGACTTGTAATTTTTTTAGAATATCTGACATAAAATTACTTTATAAAATAACCCTTTTTCAACTTTCGAAGTATTCATGACCTATTTGCATATTGCTAGTTTTGACCCTGAATTGATTTATAAAACATGTTAATCAGTTATTAAAATAAGTATATACTCGAGGACGCCCTTTGCTCCTCATACTCGCACATTCTGTGCTATGTACACCGTAGTGTTTGAACCAAATCCATAGAGTATATCTCGACCCCAAAGAGTTTATCTCGCACTGTAGTGCTATGACGTAGCTGCTAGGACTCTATGGATATCTAGCTATACCAAAGACTTCACAATAGTAATTGGGCAAAATCAACATTATAATCAACATTCCATGTTCAAAGCATCAATATAAATAATAATTGTATGTATACATATCCAAATTCATAATATCGTTCTTACTTTATCAGTAGGAAATACAATAGACTTACTGGCCTATCCACCTACATAAAAGTATTTCATGAATTATAGCCCAAAGTACAATTTCATGTGAACCTCTGGTATACGAATCATCATAACGACACTGTAGTGTCTGCAACGCCATAGCGTCTGATGGTGAGTACGTACTCGATGACGCCCTTTTCTCCTCATTATCGTACCTTTTGTGCTAGTTGACACCGAAGTGTTTAAACAACACCGTAGTGTCTGAAGTCAACACCGAAGTGTCTGGAACGCACCGTAGTGCTGGAACGCAACTGCTAAGACTCTATGGATATCCAATTATACCAAAGGCTCTCACACTAGTACTCGGGCATAACAATATAATATTTTCACATTCAATGTCCAATCCATCAATACTATCATCCATAATTCGATAATGGGCAGTTCATACCAAAAATCTAAAAATTTGATTAATCTTAGATAAATCTATAAACTATGACAATGTATCATACATGCCACAGTATTAATTCATAACATTCATACAATTATTAATATGCATTTTAATTAATTTCAAGGTCGACTTGTCGCAAGTCGTCCTATTTGTAACATGCTATACATACACATAATGCACTCACCTTGGCCACTTAACACGATGCCTCTCTAAGTCCTATTTCAATCCTTTCTTTCATAGTACCTCGAACCTTCTCTGAATCGGACTTGACTCCATTAATCACATACATACAGTAAAATATTTGTTAGATTCAAATCTAACAAAACCTTAAACATGTTGTTTAACATAATCATTTGAAAATAAAATTTTCAATTATTTTCCTTTCTTCCTTATACTGTTCGAAAACTCATTATGGTCCTTAGTGTCCAATTTGAACTTCCATTAACTCTTCTGAGCTTGCTAACTAACATTTAAATACAAAATCTTTCGAATTCCATTTTTTTGACAGATTGTGCTACCTTCAAAGATTTACTTGTACAGGGTAGAATACATATTGGATCTCAATTTCCTTTCTACTGAAGAAACTATATTCGATAACCAGTTCTAACGGTATAAGCCACATAAATAAATAAAATCTACAAGAATTATGAAAATTCCTTACATTCACGTCACAGAGCTGTCCAGGCAGAAACTGCTCTGTAATTTTTCCGACCTTCATTCGATTAAAAATTCATATCTTTTAACTCGGAACTCGAAATTAGTTTTCGTTTGTCGGAAACAAAACTAGACTAACAAATCTTTACAACGGTATAAAATTCATCATCTAACCATTTTTTAGAATTTATGGCAAATTTTAAAACTTACTGCCATAATTCAAATTCCAACATAACATTTCATGAATAACTTATAATTTATACCAACTACTACTTATTTCTCTACTTGTCAATTTAGTCCCATCACTTTACTTCAAATGTCTAGAATAAAGCTTATATTCATATGTTCTCTTTACATCCTTCATTAAAATAAGCTGAAACTTTTACTCCTCTAATTTCTCTTGATTTGTCAAAATGGTCATAAAATTTACAATATAAGGATTCAAGCTTCTTAACTTTGCAAATTAGTCCTCAAATCAACATTGCTACCTTAATTCCATCATTTTAACTAAAAAAATCAGATTTACTCTTCCTACATATCCTCTTTGCCGAATAGACCATTCAAGTTTGACAATTTGTCAAAATGGTCACTGATGCGATTAATCATCGGTTTAGCATTCTAACTTCATTTTCATGTCTCTAACATCATTAATAATATAGATACACATCAAATTCATAAAAAATCAGATTTGGTCCCTTAGTTTTAAAGCTTGCCGAAATGGTCCCTATGTATTTAACTTGGGGTTTTGCTTCCAAACAACAAATTTAACCTGATTGTATGAAATATGACTAATTAAGGATTGATAACTTTAATTGCAAGAAAGTCCTTCTAATTGTCTAAAATTACATTTTGGTCCCTAAAATGCAAATTAATGCAATTGGATGCCAAGTCGATGCCCGATTATGTTGTAACCTTCACCGCTGCCAGCATGATCACCTTAGGATTTAATAAAGCTTTTAGACAAGATAAAATGAAAAAAATGAACCATTTTCTCAAGTGAATCTTTCGGGTTTGTTTTGGCAAACCCAATATAGCTCGCTCAGTTCTGTCTGGCGCCTAGGCCGAGTCAAGGGGGTTACATTTGGTAGTATCAGAGACAGGTTATGATTGTTGGGAGGTAGGTTATGGTTGTTTGATTGATTATTGTTTTGTGAATATGTTGTTTGACATGCACAATGTTTGATTTTGAATGATTATGATCAAAATATAATATGTTTAGGGGTATGAACTTTGGAGACATTGCCTTATTAGTACTAGTTCAAAATGGTTTTGTTTAGAAACATGTATGACTTGGATTCTTGCTACAAGTTGGCCTAATTATTTTGTTTTATTGTATATCATGTTTTAGACTCGTATTTTTTGTGAAATAGGACCAAGACGAGAGACAAGAGCTCATATAGGGAGTGTTGTCTTCTCCTCCACCAATTCCTCCTACTGGTGCTGGAGTTGAGGGTGGTACGCCTCAGGCACCACAAGGACCAGTCTTCGGGGATATGACACTACTGATCCTGGCGATGAATGGAGCTTTTTAAGAGGCCATAACTGGGGTGCAAGTGACTGCACCAGTATCTATAACTATTAATATCGGGTTGTCGTTGAGCATCTGCGTAGCTTGGGCAGTACTGAGTTTAGAGGTTTAGCTTCAGAAGCAGCTAAGGAGTGGTTTTCTAGCACCGAAAGGATCCTTGGCCAGATAAAATATACCGATGAACGCAATTTGGGTTGTATAGTGTATCACTCTTTCTAGTATTTAATATCCAATATTGTTTAGAGTGTCACATAGAGAATTGTTAACAATACATAATAGTATTTTATTTAAAAATCACAATAAACATTTATCAATTTATCGCGTAATATTAGTTTTCTAATTTTTAATCTCCCAAATTAATTCTGATTTCAGGCAGCAACTTAGCAGTTCATAACTATAGCCTATAGGTATTATAACTACCTAAATTAAAAATCTAATCGATTACTCTATTTATTCAATTCCTAATAGTTACCCGGTTTACACTAGTAATTCCTTTAACCATTTTCAATTTAATAAAGCTACTCACCATTCATTATCAGCATAAACTAGTTTATAAGTTATTACAAATTATGTCTAAACTTGTAACACCCCTTGCCCGGTCTAGAAGAAACCGGTTTAAGAAGTGTTACTAAACAAAAATCCATACAAACATAAGATGTCTTAACAAAACTCAACTACTCAAGAAACCATAAATGAGGGGAATTTAAAACTTTTTTTACAAAGATCAAAATTGCAATACTTTTCATGTTTAAGCAGATGTACCTACGTTTAATACATAGCAACCATTTCTAGATCATATTGATCAATTCTTAAGGTCAACCAGTAACATAAAAACCATAATCTAATAATCATTAAACTTACATGTTGTTTATTTAAGACTCAAATTCAGTATCTAAGGTTTCCATCTAAACTTCATGTCTCACAACCAACATTTCACCACGATAATAAGTGTTTGAACATTAAGTCTAACATAGCTTAACCAACAAGCAACATAAGGATTTATAGACTAATTACAATTAGGTTATGGTTACGATCAAACTCTAGTATTAATTTAATTCAAACTTGAACCAATCTTATCCAGATACAAATAACCATCATATAACAATATCTTACATGTATCCAATGACATACTTACTAAATATACATTTTAACCATCATACTAATTGTACCAATTACGTTATCTTTTCTTTTTTTTTTTGGTTTAACACATGTTAATATATATACACCATTTCACATACATGCATGATATTATGGTAATCTAACAAAAAGTATATATAGTTGTGGGAACAATCGCATTATCAATCTAAATAATATATCACATATAGAAAGCAACTAATATAATTAGAGGCCCCTTACAAAACTTGAAGAACTTATAAAACTTATAAACATGTGTAATCACTCAGCAAATTATAATGCAAAATGCATTCTTAGAACTATGTGCCACCATCTAGGAGTTCTTAAGAAGAATACGAACATGAACCTTGCCACTCGTGATCTCGTCCTATCTCAGAAATACTCATAAGTAAGCTTAACCTGAAAGATATTTAAAAAGGATAGAGTAAGCATAAGCTTAGTGAGGTAATTTAAAGTGACTTACAAAATGAAACCACAAGTCTATTCTTTCATTAAATTCTTTGAATCCTCCAACATACTATGCTTGGATAGAGGTTAGGCAATGCAAGTTAAGTCACACAAACCAGCACTTATACTAATGCGTGGTATTCGAAACATACTTGAACAACTTTTCATATAATGTTCAAACAAAACATATATACAACAAGAGTATTCATCATTATTTAAACTTAAGAAAAATACATGAACATTTGAACAAACATAACTTTTTCATAAATCTCTTCATAGTCAAGGTATCATACATAGCCTATCAAGGTCATGATTTCTTAACACACAAGTTATCTAACATATATTTTAGAAATAGGTGATATTTATCATATAAGATATCCCTCATAATAATTTATAAGTAGGTAACTTTGTCACACAACTATCTATCATAGCATATCATGAATGTGGTTATTTTTCATATATTAATTATTAAACATACCACTTTTAGAACGTCGATACTTATTTCATATGCTATCAAACTAGTATAACAACACATAGGTTAATTAGCTTATAAGATGTTAAACGTATTAAATCATATTTATGAATTACTTATACACTCTCAAAATCCTCCAATATAAACTTGTTTACATACAAAACCTTCCTGATTTATGTTCATACATACATATTTTCAAAACCATCCTCTACATGCTTGAATTTATGCAAAATAGTCCATGAATCATGTTTACACATTTAGACATTCATAACCGTCCTTAACATACTTAAAATTTAAGCAAACAGTCCATTAATCATGTTTACACATTTATACATTCATAACAGTCCTTAAGATACTTAAAATTTAAGCAAAATAGTCCATGAATCATGTTTACACATTTAGACATTCATAACAGCCCTTAACATACTTAAAATTTAAGAAAAACAGTCCATGAATCATGTTTACACATTTAGACATTCATATCAGTCCTTAACATGCTTAAAATTTAAGCAAAACAATCCATGAATCATGTTTACACATTTAGACATTCATAACAATCCTTAACATGCTTAAAATTTAAGCAAAACAATCCATGAATCATGTTTACACATTTAGACATTCATAACAGTCCTTAAACCTTATATATATAAATATATAAGTTCAAAATCGTTCATTAAATACTTGGATTTAATCAAAACAATCCTTAACCTTTCGAATATAGCATTTCATATATATATATATACTACCTATCATATAAGTTATTAAAAATGGCATATTTTAAACTTAAACTAATTATCACTTAAGGTACCAAGCATAAGTTAATTGATACAAAAGGTACATGGCATATCATCTCATAAACATCTATTAATTATCACACAGGACATTGGACGTAATACATTAATTTCAATAATCACTTATGAATCATCAACCATAACTTTCTTTTCAGTAGTTCTATTAATTACGCAAAACAATGACATAAACAAGAAACTAAATAGTATGAGGCAACATTCAAGTAGGCATGTGCTTATAGGCTTAATTATTCAAAAATTCATATGCAAAGATATATCTTACACTCAATGAAACCATATTCCAATTGAAATCTTCATTTTCTCCCTAAAACATGATCCATAATCAAGATTATAATTATTACTTGTTATGCGAGTTACTTCAATACTTACTTGAGTTAATTATAATATTTTTGAGTTTTTATTAATATAGCCCTAAAAATCGAATGATAGCCTAGGTACACGAATCCCCAACCAATTATCGCCAAATAAAATGGTACTCACAGTACCGGTCAATCCCTCCTACTGTCGCCAAGTGACCACAAAACTTCCCTCCTATTGTCGCAAAATAAGGACCGTAGTCAACACCAAACACGAGCTCTATGGACTCTATGGCATGCCAACTATACCTATGACTGACTCAAAACCAAGGCTTTCCAATCAAATCTTATCTTATCAGAACTGAATTCGAGCTTAGCTCCTTGTTCATATAATCAAATAACATGTCATATTCTTATCAAAGTTGAGCATAGCTCCACATACTTGCTAACATATAAGCAAGGCTTATTTCATAACATATCAAATGTTTTCAAACACATATAGTCTTCGAACATGCATTTCATAACATATCTTGTTTATTTTAGAGTTGAGTATAACATCATGTTCATATAATCCCCAAACAAGGTTTATAACTTATCATATTAAGTATATTGGTTCTTATGTATATCTCAAACATATATCATGCCTTCATCAAGTGTTTCATATTATAAGGTGCTTTTATTTAAGTACTTACCTCGAAATCCAAGCTTACATGAGCTGTATTATTTAATTTAACAAACAATCAACATAAATTAAAGCAAATAAAGATGCCAGGATAGATTGAAATCTATCCCGAGACTTTAAACTACACTCACTAATATACCGAGCTAGTTTTTGTTCCCGAATCATAATTCCTTCCCACTTTTCTACCTCGTGGTCTACTTGTTGCCTTACTTCATCAATTCCCTCATGATCTAAGTAAAGCAATAAATATATCTAGCAGTTTATAGTATTCAATTATTCACAAACAATCCACCAAAGTCCTTAGGTATACAAAACAGGTCTAACATCATAGAAGTACAAATACATACACCAAAAGGTATCAAAGACAGTCCATATTTTATGTGTATACTTATAATTATTACAGATCAGTCTCTCATTTTTTGTATATGACCAAAACAATTTATTATACATTAATACTCATGAAAATAGTCACTATATTTTATAAAAGAGCCCCTATATGCATTCTCAAAGTATTTATCTTGTTTAAATATTCAAAATAGGGCAACATACATATGCTTACGAAACAGTCCAGTTTACATTCATATTCATTTGTACACTCAAAATAGGGCAGTATGCATACATACATACTTAAATCAATGTTCAAATTCACGTCCGAGTCATTCCATAATTTTTCAGATGCTTTCAATGATGTCCAGCTATATATACTTTCAAATTTCATGTTCAAAACTATCTACGATTTATGTATACATATTTATTTACCCTCACACAAACCATCATGTTTTTCTACCATACTATAACAGCCCAATTTTTCATCTATGCATAAATATATGTCCCAAACAATTCATTACACAAGCATATATGTTGGGCTCGATATCCTTCAACCGTTGTGCTTGCCAAGTGGTGGAGAAGTCAATTTTTGGACTGTTGGTGGTGGAAGCAAAAATATGAGAAAATATGCACAAGGATTTAGAGTGGTTTGACTTTCTAACCAAAGCCTACATCCACTACCTTAGCTTGCCACTAAGGATTTCCAAATTCACTCTTGAATTTCTTCCCCTTTTCTAGGCTTAGGAGGCAACCCTTTACACACTCAAAGCTTCCACCCCAAAGCTTGAGTAAACCCTTTTTACAAGAGAAAAAAAAACAAAGCAAACAAGAAATCCCTCACAAGGTAGATGTTTGCACAATTAAGCTCACTCACCCAAACCTAAACACTTGAGCAAATATAACAATTAAAGCTCACAAGTGTTTTGTATACAAAAAATATGAATTAAAAGCCCTAAGCCAATTTTGGCATCATAATGTTGTTGACAATTGAAGCATTAGTCTTCCATAGATGCATGGAGGTCCCCTATATACTCCCAAATGAGTTCATAGCCGTTGGAGTCCGTTGGGATTGAATTAGAGCCATTGGAGCCTCTATTTCCCGCAATTAATACAGTTCTGCAGTTGTTCGTATCGATATGCCCTTCTTGGAAACTGGTCGTTAAGCTCTTAACTGGCTAACTGTATCAGTACGCGTGTACCCGTATTGTTACAGGTACTAGCCGTTATGCTCAGTCTTGCTAACCGTATTGAAACACCTTGGTCTGTTTGCTAACCATATCGGTACGCCTTGGTTTGTTTGGCAAACCGTATCGGTACAAGTTGGTCTGTTTTGGTACGCCATGCAATTTAAATAATCGTTGGGAAATAGCCGTTTGGGAGGTTGAAAATAGGATCGGTACGCTTACTTGCGTAGCGGTACAACCTTACCCATATCGGTACACCTAGGGGCATATCGGTACAGTTTTTGGTTACTGGAAAAATACTATAGCTGAAACCCTTGGACCGTATCGATACGGGGTATACCATATCGGTACGCCTTTGTTGAAAACAATATTTTGGCTTCTTTAAAACATTCAAAACCTTTCCAAAACCTCTCAAAAACTTTACAAACTTATTTTCAAGTTGTTTGGGCATAAAATCTTTTTTGCAATATTTTCAATTTAGTCCAAAACTATTTTTCAATTATTATATCAAAACAAATATCCTAACAATCTCCCCCTTTTTGATATAATAAAACCAACTTGAAAATTTGTTTTTGAGATTCTCCCCTTAGTAAAAACAATATTTGAATAAGAGATTGATTGTTGAAAATCTTATAAGCTCCCCCTTATTCATTTGAAAAATCAATTTTTCAAAAACATTCTCCCCCTTTTTGTTATATAAAAATGGTTTATACTTTAATGTTCAAGAACAATGGAGAGTAAAAAACAATTGACAAAAATGAATTTTGTTTTAAAATAAGATCCCCTTACTCAAGCATCGTTCAAATGACAATCCAACATATATGATTAACTAGTTGAATTAAAATAAATAAATCAAATCAAAATGAACAAAATTCAACTAATTTAACCACACTTGAATCAAAGGGAGGATGTGAAGCCTTCCTTCTTCAAGTGTTCATCCTTTGTGTGCATAGACCTCCCCCTCAATCTTATCACTTGTTGATCAAGGCTCCAACACACCTATAGAAGACAATCATTTGATTTTTGGTATCCAAATTGCTTTGGATCCGTAGGCATTAGTAGCACGTAATTTAGTCCCCTTAGGAATCCATTTTTCAATTTCATCCTTTCTAGTTGAAGTAGATAGTCCTTTTGGGACCCAAATACTTCTAAAACATTTTGCATTTACAAATCTAGAGGCACTAGATTGTCTCATATAAAAAAATTGATATTTTCAAATTATTTTTCTTTTGAAGTTCTTTAAAAATCAAATATTTTTCTTTCCTAAGATCATATACTTCAATTTGATGATCTTTTTCTTTCTTTTGAAGCAAATTTTTTAAATTCAAAACTTTAAGCTCAAAATCCTTTAATTTTGCTTCAAATTCCAATTTGGTTTTTACAAGCAAATCATTTTCATTTTTCAATTTTGAAATCAACTTTTTGTTCTTTGAAAATGAGGCTTCAAATTCAAAAACGAATTTGTCATAGGCTTCTTGTAACTCATCAAAATCATGTGAATTTGAATTTGAACTAGATGAGTTAGAAGTTACCTCACCCTCTTGGAGGGCCATCATGCATAGCTGGGCTATCTCATCTTCATCGGTGGAGTCTTCATCACTCCATGTAGCCACATATGCTTTTTTTGATGACGATCCCTTCGTGTTGAAGCGAGGGCAATCGGATTTGGTGTGCCTCGTCTTCTTGCATTTTGAGCACTTGGGGGAATCCACCATCTTCTTCTTCGATTCATGCTTGGATTCTTCTTTGTTGCTATTCATGAATCGGGTAAATTCCTTGAAGAGATAGGTCATCTCTTCAACTTCACTATCCTCCTCACTTGATTCTTCTCGGTCTCTTTTGGAGGATTCAAGAGCAATGGCATTAACATTAATGCCTAGCTCCATGATTTTCTTCTTCCCCATCTTCTTTATCTTTTCCTTATTCTTCTTCTCTTCTTTTCATTTCTTAATGATTTCATGAGTGAGAAGTGACCCCATGAGCTCATCTAGTTTAGAACTTTGAGATTTTTAGCTTCAATGATGGCGGTCTTCTTTGAGTCCCATGACTCGGGAAGAGAGTAGATAATCTTTCAGCCAAGCTTTTCTTCTGAATTGATTTCTCCATAGCCTTTGAGTCCATTGGTGATGTGGAGAATCTATCAAACATTTTTGTGATGTCCTCTTCCGGTTCCTTTTTGAAGTTCTCATACTCAAGGTTGAGAAGGCCGATTTTGGTATCCTTTACTTCGTTTGTTCCCTCGTACATGACTTCAAGCTTGTCCCAAACTTCCTTGGCATCCTCACAAGAAGACATCTCATAGATATTGGGGCTGAATGCACAAAAGAGAATGTGCAAAGCCTTGCAATTTAGCTCAATCTTCTTGCGATCATCCACATTCTATTTTGCCTTGCATCTTTGTGGTACGTATGGACCATCTTCAACAATGTCCCAAATCTTGTAATCTTTGGCCTTGATGAAGAACATCATTCTAGTCTTCCAATAGGCATAGTTGGTCCCATCAAAGAAATGTGGCTTGTCGATGGATTGAGCCATTTATCTCCGGTTGACTAGTTAGTTGATCGAGCTTCTAGATCGTCTCAATAGGTTGGTAGACCATCTCGATTGAGCCTCACTCTGATACCAATTGTTGGGCTCGATATCCTTCAACCGTTGTGCTTGCCAAGTGGTGGAGAAGTTGATTTTTGGGGTGTTAGTGGTGGAAGCAAAAATATAAGAAAATATGCACAAGGATTTAGAGTGGTTAAAATTTCTAATCAAAGCCTACATCCACTACCTTATCTTCCCACTAAGGATTTCCAAATTCACTCTTGAATTTCTCCCCCTTTTCTAGGCTTAAGAGGCAACCCTTTACACACTCAAAGCTTGAGTAAACCCTCTTTACAAGAGAAAAGAAAACAAAGCAAACAAGAAATCCCTCACAAGGTAGATGTTTGCACAATTAAGCTCACTCACCCAAACCTAAACACTTGAGCAAATATAACAATTAAAGCTCACAAGTGTTGTCTATACAAAAAATATGAATTAAAAGCCCTAAGGCAATTTTGGCATCATAATGTTGTTGACAATTGAAGCATTAGTCTTCTATAGATGCTTGGAGGTCCCTTATATACTCCCAATTGAGTTCATAGCCGTTGGGATTGAATTAGAGCTGTTGGAGCCTTTATTTCCCACAATTAATGCAGTTCTGTAGCTGTCCGTATCGGTACACGGTTACCCGTATCGATACGCCCTTCTTGGAAACTAGCCGTTAAGCTCTTAGTTGCCTAACCGTATCAGTACGCATGTACCCGTATCGGTACAGGTACTAGCTGTTATGCTCAGTCTTGCTAACCGTATCAAAACACCTTGGTATGTTTGCTAACTGTATCGGTATGCCTTGGTTTGTTTGGCAAACCGTATCGGTATGGGTTGGTCTATTTCGATATGCCCTACAATTTAAATAACCGTTGGGAAATAGCCGTTGGGGAGGATTAAAATGGGATCGGTATGCGTACATGTGTAGCGGTACGACCCTACTCATATCGATACGCCTAAGGGCGTATCGGTATGGTTTTTGGTTACTGGAAAAATACTGTAGCTGAAACCCTTGGACCGTATCGATACGGGGTATAACGTATCAGAACACCTGTGTTGAAAACAACATTTTCGCTTCTTTAAAACGTTCAAAACCTCTCAAAAACTTTACAAACTTATTTTCAAGTTGTTTGGACATAAATCATTTTTGCAATATTTTCAATTTAGTCCAAAACTTTTTTTCAATTATTATATCAAAACAAATATCCTAACAATATACATTTATTAAATGTACAAATCAAATTATTAAAGCCTTCTAACATACCAAAAACGGGGCAAGATTATCAAATACCATACTCGAACAACTCTTTAAATTATTAACCACATTTGATCCTCAATCCAATCAAATGATTAACGATTCAAGAAAGAATTTCTTAATTCAATGAAATTTAAGGTGAAGAAAAGAAGATTTCACCTTCCTCCAAGCTATTTGAATTAAACCCCAAAAATTGTGTTAAACCGAGATTCCTCTCCATAATCCTAAGGCCATGGAAGCAAATTCCTTTCTTTCTCTTTATTTTGAAACCTTTAGCCACAATGAAGAAAGTGATAACAACCCCTTAATTGTTTTCCCACTTGGCCGATCCCCCTACACATGTTCATTCACATGAATGACATGTATTTAGGCCCCCTTTAATAAACCTACTTTACATGCAATCTAACCTATTTTCAAAGTATTCAATTTGACCTTATAATTTAGCTAGCTTTCTTTCCAGGCTTTTGATTTGGTCCTTAATCCATCCCATTCTATTATAATCCAAGTGTCTAGGTCAATTTAATTCACATAAGAAATGGTAACATACTTCCAAGATACATTTTTGAAATATTTCAATTCTACAATGTATGACAAGTATGTATGTCCTCTAAGTTATTAAGAAGTTTTCATACAAATACTAAGCCTTGTCATGTATTCTTCTGAGTCTTGTGCACTTTAGCTAACATACTTAACAAACTTATTAATAAGTCCTTGTCTTATCTAATAATAAATTTCTAAGGCATTCTTAGGTCGTGCTGAGTTGTCATTAATTTAGGAAACTACTACTAGGCTATACCTTGGGGTATTACAATTCTCTCCCCTTAAAAAGAAATTCGTCCTCGAATTTCCACAGAACTTGATTCAATGGGTTTCTTATCTATCCAAACATAAGGCTTACTTTATCAGTATTATTTGGAAGACTTTGTCAATCCCGTTTCATCCTTATACTACCTCCTTCAATGGAGGGCCAGCCGAGATCTCTTTATCCTAGTCCAAAAGTGCTTCTAACACTTCTACTAACTATTTTCATATAAATGAGCTTTTATCAAACATAGATCACAAGTACTTATAAAATTTAACTCCTAGGTGGGACAATAACTTATGATAATGCAACGAGTTTCAGTTTAGTCCGAGAATCAACTAAGCCTAAGCTCTGATACCAATAAATATAACACCCCTTGTCTGGTCTAGAAGAAACCGGTTTAAGAAGTGTTACTAAACCAAAATCCATACAAACATAAGATGTCTTAACAAAACTCAACTACTTAAGAAACCATAAGTCAGGGGAATTTAAAACTTTTTTTACAAAGATCAAAATCGTTATACTTTTCATGTTTAAGTAGATGCGCCTACATTTAATAAATAGCAACCATTTCTAGATCATATTGATCAAAGCTTAAGGTCGACCAGTAACATAAAACCATAAACTAATAATCTTTAAACACACAAGTTGTTTACTTAAGACTCAAATTCAATATCTAAGGTTTCCATCAAAACTTCATGTCTCACAACCAACATTTGGCCATGGTAATAAGTGTTTGAACATTAAGTCTAACATAGCTTAACCAACAAGCAACATGAGTATTTATAGACTAATTACAATTAGGTGATAGATACGATTAGACTCTGGTATTAATTTAATTCAAACTTGAACCAATCTTATCCAAATACAGATAACCATCAAATAGCAATATCTTACATGTATCCAATGACATACTAAATATACATTTTAACCATCATACTAATTGTCCCAATTACTTTATCTTTTCATTTTTTTTGGATTAACACATGTTAATATATATACACCATTTCACATACATGCATGATATTAAGGTGATCTAACAACTTAAAGTATATATAGTTGTGGGAACAACCGCATTCTCAATCTAAATATTATATCTCGTATAGAAAGCAACTTATAAACTCTCAAAATCCTCCAATACAAACTTGTTTACATGCAAAATCTTCCCGATTTATGTTCATACATACATTTTTTTAAAACCATCCTCTACATGCTTGAATTTATGCAAAACAGTCCATGAATCATGTTTACACATTTAGACATTCATAATAGTCCTTAACATACTTAAAATTTAAGCAAAACAGTCAATGAATCATGTTTACACATTTAGACATTCATAACAGTCCTTAACATACTTAAAATTTAAGCAAAACAGTCCATGAATCATGTCTACACATTTAGACATTCATAACAGTCCTTAACATACTTAAAATTTAAGCGAAACAGTCCATGAATCATGTTTACACATTTAAACATTCATAACAGTCCTTAACATACTTAAAATTTAAGCAAAACAGCCCATGAATCATGTTTACACGTTTAGACATTCATAACAGTCTGTAACATACTTAAAATTTAAGCAAAACAACCCATGAATCATGTTTACACAATTAGACATTCATAACAGTCCTTAAACCTTATATATATAAATATATAAGTTCAAAAGTGTTCATTAAATACTTGGATTTAATCAAAACAATCCTTAACCTTTCGAATATAGCATTATATATATATACTACATATCATATAAGTTATTAAACATGGCACATTTTAAACTTAAACTAATTATCACTTAAGGTACCAAACATAAGCATAAGTTAATTGATACTAAAGGTACATGACATGTCATCTCATAGACATCTATCAATTATCACACAAGACATTGAACGTAATACATTAATTTCAATAATCACTTAACTTATAAATCATCAGTCATAACTTTCTTTTCACTAATTCTAATAGTTATGCGAAACAATGACATGAACAAGAAACTAAATAGTATGAGGCAACATTCGAGTAAGCATATGCTTATAGGCTTAATTATTCAAAAATTCATATGCAAAGATATATCTTACACTCAATGAAACCATATTCCAATTGAAATCTTCATTTTCTCCCTAAAACATGATCCATAATCAAGATTATAAGTATTACTTGTTATGCAAGTTACTTCAATACTTACTTGAGTTAATTATAATATTCTTGAGTTCTTATTAATATAGCCTTGAAAATCGAATGACAGCCTAGGTACACAAAACCCCGACCAATTGTCGCCAAACAAAATGGTCTCACAGTACCAGTCAATCCCTCCTACTATCGCCAAGTGACCACAAAGCTTCCCTCCTACTGTCGCGAAATAAGGACCGTAGTCCACCCTAAACACGAGCTCTATGGACTCTATGGCATGCCAACTATACCTACGACTGACTTGAAACCAAGGCTTTCTGATCAAATCTTATCTTATCAGAATTGAATTCGAGCTTAGCTCCTTGTTCATATAATCAAATAACCTATCATATTCTTATCAAAGTTGAGCATATCTCCATATACTTGCTAACATATAAGCAAGGCTTATTTCATAACATATCAAATGTCTTCAAACACATATAGTCTCGAACATGCATTTCATAACATATCTTGTTTATGTTAGAGTTGAGCATAACTTCATGTTCATATAATTCCCAAACAAGGTTTATAACTTATCATATTAAGTATATAGGTTCTTATTTATATCTCAAACATATATCATGCCTTCATCAAGTGTTTCATATTATAAGGTGCTTTTATTTAAGTACTTACCTTGAATTCCAAGCTTACAAGAGCGGAATTATTTAATTTATCAAACAAGCAACATAAATTAAAGCAAATAAAGATGCTCGGGATAGATTTCTATCCCGAGACTTTAAACTACGCTCACTGATATTATGAGCTAGCTTTGTTCCTGAATCATAATTCCTTCCCGCTTTTCTACCTCGTGGTCTACTTGCTGCCTTACTTCATCAATTCCCTCATGATCTAAGTAAACCAAGAAATATATCTATCAATTTATAGTATTTAATTATTCACAAACAATCCACCAAAGTCCTTAGGTATACAAAACAATTCTAACATCATAGAAGTACAAATACATACACCAAAAGGTATCAAAGACAGTCCATATTTTATGTGTATACTTATAATTATTACAAATCAGTCCCTCATTTTCTGCATATGACCAAAACAGTTTATTATACATTAATACCCATGAAAACAGTCACTAAATTTTACAAAACAACCCCTATATGCATTCTCAAAGTATTTCTCTTGTTTAAATATTCAATATAGGACAGCATACATACATATGCTTACAAAATAGTACGGTTTACATTCGTATTCATTTGTTCACTCAAAATAGGGCAGCATACATACATACATACTTAAATCCATGTTCAAATTCATGTCCGAATCATTCCATGATTTTCCAGGTTCTTTCAATGCTGCCCAGTTATATGTACTTTCAAATTTCATGTTCAAA
The DNA here is from genome assembly GCA_019671005.1 of Hibiscus mutabilis. NCBI lineage: Eukaryota > Viridiplantae > Streptophyta > Magnoliopsida > Malvales > Malvaceae > Hibiscus > Hibiscus mutabilis. The sequence goes on along the minus strand of CM033728.1, from coordinate 21,769,753 downwards.
ACTATCTATGATTTATGTATACATATTTATTTACCCTTATACAAACCATCATGTTTTTCTACCATACTATAGCAGCCCAATTTTTCATCTATGCATAAATATATGTCCCAAACAATTCATTACACAAGCATATAATTTATTCAATGTACAAATCAGATTATTAAAGCTTTCTAACATACCAAAAACGAGGCAAGATTATCAAATTCCATACTCGAACAACTCTTTAAATTATTAACCACATTTGATCCTCAATCTAATCTAATTATTAACGATTCAAGAAAGAAATTCTTAATTTCATGAAATTTAAGGTGAAGAAAAGAATATTTCACCTTCCTCCAAGCTATTTGAATTAAACCCCAAAAATTGTGTTAAACCGAGCATCCTCTCCATAATCCTAAGGTCATGGAAGCAAATTCCTTTCTTGGTCTTTATTTTTGAAACCTTCTGCCTCAATGAAGAAGGTGATAACAACCCCTTAATTGTTTTCCCACTTGGCTGATCCCCCTACACATGTTCATTCACATGAATGACATGTATTTAGGCCCCCTTTAATAAACCTAATCTACATGCAATCTAACCTATTTTCAAAGTATTCAATTTGACCTTATAATTTAGCTAGCTTTCTTTCCAAGCTTTCGATTTGGTCCTTAATCCATCCCATTCTATTATAATCCAAGTGTTTGGGTCAATTTAATTCACATAAGAAATGGTAACATACTTCCAAGATACATTTTTGAAATATTTCAATTCTACAATGTATGACAAGTATGTATGTCATCTAAGTTATTAAGCAGTTTTCATACAAATACTAAGCCTTGTCATGTATTCTTCTGAGTCCTATCTACTTTAGCTAACATACTTAACAAACTTATTAATAAGTAGGTCAAGTTGAGTTGTCATTAATTTAGGAAAATACTACTAGGCTATACCTTGGGGTATTACAAAACTAGTTTAAAACCAACTACTATTATCATATAAATGCCAACTAGTAAAATCAAATTACACCAAAGATGTCATTACTGATACCGTAAATATATTCCTTGCTAAGTAGGATGCCAAAAACTCCTTACTTTGATTCCTGCTTTTCACCTACGCATGAAAATCATCACACGCTAAGTATACACTTAGTGAGGCAATAATAATATCCAGTGCAATACAACATATCTATAAATATAAAGATGTAACAATACTCATGCATCATGATCACTAGATATGTATTACCATTATTTTAATCATATATTAACATAATATAAACCGGATATAAATTTCTAACCAATGTACTTGCCATTTACTTTGAGAGTTCATAAACTCTTTCACATGTTTATCATTTTTTAACCAATAATTCATAGCCCAAATATAAGCCTATGAGGACACTGGGTACACGAGTCAAATATGCATCAAAGTGGTAATACACATAAGGTCGTGCCCACCATATGCACTAAGTGTCCTTTATATACACTATATTGCTAAACCGAGTATGCAGCGTGCTGTTGGACTCTATGGCATGCCAACTATACCCTGTCCCTCAATGGCATACTTGGGCACATATTCCATATTATTTCATCCACGGAAATGTATATCAACATAATTTAACATTGGGTAGTTCATAACCGAATTAACATTCATAATATAACATCATACATAACTAGTGATCCATGCATTTATATTCAACTTTTGACATATTTAGAACATGTCAAATGTATGATTAATGACATAAATATCATGCCAATATAAACAAGGTAGACTCATCGCAAGTTTCCTAATGATGTATAAAACATCCATGTATCATGTTATGTATGCATTGCACTCACCTTGACACTTTATATAGGTCAAAATTTAAATCCTCACTAAGCTTTAATTTTTATCCTTTTCATTTCCTTGTTTGCTGGCTTGATCCTAGTTTTGATCACAATCTATATGTACATCATTTACAACACATGTACATTTCAAAAATATATGTTAGTATTATACTAACATGGGAACATGATAGGAAAATAAATTCCTACAAATTCTTTTGACGTTTATTCGATACTAAATCCATTTCATATGATTAATACCAAATCTCAAAACTCCAAATTTCCTTTAATATCCAAACTAAATAATGATTCATAAATCATTCCAACAATTATTCAAGTATGATACCTTAATTTATCCATTTTCCACTTGAAACCCCTTAATTTTGATAATATCTAATTTAATCCTCTAACCTTAACAAACTTCTAAAATAGTCCAAACAACATTCTAAAGCTTTTAAAATTATTCATCATGTCTAACCTTAATAAAAAATTTCCAACTTTTTTCCTAATTATTTCACCTTAACTAAATATGAAAGGTCACTTTAAGCTTGATCTACAACTTGATTCAAGCATGAATTCAACTTCAAAACATCATTTCTAAGCATTATCAATCATTTCCAAATCAAAATCCAGCATCCCCTTCATCCACCAAATTCAAGAACTTAGGTTTCAAGCATGGAAAACATAAACCAATAATACCAAATGATAGAGAATTTCATGTAGATCAATTTCATGTTTCATGCTTTCATCCAAATTCCTAATAATTTATCTTGAAAATCAAAAGGAAATGTTTACATACCTTAAGAAGTGGTCTTGGGAAGATAGAGAAATTTGAAGAAATTTCTTGAGATTTCCAATTGATTTAATTTAGGCCATTTGTCATTATTTATAGAAAATTCAAATAAAAATCTCTTTTATGACAAAATGACCATTTTGTCCTTGTAATCCAATGTCTCTAATCTTGCCACATGCCAATTTAATCATCCAAGGGTCAAAAATAAACCAGTAAGTTAGTGATTACCACCTTTACCCTTGAAAATTTCCAAAATTACAATCTTGCCATTATTCATCCAATGGTTCATATTTAATGTGGAAAATCTACTATAATCCTATGGTCCATGTTAAATCCTTCCAAATTAAGGTATGGAAATGACATTATTAACCTTGTCTTATCATCCAAGAAGATATCTCAAATATTCGATTCGATCTTATTATCCAAAATTTTCTCAAACTTTAACTCTTTATAGCTGTTAACACAAATTTTATACGAAAAATTTGTGTAACACGAAAACGTCATTCTTGGGGGTAAACAATTCATTTACGGGACTAGAATACATAACTTTTAAAAATTGCAATTTAGTCTCTAAATTTTTCCTAAGTTTACACTTTAGCCACCAAACTTTTATTTTATTCATTTTGGTCGCTAGCCAAAATTTTGAGGTATTACTTGTAGTGTCATTGCTTCATGATGATGCCTATAGTTGGTGGACAACTGCTATTGTGGGTATGTCACCTGCTACTTTTCAGAAGAAGTATTTGGATTCCTGTTATTAGGATGAGAAGAAGAGGAAGTTCATGGCTTTGAAGCAAGGAAGCATGTCTATGTTCGAGTATGAGATCTAGTTTGTTCAGTTGAGATAGTATGCTCTTGAGCTGGTTCTTGATTAGCGGCAACGGTGTGATAGTTTGTGGTATGGGTTGGTTAAAGAGGTGAAGATGTACATGTTGGCTACAGATTATATATAGTGTAATGTCTTAGTTTCTAGAGCTAAGAACATTGAGTAGAATCTGGGGTTGTCTTCACGATCAGGGAGTTCTTCAACTGGGAAGAGGCATGCTGAGTCGGATGTTGGCAGAGATCGATTCAATAAGCATCGGGATTGGAGGTATCGTCCAGATCAGAGGTGTAACAGAAGTAATGCTAGAAGTGGTCAACAAGGTTAGAATATCCACCCGAGTGTAGGCATCATGGTATACGATATTTGTGGGAGTGCTAGGGTACTTTTGCGACATGTTGAAGCTGTGGATCTAGAGATCACATTAGGTGTGATTGTCCATAGTTGGCTAGAGAATGACAAGTTGCTGCACAGGCTGTGGTACCACGGAGAGGCCGTGGGCACGGTTGAGGTTATTCCCAATACATGGAGGACGGTTGGAGGATAGTGGTTCAACTTGAGGGAGGTTGACCGGTAAGGGTTTTTATGCATCGAGTGGGCATGAATGAGTCTGATGTGATTGTAGGTACATTTTTTTTGCAGTCTATACCTTTTCTTTCCTTGATAGATTCTGGTTCTACGCATTCATACATCCTGAACGAACATGCTTGCTTGCTTGATATACCTGTAGAGGTGTTAGATGTTGGTATGCGGGTAAATAGTTCCTTTGATGAGACAATAGTAGCTAGAAGGTTGTAGAGGACGTGTCCCTTGATGATTCAAGGGAATGTGTTGGCGGTGGGCCTGATTGAGTTGTCGTTTCTCAGTTTTTATGTGATTTTGGGGATAGGTTGGTTGTCTGAACATAAAGCTATAGTGGATTTTGAGATCAAGTGAGTTTCACTAAAACTTGTAGAGGATTACGAAGTAGTGGTTGTGGGCGAGAATATTAAATTCATGTCTAAAGTGGTTTCAGCTTTAGAGGCGCAGAAGTTGTTGGAGTTTGGGAGTCAGGCATACCTAGCTTATGTCATGAATCTGGATATGAGGGAGTTGTGTACGAGGATATCTGCATTGTTTGCAAATTTCTAGGAGTATTTTTGAAAGAGTTGACTGGTTACTGCCAAATAGGGAGGTAGAGTTTTGCATTGAGACGTACGTAGATACGGCTCTGGTGTCGATTGCACTATATCGTATGGCACGAAAGGAATTGAAAGAGTTGAATATGTAGCTTCAAGAGTTGTTGGATCGTGGTTTCATTCGGCCTAGTGTGTTACCATGGGGAGAACAGGTGTTGTTTGTGAAAAAATTATGGTACGATAAGAATGTGCATTGATTATCGGCAACTGAACAGGTTGACGATTAAGAACAAGTATCCTTTGCCAAGGATTGGTGATTTGTTTGATCAGTTCTGGGGAGCTGCGGTGTTTTCCAATATTGATATGAGGTCTAGATAATACCAGTTGAAGGTGAAGGATAAAGATATACCGAAAATAGCTTTTCGCACGCGTTACTGCATTACGAGTTCTTGGTGATGCCATTTGGGTTGACGAATACGCCAAAAGCATTCATAGATATGATGAATCGTGTGTTCCATGAATTGTTGGATAAATTCAGGATAGTGTTCATAGATGTCATTCTTGTGTACTCTCGTACTGAGAAGGATCACGATCGACAACTCTAGATTATGTTGCAAGTTTTGTTGGATAATAAGCTCTATGCTGAGCTAAGAAAGTGTGAGTTTTGGATCAAGGAAGTGGTTTTCCTTGGTCATGTTGCTTCGACTGAAGGTATTCGGGTGGATCCGCAAAGATTGAAGCAGTCGTGAATTGGAAGCAACCAAAGTCTGTGTCAGAGGTCCGTAGTTTCTTAGGGTTAACTGGGTATTACATACACTTTGTGGATGGTTTCTCGAGGATTGCTGCTCCTCTAACAAAGTTGTTGCAAAAGGATGTGAGTTTTGAGTGGAAGGAGAGTAGACATCAAGCCTTAGACAAGTTGAAGGAAGCTTTGACACAAGCTCCGATCTTGATTCAACCTGAGTCAGGGAAGGAGTTTATGTGTATAGCGATGAATCCTATGTTGGTTTGGGGTGTGTGTTAATGTAGGAAGGAAAGATTGTGGCTTATGCATCTAGGCAGTTGAAGGTGCACGAGTGTAACTACCCTACGCACGATATTGAGCTTGTTGCGGTAGTATTTGGATTGAAGATTTGGCGACATTACCTTGATGGTGAGAAGTGTACTGTGTACATGGATCACAAGAGTCTAAAATATCTAATGTCACAAAAATAGTTAAATCTTAGGCAACGAAGATGGTTGGAGTTGCTTAAGGATTGTGATTTGACAATCGAGTATTATCTGGGTAAGGCTAATGTTGTAGCTAATGCCTTGAATAGGAAGGTTGTAGTTAAGTTGAGTATGATGTTTGCTCGGTTGAGTGTAACGTGAGATGGTGGGTTGTTAGCTGAGTTGCAAGTGAAACCATCGTTGTTGCAGTTGATCAAGGATAAGCAATTGTATGATGATTCCTTAGTATCACATGTTAAAGATATTATGGATGGCAATTAGACAAATTTCTATTTTAGCGAGGAAGGTGTTTTGTGCTTCAAAGATCGTGTGGTGGTGCCGAAAGATGAAGAGTTGAGGCACACTATCTTGGCTGAGGCTCATTCGAGTCCTTTTGCTATGCATCTGGGAAGTACAAAGATGTATCAAGATTTGAAAAAAGAGTATTTTTGGGTTGGTTTGAAAAAGGACATCGCAGATTTTGTTGCTCGATGCATGGTATGTCAGCATGTAAAGGCTGAGCATCAGTTTTCTTCTGGGTTGTTGCAACCGTTGAAGATCCCGAAATGGAAGTGCGAGAGAATCACCATGGATTTTGTGTCCGGTTTGCCTTTGACGCTGACAAAGAATAATTATGTTTGGGTGATCGTGGATAGGTTTACGAAGTGTGCGCATTTCTTAGCAGTGCATACGACATATACCTTGGATAAGTTGGCAGAGTTGTATATTGCAGAGATCATGAGGTTGCACGGGGTGTCTAAGTCCATAGTATCGAAAAGTGATCCGCACTTTACAATGAGGTTTTGGGTGTGTTTGCTTAGGGCTTTGGGTACACGGTTGAATTTTAGTGCTTCGTATCATCCTCAAATGGATGGTCATTCTGAATGCGTTATCCAAGTTTTGGAATATATATTACAGTGTTGCATCATTGATTTTCAAGGATCGTGGGAGAAGTAGTTACCTTTGGCGGAGTTTGCCTATAACAATAGTTATCAGGCTAGTATTCAAATGGCTCTGTACGAGGCTTTGTATGGTAGAAGGTGTCGTACACCACTGTGTTAGGCAGAAACAGGCAAGAAATTTGTTTCCTTGCCTGATGTGTTGAAGGAAACTAATGAGAAGGTGAAACTTATATGTGATAGGATGAAGGTGGACTTGAAGCATAGGGAGATCGAGTTTGTGGTTGGAGATCGAGTGTTTCTTAAAGTACATACTCATGGGTTATATTTTGGGATGTTACAATTCCCTCCCCCTTAAAAGAAATTCCTCCTCGAATTTCCCCGCGATCATTGTTCGATAAGGAGTCTCTTACTACTTCTATCGGCATTCTAAAAATTCTACTGTTCTTAGTTTATTCTTATTCTTCTTCCTCTACTAGAGGAATTAGTTGAGCTCTCGATATCCCGACCTTAATATGTCTCATTCATTTCTGAGGACTAATAACGCATAAAAGAAAGCTCTTATCAGACATAGATCACAAGCACTTATCAAATTTAACTCCTAGGTGGCATAATAACTTATGATGATGCAACAAGTTCTGGTTTAGCCTGAGAATCGAATAAACCTAAGCTTTGATGCCAAATTGAAACACCCCAACCCGGTCTAGGAGTAAATCGAGTTAGGAAGTGTTACAGAACAAACATTCAATCAAACATATCGCACTGAAACAAAGCATGAGGCGATTTGGCACATCGCAACAAGTATATAATCAGAAATTCAGGGTAATTTAAAACATTTATTAAGTTGGATACGTCTTTATTGTTAATTCACAAGTGAGCAAAACATACACATTTTAAGCAAGGATACTTTAATCATCAGTTCACAGCTTGCACTTATAAATTAAGTATTACAAGACATAACGTTTTACGACTTCCAAACATACTACCACGGTAAGCATTCGAGCATACTATGAATAACATAACTTAATCAAAGGATAATTATTCGAGCTATAATAAGCTATTTACAAAGAGTGTTAGGCATTTCTAAATGTTCAATTCTCATGATAGATCAACATTTAATTCAATCCTAAACAGAGGCATATGACCTTTACATAGCATAGTCAAACATAAATCATTAACATCTAAACATTAACTTACTCAAGCTATTAATCTAGCCCTTTAACGATACTACTTTTACTTAAATTTATTTCCATAATTTATATATTTGAATCGTAACACACATATCATCAACTGATTAAACAGCGTAAGAGTATTACGAAAAACTAACCAATATCTCATATTCCATATACAAAAATCACTAGTTTTTTTAGCATAACAATTATTTGTTTATAACACTTAATCTTATTCATGTTATAAGGTGTCCTACCAAATTACTCATGGTCCCAAACAATTAAAGCATCATAATTCACGTGATTTCTAAGATAGGTAGACGTTCAAATATATAACCAACATAACTTAACTATCAAGCAACTACTAACTCTTACTAAATATTAGATCATAAGCAGCAAGCAACCACCAAGAAATAATAAGGGCCCATTACAGACTTGAATGCTTAATAGGCTTATATACATGATAAGCCATAAAAGAAATCTAAGTACTCAATGCATGCTTAAATACTATGTGCCACCAACTAGGAGTACACTAAAAGATTACAAACATACATCTTGGTCCTTGTTATCTTGTCCAAGCTTTCTAGAAAAATGAAGCCAAGATTACCCTAAAATGTTAGAAAGAAATGAGTAAGCAGATGCTTAATGAGATAGTTTAAAGTGATTCGTATGCATAAATTTTAAAGTGATTCGTATGCATAAATTTAGCTATCAATAAATTATATTTATCCCCTACACTAGATTCCAAGCGTAGATTATACCAGGTTCTCACTTAATCAAACAATTATCCAAATTAATAACTTATTCGATCATCTTATAGATTCTTACATTACAACAATTTTATATCATGCAAGGACAAACATTAATCGTCACTTAAGTCACTTAGTTAGGGCATTCGCTGGTTAACTCCAAGCATTCAAATAGTTTAATTTCCTTGCTCAGGGAAAAAGGCAAGTAAGGTTATGGCAATACACTACTTATTAAACAAGTTATCATGAATTTTCTTTATTAGATTAGTTTACTAGATACATTAACTCAAACTCTCCAAGCCTTGCAATCAAGTGATTCCATTTACATTCATATCTCAATTCTAACAAACTCTTAATATACATGTTTCATAATAATGACAATACATAATACTTATTTCAATTCCATCAAACTTCACAATACATAAGCAATCCTAATAATTAATAGTTTTAAGTCATTTTAGACACCCTAGGTTTCTCATGACCTTGGATCCAAAATCATAATTAATATCCGATTTACTTAGAACAATGCAAGCAAATAAACTCAATAGAACTAATGTTACTTATTTATAAGTTATCATATGATTCTCTAATTTATCCCATGAACTTCATTGTTTCATATCCATAATCTTCGAAGTCAACTATGGTTCTAAGTTGATTAAGTAGATAACAATATTAGAATAAATTTATCAATCTAGTGTATGCATAGAGCATGAAGAAGAATTTCTATTGTCATAAATATATCAAAATTGTTGATCATATGCAATTATATACATATACCTTCATACTTACTATTACATCGATCAATTTCATAAACGTTTCATGGCATACAAATTGTTTCATTAAATCGGGATTTATCTGGTAAATCCTCACCATCTTCTTTTTAGCATAGCCCTCTTTTTAAAACGCATAAATTATTATTGTGTAAGTCTTCAATCATAGATTACCTCGTCATAATTTCCTTGCCATACAAGACATTTAAGCACAACATACATTATTCATGAATTATTTAGCATTCAAGGCATCACCTGTAGTATGTCAAGATCATAGTTTCCTTATCATTCAATTATCAAATTTAATGCATCAAAGATAAGTAGTACTTGTCATGTAAGCCATAACATTTCATAATTAGGTGATACTTGTCACACAAGCTATCAAGCATAGCATATCAACAGTCAAATTAATTAGCATAATCCATTGTTCACGTATTTATAATTAGATAATCCAAATAGTCCATAACATAGTTAAGTCTTCGCAAAAGTAATTCTTAATCTATTAGAAAATCACAATTGTATAATTAAATAGGTGTTACTTTACATGTAAGTTACCAATCATGGCATTTTTTAACTTAAATTTACTTATCTTAATTAATGTTTGACATAACAGATCTTAAACATAATCTATTTGTCATACCATGTACTACACATAAACAAAAGTCATTCATCATCAAAGTACATAACATATCATTTCATGACCACCTATTTCTTAATATAAAATATATCAAGCATATTAATATAAACATGGATTATATAACCAACATAATTTAACTATCAAGCAACTACTAACTCTTACTATGAATAACATAACTTAATCAAAGGATAATTATTCGAGCTATAATAAGCTATTTACAAAGAGTGTTAGCCATTTCTAAATGTTGAATTCTCATGATAGATCAACATTTAATTCAATCCTAAACAGAGGCATATGACCTTTACATAGCATAGTCAAACATAAATCATTAACATCTAAACATTAACTTACTCAAGCTATTAATCTAGCCCTTTAACGATACTACTTTTACTTAAATTTATTTCCATAATTTATATATTTGAATCGTAACACACATATCATCAAGTGATTAAACAGCGTAAGAGTATTACGGAAAACTAACCAATATCTCATATTCCATATACAAAAATCAATAGTTTTTTTAGCATAACAATTATTTGTTTATAACACTTAATCTTATTCATGTTATAAGGTGCCTTACCAAATTACTCATGGTCCCAAACAATTAAAGCATCATAATTCACGTGATTTCTAAGATAGGTAGACGTTCAAATATATAACCAACATAACTTAACTATCAAGCAACTACTAACTCTTACTAAATATTAGATCATAAGCAGCAAGCAACCACCAAGAAATAATAAGGGCCCATTACAGACTTGAATGCTTAATAGGCTTATATACATGATAAGCCATAAAAGAAATCTAAGTACTCAATGCATGCTTAAATACTATGTGCCACCAACTAGGAGTACACTAAAAGATTACAAACATACATCTTGGTCCTTGTTATCTTGTCCAAGCTTTCTAGAAAAATGAAGCCAAGATTACCCTGAAATGTTAGAAAGAAATGAGTAAGCAGATGCTTAATGAGATAGTTTAAAGTGATTCGTATGCATAAATTTAGCTATCAATAAATTATATTTATCCCCTACACTAGATTCCAAGCGTAGATTATACCAGGTTCTCACTTAATCAAACAATTATCCAAATTAATAACTTATTCGATCATCTTATAGATTCTTACATTACAACAATTTTATATCATGCAAGGACAAACATTAATCGTCACTTAAGTCACTTAGTTAGGGCATTCGCTGGTTAACTCCAAGCATTCAAATAGTTTAATTTCCTTGCTCAGGGAAAAAGGCAAGTAAGGTTATGGCAATACACTACTTATTAAACAAGTTATCATGAATTTTCTTTATTAGATTAGTTTACTAGATACATTAACTCAAACTCTCCAAGCCTTGCAATCAAGTGTTTCCAATTACATTCATATCTCAATTCTAACAAACTCTTAATATACATGTTTCATAATAATGACAATACATAATACTTATTTCAATTCCATCAAACTTCACAATACATAAGCAATCCTAATAATTAATAGTTTTAAGTCATTTTAGACACCCTAGGTTTCTCATGACCTTGGATCCAAAATCATAATTAATATCCGATTTACTTAGAACAATGCAAGCAAATAAACTTAATAGAACTAATGTTACTTATTTATAAGTTATCATATGATTCTCTAATTTATCCCATGAACTTCATTGTTTCATATCCATAATCTTCGAAGTCAACTATGGTTCTAAGTTGATTAAGTAGATAACAATATTAGAATAAAATTATCAATCTAGTGTATACATAGAGCATGAAGAAGAATTTCTATTGTCATAAATATATCAAAATTATTGATCATATGCAATTATATACATATACCTTCATACTTACTATTACATAGATCAATTTCATAAACGTTTCATGGCATACAAATTGTTTCATTAAATCGGGATTTATCTGGTAAATCCTCACCATCTTCTTTTTAGCATAGCCCTCTTTTTAAAACGCATAAATTATTTTTGTGTAAGTCTTCAATCATAGATTACCTCGTCATAATTTCCTTGCCATACAAGACATTTAAGCACAACATACATTATTCATGAATTATTTAGCATTCAAGGCATCACCTGTAGTATGTCAAGATCATAGTTTCCTTATCATTCAATTATCAAATTTAATGCATCAAAGATAAGTAGTACTTGTCATATAAGCCATAACATTTCATAATTAGGTGATACTTGTCACACAAGCTATCAGGCATAGCATATCAACAGTCAAATTAATTAGCATAATCCATTGTTCACGTATTTATAATTAGATAATCCAAATAGTCCATAACATAGTTAAGTCTTCGCAAAAGTAATTCTTAATCTATTAGAAAATCACAATTGTATAATTAAATAGGTGTTACTTTACATGTAAGTTACCAATCATGGCATTTTTTAACTTAAATTTACTTATCTTAATTAATGTTTGACATAACAGATCTTAAACATAATCTATTTGTCATACCATGTACTACACATAAACAAAAGTCATTCATCATCAAATTACATAACATATCATTTCATGACCACCTATTTCTTAATATAAAATATATCAAGCATATTAATATAAACATGGATTATATAACCAACATAACTTAACTATCAAGCAACTGCTAACTTTTACTATGAATAACATAACTTAATCAAAGGATAATTATTCGAGCTATAATAAGCTATTTACAAAGAGTGTTAGCCATTTCTAAATGTTGAATTCTCATGATAGATCAACATTTAATTCAATCCTAAACAGAGGCATATGACCTTTACATAGCATAGTCAAACATAAATCATTAACATCTAAACATTAACTTACTCAAGCTATTAATCTAGCCCTTTAACGATACTACTTTTACTTAAATTTATTTCCATAATTTATATATTTGAATCGTAACACACATATCATCAAGTGATTAAACAGCGTAAGAGTATTACGGAAAACTAACCAATATCTCATATTTCATATACAAAAATCACTAGTTTTTTTAGCATAACAATTATTTGTTTATAACACTTAATCTTATTCATGTTATAAGGTGTCCTACCAAATTACTCATGGTCCCAAACAATTAAAGCATCATAATTCACGTGATTTCTAAGATAGGTAGACGTTCAAATATATAACCAACATAACTTAACTATCAAGCAACTACTAACTCTTACTAAATATTAGATCATAAGCAGCAAGCAACCACCAAGAAATAATAAGGGCCCATTACAGACTTGAATGCTTAATAGGCTTATATACATGATAAGCCATAAAAGAAATCTAAGTACTCAATGCATGCTTAAATACTATGTGCCACCAACTAGGAGTACACTAAAAGATTACAAACATACATCTTGGTCCTTGTGATCTTGTCCAAGCTTTCTAGAAAAATGAAGGCCAGATTACCCTGAAATGTTAGAAAGAAATGAGTAAGCAGATGCTTAATGAGATAGTTTAAAGTGATTCGTATGCATAAATTTAGCTATCAATAAATTATATTTATCCCCTACATTAAAACCAAGGATAGATTATACCAGGTTCTCACTTAATCAAACAATTATCCAAATTAATAACTTATTCGATCATCTTATAGATTCTTACATTACAACAATTTTATATCATGCAAGGACAAACATTAATCGTCACTTAAGTCACTTAGTTAGGGCATTAGCTGGTTAACTCCAAGCATTCAAATAGTTTAATTTCCTTGCTCAGGGAAAAAGGCAAGTAAGGTTATGGCAATACACTACTTATTAAACAAGTTATCATGAATTTTCTTTATTAGATTAGTTTACTAGATACATTAACTCAAACTCTCCAAGCCTTGCAATCAAGTGATTCCATTTACATTCATATCTCAATTCTAACAAACTCTTAATATACATGTTTCATAATAATGACAATACATAATACTTATTTCAATTCCATCAAACTTCACAATACATAAGCAATCCTAATAATTAATAGTTTTAAGTCATTTTAGACACCTAGGTTTCTCATGACCTTGGATCCAAAATCATAATTAATATCCGATTTACTTAGAACAATGCAAGCAAATAAACTCAATAGAACTAATGTTACTTATTTATAAGTTATCATATTATTCTCTAATTTATCCCATGAACTTCATTGTTTCATATCCATAATCTTCGAAGTCAACTATGGTTCTAAGTTGATTAAGTAGATAACAATATTAGAATAAATTTATCAATCTAGTGTATACATAGAGCATGAAGAAGAATTTCTATTGTCATAAATATATCAAAATTATTGATCATATGCAATTATATACATATACCTTCATACTTACTATTACATAGATCAATTTCATAAACGTTTCATGGCATACAAATTGTTTCATTAAATCGGGATTTATCTGGTAAATCCTCACCATCTTCTTTTTAGCATAGCCCTCTTTTTAAAACGCATAAATTATTATTGTGTAAGTCTTCAATCATAGATTACCTCGTCATAATTTCCTTGCCATACAAGACATTTAAGCACAACGTACATTATTCATGAATTATTTAGCATTCAAGGCATCACCTGTAGTATGTCAAGATCATAGTTTCCTTATCATTCAATTATCAAATTTAATGCATCAAAGATAAGTAGTACTTGTCATATAAGCCATAACATTTCATAATTAGGTGATACTTGTCACACAAGCTATCAAGCATAGCATATCAACAGTCAAATTAATTAGCATAATCCATTGTTCACGTATTTATAATTAGATAATCCAAATAGTCCATAACATAGTTAAGTCTTCGCAAAAGTAATTCTTAATCTATTAGAAAATCACAATTGTATAATTAAATAGGTGTTACTTTACATGTAAGTTACCAATCATGGCATTTTTTAACTTAAATTTACTTATCTTAATTAATGTTTGACATAACAGATCTTAAACATAATCTATTTGTCATACCATGTACTACACATAAACAAAAGTCATAAGTATATCAAAATTATTTCTTATCCTATAAACTTCATTGTTTCTTATCCATAATCTTCGAAGTCAACTATGGTTCTAAGTTGATTAAGTAGATAACAATATTAGAATAATTTTATCAATCTCGTGTATATACAGAGCATGAAGAAGAATTTCTATTCTCATAAGTATATCAAAATTATTGATCATATGCAATTATATACATATACCTACATACTTACTATCATGCGTATACATAGATCAATTTCATAAACATTTCATGGCATACAAATTGTTTCATTAAATCATGATTTATTTGGTAAATCATTACCATCTTCTTTTTAACATAGCCCCCTTTTTTATAACGCATAAATTATTATTGTGTAAGTCTTCAATCATAGATTACCACGTCATAATTTCATTGGCATACAAGACATTTAAGCATAACGTACATTATTCATGAATTATTTAGCATTCAAGGCATCACCTATAGTATGTCAAGATCATAGTTTCCTTATCATTCAATTATCAAATTTAATGTATCAAAGATAAGTAGTACTTGTCATATAAGCCATATCATTTCATAATTAGGTTATACTTGTCACACAAGCTATCGGGCATAGCATATCAACACTCAAATTAATTAGCATAATCCATTGTTCATGTATATATAATTAGATAATCCGAACAACCCATAACATAGTTAAGTCTTCTCAAAAGTAATTCTTAAACTATTAGAACATCACAATTGTATATAATTAAATAGGTGTTACTTTACTTGTAAGTTACCAATCATGGCATGTTTTAAACTTAAATTTACTTATCTTAATCAATGTTTGACATAACATATCTTAACATAATCTATTCGTCATACCATGTACTACACATAACCAAAAGTTATTCATCATCAAAGTACATAACATATCATTTCATGATCACCTATTTCTTGACATAAAAGATATCAAGCATATTATAATATAAACATGGATTATTGGTCACTCATAGTATTTCATTAATTCTTTAACTTGATCACAAACTTTATTATTTGTATTTAACATAGCCTTGGAAATCAAATTATAGCCTAGGTACACGAATCCCCAACCAACTGTCACAAAATAAAATGGTGCTCCAGTACCAGTCAATCCCTCATACTATCGCCAAGTGACCACATAACTTCCCTCATACTGTCGCCAATTAAGGACCGTAGTCCAGGACCGTAATCCACCCTAAGCACGAACTTTATGGAATCTATGGCATGCCAACTATACCTATGACTGACTCGAAACCAAGGTTTTCCACATAATCTTATCTTACCAGAATTGAGGTCGAGCTTAGCTCCTTGATCATATAGTTATGAACTTATCACATTCTTATCCAAGATGAGCATTGCTCTATTTTCTTGTTATCAAGCCATCAAGGCTTACTTCATAGCATCCATAAATTCAATCATGTACATATTTTATTCAAACATAATTAACCTTTCACACATTTTTTTCAATGATCATAACTTTTAGTTGTTCATCTCAAGTACATAAATGGCTCGTAAACAAAGTTCTCAACCCTTATTAGTCCTTTTTCTTAGTCATATAGTAGCATGGTAAGGTTACTTATCAAACACACATAGGCTTAGTTATAATCTTAGGTCCATATTCATATCAACACATAAATAAAGCTCGTAAGTAATCTCATCATATCAGAATATGAACATAACACTATTTTTCATTCTTATATCAATTAATTGTAACTTATTTCATTACATCTCAATTACTTTCAAACAAGTAAAGGTTTTGAAATTTAGCTTACTTCTCAAGGCATATCAAACACATACTTTTGTTTAATTTATTAAACAAGACTTAAGATCTATCATATGAATCACATATAACAATGCATGAATGACTTCTCATGTGATCAAGTAATTAACCATATAACCCGCTCGACCCAGCCTAGTCGCAAGACCGAACTGAACGAGCTACATTAGGTTTACCAAAGTAAACCATGAAGAAAACTCTGGAAACGCAATTACCCTACATGTACATACATACCACGAAAGAAAACCCAACTCAATCGGGCATCAAATTGATAACCAATTGACCACGTTTGCAAGAATAGAGACCAAAATGTAAATCCACAAATCTATAAGGGCTTACTTATTATTTTCTTTACCAATTTTCCATTACTCAGGTTACAAGCACACATGACAAATTTCAACTTAAAACAAGTATCCGAACTCATCCAGTTGCATATATAACACCCTGGGACCAAAATGTAAATTCCACTATTTCAAAGGGCCAATTTCATAATTAATATTACCAATCCTCAATTAAACCAATTACATGCATACTGGTGAAATTTCATGTCAAAATGATCATTCAAACTCATTTAATTGCAAGTATATCAATCAGGGACTAAAACGAGAAAAATAGAAACCTTAAAACATACTTTTAACTAACTTAACCACTGACCGTATCGATACGCAATCAAGTGTATCGATACGCCTGTGCATTCACAAAAACTCCAAATTCCAGTAGCTCAAAACCGTACCGATACGCCACCTCGAGTATCGATACGCTATGCTTAAAACTGTAGACCTGTGATAGAGTAGCGCAATCTTGGATTTGGAAGCCTTCAATCAAGTTGTTGCAAGAACTAGGAGCTATAGACTCAATCAAGAAAGTTTGGGCATATATGAAAATTCAAGAGAAAGGAGAAGGGATTTTCTTGAAATTTTCAGATTCAAGGCTGGAAATTTAAAGAAAGAAAGATAAGATGAAGGGTTATATGATAAGAAATAAGAATATAAAAAGAAGATTAAAAAAGATTGAGAAAGAGATAAGTAAAACAAATCTGAAAATTCCAGCTTTGTTTATGGAATTATGGAAGATGGAGTGAAGGTTGAAGTTGAAGATGGCTTGCGAATTGTTGATGTTGTTTTGTCCTCGGCACCCTCTTAGACTCAATTATCTAAGCAAGCAACCTCAAACGACTCTAACCCACCCTCCTAGATGCGATTATCTAGGCAAGCAAGAGTGTGAAGATGATCTCTCTCACAAGAACTCGTCGAACTTATGTTGAAGAAGACTTCGAAGGCACAAGTAATCAGCACTTGCAAAGGCAAACTCACTAAATATTTCATAAATCAAAGAAAATCTCCCTTACAATGATGGAGGCTTCATCATTTTATAGGTGAAGGATAGACAAAGTAATTTAACTTCTACTAAAACAAGGAAAACCTAATCTAATTAAAAATAATAAAAAAATAGTAGCCTTTAAACTCCTTGTGCTTGTGTGGGAAAGAATAGGGTGATAAGGCAAGTGATAAGCTGATAAGGGCTCGGTGGCTGGTTCCTAAACTATATAAAACCCTTAAAACATCAATTTAAATGATAATAAATATATTGGGCTAAGTGTAATTCGCCCAAAGCCTTATATGTTAGCTTTTGGTCTGAATTTTACAAAATCCCGTAATAATCTCGTATCCAGTTTTCTACATGCGTAGTCTTCAGTAAATTGGACGAATCTTGAGTTTCTGAAGTCCGATTGACGTGTTTCAAGATACGTTGGAAAGGTAACTGAATGATGGTCAATTTGTTAGAAGACAACTTGACTCAGAAATTCCCGGATCCCATCCAAAAACTCGTCGCAAGTTGGCTGACTTTCCAGACTTTACAAACAGATTCAATTTCTTGTCCAAGATGCATCGTTTTTGACCTCCTATGCGTGCACTGTTTTGGCTTTTATTGTTTCCATCGAACAAATTCAGCTTCTTGTCCAATATTAGTAGTTTGACCTTGCTCATGCATGTATAATTCCCTCACTCCTCAAAAGGATTCGTCATCGAAACTAAATCGGCAATGAGAGAACAATCATCAGCTTTAATTGAAAAGGCTTCTTTGTTGTATGTGAAGTGATCTAATTGAGCTCCTCTCAATGGTTCAACAAAATCCTGAAAAAATAAGACAACACTACTCTAACATTTGTAAGGATTAGTCAAAACAAAATCACTCGTCATATTCTTTTTCTTGTCTTTTTCTTTTGGGCTTTGTGTGACTTTTACCTCATATGTATTTTCACTCACCAAATTTGGGCCGTTAATTTGACTTCTTTCACTCTCGGCCTCTTTACTCTCAGTCTTTTGTATCTCACATCCCATATCCCTTTCACAAAATTTATCATCAATGTACAATTTCTGTAGAGGAGAAAGTGTTTCTAACGGAATGATAGGACAAGAATCAAATGAAGGGTTAGAATTACACTTACTTTCTTCGTGGGGAGGTGATGAAAGAATAGCAAGTGGACCTACTACATCACATGAGGAATTAGAAGCATTGTCATCTTGTCTAATGTGTTCAGTATCACTATCCTTTTGTTTGGAAGATGGTTCTTCTCCAATATCAACATTTGCACAAATGCTAGAAGTAGAAGTACGAAGAGAATCTTGTGTACCTTATGGTTTTGGATGTCTTCATGGTTGGTTGCCTTCGTGTGGTTAATTGATTCAGCCTTTTGTGCTTCCAATCTTTTTGGTTTTATCCTCTCACACTATTTTTTTGCTTTCGCTATTTCTTCATCTACTTTTTCCAACTCTATTGTAGCAAACGAGAGCTTCTGGCCTTGGTGCAGAACCAAGTATCCATTTGTATTGATTCGATGGGCAGCGCCACGATCATTTTTCCAAGGTCTTCCTAATAGCAAGTGGGTGACTTCCATAGGAACTACGTCACACCATACATCATCACAATAACTTCCAAGAGTAAAAGAGATTAAACAACGTTCGGTTACCTTCATATCCGGTCCGCTATTAAACCCTTGAAGATGATACGACTTAGGGTGTTCTTGGCATGGTAGATCAAGTGCATCAACAATGAAGCTACTCACTAAGTTTACACGACTGTCACCATCAATAATTAAAGAACATAGATTACCTTGTATCCTACATCGTGACCGAAAAATATTTATTGGTATGCGATAACGCGTGTTGAAAAGAGAATAAAACATCCTAATTGCTTTAAGAATCCAAAGAAAAGGTTAGACACCAATAGAATTATAGTTGCAAGGAGAAAGAAGAGTATGCGACTTTTAGTCCTACTAACACAAGGAAACAATAAGGTGTTAGAAGATGTATAAGAAGCAATAAAAGCTAAAACAAACGAAAACTAATGGCTAAGAATGAAAGAAAATTAGAAAAACCCCAAAAACCCTGGAATTTTGTAGCAACTTGATCTACATCGTTCGAGGTGTTCCTGATGTCAAAAAATTCTAAATTTTACGTGGTGACTCCTCAAAAGGTGCAGATCTGATCTGGAAATTTTCAGCTCAAAATTAGCTCGTTTGAATTTGACGAAATTTCCCTATTTTTTTAGTTTTTCACCCAAAACGCCAAAATTCTTGCCAGGAATCATCCCAAATCTGATACCAAATGATAGAGTAGCGCAATATTGGATTTGGAAGCCTTCAATCAAGTTGATGCAAGAACTAGGAGCTCTAGACTCAATCAAGGAAGTTTGGGCAGATATGAAAATTCAAGAGAAAAGAGAAGGGATTTTCTTGAAATTTTCAGATTCAAGGCTGTAAATTTAAAGAACGAAAGATAAGATGAAGGATTATATGATAAGAAATAATAATATAAAAAGAAGATTAAAAAAAAGATTGAGAAAGAGATAAGTAAAACAAATCTGAAAATTCCAGCTTTGTTTATGGAATTATGGAAGATGGAGTAAAGGTGGCTTGCGAATTGTTGATGTTGTTTTGTCCTCGGCACCCTCTTAGACTCAATTATCTAAGCAAGCAACCTCAAGCGGCTCTAACCCACCCTCCTAGATGCTGTTATCTAGGCAAGCAAGAGTGTGAAGATGATCTCCCTCGCATGAACTCGACGAACTTATGTTGAAAAAGACTTTGAAGGCACAAGTAATCAACACTTGCAAAGACAAACTCACTAAATATTTCATAAATCAAAGAAAATCTCCCTTACAATGATGGAGGGTTCATCCTTTTATAGGTGAAGGATAGACAAAGTAATTTAACTTCTACTAAAACAAGGATAACCTAATCTAATTAAAAATAATAAAAAATAACAGCCTTTAAACTCCTTGTGCTTGTGTGGCAAGGAATAGGGTGATAAGGCAAGTGATAAGCTGATAAGGGTTGGGTGGCTGGTTCATGAAGTATATAAAACCCTAAAAACATCAATTTAAATGATAATAAATATATTGGGCTAAGTTTAATTCGTCCAAAGCCTTACATGTTAGCTTTTGGGCTAAATTTTACAAAATCTCGTAATAATCTCGTATCCAGTTTTCTACATAGGCAGTCTTCAGTAAATTGGACGTATCTTGAGTTTCTAATGTCCGATTGACACTTTTCAAGATACGTTGGAAAGGTAACTGAATGAGGACAATTTGTTAGAAGACAACTTGACTTAGAAATGCCTAGATCCCATCCAAAAACTCGTCGCAAGTTGGCTAACTTTCCAGACTTTACAAACATATTCAATTTCTTATCCAAGATGCATCATTTTTGACCTCCTATGCGTGCACTATTTTGAATTTCATTGTTTGCATAGAACAAATTCAGCTTCTTGTCCAATATTAGTAATTTGACCTCACTCATGCATGTATCAACCTATATCGATACAATCACCTGGGTACCGATACGCTAAGCCCGAGATGTGCTTATTTGTATCGATACGGGCACATGCGTATCAATAAGCCTTGACCTGTAATGTCAAAATTTGCTGGTTTTTAGCCTCGTTTTCGAATTCTAACACTTAAGCATGCTTCTAACAATCAAATAGCATCATCATTGGTCATTTACCATAAACCAAACATCAAGGAACAATCATCATGCTTCAAAGGTAAACTATACGCATGCTTCTTAATACTCAAGCAACCAAAGCATGAACCATATACAAAATCCAACAAACCATGCTTATCACAAGTCCAAAGCAACAATATTAACTTGCTCAAATAGAGAAGTAACCACTCAAACCATCCCAACAACATTTAAGCCACATTACCTTTATTACTACTTAAAACTCAACATACTTTGGTAATTCAAGTCTTCGAATTCCCTCCTTGCTTGCTAGGCCACTTGCACACAATCAATCTGCATTGATGATAAAAGAGAGCGTAAGCAATCATTTCTTAGTGAGGAATGCTCGAGAATATAAAACATCATCCAATGTAATTTAGAACCATTTCAAACCATCATGCCATTCTTTCAAAACATGCACTTAATCTTTATAAAGTCAGCATATTAAACTATATGCAACATGTATCATGGATTCCACGGCATAATCCCATATGCAATTCCCTCTACTTAAGCTTTCCCAAGCATAACATCCCATATGTAAAGCTTAAGGAATATAACACGTATAAATCACGTCATTCAAACCAATCCATCAACATGATACAATTTAAAACATTATAATGGCTTTCAAGTGATCCATTTCAATATTCACCCTTTTCATAAATCATTTTTAACATCGGATACACGGATTTTCCAAGAGATTTCGCAATCTCTTGTAGCTCAATGGCATGGAGTTGTGCAACACATACATCACCTCTACACTACCAAGGCTAATCCTCCAACTTGGAGTACACACATTTGACGCATCAACCTCTACAGCTCATGGCTGGAGTAAAAGCCATCTAGCTGTTACCTCAACAACATTGGGGTTCACATGATCAGAGTAAGTACCTCCCTCTACAACCATGGGCGACTTATTATAGTGCACTTTAATCCTATGGCTGGCCAATTATATCCGATAACATTTCCATAACATTTTCAATTCATCACTTGCCAATATAATCCACTTTTATAAACATACCTCACTGTTTTCATATGCATTATTCAAATCATTTCATTGTGCATTAAACCATGCATAAGCCATGCTCGTAAACATTCTTTAAAATCATGCATTAATTTCCAAATGCATCTAACATCATTTCATATCAATTCCCAGCATTAAACCGTGCTCATTTCATGCATAAAATAAGAGGTAAACAATCCTTTAACAAGTGCATTCATAAATCATTTGCCAACCGAAATCGAGAGAAAAATCCACTTTACTTACTTCCGAGTCTTAGACCAGTGTATCAAGCCTAGTCTAGACTTCTATTAACCTTTTTCAAATCTTTGAAAAGCCATTCTTATCCGTTTCATTCACCGACAAAAGCAACGCCTCTATTGCCGATGCCTAATTAATCTTCCGACAACTCCTCAACACCAAAGTTCACTTCCGGATTAGCTTCCCCTGTTTCAAACACATCACAACAGAGGATTCAATGCACTATAATGAATCCAAACTCACAACAACCATCAATTAACATTTATCTAACTATAATCCCCCCACAACACCGCAATCTATAAACTGAAAACATCCTTGATTCACCAAAAACCTCAACTCAGCCCACAACTATGAATCTCAACTTTCAAATAACTTCAATTAACATTAAAACAACAACATAAAACAACCTTATACCTGCAGCAACCAATAATTAACCTCAACACCTCAAAATCTCTTAAATACCAATCTAACGAACTAGAGATTCAATAAATTATGGGATTCTATCATCAAAACTCACTTCATTATCATATTAAACATCAAAATAAGGTATAAACCAATCCTTAACTCAGCAAAAACAGATCACCATGAATTTCTTCAATTTTTCATCATAAACCATTAATTAAACCATAAATCCAAGTTTAATTAATCAAAACCCAATAAAAATACTATAAAAATGGATCAAGAACTTAGGAATTTCAATAAAGAACCTTTCATTAGAGGAGAAGAACGAATTCTTACCTCTAATGCTGATTTTTCCCCTCAATTGCTTTATAAACCATGAAAATCAAGGTAGAAACAATAAGTATTTGATGTAAACGCTTTAGAAATCAATTGAAAATAGAAAACTCTTTGAAATCCTAATTTTACCTGAAGAAATTGAAGCTGGAAATGTGTTTGGCTGGAGAGAATTTGAGAGAAAGAAGTTGCAAAGTTAGTTACGTGAAATTCTTTTAAAAGCCTTAATTGTGTTTAATTAATTCTCTCCCTATTTATACCTCTTAAAAACTTAATTAAAAATATTTAATTAAAGGTAGAAATCTGATGAAACCCTTTTGGATTAATAACTCCTTAAAGATTCAAAGTTTTGACCCATTTTCAAAACAATCACTAAAAATAGTTTTGCAAACTTTGCATTTTGGTCACTAACCCAAAATGTCCCATTTCTGAATTCCATTTTCTAAAATTGTTTTTACCAAAATCATTTAAATATTTAATAATGATTTAAGACTATTTTCCATATTTTTATCTTCAATAAAAATATTTAATCCAATTTAAATCCCGAATCCGGCTCGAACCTCTAATTCCGGTCCACTAGACCGACCAAACCATTCCCCAAAACTCCCAGGCCCAAAATTGGGGCGTTACAAACCAAACAATGTACATCATGAATACTTTATTTTTAAGATACTTACCTCGAATCCATGCTAGGTTTTAAGCATAATGTTGCGCTTAATAAGCGCTACGCAATTGTACAAGTATACAGGTCGCAAGTTATAGTATAAAAGATATCGTCTCCACAGGGATTGGTGCCACTTCAAGAATCTAATCTCTTGCACTATAAAAAGTAAAAACACAAATAGAAGATTATAGGAGTTTAACTAATAACTAAACTAGAAAGCAATAAAGTAAAAGAATAGATGAGATCAAATAAGAGAGATAGGCCAGGTTATCGTGAGTTAAGGTGTGATAGCCGATTGGATCGTCTTGGTATAAGAGTGCAAGGGCAACTCAGTTGCCGTGGCAACTTGCACAACGGGGTTGCCTTGGCAACTAATCGATGGTTGCATGGGCGACTAGTTGGGAAACTACTTGGGCATCTGGGCAGCAACTTCAAGGTTCGGTAGAGCGTTCTTCAATGGTTTCTTCTTATCCCTAAGTCGAAACTCTAGCTACTTGTGCATGCCTTGATAATACATCCCTGCGTGAATCAAGGGTGAACAACAACCAATCTTGCGCTCTTCTTAGCCGTTGAAATCCTTAACTTATTTCTAAGCCGAATTAATCTTCACCATCAATAGATTGAATAAAGATCATATTCATTCGTTTCTTGAATCTAACTCTCCTGATATTAGATAAATAGATGAAGTTACGAGATCCTCTCCCAATTCACTCGCAAACAAGAATAAGAACCAAGAATGAATAAACCTTGAATAGAAAACTGCAAACTCTTATTACCTAAACAAAATCCAATTGTTTCTCACAACCACAAAACACAATAACCTTAGCCAAATAGATTTAGTTCATAGCTAGGTTCCAAAGAAACACATGATAAAGAATTCCTAGCATGAACCTAATTGAACAAGAAAGAAAAAGATGAAGGATGGATGAAGCCTTCTTGTCGAGATCTCCCCCTTGAAGCTTGTCAAAAATTCTCTCTACTCTCCCCCTTGAAGTTGATGGCTTGGTGATCTATTTGTAGGGCTAGGTCAAAGTCCTTCTTTGAGGAGGAAGTTAAGTTGGAATTAAATTATCTTTAAAGAATATAATTCTTTATTATATTTATATTGCTTCTAGAACTTCTCCTATCTTCTTGGGATTTAATTCTTCATTAACCTCTTCATAGAAATCAAACTCCTTTGGGATTTAGCTTTGCTCCACGTCATCTTGGGCTTGTCTAGTCATCAACTTTGACTACCATATCACCTTATTCTTTGTCGAGAATTGCCCTGGCAACTGGCTCGACATCTCCTTCATGCATTGCCCTGGCAACTAGCTCGGCATCTCCTTCATGCATTACCTTGGCAACTAGTTCTAGCCTTGCTTTGGTAAGTGATTATGCACATACACACAAAACACACCAAAGCAGCATCTTTTCCCACAAAAACTACCAAGTTCTGTAATCAAGCTCAACGATGGAAGGAAACATGGATTAATGCATGAATGGCTAATTATGCAACTAATATGAGCCTAAGTTTAACAATAATATGAGTAAAAAGGGTAAGAAAAATAGTACTTTTGAACACTTATCACACTCCAAACTCGAACTATTGCTTGTCCTCAAGCAATGCAAACTAATAATTACCCGCCAAGACTTCAATTTTCACAAACCTAGCTTTTAACTTGATTTCAATTCTCAGAACCGGGGCACAAAGTATGATTGGCTTTTCATTTTTCGGAAAACTTAGGAGTTAGTCGGTATCAAACTATAATGCTTGTGAGTGTGTGCAGAGTTGTGTGTAAGTTGATTTTTCGGATTCTATGCAAACAAGAGGTTTTCAAAGTACTTCATTGGGTTCTTTTAACATGTTTTAACTAGAGCCAATTTTGGGCACCTCTAGTGTTTTGTTTTTAGTTTTCGTAAGTTAATTAATTTATTCGACTAGAGCCGATTTTGGGCACCTCTAGCGATCAATTTTTTTGCACATACTAGAGCCAATTTTGGGCACCTCTAGGAATCAAATTTTTAGCACATGCTAGAGCCAATTTCAGGCACCTCAAGCATTTATCCAATTTTTATTCTAATCCCCCAATTTTTTTAACTATCAACCTAAGTTCACTAGAATTCCTTAAATCAATCAAACCACAACAGTGTTTCATCAAAATTTAGCATCATAGTAAAATTCTAAGTGTTTCCATGGTTATCCTAGAATAAAAATTCTATCAATTAAGTGCATTGGCAAAGTAATCATCGGATATTCATGAAATCTAGGCAATTCTTCTTCCAACTAAAGGCATGGCAAGCAATTTATGTATCCTAAATGCAATACTTAAGATGAATGCAACTAAACATGGTAACTAACTAATAACAATCCCCACCAAACTCGAGTGAGGCATTCTCCTCAATGCATGCATTATAGAGAAATAAAAATAAAGAAAAGTAAAATGCAAACGAGGACTTACTCCGAGAGTTCGTCGTCGTGGATGATTAGTTTCCTTTTGGTTGGTGTCTTGATTCTCTTGCTTGAACACGATGGTTGTTTCCTTGTTGACGAGACATCATTAGCTTTGGTTGTCGTGGCATCTTCAGGGTTGGTTGCCGTGTCATTTGCTTTTGTAGGCGCAGTGTAGGTTGCTGCGGCATCATCTGTTGTGGTTGCCCTGATGACTGCTTCATTGGTTGCCGTGGCAAGGATCTCGGCCAGAAAGATTGGGAACGACAGACGGCTGTCCGGGTACTTTTCTAGGATGACTTGGGTGATGGCATTGTTGTGCTCCTTCATGTACTGCATGAACATTAGTTGCCGGTCTTCAATTTGCCTAAGGTGGCTCGCAAATGGTTGCAAGAGTGCTTCAAAATGTCCCGGGATTGATGGCCGAGTTGCCCGGGCATTTTAATTTTGGATGCCATGAATGATCTTGGTTGTGAGTTTTGTAAAAACAAAGAAAATAAAACAAAAGAAACTAAAGAGTTGCAAGATGAAAAGTAGGAATAGGTTTCTTGGAAGTTAAGGGTGATGGGTTTTATAGAAAAGGTAGGTAGTAAATATGGTGGGTGACGGTTAGGGTTTTTTTCAGGGTAAGTTGGAGGCTTTATATAAGCCTTAGATTCAGCCCATTAATTTCCTTGTTGAAGATGTTTTCCTTCTTGAATCAAAATTCCTCTTTATCTTGAACTCTTTTCCTACAATTCAAAGACAAATCAAATAAGGATTAAAATTAAAGATAAACTAATAAAAGAAAATAAATAAATATGTGTAAAGGGATTCTTAAACTTAAAAAGATAAATATTAAGGATTTAGTTTTAATCATAAAGAAAATAAATCTATCCTAAAAAGAGAAAATAATCAAAAATAATAAAAAAATAAAAATTAAATAGTTAAAAATAATAAAAATAATAAAAATAAAAATAAAATATCGAAAGGAGAGCATGCTCATGCATCTCCTAAGGTGACCACTTCTTTGTTACGTTCCACATGGAAACCATTGTAGTGCTTTAATCTTTGTCCATTAACTTTGAATTCATGTTTGTTAGTGATGGACTTGATTATCACGGCACCATGGGAGAATGGTTTGACAACTTCGAATGGTCCAGACCATCTTGATTTTAGTTTTCCCAGAAATGTTTTTAGCGAGAATTGAATAAAAGAACTAGTTGCCCTGACATGAATTGCCGCGTCAATAGTTTCTTGTCATGCCATTGCTTTGTTTTCTCCTTGTAGATTCGTGCATTATTATAGGCGAGTGCACGGAATTCTTCTATCTCGTTGAGGTCCAACAAACGCTTTTGTCTGGCACTTTCCCAATCCATATTCACGGTCTTGATTGCCCAATATGCCTTGTGTTTGATTTCCACCGGTAGATGGCATGTTTTGCCATAGACAAGTCGGAATGGGGACATACCTAAGGGTGTTTTGAATGCAGTGCGATATGCCCAAAGTGCATCATCTAGTCTTAATATCCAATCCTTCCTAGAGGGATTTACAGCTTTCTCGAGTATACCCTTCAATTCTCGGTTGTAAATTTCTGCTTGCCCATTGGTTTGTGGGTGATATGCCGTGACAATCTTGTGTGATACACCAAAGCGTTGCAACATCTTGGCAATAAGTCTATTGTCAAAATGCTTACCTTCGTCACTAATAATTGCTCTCAGCATCCCAAACCATGTAAATATGTTTTTCTGCAAGAATCGTTGCACGGTCTTGGAATCGTTGTTCGGAACTGCAGCTGCCTCAACCCATTTAGACACGTAGTCAACGACAAGTAGAATGTAGAGGTTTCCGAATGAAGATGGGAAAGGTCCCATAAAATCGATCACCCACACATCGAACAATTCCACCTTGATAATGTTTTTGAGCGTCATCTCATATCGTCTAGAGATATTGCCCGTCCTCTGGCAACGATCACATTGTTTGTAAAAGTCTTGGCCATCTTTGTATAGTGTTGGCCAATACAAACCGGATTGCAAAACTTTGGCCGCGGTACGAGTTCCTCCAAAATGTCCTCCATAGGGTGAAGAATGGCATTACCGGAGTACATTCTGCTGCTCTTTTCAGGGACACATCAGCGTATAACCTTATGTACACATTGTTTAAACAAAAGAGGATCTTCCCAAAAGTAATGCTTAGCATCACGGCGGAACCGCTTCTTCCCTTGGTGAGTAAGGCCATAAGGTAAAATACCACAAATAAGGAAATTAACTAAATCCGCGTACCAGGGTATTACCGAGGCATTTGCTGCCGTGTCGACTGCTCCTAAAATTGCCGAGGCGTGTGCGTCTAAGGTTGCCGAGGAATGCACATCCGTGGTTGCCGAGGCAACTAATAGTTGCTCATCCGGGAATGCATCGCATATCTCTAAATCCGCGTCCTCCTCCCTATTGCGTTCTAAACGTGATAAGTGATCGGCCACTTGATTTTCTGTTCCTTTCCTATCCTTAATTTCAATATCAAATTCTTGTAAAAGTAATATCCAACGAATCAAACAAGGTTTGACATCCTTTTTAGCAAATAGATATTTAATTGCCAAATGGTCCGTATGAACAATTACCTTTGTACCAATCAAATAGGATCGGAACTTGTCAAATGCGAAAACTACAGCTAGTAACTATTTCTTCATTGTTGTGTAATTCATTTAAGTGCTATTAAGAGTTTTACTAGCATAGCATATTACATGAAAGGTTTTACCTGTGCGTTGGCCTAGGACTGCTCCTACCGCAAAATCACTTGCATCACATATGAGCTTAAAAGGCAGCGTACAATCTAGTGGAATGATAATGGGTGCCGAGACAAGCTTTTCGTTTAGGGTTTCGAATGCTTGGGCGCAAGAATCATCAAAATTGAAGACTTTATCCTGTTCAAGCAAATTGAACAAGGGTTTAGTAATTTTAGAAAAATTATGAATGAACCTCCTGTAAAAACCTGCATGTACAAGAAAGCTTCGAATTCCTTTAACCGAACTTGGTGGGGGTAATCTCTCGATCACGTCCACCTTGTCTTTGTCTACTTTAATTCCTTTGGATGAAATCTTGTGGCCGAGCACTATTCCTTCATCTACCATAAAATGGCACTTCTCCCAATTGAGGACTAAATCAGTTTCTTCACATCTTGCCAACACCTTCTCTAAATTGCCGAGGCAGCTGTCGAAATCATTACCAAAAATAGAAAAATCATCCATGAAGATCTCAAGGAAGCCTTCGACCATGTCTAAAAAGAGTGCCATCATGCATCTTTGGAAGGTCGTCGGGGCGTTACACAATCCGAACGGCATCCTTCGGAAGGCATAAGTACCATATGGGCATGTGAAGGTTATCTTTTCTTGATCTTCTGGTGCTATGGCAATTTGATTGTAACCTGAATAACCGTCAAGAAAACAATAAAAGGGTTTACCTGCAAGACGGTCAAGTATTTGATCAATAAAGGGTAATGGGAAGTGATCTTTCCTAGTGGCTTTGTTTAGCTTTCGATAATCCATACAAACCCTCCAACCGGTCACAGTCCTGGTTGGAATGAGTTTATTGTTTTCATTACTTACCACCGTTATACCTCCCTTTTTCGGTACACATTGTACTGGATTTACCCATGTACTATTAGAGATAGGGTATATAATGCCGGCGTCAAGCCACTTGATGAATTCTTTCATTACAACCCCTTTCATGGCATGATTCAGTCTCCTCTGGGCCTCAATTGAAGGTTTGTGATCATCTTCCAACAAAATCTTGTGCATGCACACTGCCGGGCTAATTCCCTTCAAGTCGGCAATTGCCCACCCTATTGTCTTCTTGTGTAGAATCAACATTTTGATCAGCTTCTTTTCCTACTCAGGTTGTAACTTAGAAGAAAAAAATACAGGCAATGTATTATCGGTTCCTAAGTATGCATATTTTAGTTGCTTTGGTAATTGTTTCAACTCAAGAATCCGTGGTTGTTCAATGAAGGGCTTTTCGATTTTACCTTCCTTACCTGAGTAATCTAGTGATTCAAAATATGTACCTAGTCGATTGACTAACCAATTTGCCTCTTCTTGTTGTTCCTCATCAATCGGTTCTTCATACTTCCATGGTTCCTCTTGATCGGCAATGTAGTTGCCGAGGCAACTAAATTCCTCGTCGAAGTTAAACTTTGCTGTGGCATGAAGAAGTTGTCATTCCTCTGAATCATTAGCATGCCTTAGGGTTTGGAACACATTTAGTTTAACTTGTTGGTCATTCACCCTCATTGTGAGTTCTCCTTTTTCAACATCGATTTCATAATCCAAAACAATAAAGTCAGCGGGAAAAATAAATTTATCAACTTTTACCAGTATGTCTTCAATTTTTCCCTCTGGATGCACATAGGATCTATTGGCTAAATATAGCATAATTGTTGTAGGTCTTGCCTTCTCGATTCCTAGTTTCTGGAAAACCGATTTAGGCATCAAGTTTATACTTGCTCCAAGGTCGCATAATGCTTTCCCGACATAGTGGTTTCCAATGGAATAGGGTATTGTGAAACTTCTGAGATCCTTCAGCTTGGGTGGCATGCGATTGTGCAACATGGCCATGCATCCCTCTATGGCGACAACTGTTTCAAACTCTCCTAGCCTTGTTCTCTTGGATACAATGTCTTTAAGAAACTTGGCATAGTTCGGCATTTGTTCAATTGCATCAACCAATGGCAAGTTGATGTGGACTTGCTTTAGGATATCAAGGAACTTCTTGAATTGATATTTTTGCTTTTGTCGCTTCAACCTTTGTGGGAATGGTGGTGGAAGTCCGATATCTTCGATCCTTTCATTGGTCTGGAACCTGATTGATGGCATTGTTGGGGCAACTGGAGTTGCCGAGGCATCATCAATGGGTTGCCGTGGCATACCTATCATTGGTCACCGGGCATCCTTATCGTCGGTTGCCACGACAATTCATGGTTCAGCATCCGAGGTTTTGCCGCTAGGTTCGTCTTGATCTTTTTGTGGAGTTTTGTTTGATGAGCGAGCTTGAGCCTCTTTAATTTGTTGGCCACTTCTAGTGGTGACCGCCTTACATTGCTCATGGCCTCTTACGACTTCAGTATCGCTAGGTAAACCTCCTTGCGGTCTAGTATTCAGGTTTGGAGCAAATTGTTCGACTTGATTTTCCAATGATTTGATTGCCGCCTCTTGGTTTTGCAATCTCATCTCGGTTCTGTTAATAAAAGCATCAGTTCTTTTTATGAAGTTACTATTCTCAGCCATATAAGATTCAATTTTTAACATAAAAGCATTGAGAGAATTTTTCAAAGAACTAGATGTTGTTGGTTGTTGCTGCGGCAACTGTTGTCGTGGCATATTCTGCTGGAATCCCGATGCTTGTGCATTCTGATTGTTATGGTTTAGAGCATTGTTGGGATTACTCCATGAAAAATTCGGGTACTTCTTCCAAGCTGGATTTTATGTATTGGACATCACATTGTTGTTCCGATTGTAATTCCCCACATAAAAGCTGGATTCTGGATTCTGCATACATTCAGAAGAATCATGGTTACCACCACATAACTCACAAAAGGAATCCATTACCTTGACTTCCTGTGTATTGTTTGGTTTTTGCATGTTCTGGACCATCTTGGTTAGAGTGGCCAATTGTGCCGAAATTGAGTCTGATGATCCCAATTCATGTATTGTGGCTTGGTGTCTAACTCCTCTTCTTCTAGCGGAGGGGAATTGATAATCATTCTTGGCCAGCCTATTTAGAATTTGCATTGCTTCCTCCGGCGACTTATCTAGGAGTATGCCGTTTGCCGAGGCGTCTAGCATTATCCTTGTTGGTGTATTCACGACGTTGTAAAACATTGTTACTTGTGTCCACACTGGGAATCCGTGTAGGGGGTATTTGTGTAGAAGTTCTATGTATCGCTCCCAAGCCTCGTACATGGATTCATCATCTGCCTGCCGAAAAGAAGTAATGTCATTACGAAGCTTATCAGTCAAATTTGTAGATTAAACTGAGCAAGGAAATCATGACAAAGATCGGTCTAAGATCCTATTGATCCGGCAGGAATGCTATTCAACCATGCTTTCGCCCTATCCCTTAATGAATAGGGGAATAACCTTAATCGTAAAACATCGGGGGTGACTCCGTGTATTTTGAATGAGTTGCAAATCTCGAGGAAAGATTTAAGATGTTGTCGTGCATCTTCAGTTGCTGAGCCGCCAACTTGACCAATTGTGTTGATCATATTAAACATCACCGGTTTTAACTCAAAGTGGTCGGCTTCAATTTCAGTTGCGACAACTCCTGGATTAAGTCCATCAAGATCTTCTTCAAGATAGTCTCGAATAGTTCTGTTTCGTGCAAGATACTCCTCCTCCTGTTGGTACATCTTGATTCATATTGCCATCTTGTTTAGCCATTGCTACTCTTAACCTTCATCTAAGTCTTTGTAAGGTTCGTTCAATTTCTAGATCAAAGGGATATTCTTGTGTAATCAGTCTCGCCCTGGTCATATACCAAAGCAAAACCAAAGTTTGTTAACCCTTTGAATCTTAAACAAGAAAAATAAAAAAATGCAAGAAAATAAAAACAAAGTTACTATTGCCAATCCCCGATAATGGCGCCAAAAACTTGTTGCGCGTAATAAGTGCTACGCAATTGTGCAAGTATACACGTCGCAAGTTACAGTATAAAAGATATCATCTCCACAGGGATTGGTGCCACTTCAAGAATCTAATCTCTTGCACTTTAAAAAGTAAAAACACAAATAGAAGATTATAGGAGTTTAACTAATAACTAAACTAGAAAGCAATAAAGTAAAAGAATAGATGAGATCAAATAAGAGAGATAGGCCTGGTTATCGTGAGTTGAGGTGTGATAGCCGATTGGATCGTCTTGGTAAAAGAGTGCAAGGGCAACTTAGTTGCCGTGGCAACTTACACAACGGGTTGCCTTGGCAACTAATCGATGGTTGCCTGGGGACTAGTTGGGCAACTACTTGGGCGTCTGGGCAGCAACTTCAAGGTTCGGTATAGCGTTCTTCAATGGTTTCTTCTTATCCATAAGTCGAAACTCTAGCTACTTGTGCATACCTTGAAAATACATCCCTGCATGAATCAAGGGTGAACAAAAACCAATCTTGCGCACTTCTTAGCCGTTGAAATCCTTAACTTATTCCTAAGCCGGATTAATCTTCACCATCAATAGATTGAATAAAGATCATATTCATTCGTTTCTTGAATCTAACTCTCCCGATATTAGATAAATAGATGAAGTTACGAGATCCTCTCACAATTCACTCGCAAACAAGAATAAGAACCAAGAATGAATAAACCTTGAATACAAAAGTGCAAACTCTTATTACCTAAACAAAATCCAATTGTTTCTCACAACCACAAGACACAATAACCTTAGCCAAATAGATTTAGTTCATGGCTAGGTTCCAAAGAAACACAAGATAAAGAATTCCTAGCATGAACCTAATTGAACAAGAAAGAAAAAGATGAAGCCTTCTTGTCGAGATCTCCCCCTTAAAGCTTGTGGAAAATTTTCTCTACTCTCCCCCTTGAAGTTGACAACTTGATGATCTATTTATAGGGCTAGGTCAAAGTCCTTCTTTGAGGAGGAAGTTAAGTTGGAATTAAATTATCTTTAAAGAATATAATTCTTTATTATATTTATATTCCTTCTAGAACTTCTCCTATCTTCTTGGGATTTAATTCTTCTTTAACCTCTTCATAGAAATCAAACTCCTTTGGGATTTAGCTTTGCTCCACGTCATCTTAGGCTTGTCTAGTCATCAATTTTGACTACCATATCACCTTATTCTTTATCAAGAATTGCCCCGCAACTGGCTCGACATCTCCTTCATGCATTGCCCGGCAACTAGCTCGGCATCTCCTTCATGCATTGCCTTGGCAACTAGTTCTAGCCTTGCTTTGGCAAGTGATTATGCACATACACACAAAACACACCAAAGCAGCATCTTTTCCCACAAAACTACCAAGTTCAAACCTAGCTTTTAACTTGATTTCAATTCTCAGAAAGGGCACAAAGTATGATTGGCTTTTCATTTTTCGGAAAACTTAGGAGTTAGTCGGTATCAAACTATAATGCTTGTGAGTGTGTGCGAGTTGTGTGTAAGTTGATTTTTTGATTCTATGCAAACAAGAGGTTTTCAAAGTACTTCATTGGGTTCTTTTAACATGTTTTAACTAGAGCCAATTTTGGGCACCTCTAGTGTTTTGTTTTTAGTTTTCGTAAGTTAATTAATTTATTCGACTAGAGCCGATTTTGGGCACCTCTAGCGATCAATTTTTTTGCACATACTAGAGCCAATTTTGGGCACCTCTAGGAATCAAATTTTTAGCACATGCTAGAGCCAATTTCAGGCACCTCAAGCATTTATCCAATTTTTATTCTAATCCCCCAATTTTTTTAACTATCAACCTAAGTTCACTAGAATTCCTTAAATCAATCAAACCACAACAGTGTTTCATCAAAATTTAGCATCATAGTAAAATTCTAAGTGTTTCCATGGTTATCCTAGAATAAAAATTCTATCAATTAAGTGCATTGGCAAAGTAATCATCGGATATTCATGAAATCTAGGCAATTCTTCTTCCAACTAAAGGCATGGCAAGCAATTTATGTATCCTAAATGCAATACTTAAGATGAATGCAACTAAACATGGTAACTAACTAATAACAATCCCCACCAAACTCGAGTGAGGCATTCTCCTCAATGCATGCATTATAGAGAAATAAAAATAAAGAAAAGTAAAATGCAACGAGGACTTACCCGAGAGTTCGTCGTCGTGGATGATTAGTTTCCTTTTGGTTGGTGTCTTGATTCTCTTGCTTGAACACGATGGTTGTTTCCTTGTTGACGAGACATCATTAGCTTTGGTTGTCGTGGCATCTTCAGGGTTGGTTGCCGTGTCATTTGCTTTTGTAGGCGCAGTGTGTAGGTTGCTGCGGCATCATCCGTTGTGGTTGCCACGATGATCGCTTTCATTGGTTGCCGTGGCAAGGATCTCGCCGTAAAGATTGGGAACGACAGACGGCTGTCCGGGTACTTTTCTAGGATGACTTGGGTGATGGCATTGTTGTGCTCCTTCATGTACTGCATGAACATTAGTTGCCGGTCTTCAATTTGCCTAAGGTGGCTCGCAAATGGTTGCAAGAGTGCTTCAAAATGTCCCGGGATTGATGGCCGAAAGGTGCCGGGCATTTTAATTTTGGATGCCATGAATGATCTTGGTTGTGAGTTTTGTAAAAACAAAGAAAATAAAACAAAAGAAACTAAAGAGTTGCAAGATGAAAAGTAGGAATAGGTTTCTTGGAAGTTAAGGGTGATGGGTTTTATAGAAAAGGTAGGTAGTAAATATGGTGGGTGACGGTTAGGTTTTTTCAGGGTAAGTTGGAGGCTTTATATAAGCCTTAGATTCAGCCCATTAATTTCCTTGTTGAAGATGTTTTCCTTCTTGAATCAAAATTCCTCTTTATCTTGAACTCTTTTCCTACAATTCAAAGACAAATCAAATAAGGATTAAAATTAAAGATAAACTAATAAAAGAAAATAAATAAATATGTGTAAAGGGATTCTTAAACTTAAAAAGATAAATATTAAGGATTTAGTTTTAATCATAAAGAAAATAAATCTATCCTAAAAAGAGAAAATAATCAAAAATAATAAAAAAATAAAAATTAAATAGTTAAAAATAATAAAAATAATAAAAATAAAAATAAAATATCGAAAGGAGAGCATGCTCATGCATCTCCTAAGGTGACCACTTCTTTGTTACGTTCCACATGGAAACCATTGTAGTGCTTTAATCTTTGTCCATTAACTTTGAATTCATGTTTGTTAGTGATGGACTTGATTATCACGGCACCATGGGAGAATGGTTTGACAACTTCGAATGGTCCAGACCATCTTGATTTTAGTTTTCCCAGGAAATGTTTTAGCCGAGAATTGAATAAAAGAACTAGTTGCCCTGACATGAATTGCCGCGTCAATAGTTTCTTGTCATGCCATTGCTTTGTTTTCTCCTTGTAGATTCGTGCATTATTATAGGCGAGTGCACGGAATTCTTCTATCTCGTTGAGGTCCAACAAACGCTTTTGTCTGGCACTTTCCCAATCCATATTCACGGTCTTGATTGCCCAATATGCCTTGTGTTTGATTTCCACCGGTAGATGGCATGTTTTGCCATAGACAAGTCGGAATGGGGACATACCTAAGGGTGTTTTGAATGCAGTGCGATATGCCCAAAGTGCATCATCTAGTCTTAATATCCAATCCTTCCTAGAGGGATTTGACTTTCTCGAGTATACCCTTCAATTCTCGGTTTGTAAATTTCTGCTTGCCCATTGGTTTGTGGGTGATATGCCGTGACAATCTTGTGTGATACACCAAAGCGTTGCAACATCTTGGCAATAAGTCTATTGTCAAAATGCTTACCTTCATCACTAATAATTGCTCTCAAAGATCCCAAACCATGTAAATATGTTTTTCTCGCAAGAATCGTTGCACGGTCTTGGAATCGTTGTTCGAATCGCAGCTGCCTCAACCCATTTAGACACGTAGTCAACGACAAGTAGAATGTAGAGGTTTCCGAATGAAGATGGGAAAGGTCCCATAAAATCGATCACCCACACATCGAACAATTCCACCTTGATAATGTTTTTGAGCGTCATCTCATATCGTCTAGAGATATTGCCCGTCCTCTGGCAACGATCACATTGTTTGTAAAAGTCTTGGCCATCTTTGTATAGTGTTGGCCAATACAAACCGGATTGCAAAACTTTGGCCGCGGTACGAGTTCCTCCAAAATGTCCTCCATAGGGTGAAGAATGGCATTACCGGAGTACATTCTGCTGCTCTTTTCAGGGACACATCAGCGTATAACCTTATGTACACATTGTTTAAACAAAAGAGGATCTTCCCAAAAGTAATGCTTAGCATCACGGCGGAACCGCTTCTTCCCTTGGTGAGTAAGGCCATAAGGTAAAATACCACAAATAAGGAAATTAACTAAATCCGCGTACCAGGGTATTACCGAGGCATTTCTTTGCCGTGTCGATCGCTCCTAAAATTGCCGAGGCGTGCGTCTAAGGTTGCCGAGGAATGCACATCCGTGGTTGCCGAGGCAACTAATAGTTGCTCATCCGGGAATGCATCGCATATCTCTAAATCCGCGTCCTCCTCCCTATTGCGTTCTAAACGTGATAAGTGATCGGCCACTTGATTTTCTGTTCCTTTCCTATCCTTAATTTCAATATCAAATTCTTGTAAAAGTAATATCCAACGAATCAAACAAGGTTTGACATCCTTTTTAGCAAATAGATATTTAATTGCCAAATGGTCCGTATGAACAATTACCTTTGTACCAATCAAATAGGATCGGAACTTGTCAAATGCGAAAACTACAGCTAGTAACTATTTCTTCATTGTTGTGTAATTCATTTAAGTGCTATTAAGAGTTTTACTAGCATAGCATATTACATGAAAGGTTTTACCTGTGCGTTGGCCTAGGACTGCTCCTACCGCAAAATCACTTGCATCACATATGAGCTTAAAAGGCAGCGTACAATCTAGTGGAATGATAATGGGTGCCGAGACAAGCTTTTCGTTTAGGGTTTCGAATGCTTGGGCGCAAGAATCATCAAAATTGAAGACTTTATCCTGTTCAAGCAAATTGAACAAGGGTTTAGTAATTTTAGAAAAATTATGAATGAACCTCCTGTAAAAACCTGCATGTACAAGAAAGCTTCGAATTCCTTTAACCGAACTTGGTGGGGGTAATCTCTCGATCACGTCCACCTTGTCTTTGTCTACTTTAATTCCTTTGGATGAAATCT
Organism: Hibiscus mutabilis; assembly: GCA_019671005.1. Lineage (NCBI taxonomy): Eukaryota > Viridiplantae > Streptophyta > Magnoliopsida > Malvales > Malvaceae > Hibiscus > Hibiscus mutabilis. The sequence goes on along the minus strand of CM033728.1, from coordinate 21,731,122 downwards.
TGTGGCCGAGCACTATTCCTTCATCTACCATAAAATGGCACTTCTCCCAATTGAGGACTAAATCAGTTTCTTCACATCTTGCCAACACCTTCTCTAAATTGCCGAGGCAGCTGTCGAAATCATTACCAAAAATAGAAAAATCATCCATGAAGATCTCAAGGAAGCCTTCGACCATGTCTAAAAAGAGTGCCATCATGCATCTTTGGAAGGTCGTCGGGGCGTTACACAATCCGAACGGCATCCTTCGGAAGGCATAAGTACCATATGGGCATGTGAAGGTTATCTTTTCTTGATCTTCTGGTGCTATGGCAATTTGATTGTAACCTGAATAACCGTCAAGAAAACAATAAAAGGGTTTACCTGCAAGACGGTCAAGTATTTGATCAATAAAGGGTAATGGGAAGTGATCTTTCCTAGTGGCTTTGTTTAGCTTTCGATAATCCATACAAACCCTCCAACCGGTCACAGTCCTGGTTGGAATGAGTTTATTGTTTTCATTACTTACCACCGTTATACCTCCCTTTTTCGGTACACATTGTACTGGATTTACCCATGTACTATTAGAGATAGGGTATATAATGCCGGCGTCAAGCCACTTGATGAATTCTTTCATTACAACCCCTTTCATGGCATGATTCAGTCTCCTCTGGGCCTCAATTGAAGGTTTGTGATCATCTTCCAACAAAATCTTGTGCATGCACACTGCCGGGCTAATTCCCTTCAAGTCGGCAATTGCCCACCCTATTGTCTTCTTGTGTAGAATCAACATTTTGATCAGCTTCTTTTCCTACTCAGGTTGTAACTTAGAGAAAAAAATACAGGCAATGTATTATCGGTTCCTAAGTATGCATATTTTAGTTGCTTTGGTAATTGTTTCAACTCAAGAATCCGTGGTTGTTCAATGAAGGGCTTTTCGATTTTACCTTCCTTACCTGAGTAATCTAGTGATTCAAAATATGTACCTAGTCGATTGACTAACCAATTTGCCTCTTCTTGTTGTTCCTCATCAATCGGTTCTTCATACTTCCATGGTTCCTCTTGATCGGCAATGTAGTTGCCGAGGCAACTAAATTCCTCGTCGAAGTTAAACTTTGCTGTGGCATGAAGAAGTTGTCATTCCTCTGAATCATTAGCATGCCTTAGGGTTTGGAACACATTTAGTTTAACTTGTTGGTCATTCACCCTCATTGTGAGTTCTCCTTTTTCAACATCGATTTCATAATCCAAAACAATAAAGTCAGCGGGAAAAATAAATTTATCAACTTTTACCAGTATGTCTTCAATTTTTCCCTCTGGATGCACATAGGATCTATTGGCTAAATATAGCATAATTGTTGTAGGTCTTGCCTTCTCGATTCCTAGTTTCTGGAAAACCGATTTAGGCATCAAGTTTATACTTGCTCCAAGGTCGCATAATGCTTTCCCGACATAGTGGTTTCCAATGGAATAGGGTATTGTGAAACCGAGATCCTTCAGCTTGGGTGGCATGCGATTGTGCAACATGGCCATGCATCCCTCTATGGCGACAACTGTTTCAAACTCTCCTAGCCTTGTTCTCTTGGATACAATGTCTTTAAGAAACTTGGCATAGTTCGGCATTTGTTCAATTGCATCAACCAATGGCAAGTTGATGTGGACTTGCTTTAGGATATCAAGGAACTTCTTGAATTGATATTTTTGCTTTTGTCGCTTCAACCTTTGTGGGAATGGTGGTGGAAGTCCGATATCTTCGATCCTTTCATTGGTCTGGAACCTGATTGATGGCATTGTTGGGGCAACTGGAGTTGCCGAGGCATCATCAACTGGGGTTGCCGTGGCATACCTATCATTGGTCACCGGGCATCCTTATCGTCGGTTGCCACGACAATTCATGGTTCAGCATCTGAGGTTTTGCCGCTAGGTTCGTCTTGATCTTTTTGTGGAGTTTTGTTTGATGAGCGAGCTTGAGCCTCTTTAATTTGTTGGCCACTTCTAGTGGTGACCGCCTTACATTGCTCATGGCCTCTTACGACTTCAGTATCGCTAGGTAAACCTCCTTGCGGTCTAGTATTCAGGTTTGGAGCAAATTGTTCGACTTGATTTTCCAATGATTTGATTGCCGCCTCTTGGTTTTGCAATCTCATCTCGGTTCTGTTAATAAAAGCATCAGTTCTTTTTATGAAGTTACTATTCTCAGCCATATAAGATTCAATTTTTAACATAAAAGCATTGAGAGAATTTTTCAAAGAACTAGATGTTGTTGGTTGTTTCTTCGCATGCAATCTGTTGTCGTGGCATATTCTTTGGAATCCCGATGCTTGTGCATTCTGATTGTTATGGTTTAGAGCATTGTTGGGATTACTCCATGAAAAAATTCGGTACTTCTTCCAAGCTGGATTTTATGTATTGGACATCACATTGTTGTTCGATTGTAATTCCCCACATAAAAGCTGGATTCGGATTTCGCATACATTCGTAAGAATCATGGTTACCACCACATAACTCACAAAAGGAATCCATTACCTTGACTTTCTGTGTATTGTTTGGTTTTTGCATGTTCGGACCATCTTGGTTAGAGTGGCCAATTGTGCGAAATTGAGTCCGATGATCCCAATTCATGTATTGTGGCTTGGTGTCTAACTCCTCTTCTTCTCTAGCGAGGGGAATTGATAATCATTCTTGGCCAGCCTATTTAGAATTTGCATTGCTTCCTCCGCGACTTATCTAGGAGTATGCCGTTTGCGAGGCGTCTAGCATTATCCTTGTTGGTGTATTCACGACGTTGTAAAACATTGTTACTTGTGTCCACACCGGGAATCCGTGTAGGGGTATTTGTGTAGAAGTTCTATGTATCGCTCCCAAGCCTCGTACATGGATTCATCATCTACTGCCGAAAAGAAGTAATGTCATTACGAAGCTTATCAGTCAAATTTGTAGATTAAACCGAGCAAGGAAATCATGACAAAGATCGGTCTAAGATCCTATTGATCCGGCAGAATGCTATTCAACCATGCTTTCGCCTATCCCTTAATGAATAGGGAATAACCTTAATCGTAAAACATCGGGGTGACTCCGTGTATTTTGAATGAGTTGCAAATCTCGAGGAAAGATTTAAGATGTTGTCGTGCATCTTCAGTTGCTGAGCCGCCAACTTGACCAATTGTGTTGATCATATTAAACATCACCGGTTTTAACTCAAAGTGGTCGGCTTCAATTTCGATTTGCGACAACTCCGGATTAAGTCCATCAAGATCTTCTTCAAGATAGTCTCGAATAGTTTACATTTCGTGCAAGATACTCCTCCTCCTGTTGGTACATCTTGATTCATATTGCCATCTTGTTTAGCCATTGCTACTCTTAACCTTCATCTAAGTCTTTGTAAGGTTCGTTCAATTTCTAGATCAAAGGGATATTCTTGTGTAATCAGTCTCGCCCTGGTCATATACCAAAGCAAAACCAAAGTTTGTTAACCCTTTGAATCTTAAACAAGAAAAATAAAAAAATGCAAGAAAATAAAAACAAAGTTACTATTGCCAATCCCCGATAATGGCGCCAAAAACTTGTTGCGCGTAATAAGTGCTACGCAATTGTGCAAGTATACACGTCGCAAGTTACAGTATAAAAGATATCATCTCCACAGGGATTGGTGCCACTTCAAGAATCTAATCTCTTGCACTTTAAAAAGTAAAAACACAAATAGAAGATTATAGGAGTTTAACTAATAACTAAACTAGAAAGCAATAAAGTAAAAGAATAGATGAGATCAAATAAGAGAGATAGGCCTGGTTATCGTGAGTTGAGGTGTGATAGCCGATTGGATCGTCTTGGTAAAAGAGTGCAAGGGCAACTTAGTTGCCGTGGCAACTTACACAACGGGGTTTCCTTGGCAACTAATCGATGGTTGCCTGGGGACTAGTTGGGCAACTACTTGGGCGTCTGGGCAGCAACTTCAAGGTTCGGTATAGCGTTCTTCAATGGTTTCTTCTTATCCATAAGTCGAAACTCTAGCTACTTGTGCATACCTTGAAAATACATCCCTGCATGAATCAAGGGTGAACAAAAACCAATCTTGCGCACTTCTTAGCCGTTGAAATCCTTAACTTATTCCTAAGCCGGATTAATCTTCACCATCAATAGATTGAATAAAGATCATATTCATTCGTTTCTTGAATCTAACTCTCCCGATATTAGATAAATAGATGAAGTTACGAGATCCTCTCACAATTCACTCGCAAACAAGAATAAGAACCAAGAATGAATAAACCTTGAATACAAAAGTGCAAACTCTATTACCTAAACAAAATCCAATTGTTTCTCACAACCACAAAACACAATAACCTTAGCCAAATAGATTTAGTTCATGGCTAGGTTCCAAAGAAACACAAGATAAAGAATTCCTAGCATGAACCTAATTGAACAAGAAAGAAAAAGATGAAGCCTTCTTGTCGAGATCTCCCCCTTAAAGCTTGTGGAAAATTTTCTCTACTCTCCCCCTTGAAGTTGACAACTTGATGATCTATTTATAGGGCTAGGTCAAAGTCCTTCTTTGAGGAGGAAGTTAAGTTGGAATTAAAATATCTTTAAAGAATATAATTCTTTATTATATTTATATTCCTTGTAGAACTTCTCCTATCTTCTTGGGATTTAATTCTTCTTTAACCTCTTCATAGAAATCAAACTCCTTTGGGATTTAGCTTTGCTCCACGTCATCTTAGGCTTGTCTAGTTATCAATTTCGACTACCGTATCACCTTATTCTTTATCAAGAATTGCCCTGGCAACTGGCTTGGCATCTCCTTCATGCATTGCCCTGGCAACTAGCTCGGCATCTCCTTCATGCATTGCCCTGGAAACTAGTTCTAGCCTTGCTTTGGCAAGTGATTATGCACATACACACAAAACACACCAAAGCAGCATCTTTTCCCACAAAAACTACCAAGTTATGTAATCAAGCTCAATGATGGAATGAAACATGGATTAATGCATGAATGGCTAATTATGCAACTAATATGAGCCTAAGTCTAACAATAATATGAGTAAAAAGGGTAAGAAAAAATAGTACTTTTGAACACTTATCACATGACTTATCCCATAATTTAAATGTAATAAATTGAATTAATGAAGAATGCTCGGGAAGGATAGAAGCCCATCCCGAGACTTTAAACTACACTCACAGATTACTCCATGCTATTTTTGTTTCCGAACAATGATCTTCTTTTTTCTTATCTACTGTTTGGTCTATTTTAGCCCTTACACCTTCAAATACTTCTTGGCCTAATGTGACAAAGAATGCAACCATGTATTAGGACAATTTCTAACAATTATACGCTTGTAGAACTAAACAATTACTTATAAGTATGTATAATTTCAAACAAAGCAGCCCACTAGTATTTATACCAAAGCAACATAGTCCATAACATGTATATTTGCATATAAATATACTCATAAAACAGTCCATTAAATTTTATATCAAGCAAAGCAGACCACACATTATCACCATAATATAAAACAATCCCAATTACTTTAATATGCATGTACATACATAAAATAGTTCCTAATATGATTATACTGGAATAAACAGTCCTATTTGGTAACAAAACAATCTCCCCTATTTTCAAATTTTCAAAATCAGTCCTTGCACTTTTCAAAATAGTCCCCTATGCATTTGTATACATGCAAAACAAATTTCAACATACATATATCCACATGAATCTTTACATAATAGTCATTTAACACGTATATCCTTACAAATTAGTTCTTAATACATATATCTCTATTTATATGATCCACAAAACATTCCACCAATTTCACTTGTATCCAAAACAACCCCTAATACACCCATATACACGTATAACACCAAAACAGTCCATGTATCTATCAAAACAGCCCTTACACATTTAATCATGTTTAAAACAGTTCTTTCTAATTTCATATCCATTCAAAATAGTCCCACTTTCATGTATTCTCAAGTATTTATGCATAAAACAACTCTCATTCAAATTCTATCAAGCATTGATTTATAAATTAAGCTCAAATGCCATCTTCACAATTTATCATGAACCTATTCGAATGGTTCCTACATTCTATCCAAGATCATTTAAGTACTACAAATACATAAGTCCAAAATTACACCGGATTTGTATATATTTAAATCAATCTTCTATCCTTCCTAACTATTGTCATAATCTACTAACATCTCCATCAACAAGTATAAACTTTCATTTGATTATGGAGAATGAATAAGGTTATTACCTTTCTCCTAAGCTGGTTCGAAAATGATCCCAGCAAAATGCGGTTACACAAGCTTTGTGCAAGCTTTTACTCATCTCCTACTCTTCTACAAGGTTTCGGTCATGCAAGAGGTTGAAGAAGATGATATTCCAAATTGGTTATCTTCTCCCACCTATATTGTTCCCCCTTTCTCTCATTAACACATGTTTCTTCACAACATGGCACATGGTAAGGCCCTTGGTTACATTTTTATTTTACATGCAAATCTCCTATAATTATAGTGTTGGTCCAGTTGCTTATAAGTTGAGGTTGCCATAGGAGTTGGAAAAGATACATCATGTTTTCCATGTATCGATGCTTCAGAGGTATAGGTCGGATCCTTCGCATGTGATGCCTGTGTAGGAAATTGAGTTGATTCCGGATTTGACCTATAATGAGGAGCCGGTGGAAATTCTAGATTCTAGCAGCAAGGTTCTTCGTGGCAAGGCCATAGAGTTGGTGGAAGTGTTGTGGCAACATCGTGGAAATGAGGAAGCCACTTGGGAAAGTAAGGATGACATGAAGAAGCAGTTTACTTATCTTTTTCCGCCAAGTAAATTTCGAAGACAAAATTTTCTTAAGGGGGGAGAGTTGTAACGCCCTAATTTTGGGCCTATATGTTAGATAGGTTGGTTAGATTGTTCATGAGAACTGGATTAGGCAATTCGAGTTAGTTTCAGGAATTTAATCTTAATAAATTATTTTGGCTAAAATAAATTTGGAAAAATGCTAGAAAATATTCAATTAATATTATAAAAGTTTTGGTAAATTCAATTTGAGGAAATTAAATTGGATTTTGTGACATTTTAGTCTAGTGACAAAAACGAAAGGTTTTCAAAACTATTTTTAGTGACTAAATCGTAAAAGGGTCAAAATTTAGAATCTTTAAAAAGATAATAAACCAAACTTTTACCATCATATTTTCCCTTAACTTAGGCTATTTTAAAAAGGTTTTTAAATGGTTTTAATAATACGATAAAATAGGATTAATATAAAGGATTTTAATTTCACAAAACATTTTCTTACGAAACTACTTTTCTTTCGACTTTTTATCTTAACTTTCTCAACAGTCAAACTATAAAAATCTTTCCAAAATTTACAGGAATCAATCTCTTTTGATTTCCTACTTGATTTCCTTGATTCCTACAACAAAATCTATTTGGATTTCAACCAATCTTTGCCAATTAAGGGAGAAATCAGCAATTAGAGGTGATTTTCATTTGTCTCCTATAATTAAAGGTTCTTTAATGAAATTCACAAGTTCTTGATCCTTTGCAACTGATTTATGTTATGCGTTTATGATTTAATTAATATTTTATGGATTAAATTGTATTTTGATGAGAAATTGGCAGAAGATAGCTATGGATCTATTTTGCTATGATTCTAATTGATTTAGAACACTTAAGATATGTGTTTTAATGTTAAAAGAATAGATTAATTAAAGAAATCCCGAAACTATGTGAATTGCTAATTTTCTAGGTTGTGTATAGTTGGTTTTTGATGTGATATTGGTGTTGTAGTGTCGCTAGAGGTATAAGGACGTGGTAAAGAGGTTTTTGGATGTTAATTGATGGTGTTAAGGTTTTTAAATCAATAGGTTTTTCCTGGGCTTTGTTTGGATAAAGTTAGGTGATGATTTCGGTTGTTTTAGATAGGCGTTTGTTGGTGTCGAGTGAGGCGAATTTGTGTTTAGTGTTTGCTGGGAATTATAGATGCATGGAAGTGCATTAATCCTCTATTTTTGTTTGGGTAAAGCAAGGGAGTTGAATCCTCTAGCTTTTGGAGAGGTCGCAGAAGCTTCAGAAGCTTGATCGCATATCGGCAAGTGGTTTGAAGCTGGTTATTGGGAGTTTAGAATAAGTTTTAAACACTTATCTAAGCTCGAAAGTAAGTATTGCTTGAGCTCTCTCAATTTCGGTTTTGCAAAATACAATCTCATGCACATGTTTATGGTTCTGATTACTCAGTGTATTATGCATGTTTTAGAAATGAAAGATGTTGCAAATGATCATATATGATGGTTATTGAGAATGGAACATGGTTTATGAATGTAATTTTGAGAATACTAAAATACATGGTTTAATGTATTTGAAATTGGATTGATTTGATGCATATGTAAAGCAATGAGGTAATGTGGTTTTATTGAATATGTTGACAAGTGGCTGAGGTTAAATGTTATCGGATATAGTTTGCTAGCTATAGGGTTTAAAGTGCACTATTATAAGTCACCTCATGTGTGTCGATGGGTTAATTGTACCGTTTTCTCCACCATGAGAACCATAGTGGTCGAGGGGTTAATTGTGTCGTATTCTCCTAATGGTGGATTATACATAACCGTTGAGGTGGGTAATTGTTTCGTTGCTCCGGTTCGAGGATGAATGTGAAGTAGTCGAAGGAACCACTTGGGAAATTCGTGTATCTGATGCATTTTTATAAAATGGAATGGTACTGGTTTTGAGTCACTTGAAAGCCAATATATGAGATAATGTATCATGGTAAATGGATTGTGTTTGTATAATGTGATTTATACATGTGATGCTCTCTATGCTTGCTATAGAGAATTTGGCATGTGAATATTAAATTGAGGTTTGAGATATAATCCATGATACATGTGTTGCAAATGATTTAAATGTGCATATTTGGGCAGATTTGAGAAGCATGAGATGATTTCAGAATGAACATTATAAACATGTTTGGATATGAAATTGCTTTAAATGCATTGATGAGTGTGTTTGCGATTCCCTCACTAAACTTATTGCTTACACTCTCTTTTCTCATCAATGAATAGAAATAGACTTTTACGGACAGCAAGTACGCAAGAGGAGATCCAAGAGTTGAGAGATTTCAAAGTATGGTTTTATAAATACTAAATAGTAAAGGGCAATGTGACCAAGTTTTATTTGGGAGGTTTATTTTGGGTACTCCCTGTTTGTACAAGTTATGTTTGATATTTTGGACTTGTATGATGCTTAATGTTTGGTTTTGAGGGGTTGGGGAACATTATGCATGCTTGGGTAGAATTAATGGCTATAGGATTTATGTTTGGATTTGATGTGTTCAGTATGATCTTCTACCATGCTTCTATGTTTGAGGAATTGATGTTTGTGAAGTGTTATGATGTTTAGATGTTGTTCGAGTGAGCTAGATTGAGCTCAAGTGTCATATATTGGACCAAGAGGCCATTACAGGTATGTCTATACCAGTACGGGTCCTCAGGAATCAGTACGCGGAGACCCGTCTCGGCTCATTCTAAGCAAAATTGCCTAGGCATACTGATACACCTGGTAACCATTTCGGTACCCGTAGCTAGAAAATAAGCCTGGTGTCAGTATACGGGCAACCGTATCGGTACGCCCTTTAGCCACTAGAATCCATATTTTCGAAAACACATACTTGTATTGGTATACCTGAGGACCATACCGGTACTCCAGCCGATATTTCTGGAAATATGCTTTCTTAAATTTGTATTCTTTGCAGTTTAGTCCTTGTTTCATGATCATGCAATTAAATAAGTTTGGTTAGTTATTTTAAGTTGAAATATGACTAATTAACTATTGGTAACTTTAATTGCGAAAAATTCCTTCTAATTGTCTTAAATTACATTTTGGTCCCTAAAATGTGATTTAGTGCAATTGGACGTTAAGTCGACTCTCGATTGTGTTGTAACCTTCACCGCTGCCAGCATGATCACCTTATGATTTAATAAATCATTTAGACAAGATACAATGAAAAAATGGACCTTTTTCTCAAGTGAATCTTTCTGGTTTGTTTCGGTAAACCCAATGTAGCTCGCTTGGTTCGATCTAGTGCCTAGGCCGGGTCACGAGGGTTACAACACATGTATAACCCATATTATACAAAACATAATCCATTTATCATGATACATTATATCATATATTGCCATTCAAGAGACTCAAAGCCATTTTATTATATTTTCAAAAACACATCGGATACACGAATCTCCCAAGTGGTTCATTCGACCACTTCACATACATCTTCGCACCGGAGAATGGTACTACTATTCCTCAATGATTATGATGTATAAATCCACCACCAGGAGAACTGGCACACTTTTGACCCCTCGGCTGCTACGGTTCTCATGGTGGAGCATGGCACACTCTTGACCCCTCGACACTCATGAGACGACTTATTATAGTGCACTTTAAACCCTATGGCTAGCCAACTATATCTGATAACATTTAATCTCAGCCATTTGCCAATATCTATTAAAACCACATTACCTCGTTGTTTTGCGTATGCATCAAATCAAACCAATTTCCAATACATTAAACTATGTATTCTAGTATTCTCAAAACTCTTTTCATATATCATTTGTAATACTCAATAATCAACACATAAGATCATTTGCAACATCTTTCATTTCTAAAACATGCATATAACAGTAGGTAATCCAAATCATAAACATGTGCATGAGATTGTATTTTTCAAAACTGAAAACGAGAGCGAGAACATCTGACACTTACTTCCAAGCTTAGACAAGTGTTTCAAGCTATATCTAAACTCCCAAAATCTCTTTTGAACCTTTTCAAAGCAGTAAACCACGTTTCCACGCATCGATAACCCAAAAGTCCACTTGCTGGTGTGAAATCAAGCTTCCGAAGCCTCTGAAACCTCTACAAAAGATGAAGGATCCATCTCTCATGTTTTATCCACACAAAGATAGAGGATTAATGCGCTTCTATGCATCTTTAAACACAGTAGCACCTCATCTCCACTTCTTCTCACTAAAAACCATCAAACGCTTCCTTAAAACAACCAAAATCATAACTAATCTCCTCCTAAACAAAGCCCAGGCATAACTACCGATTTTAACATCTTAACATCATTAATTAACATCCAAAAACCACAATACATCAACCTTATATCTCCAGCAACCTTACAACACCATGATTACCATAAAATGTAACTATTAACGACCTATAAAATTAGCAATTCACATAGTTTCATGATTCCTTTTATTAATCACTTCTTGTAACATTAAAACATATCTCAAATATGATTTAAATCAATTAGAATCAACACAAATCAGATCCATAACCAAGATCTATCAAATTCTTTATCAAAACTCAATTAAAACCTTTTAATCATGTTTTAATCATCAACACATAACAAAAATCAGTTGTAAAGGATCAAGAATTTGTGAATTTCAGTAAAGAACCTTTAATTAGAGGAGAGAAATGAAAATCACCTTTAATTGCTAACTTTCCCCTTAATTGGCAAGATTTGAATGAAATCTCCTAGAAAACGAGGATTTGGTGTAGAAATCAAAGGAATCAATTAGTAAATCAAAAGAAAATAAAAACGTAATGATTCCTAAGCATTTTAGAGGAAAATTGATAGTTTGTCTGCTGGAAAAGTTGAGAGCAAAAGTAGTTACGTAAGAAAATGAATTTGGTTATTAAAACTCTTTTTAATCAAATCTATTTTATTTTTATATAATAAAATTTTAAAAACCTTTTAAAAATAGCCTAAATTAAGGGAATAGTCTGATTAAAAACTTCGGTAAATTAGCTCCTTAAAGATTCTAAGTTTTGACCCTTTTACGATTTAGTCACCAAAATAGTTTTGAAAACTTTACATTTTAGTCACCAGACCAAAATGTCACAAAATCCAATTTTATTTCTTCAAATTGAGTTTCCCAAAATCTTGAAAATATTAATTAAACACTTTCTAGCATTTTTCTATATTTTATTTTGACCAAAAACAATTTATTATGAATTAATTCCTAAAACTAGCTCGAATCGCCTAATTTAATTCCCCTAAACCGTCTAATCGATCTTGTTAACATCTAGCCCCAAATTTGGGGCGTTACAACTCTCTGCCACTTAAGAAATTTTGTCCTCAAAATTAAACTGACGGAAAAAGATAAGGAAACTGCTTTTTCATGTCCTCCTTACTTTCCCACGTGGCTTCCTCTACACCATGATGTCGCCACAACACCTTTATCAACTCTATGGTCTTTCCACGAAGAACCTTGCTATTAAAATCCAAGATTTTCACCGACTACTCATCATAGGTCAAATTCAGATTCAACTCAATCTCCTCAATAGGCATCACATGCGAAGGGTCCGATCTATATCTCTTAAGTATCGACACATGGAAAACATCATGTATCTTCTCCAACTCCGCAGGCAACCTCAAACTATCGGCAATTGGACCAACCCATTCTAACACCTCATAAGGCCCAATAAACCTTGGACTCAACTTGCCCTTACGTCTAAACCTCATTACCTTATTCCAAGGTGAAACCTTTAGAAACGCTTTATCTCCAACTCTAAACTCAATCTCCCGACACTTCAAGTCAGCATATGACTTTTTCCGATCCGAAGCCGCTTTCAACTGATCACTAATAAGCTTCACCTTCTCATTAGTGTCTTTCAGCACATCAGGCAAGGAAACATACTTCTCACTCGCCTCAGCCCAACAAAGTGGTATACAACACCTCCTACCATACAAAGCTTTATATGGAGCCATTTGAATACTAGCCTAATAACTATTGTTATAGGCAAACTCCACCAACGGTAGTTGCTTCTTCCACGTTCCTTGAAAATCAATGATGCAACATCACAACATATCCTCCAACACTTGGATAACACTTGCAAAGTAAAAGTACATGCAATCACATATGTGTTATTCCTTTCCACGCGATGCGCGTAGATCCTTGACAGTCTACCACCCTCAGGTTGAATTGCTACGGTATGAGCAACAGTCCTCTGCCCTTCCTCTCTACGCTAAAAATTAGCTTGACCACGCCCACGACCTCTCTGAGGTACAACAGCAGGTGTAGGAGCCTGTCCATCCCTAGCAAACTGTGGACAATCACGCCTAATGTTATCTTGCAAACCACAATTCCAACATGTACCAAGAGTACCCAACACTCCCCTGAATGTCACGTACCATAACGCACACACTCAGGTTTGAATATGGAAAAAAAACAAGGGAAAATCAACCCCCAAATTAGACAAAAAATAAAGGGGAAAGTCAAATCTGAATCCAGACAAATATGGAGGGAATCATCAAATATGGGAAGATTACAAGAGATCATGCTCGACAAGTATGGAAAGTCAAGTTATGGGCAAAGGATTCCTTACTATGGACTTATGGCAAAATTCCAATAGGATCCAAGAATTTTTGGGCCAAGGTGTCAGCTTAAGTATTGACGTCTTTCAGTTACCTTTCCAACGCATCTTGAAACATCTAAATAGGACGTCAGGAGCTCAAGATATGCTCGTTTTACTAAAGACGGAACGTGCAAAAAATCATATACGGGTTCAATACGGGATTTTGATATTAATACGAATTTTCAATTGATTTATTGATTATTTGTAATTAAAATCAGGCTTATATATTTCTCTATTTGTTTAAGATTATATTGAATATGGTTTGATTATTTTCCATGCATACCAAGCATAAAAAAGGAATATGCTTTAGGATATTTAGGTTTTTAGGGTTTTTGAAGCCTATAAATAGGCTTCATTCTATTGTAATCCCACTCACTCATTCACTCACCGCCACCACTCACAATTCATACAATTTCTTTGTTGTATTCAAGAATTCCTAGAGAATTTGTATTGAAGTTTTTGTGGAAATACAAGAAGAAAAAGTTCTTCATTTGGGTAATTTGTTCTTATTTATTTTATTTATTTCGAATACCTTTTTTATCTTTCTTTAATTTTGGGAGTTTTCAATCAAATAAAAAGCTAGTTCTCCACTTTTTTTCTTCTTTTTTTATGAACACTTTATGAACTTGTAAAAAATAGGTGTTTTGATCCATTTTCCTTGATGAAAGTTAATAAATGGTGTTTTTGGGCTTTGTACACATTTCAAACTTGGCATATAATTTTAATTTGTCATTAATTTCAATTTTTAATTGTTAAACCAATTTTTATCACATTCTTTAAAATGAAAGTTTAATTAGTTTTAATAAAATTAATCTGAATATTGTGTGTTGGCTCAACTTCGAGAAGGATACACATTTTAAAATTTTATTAAATTCTCTCCCACTTTTGTTATTTTATTTAATTTTGTAAATGGGATTAATGTTACCTTTTTATATTTATCTTATTAATTTAATTTATTTCTCTACTAAAATTTTTAATTGTTTATCTTTTAATTAAATTATTAGTTTAGATAAGCCCTCTAGGTTTAGGTTCCTAAAAGCCTAGTTATAGCCATAAAGTTTAATAAAATTCTCTTCACATCAAATTCATAAAATACACTTAATAATATCTTAACCCTGATAGGGAAAATACAATTAGACAATTCCTAGTGTTACCAACTTAGAAAAATAAAAGGTTTCAACACACTAATTGTTTTCGTGCTTGTCTGATAAAAAAGTAGAATTTAATTAATGTGGTGTCCTACCAAAATGAGGTAACGGGTTAGCGCCAGAAGTGTTGGCAGTGATTAATGTTTACTCTCCGGATGGTAGGGCCATTAAAATGGAATCATATTCATAAATGGATAATAATTTAAATTTTTCATGAACTTGCAAATTCTGACATTAAAACTTTTTGTAATCAGCTAGGTACCCATTTTTGAGTTTTCGTAGACCAAAATCGTTGTTTTTTAATAAAAAAATATTTTATTAAAATGACATGTTTTTAGGTGATCCAATCACACCTTTAAAAAAGATTGGTGGCGACTCCGTTATTTTTAGCTTTATTTAAAAATACATCGAGACCCTTTAAGAAAGGTTGCGACAGCTTGGCGACTCCGCTGAGGAATATTTTTGTTTTTTTAAACAAAAAATAGAGTCAAGCCACAAGCCGATTACATTTTGTTTTACTGTTGAAATTTGCTAAGTTCATGTAAAATTTAATTTAATTGTCCATTTATGAATATGATATCATTTGACGCATTTAAAGCTTGATTATAAGCTCTGTACTCGAGCTTCGTCCTAATCGCTTAAGTGAGGGGAAAACGTTTTGCTCATGTAAGAATATTGGTTCTCCGTATGAGCCTAGCAAGTACCTTCAGGACTCATATGCCCTTGTCTTCGTAAGGATACTGATCCTTCGTGAAGACATGGGAAATGGGTCCTCCTTAGTTGAACTTGGTTCGTTTGAAGCCTATAATGAGTGAGAATCAAGGGCCTTGCTACCCTTAGTAGGAGACATCGAGGACAGCTCAGGGACCTTTCTATAACCAAACCGTGTGTGAATCTAGAAGCCCACCCCAATAGAGATGTGCGATGAACCATAGAAGTAGAATTTGGTCAAAATTATTTCGTAAGAATAGTCCTTGGAGACATGTCCACAAATGTTGGAATGCGCTGCCCAGTTGTTATTCATACAATGAAATTAATTTGGACCTTTTATGTTTTAATTATGTTTACTAATCCTTGCTTTTTGTCTTGTTTCTTGTTTTGCATATTTGTTTCATGCTACTTCATTTCATATTTAGAAGGGGTTGGTTCTCATGACACTTGCTCAGTTAGAAAACAGTTCTTGGCCATGGATCGAAGGTACCTAAAGAAAGAGGAAGACAATGCAGATGTACGTCATTGGTCCGAGGTTAACTAGCGAGTGAATGGGGATAGTTTGACGGTTGATCTTGAGACAGAGACATCGGAGTACGCCCACATTAGTGTGAAACAGAATAATATGCATGAGCTACAGGAAGCCTGAGAGAGTTTTGACTATGCAACTAAGCAGTTGTTCTATGATACCGTTGGTGATATAGCCTACCTGCTGTATGTGAAGGTTGATGAACCATTCCTCAAGGCCCTGGTGCAGTTCTAGAATCCTGGATATTGATGTTTTACCTTCAACAGAGAGGACATGATGCCCACGTTCAAAGAATACTTTGAATTATTCAATCTGCGCAAGGTGAAGAAGAATTGGGTTTATGCTAAAACCCCTAAGAACAAAAATGCACATTTAAGGCTTAAGTATTTCTCCGGTATGAGCGATGGAAGTGTTAAAGGCCTAATACAGAAGAGAGGGTAGCTTTTCCTTCCCTTGACAGAGCATCCGAAACATAATCCATACTCATCCAGATCAGGGAAAAAGGGTGGATCTCTTAGCCATAGCGATCTACGACATGGTTATCTTCCCAAAGGTCTTGGGTAATATTGATGTGGCTTTATTAGATTTCTTTGAACAGTTGAAGAAGGAAGTTAATCCGGTGCCAGCAGTACTAGCATAAACCTTCATCTCTTTAAATGTGTGCCGAAAGATAAAAGGTGAGCATTTCAGAGGTTGTGCCCTTTGCTTCAAGTTTGGGCCTTTAGTCTTTTCTGGAAGTTTCCGACTTTGACTCTATCCAATGTGTTTTCCCCAAACTTCTCTCCGCTCTGAGAGTTTATGGAAAAAGAATAGTCGATAGCCAAGAAGGGCAAATGGGTTGAGATTTTCAGAGACCGGCGGGAGCAGGACATCGTATGGAGAGTTCTGTGGATGGGCCACACCAAGGTTTTGTACAAGTGTGGAGATTATGATCATCTGATGTTACTGGGCTTGTGGGGTGGAATTGGTTGTGCTCCTCTATTAGTGCCACGACAATATGGCTCTCAACAATTCATCCTTTTCACTACCAGTCTTGGCTTGTTCGAAGGGAAATTCAAAGAGAAGATCCAGACCATTAATGACGCGTGGAAGAATTGTTACCTTATAGATATAGACTATGACAGTGAGTGTATGTTCACCCCCGGTTACGATGTATAGAAGCATGTCAGGGTCAATGATAAAATTTTACCACCTACTCCGGGGCAGGCTAAATCCTTGAAGGAACATCTAAAGGTGGTCCCATCTGAGGCAGATATTCTGAGAGCCAAATTAAAGAGGGCCAAGGCTGATATTGAAATCTTGCAAAACCAGCACACGAAGCACTTATTTGAGGCAAGTCTAGATGTGGAAAAGTATAAGGGAAAGACATATCGAATAGTAAAGATGTATAAGGACCTAGAAGCAAAATTTGAGATTTAGAGGATGGATTTTCTCAAATTTTAGGCTACAGTCTGAAATGCTGATTTGAGAAAGACTTTAGAGCAGTGGAGGCAAGAAATTGAGCAAGTTGTAGGAAAAGAAAGAGAGCACGACAATAGAGAAATTGAAAATATAGACGATTGCTGATAGATGAGAAGAAAAAAGGAAGGCAAGTGGTCAATAATGAAAATAACAAACGGGTCCTCGAAAAAGAAAAAGAAAATGTAGCTGCATGGAAGAGGAAAGCTCATGACAACAAAGTCTGTTTGTTGGAGTTGCAGACCGTATACGATGAAACCATTAAAAAGTAGAAACAAAGTTGGGCCTTTGTTGCTGAGTTGATAGCCAAGGTAGCAGACCTGAATCATTCGCTGCACCGATTCTAGAATCACCATACTTATATTGAACTCCAGGCTAGCCTGAGTGAGAATGATACGTTGAAGAAGCAAGTTGAAGCTGTGGAAGGCATCATTCAGGAATGCAGAATGAAGATTCTGGTCCTCGAAGATATCAATGAAGGGGGCAATGACTATTGGTTTACTCAGCTTAGAAACAATGCCAGAAGGTTCCAAGAGCAGGATGAATTTAGCAAGAATGTCATGACCCAGATACAAGATGTAGCTAAGAATGTGATGATGTTAGTTGCAGAAGCTACGTCTCTTCGTTTGTACATTAGGCCAGTGAGAGAAGTGGGACCAAGACTCATATGGTTGATTGAAGAAATCAAGGAGCTGGGTGCTCGGGCTGAGATATACTCATAGAAAAAGTTGAAATCTTTTGTAATAAGGACCTTTGGCATCCAATAAGAACTACTTCTAGAGTAATACCTTAATGAAATCGATGCCCTGCGCCTGCATTCATGCATTTGCATTTTGTTTGTTTGTTGTTTGTTTGCATTGGTTTATTTTTTACATCATTGCATACATTCATACATAATAAAAGAATTAATTGTGGTAAAATTTGAAAAATCTAAAAAAAAAGAGAAAAAGTCTCGCATAAGCACAATACCCAAGCAATGGTCATTGAAGATAGGTCGTCAGCTTCAGAATTAAACTGCAAGAATACGAAGCTTGTTAGGATGTTGTTACCCAAAAGGCAACTGATGGCATCGAAGCCCTGCCAGGAATTGTCTATGCTCACTCTGGGAGTCAAGGAAAAATATGACGAGTACCTTGTAGCCTAAACAACTTAAGTAGTAGAATCTTGTCGGAAAGTAGACTGGTCGAGCTTTAGTGGAATTCACCCATGCTTTCTCAAAATAATGATCAGTAATGTCCCTAGAAAATGGTGGAGTCATACCTAGAACCAACCCTTTTGCTTTTGCATGCGAGCATTAGGGATCTTTTGTAAGGGCCTCTATGTTATTCTACTTGTGTAAAAGATGCATTCCCTCTAATATTATCAAGTGGAAACATTTCATTTTTTCTATGCATTTCATGTTCATCCATTTCCCTTCAAAAATACATATTCTTTGCAGAATCCCCATCATTGATTGTATGAATGATTCTTGGATCTAATCCCGAGATAGAAAGACAATAAAGTGTGTTCAGGATTAATGGGAAAATGATTTTTCTCTCAGACATTGTTGTTAAGGTCTTTGAATAAAGTGACAACTCTAAAACATTTACCAACTAAAGACAACTTCTCTTCAATGATATCTGTGTGTGAAATGACATTTGGCATTCCTTCATTTCCCTTCATGAATAAGAAAATGGAAAAATAGACGTTGTTGTCCCCTTTGAGCCTAATATTATTCTTGTGTTTGAACCCTAACCAAGGATCACTCCCCACACTGGGGGGGCAAAGAGGATGAAAATTTGTTTGCAAGTGAGAAAAAATATCATGTTGAATGTCTTAAATTTAAAATAAAAAGGACAATGAAAAAGAACACAAAAAGAGAGAAAAAGAAAGAAAAAGAAGGAAAAGAAAAGGAAGAAATGAAAGATGAAACATGAAAGAAAAGAAAATTTGAAACAAGAGAAAGACATGTAAGAAATCCTTCAAGTGAGACATGTTCCAGAAAAGGAAATGACCTCTAGGGTGAAAACCCAAAATGGGAAATCTAGAGTGATCCAAAGAATAAAAGAATGAAGATTTCATCAAGAAAGATTGATCCTTGGTTTAATCACCCTTAAACATGTATTTGGGCCTATATATCCTTTCTTTGTAACTCAAGCCTAGCCTACATTACAAGTCTTTAAAGACCATTTGAATCATACATGAATATCTGAGAAAAGGAGTTTGTTTTCAGAACACATTCCGCCTAATTGAGTTAACCTTTATTCAAGGACCTCGAAACTTCTAATGTCTGATTGAGATTAGAAAAGTGGGAAAATTAAAATTTGGGGAGTTGGTGAGTTAATGAGAGCCACCTAAAAACGGGATACTATCTGGTTGATGGATTCGTGAATCATTCATACTATTAATTTTGGGGCATATGACTTTGCCCTTTTCCATGTTTGCCATGACTTTTTCCTTTGAACCCTCTTTTCTCGCCTTTATTTATGGTCCTTTGTATTTCTTTAAATACTCATTTCCAACTCTTTTATTGCATCTTACAAGTGAAGTAACATAGATTCATGAAAAAACAAAGGTTTCTTAGTATTAATTCCAAATCCATGAGTAATTGTTCACCATCGCATCAGAAAATAATAGGGGTAACACCGTATTCATTAACTCGTGGGATAGAAGTTGTGTTGTCAATCGAGGTTGGAATTCATTCTTTTTGAGT
Organism: Hibiscus mutabilis; assembly: GCA_019671005.1. NCBI lineage: Eukaryota > Viridiplantae > Streptophyta > Magnoliopsida > Malvales > Malvaceae > Hibiscus > Hibiscus mutabilis. Next base: position 21,711,194 of record CM033728.1, on the reverse strand, counting down.
ATTGATGGAAGCAAAACTAGAAGAAGAAGAAGAAGAATGGGTCCAAGTATGATATGACCAATTAAAGCTATTCGATGAAGAGGGGTCGAAAGTTGTTTGCCATGGTCAAGTGAATTAGAGAAAAATGACACAGGCTCACAACAAGAAAATTCATCGGAGAAGACTCTAAGAATGGGATTTCATGTTAAGGAAATGTTGCCAATTCAAAGAGATTCTCAGGGAAAAATGAACGACTAACTAGAAGAAGGCATTTTGAAAAATAACATTGATCTTGGTGAGCTTCATAATCCGATGAATTCAGAAGTTTTATGCCTAAAAAAGATGGGAAAATAAAAAGAAAAATAAAGAAAGAAAAAAGAAAGAAAAGAATAAAATTATCGAAAGGTGAAAACCCGCAAAGGGTGCCTTAGATACAAAAAAGAAAAAAAAAGAAAAAGGGAGATTCAAGATGAAAACCCAAAAAAGGCATCTTGAAACCAAATGAAGATTCAAGTTGAAAACCCGCAAAGGGTGGCTCAGATAGTTTACGGACTAGGCAAGCAGTAAATGAATCTCTCAAAAACTTGGCATCTTAGAAAGAATTTCATGTCCTCATACCTCGTCAACTTGGCAACACAAGGCAATTTATGTTGTTCTTATTTAGGAAGTTTTGGCCAATGGGGCACGTCCAGAGTGGGGCAATTTACATTGGCCAAGGATTTTAGGCCGTCAACGTTAATAGGAGTGAGAGGAATATAGGAAAATACTAGTATAATTTGAATACAATCAAGGTAGAAATAAGCTTTGCTGCAAGGATTTACATGCAAGCGCTACAAAGAGCACTACAGGGGCAAACATCTGAGAACTCCCAAGAAGCTTTGAGGAGGTTTGATATTATTTTAAGGCAGCATGATTGCTACACCTTATCCCAAAACAAGAACAATTTTACAAACATTGGAGGATATGTCCAGTGATGTTAAAGCTCTTATTCAAGCTTCGGGGATGATGTGAGAGATTCTGTTCTCTCAACCTGACAAAGGCTAAAAGAGTGTTGAAGAATGTGATGTCCTTCTAACCAGGAATAGAAGATAACTAGATTGAGTGAGCAAATGTGCAAAGCTCAAATGTCTTCTCTAAAGCAAAGAGATACAAAGAATAAATAGCTAGCATAGTTGTCTACCTGGGTTGAACAAGCAAATGCGCATGGAAGCGAAAAGGAAAAACCCTGAAAGAAAAAGAGAAAAAGATGAAAAAGAGAAATAAAATAGAAAATTTTTAAAAAAGATAAAATGACATGCATTCATGTATTAGGCATCCCTACGAGCGTACACATCATAATCATAGCAATTGTTAAATTTTAACAGATGTAGAACCCGCCTATCCATTCGGGCACGAGGATAGTGGAACCTGCTTATCTATTCAAGTATGAGGAGAATATAACTCGCCTATCCATTCGGGCATGAGAAGAGTGGAACCTGCTTATCTATTCAAGCATGAGGAGAATAGAACCCGTCTATCCATTCGGGCCTGAAAAGAGTTGAACCTGCTTATCTATTCGAGCATGAGGAGAATAGAACCTACTTATCTATTCGAGCATGAGGAGAATAGAACCCCCATGGTTTGGTGTTTTGATGATCCCTACCTTATTGACCGCAACTTCTGTATTTATTATCGCCTTCATTGCTACTCCTCCAGTAGATATTGATGGTATTCGTGAACCTCTTTTTGGATCTCTACTTTACGGAAACAATATTATTTCTGGTGCCATTATTCCTACTTCTGCAGCTATAGGTTTGCACTTTTACCCGATCTGGGAAGCGGCATCCGTTGATGAATGGTTATACAATGGCGGTCCTTATGAGTTAATTGTTTTACACTTCTTACTTGGTGTAGCTTGTTACATGGGTCGTGAGTGGGAACTTAGTTTCCGTCTGGGTATGCGCCCTTGGATCGCTGTTGCATATTTAGCTCCTGTTGCAGCTGCTACCGCTATTTTCTTGATCTATCCTATCGGTCAAGAAAGTTTTTCTGATGGTATGCCCCTAGGAATCTCTGGTACTTTCAACTTCATGATTGTATTCTAGGCTGAACACAACATCCTTATGCACCCATTTCACATGTTAGGCGTAGCTGGTGTATTCGGCGGCTCGCTATTCAGTGCTATGCATGGTTCCTTGGTAACCTCTAGTTTGATCAGGGAAACCATAGAAAATGAATCTGCTAATGAAGGTTACAGATTCGGTCAAGAGGAAGAAACTTATAATATCGTAGCTGCTCATGCTTATTTTAGCCGATTGATCTTCCAATCCATTTGGGCATGAGGAGAGTGGAATCTGCTTATCTGTTCGAGCATGAAGAGAATAAAACCCGCCCATCTATTCGGGCACGAGGACAGTGGAACCTGCTTATCTGTTCGAGCATTAGAGGAATAGAACCCGCCTATCCATTAGGGCAAAGGAGAATGGAACTTCTTATCTATTCGAGCATGAGGAGAATAGAACCCTCCTATCCATTCAAGAATGAGAAAATTAGAATCTGCTTATCTATTCGAGCATGAGGAGAATAAAACTCTCCTATCCATTCAGGCATAAGGAGAGTAGAACCTGCTTATCTACCCGAGCATGAGGAGAATAGAACCCGCATATCTATTTTGGCAGAAGGAGAGTGGAACATGCTTATCTATTCGAGCATGAGAAGAATATAACCCACCTATTTATTCGAGCACGGGGAGAGTGGAACCAGCTTATTTATTCGATCATGAGCAGAATAGAACCTGCCTATTCATTCGGGCATGCGGGGAATAGAACTTGCTTATCTATTCGAGCATAAGGAAAATAGAACCCGCCTATCCTTTCGGGCAGGAGGAGAGTAGAACCTGCTTATCTATTCGAGCATGAGGAGAATACAACCCGCCTATCCATTTGGGCATGAGAAGAGTGGAACCTACTTATCTATTCGAGCATGAGGAGAATAGAACCTGCTAATCTATTCAAGCATGAGGAGAATAAAACCCGCCTATCCATTCAGGCACAACGACAGTGGAGCCTGCTTATCTATTCGAGCATGAGAAGAATAGAACCTGTTATCCATTCAGGCACGAGGAGAATGGAACTTGCTTATCTATTCGAGCATGAGGAGAATAGGACTCACATATCCATTAGGGTAGGAGGAGAGTGGAACCTACTTCTCTATTCCAGCATGAGGATAATAGAACTCGCCTATCTATTCGGGCACGAGGAGAGTGCAACCTGCCTATCTATTCGAGCATGTAGAGAATAGAACTCGCCTATCCATTCAGGCACAAGGAGAGTGGAACCTGCTTATCTATTCGAGCATAAGGAGAATAAAACTCCTCTATCCATTCGAGTACGAGGAGAGTGGAACCTACTTATCTATCCGAGCATGAGGAGAATAGAACTCGCCTATCCATTAGGGCAAGAGGAGAGTGGAACCTGCTTACCTATTCGAGCATGAGGAGAATAGAACCCGCCTATCTATTTGAGCACAATAAGAGTGGAACCTGTTTATCTATTCGAGCTTGAGGAGAATAGAACCCGCCTATCCATTCGGACACAGGGAGAGTGGAACCTCCTTATCTATTCGAGTATAAGGATAATAGAACTTGCTTATCCATTAAGGCAGGAGGAGAGTGGAACCTGCTTAACTATTCGAGTATGAGGATAATAGAACCCGCCTATCTATTCGCGAACGAGGATAGTGGGACCTGCTTATCTATTCGAGCTTGAGGAGAATAGAACCCGCCTATCCATTCGGGCACGAGGAGAGTGGAACCTATTTATCTATTCGAGTATGAGGAGAATAGAACTCGCCTATCCATTTGGGCACGAGGAGAGTGGAACCTGCTTATCTATTCGAGCATGAGGAGAATAGAACCCGCCTATCCATTCGATCACGAGGAGAGTGGAACCTACTTATCTATTCCAGCATGAGGAGAATAGAACCCGCCTATCCATTCGGGCACGAGGAGAGTAGAACCTGCCTATCTATTCGAGCATCTGGAGAATAGAACTCGCCTATCCATTCAGGCACAAGGAGAGTGGAACCTGCTTATCTATTCGAACGTGAGGAGAATAGAACCCGCCTATCCATTCGAGTACGAGGAGAGTGGAACCTGCTTATCTATCCGAGCATGAGGAGAATAGAACTCGCCTATCCATTAGGGCAGGAGGAGAGTGGAACCTACTTATCTATTCGAGTATGAGGAAAACAGAACCCGCCTATCTATTTTGGCACAAGAAGAGTGGAACCTGCTTATCTATTCGAGCTTAAGGAGAATAGAACCCGCCTATCCATTCGGGCACGGGGAGAGTGGAACCTGCTTATCTATTCGAGTATGAGGAGAATAGAACTCGCCTATCTATTAAGGCAGGAGGAGAGTGGAACCAACTTATCTATTCGAGTATGAGGATAATAGAACACGCCTATCTATTCGAGCACGAGGAGAGTGGAACCTGCTTATCTATTCGAGCTTGAGGAGAATAGAACCCGCCTATCCATTCGGGCACGAGGAGAGTGGAACCTGCTTATGTATTCAAGCATGAGGAGAATAGAACTCGCCTATCCATCCAGGCCCGTGGAGAGTGGAACCTGCTTATCTATTCGAGCATGAGGAGAATAGAACTCACCTATCCATTCGGGCACAAGGAGAGTGGAACCTGCTTATCTATTCGAGCATGAGGAGAATATAACCCCCTATCCATTCAGGAACGAAGAGAGTGGAACCTGCCTATCTATTCAAGCATGTGGAGAATTGAACTCGCCTATCCATTCGGGCACGAGAAGAGTGGAACCTGTTTATCTATTCGAGCATGAGGAGAATAGAACCCATCTATCCATTCGGGTACGAGGAGAGTGGAACCTGCTTATCTATCCGAGCTTAAGGAGAATAGAACCCGCCTATCCATTCAGGCACGGGGAGAGTGGAACCTGCTTATCTATTCGAGTATGAGGAGAATAGAACTCGCCTATCTATTAAGGCAGGAGGAGAGTGGAACCAACTTATCTATTCGAGTATGAGGATAATAGAACACGCCTATCTATTCGAGCACGAGGAGAGTGGAACCTGCTTATCTATTCGAGCTTGAGGAGAATAGAACCCGCCTATCCATTCGGGCACGAGGAGAGTGGAACCTGCTTATGTATTCAAGCATGAGGAGAATAGAACTCGCCTATCCATCTAGGCACGTGGAGAGTGGAACCTGCTTATCTATTCGAGCATGAGGAGAATAGAACTCACCTATCCATTCGGGCATAAGGAGAGTGGAACCTGCTTATCTATTCGAGCATGAGGAGAATAGAACCCCCTATCCATTCAGGAACGAAGAGAGTGGAACCTGCCTATCTATTCAAGCATGTGGAGAATTGAACTCGCCTATCCATTCGGGCACGAGAAGAGTGGAACCTGTTTATCTATTCGAGCATGAAGAGAATAGAACCCACCTATCCATTCGGGTACGAGGAGAGTGGAACCTGCTTATCTATTCGAGCATGAGGAGAATAGAACTCGCCTATCCATTAGGGCAGGAGAAGAGTGGAACCTGCTTATCTATTCGAGTATGAGGAGAATAGAACCCGCCTATCTATTTTGGCACGAGGAGAGTGGAACCTGCTTATCTATTCGAGCTTGAAGAGAATAGAACCCGCCTATCCATTCGGACACGAGGAGAGTGGAACCTCTTATCTATTCGAGTATGAGGAGAATAGAACTCGCCTATCCATTAAGGCAGGAGGAGAGTGGAACCTGCTTATCTATTCGAGTATGAGGATAATAGAACCCGCCTATCTATTCGGGCACGACGAGATTGAAACCTGCTTATCTATTCGAGCTTGAGGAGAATAGAACCCGCCTATCCATTCGGGCACGAGGAGATTGGAAACTGCTCATTTATTCGAGCATGAGGAGAATAGAACCCGCCTATCTATTCGGGCACGAGGAGAGTGGAACCTACTTATCTATTCGAGTATGAAGAGAATAGAACCCGCCTATCCATTCGGGCACGAGGAGAGTGGACCCTGCTTATCGATTCGAGCATGAAGAGAGTAGAACCTGCCTATCCATTCGGGCGCAAGGAAAATGGAACCTTTATGTTTTAGCATAACGCATATCAGTTCGGGCGCAAGGAGAATAGAACTCTTTTTACCACCTGCCTATCCGTTCAGGTGCGAGGATAATGGAACCTTGCTTTGATTTTCATCAACCAATTTGCAGTGTGATTGGCAAAATTAGTTCCTTTTGTTCTTTTCTCTATATCGGTTCCATAGGAATGAGCAAAGAGGGGCAGTTGTTGTCACTGATTTTTTGAAGAAAAAAATAATAAACATGAAGGAATCAGATTTGAATATGAAAAAAAACAAGGGAAAGCCAGAGCCAAATTAGACAAAAAGAGGGGGGAAGTCAAATCTGAATCCAAACAAATATGGAGGGAATCATCAAATATGGGAAGATTACAAGAGATCTTGCTCGACAAGTATGGAAATTCAAGTTATTGGAAAACGATTCCTTACTACGGAATTATGGCAAACTTTCGATAGGATCCAAAACTTTTTGGGCTAGGGTGTCTTCTTAAGTATTGACCGTCTTTCAATTAACTTTCCAACATATCTTGAAATGCCTCAATCGGACGTTGGGAGCTCAAGATATGCTCATTTTACTGAAGACAGCGCGTATAGAAAAACCGTATACGAGTTCAATACGGGATTCTGATATTAATACGAATTTTCAACTGATTTATTGATTATTTATAATTTAAATCAGGCTTATATACTTCCCTATTTGTTTATGATTATATTGAATATGGTTTGATTCTTTTCCATGTATACCAAGCATAAAAAGGGAATATGCTTTAGGATATTTAGGTTTTTAAGGTTTTTGAACCTATAAATAGGCTTCATTCTATTGTAATCTCACTCACTCACTCATTCACTCACCACCACCACTCACAATGCACAACACAATTCATACAATTTCTTCGTTGTATTCAAGAATTCCTAGAGAATTTGTATTGAAGTTTTTGTGGAAATACAAGAAGCAAAAGTTCTTCATTTGGGTAATTTGTTCTTATTCATTTTATTTATTTCGAATACCTTTTTATCTTTTTTAATTTTAGGAGTTTTCAATCAAATAAGAAGCTGATTCTCCACTTTTGTTTCTTCTTTTTTTATAAACACTTCATGAACTTGTAAAAAAGAAGTGTTTTGATCCATTTTCCTTGATGAAAGTTAATAAATGATGTTTTTGGGCTTTGTACCCATTTCAAAATTGGCATATAATTTTAATTTGTCATTAATTTCAATTTTTAATTGTTAAACCCATTATATCACATTCTTTAAAATTAAAGTTTTAATTAATTTTTATAAAATTAATCTGAATATCGTGTGTTGACTCGACTTCGAGAAGGATACACATTTTAAAATTTTATTAAATTCTCTTCCATTTTGTTATTTTATTTAATTTTGTAAATGAGATTAATGTTGCCTTTTTATATTTATCTTATTAATTTAATTTATTTATCTGCAAAAAATCTTTAGTTATTTGCCATTTAATTAAATTATTAGTTTAGATAAACCCCCTAGGTTTAGGTTCTTAAAACCTAGTTAGAGCCTTAAAGTTTAATAAAATTCTCTTCACATCAAATTCATAAAATACACTTAATAATATCTTAACCCTGATAGGGAAAATACACTTAGACAATTCTTAGGGTTACCAACTGAGGAAAATAAAAGGTTTCAACACACTAATTGTTTTTGTGCTTGTCTGATAAAAAAGTGGAACTTAATTAATGTGGTGTCCTACCAAAAAGAGTTAACGGGTTAGCGCCAGAAGTGTTGGCGGTGATTAAAGTTTACTCTCCGGATGGTAGGGCCATTAAAATGGAATCATATTCATAAATGAATAATAATTTAAATTTTACACGAACTTGCAAATTCTGACATTAAAACTTTTTGTAATCGGCTAGGTACCAATTTTTGGGCGCTGTGGGGGTGCTAACCCTTCCTCTCGCTTAACTGACTCTCGAACCATTTTTGAGTTTTCGCAAAACAAAATCGTTGTTTTAATAAAATAAAAATGATTTTATTAAAATGACTTGTTTTTAGGTGATCCAATCACACCTTTAAAAAAGATTGGTGGCGACTCCGTTATTTTTGGCTTTATTTAAAAATACGTCGAGACCCTTTAAAAAAGGTTGCGACATCCACGCCCAGCAATACGCCCACCACATCTCTGGTCAGGGCGATACCTCTTATCTCGATGCTTCTTATATCGATTTCTACCAACATTCGACTCGGACATCCTCTTCCCAGCAAAAGAACTCCTCAAATGAGAGGATAACTCCAAATTATACTCTATATCCTTAGCTCGAGAAACCAAAACATTAAACTCTGTGTAGTCTGTAGCCAGCATATAAGTCTTTACTTCCTTGATCAGCCTATAACAAAATCAATCATATCGCTAACGTTCGTTGGGAACCAACTCAGGTGCATACTGACTCAACTTAATAAACTGAACCTTATATTCTGACACGATCATGCTACCATGAACCAACACTATGAATTTTAGCTTTTTTCATCTTGGTATCAGGAACCCATATACTTATTCTGGAAAGTAGCACAAAAAAACTCCCATGTCACATTTGTAGGCGCCATAAATGCGATAGACGTCGTCTACCAGCTATAGGCATCTCCCTAAAGCAAGGATACTATACAACCCAACTTACAAGCATCCGAACACGCAAACCACTCCTCAGCTGCCTCTGGAGCTACACCTCTAAACTCGATACCTCTCAAACTACGCAAATGCTCCAACAGAAGTCATGTATAAACAACTATCGCAGGTACTTGCACTCCATCCATAGCTGCCTGAAATTCTCTAATCATCATTGGATCAATAGTGTCATATCACCAAAAATTGGTCATTGCAGTGCTTGGGGCACACCACCCTTGACTCTAGCACCAACAACAGGAATCGGTGGAGGAGGAGGTAACTCATCATTATTTCCATCCACAACACTACCCATATACAATCTCGTCTCTCGTCTCGATCCCATTTCTCAAAAATATGAGTCTAATGCATGATAATGCAACACAATAAAACAATTAGGCCAGCTTGAAGCAAGATTCCAAGTCGCACATGTTTCAAAAAAAAATCATTTTGCACTGGTAGTAATAAGGCAATGTGTCCCTAAGTTTTTATCCCAACATAGCACATTTCAAACATAAACACACAAAATCAAATACCGTGCATGCCATTCAACCGAATCATACAATAAAAATACTTCAAACAACTATAAACCACCTCCCAACAATCATAACCTATCTCTGATACCACTGAATATAACCCTCTTGACCCAGTAAATGCTAGACCAAACCGAGCGAGCTACATTGGGTTTGCCAAAACAAACCTGAACAATTTATTTAAAAAAATCCATTTTTTTCTTTTTATCTTGTGAAATGACATCCAATTAGTCGATAACGAATTATAGGGAACAAAATGTAATTTTCGAAAACTAGGAAGACTTACTTAAATCTAAAGTTACCAAACCTTAATTAATCATATTTCATGCAAGCAAGTTAAATTTTAACTTAAAATAATCATCCAAACTCATTTAATTGCGTGATCAAAATACAGGGACTAAATTACAAAGATTCAAACTTTAAAAAGCATATTATCAGAATTAACAGTCTGCGTACCAGTACATTACCTTCCCGCATCAATACGAGTATAAATTATGAAGGGTATCGGTAAAGTTCCCAAGCATACTGATACGGGTATTCGATATTCAAAATAGCGGAGTACATGGCTAAAAGCCGTAGCGATACGATTGCCCATTTATCGACACCAAGTGTAATTTTTGACTATGTGTACCGAGACGACAAATAGGTGTACCGATATGCCTATGCAATTTTACACAACTTTGAGCCGAGACAACCCCGCATACTGATCCCTAAAGATCTGTATCGGTATGGACTGGCCTATAATGACCTCTTGGTCGAACATATGACACTTTGGCTCAATCTAACATACTTCAAACATCATCCAAACATCTTATAACAAGTCTAGCAGCATTTCCACAATCAAATAGGCATGGTAAAGGATCATTCTCATCATAACAATACCAAACAAAGATCTTATAGGCATGATTTGCACCCAAGCATGTGTTTCATATCCCAACCCTCAAAGCATGATTTAAAACCACATACAAGTCCAAAGCATCAAGAGAAACATGTCCAAACAGGGAGTAACCAAAATAACCCTCCGAATTACAACTTGGTCACATTGCCTCTTATTACAACTAAGTATTTGGAAAACCGTACTTGAAATAGCTTCGCCCTTAGATTGCCTCTTGCTTGCTCACTATCCAAAAATGCTTACTTCTCTGCATTGATGAGAAAGGAGAGCGTATGCTCATTAAGCTTAGTGAGGGAATCTCAAAAACACTCATCAATGCATTTAAAACCATTTTCTTTCAAACATGAATTAAACCTCATGCCAAAATCATCTCATACTATTATAATCATTCCAAAATTTCACTTTTAAACATTTGCAACTCATGTATCATGTATTTCTAGCATAAACCTCAATTTAAGCTTTCACGTGCTAAAACCTCAAAAATCGCAAGCTTAAAGAGCAACACATGTATAACCCATATAATACAAAACATAACCCATTTCTCATGATACATTATATCATATATTGGCATTCAAGCGACCCAAAACCATTTTATTCTATTTTCAAAAACACATCAGATACACGGATCTCCCAAGTGGTTCCTTCGACCACTTCACATACATCCTCAAATTGGAGCATGTACTACTACCCCTCAACGGTTATGTTGTATAAATCCACCAGCGGGAGAATTGGCACACTCTTGACCCCTAGACCAATGTTGTTCACATGGTGGAGCATGGCACACTCTTGACCCCTCGACACTCATGAGGTGAATTATTATAGTGCACTTTAAACTCTATGGCTAGCCAACTATATCCGATAACATTTAATCTCAGCCACTTGCCAATATATTTTATTAAAACCATATTACCTCACTATTTTACATATGCATGAAATCAAACCAATTTCCAATACATTAAACCGTGTATTCTATATTCTCAAAACTCTTTTCATAAATCATTTGCAATAATCAATAATCAACACATAAGATCATTTGCAACATATTTTCACTTCTAAAATATGCATATAACAATAGGTAATCCAAATCATAAACATGTGCATGAGATTGTATTTTACAAAACTGAAAACGAGAGCGAGAACATCCAATACTTACTTCTGACCTTAGACAAGTGTTTCAAACTTTATCTAAACTCTCAAAATCTCTTTTAAACCTTTCTAAAGTAGTAAACAATGTTTCCACTCACTGATAACCTAAAACTCCACTTGCCGATTCGAAATCAAGCTTTCAAAGCCTCCAGAACCTCTCCAAAAGATGAAGGATCCATCTCCCATGTTTTATCCACACAACAATAGAGGATTAATACATTTCTATGCGTCTTTAAACACAACAATACTTCATATCCACTTTTCCTCACTAAAAACCATCAAGCGCTTCCTTAAAACAACCGAAATCGTCACTAATCTCCTCCTAAACAAAGCCCAACCATAACCTACTAATTTTAACATCTTAACATCATCAATTAAGATCCAAAAACCACAATATAACAACCTTATATCTCCAGCAACCTTACAACACCTGGATCACCTCAAAATCTAACAATTACAACCTATAAAATTAGCAATTCACATAGTTTCGGGATTTCTTTTATTAATCACTTCTTGTAACATTAAAACATATCTCAAATATGATCTAAATCAATTAGAATCAACTCAAATCAGATCCATAATAAATATCTATCAAATTGTTTATGAAAACTCAATTAAAACCTTTTAATCATGTTTTAATCATCAACACATAACAAAAATCATTTGTAAAGAATCATAAACTTGGGAATTTTAGTAAAGAACATTTAATTAGAGGAGAGAAACAAAAATCACCTCTAATTGCTGACTTTCCCCTTAATCGACAAGATTTGAGTGAAATTTCTAAGAAAACAACAAGGATTTGGCGTAGAAATCAAAGGAATCAATTAGGAAATCAAAAAGGAATGATTCCTGAGCATTTTAGAGGAAAATTGATAGTTTGGTTGTTGAGAAAGTTGAGAGAAAAGTTAAGAGCAAAAGTAGTTACGTAAGAAAATGAATTTGGTTATTAAAACTCTTTTTAATCAAATCTATTTTATTTTTATATAAAAACCTTTTAAAAACCTTTTTGAAAATAGCCTAAATTAAGGGAAAAGTCTGACTAAAAATTTTGCTTAATTAGCTCCTTAAAGATTCTAAGTTTTGACCCTTTTACGATTTAGTCACCAAAATAGTTTTAAAAACTTTACATTTTAGTCACCAGACCAAAATGTCCCAAAATCTGATTTTATTTCTTCAAATTGAGTTTCCCAAAATCTTTAAAATATTAATTAAAGATTTTCTATCATTTTATTTTATTTTGACCAAAAACAATTTATTATGAATTAATTCCTGAAACTAGCTCGAATCGCCTAATTTGGTTCCCCTGAACCGTCTAATCAATCTTGTTAACATCTACGCCCAAATTCGGGACGTTACAGTAAATGATGGGGCAAAAACCTTCGCATTGTTTTCCCATCGATTTAGAATCAATGAATTTGGGATACGTGTACAATCCAACACCTTAAGCACGTATAGTTGATATCTACATGGAAACCCCACTGTCTCAAAGTTACGACAATAACATGTTAGGGTTTGCGTGATAACATCAAACTGTACTTCATATTCCTTGTCCCGTTTTTTATATTTTACCATATAAATACTGTAAACATTGTTACATCTTATCATGCCGTGATACATGATACATTGTCTCTAATTCAAGTTCCTCTTAGAAGGTCTTATATGATTTTCTTGTATACAGTTCAACTGCATGACCTTCTAGCTCTTTCAATTTTGTCAATTGCAACGGCTTACTCTATGTACAAGTAAAATTCGTTTTCAAATCGTTCAAGCGCATTTGACCTATGGCATCTTCAATTGAATGAATAAAATCTAAATATGTCTTCTTGCACTTAAAGAAAATAGCCAGAGATGCATTAATTGATCCTTACCTTTGGGTTGATTGTAAGTTCATAAAAAATGACCCGTCAAATATACTTGTGCCCATAAATGTCGGGTCTTGCTCTTCTTCAACACCCACAAATGGTTTTTCACATTAACCTTATCAATAGTTATCTCTCATTGTTCATCAAAATCCTTAGGTGTCCACCAAGAATGCATGCATTTGCTAAACTCCTTTGTAAAATTTGGATCCCCAATATTTCCTTGTGCATTACGAGCTAGATGCCAACAACATATTTGATGTTTAGCATCAGGAAAAACATTTTTGATCGCCCTCTGCATTGCCCTATCTCCATCTTTAACCACTGAAAGTGGAGACTTCTTTAGCATAGCTTATGCAAAAGCATTTAAGACCCACTAAAATGTATTTTTGGTCTCGTCTGCAAGGACAACAACAACAAACACAATTGTTTGATAGTGGTGATTTGCACCAACAATGGGCATAACAGGTCGACGGTATGCATTACCCTTGTAGGTGGTGTCAAATGCAATAATATCACCGAATATAGCATAGTCAGCTCTAGAAGTTGAATTAGCCCAAAATAGATTATGCAAACGATCCGAATCACCAAGAATGTCATAAAAAACCCAATATTTATCTTTTTCTTGCTGTCAAAGTAACCTAGTACGACATTGATATCCCCATCAATAGCTTCATTGGATTTTATGTTGTGGAGGGCATTATATAGGTCTTTCTTAGTAAATCCAACATTTTGATAACAACTAGACTTGCATGAATAATTTCATAATTTTTGATGTTTTGACATCGACATTTTGCAATACTGAAGCCTCTACAGTATTAGTCTCCGTCACAAATTGATGCAAACAGAAGAAGGGTGCCATGGATATTAGACAATGTTGATGGTTATGTTCGTTATCAAACAATGTTATTACCCAACTATTCAGATCTTCTAAATGGACCACTATTCTAGCCTTGCAATCGGTCCTTGTAAGTGGTCATGGAGCGCGCGAATACTTTGCCTCATCTACTTTTGATTTCATGTGCCCTTCTTTTGAACAACAAAACTCTTGTTGGTATTTGTTTCCATTTCTATCAACCTGACCTGTTCCACGACGTGCAATAAATCTATCTTGATTTGTGTATTCCTTATAAAATTCATATGCTTCTTTATGTGACGTAAATGTCATGCCAGCAATGTTATTCAAACTCTCCACACTATCAGTTCTTATTTTAGCATCACCTATTGTACTTGGAACTTTCATGATGAGTATACTCCTGCACCTAAGTAAATTAATATGAAATAACTGAAACATTGCATGGAATTAAGTTGCATAAAAGTAAAAAAAAATTCTTATTATGAACTTCCTTACGTTCTTAAGATCGATGTTGATAGAAAAAAGGTTTATGAGTTTCAAGATAAACAACTTGTTTAATGGGAGAGGATTAAGAGGAAATAGACGTGTTTTTAAGTTGGTAGTACCTGCCCTAGGATGGTAGTTGCAACATTTATTGGAACTTTTATTCAACATTTCAAGAATGGTTGTTGTTGGAACTTTTATTCACAAGTTTCGAAATTTCTTTAAGTTTGGATACTAATTAAATGTCTTATGTTGCAGTGCTTGTTGTAACGTACGGATCTGGCATCTAAGTATTGACACTTTGAAAATATTTAAACTTTGATATATGACATTTTAGGTTTTAAACTTCAAATATATAACTTTTTCAGTTGCCGTTCCCGCTTCTTTTTTCACTAAAAGTTTCAAAACTTATGACCCAGTTCCGATACTTAACGTGCAATATGTATATCAAAGCTGGAATGACACATCTAAATTAATGGCTTTTTTCTTCTCTCACTCAGTTGTACGAATGGATTGGATTCCCCCATTCCTTTAGTTCAAAATCTTTAAATTCAAGAACCCTAAACCCATATTATATTTCTAATTTTTTTTATTATTTTGCTTAAATTTTTATAGGAACCCTAAAACCCAGTTCACTCAGAGCCTGACGGAAGCAAAGGTATATTTCTAGAAACCCTAATTATGTTAGAATACCCTTGGTTTTGTTTGGTTTTGATTTACTTTCCATGGATGACCATTGATGTTGAAACATTGGTTGATATTATTGATGGGGTTTTTAGATTTTCTATTGATGTTAGGATACCCTAAACTCAATTCAATCAAATCATGCTTGCTGAAATCAAAGGTATATTTCTAGAAACCCTAACATTTTTTACCATTCCCTTGCTTTTGATTGGTTTTCATTTACTTTCCATGCCTCATCATTGATATTGAGAAATTGGTTGATATTATTGTTTGGGTTTTTACAATTTCTCACTAAATTCGTTTAAAGTTTAATAGGAACCCTATGCCCAGCTGAATCAAAGGTATTTATGGAAACCCTTAATTTTTTACATACCATTTCTTTTGTTTGGTTTTCCAATTCTTTCCATGTCTTAGCTTTGAACTTGGAAATTGCTTGATATTATCGATGGGCTTGGTTTCATGCTCAAAACACGTTTGATATTACTGATAGGTTCCTATGAATTTTCTTCTATCTTCATATAAATATATACATTGATGGGGTTAGCCAAATTCTTCAATTTGTAATGTTGATCGACTTGCAATCAATTGTTTTATTTCTGACAGGATCCCTAAACTCAAATCCTAGTCAACTCTTGTTTACTTTGCCCATTAACTATACAGCAAACTAAACATCAAAAAATCATTGAGCCAACACCATCTATTGATAAATACTATTTTAGATACGGGGATGAAATGACCAAATTTTATAAACATTTCTACAATAGACCAATTCATAAAGAACGTATTCTGGACATGAATTTCCTTTGGAACCCAGACTACAACATCAAAATGAACTCAACTTTTAGGAAATGGGGTTGGAATGCTTTTCTTGGGATAGAACAAAGGGTTTCTGAAAGACTTTTACGGGTTTTTTACAGTAATGCCACAATTGTACGTGAGCCAAATTCATCTAAGATCATAGGCATCAACTCTTATGTTATAGGTAAGGAACTCCTTATCACCCCTAATCAATTGGATCTGATTTAGGTATTGTAAATAAAGGCCCTTATGATGAAACCGAAACCAGCTCTATTGAAAAGTACAAAGATCATAGCCCCATAAATCTTTCTTTAAAGAGAGAATATTTCACCTTATTGTGGCATGTTTTTTTATCGTAGGCTGGAAAGGCATTAACAATCCGAGAGATTGATTATTGGTGGGTTAAACAATATCAAACTGAGGTTGCTCCAAACATTGCCAAAATCATTCTCCTCCAGCTAGTATCATTTGAAAATAAGGGCCATGGAGCCTCGACCACTCTTCCATATGCTTGTGCCCTTACACACATCTTTCAAAAAATGATGTCGATTTTTCTTTTGATCCACCTGTCCCTTTAAAGGGAAAGATTGACATTCATTCGGCTTACAAATACGGATTTCCATTTCGAAAAAAATCATTGGATTTATAAGTACTCAAAAGATACCGCCAAAGTAGAAAATGTTGAAGAACGTTCCCCTTCACCTACCAAACAAGTTTCTTCTACAAATTGAGAGAAGATTACGATGTTTTCAATGCTTGACTTGTCATCAACATGTTGATTCGTAGTTAGCTGACCTTCATAACCATGAGGATTCACAGTTCATGGAGCTTCGAAACCATATTGAGTCTCCGTTTATTGAGCTTCGCATCCATGCAGATTCGTAGTTTGATGAGATTTTTAAGCATGCTAATTCTCAGTTTGTAAAGATTCGCAAGGAAATGGACTCCCTTCATCAAGAATTTAGTACCCGCAAGATGGATGAATAGACTTTTAATATAATGACATTTGAATTTTGAAGTTTTTAATATTTTATTGACTTAATGTTTGATGGACTTCATTTTATTTTCTTTCAGTTACATTTTTTGCAAATTTGATGGACTTAATGGGTTTACTATTCTAGTGTTTTGATTAGTGTGTTATTTGAATTTCTTTTTCACAATTATAGAGCCGCTATGATTTCTTTAAATGGATTGACAACGATGGACATTCGATCGCTATTGAAGAATTGAGAAATCGGGTTCATACGTTGTTGGCTGAAAATAAGGAAATTGGAATTCATAATGCCAAAATGCAAAAAATGGTGAATATGGATGAAGTAAGAAGGTTGTACAAAAAATGGAGAAATTTGAAGTCAAAAGAAAAAACCTAAAAATAATGCGATGTTCTACAAGTTTGTTTTGATTATTTCATGGCTAATAAAATTTTTCATCTACAGATATGAACAAGATCCAACTTACCTTCTGGAAAACAAACAATGCCAGAATACGTTTGGAAACTAATAATTGCTTGCTTATCATCAACGTAATACGAAATACTCATAAGTCGCAACATAACTAGTAAGAAATCAAAACCTATCGTGAAAGTAACCTGAGTGAAAGTTGTACTCCGACACGACTCATGTCAAGAATCTCTTTTGCACATCGATGACACGTCATCTCATTATTAGGATTCTCTGTCACGTCTTCTCTTCTCAGGAATCTTAGCTATAACAGAACTATGAGTTTCAATACTCAAACAAATAAAATGTACCCATTCCTATAATGTTTCGATACTAATCGTGTACAATGTTCACGTTCATGTATAGTTACATGTTCATATGTAATTAGGAGTATCGAAATGTATATAAGAGGTTCGATACTTATAACGAGAATGAGCACCTTAAATGTTACTGTATCTTGTAAGATTTTAGGTTCATATTGAAGAATATCGAAATGCTAAGTCTAGTATTGATATTTATCAATGCTAAAATGATGCTAAATTTGTTTAATGATATACTCGGCTCTGATTAAGTTGTCAAAATCCTATTACATTTGGTACATTTGTTCGAGGAACTGATATGTGCTGAGAAATATAATCACCTACACAAACAAAAAATAGATTAAAAAGTATGATCGGAAATTTGATACATGGTTCATTGCTACTAAGTTTAGTCCAGTTAAAATGAATGGAAGAAGAGTCCATTTCCGTGCTATCGTAGTCTATACATATATCAGATGTGATGTTCAATTCCTCAATTATTTGTTCTTTCTCATGTCATCTCTTGGAATTACGTACACAAATAGCATCTTCGTCTACGGAAGGTGGAGAACCTCCTAAGATTCTTGATGAACTAATACCTTCATCAAAATTTACATACAACTCAATATTGGTACCCCCTACACGGTTGTATCTAATAAACATCTTTTGAAGGTCGTTTGCATTACATATCTTTAGCATGTAATGAGCTTCTGCGCCAAGCTCATCAACAAGGATTTTGGCTTCCAATGAAGACAATTTCTTCCATGTTGCTTTGCTAACCTCTATGGAAATCAACTCAAACACATCCTTCTTGATGTTGTTGTTGAATAAAGTGTAGAGGTAAGTTCCTAAAAAGAAAACATTTTTAGAAAAAAAAAAGTGCCATATTTTTTTAAATATTTTTGCAAAATATGGTAGAATTTTATAGATGATTTGTAAGGGTAAAATTAGGGTTTGACACCTAAAATGTTACCGATAATTAGTTTGGGGTTCGACACCTAAAATGTTACTGATAATTAGTTTGGGGTTCAGCACCTAAAATGTTATCGATAATCAATTTGGTATTTGGACCATAAAATGTTATTGAAATTTAGTTTGGGGTTCGGCACTTATAATGTTACTAAAATGAGTTTCAAGTTTGACACTAAATGTTATTGAAAATTAGTTTGGGGTTCAACACTTAAAATGTTATAGGCAACAAGTTTGGGGTTATTGACCTATAATGTAACCTAAAATCATTTTCGGGTTCAGAATCCAAAATGTTACCGAAAACCAGTTTCAAGTTCGGACCCTAAAATGTTATTGAATTTCAGTTTTGAGATCGACACCTAAAATATTACCTACATTCAGTTTGTGTAACACCCTAAAAATAGGGCTAGAAGTTAGAGGTTTGGTCGGGTCGGGTTTGACTCAGTCGAATTGGATTAACTGGTAAAATAAGTTTCGGGAAATTAATCTTTTAAAAATAGAAAGGGTGAGATAAAACTTAGTTTGACTTGCTAAAAATGTTTAGTTATATTATCAAGTATTTTGGTAATTAATTCAAGAATTATTTAAATAAATTAAGGGGACATTTTGATTTAGTGACTAAATTGTAAAGATTGCAAAACTATTTTAAGTGACTAAAATGTAATTAGGCCAATACTAAGAATCCTTAGAGATATATTATTTTACAAATATTTTAATTAAAGTTTTCCATCTTATTTGAGTAAGACTTTGACGGTTAATTGGTTTCCAAATCATTTTCCTATTATTCTTAATTTTCTTGGATTTTTCTTTCTCATTTTCCATCCTTTTTACCCAATCATGATATCTAGAGTTTTTTATTGATTTTCAATGGAGATTTCATCTTTTGATTCCTAACAAAACCTTATAGAGATTTCACAAAGATTTTATTGATTTCTCAAGTTTTTTTCAAGAGAAAACTTACTTCAATTTTGGTGGGAGGTTCTTCAAAGGTAAATTTCTTATTCTCTCTTAAAACTAAGGTTATTTATTGATATTCCCTAGTTATTGGCTTGTATTTTGTGGATTATAATATGGTTTTGCAGTGGGATTTATTGATGATTAGCCTAAAATCTTGTTTTACAAGATGATTGTTGGAGGTTTTTATTGGGTTAATTCATATTTTGGTTGTATATGAATAATGTGAAATGAGATTTTTATAATCAACCCCAAAACTATTTAATTGGTTAGTTTTTAAGGTAGTTTAAAGGTGAATTTGGGGTTGTTATGTTCGATTTTTGACGGCTGGATATATGGAGGTGTTAGAAGTATGTTTTTGGGATGTTCAATGGTGCTGTTAAGATGTTAAAATCTTAGTTTGAGGTTGTTTGATTTTGGTTTAAGATTGTTTTCGATGTTCCGATTAGCTTTCAGATGCAATTTCGTTGAGATAGCTTGGGTTGATTGAAAGCTGGTGTTGGAATGCACTTTAATGCATTTTGCCTCTGGTTTTGTATGGCCTAAACAAGGGAGAGTCAAGCCTAGCTCATCTTGTGGAAGTTATCTCATTTCGAAGGCTTGGAACGCAACGACGAGCAAATTGTTGCACATTGGTGAGTGTATATATGTTTTGAACATCTTAAAAGGTTTGAATAAGGAGTTGGGAGTTTATTTAAAGCCTAACAAGCTTAACTAAGGTTGGAAGTAAGTTTTCCCTATTTTCTCCTTTGAATATCAGTTTGATATGCGACTTATTTTACATGTTTTGGTTTAAAAGCACAGTTTGGTTTACTTACTATTTTATGCATCTTTTAAATGATATGCAATGATTTACCAAGTATATGGATGCTTAAGAGCATTGAGAAATGGTTCCTAAATGGAATGTGGTTATTGCCTTGAGCAATGTGATATTTGCATATGGAAAATGGTTTGCTAAAATGCATAAGGGAATAACAGTAAGTAAATGTGTTTAAAAGTGTATATTGGATATGTGTTACAAGAAAATAAAAGTATCGGATATAGTTGGCATTCCACAGCGTTTAAAGTGCACTGTAATATATAAAGTCGATCGCCATGCTGCCCCTAGAGTATGCAGCAGGCTACTCGGGCTGGTGGATTGTCACTTGTGGTATGCAGTAGGCTTCCCAAGTTGATGTTGTACCTTGTGTAGGATTGAGGTGAGACTTTTCGGGTCAATGTATGGTTTGGTAGAGGTTGTCTACCGAGGAAATCTGTGTATCCGATGTGGTTTTATAAAGGTCACTGTAATGGACAATATATGAGAAACAATATTTTGCAT
Source organism: Hibiscus mutabilis (assembly GCA_019671005.1). Taxonomy (NCBI): domain Eukaryota; kingdom Viridiplantae; phylum Streptophyta; class Magnoliopsida; order Malvales; family Malvaceae; genus Hibiscus; species Hibiscus mutabilis. The sequence continues at coordinate 21,690,260 of CM033728.1, read as the reverse complement.
ATGGACTACTATGCATGTCATGATTTTAAAAGGGTTTCAAAGGTGTTGGCTTTTAAGCTCATGTTTAAATGCATTGTTGACTGTGGAAGAGTGGCACCACTAAGCATATGTTTGCTTATCCTCTCATTCTTCTTTGCAAAAAATTGAGGATTGGGGAAGCATTGGAGCGAGGAGATACTAAGGCATCATTTGATTTTGAGTATGGCTTTAGCTTAAAGCATTTGGTAATAAGGCAATATGTTGTCCAAGTTTGAGGATTTGTATTTTTTATTGTACTTACTTCCAAGGATTATATCACGTTGGTTGTTGGTTTGTTGTTCTATTTTGTGATGCGGATTGAAGAATTTATGCTTCGTTTCAATATCGAATATGTTGGTTGAAATGTTTAGGAAGCATGCCTATAGTTTAGGCTTTCATGTCCGAAAGTGCGTATTTGATGATTTGTTATGTTGTGGATGAATGCTTTATATGCCAAGATGCTTAGAATGCATGCTAGGTTGTTTGGGGCAAGTTTGAGTTGGTTTGGTGGTCTAAAACCGTCCAAATGGGCATTGTAGACCTCTCGATATCGATATGGTACCCTCTGTATTGGTACATGGGGCCTAAATCAGGTTTGGGAAGTGAGAAATTGGCCTGGTTATCGGTACGGGGTGAGCCATATCGATACGGGTTTTAGCTACTGGAAATTGGGTTTTGGCCATTTAAGCTCGGGTACTGATACTTGAGGAAGCGTATTAGTATGGGCCTTGTGTTTTGTGACCTGGGTATCAGTACGTGTATATTAGTATTGAACAACCTTTGGATATGAAGCCTAGTATCGGTACAGGATCCTGAGTACTGATACCAAAGGTTGTTATGTCATTTAATCGGCTTTTGAAGTTGATATTCTTCCATTTTGGTCCATGTTTCTCATGTATGCTAATTGGATATGTTTTAATGATTTGTTTTGGCTGAAATTGAATATGTATTCATGTAACCTAACTAATTGAGGATTGGTAACCCCAAACTTAAGTAAGCCCTCATAGTTTTCCAAGTTTGCAATTTGATCCGTAAATTGCAAATTTACACAATTGGATGTCAATTCGACACGGATTTGAACGAGAATTAACCGCTTCTAGTACGTACACCCTAGGTAATAATGATGCATCAAGATAAGATAAAAAGGAAAAAATTAGACCTAATTCGACATATTAAATTCAGGTTTCCTACGAGCAAACATAATATAGCTCGCTCGGTTCTACCTAGCTCTTAGGCCGGGTTAAAGGGGTTATAGTTTGACTCTAAAATGTTAATTAAATTCAGTTTTGAGATCGGTACCTAAAATGTTACGTACATTTAGATTGGCGTTAGGGAACCTAAATTATTACTGAGATATTTAACTTTTTAAGTTGAGTAAGACCCTAAAATGTTATTAAATTTAGTTTTGAGATTGGCACCTAAAATGTAACCTACATTCAGTTTGACCCTAAAATGTTAATGAAATTCAGTTTTGGGATCAACACCTAAAATGTTATCTACATTCATTTTGGCGTTAGGGAACCTATATTATTACCAAGATATTTAACTTTATAAGCTGAGAAAAACATTTTATCTGTCACCTAAAATGTTACTGAAAAGTAGTTTGAGTGGCTAAGGAACCTAAAATATTACGAATATTGTTAATTGGTAAAGTAAACAAGGGTCGAAGACGATGGTCCGATAGTGGTTATGGTGGTAGTTCTGATGTTGGGTATGATCTTCACTTGATATGGTGCTGGTCCCTGTTGGATTGAATGTATTTTGTTCTCTTTGTTGCATGTGTGTTTTATACCATCTGGATAAGTGTCATTACAGGGTGGCCGTGACACCGCGATTGGACTAGCTATGATTCAACGTCATAGGTTTGTATAGTCGTCAATAGAGATCGCGTGAGCTGGTACGTGGTCACTAAGCATTGTTCGTTCAGATATCTTTGCAGTTTGTAGATTACCCTTACTTGTTTGCCTGTGCGAAGGTTCGTAAGGGTTTATCATTGTTCGCGGGCCGGTATCCCTTGTCATGTTGCAGATGGTGTTCATAGGTACTAAAAATTGCCCCCAAGTGAGGTAATGTTATAAAGTGACTTTAGCGAACCTGGTACTCAAGTAGTGGCTTTTCCCAAGAGATGGGTTTGTGGTTTACGAAATGTCAATTTTATTATTGCTTTTTCTTGATAAAACGTATGAGAGAATTTTCGGTTCATGAGTATGAATATACTTTGTTGTTGTTTTCCTGGTTTTATTTTGCTTTATCTTCTTGGCCGCGTTATAGTTTGCAAGAAGAGAGAAAGAAAAAGCTTTTGAAAAGGAAAGCATATTTCTTTTTACTCTGATGGCTAGTTCGTCCATTGTGGTGAGTGATGAACATCCTTGTACTACTTAACCGGATGAGATGTTGAAAACGCTAGAGTGTCAGGGCCATTGTGCTGCTAATAATTTTTGTTATCAGTTCAATTTCCAAAGGGGTCATATCGTCTGAGTGCATGTTCTGATGAAGGGAAATCATCCTCTTTCTTCTTTTGAAGTTGGGTTTCATTTACCGCTGCATATTTTTTTTGTAGATTGGTTAAACTGGTTTGATGTAGCATCGGGTCAGTTGGGTGGGACTAGTTGGTAGACTTTGGTGACGTATTTTTTGAATTTTAAAATCTATGAGGATGAACCGTCCATCGATGTGTTGTTACTTTTATATTGTGATGGTCTATGACAAAAATGCGAAGGGTTTTGTAACCATTGGTCATCGTAATGGGAAAATGCCGGTGATGAGTAATTATGCTATGAATCTTTGCCTGGATAGGTTAAAGTATATCAAAGTGGAGTGTAGTTTTGGAAGTTTTCTGTTCCCTGTCGTATAGCATCAACCATCGAAGGATAGGGTTGCATTACTTAATGTGGAGAAAATGTCCCCTGCAAAATTGAAACTTCTGAACAGGCTAAAAAGTGATCCACCCTCGCGCTTTGAAGAAATATACACTCTTAGAAATGTCAGGGTGTATTGTCTATAGGGAAAAAGCCCCAATGATTAGGATGAAGGAGATTTTAATATTTTTCCCGAGGGTTTTTTGGCATGTGTGCCTATTCATGAAAAAGCTTGGCCCTTCGACGAGGAGGGCAATGAACAAGTAGGGAGGATTCTTCTGGGTAATGAAGATGAACCAGAAAATTTCTTTTCTGATTACACTGGCATCTGTACACATCATTAGAAATATCATGGAAAAGATGCCCCTCTAGGTAGAGTTAGCGGGGAGGCTGCTCATATTGCTCCGAGGGGTTGTGCTAGTGTTAGCCTATTCGAATCTAGTCATGGTAGGAAAGGGAGAAAATGGACAGTCCCAAGTTCGCCCGTTGTGTCTGATTCAGAAGATGAAAGTAGCGTCATGCATTTGGAACGCAGGACAAAGAGGCGCATAGACACATGTATTAGTTTGCTATAGCCTTTTGAAAAGAATAAACTTCGTCTATTTATATATATGCTTTTGTTTTGGTTTTTTATTATGTGATCTGTAATATGCCTTTGTTGACATACGCTTCTCTTTTTATTTGTAGGGGTAGTGATTTCTCCTCCGCAGGTTGTAGGTAACAAATTGAGGGACTTGCCTACGGTGCCAGATATATCGCTTTATACGTCTATTGATGAACAATTATGTTTAAAATTCTTCGTGGAAGTGGCTTCTTCAAAGGCATTTAATAGTGGAGAAACATGTTCCCGTTGTCCCTTACCTAGAGAGTTTTCATGGTATCCAAAATGCCTCCGCAAGAGTCTCAGTAGATGTTATAGAAGTGGCACGGAAGAGTGTAGCGAAGCAAATGAGGACTTATAGCTTTAGGAGGCATCTTATCACTGTCAAAGATAAGGTATTAGGCAAAAGGCTAGCTTTTGGTGCTGGAGTTGTTGAGATTTTTTCCTAGTTTCAACCCTGATATCGTTACAGCTGATATCGTTTGGTTACAGCTCTTCTTGTTTGGTTACAGCTGATATCGTTGGGACCACTATTTCTACTGGCTTAACTACTGCTCTACCTACTTTCCGTGTGTCTTCAGTTGCTTTAATTGGTGTGTTGTTGCACTTGTTTTGATAATTTTGCTACTTAATCCGTAATAAGTTTTTGTTTATTGATATCTTTGCAGGGGTAACTATTACATATTCTGTTATTGTTCATTGTTTCGCATAAAATATACCCCCTATGGTCACTCCCATTGAGATTGTAATTCTTCCAGAAGTTGTGATGACTTTTTTGATGCCATTCCCAACTGATGTATCTCCATGTGAAGGCTATCTTTTTCTCCATGGGATGCATTATATCCTTGGAGGGGGCTTTCAGAAATAGAAAAATGGTTTCATCCTGATTCTGCTTCTAAGAGGTTATTTAAATTGTATTCAAATAGTTTTGGTGCCTTCAACCCTTGTACTAGTATTAGGAGGAATGTTGAGGGTGTTGGAGTCTTATCCAGGAACTAGGTTGTATTCAGTTTAACATGGAGAGGAATACCAAGGCTCTTCTTAAGGAAAATGAAAGGTTGCTTTCGAAAGTGGAAAGGAGGCTGAGTTCAATTGTGCTCTTAGAATCAGAGAAAAGACGCTTCAGTCTGTTGAACAAAGTTTCAAAACTAAAATTCAAGGCCTAAAGGAAGAACTAGAACAGACAAAAAATACGGCCAATGAAAGTTTTGCGAACTTCACAAGGAGACTAACAGAGTTAAAGGAATCTCATAAGAATGAGATTACTATGTTGAAAGCTACTCACAACATTGATGTAGCTGAGAAAGTTAAGGTAGCTGTAGATGCGACCTACGACTTTATTATTGAAGGAATGGTTAAATCTCGAGATACTGCCATTCTTAGATTTCAGTTAGCACGTGGTCCTTTCAATTTAGTGATGTGGATTTTAATGCTCTTTGCGAAGTGGTTGCGGACTTTGACGTGAGGAATCCTTCCGAGCCTTTCTATAAAAACTTTGTTGCGAACTATAGAGACATTGTGATTCCTTTTACTTTTGAGCCAAATGCATCCTCTTGTCTAAACGATCACAGTGGTGCCGCGGATGTAATATATGGTAGCAATGTGTTGGGTGATTGTAGTAGGGGCATGTAACTGTCATTGACATGTATTTTTACTTTATGTGTAAAGAAAACTTTCTTTTTGGGATGAAATGAATATTTTACTACTTTATTGATTGTGTTGTTTCGGCTATAGTTATTTTCTTTGGGATTATGTATTGTGAGTTTCTTAGTTTTAAAACGTGTATTATTTGCTAGTACATTCGCATAATTTTGTGACTGAGTATCTGCGTTGCGGTCATGTTTTCTAGAATAAAGTTGGGGTCTTTCTAGAATTGTCTGAGAATGGAAGAAGTAAATATCGTTTGCGAACGTTTGCTGTAAGGTATATGTATAATTGGCTTAACAACAATTTATATTATATGTATTTGTGTGGCTTTATGAATAGATAGACGTTGGCAGATTCCTTGTGCTTGGTGTCTATTAGCTCTTTTGTGGCGATTAGACAATTAGAGACAGACTGTGATGAAAAACAAGATTTTTGATTGGCCATGATAGGTGCACACGCTTATCCGTGCATTTATTGATTAGATATTTCAAGGTTGCTTGATTTTAGTTGTTTGCTCGAGATTTCAGGATCTAAAAATTAACTGTTCATCTTAGCAGTTTTGAATGTTTGAATTTGAGCTGTCAGGGTTTGGTAGTCTCGTTTTTTCACTATAAATAGAACTATTTTGGGTCTTTATTTTCATAACCTAATTTACGAGTGGCTTACTATTTCCTTTGTAGCTTTTTTTTTATAACCTTGTTTGTGGTGATTTGAGAAAAGGAAAAGAAAACATGTTTGTGGTGATGAGTGATATGCAGAAACTGTGTTTTATAGATCCTGTGGGATTACTATTTTTGCATCTGAGTTATTTGTATCGACAAACAATAGTAGTTAGAAGGCTATGACTAACCATTTGTAGTGAGGAAAGCCAATAGATAATGTATTTGGATAATCTTGAGAGTAAGGTTCTTTGAATAGTATTATTTGTTGGTGTTCACTGTTACATTGAGAGGTGGCAGTTGTTGGGTATAACATCGAAGCCATCGATGAGTGCTTGAACGCCCTTAAGTGGAGCATCAATGCTATTGATGTGTACTTAATTTTTACTGGTTCCCAAATATCTATCATAAAGGTGGCTATTCATTTGTTAGCTGTGGTGCTGGGTACCGTGACAACAAACAACTGCCCCAAGATGATTCTTGAGGCGGAGCAGAAGTGGTTGGAGAAGAAATAGGAGAGATGTTTGTCATCTCCATGAACTCTGCCTGTTACATTAAGAAGCCCAGTTTTTATCTCAACAGTGGGAATTGTTGCTGTCTTATGGGCTTCTCCAGATCGAGTTTGCTAGAAGAATTCTCAAGAATTTCCCTATTCCCCTTACATGGACATATAATTGTAATATTTTGTTTATTCTGTTCTCATAAGAAAGTTTGTTTTCATTGGTATTCAAAGTGGTATGATCATTTGGTTTGCATTGAATCCTTCACATATGTATTAATTTTCAATGGATGAATTTTTGCCTTCCACGTGTGATGATTGTTAATTACCATGTTCCTATTGGTATATTTATATTTGCGAACATGATTGTTTTCTTGGATTAATTATAAAAATGATTTTCCCATGAATTGCATACTGCTTAATGGCGGTTGCACTTTTTCACTTGATTTGGAAATGTTGTATTTTTACAGTCATTTCATTCCTTAAAATAGTGATACATCGTTTGCTATCAGTACTCTACTTTTAGTCATAAAAGAGTTTTTGTTTTTCTTGATATGTTGGCTCTTTCTTATATATTTCTCGTTCGCTCGAACGACCCTATGTTTACTTTTGCTCGCTTGCTTTTGTAACCCCCTTGACCCGACCTTTTCGTTGACTCGAACCAATATCACATTAGGTTTGCCGAAGCAAACCCGAATTATCTTACTCGGATTATAGTCCATTTTTTCTTTTAGCTTGTCTAGATGCGTTATTAAGACCTAAGATGTTCATACAAGCAGCGGTTCACTTTTCAATCGATTCGAACATCGATAAGGCACTCAATTACATATACAAGTATTAGAGGGACGAAAATGCAAATCTGAATAATTACAGGTACTTAGCCAAATTTTAGGTTACCAATAATTAATTATATTTCATGCTAGCATGTCGATTTTCAACTCAAATGGATCACAATTAGGCATCCAATTTAACAAAATATGAAATTAAAGACTAAATCCTAAAACTGCCAAAATGCAGGGACTATCTCGTTTCCAAAAGCATCATACTGCAATTAGCTATATTATAAGCATGCTTATAAAATCTCTAGTCAATCGGACATCAATTACTTATTTAATTAGTGCATGTACATTCGATGACCAAAATGCAAAGAATCTAAACTTGGTAAAACTCAGCAACTGAACATTTCCAAAATGCTCCTCAAAATCATACGATCATAAACCATAAATTCCCAATTAATTACATGTCATAGACCAATACAATTCATATTCATACAAGTAAACTAGAGGCATGCTTCCTAACAATATAAAGTATTATCTGATAAGCACCAAGTGGTCGAGACTTCAAACATAGACTATAAATCAATTAAGGAATAGAAAAACGTAACCAAAAATACACTTGGAATAAAAGAGATCCACCCAATCAATATTATTAAACCATTTTAAAACATTAAATCACAACCATTAAATGTACTCGGCATCAAAACATTGTCAACATCACACACATCAATTAACGCCATCAACCAACATAATATAATCTCCAACCAAATAATAATACATTTTACAAAAATAACATCCCAATGATTAACCCACATTGCCTTATTACAAATATTAAAAATACCATAATCGTACCCTTTAATATGCTTGTCTTGGGATAACTCCTTGCCTCGAACCACAACCCCACACTTGCTTAATTCACTGCATTAATGGAAGAAAAGAGAGCATAAGCATATAATGCCTAGTAAGTGCGCTCAAAACGGATAAAACGTCAACGCAGTTTTGGAATCAAAACCCTTATTAGAAACCCGTATTAAAGCAAGCCAAACTCTCCATTCCAAAATATTTAAATAAAACATGCTTAAATAAGCCAAAGCAGCCTTCCAATACATTTGTAAAACATGCAATGCATATTAAACCATAAGCACAAAAGATTCATTTGAAATATGCATAATTACCATATCCAAACATAGCTTTCATATACCATGCATATTAAACCATATGCAAAACATGTATCATGGATCTCACGCATAATCCTATATGCAAACCTCAATTTAAGCCTTCACGTGCATATTCTTCCAATAGCAAAGCTTAAAGAGCACAGCATGTATAAACCATATTATACAAAACATAATCCATTTATCATGATACATTAATTAATATTTGGCATTCAAGTGACCCAAAACCATTTTTGATACATGCATGAGCGAGGTTAAATTACTCATATTGGACAAGAAGATGAATTTGTTTAATGCGAACAATAATGGCCAAAACAATGCACGCATAGGAGATAAAAAATGATGCATATTGGATAAGAAACTGAATCTTTTTGTGAAGTCTGGAAAGTCAGCTAACTTGCGATGAGTTTTCGGATGGGATCCAAGCATTTATGGGTCGAGTTGTCTCCTAACAAATTGTCCGCCGTTCAATTACTTTCCAACTCATCTTGAAACGCGTCAATCGGACATCGAGAACTGAAGATACGACCAATTTACTGAAGACTACGCATGCAGAAAACTGGATATGGGATTATTACGAGATTTTGTAAAATTCAGCCCAAAAGCTAACATATAAGGCTTTGGACGAATTAAACTTAACCCAACCTAATTATTAACATTTATTAACATTTAAATTATGTTTTTAGGGTTTTATATACTTTAGGAACCCGCCACCCATCTCCCAAGCCATTAGATCAAGTCCAATTTAATGGACCAGATTTGTTTGTTTATTTTATTCATTCTTAGCTTTAGGTTAAAGCCATCCTTCATCTATAAAAGGATGATGCTTTCTTCTTTGTTTGATAGATTTCATTGATTAATAAAAAGTTCTCTTTAGTATTCTTTGAGTTTGCAAGTGTTCGGTAAACTTGTCTAGAAGCCATCTTCAACATAAGATCATCGAGTTCTTGTGACGGAGATCATCTTCACACTCTTGTTTGCCTAGGTAATTGCATCTAGGAGGGTGGGTTAGAGCCACTTGAGGTTGCTTGCTTAGATAATTACGTCTAAGAGGGTGCCGAGAACAAAACAACAACAACGATTCGCAAGCCATCTTCATCTTTAACCTTCACACCATCTTCCATAATTCCACAAACAAAGCTGGACTTTTCAGATCTGTTTTACCTCTATCCTCATCTTAATCCCTTTCTCAATCTTTTTATTTATATTCCTATTTCTCATCATCTAATCTATCATATTCACCTTGTTACTTTAATTTTTCAGCTTTAATTCTGAAATTTTCAAGAAACCTCCAACTAGTTTCTCTTGAATTTTCAGATTTGCGCATAACTTACTTGTTCGAGTCTAAAGCCCTAGGTTTGTTTCCAAGCCATCAAATTGAAGGTTACCACGTGCCAAAGCATACTCTATCATTTGGTATCAGATTTGGGATGATTCTTGACAAGAATTTTGGTGTTTTTGGGTGAAAAACTCGAAAATTAGGGAAAATTCGTCAAATTCAAACGAGCGAACTTTGAGCTGAAAATTTCCAGATCAGATCTACACCTTTGGAAGAGCCACCACATAAAATGTCAGAATTTTTTGACATCGGGAACACATCGAACGAAGTAGATCAAGTTTCTGCAAAATTTCAGGGTTTTCAGGGTTTTTCTAATTTTCTTTCATTCTTAGCCATTAGTTTTCGTTTGTTTTAGCTATTATTGCTTCTTACACATCTTCTAACACCTTCTTGTTTCCTTGTGTTAGTAGGACTAAAAGTTGCATACTCGTCTTTCTCCTTGCAACTATAATTCTATTGGTGTCTAACCTTTTCTTTGGATTCTTAAAGCAATTAGGATGTTTTATTCTCTTTCCAACACTCGTTATCGTATACCAATAAATATTTTTCGGTCACGATGTAAGATACAAGGTAATCTATGTTCTTTAATTATTGATGGTGAGAGTCGTGTAAACTTAGTGAGCAGCTTCATTGTTGATGCACTCGATCTACCATGCCAAGAACACCATAAGCCGTATCATCTTCAAGGGTTTAATAGCGGACCATATATGAATGTAACCGAACGTTGTTTAATCTCTTTTACTCTTGGAAGCTATTGTGATGATGTATGGTGTGACGTGGTTCCTATGGAAGTCACCCACTTGCCATTAGGAAGACCTTGGAAAAATGATCGTGGCGCTGTCCATCGAATCAATACAAATGGATACTCGGTTGTACACCAAGGCCAGAAGCTATCTTTTGCAACAGTAGAGCCGGAACAAGTAGATGAAGAAATAGCGAAAGCAAAAAATATAGGGTGAGAGGATAAAACGAAAAAGATTGGAAGCACAAAAGGCTAAATCAATTGACCACACAAAGGCATCCAACCATGAAGACATCCCAAAACCAGAAGGTACACATGATTCTCTTCGTACTTCTACTTCTAGCATTTGTGCAAATGTTGATATTAGAGAAGAACCATCTCCCAAACAAATGGATAGTGATAGTGAACACATTAGATAAGATGACAATGCTTCTAATCCCTCATGTGAAGTAGTAGGTCCACTTGCTATACTCTCATCACCTCCCCACGAAGAAAGTAACTGTAATTCTAACCCTTCATTTGATTCTTGTCTTATCATTCTGTTAGAAACACTTTCTCCTCTACAGAAATTGTACATTGATGATAAATTTTGTGAGAGGGATATGGGTTGTGAGATACAAAAGACTAAATGTAAAGAGCCCGAGAGTGAAAAAAGTCAAATTAATGGCCCAAATTTGGTGAGTGAAAATACATATGAGGTAAAAGTCACACAAAGCCCAAAAGAAAAAGACAAGAAAAAGAACGCGATGAGTGATTTTGTTTTGACTAATCATTATAAATGTTCGAGTAGTGTTGTCTTAGTTTTTCAGGATTTTGTTGAACCATTGAGAGGAGCTCAAATAGATCACTCCACATACAACAAATAAGCTTTTTCAATTAAAGTTGATGATTGTTCTCTCATTGCCGATTTAGATTCGAGGACGAATCCTTTTGAGGAGTGGGGGAATGATACATGCATGAGCGGGGTTAAATTACTCATATTGGACAAGAAGCTGAATTTGTTCGATGCAAAGAAAAATGGCCAAAACAATGCACGCATAGGAGGTCAAAAACGATGCATCTTGGACAAGAAACTGAATATGTTTGTGAAGTCTGGAAAGTCAGCTAACTTTCGACGAGTTTTTGGATGAGATCCAGGCATTTCTGGGTCGAGTTGTCTCCTATACAAATTGTCTGTCATTCAGTTACCTTTCCAAATCATCTTGAAACGCGTCAATCGAACATCAAGAGCTCAAGATATGTCCAATTTACTGAAGACTGCGCATGCAGAAAACTAGATACGAGATTATTACGAGATTTTGTAAAATTCAGCCCAAAAGCTAACATATAAGACTTTGGACGAATTAAACTTAACCAACCTAATTATTAACATTTAAATTATGTTTTTGGGGTTTTATATACTTTAGGAACCAGCCACCCTTCTCCCAAGCCTTTAGATCAAGTCCAATTTAATGGACCAGGTTTGTATGTTTATTTTATTCATTCTTAGCTTTAGGTTAAAGCCATCCTTCATCTATAAAAGGATGATGCTTTCTTCTTTGTTTGAGAGATTTCATTGATTAATAAAAAGTTCTCTTTAGTATTCTTTGAGTTTGCAAGTGTTCGGTAAACTTGTCTAGAAGCCATCTTCAACATAAGATCATCGAGTTCTTGTGAGGGAGATCATCTTCACACTTTTGTTTGCCTAGATAATTGCATCTAGGAGGGTGGGTTAGAGCCGTTTGAGGTTGCTTGCTTAGATAATTGCGTCTAAGAGGGTGTCGGGACAAAACAACAACAACGATTCGCATGTTATCTTCATCTTCAACCTTCACACCATTTTCTATAATTCCATAAACAAAACTGGAATTTTCAGATTTGTTTTACCTCTATCCTCATCTTAATCTCTTTCTCAATCTTTTTATTTATATTCTTATTTCTCATCATCTAATCTATCATATTCACCTTGTTTCTTTAATTTTCCAGCTTTAATTCTGAAATTTTCATGAAACCCCCAACTAGTTTCTCTTGAATTTTCAGATTTGCGCGTAACTTCCTTGTTCGAGTCTAAAGCCCTAGGTTTGCTTCCAAGACATCAAATTGAAGGTTATCACGTGCCAAATCATACTCTATCATTTGGTATCAGATTTGGGACTATTCTTGACAAGAATTTTAGTGTTTTTGGTTAAAAAACTCGAAAATTATGGAAATTTGGTCAAATTCAAACGAGCGAATTTTGAGCTGAAAATTTCCAGATCAGATCTACACCTTTGGAGGAGTCACCACATAAAATTTCAGAATTTATTGACATCGGGAACACCTCAAACTAAGTAGATCAAGTTGTTACAAAATTCCAGGGTTTCCGGGGTTTTTCTAATTTTCTTTCATTCTTAGCCATTAGTTTTCGTTTGTTTTAGCTTTTATTGCTTCTTACACACCTTCTTGTTTCCTTGTGTTAGTAGGACTAAAAGTTGCATACTCTTCTTTCTCCTTGCAACTATAATTCTATTGGTGTCTAACCTTTTCTTTGGATTCTTAAAGCAATTAGGATGTTTTATTCTCTTTTCAACACTCGTTATCGTATACCAATAAATATTTTTCGGTCACGATGTAAGATACAAGGTAACCTATGTTCTTTAATTATTGATGGTGACAGTCGCGTAAACTTAGTGAGCAGCTTCATTGTTGATGCACTTGATCTTCCATGCCAAGAACACCCTATGCCGTATCATCTTCAAGGGTTTAATAGCGGACCGGATATGAAGGTAACTGAACGTTGTTTAATCTCTTTTACTCTTGGAAGCTATTGTGATGATGTATGGTGTGACGTGGTTCCTATGGAAGTCACCACTTGCTATTAGGAAGACCATGAAAAAATGATAGTGGCGTTGTCCATCGAATCAATACAAATGGATACTCGGCTGTGCACCAAGGCCAGAAGCTGTCGTTTGCTACAATAGAGCTGGAAAAAGTAGATGAAGAAATAGCGAAAGCAAAAAAACAGTGTGAGAGGATAAAACAAAAAAAGTTTGGAAGCACAAAAGGCTGAATCAATTGACCACACAAAGGCAACCAACCATGAAGACATCCCAAAACCAGAAGGTACACATAATTCTCTTCGTACTTCTACTTCTAGCATTTGTGCAAATGTTGATATTAGAGAAGAACCATCTCCCAAACAAAAGGATAGTGATAGTGAACACAATAGACAAGATGACAATTCTTCTAATCCCTCATGTACAGTAGTAGGTCCACTTGCTATACTCTCATCACTTCCCCACGAAAAAAGTAAGTGTAATTCTAACCCTTCATTTGATTCTTGTCCTATCATTTCGTTAGAAACACTTTCTCCTCTACAGAAATTGTACATTGATGATAAATTTTGTGAGAGGGATATGGGATGTGAGATACAAAAGACTAAGAGTAAAGAGGCCGAGAGTGAAAAAAGTCAAATTAATGGCCAAAATTTGGTGAGTGAAAATACATATGAGGTAAAAGTCACACAAAGCCCAAAAGAAAAAGATAAGAAAAAGAACGCGACGAGTGATTTTGTTTTGACTAATCATTACAAATGTTAGAGTAGTGTTCTTTTATTTTTTCAGGATTTTGTTGAACCATTGAGAGGAGCTCAATTAGACCACTCCACATACAACAAAGAAGCCTTTTCAATTAAAGTTGATGATTGTTCTCTCATTGCCGATTTAGATTCGAGGACGAAACCTTTTGAGGAGTGGGGGAATGATGCATGCATGAGCGGGGTTAAATTACTCATATTGGACAAGAAGCTGAATTTTTTCGATGCAAACAATAATGGCCAAAACAATGCACGCATAGGAGGTGAAAAACGATGCATCTTGGACAAGAAACTGAATCTGTTTGTGAAGTCTGGAAAGTCAGCTAACTTGCGACGAGTTTTCGGATGGGATCCAGGCATTTCTGGGTCGAGTTGTCTTCTAAGAAATTGTCCTTCATTCAGTCACCTTTCCAACTCATCTTGAAAAACGACAATCAGACATCGAGAACTCAAGATACGTCCAATTTACTAAAGACTACGCATGCAGAAAACTAGATACGGGATTATTACGAGATTTTGTAAAATTCAGCCCAAAAGCTAACATATAAGGCTTTGGACGAATTAAACTTAACCCAACCTAATTATTAACATTTAAATTATGTTTTTAGGGTTTTATATACTTTAGGAACCAGCCACCCTTCTCCCAAGCGATTAGATCAAGTCCAATTTAATGGACCAGATTTATTTGTTTATTTTATTCATTCTTAGCTTTAGGTTAAAGCCATCCTTCATCTATAAAAGGATGATGTTTTCTTCTTTGTTTGAGAGATTTTATTGATGAATAAAATTTTCTCTTTAGTATTCTTTGAGTTTGCAAGTGTTCGGTAAACTTGTCTAGAAGTCATATTCAACATAAGATCATCTTCACACTCTTGTTTGCCTAGGTAATTGCATCTAGGAGGGTGAGTTAGAGCCGCTTGAGGTTGCTTGCTTAGATAATTGCGTCTAGGAGGGTGCCGAGGACAAAACAACAACAATGATTCGCAAGCCATCTTCATCTTCAACCTTCACACCAAGCTTTGTTTTACCTATCTCCTTATCATAGTCTTTTTCAATCTTTTGTTTTTATTCTTATTAATCATCATCTTATCTTCCATCTTATCTTCGTTTCTTGAATTTCCAGCATTAAATCTGAAATTTTCAAGAAAAGCCTTCTCTTTTCATCTTGAATTTTCAGATCTGCCCAAAGCTTTCTTGATTGAGTCTAGAGCTCCTAGTTCTTTGCAACTACTTGATTGAAGGCTTCCAAATCCAAGATTGCGCTACTCTATCAATTTTAATATATTTATAAAAACACATCAGATACACGGATTTTCCAAGTGGTTCCTTCGACCACTTCACATACATCCTCGAACCGGAGCATCCCTCCACGATTATGATGTATAAATCCACCAACGGGAGAATTGGCACACTCTTGAACCATTTCTCAATGCTCTTACGCACCCGTATTCTTAATAAATCATTCCGTATCATTTAAAAGATGCATAAAACAGTAAGTAAATCAATCCATGCTTTTAAACCAAAACATATAAATCAAGTATCATATCAAACCGATATTCAAAAGGCAAAATAAGGAAAAACTTACTTCCGAGCTTAGTTAAGCTTGCTAGGCTATAAACAAACCCTCTAACCTTAGTTCAAACTTTATTTGAAGAACCAAATCATATTTATACTCACCAACTTGCTATCGTCTCGGTGCCAACATCTCAACGCCAACGCCTCGACGCCTAATCGAAAATCATCCTAACCCTTCTCATCTTCCACAAAAAAATACAAGGGTCAATATAAATTGGACCAAACCAAATTAAGTACTTAATTAAAATACCCCATAAGACAATTACTTACCAAACAAAAATCCTCTTCATCGAATTTTCCACTACACGGTACTGCAGGGGAATTATAATTCGCGATTCCTTTCTATTATTTCACGTACAACTCTGCTTCTCCATTCTTTTCCCCTTTTGTTTCTTTTTTTATTATTATTTACTAACCTACAGCCATCAATTGGCTTGCAAAAAGGCACAAAGTGTCGCACCAAGCAACGCACAACATGTGTGAACTGGAAGAGAACGAGCAGCAGTGCCCAGTCCTGTTCGAATCACTTTAACCCCCTTTTTCAGCCTTAAAAATATTTGTAATCATTTCCTCGAACATATACAGTGCATTCTCATATATCATCCACCAACTCAATCAAACATTCTACCAAATACCCCACTTAAGAACTTAAATCTAAATTTAACAATTAGATTAATTTCGGGAATTAAATTACAAAATCAAGTTTAGATTATTATTACTCATGCACAAAACATTAGAACTCCATAGAAATCATTAGATTACTATAATCTAATCAAGATTTATGAGAAAATCTATTAAAATCCAATAATTCCATTAGAAATTTGTTTTAATTATCCTAAAGCATGAGTTCCAATAATTTCATTACTATAATAAAATTCTCTTTTGAGTTCCAACTTGCAAGAACATTATCTTGTGTTTTAGAAGCAAATCGATTTTCAAGTTCTCCAGGATTTGTTGTTGAGGATCTTCACACTCCTGCTTGCCCATAAAAAAGCGTTTGGGAGTGTGGGTTAGAGCCGCTTGAGGTTGCTTGCTTAGATAATTGAGTCTAAGAGGGTGCCGAGGACAAAACAACATCAACAATTCGCAAGCCATCTTCATCTTCAACCTTCGCACCATCTTCTATAATTCCATAAACAAAGCTGGAATTTTCAGATTTGTTTTACTTATGTGTTTCTCCATCTTTTTTAATCTTTTTATTTATATTCTTATTTCTCATCATCTAATCTATCATATTCACCTTGTTTCTTTAATTTTCATCATGCCATCTCCACATATTCAAGCTTCCTCCATTGACGCCACCACCATAAGCAAATCTGATTTTTTAGAGTTGTTCTTTATTTTGGTTTGTTTTGTTTTTCTCTTTATTCGAATTTGCGCTACTCTATCATAAGAAAAGTTACGTCAAATGTGTTTTAGGAAGATAACTACCTTTTTAACTAAATCCTTTTTAATTCTTTTAATTAAAACCATTTTAAAATAATCCTAATTAAGGGAATACTTAGATTAGACCAAATGGTAAAATAGCTCCTTAAAGATTCTAAGTTTTGACTCATTACAAAGCAACCACCTTTTAAAATAGTTTTTAAAAATTGCATTTTGGTCACTAGCCAAAATATCACCATTCCAAGGCTCGTTTTCCAAAATTGCTTCCACCAATATTTTTAATATAATAAAATATTATTTTTAAACATTTTTCCATATTTTTATCTTTTGAAAAAATATTCGCTCCCGAA
This sequence comes from Hibiscus mutabilis, assembly GCA_019671005.1. Classification (NCBI taxonomy): domain Eukaryota; kingdom Viridiplantae; phylum Streptophyta; class Magnoliopsida; order Malvales; family Malvaceae; genus Hibiscus; species Hibiscus mutabilis. The sequence continues at coordinate 21,673,082 of CM033728.1, read as the reverse complement.
TCTGACTCGAATCTCTAACCCGATCCACTAGATCGTCTAACCTGCCCCAAAACTGCTAGGCCCAAAACCGGGGAGTTACAACTCTCCTCCTCTTAAGAAATTTTGCCCTCGAAATTTACCTGGAGGAAAAATATGCGGAAATTGCTCTAACATATCCACCTTGCTTTCCCAAGTGGTTTCCTCGATACCTCGATGTCGCCACAAGACTTTAACAAGTTCTATCGTTTTACCCCGTAGAACCTTGCTGCTGGAATCAAGGATTTCCACTGGTTCCTCATCAAAAGATAAATCCGGTCTCAACTCAATATGCTCCACCAGCATAACACGCGAAGGATCCCACTGATACCTCCGTAACATGGATACATGGAACACATCATGCATTTTCTCAAGCTCAGGAGGCAACCTCAACCGATAAGACACAAGACCAACTCGCTCCATAATCTCATATGGTCCAATAAACCTCAGACTAAGCTTACCCTTACGTCTGAACTGCATCACCTTTTTCCACGGTGACATATTCAAGAACACACGATCGCCCACCGCATATTCAATTTCCCTACGCTTTAAATCCGTGTAAGATTTTTGCCAATCCGCAGCTGATTGCAAGCGTTCACACACAAGCTTAACTTTCTAATCTACGTCTTTCAACACATGACGCAAGGAAATATGCTTTTCCCCCACCTCTGCCCAACACAAGGGCGTACGACACCTCCGGCCATACAATGCCTCAAATGGTGCCATATGTATACTCGCTTGATAGCTGTTATTATAAGAAAATTGCACCAACGGCATATGCTTCTCCCAGGTTCCTTGAAACTCAATAATACAATACCTTAGCATATCCTCCAAGACCTGGATAACACGCTCAGACTGCCCATCCGTCTGAGGATGATACATGGTACTGAAACTCAACCTCAAACCCAAAGCCTGACGTAAACATTTCCAAAACCTTTACGTGAACCTAGGATCTCTATCCGAAATGATCAAATTTGGTACCCCATGCAAACGCACAATGTCAGAGATAAACAAATTCGCTAGCTTGTCCAAAGTGTACGTCGTATGCACTGGCAGAAAATGTGCACACTTTGTAAACCGATCGAAAACCACCCAAATAGAAACCTTTTTAGCCGGTTTCAATGGCAACCCTAACACAAAATACATGGTGATTATTTTCCATTTCCACTCCGGAATTTTTGACGGTTGCAACAATTCGGATGGAAACTAATGTTCAGCTTTAACCCGCTGACACACCATACACTTGGACACAAACTATGCCACATCCTTCTTTAAACCAACCCAATAGTACCTTTCCTTCAAATCACGATAGATTTTGGTACTACCAGGATGCATAGCAAAATGACTAGCATGTTCTTCCGCCAAAATAGTATACCTAAGCTCTGGGACTTCCGGCGCCACTATTCGACCCTTGAAGCACAAAACTCAATCATCATCAAAATGAAAATCTATCGGATTACCATCAGCTATGTCCTTAAAATGAGGAACCAAAGAATCATTATATGGTTGTTTAGCCTTAACCAACTGTGACAGCGTAGGCTTAACTTGTAGTTCAGCCAACAACTGACCTTCCCGCGTCACACTCAATCTTGCAAACATTGCCCTAAGCTTAACCGCCACCCTACGACTCAATGTATCTGCAACAACATTGGCTTTTCCAAGATGATACTCAATTGTCAAGTCGTAATCCTTAAGCAAGTCCAACCATCTTCGTTGCCTAAGGTTCAAATCCTTTTGAGACATCAAATAATTCAAACTCTTATGATCCATAAAGACCACACACTTCTCTCCATAAAAGTAGTGTCGCCAAATCTTCAAGGCAAACACCACAACAGCAAGCTCCAAATCATGAGTTGGATAATTGCGCTCATGAACTTTCAACTGCCTCGACGCATAGGCTACAACCTTTCCATCTTGCATCAGCACATAGCCCAAACCCACATGCGATGCATCACTATAAACCACAAACTCCTTCTCAGATTCCGGTTGAATCAGCACAAGAGCATGTGTCAAAACCTCCTTCAACTTTTCAAAACCCTATTGTTGCTTCTCCGTCCAAATGAAAGGTACATTCTTTTGTAGCAACCTTGTCAACGGAGCTGCAATACTAGAAAACCCCTCAACAAAATAGCGATAATAACATGCCAACCCAAGGAAACTACGCACTTCCGACACGGGTCTTAGGTTGTTTCCAATTGAGAATAGCCACAATTTTCTGTGGATCAACACGAATTCCCTCCGCGGATACTACATGTCTGAAAAACATCACCTCCCTGAGCCAAAACTCGCACTTGCTCAACATGGCATATAACTAATTATCCTTCAAGACTTGCAACACAATCCGCAAATGCTGATCATGTTCCTCCTCGATACAAGAGTACATGAGTATATCATCGATAAAAACCACCAAAAACTAATCAAGGTACTCATGAAAAACTCTATTCATCATGTCCATGAAAGCCGCCGGGGCATTTGTCAAACCAAACGGCATCACCAAAAACTCGTAATGCCTATACCTCGTACGAAACATCATCTTATGAACATCCACATCCTTAACATTCAGCTGGTAATACCCCACCTTAAATCTATCTTCAAAAGCAATGCTGCCCCGTGAAACTTATCAAACAAGTCATCAATCCGCGACAACGGATACTTGTTTTTCACTATCAACTTATTCAACTGACGATAATCAATGTACATACGCATCGATCCATCCTTCTTTTTCACAAAGAGAACCGGAGCACCCCAAGAAGAAACACTCGGTCGAATGAACCCATGATCCAACAACTCTTAAAGCTGCGATTTCAACTCTTTTAACACTTTTGATGCCATCCGATAAGGAGCACCGGAGTTGTAGCTTCATAAGTTTCGATGCAAAACTCCACATCCCTATCCTGAGGTAAACCAAGAAACTCTTCAGGAAAAAATTTCGGATACTCACAAATAGCTCGAATGTCCTACACCCGAACACCCTTGGCTTTCAGATTCATAACAATAGCCAAATAAGCTTGGCAACCATCAAACATCATCTTTTCCGCTCGTATAAGGCGTTGTATGGTAGAAAGTGTCGTACGCCCGTGTGTTGGGCTGAAGTTGGGGAGAAGCATCTTACCATGCCTGATGTATTGAAAGGCACGAACGAGAAAGTGAAATTGATATGTAAGCGCTTGAAAGCGGTTTCGGATCGTCAGAAATCCTACGCGGATTTGAAGTGTAGGGATGTGGACTATGCTGTTAGTGACCGAGTGCTTTTTGAAGGTATCGCCTTGGAAGAAGGTGATGCATTTCAGGCGAAAAGGGAAGCTTAGCCTGAGGTTTATTGGACCATATGAGGTTGTTGAGCGCGTGGGTCCTATTGCTGGTGATTTTACCAAGTTTTTACCAAGTTTTTACCAACTTCTAGCTATTTTACCAAGTTTTTGCTGGTGATTTCTTCTATCAATTAAGTCTTTTTAACATGTGTTTTAAAAGTTAATTAAAAAGGGAATTTGGTTATTAAAAGTTAGTTATCACTTTAAAGAAATTTGACGTAACTTTTCTCTCCACTTTTCTTCTGCCAAACACTCAAGTTTTCATTAAAAACCAAAGGTGAAAGATCATTTTACTCAGATTATTGATTTGTAATTGATTCTTTAACTTTGATTTACAAAACCTCTTTGAAATCTTGTGTTTTCTTAGCTTTAAACAAGCCAATTGAGGGAAAAATCACATAATAGGGGTAAGGTCTATGATCTCCTCTATTGAATGGTTCTTTTATTATATTCTCAAGTGTTTGATCCTTGATTTATAGTTTATAATTTGATTTTGTGTTTTTATATTAAATTAATTGATTTAATTGGGTGAATTTGATGAAATAGTGAAAGATCTGTATTGGATATATTTTCCAATGTTGAAATTTATTTTATTCATATTTTGGATGTATTATTATGTTTATAAGTTGTTTGTAACAATGGAATCCCAAAACTCTTGCATCCCTAGTTGTTTAGGTTGTTAGATTTGAATTTTTGTGGAGTTGTGGTGGTTGTGTAGTTGCTGGAAGTATTTGGATAAATTAATATTGTTTTTGAGTGTTAATTGATGATTATGGAAGTGTTAGATTGTTAGATTGTGGCTGGGTTGTGTTTGGAAAGGATTAGATGATGATTTCGATTGTTGTGGTTGGGCAATTTTGAGAGGATTGTGGAAGTCTGTGAGGATTTGTTGTTGCAGTGTTTTGAATGCATTGAGATGCATTAATCCTCTATTATAATGTGATTAAAACAAGGGAGGTTGATCCAGAAGTGATCGGTGAAGCTTTGGAGGCTTTGGACGCTTGATTTCATATCGGTGAATTGATGTTTCGCGTATCAGTGAGTGAGAACGTGGATTCTAGCTTTGGAGTGTTTTAAAGGTGGTTTGTGAGAGTTTAAACTTAGCTTGATACGTTGGTTTAAACTCAGAAGTAAGTAAAATCGGGTTTTCTCTCTCGGTCATGTTAGTGTAAAATGATTTTTATGCACTTCTTTTGATTTATATTGTACATGCTGTTTTAGCATGATTTAGAGTATTTTAGATACTATTTTTAAGCATGAAATGCTGAAGGATGCGCATGGTAAGTGATCCTTGTAAGTATATGGTTTATACTTATGGTTTAAAGCATGGTTGTTGCTTTGGAAAATTGGTTTGGGTAATGCTTGTTAAAAACAGTGAGGTAAATACTAAATGGTTAATTATATTGGCAAGTGACGTGGTTTTAAAATTGTTATCAGATATAGTTGGCCGACCATAGGATTGATAGTGCACTATAGTAAGTCGCCTTGGATGTCGAGGGGTTTAGATCCGTGTACCGAAAACTCCATCTAAGTACCCTAACGGTGGAAGGGTTATACAGTATCGTAAACTCCCGTTAGTTGATAAAGCATCTAACCGAGGTAAGGGGTTGGTGTTCCCATGGGTTGGAAATGTACCCGGTTGTGTTTAGGTACCGCAATTGTGATTGTATCGTTATTTCCGGTTGAGATGGCTTGAAGTGTTGGGAGAACACTTGTTGAATCCGTGTATCCGATGAACTCTTTTGGAAATGGAATTTGGTTAATTATCACTTGTGAGCCAATATAATTGTTAATGTATCATTGAAAGGTTTATGTTGTATAATGTGATTTATACATGGTTACTCTTTATGCTTTGCATATGGTTGTTATGCATGGGAAGGATTAAATTGAGGTTAGTAATGGGACTTGCTGTTGGTTAATGATACATGTTGCATATAGTTTAATATGGTGGTTTCAAAGATGTTAAGTGCATGGTTTTAAAGGCATGATAATGTTTTAAAGGATGATTTAAATGAGATTTCAATGTGTTGCTGAGAAATGGTTTTAATGCATTGATGGTGTGTTGTTTTTGAGCACTCCATACTAAGCCTAGTGTGCTTACGCTCTCTTTGTCCATCAATGCAGATAATTAAAAGCTTGGATGGAAGGCAGCGGGAAGCAAGGGATCACAAAAAGACTTGTTAACCAAAGTATGTTTTTGGTATAGACTATAAGTAATAAGGGCAACAGGGGTTCTGTTGTTGTTTTGGGAGGTATTTTGTAAAACTCCCTGTTTGAGCAAGTTTGTTTTGTTGCTTTTGGTTTGTAAATGTCCATTAATGTTTGTTTGTGGTGATGGTTTGAAGTTTCATGCTTAGCTTGATTGGTTTTCTAGGAAGCATGCCTCTAGATTTACATTTGAAGTTTTATGCGTTAAATTGATGTTGAAGTTAGGTTGTCTTGGTGTGGTTTGATACTTGAGTATGTTGGTTGTGTGTTAGGGGCATGTTAGGATGATTTGGTTTGATCAAAAGCATGATAAACAAGCAAAAATGGACATTTTAGGTTCAGACCTACCGGTACGGGTGTCCCTGTTTCGGTACAAGTAAGCTATTCCAGGCTTAGCGTACCGGTACGCAAGAAACTGTTTCAATATGGGTCAAGGCAAATTTGGCCAGTGTTTCAGTACTCTGAGAGGCGTTTTGATACGGTACAGTGTTTTCGTGAAGGGCATTTCAATACACGGGGGCGTATCGGAACGAAAATTGGCTATTGGAATTCTGAGGTTTTAAAACAATGAAGGCATATCAAAACACCCCTTGCGGTACCGACACTGGTGTAGTTAAATTGGTTATTTTGGAATCTTCTGAAATTTTGTTTTCTTACATTTTGGTCCTTGAATGTTGTGGATGCAATTAAATGAGATTTGATGATCTTTTTGACTTATTTTTTAACATGTGAGTATGAAACCTACTTAATTAAAGGTTGGTAATATAAAAATGAGTTAAGACCCCTAACAAATCCTGAAACTGTGACTTTAACTCCTTCAATTCCTTCTGTGCCATCCTATAAGGGGCATTGGACACCGATGTCGTACCCACGTACGTCTTGATACCGAACTCTACCTCCCTATCCGGCTGTAAACCTGGTAACTCTTCAGGAAAAACCTCCAAAAAAACACAAACAGCCCGAATGTCCTGCACCAGACACCTTTAGCCTCAGGATTCATCACAATTGCCAAATAAGCTTGGCAACCTCCTTGTATCATATTTTTTGCCCGAGTAGCCGAGACTACATTAGACAAGAACTTCACACTCTCGCCAACCACCACAACTTCATAATCATCGGCTAACCTCAAAGAAATCCTTTTGGATTCACAATCCACAACTGCCTTGTGCTCACTCAACCAATCCATACCCAAGATGACATCAAAACCATGGAATGGTAACTATATTAGATCCGCGGCAAACTCATGACCTTGTACAACCAAGGGACACCACCTACACAACTTCCTAGTGGTAACCGTCTCACCAAAGGAACTAGTTACCAACATGCCAACATCAAGATCTCAACATGAACATTTAACAAAGATGCATGTTCACTCAAAATGTATGAATAAGTAGACCCCAAATCTATGAAAGATAACAATGACAAGGATTACAAAGTAAAGGTATCTACAATCACATCCGTGTCATTGCGACCCTCGCGATGAGCATAGATCCTAGCTGGCCCATCATTCTCTGGTCACACTGCAGTAGCATGAGCTACAACTCTCTGACTATCCTCACGCTTCTGGAAATTACCCCTGCCATAGCCTCGGCCCCTAACAGGTGCAACAACATGAACCGGCGCATCCCTCACAGCTCGAGGAAAATCACACTTCATGTGATTAGGATATCCACAAATCCAATAGGTCAAGCTATTACCCCAACATGCACCCATGTGACGTCCACCACAACGCTCACACTCAGCTACAAAATGAACTCCTGGGTTACCCTAACCGGCACCACCACCACGTCTGTGATCTGGCTTATGCCTCTTGTCCCTGAACCTCCTATTCTGCCTCACAGAATAGCTAGAATCAGCCACTCTTTCACCCAAGCTCGCACCCGCGGCCTAGACTGATGAACCCAAGGACTACTCAGTATCCTTAGCACGGTTGACCAATACATCAAAATTTGTGTAATCCGTAGCCAGGAGATAAGTCTTAATGTCATTCATAAGCCCTTATCGGAATCTATCACATCTCTGCTGATCATCAGGAACTAACTCTGGGCATACTAACTCAGGCGGACAAACTTCACCTCATATTCGGCAATCGACATGCCTCCCTAAGATAGCGACATAAGCTCACGCTTTTTCATATCCAAATACTGCATGCCAATATACTTCCTCTTGAAAGCTCTCCGAAAGAACTCCCAAGTTACATCCACCTCGGGAGAACCAGCAATTGTGGTCAACCACCAATGATATGCATCACCCTGCAACAGTGACACAGTGCAACCCAACTTGCGCTCCTCATTACAACCCATCTGGTTCAGATTGAGGATTATCTTTTCTAGCCATCCCTCGGTTGCTTCAGGACTCAAACCCTAAAATTCCTCGCCTCCCAAACTTTGAAGATGTTCCAAGGGTAAATCTTAATTAGCCACCATACCAAGTGCCGCTGCTTGCGCTTGCACTCTAGCCATCGCTGCCTGAAACACTCCCATCATCACTTGGATTAAGAAAGTCAAATCACCCAACACTAGCACAGAAGGAGCCTAGGGTACACCACCCACCCCAACATCGATAGGAGGAACCAATGGAGGAGAATGGGGTAAAACATTAGGGGGATTCCCTTCCTCAACATTATTCTGCTCAACTCCCACATTATTAGCCATCGAACGCATCATGTCGAACCATGCTAACAAAAGCATCAAAACATATTAAAGTCGGGCTAGCATTAGGCAAGGATCCAAGATAACCTTATAAAACATTTTAAAACCTCGATAATAGGCAATATGTTCCCATATCATACCTCAACATGATATTAAACAATCACTAAACAAACACACAATCACCGTGCATTTCACACATCACCAAATAATCAAACAACAACATCCAAATCTTTCGAAACATGGCTCTGATACCAACAAATGTAACCCTCTCGACTCGACCTAGTTGCAAGACCAAACCGAGCGAGCTACATCAGGTTTACTGAAGTAAACTAAGAAGATAAAAACCCAAAACACGTCTATTTTTTTCTTTTATCTTGTCTAGATGCATATTTGTTATCCTACATGTGCATACATATCGCAAATGAAAACTGACTCAATCGAACATCGAATTGATATCAAATTATACTCAATTGCAATTTAGGTTTCATGCTTACATGTCAAAAACCAGGTCAAAAGGTCATCCAAATTCATTCAATTGCATCCACAACATTCAGGGACCAAAATGTAAGAAAATAGAACTTTAGAATATACCAAACAACCAACTTAACTGCCACCATACCAGTACGGACAATGGGTGTTTCGATCCACCTTCATTATTTCAAAACCTCAGATTTCTAGTAGCCAATTTACATTCTGATACGCCCTCGTGTATCGAAACGCCGTTCATAAAACCATTAGACTGTATCGAAATGACTCCCCGAGTACCAAAACACTGGCCAGTTTTGCCTTGGCCCGTACTGAAATAGCTGCTCGCGTACCAGTACGCTAAGCCTGGAATGGCTCACCCGTACCGAAATAGGGAAACTCGTAGCGGTATGCCTGGACTTGTAATGTCCCAAATTGATGTTTAAACACACTTTGATGATAGCCAAAACACTCCAACATGCTTCAAACACTTATACAACATCACTAAGGATACATTTCCAACCAAAGCATCATAGATTCAGCAACCGTTCATGGAATTTAAATCACGCAAAACATCCTATAGGCATGCTTCCTAAAAACTTTTCACCAAACAACCAAAACTCACATTTGGTACATTTAAGGCATACTCAGCATGCTTGCACAATTATGGCATCAAACCAAACTTGCTTGAATCATCAAACCATGGCAATCAATCAGAACCAACTAAATGTATACTCTAGCACTTGGCTAGCAAAAACATAGGCAAGATTAACTCAAGCTCAACCAACATCCAACAAACCATATTATCCAGCACTACTCATGCTTAAAACTCATAGGGAAAACAGAAATACAAATCCAAAAAATATGGCGAACACATTGCCTTATTAACCAGAAATGTAAACCGAGTTCATACTCAAAGTAATCTTTGTCTTAGGATCACTTTAGCCTTGCCTTTGCAGCCCCAAAACTTCAATGCTCTGCATCATTAGAAAAAAGAGAGTGTAAGCACACATGTTTATTGAGGATGCTCTTTAAAACAATGATGCCTTAACCCTTTGAAAACTAAACACTTGTTTTCAAACCATGCTTACGACCTAAGAAAGCTTCAATGATTCCAATTCTAGCATGCATATCGACCATATGCAAAACATTATAATCCACATGCTTAAATTCCCAAAGCATTATATACAAACCATGCTTAAGTTCCAAAGCATTGCATACAAAACCATGCTTAAATTCCAAAGCATTATAAAATAAGTTCAACACTTGAATTCTCATATATTGGAATTTATAGTGACCCCAGATAGACAACCTCTATCCTTGATTAGCCGACCGCTAATCTTTAAGTAACCGAGCGTTAACCTTACATCTCAGATACACAAATCTCCCATGATAGCCGACCACTACCATGACCCATACCATGTCGACCGCATGATACAACACCCTTGCCGACCTCAAGATCAACATCAACAAGGGGAATGGACCGCTCAACCCAAGTGACAACATTATAATCCGAGTAGCCGACCGTTTACCTCAAGGACCCTTAACCACGATCGATTTTTAACATATTATAGTGCACTTTATCCTATGGCATGCCAACTATATCCGAACGTTTTACCATTATGTCACATAGCCAATATATCATTTACAAAACCATTTACTCACTGTTTTACAATGCATTATACAAAGCCACCACATATGCAATCACATTGCTAAAGCGATAACACCATTCCCGACCAGAATGAAAACCAATGCTCACTAGCATTTCTTATACCTTTAAACCTCTGCATATGTACTTAAAATCATGCATTTCCAGTAAGTAAATCAGACCATGTTTAAGACCAAAACATGAATTACACATGCTTATATCTGAACTGATATTAAAGAGCAAAAGAGGGAAAACTTACTTTCGAGCTTAGGTAAGTGTTTCAAACTTAACCTAAACTCCCAACAACCTTTATTAAACCTTTTAAAGGCGTTTATACCAGTTTCCACTCACCGATACGCTTCGCTTTGCTCACCAACGCGATCAAGCTTTCGGCAAGCCACAATCAACGTCAAGCTTCATCGCTTTGATTATCCCCTGTTTTAACCACATAAAATCAGAGGGCAAATGCATCATTATGCATTCCAACCATTGCGTACAAGCAATTACCCGTAACTCTCAAGTTGCCCACTCAAAACTTATCCAAAACATACCGAAATCATCATCAAACACTTCCAAAACTTAACCCAGCCTTATTACAACAATTCAATCCATCAAACATCATCAATTAAAACTTAAAAACAAGAATAATTCATCCAAATACTTCTAGCAAATACCCAGTCACTTCAACACCAAAAAAACACAAATCTAACAACCTTAACAACTAGGGATTCAAGAGTTTCAGGATTCCATTGTTAAAATAAACTTAACAACAATATAATAAATCCAAAATATGTTTAAAAACAATCATTAACACTGGAAAACATATCCAATTCGGATCTTCCACTATTTCATCAATTTTACCCAAGTAAATCAATTAATCATTATAGAAACACAAAATCAGGTTATAAATCATAAATTAAGGATCAAATACTTGGGAATACCAATAAAGAACCATCAATAGAGGAGAAGAACGAACCTTACCTCTATTGTGTGATTTCTCCCTCAATTGATTGTTTAAAGTTTGTAAAACACAAGAATTCAATAAGGTTTTGTAAATCAAAGATAAAGAATCAATTTCAAATCAAGAAACTAAGAAAACAAGTCTTTCACCTCTGTGATTTGACGAAAATAAGAGTGTTTGGCAGAAAAAAAGTGGAGAGAAAAGTTACGTCAAATTTCTTTAAAAGTGATAACTAACTTTAATATGTAAAATCCCTTTTAATTATCTTCTAAAACAAATGTTAAAAAGACTTAATTGAAGAGAGAAATCACCAGCAAAAACTTGGTAAATTAGCTCCTTAAGGATTCTAAGAATTTGATCCTTTTCATTTTAGTCACTTATAAAATAGTTTTCAAAATTTACATTTTGGTCACTAACCAAAATGTCACCCTTCCAAAACTTGTTTTCCAAAGTTTATTTCACCATAATCATTAGTATATTAAATAATGATTTTAGTACGTTTTTTCCATAGTTTTATCACCATCAAAAATAATTATTCCAATTAAATCCTGAAACTAACTCGAATCTCTAATACCGGTCCACCGGACCTTCGAACCAACCTTTAAAACATCTAAGCCCAAAACAGGGGTGTTACAACACCTCATTCAACTTTGCCAAAACTCACACCTACTCTAGTTATGAAATAAATACCTTGTTACAAAAGCCTATTAGCAAATCTTGATTGTCAGTCAAGATTTATCTCCGCACTATTGTACACAAAAATACCACCACCTTTGCTATTCACGAAACCAAGTACTCATAGAATACTCAGCTCATCGCAACCCCGAATGCTACTAGTGCATTCACCGTCTACACGATAAAACTATAAACACATACCAACTAAATGGTCTTAAACACCATTATTGTTAACAACCACGCTAATGCTTTAGGAGAAAGAACTCCCAATCGAACATACCCACAAACTGACCATTATCACAACTACGTTCTCAACTCATACATTACCTTAATGCTCGTCAGCACAATACAAAGAGGATTCGGGAGTCATACCAAGGTACGCCTCAACATCAAACTCACCTTCGTAAACATAGAACAACACGGAAAAACTCCCTCAAAAGCACTTCAAAAAAAGAATTCATGAACAGTACAAACATTCAAAATCCAAACATCCTTCAACCCTAAATTACCACATAAGCCAAAAACTCATCAAACATAATTTGACTCGTTCCTGGCCATTCTCTATTGCAAAAAGCAACATCTAATATTCAAAACTTCAACACGCTCAAAAACAATTACCTTCAACCAATATGCACAATTGCATGAAACCAAAATCCACCAGAAATGCAAAAGAGGAAGAAAAGTAGACTACACAGCCTTTCCTCGATCAAAATAATGATTCCATGATTCTACTATGCACTCTGACCTTCAAAGATGAAAATCCAATCAATGCCTTATGTCGATTGTATACCTTAACCATCATCGTGGAAAAGACGTTAGAGACGCTACCAAATTCTCATTAACAATCAACATCATTGGTCAGATTTCGATCCTGAACATCAACTTTCTTGCCTAATGCGTACATCATAACCCTATAAACTTAAACACTCCAAAACCCTCTCAGAAACTTGGCTGAAGATGCATCGAGCAAATTCAAGCATACTTTACATATCTTGATGTTACTATCAAGCATACGACACCTAACGGTATACCCATTACCACTCATATCACTTCACTTACTTTTTGTTTTCAAAATCCATATCATTAACATCGATGGTAGTAACCACTTTTGATATTCTAAACAATGGACAATGCCACCTATAAACTCACAAACGAGAACAATGTCACTCGAGTTCGAAGACCATTTTTAACTATTCTCGATCGGGGACCAAGTTAACTCAAGATTGAAAACCACTTTTCCTATACTATTGATAACCCATACAACGCTTACTAAGCTCATAAGTAATTACTGAATAAATCATTTCTCATATAAAATCAAATTCGTTACTAGTGTTTAAACTTGACAGTTGGGGCACAGGCTCGGCAAGTGATCCAAGACAAACCTGCAAAAACCTTTTCAAAATATCTCTAATAGGCAATTGTTCCCGATTAACCCCAACATAAGCAATTAACAACATGTTCACATATGAATACAATGATCAATTTCTCAAAATAACCAAATTTAACTCTATTGGCCCAAGGTTATGAAATTCAAGCTCTAATCATATACGTAAACAACCCATCAATCAAATAATTCAACAATAATAGTAGACAATCACTAACCAACTCCCAACAATCATAACTTGGCTTTGATACCACCAAATGTAACCCCTTTAACCTATCCTAGTCGTTAGACTCGATCCAAGAAGATCACATTAGGTTTTCCAAAGCAAACTCGAACTATCTTACTCGAATAATGGTCTATTTTTTCTTTTAGCTTGTCTAGATGTGTTATTAAAATCGATTCAAACATCGATAAGGCACTCAATTGTAGATAAAAGTATTCTAGGGACCAAAATGCAAATTTGAATAATTATAGGTACTTAGCCCAATTTCAGGTTACCAATAATTAATTAATTAATTATATTTCATGCTAGCATGTCGATTTTCAACTCAAACGGATCACAATTAGGCATCCAATTTAATAAATTATGAAATTAAGGACTAAATCATAAAACTGCCAAAAGGCAAGGACTAACTTATTTCCAGAAGCATCATACTGCAATTATCTATATTATAAGCATGCTTACAAAATCTCTAGTCAATCGGATATGAATTACTTATTTAATTGGTGCATGTACATTCAATGACCAAAATGCAAAGAATCTAAACTTGGTAAAACTTAGTAACTGAACATATCCAAAATACATAAAAACAACAAAGGCATGCTCCTAAAAATTATACCATCATAAAACATAAATTCTCAATTAATTACATGCCATAGACTGTTAGGAATTTGGTATGCGGTAAAATAACCAAAACGATAACGACATAGACCAAGACATGCATATGAGACAAGATTTAACGTGGTTCAGCATAACCTACCTCCACGGACGAGAGAAACCAATCCACTATCAACGTAAAGAACCTGAAGAGTACAAATACATGATAACCCATGTAATCCTAAAACCCGATGTACAAATCCCATGACGTGGTGGAACCAAAATACTCTTCCCAACATCCCTACAATACTCATCTCTACAACCTAGGCACAATAGTTGTAGAGAACCTAAAAGTGGTTACACCTCTCCAGAGTAATTCCCTCTCTCTTGTTCTCTCATTCTCTCATTAATCAAAAGGTTAAACCTAGTCTATATTTATAGACCCAAATACTTGGTCACCAAGAAACCTTATTCAATAAGATCTCTACCTAAAATAGATATTTACTCATTAAAGTAAATCCTAATTACCAAGTAATTTTCAACCACTATAATTACAATAAAACCCAACTTAATTACCAGTTAGAATTTGAGTCAAAATATAAAATAGACCAATACAATTCATATTCATACAAGTAAACTAGAAGCATGCTTCCTAACAATATAAAACATTATCTAATAAGCACCAAATGGTAGAGACTTCAAACATAGACTATAGATTAATTAAGGAATAGAAACACATGACCAAAAATACACTTGGAATACAAGCGATCCACCCAATCAATATTATTAAATCAGTTTAAAACATTAAATCAGAACCATCAAATGTACTCGGCATCAAAACATAGTCAACATCACACACATCAATTAACACCACCAACCAACATAATATAATCTCCAACCAAATAATAATACATTTTATAAAAATAACATCCCAATAATTAACTTACATTGCCTTATTACAAATATTAAAAATGCCATAATCATACCCTTTAATATGCTTGTCTTGGGATCACTCCTCGCCTCAAACCAGAACCCCGCACTTGCTTAATTCACTACATTGAAGGAAGAAAAGAGAGCGTAAGAATATAATGCCTAGTGAGTGCGGTCAAAACTGATAAAACTTCAATGCGGTTTTGAAATCAAAACCCTTATTAGAAACTCGTATTAAAGCAAGCAAAACTCAACATTCCAAAACATTTAAATAAAACATGCTTAAATAAGCCAAAGAAACATTCTAATATGTTTGTAAAACATGTCATACATATTAAACCATATGCACAAAAGCTTCATTTAAAATATGCATAATTACCATACGCAGACATAGCTTTCAAATACCATGCATATTAAACTATGTGCAAAACATGTATCATGGATCTCATGAATAATCCTATATGCAAACCTCAATTTAAGCCTTCACATGCATATTCTTCCAATAGCAAAGCTTAAAGAGCACAACATGTATAAACCATATTATACAAAACATAATCCATTTATCATGATACAATAATTCATATATTGGCATTCAAGTGACCCAAAACCATTTTAATCTATTTATAAACACATAAGATACACGGATTTCCTAAGTGGTTCCTTCGACCACTTCACATATATCCTCGAACCGGAGCAACCCTCAAGAGTTATGATGTATAAATCCACCAGCAGGAGAATTGGCACACTCTTGACCCCTCAAACGTTGCGGTTCTCATGGTGGAGCATGACACACTTTTGACCCCTCGACACACATGAGGCGACTTATTATAGTGCACTTTAAACCCTATGGCATGCCAACTATATCCGATAACATTTATTTCATTGTCACTTAGCCAACATATATTTTTAAACATATTTACTCACTGTTTTTCACATGCATTTAACAAAACATTACCATATGCAAAACCACATTGCCAAAGGCAACAACCACATTCCATTTAGGAACCATTTCTCAATGCTCTTAGGCACCCATATTCTTAACAAATCATTGCATATCATTTAAAAGATGCATAAAATAGTAAGTAAATCAACCCATGCTTTTAAACCAAAACATATAAATCAAGTCTCATGTCAAACCGATATTCAAAAGGCGAAGTAGGGAAAAACATACTTCCGAGCTTAGTTAAGCCTGCTATGCTATAACCAAACCCCCAAACCATAGTTCAAACCTTATTTGTAGAACCAACTCATATTTGTACTCACCAACTTGCTATCGTCTCTGTGCCAACGCCTCAACGCCAACTCTTCGACGCCTAATCAGAAATCGTCCAAACCCTTGTCATCTTCCACAAAATATGCAAGGGTCAATATAAATTGGACCAAACCAAAGTAATCACTTAATTAAAATACCCCATAAGACAATTACGAACCAAACAAAAATCCCCTTCTTTGATTTTTCCACTACACGCTACTGTAGGGGAATTATAATTCGCGATTCCTTTCTATTATTTCACGTACAACTCTGCTTCCCCATTCTTTTCCTCTTTTGTTTCTTTTTTTATTATTATTTACTAACCTACAGCCATCAATTGGCTTGCAAAAAGGCACAAAGTGCCGCACCAAGCAACGCACAACATGTGCGAACTGGAAGAGAACGAGCAGCAGTGCCCAACCCTGTTCGAATCGCTTTAACCCTTTTTTTTCAGCCTTAAAAAAATTTTACAATCATTTCCTCGAACATATACAGTGCATTCTCATCTATCATCCACTAACTCAATCAATCATTCTATCAAATACCCCACTCAAGAACTTAAATCTAAATTTAACCAATTAGATTAATTCCGGGCATTAAATTACAAAATCAACTATAGATTATTATTACCCATGCACAAAACATTAGAACTCCATAGAAATCATTAGATTACTATAATCTAATCAATATTTATGAGAAAATCTATTAAAATTCAATAATTCTATTAGAAATTCATTTAATTATCACAAAACATGAGAAATCATAGATTAAGAATCAAAACCATGTAGAAAATTATTAAAGAATATTTTCTCACCTTGCTTGATGAAAAACCAACTTGAAGATGAACTCCCCTCTCGATTTCCAACAAGAAAAATAGTGAAGATGATGTAGAAATAAAAATTCCTTAATCTACAATTGTTTAGAAAAAATTGAAGAAGAAATTGAAGTAGAAATAATTAAGGAATCAAGAAATCCCTAATTTGGTTTGGAAGAAAATGAGAGAAACTTAGAAATGTCTTTCTCATCTTTTAGAAAATTATAAACACTAACTTATTTTTGTTAAACAGAAGAGGAAAAAGATATTTCTTTATTTGATTTAATAATTCCATTAAGAATACCACTTTAATCTCCTTTTACACAATTGTCATTAATAAAATTTTGCAATTCTTGTAATGTAGTCACTATGTAATTTAATATAGTCATTGTGTAATTTAATATTAAATCAACCCATTTAAAATTACCCAAGTTCAATTTCATCCTTTAACAAACTCATTAAAATATTTCCAAAAAAATTTGCCACGATAAATTTATTGAAAACCAATTCAATCAACCCAAATTATTTTCTAGAATTAATTAGCTAAAGCCTAACCAAAAATTCCAACCTGATTCCAATAATTCACTCGAATATTCTAGCCCATTTTTTGGGGTATTACAGCTTTGAAAGTGGTGATCGTTGAGCTAATTCCTTTATGCACACTTCTTAAAAGTGGCGTACGCTCAGACGACCCTCTATTTATTTTTGCTCGCTTGCTTTGGAAACGGCAATCATTGAGCTGATTTCTTTTTGCACACTTCTTAAAAGTGGCGGACGCTCAGACGACCCTCTGTTTATTTTTGCTCGCTTGCTTTGGAAGCAGCAATCGTTGAGTTGATTCCTTTATGCACACTTTTTAAAAGTGGCAGACGCTCAGATGACCCTTCGTTTATTTTTTCTTACTTGCTTTGGAAGCGGCAATCGTTGAGCTAATTCCTTTATGCACACTTCTTAAAAGTGATGGACGCTCAGATAACCCTCTATTTATTTTCACTCGCTTGCTTTGGAAGCGACAATCGCTGAGCTGATTCCTTTATGCACACTTCTTAAAAGTGGTGGACGCTCAGATGACCCTCTGATTATTTTTCCTCGCTTGCTTTATAAGCGATAGTCGTTGAGATGATTCCTTTATGAACACTTCTTAAAAGAGGAGGACGCTCAAACAACCCTCTGTTTATTTTTTCTCGCTTGCTTTGGATGCGGCGATCATTGAGCTAATTCCTTTATGCACAATTTTTAAAAGTGGGGGATGCTTAGACGACCCTTGTTTATTTTTGCTCGCTTGCTTTGGAAGAGGCGATTGCTGAGCCAATTCCTTTATGCACACTACTTAAAAGTGGCGGACGCCCAAACGACCCTCTATTTATTTTTACTCGCTTGCTTTGGAAGCGGCAATTGTTGAGCTGATTCGTTTATGCACACTTCTTAAAAGTGGCAGACGCTCAGATGACCCTCACTTTTTGTGCAAAATAATTCATCAAGTACACAATATATTTAATATTCTAGGAACATTGTCTGCATTGGATGACCAGTAGTATTTTAAACATAAAATTTCTTGAGGTGTCTATCATTCCATTTTCTTGTAATTTCTTTTCCATCCAATTTTGTGAGTTTGTACGCCCAAATTCGATCACCCTATAGACTTGATACGGTCCTTCCCATGTAGGATCCTTTTTTTCCTCTCAATTGGTGGTTTGTTGGCCTCTTTATTTCTTAACACCATATTCTCTGGACGAAATTGCTTGTTGTTTAGGCGTGAATTGTAGTATCTTGCAACAACTTGATTCCTCTCTTCCTCCATTGTCTCCGACTCCTCTCTGATCTCTTTGAGCATGTCCAAATGCATTTGTAAGGTTGTACTAGTTGTGTCAACATCGTACTGCGTGGTTCTATACGTTGGGACACCTATCTCTGCTGGTATGACTGCTTATATACCATATGTGAGGTTGAATGGGGTTTCTCTTGTACCAGTGTGAGAGGTTGTTCGTAGTGCCCATAATATTCCTATTAGTTCTTCTACCCATACTCCCTTGCATAGCCAACCTTCGTTTTGAGTGCAAACATTATCTTCTCATTGACCGCTTCAACTTGACCATTCGTCTGCGGAGACTTAACTAAACTCTAGGCCAACACAATGTGGAATTCTTTACAAGATTCCTTAAACCTTTTTTGGAATTGGATCCCATTATTTATAATTATTTTATAAGGAATGCCAAATCTGCAAATAATAGACAGCAATAGGAAATTCTCCACTTGTTTTTCTATGATTATTTCTAGTGGATCTGCCTTATCCACTTAGTGAAATAATCCACCGCAACTAAAAGATACTTTCATTGGCCTACTGCTAATGGGAATGGGCCCAAGATGTCGATGCCCCAAACTGTGAATAGCCAAGGGCTTGTAATTGATTTAAGAAGTGATATTGGTTATCTTGGGACTGAAGCAAACTCTTGACATGGTACGCACTTGCTTACCAATTCTTTAGCATCTTTTCGCATGGTGGGCTGGTAAAAGCCTTGCCTGATTACTTTCTATGACAAGGAATGCAAACCTGGATGATGTTCGTAGACTCCTTCATGGATTTCCTATAGTACAAACTTAGCTTCCTCATGTCCCAAACATCGCAGCAGCGGTTGTGTAAATCCTCTCTTATATAGAACGTCATCGACAATAGTATATTGGGCAACTCGTCGTATTATTTTTAGTCACCATTTCCTATATTTAGGTAACACCCCCATTTTGATGTACGATGTTGTTAGGATGATCAATCAATGGAGAAAGTGGCCAGGAGGGGGTGAATTGGCAATTTAAAAATTTGGAAGCAATTTGAAAATTGTAGACAATGGGACACAAGGATTTATAGTGGTTCAACCTTCTAACAAGGTTTACATCCACTACCTTAGCTTCCTACTAAGGACTTCAACAGATTCACTAAAGATTCTTCCCCTTTTCTAGGCTTAGGAGGCAACCGTTACAAGTTCAAAGCTTTCTACCCAAAGCTTTGAAAGACTCACTCTTTTACAAGGATGAAAATTTGGCAAATGAAATGAAATCCTCACAAGGTAGTAATTTGCCCAATTACAAGATCACTCAACCAAACTTGAAAATAAATAATACAAATTTGCTCTCTCAAGTGGGTTACAAAGGAATTGACTCTAATAGGCACAAAGTGTTGGATTTTTGCTTGAAGGCTTGTAAGTTGATCAATAGTTGTTGTAGTGGCTTTGGAGACTTCAATTTATACCCCTTCATTGATTTCTAACCATTTGGGTGGTTGATGAATTAAATATAGCCGTTGGAGGGCTGATTTCCCACAATAAATACTATATGTCAACCTACTGTATCGGTACACGAACTTGTCGTATTGGTATCGACACACAAAAATATAACCGTTGTACAAAGGCATATCGATACGAGAGAGGGGTGTATCGGTACGGTATGTTGAAAATACACAGGCATACCAGAACAATATTGCCATATCAATACAGGGCATACTCACTAGGATCCTTTTTGTTTAAGTATGAAGCACCGCATCGATACGCTATGGAGGCGTATCAATACACTATAACCGATTTTCAAAGTTTGGGATTCTAATAAACTGACAAGGCAATGGTTAAGTTTTAAATGCAAAGATTTGGAAAATCTAACACCCCGTATCGGTACGGGTGGCAACCGTATCAATACTCATATAGCCGTTATCTCTCAGCTTATGTGGCGTATCAAAACGGTACTTAGCGTACCTAAACACCGTACCGGAACGGCTATAAGCCATATCGGTACGCGATAGCTATTTGCTTAAAAATAAAATTCCAGTAGCGAGAGACCGTATCGATACGGTAGAGACTGTATCGATACGCTTAGGCAAAACTAGGCTATTTGAGTACAAAAACACTTCGAAAATATTTGGGGTTTTAGTTTGATTAAGAAACACTTTAAAGTTCGAATCCTTGTAATTTTGTGAGTATTTTTAGGTACTTAAAAATTTATCTTATTTTGCAAAATAGTCCTTCAAAATACTTGTTATATCAAAATCAAATATTGGTTTTACAATCTCCCCCTTTTTATATAACAAAACCCAAAATAAAATTTTAAAACTTTTTGAATAAAACTGCCCCTTTCTTTAAGACTATTTAAGTTTGAAAAAGTTTTGAAAATTTTAACCTCATATTTCTCCCCCTTTTTGTTAGATCAAAATCAATAGGGTAAATATAAACAATAAAGAGCTCCAAGCATAATTAAACAACATAAATATTATTAAATCCAAAGCAAATATCCAAGAAATATAAAATTCAAGTTAAAACTTAGTCCAAAACATAAACCATAAGCATAAAGTTCATAGGAATTCAAATAAAACATAGGTGCGTAAACTTAAAACCTAAATATGATATGAAATATGCTATGATATGAGACGCACGAGCCTAAGGTACTTCACCACCATCTTCATCCTTATCTTCATTGTCTATGTCATCCCCAAGTGAGTGACCACGCCATTCTCCGTGTAAAGCGGTGAGAGTGATGTCCATGAAGCTTGGCGAGACTCGATGGAAGTCACTCTTGCCTCCAAGGAATTGAAATGAGCATCAATAGAATCAACCCTTGTGTTCATCTCGTTGAATTTCCCATCAAGGTAGGCCATGAGAGCATCCATGGAAGGTTGAGCAACCGGAGCTTCTTGAGCAACTGGAGGATTCACCACTGGTTTTGGTTGAGCATCACTTGGAAGATCGGCAATCCGAATTTATTCACCATTGTAATATGTGAACTTTGCACGCCTTAGAGAATGCTCATCAATTGGATCAGTGAGATGAAAGGCAAGGTCATAGGAATAATCGATGTCAAGCCTGTGGAAGATGAAGATTAGGATGATGCTATAGGTGGATGTGACTTGGGAGGTGTAAAAATTTTGGACTAGGTGGACAAGCTCGGCAAATATTATTTGCGCAAGGTTAGGGCAAATACCTTCATGAAAGCATTTAAACCAAAAGTCATTGACTTGGCGAATTGTGGACCATTTACCACCGGATGGTTTAAACCACCAAGTGATAAGGAGGTGAAGGAAACGATCATGAGCATCAAGGAAATTAATGGAGCCACAAAGAGTGTGAGGAAATTCATTTTCATTATCAAGACCCATGCTTTCCATTCCCAAAAGATCAACTAAAATTTGAGAATCAAGGTGAATAGGTTTTTCCATAAGATAAGATTCTAAAGCAATAACCTTTGTTTTCTCTTCATTTAAAATACGTTGGGCATTTGAAAAGAACATAAAGACAAGATTTTTGTAAAGAATCTCGGGTACACACAAAATAGATATAAATTTCCATTCTCGCATTAAATCAAGATAGCAAAATTTAAAAGATTAGAAGTCATAAAAGGAATGGAAACAATTCTTTCACGACGAATTTTGAAATTCTGAAAATGTTTAAAACGTTCTATATCAATTGTTTCAGGAAGACATTTGCGATAAATTTGGGAAAGGTTTGGTCGGGTACCACTATTATCAGGATTGGATGAAGTAGGATTTCTAGTGGTAGACCTAGCTCCAGTCTCCCTTCTTGCTCTCTTTTTAGGTCCCATAATCAAAATCCTAAAAATTTTCAAACCACAAATACATGTATGCATAAATCATCACATTCGATCCAATTACTTAATCTGATAATCAAGGTATGGTAAAAATATATGTTATATAGTTTAAAAATCTATACAAATATAATAATTTTTTTGGTAAAAAGAAATTTTGAAAAAAATGTAAAAATTATACTAGTATATTTTTATATTCGAATAAAAAATTTCAAGTTTTTGAAAAAAGTTTTGTAAAAATTATGATGGTAAAGATATATACATTGTAAAAGTATAATTTAAAAGCAAAAAAATTATACAAAAATAAAGAAAAATAAAATTTAAAGAAAATAAGGGTTTACCTTGAGTTATGGAGATAAAGGATGAATGAGGGATGATTGTGCACAAAGTTGATGATGATAGCTTGGGTTTGATGTGGGAAGCAAAATCCCTCAAAAAATTTAGAGTGATTTGATGAACAAATTGAAGATTTGAGAGGTTTAAATAGAGGGTGGGCGACCTAGGTTTTTAAGAAAAAGTTAGGAGTTTGAGTTTTATTTGGAAAACAACATTTAAAGCCTTATTTAACTCCCAGCGGCTATGTGTATTGATACGCTAAAAGTGCGTATCGACACAACATTTTGGTACGCTGCACAGCCATACCAATCCCCGTCTTGTATCAAAAAAGGGTTCACCCATATCGAAATGATGCCCGTTAACCTGTATCAATACGCGATTAACCGTATCAATACACCTTGACCAAAAATGACATTTTTGGCTACAAGGTACCCAAAAATTTGAGCTTAATCGAATCTATATGTATGGAAATGATATGAGATCATCATGTATGAGCATAAATAGATGCATACTCCCCTAACAACATGAATAGATGCGTATAGGATTAAAAGCACATAAGCAATGAAATCAATTAAATTCAAGCAACTTTTAAACACTAAAAAGGCTCTAAGTTTCAAAAAAGGCTAGTAAACCCTAACTCTCACCTAAGAGACCAAAAACGCTCTTTATCTAATGGTTTGGTAAAGTTGTCCGCTAATTGGTTTGAGGTGTAACACCCATTTCTCGTATTCATCACTGAATAAGAGTTAGGAATGTCACATGAAAGTTGTAAAATAATTCTTACTTTTAAAATAGTTAATCGCGAAAAAAAATTTATAACTTAATAATCTCACATTCCATTGTGAACCTAGATTCAGGCAGCAACTTAACGGTTTGAATCATTAGCATATAAATAATAAAACTGCCTAAAAACTGTTTAATTTTAAAATTATTCAGATTCTGAATAAAATATGATTCATATTAGAGCAGGCTTAACATTTTAATATACATGCCAACTAGTAAATATCAAACAACATAAAAAAAATTATATTACTGATGCTGATGTACATGTTTTTGATAAATGATGTTCGCTAGTACTCCTTACTCCCAACGCTTCTCTTTTCCTACTCGTGAAACATTCACACGCTAAGTATAACTTAGTGAGGCAACATAAAATAATTTAAAATATTTCACTGTAAAGAAACGATATAATTGAACTAAAATACAATATATATAGGATTATGAAATCGTAAATCTGACTTGTCAAAGTTGTTCCACTGTTAGGTAACCTGTAAAAATCTCAATTTCATATATATAAGACAGGTTATACCAAAACAATTTCTTTATTTAAAAATTAATTTCACTTGGATCCTTCTTTGCACTTTCACTCTTAATTTAATTATAGCCCAATGTAATGTAAATGAGAATGCATGGTATGCGAGTCACTGTTGAGTATGCACATGTGCGGCATCAACAAATATGTTGTGCCATAATAAATCATTGTATCACTATACCACTACTGTAATTTAACAGCATCACTGTATCACTAGGTCATAGCTGTAGAACCCAGCGTCACTGTATCACTTTATAACTGTTGTACACTTATACAACATCACTGTATCACTAGGTCATAGCTGTAGAACACAGCGTCACTGTATCACTATATCACTATACTCCACCTCATTGGCATGACAATTATACCAAGAATCTCAATAATCATACAATAGGCTTTTAATTCAATTCACTGTTATGATCTCTTCACTTATTCAACAATATCCATAAATAAAGACATATCGCTATAACATATATATGAAAAACACTTTGGGCAGTTCATACCCAAAATCATTTACAAATCATTCGAAACCATTTAATATGTATATAATTTACAAATTCATCACCAAAATGATTTTCTTACAAATTAGTCCCTAATTTCTTTGAATTACCAAAATGATCCTTAACTTCTCAAAATTTACAATTTGGTCCTAAATTGTCAATTCAAGCTCAAAGCATCATTGTCTACTCATTTCCATCATCAAATAAATTTCTCATCACAAATTCATCATTTTCCCCATCAAACTAAAATTTAAGAATAGTCCTCCTATTTTTCATCATCTTCGAAATGGTCACTAAATTCTTCCAAATATGAATTTTTCATTCTAACATCAAAATTAAGCTTTTTGAATCAGAAATACTTCAATTTCATCATTAATTACCAAATCCCTAACAAAACCCTAAATTTCAAGATTAGGGTGCATAAATTTTAACATGAAATTAACTTGATTTCAAGCTTGATTTCAACAAAACTAAGCTTAATTCATCACCTACTACTTTAATTAAATCAAAATCCATGAAACCGTAATTTCTCTCTCTTCCAAACCCTAACTTAAAATTCATAATTCCATGCAATTTTACTATCAAAATGTAGAGAATGAAGAGTAAATCACTTTACCTCAAAGAACCTTGCTTGAATTCTTAATCAAATGCCTTGAATTTGAGCTAGAAAATTTTTGAACCTTTTCCCCCATATTTTCTCTTCTTTTCAAAATTCGGAGGAAGATGATGAACTTTTTGTTCATCAATTTTTGACTTATTTTCTAATATAAAATCAAAATTTGCCACTTCTTTCTTTCCAAAAATACCCCTTTAACTAAATAAAAATCACAACTAGTTCAAAATTGTGCCATCCCATTACATTTGAACTAGGTTGGTTCCAATCCAACCGGTCATCATAATTAATTAATCATAAAATATCATTTAGGATTTTTGTTCGATCCAATTTCTCGATTTTCTCCTTCTACGATTTTTCCTTTATCGAACTATTAACTCTAACTCAAGAATTACATATTTCCTTAATTGCATGAATAAATTCATAGTTTCTTACAAAATCCTCCTCGATCCAAAAATATTGATAATTACCTGAAATCTCTATCGGGTAGCATCTTTCTTGAAATTCCTTTACTAAGCATTTATACGAATATTTCCTACTTCTTCTGAGTCCTTTTTACTGATCAAAATACAGATATGTGACACTTCCCAGAAGGTCACCCAAAACTTTCTCTAATCTGAGCACGCTTAACAATTTTATTCGATCAAAATTTCATATTTTCTACTACATTCTATTCCAAATCGGAATGTCATGTTCTTCAAGTCCTCTTACAACTCCCTTCAAAATTTCATCACATTCTGAACTCATTTTATTACCTGAAATCCATTTAAACTTTAACTGTAATTTTCCAATAATAAAAATATCGGATCAAACCAACAATTTTATATTCGATTCACACCCTTAGGTGATCTATTTATTTATAGAAAAAAATTAATTATTAGGAAAATTATCATGTTGGTCCTTGAACTTTTCTTAACTTTTCACTTTGGTCACCAAACTTTAACATTTTATATTTTAGTCACTGAACTAGAACCACCAACTTTTAATTCTTTGCAAATTAGTCACTAACCAATTATTGGGGTATTACATGAGGTGTGCACATATTCTAGAACTACATCATTTTTCAAGACATGATCTCTAATGAAATGATGCCTTATTTCTATGTGCTTGGTTCTAGAATGTTGGATGGGATTCTTAGTGAGACAAATGGCACTAGTGTTGTCAGACCTAATGGGGATGGTACCTACATAAATTCCATAATCTAAGAGTTGTTGCTTCATCCAAAGGACTTGAGCACAACAACTTCCTATTGATATATATACTCTGCCTCGGTGGTAGATAATGCTACACTATTTTGCTTCTTAGAAAACCATGATATGAGCATACTACCTAGGAATTGACATGTACCCGAGGTACTCTTTCTATCTATCTTACAACCCCCATAATCTGCATACGAATAAGCATGTAAACTAAAGGAAGAGTCTCTAGGTTACCAAAGACCTAAACAATGTGTGGCTCTAAGGTATCTAAAGATTCTCTTAACGGCTATAAAGTGTGATTCACTAGGACTAGCTTGAAATCTAGCACACAAGCAAACACTAAGCATGATATCCAGTCTACTTCTGGTAAGATAAAGCAAAGAACCTATCATTGATCTATAAAGCTTTAAATCAACACACTTACCTCCTTCATCTTTGTCAACCTTTGTAGAAGAGCTCGTTGGTGTGGCGTGAGGTTTCACATTCTCCAAGCCAAACTTCTTGAGCATGTCCTTGATGTACTTAGCTTGATTGATGAAGCTGCCATCCTTTCTTTGTTTAATTTGGAGCCTAAAGAAAAACGAGAGCTCCCCCATCATGCTCATTTTGAACTCAGCTTGCATCAACTTAGCAAACTCTTGACAAAGAAACTCATTAGTAGAACCACAGATTATATCATCAACATAAATTTGAACTACTAATATGTCTTTTTCATTTCTTTTTATGAAGAGTGTAGTATCCACATTTCCTTTGTCAAAACCTTTTTCAATTAGAAAAATTGATAAACGTTCATATCAAGCTCTAGGAGCTTTTTCAAACCATATAACGCCTTTGAAAGTTTAAAAACATGGTTTGGGTATTTTTGGATCTTCAAAACCTGTTGGTTGTTGTACATACACTTCTTCATTTATAAAACCATTTACAAAAGCACTTTTTACATCCATTTGAAAAGGCTTGAATTCATGATAACATGCAAATACAAGAAACGTCCTAATGGCTTCCATTCTAGCTATGGGTCCATATGTTTCTTCAAAATCGATTCCTTCTTCTTGAGTGTAACCTTGAGCAACAAGTCTAGCCTTGTTTCTCACTATGTTACCACTCCCATCTAGTTTGTTTCTAAAAACCCATTTAGTTCCTATTGTAGACTTATTACTAGGCCTATCAACTAATGTTCATACTTTACTTCTCTCAAATTGATTTAGCCCTTCTTGCATGGACAATATCCAACTATCATCATTTAATGCTTCTTTGATATTTTTAGGCTCGATGCATGAGATAAATGCAACATAATTACAAAAATTGATAAGAGAAGATCTAGTGGTTACCCTTTTGGATGGATCACCCAAAATCTCACCACCTTTGACATAGTTGAACTCCCTTGGGTAAGTGACCTCCTTTTCCTCTAGAGTCGTGCCCTTCAAGGCTTCTAGAGGTAGATCTTGTGGTTCGTCTTTTGATTGAATTTCATCCATCTTCGATGATTGTCCTCCACCATCATTGTCATAAAAAATTCCTACATCATCATCATCACAAGAATCCTTCCTCAGAAGGAGGTTATCATCAAAAACCACATGTATAGACTCTTCTACTACTAAAGTTCTCTAATTAAATACATGATAGGCTTTAGAGTTTAAAGAGTAACCTAGAAAAATAGCTTCATCACTTTTAGCATTAAATTTGCCTAAATTATCCTTTCCATTGTTTAAAACAAAACATTTGCAACCAAATTGATGAAAATAGCTAATGTTAGGCTTTTTGTTTTTGAGAAGTTCATAAGGAGTTTTCTTTAAAATAGGCCTAATCATTACTCTATTAATAATATAGCAAGCCGTATTAGTGGCTTCCGCCCAAAAATACTTAGGCAAATTGTTTTCACAAAACATGGTTCTAGCCATTTCTTCTAAAGTATGATTTTTACTCTCAACAACCCATTTTGTTGAGGTGTTCGAGGAGCTAAAAAATTATGGCTTATACCACTTGAGTTACAAAACTCTTCAAAACCTAGATTTTGAAATTCGGTTCCATGGTCACTTTAAATATGTGAAATATAGTAACCAAAAGCGTTTTGATTTGCTTTTGAAAATGTGATGAATTTTTCTAAAGCCTCATCGTTGGTACTTAAAAATAGAACCCAAGTATATCTAGAATAGTCATCTACTAAAACAAATGCATATGATTTTTGACCCAAGCTAGTTGTTCTAATAGGGCCAAAAAGATCCGTGTGGATCAATTGTAAAACTCTACTTGTAGAAACATCATTAATAGGTTTAAAAGAAACTCTTTTATGTTTTCCTTTAGCACAAGCATCACAAATTATGTCTTTTGAAAACTTTATTTTAGGCAAACCTCTTACAAGATCATTTGAAACCAATTTTTCCAAAAACTCATGCTTGCATGCCCTAGTTTTTTATGCCATGACAATGAATCATGCTCATCTTTGGCTACAAAACATGTATTAGAAATATGAATGTCATCTAAATGCACCATGTATATGTTTCCTATGTAATGACCAATAAGCATAGTTTTGTTGGCTTCGAGGTTTATAATTTTGCAATCATATAAATCAAAAATTACAACGAAACCGTTATCACATATGCTTAACAAATTATGTTAAGACCATTGACATATAAGACATTTTCAATAAGTATGGAAGAGTGATTACCAATGGAACCAATTCCTTCAATGTGGCCTTTGGAGTTGTCACCAAATGTCACTACTACTCCTCCCCTTAGATTTAGTTCCAAGAATCTACTCTTGTCTCCGGTCAGATGTCTCGAGCATCCACTATCAAGGTACCACGAATTTGCACTTGAAGCTTTGGCCTTGAAGCAATGCTTCCCTACAAACATGGAATTAATTCTTGATTTTTGGTACCCAAATCTTTTTGGGTCCATGAACATTAGTTCTCAAAATCTTGGTTCCCTTAGGAATCCAAGAAGCAATTGCATTAAGATCATTAGAAGCAACAATATTTTTAGGAATCCATATACATCTAACACTCTTACCATAATAGGGCCTTGGAAACCCTCCATGTTTGTATCCATTAAAGTTTCTTTTCACATATTTGGGTTTTGAAGAATTTCCTTTTTCAAAACGAGAATTCCCAACTTTGCCTAAAGAAGCTTTAAGATCACCTACTTTCTTTTGGTGATCATCATGAACTTTAGCAAGAAGGTTGTTTAAGTCTTGATTTTTATTTTCAAAATTATTTAATTTTGCTTGTAAATACAAAACCTTCTTTTCAAGTTCTGAATTAGTTTTGATCAAATAATCATTTTGATTTTTTCAAATCAGAAATTATTTTCTTGTTTTTCAAATTTGATTCTTTGTATTTCAAAACCAATTCGTCATATACCTCTTGAAACTCATTGTATTCATCATATAATTCATCATAAGTAAGATCATTAGATGAGTTGGAGGTTACCTTAGGATTCTCTTCAAAGGTCACGAGACATAAGTTTACAACTTCTTGCTCCTTATCACTTGATGATTCTTCATCGCTCCAAGTGGCTACATGGGCCTTATGCTTCTTCTTCTTCTCGAATCCTTTCTTCTTGAGTTGGGGATAATCAATCTTGATGTGTCCCAGCTTCTTGCATTCATAGCATACTATGGGATCCTTCTCTTCTTCCTTGCTTTTGTCCTTGAAATCCCTTATTCGATTGAATTTTCTTCCCCAATTGGATTTCATGAACTAAGTGAATCGTTTGGCTAGCATAGCGAACTCCTCATCTTTCTCCTCGCTAGAATCACTCTTGTCTTGTGAATCTTTGAGAGCAATCCAATCTTCTTCTTCTCTACTACCTTCTTTTCGACCTTCATCTCTTCTTTCCTTTTTTCTTCTTCTATTCTTTTCTTCATTATCTCATGGGTGAGAAGAGACCCATTAGTGCATCGAGCTTCAACGTCTTGAGATCTTTTGCTTCAATGACGGTGGTTCTCTTACCATCCCAAGACTCGAGAAGTGAATAGATGAGCTTTCGAACAAGCTTTTCCTCCAGAATGACTTATTTGAATCCTTTGAGACCATTGACTAAGACAGAGAATCGATCGAAAATCTTTGAGATGTCTTCATCCAGCTTCATCTTAAAGTTCTCATAGCTTAGATTTAGGAGTCCAATCTTGGTCTCCTTTACTTCGTTGGTGCCCTCGTACATAACTTCTAACTTGTCCCATATCTCCTTTGCACTTGTGAAAAAAGACATATTTGAGTACTTATCCGGTCCAAGTGAGCAAAAGAGGATATGCATAGCATTGTCATTGATTTGTAGCTTCTTCCTATCTTTATCGGTCATCTCATGCTTGGACTTCAAAACTAGTCGATCACCTTCTCTCTTCATCGAAATGGCCAGTCCATCTTCTACTACACCCCATAGGAGGTACTCATCGGATTTGATGAAGAGCCTCATACAATTCTTCCAATAGGGATAGTTATCCCTATTGAAATATAGATGTTTGGTGATGGATTGAGACTCATAGAGGTGGTTACCGGAAGTAGATGCCATGGCTTGATCTTCTATTGATTGAATCACCTTCTAGGATCGCCTCAATGGTGGTTAGACCTTAAATTGAGTGTGGATCTGATACCAATTGTTAGGATGATCAATCAATGGAGAAAGTGGTCAAGAAGGGGTGAATTGGAAACTTAAAAATTTGGAAGCAATTTGAAAAATGTAGACAATGGGACACAAGGATTTATAGTGGTTCAACCTTCTAACAAGGTTTACATCCACTACCTTAGCTTCCTACTAAGGACTTCAACATATTCACTAAAGAATTCTTCCCCTTTTCTAGGCTTAGGAGGCAACCTTTACAAGTTCAAAGTTTCTACCCAAAGCTTTGAAAGACTTACTCTTTTACAAGGATGAAAATTTCGCAAATGAAATGAAATCCTCACAAGGTAGTAATATGCCCAATTACAAGATCACTCAACCCAAACTTGAAAATAAATAATACAAATTTGCTTTCTCAAGTGGACTACAAAGGATTTGACTCTAATAGGAACAAAGTGTTAGATTTTTGCTTGAAGGCTTGTAAGTTGATCAATAGTTGTTGTAGTGGCTTTGGAGACTTCAATTTATACCCCTTCATTGATTTCTAACCATTTGGGTGGTTGAGGAATTGAATATAGCCGTTGGAGGGCTAATTTCTCGCAATAAATATTGTCTGCCATCCTACCGTATTGGTACACGAATTTGCCGTTTTGGTACCTAACACACAAAAATATAACCGTTGTACAAAGGCATATCGATATGCGGGAGGGGCGTATCGGTATGGTATATTGAAAATACACAAGCGTACCAGAACGGTTCGTCATAATTGTATTGGGCATACTCACTAGAATCCTTTTTGTTTAAGTATGAAGCACCGTATTGATACGCTCTGGAGACGTATTGGTACACTATAACCGATTTTCAAAGTTTGGGATTCCAATAAACTGACAAGACAATAGTCAAGTTTTAAATGCAAAGATTTGGAAAATCTAACACCTCGTATCGGTACGGGTGGCAACCGTGTTGATACTCATATAACCGTTATCTCCCAGCTTACATGGCGTATCGAAATGGTACTTAGCATACCGAAACACCGTACCAGAATCGCTATAAACCGTATCGGTATGCGATAGCCATTTTCTTAAAAATAAAATTCCAGTAGCGAGAGACCGTATCGATACGGTAGATAGTGTATCGATATGCTTAGGCAAAACTAGGCTATTTGAGTGCAAAAACACTTAGAAAATATTTGGGTTTTAGTTTTGATTAAGAAACACTTTAAAGTCCGAATACTTATCATTTTGTGAGTATTTTTTGGTACTTGAAATTTTATCTTATTTTGCAATATAGTCCTTCAATATACTTGTTATATCAAAATCAAATATTGGTTTTACAGTTACAATTGGAGTTATCCAAGTATCACTTGTATCATGCTGACTCACATGGCTCTTTTTTGCAAAAGAAGGATACTCTCGATATTTCATTAAGAATCTAATCTTTCTTTGGATCTCGAGCGCTATTGCCAACCTCCCTAAAGCATCGGCTCTGGCGTTATCTCCCAAGGATATTTGTGTTATGTAGTATTGATTAAATTGTGCTAACAATCTTGTATTATGGAAAATTAGTCCTACAAAATTCTATCATAAATGAAATAAAATAAACAATATGATAGGTATGAACATATGCATTTATTGTAACCTTTCACCCTTTGATAGTATTTGAGGAGTGCTTCTTCATGGAATTCATATTCGCCTGATAACTATTTGGCAACCAATTGGGAGTCGGTAAAAATTTTTAGTGTACTCACTTTAATCCTATCTACAAGTTTTAGTCCTGCTATCAAAGCTTCATACTCTGCTGCTTTATTGGATAGAGCAAACGCAAAACTAAACATATATTGCAATTCTTCTTTTGCGTTGGGCATAGTTAATAGTACACCTGCTCCTACTCCATTGACAGCTACTGACCCATCAACGTGCAAAGTCCAAGGGTCGACGTTCTTAATCTGCTTTGAGAGGGGTTTTGTTGTATTTCGTAAGTTTCTGTATCAACATTCATATTTTCTGCTAGTAGAGTTGTTGTTTGACTTGCAAATGTACATTCCGCAACAAAGTCAGCAAAAACCTGGGCTTTGATCACCTTTCATGGTCGATACTCAACTCTAAATTTGTTGAGCTCTATCCGTCCCTGAGCATCCATTTTTCATAAAACTTCTTTGAAAAGTTGGTATGTTAAAACGATTATTTGATGTGCTTGAAAGTAGTGGCAAAGCTTTTGGCTGCTATTGTTAAAGCAAAAACCAACTTTTTCTGCTGTCATGTACCTCTTCTCTGTTGGCTGCAAGACTTTGCTGATATAATAGACTGGTCTTTGAATGTCCTCCTCTTATCGGACCAATATTGCTGCTATAGTTTCATCGGTGGCTGCTAAATACATGAGTAAGACTTCTCCCTCTCTAGGCACTGCCATAATGGGGGCACTGGCCAGATATCTCTTCAATTGGTTGAATGCTTCCTAACAATCTTTTGTCCATTGAAAATGAACTTTCAAAGCTTTAAAGAAAGGAAGGCACTTATCTGCTAACCTGGACATGAATCTATTCAACACAACCACTTTGCCATTGAGCTTCTGAATACCTTTAATTTTCGCCTAGGGTGCCACATCTAAGACTACCTTTAACTTTTCTGGATTTTCCTCTGATGCCCCTCTCTAAAATTTTAAAACCTAGAAACTTTCTTGCCCCTACCGCGAAAGCACACTTCCTAGGATTTAGGCACATCTTATAAAGGAATAGAATATCAAAGACCTCATGTAAGTCAACCAAATGTTGCTTGAAATAGGTACTCTTGGTCAGTAATCATCCACATAAACTTCCATATTTCTTCCTATTTGATGGCGGAAGAGCTTGTTAACCAACCTCTGGTACGTTTCCCCTGTGTTCTTTAATCTGAACGGCATCACCTTATAACAATACATGCCATCCTCCGTGATGAAGGCCATTTTTTATTTATCTTCACTGCCATTTTGATCAGGTTGTAACTGGAGAAAGCATCCATGAAGCTAATAAACTTATGCCCCGTGGAGGCGTCCACCTATCTGTCGATGGATGACAACATGAAACTATCTTTGGGAAACGCCTTGTTGATATTGGTGAAGTCTATGCACATTCGCCATTTTTCGTTTGATTTCTTCATCATAACTACATTTGCTAGCCACTTTGGGTACCTGACTTCCTTAACGAAATCTGTCATGGTCAATTTTTCTATTTCCTATAACTTCCTTATTTTTTGTCGAATAGGTTTCACCATTGGATCAACACGTAAAGAATGATTGAAAACACTTAGGTCTATTTCAGGCATGTTCCCAGTCGACCATGAAAAAATATCAGCATTGACTCGTAACAACCTTATTAACCCTCTTCTACTCTGCTTGTTCAATCCTGCCACAATTTTGGTAAGCTTTTTAGACTCATCTAGGTAAATTTCCACCATCTCCATTGCCTCTGCCGGCTCTGGTTTTACAAATTTTTCATTTTCTCTGAGATCTAGGCTCTCTAGAGTCATTATAAGCTTATTCAAGATGTTGACCTTGGGTCTTCTTTGCAGCGACGGATCTTCTCCACTAACATGCTCATAACCCCTCTGCTTTTGGGCTAACTATAGTGAAAAGATATGGCATTGCCTTGCTATCTTTAGATAAGCCTACATAAAACCTTCCCCCGAGGTTGTTGGGAACTTGTCCTGTAGGCGAAAAGGGGCTGCCATCATTTTGGTCTTCCTCATCACAAGTCTTTTGAAGATAGCGTTGAACAAAGATGGATTATCGATGACCAGGAAATTAGCCATTTGTGTGACTTTATTATCGCCATATCCCATAGTTACGGGGAGTTGGATAGAGCCCTTTACCTCAATGGGCTGATTGCTAAGCCCATACACCGGCCTCGTTGGTTTTATTTCTGAACTTGGAATTCCCATTTTCTTGAACGCACTACAACCAAGCACTTCCATAGCACTACATGTTTCTATAAAAATCCTTTTAACCTTAAAGCCTGCTATTATAGTTGTAACAATAATGGGATCGTTGCTTTTTTCATCCAGAATATTATCCTCTTCTTTCTCTAAAAACGAGATTTGCCATGAGTCTCTATATTTTGGCCTTTTCATCATTCCTGCCAAAACTGACTTTATTCCTTGCATATATACCTTGCATTTGGAGCTTGATCGGTTCCACCCCATATCTACTCTAATTATCATATATATAGTACCTCTATTACCCTGATTGTTTCTCGTGTTGTCCTACGGTCTCAGCTGCTGAGCCTCCCCATCATCTTTGGCTTGTTTGTAACAGGGAACTATAAATCATTCTAATTGCCCCCTTTTCACCGCAAACTCAATCGCGTTCCTCAAATGCACATACTCATCCGTAGAGTGACCTTGGGCTTTGTGAAACTCGAATATTCGTTCAAAATACTCCCTACGCTCGCTCTGCCTCATCGGTAACGGCAGTCTCAAGATTCCAGTTTGCTCAATCTGGTATAATATCCAAGAAGGTGACTCTGTTAATTCATGATAAGTTTAGTTCTATACATAGATAACCTCTTATAAGCTGACTCACTCTGCTCGTCATCCTGCGCGTACCAATGCAATTGACCAGTATTTTGAGTATAATATGGCCCATAATGATGTTGTTGGTTCCCTCTGCCAACCCCCTGATGAAGAGGGGGCTATCACGTCTGGTACCGCAATCATCTTGCCTCTTTCTCACATGTTGTAAACTGCGTACCATAGCACTCATGTTGTCTACCTTCTCATTTTCAGTATATGACTAAACTTTTTCATATAACTTTGATAATGTTGTCGGCAATCGATCCAGTAAATTATACTTGAGATACTAATGTGAAGTATAATTGATGAAAGACGAAATAACAAACTTATTGGAATCGTTCTTGGTTTGCATGGTTACAACGTGAAATCGTTGGACAAACTCTAACAGGGATTCACTTGTTCTTTGGATGACAAACATGAGATATGTCGGCGACTTTTTTAATACATTGTTTGCTAAAAAGTGACTCATAAATAGATCGGCCAGTTGATCAAAATTAGAAATTGAATTCGCTAGGAGCTGGAGATATCAAGCTTGAGCAAAATCTTTGAGATTCATTGAGAAAGTCTAACATTTAACTTGATCGGAGGCATCAAATAGATCCATATGGTTTAAAAAGTGCGACAGGTGATCTTGAGGGCCGCCCTTTCCATTGTACATTAGCTTCGGGATCTTGAAAGATATAGATACATGATGTTCAGGAATGTCTGCAGATAAGGGTTCGTTTTTGTACCTTTAGGAATTCTGAGAGAGATCATCTTGTCAAATATTATGGATGCTTTGGAAATTCTTCTCTAATTGCTCTATTTTTTCCCTTAGTGCTTGTTTTTCATCATCCTTTATAAGACTATAGCATATATCTTCTGAATCTTCATAATCTTCCTCCAGCTCCTGAGGTTGTTGCCCCCAGGCTTCTTGTTTGGGAAAAATCTGCTCCTTTAAGTGCTCCTTTTGAACTGCTTTACCTCAGCTTTTTTTTAATAACTACTTGATTAGTCTTTTTCTCTTCTCTTCCGTGATGCTATGCTGTTTAGCCTGGTCCTGCATAAACTTTTGTTGTTGCTCATATTGTTGTTTTGAAAGCAACAAAGATTCTTCCATGCTCTTTATCTTTTCATGTATTTCCAGAAATTACTGGTTTCTGCCCTCTGATGGTGATGCCCCTCTCGTCTGCTATGCACCCTGTCTTGCTACAAACAATAGGGGACTGGTCCCAAAATTACTGTCAAAAATCCTACTGAAACTACTATAGCTGTTGCATGGCCACCATTATTGGCTGATCCATCATGTTATCATCCTCTATCGCTTTTTTGCCTTGGTTATCTCTACCCATCTTAAGAACTTTCAGGCTTACTGAAGAATCTGAAGGTCATGTGCTTGATCTGTGCTCACTGCATCAATTGTTGACTAATAAAGTGAACAAGGGTCGAAGACGGTGATCCGATAGTGGTTCTGATGGTAGTTCTGATGTTGGGTATGATCTTCACTTGATATGGTGTTGGTCCCTGTTAGATTGAGCATGTTCCGATCTCTCTGTTGCATGTGTGTTTTATACCATATGCACATGTGTCATCACAAGGTGGTCGTGGCACCACGATTGGACTAGTTATGATTCAATGACATAGGTTTGCATAGCCATCAATAGCAATCGCGTGTGCTGACACATGGTCGCTAAGCGTCGTTCGCTCGAATATCTTCACAGTTCACAGATTACCTTTACTTGTTCGTCTGTGCTTCTAAGTTCAAAGGGAAACATTTAACTCAACACCTAAAATGTTAGAAAAAACCAGCTTAGAGGTAAAACATTTCATTAGACAACTGAAAATGTTAACCAAAACCTGTTTGAATTGGTTGGTAACATGTAACTGGGAAAATGGGCGTCAGCGTATATTAGTCGTATTTTAACCTGCTGAACCACAGACCTACCCAAGCTCTAGTCTTACATGGACCCACTGATCATGGTTATCATACGACTTGAAAATATCATAGCAATGAAATTCCTAGCGAGGCACAATCTTTGCAACAAAGATCAAAACATAAACAAAGGTATATGAACCTTACTGGTTGTGCTATTTACGATTGGGAGATGAACGATAGGGCTAACTTGGGATGTGTTTTAAGGTAAACCTTAAACTATGGTAATTCAAGACCGTAAATTATGGTATTTTCACGGTAATATATATATGATATTATTACCTTATAATTCTTTGGCTTTAGTAATTATTATAAATGTAATAATTATTACTATTTATGTTTTTGAAAACACTATTATTTTTCTTTCATACTAATAATTCCAATTGAGAAATTTTATAGAGACGAACAGGATATCCAAGCAAAATTTTGATCTATTTGGAAACTAAGATCTCGTAAATAATTTGCTCCGGGATTTAATTCTTGTTGTTTAAATGAATTTACTTGATCTTCTTTTCCAAACAAGAATCAACGATATCTTTATCGATTTGCAAACTGAGATATCGTAAACAATTCATTTCAGGAGTTAATTCATGCTGCTTTAACGGGTTTACTTGATCTCATCCTCAAAACAAGAGGCAATCTATATAAATCTGGCTTATTCAAATTTTGTTGGGGAAAAATCTGTTTTAACAGAAATTGTTATTGAAATACTGGTTACTATTTTGTTCGACATAATCTAGAGCATTGATTCTGACCGAGGTCTTGAATGAAAACATAGAAGAACTTTATTTTCTATGTCAAAATTACATTCTTAAAGCATAGTCTGATGCACATTATGAAGTGGACAGTGTTTAAAAATTGCTAAAGAATTGTGAGGGTAATTGGACCATAAGTATAAAACGAAAGATGTCGGTGCTAAGAAATTCTTAGTTACCAAATTCTTAATTTTGTGATGATTGATTCTAAATTGTTGTGAATCAAAGGCATTGACTTTAATTAATCACTCACAGTATTCTCGCAAAAGGAATGGTCATAAGTGAATCCGTTCAGGCGTTAGTCATTTGAAAAGCTAATCTCTGTTTGGAATGACTTCAAGAACTTCCTTAAGCATAAGTGAATGAAGCCATGAATGGTGATTGAAAACAATATGAAAATGCATGTCTATAATTGGTTCTTTAAAAGACCTGGTATTTAAGCGTGCCTAGTGCACCACCTCTCTTTTTATAAGTTGTCTACCTGGTGCACTGTTCATTATTGTTCTTTCTATTAGGCCATGTGAACTTTTGTTTCGGTTTTTAGTTTACTAAATCCCTGACGTCTAACAAAACTTGGAAATTATGTTTCTAGTTTTGGTTTTAGTTTTTGGCTAAATTCCCAACGTTTAAAAGATTCATAATCTTTAGTTTTTGATTTGTGACTATGTGACACAATGGGAAAACCGGTGAAATTCATTGGAAAGAATTTCAAAACGTGGCAACAAAAGATGTTGCATATTTGACCATGATAAACATGGTCAAATATCTGAAGGATTATCCTCCTATTGTTAGATAGATAGGATAAGGTAAATATTGTTACCACCTTCAAATGTTGCTAAGGTAAATATTGCTAAGGCAAGTATCACCAGGATAAACATAGTATAAGTCATAAAAGACTTCAAGAAAACAAACCGAGGACTAGACAGTGTGTTCAAGAAGCAAAATTTCATGGGAAATGCTTCAATTTCCATAAGATGGAGAAACAGTCTTCAGACTATAGACTTCCAAAGAATTTCAATGTTATTGGCGTAACAATTGACATGGCAAACTGTTGTTTGAAGGAATACATTTATTACCTTCATTGATGATAGCACATAATAGTGCTATGTGTATTTGCTTAAAAGCAAACGTGAAGCTATAGAGAATTTATTCTCTTTAAGCATGATGTTGAAACACAAACTTAATAAAAATGATTAATATTGAGGGGAAGCTCTACAAGAGTAACGTTGGTACTATAATGTGCCTAACATGTGGGGAAAAGTTGTTCTATAATCTAATTACCTTTTAAATAAGGTTCCCCACAATTAAAGTGATAAAGCATCATATGAGTTATGGAAGGGAACTATTCCTGCAATAACTTAAAAAATGTGGAGGTTTCTTGCAAAGGTAATAGCCCCGTTACCAAAGCAAACGGAAATAGATCCCCAAAATGGTGGATTTTTATTGGCTATAGAGAATATAACAACACATTAGTTTCTTTTTTATGAATCAAGGAACTCTGTGATTCACAAGAATACGATAATGGAATCAAAGAATGCAACTTTCTTTGAAAATTTATTCCCATATAAAGCTAGGGAAGTTGATCGAATTTCAACGAAACAAATTTTAGAGACTACCAATGAAGATAGCTAAGATAATCAACAAAGAGTTGAGCTTGAAATAGAGCCACACAAAAATAAAACGAGCAAAGGTAGAAAAATTATTTTGATCATATTTTCCAACTTTTATGCTAGATGATGAGCCTCAAACGTATAATGATGAAAACGTTTATCTTAATGCACCTCATGGAATGATGTCATTAAGAGTAAAATTGATTTCATCATGCAAAATCATACGTGAGACTTTGTCCTAAGGGAATTAAACCATTAAATTCTAAATGGATTTTTCAAACAGAAAAATGAAAGTAGATGGAACAATTTATAAGTGCAAGGTCAGATTGGTTACCAACAAAAGGAAGGACTTAACTATTTTGATAAATATTTTCATGTATCAAGAATAACCTCCATAAGGATGATACCTGCAATTCACACGTTGTGTAATTTAGAAGTACATCAAATGGTTGTTAAAACAGCTTTTCTAAATGGAGATCTTGATAAAGAAATATACATGGAACAATCTGAAGGTCATGTAATTTCAAGTCAAGAGAGGAAAGTTTGTAGATTGATGTAGTCATTGTATGGACTTAAGCAAGCACCAAAACAACGGCATGAGAAGTTTGATAGTGTCATGATACTTCAAAAGTAATGAGTGTGACAAATGTGTATATGTCAAAATTACTGACATTGAATATATTATTCTATGTCTGTATGTTGATGACATACTCATTGTTGAAAGCAAAAATGAAATGGTAAAACGTACCAATGAAATGTTAAATTCAAGATTTGACAAGAAATATATGAGACTAAACGATACTATTTTTGGCACACGAAGGCCTCATATTGACTTAGTCACACTATGTAGACAAATTTTTGAGAAATTTGGCAAGGATGATTCTGGTATAGCCAAAACTCCAATAGACTTGAGCCAAGATCTTCCCAAGATTAAAGGTCAAAATGTTGACCAAGTGGAATATACAAGGGTCATGGCAGTCTAATGTACCTCATGAGTTGCACTGGACCAGCTATTTCTTTTACTGTGAGCAATTTAAGTAGATTCACAAGCAATCCAGGTGAAAATTACTAGAAAGCGATTGTGAGGGTGTTGAGATATCTTAGATATACTTCAGATATGGATTGCATTATTCTAGAGATCCTACTGTTTAGAAGGATACTTCAATGCTAGTTGGATATCTGATATTCAAGATATCAAAGGCACAAGTGGATGGAAATCCTCAAGACAAACGTGTTGAGATAAATATTTTGATATAACAATTTAAGAGAAAAATGTTTTTGGACTTGTTCAAATATTGCAAAAATAATTCAAAGTCTAACCAACTTGAAAAATATGTTTCAAAGTTTTAAAACCTCAAAAATATGTTATTAATTTTTTTTATAATTATAGAATATTTTTTTAGTTGATTAAAATATTTTTAAAAGTATTTAAAAATGTTTTCAAGCTTTTAAAACATGAAAAACACTATTTGGCATTGTTTATGAATATGGAGTATATGTACGCCAAGAGGGAGTACATGTACGCACTGTTCACATATTTGGCACTGTTCATAAATAGGGAGTATAGGTAAGCACTGTTCACATACCGGTATGGCCTGATGTAGCAATCTTTTCTTTTTCTTACGGGTGTTTTCGCTAAAAAAGGGTTTTCAAAGTGTTTGGGGTCTCTCGGGTATAAAAATAATGCCTTTCATGGGGGTTTAGAAAAACCGTGTTTTATTTTAAAAATGGAGTCGCCACCGGCCACTGAGGTAGGCCAGACACCATAAAACTAGATATTTTAAAAAATATTGGATTCGGAAGTCGGTTACGGATGGGGAAGGATTAGCACCCCCACACTGCCCAAAATTGGTACTTTAATAATTACCGCTTTATTAATATTAAACTTTCCGGATTAAAGTGACGATTAAATTAAAATTTGGCTATAAGTGCGAGTAAATTTTAAGGGCCCCGTTATTCGAGAATAAACCGATAGACCACCATCACTGCGCATAATACTGGCCACATTTACGCTCGAATAAAAGGGCATCGCATTGACAAATAATATATATCCATTATGCAATCCTAGGAAACAATTTAAAAAGCATACATTCGCCTTGACATGGTATTAAAAACATCAAAACATGGAATCACAATTTTTAAACAAAAATAATAAAATGCACGAACAAAAAAACATAACATAACATAATAATACAAAAAAAAACAAGGTAAACATAACCATGGAAAAAAAAGGGCTTCCAAAATTAAATTAAACATGCCATGCTTAAAAGCATAAAAAAAACCACAAGTACAACATATGCATGATATACATATAATATGGTATCAAAATAATAAAGCAAAGCAACATGCTAACATAAAAAAACTAATACTTAATGCTTAACATGTGACTCAATTTACACACAAATTAAAAACATGACATTACCTAACAAATAACACCACACTAACATATAACCTAAAAAACAAGGCAAACATAAAATCCATGCTAAATTACAAAAACATGCCAAATACAAATAGATTAAAACAAAAACAAATCAAACATGTAAGATATGAACGAACAAACAAAAATATAAAAACATGATATTATGATCTAAACACACGTTATAAAAAACATAAAATAAAAACACATAAAAACACAAATGGGTAATGCAAACATGCGAAAAAAACATACATAAAATAAAAAGTGAAGAATAAAAAAAACATTCTAAAACGTACATATATAACATGAATAAACAAACTAAACATAATCCAACAAACATATGCATCGACAATACTAATGAACCCAATATGCAAACTAAAATACATTTAAATATGATATTTGACCAATAATAAAGAAAGTGCAAAAGGACTAAAATGAGAAAAAAATAGAAACAAAAGGCAGAAATAAAATAAAAACAAAAGCCAATTTGAGGACTTAATCACAAAACGAAGAAAACCTAGGAGGACTGGACGTGTAATAAAACCAAGGGGCAAGCTCGAAGTGAAAAATGTCAAAACGCGAAAGGACTAAACGGGTAATTTTACCATTTTGAAATTTATTTAATTAAATCCAAGGACGAGTTTGAAATTTTTTTTGAACAATGGAGGACCAAATGTGCTATTTACCCATGCGGCACGCTCGAAATAAAAAAAAACTAAAAGGACAGAGGTCCTTAAGCGGTGATTAAAACAAATTATTTTGCCTATTTAATGACCTAACCGGCCCCCAACCTCATTTTTCCCCTCATTTTTTACCCTAAAAGCTTTCCTCTCTCTGGTTATTTTCAGAACGGCCGCCCAAAAATAAACACTCACCAAAAAGCTACAGTGTACGGTCGGCCTCAGGTGAGCTACGACCGTAACGGTCGGCTCGAGCCATCTCAGGCCTCCAACTTCCGGCAATCCAACCTCCAAACATAAAAAAAAACATCTACCGCTTCGAAGTGGAACAAACCCCTTCTTAAATGGCTCACCCCTGAGGGCTTGTCCCCGGCCAGAAGGGTTTTTGACTACGGTAAAAAACTGTTTCTTTGTTGTTTATAGTTTTTTTAACATGCATGCATAAGAAAATGAGAGAAGAGATTACCACAGAAACTTTTTTTTTTGTTTTTTTTGTATTTCTTGTTACCAGAAACTTTTTTTATCTAAGTTGTATACATATACTTGTTCTTTGGATTTTTGGGTAGAAATAAGATACAAAGTACATATATTTTGATCTGATTTGGTACTGATATATCTTCTTTTCTGTTTTTTTATTTTGGCATGTCCGACCATGCTTGGTAGTTGTACGGCGAACAAGGGCAGAGCAGCCACATAAGGGAGCTGGTGGATGTGAAAGGTCGCATCGGCCAAAATTAATCTTGGCTGTTAGATTAGATCTGATCCAACGACTGAGATGGCTTGATGCACGGACGGCCCAGATGCAATCTTGGAACAATGAGGCGGCCCGATATGATGACACATGAAGCCTTAGAAATCGGATAGCCTCATGCGTGCAATGCACGCGCGCATGAGGAGCTGGATAGCTTGAGCGTGTACCACACGTGGCAGCTAGATGGTCTTCTCCTTTCAATCATCGTCGTTGGATCAAGATCTGATCCAACGGCCCAGGGACGGCTGCACATAAGATAGAGAGCTACAATTAAGGTTTAGTTATTTGATATGGATTAGGGTTTTGGGCCAAATGGGCATGTATTTTATGTAATTGACACTTAATGTCTGTAATTGGACTGGACATTTAATTATTTATTTGGGTTTTAATTAATTTTTTTGGATTTCATTTTAATTTAGCCCATTAATAATAATATTGATGATAATAATAATAATACTTGCACACATACAATAATACATACACACATGCACCTATAATATACGTATATGCAAGCATACAAGCAAATTAACATATATATCACATGTTTTTAAACACATACCATACAAGCTTGTCGATATTTATTTGTTCATACCTAATTAATATAACCATGCACACCTTAGTATATACCAACAATCAAAGCATATGTGACATGCGAACATATGACACACACATAATAATTATTAACACGCACACATACACAATATATATACATACATGCATTTACACACACATCACACGTATATATTACATATATATTAATAACATATACATATATATATATATG
Organism: Hibiscus mutabilis; assembly: GCA_019671005.1. Classification (NCBI taxonomy): domain Eukaryota; kingdom Viridiplantae; phylum Streptophyta; class Magnoliopsida; order Malvales; family Malvaceae; genus Hibiscus; species Hibiscus mutabilis. The sequence continues at coordinate 21,628,403 of CM033728.1, read as the reverse complement.
TAAACATGAATAATAATATTAATTAATTATTACATTAGTACATTACAATAATTACAAAAACAGATAAAAATGAGTGATTACAGTTGCCCCTCTTTTCTTGTTCTCGTGGAGAGGGAACAAAGCAAAGATCATAAACACTCATTTTTATCCAACTTCCCTGTTTGTAGCTTTGGAATTACGTGTTCTTCTGGAACTCTCCGCTTTTCCTTACCTGAATCTTCAGGTTCGTAAGTTCTTCCTATATAGAACTTCTTCACTTTCTGATCTTGGAGCTATAGGCTCTTCCAATATAGAACCTTTCGCTTTCTCAGGCGGATCCTCCAGACTAAAAGTTCTTCCTATATAGAACTTTTTACCTTGAAATCTTGGGGTTAGGGTTCTTCCTATATAGAACCGTTCACTCTGATGCCTCGGGTTACGAGTCCCTCATATATAGAACTTTTCACTCTGAGACAGTAAAGCTTGGAGTCCTTCCAATATATAAAACTCTTCGCCTTTAACGCGGCGGGTTTTTCTTATATAAAACCTTATGCATCACAGATGGATTCTTCCGACTGGGAGTTCTTCCTACATAGAATTGTTAGACTTTAAACCTTGGAGCCGCAAGTCCTTCCTATATAGAACTTTTAGCTTCTGAAATCTCGGAGTTACGGGTTCTTCCTATATAGAACCTTTCACTACGAGGGCTCGAAAATATAGGCCCTTCCTATACAGAACCTTTATCTTCGAATGAGGGATTCACGCCAAACTAGCTATCGATCTTTTTGGACTCACGCTACTAAGGCTGCCGAAGTCTTTATTCAAATTTGGGGATTCACACCAAAAATTGCTACCGAACTTTTTGGACTCACGCTACTAAGGCTGCCAAAATCTTTCTTCAAATTTAGGGATTCACACCAAAAACGGCTACCGATCTTTCTAGACTCACGCTACTAAGGCTACCGAAATCTTTCTCCAAATTTGGGGATTCACGCCAAAAATAGCTATCGAACTTTTTGGACTCACGCTACTAAGACTGCCAAAATCTTTCATCAAATTTAGGGATTCACACCAAAAATGGCTACCGATCTTTCTGGACTCACGCTACTAAGGCTGTCGAAATCTTTCTTCAAATTAATCCACCTCTTCAATACGAAGTCGCAGATCAAAGTGATTGGTAATCTATATATATCTATTTAAAGTGGATAGAATGTTATGATAAATGAGTTAGCATGCTCGTAATCCTAGGGATGTCTAACTGTACATGATGTATGAATGTCAATATTCTGATGCGCCTGCTCCCACAGTCAATCAATCTCGAATCTCCGCTTACTTTCTCTTCTTTTTCTTCTTCTAGTGGCAGTACCCTATCTCACTGTTAGGTTCAACCATTTCAGCCTTTCTTTTTTTAGTTTCCGGCTCTAAGTTCTAAAGTGCCCTTTCAGGTTTTCGTTTTAGAGTTTTTTTTAGGCGCCCTTATGGGTTTTCACCTGGGAAATCTCTATTGTTGTCTTGAATATTTTCTCAGACAAGTATGAACGGTGCATGACATTGGTTATCTTATTATGATGCTCAAAGTCTCCCCCTCGTCGTGCCTCGACATACATTATGTAGAAAGCTTGAGATCAAAGTTAATTTTGTTTTCTAATCGCCTGTATTCTCAGGGTTAGATCATAACAATGCTCATAAATCTTTTGTTTATCATAAGTCTATGTTAACATGTTTGTATGATGCTTATGAAAACAATGAGAAGACAAGGAAGGGAAGGCACAAAAACATGATCTTGTTGACATTAAAGACTTGGAACAACTTCAGAAAAGTCATGGTAAACATGAGGAAAAGGGAAAATAGAGCATGAAATGCAAAACCCCAAATATCCACTGTATGAATGATGCGTGATCCCATCAACCAAAATAGAATCTTTTCCTGGAGCTCTTTCTTCTTGATAGAGTAACGCAATCTTGGATTTGGAAGCCTTCAATAAAGTTGTTGCAAGAACTAGGAGCTCTAGACTCAATCAAGGAAGTTTGGGCAGATCTAAAAATTCAAGAGAAAAGAGAAGGGATTTTCTTGAAATTTTCATATTCAAGGCTGGAAACTTAAAGAAAGAAAGACAAGATGAAGGATTATATGATAAGAAATAAGAATATAAAAAAGATAAAAAAAAAGATTGAGAAAGAGATAAGTAAAACAAATCTGAAAATTCCAGCTTTGTTTATGGAATTATGGAAGATGGTGTGTAGGTTGAAGATGAAGATGGCTTGCAAATTGTTGATGTTGTTTTTTCCTCGGCACCCTCTTAGACTCAATTATCTAAGCAATCAACCTCAAGCAGTTCTAACCCACCCTCTTAGACGCGATTATCTAGGCAAGCAAGAGTGTGAAGATGATCTCCCTCAAAAGAACTCGTCGAACTTATGTTGAAGAAGACTTCGAAGGCACAAGTAATCAGCACTTGCAAAAACAAACTCACTAAATATTTCATAAATCAAAGAAAATCTCCCTTACAATGATGGAGGCTTCATCCTTTTATAGGTGAAGGATAGACAAAGTAATTTAACTTCTACTAAAACAAGGAAAACCTAATCTAATTAAAAATAATAAAAAAATAATAGACTTTAAACTCCTTGTGCTTGTGTGGCAAGGAATAGGGTGATAAGGCAAGTGATAACCTGATAAGGGCTGGGTGGCTGATTCCTAAAGTATATAAAACCCTAAAAACATCAATTTAAATGATAATAAATATATTGGGCTAAGTTTAATTCGTCCAAAGACTTATATGTTACTTTTGGGCTGAATTTTACAAAATTACGTAATAATCCCGTATCCAGTTTTTTGCATGTGCAGTCTTCAGTAAATTGGACGTATATTGAGTTCCTGATGTCCGATTGACGAGTTTCAAGATGCGCTGGAAAGGTAACTGAATGACGGACAATTTTTTAGAAGACAACGTAACTCAGAAATGCCCGGATCCCATCCAAAAACTCGTCGCAAGTTGGCTGACTTTCCAGACTTTACAAACATATTCAATTTCTTGTCCAAGATGCATCGTTTTTTACCTCCTATGCGTGCTCTGTTTTGGCTTTTATTGTTTGCATTGAAAAAATTCAGCTTCTTGTCCAATATTAGTAATTTGACCTCGCTCATGCATATATCATTCTCCCACTCCTCAAAAGGATTCGTCCTCGAATCTAAATCGGCAATGAGAGAACAATCATCAACTTCAATTGAAACGGCTTCTTTGTTGTATGTGGAGTGATCTAATTGAGCTCCTCTCAGTGGTTCAACAAAATCCTGAAAAAATAAGACAGCACTACTCGAACATTTGTAAGGATTAGTCAAAACAAAATCACTCATCGCGTTCTTTTTCTTGTCTTTTTCTTTTGGGCTTTGTGTGACTTTTACCTCATATGTATTTTCACTCACCAAATTTGGGCTGTTAATTTGACTTTTTTCACTCTTGGCCTCTTTACTCTCAGTCTTTTGTATCTCACATCCCATATCCCTCTCACAAAAATTATAATCAATGTACAATTCTGTAGAGGAGAAAGTGTTTCTAACAGAAAGATAGGCAAGAATCAAATTAAGGGTTAGAATTACACTTACTTTCTTTTTGGGGAGGTGATGAGAGTATAGCAAGTGGACCTACTACTTCACATGAGGGATTAGAAGCATTGTCATCTTGTCTAATGTGTTCATTATCACTATCCTCTTGTTTGAGTGTTTGTGTGTTTTCCGTCAGCATGGGGATTTTGTCTTGGTTTTGTCCAGTGACTTGGATGTTTCAATTTTTTGCTTTGGTCTACTTGAGCCGAGCAAAGGTTTAGAAGAATTAGAATGAGATAAAGGTTGAGTGGTACCTCTGTCATAGTGATAATTCTTCTGTCGATATCGTTGTCGATCTTTGATGCGCTTTTCGATTGTCATGGAGAATTGGAATGCCTCTTGAAGGGTGTAGTAGGTTTTGAGTTCAAGTACCTCAAGAATGTTGTCATTGAGTCCGATAACAAACCTAGTCATTGTATCCTCTTCATCCTCTTGTATGTCAGCTTTTTGCATCAATGATTCCATTTCTTTGAGATACTCATCAACAGTTCTGCAGCCTTGTCGGATCCTTTGTAGCTTTTGCTTGATCTCACATTGATATAATGGGGGAACAAATCGTTCTCGCATGACTTTTTTAAGTTCTCCCCATGAGGTTATCTTGGCTTCTCCATTGAGACGCCGATTGCGGACCAATTGGGACCACCAAATGGATGCATATTCAGTGAATTCGAGAGTCAACAGTGGAACTTGATCCTCTTCGGGACATTGATAATGCTCGAATAGAAGATCAACTCGATTTTCCCAGTCACAATAAGCATCAGGGTCATATCTTCCTTGAAAAGGTGGTACATTGATAATGCTCGTCTCGGTTCTATGCGATGACTGTGCCTATGTAAGGGGTTTTGGCGTCTATTCTGAATGGGAACAAGATTTGGATGCTTAGGCTCCTCAGTATCGCTTGCGATAGCAGTGGTTTCTAATTTCCCAATGGTTTGAGTGATTGCGATCACGACTGTATCAGTGTGCTCAAGCTTGGTTGCCAATGAGGTTACAGTCTGTTCAAGTTTATTGAGAGTATCTGAAACTTCTTGAAGAGTCACCTCATGTGGTTCTTCGTCATTACTCGTTTCTGACATCCTGAAACACTCAGATTTAAAAGGTAAAAAGCAAAAGAAAACTAGAAATCTCACTAAACTCTCAAAGAATAAATATTTAGCGAGGCAAGTAAACTGATCTCGTGCTCTTTAAAGACCTTCCTGCCACAAGTCAACAAGTTACGATCGGAGTTTAATCCTAACAATGAGTCCTAATTGTACTAGGAGTCCAATGAAAAGGCTTGACACCAATTGAATATAGTTGCAAGAAAGAAGGATTGTAATGCAACTTTGTTTTCCTACTCACACCAGAAAAGAGAAGGTGTTAATGGCGTAATTGAAGAAAGGAAAAGAAAAACAAAGGAACTTAAAAAACTAAGAGTAGAAAATTTTAGACTAGAAAGATGATAACCCCAAAACCCGGAAACAACTTGAAGGAAGAAATCCAATGCTGAATCCACTTCAATGTGATGCTTGCGGTGGTTGATGATGCTGGTCTTGATGATTCTTGATGGTGGTTGGTGGCTAAGTATGAGCTTTCTCACTTTTCTTCACTTTTATTTCTTCTCTTTTCTTTTCTTTTCTTTTTTTTTTCTTTTTTTACAATGTAAATAAACTGAAAATAATAAAAATTGAAGAAAAAAATAATGAAAATAGGGTTAAAGTAGGGAAAAACCCTAATTTTGCTGAAACTTGATCCACTTTGTTTGAGGTGTTCCTGATGTCAAAAAACTCTAGACTTTTATGTGGTCACTCCTCCAAAGGTGTAGATTTGATCTGAAAATTTTCAGCTCAAAATTCACTCGTTTGAATTTGACGAATTTTCCCTAATTTTCAAGTTTTTCACCAAAAAACGCCAAAATTCTTGCCAAGAATCGTCCCAAATCTGATACCAAATGATAGAGTAGCCAATCTTGGATTTGGAATCCTTCAATAAATTTGTTGCAAGTACTAGGAGCTCTAGACTCAATCAAGGAAGTTTGGGCAGATCTAAAAATTCAAGAGAAAAGAGAAGGGGTTTTCTTGAAATTTTCAGATCCAAGGCTGGAAACTTAAAGAAAGAAAGACAAGATGAAGGATTATATGATAAGAAATAAGAATATAAAAAAAGATTAAAAAAGACTGAGAAAGATATAAGTAAAACAAATTTGAAAATTCCAGCTTTGTTTATGGAATTATGGAAGATGGTGTGTAGGTTGAAGATGAAGATGGCTTGCAAATTGTTGATGTTGTTTTGTCCTCGGCACCCTCTTAGACTCAATTATCTAAGCAAGCAACCTCAAGCGGCTCTAACCCAACCTCCTAGACGCGATTATCTAGGCAAGAAAGAGTGTGAAGATGATCTCCCTCACATGAACTCGTCGAACTTATGTTGAAGAAGACTTCGAAGGCACAAGTAATCAGCACTTGCAAAAACAAACTCACTAAATATTTCATAAATCAAAGAAAATCTCCCTTACAGTGATGGAGGCTTCATCCTTTTATAGGTGAAGGATAGACAAAGTAATTTAACTTCTACTAAAACAAGGAAATCCTAATCTAATTAAAAAAATAAAAAAATAACAACCTTTAAACTCCTTGTGCTTGTGTGTCAAGGAATAGGGTGATAAGGCAAGTGATAAGCTGATAAGGGCTGGGTGGCTGGTTCCTAAAGTATATAAAACCCTAAAAACATCAATTTAAATGATAATAAATATATTGGGCTAAGTTTAATTCGTCCAAAGCCTTATATGTTAGCTTTTGGGCTGAATTTTGCAAAATCCCGTAATAATCTCGTATCCAGTTTTCTGTATTGCAATGGTCAGTAAATTGGACGTATCTTGAGTTTCTTATGTCCGATTGACGCATTTCAAGAAGCGTTGGAAAGGTAACTGAATGACGAACAATTTGTTAGAAGACAACGTGACTCAGAAATGCCCGGATTTCATCCAAAAACTCGTCGCAAGTTGGCTGACTTTCCAGACTTTACAAACAGATTCAATTTATTGTCCAAGATGCATCGTTTTTGACCTCCTATTCGTGCTCTGTTTTGGCTTTTATTGTTTGCATCGAACAAATTCAGCTTCTTGTCCAATATTAGTAATTTGACCTCGCTCATGCATATATCACTTCTGGTGCCCTTGAGGGTAATTCTTCTTGCCGGAGGCCCAATCTCAAAATTTATCTGAGCCGCCCTTAACGGGTTTTCAACTCAGATCATTCCTTTGCTTCAAGCTGCCCCTTTTCAGGTTTTTGCCTTGAGTTCTCCCTTTTTTTACCTAAGGCACCCTTTACGGGTTTTCACCTTAGGTTTTCATTTTATGAAGCACCTTTTCAGGTTTTCGCCTCATTTTTCATCATTTTTCATTTCATTTTTTTAAACATAATACTTTTTAACTGAATCAGAATTCACGGGATTTTTCAATTATTCTCCATCCATCTCAGTTAAAATCAATGCTCCTCCCAAAAAAGCCTTCTTGACGACATATGGCCCTTCCCAATTAGGCATCCACTACCCTTGAAAACTTTTTGAATTGGGAGGCTCTTCTTAAGCATCAAATCTCCTTCTCTAAATTCTCTTGGGCGCACTTTCTTATCATACACCCACATCCTTCGTTTTTGGTACATTTGACCATGGTAGATGGCTTTTAGCCTCTTTTCTTCGATGAGATTTAACTGGTCAAACTTGGTTTGCACCCACTCTGATTCATCCAGTTTTACTTTATTCAGAACCTGGAGTGACAGAATCTCAACCTCAACGGGTAGTACTGCTTCTGTGCCGTACACTAGAGAATAAGGCATTGCCCATGTGGATGTGCGAATAGATGTCTAGTAGGCGAATAAAGCAAATGGCAGCTTCTTATGCCAATCTTTGTAGGTGTCTGTTGTCTTCGTAGTGATTTTCTTTATGTTCTTGTTTGCTGCTTCTACTACACCATTCATCTTTGGATGGTAGGTCGTGGAATTATGGTGTGTTATTTTGAACTGGTTGCACACCTCAGTCATTAATTTGTTATTCAAGTTGGAAGCGTTGTCGGTGATAATTCTTTCTGGCACCCCATATCGGCAAATGACCTCTTTCTTCAAAAACTTGCACATCGTTGTCCTTGTGATGTTGGCGTAAGATGCTGCCTCTACCCATTTAGTAAAGTAATCAATGGCAACCAAAATAAAACGGTGCCCGTTGGAAGCCTTCGGATGAATCTGTCTCCATGCCCCATATTGCGAATGGCCAAGGCGAATTCATGGTGTGTAAAGGTAAAGGAGGAGCATGGATCTTGTCGGCATATAGTTGGCACTTATGACATTTCCTGGCGTAATCGATGCAGTATCCCTCCATAGTCGACCAAAAATAGCCATATCTCATGATTTTTTAGGCTATTGACAGACCATTTGCGTGCGTTCCACACAAACCGTCATGCACTTCTGCCAAAATTTATTGTGCCTCCCGGGAATCTACACACCTCGACAACACTTGATCATGGCCCTTTTTATACAGGATCTCCCCATCCAAAACATATCTTGTTGCCATCCTTCTGGGTGTTTTTCGGTCATTTTTGTTTGCCCCTTTCAGGATACTTTTCAAACTTGATATATTGCAAGATATCGTACTACCAAGGGTTGCCATCTATTTCTTCTTGCACGTTATAACAGTGAGCTGGCCTCTCAAAAGTCTGTATCTCGATTGGCTTCATTTCTGCTTTCGTATTTACTTTAAACATGAAGGCCAGGGTTGCCAAGGCGTCTGCCATCTAGTTGTCTTCTCTAGGAAGGTAGGTGAAATTGACCTTTTCTAATTCTTTGATGAGCCCTTGGATCAACTTTTAGTGTTTGACTAGCTTTAGATCCCTAGTTTTCCATTCTCCTCGTAACTGATAGATCACTAAGGATGAATCTCTGAATACTTAAAGTTCTTTGATCTTTCTTTCAATGGCTGCATTTAGTCCCATGACACAGGCTTCGTATTCAACTATGTTGTTTGTGCAAAAGAATTCTAGTCTGCTAGTGAAGGGATAGTGGACATCTTCTAGAGAAATTAGTACGGCTCCTATCCATAGCCAAGGGCATCGGAGGCTTCATCGAAGTAAAGCTTCCATGAGCCGTCATCTGAAACAACGTCTTCCCCAGTTGTAATGCACATCAAGTCCTCATCCAGAAAATTGAAGTTCAATGATTCATAATCATTTTGAGGTACGACTAGCTAAGAAATCTGCTATAGCACTTTCTTTTACAGCTTTCTGGCTCACATATACAATGTCGAACTTGGATAACAGCATCTGCCAGTGGGCCATCCTCCTCGTCAATGCTGGTGCTTCCATTATAAACTTTAAGGGGTCCAATTTGGATATTAACCAGGTGGTATAGTATAACATGTAATGCCTAAGCCTTTTGGTAGTCCATACCAAGGCACAACATAGCTTTTGAATTGGAGGGTACCGTGCTTCGTAATCGGTGAACTTCTTGCTTAGATAGTAGATAGCTCTTTCCTTCTTCCCAGACTCATCATGCTGCCCCAATACGCAACCCATCGAGTTTTCAAAAACTGTCAGGTAAAGGATCAAAGGCCTTTCTGGTACCGGTGTGACTAAAATCGGAGCATTCATCAAGTTTTTCTTAATCTTCTCTAGAGCTTCTTGACATTCTTCATCCCAGACCCCTAGGTTATTCTTCTTAAGTAGTCTGAAGACAGGGTTGCACTTATCTGTTAATTGAGAGATAAAACGGGAGATGTAGTTTAAACTTTCTAGGAAACCTCAAACTTCTTTCCGAGTATGAGGCGCTGGGAGGTTCTAGATAGCCATCACTTTTTTTGGATCAATCTCAATCCCTTTCCTACTCACTACAAACCCTAAGAGTTTTCCAGATGTGACTGCGAATGTACATTTAGTCGGGTTGAGCTTCAACTGGTATTTTCGTAGTCTTTGGAATAGCTTTCTCAGGTTTCGAATGTGTTCTTCCTCAGTTCAGGATTTAGCAATCATATCATCCACGTATACTTGTATCTCTTTGTGCATCATATAGTGGAAAAGAGTCACCATTGCTCTTTGATAAGTCGTCCCTGCGTTCTTGAGTCCGGAAGGCATCACCTTGTAACAAAACGTGCCCCACATGGTTAAAAATGTGGTCTTCTTCATGACCTCTGGGTACATCTTTATCTGGTTGTATCCTGAGAAACCATCCATGAATGAGAACAATTAGTGTCCCACGGTATTGTCAACCAACGTGTCAATATGTGGCAAAGGAAAATTGTCTTTAGGGCTCGCTCGATTGAGATCCCTGTAATCTACACACATGCAGACCTTCCTATCCTTCTTTGGCACCGGTACGATGTTTGTAAACCATTCAGGGTATTTGGCAACTTCCAAGAAACTAGTATCAAACTGCTTTTTTACCTCTTCTCTGATCTTTAACAGCATGTCAATTCTCATCCTTCTTAGTTTTTGCTAGATTGGTTTGCATTCTGGCCTCGTTGGCAGCTTGTGCATCACTATATTTGTATTCAACCCCGGCATATCTTGATAACTCCAAGCAAAGACATCTTTGAACTCTTGAAGTAGGGCTATCAGTTCATGCCTGGTTTTTGAGGAAAACGTAGTCCTGATTTTCACTTGTTTTCTCTCCTTATCAGTTCCCAAGTTCACAACTTCTGTTTCTTCTTGGTAGGGAATGATTTGTTGTCCTTTGTTGGCCATCATCCTTACCAACTCTTCAGGAACCTCACATTCTGCCTCGTCGTCCTCCTCTTCAATTTCTGTCGAGATCTCTAGGCGTTCGAAATCTACCTCGGGATTGGATTCAGCATCATTCATACAGTTAATTATGAGGGCCCTGCATGAAATGAGAACGAATGTTTTGGGAAGAGAATGATTTTAAATGAAGTGAATGAATATGAGTAAAAAATGAATGAAAGAAGTAAATGTAATGTTTGCCATTTGAGAAACGAGGAGGACGTTCTTTTATTGCAAACAAAAAGTTAACATAGATGCCCCGTACAAAAGATCCTTACTGCCTATGGGCAAAAACAAAAGGATTGGTTCGAGTGTTACTTTGATCTAGCCCTAAAGATTACAGGTAGATCAATGTAGCTCCAGTTATTGAGAGTTTCCCCGGGACGGCAAGGGCAGATGATGGTCAATACGTTGCTGCCATTATCATCTGCAGCTATCATGTTGATGGACATCCCTTCAAGCGATTCACTGAACATCTCATCCTCGTTAAGTATGTCATTTTCTCGAATTGCTTCGTGTTCTTTCTGTTCTGTATGGTCAATTCCTCCAAAGACAAAAATATCTTTTACATGAGGGAAAGACATCGGTCTCCATGGAATATCCTCTCCTTTCAGTCTAGCCCTCATTTGTTCTTCTTTCTTTCTGTATTCCTCTATCCTTTGCTGAACTCTCGATTTGTAGCTAAGCCCAAAACGATCTTTCTTGGTGATGACACTTCTAGTTCATAGGATTCCTTGCAATCTTCTTCCTAGCCCTCTTCCTATTTTGGCTCCTCGGCCTAAAGTTTCAGAAACGGTCATCTTGGTGCAGTTGGATAACTTGGGACAGGGGATCCGATTACCTTTCGCAACAAATGTAGCATTTACAAGTTCCAATGCTCAGAAAGAGCATTCCACGACATCTTCATCATTCTGGATGTAGAGGGCATCTGATGTTACCGAGGTGATGATCTCTTGCTCAGCTTCTACAGTGACCAACTTGCCTTCGATCATAAATTTCAATTTTTGATGGAGTGATGAGGGGACAGCTCCCACAGAGTGAATCCATAGTCTTCCTAATATGCAACTATAGGACAGCTTTATGTACATTACCATGAAATCAATCATGTACTCTGTCGGCCTAATCAACAAAGGCACCTCAATTTTTCCAAATGCTCTCTTTTGTGTACCGTCAAAGGCTCTTACGAAGTTGTGACAGGGTTTCATGTGGGAATCATCTACCGGTAGCTTTTGCAGAGTCACTATCGGTAGTACGTTTAATGCCGACCCATTATCAATCAACATTCATGGCAAAACATACCCTTTATAGTGGGCAATAATGTTGAGAGCTTTAGTGGACCCCATACCTCCCTCTGGGATCTCGTGGTTGTGATGTGGTTGTGGTTGTATGCGGTGATATGCCCCACTATTTTGTCCAGCTTAGATATAGAAATGTCACCTGGTACAAACGTCCGGTTGAGCACCTTTAATAATGCATCTCGATGTTTTTATGAACTCAAAAGCAGCTCCAACACCGTAATCCTTGTTGGTTGCTTTCGCAGCTGCTCTACTACATTGTATTCACTATGCCTCAGGAACTTCAGATATTATTGAGCCTGAGCCTCAGTTACCGGCTCATTAACCTTTGGAGGGGGCTCCTCGCCAAATATCTTTGCATGAGCAGTTGATGTACCTTCTCACTTATCTTTTGTAGCTTCAGTAGATTTCAAGGCTTCCGACGAGTAGCACCTGCCGCTCCTTGTGAAGTGGCCTACCTCGTTGACAATTTCATCTTTCTTTGTTTGTTCATCTTTTTGTATTGGCTCTTCTTCTACCATTTGTTCCTTCTCCTCATGAGGTTTTGACTCCTCTGGTATAGTCACGTTGGTGACATAATTCTAAGTGGTTTGCCGCGTGTCTTTGAACGGAAACAGGGCTGGTGCTGAGATGATGATTTTGGGGGCCACCTTTACAGCTTCTGCTTGAGATGAACTTGCTTCCTTTAGTCTGGATGGGATGAAAAAGGGTCTGTCTAATCCATACTTGATGTTGGGGTTGTTTGACGCGTATACATCTAACCCCTTCTTTCTGGCAACCTCCTCAAAGAACTCTATTTTTTTACTGTCCATCAGCTGTTGAATCAATCTTCTAAATTTTTCACATTGTTGAATGTCGTGCCCTCCGTCCTGGCGGAACTCGCAATAAGCTCTACACCTCTTCTGCACCACTACCATGCCTCTGTCAATCAAGCGGGCCATGCATAATTGTTGGAACACCCACCGCAAAAGAGACTTAATTTCTGACACATCTTCCTTAGCCTTACTAGTAGAGTACTTCTCGATAGCATTTACTATGCAGTTCCCTTGATTAGGCAATGGGTTAGCGGCTACATTCGGTTCCTCGAACTTTAATACCCCTAAATTAATCAGACTCTGCACAAGTTTCTTAAACGCAAGGCAATCTTTTGTGGAGTGGCCAGGGGCACCGCCATGATAATCGCAATGCGCATTGGGATCATACCATGATGGAAACGGAGGTTTGAATGGAGTAACATAGTATGGGCGGACCAAGTCAGCTTTGTACAACTGAGAATAAAGCTCCTTGTATGAAACTGGTAACGGAGTAAAGGTTGATTTCTCTTGATCCTTTCTTGGAGCTTTTCCATCTCTTTGGTTTGAGTTCTGAGCCTTCCCTATTGATGCTTGCAGCTGAGAGACCGTAAAGTTCTTTGGGTCATTATAGGTGCTCGTAGTATTTACCTCATTCTCTCTCTTCTTGTTATACTTTTGAGAATTATCCCCGCTATCAATCCTGCCACTCTTAATTGCCAATTCGAGAGACTCCCTAGTCCTGATCAAATCGACAAAGCTCTGAGTTGTATTATTGATGAGGTGATCGAATAATGTCCCCTTCAGAGTATTCACGAATAGGGGCGTAATCTCGTGCTCAGGAATTGGTGGCTGGATCTGAGCAGCCACCTCTCGCCACCTCTGGGCGTATTGTCGCAGACTCTCGTTAGACTTATGTCCCATGTTTTCCAACATGATCCTACTGGGGGTCATATCTATCACATGTTTGTACTGTTCAATGAACGCCTTTGAAAGATCCTTCTAGGACTTGATGTTTGCCCGGCTTAATTGGGTGTACCACTGGGTTGCTACTCCAGTCAGACTATCGTAGAAACAATGAATCAAAAGCTTTTCATCCTTGATGTAGGCTACCATCTTTCGGCAATACATGGTCACATGCGTGGAAGGGCATGTAGTTCCATCATACTTGTCAAATTTCAGAGTTTTGAATTTTGGTGGTAAAATAAGGTCAGATACCAGGTTCAGATCACTAGCCTCATTCCCTGGTTCATCTATAGTTTGCAGTGCTCTAAATTTTTCCTCCATGAGATGAAATCTTTCCTCCTATTTCTTTTCCACTTCTGTTCTAATTTTCTCGACCAAATTCAGATCTGGCACCTCTTCTTCGTAGAATGCCTCTGTATCGATGGGTTGGTTTTCAATACCCCTACCTGAAGACTAGCAGATATACCAACATGGTCAATGTATACTCTTCTTGCCAGACTTGGTGTCTTTGGTTGAACCTTGTTGTGAAATGCGATACCTTCTGGCTCTTGAGCGACTTCGTCTTTAACCTTTTCTTTCCCAAGGCTTTTTTCAGCAATGCATTGATATTGGATATTATCGCAGCTTGTGATTAAGTGATCTGCTCGCTGAGGCTCTGTTTGGCTTCATCGAAACGTGCTTCCAAATCCCTCTGCCCCTTTTCCATACTGACTATCCTGTCCTCCATTATTTTGCTTTAGAACCGAGTAAAGTATGGATGCGGAATGGTTGCGGCTTATCTTTTAGTTAAACCGCCACAATATTACACTATCAATATTTTTGCAAAGAAAGATGAATGCATGTATAATGATGCAAATGCCATGATGCAATGCAAGAATGTATGCAAATAAAGGTACTAATTCTGCTGGTAATCACCCTTTTGAACTACTTTCATGGGAATTAAAGGGTCCAAATTACAAAATAGTAAAGTAGAGTTCTACACATAAGCCCTAGCTCTAGCTCCTAACTTCTCGATAACCCTGAGTAGCTTGATGAACCTAGGCGCTTCTTTCATGTCTGAGGTTATGAAAGGTCGAAGAGCTTTGGCTTCTATAGCTAAATCTGTCACATGTCCCGCAACTCATTGTATTTCCACCATCAGGGTCGTGTAATACTAGTCTTTGTCTTGAATCATCTGGAGGTATCACAAAGTCTTTGCCGCCAATAATTGTCCCCACCTACTATACCTTCTTCAAACACCCTAATTCTCCCCCTGTAATCCTAAACGGTTGCCTCGAGTGACTCAATCTGAGCTCGTAACATACCGATTTCACGCTCCCGTTCTTGTAGTTATATGAAGCCATTCCTCCGACGATAGGTCTAAAAGGAGTGCTCCAACTCTTCCAGTCTCCCTTCTAACTTGGTATTCTGATCTTGGCTCTGATTTAGGGTTTGAACATTATCTTGTACAAGTTCTGCATCTCTAGTAGTCTATTCTTGCTCCCCATGGATTTCCTCTTCCAAACGGTAGTGTTCTCTCTTTCGTAGATGATTGCTTGCTTGTCTTTGTCGATCTCTTGCCTAACCCTTTCTTTCTCCTGGTTAATGGCGTCCTTAAAAGACCGCTTTTCACTTTCAATGGCTAACTTGCAACTTTCTACCTCTTTCTCGATTGCTTGCTTGCCTTTCTCTTGTTCTTCTTCAACTAAACGTATATCGTTCATTATTTCCTTCTCCACGGCTAGAAATTGGCTTCGACTGGCATTCTGCACTTTTGCTTGAAGTTGGAGAGTATATTTTTGGTAAATTGCATTCTTCTCACTCAGATCTGCATTCAGCTTCTTCAATTGCCTAATGGTCCCATCTCGTTTGTCGACATCTAAACTTGCCTTGTAGAGCTCGCTCATATGCTGAGTCTGTAAAGCCTTTATCTTCTTCTTAACCTCCTCGAGTTCATTTCATAAAATGTCGGCCTCAGACGGTACTATCCTCATATGCTCCTCAAGTGACATGGTTGGTCCTTGGTCGGGTTCTGGAATCTTTTCGTTAATCCTCAGGCACCTCCAAAGATCGTAATCCGGGGTGGTCATGCATTCGGTATCTCCTTCTACTCTTATCTGTTAACAGTGATCCCAAGCTCTCATGATGGTCTGAAATTTCGCCCTGAACTCGTCCTTGAAAGCAAACTCACTTCGACTTAAATCGGCGGTGACAGGAACAAACTATCGCGATCTGAATTGTCGGGACACCAAAAGCGGAGCACAAGCAATCCCACCATGTAGCCCTAACATCATTAGTCAGCCATAATTACCGTAGTTGTATAGGAAGTAACTAACCTTGCCGAGCCAAGGAACTCCCCACACTATGTCTTCATCTTGAATGTTCTTAAAGATTGGGGTCCATTTCTTCATGTTCAAGTCTTCTTGCCATTCCTTCGCTAAGTACTCTCGCAAAGGCGAAAAGTCTCGAAATGACATTCCCAGCAAAACCCATGTTGGTGTTTTCCACATATGGCTCTGAATCAAAACCTGTAGTAACTGCGCACACCCTCTGAAATGTCCCTCTTCGTGCTTTCGGCTTGCGTTCAAAGAAATGAAAGTTTCGATCAAGATTGCCGGTATCGAATTCGCCTTCTGCTTCATATGCTCAAATAGATCTAGGATGGCTATATTGATGTTTCCAAGGACCCTCGAAAAGATAACCAAACCATATATCCCTAAGGTAAATATGTCCATCTTTTTCCCCTCATCTGGGTGCGCTAGTATGATGTCTCGGATACTCTCCCATGCAAAGGCTAAGTTGTCTCCTCGATTTTGAATCAGGCCGTTAACCCAATCGTCACTCATCCCGGAAAAGGTTTTGAGCTTTGAAGGGTGATTCTGGTTCCTTGGCGGCTTCATATAGATCCAATCTTTTTGGACATTCTTCTGATTAAGTAAGGCCGTGTATTCCTCTACCGTAGGCATCATATCTTGTCCGTTGAAATTGAAGTAGCAAAAAGCAGGATTCCATAACTGGAAGATGGCTCGGAGTAAAGGTTGGTTGACTCGGACATACATCAACTGGGCTATGTCTCCATAACTATCGAAGAATAAGTCTTGTAGCCTTCGATCCCATCCTTCCCAAATCCTTTTAAGTTCCCATAAGTCATTCTGTTGGAGGCTCACGTAGGTATACCCTGACACTATGTGCTCACTCGGCAAACTATTACCTTGGGTCCTCTGATTGACTTCTGACCAATGTTTGACGGCTGAGTTGAGGTCATCCTTCTTAAGATACCTTTTTTTCATGATGAAAGATTTTCTGATCGGGCAAACCACTTGATCTAGTACCTTTATGTAATGCAGATGCAATGATATATGCAAAAAGCAAAACAAAAAATGAAAACAAGTCAGTACCGGATAAAATCAAGAAATACATAAATAAAGGGCAAGTTAAATAAGATAAACACACAAAACAAGCCTATTTACATCCTGTCTAAAACACTTGAGGTTATCCGCATGGCTCTAAAAAGGTGGGTTTTTTATATTCTCTACATGTAGTGTTGGTGCTAAGAGGTACCCGAATTGTCCTTGTTGTCCCCTACTAAGGGTAGCAAGGCCCCCGATCATCACCCATTATAGGCTCCTTTCAATCAGGTTCAATTCAGGGGGACCCATTCGCTTATGCCCCTACGAAGGAACGATATCCTCACGAAAGCATAAGGTACTTGAGCCCCGAAGGTACTTTGCTAGGCCCATACGGAGGAACGATATCCTCATGAAAGCACTGGTATTTTCCCCCACTTAAAAAGGACGGGTTTATATGCCAAATTTTAAAATGCGTTAAAATAAACGCGCAATTATAACCGAATGCTAATTTAATAGTCACTTTAACCCGAAACTTCCAATATTACTAAAGCGATCATCATTTAAAAAGCTTGACTCTCTTTTTGTTTTTTGAAAAACAAAAAAGTATCCCCCGCGGAGCCACCATCTGTAGCGATCTTTTCTTTTTCTTACGGGTGTTTTTCGCTAAAAAAAGGTTTTCAAAGTGTTTGGGGTCTCTCGGGAATAAAAATAATGTCTTTCGTGGGGTTTTAGAAAAATCTTGTTTTATTTTAAAAATGGAGTCGCCACCGGCCACTGAGGTAGGCCGGACACCATAAAACCAAAGATTTTAAAAAAATATTGGGTTCGGGAGTCGGTTACGGATGGGGAAGAATTAACTCCCCACACCGCCCAAAATTGGTACTTTAATAATTACCGTTTTATTAATATTAAACTTTTCAGATTAAAGTGACGATTAAATTAAAATTTGGCTATAACTGCGTGTAAATTTTAAGGGCCTCGTTATTCGAGAATAAACTGATGACCACCATCACTGCGCTTGATACTGGCCACGTTTACGCTCGAATAAAAGGGCACCGCATTGACAAATAATATATATCCATTATGCAATCCTAGGAAACAATTTAAAAAGTATACATTCACCTTGACATGGTATTAAAAACATCAAAACATGAATATCACATTTTTTAAACAAAAATAATAAAATGCACGAACAAAAAAACATATCATATCATAATAATACAAAAAAAACAAGGTAAACATAACCATGGAAAAAAAAGGGGCTTCCAAAATTAAATTAAACATACCATGCTTAAAAGCATAAAAAAACCACAAGTACAACATATGCATGATATACATATAATATGGTATCAAAATAGTAAAGCAAAGCAACATGCTAACATAAAAAACTAATACTTAATGCTTAACATGTGACTCAATTTACACACAAATTAAAAACATGACATTACCTAACAAATAACACCATACTAACATACAACCTAAAAAACAAGGCGAACATAAAATCCATGCTAAATTACAAAAACATGCCAAATACAAATAGATTAAAACAACGGCTGAGATGGCTTGATGCACGGACGGCCCAGATGCAATCTTGGAACAACGAGGCAGCCCGAGATGATGACACGTGGATCCTTGGAAATCGGATAGCCTCGTGTGTGCAACGCACGCGCGCGTGAGGAGCTGGACTGCTTGAGCATGTACCACACGCTGCAGCTGGATGGTCCCTTTCAATCGTGGCTGTTGGATTAGCCCAAGGACAGGTGCGCATAAGAGAAAGAGCTACAATTAGGGTTTAGTTATCTGATATGGATTAGGGTTTTGGGCCAAACGGGCCTGTATTTTATGTAATGGACACTTAATGTTTGTAATTGGACTGGACATTTAATTATTTATTTAGGTTTTAATTGATTTTTTTGGATTCCATTTTAATTTAGCCCATTAATAATAATAGTAGTAGTAATAATAACGATAATAATAATAATACCTGCACACATACGATAATACATACACACATGCACCTATAATATACGTACATGCAAGCATACATGCAAATTAACATATGTATCACATGCATTTAAACACATACCATACAAGCATATATATATTTATTTGTTCATACATAATTAATATAACCATGCACACCTTAGTATACACCAACAATCAAAGCATACGTGACATGCGAACATACGACACACACATAATAATTATTAACACGTACACATACACAATATATATACATACATACATGCATTTACACACACATCACACATATATATTAATAACATATACACATATATATTTGTAAACATGCAATAATAATATTAATTAATTATTACATTAGTACATTACAATAATTACAAAAACATATAAATATGAGTGATTACACTTGCCAAAAATTTAAATTTGAGCATCTAATGGCTATATTTTGAAAGAGTATCGATACCTCTTTTGAGTACCGATACCCACTAGACAGAACTATTTTTTATGAAGGAAAAACATCATCCAACGGCTCCAAATCATCCCCAACGGCCATAAATGGCTAGTAGCTCATTCCAAACCATAAAAGAAGACTTTGGACACTTGAAGAACAAGAGGATAGACATCCAAGCTTAAAGATCAAGAGAGTAGAGTTGTAATGTGTTTATTTCTTTGATCTCTTGTAATTAAGTCCAGTCCTAGTGAGCTGAAATGTATAAACACCCACCTAGAGAGGTAATTAGTTTACTTTGTCAAGACCTCATTGTTGAGGAATAGGTTCTAGTTGATCATTATAAAAACTAGGTAGAAGGTTCTATCTTAGCCTGTGAAAAGATGGGTTGTAAAAGTTATCTCTTTGTCCTATAAAAAGAAAGAATTCATGGTAGTGAATGTAACACCCCGATCCCAATCCAAATCCGAAGTGTTACATTTGGGTCTCCCAAAAACTGACCCATCAAAATTTCCATTTAAAATCACAACTTTGATATTTCTCAAAAGCATATATTTCCATAAATCCACGTAGATAAATAACATTTATAATGAGTTTACAAAATAGGAGCTCCAATTTAAAATACACCGTTTAGCAAAATAATAATTCAAATAGAGTTACAAGCTCAACTGTGGTAAGGTCCTATGAATACATTTCAGTCCAAACTAAAATATCAAGTACTGTACTCTAAAACTAGCTCGATGCCGGGAAGTCCTTCACGATGTGCTCCTTTAAAAGATAACCTGTCAACTTACGCACGAAAAAACCACAATTTCGTACGCTGAGCTAACAAAGCTCAGTGGAACATTTCTACTCTACTGCAATTAAAGAATATCATAAAACAAGCATGCATGATGATATAGTCAATAGTACACAGATAAGGCTTCACATATAACGAATATCATCTTCTAGCCTACCCTAGCTAGAGTTCACAATATATGTCTCAAGGCGTCATTAATTAAAAGAAGTCTCACATGCCATCACCATGCTTTACCATACTTGAGGTCACACAACCCATTGAGTTACTCGAGCTCACACAGCCCACTGAGTTAAAGCATACCATACCCTGATCACACAGCCCTAGAGTAATACAGCCATTAACTATTATCCATATAGCAAGCATAAATAACCATACATACACTAGCCAATGAAGCCCTACATTACCTGTGCTCACATAGCCGTCGGGTTACCCGTGATCACATAGCCATCGGGTTAGTTGGACAATATCTGGATCACCATAGCCACAGATACATCACAAACATACTTAGATCACAATAGCCATAAGCAGTCGTTATCTGAGGTCACTCGGCCAATCAGGTTACTTGAGTTCACATAGCCCATCGAGTTATGTTTCCTTTTCTAGTTCACCATAGCCACAGATAGGTTTATAATCACATCCAGATCACATAGACTGTGAAATATGTCGGATGTACTTGATCACACAGTTCGAAGTACACATCCCCTTATATAAGTGCCCTTGCATTGACTTTAGGACATCCAGATTCCTTACCGTAACACACAAGATGCATATGCTCCCCGAGCATCTATACATCTTACCAAGAGATAAGAAGCATCAAGTTGAACCATTACAAATACCCCAAGGCATATTTTGATTCATTACAATTATTAATTCATGTCTTTCAAGTTCATTCACGGCATTCTCATTAGATTATCTCCTTATTCAAAGAAACTGGACTATACAAGCGTCCCTTCAGCACCCAGCAAGGACCCTACACGCAGTACAACATCGATTGATCCACCAAGGATCCCTATGGGTTACTAATACAATCAATTCAACCAAAGATTACCAAGTCATTAGCCATTTATTTTGCATAAGGGGTATCAATCTAGATTTCTCTATTTTACAATTTATTTAACACCTTTACAGACCCATTGGCCTTTTTACCTCGAATTATAAAACCCCTAAACTCAATGTCTAATTCCTTAGGTAGATTGTCCAGCGAGTATTGATACACCTACCTGGGTATCGATACACCCCTCTAGTTACTAATACTCCTCTTCGAGTATCGATACCCACTTTAGTTTCAAAAGAAATAGTAACGGCCCTGTATCGATATGCCCTTCTTGCATACCAAAACCATGTACCAGTATGCATACCTTGCATATTGATACCCTACTTGTACCAAAACGCTCTTGGTGTACCGATACGCTATTTCGCTACTGGAATTGGCAATAGAATGGTGGTATCGGTACGCCCCTGGCCCATACCGATACCCTCTTATAAAAATGCCTAGAAGAACTTATTTCTAAGAGAGCGTACCAATACTGGCCTAGCCCGTATCGATACGCATGCCTAAAACTCTATTTCTAGATATTAGATTTCTCTAATTTTGCCCCCTAAACTCAATAGTTAAACCTCAAATAAGCCTACGCGTTATGAGGAAGTAATTAGGTGGATTCGTACCAATTTTACACATTATCAACATCCAATCTTTGATTTACCATTAAAGGGGTTTAAAGCTTCTAAAACCCAACCTTAGCAAACCATAACCATACACCAAGCAAAGCAATCGTTTTAGGATCCTCATGAAATATAAGAGTTAGAAATATGCTGACTTTAAGCAAGCAAAACTGAAATAAAGCACCCACCAAGCTCCTTCCACCTCTTTTCCTTAGTTCAAGTTTCCAAACTCAACTTCCACCAAACCTAGAGATGAACACCTTGAAATAAAGATCTTGAGCTACTGATAAACTTGTCCTTGATGATCAATTCAGGATTCCCTCTCAACAACAATAAGTTTTCATCTTTAACTTTAAGTTGGGGATTGGTGTTTTGGAGGGGAAGAAGATAGAAATGAGATGAAAGACAAAGGTGACTTCAAAATCCTTCAAAATGTAGAAAATTAAAGAGCCATCAGCCTTTGTCTCCCTTAACGGACAATTTACCCTATCGCCCTTCATTACACCTTCTTCATCCACCCAAAAACCCAACATCCAAGCTCAATAACACAAGAAAGCCCACTAGAACTCCCATGGATCCTCCTTCTGGCCCAACGTCTAAAACTCGGGTTGTTACAGTGAATTAGGAAATCCTTAGTGTGGATTCTAAGGTTGTGGATGTAGACCTTGGTTGAGAAGGTTGAACCAATCTAAAATCGATCGTGTCAAAATTGTCATTTCTTTCATCGATTTTTACTTTCCAACTTCATAAGAGATCTTTAAACCTTTTATCGAAAATATACGGTTGAAGTACATCGAGCCTATCAAAACAGTTATAACTAGATCCATAATGGAATCTGAGTTTTTAGTTCTAGACAAGTCTAGAGAAGAAGTCAAATGGCTTCAAAATTTCTTGTAGGATTTTCCTGAATGGCTAAAGAATGTGCCCACAATATGCATATATTCTGATGGCCAAGAGAAAATTTGTAGAGCACAAAGCTTTGTGTATAATGGTAAGTCAAAACATATGTGTCATCGACACAATATCGTTAGACAATTAATCTCAAATAGAGTTATCCCTATTGATTTTGTAATATCAAATGATAACGTTGCGGATCTGCTAACCAAAAATTGATATTAGGTTAAGAAAACATCGAAAGGAATATGACTAAAGCCCAGAAAAAATTTAAGGCGCTATGTGAAGGAAAACCCTACCTAGTTGACTACAGATCCCAAGATCTAGGCTCAAATGGACAACCTACTTGAATAGACCGTGTGCGGTCACTGTGTGGGTTCTTCTCCCAAGTTCGTTCCTATGATATAAATAATGATCAAAAGTGAAATAGGCTAAGCAATACTTTTAATGACCATTGTGTGTTTTGGTGAGCCGAACAACATTAGTCACCTATGTGACAGTGAAGTGGGGTCGCTTCAACGAGACTATTGAGGCATAGTTCTCTTAAAATCTTGAAGAACCAGGGAGATGTTCATGGCCATACGAACATAACCATGAGAACTAAAAACCTCGCCATAGAGGTAGTTGTGTGAGGTACATCATCGTTTACACAAATGATATAACAGTTCAAGGACATCAAATCTACTGGTCAGCCGGTAAAGTAAATATACTTTCACAAGGAAAGGTTTCAAGGGTGGACACCTACCTATCCTATGCAGCTATTGATCGTAGAATCTATCACCACGTCGAGTCAAAATGTTTTTGATTAAATCAATTTCATTCATGTGGGGGATTGTTGGAAAAAACATTATAAAGTGGAAACTTTGAGGCATGTTTTCTATGGGTAAAGGTGGAGATTTGAATAATGAAATTACATCTTCATATTCTACTCCATGAGACCTTTACAAATGATATTTCATACGCTCAAAACAGTTGAGTGATGAATGGAAATTGATGCTCAAAGTAGGCTAATTGTGAATTGAGTTAAGGAAAAAAAGGAAAAGCTTATATCCCATATTGATGGGTTACCAAGCGTGGGATATGTTTATATACAAGACCCTACTCGTTGGTTATTTGATAACTTAAGCTTATATGATATGGGTGACGTGAATGTCTGGACCAGTCGAGCCTTTCGTGGGCTTGCGAATATTTTAATCCATTATGAGATAATTTCCCTTAAATATAATATTTTTAATAAATCAAATAAAAGGATAAATAATCAGAGATTATCCTTAGATTTGGATTTTTTTAATATTTTGGAATTCAAAGGATAAATATATGATAACATAATATCTTTTATTTCAGATATTTTGTGATAATGCTATTTGATAAATATTTTTTTTCAAATAAAATTTAGATAATTTATAAATTTTATTTTCAATAAAACTCTTACCCCTGTAAATACCATGCAAACCTATTAGGTTTAACACAACAAAACACAAAGATGTTTTAACTATTTTTACTCTGTGATTTTCAAAGTTTTTTCAGTGATAGAGGAAGGCAAGGTTACGGTTCGCTGATCATTGCAGATGTGTAACACCCTAAACCGGGCCTAGGAAGGTTACCACTATCTAAGCTATTGACTAGTTGATTCATGTGCTAATCAAATTGGAAAAAATGGGAGTTAATTGAGGAAATTAAAAGAATGATACTCAAATTGTAGTGATTAGTTTGTATTTCTCCCTAAACCAAGTAATCAATTTAAAGAGGAAAGAACATTAGCTAACAAATAACTAAAGGACTAAAATGTTATAGCCAACAAGTTAGAGTGCCAAATTAAAAGGACCATCTTGAATATTAGGCAAAACTTAAGCTTTGCATGGTGAAATTAAAATGGATAATGGACCTTGCACATGTCCTGCTCCCCTTGAAACAATCGACCACTATAGGAGGAAGACTTCATCTTCTTCATTAGGCCATAGCCGAAAATTTTTTAGAGAGAAAGGAGGAGAGAAAGCTTCATAGACCATCTTCAATTCATGTTTCTTGATTTATCTTTGATCAAATTAGTTTAGGAGAAGGTAAAATGCTTGCTTCCTACATGTTATAGAATGCTTCGTGAATTTGTGATGATCTTGTTTCCTAATTTGAATTGGATGAAAGTTATGCATGTTATAGTAATGTTAGCTTCTAAGATCCTTGAAATTTTGAGTGTTATTGATCAAATTGCTAAGGAGATGTGTATGGTTGCTGGAAATTGAGGATAGGGACTGTTTTGCTAGTTGAAAATGTGTAAACATGCTTGGTTGTATATACTGCCCTGTTTTGATCACATTGCTAAGTGAATTGAGACTTTAATAGAGTAAATAGCTTGCTGGAAAATGAATTCATATAATTGGATTAGTTAAAGCTAGGTAATGGACTGCTCAAATGGTGAATTAGAGGAATGTTGTTGATCAAATAGATCAAATTGAAGATAGCACTATAATGCCCTTATTTCACATGTTTAACACGTAATTAAACTAACCTAGACTTGTATGAGTATGTATATAAGTTGAATTAACATGTTAGAAGTACCATCTAAGTGATTAATGAAGCTAAAAATCTAGCTTGGTGAAATTTGCCCAGAAAACTTTGTTCTGGGCAGTAACTTTGAAAAATCACCATAAATTGTATAAAGGGAATTTAAGTCTGATATTTTATGAACAGTGCCTTAACATGTCTAAATTCATTAGGAGAAAACAGAACTAAATTCTGGATTGTAGAATGAATTGTAGAGAAGAAACACTAGGGACAGTGCAAATTGTCTAGTGTTGTAAATTGCCCTGTCTTTAAGCTAAAAACTGTATTAATTGGCAATATGGTTAGAAACAAAATTAAGTTAGCTTTTCAATGGTGTAAACCAATTGAAATTCTGATGTACGGAATGAAAGTTATGCATGTTTACATAAGCAGTACACCTGCTGCCTGGCAGCAGCAGTTTAGATGTCTTGGACAGTTTTGTAAACTGTTCTGTAAACAGTTTGGTTACTACCCTGTTTTGCCCAAATTGGAATGCAAACAATTGTAGTAATGTGCATTAATGCATATATATGAATATGTTGCTTGTTTCTTACATGAAATATATGAATATTGTTGCCAGGTTAAGTGATTGTGTAAACACATTTGACTGCTTGAGATGGGTAATTATTATGCTCAATGTACCTTGTTTGACATGTAATTACTTGTATGAATTGTTAGAGCAAGGAGTAAATCTTGTGGAGGAAGAGAGAGTGGGGCATTCGAAAGCTAAAAACAGGGGGATTTGTATACAAGACAAATAAGCTTAGCTTGGAGTATTGTGAGTGTAGTTTACAATAGGGTTAGGACTTAGGTCCTAACCAAATATGCATGATTAGCTTCTTGCTATTGATGTGTCATGATAATGAGCTTAATTTAACTTGAATGTGAATAAAAGGGAAGATTGGACTAAACTAAAATTGTGAATAAATAATAGCATGCAATTTGATAAATTAATTAGAAAGAAAAGTGAAAACAAATGCTTGATTCTTGATGCCTTAGGTGTGAACCATTGAATGCTTACTTGAATGTGATCCTTGAACATGAATTGTCTTGCCTTGAACATGAATTTTCTTGCCTTGAACTTGAAACACTTGAAAACGTGAAAAGTAATTGTAGAGCTAAGGCTCAATTGGCCTAAGGGCTAAAGCATGATGTTGCTATACCTTGCTTGAATTGATTCTTGAATGATACATGATCTTGAACTTGAAAAGCTTGAAAACACTTGAATAAATGAAGTGTAATAAAAAATACCTTGGTTGCTAGTTGAATAGGTAGAAGAGCATGTGATACGAGCATGAGATGGGTCAAAATAATCATATTGGAAAAGAAGTTGAAACTGCTTTGCAAGTCAGAAACATCAGTCAACTTGCGAAGCATTTTGGGATGGGTCCAGGCATTTATGGGTCAACATGTCTTCTTAAAACTTGTCCGAATGCAAATTAGCTTTCCAACGCATCTTGAAACACCTCAATCGGACATCTGGATCTCAAGATATGTCTATTTTAGCGAAGACAGCGCATGCAGAAATTCCTATACGGGATTAATACGAGATTTTTGGATAATTACGAATTTTCAAGATTTTATTTGATTATTTGTAATTTAAATCAATATAGGATTCTGCAATATCTATCAGGATCAGATTTATTTAATTAGGATTTTATTTTTAGCATTTATTTATTATTAGAAGTTACTTATCTAATTAGGAGATTAGATTTTAGCATTTATTTATTGTATTTAATTCCTAAGTTTAGTAGGATTAGAACTTCTCCATGGCCTATATAAAGGAGGCTTCACCCACATTGTGTTGTCACGGGGCCATTACCCTCTTTCCAAAAGACATGTCTGATAGGATATGCAGCGCCACCGTATTTATATCCCAAGACCTCCCTTTTCCTTTCCGATGTGTGATTAATGACTCCGTCACTTCTCAGGCGTGACATTCTCCCCCACTCAACTTCGTGACGCCCTCGTCACGAGCTTCCGCTCTCTTGATGGGCCACCTTGTCACAGTTGTCCACCTTGCCTACCCCACTCATGGGCGCTCAGCGTGAAATCGAGCAGTCAAAGGGTCGCTCTGATACCAAATGATAGAGTAGCGCAATCTTGGATTTGGAGGCCTTCAATCAAGTTGTTGCAAGAACTAGAAGCTCTAGACTCAATCAAGGAAGTTTGGGCAGATCTGAAAATTCACGAGAAAAGAGAAGGGATTTTCTTGAAATTTTTAGATTCAAGGATGGACATTTAAAGAAAGAAAGATAAGATGAAGGATTATATGATAAGAAATAAGAATATAAAAAAAAGATTAAAAAATATTGAGAAAGAGATAAGTAAAACAAATCTGAAAATTCTAGCTTTGTTTATGGAATTATGGAAGATGGAGTGAAGGTTGAAGATGAAGATGACTTGCGAATTGTGATGTTGTTTTGTCCTTGGCACCCTCTTAGACTGAATTATCTAAGCAAACAACCTCAAGCGGCTCTAACCCACCCTCCTAGACGCAATTATCTAGGTAAGCAAGAGTGTGAAGATGATCTCCCTCACAAGAACTCGTCGAACTTATGTTGAAGAAGACTTTGAAGGCACAAGTAATCAGCACTTGCAAAAGCAAACTCACTAAATATTTCATAAATCAAAGAAAATCTTGAAAATTCGTAATTATCCAAAAATCTCGTATTAATCCCGTATAGGAATTTCTGCATGCGTTGTCTTCGCTAAAATAGACGTATCTTGAGATCCAAAAGTCCGATTGAGGTATTTCAAGATGCGTTGGAAAGCTAATTTGCATCCTGGCAAGTTTTAAGAAGACATTTTGACCCATAAATGCCTCGATCCCATCCAAAAATGCTTTGCAAGTTGACTGATGTTTATGACTTGCAAAGTAGTTTCAACTTCTTTTGCAAGATGATTATTTTGACCCCTCTCATGCTCGTATCAGCATGCCTTAGAGTCTAGAGCTCATTGTGTCAGGGTGGACTACAGTCCAGGGCTAAGGCCCCTAATTGGCGACAGACGGAGGGTATGTATGTGGTCTTTGGCGACAGTAGGAGGGTTGACCAGTACTACGGTACATCTTGCGGCGACAATTGGTTGGAGACTCGATTACCTAGACAAACTATGAACCAAGGATTGTGTTAAAAGAATATAAATGAGCTAATAAGTATAAATTGCTTGATTACTTGTTATGTAAGTATGAATTGTTTGATTACTTGTCATGTAACTATAAATAGCTTCACTACTTGTTATGAAAACGTGAATTGCTTGATTACTTGTAATGTAACCATGAATAGCTTGAATACTTGTTACATAAGCATGAATTGCTTGATTTCTTGTCATGAAGGTATGATTTGCTTGATTTCTTGTTATATAAGTATGAATTTCTATCTTTTGCTTCTTATGTTAGTCGAATGCTTTGAAATCCTTACTTAGGATCATTCTTGTCTAATTGACACTTAACTTGATACAACAATTGGTTAGAACTAGTTACTACCTCGCTAAGTACATTCTTGTACTTACCACTCTTGTTTTCATTCTTCCCAACCACAGGATAAAGGATTCGATCGTCGCTTGATCCTGAAGCCTAATTTCTTGAGCTCGAAGCAAGGCACAAGCGTAGCTAAAGTATGGTTCATACTTGTTTTGTACTCCCCTAGTCGGTGGCGCTTAGAATGTATATATTGAACTTGTGCATGCATTTTGAATACTTGAAACTTTTATATAGATATTCTTAAATGGGCTTATCATGTTGTGAACTTGGTTGATAATGTGAATCAAGTAATGAACTCAATTCTAAGTAATAGAAAAGTATTTTGCTACGCTTATGGATATATATATATTGAATGTTGAAAGTAATTGGTCTAGACTATCATGCTATTCGAATGGCTTATGAGATAATATAGTCACTTGCGTGAACATACCATGTTGTAAGTGTTTTTATAAGTTTGTATGGTAAATGCCGAATGGTAAGGCTTGGCATATGGCTTGCTTGGAGACAAGGTATGTACAAATGATCATGTCTAGTAAATTTTATGTATGAAATGTTACATGTATCAATCTAAGGAACAATGAAATGAAATGGAAGCATGCTTGCTCTCTTAGGTTATTTAAATGATGGTTGTATGATGATGTCAATTGAATTGTTTGGTAACCTATAATGTCTTGTAAACAAAATATGAGGTTTCTTACATGTTAAGTTATATATGTTTGGTTACTTGATAGTTAAGTAACTCACCTAATAGGGATGAGTTAACCTATTCTTGCCTCGTTCTTGCTTGTAATGTGCTTGGTAACACTCCTGAAACCGGTTTGCTACTAACCGGGGGTAGGGGGTTTTATATTTGTTTGGTATCAGAGTGTTTTTAGTCGGTTCTAGGACTAAACTGAGCTCTCTTGCATCATATAGGATACTTGTGCCACCTAGGAGACTTGTATTGTATAGCTTGTGTCTTTGCTTAACTAAACCGAATTCTTAATTATTCTATTTAAATGTAGAATGTCTGAAACAAGGCTTGCTCGGGACGATGAAAGTCCCGTAGGCTCCTCAAATGAAGTAGATAGTGTGAGGAAGGAGCAGAATCCTCCAGAACAACAAGCTCAACCTTGATTGTAAAGTTGAACTTAAAGCCTGAAATTGTAAAACAAAGCCTTGTAGTTTCGAACCCTATAGGGGGAATTACAAACATAAGCTTTATCTGTAGAAATTGTCCCCTATTCATTTGAAATGTACCACTTCTTGTTAATCTATATGTACTACCAACTTACGAGTTCGATCTAGTATTGGGACTAGATTTGTTAAGCAAGCATGAAGCCTGGGTAGATTTCCTAAATAGGAGACTTTACCTCTGGGGTTTAGGAAAGGAATCAATTCTTCTAATTGACAAGAAACCGACTTCAATCTTTGCTACTATGGTCTTACAAGATGAACTTGAATTCGGCTTACCTAGTGTGCCTATTGTATCTGAATATCTCGATGTTTTTCCTGAGGAACTCCCTGGTCTCCCTCCAACCAGAGAAGTAGAGTTTGGGATCGATGTTCAAACTGGAACAACTCCGGTGTCCATCACACCTTATCGAATGGCACCTGTTGAATTGAAAGAACTCAAAAAGCAATTCCAAGAGCTACAAGACAAGGGTTTCATTAGGCTTAGCTCGTCTCCCTAAGGTGCTCCAGTCTTGTTCGTGAAGAAGAAATATGGGACTATGCGACTATGTATTGACTACAGACAATTGAACAAGCTTACTATCAAGAATCGATATTCTCTCCCAAGGATTGAAGATCTTTTCAATCAAATCAAAGATGTTGCGGTATTCTCAAAGATTGATCTACGATCAGGATACTACCAAATGAGGGTAAAAGAAGAAGATGTACCCAAGATAGCCTTTCGTACTCGATATGGCCATTTTGAATTCCTTGTAATGCCATTCGGGTTAAAGAATGCTCTAGCTGCTTTCATGGATCTCATGAACCGTGTATTCAAGCCCTATCTTGACAAGTTTGTGGTTTCCTTTTATTGATGACATTTTGGTGTATTCTCGGAATAAGGAATAACATTCTGAGCACCTTCGAATTGTATTGCAAACCCTCTGAGAACGTCAATTGTTTGCTAAGTTCTCTAAATGCGAATTTTGGCTATCGAAAGTGTCGTTCCTTGGCCATGTCATTTCGACAAAAGAGATTAAAGTAGACCCGAGCAAAATTCAATCCATCCTAGATTAGAGACCTCCTAGGAATATTGGTAAGGTCAGTAGCTTTCTCAATTTAGCCGGGTATTATCGACATTTTGTCAAGGGATTCTCATCCATTGTTGCAAGTTTGACTAAGCTAAACCCTTTGTTTGGTCGGAGAACCAACAACAAAGCTTCAATTAGCTTAAACAAGCCCTGACCCATGCTCTGATTCTCATCCAACCAGTACCAGGCAAGGAGTACACTGTGTACAGTGATACATCTCATTTGGGACTAGGATGTGTCCTAATGCAAGATGGAAACATGGTAGCTTACTCTTCAAGGCAACTAAAACCACATGAGTCAAACTACCCTACTCACGATCTGGAATTGGTAGCTATCGTGATTGCACTCAAAGTCGGGGGACATTACTTGTATGGAGAGAAATGAAACTTGTTCACAGAACACAAGAGCCTCAAATACCTCCTAACTCAGAAAGACTTGAATTTGAGGCAAAGAAGATGGCTATAGTTACTTAAAGACTACGATTTAGTTATCGACTACCATATGGGGAAAGCAAACGTGGTTGCTGGTGCCCTTAGTCGCAGACCATACTCAGGTAAACCCTTAAATCTAAATCCTAGAATAATTCATTCGAAATGTTCATTTCTTGACTTGCAAGTAACCATTCAAATTAGACATTTCTTGACTTACAAGTAACTATTCGAAAATCTACCTTAATGATCTTTTCCATTCGTTTATAGCTTCCTTGGCTATCAATGTTCATTTTTGTTTATCCAAAGGACGAAAATTCTTATCTGAACTTCAAGTTCAATCTAGTCTAATCTCGGAAATCAAAGAACTTCAACAAAATGATCCAAATCTTCAAAAGATCATGACCAAGGTAAACTCTGAGTCTAATTCTAACTTCTCCCTCAAGTTGAATGGACTCTTCTATTTCAAGGATAGAGTATGTGTTCCTAACAATGAGGAACTAAAACACGAGATGTTACAAGAAGCTCACCAAAGCTCTTTCTCGACTCACCCTGGATCAGTTAAGATGTACAAAGACCTAAAGCCACTATACTGGTGGCCAGGCATGAAATCGGCTATCACAGACTTTGTTTCAAAATGCTTAACTTTTCAGAGGGTCAAAACCGAGCATCAAGTCCCCACTGGATTGCTCCAACCAATCGAATTCCCTCAGTGGAAATGGGATCAAATTACAATGGACTTCATTTCTGGTCTTCCTTCCACTCCAAGAAAAAACGATGTTGTGTGGGTGATTGTTGATAGATTCACAAAGTCTACTCATTTCATCCATGTTTGAATGGACATTAGCCTGGAAACCTAAACCGAGTTATACATTCGTGAAGTGATTCGATTACACGGTGTACCTGCAGCTATAATCTTCGATCAAGATCCTAGATTTGCTTCCCGATTCTGGAATTCCTTGTAGAAGGTTCTAGGAGCTAAAGTGCACCTTAGTACAGCCTTTCATCCTCAATCAGATGGACAATCTGAAAGAATCATCCAAATACTTGAAGATATGCTATGTGCTTGTGTTATAGACTTCAGAAAGAATTGGGAAAAGTCTTTACCCCTATAGAATTTGCTTACAACAATAGCTACCAGACAATCTATCCAGATGGCTCCCTTCGAAGCTCTATACGGGAGGAAATGTAGAACTCCCTTGTGTTGGTCTGAATTGGGAGAAAACAAAAGTATTGGGACCTCAATCATGATCGATTGAAGCAAGCCTTTGATAGACAGAAAACCTATACAAATTGGAAAATGAGAGACATCCAATACAATGTTGGAGACAAAGTCTTCCTCGAAGTGTCCCCTTGGAAGAAAGTCTTTCGATTTGGAAGAAAAGGGAAACTCAGTCCCTGATTCATTGGTCCATTTGAAATCATTGAAAGGATAGGGCCAGTAGCATATCGATTGGATCTTCCCAATGAATTTGACAAGATTCATAATGTCTTTCATGTGTCTATGTTTCGAAGATATAGGTCTAACCCATCCCATCTCCTTGAGCCTGAAGAAGTAGAGTTGAATCCTGGTTTGTCTTACGAAGAAGAACCAGTCCAGATTCTTGATCGTGAAGTTACAAAGCTCAGGAACAAAACCGTTCCTCTTGTAAAGGTCTTGTGGAGAAACCACAAGATAGAAGAGGCAAGTTGGGAATCTGAAGAAATCTTGAGGAAGCAACATCCTCACCTATTCGATTCAGGTAAATTTGAGGGTGAATTTATTTTAAGGAGGGGAGAATTGTAACAACCTAAACCGGACCTAGGAAGGTTACCACTATCTAAGCTATTGACTAATTGAGTCATGTACTAATCAAATTGGAAGAATTGGGAGTTAATTGAGGAAAATAAAAGAATGATACTCGAATTGTAGTGATTAGTTTGTATTGCTCCCTAAACCAAGTAATCAAATTAAAGAGGAAAGAACATTAGCTAACAAATAACTAAAGGACTAAAATGTTATAGCCAACAAGTTAGAGTGCCAAATTAAAAAGACCATCATGAATATTAGGCAAAACTTAAGCTTTGCATGGTGAAATTAAAATGGATAATGGACCTTACACATGTCCTTCTCCCCTTGAAACAATCAGCCACTATAGGAGGAAGACTTCATCTTCTTTATTAGGCCATAGCCAAAAATTTTTGAGAGAGAAAGGAGGAGAGAAAGCTTCATAGACCATCTTTAATTCATGTTTCTTGATTTAGCTTTGATCAAATTAGCTTAGAAGAAGGTAAAATACTTGATTCCTACATGTTATAGAATGCTTGAATCATGAATTTGTGATGTTCTTGATTCCTAATTTGAATCGGATGAAAGTTATGCATGTTATAGTGTTGTTAGCTTCTAAGATCCTTGAAATTTTGAGTGTTATTGATCAAATTGCTAAGGAAATGTGTATGGTTGCTGGAAATTGAGGATATGGAGTGTTTTGCTAGTTGAAAATGTGTAAACATGCTTGGTTGTATATGCTGCCCTGTTTTGATCACATTGCTAAGTGAATTGAGACTTGAACAGAGTAAATAGCTTGCTGGAAAATGAATTCATATAATTGGATTAGTTAAAGCGAGGTAATGGACTACTCAAAAGGCGAATTAGAGGAATGTTGTTGATCAAATATATCAAATTGAACATAGCACTATAATGCCCAGATTTCACAAGTTTAACGCATAATTGAATCGACCTAGACTTGTATGAGTATGTATATAAGTTGAATTAACATGTTAGAAGTACCATCTGAGTGATTAATGAAGCTAAAAATCTAGCTTGGTGAAATATGCCCAAAAAACTCTGTTCTAGGCAGTAACTTTGAAAAATCACCATAAATTGTATAAAGGGAATTTAAGTCTGAGATTTTTATGGACAGTGCCTTAACATGTCTAAATTCATTAGGAGATAACATAACTAAATTCTGGATTATAGAATGAATTGTAGAGAAGAAACACTAGGGATAGTGCAATCTGTCCAGTGTTGTAAATTGCCCTGTCTTTAAGCTAAAAACTGTATTAATTGGCAAAGAAATAAAATACAAGGCCTATATGGTTAGAAAGACAATTAAGTTAGATTTCCAACGATGTAAACCAATTGAAATTCTGACATATGGAATGAAAGTTATGCACGTTTAAGTAAGCAGTGCACCTGTTGCCTGGAAGCAGTAGTTTAGATGTCTTGGACTGTTTTGTAAACTGTTTTGTAAACAGTTTGGTTACTCCCCTGTTTTGCCCAAATTGGAATGTAAACAATTGTAGTGATGTGAATTAATGTATATATATGAATATGATGCTTGTTTCTTACATGAAATATATGAATATTGTTGCCATGTTAAGTGATTGTGTAAACACATTTGACTGCTTGAGATGGGTAATTATTATGCTCAATGTACCTTGTTTGACATTTAATTACTTGTATGAATTGTTAGAGCAAGGAGTAAATCTTGTAGAGGAAGAGAGTTTGGAGCATTCGAAAGCTAAAAACAAGGGGATTTGGATACAAGACAAATAAGCTAGCTTGGAGTATTGTGGGTGTAGTTTACAATAGGGTTAGGACTTAGGTCTTAACCAAATATCCATGATTAGCTTCTTGCTATTGATATGCCATGATAATGAGCTTAATTTAACTTGAATATGAATAAAAAGGAAGATTGGACTAAACTAAAATTGTGAATAAGTAATAGCATGCAAATTGATAAATTAATTAGAAAGAAAAGTGAAAACAAATGCTTGATTCTTGATGCCTTGGGTGCGAACCATCGAATGCTTTCTTGAATGTGATCCTTGAACATGAATTGTCTTGCCTTGAACATGAAACACTTGAAAACGTGAAAAGTAATTGTAGAGCTAAGGCTTAATTGGCCTAAAGGCTAAAACATGATGTTGTTATACCTTGCTTGAATTGATTCTTGATTGATACATGATCTTGAACTTGAAAAGGTTGAAAATTCTTGAATAAATGAAGTGTAATCAAACAACCTTGGTTGCCAGTTGAATAGGTTGAAGGGCATGCCTTAGAGTCTAGAGCTCATTGTGTCAGGGTGGACTACAGTCCAGGGCTAAAGCCCCTAATTGGCGACAGACGGATGGTATGTATGTGGTCTTTAGCGACAGTAGGAGAGTTGACCAGTACTACGGTACATCTTGTGGCGACAGTTGGTTGGAGATTCGATTACCTAGACAAACTATGAACCAAAGATTGTGTTAAAAGAATATAAATGAGCTAATAAGTATGAATTGCTTGATTACTTGTTATGTAAGTATGAATTGTTTGATTACTTGTCATGTAACTATAAATAGCTTGACTACTTGTTATGTAAACATGAATTGCTTGATTAATTGTCACGTAACCATGAATAGCTTGACTACTTGTTATGTAAGCATGAATTGCTTGATTTCTTGTCATGAAGGCATGAATTGCTTGATTTCTTGTTATATAAGTATGAATTTCTGTCTTTTGCTTCTTATGTTAATCGAATGCTTTGAAATACTTAGTTAGGATCATTCTTGTCTAATTGACACTTAACTTGATATAACAATTGGTTAGAACTAGTTACTACCTCACTAAGTACAATCTTGTACTTACCACTCTTGTTTTCATTCTTCCCAACCATAGGATAAAGGATTCGATCGTTGCTTGATCCTGAAGCCTAATTTCTTGAGCTCGAAGCAAGGCACCAGCATAGCTAAAGTATGGTTCATACTTGTTTTGTACTCCCCTAGTTGGTGGCACTTAGATTGTATATATTGAACTTGTGCATGCATTTTGAATACTTGAAACATGTATATATATGTTCTTGAATGGACTTATCATGCTGTGAACTTGGTTGATAATGTGAATCAAGTAATGAACTCGATTCTATGTAATGGAAAAGTATTTTGTTGCGCTTATGGATATATATATATATTTAATGTTCAAAGTAATTGGTCTAGACTATCATGTTATTCGAATGGCTTGTGAGATAATATAGTCAGTTGTGTGAACATACCATGTTGTAAGTGTTTTTATAAGTTTGTATGGTAAATGCCGAATGGTAAGGCTTGGCATATGGTTTGCTTGGAGACAAGGCATGTACAAATGATCATGTCTAGTAAATTTTATGTATGAAATGTTACATGTATCAATCTAAGGAACAATGAAATGAAATAGAAGCATGTTTGCTCACTTAGGTTATTCAAATGATGGTTGTATGATGATGTCAATTGAATTGTTTGGTAACCTATAATGTCTTGTAAACAAAATATGAGATTTCTTACATGCTAAGTTATATATGCTTGGTTACTTGATAGTTAAGTAACTCATCTAATAGAGATGAGTTAACCTATTCTTGCCTCGTTCTTGCTTGTAATGTGCTTGGTAAAGCTCCCAAACTGGTTTGCTACTAACATGGGTAGGGGTGTTACAAGACATGCTACTACTTTGCTCATTCTATTGTTGTATCCTTGGAGATAGACGTCCAAGCTTTCTCAACCACAATAGGAGCGGGCGAATCTGTCGTAAGGAAAATGTGTGTTACATAGGACTCAACACAAGTAAACGGTTTCAATTTACTATTTTAATAGTTGATTTATATTTCGAATATTCTTGTATTTATTTTTATGATATGTTTAATTTAAGGGTAAAGTTCACAAACAGTCACTGTGTAACCCCCTTGACCCGACCTAGTCATAGGACCGAACCGAGCGAGCTATATTAGGTTTACTGAAGTAAACAGAGAAGATAAAACCCGAAACACGTCCATTTTTCCCTTTTATCTTATCTAGATGCATAATTATTAACCTACATATACATACTGATCTCTGGTGAAAACCTAACTCAATTGGGCGTCGAATTGACATCCAATTGTCTAGATGCATGAGTAGGGTAATTATGTCCATGCACCTTCAATTGTCTAGATGCATACACAACTACCTTACTCTCCTGCATCAACACTTAACCAAGCCCAACGTAGGACGCATCACTATAAACAACAAACTCTTTTCCTGATTCAGGTTGAACCAAGACTGGAGCTCGTTTCAAAGCTTCCTTCAATCTTTCAAACGCCCGTTGCCTATCATTCGTCCACTCAAAACGAACATTCTTCTGCAACAACTTGGTTAAAGGAGCAGCTAAACTGGAGAACCCCTCAACAAACCTACGATAATAACCCGCCAAACCAAGAAAACTCCAAACTTCTAACATGGATTTAGGCACCTTCCAACTCACCACAGCCTCAATCTTGTGCGAATCAGCACGAATTCCCTTGGTCGACACAACATGCCCAAGGAAAACAACCTTTCTAAGCCAAAACTTACATTTGCTTAACTTGGCATACAACTGGTTAGCCAACAACGTCTGAAGCACAATCCGTAAATATCTATCATGATCCTCCTCGGTACGAGAGTACACAAGGATATCATCGATAAACATAACCACAAACTGGTCTAAAAACTCATGGAACACCCGATTCATCACCTTCCAACATGGATTTAGGCACCTTCCAACTCACCACAGCCTCAATCTTGTGCGAATCAGCACGAATTCGCTTGGTCGACACAACATGCCCAAGGAAAACAACCTTCCTAAGCCAAAACTCACATTTGCTTAACTTGGCATACAACTGGTTAGCCAACAACGTCTGAAGCACAATTCGTAAATATCTATCATGATCCTCCTCGGTACGAGAGTACACAAGGATATCATCGATAAACACAACCATAAACTGGTCTAAAAACTCATGGAACACCCGATTCATCATGTCCATGAAAGCAGCCGGTGCATTGGTCAACCCAAACGGCATCAGCAAAACTCATAATGCCCGTACCTCGTACGAAAAGCTATCTTGGGCACATCTACATCCTTCACTTTTAACTGATAGTACCAAGACCTCAAATCTATCTTAGAAAACACATAAGGCACCTCTGAACTGATCAAACAAATCGTCTATCCACAGAAAAGGATATTTGTTCTTTATTGTCAACTTGTTCAGTTGCCGATAGTTTATACACATCCGTAATGTACCATCCTTCTTCTTCACAAACAACACTGGTGTACTCTACGGTGAAATACTAGGTCTAATAAAATCTCAATCAAGCAACTCCAGCAGTTGCGGCTTCAACTCCTTTAACTCCTTCAGGGCCATGCGATACGAAGCAATAGACACTGGTGTCGTTTCTGCAAAGACCTCGATGCCAAACTCAACCTCACGATCTGGTGGCAACCTCGGAAACTCTTCCGAAAAAACACCCAAAAACTCACATACGGTGCGAATATCTTGCACCATCAACTCCTTCAAACCAAGAATCATCACATACGTCAAGAAAGCCTGACATCCGGAATCCATAATTCGACTCGCTTCCAAAGCCAAAACAGCATTAGACAATAACTTAGCACTCTCACCAACAACTACCACCTCAAAATCATTTGATAACCTCAAGGATATATGTTTGGTCTCAAAATCCACCACATCCTTGTGTTCGGTCAACCAATCCATACCCAAAATCACATCAAAACCATAGAATGGCAACTCCATCAAGTCCACGGCAAACTCATGTCCCTGAACCATCAGCGGACACCTACAATACAACCTCCTAACCACGACTGTCTCCCCAAGAGAACTAGTCACTCTAACACCCACATTAAGAATTTCAACAGGTATATCAAGCAACTGTGCATGCTCACTCAAGATGTATGAGAGGGTAGAACCAGAATCAACCAACGAATACAACGGTAAAGACTGTAAAGAGAATGTACCTGCAATCACATCGGTGTCATTGTGACCCTCTTGGTGCGTATACACCCTATATGGTCTACCTCCCTCAGGCTGGATAGCAATGGTATGAGCCATAGTCATCTTCCCACCATCTCTACGCTGAAATGGTCCACGACCTTTATGCGGAGCAATAATAGGTGCAGCACCCTGCCCACCTCTAGCCAACAAGGACAATCACGTCTCAGATGGTTGCCAGACCCACAACTCCAACAAGAATTGGCTACAACAGGCACAAGTGCCTGACCTTCCCTAGCCAAACACGGACAACCTCGCCTCAGATGATCACGCGATCCACAAGCCCAACAAGTATTGTGCGGAGCTCTAACCTAGGTACTCTAACCCTGCGCTCCACGTCTAGCAACACCTCCACCACGCCTCGGCTCAGGGCGATACCTCATATCTCAGTGTCTCTTAGCCTGACCACCGCTAAAACTAGAATCAACCGCTTACCAAAGCTAAAGCCCCAAGACCCATAAGCCATACCCAGATTTTGCTCAACATCCTTAGCTCGCGAAACCAACATATCAAAATTTGTGTAATCAGCAGCAGCATGTATGTCTTGACCTCCTACACGAGCCCGTAGCGGAAACAATCACATCGCGTATGCTCGTTAGGAACTAACTCAGGTGCATACTGGCTCAACCTCACAAACTGCACCTCGTACTCAGCAACAGACATACTGCCCTACACCAAAGCCATAAACTCACGCTTCCTATCGCCCTGATATCGGACTCCCAGGTAC
Organism: Hibiscus mutabilis; assembly: GCA_019671005.1. Classification (NCBI taxonomy): domain Eukaryota; kingdom Viridiplantae; phylum Streptophyta; class Magnoliopsida; order Malvales; family Malvaceae; genus Hibiscus; species Hibiscus mutabilis. The sequence goes on along the minus strand of CM033728.1, from coordinate 21,588,696 downwards.
TTCTTTCGGAAAGCACCACAAAAGAACTCCCAAGTTACATCTTTAGTCACCATACCAGATATCGTGGTAGTCTACCACGTATGCGCATCACCTATAACAGAAATTCAGCACAACCCAGCTTATTAGCATCAGAATAGCCCATCTGGCCCAATATCCTCTAAGTACTGGCCAACAATCCCTCATAAGCCTCAAGTGACAAACTTCAGAACTCAACTCTGCCCAAACTGCGAAGACGCTCTAGCGGCAAACCCTGCCCAACTACTGGTGGTGTTGGCACATGAACACCCACAACTGCTGCCTGAAAAGCACCGGTCATGGCCTATATCAACGGCGCCATATCACCCATCCCTGGCCCAGCTAGCGCAGGTGGTACTTGCTCCACTACCTCGAGTGGAATAGGTAGGGAAGGTGGCAACCCTCTAGGAGGTATAACATTATCCTCGATTTCCTACCCAGTGGCAGCAGCAATCATACCATATCGCAACTCTCTCCTCGGTTCCATCGTGCTAATAATATATCTAAGGCATGATAATCATTCAAATACAAAAACAAATAGGCCAACTTCAAGAAAGGATCCAAGACTTCCATTCCAAAATCATAACATTTCAAACTATAGTAATAAGGCAATGGGTTTCCCAAATTTCCCCCAACATGGCCTACAGCAACCACCGTGCATATTACAATCATCGTGCATATCAAACATCAGATAACAACTCACAATAACATCACAACAATCAAACCAACTCCCAACTATCGGGCGTCGAATTGACATCTAATTGACCACATTTGCGATTTAGGGGCCATATTGCAATTTTCGAAAACTGCAGGGTCTTAGCTCACTTTTATAATACCAACCTTTAATTAAGCAGGTTTCATGCTCACATGTTAAAAATCAAGTCAAAAAGATCATCCAATCTCATTTAATTGCATCCACAATCTTCTCACAATTACCCAACCACAACAACCGAAATCATCATCTATTCCTTTCCAAACACAACCCAGCCACAATCTAACAATCTAACACTTCCATAATCATCAATTAACACTTAAAAACATGATTAACTCATCCAAATACTTCCAGAAATTAAACAGCCACCACAACTCCACAAAAACACAAATCTAACAACCTAAACAACTAGAGATTTAAGAGTTTCGGGATTCCATTGTTAAAAACAACTTATCAACAATATAATACATCCAAAATATGATTAAAATCAATCTTCAACACTGGAAAATAGATCCAATTCGGATCTTTCACAATTTCATCAAATTTACCCAATTAAATCAATTAATCATTACAAAATCATAAAATCAGATTATAAACCATAAAGCAATGATCAAATACTTGGGACCATTCAATAGAGGAGAAAACGAACCTTACCTCTATTGTGTGATTTCTCCCTCAATTGGTTGATTAAAGCTAGGAAAACACAAGATTTCAATAAGGTTTTGTAAATCAAAGATAAAGAATCAATTACAAATCAATAATCTGAGTAAAATGATCTCTCACCTCTGGTTTTTGATGAAAACTTGAGTTTTTGGCAAAAAAGAAGTGGAGAGAAAAGTTACGTAAATTTTCTTTAAAGTGATAACTAACTTTTAATAATCAAATTCCTTTTTAATTAACTTTTAAAACACATGTTAAAAAGACTTAATTGATAGGAGAAATCACCAGCAAAAACTTGGTAAAACATCTCCTTAAGGATTCTAAGAATTTAATCCTTTTCATTTTAGTCACCTTTAAAACCAGTTTTCAAAAATCGCATTTTGGTCACTAATCAAAATGTCACACTTCCGAATCTCATTTTTCAAAATTGATTTCACCAATGTTAATAATATATTAAAAGATGATTTTTAACCATTTTCTATATTTTTATCTTACCGAAAAAAATATACGATCTCAAATCCGCCTCGAATTCCTAACCTGGTCCACCAGACCGTCTAACAAGCCACAAAACCGCTAGGCCCAAAATCGAGGCGTTACACACTGAACTTTGTTAAAAAAATGTTATTCAAACTTTCAAATGTTACAAAATGGCAATTAAAGTTTATGTTTTGTAACAAAATGATAACTCGGCCGTTAAATACTTAACGCGGTTGTTATGAAACTTTGTATAATAGCACATTTAGTCCTTCATATTTATACATTTAATCAATTTAGTCATACTTCAAAAAAAATCAATAAATTTATCCCTCGTTATTTACATATTTTTTTCAATTTGGACCTAGTTAAAAGAAATTATTCATGAATTTAGAATGGAACAAGAAGCTGAAGAGAGAGAAGGTGAACTCTTCTTTTTTTCATTTACACTCTAATATTCCTTGTAACACAGCAAAACTCGACACATTTTGCTTTGTCGCTGTACGGATTCTGAAGTCCTCTTTGTTGGTTTACCATATTTCATACCCAACTGCTTATCCATATCGACATTATGAGCAAGATTCAGCTCTTCCAGAGATTCATTCTGTGTGAGGATAACCAACACAGCAATTAGAAAATTAGATTTTGATTAAAAAAAAGCATCAAAAATCATATTGGAATTGGTAATATAACATTTCAGTGCATGACCTATTTGAAGAACCCCACCCATCCCAGTTGACACCTGTTCAGGTTCAGAACTTTTAGACAACCGTAAGGGTTCATAAGCAATGATGCTAATGCATTGCCACCCTGTTTTCATAGCTCCAGGCATATTCAACACTGAAAGTCATCTCAAACTCAAATTCAGGGTTTCTAAACGGAAGAAAAGAATATTTATAGCACAAAGCTGATCTGATATAAGACAAACCTCTTGCATAATGGGATTTCCTTGAAGATTCAGCTCAAGAATGCCACTAATGAACATAACATTAGGGTTAAGTTCAGAAAAGTATGTTGATGTTACTACACAAAAAGACAAATCAAGTTTCAAAGGCTCCTCAGTCGAGCTGAATAATGAGAGAGTCAATCCAAGTGCTCCATCCTATAAACGACATCAGAATCCAATCACAAGCAGAGGAAGAAACTTAACTAATGCTCTCAAAGCAAACTAAGCTAAACTAAACTTAAACATTTAATATTATTTTCAATTATAAATAGGACCAAATTGAAAGAATGTGTAAATAATGAGGGCTAAATTTATTGAACTTTTGAATTAGGATTAAGTTGATTGAATGTGTAAATATAAAAGACTAAATGTGCTATAATACAAAGTTTCATAACAGTCACGTTAAGTATTTAACGGCCTTTAACGGTCGAGTTATCATTTTGTTACAAAACATAAAGTTTAATTGTCATTTTGTAACATTTGAAAGTTTGGTTACCATTTTTTTATTTAAGTTTAGTGACCGTTTGTGAACTTTACCCTCAATTTAATAATAAATCAATTTTTATTTTATTTTATTTTATTTAATAATAAATTAATTTTTATTTTATTTTCTTGAATTATTAACGTTATTTTCTAACAAATATTATCGTCTCAAGAGTGATTTTGAGCGAGAATTTCAATGATGATGATGACAAGTTAATGAGTTCTAAAGAATTTCGGAGGGAGTTTGTGGTTGTTACTTTTTTAAATATCCTGGTGTGATTATACGGTAATATTTATTCAGTTTTTTTAGATCATGGCGCGCAGCACACATGATTATTTTTGTTCAGTTTGTGGTTATTTTTGTTTGTACTATTGTATTGGAGTTGTTTTATTTCGAGTTATCGCACTCAGGGTTATTGTTGTGCGGTTTGTTGTTGTCTGTTGCTATTCGAGAGTTGGATCCTGTTTATACGGGTTATTTGAATCTTAAGCTTGATCAGATCGCAACATTAATAACTAGGAGTATTATTTTATATTTGTACTGCGGCAGTCTGAACTCGTAACAATTTCTACACTCTTTTATTCGGTATTTAGCCCAACTTATTTCTAAATACAATTAATTAGGGCGGAATTTGGATCCCACCCTCACAGCACAGGGATAATATCCCTCATTGCTTCCTATTCATAGTATCTTTAAAATCATATTATCAATTATTGTATATACATTATTACACTAATAATAAATTAAGGGTAAACTACTCAGGTGACTACCGAATTATTTGGGCGTATTTAGGGGTGTTCACGGTTAACTAAAATACTACAACGGTTAACCTATAAGTTATGTTCTTAGTGCAAAAATTATATGTTCTTAGTACAATTCGAGGAGAAATGCATAGAGAATGTACCTAAGAATGCATAGAAAATTAGTGACTCTTTTTTAATGGTCATGAACACCCCTGTCATACCTACTTTGACCATTGAACTAGGCAACTCGTTAATCAGATCATCAAATTTTTAAATTAGTCTTATTTTGACCACCGCCGTTAAAAAACTAACAGATGGGTGACAGAGGGGTGACATGGCAGCTAACGAAAATTTGTAAAATTACACATTTGGTCCATGTTATTTACCTATTATATCAATTTAGTCCTAATTTTAATTTAATTAAAAAAATTAACCAACCAAGCAGATGACAACACTTGTCCCATCTTTTTTTAATTCTAATTTATTTAATTTAATAGATTTAATCAACCAACTAGAGGGTGACATGTGTCACCGTCCTCTTGGTTGGTTAATTTTTTTAATTAAATTAAAATATGACCAAATTGATATAATATATAAATAACAAAGACCAAATGTGTAATTTTATAAATTTTTGTTAATTGCCATGTCACCCCTCCGTCACACATCCGTTAATTTTTTAACGACGCTGGTCAAAATAGTACCAATTTAAAAGTTTGATGATCTGATTGACGAGTTGTCTAATTCGATATTTAAAATAGGTACGTCCAAATAGTTTAGTGGCCACATGAATAGTTTACCCATAAATTAATTAATCTTAGAAGTGATCAAGCAAATCCCAAATGTAAACATGTAGGCAGGCATCAATCTAGTTTAGTTTCAATATAAACTATCGTTAAAGAAATAAGTAGTGTTGTTTAAGGGGATAAATATTTTTGAGTTAGGATGTTTTTTTGGATAATTAGATAAATGAAGATAAATAATGATATTAAAAATTTTAAATTAAATATAATTCTTTTTTTTATAATTTTTTTTAAATTTTTACTGTTAATTTTATCTATCATTTTTATTCATTCAATTATCGAAAATTTCTCATTTCTTAGTGTAATTCCAGCTATGTAAATTTTTTAAATTCTACGCTTTGTCCATAGATCCTATCTCTATATTTTTATTAGATATTAAAATAACTAATTTAATAATAGTATCATCTTTTAAATGGTACACTTTGAGCCTACGGAGCAGCTGAAACAGTTGTAAATTGAAACGGCGGCAGACAACATCGTATTTGGTCTGAACAAAGTTGGTTAAACTGTCACTCAACTCCAACTCAAACCCATTGAACTCCTTTCACTGTCCAAACTAAAATTCCAGATTTGAACTGAAACCAATATCTTCTCTATAACTAAGGATTCATTTCAGAAGATCTAGGGTTTCTGAAAATGGAGATTTCAGAGCAGAAAGTGGTTGCTGTTATCATGGTTGGTGGACCCACCAAAGGTAAACGACCTTAGCCTTTGCCTTCTTGCTTTGTTCATACAATTTCAGGCGATTTTCTTGTTGGGTATTAATTTTGATTGATGATTGTTGTTTTCCGCCGCAGGGACTAGATTTAGGCCTTTATCATTCAATACTCCAAAACCTTTGGTCCCTTTAGCAGGCCAGCCTATGGTTCATCACCCAATTTCTGCTTGTAAACGGGTACCTTTTTCACCACCCTTTTATTCATTTTATGTATAAATTTCAAAGCAAATTATCACATTGTGGTATTCTTTGTTATTTTAATCTTATGTCCCATGATTCAAAGAGTTCATTCCTATATGTTAACATATATTTAGACATGGGCACCAGAGTATGATTCTCTAAATATATGAAAAGAACTTGAGGCCGGACATGTATTGTATGATATCACACTCATTCCCTAGTCTGAGTAACATAGAGTTTTGCTTTTGTTGTTGTTCTTGTAATTCCAATTATAATGTTTATATTCATTGATTTCCCATACCTTTGTTTTGTTTGTTTCATAGATATCGAACTTGGCTCAAATTTTTCTAATTGGATTTTATGAGGAGAGAGAGTTTACGCTATACGTCTCTTCGATCTCTAATGAGTTAAAAATACCAGTGAGGTGATTAGTGCACCAATTTGTTTTATTTTTCTCATTTCAAGCCTTTTATTCTGAGGTGGATCTCACTCATATATTTTTTCCTTCCCTTCTCAAATTGATTGAGTTAGATACTTGAAAGAGGATAAACCCCATGGTTCAGCTGGTGGCCTCCATTACTTCAGAAATATTATCATGGAAGACAACCCGGTTTGTATTCTGCTTTCCTTTTTGTATTCATTCATGCTCATTTTTTATTTAGTTTTGTGTTATTATTTCCTCTTCCCTTCAAAGTTCTGATTCTCGGTCCTCTATAACTTCTCAAACAATATGCATGTGCTATGAGTTACTTCTCATATCGTTTTCCTTTTGTGCAGTCGCATATCTTCCTGCTAAATTGTGATGTTTGTTGCAGTTTTCCGTTGACAGACATGCTAGGTAACTTTCCCGTTCTTATGTAATTATATGTTTCTGAGTCTGCTTCCCCGAGCATTAATTAGATGCTTGTTGCTGCAGAGGCTCACAAAAGATACGGTGGGATGGGAACGGTGTTAGTAATCAAGGAAAGTTCCTTTCTTTTTCAATCATCTATTATTTGTAGATTGATTTTATAGTTTACCTTAATTGCAAAAACTTTAGTCCTTGTGGTGGTCGTCTTTTGATGTTTTCTTCTTGTTTCCCGTGCAGGTTTCTGCTGAAACAGCTAACCAGTTCGGTGAGTTGGTTGCTGATCCAATCACAAAAGAGCTACTGCACTACACTGAGAAACCCGAGACTTTTGTAAGTTCATGGTGCAATTTTAACCTTTAACTTATAGTGTATGAGGAATTTATAGCTTGGTTAATAGTGCTAAGCCGGCCTTTTCGCTTTGCTGTTTACATTTGATGGATTGCAGGTAAGCGATTTAATTAACTGCGGAGTTTACATATTTACTCCCGATATCTTCACTGCCATTCAGGATGTCTCCACACATCGAGAAGACCAAGGTTGTCATTTTATTCGTAATTACAATTTTTGATGCCTTAACCAGCATAATGTAATCTTTGTATGGTCTTGTAAAAGATATGAATAAACATCATTGAATATCCTGTCCTTTTTCACTACGTGCTGCATGTTGCAGTCTTCATACTTTTACGACACGGTTGTTTCTAATATACAAGAAAAACTTTTATCTCACTACTGGAAAATGACTTTTTTTGTCGTATTGCAGCCAATTTACGCCATTTGTCCACCTTTGAAGCGCTGCAGTCTCCGACAAGGTTGTCTCTTTCAGTTGTGTTGCTGTGTTTAAACAGTTATCTTTCACTGATTTACTTTCAAATATTTAGGACTATGGATGACAGACATGTCTTTATAATTTGGCTTTTGAATATTTCTTGATGTTATTCCCAACTTTAGGATTGATTTTTTTACTGTAAGAGAAGACATACTTCTGCACATATCCTCAGGGTGCACAATCAATCTGAAACATTCTCTCTCAAATATCTCTTACCATGCTTACATTTTTCGTAATAAGATCGAGATTAAATGTTTGTCTTTGATACTTTTTTATGGTCTCTGCTCCTTGGAAAATGTTCGATATCCTTTTCTTTTTGGGTGCAGTTATTTGTTGTGAAATGCTGCAGTTCTAACTTCTAATCTTAATGCCGATATCTATTTCCTCTAGGACTTTTCCCCTCGATTTTGTTAGATTGGATCAAGATATTTTGTCCCCATTTGCGGGAAAGAAGCAGTTATATACATATGAAACCATGGATTTCTGGGAACAAATCAAGACTCCGGGGTAAAATGTTTTGGATTGATGTTGGCCTTTTTTCAATGAGTTATCATTGATTCTGCTCTATATTTAAACTTAACATTATCCATACAGGATGTCTTTAAAATGTTCTGGTCTTTATCTTTCTCAATTTCGGTTTACCTCCCCTGATCTATTGGCTGGTGGAGATGGAACTAAAAGTGCTTTGGTTGTTGGCGATGTTTATCTGCATCCCTCAGCCAAAGTACATCCGACCGCAAAGGTATTCCTGCTAGTCTTTTTTATTCGAGCAATTCTCGATATTTGTTGCCCAATCGTGGAACCAAATGCTAAGTTGCTTTCATGAACAGATTGGCCCCAATGTCTCTATTTCAGCAAATGTTCGTATAGGAGCTGGGGCAAGGCTTATAAATTGTATCGTCTTGGATGATGTCGAAGTTCAGGTAAGGAAGTTCATGTTTGAGGGTAAATCACAACTTTCATTGTGTTGAACCTGTGTTTATTCATTCGAGAAAAATATAATTTGGTGTACTTTCTCCTGGCAGGAAAACGCAGTTGTTATTAATTCTATTGTCGGATGGAAGTCGTCTGTAGGGAAGTGGTCTCGTGTCCAGGCAAGTTTAGTACCCTTGCGTCGATACAATATTATATTACTGTGTTCAATTAGTTTTGTTTATAATCATAGCATGCACAAATTGTTTCCTGGATGGGGTATAAAACTTGATTGATGATTATCCGGAAACAACCGATAAAAATTTGTAGGGAGAAATTACCAAATTTTGCTTTCACGAAAAATTTGTAGGGATAAAGAGAGATTATTTTGCTTTGCTGGCTGATGATGTTCAACCTTATTTTTCCAGGCTGATGGAGACTACAATGCAAAGCTCGGAATTACTATCCTCGGTACTTTTCCATACTAAATTTCTGGAGGGTTTGGTATAATATATTTTTAACAGAAAAAATGCTGATGCACTTGAAGAAAGGTTGAGCTTTAGTTTAATTTCTGTTGCAGGAGAGACTGTAATGGTAGAAGATGAAGTTGTTGTGATCAATAGTATTGTTCTTCCAAATAAGACCCTTAACCTAAGCGTGCACGATGAGATCATCTTGTGACGGTGGAAAGGTTCTGCAAGCCTCTTTCTCACAGAAGTCCCTATTTTCGGCCTACGAAACAGAAGAAAGACAATCTAAGAGTATTTTCAAAGGCAATGGTAAGTAAGAGCATAGTCGAGATTGAAGTACAGCTGTGGAATAGTTTTACGACCAAAACCTTGAGATGGATGAATAGTTTATAATTATCAAATTGAAGCTTAGAAGTTCTCAAATTCAGAATGCAAGAACTCTTTCTGATTGGTTCTCTGTTTTGTTGCAACATGGAGTTTTGCTGCTTTCTTGACTGAAATAAGATGGCAATCGGAAAACTTTACTCCCTTCTTTCAATGTGCAGATTTTATGATATTTAGGGTTCGGTTCTTTGACCTATATCAAGTTTAACTTGCTGGCTATAAGTTAAATTACTAAAAGGATAACTTTCAACCGAGTTAATACTCAATCGACCATTACATATATACGTTGAGAGCTAATTCCTTGTTTTACTACATAAGTATTAATAGATGTTTGAAATTAGTTCATTACCATCTCGTGTACGAAAACATGTATGAAAAAAATAATACTCAACTAATGCTAGCGAATACTTGTTTAAAACAAAATGACAAGCAAAACTGAAGATTCTGATCCAACGGTCGATTAGGAAACCCTACCTTCCCGCAACGAATTCAGAAAAATGAATTTCTCAGTGTTACAAAACTATCCCGATATCGTAGTTCAATGAAGGAAACCTAACCGTTCCATGAAATCACTCACTCCTAAGCCACATGCTCAGAAAAATCTTTACTTTCATCTAGTCTTTCGGGTCTCAGATCAGTCTGAAATTTCATGAAACAGCAGCATAGAGTAGTTAATAACGAGTACTCATAATCATGTTGACGGTGGGGAAACAAGGTTTGCCCTCCTTTGCCACGAACTCCATTCAATCCAGATCAGTAGGTATGTCGTAGTTAAATTGACCCTACGATGCATTCACTGGTGTGGCCTTAATTCCAACTTGTATGCTTGTATTTCCATGGGAGGGATGATTAAACGTCCATCTCGAGCAACATCACTGAATTGCTCGGTGTACCCTAGCATCTCCATGTCATCATGCAGAAGATTTAAAGAAGTTGCTTTTGCATTCAGCACTGCAAGATCTTTGAACATATTGAACAGATTAACAGGATCATTGGCCACAGTTGGACATCGAGATCGGGCCTTCTTGCAGTAAGAGGAATCCCGGTTTCGCCTATGCAAGATTAAGACAAACTGAGGATCTCCAAGCTGCTGCTGCTGAGAATATTTTGATGGTCGGGGGACTTTGAAGCACACAATGTGCAGATCACACGGTAAGGGATTAGCTAAAGGAGAAAAAGATGTTGAGTGTGTCGGCACAGAAATTTCTTGTGGTTTCTTGGCAATGAATGCATGTAAAGGAAAGTTTAAGTGAGCATTAACACAGTGAGGAAGAAGAGACGGACTCAGTGGAAGAGGGTTTGAAGCGGGATCTGAAATTGAAGAAATGTTGGATTCCATCAAGATATGGAAAACCACATTCATGACTCGATTGTCTGTCACTCCTTGCCCAAGACCACGTCCATCATCTCTCACCAAACGGCGGTCCAGCATAATTTCTAGCCACCCTTCTCTAAGGCTTGCCACACCTGCTGCTTGTCGAGAATGAACTGAAAACCTCTGGCCATTCGACCCTTGCATGAAAGCAAGGGAGGGCATGGGGTAGTAGTTTCCCTGCAACGGAATCTTATCATATGTTTCTCTCCGGCTCATCTGAAAGCCATTCAAGTCAGAGTAGAAAATTCTTTTATTGTCGGTATCTGTCTTATATCGAACAATTAACTCTCGGTCATTAAAATCCCTCCCAAGAAGCTCAACGTGATATTCCTTTTCTATCAGAAACTCCTGTATTGTATTGCCTCCGTTGTAAAGGCGAGTACTATGGGAAACAGGCGTTTTCTCCCATGACGTTTTAGGGTAAGAGTACACTTATTGCATCAACGGGCCCTCAGAGATAACCAAATGCCCACCAGACTGAATTATAGGCTGCGCATCCACGTCTGGTAAGAAAAGGTATGCACCTCCTGAACTTGAATAAAGCCCTATCTCTTCAATCACAACATTTTGCGGACCATTTTTGCGATTTACTTTTTGCAACAAACCATGCTTGACATCAAAGGTGAGAACTTGATGCCGGTTCATGATTTCAACCGTATCTCCTTCTACTTTTGAGCAAGCATATGGTGCAAGGCACTGAATCGATCTCGACTTTGAAAAGAATTTGAGTTTTGCTGGTTTAGCTTTTTCACATCCGACAAAGCCGTTAGCAATATAATATGTCTGCAAACCCATGGCAGGGATGGAAGCTTTCCAATGGATGTGATGCCTGCCCGTAAAAATCTTGCTTTCATCATGCTGCAATTCAGGAGAAACCTGGCTTTGAACACAAGTCCAATTCGAGTCCAAAACGGTAACATCTGGTCTATTAACAACTACCATCACAACCTCCTCTCGTGTTTGCTCGAGAGGATTAAAGAGTACAACTGACTGTGCAGTTCCTTTTTGAGTGCTGATTGCTCTACGCACAGGCAGAGCATCGTATTTAGATCTCACTTGTTCAGGATCAAACATCGCAGGGGTTTGATCAGACTTCTCTTGGCAAATTCCGAGCAAGACTTCAATTGCTTTGGACATGAAAATCTGCAGGTCTTGTAAAGAAGTGTGCATCCGAGTTCCATAATCGAGAACAACATGATCCTTAGCGGTTCCTGTCACCCCATCGTGATGCTGGAAAAGAGCTAAATTCCTTCTTGCAGCTGTCAACTTATAAGCATACCTCATTGGCAACTTTTCACATTGTGGTCTCTGGCAACGACTGAGTAAGAATGCCATTAACATTTCAGATGCACGAAGCGTTTGCTCTAGTACCCGATCAACAGCTTTAAAGAAAGGTCTTGAAACATAATAGCCACTCCAATAATCCTGCTGCCTATCAGCATATGTAAAGAAGTCACCTGATAAAGAAGGAAAACCACCAATCAGACCAGAGCCGATTTCTCCACGATGGGAATAGTTTATTCTGTGAGCCTCCTCCCGAAGGGTCTGAAAATAGTCATCCAAAGTGCCAAATTTCGCTTCCGCATTCAAACTGGGAGTGGAGTTGATGTAGTCAAATATCATTTGATAATTTCGAAACTGAGCTTCTGCTTCATCAACGCTGACATAGCGGAAATCATCTCCGAGAGGTACAAGAAGTGTATTGGTCCTGTATAGGGTTGACTTCTTCCGATATTGATCTAATAGTTTTAGTGCCCTCTCCTGCACATTTCCCTGGTTAGTCTCTTCAGGATGTTGTCCCCATGGGCAGAGTTCATAAAGGAAGTGGCGCGTACGAGCGAAATCGAACTGACAACAAATTGCAGGCTCCGGTCCACAAGTATGTGGAATATCATACGAATAGAATGGCATCATATGCACGAAAATGTCGGTAGTTTCATCAGCATCCCAGCTCTGACGCCAGACATATTCCAAGTTTTTATTCCAAGCAAGTTCCTTCTTCAGCTCATAATGAGTCCTTTGAATAAGCATATTCTCGAACCCCATTCGGCGGAGGAGATAAGCCATGGTAGGTGAGTAACCAAATGGATCTATTGCCCAAGAATTTTTCGGGACAAACCCAACGGTGTCATTCAACCACATATTTCCCTCAGTTATCTGCATTTACATATATCAAAAACTTCAAAGTAAAGAACATGGTTTCGAAGAATTTTTGGGATACAAACAAAGTCATTTAATGGATTTCAACAAATGCACGAGTAACCCTGGTTTTTAGAGGATCTGTTAAAGTGAGAATTCATAAATATATGAAAAGTTGATATTTTCACGCATGATATCACGGGATCATGGTCGTTGACATGAACATAATCACAAGATCACTGCACAGCAAAACCTTCTGAAAATATGGTATCATAAAGCCAAATACAATCACAAAGAAAAGGTTGTCGAGTTTACCTGCTCGATTATAGCAAAATAATGTGAATTTGCCTGTCTCAAGAAAACAAAAGGTTATTAAATCCAAATGAAAACCATACAACCGGGGAATAATCTATGTTGCTCCAACTATTTTATTTTTCTTAAAGAACCCATGTCCGACACCCTTCCCCCACTCATATCCAGACCTGGGGATATGAATTGAACATACCCATTCTGGAGACATTCATATATGACAATCACACCCTAATCCGAGTAATGTAAGAAATGGCCATATTGAAGTATAATGCAAGGAATTTCTAGGATTCTATAAGCTTGTAGGCATACCTCATCATTCATAACCCAGCCACCTCCTACTATTTCTAATTGACCATTCTTCACCAAATTTGTGAAAGACTCCCTTTTATCCTCTGAAGCATCCCTCCACCACCTCTCCAAATATGACATCTCATCCCATATGAACTTTCGACGAGGATCCTGAGAACACAACTTCGGATGAACCTTATGCTATGTTTGGTAACATGAATGTGAAATTCATGTATATTTGAAAGGTACAAGAACATGAATTTCACAATCACAAATATCTATATGATTTTCAAATTCACTGACTAAATAGGCATCTAACATATCAATAGATTCTAAATAATCATGAATGTTGCACAAAAATCATCTTCGTGTTACACATGCATATTCCAAGATATAAATCAGCTTTGAACTAAAAGATTTAAAACTAGATCCAACACTTACCCCCTGAGTTAAGTTAGCATATGGAAAGCCAAATACAAATAAGTACGTTCCCAATGTTCCATTCAATTCATCTAACTTCAGCACATCCATCAACAAAAAGCTAAAAAGCTTTACATTCCAAACAAGTCACTAAATTCATTCAACACTAAATATCAGTAAATACATGAACAGATCGAGCTAAGCATTGATCAAATTCAAACTTTATTAAAACATTTCACCTTCTTAACAAAAACCCAAAAAAATTATTAAAAAAAGAAGAAAGAACTGACCTTTGATAAAGTGTGTACAATGGTATCAAGTATAGGCCTTGACTGCCTCTCATAATACTCTTCCACAGTGAACTTCCATCCCGGATCATTATGAGAATGCGGTACCACAAAGATCTTCAATTTTTCACTATCCCATTCATTTCCTTTATAGCTAACTTTCCACCCTTGTGTCCAAGCCCCTCCAGGTTTATCCAAGAACTCAATTTTATCGTACAAATCTTTGGTCGTTATGTCGACAGCGGCACCAGTTTGGTTGGAGTTCAACCTGGGTTGTTTCCGGGTCACTGGTTTCCGGGTCGCGATCCTTCGGGTCACAGATGGGGGTTTGAAATGAGATGAAATGGGCTTTGGGATTCCAAAGAAGAGGAGAGTTAAGATGAAGAAGACAAAGGAAAGGGAAAGAGCTATGGTGAAGAAGTTGGTGAGGAGGAAGTTGATCAGAGCCGCCCGTTTCCGTGACTTTCGAGTGGCGTGGACTTTGGGGGTTGATTTGAAGGTGGGTGATGAAGAAGGGAGTAGTGACTAAGCCCATCCTCCGCCGCGACGGGTGTTACCAAGGTAGGAGGATAAAGGCATGTTTTAGATTTTTTTTCCTCCTCTGTTTCTTTTTCTTTTTGCTTACCCTTCTTCCTCTGTATTTCTAACTATGCTTAGTCTTCATGTAACGGGATCTAATCTAACTTCGAAGGATGTTGAGGTTTTTCGTATTTTTTCACAAATGGAGAAATTAAAGAGAAATTTATGATTATAACTTATGTTTTGGTGGAGACTTTTCAAGGTGCCTAGTGAAAAAACACCGACTTTTCAATATGTAAGATAAATAATTTCCACTTCTTACATATGTAGATTCATATAGGAAAAACGTAATAAAAGACGATGATTTGCGTTGTTGGTATTGGGTACATGACTTGTGCTATTACATACCACCTACCATTTCGGTTTCTTTACTAAAATATCTCAATTAAAAAATATTTTTTTAAAATTAACCATCTCAAATTTATTTTCAAATGATTCATTTTGTTGATTGAATGATTCTTGTAAAATTAAAATGCATTTAATTAATTGTGTTTTCAAAATTATTTTTAGCAAAATATGTTAATAGATAATATCTTATAAAACGTCACATGTCGGTTTTTAATTGACCCAAAAATTCACAGATTCTCTGAAAATGAACAAATCTATTAACAATAAAAAATTCATATATGAAAAACTATTTATATAACTTTAAAATATCAGATATAGTCAAATAAATGATTTCAATCAGACTACAGTCATTGATGATTCCAGGGTAAACAACACTATTTGTCATTAAATTATTTTTGTTTTTCTGTGTTGGTCACCAAACTATTATTTTAAGCAAAACTGTCACTACTGTTACATTTTTCATATTTTGGTTACTAATGTTATTTTTTTTCATGCTTTGGTCACCAATGACCAAACTATTGTTTTTCCGAAAGTTTTTTTTAACGACGGGTGACCAAAATAAAAAAAAAAACATAACGTTAATGATAATTTTGTTAAAAATAATTGCTTGGTAATTAAAGCAGGAAAACGGGAATAGTTTAGTGACCAATGGTGTTGTTTACCCATGATTCCAACTGGTGTTCAGTTTCTTTATCTGTCAGAAAATTTAAATGATTTCATACTGTAGACGAAGAGAAGAAAAACTACTACCCAAACTACTTTTCATTTGACCTACAGATCTTCTAACATATCATATAAATGATCAGCCCCAACATTTGAATGGACTAAGTAGAATCATATGTTCTACATTGAAGATTAACCAAATAGTAAGCTCCTGTTGGTCCCTTAGCCAACAAAGACGAATGATTGCCTTTCTCAATCACCTTCCCTTTGTCCAGCACAACAATAACATCACAGTTCTGAATGGTACTTAGCCTATGTGCCACAACAATACTAGTCCTCCCCACCATAACGCCCTCCAATGCTTCTTGTACCACTTTCTCGGATTTACTATCAAGTGCACTGGTTGCTTCATCTAACGATAACATCCTCGGATTCCTCAATACGGCTCGGCTATGACGATTCGTTGCTTCTATTCCCCGGATAGTTGTACACCTCTGTCTCCACAGACCACACAAGGTGTCGTAGCCATCTACTAGACCAGCAATGAAATCATGTGCATTGGCTGCTTCAATGATCTCAGATTCATTAGTTTTATCAGATGCTCCATACAATATGTTTTCCTTGATTGTGCCGCGAAATAGTGTTGGTTCTTGGCTAACAAGTGCTATGTGTTTCCTCAATGACTTTAGATTGTATAATCTTATATCTTGACCATCAATCTTAGCCAAAAAGTATGTTCTCTTCAATTGTAGCATCTTCTTTGCCAAAAAGTATGTTCTCTTTAATGGTTGTTGCAAACAGTGTAGGCTCTTGCCTCACCAACCCCATTTGTGACCTTAACCACTTGAGCTGCAGTTTTTTAATCGAAACCCCGTCAAGAAGAATGTCCCCTCCGAGTGGATCATAAAACCTTTGCAACAATGAAATCACTGTGGATTTTCCTGATCCACTACTCCCCACCATGGCCATAGTCTTCCCTGCAGGAATTTTGAGACAAAAATTCTTGAAAATTGTGCTCTCAGGCCTTGAAGGGTATGCAAACTCAACTTGTTTGCATCCGAATTCACCTAAATTGTTATCCAAGGTTTTCCCTTCCAAATTGTCTATATCAATCTTTGGTACTCCTTTTATCATTTCATTTATACGCTCTGCAGCAGCAATGCTTCATACAAGGGCTTCAAGTCGGATAAACCGATACCAAGTTGTCTGCTCAATAACACGAAAAACTGACATTAAAAATCAGAATCAAAAAACTATGCATCAAATGGAAAAATGATATATAGTCACTACCTAACATAGAATTCATTTTGGTGTCCACCCAAAGCAATACAACTCCCCACTGTGAATATAGTTCCCCCCTTAGCTCCATGGTACATAACCATTCTGCTACCATAATAAATAGTGAAAGCCCCCCAAATAGCAAAAGTAATGCCATTGCTTCCAACGGCTAAGCCTTTAGCCAGCCCATGTCTCAGTCCCAACTTTAAAGATCGCTGTAGAGCTGCAGAGAACTCAGTTGTGGTTTTGTTTTCACCAACAAAGGCATAAACGGTTCTTATAGAAGATATAGCCTGCTCTGCGATTGCGTTGGCTTAATTATACTCTACCCTAGTCTTCCTTGCAAGACTGTAAAATTCTTCCATATTTGAAAGAAGGAACCACCAAAAGTATAATAGATGGAAAAATCACAAGGGCTAATCTACCCAACATGTTGGTGTTAAGCTTGGAACCTGATACATGATAAACAAGTCAGTCAAATTACAACTTAATGAGGATGAATATTTTGAGAAGCATTTGCAACCTTCTCACTGATAACATCTTGAGTTATGAGACTGTCATTGGAACCACTTGTGACAACTTCAGCTGTGCTCGTTACATTCAAATCGAAGTAGCCAACGTCTTGTCTTAGGACGGCTTTCAAATACCTTGTTCTCATTCTTGCGGCTTGCCTTTCACTTGTTCTTGTCCAACAATATCCTTATAAAAATTTTGAAATCATAGAACAAAAGTAGGAGTAATTAATATATTGCTATTCCCTTTTAACTCGGAATCAATTAACTATGCTTCAAACTCACTTAGGAAAGACCCAACGCATCCACCACAGGCAATTGAAATCATATATAGAGCAACCTGTCAGCCATGGAAACAAACAATATGTAGGCATAATCATTCAAATGTACGGCAAAATCTAAAGAAATTGAACATACCTGCATCAGATTTTCATTTATCATAGCTTGTGAGTAATAACGTAACTTGTTAACGTTGTGGGTGAGCAAATCAAGAGATAAAGCTGAATCGGCGCCGCTGACATTGTTGAACATACGGCCAACCAAATATATCATCAAAGGTGTGGTGGATAATGTTTAAGTCAAGTATCCCACGTTAAGCGGGAAAGTACCTTGAGAGTTTAGTTTATATAGATGTCTTAATAGTCTCTCTTGTTGAAGATTAGTAGACAAAGCCCCCACATGTCTGCCTTGCTACCACCATAATTTGTTTGGCTTGTGCTTGTGCTTGTGCTTGTGCTCATGTTAACATGTGTCTTTGACATGTCTGCGCTGTTCTATTATTTTATAGAAAATTTTTACAGTGTTTTAATTGAACTCACTGGTTTCAAAATAAATTAAACGTCCATTATTGGAATTAAAAGCTGTGTGCTCATTGTCTACAGGAATGAATGCATACCTATTTTGGTTACAGATTCATTCTGAATTTAATCCGAAATAGCTATTACAACAGCTATTAAAGAGTGATTAAAGCATAATTTAATTTGCTTTTACACAGCTTATTCTAAATTAATCTAGACATTTTTACAGGTTTGGTTCGAACTGTTCAGCTTCTATAACAGCTGGTTTTTGAAAGAATTTAAAATAGGTTTTAAATTATAATTAAATATGTGATTAATGCCGATTTATTAAATATTTGTTTGGACGAAAATGCCCTTGGTTTTACACTATAAATAGAAGATATTCTAAGCTCGTTATATATACAACAAAAACAAAAGCTTTTGATATGGTTTTCCTAATCCAAATTTCTTACAAAATTTCAATGAGTTCTTTCTGAGTTTTAGAAGAGAAGAGCAATATCACCGAATTCCACTCCGAAAATTGGGTGTACAAATTGTCGGAGCGATTGTGCTAACCTCGGGGGACAATCCGCCTATAGGAGCAACTACACCAGTTGGGGCGAATATGTTTCTAAGGCAGTGGTTCAATCCACGGCACGGTTCTAATAATATTTATGTTATTTTTATATTATTTCATTCTGTCAGTATTAACGCCTTATTTTGCGGTGATTTTACCAACATTTTAGAAACAGAATATACTGCAAAAATATGTTGATTTCAGTCAGCAATCTTTGAGAAATTAACTGCTGAAAATCTGGACTGTAAAGCGAAGTGGTGGTTTGCTAAAAATCAATATTAATCGTCTGGATAGTGAGTATATACTACGATTATTCTTACACTTTCAAGTACTCTGCCAAAATAAGAAGAAAAAAAAAACATTGGTTATTGATCTTTACTTAAAAGAGTTTTGAATTCAGTAGCAAAATTAATGTTAAATGGCTGAGTTAATCGCGTAACACTTTTGAGCATAAGTGTTTTGGTTCACTATATTTAATGCATTGTTAAATGTTTTCTTATTTGACGTTTTTCTAAATGGCTGAAACAATGCATTAAACAATACATTAACAAATGTATTAATTATAGTTATGTGATGAAAAACAAATGTTTTTTTTATTCTTACACCATTTTATTATTTTAATGCATTGTTTTAATTGAGATATAAACACAATGTATTAATAAAACGTTTGAATTTTAAATGAAAAAATTCATGTCTTTAAATGTTAGGATTAGTATGATTATAACTTTTTTTAAATGGCTTTTAGGACAATAAATTTTTTTGTTAAATGGCCATTAAATAGCTTTAAGTGTAAGTAGCTATTAAAAGGTTATATTTCTTGACATTTTTAGTCTTTAGATTGAAACGGTAGAAGATTAAATGGTTAAAATCTCTTGAATTGAGTGATTTTCAATACTAAGTGCTATTTTTTGTGTGTTGGCAAACGTGATTTTCAGTATTAAAAATGTCAAGAATTGTACCATATAATTAGACTTAAATTGATGTATTAACCACGTGATTTGGTAGGTTAATATTAGATTAGTATGTTATCGTGAAGTTACAATATTTTAAATAATATTTACCCTTTGTGATAGTTGGCTTGTGGGGGTAAAATTATTTTACTCCTGATAACTAAGAGAATAAATATTTTGCAACCATTTTGTCATACTGATAATTTCTTTTGAGAAATTTATTAAGGAACTAGGACGGTTGTAAATTTTGGAGAGATACGAAGCTGATGATGCTGGAAGGAAAAATCTCCAATATTTTTATCGAGGAACTATAGTTCTACCTACGAGGTCAGATTACTTAGATTTATTGTCTATTAATTTGTGTTTTTTACATGAATTTATGTTTAGCCTTTAAGCTAGTCTGTAAACTCGGCAAGCATGTTTTAGACTAGATTATACTCTAAGGCTAGATGACTTTTCTAAGTAAAAAATCTCATCATGCGTATGCTTAATAAAATACTTTTATAAAGTAAAAATATTAAAACATAATTTTTAAAGAGACATAAATAAAGGAAAAATTTTCATAAGTGTCTAATTGGAAAAGAGTAAAAAAAATGCATGTCTAGGATTGGTTTAATGAAAGACTTGGTATTTAAGCGTGCTTTATGCACCACTTCTCTTTCAAACCTACCTGGTGCATTACTATTCCAATTTATAAAAAATTATGACTAAATAACTTTTTCTAACTTAGTGCAGAAGTTAGAATAACAAATAAATAATCTTTCTAAGAAATGTTCCTTTGAGTCATAGTAGATGAAAATTTATAGTCTCTTTAAGTTAATATAAAGAGAATTTAATAAGATATTAGTGCTACTCAAAGGTGTTTTGTAGCCACTAATTTGAGAATCCTTCTCTTCATAATAGGATTAAGAAGGAAGAAAAATTATCTTTACAGGGAGTGTATTGAAATCTCCTTGTAAAATTCTCTTTAGAGAAAGTTGAAATATCTTTAAAATGTCATTACTCTAGTATGATTGAGTAAAATAAGAAATGCAGATTTTGACATATAAAGATTAAATAAAATATTTTTACGGTATGGCATGCTAGATTAGGGCATGTGAATTAAAATAATAACTAATCTAGAAAATTAATAGCTTTAACAAAATATGAGTTTTGTTTAGAAGCTAAAACATACTAAACTTTCTTGAAGACGATTTTCTAAACTTAGATCTGAATTTCGTTATACATTCTGATCTAGCGAACTTTAGAAACTGTGAAGATAAGGAAGGAAAACACTGTTACATCACCTTTGTAGATTTTTTTCCTAGATATACAAAGGTTTATATCCTTGGACTAAAAATGAAGCTGAGAACCTCTTTCTTAAATACAAAAGTTGAGTATAAGCTAGATAGGAGAATAAAACGTGTGAGATTCGGTAGAGGTAATAGATATGGTCTAATTTTCTTAAGGAGGTGTGTGAGAAGAATGACATAATTTGAAAAAAAAACCTTCATTTAAATTTTTCTGCATAAAATTATTAAGAAGGAAAAAATAAAATTTTAAGAATAGATGATGAATTCTTAAGTTTTAAGGAGAAAGCCATTCTCGCTTAATCATGTATTAAATTGAGTACCTCATAAAATTAGACTATACTTCATACGAATTATGCAACATGTTTGCATTACCTAATAGTGTGGGGGTATCTGGCAAAACTGGTTTAGCCTGACATTAAGGAAACCTCTATTGAACCTAAAATCGTTGATGCAGTGTTTGTAGAGTATGCTACATATAGTGCCATATTGGTTCATGTCTTTACATGATTTCTCAAATTTGTGAATCTAGGATTGCTTTGAGGACTTCTTTCCTCTAAAGAAACCTAGATTAAGGGTTGTAACACACCTAGAGAATCATGCCTTTTCTTCTAGTACTCCTGCCAAGGATACTCTAGAGTTTGAATTAGAGCCTAAAAGAAGTAAAAGATAAAAGGTAACTACTACCTTTAGACCATATTTTATAAAACTTCTTTTATTACAGAAATAACTGATTTAGACTCTATATCTGAACCTGTAGCTCAATTTTTCCTGATAGATGAGGATTCTAAAACTTATGGTGAAGCTATAATGTTCGAATTGTTGCTAGTTTCTGAATAAGTTCAGCTTATGATAAACTAGAATCAATAATGTCTAACCACACTTGAAAGAGATTAATGTAATGTTAGGAGTTAAGGGTACCTAAAAATAGAAAATGGTTTTTCTTTTAAAGAAAAATTTTCTATTTTGAGAAGGTGTTAAAGAAATTTGACAGTGTTGATGTCATCCCTGTTTAAAACACCTTATGACTCTAGATTACATCTCTTTAAAAATTAAAGGAAGTAGTGTTTTCATGATTGAGAATGCTAAAGAAGCCTTATAAACTATACTTGGCCTGATATTGCCTATGTAATGAGTAGGTTAAGTAGATATACTTATAATCCTAGTGATGAGCACTAGATTACACTCAAAATGCTTATTGTAATATCTTAAAGGTATTATATAATGGTAAATCGAGTTTGTTGGCTTTCCTTTAGTTTAGAGGGATTTTTGACGCCAACTGAGTTACTAATAATGATGAAGTAAGCTAAACGAGTGGGTATATCTTACCTTAAATGGTGAAGCAATTTTTAGAAGTCTATAAACAGACTTGTATCGCTCACACTACCATGAAATAAGAATTTATCGCTCTTAACCTTGTTAGGTAAGAAGTCGAGTGGCTTAAAAATTTATTAGCAGAATTTCCATTATTGGGAAAGATCGACTACTTCGGTATCCTTATTGTGTGATTCATGAACAATGGTATGTGTGGCTGAAAAGCCAAAGCTTACAATAGTAAGAAGAGACTTATTCGCAAAAGGTATGAATCAGTGAAACATTTAATAAGGAACATAGTAATTTTTTATAGTATGTGAAGTCAGAAGAGAACCTAACTGATCTGTTTACCAAAAAAGTTAAGTTAAAAATTGGTTCTAGATTCGTCGAGGGGGATGGGTCTAAAGCCCATTGGTTGAGGAATTCATGGTGGATACCCAACTTAGTTATCTAAGTTCAATGTGGTCAAACGAAACCATGAAGAGTACTCATAGTGTACATTTATTACTACCTATCTCTATGAAGAATAATGTACATGCCCAGGGTGAGTTTAACTACTCTTAATAAATTCATAGCCCAGGTTTTGGGTGGTCTTAGTGAGAAAGACAGGATGAATTTACCGACTTTGGTTGAATAACTACTCTTAATAAGTTCATAGCCTAGTGTTGACTGGGTAGTCCTATCGCAAAGGACTAGATGAACTTGCCGCTAGACAGATAAGTTATACAACTCTTAATGAATTCAATCCCAAGAGTTTGGGTTGTTCTATTGAGAAGAACTTATTGAATTCACCGATTAAAGAGGCTGAGTTTTTATTCTTAATGAATTCTTATCCCAGAGTTTGGGTGGTTCATTTTATAAATGAACTTGAAGAATTCATTTATTTGAGAGGGTGAGCTTGATGAAAAGACTCTTATTTATTTCATAGCTCTTATTTGAGTGGTTTATAGTGTGATAAACTTGATGAAATAATCTATGTAAATCAGAAGGATTAGCCACCTTCCATGAAAAACGTTGGGCTTTTTTTCTAATACACTTACTAGAATCCGGAGGTCAGATGACTATACTTGTTTACATCTGTATATTTATACATTTGCATATTTTCTGACACATTGAGGATTTCGTTGGATGAAGGGGTTAGTTCTGTGTTATGAGTTCACCCCTATCTTAGAAAGTTCTAGATTTGTTCACTTATCTAAGAGAAGAATTACTCATTCCACCATGTACTAGTTCCAGATACGTTCACTAGTGATTAAGCAACTAATCTCACTATTGCTCTTCTCATGTTTTTAAACTCATTTTTTCTTATCACTCTGTTTCAAAAGATTCTTTCGCATTTGTGGAGGATTGTTGGATAATGCTCAAGTCAAGTATCCCACATTAGGTGGGAAAGTACCTTGAGTTTGGTTTATATAGAGGTCTTAATAGCCTCCCTTGTTGAAGATTAGTAGACAAGGCCCCCGCACGCGCGGGTCGTTGCCACCGCGGTCCTTCCGGCTCGGCTCGTGTTAGTGCTAACATGTGTCTTCAACACGTCCGCGCACGTTCTATCTTTTTTTATAGAAAATTTAGAAGATTTTTTAAAGTGTTTTAATTGAACTCACTAGTTTCAAAATAAATTAAACGTCCATTATTGGAATTAAAAGATGTGTGCTCATTATCTATAGGAATGAATGTAGACCTATTTTGGTTCTAGATTCGTTCTGAATTTAATCCAAAATAGCTGTTACAACATCTATTAAAGAGTGATTAAAGTTGTAACCCCCTCGACCCGGCCTAGTTGCAAGACCGAATCGAGCGAGCTACATTAGGTTTACCGAAGTAAACAGCGAAGAAGAAACTCGAAATGCGTCCATTATTTATCTTATCTAGATGTAAATTATTATTCTATGTGTTCATAATGACCATAGGTGAAAACCCATGTAATACCCCAAAATTTACTAAGTTGATTAAGGGTCATTTAGTACTAAGATAATAGCTTAAAAGCTAACTTAGTGACTAAAATGACAAAAATGCGAAAGTTGGGATTTCTTTAATTATGGGTTTTGGAAAGGAAATTTCTAAGGTTTAAAGGTCTCATGTGATAGATAGTGAATTGAATAAGGTATTCTTAAAGTTTGGTTGAATTCCAAGGAAATTTGGAATGGGAATTGAAGTTCAAAAAAGGTAGTGACCAAAATGTAAAATTTGAAAATTTTATGGCTAAAGTATAAACTTTGGAAAAGTTTGGGGACTAAAGTTGTAATTTCCCAAAAGTTAAGGGTTTTTATTTCAAAAATAAACAAATCACCTAAGGGTGTGAATCGAATGCAAAATTATTGGTTCGATTTGATACTTCGATTATTGGAAAAATCGTGGTTAAAGTTTAAGTGGAATTCAGATACCCGGATCGAACTGGAAAATTTTGAAATTTTACCATATGATAGAGAAAGGTTATAAAAGTCATTTCCAAGTGTTGGAAATATTTTAGTTTGATTCAAGATGAATCCTACATTTTATTTCTGAGCAAAGGATTATTTATTGGTATATTGGATCGAATGGAAATTTTGGAGACTGATCCAAAAGCTATGGAAAATGTAAATTTTATGGCTAAAGTATAAACTTTGGAAAAGTTTGGGGACTAAAGTTGTAATTTCCCAAAAGTTAAGGGTTTTTATTTCAAAAATAAACAAATCACCTAAGGGTGTGAATCGAATGCAAAATTATTGGTTCGATTTGATACTTCGATTATTGGGAAAATCGTGGTTAAAGTTTAAGTGGAATTCAGATACCCGGATCGAACTGGAAAATTTTGAAATTTTACCATATGATAGAGAAAGGTTATAAAAGTCATTTCCAAGTGTTGGAAATATTTTTAGTTTGATTCAAGATGAATCCTATATTTTATTTCTGAGCAAAGGATTATTTATTGGTATATTGGATCGAATGGAAATTTTGGAGACTGATCCAAAAGCTATGGAAAAGTCATAAAATGTTATTTTAAGAATATTTTATTATGGTTGGTTGAATTCTAACTAGATTTAGTTAGATTGTAATGGAATGGCAATTTTGGAACAAACTAGTAAATAATGACTAGTTGGAGGGCAAATTGGTCATTTGGCCCCAATGGCAATTTTGAAATATTTAAAAAGCTATAAGGGCAATTTTGGAAAGAGAAAATGGAAGATTAAATATTGGCCCTTGATTGATGATAAAATCAATCTCAACCATTGGATAAAAATGGCAAAATTGTAATTTCACTATTAAATGAATTTAATATTCATTTAATAGATATATGTGTAAAATAATGGTGAAAAGTGTTCATCTTTTCCAGCCAAAAACGTGAGGGATAGGGAAAGAAAGAGAAATTTTTTCCAAGCTCGATTCAAGCCCCGAAACTCGATTTTCAGATAATCTCTTCAACTACAAAGTTGTTCTACTCTTCAAGCTCTATCTTTTGATATCAATAATTCATGGAATCCATTCTTGATTGATGAGAATTTACATGAGAAAGAAATTAGGGTTTATGGATCAAATTGGGGCTTTTGAGATTTTATGATTCTATGATTGAATTCAAGCTAGCATGATAATAAAATCATGATATTGAGTTGGGATTTAAGTTTTACATGTTTTGATTATTATGAAGATGATTAGGGTTTATGGATTCAAGTTTAATTTAGGGTTTGTGATGTTGAAATAATGATCTAGTAAGCTTGAATTGTTGTTTGGAAGCAAAACCCTAAGTTAAATTATGTAGGGACCATTTTGGCAACTTGAAAAGTTGAAGGACCAAATCTGAATTTTTATAATTTGGAGTGTATTTATGTTATTAATGATGTTAGAGATAAGAAAATGAAGTTAGAATGCCAAATTGATGTTGAATTGAATTAGTGACCATTTTGACAATTTATCAAAGTTAAGTGACCAAATCGAAATTGAAGTTCTGTATGGGGGTTAAATATAATTTTTAGTTTTAATAATGGAATTAGGGTAGTAATGTTGAATTGAGGACTAAATTGCAAAGTTAAGAAACTTGAATCCTCATCTTTGCATTTTAGTGACTATTTCAGTAAATAAGGAAAATTAGGGAGAATTATTGTGAATAATTATTTGGTGAAGAATGTGATGAGTTGGTGGTTTAAAGCTAGTGATTGGACTAAAGTGAAAAGTAGAGAAATAAGGAGAAGTTAGTATAAAAGTTGAAGTTGTTTATGGAAGCTGTGTAGAAAAACTGGTTTATGGCAGTAACTTTGAAAATTTACCATAAATTCTAAAAAAAATTTTAGAAGGTGAATTTATACCGATGTAAAGATTTGTTCGTCTAGTTTCGTGTCCAACAAACGGAAACTGATTTCGTGTTCCGAGTAAAAAGATATGAATTTTTAAGTGGTGAAATGTCAGAAAATAGTATAGCAAGCTATTCCGAAATTCAATACTGGAAGCTGACTTTGAAAATTCGCCATAAATCGTACAAATTGAATTTGGGCTATTAATTTATATGGTTGATAAGATTATTGAATCTAGTTTCTTTCAGAATAAACGGAATCGAATTCCGAGTTGTAGATTATTTTATAAAAATATTTCTTTGGAGGTACTACAAACTGTCAGAAAATGAGAATTGATACACTTTGTATCTAAGGTTGATTAGTAAGCTTGAAAATGGTTAATGGAAGTTCAAATTGTACACTAAGGACCAGAATGAGTTTTTGAACAATACGAGGAAGAAAAGAAAATGTTTAGGGATTTTGTATTCGAATGATTATTTTGGGATCTAACAAATATTTTACTTATTTGAATTATGAAGTTAAGTTCGAATCAAGAGAGGTTCGAGGTACGATGAATGAAAGGATCAAAGAGGACTTAGTGAGGCGTACTAATACATGGCCCTGGTGAGTGCAATTGCATACATGTCATACTACACTGATATTTTATACATGATTGGGATGGCTTGCGATGAGCCTACCCTAAATTATTGTTGTCATGATATTTATGTCATTGAGCATATTATTGACATATCGTAATATGTCAAGAATTGAAATATAAAATGCATTGATCATATGATTACTTACATTGATGAAATTCAAATATTATTTTTGGTATAAACTGCCAAATGTTGATATAGATATATTGATATATGTTGCCATTGATGACATAAATGATGAAATAAAGCCCAATGTATGATATACAGGTTCAATGGTATAGTTGGCTATCCATAGGGTCATAAACAGCTGTATAAAGATTCTAAGCACTTCATGTAAAGTGCAAATATTATAAATACTCATTGAGGGTATACTCATACAAGGTTTGGGTATACGTAAACACTTAGGGTGCTAAGCACTACGGTGTAATTTTATAAATACTCAATGAGAGTATACTCATGCAAGGTTTAGGTATACGGAAGCACTTCAGTGCTAAGCACTCCCGGTAGAATGCAAATAATACACATACTCAAGAAAGGTTGGGTATGGGGGGATGACTTGTGTACATAGAATCTCTTAATTTGATACCTTGGGCTAAATAAATCGAAAATAATAAAAAAGAAACATGAAGATAAGCTTGAAAGCTTGCAGATAGAAATGGAAAAATGTATTGGTAAGCATTGAAAACTTACAAATGGAAATGGCAACGGTATTGGTAATATCGAATCTTATCGCTTTGATATAGATATTTATTTATGTTAAAGAGCATATAATGGTAAGGTGATCACATGCATTGTTAATCATTAATATTGATATTATGACAATTGCACTTATTTGAATTATTGCCTCACTAAGTAAATACTTAGCATGTAACTGTTTTACACGTAGGAAAGAAGAAATGGTTGGAGTAAGGAGCTTATTCGGACATCATCAATCAATAACATGTACATCAGTATCAGTAAGATATCTTTTGATACTGTTTGATTTTTACTAGTTGGCATGTATATTAAAAGGGTATGCCTGCTTTGATAGAATTTGTATTTTATTTAATATCTGGATGGATTTTAAATCAGACAGTTTTATTAATTATATCAAGATAAATTAAATTGATAAGTTGCTGCCTGAAAATAAACTCGATTTAAAGATGAAAATATTATTTTTAAACTTTATGCGAATAACTAGATTTTTAAATAAAAACTAAATACATTGTAATAATTTTTTAAAGAAAGAAAACTTTACCAAATTATAAATGTAGAGGGTTTTACGAATGTTTTGTGATACCTCTGACTCGTATTCAGTGTTGGATACGGGAAAATGGGTGTTACATTTATTGGTATCAGAGCTACAGGTTTAGCCGATTCTCGGCCTAAATGAAAGTGGTTTTATGTTGAAAAGAGTATACATGCCACTAGGATATCAATATTATTGATATGATGTTTTTATGATCTGATTGATGTCGCTCCTTACTAATGT
The DNA here is from genome assembly GCA_019671005.1 of Hibiscus mutabilis. Classification (NCBI taxonomy): domain Eukaryota; kingdom Viridiplantae; phylum Streptophyta; class Magnoliopsida; order Malvales; family Malvaceae; genus Hibiscus; species Hibiscus mutabilis. Next base: position 21,560,044 of record CM033728.1, on the reverse strand, counting down.
AAATTGGGAGGAATTATAAGAAATACTTGAGCCATAAAAGCGTGGTGAACTGGTGAATTGGAAGCTTTGGAAGGAATCAAGAGTAGTAACAATAAGGTTAATGATAACCATTCGGATAAATCAGAACAAGAAAGGGGTACTGGTACAACAAGAAGTGCCTGTGCCGAATTAAGGAACTGAAAAGTTTGGAAACACCTGAATTGAAAGGAAAAACAGATTAAGGTCCAGTGATTGTTGATTTATAACTGAATAATCTAAGGATTCCACTGGATGGATTCCACTGTTTGGATACCAAGAAATTAGATGGAGCTGTCTTGTTGCTCCGAGATGTAAGTTAGATTTGAAAACCATCTGAATTTGCTTCATAGCCAGGATTGCACATATCAGTCCGAGTTTATAACATCAGGACTGATAAAGATTGGGATGATTCGAAAATCATAGAAGGTACATCTTATCTTTTTGGATAAACCTGTATTGATATTGATGGGTCCTAGCTTTACACATTCGTATATAAGTACGAAGTTGAGTGGTGAACGAGATATCCTTTTAGAACCCATTTCAAGTAATATAGCGGTCACGAATTTGTTGGGTTGTAATGTAAGGGCGAGCTGAACATGTGGAATTGCTCGATAAAAACATAAGAAATATAGTTCTCGATAAACTTAATGGAATTATCTTTCGAGGAGTTTAAGATGATTGTGGGCATGAATTGGTTACCTTCTTATCAGGTCATGATGAATTGTCGCATAAAGCGATTAGTATTGAAAAACACGGAAGGTACAAAAATAGTAGTTGTTGATAAAAGGGTAAATACCTTTTCCAATGTAATTTTAGTTGTTTTATTAAAGAAATTGTTGTTATAAGGTTGTTTTCTTAGCAAATGTAGTGGAAACTCGGGCTGTTGAAGTTAATTTGGAAAATAACTCGACTGTCCAAAAATATCCGGATGTATGCCTAGATGGGTTACTCGGAATTACCTCTACATTGAAAGCTGAAATTCAAAATAAAGATGATATTAGGCATTGGCCTAAATTAATGGCCCCGTATAAAATAGCTTCGACCAAACTTCAGGATTTAAAGGTACAATTACAAGGAATGTTAGGTCGAGGTTTTATAAAGCCAAGTGTGTCACCTTGGGGTGCACCAGTGTATTTGTGAAAAAGAAAGATTGATCTATGTGATTAAGTATAGAATTTCATCAGCTAAATAAGGTAACGGTAAAGAATAAGTATATTCTTTCGAAGACTGATGATCTTTTGATCATTTAAAAAAATAATAATCCAAGAAGAAAAAATTCTAAAGATAGCTTTTCGGACTCGGTATGAATACTATGAGTTCGTGATGATACCTACGGCATTTATAAGCCTAATGAACCAAGTATTCTAATCTTGCTTGAACCAATTTTTGGTAGAGTTCATTGAGGATATTTTGGTCTATTCGAAGGAAAAGGAAGAACAAGATGCCCATTTTTGCATTGTTCTTCAACCTTTCGAGAAAAGAAGTTATATGCTAATTTGTTAAAGTGTGAATTTGGTTGTCAAAAGCTATTTTATTAATTATGTGGATTGGACAGTGCGAATAAGAGTAGACCCCAAGAAAGTACAAATTATAGTTGAATGGAAACCTCTGAAGAATGTTTTAGAGGCTCTGAATTTCTTAATGATTGCCTCCTCATTGACCAAGCTATAGAGGAAAGAAATGACATTCAGTTGAACAGATCAATGCTAAGAAATCTTTGAGACCTTAAAGGAGATCTTAATAGAAGCCACTGTACCAGTACAACCAGAATCGGGTAAAGATTATGTAGTGTATAACGATGCTTCTCATAACGGTTTGGGATGCGTACTTATGCAAGAAGGAAAAGTAATGCTCTATGCTTGAGACAACTTAAGATATATGAGAGGAATTATCTTACTTAGGATTTGGAGTTGACAATGATTGTATTTGCTTTAAAAGATATAGCATCATTATTTATACAGTGAACGATGCTATATTTATATAGGTTATGAAAGTTTAAAGTATATGCTTACTAAAGAAAAGTTAAACCTGACGCAAAGAAGTTGGATCGAGCTTCTTAAGAATTATGATAGGTTTATTGACTATCATCTAGAAAAAGCTAATGTGGTAGCTGACGCTCTCAGTCGGAAGACAATTGTTGCCTTAAGAGCTATGAATGCAAGATTGGCATTAAAAGAAGATGGTGTTTTGATTGTCAAGTTAAGAATAAAATTTACCATATTGGATTAAATAAGATATCTTTAAAGAAAGGATGAGAAATGTTGTCAAGGTTCAAACAAGTGGAAAAGAGTGAAACTGAAGACTTAGAAGTTAGGGTTGATAGATATTTGTATTATCAAGGAAGAATTTCTATCTCGATGATGGAAACTATATGTTGATCCTGAAAGAAAAGATATTTAATATGAAGTTAAGGATAAAGTATTCCTTAAAAGTTTCACCTTGGAAGAAGGTGTTATGGTTTAGACAAAAAGAAAGTTAAGTTTAAGATTTATTGGGCTATAAGAAATCGTGAAAAGAGTTAGTTTGATAGTTAAGCTTAATAGTTAGCTTTATCTTTGGAAATGGAAAAGATTTATAATGTATTGATGCTCAAGAAATATTGTTTAGACCCCTCACATGTTGTTATTCCGGAGAAAATAGAGATTCAACCAGATTTAAGCTATGAAAAATAACTGGTAAATATCCTAGCACATGAAGTCAAAGAACTAAGAAAACAAGATAATCCCGTTTGTTAAAGTTCTTTGACGAAAATCACAAGGTTAAAGAAAATATTCGAGAGAAATAAGAAGAAAATATGAGAAAATAGTTTCCTCACCTTTTGGGAACCAAGTACGTATTGAAAATTTTGAGGACGAATTTTCTTAAGGGGGAGAGAATTGTAATACCCCAAAATTTAGTAAGTTGATTAAGGTTCATTTAGTACTAATATAATAGCTTAAAAGCTAACTTAGTGACTAAAATGACAAAAATGCGAAAGTTGGGATTTCTTTAATTATGGGTTTTGGAAAGGAAAATTCTAAGGTTTAAAGGTCTCATGTGATAGATAGTGAATTGAATAAGGTATTCTTAAAGTTTGGTTGAATTCCAAGGAAAATTGGAATGGGAATTGAAGTTTAAAAAGGTAGTGACCAAAATGTAAATTTTGAAAATTTTATGGCTAAAGTATAAACTTTAGGGACTAAAGTTGTAATTTCCCAAAAGTTAAGGGTTTTTATTTCATAAATAAATAGATCACCTAAGGGTGTGAATCGAATGCAAAATTATTGGTTCGATCTGATACTACGATTGTTGGGAAAATCGTAGTTAAAGTTTAAGTGGAATTCGGATACCTGGATCAAACTGGAAAATTTTGAAATTTTTCCATATGATAGAGAAAGGTTATAAAAGTCATTTCCAAGTTTTGGAAATATTTTTAGTTTTATTCAAGATGAATTGTACAGTTTATTTTTGAGTAAAGGATTATTTATTGGTATATTAGATCGAATGGAAATTTTGGAGACTGATCCAAAAGCTATGGAAAAGTCGTAAAATGTTATTTTAAGAATATTTTATTATGATTGGTTGAATTTTAACTAGATTTAGTTAGATTGTAATGGAATGACAATTTTGGAACAAACTAGTAAATAAAGACTAGTTGGAGGGCAAATTGGTCATTTGGCCCCAATGGCAATTTTGAAATATTTAAAAAGTTATAAGGGCAATTTTGGAAAGACAAAATGGAAGATTAAATCTTGGCCCTTGATTAATGATAAAATCAATCTTAATCATTGGATAAAAATGGCAAAATTGTAATTTCACTATTAAATGAATTTAATATTGATTTAATAGATATATGCGTAAAATAATGGTGAAAAGTGTTCATTTTTTCCAGCCAAAAATGTGAGGTCTAGTGAAAGAAAGTGAAATTTTTCCAAGCTCGATTCAATCCCCGAAACTCAATTTTCAGGTAATCTCTTCAACTACAAAGTTGTTATACTCTTCAAGCTCTATCTTTTGATATCAATAATTCATGGAATCCAAGCTTGATTGATGAGAATTTACATGAGAAAGAAATTAGGTTTTATGGATCAAATATGGGCTTTTGATATTTTATTATTCCATGATTGAATTCAAGTTGAAATCAAGCTAGCATGACGTTAAAATCATGATATTGAGTTGGGATTTAAGTTTTACATGTTTTGATTATTATGAAGATGATTAGGGTTTATGGATTCAAGTTTAATTTAGGGTTTGTGCTGTTGAAACAATGATCTAGTAAGCTTGAATTGTTGTTTGGAAGCAAAACCCTAAGTTAAATTGTGTAGGGACAATTTCGGCAACTTGAAAAGTTGAAGGAACAAATCTGAATTTTTAGAATTTGGAGTGTATTTATGTTATTAATGATGTTAGAAATAGGAAAATGAAGTTAGAATGCCAAATTGATGTTGAATTGAATTAGTGACCATTTTGACATTTTGTCAAAGTTAAGTGACCAAATCAAAATTGAAGTTTTGTATGGGGGTTAAATCTGATTTTTAGTTGTAATAATGGAATTAAGGTAGTAATGTTGAATTGAGGAGTAAATTGCAAAGTTAAGAAACTTGAATCCTTATCTTTGCATTTTAGTGACTATTTCGGTAAACAAGGAAAATTAGGGAGAATTATTCTGAATAATTATTTGGTGAAGAATGTGATGAGTTGGTGGTTTAAAGCTATGATTGGACTAAACTGAAAAGTAGAGAAATAAGGAGAACTTAGCATAAAAGTTGATGTTGTTTATGGAAGCTGTGTAGAAAAATTGGTTTATGGTAGTAACTTTGAAATTTACCATAAATTCTACAAAAATGGTTAGAAGGTGAATTTATACCAATGTAAATATTTGTTCGTCTAGTTTCGTGTCCAACAAACGGAAACTGATTTCGAGTTCCGAGTAAAAAGATATGAATTTTTAAGTGGCGAAAGGTCAGAAAACAGTATAGCATGCTGTTCCAAAATTCAATACTGGAAACTGACTTTGAAAATTCGCCATAAATCGTACAAGTTGGATTTGGGCTATTAATTTATATGGTTGAAAATCTTATTGAATCTAGTTTCTTTCAGAACAAATGGAATCGAATTCCAAGTTGTAGATTATTTTATAGAAATATTTATTTGGTGGTACTACAAACTGCCAAAAAATGGGAATTGATACACTTTGTATCTAAGGTTGATTAGTAAGCTTGAAAAGGGTTAATGGAAGTTCAAATTGTACACTAAGGACCAGAATGAGTTTTTGAACAATACGAGGAAGAAAAGAAAATGTTTGGGGATTTTGTATTCGAATGATTATTTTGGACAATATGTCTAAGATAGTGTTAGATTGAGATCTAACAAATATTTTACTTATTTGAATTATGAAGTTAAGTTCGAATCAAGAGAGGTTCGAGGTACGATGAAGGAAAAGATCAAAGAGGACTTAGTGAGGCGTACTAATACATGGCCCAGGTGAGTGCAATTGCATACATGTCATACTACATTGATATTTTATACATGATTGGGATGGCTTGCGACGAGCCTACCCTAAATTATTGTTGTCATGATATTTATGTCATTGAGCATATTATTGACATATCGTAATATGTCAAGAATTGAAATATAAAATGCATTGATCATATGATTACTTACATTGATGAAATTGAAATATTATTTCTGGTATAAACTGCCAAATGTTGATATAGATATATTGTTATATGTTGCCATTGATGACATAAATGATGAAATAAAGCCCAATGAATGATATAGAGGTTCGATGGTATAGTTGGATATCCATAGGCTCATAAACAACTGCATAAAGATTCTAAGCACTTCAGGTAAAGTGCAAATATTATAAATACTCATTGAGGTTATACTCATGCAAGGTTTGGGTATACGGAAACACTTAGGGTGCTAAGCGCTGCAGTGTAATTTTATAAATAATCAATGAGGGTATACTCATGCAAGGTTTGGGTATACAGAAGCACTTCAGTGCTAAGCACTCCCGGTAGAATGCAAATAATACACATACTCAAGAAAGGTTGGGTATGGCGTGTACATATGATCTCTTAATTTGATACCTTGGGCTAAATAAATCGAAAAGAATAAAAAAGAAACAGGAAGATAAGCTTGAAAGCTTGCAGATAGAAATGGAAAAAGGTATTGGTAAGCATTGAAAGCTTACGGATGGAAATGGCAACGGTATTGGTAAGATCGAATCTTATCACTTTGATATACATATTTATTTATGTTAACGAGCATATAATGGTAAGGTGATCATATACATTGTTAATCATTAATATTGATATTATGAAAATTGCACTTATTTGAATTATTGCCTCACTAAGTAAATACTTAGCGTGTAACTGTTTTACACATAGGAAAGAAGAAATTGTTGGAGTAAGGAGCTTATTCGGACATCATCAATCAATAATAGGTAAATCAGTATCGGTAAGATATCTTTTGATACTGTTTGATATTTACTAGTTGGCATGAATGTTAAAAGGGTATGCCTGCTCTGATAGAATTTGTATTTTATTTAGTATCTGGATGGATTTTAAATCAGACAGTTTTTAGGCAGTTTTACTAATTGTATCAAGACAAATTAAATTGATAAGTTGCTGCCTGAAAATAAACTCGATTTGAAGATGAAAATATTATTTTTAAACTTTACGCAAATAACTAGATTTTTAAATAAAAACTAAATACATTGTAATAAATTTTTTTAAAGAAACAAAACTTTATTGAATTACAAATGTAGAGGGTTTTACGAATGTTTTGTGATACCTCTGACTCGTATTCAGTGTTGGATATGAGAAATGGGGTGTTACAACCCATTTCAATCGGGTATCGTTTTGATATCCAATTGAACCCAATTGCAATTTAGGGACCAAATTGCAATTCCAGAGAACTACAGGGACTTAACCCTTTTTAATGTTACCAACATTTAATTAGTCAAATTTCATGAATTCATGTCATAACTCTGCTCAAAACAATCATCCATACTCATGCAATTGCATCTATAACATTCGGGGGACTAAAACGAAAGAAAATAGAACTTCAGAACTTTCAAATAACTGAATTAACGGTAGCTGTATCAGTACACTTGCATGCGTATCAGTACGGTATTGTTAGTTTTAAAACCCCAAATTCCAGTAACCAAATCTCGTTTCGATATGCCCTTGCGTATCGATACACCCTGCCAATTGCACACACGCCTCGTACCTGAATAGTTTATCGTGTACCGAAACACTGGCATCAAATGGCCTAAACCTGTATCAAAACACTTGCTCGCGTTCTGATATGCTAAGCCTGGAATGACTTGCTCGTACCGAAACAGGGACACTCGTACCGATACGCCTAGACCTGAAATTTCCTCCTTTGCTGGTTTAACATACTCTCGAACATACCAAGACACCCTAGCCTGCTTCTAACATACATCCAACACTTTCAAGGGTCATTCCATACCCTAGCCTGCTTCTAACATACATCCAACACTTTCAAGGGTCATTCCACAACAAAACATCTCAGATTCAACATCAAACCATGAAATCATGCTTCTAAGGTAAATCTAGAGGCATGCTTTCTAGAAATCAAAACAAGCAAAGCATGAAATCTCAAACCATCATCACAAACAATCCAAAATGGCCATTTACAAACCATGAGAAGCCAAACAACATTACTCAACCAGGGAGTTTAACAAATTATCTCCCAAAACAACAACGGAACCCCATTGCCCTTATTACTTATAGTCTAATTCAAAAACATACTTTTAGTATCAAGTCTTTGACGATCCCTTGCTTCCCACCGCCTTCCAAAACTTTAATTCTATGCATTGATGGACAAAGAAAGCGTAAGCACACTAGGCTTAGCGAGGAGTGCTCAAAAATAAAAAAACCATCAATGCATTTAAAACCATTTCTCAACAACACATTGAAATATCATTTCAATCCATGTTTAAACAACATTTAAGCAATCATGCCTTGAAAACCATGCACTTAACACTTTCAAAACCAGCATATTAAACCACATGCAACATGTGTCATTAACCACCAGCAAACCCCATTGCTAAACTTCAATTTAAGCCTTCCCATGCATAACGAACCATATGCAAAGCTTAAAGAGTAAACATGTATAAATCACATTATACAACATAAACCATTACATGACACATGAACAATTATATTGGATTACAAGTGATCATAACCAAGTTACTTTACCAAAATAGTTCATCGGATACACAAATTCAACAAGTGTCCTCTCAACATTTCAAGCCATCTCAACCGGAATAACGATACAATCACAATCGCGATACATTACAACCGAGTACACTTACAACCCATGGGGACACCAACCTCAACCCTCAGTTAGATGCTTAACCCACTAATGGGAGTTTACGGTACCATATAACCCCTCGACCGTTAGGGTACTTGGATGGAGTATTCTGTACACCATATAAAACCCATCGACATCCAAGGTGACTTATTATAGTGCACTATCAATCCTATGGATGGCCAACTATATCCGATAACATTTTTAAACCACATCACTTACCAATATAATCCACAATTACCACATACCTCACTATTTTTATAAGCATTAAGCCAAATCATTATCAAATAAAACACCATACTTTTAAACAAGTATTCCACATACTTACAAGGTGTATCGACCTTTTTGAAATCCGAATTTGATTTTTTAAAGTCGAAGGTGATCGCTAGAAAATGAGCAGTAGGTTTCCTTTTGTTTTTTTGGAAAATATTTGGAAAATGAGGACTTCTTTAAAAAATTCATTTTCTTTGAAAAATAATAAAAACTCAGAGTTGCCACCGGCCACTGAGGTAGGCCGGACACCATAAAACTAGAGATTCGATCAAAAACAAGGTTCATGATTCGGTTACGGATGGGAAGGTTTTGGCACCCCCACACCACCCAAAAATTGGTACCGTAAAAAGAAAATATATAATTACCGTTTTTTTAATATTAAACTTTCCAAATTAAAGTGACAATTAAATCAAAATTTGGTTATATGTGCGAGTGAATTTTAAGGGCCTCGTTATTCGAAGGTAAACAACAAAACCACCACCACTACGTTTGATACTGGTCGCGTTTACCCCCGAATAACAAGACACCGCATTAACATATATACATTCCGTATGCAGTCTACACTGCATGACAAACAAATAAAATAAAGGGAACAAAACCAAAAACACATAAGGATATAAAAGATCTAATAAAATATATAACATATATCTCGAACAATAATATATAACAGGGTATGGAAAATAACCATAAACATAGTAAATATAATATAAAGGAAGGCATGAGACAAATGTACAAATAAAGAATTCCGAACATCAAATATTAAAATACAAAACCACACGAAAACTATACTATGTATATATAATAAGGTATTATATACATATGTCCTATAAATATAAGTACGTATAACTATACATAGTTAGGTTTTGAAGTAGTCACTATATATATATATATATATATATATATATATAACTATGTGCTATAATACATGTAAAATACATGATATTTACATATATATATAACCTATATTATATGAAACATATAAAATACCTATATACATATTAAAACCATATATTATATACCGTACAAAAACTATATATATTATACTATCACATACTATAAAAAGCAATTATAATATATACATATATCAACCATATATCATAAACTATGTAAAAAAAACCCTATATTCTATACCATACAATATATATATATATATCGAACCACAACATTCACATACCCACAACATAATAGTGCAAGAAATACTAAATAACAGTAAATGGGACCCAAAAAAATAAATATGCATGATAATAAGGCAAACAGGGATTCAAGACTGGATTTAGAAATGAAGTAAACAAAATTTGAAGTTTTAAGGACTAAAATAGGGATTAAACCATTTGAAATAAGATTAAGCTTAAAAAAGGACGAAATTGCAACATTTAAAAAAAACACAGGGATGCGGGATGTGATTTAAAAATGCGGAAGCCCTCCCGAGTGCAATAAGGGAAACACGGATGGATTTATAATGTGAATAATCCATTTTTAAAACCTCGAAGTAGTATAAAAGGGCCATTCCAGCCACAAAATTTTCCCTTTTGGCTAAAAACAGAACGAACCCTCAAACTCTCCCCCTTTCCTTTAAGCTGTGCTAGGGTTTAGCAAACCCAGGAAACAATTGCCACAACCGCATCGGCCACCAATCGCCGACGACCGACGAACTTTAAAACAAGTCAGACACCCTCATCTCTTGCTTTAAAACCATATATGTCCCTTCCTTTTTGAAAAACAATGAAAGCCCCTCCCTCTTTTTATGAAAACCAGAACCGAAATCCCCTTCATAGGGGAGTGTCTGACTTACCACATGCAGTTGAAAGATCGAGAGTTTGTCATCGAAGAAAGAAAACCAACCGGCACGAAGGCAGCCAAACAGTTGTTCAGGTAAAAACAAAACCCTAAAATGTATGAATATGCTTCGAAATGAAAGAATGAAAAACGATACCTCTAAAACTCTCTTTTTTTGTATTGCTTCTCTTTGAAATTCCAGACGTTTTACAATTGTTAGGGCTTTTTCTCTTATATCCCCTTTTTGAAATTACACTAATTTTGTATAAAAACCCTAAAAATTTGCTATTGGTTGCTTATGTTTTTTTTCTTTTTGGTTGGATTCACATGCCACTCTGACTCTTGTTGGTTTGTCTCCGAATTTCTATTTCTCATCTGACATTTTGATTTTTTTTGTTCCCTTGCTTGATGTGGCCAAATGGTGGAATAGGGGACCAGAGAGAGGAGCCCCTTGCAATTGCTTCGGGCGCAAGGGTTTAGCTGAGCCGTTGATGAATTCTAGATTAGGAGGCTGCTCGGGTTCAAAGATCGATGGCCAAGATGTTGCAGATCAGTGGCAAGCTGCATCTAACAACGGATGATGGTTCCGCTCGTGGTCTGAAGGGCTGTGATTCTCCAACATTCCACGCGTAGCTTTTACGCGGCAGATGAAAAGTCCGGCGGTGCTGCGCACGCGCGAGTGAGGGGAGCCAAAACGTTATCTGGCAGGGGCGTATGCTTCACGCGACAATCCAAGGTCTCAGGGTCTTGATCTGGACCGTCGGATCATTCCAAATTTGACGGTGGATATGTGGTTGCGCCAAAGGAGATAGGGAATTAGTGTTATGTTATCAAGATTAGGGTTTAATTAGCTAGCTGGGCCTTATTGGGCTGAACATATATGTATTGTATTAATTTTTGGGTTGTAAATATATGAACTTTTAATAGTAAATAAACTTGCGCTGATTATTATTATCTATTAATAATATTTTTTTGGATTTTGTTTAATAATAATAAAAGTAATAATAATAATAATGCAATATAATATATAATAATATAATATAATAATAATACGGTAATAATATTAGTAATATTAATATTAATATTAATATAATAATATACCAATATAATAATACTCATAATAATAATATAATACTAATAATATAGTAACATAATAATAAAAGAAATAATAATAATAATAATAATATATTTTTATGTTTTTTTCTTTTTTTTTCAAATTATAATAACATATAGTAACGTATAATCATAACATTCTAGTAGTAATAAGTATAATAATTATAATAACACTAAGTATACTAACAATATTTTTGTTTTTTTAATTATAAATAGATAATAGTAATGAAAAATAATACTAATAGTATTTTTGGGATTTTTAAACATAATGACATGTAATAATATAGTAATACTAATAATTAATATAGTATATTAATTATAATTTTTTTTCATTAATAAATAATATATATAATATTAATTAATAATGTATAATAAGGTAATAATGATCAAAGCCCATTATTTTAAATATTTTAAAAATAAAAACGGGTTAACACCCCGGATAAAATTAGTGGTTACACAAGTATCACTTACCGTTTGCACCCTTCATCATCTCATGATTAAAAACAATATTAAACATACTTTAAACATGCTTAAATAGTAGGTTCCATGAAATTCAATACAAGTGCATAAAACCATTTCATAAAAGCACGACCGAGAGAGAAATCTTTCTGATACTTACTTCCGAGCTTAGGTAAGTGTTTCAAGCTCTACCTAAACCCCCAAAACATTGATTCAAACCTTCAAAACGCTTTAAACAACATTTTCACTCACCGATAAGCGAAACCTCAATTCACCGACGCGAATTCAAGCGTCCGACGCCTCCAAAGCTTCACCGGTCACTTTCGGATCAACATCTCCTGTTTTAACCACATAACAATAGAGGATTAATGCAACTCAATGCATTCCAAACACTGCAGCAACGTTCCTCGACAATTCTTTCACAATTTCCCAACCAAAACAACCGAAATCATAATCTAACTCTTTCCAAACACAACACAGCCACAATCTAACACTTCCATTATCATCGATCAACACTTAAAAATAGGATTATAACATCCTTATATCTCCAGCAAACAAACAACCACCACAACATCCCAAAAACTCATATATAACAACCTAAACAATTACGGATTCAAAGAGTTCCGGGATTCCAATGTTAAAAACAACGTATCAAAATTATGAAACATCCAATATATGATTAAAATCAATCCTCAACAATGGAAGAAAAATCCAATACAGATCTTCCTCAATTTCATCAATTAAACCCAATTAAATCAATTAATCATTACAAAATCATAAAATCGGATTATAAATCATAAATCAAGAATCAGATACTTGGGAATATCAATAAAGAACCATTCAATAGAGGAGAAAATGAACCTCACCTCTATTGTGTGATTTCTCCCTCAATTGGTTGATTAAAGCTTGAAAAACATGAGATTTCCATGAGGTTTTGTAAATCAAAGATGAAGAATCAATTATAAATTAAGAATTTAAGAAAATAGATCTCTCACCTCTGAGATTTGATTAAATCAAGAATGTTTGGCAGAAAAGAAGTGGAGAGAAAATTTGAGAGAAAAGTTTACGTCAAATTTCTTTAAAACCAATAACTACCTTTTTGTTATAAAACCCCTTTTAATTACTTTAAAAACCACATGTTAAAAAATCTTAATTAAGGAGAGAAATCACCAACCAATACTTGGTAATATAACTCCTTAAGGATTCTACCAATTTGACCCTTTACAATTTAGCTGCCATTTAAAAAAATAGTTTTCAAAAATTACATTTTGGTCACCAACCAAAATGTCACCCTTCCAAATCCAATTTTCCAAAATTAATTTCACCAATATTATTCATATATTAAAATATGATTTTTATCCATTTTCCATATTTTTTTCTTACCCAAAAATATTTGCTCCCGAATTTGACTCGAATCTCTAACTCGGTCCACCAAACTACCTAACTAACCTTAAAACCGCTAGGCCCAAAATCGGGGCGTTACAACTATCCCCCACTTAAGAAATTTCATACTCGAAATTTACCTGGAGGAAACATATGCTGAGACTATTCCAACATATCCAACTTGCATTCCCACGTGGCTTCCTCAACATCGCGATGTCTCCACAGCACCTTTACAAGCTCAACCGTCTTACCACGCAGAACATTACTGCTGGTATCAAGGATCTCTATCGGTTCCTCGTCATAAGATAAATCTGGCCTCAACTCAACATCCTCCACCGGCATAACATGCGATGGATGCGTCCGATACCTGCACAATATCGACACATGAAACACATCATGTATTCTCTCTAACTCGGGAGGCAACCTCAACCGATAAGCCACAGGACCAACACGCTCTACAACCTCATGTGGTCTAATAAACCTCGGACTATGCTTACCCTTATGTCCGAAACGCATCACCTTTTTTTCACGGTGACACTTTCAAAAACACACAATCACCAACAGCATTCTCTATATCTGTACGCTTTAAATCCGCGTAGGATTTCTGACGATTCGAAGCCGCTCTTAAGAACTCACATATCAGCTTCACCTTTTCATTGGTGCCTTTCAACACATTAGGCATAAAAACTTGTTTTTCTCCAACCTCAACCCAACACAACGGTATACGACACTTCCTACCACATAGAGCCTCTTACGGTGCCATTTGTATACTAGCCTGATAACTATTATTATAGGCAAACTCCACCAAGGGCAACTGCTCTTTCCACGTCCCTTGGATTTCAATAATACAACACCTCAACATATCCTCCAAGACTTGAATCACACGCTCTGACTAACCATCTGTCTGAGGATGATACGAAGTATTAAAATTTAGCCGTGTACCAAGAGCACGATGCAAACACTCCCAAAACCTTGCTGTAAAGCATGGATCTCTATCCTAAACTATGGATTTAAGCACTCCGTGCAAATGCACAATCACAGAAATATACAGCTTGACCAACCTATCCAAGGTATATGTCGTATGCACTGGCACAAAATGCGCACACTTCGTAAATCGATCTATAATCAACCAAATGGAATCCTTTTTGGTCGGTGTCAAAGGTAACCCAGACACAAAATCCATGGTGATCCTTTCCCATTTCCATTCCGATATCCTCAACGGTTGCAGCAACCCAGAAGAAAATTGGTGCTCAGCCTTTACACGCTGACACACCATGCATCGAGCAACAAAATCAGCCACATCTTTCTTCAAACCCACCCAATAGTACTCTTCCTTCGAACCTCGAAACATCTTAGTACTACTGGGATGTATAGAAAAAGGACTAGCATGCACTTCAGCCAAAATGTTATGCCTCAACTCTTCATCTTCTTGCACCACAATCTGACCTTTGAAACACAACACCTCGCTATCATTAAAATAAAAATTCATGGGATTCCCATACATGACATCCTTCACATGCGGTACCAAACTCTCATCATACGGTTGTTTCTCTTTAATCAACTATGACAAAGAAGGTTTCACTTGCAACTCAGCCAACACTCTGCCGTCACGCGTCACACTCAACCTAGCAAACATAGCCCTCACTCAACCACAAATTTTCTACTCAAAGCATCCGCCACAACGTTAGCTTTACCCAGATGATACTCGATGGTCAAATCATAATCCTTAAGCAACTCCAATCATCTTCGCTGCCTAAGGTTTAACTCTTTCCGTGACATCAAATATTTCAAACTCTTATGATCCGTATATACCATACACTTCTCACCGTAAAGGTAACGCTTCTAGATTTTCAAGGCAAAAACAACCGCGGCAAGCTCAAGATCATGAGTAGGGTAATTACACTCATGCACCTTCAACTGCCTAGATGCATAGGCAACTACCTTACCCCCATGCATTAGCATACAACCAAAGTCCAACATAGGATGCATCACTATAGACGACAAACTCTTTAACAAATTCTAGCTGAATCAAGACCGGAGCTCATGTCAAAGCTTCCTTCAACCCTTCAAAAGCCCTTTGCCTATCCTCCATCCACTCAAAACGAATATTCTTTTGTAACAACTTGGTTAAAGGAGCAGCTATACTGGAGAACCCCTCAATGAACCTACGGTAATAACCAACCAACCATAGGAAACTTCGAACCTCTATCACAGATTTAGGCATTTTCCAACTCATCACGGCCTCAATTTTGTGTGGGTCAACACGAATCCCCTCAACTGACACCACATGCCCAAGGAAAACAACTTCCGTAAGCTAGAATTCACACTTGCTTAACATGGCATAATGTTGATTAACCAACAACATCTGAAGCACAATTCGCAAATGCCTATCACGATCCTCCTCGGTACGAGAGTACACGAGAATATCATCGATAAACACAACCATAATCTGGTCCAAAAACTCATGGAACACCCGATTCATCATGTCCATGAAAGCAACCGGTGCATTGGTTAAACCAAACGGTATCACCAAAAACTAATAATGCCTGTACCTCGTATGGAAAGCTGTCTTGGGTACATCCACATCCTTCACCTTCAACTAATAGTACCCAAACCTTAAATCTATTTTAGAGAACACCAAAACACCTCTGAACTGGTCAAACCGACCATGAATCAGTGGTAAAGGATACTTATTATTTATCGTCAACTTGTTCAGTTACC
This sequence comes from Hibiscus mutabilis, assembly GCA_019671005.1. Lineage (NCBI taxonomy): Eukaryota > Viridiplantae > Streptophyta > Magnoliopsida > Malvales > Malvaceae > Hibiscus > Hibiscus mutabilis. The sequence goes on along the minus strand of CM033728.1, from coordinate 21,543,979 downwards.
GATAATCTATACACATCCGTAACGTACCATCATTCTTTTTCACGAACAACACCGGTGCACACCACAATGAAATACTTGGCCTAATAAACCCTCGATCAAGCAACTATTGCAGTTGCATTTTCAACTCCTTCAATTCTTTCGGGGTCATGCGATACGGAACAATTGACACTGGCACCACATCCGCAAAGATCTCAATGCCAAACTCCACCTCTTTCAGAAAACAACCAGAAACTCACATACCGTACAAATATCCTACACTCTCAACTCCTTCGAACCAAGATTCATAACATAGGCCAAGAAAGCCTGACATCCCGAATCCATCATCCGTCTCGCTTCTAAAGCCGAAACAACATTAGACAAGAATTTACCATTCTCACCTACAACCACCACCTCAAAATCATTAGCAACTTCAGGGATATCAGTTTGGTCTCAAAATCTACCATAGCCCTATGCTCGATTAACCAATCCATTCCAAAAATAACATCAAAATCGTAGAATGACAACTCCATCAAATCCACAACAAACACGTGTCCCTAAACCATCAGCGGACACTTACAATACAACTTTCTAACCATGATTGTCTCTCCAAGAGAACTAGTCACTCTAACACCACATTAAGAATTTCAACATGTATATCAAGCAACTGTGCACGCTCACTCAAGATATATGAATGAGTAGAACCAGAATCAACTAATGAATATAACGGCAGAGACTGTAAAGTGAATGTACCTGCAACTACATCAGAGTCATTGCGACCCTCACAGTGTGCATACACTCTAGCTGCTCCACCTCTCTTAGGCTGGATAGCAATAGTATGAGCCACAATCCTCTGTACACCATCTCTGCTCTGAAATTGGCCACGGCCACGGCCTCTCTGTGGAACAACAACAGGTGCAATACCCTGTCCACCTCCCGTTAACAAAGGATAGTCACGTCTTCGATGGTCGCCAGACCCACAACTCCAACAAGCATTAGCCACAACAGCCGTAGGTAACTGACCCTCTCTAGACAACGTGGACAATCTCTCTTCAGATGATCACGTGATCCACAAGCCCAACAGGTATTGTACGGAGCCCGAACCTGGGCACCCTGCCCCTGCAATCCATGCCCAACAATACCACCACCATGCCATTGATCAGGGAACCTCCTATCACGATGTCTCTTAGCCTGTCCACTTCCAATACCAGAATCTGCCACTCTCTTACCAGAGCTAAAGCCTCGAGACCCAGAAGCTAAACCAAGATTCTGCTCAATATCTTTGGCTCGCGTAACCAAAAAATCAAAATTTGTATAATCAGTAGCAAGCATGTATGTCTTAACCTCTTGAACTAGCGCTTAGCAAAAATGATCACAACGCTGTCCCTCATCAGGAACTAACTCGGGAGTGTACCGGCTCAACCTCACAAATTGTACCTCGTACTAAGAAATAGACATATTGCCCTACACTAGAGCCATAAATCCTCTCTTCCTCTCGTCCTGGTACTGGACCCCCAGGTACTTCTTTCGAAAAGCACCACAAAAGAACTCCCAAGATATATTCTCGGTGTCATCCCATTTTTAGGGTAGTCCACCAGCTATAAGTATCTCCCTACAATAGGGACACAACACAACCCAACTTACGGGCATCTGTACAACCCATCTGATCCAGAATCCTCTTCGTACTAGCCAACCAATCCTTAGAAGCCTCTGGTGCTAGACCACGGAACTCAACTCTGACCAGACTACGGAGACGCTCTAACATTAAACCCGTCTACCCAACCATTGGTGCTGGCACATGAACACCCACAACTGCTGCCTGGAAAGCACTAGTCATGGCCTGAATCAACAGCGCCATGTCACCTATCCCTGGCCCATCTGGAAAAGGTGTAATACCCCTAAAATCGGGTTAATCACTATACAATTAATTAATGATAATTCATTGGCTTAATTTGTAAAGTGTGAGTAAAGGATTCGAATTTTTTTAAGTACTAAATCGTAAATTAAGAAAAAAAGACCAATTTGAGTACAAGCTAAAAGTCTCATATTGCATGGTGAATTAGACTAATGAAACATAGTGGAGTCCATATGTTTTTTGGGGAAACGATTAAGTGGGTTAGGATATGTGAAAATTAAGGGGCTAGCACATGTGGCAATTAAGGGAATAGACATTTGTAGGAAGAGAGGGGAAAATCGGCCAAGTGAAGAAAGAATAACCCAAAACTTGTTATCATCTTCTACATGAAACTAGTTTGCCATAGAGAGAATTGAGTGAGAGAGAAAGAGCTCACATTCGATTTCACCAAGCTTAGCTATGGAAAAAAATCATTCGAAAAGAGTTATAAAGTATGGTAATCACTTGTTCCTTATTTATATTTAGATGAATTTCGATTAAATTGTATATACATATATATATTTAGAGAATGGTCAGAATGTTAGTGAATTTGTTCAGTTTGTACAAATTTAATGTGTTTTGTGGTTGTGTATTGATAGTGCTTAAGTGAACATGGATGATTACTAAGAACCCTTCGAATAGATTCTTGTTTATTTTCAAAATTGGTGTTTAAATATAATTAAGAATCAATGCTTGATAAAATTTGATTTGGAACTGATTTAAGCCAAAGTGTATGGATGTACATGAAGGTTGGAATGTTGTAAATAGATATAAAACTATGATGGACTGCCTTAGAATTCATAAGGAATTTAAAGAATGCTTGATATGTATAAGTGAAAATGTATGAACTTGAAGCTGTTAATTAAGTTCAAAAGTCAATTCACGTGAATAAGGGAATAATTTAAGGTTTAGTGAATGAATTTAGTTGATGTGATTGAGAATATGTGCATAAATGGAAATTGTCCTGTTTCGGTGTGTATGAACATGGAATTGGATTGATTTAATTGAGTATGTATCATGTATGCAATTTGCCCTGTTTTGATGTACGTACATGAAATTTAGACTGATTTGGTTATACGAATATTGCTTAAAATTGTTTCAAACATGAAGGAGTACGTTTATGTGTATATATGAAACTACACCATTTTGGTACATTAGAAGAGCATGTTGAACTGTTTGTAAGCGTACGTATGTATGGTAAACTGTTTGAACATGTATAAACAAAGATATATGTGAATTGGGAGCTATATTAGACATGTATGAGAGTGAAAATAAGTTAGATTAACATGTTAGGACTACCATCTAGGTGAATAATGAAGCTAAAATCAAGCCTAGTGAAATCTGCCCAGAAAACTCTGTTCTGGGCAGTAACTTTGAAAATTCACTATAAATTGTATGAATTGAATTAAGGGCTTAAATTTATATGAATAGAACCTTAATATGTCTATTTTCATTAGAAACAAACGAAATGAAATTCTGGATTGTAAAATGGATTTTAGAAATGAAAATCTAGGGACAGTGCAAATTGTCCAGTAATGTAATTGGTATGTCTTTAAGTTAAAACTATATTAATTGGCAAAGAACTAAAATTCAAGGCCTATATGGTTAGAAACACAATCAAGCTATCTTACCAAAGGTGTAAACCAATTAAAATTCTGACGTACAGAATGAAAGTTATGCACGTTTAAGTAAGCAGTGCACCTGCTGCCTGGAAGCAGCAGTTTAGATGTTATTGGTCTTGTATATGTGATGTATTAACCTTGTTGCTATGTTAAATGATTTTGTGATTTCATGTTTTGACCTTGTTCTATCTATGTGATTTATTAGAGCAAGGAGAGGACTTTGGATAAGGATCTAAAGTCGAGCATTCGAGGGACAAGAAAAGGGGATAGTCTTGCGAGACTAGCTAGCTTGGAGTATTGTGAGTGTAGTTTACAATAGGGTTAGGACTTAGGGCCTAACCAAATATTCATGACTACCTTCTTGCTATTGATATGCCATGATAATGAACTTAATTTAACTTGAATATGAATAAAAGGGGGAAGAAGGGTTTAAGCTAAAATTGTGAATAATAGTGACATGGATCTTGATAAATCGATTAAAAGAAAGTATAAACAAATGCTTGATTTCTTGCCTTGGTTGTGACCCTTTAAAATGGTTACTAGAATTGGATTTTGATCTTACTTGATTCATTGTATACTACATGCAAATATGTTTTGAATGATAGACTTGAAATGTAATGTGGTTAAGTTTGGCTTGTGAAGTATGTATAATGTTTGTACATGTTAAATGACTTGAATTGAGTAGGCTAAGCTTGTATCCGAATGCTTGCTTGATAGTGCTCTATGATGTAAATGTTTGATTTCTTGATACCTTGGGTGTGAACCATCGAATGTTTGCTTGTATGGATTTCTATGATGAAAATAGTTGATAACATGAATTAAGTCATGAAATAAAGACCTTGCTTGATGCCTAAGATGGAATATGTAAAATGTTACTTGAATAACAAGTTAAATTTGCAAAATGATGAGTTAAGACTCAATTGGCCAAAGGGCTAAGCTTGACCTTGATATAACTTGCTTGAATATGATCCTTGAACTTGAATTGTCTTGCCTTGAACATGAAACACTTGAAAACGTGAAAAGTAATTGAAGAGCTAAGGCTCAACTAGCCTAAGGGCTAAGCATGATATTGCTATAACTTGCTTGAATGTAATTCTCGAATATGAATTGTCTCGACTAGAACATGAAAGCATAAAACATAAGAAACAACAACAAGCTTTAAAGTATAAGAATACCCCTCTAATAAAAGTTTAACGATTAAAAAGACGTAAATTGCCTACAATGGAAGTCCTTGGATACAATGGTATGATGCATGGTATACTTGGGACTACGGTCCATGAGCCACGGCTCAGGGGTACGCCCCATTACATGTAATATGTTATAGGCGATAGTTGGAGGTAACGGGGGAGTTGTGCGGAGATTGGCGACAGTTGGTTGGATAGTGAGAAGTATAGGATTTCATGTTTCTGATATTAGCCATTGCTATGTGCTTTGAGCTAAATATCTCTTGGAACTTTATGGTCAAACAGAGACCAATGTTATTCATGACCAATTGTGATCCAAGGTAAACATGTTAAAAAGATATGAACCTTATTGAGAAATTGAATAAGAAATTCAAAAGAAAATCTTGAATACTTGAATTATATCTTGAAATACTTAAATGACTTGACAAGAAATCTTGAACACTTGAATCACTTGACATGAATCCTTGAAATACTTAAATTGCTTGACATGTAATGCTTGATTCTTGACATGAAACTCTTGAAATGATAATTGCCTATGCTTGGACCTTGTATTGTATGATTTGCTACTTGGAATGACTTATGGTCTCACTTGAGCTAATATCTACTTGATTTGGTTTGCTTGAATTGCTTGATATGCAAACTTGATTACTAGAACATATTACTTGACTTGTATACTCGAACTTCTTGTTACATGATTATTACTTGAAAAAATCTCAATCTTACTTGAATTAATGAGTGTTACTGCCATGTACATCTTGTACATGAAAATATGGACTGATTTGGCATTGGGAATTATGTGTATGTGTTATATGACTAAAATTGGCTATATTAAATGAAAATATGGACTGTTTTGGCATTGCGAATTATGTGTACATGTTATATGATTGAATTGGCTAGACTAAATGAAAACATGGACTGTTTTGCATTGCAAGAATGTATAAACATGTATAACGGACAGCTAAGTAATAAGGTTCAAATTAAAGAAAGTAAACAAGCAATAATTAAGGCTTAAGGCTTACATACTACTTAAAATGTATACTTGTACACTTGATAAACTTGTCACATGAAATGCTACTCGAAATGGACTTATACTCTCACTTGAATCAATGTGTATAACTTGTGAACATATCTTGAGTGATAAGCTTGAAATAAATTGTGATTATGGTACTTGACTTGGAAATGTTATGGTTTGCTTAAACATGCTATCGATTGACTTGAAATGATTGAAGATTGGATTATGATCTATGATTTTGCTTGTCATGCTATCTTGCTATTTGAATGATACTAGAAAATGTTCACTTGATAATTACTCGATAAGCTTACCATGTTGCTTGATTTGCTTGACAAATTGGTTACTTAACATTTGCTTGCCTTGATATTTGATTGCCATAAGTATGATGATACATGACTTCATGATTTTTGCTTGACTTGGAATGCTATAAACCTTAATAGGGCTACTTGATTAATGGAGACATGACATAATAATTGGTTAGAACTAGTACTACCTCACTAAGTACATATCATACTTATCACTCTCGTTTTCTCTCTTCCCAAACCATAGGTTAGGTGCTTCAAGGTGAATTGCTTGATCCCGAAGTCAGATTTCTTGAGCTTGAAGTAAGGCACAAGCAAAGCATAAGTATGAATCCATACTTGTTTGTAATGCTCCTAGTAGTTGGTGGCACCTATATTTGTATATGGTTAAGCTAATTCATGCATTTTGATACTTGAAAGATCTTTTGTATATATGTATGAAGTTGGCCTTTAATGTTGTCAACTTGGTAGCTAGAACTCTATGTGTAAATGTTAAAATTTCATGTGAATGAATGAGTCTTGATGCGCATATATGTACTAAAATGAACGATGGAAATGTTTATTGTTATACTTGAGCTTGTTAATTCCATGTAGGTAAGGAGTGTTATGTCACATGCTTACTTGAAGTTATTTTTGAATGCACGTACATAAAAGTATGACTAGTTAAACCTATATGAAATATTTACATGACTTAAATGGAATGTTGGAATGAAACGAAAAAGTTCTAGTCTAAATATGCCATTCGAATGCCTTGCTTGTTTACATGCCTAAATAGCAATTAACCTTGAATGAACAATTAAAGGTAATCAATCCCATTAATGACCTATAATGTCTATGAAACATGATATGCTTGCTTGAGATATGTTCGACTTCATGTATATATGATTGTGTTTAGTCAAACTTACATGAAATATTTACATGTCTTGAATGTAATGAGATTGAGTTAAAATGAAACATGCTAGTCTAGGTATGCTACTTGAAAGATTATATGATCGCATGAATGTAGATTTGAAAATGAATAAGCTAAGTGGTAACCTAGATGAATAATATGATAGACATGCTTGTATACTTGATTGAAAATGCCTTGCTAGTTAAGAATGCTATTTGAATGTTACATATGACTAAGTAGTTATTAATCTTTGAATGTAACTTGAAAATGACTAATCAAGGGTTGGCATATAATGAACAAGAATGATAAACATGTCTTGCTTGTATGATCAAAAGTAATTGTTTAGATTGCTTTCTTGCTAATCACTCATCTCGCCTATTAGAGACGAGTTCTTAAAAAGTTTTAAATTATTCGTGTTACAAAAGGTGGTACTTGCTCTACTCCCGCAGGTGGATCAGGAAGAGGTACAATATCTCCTTATTTCCCTGTCCAACGGCAGCAGCAATCATACTAGATCACAACTTTCTCCTCGGTCCCATCGTGCTAAAAATATATCTAAGACATGATAATCATTTCAAAACAACACAGTTAGGCCAGCTTCAAGAAAGGATCCAAGACTTTCATCTCAAATCAAAATATTTCAAACTATAATAATAAGGCAATGGTTTCCCGTATTTCCCCCAACATGGCATAAAGCAATCAACGTGCATATTTCAATCACCGTGCATAGCAAACATCATAATACAACCCACACAACATTACGACAACCATACCAACTCCCAATTATAGAAAAACTGGCTCTGATACCACTAAATGTAACCCCCATCGACCCGGCCTAGTCGTAAGACCGAACCGAGCGAGCTATATTAGGTTTACCAAAGTAAACCGCGAAGAAGAAACTCAAAATGCGTCCATTTTTTATCTTCTCTAGATGTAAATTATTATTCTATGTGTTCATATTGACCACATGTGAAAACCCATCTCAATCGGGCATCGATTTGATATCCAATTGAACCCAATTGTAATTTAGGGACCATATTGCAATTCTAGAGAACTACAGGGACTTAACCCTTATTAATGTTACCAACCTTTAATTAGTCAAATTTCATGCATTCATGTCATAACTCATCTCAAAACAATCATCCATACTCATGCAATTGCATCCACAACATTTGAGGATTAAAATAAAAGAAAATAGAACTTTAGAACTTTCAAATAATTGAATTATCGGTAGTCGTATCGGTACACTTGCATACGTATCGGTACAATATTGTTAGTTGTAAAACCCCAAATTCCAATAGTCAAATCTCGTTTCGATATGCCCTCGCATATCGATACACCCTGCCAATTGCACACACCCCGTACCGGAATAGTTCCTCGTGTACCAAAACACTGGCCTCAAATGGCCTAAGCCCATATTGAAACACTTGCCCGCATTCCGATACGCTAAGCCTGGAATGACTTGCTCGTACCGAAACAGGGACACGCGTACTGATACGCCTGGACCTGAAATGTCATCCTTTGCTGGTTTAACATGCTCTCAAACATACCAAGACACCCTAGCATGCTTCTAACATACATCCAACACTTTCAAGGGTCATTCCACAACAAAACATCTCAGATTCAACATCAAACCATGGCATCATGCTTCTAAGGTAAATCTAGAGACATGCTTGCTAGAAATCAAAACAAGCAAAGCATGAAATCTCAAACCATCACCACAAACAATCCAAAATGGCCATTTACAAATCATGAGCAGCAAAACAACATTACTCAACCATGGAGTTTAACAAATCATCTCCCAAAACAACAGCAGAACCCCATTTCCCTTATTACTTATAGTATAATTCCAAAACATACTTTTAGTACCAAGTCTTTGACGATCCCTTACTTTATGCTGCCGTCCAAAACTTTAATTCGCTGCATTTATGGACAAAGAGAGCGTAAGCACACTAGGGTTAGTGAGGAGTGCTCAAAAACAAAACACCATCAATGCATTTAAAACCATTTCTCAACAACACATTGAAATATCATTTCAATCCATGTTTAAACAACATTTAAGCAACCATGCCTTGAAAATCGTACACTTAACACTTTCAAAACCAGCATATTAAACCACATGCAACATGTGTCATTAACCACCAGCAAATCCCATTGCTAAACCTCAATTTAAGCCTTCCCATGCATAACGAACCATATGCAAAGCTTAAAGAGTAAACATGTATAAATCACATTATACAACATAAACCATTACATGACACATCAACAATTATATTGGCTTACAAGTGATCATAAGCAAGTTCCTTTACCAAAATAGTTCATCGGATACACGAATTAAACAAGTGTCCTCTCAACACTTCAAGCCATCTCAACCGAAATAGCGATACAATCACAGTTGCAGTACATTACGATCGGGTACACTTACAACCCACGGGGACACCAACCCAACCCTCGGTTAGATGCTTAACCCACTAACAGGATTTTATGGTACCATATAACCCCTCGACCGTTAGGGTACTTGGATGGAGTATTTGGTACACTGTATAAAACCCCTCGACATCCAAGGTGACTTATTATAATGCACTATCAATCCTATGGCCGACCAACTATATCTGATAACATTTTTAAACCACACCACTTACCAATATAATCCACAATTACCACATACCTCACTATTTTTATAAGCATTAAACCAAATCATTATCAAAGCAACAACCATGCTTTTAAACAAGTATTCCACATCTTTACAAGGATTACTTATTGTGTGCATCCTTCATCATCTCATGATTAAAAACAGTATTAAACATACTTTAAACATGTTTAAACAGTAGGTTCCATGTAATTCAAAACAAGTGCATAAAACCATTTCATAAAAGTACAACTGAGAGAGAAATCTTTCCGATGCTTACTTCCGAGCTTAGGTAAGTGTTTCAAGCTCTACCTAAACCCCCAAAACATTGATTCAAACCTTTAAAATGCTTTAAACCATGTTTTCACTCACTGATACGCAAAACCTCAATTCACCGACGCAAATTCAAGCGTATGAAGCCTCTAAAGCTTCACCGATCACTTCCGGATCAACCTCCCCTATTTGAACCACATAACAACAGAGGATTAATGCATGTCAATGCATTCCAAACACTGTAGCAACGTTCCTTAACAATTCTTTCACAATTACCCAACCACAACAACTGAAATCATCATCTAACTCTTTCCAAACACAACCCAGCAACAATCTAACACTTCCATTATCATCAATCAACACTTAAAAATAGGATTATAACATCCTCATATCTCCAACAAACAAACAACCACCACAACACCCTAAAAACTCATATCTAACAACCTAAACAATTAGGGATTCAAAGAGTTTTGGGATTCCAATTTTAAAAACAACTTATCAACATTATGAAACATCCAATATATGATTAAAATCAATGCTCAACACTGGAAGACAAATCCAATACGGATCTTCCTCAATTCCATCAATTAAACCTAATTAAATCAATTAATAATTACAAAATCATAAAATCAGACGATAAATCATAAATCAAGGGTCAAATACTTGGGAATATCAATAAATAGCCATTCAATAGAGGAGAAAACGAACCTTACCTCTATTGTGTGATTTCTCCCTCAATTGGTTGATTAAAGCTTGAAAAACATAAGATTTCCATGAGATTTTATAAATCAAAGATGAAGAATCAATTATAAATCAAGAATTTAAGAAAATATCTCTCACCTCTAAGATTTGATGAAATCAAGAGTGTTTGGCAGAAAAGAAGTGGAGAGAAAAGTTGAGAGAAAAGTTTACGTCAAATTTCTTTAAAACCAATAACTACCTTTTTGTTATAAAATCCCTTTTAATTACTTTATAAACCACATGTTAAAAAGTCTTAACTGAGGAGAGAAACCACCAGCCAAAACTTGGTAATATAGCTCCTTAGGGATTCTAAGAATTTGATCCTTTACAATTTAGCCACCATTTAAAAAATAGTTTTCAAAAATTACATTTTGGTCACCAACCAAAATGTCACCCTTCCAAATCCAATTTTCCAAAATTAATTTCACCAATATTATTTATATATTAAAATATGATTTTTAACCATTTTCCATATTTTTATCTTACCCAAAAATCTCTAACCCAGTCCACCAGACCGCCTAACTAACCTTAAAACCGCTAGGCCCAAGATCGAGGCGTTACATAAGTAGAATTTAATCTGTCTTTTACACGGCTTATTCCAAATGAATTTGGACACTTTTACTGGTTTGGTTCGAACTGTTCAGCTTCTATAACAGATGGTTTTGAAAGAATTTAAAACAGGTTTTAAATTATAATTAAATATGTGATTAATGTCGATTTAATACCTATTTGCTTTGGGCGGAAATGCCCTTGGTTTTACACTATAAATAGAAGCTGTTCCAAGCTCGTTATATATACAACAAAAACAAAAGCTTTCGATATGGTTTTGCCAATCCAAATTTCTTACAAAATTTCAATGAGTTCTTTCTGAGTTTTTCGAAGAGAAGAGCAGTACCACCGGATTCCACTCCGAAATTTGGGTGTACAAATTGTCGGAACGAACGTGCTAACCTCGGGGGACAATCCGCCTATAGGAGCAAATACACCAGTTGGGGCGAATCTGTTTCTAAGGCAGTGGATTCGATCCACGACACGGTGCTAATAATATTTATGTTATTTTATATTATTCCTTCCTGTCCGTATTAACGCCCTATTTTGCAGTGATTTTACCGACAAGGTGGAGCACTGCCATCAGCAACAGCTCCAATGAAACCTGCAACCATGAACCACATGTCTACACCATCCGCATGCATGAAAATGGAACGTATAGATCCCTGTTTCTCCTTCTTAACATCACCACTACTCATCGTTTTCTTATCCTCGATTGACAGGTTCAAAGTCCCACAGGTATTATAACCAAATATATTCACACTGGATTTGGAAATGATTTTGCGCTTGTCCTTAATGAAATAAATTGTGTAGGTTGTTAAAGCAAAGATGAATCGACTTGCATACTATTTATCAATCAATCATTCAGATACTAGCCTTACAAAAAAAATTATTGTTTATTAGCCTCGAGTTTCATGAACCTGTTTAGAGAATCAGTTCCAATCAATGTAGTTCTCAAAGATATGGCATAGCTGTCCCAATTATTATAGTATGGGCAATTCGTTGACGATAATAAATAAAGGGTTAAATGATATTTTAACCCTGAGTTATACCTTATTATCATTTTGGCATCTAAAAATTTTTTATTTTAATTTTTCATATGAACTATCTTTTCGTAAAACATTTTATCTTCCGTTCTTCCATATAAAAAGCCACGTGACATTCTAGTTTAATTTTTTAGTTTAAAGTAGGGACGGCAAACGGGTGGGGCGGGTGCGGATATCCCCTCCCCATCCCCATACCCACCTAAATTTTTTGTATCCACCACCTACCCACCAACTACAGCGGGTACAATTTTCAAATTCACACCCGCCCACGTGGGTACATTCTCAAATTCATCCCCACACCCACTACCCAACTGGATATCCACCACCCAACCCGTATTCGCCTACAAGCAACCACTAATATCAAATTATATAAAAATAAACCATTTACTTTTGTAAAGAATAGTACAACTTCGCATACTTTATTGATTGATCAAGTGTATATATATAATACATTTACACTGGTATAAATTTAACTACAACTAACTTAACTAAAACATATTTTTACCGATATAAATTCTACTTAACTACAACTAACTAATTAACTATAGCTAACTTAACTAAAGCATATTTACACTTATATAAATTCTACTTAACCACACATGTTACATAATTAGAACCTGATTAATTCAAGCTCGATCTTAAACAATGAATACAAGCTCGATTTTTTTCAAACTAAATTAATTAAGTTCAAAGTCTACAAACTTAAGGATTAACGTAGATTTTAAAAAAAACCAATATCTAGTACATAAAACACCATAATAAAAGGCATAATCAAAGTCTACAAACATAAATGATCCAAAATTCATATGGTGGGTAGTTAGTGGGTGGGTGGATGCGGGGTGGATACGGTGCGGGTAAGGTCTCAAACCCATCATCTACCCATTACCCACGACGGGTATGACATTTTATATCCACACCCACCCACTACCCACCAAACTCATACCCATCCCCACCCCAATTGGGGTGGGTGCGGTGCAAAATCCGCGAAACTATACTTGTCTACCATTCCTAATTTAAAGTGTCATGTGTTACCTAGTATATTAAAGGGATAACTACATAAATAGTACCTACCTATTCTCGCGTTATTATTTTAGTATCCTCACTTATTTTTTTGACAAAATAGTACCTAACGTTAAGTTTTTAAAATGATACACCTGCCGTTTACAATTAACGGAAGTATCCTCACTTATTTTTTATTATTTTTTCAATTTCCACATTATTTTCTCTCTCCTAGTCAGCATACCACATGTTATTTTTTAACGGTTTTATTTGTCCAACCAAAAAGTGACACGTGTCAGCTTCTGGTTGGTTGAACAAAACCAAAGGAAATAAAATGTCTCCTTTTATTGCTGGTAGGATTCAAACTAGGGACATCATGGATGAAAGGTTGGGCACCCAACCATTAAGCCACACAACTAATAGAAATTAGAAACAAACAAACAAATATTTAACTTAACCAAAGTTACCGCCTCAAAATAGAACAAAATTGCTACTATAAAGAATTGAACTTGGAATCCCTTGTAAAATAGATATTTTGCAAAGTCATTAAACTAAGTTAATAATACATTCAAAATTCATCAGAACTAATATTTAATTTATATTATGCTATCACTAAACTAAATAAATAAATATTTTTTTTATAAAACTAATATTAAAACATTCCTAAAAAGTTATGAAAATAAATAATTTTACAAATAATTTAAAATTTATATTTTATGTCAAATCGTATTTTATGACAAATAATTTATTATTTTAATTTTTACATTATCTAATATAATATTATGAAAATAAATATATAGTTATTTTATTAGTTTTTTTAATTTTCAAACAAAATAAGAAAATAATTAATTATTTTATTTTTACATTATCTAATATAATATTATAAAAATAAATAATTTTACAAATAATTTAAATTTTATATTTTATGCCAAATAATATTATAAATTTAATTTTTTATTAATGTTTTAATATTATTTTTGTAACAAAAATAAATATTTATTTATTTAGTTTGGTGGTAGTGTAATTTAATTTAAATATTTTTGAACAAATTCTACGTAGGGGAGGGGAAGGGAATTTTACTCCTACTGGGTCTTGAATCCACAACCTAGGTGAAAGGGAGGGTGTCAACTGAGAGCTTTAACCACTTGCTCTAGACATTGTTGACAATTTAACTTAAATAATGTAACACCCCGAAACTGGCCTAGTCGAAATTCAATTCAGGCAACCGAAAATTTTGCATCGAAAAGCCAAATTATATAGTTGATCTTTGACCAAGTGATTAATTATTGGTTTGCTAAACCCTAATTAAGTATTGATATTGATTAAGGATCCCATTGTAAACAATGAAACTTGTCTTAGTGGCTAAATGGAGAAAAATTTAAAGTTAGGGGACAAAAGTGTAAAGAATGAGGAGTTGAGTGACTAACCTTGCGATTAACCCCTCTTCAAGCTTAATCACCATATACGTGGAACTCCAAGGTTAGCTTTCTTCATGTTAAGGAAAGCCAAACAATTAAAAATTAAGAAAATGAGTTAGAAGTTCACCGGTAAAAGATTACACCAAGCTAGCACCTTAGTTATTGTCATCTTCTTCCCCTAACCACAAACCTCAAGCAAGCACCTCCATTGGAGAGCTATCCAAGCTTTGCTTTCTTTCAAATTCTTTATGCTATAGTGTTGCCATCGAACGGGTAAGCAAAAGCCCTCTATTGATTAATTGATTTCATGGCCAAAACTATGTCAAAATCTAAGTTCAAGAAGCTATGAACCCTAGAATTTTCTAGGGATAGCAACACTTACTCTTTATTGCTTTTCATAGCTATTAAGTTGCTATGAATCTATTATCGATATTGAAATCCTTGTAATTCCTATTTTTTTGTAGCTCAAGAGAATCCATCAAGTTCTCATAAGCTCAAGAACAAAGGAATAGTCATTCAGGAGACTTGAAAATATCGATGAGTGCAGTCGGAGTCTCAGGATTGGCTAGATGCCTATCTCGATTTCATTATATTGTCCTATTGCATTTACATCATCGAAATCAAGGTATGGATACATGAAAACCTTGTTAGGGGTACCATTGGTAAGCTTTGGTAAGCTTATTACATTGTCAAATCAAATTATTGAATCATTACATGGACATTGATATCATTGAAATATTGAGAAAGACCATATTGATCATGCTATATAGTTATTGACATTGCTACCATTATTGTTATTGTTATAGCTATTGCTATTGTCATTGTTATTGATATTGGTTTAAGTATTGAATCCTTGGATACGAATGGACATGGGATACAATTGGCATGCCCATGAGCTCATTGGTACAAAATGGACTACAGTCCTTGAGCTAAGGCTCTATTTAGCGATGTTGGCGTGATGTGATGATATTGGTCTTATTGGCGATGTTAGAGGGTATTGACCATTTATTGTTGGCGATGTTGGTTGGGAATTCGTGTATCCACATTTACATGTCGATCCAAGGAATTAAGATATGGAAATTATTGTTAAAACTTGATTTGGGATGCATTTACATTGTTATACATGTTATTGGTAATGTTGACATTCATGTTATTGTTATTGACTACCTCATTAGGCTATATAAGCATAATGCATCTCATTTCCATGCATTTTCAGGTTGAAAAATAGTCGGATCAAGGATCAGAGTAAAGACTTTTTTGAAGCAAGTCACCAAGTTACATGTAATGTAAACTTTTTCCTTAAGCTCCTAGAGAGGTGGCATAGGGCCTAGACAAGTTAGTTTAGCCGCATTTTGTATGTACATATGGTTCACTATGTTGAATGGGTTAAAACATGAAATATGGTATGTTAGTGTTTTAACAAAATTGGTAAAATGGCCCAAAATGCACTAATAAGGGAAAACTTGGCAAACGGATTCGAAATGGCATGAAATTTGGCACGTATATAGATTAAGTGGCTAAAAACTTACCTGTGAAATTTGGTAACATTTGGACAAGGTTAAGACCCTTAATTTGATTAAAAAAGATACGATCGGTCATTACAAGCCTTGTCGTACCGATACGGGTGGTGGCATAGTGGTACGGCTTTGCATATTTGGTCGGTTTAGCCTTGGCGTACCGATATGCAGCTAGGCATATCGATACGGGTCTTGGCCACTGGAAAAAATATTTAGGCACTGTATCAACACCGTATCGATACAAAAGGTTGACTTTTTGAGCATTGATATCGGTACGGACCTAAGGAAAATAACCGTTTTAACGGTCAGAACAGGCGTACCGATATAGTCCTAGGTGTTTCGATATGGCTGGTCGGTTCTAGAATCTGAATTTAATTAAGACATCATAGCGTACCGATACAGATAGATCCGTATCGGTACGACCCCTAAAGTTTATAATTACTTTAACGAATTTGATGAAGGCGTACCGATACAGCCTCTTTGAGTATCGGTACAGAGGTGGGTAAGTTGGTTAAAAGATGTTTAAAAAGGTTTCAGCATGTTGCAGTTTAGTCACTAAATCATACAGGACCTAATTGAAGTCATAAATGAACTCTGAATATACTAGAAATTGGTACATAAGATATTTATGCAATGAATTTCACATTGGTAATCCAATTTTTAGACAAGACCTTGTAATTTATTAGATTTACAATTTAGTCCATAAACTTTAATAAGTTACAATTTGGTCCCAAATCATAACTTGGGTAATTCTATTGATTACTAATCTTTATTCTTTGTACTATAGGTAAATTACACATGATTTATTGCATATGTTATTGTAATCATCGATTCGATCATCGTAATGTTCATCGATAACGCTTTTTGACCTAGATTCCTACCGAAACGGGAAGGGGTGTTACAAATATTAGTTCTGATGAATTCTAAATGTATCATTAATTTAGTTTAATAGCTTTGCATAGTATCCATTTTACAAGGGGTCCCAAGTTTGATTCTTTATAGTAGCAATTTTGTTTCATTTTGAGGCAGTAACTTTGGTTGAGTGCCTAATCTTTTATCTATGATGTCCCTAGTTCGAATCCTACCAGCAATAAAAGAGACATTTTATTTCCTTTGGTTTTGTTCAACCAATCAGAAGGTGACTCTGGTTGGACAAATAAAAACATTAAAAAATAACATGTAGTAAGCTGACAAGGAGAGGGGAGAGAAAATAACGTTCAAATTAAAAAAAAAATTCCACATCAACTTTTTTTGTTAATTTTAAACGACAGAGATACCATTTTGAAAACATAACATTAGGTACCATTTTGCCAAAAAAATAGGTGGGGTACTAAAACAGTAACGCATAAATAGGTGGGGTACTAAAACAGTAACGCAAGAATAGGTGGGTACTATTTATATAGTTATCCCTGTATTAAATTCAAAAAATTCATAAAAATGTTTTAAAAATAAAAAAATCATATTCAGTATAATTGAAGTGTCTTTAGATGATAATGTTCCCAACACGTCTGATGATTTTAATTGCATTGAAAGTCTTGACTCGGGTTTTCTATCTAGAAGTAAAGACAACTTTTATTGAATAGTCTTAAGGTGATTAAAAGGTAGTATATGTTTATATTTTTTCTTAACCATTTGATAATGCACACAAACCTTGCAGATAAATATGCTCGAACCCAAGTCTCCTAAGATGGATATCCTCCTCCTAAAGACAACTTATTTGAATTGACTAAGTAGAATCAGGGCGGATGCACCCTTGTGCATGGTGGGTCAAGTGACCAACCATTAAAAAGTAGGATAAAATACATTGATAATCACTAAATTTTTAAGGCACTTTTGCTTTGGTCACTGAAATCAAAAATGAAAAAACAAAACTAGCCAATAGCCTCTAGTATAAGCAAACACCTATAGAACAAATACAATAACTAATAAATTACAACCATAAAAATGAAAAACTACTAACTCAACAGCAAAATGGAAAAGCTATTACTTGACAATTAAGTGAAAATCTACTCAACGATAAAATGAAAGCTAAGCAAACCACTCTTACACAAGCCAAATTAACACTCGAATGATCCTATGAGATTGAAAGAATATCATATCACATTAAGATATCTGATTTGATCCAAGCTAGCACCAAACTTCTTGGGGCCTTGCTCACATCAGAGAAGAAGTCGCAGGATTTAAACACTTGTTCCCAAACCGAGGATCCCAACAATTCCAGTTCAAATATGCTTTTTCAAGCCTTCAATATGAGCTTGGAGCCTTGGCCATCTTTTGAACAAATGCAGCATGTTACTTATGCATTTTAATACATGCATTTGAGTGCTATCTTAGGAGTGTGTTGCATGTAGTTGCATGAGCATTAATAAATTTGCATGTTTAAGTATGCATGGTAGTTCATTTATTGCACATGAATAAATATGCATGTTAGTTCATTTAAGCATGCTAGTTCATTTAAGTAAGTTTTAATTTGCACCATTTAATTCTAGTTGTTAGTTTGATTTGCATTTAGTTGACACACATTTAAATTCTAGCATTATCATATGTTTTAATTAGCATTTAAGTTTCACTATTTTAACCTATGTTTTAGTGTTTTAAGGTGCATGAAGGCTGATTAAATTCGACACTCCAATCGATACCAAGAAGGATTAATCACATGTTTGAAGTCTTTTGGAATCAAGCACTAAATAAAAATCAAAGGGAGAATAAAGGAATGAATTAAAATAGCACTTAAGGAGGGAATTCAAGGAGTCTCATACATTCATGTGGAAATTGCATGCTCGATGGCCACTTAGTACATGTTTGAAGCTATCTCTTTACAAGTCAAACATCAATCAACTTGTTCGCCATTTTTGGATAGAATCCAGGCAGATCTGAGTCTTGAAGTCTTCTTCAAACTTACTCATCTATCTCTTAGCTTTCCAAAGCACTTTGAATCACATCAATCTGATATTGAAAGCTTAAGATATGACCAAATTATTGAAGACATTGAAGGTTGGAAATTCAATACGAGAGTAATCACCACTCAAACAATATGTTTGTTCCAAAAATTCAAGAGACCATTCATTTGTTGAATGCAGTACTGCCAGATTCATTCACTATCCAAGAACCATGCCAAATTCATTCTCCATGCAAGGACCATTCAGCTTCCCCTTTAAAGAGCATTCAAAGGCTTCACAATCATCTAATTCAACCATTAAAGAAGGGTGAATGACATTAATAAAAGTTGTGGGAGCTCAAAATCCTTTTCTTGTAGACAAATGGAAGTCTACATTCATCCATGACATGTCTAGATTCATCATAGAGGCTCCAACAAGACCATTTGGATACCAAGGGAGAAGGAAGGTCACAAACTATTATGTGTGCTTTCATTACCATTAAGATAAAGACTTTATTCACTTATTTGTGTCTCTTCATATTCTATCTTATAAATACTATAAATAGGCCATAACATTTCACTTGTAAAAAAAGAATAAAAAATAGATCATACAACATAGTTTTTTGTGAGAGTTTAATCTCTTGGTTCTTAATCGAACTTCTATCCTACTTATCAAGGAATTCTCCTTGTGGCATCATTCCCATTTTCTTTCATTTATAAACATTATAGGAAACGAGTCTTCACTTTTTCATAGTGTTGGTTCCTTCCTCATTCCTCTAAACATCCAATAGGATTCGGGTCGACAGTCTCTATACTGTAGGCTCTTTCCTCATTACTATCTATTTTTACCATCCTCAATATCCACATATCCTTTCACCATCATCTTCCATTTGTCATATGGCATAATGTTAGAAAATACCCCTAGTGTTTGACTAAATAGTCATTTTAGCCCCTATTCTTTTTTGAAGCAATTTAACCCTCAACATTGCATTTTAGGTTAAAATGACCCCCTCTACAGATAAAAATTGTTATGGCTTGAAATAACGTGACAAGCTAACATGGTTGTGCACACCGCGACAACAATGTCATATAGACAAATATGCTGACTTTACAAAATGACACATGAGTCAAAAAATAATTTTAAAAAATTGTATAAAATATAAAATATTTTTCTTTTGATGTGTCATTCTATCAATTAATTTTAAGTTGTTTATTATTAATTGACTAACAATTTTCATCTGTAGAGGGGCTATTGACACAAAAAGAAACGTTGAGGGTTAAATTGCTTTAAAAAAGAATATGGGCCAAAATGACTATTCAGTCAAACGTTAGATTTTTCTAGCATTATGCCTTGTCATATTACATTCCCATCATATCACTTAATCAACTTCCGCAATCATACCAATTCCACCATCATTTTCCTTAGACAATAACCCCTTTGAAGCCATTTCAGCATCCTACAAAATACTTACTTCATTCATGATCGGACAGCTTATAATTTTGGTTATTTCGTAACCGAAATTACATCATTTGGTATCAGAGCTTTATGTACTAAGTAAGTATCAATTTTTCTCTTTCTCGATTGTGAAAAATATTCAAAAAAATTTCAAAAAAAGGAAAAATTACAAAAAGAAGTTCAAAAAAAGAAAGGTGAAAAAAAGAAGTTCGGCATCTCAAATAAATAAAAAATAGAAAGAGGGATTATTCGATTTGAAACCTGTTTTTTAGCTTCATTTATGTTCTCCACGCTTTCAAGTTCAAGAAGCCTATCGTATTACCCTACATCTACTACCATACCTTCAATTTGTTTTTTAACTGATTCTACAAGGTAAATCTTTGTTTAAGTTAACCTAGTTCATTTATGAACTTAGGGAGAGAACGAGTGGTAAAAGGCAAAAGAGTGAACATCAAGGGGAAAAAAGCCAGACCCTGAGTGCAACACACGAGTGGAGTGAATTTTCTTTTCGAGTGACTTAGTGAGGATTTTTGTTGAGTGATATTTTTTTGGAGAGAAATAGTGATTTTTTGAATAGTAAGGAATTGTTTTCTAATCTTTGTTTCATCATGTCTCGAAAATACACAAGACCTAATGTTTTTATAGGAGACAAAGTACCAGATTTTTCACAAGATTCTCAATTTCAAGATTTTAGCCGTGAGATGGACCAGATGATTCAACAACAATTTGAGCCCATAAAAATGAAGTTGAACAACATAGAGGAAGTTTCTCGTAAAAAAATACCTTCATCAAAGGAACAAAGGCAACCAAAAAACAAAGACAACAGTCAATCCCTTTCTAGTTCTACATCAAATTGGAGTTAAAGATCTTACGAGAGGAATTCCACCTCCAATCAAGAGGCGTTTTCGGATTTCCAAGCCTAGCAAGCCAAGCACATTTTCTTTCAATCCAAAAAGTCTTGCTCGCTTTGCAGAATGTTTTGACAATTTTGTCAAGGAAACACAATTACAAGAATCACTAGAAAAAGAAAATGTTTGAGAAAATGAAAAAGAAACAAGAGTTGAAAAAGAAATTGAGAGTGAAGAAAAAGAGATTTGTGAAATAGAAGAGAGAGGAAAAAGAAGAATTTGAGAGTGAGCATAAAATTGAGAGAGAAAAATAGTCTTGAAGAAAAAAAAGATAAAAGAGTTTGAGCAAAAAGAAAATGAGATTGAAAAAGAGAGTTTTGAGAGTAGGGTAAAAGAAGAGCATGAGCAATTTCAAGGGAAAAAGGAGAGTAAGAAACATGAGCTTGAGGTAAAAATAAAAGAGTTTGAGAGGCAAGAAACGAGTAAGAGTAAAAATATGATTGTTTGAGCAAGAAAGAGTGAGGACATGAAATCATTTTGCACTGATAAATCTTTATCATCTCTTACTTTGACTTTTTCATAGGATTTTCAATAAGTGTCTCAAAAAGACAACCTCTATGGATTGCCACCGATTCAGAGCATTTAGCCTCTATGATTTGATATTTCTTTTGATTTTGTGATAATATTTCTGAAAACTCACTTTGAATTGTTTTCAGGGAAACGAGTCGATTACCAAGCGAATTAGATTCAAACCAAAATGCTAAGTCTCTTAGTCATTTTTGGATGAATTTTTGGAGTGAAACAAACACCAAGCGAATAGCATATCATCCACAATTTAAAGAACTCGACATGTTCAATTTCTCATCTTCAACAGAACTAATTACCTTTCCTATTAACCAAATTGAGAATTCAGGAGACCAAGTGGAAGTTCTATAGTTGATTGTAACCAATCATGATAGTAAGTTTAAGGACTTATGACCATCAAGAGCTGGAAGTTTAGTACTCTTTGGATTTGTTTGGAAATTATTGTGGAATGAAACCAAGCGAATTTTCTCCACAATATATCCAAAAATGATCATTCAAATCAAAGAAGTGAAACGAGGACTATCTACCCAGTCAAGAGAGATCATTCGAAAGAGTATCAAGATGGGGCAGATTGCTTACCACCTAACCAGTTCACTAAAAATCATACATCACATTTTGCAACCAAGCATCCACCGTCTAGAGACATTAACGAGTTTGATTTTTCTTCTCCCCTACTTTTGTTTTATTTTCTTACTAATCTAGTTGAGATTGTGCATGACAAAATAAAACCTAAATTACTGAAAAAGTTATATAAAAATGTGAGGTAACCAAGAGAAGAAATCCAAGCACCACAGAGACCACAAGCATCAACAACTGATCATTTTTGCACCAATCAAGCACATGCAAGAAAAGATCATAGAAATCACAAGGGAACAGTCTTTGAACCAGGAGATTGGAATTGGTTCAAAACAATTGAGGAGAAATTTCCAGCCCTACAAAATTCAAAGTTGTTCCCTTTTATAGCAAGCATCGATTTGGGGACAAATCACTTTCAAGAAGGGGGAATGATGTGATCCAGGCTAGCACCAAACTTCTTGGGGCCTTGCTCACATTAGAGAATAAGTCTCTGGATTTAAACATTTTGTTCCCGAGCTGAGGATCTCAACAATTCTAGTTCAAATATGCTTTTTCAAGCCTTGAATATGAGCTTGGAGTCTTGGCCATCTTTTGAACAAATGCAGTATGTTACTTATGCATTTTAATACATGCATTTGAGTGCTAGCTTAGGAGTGTGTTGCATGTAGTTGCATGAGCATAAATAAATTTGCACGTTTTAGTATGAATAATAGTTCATTTATTGCACATGAATAAATATGCATGTTAGTTCATTAAGTATGCTAGTTCATTTAATATGATAGCTCATTTAAGTAAGTTTTAACTTGCAACATTGAATTCCAGTTGTTAGTTAATATGGTTTGTATTTAGTTGAGACGCGTTTAAATTCCAAAATTATCACATGTTTCAATTAGCATTTAAGTTGCACTGTTTTAACATATGTTTTTGTGTTTTTAGGTGCATGAAGGTTGATTAAATTCTACACTCCAATAAACACCAAGAAGAATTAATCACATGTTTGAAGTCTTTTTGGGATCAAGTATTAAATACAAATAAAAGGGAGAATAAAGGCATGAACTAAAACAACACTTAAGAAGGGAATTCAAGGAGTCTTGTACATTCATTTGGAAGTAGCAAGGTCGATGACGACTAATACATGTTTGAAGCTGTCTCTTTACAAGCTCAAACATTTAGGCAGATCTGAGACTTGAAGTCTGCTTCAAACTTGTTCCCCTATCTCTTAGCTTTCTAACGCACTTTGAATCATATCAATTCGATATCAGGAGCTTAAGATATGACTGGATTATTGAAGACAGTGCAGGCTGGAAATTTAATACGGGAATAATCACCACTCAAACAAGATGCTTGTTATTACCTCTCCAAAAGTATTGTGTTTAATGCCAATCTTACAATGCTTTTGCTTGTTTTTAGGTACATTTAGTAGCATTAGGATGTTAAAATCATGCATTTACATAAGGAGTTTAGAATTCTGTCTATGCCAGTGTGAAGGGTTGTTTTGTTGGCAATTTTGTAGGTTTGGCATAGTATTTGGCATAGAAAAGCAGCGTAGTAAGGAATGCCAGAGAGAATGCCGAGTATTGTTGGCATAGTTGGACCAGACAATGCCAAGCACCGGTTGGAAGAAAAGTGAGCTTGATCTCATGCCAAGAAGCTGTTGGACCCTGAAAAAATAGGACAAGATCAGGCTCCGAAAAGATAGCAATTGGATCAATCTCCGAGAAAATAGCGGATAAGATGGTGCCAAGATTGGTAGGCGGATTCATGCCAAGCTTGGATGCCAAGGCAACGTCAGCTGTATGACGTCAGCCCTAGCCTGATCAGCTCTTATTCAAAATTGGATAAGATGATTCTCCCTTATCCCTTAAGCATTTGAAATTTGAAAATTGAAGAACTTATCCTATCCCTTCCTTGCACGCCTATTTAAGCACCATCTAAGCAAGCTTTTGGGTGGCTTTTCATCGGGTGATCGAGTGAGGAGTTGGAGTACGAGACGATTGACAACTGACTACACCTAGGAAGGGTGGTTCGACCAGCTTGGTTGAGAGCCTGGATCTTGAAGGGCTACATCGAGAGACCCCTTCTCGCCCGTTCTCTGTTTTTAGTTATTTGACCTAGTTTTTAATGATGATGTACTTTGAAAACGTTTATGGTTTTTTGGTTAAATCCCTCACCATGAACTAATATAATAGCTGGTAGGGGATATTTGTGTTGAACGTTATTTTATGTTTTAGTTTTTGATAATAAATCAGCCTTGGCAATGTTTTATCTATTCGGCATACTTTAATGTTTTCTAAATACTATGCCAAGAGAGAGCTGACACTGTTGGCTATTGCTCCTCAATATCTTAATAGGCTTGGGGTGGCAACGATTAAGTTGTTGAATACTAAGGAAAGAAGCTTTAAGAGAAGTCTTTCAAGTAGATGAACTTACTTCGGGAATAAAATCTACCCCATAGGAGTATAGATTGGATTTTAATCAAATAGGTTTATTTAAAAGCATGCACTATAGAGATATAGGGGTTTTTACATGATCAATTTAGGGCAATGACCATCGAGAGAGGCTTTGCTAATTTTGAATATGCTCGGCAAACAATGCCAAAACAGGTTGTTATTAAAGGATGGCACGACAAGAATAGTGTGAAAACCAGGCATTCTCTGCCAACGCTCATCATTCATTAAAGCACCTTCCTTGCCAACGTCTTTACTTTACTTTTATTTCTTTTCTATTCAATTATTTCCAAAACCAACTTCAAAACAAAACAACTTTTTCTCAAGGCAAGTTACAATCAAAGATAATTGAATTCCAAGTCAATCTCTGTGGGATCGATACTCAACTTAACTATTGTATTACTTGTAGACGTGTATACTTGCCCGTAAAAGACTCATCTTCGCACTGTTTTATAATTTTCCAATACATAACTTCTGCCCCTTTTGCTAACATTTCACCTAGAGAGTCTACAATTTTTTGGTGCCGTTGCCGGGGATTACGACGGAATTTATTGCTTTAATTTTTACTTATTTTTTCATTTTACTAACTTTGTTTTTTTGTTTTGATCATTAATTTTTTTTCTTTTTTAGGAAAGCTACAAAGATGAGTATGGGCAGCCACATATGGTATGATGATGACTACATTTTTCCTACTTATGACTACCAATATCCAACTCCAAAAGTTGTCCATGAGCAAAGACAATATGAAAAGAATGAAGAGGATGCATATACAACACTATCGGCACAGATTTCTGAACTAAAAAACATGATTACATTAATGCAAGTGCCTAACGAGTTCAGCAAAAGGCAAGCAACACCTGTTGTTTGTGCATATTGTAGAGGATGCCACTCGATTGACAATTGCCCCTTCAACCCTAATTCCTATTGTTACACGGGGCACTATAATGCGAATAACCCTTCCTCCTACAACTTCAACCAAGGATGGAACCAGCAGCAAAATATTTTTTTGGAATGATCAAGACGACGATTATTTTATGCACCTAACAACTTTGTTGCACCACCAGACTTCAAAAAAATGCCATCCCAAGGCAGCATTCTTCATGAGAAATCAACGACATATCTTTATGGATCCAACAGATCGTTTGCCATGGTAGAATCGCCTTTAGAATGCCGATGCACAACAATCCACCTCAAGAGCAAACAAATTACATTGGAGACGCATTTGAAGAAGCCATGGATGCTATGAGAGGCTTGGAAGAACAAGTCAGGAGGCTTGCCAATGCTGTGAGTGGTATGCCTCAAGAGAACAAGATAGAGCTTCCATCAAGGTAGCAAGAAGTGGCAAACGCTCCGGTTAGTGGTTACAATCAGAATTCCATGGCAACGCTACATCAACAAGCTGGAAATTTTCTTCCTCTATCTGCTCCTCAAGGAATTTAGAATCAACATTACGAGTATCAGGTTTTTCCTAACACACTTAATCAAACATGTTTGAAGCTGTCTCTTTACAAGATAAAACACCAGTCAACTTGATCGCCATTTCTGGATAACATTCAGGCAGATCTGAGACTTGAAGTCTGCTTCAAACTTGTTCCCCTATCTCTTAGCTTTTCAACGTACTTTGAATCATATCAATCCGATATCATGAGCTTAAGATATGACTGGATTATTGAAGACAGTGCAGGCTAGAAATTCAATACGGGAATAATCACCACTCAAACAAGATGCTTGTTGTTACCTCTCCAAAAGTACTGTTTTTAATGCCAATCTTACAATGCTTTTGCTTGTTCTTAGGTACATTTTGTCACATTAGGATGTTAAAATCACGCATTTACATAAAGAGTTTAGAATTCTGACTATGCCAGTGTGAAGGGTTGTTTTGTTGCCAATTTTGCAGGTTTGGCATAGTATTTGACACAGAAAAGCAGCGCAGTAAGGAATGCCAGAGAGAATGCCGAGTGTTGTTGGCACAGTTGGACCGGATAATGCTAAGCACCGGTTGGCATAAAAATGAACTTGATTCCATGCCAAGAAGTTGTTGGACCTCGAAAAAATAGGACAAGATCAGGCTCCGAAAAGATAGCAATTGAATCAATCTCTAAGAAAATAGCAGATAAGATGGTGCCAAGATTGGTTAGCAGATTCATGCCAAGCTTGGATGCCAAGGCAGCGTCGGCAGTATGACGTCAGCCCTATCCTGATCAGCTCTCATTCAAAATTGGATAAGATGATTATTCCTTGAGCATTTGAAATTGGAAAATTGAAGAGCTTATTATATCCCTTCCTTCACGCCTATTTAAGCACCAACCAAGCAAGCTTTTGGGTGGCTTTTTATCGGGTGATCTAGTGAGGAGTTGGAGTGTGAGACGATTGACAACTGACTGCACCTAGGAAGGGTGGTTCAACCAGCTTGGCTATTTAAACCAAATATCGCCACAGCCTACCATCCACCAACCAAGGGACAAAGATTAAAGTACTATTTGGAACGTGATCAGAGTAATGCCAAGGAGGTTATCCTCCTGGCAGAGGTAACGTAACATCATCATCAGGTTTGAATTTTTGTAAATATTAGGTAGTTGTTTTTCTTTGTTTTTATGTTTCAAGATTTTTAGTAGTTTTTCTTTCTTTCTTTTAATTTCATTTTTATTCATTTACTTTGTTGAAAGGTCTTCTTTGAGTTTCTGCAGATTCAGTATGCCAGGAACAATGCCAATGAGAGACTTGGCATGAGCCGATGCCATAATGGGAGAATTTTGTGTGCCAAGCATAGTGCCAAAGCAGCTTGGCATGTGATGGATTGAAAAATGGAAAGAGTAGGTAAATCCTAGCTTGATCAGACCATTAAATAAGAGAGAATATTTCTCTTTAAACCTAAACCCTAGCCGCCCAAAAATTGGGTTAAAATTTAAATTCAACCTAATAACCTTATCACTCCAATCTTTACCCAATCCTCTCACCTACAACCTTATCACTTCACCCCCTTTCAAATCAAATCTTTTATCTTCCATCATTATCCCTATTTACTCGGCTACCATTATTAACCCCATTAAAACACCCAACCTTTTCACTTTCTTACCCTAGCCGATTTTAAAGAACCAAATCTCTCTCACTTTTCACTTTTTTCATCAAGCAAGAACCAAGATTCACATCGTCTCTTCTTCTTCATCCTTTGAACCGGTCCAAAAATCTTAATCTTTTTCAATGGCTTCTTATTCTACCCCTTTCAAGTGATTTTTCAAATAGGAGATACGAAAAAAGTTTGAGGCTAGCTTTGCTTCAAGGTCTTTTTGCTATGAAAAACACTTTGATTTCAAGACGGAGACAAGCATTGGCTTTCCTTTAGAATTCATGGCAATAGTCGACATACACAAGTGGAATCTATTATGCCAACAAGAATGGGAGATTTATGCCACCATTGTTCAAGAATTCTATGCACATCTTGTGAAAAAGGATTCGCCCTTCTTGATGATTTGAGGTAAGTGTGTATGTTTTGATGAAGGGTATATTAACACTATGTTTGAATTGAATGGTGCAGGGGATAAATATTTTGAATATGACGATACGATGAATGCTGCTAAGAGAAAGAAGCTGTTGGCAGACTTGAGTGAACTTGGAACAGCATGGACAATGTCCTTAAAGGGACACCGAATGGTAAAGCGGTTAGCATTAAAGCCCCAATAGAGAAGATAGAGTCATTTTTAAAGGCAAATCTGATGCCAACATCCCACAACGAGACTATATCATAAGAGAGGTTGATCCTATTGCATTCCATCATTATAGACATAGGCAAGGGGAAGGAAAAAGTGCCCACACCAAAGCCAAAAGTATCAAAGGCAGTGCCAGACACTATGCTAGCCAGTTCACTAGCAGAGCCATCATAAATTTACCATCACCAGGGGATCATTCTTTGAAAGTTAGAGAAAGCTGAGGACCTCAATGTCAAGCTGAGACTTTATATACAGGCCAGGGATGCTGTAATTAGAGATGCTCTTAAAAAATATCCCCTGATTTTGTGCCATAATTTCTAGATTTCCCTGCCGAGCCCTCTGCCAGCGATAAAGCCATGCCAGCCAGTCTAGTTCATACCCCTTCTGATGCTATAGTTTCATTGTCTCCAGCTCAAGTCAATTCTGCCAGCTCTAATTCCTCATCTGAATCAAAAGAAACCAAAGCCAAGTCTACTAAAGCCAAGTCACTAGTGACACCTGCTATACAGACGCCATCTGATGCCACCAATGCACCTGTCGCGTCAGAACCTACCAAGAAAAAGGAGGAAGTTGGAGTCTCTATTGTCGCTTCAAAACCAAGCATGAAAGAAAGGAAACGAATGGCCCCTGCTCATGGCCGATTTTTGAAAAGAAAGACCCGCGTCACACGAGAAGAAGTCTCCGAAGGGGAATCCTCTTCTACCTAAACTCCTTTACATTTCATTTCTTTGCATTTACATGATCATGCATTTTAATTTTATGTTTTAATTGTATATATGTGTTGTTTTAATGCATTGAGGGCAATGCACATCTTGGGTTTGGGGGTGTGCATTTCTTCACATTTATTCCATGCCATACATTTCATATTTAATTTCTGTTGCCATGCCATCTAGCTCATTTAAAATAGATGCATACAGAACCACTAAAAAATGGGGGAAAAGAAAATTTTGCCTCAGTTTAATTTTGAAGAATGTAAACATTTGTTAGGCTAGTTTAATTTGATCTAGGTGCTTGTCCAATGAGGAAATTGTAATCTTTAGTTGTCATGCCATGCCAGCAGAGTAGTATGTCGGGTTAGCTTGGCAATTGATCTCTAGTTTAGGGAACTGAATTTTCACTTAACACATAGTATGTATCTAGTTCCTTAGCAAACTTAGACTTTTTGAAACTATGCTCAGATTAAAAAAAGAAGATCAAATGATTCCATGGTAAAAGAAATTAATAAGGCAGCAATGTTCTGTCAGGGCAATGAAAAAATGAACTCTCCTCTACCTAGGGATAATAAGTCACTTGGGGCTTCGTAGTTTGCTCCCTCTTAGTTCTCAAGTCCAAAACCTTAGGGTATGAGTTAAAGAGAAAGCCTAGTGATGTCTAGATTAAGGTGGAGGTTCGTGGTATGCTCCCTCTTATCTCTCACGCTAAATAGTTTCACGAAGCAAGCTTAAATTAATGACAACAGAAACTTTGGCAAAGAAGAAAATGATAAAAATAAGAATCTAAGTTTAGGTAGTAAAATTGACTAAAGGAGTGAAAGGATACTTGATTCATATTGCCTGCACATCATGCACCCTTCATGAACTTAGACTAGAGTTATATTGCTGCACTTGAATTACTACATGTGTTGCATTATTGCTTTGAGATACTGAGGACAGAAATAGAGCCAAATTCTGCTTGCCAGTACTTGTTGGCATTCCAACCAAGATTTTGCTGAGGTAACATTTTCACTATTTTTATTTTAATTTTGATTGAATTACTTGAGGACAAAAAATGAGTTAGGTTTGGGGGGTGTTACCTCTCCAAAAGTATTGTTTTTAATGCCAATCTTATGCTTTTGCTTGTTTTTAGGTACATTTAGTCGCATTAGGATGTTAAAATCATGCATTTACATAAGGAGTTTAGAATTATGTCTATGCCAATGTGAAGGGTTGTTTTGTTGGCAATTTTGCAGGTTTGGAATAGTATTTAGCACAGAAAAGCAGCGCAGTAAGGAATGCCAGAGAGAATGCCAAGTGTTGTTGGCATAGTTGGACCAGACAATGCCAAGCACCGGTTGGCAGAAAAGTGAACTTGATGCCATGCCAAGAATTTGTTGGACCCCGAAAAAATAGGACAAGATCAGGCTTCGAAAATATAGCAATTGGATCAATCTCTGAGAAAATAGCGAATAAGATGGTGCCAAGATTAGTTGGCAGATTCATGCCAAGCTTGGATGCCAAGGCAGCGTCGGCAGCATGACGTCAGCCCTAGCGTGATCAGCTCTCATTCGAAATTGGATAAGATAATTATCCCTTATCCCTTGAGCATTTGAAATTCGAAAATTGAAGAGCTTATCTTATCCCTTCCTTGTACGCCTATTTAAGCACCAACGAAGCAAGCTTTTGGGTGGCTTTTATCAGGTGATCAAGTGAGGAGTTGGAGTGCGAGATGATTGACAACCAGCTGCACCTAGGAAGGGTGGTTTGACCGACTTGGCCGAGATCCTGGATCTTGAAGGGCTACATCGAGAGACCCCTTCTTGCCTAGTCTCTCTTTCGAGTTGTTTTACCTTGTTTTTAATGATGATGTACTTTGAAATCGTTTATGGTTTTTTGGTTAAATCCTTCACCATGAACTAATCTAATAGATGGTGGGGGATGTTTACATTGAACGCTATTTTATGTTTTAGATTTTGATAATAAATCAGCCTTGCAATGTCTTATCTATTCAGCATACTTTAATGTTTTCTAAATACTATGCCAAGTGAGAGATGGCACTGTTGGCCTATTGCTCCTCAATATCTTACCAGACTTAGGGTGGAAACAATTAAGTTGTTGAATACTAAAGAGAGAAGCTTCGAGAGAAGTCGTTCAAGTAGATGAACTTACTTTTGGGAGTGAAATCTACCCCTTAGGAGTATATATTGGATTTTAATCAAATTGATTTATTTAAAAGCATTCACTATAGAGATATAAGGGTTTTTACTTGATTAATTTAGGGCAATGACCATCGAGAGAGGCTTTGCTAATTCTGAATCTGCTCGGCAAACAATGCCAAGATAGGTTGTTATTAAAGGCTGGCACGGCATGAATAGCGTGAAAACTAGGCATTCCCTGCCAACTCTCATCATTCATTAAAGCACCTTCCTTGCCAACGTCTTTACTTTACTTTTATTTCTTTTCTATTCAATTATTTCCAAAACCAACTTCAAACCAAAACAACTTTTTTCTCAAGGCAAGTAACAATCAAAGACAATTGAATTCCAAGTCAATCTCCGTGGGATTAAAACTCAGCTTAACTGTTGTATTACTTACGGACCGTGTATACTTGCACGCAAAAGACTCATCTTGACACTATTTTATACTTTTCCAATACATAACTTCTGCCCCTTTTGCCAGCGTTTCACGTAGAGAGTCTACACTTGTTCCAAAAATTCAAGAGACCATTCATTTGTTGAATTCAATGACGTTAGATTCATTCACTATCCAAGAACCATGCTAGATTCATTCTCCATGTAAAGACCATTCGTCTTCTCCTTTAAAGAACATTCAAAGACTTCGCAATCATCTAATTCAACCATTAAAGAAGAGTGAATGACATTAATCATAGTTGAGGGAGCTCTATAGTCTTTTCCTTGTAGACAAATAGATATCTACATTCATCCATGACATGTTTAGATTCATCCTAGAGGCTCCATCAAGACCATTCGGTTACCAAGGGAGCAGGAAGGTCACTAACTATTATGTATGCTTTCATTACTACTAAGATGAAGACTTTATGCACTTGTTTGTGTCTTTTCAGACTCTATCTTGTAAATACTATAAATAGGCCATATCATTTCACTTGTAAAAAGAGAATAACAAATAGATCATACAACATAGATTTTTGTAAGAGTTTTATATCTTGGTTCTTAATCAAACTTCTATCCGACTTATCAAGGAATTCTCCTTGGGGCGTCATTCCCATTTTCTTTCGTTTACGAACATTATACGAAACGGGTTTTCATTTTTCATGATGTTGGTTCCTATCCACATTTGAGATTCGATGATAAAACTTCCACCGTTCCCGTCCCATGGGTAACGATTTTGGTTCTTCCCTATCCCCATCGGTACGGATCCCCACGATTTTCAAATATCCCTCACCTATTCCCACCCCTAATCACATCGGTGTAAATTAACTCTAAATTATTTCACTTATAAGTGAACCACCGAGTTTAAATTTCTAGATCCTGATTAGAATTATGTATTAGTGGAGTTGGAATATTTAGAAAATATCATTAATGTCCTTTTCAACCCCCTAATCACATGCAAACCATTAGATTTTTGAAGATCTTAACGAAAAAGCGTGGATCTGGGTTTCAAACCAATTTTTTCTGTACCTATTCTTATGTTTTCAACCACCATAATTGTAACCCGTAAACCCAGCCTAGAAGGAAAGATTGAATTTAACAAATTACGCTTGAAAATTTAACCCTCAAGAAAACCAATTGTTGGGAATTTGTAACACCCTAATGTATACTCGTAGTACAAATACACATTAAGGATGTCACAATATTATTTAATAGAATTCTAGACTTGTAAATTTTTTTCTTTATAAAATAATCCTTTAAAACAACCAACGAATAAATTGATACATGCTCACTAGAGAATATCATGAATTAGAATGTCTTACTGATGTTTGGCAAATTGCAGCTTGATCAACATACTTGACTCCTCTTCTGATAAGTTTTTAACAACCTACGTGTGAAACAACACACACTAAGTAATGACTCAATGAAGCAACTATAATTTAAAATAAATCATGTCAATGTATAAAATCATATAAAACAGACTTATCGAAGTCATTCCTCTGTCATATAGCAGTGCAATATATTTCCTGCATAATAGCAAGTGAGTCCCAATTGCAGTTTATATCATAACATCAAACCTCTATTTTATAAATCAAGTATAAGTTAAGCTTTTTAGCTTAACTGCCTGCATAAAATGCATTTTATGTATTATAGCCCAAAGTAAAAAATCATGCCATCTATAATGCAAGATTAATCATGTATCATGACTATCTTAAGAATCATGTCATCATTGTTCTATGTTCATCAGATATTCACATGCATAATAATTTCTTTAACATAAACATGCTTTCAATATGATTCATATCATCTATCAATTTTGTCATAAAATCATGACATCAAGGGTTCATGATCATCAAGTAGTCATGCTTTCATCACATAATCATTTGCATATCATATTTTGTAACATGATCATACTTTCATCATGCAACCATTAGCATATCATATCCTTTAACATAGCCATACTTTCATCATGCAATCATTTGCATATCTTATCCTTTAACATAGCCCCAAGTACAAAATCATGTGATGCCATGGTACGCGAGTCATCACGACACCGTAGTTCTATGACGCCGTAACGTCTGCATCGCTGAAGCGATTGATATGAGTACGTACTCGAGGACGCCCTTTGCTCCTCATACTCGGACATTTTGTGCTATGTAACACCGTAGTGTTTGAACCGACTACGTAGAGTCTAACTCGACCCCGAAGAGTCTATATTTTTTATCTCGACCCCGTAGAGTTTACATTGTTTATCTCGACCCCGAAGAGTCTACATTGTCTTTCTTGACCCCGAAGAGTCTACATTGTTTATCTCGACCCCGAAGAGTCTACATTGTTTATCTCACACCATAGTGCTATGACGCAGCTGCTAGGACTCTATGGATATCCAATTATACCAAAGACTCTCACACTAGTACTTGGGCACATCAATATATTATTTTTCATATTCTATATCCAATCCTTCAATACTATTGTTCATAATTCAATAATGAGCAGTGCATATCCAAATATCTAAAATTCGATTTACCTTGAGTAAATCATTATGCTACAATCATTGTATCAAAATGCCATTTAATATTTTATGCTATTTGCATAAATAAGCCACCATACTATTTTATTTATACAAAAGCCGGTTCATCGCAAGTCGTCCTATTTATCAACATGTCATAAATATATATAATGCAATCACTCATATCACATATATAATAAATAAGTAAAAGTGCACTCACCTTGGCCACTTAACATGATGCCTCTCTAGGTCCTAGTTCAATCCTTTCTTTCATAGTGCCACGAACCTTCTCTGATTCGGACTCGACTTGATTAATCATATAAATACAATAAAATATTTGTTAGACTCAAATCTAACAATACCTTAAATTGCTTTTTAACATAATCATTCGAAAATAAAATTTTCAATTATTTTCCTTTCTTCCTTGTACTTTTCAAAAAACTCATTATGGTTCTTAATGACTAATTTGAACTTCCAATAATTCTTTCGAGCTTGCTATCTAACCTTTAACTACAGAATGTTTCAAATTCTATTTTCTGACAGCTTGAGCTACCTTTAAAGATTTACTTGAATAGGGTAGAATACATATTGGATCTTAATTTCCTTTATACTGGAGAAACTAGATTCGATAACGGTTCTAACGGTATAAGCCACATAAATTAATAAAATATACAAAAAATATGAAAAATCATTGAATTCACGTCACAGATAGCTCAGGCAGAAAACTGCTCTATAATTTTTCTGACCTTCATTCGAATAAAAATTCATATCTTTTAACTCGGAACTCGAAATCAGTTTCTGTTTGTTGGAAACGAAACTAGACTGAAATACCTTTATATCGTTATAAATTCACCGTCTAACCATTTTTATAGAATTTATGGTGAATTTTTAAACTTACTGCCGTAATTTAAATTCAACCTAACTTCCCATATTTAGTTTCTAAATTTACCATAACTTCTCCTTATTTCTTTTCTTGTCAATTTAGTCCTATCATTTTACCTCAAATAACTAAATGAAACTTGTCTTTACATCCTTCATCAAAATAGGCTTAAACAATTATTTAACCAAAAATCAAAATTAGTCTCCATCAGTAACTACATTACCGGATTGATCCCTAAACTTTCATACTTGGCCGAATTATTCCTTTAAGTAATTAAGCTGCTATTCCCTTACTTTATTCAATTCAAGTACTTAAATCAATAATCTAAATTAAGTACTCATAAATTTCAGTATCACAATTCAATCCCTAAACTTCTTCATACTTGCCATTTTGGTCCTTCTATCATTCAAGAACTTTATTTTGATCCAAACACCAAAATTAAACTTTCTATATTCGATTCAATGAAATATACTCATATTACATTTTTCTCATAATTTTCCCCTTCATTTAAGCCAAATCCTAATTGGTCCTTCAATTTTTCCTACTTGGCCAAAATGGTCACTTGAAGATTCAAGCTCCCAACTTTTAAATTTAAGCAATTTAAGCATGCTATTCATCAATTCAATCCAAATTCATATCATTTCCAACCATAACAGATCAGCCCCCCAACTTTACCTACTTTTCGTTTTGGTCATTTAATGTAATTCAACATAATTCTTCATTCCAATCACTAAATCAAGCATGTACAAGCCTAAATCTTTCATAAACATCCTTTAATTTCAATTCCATAAATAAATCCCCAAATTTTGGGGTTAGGGTTCTTAACTTCATCATGAAATTAAACACAATCCAAGCTTAATTTCATCAAAACAACATTGAATTCATGTAATTCAAGTCCTAACTTGAACTTAGCACAACAATTCCCTAATTCTTTCTCATCAATAACTCAAGTAGCTCTTCACAACACCATGCAATATTACTACCAAAATGTAGGGAATTGAATGTAGAACAAATTATTCTAAAGGATCATACATTGAATCTTGCTTAAAAGCCTTCAAAATTGCCAAAGAAATTTTTTTTTATCCTTTCCCCCAAGCTTTCTTAATCTCACGAAATAGAGAGAAAATGATGAGAAAATTTTTTTGTTCATCTTTGACTTCCTTTTTTTATTGAATTTAATCCAATATTGCCACTTGTAATCAATTAAATAAATTTTAATTTCATTTAATTAATTAATCTTAAATCCAAGGGCTCAAATTGATCATATTATCAATCAATGGCTAGGATTAAATCTTAAGATGGGAAATTAATAAAATGCCCATGCCACTTCCTAAATATTTCTAAATTGCCATTTGAGGCAAATTGACTAACTTGTCCTCAACTATTCACAATTTCATCTAGTTTGCCATTTTTGTAAAAATTCAACTAAATCTAGTTGAATTCTAACCAAACATATTAAAATATTCATAAAATAATATTTTATGAATTTTCCATCATTTTTGGAATTGTCTTGAAAATTCTAGTTCGATCCGATGTACCGATAATTACCGAGAATTTTATCGCTTACTAAATAAATTCATTAATCAAAATAAATCATAGGATTCATCCTGGATCGAACTAAAAATATTTCCAAAACTTGGGAATGATTTTTATATCTTTCTTCTATCATATAGTAAAATTTCATAGTTTTCCAATTCGATCCGGATACCCGAATTCCACTTAAACTTTGAATGCGATTTTACCTTTACTGAGCTACTGGATTTATTCCGGAAATTTTATATTTCCATATTCAGAAAATTAATATTATTATCTCAAAAAAATTTATTTCCTAAGGACTTAGACTGAATTTTTCTAACTCAGTCTATTATTCTGATAATTATCGAAAATCCTCATCGAGTAAAGTTTCTCTTAGAAATCCTTTACGAAAATCTATATGAATATTCTCTACTCTTACTGAGTCTAAAATATCGATCAGAAATACTTTTATGGGACCTTCCCGAAAGTCACTCATCCTAGTGTTTTCCCTAGTCTGAGCACGCTTAATAATAGGGTTCGATCAAAATTAGATACCTTATACTGCATTTTCGTTCGCAGGACCTATATCAAATTTTACTCACTGATCGAATTTATCCATCTACAGAATAAAATTAGTTATTGAGCAAATCCTTTATTATGGATTTAAACTTTTCTTTTCTTTATGATTTAGCAACCAACTTTTGAAAATTATCATTTTGGTCACTAAATTTTAACCTTCAATTCCCATTCCAATTTTTATCGAATTTCAACAAAATTTTTTCATGTACCCTAATCTGCTTATCCTCTATCCCATGATACCTTTAAACCGCATAAATTCCTTTTCTAAAGCTCCTAATTAAAGAAATCCTAACTTTTCCATTTGTGTCATTTAGTCACTAAGTTAGCTTTTAAGCTACTAACTTAGTACCAAATGACCTTAATAATGTTTAACAAAATTTGGGGTATTACAATTCTCCCCTCCTTTAAGAAAATTCGTCCTTGAATTTTTAACTCATGCTTGATCCACTATTACAAGTACTACTCTTGTAAGATTTGTCCCAATTTTTCTATTATCTTTCATTCCTTGAGAAAACTGATACTAATAGAATCT
Organism: Hibiscus mutabilis; assembly: GCA_019671005.1. NCBI lineage: Eukaryota > Viridiplantae > Streptophyta > Magnoliopsida > Malvales > Malvaceae > Hibiscus > Hibiscus mutabilis. Next base: position 21,506,091 of record CM033728.1, on the reverse strand, counting down.
TCTGATTTCTTAAATTTTGGTCTTTATAAACTCATCTTGCTATTCATTCAGAGGAGGTTTAATTCACCTTTTCTAGTTCAACAACTTACCTGAGATGTATCTTCTTGATACTTGACTAATCTTAATATCATATGTCAATTTATCTATTGATAAGTATCTCTTCTAAATTCCTAAAATTTCAATAATACACATTCTAATATGTCTGTCAAGGTTGAACGATCCATTTTGACTATCCACAATCATCCAGATTGAATTCTTTTAGCTTCAATTCACTGGCAATCCATCTTCTTGCCAAAATCCATTGTCCTTTCAGCTCCCTTATCAATTATCTCAATAGTATCATTGTTCTTTTTATTCAGTCCTTACTCATAAGTATTAGCAATATATATCTTACAATTAGATGCTACTAAATCTTTTTCAATTTTGCCTTGATCCTTCTAATGCAGATAACTTAACTTGAACTGAAGTTAGATACAATTCTTATTTTACTTTATTGTATTCGTTATGAGTCCTTTCTTGACCTCTAAGATTCATCGATTGACAAAATCCAGTAGCACCTTACTTTTCTTATATCATCCTTTATACCAACTCATACTATTGAGGAGTAGCACCAAGTCATGCAATCAACACATCAGAAATATGACATCCTAGGGGCATGTATTTACTGACAAACTTATAACAAACTTGGTTTAGCATCCAGAACCGGCTAAACCTGTAGCTCTAATACCACTAAATGTAACACCTTTAACGTATAATCGTAGTACAAATACACATTAAGGATGTCACAATATTATTTAACAGAATTCTAGACTTGTAAATTTTTTCTTTATAAAATAATCCTTTAAAATAACCAACGAATAAATTGATAAATGCCCACTAGAGAATATCATTAATTAGAATGTCTTACTGATGTTTGGCAGATTGCAGCTTGATCAACATGCTTGACTCCTCTTCCGGTAAGTTTTCAACAACCTACGTGTGAAACAACACACGCTAAGTAACGACTCAAAGAAGCAACTATAATTTAAAATAAATCATGTCAATGTATAAAATCATATAAAATAGAATTATCGAAGCCATTCCTCTATCATATAGCAATGCAATACATTTCCTGCATAATAGCAAGTGAGTCCTAATTGCAGTTTATATTATAACATCAAACCTCTATTTTGTAAATCAAGTATACGTTAAGCTTTTTAGCTTAACTGCCGGCATAAAATGCATTTTATGTATTATAGCCCAAAGTACAAAATCATGCCATCTGTAATGCAGGATTAATCATGTATCATGACTATCTTAAGAATCATGTCATCATTGTTCTATGTTCATCAAGTATTCACATGCATAATAATTTCTTTAACATAAACATGCTTTCAATATAATTCATATCATCAATCAACTTTGTCATAGAATCATGATATCAAGTATTCATGATCATCAAGTAGTCATGCTTTCATCACGTAATCATTTGCATATCATATTCTGTAACATGGTCATACTTTCATCATACAATCATTTGCATATCATATCCTTTAACATAGCCATACTTTCATCAAGAAATCATTTGCATATCATATCCTTTAACATAGCCCAAAGTACAAAATCATGTGATGCCATGGTACGCGAGTCATCATGACACCGTAGTGTCTATGACGCTGTAGCATCTGCATCACCGAAGCTACTAAGATGAGTACGTACTCAAGGACGCCCTTTATTCCTCATACTCGCACATTTTGTGCTATGTAACACCGTAGTGTTTGAACCGACTCTGTAGAGTCTAACTCGACCCCGAAGAGTCTATCTCGACCCCGAAGAGTCTACATTGTTTATCTCGACCCCGAAGAGTCTACATTGTCTATCTCGACCCCGAAGAGTCTATATTGTTTATCTCAACCCCGAAGAGTCTACATTGTTTATCTCACACCGTAGTGCTATGACGCAGCTGCTAAGACTCTATTGATATCCAATTATACCAAAGACTCTCACACTAGTACTCGGGCATATCAATATATTATTTTTCATATTCTATATCCAATCTTTTAATATTATTGTCCATAATTCAATAATGAGTAGTGCATATCCAAATGTCTAAAATTTGATTTACCTTGAGTAAATCATTATGCTACAATCATTGTATCAATATGCCATTTAATATTTCATGCTATTTGAATAAATAAGCCATCGTACATTTTTATTTATACAAAGGTCGGTTCATCGCAAGTCGTCTTATTTATCAACATGTCATAAATATATATAATGCAATCACTCATATCACATATATATAAATAAGTAAAAATGCACTCACCTTGGCCACTTAACATGATGCCTCTCTAGGTCCTAGTTCAATCCTTTCTTTCATAGTACCACGAACCTTCTCTGATTCGGACTTGACTTGATTAATCATATAAATACAATAAAATATTTGTTAGACTCAAATCTAACAATACCTTAAAGTTACTTTTTAACATAATAATTGAAAATAAAATTTTCAATTATTTTCCTTTCTTCCTTGTACTTTTCGAAAACTCATTATGGTGCTTAATGACTAATTTGAACTTCCAATAATTCTTCCAAGCTTGCTATCTACCCTTTAAATACAGAATGTTTCAAATTCTATTTTCTGACAGCTTGCACTACCGTAAAAGATTTACTTGAATAGGGTAGAATGCATACTGGATCTTAATTTCCTTTATACTGGAGAAACTAGATTCGATAACGGTTCTAACGGTATAAGCCACATAAATTAATGAAATCTACAAAAAATTATGAAAAATCATTGAATTCACGTCACATATAGCTCAGGCAGAAAACTGCTCTATAATTTTTTTGACCTTCATTCGAATAAAAATTCATATATTTTAACTCGGAACTCGAAATCAGTTTTCGTTTGTTGGAAACGAAACTAGACTGACATACATTCACCATCTAACCTTTTTATAGAATTTATGGTGAATTTTTAAACTTACTGCCATAATTTAAATTCAACCTAACTTCTCATATTTAGTTTCTAAATTTACCATAACTTCTCATTGTTCTTTACTTATCAATTTAGTCCTATCATTATACTTCAAATAACTAAATGAAACTTGTACTCATAAGTTCTCTTTACATCCTTCATCAAAATAGGCTTAAACAATTATTTAACCAAAAATCAAAATTAGTCTCCATCAATAGCTACATTACCGGATTGATCCCTAAACTTTCATACTTGGCCGAATTAGTCCTTTAAGTAATTAAGCTACTGTTCCCTTCCTTTATTCAATTCAAGTACTTAAATCAATAATCTAAATTAAGTACTCATAAATTTTCAGTATCACAATTCAATCCCTAACTTCTTCATGCTTGCCATTTTGGTCCTTCCATCATTCAAGAACTTTGTAATCAATTAAATAAATTTTGGTCCTTCCATCATCTTTGACTTCTTTTTTTTTATTGAATTTAATCCAATATTGCCACTTGTAATCAATTAAATAAATTTTAATTTCATTTAATTAATTAATCTTAAATCCAAGGGCTCAAATTGATCCTATCATCAATCAATGGCTAGGATTAAATCTTAAGATGGGAAATTACTAAAATGCCCATGCCACTTCCTAAATATTTCAAAATTGCCATTGGAGGCAAATTGACTAACTTGTCCTCAACTATTCACAATTTCATCTAGTTTGCTATTTTTGTAAAAATTCAACTAAATCTAGTTGAATTCTAACTAGACATATTAAAATATTCATAAAATAATATTTTATGAATTTTCCATAACTTTTGGAACTATCTTGAAAATTCTAGTTTGATCCGATGTACCGATAATTACCGAGAATTTTATCGGTTACTAAATAAATTCATTAATTAAAATAAATTATAGGATTCATCCTGGATCGAACTAAAAATATTTCCAAAACTTGGGAATAATTTTTTATATCTTTCTTCTATCATATAGTAAAATTTCATAGTTTTCCAGTTCGATCGGGATACCCGAATTCCACTTAAACTTTGACTGTGATTTTACCTTTACCGAGCTATTGGATTTATTTCGAAAATTTTATATTTCCATATTCATAAAATTAATATTATTATCTCATAAAAACTTCCTTTCCTAAGGACTTAGACTGAATTTTTCTAACTCAGTCTATTATTCTGATAATTATAAAAAATCCTCATCGAGTAAAATTTCTCTTAGAAATCCTTTATCAAAAATCTATACGAATATTCTCTACTATTACTGAGTCCAAAATATCGATCAGAAACACTTTTGTGGGACCTTCCCGAAAGTCACTCATCCTAGTGTTTTCCTAGTCTAAGCACGCTTAATAATAGGGTTCAATCAAAATTAGATACCTTATATTGTATTTTCATTCTCGGTACCTATATCAGATTTTACTCACCGATCGAATTTATCCATCTACATAATAAAATTAGTTATTGGGCAAATCTTTTATTATGGATTTAAAATTTTCCTTTCTTTATGATTTAGCAACCAACTTTTGAAAATTATCATTTTGGTCACTAAATTTTAACCTTCAATTCTCATTCCAATTTTTATCGAATTTCAACCAAATTTTTGCATGTACCCTAATCTGCTTATCCTCTATCTCATGATACCTTTAAACCGCAAAAATTCCTTTTCTAAAGCTCCTAATTAAAGAAATCCTAACTTTTCCATTTTTGGTTATTTTAGTCACTAAGCTTTTAAGCTACTAAATTAGTACTAAATGACCTTAATATTGTTTAACAAAATTTGGGGTATTACAGAATTATACTTTAATTTAAATATATAACAATAATTTAATAAATCACTTATGATAAATAAAACACAAATGTTATAATCAATGTCCGGATGTTTAATAAAAATATCTGAATAAAAACTATAATAAATGAAAGCTAAAAATAATCTCAAAATATAATTAGTCTCAACGTTTGAAATTACATTGGTGTGCCAAATAATAATAACTAATAATTTGAAACTTAAAAAAAAATAGTTCTTACTAAAAATAAAATAACCGGATAAAATGTGAGATCCTCCAAGCACCAAGTCGCCTAATGTCAAAAGATATTAGTAAGAGGAAACTATGGGGAGTAAGCTAAAGAGCTTACTGTGTCTCTAAAGTGCAATAAAACTATAGTCATAAAACATAATAATATTTTTTTAAAATTCTATTAAACATAAAACAAATGGTACAATATCACAAGCGTAATGCAATGCACCCAACTACGTCTGCCAAAGATGAGGAAGGTTCCCATAACCTCCTCGCTACGTCTGCCATCTGAAGTGAAATTCAGCCTGAAAGGTGAAACCGTTGAACTTCCCCGTACAAATCCCAACCCATGCTCATACATGTATGATCTTTAAAACTCAAATTTCATAAACACAGTTCCATAAATCCGATATTCCATAAAACATACTTCATAAATCATAGTCCATAAATCCATAAATCATGTTTCCGTAAATCCGATGTTGCATAAATCAAATGTTCCATAAATCATAATTAGAAATACATTCTGAAATCGCATGCATGTGATTTCAACCATACAAGCCATAATACATATAAATAATCACATAAGGTGTAAAACATATGTAGCACAGCAAGAAAACACACCTCATGCAACAATAGCTCTAATGTTGAGAAGAACGCCTCTCATGTTTAGGTCTAGCACTAGGTCTAGTTGAATCGAAACCTACGATATCAAACTCTACATCAAAAATCTATCACTATGCCACCAAACTGAACACTAATACTAATGTAAAAGAATACTCACGTGTATTCCTCGTGGTACGTGCACAATTATATCGAACAAGCGAAAGAGATAATAATTCGTCTTCCTCAAAGTCGATGTTATCTAAAACACATATATAAACTACATCAGATCTCATATCCAAATCCCTTAAAAATTACTAAATAGTAAAAAGTTTACCATTAGTAAAATTAGGTGATGGGGTTTATCCTCGAGACAAGGAAAAATAACAGTTATAGTTGTGCACCAGGGTTTGATTGAAATAAAAAGCATAAAAAAAGAAAGATGGTTATACTTATCGAGAGGCGGAGAGGGGAATGTGCGGCTGCCAATCTCGAATGGAATCTGAAAAAAGTGCTTTAGGGTGACAAATGGGTTTAAATACCCTACTCAAAGGGTAAATCGCACAATAGGCCATCCAACTATTTGAGGGTTTGTAGAATAGCACCCAAACTTTACCCGATTTACAAAATGACCCCTAAATTCTGAATTATGCCATACAATTTTGAATTAATTCAATTTAACCTTTTAGCAAAAATTAGGTTCCCAAATTCAAATTCCTAAAATTGATTTAGGGTTTTTAACCTAATTTTCTAAAATCTAGAGTTATAATTGAGAAGTTTTCAGGGTGTTACACTAATCTCGTGTCAACACTGTCTTGACCGTGTCCTCATTTTTTCATTTTTCATTTCCGGTAGGTATTTCGACGTGTTTCGGAAACACATACCACACCGATACGATGGGTTCTCCTTGCTTCATAGAAACAGGGTTCTAAATCGCGGACCGCTACCGCGATTGCGGCCACAAAATAGCAGTCGCGCCGCCGCCCGAAACTGTATTCGGCGAATTTCGCAGTGGGCAACGGAATCACGACTGTTGCGGCCTGTCGCGGACGTGAGAAAAACATGATTGCGGTTATCACGGCGATAACGGGACGATATCCCCGTTATCAGAACAATCGCGGTTGTGCCCGGTGGCCGGAGATAAAAATGGGGAGGGGAAAAATTGCAAAGAAGGTGAGAGGGGGGAAGGAGAAGATGAAGTTTAAAAAGGGTAAATTGCGGGGAGGGAGTTCAAGTTTTAGTGACTTTTTGGAGAGACTTAAAAGTTTCACTCCGCTTACAAATTAGTCCTTTCAGATTTTTAGTTTAATTAGGGTGTTTTGTTTTATTCCAATTAAGTCTTTAAATCCATAACGAAACTTCCAATTGAGTCTCTAAGTCTTATTTCCTTCCAATTAAATCCTTTAATAAGTGTTGGAAAACACTCTAAAAATCATAAAAAATAACTTTTTATAATTATAATTATTATGTTTTATAATAATTTGTGTGAAATTTATAAATAATAACAATGAAAACGAATAATTTGACCAGATCTTTTTAAATATTCTATCGCATTCAACTAAATCCCTACATCAAAATTACACTATAAAACCATCAAATTTTCATATTTATTCAATTAAGTCCTTAAATCATTTTGAAAAAATCCAACCCCCAATTTAGGGATGGGTAAATCTTCATTTTAGCTATGAGTCTATGACATCTTTTAGTTTTATTATTTTCGTACTTGATTTTTTTTTCTTAATTTAGTGTAAAGTTTACTTTTTATTCAATTTAATCATTTAATTTTAGTAATGTGTTACTGTAAGTGTTGGAAAGTACTCTAAAAATCATTAGAAATAACGTTAAATAATTACAATTGTAATTATTGTTTTATACAATAAGTTTGTGCAAATTTAAAAAAGAATGTATTATTGATTCGAAAAAAGAGTATTCTAAATATGCAAACTAGTTAATTATTGTACCGATTAACATAGGATTTGGTTGACCTATATACCATTAAATATGTTGTGACATTTAAAAGCCACTTTTAGATTTGTTAATTTAATCTTTGATTTTCTTTTAATTTAGAGTGTAAACTTAATTTTTCGTTCAATTTAGTCATTTAATTTCAATAATCTAACTTTTCATGTTTATAATTATAATTTTTATGTTAGAAAATACCCTAAAAATTATTAAAAATAAGTCCTTATAATTATAATTATAATGTTTTTAGACAAGTTGTGCAAATTTTAAAAAAATTCACGACCGCGACACCTGCAGTGACCGCAATAACATCCGTTATGTCCACAACCGCAATAAACGTGACGCGACCGAAAACGTGACCGCTAACGCTTTTTAAATCCCGCAGAGAAACATAAGCTTTAATATTAAACTTCACCAAACCCATAAGAGGGCAGTAAAAATATTGAGGAATCCCCTCTCGGATGGTGGAGAGTTCTTTCGGAGAAAAAATATGTTTCTTTCTCCTTCATTTTGTATTACCGAAGAATCTTCTCTCGGATGGCTTCGGTGTCGCCAGGAGTCGGTGTTTTTCTATCGACAACATCCTTCGGGCATCTTCTCTTAGGCGGTACTTTTTCTCTTTCCTCGATCTTGGCTCTTGCATGGGATATACGGTGGTCGATCGTTGAAGGTCAATCCTCAGGACGTTTCACGACTCTTCCTTCGATGTCACGATGGTTCGAAAGGTAAGAGTTCTTCTCCGTTGGTAGCGTTTCCTGAAAATTGTGGTTGCCAGAGAATCCCTCTCATCTCCTTCCCCATTTTGGTTTCCCATCCCCTCGAGGATTTCCCATACCTACCGACCACCTCCTAAACCTCCTTTCCCCTCTGTGCTCCTTACGTTTCTGAATCTCTTTGAGATGGTGTACGGACGGCCTTCACCCCCTAGGAAGTTTTCTCTTCCAGTTCCGTGACCGTCGCGTTTGTCTCTTCAAATCTGTCTGCTTCTGACCTTACCTCAGTCGAAACCCCAGATATTCATTATCGGGGAGGTCTGTCTCCGTCTTTTGAGCTCTCTTAGCTGGTTGACTCTGGTTCAGATATTTTCAGATATGCATATGGATTTCAAGAAGACTGCTTCTGTTGGGTGTGATGCCCTCTCTCCAACACTTTCTGCTGTGTTTGTTGACATGGATTGCTCCTCTGCTGTTTGTGATTCCCCGGTTGTTTTGGGGCTTTTCTGGGCTACCCTTGTGGCCTCTCTGTCTAGGCATTATGCTTGCCTCTTTATGCTCTTGTTTTTCTTATATGTTCTTATATACCGGAGTCTATTGTTTTTCCTGCAGGGTGGTTGTGTTTGCGGGTTCTGATGAATGAATCAATCGTTTGAATTGTAACTGCCAACTGTCATACGTTATTGTAGTTAATTAGAGAAAATGGAAAAAGGGTGAGATCATACCATTTTCTCTAATTGACTATCAACAGTAATGGTTTCATCATCAAATAGCCATGTTGCTGGATGTTTTTAGCATGCCGGGGTTATTGCAATCTGCCAGTTTTGTTAGGTTTACTATGAACTCATGTGCATTTACCTCCTTGCTTCAATGATCTATTGATGCTAGTGTCGATCGATCAGTAGGACAAGTCTCTGATTCCGATGTTGTACCTGACACAGATGTCGCTACTGTTGCAACTGGTGGAATAACTGCTGTTCATCGTAACAAATTGCTTTAGTACTTAAATGCAGTAATTAAGGACTATGATCGACAGATCTTCAAAAAGCAAATGAAAAAGAAAAAGATGTGAAGGGCTGCTAAATACGGGAAAGCAATTGGATTTTTCAGCCAGACCAACTTAACTGATCATAATCTAAAAAAACAACTTGATCGAATTTTATGCCTTAAACCGATAACCGACTGATATAATCAACAAAGCTGACCTCATAACTGGAAAAATCAACTAAACCGCCCAAAACTGTCGAATTAATAGAGGGAGTTAGTTTTCTCCGTCTAAACCAAAAAATGCTCTACCCTACTGCTAGACATGGAGTTGACATTTAAGTACTTCAAACCTAACCTTTGATTTTTTGTCCGAAAAAAAAGGGTACATTGGACTTACCTTTGTAAGATTTTATCATTTTCATTTCAGTAAAATGAGAATTGAATCACAATTTTGTTTCTAACTGGATATTCATCCATATTTTTCTTTAGTTATTAGAATTGACAATTTAGCAAATATAAGATTTGAGTAAAAGGAATTTATCGAGAGGGCTTTTGTAGAATCATCCATGGCAATGTTCGTGCGAACCAAGATGATGAACGTTTCCAAGGGAGCTTTTGTATTAATAACTTGGTTTGAGATGGAAGAATTTGTTGGACGAGAATAAAAATCGTCCCTTTTTGGTTAACACTAACAAACTAAACACTACAATTTTAAATTCTAAACCCTAAAAACTAAACTCTAGCTCTAGAACCCATTGTGCTGAAAGGAAAAGCCTTGTGAGGTGCAAAGACCAACACCAGCTAAGCTAATTATGCTCGTCGTACACTCTGTCCTTGCGCCTCTTCAAGCATCTGCTGTTCAGTTGGACCAGAGATGAGAAAACAGTGATGGTATAAAATGGTTACACTGCATCAGCAACAAGATTGCTGCTTTCTTCATGGACTTCGATGACTTTTCAGACATGAACATAAGTATTACATTTTCAAGGTACGATGTAGAGACAGAAGAAAATCAATGGTTGGAATGCTATCATGGCATGGACCAGCCTCCGTGAAATGATTAAGCTCATGGTGAAAGCTAAGGGGAATTCCATCACACACTGAAGTACAAAACTGACCTCTCAAGACGATGATTTTCATAGCATTGGAAGTTCTTGACTCAAATAATCGTCTAAAAATCCACACAACTTATTTGAATGACTAGGGAGAATTTTGTGCTCTATTTTGGTGATTAATCAAAGAGTAGTAAGCTCCTGTTGGCCCCTTGGCTAACAGAGATGAATGGTTACCTTTCTCCACCATTTTCCCTTTGTCTAACACAACAATAAGATCACAGTTCTGAATGGTGCTTAGTCTATGTGCTACCACAACACTGGTTCTCCCCACCATCACTCGCTCCAATGCCTCATGCACCACTTTCTCAGATTTACTGTCAAGTGCACTGGTTGCTTCATCTAACAGTAACATTGTTGGATTCCTCAATATGGCTCGGGCTATGGCTATCCGTTGCTTCTGGCCCCCAGATAGTTGCACACCTCCATCTCCACACCAGGTATCGTAACCATCTACTAGTCCTGTGATGAAAACATGTGCATTTGCTGCTTTGGCTGCTTCAATGATTTCAGATTCATCGGTTTTGTCCGATGCTCCATGTAGAATGTTTTCCCTTATTGTGCCAGAAAATAGTGTCGGTTCTTGGCTAACAAGTGACACTTGTTTCCTCAATGACCTTAAGTTGTATGACTTTATATCTCGACCATCAATCTTCACTACTCCTATGAGAGGATCATAATCTCTCTATTAAACTAATGACAGTTGATTTACCAGATCCACTGTCCCACCAATGCTGTTGATCTCCCAGGTTCTATGGTAATTGAGAAATCTTTCAAAATGATCACATTAGGCCGAGTTGGATATGCGAAATCAATGTCACAATATTCTACAAGTCCTGTAATTTCCTCAGCGAGGTGACAATTAGATTCATCAGGTGCAGCAACGGTCTACTATAGCAAACAAAGATCCAACAACCTCAGAGCTCTTCACCAAATCCGATGTCATACTTGCAGCATGTGCAATGTAACCCCTAAAATCGGCCAGAAGAAATGGGTCGAATTTAAGAAGTCAAGTTGAAAATTTGTCCCTCACGAAATGATTTTAGGTTAAATTAAATTGTAATTCAAAGTAATCGATTAAATAAGTAAAACTCAATAAATGTTCCAATTATTATAAAACTCAATCTTTTAAAACAATGTTCCGATAATATATAACATATCTGAAAACAAATTCGTAAATGCATGCATCCAATACTTCCCAAATTGTAAACAGTCCCAATGTCCGAAATTACATATTTATCCCAAATAACGTAATCAATAATTTGAAAGATTAATAACAAAATAGTTCATACTTATGATTAAATATCCGAGTAAAATACGAGATGCTCCAAGTACCAAGCCGCCTAAGAGTCTGAGTATCTGAAAGAGAAACTAAGGGGGTATAAGCTAAAGAGCTTAGTGTGTCTCCAGAGTGCAAACAACCACAATCGAAACAGTATTTATATTTTCTGATAAAGTATTTTGAAAACACATTAAATCTGACAAATCTAAATCATAAAGATATGATATCCAATGCACATGAAAACACAATACCCAATCTCCGATAAACCGAAGAGTAAGGTTTCCCAGAACCTACTCTCTCCATCGTCACCATCCGAAGTGAAACTCAGCCCGAAGGGTGGAACCACTGATCCGAAGCGAAATTCAGCTCGAATGGTGAAACCACTAAACTTCCCCGAACAATCTCAAACCACATACCCACAATGATATGATGCTGATTTTAAAAATCCGAATCTCATCCGAAACTTGAATTGTTAAAACTCAAGTTGCACAATTTTATAAATCTAACGATTTACAATTCCAAAAGTCTGATATTTCATAAATCCGATAAATCTAATTTTTCGGTTATCACATGATGACATGTTATGCATGATGTCTGAAAACTTCCACCAATCACACAAATTATGCACATAAAATGTATAAAGGCATTTATTTATAACACCAAAGAAAATACAAGTTTATAGCACATGAAGAGACACACATTTAGCCAAAGAAAACTCAACCTATCGAAGGATGCGCTTCCCACGATAAGAAGTATCGGGTTCAACTGTTTTGGCACCTAAGAGAAGAATTTCTATCTTAGTGCTATTACCACTATGTCACCAAACACTAATTGAAATATTTAAAGACTTATTTGATTCGAATAGCTGATCACCAGGCCGTTCGGAAGAACAATTGGATCGAGCAACATAATCTCCGAATTTAACTAAACATCAAGGTCAAAAGATCAAAGTCAACGATTTAACTGATGGTCAATGGTTCGAGTTAAATGATTGGGGTCAAGATAGCAACACGGATTAAACACAAGCCGAATTTAATTTAAGCTCGATTCAAAGGATGGTCCAAAAGATCGGGAGTGCGGATCATTGTTCGTAATTTTTACAAACATATAGGAATGGCTTATACCATATTCATATTGAAAATAAAATTATATAATAAAGAAATTAGTAATGTACATGGAACAGTAACCATGGTATACTTATAAATCAGTAGTGAAATCCTAGTGTTTATATATATAAATATTAAGCAAAGAGCAATGAATTAATGGAATTGTTATAACTATGATTTGACATAATAAAAAGAAATTTACAAACCCTCTATGTAAAAATAAATGGATGTTATAAAAAATATTAAAGAATCGTAAGTAATAAAATTATTGTCTTTGCAAATAAATGGAATACCTAACACCTCGTTTACGAGAACACTTGACGTGGTAAAAGGGGGACCTCGCAAAACAAAGGCAGCCGAGTTTAGCTTGGGGGTTCTGCAGATCCCCACGGAGTGAGAGAGATAGAGAGGGCTCGGGTGTACAAAGGGATTGAAAGAATGGAATCGATACGTCAAAGAGGAAGTTTCAACAAAGATGTGTGGTGGCTCGGACTGGCAGCGGCACGAATTTAACCAACACACACGAACAGAGGAAAGGAGAGGAGAGGGCAGTGATGCAAAAACAACAAACAAATTTGTACCAGCTTCCGAGCAATCGGTCGACGATGAGATGAGATGAGATGATGGACGGGTTGTATAGGCGAGGTAACGAGGATAAAAAAATGGTGGCCGAGTTCTGAACGAACAACGTTGAGACCCTCATCGGAGCATGATCAGAAAATGTGGAGAGAGGGAAAGCTTGATTTTAGAGAATTCAATGATATTCGAAAGAGGGAGGTGGCTGCCGAAAATGACATATTCCCGGTTTCTGAAGTTGAAAACAAGATTATATACCTTGATTTAAGGGTAAACTACAAGACAAGACCTTAGGATTTATAGGGTTCACGAATTTGGTACGTATTTTCACCTTTTATTCAAAAAGGTCACCAAAATTTCCGAATTAAGCCCCAAAAGAAATGATTTCTCATAAATTAATACCTTAACCGAATTAGGGATTTTGAACTGAAATTCCCAATTCTTAGGGTTTTTGAATTAGGGATTCCAAAATTAGGGTTTTTCGAAATGGGAAATTTTTGGGGTGTTACAACTCTCCATCCTTTTAAAAAAATTTCGTCCTCGAAATTTTTAGATTTAGCAACTGATCCCAAAACTATCTGACACATACTTATACTATCTCATTCTGAATTCGCTATCCATCACATCCAAGAATAATTGAATACGTCATAAATGTATTTGTTGTGCCTCAGATGCATCCTCATAGCTATCACGAGTTGTAGTTGTCTACTCTAAAATCTAGTTGATCCATCACTCTGAGCTTATCTACCTCTATTAGCGGTACCAGAAGCAACTGACCTAATCTACCCTCGACCTTCATGAGGTGCCTGAATCGACGCCTGTGACCGACTCTAAATGAATGAACCAGCAGGTGGACGCAGACAATTTCTTAGGTGATGATCCTGGAACCACATCTAAAACGTGCTCCTTTCTTCCATTTGCACTCTACATTTTGCTTCTTGTTATAAAACCACATACAGGAATAGGCCGAAAAACTTTTGAACTACCAACGCTACCAGTCGGTACCGTCGATGTTCCAGGTCTCACATTCTAATAACTCGGAGTAACAAACTCATCCCTATGCCTCATTCTAGACAAATTGACAAAGCTTGGTTGAGCAGATATGTCTGGTCGCTCCCCGTCTTTCTCAAAATTTTGAAATTCTTCCTTTTCTATAAATGCAATTATTCTCTCAGTAGTCTTAGCTCAAACAACCAGTTCACTGAACAACTTATCATGATGCGTAGCAATATCTCTCTAAAGCGGTATATGAAGCTCGTTCAAAAACCAATCATGCTTATCTTTCTCAATCGGAACTAACCAGGAGCAAATTTGGCCAACCTTTGAAACTCTATCTCATATACATTTACTAACATATTGTTCTGCTTTAAGTTCATGAAATCATCGCGGCACTTCGCTAAAAAAACTCAACTCCAACATATCGTTCTTGAAATGCCTGTCGAAAATACTCTCATGTGATCTGACTAGCAAGAACGATATGTATCACTAACTCCCACCAATTCTATGCTTTGCCCTCTAGCAATGTTACAGCGGCCCTCAACTTCTGATTAGTAAGGTAACTCATCTCAACAAACTGTCGTTGCAATTTCTTCAACCAATATTCTGCATCAGCTGGATGTGTACCAGTTTTACCCTCAAACAATTTCATTCCAACAGCTATAAATTCTGCAGATATGGGTTTCCTCATACCCTCTGGCGGGTGGAGATAATGCAACAACTCTCGGTGCACCGTGGCACTGTCTGGCTGAACTGTCTCAATATTCTCAACATCATGTGAGTCGTCGCCCCTAATTTGATGTCCTCTCATCAACTTGTCCTCATTATTCGATATCTCATTCTGATTTTTTGGTTGATCAACAGAAGGTATATGACCACTACCAGAAGTGGAGGTACGGCCTCGACCACGAACTTCACCAATCATAAGCTAAAACTCCTACGCGGTATCATAATAAACTATCTATAAAAAGTAATAACCTAGAGTCAGATTCGGTACTAGAGTCTCGAATTTAAAAAACGTTGGAAACAACAAAGTCAAAATCGCATAATACTGTAGTATGTTTTTCAGAAAATCCCTATTTATCCCAAAATATTTCAGATGCATGCGGAAATCAAAACCTTCTGAAAAAAACTATTGTGAGCCTCACAGTCCGAGGGTTGAACTTGGCTCTGATACCACTAAATGTAACTCCCTAAAATTGGCCCAGAAGAAATGGGTCAAATCTAAAAAGTCACATTGAAAACTTGTCCCTCAAGAAATAATTTTAGGTTAAATTAAATTGTAATTCAAAGTAATTGATTAAATAAGTAAAACTCAATAAATGTTCCAATTATTATAAAACTCAATCTTTTAAAACAATGTTCTGATAATATATAAAATATCTGAAAACAAATTCGTAAATGCATGCATCCAGTACTTCCCAAATTGTAAACAGTCCCAATGTCTGAAATTACATATTTATCCCAAATAACATAATCAATAATTTGAAAGATTAATTAACAAAATAGTTCATACTTATGATTAAATATCCGAGTAAAATACGAGATGCTCCAAGTATCGAGTTGCCTAAGAGTCTAAGTATCTGAAAGAGAAACTAAGTGGGGTGTAAGCTAAAGAGCTTAGTGTGTCTCCAGAGTGCAAACAACCACAATTGAAACAATATTTATATTTTCTGATAAAGTATTTTGAAAACACATTAAATTTGATAAATCTAAATCATAAAGATATGATGTCCAATATACATGAAAACACAATACCCAGTCTCCGATAAACCGAAGAGTAAAGTTCCCCAGAACCTACTCTTTCCATCGTCACCATCCGAAGTGGAACTCATCCCAAAGGGTGGAACCACTGATCCGAAGCAAAATTCAGCCCGAAGGGTGAAACCACTGAACTTCCCCGAATAATCTCAAACCACATACCCACAATGATATGATGCTGATTTTAAAAATTCGAATCTCATCCGAAACTTGAATTGTTAAAACTCAAGTTGCACAATTTTATAAATCTGACGATTTACAATTCCAAAAGTCTGATATTTCATAAATCTGATAAATCTAATTTTTCAGTTATCACATGATAACATGTTGTGCATGATGTCTAAAAACTTACACCAATCACACAAATAATGCACATAAAATTTATAAAGACATTTTTTTGTAACACCAAAGAAAACACAAGTTTATAGCACATGAAGAGACACACCTTTAGCTAAAGCAAACTAAACCTATTGAAGGATGCGCTTCCCACGATAAGAAGTATTGGGTTCAACTGTTTTGGCATCTAAGAGAAGAATTTCTATCTTAGTGCTATTACCACTATGTCACCAAACACTAATTGAAATATTTAAAAACTTATCTGCTTCGAATAGCTGATCACCAGGCCATTCAGAAGAATAATTAGATCGAGCAGCATAATCTCTGAATTTAACTAAACATCAAGGTCAAAAGATCAAAGTCAACGATTTAACTGATGGTCAATGGTTCGAGTTAAATGATTGGGGTCAAGATAGCGACACGGATTAAACACAAGTCGAATTTAATTTAAGCTCGATTCAAAGAATGGTCCAAAAGATCGGGAGTGCGGATCATTCTTCGTAATTTTTACAAACATATAGGAATGACTTATACCATATTCATATTGAAAATAAAATTATATAATAAAGAAATTAGTAATGTACATGGAACAATAACCATGGTATACATATAAATTAGTAGTGAAATCCTAGTGTTTATATATATAAATATTGAGCAAAGAGCACTGAATTAATGGAATTGTTTTAACTATGTTTTGACATAATAAAAAGAAATTTACAAACCCTCTATGTAAAAATCCCAAGTAATAAAATTATTTTCTTTGCAAATTGTAACGACCCGGATCTCGGGATTCGAGGGTCGGGTTTGATCGAGGCATGGGCCTCGTATTTAGATCGTGTTTTGGGCTTTTAATAGCCTTTTTGGGTTAGCATGTCTTTGTTGGGCCTAGATGGTTGTTGGGTTATGAGGAAAGAGTGAGTGGTATCTTGGTAAATTTATAAATAGAAGAGTTGGGGGGATAAGGCTTATTTTCTGCATTTATGCAGGAGATGAGATCATCTTGCTTTAACACCATCATCTCGCTTTTCCAACTTATTCTCCTCACTCAAAACTCATCCATCAAGGAAGGATTTTGAGAGTTTGAAGTTATTATCACGACTGGCTTGTTGAGGGAAGTTTCACCAGCTTGAAAGGATCTACATTTCAAGGTAAGCTTTGTTTGGGTTGGAGAAAGAGGGGGTTATTGGAGGGTTGAGAGGGTTAGACGGGATTGGAGTTTGAAAGCTCTAATCTTTAGTTTAGAATATGTTTTGGCCCTTTTTATCCACTAGCAACGTGGTAATGTGTTTTGTAATCTCCTCATGTAGTGAAAGAGGTTAGAAGCTCATCCAAGGCTCAAGAAGGGAGGAAAGCTTGGAGAGAGGCCTTGTGTTATCAGCTAAGCTAAGGTTAGTACACTACTAACTCTCATAGTTTCCTGGAAATCATAAAATTAAGCTTTGAAGCATGATTTGGAGTTTTTGGCTTAAGAGTAGCTTGAGTGGTTGTTAATGGCAAGTCTTAGAATTGTTGTTGTAATGGTTTGAAATCGGTTGTAATCCACCCAAAACTATTACCATAACTTATGGGAATGATTTGGGGTTTAACCATGGGGGTTCAACAAGGTTTCTAGGTGAAACTCGTACCCAGAGTTTGAAAATTGGGCTCGTGTACTGGTATTGGGCTTAGCGTATCGGTACACCTTAGTAAAACAGGGGAAGGATTGTGATGAGAGTACCAGTACGCCTCATCGCGTATCGGTACCCCCTGCAAGTTAGAAATTCCAGTAACGTTTTTGTGTAACGGTACGCATAGGGCGTACTGGTACGCACTGTTACATTGTCTGGGAAAGGCTTGGCATACCGGTACGCGTATGGGGAGTACCGGTACAGATGTGGATCAGTATGGGGGCGATCTTGGTACCAATGGTGCGTACTGGTACGGAACATAGCGTATTGGTACGGCCTATGAGTTCAGTTCTTTCAAACCTAAAACGAGTATCGGTACTCATTGGTGAGTATCGGTACCCATATAAAATTATCAGTACTCACTAGGCATTCTGCCCAAGAAATTAGGCTTTGCGTTCAGGGGTGCTATAATTCAAGACAAAGGGCCCTAGGGTCCCTTAAGGTGTAAAATGAATACTAAAACCAAGAAACTGAGATTTTAACCCCGTATGAGAAATAATCGACTAATGACTTGGTAAATATTGGGTAGACCGTGTGAGGTAGAAACCTATAGGGATCCTAGGTGGATCCATCGAGGCTGTATAGTATATTAGGGTCCTTGCTGTGTGCTGAGGGACGTCTAGGTAATCGAGTCATCCATTATTGTTAGGATTGAATACCCTAAGTGTGTTGCAACACCTTGAAGATTTCTGAGTGTTGGATCCCGATGCTATGTGGACGTGGGCCTCATTCAAAGATGCTTGATGAGAGATCCCGAGCATGGATGTAGGATCCCGATGCTATGCGGACGCGGGCCTCATCCCCTTGAGTATAGGATCCCGATGCTATGTGGACACGAGCCTCACTCAAGTGTAGGATTCCGAAGCTTTGTAGACGCGAAACTCACTTGGTTATTGATGGTGTTACCTGTGTGATGCTAGGTAGGTGTATGAGGTTCTAGTATGAGTTGTGTGCGTGATCATACATCCATCATGCCATGTATTTAGGCGGTTATGGTAGCGACATTGCTATATTGCCATGATATCATTCTTGTTGCATTGCTTTATTTATGATTTGCATGAAGCATGGTTGAGTGGCGGTGTATCCAATGAGCTTGTTAGCTCAGCGTTCGGAATCATTGTTTATGTTCGCAGGTTAGTAGGTTCTCGTGAAGCGTAAAAGGGCACCATCAAGGTTGGATTTCAGCATCGACTCTAGTGGTTGAGTACAAATACTAGATGTAATGGGCTATGTATTTCGTAGGACCCTATATGTATTTTGTAACTCTTATTTTGTATTATTCGGTCAAAAGTCGAATGCTTTAATGTTTGTACATGGAGCTCCGTCAATACTATTTTAACCATCTGGATTTAACTATATTTTAATGTATGGACTTATGTTTTTATTGGACATATATATGATAGACTTGAAAAAGGAAAAATTTTATCAATGTGGATTTTGGGCTTAGGGCCCAAATGTGGCATCCGGGTCACGGGTGTTACATTTAGTGGTATTAGAGTTTAGGTTTAGTCGGTTCTAAGACATCCACCGGGGGAGTCTAGAGGAGTGTATATGTGTCTAGCGAATACATACCCATGAGTCGCAGTTGTACTTGTTTTAAAGCTGATATTCGATGGTGTGACCTTGTTTGTTGTGGTGCATAATAGAATCATGCCAAGGAGGGCAAGAATCAATGAAGAAAGTTTGGGCTCCGTAGAAGGGAGTTACGATGAGGAATATGTGCCTGGCATAGAGGATATGTTGGAGGACACCGTTGACCGGGGAGTCAACTACTTCTCACATCTAAACCGTTGCACCAGATTGTGAGAGGGATACCGAAGGCAACTGCTACCCCTCGTGAGGCACCTGTTGAACGGGTAAGGAGGCAAGGTGCTACGAATTTCCATGGATCAGGGCGAGATAATTCGGTACAGATGAAACAATGGTTGCAAGATACACGCTGAATTATGAGGCAGATGTGGTTGAGGTCAGAAGACAAGATGTCATGTATCTTGTCCCTACTGAAGGGAAATGCTAGAGAATGGTGGGAAACAGTAGAGCTTAGGTGGCACCCCAATCGACCATCTTGGGATGATTTCCTTGAGGAGTTCGAGAAGAAGTATATAGGCGAGGCTCACATCGACACCCTAAGAGATCAGTTCAGTCATCTAGTGCAAGGGAATCAGTCAGTTTTCAAGTATAAGCAAGAGTTAATTCAGTTGAGTAGGTATACTCCTGAATTGGTTGCCACCGAAAAGATGAGGTGCAAGAGGTTCTTGAAGGGTTTGAGGAAGGAAATCCAGACTTACCTAACTGCTGCACCACCGAAGGTGTTCTCAGAGTTGACTTTGAGTGCCAAATCTCTTGAGCAAGTACAAGGCTTAACATATGGCCCGTCTGGTGCCCAAGGGAGTTTGGGTGGGAGAACCCCAAACCCCTCAAACAACATCTCGCAGGCCTTCTCAGGGAGGAGTAAAAATCGGTAATATCATAATAGAGGAGCGTCGAATCAAAGTTCAAGGTCAGACCAGAGATCTGAGTCAGCTGGTCGTAGAAGGCCATCTTCTTCTTCATCCATGATGAGCCCGGAGGGTTCACAAATAAGTGCGGGCGCACAAGTTTACAACAAGTGCGGGCGCAAACACAAAGGCGAGTATTGGGGAACAGTGAGGGTTTGCTACCAGTGCGGGTCGCCGGATCGCTTTGTGAAAGATTGTCCAGTGGTGGTTGTGACCTTTTCCAGACCAGGTTTAGAGGACAGCATATTCGGCCTAGAGGGGTCGAGGCCTTGCTCGGGGAGGAGCAAGCCATGTATTGGGGGCACCTTCTAGTCTACCGCGGGAGCACTAGCTAGGCAGTATGCAGTCAAGGCTCATGAGGATTACGCAGCTACAGATGTTTTCTCAGGTACGTTCACCTTGTTCTCGGTTCATATTGTTGCTCTTATGGATTTGGGGTCTACCCACTCCTACATTTATAGTGGGATATCTCAGTAGTGGGGTATTCCTGCCAAAGATCTTAAGGTAGGAGTTCGTGTGACTAGTTCTTTAGGATTTGATGTGTTGGTGGACAAGGTGTATCGAAGATGCCCGATCGAGGTTTAGGGGTCGTTGTTTCTAGCGGATTTAATGGTTTTACTGTTTTAAGAGTTTGATGTTATCTTGGGGATGGATTGGCTCTTTGAGCATGATGCTAGTCTGAGGTGTAGAGCAAAGAGTTTGAAGCTTCGTCTTGCGGATGGTTCCAAGCTGATTGTGCGAGGTGAGAGAAACTCGTGTCTATCTAGTGTGGTATCGGCTTTGTCAGCTAAGAGGATGTTGCAACAAGGTTGTGAAGCCTTTTTGGCCCATGTGGTGGATGTAAGGGTTGAAGGTCCCATGCTTGAAAATATTCGGACAGTTAACGAGTTCATCGATGTGTTTCTAGAGGAGTTACCTAGGCTACCACCTGACTGTGAATTAAAGTTTCAAATTGATGTAATACCGGGTACTGCACCAGTGTCCATCGCACCGTATCGGATGACACCCGTAGAAATAAAGAAGTTAAAAAAGCAAATTCAAGAGTTGCTAGAGAGAGGCTTTATCTGACCGAGTGTCTCACCTTGGGGAGCACCGGTCTTGTTTGTCAAAAAAAAAGATAGGTCTATGAGGATGTGTATTGATTATCGACAGCTTAATAAGGTGACGATAAAGAATCGTTATCCCTTTTCGAGGATTGATGATTTGTTCGACCAGTTGAGAGGTGCTCGTGTGTTTTCTAAGATAGACCTAAGGTCAGGGTACTACAAATTGAAGGTGGTGGATGAAGATGTCCAGAAAACCGCTTTCAGGACGCGGTATGGACACTATGAGTTCTTGGTAATGCCGTTTGGGCTTACCAATGCACCTGCAACATTCATGGACCTAATGAATCAAATTTTCCAACCGTACCTAGATCAATTTGTTGTGGTTTTTATTGATGACATCTTGGTGTATTCGCATTCAGAAGAAGAGCACGACTACCATCTGCGTGTAGTTTTGCAGACCCTCCAAGATAGACATCTTTTCGCTAAGTTCAGCAAGTGCGAAATTTGGCTTTCAAAAATGGTATTTCTTGGTCACATTGTTGCTGCGAACGGGATCCGCGTAGACCCTCAGAAGATCCAGGTTGTAGTGGAGTGGAGACCTCCACAAAATGTTTCGAAAGTTCGTAGTTTCCTAGGACTTGTCGGGTATTATAGGCAGTTTGTTAAAGGTTTCTCTATTATCGCCGCACCGTTGACCAAGCTGTTGCAAAAAGGGGTCCCTTTTGAATGAAATGAGACAAGACATAAAAGTTTTGAGCAACTAAAAGCTTATCTCACTAAGGCTCCGGTTTTAACCCAACCCGACCCAGAAAGGAGTATATTGTGTTTAGTGACGCGTCTTTGAATGGGTTTAGTTGTGTCCTTGTGCAAGAAGGTAAGGTGGTTGCTTATGCTTCGAGACAGCTTAAATCGCACAAACAGAATTACCCTACCCATGATTTGGAGCTCACTGCAATCATCTTTGCATTAAAGATTTAGAGGCACTATCTCTATGGGGAGAAGTGTTATATTTACACGGATCATAAGAGTTTGAAGTACCTACTTACACAAAATAAGTTGAACTTGAGGCAACGACGGTGGATTGAATTGTTGAAGGACTATGATTGCATCATAGAATATCACCCTGACAAGGCGAATGTTATGGCTGACGCCTTAAGTAGGAAATCTATGTCGGATTTGAGAGCTATGTTTTCCCGTTTGAGGATGATCGATGATGGAGGTCTTCTAGCTGAGCTTCGGATAGAGCCTAGGTTGGTACAAGAGATAAATAGGACGCAAGCTTTGGATGAAGAATTAGTAACACATATTGAAGTGGTCCAGAAGGGTGAAGCTTCAAACTTTGAGGTACGAGATGGTGGGTACTTGTACTTCAAGGGGCAGCTGTGTGTTCTGGCCTTGGAAGATTTGAGAGACCGCATCTTAAGAGAGGCACACCGTAGTCCTTTCGTGGTACATCCGGGAAGCAACAAAATACATCAAGATCTTCATCCTTTTTATTGGTGGCCAAGTCTGAAAAGAGACGCCTCTGAATTCGTGACACGGTGCTTAGCTTGTCAGCAAGTGAAGGTGGAACATTAGGTTCCATCAGGTTTGCTCCAGCCTATTCAGATTCCACAATGGAAGTAGGACCGGATTACCATGGATTTTGTCACCGGGTTACCAATGACCCAAAGGAAGTATGATGTCATTTGGGTTATCGTGGATCGTTTGACCAGGTCTGCTCATTTCTTGCCAATGCGGATGGATTTTACCTTAGAAAGGTTGGCTCAATTGTACATAAAGGAGATAGTAAGGTTGCATGGTGTGCCATCATCGATCATCTCAGATAGAGACCCGCGTTTCATAGATAGGCTATCGAAGAAGATATATAGTGCCTTGAACACCAAACTACATTTTAGTACAGCTTTTCACCCTCAGGCCGATGGTTAGTCTGAGCGTGTCATTCAGATCCTTGAGGATATGCTCAGGTGTTGCATTGTGGATTTTGCAAAGAGTTGGGAGGACTAGTTACCGCTTGTAGAGTTTGCATACAACAATAGTTACCAGTCGAGCATAAAGATGGCCCCTTTTGAGGCTTTATATGGGCGTAAGTGTAGGACACCCTTGTGTTGGACCGAGCTCAATGAGAGGAGGATCGTGGGATCTGATCTGGTTAGCCAAATCGAGAAGAAAGTTCAGATCATCAAGGGAAGGTTACAAGCGGCTTTTGACCGTCAAAAGGCTTATGCAGATAAAAAATACAAA
The DNA here is from genome assembly GCA_019671005.1 of Hibiscus mutabilis. Lineage (NCBI taxonomy): Eukaryota > Viridiplantae > Streptophyta > Magnoliopsida > Malvales > Malvaceae > Hibiscus > Hibiscus mutabilis. The sequence goes on along the minus strand of CM033728.1, from coordinate 21,482,232 downwards.
CATATTGAGTATGATGTCAGTGAGAAGGTGTTCCTCAAGGTATCTCCGTAGAAAGGAATCATTCGTTTTGGACGCAAGGGGAAGTTAAGTCTAAGGTACATCGGGCCTTATGATATTCTTGAGAGAGTGGGACCAGTGGCTTATCGATTAGCCATGCCACCGGAGTTGGCTCGTATCCACGATGTTTTTCATGTGTCTATGTTGAGATGTTATCGTTCTGATCCTTTACATATGGTCCCGCTGGAAGAAATTGAGGAAAACGCCGACTTGACATATGAGGAAGTTCTAGATAGAGTCTTTGACACAATTGTTAAAGAGCTTCGTAACAAGTGCATACCTTTGGTGAAAATGTTATAGAGGAACCACGGTGTTGAGGAAGCAACGTGGGAGGTCGAGGATGACATGAGAGTTCTCTATTCGCATTTGTTCCTATCAGGTAAATTTTGAGGACAAAATTTCCTTTAAGGAGGGAGAATTGTAACGACCCAGATCTCGGGATCCAAGGGTCGGGTTTGATCGAGTCATGGGCCTCATATTTGGATCGTGTTTTGGGCTTCTAACAGCCTTTTTGGGCTAGCATGTCTTTGTTGGGCCTAGGTGGTTGTTGGGTTATGAGGAAAGAGTGAGGGGTATATTGGTAAATTCATAAATGGAAGAGTTTGGGGGGATAAGGCTTATTTTCTGCATTTATGCATGAGATGAGATCATATTGCTTTAACACCATCATCTCCTTTTTCCAACTTATTCTCCTCACTCAAAACTCATCCATCAAAGGTAGAATTTTGAGAGTTTGAAGTTAGAATCATGTCTAGCTTGTTGAGGGAAGTTTCACCAGCTTGAAAGGATCTACATTTCAAGGTAAGCTTTGTTTGGGTTGGAGAAAGAGGGGGGTTATTGGAGGGTTGAGAGGGTTGGACGGGATTGGAGTTTAGGAGCTCTAATCTTTAGTTTAGAATATATTTTTGGCCCCTTTTGTCCCCCAGCAACATGGTAATATGTTTTGTAATCTCCCAATTAGTGAAAGAGGTTGGGAGCTCATCCAAGGCTCAAGAAGGGAGGAAAGCTTGAAGCTTGGAGGGAGGCCTTGTGTTATCAGCTAAGCTAAGGTTAGTACACTACTAACTCTCATAGTTTCCTGGAAATCATAAAAAATAAGCTTTGAAGCATGATTTGGTGTTTTTGGCTTAAGAGTAGCTTGAGTGGTTGTTAATGGCAAGTCTTAGAATTGTTGTTGTAATGGTTTGAAATCGGTTGTAATCCACCCAAAACTATTACCATAACTTGTGAGAATGATTTGGGGTTTAACTATGAGGGTTAAATAGGGTTTCTAGGTGAAACCCGCACCCATAGTTCGAAAATCGGGCTCGCGTACCGGTACTGGGCTTAGCGTATCGGTATGCCTTAGTAAAATAGGGGAAGGATTTTGAGGGGATACTGGTATGCCTCCTTGCGTATCGGTACCCCTTGCAAGTCAGAAATTCCAGTAACGCTTTCGTGTATCGGTACACATGGGGCGTATTGGTACGCATAGTTACATTGCCTGGGAAAGGCTTGGCGTACCGGTACACGTATGGGGAGTACCAGTACAAATCTGGATCAGTACGGGGCGATCTTGGTACCGATGGTGCATACCAGTATAAAACGGAGCGTATTAGTACGGTCTATGAGTTCAGTTCTTTCGAACCTAAAACGAGTATCAGTACTCATTGGTGAGTATCGGTACCTAGAGTGGAGTACTGATACCCATATATGATTATCGATATTCACTAGGCATTTTGCCTAAGAAATTTGGCTTTGCGTTCAGGGGTGCTATAATTCGAGGCAAAGGACCCTGGGGTCCCTTAAGGTGTAAAATGAATACTAAAACCGAGAAACTGATATTTTAACCCCGTATGAGAAATAATCAGCTAATGACTTGGTAAATATTAGGTAGACCGTGTGAGGTAGAAACTCATAGGGATCCTAGGTGGATCCATCGAAGCTGTGTGGTATATTAGGGTCCTTGTTCTGTGCTGAGGGACGCCTAGGTAATCGAGTCATCCCTTGTTGTTGGGATTGAATATCCTAAGTGTGTTGCAACACCTTGAAGATTCCCGAATGTTGGATCCCGATGTTATGTGGACGCGGGCCTCATCCCCTTAAGTATAGGATCCCAGTGCTATGTGAACACGGGCTTTACTCGTAGTGTAGGATCTGGATGCTATGTGGACGCGGGCCTCACTCAAGTGTAGGATTCCGATGCTTTATGGACACGGACCTCACTTAGTTGTTGATGGTGTTACCTGTGTGATGCTAGGTAGGTGTATGAGGTTCTAGTATGAGTTGTGTGCGTGATCATACATCCATCATGCCATGTGTTTAGGCGGTTATGGTAGTGCCATTGCTATATTGCCATGATATCATTCTTGTTGCATTGCTTTATTTATGATTTGCATGAAGCATGGTTGAGTGGCGGTAAGCTTGTTAGCTCAGCGTTCGGAATCGTTGTTTCCGTTCTCAAGTTTGTAGGTTATCGTGAAGCGTAAAAGGGCACCATCAAGGTTGGATTTCAACATCGACTCTAGTGGTTGAGTACAAATACTAGATGTAATGGGCTATGTATTTCGTATGACCCTATATGTATTTTGTAACTCTTATTTTGTATTATTCGGTCAAAAGTCGAATGCTTTAATGTTTGTAAATGGAGCTCTGTCAATATTATTTTAACCATCTGGATTTAACTATGTTTTAATGTATGGACTTATGTTTTTATTGGACATATATATGATGGACTTGAAAAAGGAAAAATTTTATCAATGTGGATTTTGGGCTTAGGGCCCAAATGTGGCATCCGGGTCACGGGTGTTACACAAATAAATGGAATACCTATCACCTCGTTTACGGGAACACTTGAAGTGGTAAAAGGGGGGCCTCGCAAAACAAAGGCAGCTGACTTTAGCTTGGGGGTTCTGCAGATCCGCACGGAGTGAAAAAGATAGAGAGTGCTTGGGTGTACAAAGGGATTGAAAGAATGGAATCGATACGTCAAAGAGGAAGTTTTGACGAAGATGTGTGGTGGCTCGGATTGGCAATGGCTCGAATTTAACCAACACACACGAACAGAGGAAAGGAGAAGAGAGGGCTGTTATGTAAAAACAACAAACAAATTTGTACCAGCTTCCGAGCAATCGGTCGACGATAGAGATAGACGATGGACGAGTTTTATAGGCGAGGTAACGAGGATACAAAATGGTGGCCGAGTTCTGAACGGACAACGTCGAGACCCTCATTGGAGCATGATCAGAAAAGGTGGAGAGAGGGAATGCTTGATTTTAGAGAATTCAATGATATTCGGAAGAAGGAGGTGGCTGCCGAAAAGTGCAAATGACATATTCCCGGTTTCTGAAGTTGAAAACAAGATTATATACCTTGATTTAAGGGTAAACTACAAGCAAGACCTTGGGATTTATAGGGTTCACGAATTTGGTACGTAGTTTTACTTTTTATTCAAAAAGGTCACCAAAATTTTTGATTTAAGCCCCAAAAGAAATGATTTCTCATAAATTAATACCTTAACCGAATTAGGGATTTTGAACTGAAATTCCAAATTCTTAAGGTTTTTGAATTAGGGATTCCAAAATTAAGGTTTTTCAAAATAGGAAATTTTTGGGGTGTTACATGCAATGACAAAGCCGTTGCTAACCAAAATGAGGAATGTTTCAGTGAGGGCTTTCGCAGTGATATATCCTTGAGATATGAGTTTTCCACCATACCAGAAATCAAAGGCCATAATACAAGCAGTAAGAAATTGTGCTGTTCCAAGTCCAAGATCTGCAAACCAAGATTTTCTAACAATCTCTTTTTCTTGGTCCTTCGTGGGCTGTTTTCAGCATTTTCAGGATTCGGTCTTGAGATGAGAAGGCAGTAATGGCCCTAGTGGCGGAACTTGGAGTAAAAGTTTGAGGGGACCAACTTAAATTTTAAAAAAATTTAGAGACTTAAACGAAAATTTTCAAAAAAAATTGAGGGCTTAACTAAAATTTTTTAATAATTTTGAGAGATTTAACAAAAAAATTGAGAGGAAACTTAATTAAAAATATTCAAAATTTTGAGGCTTAATATGAATTTTTAAAAATCTTAAAGGGGCCAAATTAAAAAAACTTTTAAGGGCAAAATTCGAATTTATCAAAATTTTGTGGGGGCGTGGCCCCCACTAGTCCTTCAAAGGTTCCGCCACTGAATGGTCGGTGGTTGGACAATCTTGCTGCTCCCTTGTGCTTTGATGGCATTTTGGGACATTCTTTTAAGTACAACCATTTGAGTATAGATGTTGCAGATGATGAGAGGTTGGGCAACAATCATGACAATGGCAAGTCTCAACTCAATGAATAGGCCCATTACACAAGCTATAGTCACACCCGAGATGGTATGCACAACAAGTGACACTCCATCACTAATTAAAGATCTCACCTGGAAACATACAAGACCGCATAGTTAGGCGAACTTCATAAACACGAAGATGCTAACTCAAAATGATCATAAAGAAGGAAAGAAAATATAAAGAACATACCACAATAGCATCTTTTGCTAATCTAGCACAAACAGTGCCATTGGAATTCTCATCTTAGTCAAACCATCAAAAGTCAGTACCTTTGAAAGCATCAAATCTCTTATCCTCTTTGCCAATTGCTCCCCCGTGCATCAAAAGTCAGTACCTTTGAAAGCATCATATCTTTTATCCTCTTTGAATGCATCGATTTTAGAGTAGTTCGACCTTCTAACCAAGGTCTACATCAACTACAGGCTAAGATAGACCACTCTCCCTAGTTTTTCCTCAGACTAAACTAGAATCTATCCCTCAACAATGAGGTCTTGACATTTGTAAACATAATATCTCTCTAGGTGGATGTTTACACATTTTGGCTCACTAGGATTGGACTAAAGAATTTACAAGAAATTAAAAAGAAATAAGCACATTAAGACTCTTCTCTCTTGAACTTTAGGCTTGGATGTTCATCCTCTTCTTCTTTAAATGTCTTTGGCTTGTATTTATAGTGTGAAATAAAAAAAAATAGCCGTTAAAAACTAGCCGCTGGAAAACTAGCCGCTGAGAACTTTTAAATTACTTGAAAATATATGTTTGAGTCAAAAATACTTTTAAAAACTTTCAAACATATTTTTCAAATTAAATGAACTTTGAATTGTTTTTACAATATTTATTTAAGTCCAAAAACATTTTTTACTTTGTTAGATCTCAACAAATATCGTCTTCCATTCCAGCATCCTCCTTGCCAAAAAGTATGATCTCTTTAAATGGTTGTTGCAAACAGTGTGGGCTCCTGGCTAACCAACCCCATTTGTGACCTTAACCACTTGAGCTGCAGTGTATTAATAGAAACCCCATCAAGAAGTATGTCCCCTCCAAGTGGATCATAAAACCTTTGCAACAATGATATCACAGTTGATTTTCCTGATCCACTATTACCTACCAAGGCCACAGTCCTCCCTGCAGGAATTTTGAGACAAATTCTTGAAAATGATGCTCAGGCCGTGAAGGGTATGCAAACTCGACTTACTTGAATTCAACTTCTCCTAACATATTATCCACAATTTCCCCTTCCACGTTTTCTAAATCTATTTTTGGCGTTCTTTTGATCACTTCATTTATATGCTCAGCAGCTGCACATGCTTCAGATATGGGCTTCAAGTTGGTTAAACTCTGTTCAATAAAAGGGAAAATAACATTAAAGATTTGGAAGAATAACTAAGCACCAAATCAAAAAATGCTTTGTTGTAACTCTTACTGTCCACCCATATCAATGCAGGTGCCTACTATAAAAATAGTTCCACCCTGAGCTCCATGGTACATGACCATCCTGCTACCATAGTAAGTAATGAAAGCCCAAATAGCAAACGTAATGCCATTGCTTCCAATGGCCAAGCCTTTAGCCAGCCCTTGACTAAACCCTAACTTCAAGGATCCTTGTTGAGCTTTAGAGAACTCAGTTGTGGTTTTGTTTTCGCCAACAAAGGCATATACTGTTCTTACAGAAGATATTGCCTGATCTGCTATTGTGCTGGCCTTATTGTACTCTACCCTTATCTTCCTTCCAAGATTTAGTAAAATTTTTCCATATATTAAGGGAGGAACCACCAACAGAAAAGGGGAAACCACAAGGGCTAATCTCCAAAGTATAAGATAAGCTACTGTGTAAATTCCAATGAATGTTGCACCTTTTGCTATTAAGTTTGGGACCTAATACATCATAAAACCAGTTAATCAACTTACAACTAGAAGGTAAGTGGCCTTTCTTTGTGTTCCCAAAAGCAATCTTTTGTTTTTATTGTCGAAGATTTTAGTTGAACTAACCTTCTCATTGATAACCTCTTGAATTAAGAGACTGTCGTTGGAAACACTTGTGACTACTTCAGCTGTGCTCGTTACGTTCAAATCAAAGTAGCCTACTTCTTGTCTTAGGATAGGTTTCAGGTACCTTGTTCTCATTCTTGTAGCTTGTCTTTCTCCTGTTCTTGTCCAGCAAAATCCTTCTGAAAAAAAAAAAGATAGAGAGCAAAATAAGAACTAATATATGGTTAGTTGTTTACTAAGAATCACCTAACTAAGAAAACAAATCTATAGATCTTAACTTCAAACTCACCTAGGAAAGACCCAACCCATCCCCCACATGCAGTCAAAACCACATATAGAGCAACCTGTCTACCATAGAAAACAAACCAAATATATCTTATTAGATTATAGACAAATATACAATATTATTATGTTATAATCTATGTATGGAAATGTTGAAGCAGAGTAACACACAAAAAAAAGAAGAAAACTTCGTTACTTGACTAAGTTGTTTATAAGTAATAACGTACCTGGCTAACATTATGTGCGAGTATACCAGCAGGTGAAGCTGAATTAGCTCCACCAACATTGTTAAACATACGGCCTATCAAATATATTGTAAAGGGTGTAACAGTGGGATCTGCAGCAGCTTCAATGAAGCCTACACCCATTAACCACATGTCTACACCATCGGCATGCATGAATATGGAGCGTATAGATCCATTTTTCCTCTTCTCAACAGAGGTTTCAACATCTTTGCCACCCACTTTCTCATCTGCCATGGCGTTTCTCTTTTCTTCCTCCATCGCTATACCCTTTAATTTTAAAAGGCAGCGATAGACTATAGAGAGCCAGATTGACAGCCTGACAAATGATGACTTAACAACCAGGAAGGAAACGAATATACAAATCGAATCAAGCAAGTGGGAGCAAATTATAATTATGTTGCTATAAGATGAAAATTGTTAATAGAATAAAATAAGGCAGGTGCTAATCTAAGATCATTAACTTCTATGTTGTTTTTATTATGAATAAATAGTCAGTCATCACACATAACAGATATAAAATAAAGAAACTTGGCTAATTTTATATGAACAGTGAACAGTGAACCAGCAACTTGTAGCATTTTTGTTTAAGTTTAATCGTAGGATAGGGACATAACTTCGCCTAAGATAAGGACACTGTCCAAGGGAAGAAAACACTACTAGAACTAATTAGTCATACTAGCTAAAAAGCATCTATCATTTCAGATTCCAAGCAAAAAATGAACAAATGTATAGGAAAAAGAAGGAAAGGAGGAGGAATCACTTCACTGGAAATACTGCCTCCACTCCCCTCGTTAATTTCAGAATGCTTCAATTCCTCTTCTTTTCAAATAATCAATTTCAAGTTCCCTTGTCGTTCGAGTCCTTCCCATCATCACATTATATTGACTAGCAACTGCTACGGTTCATGGTAGCATCATATAGCAGCACCGTTCGATGCTTTTAGCAGGGATTTAAAAGCGGTCGCGATTGTTATATAACGATTTTGGCTAGGGGTGTTCACGGGCGGTTAACAGCACCAGAACGACTTATTGATATGGTTATCAGAACGAAAATTTTGATATTTTGTGAGCTGTTACCGTCTAAACGGTTAACCGCTTTATTCGGTACGATTACTCGGTTAACTATAAACCGTTTTACATTTATTATTATAACTAAATAATATATATTTATTACTACTAATTTTATTTTTTTTAAATATCAACTAAATAAATTAAAATAAAATATTTAATAATAATATAGTGCAATACGAATGCCATAAAATATTAGGTAGAAACAAGAGACTAAAAATATTATGCCATAAAGTATTAAAAGCATACTAAAACCATTCCCATGGCAAAATCCTTACATAAAATATCATGGCCACAAAGTCTAATAAAATTATTACATCAAATCAATGGTGGATCCAGAAAAAAATTTGAGGGTGAGCACACATATATTAATAATATTAAATTTTTGAAGATAAAATTACTAATAATATTTTAGTGTAATAAGAAGTCTTACAAAAAAATAAAGCTAAAAATAAATTTTACAATTGTTTATTCTAGACCTCATTTTTTGATATCGGTGTATGATCATTTCATTGTCTACATTATCAAACATATCTTTCTCAATAAAAATAACTAAAGAATCATTCAATCATTCATATACCATACGGTTGCGCAGTGAATTCTTTATAAAGTGCATCGCAGGAAATATTCTTTCCACTGTTGTGATTGCAACCGGTAGAACTAAAGCCAACTTTAAAAGTAAATACACAAGTGGGTACACAACATGCTTTATTGTCTCCACCATTTTTTAGATAAATCATAAGTCCTTTTAGATCACAAAATCTATTATCTGAACAAATAGCAATAATGTAATTCTCAGGCTGACAATCAAGCAGCATAAGGTCTCATGTAGAAAATTTATAAGGATAAAATTGGACAATGTGAATAAACCTTTTCTTATCAAAAGAAAGATATAAGTCTCTTGGACTAAAGCAAGCCACACAAAGAAGAAACTTTGTACTTGTCTAAAAAACGGTTATTATCTCTTGAATTTTTCTATTAATCTCCTTATAAAATAATTCAACCTAAAAATGATGCAAATTTAAAATTTCGTGGACTTTTCTCCTAGACCTCCCTAAACAACAATACATCTTCCATGTTTGGAACATCAATGTTATTATTTTCATAAAACTTATAAACTTTTTCAAGTGAAGATTGCCATCCCACATCTCTCACCATTTGTAATAGTTGCTTGGACACACTAACTAACTACATAACATTCACAATGTCGTGATCACTCTGTTGTAATGCTTGGGATAATTCACTAGTAACCCCCAATATATTTTTCATCAAATGCAAATTAAACACAAACTCAAAAGGCCTTAAAAAAATTCAACAACATATAAGCTTCAGCTCTTTGCTTTGAGTGTGTGTCACATTCCTTAATAATTTTAAGCACATCCATCACAGAAGAAAACATAGTAATCAAGCTAACAACGGTTTTATAATTTGAACCCCCAACGAGTATCTTCAGTTCTCTTTCCAACAACTCCTTGATTTAATCCACGAATAGAAATCCTATTCCCTTTTGGTGCCCCTATCTATGCTCCAATATTAAAAATTAAGGTTTGAGGTTTTGGGTTTTAGGGTGTAGGGTTTATTTTTAAGGGTTTAAGGTTTATGATTTAGAAATTATAGTTAGAGTGTATGGTTTAGTTTTTTTTAGTATTGTGGCATAGATAAGGGCACCAAAAAGGGACAGAATTTTTAGGGTGGACACATAAATTTCAGGGTGGGCGCAAATAAATAAATTGGATATTTAACGAACTAAATTTTTTTAGGGTGGGCCCCTGTACACCCTCACCTTAATGTACAGCCGCCACTACATCAAATACTAAAAGCAAAGCTTCCCATCAAAGCTCAATTATACGACATAAATTGAAAATATTTGTATTCATAAAACTATTTACATTACATTATCTAAATTTTGCCAAAAAAAAGCAAAATGTTATTAATACAATTAAATATTAAACGTATTTTTTAAATAATTTTCATACGTATTATATTTATGTAGAAATATAATATAATGTGAAAAATAATATTATGGTCTAGGTACACATATTAAATAATTTGAATTATTAAGTTATATATAATTTTAATAAGTATTATATTTATTTATATAGAAATATAATATATTTATTTAACAAATTATTAATACAGATACTTGAACAAACTAATAATTTTCACACAATTGCATGGAAACAACATAATAGAATATATATATTTTAATTCACATGTGGGTTGCATTTAGTTAGTTGTAGTTACACAAGTGTAAATGTGTTATAGTTAGATATTAGTTTAGTTACTTGTACTTACACCGGTGTAAATGTGCTCACTTTTATAAAAATACTATAACAAATAAGATCTCTTTAAACTTAGTGTAGAAGTTAAAAGAGTTGAGATTAATTTGGTTGAGTAGAATACCAAATTTAGTCATAGCAAATAAAATATGTGATGGTCTCTTTAGGGCTAATATGTTGAATAATATGAATGTGAATATGATAGACATTAGTGCTACTAAAAGATTGCTTGTAGCTATTAAATCTCTTTGAGTTCTTTTTCTAAGTAGAGGAAAAGAAATGGATGATCTATCTTAAGAGTTGTGTTGAAATCTCTTGTAATAAACTTGGGATAATTTTCCTATTTTTAGGAAAAGTTAAAAACTCATCATAAACATTTTTATAATTTTCCTAAACACTTCTTATAAAAAATTAAGAAAACTGAAATTTCATTTGAATAAGAAAAAGTCATGAATGACTATTGATGAGATATAAGGAATTTCATAATTGTTTGAGATTATGCATATTAATCCTAATGATTAGTAACTTCTCAAAAATTTGAAAATATAATCACATGTAAACAAGAATTGAGTTTGTTAAAACATAGTTTTATGTTTAAAACTCATCGGAAACTTTACTCTAGTATGATTGAGTATTTGTTTACATGTTGTCCAATACACTTATGATTTTATTTCTATCTTAATAATGTTAGAAATGTGAGGTGTCTTAAAATGATGATTAAAGTCAGAGAGGAACCTAATTGATCTGCTTACCAAAGGTTAAAGTCGAAAATTGGTTCTAGATTCGTCGAGGGGGATGGGTCTAAAGCCCATTGGTTGAGGAATTCATGGTGGATACCCAACTTAGTTATCTAAGTTCAAATGGTCAAACTAAACCATGGAAAGACTCATAGTTCACATTTCTACCTACCTATCCCTATGACGAATAATGTACATGCAAGATGAGCTTTATTGCTCTTAATCAATTCATAGCCCAGACTTTGGGTGGTCTTGGTGAGAAAGACTTGATGAATTTATCGATTTTGGATGAATATCTACTCATAATAAGTTCACAACCCAGTGTTGAGTGGGTGGTCCTATCACAAACGGCTAGAAGAACTTGCCACTAGTGAGAATGAATTTTCTTAAACTCTTAATGAATTCAATCACAAGAGTTTGGGCGATCCTAAATGAGAAGGGCTCATTGAATTCACCGATTAAAGAGATTGAGTATTTATTTTCCTAGAGTTTGGGTGGTTCATTTAATATGAACTTGAAGAAATTCACCTTGTTTTGGTGAAGTTGAGCTATTGTAAAAGCTCTTAATTATCTCATAGCCCGGTTTCAGATGGTTTATGTTGAGATAAACCTGATGAAATAACCTACGCAAGTGAGAAGGACTAGCCACTTCCTAGGAAAAACATTGGGCCATTTTTCTAGTACACTTACTAGAATCCTGAGGAAAAAAGGCTATATGTATACTTTTGTATGTATACTTTGTAGGCACATCGAGGACTTTAGTGGATGAAGGGGTTAGTTGTGTGTTATTAGTTCACCCTAATCTTAGAAAGTTCAAGATTCGTTCACTTATCTAAGAGAAGAATTACTCATCATCACTATGTTATAGTTCCAGATACGTTCACTAGTGCTTAAGCAACTAATCTCACTATTGCTCTTCTCGTGTTTTAACTTTAATGCTCTCATTATTACGAAGGATATTCTTTCGCATTAGTGGGGAAATGTTGTTAATGCTCAATTTAATTTTTATTTTATGGCCATTTAATTCTATTATAAATAGTGGCAATAGAGATGAGAGTGTTGATTATTTGTTTTGCCATTGTTTGTCGGCAAGTTTGATATGGAAGAGTGTGGTTCGCCCAAATAGATTATCAGACTTTTTGGCTATGGATTTTAGGGAATGGCTTGGTTTTAATCTAAGGAAATTGGATTTTGCTATGTGGGATGCAACTGAGTGGCCGATGCTATTTGGAACTATCTTATGGATGCTGTGGAAAAATAGGAATCGCTGTATTTTTGATTCGATGGAAATGGTATAGGAGTCGATCCTTGAGGCGAGTCGTCGTCTGGTTTAGGATGCTGCCATTGCGAAAGGGTTCCATGCACGACAAGCATGCCCTTGCGGCCAGGCAAATCAGCGTGTGACTGCTTGGCAATGACCAAGTGCAGGCTGGTGTACTTTGAACTCGGATGGGGCACGATGCCAATTGGATGGTCGCAAGGCTTGTGAAGGGTGATCCGGGATGACCAAGGTGCGTGGGTGTTTGGTTTTGTGAAGTTCATTGGCATTTGATCGGTTTTGGATGTGGAACTTTAGGGTATTTTGGTTGGTCTTCGTCATGCATGGGACGTGGGGCTTCACTGTATCAAGGTTGAGGTTGATAATGGTGACACGATACGGCTTTTGAAAAAGCCAATGGTGAATGGAAGGTATTGCTCACTTGTTCATATGATAGAGATGTTGGTGGCTCGAGATTGGGAGGTCCGGTTTGTACAGATTCATCGCGAGGCTAATATAGTGGCCGATGTGTTGGGTAAGCATGGTTTTCATATGGTACAATAGGATATGATGTTTGTGCAACCACCATATATAGTTCTAGACGTGTTACACCCGAATGTTAGTGCTTCTATGACTTAATTTGTATCTTATGAGGTTCTCAGGTGTGCTCTTTTTCCTCCAATTAGGATTAGAGAGGTTTTTTAACGAGGCACATGTTTACCTTTCTTTTCTCCATAAAAAAAATTGTGTTTTAGAAATAATGATTTTTCCCTCATTATTTTGGCCTATAAATATTGGGCAATTTTGCTCATTTTATATATCTCTAAGAAACATTTACTTTTAAACGTTCTTTGGTTTTCATAAACCTTTCCTAAGTGTTGTTTTGAGTTGAGAGAAGAGCAATACCATCAAAGTTCACTCTATCTTTCGGGTGTACAAAATTTGGAGAGTCGTGTTAACCTCAGGGGGCGTTCATCCATTGTAGTGATTACACACATCGGGGAGAATTTGCTTCTAAGGTAGTGGTTAATACCATGACACGATTATCATTTGTTTAGTTATTTTATTATTTTCCAGTCACTGCTAACGCCTCGTCTTGCAGCAGTCTATTTTCCAACAACTTGTTATAGAGATGATGATAAATCTTTAAAAATAAAATTTGGCAAGAGAGTAGAAGATTCCCAAAAAAATTACTTCTCTTTCTTGCTGCGCCTGAAAATTTTTTGTAAGAAAATAAGGTTGGTTTTCAAAAAAAATGTGACATCCATGCTAACAAAATATTTTTTAGTTGTTGGATTGTAACATTTGTAACCTTTCTTGTTCGAAGCATACCCAATGAAATCACATTTTTTGCTCTTGGATCAAGTTTAAAACGAAACTTGTTAGGTATATGAACAAAAACTTTTTAATGGAAAATTTGAATAAATTCTACACTCAGGATAAAACTTTTTAAGATGATCTAAAGGTGTGACATACTTCAGAATGTGAGTAAACATTCGATTGATAAGATATGATGAAGTCAAAATAGCTTCTCCCCACAAATATTTTGGAACCTGCATAGAACATAATGGCATGAGCCACTTCAAGTAAATGTTTATTTTTTCTGTAATTCTATCATATTAGGGGTATCACGACAAGTAGATTGATGTAAAATTTCTTTTTTTTTAAAAAAAAGTTCCCAAGTGACCATTGAAATATTCAGTTCCATTATCAGAACGAAGAATGTTGGTTTTAGACTAAAATTGGTTTTTAACCATTTTATAAAATTTTTGAAAAACATTCTTTACTTCTGATTTTTCATGCATCAAGTAGACCTAACATAAACGAATATGATTATCAAAAAAAGTTATAAACCATTTTTCCCATACATAGTGATAACCTTGGAAGGTATCCCACATCACTATGAATTAGGTAAAAAAGTTTTCATGCACAATATGATTTTGCAAGATACATTGCACGATGGCTTTTAGATAAAACACAACTCTCACATTAAAAAGAAAAACAATTCAAATTTTAAATAAATCTGGAAACAAGTATTTTATTTAGAAAAAACTAGATGTCCTAATTTATGTGCCAAAGCATAATTTGGTCACGAACAGAACTTGAACCAATACTATTCAAGCCTTGAGTTGTTTTATTCACGGAACAATTATCATCAAAATAATGGAGGTTGTCGATCATCCTAACACTGCTAATCATCCTCCCGAGTTTTGGTCTCGAACCTTGCAATAAGAATCAAAGAAAATGACACAACAATTAAAATTTTCCGATAATTTTCTGACTGATAATAAATTGCAGGAAAAACTAGGAACGTGTAAATTGATTCCATATGTATATCCTTTGAAATTTTTATTTTTCCTTTTCCTGTAATAGATAAAAAAAATTAACATTTGCATCCCTAACTTTTTCTTTCATAGAGCAGGGTGAATATGTATCAAATAAGTGTGACAAAGAAGTTATGTGATCAGAAGCTCCTGAATCAATGATCCATGGCACATAATCTTGACAACAAGATAAAACATAAGATTCATTACTTGTTTCAGATGGGGAATTGGATTTTAGCAATTCTAAAAGTTGATCAAATTGTTCTTTACTGAATGGACCTGTCTCAGATTCACTTGTAGAGAAAAACACACTATTAGGCTTTCCGCTCAATCTTTTACTCCTTCAACATGTTGGTTTGTCATGAATTTTCCACCAAGTTTCTCGAGTATGATGTGGTTTTTTTAATTGCAGAAATCACACCACACTTGAGGCTTATGTCCTTGCTCTAGCTGGGTTTTATTGGCATTAGAAGTCATTAGGGCTGAGCTTTCAAGTGGTACAATAGTCCCCATTCTTCCAAGCATCACATTTCTGGGACTTTCTTCTCTTCTAACTTCTGCAAACACTTCACTCATAGGAGGTAGAGATTGCCGACTTATAATTCTCCCCCTCACTTCATCAAATTCAATATTTAAACCTGCAAGAAATTTGTAAATGCGATGGTCTTTTGCCATCTTTTTATTGTTCCTGCAGTCTCGGTTTCCATTCATAATCATTAAACAAATCCAAATCTCGTCATAATATTTTCAATGAAATGAAATATCTGGTGATGTTTTTCTCTCGTTGACGAAGTTCTCCAAATTTATAGTCAATTCGTAAATTTGGGATTGATTTCCCAAATCAGAATACATCTAGTTAATATTATTCTAGAGTTATTTGACTGTAGAATAGCACATATAGTTGGAGCCTATTTCTTCTTCTATGGAATTTAGAAGCCATGTTATAACCATGGAGTTTTTAGTGTCCGGAAAAGCATAAGAGGAGTCCTCCTTTGCTGGTGCTTCCCGATCTTCTGTTAGGTAGCCAATATTTCCTCGTCTACCAATAAATATTCGAACAGATTGAGACCAACGAAAAAAATTACACCATTCAGTTTGATATTGATGATTTATAGAGTTGGAAACATGACTTCTAGTGGATTTAGGTTGGGCAGATGAGTTAGTGGAATCTGCTGACGTTTTTGTCATGAAATTAAGAACTACTAAAAATATTTTTTAGGGTTTCTATAAGAGCCAAAAAAAATCCAGCGCTGATACCAAATAGAAACTAGAAGGGAAATAGGAAAATAATGTTTTTTTCTTATTATTTTTACAAAGAAATACAACACCTATATATAGGTGATTACAAACCATCAATCTAGGAGAGAAACATTTCCTATTCTATACAGGTTGACTATTCTATAATTATAAAAATTATACCGCTAGCATATCTCAAATTATTTTTTTTTCTTTTCAACATAAGGTTAACTCACTTGTCCTTTGTAGATAACCTTATGATCTTCACCAAATGAAATCTTTGAGTCCGCTGTTGGGGTGTGTTGTGTGTTGAAAGAATTTTATAAAATGTTTGGCCTGAAATTAAATGTTTCTAAACCTGAGTTCTTTGCTTTGGGTATTTCAGCAGATGTTCTTGATATTTGGGGAACTCCTAGTGACATATTTGGGTGTACCTCTTCTTCTAAAGAAGTTATCTGTTAAGGATTGTAACCCATTATTGGAAAAAATCAAAGCAAAAATACAACACTGGTCATGTTTGAAACTAAGTTTTGCTGAGAGGTTGGAGCTAATTCATATTCAACATTCAGAATTTTTGGTGTCAGCAATTGGTGTTACCAAAGGCCATACATAAGAACATTAACCAATTGAGTACTTGATTTTTTTGGAAGGAAAATGATGTTGGGGATAGAGTCAGTCGAGACTTGGGATTCAGTTTGTTCTCTCAACTTTGAAGGTGGATTGGGATTGAGGGATTTGAGTAGTTAGAATAATGCTTGTATGCTGCAATTGATTCCAAATATCCTTTCAAGTCAAGGGTCTATTTGGATTACATGGATTCAAGCTTGTATCTTACGAGGAACTGATTTTTGGCAGCTTCAAATTAAGCCTTCCATGAGTTGAATTTGAAAAAGGCTTCTTAAGGTGCGTGATCATTACTCCTCTCAAGGATTAAACTTGATGGATAACAAATTGCTTACCACAACGCAAATTTGGAGGGAGATCCGAGTACAGCGAAGTAAGGTGACTTGGTGTAAGTTGATTTGATTTTCTCTTTGTATTCTTAAGTATATTCTGATCACTTGGATGGCTTTTTGTTGGGCTCGATAAATCAACCGAAATTGCTTGCCAAGTGGTGGAGAAGTGACTTCTTGGGCGATGGTGGTGGATGTAATATCCCAATTTTTGGCTAGTGACCAAAATGAAAATTTTGAAAGTTTTATGGTTAAAGTGTAAACTTTAGAAAAGTTTAGGGACTAAGGTGTAATTTTCAAAAGTTATGTATTTTGATTCCGTAAATGAATAATTTACCCCAAGAGTGACATTTCTATGTTACTCAGATTTTTCATACGGAGTTTGTATTAATGGTTATAAAGAGTTTGTATTAATGGTTATAAAGCGATAAAGTTCAGAAAAATATTCAGATAATCGGATTGAATCGAATATCCATGATATTTTGAAGGATGATAAGCCAAGGTTGATTATGTCATTTTACATGTCTAAGACATTTTCTTTGTGTTGGAAGAATATGAACCCTTAGATTTAAGTTGATTTTCCACGCTAAATATGAGTCGTTGGATGAGAAATGGTAAGATCGTAATTTTGGAAAATCACAAGGGCAAAGTTGGTAAACTATTAACTCAAGATTGAATCTAGGTCATTGGATGAATGATGATGATATGAGGAACATTATGTAAATACAGAATTTTCGGAATAGATTCGATAGCTCGGTAAAGGTAAAATCGTAGTAGAAGTATTTTGTGAATATCAGGAAATCAGATTGAATTGAATTTCAGAGGCTATTCCATAAGCCATGGAAAATCATAAAATGATATTTATAGAATATTGTCCGGTTGAGAAGGAACTAATTTAGTTAGATTATAATGGAATGACAATTTTGAAACAAATTAGTAAATAAATACTAGTTGGAGGGCAAATTAGTCATTTGGAAGGGATGACAATTTTGAAATATTTGAAGTTACAAAGGCCATTTTTGGAAGAAGAAAATTAAAGATTAAATATTGGCCCTTGATTGATGATAAAATCAATCTCAACCGTTGGATAAAAGGGCATTTTTGTAATTTCCCTATTCGAATGAATTTAAAATTCATTTATATAATACAAGTGGCATAATTGGAGAGATTTAAAATTAAAAGGCCAAAATATGAAGCCTTCTTCATCTTTCACATTTTCGAAAATATGGGGGAAAAGGGAGAATTTTTCGAGCTTGATTCAAGCCTCGAAACTCAATTTTCAGGTAATTTTTTGAACTACAAAGTTGTTATACTCTTCAAGCTCTATCTTTTGATACTATTAATTCATGGAATACATGCTTGATTGATGAAAATTTTACATGAAAAGGAAATTCGGGTTTATGAACAAAATTGGGGCTTTTGAAATTTTATGATTCCATGGTTGAATTTAAGTTGGAATCAAGCTTATATGATGTTAAAATCGTTATATTGAGTTAGGATTTAAACTCTACATATTTTGGTTTGTATGGAGAAGATTAGGGTTTATGGATTTAAGTCTAACTTAGGGTTTGTGATGTTGAATTAATGATCTAGTAAGCTTGATTTGTTGTTTGGAAGCAAAACCGTAAGTTAAATATATAGGGATCAATTCGGCAAGCTTCAAAGTTAAGGGACTGAATTTGAATTTTATGAATTTGGAGTGTATTTATGTAATTAATGATGTTGGAGATGTGAAATTGATGTTAGAATGCTAAATTGATGTTGAATTGAATTAGGGACCATTTTAACAATTTTTCAAAATCAAGTGATCAAATAGGAAATGAATTCTTGGATGGGGATTAAATCTGATTTTTTTTCAAAATAATTGAATTAAATCTGAATTAAGGTAGCATTTTAGTGACTATTTTGGGCAAAGAAAGAAAATTAGAGGGAATTATTTTGAATAATTATTTGATGAAGAAGATGATGAATTGGTGGTTTGAAGCAAATGATGGGACTAAATTGATAAGTAGAAAAATAAGAAGAAGTTAGTATAAATTAGAAGTTATTATGAAAAGCTATGAAGAAGATTGAATTTTGACAGTGACTTCGAAAATTTACCATAAATTCTACAAAAAATGGTTAGATGATGAATTTTATACCGTTGTAAAGATTTGTTCGTCTAGTTTCGTTTCCAACAAACGGAAACTGATTTCGAGTTCCGGGTTAAAAGATATGAATTTTTAATCGGATGAAGGTTAGAAAATTTACAGAGCAGTTTCTGTCAAAACATCACTGGTGACGGGAGTTTGAAGAATTTTCATAATTTTTGTAGATTTTATTAATTTATGTAGCTTATACCGTTAGAACCGTTATCGAATCTAGTTTCTCCAGTATAAAGGAAATTAAGATCCGGTGTGTATTCTGCCCTGTACAAGTAAATCTTGGAAGGTAGCGCAAGCTGTTAGAAAATGGAATTTGAAACATTTTGTATTTAAATGCTAGTTGGCAAGCGCGAAAGAGTTAGTAGAAGTTCAAATTGGTCACTAAGGACCATAATGTGTTTCTGAACAGTATAAGAAAGAAATGAAAAATATTTGAAAATTTTATATTCGAATGATTATATTAGACAGCATGTTTAAGGTATTGTTAGATTTGAATCTAACAAATATTTTATTTTATTCATGTGATTAATGAAGTTAAGTCCAAATCAAAGAAGGTTCGAGGTACTATGAAAGAAAGGATCGATCTAGGACTTAGTGAGGCATTGTGTTAAGTGGCCCAGGTGAGTGCAATGCATACATAATGTCATGGGGCTAGGGCTCAACCCTAGTGATCCGTGCGGCCTTAGATGCCCTTGACGCTAATCGGTCGATTACCGCGCCTAAGTAAGCCTTCAACCAGCCTTGCGAGTACTCTTTCTCGGCAACGGCTCGGACAAGCCCTCCAGGCTTTGATGGATGCGGAAGCACTTTAAGCACTATGGTGGCTACTCTTGGCCACTCGAGAGGCAACTAGCTCGAAGAGCTTTGGAAATGAAGACAATTGAAAGAACAAGAGGAGAACTAGAGTAAATGCCTTATAGTCTTATTACTCTTCTCAAATGAGAGAATGAATGGAATTGGATTGGATGATTGGATGATACAAATGAGAGTGGGAGGCTCTCTATTTATAGTTGAGTTCCCACTCAATCAATGGTTTGGATCGATTTACATGGATGACCAAGATTAGCCCAAATCCTTACAAGAATCTCTAATCTAGGAAAGAATATCAAATCCTACCTAATTACATCAATTAGTAGGTTTCTTTCCTCAGATAGTTGATCACACTCGATATGGCAAGATTCCTCGTTTGACTTCTTGTCTCCTGCCATTTCCGAAGAGCTAGTGCGATCGGGCTCTCTAGCATTCTCCAAGTGTTGGGCCAAGTCTGGTGGTCTTGGCAAGTCCGATGATCCGCTTTGAACCTCTTGGGTGGATCCTTGCGCAACTGTCTCAGACCAAAAGGTTTAGGCCGTGACATTCTCCCCCACTGAACTTGGCGACGCCCTCGTCGCTGCACTAGAACGATCTTGGGTAGAGCCTCATTGGATGCTGCTACTTGTTACCTTGGCTTGGTGTTGTTCCCCCATATGGACTGCTCGCCTCGGCTCCTGCCGCCATGGAATCCCTCGATCCTCTGCACCATTACTCACATCGTCTTGGTGGCTTCTCGACGTCTCGGCTTGCTCATGTCCCCCCATAAGGACTGCTCGCTCCGACTCTTCCCGCCAAGTGATGTCGCGTGCTATGACGCCTTCGGGTACATTGCCATTGTAGGAGCTTTCTCCTACAAGCCTTGGTTTGCCTTGATCTCGCGGCAAAGTCTTGGGTGTCACCACGTTGTAAACCAGACGAACTCTCAGACTCGTCAGCCCATCAGTTTGGCTCCTTAGAACTCTGAAAGGTCCATTCCAAGCTTCGTCTCCCCCGTTCCGATGGTTAGGTCCAACTCGACCTACGCTCATCAAACTCGGCAAATCAAACTCAAAAACACTAGAGTTGTGTTTGAGATGTACCTTTCTCTCGGTTGCATTTACTCTAAAATGGGTCAGCCCTTCTGTCTCCACGAAGTCTGGCCCCCTTTGCATCGAACCTCCCTTATTGAAGTCCTTTGCACGCATCGGCACCTTTTGCCTAAGGTCCGTTGCCCCTCGTTGCACTCGCCCCTCTGACTTGAAGTTTGGTGCACTCTTCTTGCATCAACCCTTCTTCATTGAAGTTCGGTGCTTCCTCTTGCGTTGGCACTTCTTCCCCGAAGTCCTTCGCTCGTTCCCCACCTTGCCCATGGGTGGTGTTTCCCTGGTTGCAATGTCCCTCGACTTGGCCCCCTTCGACGCTCCATTGGTCTCAAAAGTGATGTTCTTTCCCTGAACATCCTCGGTAAGCACTCTCCTAGCCTTCCTGGACATGTTCACCTTTTTCTGCTTTCGGTCTCCCTCGGCCTTGGCAGAACTAGACGGCTTCAAACCAAGCTTTGTAGCCTCGCTTCCCTCGGGCTTGTCCCTCATCTTAGACTCCTTGGCTCGAACTGGGCATCTCAGCAACTTGTGAGGCCCCTTACACTGGTAGCACTCCTATTGCTTCTTCTTCACCCTCGGCTTGATGGCTTTCTCGTTTGCTATCGCACCGGGGCTCGACCTTGGTTTGACTACTTTGGCACTCATAGTCACACCTTGGATTTCCCTTGGCTTATTGACACTCGCAATTGCGCCAAGTTGCACTACTTCCCCTTCTGGCTCATCTTCTCTCTTGATGAGGGCAGCAAGGTGATTCTTCTCAGGACAGCTCCTTATCACATGTGGGCCATCGCAGAAGTAACACTTCATCCTCCTGCTCGCCTTCTTCTTTGGCACGGACTTAGCCTCACCATTCCCACAGTCACTCGTCGTGGGCTTGGACGTCTCGGCACTGACTAGCTTGTCTCCCGCAGGCTCGGTCAGCAACTCGGTCACATCTTTGACCTTCCGAATCTGGGCACCTCCTTGCTCCAATGCAAGCCTCGCCCTAGGCCTAAGTCCCTCTAAGATGCTGGCAAGCGCACCCCATTCACTCATTGCACTCTTGCAACTGAGTAGCGTTTCCTTGAGCTCATTCACCTCGATCCGCAAAGCCTTCACCTCGACTTCGCAAGCATTACTCTATCGAACATTCACCAACTCGCTAAAAACTCGTTGTGTCTCGTCCTTAAACCGGCCCTCCATGGACTCCACTTGGTTAAGGCAGGACTCAAAAACACATTGGGTTTGCTTGGCTTCCTCTTCGGATTCTTCAAGCCTACATACCCTTTTCATCAACGGTGGTAACCACTCGGAATGACGTTTGATCTGTTCAATCGTCAAGTTGAGAGATTCTTGGGCCTCTTGGGCGATTTCTTCCTTGAAGGAGTCCACCTTCTTGGATAAGTCCTCTATTTGAGACCTGAGAGTGAACGTTCTATCATCGAGATCCTCAATGAAATCTTTTACCTCGTTCATTGTCATTCTTCTCCATTGTGATGCCATCTCGGTCACTTCTTTGCCACGAACTAGCTTGCTCACTTTGACTAGCTCGAATGCAAATCCTTGCCTAACTTGACTGCAACACCAAGTAGGCTCGAATGCAAGCTCCCTCGTCTCGCTCTGATACCACTTGTCACGGGGCTAGGGCTCAACCCTAGTGATCCGTGCGGCCTTAGACGCCCTTGACGCTAATCGGTCGATTCTCGCGCCTAAGTAAGCCTTCAACCAGCCTTGCGAGTACTCCTGCTCAGCAACGGCTTGGACAAGCCCTCTAGGCTTCGATGGATGAGGAAGCGTTTTAAGCACTATGGTGGCTACTCTTGGCCACTCGAGAGGCAACTAGCTCGAAGAGCTTTGGAAACGAAGACAATTGAAAGAACAAGAGGAGAACTAGAGTAAATGCCTCAGAGTCTTATTACTCTTCTCAAATGAGAGAATGAATGGAATTGGATTGGATGATACAAATGAGAGTGGGAGGCTCTCTATTTATAGTTGAGTTCCCACTCAATCAATGGTCCAGATCGATTTACATGGATGGCCAGGATTAGCCTAAATCCTTACAAGAATCTCTAATCTAGGAAAGAATATCAAATCCTACCTAATTACATCAATTAGTAGGTTTCTTTCCTCAGATAGTTGATCACACCCGATATGGCAAGATTCCTCGTTTGACTTCTTGTCTCCTGCCATTTTTGAAGAGCTAATGTGATCGGGCTCTCTAGCATTCTCCAAGTGTTGGGCCAAGTTTGGTGGTCTTGGCAAGTCCGATGATCCGCTTTGAACCTCTTGGGTGGATCCTTGCGCAACTGTCTCGGACCAAAAGGTTTGGGCCGTGACAATAACATGATACATGGATGTTTTATACATCATTGGTAAGACTTGCGATAAGTCTACCTGGTTTATATATTGACATGATATTTATGTCATTGATCATATATTTGACATATTTCAAATATGTCAAAGGTTGAACACAAATGCATGGATCACTAGTTATATATAATGATATACTATGAATGTTATTTCGGGTATGAACTGCCTAATGTTCAATTATATTGATATATGTTGCCATAGATAGAATAAATACGGAAATTATGCCCAAATAAGTCATTGAGGGACAAGGTATAGTTGGCATGCCATAGAGTCTAGCAGCACGCTGCATATTCGGGTATCTGGGATAGCACTATAGTGTATATAAAGGACACTTAGTGTATGGTTAGCACGACCTTATAAACGTGTGGATGGTTAGCACAACCTTATAAATGTACGGATGGTGGGGATGACCTTATGTCTATTAGCACTTCGGTGTATATTTGACTCGCATACCCAGGGTCCTCAAGGTTTAGTTTGGGCTATAAATTAATGGATAATAAATGGTAAACAGGTTAGGGAGTATATGAACTCCCGGAGTAAATGGCAAGTATATCGGTAAGAAATTTATATATGGTTTATATTATGTTGATATATGATTAATATGATGGTATACTTACCTAGTGATCATGATGCATTTATGCATATATGGCATATTATGACAAATGGACAAGCATGAAAATCTTATAACATTAGCATATAGTAAATAATTATTAATGCAATGTGAAAGTTGATGCATTGGCATATATCATGCTATATAAATATAGTCATGAAGTTGAATAAAGTTTAAATTATTGTTATTAATTTCCTTTATTGCCTCACTAAGTTCGTACTTAGCGTGTGTTTGATTTTACACACATAGGTAAATCAAGATGAGAGTGAGAAAAGTAATCACAGTAATGACATCCTAATTGAGGTTTGATTATTATTATAATGACATGTATACTTGCTAAACCTATTTGAGTTGTGATTGGCCTTTAAAGTTCGTTATGGTTTCAAGATAATTGACGTTTCTGGAAAGATTCAAGGTTAAGAATAACCTTAGGTGATGAGTTGCATGCTAAGATAATTGATTTATGATTGGAACTCGAATAAATAATTTATGTCGGTTTTAAGTAAAGTTAAGCGTACTTGGGCTAGAGAAATTTGAGGATGGGTGACCATTGAGAAGTTTTTTTAAAGAAATTTAAATTACCCTGATTTTTTATTAAAGAAGTCTACATCCACTACCTTAGCTTCCCCATTAAGGATTTCCCAAATTCACTATGAATTTCTTCCCCTTTTCTAGGCTTAGGAGGCAATCGTTACACACTCAAAGCCTCTACCCCAAAGCTTGAGTAAACCCTCTTTTACAAAGAGAAAAACAAAGCAAACAATAAATCCTCTCTACAAGGTATGCGTTAGTACTCTTGAAGCTCTCACCCAAATCCTCATACACTTGAGCATACATAAACATTTTGGCTCACAAGTGTTTTTCTATACAAAGAATATGAATTAAAATACTAAGACACTTTTTGAATCATAGACATGTTGGCTTGTTGATCATTAGCTTCTTCAGATGCTTCTTGAGGTCTTTTATACTCCCAATTGAGTTTTTAGCTGTTGAAGATCGTTGAGGATGATTTGAGCCGTTAGAGACTCTATTTCCCGTAAAAATGTAGTTCTAGAGTCAACCGTATCAATACAGGGTGTTGCCGTATCGATACGCGTTCTTCAGAAAATAGCTGTTATGCTCTTCAGCCTTGGTGTATCGATACACCTTTGAAGTGTATTGATACACCTGTGAAGTGTATCGATACGGTGTATCGATATGCTGTAGGGAAAATAGCCGTTGGGGGTTTAAAAACTAGAATTTGGGGATTTGAAAGCATAGGGTATCGATACACGTATAGGCGTATCAATACGGCCCTAACCGTATCGATACGCTGATGAGCGTATCGGTACAAGTTTTTAGTTCTGGAAAATTTTTGTAGCTAAAAACCTAAAGTGTATCGATACGGGTGTACTGTATTGATACTGTAGTGCTAAAAACTTGAGTTTGGCTACTTTAAAACATTTTAAACACTTCCAAAACCTTTTGAAAACTCCTCAAACTTATTTTCAAGTTGTTTGGACTTAAACACATTTTTGAAATCTTTTTAATTTAGTCCAAAACTATTTTTCAATTATTATATCAAAAAAATATCCTAACAATCTCCCCCTTTTTGATATAATAAAACCAACTTGAAAAATTGTTTTTGAGGTTCTCCCCTTTAGTAAAAATAAATTTTGAATAAGAGTTTAAAATTTAAAGATAGTTAAAGCTTCCCCTTATTCACTTGAAAAATCAATTTTTCAAAACATTCTCCCTCTTTTTGTTATATCAAAAATGGTTCAAACCAAAGTTTGAAAACTTTTAAGTCCATAACAATGGAGAATTTTAAAATGAAATTTGACAAAAATAAGTTTTGTTAAAATAGGCCCCCTTACTCAAGCATCAAATGAAAGGTTAGTCCAACAAATATATGATTAACTAGTTGGATTAAAAATAAATAAATCAAATTAAAACAAATAAAATTCAACTAATTTTACCACTTGAACCAAAGGTAGGATGTTAAGCCTTCATTCTTCAAGTGATCTTCCTTGTGTGTATAGAGCTCCCCCTTAATTTCATCACTTGTTTATCATGTTCCATCATACCTAAAACAAGACAATCAAGTAATTTTTGGTATTCAAATTGCTTTGGATCCAATGACATTAGAAGCACATAATTTAGTCCCGCTAGGAATCTATTTTTCAATTTCATCCTTTTTAGTTGAAGTAATTAGTCCTTTTGGGACCCAAATACTTCTAAAAACTTTTCCATTTAAAAATCTAGGGGCACTAGATTGTCTTTGATAAAAATTCAATTTTCCAAAATTGTCTTTCTTTTGAAGTTCATTGGAAATCAAATCTTTTTCTTTCTTAAGATTATCTACTTCAATTTGATGATCTTTTTCTTTCTTTTGAAGCAAATTTTGTAAATCCAAAACTTTAAGTTCAAAATCATTTAATTTGGTTCAAATTCCAAATTGGTTTTCACAAGCAAATCATTTTCATTTTTCAATTTAGAAATCAACTTTTTGTTCTTAGAAATGAAGCTTTGAACTCAAAAACCAATTGGTCATAGGCCTCTTGTAACTCATCAAATGTATATGAAGTTGAATTTGAACTAGATGAGTTAGAAGTTACCCCCTCATTGAGGGCCATTAAGTATAGGTGGGCTACTCTATCTTCATCGGTGGAGTCTTCATCACTCCATATAGCCACGTATGCTTTTTTTTAAGATGATCCCTTTTTGTTGAAGCGAGAGCAATCGTATTTGGTGTGCCTCGTCTTCTTGCATTCGGAGCACTTGGTGGGATCCTTCATCTTCTTCTTCGATTCATGCTTGGATTCTTCTATTTCGTTCTTCATGAATCGAGAAAAATTCTTTATCTCTTCATCTTCGCTTTCCTCTTCACTTGATTCGTCTTGGCGGCTTGTGGAGGATTGAAGAGCAATGATGTTGACATCTACTCCTTGCTCTTTGCTTTTCTTCTCCTTCTCCCTTTTCAAGGGTTGAGACATCATTTCATGGGTAAGAAGAGATCCTACGAGCTCATCAAGCGTGAGCTTCTTCAAATCTTTGGCTTCAATGATGGCCATCTTCTTGCTGTCCCATGATTTGGGAAGTGAATAAATCAACTTCCGAATGAGCTTTTCTTCTGGAATCTCCTCTCCAAGACCTTTGAGTTGATTGACAATTTGGGAGAAACGGTCGAACATGCTCTTGATGTCCTCTTCCGGGTTCATCTTGAAGTTTTCGTAGTTAAGGTTGAGTAGACCAAGCTTTGTCTCATTCACCTCATTTGTACCTTTATGGATCACTTCAAGCTTGTCCCATACTTCATTGGCTTCTTCATAAGAATAGACTTTTGCGTATTCATCGAGGCCTAATACACAAAAAAGGATGTGCAAGGCTTTGCAAATGAGCTCCATCTTCTTCTTGTATTTCGCATTCTAATCGGCTTTTCATCGTACAAGCACGAACGGTCCTTCTTCAACGGCATCCCAAATACGGTAGTCAATGGCCTTGATGAAGAACACCATCCTATTCTTTCAATAGGCATAATGATCACCGTTGAAGAATGGTGGCTTGTCGATTGATTACACCATGAACACCGGTTGATAGATTACTGTATCGAGCTTGCCGGATCACCTTAGTAGGATGTTAATCCTTCTCGATTGAGCCTCGCTCCGATACCAATTGTTGGGCTCGATAAATCAACCGAAATTGCTTGCCAAGTGGTGGAGAAGTGACTTCTTGGGTGGTGGTGGAAGGAGAAAGATAGGAAAAATTGCACAATGATTTAGAGTGGTTCAACTTTCTAACCAAAGCCTACATCCACTACCTTAGCTTCCCCAATAAGGATTTCCCAAATTCACTATGAATTTCTTCCCCTTTTTTAGGCTTAGGAGGCAACCGTTACACACTCAAAGCCTCTACCCCAAAGCTTAAGTAAACCCTCTTTCACAAAGAGAAAAACAAAGCAAACAAGAAATCCTCTCTACAAGGTATGTGTTTGCACTCTTGAAGCTCTCACCCAAATCATAATACACTTGAGCATACATAAACATTTTGGCTCACAAGTGTTTGTCTATACAAAAAATATGAATTAAAGTGCTAAGACACTTTTTGAATCATAGACATGTTGGCTTGTTGGTCATTAGCTTTTTCATATGCTTCTTGAGGCCTTTTATACTCCCAATTGAGTTTTTAGCTATTGAAGACCGTTGGGGATGATTTGGAGACGTTGGAGACTTTATTTCCCTCAAAAAATGCAGCTCTGGAGTCAACCGTATCGATACACGGTGTTGCCGTATCGATACGCTTTCTTTAGAAACTAGCCGTTATGCTCTTTAGCCTTGGTGTATCGATACACCTTTGAAGTGTATCGATACACTGCGTGTATAGATACACCTGTGAAGTGTATCGATACGGTGTATCAGTACACTATAGGGAAAATAGCCGTTGGGGGTTTAAAAACTAGCCGTTGGGGATTTGAAAGCATAGGGTATCGATACACGTATAGGAGTATCGATACGACCCTAACTATATCGATACGCTGAGGAGTGTATCGGTACGGGTTTTTGGTTCTGGAAAATTTCTGTAGCTAAAAACCTAAAGTGTATCGATACAAGTGTAATTGTATCGATACGGTAGTGCTAAAAACTTGAGTTTGGCTACTTTAAAACATTTTAAGCACTTCCAAAACCTTTTGAAAACTCCTCAAACTTATTTTCAAGTTGTTTGGACTTAAAAATATTTTTGAAATCTTTTCAATTTAGTCCAAAACTATTTTTCAATTATTATATCAAAACAAATATCCTAACACTTTTCTTAGTAGATTACCTACCAAGGATAGGCTTATAGCTTGAGGTATTTCTGTTGATGGTTGTTGTGCATTGTGTGATAATGGATTAGAAAATATAAATCTCTTGTTCTTTGAGTGCCCATTCTCTAAGTATATTGGGGGGATACTTAAGCTGTGCAACATCTTTAGAATGTGCTTGATTGGGAGTGTGAGATTGAATGGGTCATTAAACTCCTTAGAGTCAAATTTCTTATTACCATTATATTGAGACTTGCTTTGTGTGCTTTTGTCTATTTTGCTTAGAAGGAAGGGTTCTTTCGGCATACTTGTACAGATGGTGATACGACTGTACAGTCCATACAAGAGGTTATACAGATTCGATTGGGTGATAAAAATATTGCTAGAACTGATTTTTATCAATTTTCAATTGTGTGACAACTGGGCTTTACTTGTATAGGAGACTTAGTAGGAGACTTAGGTAGGTTTTATGCCTTAGGTATATATTGCCCAGACACTGTTATTTTTGTAGCATTTTTCTGCTCTTAAATAATAAATACCAATTATCAAAAAATGTAATTTACACTAGATAGAGATATAGATAAATGTTAAGTTCTCGACTCAAAGTTGTGGAGATTCTATAAAAAAAAAAAATTTTGTGTGCATGGTTTATTGATATTTAGCATTTCATTTTGGAGTCGGATTGTTTGGATGTTATTCGGTTGTTTTAGAATGGTGGGTATGATCGTTTTGTGTCATCTTTGATTTGTCATATTTAATATTTTTACGTTGACCGTGGGAAATTCAGCTTGTGCATGTGTTGCGAGAAGGTAATAAGCTTGCCGATGGCTTGACCAAGATTGCACGGAAGGATGTTCTCTTGTGTCACCAGTTCCTTGAATCACCGGCGGAGGTGCTTTATCTTCTACATGAAGATGGCGTTGGAGTCCAAGATTCAATTGTTGGTGTAGCGGGAGGTGCTTCGATTCGTAGTGACCCCGAATAGATTTTACTTATGAAACTATATGGATATCTTGCCCAGTTTCGGTAGAGATTCGTATATGTATTTTTAGTCGAGGGACTCTCGTAAGCTTTATATGTATCTATTATTATATGTATCATTTTTCTTCGACTAGATTATAGAGGTTTTAATGAGGCACATAATAATATTATTCTTTTTGTTAAAAAAAGATATATATATATATAAACAAGTTTAATTGAGTCAATCGAATGAATTTGAGTTATTTGACTTTTATTTTGGATAATTATTTGATACACAATAAATAGATTTTTTTTCAAAACAAAACTTCTAAAGCTGTCACACATCCATTTAGGCCCCTAAATTCTAACA
The DNA here is from genome assembly GCA_019671005.1 of Hibiscus mutabilis. Classification (NCBI taxonomy): domain Eukaryota; kingdom Viridiplantae; phylum Streptophyta; class Magnoliopsida; order Malvales; family Malvaceae; genus Hibiscus; species Hibiscus mutabilis. The sequence continues at coordinate 21,452,394 of CM033728.1, read as the reverse complement.
TCTAAATTTTAAAAATTAAACTCTATACTTTAAATTATAAAATTTATTTTTAAACTTTCAAATCTTATCACAAACACTAAAACTCTAAATCTTTAATTCTAAACCCTAAAAACCAGACGAATAGAAAACAAATATTCCACCGATGAATAGGATATTTTCTATTTATCTTAAAATGAGTTCTATTTTTATCCCAAGATTTTAGCCTCAAATAGATACCCAATCCTGATTTTCAATTAATTGTTTTTGAAATTGATTTTCCTGATGTATAGAAGCCTTTCCTTTCCGAAAAAGCTCTTCAGTTCTTCAAATTTCTTTAAACCAGCAAGCAAAACCAAAAATGGCGGGAACTGATCCACCAAAAAGTCTCCTCTCTCTAATCCGAGATTTCGCGTCTGAGAAATCTCAAGGAGGTAATCATTCTCCTTTCTATATGACATATATGTTTCTGTTTGTTTCTCGCCAGAATGCTGGAAATGAAATGATAACTGATTTAAAGTTTCCGGTCGAATTGAAGCTTTCCTTCTCTCTTATATATTATTTTCCTACATTTCTGTTCATAGTAAACGGAGATTTTTGTTTGAGATGTTTGGATTTTGACACGTATAGAGAGAAGAGTCGTTGGCTTGAAGAAGCAAATCGAAGAGCTCAGATCAGAGCTTGAAGCAGTGAATACCGAGCTTGAAGAAGCGAAACGTTTGAAAGAAACAACCGAGCAAGAGCTTAAAGGCTTCGAAGTTGAATTAGCTTTGAACGAAGCTTCGATTCAAGCCCTAGATGTTCGTTGTTTTCCGCTTTATTTTTGAACTTCTCACTAATTTATTTTAAATCTTTCCTTTTCATTTTCCAAATTATTCGCAGGCCAGGATTGCTTTGATTCAAGATGAAATATCCACCATTGGATCTGAAATAGAGGGCCTTAAGGTACTTAAACGACTTTGTTATTGTGATTTGTTATATCTGAGTTAAAATTCTACACTCAATTAATACTTATTTATAAATTTTGCATGGGTTATTTGAAGAATAAAGAGGCAACATCAAGGTAAGGAGATCGTCTTCTTTTTCTTTTTAATTTTTTTATACTTCCAAAGTAGAAGAGTTGCTGATTCTATTTCTTTTTATTCTGTACAGAGATGAGTTTATTTGTCAAATGGTTCAGTTTAATACTAATATAAGGTTTGGTGTAAATCATCTGAACCTTCCTTAAGCTTATGATTATATTTTTCTCTTCACAGATATGCTGTAGCTATGATTTAGCTTTTCCATGAATGGATTATCAGTAATTATGAATGTATTTCTTTCTTACCATGGACCAGTATGTAGCTTTAGTTTTAATTGCTGCTTTTGGTTGAGGTAAAAAAGCCAATATGCTTATAAAATAGTTTTATTCTTTCATCCGGTATGGAAAAGAGATGAATGGAGCCCTGAAACAAGGATGGGGAGGGCCTAATAACTATAATATTAGTTGAAGAATTTAGAGCATTGTTATTAAATTGTTTCATTCTTTGCACCGATATTCAAGGATCTGTGATTTGCTGTGAATCTGGGGTTCTAATATTTTCAAATATGCACCCTTTTGTTGCTTACTCTTAAAGATGATTTACTTAAGAGATGCTGAACACTTGTTACTCAGGAAATTCCAAGAGACGGTAGCTTCTAGTTTTGAGAACAAGAATATTGTTGGCAATGCAACAGGTTATACTGATGTTATTAAGGTTTTCCTTTTGCATTGTTTTCCTTTAATTTCATCCAGTTTTTCCCCTCCCCAGTTTTTTGAACCATCTTAAAAGGTTTTCCTTTTGCATTGTTTTCCATCTATACTGATCTTATTAAGGGCATCAGATTTGTTTTACCTACTTTTAATAATAAAAATTCATATTACTTCATGTCTATGTAGCTTCAAGTTGAACAGTTTGATCTTCCCTCTATAATGTTAAGTTTTTATGTTTGTTAGACAAAACTATAACTTTATGCTTCTTACTGAGCAAGCACATTTTGGCCGGTTAGCCTATCTGCTCATCTTTGTTCCCTCATTTCCCTTAGGTCATGGGTTCTAAACCCACTAGGAGCACCCCCTTCCTTCCCCTAGAGTCTCTCTTCCCCCTTCCCTCTAGGTAGGATTAGGATTAGATTTAGGGTTTGTCAAAAAAACTTTATGCTTCTTACTTCATGACCTATCTCAAGTTAATATCCAAAGTCTTGTTTTCTACTAATAGTTTATCACAGATACCTCTGTTTTTTAAGGCAGTTAAGCTTAAGCAAACTTTAGGGAAAGCTGCATGACATCTGGGCAATTCACAAATAATAAAGTGGCTATGTTTTAGATATAAAATTTATCCAAAATTAAACTTATTTCTCCAAATTCTGGCCTCCTCAGTTTTCTCCCTGTCACTCTTTCCTAGGAATAAAAACCGATGAAATGTTTACTTTTTTTTTCTTTCAGAAGAGGACTGTAAATTCGTAAAGAAGGATGACACTAAAATTGCTTCAAGAACTATAGAGGATCAGCTTGTCCACGTTGTTTCTCAAATGGCTAAAGAGGAGGAAGAATATCTTGTGGAACAGAATACCCAAAAGCAGGTTACTAGTCTTCTTTGGACTATAAATATCACTAATACAATACACTGTCAAATGTTCAGATGTTCTTAACTTAGTTGCTTAAATTATGCGAGTCTTAGTTGTCAAAGTTTTACTAGAAAGTAATCTGAGAATGATCACGTGGTCTGAAAACCATGCAGCTTCAACTGGAATTGATTGACATTGAAAGGAAGGTGTCTGATGGATGTAATGATGCGAGAAACAAAAGCACTAGAGGACTTGACAAGATATCCTTATCAAATATGCCTTAGGAACTATGCATTGAAATGTCATAGGTTAAACATAAAGTTTTGATTAAAAAGAAGTACGATGTGAAAGAGAAAATACCATTTGCATGTTATTAAAATAAATCATACATCAGCATTACTCTTAAGCGTGGTTAACACATCTAAACACTGATTGGGTGATTGCTTTATATATCAGCAATCTATACAAGCTGTTTTCCTCACTAGTTAATTCTCTATTTCGTTATCAAGAAAATAATGGGAAAGAAAAAAAAATTCTTGAAACTGATAACTATCAGAATTTGAAATCTTTTGTTGATTTATTTATTTATTTTCTCGTAGACCTAGGAGTCAAGAAGGTTATTATCTTTGGATCTTTCCATTGCTGGAACATATATATTTTTATAAATCTCAATCCATGCAAGGTTAGGCAAAGCATATATTTAAATTTTTATACTGGCTTTTATAATCTTTTTCTTAACATATTTTGTGAGTGAAACCTATTACTTGTAAATAGCTCCTTGACTGCAAATAAGCAGACTTCTGAACTGGAAAATACATGTGCTTCCTTCAGTGAAGAGTTGCAGAAGAGGTGTATATGTCCTGGTTGTCAAACAGTTAATGTGGAGGCATTGGGTGGAATGCTTCAAGCAAATGATGCAAATTGATCCGTTGTAAGTCTTTTACATGCCAACATTGCAACCATGTTATTGATGTCTTTGAATTTTATTTGCACGAGAACTTTTGGACTATACATTTATGACTTTGGATCAAATGGTATGACCAAAAACGGTTTGCTAAAGTCAACATAAGGGATGTAGCATGGGTTATTCATTAATGCACTAGGTGTGAAAGAATATACCATGTTTTGAATTCCTATTTACATGCCAAAATTCCATATATAACTGTTCAGCTGCTTACTGACAACATCTAAGAATGATTGCAATGTTTGAACTTTTGATATTTTCTTTCGAATATTGCTTATTGTACTGAATAAGAGGTATGATGTATCTCAATTCTTACTCATTGTTCAAGTCTTTATGATCTTTGCATTTACTGTATTATAACACTAGGTTTCATCTGTGGATCCAACTCGTAACCAAACCATGTCCAATGAAAAGTAAGATATGAAAGAAGATTATCAAATAATGATGCCTCCTCAAAGCCAGCCTGCTGTAAATAATTTAGCTGAATCCTCTCTGATATTGTTTAACTACAATTTTTGCATGTGTGTTGAAGATGCTTCTGTATCCCTTACAATCAAAGATAGCAATGTAGGTTTTCCCTCTTCTTTGTTTCCACTCGGCCCCTGTAATGAAAACACGACCTATCATGCCATGATGTTATATGCAGAATTCCCGAACTTAATTCAAAACTAACTGGACTATGCATGCATTAGTATTACTATGTAGGAAGACATAATATCGTGCTATAGTAAGAATGAGGAGAATTTACAATCTGTTCTGGAGGCATAATATTGGGAAAAGTGTCCTTGTCTAGAAATCTTGAATTGCTGGATTTCATGACTTCTATCTGTGTCGAGAATAGGGCAGAGACGGGTCGATGATCAGAGAACTTATTTTCACTGCGAAAGTAGGATAAAAGTTTCACTCCTTTCCCATACCACAAAATTCTATCACACCTGCGACCGGACACAAATATCAACATGCTAATAAGATTGTTATAAATCCAGGTCTTATATATGATGTCTCTAGAACTCTTAATTTTTCATTAAGTATTCAATGGCCGCCACTTATGTCTTAACACTTATTTGGATACAGGTATAATCCTCCAAACATATGAAAAAACTTGGGAAAACCGACATTCAACTCAAGCAGGTAAAATAGCTTATATATAGTGACTACGTACCTGATTGCCTATTTTAGCAGTGATAAGAATCTATTCTGTAAAAGGTAGTTGATTGCAAAAGATGTTACCATGCTGGAGTCCTTTGTTTCTCTCCTGATCTGCTGGGAAGGCCACCTGAGTACAGATTGCAATTTGATGAAGAATACTTGTATGTTGGTGCAAAATTGATGTCCCCCTCTCTCCAACCTTCAAACACTCCATCTTCTTGTTCCTTTCGAAGCTGATCGAATTCCTGCAATGCCTTCCAGTCGTGCTTCTTTATCAGATACCTTGCTAAATAGTCTTCCAAGTCTAACCTATAGTTGAGGTCTTCGAACCAGAATATCTGACTGTCTCCACAAGAATTATGATCATGGGGTTAGGATTTTTCATTCAACTAATTTGCATAAACTTTATATTGACACTTTATGTATCTGTTTTGCATTTAGAGCTAAAGTGTACTGTAAAAACCAGGTTGAAACTAGAAAAAAGAATGTATTAGAAACAAACCAACGAAGGCTTCTTGAAATTTTAGAATCTGTTAGGTGTAGGACCAATTAATTACATACTGTAGGATAATACGATATGTATAAGAGTTGTATGTAATGTAAAAGTCTTGTAAGTCATGTAAAAGATTAAGAGTTATCTATTTGTAGGATAAGGATTAAAGAGTTATCTAAGAAGTCTTCTATTGTAAGGAGTCCTAGTTAGAGTTAAATCCTCAAGGACTCTATAAAAGAGTTCTATGTTGTAACCTATACAATTCATTCGAATAAACATAAACTTTCTCTTCTTCACTACTTTCTACATGGTATCAGCTTGGGTTTCGATCCTCTAAATTAAACCCTAGTCGATGGCCAATTCTCCTTCTTCTTCCTCTACTGAAATTAATTCTTCACGTAAATTTTTTTTAAGTTACGATGATCTCAATGAAACTTCCAGCCTTGTTATTACTTGTCATCGACTGAATGGCAATAATTATTTGGAATGGTCTCAATCTGTCAAGATTTTTATCTCAGGACGAGGCAAATTGGGCCATCTCACAGGGGAGGTTGAACGACTGCGCCCTTCTTCTTTGGTTATACCAAATGGATGCGGGAAAATAGCCATGTGATGTCCTGGTTGCTCAATTCTATGACCCTAGTGTAGGCGGGAACTTTCTCCTTTACCAAACAAGATTTGAAATCGGAGGGTTGTCCAAGAAACATATTCGAGCACAAATAACATCTCGTAATTGTATGGGATTGAAGGTCGCTTCGGTTCTCAAACAAGAAGGAATGTCATCACTCTATACTACAACACACTAAATGCTTTTTGGCAGCAAATAGATCTTTATGAACAGAGAATGAATGGGAGACACCAAGAGATGTTGCTCTGTACAAGAAAATTATCGCACAACGCAGAATCTTCCGATTTCTTCATGGATTAAATAAAGAACTAGATGCAGTTCGTAGTAGGATTCTTGGCAGCTCCCTCTTCCTTCGATTAGAGAAGTTTTTTTGCGATTAAGAAGGAGGAAAAGCGGCGCAATGTGATGCTCCCGAATATTCTTCCCATGAAGGATCTGCTCTTCTCACTCGGACAACTTCTACTAGAAAAGGCAGCCCTGGTGTGATCATTGCAAGAAACCAGACCATTCCAAGGAGAAGTCTTTGGAAGCTTCATGGTAAACCGATCGATTAGAAGCCAAGGTCTTCTAGAGACACACAAACCCATCTGGTTTTTGCCTCGAGTGTCACAAGTTTTACCAAGGAACAGATCAAGATCTCGTAAATTGTTTGGAAAGTTTGCAAGCCCTGGTGAGGCAAATCGGCCATGAAAGAAATCAAGGTAACTCCTTTCCTCTGCCCTATTATCCACACAACTTACTCCAACGTGGATCATCGACTGGGGCATCGACCATATGACGGGTAACAAGGAATTGTTCCTTCAATACACACATCTTCTTACGTAGATCGATTAAAAGCTGGCTTTGATGGCTCACTTTTCTAATTGGGCTGTGGTTCTATTAGTATTAATGAAAATCTGTTGCTCCATGATGTCTTATTTGTTCCTAATCTTGCCTGCAACCTGATATCTGTTAGCAAGCTTTCAATAGATTTAAATTGTTCCACAATTTTTAATGCTTCTGGTTGTGTTTTGCAGGCAATGGAGTCGAAGACAATGATTGACAATGCTAGATTGCACAATGGCCTCTATGTTCTTCATGGCAATCCACCCTCTTCTATCCCTCAATCTCCTTGTTTCTTTCTGACCTTAGGACAAAGTAATGATGTTTTATTGTGGCACTTTAGGTTAGGTCATCCTAGTTTTCAATATCTTGCAAAATTGTACCCTTCCTTATTCATCAATAAAAAGCCAAGCTTATTTAAATGCCATATCTGCCCTCTTGCTAAACAAACCAAAGCATCCTATTTGCCATCTACTTATAAACCATCTCACCCTTTTTTCTTTGATCCATAGTGATATTTGGGGCCCTTCTAGAGTGAAGAATGCTTGATGGTTGTAAGTGGTTTATTACTTTTATTGATGATCATAGTAGGACTACTTGGACTTATTTGATGAAAGAAAAATCTGAAATCAAAGCATCTTTGAGAGATTTTACACCATGGTTATTACCCAATTCCATACTAAAATCCAATTGTTTAAGTCGATAATGGCGGTGAAATTTTTTGCTAGGTCTTTGGGTGATTCCTTTTGAAAAAAAGGGGATAGTTTGATTAGTTCTGTGTTGACACTCCCCAACAAAATGGAGTAGCAGAGAAAGAAAGAATAGACACCTTCTTGAAGTCACTCGATCCCTTTTATTTACCAATAATGTTCCTAAGTACTTGTGGGGAGAAGCCTTGTTAATCGCCACATATTTGATCAATCGCATGCCTAGTAAGGTTTTGAAATTTCAAACCCCTCAATCCATTTTCTTGGACAAATATCCCCACTTTAAGCCTCTTTCTTGTACATTACCTCCTAAGATCTTTGGGTGTACAGTTTTTATTCATAATTCAAATGAGAATAGGTTCAAGTTAGATCCTTGATCTGTAAAGTGTGTGCTAGTAGGGTATTCTTCACTTAAGAAGGGTTATAAATGCTATCATCCACTATCTCGAAAATTTTTTGTTACTATGGATCTTACCTTTTTTGAACAGGACCCTTACTTTACTACTACGTTTTGCAACTCGGGGAGAATTGGGATGATCTTCAGCCTTCCTACCAACATCGGGTAATCTCTCCTATTGTTTCTATACCTTCAGACTTTTCTTCCACTCACTCCACAAATCCGTCCTTGTTGCCTACAACACCCTCAGATTTCTCACCTGTATCTCCTTTACCAATCCCTTCACAAACACCAACAACTTCTCAATATCCTTCCAAAACACCTACTCCTCCCAAACAACTTTTGACCTATACAAGGAGAAAGAAAACTATACCTGAGGCCATCTTGCAATCTGACACTTGCCAAGAATTGGATTTGAGTCCAATTGCCAATATGGAAGATGAAGGAAATGTAATCAGTAAGTCTACTACTCCTAATCTGGATGATTTTCCTATTGCTATTAGAAAATGAGTTAGACAGTGCACTAAACATCCTATCCAGAAGTTTGTTGCTTATAGCTCATTGATGCCATCCTTTAAAGCTTTTACAACAAGTTTAGATGAGAAAGAAGTTCCTACAACTATTGATGAGGCACTAAAGCATCCTAAGTGGAGAAGGGCTGTTGAAGAAGAAATTAGTGCACTTGAGAAAAATGGTACTGGACAATAATGGATCTTCCCAAGGTAAAAAAACACATCGGTTGTAAATGGGTCTTTTTCTGTGAAATATAACTCGATGGCGTTTGCAGAGATATAAAGCAAGGCTCGTGGCTAAAGGATATACAGACCTATGGGATTGATTATATGAAACCTTTGCTCAAAGTGGCAAAACTCAATACTATTCGAGTTTGTTAAGTCTTCTTTGTCAACAATGATTGGAATCTACACCAACTGGATGTCAAGAATGCATTTCTTAATGGGAAGTTAGAGGAGGAAGTTTATATGAAGATTCCACCGGTCCAAATCAGTTGAAGGAAATCAGAAAATTTGTAAGCTCAACAAGTCACTTTATGGCCTAAAGCAATCTCCTCGAGCTTGGTTTGAAAGGTTTTAGGGGTTATTATGAAGAATGGATACAGCAAGTCACTAGCTGATCATACATTCTTTATTAAGGTAACTTCAAAAAATAAAAGGGTTATCTTGATTGTTTATGTGGATGACATAATCTTTGGGGATGATGATGAAGAAATTAGTTGCTTGAAGAATCTTTGAATAGAGAGTTTGAAACAAAAGACTTGGGGAAGCTTAGATATTTTTTGGGCATGGAGGTTGCAAGGTCAAGTAAGGGGTTGGTGATAATTAAGAGGAAGTATGTCCTTGATCTACTAGATGAAGTGGAATGCTAGGGTGTGTAAGCGAGATACACCAATGGAGGCGAGCTTGAAATTTACTAATGAAACAGGCTCTTTAGTTGACAAAGAAAGGTTTGAGAGATTAGTGGGAAAATTGATCTATCTATCACTAACCGGGCCGGACATTGCGTTTCGATTAATGTGATAAGTCAAGATATGACCAATCCCAATGAAGAACACATGGCGGCAACAAATGTAATCCTCGGTACTTGAAGAAGACTCTGGACATGGTTTATTGTTTAAGAAGACACGAGATAGATCTGTGAAAGTATTCACCGACTCTTAGTTGGTTTGGAGAACTCACTCGAAAGAAGATCAACCAATGGCTCTTTGTACTTTTGTTTGGGGAAATCTCGTAACTTGGAGAAGTAAGAAGCAATCAGTTGTCTCCAGAAGCAGTGCAGAGGTAGAATTCCGAGCTTTGGCACTAGGAATGTGTGAAGGAATTTGGCTACTTAAGTTACTAAGGGAGTTAAACACAGACCAAGAAAATAAGTTTGAGATCTTGTGTGATAACCAATCAGCAATTCAAATTGCTAGGAATAGTTCAACATGACAGAACAAAACATGTTGAAATAGACAAGCATTTTATTTCGGAAAAGGTTAACAATGGGATAGCTTCTTTGTTATATATTCCTCTGTAAGGACAGCTAATGATGTACTTATAAAAGCTTTACCCAAATCAATTTTTGATGAGTTCTTATCCAAGTTTGGGACTATACAACGTATACTCTCAACTTGAGGGGGAGTGTAGGATAATACGATATGTATAAGAGTTGTATGTAATGTAAAAGTCTTGTAAGTCATGTAAAAGATTAAGAGTTATCTATTTGTAGGATAAGGATTAAAGAGTTATCTAAGAAGTCTTCTATTGTTAGGAGTCCTAGTTAGAGTTAAATCCTCAAGGACTCTATAAAAGAGTTATATGTTGTAACCTATACAATTCATTCGAATAAACAAAAACTTTCTCTTCTGTTTTCACTACTTTCTACACATACTAACAGAAAATTTCTCAAGACTGAGAGGCTGTCAAATTATATAGAAGTTTGGATTATTGCTACCCCTAAGGATATTAAATGTTAATATTTTTCATTGCTGTGTCTGGATAATGATTTTTGTTGGGATTGAGAATAGTTTCGAGCTATGTTACCAGAACTGGACTCGGCATTTTCCCTTAAGTGCCCATCCAACATCTGTGCCATCACATATTTAGGCATGGTGTGGGAACATGAGTTGTAGAAGAATTAGATTTCTAATTGCTACCATATAGCATATTCCTCCTCCATAGGTCAATATCACTTGTTCTTTTTTGTGAAGAAATTTAATGTCCTAGGGTGGTGATACCGCACAGGGAAGAAATTCATTAGCATTTTTAGGGGTCAGTTAATATGTTGAAAATTTTGGTTAACGCCTGTATCTAGTAAGGACCAATCTCATTCATCCTTGTTTTTTTGATAAATCTTTTGTTTGTCTTGTAAAAAAAATACTTACTCATGTCCTAAGATGGTGAGAGGATGAGGATTGTCATCATCGTTGGCTGATAGAGGAAAAGAAGTTCGCTTAAAAATCTCCGGAACTTGACGATTCCTTCGACCTTCATCACCATTCTTCTCACCCGAAGCCAAGTGAGCAGCAATGAAGCAGAAGCTGGTACCTTCAATTGACATACTAACAGAAACTGAACCTTTGTTTCCTAAATAGCCATGATTCCACAAGCCACTGAACTAACTTTCACATTTGAAACACAATATTTCTTCAGCACTTCCTTCTCCATCCACACACTAATGAAAACTCCAACCATTTTCTTGCTTGCCATTAGCTTGTTTTTGCTGCCACTGAGAAATAGTTGTTGATATCGTTGAGTTCTCGACCGTATGCTATCAGTTATGCCACTGAAACTTGCTATTCTTTCAGCATCAGGAACTCACATATTGGTAATTGTCACTCGGGATTGGATTCAATGAGGGAGTCAACCAAGGGGCACCAATTTTTTCATTAAGTGTTTTTCCTATTAACAAGTTCCAATTTGTTGCTTCAGTAGGATCTTCTGCTCCAATCACGGTTCGAGTTTTCAACGGTACAATCTCTTGAAATCTGCAGGTCAACAATTTTCTACTGTCAATATATTGATCTATTCTTTTTGTTTGATTATGAATGGCCTATATAACATTACATGATTCTTGATTCCTTTGGACTTGTTTCGTACCCGAGAACATAGATATCAGCAGCATCCTGCGGTTTTAGCCACTCGTCTAAATCAACAGTTAAGCTTCCTACAGGAGATCTTCTAGCAACATTCCAAGTTCCCACAAAAATTCTGAAACAAGATGGAAAAATGGTTAGCCAATCTATCTTCAACCCCACCACCTTAAGCCTTTTAAAACACACCTTAACTCATTGATTGAAGTGCATGCATCCATCTCAAACGAATTAATGTAAACATCTTCCATGAAATCATCATCTTCATCTCCATCTGCAAGAAAAACATGTCCAACATCCGAATCTTGAAACCAATAGAAAAATCCCATAAAAATAAGCAAAACCAATGATGAAAAAAAGTAGAAAGAAATTACTTAAAAACCTGAAAGTTCATCCAGGTCGTAGTAAGGATCAGGTTGCTTGCACTTGCTCTTGTCCTTCCTTCTGAACCATTTGCGGAATCTCCCAGAGCTCAAGTTTGGGTTCATGCTATCCATTATAACTCCTAAAGAAACTCAAATCCATACCCAAAAAAACACATACACTTAAAAAAATGGGAAGAATTAGGATAGTAATCAGAAGCTTAATGCAACTTCTTCAAGTACTTTCTTCCATGTTTCATCAATATCTATAATAGAACTAAAAAATCAGAACGTAGTTTATTTCCCCTGCGAATATCGTTGTGTTCATCGCCCGGTAGAAAGTAGGTGAGCTGTAGAAGGAAGTTTGAAACAGTGAAACAAACTTAACGAAGCTTGGACATTAATAATTGGAGCGATAATCCCAAGAGATTGAAGTACACGAGAGAGGGACAAAGAAAAGAAAAGCACAATGAAAAGTCAAGGTTTGGAAGAAACTTCCTTAACCATAATAACTTTGGGTGTATGCTCGAATAATTTCAAACTTAAATGAAAATAAATGGACTAGGCATGTGATCTTCAGCTCAATAAGTTGCATCGGTCGTATGATTCTTGTTTTTGATGTTAAATAAATTTAAATACAGTTCATCTATTATTGTGTTGAATCTCAAGACAGACAGGAGTATGGATCTTACAAGGTTTTGTAAATAAATAAATGCTGCACGTCTTTTGTATTTCTCACTGACAGCGTTATTTCAAGTACAGCTAAAATCATCTAAGTTTAATAATCTTAATTATGTCATGTATTAATATAGTTAAAATTACTTTAGAATAATATTAATTTTGATACTGAAATTCTTAAACAAACTAATGGTATATGGATAGACTTCATGCGAGTTGACGAAGGTCCTCTTTGTAGACACGATAAACTTCCCGATCCATTGCATTATCATCACAATTGGTTAGCCTTTCCAAAAGTAAAAATATAATTTTTATTGTAATTTAAATAATGTCTAAAGTATAATTTTAAAAATATCATTAAAACAATCGTTTATAAAATTATTGTTGTTCTTCTTCTTTTTTGTTACAATTCAATTATTGTGGAACCTAAAATACAGCTGAGCATATAAAACTGATGGCGATGAATAGCTTAATTTTATTTAGTTTTGTTTTACTAAATATCTTGTTTTTCAATCACCCAATTGTGTGGACTGCGGAACATTACGAGTGGCTGACCCCATCCGAAAACCGAGTCTAACATTCTGCAAGTGCAAGCAGTCCCACAACGCAGAGAGCATATTGGCCCATCTCAGTTACGACTTATGACTACACCACCCACTTGTATATTTTGATTTGATATCTTCCTCTTGTCAACATATAAATAACTCATGCTTATTTCGTATTTCATTTATTCGATAAAAATTCAATATTTACAAAATTTGCTATATAACTAGATTACACAGTACGACAAATTATTTTTTTACACCTGTGCAAATTGTAACAGTACTTTAACCGCCATCAATCTTGTAACAACCCAATTTTTGAGTTAATAAATTGGGCCTTAAGATCCGAGTTCGGATCCTTTTAGTTGGTAAATTAATTAAGGAGAATTAAGGTTGAAGCTCGGTTTAATGGAACTAATGACTAAAATTTGAGATGGATAAAAATGTGGAGCTTAAAGTGAAAACACGGAAAAATTTGAGATTTAAATTAAAGTGGCTGATGGTGCGTGGGGAAAAAGGAAAAAGAAAGAAAAGATATTTTGTTGGAGAAAGAGAAAAGTGAAAGGATGAGGAGTTTGGCTCCGATTTGTTGCCGACCGATCATCCGTTTTCGACACCTCCAGCACCACCGTGTTTATCACGTTGAGAGGAGTAGGTCGGTGGTCTCAGAATTGCCGTTGAAGGGGGTGAAGAAAAAGAAAGTTCGGATTTTACAAGTTAGCCATATTCGAGTGTTCAAAAATAAAAAACGAAGGCCACCATTGGATTCTCCAGCTGAAAACATGTTAGACTAGAGCTTTTTGTCATCGTACGACCACTGGAAGTCGGCGCACGCGCCCTATTCTCTGGCAGCCGCAAGTGGGCGTTGCCCAGCAGTTGAGGCGGGTGCACATATGCTATCCTGCACCTGCGTCACATTGGATCACGGCCTGCAGATGCACCGTAGCTCCCTGCACCGCGCCACACAAGTTCATGCCATGCAAGTGCACCGCAGCTATCTTGTACCGCGTCACACCAGATTTTCCTAGACCGTTGACCAGCTGAGTTGACCTTTGACTTTAACCAGGGGCATTGACTTTGACTTTGACCAATCATTGACTTTTTCTTGGGGATTCTACCAGGGGGTTTCTCGATGTTCTGAGCCTGTTGGAGCAGTCTGTTTCTCCAAATTCAAGCATGATAAGCTATTTTTACGCATTTGACCTTGTATTTTGAATAGGGGATGCATGAAATTAATGTATTTACACATTCGTTTGTATATGAGGATTAATTAGGATTGGATATCGAACCAAGTGGCTTAATCGGAAAGCTTATATAAGGATTTATCGCTTTGGCTTAAGGTTAGTACACTTGAAACTCCTATTGCTTCATGAGCATCAAAAATATGATTGTCTTGCTTGTTAGTGTTCGCAAAATATGTAGATGATGGATAAGCATGTTGTGAGACCGGTATCATGAGACTCGATATATGTGTGAGGCATGATGATGTTGTGAATATGATGAGACTTGTAAGGGCTTTAGAGACCGTGTAGGGTCATCTGAATATTTGTATATTTATCTAATTGGTTGATTACGTGTTGTGTTGCTTAAGATATGAATTGACATGCTCGATGGAAATTACACTTAATAGATTAATAATTGGTAATATTCGAATAAATTTTCATAAAATCGATAATTAATATTAATTAAATATGTTAGTAAATAAACCCTAATAACTTTCATAAGCTTTAGGGATCGAATAAAGCATAATAATATAGTAGTTTAAAGGAATGGTGCGATCCTGTGAATAGGGTATCAGTACGAGCTTTGGCAGTACCGATACGCGTTTGGGGGTCGTATCGATACGAGTCGACCCGTATCAGTACTTGTGGAAATCTAGAATTTTTAGTAAGTAATATCTGTATCGGTATGCGTGTGAGTACCAGTACCCTAGGGGTACCGTATTGATACTGTTGTTCGAGTATCGGTACCCATTGAATGAAATGATGTATAATGCTAATAAAGATGAAAATTTATGTAGGTTGATAATGAGGTAATATAGGTTAATAAGATAATAAATGTGGATGATTAATATACACTTTAATAATATATTAACAAGTTGGTAAACTGAAATGGATGGCTTGATAATTGATTGAAACTATAGAGTTTGGTAATCATGTAAATTTTGTGTGTTGTGTGGTAATCGTGTCCATGTTGTGTGCTGTTTGGACACTTGATTGGTTGTATTACCTTTGATTGATGGAATCCAAATACCCAATGAGAAAGTGTTGCAACACCATGGTTAGAGATTTCGAATGTTTGTTTCTGAAGCTATGTGGTAACATGTCTCATTCGAAGATGCTCGACGAGAGATTCTGAGCACGAGTGTACGTTCCCGAAGCTTTGTGGCACTGGGCCTCACCCAAAGAGTGTACGTTCCTGAAGCTGTGTGGCACTGGGCCTCACTCAGAGTGTATGATCCCGATACTTTGTGGACACAAGCCCCACTTTACGTTTGTGGTTATAATTTTGTGTGCTTTAGCTCAGATGATCTGGTGGGATCCCGAGTATAGTTGGGACTTGTGTGCCATGTATGATGTTTTGCTATGTTGAGAGCATGTGTTTAGGAGACTAGTGGTAGCACCATGTGTTTATTTATCTATCTTTATTACTCGTGCTAGCTTGCATGCTTATGTTTATGATTAACATGAAGTATAGCAGGGTAGATGTGTACCACTGAGCTTTGTAAGCCCAGCGCTCAAAATTATTATTTCTGTGCGTAGGTTGATCGTTGGATCTTAGGATTGAGGAGCGCTATCGGTACAACATTCTAGCATGTGGTGTTTTCCATAGTACAATTGTAATGACCAAATATTTTGAGTCAACGATAGACGTTGAACCCGGCCTTGGACCGCCACATTGGGTCGGATGTTCGAAACTTGTCAAGCTAAGATATTGGGCTTTGTGGACCTCCATGAGTTGTTGGGATTGGATGTTTGGGTTTTTGTTTGGGTGAAGAAGAATTAATGAAGGGTAAAGGGGTAATTTACCCTCAAGGAAAGACAAAGGCTGATGTCTTCTTTATTTTTCTGCATTTTGGGATAGAGGATGAAGTAATCCTTGTCGCCATCTTCTCCCTACCATCTTCCCCTTTAAACACCCACCCAACTCAAGGTAAATATGGTATTTTGTTACTGTTGAGTGAGATTCTTGGATTGGTCATCAAGGAGAAGTTCATCAGCAAGCAAGGATCTATCTTTCAAGTTGTTCATCTCTTGGTTTGGTGGAGGTTGAGTTTGAAGCTTGGTCCAAAGAAAAAAAGAGGAGAAAGCTGGGTTGCTGCCTTATTTCAGGATTTTCTTGCCTAAGGTGAGTACATTTCTAACTCCTACATTTCATGAGCATCACAAAATGAATGCCTTGCTTGGTTTTATGATTTATGGGTGTTAAGTTGGGTTTTTAGAAGCTTGAGCTTCTTCAATGGTAAATCATAGATTGAGTGTTGATAATGTGTAAAATTGGTAGAAAATCACTCAATATACCTTAAAACCGATACCTAGAGGGGTGTACTGATACCCATGTAGGTGTATCGGTACTCGTAGGGTAATCTACCCAAGAAATTTGAGATTGCATTCGAAGGTTCTATAATTTAGGGTATAGGGCCCAATGGGTGTCTAAAGGTATTAAATGAATTTTAAAACTAGGAAATCAAGGTTTATAACCTACACGTGGAATAAATGGCTAATGGCTTCGTAATTGTTAATCGCATTGCTTATATTAATAACCCATAAGGATCCATGGTGGATCGGTTGATGCTGTGTAAAGATTGGGGTCCTTGATGTGTGCTGAAGGGATGCCCATATGGACTAGTTGTTGGGAATGATAAGATAATCTAATGAGAATATCGTTTATGAGCTTAAAATACATATATTAATTATTGTAATGAATGAAAATATGCATTAGGGCATTTGCAATGTTTTGGCTTAATGCTTCTTATCTCTTGGTGAGACGTATGGATGCTTGGGGAGCATATGTTATCTTATGTGTCTTGGTCAGGAATTCGGATGTGCTAGAGTCAGTGCAAGAGCACTTGTATAAGGGGATGTGTACTTTGGGCTGTGTGATCGAGTACATCTGACGTGTCTACGGGCTATGCGATCTGGATGTGGTTAGAAACCTATCCTTGGGCTATGTGATCAGGATAAGGAAACGTAACTTGATGGGCTATGTGAACTCGAGTAACCTGATTGGCTAAGTGACCTCAAGTAAAGTTTTCTTGTGGCTAATGTGATCCAAGTATGTCTAGGATGTATCTGTGGCTATGGTAATTCGGATATGGTCTATTTAACCTGACGACTATGTGATCATGGGTAACCCGACGACTGTGTGAGCACAGGTAATATAGGGCTTCGTTGGCCATTGTTTAGGGAATGTATGTTATTCATGTTGTTGTGTGGATAATTGATGCTGGCTATTTTTACCCTTGGGCTATGTGATCAGGGTATAGAATGCACAAACTAGATGGGCTATATGACCTCGACTATGGTAAGCCTGGGATGACATGTGAGACTCCTTATATTTTAGTGGTATCTTGAGACATAATTGTGATCTCTAGCTAGGGTAGGCTAGAAGACGATCCTTATATTTGAGAAGCCTTTCTGTGCACTCTTGATTATATTATCATGCATGCTTGTTTTATGATATTCATGAATTGCGGTAGAGTAGAAATGTACCACTGAGCTTTGTTAGCTTAGCGTATGGAATTGTGGTTTTTCCGTGCGTAGGTTGATAGGTTGCTTTTGGAGGAGCACATCGAGAAAGATTTCCCAGCACCGAGCCAGCTTCAAAGTACAATACTTGATGTTTTAGTTTGGACTAATTGTATTCATAGGACCTTACCACAGTCGAGTGTGTAACTTTATTTAATTTACTATTAATTGGTCAAACGGTGTATTTTAATTGGAGCTCCTATTTTGTAAACTCGTTAAATGTTATTTAATTATGAGGATTTATGGAAATGAATGTTTTGTAAAATGTCAAACTCGTGGTTTTAAATGAAAAATTTGATGGGTCAGCTTTGGGAGACCCGAATGTAATACTTCAGATCTGGATCGGTGTAGACTCTCTAAGTGAATGCTGGCAAAAGGGGAAGAAATATGAATTGGAAAAGTATAAAACAGTGCCAACATGAGTCTTTTGCGTGCAAGTATACACAGTCTGCAAGTAATACATCTGGTAAGCTGAGTATTGATCCCACAGAGATTGACTTGGAATTCAATTGCCTTGATTGTTACTTGCCTTAAGAAAAAGTTGATTTGTTTTGAAGTTGGTTTTGGAAATAATTAAAAAGAAAAGAAATAAAAGTAAAGTAAAGACGTTGGCAAGGAAGGTGCTTTAATGAATGATGAGTGTTGGCAGGGAATGCCTGGTTTTCACGCTATTCATGCCGTGCCAGCCTTTAATAACAACTTGTCTTGGCATTGTTTTTCGAGCAGATTCAAAATTAGTGAAGCCTCTCTCGATGGTCATTGCCCCAAATTGATCATGTAAAAACCCGTATATCTCTATAGTGCATGCTTTTAAATAAACCAATTTGATTAAGATCCAATCTATGCTCCTAAGGGTAGATTTCACTCCCGAAGTAAGTTCATCTACTTTAATGACTTCTCTCGAAGCTTATCTCCTCAGTATTCAACAACTTAATCGTTGCCACCCCAAGTCTGTTAAGATATTGAGGAGCAATAAGCCAACAGTGCCAGCTATCGCTTGGCATAGTATTTAGAAAACATTACAGTATGCCGAATAGATAAAACAATGCCAAAGGCAGATTTATTATTAAAAACTAAAACATAAAATAGTGTTCAACGCAAAACATCCCCCACCAACTATTAGATTAGTTTTGTGGCTAATGTGATCCAAGTATGTCTAGGACGTATCTGTGGCTATGGTGATTCAGATATGGTCCATTTAACCCGACGGCTATGTGATCACGGGTAACCCGACTGTTGTGTGAGCACAGGTAATATAGGGTTTTGTTGGCCATTGTTTAGGGAATGTATGTTATTTACGTCACTGTGTGGATAATTGATGTTGGCTATTTTTACCCTTGAGCTATGTGATCATGGTATAGAATGCACAAACTCGATGGGCTGTGTGACCTCGAGTATGGTAAGCTTGGGATGACATGCGAGACTCCTTATATTTTAGTGGTATCTTGAGACATAATTGTGATATCTAACTAGGGTAGGCTAGAAGACGATTCTTATATTTGAGAAGCCTTTCTGTGCACTCTTGATTATATTATCATGCATGCTTGTTTTATGATATTCATGAATTGCGGTAGAGTAGAAATGTACCACTGAGCTTTGTTAGCTCAGCCTACGAAATTGTGGTTTTTCCGTGCATAGGTTGACAGGATGCTTTTGAAGGAGCACATAAAGGAGGATTTCCCAACACCGAGCTAGCTTCAAAGTACAATACTTGATGTTTTAGTTTGGATTGATTGTATTCATAGGACCTTACCACAGTGGAGTCTATAACTTTATTTGATTTACTATTAATTGGTCAAATAGTGTATTTTAATTGGAACTCCTATTTTGTAAACTCGTTTAATGTTATTTAATTATGAGGATTTATGAAAATGAATGTTTTGTGAAACGTCAAACTTGTGGTTTTAAATGAAAATTTTGATGGGTCGGTTTTGGGAGACCCGAATGTAATACTTTGGATCTGGATCAGGATCGGGGGTGTTACAACGATACTTGTGTTTAGTGGGCTATGTATTCATAGGACCTTATGTGGTCGAGTTTGTAATTCATACTTTTAAAATTTTATTAACCAAATCTAATGTTCAAATGTTTTAAATTTAAATTGGAGCTCTTTTGTATTGTTTTGATTGTTTAACTATATTTTCAACTATTGGCTTTAAATGTTTTTGAGAAGTATCTTGTTGGGCTAAACCCAATTTGAAAAATTTTATGATTTTTAGGTTGGGCTTAGGGCCCAAATGTAACATCTGGATCGAGGGTGGTACAAATCTTATCAATTCTATTAAGCTTAGGTTGGACTTTCTGCCTTGGATCACCCTCGTAACCCTTTTCCTCTAGCTTCTCATTAGTGGTTTGGTCTCCATCTCTCACAAACCCATTCCCGTCTTTAGTTAAAATGATGTCGTCTTGCGTTATATCCTCATTAAACAATGCGACACCATTTGGTGAAGTCCCTTCAATAAGCTGATCCCTATTCGAATTTAACCCCAATTTCCAATATTTCGGCCGAACCCTAACTTCTCCTTTGTCTCTCCCAATTCTTCTCCGATAGCCTTAACAATACCCCTCTTCCACTCGGTTTTTTTCCCCAAGGATTGAAATCTGGAAATTGTGACTTGACTGAATTGCAATCTTCCTAAGTTACATTTTTAGCCCCCAAATTCGACCATTAAACCAACAATAGAATCATTATTTGATTATGTCTTTTTACTAGTCTTTTGTTGAGAACCAAGGTTGGATACACTTTCAACTGACCATCTGCGCATGCCTTAGGAGGATTTATAGAGGTAATTTGTTTCTGGCCTATTTTCTTTTTAAGTAAAGTCACATGAAATACTAGATGCAATTTAGAAGTAGGTAATTCTAATTGATAAGCCACTAACCTTATTTTCTTCTGCACTTTGTAGGGTCCATAGAATCGAGCTGCCAGCTTAACATTCTTTCTGAATGCTAAAGAGGACTGTCGATAAGGCTACAGCTTCAAGCAAATCAAAATTTGAAATTCCCTTTCACTTCTATGTCGATCTGCATACTACTTCATTTTGTTCTGGGCTTTAGATATTTTCTCTTTAGGTAGATTGTTCAACTATTGCCTCTCTTGCATTAGCTCTTGTACATTATTTACTTGCGTGTTTTGACTCCAATCTAACATCGGGGGCTTGTATCCATACAAGGCCTCAAATGGTGTCAGTCCAAGGACTATATGGTAGTTGGTATTATACCATCATTCAACTTGAGGCAACCATTTAACCCATTTTGCAGGCTTCATGAAGCACATGCTTCTGAGGTACTGTTTCAAGCATTGATTCAATCTTTCAATTTTTTCATCCGTTTCAAGATGATAGATAGTACTGAAAAAAGTAGTAGTGTTTAACTGCTTCATTAGTTCCTTTCAGAAGAGACTTGTAAAAGTCTTATCTCTGATGGAAATTGCTATTCTGGGCTATCCATGCAATTTGTAGACCTAATCCAAGTAGATTCTAGCCACTTCCAAGGCTTTATAAGGATGTGCTAGAGATAAAAAATTACCATATTTTTTATACGTATCAGTTATCAGTAGTATACAATTGGATTTCAAAGATTATGGTAGTCCTTCTATAAAATCCATGGTAATAGCCTCCCAAGCCTGTTGGGAAATGGGTATAGGTTGAAGCAGCCTTGGTTTAGCCGCATGTTCACTCTTTGTCCTTGTAATACCCGTATTTTGTCTGGGGTATTCAAATATATACATAAATAAGACAAAATAAATAAATAGTAATAAATAAATAAAAGTTAGCCCAATATAAATAAATATCCAAATAATGTCCAATTACATTCTAAAAAACCCAAAGCCTAAATACAAATCTACGAGCCCATTTCAAAAGCCCAAAACTCTATTACATATAATTTCCCTCCCAAATTCGGATAAGCCACGGCCCAAACTAGCACACTTGTGCTTCTTTGGCCCGCCAAAATGCCACGTGGCATCCATTCATTGGCCCGAACCAAAGCACACGGATCATGCTTCATTTTCCCGCTCAGTGCTAATGTCATCCTCCATTATCCTATAAATAGGAGGAGAGAGAGTGTCAGGGGCTAATAATTAGTCATTAAAAAGCAGCAACAACAATAATAATAATAATAAATAAATAAATAAAAGTAATAATGAGAAGAGAGAGGATACCTGGGGAGCCGAACCGGTGGAAGCTGTAAGGTCGTCGGAAAAGTTGCCAGAGAAGCTTGTTCGTCGTCGGGAAAGTCGATTGTCGTCGTGATTACACTACCGAGAAGGTAGTTTTTCCTCCTTTTTATTTTCCCTGCAAAACAAACATAAAAAACTTTAGATCGAAATGAAAAATAAAACAGAAATGGTGAATATACATAAAATGTTGAGATTCGGTGGTGTTCATCTATTTTGGCAGCCGGAGTAATTTTTCCTAGGGCAACAACGGAGTCGAAGAGGGCTCGGGTAGTTTTAGGTTTAGAATGGCCGAAGATGGGTGGTTTTGACGAATTGGGGTTAGTCTAGGGTTTATGTTCGAAAAAGGGAAGAAATGGAATTTTTTAGGTTTTTTTGGTTCGAACGACGGCGGACAGGTGGCCTGAAATTGCCTCATGGTGGCCGGGATTTGAATCTCGGTGGCCGGCAAATAGTTGAGGGGTCACCAGAGGTGGTTGCTAAAGATTGAAGGGCGGTGCTTGCAGCGGAAAGTTGCCAGACCTTTGGGTGTCCATCGTGTTCATCACGAATACGGATGAACACCATACGAAAATGGTTAATTTTGATCGCTTTGGGTGTTGTTTCTGGGTTTAAAGGGTGTTGGTGTGCAGAGGATTTTGGGGGGAGAGAGTGAAAAGAGAGAACGGGTTGGGCGTTATGGCCGATTTGACTTGGTCAAGGACTTTTTATAGCCGAGTCGAAATGGTGCCGTTTTGGCACCGGGTCAAGGCCAGGGTCTGCGCGTTTTTGAGCGGGTCGGGCATGACCTGCGCACTTTTATTCGGGTTGCCTTTGGTTTTGGCTCAAAGCTTTGCATTCTTTCAATTTGGTCCCCTAGTCCTTTATAATTGAGCCCCATACTTAGTAATTCATGCAATTGAGTCCCCCATACTCTCTAATTGAATCTCCAGATTTGTAATTCTTTCAATTGGGTCACCCATGGGTTTTGTAATTGGGCATTTAGTTTTATAGTTCTCTCAATTAAATCCCATATTAATAAAATTAGTTTTAATATTCAATTTCTTTTACTTTAATCTTTTTTTCAATTGTTCTATTTAATTAAATATAATTAAATTATATGTTTGATGCATATTTTAATCTTAGCATATAGTATATTTTGTTAGACAATTAAATACACTTAATTAAATATTAGAGCCTTTAACCTGAGTTCTCTAATTAGGATTCAATAATTGAGTGGGATAGATAATTGTAGTAATTAAATGTGCATTAAATATAAACTTTAAAATTCAAATTTGGATGATGTTCCATTGTTTACAATGGGGTGTTATCTCAACATGGATTTTAATAGATTGTGTTTAATGTATATTCCACATATAATTAAATATAAATTTAGTCTTTAATTAAAATTAACAATTAATTAGAATACATTGTAGTTAATTAAATGTATATTAAATAGAGCCTTTAGGGCCCAAATTTGGATGGTGTTCCATTGTTCACAATGGGGTATTATCTCAACATTGGTTTTAAATGCGTATATTTAATATATATTTTCACTTATAATAATGACATAATAAATTGATAGAGTCTTAATTAGGACTAGAACTTTAATTAATTAGAAGGATTAATTAATTAGGAATATGATCAATTTAAGTGCTTTATATATATGGAAGGTGTTCAAGCAATTGATATTTTCTCATAAAATCCATTAAATTAATTAATATTTATAGTATAAATAACTAATGAACTAGAACCTTTTAAGGATTAATACTTAAAATAAACAAAACAATAAGAGGACATTCATTAAAAACCTTTTATGTTGGAAATTCATTTTTAAATATGAATAGGGGTCCACCTAACGAATGCTTTTAATCTTATATTCGAACAAATGAATTTTCTTATAAAAGGATATATGCATTTGGAATTTAAATTCAATTAATAATTATGGGATAACTTAAATTCAAATAATTATTCGAAATGACAAAATGCCACATAAAATTAATGGTACTGATAATAGGCGTTCGTAGGGGTGCTAATCATTCCTTACACGTAACTGACTTCCGAACCCAATTTTTAAGACAGAATCTCTGGTTTGTTTTTCCGGTGTCTGGTCTACCTCGAAGTGATCGGTGGTGACTCCAAAATGTTTTTTAAGGATAAATCAAGGAAAATTCAATTTAATATGAAAAAACCTAAAATTTTAAGATTAAATTAAAAATGGCCAGAAAACCCTAATTTTTTAAAAGATCGATCGTCAGACTATTTTTACACACCCGATTTCAAAAATGGTCGCGACAGCTTGGCGACTCCACTGGGGATTTTTTTTTTAAAAAAATCATGAGTCATGCCTAATTAATTTTACGTGGCATTTTAGGTCAGTAATTTGAATTTAATTTTTTCATAATTATTGGATGATTTTTTAGAAAGAATGCATGTAGCTTTTTCTTGTGTGATATAAATTGTCATTCATGCATAAGCCTTCTACCCGGGTTTTTCACCCTTAAGTGGGAGTGAGACATGATCTTACGTGAGTTATTCAGCTCCGTGATCGGAATTTTGTCTTCCTTTCGGTATACCAACCTTATACACTGTAAGGCTACGCCTCTGCTATATAGGCCGTATACTCCCGAATGGATGTCTTACTTGTCTAGTAACGACAGTTAGGGTACTCAGATTCTAGATCAAAACTCACATGCTGTAATCGAAGCCTACCCCACTCGAGCCAGATAGGGACCTAGGACAGGGTGTTACTGATTTAAACTCACTTCTCTGGTTATTCTTGTGTGCAAAATAAACTGTTCTCTGGTTAATTTTACGCAATATAAATTGTTTTTTTCCTGTAACAATTATTTTTTGCTTACAATTTTAATTCACCATACTGACACAATTTTTTGTCTTTTGTTTGGTGTGGGTGTGTTTTATTCGATAAATGTTGCATCACATTGCATTCCTAAGAGGTATCGGTTCGAGAATTAGTCTAGTAGGCAGTGTCCATAAGAGCTGAAGGGTCTGATAGATAAGAGGAGGACAATATGTCATTGTGGACTAGATTCAAGAAGATTCAATACAAGAACGAAGACAATATACATGGAGACCAGATGTCATTAATGCAAGGTTGTACCAGAAATTTCTGAACATGATGAAATTTTGCCAGAACCAGTTTAATTTGAGAACCATAGGATGAGGAATGTGAAGAGTCACTTCTAGTAAGATTCGTGGGTTGTAATATTGCTGCTAGACAGTCAAGTAGATCAAGAGTTGTTTAGATCCATGACCTGTTTATAAAACCTGAAACCTGGTAATTGTTCACTTTTTGGGAGAATGTATGTGACACCAATGATAGAGAAATACGAGGCTTGCTAAGGGTCAAAAAAGGGTTTATACAAGTCCGAACAACAGATCAAGATCCAAGATAGAGTCAGTGGCTGTTACAAAAATAAACAAGATGCAGCATTCAAAAAACAATGATAACCAAAGGAGGAATAAATAACAGATAAATTGAAGGGACATTCAAGGGTCGTAGACAGGAAAGAACCCAAGGAAGAATAGAGCTTTGAACTTCAAGGCGATACCCAAGTTTCCCAAATGATACCATTATTAAGGAAGATGTTGATCTTTAATGAATATGAGGAACTGAGGAAAATGACAGAATCAGAAAACGCAGTACAACATTTTGAAAGGCTTCGAAGAGGTACCATAATAAAGGATAAAACATTAAAAATCAAGCTAGGGCAGTAATCTAGGCTATCCAGAAACAGAGTTGTAAAATGGTTAGCTTTAGGAGCAAAGTACGGGGGGTCACTTAGCATGTACAGATTTTATTCGATGAAGTCATTAGTCTGCAACAACACTCTGATATCGACACTGAACTAGGACATATGTTGACTCAAAGACTGAATAAAGTGAATGACTGAAAGAGCTGGAGCTAGTGGACATATTGCCTTTTCTTTGTATTCGACCCTTTAGTTAGATAAGTATTGTTCTAATGACTAGTTCTTGAAATCGATACCTTGTGCATTCATGTATTACAACATTTAAATATTATATTGTACTTTTGTTTAAAATATTGCATTTTTAAAAGTAATGATAACATTACATGTTGTAATTTAGAAGCTTACCCCGCTAGAGCCAAACAAGAACCTAGGGCAGGTGTTGTAAATTTAAACATGCTTTTCTAGTTGTTCTCTTTGTTCAATATAACTTGTCTTGCTATATGAATTTTAATTTTGCATTCGAGATTATTTTACGATACTGACTCATTTCCTTTTGTTTGTATTCATTTACATCATAACTTCATTGCATAGAGGTATTGATTCAAATGTGGTTGTTATTAGAAGACGATCATGATGGATAAGAGGATTCATAGTTTGATAAAAGAGAGCGCAAGTATGAAGCAGTGTTCTGGACAAACAACAGAAGGAATGAAGGGTAGTTCATCCAAGTGTCACACATCAGGTTTTGTTAGTGCTGATGCTGGCAAGGATGAGGTACAAGAGCTGAAAAACAAATGGCTGAAATGATGACTATGATGACGGCTATGACCAAGGAAAAGGAGTATACTGAGTTGAAAGGAGAAGTAAACAAAAACAGTACAGGAATAAATAGTCGAGTCTACACACCGTTACAACTCACATCAATAAACCAACTGGAGGTGTAATTGAGCCAAATCCCAAGAAAGTGATGACATGTCAGAGAGAAATTCAAGAAAAAAAGAAGGATAGAGGATCTTTTAATTCAATTTTGATGACATATGTAGAATTGCTTCCAATAATGAGGGAGAAAAATCTTGTACCCGAGCCCCGTTTAAGTCTACAATGCATTCTTCACCCAAGGGTTATGGTATTAGTACAACATGTGATTACCATCGATGAAGTTTAGATCATACTACTAAGAATTGTGAGTCTTTGAAGAACAAGATTGAAATCTTGTTAGAGAAGGCATGTTGAGTTTTGAAGATGGAAGGCCCAAATTTCCTAAAAGCCCGACAATTAATAGAACACTTGGAGATGCAAAGGTGAAGGAAAGTATAAGCCCATCAGAATCAAAAAAGGGTTCAAGGCGAAGTTCAATTTCTAGCATTCCCTCAGCCAATTATCAGAATACAGGAGATCACAAACAATATTTTGATCCAATCCCTATTTCATATAAAGAATTGTATCCTCAATTGTTAAAAGCTCGATTGGTGTCCCTACTTTTTCTTGCACCTTTGCAACCTCTGTATCCAAAATGGTATGACACCAGTGCACACTGTGAATTTCACGATGGAACCCAAAGACATTCTATTGAGAATTGTCTCACCTTTAAACGCCAAGTTCAAACTCTCTTGGAGTTTGGAAAGTGGAAATTTGGAACAGAAAACCAGCCCGATTCAACGGATGAATATGAAACTCAAGATGACAATATTCAGAAAGAATGACATCAGTTCGAATATGAAGCTCAAATAAGAAAATTAAAGCAAGAGAGATAATTTGAATGAGGAGCTGAGAAACTTACAGTTCAACTATCAAGAGCTTTGTTCGATGCTCAAGAATGCCAGCTTGGGTGTAACTCTGAAACAGTCGAAGAAAAGAATCAAAGAGCTGAAATATGAAGTCAAATACTAGAAAAAGAGTTTTGAGGAAAGTGAAGGTCGAGTCAATACACTTTTGTGTGATCTACAGGCAATGGAGCTACAATGCAATACTTTTATGGATGACATAAGGGTTAGTAAAGATAAACGTGAGATGATAAAAATATACATGCAGATGTATGAGGATAATGCTATCAAGATGAATGACAGTCAAGCTGAAAACGAAACACTAAAGAGGAAGGTAGATGAATGCCTCAAGCTTACACTGATGTACAAAGCTCTTGTTGATGATTTTAAGAAAGATTGTTAGGAAAGTGAGGAAAAACGATATGCCCAGCTTCAGAGATCAAGAATAAAGATTTGAGAAAAGGGACAACGATATGAAAGATGTTATTCAAGAAAAAGAAGTTGCTCAACAATTAGCAGATCTAGCTGATGTAGCAATGGCACTAAGCTAGAATATTGATCCAGCATTAGATCACGGAGGAAAGTTGACTTGGCTCTTAGAGGAAGTTAGGAAGTTGGGAGTTAGAGCTCACCAATATCTATAGTATC
The DNA here is from genome assembly GCA_019671005.1 of Hibiscus mutabilis. Lineage (NCBI taxonomy): Eukaryota > Viridiplantae > Streptophyta > Magnoliopsida > Malvales > Malvaceae > Hibiscus > Hibiscus mutabilis. Next base: position 21,424,473 of record CM033728.1, on the reverse strand, counting down.
TAATATCTGATGTATTGAATCCTTTTACTTCAATGAAAGTTGTTTTGTGATGATCACTTTTAGAATCAATACCTCCTGCATTTATACATTCATGCATTGCATATTTATCAATATAACATTATCATGTAATAACATGGCATTAATATTCATGATCTAGAACGGTCGAAGTTTTGACATGAGCAATTTAGGAATTCGTGAAAGTTTGGGAATCTGTTACGGAGACATGAAAGGAATTGAACAAACTCAAGAAGGGTTACAAGAATGGATTATCAAGCATCAAGAAAATGCGAGGAACTACACTGCTACACCATGTTTGACAGTTTATCCTTTGGGCATCTAACCCAAGTACAGAGATAGGATTTGTAAAGCCTATCATCCAAGGATTAAGACTAGAGCAGTTGAAAAATAGTTGTGTAAAACTTGAGGAAGAGATTAAGAAAGGAAAAGGCGTCGATAATTCTAAATTTGATGTGTAGACTCTCTAAGTGAATGCTGGCAAAAGGGGCAAAAGATATGTGTTGAAAAAATATAAAATAGTGCCAAGATGAGTTTTTTGCGTGCAAGTATACACCGTCTACAGCTAATACAGTAGTTAAGCTGAGTATCGATCCCACAGAGATTGACTTGGAATTCAATTGCCTTGATTGTTCTTGCCTTAAGAAAAATATTGATTTGATTTGAAATTGGTTTTGGAAAATAATTAAAAAGTAAAGGAATGAAAGTAAAGTAAGGACATTGGCAAGGAAGATGTTTTAATGAATGATGAGCGTTGGCAAGGAACGCCTGGTTTTCACGCTATTCATGCCGTGCCAGCCTTTAATAACATGTCTTGGCATTGTTTGCTGAGCATATTCAAAATTAGCAAAGCCTCTCTCGATGGTCATTGCCCTAAATTGATCATGTAAAAACCCTTATATCTCTATAGTGAATGCTTTTAAATAAACCAATTTGATTAAGATCCAATCTATACTCCCAAGCGGTAGATTTCACTCCCGAAATAAGTTCATCTACTTGAATGACTTCTCTCGAAGCTTCTCTCCTTAGTATTCAACAACTTAATCGATGCCACCCCAAGTCTGTTAAGATATTGAGGAGAAATAGTCCAATAGTGCTAGCTCTCGCTTGGCATAGTATTTAGGAAATATTAAAGTATGCCGAATAGAGAAAACATTGCCAAGGCAGATTTATTATTGAAAACTAAAACATAAAAATAGCGTTCAATGCAAATCTCCCCCACCAACTATGAAATTAGTTCATGGTGAGGGACTTAACCAAAAAACCACAAACGTTTCCCAAGTACATCATCATTTAAAAAAATAAAATAACTTGAAAGAGAAAATGGGCTAGAAGGGGTCTCTCGATGCAGCCCTTCAAGATCCAGGCTTCTCGGCCAAGTTGGTCGGACCACCCTTCCTAGGTGTAGCCAGTTGTCAATCGTCACACACCAACTCCTCACTCTGATCTTCTTCTCTCCCAAATGCTAGCTTGGTTGGTGTTTAAGTAGGCGTGCGAGGAAGGGATAGGATTTGCTCTTCAAATTTTAAACTTCAATTGCCCAAGGGATAAGGGATTATCATCTTATCCAAATTTGAATGAGAGCTGATTAGGCTAAGGCTTACATCATACTACCGATGCTGCCTTGGCGCCCAAGATTGGCATGAATCTGCCAACAAGTCTTCGCACCATTTTATCCACTATTTTTTCGGGGATTGATCCAATTGCTATCTTTTCGGAGCCTGGTCATTTCCTATTTTTTTGGGGTCCAACAGCTTCTTGGCGTGGCATCAAGTTCACTTCTCTACCAACCGGTGCTTTGCATTGTCTGGTCCATCTATGCCAACAGCACTCGGCATTCTCTCTAGCACTCCTTCATGTGTTGTTTTTTTTGGGCCAAATACTATGCCAAACCTGCAAAATTTCCAACAAAACAACCCTTCACTCTAGCATAGACAAAACTCTAAACTCCTTATGCAAATGCATGATTCTAACATCCTAATGCAACTAAATGTACCTAAAAACAAGCAAAAGCATTGTAAGATTGGCATTAAAACTGTACTTTTGGAGAGGTAACACACCCCCAAACCTAATTCATTGCCTGTCCTCAAGTAATGCAAATAAAAACAAAAAAATATGAAAAAGTTGCCTCGACAAAATTTTGGTTGAATGCCAACGCGTGCTGGCAAGCAGAATTTGGCTCTATTTTTGTCCTCAGTATCTCAGTGCAATAATGCCAAGCATGTAGTAGTTCAAGTGCAGCAATATAACTCTAGTCCAAGTTTATGAGGAGTGCATGATGTGTAGGCAATATGCATCAAGTGTCCTTTCACTCCCTTAGACAATTTTACTACCTAAGCTCAGATTTTTATCATCATTTTTTTCTTTTTTCTTTTGCCAAGGGTTTCTGTAGGCATTAACTTAAGCTTGCTTCGTGACACTATTTAGCGTGAGAGATAAGTGGGAGCATACCACGAATCCCCACCTTAATCTAAACATCACTAGGCTTTCTCTTTAACTCATACTCTAAGGTTTTGGACTTGAAACTAAGAGGGAGCAAACCACGAAGCCCCAAGTAACTTATTATCCCTAGGTAGAGGAGAGTTCATTTCAAATTTTTTCTTGCCTTGGCAGAACATTGTTGCCTTATTTATTTCTTTTTACCCTAGCATCATTTTTGTCTAAATCTGAGCATAGTTTCAAAAAGTCTATGTTTGCCAAGGAACTAGATACATACTACGTGTTAAGTGTAAGTTCAATTCCCTAAACTAGAGATCAATTGCCAAACAAACCTGGCATACTACACTGCTGGCATGGCATGACAACTAAAGATTAAAATTTCCTCTTTGGACAAACACCTAGATCAAATTAAACTTGCCTAACAAATGCTAACATTTTTCAAAATTAAACCGAGGAAAAATTTTCTTTTTTTTCTTTTTTTAGTGGTTCGGTATACATCTATCTAAATGACCTAAATGGCATGGAATAGAATTTAGACATGAACTGTATGGCATGGCATAAATGTGAGAAAAATGTACACCCCCAAACCCAAGATGTGCATTGCCCTCAATGTATGAAACAATACATATATATACAAAAATAGTAAAATAAAATGCATGATCATGTAATGTAGTGTAATGAAATGTAAAAGGATTTTAGGAAGAAGAGGACTCCCCTTCGGAGACGATTTGCCGTGCGGCACGGGTTTATTTTCTCACAAATGGCCTTCGATCAGGGGTCGTGTGTTTCTTTCTTTTCAGGCTCAGTTTTGAAGCGGCAGTGGAGGCTCTAACTTCTTTCTTTTCCTTGGCAGGCTTCGATGCAGTAGGTGCATCAGTGGCATCAGATGGCGTATGTATAGTAGGTGTCACTGGCAACTTGGCTTTGGTAGACTTGGCTTTGGTTTCCTTTGTTTCAGATGAAGAATCAAAACTGGCAGACTCGACTTGAACTAGAGACAACGGGACTGTGGCATCGGACGAGGTATGAACTGGACTAGCTGGCCATTGTCGCTGGCAGAGAGTTCGGCAGGGAAGTCTAGAAACTCTAGCACAAAATTAGTTGATAATTTTGTAAGAGCCTCTTTGATCACAACATCACTGGCCTAAATGTAGTGTCGCATCTTGACATTGAGCTCCTCAGCCTTTTCCAGCTTTTGGAGAATAATCTCCTGGCGTTGGTGAATTTGGGACAACATTTCCATTGAATTGTCTGGCACAGTTTCTGGCATGGTTGCTGGCGTGACCCTTGACTCCTTAGGCTTTGGCGTGGGTGCCCTTGTCTTTCCCTTCCTCTTGTCCTTGGGCTCGGTAGCAATAAGATTCCTCTATATAGCAACATTAATTGTTGTTCCATTAATCGTTTGCCCTTTATCCATATCAAGCCTTGGCACATCATGGAGCATACAAACGTTAGAAATCAACAAAAAAAAATAAGCTGCCAGTACCTTTCGCTGTGCACTTGTAAGTTTCCTCAACAATGAACTTGCCAACATTGATTTTGCGCCCCATACCAATAGAGTGCAATAGGATCATCTTTCCTTCCGACACGGTCTTGTTATGGGATGTGGGCATCAGATTCGCCCTGAGAAATTGATTCCATCCTCTCCATTGGGGCTTCAATGCCAGCCTCTTCACCATACGGTGCCCCTTGGATGACACTGTCCATGCTGTGCCAGGCTTGCACAGATCTGCCAGCAGCCTTTTTTCTCTTGGCAGCGTTCATTGATTCAGCGTACTCGAAATACTCATCCTCTACATCATCTAACTCAAACATATTATTGATATACCCTTCATCGAAATGAACATGTTTACCTCTAATCATCAAGAATGGTGAATCCTTGGTCACAAGGTGCGCATAGAATTCTTGGACGAGTGTGGCATAAACCTCCCATTTTTGCTGGCAAAACTGAGTCCATTTGTGCAAGTTAATCGTAGACATGACTTCTGGAGGGAAGCCATTGTTCGTCTCTGTGTTGAGGTCGAAGTGCTTCTCATAGCAAAAACTTCTCAAGGTAAAATTTATTTCGAACTTTTTCTGGATCTCATCGTTGAAGAAACTTTTGAAAGGAATAGAGGATGAAGCCATTGAAGCTCGTTGAAGGAACTTGAAACAATGTTGAAATATGAAGACAAATAACGATTTGGGTTTGTACTTGCTTATCGAAAAGAAAGTAAAAAGTGAGAGAGATGTTTGGTTTCTTTAACTGCCAAGGATGAGAAAGTGAAAGGTTTTGGGTTGGTTGAGTGTTTGAATGGGAGGAGTAATTAGGGATAATGATGAGAAATACAAAGAATTAATTTAAAAAGAGGTGGAGTGATAAGGTTAAAGTGATAAGGTGATAGGTGATAAGATAGTTTAAGGATTGGAGTGATAAGGTAATTGATTTGAAATTTTAAATTTCAACCGAGATTTTGGGCGGCTAGGATTTAAAGTCAAATAAAAACAACTCTTTCTTATTTTACTGGGCCGATAAAACTAGGGTTTTTCCTCTTCCTTCTATCTTTTGCACCGCTGCATGCCAAGCTACTCTGGCACTGCGTCTGACAAATTTTTCTATTGAAGCGTTAGCCCCTACCAGCGACCCTGGCATAATAAATCTGCACAACTCAAAGGAAACCTTTCAACACAGTAAAGGAATGAAAACATGAAACTTAAAAAAATAAAGAAAAACAATTAAAAATCTAAAAACAAAGAACAACACTAACCTAATATTTACAAAAGTTCAAACCTGATGGTGTTTTCATGTTACCTCTGCCAAGAGGATCAGCTCTTTGGCATTGTTCTGATCACCTTCCATGTAGTGCTTCAAACATTGGCCATTCACCTTAAAGATTTCGCCCGTCTTCAAATTTTTGATGTCCACAGGTCCCTGAGAATAGGGCTTCACAACTTCATAAAGGCCCGTCCATCTTGATCTGAGTTTCCCTAGAAACAACTTAAGCCGTGAGTTGAATAACAAAACACATTGGTCTACCTTAAACTGTATTAGCATTATCCTACTGTCATGCCAACGTTTTGCTTTTTCCTTGTAGATCCTAGCGTTCTCATAGGCTTATGTTCTGAATTACTCCAACTCATTTAGGTCTATTAACCTCTTTTCTCCAGCAGTTATCCATGCCATGCCAAATGTTCTGATGGCCCAGTAGGCTTTATGCTCAAGCTCCATTGGCAGATGGCATGGTTTGCCGAAAACAAGTCGAAATGGTGATGTACCCAAAGGAGTTTTAAATACAGTCCTGTAAGCCCACAAGGACTCATCTAGTCTCAAGGACCAGTCCTTCCTTGATGGATTAACAGTCTTCTCTAGAATGTTCTTAATCTCCTTATTTGAAATCTCAGCTTGCCCGTTTGTTTGTGGATGATATGCCGTGGCAATTCTCTGCTATATATGCCCGTTTGTTTGTGGATGATATGCCGTGGCAATTCTCTGCTATATACCATACCTACACAAAGCTCTAAAGATTATATTACACTTAAAATGGGTGCCCTTATCGTGAATAACCACCTTAGGGTCGCCAAATCTAGTAAAAATATGTTTATACAAGAACTTGGCAACAGCCTTGGCATCGTTCTTTGGTAGGGCCACAACCTCTACCTATTTAGATACGTAATCAACAACCACAAGAATGTATACATTACCAAATGAGGGTGGAAAAGGAACCATAAAGTCCATCCCCCATACATCAAATAAATCCACAGACATAATATTTTGAAGCGGTAGTTGGTGTCTACCAGAGATGTTTCCTGTCTGTTGGCATCGATCACATGCCTTGGCATACTCGTGGGCATACTTATATAGTGTGGGCCAAAAGAATCCTGACTGCAGTACCTTGGCAGCAGTCTTTACCCCAGCAAAGTGACCTCCATATGGCGTGGCATGGCATAGATGCAATATGTTATATTGTTCATCCTCAGGCACACACCGGCGGATCACTTGGTCAGCACACTGTTTGAACAATATTGGCTCGTCCTAATAGTATTGCCTAACTCCCCACAAGAACCTCTTTTTGGTATTGTATGCCAAGTCTGGTGGCAGAGTGTTACTTACCAAGTAGTTGACAATGTCAGCATACCATGGCACGACATTAACTGCAAGCAAATACTCGTTAGGAAATTTATCTCTTATAAAATTGGTCTTACCATCTTCAAGATGATGCTCTAAACGTGAGAGATGGTCAGCTACTAGGTTTTTACTGCCCTTCTTGTCTCAGATCTCAAGGTCGAATTCTTAAAGTAGGATCGTCCATCAGATTAGTCTGGGCTTGGCATCATTCTTTTCCAAGAGATGCTTCAATGTTGAATGATCTATAAAAACCATAACTTTGTTACCAATTAAATAAGATCTAAATTTGTCAAAAGCAAATACAACCGCAAGAAATTCTTTCTCGGTCGTAAAGTAGTTCAGTTGTGCTTCGTTCAAGGTTCGGCTGGCATAGTAGATGGCATGGAAAACCTTGCCATGCCTTTATCCCAAGATTGCTCAAAAGGCATAGTCCCTGGCATCACACATGAGCTCGAAGGGCTTACTCTAGTCCGGTGCCACAACTATAGGGGCATTGATTAACTTCTCTTTAAGCTCTTGAAATGCTCTCAAACAAGAATCGTCAAATGCAAAAGTGCATTATGTTCTAACAACAAGCATAAAGGTTTGGCAATTTTTGAAAAATATTTAATAAAACGCCGATAAAAATCAGTATGTCCTAAAAAACTTCTTATACCTTTAACACTCGCTGGAGGCGGTAGCTATTTAATTACCTCAATTTTTGCTTGATCCACTTCTAACCCTCTCCCAGTTACCTTGTACCTGAGAACAATGCCCTCCTTCACCATGAAGTGGCATTTTTCCCAATTCAACACTAGGTTTGTCTTTATGCATCTCTTCAAGACTTGCTCCAAACTTAGAAGGCATTCCTCAAATGTTTTGCCAAGCACTAAGAAATCATCCATGAACACTTCCATGTTGTGCTCGATTATATCAGAAAAAAATGGACATCATGCAATGTTAAAACGTTGCTGGTGCATTACATAGGCCGAATACCATCCTTCTAAATGCAAACGTCCCATAAAAGCACGTGAACGTGGTCTTCCCTTGATCATCAAGGGCGATGGAAATCTAATTATAACCTGAATAACCATAATGGCAATGGGAAGTGGTCCTTCCTCGTGGCATTGTTTAGCCTCCTATAGTCCATGCACACTCTCCATCTTGTGATTGTTCTGGAGGGGATTAACTTAGCTTCACTATTTTGTACCATGGTCATGCCACCCTTCTTTGGCATGCATTGCACCGGGCTAACCCAAGAGCTATCAGAAATGGGATAAATAATCCCGGCATCAAGCTATTTTATGATCTCTTTTTTCGCTACCTCTTTCATGCTTGGGTTTAGCCTTCTTTGGCCTTCAATGGTCTTGTCATGGTACTCATCCAAGATAATCTTGTGCATGTAAATGGTTAGGCTAATACCTCTGATGTCTGCCAAAGTCCACCCTAATGCTTGTTTATAATCGCGTAGTATTGCCAACAATCTTACCTCCTAATCATTAGTGAGACCAGTGGCAATGATCACTGACAGAGTTGAGTGTTCACCTAAGTAAGCATACTTCAAGTGATCTGGCAGTGGTTTCAGTTCCAACGCTGATGGCTCCTCAATTGATGGTTTAGGTGCCTTGATTTCTCTATCGGCCAACTGTAGTGGCTTAGAATAACTCGCCTCTTCAGCCTCCAAGACTGGTTCTTCTGGTTCCTCAAACAGATCAGCTATGCCATCTAAATTGTTGGCATCAAAGTCTGTATCCTGGCATAACTGTGTCATGTCCAAAGTGTAAATGGACTCCATCATCTCCTCTTCTTGGCACTCATCAGGTTCATCTGCACATTTCAAAGCTTGAAACACATTAAATGTAACATGCTGGTCATTCATGCGCATTGTTAGTTCCCCTTTATGAACATCAATTAAAGCTCTACTCGTGGCAAGAAAATGTCTCCCCAAAATAATCAGGACATTAATATCAGCCTCATAATCCAAAATGATAAAATCAACTAGAAAAATAAATTTGTCTACCTTTACCAACACATCCCCAATCTTACCCTTAGGATGTGCATAGGATCGGTCTGCCAGCTGAAGTGTCACCGTGGTAGGTCTTGCTTCTATGCCAAGCTTCTGAAAAATTGACATTGGCATCAAGTTGATGCTAGCTCCTAGGTCACACAGTGCCTTGCCCATGAATTTGTTGCCAATGGTGTAGGGAATAGTGAAACTTCCCAGATCTTTCAACTTTGGTGGCAATCAGTTTAGGATCATGGCACTGCATCCTTCGGTTAGAGCAACAGTTTCAAAGTCTCCCAACTTCCTCTTTTTAGACAGAATGTCCTTCATAAATTTGACATAGTTGGCCATTTGTTCAAGGGCTTCTACCAATGGAATGTTGATTTACAATTGCTTAAGAACCTTCAAGAAGCGCTTGAACTGCTGATCTTGCTTATGCTTTTGAAGCCTTGCTGGAAATGGTGGTAGCAGGTAAATACGTGTCTGCTTTGCTGGCTTTGCCAACGCAGTGCTGGCATCAGTCTGTTTGGCCTCGGTGTTGACATCAATGTGCTGTCTGGCATCAGTTCTAGTATCATCTATTTTTTCTTCCTCTTTCTTTGCTTCCCTGGATTATCTGCTGGCACAAGCTTTTCAACTTGGCAATTAATTGGCTGCTTAGCAACTTTCTCTATCTCGCACTGCTTACCACTCTGAAGAGTTATAGCTTTGCACTGCTCATTGTCTTTGTCCGAGCATCTTCTATGTCACTTGGCAATGCTCTTTGGGGTCGATTGCTGGGTGCATTGGCAATCTGCCCTATTTGGACTTCCATGTTTCTCATTAATGCAACCAAACTCTGGACTGTGGCATTATTCCTCTTCATGTACTCTATGAGTGTGCCACCCTGCCCTTGCTAAAAATTGTTTTGGGCTTTCTATGGTATGGCATTCTGATAGAATGCTGGCATGGCATTGTTATTCTGCCTCTGGGTATTCTGGTGCTGGGCATTATACTGGTTACCTCCTTGATTTCCCCATGCTAAGTTAGGGTGTTGTCTCCAACCTTCATTATAAGTATTAGAGTTAGGATTATAGTAATGATTAAAACAAAATTTACCGATTTAGGGTTGGCGGGGCATTCATCCATATGGTGATTCTCTCCACAAATTGTACAGAAACGATCTAATGCTTTGACTTCTTGGGACTCGTTGTTCTTTTGCAACGTTCTTACCATGCTAGTAAGGTTGGAAATCTCAACATGAATGCACGTTAGTTCGTCAACCTGAAATTTCCCATTGGTTTTAGTTCTGGTCCCAAGTCTCGCAACAGGATATTCAAAATCATTGATTGCCATCCTCTCTAAAATGTCAATAGCCTCAGTATATGTTTTGTCAAGCAATGAACCGGCTGCTGAAGCATCAACAACAGTCCTTGTTTGTGCGTTCAGTCCATTGTAAAAGGTTTGGATCTGGGTCTAATTCGGGAATCCATGCATAGGACACCTTCTCAATAGGTCTTTAAATCGTTCCAAGGAAACATATAAGGTCTCATCCTTAGCCTGCCTGAATGTAATAATCTCACCCCGCAGCTTGGCAGTGAGTGATAGCGCCTGGAACCTTGTCAAGAACTTCTAGCATAGGTCTGCCCATGAAGTAACTGAGCCAGGTGGCAAGGAATTAAGCCAAGCCTTTGCTCCGTCTCTCAAAGAAAAAGTAAATAACTTCAGCTTCACGGTATCTTCAGGTACTTCATTTTGTTGGAATAGCTGGCAAATCTCCATGAACTATTTTAGATGTTGCCTCGGATCTCCAGTGAGTGCTCCATCAAACTGAACTACATTCAAAAGAGTTTGAATCATTACTGGCTTAAGTTCAAAATTGGCAGCGTTTACCTCTGTGCCAACAAGTTCTGGCATTAAATTGTCAGTGGTTGGTGCCGAATTTTCTCCAATAGGTCTCTCATTAATAGCTGGGACAACAGGTGGTGGTGGTATCTCATTATTAAGTGGATTTCCTCCATTGTTCACCACACCATTCCCTCCATTACCTTGGTTTTGCATCTCTCGAAATCTTTTTTTAACCTCCGCAATGTTTTCTCAATTTTTGGATCGTATGGCCACTCGTCCACCACATGATGGCTTTTGGTCATACACCGACAAAAATAAAAGGTAAAAACAAAAACAAAAACAAAAACAAAAATAAAAATAAAAATAAAAATAAAAATAAAAGAAAGACAAGTAAGAATTTAAAAACAATCAATTCTTTTGCAATCCCCTACAACGGCGCCAAAAACTTGTAGACTTTCTAAGTGAATGCTAGCAAAAGGGGCAAAAGATATGTGTTGGAAAAATATAAAATAGTGCCAAGATAAGTCTTTTGCGTGCAAGTATACATGGTCTGCAAGTAATACAACAGTTAAGCTGAGTATCGATCCCACAGAGATTGACTTGGAATTCAATTGCCTTGATTGTTACTTGCCTTAAGAAAAAGGTTGATTTGATTTGAAATTGGTTTTGGAAAATAATTAAACATTAAAGGAATGAAAGTAAAAGTAAGGACATTGGCAAGGAAGGTGTTTTAATGAATGATGAGTGTTGGCAGGGAATGTCTGGTTTTTACGCTATTCATGTCGTGTCAGCCTTTAATAACAACATGTCTTGGCATTGTTTGCTGAGCAGATTCAAAATTAGAAAAGCCTCTCTCGATGGTCATTGCCCTAAATTGATCATGTAAAAACCTTTATATCTCTATAGTGCATGCTTTTAAATAAACCAATTTGATTAAGATCCAATATATACTCCTAAGAGGCCGATTTCACTCCCGAAGTAAGTTCATCTACTTGAATGACTTCTCTCGAAGCTTCTTTCCTTAGTATTCAACAACTTAATCGTTGCCACCCTAAGTCTGTTAAGATATTGAGGAGCAATAGGCCAACAGTGCCAGCTCTCGCTTGGCATAGTATTTAGGAAATATTAAAGTATGCCGAATAGTGAAAACATTGCCAAGACAAATTTATTATTGAAAACTAAAACATAAAAATAGCGTTCAACGCAAACATCCCCCACCAATTATGAAATTAGTTCATGGTGAGGGACTTAACCAAAAAACCACAAACGTTTCCCAAGTACATCATCATTTAAAACAAAATAAAATAACTTGAAAGAGAAAATGGGCTATAAGGGGTCTCTCGTTGCAACCCTTCAAGATCCAGGCTTCTCGGCCAAGTTGGTCGGACCACCCTTACTAGGTGCAGCCGGTTGTCAATCGTCACACACCAACTCCTCACTCTGATCTTCTTCTCTCCCAAATATTAGCTTGGTTGGTGTTTAAATAGGCGTGCGAGGAAGGGATATGATTAGCTCTTCAAATTTTGAACTTCAACTGCCCAAAGGATAAGGGATTATCATCTTATCCAAATTTGAATGAGAGCTGATCATGCTAGGGCTGACATCATACTGCCAACGTTGCCTTGGCGCCCAAGCTTGGCATGAATCTGCCAACAAGTCTTGGCACCATCTTATCCGCTATTTTTTTTCAGAAATTGATCCAATTGCTATCTTTTCAGAGCCTGATCATTTCCTATTTTTTTGGGGTCCAACAGCTTCTTGGTGTGGCATCAAGTTCACTTCTCTGCCAACCGGTGCTTGGCATTGTCTAGTCCATCTATGCCAACAGCACTCGGCATTCTCTCTGGCACTCCTTCCTGTGTTGCTTTTTTTGGCCCAAATACTATGCCAACCTGCAAAATTGCCAACAAAACAACCCTTCACACTGACATAGACAAAACTCTAAACTCCTTATGCAAATGCATGATTCTAACATCCTAATGCAACTAAATGTACCTAAAACAAGCAAAAACATTGTAAGATTGGCATTAAAAACAATACTTTTGGAGAGGTAACATGATGCAAAAGAATTCTGTCTAGTCCCTGATCTAGTCATTCCGCCTGAATTTAAAGTCCCTAATTTTGAGAAATATGACGGTACTAGGTGTCCTAAAATCCACTTGGCAATGTTCTGTAGAAAAATGGAAGGATATTTGAATGATGATAAATTGTTGATCCACTGTTTTCATGATAGTCTAGTCGGACCTGCTGCAATGTGGTACAACAGATTAAGTCAAGAGCATATTCGATTATGGGTTGATACCTTTGGAAATGATGAGAACTTTCTGAATGTTATCGCAATAAGACGGTAGGACATGACATCGGCAGAAATATTAATCCTTTGGGCCCTTGGTTTCCAAAAAAACAAAAAGAAAAAGAAAAAAGAAAAAAATAAGTTGCCGGATTGGAAAGCAAGATAGACCAACTTCAGGCTCAAATGAAGAATATTTGTAGTTTCAACGTCTTATGTTGAAGCACTTGAAGTTTCTTAATGATATACCTAGATTGTACATTTTTACAATCAATGTTGGAAGATTAATGATAAATTTGACTTTTGCAGGCATAGAAGAAGGTTGACCAATAGAAGAAGAGAAAACAAGGGATTCTATGCGCACTTTAGACTGAAAGATCGAGATATCTTAGGCAGAATAAGCAATGTCACCAAAGATCTCAGTGCTTCAAGCGAGAAATTGGGGATAGTTCATATTACTTCAGGTTGAATCCTTGTTAATTAATGATATTTTCTTGTTGCAGGATCAGTTTTTCCCCAGAAAATGAGATGAATTAGCATTCCTAGCAAAGAACGAAGAGCTCCTAATGGGAAGAGTTCGCATAGCAAAGATAGAGCTCCTAATGTGAAGAGTTTTCTCAGCAAAGGCAGAGTTCGTAATGTGAAGAATATGCCCAACAAAGAATCTAGAGTTCCTAATAAGAAGAATTTACTTTGTTCGACACCTTTGTAGAGAAGGGGATAGTTTGACAGAGGAATGAAGAATTTCATAATAAGAAGGACAGCTTCAAACCTCAAGAGATGAAGAATGACATGATCAATTCTGAGCCTTGGAAGATGAAGAATTTCGAAATAAGAAGAACAGCTTCAGGCTTTGATAGTTTAGAAGATGGCCACGGGATTCAGACAAAATCCGTGTCTTTTCAGTCTTTGCCCACTTCTTGTTCCACAGCAATGAGCAAAGAGGGGCAGCTGTAATACCCGTATTTTGTCCAGGGTATTCGAATATATACATAAATAAGGCGAAATAAATAAATAGTAATAACTAAATAAAAGTTAGCCTAATATAAATAAATATCCAAATAATGTCCAATTACATTCTAAAAAACCCAAAGCCTAAATACAAATCTAAGAGCCCATTTCAAAAGCCCAAAACTCTATTACATATAATTTCCCTCCCAAATTCGGATAAGCCACAGCCCAAACTAGCACACTTGTGCTTATATGGCCCGCCAAAATGCCACGTGGCATCCATTCATTGGCCCGAACCAAAGCACGCGGATCGTGCTTCATTTTCCCGTTCAGTGCTGATATCATCCTCCACTATCCTATAAATAGGAAGAAAGAGTGTGTCTGGGGGCTAATAATTAGTCATTAAAAAGTAACAATAATAATAAATAAATAAAAGTAATAATGAAGAGAGAGAGGATACCTGGGGAGCTGAACTGGTGGAAGATGTAAGGTCGCCGAAGAAGTTGCCAGAGAAGCTTGTTCATCGCCGAAAAAGTCGACTGTTGTCGTGATTACACCGTCGGGAAGGTAGTTTTTCCTCCTTTTTATTTTCTCTACAAAATAAACATAAAAAGACATTAGATTGAAATGAAAAATAAAACAAAAATGGTGAATATATATAAAATATCGAGTTTCGGTGGTGCTCATATGTTTAGGCGCCCGAAGTAATTTTTTCTGAGGGCAATGACGAAGTCGAAGAGGGCTCGGGTTGAGTAGTTTTAGGTTTGGGATAGCTAGAGATGGGTGGTTCTGACGAATTAGGGTTAGTCTAGGGTTTAGGTTCAGAAAATGGGAGAAAATGGAATTTTTTAAGGTTTTTTTGGTTTGAACGACGGCGGAGCACGGCGGCGGACGGGTGGCCATAAATCACCTCGCAGCGGCCAGCGTCTCTTACGGCGGCCGAAATTCGAATCCCGGTGGCCGACGAACAATTGAGGGGTGGCCGGAGGTGGTTGCTGAAGATTGAAAGGCGGTGCTTGCGGCGGAAAGTTGATGGACCTTTGGGTGTTCATCATGAACACCATCTGAAATTGGTGAATTTTGATCGATTTGGGTGTTGTTTCTGGGTTTAAAGGGTGTTGGTGTGCAGAGGATTTGGGAAGAGGAAGAGTGAAGAGAGAGAACGGGTTGAGCGTTATGGCTGATTTGACTCGTTCCAGGGCTTTTTATAGCCGAGTCAAAATGGTGCCATTTTGGCACCGGGTCAAGGCCAGGGTCCGCACATTTTTGAACGGGTCAAGCATGACCCGCGCACTTTTATTCGGGTTGCCTTTGGTTTTGGCCCAAAGCTTTGTATTCTTTCAATTTGGTCCCTAGTCCCTTATAATTGAGCCTCATACTTAGTAATTCATGCAATTGAGTCCCTCATACTCTGTAATTGAATCTCCAGATTTGTAATTCTTTCAAATGGGTCACCTATGGGTTTTGTAATTGGGCATTTAGTTTTGTAATTCTCTCAATTTAACCCCATATTAATAAAATCAGTTTTAATATTCAATTTCTTTTATTTTAATTATTCTATTTAATTAAATACAATTAAACTATATATTTGATGCATGTTTTAATCTTAGCATATAGTATATTTTGTTAGACAATTAAATACACTTAATTAAATATTAGAGCCTTTAACCTGGGTTCTCTAATTAGGATTCAATAATTGAGTAGGATAGATAATTGTAGTAATTAAATGTGCATTAAATATAAACTTTAAAATTCAAATTTGGATGATGTTCCATTGTTTACAATGGGGTGTTATCTCAACATGGATTTTAATTGATTGTATTTAATGTATATTCCACATATAATTAAATATAAATTTAGTCTTTAATTAAAATTAAACAATTAATTAGAATACATTGTAGTTAATTAAATGTATATTAAATAGAGCCTTTGGGGCCCAAATTTGGATGGTGTTCCATTGTTCACAATGGGGTATTATCTCAACATTGGTTTTAAAGGCGTACATTTAATATACATTTTCACTTATAATAATGACATAATAAATTGTTATAGCCTTAATTCGGACTAGAACTTTAATTAATTAGAAGGATTAATTAATTAGGAATATGATCAGTTTAAGGGCTTTAAATATATAGAAGGTGTTCAAGCAATTGGCATTTTCTCGTAAAAGCCATTAAATTAATTAATACTCATAGTATAAATAACTAATGAATTAGAACCTTTTTAGGATTAATACTTAAAATAAACAAGACAATAAAAGGACATTCATTAAAAACCTTTTATGTTGGAAATTCATTTATTTAATATGAATAGGGGTGCCACCTAACGGGGTGCTTTTAATCTCATATTCGAACAAAATAAATTTCCTTATAAAAGGATATTTGCATTTGGAATTTAAATTTAATTAATAATTATGGGATAAATTAAATTCAAATAATTATTCGAAATGCCAAAATGCTACGTAAAATTGAAGGTACCGATAACGGGCGTTCGTATGGGTGCTAATCCTTTTCTACACGTAACCGACTCCCGAACCCAATTTTTAAGACATAATCTCTGGTTTGTTTTTCCGGTGTCCGGTCTACCTTGAAGTGATCGGTGGCGACTCCAAAATATTTTTTTAAGGATAAATCAAGGAAATTCCAATTTAATATGAAAAACCCTAAAATTTCAAGAATAAATTAAAAATGACCAGAAAACCCTAATTTTTTAAAAGATCAATTGTCAAACTATTTTTACACATCCGATTTCAAAAATGGTCGCGACAGTCCTTTAGCAATTCTCACACTCCTTCACATAAGACTCTATTGTAGACTTCAATTTAGGCCAATAAAATAGATTTTGATCCTCTGGTAAGTAGCATGTGAACCAGAGTGATCTCCCCGTAGAGAGTCATGCAAGATTTTCAAAATCTACTGCCTCAACTCTCCTAACACTCCCACATAAACCTTCTTAAACCTCAATACTCATTTTGCAAAAGTCCACTTTGTATTTGTTGCCTTCTGTGTCACTGTAGCAATTATCTTTTTTTTTTTTGTCAATGAATCATCTTCATAACTTTTTTCAATTTCCTGAACTCATGTGGGGTAACTTGCACAGCTGAAATTTGATTGTTTTTAGCCTTCTCTTCAAACTGTCTTGATAGAGCATCAACTATTGTATTTGGTTTACCCTTTCTATACTGAATTACATAATCCAACCCAAGAAGTTTTGACTGCCCCTTTTTTGAATAGTAGTTGTAGGCTTTTGTTCCAGCAAATGCTTCAACTATTCATGATCTGTTTTAATCACAAAAGTTCCTCCTAAACAATGTATATATTTTGAAATAGCCATCGAAATACCCAAGTAATCTTTCTCATAAATATACAAGTCTACATGCCTCGGTCCAAGTGCCTTGCTTATGTAAGCCAAGGGCCTGCCATCCTGAGTCAACACTGCTTTAATCCCTTTTGAAATTGCATTAGTCTTTAGGCAAAAGGGTTTGTTGAAATTGGGAATGGCTAGTATAAGAGCTTGACACAAAGCCTGCTTCAATCTCTTAAACGGTGCTCTAGCCTCTACCGTCCAACAAAAATTCCTTAACATTATCAGTTAAAGGCTTACTGATTTCTTTAAACCCTCTTATGAACCTCTTATAATAACTAGTTAATCGCAAAAACCCTATCAAAGATTTCAAATTTTTTGGTAACTGTCAGTTTTTCATAGCCTCTATCTTGGAAGGATCAATAGACACTCCTTTAGAAATGATGTACCCAAGTAGTCAACTCTATTTTGTCCAAAAAAGAACTTACTTTTTTAGCAAACAATTGATTCCTTCTCAATATTTCTAGGACCTTAGCAAGGTGCTGAACATGAGCTGTCAAGTCAGGGCTATAGACCAATATATCATCAAACATTACCAGAACAAACTTTCTGAGACAAAGTTTAAACAACTTGTTCTTAAGAGATTGAAAAATAGCAGGAGCATTAGTGAGTGCAAAGGACATTACCTTGAATTCAAAATGCTATTGATGAGTCCTAAAATCTATTTTTTGAACATCCTCCTCTTTCACTCTAATCTGCCAATACCTTGATCTCAAATCTATTTTTGAGAAATACGCAGCTCCTTTCAATTCGTCTAATAAGTCTTCCACCACTAAAATTGGGAACTTATTCTTAAATGTTAGGGAATTCAATTGCCTACAATCCACACACAAACACCAAGATTCATCTTTCTTTATTAGTAAACAAGGGGATACAAAAGGGCTACTACTGGTATGAATAACTGAAACAGTTAAAATTTTCTTGATTTGCCTTTCAACCTTTGTTTTCTGAAAATGGGAAAATTTAAATGACCTTAAATTAACTGGAAGGGTATTAGGTTTCAATACTATAGCATGATTATGAGTTATGTGGTGGCATTCCTTGGGGCTCACCAAATACCACCTTGTATTCCTCTAATAAGGGATGTATCTCTTCAGGAGCTACACTGTTCATGGCTTCAACACTCAACAAGTAAATTTCTCCCATCATGTCTGGATCCTTTTTAGTTAGCTTTCATAATCTCTTTCATGATATCAGTTTGATATCAATTGCCCCTTTCCCTTCCCTGTAAAATTATTTCTTGTTCTTCCTTATTGAAGCTCATTGTCATTTCATTGAAGTCCATCAATATAGGGTTATACGTCCTCATCCAGTACACTCCTAAAATCATATCACCGCCTCCCATATACAATACCCTAAAATTATACTTAAATTGGTATTCCTTCATCTTTTAACTCAGTAAATTACTTCTTGCTGTGCTATAAAATTTCTCTCCATTAGCAATTGTAATGGCAAATGGTGGGGTCTGCATGATTTCTACTCCTTCTCTAGCCCACTTTGGTGTAATGAAACTATGAGTACTTCTACTATCCACTAAGATATTCAGGGGTTTTCCTTTGATTAATCTTTGAATCCTTAAATTGGTATTTCTTTGATTAATCTTGTCCTTCCCGTGTTTCCCCACTGCCCGGTTTAATTTCTTCTTCTTTTGTATTTTCTAGGCACTCTTCTTCCTCCATAAGGTTTAACCATTTAACCTTACATTGGCGACCTAGTCCAAACTTCTTTCTACATTTAAAGAATAATTTGTATGCCCTCATGTACTCTATGAGGCCCTGCTTATTAGCTGAAACAACATCATTCACCTTTTGAGGTTGGTTGGACTGATAATTCTTTGGTGGAGAGTTGACATTCGAGTATACTGAACTCCTTAGCCCATACTTTTGTCTTTTGTGCTCCAACTCCATGAATAACTCATACAATTTGACTTGTCTACTTGCATCAAACAAGGTCCTTTGCTGCAGTACCTTGACTCTGCATTTAAGTTCTTTCTTGAGGCCACTAATAAATATAGACACAAAATACCCTTTCTCCAGTGTGAGATTCTGCTGTAACACGAAGGGTATCAACTCTTCAAATTTTTCTTGATACTCTTCCACAGAATCCATTTACACCAGCTTGCTAAACTCTTCTATTATATTACTGTAGATTCTGTCACAAGACCTGTGACATAGATTTAATGCAAACTCTTGCCAAGTAAGCTTATGTTTCTGTGTAGTATATTCATTAAACCAAGATTCTGCTTTTCCCCTTAAATACATTGATGCTAGTTCTACCCTTTGACACTTAGGGACACTAAAAAGAATAAAGTATTTTTCACACTTTCTAGCGCATTCTTTTTAACTAACACCCTCAAACATTTGAAGTTCCTGGTCTAGAAAAAAAAGAGTTTTGGGTATTTCTATTCATCATTTCTTCCTCTTTTATTAAGGAAGTTTCACCACCACAACTTGGTTTCAAGGCCAGAGCTTTAAATGGTATTTTTTTATCATTTATAAACTCTGGCTTTTTGGCCAAAATTCCAACTTCATCAAACTTGAATATCTTTCTTTTTCATCAAGAATAGTTACCTCAACATGCTGCTTCCCATCTCTTTGAGTTGAGCTAGAACCCTAATTCAAGTTTTTTTATGGGATTTTCGAACTTGCTTCTCTTGTCTTCGCACTCAGAATACTCAGGATCTTTTTTATGTAGCTCTCAGTGGCGTCAAATCTGGATTCTAGATTACTCATTTTGTCCTTCAGTTTCTTCTGTTGCTCCTTCCATCCTGCAGGAGCTGCACCTTATGTTCTCACTAGTTCTGGTTGAGTTGTTAAACCAGTACCCTCTATCATGTTTTGATTCTTTTTTGGTTTTCTCAGCTTGACTTGATTATCAATTATAGTGTTTGCAGTAAAAATTAAAGAAAGAATTTCATAAGTAGAGAGAAATTGAGACAAGAGAGATAATTTTGTATTTTATTCATTCGATAAAAACTTAATCTTTAAACATGGTTATATAGCTGGATTACACAGTACAATGACAAATTAATTGTTTACATCTGTGCAGATTGAAACAGTACTCTAACTACCCTCAACCTCATCAGCTTCATTCAGCTCAGACTGGACTTTCTGCCTTGGATTACCCTCGTGACCCATTTCCTCCAACTTCTTACCAATGGTTTGGGCTCCATCTCTAATGGACACATTCTAGTCTTTAGTTAAAACGACATCGTCCTGTGTTGTAGCCTCATTAAGCGATGTAACACCGTTTGGTGGAGTCCCTTCAATAAATTGATCCATGTTCGAATTTAGCACCAATTTCCTCTTAATTCCTAATTCATTTCGGCTGAACCCTGATTTCTCCTTTGTCTCCCCCAATTCTTCTCTGACAGCCATGACATATTTATAATTGGAAATTTATTTCATTTTCATATCGGTAAAAACTTATATAATATGCTAAACTGTTCTGTAATATAATTTTTTTTAAGTTATTCTGTACAATATAGTTAAAAGTAATTTTTTTCCCATAAATCTTATGTTTTTATAAAAACTAGTAAGTTGGTCGGATAATGAAACAATAGTATGATCGGTTTATCACCAATCCAGTTACGAAAACTTTACTTTTTTAAAGATATAGTTTGGAAAATACCTTTTTTTTAACCAGAATGCATGATTTCATTGATGAAAAATCGTACAAAAGAGATATCTCTAAGTGCTTTATTAAAACTTTTTTAAACCTAGTTGTAGGAAAAGAGTGGACATAAAAATAAACATAGAAACATAAACAAACCATAAAACATTGAATCCTATTTCATCATACAGTCTAGAGTTTACAAAAAACTTTGATATATAAGTTTGTGTAAATTTTAGTTTACACAAGTTTTTTAATTTGTACAGTTAAGAGTTTAGGGTTTAGAGTTTATGGTGTAAAATTTAGGGTTTAGAGTTTAGAGTTTAGAGTTAAGGTTTAAGATGGAGAGTTTAAGATTTAGGATGTTAGGATTAGGGATGTATGGTTTAGATTTTATAGTTTAAAAATATGAAAGATTGTGTAATTTTTTTACACAGTTTGTGTATCAAAATACAACATTTAAAGAAAAAAAACTTTGATACACAAGTTGTGCACAAACTTGTTAATAGTAAGGTGTATGGTGTTAATTTAGGGGTTAGATTTTATGCTTTATAATTTATGATTTAGGGTTTAGGATTTTAACTTTGAGAATTTAAATTTTAGATTTTGAAAAAGGGTTGTGTAATATTTATTTTACACAGTTTGTGCATCAAAATATAGTTCAATATTAAATTGTTTATTTCTATAGTAAAGAATATTTTAAGAATAATTATTCCATGCACAAGTGTTTGGCGCCTTAGTTTTAGGGTTTAAGGACTCCATTTATGGTTCAAAGGTTTAAGTGTAGTAGTTTTGAATTTAGGGGTTGTTGATAGAATTTAGGGGTTTAGGATTAAAATTTAGGGTTTATAGGTTAAAACCTAAACCCCTAACCATATTACACTAAAACCTTAAACCCTAAATTCTAACCATGAACCCTAAATTCTAAACCCATACACTAAAATCCCTAAACTCTAAATTAAAACCCTAAAATTAAGACGTTTGTGATAACAAAAAGCTTCCATCGTGGGATAATAATCCATATTTTAATTGAATAATTTAAAAACAAGAACATATAAAAAATTTATATAAAAAATATATAATTTATATCAAATACAGTGCTTATTATATGTGAAATACATATATACTCACCCTTGTCAGACTCTTAAATTTCTTTTTCAGGGGCGTCTTCTCTTGATTCCTTTTATTTTAACAAGTATCATCAGATAATTCACTGAAATAACGAGATCATCTTTCATTATAGGCATAAAGCCAAAAAAATAGCTCAATGTTTAGTTAAATAGTCATTTTGGCCTATATTCTTTTTCTAGAGTAATTTAACACTTAACGTTTTATTTTGGGTCAAAATGATCTCTGCGGATGAAAACTGTCAGTCAATTGACTGTAAATGGCTTAAAATGGTGTGACAAACTTATATGACAGTGCACGCTGACATGACAGTATCATATAAATAATGTGTTGACTTGAAAAAATATTACATCAGTAAAAAAATAATTTTATAAAATTATACAAAACTTATCATTCTATCAAGTCATTTCAAACTGTTTACTGCTAGTTTTTTAACAATTTTCAGTCGTAGAGAGATTATTTTGACATAAAATAAAATGTTTGAGTATTTTTTTACTTTATGCCTTCATTATATGTAACTCAAAATCCTTATGTGTTTTGTCGCGTTAAGGATTTCATGGAGTATCCGAAACATGCAACGCCAGCAGAAGAAATTTCGCTCTCATATTTGGTCCAGCTGCTCACATGCAAAATGTCCCCAAGCAACTATCACGCTCCTCTTACTTTTTCTTGGATATACGTGTATATATACGAACACATATATGCATGTATTTAAGTTTATAATTTTGAATATGATGAGATTATATAAACTTAATACGAGAAAAATAATTAGATTGCGACGGAAAAATAATAATTTT
Source organism: Hibiscus mutabilis (assembly GCA_019671005.1). Lineage (NCBI taxonomy): Eukaryota > Viridiplantae > Streptophyta > Magnoliopsida > Malvales > Malvaceae > Hibiscus > Hibiscus mutabilis. The sequence continues at coordinate 21,401,962 of CM033728.1, read as the reverse complement.
GATGTCGGGTTGGAGTCCAGTTACCTAAGCTCCTGTAAGGGCAAGGAAAGGATTAAAGGAAGCAGTAATCAGATTTATAGGACAGGGCTGGATATAAGTGAGAGAGAGAGAGAGAGAGAGAGAGAGAGAGAGAAAGAAATAAAATAGGCAGTGTAAGGGGAGTGTGTTTATATCTATGGACGAACTTAAGAATTGTGTTAGGATATATAATTTTAAAAAAATATATATATTAGTAATTCAAGGATGTGAAATTATAAAGTTTTTAAAATAGGAAAATATTTTTTATACATAATATTTTAATTTTAGAGTTTATGAGTTTAAATTGTAGTTTAGAGATTGAGTTTAGGTCATAAGTTTTAGAAATTATGATTTAGGGTTAAAGTTTAGGGTTTAAAATTTAGAGGTTATGATTATGGATTTAGGTTTTAGATTTTATAGTTTAAATATGAAGAATTGTGTATATTTTTTAGACAACTTATGTATCAAAATATAACTTTTAAAAACTGAAAATACTTTGATATATAAGCTTTTTGAATTTTAGGGTTTAGATATTTATGTTGTAGTTTAGAGTTTAGGAATTTATGCTGCAATATTTAGAATTTATGATTTATGGTTAGAATTTAGGTTTAGGGTCTAGAGTATAGGATTTATGGGGTTAGGGTTAGGAATTTAGATTTTAAATTTTATAGTTTAAATATGAATGATTGTATAATAATTTTACACAACTTGTGTATCAAAATATAATTCTTTTACATACTAAATTGAATCATCAAAAAAAAAATTACTGAAAAATACTTTGATATATAAGCTTTTTAATTTTATGGTTTAGATATTTCTGTGTAATTTAGAGTTTAGGGATTTAGGTTGTAGTGTTTAGAATTTAAGGTTTATGGTTAGGATTTTGGGCTTAGAGTTTAGAGTTTAAGGTTTAGGATTTAAATTTTTAAGATTTATGGTGTTAGGATTAGAGATTTAAATTTTAAATTTTATAGTTTAAATATAAAATGTTGTATAATTTTTTATACAATTTATATATTAAAATATAACTCTTTTAAAATAAAAAATTTAACCATCGATAAAAAAATATATAAAATACTTAGGAAAAATTTGAAATTTTTAGAGTGCCCGCACCCTCAATCCATTCCTGTGTATACCATTAGTTAACCTGTCACATTTTTTGGGACTCTTAATGTCTAATGCATTGACCGGATCTCCAGCCTTCAAAATATTATGATTTGGCTTAATAACTACTTTACCCTTGTTCTTTAGTAAAATTTCCGCTTTAGATCTTTTACTATTTTTTGTTCGGTGTAAACTCTTTTTTTTTCTTCAATTCGCTATCATTTAAACACCTGAATAATTTCATTTAGAAAAAAGATTATGTAGTTCAATTAGATTCTTTCACGTGTGAAAAGACAATTTTAAACATTCATTACATGTGAAAAAACCTATTTGGGCCACGTGGCATTTTTATTGGAAATTGTTAAAGGGATAAAGTGATAATGAATTAAAAGTTGAGTGCCAAACTAACCGAAAAAATTGTAAAATGGCTAAAGTGAGAATTTCACTAAAGTGGAGGGGGAATTTTAAGTATTACCTTCTGGTTTTAGTAAAAGGGTAAATTACTTCTTTGGTCACTCAACTTTGTTCATATTTTTATTTTGATTACTCAACTTTAAAAAATTTTAATTTCATCACTCAACTTTTGAATTTTGCTCTTTTTGGTTACTTACCATTAATCTTTAATGTCTTATTAATATTTTGTGATAAATTTATGAAAAAAAACTCCCCTGAAACTTTCCTCTCAAATGTAGATTTTCATACTCTTTTTGATTCGTCGACGTTTGAGTATTTTCTTCCAAATCAGAACGGTGGAGATATCAAAAGATAGGAGAAAACAATATATCTTAATTTCACACTGATAGACGGTGGAGATTGTTAATCAATCCATGAAAAGGTCTAAGCTTTATTTATGTTTTTGATTTCGAGGGGATTTCTAGAAAAACCAAACTAAGAATAAAAAAATGCGAGAAAGATGAACGTTTTGGTACTAGTTACGTGGCAAACGATGAGCAATGACAGTTGACAATAGTGGAGAAGGATTAATGCCATGAGGAAGAAGAATGTTAAAATATTAAGTTAATTTCATAAATAAAAATATGTTTTGATATGGTCATTAAACAACTAACGCCTAGGTGGTCTAGAAAAACGAATTTTAAAAGTTGGGTGATAAAATTAGAAAATTTAAAAAATAGATGACCAAAATAGAAATACAATAAAAATTGATGAATTAAACAACACTGACAGTGAACAACTTGTTTTTCACAAATGAGCCTAATTTAGGTTTTAAGGCTACAATTAGGGATGGCAAACGGGCGGGTACAGATACCCCCTCCTCATACCTATACCCACTTAAATTTTTCATATTCATCACCTACCCACCACCCACGGTGGGTATAATTTTTAAATTCACACCCTGCCACGCGAGTATATTCTCAAATTCATCCCTACACCCACTACCCAACTAGATACCCACCACCCGAACCGTACCCTCTTGTACCCACCTGGCAAGCAGCCCCTAATATCGAATTATGTGAAAACAAACCATAGACTTTTGTAAGGAAGAGTAAAACTTTGCATACTTTATTGATTAATCAAGTGCATATATATATTGTTGGGATGCTCGAACAATCAACCAAATGCCAAGAGAGGGTGAATTGGATTTTGGGTGTACATGGTGGAAGCAATGGGAAATTAAAAATAGACACAAGGATTTATAGTGGTTCAAACTTCTAACCAAGCTCTACATCTACTACCTTAGCTTCCCATTAAGGATTTTCTCAAATTACTATGAATTTATTCCCTTTTTCTAGGTTCAAGAGGAAACCTTTACAATCTCAAAGCTTATACCCCAAGGCTTTGAGAAAACCTTCTCTTACAAGAGAAAAACAAATAGCAAACAAGAAAACCCTCACAAGGTACAATGTTTGCACAATTAAGCTATCACCCAAAACCTAACACTTGAGCATATATGACAATTAAGCTCACAAGTGTGTTCTACAAAGAAAATGGCAACTAAAAGCACAAAACACTTTTCTTAATCATAGAATGTTGGCTTGATGTTTCTTGTATCTCCATGGCTGCTTGATTGAGTCTTTTAACCCTCTAATGTGTTCATGGCTGCTTGATTGAGTCTTTATTTTGATGACCGTTACTAAGCCTTCTTTCTCCAAGTGTCCTTCCTCCTTTATGTGTCATGAGCTTCCAAGATTTGACTTTGATCATCAATGGCTCAAGCATACCTACACAAGGCAATCAAGTAATTTTTGGTATCCAAATTGCTTTGGATCCAATAGAGTTAGTCCCAAATAACTTAGTTCCCTTAGGAATCTATTTTCAATGTCTTCCTTTCTCTTTGAAACAATATGACCTTTTGGAACCCAAATGTTTCGAACACATTTTCCATTTAAAAATCTAGGGGAACTAGATTGTATTTGATAAAAATTTGTTTTGGAGTTACCTCCAACTTCACATTTTTGAAAACTTTTGTTAAACAAATTCTTTTTGAGATCATCAACTTCCCTTTGATGATCCTCTTGAACTTTTAGAAGCAAGTTTTGTAAATCAAGTTTTTTTGTTCAAAATCTTTAAACCTTACTTCAAGTTCGAGAATGGTTTTAGAAAGCAACTCATTTTCGATTTTCAATTTTGAAAGCAACTTTTTGTTTTTCAAAAATGAAGCTTTGAACTCCAAACCAACTAATCATAGGCTTCTTGTAACTCATCAAAGGTATAAAAATTTAAATTAGATGAGTTAGAAGTTACCCTTGAATCTTCTTCGATGGCCATGAAACATAAGTGAGCTACCTCATTTTCGGTAGTCTTCTCCATCACTCCAAGTAGACATAAATATATTCTTCTCATGGCTTGATCCCTCATTGTTGAAATGAGGGCAATCGTACTTGGTATGCCCTAGCTTCTTGCACTCAAAGCATATGATGGGATCCTTCCTCTTCATTCTCGATTCATGTCTTGATTCTTCATTTTGTTGCTTCATGAATCGGGTGAAATTCATGAAGTGCTTGGCCATCTCTTCTTCTTTACTATCCTCTCCACTTGAATCTTTTTGTTGGCTTGTGCAGGATTTGAGAACAACAACATTCATGTCAATACCTTGCTCTATTACCTTTTTCTTCCCAATTTTTTCTCTTTTTTTTCTTCTTCTCATATTCTTTTTTTTTTATGATTTTATGAGTGAAAAGAGACCCCAAGAGAGTATTGATCTTCAAGGTCTTGAGATCCTTGGCTTTGATGATGGCGGTCATCTTTGAGTCCTATGACTCAGGAAAAGAATAGATAAGCTTTCGAACAAGCTTGTCTTCCGGTATAATTTCTACAAAGCCTTTAAGTCCATTGACGATGACAGAGAATCTATCGAACATCTTGGTGATGTCTTCATCTGGTTCCATTTTGAAGTTCTCATACTCAAGGTTGAAAAGACCAATCTTGGTCTCCTTCACTTCATTGGTTCCTTTATGAGTGACTTCAAGCTTGTCCCAAATCTCCTCGGCACTCTCACAAGAAGAGACTTTAGCATATTCTTTTGGGCCAAGTGCACAAAAGAGAGTGTTCAAGGCCTTTGCGTTTAGCTCCATCTTCTTGTGATCATCCGCACTCCATTATGCCTTGCATCTGTGAAGAACGAATGGGTCATCAAGAACAATGTCCCAAAGACGATAGTCTTTGGCTCTCATGAATTACATCATCCTATTTTTCCAATAGGAGTAGTTGGTCCTGTCGAAGTAAGGTGGCTTGTCGATGGATTGCACCATAAACTTTAGTTGATGTAGAATAGTTGAACTCCTCAAGGATCGACTCTAGGATGTTAATCTGGTGTAGACATAAAGCTTTGATACCAATTGTTGGGATGCTCGAACGATCAACCGAATGCTAAGAGGGAGGGTTTTGGGTGTTTATGGTGGAAGCAATGGGAAATTAAAAATAGGCGCAAGAATTTATAGTGGTTCAAGCTTCTAACCAAGCTCTACATCACTACCTTAGCTTCCCACTAAGGATTTTCCCAAATTCACTATGAATTTCTTCCCTTTTTCTAGTTTCAAGAGGAAACCTTTACAACCTCAAAGCTTATACCCTAAAGCTTTGAGAAAATCTTCTCTTACAAGAGAAAAACAAATAGCATACAAGAAAACCCTCACAAGGTACAATGTTTATACAGTTGAGCTCTCACCCAAAACCTAACACTTGAGCATATATGGAAATTAAGCTCACAAGTGTGTTCTAAAAAGAAAATGACAATTAAAAGCACAAAACACTTTTCTTAATCATAAAATGTTGTCGTGATGTTTCTTGTATCTTCATGGCTGCTTGATTGATTCTTTTAAACCCTCTAATGAGTTCATGACCGTTACTAGCCGTTGGGGTCTTTATTTCCCGCAATAAATACAGTTCTGGACTATTTGGTATCATCACGCGGGGACTGGTATCGGTACCTGTTCTTAAGAAAAATAGCTGTTAGAGAAATTTTAACACATGAGAATCCGTATGCTATACAAGCGTATCGATATGCACTATCGGGTATCGATACGGATGAGGCCGTATCGGTACGCCAAATGACTACTGAAATTTTTGAAACTTGAGGACAAAGGGTCGTATTGGTACTCTTAGCACCGTATCGATACAGGGTCCTCTGGGTATCGATACGGGTTATATCGTATCGGTACTCAGGACCAGTTTTTGACACTTTGGCTATTTGAAATCATTTGGAACTTGTCAAAAACCCGTTGAAAACATTTCAAACATATTTTTCAAGTTTATGGACTTTTGAAATAATTTTGCAAATTAGTTTAAGTCTAAAAACTTTTTTCATTAAGTTATATCAAAATTAAATAGGTTTATCATATATAATAATACATTTAAATTGGTATAAATTCTACTTAACAACAACTAACTAACTAATTATAGCTAACTTAACTAAAGCACATTTACGCCGGTATAAATTCTACTTAGCTATAGATAACTAACTTAACTAAAGCATATTTACACTGGTATAAATTCTACTTAACCACACATATTACAAATTTACAACCTGATTAATTCTAGCTTGATTATAAACCATAAATTCAAGCTCGGTCATAAACCATCATCTTTTTTCAAACTAAATTAATTGAGTTTAAAGTCTACAAACTTAAGGATTAATTTAGATTTAAAACAAACCAAGATCTTAGTACATAAAACACCATAATAAAAGGCATAATCAAAGTCTACAAATATAAGTGGTCAAAATTCATATGTTGAGTAGTTAGTGGGCGAGGCGGATGCGGGCAGATATGGTGCGAATAAGGTCTCAAATTCATCACCTACCCACTAACCACGGTGGGTATTGTCACTTTAATATCCCAAAATTTTGGATAGTGACTAAAATGAAAATTTTGAATGTTTTGTGGCTAAAGTATAAACTGTGGAAAAGTTTAGGGACTAAATTGTAATTTTCAAAAGTTATGTATTTTAGTCCCGTAAATGAATAGTTTACCCCCAAGAGTGATGTTTTCGTGTTGCCCGGATTTTTTGTACGGAGTCTGTATTATTGGCTATAAAGAATAAAATTTAGAAAAATATTCGGATAATTGGATCGAATCAGATATTCAAGATATTTTAAAGGATGATAAGGCAAGATTAAAAATGTTAATTCCATGTCTTAAAATGGTAGGATTTAACATGGACCATTGGATTAAAGTAAGTTTTCCATGTTAAATATGAGCCATTAGATAAAAAAAGGCAAGATTGTAATTTTGGAAATTTTCAAGGGTAAAGTTGGTAATCACTAACTCCTTGGATTAATTTTAACCCTTGGGTGAATCTTTTGACATGTGGCAAGATGCGGGACATTGGATTATAAGGGCAAAATGGTCATTTTGTAATAAAATGAATTAAAAATTCATTTATTTAAAAAAGATAACAAATGGCTTAAATTAAAAAGGATAGAAAAATCAAGATTTTCTCCATCTTTCTCCCCTTTGTTCGAAACCCTCTCCCAAGGTAAGAGAAAATTTCATTTCTAATTTTCAAGCTTATTTAGTTGGATTTTGGATGAAAGCATGAAACATAGAATTAATCTACATGAAATTCTCTATCTTTTGGTACCATTTATTCATGCTTTCCTTGCTTGAAATCTTAGTTTTATGATTATGATGGATGAAGGGGATGTTGAATTTGGATGATTTAAGATTAGATTTTGATGAAGTTATTGTTGTAGAATCATATCCAAGCTTGTGTTATGATTGAAACTACTTGAAAGTAGCTAAATCCTAATTTGTTTAAATTTAGGGTTTTAATGTGAAGTTGATTTTGGATTGATTTTGATATGAAAATAATTATAGAAGCTCGAAAATGAGGTTTAGAAGTTGAATTCATGCTTTAATCAAGCTGGAAATCTTGAGTATGGTGACCCTTTATATTCGGCCTATAGGAATAAATTAGGAAAAATTTATGAAAAATTTCCCTAATGTTCGAACTGATGTAAGAATAATTCTACAAGGTTTAGAATGTTATTTGAACCAATTTGGAAGTTTACAAAGTGTTGAGGACCAAATGGATTTTTAAGGAAAAATTGAAAGTGATATGGAAAATGATTAGAAATTATTGTGTTAAGCTTGAATGTATTCTTGGAATACTTGAATATGTTGTCTAATGATTTAATTTGAAGTTTAATGGCAAGGGACCATATTGAATAAGTTGGAAATATTGAGATGAATTCTAAAAGAATCCATTTTTGGTTATTTTATGAGATTTGAGAATGTATTGTGAATTTGTGATGGATATGAATAGTAAAAGAATTTTAGGAATTTTATTCCTAATATGTGCTTATGTTAGATTGATATAACATACGCTTTGAAATGTATGTGTTTGGTAAAAGATGAATTTATAGATCGTGATCGTGATCAAGATCGTATTACAAGCAAGTTTAAAGCTAAGGAAATATTTCAAGAGTAAAGTTAAGTCGACAATAAGATTACTAGTGAGGCATCAGGTGAGTGCAATGCATACATAACATGGTACATGAATGTTTTATACATCAGTAGGAAGACTTGCGATGAGTCTACCTTGTTTATATATTGGCATGATATTTATGTCATTGATCATATATTTGACATGTTTTAAATATGTCAAAGATTGAACATAAATGCATGGATCACTAGTTGTTTATGATGATATATTATAAATGTTATTTCGGATATGAACTTTCCAATGTAAATTACATTGATACACATTGCCATGGATGAAATAAATATGGAAAATATGCCCAAGTAAGTCATTGAAGGACATGGATAGTTGGCATTGCATAGAGTCCAGCAGCACGCTGCATACTCGGTTTAGCACTATAGTGTATATAAAGGACACTTAGTGTATATGGTTAGCACGACCTTATAAATGTGCGGATGGTTAGCACTGCCTTATAAATGTGCGGATAGTGGGCACGACCTTATGTTTATTAGCACTTCGGTGCATATTTGACTCGTGTACCCAAGGTCCTCATAGGTTATATTTGGGCTAAGGTTTATTGATAAATAAATGATAAAAGGGAAAGAGTTTATAATCTCTTGAAGTTATGGAAAGTATTTTGGTGAGAAATTTATATCCGGTTATACTATGTTAATACATGATTATCATGATGCATAAAAATTTAATATATGTTAATTTTTATAATTATGTTATGTTGCACTGAATATTATTATTGTCTCACTAAGTGTATACTTAGCGTGTGATGGTTTTCACGCATAGGAAGGAACCAAGTATCGGAGTAAGGAGTACTGGGCATCACAACAAGGAAGTTAATAAACAGTATCAATAATAACATCTTTTGATATGTTTTGATGTTACTAGATGGCATGTATATATTAAAGTTAGTCGGTTATATACTAGTTTATATATGGTTTGTAATAACATATAAACTAGTTTATGTTCATAGTGCATGATAAGTAGTTATATTATATTAAAAACTGGTTAATGTCTAGATAAGGTTAAATAGAATAATTGGATAGATTTTTATTTTAGGCAGTTATATTCCTTGTATATCATATATAAGAATTGTTAAGTTGCTGCCTGAAATCGGACCTAATTTGATAGAATAAAAATTTGAAATATGACTCTACGCGATAAATAGTAAAATGAATAATTTATAATTTTTTTTCTTATAATTACTAAAGAGAAGTGTTGATATATTCTTTATGTAATACTCTAATTGGTAAGGGATATCGAATACTAGTTAGGGTGTTACTTTTAATGGTATCAGAGCTGCAGGTTTAGCCGGTTCTGGATACGAATTGGGTTTGTTAACAGTCGGATTTATATACATGCCATTAGGATGTCAAAACTACTGATAATTGTATGAAAATATTTGGATGCCTAGTAAGTAGTATTGGTACTCCTTACTTATAAAAGATGATTGTGACATTAACAGATGTCAGATCATGAAGAATCCCGGCACAAAGCGGGAGTAATGAGGTGAATCAGAATCCGCCTCTTGCTTAGCAAAACGTAGAGGTACCAACTCATGATCAACGAAATATGCTTGTGCAAGATCAAGGCTTATTTCTTCAGGCATTGGATGCTATTATAAATCGACAAGCACCAGTATCAGTTTCAAAGGAATTAAGAAAAAATGAAAGCACCATAATCTCGAGGTGATATTGATGCAGATCCTATGGCCACCGATTATTGGTTAAACGATATTAAGATCATGCTGAGTAGGATTCCATGTGATGATCAAGGAAAGTTAGAAGGAGTTGTATCTTTGCTAATAGAACAAGCTAGTATGTGGTGGAATGTAGTCATTGCTCGGGTTCCTCCAGAACAAATTACATGGAAATTATTTCTGAAAGAATTCAAAGAAAAATGTATTGGAGATCTGTTCATTGAAGAAATGAAGCAGTAGTTCTTGGATTTGAAGCAATCGGACAGGACAGTCTATGAATATGAATGTGAGTTCAATAGACTGAGCCGATTTGCGACATAGTTTTTTCCAACCAAAAAGTCTAGAATTGATAAATTCATAGCTGGGTTGGATTCTCAATATAAAAGGGTAATGGTTTCTCGCAATTTTACCACTTTTCAAGAGACTGTAAATCAAGCAAAAGCTATGGAGAAAGTGGATCTCGAGGATAAAGCGGGGAAACAGGTTCAGACCGGAAAAAGATCTGGAAGTTCTTTTGTTGTGTCGTCATTTAAACGCAGTAAAGGTTTTCCACAGCAAAATATGCCAGCATTAGTTTCTTCAGTCAAAGAAGGCTCAGACTGTTACTGCAAGTTCTCGAGGTTCCAAATTTTGTCCTATTCTAGAATGCGAACATTATGGAAAGAGGCATTTTGGTCAGTGATGGTTTGCTGGTGGGGCATGCTATCATTGTGGGCAAGCTGGTCATTTCAAAAAGAATTGTCTAGAGCTTTATCTAGATCAGTCTGTTGCATCGCCTCAGAAAAGCAGAGGAAACAAAGGAGGCAAACCAGGAGTATCTGCGACCATACCTAGTCGAGAAGACAAGGCTGCTGCTCGAGTATATAATATCAAGACTGTTAATGATCGAGATGATCCGGAGATCGTAGCAGGTATGATCAAACTCTTTGGCAAACCTATTTTTTCATTGATTGATCCAGGCTCTACTCATTCTTATATTAGTTCTAAAGTAATACTTAAAAGAAATATTCTGGTAGAACCAATTTTGAATGGGGTAGTTCCTATTAATCCCCTAGGACAAAGCGCCAAAGTAGTTTGAATATGTAAAAAATGTCCTATAAAGATCCAAGGAAGAGAATTTCCAGCTTATCTTATGGAATTACCTTTCCAAAAGTTTGAAGTCATTCTTGGAGTGTATTGGTTATCGGCATATGATGCTACAGTCGAATGCCGATTAAAAAGGACAATATTAAAAAGATCATATGGTTCAGAAATAATATTTGTGGGAGAAAGGCAGAATTATTTAAGTAATGAGATTGTAGCTGTAGCGGTTGGAGAGTTATTATCACATGAGTATAAAGAATATTTAGCTCATGTGATAAATACTTCGGAGACAGACAGATCTAGAAAAGATACATACTATGCAGGAATTTCCAGATGTTTTTTGGGATGAATTATCGGGATTACCTCCGGATCGAGAAGTGGAATTTGGTATTGAAGTGCTTCATAGAACATCACCAATATCAATGGCACCTTACATGATGGTTCCTACAGAACTTAAAGAGCTGAAGGCTCAATTACAAGAATTATTAGATCGAGGTTTTATACTAGTATATCACCTTGGGGAGCTCCAGTCCTGTTTGTGAAAAAGAAAGATGGATCAATGAGATTATGTGTGGATTATCGTCAACTTAATAAAGTTACGGTGAAGAATAAATATCCTTTTCCAAGGATTGATGATCTCTTTGATCAACTTAAAGGAGCAATGGTGTTTTCTAAAATTGATCTTCGATCGAGATATCATCAATTGAAGATCAAAGAAGCTGATATACCAAAGACATATTTTAGAACTAGATACAGACATTATGAGTTTGTGGTAATGCCTTTTGGACTTACAAATGCACTGGCAGCTTTTATGGATCTGATGAATCAAATATTTCAACCATATTTGGATCAATTTGTGGTGGTATTCATAGATGATATATTGGTTTGTTCAAAAACTAAAGAAGATCATGATACTCATCTTCGTGTAGTTCTCCAGATCCTCTGAGAAAAGAAATTATATGCAAAGCTGTCAAAGTGTGAATTTTGGTTGTCTGAAGTAGCTTTCCTTGGACACATAGTCTTTGCGGAAGGAATTCGAGTTGATCCTAAAAAGATTCATGCAATACTCAAATGGAAAGTTCCTTAGAATGTTTCTGAAGTGAAAAGTTTCTTGGGATTAGCTGGTTATTATCAGCGATTTGTGAAAGATTTTTCAATGATTACTGCTCCAATAACTAAGCTATTAAGAAAAGATGTGCCATTTGTTTAGACAGATAAGTGTCAGGAAAGCTTCACAAATTGAAGAAGCTATTAACAGAAGCTCATGTCTTGGTACAACCAGAATCTGAGAAGGATTTCACAATATATAGTGATGCATCCCATAATGGTTTGGGATGCGTATTGATGCAAGAAGGAAAGTTTGTAGCGTATGCTTCTCGACAACTCAAAACTCATGAAAGAAATTATCCTACTCATGATTTAGAGTTGGCTGCAGTAGTGTTTGCTTTACAGATTTGGTGTCACTACTTATATGGTGAAAAGTGCTACATCTTCACGGATCATAAAAGTTTGAAATATTTGTTGTCTCAAAAGGAGCTTAATTTGAGACAAAGAAGGTGGATAGAACTGATCAAGGATTATGATGTAATCATTGATTATCATCCTGGGAAGGCTAATGTGGTAGTAGATGCACTTAGCCGGAAGACATTTTCTACCTTGAGAACATTGAATGCTCAGTTAAGATTACAAGAAGATGGTGCAATGATGGCTAAACTATAAGTTAAGTCTACTTTGATAGAAAGGATTAAAGAGTTGCAAGCAAAGGATACAGAATGTTTAGAAAAGAAAAAGCAAGTTGAACATGGTGAATCTAAAGGCTTTGAAGTAAAGTCAAATGGATGCTTATGCTACAAGGGACGTGTATACGTTCATGATGATGTCAGGCTAAAGAGAGAAATACTTTCAAAGGCACATTATAGTCCTGTAACTATGCATCCAGGAGGCAACAAAATTTATCAAGATGTAAAGAGTCGATTTTGGCGGCCTGGCATGAAATGAGCTATCTCTGCGTTCATTGCTAAATGCTTAACATGTCAACAAGTAAAGGCAGACCATCAATTTCCATCAGGATTGCTTCAACTGATCTCAATTCCGCAATGGAAGTGGGAAAAGGTCACTATGGATTTTGTAACAGGTTTACCATTGACGCCAAGTAAGAAAGATTCAATCTGGGTGATTGTGGACTGATTGACTAAAATGACACATTTTATACCAGTGCGAACAGACTATTCTTTGAACAAGTTGGCAGAGTTATATATTAAAGAAATTGTTAGACTTCATGGTGTTCCTATGTCTATTATATCCGGTAGAGATCCAAGGTTCACTTCAAGGTTTTGGAGTGCACTACATGAAGCTTTGGGAACTCGACTACATTTCAATACTGCTTTTCATCTTCAAACAGATGGACAATTGGAAAGAACTATTCAGATACTCGAAGATATGATCAGAGCATGCATAATTAATTTTGCAGGTTCATAGGGAAAAATATCTTCCATTAGCTGAGTTTGCCTACAATAACAGTTATCAATCAAGTATAAAGATGGAACCTTATGAGGCATTATATGGAAGAAAATGCCGAACACCATTGAATTGGTACGAGTTGGAGGACCGAAAAATCATTGGACCAGATCTTGTTCAAGAAATGGAGAATAAGATAAAGATAATTCAAGATAATCTCAAGGCTGCTTCTGATAGACAAAAGTCATATTCAGATCTTAAAAGAAAGGATATTGAGTTCGATGTTGGAGACAAAGTATTTCTAAAGGTTTCACCCTAGAAAAAGTTATTACGCTTTGGACGAAAAGGAAAACTTAGTCCAAGATTCATTGGTCCTTATGAAATCTTAAAAAAGGTTGGTCCAATGGCATATCAGCTAGCTTTACCACCGGAATTGAGTAAGGTTCACGATGTATTTCATATGTCCATGCTTTGAAGATACTGATCAGATCCTTCACATGTTATTACACCAAAAGAGATCGAGATTCAATCAGATTTGACTTGTGAGGAAGAAACTATAAGAATCATAGCCCGAGGAGAAAAACAATTAAGGAACAAAAAGATTCCTCTAGTTAAGGTTTTGTGGAGAAACCATAAAGTCGAAGAAGCTACGCGGGAAACAGAGAAAACAATGAAAAAGCAGTATCCGTACATTTTTGAACCAAGTATGTAAGGAAAATTCGAGGAAGAATTTTTATTAAGGGGGAGGATTGTAATATCCCAAAATTTTAGATAGTGGCTAAAATGAAAATTTTGAAAGTTTTGTGGCTAAAGTATAAACTTTGGAAAAGTTTAGGGACTAAATTGTAATTTTCAAAAGTTATGTATTTTAGTCCCGTAAATGAATAGTTTACCCCAAGAGTGATGTTTTCGTGTTGCCCAAATTTTTCGTACGGAGTTTGTATTATTGGCTATAGAGCGATAAAGTTTAGAAAAATATTCGAATAATTGAATCGAATCGGATATTCAAGATATTTTAAAGGATGATAAGGAAAGGTTAAAAATATCATTTACATGTCTTAAAATGATAGGATTTAACATGGACCATTGGATTAAAGTAAGTTCACCATGTTAAATATGAGCCATTGGATCAAAAATGGCTAGATTGTAATTTTGGAAATTTTCAAGGGTAAAGTTGGTAATCACTAACTGCTTGGTTTATTTTTGACCCTTGGATGAATCTTTTGACATATGGCAAGATGTGGGACATTGGATTATAAGGGAAAAATGGTCATTTTGTCATAAAATGAATTTTTAATTCAATTATTTAAAAAGATGACAAATGGCTTAAATTAAAAAGGATAGAAAAATCAAGTTTTTCTCCATCTTTCTCCCCTTTGTTCGAAACCCTCTCCCAAGGTAAGAGAAAATTTCATTTTTTATTTTCAAGCTTATTTAGTTGGATTTTGGATGAAAGCTTGAAACATGGAATTAATCTACATGAAATTCTCTATCTTTTGGTACCATTTATTCAAGCTTTCCTTGCTTGAAGCCTTAGTTTTATGATTATGATGGATGAAGGGGATGTTTAATTTGGATGATTTAAGATTAGTTTTTGATGAATCTATTGTTGTAGAATCATATCCAAGCTTGCGTTATGATTGAAACTACTTGAAAGTAGATAAATCCTAATTTGTTTGAAGTTAGGGTTTTGATGTGAAGTTGATTTTGGATTGATTTTGATATGAAAATAATTATAGAAGCTTGGAAATGAGGTTTAAAAGTTGAATTCATGCTTGAATCAAGTTGGAAATCTTGAGTATGGTGACCCTTTATATTCGGCCTATAGGAATAAATTAGGAAAGATTTAAGAAAAATTTCCCTAATGTTAGAAATGATGTAAGGTTTAGAATGTTACTTGGACCAATTTGGAAGTTTACAAAGTGTTGAGGACCAAATGGCATATTAAGGAAAAATTGAGAGTGATATGGAAAGTGATTAGAAATTATTGTGTTAAGCTTGAATGTATTATTGGAATACTTGAATATGTTGTCTAATGATTGAATTTGAAGTTTAATGGCAAGGGACCATATTGAATAAGTTGGAAATATTGAGATGAATTCTAAAAGAATCCATTTTTTGGTTATTTTATGAGATTTGAGAATGTCTTGTGAATTTGTGATGGATATGAATAGTAAAAGATTTTTAGGAATTTTATTCCTAATATGTGCCTATGTTAGATTGATATAACATACGCTTTGAAATGTATGTGTTTGGTAAACGATGAATTTATAGATTGTGATCGTGATCATGATCAAGATCGTATTACGAACAAGTTTAAAGCTAAGGAAATATTTCAAGAGTAAAGTTAAGCTGACAGTAAGATTACTAGTGAGGCATCAGGTGAGTGCAATTAATACATAACATGGTACATGGATGTTTTATACATCAGTAGGAAGACTTGCGATGAGTCTACCTTATTTATATATTGGCATGATATTTATGTCATTGATCATATATTTGACATGTTTTAAATATGTCAAAGATTGAACATAAATGCATGAACCACTAGTTGTATCTGATGATATATTATAAATGTTATTTCGGGTATGAACTGCCCAATGTAAATTATATTGATATACATGGCCATGGATGAAATAAATATGGAAAATATGCCCAAATAAGTCATTGAGGGACATGGTATAGTTGGCATGCCATAGAGTCCAGCATCATGCTGCATACTCGGTTTAGCACTATAGTGTATATACTTGGTTTAGCACTAGATTGTATATAAAAGACACTTAGTGTATATGGTTAGCACGACCTTATAAATGTGCGGATGGTTAGCACTGTCTTATAAATGTGCGGATGGTGGGCACGAACTTATGTGTATTAGCACTTCGGTGCATATTTGACTCGTGTACCCATTGTCCTCATAGGTTATATTTGGGCTAAAGTTTATTGATAAATAAATGATAAAAAGGGAAAGAGTTTATAATCTCTTGAAGTTATGGCAAGTATTTTGGTGATAAATTTATATCCGGTTATACTATGTTAATACATGATTATCATGATGAATAAATTTTTTATATATGTTAATTGTTATAATTTTGTTATGTTGCACTGAATATTATTATTGTCTCACTAAGTGTATACTTAACGTGTGATGGTTTTCACGTGTAGGAAGGAACCAAGGATCGGAGTAAGGAGTACTGGGCATCACAATAAGGAAGTTAATAAATGGTATCAGTAGTAACATCTTTTGATGTGTTTTGATGTTACTAGATGGCATGTATATATTAAAGTTAGTCGGTTATATACTAGTTTATATATGGTTTGTAATAACATATAAACTAGTTTATGTTTATAGTGGATGATAAATAGTTATATTATATTAACAACCAATTAATGACTAGATAAGGTTAAATAGAATAATTGGATAGATTTTTATTTTAGGCAGTTATATTCCTTGTATATCATAGACAAGAATTGTTAAGTTGCTGCCTGAAATCAGACCTAATTTGATAGAATAAAAATTTGAAATACGACTCTGCGCGATAAATAGTAAAATGAATAATTTTTAATTTTTTTCTTACAATTACTAAAGAGAAATGTTGATATATTCTTTATGTAATACTCTAATTGGTAAGGGATATCAGATACTGGTTAGGGTGTTACAGTCGTGGCGAGGACTCAGGGTTGATAAAACTGTTTGGAGTCCCCCCGATCTTTTTAATTAGGTATGTTGGAAACCTAAAGAAAACCAGAGATTTCAAAATCTTGGGTTCGGGGGCACGATTTTCAACCATTCCCCAACTATTAGGGGAAAGCTGAGATTAATCCCACTTGAGAAAATACCCCACTTTTCATGATGCAAGGAAAACACTTTTGAATGATATTTTATGTTATTAAATAAATCTAGTGGAACCTAAAATGTGTCATTTTATTCTAAAGGCCTAAATTGAGAAGGCTAATCCTAATGGGTTCCATTAAATAATTAAATTATCTAGAATATCTAAATTTATTATTTAAAAGTAAATTATGCGGGAAACCTATATCTATGGCGTTAACTAAAAGCTACATTGTTAAAGGGCTAACCTATGTAAGTTAAGACTAAAGATTAACTCTAAAGAATCTAACCTAAAAGTTTATTTGTTATGAAATTATTTTTTATAAAAAATTACTAATTAACTTAGAAGAAGACTACACTAAAGGCTTATCATTGTAAAACTAATATTATCCTTAAAGAACATGGATATACAAGTAATGAAAACTCAATGGATTAAATGGAACAGCCATAAATAAATAATTGAATTAAATTAAAAAGAAAAAAATTAAATAAAAATATGGACTAAATTGCATGAAATAAAAACAAAGGGCTAAATTAAAACGAAAAAAGGGACTAAAGTAGAAAGATTCCAAACAAAGGAGCCACACTGCAAGATTGGTGAAAGTAGGGCACATGACAGACACGGGTGTGGGTTATTAGTCCTTGTGATAGAGTAGCGCAAATCTAAATAAAAGAAAAAAAAATCAAAATAAAGATCAAGTCTAAAAATTCAAATTTGCTTATGGTGGTGGCATCAATGGAGGAAGCTTGAATATGTGGAGATGACGTGATGAATTGATAGTTATCCTCGGCACCCTCTTAGACACAATTATCTAAGCAAGCAACCTCAAGCGGCTCTAACTCACCCTTCCAAACGCGATTGTATAGACAAGCAGGAGTGTGAAGATCCTCAACAACAAATCACAAGAACTTGAAGAATGATTTGCTTCTATAAAAACAAGATAAACTTCTCGCAAGTATAAATTTAAAGAGAACTTTCTTTTTAATCCAAGGAATTCTGAATTACAATGTTAGTGAAGCCTTCTTTATATAGGACTTGGAGAAGTTATAATCCTACTAAACTTAAGGAATTAAATACTATAAATAAATGCTGAAATCTAATATCCTAATTAGATAAGTAACTTCTAATAATAAATAAATGCTTAAAATAAAATCATAATTAAATAAATTCGATCCTAATAGATATTTCATAATTCTATATTGATTTAAATTAAAAATAATCAAATAAAATCTTGAAAATCCGTAATTATCCAAAAATCTCGTATTAATCTCGTATACGAATTTCTGCATGCGCTACCTTTGCTAAAATAGACGTATCTTGAGTTTCAGAGGTTTGATTGAGGCGTTTCAAGATGCGTTGGAAAGCTAATTGACAGGCGAACAAGTTTTAAGAAGACATATTGACCCATAAATGCCTGGATACCATCCAAAAATGCGTCGCAAGTTGATTGACATTTTTGACTTGCAAAACAATTTCAACTTCTTTTCCAAGATGATTATTTTGACCCCTCTCATGTTCGTATCATTCCCTCACTCTTCAAAAGGATTCGTCCTCGAATCGGTATTCCATTCAAAGATTCTTCGTAAGTCTGCAAGTTGTCGAGCGTTTGCGGGGGGTTTGAGTGTTCGCATATGCCTTGCCAGACATGTACCATCCCTTCCCTCCTCAAAGGGATTCGTCCTCGAATCCAAGATGAAAAAAGAATGACGTGAAATAACGAGAAGCACAAAGGAATCTTTTTCATAAGTGGAGTGATCTAATTGAGCACCTCGTAATGGTTCAATAAAGTCCTGGAAAAATAACTCAAAACCACTCGAAACAAGGATGTTATGGTTAGGTTGAAAATTCTCTCTTTATATTTTTCTCGTCCTTTTCTTTTGGAATTGGATCTAATTTTACCTCTTGCTTCTTTTCACTCACCTTAATTGGGCCATTAATTGGACTTTTATTGCTCTTGACCTCTTGCCTCTCGATCTTTTTTAAATAAAACAACTCGCGTACCCAATTATTATCACAAAAATATCATCAAAATACAATTTTTGTAGAGGAGGAAGTGTTTCTAACATAATGATAGGAAAATAATTAAATAGAGGGTTAGAGTCACACTTACTTTCGTAACATGCAAGTACTTTATTTTCTGATTGTGCATCATCTTGTTTTCCTTCTACCTCGCATGAAATATCTTGTGGAGTTGTGGTGAGAACGGATGGTTCAGTTTGTGGGACTATCATTGTCTCTGGTGTGGTGTTCACCTCTTTTCTACATGACACGCCGATGGTGGCTCATTAATCTACTATTCGACTACAATAAAAGAGGATTCTTGTTGTTGATAATGGATGGGAACGAATCACTCTCTCATGACTTTCTTGAGTTCTGCCCAAGATTTTATCTTGGCTTCTCCATTGAGACGCCTATTTCGCCGCAATGATTGACATAATCCGTGAAATTTAGGGCCACTAATGGAACTTGATCTTCCTTGGGATATCAAAAGAAATCAAACAGCCAATCAAAGACATTCCCAATCACAATAACCATCAGGATCATACTTTCCATGAAAATATAGAATTTTGAAGTTTGGTTCAGTTAAGGGACGATTTCCTCGAGAAGTAAAAGCCGAACAATCATGTTGTTTTGTACGCGGTTTGTCTCTGCAAAACATCCTCCAAGAATCGTCTCAACTCTGATACCAAATGATAGAGTAGTGCAAATCTAAATAAAAGAAAAAAACAAACCAAAATAAAGATCAAATCAGAAAATTCAAATTTGCTTATGGTGGTGGCGTCAATGGAGGAAGCTTGAATATGTGGAGATGGCGTGATGAATTGATAGTTGTCCTTGGCACCCTCTTAAACACAATTATCTAAGCAAGCAACCTCAAGAGGCTCTAACCCACCCTTTCAAACGCGATTGTATGGACAAGCAGGAGTGTGAAGATCCTCAACAACAAATCACAAGAACTTGAAGATTGATTTGCTTCTAAAAAAAGATAAACTTCTTGAAAGTATAAATTCAAAAAGAATTTTTTTTAATCCAAGAGATTCTAAATTACAATGTGGGTGAAGCCTCCTTTATATAGACCTTGGAGAAGTTCTAATCCTACTAAACTTAAGGAATAAAAAAAATAAATAAATGCTAAAATCTAATCTCCTAATTAGATAAGTAACTTCTAATAATAAATAAATGCTTAAAATATAACCCTAATTAAATAAATCCGATCCTAATAGATATTTCATAATCCTATGTTGATTTGAGTTACAAATAATCAAATAAAATCTTGAAAATCCATAATTATCCAAAAATCCCGTATTAATCCCGTGTAGGAATTTCTGTATGCACTGGCTTCGCTAAAATAGAGGTATCTTGAGTTCCAGATGTCTGCTTAAGGCATTTCAAGATGCGTTGGAAAGCTAATTGATAGCCAGACAAGTTTTAAGAAGACATATTGAACCATAAATGCCTAGATCCCATCAAAAAACGTGTTGCAAGTTGATTGACGTTTCTGGTTTGCAAAACAGTTTCAACTTCTTTACTAGGATGATTATTTTGACCCCTCCCATGATCGTATCACCTTGCATCAATTCGGGGTTCGAATATAAAGGCTAGAAATGAATTAAATCATTCATTTCTTTCCCTCTAATCCAAATGGATCAAACTGGTTCCCTTCTAAATCTTTTGAAATGTTTATCTGTGTTCTTCATGGACATGAAGAACACGGCCCCAATGCCTAGTTTTTGGCTGTGAGCCGTTGTGCTCCGTCGCACCGACATTCGTAGAATAACGATGACTATTGCTAATTGAAGATGGACGCCTTCAACTCCTACACTTACATTCTTAAAACTTGGTGATGGCTGATGGTTTCAGCATTTCTTGGCTATAACTACCCTTTAGGTGATTCTAATCGGTAAAGCGGCACCCTTTTTTCTCCTTTTAGTTTGAAATAATAATAATAATAATGAAAAGCAATTAGTATAACAAGTACCTTGAAACTTGACTGCCGCTTGCTTTTTATTGATCTAAAAAATTGTGTGTACAACATTAGGTTCGATTGATTTATATAACCAATTTACATGCCAAAACTGAAAAACCTAGAACATATTTTGATTTTTCCTTTTTACACTTGGTTCGATTCGGGTTGATTGTTCCCTTGCTTCAGTCGATTTATTTACTTGTATGCATGATTTGATCTAGATCTTTGATTCATTTCTATTTTTTGTGTTTTTCTTGCTTGGGGAACACGATCGAACACGAGGAGAAAACCAAAGGATCTGCAGTGATGGCGGCGGAGTGTGGTGGCCAATGTCTGTCTTGGGAAAGATGAAAGGTCTAATAGAATCTTGAACGGCAGGTGCGTGACCTCCATGTTCAAGTGATGACCCGTGTGCTTTTCCCTCAAGCTATCTAGACTGTTGATCTCTCCTTGATCCAACAATGAGGAGCAGTGTTGCGCTTGGTCATAAAGGGCTAGGGTTCTCCGTGTCGATCAGAATTGTTGGATCAGATTCGATCCAATGGTGAAGGCTGAGCTTCAAAAGGAGAAAAAGATATCAAGTCCTAGGATTTTTTAGTTTAAATTGTGCCAAAATTAGGCCTTTATTTGTATATGGACAATTTTATATTAAATGGACTGAATTATTGGGTTTTATAAAAGTGTTTTATATACTAATAATACATATACAAATAAATAAAAAAATGAATAAGTAAAATAAGTAAAAGAAAAAAAAGTAAAAGGGGACGGATAAAATTAGGTGACTACAGCTGCCCCTCTATGCACATTCTGGTGGATCGAGAATGGTGCGAGATAGATTTTGATCAAGGCATGGTGATGGTGGTGAAGTTGAGATGTCCTCGGTACCCTCCTAAGTGCAATTACTTAGGGAAACAACCTCAAGAGGCTCTAACCCACCCTCATAAACGCAATTATCTAGGCAAGCAAGAGTGTGAAGATGATTCTCCCTCCTAGAACTTGAAGAACTATGTTGAAGAAATCTTCAAAGGTACAACCTATCAACACTTGCAAAAAGAGACTAACCAAGTATTTCATATATCAAAGAAAAAGTGAGTGACTATAAAGCATGGAGGCACATCCTTTTATAGGTGAAGGATGGCTTAGAAACAAATCTGCATTTAAACATAAATGGAAATAATAATTAAAATTATGGAAATTTGGGAATATAGATGGCATGAGAATCTTGTTATTTGCTTATTAGATGGGCTGGATGTATGTATTACTCCTTTGACCATTGATATTGATATTAATGAGTTCTAGAGACACCATGATTCAAGGAGGAATAGATAGCTTAAATTATAGTCCCTTGAATGATGACATGGATGGTGAAGATTGAAGTAAGTGATGTGGCAGCATGAAAAGTGGCTAATATGGCATGTTTGATGATGATATTAACTAAATAAGTATGATTTTCTAAGCCTTAATTAAAAGATTGAACCAAACTTTATAATGTAGTATTGGGTCAAAATAAAACAAATAATGGCCAATTAAGGAGGTTTGAATGCAGTCTGGGCATGTTCTTCATTTGGACCCTCAATTTTGGTTTGTGTGACCTAATTATCCTTGAAAGATGAAGAACAAAAGCCTCCTCCTCGGAATTCTTCGTTCTTCAAACTATCTTGTAATCATTTGCTCAAGAACCCTTTGACGACAACATTCAGCTTGTCTTGAAGTTGTTTAGACTTGGATCGATTGATTGGGCCAAGTGGAAAGCTAATCAATCTCTTCCTTGAATGTGGCGCATGGGACATGTATCATCCCCTCCCTCCTCAAAAGGATTCACCCTCGAATATGAAACATCAAAGGGAGAAAGGTCAAACTCATTAAAAGATGAACTCACATTATACTCACCGGGAAAATCAATGCGGTATGCATTGTCATTGATTCTCTCAATGACATGGAATGGTCCGTCTCCTCTCAGATCTAACTTGCACTCTCGTTGGTTAGAAAATCTCTTTTTTCTAAAGTGCACCCAAACCCAATTGCCAGGTTCAAAGACATCTTGGTGCCAACCTTTGTTGACTTTGTTTGTAATTGTCTAATAGGTTTTACCCATCCTTTGTTTTGCTTTGGCATGGATAGATTTCACCAAATCAACCTTTTTTTGCCATCTATGCTTGATATGTGATCTAAAGGCAAAAGAACAAGACCTAAAGCAGCTAATGGGTTAAAACCATAAAGTACTTCAAATGGAGAGTAACCAGTTGTAGTGTGAATAAAATGATTGTAAGTAAATTCGACAAAAGGTAAACATTCTTCCCAATGACAAATATTCTTACCAATAACTGTTCTAAGTAAGGCACCCAAAATTTGGTTGATTACCTCGTTTTGTCCATCAGCTTGTGGGTAACAAGTACTAGAATAAAGGAGTTTTGTACCTATCTTACCCCACAATACTTTCCAAAAGTGGCTAACGAATTTCATATCCTTATAAAAATAATAGTGTGTGAAACACCATGGAGCCTTACCACCTCTCGAAAAAAGAGATCAGCGACATGTGTGGCATCATTCTTCTTGTGACAAGGGATAAAATGTTCCATCTTGGAAAACCTATTCAAAACGAAAAAATACTATCGCGACCTTTCTTGGTACGAGGTAATCCAATAATGAATTCCATAGATAAATCAACCCAAAGTGAAGAAAGAATAGGAAGAGGTGTATACAAACCATGAGGTAGTACCTTAGATTTTGCTTGTTTACACGTAATGCAAGAAGAACACACATTTTCCACCAATTTGTGCATATGTGGCCAAAAAAAGTGTTCCATGACCATGTCAAGCATCTTGGTTGACACCAAAATGCCCTATTAAGCCTCCTGAATGTGATTCATGAACAAGAAATTCTCAGATAGAGCCTCGTGGGATGCACAATCTGTTCATGTGAAAAAGAGAACCATATACAAGATGAAACTTGTTAAATGCACCCTTAAAATAATGTTTATAAATATCTGAAAAATCTAGGTCATTATGATATAAGTCCTTAATGTGTTGAAAACCAAGAAAAGTAGCATGCATTTGAGCAATTAAAGTGTACCTTCGAGAAAGTGCATCGGCTACTATATTTTCTTTACTTTTTTTGCACTTAATCACATAAGGAAATGATTCAATGAAATCAACCCAACGAGCATGTCTCATGCTCAAATTACCTTGACCATTTAACCACTACAAGGATTCGTGGTTGGTATGAATGACAAAATCCTTGGGCAGTAAGTAGTGTTGCCAAACTTCAAGTTACGGACTAAGGCGAAGAGATCTTATCATAGGTGGAATAGTTGAGTTATGCTCCATTCAACTTCTCACTAAAGTAAGTGATTGGTTGCTTTTCATGTATAAGAACTGCACCTATGCCTATACTTGAGGTGTAACACCCATTCCCAGTCTAGTAGGAATCCGGTCGGAAAACATTATCGGTGAACAATACGATGATCGGTTTACTAATTACGATGACTTATGCGATAAACAATGAATCAATGATGTTAATTCGATGCAATGAATGACGATGATTAATGTAAACTCAACCAAATTATAGTTAAGGGGTCATTTAGTAACTCTTTCAACTTTAGGGACCAAATTTCAATTTCGATAAATTACAAGACTTTAGAGTTACCAATGTGAAATTCAATGCTTGATTATCTTGTGTATATAATCTCAATGTATTTGGAAATCATTTGCACTTTCAATTAATCCATATAAGATTCAGTGACCATTTTGCAAGATTTTAAAACCAATTAATTAATTTTAAGCAACTCACCTATGTTAGTACCGGTACTCATGAGTCTGTACCGGTACGCCCTTATTAAAAATTCTTTCAAACCTAGATCCAGTATCAGTACGCGTTATACTATACATGTACGATGGCTCGACGTCTTTTGTATCGGTACGAGTCTATCACCGTACCAGTACGCTAACCCTAAATCCCCAAATTGAGTCATTAATGGGTATCAGTATAGCCCTACTCGTATCGATACCCTTGCTACAGTAAAATTCTTGTGTTGATTTTTCATACCGGTACCACTGTAGCAGTATTGGTACACCTTGATTTACAATACCAAACTTGCATATCGGTACCGGTACGACACTACCCGTACTGGTACGCCTGCGTCTGTAATGACATTTCTTGCATGGTTTTTAATCAAATTAGGAGCCTTAACCTTGTCCAATTTTACAAACAAGTTTATAAACATCATACCTACCTACATGTCAAATTTCATAGCATTTAGAACTCATTTACCACGATTTCACTTGTTAGGGCCTTATAGGTCAAGTTTGCCAATTTTACCAACTTTCAACATGCCAAATTTCAAATTTTAACCCTTTCAACATGGTGAGCAATGTATACACACAAAATGGAAATGCAATAAACCAATACAATGAAATCAAGAATGGAAACTAGCCAATCCCGAGACTCCGACTACACTCATCGATACACCCGAAGCTTTTAGGGCTTCTAGATGATAATTCCCTTGTTATTTAACTTGTTGGAATTTGATGGATTCGGTGATTCTTCACCTTGATTATCTTGAGCTACAAGGAAATAGAAATCACAAGGATTTCATCATCAATAATAGATTCATAGCAACTTATAAGCCATGAAAAATAATAACGAATAAGCTATGATATCCCTAGAGAATTTATAGGGTTCTTATTTCTTGAGCTTGGATTTAAGCATGATCTAACTATGGAATTAATGATCAATTTGAGGGCTTTAGCTTACCCAATCAGTAGCCACAACTTGAAAGTGATAACCTGAAGAAACAAAGCTTAACTAGGAGTCCAATGGAGGTGCTTGTTTGTTCAATAGAAGGAAGAAGATAGGGAGGTGCTAGCTTACAATATCAACCAGTGAGTTTTTCCTATACTTATTTCTTTCCCCTTTTCTTTTAATTTCAATTATAAGGCTTTCCTTGCAATGAAGGAAGCTATTCCTAGAGTTCCACGTATGTGGTGATTAAGCTTGAGGAGGGCTAATTGCAAGGTTAGTCCCTCAACTCCTCACTTTCTATAATTTTGCCCCCAAACTTACAATTTTCCTAATTTAGTCACTAGGACAATTTTTAAGGTTTACAGTAAGGTCCTTGATCAATAACAATACTTAATTAGGGTTTAATAATTCGATAATTGACCACTTGGTCAAAGGTTAGTGGTATAGTTTGACTTTTCGATACAAAATTTATGGTTTCCAAAATTGAATTCTGACTAGACCTGGTTTTGGGGTGTTAAAACTCTCCCCCTTAAAAAAAATTTTCCTCGAATTTTACCTGAACGAAGAGATATGGGTATCGATTCCTCATGGTCTCTTTCGATTGCCATGTGGCTTCTTCAATCTTGTGACTCCTCCAAAGCACCTTTGACTAGAGGAATGTTCTTGTTGCGAAGTCTCTTGACTTCCCTTGTCAATATCTGTACCGGTTCTTCTTCATACGTCAAATTAGGTTGAAGTTCTATTGATTCAGGTTCAATAACATAGGATGGATCAGATCTATACTTACGAAGCATTGATACATGGAATACATCCTGAATCTTGCTAACTCTTGGGGCAAAGCTAGCCGGTAGGCCAGGGGACCAACTTTTTCAATTACCTCGAAAGGTCTTATGAATCGAGGACTCAGTTTCCTCTTCTTATCAAAATAGAGAATCTTTTTCCATAGAGATACTTTCAAAAAAGCTTTCTCTCCTATAGAGTACTGTATGTCCTGCCTCTTAAGATTAGCATAGGCCTTTTGTCGGTTCTTCAGTTTCCTGAAGTAGGTCAGGGCCTAACACTTTGCCTTTACCAAGTTCAGACCAACATAACAGTGTTCTACATTTATTGCCATACAATGTTTCATACGGTGCCATTCTAATAGATGATTGATGGCTATTATAATCAAACTTGATGAGAGGTAGGGACCTCTCCCAAGTTCCCTCAAAGTCAATGATACATGCACGAAGCATATCTTCTAATATTTGAATTACCCTTTCTAACTGGCCGTCAAACCAAGGGTGAAAGGCTGTACTAAGATTGACTCTGGTACTCAGAGCTCCTCGTAACATTTTCCAAAATCGAGAAGCAAAACATAGGTCTCAATCAGAGATTATTGACTTGGGTACTCCATGTAGTTTGACAATTTTCTTGATGTACAAGTTAGCTAACTTGGTAAAACGGTTAACGATGACCCAAATAGAATCATGTCCATGATTATTCTATTCAGCCTTGAGTCGCTGACACATAAAGCACTTAGATACAAATTTCGTAATGGTTTCTTTCATGCCAGACCACCAATACAATTCTTGAAGGTCCTTGTACATTTTTATCGACCCCGAATTAATTGAGAAAGGTCTACAATAAGCCTCCTTGAGAATGTCATCACAGAGTGATTCATTATTCAGTATACAGATTCTGTCACAGAAGCACAAGAGTCATTCAGAATTGACATTAAAGTTATGATCATGATTACTCTGAAGTTTGGAAATGATAGCTTGTAATTTAGGGTCTTGATCCTACAATGACTTGATTCTCAACACAATGGTAGACTGAACTTGAAGTTCAGCTACTAAAGGTCGATACTTCTGTAACTTGAAATGAGCGTTGATAGCTCGAGGAGATACAATGCGATAACTGTACTATGAGTTCAATTTAATAGACAATGTTTGGGGTTCAATATTCAATAATGATACTTACCAGGCGAAGGTTTGCGGCTGAGTGCATTAGCTATAACGTTGGCCTTGCTCGGGTGACAATCAATAACAAGGTCATAATCTTTGAGAAGTTCCATCCACCTCCTTTGACGAAGGTTGAGCTCTTTTTGAGTCAGTATATATTTGAGGCTCTTGTGATCGGTGTATAGATAGCATTTTTCTCTATAAAGATAATGCCTCTAGATCTTCAATGCAAAGATAACTGCAGTCAGATCAAGGTCATAAGTAGGGTAATTCATTTCATGTGGCTTAAGCTGTCTTGAAGCATTCACAACAACTTTGCCTTCTTGCATCAATACACATCCTAACCCTTAATACGATGCATCGTTATATACAATATAGTCTTTACCAGACTCAGGTTGGGTTATGACCAATGCGTGATTCAATACTTGCTTAAGCTGATCAAAACTACGTTGCTACTTCTTAGTCCATTCAAAAGGGGTATCTTTTCATAGGATCTTAGTCAATGGTGCTACTACTACAGAAAATCCTTTGACGAATCTTTTGTAATAGCCAGCAAGACCGAGAAAACTACGAACTTCATCAACATTTTTCAATGGTCTTCATTCAACAATAGATTGAATATTTTTTTGGGTCCACTTGGATACCCTCTACAAAAACCACATGTCCTAAAAATGAAACTTTAGTGAGCCAAAACTCACACTTACTGAACTTGGCATACAACTGCTTCTCCCAAAGGGTTCGAAGCACAACACGAAGATGATCTCGATGTTCATCATGATTCTTGGAGTAAATCAATATGTCATCTATGAACACCATTACAAACTTATCAAGATAGGGTCTAAAAACCCGATACATGAGATCCATAAAGGCAGTCAGTGCATTGGTTAATCTGAAGGCCAAAACCAAAAATTTGTAGTGGTCGTACCTTGTACGAAAAGCTGTCTTGGGCATATCACATTCTTTAACTCTCATTTGATAGTACCCAGACCTTATGTCAATATTGGAGAAGACAATTGCATCTTTAAGTTGATCAAACAAGTCATCAATTCTTGGTAAATGATACTTATTCTTGATGGTAAACTTGTTTAACTGTCGGTAGTCAATTCAAAGGCGTATAGATCCATCTTTCTTCTTGACAAAGAGGACTAAAGCTCCCCAGGGTGAGGAACTTGGCCGAATGAAACCTTTGTTCAACAAGTCTTGAATCTGTACCTTAAGCTCGATGAGTTCAACTGGTGCCATACGGTAAGGTGCAATGGAAACCAGGGTGGTTCCAGGTTGCACTTCAGTCCCAAATTCAACTTTATGGGTGGGTGGTAAAACTAGTAGCTCATCGGGAAACACATTCGGGAATTCTTGCACGGTATCAATTTCTTGCAATTAAGGTTCTTCTTTACTTACTGTAGCATATAACAATGATTTCTTACCCCCAGAGTCTATAAGAGTCACACTCTTCTTGCCCAAACCTCGAAGATACAACTTTTTCTTCGAGCAATCTACCCAAGCTTGATGCTCTCCAAGCCAGTCAAGCCCTAATTTAACGTCAAACTCATAGATAGGGAGGGCTATGAGATTGGTCGAAAAAAGGTATCCTTTGTATCTTGAGGGGACAATTTTTGTATACCAGTCCAATTACAATACTATCACCTAAAGGATTGGTTACAGTGATTTTGAAAGCTATAGGCTTGGATGTCAACTTAAATCTTTTAATCAACACAGTGCTAATAAAAGAATGAGTGGATCCAGGATCAATCAATGCATAGACAGGGTGAGTATACAATTCAATAGTACCTGCTATAATATCTGGATCTTTTTATCCTCCCTGCTCCTCACATGGTAAACTTGAGTTGAGGCCTTGGTTTCTTGTCGGCTTGGAGTTCCCTTTAATTTATAAGACTAACAACCAAGTACTCGAACTACCCATCTTATTTAGATCTAGCACATGGTACATGATACGTGTAAACATGTATACACGCACGTCACAAGATAATCTATCCACTTTAAGCATTTCTATTTATATATATAATCTACTATACCAACATCATAACTACTATGATGATTCCAAACAAGCAACCATAAAACGAATAAAAGGCACATTACAAATAGCGATACCTACTTAAGAAAACTTATACACATATGAGCCCAAAGAATTAACAAAATGCATTATGCATAACCAACGATTATGTGCCACCATCTAGGAGTACTTAAGAAGTTACATAACATACTTCTTGACACTTGTGATCCCGTCCAAGCTCGATAGATAATCGGAAGCATTGATAACCTGAAAGATGATGAAAGAATAGAGTAAGCTAATGCTTTGTGAGGTAGTACTAAAATCCAAAAAAATATAATAGACCTTATATAGTCTAGTCCTATTCTTTCACCAAAGCTGACCAAGGTTCAAGTAAGTACGAAAGAAACTGAATGATCAAACAATAGTCACAAGGTTTCAATCATAGCATTTCAAAATATTTTATCATAGTAATTCATAAACCTATATTGGTTATCACATAAAATATCATATAAGACATGAAGCATAACATATTATATTTGTAAGTTTTCTTATCTCCCAAGGCATTAGGTATAACATATCAAAACCGTAGCTTTCTTAATACGAAAAGCATCATGCACATCATGTCATCAATCATAGATTTCTTAATACACAAGGCATCAGACAATACATGTCATAACAACATTTTCTTGTCACGCAAGGCATTAGACATATCATATCAAATCATAGGTTTCTCAATATGCAAGGAACCAAGCAATATTTATCATAAACAAGGTATATTATAACAATGCATATCATAATCGCAACATATTTTAGACAAAGGCATATCATAGTTATAGTATATTATAAACAAGGCATATCATAGTCACAATATATTATAAACAAGGCATATCATTGTCATTAGTTATTTGTCATATAAGTTATCAAGGTAATTCTTTAATTTACTTTGAAATTACATTATTTCGTCTTTAACGTAGCCTTGTGAATCAAGGAACAACCTAGGTACACAAATCCCCAACCAATTATCGCCAAATAAAGTGGTACTCACAGTACCTGTCAATCCCTCCTACTTTCTCCAAGTGACCACAATGCTTCGCTCCTATTGTCACCAAATAAGGACTGTAGTCCAGGACCGTAGTCTACCCTAAACATTAGCTCTGTGGACTCTATGGCATGCCAACTATACCTAAGACTGACTTGAGACCAAGGCTTTTCACAAGTTCTTATCATAAATAAGATTGAACTTAGCTCCATATTCATGTAATCATATTACATTTTTGTCATAGTAGAAATAGAATGAGCATGGCTCCTTATTAGAATATTAGATAACATATCTTATACGTATCCGACATGAGCATAGCTCCAACGTGTCTTAAAAACATGCCTTATTACTTCATAAGGTGTCATAGTTCGAATCAATGTACTTATAGCAAGGTTTATATTATACCATGTCAAACATGTATTCAGTTCATGCATTTCTCTATACATCATTCCTTCTATTCGAATGGATCATAGCAAGAATCACCACCATTCATGTACAAGTATGTATAACTTTCATTTTAAGCATATCCTCATGATCATGTAAATATATCATGTGTATTTATTTTTTTGAAATCATGAACTTGTTATATGTCATATCAAATACATGTTCAACCCATTCATGATTCTAATTTCATAATCAGGTTCTTAATCAAATGTTAACTTAGCATTGGTTTACTTATCAAGCAAATAAAATCATATAAATAGGATTCACATCAAACATAACCTCAATCACAAGTTAAGTAACATATCTTATTCAGGTTAAATTGAGAATAGCTCCACATACTTTTATTGCATAATTATGGCTTATAACAGTTTATATCATGCGTGTTCAACCACATATATGTATAGCTTCCAAAACTTAGATTGCATTTTACCCCATTTAGCATGTCATACAATACTTCATAATAAGATACTTACCTCGACCTCCAAGCCAATTATCAAGTATAACATAGCTCTAACAAACAAGAACAATGTAAGTAATTTAACAAAGGGTGCTCGGGAAAGCTACAAGCTTATCCCGAGACCTTAAACTACACTCTCAATTTATTCTGAGCTAACATTGCTCTCGGATCAAATTCCCCTTTTGCTTATCTACTCTAGTCCTTACTTCATCCACTTCTTCTTAGTCTAATTATAACAAGAAAATATAATCACACACTGAACAATCCTTGACATTCATTCACTTTCAGGACAAACAAAACATTCATATACTCACATAAAATTACACAAAAACAGTTCTCTAATGTTCGTATTTATGCAAAATAGTTCCATTTTCACATGTATACATTTTCAAGTTCGAAACAATCCACTTATTTAGTGTAAGGCAGTCCTTAAATTTCCAATTTACAAATAGTCCCTTAAACCTTTCAAAACAGTCCTTAATTCTTGCAAAACAGTCCCAATAATTTATAAAACAGTCCCTTAACATCCAGTTTACAAAACAACCCCTTAAACCCTTCAAAACAGTCCATTAATTTTGCAAAATTGTCTAGTTTTTGAGTTGTAATTTAGCTTTTCAATTAAGTTTAGAAAGCAGCCCCTTTTTAAGCAATAAAAATAGTTCTTAAACTTTGTAAAACAGTCCCAAATTTTTTGTTTTACTAAGTAGTCTTTATGGTTACAAAAACAGTTCAATATAGATACAAAAAATCCCTGTAATTAGTGCAAAACAGTCCCTTGTTTCCAGATTACAAAACAGTCCATTAAAACACCAAAACATTTTTAAAACAGACCCCTTATGATCAAATCAGCCCCTAAATGCTTACTTAGCAAGCAGTGAGGCAAATTTAAGTTTCAAGAAGAGCATGTGCATTCAAACATTGTCCCAAATCATCACTAGAGTTTCTAAAACAGGGCATAATGGCAGGAATCCAACTTGTACTACATTATCAAGCAAATCCAGCAGGAATCCAACTCGCACTACATATTTACAAGCAGGTATAGATATTCAAATTATACATCATTAGAATAGTCAAGGGATGTCTAACATGAGTTTACTTTCTTAACAAATCTATAGCAACAAATAAGCATATATATATATATATATAGACAAGCTCAAATTCTTAATTTAATTCATTAATCGTCAAAGGATTTTGAAACAACCCCTAACTAATTCCCTAAACAATTCACGTATCACAAAAAACTACTCAACAAGTATTCAAATTGCATGATTCAATATTACACCAAGGAAACATGCATTACAAATTTGACAACCCAAGGATCATTTCATCAAAATCTAGCAATTCGATCCTATACGAATATCATCTCTACAAACTCAAGTTATTATATAAACCCAAAGAATTGAAAGAAAGATTCTTACCCTTGAGGATAAACTATTTGAGTATATTCAACAAAATAGCTCAAGGCATTCAAGCTCTCTCACTCTCCCTCTCTACAAGGATGATTCGCTTGAATAAGGAAATGAAAGGGGATAACATCCTTTGGCTATTCCCACTTGAAAATCCTTTCCCCACATGTTCAAATTTTCATTTGACATGTGCAAAGACCACCTAGTAAATTTTTCTTAACATGCAAACTCTCCATTTCCCCATTTTTCGGTTTAAACACTTAAAAATGGCCATCCATTTCTTCTTTGCTTCATTTTTGTCCTAAATCACTTAATTGGTCTAATAGGTGACAAGTTTCTAGCAATTTAACTAATGATCAAATTGTAGCATACTCCTAGGCCAATGTTTGGGATATTACACAAGGGCCACCTGTACCCAAAATGCTCCCTACCTTCTCGCACCCAGTAACTCCCTAGGAAAATTCTTTTTCATTTTTTTAATTTTGCATTTTAATTGCAAACTTAGATTTTTTTATTGCATTGAGGACAATGCTTTCTCATGTTTAGGGGAGGTTGTGTTAGGTAAAAAAATATAGGGTTGTCTTAGGCTAATTCTTTGCTATGGTTCAATTATGATGAAACTGCTACTCCATTGATGATGATATTCCCATGATGAACTTGTCATTAATTTGGTAGCAATGTGTTAAAAGCTCTAGTGATTTGAACTTAGAACTGAAACTATTGTAGCTTATACTTGACACATTGCATGCTAGCTTAAAGCTTAAGAAGACTTAGGGAAATTCTAGGCCAAATCTATGATGCCTTATGTTAACTCCTTAAATGATGTACTTGTCATGCATATATTGACATGCCATTGTTTGACTTTCAGTGTATATTAGTATATTTTGCTAGTAATTTCATGCATTTGCATCTAGGAGTTGAGGAATGTATAGTTTTATTGACATAGTGAAATGGTGTCTTCTTGTCGTGGTGTATAGGTTTAGCAGGAATGGAGCAAGTGAATGCAGGAGAGAAACTTTGAGTGCAATTGGAAAAAATTAGGAGAAGAATACCAAGCTCGGTTGGCAAAAGAAGGAAGGTTAATGCCTGGTCAAACAACCTTAAGTTAGAGCTAGGCCAGCCCTAATTCTATAAAGTGGAAACACACCAAGAATTTTGGTAACAAACCCTCAGAACCCCAAATATAATTGGGGTTTCCATGTGCGCCTATATAAAGGAGTTCAAAGAATGAGCAAAGGGGTGTTGCGCTGCAAGGAAGAAATAAAGGTAGAGGCAAACCAAGGTTCAACTAGGGCAATCTTTTCCGAGAGCTCTGGATCCATTGATGGGCTACATTGACATACCTCCTTCTTTATTATATTTCTCTTAAAAATATTTCTAGCTTTGTAAGGATGATGAAAACTGATGATGTGTTGGTTTCCCATCCATGAACTAATCTTTTAAGTTGCTAGGGTTGTTGCAATGAAAGCTTAGCTTCAGGGTTTAATAATTGAATGCTTTGGTTTTTTTTATCTATTTTGCTTATGATTAATTTTATCATATTTTATGCCATACGACAGTTGGCATTGAATGCTCATTATCCCCTAATCTTTTAACATATTTAGGAGATAAGAAATAATTGCCAAATACTAAGGAGAGAAACTTTGACAGAAGATATTCAAGTAGATAAACTTACATTTGAAGAGAATCTACCCTTTAGGAGTAAAGATTTAATCTTCACTAAGTTAATTGTTTGAAACTCAGTATAAACATATAGGTGTTAAAAGTGATTAACTTAGGTATTGTCATCGACAGAGGCAATACTAACTTAAAGTCTGCTTGGCAATAAAACCAAGGTTTAAGTTTATTAAATGCTATCATCCTTAGCGTAAAATCCAAACATCCCTTGCTGTAAGCCCCTTGACCCGACCTAGTCGCAATGCCTGAATCGAGCGAATTATATTAGGTTTGCCGAAACAAACCTAAAATAGATAACTCGAATTAGGTCCATTTTTTATTTATCTTATCTAGATGCATCATTAAACCTAAGGTGTTCATACAAGCATCGAATAGAATCCTACTCAAATCAGACATCAATCTGACGTCTAATTGCACACTTTGCGTCCCAGGGACCAAAAAGTAAATTTGGAGAATTAAGCGGTCTTGAACAAATTTAATGTTACCGAACCATAATTAGTCATATTACATGCTTGCATGTGAAATCTTAGCTCAAACAGATCATTCGAACTCATTCAATCAACATTTAAAGAAATACGGACTAAAATGGAAGAATCTAAAACACAACATCTAAATAACAGACATAGCTGCCTTGCGTACTGATACTCGAAGATCGGTATCGATACTGGAAAGGGCGTACAAGTACACTAATGCCTCATACCAATCCTCAGACCAATATATGAGGTACCGTACTAGTACAGTTTCTCGAGTACCAGTCCCTTGGCTAAAACTCTGATGCCCCAAAATTATAGAACTAAAACCTTGTACCGATACGATTCAAACCGTATCGATACCCAGGCCAAAATGCTTAGTTCAGCCCCCACATGCCGATACCCCAATCCCTGTACCAATACGGGTTGACCTGTAATGCCCAAAATTGATGGTTTTTCACCCAATTGGTACCCCAAGCATGTTTCACTAATTCACATACACATACACCATAAATCCAAGGACTAAAGGAAGCCAAAAGCCCTCAATGTCCGAAGCAACCAAGTAAGATTGAATCACATCAAACTTCTATAGGCATGCTCCATAAAATCACTTTAATCCAACACTCAAAATGAAATCCATGTCACAATCTAACTCAGGCATTACAACAATCAATTATTGCTACAATTCTAAACATGCTTGGACACTTATAGCATAGCCACAAACATCTCATAACCTATATGTATATCTAGGCATATCCTCAAGGCATCAATCATATGTGAAAACAAGCCATCAATCATGCCTCAACCATCAGCGTAATAGGCCATCGAACATCAGCCTATAAACCTCCATAAACATATAAAAAT
The DNA here is from genome assembly GCA_019671005.1 of Hibiscus mutabilis. Classification (NCBI taxonomy): domain Eukaryota; kingdom Viridiplantae; phylum Streptophyta; class Magnoliopsida; order Malvales; family Malvaceae; genus Hibiscus; species Hibiscus mutabilis. Next base: position 21,365,862 of record CM033728.1, on the reverse strand, counting down.
CTAGATTAAAACCCCCCAAAACATGGTAACACATTGCCTTATTAACCAAATGTAAGCCAAGTTTTCATACTTAAAGAGGTTGTCGTTCTCTTGGATTATCCTTGCCATAAGGTGTTGCCATTCTACTCCATTTATGTGCATCAGTGGGAAAAAGTGCATAAGCACACAATGCTTAGTGAGGTAGCTCATAAGTAAAACAATGATGCATCCAAAACCTTTTGGAAAACAAAATATCGCTTTCAATGAAAAGCATGCTTAATCAAACCAAAGCATTTCCCAAGGTCTTTTGCAAAACAAGTCATGCATAATTGCCATATGCACAAAAGCTTCCAATAACCACGCATAAATGACCATAAGCACAAAAGCTTTCAATAACCATGCATAAAGAACCTTATGCACAAAAACTTTTTCATTATATTCCATATATTGGCAAGTATTGTTACTCTAGATAGTCTCACCTCTATCCTTTAATCAAAAATAGTTTTTTTATTAATCACATAGGATACACAGATTTCTTGGTGGTACTACCTCCACCAAATCTCACTTTTTCCCGGGATAGGCTCACCTCTATCCCATCGTGATAAGCTCACCTATATCACACAACAATAGGCTCACCCCTATACAAGAAGCCGAAGAAACCATCAGCTCGAGTAGCCTAGTTAAACCACTATACCTCAAGAGCCGCAGAGCGATCGACTTTATTTTATAGTGCACTTTAAACCTTATGGCATGCCAACTATATCCAATATCTTTTCATTTATGTCACATGGCCAATATATTACTTTCAAATACATTTACTTACTATTTTTCCAAGGCATTTCACAAAACCATTTCATATGCAAAACCACATTGCCAAAGGCATCAACACATTCCTTCTTGGAACAAACCGTTATGCTCATAGGCATCCATATACTTTGATAAACATTGCATATTAATCCAAAATGATGCATTAACAACAAGTAAATCAAACCATGCTTTAAACTGAAACATGTAATCCAAAAGCTCATATCAAATCATATTTGAAGGCAAAAATAGGGAAACTTATACTTGAGCTTAGTTAAGATTGTTAGGCCATAACTAAACGCCCATGATCATTGATCAAACTCTTTAAGAGCTTTAAAGCATTTACACACTCACTGATACACTTCACTTTGCTTGCCAACGCGAATCGAGTCACCAAAAAGTGACGTATCCAAGTAGGCAAACTTGCCTTGATCGTCCCCTGTTTTAGCAACATAAAACCAAAGGGAAAATGCATCATTATGCAATGTACTCACTGCCAAAAAATAATCCCCTGCATCCTTAATAAAATCCTTCTAAACTTAGCCTAAACTACCAAAAACATCATGGATCTTCGTTCACCCAGCATCCAACATCTACTTTATGATCCTAACATTTAGTCATCATCAAAACACAACCAAACACCTCCTAAGCATCCTTATACCTCCATAAATCAAAGAACACACATAACATCCCCAAAAACCACTAAGAACTCACCTAAAAATTAATCAATCAAATAGTTTCGGGATTTATTTCACCAATCTCATTCCACATTATGTTTACATCAACCAAATGTGTATTTACCAACTAAAATCTCTAGGTTTCATTGTCCTAATCAAATCTTTAAGCAAATCATGAAAATCTCAATTAATCATTCAACTCTTGAAATCCATTACAAAAGCTAAGTTTAAATTAATTCAAAACAAGACAACTACTAGGGAATATCAATAAAGAACCTTAGTTTGAAGAGAGAAGAAGAAATTCACCTTTAAAGAAACCCTCGCCAAAACTGACATAAGTATTCTCTTGAAACAAATCTTGTGAAATTAGATTAAATTGGCCTTCAATTAAAGTCCCAAAATGTTTAATAAAATAATTAAACATTTTTGAAACCCAAACTTTTACCAATTAGCCAAAATTCTAATTTTTACATTTTAATTTTACCTGAAATGTATTTAATCTATTAATTTAGTTTAACTGGTCCAAACCGAACCCGATCAAACCCCTAATCCTTTTAACACTATTTTTTGGGTGTTACAACTCTCCCACTCTTAATAAATTTCGTCCTCAAAATTTTACTGAAGGAAAGAGATGAGGAAACTGCTTCTTCTTATCTACCTTCATCTCTCGTGTAGCCTTTTTGACTCCTCGTTGCCGCCACAATACCTTAACCAATTCGATGGTCTTACCATGGAGAAATTTCATACTAGAATCCAATATCTTTACTAGTTCCTCATCATACGCCAACTTTGGTCGCAACTCAATTTCCTCAACAGGCACAACATGTGACGGATCCGATCTATACTTTCAAAGCATCGACACAGAGAAAACATCATGTATCTTTTCAAGCTCGATCTATAACCTCAATCTACACATAACCCGGCCAACATGCTCAATCACCTCATAAGGTCCAATGAACCTAGGGCTTAGCTTACACTTGCGCCCAAATCTCATCATTTTTTTCATGGCGAAACCTTCAAAAACACTTTGTCACCCACTTCATACTCAATCTCTTTTCGCTTCAAATCCGCATAAGACTTTTGCCGACTCAAAGTCGACTTAAGCCTTTCACAAATGGGTTTCACCTTCTCATTTGTACTCTTAAGAAAATCAAGCCCTGCAATATGCTTTTCTCCCATTTTTGTCCAATAAAGAGGCGTTCGACATCTATGACCATAAACAGCCTCATAGGGAGCCATTTGAATGCTTGACTGATAACTATTATTATAAGCGAACTCCACCAACTGTAGTTTCTTCTCCCATTTACCTTGAAACTCAATGATACAACACCTTAACATATCCTTCAAGATCTGAAAAACGCGCTTAGATTGACCATCCGTCTAAGGATGATAGGACGCACTAAAATTAAGCCTTGTACCCAAAGCTGTCTAAAGACTTTCCCAAAATATTGACGTAAAATGTGAATCCCTATCCGATATAATTGACTTAGGAACCCCATGCAATCTTACAATCTCAGCAATATACATATCTGCCAATCTATCCAACGTATACGTCATATGCAAGGCAAGGAAATGCGCACACTTCGTAAAATGATCAACAATCACCCATATTGAATCCTTTTTGGACGGTATCAAAGGCAAACCTATCAAAAAATCCATAGTAATCCTTTCCCACTTCCATTCTGCTATCTGAATAGTTGTAACAACCCAGAAGGAAACAAATGTTCTGCCTTAACTCACTGACACACCATGCAACGAGAAACATACTCATCTACATCCTTTTTAAGCCAACCCAATAATACAATTCTTTCAAATCCTGATACACCATTGTACTACCTGGGTGCATAGCAAAAGGACTAGAATGAGGTTCAGTCAAAATAGTGCGCCTCAACTCTGATTCTTTTGGCACAACCATTTGACCTTTAAAGCACAGAACACCATCATTATTAAAAATAAAAATTTGTTGGATTATCATCCAAAATGTCCCTAACATGTAGAGCCAACGAAACATCATACGGTTGCCTTGCTTTAATCGCCTTAGACAACATAGGCTTAACTTGCAAATCAATCAATAATCCACCTTCACGCGTCACACTCAACCTAGAAAATATCACCCTAAGCTCAGTAGCAGCCTTACGACTCAACGCATTTGCTACCACATTGGCCATCCCAAGATGATACTCAATTGACAAGTCGTAATCTTTAAGCAACTCAATCCATCTTCATTGCCTAAGATTCAACTCCTTTTGAGACATCAAATACTTCAGACATTTGTGATCGGTGTAAACGGTAAACTTCTCACCATAAAGGTAACGTCTCTAAATCTTCAAAGCAAACACAACAACCGCAAGCTCTAGATTATAAGTTCGGTAGTCGAGCTCATAAACTTTCAATAGCCTCGACGCATAAGCCACAACCTTCCTGTCTTGCATCAATACATAACCCAAACCAACATAAGATGCATCACTATAGACTACAAACTCCTTACCAGACTCAGGTTGAATTAGAATATGAGCATGAGTAAAAACCTCCTTCAACTTCTTGAAACTACGTTGTTGATTCTTCGTCCGCACATATGGAATATTTTTTTGCAACAACTTCATCAATGGAGAACAATACTCTAAAATCCATCCACGAAACATCGATAATATCCAGCCAATCCAAGAAAACTATGGACCTCAGATACCGACTTAGGTTATTTTCAGTTAAGGATAGCATCACTCTTCTATGGATCAACACGGATACCCTCCGTTGAAACAACGTGACCAAGGAAAATTACCCTTTTAAGCCAAAACTCACACTTATTTAACTTAGTGTAAAGCTGACGATCCTTCAAAGCTTGCAACACAATCCTCAAGTACCGATAATATTCTTCCTCGGTACGAGAATACACAAGGATATCATTGATAAACACCACCACAAACTGATCAAGATACTCATGAAATACTATATTCATCATATCCATGAAAGTAGCTGGGGCATTAGTCAAGCCAAACGACATTACCAAAACCTCATAATGTCCATACCTTGTGCAAAAAGTAGTTTTTAGCACATCTGCGTCCTTAACCTTTAACTGCTAATACCCTGATCTCAAATCAATCTCCAAGAACACAACAACACCACAGAATTGATTAAACAAATCATCTATATGAGGTAATGGATACTTGTTCTTAACCGTCAACTTATTCAATTGTCGATAATCAATGCACATTCGTATGGTTCCATTCTTCTTCATAAAAAGGACCGATGCACCCCAAGAAGAAATGCTAGGTCAGATGAACCCTTGATCTAACAACTCCTAAAGTTGGGTCTTCAACTCTTTCAATTCTTTTGGTGCCATAAAGTGTGGAGTAATAGAAACCAGAGTCGTACCCGAGTATGTCTCAATATCGAACTCTACCTCCCTATCTAGCGGTAATCCAGAAAACTCTTCAGGAAACACTTCCACAAAATAACATACAATCTGAATGTCCTACACTTGAACACCTTTGATGTCTGGATTCATCAAAAATGCTGAGTAGGATTGGAAACCCACTTGCATTATCTTTTCAGCTTGCGTTGCTGAAATACGTTCGACATGAACTTGGCATTCTCGCCAACCACCACAACCTCGTACTTGTTGCCAAGCCTTAAAAAATCCTTTTGGACTTGCAATCGAGAACTGCTTTATGCTCGCTTAGCCAATCCATACCTAAAATAACATCAAAACCATGAAATGACAACTCCAACAATCCCGCAACAAACACATAGACTTGAACAACCAAAGGGCATCTCTTATATAACATTCTAATTATAACTTTCTTACTAAAATAACTAGTTACCATCATACCGGTGTTCAAATTCTCAACAGGTATGTCTAACAAATATGCATGCGCACTTAAGAAATATGAATGTGTGGAACCCAAATCAATCAAGGAAAATAATGAAAAAGATTGCAAGGTAAAGGTACATGCGATCACATTAGTGTCATTATGGTCCTCGTGATGAGCATACACTCTAGCCGATCCACCATGTTTTGGTTGAACAGAAAATGTATGAGCCACAGTCCTCTGACCATCCTCACGCCTCTAAAAATTACCCTTGCCAATACCACGACCTCTCACAGGTACAACAACAACATGCATCGGTGCTTTTCTTGCAACACACGAAAAATCACATTTTAGATGATCTGGGTATTCATATTCCCAATAAGCTCCAAGTTTCCCCCAGCATGCACCTGAATGGTGTCTCCCACAATACTCATAATCGGAGGCAACACGAACACCATGGTTACGGCCACCATCGTCACCTCGCTTATGATTCAGCTTGTATCGCTTATCATGCGGCCTTTTGTTCTGTCTCTCAGCATAACTAGACCCAATCACTCTCTTACCTGTCTCCACACTCACAGCTTGCACCAAACCACCCAAGGATTGCCTAATATTCTTGGCCCTAATGACCAACACATCAAAATCCATGTAATCAGTCGCCAACAAATATGTCTTGATGTACTTAACAAGTCTATATTAGAACCAATCACACCTCAAACATTCATCCGAAACTAGTTTAGGAGCATACTAGCTTAGAGGGACAAACTTCACTTCATATTCCACTACTGACAATGTTTCCTTGCACCAAAGTTATACACTCTCTCTTTTTGGCATCCTAATACTGTAGACAAAGATACTTTTTCTTGAAAGCCCTCTAGAAGAACTCCCACTTCACATCAGCATCTGGTACACCGGCTATCATGGTCACCCACCAATGATAAGCATCATCGTGTAACAAGGATAGGTACAACCCATCTTACGTGCGTCATTGCACTCTATTTGGCCAAGAATATGGATAGTACTCTCCCACCACTCCTTAGTTTCCTCAGGGTTCAATCCTCTAAATTCCACCCTTCTTAGGCTACGAAGGCGCTTCAACGGCAACCTATGGGTTGTAGGCGTTGGTGCTTGTACATACACTTTATTTATCACTACCTAAAATGCACCCATCATCGCTTGAATCAACAGCATCACATCACCAAAAGCTATCCCTTGCGATGCCTAAGGTATACCCCTAAACCCCGTACCAACAAGAGGAATAGGTAGAGAATGAGGAGGAAAAGGATTGTGAGGAACCATTCCTTCTTCGTTGTTCTACCTATTCTTGACATTCCTCACACTAGCTCAAGTCTCACATCTTGGAGGCATACTTACTATAGCCTGTGCCATACAAACATAACATAAATAGGCTAGCATTAGGCGAAGGATCCAAGACAACCTTTAAATCATTTTAAAACAATGGTAATAGGCAATATGTTCCCATTTATACCCCATCACAATAGATATCTTCAACATCATTCAAAAGCATGTATATGAACAATTAAATTTAAACCAAGCAATTCAATAACAACACCCAACAATCACAAACTTGGCTCTGATACCAAATTAGGTAACTCAAATTAGGTCTATTTTTATTTATCTTATCTAGATGCATCATTAACCCTTAAGGTGTTCATACAAGCAGCGGATAGAATCTTACTTGAATCAAACATCAATTTAATGTCCAATTGCACACTTTGCGCTCTAGGGACTAAAAAATAAATATGGATAATTAAGCAAGCTTGAACCAATTTAATGTTTCCAAACCATAATTATTCATATTACATGCTTGCATGTGAAATCTTAGCTCAAATAGATCATTCCAACTCATTCAATCAGCATTCAAAGAAATTAGGACTAAAATAGAAGAATCTAAAACAAAGCATCCAAATAACATACATAACTGCTCTACGTACTGATACTTGAAGACCGATATTGGCAAGGGTGTACCGGTACACTAATGCCCCATACTGATCCCTAGGCCAATATACGAGGGAGCGTATCGATACGGTTGCTCAACTACTAGTCCCTAAGCCAAAACCCCAATGCCCTAAAATTCCTGTAGCAAAACCTTGTACCAATGCAGTTCGAATGTATCGATATCGATGCCGAAATGCCTGGTCCGACCCTTCATACTAATACCCCAAGACATGTACTGATACGGGCTAACTTGTAATGCCCAAATTTGCTGTTTTTCACCAAATTGGTACCTCAAATATGCTTTAATCACTCACATACATACACACCATAAATCCAAGGACTAAAGCAAGCCAAAAGCCCTTAATGTTAGAAGCAACCAAGGAAGATTGAATCACATCACACTTCTATAGCCATGCTCCCTAAAATCACTTCAATCCAACACTCAAACTGAAATCCATATCACAATCCAAGTTAGGCATTACAACAATAAATTATTGCTATAATTCTAAACAAGCTTGGACACTTATAGCATAGCCACAAACATCCCATAACCTATATGCATATTTGGCATATCCTCAAGGCATACCATCAATCATGCCTCAACCATCAGCATAATAGGCCATCGAACATAAACATTTAAACCTCTAGAAACATATAAAAATCCATATTACAAATCCCCTAAAACATGGTAACACAATGCCTTATTAATCGAATGTAAACCAAGTTATTCATGCTCAAAGATGTTGACATTTTCTTGGATTACCCTTTCTGTAAGGTTCCGCCCTTCTACTCTATTTCTCTAAATCAATGGGAAAAAGAGAGCGTAAGAACACAATGCTTAGTGAGGTAGCTCATAAGTAATATGTTGATGCATCCAAAATCTTTTGGAAAACCAAATATCGCTTTCAATGAGAAGCATGCTTAATCTGTTGTCACTGATTTTTAGCGCAAGTCATAATTAAAATAGGCAAGGAAGATCGTCCAAAAGCAAAACAAAGGGAAAGATACCAGCCCATAATTCAAGCAATTCAAAAGGGAAAGCTAGTCAAAATTGAATCAAAGAAGGAAGCAATTAGAGCAAAATCAAGTAAGAATCAATTGGAAAATGGAAGTTGAATTAAATCAACAATTTAAGGCAATATTTTTAGAGGATTTAATATTTAGATTTTTGGTATTTTAGGTAGTGAAAATGCTATATAAATCCCTTCCCCATCACTTGTAAGACACAACACTTCATACACAATTCACCACCCACTACACCATTCATTTTTCCCATTCATTCCTCACCCTTGTAATTCACCACTCTTACATTGTATTCACAAATCCATAGAAGATCAAGTTGTATTGAAATTTTGGTGAAAATACAAGAAGCAAATTTCTTCAATTTCGTAATTCGTTCTTATTTTTATTTTTAGTTTTATTTATTTTATTTTATTTATTTTTAATATATTGAAAATTAGGAGCCATTCTAACCTTTTTTAGTTTTAAAGAACCTTATTTGAGTATTTTGATCAAACAAAAAAGAGGAGTTTTTGGTGCACCACTGCCAGTGGAGGGTGGCTGGCATGGTGGTTCACCACCTTTGTTCTTCATCCCTTATTTTTCTCATGAAAACTTATGTTTTTTTTTTATCTAAAAGGTTTTTTTAATCTTTGTTTTGAAACAAAGTTAGATAATTGCATTTTTGGGCTTTATTCCCATTTTAAATAAAGTGGGGCATTTCAATTTTATTGAATCCCTATATTTTATTATTAAAGTTTCTTTAAATGTTTTTTTTAAACCCGGGCATATAATTCCAATTTGTTTTTATTTGGTCATTAATTCTTTTCCCTTTTTATTTTTATTTAAAATTACTAAACCTTCTTAACATATTTTTAAAGGAAAAAGCAAAATTAACATTTTTACTAAATTAGTTCAAATATGGTGTTGACTCATTTTTAGAGAAGGATACACCTCTTTTTTTTGAAATCTATTAAACACCATTCCTTTTTAATGTAGGAACTTAAATCCCTTTTTTATTTTCATATGCGCCATTAATTTGTTTCTTTCTTGTTGAATTTAAAGTTATTTGCCTTTAAATAAGAATATTAGTTTAGGTGAAACCCTTAGGTTTAAGTCTTCTAGTTTTAAAGCCTTAGTTGATTTATAGCCTTCAAAATTAATAAAATTCTTTTCATATCAACATCATAAAATACACTTAATATTACTTTAACCCTGATAGGTAAAATACACTTAGACCATTCTTAGGGTTAATAATTACCAATTTAGAAAAATAAAAGGTTTCAACACACTAATTGCTTTTGTGACTGCTTGCTTAAAAAGCGAAGCCTAATTAATGCGGTGTCCTATCAAAAGGAGGTGACGGGTTAATGCCAAAAATGTTGGTAGTGATTAGAGTTTATTCTCCGTATGGTGGGGCCGTTAAAATGAAATCATATTCATAAATGGACAATAAGTTAAATTTTATACGAAATTCTGACAATAAAACATTTTGTAATTGGCTAGGTACCAATTTTTGGGCGCTGTGGGGGTGCTAACCCTTCTCCACGTGTAACCGACTCCCGAGCTCGTTTTTGTGTTTTTCGCAGACCAAAAATGTTGTTTTAATAAAATAAAATGATTTTATTAAAATAACTCATTTTTAGGTGATCCAATCACATCTTTTTAAAAAGATTGGTGTCGACTCTGTCATTTTGTTTATTAAAAATATCAAGCCTAAAAGGGTTGCGACAGCTTAGCGACTCCGCTGGGGAGAATTTTTGTTTTCTTTTAAACAAAAAGAGAGTCAACCCACAAGCCGATTACACTTTGTTTTAATGTTAGAATTTGCTAAGTTCATGTAAAATTTAATTTAATTTTCAATTTAGGAATATGATCTCATTTTAAGCATTTAAAGCTTGATTATAAGTTCTATACCCGAGCTTCATTCCGATCGTTTAAGTGAGAGGAAAATGCTATTGCTCCCATGGGAATATTGATTCTCTGTATGGGCCTAGCAAGTACCTCTGGGGCTCATATGCTATATGTCTTCGTGAGGATAATGATCCTTCGTATGGGCATAGGAAATTGGGTCCCCCTAAGTTGAACTTGATTCATTTGAAGCCTATAATAGGTGAGAATCAGAAGCCTTGCTACCCTTAGTAGGGGACAACGAGGATAGCTCGGGTACCTTTCTAGAACCAAACCTTTGTGTGTAAATCTAGAACCCCACCCCAATTGAGCTATGTGGAAAACTCTAGGGTTAGAATTCGGTCAAAATTATTTTGTAAGAATAGTCTGCGGAGTTATGTCTAGAGATGTTGGAATGTGTTGCCCAGTTATTATTCATACAATGAAATGATTTTGGACCTTTTATGTTTTCAAGAGTACTAATTCTTTCTTTTTCTTGTTTTGTATTGTTTTGCATATTTTTCTTGCATCCACATCTCATATCTAGAAGGGGACAATTCTAAAGCACATTGCTCAAGTAGAAAACATTTTTTCACGATGAATAGAATACTCTTTTAGAAAGAGAAAGATAATGCAAGTTTATGTCGCTGGTCCGAGGTCAACCAGCGGGCACATGGAGAACGACGTTAAAGACAAAGATCTTGGCTCTTGAAGGGCAATGATTACTGGTTCACCTGGCTTAGGGACAATGCCGGAAGGTTCCAAGAGCGAGATAAATTTGACAAGAGTGTCATGGTCCAGATTCAAGACGTAGCCAGGCATGTGATGATGCTAGCTAAGGAAGCTACTGCTCTTCGTTAGTATGTCAGGCCAGTAGAGGAAGTGAGACTGAGAATCTTGTGGTTGATCAAAGAAATAAAAGAGTTAGGCGCTCGGGATGAGATGTACTCGTGATATAATTTAGAATCTTTTGTAATAAGAAACTTCAATATCCAATGAAAAACTACTTCTAGAGCAATACCTTAATGGAATCGACGGCCCTTCGTCTACAATCATGCATTTGCATTTTTGTTGTTGTTTGCATTAGTTTATGTTGTGATCATTGCATACATGCATTGGCTACTGGAATTCTCAGTTTCAAATATTGCATATCCGTACCGATACGCTTGAGGACTGTATTGGTACGCCTTTGAAAATTTGACCTCATCGATACTGTGTGTTAGTGTACCGATACGTAGTTAGTTAATTATGTTAAAATGCTATCTGAAGTTTGATTCTTTACAGTTTAGCCCCTATTTCTTAATCATGCAATTAAATGAGTTTGGGTGATTATTTTAAGTTGGAATTTATCCTATATGCATGGAACCTGATTAATTAAAGATTGGTAGCTTTAACTTCAAGAAAGTCCTCATAATTATATGTAATTACATTTTGGTCCTTAAAATTCAAATTTATGCAATTGGATGTCAATTCGCACCCGATTTAGTTGTAATATTCACTAATACGATTTTACGCCACTAGAAAGTTTCTTTTTGGGACAAAATCCACGTACTAGAACACTAGGTGTTCTATTGGTACATTTATTAAACCTCCTCAACTTGGATTTCAAAGTTAACCAAGCATATTGGTATGTTACACGGCGTGCAGAAATAGGGCTGGTCAATAACAAGCACCATATCGATACGGCTGGCAGTTAATTCAGTTATTGTCATGGAAGTTCAGTTCTGTTTTCTTCTAGTTTAGTCCCTGAATCTTGTTTTGTTAATTGTGTAAGTTTGAATGGTTAGATTGAGTCAAGAATTGATATGCAGTTATGTAATCAAACTAATTGATGATTGGTAACCTTAATTTTATAAATAGTCTTTAATTTTACTAGATTTACGTTTTGGTCCCTAAAACATATTATATGCAATTGGTGGCCTTTCCGTGGTTTGCTTCCTTCATTAACTCATCCGCTGCGAGCATGATCACTTAGGAATAATAATAATACGCATCTAGAAAAGATAAAAGAAAAAATGGATCGATTTTCATAATCTTTCTCTGATTTGCTTCGACAAACCTAATGTAGCTCACTCAGTTCGGTCGGGCATCTAGGTCGAGTCGAGGGGGTTACATTTGTTGGTATCAAAGCCAAGTTTTGAAAGGTTGAGATGTTGTTGTTTGATTGATTACATTTGTTTGATATGCATTGTGATTGTGAATATGTACGGTGATTGTTTTACATCATGTTGGGGTATGAATTGGGAACACATTACTTATTACTGAGGTTTTAAAATGTTTTATAAGGTTATCTTGGATCCTTTGCCTTATGTTAGCCTAAATTAATGTGTTTTGATGCTTTGTTAGAATGGCTCGATGTGAGACTTGTTCAATGGCTGGTAATCTGAGTCTGGGCAAAATAATGATGATAGGGTGAATCTTTGATTACCTTACCTCCTCCTCCTCCGTTGGTTCCAATTGTTGATGTTGGGGTAGGTGGTGTTCTTTAGGCTTCACCAGGGCTAGATTTTGGAGATTTGACTCTGTTAATTCAAGCAATGATACAGGCTTTTCAAGCAGCGATGGCTGGAGCGCAAGTGTAAGCATTAGCACCTGTCGTGGTGGTTTACCCTGGATTACAGTTGGAGAATCTCCGTAGTTTAAGAGGGGTAGAGTTTTGGGGTCTGAGTCTTGAGACAGCCAAGGAATGGCTAGAGAGTACGATTCGTATTCTGAATCAGATGGGATGTAATGAGGAGCGCAAGTTGGGTTGTACCGTGTCGCTGTTGCATGCTGATGCATATCATTGGTGGGTAACCACGATTGCTATTGTTTCGAAAGCAAATGTAACTTGGGAGTTCTTTCGAAGGGCTTTCAAAAAGAAGTATCTTGGTCCTTAGTATTTGGATGCAAGGAAGCGTGAGTTTATGGCTTTGGAATAGGGCAGCTTGTTTGTGGCTGAGTATGAGGTGAAGTTTGTTCGTCTATGTCAGTATGCGATGAAGTTAGTTTTGGATGATCTTGAGAGCTGCAACAGGTTCCGCTATGGTCTGGTGAAGGATATCAAGACTTATTTGTTGGCTGCGGACTATATGGATTTTGATGTGCTTGTGAACCGTGCCAAGGATATTAAGCACTCCTTGGGTGCGTCCTTGTAAGCTGCAAGTAAGAGCTTTGGTAAGAGAGAGGCTGATTTTGGTTATTCTAGGAAGCAGAATAGGAAGTCACGGGATAAAAGGTTTAAGCCGAATCACAGGCGTGGTGGTGGTGCTGGTCAGGGTAACGAGAGATCTCGGGTTTTAGCTGAGTGTGAGCGTTATGGTCGTCTTCACACGTAGGGCTGTAAATGAGACGAGAAGGATCGCGAGCTACTCGAGCTTGATTCAGTCAAAGCTTAACTCGATTGGACTCGACTCGAGCTCAAACTCGACTCGAGTTCTTAACGAGATGAGCCAAGCTACTTGATACCCAACTCGAAAAGCTCGCGAGCTACTCGAAAATATAATATACTAATTTTTTTTTATTTTTTATAATTTAAAATCAAAATTCCTAAACTTAAAACCCTAAAATATAAACCCTAAACATAAGTCTTAAACCCTAAAATCTAAATCCCAAATTCTAAACTCAACAACCTAAACCTCTAAACCCTAAACTAACACTCTAAACCCTAAAGATAACAAGCTTGAGTTTACACAACTTATGCATCAAAGTTTTTTTTCTTGATAGGGCTTTGAATGAGATGTGACAGATGGCGAGCTACTTGAGTCTGACACAGTTAAAGATTGGTCAACACTTGACTCAATTGGGCTCGAATCAAGCTCGAATTCAAGTTAAATTCTTAACAAGCTGAGTCAAGCTCAGATTTTTTAAGCTCATTAAAAAATACTCGAGCTCAAACTTGACTCAAAATCTTAACGAGCCGAGTCAAGCTCAACACTATTCAAGCTTGACTCAACTCGACTCGTTTACACCCCTAGTCATAGGGGTGCATATTGAGGAAACACCAGTTTTTACTGGGTATGTGGGTCTCTCGATTATATAAAGCGTAATTGTCCTCATGCAGTGAGAGATACACCGGTACAAGCTACTGCACCTGCTAGGGGCCGAGGCCGTGGCAAGGGTAATTTTCAGAGACATAAGAATGGACAGAGGGTTGTAGCTCATACAGTTTCTATACGACCAGAGAAAGGTGGATCGACTCGGGTTTATGCTCATCGTGAGGGGCGCAATGACACCGATGTGATCGCAGGTACCTTTACCTTGCAATCTTTGACAATATTTTCTTTGATTAATTCGGGGTCTACTCATTCATATATCTTAAGTGAGCATGCATCTTTGCTAAATGTTCTTGTTGAGATCTTAGATGTTGGTATGTTAGTAGCTAGTTCTTTCAGGGAGACGATTACAACTAGAATGTTGTATAGGCGTTGTCCTTTGGTAGTGCAAGGTTATAAATTTGCCGTGGATCTGATGGAATTGCCACTCCATGGTTTTGACATTATATTGGGTATAGATTGGTTGAGTGAACACAAGGCGATGGCAGATTGTGAATCCAAAAGGATTTCTTTGAGGTTAGCCGGTGATTATAAAGTTGTGGTGGTTGGCGAGAATGTAAAATTCTTATCCAATGTTGTTTCGGCTATTCGAGCGGAGAAGTTGATGTTTGATGTCTGCCAAGCTTATTTGGATATTGTTATGAATTTGGAAGCCAAGGGTGTTCGGTTGCAGGACATTCAAACTGTGTGTGAATTTTCGAAGGTGTTTCTTGAAGAGTTACTGGGTTTAACTCCTGATAGAGAAGTGGAATTTGGTATTGAGACGTATGAGGGTTTAACTCCGGTGTCCATTGCTCCTTATCGGATGTCACCGAAGGAGTTGAACGAGTTAAAGATACAACTCCAAGAGTTGTTAGATCATGGGTTCATTCGACCGAGTGTTTCGCCTTGGGGTGCTCCAGTTCTTTTTGTGAAGAATAAGGATGGGTCGATGCATATGTGCATTGATTATCGTCAGTTGAATAAGTTGATGATGAAGAACAAGTATCTGTTACCGCAGATTGATGACTTGTTAGATCAATTTCGCGAAGCAGTGGTGTTTTCGAAGATTAATTGAAGATCGAGGTATTATCAGTTGGAGGTTAAGGATGTGGATGTGCATAAGACGACATTTCGTACGAGGTACGGGCATTACGAGTTCTTGGTGATGTCGTTTGGTTTGACAAATGCCCCGACTACTTTCATGGACATGATGAATAGGGTGTTCCATGAGTACCTTGATCAGTTTGTGGTGGTTTTTATTGATGATATACTCGTTTACTCTCGTACTGAGGAACAACATGATAAGCATTTGCGGATTGTGTTGCAAGCTTTGAAGGATAATCAGTTGTTTGCTAAGTTAAGCAAGTGCAAGTTTTGGCTCAAGGAGGTGATGTTTCTTGGTCATATGGTTTCCACAGAGGGTATCTGTGTTGATCCATAGAAAGTTGAGGCTATTCTCAATTGGAAGCAACATAAGTCAGTGTTCAAAATTCACAGTTTTCTTGGGTTAGCTGGTTAATATCAGCGGTTTGTGGATGGGTTTTCTAGTATTACGACACCATTGACAAAGTTGTTGTAGAAGAATGTTCCATACGTGTGGAAAGAAAAACAACAACAGAGTTTTGAGAAACTGAAGAAAGTTTTGACACATGCTCCTGTGTTGATCCAACCTGAGTCGGGAAAGGAGTTCGTGGTTTACAGTGATTCATCATACGTTGGGTTGGATTATGTGTTGATGCAAGATGGCAAGGTTGTGGCCTATAAGTCGAGACAGTTGAAAGTTCATGAGCAAAATTACCTGACTCATGATTTGGAACTTACGGTTGTGGTGTTTGCCTTAAAGATTTGGAGACACTATCTTTAATGAGAAAAGTGTGTGGTTTTTACGGACCATAAGAGCTTGAAATACTTGATGTCTCAAAAGGATCTGAACCTTAGGCAACGAAGATGGTTGGAGTTGCTTAAGGATTACAACATGACGATCAAGTATCATCCTGGAAAAACCAATGTGGTTGTGGATGCGTTGAGTCGTAAGGTTGCGGTTGAGCTTAGGGCGATGTTTGCAAGGTTAAGTGTGACACGAGAAGGTGGTTTGCTGGCTAAGTTGCAAGTTAAGCCTAAATTGTCGCAGATGATTAAAGCTAAGCAACCATTTGATGATTCATTGGTTCCTCATGTTAGGGATATATCAGACGGCAAGCCATCAGAGTTTCATTTTGATAATGATGGTGTTTTGTGCTTTAAGGGCCGAATAGTGGTGCTTGAAGATTTGGAGCTTAGGTATACTATTTTGGCAGAGACATACTCTAGTCCTTTTGCTATGCATATGTACTGTAATTTAAAGGAAGCGTACTATTGGGTTAGTTTGAAAAATGATGTGGCAGAGTTTGTATCTAAGGGCATGGTGTGTCAGCGTGTTAAAGTTGAACATCAGTTTCCATCCGGGTTGTTGCAACCGTTGAGAATTCCGAAATAGAAATGGGAGAGAATCACCATGGATTTTGTGTCAGTGTTGTCATTGACACCAACTAAAAGGGGTTCCATTTGGGTGATTATTGATCGGTTTACAAAATGTGCATATTTTCTGCCAGTGCATACGATGTATACCTTGGATAAGTTTGCAGATTTTTACATCGCTGAGATCGTGCATTTGCACGGGGTACCTAAGCCTATTGTTTTTGATAGAGACCCGCGGTTTACAACGAGGTTCTGGAGATGTTTGCCCCAGGCTTTAGGTTCGAGGTTGAGTTTTAGTACCACGTATCACCCTCAGACGGATGGATAGTTTGAGCGTGTTATCCAGGTTTTGGAGGATATGCTAAGGTGTTGTATTATTAAGTTTCAAGGAACCTCGGAGAAGTATTTACCTTTGGTTGAATTTGCTTATAATAATAACTATCAAGCGAGTATCCAGGTTTTTCATCTTTTTCATCGTGGTTTACAGTCGACACAGATGAAAAAGTAAAGCTTGTGTGTGATCGCTTGAAAGCAGCTACGTATCGGCATAAATCTTACGCGAATTTGAAGCGTAGGGAGATCGAATATGTAGTTGGTGATCGAGTGCTCTTGAATGTGTCACCGTGGAAAAAGGTGATGCGGTTTGGACGTAAGGGTAAGCTTAGTCTGAGGTTTATTGGACCATATGAGGTTGTGGAACGTGTTGGTCATGTGGCTTACCGGTTGAGGTTCCTACCCGAGCTAGAGAAAATATATGATGTGTTCCATGTATCTCTGTTATAGAGGTATCAGTTGGATCCTTTGCATGTTATGCCGGTGGAAATCCTTGATTCCAGCAGCAAGGTTCTTCGTAGCAAGACGATAGAACTTGTTAAAGTCTTGTGGCGACATCGAGGTGTTGAGAAAGCCACTTGGGAGAGCAAGGCGGATATGTTGGAACAATTTCTGCATCTTTTTCTTCCAGGTAAATTTCAGGGACAAAATTCCTTAAGAGGGGGAAAGTTGTAATGCCCCAGTTTTGGGGTTCGGTTCGAGGGTTCGGTGGACCGGTATTAGAGGTTCGAGTTAGTTTTGGTATTAAATATTTTGAAGATGATAAAAATATGGAAAAATGCTCTAAAGTCATTATTTAATATATAAATGATTGTAGTAAAATCAATTTTGGAAAATATGGTTTGGAAATTGAACATTTTGAACTAGTGACCATAATATAAACTTTAAAAACTATTTTTAGTGGCTGTTTTGTAAAGGGTCAAAACTTTGAATCTTTACGAAGCTAGTAGCCCAAAAGTATAATTTTAGACTTTATCCTCTAATTGGATATTTTTAAAAGTGTTTTGGAAAATAAAATAGGATGGGGAGAATTAATTGGTAATTAATTCTTTTAAAACAAAATTCATGTAACTAACTTTCTCAAAAACCTTTTCTCTCAAAATCTCTCCAGCCAAATACTATTTCCTCCTTATAAATCATCAAGTAAATCATACTTTCCTTAAATCTTTTGTTTTCGAATGGATTCACAATGATTTTCAAGTAAAACCTTTTTGTTTTAACTTTGTTTTCACATGTAAAATCAGCCAATTAAGAGAGAAAGCATCCATTAGAGTTAAGGTTCGTTCTTCTCCTCTAATGAAAGGTTCTTTACTGAAATTCTCAAGTTGTTGATCCTTTGCAATTATTTTCTAATGAGTTTTGATAGTTTGATTGAGGAAAATTGGTTTAATTGTGTTTTGATTGGTGAAATTGGTAGATCTTCAAATTGGATATGTTTTGCTGGGTTCTTGATCAAGTTAGATCATTTTTTTGATGTTTAATAATGTTAAAAGCTTGGATTTGACATTGTAATCCCGAAACTAGTTGAATCTCTAATATTAATGGTTGTTAGTTAAGGGTTTTTATGAGGTTTTTGGTGTTTAATCAATGCTGGAAGTAAAAGGACGTTGTAAAATGGTTTTTAGATGTTAATTGATGAAGTTTGATGTATCGAATCGTTGTATTGTGGCTGGGCTAAGTTTGTAAGATGTTTGAGGGTGATTTTGATAAGTTTTGGATGGTTTTTGAGTGGGCAACTTGTGAGTTGCGGTAATCTGTTTTGAAGCAGGGGTTTGAATGCATTTTGATGCATGTTTCCTCTGGTTTTGTGTGATCAAAATAGAGGATAATCAAGGCAAAGTTGCTTGAAGTGGATTGAAGCTTTCCGGGAGCTTGTTTTGCATTGGCGAGCAAAGCGAAGTGAAAATCAGTGAGTGGAAACTGGTTTTAAATGAATATTAAAGGTTTGCAAATGATGTTGGGAGTTTAGGTTAAGCGTAAAACACTTAACTAAGCTCGGAAATAAGTTTCCCTCTTTTGCTTTTAATATCGGATCGAATATGAGCATGATTGATTACATGTTTTGGGTTTTAAACATGGTTTGTTTTACTTACTGTAAATGCATGGTTTTGAATACATATGCGATGGTTTAAAGGTAAATGAAATGCTAGTGAGCATTGGTTTTCATTCCGGATTGGAAATGGGGTATTGCTTTGGCAATGTGGTTTGCATATGTGGTTTTCATGTAATGCATTGTAAAACAGTGAGTAAATGGTTTGTAAATAATATATTGGCTATGTGACATGATGAGAAAACATTCGGATATAGTTGGCATGCCATATAATTAGAGTGCACAATAATATATTTTTAAAATCAATCGTGTCCATGGGTCTTTGAGGTATAGCAAATTGACTATTCGGACTATTAGGGTTCTCATTAGAGGTTATGCGGATTGGCTAACCTATGTGAGGGTAAATCTTATGGATTGGCATGGTATAAGTATGATAGAGGATTGTCCATCATGTGTTATTCGTGTATCCGATGTGTGGATGGAGGATTGTTCATCCAAGGATAGAGGATTGTCTATCTGAGGTCACTATAAATGCCAATATATGAAAATTCATGTGTTGAACCTATTTTATAATGCTTTGGGATTTTAAGCATGGAATATGATTTAATGCTTTGGGATTTAAGCATGTGATTTATAAAGGCCTTGCATAATGTTGATATGCTTGTTTTGATTTGGAATCAATGAAAATGCTTTGGATTGTAAGCATGGTTTGAAAGCAAGTGTTTGGTTTTCAAAGGTTTAAGTTGCATCATTATTTTATGAGCATCGTCACTAAGCATGTGTGCTTATGCTCTCTTTTCCCTAATGATGTAGAGCATTGAGGTTTGGGGCAGCAAAGGCAAAGATTAAAGGGATCCAAGAGTCAAGACCATTTTGAGTATGAACTTGGTTTAAGTTCGGTTTAATAAGGCAATGTGTTCGCCATGTTTTTTTGGGATATGTAATTTTGTTTTCCCCTTGTTTTTGAGCATGGTTAATGCTGTATTTGGACTTGGATTATTGTTGTTGAACTTGTTAATGGTTTTGCTTATGATTGATGCTAGGTGATTACCTAGGTATGCATCTATATAGCTTTGGTTGAATGCTATGCTTTGATGAATCTATCATGTTGAATATGGTACTAGAATATGTTTGAAAGTCGCATATGATGCGAAGTGTTATTTTGATTGTTTTGGTATGTTTGGTGAATGTTTTAGGAAGCATGCCTATAGATTAATCTTTTGGAAGTAATTGAGTTGTTATGGTTACTAAGTCCTAGTGCAAATGATGGAGTATGTTATGATAGATATTTACATGCATGTATATGGCTTGTTAGGATCCAAATGCATCTAGATTCGAGTGATAAACTAGCTAAAATCACATTATAGGCCCAGGCGTACCGATACGCAGGGGACCGTATCGGTACGCCTAGGCAAGAGCAGACTCTAGGCTTTGGTACGGGCTAAGGCATAACGGTATGATTTTACGCCATTGTAAAGTTGCTTTTTGAGACAAACCCACGTACTGAAACACTAGGTGTCTGTATCGGTACGGCTATTAAACCGCCTCAACTTGGAATTCAAAGTCAACCAAGCGTACCGGTACAGTACACGACGTGCTGAAACAAGGATGGGTAATAACAAGCACCGTATCGATACGGTTGCCCGTGTATCGATACGGCTGGCAGTTAATTCAGTTAATGTCATTGAATTTCAGTTTCGTTTTCTTCTAGTTTAGTCCTTAAATCTTGTTTTGTCAATTGTGTGAGTTTGAAAGGTCAGATTGAGTCAGGAATTGATATGCAGGTATGTAATCTGACTAATTGAGGATTGGTAACCTTAATTTTATAAATGGTCCTTAATTTTACTAGATTTACGTTTTGGTCCCTAAAATGTATTGTATGCAATTGGTGGCTTTCTGTGGTCCGTTTCCTTCATTATCTCATCCGCTGCGAGCATTATCACTTAGGAATAATAATATGCAACTAGACAAGTCAAAAGAAAAAATGGACCAATTTCGTAATCTTTATCCGGTTTTCTTCGACAAACCTAATATAGCTCACTCGGTTCGGTTAGGCATCTAGGCCGGGCCGAGGGGGTTACAATGTACATTGCTGGTCCGAGGTCAACCAGCGGGCATATAGAAAACAACATTAAAGACAAAGATCTTGGCCCTTTAAGGGCAATGATTACTGGTTCACCCGGCTTAGGGACAATACCAGAAGGTTCCAAGAGCGAGATAAATTTGACAAGAGTGTCATGGTCTAGATTCAAGACGTATCCAATCATATGATGATGCTAGCTAAGGAAGCTACTGCTCTTTGTTAGTATGTCAGGCAAGTAGAGGAAGTGAGACCAAGAATCTTATGGTTGATCGAAGAAATAAAAGAGTTAGGCACTCCGGACGAGATGTACTCGTGATATAATTTAGAATCTTTTGTAATAAGGAACTTCGGTCTCCAATGAAAAAATACTTCTAGAGCAATACCTTAATGGAATCGCGGCCCTTCGCCTGCATTCATGCATTTGCATTTTTTTGTTTATTGTTTGCATTAGTTTATGTTGTGATCATTGCATACATACATTGGCTACTAGAATTCCCTGTTTCGAATATTGCATACTCGTACCGATACACTTGAGGACCGTATTGGTACGCCTTTGAAAATTTAACTGTATCGATATGGTGTGTTAGTGTACCAATATGTAGTTAGTTAATTATGTTAAAATGCTATCTGAAGTTTGATTCTTTACAATTTAGTCCCTATTTCTTAATCATGCAATTAAATAAGTTTGCGTGATTATTTTAAGTTCGAATTTAACCTATATGCATGAAACCTAATTAATTAAGTATTGGTAATTTTAACTTCAAGAAAGTCCTAATAATTATATGTAATTATGTTTTGGTCCCTAAAATGCAAATTTGTGCAATTGGATGTCAATTCGCGTATGATATAGTTATAATCTTCACCGCTATCAGCATGATCACCTTAGGACTTAATAATGCATTTAAATAAGATAAAATGAAAAAATGGATCGTTTTCTATGTAATTCTTTCAGGTTTGTCTCGGCAAACACAATATAGCTCACTCGGTTTGGTTTACCGTCTAGGCCGGGTCAAGGGGGTTGCATTTGGTGGTATCAAAGATAGGTTATGATTGTTGGGAGGTGGGTTATGATTGTTTGGTTGATTTTTGCTACATGAAATTGTTGATTACTATTGAAATGTGATACGTTTGGGGTATAAGCTTGAGGACACATTGCCTTATTACTACTAGTGCAAAATGGTTTTTGTTTTGAAACATTTGCAACTTGGATTCTTGCTATAAGCTGGTATAATTATTTTGTTTAATTGCATTATCATGTTTTAGACTCGTATTTTCGTAAAATAGGATCGAGACGAGAGACGAGAGCTTATATGGGGAGTGTTATGAATGGACAAAATGATGAGTTGCCTCATTCTCCACTGACTCTGTAACGCCCTAGTTTTGGGCCTAGGAGTTGTCCAATGGACCGAGATTAGCGATTCGTGTCAGATTTAGGATTAAAATCGAAATAAATAATTTTGGTGCGAGAAAAATATGGGAAAATCATTATTTAGTGTATGTATATTTTTGGTAAAGTCAATTTTGGAAAATGGAATTTGGAAATTGGACATTCTGGCTAGTGACCAAAATGTAAAGATTGAAAACTGTTTTAGTGACTGTTTTGAAAAAGAGTCAAATCTTAGAATCTCTAAGGAGTTATTTTACCAAACTTTAATATCATATTTTCCTCTCATTTAGGATTATTTTTAAAAGATTTTTAATTGGGTAATTAAAAGGAAGATTGACAAAAAGGTAGTTATTTTTCTTAAAACCAAAAATTAACGTAACTTTTTCTCCTAAACATTTCTCTCAAATTTCTTCAGGCAAACACTCACTTTTTCATCCAAAATCTGAGGTAGTACTCTTGATTTCTTAAATTCTTGCATCTTAAGTGTTCTTTAATCTTGCTTTGCAAAACCTTATTGAATTTCTTTATTTTCAAGATCTAAAACATCCAATTGAGAGGAAATTCACTCATTAGAGGTAAGGGTCATTCTTCTCATCTAATGAATGGTTCTTTATGGAAATTCCCAAGTATTTGATTCTTGTTTAATGTTTTCTAATAAGATTTAAAGATTTAATTATGGAAATTGGTTAAATCAAGGTTTAATTGAGCTAATTAAGTGAACTTCGTATAGGTTCTGTTTTGTTGGGTTCTTGATTGATTTTAATCATAATTTTGATGTTGAATAATGTTAATAGTTGGGTTTTAACATTGGAATCCCAAAACTATGTGAATCTCTAATTTTCTAGGTTGCTAGTTATGTGTTTTTGAGGAGTTGTGGTGGTTAATGGTTTGCTGGAAATATAAGGATGTTAGAGTTATGTTTTTAGATGTTGACTGATGTTAATGGAAGTGTTGAAACGTTAGATTGTGGCTGGGTTAAGTTTGGAAGGGGTTTGTTGTTAATTTTGGGTGTTGTGGAGGGAATTCAGATAAAGGATGTTGAGGTTTAGTGTTGTTGTGATGTTGATTGCATTTTGATGCAATGTACCTCTGTTTTGTGTGGATAAAAGTAGGGGAAGTTGGACCTCAAGCTTGAACGTTGGTTTTAGAAGCATTGGAGGCGTGGTTGTTGCATCGGCAAGCGAGGTTTTGCGAGTCGGTAAGTGGAAACATGTTTTCAACTTTGCAAAGGTTTGAAAGTTGTGTTTGGGAGTTTAGATCGAGCTTGAAACGCTAGTCTAAGCTCGGAAGTAAGTAAATGATGAATTCTCTCTCAAACTCGGTTTGGCTAATAGTTGATGCACATGTTTTACATGGTTTAATTACTCATTGTATATAACATGTTTTGAGCATGGTTTAATGCTGGAAATTTGTCACAAAATGATATTGTTGCATTAGGAAGTAATGTATGATTTATAAATGTTTATGAACATGGGTTAATGCAAGGTTTATTGCATTGGTTAAACGATTTTTATGATGCATATGAAAACAGTCAGTTGCTGATGTTAAAATGAATTATATTAGCAAGTGATGTTATAAAAGGGTTTGTTATTGAAATCGGATATAGTTGGTCGGCCATAGGATTGATAGTGCACTATAAAAAGGCGCTTTGGATGTTGAGGGGTTTATATGTTGTACCGAATACTTCATCCAAGTACCCTAATGGTTGAGGGGTTTATATGTACTGAAGAATCTCGTTAGTGGGTTAAACATCATACCGATGAGTGGTGTTGATGGGTTTGTGTGTACTGAATACTCCACCACAGGTGTCACAACGGTAGAGGGGTTTATGTGTACCAAATACTCCCCGTGTGTGAACCTTGTGTTACCGGTAGATTGTTAGTTAAGTGTTGAGAGGACACTTGTTGAATCTGTGTATCCAATGTTACGTTCTGTAATGGGAAACTTGGTTAATGATCACTTGGAAGCCAATGTAAATGTTTATGTATCATGAGATGGATTGATGTTTAATGTGGTTTAAACATTTTTTACTCTTTAAGCCTTGCATTGGTAATATGCATGGGAAAGCTTAAATTGAGGGTAGTAAATGGGACTTTGCTGTGAATCCATGATACATGTTGCGTATGGTCTAATATGTTGTTTTTGGAAATGTTAAGTTCATGGTTTAGATAAGGCACGATGTTATGATGATGCTTTCAAAGAGTTTTGAAAAGTGGTTTTAAAGTTATGTGAAATGGTTTAACTTGCATTGATGATGGTTGTTGTTTGAGCATCCCTCACTAAGCCTAGTGTGCTTACCCTCTCATTTCTATCAATGCAGAGAATTAAGGTTTGAGGTAGCAAGGAAGCAAGGAAAAGAATTCCCAAGACTTGATTTTCAAAGTACGGTTTGGAATGTTGATAAGTAGTAATAATGGCAATGTGTCGTTTGGATTTTTGGGAGAGGTTTTGATGATCTCGATGTTGTTGCAAGTTTTGATTGTTGTTTTGGACTTGTAATAAGTTTTGAAGTGGTTGAGTTGTGATTGGTTTGATGGTTTGAAGATGGGCTAGGAAGCATGCCTCTAGATTTGGTGTTTGAGTATGCTAGATAAGCTAGGTGGGTTTATATGGATGTTATGTTAATGCTCAAGCATGTTGTTGATGATGTTTGATGTTTAGCTTAGAGTTAAAGTGATCTGAAACGAGCCAAAGAGTCATATATTAGACCTAGAAGTCATTCCAAGTCTCACCGTACCGGTACGCCCCTTAGGGTTTTAGTATGCAGGGATATGTTTCAACTCAAAATGTTCAAAATAGCCTAGGTGTACCGATACGCCTGGTAACCGTATCGGTATGCATAGCTGGGAAATAGTGAAGGTGTCGGTACACATGCTACTATTTTGATATGGGCCATGGCTACTGGAATCTGAATTTTCAAAACACACAATACCGTACTGATACGCTTGAGGACCGTATCGATACGTCTTTGTATTTTAGTGCCATTTCAATTTGGTGGACACCTGTATCGATACGTTGACTGTTAGTTCTGTTAAGATGCTTTCTGAAGTTTGAATTCCTTGCAATTTGGTCCATGTTTCGTAAATTTGCAATTGAATTAGTTTGAATGGTTATTTTGAGATGAGATTTAACAAGAAGGCATGAAATATGATTAATGAAGGATTGGTAACCTTAATTTGACAAAAGTCTTTTTAAATATGGGAAATTACATTTGAGTCCCTAAGAGGCAAAATCGAACAATTGGATGTTAAATTGACGCCCAATTGAGTTGTATCTTTAACCACAACTTGTATGATCACCTTAGGACCTAAAGATGCATTTAGATAAGATAAAAGAAAAAATGGACCATTTCAAATGTGATTCTTCAGGGTTTATCTTGGTAAACCCTAATGTAGCTCGCTCAATTCGGCCTTGCGTCTAGACCAGGTCAATAGGGTTACATTTGGTGGTATTAGAGCTAGGTTTTGTGAAAATTGGGATGTTTTTGGTGTTTGTAACATGTTGTTTTCTATGCACGGTGATTACTTATATGTATGGTATTTAAAATGTATGCCATATCAGGGTATTTTGGGAACACATTGCCATATTACTATGTTTTGAAATGATTTTTGTTTAAAGTGGAAGTCTTGGGTCCTTGCTTTGAGCTGGCCTGATTGTTTTTGTGTAATTATCATGCCTTAGATACGATTTAGACTATGCCACCTAGGGGAGAGTTGCCATCTAGCGAAAACGCTATTGCTGGAGGGTAGGGAGTTGAGGGCGAGCATGTATACCCTGAGGATTTGCCGCCTCCTCTGCCTAATCCTCCTCAGAGAGTGGAACAAGTACTACCTGGACCAGTGTTTGGTGATATAATGCCTTTGGTTTAGGCGATGATGAGAGCATTCTAGGCCGTGATGGCTGGTGTTAATGTACCTGCTCTAGCACCTGTTACTGCTAATCTAGGGTTGCCATTTGAGCATTTATGTAATCTTGGAGGGGTCAAGTTTAGAGGGTTGAAACCCGAGGCATTCGAGGAGTGGATGGCTAGTACAGAGCGTATCCTGGTTCAGTTAGGATGTAATGATGAGCAAAAGCTGGGATGTGCAGTGTCCTTGTTATAGGGAGATGCATATAGTTGGTGGACCACATTGATTGTGAATATGGAACTCGGGGAAGTAACGTCGGAATTCTTCCAAGCTGCCTTTAAGAAGAACTATCTAGGAGTGAGATACCTGGATGAGAAGAAACGTGAGTTTATGGTGTTGGTTTAGGGCAATATGACAGTGTCAGAATATGAGGTGCAATTTGTGAGGTTGAGCTAGTATGCACTAGAGCTAGTGCCAGATGAGGGGCAACGCTGTGAGCATTTTTGGTATGGTTTGGTGCAGGATGTCAAGACTTATACGATGGCCACCGAATACACTATTTTATTATGTTGGTTACTTGGGCAGAGGATATTGAGTCGATCTTGGGTTTATCTCATCGTTCTAGAGGTTCTAGCTCTAGGAAGAGAGTGGCAGACTTTGGTTCTGGTGGTGGTCAGTCTAAGAGGCACTGTGATCGAAGGTTTTGACCAGATGCAAGGTGAGGTGGAGATGGTTCTGGCCGAGGATTGTACGAATAGAGTACCCAGGTTCGGGCGGTGCATAATGCTTGTTGGGCTTTTAGATCGAGGGCTCATATGAGGCGGGACTATCCGCGTATGGCTAGAGAGGGGCAGGCTCCTACAGTTGTGGCAATGAACTCTTGTTGGAGTTGTAGGTTGGCTGATCATATGAGGCGAGATTGTCCTTTGCTTGCTAGAGGTAAGCAGGCACCTGCACCTGTTGCTGCACCACCGAGGGGCCGTGGGCACGACTGAGGTAGCTTCGAACGGAGAGAGGAGGGACAGAGGACTGTGGCACATACTGTGGTAGTTTGATCGAAGGATGGTGAACCAACAAGGATCTATTCTCATAGGGAAGGGAGGAATGACATAGACGTGATAGTAGGTACTTTTATCTTACAGTCTATGTCATTGTTATATTTGATAAATTTTGGCTCCACGCTTTCATATGTTTTACAAGAGCATGTAGATTTTCTTAGTATACCGGTAGAAATGCTTGATGTTTGTATGCAAGTGACGAGTTCTTTTGGTAAGACGGTCATTACGAGAAAGTTTTATTATAGATGTCCTTTAATGGTTTAGAGACATGTGTTTACGATTGATCTGATGGAGTTGTCGTTCAATGGTTTTAACATGATCTTGGGTATGGACCGGTTATCCGAGCATGGAACTATGGTTGATTTTAAGACCAAACGAGATTATTTGAAGCTCACCGATGATTATGAGGTTGTAGTTGTGGGTGAAAATGTAAAGTTCTTATCTAATATGGTTTCGGCCATGGAAGCTCGTAAGTTGCTCGAGTTTGGATGCCAAGCATATCTAGCTTATATGATGAACCCGAATGTGGAAGAAGTACAGACCAAGGATATTTATACTATTTGTGACTTTCTGGGTGTGTTTTCAAAAGAGTTACCCGGTTTTCCACTGGATAGGGAGGTGGAGTTTTGTATCGAGACATATGTTGTTTCGGATCTGATGTCGATCGCACCATATCGCAAGGCACCCAAGGAGTTGAAAGATTTGAAGACACAACTCCAATAGTTGTTGGATCGTGGCTTTATTCGGCTTAGTGTTTCTCCATGGGGAGCACCGGTGTTGTTTGTAAAGAAGAAGGATGGCACCTTGAGGATGTGTATTGACTATCGGCAACTGAACAAGCTGACGATAAAGGACAAGTATCCCTTGCCGCATATTGATGATTTGTTTGATCAATTTCGAGGTGCAATGGTGTTTTCCAAGATCGATTTGAGATCTGGATATTACCAGTTGAAAGTTAAAGACACGGATGCATTGAAGATTGCTTTTCATACGTGGTATGGCCATTACGAGTTTTTGGTGATGCTGTTTGGGCTGACGAAAGCGCATGCATCATTCGTGGATATGATGAATTGGGTGTTCCATGAATTTTTGGATTCATTCTTAGTAGTGTTCATTGATGATATTCTTGTGTACTCTCGTACCGAGGAGGATCATGATCGATACTTGTGGATTGTGTTGCAGACCTTGTTAGATAATCAGCTTTATGCCAAGTTAAGCAAGTGCAAGTTCTAGATTAGGGAAGTGGTTGTCCTTGGACATGCAGTTTTAGCTAAAGGTATTCAGGTTGATCCTAAAAGGTTGAGGCGATTGTGAAGTGGAAGCAGCCGAAGTCTGTATCGAAAGTCCGTAGTTTCTTGGGTTTGGAGAGTTATTATTGTCGTTTTGTGGACGGATTTTTGAGAGTAGCTACCCCGTTAACCAAATTGTTGCAGAAGAATGTACGGTTTGAGTGGAGAGAGGCGAGGCAACACGCTTTTGAAAAGCTGAAGAAGCTTTGACACAAGCTCCAATCTTGATTCAACCTGAGTCAGGGAAGGAGTTTGTGGTATATAGTGACGCATCCTATGTTGGGTTGGGATATATGTTGATGTAGAAAGGGAAGGTAGTAGCCTATGCATTGAGACAGCTAAAAGTGCACGAATGCAACTACCCTACGTATGACCTTGAGCTTTTAGCGGTAGTGTTTGCGTTGAAGATTTGGAGACATTACCTCTATGGCGAAAAGTGTTTTTTATACACTGATCATAAGAGTCTGAAATATTTGATGTCACAGAAGAAGTTGAATCTTCGTCAACGTAGATGGTTTGAGTTGTTGAAGGATTATGATCTGACCATTGAGTACCATCTGGGAAAAGACAATGTTGTGGCTGATGCTTTGAGTAAAAAGGTCGTTGTGGAATTGAGAGCCATGTTTGCGAGGTTGAGTGTAACACGTGATGGAGGGTTGTTGGCAGAGTTGCAAGTGAAACCTTATTTGGTACAGTTAATTAAGGAGAAGCAGCTGTATGACGAGACATTAGTTCTTGATGTCAAAGTTATCATGGATGGAAATCCTACAGATTTTCACTTTAACAACAATGGGGTGTTGTGTTTTAAGGAACAGATAGTGCTGCCCAATGACATAGAGTTGAGACGAATGATTTTGACTGAGGCACATGCTAGTCCTTTTGCTATGCATCCCGATAGTACTAAAATGTATTAGTGGTTGAGGAAAGAGTACTATTGGGTGGGTTTAAAAAAGGATGTAGCTGATTTCTTTGCTAGATGTATGGTATGTCAGCATGTGAAAGTTGAGCAACAGTTTCCCTTCGGGTTGCTGTAGCCGTTGAGAATTCTGGAGTAGAAATAGGAGAGAATCACCATGGATTTTGTGTCGGGGCTGCCTTTGACACCGACTAAAAAGGTTTCCATTTGGGTGATTGTTGATCGGTTTACGAAGTGTGTACATTTTCTTCTAGTGCATATGATGTATTCTTCGGATAGATTGGCAGATTTGTATGTTGTTGAAATTGTAAGGTTGCACGGAGTGCCCAAGTCGATTGTTCCAAATAGAGATCCACAGTTTACAGTAAGGTTTTGGGGATGTATGGATCGAGCTTTGGGTAGTCATTTGAATTTTAGTACATCGTATCATCCTTAGACAGATGACCAATCTGAATGGGTGATTTAGATATTGGAGGACATGTTGAGATGTTTTATTATTGAGTTTTAAGGAACATCGGAAATGAAGTTGCCTTTGGTTGAGTTTGCGTACAACAATAGCTATCAAGAAAGTATAAAGATGGCACCGTATGAAGCTCTGTATGGTAAGAAGTGTCGTAAACTTTTAAGTTGGGCTGAGGCTGGGGAAAAGTATATTTCCATGCCTGATGTGTTAACATACACAGATGAGAAAGTGAAGCTTATTTGTGATTGTTTAAAAGAGGCCTTGGATAGGAAGAAATCCTATATGGATTTGAAGCGTAAAGAGATTGAGTACGCAGTGGGTGATAGAGTTTTCTTGAAAGTTTTGCCTTAGAAGAAGGTGATGCGCTTTGGGCGTAAAGGGAAGTTGAGCCCGAGATTTGTTGGACCTTATGAGGTACTAGAATGCATTGGTCTTGTAGCATATCGGCTGAGGTTACCTCCTGAGTTGGAGAAAATACATGATGAGTTTCATGTGTCCATGTTGCGGAGGTATCGCTCGGATCCGTCGCATGTTATGCCAGTTGAGGATGTTGAGATGCGACCAAATTTGTCTTATGTGGAAGAACCAGTGGAGATCCTTGACTCCAGTAGTAATGTTCTTCATGGAAAGACGATTGAACTTGTTAAGGTGTTGTGGCGACATCGCGGTGTTGAGGAGGCCACGTGGGAGAGTAAGTCAGACATGGTTGCACAGTTTCTGCATTTGTTTCCATCAGGTAAATTTCGAGGATGAAATTTCTTAAGGGAGAGAGTTGTAACACCTCAGCCTAGGAGTTGTCCAATCGGTTTAGACGGTCCGATGGACCAGGATTAGAGATTCGTGTCGAATTCGGGATTAAAATCGGAATAAATAATTTTGGTGCGAGAAAAATATAGGAAAATATCTAAAAATCATTATTTAGTATAAGGATATTTTTGGTAAAGTCAATTTTGGAAAATGGAATTTGGAAATTGGACATTTTGGCTAGTGACCAAAATGTAAAAATTGAAAACTATTTTTAGTGACTGTTTTGAAGAAGGGTCAAATCTTAGAATCCTTAAGGATCTATTTTACCAAACTTTAATATCAGATTTTCCTCTCATTTAGGATTATTTTTTAAAAGAGTTTTAATTGGGTACTTAAAAGGAGGATTAACAAAAAGGTAGTTATTTTTCTTAAAACCAAAAATTGACGTAACTTTTCCTCCTAAAATTTTCTCTCAAATTTCTTCAGCCAAACACTCTCTTTTTCATCCAAAATCTGAGGTAGTACTCTTGATTTCTTAAATTCTTGCTCCTTAATTGGTTCTTTAATCTTGCTTTGCAAAACCTCATTGAATTTCTTTGTTTTCAAGATCTAAAACATCCAATTGAGAGGAAATTCAGTCATTAGAGGTAAGGTTCGTTCTTCTTCTCTAATGAATGGTTCTTTATTGAAATTCTCAAGTATTTGATCCTTGTTTAATGTTTTCTAATAAGTTTTAATGATTTAATTATGAAAATTAGTTAAATCATGGTTTAATTGAGTTGATTAAGGGAAATTCGTATAGGTTTTGTTTTGATGGGTTCTTGATTGATTTTAATCATAATTTTGATGTTGAATAATGTTAATAGTTGGGTTTTAACATTGGAACCCCGAAACTATGTGAATTTCTAATTTTCTAGGTTGCTAGTTATTTGTTTTTGAGGAGTTGTGGTGGTTAATGGTTTGCTGGAGATATAAGGATGTTAGAGTTATGCTTTTAGATGTTGATTGATGTTAATCGATGTGTTGAAACGTTAAATTGTGGCTGGGTTAAGTTTGGAAGGGATTTGTTGTTAATTTTGGGTGTTGTGGAGGGAATTCAGATAAAGGATGTTGAGATTTAGTGTTGCTGTGATATTGATTGCATTTTGATGCAATGTACCTCTATTTTTGTGTGGATAAAAGCAGGGGAAGTTAGACCTCAAGCTTGAACGTTGGTTTCGAAAGCTTTGGAGGTGTGGTGG
This sequence comes from Hibiscus mutabilis, assembly GCA_019671005.1. NCBI lineage: Eukaryota > Viridiplantae > Streptophyta > Magnoliopsida > Malvales > Malvaceae > Hibiscus > Hibiscus mutabilis. The sequence goes on along the minus strand of CM033728.1, from coordinate 21,333,857 downwards.
TTGCATCGGCAAGCGAGGTTTTGCGAGTCGGTGAGTGGAAACGTGTTTTCAACTTTGCAAAGGTTTGAAAGTTGTGTTTGGGAGTTTAGATCAAGGTTGAAACACTGGTCTAAGCTCAGAAGTAAGTAAAATATGAATTCTCTCTTGAATTCGGTTTGGCTAATAATTGATGCACTTGTTTTACATGGTTTAAATACTCACTATATATGCATGTTTTGAGCATGGTTTAATGTTGGAAATTTGTGACAAAATGATATTGTTACATTAGGAAGTAATGCATGATTTATAAATGTTTATGAACATGGGTTAATGCAAGGTTTATTGCATGGGTTAATGATTTTGATGATGCATTTGAAAATAGTGAGTTACTGATGTTAAAATGAATTACATTGGCAAGTGATGTTATGAAAAGGTTTGTAAATGAAATCGAATATAGTTGGTCGGTCATAGGATTGATATTGCACTATAAAAAGGTGCATTGGATGTTGAGGGGTTTATATGGTGTACAGAATACTCCGTCCAAGTACCCTATTGGTCGAGGGGTTTATATGTACCGAAGACTCCCGTTAGTGGGTTAAACATCGTACCGATGAGTGGTGTTGAGGGGTTTATGTGTACTGAATACTCCACCACAGGTGTCACAACGGTGGAAGGGTTTATGTGTACCGAATACTCCCGTGTGTGAACCGTGTGTTATTGGTAGATTGTTTGTTAAATGTTGAGAGGACACTTGTTGAATCCATGTATCCAATGTTGCATTTTGTAAAGCGAAACTTGGTTAATGATCACTTGTAACACCCCTAACCCGGTTTAGGAGTAAACTGAACTATGAGGTGTTAAGAAACAAACCAAAGAATTGGCTTATCCAATGTAAGCCCTTAGATCGAACTCCAAAAGTAACACAAAATCAAGGAGTAACATTTTTCAATCATTAACCAAATTTTAATTCTCTTAAGAAAAGATTGTCTTATAAAGCTTTAAGTCATATCCGAATTTGAAACATCGAGCTTAAAGAAGGGTCACAACCATTAGGGTTTTTGTATTCCTATTAACTTAATCATGTTGCATAAATTAAAGGTTATTATTCTCTAAGTTAAAAGCAACTATCTTTAAGCCAACAAATAAATTTATTCTAACAAAATCCATATATTCATTTTTAGACCCTGCTTGAACTAAGTGATCAAAGATTCGCATGGATGTAATCTTACAAAGTTCGGCCAAACAAAAACAGATTCAAGACAAGGGTGCAAATTAAGGTATAGGATTTTAACCAGTTATAAACGTTCATATTATCTATATTAGGATCCTATATTCAAGTTCATACCAAGATACAACCCAACCAAGGTCATTATGCAAGCATCCGTATGCCACCACTACACATGTAATCTTATGTAGCAACCATCTAACATCACAATTAACATAACTTAGCCATAAAGTAAGCATTTGAACACATTTCTAACATGGTTTAGCAACAAGCAACTATCTAAGTACCATATTAAACAAGCAACTAAAAGACATAATAGGCTATTTACATAAAGTAATAGCTACTTGATAATCTTATACACATATGTGATCAAAAGGTTATCTAAATGCACTATGCATATTTAATATCTATGTGCCACCAACTAGGAGTCCTTAAGAGAGATTAAATAACATACATCTTAACTTCTTGTGATCTTGTCCAAGCTCAAAAGCTAACTGGAAGCAAACTTAACCTGAAAGGCAGTGAAAGGATAAATAAGTATAATTACTTAGTGAGGTAGCTTAAAGCAACTAAAAGCATGAAACAATAATTAATCCTTTCACCAAAATCTATTAATCATTTACATAATTCTAAGCTTGGACAAGAAGTTAGCCACTTTAGAACAAGATATTCGAACAAGCATTTACACACATACTTGGGTATTCGAAGAAAGCATATACATATATACATGGATACTCAATAAGGAATATACATATATACACATAGGTATTCAAACAAAGCATATATATATATATATATATACATGGATACTCAACAAGGCATATACATATATACATGGATACTCAAACAAGGCATGTACATATATACATGGATACTCAACAAGGCATATACATATATACACATAGGTATTCGAACAAAGCATATACATATATACATGGATACTCAAACAAGGCATATACATATATACATGGTTACTCAACAAGGCATATACATATATACACATAGGTATTCGAACAAAGCATATATATATATACATGGATACTCAACAAGGTATATACATATATACACATAGCTATTCGAACAAAGCATATACATATATACATGGATACTCAAACAAGGCATGTACATATATACATGGATACTCAACAAGGCATATACATATATACACATAGGTATTCGAACAAAGCATATACATATATACATGGATACTCAAACAAGGCATATACATATATACATGGTTACTCAACAAGGCATATACATATATACACATAGGTATTCGAACAAAGCATATATATATATACATGGATACTCAACAAGGTATATACATATATACACATAGCTATTCGAACAAAGCATATACATATATACATGGATACTTAACAAGGCATATACATATATACATGGATACTCAACAAGCCATATACATATATACATGGATACTCAAACAACGCATATACATATATACATGGATACTCAAACAACGCATATACATATATACATGGATACTCAACAAGGCATATACATATATACACATAGGTATTCAAACAAAGCATATACATATATACATGGATACTCAACAAGGCATATACATATATACACATAGGTATTTGAGCAAACACATCTATTCACCTAAAAGATATTCAATAATCAATAGATACACATTACTTGCTATGTGAGTCATTACAATAGTTCATTGATTTAACTTATAACTTTCATGGTATTTCTTTATCATAGCCTATCAATACGTAAGTTACTTGACACATAGGACATCAAACTTAATATACCATAACATAAGTTTCTTGGCAGATAAGATATCAAACATAACATATCATAAACATGAGTTTCTTGGCATATAAGATATTAAACATAACATATCATAAACATGAGTTTCTTGACATATAAGATATTATGATACTTTTTAATTTAACTTGCAAATTTCATTTTTGTTTTTTAATATAGCCTTCAAATTCAAGTAACAGCCTAGCTGCACGAATCCCCAACTAACTGTCGCCAAATAAAATGATACTTGCATTACCGACCGATCCTTCCTACTATCGCCAAGTGACTACAACATTTCCCTCATACTGTCACCAAATAAGGACCGTAGTCCACCCCAAACATGAGCTCTATGGACTCTATGGCTTGCCAACTATACTTGTGACTGACTAGAAACCAAGGCTTTGCGTTACATCTTACCATATCAAAGTCGGAATTGAGCATAGCTCCATATTCAAATAATTACATAAGCAAAGCTTATGACTTATCATATGAACCACATTTACTCGTATAGGATCGTAAATTTAGCATAACTTCATAATCAAGGCATCAAATGTACATAGCATATTGCTATGCATTTCAAAAGCATATATAATTTATAATTGTAGTTCTCAATTCATAAGCCTTTTTACTTAGTCGAAAGATAATAGGGCAAGGGTTACTTAACAAACATACATAGGTTCTACTAAGAGCATATCATTGAATCAAGTATTACATAACACATCATACTTAACATTTAGGTACTTACCTCAAGTCCAAGCTTGTTTATGCATAACATAATTCAAGATAAAGTAATGCAGTTAAAACAACAAGAAATGCTCGGGAAGGTTACCAACCTATCCCGAAACTTTAAACAACACTCACAGGTTGATCCAAGCTAATTATGCTCCCGTATCACAATCCCATTTTGCTTTTCCACCACTTGATCCTCCTTGGTTCTTACTTCCTCAACATCTTTTTGGTCTAATCATAGTAAAATGTAACCACTCATCAAAACCACTTTATTTCTAACTTAAATCTCATTATGCAATAATTCTATAAACAAACTATACACACATCAAGCATATGTGATAATTTAGTCCTACTACAATCTTTAATCTTATACAAACAACCTTCCTTTAAGGTACAAAATAGCTCACAATTCATAATTATAAAACAGTCCTTAAATTAGCTTATAAAACAGTCCATTACTTAGGTGCACAAATACAAAATAGTCCTAAATATGTTCCCAAATATTCAAAACAGTCCCATACTTTTACAGACATATTTTCACACCTCAAAACAGTCCTCTTTATACTCATATTTACACAAAGCTGTCCACTTTATTAGAAAAACAATTGCCCCTATTTTTTAGATCACCTAATCAGCCCATATATTTACTCATATGTATACAAAACAATCCAATTCACATGTATACATATATTTTCATCAAAACAACCCCCTAATGGAATCTATAGCAAACAATAACTCCTAATTCGAACTCAAGCATTATATGTATAGCCAACAATGGTATAATCGAATACTACACACTCATCCATCTAGAATTCATTATCAAGCAACATGACCAAATAAAAATATGTTACAAAGATCACAATTCATGGAAATTTATTACTTATTTCATTCAAATGATTTTATCAACTTATGAAAAAGCCTATACATTCGAACTTTTCATAACTTAAACAACTAACTAACAATTCACACACATGATTCATTCTTAATGCATGAATCATTCAAATGTTCAAGGATAAATTCTTAGCATGAATCTATCCCTTTCTCTAACCAATCACTAACACTTAGAATACATGAGAAATTCACATATAATCCTCAACTTAAGCTTTGAAACAAGAAGAAAAACAAGGACACTTACCCTTTCCCTTAATGTGATCGAACACTACTCAAGAATTTGAACTAGCTAACTCAAATCTTCAAAACTCCATGGCAACAAGCTTAATTCTCTTTAATTTTCTCTCTCACAAGGCTTAGGGAATTTCAGCTTTGGAGAAGAAGATGACAACCAAATTTTTGGTTATCTTTCTCTTAATTGCCGTGACCCCTCCACAATAATTCCCTAGGGTCATGACACATGTACAAGTCTCTGGACTTGTAGAGTTTTAGCATGCAAACTCAAAGTTCACAATTCAATCGGTTTTAATCCCTTCTACAATGGCTATTCACTTTCTTCTTTTCTTCAATTTAGTCCAAAGTCATTTAATTAATCTAATAGGTGACAATTATACTACAATTGGCTTGTGATCAAACAATTACATACTTCTAGGCTACAATTTGGGGTATTACATCACTTGTATGCCAATGTAATTGTTTATGTATCATGAGATGGATTGATGTTTAATGTGGTTTAAACATGTTTTACTCTTTAAGCCTAGCATTGGTAATATGCACGGGAAAGCTTAAATTGAGGGTAACAAATGGGACTTTGCTGTTGAATCTATGATACATGTTCCATATGGTCTAATATGCTATTTTTGGAAATGTTAAGTGCATGGTTTAGATAAGGCATGATGTTATGATGGAATTTTCAAAGAGTTGAAAAATGGTTTTAAAGTTATGTGAAATGGTTTAACTTGCATTGATGATGGTTGTTGTTTGAGCATCCCTCACTAAGCCTAGTGTGCTTACACTCTCATTTCCATCAATGCAGAGAATTAAGGTTTGAGGCGGCAAGGAAGTGAGGAAAAGAATTCCCAATACTTGATTTTCAAAGTACGATTTGGAACGTTGATAAGTAGTAATAATGGCAATGTGTCATTTGGGGTTTTTAGGAGAGGCTTTGATGATCTCCCTATTGTTGCAAGTTTTGATTAATGTTTTAGACTTGTAATAAGTTTTGAAGTGGTTGAGTTGTGATTGGTTTGATGGTTTGAATTAGACTAGGAAGCATGCCTCTAGATTTGGTGTTTGAGTATGATAGATAAGCTAGGTTGGTTTATATGGATGTTATGTTAATGCTTAAGCATGTTGTTGATGCTGCATGATGTTTAGCTTAGAGTTAAAGTGATTTGAAATGAGGCAAAGAGTCATATGTTGAACCTAGAGGTCTTTACAAGTCTCACTGTACTGGTACGTCCCTTAGGGTTTCGGTATGCGGGGATCTATTCTGGCTCAAAATGCTCAAAATAGCCTAGGTGTACTGATACGCCTGGTAACCGTATCAGTATCCATAGCTAGGAAATAGTGAAGGTGTAGTTAAACATATTACTATTTTGATACGGGCCATGGCTACTGAAATTTGAATTTTCAAAACACACAATATTGTACCGATACCCTTGAGGAACGTATCGATATGCCTTTGTCTTTTAGTACTGTTTTGATATGGTGGACACCTGTACCGATACGCTGACTGTTAATTATGTTGAGATGTTTTTTGAAGTTTGAATTCTTTGTATTTTGGTCCCTATTTCATAAATGTGCAGTTGAATGAGTTTGAATGGTTATTTTGAGATGAGATTTAAGAAGAAGGAACGAAATATGGCTAATGCAGGATTGGTAACCTTAATTTGGCAAAAGTCTTTTTTAAATATGGGAAATTACATTTTAGTCCCTAAGAGGACAAATTGAACAATTGGATGTTAAATTGACGCCCAATTGAGTTGTATCTTTAACCATAATTTGAATGATCACCTTAGGACCTAAAGATGCATTTAGATAAGATAAAACAAAAAATGGACCGTTTGAAAGTGATTCTTTAGGGTTTGTCTCGACAAACCCTAATATAGCTCACTCAGTTCGATCTTGCGTCTAGACTGGGTTAAAGGGTTACAGATTCCTCCTACTGGTGCTAAAGTCGAAGATGGTATGCCTCAAGCACTGCAAGGACTAGTTTTTGGGTATATGACACTGTTGATCCAGTCGATGACTAGAGCTTTTCAGGCAGTCATAGCTGGGGTGCAAGTACCTGAACTAACGTATGTAGCTGTTAATATTGGACTTCCATTGGAGCATTTATGTAGTTTAGGTTGTATCCTGTTTAGAGGTTTAGTACATGAGCCAGCTGAGGAGTGGTTTGCTAGCACATAGAAGATTCTTGGCCAGATGGAGTGTACGAATGTTCGCAAGTTGGGTAGCATTGTGTCATTGCTTTAGGGTGATGCTTATAGTTGGTGACAACATCTATCACGAGTATGGCACCTGCTGATGTGACGTGAGAGTTCTTCTATGTTACTTTCCAAAAGAAGTACCTAGGTTTCCAATACAAGGATGAGAAGAAGCAGGAGTTCATGGCATTAGAGCATGAAAACATGTCTATGTCTAAGTATAAGATCCAGTTTGTTCAGTTAAGCCAGTATACCCTTGAGCTGGTGAAGACCTATATGTTGGCTACAGACTACTCGGTATGGGTTGATTTAGGAGGTGAAGACCTATATATTGGCTATAGACTATACAAATTTTGATGTCCTAGTTTTCTGAGCTAAGGATATAGCGTAGAATCTAGGTTGTCTTCTTGATCAGGGAGTTTTTCTGCTGGGAAGAGGCATGCTGAGTCAAAAGTTGGCAGAGATCGATAGAAGAAGCAAAAGATAGAAGGTATCATCCAGATCAAAGACGTGGTAGGAGTAGTGCTGAGAGTGGACAACATGTTCAGAACACCTTTGTTATAACACCCAAGTGTGGGAGATGTGGTAGACGACATTCAGGGGAGTGTTGGGTTACCCTTGGTACTTGCTGGAGTTACAGTTTAAGGGATCACATTAGACGTGATTGTCTGTAGTTGGCTAGGGAAAGACAAGCTATTGTCCCTGCTGTTGTACCACATAGAGGTCGTGAGTGCAGTAGAGGTCAATTTCAATTTAGAAATGATAGGCAGAGGGCAGTTGCTCATACCATAACGGTTCAACCTAAAGGTGGTAGAACGGTGAGGGTTTTCGTGCATCGTGCGAAAGGAATGATTCTGATATGATTGCAGGTACATTTACTTTACGGTTCATACCATTTTTTTCCTTGATAGATTCTAGTTCTACACATTCATACATCCTGCACGAACATGATTGCTTGCTTGATATACCTATAGAGGTATTAGATGTGGGTATGCGGGTAACTAGTTCCTTTAGTGAGACAGTAGTAGCTAGGAAGTTGTTTATGAGGTGTCCCTTGATGGTTCAAGGGCATGTGTTTGTTGATGATATGATGGAGTTTCCATTTCACAGTTTTGATGTAATTTTGGGGATGGATTGGTTGTTTGAGCATAGGACTGTGGTTGGTTATGAGACCAAGTGAGTTTCGTTGAAACTTGTTAAGGATTACGAAGTAGTGGTTGTGGGCGATAATGTAAAATTCTTGTCCAACTTGGTTTTGACTTTGAGGGCACAAAAGTTGTTGGGGTTTGGGAGTTAGGCATACCTAGCTTCTGTCATGATTCAGATATGAAAGGGTGTGTGCCTAGGATATCTGCACCGTTTGCGATTTTCTAAGAATGTTTTCAGAATAGTTGCCTGGTTTGCCGTCACATAAGGAGGTAGAGTTTTGTATTGAGATGTATGTGGATATGGCTCCAGTGTCAATTGCATCGTATCACATGGCACTGAAGGAATTGAAGGAGTTGAAGACGCAGCTTCAGGATTTGGTGGATCGTGGTTTCATTCAGCCTAGTGTATCACTGAGGGGAGCATCGATGTTGTTTGTGAAAAAGAAGGATGGCACGATGAGAATGTTCATTGATTATCGATAACTGAACAATTAGACAATTAAGAATAAGTATCCTTTGCTGAGGATTGATGATTTGTTTGATTAGTTTTGGGGTGCTATGGTATTTTCCAAGATTAATTTGAGGTCTGGATATTATCAGTTGAAGGTGAAGGATAAAGGCGTGTCGAAGATAGCTTTTCGCATGCGTTACATGCATTATGAGTTCTTGGCGATGTTGTTTGGGTTGACAAATGTGCCTACAAATTTCATGGATATGATGAATCGGGTATTCCATGAATTCTTGGATCAATTCGTGGTAGCGTTTATTGATGACATTCTCGTGTACTCTTGTACTGAGGAAGATCGCGATCGACACCTCTGGATTATGTTGCAAGTTTTGTTGGATAATAAGCTTTATGCCAAGTTGAGCAAGTGCGAGTTTTACATTAAGCAAGCGATCTTTCTTTGTCATGTTGTTTCGGCCGAAGGTATCCGAGTGGATCCGCAGAAGATTGTAGCAATGGTGAAGTGAAAGCAACTAAAGTCATTGCTAGAGGTTCACAGTTTCTTGGGGTTAGCAGGATGTTATCAACGCTTTGTTGATTGCTTCACAAAGATTGATGCTCCTTTGACGAAGTTGTTACAGAAGGATGTAAGCTTTGAGTAGACGGAGAGTAGACAACAAGCCTTTGATAAATTAAAGGAAGCTTTGACACAAGCTCCTATCTTGATTCAACCAGAGTCGGGGAAGGAGTTTGTAGTGTATAGTGATGCATTCTATGTCGGTTTGGGGTGTGTGTTAATACAAGATAGAAAGGTTGAGGCTTATGCATATCAACAGTTAAAGGTGCACGAGCGCAACTATCCTACACATGACATAGAGCTTTCTGCGGCGGTGTTTGCTTTGAAGATTTGGAGGCATTACCTTTATGGTGAGAAGTTTACTGTGTATAGGGATCACAAGAGTTTAAAATATCTGATGTCACAAAAAGAGTTGAATTTTAGGCAACGAAGGTGGTTAGAGTTGCTTAAGGAATATGATTTGACAATCGAGTATCATCTGGGTAAGGCTAATGTTGTAGCCGATGCCTTGAGTAAGAAGGTTACAACTGAGTTGCAAGTGAAGCCATCGTTGTTGTAGTTGATCAAGGAGAAACAATCGTATGATGATTCCTTGGTATCTCATGTTAAGGATATTATGGATGGCAATCAGATGGATTTTTGTTTTAGTGAGGAAGGTGTTTTGTGCTATAAGGATCAGGTGGTAGTGCCAAAAGATGAAGAGTTGAGGCACACTATCTTGGCTGATTCTCATTTACGTCACTTTGCTATGCATCCGAGGAGTTCAAAGATGTATTATGATTTGAAAAAAGAATATTTCTGGGTTGGCTTGAAGAAGGATAGAGCGGATTTTGTTGCTCGATGTATGGTGTGTCAATGTGTTAATGCTGTGCATCAGTTTCCTTCTGGGTTGTTACAACCGTTGAAGATTTTGAAATGGAAGTGGGAGAGAATTACAATGGATTTTGTTTTCAGTTTTCCTTTGACGCTAACAAAAAATAATTATGTTTGGGTGATTGTTGATAGGTTTAAGAAGTGTGCACATTTTTTGGCTATGCATACGAGGTATACTTTAGATAAGTTGTCGGAATTGTATATAGTAGAGATTGTGAGGTTGCACGGGGTGTCTAAGTCTATAGTATCAGATAGAGATCCATGCTTTACAGCAAGGTTTTAAGAGTGTTTGCATAGAGCTTTGGGTACGCGGTTGAATTTCAGTACTTCGTATCATCTTCAAACGGATGGTCAGTCTGAGCACGTTATCCAAGTGTTGGAGGATATGTTGCGGTGTTGCATCATTGATTTCCAAGGAACTTAGGAGAAGCAATTACTTTTGGTGGAGTTTGCCTATAACAATAGTTATCAGGCTAGTAATCAAATGGCTCCGTACGAGGCTTTGTATGGTAGAAGGTGTCACACACCACTTTGTTGGGCGGAGACAGGCGAGAAGTTTGTTTCCTTTCCTAATGTGTTGAAGGACACCAATGAGAAGGTGAAGCTTATCTGTGATTGGTTCAAGGCTGCTTGACCTGAAGCATAGGGAGATTGAGTTTGCGGTTGAAGATTGAGTGTTTCTTAAGGTTTCACCTTAGAAGAAGGTGTTGAGGTTTGGACGTAAGGGTAAGCTTAGTCGGAGGTTCATTTGGGCCTTATGAGGTGTTGGAGCATGTTGGTCCAGTTGCGTATAAGCTGAGGTTGCCTGGGGAGTTTGAGAAAATACATGATGTCTTCCACTTATCGATGCTTTAGAGGTATAGGTCAGATCCTTCGCTTGTGATGCATGTTGAGGAAACTAAGTTGAATATGTATTTGACCTATGATGAAGAGCCGATGGAAATTCTAGATTCTAGCAGCAAGGTTCTTCGTGGCAAGACCGTAGAGTTGGTGAAAGTGTTATGCTGATATCAAGGTGTCGAGGAAGCCTCATAGGAAAGTAAGGAGGACGTGAAGAAGTAGTTTCCTAACCTTTTCTACCAAGTAGATTTCGAGGATGAAATTTCTTAAGAGGGGGAGAGTTGTAATGCCCTGAATTTGGGCCTAGATGTTAGATGGTTCAGGAGAACTTGATTAGGCAATTCGGCTAGTTTCGGGAATTAAATCTTAATAATTATTTTTGGCTAAAAATATGGAAAAATGCTAGAAAATATTTAATTAATATTCTAAAGGTTTTGGTAAAATCAATTTTAAGGAACTAAATCGGATTTTGAGGCATTTTGGTCTAGTGACTAAAATGTAAAGTTTTCAAAACTATTTTGGTGACTAAATCATAAAAGGGTAAAAACTTATAATCTTTAAGGAGCTAATTAACCTAACTTTTTCCTTAATTTAGGCTATTTTAAAAAGTTTTTTAAAAGGTTTTAATATTAAAATAAAATATAAATGATAAAAAGGTTTTTAATTACACAATTCATTTTCTTACGTAACTAATTTTACTCTAAACTTTTCTCTCAACTTTCTTAGCAGCCAAACTATCAATTCTTTTCCAAAATACTCAGGAATCAATCTCTTTTGATTTCCTTTTGATTTCCCACTTGATTTCTTTGATTCCTACAACAAAATCTAGTTGGTTTCTTGAAGTTTTCATCCAATCTTTGCCAATTAAGGGAGAAATCAGCAATTAGATGTGATTTTCATTTCTCTCCTCTAATTAAAGGTTCTTTAATGAAATTTCCAAGTTCTTGATCATTTACAACTGCTTTTTGTTATGTGTTTATGATTTAATCAAGATTTTATTAATGAAATTGAGTTTTGATTAGAAATAGATAAATATTTTTATGGATCTGTTTTCCCTTGACTCTAATTGTTTTAGCACACTTGAGATATGTGTTTTAATGTTAAAAGAAGAGATTAATAAAAGAAACCCCGAAACTATGTGAATTGCTAATTTTCTAGGTTGGAAATAGTTAGATTTTGAAGTGATCTTGGTGTTGTAATGTTGTTGGAGGTATAGGGACGTTATAAAGATGTTTTTGGATGTTAATTGATGTCGTTAGGATGTTGAAATCAATAGGTCTTGGCTTGGCTTTGTTTAGATGAAGTTTGGTGTTGGTTTCGATTGTTTTAGAGAGGCGTTTGATGGTTTTAAGTGAGGCGAAGTTGTGTTTGTTGGAAATTAAAGATGCATGGGAGTGCATTAATCCTGTTTTTTGTTTGGGTAAAGTATGGGAGTTGAATCCTTTAGCTTTTGGAGAGATTTCGAAGGCTCCAAAAGCTTGATTGTGCATCGACAAGTGGAGCGTTCGATTGTTGGTGAGTGGAAACGTGCTTTACTTCTTTTAAAAGGTTTGAAGAAGGTTATTGGGAGTTTAGATTAAGTTTGAAACACTTATCTAAGCTCGAAAGCAAGTATTGGTTAATCTCTCTCGTCTTCGGTTTTGTGAAATACAATCTCATGCACATGTTTATGATTTTGATTACCTACTATTATATGCATGTTTTAGAAATGAAAGATGTTGAAAATAATCATATATGATGATTATTAAGAATGAAATATGGTTTATGAAAGAATTTTGAGAATGCTAGAATACATGGTTTAATGGTTTGGAAATTGATTTGATTTGATGCATATGTAAAACAGTGAGGTAATGTGGTTTTATTGAGTATATTGGCAAGTGACTGAGATTAGATGTTATCAGATATAGTTGGCTAGCCATAGGGTTTAAAGTGCACTATAATAAGTCGCCTCATGTGTGTCGGGGGTTCAAGAGTATACCATGCTCCACCATGAGAACTTCAGCGGCCAAGGGGTCAAGAGTATGCCAATTCTCCCGCTAGTGGATTTATATGTTATAACCGTTGAGGGTTGCTCCGGTTCGATGACGTATGTGAAGTGGTCGAAGGAACCACTTGGGAAATCCGTGTATCCGGTGGGTTTTTATAAAATAGAATGGAATTTGGTTTTGAGTCACTTGAATGCAAATATATGAGATAATGTATCATGAGAAATGGATTATGTTTTGTATAATATAGTTTATACATGAGATGCTCTTTAAGCTTTCTATTTAGAGATTGTGGCATATGAAGCTTAAATTGAGGTTTGTGATAGAAATCCATGATACATATGTTGCAAATGATTTAAATGTGTAAATTGGGAAAGATTATACAAGCATGAGATTATTTTGGTATGAGCATTATAAATTGATTTGAAATTAAATGGTTTTAAATGCATTGATGAGTGTTTTTTAGATTCCCTCACTAAGATTATAGCTTACGCTCTCCTTTCTCATCAATACAGAGAAATAGGCTCTTTGGACAACAAGTTAGCAATAAGAGATCCAAGGGTTGAAGTATTTTCAAGTATGGATTTACAAATACTTAGTAGTAATAAGAGGCAATGTGACCAAGATCTAATTGGGAGGTTTATTCTAGATACTTCCTATTTGTACAAGTTATGTTTGGTGTTTTGGACTTGTATGGTGCTTTATATCTTGATTTGAGGTGTTGGGAATCAACTTGCATGCTTGGGTAGAGATCATGCCTTAGGAATTTTGTTTGGATATGATATGATGTGAATGATCTTTTACCATGCTCATAGGTTTGTGGAAATATTGTATAGGATGTTACATGATGATTGATGTTGATTGGAGTATGTTAGATTGAGCCAAAGTGTCATATGTTCAACCAAAAGGCCATTACAGGTTTATCCGTACCGGTACGGGTCCTCAGGGATCGGTACACGGGGACCTATTTCAGCTCAATCTAGGCATACTGATACGCCTGGTGACCTATCGGCACGTATTGCTAAAAATTTGGCTTGGTTTCGGTCCATAGGCAACCGTATCGGTACGCCTTTTGGCTTTTAGAATTCCCAGTTTCGAATATTGCATACCTGTACAGATATGCTTGAGGACCATATCGGTACTCCTTTGAAAATTTGACCGTGTCTGTAATACCTCAAAATTTTGGCTAGTGACCAAAATGAATAAAATGAAAGTTTGGTGGCTAAAGTATAAAGTTAGGAAAAGTTTAGGGACTAAATTGTAATTTTTAAAAGTTATGCATTTTAGTCCCATAAATGAATAGTTTACCCCCAAGAATGACGTTTTCATGCTACTCGGATTTTTCGTACAAAATTTGTGTTAAAAGCTATAAAGAGTTAAAGTTCGAGAAAAGTTTAGATAATCGGATCGAATCGAATATTTGAGATATTTTATTAGATGATAAGGAAAGGTTAATAATGTCATTTCCATACCTTAATTTGGAAGGATTTAACATGGACCATTGGATTAAAGTAGATTTTCCATGTTAAATATGAACCGTTGGATGAATAATGGCAAGATTGTAAATTTGGAAAATTTCAAGGGTAAAGTTGGTAATCACTAACTTATTGGTTTATTTTTTACCCTTGGAAGAATAAATTGGCATGTGGCAAGATGAGAGACATTGGATTACATGGACACAATGGTTATTTTGTCATAAAAGAGATTTTTATTTGAATTTTCTATAAAGAATGACAAATGGCCTAAATTAAATCAATTGGAAATATCAAGACATTTCGTCAAATTTATCTATCTTGTCGAGACCACTTTGTAAGGTATGAAAACATTTTCTTTTTAATTTTCAAGATAAATTATTAAGAATTTGGATGAAACATGAAATTGATCTACATGAAATTCTCTATCGTTTGGTATTATTTGTTCATGCTTTCCACACTTGAAACCTAAGTTCATGAATTTGGTGGATGACGGAGATGTTGAGTTTTAATATGGAAATGATTGATAATGTTTAGAAATGATGTTTTGAAGTTGAATTCATGCTTGAATCAAGTTGTAGATCAAGCTTGAAGTAACCTTTCATATTCGATTATGGTGAAATAATTAGGAAAAATGTTGGAAAAATTTTATTAAGGTTAGATATGACGAATGAATAATTTTACAAGCTTTAGAATGTTGTTTGGACTATTTTGGAAGTTTGTTAAAGTTAGAGGATTAAATCGGATGTTATCAAATTAAGGGGTTTTAAGTGGAAATTGGTTAAATTGAAGTATCATGCTTGAATAACTATTGGAATGATTTATGAATCATTCTTTGATTTGGATATTAAAGGAAATTTGGAGTCTTGAGATTTGGTATGAATCGTATGAAATGGATTTAGTATCGAATAAACATCGAAAGAATTTGTAAGAATTTATTTTCCTATCATGTTCCTATGTTAGTATGAAACTAACATGTATTTTTGAAATGTACATGTGCTGTAAATGATGTATATATAGATCGTGATCAAAACCGAGATCAAGCTAACGGCCAAGAAAAGGAAAAGGAAAAGGATCAAAATTAAAGCTTAGTGATGATTTGAATTTTGACCTATATAAAGTGTCAAGGTGAGTGCAATTGCATACAAATCATGACACGTTGATGTTTTACACATCATTGGGATGGCTTGCGATCAGCCTACCCAAATTTTATTGTCATTATATTTATGTCATGGAGCATATAATTGATATATTTTAAATATGTCAAAAGTTTAATATAAATGCATGGATCACTAGTTATATATGACGTTATATTATGAATGTTATTTCGGGTATGAACTGCCCAATGTTAAATTATGTTGATATACATTGCCATGGATGAAATAAATATGGAATATATGCCCAAGTATGTTATTGAGGGATACGGTACAGTTGGCATGCCATAGAGTCCAGCAGCACGCTACATACTCGGTTTAGCACTATAGTGTATATAAAGGTCACTTAGTGCATATGGTGGGCATGACCTTATGTGTATTATGGTGGGCACGACCTTATGTGTATTAGCACTTCGGTGCATATTTGACTCGTGTACCCAGGGTCCTCATAGGCTTATATTTGGGCTATGAATTATTGGTTAAAAAAAGATAAACAGGTGAAAGAGTTTATGAACTCTCAAAGTAAATGGCCAGTGTATTGGTAAGAAATTTATATCCAGTTTATATTATGTTAATATATGATTAACATAATGGTAATACATATCTAGTGACCATGATGCATGGTATTGTTACATCTTTATATTTATAGATATATTGTATTGCACTGGATATTCTTATTGCCTCACTAAGTGTATACTTAGCGCGTGATGATTTTCACGCGTAGGTGAAAAGCTGAAATCAAAGGCATCCTACTTAGCAAGGAATATATTTAGGGTATCAGTAATGACATCTTTGATGTATTTTGATTTTTCTTGTTGGCATGTATTTGATAATAGTAGTTGGTTTTAAACTAGTTTATGCTGGTAATGAATGGTGAGTAGCTTTATTAAAATTGAAAATGGTTAAAGGAATTACTAGTGTTAAATCGGGTAACTATTAGGAATTGAATAAATAGAGTAATCGATTAGATTTTTTAATTTAGGCAGTTTATAGGTAGTTATAATACTTATATGCTATAGTTATGAACTACTAAGTTGCTGCCTGAAATCGGAATTAATTTGGTAGATTAAAAATTAGAAAACTGATATTACGCGATAAATTGATAAATGGTTTATTGTGATTTTTAAATAAATAACTATTATGGATTGTTAACAATTCTCTATGTGACACTCTGACTAGTATTGGATATGAAATACTGGTAAGGGTGTTACATTTATTGGTATCAGAGCTACAGGTTTAGCCAGTTCTTGATACGAATCAGGACTGTAGAGAGTCGGGATTATATGCATGCCACTAGGATGTCAAAATTACTAATATTTGTATAAATATACTTTGATGCCTACTAATTAGTAATGTTACTCCTTACTTATGTGGGATGATTGTAACTTTAATAGATGTAAGATTATCAGTAATCTCGCCAGGAAACTGGGCATTATACTCCAGCACAGAGCGGGAGTAATGAGGTGAATTAGAATCCGCCTCTTGCTCAGCAGAATGTAGAGCCACCGGCTCAAGGTCAACAAAATATGTTTTTACAATATAAACTTTTTTTTTTCTTCAGGCATTGAATACTATCATAAATCATTGAGCATAAGTATCAGTTCCAAAGAATTAAGGAAAATGAAAGCACCAGTATTTTGAGGTAATACTAATGCAAATCCAATGGCTGCTAATTACTGGTTAACTGATGTCAAAATTATGCTGAGCAGGATTCCTTGTGATGAACAAGGAAATTTAGAGGGAGTAGTATTTCTACTAATGGAGCAAGCTAGTGTGTGGTGGAATGTAGTCACTGCACAAGTTCCTCTAGAGCAGATTGCATGGGAATTCTTTCTAAAAGAATTCAAAGAAAAATATATTGGGGACCTGTTTGTTGACCAAATGAGACAGTAGTTCCTGGATCTAAAATAGTGTGGCAGGTCAATCTATGAATATGAATGTGAGTTCAATAGACTGAGCCGATTTGCAACAGAGTTTCTTCCAACTGAAAAATCTATAATTGATAAATTCATAGCTGAGTTGGATCCTCAATATAAAAGAATATTGGTCTCTCACAATTTCACTGCTTTTCAAGAGGCAGTAAATCGAGAAGGCAAAACTGCTAATGATCGAGATGACTCAGAGATCGTAGCAGGTATGATCGAACGCTTTGGCAGACCTATTTTTGCATTGATTGATCCAAGATCTACCTATTCTAATATTAGTTCTAAAGTAGTACTTGAAAGAAATATTATGGTAGAATCAATTTCGAGTGAGGTAGTTGCTATTAATCCAATAGGACAAACCGCCAAAGAAAGTCGAATATGTAAAAAGTGTCCTATAAAGATTCAAGAAAATTAATTTCCAGTTGATCTTATGGAATTACTCTTCCAAGAGTTTGAAGTCATTCTTGGAATGGATTGGTTATCGGCATATGATGCTATCGTTGAGTGCCGATTAAAAAGGTTAATTTTAAAAGGACCATATGGCTAAAAAATAATATTTGTAGGCAAACGGTATAATTATCTAAGCAATGTGATTTCGGTTGTAACTGCTAGAAAGTTATTATCACATGGGTGTGAAGCATATTGAGCTCATGTGACAAATACTCAAGAAACGAAGATGAATCTAAAAAATATACCCACGGTAAGGGAATCTCCAAATGTCTTCCCAAATGAATTATCGGGATTACCTCCAAATCGAGAGGTGGAGTTTGGTATTTATGTGCTTTATGGAACAACACCAATATCAATGGCACCTTACAGGATGGCTCCTACAGAACTTAGAGAGCTAAAGGCTCAAATACAAGAATTATTAGATCGAGGTTTTATACGACCTAGTATATCACCTAGGGGAGCTCAAGTCTTGTTTGTGAAAAAGAAAGATGGATCAATGAGTTTATGTGTGGATTATTGTCAACTTAATAAAGTGACGGTGAAGAATAAATATCCTTTGCCAAGGATTGATGATCTCTTTGATCAACTCAAATGAGAAATAGTGTTTTCTAAAATTGATCTTCGATCGGGTACCATCAATTGAAGATCAAAGAAGTAGATATACCGAAGAAAGCTTTCAGAACTAGATACGGACATTATGAGTTTGTAGTAATGCTTTTTGGACTTATAAATGCACCAATAGCTTTTATGGATCTAATGAATCGGGTATTTCAGCCATATTTAGATCAATTTTTGGTGATCTTCATAGATGATATATTGGTTTATTCAAAAACCAAAGACGATCATGATACTCATATCCGAGTAGTTCTTTAGATCCTTCGAGAAAAGAAATTATATGCAAATTTTTCAAAGTGTGAATTTTAGTTGTCTAAAGTAACTTTCCTTGGACATATAGTTTCAGCTGAAGGGATTCGAGTTAATCTTAAAAAGGTTCAAGCAATACTCGAATGTAAGATTCCTCAAAATGTCTCTAAAGTGAGAAGTTTCATGGGATTGGCTGGTTATTATCGACGGTTTGTGAAAGACTTTTCAATGATTGCCTCTCCAATAACTAAGCTATTAAGAAAGGATGTACCATTTGTCTAGACAGATAAGCGTCGGGAAAGCTTTGACAAATTGAATAAGATATTAACAGAAGCTCCTATTTTGGTACAACCAGAATCTGGGAAAGATTTTACAATATATAGTGATGCACCCCATAATGGTTTGGGGTGTGTATTGATGCAAGAAGGAAATGTTGTAGCATATGCTTCTCGACAACTCAAAACTCATGAAAGAAATTACCCTACTCGTGATTTAGAGTTGGCTGCAGTAGTGTTTGCTTTAAAGATTTGGCGTCACTATCGATATGGTGAAAAGTGTTACATCTTCACGGATCATAGAAGTTTGAATTATTTGTTATCTCAAAAGAAGATTAATTTGAGACAAAGAAGGTGGATAGAACTAATCAAGGACTATGATGTAATTATTGATTATCATCTGGGAAGGCTAATGTGGTAGCAGATGCATTTAACTGGATAATATTCTCTTCCTTGAGAGCATTGAACGCCCAATTGAAATTACAGGAAAATGGTGCAATAATGACTGAACTTCAAATTAAGCCTACTTTGATAGAAAGGATTAAAGAGTTACAAGAAAAGGATGTAGAATGCTTGGAAAAGAAGAAACAAGTTGAACATGGTGAATCTAAAGATTTTGAAATAAAATAAAATGGATTCCTATACTACAAGGGATATGTATACATTCTTGAAGATGAGAATCTAAGAAGGGAAATACTTTAAGGGGCGCATTATAGTCCTTTAACTTTGCATCCATGAGGCAACAAAATATATCAAGATATAAAGAGTCGATTTTGGTGGCCTAGCATGAAACGAACTATCACCGAGTTTGTTGCTAAATGTTTAACATGTCAGCAAGTAAAGGCTGAACATCAAGTTCCATCAGGATTACTTCAACCAATCTCAATTCCACAATGGAAGTGGGAAAAGGTTACTATGGACTTTGTAATAGGTTTACCTTTGACACCAAGTAAGAAGGATTCGATTTGGGTGATTATGGATCGACTGACTAAAACGACGCATTTCATACCAGTTCGAACAGATTATTCATTGAACAAATTGGCGGAGTTATATATTAAGGAAATTATTAGACTGCATGGTGTTCCTATGTCTATTATATCCGATAGAGATCCAAGGTTCACTTCAAGGTTTTGGAGTGCATTACATGAAGCATTGGGAACTCGACTACACTTCAGTACTGCTTTCCATCATTAAAGCAAATGGACAATCAAGAAGAACTATAGAGCGTGTATAATAAATTTTGCAGGCTCGTGGGAAAAATATCTTCCATTAGCTGAGTTTGCCTATAACAACAGTTATCAATCAAGTTTAGAGGATCGAAAAATCATCGGACCAGGTAGGATAAGGTAAAGATAATTCAAGATAATCTCAAGGCCGCTTCTGATAGACAAAAGTCATACTCAGATCTTAGAAGGAAGAATATGGAGTTTGAAGTTGGAGACAAAGTATTTTTAAAGGTTTCACCTTGGAAAAAAATATTACGATTTGGACGAAAAGGTAAACTTAGTCCAAGATTCATTGGTTTTTATGAAATTTTGAAAAGGGTTGGTCCAGTGGCATATCAACTAGCTTTACCACCGAAAATGAGCAAGGTCCATAATGTGTTTTTATGTGTCCATGCTTCAAAAATATCGATCAGATCCTTCGCATGTCATTACACCAGAAGAAATTGAAATTGAACTGGATTTGACATATGATGAAGAACCTATAATAATTCTAGCTCGAGGAAAAAAACAATTAAGGAACAAAAAGATTCCTCTAGTTAAATTATGTGGAGAAACCACAAAGTGGAAAAAGCTACATGGGAAAAGGAGGAAGCAATGAATGAGCAGTATCCGAATCTTTTTGAACCAGATACGTATTGAAAATTCGAGGACGAATTTTCTTAAGGGGAGAATTGTAATACCTCAAAATTTTGGCTAGTAACCAAAATGAATAAAATGAAAGTTTGGTGGCTAAAGTATAAACTTAGGAAAAGTTTAGGGACTAAATTGTAATTTTTAAAAGTTATGCATTTTAGTCCCGTAAATGAATAGTTTACCCCCAAGAATGACATTTTCATGTTACCTAGATTTTTCATACAGAATTTGTGTTAAAAGCTATAAAGAGTTAAAGTTCGAGAAAAACTTGGATAATCATATCGAATCAAATATTTGAGATATTTTGTTAGATGATAAGCAAGGTTAATAATGTCATTTCCATGCCTTAATTTCGAAGGATTTAACATGGACCATTGGATTAAAGTAAATTTTCCATGTTAAATATGAATCGTTGGATGAATAATGGCAAGATTGTAATTTTGGAAAATTTCAAGCGTAAAGTTGGTAATCACTAACTTATTGGTTTATTTTTGACCCTTGGATTAATAAATTGGCATGTGGCAAGATGAGAGACATTGGATTACAAGGACAAAATGGTCATTTTGTCATAAAAGAGTTTTTTATTTGAATTTTCTATAAATAATGACAAATGACCTAAATTAAATCAATTGGAAATCTCAAGAAATTTCTTCAAATTTCTCTATCTTGCCGAGACCACTTTGTAAGATATGAAAACATTTTCTTTTTGATTTTCAAGCTAAATTTTTAGGAATTTGGATGAAAGCATGAAACATGAAATTGATCTACATGAAATTCTCTATCATTTGGTATTATTTGTTCATGTTTTCCGTGCTTGAAACCTAAGTTCTTGAATTTGGTGGATGAAGGAGATGTTGAGTTTTAATATGGAAATCATTGATAATGTTTAGAAATGATGTTTTGAAGTTGAATTCATGCTTGAATCAAGTTGTAGATCAAGCTTGAAGTAACCTTTCATATTCGATTATGGTGAAATAATTAGGGAAATGTTGGAAATTTTTTATTAAGGTTAGATATGATGAATGAATAATTTTACAAGCTTTAGAATGTTGTTTGGACTATTTTGGAAGTTTGTTAAGGTTCAAGGATTAAATAAAATATTATCAAAATTAAGGGGTTTCAAGTGGAAATTGGTTAAATTGAAGTATCATGCTTGAGTAATTGTTGGAATGATTTATGAATCATTCTTTGATTTGGATATTAAAGGAAACTTGGTATGAATCATATGAAATGGATTTAGTATCGAATAAACATCGAAAGAATTTGTAGGAATTTATTTTCCTATCATGTTCCTATGTTAGTATGATACTAACATGTATTTTTGAAATGTACATGTGTTGTGAATGATGTACATATAGATCGTGATCAAAACCGAGATCAAGCTAATGACCAAGAAAAGGAAAAGGATCAAAATTAAAGCTTAGTGATGATTTGAATTTTGACCTATATAAAGAGTCAAGGTGAGTGCAATTGCATACAAATCATGCCACATTGATTTTTACACATTATTGGGATGGCTTGCGATGAGCCTACCCAAAATTTATTGTCATTATATTATGTCATGGAGCACATGATTGGCATATTTTAAATATGTCAAAAGTTGAATATAAATGGATGGATCACTAGTTATATATGACGTTATATTATGAATGTTATTTCAGGTATGAACTGGCCAATGTTAAATTATGTTGATATACATTGCCATGGATGAAATAAATATGGAATATATGCCCAAGTATTTCATTGAGGGACAGGGTACAGTTGGCATGCCATAGAGTCCAACAACACGCTACATACTCGGTTTATGCATATGGTGGGCACGACCTTATGTGTATTATGGTGTGAACGATCTTATGTGTATTAGTACTTCGGTGCCTATTTGACTCGTGAACCCAGGGTCCTCATAGGCTTATATTTGGGCTATGAATTATTGGTTAAAAAAAAAGAGAAACACGTGAAAAATTTTTTGAACTCTCTTCAAGTAAATGGCAAGTATATTGGTAAGAAATTTATATCTGGTTTATATTATGTTAATATATGATTAACATAATGGTAATACATATCTAGTGATCACGATGCATAAGTATTGTTAAATATTTATATTTATAGATATATTGTATTGCACTGGATATTATTATTGCCTCACTAAGTGTATACTTAGCGTGATGATTTTCATGCGTAGGTGAAAAGCATGAATCAAACTAAGGAGTTTTTGGCATCCTACTTAGCAAGGAGTATATTTACGGTATCAGTAATGACGTCTTTGATGTATTTTTATTTTACTAGTTGGCATGTATATGATAATAGTAGTTGGTTTTAAACTAGTTTAGACATAATTTGTAATAACTTATAAACTAGTTTATGCTGGTAATGAATGGAGAGTAGCTTTGTTAAAATTGAAAATGGTTAAAGTAATTACTAGTGTAAAATCGGGTAACTATTAGGAATCGAATAAATAGAGTAATCGATTAGATTTTTAATTTAGGCAGTTATAATACTTATAGGCTATAGTTATGAACTACTAAGTTGCTGCCTAAACTCAGAATTACTTTGGTAGATTAAAAATTAGAAAACTGATATTACGCGATAAATTGATAAATGGTTTATTTTGATTTTTAAATAAATAACTATTATGGATTGTTAACAATTCTCTATGTGACACTCAGACTAGTATTGGATATGAAATACTGGTAAGGGTGTTATAGTATCGATATGGTGTGTTAGTGTACCGATACGCAGTTAGTTAATTTTGTTAAAATGCTATCTAAAGTTTGATTCTTTACAGTTTAGTCCATGTTTCTTAATCATGCAATTAAATGAGTTTGGATGATTGTTTTATGTTGGAATTTAACCTGTATGCATGAAACCTGACTAATTTAAAATTGGTAACTTTAACATTCAAGAAAGTCCTCATAATTATGTAATTATGTTTTGGTCCCTGAAATGCAAATTCGTGCAATTGGATGTCAATTCGATGCCTGATTGAGTTGTAATCTTCACCGTTGTCAGCATGATCACCTTAGGACTTAATAATGCATTTATATAAGATAAAATGAAAAACAATCGACCATTTTCTAAGTAATTCTTTCAGTTTGTCTCGGCAAACCCAATGTAGCTCGCTCGGTTCGGTCTACGTCTAGGTTGGGTCAAGGAGGTTACAAAGTCACGCCTCCATCACCACTTTCATTACTACATCCATCTCCACCTCCACAACAAGTCACACCTCCATCACTACTACATCCATCTCCACCTCCATAGTAAGCTACATCATCACCTTCATCTTCACTACTATATCCATCTCCAATACAACAAGTTGCACCTTCATCACCAACTCCACTACTACATCCATCTCCGCCTCTATAGCAAGTTACATAATCACCCCATCACTTCCATCTTCACTGCTATATCCATCTCCACCTCCACGGCAAGTTACATTATCATCCTCATCTTCAATGTTATATCAATCACCACAACAAGTCACATCTTCATCACCACCTTCACTGCTACATCCATCTCTACCTCCATAGTAAGCTCTATCTCCATCACCCCTTCACTACTACACCCATCTTCCATACTACAACCACCTCCACCATCTACATTTGTGCTTCAACAAAACTCTCATTCCATGATCACTAGAGCTAAATTTGTATTTTTAAGCCCAAGATCCATCTTGTATAAGAGAATTATTTTGTTTTTTTTTCTATTCGTGAAGCTTTATGTCAACTAGATTAGACTCAGGCTATACAAGTTGAGTATTTAGCTTTATTGTCTAATGGCACCTAGAACTTAAACCACAACCAACTTCTTGGAAAGTAATTAGATACAACTGGTTGTTCAAAGTAAAAAAGAAACTCGATGGAACTGTTGGCAAGTTCAAGGCACGTCTTGTTGCAAAAGGATACTCTCAAGTTGCTAGAGGTGATTTTGGACTTTTAGTCTAGTTGTGGGAGCATCCATTATCAGTACTGTTTTGCGTACATTAGTTCTTCAAAAATGGCCTATAAGATAAATAGACACAATAATGCTTTTCTAAATGGAGAGATGACAGGAGATATTTACATGGTTTAGCCCCTTGGATTTGAGTATCATGGTTCTAATGAAGAGCCACTGGTGTGTCATCTAAAAAAGGCACTATATGGAATTAGACAAACTCTTAAAGCTTGGTTCGATACTTTGAAAACATCCCTTGTAACAAAGTTAGGCTTCATTGAATCAAAGGCAGACTCTTGTTTGTCCATTCGCAACATCATTGTGTTAAAGTTGTTGCTAATGGTGTATGTTGACGATATTGTTATCACGAGTAGTGATGCTTCTAAAGTTGATGACTTGGTAACTTAAGTGAATTCTGAGTTTTGTAATCAAAGACCTTGGATCAATTGAGTTTTTTGGGTATAGAGATTCAACATATTTTTGGTGAACTATTTATGAGTCAACAAAAGTATATCATTGATTTACTTGCAAAGACAAACATAATGAATTCAACTCCTACACCAATGGTGGTAACACTAAAACTTACAACATATGATGGAAGTTCTTTGGATGATGGTCATTTGTATAGAAGTATAGTATGAGGATTGTAATACATTTTTCTCACAATGCCTGACATTTCTTATGTTGTCAAAACAGTCAGCTAGTACATGAACAATCCCTATGATACTCACTGAAATATGTCAAACACATCTTGCATTATCTCAGAGGAACCTTAAGTCATGCACTATTTTATAAATCAACTAGACAACTTCGATTAGTATACTATGCTGATGCTGATTGGTTAGCCTCTTTTGAAGATAGATGCTCTACCATAGAATATTGTATTTGTAACCCCCTTGACCTGGTCTAGTCGCAAGACCGAACCTAGTGAGCTACATTAGGGTTTGTCGAAACAAACCATAAGAGTAACATTAGAAACGGTCTATCTTTTTATTTTATCTTATCTAAATGCATATTTAAGTCTTAATGTGATTATACTTGTTATGGTTAAAGTTACAACCCAATCGAGCGTCAATTCGACATCTAATTGCTCAAATTCGAATTTTAGGGACTAAAATGTAATTTCCAAAAATTACAAGTAATTTCACGAAATTAAAGTTACCAATCCTTAATTAGTCATATTTCATGCCTTCAGGTTAAATCTCAACTCAAAATAACCATCCAAACTCATTTAATTGCATAATTAAGCAATAGAGACTAAATTGCAAAGAATACAAACATCAAAAAGCATCCTAACTAAAATAACAGCTAGCGTACCGGTACGGACCCTTACCGTATCACAACGGGGCTAAAAGACAAAGGCATACCGATATATTCCTCAAGTGTATCGGTACAAATATGTGTTTTTGAAAATCTCAAAATCTAGTAGCAAAAGACCGTACCGGTACAGTAACCTGTGTACCGAAACTAAGCTAAATTTCCAGCTATGCATATCGATACGGTTACCATGCGTAGCGATACGCCTAGGAAATTTTGCCTATTGAGCTGGGATAGGTCCCTACGTACTGATCCCTGAGGACTCGTACCGATACGGACGAACCTGTAATGACCTCTAGGTCCAACATATGACACTTTGGCTCAATTTAACATACTCCAATCAACATCTAATCATCATATAACATCTAGATCATCAAATCCTCCAACATAGCAACATGGTACGAGATCTTACTAAGCATGGCATAATCAAACAAACTCCTATGAGCATGATTTCTACCCAAGCTTGCATTTTGCTTCACAACCCCACCAAATCAAGCATAAGGCATCATACAAGTCCAAAACATCAATCCAATCTTATAAAAATAGGGAGTAACCAAAATACATCTCCCAAAATCCACTTGGTCACATTGCCTCTTATTACTACTTAATGCTTAATAAGCCATACTTTGAAAAGTAGTAACCCCTTGGATCCTTCCTTGCACACGCGTTGTCCGGGAAGACTATTTCTTTGCATTGATGAGAAAAGAGAGCTTAAGCTATAAGCTTAGTGAGGGAACCACAAAAACACTCATCAATTCATTTAGAATTATTTTAATTCAAACCAAATGTAAATATCTCATGGCAAAACATCTCATGCTTCAATAATCTCTTCAAATATGCACATTTAAATCATTTGCAACACATGTATCATGGATTCAATCTCTACCTCAATTTAAGCTTTTTATGCTACAATTCTCTAAAATCAAGCTTAAAGAGCAATCCCATGTAAAATCACATTATACAAACATAATCCATTTTTCATGATACATTATCTCATATATTGGCTTTCAAGTGACTCAAAAAGAGCAACATTTCCTTTCATAAAACACATCGGATACACGTATTTCCCAAGTGGTACCTACGACCACTTCACATACATCCTCGAACCAGAGCAACGGAACAATTACCCACCTCAATGGTTATGATGTATAAATCCACCAGCGGGAGAAAACGGAACAGCGGTTCTCATGGTCGAGCAACGGAACAATTACCCACCTCGACACACATGAGGCGACTTATTATAGCGCACTTTAAACCCTATGGCTAGCCAACTATATTCGATAACATTTAAACTCAGCCACTTGCCGATATATTCAATAGAAACACATCACCTCACTGTTTTACATATGCATCAAATCAATCTAATTTCAAATACATTAAATCATGCATTTTAGTATTCTCAAAAATAATTTCATAAACCATATACCATTCTCAAAATTCATCATACATGATCATTTGCAACATCTTTCATTTCTAAAAACATGCATAATACAGTGAGTAATCAAAACCATAAACATGTGCATTAGATTTCATTTTGCAAAAGCCAAAATCAAGAGAAAGCTCAACCGATACTTACTTTTGAGCTTAGATAAGTGTTTCAAACTTTATCTAAACTCCCACAACTCCTTTCAAACCTTTTAATAGCAGTAAAACACTATTCCACTCACCAACAATCCAACGCTAGCTTGCCGATGCGCAAATCAAGCTTCTGAAGTTTCTGCGCCTTCTCCAAAAGCCAAAGGATTCAAATCCCCTACTTTACCTAATCAAAACAGAGGATTAAAACACATCCCTGCATCACAAACCACCAGCAACCAACAACCACAATTTTCCCTCACAAGAATCCATCAAAAACCTCTCTATAACTACCAAGAACATCACCAAACCTTATCTAAACAAAGCCCAGCCAAAACATAAAGGTTCTAACACCTTAACAACATCAATTAACATCCAAAAACATACTAATTACGTCCTTATACCTCTAGCACCTCTATAGCAACAAGATCACACCAAAAACTAACTATAGGCAACCTAGAAAACTAGCAATCCATATAGTTTCGGGATTTCATTGATTAATCACTTCTTTCAACATTAAAATACATCCAAATAGAGATTTAAATCGATTAGATCCAACACCTAAACAGATCCAAATCAATTTCCAAATAAAACTCAATTTAATTATCAAATCCATATTAAATCATAATTCATTAACATAAATCAATAACAAAGGATCAAGAACTTGGGCTTTAATTGTTGATTTCTCCCTTAATTGGCAAAGCTTTGTTGAAATCCAAGTAGATTTTACAATAGGAATTGAAGAAATCAATTAGAAAACTAAAAGGAAGTCAATATGAATTGATTCTTGAGAATTTCGAAGTGGAAGTCTTAGTTTGGCTGCTGGGAAAGTTGAGAGAAAAAGTTGGAAGAAAAGTAGTTACGTAAGAAAGTGACTTTGCAAACTAAAAATCCTTTTAATAAATCCTATTTTATTTAATTATAAAACCATTTAAAAAATCTTAAAATAGCCTAAATTAAGAGAGAAATCTAATGAAAAAGATTAGTCAAATATCTCCTTAAAGACTCTATGTTTTGACCCTTTTAATATTTAGTCACCAAAAATAGTTTTGAAAACTTCCATTTTAGTCACTAGACCAAACCATCCCAAAATCAGATTTAATTACCTCAAATTAAATTTACCAAATTGCTTAAAATATTAATTAAGTAATTTCTAGCATTTTCCCACATTTTATTTTAATCAAAAATCAATTTTATAAAATTTAATTCC
Organism: Hibiscus mutabilis; assembly: GCA_019671005.1. Taxonomy (NCBI): domain Eukaryota; kingdom Viridiplantae; phylum Streptophyta; class Magnoliopsida; order Malvales; family Malvaceae; genus Hibiscus; species Hibiscus mutabilis. The sequence continues at coordinate 21,304,926 of CM033728.1, read as the reverse complement.
CGAAACTACTCGAATTGCCTAAACCGATTCTTTCGAATCATCTACCTGACCCGGTCCACATCTATTCCCAATTTCAGGGCGTTACAACTCTCCCCCTCTTAAGAAATTTCTTCCTTGAAATTTACCTGGCGGAAAAAGATAAGAAAATTACTTCAACATGTCCTCATTGCTTTCCTAGGTGGCTTCCTTAACACCACGATGCCGCCACAACACCTTTACCAACTCTATGGTCTTTCCGCGGAGAAATTTGCTACTCGAATCCAAAATTATCATAGGCTCCTCATCATATGTTAAATCCAGATTCAACTCAATTTTCTCAACATGCATCACATGTGAAGGATCCAATCTATACCTTCAAAGCATCGACACATGGAAGACATCATGTATCTTTTCTAACTCTGCCGGCAACCTCAATCTATAAGCAACTGGACCAATGCACTCCAACACCTCATAAGGCCCAATAAATCTAGGACTCAACTTGCCTTTCCGCCCAAAACTTATCACCTTCTACCAAGGAGAAACCTTCAGGAACACACGGTAACCAACTGCATACTCAATCTCCCTCCACTTCAAGTCAGCGTATGACTTTTGCCGATCTGAAGTTGCTTTCAACCGGTCACTAATGAGCTTCACCTTCTCATTGGTATCCTTCAACACATCCAGAAAAGAAACATATTTCTCTCCTACCTCTACTCACAAAGTGGCGTACAACATCTTCTACCATACAAAGCCTCGTACGATGCCATCTAGATACTAGCTTAATAACTTTTATTATGAGCAAACTCCACCAATGGTAACTGATTTTCCCATGATCCTTGGAAATATATGATGCAACATCGCAACATATCCTCCAACACTTGCATAACACACTCAGACTGACCATCTGTTTGAGGATGATACGAATTACTAAAGTTTAACTATGTACCTAAGGCCTTATGCAAACATTCCCAAAACCTTGCGGTGAAATGTGGATCTCTATCTTACACAATAGACTTTGGCACTCTATGCAACCTCATAATCTTGGCAATATACAACTTCGCCAGCTTATCCAAAGTATACGTCGTATGCACAGACAGAAAATGTACACACTTCGTAAACCTATCCACAATCATCCAAACAGAATTCTTCTTTGATGGCATCAAAGGCAAATCGGACACAAAATCTATGGTGATTCTCTCCCACTTCCATTCTAGAATTCTTAAAGGTTGTAACAACCCCAAAGAAAATTGATGCTCTGCCTTAACACATTGGCAAACCATACAACGAGCTACAAAATCCGTGACATCCTTCTTCAAACCAACCCAGAAATACTCTTTCTTCAAGTCCTGATACATCTTCGTACTCCTCGGATGCATAGCAAAAGGACTCGAATATACCTCAATCAAGATAGTGTGCCTCAACTCTACATCACTCGGTACCACCACTCGACTCTTGAAACACAAAACTCTATCTTCACTAAAACCAAAATTCATTTGATTACCGTCCAAAATATCCTTAACATGCGGCACCAAAGCATCATCATAAGGTTGCTTCTCTTTGATCAACTGCAATAGCGATAGCTTCACTTGTAACTCAGCCAATAACCCGCAATCTCACATCATACTCAACCGTGCAAACATTGCCCTTAATTCTACTGCAACCTTTCTACTCAAGGCATCCGTTACCACGCTTGCCTTACCTGGATGATACCCAATTGTTAGATCATAATCCTTAAGCAAATCCAACCATCTTCGTTGCCTAAGATTCAACTCCTTTTGCGACATCAAATACTTCAAACTTTTGTGATCCGTGTATACAATACACTTCTCACCGTAAAGATAATATCGCCAAATCTTCAACGCAAACACTACCACAGCCAGCTCAATGTCATGCGTAGGATGTTGCGCTCGTGCACCTTCAACTTTCTAGATGTATAAGTTACAGCCCTTCCTTTCTGCATCAATACACACCCCAAACCCACGTAAGATTCGTCGCTATACACAACAAACTCCTTCCCTGACTCAGGTTGAATCAAGATTGGAGCTTGCACCAAAGCTTCCTTCAACTTGACAAAAGCTTGTTGTCTAACCTTCGTCCACTCAAAATTCACATCCTTTTGCAACAGCTTCGTCAAAGGAGTAGCAATCCTTGAGAAACCATCCATGAAACATTGATAATATCCTGTCAATCCCAGAAAACTATGAACCTCCAATACTGACTTTGGTTGCTTTTAATTCACAACAGCCTCAATTTTCTATTGATCCACCCGAATACCCTCGGTCGAAACAACATGACCAAGTAAAACCACTTGCTTGATCCAAAACTCACATTTACTTAGCTTGGCACAAAGCTTGTTGTCCAAATGAACTTGCAACACAATCCATAGATGTCGATCATGATCTTCCTTGGTACGAGAGTACATAAGAATGTCATCAATGAAAACTCCCACAAATTGGTCGAAGAATGCACGGAACACCCGATTCATCATATCCATGAATGTTGTCAGTGCATTTGTCAATCCAAACAACATCATCAAGAACTCATAATGCCTGTAGCGTGTATGAAAAGCTGTCTTCGGCACATCCTTATCCTTCACCTTCAACTTGTAATACTCAGAGCGCAAATCAATCTTAGAAAACATTGTAGCATCCCGATGCTAATCAAACAAATCATCAATCCTCAGTAAAGGATGCTTATTCTTAATCATCAACTTGTTTAGTTGCCGATAATCAATGCACATTCTCATCGTGCCATCTTTTTTTCACAAACAATACTAGTGCTCCCCACGGTGACACACTTGGCTGAATGAAACCACATCCAACAAGTCTTGTAACTACATCTTCAACTCCTTCAACTCTTTCGGGGCCATACGATATGGTGCAATCGAAACTAAAGCCGTATTCGCGTACGTCTCAATACAAAACTCCACCTCCCTATCCGGCGGCAAACCAGGCAACTCTTCTGGAAACACTCCTGGAAAAACATAAACTGTACGAATATCCTGAGCACACACTTCCTTCATATTCGGTTCATAACATAAGCTAGGTATGCTTGACCCCTACATTCTAACAACTTCTACGCCTCGAAAGCTAAAACCATGTTTGGCGAGAACTTGACATTCTCACCCATAACCACTACCTCGTAATCCTCGGCAAGTTTTAATGAAACTTGCTTGGTTTCAAAATCCACTACGACCCTATGTTGAGACAAACAGTCTATTCCCAAAATCACATCAAACCGTAAAATGGTAACTCCATCAGATCGACCACAAACACGTACCCTTGAACCATCAAGAGACAACTCATATACAACTTCCTAACTACAACCGTCTCACCAAAAGAATTGGTTACCCGCATACCAACATCTAACAACTCCACAGGTAAATCCAACAAGCATGCATGTTCGTGCACAATGTAGGAATGCGTATAACTGGAATTAATCAAAGATAACAAAGGTATATACTACAAGGTAAAGGTACCTGTGATCATATTGGTATCATTTCTCCCTACATGGTAAGCAAAGACCCTTGCCGGTCCATCGCCCTCTGGCTAAACCGCGACAGTATGCGCTACCACTCTTTGTCCCTCATCCCTGTGCTAGAAATATCCATGGCCGCGTCCACAACCTCTCTACGCTACAGCAATAGGTGCAGGAGCTAGACCCTTTCTAGCTAACTACGGACAGTCCCTCCTGATATGATCCCTCGATCCACAACTCCAACAAGTGTCAATAGCACCCCAGCACTCCCCTAAATGCCTCTTGCCATATCTTCTACACTCAAGAACTCCAGCATAGGTATTTTGACTTTGAAACATGCATCTAGCACCATTTCTTCCATGCTTCTAATCTGGACGGTATCTTCTATCTTTGTGCCTCTTATAACAATCCTTTCCAACATTTGATTTTGCACTCCTCTTCCCTGGCAAAAAACTCCTGGAACAAGCAGACAACCCTAAATTCTATTCTATGTCATTAGCTTGAGAAACCAGGACATCAAACTCTATGTAGTTCGTAGCTAGTATGTATGTCTTCACCTCCTTGACCAAACCATAACGAAATCGATCACATCATTGTTGTAACACCTTGAAAACTGATCTAGTCAGAATAGGGTTCTGGCGATCGGAAACCCTACACTGAAATGTCTAAATATTTTATCAGAGTTGACCATGAGGTCAATTTTATTCTATGTCATTAGCTTGAGAAACCAAGACATCAAACTCTATGTAGTTCGTAGCTAGTATGTATGTCTTCACCTCCTTGACCAAACCATAACGAAATCGATCACATCATTGTTGTAACACCTTGAAAACTGATCTAGTCAGAATAGGGTTCTGGCGATCGGAAACCCTACATTGAAATGTCTAAATATTTTATCAGAGTTGACCATGAGGTCAATTTTATTGATGATAAAGTCTAATTGAGTAAAATCTTAGTTAGGGACCTTATCGAAACCTTTAAAATTCTGAATTCAAGCTTAGCGTATCGATACGGTAGAACCCGTATCGGTACGGATCTTTTAGTTTATGACTAACTTACCAAATTCTAGCTAGCCATATCGATACGGCCATAAGCGCATATCGATACGAGTGTCTGTTAAAACTATTTTAGGGACCAATTTGCAAGAATTGAAAGTTTGGGGGTAAATGAGTAAATTCTAGAAAGTTAAGGGACTAACCTCGTAATTATCCCATTTTGAAGATGATTCATCTCCTTTCTTTGGCAACCCCACACAAAATCCTTGTGGATTTGTAAGATGAGATGATGGCTATTTGATAGCCATTATAACTATCTGTAATCACTCATTTTCACTTGTAAATATATTAATATTGCATGTATATTTATTATATGAATGCTACTAATATAAGGTGGTGTGTGCATGTATAAGTTATGTATACGTATTAGGGGTGCATGTATGTCGCGTATGTATCTAGAGTATGAGCGTATTTGATTAATATATAGATGTTATGTTAATTATATGTATGGTTATACGTACGTATACTAGAATATTATATTAATTAATGATTGTATAATAAGTATACATTTTCGTATATACATGTATTGTTGTTATAATTATATTATTATTAATATTATTGGGCTGGTAAAATGAAAAAAATTAAATATATATTAAACCCAAATAAACATGAAGTCCAAGTCCAATTACAAGTTCAATTACAAGGCCCGTTTGGCCCAAATCTGAATCCCCTTTAATTACAATGTGCAGGTAACTGTAGGCCGTTGGATCAAGATCTGATCCAACGGCCACAATGCAACCAAGGTCAAAAATATCTGCCAGGCGCGTGTTCCACACGTATGGACCGTTCGAGTGCCACGCGCGCGTGTGGTCCACGCGTGGACGCTTTAATATCCCACGCGCGCGTAAGATCCACGCGTTCTGACTCCTCAGCTGCGGAGCTCCACGTGGCGAAATCTGAAGCCGTCTCATCAAATTGAGGCTTCATCCAGGCCGATCGTTCTTCAAGCTATGTCGACCGTTAGATCAGATCTAATCTAACGGCCGAAAACGCGTCTGGCCACTGGCAGAATGACCACACCGCCACCGCGTCGATATTCAGTCCCCGCGTTCAGATTATGCCAAAGACAACAAGCAAAGTGTCAGTTCAGATCTGAAAAAAGGAAGATGCAACTTGCAACCAAAAAAACAGAGGCAATAATATATATGAAACAGGGCTTTTGTAACGGAGATTAGCGAAAAAAAAGGGAGAGTAAGAACAAAAAAGGGAGAAAAGAGATCTTGTAATACGAAAAATCTGAGAGTTGTAAACTTCCAAGATAATCAAAAGACAGTCTAGTGGTAATTTTTTTGTCTCTTGTTCTTACTTGTTTCTTTACATGCATATGCGAAAAAAATAAAAAAAAACAGAAACAAAAAAGAAAGTAGTCTTACCGGCGTTGTTTGTGGGCCTTCCTTCCCTCGGTGACAAGCCTTTCAGCTTCTACAAGCCAGATCTGGTGAACTAAAGGGAGGGGAAGGCCCCCTTGGTAGTTATATTTTAGGTTTAGAACTCTTTTTTTTCTGATTCGTATTTCCTAGATCTAGGGCGAATAGAGGTATATCCTCTGAATCCAACCTAGGATTCGTATTGAGGACGACAAGGGGGATGTTTTGGTCTATTTTGGAGGCTCATCGGCGCCGGTTAGCGGCGGCCGGCGGCGGAGAATACGGCGGCCGACCACGGATCTCGGGTATTATAAAAACAGACGAGAGAAAACGAAGAACAAAAGGCTCTGAAAAACCAGAAAATGAAACAAATGGCCAAAATTTTGATTTCGGCCTTAAAGGGGGCTTTTATAGTTGTTTTTATTTTGCTAAATGGGTAAATTACACACTAAATCCCACCGCGTTTTCAATATTTTCATTTTTGTCTTGCCGCATGGTATAATCAGTTTCAGTCCCTGATTTTTCAAAAGGTTATAATCTAGTCCCTAAATTACACTGAATCAGTTTCTGAATGGTAAAATTACGCCCTTAACCATCCCGCGTTTTTGAATTTTTCACTTTGGGTCTGCCCCTTGGTCTAATTACGATTCTGGTCCTTTTAGGTTATGTTTGTTTCGCAATTTCGTCCCCAAATTACATATTATTGTTCCTTAATTCGCCACTTTGACTTTTTGTTTTTCTTTCATTTCAGTCTGTATTCTTTTTAAATACTAATGTTCGTATTATAATCGTATATGTTGATGTATTCTATTATTTTATTTTATTTTATGTCACTCGTATATGACTCGTATTCTATGTTTACATATATATGTGTATTAAGATTATAATGGTCATGCGTCTTTTATCCGGTCATTCATATTAAGCATGTTATGTTTTAATTGATTCGTACATGGTATATTTTGTATTTTTATATGTGTGTGCTTTCTTATTTTTTTAGGGCTACATGTTAATATATTTACCCTTTTTATACGATATGTTGACCCGTATATGTTGAAATATGTCTTATTACCAGTATGCATTTTTTAATATTTGTTCGTCTATATGTACTTATTCCCGCCTTGTTATTTTGACATATTATAGTTGTTTTTATCTATTATTTAGAATAATATGTACATATATACATGTTTTAGTCTGAAATATCATTCCTGTTAAATTAGTATTCTGGTATGTCAATATTTATTATGTTTAAATGTTTTGCCAATCTTTTACGTTTTTGCCACTAAGATTGCATATCAAGATATAACTTGTTAATGCGGAGTCCTTTTATCCGAGCGTAAACGGGGCCAGTATCAAGCGTAGTGATAGTGGTTGGGCGTTTATTCTCGGATAACGGGATCCTTAAAATTTATTCGCAATTATGACCGAATTTTAAAATAATCGTCACTTTAATCCGGAAAATCCAATATTAATAAAGCGGTAATTATTAAAGTACCAATTTTGGGCGGTGTGGGGGTGCTAATCGTTCCCCATCCATAACCGACTCCGGAACCCTTTCTTTTTGAATCTCTGGTTTTATGGTGTCCGGCCTACCTAAGTGGCCGGTGGCGACTCCATTTTTTTTATATATACGGTTTATTTTAAAACCCCACGGAATAAATATTTTATATCCAAATACCTTTCAAAAAACATCCTTCGAAAACCCATCGTTTTTTTAGCGATGAAAAAAAAATGACATCGCTACAGATGGCGACTCCGCTGGGGACAATTTTTTTTTTTTAAAAAAAAACAAATGAGAGTCAAGCTTTTAAAATAATTACCGCTTTACTAATATTGGAAGTTTCGGATTAAAGTGACTATTAAATTAACATTCGGTCATAATTGCGCGTTTATTTTAACGCATTTAAAATATGGCATATAAACCCGTCTTTTTAAGTGGGGGGAAAACGCTAATACTTTCGTGGAGATATCGTTCTCCCGTATGGGCCTAGCAAGTACCTTCGGGGCTCGAGTACCTTATGCTTTCGTAAGGATATCGTTCCTTCAGACGGGCATAGCGAATGGGTCCCCGAATTGAACCCGGTTGAAAGGAGCCTATAATGGGTGATGATCGGGGGCCTTGCTACCCTTAGTAGGGGACAACAAGGACAATTCGGGTACCTCCTAGAACCAAGACTGCATGTAGAGAATACATAGAAGCCTACCCATTTAGAGCCATGCGGATAACCTTAGGTTTTAGACGGGATAAATAGGGTTGTTTTTGTGTTTTATTCATTTAATTTTGTCATTTTATTTATATATTTATCAATTTTATAAAATCTTGACTTGTTTTCTTTTCGCTTTTTGTTCTTTTTTCGCATACATCATTGCATTTGCATCACATAAAGGTCTTGGATCAAGTGGTTTGCCCGATCGTAAAGTCTTTCACCATGGAAAAAAGGTGTCTTAGGAAAGAAGAGATTAATTTATCAGTCAGACATTGGTCAGAAGTCAGCCAGAAAATCCAAGGGGACAGTTTGCCTAACGAATGCGTAATAGCTGGATACACCTATGTGAGTCTCCAACAGAACGACTTGTGGGATCTTCAAAGCATTTGGGAAAGATGGGACCGAAGACTACAAGACTTATTTTACGATAGTTACGGCGACATCGCACAGCTGTTATATATTCGGATTAATCAGCCCCTACTCCGAGCTATAGTCCAGTTCTGGAATCCGGCTTTTTGCTGCTTCACCTTTAATGGGCAGGACATGATGCCTACGGTAGAAGAATACACTGCTTTACTTAACCAGAAAAATATCCAGGAAGATTGGATCTACGCAAAGCCTCCAAGGAATCAGAATTACACTGCGAAACTCAAAACCTTTGCGGGAATGAGTGACGATTGGGTTAGTGGCCTCCTTCAAATCCGAGGAGATAATACAGTCTTTGCATGGGAGAGTATTTGGGACATCATATCGACACATCCAGATGAGGCAAAGAAAGTGGACCTATTCGCTTTAGGAATATATGGCTTGGTGATCTTTCCAGAGTACTCGGGAACATTGACATAGCCATTCTGGATTTGTTTGAACGGGTGAAACAAAAAGCAAACCCAGTACCAGCAATCTTGGTCGAGACTTTCATTTCCTTAAATGCTAGCTGGAAACATGAAGAAGGACGTTTTCGAGGTTGCGCACAGCTATTACAAGTATGGATTCAGAGTCACATGTGGAAGACGCCGACAAGAGTCCTACCGGGGATATCCTTCCAAGGTTTTCGCCTTTACGAGAATACTTAGCAAAGGAATGGCGAGAGGATTTGAAAACAAAAAAGTGGACCAGGTTCTTCAGGAACATTCAAGATGAAGGCATAGCATGGAGGGTCTCATGGCTCGGTAAAGTTAATTATTTTCTATACAGTTGTGGTGACTTCAACTGGCTGATGATGTTGGGATTGCATGGAGGGATCGTTTGTGCTCCGCTTTTAGTGTCTCGGCAGTTCGGATCACGACAGTTCATTCCCAATACCGCCGGATTAAGCCAAACTGAATTTCTTTTCAAAGGAGAGTTCAAAGGAAAAATTCAGACCATCATGAGGGCCTGGGATCATTGTTATCGGATCAGGGTGGAAGGAGATACCGAGCACATGACTACCCCAGATTACGATCTTTGGAGACGTTTGAGGGTTAATGATGTGATTCCTAAATCTGATCAAGGACCAGCAATGTCACTCGAAGAGCTTGCAAGGGTGGTACGTCCGAAGCCGACATCTTAAGGAGTGAACTCGAAGAAGTTAAAAAGAAAATGGACATTCAACAGACCCAACATGCAAGCGAACTCTATAAAGCAAGCTTAGAAGTTGACGAGCGGGATGGGATCATTAGGCAACTGAAGAAATTAAATGCAGATTTGAGTGACAAAAATACTCTTTATCAAAAAGATGCCCTCCTGTTACAAGCAAAAATACAAAAGGCCGGCCGGAGTCAGTTCATAGCTGTGGAAAGAGAAAGAATGAACGTCATCCGTTTGCTAGAAGAAGAACGAGAAATCAACAAAAGAGCGATCGAGAAAGAGATTGAAAGCTGCCGTTTGGCTATAGAGGAAGAAAAACGGTCTGCCAAGAAGGCCATTGATCAAGAGAAAGAAAGATTCAGACAAGAAATCAGCAAGGGAAAACAAGCTGTCCATCATGAGAGAGAAAATGTCGCCGTATGGAAAAGAAAATCCATGAATAGCCGAAACAGACTGTTAGAAATGCAGAAACTGTACGATGACACTATTCAGAGATTGGAGCAAAGCCAAAGTCAAAGTGATGAATTAAAAGGAAAGGTGGCGGAAGTTGAACACTCACTTGAATGTTCTTGCCTTGAGAATAACTTCACCGAGCTGCGGGAAAGAGAACGAGAGGTGGGTGTGTTACAAGCACGGATTGGGTCCCTCGAAGCAATCGTGGAAGATTACAAGGAAAGAATTAATGTGTTCGAAGAAGCTGCAGCCGGAGGGGACACCTATTGGCAGAAGAGATTACGCGACGCTGCTCGAATGGTACAGACGAGAGACCAGATTACGCAAACCTAATGGTGGACATACAGCGAGTCGCCAGACATGTAAATGATTTAGCTGTCGAGGCTGAAACACTCCGACCTTTCATAGCCCCGGGAATGGAAGAAGCTCCTAGGTTCCTCAAGCTGCTCAAGGCAATTGGAAAGTTAGGAGATAGAGCTAGAGTCTATCTATAGGACTCTGTGTTATAATTAGATCTTTTGTACTAGGGATCTTTACTTTATAACACGAATTTTGTTGTAATCAAGACCCTTTAATTCCCGTGGAAGTAGTTCAAAAGGGTGATTACCAGCGGAATCAGTACCTTGTCTGCATGCATTCTTGCATTTGCATCATAACATTCGCATCATTGTACATGCATTTATTTTTTGCAACCATATTAACAATATTGTGGCATTGTATGTAGTGTTAACCCGCAATCATTCATCACCTATACTTTACCCGGCTACAAAGAAAGCTCATGGAAGAAAGAATAATCAGTCTAGAAAGAGGGCAAAGAGAGCTCGAGTCAAGGCTTGAAGAGGCCCAGAGAAGCCTTAGTGATCAGATTGCGCAGTCACAAACATCTATAGTATCTGACATAACTGCATTGCTGGCAAAAAGTCTTAGAAAACGAGTAGAAGGAGAAAATGTTCCAGAACCAGAAGGTACCCCGGCTCACTTCAAGGTTCAACCAACTGCACCAAACCAAGCTAGAAAGGTGTATATTGACCCTGCAGGAATGTCTTCCAGCTTTCAAATAAGGGCACCTGAGACTCAACCCCTTGATACCGAAGTACTTTATGAAGAAGAAGTGCCGGACCTAAACATGGTCGAAAGGATCAGGAGCGAGGTAGAAAAAAAGTGGGAAGAAAGATTTCGCCTCATGGAAGAAAAATTTAAAGCGTTACAATCAAATGAAGAATCAGGAAATGACGCTAGTGACCTAAGTCTGGTGTCTGATCTTGTCTTACCGCCAAAATTCAAAACGCCAGAGTTCGATAAATATGACGGAACCACTTGTCCTTCTACACACATAACGATGTATTGTAGAAAAATGGCGGCTTACCATAAAGATGAAAAGATGCTGATCCATTGTTTCCAGGATAGTCTAACTGGAGCGGCGTTACGTTGGTACACTCAGTTAAGCAAAGCGAATGTTAAAACATGGAAAGATCTGTCTAAAGCATTTACTGAGCAATACAAACATGTAACAGACATGATCCCTAGCAGAATTATGCTAGAAAATATGGGGCAGAAGTCCAATGAAAGCTTGCGACAATATGCCCAAAGGTGGAGAGAAGTGCGCGCCAAATCCAGCCACCTATCCCGGAGCATGAAATCACGCCATTATTTGTCAATACTACACGAAAGGGGCACTCTTCGATCGCCTCATTAATAATACAACACAGTGTTTTGCCGACTTGATCGGGTGGGAGTCTCTCGAATCGGCAATTAAGAGCGGTAGAATTGATGGTGGGGAAGGGTCTCGAAAGTACAACAAGAGAAGTGAAGTAAACACCACCAGCACCTATACCGCCCGAAGAACTTTCACAGTCTCACAGCCACAAGCACTGTGGGAAAAACACAAAATTCGAATCAAAGAGATGAGAGAGTCACGAGAAAAGAGAAAGAGAGGAGAACTTTCACTCCCTACTTGTTTCGCATACACGAACTTTATTCCCGAGTTATATGAAGCGGACTGGTCCGCCATACATCGTTACTCTGTCAATCCACCCTTCCCGCCTTGGTATAATCCAAGCGCACATTGCGACTATCAAGGCGGTACCCTGGACATCCCATCGAGAATTGCCTTGCCTTCAAAAAAAGCTTGTGCAGAATTTAATCGATTCGGGATATTGAAGTTTGAAGAGCCAAGCGTAGCCAACAACCCATTTGCTCAATCATGGGAGCAGAGGAGTTAATGTCATAGAAGAATGCTTTACGGGAGGATAAAGGATGACGTGTTAGAAATCAAGTCTCCTTTACGTTGGGTATTTCAACAATTATGCATGGCTCGTGTGATCAACAAAGGCATGATAATAAAGCGCGAAAGGAATGTGGAAAGTATTGCGAATTCCATCGATCAAGGGCATGATATCCAAGAATGTGAAGAGTTCAAGAAATTGGTGCGAAGTTGATGAATGAAAAACAAATTGAATTCTTTGAGGAACCCATGGGGAAAGGATCGACGTACACATGATGAGACAGCCCCAAAACTAGATACGGTAAGGATAGACCTTTTATCATCTCTCCCAGGATAGGGAATGCAGGTGTCTCCCAAGGAGAAACCAGCAAGATAAATCCCAAGATCGTCATTTCAGCACCATCTCCATTCCCATTCAAAGACATGCGACAAATTCCCTGGAATTATGCCGCGAATGTGACCATGCCAAAAAAATCAGAACACGAACAGGTAAAAGAGCCTACGCTGGAAGACCGACAAAGCCAGAACAATGTGAACGTTGGTGAAGCAGGCCATTTCACAAGGAGCGGCCGATGTTATTCCTCCGAGGCTTTGAGAGCAGCTAAAAAAGATAGGGAGAAGAATACAGCAGTTAGCCCTACGCAGATATTTGGAGAAGAACCTCCCCAAAAGATAAATGAACCGTGGCGAGGCCCGGGCCAAAGAATTTCTAAAGTTCTTGAGACATAGCGAGTACAGCGTAGTTGAACAACTACGAAAAACAACCGCCAGGATCACGAAGTCTTTGGAATTACTCTTGAGTTTAGAGAAGCATCGGAGAGACGCTATTGAAAGTCTTTGAATCAAACTTTTGTGCCCCCAGGACATTTTCGTAACAAACTGGACATGATAGTAGGGCATATTACGCCTATAATCATATCACATTCAGTGATGATGAGATCCCGAAGGGAGGAATGGGGTCTACCAAAGCCCTTAACATCACTACCCATTGCAAAGGGTATGTATTACCAGGCGTACTGATCGACAACGGGTCAGCATTGAATGTCTTGCCTACGGTAACCCTGCAAAAATTGCCAATAGATGGTTCACACCTAAAGCCTTGCTACAACTCGGTAAGAGCCTTTGATGGTACACAAAAAGGAACAATGGGGAAAATTGAGGTGCCCCTATTGATCGGACCAACTGAATATGTGATCGATTTTGTGGTGATGGACATAAAACCATCTTTGGTGCTTATTGGGAAGACCGTGGATCCACTCCGCAGAGTTGTCCCATCATCATTGCATCGAAATTAAAATTTGTAGTTGAAGGCAAATTGGTCACCGTAGAGAAGCGAGCATGAATTTGTTTGCTTAGTGACATCAGACACCCCCTACATTCAAAATGATAAAGATGCTGCAGAATGCTCGTTCCGAGCATTAGAACTAGTAAATGCCACATTCGTTTTAGAGGGAAGCTGGATCCCCTACCCCAGGTTATCTAATTGTACCAAGATGACCGTCGCAGAAACTCTGGGCCGAGGAGCCAAAATAGGAAAAGGGTTGGGGAAGAAATTACAAGGAAACCTGAGACCCAAGAATATGATAACCAAGAAGGATCGTTTCGGACTGGTTATCAACCAAGTGTCCAACAGAAAAAAAGAGGAATATAAGAGGAAAGAGGAGCAAAGAAAAGCCAGATCTAAAGGAGAGGACATTCCGTGGAGGCCGATATCCTTTCCTAGTTTGAAAGCCACTTTCGTCTTCGGAGGGTTCTACCAGCCAGGTCAAGATATTGGAGAGTCAATGAAGAAAAATGATGAACTTAACCAGGAGGAAATGCTCAGTAAATCATTTGAGGGGATGTACATCAACATGATAGCTGAAAAGGACCGTGGCAGCAAAATGTTGACCAACATCCGCCCTTGCCATCCCGGGGAAACACTTGATAACTGGAGCTGCATTGATCTACCTGTAGTTTTTAGGAATAGATCAGAGTAATGCTCCGAATCAACCTTTTGTTTTTGCCCATAGACAATGGGGATCTCTTGTATGGGGCACCTATGTTAACTTTTTGATTGAAATGAAAATATCCCCACTTTCTTAAAAATGACCAAAGTCTCATTTATTCCATTCATGCATTCTTCATGTTCATTCCCTTCATGTAAAGCCGTCTCTTTCCCAATACAATTCATTCTCATTTATTGCAGGTCGCTCATGATTGACGATATGAATGATACCGGATCCAATCCTGGAGTAAATTTCGAATGCCCTGAGGTCTCAGAGGAAATTGAGGAAGGATATGATGAAATAGAAATTGAGGTCCCGAAAGAGTTAAAGAGAATGGTGGACGACGAAGAAAGGCAGATTATGCCCCACCAAGAAGAAACAGAAATTGTCAACTTGGGGACTGAAGAAGCGAGAAAAGAAATAAAAATAGGAACGACGATTTCCTCAAAAACCAAGCATGAACTGATAGCCCTACTTCAGGAATTCAAGGATGTCTTCGCCTGGACTTATATCAAGATATGCCAGGATTGAATATCGACATAGTGGTGCACAAATTGCCAACCAAATCGGAGTGCAAACCAGTACAGCAAAAACTTCGGAGAATGAGGCCAGATATGTTGTTAAAGATCCGAGAAGAAGTGAAGAAGCAATTTGATGCTGGATTCTTGGAGGTAGCCAAATACCCCGAATGGGTTGCAAACATTGTACCAGTACCAAAGAAAGACGGGAAAGTTCGTATGTGTGTAGATTATAGGGATCTGAATCGAGCTAGCCCAAAAGACAACTTCCCTTTGCCACATATTGACACGTTGGTTGACAACACCGCAGGACATTCATGGTTTTCCTTCATGGACGGCTTCTCAGGGTACAACCAGATAAAGATGGATCCTAACGACATGGGGAAAACCACATTCATAACCATGTGGGGCACTTTTTGTTATCAAGTGATGCCGTTTGGGCTAAAGAACGCGGGGGAAACATACCAAAGAGCAATGGTGACTCTCTTCCATGATATGATGCACAAAGAAATAGAAGTATACGTGGATGATATGATTGCCAAATCCCGAACAGAGGAAGAGCACCTACAGAACTTGAGAAAACTATTCCAAAGACTACGGAAGTACCAACTGAGGCTCAATCCTGCCAAGTGTACCTTCGCCGTTTACGGAAAACTCTTAGGGTTCGTAGTAAGCAAAAGAGGGATTGAGATTGACCCGGATAAAGTGAAAGCCATCCAGGACCTTTCACCACCCCCCCGCACGAAGAAGGAAGTCTGCGGTTTCCTGGGGAGGCTGAATTATATCTCTCGTTTCATTTCCCAATTAACCAATCAATGCGACCCGGTCTTGAGACTTCTTAGAAAGAATAATCTGGCGTGTGGGATGAAGAATGTCAAAAAGCCCTAGAAAAGATCAAAAAGTACACGACAAATGCTCTAATTTTAGTCGCTTTTGATGCACTGGTCGACCACTAATTCTCTATTTTTGGTCTTGAGAGTTCAATGGGATGTGTCTTTGGGGCAACACGATGAGTCAAGAAAAAGGAGCAAGCCATCTATTACCTAAGCGGAAATTCAATGATTGCGAAACACGTACCCGCCAAAGATCTGAAGCTGTGTTGTGCTCTAGTTTGGGCTACCAAGCGGCTCATAAAGTACATGTTATACCATACTACCCGCTAATATCCAAGCTAGACCCATTAAAGTTCTTAATGGAGCGCGCCCGGCGCTTAACGGGAAGGATGGCTCGATGGCGGATGCTATTATCCGAATTCGACATCGTATATGTTAATCGAGAAAGCCGTAGGGGGGCGCGCATATAGCGGATTTCTGGCTAGTCGTGCTTCGGATGACTATGAGACATTGAACTTTAGCTTCCCGGCGAAGACTTGATGTGCATTACAATCGAAGAAGAGATTTGAGATGATAAGTCATGGAAACTTTACTTGATGGAGCCCCAACCCCGGACATGGGATAGGGCAGTGCTAATTTCACCTGAGGACGTCTATTATCCTTTCACCAGCAGATTGGAATTCTTCTGCACAAACAATATAGCTGAATACGAAGCTTGCATCATGGGACTGAACTCAGCCATCGAGAGAAAGGTTAAGAAACTTCGAGTGTTCAGAGATTCGTCTTTAGTCATTTACCAATTGCGTGGGGAGTGGGAAACCAGAGACCCGAAGTTGGTCAAATATCACGAATTGATACAAGAGCTCATCAAAGAGTTCGAAAAGGTCAGCTTCAATTACCTGCCCCGAGAAGGGAATCAGATGGCAGATGCATTAGCAACCTTGGCATCCATGTTTAAAACAAACACCGGGGCAGAAATGAAGCCTATTGAGATGCAGACGTTTGAAAAACCTCTCATTGTCGTAATATACAGGAAGAGATTGACGGAAATCCATGGTACTATGACATCCTGCAATATGTCAAGCTTCAAAAGTATCCAAAAGGGGAAAACGACAATGACAGAAAAGTGCTCAGGAAAATGGCAACAAAATATATCCTAGATGGGGAAATCCTATATAGGAGAAGTCATGATCAAACATTGCTGAGATGTGTGGATGCCCGGGAGGCGAAGGAAATCTTAGCTGAAGTACATGACGGGATCTGTGGAACGCACGCCAACGGGCTGTCTATAGCCCGAAAAATTATGAGATACGGTTATTTCTGGTTGACCATGGAGGGAGATTGCATCGATTACGCCAGAAAATGCCACAAATGCCAAATTTACACTGACAAGATTCATGCACCCCCATCACCTCTACACACCATGAATTCTCTGTGGCCTTTCGCAGCATGGGGCATGGACGTCATCGGGAAAATCCATCCGAAAGCCTCCAATGGGCATCGTTTCATTTTGGTCGCCATAGGCTACTTCACTAAATGGGTAGAGGCAACGTCTTACGCCAATATCACCAGGACTACAGTTTGTAAGTTCTTAAAGAAGGAAATTATTTGTCGATACGGATTGCCAGAGAGGATCATCACCAACAACGCTTCCAATCTGAACAACAAAATGATGAAGGACGTATGCACTCAATTCAAGATAACACACCATAATTCCACAGTCTATCGTCCTAAAATGAATGGAGCAGTGGAAGCAGCAAACAAGAATATAAAGAAGATCATAGCGAAGACTACGGATACCTACAGGGATTGGCATGAGAAGTTGCCTTTTGCCCTTTTCGCCTATAGGACGTCCATTCGCACATCAACGGGGCAACGCCTACTCCTTGGTGTATGGTACCAAGCAGGTACTCCCAATTGAGGTAGAGATTCCGTCCCTCCGGGTCTTAAACGAAGTAAAACTGGAAGAAGCTGAATGGGTGCAGGCCAGATTCGACCAGCTAAATCTCATTGACGAAAAAAGACTAAAGGCCATTTGTCATGGTCAGATGTACCAAAAGCGGATGGTGCAGGCTTACAACAAAAAGGTGCGCCCAAGAGAATTCAAAGAAGGGGATCTGGTACTCAAGAGAATCCTCCCTATCCAGAAAGATTCTCGAGGAAAATGGACGCCCAACTGGGAAGGACCGTACGTCATAAAAAAGGCCTTCTCAGGAGGAGCCCTGATCCTAACAGAAATGGACGGGGACGAGCTGAAAAATCCCGTAAATTCTGATGTCGTCAAGAAATATTATCTCTAAAAAAAATGGAGAGCTCGGGACGAAAACCCGAAACCGGGCGTCTTGAAGCAAAGGAAGGACTCGAGTTGAAAACCCGCAGAGGGCGGCTCGGGTAAGTTGAAAAGTTGAATATCCGAAGAGAAGGGCATCCTCATGAACATCATGAAGAGAAGGTTTCAGTCAAGAAATTCTACACCGGTTGATAGGATCATGTATCATTCATATCGAGGATAATGAGAGATTTTGTATCTTCATGTGTGTTATACCTTTCTTTTTAAGATATCCCAAGCCCTTAATCGTAATAAAGCCGTGTTTTTGAGCAGCCATTCCTGGCCTTCTTGTCAATTTTAGTCAAATAAGATAACATAGGCTTATAATGAAACAAGAGATTTCGTAGCATTACTATGATTTAACCTTGAAAATGCAGGTGATCAAAGAAAACGATGTTAAATTCCTCCTCCAGTTCCCTACATAATGGCTAGGGAAGGTGAGAAGCTTTAAACAACTAGATAGGATGACCAATGGCACATGTCCTATCTATCCAAGGAAGGCACACGAGATAACAAAAGAGATCTCTTGGGTGAAAACCAGAAGGGCACAAAAAAAACTCTTTAAAGTGAAAACCCGAAAGGGCGCTTTAAAATTCCAAATCATAATTGGAGAAAAAGAAAGGTTGAGATGGTTGAACCTGACAGTGAGGCGGAGTATCGATGCCTGTAAAAAAGGAGAAAACGGACGTCAAGATCAAATAAGGACCAAAACAAGCCCACCCAGAGATTGACTCTCATGCATCATGAATAGTCAAGCATCACTAGAATTAGGAGCATGTCAATTCATTCATTTGTCATAGCATTTTGTTTTCGTCTCTCGCATGTGTATCTGCAGATCCAAAGAGACATCGAAGACCATCATGGTGTGAATCCCAAATGAGAAGACAATGTTTTTACATACAAAAGACACATGTTTTCAAGCTCTAGAGAGAGGTTCTATATAGGAAGAATCCGTCTTTCTGAGGTTTCTGAAGCTGAAAGTTCTATATAGGAAGGACTGACAGCTCAGGTGAAGACTCATGATTCTATATAGGAAGGACTCCCAGTCAAAGCAATTCACCCATGACACGCAAGATTATATAGAAAATCTGCTGTGTCGAAAGCGAAGAGTTCTATATAGGAAGGGCTCGAGCTTTATTGTCTTAGAGTAAAAGGTTCTATATAGGGAGAACACTGTAGCTCTGAAATTCAGATGCCAAAAAGTTCTATATAGGAAGGACTGATGGCTCCAAGGTGAAGACTCATGATTCTATATAGGAAGAACTCCCAGTCAAAGCAATTCACCTATGACACAGGTTATATAGGAAACTGTTGTGTCGAAAGCAAAAGAGTCTTATATAGGAAAGGCTCGAGCTTCATTGTCTTAGAGTGAAAGGTTCTATATAGGAAGAACCTGTAGCTCGAGATTTCGAGACGCCAAAAAGTTCTATATAGGAAGGATTGGCGGCTCCAGGGTTTGAAGACTAGCAGTTCTATATAGGAGGAACTCCCGGTCGGAAGAATCCATCAAGATGTGAGAAGGTTTTATATAGGAGAAACCAGCGTTGAAGGCGAAGAGTTCTATATAGGAAGAACTCCAAGCTACACCGTCTCAGAATGAAAGGTTCTCATAACTTGAGGCTTCAGAGTGAAGGGTTCTATGTCGAAAGAGCCTATAGCTCCAAGATCAGAAGGTGACGAAGCTCTATATAGGAAGAACTTACGAGCCTGAAGATTCAGCCAAGGAAGAGCGGAGATGTCCAAAAGAATTCGTTTTTCCAAGGCTACAAACAGGGAAGTCTGATAAAATGAGTGCTTATGAATCTTTCCTTTGTTTCCCATTCCATGAGAACAAGCAAAGAGGGGCAACTGTAATCACTCATTTTCACTTGTAAATATATTAATATTGCATGTATATTTATTATATGAATGTTACTAATATAAGGTGGTGTGTGCATGTATAAGTTATGTATACGTATTAGGGGTGTATGTATGTCGCGTATGTATCTAGAGTATGAGCGTATTTGATTAATATATAGATGTTATGTTAATTATATGTATGGTTATACGTCGTATACTAGAATATTATATTAATTAATGATTGTATAATAAGTATACATTTTCGTATATACATGTATTCTTTGTTATAATTATATTATTATTAATATTATTGGGCTGGTAAAATGAAAAAAATTAAATATATATTAAACCCAAATAAACATGAAGTCCAAGTCCAATTACAAGTTCAATTACAAGGCCCGTTTGGCCCAAATCAATCCCCTTTAATTACAATGTGCGGTAGCGTCAGAGGCCGTTGGATCAAGATCGATCCAACGCCACAATGCAACCAAGGTCAAAAATATATGCCCGCGCGTGTTCCACACGTATGGACCGTTGAGTGCCACGCGCGGACGCTTTAATATCCCACGCGCGTAAGATCCACGCGCGTTCGACTCTCGGCCTGCGAGCTCCACGCGGTGAAATCGGCCGTCTCATCAAATCGAGGCTTCATCCGGGCCGATCATTCTTCAAGCCATCTCGACCGTTAGATCGATCGATCTAACGGCCGAAAAACGCGCTTTGCCGGCCGGGCGAGACGACCACACCGCCACCGCGCCGATATTGATTCCGCGTTGATTATGCCAAAGACAAGAAGCAAAGGGTCAGTTCAGATCTGAAAAAAGGAAGATGCAACTTGCAACCAAAAAACAGAGGCAATAATATATATGAAACGGGGCTTTTGTAACGGAGATTAGCGAAAAAAAGGGGAGAGTAAGAACAAAAAAAGGAGAAAAGAGATCTTGTAATACGAAAAATCTGAGAGTTATAAACTTCCAAGATAATCAAAAGACAGTCCAGTGGTAAATTTTTTGTCTCTTGTTCTTACTTGTTTCTTTACATTCATATGCGAAAAAAATAAAAAAAAACAGAAACAAAAAAGAAAGTAGTCTTACCGGCGTTGTCTGTGGGCCTTCCTTCCCTCGGTGACAAGCCTTTCGGCTTCTACAAGCTAGATCTGGTGAACTAAAGGGAGGGGAAGGCCCCCTTGGTAGTTATATTTTAGGTTTAGAACTCTTTTTTTTATTCGTATTTCCTAGATCTAGGGCGAATAGAGGTATATCCTCTGAATCCAGCCTAGGATTCGTATTGAGGATGACAAGGGGGATGTTTTGATCTATTTTGGAGGCTCATCGGCGCCGGTTAGCGGCGGCCGGCGGCGGAGAATACGGCGGCCGACCGCCGGATTCTGGGTATTATAAAAACAGACGAGAGAAAACGAAGAACAAAAGGCTCTGAAAAACCAGAAAATGAAACAAATGGCCAAAATTTTGATTTCCTTAAAGGGGGGCTTTTATAGTTGTTTTTATTTTGCTAAATGGGTAAATTACACACTAAATCCCACCGCGTTTTCAATATTTTCATTTTTGTCTTGCCGCATGGTATAATCACAGTTCCAGTCCCCCTGATTTTTCAAAAGGTTATAATCTAATCCCTAAATTACACTGAATCAGTTTCTGAATGGTAAAATTACGCCCTTAACCATCCCGCGTTTTTGAATTTTTCACTTTGGGTCTGCCCCTTGGTCTAATTACGATTCTGGTCCTTTTAGGTTATGTTTGTTTCGCAATTTCGTCCCCAAATTACATATTATTGTTCCTTAATTTCTGCCACTGACTTTTGTTTTTCTTTCATTTCAGTCATGTATTCTTTGTAAATACTAATGTTCATATTATAATCGTATATGTTGATGTATTCTATTATTTTATTTTATTTTATGTCACTCGTATATGACTCGTATTCTATGTTTACATATATATGTGTATTAAGATTATAATGGTCATGCGTCTTTTATCCGGTCATTCATATTAAGCATGTTATGTTTTAATTGATTCGTACATGGTATATTTTGTATTTTTATATGTGTGTGCTTTCTTATTTTTTTAGGGCTACATGTTAATATATTTACCCTTTTTATACGATATGTTGACCCGTATATATTGAAATATGTCTTATTACCAGTATGCATTTTTTAATATTTGTTCGTCTATATGTACTTATTCCCGCCTTGTTATTTTGACATATTATAGTTGTTTTTATCTATTATTTAGAATAATATGCACATATATACATGTTTTAGTCTGAAATATCATTCCTGTTAAATTAGTATTCTGGTATGTCAATATTTATTATGTTTAAATGTTTTGCCATGTTTTACGTTTTTGCCACTAAGATTGCATATCAAGATATAACTTGTTAATGCGGAGTCCTTTTATCCGAGCGTAAACGGGGCCAGTATCAAGCGTAGTGATAGTGGTTGGGCGTTTATTCTCGGATAACGGGATCCTTGAAATTTATTCGCAATTATGACCGAATTTTAAAATAATCGTCACTTTAATCCGGAAAATCCAATATTAATAAAGCGGTAATTATTAAAGTACCAATTTTGGGCGGTGTGGGGGTGCTAATCCTTCCCCATCCGTAACCGACTCCCGAACCCTGTCTTTTTGAATCTTTGGTTTTATGGTGTCCGGCCTACCTAAGTGGCCAGTGGCGACTCCATTTTTTTTTATATATACGGTTTATTTTAAAACCCCACGGAATAAATATTTTATATCCAAATACCTTTCAAAAAACATCCTTCGAAAACCCATCGTTTTTTTAGCGATGAAAAAAAAATGACATCGCTACACTATCATTAATATTGGAAAATGGAAATGGTTTTAAAATAGTTTCCCTACCCATGAACAAAACCTTGCTATTGGTTGTAGGCAAGGTGGGAATTTTAAAATGGTTTACCCTTAGCTAAAGGTAACCTATTGGTTAAAAGAAAAGATATATTGAAGAGTGAAAAAATCTCCCAAGTTATTAACACTGAGACCTTTTGCTACCTTCCATCTTTCCTAAAGCAAGCACCTTAAGCTCAAACCTCCAATGTTGTCTTCAACCTAAGCTTAAGCAAGCACATCCCTTGTTCGTGCAAGCTTTCATCGATTTCTCTATACCATTTGTTAGCCACCGTATTGGTAAGCAAAAGCCCTCAAACATTTTCTCATGCCTATAGAAGATTGAAGTTTAATTTTGATTTGAAGTTAGGAGATTAAAGCTAAATCTTTGATTCTTCAATCTAAGTATTGATTCTAACAATTCCATTTGTTGTCACCTAACTCAAGAATTGGAGAAAGCCAATCCATCATCTCCAACAAAGGTTAAGAATAAGGGAATCGTAATCTGAGAGTCGTATTAGCTTCAAAATCGAGGTTAGTGTAATCAGAGTCTTGGGATTAGGCTAGGTGCCTATCTTGAATCATTAAGTATTGATTATTGCATTGCTAACCATTGTATTGAAGTTATTGAATAAAAACATTGTTGGAAATCCATATGGGTAAGTGTTGCATCGATTCCATGTCTGAAGTATCGTTATTGTTGTCATCAAAATCATTGAAGCATTGCTATATAGAACTATTGATCATTGATTATTGGCTATTGTATATTGATATTGATATTGATATTGAAACATGCCTATTGCTATAGAAATTATTGTTATTGACTTATTTCTACTGATTCATTGCTATTGATCTATTGCTATAGAACTATTATTATTGAATTACCATCATTGAATTATTGATTATTGAACCTTGGATTCGAGATTATTGGATACAATTGGCATGCCATAGAATTCATGAGCTCATTGGTACAGGTAGGCTACGGCCTTTATATTGGTGCGGCGGAGGATATATGACTAGACCACTATTGCATTTGGCGATGTGGAGGAATTCGTGTATCCATATACCGTGCAACCGATCCAAGGAAATTATTGACTATTGCTATTGATTCATTGATATTGATATTGATTATTGACTTATTGATATTGGCTATTGATACATTGTTATTGTTTATTGATATATTACAATTGGATGATTGTTGAAGCATGTATGTGAATGCATACAGGTTATTGCCATCATTTATGATTACCTCACTTAGGCTAAGTAAGCCTAATGCATTCATCTTCCATGCATTTCAGGTTAAGAGAGTTATTGGTTCGAGATCGGAGCTAGTTGGAAGTTTTGGCAAGTTACAACAAGCTTAAAGTAAAGTATATTGACCCTATGAACTCATAGAATGGTGGCAAAGTAGTTAAAATAGTTGCTTTTGGTCCTTTTGATATGTATATGATGTTTTTGGTTTGTATAAAGCTTAATGGCCATAAATGACTTTTAAATGGTTTGCTAAAAAGGACTAAATATGCATATTTGGCTAAAAAGGTGAACACATAGTAAATGGACTCACATGATCATGAAATTTGACATGCTGGTAGATTATGATGATATTAGGTTGCTGGTAAAATTTCATTGTGCAACCCCCTCGACCCAGTCTAGTCGCAAGACTGAACCGAGCGAGCTACATTAGGTTTATCGAAGTAAACAAAGAAGGTAAAACCCGAAACACATCCATTTATTCTTTTATCTTATCTAGATGCATAATTATTAACCTACATATACATACTAATCTCTGGTGAAAACCCAACTCAATCGGGCATCAAATTGACATCCAATTGGCCATATTTGCGATTTAGGGACCATATTGCAAATTTGGAAAACTGTAGGGTCTAAACTCATTTTTATATTACAAGCGTTCAATTAAGCAGGTTTCATGCTTACATGTTTAAAATCAAGTCAAAAAGACCATCCAAACTCATTTAATTGTATCCACAACATTCAGGGACTAAAACGTAAGAAAACAGAACTTCAGAAGATTCCAAATAACCAAATTAACTACCACTATACCGGTATGGACAAGGGTGTTTTGATACGCCTTCATTGTTTTAAAACTCTAGGATTCCAGTAGCCAAAACTCGTTCCGATACGCCCTCGCGTATCGAAACTCCCTTCATGAAAATATTGTACCGTATCAAAACGCCTCCCCGAGTACCGAAACACTGGCCAAATTTGCCTAGACCTATACTGAAATAGTTGCCCGCATACCGGTATGCTAAGCCTGGAATGGCTTACTCGTACTTAAATAGGAACACTCGTACCAGTACGCCTGGACCTAAAATGTCCATTTTTGCTGGTTTAGCATGCTTTTGAACAATCCAAAACATCCTGACATGCCCTAGCACACAACCAACATATTCAAGGATCAAACCACATCAAGATAACCTAATTTCAACATCCATTCAAGGCATTATACTTCATATGTAAATCTAGAGGCATGCTTCCTAGAAAACCAATCAAGCAAAGCATGAAACTTCAAACCATCACCACAAACAATCAATAATGGCCATTTACAAACCAAGAGCAACAAAACAACTTGCTCAAACAAGGAGTTTAACAAAACACCTCCCAAAACAACAACGAAACCCTCATTGCCCTTATTACTTATAGTCGATTCCAAAAACATACTTTGGTTAACAAGTCTTGTTGTGATCCCTTGCTTCTCGGTGCCTTCTAGCTTTTAATTCTCTGCATTGATGGACAAAGAGAGCGTAAGCACACTAGGCTTAGTGAGGAGTGCTCAAAAACAACACACCATAAATGTATTAAAACCATTTCTCAACATTACACTGAAATCTCATTTCAATCATCCTTTAAAACATTATCATGCCTTGAAAACCATGCACGTAACATCTTTAAAAACTAGCATACTAACCCATATGCAACAGGTATCATTAGCCAACAGCAAATCCCATTGCTAAACCTCAATTTAAACTTTCCCATGCAAAACGACCATATGCAAAGCTTAAAGAGTAAACATGTATAAATTCCATTAAACAACATATACCATTTCAGTGATACATCAACAATTATATTGGCTTACAAGTGATCATTAACAAAGTTCCTTTACCAAAATAGTTCATTGGATACATGGATTCAACAAGTGTTCTCCCAACACTTCAAGCAATCTCAACCGGAAATAGCGATACAATCACAATCACAGTACCTAAACAACCGAGTACACTTTCAACCCATGGGGACACCAACCCCGTACATCGGTTAGATGCTTAATCCACTAACGGGAGTTTACGGTACTGTATAACCCCTTTACCGTTAGGTACTTAGATGGAGTTTTCGGTACACGAATCTAAACCCCTCAACATCCAAGACGACTTAGATAGTGCACTATCAATCCTATGGTCGGCCAACTATATCCGATAACAATTTTAAAACCATATCACTTGCCAATATAATTAGCCATTTACCTCACTGTTTTTAACAAGCAATAACAAAACCAATTTTCCAAAGCAGCAACCAAACTTTAAAACACAAGTGTAAACCATATACTTACAAGGATCACTTACCATGTGCATCCTTAAGCATTTCATGCTTAAAAACAGTATCTCAAATACTTTAAATCATGCTTAAATAATAGGTACAATGTAAATCAAAACAAGTGCATAAAAATCATCTTACACTAGCACGACCGAGAGAGAGAAACACATTTTACTTACTTCCAAGTTTAAACCAGCATTTCAAGCTCAATTTAAACTCCCATAAACCACCATGAAAACATTCCAAAGCTGGAATCCACGTTCTCACTCACAGATACGTGAAACCTCGATTCGCCGATGCGAAATCAAGCGTTCAAAGCCTCCAAAGCTTCACCGATCACTTCCGAATCAACCTCCCATGTTTTAATCACATTACAATAGAGGATTAATGCATCTCAATGCATTCAAAACACTGTAACAACAAATCCTCACAGACTTGCACAATCCTCTCAAAATTACCCAACCACAACAACCGAAATCATAATCTAATCCTTTCCAAACACAACCCAGCCACAATCTAACAATCTAACACTTCCATAATCATCAATTAACACTTAAAAACAAGATTAATTCATCTAAATACTTCCAGCAACTACACAGCCACCACAACTCCACAGAAACACAAATCTAACAACCTAAACAACTAGGGATTCAAGAGTTTCAGGATTCCATTGTTAAAAATGACTTATCAACATAATAATACATCCAAAATATGATTAAAATCAATCTTCAAGACTGGAAAATAGATCCAATACGGATCTTTCACTATTTCATCAAATTCACCCAATTAAATCAATTAATTCAATATAAAAACACAAAATCAGATTATAAACCATAAATCAAGGATCAAACACTTGGGAATATCAATAAAGAACCATTCAATAGTGGAGATCACGACCTTACCCCTATAGTGTGATTTCTCCCTCAATTGGCTTGTTTAAAGGTAAGAAAACACAAGATTTCAATGAGTTTTGTAAATCAAAGTTAAAGAATCAATTAAAAATCAATAACCTGAGTAAAATGATCTCTCACCTCTGGTTTTTAATGAAAATTTGAGTGTTTAGCAGAAGAGAAGTGGATAGAAAAGTTACGTCAATTTTCTTTAAAGTGATAACTAACTTTTAATAACCAATTTCCCTTTTAAGTAACTTTTAAAACACATGTTAAAAAGACTTAATTGATAGGATAAATCACCAGCAAAATCTTGGTAAAACAGCTCCTTAAGGATTCTAAGAATTTGATCATTTTCATTTTAGTCACCTTTAAAAACCAGTTTTCAAAAACCGCATTTTGGTCGCTAACCAAAATGTCACACTTCCAAAACCCATTTTCCAAATTTGTTTTCACCAGTATTAATCATATATTAAAATATGATTTTTAACCATTTTCCATATTTTTATCTTACCGAAAAATATTTACTCCCGAATCTGATTTGAATCCCTAACTCGATCCACCGGACCGTCTAACAAGCCATAAAACCTCTAGGCCCAAAATTGGGGCGTTACACATTGTATTTGGATACTGTTTGGTAGGTCAAATTTGAAAAAAAAAACAGAGCAAATTTGTCATTTTAGTGCAGGATGTATCGATACGAGTGATGACGTATCGGTACGGTATTGCATATTTGGGCATAGTAAATGTTGGTCAACATGGCGTATCGGTACTTCAAAGGCTGTATCAATACGAAATGTCAAAATTGTAATCTGGAAAATTAATTGCATCGGTACGTTCTCGAGGGTGTATCAAAACGATCAACCTTGGTCAACTCGTACCAATACGGGTATTACCGTACCGATACGGACTCATTGATTCATAACAAATTTAATAGTCATGGTATATGCATACCGATACGGCCTTCTCAAGTATCGGTACTGGTTCTGGTTCTGGTAAGGTAGTTAATAATTCTGGAAACTTGCAAAATGGTCACTGAATTTTGATAAGGCAAATCGGGCTAGTAAATGAACTCTGATTAATACAAAAATTTATAGGCATGTTGTTTATAGCTTGAATTTCGTCGTGGCATGCCCAAATTTTGAAATTAACTTATAATTTATCAAAATTACACTTTAGTCCCTAAAACTTGTAAAAGTTACTAATTGGTCCTAATTGGATAATCACCGTTTTGTACCGGACTAATTGAACTTGTAATATTGTTTTATATTGGTTGTAAAGCATGAAATAGTTAATTATCGAATATTGAATAAAAATTTATCGTACCGATCATTGCATTGTTCACTGGTAACGCCTTTCGACCCAGTTCCTGACTAGGCTGGGAAGGGGTGTTACATTTATGGTATCAGAGCTAGAGTTTAGTCGATTCTACGACTAAACCGAAGCATATTGTATTGATTGTTGTATTACTTTGCCACCTAGGAGTTATTTATTTTATATTGTGACTTGTCGGCTAATCTGATCTCTTTATTTATAAATGTCTAACCCTTACCAAGCTCGTATAGATGAGCATGTTACTAGCTCCTCAACTCATGGTGAGGAGAACCTCCAATTCGCAAAACCCTCCAATGCAAAACCCTAAACCCGGGGTACAAATCGCTCAGGTTGAATGTTATAGGAACATGGCCGACATGTTCAAGGTATTCATGACCTCGATTAGGGCTGAGCAAACTTTCCAACCTCCTATTGTTGCTATTCTAAATGCCCGAGATCCCATTGATAAGCTATCTCAACATCGGGCTTATTCTTTTACCGGTCGTGATGATGAAAATCCTGAAATTACTGAGTATTGGTTATACAGTAATCTTCGAATCTTAACCAAACAGCTATAGTGTTCTGATGAACACAAGCTTGATTGTGCCATTTCCTTGCTGGCCGATGAAGTATTGTTTTGGTGGAGTACCTGAAGAAGCGGTGACCTGGGAGTTCTTCCTTTGTGAATTTCAGAAGAAGTACATTAGTGAGTACTACATTGCGAAAAGGCGGGACACCTTCCTTCATTTGAAACAAGGAGAATGACCTGTGAAGCAGTACATCCATGATTTTTGCAAGTACTGCCAATACGGGGCGTAGTACATTAAGAAAAAATAAGAGAAATGTAGAATGTTCATCAACGGTCTGAGTGAAGTCCTACGCCTTATGTTTACAGCATTGGGTATTATTAATTTCCAAGACCTTATGAACAAGGTTAAGGCTACTGAAGCTGCTCAGAAAGCTTAGAAAGCCAGTGGATCATGAAAAAGATATCAAGATGACCTTCATTCTTCTAAATCTTTCAAAAAGGGGGAAGCATCATGATCAGAACAAAAAGAGTATTCACAGTTGTCCCGTCCTGAATACATTGCTAAGCCTCAAACTGTGACCCCGTTCTATCCTAGTGCAAATTCCATTGAAAGTGTTGGTGGTTCTAGATCAGAGGCGCAACTTCCAGTTTGCAACTTTTGTCAACACAAGCACCCTAATGGGAAATGCCGTAAGAAGTCGGGGGCATGTTTCACTTGTGGTGAGATGGGACATCTAATTCATGATTTCCCTAAAAATACCGTTAAGTCCACCTCTACATCCGTTAACCCGTCATCCTCTACTTTATCTTTTCAAGGAAAAGAGCAAGGCAAGGATCTTTCAAAAAGCCTAGTGATTTATCCAAGGCATCCTATCGGCCTGAATCTAAGGCTTCTGCGTGAATATACCACGTGAGGGGCAAGGTAAAAGAAGATGACCTCGACATCGTTTCAGGTAAAAATTTGAGGATGAATTTTTCTTCAGAGGAGAGAATTGAAACACCCTAAAAATTGGTCTAGTCGAAATAGGGTTCTGGCGATCGGAAACCCTACATCAAAATGTCCAAATATTGTATCAGAGTTGATCGTGAGGTCAATTTTATTGATGATAGACTATAATTGAGTCAAATCTTAGTTAGGGACCTTATCAAAACCTTTAAAATTCTAAATTCAAGCTTAGTGCATCGATACGGTAGAACCCGTATCGTTACAGATCCTTCAATTTTTGACTAACTTACTGAATTTTGGCTAGCCGTATCAATACAGCCATAAACGCGTATTGGTATGGGTGTCTGTCAAAACTATTTTAGTGACCAATTTGTAAGAATTGAAAGTTTGGGGGGTAAATGAGTAAATTCTAGAAAGTTGAGGGACTAACCTTGTAATTATCCCATTTGAGGATGATTCATCTCCTTGCTTAGGCAACCCAACGTGAAATCCTTGTGGATTTGTAGGATGATTCATCTCCTTGCTTAGGCCACTACATTGGTCAAGAATTCCATATTCTTCCTAATTACCACAACTTCATACTCATCGAAAACCTCAAAAAAACCCTTTTTGGACTCACAATCCACAACCGCCTTGTGCTCACTCAACCATCCTATACCCAAAACACATTAAAACCATGGAATGGCAACTCTATTAGATTTGCGACAACTCATAACATTTCACCACCAAAGGACACCGCCTATACAACCTTCTAAACGTAACCAACACACCAGAAGAACTAGCTACTATCACTACCTCTGCCTCCAAAATGTTATCCGTCAGTGTGGACATATGTATGCATGATTTCTTACATGTCATCCTAGATGCCTATACATATGGATACAAAACCTCTAGTATCATGCCCAAAAAGGTATGAATGTCCTGACATATTTAAATATATACATATAAGTGTTTTTGCACTGTGCATGTTCATCGTCCACACTCACTTATAACATTTCTGGTATCGAAATTCCTCCAACACAATGAAAAACTCTAGCAAAACTCTTTCCCGGTACCATAGTACACGAGAAGACCACTACTCTGACTACTATCCAAAAGCAGGTATTTAGAGAATACCCAACACGACATCATCTCGAATGTCATTGGCACATTCGATGCCTCCACAAACAGCCATAACAGCTAGTAGTCTAAAACCCAACTAGCTCTAACCACACTAAAACCTCAGGGTAGAACTCTCAGACGAACAAACCTCACCTCATACTCGAAAATTAAAATGTATACTTCCACGAACACTACAAGAGAATTCATCAAACATATGCTCACTTGACATTTATGAAAGCGTAGAGCCCGAATTAACCAAAGATAACAATGACAAGGATTGAAAAGCGAAGGTACCTACGATCATATCCATGTCATTGCAACCTTCTTGACGAACAAAGATCTACGCCGATCCACAATTCTCCGGTCGCACAACCACATCCTGAACTGGTGTGGCTCTCACAATACGAGGACAAACATGCTTTATGTGATTAGAAGATCCATATTTCCAGCAACTCATGGTATTTCCCCAACATACACCCGTGTGATGTCTACCATAACGCTCACACTCAGTCCTACTACAAACTCCCTAGTTACCCAGGCCAACACTGTCACCACGCTTGTGACCCGACTTACGCCTCTTATCACAAGACCTCATATTCTACTTCCCAAAATAGCCAAAATTAGACGCTCTCTTACCCGAGCCCAAACTCGTTGCCTGCCTAGAGACAGCTAAGGACGAACCTTGTTCGACCACTACAGTAGGTGTCAGTGCTTGCACTTGCACTTCATCCACTGCTACTCGAAAATCTGTCATCACCGCTTGGACCAACGGTGTCAGATCACCAAAAACTGACACTGGAGGAGCCTGGGGTACACCACTTGCCCCAGCATCAATTGGAGTAACTAGTGGAGGAGAATAAGGTAAAACATGAGATTCCATTCCACATCACTATTCTGCCCAACTCTGGCACTACCAGCCATTACACAAAACTCACGTCGAACCACACTAACAAGAACAACAAAACACATTAAATTTAGGCTAGCATTAGGCAAAGGATCCAAGACAACTTTATAAAACCTTTTAAAACCTCGGTAATAAGCAATGTGTTCCCAAACCTTACCCCAACATGATATTAAACAATCACCATGCATATACAAAATCACCGTGCAACTCAAACAACATCAGCTAATCAAACAACAACATTCTAACTTTTTGCAAACTTGTCTCTGATACCACCAAATGTAACCCCCTTAACCCGGACTAGATGCCCGACCAAACCAAGAGAACTATATTAGGTTTATCGAAGCAAACCGGAGAAAATTCTGAAAACTGGCCCATGTTTTCCTTTTATCTTGTCTAAATGCACATTATTAATCCTAAGTGTACATACTCGCAACGGGTGAAATTTCAAAGGAAACGTTTCATAAAAAGGCCTTTAATTGCACAACATACATTTTAGGGACCAAATTGTAAATATTTTAATTCACAAGGCCAAAGGTGAATTTAAGATTACCAACCTTTAATTAGTCAGATTACATGCTAGAACGTCAATTTCAACGCATTCCGACCATGCAAACTCATGTAATTGATATCACAGTAATCAGGGACTAAAATAAAAGAAACCAGAACTGCCTTTCCATGACATTAACGAAATTAACTACCCACTATATCGATACGCTAAGGCCTGTATCGATACGGTATTGCACTCCCATTTCGGTACATTGTGTACCGTATCGGTACGCCACTAACATAAAATCCCATATAATTTATTTAAATACCGTACCGATACGGTCCACTAGCATTTCGATACACAGGCTCGTTCCAAAAAGTAAACTTCTAGTAATGTTGGAACGTATTGGAACACCTACACCCGTACCGAAACACTCTAGTCAAAATTGCCTAGTTGTACCGATACGGTCCCCCGCGTATCAGTACGTCTAGGCCTATAATGTCAAATTTAGCTAGTTTTACACTCGAATCTAGATGCATTTGGTTCCTAGCAACTTACATACAAGCATACAAACAACCATAAATATCTAAGCTCACATCTATGCCAGGGTTAAACAACCAAACCAAACTCATTCTACTAAAGGATCACTCTAAAGGCATGCTTCCTATTCCACTTTACCAAATATAACAAAATGCACAAAAAGACCAGACTCAGCATAATTAACATGACAACACAACCAAGATAGCATAATACACTTGCGCAAACCATCACGACATGACAAACAACAAGGAAGCACTAAATGCATACCTAAGCAACCATTCATCCACAACTATAAGCAATGTTTAACATCAAGCTTAGCAACATCAGACCATCTTCAAAGTCCAGCATAGAAACATACTTAAAATCCATAAGGAAACAAAATTACAACTCCCAAAAACCATGGCGAACACATTACCTTATTAACCGAAATATAAACCGATTTCATACTCAAACTTGTAAATGTCCTTGGATCACTTAGCCTTGCCTCTTGCTTCCCAAACCTCAATGTTCTGCATCATTAGGAAAAAGAGAGCGTAAGCACACTTGCTTAGTGAGGATGCTTAAAAAACAATGATGCATTAAAACCATTTGAAAACCATATGCTTGTTTTCCAAAACACGCTTAAAACCAAAGTATTTTTCCATGATTCCAACCGAATCATAGTATAACAACCTTTATACAACATCATGTACATTCCATGCTTAAATCCCAAAGCATTAAATCATAAACCATGCTTACATCTCAAAGCATTAAATCATAAACCATGCTTAAATCTCAAAGCATTAAATCATAAACCATGCTTACATCTCAAAGCATTAAATCATAAACCATGCTTAAATCTCAAAGCATTAAATCATAAACCATGCTTAAATCTCAAAGCATTAAAAAATAAGTTTAACACATGAACCTCCACATATATTGGCTTTTGTAGTGACCCGGATAGACTACCCTCTATCCACACATATCAGATACACGGATCTCTCATATCATGCCTAGTTAGATCGTATGAGATCTCAAACCTTGCCTAGTTAGACCCTAATATTTGACAACCTCGCCTAGTTAAACGAAAAGTTTTACCTCCTTGCCTAGTTAAACCGCAAGATGTTATTACCTCACCTAGTTAGACCATGAGTTTTACTTCCTTGCCTAGTTAAACCGCAAGATTTACCATCAATTTGGGTTTCCTAGTTAGACCGCACGCCCCAAATGTTGTTCCAACAGTCCGAATGGCCTTGTTAAACTGTCATACCTCAAGGACCCATGGCCACATCGATTTTGTACATATTTTATAGTGCAATTTAATCCTATGGCATGTCAACTATATTTGATTGTTTTCTCACCATGTCACATATCAAATATACCATTTACAAATCATTTACTTACTGCTTTACAATGCATTAAACAAAATATCACATATGCAAATCTCATTGCCAATGCAATAACACCATTCCCAACCGAAATGAAAACCAATGTTGAATAGCATTTAATTTACTTTCAAACCCCTGTATATGTACTCAAAATCATACATTTTTGATAAGTAAATCATACCATGTTTATTACCGAAACATGCAACAACATGCTCATATCCAAGCCGATATTCAAGAGCAAAATAAAGGAAACTTACTTCCGAACATAGGTAAGCGTCTCACGCTTACCCTAAACTCCCAAAAACCTTTACAAACCTTTGTAAAGCATTTAAAACCAGTTTCCACTCACTGATATGCTTTGCCCTCATTGCCAATGTGATACAAGCTCCCGGCAAGCAACAAAATAACGCCACGCTTCACAGCCTTGATTATCCCCTATTTTAAACACATAAAACCAGAGGATAAATGCATCATTATGCATTCAAACCACAACCTCAAAGCAAAACCCCGCAACTCTCAGGTTGCCCACTTAGAAACCATCCAAAACAAACCGAAATCACCATCAAACGTTTCTGAAACTTAACCCAGCCATAAAACAACGATTCAACCCATCAATCAACATCAATTAACATCCAAAATCTATAACACCCCAATTTTTGGCCTAGCGGTTTTGGGGCTGGTTAGACGGTCTAGTGGACCGAGTTAGAGATTCGAGTCAGATTCGAGAGAGAATATTTTTCTGAAGGCTAAAAATATGGAAAAATGTTTAAAAATCATATTTCATTATATTAAAAATATTGGTGAAAGCAATTTTGGAAAACAAGCCTTGGAAGGATGACATTTTGGCTAGTGACCAAAATGTAATTTTTGAAAACTATTTTAAAAAGGTAGCTGTTTGCAAAGAGTTAAAACTTAGAATCTTTAAGGAGCTATTTTACCATTTGGTCTAATCTGAGTATTTCCTTAATTAGGATTATTATAAATGGTTTTAATTAAAAGAATTAAAAAGGATTTAGTTAAAAAGGTAGTTATATTTCTAAAATAAATTTTGACGTAACTTTTCTTCTCCCACATTTTCTCTTAAAACACTCTTAGCCAAGCACTCTTTTTCTATCAGATGTTTAAGGTAATGATCTTAATTTCTTTACTCATTGATTTGCTAAATGATTTCTCAAATTGTTTTCCATAAATCTTATTGATTTTTTTTTTGTTTTTCAAGAGGAAAAACCATCCAATTAAGGGGAAACTCATTCATTGGAGGTAAGTTTCGTTCTTCGCCTCTAATGAAAGGTTATTTACTGAAATTTCCAAGTTCTTGGTTCTTTACATATGATTTACAATAGGTTTTGAGTACTTAATTATGGATTTTAGCTTAATTAAGGTTTAATTGAAGAATCTTGTGATTTTTTATTTGGATCTATTTTTCCGGTATTGTGGATTGATTTTAATCTTATTTTGGATGTATTATATTGACGATAAGTTGTTTTTAATAATGGAATCCCGAAATTGGTTGAATCTCTAATTGTTAGGTTGTTAGTTAAGGGTTTTGGGGTGTTCAAGGTGTTTAATCATTGCTGGAAGTAAAAGGATGTTGGGAATGAGTTTTTAGATATTAATTGATGAAGTTAGATGTTTCGAATAGTTATAATATGGCTGGGTTAAGACTGATTAGTGTTTGAGGTTGATTTCGGTAAGTTTCGGATGAGTATTGAGTGGGCATCTTGAGAGCTACGGGATTTTGGGTAGAAATAGAGTATTGGATACATTTTAATGCATGTTTCCTCTGGTTTTGTGTGGCCAAAACAAGGGATAATCAAGGCGTAGCATCTTGAGGTGGTTCTAGACTTGTTGGGAGCTTGTTTCGCGGTAGCAAGCAAGGCGAAGTGAAATTGGTGAGCAGAAACGGTCTTAAAAGTATTTCAAAGGTTTTAAAGTAGTTTTGGGAGTTTAGGATAAGTTTGAAACACTTACCTAAGCTCGAAAGTAAGTTTCCCCTCTTTTGCTCTTCAATATCGGTTTGGATATGAGCATGTGTGATTCATGTTTTAGTCGTAAACATGGTTTTCTTTACTTACTGTTAATGCATGATTTTAAAGTACATATACAATGGCTTAAAGGTATATTTAATGCTAGTGAGCATTGGTTTTTTATTCCGGTCGGGAATGTGATATTGCTATGACAATGTGATTTGCATGTGTAGGGATTTTGTGTAATGCATTATAAAATAGTGAGTAAATGGTTTTGTAAATGATATATTGGCTATGTGACAAGGTGAGAAAACATTCAGATATAGTTGGCATGCCATAGGACAAATTGCACTATAATATGGTTAAAAATCGATCGTGGGTTGAGAGTCTTTGAGGCATAGCGGTCAGCTACCTGGACTATGTTGATATCACTTGTATTGAGCGGTCGATTCCCCTTGTTGATGTAAAGCTTGCGTTCAGCATGGGGTAGTCTTGATGGCGGTCGGTCATTAAAGGAGATCCGTATATCCGATGTATAAAGTTAACGGTCAGCTAACTAAAGATTAGCGATCGGTTAATCAAGGATAATGGTCAACTATCTGAGGTCACTATAATTTCCAATATATGAGAATTCTAATGTTGAATTTGTTATAATGCTTTGGGATTTAAGCATGGTTATGCATATAATGCTTTGGGATTTAAGCACGGTTTTGTATTTGATGCTTTGGGATTAAGCATGTAGAATATATATATAGGTGGTTTAGCATATGGTTGATATGCATATTTTGATTTGAAATTATTGGAACTTGCTTAGGTCGAAAGCATGGTTTGAAAACAAGTGTTGGTTTTCAAGAATTTTAAATACATCATTGTTTAAGAGCATCCTCGCTAAGCATGTATGCTTACGCTCTATTTTTTCTAATGATACAGACCATTAAAGCTTGGAGGCAACAAAGGCAAGGATTAAGCGATCCAAAGACAAGACTATTTGAGTATGAACTTGATTTTAGTTTTCGGTTAATAAGGCAATGTGTTCGCCATGGATTTTTGGGACTTGTAATTCAGTTTTCTCTAGTTTTAAGCATGTATAATGCTGTGATTTTGGAGTTTGATTGTTGGCGTTTCGCTTATCATGCATCGTTACATATGGTTGATATTATATGGTTACCTAGGTATGAATCTAGATGGTTTTTTCTTGGATGACATGTTTTGATGAGCTAATCTTGTTGAGTATGATATTGATGTGTTGTTGGTATGGTGTCCTTGCTGTTAATTGCTTAGTTGGGCAATTTGGTTTGCTTGGTGATGAGTTATAGGGAGCATGCCTCTAGTTCAATCCTTTGCGTGGCATAATCTTGTTTTGTAGTGGCATAATATTGTGTTGTAGTTAAACCTTGGTACAATTGTTGTTAAATGTGATGTTGGATGCTTACATGTATGTATGCAAGTTGCTATGACCTAAATGCATCTAGTTTTGTGTGAGAAACCAACTAAAAATGTCATTACAGGTCTAGGCGTATCAAAACAGGTGTCCTCGTACCGGTACAACTAGGCCATTTCAGGTGTAATATCCTAACTTTTGGCTTGTGACCAAAATGTAAATTTTGAAAGTTTTGTGGCAAAAGTATAAACTTTGGAAAAGTTTAGGGATCAAAGTGTAATTTTCAAAAGTTATGTATTTTAACCCCTTAAATGAATAGTTTACCCCCAAGAATGACTTTTTCGTGTTACTCGGATTTTTCGTACATAGTTTGTATTAATGCTATAAAGCGATAAAGTTCAAAAAAATATTCTGATAATTGAATCGAGCTAAAATTTTAGAGATAGTTCCATGGACCTTAGAAGAGTAATAAAATATCATTTTATGAATATTTGGATGTTAAAAAGATCGGCAAAAATTTTAAAATGACATAGAATGGTAATTTTGTGAATAAGTTGATCGGTAAAGGGCATTTTGGTCATTTTGCTCAAAAGAGACATGGGAGGAATTTTGAGATTTTTTTCTATTGATGAATAGTGGCTGATTATAATCCAACTAAGTCTAGTTGGAATGTTACAAAATGGCAAATTAAAAATATAGATCTAGTTGGAGGGTATTTTTGGAAAGTGGAATTTATTGAATTAAAAATTCATTTTTTCATAATACAAGTGGCTTAAATACATGAAATATGAAGGAATTATCAGTCAAATACCCTCCAAAACCGTGGTGAAGAGAAAAATTTTACAAGCTCGATTTAAGCCCCGAATCTCAGTTTTCAGGTAATCTTTCAAACTACAAAGTTGTTCTACTCTTCAAGCTCTATCTTTTGATGTAAGTAATTCATATAATACTAGCTTGGTTCATGAGATTTTATATGAGAAAGAAATTAGGGTTTATGAACAAATTGGGGCTTTTATGATTTTATGAATATATGGTTGATTTTAAGTTAGAATCATGCTTGAATGATGTTAGAATCATGTTATTGAGTTGCGATTTAAACCCTACATATTTTGGTTTGTATAGAGAAGATTAGGGTTTATGGATTCAAGTCTAACTTAGGGTTTGTGATGTTGGATTAATGATCTAGTAAGCTTGATTTGTTATTTGGAAGCAAAACCCTAAGTTAAATACATAGGGACCATTTCGGCAAGCTTTAAAATTAAGGGACCAGATCTGATTTTTATGAATTTTATGTGTATCTATATTATTAATGATGTTAGATACATAAAAATGAAGTTAGAATGCTAAACCGATGATTAATCGCATTAGTGACCATTTTGACAATTTGTCAAACTTGAATGGTCTATTCGGCAAAGAGGATATGTAGAAGGAGTAAATCTAATTTTTAGTTAAAATAATGGAATTAAGGTAGTAATGTTGATTTGAGGACTAATTTGCAAAGTTAAGAAGCTTGAATCCATATATTGGAAATTTGGTGATCATTTTGACAAATTAAGAGAAATTTGAGGAGTAAAGGTTTAATCTTATTTTAATGAAGGATGTAAAGAGAACATATGAATACAAGCTTTACTCTAGCCATTTGAAGTAAATTGATGGGACTAAATTGATAAGTAGAGAAATAAGGAGAAGTTGGTGTAAATTAGAAGTTATTCATGGAAAGTTATGTTAGAATTTGAATTATGGGAGTAAGTTTTAAAATTTGCCATAAATTCTACAAAAATGGTTAGAAGATGAATTTTATATTGTTGTAAATATTTTTTAGTTTTGTTTTGTTTCCAACAAACGAAAACTGATTTCGAGTTCCGAGTTAAAAGATATAAATTTTAATCGAATGAAGGTCAGAAAAATTACAGAGCAGTTTCTGCCTGGACAGCTCTGTGACGTGAATGTAAGGAATTTTCGATTTTTTTGTAGATTTTATTAATTTATGTGGCTTATACCATTAGAACCGTTATCGAATCTAGTTTCTCCAGTATAAAGGAAATTAAGATTCAGAATTTATTCTGCTCTGTATAAGTAAATCTTTGAAGGTAGCGCAAGCTGTCAAAAAATGGAATTTGAAACATTTTGTATTTAAATGTTAGTTAGAAAGCTCGGAAGAATCATTGGAAGTTCAAATTGGTCACTAAGGACCACAATGAGTTATTGAACAATACAAGAAAGAAAGGAAAATATTTGGAAATTTTATATTCGAATGATTATATTAGACCGCATGTTTAAGGTATTGTTAGATTTGAATCTAACAAATATTTTATTTTATTCATTTCATTAATGAAGTCAAGTCCGAATCAAAGAAGGTTCGAGGTACTATGAAAGAAAGGATCGAACTAGGACTTAGTGAGGCATTGTGGTAAGTGACCAAGGTGAGTGCAATTGCATACATATCATGACACATTGATGTTTTATACATCATTGGGATGGCTTGCGATGAGCCAACCCAAATTTTATTGTCATTATATTTATGTCATGGAGCATATGATTGACATATTTTAAATATGTAAAAGTTGAATATAAATGCATGGACCACTAGTTATATGTGATGTTATATTATGAATGTTATTTCGGGTATGAACTGCCCAATGTTAAATTATGTTGATATACATTGCCATGGATGAAATAAATATGGAATATATGCCCAAGTATGTCATTGAGGGACAGGGTATAGTTGGCATGCCATAGAGTCCAGCAGCATGCTGCATACTCGGTTTAGCACTATAGTGTATATAAAGGACACTTAGTGCATATGGTGGGCACGACCTTATGTGTATTATGGTGGGCACGACCTTATGTGTATTAGCACTTCGGTGCATATTTGACTCGCGTACCCACGGTCCTCATAGGCTTATATTTAGGCTATGGTTTATTGGTTAATAAAAGATAAATAGGTGAATAAGCTTATGAGCTTTTGGAATAAATGGCAAGTATATTGGTAAGAAATTTATATCCGATTTATATTATGTTAATATATGATTAACATGATGGTAATACATACCTAGTGATCATGATGCATTTATGCATATATGGCATATTATGACAAATGGACGGGCATGAAAGTTTGATGGCATTGGCATGTAGTAAATCATTACCAATGCAATATACAAGTTAGTATATTGGCATATAGCATGTTATATATATGCGGCCTTGAGGTTTAATAAGTCATGAAATTGAATAAGCCTATTTAGTTGTTTATAATCTTAATTATTGCCTCACTAAGTTCGTACTTAGCGTGTGTTTGATTTTGCACACGTAGGTGGTTCAATATATTGGAGTAAGCAAGGCGTTGCATCAAGTTCAGAGAATTTCATCAAGCTACCACAGTAATGACATTCTACTTGAGGTTTTTGATTAATTTTATTAGCATGTATAAATGAAATGAAATTGTCTATTTTGGTTCAGAGTTTATTATTTATTGAATAGTCATTTTGTTATTTCTGAAAGGTAAAGGGAGCTCCGATTTTGTATTTTAATTTATTAGAAACAAAATTTTACCAATTTTTAAGAGTGAATTATTTTATAAAGTGTCATGTGACTGACTCATATTCAGTGATGGATACGAGAAGGGGGTGTTACATTTATTGGTATCAGAGCTACAAGTTTAGCCGGTTCTGGATTCAAACCGAGCTTGTTGTCAGTCAGTTAGTGTACACATGCCACTAGGATGTCATAATTACTGTTTGGATGCTTGAGTGACTTGATGCAACTGCTTATTGAATTGATTGAATAAAGTTATAGATGTCCGAAGTTGAGAAATCGCGTAGAGCAATCGAACAGTTGGGTAAGAATGAGGTCTATAAAAGTGGTAACAAGGTTAATCTTTAATCGTTTTTCGCTCAATGTGATGTTAAAGTGCTGGTGAAGTTGGAAATGCCTAATTAAACCAAGGTTTATTATTTCGAACCCTATATATGATTTTAGAGAAAATTCAACCCCAAGTTCCTTAGACTTTTATTGCTAGAGAGCTGGGAAGTCTTGAAGTGTTAGACTTTAGGTAGGATATTGATGGAAAACCAATGTCAATAGACTATTGGTTTAATAAATATAAAGATGATGCTAGAAGAGCTTCATTGTGGTGATCAAGAAAAACTCGATATGATAGTAACTTATCCTTTGGGATATAGCACAAGGGTAAGTCAAATTTATAAGAATTACTCGATAGTAATTCGACGAAATCAATTTTTTAGTAAGACTTAATAGAGGTGCCTCTTTATGAATTGCGATTTTGCTGGGCATGGAATGATTATGGGCCTATTATGTCATTATGAATTTATGCTCGAAATGAATAAATTTGAAAGGAACTAGAAAGTTCGTAGATTGTAATGATGAGGGAAAAATTAGATTTTTCTGATCAATGTGATTCAGTAGTATTTTGAAAGAAACTGTTATCTTAAGGATGTAAGAACTTTCTAGCTTATGTTGAAAACATACAAGTATTCAAAGGTGAACATGGAAAGTATCCCAACTGCCAATGAACATCAAGATGAATTACTTCAGGAACTGCCAGAGTTACCATCTGATCGTGAAGTGAAATTCAGGATTTAGGTTTTCTCTGGCCTTGAATTTATATCAAAGTGTACGGTACAAAATGACTCTTATAGAGATAAGAGACTTAAAGGTTTAGTTATGTGAACTATTGGATTGAGGTTTTATACGACTTAGTATGTTACCTTGGGGAGTTACAGTATTGTTTGTGAAAAAAAAGGTTTGATGAAATTTCTTACATGTAGCTATCAATTGAGTATAAAGA
Organism: Hibiscus mutabilis; assembly: GCA_019671005.1. Classification (NCBI taxonomy): domain Eukaryota; kingdom Viridiplantae; phylum Streptophyta; class Magnoliopsida; order Malvales; family Malvaceae; genus Hibiscus; species Hibiscus mutabilis. The sequence continues at coordinate 21,262,454 of CM033728.1, read as the reverse complement.
TGGCTTTATCAAAAGTGTAGTATGAAAGAAGATTATGATAAACATTTACGAATAGTGCTACAAGCCTTGTGGGAAGGGTAATTGTATGCAAAGTTACCCAAATGTGAATTTAATTATTTCAAGTTGCATCTCCAGGTCACATTGTCTCAACAAAGAGAATCCGATTATATCCCAAGAAAGTACCAACTATAGTTGAATGGAACCTCTGAAGAATGTTTTCGAGGTTCAAAGTTTCTTGGGACTTGTTGGTTATTATTGAAAGTTTGTAAAGAATTTCTCGATGATTGCCTCCCCACTGACCAAGCTATTGAGGAAAGATATGTCACTATGTTGGACAGATAAGTGCCAATAAAACTTTGAGACATTAAAGAAGATATTAATCGAAGCCCCAGTATTAGTACAACTAGAATCGGGCAAAGATTATGTGGTTTATAATGATGGTTCTCATAAAGGTTTGGGAAGTGTACTTAAGTAAGAAGGAAAAGTAGTGGCCTATGCTTCGAGACAACTTAAGGCGCATGAGAGGAATATCCTACTCATGATTTGGAGCTGGAAATGGTTGTATTTGCTTTAAAGATATAGCGTCATTATTCATATGGTAAATGATGCTATATTGACACATATTATAGAAGTTTAAAGTATATGTTAACTAAAAAGGAATTGAACCTGAGGCAAAGAAGGTGGATCAAGCTTCTTAAGGATGATGATGTGATCATTGACTATCATTTAGGAAAAGTTAATGTGGTAGCTAATGCCTTCAGTCGAAAGACATTTGTTGTCTTAAGAACTATGAATGCGAAACTGACATTAAAAGAAAATGGCGCTTTGATTTCTGAGTTAAGAATAAAGTCTACTTTATTAGGTTGAATAAAAGATTTTTAGAGAAAAGATGAGAAGTGTTTGTTAAGGTTCAAATAAGTGGAAGAAGATGAAACCGGAGACTTTGAAGTTAATCTGATGGATGCTTGTATTATCGAGAAAAAAAATCTATTTTTCAAACGATGAAGAATTGAAGAAACAACTCATCTTCGAGGTACATTATAGTCCTTTGATTGTACATCCATGTGGAAACCATATGTATCAAAATTTAAAGAGTCGATATTGGTGTCCATGCATGAAAAGAGTTATAACTGAGTTTGTTTCTAAATATCTAACATGTCAACAAGTAAAAGCGGAACTTCCGGTACCTTCTGAATTATTGTAACTGATTTCCATTTCTCAATGGAAATGAGAACGAGTGATTATGGATTTTGTATTAGGACTATATTTGACATCGAATAAGAAGGATTCAATTTGGGTGATTGTTAATAGATTGACTAAGTTAGCACACTTTATCCCTGTTCGAATAGATTACTCTAGGGATAAGTATGTTGAGTTGTATATTAAGAAAATAGTTCGACCACATAGAGTACCAGCCTCGATAGTATCTAATATAGATCCGAGGTTTACTTAAAAATTTTGGAAGTCTTTGCATAGAGCCTTGGATATTCGACTCAATGTTAGCACAACTTTTCATCCTCAAATAGATGGACAATCAGAGGGAACTATTCAGATTTTGGAGGATATGTTAAAAGCATGTGTGATTGAATTCAAAGGATCGACATGTAGTTGGCCCTGAGCAAATTAAAGAAATTAAAGATAAGGTAAAGTTGATAGAACATGGATTCAAAGAACTAAGGAAATAAGTCAATTTCGCTTGTTAAAGTTCTTTGACAAAATCGTAAATTTGAAGAAATGACTTGGGAAAGAAAAGAAGATATGAGAAAGTAGTTTCCTCACCTTTTTTGAACCAGGTACGTGTTGAAAATTTGAGGACGAATTTTCTTAAGGGGGAGAAAATTGTAATATCCCAATTTTTGGCTAGTGACCAAAATGTAAATTTTGAAAGTTTTATGGCTAAAGTATAAACTTTGGAAAAGTTTAGGGATCAAAGTGTAATTTTCAAAAGTTATGTATTTTAACCCCTTAAATGAATAGTTTACCCCCAAGAATGACATTTCCGTGTTATTCGGATTGTTCGTACGGAGTTTGTATTAATGGCTATAAAGCGATAAAGTTCGAAAAAATATTCTGACAATCGGATCGAGCTAAAATTTTAGAGATAGTTATATGGACCTTAGAAGATTCATAAAATATCAGTTTTATGAATATTTGGATGTTAAAAAGATCGGGAAAAATTTAAATTGATTGAAATGACATATAATGGTAATTTTGTGAATAAGTTGATCGGTAAAGAGCATATTGATCATTTTGCTCAAAAGAGACATGGAAGGAAATTTGATATTTTTTCTATTGATGAATAGTGGCTGATTATAATCCAACTAAGTCTACTTGGAATGTTACAAAATGGCAAATTAGAAATATAGATCTAGTTTGAGGGTATTTTGGAAAGTGGAATTTATTGAATTAAAAATTCATTTTTTCTTAATAAAAGTGACTTAAATACATGAAATATGAAGGGATTATCAGCCAAATACCCTCCAAAACCGTGGTGAAGAGAAAAAGAAGAGAAAAAATTTACAAGCTCGATTTAAGCCCCGAATCTCGGTTTTCAGGTAATCTTTCGAACTACAAAGTTGTTCTGCTCTTCGAGCTCTATCTTTTGATGTAAATAATTCATAGAATACTTGCTTGGTTGATGATATTTGATATGAGAAAGAAATTAGGGTTTATGAACAAATTGGGGTTTTATGATTTTATGAATCCATGGTTAATTTTAAGTTCGAATCATGCTTGTATGATGTTAGAATCATGTTATTGAATTGGGATTTAAACCCTACATATTTCAGTTTGTATAGAGAAGATTAGGGTTTATGGATTCAAGTCTAACTTAGGGTTTGTGATGTTGGATTAATGATCTAGTAAGCTTGATTTGTTATTTGGAAGCAAAACCCTAAGTTAAATACATAGGGACCACTTCGGCAAGCTTTAAAATTAAGGGACCAGATCTGATTTTTATGAATTTTATGTGTATCTATATTATTAACGATGTTAGAGACATGAAAATGAAGTTAGAATGCTAAACCGATGATTAATCGCATTAGTGACCATTTTGACAATTTGTCAAGCTTGAATGGTCTATTCGGCAAAGAGGATATGTAGAAGGAGTAAATCTAATTTTTAGTTAAAATGATGGAATTAAGGTAGTAATGTTGATTTGAGGACTAATTTGCAAAGTTAAGAAGCTTGAATCCATATATTGGAAATTTGGTGACCATTTTGACAAATTAAGAGAAATTTTTAGGAGTAAAGGTTTAAGCTTATTTTAATGAAGGATGTAAAGAGAACATATGAATACAAGCTTTACTCTAGCCATTTGAAGTAAATTGATGGGACTAAATTGATACGTAGAGAAATACGGAGAAGTTGGTATAAATTAGAAGTTATTCATGGAAAGTTATGCTGGAATTTGAATTATGGCAGTAAGTTTTAAAATTCGCCATAAATTCTACAAAAATGGTTAAATGATGAATTTTATACCGTTGTAAAGATTTGTTAGTCTAGTTTCGTTTCCAACAAACGGAAAATGATTTCGAGTTAAAAGATATGAATTTTTAATCGAATGAAGGTCAGAAAAATTACAGAGCAGTTTTTGCCTGGACAGCTCTGTGACGTGAATGTAAGGAATTTTTGTAATTTTTGTAGATTTTATTAGTTTATGTGGATTATACCGTTAGAACCGTTATCTAATATAGTTTCTCCGGTATAAAGGAAATTAAGATCCAGCATGTATTCTGCTCTGTATAAGTAAATATTTGAATGTAGCGCAAGCTGTCAGAAAATAGAATTTGAAACATTTTGTTTTTAAATGTTAGTTAGCAAGCTCGGAAGAATTTTTGGAAGTTCAAATTGGTCACTAAGGACCACAATGAGTTATTGAACAATACAAGGAAGAATGGAAAATATTTGGAAAATTTATATTTGAATGATTATATTAGACCGCATGTTTAAGGTATTGTTAGATTTGAATCTAACAAATATTTTATTTTATTCATGTGATTAATGAAGTCAAGTCCGAATCAAAGAAGGTTCGAGGTACTATGAAAGAAAGGATCGAACTAGGGCTTAGTGAGGCATTGTGGTAAGTGGCCAAGGTGAGTGTAATTGCATATATATCATGACACATTGATGTTTTATACATCATTGGGATGGCTTGCGATGAGTCTGCCCAAATTTTATTGTCATTATATTTATGTCATGGAGCATATGATTGACATATTTTAAATATGTCAAAAGTTGAATATAAATGCATGGATCATTAGTTATATATGATGTTATATTATGAATGTTATTTCGGGTATGAACTGCCCAATGTTAAATTATGTTGATATACGTTCATTGGATGAAATAAATATGGAATATATGCCCAAGTATGTCATTGAGGGATAGGGTATAGTTGGCATGCCATTAGAGTCCAGCAGCACGCTGCATACTCGGTTTAGCACTATAGCGTATATAAAGAACACTTAGTGCATATGGTGGGCACGACCTTATGTGTATTAACATTTTGGTGCATATTTGAATCGCGAACCTAGGGTCCTCATAGGCTTATATTTGGGCTATGGTTTATTGGTTAATAAAAGATAAACATGTGAATAAGCTTATGAGCTTTTGGAATAAATGGCAAGTATATTGGTAAGAAATTTATATCCGATTTATATTTTGTTAATATATGATTAACATGATGGTAATACGTGCCCAATGATCACGATGCATTTATGCATATATGGCATATTATGACAAATGGACAGGCATGAAAGTTTGATGGCATTGGCATGTAGTAAATCATTACCAATGCAATATAAAGGTTAGTATATTGGCATATGGCCTGTTATATATATGCGTCCTTGAGGTTTAATAAGTCATGAAATTGAAGAAGCCTATTTAGTTGTTTTTAATCTTGATTATTACCTCACTATGTTCGTACTTAGCGTGTGTTTGATTTTGCACACGTAGGTGGTTCAAGATATTGGAGTAAGCAAGGCGTTGCATCAAGTTCAGAGAATTTCATCAAGCTACCACAGTAATGACATTCTACTTGAGGTTTTTGATTAATTTTAGTGGCATGTATAAATGAAATGAAATTGTCTATTTTGGTTCAAAGTATATTATTTATTGAATAGTCATTTTGTTATTTTTGAAAGGTAAAAGGAGCTCCGATTTTGTGTTTTAATTTATTAGAAAAAAAATTACCAATTTTTAAGAGTGAATTATTTTATAAAGTGTCATGTGACATCTCTGACTCGTATTCAGTGATGGATACGTGAAGGGGGTGTTACATCAGGCATAGCGTTTCGATACGCAGGAGGGTGTTTCGATATGCTCCTGCCTTTTCAGGCTTAATGTTTTGGTACTCGAGCAAGTGTTCTGATACGGTCATAGGCAGTTTTGCCAGGCGTAAAGATACGCGAACAAGCGTTCTGATACAGATTTTAGCTACTGGATTCTGAGTTTTTGAGAACGTAAAGGCGTATCGAAACACGAGTACGTGTACCGGTACAGGTGACATTATGTTCGTTATTTTAGAATCATGAAAGTTTCTAGTTCTTTCATTTTGGTCACTGAGTTTTGGAAATGCAATTGTATGAGTTGGGATGATTAAATTGATCTAGAATTTATCATGTTGGCATGTAAATAGACTAATTGAGGATTGGTAACCTTAAATTCAATTTTGTTTTGTAATTTAAAGTAATTACGTTTTAGTCCTCAATTTTGATTATGGTGCAATTAATTGTCTTTTGTGGCTCTTTTCATTCGAGAACCTACCTGCTGCGAGTATGAACATGTAGGATCATTAATTTGCATTTAGACAAGATAAAAGAAAAAATGGACCGACTTTTCGTAACCTTTCTTCGATTTGCTTCGGCAAACCTAATGTAGCACTCTCGGTTAAGTCGGGCGTCTAGGCCGGGTCGACGGGGTTATATTTGTCGGTATCAGAGCCAGGTTACGAAAGGTTGGGATGTTGTTGTTTAGTTGTATATCATTGTTGGTTATGCACGGTGATTGTATACATGTACCGTGATTGATTTACATCATGTTGGGGTATGAATTGGGAACACATTCCCTATGACCGAGGTTTTAAAATGTTTTATAAGATGGTCTTAGATCCTTTGCCTTGTGTTAGCCTGACTTTAATGTATTTTGTTGCTTTTGTTAGCATGGCTCGACGTGAGACACGTTCTATGGCTGGTAATGCCGAAATCGGGCATAATAACGTTGAGGAAGAGAATCCCACTAATGTTTTACCTCCTCCTCCTATGTTGGTTCCGCTAGTCAATGTTGGGGTTGGTGGTATGCCCCAGGCTCATCAAATGTTGGTATTTGGTGATTTGACTCCATTACTTCAGGCAATAACGGAGCTTTTTAAGCAGCGATGGTTGTAGTGCATGCCCAGGCACCGGCACCTGGTGTGGCAGTTAACCCAGGGTTACCTTTGGAGCATCTCTGTAGTTTGGGAGGTGTTGAGTTTAGGGGTTTGATCTCTGAGGTAGCTGAGGGTTGGCTGGAGAGTACGGTTCGTATTTTGGATCAAATGGACTGTAATAATGAGCGTAAACTGGGTTGTACAGTGTTGTTGTTGCATGGTGATGCTTATCATTGGTGGGTGACTGCAATTGCTAATGTCCCGAAGGCAGATGTAACTTGGGAGTTCTTTCGGAGAGCTTTGGTTCAGATGCGAGGGAATGGTAGTTTATGGCTTTGGTTCATGGCGGCATGTCTGTGGCAGAATATGAGGTAAAATTCGTCCTTTTGAGTTAGTATGCTTCGGAGTTGGTTCTAGATGTTCTTGAGAGGTGCAACAGGTTTTTCTATGGGTTAGTGAAGGATATCAAAACTTACCTGCTGGCGGTGGACTATACAGATTTTGATGTGCTTGTAAACTATGCTAAGGATATTGAGCAGTCCTTAAGGGTGTCGGGACAAGGTTCGGGCATAGTCTCAAATAAGTGAGGAGCTGATTCTGGCTATTCTGGGAGGCATAATAAGAGGTTTTAAGATAAGAGGCACAAGTCGGATCATAAGCGTGATGGTGACCATGGTAATCAAGGTGTTCATTTTGTAGCTGAGTGTGAGCGTTGCGGTAGACGCCACATGAGTGAGTGTTGGGGAAATACCATGAGATGCTAGATATATGGATCTTCTGGTCATATGAAGTGTGACTGTCCTCGTGCTATGGGTGATGCACCAGTTCAGGCTGTTGTACCTGCTAGGGGCCGATGTCGTGGCATGGGTAACTTTCAGAGGCGCGAAGATGGTCAGAGAGTTGTGGCTCATGCTGTTGCTGTACAATCAGACAATGATGGACCAGCACAAATATATGATCATCGTGAGCAGTGCAACGACACGGATGTGATAGTAGGTACTTTCACCTTGCAATCCTTGTCGTTGTTTTCTTTGATTGATTCGGGGTCTACTTATTCATACATCCTAAGTGAGCATGCATCATTGTTAAATATTCCTGTTGAGATCTTGGATGTTGACATGTTGGTAGCTAGTTCTTTTGGGGAGACGGTTACAGCTAGAAGGTTGTATAAGCGTTGTCATTTGGCAGTCCAAGGTCATGAGTTTTCTGCGAATTTGATGGAGTTGTCATTCCATGGTTTTGACATTATCTTGGGTATAGATTGATTAAGTGAGCACAAGGCAGTGGTGGATTGTGAGTCCAAAAGGATTTCTCTGAGGTTGGTCAATGATTATGAAGTCGCGGTGGTGGGTGAGAATATAAAATTTTTGTCCAATGTTGTTTCGGCTACCCGAGCAGAGAATATGATGTTTGATGGTTTCAAGCTTATTTGGCTATTGTTATGAATCTGAAAGCCAAGGGTGTTCAGGTGCAGGACATTCAAGCTGTTTGTGAGTATCCGAAAGTTTTTCCTAAAGAGTTGTCTGGTTTACTTCTGGATAGGGAGGTGGAGTTTCACATTGAAACTTATAAAGCTACAACTCCGGTGTCCATTGCTCATTATCGGATGGCACTGAAAGAGTTAAAAGAGTTGAAATTGCAGCTTCAGGAGTTGTTGGATCATGGGTTCATTCGACCGAGTGTTTCTCCTTAGGGTGCTATGGTTCTCTTTGTGAAAAAGAATGATGGATCGATGCGTATGTGCATAGATTATCATCAGTTGAATAAGTTGACAGTGAAGAACAAGTATCCGTTACCGCGGATTGATGACTTGTTCGATCAGTTTCGAGGGATAGCAGTGGTTTTGAAGAGAGATTTAAGGTCGGGGTATTATTAGTTGAATGTTAAGGATGTGGATGTTCATAAGATGGCATTTCGTATGAGGTACGGCATTACGAGTTTTTAGTGATATCGTTTCGTTGGACAAATGCCCCGATGGCTTTCATGGACATTATGAATAGGGTGTTTCATGAGTACCTTGATCATTTTGTAGTTGTTTTTATCGATGATATACTCGTGTACTCTCGTACCAAGGAGGAGCATGATCGGCATTTACAAATTATGTTGCAAGTCCTGAAGGATAACCAGTTATATGCCAAGTTGAGCAAGTGCTAGTTTTGGTTTAAGGAGGTGATGTTTCTCGGACATGTGGTATCCGCGGAGGGAATTCGTGTTGATCCATAGAAAATTAAGGCTATTCTCAATTGGAAACAACCTAAGACTATGTCGGAAGTGCGTAGTTTCCTTGGGTTGGCAGGCTATTATCGCCATTTTGTGGAAGGGTTTTCTAGTATTGCGGCTCTGTTGACAAAGTTGTCGCAAAAAAGTGTTCTTTTCGTTTGGACGAAGAAGCAACAACATGGTTTTAAGAAGTTGAATGAGGTTTTAACACATGCTATGTGTTGATTCAACCAAAATCTGGGAAGGAGTTTGTGGTTTATAGTGACTTCATCGCATGTGGGTTTGGGTTGCGTGCTAATATAGGATGGAAAGGTGGTGGCCTATGCGTCGAGGCAGATGAAGGTTCATGAGCGCAATTATCCAACTCATGATTTGGAGCTTGTTGTTGTGGTGTTTTCCTTGAAGATTTGGCGACACTACCTTTTTGGGGAGAAGTGTGTGGTCTTTACGGATCATAAGAGTTTAAAGTATTTGATGTCTCAAAATGATTTGAACCTTAGGAAATGAAGGTGGTTGGAATTGCTTAAGGATTACAACTTGACAATTGAGTATCATCCTAGAAAAGCCAATGTTGTTGCGGATGCGTTGAGTCGTATGGTGGTGGTTGAGCTTAGGGTAATGTTTCCAAGGTTGAGTGTAACCCGGGAAGGTGGGTTGTTAGCTGAACTGCAAGTTTAGCCTACACTCTCACATTTGATTAATGCTAAGCAATCATATGATGATTCTTTGGTTCCTCATGTAAAGGATATAACAGATGGTAATCCGACGGATTTTTATTTTGATGATGATGGAGTTTTGTGCTTCAAGGATCAAATAGTGGTACTGGAAGTCCCGAAGCTCAGGCATAATATTTTGGAGAAAGCAAATTATAGTCCTTTTGCAATGCTTCCTAGTAGTACCAAGATGTATCGTGATTTGAAGGAAAGGTACTATTGGGTTGCTTTGAAGAAGGATGTAGCGGAGTTTGTGTCCAAGTGTATGGTGTGTCAGCGGGTTAAAGCTGAACATCAGTTTCCATCCGTTTGTTGCAACCGTTGAAAATTTTAGAGTGGAAATAGGAAAGAATCTCCATAGATTTTGTGTCAGGGTTGCCATTGACACCAGCTAAAAAGGATTCCATTTGGGTGGTTGTCGATCAATTTACAAAGTGTGCACATTTTCTACCAGTGCATACAACGTACACCTTGGACAAGCTAGAGGATTTGTTTACCTGAGATTGTGCGTTTGCACGAGGCCAAAGTCGATCGTTTCAGATAGAGATCCAAGGTTCACGTCAAGGTTTTGGAAATGTTTACATTAGGCACTGGGTTTGAGGTTGAGTTTCAGTACCGCATATCATCCTCAAACGGATGGGCAGTCTGAGCGTGTTATCCAGGCTTTGGAGGATATGCTAAGGTGTTGTATTATTAAGTTTCAAGGAACCTGGGAGAAGCATTTAACGTTGGTGGAATTTTCTTATAATAACAGCTATCAAGCGAGTATACAGATCGCACCTTTGAGGCATTGTATGGCCGGAGATGTCGGACGCCCTTGTGTTGGGCAGAGGTAGGGGAAAACATATTTCCTTGCCTCATGTGTTGAAAGACACGAATGAGAAATTTAAGCTTGTGTGTGAACGCTTGAAAGCGGCTGCAGATCGGCAGAAATCTTAGCGGATTTAAAGCGTAGGGAAATTGAATATGCAGTGGGCGATCGTGTGTTCTTGAAGGTGTCACCATGAAAAAAGGTGATGCGGTTCGGACGTAAGGGTAAGCTTAATCTGAGGTTTAATGGACCACATGAGGTTGTGGAGTGAGTTGGTCCTATGGCTTATCGGTTGAGGTTGCCTCCCGAGCTTGAGAAAATACATGATGTGTTCCACGTATCCATGTTACGGAGGTATCAGTCGGATCCTTTGCTTGTTATGCCGGTGGAGCATACTGAGTTGAGATCGGATTTATCTTTTGATGAGGAGCCGGTGGAAATCCTTGATTCCAGCAGCAAGGTTCTACGGGGTAAAACGATAGAACTGGTTAAAGTCTTGTGGCGACATCAAGGTGTCGAGGAAGCCACTTGGGAAAGCAAGGCAGATATGATGGAGCAATTTCCGCATCTTTTTCCTCCAAGTAAATTTCGAGGGCAAAAATTCTTAAAAGGGAGAGAGTTGTATCGCCCCGGTTCTGGGCTAGTGGTTTTGGAACTGGTTAGACAGTCTAGTGGACCGGATTAGAGATTCGAGTTGGATTCAGGAGCGAATATTTTTCCGAAGGATAAAAATATGAAAAAATGTTTAAAAATCATATTTCATTATATTAAAAATATTGGTGAAAGCAATTTTGGAAAACGGGCCTTGGAAGGGTGACATTTTGGCTAGTGACCAAAATTTAATTTTTGAAAACTGTTTTAAAAAGGTGGCTGTTTTGTAAAGAGTCAAAAATTAGAAGCTTTAAGGATCTATTTTACCATTTGGTCTAATCTGAGTATTTCCTTAATTAGGGTTACTTTAAAATGGTTTTAATTAAAAGAATTAAAAATGATTTAGCTAAAAATGTAGTTATCTTTCTAAAACACATTTTAACGTAACTTTTCTTCTCTCACATTTTCTCTCAAAACACTCTTAGCCAAACACTATTTTTCCATCAGATATTTAAGGTAATGATCTTAATTTCTTTACTCATTGATTTACTAAATGATTTATCAAAATGTTTTCCACAAATCTTATTGAATTTCTTTGTTTTTCAAGAGGAAAAACCATCCAATTAAGGGGAAACTCATTCATTGGAGGTAAGTTTCGTTCTTCTCCTCTAATGAAAGGTTCTTTACTGAAATTCACAAGTTCTTGGCTCTTTACATATGATTTTCAATAGGTTTTGAGTAATTAATTATGGATTTTAGCTTAATTGAGGTTTAATTGAAGAATCTTGTGATTTTCGATTTGGATCTATTTTTCCAATATTGTGGATTGATTTTAATCTTATTTTGGATGTATTATAATGAGGATAGTTGTTTTTACTAATGGAATCCCGAAATTGGTTGAATCTCTAATTGTTAGGTTGTTATTTAAGGGCTTTTGGGGTGTTCAAGGTGTTTAATCATTGCTGGAAGTAAAAGGATGTTGGGAATGAGTTTTTAGATATTAATTGATGAAGTTAGATGTTTTGAATCGTTATAATATGGCTGGGTTAAGATTGAGTAGTGTTTGAGGTTGATTTCGGTAAGTTTCAGATGAGTTTTGAGTAGGCATCTTGAGAGCTACGGGATTTTGCGTTGAAAAAGAGTATTGGATGCATTTTAATGCATGCTTCCTCTAGTTTTGTGTGGCTGAAACAGAGGATAATCAAGTCGTAGCATCTTGAGGTGGTTCTAGACTTTCCGGGAGCTTGTTTCGCGGTAGCAAGCAAGGTGAAGTGAAATTGGTGAGTGGAAACGGTCTTAAAAGTCTTTCAAAGGTTTGAAAGTGGTTTTGGAAGTTTAGGATAAGTTTAAAACACTTACCAAAGCTCGGAAGTAAGTTTTCCTCTTTTGCCCTTCAGTATCGGTTTGGATATGAGCATGTGTGATTCATGTTTTAGTCGTAAACACGGTTTGCTTTACTTACTGTTAATGCATGATTTTAAAGTAAGTTTTCCTCTTTTGCCCTTCAGTATCGGTTTGGATATGAGCATGTGTGATTCATGTTTTAGTCGTAAACACGGTTTGCTTTACTTACTGTTAATGCATGATTTTAAAGTACATATGCAGTGGATTAAAGGTATATTTAATGCTAGTGAGCATTAGTTTTTATTCTGGTCAGGAATGTGATATTGCTATGGCAATATGATTTGCATATGTGGGGATTTTGTGTAATGCATTATAAAACAGTGAGTAAACGGTTTTGTAAATGATATATTGGCTATGTGACAAGGTGAGAAAACATTCGGATATAGTTGGTATGCCATAGGATAAAGTGCACTATAATATGGTTAAAAATCGATCGTGGGTTGAGAGTCTTTGAGGCATAGCAGTCGGCTACCCGGACTATGTTGATATCACTTGGGTTGAGCGGTCAGTTCCCCTTGTTGATGTAAAGCTTGCGGTCGGCAAGGTTGTAAATTCATGCAGTCGGCATGGGGTAGTCTTGATGACGGTCGGTCATTAAGGGAGATCCATGTATCTGATGTGTAAAGTTAACTAAAGATTAGCGGTCGGCTAATCAAGGATATTGGTCGACTATCCGAGTTCACTATAATTGCCAATATATGAGAATTCTAATGTTGAATTTGTTATAATGCTTTGGGATTTAAGCATGGTTATGTATATAATGTTTTGGGAATTAAGCATAGTTTTGTATTTGATGCTTTGGGATTAAGCATGTAGAATATATATATATATGTGTGTGTGTGTGTGTGCTTTAGCATATGGTTGATATGAATATTTTGATTTGAAATTATTGGAACTTGCTTAGGTCGTAAGCATGGTTTGAAAACAAGAGTTGGTTTTCAATAGAATGCATCATCGTTTAAAAGCATCCTCACTAAGCATGTGTGCTTACGCTCTCTTTCCTCTAATGATGCAGAGCATTAAAGCTTGGAGGCAGCAAAGGCAAGGATTAAGCGATCCAAAGACAAGACTATTTGAATATGAACTCGGTTTTAGTTTTCGGTTAATAATGCAATGTCTTCTCCATGGATTTTTGGGACTAGTAATTCACTTTTCTCTGGTTTTGAGCATGTATAATGTTGTGATTTTGGAGTTTGATTGTTGGCATTTCGCTTATCATGCACCGTTATATATGGTTGATATTATATGGTTACCTAGGTATGCATCTAGATGGTTTTTGCTTGGATGACATGTTTTGATGAGCTAATCTTGTTAAGTATGGTATTGATGTGTTGTTGGTATGGTGTCCTTGTTGTTAATTGCTTAGTTGGGGAATTTGGTTTGTTTGGTGGTGAGTTATAGGGAGCATGCCTCTAGATCAACCCTTTGGGTGGAATAATCTTGTGTTGTAGTTAAACCTTGGTACAATTGTTGTTAAATGTGATGTTGGACGCTTATATGTATGTATGCAAGTTGCTAGGACCTAAATGCATCTAGTTTTGTGTGAGAAACGAGCCACAAAAGACAATTAATTGCACCATAATCAAAATTGAGGACTAAAACGTAAATGCTTTAAATTACAAAACCAAAATTGAATTTGAGCTTACAAATCCTCAATTAGTCCATTTACATGCCAACATGATAAATTCCAGATCAATTTAATCATCCCAACTTATACAATTGCATTCCCAAGACTCAAGGACCAAAATGTAATAATCAGAAACTTTCAAGATTCCAAATTAACCAACTACGTGTACTTGTGTTTCGATACGCCTTTACGTTCACAAAAACACAGAATCTAGTAGCTAAAATCCGTACTGAAATGCTTGTTCGCGTATCGGTACGCCTGGCAAAAATGCCTATGACCGTATCGAAATACTTGCTCGAGTACCGAAATGTTAACTTGAAAAGGCAGGTTCGTATCGAAACACCCTCCCACGTATCAAAACGCTATACCTAAAATGGCCTAGCCGTACCGGTACGAGGACACCTGTTTCGATACGTCTGGACCTGTAATGACATTTTTAGTTGTTTTACACACAAAGCTAGATGCATTTAGGTCCTAGCAACTTGCATACATACATATAAACATCCAACATCATATTTAACAACAATTGAACCAAGGTTTAACTACAACACAAGATTATGCCACCCAAAAGATTGACCTAGAGGCATGCTTCCTATAACTCACCACCAAACATACCGAAATACCCAACTAAGCAATTATCAGCAAGAACACCATACCAACAACACGTCCATACCATTCTCAACGGGATTATCTCATCAAAGCATTCATCCAAGAAAAATCATCTAGATGCATACCTAGGTATCCATATAACATCAACCATAGGTAACGGTGCATGATATGCAGAACATCAACGATCAACTCCAAAATTACAACATTATACAAGCTCAAAACAAAGGAAAACTGATTTACAAATCCCAAAAATCCATGGCGAACACATTGCCTTATTAATCGGGAAACTAAAACCGAGTTCATACTCAAATGGTCTTGTCTTTGGATCATTTAATCCTTGCCTTTGCTGCCTCCAAGCTTTAATGCTCTGCATCATTAGAGAAAAAAGAGCGTAAGCACACTTGCTTAGTGAGGATGCCCTTAAAACAATGATGCATTAAATCCCTTGAAAACCAACACTTGTTTTCACACCATGCTTACGACCTAAGAAAGTTCCAATGATTCCAATTCAAAACATTCATATCGACCATATGCAAAACATTATAACCCACATGTTTAAGTCCCCAAAGCATTATATATACAAAACCATGCTTAAATTCCAAAGCATAAATAAATAGGTTCAACAAAAGAACTTTCATATATTGGCAATTATAGTGACCCCGGATAGTCGACCACTATCCTTGATTAGTCGACCGCTAATTTTTAGTTAACTGGCTGTTAACTTTACACATTGGATACATGGATCTCCCTTAATGATCGACCATCATTAAGACTACCCCATGCCGACCGCATGATTTAACAACCTTGCCAACCACAAGTTTTACATCAACAAGGCTACACCATGCCGACTGCATGATTTAACAACCTTGCCTACCGCAAGTTTTACATCAACAAGGGAAACCTACCTTTCAACCCGAGTGATAACAACATAGTCCAAGTAGCCGACCGCTATACCACAAGGACCCTTAACCACGATCAATTTTTTTATCATATTATAGTGCACTTTATCCTATGGCATGCCAACTATATCTGAATGTTTTCTCACCTTGTCACATAGCCAATATATCATTTACAAAACCATTTACTCATTGTTTTACAATGCATTACATAAAATTCCCACATATGCAAATCACAGTGCCATAGCAATATCACATTCCCGACCGGAATAAAAGCCAATGCTCAATAGCATTAAATATACCTTTAAGCCACTGCATATGTATTTTAAAATCATGCATTAACAGTAAGTAAAGCCAACCATGTTTACAACTCAAACATGAATCAAACATGCTCATATCCGAACTGATATTGAAGAGCAAAAGAGGGGAAACTTACTTCCGAGCTTAGGTAAGTGTTTCAAACTTATCCTAAACTCCCAAAACCACTTTCAAACCTTTGAAACACTTTTAAGACCGTTTCCACTCACCGATTTCACTTCGCCTTGCTTGCTACCGCGATACAAGCTCTCGGCAAGTCTAGAACCACCTCAAGATGCTACGCCTTGATTATCCCCTGTTTCGGCCACACAAATCTAGAGGATACATGCATTAAAATGCATCAATACTCTTTTTCAACCCAAAATCCCGCAGTTCTCAATATGCTCACTCAAAACTCATCCGAAACTTACCGAAATCAACCTCAAACACTACTCAATCTTAACCCATCCATATTATAACGATTCGAAGCATCAAAGTTCATCAATTGATATCTAAAAACTCATTCCCAACATCTTTTTCCTTCCAGCAATGATTAAACACCTTGAACACCCCAAAAACCCTTAACTAACAACCTAACAGTGAGAGATTCAACCAATTTCAGGATTCTATTATTAAAAACAACTTATCCATGTTATAATACATCCAAAATAAGATTAAAATCAATCCACAATACTGGAAAAATAGATCCAAATCGAAAATCACAAGATTCTTCAATTAAACCTCAATTAAGCTAAAATCCGTAATTAATTACTCAAAACCTATTGAAAATCATATGTAAAGAGCCAAGAACTTGAGAATTTCAGTAAAGAACCTTTCATTAGAGGAGAAGAATGAAACTTACCTCCAATGAATGAGTTTCCCCTTAATTGGATGGCTTTTCCTCTTGAAAAACAAATAAATTCAATAAGATTTGTGGAAAACAATTTGAGAAATAATTTAGCAAATCAATGAGTAAAGAAATTAAGATCATTACCTTAAATCTCTGATGGAAAAAGTGTGTTTGGCTGAGAGCGTTTTGAGAGAAAATGTGAGAGAAGAAAAGTTACGTCAAAATGTGTTTTAGAAAGATAACCACCTTTTTAACTAAATCCTTTTTAATTCTTTTAATTAAAACCATTTTAAAATAATCCTAATTAAGGGAATACTCAGATTAGACCAAATGGTAAAATAGCTCCTTAAATATTCTAAGTTTTGACTCTTTACAAAAAGCCACATTTTTAAAATACTTTTCAAAATTTGCATTTTGGTCACTAGCCAAAATGTTACCCTTCCAAGGCTCGTTTTTAAAAATTGCTTTTACCAATATTTTAAATATAATAAAATATAATTTTTAAATTTTTTCCATATTTTTATCCTTTGGAAAAATTTTCGCTCCCGAATCCAACTCGAATCTTTAACCCGATCCACTAGACCGTCTAACCAGCCCCAAAACCGGGGCGTTACATCAGGCATAGCATTTCAATACGTGGAAGGGTGTTTCGATACGCTCCTGCCTTTTTAGGCTTAATGTTTCGGTACTCGAGCAAGTGTTTCGATACAGTCACAGGCATTTTTGCTAGGCGTACCGATACGCGAACAAGCTTCT
This sequence comes from Hibiscus mutabilis, assembly GCA_019671005.1. Taxonomy (NCBI): domain Eukaryota; kingdom Viridiplantae; phylum Streptophyta; class Magnoliopsida; order Malvales; family Malvaceae; genus Hibiscus; species Hibiscus mutabilis. The sequence goes on along the minus strand of CM033728.1, from coordinate 21,245,313 downwards.
GGTACAGACTTTAGCTACTGGATTCTGAGTTTTTGAGAACGTAAAGGCGTATCGAAACACGAGTATGTGTACCGATACGGGTACCGTTAAGTTGGTTATTTTAGAATCTTGAAAGCTTCTAGTTCTTTTATTTTCGTCCCTGAGTTTTAGAAATGCAATTGTATGAGTTAGATGATTAAATTAATTTGGAATTTATGATCTTGACATGTAAATGGACTAATTGAGGATTGTTAACCTTAAATTCAATTTTGGTTTTGTAATTTAATGTAATTACATTTTAGTCCTCAATTTTGATTATGGTGCAATTGATTGTCTTTTGTGGCTCGTTTCATTCGAGAACCTACCTACTGCGAGTATGAACATGTAGGAACATTAATTTGCACTTAGACAAGATAAAAGAAAAAAAATGGACCGACTTTTCGTAACCGGTTTGCTTCGGCAAACCTAATGTAGCACTCTCAGTTCGGTCAGGGGTTTAGGCCGAGTCGAGGGGGTTACAAAAGCCCTTTCCCAACATCCTTTTACTTCCAGCAAAGATTAAACTCAAATATCAACACAAAAACTCAAATCTAACAACCTACACAATTAGAGATCCAAGAGTTTTGGGATTCTATTGATAAAAACAATGTATCAATATCATAATACATCCAAAATATGTAGTAAATCAATTTTAAACACTGGAAATCAGAACCACTTCGAAAATTACCTTGTTTTATCAATTTTACCCAATTAACTCAATTAAACATTGATAAATCATTAAAATCATTTTACAATTCATAAATCAAGGATCAAATGCTTGGGAATTTTAGTAAAGAACCATACAATAGAGCAGATCATGGACCTTACCCCTATTGTGAGATTTCTCCCTCAATTGGTTTGATAAAGCTAAGAAAACACGAGATTTAAATGAGATTTTATAAAAACAATGTTAATTAATCAATTACAAATCATAGATACAAGTTAAAAGACTTCTCACCTCTCAATTTTGATGAAAACATGAGTGTTTGGCTGGGGAAAGAATAGAGGGAAAAGTTGAGAGAAATCATCAGAAAAAACCCTTTTTAATTAACTTTAAAACACATGTTAAAACATATTTAATTAAGGGAGAAATCATCAGAAAAAACTTGGTAAAATAGCTCCTTAAATATTCTAAGAACTTGACCCTTTTCTATTTTAGTCACCTTTATAAGCAGTTTTTAAAAATTGCATTTTGGTCACTAGCCAAAATGTCCAATTTCCAAATCTTATTTTCCAAAATTGATTTTACCAATATCCTTAATATAATTAATAATGATTTTAAAATATTTTCCCACAATTTTATCACCTTCAAAAATATTTAAACCAATTTAATCTCGAAACTCTAATACCGGTCCACCGAGCCTTCGAACCAACCTTTAAAACATCTAAGCCCGAAACCAAGGTGTTACAGGTAGATTATGATGATATTAGGTTGCTGATAAAATTTCATTGCATTTGGATACTTTTTGGTAGGTCAAATTTTATAAAAACCAGAGCAAATATGTCATTTTAGTGCATGGCGTATCGATACGGGTGATGGCGTATCGGTACGGTATTGCATATTTGGGCATAGTCAACGTTGGTCAAAATGGCGTATCAGTACGTCAAAGGCATATTGATACGGAAAGTCAACACTGTAATCTGGAAAATTAATTGCAACGATACGGTCTCTAAGGTGTATCGAAATGGTAAACCTTAGTCAACTCTTACCGGTACGGGTCTCACCATACCGATACAGGCTCATTGATTCATAACAGATTTAACGGTCATAGCATAGGCGTACCGATACGGTCTTCCCGAGTATCGGTACTGGTTCTGGTAAGGTAGTTAATAATTCTAGAAACTTGCAAAATGGTCACTGAATTTTGATAAGGATAATCGGACTAGTAAGTGAACTCTGATTAATACAAAAAATTTACAGACATGTTGTTTATAGCTTGAATTTAATCGTGGTATGCCAATTTCTAAAATTGACTTATAATTTATCAAAATTATAGTTTAGTCCCTAAAACTTGTAAAAGTTACTAATTGGTCCTAATTGGATAATCACCGTTTTGTATCGGACTAATTAAACTTGTAATATTGTTTTGTATTGGTTGTCAAGCATGACATAGTTAATTATCGAATATTAAATAAAAATTTATCACATCGATCATCGCATTGTTCACCGGTAACGCCTTCCGACCCGGTTCCCGACCAGGCTGGGAAGGGGGTGTTACAATTGTCGCTCATCTAGAACCAGTTCAGGAGCATACTGGCTCAACTGGAAAAATTGGATCGCATACTCGGAAACAGACATGTTCCCCTGTTCCAAAGCCACAAGCTCCCTATTCTTCTCATCTTGATAACGAGAACCCAAATACTTCTTTTTAAAAGCAGCACGAAAGAATTCCCATGCAACATGAACAAGTTTCATGCCCGCGATCGCAGTTGTCTACCAACTGTAAGCATCACCCTGCAACAACGATAGAATACACGCCAACTTGCATACATCTATACACTCTATCTCTCCAAGGATCTTTTTCGTGCTAGCAAACCACTCATCAGCCATTTCAGGAGCCAAACCTCTAAAATTGGTACCACCTAAGCTATGCAGAGCTGCAAAGGTAACCCGGTATTAATAGCTACAGGCGCCAGTGTAGGTACCTACACTCCAGCCATGGCCGCCTAAAAGCTCCCATCATCGCTTGGATTAACAATGTCATATCCCCAAAAATAGGTGCTTGTGGTGCCTAAGGCACACCTCCCTCAACTCCAGCACCAGTATGGGGAATCGGTGAAGGAGGAGGCAACTCATCATCATGTGTATCTACCACACTTCTCATGTGAGCTCTAGTCTCTCACCTCGGTCCCATGCGCGAAATATGAGTTTAAAACATGAATATGCAATAAAACAAAATAATTAGGCCAGCTCGCAGTAAGAATCCAAGTCACTCTTGTTTAAAAACAAAATCATTTAACTTAAGTAGTAATAAGGCAATGTGTCCCCAATTTTAACACCCAGACATACCACATATCAAACACAAATTCAATCACCGTACATGTCAAACAACATATTCATACAATACCAATCAACCAAACAACCATAACCCATCTCGCATCAACCATAACCTGGCTCTGATACCACCAAATGTAACCTTCTTGACCCGGTATAGTCGTAAGACCGAACTGAGCGAGCTATATTAGGGTTTGTCGAAACAAACCCAAAAGCATAACATTAGAAACGGTCTACTTTTTTATCTTATCTAAATGCATATTTAAGTCCTAAAGTGATTAGATTGGTTATGGTTAAAGTTACAATCCAATCAGGCGTCAATTCGACATCCAATTGCTCGAATTCGCATTTAGGGACTAAAACATAATTTCCATAAATTACAAGGACTTTCAAGAAATTAAACTTTCCAATCCTTAATTAGTCATATTTTATGCCTTTAGGTTAAATCTCAACTCAAAATAACCATCTAAACTCATTTAATTACATAATTAAGCAACAAGGACTAAATTGCAAAGAATACAAACATCAGAAAGCATCATAATTGAAATAATGGCTAGCATACCGGTACGGACCCCTACGGTATCTCAACGGGGCTAAAAGACAAAGGCGTACCGATACAGTCCTCAAGCGTATCGGTACAGATATGTGTTTTTGAAAATCTCAAAATCCAGTAGCAAAAGATCGTACTGGCACAGTAACCCTGTGTATCGAAACTAAGCTAAATTTCCAGCTATGTGTACCGATACGGTTACTATGCGTATTGGTACACCTAATAAATTTTCCCAAATTGAGCCAAGATAGGTCCCCGCGTACCGATCCCTGAGGACCCCTACAGGTACGGATAGACTTGTAATGACCTCTAGGTCCAACATATGATACTTTGACTCAATTTAACATACCCCAATCAACATCTAATCATCATGTAACATCTCAATCATCAAATCCTCCAACATAGCAACATGGTACTAGATCATACTAAGCATGGCATAATCAAACAAACTCCTATGAGCATGATTTCTACCCAAGCATGCATTTTGGTTCACAACCCCTCAAAATCAAGCATAAAGCACCATACAAGTCCAAAACATCAATCCAAACTTATACAAACAGGGAGTAACCAAAATACATCTCCCAAAATCCACTTGGTCACACTACCTCTTATTACTACTTAATGCTTAATAAGCCATACTTTGAAAAGTAGCAACCCCTTGGATCTTCCCTTGCACACATGCTGTCAAAAAAGACTTTCTCTGCATTGATGAGAAAAGAGAGTGTAAGCTATAAGCTTAGTGAGGGAATCATAAAAATGCTAATTAATGCATTTAAAATTATTTTAATTCAAACCAAATGTAAATGTCTCATGAAAAACATCTCATGCTTCAATAATCTCTTCAAATATTCACATTTAAATCATTTGCAACACATTTATCGTGGATTCAATCTCTACCTCAATTTAAGCTTCTATGCCACAATTCTCTAAAATCAAGCTTAAAGAGCAATCCCATGTATAAATCAGATTATACAAACATAATCTATTTCTCATGATACATTATCTCATATATTGGCTTTCAAATGACTCAAAAATAGCAACATTTCCTTTTATAAAACACATTGGATACACGGATTTACCAAGGGTACCTACGACCACTTCATATACATCCTCGAACCAGAGCAATGGAACAATTACCCACCTCAACAGTTATGATATATAAATCCACCAGCGGGAGAAAACAAAATAATTACCCACCTCGACAGGTGCGGTTCTCATGGTGGAGCAACAGAATAATTACCCACCTCGACACACATGAGGCAACTTATTATAGTGCACTTTAAACCCTATTGCTAGCCAACTATATCCGATAACATTTAAACTCAGCCACTTGCCAATATATACAATACAAACAACATCACCTCACTATTTTACATTTGCATCAAATCAATCCAATTTCAAATACATTAAATCATAAATTTCAGTATTCTCAAAAATACTTTCATGAACCATATACCATTATCAAAATTCATCATATATGATCATATGCAACATCTTTCATTTCTAAAACATGCATAATACATTGAATAATCAAAAACCATAAACATGTATATGAAATTTCATTTTGCAAAAATCAAAATCGAGAAAATGCTCAATCGATACTTACTTTCGAGCTTAGATAAGTGTTTCAAACTTTATCTAAACTCCTACAACTCCTTCCAAACCTTTTAATAGCAGTAAAACACTTTTCCACTCACCAACAATCCAACGCTAGCTTGCCGATGCACGAATCAAGCTTCCGAAGTTTTCACGCCTTCTCCAAAAGCCAAAGGATTTAACTCTGCTGCTTTACCCAATCAAAAACAGAGGATTAAAACATATCTCTGCATTAGAAACCTCCAGCAACCAACAACCACAACTTCGCCTCACAAGAATCCTTCAAACACTTTTCTAAAACTATCAAGAACGTCACCAAACCTTATCTAAAAAATCCCAACCAAAACATAAAGGTTCTAACACCTTCACAAAATCAATTAACATCCAAAAACATCCTAATTACATCCTTATACCTCCAGCACCTCTACAACAACAAGATCACACCAAAAACTAACTATAACCAGCCTAGAAAACTAGCAATCCATATAGTTCCAAGATTTCATTGATTAATCACTTCCTTCAACATTAAAATACATCCTAATAGAGATCTAAATCAATTAGATCCAACACCTAAACAAATCCAAATCAATTTCCAACAATTTCCAAATAAAACTCAATTTAATCATCAAATCCATATTAAAATCATAATTCGTTAACATAATCAATAACAAAGGATCAAGAAATTGGGAATTTCATTAAAGAACCTTTAATTAGAGGAGAGAAATGAAAATCACCTCTAATTGTTGATTTCTCCCTTAATTGGCAAAGCTTTGTTGAAATCCAAGTAGATTTTACAATAGGAACTGAAGAAATCAATTAGAAAACTAATAGGAAGTCAATAGGAATTGATTCCTGAGAATTTTGAAGTGGAAATCTTTGTTTGGTTGCTGGGAAAGTTGAGAGAAAAAGTTGGAAGAAAAGTAGTTTATGTAAGAAAGTGGTTCTACAAACTAAATTCCTTTTAATAAATCCTATTTTATTTAATTACAAAACCATTTAAAAACATATTAAAAATAGCCTAAATTAAGAGAGAAATCTGATGAAAAATATTGATCAAGTAGCTCCTTAAAAATCCTAAGTTTTGACCCTTTTACGATTTAGTCACCAAAAATAGTTTTGAAAACTTCCATTTTAGTCACTAGATAAAAAAATGTCCCAAAATCAGATTTAATTACCTCAAATTAAATTTACCAAATTACTTAAAATATTAATTAAGTAACTTCTAGCATTCTTCCATACTTTATTTTAATCAAAAACAATTTTATAAAATCTAATTCCCGAAACTACTCGAATTGCCTAAACTGATTCTTTCAAATCATCTACCCGACCCAGTCCACATCTAGGCCAAATTTCAGGGCGTTACAACATTTATTTTGGTGGAAATTCAATAGCATGGAGCTCTAAAAAGCAAAATGTTGTCTCAAGATCCACACCTAAAGTTGAGTACAGAAGCTTGGCTAATTCAGTCTCAGAGTTGATGTGGATTGAACAATTACTTCAAGAAATTAGGACTCAAGTTCATAGAAAACCAATGGCATGGTGTGACAACACCTTTACAGTTTCAATGGCTACAAACCCTACTCATCATGCTCAAGTAAAGCATGTTGAAATTGACATTCACTTTGTCAGATAATGAGTGCTTTTGGTCATCTGATAGTGAATTTTGTTCCCTCCTCCTAGCAAGTAGCAAATATTCTCATCAAGCCCATACCTCCTGCTCAATTTCCTTCAATTTGAACCAGTATTGGTGTCGTGTCAGTAAAAGAAGTTGATTCAGAATACAATGAAAGGGATGAGAAGTTTTAAAAAGTCAAAGATAGAGGAAACAAGGAGAATATTAGACTATATAATAGTTAGTTTATAACTGGTTAGCTGTTAAGCTGTTATAAAGTTGTGGAGTTCGTTGGGCCTGACAACTAGGTGTTCAGTTAAACATTAGTTGTGGGTTTGAGTATAAATAGGTGATGACTATGTAGATGGCCTTTTTTGCATACCCTTTTAGCTTAGCTTTGCATGTAGTTGGGGAGTTACATTGCATGTGCTTAATTGTTATATACTTTGGTGCTTTTAATAGGAAATGTAGTGTTTTGTAGTGCATGTGCATGATCTACTGGAGCTGGAGAAGTGCTGAAGAAGAAAGGATAACACATCTCTCGTTGAAGCTGATGAGGCAAGGAAAGTTGGAGATGAATCTAACTTTGGATTACGTGGACTCTTATTAGACAAGGAACTCATTAAAGATAGTGAGAAAGAAAGATCCTTTTAAAGGAGGCTTCACGTTCTTTAGGGCTACAAAACCCTAGCTTGCTCGCCTATACAAAGGAGACTTGGGCCACAAACAAGAGGAGCTCGATCAAAAACGGTAGCCCTTAGTCTTCAGCTATCGGAGAACCACCGGAGTCAAAGTTCTAGAGGAGTCTTCACACGACAAAAGCCATCGAGAGAGGCTGAAAGAGTGTGGTACCGGCAGAAATACCTAGAAAACTTGGAGGAGATTGTCGAGGAGGCTTGACCCTTTTCTATCCCTTGCTTGATAAACTGCTATGTTTTTAATTATTTTTATTATGGATTTTTTAGGCTCAAACATGAGCTAAATACTTTTAGTTGGGCTTATTGATTTATATGATTTTATATTTTGAATACTTTGTTTTAAAGATATAGTTCTTTTCCTTTATCTATTATATTCATCGTTCTTCATGCGTAGTTATTGTAAGAGCTATTGAGAGAGGCCTTTTAACTACTGATCTGTGGCTTAATATCTAGAGAGTTAGGTTAAACAAATGTGAACACTGGGGCTAAGTTGTTAACTTAGTCTTAATCCAGCTTATACATAAGTTTAGGGTTTCAATGACTAATAAGTAGAACTTGAAGAGATAATAGAGATGTTAGGGTTCACGTAGACATGTACTACCTTGGCTGGCTTCATTGTTATGAACTTCTAGACATCGAGAGAGTCAGAAGTTCATTAGAAAATCATGTTGAATAAAAAAAGATCATAATTGGTTTATGCAGACATGTATTGCCAGTCTTTATAGCATTGAAATAAACAATCAAGCATAATTCCTAGGAAATAAACCCAGCTTCCATAATTATCTAAATATTTGCCACAATATCTGTATTTAGTTTTGAAAAAACACCATCAAACGAATACTTGCTTAACCACTCTTAAGTACGATCGCTTCGTATTTATTGATCCAATCCTTGTGGGTTCAACACTCTACTTCATCATTTTATTACTTGATCGACGAGTATACTTGCTCTAAAGTGCATATCTATTTTCACAAGCATCAAGTTTTTGGCGTCGTTGCTAGGGATTGACAATTGATAATTATGTTGTAATTGCACTTAAGATTTTATTTTATTTGCATTTAATTTATATTTTTTGTTTTTGTTTTTCCTTTTCAGGTACGTTCCAATGCATGACCAGGCGTACAAATCCAGAGGAACTTGTTCTTCCATATAATCCAGAAATCAAGAAATATTTACGAGACCTACGTAGAGAATGTAGGATAATGGCAGAAAGGGATGGACTGAATGTCCTGAACAATGAAGGTATTCCACCAAAAGATGCACAAGTAATTGCTAATGATGTGGCTAACAATAGAGAACAGAGAAGGTAGCCGGTTGTTCCACCACTAGCCCGACCTAGAAGACCCATTTGCGACAACATTGCACCTGTCATCAACAACCTCAACCCATCAATCTTTATGCCTGATCTAGGGATAGCTCACTTTGAGTTGAAGCTCGTTATGTTCAACATGCTCAACTCTATTGGACAATTAAATGGATCAGGAAGAGAGGATGCTAGAGAACATATTCAAGCTTTCCAGGAAGTTTGTGATTGTTTTAAACAACTGGGAGTTCCTGATGATGTGTTATGACTTAAATTATTCCCTTACTCCTTGAGAGATCGAGCTCGAGCATGGTTGAAGACTATATCCCCAGGATCTATTACTTATTGGATGACTTGTGCAAGAACTTTTTGCACTGGTATAATCCACCAAACGTGCACAATCAGAAGCGAAGTGAGATCATAGCATTCACGCAACGAGATGATGAATCTATGTATGAATACTGGAACAGATACAAAGACATGCTACACAAGTGCTCGATTCATTGATTCCATGATTGGCTACAAATAATGACATTCTAATATGGCGTCAATGCACCAACAAGGATGATGATTGACTCTTCAGCCAATGGTATTTTGCTTGACAAAGAGCCTAAAGAGGCTTTCAAACTTCTTAATCAGTTAGCCAATAACGACTACCAGCTTCTTATGGGGAGATTGAAGCATGGCCCTAAAACTCCTAGAACACTCCAATTGGAAGATTCCCATAGTGTGGCAGCTTAACTCTGCACCATTACAAACATGCTCAAGAACATGCAGCCAATATCCAACACACGGGAGGCTAAGGTAATTCAATATACATATGAGCATTGTGATGGGGGAACACCAGTCGAAAAAATGCCCCTAGCAACAAGAATCTGGATGCTACGTAGGGATGTCAACCGCAACAACAATGCCTACTCAAACACCTACAACCTAGGGTGGTGACAACATCCAAAATTTGGTTGGGAATATAACACTGGGAATTTAGGAGCATGACAAAATGCTACAGCAGAACCTCCTAGATTCCAACAGAAAACTCATAGGCAGATCCAGAGAGCTTCTAACTCCAATTCTAATTCTTTTGATCTTTTTATTAAAGCTTTATGGATATTACCCGAATTATTATGCAAAAATAGTTAGCATACCTAAAGAATCATAGTGACATGCTTACAACGCAATGCGCTATACTGCTTATATAGAGAGAGTTACAGACAAGTAGTCAAGAGATAATGAATATGAAGAAACAATATCAGAAAAGTTGTTGGAACCTTGTACCTCAGAGGTAATACACTCAGAGAAGTATGGAGCAAGTGGAGTGTCAACAAGAACCAATCTGTAGAGTTCACGCATGTTCTGAGCAACTGCCAGGGTTGCAATGCTGAAGCAGCAAAACAGGAAAGTGAGCATATGTATTATGTGAGGTGAGATAATAAGCTGATCAAGGGGTTAGAATACCTATCAAACATACCCAAAGGATGGCACTTCTCCAGAAGCTCTCGAACATCTCTCTCATGCAAGGTTCCAGTAACAATCAGGACAACATTGTCTATCATGTGACCGTATCTAAATGGAGTAACAAAAAAGTAAGGTTTTCTTAGGCTTTTGCTAAATCCACAACCACCTATTAGTCAATCTGCATCTCTACACCATCTTAACATACAGATTTCCGAATATCACCGAGACAACTCAAAAAAGCTCAACCAAAGTCCGCTACCTTACAACTTGAGCTTAAAATTGATAACCAGATCATAGTATGAAGGAAATAACAGACTCTTCGAAGAAAATATAAGATCACATTGTTTGCCTCCAATCTAATAGGCTAAATAGTTAACAAAACTGCATTAGCAGCAGGAAGATGTACACAATTCACACCACCATATCAAACCACCAGTACTCAAATGGTAGTGAACATGCTGACTGACCACTGCTAATATTCAATTAAATCAAACCCAGATCATGAGATGTGAAATAAATAAAAGCCTTGGCTATAATTTAGAGAAAGATAATTACATATCTCTCAAGCAATCAAAGAAAGACACAAAACAGACAAATCTTTACATACGTGATATACTCTAAGAAGGTGGACAATGGCTCCGTAGCTTGGCATAACATATGCTTATACTCATCAACAAGTTTAAGAGTGCATTTCTCCACAATCGTGGTCGTATGCAATGGTGAAGGTTCTGCAAAGGATCAACAAGTTTTATAATCAAATTAAAAGGAGATCCAGTAATTCAAAATGTTAATAAGAAGTATTTTAAATTAACTCCATGAAGTTATAATTAGTATCAATTTCAACTCAAATCAAACGAAAATCAATGAACTATCTTAGTAGATTTGGAATTGAGAATTGAAGATCTGAAAGAAACATACCGTTTTGGAGATAAGGACCGTACTCGGTGGCGGAGAGATGCATCTTAATATCATCAAGGGTTTCGCATTGGCAAAGATTGTTGTAATCGGCGGCGGTTAAGAGTCCAGCCCGGTGACCTCTCACGATGGCTTCCAAGTATCCGCCGTGGATGTTGAATGTCATAGCTTCGAATCCGTACATTTTGGCCCCTTTTTTATCTGATTTCAGCAATTAAGATCTGAATTTGGGAATTGGAAATAAAAACCAACCCTAAAGATGCCGATTTGGGAAATTTATTTGTGGGTAGGGAAGGAGGGGTCTGGAAATTACGATCCACCTCGTTATATGTGTTTTTGCCCTCCAAATATTTTCTTTTTTACGTAACTGGTCAAATTAAAATATTGGCTAAAATTTGATTTAAGCCCATATACTCCTTAAATATTTTGAATTTCGTCCCTCTATTAGTCTATTTCTATTTTCTGAATCAAATCATCTACTTTTGGATTTAAAAATCCAAATCCAATTGTTATCCAGGATAAACTTATCCTTGTTAAACTTTGTTGTTAAATTCATGTCCATTGGGTTTTTTTTGTTATTCGACTTCCAAATTATTTTTTTAACATGTTACATCAATAAATTTAATAAAAATATTAATGTTTTTAATAATTAAATTTAAATTTTTGAATTTGAGTTAAATTTCTAAACATAAAAATAAAGATTATACTTCAAATATACATCTTGTATCAAGACTTGAAGAATAAAAAGAAAATTATCCAATTCTATTGGAAGGTAATCAAGTCCATTTTACTTTTATAAATTAATAAAAAATATATAAAATAATTTATATCAATATTTGTATATCTTTATAATTAAATTTAAATAAAAAATTTAACTTTATCATTAAAATTTTAATTTGAACCAAAATAAACCGAAGATCTAACAAAATCTCAAACCATTTAAAAACAACTACATACTACTTTTATTTATAGCACAAAAGGGAGAGAATATATGATAACTCTATTTTTGTTATACGATTTGGAATTTGTTGAAAAGAGAGTGGCATGTGGTTGCTCAGCATGTTGTCCGCGAGAATAATTGAATTGCGGATAAGATAGTCACGAGGGGTCGAGTTATGGCTACGGGGGAGATGAGGTTTCTGGTGCCACCGGATGATTTAGTCGAGCTGGTTAAGGATGAGGCAGCAGCTTAGGGTGTGGCTGCAACGGTCGTGCAAAGCCAGTTATGTGAGGAATATTCGACGCCTGTAACGATGATGCCAAGCCAGGGTGTCGCGGCAAATGTGGTGCCGGTCACGACTTGGCCAAGATAGGATATGGTCCAATTCAATCTCGGGGTGATTTAGGGAGATAAATTTTTGGCTTTTGTGGTTTTTCTTATGTGGTTCTCATGATTGATCTTTTGAACGATTTGTATGGTACTTTATGGGTACTATTTTTTCTCAATTAGGTGTAAGAAAGTTTTTAATGAGGCCGGTAATATACCCTTTTCCTATAAAAAAAAAATCTCACCAACATTTACATACATTCTAAGTTCTTACAAGAAATTGTACATTCATTTTACAGCTCGGGCAGCCTTTGTAGATTCATAAACTGAATGGGAATCCCCTTTCCTGAAATTCAATGCTATCTTTACCGGAAGAACCACCAAATAGGAACTCACCAATGCCATCATAAAGCAGCCTACTAAACTCATCATCATCTCCATAACTTCCTGGTTGTTGGTTCTTTGGTTCATCGTCTGCATCGCTACTACTGCCTCCGTCTTCGTACGACACATTCACATTCTTTTCGACGAGTTCTCGAAATATTGAAGATCGGAATAACATATCAAGTGCTGTAGGTGATGAAGATGGTGAAGAAGAAGAAGTAGAAGACCTGTATGAGTTTAATGGGATTTTGTTCTCGAAAACCTCTTGCTTCTCTGGAGATTTCAAGTGATGCTCTGTTGCTAAATAGTGGTAATATGAAGGCTTAGATTCAGGTTCCACCATTGTCATTAATTCATTTGCAGAAACTAGATTATTTGTTCCCGGTTTTAACCATCTGAAGTATGTGCTCGAATCGAAGTTGGTCACTGCATTTATTCCTCTATATTCAATTGCTGCAATGTCATAAGCCCGAGCAGCCTCCTCTTGGGTGCCTGCAATGTCATAGGACTGGTGTGTAAGTGTCGGACACGAAAATTTCGAAATTGAATGCCGGACACGAACACTTCAAAAGAATCGGAATAACATTATATCGATATACACTTACTGTAAGTGCCAAGGTAGAGATATTTGTTCCCAAAGACTCTCCCTATTCTTGCTTCCCATCTTCCATTGTGATGGTGCCTGCATGATTCATCGAAAGAAATCTTAGAATTTTTGTGCTTTTGCTTAACATTTGAAAATATTCATCATTTTATATCATTCGAACTTTCCGAGCTCGTGTAACATAGTTAATAACCAGAGATTCTCAGGAAAAGTACCTTGCAACTCCCCTATACTTGGATACACCTCTTGAAAACCCACTGCTCTTTCTGAAACAAAGAAATTCATATTGCCATACTTTACTTGGTAACAATAGCCTTTAGAATTAAGATACGTATATAAATTTGTGATTTGATTTACATATACATACATAAAGAGTTTACCTTCTTAATGAGGCCAAGTACTCTTCTTTTGTCACAGTTTGCATGATTTCAATCTCTTTTTCATAGTCTGATATCTGCAGAAATCATTAAAGGGAGTTAGATCACTTCTTTACATATTACATTCATTAATGTGTCTTCAAACTAATAGGTCTTGAATCCGAGTATAAGTAAGTTTGAGATTCGAATCCCGTATGGGAAAAAACTAATAGAACGTGCTAGTTACCGGGAAATTGGTGAAAGTCGATGTCCCCCAATACTTAAGTGCAGCTAAATCATATGCTCTCGCAGCAGCTTCTTCATCATCATAAGCTCCTGAAAATTAGAAACGAAAAGAACATTTGTTCATTTCTCTGTATCATAGAAAGAGATTTTTTATTTAAGAAAAAACAAACTTCACTTTCCACAGTGATCGAGATGCACTCACCAAGATAAACTACAGGATCCCCAAGAGTCAAATCCACAGCAGGATTCAATGGAGGAACATAAAATCATACAATAAATACATAAGCATCTCTGAATCGAAAACGATGATACCGTAAACCCCAAAAAAAGGAGAAGAAAAATGAAACAGAGAATGAAAGATTACCTTGTTTCCCTTTCTTCTTCTGTGTAACATTCCAAGAAAGCTTATCCCACAAGTGAGCTTCATATCTCCCAGTCCATCTATGCCTGTTCATTTTCACATCAATAAAAGTTGGCCAAACTCAAAAATCCCAGTCACGGTTGCTATTTTGTGGTTTACAAAGGTCTGGTTTCGTACCTGCTAACACCACGGAACCTCGAGCTTCTTTTCACAGTTGTAGCAGCAATGGTTTGTGGATCATTTTGTTGCTGGGGTTGAACCAGGCCTTGATTGCCATCAAATCGAACAGCAACCGAAGCCGGAATTCTTCGCCGTCTCTTGACACACCTCACGGCTTGAATATCACCTTCGACAACGACCGAGCTTAACCGGCGCCGACGGCTTCCTAGGCATTGTTGTTCAGTAACCATCATCATCTCCATCTCTTGTCACCTTGATATTCTTTCTTCTCTCTTTTGCTGCTGTTCTCTTCAAGGTAAAGAGTTGATGTATTTATAATGTGGTTATCAAATTTGGAGTTACTCATGTTTCGTTATGGTTGCGGAAAAACTATTTGTCTAGTACAAAACAAGTGTGTCGATGATATCTATGAACAATGAAGACAAATTTGCAATGTCCAGACGAAATTTGATGTCCCTGTTATGTTCACCTACCCAAATATATACTTTGAATGACTAAAACCAGTTGCAGACAAAAATAGTGGACTGATTACATGATGTTGAACAGTTAACAACCATTAAGTTATGCTTCGTTTAAGTGTTCTTTTCCAACTAAATCCAGAGGGAATTCCTTGTACTTTCCGCCAACCATAATTAAATAATAAATTCATATTGTTTAATAACAAGAATATTTTGCTCCTTGATTCCATAGGAAACTCAGTCGATTACAAACTCAACCCTGTCCATGGACTTTCCATGAAATGAGGTACCAACAGCCAGCCAGCCCGTTCGAAACGAGACGAAAAATTATTAGCAAGCTCGACGGAGAATCCGAAGGCAAAAGTACTGTTGAAGAGTGTACTAATTAAGTCCCGAGTTTTGTTTTCAACAGGTTGACAGCATATGATGTTTAATTCTTTCATGCAAAACAAAAAAGGTCAAAGGAATTCCCGAACAATTTCTTGTAAATATAGCCTATGCAGTTTTTTTATATATACATTTGTAATATAATGCCATGTCTGAAATAGTTAGATTAAAGTATAAACAAGTATTTTCTTTGTTTTTTTACTTGGTTATTGTTTCAGAAGCTGCTGTTCATTGGGTTTAGAGAGATGAGCTGTAAGGTATTTGAACCATGGAAGAATCAATGGAATGAAGTTATGAATATCTGAGGGGGTTTGCATTTTTAATGGTTAATCAGAAGTCTAAAACTTGTTGCAGTAAAGGATTTGATTTCTCTCGAGATTTCTGCAATCTGTTTGACTGTTAATTATCACGATAAGTTGGATGATCGTTGGGAGTAAAAATTGTTTGATTCACTGATAGAAAACAAGGTTATAAACGAAACGTTCTTTGTTAGTCACAATCTCAAATTAAGTTTCGACTCAGAGTTAAAATTAAACAAATTACCCTTAATGCTTTACAAAAGAATTATTAAAAGTAGATTGATTTAGAATGTACATGCACAAGACTTGTTCACTTGGCTTAATATCTCATCCTTGTTGATTATTTACTGGACACTTTCAAAATATTTATACAAAGTATACAGGATTACCATCAAAGGCTTGATAACATAGAAAATATTCTCAATATCACCCATTCAAAATTTTCAGAAATTATCAACCAACCAGCCTACTCCAAGTCTGATCATCAAAATTGTCCTATAAAAGTAATGAAAGAAACAATAATAGCTGGCTTATTAATGCATTTCATGCCAACAGAAATGGTTTAAACAAGTTCCCACCCACCTCTATTTTTCTTCACTTTTATTATTTTTTTAAAATGAAAAACCATCGACATAAAGGAGTAGATATATAGATGGCAACACCATCAAAGCCACTAAAACAGAAAATTTCTTAAGCCTACTATACTCTTCACCAAAATGAGCTCTCAAGGCTTGAGTGCCTAAGCAAGTCCGACCTTGGGGCTATTGTCAATGGACTTGGTATCCACCTCTCCCGAAATCGTAAACAGGGACTTCGGGCGCCACTCATGCTGGATAAATGCGCTTGCCTTCCCCAAATTGTTCACTCGTGCCTTCAATGTGGTCAATGGGTCCAATGCATGTTGTGTTCCCACAATAATTGTGTTCACATTGGTAGAGAAGTTGTGTGTCACCTCGGCACAAACGGCAGTGTTAGTCAATTGGTTCACAATATGATTTTAGGATGCGTTGACAGAGTCAACCTTTTCATTCCTGCACCCATAAACAAGGTATTAAGATAGAGATATCTATTATGGAATGTTCTGCTGTAGAAAGGTAGATAAAAACATAATCACATACAGAGCCAATGAAGCAATGAGATCCGCATTGGTGAAGCTCAATCCAGCATTGCATTTGGTGAAATTTCCAGTCTTCGTGTCGAAAGAGATATCAGTACCAAGTGCAAGAACATTTGTCCCAAGCACACTAAAAAAGTTGACTACTTGGTTTGCAGTCAATCCAATGTTCAAGCTTATCCTAGCAAACTCGTGAAAATACTGGACTTCAATCTAGTATACATAGAGAGAAAATAGACATGTCCAATAACATCAAGAAGCTGTATCCATGCTTAGGCAATTGTAACATGTTCTTGAGCTAAAAGCCAAAACAAAAAACAAGTTCACAATGCTACAAATTGAAATTTGATGACAAAATTATGTACTTTGCCAGACCTCTGATCAGGGACTCTGAAGCTAAAGATTGTCTTCAGCCCAGGTGTAGGTTCATCAACTGTTATAGTGGTAAATAGCTGATAAACGTAAACTATTTAGTACAACAAATAATGTTCAAAATAGCTTATAAAAGATGGCACACACATAAATCAATAGCAAAGTAATACTACTTTAGTACAAAAAATAATGTTCAAAATAGCTTATAAAAGATGGCACACACATAAATCAATAGAACTCAACCAAAAAAATCCTTTAATTGAATACTCTTTCTATCAAAAAGATTAGATCCCCAAAAGTTACATCATGCACACATTTTCCTGGTTAAAACACATGTTCTGAAGTAGAGGGAATAATCTGTGCATGGGAAAGATAAAACCAATTAAATTGAGTATTCCAATGGTCAGGAGTCAGGACCCCTCCTATGCTTGAATCAGGGGATGAGATACATGATTAGTAGTTTTCTTAAAAAAAAGAACTTAGATGAAGGGCGAAGAACATATAATTGAGAAAAGACCATCATATCTCACATGCGAAAAAAATTGTACCAAAACAGTCCAATTTAAATTAAAACAGTCCAATTTAAAGGTCACCTTTCTTTGTTCCAGCAGAGGTAATTGCCTAAAGATAAAGAGGGAAAACCCAAGGCTAAAGAATTAATTTAAATTCTTAAACTAGATAAGGGTATCGAGCATCTCCCATGATATATTGCAGTAGAAAAATGATATAACCATGCTAAAATCCTAAAAACATAATAGCAAGAAATGCACTAAATCAAAACATATAAAAGAGCTAAAAAGACACATCTATGTAAATGTCTGAAAAATACATCAGATAATAGCCTAAGGTTAGCTTAAACTATTCATTATTTATTAGTAATTAACATAACTTTAAAATAAGACATGCATGAAAAAAGATCCTACAAAATCTAAAAATTGTAGACAAAAACAACATTCATGTTCACTGAAATAAGGAACACATGCATTTTGTATCAAGCTGAAGAAACCCACAAAGAAAATTAAGAAAATATCAACAATATCATAACAATACAAAATTTTAAATTTGGATGTCACGGAACAAATCAACTAAAATCAATTACTTAAATACAAAAATCTAGAGAAAAATAAAAAAAAACACCAAAAAATTAAAACCAAAATTTTACTCAAAAAGAGCAAAGAAAATAAGAACTTACAACTCCAGTGAAAGAACTAATGGTCAGAGTGAACTTTTAGTTAGTACGGTAATTCTTGTAAAGAAAATTTTAAAATATCCCAAAACATTAAAATAAACATAAATATTACAACTTTGAAGCTTCAAATAAGTATAAAAATGCGTAATTCCTGCTAAAGAATTGTTCTTTATACATCTGACTTTCTTGCCGATTTCAGCATAGAGACCAGGACTCTTGCCCATCTTAATTTTTTTAGAATTAAAATTCTCTAGGGGAAAGACCCTTCATGAAGAATTTTAGTGATAAAAGAAGAAGAATGAGAAATGAAACTTCCTTAAAGGTGGGTAAATAAATAGAAGAATCTAAAACCTTAAATTGACTACCATTTTGAGGATTGGTGTTTTGGGATTAAAATATTATTATTAATGAAAAATTTAGACCGTGGGATGCTAGAGGTGAGTCGGTTTCTCTTTATTCTCACCGTTGATTCAATTGGAGGTCTCTACGTAGCCATCGATAAATATTTTTTTCCTTAAAAAATAAAAGATTTTTGCTATTGACATGCTACTGTCAATAAAAATTACATAGATTATTATCTTTAATGTTTGTTTACATAGATTATTATCTTTAATGTTTGTTTTGTTTTTGAATAAAATCTAGTAGAATGTAATTTATTATAGTCTTAAAAAATTATGCTCAATTCATTTAGAGTGTTTAATATAATTAATACTTATCTAAAAGAGCTTATGATTTAGTGTTTAGGGTTTGAGGGGTTTAGGATTTAAGTTTTATGGTTTATTGTTTCATGGTTTTAAGGTTTATAGTATAATCTTTTAGGGTTTGAGTTTAGGGTTTAGATTTTTTGGTTTTATGGCTTATGGTAGGTTTAGTTTTTAGGGTTTAGGATTTTAGTTTACAAGGTTTTATGATTTAGGTAGGGTTTATTGTTTTAGAGGTTTAGTGTTTAAGGTTTTAGGGTTAGGGTTGTAGTGTTTAGGGTTTAGGATTATAATTATATTAAAAACCTTAAATTAATGGAACACAATCTTTTAGGAATATAATTAATTACATTCTACTAGATTCTATTAAAATACAAAATAAGCATTAATGTAAGGACGACCTGTAACTCCCCCTTCTCGTGACCGTATACTAGACACGATTCGGAAATGTCACTACTTTTAAAAACATTCTTTTAATCAAAAACCGGGGAAGTTAAAAAAAATTTAAAAATTTCCCAGTGGCCACCCATCTTGAAATTTCCTTAACTCAAACACGCTTAACTTTAATCAATTCAGAAATAAAATATTAACTCTAGATCCGATAATAAAACTTTTTATGTAAATAATACAGTTATACTAAGATAACTCATTTTATTAAAAATGATTATATTTAAATTTATTCGGATCTAGCCTCATATAAGACATGTCAAATCAGGTCATATAATAATTAAATTGTAAACATGCTTGCTGTCTATAAAAGATTTATAAAATATTTACTGATCTAGTTAAGGCACTTTAATAAAATAGATCAGTTTATATAGTACATGCCACTATTAAACATATATAAAAATACGGATGTCATGATTACCGAAATACCTGTCGATTTTGTACTTCCAAAAGAGAAACTGATGCAAAAGCCGTCCGTTCCTAACTTCGTTTTCCTACGTGTACATCAGAACTACACGTTGAGTATAACTCAGTGAGGCATAAGGTAAGTAACATATATAAAACATTATATAAACATGATACCTTTCAAAAAACATGATAATCAGTAAAATCACTTACTTTATAATGCAGGAATGTTTATGCAAGAAAACATAACGAAATCGTTCTTTAACATAAAAGCATACTTCATCTTGTGAAATCACATAGCCCAAGGTAAACATCAAATGTCTAATATTCGAGTCCGTACTTGAAAAGTACTATCCTTGACATACTTGTAAGACACAATAAAGTGCCTATCTTTATGATACAATTTCAAGTGTCGGTAACTTTATAATACACTTGAAGTATCAATAACTTACTTTATAATACTCTTAATGGTATACCAATATATTATCCTACTCGACATTTTATTACCAAGGGCAAACTTGAAATACAATTCCTGCAAATAATGGCAAGTAAACTAAATTCCATACATATATACATATATCATGTAAAACATCTTCATACTGGATCAGTTCATACTCCAATATGCTTTATAACAGTCATGGTATACTGCCATTTAAAATCGTATTAAATAACTTGTCCATCACGTGTCATGCTATAAAAACATTTATGATCATAAAATATACCATAATCTTTAAATCAGTAAAATAAAGTACCATGCCAAAATCATATGATGCTGTTTATAAAAATTCTTTACCTTTTTGGGTGACTTATCGCAAGTCTCCCTTTAGTATGTTAATAAACATACATTTAAAAATCATGTATGCACTCACCTTAGCCTTGTAATGAGGTTGTCTTTACTATTCAATATCACTCCCGATCTTTTTCTTTTCCTTTCTGCTGATACGACCTCGATTTATATCGAAATCTACATTAAAATAACATATACCATTTCAAGCATATGTTAATACATATTCATCTTATATAATAATGGAATGTAATTAAAATAACTATCCATTATGTACAAACTTGATCCGATAAAACTTCATATATCGAATCATATTTTCTCACACTTTTCCATAATTCTTTGACTTTTTCCAAATTACTCATTTTAGTCCCTAAGGACTCTTTTGAGCTTCCAATCATAACTTTCAAGTCTAATCCTTACATTTCTCATCCTTTACACTTTAGGACCCAAAATTTAAAAATTTACAAATTGGTCCCTAAGGTAACCAAATCTTTCAAAAAGGTCCCAAAGTTAATATGAACTTCAAAATCAACATTCCAATCACTTTACTTAATTTTCCAACATAATATACTTCAAAAATAAGTTCAACCATCAAGTCCCTAAACTTTCCAAAATTTACAATTTGGTCCCTAATGCAAAATAATTAGGGATTTTCATTCCAAACAGCTTATATCATCATAATAAACCATTCTTCCCTCAATCATGTTCTAAAATTCCAAACTTGACATAAACCCTAATTTTCCATATTTCAAGAACATAGTATTTCTTCTTCCAAACAACAAAATCAAGCTTGTATAACATCATTCTCATCATTTCCATCATCAAAATAATTTTGCCATAATTTCCCTTAATTTCTTCAAAATTGCCAAAATGGTCCCTATATTTTTAACTTAGGGTTTTGCTTCCAAACAACAATTCAAGCTTACTAGATCACTAATTCAACATCACAAACCCTAAATTAAACTTGAATCCATAAACCCTAATCACCTTCATAATAATCAAAACATGTAGAACTTAAATCCCAACTCAATATCATGATTTTAACATCATACTAGCTTGATTTCAATTTAAATTCATTCATGGAATCATAAAATCTCAAAACCCCAATTTGATCCATAAACCCTAATTTATTTCTCATATAAATCCTCATCAACCAAACATGAATTCCATGAATTATTGATATCAAAAGATAGAGCTTGAAGAGTAGAACAACTTTGTAGTTCAAAAGATTACATGAAAATCGAGTTTTGGGGCTTGAATCGAACTTGGAAAAATTTTCTCCATTTTTCTTTCTTTCTCCCCCTCTTAGTTCGAACTTTGAAGATGAAGAATGGTCTTCATCTTTTTTTTTCATCTAATTTGGCCACTTGTCTTGTATAAATGAATTTTAAATTCATTTAGATAGTGAAATTACTAAAATGCCCTTTTAAGCCAACGGTTGAGATTAATCTTATCATTAATCAAGGGCCAAGATCTAATCTTCCATTTTATTATTCCAAAAATGACCCTTGTAACTTCAAATATTTCAAAAATGCCATTGGGGCAAAATGACCAATTTACCCTCCAACTAGTTTTTATTTACTAGTTTGTTCCAAAATTACCATTCCATTACAATCTAACTAAATCTATTTAGAATTCAACCAAACATAATAAAATATTCATAAAATGGTATTTTATGAATTTCTCCATGTCCTTTGGATCAGTCTCCAAAATTTCCATTCGATCCAATATACCGATAAATAATCCTTTACTCAGAAATAAATTGTAGGATTCATCTTGAGTCAAACTAAAAATATTTCCAAAACTTGGAAATGAATTTTTATAACCTTTCTCCATCATATGGCAAAATTTCATAATTTCCAATTCGATTTGGGTATCCGAATTCCACTTAAACTTTAACTGTGATTTTCCCAATAATCGAAATATCAGATCAAACCAATAATTCCATATTCGATTCACATCCTTAGATTATCTATTTATTTAGGAGATAAAAACTCCTAAATTTTGGGAAATTACAATTTTGGTCCTTCAACTTTTCATATTTCAACTTGTACCATACAAGTTTTGAAGACTTATCATTCTGGTCACTAAACTTTAATCTTGAATTCCCATTCCAATCTTCCTTGGATTTTATCCAAATTTTGCGAGTATCATATTTTACTCGCTCTCTATCACATGACACCTTAAAACCTCAAAAATTTCTTTTCTACAGTCTATAATTGAGAAAGTCCTAACTTTTGCATTTTTGTCATTTTAGTCACTAAGTAAGCTTTTAAGCAAATATCTTAGCACTAAATGACCCTTAAACAGTACTATAAATTTTTGGGTATTACAATTCTTCCCCCTTAAGAAAATTCATCCTCAAATTTTCAAGATGTATCTGTTTCGAATAAATGTGGGGTACTACTTTTCCATTGTATCCTTAGCTCCTATATTACCCTTTTAATTTTGTGATTATGTCAAAGGACCTTCACTAACGATATCTGCTTGTTCCTTAATTCTTTGACACCATAAGCCAGTATCTTTACTGGTTTCTTTTCTTAAATCAAATCTGATTGCAACTTAATCTTCTTCGATATAATCACATGTAATGAATCTGATCTATATCTCCGGAGCATCGAAATATGGAAAATATTATAAATTTTACTCATCTCCGGTGGAAGAACTAGCTGATATGCAACAGGACCAACCTTCTTCAGTATTTCTTATGGTCCAATATATCTGGGACTTAACTTTCCTTTGCGGCTGAATCACATTATTTTCTTCCAAGGAGAAACTTTCAAGAATACTTTTTCTCCAACTTCAAATTGAATGTTCTTTCTTTTCAAAGGTGCATATGACTTCTGTCGATTAATGACCCTTTTAAGATTATCTTGTACAATCTTAACTTTTTCCTCCATTTCTTGTAACATACCTAGCTTAATCAACTTACGATTATGTAACTCAAACCAGTTCAATGGCGATCTGCATTTCCAACCATAAAGAGCTTCATAAGGTGCCATTAAAATACTTGCCTGATAACTATTATTATAAGCAAATTCTGCTAATGGCAAGTACTTTTCCCATGATGCAACTGGTACCGATGGACTCATCTCGATGAGATGAACACAGTGATGATGGATGTGTCAAAAATAGACAGCTGAATCTCGGTAGATCAGAGTTAAAGCTTGAAGAGGGAGAGGAAAAAATAAATAAAAGAGATAAAGGGAGAGAGAAAAAGAATATAAAATTTGATTTTTCCTCTCCCCTTTTCCCCCATTTATTTTAAAATATTTTCTTCTATACAAAGAAGAGTAAATTGCACTCGAGGTCCTCTATCTTTGATCCTCACACAAATTGATCATTATTTCTTTTATATTAAATCTTTCAAGATCTCTTTCTTTCATTTTAGCAATTAAATTAGAATTCGTAACTCAGATCCAAGGTCCGAATGACTACCCAAAATCCGAGCCATTACAACTCTCCCCTTAAAAGAAATTTCATCCTCGAAATTCATATCCATTAATCAAATGATGGTTCTAAACTTTTAATAACTCTTCCAAGTCCTCAAATATTCCTTATTGTGCGACTCTGATATTTTACAACACTTAGCAACCATAAGCCATAAGCCTTACCTTCCTACGGTACAACCACAATCTCAACTGATTCTTTCATCAAAGAGATTCATTCTCACTCGGTGCATTACTGATGTTATGGAATAACACAATGATACCTCGTCAACTTCGTGACACGCATACCTCATCAAAGAAATCTAACTTATGTAGTATATCCCAAAAGGTGGATGTACACCAAGATCCCTCCACTACCCTGTATGGTTAAAAAAATCGGGGGTCAAGCACCTATTACCACCAAAACAAAATGATTCATCTCATGGTGACTCCTCAAAAGAGACTCTATCTCTGATGGCATCCTTTATCATTGCTTGCCCTACGCAAGATTTCTGAATGCGAAAGAAATTTCAACTCATCTCAAAAACTGACTTTAAACCTCATTATGTTTATTTGAATTTGTCATCATAAAAATCCCACTAAAGGAAAAGGCTTCACCCAAAACCTTGGATTCTCAATTCAAATGTTAGGTATGTATACATCGTAGTGTCATACAATCTGAACTACGTTCACTCTAAGTAGACTTTCCACCTGGATTTCATCTTTCCCATAACTAAGCAAGTGATACTTACCAAGAAAAATATAACTACTCAAGATGTACACCCATCAAAGCTGTGTACTCAAAAATCCTCTAACAAAATCCACAGTCGCTATATCTAATTTCCACTAAGAGAATCTTGAAGTATCCCAAACAACTCTAAAAGAGTCGATGGTTGACTCCCAACTAATGGCAAGTCAAACGCTAATCAACAAACTCAAACACACATCTCGTTACTAATGCTTGTCGAATAGTTATGCACTTTAGAGCAAGTATACTTGTCGAATCAAGTAATAAAGTGATAAGTAGAGTGTCGAACCTACAAGGATTGGATTAATAACTACGAAGTTCTTAGACTTAAGAATGTGTTTGCAAGTGATGATGGTTATTAATTTATTAAAACTAAAATAATTAAAACTAAAATATCTATTTTTAAGATGAACATTTTTGGAAAATAACAAATAATTATGGAAGTTTGAATTATTTCTAAAGATATATGCTTGAATATTTATTACAATGCTACACCAACTGGTGATACATGTATGCGTAAACCATTAAGATCTTTATCTACTCGAAAGGATTTTATAAGGAACTTCTGAATCTCTCGATGCCTAAAAGTTAATAATATTGAAGCTAAGGTAATACATGTGTTGGGCTCGAAATCCTTCAACCGTTTGTGTTGCCAAGTGATGGAGAAGTTGTAATTTGAGTGAATTTGGTGGAGGCTAAAAGATAGAAAATATGCACAAGGATGGATTTATAGTGGTTCAAGCTTCTAACAAGCTCTACATCCACTACCTTAGCTTCCCACTAAGATTTCAACCAATTCACTAAGAATTCTTCCCCTTTTCTAGGCTTAGGAGGCAACCTTTTACAACCTAGACTCACTCACCAAGTCTAGCAACCAAAGCTCACAGACCGAGCTTTGGGAACACTCTCAAACAAGAGAATTCTTAAGCAAAATGAAATCCCTCTACAAGGTGTTTGTTTGCACTCTAAAGCTCTCACCCAAAACCTAAAACACTTGAGCATTCATTGACAATTTAAGCTCACAAGTGTTGTCTATACAAAGAATGGGAAATCTAAGTTCTAAGACAATTTTTGCATCATAATGTTGTTGACAATAAGATCATTAGTTTTTGCTGAAGCTTTGATGTCCCTTTATACTCCCAAATGAGTTCCTAGCCGTTGGAGATTGTTGGGATTGAATTGGAGCCGTTGGAGACTATATTTCCTACAATAAATGCAGTTCTACAACCTTTCATATCGGTACGCGTATACCTGTATCGGTACAGGTACTAGCCGTTATGCCCATTCTGGCTGCCAGTATTGAAACATCTTGGACCGTATCGATACGGTGTAGAGATACGCCTTACCCCATTTCGGTACGCCCTGCAATTTAAAAGACCGTTGGGAAATAACCGTTGAGGGTGGTTAAGAACAGGATCAGTACGCGTACAAGCGTGTCGGTACGATACTATCCGTAACGGTACTCCTAAGGGCGTATCGGTATGATTTTTGGCTACTGGAAAATTACTGTAGCTCAAACCCTTATCTGTATCGATACGGGGTATACTGTATCGGTACGGGTATGTTGAAAACATTAGTTTGGCTACTTTAAAACATTTAAAACATTTCCAAAACCTCTTAAAAACTTTTCAAACTTATTTTCAAGTTATTTGGACTTAGAAACATTTTTGAAATCTTTTCAAATTAGTCCAAAAACTATTTTTTAATTATTATATCAAAACAAATATCCTAACAATCTCCCCCTTTTTGATATAATAAAAGCAACTTGAAAAATTGTTTTTGAGATTCTTCCCCTTAGTAAAAATAAAATTTGAATAAGAGATTAATTGTTGAAAAACTTATAAGATCCCTTTATTCATTTGAAAATTCAATTTTTCAAAACATTCTCCCCCTTTTTGTTATATCAAAAATGGTTCAAACTTTAAAGACCAATAACAATGGAGAGTTAAAAAATTTGACAAAAACAAGTTTTGTTTTAAAATTGGCTCCCCCTTACTCAAGCAACATTCAAATGTTAGTCCAACATTTATGATAAACTAGTTGAATTAAAATAAATAAATCAAATTTAAAATAAACAAAATTCAACTAGTTTTACCACACTTGAACCAAAGGTAGGATGTGAAGCCTTCCTTCTTCAAGTGTTCTTCCTTGTGTGCATAGAGATCCCCCTTAATTTCATCACTTGTTGATCAAAGCTCCATCACACCTCAAGCAAGACAATCAAGTATTTTTTGGTATCCAAATTGCTTTGGATCCATAGGCTTTAGTAGCACATAATTTAATCCCCTTAGGAATCCATTTTTCAATTTCATCCTTTTTGGTTGAAGTAATTAGTCCTTTAAGGACCCAAATACTTCTAAAACTTTTTCCTTTAATAAATCTAGTTGTACTAGATCGTCTCACATAAAAATTTGATTTTCCCAAATTATTTTTCTTTTGAAGTTCATTAGAAATCAAATCTTTTTCTTTCTTAAGAGCATCTACTTCAATTTGATGATCTTTTTTTTTCTTTTGAAGCAAATTTTGTAAATCCAAAACTTTAAGTTCAAAATCCTTTAATTTTGCTTCAAATTCAAAATTTGGTTTTCACAAGCAAATCATTTTCATTTTTCAATTTAGAAATCAAATTTTCGTTCTTAGAAAATGAGGCTTTGAACTCAAAAACCAATTGGTCATAAGCTTATTGAAACTCATCAAATGTATAAGAATTTGAATTTGAATAAGATGAGTTAGAAGATACCCCCTCATTGAGGGCCATGAAGCATAGGTGGGCTACCTCATCTTCCTCGGTGGAGTCTTCATCACTCCATGTAGCTATATATGCTTTCTTTGATGATGATCCCTTTTTGTTGAAGCGAGGGCAATCGAATTCGTTGTGCCTCATTTTCCTTGTACTTGGAGCACTTGGGGGGATCCACCATCTTCTTCTTCTTCTTCAATTCATGTTTGGATTCTTCTTTGTTATTCTTCATGAATCGAGTAAATTCCTTGAAATGATATGCCATCTATTTATCTTCACTTTCCTCCTCACTTGATTCTTCTATGTGGCTTGTGGAGGATTTACGAGCTACAATGTTGAGATCTTTGATTCCAAGCTCTTTGATTTTCTTCTCCTTTTCCCTTCTCAAGGGTTGAGACATCATCTCATGAGTAAGAAGAGATCCTATGAGCTCATCAAGTTTGAGCTTCTTCAAATCTTTAACTTCAATTATGGCTGTCTTCTTGCTCTCCCATGATTCGAGAAGTGAGTAAATTAACTTTCGAATGAGATTTTCTTTCGAAATCTCCTCTCCAAGACTTTTGAGTTGATTGACGATTGTAGAGAACTGGTCGGACATGCTCTTGATATCTTCATATGGGTTCATCTTGAAGTTTTCGTATTCGAGGTTGAGTAGACCAATCTTTTTCTCCTTCACCTTATTTGTCCCTTCATGGATTGCTTCAAGTTTGTCCCATAACTCCTTGGCACTCTCACAAGAAGATACTCTGGCATACTCATCCGAGCCCAATGCACAAAATAGAATGTGCAAAACCTTGCAATTGAGCTCCATCTTCTTGCGATCTTCTGCGCTCCATTTCGCCTTGCTTTATGTTGGCACGAACGGTCCATCTTCAACTATGTCCCAAAGATCGTAGTATTTTCTTTTCATGAAGAACATCATTCTATGCTTCCAACATGCATAGTGATCACCGTTGAAGAATGACGATTTGTCGATGGATAACGCCATGGAAGCTGGTTGACTTGTTTGATGGTCGAGCTTGGCGGATCACCCCAATAGGATGTTAACCCTTCTCGATTGAGCCTCGCTCTAATACCAATTGTTGGGCTCGAAATCCTTCAACCGTTTGTGTTGCCAAGTGATGGAGAAGTTGTAATTTGGGTGAATTTGGTGGATGCTAAAAGATAGAAAATATGAACAAGGATTTATAGTGGTTCAAGCTTCTAACAAGCTCTACATCCACTACCTTAGCTCCCCACTAAGGATTTCAATCAATTCACTAAGAGTTCTTCCCCATTTCTAGGCTTAGGAGGCAACCTTTTACAACCTAGACTCACTCACCAAGTCTAGCAACCAAAGCTCACAAACCGAGCTTTAGGAACACTCTCAAACAAGAGAATTCTTAAGAAAACTGAAATCCCTCTACAAGGTGTTTGTTTGCAGTCTAAAGCTCTCACCCAAAACCTAAAACACTTGAGTATTCATTGACAATTTAAGCTCACAAATGTTTTCTATACGAAGAATGGGAAATATAAGTTCTAAGATAATTTTTGCATCATAACGTTGTTGACAATAAGATCATTAGTTGTTGCTAAAGCTTTGATGTCCCTTTTATACTCCCAAATGAGTTCCTAGCTATTGGAGACCACTGGGATTAAATTGGAGCCGTTGGAGACTATATTTCCCGCAATAAATGCAGTTCTGCAACCTTCCGTATCGGTACACCTGTACTTGTATCGGTATAGGTACTAGCCGTTATGCCCATTTTGGCTGCCCGTATTGAAATGCCTTGGACCGTATCGGTACGGTGTATCGGTACGCCTTACCTCATTTTGGTACCCCCAGTAATTTAAAAGTCTGTTGGGAAATAGTTGTTGGGGTGGTTGAAAATAAGATCAATACGCGTGCAAGCGTATCGGTATGATACTATCCATATCAGTACTCCTAGGGGTGTATCGGTACGATTTTTGTCTATTGGAAAATTACTGTAGCTTAAACCCTTATCTGTACCGATACGGGGTATACCGTATCGGTACGGGTATGTTGAAAACGTTAGTTTGGCTACTTTAAAACATTTCCAAAATCTCTCAAAAACTTTTCAAACTTATTTTCAAGTTATTTGGACTTAGAAACATTTTTGAAATCTTTTCAAATTAGTCCGAAAACTATTTTTCAATTGTTATATCAAAACAGATATCCTAACAACATGTCTGCGTGAACCCTAACAACTCTATTATTTGTTTAAGAACTTTATAGTCATTGAAACCCTAAACTTATATCTAAGCCAAATTAAGACTAATTTAATATCTTAGCCTCATTTTTCATGTAATATCCCAATTTTTGGCTAGTGACCAAAATGTAAATTTTGAAAGTTTTGTGGCTAAAGTATAAAATTTGGAAAAGTTTAGGGACCAAAGTGTAATTTTCAAAAGTTGTGTATTTTAACCCAGTAAATGAATAGTTTACCCCCAATAATGAAGTTTCTATGTTATCCGAATTTTTCATACGAAGTTTGTATTAATGGCTATAAAGCGATAAAGTTCAAAAAAATATTCGGATAATCGGATCGAATTGAATATCCAAGATTTTGAAGGATGATAAGGAAAGGTTAATTATGTCATTTTACATGTCTAAGATATTTTCTTTGTGTTGGAAGAATATGAACCCTTGGATTTAAGTTGATTTTCCATGTTAAATATGAGTCGTTGGATGAAAATGGCAAGATCATAATTTTGGAAAATTATAAGGGCAAAGTTGGTAACTACTAACTTCTTGGTTTATTTTTGGCCATTGGATGAAGGATGATGACATGTAGTACATTATGGATTCATTGGATTTGAGGGCAAAATGGTTATTTCACTATTTGGAGGATATTTTCACTATTTATGAATTTTAAAATGCCAAACGACATTAATTAAATGTAAAAGAAAATACAATAATTTTCTCATCTTCCTTCTCCAACGTGGGGTTTCAAGAGGCCAATGTAAGAATGCTATTTTTAATTTTTCTCCCTAAATGGCTTGGATTTAGGGTTTAGTTGTGAAATGCAAAGTTGATCCTCATTGAATTCTCTATCATTTGGTATAAAAATTTCATGGATTGGTTAAGCTATGCTCATGATATTGAAGGATTAAATTTTAGGGTTTATGGATATAAATTTATTTGTTGTTTGATTTTGAAGGATTAAGTGTTTATTTAGCTTTTCTAAGCTTGATTCTTGCTTGATTTCAAGTGTAAAGTAAAACCCCTAATTTTGGCAAGTTAGGGTTAATTTAGGGTTATTGGATTCAAGTTTAATTTGGGGCTTTCATGAAAGGAAAATGTTGGAATAGTGTAATTGAAGGTTAATTTGAAGTGCTGGAATGGTTAAAGGATGTTAAAGATCAAATTTATGAATCAGCCCAGATTTTAGTCTTTGGCAGTGAGTTTGGAAATTCACCATAAATTCTACAAAAATAATTAGAAAGTGGTCCTTATATCATTGTATTCTTGGTTCAGTCTAGTTCTTTTAAAACAAATGGTGAATGATTTCAATTTGTAAATCAAAAGATATGAATTTTTAAGTGATGAAAGGTCAAAAAAATAGAGTACTAGTCTGCTCCGAAATTCAGCACTGTAATTGACTTTGAAAATTCATCATAAATCGTAGAGTTGAATTTGGGCTATTAAATTATATGGTTGAAAAGATTATTGAATCTAGTTTCTTTCAAAACAAACGGAATCAGATTTCGAATTGTAGATTATTTTATAGAAATAAATCTTTGAAGGTAGCTCAAGCTGTCAGAAAATGGATTTTGAAACATTTTGTATTTAAATGTTAGTCAGCAAGCTTGGAAGAATTAATGAAAGTTCAAATTGGTCACTAAGGACCATAATGAGTTTTTGAACATTACAAGGAAGAAAGAAAATATTTGGAAATTTTATATTCAAATGATTATATTAGACATCATGTTTAAAGTAATGTTAGATTTGAATCTAACAAATATTTTATTGTATTCATGTGATTAATGAAGTCAAGTCCGAATCAAAGAAGGTTCAAAGTTCTATGAAAGAAAGGATCGA
This sequence comes from Hibiscus mutabilis, assembly GCA_019671005.1. Taxonomy (NCBI): domain Eukaryota; kingdom Viridiplantae; phylum Streptophyta; class Magnoliopsida; order Malvales; family Malvaceae; genus Hibiscus; species Hibiscus mutabilis. The sequence goes on along the minus strand of CM033728.1, from coordinate 21,213,659 downwards.
ACTAGGACTTTGTGAGGCATTGTGTTAAATGGCCAAGGTGAGTGAAATTGCATACATATCATGACACATTGATGTTTTATACATCAAGGGATGGCTTGCGATGAGCCTACCCAAATTTTATTGTCATTATATTTATGTCATAGAGCATATGATTAACATATTTTAAGTATGTCAAAAGTTGAATATAAATGCAAGAATCACTAGTTATATATGATGTTATATTATGATTATTATTTCGGGTATGAACTGCCCAATGTTAAATTATGTTGATATACATTGCCATGGATGAAATAAATATAGAATATATGCCCTAGTATGTCATTGAGGGACAGGGTATAGTTGCCGTGCCATAGAGTCCAGCAGCACGCTGCATATTCGGTTAGCACTATAGTGTATATAAATGACACTTAGTGCATATGGTGGGCACTACCTTATGTGTATTATGGTGGGCACAACCTTATGTGTATTATGGTGGGCACAACCTTATGTGTATTAGCACTTTGGTGCATATTTGACTCGTGTACCCAGGGTCCTCATAGGCTTATATTTGGGCTATGGTTTATTGGTTAATAAATGATAAACAAGTGAATAAGCTTATGAGCTTTTGGAATAAATGACAAGTATATTGGAAAATCAAGATGAAAGTGAGAAGAGCATTGCGTCAATATTGGAAAGCTCAACAGGTAATTATAGTAATGACATCTTAATTGAGGTTTGATTATCATAGTGGCATGTATACTTGCTAAACCTATTTGAGTTGTGATTGACCTTTAAAGTTCGTTATAGTTTCATGATAATTGGCGCTTCTTGAAAGATTCAAAGTTAAGAGTAATCTCAAGTGTTGAGTTGCATGCTAATATAATTGAGAGCATGTATGTTTTATGATAGTCAATTGTTCCCTATAAGCATACATAACATTTGAAGACATTTGGGAATTGAATTAGGATGAGTTAGAAATATAAAAATGCAAGAATGTGCATTCTGGGACAGGGTGTACCAGTACTCAAGATTTGGGTTCAAAATTATCGAAACTTGAATTTTGGTTCAAATATCATTAATATTTAAGGATAGTAAAGTTGTGACATTCCTGATTCGTATTCGTCATATAGATACGAAAAGGAATGTTACAGTTCACGTTTGTATAACCTAACTCTCTTGATATTAAGTTATATATCAATAGTTAAAAGGCCTCTCCCAGTAGCTCTTACAATAACTACGTATTAAGAACGATGAACATAATAGATAAATTGAAAACAACTATAGCATTATAATAAAGTAATCAAAACATAAAATCTTGGGACGCAATAATCCCATCTAAAGTATTTAGCTTATGTCTGAGCCTAAAACATCCATAATAAAAAGTATTAAGTACGACATTTTATCAAGCAAGGAAAAGAAAAAAGCTGAGCATCCTCGACCAACTCTTACTGCTGGTCTTCTATACTGTCAACCTCTCTCGATGGCGTCTGTCGTGAGAAGAATTCTCTAACTTCTACTCTGGTGGTTCTCCGCAAGCTTCAGACTATGACTGTTGCCTATACTTGAATTGGCGTCCAAGTCTTTTTATATAGACAGTGAAATTAGAGCTTCAGTACAATAAAGTGCAATCGGCTTTATTAAAGAAAGCTATTGATTTCCTGCTATATTTAATGTTTCATATCAGGGAGAAAGTCTACGTTAGCAAAAGTAGATTCATCTCCAACTCTTTATAGCTCGTTAGCTCTAGCCATGTGATCTGCTACTCTTCTGCTTCAGCACTCCTCCAGCATTTACCAGCATTCTACACATGTACCACAAAGCAGCACCTTTCCCATAAAAGCATCAATATATATGATATTAAAGCGCAGGTGGTGTAACTCCCTATCTATATGACATTATATACAATCTAACTTAAATGCAATCTATATGGGCTTGAAAACATGAAAAAAGACAAGTAAAAAGGGCATACAAAATAGATCATTTACACACTCTTCAAATACCCTCAAATTTGAATTGTTGATCGTCCTCAAGCGATGCAAAATAGAAGTAAGAAAAATTAAAGCAAAAGTTACAATAGTAAACAACCCATGAGTCCTAAGGTTCCACTAAGCTATGATTACAGAGATTTTAAGTCATGCTGTTGTAGCAATTCATTCCTCAGCTATGTCAATGAGATGCGATGCATTAGAGCTTACAACTTTTTTTCCAAAGAGCAAATCTAATATAAGTGAAGTTTGTGCTAAGTTACATGCATTTATCATTTAATAGCCTTCGAGAAACTTAAGGGTTGCTCTCTATTGTTACCTCAACATATTGTTTTCCTTTTCAGCACATTATTTTTCTCCCTCTTTTTTTAAGTTTAAAAGTTGTATCCTCGGGGCTTCAGCTTATAACACTTACCCTTCAGACCTGAAGATAAAGTGGAGCAAATATCCCATCCTTGAGCCCTACGAGTAATGTTATCCCTTGAAGACTTTCATTCACTCTTTTTCCGGTACTATTATTTTGACCAGGGAAAGTTAAATGGAGCAAACATAACTCATCTAGTGTACTAAGATAGGAAGATGCATAGAAGAGTGTCCCTCAACAGTTTTGTTTATATTATCAAGTCTTAATAAATTTTGTTGATTTTTCAGGGAGTTTTTAAGCCTGTAAATTGCTACATTGAGCATTAAGTTCATTCACATTGATTCATGCTTTGGCATCAGAGAGTCGACCTAGAGCTTCCCTAAGGTTTCTTAAGTTTTTAGAGTGCATGCAACATGTGTTTTTAAGGTCTACATCAAATTCATCATTAAGTTCAAAACATTAAACTCTTAACACCTTGCAAAAGCATCAACATAAATTCATCATAGGAAGTTATGATCAACGCAACAACAGTTTTAGAATCAACAGAATCATAGCAAAGGGAACTTATCAAACAAATTAGGCTATTTACAGGTCCTAAAAAATTTTAAAATTTTAAATTTAACCTAAATTTAACCTAATATATATATATATATATATATGTAGGTATGTACTCCCCCAAACTTGAAAAGAGCATTATCCCCAATGCAAAAAGAAATGACAACAAAAAAGAAAAATAAATCAAGGAAAAGCAAATATGCTGATGCAAAATGAAAAATAAACTAAAAAAAGAAAAAACTTACCCAGGGATATTGTTGTGTGTTTTGAGTGTTACGCAAACGTGCAAGTGAAAACGTCGCAAGTAATAAAATGATAAATATAGAGTATCGTCTCCACAAGGACTGGTCTGAAGGACTTGAACTCTTAACTCCTTGCACTGAAATAAAAAAAAAATAGTTGTGATAATAGATGGTGATAAAAAGATAAAACAAATAACTAAAGAATGTAAAGGAAACAAAGTAATCAATGAGAGAGCTGGTTGGATTATTAGGATTGAGAGTATGTCGGATGAGAGGCTTTGGCAAGTTGAATGCTGGAGGCAAGTGAAATGCTGAGGCAAGTAGATTGGCGGAAAGTAATTGCCCAAGCAAGTAGTTTGTAGGAAATAGGGCTCTCCGTGACCAGTGAAATGCAATTGCAAGTGGTTGAGTCGGAGTAGGACTCTTCTCGGCAAGTGGTTACCTTGGCAAGTTAATTGTTGCAGCAAGTGTGATGCAGTAAAAAGTCAATTGTGTCTCACGTGCTCGGCAGAGCGCTCTTCAATGCCTTCATGTTATTTTTAACTTGAAGGGCTGGCGCTTGTGCAAATCTTGGTGACATGTCTGTCACACATTACTTTAACAAGAATGAACACCGTCTTTCCTTAAAATCTTGTTAGCCGCTTGAAATTCTCACCGTCGCCAAGCTCGTTCACTTTGTCACTTTTTGGAAACTTGGTTCATGAGGGAATTGGTTTCCTTCAGCTCTCGCAATGTTAGAAAACCTGGATTCAATTTAGTCCGTTGATCTTCATCAACTCTCGTGATGTTTGGAAATCAACTCAATTGAGGAACCTCCAATGGCTGTCACTTTATCAGAATGGTTCTTTCTCGCGAAACCTTCATTGATCTCCCTCTCCCTTGTATTGTCACCAATTTAGGGATTTGAGTTTCAACAAATGATTCTCACTCAAGTGTTTATCTTTAAACTGCTCAAATTGCAAGAACAAGAATTGAATCAACATTGTGCATTTAACTTAAACCAAAATAAAATCATCCATACAAAAAATTCTCAAAACCTAATAAAACAAACCATCTAAGTTTAGTTCATGGTTGGGAGGAAAGAAACTACAAAGAAATATTCCCTAAACATGAAGGGTGATGTGCGATTAGAGAAATGAAAGAAAAGAGGAAATGAGCTTCTGAATCTGATTACTCTATTGATCAGTTTTCCCTTGATCTCTCCCTCTCGATCTGACTTCCCCAATTTCCTCTCTCTAATCTAATCCCCTTTCCTTCATGTGTCGATCCTTTAAATAGGTGTGGAGGGGAGTTTGTTGCGTGAGAATTTGGTGGAGATAGGCTTCCATTTCGAATTTCAAATGTAGGAGATAATGTAGCTGATAAATAAATCAAAATTGGGGATTTATCCTTTGCATTTAAATTTGAATTGGGTGGTTGGAGATCCTAGCCGCTTTGATTCCTTAAACACCATGGCAGACTTCGACAATTGGCTCAACAATTCATCTTGCACACAAACAAGAAAAAGAGCAGCATTTTTTTCTAAAAAAGTAATAAAATGCATGGCCAAGCACATTGAACTACTAAATTATGAACTTATGCATGAATGACTACAAATGCAACTAAAATGAGCTTAAGTTAACAATAATGCGAGTAAAAAGGGTAGGAAAAATAGTACTTTTACACACTTATCACACCCCAAACTCAAAATATTACTTGTCCTCAAGCAATGCAAAACTAACCATCACCTGCCAAGGCATTTACCAAATACAAACAAGTTGCATACTTGACTTCAATCTTTAGAACTGGGGCAACTAGTATTAGTTACCTTTGTGACTTTAGGCAAAATATAGAAAGATAACTAAAAATTCAGTATGATGCAAGTGAAGTGTGTGCGTAGTCATGTACAAGTTAATCATAGAAGTTTCTAGCAAAACCTTAATTTTATTAACTTGTCGAGGCAAGCGATCTAACTAGAGCCAATTTCGGGCACCTCTAGCAATAAAAAGGTGGTTTTCTCCTAGTCTTATGGCGCTATGGCAATCTGGTTATAACCTAAGTATCCATCAAGAAAACAATAAAAGGTTTTCCTGTAAGACGGTCAAGCATCTGATCAATAAAAGGGTAAAGGAAAATAATCTTTCCTAGTAGCCTTATTTAACTTATGATAGTCCATGCAAACTCTCCATCCTGTGATAGTCCTAGTAGGAATAAGTTTATTGTTTTCACTTCTTACCACGGTCATACCTCTGTTTTTCAGAACACATTGTACCAGACTTACCCATGAGCTATCGAAGATAGGGTATATGATACCAACGTCTAGCCACTTTATGATTTCCTTCATCACAACTTGCTTCATGGCTGGGTTAAGTCTCCTTTGGGATTCAATGGAGTTACCGTGGCCCTCCTCTAACAGGATCTTGTGTGTGCATACTACTGGTCTGATCCCCTTCAGATCTGCTATTGTCCAACCTATTGCCTTTTTGTACAATATCAATACATCGATCAATTTCTATTCCTATTCAGACTACAATTTAGAAGAAATAATCACATGCAAGATATCGCCCACTCTCAGATAAACATACTTTAATTATTCTGGCAAAGGTTTTAATTCTAAAATAGGGGGTTGCTCAATGGAAGTTTCTCAGGTTTAAATTCTGTATTTGAAAAATCAAGGGATTCAAAAGTCTTACCTGGTTGATTCACAACCCAATTCACCTCATGTTGCTCTATAGTGTTTAGCTCGATCTTATTTGTCTTTTTTATTTCAGAATTGGCAAGAGAATTGTTGAGGCAATAGTCCTCTACATCAAAGTTGAACTTTGTCGTGGTTTCTATTGCTTGGCATTCTTCTGGATCGTCGACATCCTTGGATGTTTTGAACACTCTGAGTGTGACCTGCTGCTCATTTACCCTCATGGTGAGTTCTCCTCTTTCAACGTCGATCGAAGTCTTCCTTATTGCTAAGAATGGTCTCCCAAGGATGATGGGTGCAAACTCATCTGCTTTATAATCCAAAACAATAAAATCCTCGGGAAAAATAAACTTATCAACTCTTACCAGAATGTATTCAATTTTTTCCTCAAGATGCACATATGATCTGTCAGCAAGCTGCAGCATAAATGTGGGGGGTATAACCTTACCTATGCCTAATCACTGGAAAACATACTTGGGCATAAGATTTAATCTTGCTCCATGATCGCATAGAGCTTTTCTGATGTAATGCTCGCCAATGGAACATGGTATTGTGAAACTGCCTGGATCTTTAAGCTTAGAGGGCAATTGGTTGTTTAACATTAACATGCATCTTTCTGTCAAGGCAACTATCTCAAACTCGCTCAACCTCTTACGCTTAGATACTATTTCTTTAAGGAACTTGCTATAATTCGGCATTTTCTCGATTGCCTCAACCAATGGTAAGTTGATGTGGAATTGTTTAAGAATGTCAAGGAACTTCTTAAACTGGTACTCATTCTTCTACTTCTTTAACCTCTGTGGAAATGGTGGTGGTGGTATGTTCTCTTTGTCTTTACTCACTTTGACTGGATTGGCTGTAATAGACGGACTTACCGCGGCATATCGAATTACTGTGGCATTCGCTTCTGAAGTCTCTCCTTTATCAGTCAACGTATGCTCATCCTCCTCAGGTTAGATAAGATCTTTACCCACCTTTGCTCCGCTTCTGGTGGTGATTACTTTACAATGCTCATAGCCTGAACTTCGTGCAACCTCAATATTGCTAGGCAAGGTTCCTTATGGCCTCGTGCTTAGGGCTTGGGCAAACTGTCCAACCTGAGTTTCTAAAGACTTAATTGCTATTTCTTGACTCTACATCCGAATTTCTGTCCTGTTCATAAAAGAGTCAGTCTTTTGCATGAAATTGCTAGTTTCAACCATATAAGATTTAGTTTTAAGCATAAAAGCATTGAGAGTGATTTCCAAAAAACTAGCTGTTGATTGTTGTAATTGATTCTGTTGTCGTGGCCTATTCTGTTGGAATCCTGATGCTTCAATATTCTGATGAGATGTATTATTGTAGCCATTCTGATTATTTCATGAGAATTTTGGATGCTGCTTCCATCTCGAATTATATGTGTTGGAATATGGATTGCTGTTTATGTTGTAGTTTCCAACGTAAAAACTGGTTTCTGTGGACACTCAGAAGAATCATGGTTATCATTATAAAAATCACAAGATGAATATACTACCTTTACCTCATGTGTGTTGCTGGGACGCTGCAGATTTTTAACCATATTGGTTAAAGCGGCCAATTATGCTGAGAGGGTATCAGTTGAATCAAGCTCAATTGTTGTGGCATATCGCATTGTCTGTCCCTTTTTAGCTATTGGAAATTGATAATAATTGTTGGCAATTCTATCAAGAATCTCAAACGCTTCCTCTGGAGATTTATCTATGAGTGTTCCATTTGCTGAGGCATCTAGCATCATCCTCGTTGGTGCGTTGACTCCATTGTAGAACATCACTACTTGCGTCAATTCTTGAAATTCGTGTATGGGACATTTGCAAAAAAGCTCTTTGTAACGATCCCAAGCCTCATACATACATTCGTCATCTGCTTCATGTAAAGAGGTGATATCATTACGTAATTTATTTGTCATGCTAGTAGAATTGTACTTGACAAGGAAACTTCGGCATAGATCTGTCCAAGATTCTAGAGTGCCTGGTGATATACTATTAAACCATGTTCTTGCCATATCCCTCGGTGAATAGGGAAAAAGTCTAAGTCTAAGGACATCCTCATGGACTCCTTGCTGTTTGAAAGAATCGCAAACCTCTAAGAAAGATCTTACATGTTGCCTGGCATCTTCGTTTGTTGAGCCGCCAAATTGCCCAATTGAATTTAGCATATTGGACATTACGGGCTTCAATTCAAAGTTTGCGGCTTGAATCTCAGGAGTAGCAATTCCTGGTAGTAAGTGATCTCGAATGGGTCTATTTCGTACTCGAACTGGTTGATCCGCTACGGCTGCATTGCTTCCTGCCGCGGCATTCTGATTGCCATTGGCAATTGGATCTGCCATAACTATGCGTAGTTCTTTTCTTCTCCTACACAGTACACGTTCAATCTCAGGTTCAAGTGGATAGTCTTGTGCCTTGGTCTTGCCCGGGTCATACACAGATGAAAAACCAAATGGTGTTAGCCACTTGAAACAAATAAAAATATCAACAAAATAAATAAATAAATAGAAAATGCAAGAAATTAAAGGTAAAGTCACAATTGCCAGTCCCCGGCAACGGTGCCAAAAGCTTGTTGCTTGTTTTCAGTGCTACGCAAATGTACAAGCGAACACGTCAGAAGTAATAAAATGAATATAGAGTATCGTCCTGATCTGAAGGACTTGAACTCTTAACTCTTTGCACTGAAATAAAAAAGTAGTTGTGATGATAGATGGTGATAAAAAGATAAATAACTAAAGAATGTAAAGGAAACGAAGTATTCAATGAGATAGTTGGTTGGATTATTAGGATTGAGAGTATGCTGAATGAGTAGCTTTGGCAAGTTGAATACCGGAGGCAAGTGAAATGCTGAGGCAAGTAGATTGCCGTGGCAAGTAATTGCCCAAGTAAGTAGTTTCTGGAAGTAGGACTCTCATTGACCAGTGAAATGCAATTGCAAGTGGTTGAGTTAGAGTAGGACTCTTCTCGGTAAGTGGTTGCCCTGGCAAGTTAATTATTACGGCAAGTGTGATGTCGTGGCAAGTCAATTGTGTCTCCATTGCTCGGTAGAGTGTTCTTCAATGTCTTCACGTTATTTCCAATTTGAAGGGCTGAGCTTGCGCAAATCTTGGTGATATGTCTGTCACACGTTACTTTACCAAGAATAAACATCGTTTTTCCTTAAACTCTTGTTAGTCGCTTGAAATTCTCACCATCGCTAAGCTCCTTCACTTTGTCACTTTTTAGAAACTTGGTTTAAGAGGGAATTGGTTTCCTTCAGCTCTTGCAATGTTAGGAAACTCGGATTCATTTCAGTCTGTTGGTCTCCATTAACTCTCGTGATGTTTGGCAATCAACTTGATTGAGGAACCTCCAATGGCTATCACTTCATTGGAATGATTCCTTCTCATGAATCCTTCATTGATCTCGCTCTTCCTTGTGCTGTCACCGATTTAGGGATTTGAGTTTCAACAAATGATTCTCGCTCAAGTGTTTATCTCTAAACTACTCAAATTGCAAGAATAAGAATTGAATCAACATTGTGCATTTAACTTAAACCAAAATAAAATCATCCATACAAAAATTCTCAAAGCCTAATAACTCAAATCATCTAAGTTTAGTTCATGGTTGGGTGGAAAGAAAATACAAATAAATATTCCCCAAACATGAATGGTGATGTGCGATTAGAGAAATGAAAGAGGAGATGAGCTCCTCAATCCGGTCACTCCCTTAATCAGCTTTCCCTTGATCTCTCCCTCTTGATCCGACTTCCCTAATTTTCTCTCTCTGATCTAATCCCCCTTCCTTCATGTGTTTCGATCCTTTAAATAGGTGTGGAGAGGAGTTTGTTGCATGAGAATTTGGTGGAGAGAGGCTTCCATTTTGAATTTCAAATGTAGAAGATAATGTAGCTGATAAATAAATCAAAATTAGGGATTTATCCTTTGCATTTAAATTTGAATTGGGCGGTTGGAGATCCTAACTGCTTTGATCCCTTCAACGCAATGGCAGACCTCGACAATTGGCTCGGCAATTCGTCCTACACACAAACAAGCAAAAGAGCATCATTCTTTTCTACAAAAAGTAATAAAATGCATGGCCAAGCACATTGAACTAGGAAACTATGAACTTATGCATGAATGACTACAAATGCAACTAAAATGAGCTTATGTCTAACAATAATGTGAGTAAAAAGGGTAGGAAAATAGTACTTTTACACACTTATCAGATATGACGCCTTTGGTTCAAGCAATGACTGGAGAGTTCCAGGCCGCGATGGCTAGATTTTTGTACTTGTACCAGCACCTACTTGCAGTTAGAGCGTCTTGCAACTTGGGAGGAGTTGAGTTTACAGGGTTGGCACCTGAGGCATCCGAAGAGTAGATTGCCAGTACATATTAGATTTTGGATTAGATAGGGTGCAATGATGCTCGTAAGATGGGGTATGTTGTGACCCTATTGTAAGGTGATGCATGCAACTGGTGGGTCACTGTGATCACAGGCATGGAACCTGGTGATGTGATATGGGAATTCTTTCAAGCTGCCTTTTGAAGGAAGTATCTAGTTGTTAGATACTTAGATGAGAAGAAACGTGAGTTCATGGCCTTGGTTCAGGGAAATATTTCAGTATCTAAGTACGAGATGCAGTTTGTGAGGTTGAGTCAGTATGCATCTGAGTTGGTTCCGGATGAGAGGCATTATTGTGACCGATTCTGCTATGGATTGGAGTAGGATGTTAAGACATGCATGTTGGCCACTGACTATACATATTTCGATGTGTTGGTTACACGGGCAAAGGACATCGAGTAGAGTTTGGGTTTGTCTCTTCATCCAGGAGGCTCTGCCTTTGGGAAGAGAGCTGCAAATTTTGGTTCCAGTGGTGTGCTGGCTCCTACACCTGTTGTTGCTCCACAAAGAGGCCATGGGCACAGTCGAGGTAATTTTTAGAGAAGGGAGGAAGGACAGAAGACTGTGGCGCATAAAGTGGCAGTTCAACCTAAGGGTGATAGACCTGCGAGGATCTATGCGCATCGCGAAGGGAAGAATAATGCATATGTGATAGCAGGTACTTTTACCTTGCAGTCTATGTCTGTAACACTCATAACGTGCACTCGTAATACGAATATACATTACAGATGCTACTAAAACTAGCTTAATAGATTTTTTTCCGGTAAATAGCACTTTTCAAAATTTTCATCTGAAAACATTTCTAGACAATCGTAGCTAGTTTTAACCCTGAATTGGTTTATAAGTACAAAATTAAGTTATTTGAAAGAAAATTTATTCAGGGTGAAAACGTCGCTCGCTGCCTAGATCCTTTCTTATTTAAAAAAACTTTATGTGATAAGGTTTAAACATTATGTTAAACCATTTTACTTTCATCGTACTAATAACATTATTTCATTTTCATACTTCATAATTTCTTATGCTTTCATATTTGTAAATTTTATACTTTGAAAGCTTGCCAAACAGTTCTTTGAAAATATAATTACATGCCCACTAGTACTTTACTATTTTAAAGATGTACGTACTTTCACTTACCGATAACTTGACTTCCAAATGAGTGGCTCCTCCTGGCTAAGTCTGATATAAGAACCTACGTGTGAAAAAAAACACCCGCTAAGTACGAACTCGGTTAGACAATTAAACTTATTTATTTACACATGAAATGTTGATATATAATACTTCATATAAGAGTGCATTTCATATTTCTCTACGACAAGACAAGTATATCACAATGTACATGTATCAAGTATCATAGCTATCATATAAACCATATTATCATTGCATAATATATTCTCTATCATAGACATGCTTTCATCATGTAATCATTTACGTAACATGTGTTCTATCATATAGCATGTAATATTTATATCATGTATCATCTCTGTCATATGAATCATGTATCGTCATGCAGTCATTTGCATGCTCATGATCTACCATGTAATCATCTTGTTATTATTATCATCATGTCTGGCTAGAGGCCCATGGAAACCCCATAGCCTATCTGCACCATAGTGCTTTGTAGGGTACGTACTCGGGAGGACGCTCTTTGCTCCTTATATTAAAACACCTCGTTAGTGCATTTTGCACTATGGGCTTGGATCCCCAGGGTATATCTTGCTTCATTTTAATCTTGTTATTTTCCATATTCCTTGTATAGACATACATTGCCATTATGCATAATGCATCATCATTTATGCAAACAATAATTCGTACCTGGTATTCCATCAAGCTTGCCATGCCGAGCATTGTATCATATCTTGTATTATGAAGAAATGCAATGCCAATTTCAGTGTAATGCAAACATTTAGAAATGCACTCACCTGGGCCATTTATTAATATGCCTCACTAAGCTTTATTGATCCTTTCCTTTTATAGTACCTCGAATCTTCTTTTGATTCGAATCCAACTTATTTTATCACATTAATATAAATAAACATTTGTTAGATTCACTTATAACAATATTTCAATTAAGCTATTTAATCATTCAACATAAAAATTTTCCATAAATTTTCTTTCTTCCTTATACTGTCAAAACCTCATTTTGGTTCTTAATAACCATTTTGAGCTTCAAATAATTCTTTTGAACTTGATAACCAACATTAGATACAAAATATCTAAATTTTCATTTTCGGGCAGCTTTGTACAACCTTCAAAGAAATATTTCTATAAAATAATCTACAACTCGAAATTCGATTCCGTTTGTTCTGAAATAATCTAGATTAAATAATCTCTTCAACCATATAAATTTATAGCTCAAATTCAACTTGTACAATTTATGGTGAATTTTCAAAGTCAACTTCCAGGACTAAATTCAAAGCAGACTGCTAAACTGTTTTTCTGACCTTTCATCACTTAAAAATTCATATCTTTTTGCTCGGAACTGGAAATCAGTTTCCGTTTGTTGGACACGAAACTAGATGAACACATATTTATATCGGTATAAAATTCACCTTCTAACAATTTTTGTGGAATTTATGGTGAATTTCCAAAGTTACTGCCAAATCCAGTTTTTACACAGTTTCATAAGTAATTTCAAATCTTGTACTAGTTTCTTGCAATTTAATCCTTAAGCTTTATAAAATAACATTTTATCCACTACTTCATTTTTGTACATAAATTCATGTACAAATAAACCATTTACTTATTTCTAATAGTTTTAGAAAGTTTTTCTTAAACTTTCAACTTTATTCACTTTAGTCCTTCACTATTCCTTCATTTTCGAAATAGGTCCCTAAACTTTCTTTTCTTGTCATTTCCATCCTCCAACTTTCATAAAATACTTAAATCTTCATTTCTATCAATTTTCCATAAATTCAAAACAAATCCCTAATTTTTCTCAATTTGTCGAATTGGTCTCTAAGGTTCCAAAAATTTTCATTTTGGTCCCTAACCACAAATTCAGGAAGTTAAGTTAGAATTAAATACTTTAAAAGAATATAATTATTTATTATATTTAAATTTCTTCTAGATATTATCCTATCTTTTTGGGATTTAATTTCTCTTTGACCTTTTCATGGAAATCAAACTCCTTTGGGATTTAACTTTGCTCCACGTCATCTTGGGCTTATCTAGTCATCAATTTCGACTACCATATCATCTTATCCCTTATCGAAAATTGCCCTGGCAACTAGCTCGGCATCTCCTTCATGCATTGCCCTGGCAACTAGCTCGGCATATCCTTCATGCATTTCCCTAGCAACTGGTTCCAACCTTGCTTTGGCAAGTGATTCTGCACACACACAAAAACACGCCAAAGCAGTATCTTTTTCCACAAAATTAAGCAAAATATGAAATCAAGCTTGTCCACCAAGGAAACAATGCAAAAATGCATGAATGGCTAATAATGCAACTAATCTGAGCCTAAGTCTAGCAATAATATGAATAAAAATGGTAATAAAAATAGTACTTTTGAACACTTAACACACCCCCAAACTCGAACTATTGCTTGTCCTCAAGCAATGCAAACTAATAATTACCCGCCAAGACTTCAATTTTCACAAACTTAGCTTTGAACTTGATTTCAATTCTCAGAACCGTGGCACAAAGTATGATTGGCTTTTCATTTTTTGGAAAACTTAGAAGTTACTCGGAATCAAACTATAATGCTTGTGAGTGTGTGCGGAGTTGTGTGCAAGTTGATTTTTCGGATTCTATGCAAACAAGAGGTTTTCAAATTACTTCATTGGGTTGGGTTCTTTTAACATGTTTTAACTAGAGCCGGTTTTGGGCACCTCTAGTGTTTTGTTTTTAGCTTTCTTAAGTTAATTAATTTATTCGACTAGAGTCGGTTTCGGGTACCTCTAGCAATCAATTTTTAGCACATACTAGAGCCAATTTTGGGCACCTCTAGTGATCAATTTTTAGCACATGCTAGAGCCAATTTCGGGCACCTCTAGCATTCATCCAATTTTTATTCTAATCCCCCAGTTTTTTAACTATCAACCTAAGTTCGCTAGAATTCCTTAAATCAATCAAGCCGCACAGTGTTTCATCAAGTTTAGCATCATAGTACGATTCTAAGTGTTCCCACATTTATCCTAGAATAAAAAGTTCTATCAATTAAGTACATTGGCAAAGTCATCATCGGATATTCATCAAATCTAGGCAATTCTTGTTCCAACTAAAGGCATGGCAAGCAATTTATGTATCCTAAATGCAATACTTAAGATGAATGCAACTAAACATGGTAACTAACTAATAACAATCCCCCCAAACTCGAGTGAGGCATTGTCCTCAATGCATGCACAAAGAAAAATAAAAATAAAGAAAAGTAAAATGCAAATGAGGACTTACTTTGAGAGTTTGTCGTCGTGGATGATTAGTTTCCTTTTGGTCAGTGTCTTGATTCTTTTGCTTGAACGCGGTGGTTGCTTCCTTGTTCCCGATGGTGGAATCGATCCTCGTACAGGGTTGTCCTCATCGTCCTCTTCATCAATGTCATTGGCTTTTCGCTTGGGCTTGGAGGATTTGATTGGTGCGGTCTTTGCTGGTGCAATGGAGGACTCCTCTGAATCTGAAAAATCAGACAATGATTCAGTACGAGTTGATTCGGGCATAGGTGCTTTACCTTTGTCCTTTGCAGTGGTTGTTGGGGTGTCTTTAGCTTTGGTTGCCGCGGCATCTTCAGTGTTGGTTGCCGTGGCAACTGCTTGGGCAGGCTCAGTGTAGGTTGCTGTGGCATCATCTATTGCGGTTGCCGTGGCAACTGCTTCATTGGTTACCGTGGCAAGGATTTCGGCAAGAAAGATGGGGAACGGCACGCGACTCTTCGGGTACTTTTCCAGGATGACTTGGGTGATGGAATTGTTGTGATCCTTCAGGTACCGCATGAACATTAATTGTCGATCTTCAATTTGCCTAAGGCGGTTCGCCAACGATTGTAAGAGTGCTTCAAGTTGTCCCGGGGTTACTGTCTGAGTTGCCCGGGCATCAGTTGTTTGAGCATAGGAGTTGCTGAGGCGGCAGGAGTTGCCACGGCAACTAGAGGCATTAGGGATTTTATCGGTGCCTCTCCCATTAGCTTTCAGATTTGTGCTCAATTCCAACCAGACTTTGGTAGGGCCTTTTCATCAGTGGACTCACTTGGGACATGCATCTCCTTGCAAAGATTGGAAATTAAGCAAGGGAAGAAAAGAGAACCCTTGTTTTTGTGCTACATACAAAAATCTCATCACAAATAATTTTTCCAATGTTAATGATGCGATTATGCAAGAGAGAATGTATGAGCAAAAGACGAGGTGTATCATCGGCAGTATTTTGTGTGGTGGGCATTAAAGAAGTTTTAACAAACTTATCCCATAATTTTGCCTCAGGTTTAAGCGAAGGCAATTTACTGTGCTCTTGTATTTACCGTCGTTCAAATGAGTTCCCGGTAGAATGAGTTCTTGAAGCACGTTGTCAAGTTGCTTGGGCGTGAGTTGATCAACAAAGGCTTGATACTCGTCCTTCTCAATGTAGAGCCCGTAAAAGGTGTTGATTTTTTGGGGCTTATGAGTATAGCCTTGTTACGAACAAAAACATAAGGATTATCCGGGTTAGGTGAGTGAGCATAGAATTCTCTTACCCATGAGATGTTACCCGGTTCTGATTGATGGAAAAAGATTTGCCACTTTTGATGTGCAATCCTTTCGAAGATGAATGGTTCAAGTCCGAAATCTTGATGAGAGTTAGAGTATTCAAAGCCTTGTTCTTCGCAAATCTTTCAGCTTTCAAACTTGGAGTGAAATCTTTCTTGAACCACCGGTGTAGCAAACTTCTTGTATCTTGGTTCTTTGGAGGAACTTGGATGAACCAAAAATTCGATTTTGGATGCCATGGATGATCTTGGTTGTAAGTTTGATAGAAACAAAGAAAAGAAAGCAAAAGAAGCTAAAGAGTTGCAAGATGAAAAGTAGGAATATGTTTCTTGGAAGTTAAGGGTGATGGGTTAAATAGAAAAGATAGGTAGTAAATATGGTGGGTGGGATTAATTGGAAAGCAAGAAAACAAGGGTTTTGATTGGGGGAAGGTGACGGCTAGGGGATTTGGGGAAGAGAAAGTGTTTGGCCGGCTATGTAGGGTTTATTTAGGGTAAGTTGGAGGCTTAATATAAGCTTAGATTTAGCTCATTAATTTCCTTGTTTAGGAAGTTTCCTTATTGAATCAAATTCCTCTTTATCTTGAACTCTTTTCCTACAATTCAAAAACAAATAAAATAAGGATTAAAATTAAAGATAAACTAATAAAAGAAAATAAATAAAGATGTGCAAAGAAATTCTTAAACTTAAAATTTAAAAACAATTAGATAAATATGAAATAAAGATGTAGTCTTAATCTTAAAGAAAATAAATAAATCTATCCTAAAAAGAAAAAATAACCGAAATTAATAAATAAAAAATTAAATAGTTCAAAAAAAATAAAAATAAAAAGAAAATATCGAATGGAGAGCATGCTCATGCATCTCCTAAGGTGGCCACTTCTTTGTTACGTTCCACATGGGCACCGTTGTAGTGCTTCAATCTTTGTCCGTTGACTTTGAATTCATGTTCGTCAGTGATGGACTTGATTATCACGGCACCATGGGAGAATGGTTTGACAACTTCGAATGGTCCCGACCATCTTGATTTCAGTTTTCTCGGGAAAAGTTTTAGCCGAGAATTGAATAAGAGAACTAGTTGCCCTGGCATGAATTACTGCGGCATTAGTTTCTTGTCATGCCATTGCTTTGTTTTCTCCTTGTAGATTCGTGCATTGTTATAGGAGAGTGCACATAATTCTTCTATCTTGTTGAGGTCCAACAAACGCTTTTGCCCGGCACTTTCCCAATCTATATTCACGGTCTTGATTGCCCAATATGCCTTGTGTTCGATTTCCACCGGTAGATGGCATGTTTTGCCATAGACAAGTCGGAAGGGTGACATACCTAAGGGTGTTTTGAATGCAGTGCGATATGCCCAAAGTGCGCCATCTAGTCTTACTGACCAATCCTTTCTAGAGGGATTTACAACTTTTTCGAGTATACCCTTCAATTCCTGGTTGGAAATTTCTGCTTGCCCATTGGTTTGTGGGTGATATGCTGTGGCATTTTTGTGTGACACACCGAAGCGTAGTAATATCTTGGCAATAAATCTGTTGTCAAAGTGCTTGCCTTCATCACTGATAATTGCTCTCGGTATCCCAAACCGTGTAAATATATTTTCTTCAAGAATCGTTGCACGGTCTTAGAATCATTGGTGGGAACTACAGCTGCCTCAACCCATTTAGACACGTAGTTGACAGCAAGTAGAATGTTGAGGTTACCGAATGAAGATGGGAAAGGTCCCATAAAATTGATCCCCCATACATCAAACAATTCCACCTCGATGATGTTTTGGAGCGGCATCTCATGTCGTCTAGAGATATTGCCCATCCTCTGGCAACGATCACATTGCTTGTAAAACTCTTGCGAATCTTTGTACAGTGTTGGCCAATACAAACCGGATTGCAAAACTTTGGCCGCGGTACGTGTTCCTCCAAAATGTCCTCTATAGGGTGAAGAATGGCATTGCTGGAGTACATTCTGCTGCTCCTCTTCACGGACACATCGGTGTATAACCTGATCTGCACATTGTTTAAACAAAAGAGGCTCGTCCCACAAGTAATGCTTAGCATCATGGCAGAACCGCTTCTTCCCTTGGTGAGTAAGGCCATAAGGTAAAATACCACCAACAAGGAAATTAACTAAATCCGCATACCAGGGTATTGTCGAGGCATGTGTTGCCGTGGCAACTGCTTCCATGATGGTCGAGGCATGCGCGTCTAGAGTTCCCCGCGGTGTGCGCGTCAAGGGTTACCTAGGCATGTGCGTCAAGGGTTGCCGAGGTATGCGCATCCATGGTTGCCGAGGCAACTAACAATTACTCATCTGGGAATGCATCGCATATCTCTAAATCCGCATCCTTTTCCCTATTGCGTTCTAAGCGTGATAAGTGATCGGCCACTTAATTTTTTATTCCTTTCCTGTCCTTAATTTCAATGTCAAACTCTTGTAAAAGTAATATCCAACGAATCAAATGAGGTTTGGCATCCTTTTTAGCAAATAGATACTTAATTGCCGAATGGTCCGTATGGACAATTACCTTTGAACCAATCAAATAGGATCAGAACTTGTCAAATGCGAAAACTACGGCTAGTAACTCTTTCTCCGTTGTTGTGTAATTCATTTGAGCACTATTAAGAGTTTTACTAGCGTAGTATATCACATGAAAGGTCTTACCTGTGTGTTGGCCTAGGACTGCTCCTACCGTGAAATCACTTGCATCACACATGAGCTCAAAAGGTAGTGTCCAATCTGGTGGAACGAAAATGGGTGCTGAGGTAAGCTTTTTCTTTAGGGTTTCGAATGCTTGAGCGCAAGAATAATCAAAATTGAAGACTTTATCCTGTTCAAGCAAATTGCCCAAGGGTTTAGTAATTTTAGAAAAATTATGAATGAACCTCCTGTAAAAACCTGCATGTCCAAGGAAGCTTCAGATTCCTTTAACCGAACTTGGTGGGGGTAATCTCTCGATCACGTCCACCTTGGCTTTGTCTACTTCAATTCCCTTGGATGAAATCTTGTGGCCGAGCACTATTCCTTCATTTACCATAAAATGGCACTTCTCCCAATTAAGGACTAAATCGGTTTCTTCACATCTTGCCAACACCTTCTCTAAATTGTCGAGGCAACTATCGAAGTCATTACCAAAAGCAGAAAAATCATCCATGAAGATCTCAAGGAAGTCTTCGACCATGTCTAAAAAGAGTACTATAATGCATCTTTGGAAGGTCGTTGGGGCATTACACAATCCGAACGGCATCCTTGGGAAAGCATAAGTATCGTATGGGTATGTGAATGCTGTCTTTTTTTTTTATTTTTATGTTGCTATGGCAATTTGATTGTAACCTGAATAACCATCAAGAAAACAATAAAAGGGTTTACCTGCAAGACGGTCAAGCATTTGATCAATAAAGGGTAATGGGAAGTGATCTTTCCTAGTGGCTTTGTTTAGCTTTCGATAATCCATACAAACCCTCCAACTGGTCACAGTCCTGGTTGGAATGAGTTCATTGTTTTCATTACTTACCACCGTTATACCTCCCTTTTTCGGTACACATTGTACCGGACTTACCCATGTACTATCCGAGATAGGGTATATGATGTCGGCGTCAAGCCAGTTGATGATTTCTTTCATTACAACCCCTCTCATGGCATGATTCAGTCTCCTCTGGGCCTCAATCGAAGGTCTGTGATCATCTTCCAACAAAATCTTGTGCATGCACACTGACGGGCTAATTCCCTTCAAGTCGGCAATTGTCCACCCTATTACCTTCTTGTGTAGCATCAACATTTTGATCAGCTTCTTTTCCTGCTCATGCTGTAACTTAGAGGAAATAATTACAGGAAATGTATTATCGGTTCCCATGTAAGCATATTTTACTTGTCCTAGCAATTGTTTCAACTCAAGAATTAGTGGTTGTTCAATGGAAGGCTTTTCGAGTTTATCTTCCTTACCTGAGTAATCCAGTGGTTCAAAGTATGTACCTGGTCGATTGACTAATCAATCTGCCTCTTCTTGTTGTTCCTCATCGATCGGTTCTTCATACTCCTCAGGTTCCTCTTGATCGGCAATGTAGTTGCCAAGGCAACTAAATTCCTCGTCGAAGTCAAACTCTGCCATGGCATGAAGAAGTTGGCATTCTTATGGATCATCGGCATGCCTTAGTGTTTGGAACACATTTAGTTTAACTTGCTGGTCGTCCACCCTCATTGTGAGTTATCCCTTTTCAACATAGATCAAGGTTCTCCCTATTGCTAGGAAAGGTCTCCCGAGAATGATAGGTGCATGCTCATCTGCTTCACAATCCAAAACAATAAAGTCACCGAGAAAAATAAATTTATCAACTTTTACCAGTATGTCTTTGATTTTTCCCTCTAGATGCACATAGGATATGTCGGCTAGCCGTAGCATAACTATTGTAGGTCTTGCCTTCCCGGTTCCTAGTTTCTGGAAAACTGATTTAGGCATCAAGTTTATGCTTGGTCCAAGGTCACATAATGCTTTCTTGACGTAGTGGTTTCTGATGGAACAAGGTATTATGAAACTTCCGGGATCCTTCAACTTGGGTGGCATGCGATTGTGCAACATGGCCACGCATCCCTCTATTGCGGCAACTGTTTCAAACTCTCCTAGCCTTGTTCTCTTGGACACAATGTCTTTCGGAAACTTGGCATAGTTCGGCATTTGTTCAATTGCCTCAACCAATGGCAAGTTGATGTGGACTTGCTTTAGGATATCAAGAAACTTCTTGAATTGATATTCTTGTTTTTGTCGCTTCAACCTTTGTGGGAATGGTGGTAGAAGTTGGATATCTTCGATCCTTTTATTGGTCTGGAACCTGATTGATGGCATTGCCAGGGCAACTGGAGTTGACGAGGCATCGTCAACTGGGGTTGTCGTGGCGTGCCTATCGTTGGTTGCCGCAATATCCTTATCACTAGTTGCCGAGGCATGCTTATCGCGGGTTGCCGCAGCAATTCCTAGTTCAGCATCTGAGGCTTTGCCGCTGAGTTCGTCTTGTTCTTTTTGTGGAGTTTTGTTTGATGAGCGAGCTTGAGCCTCTTTAAGTTGTTGGCCACTTCTAGTGGTGATCGCCTTACATTGCTCATAGCCAGTTCCTCTTGCGACTTCAGTATCGCTAGGTAAACCTCCTTGTGACTTCTAGTGGTGATTACCTTACATTGCTCATAGCCACTTCTAGTATTCTTTTTATGAAGTTACTATTCTCAACCATATAAGATCCAGTTTTCAACAAAAAAACATTGAGAGAATTTTCCAAAGAACTAAATGTTGTCGGTTGTTGCTGTGGCAACTGTTGCCGTGGCATATTCTACTGGAATCCCGATGCTTGTGCATTCTGATTGTTCTGGTTTAGAGCATTGTTGGGATTACTCCATGAAAAATTTGGGTGCTTCTTCCAAGCTGGATTGTATGTATTGGACATCACATTGTTGTTCCGGTTGTAATTCCCTACATAAAAGCTGGATTCCAGATTCCGCATACATTTAGAAGAATCATGGTTACCACCATATAACTCACAAAAGGAATCCATTACCTTGACTTCCTGTATGTTGTTTGGTTTCTGCATGTTCTGGACCATCTTGGTTAGAGAGGCCAATTGTGCCGAAATTGAGTCTGATGATCCCAGTTCATGTATTGTGGCTTGGCGTCTAACTCCTCCTCTTCTAGCATATGGGAATTGATAATTATTATTGGCAAGCATGTTTAGAATCTACATTGCTTCCTCCGGTGACTTATCTAGGAGTATGCCATTTGCCGAGGCATCTAGCATCATCCTTGTTGGTGTATTCATAGCGTTGTAAAACATTGTTACTTGTGTCCACACTGGGAATCCGTGTAGGGGGCATTTATGTAGAAGTTCTCTATATCGCTCCCAAGCCTCGTACATGGATTCATCATCTGCCTACCGAAAAGAAGTAATTTTGTTACGAAGCTTATTAGTCAAATTTGTAGGATTAAATCGAGCAAGGAAATCACGACAAAATCGGTCCAAGATCCTATTGATCCGGCAGGAATACTATTCAACCATGCTTTTGCCCTATCCCTCGGTGAATAGGGGAATAATCTTAGTCGTAAAACATCGAGGGTGACTCCTTGTATTTTGAATGAATTGCAAATCTCGAGTAAAGATTTAAGATGTTGTCGTGCATCTTCAGTTGCTGAACCGCCAAATTGACCAATTGTGTTAATCATATTGAACATCACCGGTTTCAACTCAAAGTGGTCGGCTTTAATTTCAGGTGTGACAACTCTTGGATTAAGTACTTCAAGATATTCTTCAAGATAGACTCGAATAGTTCTATTTCGTGCAAGAATCACTCCTCCTGCTGGTACATCCTGATTAATATTGCCGTCTTGATTAGCCATTGCTACTCTTAACCTTCGTCTGAGTCTTTGCAAGGTTCGTTCGAATTCTGGATCAAAGGGATATTTTGGTGTAATTGGTCTCACCCTGGTCATATACCAATGCAAAACCAAAGTTTGTTAACCCTTTGAATCTTAAACAAGAAAAATAAAAAGTGCAAGAAAATAAAAACAAAGTTGTTATTGCCAATCCCCGACAACGGTGCCAAAAACTTGTTGCGCGTAATAAGTGCTCTGCAATTGTGCAAGTGTACATGTCGCAAGTGATAGTATAAAAGATATTGTCTCCACATGGATTGGTGCTACTTCAAGAATCTAATCTCTTGCACTGTAAAAAGTAAAAACACAAGTAGGTGATTGTAGGAGTTTAACTAACAACTAAACTAGAAAGCAAATAAGTAAAAGAAGATGTAATCAAATGAGAGAGAATAGGCCAGGTTATCGCGAGTTGAGGTGTGATAGCCGATTGGATCGTCTTGGTAAAAGAGTGTAAGGGCAACTCAGTTGCCGTGACAACTTACGTAGCGGGGTTGCCTTGGCAACTAATCGACGGTTGCCTGGGCGATTGGCTGGGCAACTATTTGGGCAGCTGGGCAGCAACTTCAAGATTCGGCGGAGCGTTCTTCAATGGTTTCTTCTTATCCCTAAGTCGAAACTCTAGCTATTTGTACATACCTTGATAATACATCCCTGCGTGAATCAAGGGTGAACAACAACCAATCTTGCGCTCCTCTTAGCCGTTGAAATCCTTAACTTATTCCTAAGCCAGATTAATCTTCACCATCAATAGATTGAATAAACACCATACTCATTCATTTCTTGAATCTAACTCTCCCGATATTAGATAAATAGATGAAGTTACGAGATCCTCTCCCAATTCACTCACAAACAAGAATAAGAACCAAGAATGAGTAAACCTTGAATTGAAAATGCAAACTCTTATTACCTAAACAAAATCCAATTGTTTCTGACAACCACAAAACACAATAACCTTAGCCAAATAGATTTAGTTCATGGCTAGGTTCCAAAGAAACACAAAAAAAAGAATTCCTAACATAAACCTAATTGAACAAGAAAGAAAAAGATGAAGAATGGTTGAAGCCTTTGTCGAAATCTCTCCCTCCTTGCCCTTGTCGAAATCTCTCTCCTCTCCTCCCTTTGAGTTTGACGGCTTGGTCTCCTTTAAATAGGAGATGGCTAGGTCAAAATCCTTCTTGAGGAGGAAGTTAAGTTGGAATTAAATACTTTAAAAGAATATAATTCTTTATTATATTTAAATTCCTTATAGATCTTCTCCTATCTTTTTGGGATTTAATTTCTCTTTGACCTTTTCATGGAAATCAAACTCCTTTGGGATTTAACTTTACTCCACGTCATCTTGGGCTTATCTAGTCATCAATTTCGACTACCATATCATCTTATCCTTTATCGAAAATTGCCCTGGCAACTAGCTCAGCATCTCCTTCATGCATTGCCCTGGCAACTCGTTCTAGCCTTGCTTTGGCAAGTGATTCTGCACACACACAAAAACACACCAAAGAGTATCTTTTTCCACAAAATTAAGCAAAATATGAAATCAAGCTTGTCCACCAAGGAAACAATGCAAATATGCATGAATGGCTAATAATGCAACTAATATGAGCCTAAGTCTAGTAATAATATGAATAAAAAGGGTAATAAAAATAATACTTTTGAACACTTAACACTTAACAATTTCATTCGATCCAAAATTGGTACCTTTTTCTACATCTTAATTCTTAAAACCGATATCAAGGTACCTATTTCGATCTGATTCACTCTTATACTGAATAAAATTACTTGTTAGGGAAATTTACACTTTAGTCCCCAAACTTTTCCAAGGTTTATACAAAACCTCCTAAACTTTTAAAATCTACAATTTAGTCACTAGCCAAAATTTTGGGTGTTACAATGTCATTACTTTCTCTAATAGATTATGGTTCTATGCATTCATATATTTTGCATGAGCATGCGCATTTACTTGATATATCGATAGAAATGTTAGATGTGGGTATGAGTAACAAGTTCTTTTGGAGAGATAGTTGTTACGAGAAGTTTGTTTAGGGGATGTCCTCTGATGGTTCAAGGTCACGTATTTTCGGCTGATTTGATGGAGCTATTTTCATGGTTTTGATGTGATCTTGGGTATAGATTGGTTGTCTGAGCATCAGGCTGTGGTCAATTTTGAGGCTAAGCGAGTTTCGTTGAAACTTGCTGATGATTATAAAGTAGTGGTTGTGGGTGAGAATGTTAAGTTCTTGTCCAATGCGGTTTTGGCTTTGGAAGTGCAGAAGTTAATGGAGTGTAGGTGTCAAGCATATCTGGCTTATGTTATGAACCCGAGTATGGAAGAGGTGCAGACTAAGGATATCCGTACTGTTTGTGATATTCCAGGAGTGTTTCTGGAGGAGTTGCCTAGATTACCACTGGATAGAGAGGTGGAGTTTTATATTACAACATATACTGATATGGCTCAGGTGTCGATTGCACCGTATTGTATAGCACCAAAGGAGTTGAAAGAGTTGAAGACGCAACTCCATGAGTTGTTGGACCATGGTTTCATCCGACCTAGTGTTTCACTCTGGGGAGCATCAGTGTTGTTTGTGAAAAAGAATGATGGCACTTTGAGGATGTGCATTAACTATCGGCAACTGAACAAGTTGATAATTAAAAATAAGAATTGTTTATGGCGAATTGATGACTTTTTTGATCAATTCTGGGGTGCTATGTTGTTTTCCAAGATTGATTTGAGATTTGGATACTATCAGTTGAAGGTTAAAGATAAAAATGTGCCAAAGACTATTTTTCGTATGAGGTACGGGCATTATGAGTTGTTGGTGATGCCGTTTGGGTGATGAATACTACAGTAACATTCATGGATCTGATGAATTGGGTGTTCCATGAATTGTTGAATCTATTCGTAGTAGTGTTTATTTATGATATTGTTGTGTACTCTCGTACAAGGAGGATCATGATTGACACTTGTGAATTGTGTTGAAAATCTTGTTGGATAATCAGCTTTATGCCAAGTTGAGTAAGAATGAGTTTCATATTAAAGAAGTGGTTTTTCTTGGCCATGTTGTTTCAATGGAAGGTATCCGGGTGGATCTGCAAAAGGTTGAAGCATTTTTGAATTGGAAGCAACCCAAGTCAGTAACGAAAGTTCGTAGTTTCTTGGGGTTGATAGGTTTTTATCATTGCTTTGTGGATGGGTTCTCAAGGGTTGCTACTCCGTTGACCAATTTGTTGCAAAAGGATGTACGTTTTGAATGGTCGAAAGCTAGACAACATGCTTTCAAGAAGTTGAAGGAAGCTTTGACACAAGCTCCAACCTTAATTCAACCTGAGTCAGGAAAAGAGTGTGGTTTATAGCGGCGCATCCTATGTTGGTTTAAGGTGTGTGTTGATGCAATATAGGAAGGTTGTAGCTTATGCATCGAGGCAGTTGAAGGTGCACGAGCGCAATTACCCTATGCATGATTTAGAGCTTGCAGCGGTAATGTTTACGTTGAAGATCTAGAGACATTACCTTTATGGTGAGAAGTGTATTGTATACACGAATCATAAGAGTTTGAAGTATTTGATGTCGCAGAGGGAGTTGAATCTTAGGCAACGTAGATGGTTGGAGTTACTTAAAGATTTTGATTTTATGATCGAGTATCATCCGAACAATGCGAATGTTGTGGCCGATACTTTGAGTAGAAAAGCTGTTGTGGAGTTGAGGGCCATGTTTGCAAGGTTGAGTGTGAAGGGTGATTGAGGTTTGTTGGCTGAGTTGCAAGTGAAGCCATCTTTGTCATAGTTGATTAAGGAAAAGCAACCTCATAATGAGGCGTTAGTACTTCATGTTAAGGATATCATGGATGGAAATCCTACGAATTTTCAATTTAATGGTGATGGGGTGTTGTGTTTTAAAGATCAGATAGTGGTGCCTAGTGATGTTGAGTTGAGGCGAACTATTTTGACCAAGGCACATGCTAGTCCTTTTGCTATGCATCCCGATAGTACCAAGATGTATCGAGATCTAAAGGAAGAGTACTATTGGGTGGGTTTGAAAAAGAATGTGGCTGATTTTGTTGCTAGATGTATGGTATGTCAGCGTGTGAAGGCTGAACACCAGTTTCTTTCTTGGTTGTTGCAACTGTTGAGGATTTCAGAGTGGAAATAGGAGAGAATCACCATAGATTTTGTGTCGGGGTTACCTTTGACACCGACTAGAAAGGATTCCATTTGGGTGATTGTTGATCAATTTACGAAGTGTGCACATTTTCTACCAGTGCATACGTTGTATACCCTGGATAAGTTGGAAGATCTTTATGTTGCTGAAATTATGAAGTTGAAGGGGTACTCAAGTTGATTGTTTCAGATAGAGATCAACAATTTACATTGAGGTTATGGGAGTGTTTGCATCGAGCTTTGGGTACTCGCTTGAATTTAAGTATTTCGTATCATCCTCATACGGATGGTCAGTCTGAGCGTGTGATTCAGATTTTGGAGGATATGTTGAGATGTTGCATCATTGAGTTCCAAGGAACTTGGGAAAGGCAGTTAGTTGCCTTTGATGGAATTTGCGTATAATAATAGCTATCAGGCAAATATAAAGATGGCACCGTATGAAGCCTTGTATGGTAGGAAGTGTCATACACCCTGGTGTTGGGCTGAGGTTGGGGAAAAGTATGTTTCCATGCCTGATGTGTTGAAAGACAAGGATGAAAAAGTAAAGCTTATTTGTGATCGTTTGAAAGTGGCCTGGGATAGGCAAAAATCTTATGCGAATTTGAAGTGTATAGAAGTTGAGTACGCGGTTGGTAAAAAAGTTTTCTTGAAAGTCTCATCTTGAAAAAAGCTATTGCTCTTTGGGCGTAAATGAACGTTGAGTCCAAGGTTTATTGGACTGTATGAGGTGTTGAATGTATTGGTCCTGTGGCTTATTAGTTGAGTTTGCCTCATGAGTTGGAGAAGATTCATGATGTGTTTCATGTATCCATGTTGTAGAGGTATCGTTCGGATCCGTCGCATTTGATGCCAGTGGAAGATGTTGAGTTGAGACCAGATTTGTCTTATGATGAGGAACCAGTGGAGATCCTTGACTCCAGTAGTAAAGTTCTTCGTGGCAAGATGATTGAGCTTGTTAAGGTATTGTGGCGACATCGCAGTGTTGAGGAAGCCACGTGGGAGAGTAAGTCAAACATGATAGAGTAGTAGCTGCATCTATTTCCATCAGGTAAATTACAAGGAAAAAATTTCTTAAGGGGGAGAGTTGTAATGCCCCAGATTTGGGATCGGATTAGAGGATTCGAGTCAGTTTCAGGATTAAATGGAAATAAATATTTTTGAGTGAGGAAAAAATATGGAAAAATAACCTAAAATTATTGTTTAATATGATAATGATTTTGGTAAAATCAATTTTACAAAAATAAGTTTCGAAAAGTGACATTTTGGGTTAGTGACCAAAATGTAAAGTTTTAAAACTATATTTAGTGACTGTTTTGTAAAAGGGTCAAAACTTATAATCTTTAAGGAGCTATTTGGCCAAAGTATAATATCATAATATTATCTTTTAATTGGATATTTTAAAAAGGATTTAAATTAAATAAAAATGCTTAGGGAAATTAATTTCATAATTAGCATTTAAAGAAAACTTTACGTAACTAACTTTTCGCCAAAATATTTCTCTTAAATTCTCTCCCGTCAAACACTCTTTTCTACTTCAATTTTCTCAGGTAAATACCTGATTTCAACATTCTTTTGTTTCCAAATGAATCCTTAATGGTTTCCTAACAAAACCTATTTGATTTGATCTTGTTTTCTCAAGAAAATTCATCCAATTAAGAGGAAAGCCAAGGTTAGAGGTGAGCTTCGTTCTTCTCCTCTAATATAAGGTTCTTTACTAAAATTCCCAAGTTATTGATCCTTTACATATGTTTTCTAACTTGAATTGATGATTCAATTATGGAAAATTTGTAACCCCCTCGACCCGGCTTAGTCGCAAGACCGAACCGAGCAAGCTACATTAGGTTTACCGAAGTAAACCGGGAAGATGAAATCCAAAACGCGGCCATTTTTATCTTTTTATCTTGTCTAGATACTTTATTACTTTCCTACATGTACATATTGTTCACAGGTGGGAACTCATCGCAATCGGGCATCGGGACGATATCCAATTAGACACGAATACAATTTAGGGACTAATTTGCAATTTCAACGATATACAGAGACTTTTCCCAATTTTAAGTTACCAACCTTTAAATAAATATATTTCATGCATAAGTGTCAAAAATTAGATTAATATGATCATCCATGCTCATTCAATTGATAATACAAGATTCAGGGACTAAAATGAAAGAATCCAAAACTGTTTTCCATGACATTAATAGAAATAACAGCCTTTATATCGATACGCTAAGGCCCGTATCGATAAGGTATTGCAGCCTCATTTCGGTACGCCACTTTGAATGCCAAAATTTCCATTTAAATGATAGGTATCGTACCGATACGGACAACTTGCGTTTCGGTACACGGGCTCGTTCCAAAAAGTGAAATTCCAGTATCAATTAAGCGTATCAAAACGCATACACCCGTACTGAAACACCCTGCCCAAACTAACCAGCCGTACCGATACGGTTCCCCACGTATCAGTACGCCTAGGCCTGTAATGCCAATTTTAGCTGGTTTTTCACTCGAATCTAGATGTATTTGAGCCCTAACAACTTGCATACATACATATAATCCTTCAAAGGTACATGAACTACCATTTATACCAAGGTTAATCATCCAAGCCAAAATCATGCTTCCAAAGAATCACTCTAAAGGCATGCTTCCTAAACCACTTTGCAAAACATACCAAAATGCACAAATAGACCATCTTCAGCATAAGCAACATGCCAACACAACCAACACAACATAATAAACTTGTTCAAACTAGCACAACATGGTAACCAACTAGGGAGCTCCAGATACATACCTAAGAAACCATTCATCCACAACTATAAGAAATGATTCATATCAAACTTAACAACATCAAACCAGCATAGAAGCATACTTAAAATTCGTATAAAAACAAAATTACAACTCCCCAAAAACCATGGCGAACACATTGCCTTATTAACCGGAAACATAAACAGAGTTCATACTCAAACTTGTAAATGTCCTTGGATCGCTTAGCCTTGCCTCTTGCTACCCCCAAACCTTAATGCTCTGAATCATTAGAGAAAAGAGAGCGTAAGAACACTTGCTTAGTGAGGATGCTCATAACCCCATGATGTATTAAAACCGTTTGAAAACTATATGCTTGTTTTCCAAAAACATGCTTACAACCAAAGCATTTTCCATGATTCCAACCGAATCAAAGCATAATAACCTTTATGCAACATAATAACCATTCCATGCTTAAATTCCAAGCATTATAAACAAACCATGCTTAAGTCCCAAAGTATTATAAAATAGGTTCAACACATGAACTTTCACATATACATTGGCATTTATAGTGACCCGGATAGACTTCCTCTATCCAATACATATCGGATACACGAATCTCTCATACCATGCCTAGTTAAACCGCATGATATCTCAAACCTTGCCTAGTTAAACCGTAAGATTTGACACCCTTGCCTAGTTAAACCGCGATATTCCACCCTTGCCTAGTTAAACCGCAAGTGTGCCGACCTTGCCTAGTTAATCCACAAGATCACCATCAATTTGGGTTGCCTAGTTAAACTGCATGCCCCAAATGAGGTCCCCAACAGTCCGAGTGGCCGGGCAAACCGCCATACCTCAAGGACCCATGGCCACAATCAATTTTGTTCATATTTTATAGTGCACTTTTAATCCTATGGCATGCCAACTATATCCAATTGTTTCTCACCATGTCACATATCCAATGTACCATTTACAACCCATTTACTTACTGCTTTACAATGCATTAAACAAAACATCACATATACAATCTCATTGCCAATACAATAACACCATTCCCAACCGAAATGAAAACCAATGCTCAATAACATTTAATATACTTTCAATCCCCTGCATATGTACTCAAAATCATGCATTACCAGTAAATAAAACCTGCCATGTTTATTCCAAAACATGAAAACAACATGCTCATATCCAAGCCGATATTCAAGATCAAAATAAGGGAAACTTACTTTCGAGCTTAGGTAAGTCTCTCACGCTTACCCTAAACTCCCAACAACCTTTACAAACCTTTGTAAATCATTTAAAACCAATTTCCACTCACTGATACGCTTCGCCTTCCTTACCAACGCGATACAAGCTCTCGTCAAGCAACAAAACCACGTCAAGCTTCGATGCCTTGATTATCCCTTGTTTTAAACACATCAAACCAGAGGATAAATGCATCATTATGCATTCAACCACTGCCTCAAAAAAAAGTGGGCAACTCTCAGGTTGCCCACTAATAAACCATCGAAAATAAACCAAAATCATCATCAAACTTTTTGAAAACTTAACCCAGCCATAAAACAATGATTCAACCCAACAATCATCATCAATTAACATCCTAAAACCCTTTCCCAACAGCCTCTTACTTCCAGCAAAGATTAAACTCGATTATCTCCACAAAAACTCAAATCTAACAACCTAAACAATTAGAGATCCAAGAGTTTCGGGATTCTATTGACAAAAACAACTTATCAACATCAAAATACATCCAAAATATGTATTAAATCAATGTCAAATATTGGAAATTAGATTCACTTCAAAAATTACCTTGTTTCATCAATATTTCCCAATTAAATCAATCAAACATTGATAAAACATTAAAATCATATTACAATTCATAAATCAAGGATCAAATACTTGGGAATTTCAGTAAAGAACCATACAATAGAGGAGATCACGGACCTTACCCCTATTGTGAGATTTCTCCTTCAATTGGTTTGATAAAAGCTAAGAAAACATAAGATTTAGATGATATTTTATAAAAACAATATTAATTAATCAATCACAAATCATAAATACAAGTTAAAAAACTTCTCACCTCTAGATTTTGATGAAAACTTGAGTGTTTGGTTGAGGAGAGAATGGAGAGAAAATTTTGAGAGAAAAGTTATGTGGATTTTCTTTAAAAAGCTTAACTAACTTTTTTAACTAAAATCCCTTTTTAATTAACTTTAAAACACATGTTAAAATATCTTTAATTAAGGGAGAAATCATCAGAAAAAACTTGGTAAAATAGATCCTTAAAGATTCCAATAATTTGACCCTTTTCATTTTAGTCACCTTAAAAAGCAGTTTTCAAATCTTGCATTTTGATCACCAGCCAAAATGTCCTATTTCCAAATCTTATTTTTCAAAATTGATTTTACCATTATCCTTAACATAATTAATAATTATTTTAGAATATTTTCCCTCAATTTAATCTCCTTCAAAAATATTTAAACCAATTAAATCCTGAAACTCTAATACCGGTCCACCAAACCTTCGAACAAACCTTTAAAACATCTAAGCCCAAAACTGGGGTGTTACAAAATTAGTTGAATCAAGGTTTAAATGAGATATTGATGTATTTTCGTATAGGCTCTATTTTGCTGAGTTCTTGATTGATTCTAATCATGATTTTGATATGTTATAATATTAATAAGTTGATTTTAACAATGAATCCCGAAACTAAGTGAATCTCTAATTTTCTAGGTTGTTAGATATGAGTTTTTGAGGAGTTGTGGAGGTTTAATGAATGTTGGAGATATAAGGATGATGTTAATGTGTTTTTAGATGTTGATTGATGTTAATTGATGGATTAAAACGTTAGGTTTTGGCTGGGTTAAGTTTGGAAGGTTTTTGATGTTGTTTTTGGTTATTGTGGAGTGAAATTGGGTAGAGTTTATTGGGAATTTGTGTGAATTGATGTTGATGGGATGTTGAATGTATTTTGATGCATTGAATCCTCTATTTTTGCATGGATAAAATAGGGGAAGTTGATCCTCAAGCTTGAATGAAGTTTTGGAAGCTTTGGAGGTGTGTTTATCGTATCGACAAGTGAGGCTTTGTGTGTTGGTGAGTGAGAACGTGTTTTTCAGTTTTTCAAAGGTTTTAAAGTTGTTTTTGGGAGTTTAGATCAAGCTTGAAACGCAGGTCTAAGATCAAAAGTAAGTAAATGATGATTTCTCTCTCAAACTAAGTTTGGCAATTGGTTTTAATGCACTTGTTTTGATAATTTGATTACTCACTTTTATATGCATGATTTAAGCATGGTTTAATGTTGGAAAATGATTATATAATGATGATGATGCATTTGGATGTAATGCATGTTTTGGAATTGTTGTGGAACATTGGTTAATGCATGGTTTAATGCATTGGATAAATGGTTTTGATTGAGGCATATGAGAACAGTGAATTAATGTTTATGAAATGAATTATATTGGCAGGTGATAGTATGGAAAGAGTATGGAAATGATATTGGATATAGTTGGCCTACCATAGGATTTGAAGTGTACTATAATAAGTCGCTCGTGGTTCGTAGAGGCGATGTATTAAAAGTATTTACTCCGACCATGTGAATCCCAATCTTTTTGAGGTAATACTTCAATGGTGCTTACTTCGAATTTGACCATAGAGATGATGTATTGGAAGTGTTTACTCCAAATTGGAGGATGCGCCTTGGTACTGTAGAGGTAATGCATGTGTTGCATTTACTCCATGCCATCCGATGTGGTTTGATGGAAGTAATGAGATTTGGGAAAGGATCGCCGGTAAGCCAATATAATGAATTGATGTATCATGTTGATAGATTGCTTTTTATATGAGATTTATACATTTGAATACTTTTTAAGCTTTGCATATGGGATGTTATGCATGGGAAGGATCACATTAGGTTTACCGAAGCAAACCTGAGCTAATAACCTAAATTGGTCCATTTTTTCTTTTTGTCTTGTCTAAATGCATCAATATTAACTCATATGGTGAACATACTTCAGCAAAAATGTTTCATTGAAATCAGATTTCAAAATGGGGTTCAATTGCTCAAAAACGCATATTGGGGACCAAAATGTAATTTTCACAAATTATAGGGTCTTATTTAAAATTTAGATACCAATCCTTCATTAGTCCAATTTCACGCTCACGTGTTAAATTCCAACTCAAAACAATCATTCGAACTCATTCAATTGCATACATAACATTCAGGGACTAATATGCAAGATTTCCAACTTTAGCAAACTGATATGTACAAATACAACAGGGCGTACGATACGGGCAAGCCCGTATTGATACAACTTGATTAATATAAACGATTACTTATACTGATATATGTACATCTGTATCGATACGGTGTGTTGACACACCAATACCGATATGGCCCTGACCCTGTACCGATCCCCCTTGTGATTTCTCAAGAACCCATAATTCTAGTGACCAAAAAGCATACTATAGACGCTCTAGGTGAATACTGGAAAAAAGTGGCAGAAAATATGTATTAGAAAATATAATAATGTGCCAAAAGGAGTCTTTTGCGTGCAATTATACACGGTTTGCAAGTAATACAGCTGGTAAGCTGAATAATGATCCCACAGAGATTGACTTGGAATTCAATTGTTTTGATTGTTACTTGTCTTAAGAAAACGTTGATTTGATTTGAAATTGGTTTTGGAAAATAATTAAAAAGTAAAGGAATGAAAGTAAAGACGTTGGCAAGGAAGGTATTTTAATGAATGATGAGTGTTGGCAGGGAATGCCTGGTTTTTACGCTCTTCATGTCGTGCCAGCCTTTAGCAACAACCTGTCTTGGCATTGTTTGCCGAGCAGATTCAAAATTAGCAAAGCCTCTCTCGATGGTCATTGCCCTAAATCGATCATGTAAAAACCCCTATATCTCTATAGTGTTTGTTTTTAAATAAACCAATTTGGTTAAGCACCAATCTATACTCCTAAGGGATAGATTTCACTCAGGAAGTAAGTTCATCTACTTGAACGACTTCTCTCGAAGCTTCTCTCCTCAGTATTCAACAACTTAATCATTGCCACCTCAAGTCTGTTAAGATATTGAGGAGCAATAGGCCAACAGTGCCAGCTCTCGCTTGACAGAGTATTTAGGAAATATTAAAGTTGCCGAATAGATAAAACTTTGCCAAGGCATATTTATTATTAAAAAATAAAGCATGAAAATAACATAAAACCCAAAAATCCCTCACAACTATTAAATTAGTTCATGGTGAGGGATTTAACCAATAATGCACAAACATTTTTGAAATACATCATCCTTAAAAACAAGATAAAATAACTTAAAAGAGAGAATGGGCTAGAAGGGGTCTCTCGATGCAGCCCTTCAAGATCCAGGCTTCTCGTCCAAGTTGGTTGGAGCACCCTTCCACGGTGCAGCCGATCGTCAGTCATCGCACACCAACTCCTCACGATCCAATCTTCTTCGCTCTTTAAGTCTAGCTTGGTTGGTGTTTAAATAGGCGTGCAAGGAAGGGATATGACTAGCTCTTCAAATTTTGAATTTCAACTGCCCAAGGGATAAGGGATTATCTTCTTATCCAAATTTAAATGAGAGTTGATCAGGCTAAGGCTGACGTCATCCTGTCGATGTTGCCCTAGCATCCAAGCTTGGCGTGAATCTGCCCACAAGTCATGGCACCAAATTATCTGCTATTTTTTCAGAGATTGATCCAATTGCTATCTTTTTGGAGCCTAATCATTTCCTACTTTTTCGGCCTCCAATAGCTTCTTGGCGTGGCATCAAGTTCACTTCTCTACCAACCATTGCTTGGCAATGTCTGGTCCATCTGTGCTAACAGCACTCGGCATTCTCTCTGGCGCTCCTTCCTATGTTGCTTTTCTAGGACAAATCCTATGCCAGACCTGCAAAATTGCCAACAAAACAACCCTTCACACTGGCATGGACAAAACTCTAAACTCCTTATGCAAATGCATGAATCTAATCATCCTAATGCAACTAAATGTCCCCAAGTACTTTTGGAGAGGTAACACACCCCCAAACCTAACTCATTGCTTGTCCTCAAGTAATGCAATCAAAATAAAAACAAAAACTGTGAAAAACTTACCTCGACAAAATTTTGGTTGAATGCCAACACGTGCGGGCAAGCAAAATTTAGCTCTATTCCTGTCCTCAGTATCTCAGTGCAATAATGCCAAGCAGGTAGTAATTCAAGTGCAGCAATATAACTCTAGTCAAAGATCATGAAGAGTGCTTAAGTGTAGGCAGTATGCATCAAGTATCCTTTCACTCCCTTAGACAAATTTTACCACCTAAATTCATATTTGTTTTATTATTATTTTTTCTCTGCCAAGGGTTTCTGCTAGCATTCTTTTAAGCTTGCTTCATGACACTATTTAGCGTGAGAGATAAGAGGGAGCATACCACGAATCCCCTCCTTAATTTAGACATCACTAGGCTTTGTCTTCAACTCATACCCTAAGGTTTTGGACTTGAGAACTAAGAGGGAGCAAACCACGAAGCCCCAAGTAGCTTATTATCCCTAAGGTTGAGGAGATTTCTATTTTTTTTCTTGCCTTGGCAGAACATTGATACCTTATTTGTTTCTTTTACCATGGCATCATTTGATTTTTTTTAAATCTGAGCATAGTTTCAAAAAGTCTAAGTTTGCTAAGGAACTAGATACATACTACGTGTTAAGTGAAATTTCAGTTCCCTAAACTAGAGATCAATTGCCAAGCTAACCTGCATACAACTCTGCCGGCATGGCATGACAACTAAAGATTAAAGTTTCCTCATTGGACAAACACCTATATCAAATTAAGCTTGCCTAAAAATTGTTAACATTTTTCAAAATTAAACCGAGGCAAAAATTTCTTTTTCGTTTTTCTTTTTTTAGTGGTTCGGTATGCATCTACTCTAAATGACCTAGATGACATGGCAACAGAAATTAAACATGAAATGCATGGCATAAATGTGAAGAAATGCACACCCCCAAACCCAAGATGTGTATTGTCCCCAGCGCAGGAAACAACACATATATACAAAAGAACAAAATAAAATAAAATGCATGGTCACGTAAATGCAATAAAATGTAAAAGGAGTTTAGGAAGAAGAGGACTCCCCTTCGGAGACTTCTTCTCGTGTGACTCAAGTCTTTCTCTTTATAAATGGCCCACAATCAGGGGCCATTCTTTTTCTTCCCTTCATTGTTAGCTTTGCGGCAGTGGAAGCTCCAACATCCTTGGGGACTTCCTCCACAATTTTGGCAGGGTTTGATGCGGTAGGAGTAGCAGTGGCATCGGACTGGACAGGCTTCACTGGTGGCGTGGCAGGCTTCTTGGTAGACTTTGCTTTGGCAGACTTGGTTTTGGGCTCCTTTGATTCAACATCAGAGTCAGAACTAGCAGACTCAACTTGAACTGGAGACAGTGGGACTGTAGCATCAGACTCTGAACTGGCTGGCATAACTGGACTAGCTGAACTGGCTGGCATGGCTTCATCACTGGCAGAGGGCTCGACAGGGAAATCTGAAATTCTGGCACAACATCAGGGGATATTTTCTTGAGAGTTTCCATGATTATCACATCCTTGGCCTGTATGTAATGTCGTAGGTTGACATTAATCTCCTCAGACTTTTCCATCTTACTGAGTATGATCTCCTGGCGCGCTGGTAGATTTGAGACAACATTGCCACAGAGCCATCTGGCATAGTCTCAGGCATTGTGTCTGGCACAGCTTTTGACATCTTTGGCTTAGGCGTGGCCATTTTTGCTTTCCCTTTGGCCTTGTCCTTTGGATCAACCGTAGTGAGGTTTTTCCATATGGCAGCAGTGATTGTTGTTCCCTTTATTATCTAGCCTTGCTCCTTTTCAAGCCTAGGCACATCACAGCGTATGCAAATGTTAGAAATAAGCAAAGGGAAAAACAAACTACCTTTACCTCTCGCAGCACACTTATAAGTATATTCTATGATAATCTTCCCAATGTTGTTCTTGCGCCCTTTAATGATGGAGTGCAACAAAATCAGCCTTTCTTTCGGGACCGTCTCATTGTGGGATGTAGGCAACAAGTTTGCGTTGATGAAGTGATTCTAGCCTCTCACTTGTGGCCTCAATGCAAGTCTCTTCACCGTCCGGTGTCCGTTGATGAAACTGTCCAAGTTGTGTCAGGTTCATACGGATCTGTTAGCAGCGTTTTCCTCTTGGCAGCATTCATCGAATTAACATACTCAAAATACTCATCTCCTATACCATCCAACTCAAACATATTATTAATATATCCTTCATCAAAACGCACACACTTACCTCTAATCATCAGGAAAGGCGAATCCTTGGTTACAAGGTGCGTGTAGAATTCTTGAACGATAATGGTATAGATCTCCCCTGTTCATTGGCAGAATAGACTTCACTTGTGCAAGTTAATCGTAGACATAACCTCTAGAGGGAAGTCGGTTGTTGCCTCCAATTTGAATTCGAAGTGCTTTTCGTAGCAAAAACTCCTCGAGGCAAAATGTGTTTCAAACTTTTTCTCAATCTCCTCGTTGAAGAATCTTTTGAAGGGAAGAGATGATGAGGCCATTGAAACTTGTTGAAACTTGGAACGATGTTGAAGAATGAAGGCAAAGGACGATTTGGGTTTGTACTTGCTTATCGAAAAGGAAGCAAAAAGTGAGAGAGAGATGTTTGGTTTCTTTGACTGGTAAAAGTATAAAAGTGAAAGGTTTTAGGTTGGTTGAGTGTTTTAATGGGAGTAGTAATTAGGGATAATGATGGGGAATAAAAAAGAATTAATTTAAAAAGAGGTGGAGTGATAAGGTTGAAGTGATAAGGTGATAGGTGATAAGATAGGGTAAGGATTGGAGTGATAAGGTAATTGATTTGAAATTTAAATTTCAACCGAGATTTGGGCGGCTAAGGTTTAAAGCCAAATAAAAACAACTCTCTCTTATTTTACTAGGCCGATAAAACTAGGGTTTTTCCCTCTTTCTTCTATCTTTTGTACCACTACATGCCAAGCTACTCTGGCACTGCGTTTGGCAGACGTTTCTATTGACGCGTTAGCCCCTGCCAGCGACCCTGGCAGTGTTCCTGGCACAATGAATCTGATCAACTCAAAGGAAACCTTTCAACACATTAAAGGAATAAAAACACGAAACTTAAAAAGAAAGAAAAACGATTAAAAACTAAAAATTTAAAAACAAAGAAAAACACTAACCTAATAATTACAAAAGTTCAAACCTGATGGAGTTTTCATGTTACCTCTGCCAAGAGGGTCACCTCTTTGGCATTGTTCTGATCACCTTCCAAGTAGTGCTTTAAACGTTGGCCATTCAACTTAAAGATTTCGCCCGTCTTCAAATTCTTGATGTCCACAGCTCCATGAGCATAGGGCTTCACAACTTCATAAGGGCCCGTCCATCTTGATCTAAGTTTCCCTGGAAACAACTTAAGTTGTCAGTTGAATAACAAAACACGTTGACCTACCCCAAACTGTCTTGGCATTATCCTACTGTCATGCCAACGTTTTTCTTTTTCCTTGTAGATCCTGGTGTTCTCATAGGCTTGTGTTCTGAATTCCTCCAACTTATTTAGGTCTAGTAACCTCTTTTCTCCAGCAGCTCTCCATGCCATGCCAAGTGTTCTGATGGCCCAGTAGGCTTTATGCTCAAGCTCCACTGGTAGATGGCATGGTTTTCCAAAAACAAGTCTAAACGGTGAAGTACCCAAAAGAGTTTTAAACGTCGTCCTGTAAGCTCACAAGGACTCATCTAGTCTCAAGGACCAGCCCTTCCTTGATGGATTAACAGTCTTCTCTAAGATGTTTTTGATCTCTTTATTTGAAATCTCATCTTGCCCGTTTGTTTGTGGATAATATGCCGTGGCAATTCTCTACTGTATATCATTCTTGCACAAGGCTTTAGAAATTAGATTGCATTTAAAATAAGTGCCCTCATCATGAATAATCACTCTAGGGTGCCAAACCTAGTAAAAACATGCTTATGTAAGAACTTGGCAATGGCCTTGGCATCGTTTGTTGGCAGAGCAACAGCTTCTACCCACTTAGATACGTAGTCAACAGCCACAAGAATGTATACATTACCAAATGAGGGTGGAAAAGGACCCATAAAGTCTATTCCCCATACATCAAATAAATCCACAGGCATAATGTTTTGAAGTGGCAGTTGGTGTCTGCTAGAGATGTTTCCTGTCCGTTGGCATCGATCGCATGCCTTGGCATACTCATGGGCAACCTTATACAGTGTGGGCCAAAAGAATCCTGACTGCAGTACCTTGGCACCAGTCTTTACCCCGGCAAAGTGACCTCCATATGGTGCAGCATGGCATAGATGCAATATGTTATGCTGCTCATCCTCGGGCACGCACCGGCGGATCACTTGGTTGGCATATTGTTTGAACAATATTGGCTCGTCCCAATAGTATTGCCTGACTTCCTACAAGAACCTTTTCTTGGCATTGTATGCCAAGTCTGGTGGCAGAATGTTACTTACCAAGTAGTTGACAATATCGGCATACCATGGCATGGCATTAACTGCAAGCAAATATTCGTAAGGAAATTCATCTCTTATCAAATTGGTCTACCATCTTCAAGATGATGCTCTAATCTTGAGAGATGGTTAGCTACTAAGTTTTCACTACCATTTTTGTCTCGAATTTCAAGGTCAAATTCTTGAAGTAGGAGTGTCCATCAGATTAGTCTGGGCTTGGCATCCTTCTTTGCCAAGAGATACTTCAATGTTGAATGATCTGTAAAAACCACAACTAATAAGATCTAAATTTGTCAAAAGCAAATACAACCGCAATAAATTCTTTCTCGGTCGTAGAGTAATTCAATTGTGCTTCATTCAATGTTCGGCTAGCATAGTAGATGGCATAGAAAACCTTGCCATGCCTTTGTCCCAAGACTGCTCCAACGGCATAGTCGCTGGCATCACACATGAGCTCGAAGGGCTTATTCCAGTCTGGTGCCACAACTATAGGGGCATTGATCAACTTTTCTTTAAGCTCCTAAAATGCTCTCAATCAAGAATCGTTAAATGCAAAAGTGGCATTATGTTCTAACAACAAGCATAAAGGTTTAGCAATTTTGAAAATTCTTTAATAAAGCACCGATAGAAATTGGCATGTCCTAAAAAGCTCCTTATACCTTTGACACTCGTTGGAGGCGGTAACTGTTTAATTACCTTAACTTTTGCTTGATCCACTTCTAACCCTCCTTCATCATGAAGTGGCATTTTTTCCAGTTCAACACTAGGTTTGTCTCTATGCATCTCTTCAAGACTTGTTCCAAACTCTGAAAACATTCATCAAATGTTTTGCCAAACACTGATAAATCGTCCATGAACACTTCCATGTTGTGCTCGATCATATAAGAAAAAATAGACATCATGCAACGTTGAAATGTTGTCGGTGCATTACATAGGCCGAATGACATCCTTCCAAATGCAAATATCCCATATGGGCACGTGAAAGTAGTCTTCTCTTGATCATCAAGGGCGATGGCAATCTGATTATAACCTGAATAACCATCCAAAAAACAATAGAAAGCTTTACCTGCCAACCTGTCTAACATATGATCGATGAATGGCAATGGGAAGTGGTCCTTCCTCGTGGCATTGTTCAGCCTCCTATAGTCCATGCACACTCTCCACCCAGTGATAGTTCTAGAGGGGATTAACTCAGCCTCACTGTTTTGTACCACGGTTATGCCACCCTTCTTTAGCACGCATTGCACCGGGCTAACCCAAGAGCTATCGAAAATGGGATATATAATCCTGGCATCAAGCCATTTTGTGATCTCTTTTTTTACTACCTCTTTTATGCTTGGGTTTAGCCTTCTTTGTCTTTCAATGGTTTTGCCATGGTACTCCTCCAAGATAATCTTATGCATGCAAATGGTTGGGCTAATACCTCTGATGTCTGCCAAAGTCCACCCTAATGCCTGCTTCTAGTCACGTAATATCGCCAACAACCTCTCCTCTTGATCATTAGTGAGACCAGTGGCAATGATCACTGGCAGAGTTGAGTGTTCACCTAAATAATCATACTTCAAGTGATCTTGCAGTGGTTTCAGTTCCAACGCTGGTGGCTCCTCAATTGATGGTTTAGGTGTCTTGATTTCTCTGCCGGCCAACTGTAGTGGCTCAAAATAACTCGCCTCTTCAGCCACCAAGACTAGTTCTTCTGGTTCCTCAAACAGATCAGCTATGCCATCTAAATTGTTGCCATCAAATTTTGTATCCCGACATAACTGTGTCGTATCCAAAGTATAAATGGACTCCATCATCTCCTATGCTTGGTACTCATCAGGTTCATCTGCACATTTCAAAGCTTGAAACACATTAAATGTAACTTGCTGGTCATTCATACGCATTGTTAGTTCCCCTTTATGAACATCAATCAAAGCCCTACCTGTGGTAAGAAAAGGTCTCCCCAAATTAAATGGGACATTAATATCAGCTTTATAATCCAAAATGATAAAATCAGCTGGAAAAATAAATTTGTCTACCTTTACCAACATATCCTCAATCTTACTCTTGGTATGTGCGTAAGATCGGTCTGCCAGCTGAAGTGCCACTGTGGTAGGTCTTGCTTCTATGCCAAGCTTTTGGAAAACTGACATTGGCATCAAGTTGATGCAGGCTCTTA
Source organism: Hibiscus mutabilis (assembly GCA_019671005.1). Classification (NCBI taxonomy): domain Eukaryota; kingdom Viridiplantae; phylum Streptophyta; class Magnoliopsida; order Malvales; family Malvaceae; genus Hibiscus; species Hibiscus mutabilis. The sequence goes on along the minus strand of CM033728.1, from coordinate 21,171,823 downwards.
GGTCACACAGTGCCTTGCCCATGAATTTATTACCAATGGTGCAGGGAATAGTAAAACTTCCCGAATCTTTCAGTTTTGGTGGCAAACAATTTAAGATCATGGCACTGCATCCTTCGGTTAGGGCAACAGTTTCAAAGTCTCCCAACTTCCTCTTTTTGGACAGAATGTCCTTCATAAATTTGACATAGTTGGGCATTTGTTCAAAGGCTTCTACCAATGGAATGTTGATTTGCAATTCCTTAAGAACCTCCAAGAAGCGCTTGAATTGCTGGTCTTGCTTATGCTTTTGGAGTCTTGCTGGAAATGGTGGTGGCGGATAGATACGTGCCTGCTCTGCTAGCTTTGCCAATGCAGTGCTAGCATCAGTCTATTTGGCTTTGGTGCTGGCATCAGTGTTAGCATCAGTGTGCTGTCTAGCATCGGTTCTGGCATTATTTGTTTTTGCTTCCTCTTTCTCTACTTCCCTAGGATTATCTACTGGCACAGGCTTCTCATCTTGGCAATTAATTGGTTGTTTAGCAACCTTCTCCATCTCGCACTGCTTACCACTCCAAAGAGTTATAGCTTTGCATTGCTCATTATCTTTGTGCCGAGCATCTTCTGTGTCACTTGGCAATGCTCCATGAGGTCGATTGCTGAGTGCACTGGCAATCTGCCCAAGCTGGACTTCTAAATTCCTCATTGATGCTGCCAAACTCTGGACTGTGGCATCATTCCTCTCTACGTACTCTGTGAGAGTGCCTCCTTGGTTGAGTCTCTGCCCTTGCTGAAAATTGTTTTGGGCTTTCTGTGGCATGGCATTCTGATAGAATGTTGGCATGGCATTGTTATTTTGCCTCTAAGTATTCTGGCACTGGGCATTGTAATGGTTACCTCATTGATTTCCCCAAGCTAAGTTAGGGTTATATTAACGATTGGAATTTCCAACAAAATTTACCGATTCAGGGTTGGCAGGGCGTTCATCCACATGATGATTATCTCCACAGATTGTACATAATGGGTCTAATGCTTTGACTTCTTGGGACTCATTGTTCTTTTGAAACGTTCTTACCATGCTAGTAAGGTTGGAAATCTCAGCATGAATGGATGTAACTTCATCAACCTGAAATTTCCCATTAGTTTTAGTTCTGATCCCAAGTCTAGCAATAGGATATTCAAAATTATTGATTGTAATCCTCTCTAGAATGTCAACAGCCTCGGTATATGTCTTATCAAGCAGTGAGCCAGCTGCTGAAGCATCAACAACAGTCCTTGTTTGTGCATTCAATCCATTGTAAAAAGTTTGAATCTAAGTCCAATTCGGGAATCCATGCATAGGACACCTCTTCAACAAGTCTTTGAATCTTTCCCAGGCATCATATAAGGTCTCATCCTCATCTTGCCTGAATGTAATAATCTCACCCCGCAGCTTGGCAGTGAGTGTTGGCGGCTAGAATCTTGTTAAGAACTTCTGGCATAGGTCTGCCTATGAAGTAACTGAGCCAGGTGGAAAGGAATTAAGCCAAGCCTTTGCTTTGTCTCTCAAAGAAAAAGTAAATAACTTCAGCTTCACGGTATCTTCAGGCACTCCATTTTGTTAGAATAGCCGACAAATCTCCATGAACTGTTTAAGATGTTACCTCGGATCTCCAGTGAGTGCACCATCAAACTGACCTACATTCAAAAGAGTTTGAATCATTACCAGCTTTAGTTCGAAATTGACAGCGTTTACCTCTGTGCCAACAAGTCCTGGCATCAAATTGTCAATGGTTGGTGTCGAATGTTCTCTAATAGGTCTTTCATTAACAACTGGGACAGCAGGTGGTGGTGGTATCTCATTGTCAAGTGGATTTTGTCCATTTTTCACCACACCATTCCCTCCATTACCTTGTTTCATCTATCAAAATCTTCCTTTTAACATCCGCAAGGTTTTCTCAATTTTCGGATCGTATGGCCACTCGTCCACCACAAGATGGCTTCTGGTCATACACCGACAAAAACAAAAGGTAAAAACAAAAATATAAATAAAAAGAAGACAAGTAAGAATTTAAAAACAATTGATACGTTGCAATCCCAGGCAACATCGCCAAAAACATGTAGACTCTCTAGGTGAATGCTGGCAAAAGTGGCAGAAAATATGTATTAGAAAATATAAGAATATGCCAAAAGGAGTCTTTTGCGTGCAAGTATACACGGTCTGCAAGTAATACAGCTGGTAAGCTGAGTATCTATCCCACAGAGATTGACTTGGAATTCAATTGCTTTGGTTGTTACTTGCCTTAAGAAAAAGTTGATTTGAAATTGGTTTTGGAAAATAATTAAATAGTAAATGAATGAAAGTAAAGTAAAGACGTTGGCAAGGAAGGTGTTTTAATGAATGATGAGTGTTGGTAGGGAATGCCTGGTTTTCACGCTCTTCATGCCGTGCCAGCCTTTAACAATAACCTATCTTGGCATTGTTTGCCGAGCATATTCAAAATTAGCAAAGCCTCTCTCGATGGTCATTGCCCTAAATTGATCATGTAAAACCCCTATATCTCTATAGTGTTTGTTTTTAAATAAACCAATTTGATTAAGCACCAATCTATACTCCTAAAGGGTAGATTTCACTCCCGAAGTAAGTTCATCTACTTGACCGACTTCTCTCGAAGCTTCTCTCCTCAGTATTCAACAACTTAATCGTTTCCACCTCAAGTTTGTTAAGATATTGCGGAGCAATAGGCCAACAGTGCAATCTCTCGCTTGGCAGAGTATTTAGGAAATATTAAAGTTGCCGAATAGATAAAACTTTGCCAATGCATATTTATTATTAAAAACTAAAGCATGAAAATAACATAAAATCCAAACATCCCCCACCAACTATTAAATTAGTTCATGGTGAGGGATTTAACCAACAATCCACGAACGTTTTCGAAATACATCATCCTTAAAAACAAGATAAAATAACTTAAAAGAGAGAATGGGCTAGAAGGCGTCTCTCGATGTAGCCCTTCAAGATCTAGGCTTCTTGTCCAAGTTGGTCGGACCACCCTTCCACGGTGCAGCCGGTCGTCAGTCGTCGCACACCAACTCCTCACGATCCAATCTTCTTCGCTCTTTAAGTCTAGCTTGGGTGGTGTTTAAATAGGCGCGCAAGGAAGAGATGGGACTAGCTCTTCAAATTTTGAACTTCAACTGCCCAGGGGATAAGGGATTATCTTCTTATCCAAATTTGAATGAGAGCTGATCAGGCTAAGGCTGACGTCATCCTGCTAATGCTGCCTTGGCATCCAAGCTTGGCAGGAATCTGCCAACAAGTCTTGGCACCATCTTATCTGCTATTTTTTCGGAGATTGATCCAATTGTTATCTTTTCGGAGCCTGATCATTTCTTACTTTTTCAGGGTCCAACAGCTTCTTGGCGTGGCATCAAGTTCACGTTTCTGCCAATTGGTGCTTGGAATTGTCTGGTCCATATGTGCCAATAGCACTCGGCATTCTCTCTGGCGTTCCTTCCTGTGTTGCTTTTCTAGGCCAAATCCTATGCCAAACCTGCAAAATTGCCAACAAAACAACCCTTCATACTGGCATAGACAAAACTCTAAACTCCTTATGCAAATGCATGATTCTAATCATCCTAATGCAACTAAATGTACCTAAAAACAAGCAAAAGCTTTGTAAGATTGGCATTAAAAACAATACTTTTGGAGAGGTAACACGTACCGATATGGTACCCCGCGTATCGGTAAGGCTCTTTAAAATTGAAAGGATCGTACCGATACTCAAACTCGTGTACCAACACCAGTGCAAATATTTCTCAAGGCGTACCGATACGGTGGCTAGGCATACTGATACCTTTTATTAAATTTTGATAGATTGAGCCTTCCCAGACCCCGCGTACAGATCATTGGGTACCCATAACGGTACGCAATGGCCTATAATGTCCTCTAGGTCCAACATATAACACTTTGGCTCAGTCTAAACCCATTCAACACATATATAAACATCATACAACATCAAGAACATGCTTAACATCAACATACCAACATTTTAAACCATCTTAGCAAGCCTAGCACTTTCATTAAATATCATCTAGATGCATGCTTGCTACTCAACATGTAAAAACCTCAAACCAATCCTCAAATAAGTATAAATGGCCAATTACACATCCAAAACATGAACATAAACTTACACAACCAGTGAGTTTAGCAAACAACCCTCATAAATATCAAACGACCACATTGCCTTTATTACTACAAGTCTAGATAAAAAACCATACTTTCACAAATACAAGTCATTGGATTTTCCTTCACTTGCTCACTACCTCCAACCTTTATTTATATGCATTGATTGAAAAAGAGAGAGTAAGCACACTAGGCTTAGTGAGGAATGCACTAAAACCAACCACCATAAATGCATTTAAAATCATTTAACAATCCTTTTGAGAAACCACTTTCCAAAACACTTTTCAATTAACATTTCGACATCATGCCTTATCAAACCATGCACTTAACAGTTCCAAAACATACATCTTAACCAAATGCATCATGTATCATGGAACAACAACAAAATCCCATTTGTTACCCTCAATTTAAGATTTCCCATGCATACTACCAACGCAAGGCTTAAAGAGTAAAACATGTTTAAACCAACATTAAACAACGTAATCCATCACATGATACATCATCAATTATATTGGCTTACAAGTGATCATTAACCAAGTTCCATTTTTCAAAACATAACATTGAATACACGAATTCAACAAGTGTTCCTAACACTTCATGTCATCACAACCGGAATTAAAGGTACATTTACAACCGGGTATAATCACAACCCCACACATCGGTTGGATGCATAACCCACTAACGGGAGTCTTCGGTACAAAGATCAAAAACCCTCGACCGTTATATGTAATTCCCCGGTTTTGGGCCTAGAAGTTTTTAGGCTTGTTAGACGGTCCTGTGGACCGGGTGAGGGATTCGAGTCGAGTTCGAGAATAAATATTTTTGAGTAAGATAAAAATATGGAAAATGGTTAAAAATCATATTTAAATATATGAAAAATATTGGTGAAATCAATTTTGGAAATTTTGATTTGGATGGGTGATATTTTGGTTAGTGACTAAAATGAAATTTTTGAAAACTATTTTTAAAGGTGACTAAATTGTAAAGGATCAAATTCTTAGAATCCTTAAGGAGCTATTTTACCAAGTTGTTGCTGGTGGTTTCTCCCTTCAATTAAGACCTTTTAACATGTGTTTTTAAATGTAATTAAAAGGGATTTTGATAATAAAAGTTAGTTATTGATTTTAAAGAAATTTGACGTAAACTTTTCTCTCAACTTTTCTCTCCACCTCTTTTCTGCCAAACACTCTTGTTTTCATCAAAATCCAGAGGTGAGAGATCTTTTTACTTGGATTCTTGATTTGTAATTGCTTCTTTACCTTTGATTTATAAAACCTCCTTGAAATCTTGTATTTTTCTAGCTTTAATCTACCAATTGAGGGAGAAATCACACAATAGAGGTAAGGTTCATTCTTATCCTCTATTGATGGTTCTTTATTGATATTCCTAAGTATTTGATCCTTGATTTATGATTTATAATCTGATTTTATGTTTTTATAGTGACTAATTGATTTAATTGGGTTAATTGGTGAAATTATGGAAGATTCGTACTGGATCTATTTTCCAGTGTTGAGGATTGATTTTAAACATATTTTGGATGATTTATAATGTTGATAAGTTGTTTTTAACATTAGAATCCCGAAACTCCTTGAATCCTTGATTATTAGGTTGTTAGATTTGTGTTTTTGTGGAGTTGTGGTGGCTGTGTTGTTGCTAGAAGTTTAAGGATGATATAATCTTGTTATTAGATGTTAATTGAAGTGTTAGATTGATAGATTGTGCTCGGGTTGTGTTTGGAAAGAGTTAGATGATGATTTCGTTTGTTGTGGATGGGTAATTGTGAAAGGATTGTGAGGGTTTGCAAGGAATTGTTGTTGCAGTGTTGTAATGTGGTTAAAAAAGGGGAGGTTGAAACGGAAGTGATCGGTGAAGCTTTGGAGGCTTCGGACACTTGAATTCGTGTCGGTAAATTAAGGTTTCGCGTATCGGTGAGTGAGAACGTGGATTTCAGCTTTGAAATGATATAAAGATGGTTTATGGGAGTTTAAACTGAGCTTGAAATGTTGGTTTAAACTCAGAAGTAAGTATGATATGGTTTCCTCTCTCGGTCGTGCTATTGTGAAATGGTTTTATTCACTTGTTTTGATTTACATTGTACCTATTGTTTAAGCATGTTTTAAAAGTATGTGAGATACTGATTTGGATCTTGAAATGATGATGGATGCACATGGTAAGTGATCCATGTAAGTATATGGTTTATACTTGAGTTTTAAGCATGTGTTGTTGCTTGGGAAATGAATTTGTTTTATGCTTATAAAAACAGTAAGGTAAATGGTGAATTATATTGGCAAGTGATGTGGTTTAAAAATGTTATCAAATATAGTTGGTCGGCCATAGGATTGATAGTGCACTATAATAAGTCGCCTTGGATGTTGAGGGGTTTTATATGGTGTACCGAATACTCCATCCAAGTACCCTAACGATCGAGGGTCATATGGTACCGTAAACTCCCGTTAGTGGGTTAAGCATCTAACTGAGGGTTAGGGTTGTTGTCCCTATGGGTTGTAAGTGTACCCGGTTGTAATGTACCGCGATTGTGATTGTATCACTATTCCGGTTGAGATGGCTTGAAGTGTTGCGAGGACACTTGTTGAATTCATGTACCCGATGAACTATTTTGATAAAGGAACTTGGTTATGATCACTTGTAAGCCAATATAATTGTTAATGTATCATTGAAAGGTTTATGTTGTATAATGTGGTTGATACATGTTTGCTCTTTAAGCTTTGCATATGGTTGTTATGCATGGGAAGGCTTAAATTGAGGTTTAGCAATGGGATTTGTTGTTGGTTAATGATACATGTTGCATATGGTTTAATATGTTGGTTTTTAAAGATGTTAACTGCATGGTTTTCAAGGCATGATGGTTTTAATGTTGTTTAAAAATGGATTGAAATGAGATTTCAATGAGTTGTTGAGAAATGGTTTTTAAATGCATTGATGGTGTCTTGCTTTGAGCACTCCTCACTAAGCCTAGTGTGCTTACGCTCTCTTTGTCCATCAATGCGGGGAATTAAAGTTTGGAAGGCAACAGGAAGCAATGATCGACAAAGACTTGTTACCAAAAGTATGTTTTTGAGTTAGACTATAAGTAATAAGGGCAATGGGGTTTCCGTTTTTATTTTGGAAGATGTTTTGTTAAACTCCCTGGTTGAGCAATTTTATTTTGTTGCTCATGGTTTGTAAATGGCCATTTTGGATTGTTTGTGGTGATGGTTTGAGATTTCATGCTTTGCTTACTTTGGTTTCTAGGAAACATGCCTCTAGATTACCTTTGAAGTATGATGCCAGGTTTTGGTGTTGAATCTGAGATGTTTTGTTGTGGAATGACCCTTGAATGTGTTGGATGTATGTTAGAAGCATGCTTGGGTGTATTGGTATGTTCGAAAGGATGTTAAACCAGTAAAAGAGGATGTTTTAGGTCCAGGCGTACCGGTACAGGTGTCCCTATTTCGGTACGAGTAAGCCATCCCAGGCTTAGCATACCAGTATGCGAGCAAGCATTTTGGTACAGGCTTAGGCCATTTGAGGCCAGTGTTTCGGTACACAGGGGACCGTTTCGGTACGGCATAGTGTATTTTGACAGGGCGTATATACGGGGGCGTAACGATACGAGTTTTGGCTACTGGAAAATGGGGATTTTAAAATTACAGTACCGTACCAATACGTGTGTACATGTACCGATACGACTACAGTTAATTCGGTTATTTGAGAATTCTGAAGTTCTATTTTCTTTCGTTTTAGTCCCTGAATAGTGTGGATGCAATTGCTTGAGTATGGATGATCGTTTTGAGCTGAGTTTTGACATGAATGTATGATAGTGGAAAAAATAAAGTTGGTAACATTAAAATGAGATAAGTCCTTATAGTTTTCCGAATTTGCAATTTGCTCCCCAAATTGCAATTATGCTCAATTGGATGTCAATTCGATGCCTGATTGAGTTGAGTTTTCACCTGTGATCAGTATGTACATGTAGGATAATAATTTGCATCTAGATAAGATAAAAGAAAAAATAGACGGTTTACTTTGGTAAACCTAATATGGCTTGCCCTGTTCGGTCTTGCGACTAGGCCAGGTCGAGGGGGTTACATTAGAGTACTTGGATGGAGTATTTGGTACATCGGATCAAAACCTCTCAACATCCAAGGTGACTTTTTATAGTGCACTATCAATCCTATGGTTGGCCAACTATATCCAATAACATTTTGAAACCTTTTCATACCATCATTTGCCAATATAATTCATTTTATGAACATTAACTCATTGTTTTAATATGCATCATCAAAATCATTTAAATAATGTAATCAACCTTGCATTAACCAATGTTCAAAAACATTACTAAGACATGCATTACCTCACAATGCATCAACTTCATCATATAACCAATTTCCAGCATTAAACCATGCTCAAAACATGCATATACAGTGAGTAATAAATTCATTAAAACAAGTGCATAAAAACCAATTGCCAAACCAATTTCGAGATAGAATTCCTCCTTTACTTACTTCCAAGATTAGACCAACATTTCAAGCTTGATCTAAACCTCTAAATACAACTTTCAAACCTTTAAAAAGCTGTAAAACTCATTCTTACTCACCGACACGCAAAGCCTCACTTGTCGATACGGTAAACACGCCTCCAAAGCTTCTGAAACATCCGTTCAAGCTTGAGGACCAACTTCCCCTATTTTATCCACACAAAAACAGAGGATTCAATGCATCAAAATGCATTCAACAGCCCAACGACATCAATTCACACAAATCCTCAACATCCACTACCCAATTTCGCTCCACAACAACCGGAACCAACATCTAACATCTTCCAAACTTAACCCAACCAAAACCTAACATTTTAACCCTGCAATTAACATCAATTAACATCTAAAAACACAATAACATCATCCTTACACCTCCAACATTCATTAAACCTCCACAACACCTCAAAAACTCACAACTAACAACCTAGAAAGTTAGAGATTCACTTAGGTTTGGGATTCCAATATTAAAGCCCGCTGATTAACATTATTAAACATCAAAATCATGATTAGAATCAATCAAGAACACAGCAAAACAGAGCCTATATGAAAGTTCATCAATTCAATCAATTAAACCTTGATTTAACCAATTTTCCATTATTAAATCATCAAACCAAGTTAGAAAACATATGTAAAGGATCAATAACTTGAGAATTTCAGTAAAGAACCTTGTATTAGAGGAGAAGAATGAACCTCACCTCTAATGGATGCCTTTCCCCTTAATTGGATGAATTTTATTGAGAAAACAAGATCAAATCAAATAGGTTTTGTTAGGAAACAATTAAAGACCAATTTGAAAACAAAAGAATGTTGAAATCAAGTATTTACCTGAGAAAATTGAAGTGAAAAAAGAGTGTTTGGCTGGAGAGAATTTGAGAGAAAAGCTTTTGATGAAAAGTTAGTTACGTTAAATTGTTTAAAGCTTTTTAATTATCCAATCAATTCTCCAAGCCTATTTTTATTACTTTAAAGCCATTTAAAATAGCCAATTAGATGAAAAGTCTAATATTAGATCTTGGTTAAATAGCTCCTTAAAGATTCTAAGTTTTGACCCTTTTACAAAACAATCACTAAAAACAGTTTTAAAACTCTACATTTTGGTTACTAACCAAAATGTCACTTTTCGAGACTTATTTTCGTAAAATTGATTTTAACAAAATCATTTACATATTAAATAATGATTTTAGAACATTTTTCCATGTTTTTATCTTACCCAAAAGTATTTATTTCGAATTAAATCCCAAAACAGACTCAAATCCTCTAATCCGATCCATCGGACCGTCTAAACCACCTAGAAAACTCCTAGGCCCAAAAACGGGGCATTACAATAGGCCTTCAAACATTGTCATTTGACTTTGAAGATTGGGCTATCTTTGAGATCTTTGATGTCCACAACACCATGTGGATAAACTTTGACAACATGGAATGGGCTAGACCAACGAGATTTTAACTTGTCGGGAAGAGTTTTAAGCGAGAATTGTAGAGTAGAACTGTAACACCCCGATTTCGTCCCGGATCCGGAACATCACTTTCGAGTCACCCAAAACTGACCCATTAAAATTTCTCGTTTAAAACCACAAGTTAGGAATTCTCAAAATAATCCATTACCCTAAAATCCACATAAATAATAATATTAAAAGGGATTTACAAAATATAAGTTCCAATTAAAATACTTCGTTTGACCAAATACAGTATCAGAATAAAATACAAACTCGACTGTGGTAAGGTCCTATGAATACAACCAGTCCAAACTAAACATCAAGTACTGTACTCTGAGATTGGCTTGATGCTGGAAAATCCTCCCCGATGTGCTCCTCCAAACACAACCTGTCAACCTACGCACGGAAGAAACCACAATTCCGTACGCTGAGCTAACAAAGCTCAGTGGTACATTTCTACTCTACCGCAATTCATGAATATTATAAAACAAGCATGCATGATAATATAATCAAGAGTGCACAAAAAGGCTTTTCCACATCTAAGGATCATCTTCTAGCCTATCCTAGCTAGAGCTTACCACTGTCTCAAGATACCACTTACCGTACACGAGGCCCCACCGACCACTAAATTATGTCCCATACCCGGATCACATAGCCCAAGGGTAAAAATAGCCAACATCTATTATCATACAACAACGTAAATAACATACATTCTCTAATGGCCAACGTAGCCCTACTATTTATCCCGTGCTCACACAGTCATCGGGTTACCCGTGGTCACATAGCCGTTGGGTTAGGATCATATCCGGATCACTATAGCCATAAATACGTCCTAGACATACTTGGGTCACAATACCCACACGAAGTCTTATCCTCAGATCACATAGCCGAACAGGATTACTCGAGATCACATAGCCCATCGAGTTACTCGAGATCACATAGCCCTTCGAGTTGTATTTCCATATCCTGATCACATAGCCCAAGGATAGGTTTTGGACCACATCCAGATCACATAGCCTATGGACACGTCGGATGTACTCGATCACATAGCCCAGAGTACCCATCCCCATATTTAAGTGCCCTTGCACTGACTCTAGGACATCTGAATTCCTAACCACGACTCATATGACACCACATTCTCCCCCGAGCATCAACATATCTCACCGAGAGATAAAAGACATCCTGCCAACCATTACCAATGCCCCAAGGCATGACTCATTTGTTACACTATTAAATATGTGTCGCTAGGATTTGTTTATGTACTTCTCATTAGATTATCTCATTACTCGGGGCAACCAGCCTACATGGGTATCCCTTCAGCACACAGTAAGGACCCCAAGCTACCCGTAGCAGTATCTGATCCACCACGGATCCCTATGGATTACCATTCCAAGCAACTCTTCCAACTATTACCAAGCCATTAGCCATTAATCCTTATACGGGTTGCTAACCTCGATTTCTCAGTTTTAGAGTTTGTTTTATACCTTTAGGGACCTACCGAACCCTTTACCACGAATTATAGAACCCCCGAATGTGAACTCAACTTTCTTGGGCAGATTTCCCAGCGAGTATCGTTACTCCAAGGTGAGTATCGATACTGCTCTCTTGGTATCGATGCTCCCCTATGAGTACCGATACCCTAACTAGGTTCGAAAGAGTTAGACCACAAGTCGTACCAATATGCTTTTACCCCATATCGATACTCAACATCAGTACTGGGATCGCCCCGTACCGATCCAAGCCTGTACCGATACTCTAACCTTCGAGTACCGGTACGCTATGCCTATCCCAGGCAATGAAACAGTGCGTACCGATACGCCCCTTGCGTACCGACACGCCTAAGCACTACTGGATTTCTATTTGAGTGAGGGGTACTGATACACGATGAGGCGTACCGGTACTCCCCTCAAACACCGTCTCTCAAAATACAAAGGAGTACCGGTACACAGCCACCCCGTACCGGTACTCGAGCCCAGATCTTGAAACTTGGAGCTCGAGATTACACCATTCCCACCTTTACCCCCCATGGTTAAGTCCCAATTCTTTCCTACAAGTTATTTGGAGTATATTAGGTGGTTTCCTACCATTTTTACCCATTATCAACTCCCAAAACGTGATTTACCATTAGAGGGTTTTAAAGCTCAAGAACCCTAACTTTGCTACTCATGAACATAAAACAAGCCAAGCAATCATCTTATGAGGCTCATGAAATGTAAGAGTCAAAAATGTACTGACCTTAAGCAAGATTCACGAACTTAAGCAACAACCAAGCTTCTTTCACCTCTATTTCCTTGCTCCAAGCTTCAAACCCAACTCCCACCAAAACCAATGATGTTTAGCTCGAAATGAAGATACTTTGATGCTGATAAACTCTTCCTTGATGGTCAATCCGAGATTCACACTCCTCCACAACAAGTTTCCATCTTTTACTTTGGGTTGGGGTGGAAATTAGAAGAAGGAGATGAAGAGAGAGAGAGGACAAGGGTGACTTCACCCTCTTACAATGATGGCAGCCCACTTTAATGAGGCATCAGCCCTTGTCTCCCCCAATTATGATTTTACCATAATACCCTTCCTTAAGCCCAACATAAGCCAAGCCCAAAACCACCAAGCAAGCCCACAACACACGGAGGCCCATATAGCCTAACATCTCAGCCCAACAAGTCGGTCCAAGACCCGGGTCAATGCCCATTGTTGACTCAAAAATCTGGGTTGTTACAACTCTCCCCTCCTTCAAGAAATTTCTTCCTCGAAATTTAGATGGATGAAAGAGATATGCAACCCGAACGGATCTAACCACTTCACCATTCAAATAGGATCACCCTGATTAGGGAGAGTTCTCCCTCAATCTACCTTAAACAGAACCATAGCATAAGCCACTCACTCTTAACACTTCTCTTAAGGTTTTCAACGACAGTTTTTCAGCAACTGACACTTACGACGAACCTCTAAGCATGGTAACATAACCAACCTCGAGCCGCGCTGCTTAAACATCAACTTAAAGGGCTCACTTATAAGGGATTCTATCTCGGTTAACCAATCCTTTCTACTAGCATCAGTAAACCAAACTAAACTTGGGCTTCATATGCGTCTAAAACGTTGTACCACATCTACAGACCATTGTCAGGAACGTACCATGTCCAAAAACCCTATTCGGTCCAATCCTTAGAGGACAAGCAAAACCCTCACAGTCGATCATTGTCATCAATTTACCTTGAATCTAACAGCTCTTTTTCCCCAGACTTGAGCCACCAAAATGAGATTTAATCTTCGCTTTATCCAACTGTTTTCAATAGAGCCAACAACCACTCTCGATCCCAACTATTTGGTTCCAAGAAATGACCATCGTCACTTAGGAACTCACTCAAGCAACCCAAAACTTAGCCATTCTACTTGTGAAGGTCTAAACACCTTCTTCCTAACCCTTGCATCGATATGACCCATCAGATGTGGGAAAAACCATCTGACTGCTCTCAATATTTGCCAACTGGTCCATCTAATAACATTTCTTTGCAAAGCAACCACCCAGTCACCCTTAACACAACTACTGATCTACATTTTCGTTGTGCTACTCTGATAACTTCCACAATGTTTGCCTTAACCGATAACAATTCTGATCGACTCCATTGAGCAATCCTCCTATCCCACAAAATCTAGCTCAACAGGTGCACAAGACAAGCAACTATTCTCATGATTCGCCCTTAGGACCTCAACCATGGTCATCATGACTTTTATCTACCTTTCTAACAGTACCTTTACTCTGACAAACAACACACGAAACTCTCACATTCTATGGCCAAAACAAGGTCGCCGATCTCACAAACCCATCATCAGTCTTCCACCATTGTACTACGGCTCAACACATCCAAGGCCACCATACAAGCTACTCACACGCAGACACGATCTCGGCAAAGCACTTGGCATCGACACCCAATTGGTCACTGGCACAAGTGTGTCTCCAACAAGAGTCTATTAAGTACCATGCCAGGAAGCGATGCACACTCACAATGAACTCAACCTTACCTTTACCACAATTTTAAACCACGATCAACAGGTAAGATTGCTCACTCACCAAGGGTACCTCCATACCCTCAAAACACCCACAACACTAAGACTAGGAACTCTTAACCCTCATGTCTACAACCCAAGCTAAAAACACCTTGCAACCTGTAGAACCTTCCTTGAGCTAGCACTACGGAGCACAACGTCTACCTTAGAGAGGTTAAGATCCTATACAACCAACACTAACAACTAGATTCGAGCAATCTAAACTTCACCACTTCTCACACGTAACCTATGATGCACTTGCCCTCTCAACAACCATCTACGATAAAACCTTATCTAGCAAGGGATGTAATTCTATTTGCCATCTAAAGCAACAACTAACCTAAGATTTCCCGAGATGCATATCACAAGAGCCGGTCTATTACACTACTAAAGAGATAAACGGTTAACGCAACAGCTGAAACCAACACAAAACTTAATTACCTAACATATCTTCGGTCGCAACGTTGTCAACTCCAATTTGAGCTACAGACTGCCTAGCAACGCCTCGTGCGCCAACCCTGGCGGTGGATCTCACAGGACCTCCACCTCAATAGCCTGACGGTGCCTTAGCTCCGCTTCTAGCAAAACTCTGATTAAGTTGGGGAGCAGCCAACCTCTAAGACTAAACCGGTGAGTCCTCTCATCCATGATTGTGTAGTCCTTTGCCATATGCCCTGGTTCCCAGCACCAATAACAAACCCTTCGAAGCAAAAAGCATACTTCATGGTGATGACGGCCATAATGCTCGCAAGTTGGTGGAAACGATGGTCCTACAGAACCATCAATACTATCTTCTGAAGTTGGGATCAAAGAGCCTCTACGAACCCTCGATCTAGATCCTGAGCTGACTCTCGATAGCTGGTCCGATGCAACTCTCTTCAAACTCCTTGAAGCGTAAAACCTCTCATACGAATAGGGATAAGGACCCAGGTCTCCACATCCCAACCTCTAGAATCATCGAACTGATTGGATGCTGAGCTCTAAAGCCGCTCAAGTGCCTTTGCACTATTGGCTAACTCAAAGAATATCCCAAGCAAACCCGTTGTCACATGCAACTGAAGGTCAACATTCAACCCTTGTTTGAACCTCTTGCACCTCAACTCTTCCGTGGCAACAAACTCTGGAGCATAATAGATCAAACGCAGAAACTCTTGCTCATAAGAAAACACTGTTCGATCTCCCTAAACCAGATGCAGAAATTGGTCCCTCATCTCATCCATGTGTACCTCACTGATGTACTTCTTCTGAAACTCATCCACAAAGATGTCCCATGTCAGGAGCGCAGGCTTTAGACCCAACTCTATGGTATCCCACCACTCGTGTGCATTGCCCTTAAGAAGGGAAACAATGCAATCGAGATCATCTTTCGGACTTCCCTTCATCTGTCTCAAGATTCTCTGTGTGTCTTGTAACCATTGGTCAGCTTTGATCGGGTCATCCTCACCCAAGCCTTCGAAACTCTTAGGCCCAAAACGCTGAAGCCTCTCTATAGGGGTCTTGCGAGGCATCTCATATTACCTCGGAATAGCTTGTACCACACGTAATAGGGCAGAGGTATGGTCACGAAAGTGACCCACCTCTCCACTACCGATTCCACCTTCCATCGATCCATTTTCTAAAACACAACAAACAAGGTGGCACATCAGGACCCCCAGTCTTATAAAGTACACTTAACTTTAGGGACTTGTATTTGCTAAACACCTTACCACGACCTTTACGACACCCCAGGGTTTCCTAGAATCGACTAAACCTATGCTCTGATACCAAAATGTAACACCCCAATTCTGTCCCGAATCTAGAGCATCACTTTTGAGTCACTCAAAACTGACTCATTAAAATTTCTCATTTAAAACCACAAGTTAGGAATTCTCAAAATAATCCATTACCATAAAATCCACATAGATAATAATATTAAAAGGGGTTTACAAAACATAAGTTCTAATTAAAATAATCTATTTGACCAAATACAGTAAATCATAATAAAATACAGACTCGAATGTGGTAAGGTCCTATGAATACAACCAGTCCAAACTAAACATCAAGTACTGTACTCTGAGATTGGCTTGATGCTGGAAAATCCTCCTCGATGTGCTCCTCCAAATGCAACCTGTCAACCTACGCACGGAAGAAACCACAATTCCGCATGCTGAGCTAACAAAGCTCAGTGGTACATTTCTACTCTACTGCAATTCATGAATATCATAAAACAAGCATGCATGATAATAAAATCAAAAGTTGGGGTGGAAATTAATCAGTAACAAAGCTTCTTCCACCTCTCTTTCCTTGCTCCAAGCTTCAAACCCAACTCCCACCAAAACCAATGATGTTTAGCTCGAAATGAATATACTTTGATCCTGATAAACTCTTCCTTGTTGGCCAATCCGAGATTCAACTCCTCCACAACAAATTTCCATCTTTTACTTTGGGTTGGGGTGGAAATTAGAAGAAGGAGATGAAGAGAGAGAGAGGACAAAGGTGACTTTACCCTCTTACAAGGATGGCAGCCCACCTTAATGAGGCATCAGCCCTTGTCTCCCCCAATTCTAATTTTACCATAATACCCTTCCTTAAGCCCAACATAAGCCAAGCCCCCAATGCACGGAGGCCTATTATAGCCCAACATCTCGGCCCAACACGTTGGTCCAAGACCCAAGTCAATGCCCATTGTTGACTCGAAAATCAGGGTCGTTACAAGAACAGTTTGTCATTCAACAAAGTGTTGGGGCATTAATTTAGCATCATGCCACCTTTTAGTCTTTTCTTTGTAGATTTTTGCATTCTCATAGGCATCCAGATGATGCTCATCTAACTCGTTTAATTCCAACAATCGTCTTTCCCCAACTAGTTGACAGACCATGTTAATCTTCTTAATGGCCCAAAATGCTTTATACTCTATTTCAAACGGTAAGTGACAGGTTTTTGCATAGACGAGCCTATAAGGTGACATGCCCAACGGTGTTTTGAATGCGGTCTGATAGACCCAGAAGGCTTCATCCAGTTTTAGAGACTTATCTTTCCTATTTGGTTTGACCACCATTTCAAAGATCTGTTTGATTTCGAGATTGGATACTTCGACTTGCCCATTAGTTTACAGGTGGTATGCTGTAGATATCTTGTGATTGACTTCATATGGGCGTAGTGCCTTAACGATCAGTTTGTTATCAAAGTGCTTACCCTCATCACTGATAATGGCTCAAAGGACTCTAAACTGGGTGAAGATATTCTTGTGCAAAAATCTCAAGACAATGTTTGCATCGTTCTTGGCTGTAGCAACGGCTTCCACCCATTTTGATACATAATCTACTATGAGTAGAATGTACAGTTTTCCCCTTGGAGGATGGAAAGGGTCCCATAAAGTCCCCATACATCAAATAGTTCAACTTCAAAAATGATTTCATGGGAAGCTCATTACGTAGAAAGATGTTCCCCATCCTTTGATATCTATCGCACGCCTTATAGTACGCATGGGCATCTTGGAACAAGGTTGGCCAATAAAATTTGAATTGTAGGACCTTTGCAGCATTCCTTTGTCATCTAAAGTATTCTCCCCATGAGGTAGAGTGATAATGGTAAAGAATCTCTTCTTGTTCTTCCTCAGGTACACATCTCCGTATAATTTGATCCGCGTATTGCTTAAAAAGGCAAGGCTTTTCCCAATAATAGTAGCGTGCATCATGTCAGAATTTCTTTTTTCCCTCGCTGCTAAGATCAGAATAAAAAATACCACTAACAAGAAATTTAACAATGTTAGTGTACCATGGTAAAGAAGTGGCCTTCAAAAGTTTTTCGTCAAGGAATTCTTCCTGAGTATCACATGTAACATCAGTATCACATATATTCTCAAGTCTAGAGAGATGGTCGGCTACCTGGTTTTTAGTACATTTTCTATCAACTACCTCAATGTTAAATTCTTGCAGTAATAATATCCATCTAATAAATCTAGGTTTAGCATCCTTTTTAGTCACTAGGTATTTAATAGCAGAATGATCAGTATGCATAATAACCTTAGTTCCTATTAAATATAACCTAAATTTATCAAATGCAAAAACTACAACATGCAGCTCTTTTTCAATGGTAGTGTAATTAACTTGTACCTCGTTAAGTGTACAGCTAGCATAATATATAACATGAAAAACCTTGTTTAGTCGTTGAACAAGAATAGAACCCACAACATAGTCGCTAGCATCACACATAAGCTCAAATGGTTGTGAACAATCGGGGTGTACTACAATTGGTGCAGAAATAAGGTCATTCTTTAAGGTTTTGAATGTTGTATGAAATTGGTCATCAAACTCAAATGCTCTATTCTATTCTAGCAACAAACACAAGGGCTTTGAGATTTTGGAGAAGTCTTTGATGAATCTCCTATAAAAGCTTGCATGGCCAAGGAAGTTGCGAATAGCTTTGACATTAACTGGTGGTTGAAGCTTCTCTATGACATCAATCTTGGCTTTCTCAACTTCAATTCCTTTATCAAAAATACGGTGACCTAGGGCAGTGCCCTCAGACACCAAAAAGTGACACTTTTCCCAATTAAACACAAGGTCTATTTCCTCACACCTTTGCAACACCTTCTCTAAGTTACCTAAGAAATGGTCGAAAGAGTCTCCAAAAATAGAGAAATCATCCATGAAAATTTTCAGGGCGTCATCCACCATGTCAGAAAAGATAACCATCATGCAACGCTAAAAAGTAGATGGTGCATTGCACAGGCCAAAAGGCATAAATGCCATATGGACAAGTGAAGGTCATCTTCTTCTTATCCTCTGGTGAAATAGCAATCTGGTTGTACCCAGAGTAGCCATCCAAGAAGCAATATTATGGTTTCCCTCCTAATTTATCAAGTATTTGATCAATAAATGGAAATAGAAAGTGGTTTTTTTCGTGGCCTTGTTCAGCTTCATGTAATCAATACAGATATGCCATCCAGTAACGATTTTGGTAAGAAAGAGTTCATCAGCATCATTCTTGATCATGGTCATGCCTTCTTTCTTTGGCACACACTAGACATGACTCACCCATGAGCTGTTAAAAATGGGGTAGATGATTCTAGCATTGAGCCATTTAATAATTTCCTTTATAACCACTGTTTTCATGATGGGATTGAGTCTACACTTTGGTTCTATTGAGTTGATTTGAGCATTTCCAAGCAAAATCTTATGCATATAGAAGGTAGGGCTTATGCCCTTCAAGTCAACGATAGAACAACCAATAGCTTTCTTATGTTGTGATAAAACATTCAGTAATTTAGCTTCTTGGTCAGGTGTTAAGCAAGAAGATATAACAACAGGCAGTGTGTTATGTTCCCCTAAGAATACATACTTTATTTGTTGGGGAAGGGGTTTAAGGTCAAGTATCGGTAGATACTCAAGTAATGGTTTGGGGGATTTAAACTCAGCATAATACAAAGGTTTAAAAGTCATACCTGGTCTAGTAAGCACAACATTGGAATGTTCAATCCCAACCTTACCTTCTAATTTAGCTTCTTGCATAACCTTATCTAAGTCAGCTTGCTCCGCAGTGCTAAGCACATTGCTGCAACATATCTCTTGCAAACTTTCTTCAATGTAGGATTCTTCAGTGTCTACAAGCAGGCATTCCTCATAGTCATCTGCGTACTTGAGTGTGCTAAAGACATTGAATGTGATCTTTTGGTCGTTCATCTTCATGGTGAATTCACTTTTTTCACAATCAATCACAATACGCCCGGTGGCAAGGAATGGTCTCCCTAGAATAATAGGAGCATTATCATCAGCTTCACAGTCAAGGATGATAAAGTCTAATGGGAAGACAAACTTATCTACTTTTACCAGGACATCTTCAATTCTGCACTCGGGTCAAATTTAAGATCGATCGGCCAACTGAAGGATCACCATTGCTAGTTTGACTTTTCCCATCCCTAGTCGTTTGAAAACAAATTTAGGCACATAGAGAACGGCCAGAGTAATTATGGCCTATGGAGCATGGAATGGTAAAACTACCATGATCCTTCATCTTTTGTTGCAAAATCACTAAGCACAGTCACACACTCACCTGTCGTAGCAACAGTTTCAACTTCACCTACCATTCTTTTCTTTGTCACAATCTCCTTCGGGAATTTTGCATAGAGTGGCATTTGATATGGCCTCCAGAAGTGAGATATTGATGTGCAATTAGTTGAGCATATACAAAAACTTTTGGTATTGGATATCTTGCTTCTGAGCTTTCAATCATTTTGGGAATGGAGGAGGCAGTCTGGTCTCGTCGTGTGGTTTACTCGATGTAGGTGCATCCTTAGTTTCATCTCTCTTGCCATCAGTAACAAGATCACTCATTGTATCAAACACATAAGCTGGTTGCTTAAGTGCATGTGTAATGCCCCGATTTTGGGGTTAGGTGTTTAAAGGTTGGTTCGAATGTTCGGTGGACCGATATTAGAGATTCAAGTCAGTTTTGGGATTAATCTGGATTAAATATTTCTGAAGGTGATAAAATTGTGGAAAAATGCTCTAAAATCATTATTAAATATATTAGTGATTTTTGTAAAGTCAATTTTGGAAAATGAGTTTTTGAATTCGGATATTTTGGGTTAGTGGCCAAAATGCGAACTTTGAAAACTATTTTAGTGACTGTTTTGTAAAAGGATCAAAACTTTGAATCTTTAAGGAGCTAATTATCCTAAACATTTTTAACAGATTTCTCCCTTTAATTAATTGATTTTAATTAAGTTTTAAAAGGCTATAAAAGTGGAGGGAATTAATAAATCATATCTTAGACTTTTAACAAAAATCACGTAACAAACTTTGCAACTTCTTTTTCTCAATTTCTCTCCACCCAAACACCTTTCCAACTTCAGTTTTCTTCAGGTAAAAATTAGAGGTTTTGATTTCCATTTGTTTTCCTAATGATTTTTCATCAAATTCTTATTGTTATTCTTTTGAATTTCTTGTTTTCCCAAGCAATTATGGGGAGAAATCATCATTGGAGGTAAGGATTCGTTCTTCTCTTCTAATGAAAGGTTCTTTACTGAAATTCCCAAGTTCTTGATCCTTTACGATTGTTTTCTAATGCGTTTTGATAGTTTGATTATTTGAAATTGGTTTAATTAAGTTTTGATTGATGGAATTGACATATTTTGAATTGGATCTGTTTTGTTGGGTTTATGATCAGATTAGATCATGACTTTGATGTTTAATTGAGTTAATAACTTGGTTTTAATGTTGTAACCCCGAAACAAGTTGGATCTCTAATGTTTAAGGTTGTAAATCAAGGGTTGGTGTAGTGTTTTTTGAGCTTAAGCATTGCTAGAAGTAAAAGGATATTGGGAAAGGGTTTTTAGATGTTATTTGATGAGGTTTGATAGTTTGAATCGTTATATTATGGCTGAGTTAAGTTTGGAAGGGTTTGGTGATGTTTTCAATATGTTTCGGATGGTTTTTGAGTGGGCAACATGAGAGTTGCAGGGCAATGGTTTGAATGCATAATAATGCATTTGTCCTCTAGTTTTATGTTGTAAAAATAGGGGATAATCAGGGTGACAAAGTTTAACATTGATTGTTACTTGCCGGGAGCTCGATTCGCATTGGCGA
Organism: Hibiscus mutabilis; assembly: GCA_019671005.1. Classification (NCBI taxonomy): domain Eukaryota; kingdom Viridiplantae; phylum Streptophyta; class Magnoliopsida; order Malvales; family Malvaceae; genus Hibiscus; species Hibiscus mutabilis. The sequence continues at coordinate 21,150,094 of CM033728.1, read as the reverse complement.
GCAAGTTGAAGTGTACCGGTGAGTGAAAACTAGTTTAAACACCTTTAAAAGGTTTGATAAGTTTGTTGGGAGTTTAGGGTAAGCATGAAACACTTACCTAAGCTCGGAAGTAAGTTTCCCTTATTTCTCTCTTGAATATCGGTTTAGATATGAGCATGTTGATTTCATGTTTTGGTATTAAACATTGTTTAATTGCTACTGTAAATGCATGGTTATGAACACATATGCAATGGATTTTATGTACCTAAATGCTAGAGAGCATTGGTTATCATTCCGGTTGGGAATAGGGTATTGCTTTGGGCAATATGAATTGTATATGTGATGGTTTTGGTTTAATGCATCGGAAAATAGTAGGTAAATGGTTTTGTAAATGATATATTGGCTATGTGACAAGGTAAGGAACAATCGGATATAGTTGGCATGCTATAGGATTTAAAGTGCACTATAAAATATGAGCAAAATCGATCGTGGCCATAGGTTATTGAGGTATGGCGGTTTAACAAGGCCACTCGGACTGTTGGGAACCTCATTGGGGCATGCGGTTTAACTAGGCAACCCAATTTGATGGTGATATTGCAGTTTAACTAAGAAAGGTCGGCACACTTGCAAATTAACTAGGCAAGGGCAGTAAATCTCGCGGTTTAACTAGGCGAGGGTGTCAAATCTTACGGTTTAACTAGGCAAGGTTTGAGGATATCATGTGGTTTAACTAGGCATGGTATGAGAGATCTGTGTACCCGATATGTTGGATAGAGAGTAGTCTATCCGGGTCACTATTATTGCCAATATATGTAAAATTTCATGTGTTGAACCTATTTTATAATGTTTTGGGATTTAAGCATGGTTTATGATTTAATGCTTTGGGATTTAAGCATGGATTATGATTTAATGCTTTGGTATCTAAGCATGGAATAAGTATATGATGTTGCATAAGGGTGATTATGCATGTCTCGATTGGAGACAAGGAAAATGCTTTGGTTGTAAGCATGTTTTGGAAACAAGTGTTTTGGATGCAAATGTTTTTAAATGCATCATTGTTTTATGAGCATCCTCACTAAGCAAGCATGTGTACTTACGCTCTCTTTTTCCTAACGATGCAGAGCATTAAGGTTTGGGGCTGCAAGGGCAAGGCTAAAGTGATCCAAAAACAAGGACTAGTTTGAGTATGGACTCGGTTTATGTTTCCGGTTAATAAGGCAATGTGTTCGCCATAATTTTTGGGGATTTGTAATTTTGTTTTTCTCTAGTATTTGGGCATGTATAATGTTGTGTTTTGGGAGTATGATTGATGTTGATAATCATATTATGAACCTTTGTTTGGTTGTTGCTAGATAGTTGCCTAAGGATGCATCTAGCCTATGTTGAATGGTTGCCTTGCTTTGATGTTTTTATCAAGTTGAATATGACACCGTGGATAGGTTGGTATGATGCCTTCCCTGGATAGTGCTTGTTTGAACGTTTTAGTATGTTTGGCAAATGGTTTAGGAAGCATGCCTATAGGTTAATCCTTTGGAAGCAAATGTATTGTTGGAGATGTTAAACCTTGTTGGTAATGTTAGTATGAGTCTTATTGAATGTTTGTATGCATCTGTGTGAGTTTCTAGGGATCCAATGCATCTACATTTGGGTTAAAAGCCAGAAGAAAATGATATTACAGGCCCAGGCGTACCGATATGCAGGGATAGTATTGGTACGGCTAGGCAAAATCATGCATCCGATATCGGTACGGGTGATTGAGTTCCGGTACGATTAAGCTAGTTAAGCTTGGCATACCGGTATGGGATAAGATGTATTGGTACGGGAACTCGCTACTGGAAAGTTATTTTTTAAGGAAAAACCTGTGTACCAGAACACCGAGGGCTCGTACCGGTACGACTTTAATAATTTGCAAGCTGATGTGGCGTACTGATACATTACTTTGTGTACCGATACGAGGTTGTTTATCTTGGAGCACCGTATCAATACAGATTAGTGCTCTGCATTGGTACAGTTGTGTTCGTATCGGTATAGGTGGTTGTTTTTACAGGTAATGTCATGGATTTCAGTTTCTAGTCTCTTGCATTTTGGTCCCTAAGTTTTGTAAATGTAATTGTATGAGCATGGTTGTTCATCTTGACCTGAAATTTGATATGTAGGCATGTAAATAGACTAATTGAAGATTGGTAACTTTAATTTCAATTTTGGTCCTATAATTTAAAAGATTTGTGTTTTAGTCCTCAAAATGAATGTGATGCAATTGGTTGCCTTTCTGTGATTTGTTTCTTTCAAAAATTCACCGTTGCAAGTATGTTCATGTAAGGTTAATCAATCATATCTAGACAAGATAAAAAAATGGACCGACTTTTCGTAACCTTTCTCTGGTTTGCTTCAGCAAACCTAATGTAGTTCTTTCAGTTCGGCGGGGCGTCTAGGCCGGGTCGAGTGGGTTACAACATGAGCGTCAATAGGTGGCATGCTTGGACTAGGAATTACATGAGAATCTCCCCCAAACTCAGCATCTGTCCTCAGTTGCATGCCACTACATAGTGTGATGGCGTTGTATTGCTATGTATTAAAGGCCTTAGTGACTTCAGTATCACTAGGTAGTTCGCCTAGTGGTCGTACTTTAAACATCTGGGCAATCGGCCCAAATTGTGTCCCCAAGGACCGTTTAGAGGTGGTGTTGTTTTCCATGATTGATTGCTAGTTTTGTAACATGGCGGCCTGTGTTGTGAGTATGTCGTTATGGTTCTTCAAATGGGTTGCTTGATCCTACAAAATAACACGAACAGTGTCCATAAAATTTTGATAAGAATTATCAAAAGAATTAGAATTGGAGTTAGAAGCTCCTTGATTCTGCCTCTGAGTGTTTTGTTGGAATCCAAGATGTTCATTAGTGGCATTCTTTTGTGCTCCTGAATTTCCATTGTTGCCTCCCCAACCAAAATTAGGATGTTGCCACCACCCTGGGTTGTAGGTGTTGGAATATGGATTATTGTTGTGGTTGGTGTTCCCTACGTAGCATCCAGATTCTTATTGTTGAGGGCATTCACTCGACTGATGTTCCCCATCATAATGCTCATAAGTGTATTGCACTATCTTGGCCTCTCGGATGTTAGATGGTCCTTGCATGTTTTTGAGCAGGTTTGTGATGGTAGAGAGCTGAGCTGCTATAGTCTAAGATTCATCTAACTTGAGTGTTCTAGAAGGTTTAGGTCTTAGCTTTAATCTCTCTCTTGGGAACTGGTACTCGGTGTTTGCTATCTGGTCTAAAATGTCGAATGCCTCATCAGTTTCTTTGTCAAGCAAAGTTCCATTAGCCAACGAGTCAATCATCATCCTAGTAGGTTTGTTGCCGCCATTCTAGAACGTCATGACTTATAGCCAATCATGAAATCCAAGAATAGAGCACTTGCGTAACATGTCTTTTTATCTGTCCCAAGCTTCATACATGGATTCATCATCATATTGTTGGAATGAGATAATGTCGCTACGCTTTTGATTGTGCACGTTCGGTGGATCATATCTGTGTAGAAACTTACTGCACAAGTCATCCTAGGATATAATATATACTGAGGAACAAGTCTTGAACCATGCCCTGGCTCGATCTCGCAAATAGTAGGGAAATAACTTGAGGCTCAAGGAATTATCTAGAATCCCTGATTGTCGAAAGCATTCATAAACTTCCAGGAAAAAATGAACATGCTCTCGAGCATCATCTCTTGTTGATCCTTCAAATTGTCCAATTGTATTGAGCATGTTGAACATAACGGGCTTTAGCTCAGAGTGGGTTGTCCCTATATATGGTACAACAATCGATGGGTTGAGGTTGTTGATAACAGGTTCAATATGCATTTTAATGGGCCTTCTAATTCTGGAAGGGGTGGATCCTCCAGTCGTATTTGGCCATCTCCTTGAGCCGTGTCGATAACTCATTGTCCATCAACTAGTCGTATACCAATTCTCGCTCGTTCTCATGCTCGTTCCTATCATTTTCTTTCACCATATTCTTTTTCTTTTGCCGTAGATTCCTCAAGGTCTTTTCAATATCTGTATCTAACGGAAGAATAGGTTCTGAGTTAGTTATTCTGGTCATGCACTAGAACGAACCTGATAAATAAAAACAAAAATAGAAATTAAATGCAAGAAAAATAAAGTCCTAAGTGCAATTACAATGAAATTATCAATTGCCAATCCCCGGAAATGACGCCAAAAACTTGATGCTTGTCGAATAGTGATACACTTTAGAGAAAGTATACTCGTTGAATCAAGTAATAAAGTGATAAGTAGAGGTCGAACCCACGAGGATTGGATTAATAAATATAAAGTTCTTAGGCTTAAGAATGTGTTTGCAAGTGATGTAGGTTGTTGATTTATTAAAACTAAAACAATTAAAACTAAAATAGCTATGATTAAGACGAATAATTGCGGAAAATAACAGATAATTATGGAAGTTTGGATTATTGCTAAGTATATATGATTTAATACTTATTATAATGTTAAAGAAATGGCGATACATGTCTACGTAAACCATTAAGATCTTTATCTACTCGATAGGATTTTCTAAGGAACTTCTGACTCTCTCGATGCATGGAAGTTAATAATAATGAAGCTAAGATAGTACATGTCTGCGTGAACCCTAACAACTCTATTATTTGTTTAAGAACTCCCTTTTAGTCGTTGAAACCTTAAACTTATGTCTAAGCCAGATTAAAACTAAGTTAACAGCTTAGCCCCACTATTCACGTTTGTATAACCTAACTCTCTCGATATTAAGCCACAGGTCAATAGTTAAAAGGCCTCTCTCGATAGCTCTTACAATAACTACGCATGAAGAACAGTGAATGGAATAGATAATGTGGAAACAACTATAGCATTATAATAAAGTAATCCAAACATAAAATCCTGGGATGCAATAATCCCAACTAAAGTATTTATCACATGTTTGAGCCTAATACATCCATAATAAAAAGAACTAAGCACGATATTTTATCAATCAAGGAAAAGAAAAGAGTCGAGCATCCTCGACAAACTCCCTTCGTGCCATCCAAATATTGTTGCAAGTTTCCCACTCCGTCAGCCTCTCTCGATGGGGTCTATTGTGAGGAGAATTCTCTTGCTTCTACTCTGGTGGTTCTCCGTAAGCTTCAGACTAGGACTGTCGTCTATAATCGTGCTCTCTTTGAATTGGCGTCCAAGTTTCTCTTATATAGGCGGTGAAATTAGGGCTTTAGTACCCTAAAGTGCACGCGACTTTATTAAAAAAAGTCGTTGATTTCCCACTATATTTAATGTTCCGTATTAGGGAGAAAGTCTACGTGGGCAAAAGTATATTCATCTCCAAATCTTTATGCCTCATCAGCTCTAGCCATGAGATCTGCTACTCTTCTGCTCCAGCACTCCTCCAGCATCCTGCATATGCACCACAAAGCACCAATATATATGACATTAAAGTGCAGGTGGTGTAACTCCTTATCTATATGCATTTATATACAATCTAACTTAAATGCAATCTATATGGGCTTGAAAACATGCAAAAGACAAGTAAAAAGGGCATAAAAATAGATCATTTACGCACTCATCAAATACCCTCAAACTTGAATTGTTGCTTGCCTCAAGCGATGCAAATTGGATGAAAGAAAAATTAAAAACAAAATAAAATAGTAAACAGCCCATGAGTCCTAAGGTTCCACTAAGCTATGATTACATAGATTCCAAGTCATTGTGCAGCAGTAATTCATTCCTTAGCTATGTCAATAAGATGCGATACATTAGAGCTTACAGTTTTTTTCCAAAGAGTAAACATGTTGTAGGTGTAGTGTGTGCTAAGTTACATGCATTCATCACTTAATAGCCTTACAGAAACTTAAGGGTTGCTCTATATTTTTGACTCGGCGTATTGTTTTTCTTTTCAGCACATTGTTTTTCTCTCTTTTCTTTTTAAGTTTAAAAGTTGTATCCTCGGGGCTTCAGTTTATCACACTTACACTTCAGACCTGAAGATGGAGTGGAGCAAACAACTCATCCCCGAGCCCTATGAGTAACGTCATCTTGTGAAGAATTTCATTCACTCTTTTCCAGTATTATCATTCCTACCAGGGAAAGTTAAATGGAGCAAACATAACTCATCTAGTGTACTAAGATAGCAAGATGCATAGAAGAGTGTCCCTCAACAGTTTTGTTTATATTATCAAGTCTTAATGAATTTTCTTGATTTTTTAGGGAGTTTTTAAGCCTTTAAATTGCTACATTGAGCACTAAGTTCATTCACATTAATTCATGCTTTGGCATCAGATATTCAACCTAGAGCTTCCCTAAGGTTTTTTAAGTTTTAAAGGCTACAACAGATTCATCATTAAGTTCAAAACATTAAGCTCTTAACACCTTGCAAAGCATCAACATAGATTCATCATAGGAAGTCATGATCAACGCAGCAGCAGTTTCAAAATCAAAGGAATCATAGCAAAGGGAACCTATTAGACAAATTAGGCTATTTGTAGGTCCTAAATTTTTTAAAATTTTTAAATTTAACCTAATATATATATATATATGTACTCCCCCAAACTTGAGAAGAACATTGTCCCCAATGCAAAAAGAAACAAAAAAAGGAAAACAAATCAAGGAAAAGAAAATATGCAGATGCAAAATGAAAAATAAAATAAAGAAAAAACTTACCTAGGGAGTTACTGGAGTGGTGGTTCCCGAAAGATGATGCCCTTGCCTTTGTCCCCGGCGGACTATTGCTTCTTGGCAGAACAGGGGGAGGCGCCAACATCAGTATCTAGTCACTATCTTTGGCGAGTGGTGGTAGTGCGTGGAGGTAGATTTTTGATGGCATGAACCTCCGAAAGTAACCAACCAAAGGGTGCCTTGAGAATATTACCCTCTTTCTATTGTGGCACCCCGACCTCTTGGTAGAATGTTGTAATAAGTCAGGGGAAAGATAATTCCCTGGTCTTTTGTCTAGATGTGAGTCGTTCTAGGATGGCCCCATAGATGAGTTTGTAGGGCTCAATCGGGCGACCGTAGAGGATGGAGTGGAGGAAAAACAACCATTGGCAGGAGAATGTAGTCATATTTTTGTGGTAGTCATATTTTTTGTGGGTAGTAGCCTTGTATTAATAAACCTCGCCTAAAAGTTAGCAGTGGGGGTGATGTTCTACCATCGCACCGCCCTGTAATTCGATAACGTTCTTTCCCAAGTGGTTCTTACAATGCAAAGCTCACACAGGACCCTGGTATCTATTTTTGTGGCGGCGTTGGCTACAAACCCAGTGTGTTGTCCTTATGTTATCTTCAAACTATAATGGCAATAGATGAGTTGTGTTGTAAAGTCCATCCTTATTCCTCGAACGAAAACCCAGCCATCGCCATGTTGGCCAAAATGAGTGTAAAACTCCTTAACAAGTCAATATTTATTGGGCCTGTCTGTCTAGAGAAAACCTCTCATCCATACGTTTGTACGATGGTTAACTCATCACCATCAAATAAGACAGTGCATTGCAAGGATCGTGCCAGCCCCTCCTATGGGAGAAGGTCTTGACTTTGGAAAGACATGTACCGCCACTTGAACAATGCAGAATGGAGTCAATTTTTTAAGGTCGTCGAAAGTTTTACAGATGATTATGAGTCAAAGTTTAAGAAATAATCAAAGGATGACTACTAGAAAGAGGGAGACAAAGGAAAGATCAGACTCTTTCTTTGTTGTGCCATTGTAAGAGCTAGACTATAGTTGGAGGGAAGAAGTTGAGATTATCACAGGAATGAAAATAGGTTGCTCTGGCAATCAATCGACTTTGGTTTCTTAATAAGAGGAAACTTGGGGATGAAGGATATGGACGGACATGAAAGCAAAATGTTTTGAGAGTGATTGAGGGAAGTCAGCATTTATGATGATTGTTTACTTTAGTGGGAAAGTAAAAGTATGTGATGCGTGGTTGGGGTTGCAACGTGTGGCGAAGGGCAAGAATGGTTTTTTCGCGTTTGAAAAAAACAAAAACCTAGATCCCAGCCAGTGTGTAGCTAGTCAGTATTCTCATGTCCTATGAGAATATTTAACCCTTTGTTTCTTCCTTGTAATAACTGCCAAAACACACAAACATTAAATGAAACCCGAACTGAATAATTAAAGGAATTGCAAAAAATAAATACGAAAATTGAAAATGCATAAAAGTAAAGGATAAGACTTGATTCACTAGACATTCAGTAATTTGACTGATGATTTGTCACGTTGAACTGGTGCTCTTTTATAGGCCTTCAAACTTTGTTCGTTAACTTTGAAGATTAGGCCATCTTTGAGATCTTTGATTTCCACAGCACTATGTGGATAAACTTTGACAACTTGGAATAGTCCAGACCAACGAGATTTTTACTTGCCCGAGAAGATTTTTAAGCGAAAACTTGTAGAGTAGAATAGTTTGACCTTTAACAAAGTGTTGGGGCATTAATTTGGCATCATGCCACCTTGTAGTCTTTTCTTTATAGATCTTGGCATTCTCATAGGCATTCAGGCGATGCTCGTCTAACTCGTTTGATTCCAACAATCATCTTTCCCCAGCTAGTTGACAATCCATGTTAATCTTCTTAATGGCCGAAAATGTTTTGTGCTCCAATTCAACCTTTAAGTGATAGGCTTTTCCATAGACGAATCTATAGGGTGACATGCCCAACGATGTTCTGAATGCGGTCTGATAGGCCCAGAGAGCTTCATCCAGCTTCAGAGACCAATCTTTCCTAGTGGGTTTGACCACCTTTTTAAGGATCTTCTTGATTTCTTAGTTGGATACTTTAGCTTGTCCATTAGTTGGCGGGTGGTATGTTGTAGCTATCTTGTGATGGACTCCATATCAGCGCAGTGCCTTAGCGATCAATTTGTTGTCAAAGTGTTTACCCTCATCACTGATAATGGCTCGAGAAACTCTAAACCAGGTGAAGATATTCTTGTGAAAAAATCTCAAGACAGTTTTTGCATCATTCCTGGTTGTAGCAATGGCTTTCACCCATTAGGATACGTAATCTACCATGAGTAAGATGTACAGTTGTCCCTTGGAGGATAGAAATGGTCCCATGAAATCCCCAGACATCAAATTAGTTCAACTTCAAGAATAATTTGCATGCAAAGCTCATGACGTCGAGAGATGTTCCCCGTCCTTTGATATCTATCGCAAGCCTTATAGTATGCATGGGTATCTTGGAACAAGGTTGGCCAATAGAATCCGGATTGTAGGACCTTTGCAGCAGCCCTTTGTCATCCAAAGTGTCCTCCTCATGGGGTAAAGTGACAATGGTAAAGAACGTCTTCTTGTTCTTCCTCGAGTACACATCTCCGTATCATTTGATCCATGTATTGCTTGAAAAGGTAAGGCTCATCCTAATAATAGTAGCGTGCATCATGTCGGAATTTCTCCTTTCCCTCGCTGCTAAGATCACGAGGGAAAATACCACTAGCAAGAAAGTTAACAATGTCGACGTACCATGGTAAAGCAATGGCCTTCAAAAGTTTTTCGTCAGGGAATTCTTCCTGAATATCACATGCATTCTTAAGTCTAGAGAGATGGTTAGCTACCTGGTTTTTAGTACATTTTCTATCAACTACTTCAATGTCAAATTCTTGCAGCAGTAATATCCATCTAAAAAGTCTAGGTTTAGCATCCTTTTTAGTCATTAGGTATTTAATAGCAGAATGATCAGTATGCACAATAACATTAGTTCCTATTAAATATGACCTAAATTTATCAAATGCAAAAACAACAGCAAGCAGTTCTTTTTCAGTGGTAGTGTAATTAACTTGTGCCTTGTTAAGTGTACAGCTAGCATAATATATAACATGAAAACCATGTTTCTGCGCTGACCAAGAATAGAACCCACAGCATAGTCACTAGCATCACACATAAGCTCAAATGGTTGTGACCAATCAGGGGTACTACAACTGGTGCAGAAATAATGTCCTTTTTTAAGGTTTCGAACGCTGCACGATATTGTTCATCAAACTCAAACGCTCTATTATGTTCAGCAACAAACACAAGGGCTTCGAGATTTTGGAGAAGTCTTTGATGAATCTCCTGTAAAAGCCTACATGGCCAAGGAAGCTGTTAATGGCTTTGACATTAGCTGGCGGTAAAAGCTTCTCTATGACCTCAATCTTGGCTTTGTCAACTTTAATTCCTTTATCGGAAATATGGTGACCTAGAACAATGCCCTCGAACATCATAGAGTGACATTTTTCCCAATTAAGCACAAGGTATGTTTCCTCATATCTTTGTAACACATTTTCTATGTTACCTAAGCAATGGTTGAAAGAGTATCCAAAAAATAGAGAAATCATCCATGAAAATCTCTAGGAAGTCATCCACCATGTCGAAAAAGATAGCCACCATGCAATACTAAAAGTAGATTGCATTGTACAGGCTAAAAGGTATTCTTTGAAAGGCATAAATGCCATATAGAATACTGAAGGTCATCTTCTCCTTGTCCTCTAGTGCAATAGCAATCTGGTTGTACCCAAAGTAGCCGTCCAGGAAGAAATAGTATGGTTTCCCTACTAACTTATCAAGCATTTGATCAATAAATGGCAATAGAAAGTGGTCCTTTTTCGTGGCCTTGTTCAGCTTCATGTAATCAATACATATCTGCCATCTAGTAACAGTTTCGGTAGGAAAGAGTTCATAAGCGTCATTCTTGATCACAGTCATGCCTTCTTTCTTTGGCACACACTGGACATGACTCACCCATGAGCTGTCAAAAATGGGGTAGATGATTCCAGCATTAAGCTATTGAATAATTTCCTTCATAACCACATTTTTCATGATGGGATTAAGTCTACGCTATGGTTCTATTGAGCTGCTTTAAGTATCTGCAAGCAAAATCTTACGCATATACAACGTAGGGTTTATACCCTTCAAGTAAGCTATAGACCAACCAATAGCTTTCTTGTGTTGTGAAAAAACATTCAATAATTTAGCTTCTTGGCCAGGTGTTAAGCAAGTAGATATAACAACAGGCAACGTGTTCTGTTCACCTAAGAATGCATACTTTAGTTGTGAGGGAAGAGGTTTAAGGTCAAGTACCGGTGGATGCTCAAGTGATGGTTTGGGAGATTTAAACTCAGCATAATCCAAAGGTTCAAAAGTTATACCTGGTCTGGTAAGCACAACATTGGATTATTCAATCCCAGCCTTACGTTCTAACTCAGCTTCTTGCATAGCCTTATCAAAGTTAGCTTACTCCGCAGTGCTAAGCACATTGTTGAAGCATATCTCTTGTAAACTTTCTTCAATGAAAGATTCTTCAGTGTCTACAAGCTGACACTCTTCATAGTCATCCACTTACTTGAGTTTGCTGAAAACGTTGAATGTGATCTTTTGGTCGTTCATCTCCATAGTGAATTCACCTTTTCACAATTAATCGTAATACGCCCGGTGGCAAAGAATGGTCTCCCTAGAATAATAGGAGCATTCTCATCAGCTTCATAGTCGAGGATGATAAAGTCTGTCGGGAAGACAAACCTATCTATCTTTACTAGGACATCTTCAATTTTACCATCAGGTCAAATTTGAGATCGATCAGCCAACTAATTCTAGGGTAGATTGCTCCAGTCGTACCGATAAACCTTCATGGGTATCAATACCCCTCTTTAGGTACTAATACCCTTCTTCAAGTATCGATACCCTGCTTAGGTTCAAAAGAACCCAGACCAACCTCCGTACTAATACGCTTGCATGGCACATCGACACCAAGCATCGGTACGTATACCTTGCGTACTGAACCTTAATCTGTATTGATACACCCCATAGTGCATCGATACCCAATTTGGCTATTGGAATTCGTAATGGAACAGTGGTATCGGTATGCCCCGTAGCGATACCCCCTTGTAAAAAACTCTATTTTTGGAGTTCAGTTTTCTCTAATTTTGCCACCTAAACTCAATAGTTAAACCTCAAATTAAGCCTACATGTTATGGGGAAGTTATTAGGTGGATTCCTACCAATTTTACACATTATCAACATCCAATCTTTTATTTACCATTCAAGAGATTTAAAGCTTCTAAAACCTAACCTTAGCAACCCATAACCATACACCAAGCAAAACAATCATTTTAAGATCCTCATGAAATGTAGGAGTCAGAAATGTACTGACCTTAAGCAAGCAAATCCAAAATGAAGCACCCACCAAGCTTCTTCCACCTCTTTTCCTTGGTTCAAGCATCCAAACTCAACTTCCACCAAACCTAGAGATGAACACCTTGAAAGATAGATCCTTGTTTGCTGATAAACTCCTCCTTGATGACCAATCCGAGATTTTTACTCAACAACAACAAGATACCACTTTTACCTTGAGTTGGGTGGGTGTTTGAAGGGGGAAATGGTAGGAATAATATGGAGACAAGGATGACTTCATCCTCCTTTCAAAATACAGATAAATAAAGAAGGCATCAGCCTTTGTCTTCCCTTGAGGGGAAATTACCCCTTTATCTTTCATTATTCCTTCCTCACCCAAACACAAACCCAACATCCAAGCCCAATAACTCATGGATGCCCACCAAAACTATTATGGGGTCTATTACAGCCCAATATCTCGATCCACCAAGCAAGGCCCGTAACTCGAGTTTACCCGACTCTCAGATTTCAAAACGGGGTCGTTACAATACAAGTATATAATTGATTGGAACATGTTTGGGTTGCTAATTAGATGAAAAACCAACTAAATTGGAAATTACAAGTCTAGGGGTATCGATACTCGAGGCCATGTATCGATACTCGGGAAGGCATATTGATACGAGTGCACACAATTTGGTTGGGGTATCGATACTTGGAATGAGGTATCGATATCAGTTGTGGCTACTAGAATCTGAGAATTTGGAATTTGTATGCAGGTATCAATAATCGAGATAGGGGTACTGATAACCTTTGAAAATCATGCTAGGTATCGATACCCAAGCTCAAGTATCGATACCGCTATAAGTTAATTCAGTTGTTTTGATGTTGTAGTTTTTTATTCTTACATTTTAGTCCCTAGATTATTTTATATGCAATTGAATGAGTATGGATGATCGGATTGAGTCAAAATTGGACATGTAAGCATGTAATCTGATTTATTGAAGATTTGTAACTTTAAAATTAAGGAAGTCCTCACAGTTTTCTAGATTTACAATTTGGTCCCTAAATCACGACTACGCGTAATTGGATGTTGTTTCGACGCCCGATTCAGTCAAGAATTTATCCGTTGTTAGCATGCACGCCTTAGGTTTAAAAGATGCATCTAGACAAGATAAAAAAATGGACCTAATTCGTGTTAATTTTCTCTAGGTTTGTTTCGTCAAACTCTATGTAGCTCGCTCGGTTCGGTCTGGCGTCTAGGTCGAGTTGAGGGGGTTACACTCTTACTTGACCTGAGTTGTCTTATAATGTTCATATTCTGGCACAATTTATGCATCAACCAAGGGAAGCTCATTGGGGCGCAGCTTTGCGTGTTGTTCGTTATTTGAAAGGAAGTCCTAGACAATGAATGCTTCTACGAGCTAATGGTGATCTACGGTTATATGGTTATTGTGACTCAGATTGGGGGAGCTGTCCTTTAACGCTACGATCTCTCACTGTATACTTTATTATGCTCGACACCTCTCCTATTTCCTGGAAAATTAAAAAGCAACATACAATGTCGAGATCCTCTGCTGAAGCTGAAGCAGAGTATAATTATATGGCTACTATTGTGTGTGAATTGGAATGGTTGAAGGGTCTATTGTTGAGTCTTAGTGTTGTTCATTCAGATCCAATGTTGTTATATTGTGATAATCAAGCAGCCTTCCATATTGGTGCAAATCTTGTATTTCATGAGCGAACAAACATCGAAATTGATTGTCATTTTATTTGGGATGAGATTGAACATGGCCAGGTTCATACTGCTTATATGCATAGTTCTGAACAACTCGCTGATATCTTTACTAAAGCTTTGGGGACACAACAAATTATCTTCTAAGCAAGTTTGGGTAAGGGTGTGCAAAAAAAAATCTGATTTGATCCATCCGATCCGTTTATTCGTTGATCCGATAAAAAATTTATATATTCGATTCATTTTTTATTTTTTGGATAATTTGGATCAGATATTCAAAAAGTTCAGATCGGATACGGATAGTTATTTTACATTCGGATCAGATATCCGAAATTTCAATTTTTATGTATATGAATCTTGTTATTTTGGAGATTTTTCCTAGTTATATATGAAAAATTAAAATTTTCATGGATACAAATCTTGTTATATTCAATAATTTATTATTTTTTATATTCAAAAATCTAAAATTTTCATGGATCTTCACGCACCAACTTGAGGTTATTAGGAAATAAATTGGTCATATATGTCAATAATTATTTAACACATTTACTTCTCCTAGAAATTAGGGACTTACATATATTTAGTAATGTTCAAGTCTATCATGTATTTATATGGTCCTTTTCATCAACTGAATATACAGAGAGAAAATACCTTTCAAAGATTCTTTCAAAGGGCCAAAAATAAATTCAACCATTACGATCACCAACTTTTCGGAGAAATGTCCTTTGTTGAAATAATTTCAAGCTGATGATAGTAAGGATAGAAGTAAACACAGAACGTTAATTCCTTTAGCATTTTTCTTTCCTTTCTCCCTCCCTATGCATAGAATTTGACTTCATTAGTAGCCTGTCGTAGGTGCTTCATTTGATTCAAGTGAAATTGCAGTAAGGCTCAACTATTCCCAAGATCCTTCGCCGCTGGTATAAATTCCACAAAACAATGATTATTAGTTTATGGAAAAATCACAATTTAATCTAGCTTTAAGATACTCGGATTAACTATTTTTTAAAACATATGTATGTAGTACACATGTTTCATATAAATTCGGTATAGGTTTTAAAACATAATCTTCTAAATTGACAACCTTTAGATGATTGAGGAACAACAACTTGAATGACAAAATTGTTGTGAGGAAGATGCAATCGAATTGGATAAAGCTTGCCGTTCAAAGGGTTTCGCGAGAAAATGACAACCTCCCCATCCACCTCTGTCTCCGCCTTCAACATCTTCTTCAAGTCGTCAACCCTACTGCCTATAAATATGAAGCTTCGTTCTCCGATTGTCGCATTAACATCACCATTTTCATCAACTACCTCGTACTTGATTACCCTTCCTTCAAATGTCCCCGGTGAACCTTCTGTTATCAGGCTACATGTCAAAATATAATATTCAGACAGATAATAAGTTTACGTCCGGATCTCAACATATATAAATTCATTAATCAAACGAAAACCATGTTTATCAAGCCTCAAGCGTAGAAGCTCTAGGTCGCGAGTGAGATCTCTAAAGATGGACTATTATCATCCGAATTTGCATCGATATCGTTTTCATTAATCCGAGGCTGCAACGAAGATGATGTCTCCACAGGGGGAGTCAGAAGACGCAGGGAAGCTTCTTGTTGTCAATGTTCTAACGCCTCAAATTTCCAAAGAATCCATTCTTGTGTCGCGGATCGTTGCGGGACATCAAGCGTAATGTTACCCCTCCACAGCGGGAACTTCCCGTTGGCACGCAAATACTGGCCATAACGCGTCCTGAACCGGACCTGAACGCCTTCAATAACAGGCTCCCATTCAACGGGAGATGTTTTGCAACACCTTTTTCCCTCGCATTCCAATGAGAAACGGCATATTTGAAGCCGTCAAGTATTTTCCGTGACAGCTTTTGAGACGAATATGGACCGAGCTTGAGTCGGTGAACTCCACCGTCCACCGTGCATTCATCGACGACCCGTCCCGGTCTTGGCGACGGTTTCCTGATCACCGTTGGCTACTAAGAATTTGTCATGGTGGCTACATAAACGAACAACGCTAGCTCTCTGGAAGATTTCCATGGCCACCACTCTAAATAAAATATAAACAAAAATGCAATACGATTGATCAATAAAAAAAAGGGATTTGTAAGCAAATGCTGAATTCCAAAGTTTCTTCTTTTTTATATATAATTTTTTCTTACCTGAATCAAAGATGATCAAGAAAAACAGAGATTGGTTGACAGAAAGGAAATTGAGGAAAGCTTGATAGGAAACAAGTTTTATATTGTCGATGAAGAGACAGGAGAGGAGAGGCCGAAATTTAAGCACCCAAATTTAAATGATTACTAGGCAAAGAAAAATCAATGTCCAACAATACTATTTTACGCTCATATGTGTCTAATGTTTTAAGTGACTTTATTTATGTCTAGTCACTAAAAAATAGATTTAGGGCTTAAGATTATAGTTTAAGGTTAAACTTTAGAGTTAGGGTTTAGAGTATTGGGTGTAGGTTTGTAACCCCTAAATTTAACCTAATTTTTTAAGTTAAATCTTGGGAGTCAAGTTTGAAAACTTGTCACTCAAATTATAAATCATAGGTTTAAATATTTTAATTTTACAAAAATTATTATTAAAGTAAATAAACTCGATAACATTTCATTCATTATAAATCATAGTCGTTTAACATTATTTCGATGATTTGATTAAATATGTGAAAATAACCTTATAAATGCATGCGTCCAGTTAAACCCAAATTATAAACAAATCCAAAGTTCGAATTACATAATGTCCCAAATAACGAAATAATGACATCTGAAAGTTTGAAGTAAAGTTCATACTTATGGTAAATTATCTGAGAAAAATATGAGATGCTCCAAGTACCGAGTCGCTTAAAAGAGTCTGAGTAAATCTGAAAGAGAAAGACTATGGGGTGTAAGCTAAAGAGCTTAGTGCGTCTCTAAAGTGCAAACAAACACAAAACATTATTAAATTTTCTGATAAAGTCATTTTGAAAACACATTAAATCATAATAAATTTGATCATAGTGAAATGATGCTTGATACACATGAAATCTCAGTACTCAAACTCCGATACACTGACCCAAGAGTAAGGTTCCCCAGAACCTACTCTCTCCATCGTCACCATCCTAAGTGGAACTCAGCCCGAAGGGTGGAACCACTGATCCGAAACGAAATTCAGCCAGCAGGGTGAAACCGCTAAACTTTCCCGAACATTCTCAATCCATACACCCCCAATGTTATGATGCTGATGTTAAAATCTAAATCTCATCCGAAACTTGAATTGTTAAAATTTCAAGTTGCATAAATTTATAAACTCGATGTTTCACAATTTTTGTGAATCTGATATTTCACAATTTTGTAAATCTGATTTTTAGTTAAAACACAGTCCAATTTGCTATGCATGATAACCGAAAACTTTCACAAATCACAACACAAAACAATCACACAAGATATAAAAATCTCATTTCACAAGTATGTAGCATAGTAAGAAACACAAGTTTATAGCGCAAGAAGACACACCTTTAGTGGATAGAAGCTCTAATGCCGAAAAAGACGAGTTTCACGCTCAAGTCTAGCTGAAACAGAATGTGAAGACCCCGAAAAATGCACATGGTCGGTCTAAACAACTAGAGGTAACTCAACGGCCTCGGAGACGATACCTCATCCTTTGGTTTTTCTTTAGGGGAAGAATCAGGAATCAACTCGTACAACTGGAAAGGATCATTAAAACGATCCTCTAATATATATGTGTTTGATTCGGATGTTTTTATATGGCCTGTTCTTGTCGTCTACGTAAGCTTCATTGATCCGGGTCAAAGTTTCAAATCCTTCAGCAACCTCCCTAAAGACCGACAATGATAACAAGGTGCAAAGGCATATGTTGCTAAGAAACAAGCATTAGTGTCTAAGGAAGCATGGCTTGCGTTTTGATCAGGCATATTAATATTTTTCCAATTATTTCCTTATATTTGGAGGACCGGAGAGGTGTTGGATGTGTTTGACATAAGTACACTAAAAGTTGAAGCAATAAAAAAACAAGCAAAACAAAATGATCCACCAGCAACACAAAAAAGTTCTAAAATACCAAAGACATTTACTCTTAGAACCACAAACATGGGGCATATGCAGGAATATGCCAGCTAGACACTATAGAATATTGTAGTTGCAAACTGCACAGGAAAATAAATAGGTTTCATACTCTTCTAGTTACCATTTTAAGTTTCTAATAAACAAGCATCTATTAACCAACACAAGAAGCAATAGGAAATACACATTCAACTCCTTTAGGAACCTATCTCAAAACTTCAACTACAACTTAACCTAACTGTAAAAACACATTAATAATTCATACTAGGCTGTTGACTAAAATTGTTAAAAGCTTTGATCTAAACAACGTAGAAAGCACCATAAACAGCAGTTTCACGATAAAAAGTAGAGGATTGAACAAGAAACTTACCATGTGCTTCACATCAAGATAGTCTAACACATCACGAAGTGTAAATTAGAACTGGGAAGCATTAAGATTCTCCCTAGCGCTAGCCATTGCAACAGTGCCTGTCTTGGAATGCTTTAAATCAAGATGAATCTCGTCACTGAAAAACTGAGCCTGATCACCATAAAGGAATTTATACACACAGTCTCCACCTGAGGCTGTCCCAGAAGGGTCCCCTGTTTGGGCAGTAATATCCTTCTGAACCGTGTGAAATAGACACCCATTATAATACTTAATCTTGCAAAGCTTCAAGAAGTTTTTGCAGGTCAAAGGACATTTGTCTGTGAACAAAACCACGACAATATCGCCCAAGCTCGTCACTATTAAAACAGACATGGATTCTTAACACCTTGTTACAAGGGATGAAGGGAAACAAAGGCAGAGCAGAGGTTTGCCAGCCCACGAACCATCGACTTGGAGAAATCTCTAGAGGTAGATGGGGGCGGTGTGAAGCGCAAATGATGATCAATGGTTGAACGGAGCGTCACTGGAAAAAGCTTGGGTGAGGGAGATAGTTATCTATCGAGAGAAAAAAATAAAATAAGACTAAAGAGGGTGGTTGCCGATATTTTTTGCCAAATAAAAGCTGATAGACTACTAGGGTTAAAAGATTGATTAAATAATAACCCCAAATGGGTAAATCTCGAAACAAAGGTCCCCAATAATCTCCACTTTTCGGATTGGCCACTAATGTTCCGAATTAGTTCAATTAGGTCACTGAAATTCAATTTAATTCCCAAATCTTAAGGTTTTTAATTTAGGGATTTTAGAATTAGGGTTTTTTTGAATTGAGGGATTTTTTGAATTAGGGTTTTCAAATTAGGGCAAAATTTAGGGTGTTACAATTCTGCCCCTCAAAAGAAATTTCATCCTCGAAATTCTCAGACTTAGGAACAGATCTCAAAACTGGCACTCACATATGCTTTCTCATTCTGAATTCATAATCCATCAAATCAAAGATTCTAATTGGATACATGAAGATGTACCTACTGTGTCCTCAGATGCATTCTCCTAACCATCACGAGATCGGTCGGACTCACTAAGCATGATCGTCTAATCTCGGATCTAGCTTATCTATTACTCAAAGCAGGCCTATCTCTATTAGAAATACCAGAAGAGGCTGACCTAATCTACCCTCGACCTCCATGAGGTGCCTGAATCGATGCTTGTGACTGACTCTAAATGAATGAACCAGCAGGTAGACGCAGACAATTTCTTAGATGATGATTACGGGAACCACATCTAAAACGCGCTCCTTTCTTCCATTTGCACTCTCCATTATGTTTCTTATTATAGAAATACATACAGAAATAGGACAATGAACTTTTGAACTACCCATGCTTCCAGCCGGTATTATCGATACTGCTGGTCTCACACTCCAATAACTTTGATAAATAAACTCATCTCTAGGCCTTGTTCCAAACAGGTTGACAAAACTTGGCTAAGCAATTGTGTCTGGTCGCTCCCCGACTTTCTCAAAAATTCGAAGTTCTTCATTTTCTATAAATGCAATTATTCTCTCAGTAGTCTTCGCTCAACCAACAACTCACTAAACAACTTATCATGATGCGTAGCAACATCTCTATGAAGCGGTATATGAAGCCCATTCAAAAACCAATCATGCTTATCTTTCTCAGTCAAAACTAACTTGTTACCTCTTCAAAAGTATTATTTTTAATGTTAATCTTACAATGTTTTTGCTTGTTTTCAGGTACATTTAGTTGCATTAGGATGTTACAACCATACATTTGCATAAGAAGTTTAGAATTTTGTCTATGCCAGTGTGAATGGTTGTTTTGTTGGCAACTTTGCAGGTTTGGCATAGTATTTGGCACAGAAAAGCAGCGCAGTAAGGAATGCCAGAAAGAATGCTGAGTGTTGTTGGCGCAGATGGACCAGACAATGCCAAACACCATTGGCAATAGGATGCCAGAAGATTTATGCCAAGAACCCTTGGCAATGTCAGCCCAAGAAAATAGGACCAAATTAGGTTGCGGAAAAATAAGCTTTGATCAAACTCCCAAAAAATAGGATGGCAAAAAAATAGGATGCCAAGTCTGTCTGGCACAGATGGATCGAACGATGCCAAGCTCGGCTACCAAAGGATCGATAGCATATGACGTCAGCCCTAGTGAATGCCTGGTCATCTTATCTCCTTATCAGCTTATCACTTCAAATATGGATAAGATGATCACATCCCTTATCCCTTGGCCCATTGAAATTTAAAACGTGAAGGTTTATCCTAAGGCTTCTTTGCATGCCTATTTAAAGAACGATCAAGCAAGCATTTAGAGGATGAACTTGGAGAGGATTTCATTGACGATTGGAAGAGGAAGGCTGTGTGGTTCGACTAGCTAGACCGAAGGCTTGGAGCCATTGAAGGGCTGCATCAAGAGACCCCTTCTTGCCCATTCTCTTTGTTTAGTTATTTTTATTTTTTAATGATGATGTATTTCGAAAACGTTTATGGCTTTTCAATTAAATCCCTCACTATTAACTAATTTAATAGTTGGTGGGACAATGTTTTATCTATTCGGCATACTTTAATGTTTTCTAAATACTATGTCAAGCGAGAGTTGGCACTGTTGGCCTATTGCACCTCAATATCTTAACAGAATTGGGGTGGCAACGATTAAGTTGTTGAATACTGAGGAGAGAAGTCGTTCAAGAAGATAAACTTACTTCGGGAGTGAAATCTACCCCTTAGGAGTATAGATTGGATCTTAATCAAATTAATTTATTTAAAAGCAAGCACTATAGAGATATAGGGGTTTTTACATGATCAATTTAAGGCAATGACAATCGAGAGAGGCTTTGCTAATTTTAAATCTGCTCGGCAAACAATGTCAGGACAGGTTGTTATTAAATGCTGGCACGACATGAATAGCGTGAAAACTAGGCACTCCCTGCCAACGCTCATCATTCATTAAAGCACTTTCCTTGCCAACGTCTTACTTTACTTTTATTTCTTTTCTATTCAATTATTTTCAAAACCAACTTTAAATTAAACAAACGTTCCCTTAACACGTAAACAATCAAAGTAGTTAAATTCCAAGTCAATCTCTGTGGGATTGATACTCAGCTTACTGTTGTATTACTTGCAGATCGTGTATACTTGCACGCAAAAGACTCATCTTGGCACTATTTTATCTTTTTCCAACACATCTTCTGCCCCTTTTGCCAGCAATTCACTTAGAGAGTTTACAAGTTTTTGGCGCCGTTGCCGGGGATTGCGACGAAATTTATTGCTTTAATTTTTGTTTTCATTTTACTAACTTTTTTGTTTTGTTTTGTTTTTTTAGGAAAGCTATGAAAAAGAGTATGGACAGCCACATATGGTATGATGATGACTACATTTTTCCCACTTATGATTGCCAATATCCAACTCCAAGAGCGGTCCATTAGCAAAGACGATATGAAACGCATGAAGAGGATGCCTATACAACACTCTCGGCACAGATTTCTAAACTGAAAAACATGATTACATCAATGCAAGTGCCTACCAAGTTCAGCAAAAGGCAAGCAACACCCGTTGTTTG
The DNA here is from genome assembly GCA_019671005.1 of Hibiscus mutabilis. NCBI lineage: Eukaryota > Viridiplantae > Streptophyta > Magnoliopsida > Malvales > Malvaceae > Hibiscus > Hibiscus mutabilis. The sequence goes on along the minus strand of CM033728.1, from coordinate 21,128,263 downwards.
TGCATGTTGTAGAGGATGCCACTCGTTTGACAATTGCCCCTTCAACCCTAATTCCTATTATTACACAGGTCATTGTAATGTGAACAATCATTCCTCCTACAACTTCGACCAAGGATGGAACCAACAGCAAAATAGTTTTTGGAATAATCAAGACAACAATTATTTTTATGCACCTAACAACTTTGCTGCACCACCAGACTTCAAACAAATGTCATCCCAAGATATGTCGATGCACAACAATCCACCTCAAGAGCAAACAAATTACATTGGAGATGCATTTGAAGAAGCCATGGATGCTATGAGAGGCTTGGAAGAACAAGTCAGGAGACATGCAAATGTCGTGAATGGCATGCCTCAAAAGAACGAGATAGAGCTTCCATCAAGGCAGCAAGAGGTGCCAAACGCTTCGGTTAGTGGCAACGATCAGAATGCCATGGCAACGCTACATCAACAAGCTATCAATTTTCTTCCTCCAGCTACTCCTCAAGGAATTCAGAATCTACATTATGAGTATCAGGTTTCTCCTAACACACTTGAATCAATATATTATACTGATGAAGAGTATTCAACAATAGGTACATTGGACTCATTAGTGGTAATAGAGTGTGAGGAAAAAATTGAGAGCAAGGATCTTGAACACAACAACATCGAGGCAAAGCTAGATAATGTTGCCAAGTTCGATTCCAGAGCAGAAGGGCAATATTCTGAAGTTCCAAACCAATAAGAGGAAGGCAAGCAACCGATTATTTGCCAGGAAGAGAAATTAGTGCCAGTAGGTGAACCCAAAGAAGTAGAGAAAAAAGAGCCAGAGGCTGATGATGCTAGACCACTATCTGATGTCATAACGTTATCTAATGCCAGACAGCAGTCGAATGCCAACACCACTTCGAAAAAACTAGTGGAGCCATTATTTGCCAACTTTACCTTGGTAAGACAAATAAATGTTACTTTTAATGCTGTCAAAGCTCTTAAGTGTGCATATGAACCTAAAGAATGTCATGCGATTGGACTAAAGGAATCCATTCTAGAACTTGGCATTAAATTGCCAGAGAACATATTTTGATGCCATGGAGCTAGATGATGAAGAGCTGGCAAAGGAAGGATTGCATGAACCACCTATGATGCATGAAGTCATTAGCTACCACATGAGGCTTGAATCACTAGAGTTAGCTGGCAGAAAAATCAAGGCACCAAAGCCATCCATTAAGGAGCCACCACTGAAACTAGTGCCAAGTCGTTTCGAATATGCTTATCCTGGAAACGAGTCTATTTTGCCAGTTGTCATTGGAATAGACTTAACTATAGACCAAGAAGTTATATTATTGCTAACACTAGGCAATCAAAATCAATCTCTAGAGAGGACCATTACCGACATCAGAAGAATAAACCCACAAGGTGTGCTTAGATGGCTAGCTACTATAAGGAAAAGTGGAGTCCAAATGAAAGAGAATGAAGAGTTGAAGCAGAAAATTTTCACTTCAACATAAATGCAGAGATAATACGGCAAGAAGCTCAAGATCTAATGAAGACTGCTACAACTTTGGAACAAGTTGAGGATGACTATGCCTCAACAAAAAAAAAGATTCTTTGGTTTTCTAAGGTGGTTGTTCAAAGCCACCATGGTAAAATATTCTCTTTCATTGAGTAATCGAAAACTTGGCATGATCAAAGGAAAGTAAGTCTTTGGCTTTCTATGTTGGTTATTTAAACCAAATATTGCCATAACCTACCATCCACCAACCAAGGGCCAAAGACTAAAGCACTATTGGGAAGGAAATCATATTAATGCCAAGGAGACCATTCTCCTTGCGGATATTCAGTAACGTTTTGTCAACCCAATATGGTCATTGTAAATAATTTAGGAGATTTATTTTCTTTTCAAAACTTAGGATATCTCAGTTTTAATTTGTTAGTTTTTTTATTTCTTTTTCTATTTTGAAAGGTTTCTTTGATTTTTAGCACAGGAAATTATACCAAGAAACTATGCCGAGTTTTGATGCCAAGACACTCAAGGCTGAATAAACAATGTAATTGCGAGTCAGTTCAGTGGCAATGCTCTCCCAGATATATCAATGCCATGAGGTAATACTTCAAAAGTTAGAGAAAGCTGAAGATTAGAAATTGATGCTTTGGCAGTATATTCATGCAAAGGCCTTTCCATGAAGAAAACACTCGAAGACATGTCTTTCCATACATTGCCAGCATTCTCTGAGTTCCCTGCTTACCTCCTTGCCAAAGATGACATGTCAGTCAGTCCACACTCTGTCTACACTCTGACCTAATCTGATGCCACCATTGTTCAAGAATTCTATGTCCATCTTGTGACCAAAGATTCATTATTCTTGATGATTAGAGGTACGTGTGTGCGTTATGATGAAGGGTATATTAACTCTATGTTTGAATTGGATGGTGCAGGGGATGAATATTTTGAGTATGCCGATTCGATGAATGCTGCCAAGAGAAAGAAGTTGCTGGCAGATTTGTGTGAGCCTGGCACAACATGGACAATGTCATCAAAGGAGCACCGAGCGGTGAAACGACTGACATTGAAACATCAACCGAAAGGATGGAATCACTTTTTAAAGGCTAATCTGATACCTACAACCCACAATAAGACAGTCTTAGAAGAAAGGCTAATTTTTTTGTATTCCATCATGATGGGGCGCAGGATTAATATTGGCAGGATCATCATTGATGAAACTTATAAATGTGCAGCAATAGGTACTGGTAGTTTGTTCTTTCCTTTGTTAATTTCTAGCATTTGCATGCTCCATAGTGTGCCAAAGCTTGATATATATAAAGATCAAAAGATCAAGGGAACAACAATAACAGCTGCTATTTGGAGAAATCTCACCGCTGCAGAGCTAAAAAACAAAGGCAAGGGGAAGGCAGAAGTGCCCACGATAAAGCCAAAGGTGTCAAAGGTAGTGTCAGACACCATGCCAGCTAGTTCACTGGCAATGTTGTCTCAAATCTACAATCGCCAGGAGATCATTCTCCGAAAGTTAGAGACAGCCGAGGAACTCAATGATAAGTTGAGGCACTACACAGAGAAGAGGGATGCTATCATTAAGGAGGTTCTTAAAAAATGTCCCCTGACTTTGTGCCAGCATTTCCAAATTTCTCTGTCGAGCCCTGTGCTAGCGATGATACCATGCCAGCCAGTCCAGTTCATACCCCATCTGATGCCACAGTCTTATTACCTCCAGTTCAAGTTGAGTCCACCAGTTCTGATTCCTCATCTGAATCAAAGAAAATCAAAGCCATGTCAACCAAAGTCAAGTCACGAGTGACACCTGCTATACATACGCCATCTGATGACATCAATGCACCTGCCACGCCAGAACCTGCCAAAAAAGTGAAGGAAGTTGGAGTCTCTACTACCAATTCAAAATCGAGCATGAACGGAAGGAAACGAATGGCCCCTGATCGTGGGACATTTGTAAAAGGAAAGACCCGCGTCACACGAGAAGAAGTCTCCGAAGGGGAGTCCTATTCTTCCTAAACTCCTTTACATTTCATTTCTTTGCATTTACATGATCATGCATTTTATTTTTCTGTTTTAATTGTATATATGTGTTGTTTTCATACATCGAGGATAATGCACATCTTGGGTTTGGGGGTGTGTGTTTCCTCGCATTTATGACATGTCGTGCATTTCATGTTTAATTTATGTTGCCATGCTATTTGCCATGCCATATAGGTCATTTAGAATAGATGCACACCGAACCACTAAAAATTTTTTTTGCCTCGATTTAATTTTGAAAAATGTTAACACTTGTTAGGCATGTTAATTTGATCTAGGTGTCTATCCAATTAAGAAATTTTAATCTTTAGTTGCAATGCTATGCCAGTAGAATAGTTATGCCAGGTTTGCTTGGCAATTGATCTCTAGTTTAGGTAATTGAACTTACACTTAACACGTAGTATGTATCTAGTTCTTTAGCAAACTTAGACTTTTCGAAACTATGCTCAGATTAAAAAAAATGATGCCAGGGTAAAAGAAACAAATAAGGCAGCAATGTTCTGCCAAGGCAAGAAAAAAATAGAACTCTCCTCTACCTTAGGGATAATAAGCTACTTGGGGCTTCGTGGTTTGCTCTCTCTTAGTTCTCAAATCCAAAACCTTAGGGTATGAGTTGAAGAGAAAGCCTAGTGATGTCTAGAATAAGGTGGGGATTCGTGGTATACTCTATCTTATCTCTCATGCTAAATAGTATCACGAAACAAGCTTAAATGAATGCCAACAAAAGCCCTTGGCAAAGAAAGAAAAAAAGAAAGAAAATGAAAAGAAAAAAAATCTGAGTTTAGGTAGTAAAATTTGTCTAAGGGGGTGAAAGGAAACTTGATTCATATTGCCTACACATCATGCACTCTTCATAAACTTAGAGTAGAGTTATATTGTTGTACTTGAATTACTACCTACTTAGCATTATTGTACTACAATACTGAGGACAAAAATAGAGCCAAATTCTGCTTACCAGTACGTGTTGGCATTCAACCAAAATTTTATCGAGGTAACATTTTCACAGTTTTGTTTTTATTTGTTTGCATTACTTGAGGACAAGTAATGAGTTAGGTTTGGGGCTGTGTTACCTCTCCAAAAGTATTATTTTTAATGTCAATCTTGCAATGCTTTTGCCTGTTTTTAGGTACATTTAGTTGCATTAGTATGTTAAAACCATGCATTTGCATAAGGAGTTTAGAATTTTGTCTATGCTAGTGTGAAGGGTTGTTTTGTTGGCAATTTTGCAGGTTTGGCATAGTATTTGACATAGAAAACAACACAGTAAAGAATGCCAGAAAGAATGCTGAGTGTTGTTGGCGCAGATGGACCAGACAATGCCAAACACCATTGGCAATAGGATGCCAGAAGAGTTATGCCAATAACCCTTGGCAATGTCAGCCTAAAAAATAGGACCAGATCAGGCTGCGAAAAAAAGGATAGCGAAAAAATAGGATACCAACTTTATCTGGCACAGATGGATCGAACGATGCCAAGCTCGGCTGCCAAAGGATCGACAGCATATGACGCCAGCCCTAGTGAAAACCTGATCAGCTTATCACTTCAAATATGGATAAGATGGTCACATCCCTTATCCCTTGGCCCATTCAAATTTCAAACGTGAATGCTTGTCCTAAAGCTTCTTCGCATGCCTATTTAAAGAACGATCAAGCAAGCATTTAGAGGACGAACTTGGAGAGGATTTCATTGACGATTGGAAGAGGAAGGCTGTGTGGTTCGACCAGCTAGACTGAAGGCTTGGAGCCATTGAAGGGTTGCATCGAGAGACCCCATTCTTGCCCATTCTCTTTGTTTAGTTATTTTTATTTTTTAATGATGATGTATTTTGAAAACTTTATGGTTTTTCGATTAAATGCCTCACCATGAACAAATTCAATAGTTGGTGGGGGATGTTTGCGTTGAAACGCTGTTTTTATGTTTAGTTTTTAATAATAAATCTGTCTTAGCAATGTTTTATCTATTCAGCATACTTTAATGTTTACTAAATACTATGCCAAGCGAGAACTGGCACTGTTGGCCTATTGCACCTCAATATCTTAACAAACTTGGGGTGGCAACGATTAAGTTATTGAATACTGAGGAGAGAAGCTTCGAGAGAATCCATTCAAGTAGATGAACTTACTTCGGGAGTGAAATCTACCCCTTAGGAGTATAGATTGGATTTTAATCAAATTGGTTTATTTAAAAGCAAACACTATAGACATATAGGGGTTTTTACATGATCAATTTAGGGCAATGACAATCGAGAGAGGCTTTGCTAATTTTGAATCTGCTCGGCAAACAATGCCAAGACAGGTTGTTATTAAAGGCTGGCACGGCATGAATAGCGTGAAAACCAGACACTCCCTACCAATGCTCATCGTTCATTAAAGCACCTTCCTTGCCAACGTCTTACTTTACTTTTATTTCTTTTCTATTCAATTATTTTCAAAACCAACTTTAAATTAAGCAAACTTTCCCTTAACAAGTAAACAATCAAAGTAGTTAAATTCCAAGTCAATCTTTGTAAGATCGATACTCAGCTTACTGTTGTATTACTTGCAGACCGTGTATGCTTGCACGCAAAAGACTCATCTTGGCATACTTGGACAACGTTCGAAACTCTATCAATGTCCAATTTGAGGTGTTGGATGTGTTTGACATAAGTACACTAAAAGTTGAAGCAATAAAAAAATAAGCAAAACAAAATGAACCACCAGCAACACAAAGAAGGCTCTAAAATACCAAAAACATTTACTCTTAGAACCACAAACATGGGGCATGTGCAGGAATATGCCATCTAGACACTATAGAATATTCTAGTTGCAAACTGCACAGGAAAATAAATAGGTTTCATACCCTTTTGGTTACCATTTTAAGTTTCTAATAAACAAGCATCTATTGACCAACACAGGAAGCAATAGGAATACACATTTAACTCCTTCTGGAACCTATCTCAAAACTTCACCTACAACTTAACCTAACTGTAAAAACACATTAATAATTCATACTAGGCTGTTGACTAAAATTGTTAAAAGCTTTGATCTAAATAACAAAGAAAGCAGCACAAACAGCAGTTTCACGATAAAAAGTAGAGGATTGAACAAGAAACCTACCGTGTGCTTCCCATCAAGATAGTCTAACACATCACGAAATGTAAATTAGAACTGGGAAGCATTAAGATTCCCCCCAGCGCTAGCCATTGCCACCGTGCTTGTCTTGAAATGCTTTAAATCAAGATGAATCTCGTCACTGAAAAACCGAGCCTGATCACCATAAAGGAATTTATACACGGAGTCTCCACCAAAGGCTGTCCCAAAAGGGCCCCCTGTTTGGGCAGTAAAATCCTTCTGAACAATGTGAAATAGACACCCATTATAATACTTAATCTTGCAAAGCTTCAAGAAGTTTTTGCAGGTCAAAGGACATTTGTCTGTGAACAAAACCACGACAATATCGCCCAAGCTCGTCACTATTAAAACAGACATGGATTTTTAACACCGTGTTACAAGGGATGAAGGGAACAAAGACAGAACGGAGGTTTGCCAGCCCACGAACCATCGACTTGGAGAAATCTCTAGAGGTAGATGGGGGCAGTGTGAAGCGCGGACGATGATCAATGGTTGAACGGAGCTTCACCGGAAAAAGCTTGGGTGAGGGAGATGGTTATCTATCGAGAGAAAAAAAATAAAATAAGACTAAAGAGGGTGGTTGCTGATATTTTTTTTCCAAATAAAAGCTGATAGACTACTAGGGTTAAAAGATTGATTAAATAATAACCCCAAATGGTTAAATCTCAAAACAAAGGTCCCTAATAATCCCCACTTTTCGGATTGGCCACTAATGTTCCGAATTAGGTCAATTAGGTCGCTGAAATTCAATTTAATTCCCAAATCTTAGGGTTTTTAATTTAGGAATTTTAGAATTAGGGTTTTTCTTAATTGGGGAATTTTTTGAATTAGGGTTTTTAAATTAAGGCAAAATTTGGGTGTTACAAGGGTGTATTTTTAGAGTGTATAATATAATATTTAAAATTTAAAATTTAATTTTTTTTAGCGTTAAGACACAACAAAATGACATAAAAAACGAACATGTGATTTTTGTCGTGATTTAAGAAAATAGTTTCTCATGTCTCAAACGTTTCCAGTACTTTTGGTATACGTATTTATACTATATAACAATATTATGCATCTTAAAAACCAAATATATTTATTTATTTATTTCAGACAAAAAGCATGCAGACTTTCATAAGAAAGAAAAACAAAGTAAATCACTAATTATAAATGAGCATTTATATACTAAACAGACGTAAAATTAATTTATGTTTTAAAGCACATAAAATATCTAACTTGAGTTAGTTTTCCTGCCAAAACTTGTCCAAAGTAACTCAAATAGAACTTAAAATATTTTAATTTATGTCATATTATGATTGTTTGCACCTTTACTATTTTGAATATGAAGCTATTATTAATGTTATTCCTAAGTACAAGAACTAACACTATAGAAAATTCTATTTATCAATTATTCATAATAGTAAAAGAATTATATTAAATTTATACAGAATTTGAATAATTCAACTCAAAAAAAATTCAAATAAAAATTTAAAGATAAAATAAGATTCGTTAACTAGACTAATTCAAAAAAAAATATCCGACTTAATCAAATATTCAACCCTGTATAAACTTGCGTCAGGGATATTAGGATTTTATTAATAAAATAAATGGAGCTTATTTTTCTCTCAACCCATGATAGTTCAACTTCCTTCTTAATAGTATATGTTGGAAAACAGACTATTGTAAAACAAATAAGGAATAAGAGTATCATAAGTATTTAAATTTCTAAAAAAAATTAATTAAGTCCTTAAATTTTTTGCACTCAATTAAGTCCTTATACCCTAAAATTTCATCAATTCACCCTTTGACCAACGTTGACTATTAATTCTAACAGTTTTTTGAACTAGTTGGTGCAACGTGTTGTGTTACAGTGTTATCACGTGACATTTCGAGAATTTTTTATTTTATTTAAAAAATTCTTTAAAAGTTTTAAATATTCTAAAAAATTTATAAAAATTATAAAAAAATAGTTTTCTAATTCTTTTTAAATGTCACATAACAGAACTGTAGTGAGTCACGTGATAGTAATATCCCAAGAAAAAATCGTCAAAAATTGATGGTCAAAATCGGTCAAAGGTCTTAATTGATTAAATTTATTAGTAAGGGGCTTAATTGGGTGCAATAAAAGTTCATCACGACCGTTATTTAAACAAGGTTTTTCATCACTACCGTTATAAAATTTTTATTATCCAATCAAAACATGACATGTGACATTTTTTTAAAAAAATTTATTTTTTAAAATAAAAAAAGCTTTAATTAAAAAAACCAAAATCTTTAATTTTTCCAAAAACAAACCCTAACCCTAAATCCCTAAATTTCTTCTCTCCCACAACTGATTCAACTACTACCAGATACACTTGCCTTCGTCGGACCACCACGACTGAAAATTTCATCATCTCGTCATTGAAAACCGACTAATAAACTATCGACGAACATCTAATAATGAAGAAAAAATGGTCGATTGAATTTTGACCGACGGATAGAGGGTGTGGATGCCGAATGGTGAGGTACACGACGCTTGGGTGGTGAATGGTGAACCACCGATGTGTAGGGATGCTAGATGGTGAGGGAGATGTGATTTGAGGGTTTAATTAAATGAATTTAAAACTTTGAGATTTTTTAAAAAGAAATTTAGTTTTATAAATAAATTCAAAAAAAATTAAAAATATATATCATGTGTCATGTTTTGATTGGACAACAAATTATTTTAACAACGGTTGACATAAAAACCTTATTTAAATAAAAGAATAAAACATTATATTTATTTAACCCAAAAAATAGTTTAAATACCTAACTAAAAAAGTTATAATTTAAATACTTATTTTACCGTTAACCCTTGATATAACTTAAAATGGATTTGTCCTGATATTAATACATTTCTCCAAAATTCGTACGCCCAAATCAAAACACGTTAATCACTTCAAGCACAACCTTTGAGTTAAAAAGGGCGATGGCTTCGTTGTCCTCTGCTTCAGCCTCTCTTGTCAGAGCCCAGCTCAGCTCCCTTGTTTCAGGTTCTTAAATGTCCAAAACTATATACATTCTGTCTTACAAATGCTTCAAAGTATCATTTCATTAGCTTAATTGAGATAACGAGATAAAGTTGAGAACTTTGCAGATTAAATCATGTAAATTGGGTGCAGTCTCTGCGCAGATATAGAAAAACTAAAAGATCCCATTTTAGTATTACTTCAGGTGTCAGAATGTGTTCAGTTGCTGCTTCTGATTCATCGGTGTCTACAATGTATGGCGACAAAAGTAGAACCATTGGGTCCTATTTTGATTAAAGTAGGGCTCAAAATACTATATTTTTTGGATTAGTACTATTACAGTAAAATCGCCTCGAGTTTTAAAATAATATTATTTTTTAATCAAACTTGCCGTAAACACATGGCGAATTTCAATTACTTTTTTTTAAATATCCGGTTTAAACCTTAATTACGGGATTAACATAATCTTAAACCGAACTCGTCGTAGGGGCAGGCGAGTTTCAAGTGGGTCAACGGCCGTAACGTCTCAACATAATACTGTAACTTGAAAATTATGACCGTTGGTCAATGGATAGAAATTTGTGTCTATGCACGACGAGTTTTTTTTTTATCTGTTGACCAACGGTCATATTTTTCAAGTTAAGGATTTTGTTGTTTAGTATAAATAGGAAGTTTGGTGTAGAGTGTTGATCACCTAAATATTTTTCAATCTCTTTAGTTTGAGCAAAGCAAGTAAGATTGTTAAGACGTGTGATTTTCATAGAGCCCTGGAAAAAGCAACCAATCAAAAAAAGTTTGGAAGGTTCAAGATAACGATTTTTTGAATTTTTAGATTATGGTGTTTGTGAGTCTTTTTTGGTAAAAATATTTGTTATTCAATTGTGTTGTTACAGTTTAAGGTTTTTTGGAAAAAAATTGCATTGCTAAGACGTGAAGAATTGCTCATCACGAACAACATGGAATTATTGGTAATAATTGTTTTTTTTACGAATTTTAATTTGTTGTTTGTAAATGATAAAGTAGTAATTTAATTTAAATTTTATGTTTGTAGACGGAGGAGACAGTATATTGGCCTCAGTTGCTATGGAACGATCCACCAAGCATGGAAATCAGTGTATTTCTAGAGACAACCAGATTTAGTTACGCAGTAAAGATTCGTGGCTTCAAAATCATGCCACAGTTGATTAATGTGTTGGTGGAGCGTTGGAGACCGGAGACGCACACCTTCCACATGCCGTGCGAGGAGTGCACAATCACCCTCGAAGATGTTGTTATGCATCTTGGTGTTCCAATTTTGGGTATTCCAGTCATTGCGTGCAAGAACTATATTCCTGAAGTTTACCTTATGCATTATTTGGGGAATGCACGAGATGAGCGGGACATAAATGGCAAACGGGTGAGGATGACGAAGCTCAAGAATGCGTTTCAGTGGATCAAAATTCCACAACGGTAGAAGTTACAAATGCTGCTTGGGCGTATATATTGTGCCTTCTCGGTGGGATGCTAATGCCGGCCAAATAGACTTTCCACGTGCACACGTCGTACCTCCCGTTTTTGGATACTTCATTCGGAGCAACAAATTACAGTTGGGGATATGCAATATTAGGTTTCCTCTATTGCGAGTTGTGCAAGGCAGCAACCCAGACAGTCGTGAACGACGAATTCGTGCACACCAACATTGGTGGGTGTTTGGTGATGTTACAATCATGGGCCTGGTACAGGCTTCCATTCCTGGCATTAATTTGCGATGCTCCGTATGAATTCACATTCGTTTTAAGGTAATAATGTTCATTCCCATAATTGTTTAGGGATATCGTGATGTATTTATGTATTTGTAATATGCAGATGGGCCCAAAAATTCAAAAAAGAATGTGTGCCAAACCAATTTAATCCTCGAAGTTAGAACAAAGATTGACCTATACTGCCAAGATCAGGTAATGCAAAATTCTAATTTCTATCCCATTTCTAATTTGTAATTTGGTTTTCCTTGGTAGTTTCAAAATTAAATTAATCTATATTCAAATGGTTTTCTCTAATGGACGAGTTGTTGCAATTCTAATGGATGCCATATTTGGATAATGATTGTCGAGTGGTGATTCCGAACAACGAGTACGAAGATGCCAAAAATTGGTGTTCCATAATGTTGTTGCTATATTTCGCGATTGTTGAGATGTTTTACGCCAATCAGGTCCTTAGGCAGTTCGGATACCAACAGCCTGTGCCAGAGGATTCCCTCAACGTGGATGAATTTGAAGGGGTGGACTCACGTGATAAGAGTGGAGCAGATTGGCCTACCAAACGTTCATCATACATAGCATTATGGCATGGAAGGTCGAACACATTGCCTCCTCGTGTTCCCATTTGAGTGGATGATTTTAATTTCTCGATTTTTGAGTACCATTAGTGGTTTCGCATAAACAACAAATCGTACTTGACGACCCAAGTCCAACGAATGCTTTCCTTGTTTTATTTCAAGCCCGACAAGCCTAAAAAGCATCGAGCGAGTCGTCATCGGGTGCAAGGTCATTAGGAGGTAGATTTGGGAGGAGAAGAAAAGGTCGATCTGGAGGTAAAGGTAGACACAGCAGAAGAGAGGCTGAACCAAAACCTAAACCAGAACCAGAACCTACATTGCCAGCGTTTGATGTCGGCTCTTTTCCACCATTATATGGGCCCCGAGTTGGGATCAAGCACTGCAAATTGCACAAGGGTCATCAAATTTGCATATTCCATATAAAGCATGCGTATGGAGAGGTGGACCTGGTAATTGGGCCAGTCAAGGACAAGGATCTGCAGCACAAGTGCAAGGTTCTACAGGTAATTTTGAAGTGTTTATGTACCTGAGTTAGTGGTCCTGCAAGCTTAATATCATGATATGCAACATCATGATGTGGAGTGCATGACATCATTAATGTTAACAACATCCATATCAGGTTTTATATTCTCGGGCGGTATTGGAGGAGCAAGTCTGAGTATGTTCAATCAACCGATTCGTATGACTCCAGATTATGAAGATAAGTCATACGATGAGGAGATTGGGGATGTCAGTAGAGGAGGTGTCGATGATGATGACGATGATGAACAAACCCCGATTCAGATGTGAGTTCGACATGGGTCGCGTTTCTATGACCAGACACACTCAAGATACCACCAAAGCCTACGGCCGAAGAGAGGAAGAGGACTAAGAACAGGAATATAGATTTGTTCTTTTGTCTTTAATTAATTTATTTTACAATAGTTGTTTTGTTGTTTTTTGTTTAATTAATTTTGAAAAATTTAATGGATATTTTTTTGGATATTGATGAGAAATTAATTTTGAAAGAACTTAAAATTGTAACTAATTTATTTTGCAACTCAGTTGATGATGTACGAGCCCAACAAATATTCCTCTTTACATTTTAAATAAATTGAACTTTTAATTTTATGTAATTTAAAATATTAGTTTGATAAAAGTAATAAGTTAACTAATTTGGAATAAATTTATTATATTTATCGTAAACAACGGTTATAAATAAGTGTAATACATTCGTGCAGAAACTCTGCCCTTGTGTCCTAGCCGCAACATTTTAAAGAGAGCAACATTTATTGCAACACTATGTCGTTGTGGTCCAGAGGCAACATTTGAGTTTCCTCGTAAATAATGTTGTAAGGAGAACTTTGTGTATGTAATTCGTGTTGCACAGTTGTCCGACTGTTGATCGCTTTCTATAGTGTTGTAAGACAACGTACAATTGAGCCTAACAATATGATTTCTTCCAGCCTCATACTAGTTAAACGGGGCGACAGTGCATGCATGGGAGCATCAGTGGACTGTACAGAGTAATAATGATGTAGCTATGTACATCTATGCGGCTCTGACTGTATAGCGTACTTAATGATGTAAGAAGAACTTCGTAAAAGTGAATGATACATTTAACTTTTTTTGACCGTTGATCACTTGCGAGAATTATGTAAGTCATCATTAAGAAGTGGGTTGACAATATGATTTCTTCCAGCCCCATACAGGTTAAATAGGGTGGCAGTGCATGCCTGACAACATGCCATACATTTAGAAGCCTTACACTATTGTCAAAAGGCCTTTGTTGTTGACACCATTTAGTGGTCATCAATCTAGTTGATGCTTTTGCAACAGATGACTTGAGTATCAAAGCTCCTAATGGTGTAACAGTGCGGCTGACTGTATAGCATAATTAATGTTGTAAGAAGAACTTCGTAAATGTGAACGGTACATTTACCTTTTTATTGAGAAAAAAGTAATAGTTGTAATAGAATAGACACACGTGAAAGAAAACTGACATATAAAAATTGGAAATTAAGGTATAGTATAGAAAAGAAGATTCAACATTTACAAAAAAAGTTTTTGTAATCTAACATTAGTTTCATGGCTATTTATAGGTGCATTGTGCATGTGGGGAAGTTGGAAATGATAGAGCAAACTCGTTATCCTTGGACAGCGAGTTTGCCCTATTATTTCCAACTTCCCCGCATGTAGGCCGTAGGCGAATATATGAAGGCTTTTGAAGTTAAGATTCAGAGCGTCGTTCGAATGCGTAAAGGAATGGCGAACATGCAGTCCCATAAATAAACACATGTATGCAATGGTGCCAAAAAAACGTGGCCTCAAAAACATCGCACCACGAAAAAAATAAGCCTAAACACCCATATAGAAGTCATCTTTGTAGGCTTTTCAAACCAAGATTCGGAGCATTTTTTAAATGCACGAATGAATTAGGGACACCCCATCTTATAGGTGTTTACATGTACGTAATGGTGGCCAAAAAAATATCCAAACACTGCGAAAAAGTTGCCTAAACACCCCTATGGAAGTCATCTCTGTAGGCTTTTCAAACCATGATTCGAAGCATTTTTTAATGCGCGAATGAATGGCGGAGACCCCGTCCTATAGGTAAACACACGTACGTAATGGTGGCCAGAAAAATAAGGCCAAAAAAAATCCGAACACGGCAAAAAAATTGCATAAACAACCACATAGAAGTCATCTTTGTAGGCTTTTCAAACCAAGATTTGGAGTGTTTTTGAATATGCGAATGAACGGTGAACACCCCGTCCTATAGGTAAACACATGTACGTAATGGTGGCGAGAAAAACGCGGCCCAAAAAATATTCAAACACGGCAAAAAAGTTGCCTAAACACTTGTATGGAAGTCATCTTTATAGGCTTTTCAAGTCAAGATTCTGAGCATTGTTCTAATGCGCAAGCGAACGACAGACACGCCATCCCATAGATAAACACATGTACATAATGATAATAAAACAACTTAGATATAAGTCCCAAAATTTCTGTAGAATTACACATTAATCACGAACTGTAAATAAATAACATATATTATGCATTTATATCAAAATTCACACGCATTTCAATATATATATCTTTACTTATGCTTTAAAGATAACATAATTACATTACTAACAAAAGACTTTTCCAACCATGTCAATTTCACATTTACAAGTGCATGCCCACTTCTTTAACCTGTGATGGATTGATTTCTGGCAGAACAGGGGCTGTTAACACACCTAATATCGACATGATAAGCAGAAAAATAGTAGGGATTCATGATATGTTTATTTCAAAAGTTTCTATGCCAGAGTTCAATAAACAAGTTGCAAAAGAAACACCAGTTTCAGTTAGTGATGAGAAATTTTCAACTTTCTTAGGGGACTTGAATTCTATTGTACAATTGATTTCTCCATAATCCAAACAAGAATGTTGCACGAGGAGGAGGTAGTAGTGCATGCAAGAGGTCGCACGCCATACATTAACGAGGCTAGCACCGTCATCTGAAGGCCTTTGATGCATGATGCCTCTAGTGTTCATTTATCTGGCTGAGGCTTTTGCAGTAGATGACTCAAGTGTAAATGCTTCTCAAGATATAGCTCTACGATGGACTACACTGCATACTTAATGTTGTAAGGAGAACTTCGTTCACATACTTAATGTTATTAGGAGCTTTGCGGATGACTGTATAGCGTAATTAATGTTGTTAGAAGAACGTCATACAAGAATATTTAACATTTGGGGAATTTTTTTGTATAATAAAAAATTAGTTCTCACGGCTATTTATAAGGGAATGTGTGTAGTGCATGTAGCAAGAGTATAACCCATTTGACCCGACCTAATCGTTAGACCTGAGCCAAGAAGATCACATTAGGTTTACCGAAGTAAACTCAAAACGAATTATTCGAATAATGGCCCATTTTTTATCTTATCTAGATGCATCGTTAATACCTACAATGTGCATTCAAGAAGCGGTTCAATTTTCATACGAAACAAACATCTATAAGGCACTCAATTACAAACACAAACATTTTAGGGACCAAAATGCAAATCTAAATAATTATAGGGAATTACACAAGTTTTAGGTTGCTAATATTTAATTAATTATCTTTCATTCTAGCATGTCGATTTTCAACTCAAACGGATCACAATTAGATATCCAATTTAACAAAATACGGAATTATGGACTAAATTGCAAAACTACCAAAATACAGGGACTAACACAATACTAAAAGCAACATACTGTAATTAGCTATATTATAAGCATACTTGTGAAATCTCAGGTCACTCGGACATCATTTACTTATTTAATTAAAGCATGAACATATGATGACCAATATGTAAATAATCTAAACTTCGTGAAACCCATTAATCGAATTAACTACCAAACCGCATATCCAAAATACATACAAACAACCTAGACATTCTCCTAAAATTATACCATCATAAAACACAAATACCCAATTGATTACATACCATAAACCAACTCAAATAATAATCAACAAGTAATCTGGATGCATGCTTCCTAACAATATATGGCATTATTCAATAAGCATCAAATGGTCAAGACCCCAAACATAGGCTATAGATCAACTAGAAAAATAGAAGCACATGACCAAATGTATACTTAGAATACAAGCGATCCATCAAACAATTATTTAAACTTTTTAAAACATTAAATCATAACCATCAAACGTACTTGGCACCTAAACTTAATCAACATCATACACATTAAACAATGCCATCATCCAACATAATATAACTTTCAACTAAATAATTAAACAATGTGCAAAATAATATCTCAATGATTAACCCACATTGCCTTATTACAAATATTAAAAACCCATAACATACTCTTTAATACGTTTGTCTTGGGATCCTTCCTTGCCTTGAACCATAGCCCCGCACTTGCTTAATTCAATGCATTGACGGAAGAAAAGAGAGTGTAAGGATAAAATGCATAGTGAGTGCGCTCAAAAAGGATAAAACGTCAATGCATTTTCGAAACCAAAACCGTTATTAGTAACCCATTTTAAAGTAAGTCAAACACATCATTCCAAAGCATTTAAATAAAACATACTTAATTAAGCCAAAGCAACTTTCCAACACGTTTTAAAACATGTCATGCATACTAAACCATATGCACAAAAGCTTCATTTGAAACATGCATAATAACCATATGCAAACATAGCTTTCAAATACCACGCATATTAAACCATATGCAAAATATTTATCATGGATCTCATGCATAATCCCATATGCAAGCCTCAATTTAAGCCTTCACGTGCTTATTCTTTCAATAGCAAAGTTTAAAGAGCATAATATGTATAAATCACATTATACAAAACATAATTCATCCATCATGATACATTTGTTCATATATTGGCATTAAAGTGACCCAAAACCAAAACTTTCCATTTGTAAAAACACATCAGATACACGAATTTCACAAGTGAGTCCATAGACCGCTTAAACATACATCCAACCGGAGCAAACGATACAATAAACCCCTTGATGGTTATGATGTATAATACCCACCAGCGGGAAAAAATGTGCGTAACTTTATTCAAATTTGCAATCGACTAAAATACTACCTAATAATTAAATTAGAATGCTAACCTTTAGCAGGCGTCTCGAGTCCATTGTGAGACCCTTATAATTATACACTTACACTTATTGATACCCATAAATGACCATATTGAAACCCAAACACAACCTTTTTAGCCCAATACTCTGTTAATATATTATATTTTAGGGTAAAGTTTACAAATGGTCACTGAATTTTGTTAAAAACAAAATGGTAACCAAACTTTTAAATGTTATAAAATGGCAATTAAACTTTGTCTTTTGTAACAAAACAGTAACTGGGACATTAAACCCCGTTAAATCTTAACGGCAAACTTTCAAAGTAACCTCAATTTTTATACATTGTTATAATTTAGTCCTAATTCTAAAAAATAACCCTTAATATTTTGAATTTACTTCAATTTAATCCTTCACTACATCATCTCCTTCACCATCATCCTCTTGGATCTTCCTCCTCTGAGTTCCAAAAATGTTTAATGTTCTAGCAAAAGGAAAACTATTCTAAAAATTCTCTGGCTAAAAAATGTAAGAATAGGAAGCCTTAATAACCATAAAAGTTACCACAAGCCCACTACTAGAATTACAGAACTAAAACTACCTATCTCATTCTTCAAAAATTTCAAGCAAACCCATTACCAAGATCACAATCAACGTTAAAAGTATCTGACCCAGCAAAATAAATTCCAAAAAACAAAAAACCCAAACCTAAGGTAGCCATGAAAGTAGAAGAGCTCCAAAGCCTCTTCTTTAAATTTCAGCACAAACTAAGTAAAACCCAGATATTAATGCAACTTAAGATATCAAGTAAAATTCCTCTCAAACACCTTTGAAATGATATTAAACAACTTGAAGGAATCAAAGCAGCCGCGCTGACCAAAATCAAATAAACCAGAAAACCACCATAACAGAAATAGAAATGTAACAACCCGAAATCCTAGTTAGCGAATCGAGTTTTGAACCATGGTAGTAGGCCTTTATGTTGGGAGCCCAATTGAGAAAAATGGCATGGGCTTTGTCAAATTCAAGAATTTTAGTTGGGCTCATTATGTTTGTGGAAATAGGTTTGAATTTTAAAAAGCATAGGAATAGGGAAAAATGGAGGAAGACATGTTGGAAAGAAAGAGAAAAAGAAAAGTAGGAGAGAAAGGGGAAAGTGAGAGAGAAAGTGTTGGGGGACCTTCAAACTCTAATCTACGGAGATCTGGCCATTCGTTGTTGACACCTCTACCGCCATTGTGTTCATCTCGTCGAGATAAGTTTGTCGGTACCAACGACAACGCCATTAGATTCATCGTCGAAGGAGGTGAGTAAGAGAAAGTTTTGGGTTTCCAATTGAGGAGGCTTGAGAGCTCAAAACAAGCAATCAAGAGCACCATCGTGCTCACCAATATCAAGAGAGTTAGAATAGGGCTTTATCGTCGCCGTCCAGCCACCGAAAGCTGTTGCACACGCTACCTCTGTGCGTAGGTGACGTTCAGCTGCGTGGGCAGCTATATTAGCTCGAACCGAGCCATTAGGCTAGGCGGTCGAGCTGGCCTGTTGAACCAAGCCAAGCCGAGCAACAGCTGAACCGCCATTTGCGCTGCCAGTCATGCCTTCAGCCTTATTGATCGTTGACCGACGTTGACTTTTTCTAGGGGACACTACCTATAGGTTTCTCAAAGTTCTGAGTCTATTGGCATAGTCTGTTTCGCCAAATTCAAACCTGATAAGCTATTTTTACACGTTTTTTCCCCTAAAGTAGATTGGTAGTGGGAAATGGCTTATATATTCGAATTTGTTTTATCCAAGGAATTTATAGACTCGAATATTAGAATTAAAGGGATAATTAGAGGAGCTTGGAGGGGTATTTATCGCTTTGGCTTAAGTTTAGTACACCTCTATCTCCTATTCTTCATGAGCATCATAAATGTGATTGCATTGTGTGTCAGTATCTGCAAAATAGATAGGCGGTGAATAAGCATAAGTAGAGATCGGTATTATGAGATTCTAATTATGAGATGCATGTTGATGATGTGAATATGATGAGACTCATGGAGGCTTTAGAGACCGTTTAGGGTCATTTGAGAAGCCGTATGATTATTTGATGATTGATTGATTGATTGGTTGATAAACTGTGATACTTTGTATGCTTGTTCGATTAGATTGATTGGAATTAATGGAAATTATTAAATGAAATGATATTTGGTAATATTCGAGTAAATGATCATGAAACTGGCAATTAATATTAAATGATTAAAGGCGTTAGTAAACAAACCCTAATAACTTTCATAAGCTTTAGGAATCGAATAAAGTGTTGTAAATCTATAATTTAAGAAATGGTGCAAACCCGTGTATAGGGTATCTGTATGAGCTTTGGCTATACCGGTACGCATTTAAGGGTAGTATCGATACTGGTTAACCCATACCAGTACTTTTAAAAATTGAGGAATTCTATTGAGCTATATTAATATCAGTAGACGTATGAGTACCGGTTCCCAAAGGTACTACATCGATACTCATGTTCTAGTATCGGTATCCATTGAATGGAATAATCTATAATGCTAATAAAATATGGAAATTGACATAGAATATTAATGAGATAAAATGGATTAATAGAGATAATTAATAAGGGTGGTTAATGTACACTTCCATGATAATTAATAACTTGGTAAAGTTGGGTGACTTGATGGTAATAGCAACCGTAGGGATCCTTGGTGGATCATATTATTATTGTGTGCTGTGTGATAACCGAGTCCATGTTGTGTGCTGTTTGAATACTTGGTTGGTTGAGTACCTTGATTGTTAGGATCTGGATACCCAGAGAGCGTATTGCAACACCATGGTTAGAGATATCAGAAGTACATTCTCGATATTGTGTAGCACCAGGCCTCATCAGATGATACTCGAAGAGAGATGCCGAGTATGGGCATACATTTCTGAGGCTCTGTGACACTTGCCTCACCTAGAGAGAGTGTATGTTCCTAAGGTTGTATGACATCGGGCCTCACTCAGAGTGTACATTCCTGAGGTTGTGTGACATCGGGCCTCACTCCAAGTTTGTGGTATGACTGTGTATTTTTGCTCGGTTGATCTGGTGAGATCCCGAGTATGGTTGAGCCTTGTATGCCATGTATGATAATGTTGTTATGTTGAGAGCATGTGTTTAGGCGACTAGTGGTAGCGCCACATGTTTATTTGTCTATCCTTATTACTCGTACTAGCTTGCATGTTTATGCTTATGATTAGCATGAAGTATAGTAGAGTGAGCTTTGTAAGCTCAATGCTCATAATCGTTATTTTTGTACGTAGGTTGATCATCAGATTATGGGATCGAAGAGCACTATCAGTACATGAATTTAGCTTGTAGAGGCTTTCAGAGTACGGTACTTGTATTTAGTGTGCTATGTATTCATGAGACCTTACGTGGTTGAGTCTGTAAATCTTTCTTTTGAATTTGTATTAATCAAATCAAATATTTAAAAGTTTTAAATTAAAGTTGAGCTCCTTATAACGACTTAAATTGTTTAACTATATTTTCAACTGTGGGCATTGAATGTTTTGAAAAATACCTTGTTTGGCTAAACCTAGTTCGAGATTTTTTTACATTTTTGGATTAGGCTTGAGGCCTAATTGTGATATATGGATCGAGAGTGTTACAATAGTGGTATCAGAGCTTAGGTTTAGCTAGTTCTTGGAAACTCCAGCGTGGTATAGATTTTTTAGTAAGGTGTTTAGTGAATACAAGCCCTTAAATTAAGTTCGTACTCCTTAAGACTGGAATCTTGATGGTGTATCCAAAAATTGTGATTATAAAATAGTTATGGTCGTGGCCGAGAGGGTCAAGTTAAGTGTTAAGCCACTCTTGAGGGAAATTCTAAGGGCAAGGTCACCTCGAATTGTTGAGATATGAGTTAGTTGAGTGATACCAAAGTAGATGATGTGTTATCCTCCCGCCACCTGAATGGTGTCTTTGTTGTTTGTCGTAGATGTTCCAAAGTTGAGGATATGTTAGGAGAGTTTGCAGTAAGGAATATTCATCGTTAGTTGTGGTTAACAGTTGTATTACGAGTATAGATAATCCACTCTTAGAATTGATTTGTGGATGTACGCTGGTTGGGGGACTCTTTGTCTGCTTAAAAGGAGTCTCGTTGATACTTGGGAAGTATCATCACCCTTTTTAAGGGTATTTCTCGAAGATAGCATATTCGAAATCCACTAGTTCGTTAGAGTGCGACTGAAGTTAAACGTTCTAAGGGTTTGATAGAGCTACCTTATGAGGAGTTATTGCACCTTGGAAATTTTTTGGTTAATCAACCTTGATGCTAGCATGTAATGTCAAGGGTTGTGCTCAAGGCTTCGAGACCTCGAGGGAATCCAACCCTTGGTAATGAGAATATTGAACTGTCACCTTTCTAATGTGGTTTTCGTAGTGGTCCATTTGAGAATGACGCGATGGGGTTGTGAGACATGCTTGATAGTTGGGCAGATGTTAATGTATGTAATTCAATGCTAAAGAACTTTAAAACTGTTAGAGTGTTTGTTTATACTTCTTAGAGGAGTCGTCAAGACTTTCTCCATGTCAAGAACACAAATGGATATTGAGGAAAGGCTGAGTGGGACATCGGTGCCCATCGACCTTATTAGAGGTCACTGACCTAGTTGAGAAAGTCAGAGGTTCAGTTGCAAAGGCGCAACCCGAACGAGGTTCTCTTGTCTAAGTGTTTCGCCCGAAGGAGAGCCAGGCTTGTTCACTAGTAAGAAGTTGGTTCGTTAAGGTGGTGAAGATCGTTACATGTCTTCTAAAGTAGATGACTCGTTTAACGGACTATGAAGTACCCGTGTGTTTTTCTATGATTGGTTTGAGAACTAGATGGTTATGGTTAAAGTATGGAGGCTAGTAGTTTCGAAATGACTTTTGAAATAAAGATTCCTCATTAAAGCACATTATGGTAATGTTTGATGTCTACAGTAATGTTTGAGGGGTTTCAGCGATGATAAGGTATGGGCCATAAGTTGATACTTTGCGTGGCACGTGTTAATGTATAAGGAATATGAAAATATAAACGTTGACATGATAATTAACTTCATGACCTTGTGAGTGCGTGAAAGGTTGGTTATTGTGTAATCAGTTAAGGAAAGAAGGGTTTGAGACTTTATAAATTCTTTTGGTTGTTTCACAATTTCCTCAAGTCAAGCTGAAGAATATTGTTAGAGATCTGAGTTGTGCGATACCATTTTGGTTGTGTTAGTGGTCTGACTCAACTAAAGCCAAGTAAGATTTTGAGACATTCGAGAATGTTTGTTGCTTTTGTCATGGCTGTATCTTTGTGCAAGAAGAAGGAATGATGTGCCTACCTTGATAGTGTAAAATTTGGTCACTCGATCTTTAAGGAATTTGACATTTGGACAACGATGTGAGTTAAAGTAATTAAGAGCTTTTGATCGTGTGTGTCCTTCACCGCCTAAGTATAGTGATCTTGATGAGTGATGAAATGTACGGGGTTAGTTTAGGTTAAGGTATCATGATGCCCATGTAGGGCGATCAAGGATCGCAAATGATGGTCTTTTAAAAGAGTATCAATGCTAGCTTCATGCGGTTTCGATACTTGATTCATCTGGTGTCGACACTGATTGGCTAGTACCAGTACCCGTGTGTTTCATTAGTTAAGCTTCGAGTTAAGGATTGATTTGCTTTAGAAGCTATGAGAAGTAGCATCGGATTTTAATTAAGAGGATACAGTGTTATGGTTGGATTTAGGTTTGATGGTTTATGATGGGCTTTGAGATCTTGTTGTGGGTATTTTAGAGAAAGATGTATTAAGGCAAGACATTCTTCCTATATAGTACAATGGTCAGTAGATGGTGAATGTTAAGGGTGATAGGTTGTACTAAGCTTTCACCGCGAGTTTTGGGAGACAGTGTGGAGTCGTGTGTTTGAGTTAGTGATAGCTGGTTGACTTGCCATCAGTTGGAACTCTAACATCACATTCTTCAGAGTTGTTGTAAAGCTTTGATGTTCCTTAGTGGAAGTTAAATAGGTGGTCGTGAACCTTGTAAAGAAATTGTGAGTGTACAATTTCATTGGGATTACGTTAAGTAATGATATAGTCCTTGGTGGGTACCGTTTGATATTTTTGGCAATATGAGATCCAGATGGAAAGTTAGTTTGGTGTTTGCGGGTTTGGTTGTACGATATTACGGTGTTTACATGTTACCTTTGACATGAGATTTAAGGTTTGTGCTGGAACCTTATCACTTGGTGGGATTACATGCGATGACAAATCCGAGTAATGATACAATTGATATGTTTTCAAGAAGTACTATAGTTCAGAGTGTAAGACTCATGCATAAATTAATTTATGAGAGCAGTTTTAGTTGCCGATATGAGTTATCATACAGATTTTAAGGTAAGTTCTTAAGGTGAGTCGAGAAGCCGTTCGTTTTCAGAAGTCTTGTACTAGGCAAAAAATGTTTTAGGTATAGGATGCCATCAGAGTTAGAGCATCCTTCAGGGAGTCACCACGAGAATGATTGTTTTTTTGGATGCAACGGCTGTTTAACATTTTGTTGTTTGTTGATCGTACGTTGTTGTGGAAAGATTTTGAGTGCAATAATCTTTTGGGTTCTATAGTGTAAGTTAAGTTTCTTTGATGACGTATTCGTGTGATAGTTTTGTCGGGGTACCATTGGGTTTTGCTTGTTGTCTGTATTGTACCGAGCGAAGATGGATTTCCTTCTGTGAGAAAAAAATTGTTGAGGCTATGTTTGTACCGATAGAAGACAAAGGTTGTAATTAATCAGTGTTGTGAGAGA
Source organism: Hibiscus mutabilis (assembly GCA_019671005.1). Taxonomy (NCBI): domain Eukaryota; kingdom Viridiplantae; phylum Streptophyta; class Magnoliopsida; order Malvales; family Malvaceae; genus Hibiscus; species Hibiscus mutabilis. The sequence goes on along the minus strand of CM033728.1, from coordinate 21,103,978 downwards.
CCGGAGTAGCACAACGGGATATGTTTGAGAACGTTGGAGAGTTGTAAAAGTTTTAGCGTCTTCTCTGGTTTACCGATATAAATTTTGAGGACAAAATTTCTTTTAAGAGGGGAGAGTTGTAACGACCCAAAATTTGGGTTAGCGAATCGGGTTTTAAAGTAGGGTAGTGGGACTTTATGTTGGGAGCCCAATTGAGAAAATTGGCATGGGATTTATCCAAGTTAAGAATTTTAGTTGGGCCTATTATGTTTGTAGAAATAGGTTTGAATTTTAAAAATGATGGGAATTGGGAAAATGGAGGATGATATGTTGGAAAGAGAGAGGGAAAGAAAAGTATGAGAGAAATGAGAGTGTGAGAGAGAAAGTGTTGAGGGAGATTTAAACTTTGATCTACTGAGATTTGGTCGTCCGTTGTTGACACCTCCACGGCCATTGTGTTCAACTCGTCGAGACGAGTTTGTCGGTACCAACAACACCGCCATCAGAGTTACCGTCGAAGGAGGTAAGTGAGAGAAAGTTTTAGGTTTTTTAGTTGAGGAGGTTCAAGAGCTCAAAATAAGAAACTGAGACCACCATCATTCTCACCGACATCGAAAAAGTTGGAATAAGGCTTCATCATCACCGTCCGGCCACTAGAAGCTGTCGCAAGCGACACTATGTGTTGTCCCTATGCATAGGCGACGTTCAACTGCGTGGGCAACTATATCGACTCGAGCTAAGCTGTTGGACTCAAGCCGTTGGGCCAACTGGTCGAGCCAACTTATTAAGATGATCCAAGCTGAGTCGCAGTCGAGCCGCAACTGAGAAGCCAGTCGTACCGTCAGCCGTCGTTGACCGTTGGTCGGTGTTGACTTTTTTTGGGGGATTCTACCTAAGGGTTTCTCGATATTTTGAGTTCATTAGAGCAGTCCGTTTTGCCAAATTCGAACCCAATAAGCTATTTTTATGTGTTTTATCAACTAAAGTAGTTCGATAGTGGGAAATAGCTTGTGTATTTGTATTTGTTTTATCCGAGGAATTTGTGGACTCGAATATTGGAATTAAAGGGATAATTAAAGGAGCTTTGAGGGGATTTATCGCTTTGGCTTAAGGTTAGTACACCTCAAACTCATATTGCTTCATGAGCATGATAAATGTGATTGCTTTGCGTGTTAGTATATGCAAAATGGGTAGGCAATGAATAAGCATGAGTAGAGACCGGTATTATAAGACTCGATAATTCAGAGATGCATGTTGATGCTGTGAATATGATGAGACTCATGGAGGCTTTAGAGACCGTTTAGGGTCGTTTGAGATGCTCGTATGATTATTTGATAATTGATTGATTGGTTGATAAATTGTGATACTTTGTATGCTTGTTCGATTAAATTGACAGGAATTAATGGGAATTATTAAATGGACTAATATTTGGTAATATTCGAGTAAATGATCATGAAGCCTGTAATTAATATTAAATGATTAAATGTGTTAGTAAACAAACCTTAATAACTTTTATAAGCTTTAGGGATCGAATAAAGTGTTGTAAATCTGTAATTCAAGAAATGGTGTGAACCCGTGTATAGGGTATTGGTATGAGCTTCAGCTATACCGATACGCGTTTAAGGGCAGTATTGGTGCGGGCAACCCGTACCGGTACTTGTGGAAATTGATGAGTTCTATTTAGCTATATTAATAGCAATAAGCATTTGAGTACGGGTACCAAGGGGTACCACATCGATACTCGTGTTTGAGTATCAGTATTTATTAAATGCAATAATCTATAATGCTAATAAAAATATAGAATTTGACGTGGAATATTAATGAGATAAAATGGACTAATAGAGATAATTAATGAGGGTGATTAATGTACACTTCTATGATAATTAATAACTTGGTAAAGTTGGGTGACTTATTGGTAATAGCAACCGTAGGGATCTTTGGTGGATCATATTATTATTGTGTTCTGTGTGGTAACCGAGTCCATATTGTGTGTTGTTTGGACACTTAGTTGGTTTAGTTCCTTGATTGTTGGGATCCGGATACCCAGAAAGCGTGTTGCATCATTATGGTTAGAGATGTCGGATATATACTCCCGACATTGTGTGACATCAGGCCTCATCCGATGATACTCAGGGAGAGATACAAAGTATGGGTGTACATTCTCGAGGTTGTGTGACACTGGGCCTCACCTAGAGAAAGTGTATGTTCCCGAGGCTGTGTGACACCGGGCCTCACTATAGGTTTGTGGTATGACTGTGTATTTTCGCTCGATTGATCTGGTGAGATCCTGAGTATGGTTGGGCCTTGTGTGCCATGTATGATGTGTTGTTATGTTGAGAGCATATGTTTAGGCGACTAGTGGTAGCGCCACATGTTTATTTGTCTATCTTTATTGCTCGTACTAGCTTGCATGCTTATGTTTATGATTAGCATGAAGTATAGTAGAGTAGATGTGTACCACTGAGCTTTGTAAGCTCAGTGCTCGAAATCGTTGTTTTCGTGCGTAGGTTGATCGTAAGATCGTGGGATCGAGGAACACTATCAATACGAGATTCCAGCATGTGGAGGCTTTCAGAGTACGGTACTTGTGTATAGTGTGCTATGTATTCATATGACCTTACGTGGTCGAGTCTATAAATCTTTCTTTTGAAATTGTATTAATCAAATCAAATGTTTTAAATTAAAGTAGAGCTTATTGTAACGACTTAAATTTTTAACTATATTTTTAACTGTGGGCTTTAAATGTTTTGAAAAATACCTTGTTGGGCTAAACCCATTTTGAGAATTTTTTATGGTTTTTTTGTTGGGCTTGAGGCCCAATTGTGACATCCTGGTCGAGGGTGTTACAAGAAAAAAAAACTTGGGTTCAGGTTTTAAGCCTTACTTTTAAGGGGGAGCATTAAAGCAAATGTTGTAGTAGGAAAATTGAGAATGTCAGTAAATAGTCAGCAAAGGAAAAACACTTTAAAGACAAGTTTCAAGAACAAGTTAGAAGGGGGATTACATGACAGAAGATTTGGAATCAGAGGAGGAAAATCTAGGAGAATGATGGTGAAGGAGATGATGATAGTGATGGACTAAATTGAAGTAATTTTGAAATATTTAGGGTTAATTTTTTTAGAATTAGGACTAAATTATAACAATGTGTAAAAACTGAGGCTACTTTGAAAGTTTTCCAAAAAGTGTTAACGGGGTTTAACATCCCAGTTACCATTTTGTTACAAAACACAAAGTTTAATTGTCATTTTGTAACATTTGAAAGTTTGATTATCGTTTTGTTTTTTTAAGTTCAGTGGTCATTTGTGAACTTTACCCTATATTTTATATACTCTTTGCTTCATTTAAATGTTGTCGCTTACAAATCAAAGGTTAAAACTTTTAAACAATATGCTAGCTGAATTTTATTATAAATCAAAATAGAGAAATAGTCTAAAAGAAAAAACTTGTAACGAAAAATAACAAAACAAAATAAATCTAAATAGTAAAAACTAGAAAACGAAAACACCAGGCTCGCAAAACACTTTCAGTGGACTGAAAAATAGGGATAAAGATGAAACAATGATGAAATAGAAGCAAGGAGCAAGACTTCTTCTCTTTATCCACCTACACGCTTCAGGATTGAAGTAGGAGTGATGAGCAAAACCAATAATCTTGAAGGCTACTTCGCAAAATGGATCTGACTGCATCGACAAACGAATGAAATAAGAGAATCAAACTACTGAAGACCACTGACAAGCCAAAGCCGAGCGTCGTGAAAAAAGTATCCACGAATGCAAATCTACCACAACAGTAGAGGATAATGTGTCATAAGGCAAAAGCATGCCACAAAGGTAGATAAACAACTAGAAGAAAATAAAAGGAAAATAAGAACTAAATATATAAAAATAAAATACCAGCGGTTGATGACCATCACTAAAACTAATGTCACTACCGACCAACTAAGATGAAAAAAAAAAACAACCAGCCGAAGGAGGAGCGGTACTGGGGAGAAAAAAAAAACCTAAAAGTTACTAAGGGAAATAGTTACTAAACTTATCAAAAGTTAAATTTGGTTTAGCGGTTAGATGTGTTTTTAACCTTTCTTAAGTTTTTAGGTGAGTCTAGCTTTTATTTTTATTTTTATTTTTAATAATAGCATACAATTCAAGATATATTGTTAGTATCTCCGTTAGCTTTTTAACTCTTATAGTTTATTAACTAAAGAGGTGATTTATCCCTCAACAACCCTTCAAACTCCTTTCTTCGATTAATTCTATCCCCCTTTATTTAAAGGTGATAGTAGTTTACGATCCGATCCGTTCACATTTTCAATCCACCTTGGTCGTGCTGGCATCCATGTTGGGAACTCTACCGTCTTGAACAAGATATTCAAGTCTGTATTTTCCAACATTAACTCATTATTTACTTCTTTTCTTCATTGTGTATTTAGTTTTTCTTTTAGTGTACTGTAGCCTGATGGACAAATGCCACAAAACAGTCAGAGGTGGAGATGATGCTTTCAACACTTTCTTCAGTGAAATTGGCGTCGGAAAACATGTCCCTCGCGCTGTCTTTTTGGATCCCCAACCAACTGTTATCGATGAAGTTAGGACCGAGACTTATCGTCAATTGTTCCACCTCGAATAGCTTATCAGCGGCAAAGAAGATGCTGCCAATAACTTAGCTGGTCCAACTGACACTTAATTTTCTGCTAAATAACAAATACTTGGATCAAGTTCCGTAATTAGGTGAATTGTAATAATGTTGTTGAGTCAAAGACAAGCAGCCAGCCTCCAAAAAAGGCTCTAATAAAATAAGGAAAAGGGAACAAACTGGTCCAGCAGATTTTGGACAAATGGGCCCTGACCCATCCCTCAAGATATCTTGATTGATATGTTCCCCACCAAACAATAGCCCACCCTCCTACAAAAACACACACTACATTTGCTATTTCCATTACACCATTGAAAAAATTCTAAAACTAAACACCACCCTTCCTTGTCTTCTCTTACAACAATGTCTGCCAAAAGATCAAGTACTAGAAGCAATGACAATGAAGATTTTTGCCTTAAACTTCAAGAGCTGTTATCAACTGACATGAACAAGAAGAAGAAGAAAAGAAATACAAATAAGGTAAGATTGAAAAGCCTCATGCACTTTCTCATTTTCAACCGTTTCTAGCGTTCAGTTTGATCTTGGTTTGTTCTAAAATACTGTACATTAAATGTTAATTTTATTTTTCAAATTCGAGTCGAACTGTTATTGTTCTAGTTTAAAGTTGAATACAATCTCAATCTCTAAACCTTGTCTCTCTTGGTTGTTCATATTGCAGCTATTGGAAGAGATTTGCAGTCATATTAAGAGGCTTAATGGACAAGTTGATGGTTTATGTATTCGAATATCAGAATTGACGGCTGCTCTAGACAACAACTGTGACATCAATGCAAGCATCCTTATACAACAATAAGCACTGCAAATCTTTGTTCTTTCATTTTCTAAACTTATGCTTCAACTCCTTGTAATAAGATCATCATTTCAGTTTTCCCTTTAGGTTGTTATATTCAACACTCATCAAATCCAAAATAAGTTGATAAGTTTGCTTCAAAGAATAATTATTTTCTTGAGCTTAGTGTGAGATATGTAGATATTGAAAATGGTAAACCCTTTTATTAATCATCAATAATGGAGTAATAAATTAAATCTTGGTTTATTCTGACTTTTATGCTAATTCATACAAAATAAGGTCATCTTTCAATAAGATTCGAAGGTATTTTCAATATTATTTTTCAATGTTTAAGCAGAGACAGCATTATTTTCTCGTATTTTACTTCAATTAACAAATTATTATACATATTTTCTATTTCTTTAATATAGTTTATTAGCAACAATACAAAACAATCAAATGTCCATACCATATAAATATCTGGACTATTGGTTTTGATGGTATCGATGTCACAAGTTAAATTGCATGAATTTCATTTAAGAAAATATTAAAAATGATTTAAAATTGTTATAATGAATTTGAAATTGAGGATATCTTTATTTTTTATATTTTTAATTAATAAAACATATTCCATTAAAATGATAAATTTGTCTAGAAATTAACCAAACTTGAAAGAATAGATCAATATTCATGTTTATTTATTTATTTTGAAGTTTATACGTGTTTAATTCATGGTCATTAAAATTTTCAAAATCGTGTATGTATTCAATCATTAAAATTTATGTGTATTTATATCTGTTTTTTAAATTAAATGAACTTATTCATGAATGGTATTAATACGTTTAAAAATAATTAAAATATTTATAAGAAATAAACAAAGTAACAAACATACCAAGAGATGTTTTTTTATACATAAAATATAATAAAACATAAATGGATGGATGACTATTCAGTACATCCACGATAAAAAAAATCTTGGATAAGTGTGGTTGATAGAAATTCAGTAATTGACCGAGTGATCAATGATGCTCATGTTATCTCATCTTGTGTGCATTGAAATCTCAATATTTACCTTGAAAATATAATATTTCTCTACTTAATCAAATAAAATAATTGAGTTATAAATACTATTCAAAAAGAATAATTATGTTATAAATAAGAAACAAACAATTAATATTATTATTAATAAAGAATGTTTTTAGTAATTATACTATGACATCAACAATAAATGAATTTTTAAGTGTATTATTAAAGTAACTTTAATAAATGCGATTATTCATTAATATATAACTTAATGAATTAAACATATTATGTTAATGTTCAAATCGTTCAGTAAACAAGTATCTATTAGCCCTAAATGTTGATGAGTAGATTGATTTTTTTTTGTTGAGAAATTTTGGGTCAAAAAGGAAATGAAAGCTTTTGCACCATGAACCCAAAAATCAAATTACTAAGCAACAAAATTCAATGTAAAGTGAATGGGAAAAAATCTAATACAATTGTTTTATGAAGATTTTGTCTTATTTGTCTATGCATGTTGAAGTAAATATAGGAATTGTAAGTTTTCAATTCTGTAAATTATATTATAGGCTGTTAGTCTTATTCCGTTAAGGATGGCCGTTGTATTTTGTTAATGTGGACCATATGTTGTTAGATGGTTGAGTCTGGGCTAACAGCCTATATAAACAATGTATGGGCCTTGTGCCATTTCACGCATTAATGAATAAAATAACTTTTTTTTTTATTTTTCTACTTTACCAAAGTGCATCTTCTTCTTTCATCAGTTTGTTTGGCTTCCGCTTAACATGGTATCAGAGGTCTAATGGGTTCGTTTCGTACGTTTGCTCTATATTTTTTTTCTTCCCATCGCTCACAGTGTTTCTGATATGGCTTTGTCGTTCCCATCCGCTTCTCCGATGCTAGAAGGTTCTAATGCTGTTGTCGTCTTTGATGATCCTGTCGACCAGGCGTTTCCAATAAAAGAATCAATATCCGATTAGATGATACGAATTACCTTCTATGAAAATAAAAGGTCATTCTCATGGTGCGAGGACATGGATTGGAAGGTTATAACGATGGCTCTATCTCTATTCCTCCTAAAACTATTCCCGATAGTTATGGTGCCTTAATTTCTAATATGCTGTATTTGAGATTTGAGAAGCATGATAGCTCTTTAGCTTCCTGGCTTCTCTCAACCGGAGCCTTCTGGTTCTTCCTCAACTTGTCAGAGCTGAAACCTCAGCGTCGATTTAAACCTCGATTACTCGTTTGTATTCTCAGCTATCAACAACAAAGATCATGCATTTTCTTTGTTGTCTTCGTTCGATTCGTAAGAACACTCTCTCGATGCGAGAGTATACCGTTCAGATCAAAGAGATATGTGATCTCCTTGCAACTTGTGGTAATTCCATGTCTAATATGGAACACATTGCTATAATCCTTAATGGCCTGCCATCTGAGTACGATCTGTTCATTGCGGTGATCACTGTGAGCAAGGAGCCTTACTCTCTGGATCGTGCAATCTCGGTTCTCACTGATGCGGAGTCACGTGTCTCAGATCCATTACGCCTTCCTATTGGTGTTCATGCTACTCGATATGGTGATGAATCTTCTCTAGATGTTACTAACACTCAAGAAACACAATACCACATGTTTCGGCCTGTTGTCTTTTCTGCTCCTCGTCGTGGTGGCTATATAACTCAAGGGATTCTAGTGGTAGATTTTGGGGATGACCAAGGTATCAATGTCAACTCTGTGGAAAACTTGGGCACTTGGTTTATCACTGCTGGTACCATTTTGATCAAAAATTTCAAGGCATCTCTGCTCCACAAGCCAACTGCCCCTAATTTTCAAGCTAATGCGTGTTGTTACAATTCTGATTCGCATGATCACACTTATACTCCTTTTGTGAGTTCTTTTGTAGGCCTACCAGATCAATCTGACACTACTGTTTAGAATGCACAGGTGAGTGCTCTACAACTGACTGGGTTGGCACCCAATGCTTTTGTTTGGTTTCGTGACTCGGGTACTACACATCTTGTAGCATCTCGATTGTCAATGCTTGCCCTGGTCAGCCCTATATAGGTCAGGGAAAAGTTTTTATTGGAGATGGATCTTCTTTACCTATTGCTCATAATGGTGATTCTTCTTTATTTACATAATCTAGGGAGTTTCATCTTAGACAGCTGCTCCATGTTCCTCAAATAACTAAAAATTTATTATTTGTCTCGAAGTTTACTAATGACAATTTAGTGTTTTTTGAGTTTCACGCAGATGCTTGCTATGTGAAGGATGATGCAGCTGGATAGATCTTGCTAAAAGGGAAGCAAGAGGGACGACTTTACAGTTTTTCTACTCTAGCATCAACTGGTAACATTACTGCTTTACATACTACGTTAGCAATAAATGATGCCTACTGGTTGTGGAATAGGAGATTGGGGTATGCATCTGCTAGAATTGTTAAGTTGGCAGCTGATAAGAATGTTGTCGTTGACTCAAGCACTGTATGCACAACATGTCAAATGGGCAAAAGCCATGCCTTGCCTTTTTCTCATTCACAGACTGTTTACACTGGACCTTTTGAAATGATTGAAGTGGATATATGGTGCCCTGCACCCTAGAGGTCTAATGACTATCAATACTATGTCTCTTTTGTTGATCTTTACAGTTGCCATTGCTGGCTATATTTACTTAAAACTAAATTTAAGGCCTTATCTGCATTTGAATTGGTTCATGCTATGGTAAAGAATCAGTTTAATGCTAATATTCTGGCTATTCAATGTGATGGGGTGGGGAGTTTTGATTTTTTGATTATGTGCTAGCCAAATTAGGAGCACAACTTCGCATTACATGTCCACACACCTCTCAACAAAATGGTGTCATGGAACGTAAGCACAGGCATGTGGTTGAGACTATCCTAACCTTGTTGGCCCAAGCATCTTTGCCACTTCGCTTCTGGTCATATGTTGTGCTTAGCTCTGTATATCTAATTAATAGACTGCCTACAGATGTTCTTGGTGATATTTTCCTTATCAACTTCTTTTTAATCGAGCACCAGACTACAGTAGCCTAAGGGTATTTAATTGTCAATGTTTTCCCTATCTCAGGCCCTATAACAAGCATAAAATAGACTTTAGGTTCAGGTCTTGTATATTTTTAGGGTACCCCCTAAATATCTAGGTTATCAGTGCATGGATCAGTCTGGCAAAGTGATCATATCTAGACAAGTGTTGTTCAATGAACATGTCTTTCCTTATGCTCATCTTTGTTCAACCTCATCCAACAATTCTCAATCTTACACTCCACCTATTCATTATGAGGATATTCCTTCTTTTCAAACAGTAAAGACTAGTGCTTCTTCTTCTAATTCATTAGTTTCAAGCTTTCCTGCAGTAGCTACTTGTTCTTTAACTCCAGCTGATTCTCTGGATGCTACAACCCCTAATGTCACTATATCAATGATGGCTCTTTAAAGAGCATGTATTTTCCTTAAATTTTTAGATCTAATTGTCCCCACATCAGTGTTCATTGCATCCATTTCTGCATTTTCATGTCTATTTCTGCATTTTATCTAACTTAGTTTTTGTGGCTCTTATTTTTCATATTTTTGCCTAATTTTGCCTTGTTGTCACTGCATTTCTAATTTCTCTACAGAGGAAGTTTTCACCACTATAGCCAGTTTGACACTGCATCTGGCAGCTGTTAAGTTTGTTAAAGGATAAAGATGACCCTACCAGCTGTCCTGTTTGTTACAATAGATTTTGTATGGCTCTGGGTCACGTAAATCACCTGCAGGACAAGTATCCTTCCTTGGGTGACCTATACAAGGACTAATCTAGAGGAGAGAAAGTCACGCTATTCCCATTTTTCATATTATAACCTCCAAGCTTTCTCCCTTCTTCCATGGTGACTTAAGCTTATTTTAGGAGATCCGAGGTGAAGTGAGGCAGATTTATCCAAGGAAAAGAGAAATCAAGATATAAATCAAGGAAAATACATTGTTATCTTCTTAAACTCTTCTTTATTTTGATGTTTATAAAGATTTCTTTTGTATTTTGTGCTCAACTTGAGGATGGTTTAATTTCTTGAGCTTTATAAACTTGTGGAAACTATTTCTTCAGTTTAATATATACTTGTGTTAGCTTTTTCTTAAGCTTTAATGGTTGAATCCGATTCTCGTTTTGCATGAAAATGTTAAACTAGTCACTGACATCGACGGGTGTTGTGATAAGTCAGATTAACGAGTTTTACAATGAAAGTTGATTGGATGCAACAAAAGTTGTTCCACTTGTTTAAGGGGTTATAGTTCTGACTTACGTTGAGAGTTGAAGTCGATCTACATCCCTGAGTTAACGATTGAAGATTAAATGGAAGCTAATACTCCAACTGACTTTCCAATTGCTGATTGAACCATCATTTTCCCTCGAAGTGTACTTGATTTTTCTACTAAGTTGAACCAAGGAGATCTAGGCTTTACTCTCATATTTCTCTATCTTTCTATATACTCTGATATTGCTACCACAATTTATCATTTACTTATCTCTTTATCCTTTTATTGCAACCACCATCGCACCCAGCCACCCACAATTACCACATTTACAGTATTGCATTGTAGTTACATAAATATAAGCTGAATACACCATCCTCGTGGGATCGATATTCAAACAGGATTTCCCTGTTTTTATTCTTGCATCGATAGTGTAGCCTGCACTAATAGTGTGACCTTTTCACACCGATCAAGTTTTGGCACTGTTGTTGAGTATGGCGTTATTTTATCCTTATGTTTATGCTTGCAATTTTGTTTTCTTTATATAAGTTTGTAGTTGTTTCTAATAGCTTTATTTTTGTTTTTTCTTTTATTTTCATTACCTTTCGTAGGTGTTGTATGGCCAGAAGTGCCACCACACCACTCTTTATACCAGATCTAAAAATTGAGAGAACTTTTTGAAGAAGAATTAGAGAACATAGTGGGATGGCAAGACAACCAAACAACAATGAGGGAATCCCTCAAGTTCCTAAAAACCACCACTTCACCCACCAGCCCAGAACATAACAATCTGTAAAGTTTTTGTTCCCAAATGCTCAACTCTAATAGGCAGTATGCAGGGTTACCACATGAAGTCTGTCGAGAGAATCTTCAATCTTTTGTGCTTTATTTAGCCAACAAGGTGTTCCCGATGATGCCTTACGGATGCAATTGTTTCTCTATTCTTTGCAGGGCAGAGCTCGCACATGGTTTCGAAGCTTACATGTTGGCTCTATTACATTATAGAATGATCTTGCAACACAATTTATTTTGTGCTTTAATCCACTGACAATGAATTCGCTCTTGAGGAATGATATTACAGCCTATTATTAGTTAGATGATTAGACTTTTCACACTACTTGGGAATGATATAAGTTTTTGTTACGACGATGTCCTAACCACGAAATTCAAAAAGAAACTCAGATTGAAATTTTTTACAGTGGGCTGAATGCAACCACAAGACATCTTGTCGACAGGTCATCTAATGGTCCATTACTTGATTGCACCTACAACGTTGTTGTTAGTGTATTGGAGCAATCTTTCTCAGAATGATTCGCAATATCTGATCTCAAGGGCTGCATCATGCAAAGTTGCACTGGGAGTATTCGAGCTTGATGATCTTTCTTCTCAAAAGGCTCAAATTTCTATTGTAACACCCCGAATTCGGGCCTAGGAGTTAGCTAGGGTGGTTAGAAGGTTCGGGCGAACTAGGTTAGTGTTTGAGTTAGTTTCAGGGAATTTAATCGGATAAAATGGTTTTTGGCTAAAATAAAATATAAAAAAATTATCTAAAATGTTTAATTAATATATTGAACATATGTGAGATGTCTGTTTGATGAAATTAAGTCGTATTAAAAGACATTTTGGGTTGGTGACCAAAATATAAAATTTTCAAAACTATTTTGGTGACTAAATCGTAAAAGAGTCAAAACATATAATCTTTAAGGAGCTATTAATCCCAGTTGTTTTATCAGACTTTTTCCTTAATTTTGGCTATTTTTAAAATGGTTTTTAAGGGATTAATAAATGGTATAAAAGGAATTTATTTGGTTTTAATTAAAGCTAATCCAAATAATTTTCTTACGTAACTAACTTTCTCCAAACTTTCTCTCTCAAATTCTCAGCAACCAAATTACTATTTTCTCTCCAAATATTCAATGGATTCATCTTCTTAATTCTATATTTAATTTCAACAATGATTCTTCATCAAAATTCTATTTCTACATTGGATTTCTCTTCAAATCAAGCCAATTAAGGAATGAGTCAACTATTAGAGGTGATTTTCATTTCTCTCCTCTAATCAAAGGTTATTTACTGAAATTCTCAAATTCTTGATCATTTACAATCGGTTTTTGTTATATGTTGATGATTGAATCAAGAAATTAAGGTTTTATATTGATTTTGTTAAGGAATTTGATTGGGCTTATTATGGATCTGATTTGTTATGATCTTGATTGAGTTAGATTGTTTCGGGTTAGTTTTGGGAATTAAATTCTAATAAATTGTTTTTGACTAAAATAAAATATGGAAAAAATGCTAGAGAAAACTTAATTAATATTTTAAGTATTTTGGAAAGTTCAATTTGAAGTAATTAAATATGATTTTGGGACATTTTGGTCTAGTGACTAAAATGTAAAGTTTTCAAAATTGTTTTTGGTGACTAGATCGTAAAAGGGTCAAAACTTAGAATCTTTAAGGAGATATTTGACCAAAATTTTCCATCACATTTTTACCTTAATTTAGGCTATTTTTAGAGTGTTTTAATTGGTTTTTAATATTAAAAGAAAATAGATTTAATAAAAGGATTTTAATTTCATAAAATTACTTTCTCACGTAACTAACTTTGATATCATTTTTCTCTCAACTTTCTCAGCAACCAAACTATCAAAATTCTTTCAAAATTTCCAAGAATCAACCCTATTTGATTTCCTTTTTATTTTCTACTTGATTTCCTTTGATTCTTGCAACAAAATCGACTTGTATTTCAACTCATCTTTGCCAATTAAGGGAGGAATCAACAATTAGAGGTGCTTTTTGTTTCTCTCCTCTAATTAAAGGTTATTTATTGAAATTCCCAAGTTCTTGATCCTTTGCAACCGATTTATGTTATGGAATTATGATTTAAACATGGATTTGGTAATTAAATTGAGCTTTTATGTGGAAATTTGTTAACTACTATTTTGGATCTATTTTGTGTTGAATCTAATTGATTTAGATTTCTATTAAGATGTGTTTTAATGTTAAAAGAAGTGTTTAATTAAAGGAATCCCGAAACTATGTGAATTGCTAGTTTTTTAGGTTGTATATAGTTAGATTTTGGTGTGATCTTGGTGCTATAGAGGTGCTGAACGTATAAGGACGTAATTAAGATATTTTTGGATGTTTATTGATATTGTTAAGATGTTAGAATCATTATTTTTTGGATGGGCTTTGTTTAGGTGAGATTTGATGATGAATTCAGTTGTTTTAGAAAGGTGTTTGATGGTTTCTTGTGAGGCAAAATTGTGTTTGTTGGTTGATGGAGATTAGAGATGTAGGGATATGTTTTAATCTTCTGTTTTTGGTTGGATAAAGCAGGGGAGTTGAATCCTATAGCTTTCGGAGAGGTTACAGAAGCTTGATTCACGCAACGGCTAGCGAGCTTTGGATTGTTGGTGAGTGGAAACGTGTTGAGCTCTCTATTGATTTCGGTTTTGCAAAATAAAATCTCATGCACAAGTTTATGGTTTGATTACTCATTGTACTATGCATTTTTAGAAATGAAAGATGTTGCAAATGATCAAATATGATGATTATTGAGAATGGTATATGGTTTATGAAAGAATTTCATGCTTACTAGAATACATGGTTTATGTATTTGAAATTGGATTGGATTGATACATATGTAAAATAGTGAAGTAATGTTGTTTTACTGAATATATTGGCAAGTGGCTGAGGTTAAAATGTTATCGGATATAGTTGGCTAGCCATAGGGTTTAAAGTGCACTATAATAAGTCGCCTCATGTGTGTCAAGGTGGGTAATTGTTCTGTTGCTCCACCATGAGAACCGCAGTGGTCGAGGTGGGTAATTGTTTCGTTTTCTCCCGCTGGTGGATTTATACATCATAACCATTGAGGTGGGTAATTGTTCTATTGCTCCGGTTCGAGGATGTATGTGAAGTGTTCATAGGAACCACATGGGAAATCCGTGTATTTGATGTGTTTTTATAAATGAAATGGTTCTGATTTTGAGTAACTTGCAAGCCAATATATGAGATAATGTATCATGAGAAATGGATTATGTTTGTATAATGTGATTTATACATGAGATGCTCTTTAAGCTTGTTACAGAGAATTTGGCATATGAAGCTTAAATTGTGGTTTGAGATAGAATCCATTATACATGTGTTGCAAATGATTTAAAAGTGCATACTTGAAGAGATTATTGAAGCATGAGATAATTTTGCCATGAGACTTATATTTTGGATTGAAATAAAATGATTTTAAATGCATTGATGAGTGTTTTTGATATTTCCCTCGTTAATCTTATAGCTTACGCTCTCTTTTCTCATCAATGCAGAGAAATAGGCTTTTTTCGGACAACAAGTACGCAAGAGGAGGTCCAAGGCTTGAGACATTTACAAAGTATGGTTTTATAAATGCAAGTAGTAATACGAGGCAATATGACCAAGTTGTATCTGGGAGGTTTATTTTAGATACTCATTGGTTGTACAAGTTGTGTTTGATGATTTGGCCTTGTATGATACTTAATGTTTGATTTTGAGGGGTTGGGAAATATTATGCATGCTTGGGTGGAAATGATGCCTATATTGTGTTTGCTTTGGATATTCCATGTTGTGTATGATATTCTACTATGCTACTATGTCTGAGGAATTGTTGTTTGTGAAGTTATATGATGATTAGATGTTGATTGAAGTATGTTAGATTGAGCCAGAGTGTCATATGATGGACCTAGAGGTCATTACAGGTCTGTCCGTACTGGTACGGGTCCTCAGGGTTCGGTACGCGGGGACCTGACTCGACTCAATCTGGGAAAAATTGCCTTGGCATACCAATATGCCTAGGGACTGTATCGGTATGCATTGATGAAATTTGGCTTGGTGTCGGTACTCGGGAAACCGTACCAGTACGCCCTTTGGCTACTGGAATATTGATTTTCATAAATGGCATACCCTTACTGATACGCTTGAGGATCGTATCAGTACACCTTTGTATTATTTACCCATTGCGATACGAAAGGTACCCGTACTGGTACACCAGTCGTTATTTCTGTTAGTATGCTTTCTGGAGTATGTTTTCTTTGCAATTTAGTCCATGTTTCTTAATTATGCAATTATATGAGTTTGGATGGTTAATTTAAGATGAGATTTAACCTGAAGGTATGAAATATGAATAATTAAGGATTGGTAATTTTAATTTCATGTCTGACCTCATAAATGTTAGAAATCACGTTTTAGTCCCTAAAATGCGAATTTGTACAATTAGATGTCAAATTGACGCCCGATTGAGTTGTAGCTTTCGCCCTAACCATCATGATCATCTTAGAATTAAAATATGCATTTAGATAAAATAAAACTAAAAAACAGACCATTTTCAATGTAAATCTTCTGGATTTGTCTCAGCAAACCCTAATGTAGCTCGCTCGGTTCGGTCTTACGACTAGACTGGGTCAAATTAGTTAAATTTGTTGGTACTAGATCCAGGTTATGATTGTTGAGAGGTGGGTTATGGTTGTTTGGTTGATTGTTATTACATGAATATTCTGATTGTTATGCAAGGTGTTTGATTTGAATGATTATGATTGAAATATGATATGTTTGGGGTTTAAACTTGGGGACACATTGCCTTATTACTACTAGAGTTAAATGATTTTATTTTTAAACAATAGTGACTTGGATTCGTGCTGCAAGCTGGCCTAATTATTTTGTTTTATTGCATCATCATGTTTAGACTCATACTTTTACGTATGGTATCGAGACGAGAGACTAGAGCTTATATAGGGAGTGTGGTACATAGACAAGATGATGAGTTGCCTCCTCCTCCACCGATTCCTCCTACTGGTGTTGGAGTCGAGGGTGGTGCGCCTCAAGTACCACAAGGACCTATTTTTGGTGATATGGCACCGTTAATTCAAGCGATGACCGGAGCTTTCTAGGCGATCATTGTTGGTGTACAAGTACCTGCATCGGCGCCTGCAACTGTTAATAACAGATTACCTTTAGAGCGTCTAAGTAGCTTGGGTGGTACCGAGTTTAGAGGTTTGGCTCCTGAAGCAACTGAAGAATGGTTTGCTAGCACAGAGAGGATCCTTGGTCAGATGGAGTGTACGGATGTTCACAAGTTGGGTTGTATAGTGTCGTTGCTTCAAGATGATGCTTATAGTTGGTGGACAACTGCAATCGAGGGCATGACACCTACTGATATGACATAGGAATTCTTTTGTGCTAACTTTCGAAAGAAATATTTAGGATGTCGATACCAGGATGAAAAGGAAAAAGAGTATATGGCTTTAGAATAGTGAAACATGTTTGTTTCTGAGTATGAGATCCAGTTTGTCTGGTTGACCCAATATGCTCCTAAATTGGTTTCTGATGAGCGATAACTATGTGACGATTCTGTTATGGGTTGGTTAAAGAAGTGAAGACATACATGCTGACTACAGATTATACAGAGTTTGATGTCCTAGTTTCTCGAGCTAAGGACATAGAACATAATTTTGGGTTATCTACTCGTTTTGGGGATTCCTCAGGGGAAAAAAGTGCTAAATTTAATGTCACAAAAGACCATTTCAAGAAGCATTGAGATAAGAGGTGCCATCCAGATCAGAGACGCGGAAGGAATGGTGCTGGGCCTGGATACCAGGGCATAATACCTATGCTGGAGTTCCCGAGTGTAGGAGATGTGGTAGGAGGCATTCGAGGGAGTGTTGGGGTGCTCATGGCACTTGTTGGAGCTGTGAATTATGGGATCATATCAGGCAAGACTGTCCGCAGTTAGCGAGGGAAGGTCAGGTTCCTACACCTGCTGTTGTGCCATTGAGGGGCCGTAGGCGTTACCGTGGAATTTCTAGCGTAAAGAGGATGGGCCGAGAGTGGTGGCCCATACCGCAGTGGTTCAACTTGAGAGTGGTGGACCGGTGAGGGTTTTTACGCACAAGTCAATGATACTGACGTTGTAACCCCTCGACCCGATCTAGTCGCAAGACTGACCCGAGCAAGTCACATTAGGTTTACCGAAGTAAACCGTGAGAAGAAACCCAAAACACAACTTTTTTCTTTTTTTTATATCTTGTCTAAAAGCGTAATTAATACCCTACATGCTCATGCCGACAGCTGGTGAGAACCCAACCCAATCGGGCGTCAGATCGACATCCAATTGGCCACAAAAGCAATTTAGGGACCAAATTGCAATTTCAGCAAAATACATGGATTTTCCCTAATTTTATGTTACCATCTTTTAATTAAACATGTTTCATGCTTGCACGCCAAAAAACAGCTTAAAACTATCATCCAATCCATCAATATTACATCCACAACACTAGGGATAAAACGCAAGAAAGCAAAACTTCATTTCCATGACATTAACTGAAATAACAGACAACCGTACCGATACGCAGGGTACCGTATTGATACAGTGTCTTCCACTTCATTTCGATACGCAGTGTTCCATTTCGATACGCCTAGCTGGCATAGTGTTTGGTCATTTATCCGTACCGATACGGTGTTGTAGTGTTTCAGTATACGGGTTTTGTCCCCAAAATGCAAATCCAATAGCATAAATCCGTACCGGTACACCCAACCCCATATCGAAACGCAACACCTAATTTTGCCTAGCCATACCGATATGGTCCCCAGCATATCGGTACGCATGGGACTGTAATGTCTTAATTAGCTAGCTAAACAAGCACAAAACCTATCCAAAACATCCTAATATGCCTATAACATTCAACTAACATGCTCAAGACATAATTCACAGCATAACATCACAGATTTAACATCACCACATGGCAACTTGTACCAAAAGTAATTCTATAGGCATGCAACCTAGGAAACCACGCAAGCAAAATACTAAATTCCAAATCATCACCAAAATCAATCCGTAAAGGCCATTTACAAGTCATGAGCACACAAACGAACTTGCTTAAACAAGGAGTTCATGAAAACAGCTCCCAAGACCCAAATTGAATACCTCATTGCCCTTATTATTTATAGTCTAATCCAAACATACTTTGTTAAACAAGTATTGATAGGATCCGTTGCTTCCCGCTGCCTCCCAAGCCTTTAATTCTCTGCATTGATGGACAAAGAGAGCGTCAGCACACTAGGCTTAGTGAGGAGTGCTCAAATACAATACACCATCCATGTATTTAAAACCATTTTCCAATAGCACATTTGAAAATCCCAATTCAAAACATGTTTTCCAACATATAGAACATCATGCCTTTAAAACCATGCACTTAAACACTTTCAAAAACAGCATATTAAACCATATGCAACATGTATCATTAACCAACAACAAATCCCATTGCTAACCTCAATTTAAGCCTTCCCATGCATAACAACCATATGCAAAGCTTAAAGAGTAAACATGTATAAATAACATTATACAACATAACCCTTTCAATGATACACTAACAATTATATTGGCTTACAAGTGATCACTAAACAAGTCCATTAACAAAGAGTTCATCGGATACACGGATTCAACAAGTGTCAACCAACACTTCAAGATATCACAACTGGAATAGCGATACAATCCCAATCGTGGTACATTACCAACTGGGTACCTCTAAAACCCTTGGGCACACCAATCCCTTTCATCGGTTAGACGCTTAATCCACTAACAGGAGTTTACGGAACTGTTTAACCCCTATACTATTAGGGTACTCGGATGAAGTATTCGGTACACGAATCTAAACCCCTCAACATCCAAGGCGACTTATTTTAGTGCACTCAATCCTATGGTCGGCCAACTATATCTGATAACAATTTTAAAACCACATCACTTGCCAATATAATTAACCATTTAACATTTACCTCACTGCTTTTAACAAGCATTAACCAAACCATTTTTCTAAAGCAACAACCATGCTTTAAACCACAAGTATAGACTATATACTTACAAGGACCACTTACCATGTGCGTCCTTCAGCATTTCATGTTCAAAAACAATATATCAAATACTTTAAAACATGCATAAACAATAGGTAACATGTAAATCAAAACAAGTGCATGAAACCATTTAACACTAGCACGACCGAGAGAGAAATTCCACTTTTACATACTTTCAAGTTTAAACCAGCGTATCAGGCTAAGTTTAAACTCCCATAAACCACCTTTAAACATTCCAAAGCTAGAATTCACGTTCTCACTCACCGATACGCAAAACCTCGATTCATCGACATAAAATCAAGTGTTCGAAGTCTCCAACGCTTCACCAACCACTCCCGAATCAACTTCCCCTGCTTTGACCATAATACAACAGAGGATTAATGCATCTCAATGCATTCAAAACACTGCAACAACAAATCCTCTCGGATTTCCACAATCCTTTCAAGATTACCCATCCACAACAACCGAAATCATCATCCAAACCTTCCCAAACACAACCCAGCCACAACCTAACAATCTAACACCACTTTTATCAACAATTTACACCTAGAAACAACATCAAATCAACCTAACACCTCCAGCAAACAAACAACCACTAAAACACCCCAAGAACACAAATTTAGCAACCTAAACAATTAGGGATTCAAGAGTTTCGGGATTCCATTGATAAAATTTACTTAACAACATCATTATACATCCAAAATATATTCAAAAACAATCTATAACACTGGAAATTAGATTCAACAGAAGCTTTCATCATCTCATCAATTTTACCCAATTAAATCCACATTTAAACACAAAATCAGATTATAGACCATAAATCAAGGATCAAATACTTGGGAATATCAATAAAGAACCATTTAACAGAGGAGATCACGGACCTTACCCTTGTTATGTGATTTCTCCCTCAATTGGCTTGTTTAAAGATAAGAAAACATAAGATTTCAATGAGTTTTTGTAAAACAAAGTTGAATAAACAAGTACTCATCAAGAATTTGAGTAAAAAAATCTCTCACCTCTAGTTTTTGATAAAATCTTGAGTGTTTGGCAAAAAAGAAGTTGAGAGAAAAGAGTTAGGAAAAGTTATGTGAATTTATTTGAAAAGCTAATACTAACTTTGAATCTTTACTCCTTCTTAATCACCCTTTAAAAACACATGTTTAAAATGATTTAATTGAAGGGAGAAACCACTAGAAAACACTTGGTAATTTAGCTCCTTAAGGATTCTAAGAATTTGACCCTTTTCATTTTAGTCACTTAAAAATAGTTTTCAAAAATCACATTTTTGGTCACTAACCAAAATGTCACATTTCCAAATTACATTTCCCAAAATTGATTCCACCAAAAATCATTATATATTAAAAGATGATTTTTAACTATTTTTCTATATTTTTATCTTACCAAAAAATATACGGTCTCGAATCCATCACGAATCTCTAACCTGGTCCATCGGACCGTCTAATAACCCCTAAAACTGCTAGGCCCAAAATCAGGGCGTTACAACTCTCCCCCACTTAAGAAATTTCATCCCTGAAATTTACTTGAAGGAAACAGGTACGGAAACTGTTTCAACATATCCGACTTGCGTTCCCATGTGGCCTCGGTGCCTCCACAACACCTTAACAAGGTCTACTGTCTTGCCACGCAACACCTTACTGCTGGTATCAAGAATCTCTACTAGTTCTTCAACATAAGATAGGTCCGGTCTCAACTCAATCTCCTCCACGGGTATAACATGTGATAGATTCGACCGATACCTCCGCAACACTGAAACATGGAACACATCATGAATCCTCCCCAATTTCAGAGGTAACCTCAAACGGTACGCAACAGGACCCACACGCTCAACAACCTCATATGGTCCAATAAACCTCAGGCTAAGCTTCTCTTTCTGCCCAAACCGCAACACCTTTTTCCAGGGCGACACTTTCAAAAACACTCGATCACCAACAGCGTATTCTATATCCCTATGTTTCAATCCACATAGGATTTATGATGATCTGCAGCCACTTTTAAGCACTAACATATCAACTTTACTTTTTTAGTTGTGCCTTTCAGAACATTAGGCATAGATACAAACTTTTCTCCCACTTTTATCCAACACACAGGCTTACGACATTTCCTACTATACAACGCCTCATACGGTGCCATCTGTATGCTAGCATGATAACTGTTATTGTAAGAAAACTCCACCAATGACAATTGCTTATCCCACGTTCCCTAGTACTCAATAATAAAACACATC
Organism: Hibiscus mutabilis; assembly: GCA_019671005.1. Lineage (NCBI taxonomy): Eukaryota > Viridiplantae > Streptophyta > Magnoliopsida > Malvales > Malvaceae > Hibiscus > Hibiscus mutabilis. The sequence goes on along the minus strand of CM033728.1, from coordinate 21,082,195 downwards.
AGCATATCCTCGAGAACCTGAATCACGCGCTCTGATTGACCATCTGACTGAGGATGATACAAAGTACTAAAATTCAACTAAGGTCCCAGAGCACGGTGTAAACTCACCCAAAACCTTGCGGTGAACCGTGGATCCCTATCCGAAACTATAGATTTGCGCACCCCGTGCACACGCACAATCTCAGAGATGTAAAACTCAGCCAACCTGTCCAAGGTATACGTAATATGCACTATCACAAAATGCGCACACTTCGTGAACCAATCCATAATCACCCAAATGGAGTCCTTTTTGGTTGGCTTCAAAGGCAGCCAGACACAAAATCCATGGTGATTCTTTCCCACTTCCATTCCAATATTCTCAACGGTTGCAACAACCTGGAGGGAAACTGATGCTCAGCTTTTACCCGTTGACAAACCATACATCGAGCAACGAAATTAGCCACATCTTTCTTCAATCTAACCCAATAGTACTCCTCTTTCAACCCTCGATACATTTTAGTACTACCAGGATGCATAGCAAAAGGACTAGCACGCGCTTCGGTCAAAATAGTATGCCTCAACTCTTCGTCTTTAGGCACCACAATTCGACCCTTAAAACACAATACCCCATCATCACTAAAATGAAAATTCATAGGATTCCCATCCCTTATATCTTCCGCATGAGATACCAAACTCTCATTATACGATTGCTTCTCCTTAATCAACTGTGACAAGGACAGCTTCACTTGCAACTTAGCCAACAGTCCACCGTCACACGTCACGCGTCACACTCAAAAATGCAAAAATAGCACTTAACTCTACCGCTGCCTTTCTGCTCAAAGCATCAACAACCACGTTAGCTTTACCCGGATGATACTCGATATCCAAATCATAATCTTTCAACAACTCTAACCACCTATGCTAGCTTAGGTTTAACTCTTTCTGGGACATCAAATATTTCAAACTCTTATGATTTGTAAAAACAACACATTTTTCCCTATAGAGGTAATGTCTCCAAATTTTCAAGGCAAACACAACGCGGCAAGCTCAAGATCATGAGTAGGGTAGTTACGTTCATGCAACTTAAACTGCCTAGATGTGTATGCAACTACCTTACCTTCTTGCATCAACACGCTACCAAGCCCAATATACGACGCATCACTATAAACAACAAACTTTTTTCCCTATTTTGGTTGAACCAACATTGGAGCTCGTGTCAAGGCTTCTTTCAACCTTTCAAAAGCTCGCTGTCTATCTTCCGTCCACTCAAACTGAACATTCTTCTGTAGCAACTTAGTTAAAGGAGCCACCAAACTAGAGAACCCTTCCACAACCCTACGATAGTAACCAGCCAAACCAAGGAAACTACTAACCTCCGTCACAGACTTGGGTGCCTTCCAACTCATCACAACCTCAACCTTATGCAGATCAACACGAATTCCTTCCGCCGACACAACATGCCCGAGAAACACAACTTTCCTAAGCCAGAATTCACACATGCTTAACTTGGCATACAACTGATTTTCCAGCAACTTCTGAAGCACAATCCGTAAATGGCTATCATGATCTTCTTCAGTACGAGAGTACACAAGGATATCATCGATAAACACAACCACAAACTGATCTAAAAACTCATGAAACACACAGTTTATCATGTCCATAAAAGTAGCCGGTGCATTGGTCAATTCAAAAAGCATCACCAAAAACTTGTAATGCCCGTACCTCATACGAAAGGTTGTCTTGGGCACATCCACCTCCTTCACCTTCAACTGGTAGTACCCCGACCTCGTATCTATCTTGGAAAACACCGAGGCTCCCCCTAAACTGATGAAATAAATCATCTATCCACAGTAAGGGATACTTGTTCTTTATTGTCAACTTATTCAGTTGCCGATAATCTATAAACATATGCATCGTGCCATCCTTCTTCTTTACAAACAACATCGGTGCGCCCCATGGTGAAATACTAGGTCTAATAAAGCCTCGATCCAGCAACTCCTGTAGTTGCGTCTTCAATTCCTTTAACTCCTTCAGGGACATGCGATACAGAGTAATCGATACTAGTATCGTACCCGTAAAGACCTCGATGCTAAACTCAACCCTACAGTTTGGTGGCAACCCCGATAACTCTTCCGAGAAAATAGTCAGAAACTCACAAACAATGCGAACATCCTACACCCTCAACTCCTTTGATCCAGGGTTCATAACATAAGCCAAGTAATCTCGACATCCCGAATCCAACATTCGACTTGCTTCCAAAGCCGAAACAACATTAGACAAAAACTTGGCATTCTCACCTACAACCACTACCTCATAATCATCCGACAACCTCAAAGATATCCGCTTGGTCTCAAAATCCACCATAGCCTGATGTTTAGTTAACCAATCCATACCCAGAATAACATCAAAACCATGGAATGGCAACTCTATCAAGTCCATGATAAACACATGTCCCTGAACCATCAGCAGACACCTACGATAGAAGTTCCTAGCCACAACGGTCTCCCCAAGAGAACTAGTCACTCTAACACCCACATTAAGAATTTCAATAGATATATCAAGCAACCTAGCATGCTCACTCAAGATATATGAATGGGTAAAACCAGAATCAACCAACGAATACAACGACAAAGACTATAAGGTAAAAGTACTTGTAATCACATCAGTGTCATTGCCATCCTTACAGTGTGCATACACCCTAGCCGGTCCACCTCCCTCAGGCTGGATAGCAACGATATGAGCCACAGTCCTCTGCCCCCTATCTCGACGCTAAAATGGTCTACGGCCATGACCACGACCCCGCTGCAAAGCAACAACAAGTGCAGCACCCTGTCCATCTCGGGCCAACAGCAGAAAATCACGCCTCTGATGGTCGCCAAACCCACAACTCTAACAAGCATTGGCCACAACAGGCGTCTTGGCTCCGCCATGCCTTAGCTCCAGGCGAAACCTCCTATCACGGTGTCTCTTAGCCTAACCACCGCTGGAACTAGCATCAGCAGCCTTCTTTCTTGAATTAAGACCTCACGATCTAGAAGCCAAATCTAGATTCTACTCCACATCCTTGGCTCGCAAAACCAACACAACAAAATCGGTATAATCAGTAGCAAGCATGTATGTCTTAACATCCTGCACAAGCACGTAGCAGAATCGATTACATCGCTTATGCTCGTTAGGAACCAACTCAGGTGCATACTAACTAAACCTCACGAATTGTACCTCGTATTCTGTAACAGATATATTGTCCTACACCAGAGCCATAAACTCGCGCTTTCTATCATCCTAATATCGGATTCCTAAAAACCTCTTTTGAAAAGCTTCATAGAAGAACTCTCAGGTCACATCATCGATCGCCATACCAGATATCATGGTAGTCCACCATGTATAGGCATCACTCTGCAACAAGAAAATAACACAGCCCAGCTTACGAGCATCGGTACCCCCCATCTGGCCTAGTATCCTCTCAGTACTGGCCAACCAGGCCTAAGATGCCTCAGGCGACAAACCTCAGAACTCTTCTCGAATCTCCAAACTGCGAAGACGCTCAAGCGGCAAACCCTGCCCATCAACCAATGGTGCCGGCACATGAACACCCACAACTGCTGCCTAAAAAGCACCGGTCATGGCCTGTATCAACGGTTTCATATCACCCATCCCTGGCCCAGCCGGCGTAGGTGGTACTTGCTCGACTACCTTAGGTGGATTAGGTGAGAGTAGTGGTAACCCTCTAGGAGGTACAACATCACCCCAGCATCCTGTCCAGTGGCAGCAACAACTGTACCCGATCGTAGCACTCTCCTCAGTCCTATAATGCTAAAATATATCTAAGGCATGATAATCATTTCAAACAAAACAATTAGGCCAGCTTCAAGCAAAGATCGAAGACTTCCATTTCAAAAATCAAAATTTTCCAAGCTATAATAATAAGGTAATGGGTTCCCAATTTTCCCCCGACATAACATAAACAATCAGCGTGCATATCAACATTAGATTATAGCTCACAATATTATCACAATCAACATATCAATCTTCCAATTACCACCAAACATAACAAACAAGCACCATGCATAACAAGCAACAACAAACAATCAATTACAACATCCCAACCTTTCGTAACCTGGCTCTAATACCACCAAATGTAGCCCCCTCGACCTGACCTAGTCGCAAGACTGACCCGAGCGAGTCACATTAGGTTTACCGAAGTAAACCGTGAGAAGAAACCCAAAACGTAACTTTTTTTTCTTTTTTATATTTTGTCTAAAAGCGTAATTAATACCCTACATGCTCGTGCCGATAGCTGGTGAGAACACAACCGAATCAGGCGTCGAATCGACATCCAATTGGCCACAAAAGATATTTAGGGGACCAAATTGCAATTTCAGCAAAATATAGGGATTTCAATAATTTTATGTTACCATCCTTTAATTAAACAGGTTTCATGCTTGCACGTCAAAAATTAGCTTAAAACTGTAACCCCTTCGACCCAGTCTAGACGCCCAACCGAATCAAGAAGGCTACATTAGGTTTGTCGTAGCAAACCGAAGAGATACAACAAAACCCGGTCCATTTTTTTTCTCTTTTTATGCTTTATAGATGTCAATTACTAACCCTACATGTTCATACAAACATTAGGTGCAACCCCAACTCAATCGGGCATCAATTTGACATCCAATTGATCACATTTGCAAATTAGAGACCAAATCGCAAATACATAAAATTTCTGGATTAAAACTCATTTTTAAGTTACCAATCTTTAATTAGTTGGATTTCAAAACTTCATCTCAAATTTCATCTCAATTTGATCATTCATGCTCATACAATCTCATGGACAAGTTCCGGGGACTAAAATGCAATGAAAGCAAAACTGCCAAGCTAAATTACAGAAAATGGCCTCGGGTATCGGTGCGTGAGTCACCGTACCGATACGCATAGAACTGTCCCGTACCGATATGCCATAATGAACTTACCTAACTTTTGATTTTTTTTAACATACGTACCGATACGCTTACATGGGTATCGGTACACGGGTTTGGATTGAAAAAGTGAAATTCCAGAGGCTAGAATATGTACCGATACACCATTTCCTGCATCGGTACACCAAGCCAAAAATTCCCTTGCGTACCGATACGCCCTAGAGTGTACCGATTCCCCAGACCAGAAAATGTCCAATCGTACTGATACGGTCCCCCGCTTATCGGTACGCCTGGACCTGTAATGCCACAAGCTGCAGGTTTCTCATTCTAAAAGCATTCTCAAACCATTCTACCATACTCATAACATAACCCTAGCATACCAAGCATACCATAATCATTCAGGCTTCACAAATTCAACATTGCAATATGACATCGTCCAACAAAGAGATTCTATAGGCATGCTTCCTAATTTCCATCCAAGCAACATGTCAAAATGGTAAACCAGCATCAAAACAAACTTTAAAAGCCATTTACAACCCAAAAGCAACTAAAGAAACATGCTCAAATAGGGAGTTCCACAAAACATCTCCCAAAACACAATAGGTACCCCATTGCCCTTATTCATTATAATCTAAACCAAGACATACTTTGGAAATAAGTCTTGCCAAGATCCCCTTGCTTCTTGCTGCCTTCCAAGACCTCAATTATCTGCATTGATGGACAGCAAGAGTGTAAGAACACAAGGCTTAGTGATGAATTCTCCAAACAACCACCATCAATGCATTTAAAACCATTTATTTAACACCATCCTTTAAAAAAACATCATCATCATGCCCCTTTTGAAAACATGCACTTTATATCATTAAAACCAGCATAATAAACCATATGCAACATGTATCATTAATCAACAGCAAATCCCATTGCTAACCCTCCACTTAAGCCTTTCCATGCATTACTACCAAATGCAAAGCTTAAGGAGAAACATGTATAAATCACATTATACAACATAAAACATTTCAATGATACATTAGCAATTATATTGGCTTACAAGTGATTAGTATCAAGTCCATTAACAAAAGTGTTCATCGGATACACAGATTCAACATGTGTTAACCCAACACTTCAAGCCATCTCAACCGGAATAGCGATACAATCACAATAGCGGTACAATAACAACCGGGTACACTTTCAACCCACAGGGAAACCCATCCCTCTCATCGATTAGTTGCTTAACCCCACTAACGGGAGTATTCGGTACCGTTAAACCCCTCTACCATTAGGGTACTTGGATGGAGTATTCGGTACGCAATATAAACCTCTCAACATCCAAGGCGACTTATTTTACAGTGCACTCAATCCTATGGCCGACCAACTATATCCGATAACAATTTTAAAACCACATCACTTGCCAATATAATTAACCAAATAACATTTACCTCACTGTTTTAACAAGCATTAAACCATGCTATTTCCAAAGCAACAACCATGCTTTAAAACACAAGTATAAACCATACTTACAAAGATCACTTACCATGTGCATCCTTCAACAAAACATGCTTAAAAACAGTATATTGAATACTTTAAAACATGTTTAAATAGTAGGTAACATGTAAATTAAAACAAGTGCATCAAACCATTTTAAACTAGCACGACCGAGAGAGATATCCACTTTATACTTACTTTAGAGTCTAGGTAAGCGTTTCAAACTCTACCATAACTCCAAAAACTCTATTTCCTAAACATCAAAACGCTTTAAACCACGTTTTCACTCACCGATAAGTGAAACCTCGATTCGTCGATGCGAAATCAAGTATCCAAAGCCTCCAACGCTTCTCCAATTACTTCCGGATCAACCTCCCCTGTTTTTACCACAAAACTGCCGAGGATTAATGCATTATAATGCATTCTAAATACAACAAACACAATCCTCCTCGAATTTCCACAACACCCTCACAATTAACCCTCAACAACAACCGGAATCAAGAACAAAGCACTTCGATTCACAGCCCAGCCAACATCTATCAACCTAGCATCATTTTCAACACCAAAACACATCTAAAAACAGATCCAAGACAACTTACCACCTCCAGCAACCTAACAACCATAATTTCAACACAAAACCTCAAAACTAACAACCTAAACAAATAGAGACTTATGTTTCGGGATTCCATTGATAAAAATCACTTATCAACATTGTTAAACATCCAAAATATGAGTCAAAATCACCATTACATACTAGAAATCAGATTCAATTCAAGAATAAAAACATTTTCCCAATGATCTCATTAAATCATTAGAAAATCATCAAAATCATATTAGAAATGAAAAAGCAAGGATCAAATGCTTGGGAATTTCAATAAAGAACCATACAATAGAGGAGATCTCGGACCTTACCCCTATTGTGAAGTTTCTCCCTCAATTGATTTGTGAAAAGCTAAGAAATTACAAGATTAATGTGAGATTTTGTATAAACAATCTTTGTAAAACAATTTGGAACAATAAAATCAAGTTAGAAACCACCTCACCTCTGGAAATTTGATGAAATCTGAGTGTTTGGATGAGGAGAGAATAGAGATAAAAAGTTGAGAGAAAAATGACGTGATTTTTGTTTAAGAAAATATAACCACCTTTTTAACAAAATACACTTTAATTATTAATTAAAGCACATGTTTAAATTAATTAAATTAAGGGAGAAACCTTCAGAAACAAATTGGTAAAATAGCTCCTTAAAGATTCTAAGTATTTGACCCTTTTCATTTTAGTCACTAGAAAATCACAGTTTTCAAAACTTTCATTTTGGTCACTAACCAAAATATCCACCTTCCAAAACTAATTTTTCAAAATTGATTCCACCATTATTAAATATATAATTAATAATGATTTTTAGTTGCCAGGGCAATTATCGATAAGGGATAAGATGATATGGCAGTCGAAATTGATGACTAGATAAGCCTAAGATGACGTTGAGCAAAGTTAAACCCCAAAGGAGTTTGATTTCCATGAAGTGGTCAAAGAGAAATTAAATCCCAAAATGATAGGAGAAGATCTAGAAGGAATTTAAATATAATAAATAATTATATTCTTTTAAAGTATTTAATTCCAACTTAACTTCCTCCTCAAGAAGGACTTTGACCTAGCCATATCCTATTTAAAGGAGACCAAGCCGTCAAACTCAAAAGGAGAGCAAAGGGGGAGAGTTCGATTGAGAGAGTTTCCAAAGAGGGCTGATTGATTTCTTCTCCTTCTTCTTCTTTATTCTATTCGATTCATGGTTTGGGGATTATTCTTTGTATATCTTTTGAACCCAACCATGAACTAACTTGATTGGTTGGGGTTATTGTGTTTTGTTGTTGTGAGAAACAATTGGATTTTGTTTAGGTAATAAGAGTTTGCACTTTCAATTCAAGGTTTACTCATTCTTTGTTTTTATTCTTGTTTGTGAGTGAATTGGGAGAGGATCTCATAATTCTATCTATTTATCTAATATCGGGAGAGTTAGATTCAAGAAACGAATGAGTATGGTCTTTATTCAATCTATCGATGGTGAAGATTAATCCAACTTAGGAATAAGTTAAGGATTTCAACGGCTAAGAGGAGCGCAAGATTGGTTGTTGTCCACCCTAGATTCACGTAGGGATGTATTGTCAAGGCATGCACAACTAGCTAGAGTTTCGACTTAGGGATAAGAAGAAACCATTGAAGAACACTATGCCGAACCTTGAAGTTGCTGCCCAGCCGCCCAAACAGTTGCCCAGGCAACCGTCGATTAGTTGCCAAGGCAACCCAGCTGCGCAAGTTGCCACGGCAACTGAGTTGCCCTTACACTCTTTTACCAAGACGATCCAATTGGCTATCACTCCTCAACTCACGATAACCTGGCCTATTCTCTCTTTTGATTACATCTTTATTTTATTTACTTTCTCTTTCATTTTATTCGTTATATAGAAGTCCTACAAATATCAATTGTATTTTTACTTTTACAGTGCGATAACTAAAGCAAAGTGGCCCAAACCAATCCCTGTAGAGACGATACTCGATATTTACCGTATCACTTTGTTACTTGCGACGTGTATACTTGCACCATTTGCGTAGCACTCAATACGCGCAACACCCCTCAACATCCAAGGTGACTTATTTTACAGTGCACTCAATCCTATGGCCGGCCAACTATATCCGATAACAATTTTAAAACCACATCACTTGCCAATATAATTAACCAAATAACATTTACCTCAATGTTTTAACAAGCATTAAACCACGCCATTTCCAAAGCAACAAGCATGCTTTAAAACACAAGTATAAACCATACTTACAAGGATCACTTACCATGTGCATCCTTCAGCAAAACATGCTTAAAAAGCAGTATATCGAATACTTTAAAACATGCTTAAACAATAGGTAACATGAAAATTAAACAAGTGCATCAAACCATTTCAAACTAGCACGACCGAGAGAGATATCCACTTTATACTTACTTTAGAGTCTAGGTAAGCATTTCAAGCTCTACCATAACTCCCAAAACTCTATTTTCCAAAACATAAAAATGCTTTAAACCACGTTTTCACTCACCGATAAGTGAAACATCGATTCGCCGACGCGAAATCAAGTATCCAAAGCCTCCAACGCTTCTCCAATTACTTTCGGATCAACCTCCCCTGTTTTTACCACAAAACAACAGAGGATTAATGCATTATAATGCATTCTAAACACAACAAACATAATCCTCCTCGAATTTCCACAACACCCTCACAATTAGCCCTCCACAACAACCGAAATCAAGAACAAAGCACTTCGATTCACAGCCCAGCCAACATCTATCAACCTAGCATCATTTTCAACACCAAAACACATCTAAAACAGATCCAAGACAACCTACCACCTCTAGCAACCTAACAACCATAATTTCAACACAAAACCTCAAAACTAACAACCTAAACAAATAGAGACTTATGTTTCGGGATTCCATTGAAAAAATCACTTATCAACATTGTTAAACATCCAAAATATGAGTCAAAATCACCATTACATATTAGAAATCATATTCAATTCCAAAATCAAAACATTTTTCCCAAAGATCTCATTAAATCATTAGAAAATCATCAAAATCATATTAGAAATGAAAAAGCAAGGATCAAATGCTTGGGAATTTCAATAAAGAACCATACAATAGAGGAGATCTCGGACCTTACCCCTATTGTGATGTTTCTTCCTCAATTGATTTGTGAAAAGCTAAGAAATTACAAGATTAATGTGAGATTTTGTATAAACAATCTTTGTAAAACAATTTGGAACAATAAAATCAAGTTAGAAAACCACCTCACCTCTGGAAATTTGATGAAATTTGAGTGTTTGGATGAGGAGAGAATAGAGATAAAAAGTTGAGAGAAAAATGACGTGATTTTTGTTTAAGAAAATATAACCACCTTTTAACAAAATACACTTTAATTATTAATTAAAGAACATGTTTAAATTAATTAAATTAAGGAGAAACCTTCAGAAACAAATTGGTAAAATAGCTCCTTAAAGATTCTAAGTATTTGACCCTTTTCATTTTAGTCACTAGAAAATCACAGTTTTCAAAACTTTCATTTTGGTCACTAACCAAAATATCCACCTTCCAAAACTAATTTTTCAAAATTGATTCCACCATTATTAAATATATAATTAATAATGATTTTTAGTTGCCAGGGCAATTATCGATAAGGGATAAGATGATATGGCAATGAAATTGATGACTAGATAAGCCTAAGATGACGTTGAGCAAAGTTAAACCCCAAAGGAGTTTGATTTCCATGAAGTGGTCAAAGAGAAATTAAATCCCAAAATGATAGGAGAAGATCTAGAAGGAATTTAAATATAATAAATAATTATATTCTTTTAAAGTATTTAATTCCAACTTAACTTCCTCCTCAAGAAGGACTTTGACCTAGCCATATCCTATTTAAAGGAGACCAAGCCGTCAAACTCAAAAGGAGAGCAAAGGGGGAGAGTTCGATTGAGAGAGTTTCCAAAGAGGGCTGATTGATTTCTTCTCCTTCTTCTTCTTTATTCTATTCGATTCATGGTTTGGGGATTATTCTTTGTATATCTTTTGAACCCAACCATGAACTAACTTGATTGGTTGGGGTTATTGTGTTTTGTTGTTGTGAGAAACAATTGGATTTTGTTTAGGTAATAAGAGTTTGCACTTTCAATTCAAGGTTTACTCATTCTTTGTTTTTATTCTTGTTTGTGAGTGAATTGGGAGAGGATCTCATAATTCTATCTATTTATCTAATATCGGGAGAGTTAGATTCAAGAAACGAATGAGTATGGTCTTTATTCAATCTATCGATGGTGAAGATTAATCCAACTTAGGAATAAGTTAAGGATTTCAACGGCTAAGAGGAGCGCAAGATTGGTTGTTGTCCACCCTAGATTCACGTAGGGATGTATTGTCAAGGCATGCACAACTAGCTAGAGTTTCGACTTAGGGATAAGAAGAAACCATTGAAGAACACTATGCCGAACCTTGAAGTTGCTGCCCAGCCGCCCAAACAGTTGCCCAGGCAACCGTCGATTAGTTGCCAAGGCAACCCAGCTGCGCAAGTTGCCACGGCAACTGAGTTGCCCTTACACTCTTTTACCAAGACGATCCAATTGGCTATCACTCCTCAACTCACGATAACCTGGCCTATTCTCTCTCTTTTGATTACATCTTTATTTTATTTACTTTCTCTTTCATTTTATTCGTTATATAGAAGTCCTACAAATATCAATTGTATTTTTACTTTTACAGTGCGATAACTAAAGCAAAGTGGCCCAAACCAATCCCTGTAGAGACGATACTCGATATTTACCGTATCACTTTGTTACTTGCGACGTGTATACTTGCACCATTTGCGTAGCACTCAATACGCGCAACACCCCTCAACATCCAAGGTGACTTATTTTACAGTGCACTCAATCCTATGGCCGGCCAACTATATCCGATAACAATTTTAAAACCACATCACTTGCCAATATAATTAACCAAATAACATTTACCTCAATGTTTTAACAAGCATTAAACCACGCCATTTCCAAAGCAACAAGCATGCTTTAAAACACAAGTATAAACCATACTTACAAGGATCACTTACCATGTGCATCCTTCAGCAAAACATGCTTAAAAAGCAGTATATCGAATACTTTAAAACATGCTTAAACAATAGGTAACATGAAAATTAAACAAGTGCATCAAACCATTTCAAACTAGCACGACCGAGAGAGATATCCACTTTATACTTACTTCTGAGTCTAGGTAAGCATTTCAAGCTCTACCATAACTCCCAAAACTCTATTTCCAAAACATAAAAATGCTTTAAACCACGTTTTCACTCACTGATACGCGAAACATCGATTCGCCGACGCGAAATCAAGTATCCGAAGCCTCCAACGCTTCTCTAATTACTTTCGGATCAACCTCCCCTGTTTTTACCACAAAACAACAGAGGATTAATGCATCATAATGCATTCTAAACACAGCAAACATAATCCTCCTCGGATTTCCACAACACCCTCACAATTAGCCCTCCACAACAACCGAAATCAAGACCAAAGCACTTCGATTCACAACCCAGCCAACATCTATCAACCTAGCATCATTTTCAACACCAAAACACATCTAAAACAGATCCAAGACAACCTACCACCTCTAGCAACCTAACAACCATAATTTCAACACAAAACCTCAAAACTAACAACCTAAACAAATAGAGACTCTTATGTTTCGGGATTCCATTGAAAAAGATCACTTATCAACATTGTTAAACATCCAAAATATGAGTCAAATCACCATTACATATTGGAAATCATATTCAATTTGCAAATCAACACATTTTTCCCAAAGATCTCATTAAATCATTAGAAAATCATCAAAATCAGATTAGAAATGCAAAAGCAAGGATCAAATGCTTGGGAATTTCAATAAAGAACCATACAATAGACGAGATCTCGGACCTTACCCCTATTGTGATGTTTCTTCCTCAATTGATTTGTGAAAAGCTAAGAAATCACAAGATTAATGTGAGATTTTGTATAAACAATCTTTGTAAAACAATTTGGAACAATAAAATCAAGTTAGAAACCACCTCACCTCTGGAAATTTGATGAAATTTGAGTGTTTGGCTGAGGAGAGAATAAAGAGAAAAAGTTGAGAGAAAAATAACGTGATTTTTGTTTAAGAAAATATAACCACCTTTTTAACAAAATCCTCTTTAATTATCAATTAAAGAACATGTTTAAATTAATTAAATTAAGGGAGAAACCTTCAAAAACAAATTGGTAAAATAGCTCCTTAAAGATTCTAAGTATTTGACCCTTGTCATTTTAGTCACTAGAAAATCACAGTTTTCAAAACTTTCATTTTGGTCACTAACCAAAATGTCCACCTTCCAAAACTAATTTTTCAAAATTGATTCCACCATTATTAAATATATAATTAATATTGATTTTTAAACATTTTCCCATAATTTTTCCAACACCGAAAATATACGATCCTGAAATCGACTCGAATCTCTACTCCGGTCCACCAAACCGCTAATAACCCACTAAACCGCTAAGCCTTAAAACCGGGGCGTTGCAAAAATGATCATCCGATCCATCAATACTACACCCATAACACTAGGGACTAAAACGTAAGAAAACAGAACTTCATTTCCATGACATTAACTAAAATAACAAACAACCGTACCGATACACAGGGTACCGTATCGATACGGTGTCTTCCACTTCGTTTCAATACGCAACATTCCCTTTTGATACTCCTAGCTGGCATAGTGTTTGGTCGTTTATCCGTACCGATACGGTGTTGTAGTGTTTCGATACACAGGTTTTGCCCAAAAAAAATCCAGTAGCATAAATCCGTACTGGTACACTCAACCCCGTATCAAAACACAACACCTGATTTTGCCTAGCCGTACCGATACGGTCCCCAATGTATCGGTACGCCTGGGCCTGTCATGTCTTAATTAGCTAGCTAAATAAGTACAAAACCTATCCAAAACATCTAATATACCTCTAACATTCAACCAACATGCTCAGGACATAATTCACAACATAGCATCACTGATTTAACATCACCAAATGGCAACTTGTACCAAAAGTAAATCTATAGGCATGCAACCTAGGAAACCACTCAAGCAAAATACTAAATTCCAAATCATCACCAAAATCAATCCATAAAGGCCATTTACAATTCATGAGCACACAAACGAACTTACTTTGGTAAACAAGTATTGCTAGGATCCCTTGCTTCCCACTGCCTCCCAAGCCTTTAATTCTCTATATTGATGGAAAAAGAGAGCATTAGCACACTAGGCTTAGTGAGGAGTGCTCAAATACAATACATCATCCATGTATTTAAAACCGTTTTCCAATAGCACGTTCGAAAATCCCAATTCAAAACATGTTTTCCAACATAGAGAACATCATGCCTTTAAAACCATGCACTTAAACACTTTCAAAACTAGCATATTAAACCATATCCAACATGTATCATTAACCAACAGCAAATCCCATTGCTAACCTCAATTTAAGCCTTCCCATGCATAACAACCATATGCAAAGCTTAAAGAGTAACATGTATAAATCATATTATACAACATAAATCTTTAAATGATACACTAACAATTATATTGGCTTACAAGTGATCACTAAACAAGTCCATTAACAAAGAGTTCATCGGATACACAGATTCAACAAGTATGCGATTGGTGATAGCGTGTTCCTGAAAGTTTCGCCTTGGAAGAAAGTGATGAGGTTTGGAAGGAAGGGCAAGCTAGGTCCTAGATTTATTGGGCCATATGAGGTGTTAGAGCATGTTGGTCCAGTTGTGTATAGGTTGAGGTTGCCTACTGAGTTGAAGAAGATACATGATGTCTTCCATGTGTCGATGCTTCAGAGGTATAAATAGGGTCATTCGCATGTGATGCCTGTTGAGGAGATTGAGTTGAATTTAGATTTGATCTATGATGAGAAGCAGGTGAGAATCTTGGATTCAAGCAGCAAGGTACTTCGTGGTAGGACCATAGATTTGGTGAAGGTGTTGTGGTGACAACGTGGTGTTGAGGAAGCCACTTGAGAAAGCAAGGAGGACTTGTTGAAGCAGCTTCCTCACCTTTTTTCCCTAGTTAAATTTCAAGGACAAAATTTCTTAAGAGGGGGAGAGTTGTAACGCCTTGAAATTAGGCCTAGTTGTTAATCAGATTGGGTAGACGGTTCGGGATAACCAAATTAGGCAATTCGAGTTAGTTTTAGGAATTAAATTCTAATAATTTTTTTTGACTAAAATAAAATATAGAAAAATGCTAGAGAATACTTAATTAATATTTTAAGTATTTTGGTAAGTTCAATTTGAAGTAATTAAATCTTATTTTGGGACATTTCTGTCTAGTGACTAAACTGTAAAGTTTTCAAAACTGTTTTTGGTGACTAAATCGTAAAAGGGTCAAAACTTAGAGTCTTTAAGGAGCTATTTGACCAAACTTTTCCATCAGATTTTCCTTTAATTTAGGCTATTTTAAAGTGTTTTAATTGGTTTTTAATATTAAAAGAAAATAGATTTAATAAAAGGATTTTAATTTCATAAAATCACTTTCTCACGTAACTAAATAGTATTTTGATATCATTACTTTCTCAACTTAGTTTTAAATTTGGTTAATAAGGCAATGTGTTTACCATATTTTGGGGGGATTTGTAATCTGGTTTTCAACGATGTTGCTAATGTTGTTTTCTATGGTTGATAGCTCATAGTGATGTTTGATTGAAGTACGTTTGATAGGACATTACTCATGGTTTAAAGTTCATTGATTGCCATGTCTTTAGTATGTTACTTGAATGCTTATGTCTAGATCCATTGTGTCGCAAACATGTTTTGATTGATATTAGTAATTCAATAGTTTATGCCTAAGTTGAGACATGCCTTGATTCCTGGTTTGGATGTGGAGTTGGGTGAGTTTAGGAAGCATGTAACACCTCATTCACGGTTCGGTAGAGAACCGAGTTGGAAAATGTTGTCAAAAGATAGATTCAGACACCGAAAGCTTAATCAGGGTTTTGAAACTATTCAGAGTATCTTATTAGTCTCTTTTGTTACGAATCGGATCAACACATTATCAGTTTTGCACGAGTTTGGGATCCAATTTAAACTTTTTAGACTAGAAGGACCAAATCATAAATTTTACAAATTAGCGATCCTAATCCAAATTCTTTATTACCAACTTGTAATTAAACTTACCAATTGTTAACCATTGAAGTTTCGTTATTATCGGACATCATTTACCTAATCAATTAAACTATATGACTTTAGTGACCATTTTGTAAACTGCCCAAAACTCCTTTTTAATCATTTTAACATAATTACCTACCACCGTATCGATACCCTTTGTAATCGTATCAATACGCTAAGCCAAGTTTCAGTTCTCAGAGTCAAAGGATTTCAACCCGTACCGATACAGCTAAGCCAGTATCAATACGTGTTGACTGCATTGACCTTGTACCGATACACCCTAAGACTGTATCGATACCATTTTCATTCTAGAATTCTAGTAACCAATTCCAGTACTGATATGCCCCAATACGTATCGATACGCCCTATTCATTAAGCCAAATTATGCCTGTCCGTATCGGTACGCCATCACCCCATACCGATACGCCTGACCTGTAGTAACAAAATTTTACTGGTTTTTACTCGATTTACCCAACCAAACGTTAGTCAAATTTACCAAACTTTACCAGCAACCTTTAAAACAATATTTCTAATCGTACGTCAAATTTCGCAACGTTCCGAATTCGTTTACTAGGAATTTACACATACCATTATGCACAAACATCACCTAGGCACCATTTAGCTTATACAAATATATCAAAATAGGCCATTTCGACACGTTTAGACCTTATGCCACCTTACTAGGAGTTTGAAGCAAAAGTAAACATACATATGATGACCGAGGTGACTTGCAACTGTAGATTATACGATCAGAGTTCGGAAGGCTTCAAGGTCTTGAAGTGCATGAGACACACACATATGTTAGGCTTATATAGCCTAGTGAGGTAGTCATAACAAACATAAGGCAATTTAACATGTATGACATGCTAAGATCATGAACAATATATCCTCATACTTAAATCTTATAATTACACTATTAATCATATAAGTCTCATGCTTAGGTCATTTATCATAATTTTGCATAATCATAGAAAAGTTTAACGTATACCAATCCCTTGGACACAGTAACAAATGGATACGCAGATTCCCCTTTACACCAACACATATCAGAAATAGGCCGTAGCTCAGGATAATCCTTTACACAATCTATCCTTATTTCCCCCACATATAGGTTGTAGCCCCAGACCATAGTCCATCCTTACTTATACGAGCTCAAGTAACCCTATGGCATGCCAATTGTATCCAAAACTCACCAATGTCCAAGGTTTACATATTTTGTTAATTTTCTTACCTTTATGCCCGTAGGCCATAGCATATCGGAATCGGAATTGAGCCTTAGCTCCATATTTTATAACATGACTTAAACATATCAAACTCCATATATTATAGCATATCATGTTTATATCAAACTTTCACATATATGACATATTCAAATAACACTCTCAAACTTACCATGCTTACCATTAGCATCCACACAAGCTTTCTCTATGTGAGCATTTAACAAAATGCATACAACATCATAATCACAAATCAAATGCAACGGGATGGCACCTAGCCTATCCCTTAACACGACCACACTCACCTTGACTATGAGGTTCTCGAATCACAATTCCGTTGTGCCTAGCTTCCTTTGGAGGTGACAAGGGATCCTTCTCCAATATTTGAGCTAGCACTAATTTAGGGATTGCATTAGAATTCGATCTAAGGATTCAGAATTGTATTTCAAGCTTACTAAAACTTATAGACATCATCAGAATGACACAATTAACTCTTTAATCAGTGGGCTTCCATTTGAACATTAGGACCCTAATCTTGAAATTAAACCTCAATGAAAGATGGAATCACTAAACCGATATAAGGGTTTTACTTACCGAATCGTGGGCTTTCAAATGGTATATCGAACTTGAATGGAGGAAAAAGATTGCACCGAGGTTCTTGCTTAGCTTGAGCTTGAAGATGGAAATGGAGGTGTGTGCTTACTTTAGTGAAGAACAAGGGTGGATTTTAATTTGTCGGGAGATGTACAATTCAATAGGATGAGAGATTCCATTGATTTTTATCTATTGTTTGGGGAAATCACTGTTCACCTCCCAAAGATCCAATAGTATGCTTTCCTCCAAGCAAGGGTAAGCTTATTTAATTATTCCCATCATTTCACATCCCTTTTGACATTCCAAGATAATTGATGGTTGTTTACCACCCCTTTTAAGAAGCAAATCACGTGGGGAGGCAAGCTAAGAGGTGAGTAAGCACCTTGCTTTCTTCTCTTTTTAATTTTGACTTCGAACAGATTCAAAACAGGGGACCAATATCGATACACTTAAGGCCGTATCGATACGCATATTGAAACAGGGGCCCATACCGATACGATTGTGGACGTACCGATACGCTTAGGCTAAAATAGGTAAGTTTGTTATTGGTCGTTGGACCATACTGATACTGGGTTGACCGTATCGGTACGCCTAATCCAGGAATTTGTATTTTGGCTTCGAATTGTATACAAGAAAACTTATTTTATCCAAATGAGATCAAAATAGAATTTCATTACATAAGAGGAGTACAAAGGTTAACTATTGCAGACGTTTAACACATCAAATTCAAAATTTCTGATCACCGAAACCTATTTCGGACTAGGCCAATTTTCAGGGTGTGACAACTCCCCCTTATGAAAATTCGTCCTTGAATTTTCACTTCAGACAAAGAAATGGGGATACTGCTTCTGCATTGTCTCTTCAGGTTCCCACGTTGCTTCTTCAACGGAATGACTTCTCTATAGAACCTTTACTAAGGGCATAGATTTGTTTCGAAGTCTCATGACTTCTCGTGCGAGGATCTACACAAGTTCATCCTCGTATGTTAGATTGGGCTGAATCTCTACAGTTTTGGGTTCGATCACGTGGGAAGGATCGGATCGATACTTGCGTAGCATGGACACATGGAAGACGTTATAGGCTTGACTTAACTCCTCAAGGAGAGCTAACCGGTAAGCAACAGGTCCAACTCTTTCGATGACCTCGAATGGGCCAATAAAACGAGGACTTAGCTTCCCCTTTTTGCTGAAACAAAGGATCTTCTTCCATGAAGATACTTTGAGGAAAGCCTTTTCACCAACCTCGTATTGAATGTCTCTTCTTTTCAGGTCAGCATAGGATTTATGTCAGTCGAAGGCAACTTTAAGCCGATCACGGATAATAGTTGTCCTTTCTTTAGTTTCCCGAAGTAAGTTAGGGCCTAATATCTTACCTTCGCCAAGCTCGGTCCAACAAAGAGGAGTTATACATTTCCTCCCATACAAAGCTTTATACGGGGCCATTTGAATTGAGGTTTTGTAACTATTGTTGTAAGAAAACTCGACTAGGGGTAGGGATTTCTCCTACGTATCCCCAAAGTCAATGGCACAAGCTCGGAGCATGTCTTCCAGAATCTGTATAACCTTTTTGGATTGGCCATTGGTCTGAGAATGGAATGCAGTGCTTAGGTGCACTTACATTCCCAAAGCCTCTTATAGGGTTCTCCAAAATCGGGAAGCGAAACGAGGGTCGCGATCGAAGATAATGGGTATTGGAACTCCATGTAAACAAATAATTTTACGGATGTACAACTCCGCAAGCTTAGGCAAGCTGAATTCCATTCTTACTGGAAGAAAATGAGTAGATTTGGTGAATCAGTTTACAATAACCCATATAGCATCATTCATCTTCAGAGTCATCAGCAACCCACTTACGAAGTCTATCGCAATACGCTCCCATTTCCACTATGGAAGTTCGATAGGCTGCAGCAGTCTAGTAGGCACTTTGTGTTCGGTTTTGACTCATTAACTAGTCAAACACCTAGCCACGAAGTCTGTGACTTCACGTTTCATGCTAGACCACCAATACAACTCCTTCAGATCTTTATACATTTTGATGGCTCTTGGGTGTACAGAGAAAGGACTAGAATGAGCTTCGCTCAAGAGTTGTTCCCAAAGATCATCATCATCGGGCACATAGATGCGGTTGCGGAAACACAAAAACCCTTCGAAATTCATAGCAAAGTCAGGATCTGGGTTATCTTTGACCTTGGCAGTGAGAGGTTGCAATTCCTCATCATATTCCTGGAGTGTTTTAATTCGAGGTACAATGGTAGAGTGAACTTTCAACTCAACCAATAACTTGCCCCGTTTCTTAAGCTGAAAGTGAGCATTCAACATCACAGAGAGGGAGTAGGTTTCTGACTAAGAGCATCAGCCACGACATTGGCTTTCCCGGGATGGTAATCAATAACCAAGTCGTAGTCTTTCAGAAGCTCCATCCACCTATGCTGACGGAGGTTTAATTCTTTCTGAGTTAGGAGGTACTTAAGGCTTTTGTGATCAGTGTACAAATAACACTTCTCACCATACAGATAGTGCCGCCAAACCTTCAAAGCAAACACAACTACGGCTAACTCCAAATCATGGGCCAGATAACTTAACTCATGAGGTTTGATTTATCGCGAAGCATAAGATACGACATTGCCTTCTTGCATTAGCACACAGCCTAAACCCAGGTGGGATGCATCACTGTACACAGTGAAGTCTTTACCCGACTCGGGTTGCACCAAAATGGGAGCATGAGTGAGAACTTGCTTAAGCTGATCAAAACTCCTTTGCTGATCCACGGTCCATACAAAGGGAGTTTCTTTACGGAGAAGCTTCGTCAAAGGTGCGGCAATTAGTGAGAATCCTTTAACGAATCTACGGTAGTAGCCTGCTAGGCTCAAAAAGCTACGAACTTCCCCAACATTCTTTGGATGAATCCAATCAAGGATTGCATGAATCTTCTTTGGGTCAACCTGGATTCCTGCAGAAGAAATCACATGGCCTTGAAAGGATACTTCAAATAGCCAAAATTCACATTTATTGAACTTGGTGTATAATTGCTTTTATTGGAGAGTTCGAAGAATAATTCGGAGGTGTTCTTCATGGAAGGCTGAATCTTTGGAATAGATTAAAATGTCATCTATGAAGACGACCACAAATTTATCAAGATAGGGTCAGAACACACGGTTCATCAAATCTATGAAGGTTGCAAGTGCGTTGGTGAGCACAAAAGGCATCACTATAAATTCATAATGGCCATATCTGGTTCGAAAGGCAGTCTTTGGAACATTAGACTCCTTCACTAGCATTTGATAGTATCCGGATCGGAGATCAATTTAGAAAAAGAAAGAGGCATCTTTCAATTGATCAAAAAGATCATAAATCCTCGGTAACGGATACTTGTTCTTGATTGTCACCTTATTTAACTGATGGTAGTCGACGCATAAGCGCATCGACCCATCCTTCTTCTTTTCGAATAGAACTGGTGCTCCCCTGGGTGAGGAACTCGGTCGAATGAATCCCTTATCCAAAAGGTCTTGGATTTGGGCCTTTAACTCTCTTAATTCCACTAGAGCCATTCTATACGGAGTGACAGAGACTGGGGTAGTCCCTGGTTGCACTTCGATCCCAAATTCTACTTCACAGGTGGGAGAAAGTCCCAGAAGTTCATAAGGAAACACATCGGGGAACTCTTTCACTATAGGCACATCTTTGAGGTCTGGGTCTTTCCTGGTCTCTATGGCACACATAAGAGTCACCTTAGGCTCAATCTCAGATTTCATTAAGGTTATACTTTTCTTACCGAGTCCACGGAGAAACAATTTCATCTTGGAACAATCTACCCAGGCTTGGTGTTCGGCTAACCAATCTAGCCTAAGATGAGATCGAATTCTCGAAAGGGCAAGGCCATCAAATTGGCCGAAAATAGGATCCCTTGGACCCTCAGAGGAAAAGCTCTACAAACCCATCGAATAATCACGCTATCTCCAATGGGTTTGAAACAACTATCTCGGATGCAACAGGTTCAGTTTCTAAAGCATATTTTGCAATCAATGGCTCACTAATGAAAGAGTGTGTAGAGCCCGGATCTATTAAAGCATAAACATGATCAAAATGTAATTCCACTATACCTACAATCACATTAGGATCATCTTCCTATTCTCGACCTCGAACGTTGTACATTTGGGCCGAAGTTTGAGGATCACGCCCAGTCAGAGGGGCACTGGTGTTGTGAGGTCTCCCCACTGATCAAGATTGCACTTGCTTCGCTCTTCTTCCCTTACTAGGGTTGTTTTGAGAAGCTACGGAGGTAAGAGCATGAAGGTTCTGCGAACACTATCTGATAAAGTGGCAAGGCTCGCCATAGAGATAGCAGGATCCCGATTGTCTACGACACTGCCCTGGGTGCCTCTTTTTGCAGAAATTACACAGAGGGATCTGAGAACCCTTCACGGAACCACCCCTACTATCCACTGAAGCGGCACGAGCAATAGAAGTTCCTGTAGACTGGAATTGTAGCACATAGCCAGATCGTGGCAACTGCTGATAAGTGGCAGACTTCTGGTCCCATTATCTACCCTTCTTTTATGGCATAAGAGGCTTAAAGTCATCTTGAAACCTCTTATCAGATCGGGCTTGGTTCCCTTTCCTTCTTTCAGAGGCCCTCTAAGAGGCTTCATTAGAAATGGCTCGGTTAACAAGGGTCTGAAAGTCTTCTATCTCCAAAGCAATGAAGAGAGGATGTAATTTATCACAGAGGCCGTCAATGAACATTCAGCATTTTTCCTTCTCTGTTTGGATGATCTCACTACCATATCTCTCATACTTGCAGAAGTCATGGATGTACTGCTCTACGGGTCTGCCCCATTGTTTTAGGTGGAGGAATTTCTTACGCCTCTCAGCGATATAGTAGTCACTGACATATTTCTTGCAGAACACCTGAAGGAAGAAGTCCCACGTAATTCGATATTCGGGCACGATGAGCATTACAGTGTCCCACCAGCTTTTTGATTCTTCATTGATCAAAGCCATGGCACATTCTAGCTTGTGCTCTTCGAGGCACTTCATTTGCTTATTCAATACTTTAAGCGTATTCTCCAGCCAGTATTATGCGATTTTGGGATTATTTAGGTCTTGGCCGGTGAAGGTGTAAACCGGGTACTGTTTGAGCTTGTCAACAGGAGCTCTCGCTACAACCAGAGAGGTTTTAGCAGGTTGAGGGAGTGGTTCTTGCCGGAGTGACACAACCACTTGCTTAATCATGTCAGCCATGGACATCAGATACTCCTGCTGAGCAGGTGGCATTGGAGGAGGGTGAGGTGGGTCACTTTGCCCTACCTGACCAGGTCTTGCTCCTGGCCTCATGTTATCCCCCTGAGTCGAGGAGCTAGAGTTTGGTTCATTAGCAGCGCGTTTATTAGCATGCACAGACATGTTTAGATCTAATTGGGCAGAAAATTAAATCGTGTAAGCTGCAAGTCACAGATATCATAAACAAATAACTCCTAGGTGGCATAAGCACATACGGACTCGTAACGAGCTTCAGTTTAGCCCTAGAATTGACTAAACTCTAGTTCTGATACCACAACTGTAACACCCCCGTCCCTGTCCGGTAGAGAACCGAGTCGAAAAGTGTTGTCAGAAGATAGATTTGGAAATTGAAAGCTTAATCAGGGTTTAGAAACTATTCAGAGTATCTTTGTAAACTTTTTCGACTATAAGGACCAAATCATAAATTTTACAAATTAGTGATCCTAATCCAAATTCTTTATTACCAACTTTTAATTAAACTTACCAATTGTTAACCTGTGAAGTTTCGTTATTATCGGACATCATTTACCTAATCTAAACTATATGACTTTAGTGACCATTTTGTAAACTACCCAAAACTCCTTTTTAATCTTTTTAATAGAATTACCTACCACCGCTTCGATACGCTTGTAACCATATCGATACGCTAAGCCAAGTTTCACTTCCCAGAATCAAAGGATTTCAACCTATACCGATATAGCTAAGCCAGTATCGATACGCGTTGACTGCGTTGACCATGTACCAATACACCCTAAGACCGTACCGATACCATTTTCATTCAAGAATTCCAGTAACCAATTCCCGTACCGATATGCCCCAATACGTATCGATACACACCATTCATTAAGCCAAATTATGCCTGGCCTTTTCGATACGCCATCACCTCTATCGATATGCCTGACATGTAGTGATAGAATTTTATCATTTTTTACTCGATTTACCCAACCAAACGTTAGTCAAATTTTACCAAACTTTACCAGCAACCTTTAAAATAGTATTTCTAATCGTACATCAAATTTCGTACAGTTCCAAATTCGTTTACTAGAAATTTACCAAATAGGGCTTTTAGGTTCATTTTAACCATTCTAACCATTTCCAAACATACCATTATGCACACACATCACCTAGGCACCATTTAGCTTATACAAACATATCAAAATAGGCCATTTTGACACTTTAGACCTTATGCCACTTTACTAGGAGTTCGAAGCAAAAGTAAACATATATATGATGACGGAGGTGACTTGCAACTGTAGATTACACGATCAGAGTTCGGAAGGCTTCAAGGTCCTGAAATGCATGAGACACACACATATGTTAGGCTTATATAGCCTAGTGAGGTAGTCATAGCAAACATAAGGCAATTTAACAACATGTATGACATGCTATGATCATGAACAACATATCCTCATATGTAAATCTTATAATTACACCATCAATCATATAAGTCTCATGCTTAGGCCATTTATCATAATTTTGCATAATCATAGCAAAGTTTAACATATACCAATCCCTTGGACACAGTAACAAATGGATATGTGGATTCCCCTTTTCACCAACACATCGGGAATAGGCCGTAGCCTTGAGCCGTAGCTCCGGATAATCTCTTACACAATCCATCCTTATTTCCCTCACATAAAGGCCGTAGCCCCAGACTGTAGTCCACCCTTACTTATACGAGCTCAAGTAACCCCATGGCATGCCAATTGTATCCAAAACTCACCAATGTCCAAGTTTTACATATTTCGTTAATTTTCTTACCTTTATACCCGTATGCCATAACATATCGAAATCGAAATTGAGCCTTAGCTCCATATTTCATGACATGACTTAAACATATCAAGCTCCATATATTATAGCATATCATGTTCATATCAAACTTTCACATATATGACATATTCAAATAACACTCTCAAACTTACCATGCTTACCATTTGCATCCACACAAGCTTGCTCTATTTGAGCCTTTAGCAAAATGCATACAGCATCGTAATCACAAATCAAATGCAACAGGATGGGACCTAGCCTATCCCTTGACACGACTACACTCACCTTGACTACGAGGTTCTCGAATCACAATTCTGTTGTTCCTAGCTTCCTTTGGAGGTGACAAGGGATCATTCTCCAATATTTGAGATAGCACCAATTTAGGGATTGCATTAGAATTCGATCTAAGGATTCGAAATTGTAAACAAGCTTACTGAAACTTATAGACATCATTGGAAGAACAAAATTAACTCTTTAATCAATGGGCTTCCATTTGAACATTAGGACCCTAATCTTGAAATTAAACCTCAATGAAAGATGGAATCACTAAGCCGATATAGGGGTTTTACTCGTGGGCTTTCAAACATTATATCGAACTTGAATGGAGGTAGAAGATTGCACCGAGGGGCTTTCTTAGCTTGAGTTTGAAGATGGAAATGAGGTGTGAGCTAACTTTAGTGAAGAATAAGGGTGAATTTTAATTTTTCGGGGTATGTACTATTGAATAGGATGAGAGATTCCATTGATTTTTATCTATTGTTTGGGGAAATCAATTTTCACCTCCCAAAGATCCAATAGTATGCTTTCCTCCAAGCAAGGGTAAGCTTATTTAATTATTCCCATCATTTCACATCCCTTTTGAAATTCTAAGACAATTGATGGCTATTTACCACCCCTTTTTAGAAGCAAATCACGTGGGGAGGCAAGCTAAGAGGTGAGTAAGCTCCTTCCTTACTTCCCTTTTTAATTTTAACTTCGGACAGATTCAAAATAGGGGACCAGTATTAATACGCTTAAGGACGTATCGATACGTGTTTTGAAACATGGGGCCCGTACTGATACGATCGTGGACGTACCGATACGCTTAGGCTAAAACATGTAAGTTTGTTATTGGCCGTTGGACCGTACCGATTCTGGGTTGACCGTATCGGTACGCCTAACCCAGGAATTTGTATTTTGGCTTCGAATTGTATACAAGAAGACTTATTTTATCCAAATGAGATCAAAATGGAATTTCATTACATAAGAGGGGTCCAAAGGTCAAATATTGCAGACGTTTAACACATCGGATTCAAAATTTCTGATCATCGTAACCTATTTTTGACTTGGTCGGTTTTCGGGGTGTGACAAAGCATGCCTTTAGATTTGGGATATTGGTGCATAATGTTTTACTTGGTGGTGTTTGCCATGTTTTGTGACATGTTTTATCCCTTTGAATTGATGGTACAAGTATATTATTGATTGGAACATGTTTGGGTTACTAATTGGATGAAAAATCAGCTAAATTGGACATTATAGGTCTAGGGGTATCGATACCCGAGGCCAGGTATCGATACGATTAGGCAAAATTTAGCTTGGGTGTCGATACTCGAGAAGGGTGTATTGATACGAGTGCACACAATTTGGCTAGGGCATCGATACTCGGGATGAGGTATCGATACCGATTTCGGCTACTAGAATTTAAGAATATGGAATTTGTATGCAGGTATTGATACTTGGGATAGGTTACCGATACCCTTTAAAAATCAGGCCAGGTATCGATACCAAAGATCAGGTATCGATACCACTGGAAGGTAATTCAATTATTTTGATGTTCTGGTTTTTTATTCTTACATTTTAGTCCTTGGATTGTTATGTATGCAATTGAATGAGTATGGATGATCGAATTAAGTCAAAATTGGACATGTAAGCATGTTATCTAATTAATTTAAGATTGGTAACTTTAAAATTAAAGAAGTCCTTATAGTTTTCCAAATTTACAATTTAGTCCCTAAATCACGGCTACGCGTAATTGGATGTCGATTCGACGCCCGATTTAGTCAAGAATTTATCCACTATTAGCATGCACACCTTAGGTTTAAAAGATGCATATAGAAAAGATAAAAGAAAAAAATGGAACTAATTCATGATAATTTTCTCTAGGGTTTTTTTGACAAACCCTATGTAGCTCGCTTGATTTGGTCTAGCATCTAGGCCGAGTCGAGGGGGTTACATCTACTTTGGAGAACAAAATCAAGAACATGGAGGGAACAACTGATGTTACACAAACTGTTACTTCTTTATTTTCTTGTGAGCTTTGTGGCGAGAAACATAGCTTTGAGGATTGCCCACATCATGTAGAAAATCCTAGTTATGTTAGCAACTCGAGAGGCAACAACATGGGTACATCTTACAACACAGCTAATCGACATCCTGGGTAACTCAAATTCTATGCAGCTTTCAGGAGCATTTCGCTCTGGGAACAACTCCTTTCAAGGGAATTCTATTATACGCCAAGAAAACTTCAGTTACCCGCAACAATAGTTTACACCACAGACTCTATTGCAGCAACAACATAATCAGATGCAACCACAACATATTGCTTCACAATCTCAACAATCACATTTTGTTGCACAATCACAATATAGAGCACCATCTCAAACTCAGTCTCAAATGAGTCATTATGCTCTATCAACTATCTCTGACCCATTTTCTCTTCTTGAAGAGATGAACCGTGATCATTTGTCTCTTACCAAAGCTATAGTGCAAGGACACTCTTCATCAATATGCACTTTGGAAGCTCAGTTGGGACAATTAGCTACTGAATTAAATTCTTGATAGCAGGGTACATTACCTTGCAACACTGAGAGTCATGTGAACAAGGGTAAGAAACATTGCAAAGCTATTACTCTACGTAGTGGCTAATAGATTACTGACTCGATGCAACCAGTTCCCATATCTACTCAAGGATAGGGAGACTCCTTTGTACTTGATCATACAGTCAAAGATAGAGATAACGATGGCAAGACGGGTAATGTTCCTCAAATTATTACTCCAGTTCCATCTATTTTACAACCGAAGTTGTCGCTATAACACTCAATGTTGGTGCAACAATCATATATTCCTTCTTCATCTTTTCCTCAAAGATTTAAAAATACTGAGTCAGATAATCAATTTTAATTTTTTCATGATACTTTGCAATAACTTTCTATGCAAATTCCTTTGATTGACGCTCTTACATAGATTCTTAATTATACCAAGTTCATAAAGGAAATTCTATCCAAGAAGAAGAAGTTTAGTGTAATCGAAACCATTGTGCTAACTGAGGAGTACAGTGCGTTAATATCTACCCTTCTACTGAGAAAGATGAAGGATCCAGACAGCTTTATCATTCCTTGCTACATTGGTAATCACTATTTTAGTAAAGATCTTTGTGATTTAAGGGATAGTATCAATTTAATGCCACTATCTACTTTCCAAAAGTTAGGCATTGGGGAAATGAAGCCCACTACAGTCACATTACAATTAGCAGGCAGATCTTTGATACATCCGATGGTTAAATCAAGGATGTGCTGGTTCATAGGGACAAATTCATTTTTCCAGCTGAGTTTATTATTCTTGATTGCAAGGCTAACAAGGATGTCCCTACCATTCTGGGCCGCCCATTCTTAGCTACTAGGAAATAAATCATTTGTGTATCCAAAGGAGAACTTACAATGCGGGTCGATAATGATCAAGTTACTTTCAGGATGTTCAATACTAATATCGGACTGAAGAATGTCATCATATTGATATTTTTGATCACATAATTTAATAACACTTGATTCATCATAGTATACCCATTGTTGAGGAGACTCTGCTGACAATGGTTGAACAAGATCTCCTGAATTGTGACCACATTGTGGAAGTTCTCATTACGGTTGTTCACCATAAATGGCAAGTTGAATAGTTGGATCTTGCTCACTGATTAATTTCTACTTTGAAAACATCTATTGAAGAAGCTCCTACTCTAGAACTCAAGCCATTTCCAACTAATCTCAAATATGTTTTCTTTAGAGATACAGAAACACTCTCAGTCATTGTCTCTGTAACTCTAGACGCAATACAAGAAGCTAAGTTGATAAATATTCTTAAGCAGCATATGCATGCATAAGATTAAGCTGGATGATGAGAACAAGTAATCCATTAAGCCGTAAAGAAGATTGAATGAAAAGATGAATGAAGTAGTCAAGAAGGAAATACTTAAATGGTTGGACGCAGGAATTATTTATGCCGTTTCTTATACTACATGGGTTAGTCCAGTCAACTGTGTTCCAAAGAAAAGTGGTATCACTATAGTTCATAGCGATGTTGATGAATTGATTCCAACTTGCATTCCTACAGGTTGGCAAATTTGTATAGACTATAGGTGACTCAATGCAACCACAAGGAAGGATCATTTACCTCTTTCTTTCATTGATCAGATGTTGGATCGACTTGTGGGCAAGAAGTATTACTGTTTTCTAGATGGATATTCTGATTACTCTCAAATTGCTATTGTACCTTAAGACCATGAGAAGACTACATTTACATGCCCATTCAGGACATTTGCCTTCTATCACATGCCTTTCGGTCTTTGCAATGCACCGACCATATTTTAAAGGTGTATGATGGCAATATTTTTATATATGATTGACAATTCCCTTGAAATATTTATGGATGATTTTTCAGTGTATGGAAATAACTTCAACCATTGCGTCGACAATTTAGAGAAAATATTTTAGCGATGTAAAGACACCAATCTGATTTTAAATTGGGCCATAGAATTTTGAAGACTGGAATTGAGGTTGATAGAGCCAAAGTGGATGTAATTGAAAAATTGCCACCACCAATGAATGTGAAGGATATCCATAGTTTTTAAGGCCATACTGGGTTCTATAGAAGATTTATTCAGGATTTTCAAAGATCACCAAACCTCTATGCTTATTGTTGGAGCAAGTAGAAAATTTGTTTTTGATGATGCATGTCTAGATGCATTCAATAAAATCAAAACACAGCTTGTGAATGCACCGATCGTTGTTGCGCCTAATTGGGAGCAACCATTTGAACTTATGTTCGACACCAGTGATTTTGTTGTGGGAGCAATTTTGGAACAATGCAAAGATAAGGTATTTCAGGCGATCTACTATGCTAGTAAGACTCTAACTGAAGCTCAAATTAATTACACTACTACTGAAAAAGAGTTATTAACGATAATTTTGCCTTTTGATAAGTTTCGCTCTTATCATGTGGGTGCAAAAATTACAGTTTTTACTAATCATTCTGCTTTGAGATACCTTTTTGCAAAGAAAAATTTGAAACCAAGATTAATCCGATGGGTTTTATTGCTGTAAGAGTTTCATATTGATATTAAATACCGTAAAGGGTTAGAAAATCAAGTTGTCCATCACCTTTCGAGGTTGGAAGAAGACAACAAAAACGAAAATAAGTTGTAAATTGTCGATGCATTTTCTAAAGAAAAGCTTTTTGTTGTGAATGCAATGTCGTGATACGCTAATATAGTGAATTACTTGGTTTGTGGAAAGACTCATGTGGAAAGACTCCTGAAAATGAGGTGAAATATATTCTACAACATTGTCACAATGCTCCTTATGGAGGGCATTTTGGTGGAATGAGAATGATTGCAAAAGCCTTCCAATCTGGATTTTATTGACCATTATTGTTCAAAGATACTCATGAGTTTGCCCAATGCTATAACAGATGTCAACGCACCAGATCTATATCTAGGAGAAATGAGATGCCACAATAGCCAATAATGGAAATCAAGTTATTTGATGTTTGGGGATTGGATTTCATGGGTTCTTTTCCTAATTCTTTTGGAAATGTATACATTTTGGTGGCAGTGGACTATGTCTCAAAGTGGATAAAAGTTGTAGCAATGCCTAAAGATGATGCGAAGACAGTTTCGAAGTTCTTTGACAAGTATATACTCGCATGCTTTGTAACACCAATAGCATTAATTAGCGATCAGGGCAAGCATTTCCACTGCAACTAGGTGGCTACTACATTGAAATGCTATAGAGTAAATCATAGACTGGCCACAACGTATCATCCTCAGTCTAATGGACAGAGGTATCTAATCGAGCAATTAAAAATGTCTTAGAAAAAGTGGTGAACACCACTAGAAAAGATTGGTCCTCTCATTTAGATGATACATTGTGGGCTATACATACTACATACAAAACTTCATTGGGAATGACGCCGTATCAACTTGTTTTTTGAAAATCTTGTCATTTGCCAGTAGAGCTTGAACACAAGGTTTTGTGGGCTTTTAAGCAAGTCAATCTTGATTATGAGGCGGCGAGGAAGAAGCGATTGCTGGATATTACCAAATTAGAAGAAATTCGATGCAACGCATATAAAAACGCATCAATTTACAAGGACAAGAGAAAACATTGGCATGATAAGATTATTTTGTAGCAACAATTTGAAGTCGGGCAATTGGTTTTTCTATTCAATTCTAGGCTGAAGTTGCACCCAGGAAAGATGCGATCACGTTGGTCTAGACCTTTCAAAGTTGTGGAAGTATTTCTATACGGTACACTCACAATCAAAGATACAAAAGAAGGAATTCCCTTCAAAGTCAATGGCCAACAACTCAAATTCTATTGTGGTGACTTTGATCCTGGGATTATTGAGACCATAAATTGTTTTTTTAAATTCTATTTAATTGCCTTATTAGATTTAGACTTTATTTTCTTTGTTTTTCTTTTAATTTCCTTTATTTCCCTTTTTGCAGAATAATATCTCCTCGATTTGTCAAGCAATCTTCTTCTCTAACAACTTGTACGGTGGAAGGTGTCACAAGATATGCATGAATATTTGGGGGCAAATCGGGTAATTCAATTGCACCAATTTATCACTAAAAATCACATCCTTTCATCATGTGCACGGGAAATGTAATGAACGGGCATGAAGAAGAGAAAGAATGAGAAGAAAAGCAAGAAGAAGAAGAGGCATTCTGCTTCATCCTCCCAAGAGTATGAAAATTGAGTTAGTTTATTTTTAGTTTTTGTAGGCATGCATTTCATATAGTATAATTTCATTTTTTATTTCTGTATTGACATGACATTTGTATTGTCATTGTAATAGTATGTAGTTGTAGTCGTATTGCATTCATCAGTGTAACCATATTTTGTTAGTGCATTTTGTCATTACATTCTTTCATTGCATTCTATAATTCCATTTTGTTTTCTTTTGCATTAGGGACAATACAATCTTTAAGTTTGGGGGTATAGGCCCAGGAGTTGAAATGCACCCCCATTTCAAAAAAATCTAAGCAAATGCAAGGTTTACTTGGTATTGAAAATCTTGTGCTTGCATTCGATGTGTAAAATCTTGAATTGTTTAGATCATTGATAAGTTTGTTGGATGATTGCATTTCTTAACTCTGCATTGATATATCTGTTGGTTTGATTAGAGAATATCTATCATCATTCTTTTGATTTTTGATGACTTCCAACTGTTTTAGCAGGTGTTGTATAAGTTAGTATATTTTATTAAGTATAAATAAAAGGCATTCCAATATGAGTGCAATAAAATAAAGTAGCTTTAAGAGGGAACACTTCTCTACATGCATTGGAAAAATGAATTTGGCCAAAGGTTATCGTTGCTTGAGTGTGTGTCGTTGCAATGAAGTACTTTAGGGTGCATTCATTTTTTGATATCCCTCGCTACATATAAAAGACAAAAAAAACATGAAAATATATATAAGATATTTATATCTTGTTATGTTTGGCACTAAATAAATTCTGATAAGAGGAATAAATCTGAGATGACAGGGATAATGTTGGGTATTCTTGAATTGCTTGCTTATCTATTGATGTATAGTTGTTTATACAATTGTCTCTCATGTTAATGCAATGGATTCATGTATAGTTGCTTGCTTACTATTGATGTATAGTTGAATTGATTGGAATGATTCATGTATCTTGAATGCCTATGATTTGTTGTTGGACTTAGCTGCTTTAATCTTTACTTGAGGACAAGTAAAACTCAAGTTTGGGGGTGAGATAACTCTTTAAAGAGCATGTATTTTCCCTAGATTTTTAGATCTAATTGTCCCCACATCTATGTTCATTGCATCCATTCCTGCATTTTTATGTCTATTTTTGCATTTTATCTAACTTAGTTTCCGTGGCTCTTATTTTATATATTTATGCTTATTTTTGCCTTATTATCACTACATTTCTAATGTCCCTATAGAAGAAGTTTTCACCACTGCAGCCGGTTCGATACTTCATATGCCAGTTGTCAAGTCTGCTAAAGGATAAGGATGACCCTGCCAGCTATCTTGTTTGTTACAACAGATTTTTTATGGCTCTGGGTCACGCAAATCACCTGCAAGACAAGTGTCCTACCTTGGGTGGCCTATAAAAGGACTAATTTGGAGGAGAGAGAGTCATGCTATTCCCATTTTTCATATCATTTTCAACCTCTGAGCTTTCTCCATCCTTCCATGGTGGCTTATACTTATTTTTGGAGTTTCGAGGTGAAGTGAGGTAGATTTATCTGAGGAGAAGAGGAATCAATTGTTGAATCGAGGAAAATACATTGTTATCTTCTTAAATTCTTCTTTATTTTGATGTTTATAGATATTTTTTTGTATTTTGTGCTCAACTTGAGGATGGTTTAATTTCTTGAGCTTTATGAACTTGTGGAAACTATCTATTCAATTTAATATATACTTGTATTAGCTTTTTCTTAAGCTTTAATGGTTGGATTTGATTCCCATTTTGCATGAAAATGTTAAACTAGTCACTAACATTGACAAATGTTGTGACAAGTCAGATTAACGAGTTTTACAATAAAAGTTGATTGGACGCAACAAAAGTTGGTCCACTTGTTCAAGGGGTTATAGTTTCAACTTACGACGAGAGTTGAAGCCAATCTACATCCCTGAGTCAACTATTGGAGATTAAATAGAAGCTAATACTCAAGCTGACGTCCCAATTGCTGGTTGAACCATCATTTTCCCTTGAAGTGTACATGATCTTTCTGCCAAGCTAAACCTAGGAGATCTAAGATTTACTATCATATTTCTCTATCTTTCGATATAATCTATTATTGCTACCACAATTAATCATTTACTTATCTCTTTATCCTTTTATTGCAACCACCATTGCACCCACAATTACCACTTTTATAGTAAGCTGAATACACAATCCTCGTGGGATCGATATTCAAATAGATTTCCCTATTTCTATTATTGTATCAACTGTGTAGCTTGCACTAATAGTGTGACATTTTCACACCGACCACTCTACTCCTTCTTTAGATCATTCCCTGCTAGGTGAAATTCGTGTTGATGGCAGTGGTACTATTCCTATACAAATTACTGAGCTGGCTCTTCCTCTGCCTGGTGAGACTCTTGATGCTAGTAGTAGTGATGAACCTGTTAAACTTATTAAGCTCGCTCCTCCACTGCCTGGTGAGATTTCTGATGATGGCAGTGGTGAAGTTCCTGTACAAACTACTATATTTGTCTTTTTCCCACCTGGTAAGATACATGTTGATGGTAGTGGTAACACACTTATGCAAATTTCTAGGTTTCCTACTCCTCCGCCTAGTGAGATTCCTATTGATGGCAGTGGTACTGCTCCTATGCAAGAATCTAAATCTGACTCTCCACTGCATGGTGAAATTTCTGTTGATGGCAGTGGTACCAGCTTTAATCAAGCTCTCATAATGGTTCTTCAACTACCTAATAAAATTCCCACTGCAGGCAGGGATGCAAGCTATGTTCATTCCATGATAACCAAGAGAAAAGCTAGTATATTTAAGCCTAAAACTTATCAGATTCAACATGTGGAAGTACTAGCTACTGTTAAGGATGCCTTGTTGTCCCCTGAATGGAAAGTCGCTGTTCTGGCCGAGTATACTACTCTAGTTGACAATGGCACCTGAGAGCTAGTTCCACTTCCAACCAGGAAGAAAAACATTGTATGCAAATGGTTATTCAGGGTTAAGCTCAACTTTGATGGGTCTATTGGTCGATATAAGGCACATTTGGTGGCTAAGGGCTTTACTCAAGTCTCTGATCACGACTTTATGGACACCTTCAGCCCAATTGTGAATTTCTTCACCATTAATATTCTTATCTCATTGGATGTCAGAAATAATTGGCTTTTTCATCTGGTGGATGTAAACAATGCCATTCTAAAGGGTGATCTACATGAAATAGTGTATATGCATCAGCATGCAGCCTTTGTTAAAGATACATTAGATGGGTCTATCATGGTTTCCAAGCTTAAAAAGGCATTGTATGGTCTGTGCCAAGCCCTACGCAATTGGTTCTTCAAACTGAAGACCTTTTTGTCACGTATGGTTCAAGGCTTCCAATGTTGATACAACTTTGTTTGTATACATGAAAAGAAATGTAGCCACCTTTCTCGTAGTGTATGTAGATGATATTCTCATCACTGGAGCATCGAAAGATCACATCACCCACATAATTCAATCTCTTCATGAATAATTCTCCCTTGACGATCATGGTCTATTGCATTTTTTGGGAATTGAAGTTCTGTAATACCCCCTCCCAGCCTGGTCGAGAACCGGGTCGAACGACGTTACTAGAAAATAATACGATAATCAGTGCAATAATTTTATAGTCAATGGTCTATAACTAACGATGTCATGCTTTACAAATAATATAATAACAATACAATAAGTTCGATAAGTTCAATAACATAATATGAATCCATGTTTATCAGCTAAGGACCAATTTCAAACTTTTACAAGTTTTAGGGGCAAATCTATAATTTTAGTATTTTAGAGGTCCTTTTTTTGAAATTAGCCTTACTATGATGAAATCCAACCTATATTCAATGATCATACAATTTTCAAGTCAATCAGAGTTCATTTACCCGTTCAATTACACAATACAATGTTCAATGACCAATATGCAATGTTTGAAACTTATTCCAATTAACTTTTAACAGATTTACCTGTATCAGTATCGGTACTCGAGAGGCCATATCGATACGCATGTGTCATGTCCGTTAAAACAGTTAAAAGTTAAAGAACCCGTATCGATACGATGTCTACCTGTATCGATACACAATGCATATTTTATAATTATCAGAATCCAATGAACGAGACTCGTATCGGTACGGCTGGGGGACTATACTGGTACGGGTTGACTAGTTTGACCGTTTTGATATACCCTAAGACCGTATCGATGCATTTAATTTTCCAGATTACAGTGTTGACTTTTCCTATCGGTACGCCCTTTGACGTATCGATACGCCATGTTGACCGGTGTTGAGTATGTCCAAATATGCATACCTGTATCGATGCTCCATCACCCGTAGGATACACCCTACACTAAAATGATATATTTGTTCTGGTTTTAATCCAATTTAGCATATCAAACAATGTCCAAATGCTATGAGATTTTACCTCTAAATTAATATCAACTAATCTACTAGCATGTCAAATTTCATGATCATATGAGTCCATTTACTATGATTTCACCTTTTTAAGCCAATTGTGCAAATTTAGTCCTTTTTACCCAAACATTAAAAGTCATTTAGGGCCCTTAAGGCTTATACATGGCACAAGCAATATACACATAACAAAAGTACTAAAAGCGACTAATCTAATTACTTTGCCACCATTCTAGGAGTTCATAGGGTTGATATACTTTACGTTAACAATGGAATGACTTGCCAAAAACCTTCTTCAACTTTGATCTCAATCTCAAAACTTCTTAACCTACAATGCATGGAAGATGAATGCATTAGGCATACTTTGCCTAGTGAGGTAGTCATAAACGATGCCAATAATCATTATGCATTCAAATGCATGTTTCATCAATAATCCAATGGCAATATGTCAATGTCTCAATGATCAATAACAATGCTATAACAATAATCAATGCCCTGTCCATATTCAATAACATATTTATCATTAAACAATAATTTTCCTTGGATCGATTTCTAGTTTATGGATACACGAATTCCCCCTTCGCACCAAAATCAATAGTGGTCTAGTCATATACCCTCCGCCGTACTAATTTGACCAAATCACAACATCCCTCCGCCGCACCAATATAAAGGCCATAGCCTACCCGTACCAATGAGCTCATAAATTCTATGGCATGCCAATTGTATCCAATACTCTTGAATCCAATGTCCAATAATCAATAATCAATAACGGTATTTCAATAGCAATAGTTCGGTACAATGATTTGATAATAATATTTCAATACGGTGGTTCGTATCAATATTTCAATGCAATATTCAATGCTTCAATAACAATAGGCATATTCCAATGTTGCAATAGCAATATGCAATAGTCAATATCCAATGCTTAATAACTCAATATGACAATGCTTCAACGGTTTCGATGACAACAATAATGATGCTACGGACACTGATTCAATGCAATACTTACCCATACTTACCAATATGGCTCTCAATAGGGTTTTTATATAACATCTTCAATGCAATTGTTAGCAATGCAATAATCAATAATCAATGATTTGGGATAGGCACCTAGCCTAATCCTGAGACTCCGACTACACTCACCTTGAACTCTGATGCTTCTACGGCTCTCGAATTACTATTCCTTTATTCCTAGCTTTTGAAGGGGGTGATGGACCTTCCTTCTCCAACTCCCGAGCTAGGTGATCAAAAGGAAAGATGTTAGAATCAAAGCCATAGTTCGAAATCAATATTCAAACTTACAATAGCCGATTACAAAAGCTTCCCATGGATTTTAAGATTGAAAAACAATGATTTAGCCTTAAGCTCCTTAACTTCAAATCAAAATTAAACTTCAATCTTCCATGGGTTCTTGAAATTGTTTGGGGGCTTTTACTCACCAAGACAAGAGCTATCAAACGGTGTTTAGAAATCAAGGAAAACTTGAGGATTCAAGGGAGGTGCTTGCTTGAGTCCAAGGTTGAAGATGACAATGGAGGTGCTTGCTTAATCTTAAGAAAGATGCAAAAAAAAAATGGCAAGGTAAAGAGGTTTCAGTGATTACAATGGAAATGTTTTTAAGCTCTTCACATAGCCTTATATCTATCCGACAGATTTCCTTTAGCCAAAGGTAAACTTTATCATTCTACCTCTCTTCCAACCACTCATAAGGTTTCCTCCCAAGAAAGGTATGCTTATTAAAAATTATTTTCATTCCCCAACAATTTAAGATAGCCATAATGGCTATCAATTCCATGCCATCATTTTATCAACCTTCATAAGGAGCTCACGTGGGATTGTGTAATGCCCCAATATTGGGCCTAGCGGTTTAGGGCTAGCTAGACGGTCTGGTGGATCAGGTTAGAGATTCGAATCAGATTTGGGAGCGAATATTTTTTCTGAAAGATAAAAATATGGAAAAATGTTTAAAAATCATATCTTATTATATTAAAAATATTGGTGAAAGCAATTTTGGAAAAAAGCTTTGGAGGGGTGGGTGACATTTTGGCTAGAGACCAAAATGCAACTTTTGGAAACTGTTTTTAAAAGGTGACTGTTTTGTAAAGAGTCAAAACTTAGAATCTTTAAGGAGATATTTTATCAT
Source organism: Hibiscus mutabilis (assembly GCA_019671005.1). Classification (NCBI taxonomy): domain Eukaryota; kingdom Viridiplantae; phylum Streptophyta; class Magnoliopsida; order Malvales; family Malvaceae; genus Hibiscus; species Hibiscus mutabilis. Next base: position 21,043,651 of record CM033728.1, on the reverse strand, counting down.
TGGGCCTCATCTGATTTTTTCCTTAATTTCGATTATTTTAAAATGGTTTTTATTATATGAATTAAAAGTGATTTAGTTAAGGTGGTTATTTTCTTTTAAAACAAGATTTGGTGTAACTTCTTTTCTCTCATATTTTGTCTCAAAACACTCTCAGCCAAACACTCATTTTCCATCAGAGATTTAAGGTAATGATCTTAATTTCTTAACTCTTTCATTTGCAAAATGATTTCTCAAATTATTTTCCAAACTTCTCATTGGATTTCTTTGTTTTCAAGAGGAAAAACCATCCAATTAAGGGGAAACTCATTCATTGGAGGTAAGTTTGTTCTTCTCCTCTAATGAAAGGTTCTTTACTGAAATTCCCAATTTCTTGGCTCTTTACATATGTTTTCTAATAGGTTGAGATTAATTAAGTATGGATTTTAGCTTAATTGGGGTGTAATTGATGGATCTTGTGATTTTCATTTTGGATCTATTTTCCAGAGTTTTAGATTGATTTCAATCATATTTTGGATGTATTATAATGTGGATAAGTTGTTTAAAAATGGAATCCCAAAGTTTGTAGAATCTCTAATTGGTTAGGTTGTTAGTTAAGAGTTTTTGGGTTGTTTGAGGAGTTTAATCATTGCTGGAAGTAAAAGGATGTCGTGAATGAGTTTTTAGATTAAAATTGATGAGGTTTGAAGTTTTGAATCGTTATATTAGGGCTGGGTTGACATTGAGTAGTGTTTGAAGTTGATTTCGGTAAGTTTTGGATGAGTTTTGAGTGGGCATTTTGAGAGCTACGGAATTTTGGATTTAAAAAGAGAGTTGGATGCATTTTAATGCATGTTTCCTCTGGTTTTGTGTGATCGAAATAGGGGAGAATCAAGGCGTAGCTTCTTGAGGTGGTTCTAGGCATGCCGGGAGCTTGTTTTACGGTAGCAAGCAAGGATAAGTGAAATCGGTGAGTGGAAATGGTTTTAAAAGTCTTTCAAAGGTTTGAAAGTGGATTTGGAAGTTTAGGTTAAGTTTGAAACACTTACCTAAACTTGGAAGTAAGTTTCCCTCCTTTGCTCTTTAATATTGGTTCGGATATGAGCATGTGCGCTTCATGTTTTAGTCGTAAACATGGTTGATATTACTTACTATAAATGCATGGTTTTAAAGTACATATGCAGTGGTTTAAAAGAGCTTTGAATGCTGGTGAGCATTGGTTTTCATTCTGTTCGGGAATGTGTTATTGTTGTGGCAATGTGAGATGCATATGTGGGATTTTGTGCAATGCATTGTAAAACAGTGAGTAAATGGTTTTATAAATGATATACTGGCTATATGACAAGCTGAGAAAACATTCAGATATAGTTGGCATGCCATAGAATAAAGTACACTATAATATATTTAAAAATTGATCGTGGGTTAACAGTCTTTGAGGTATAGCGGTCGGCTACTCGGACTATGTTTATTCACTTGGGTTGAGCGGTTGGTTCCCCTTGTTGATATATAGCTTGCGGTCAGCAAGGTTGTAAAGTCATGCGGTCGGCATGGAGTAGTCTTGATGACGGTCGGTCATTAAGGGAGATCCGTGTATCCGAAGTATAAAGTTAACGGTCGGTTAAATAAAGATTAGCGGTCGGCTAATCAAGGGTAGTGGTCGACTATCTGAGGTCACTATAATTACCAATATATGAGATTTCTAATGTTGAACTTTGTTCATAATGCCTTGGGATTTAAACATGGTTTAGGTTTATAATGCTTTGGGATTTAAGCATGGTTTTGTTTATAATGCTTTGGGAGTTAAGCATGGTTTTGTATTTGATGCTTTGGGATCTAAGCGTGGGGTATAAATCGTTTTGCATATGGTCGATATGCATGTTTTGAATTGGAATCATTGGACTTGCTTAAGTCGTAAGCATGATTTGAAAACAAGTGTTATTTCAATGGGTTTTATTAATGCATCATTGTTTTAAGAGCATCCTCACTAAGTAAGTGTGTTTATGCTCTGTTTTCCCTAATGATGCAGAGCATTAAAGCAAGGAGGCAGCAAAGGCAAGGATAAAGCATCCCAAGACAAGACTATTTGAGTATGAACTCGATTTTAGTTTCAGTTAATAAGGCAATGTTTTCGCCTAAGATTTTGGGATTTGTAATTCTATTTTTCCCGGTTTTAAGCATGAGTAGTGCTGTGGTTTCAAAGTTTGTTTAATGTTGTTATGCCTTTTGTGCATTGTACCTAAGGGTGAGGTTATATGGTTCTCTAGGTATGCATATAGATGGTTTTGCTTGGATGGTATGCTTGGGTGATCCTACCATGTTGAAGGTGATATGGAAATGATGTTGGTTTGTTGTTTGTGCTGGGAAATGCTTGTTTGAGTGTTTTGGCATGTTTGATGGAGTGTTTTTAGGGAGCATGCCTCTAGATTTCCCTTTTGGTGGTCTAACCTTGTATGGTAGCTAAATGTTGGTTCAAGTGTTGGTAATTGTATTGTTTGGATGCTTTTGTGTATGTATGCAGGTTGCTAGGACCTAAATGCATCTAGATTTGTATGAAAAACCTTCTAAAACTGACATTACAAGTATAGGCATACCGATATGTGGGGGACCGTATCAGTACGGATAGGCATATCAGAACATACAGTATCGGTACGGGCGTGTGAGTACCTATATAGGTAAGCAAATTAAGTTTGGCGTACTGGTACGGTATGGGGTGTATCGGTACGGGGACTCAGTACTGGAAAATTGCTTTTTGAAGAAAAACTCGTGTACCGAAACATAAATGGAGCGTATCGGTACGGTTTTATAATTTTGTACACTAACGTGGTGTACTGTTACTGCATATCGAGTACCAGTACGGATGGCTACACCGTATTGGTACGTCTGTGCACATATCGGTACGGGTGGCAGATATTACAAGTAATGTCATGGAATCTAGCTTTTGTTTTCTTGCGTTTTGGTCCTTAAAGTTTGTAAATGCAATTGAGTGGGTTTGGATGATTATTTTAATCTAAAAATTGACAAATGGGCATATAAATGGACTAATTAGAGATTGGTAACTTTAATTTCAGATTTGGTCTTCACAATTTTTAGTTTTACAATATAGTCCCTGTAAGGTGTGGTATGCAATTGGTGGTTCTTCCTTACTTGGTTTTCTTTGAATTTTCTCCCGCTGTTGGTATGATTAAATAGGTTTATAATTTGCATCTAGACAAGATAAAAGGAAAAAAATGGGCCGACTTTTCATAACCTTTCTCCAGTTTGCTTCGACAAACCTAATGTAGCTCGCTTGGTTCGGTCGAACGTCTAGGCCGGGTCAAGGGGATTATATTTATTGGTATCAGAGCCATGTTACGAAAGGTTGGGATGTCATTGATTGGTTGTGCGACAATGATTGTTATGCATGGTGATTGTGGATATGTCCGGTGTTTGTTTTACATCATGTTGGGGGTATGATTGGGAACACATTGCCTATTACCGAGGTTTTAAAATTTTTTATAAGATGGTCTTGGATCCTTTGCCTATTGTTGGCCAAAATTTAATGTGTTTTGATGCTTTTGTTAGCATGGCTCGACGTGAGACACGATCAATGGCTCGTAACGCTGGTGTTGGGCAAAATAACGTTAAGACAGAGAATCCCACTAATATTCTACCTCCCCCTCCTCCGTTGGTTCCGCCTGTTGATGTTGGGGCTAGTGGTGCGCCCCAGGCTCATCAAGTGCCAATATTTAGGGATTTGACTCCGTTAGTCCAGGCAATAACGGGAGCTTTCCAAGCAGCAATGGCTGGAGTACGTGTGCAGGCACCGACACCTATTGTGGTGGTTAATCTGGGATTACCATTGGAACGTCTCTGTAGTTTAGGAGGTGTTGAGTTCAGGGGTTTGAGCCCTGAGGCAGCTGAGGGATGACTGGAGAGTACAATTCATATTCTAAACCAGATGAGTTGCAATGATGAGCGTAAGCTAGGTTGTACTGTGTCACTGTTGCATGGTGATGCTTATCATTGGTGGGTGACCAAAAGCGCTAATGTTCAGAGGCAAATGTAACTTGGGAGTTCTTTCATATATCTTTCAAGAAGAAGTATCTTGGTCCTCAGTATCTGGATGCGAGGAAACGTGAGTTTATGGCCTTGGTTCAGGGTGGCATGTCTGTGGCGGAGTATGAGGTTAAATTTATCCATTTGAGTTAGCATTCCACGGAGTTGGTGCCAGATGATCGTGAGAGGTGTAACGGGTTTCATTATGGGCTAGTGAAGGATATCAAAACCTATTTGTTGGATGCGAACTATACAGATTTTGACGTGCTAGTGAACCGTGCTAAGGATATTAAGCAGTCCTTGAGGGTGTCAGGACAAGGTTCGGGCATGGGATCGAACAAGCGAGGATTTAACTTTGGCTATTTTGGGAAGCAGAATAGGAGGTTTCGAGATAAGAGGCTTAAGACGGATCACAGACGAGGTGGTGGCCATGGTAACCAAGGTGCTAGTATTATAGCTAAGTATGAGCGTTGCGGCAGACGCTACACGGGTGAGTGTTGGGGAAATACCATGAGTTGTTGGATATGTGGATCTCTTGGTCACATGAAGCGTGACTGCCCTCGTGTTGTGGGTACCGCATCAGTTCGGGCTGTGGTACCTGCTAGGGGCTGAGGCTGTGTAAGTGGAAATTTTCATAGGCGCGAGGATGGGCAGAGAGCTATGGCTCCTGCTGTTGCTTTGCAATTAGAGAATAGTGGACCGATGTGGATCTATGCTCATCGTGAGGGGCGCAATGACGCCGATGTAATCGCGGGTTCTTTCACCTTGCAGTCTTTATCATTGTTTTATTTGATTGATTCAGGGTCTATGCATTCATTTATCTTGAGTGAACATGCATCAATGTTGAATGTTCCTGTTGAGATCTTGGATGTTGGCATGTTGGTAACTAGTTCTTTTGGGGAAACGGTCACAACAAGAAGTTTGTATAGGCGTTGTCCTTTGACATTGCAAGGTCATGAGTTTACTGCGGATTTGATGGAATTACCATTTCACGGTTTTGATGTTATCTTGGGTATGGATTGGTTAAGTGAGCAAAAGGTGATGGTGGATTGTGAGTCCAAAAGGATTTTTTTAAAGTTGGCTGATCATTATGAAGTGGTAGTGGTTGGTTAGAGTGTGAAATTCTTGTCCAATGTTGTTTCGGCTACCCGAGTAGAGAGGATGATGTTGGATGGTTGCCAAGCCTACTTGGATATTGTTATGTATCCGGAAGCCAAGGGTGTTCAGGTGCAGGACATTCGATCTGTTTGTGATTATTCAGAAGTTTTTCCTGAGGAGTTACCAGGCTTACCTCTGGATAGGGAGGTGGAGTTTCGCATTGAGACGTATGAAGGTACAACTCTGTGTCTATTTCTCCTTATCATATGGCACCGAAGGAGTTGAAGGAGTTAAAGTCTCAGATCCAAGAGTTGTTAGATCATGGGTTCATTTGACCAAGTGTTTCTCCGTAGGGTGCTCTAGTTCTCTTTGTGAAGAAGAAGGATGGGTCGACGCATATGTGCATTGATTATCGCCATTTGAATAAGTTGACGGTGAAGAACAAATATCCATTGCCCTGGATTGATGACCTGTTTGATCAGTTCCACGGAGTAGCGGTGTTTTCAAAGATTAATTTAAGGTCAGGTTATTACCAATTGAAGGTGAAGGATGTGGATGTGCACAAGATAGCGTTTCGTATGAGGTACGGTCATTATAATTTTTTGGTAATACAGTTTGGTTTGATGAATGCCCCGACAACTTTAATGGACAAGATGAATAGGGTGTTCTATGAGTATCTTGATCGGTTTATAATGGTTTTTATCGATGATATTCTCGTGTACTCTTGTATCGAGGAAGAGCACGATCAGTAGTTGCGAATAGTTTTACAAACCTTGAATGATAATCAGTTGTATGCTAAGTTGAGCAAGTGCGAGTTTTGGCTTAAGGAGGTGATGTTTCTTGGACATGTGGTATCCGCAGAGGGTATTCGCATTGATCCACAAAAAAATTGAGGCTATTCTCAATTGGAAACAACCTTAGACCATGTCTAAAGTGCGTAGTTCTCTTGGGTTGGCTAGTTATTATCACCGCTTTGTGGAGGGGTTTTCTAGTATTGTAGCTCCGTTGACGCAGTTGCTGCAGAAGAATGTTCCTTTTGTGTGGGCGAAGAAGAAGCAACAGAGTTTTGAGAAGTTGAAGGAGGTTTTAACGCAAGCTCCTGTGTTGATTCAACCGAAATCTGGGAAGGAGTTTATGGTTTATAGTGATGCGTCGTATGTTGGTTTGGGTTGTGTGCTGATGCATGATGTAAAGGTTGTGGCTTATGCATCGAGGCAGTTGAAAGTTCATGAGCGCAATTACCCAACTCATGATTTAGAGCTTATAGCTGTGGTGTTTGCATTGAAAATTTGGCGGCACTATCTTTTGTGGTGAAAAGTGTGTGGTCTTTACGGACCATAAAAGTTTGAAATATTTGATGTCTTAAAAGGATTTGAACCTTAGGCAACGAAGGTGGTTGGAGTTACTTAAGGATTACGACTTGACTATTGAGTATTATCCTGGAAAAGCCAATGTGGTTGCGGATGCGTTGAGTTGTAAGGTGGCGGTTGAGCTAAGGGCGATGTTCGCGATCTTGAGTGTAACACGAGAAGGTGGGTTGTTGGCAGAATTGCAAATTAAGCCTACGTTGTCACAGTTGATTAAGGCTAAGTAGGCGTTTGATGATTCCTTGGTTCCTCATGTTAAGGACATAGCTGATGGAAATCCGACAGATTTCCATTTTGATAATGATGGTGTTTTGTGCTTCAAGGGTATAATAGTGGTGCCGGAAGTCCCAGAACTCAGGCAAACGATTTTAACAGAAGCACATTCTAGTCATTTTGCTATGTATCCTGGTAGTACCAAAATGTATTGTGATTTGAAGGAAAGGTATTATTGGGTTGGTTTGAAAAAGGATGTGGCAGAGTTTGTGTCCAAGTGTATAGTGTGTCAACGGTTTAAAGCTAAACATCAGTTTCGATCCGGGTTGTTGCAACCGTTGAGGATTTCGAAATGGAAATGGGAGAGAATCACCATGGATTTCGTGACAGGGTTGCCGTTGACACCGGCTAAAAAGAATTCCATTTCTGTGATGTTGATCGGTTTACGAGTGTGCACATTTTCTGCCAGTTCATACAATGTATACCTTGGACAAGCTAGCGATTTGTTTATCTCTGAGATTGTGCATTTGCAGGGGGTACCAAAGTCCATCGTTTCAGATAGAGATCCGAGGTTCATATCAAGGTTTTGGAGATGTTTACATCGGGCTTTGGGTTCAAGGTTGAGTTTTAGTACCGTGTATCATCCTCAGACAGATGGGCAATCTGAGAGAGTTATCCAGGTTTTTGAGGATATGTTGAGATGTTTTATAATCGAGTTCCAAGGAACTTGAGAGAAGCAATTACCATTGGTTGAATTTGCTTATAATAACAGTTATCAAGCGAGCATAGAGATCCCACCATTTGAGGCATTGTATGGTCGGAGGTGTCGTACGCCCTTGTGTTAGGACGAGGTAGGGGAAAAGCATGTTTACTTGCCACATGTGTTGAAAGACACGGATGAGGAAGTTAAGCTTGTGTGTGAATGCTTGAAAGCGGTTGTGAACCGGCATAAATCTTACGTGGATTTGAAGTGTAGGGAAATTGAATATGCGGTGGGCGATCGTGTGTTCCTAAAGGTGTCACCGTGGAAGAAGGTGATGCGGTTCAGGCGAAAGGGCAAGCTTAGCCTGAGCTTTATTGGACCGTATGAAATCGTTGAGCAAGTTGGTCTTGTAGCTTATCGGTTGAGGTTGCCTCCCGAGCTTGAGAAAATACATGATGTGTTCCATGTATCCATGTTATGGAGGTATCGGTCGGATCCTTCCCATGTTATGCCGGTGGAGCATATAGAGTTGAGACCGGATTTATCCTATGATGAGGAGCCGGTGGAAATCCTTTATTCCAGCAGTAAAGTTCTACGAGGTAAGACGATAGAACTGTTTAAAGTCTTGTGGCGACATCGGGGTGTCGAGGAAGCCACTTGGAAAAACAAGGCGGATATGTTGGAACAGTTTTCGCATCTTTTTCCTCCACGTAAATTTCAAGGAAGAAATTTCTTAAGGGGGAGAGTTGTAACGCCCCGATTTTGGGCCTAGCAGTTTAGGGCTAGTTAGACGGTCTGGTGGATCAGGTTAGAGATTCGAATCAAATTTGGGAGCGAATATTTTTTTGAAAGATAAAAATATGGAAAAATGCTTAAAAATCATATTTTATTATATTAAAAATATTGGTGAAATAAATTTCGGGAAAATAAGCTTTGGAGGGTGACATTTTGGCTAGTGACCAAAATGTAACTTTTAAAAACTGTTTTTAAAAGGTGACTGTTTTGTAAAGATTCAAAACTTTGAATCTTTAAGGAGCTATTTTACCATTTGGTCTCATATGAGTTTGTCCTTAATTTAGATTATTTTAAAATGGTTTTTATTATATGAATTAAAAGTGATTTACTTAAGGTGGTTATTTTCTTTTAAAACAAGATTTAGTGTAACTTCTTTTCTCTCATATTTTCTCTCAAAACACTCTCAGCCAAACACTCATTTTCCATAAGAGATTTTAGGTAATGATCTTAATTTCTTAACTCATTTATTTGCTAAATGATTTCTCAAATTGTTTCCCAAACATCTCATTGGATTTTTTTGTTTTCAAGAGGAAAATCCATCTAATTAAGGGGAAACTCATTCATTGGAGGTAAGTTCGTTCTTCTCCTCTAATGAAAGGTTCTTTACTGAAATTTCCAAGTTCTTGGCTCTTTACATATGTTTTCTAATAGGTTTTGATTAATTAAGTATGGATTTTTGCTTAATTGAGGTGTAATTGATGGATCTTGTGATTTTCGTTTTGGATCTGTTTTTCCAGAGTTCTGGATTGATTTCAATCATATTTTGGATGTATTATAATGTGGATAAGTTGTTTTAATAATGGAATCCTGAAGTTTTTTGAATCTCTAATTGGTTAGGTTGTTAGTTAAGAGTTTTTGGGTTGTTTGAGGAGTTTAATCATTGCTGGAAGTAAAAGGATGTTGTAAATAAGTTTTTAGATAAAAATTGATGAGGTTTGAAGTTTTGAATCGTTATATTTTGAGAGCTATGGGTTTTTGGATTTAAACAGAGAGTTGGATGCATTTTAATGCATGTTTCCTCTGGTTTTGTGTGATCGAAACATAGGAGAATCAAGGCGTAGCTTCTTGAGGTGGTTCTAGGCTTGCCGGGAGCTTGTTTTGCGGTAGCAAGCAAGGCAAAGTGAAATCGGTGAGTGGAAACGGTTTTAAAAGTCTTTCAAAGGCTTGAAAGTGGATTTGGAAGTTTAGGTTAAGTTTGAAACACTTACCTAAGCTTGGAAGTAAGTTTCCCTCCTTTGCTCTTTAATATCAGTTCAGATATGAGCATGTGTGCTTCATGTTTTAGTCGTAAACATGGTTGATATTACTTATTGTAAATGCATGTTTTAAAGTACATATGCAGTGGTTTAAAAGAGCTTTGAATGCTGGTGAGCATTGGTTTTTATTCCAGTTGGGAATGTGTTATTGCTATGGCAATGTGAGATGCATATGTGGGATTTTTTTAATGCATTGTAAAACAATGAGTAAATGGTTTTATAAATGATATATTGGCTATGTGACAAGTTGAGAAAACATTCAGATATAGTTGGTATGCCATAGGATAAAGTGCACTATAATATGTTTAAAAATCCATCGTAGGTTAACAGTCCTTGAGGTATAGCGGTCGGTTACTCAGACTATGTTTTATCACTTGGGTTGAGCGGTCGGTCCCCCTTGTTAATGTATAGCTTGCGGTCAACAAGGCTGTAAAGTCATACGGTCGGCATGGAGTAGTCTTGATGACGTTCAGTCATCAAGGGAGATCCGTGTATCCAAAGTAAAAAGTTAACGGTCGGTTAACTAAAGATTATTTGTCAGCTAAACAATGACAGTGGTTGACTATTCGAGGTCACTATAATTGCCAATATATGAGATTTCTAATTTTGAACTTTGTTCATAATGCTTTGGGATTTAAGCATGGTTTATGTTTATAATGCTTTGGGATTTAAGCAGGGTTTTGTTTATAATACTTTGGGATTTAAGAATGGTTTTGTTTATAATGCTTTGGGATTTAGGCATGGTTTTGTTTATAATGCTTTGAGATTTAAGCATGGTTTTGTATTTGATGCTTTGAGATCTAAGCGTGGGGTATAAATCGTTTTGCATATGGTCGATATGCATGTTTTGGATTGGAATCATTGGACTTGCTTAAGTCGTAAGCATGATTTGAAAACAAGTGTTATTTCAATGGGTTTTATTAATGCATCATTGTTTTAAGAGCATCCTCACTAAGCAAGTGTGCTTACGCTCTCTTTTCAATACTGATGCAGAGCATTAAAGAAAGGATAAAGCGATCCCAAGACAAGACTTTTTGAGTATGAACTCGGTTTTAGTTCCGATTAATAAGGTTATGTATTCACCTTGGATTTTGGGATTTGTAATTCTGCTTTCCCCACTTTTAAGCATGTGTAGTGTTGTGGTTTCAGAGTTTGTTTAATGTTGTTATGCCTTTTGTGAATTGTACTTAAGGGTGAGGTTGTATGGTTCTCTAGGTATGCTTATAGATGGTTTTGCTTGGATGGTATGCTTGGGTGATCCTACCATGTTGAAAGTGATATGGAAATGACGTTGGTTTGTTGGTTGTGCTGGGAAATGTTTGTTTGACTGTTTTGGCATGCTTGATGGAGTGTTTTTAGGGAGAATGCCTCTAGATTTCCCTTTTGGTCGTCTAAGCTTGTATGGTAGCTAAATATTGGTTCAAGTGTTGATAATTGTATTCTTTGGATGCTTATGTGTATGTATGCAGGTTGCTAGAACCTAAATGCATCTAGATTTGTATGAAAAACTATCTTAAAATGGCATTACAAGCCTAGAAGTACCGATACGCAGGGAACAATATCGGTACAGATAGGCATATCAGAACATACAGTATTAGTACGAGCGTATAAGTACCGGTACGGGCAAGAAAATTAATCTTGGCGTACCGGTACGGTATGGGGTTATCGGTACGGGGACTCAGTACTGGAAAATTGCTTTTTGAAGAAAACCCAGTGTACCGAAACACAAATGGAGCATATCGGTACGGCTTTATAATTTTGTACGCTAAAATGGTGAACTAATATTGCACGTCGAGTATCGGTACAGATGGCTACACCGTATCGGTGCGTCTGTGCATGTATCAGTACGGGTGGCAGTTATTACAGGTAATGTCATGGAATCCAGGTTTTGTTTTCTTACATTTTGGTCCCTAAAGTTTGTAAATGCAATTGATTGGGTTTGGTTGATTGTTTAAATTTGAAAATTGACATATGGGCATATAAATGGACTAATTGAAGATTGGTAACTTTAATTTCAGATTTGGTCCTTAAAATTTTTAGTTTTGCAATCTAGTCCTTGTAAGGTGTGGTATGCAATTGGTGGTTCTTCCTTGCTTGGTTTTCTTTGAATTTTCACCCGCTGCAGGTATGATTATGTAGGTTTAATAATTTGCATCTAGACAAGATAAAAGGAAAAAAAATGGACCGACTTTTCATAACCTTTCTCTGGTTTGCTTCGACAAACCTAATGTAGCTCACTTGGTTCGGTCGGACGTCTAGGCCGGGTCAAGGGGGTTACAGATTGCCTAAGCAAGGTGGTGAATCACCCATGAAATTGGGATAATTACCTGGGTGGTCCCTCAACTTCCCAAAGCTTACACTTTTGCACCCAAACTTTCATTTTTCCCAATTTGGTCACTAAAAATGTTTCTAGGGATTCAATTAGGTCTGAGTTCAATAATTTGACTCAGTTAGAGGCAAATACAATAGATTTGATGACCCAATTAGGGTTGATACAATATTTGGACCTTTCTAATATATTTTTCTGATCACCGGAACCTAAATTCGACTAGGCCGATTTTCGGGGTGTTACAACTCTCCCCCTTAAGAAAAATTCATCATCGAATTTTTACCTGTAATGATGTTGATATCATCATCTTCTTCCTTGCCTCTCATGTGATACATCTGTGCGGAAGCCTTAGATTAGGGTTTGTATGACATTTTGGACGAACTATTGGGCTTTCTAGAAGATCCTAGCCTCGCTCCTTTGCCTCGAAAGGATCGAGCAGGGGATAACGGATTAATCGATGCAGAAGTGGACTTAACGGTATTTTTAGGGAAGTTACGAATAAGATGTCCCTTCCCCCCCAAAAAAGCATGCTCCAGTCTTCTTACGACATTGCCCAATAGGGTGCCTATGTGGGCAAAAGTTACAAACTAGATGTTGCGTCTCTTGTCTAGAGCCGCCAATACTTTCAACAAAATTGGTACTGGGAAAAATTGGGTTACAGCTTGAGGCTTAGCAATGTATTCGGGATGAGAGGGTTGTGAATACTCTTTTTGCTTCTGATTATGGCACTTCCCCTTCTTAAAAGACTTAGAAGAGTGGAAGTCATCTCGATGTCTTTTCTCGGACTTATCTGATCCACCAGCTTTCTAAGCTCTCTGAGTAGTTTCAGTGGCTTTAACCCTGTTCATAAGGTCTTAGAAATTGGTAATACCCAATGCTTTAAACATAAGGTGCAGGTGATCATTAAGACCATCGATGAACATTCTACATTTCTCCTTCTCTTTCTTGATGTATTCAGCCCCATACCGATAGTACTTACAAAAGTCATGAATGTAATGCTCTACAGGTCATCTTCCTTGTTTTAGATGAAGGAAGATATCACGCCTCTCAGCTAGATAATACTCAGTGATGTATTTCTTACGAAACTCACGAAGGAAAAACTCCCAGGTCATTGCTTCTTCAGGAACTGCGACAATGACAGTTTCCCACCAATACAATGGTTCATCAGCTAACAAGGAAATGGCACACTCAAGCTTGTGTTCATCGGAACACTGTAGCTACTTGGTCAAGATTCGAAGAGTACTGTCTAGCCAAGACTCAGCAATTTTAGGATTTTCATCGTTACGACCGGTAAAAGAGTAGGCCCGATGTTGAGATAGTTTATCAATGGGACCTTGGGCATTTGGAATAGCAACAATAGGAGGTTGGAAAGTTTGCTCAGTCCTCATCGAGGTCACGAATACTTTGACCATGTCGGCCATGTTTCTATAACATTCAGCTTGAGTAGCTTGCACCTCAGGCTCAGAGTTCTGTACATGAGGATTTTGCAAAATTAGAGTGTAATTGAATGGGTAAATGAACGCGTAAATGAACTAACGAGATTGTAACATACTCATCTATATGAGCCTCGTTAGAGTTAGCCATCTATATAATTAAATAGATTGAATTAGCCGGCAAGTCACAATACATAATAAATAACTCCTAGGTGGCAAAGTAATATGATAATCAATACAATAAGCTTCGGTTTAGTCCTAGAATCGACTAAACTCTAGCTCTGATACCACAAATGTAACACCCTTTCCCGGCCTGGTCGAGAACCAGGTCAGAAGGCATTACCGAAAAACAATACAATAATCAGTGTAATAATTTTATAGTCAATGGCGATAACTAACGATGTCATGCTTTACAATCAATACAATAACAATGTAGTAAGTTTGATAAGTTCAATAACACAATATGAATCCATGTTTATCAGCTTAGGACCAATTTCAAACTTTTACAAGTTTTAGGGGCAAATCTATAATTTCAATATTTTAGAGGTCATTTTTTTTAAATTAGCCTTACTATGATGAAATCCAACCTATATTCAATGATTATACAAATTTTCATGTCAATCAGAGTTCATTTATCCATTCAATTACACTATACAATGTTCAGTGACTAATATACAATGTTTGAAACTTATTCTAATTAATTTTTAACAGATTTACCTGTATCGGTATCGGTACTCGAGAGGCCATACCGATACGCCTGTGTCATGGCCGTTAAAACAGTTAAGAGTCATTGAACCTGTATCAGTACGGTGTCTACCTGTATCGATACGCAATGCATATTTTATAATTATCAGAATCCAATGAACAAGACTCGTATCATTATGGCTAGAGGACAGTAACGATACGGGTTGACCAGGTTGACCATTTCGGTACTCCCTAAGACCGTATGAATGAATTTAATTTTCTAGATTACATTGCTGACTTTTTGTATCGGTACGCCCTTTAATGTATCGATACGCCATGTTGACCGGTGTTGACTATGTCCAAATATGCATAACTGTATCGATACGCTATCACCTGCATCGATACGCCCTACACTAAAATAATAGATTTGTTCTGGTTTTAATCCAAATTAGCCTATCAAAGTCCAAATGCAATTAGATTTTACCAGCAAATTAATATCAACATAATCTACTAGCATATCAAATTTCATGATCATATGAGTCCATTTACTATGATTTCACCTTTTTAAGCCAATTATGCAAATTTAGTCCTTTTTAGCCAAACATTAAAAGTCATTTAGGGCCCTTAAGGCTTATACATGCCACAAGCAATATACACATAACAAAAGGACTAAAAGTGACTGATCTAACTACTTTGCCACCATTCTAGGAGTCATAGGGTTGATATACTTTACGATAACAACAGAGTGACTTGCCAAAAACCTTTTTTCGGCTATGATCTCGATCTCAAAACTTCTTAACCTGAAATGCATGGAAGATGAATGCATTAGGCATACTTTGCCTGGTGAGGTAGTCATAAACAATGCCAATAATCATTATGCATTCAAATGCATGTTTCATCAATAATCCAATGGCAATATTTCAATGTCTCAATGATCAATAACAATGCTATAACAATAATCAATGCCATGTCCATATTCATTAACATATTTATCATTAGACAATAATTTTCCTTAGATTGATTTTCGGTATATGGATACACGAATTCCCCCTCCGCACCAAAATCAATAGTGGTCTAGTCATATACCACCAATTTGACCAAATCACAACATCCCTCCGCCGCACCAATATAAAGGCCGTAGCTTACCCGTACCAATGAGCTCATGAATTCTATGGCATGCCAGTTGTATCCAATACTCCTGAATATAAGGTCCAATAATCAGTAATCAATAACGGTATTTCAATAACAATAGTTCGGTACAATGATTCGATAACAATATTTCAATACGGTGGTTCGTATCAATATTTCAATGAAATTTCAATGCTTCAATAACAATAGGCATATTTCAATGTTCCAATAGCAATATGAAATAGTCAATATCCAATGCTTAATAATTCAATATGACAATGATTCAAAGGTTTCGATGACAACAATAATGATGCCACGAACACGGATTTAATGCAATACTTACCCATACTTACCAATGTGGCTCTCAATAGGGTTTTTATATAACATCTTCAATGAAATGGTTAGCAATGCAATAATCAATAATCAGTGATTTGGGATAGGCCCCTAGCCTAATCCCGAGACTCCGACTACACTCTCCTTGAACTATGACGCTTCACGGCTCTCAGATTACTATTTCTTTATTCGTAGCTTTTGAAAGGGGTGATGGACCTTCCTTCTCCAACTCCCGAGCTAGGTGAACAAAAGGAATGATGATAGAATCAAAGCCATATTTTAAAATCAATATTCAAGCTTACAATAGCTGATTACAAAAGCTTCCAATGGATTTTAAGATTGAAGAACAATGATTTAGCCTTAAGCTCCTTAACTTCAAATCAAAATTAAACTTCAATCTTCCATGGGTTCTTGATATTGTTTGGGGGCTTTTACTCACCAAGACAAGAGTTATCAAACGATGTTTAGATATCAAGAAAAACTTGAGGATTCAAGGGAGGTGCTTGCTTGAGTCCAAGGTTGAAGATGACAATGGAGGTGCTTAATTAATCTTAAGAAAGATGAAAGAAAATGGCAAGGTAGAGAGGTTTCGGTGATTACAATGGAAATGTTTTTAAGCTCTTCACATAGCCTTATTTCCATCTGATAGATTTCCTTTAGCCAAAGATAAACTTTATCATTCCACCTCTCTCTCAACCACTCATAAGGTTTCCTCCCAAGGAAGGTAAGCTTATTAAAAATTATTTTAATTCCCCAACAATTTAAGATAGCCATAATGGCTATCAATTCCATGCCATCATTTTATCAACCTTCATAATGAGCTCACGTGGGATTTCCTAAGCAAGGTGGTGAATCACCCAAGAAATTGGGATAATTATGGGGTGGTCCCTCAACTTCCCAAAGCTTACACTTTTGCCCCAAACTTTCAATTTTCCCAATTTGGTCACTAAAAAGGTTTCTAGGAATTCAATTAGGTTCGAGTTCAATAATTTAACTTAGTTAGAGCCCCGTATGATAAAATTGTTGACCCAATTAGGGTCGATACAATATTTAGATCTTTTCGATATATTTTTTCGATCACCAGAACCTAATTTTGACTAGGCCGATTTTTGAGGTGTTACAAGTTCAACGTTTATCAGCAGGTATTCTTCTCACACAAAGGAAATACATCACTGAGTTGCTAGCTAAGGTTGGGTTACCTCATGCTCATAAGCTACAACACATATGAACCCATATCGAAAAATTAGCAAGTATGATGGAGATGAATTATCTGATGTTCAACACTATCAAAGTGTGGTTGGTGCCTTGTAATATATTTGCCACACCAGACCTGACATCTCCTCGCATTTAACTAAGTTGCCCAGTTCATGTAGAATCCAACAGATGTTCATTGGTATGTTGTCTCTCAAATTCAAAAGTATTTGAATGGGACTCCTTGTTTCTGGTATGTTTTTCTCTTCCCATACCACTTTTGAACTATCTATTTTTTCTAATGCTGATTGGGGTGGTGACATCGGTGACAGACGCTCAGTCTTAGGCTATTGTGTATTTCTGGGATCTCATATGGTTGTATAGAGCTCTAAAAAGTAGCGGGCAGTGTTGAGATTGACTGCTGAAGCTAAATACATGAGTCTTGCTAATGCTACATCAAAATCATGTGGATCACAACCCTTCTATCTAATATGGGCTATACCTTCAAAGAAATACCTCACATCTGGTGTCATAACATCAGCACTGTCTCCATGGCTGCAAACCCAGTTCTTCATGCTAAAACCAAGTATGTTGATCTAGATTTGCATTTTGTTCATGAGAAAGTTGTTTCATAATTGATTCTAGTTAACTATATTCCAGCATCAAGTCAGGTTACTAATGTGTTTACAAAACCATTACCACTTGAGTTCTTTGCTGCATGCCATAAACAATTGAATATGGTTCATCTTCAAAGCTTGGAGGGAAATGAAACAGGGAGAATGTTGAAGTAAATATAGAAATTGTAAGTTTTCAACTTTGTAAATTTTGTTATAGGTTGTTAGCCTTAGTCTATTAAGGTTGGTCGTTGTATTTTGTTAATATGGGCCACAGGTTGTCAGGTGGTTGAGTCTGGGCTAACAACCTATATAAACAAATGTATGGGCCCTGTGTCATTTCACGCATTAATGAATAAAATAATAGATTTTATCTTATTTCTCAACTTTACCCAAATGAATCTTCTTCTTCCATCAGTCTATTTGGCTTCCGCTTAACAATGCCCTCTCCCTTGACCTTATTGTTAAGGGATTTTCAAACCACTAACGTAAATTATTAACTTTAAAAAATAAGATATAACCTACAAAATCTTTATATTTTCTTTAGACATCTTCCCCTATGTCTCCAAGGCTAAGATATAACCTCTTTAGATCTCAAGGTTAAGCTAAGAACATCTCATTTTATTTGAGTATTTAGATGTATATACAAGGAAGAACATCTCCTAGCTCAAACAAAAAGTAACTATATAAAGGTTGAAATTAACAAATCCAAGAAATTAATAGCAACTAACCTCTTTAGGTTTTAATGATGTTTAATCCTTTCTTAAAGTGTTGGAAGCATTGTATCTATGGTTTAAAAGAGTTTGTTATAATTGTGTTAAACCTACAAAAACTTGGCCATTTCACAGCCCAATAAAGCTTAAGCTAAGACACAAAAGATCATTTTGAATTTAGCTCATATTAGATCTACAATAGTAAGAGAGAGAGAAAGTTTACCAAACATTTTGAATTAAACCTTGTAAAATAAATTCAAAATTTGAACTTAAGGTGTAATGCACCAAAATTTATATAGTGACTAAATTAAATAAAATGAAAAAATTGAGAATTAATTCTAGCCATTGATATTAGGGGCAAGATTGGAAAAATAAAAACATTTTAAGGGCAAGATGGGAAGTGTTAATTTGGTAAGCCACTAACTCAATATTTAATTTGGTCCAATAGATGAAGGATGATGACAAGTGTTAATGGTTTGGAACATTGGATTCAAGTGTAAAGTAGTCTTTTGACTGTTAAAAAGATATTTTTAATATTAATAGGATTTATAATGCCAAATGACACAAATGTAAAAGGATATTTTGAACCAAAAAATTGTTCTTCTTCTTCTCTCCTAGCCATAGTTTTTAAAACAAAGCATCCAAACAAATAGAAGATGAAGAAAATTCAAGGGAAAAAAGAAAGCTCCCAAGTTGAAGTGGCTTTACTACTTTAAGGTTGGCAAAATAGTAGAGGTGAGTGCATATTTATCTAAGGTAAAGAAAGCAAGTAAGATCGCCCACATGTTTATGATGTGAATAAATGATATATTACCATTTAATGGATTAACTAGTTCAAGCATGAATTTATATATTTAGGGTACGAACTGCCCTAATATGTATATTGGTAGCTTGAATTAATGAAATGTCTTATGATATTATTATTATGCCCAAATTACGTGATTAAGAGTTTACTGGTACAAATGGTGTACCATGGATCTAGCAGATGCACGTTCAACACTTTGGTGCTACATGAGCATTTCGGTGCTATAAGAGCACAACAGTGCTACATGAGCACTTTAGTATTACATGTTATCAGCACTACGGTGCTAAAGCTATATGCTTGGAGAGTTAAAATTATTTTACTCTTAGACACTATGTCATTCACGGGTGTTATACTCGATGGGCTTCATGCTCGTCGACTCGTGTACCAAATCTCTATGTTAAATTTAGGCTATAATGTAAATGAATTGGATATGTCAGGTTAATAGTGTTAGAAGCTTAAGCGGATCAACCAGAAAGGAATTGGTTATTGATTCTTAAGTAGACAATATTTGGACACTTATCTATATTATAGTTGTTATTATTTTTATTAATATTTATTGATAATGTTTACACCTCACTAAGTTCTTACTTAGCCTGTGTTTGCTATTTTGCACACATAGGTAAACAAGCGTTCGAGTAAGCACGAAGAGTTCTGCATCGTTAAGGAAAGAGTAATCGATTAAGAGAGTTGGTCGGGTTATGAGTAGTGGTGCAATTGCCGAATGAATTGTTGTGGCAATTGATTGCTGAAACAACTCAATTGTCGTGGCAACTAAGATCGACTGAATTGCCGTGGAAACTGGATTCATTGCTTCAAAGCTTGGCAAAGTGTTCTGCAATGTCTTCTTCTTATCCTTAACCAAAGAACTGGTTAATTGTGCATGCCTTGGTGATACATCCCTGCGCTAACCTTGGGTGAACAACAATCGATCTCGCACTCCTTTTAGCCGTTGAAATCTGATCCTTATCCCTAAGACAAATTAGTTTCCACCAACGATCGTTTGAATGAGAACCATGTTAATTCTTTTCGTGAGTCTAAAGCTTCCAAGTATAGACAAATAGATAACTCTGGAGATCCTCTCCCAATTCACTTGAAATTAGAAATAAGAATCGAGAATGAACAATCCTTGAATTTAAATTGCAATAAAAAACCTAAATCATTCAATCGTTTATTACACCATAAACCCAAATAACCCTAGTCAATTTAATTTAGTTCATGGCTGGGTAAAAAGAAAATACAATCAAAATAATCCCTGACATGGATCGTATAAACAAAAATGAAGAAGAAGATATGTTGGAATTGTGCGATCAGTCTTTTTCTCTCTCTAAAATCTCTCCTCCAAAAGCTGTAATTTGATCTTCTATTTGTATGAGAGTTTACGATCATATTTGTTGTTGATGAGGATAGGAATAAGCTTGAATTAATTTGAATAAGAGATAATTAATCTCTTTTATCTTTATCTCCAAGAAACTCTTCAAAATCTGAGGTGTAAATCCAAATATGGGGAATTATCCCTTGTTTTTGTATTTATCCTAAAAATGGGCATAATTATCTAGTTTTATCCAGATATGCCTTGGCAATCAGCTTCGGCAACTCTTTCAGTATTCTCCTTAATTGCCACGACAATCTCTACTTGCCACAGCAATCCTGTCGTGCACAAAGTAAAGCACAACAACAGTGAATTTTCCACAAAAACCAACCAAAATGCAATACCAAACTCAATAATTAAGGAAACTAGGAAATTATGCATGAATGCCTACCAATGCAACTAAGATGAGCCTAAGTTTAACAATAATATGAGTAAAAAGGGTAAGAAAATAGTACTTTTACACACTTATCACACCCCCAAACTCGAACTATTGCTTGTTGTTACCTCTCCAAAAGTATTGTTTTTAATGCCAATCTTACAATACTTTTGCTTGTTTTTAGGTACATTTAGTTGCATTAGGATACTAAAATCATGCATTTGCATAACGAGTTTGGAATTTTGTCTATGCCAGTGTGAAGGGTTGTTTTGTTGGCAATTTTGCAGGTTTGGCATGGGATTTGGCCCAGAAAAGCACCACAGGAAGGAATGCCAGAGAGAATGCCGAGTGCTGTTGGCATAGATGGACCGGACAATGCCAAGCACCGGATAGCAGAGAAGTGAACTTGATGCCATGCCAAAAAGCTGTTGGACCCAAAAAAAAGGACATGATCAGGCTCTGAAATGATAGCAATTGGAATAATATCCAAAAAAATAACGGATAAGATAGTGCCAAGACTTGTTGGCATATTCATGCCAAGCTTGGACGCTAGGGCAGCGTCGGCAGTATGACGTCATCCCTAGCATAATCAGCTCTCATTCAAATTTGGATAAGACGATAATCCCTTATCCCTTGGGCATTTAAAATTCAAAATTTGAAGAGCTAATCCTATCCCTTCCTCGCATGCCTCTTTAAACACAACCAAGCTAGACTTTGGGACGAAACGAAGAAGGTTGGATCGTGAGGAGTTGGTGTTTGACGATTGACAACCGACTGCACCTTGGAAGGGTGGTCCAACCAGCTTGGCTGAGAAGCCTGGATCTTGAAGGGCTGCATCGAGAGACCCCTTCTAACCCATTCTCTTTCAAGTTATTTTATTTTATTTTTAATGATGGTGTATTTCGAAAACGTTTGTAGGTTGTTGGTTAAATCCATTACCATGAACTAATTTAATAGTTAGGGGATGTTAGCGTTGAACACTATTTTTATGTTTTAGTTTTTAATAATAAATCTTCCTTGTCAATGTTTTCACTATTCGGCATACTTTAATATTTCCTAAATACTATGCCAAGGGAGAGCTGGCATTGTTGACCTATTGCGCCTCAATATCTTAATAGACTTGTGGTGGCAACGAATAAGTTGCTGAATAATGAGGAGAGAAGCTTCGAGAGAAGTCATTCAAGTAGATGAACTTACTTCGGGAGTGAAATCTACCACTTAGGAGTATAGATTGGATCTTAATCGAATTGGTTTATTTGAAAACAAGCACTATAGAGATATAGGGGTTTTTACATGATAATAAATTTAGGGCAATGATCATCGAGAGAGGCTTTGCTAATCTTAAATCTTGTAATACCCCAATTTTTTGTTAGTGACTATTTTGCAAAGAATCAAAAGTTGGTAGTTTTAGTTCAGTGACTAAAATGTAAAATGTTAAAGTTTGGTGACCAAAGTGAAAAATTGAGAAAAGTTCAGGGACCAATATGGTAATTTTCCCAATAATTATTTTTATTCTATAAATAAATAGATCACATAAGGTTGTGAATCGAATATAAAATTGTTGGACCGATCTGATGTTTCTATTATTGGGAAATTACAGTTAAAGTTTAAAATGGAATTTGGGTAGTTGTATGAGCTCGGATTGTTATAAAATTTTGAAGGGGGTTGTAAAAGGACTTGAAGGACATGACATTTCATCTTGGAATCATTTTTAATTGATTTAGATTCGATTGACGATAGTATTTTGAAATAGTGCACAAATGGCATTTTGTGAATACATGGATTCATTAATGGCATTTTAGTCATTTTTCCCTTACATTTTAATTAAAGATGATTATGGAAAAGTGATAAGGTTAGGTTTCAACACCTAATTGGTCATAATTGAGGGGTAAAATGGTAATTTCACTATTGATGAAGATTTTTATATTAGGATTAAGATTAAATATGCCATTTGTCTTGTTAATTTATTAAAGAAAAAGGTAGAAGCTCTCTCATCTTCTTCCTCCAATTCAAAATCCACCATAGCCAAGGTAAGAAATTTTTTATTCAAACTTTGGTTTGATTCGATTGGTTTTTGGTTCAAGACATGAAATAGAAAATTAACCTCCATTGAATTCTCTTTCATTTGGTATAATTTTCGAGTGGTTTCCATGATTGTATGTTGAGATTGGAGATTAGGGTTTATGAAGAACAAGTAGAGATTTTGTGTTTAAGGATTGTTTTAATTAGATTTGAGGTTGTGATGATGATTCATGTATGATATGATGAAAATTCCATTGATTTTGGTTTTATGTATTATTTGGGATTATTGAAAAATTAGGGGAAACTTTTGCAAAATTTTTATTTGAATGGGAAATAGAAGCTTGAATATGATGTTAGAAGGTTAAATTTATGCTTGAATCAAGTTGGAAAATTTTTGGAGAGTGACCCTTGGTATTCAGCATGTAGGAAAAAGATTTGGAAAATTTTTCTAAGGTTAGAAATGGTGTAAGGATGATTTTGTAAGCTTTGGAATGTTAATTGGACTAATGTGGAAGTTTGTAAAGTGTTGAGGACTAAATTGTAAAGTTGGGAAATATGTGATTAAAGTGGAAAGTTGAATTGAAATTGAAGTTGTGTGGTAAAAGGATTATTTTGAAAGATTTGGAAGTATAAGGGTTAACTTTTATGTTGGGAGATAGGATTAGTAATGAAAGTATATGTAGGAATATTATTATTATTATTATTATTATTATTATTATTATTCCTTATGTATATTAAAGTTAGAATGATACTAACATATACTTGAATTGTATATGTTGGTGAATTGTTGTAGATCATAATCGCAATCCAAACCGGGAGCCGAGCAATTTAAAAGAGAAGGAAAAAGTGCAAAAGTAAAGCTGTGTATAAGGGTAAAGTTCCTAGTGAGGCAACAGGTGAGTGCATTTATACTATTTTATTTGATATAAGAAAGACTTGCGATGAGTCTATCTCGAATGTCAATTTACAAATAATATATTTTCAATGATTTTTGAAAAGAGTTATGAATGATTTTCGGGTACGAACTGCCCAATGCACTTTTATTTGATACTGTGGAATGTTAATATCTTTTGATATTTTAAATGTGAATGATATATGATAGTGAATGTTAAAGCCCATTGTTTGCATTATGAGATTTCTTGGTATAATTGGCATGCCAATGAGGTAGGAGTATAATGATATAGTGATGTTGTACAAATGTCCAACCATTATATAGTGATACAATGACGCTGTGTTCTATAGCTATGACCTAGTGATTCAGTGATGTTGTATAAGTTTACAGCAGTTATAAAGTGATACAATGTTTTATTTTGGCACAACAAATTAGTTGATGCAGCACATGTGCATACTCAATAGTGACTTGCATACCATGCATTCTTATTTATCTTACATTTGGCTATGATTTAAATAATACTGACAAGTGCAATTGAAATGATTGAATGAAAGTGATATCAATTTTTGAATAGGGGTTTTTGATGTGAACTGCCTTATTTACATAAACTATTATTTTCAATGTTTTTATTGAATTACTTTATTTCAAAATTTTAAATTGAATTATTAGTTGCCTTACTAAGATTATTCTTAGCGTGTGAATGTTTCACGCGTAGGTAAAGATCATAAAGAGTACGGAGCTATGATAGGAGACATCATCT
Source organism: Hibiscus mutabilis (assembly GCA_019671005.1). NCBI lineage: Eukaryota > Viridiplantae > Streptophyta > Magnoliopsida > Malvales > Malvaceae > Hibiscus > Hibiscus mutabilis. The sequence goes on along the minus strand of CM033728.1, from coordinate 21,019,559 downwards.
ATTTTGGAAGAGGTACATCATTATCAGTAAGACATCCCCGATGTCTCTTTTTGATATTATTAGTTGGGATGTATCTTATAAATGTTTTGGTTACTCTGATATGAAAATATTGGAAATGGTTGTAATGTTATAAACATGAATATGGATACTTTTAATGCATATTATTAATTAAATATGTTGAAATCATATTTTATTAGCTAATCGAATGATTTTTAAATTAGGTAGTTTTATTATTTATATAAAGGAGAATCGAAATGCCAAGTTGCTACCTGAATCTAGGTTCAGGTCGAACTTAGAAATATTAGTTTTAAATTTTATGCGATTAAATATTATTTTAGTTAAAGAGTTTATTAATTATATTTTAAAGAAACAAAATTTTACAGATTTTGAAATAAAAACTATTGTAAGAGTGTCATGTGACATCTCTAACTCATATTCAATGATGGATATAGGTGAGGGGTGTTACATTTAATGGTATCAGAGCTGCAGGTTTAGCCGATTCTCGGTTGAACTTAAAGTTTTTTTGAGTTGAAAAGTGTATACATGCCAGTAGAATATCAATATTACTGATATGATGTTTATGAAATTGATGGATGTCGCTCCTTACTAATGTAGTTATGTGGTTATAGATGTCTGAATCAGAGAGCTCTAGATAAGCTATGGAACGGGAAATGTCTGAAGGAGCCGGTAGTGATAGTAATGAGATTAATAATAATCCCTCAGCTCAATCAGGACAAGGAGGAGCACAAGCATAGCAAGGGATGCTTGTGCAAGATCAGGGGATTTTTCTTCAGTCGTTGGAAGCGATTCTAACACGTTTCCAACCTCCAGCTCCCCCTGCTCCCCGTATGACAATCGCTAAAGATTTAAAAAGTTTGGGAGCCCCTGAATTTAAAGGAGATTCAGATAAAGGTCCAGTGGCTGCTAATATATGGTTGAATGATTTAAAGATCATGCTTGACGGGTTCCGTTTTTCTGAGACGGATAAATTAGATGGAGCTGTCTCATTACTATGAGGTTAAGCTAGGTTTTGATGGACTAACGCAATGATGCACGTTCCGTCTGAGCAAGTGACCTGACAATTCTTTCTGGAGGAATTCAAAAATAAGTATGTCGGAGACTAGTTTATCAGAGAAATGAAGCAGCAATTCCTCAACTTGAAGTAAGGGAATCAGACTATTTATGAATATGAATTTAATAAATTGAGTCGGTTTGCTGCAGAGTTGATCCATACGGAGAAAGATCGATGCGATTGGTTTATTGAGGGATTGACTACGAAGTAAAAAGAAATGTTGTTGGCCATAAATGAAAAGAGCTATAACTGAGTTTGTTTCCAAATGCCAGACATGTCAACAAGTAAAAGCGGAGCATCAGGTGCCTTCTAGTTTATTGCAGCCAATTTCCATTCCTTAGAGGAAATGGGAACGAGTAACCATGGATTTCGTAACGGGGCTACCTTTGACTCCAAGCAAAAAGGATTCAATTTGGGTGATTGTTGATAGATTGACTAAGTCGGCACATTTCATTCATGTTCGAACTTATTTCTCTATGGATAAGTATGCTAAATTATATATTAATGAGATAGTTCGGTTACATGGAGTACCAGTTTCAATAGTATCTAACAGAGATCCAAGGTTTACTTCCAGATTTTGGAAGTCTTTGCCTAAAGCTTTGGGTACTCGACTTAATTTTAGCACAGCCTTTCATCCTCAAATAGATGGACAATCAGAGCGAACTATTCAGATTTTGGAGGATATGTTGAGGGCTTGTGTGATTGAATTCCAAGGATCATGGGAGAAGTACTTTTTGTTGGCGAAATTTTCTTACAATAACAGCTATCAGACAAGTATCAAAATGGCACCTTATGAAGTCTTGTATGGAAGAAAGTGCAGGACTCCTTTGAATTGGTATGGGTCGAAAGGTCGAGATGTATTGGGACTTGATCTAATTAGAGAAGCCGAAGACAAGGTAAAGATCATACAAGATAATCTCAAGATAGCCGCCGATATACAGAAAGCCTATGCAGACTTGAAAAGAAAAGAAATTGAATTCCAAGTAGGTGATAAAGTGTTTCTCAAAGTATCACCTTGGAAAAAGTATTGCGATTTGGATGAAAAGGAAAGCTGAGTCCAATATTTATTAGACCGTATGAGATTGTAAAAAAAGTTGGTCCGGTGGCTTACCAACTTGCTGTACATTCGGAAATGGATAAGATTCATAATGTATTCATGTATCGATGCTCAGGAAGTATCGATCAGATCCTTCCCATATCATTACTCCAAAGGAAGTAGAGATTCAACCAGATTTGACGTATGAAGAGGAACCGATCAAAATTTTAGCACGTGAGGTCAAGGAACTAAGGAACAAGTCGATTCCACTTGTTAAAGTTCTTTGGCGGAATCACAAAGTGGAAGAAGCAACATGGGAAAGAGAGAAAGATATGGAAAAATGATTTCCTCATCTATTCAAATCAGGTACGTTATGAAAATTCAAGGACGATTTTTCTTAAGGGGGGAGAATTGTAATACCCCAATTTTTGGTTAGTGACTATGTTGCAATGAATCAAAAGTTGGTGGTTTTAGTTCAGTGACTAAAATGTAAAATGTTAAAGTTTGGTGACCAAAGTGAAAAGTTGAGAAAAGTTCAAGGATCAACATGGTAATTTTCCCAATAAATATTTTTATTATATAAATAAATAGATCACATGAGGGTGTGAATCGAATATAAAATTGTTGGTTCGATCCGATGTTTCTATTATTGGGAAATTACAGTTAAAGTTTAAAATGGAATTCAGGTAGTCGTATGAGCTCGGATTGTGATGAAATTTTGAAGGGAGTTGTAAGAGGACTTGAAGGACATGAAATTTCATTTTGGAATCGTTTTTAATTGATTTAGATTCGATTGAAGACAATATTTTGAAATAGTGCACAAATGGCATTTTTGTGAATACATTTAATGGCATTTTAGTCATTTTGCCCTTACTTTTTAATTAAAGATGATTATGGAAAAGTGATAAGGTTAGGTGTCAACACCTAATTGGTCATAATTGAGGGGTAAAATGGTAATTTCACTATTGATGAAGATTTTTATATTAGGATTAAAGATTAAATATGCCATTTGTCTTGTTAATTTATTAAAGAAAAGGCTAGAACCTCTCTCATCTTCTACCTCCAATTCGAAACCCACCATAGCCAAGGGAAGAAATTTTTTATTCAAATTTTGGTTTGATTCGATTGGTTTTTGGTTCAAGACATGAAATAGAAAATTAACCCCCATTGAATTCTCTTTCATTTGGTATAATTTTTTAGTGGTTTCCATGATTATATGATGAGATTGGAGATTAGGGTTTATCAAGAACAAGTAGAGATTTTGTTTTTTAAGGATTGTTTAAATTAGATTTGAGGTTGTGGTGATGATTCATGCATGATATGATGACAATTCCATGGATTTTGGTATTAGGTATTATTTGGGAATATTGAAAAATTAGGGGAAACTCTTGCAAAATTTTTATTTGAATGGGAAATGATGTGAGAAGCTTGAATATGAAGTTATAAGGTTAAATTTATGCTTGAATCAAGTTGGAAAAATTTTGGAGAGTGACCCTCGGTATTCGACATGTAGGAAAAAATTTGAGGAAAATTTTGGAAAATTTTCTAAGGTTAGAAATGGTGTAAGGATGATTTGTAAGATTTGGAATGTTAATTGGTCTAATGTGGATGTTTGTAAAGTTTTGAGGACTAAATTGTAAAGTTGGGAAAATATGTGATTAAAGTGGAAAGTTGAATTGAAACTGAAGTTGTGTGGTGAAGGATTCTTTTGAAAGATTTGGAAGTATAAGGGTTAACTTTTATGTTGGGAGATAGGATTAGTAATGAAAGTATATGTAGGAATATTATCATTATTATTCCTAATGTATATTAAAGTTAGAATGATACTATCATATACTTGAATTGTATATGTTGGTGAATTGTTGTAGATCATAATCGTAATCCAAACCGGGAGCCAAGCAATTTAAAAGACAAGGAAAAAGTGCAAAAGTGAAGTTGTGTATAAGGGTAAAGTTCCTAGTGAGGCAACAGGTGAGTGCATTTCTACTATTTTTTTGATATGAGAAAGACTTATGATGAGTCTATCTCGAATGTCAATTTACAAATGATATCTTTTCACTGAATTTTGAAAAGAGCTATGAATGATTTTCGGGTATGAACTGCCCAATGTACTTTTATTTGATAATGTGGAATGTTAATATCTTTTGATATTTTAAATAAGTGAATGATATATGATAGTGAATGTTAAAGCCCATTATTTACGTTATGAGATTTCTTGGTATAATTGACATGCCAATGGGGTGGGAGTATAATGATACAGTGATGTTGTACAAATGTACAACTATTATATAGTGATACAGTGACGCTGTATTCTACAGCTATGACCTAGTGATATATTGATGTTGTATAAGTTTATAACAGTTATAAAGTGATACAGTGTTTTATTTTGGCACAACAAATTAGTTGATGTCGCACATGTGCATACTCAATAGTGACTCGCATACCATGCATTCTCATTTATCTTACATTGGGCTATGATTTAAATAATAGTGACAAGTGCAATTGAAATGATTGAATGAAAGTGATATTAATTTTTGAACAGGGTTTTTTGATGTGAACTGCCTTATTTACATAAACTATTATTTTCAATCTTTTTATTGAATTACTTTATTTCAAAGTTTTAAATTGAATTTTTAGTTACCTCACTAAGATTATTCTTAGCGTGTGAATGTTTCACGCGTAGGTAAAGATCGTAAGGAGTAAGGAGCTGTGATAGGAGACATCATCTATTTTGGAAGAGGTACATCATTATCAGTATGACATCCCGGATGTCCCTTTTTGATATTATTAGTTGGCATGTATCTTATAAATGTTTTGGTTACTCTGAAATGAAAATATTGGAAATGGTTGTAATGTTATAAACATGAATATGAATACTTTTAATGGATATTATTAATTAAATATGTTGAAATCGTATTTTATTAGCTAATTGAATGATTTTTAAATTAGGCAGTTTTTAGGCAGTTTTATTATTTATATAAAGGAGAACCAAACTGCCAAGCTGCTGTCTGAATCTAGGTTCAGATTGAACTTAGAAATATTAGTTTTAATTTTTTACCCGATTAAATATTATTTTAGTTAAAGAGTTCATTGATTATATTTTAAAGAAACAAAATTTTACCTATTTTGAAATAATAATTGTTGTAAGAGTGTCTTGTGACATCCTAACTCGTATTCAAAGATGGATACGGGTGAGGGGTGTTATAAATCTGCTCGGCAAACAATGCCAAGACAGGTTGTTATTAAAGGCTGGCACGGTATGAATAGTGTGAAAACGAGGCATTCCCTGCCAACGCTCATCATTTATTAAAGCACATTCCTTGCCAACGTCTTTATTTTACTTTCATTCATTTTCTTTTTAATTGTTTTCGAAACCAACTTCAAATCAAATCAACATTTTCTTAAGGTAAGTAACAATCAATGCAATTGAATTCCAAGTCAATCTCTGTAGGATCGATACTCAGCTTACCAGCTGTATTACTTGTAGACCGTGTATACTTGCAAGAAAAAAACTCATCTTGGCACTGTTTTATACTTTTCCAAATATTTTCTACGCTTTTTTCCAGCATTTACTTAGATAGTCTACAAGTTTTTGGCGCCGTTTCCGGGGATTGCAACAGAATTGGTTGTTTTTAAATTTTTACTTGTCTTTCTTTATTTTTATTTTTTGTTTTTTTTATTTTTGTCGGTGTATGACCAGAAGCCATCATGTGGTGGACAGTTGGCCATACGATCTGAAAATTGAGAAAACCTTGCGGAGGTTAAAAAGAAAATTTCGAGAAATGAGAAACCAAGGTAATGGAGGGAATGGTGTGGTGAACAATGGAGGAGATCCACTTAACAATGAGATACCACCACCACCTGTTGTCCCAGTTGTTAATGAGAGACATATTAGAGAACATTCGGCACCAACCATTGATAATTTGATGCCATGACTTATTGGCACAAAGGTAAACACTATCAATTTTGTACTTAAGTCGGTAATCATCCAAACTCTTTTGAACGTAGGTCAGTTTGATGGAGCACTTACTAGAGATTCGAGACAACATCTAAACCAGTTCATGGAGATTTGCCAGTTATTCCAACAAAATAGCGTACCTGAAGATACCGTGAAGTTGAAGTTATTTACTTTCTCTTTGAGAGACAGAGCAAAGGCTTGGCTTAAATTCTTGCCACCTGGCTCAGTTACTTCATGGGCAGACCTATGGCAGAAGTTCTTGACAAGATTCCAGCACCCAACACTCACTGCCAAACTGCGAGGTAAGATCATTACATTTAGGCAGGCTGAGGACGAGACCTTATATGGTGCGTGGAAAGATTCAAAGACCTATTGAGGAGGTGTCCTATGCATGGATTCCCGAATTGGACCAGATACAAACCTTTTACAATGGATTAAATGCACAAATAAGGACTATTGTTGACGCTTCACCAGTTGGCTCGTTTCTTGACAAGATGTATACTGAGGTTGTTGACATTCTAGAGATGATTGCAATCAATTATTTTGAATATCCTATTGCGAGACTTGGGACTGGAACTAAAATCAATGGGAAATTTAAGGTTGATGAACTAACATCCATTCATGCCGAGATTTCCAACTTTATTAGCATGGTAAGAACGTTGCAAAAGAACAATGAGTCCCAAGAAGTCAAAGCATTAGACTCTTTCTATACAATTTGTGGAGAAAATCATCATGTGGATGAATGCCATGCCAACCATGAATCGATAAATTTTGTTGGCAATATTAACCATTACTATAATCCTAACTCCTATACTTATAATGCAGGTTAGAGACAACACCCTAACTTAGCATGGGGAAATCAAGGAGGTAACTAGTACAATGCCCAACGCCAGAATACCTAGAGGCAGAACAATAATACCATGCCAACATTTTATCAGAATGTCATGCCACAGAAAGCCCAAAACAATTTTGAGCAAAAGTAGAAACTCAACCAAGGGAGCACTCTCACAGAGTACATGGAAAGGAATGATGCCACAGTCCAGAGTTTGGCAGCATCAATGAGAAATTTGGAAGTCCAAATAGGGCAGATTGCAAATGCACTCAGCAATTGACCTAAGGGAGCATTGCCAAGTGACACAGGAGATGCTCGGTACAAAGACAATGAGCAGTACAAAGCTATAACTCTTCGGAGTGGTAAGCAGTGCGAGATAGAGAAGGTTGCTAAGCAGCCAATTAATTGCCAAATTGAGAAGCCTGTGCCAGCAGATAATCTCAGGGAAACAGAGAAAGAGGAAACAAAAGCAGACGATGCCAGAACTGATGCCAAATAGCATACTGATGCTAGGACTGATGCTAGACAGCACACTGATGCTAGTACCGAGGCCAAACAGATTGATGCCAGCACTACATTGGCAAAGCCGACAGAGTAGGCACGTATCTATCCACCACCACCATTTCCAGCAATACATCAAAAGCATAAGCAAGATCAACAGTTCAAGTGCTTCTTGGAGGTTCTTAAGTAAATCAACATTCCATTGGAAGAAGCCCTGAACAAATGCCGAACTATGTCAAATTTATTAAGGAGATTCTGTCCAAAAAGAGAAAGTTTGGAGACTTTGAAACTGTTACAATAAACCGAAGGATGCGGTGCCATGATCCTAAATTGATTTCCACCAAAGCTGAAAGATCTGGGAAGTTTCACCATTCCCTATACCATTGGTAATAAATTCATGGGCAAGGTACTGTGTGACCTAGGAGCCAGCATCAACTTAATGCCAATGTTAGTTTTCCAGAAGCTTGGCATAGAAGCAAGACCTACCACAGTGACATTTTAGCTGGCAGATTGATCCTATGCACATCACAAGGGTAAGATTGAGGATGTGTCGGTAAAGGTAGACAAATTTATTTTTCCAGCTAATTTTATCATTTTAGATTATGAGGCTGATATTAATGTCCTGGTTATTTTAGGGAGACATTTTCTTGCCACAAGTAGGGCTTTGATTGATGTTCATAAAGGGGAACTAACAATGCGCATGAATGACCAGCATGTTACATTTAATGTGTTTCAAGCTTTGAAATGTGCAGATGAACCTAATGAGTGCCAAGTAGAGGAGATTATAGAGTTCATTTACACTTTGGACATGGCACAGTTATTCCAGGATACAGAATTTGACACCTGTTCGAGGAACCAAAAGAACCAGTCTTGGAGGCTGAAGAGGTGAGTTATTTTGAGCCACTACAGTTGGCCGGCAGAGAAATCAAGGCACCTAGACCATCAATTGAGGAGCCACCAGCGTTGGAACTAAAACCACTGCCAGATCATTTGAAGTATGCTTATTTAGGTGAACACTCAACTCTGCCAGTGATCATTGGCACTAGGCTCACTAATTATCAAGAGGAAAGATTGCTGGCAATACTACATGATTATAAGCAGGCGCTAGGTTGGACTTTGGTAGACATCCGAGGAATTAGCCCAATCATTTACATGCACAAGATTATCTTGGAGTAGTACCATGGCAAGACCATTGAATGCCAAAGAAGGCTAAACCCAAGCATGAAAGAGGTAGTGAAAAAAAAGATCATAAAACAGCTTGATGTTGGGATTATCTATCCCATTTTTGATAGCTCTTAGGTTAGCCCGGTGCAATGCATGCCAAAGAAGGGTGACATGACCGTGGTACAAAATAGTGAAGCTGAGTTAATCCCCTCCAAAACTATCATAGGATGGAGAGTGTGCATGGACTATAGGAGGCTGAACAATGCCACGAGGAAGGGCCACTTCCCATTTCCATTCATTGATCAGGTGCTAGACAGGTTGGCAAGTAAAGCTTTCTATTGTTTTTTGGATGGTTATTCAGGTTATAATCAGATTTCCATCACCCCTGATGATCAAGAGAAGACTACGTTCATGTGCCCATATGGGACGTTTGCGTTTAAAAGGATGCCATTTTGCCTATGTAATGCACCGATAACGTTTCAATGTTGCGTGATGTCCATTTTTTTTATATGATCGAGCACAACATGGAAGTGTTCATGGATGATTTCTCAGTGTTTGGCAAAACATTTGAGGAATGCCTTCTGAGTTTGGAGCTAGTCTTGAAGAGATGCATAGAGACAAACCTAGTGTTGAACTGGGAAAATGCCACTTCATGGTGAAGGAGGGCATTGTTCTCGGGCACAAGGTAACTGAGAGAGGGTTAGAAGTGGATCAAGAAAAAGTTGAGGTAATTAAGCAGCTATCGCCTCCAATGAGTGTTAAAGGTATAAGGAGTTTTTTAGGACATGCCGATTTTTATCGCCGTTTTCTTAAAGACTTTTCAAAAATTGCCAAACCTTTATGCTTGTTGTTAGAACATAATGCCACTTTTCCATTTGACAATTCTTGTTTGAGAGCATTTCATGAGCTTAAAGAGAAGTTAATCAATGTCCCGATAGTTGTGGAATCGGACTGGAATGAGCCCTTTAAGCTCATGTGCGATGCCAACGACTATGCCGTCAAAGCAGTCTTGGTACAAAGGCATGGCAAGGTTTTCCATGCCATCTATTATGCTAGTCGAACCTTGAACGAAGCACAACTGAACTATTCTATGACCGAGCAAGAATTTCTTGCGGTTGTATTTGATTTTAACAAATTTAGATCTTATTTAATTGGAAACAAAGTTGTGGTTTTTACAGATCATTCCACATTGAAGTATCTCTTGGCAAAGAAGGATGCCAAGCCCAGACTAATCCGATGGACACTCCTACTTCAAGAATTTGACCTTGAGATCTGAGACATGAAGGGCAGTGAAAACTTAGTAACTGACCATCTCTCACGTTTAGAGCATCATCTTGAAGATGGTAGACCAATTTTATAAGAGATGAATTTCCTGACAAGTATTTGCTTGCAGTTAATGCCTGCCATGGTATGCCGATATTGTCAACTACTTGGTAAGTAACATTCTTCCACCAGACTTGGCGTACAATTCCAAGAAAAGGTTCTTGTGGGAAGTCAGGTAATACTATTGGGATGAGACAATATTGTTCAAACAGTTTACCGACCAAGTGATCTGCCAGTGTGTGCCGGAGGATGAACAGTATAACATATTGCATCTATGCCATGCCGCACCATATGGAGGTCACTTTTCTGGGGTAAAGACTGCTGCCAAGGTACTACAGTAAGGATTCTTTTGGCCCACACTATATAAGGATGCCCACGAGTATGCCAAGGCATGTGATCGATGCCAACGGACAAGGAACATCTCTGGCAGACACCAACTACCGCTCTAAAACATTATGCTTGTGTATTTGTTTGATGTATGGGGGATAGACTTTATAGGTCCTTTTCCACCCTCATTTGGTAATGTATACATTCTTGTGGTTGTTGACTGCGTACCTAAGTGGGTAGAAGTCATTGCCCAGCCAACGAATGATGCCAAGGCCGTTGCCAAGTTCTTACATAAGCATATCTTTACTAGATTTGGCGCCCCTAGGGTGCTTATTCATGATGAGGGCACTCATTTTAAATGTAATCTAATTTCTAAAGCCTTGTGCAGGTATGGTATACAGTAGAGAATTGCTATGGCATGTCATCCACAAACAAACGGGCAAGCTGAGATTTCGAATAAGGAGATCAAAAACATCTTAGAAAAGACTGTTAATCCATCAAGGAAGGACTGGTCCTTGAGACTAGATGAGTCCTTGTGGGCTTACAAGACTGCTTTTAAAACTCCTTTGGGTACTTCACCGTTTAGACTTGTTTTCGAAAATCCATGCCATCTGCCAGTGGAGCTTGAGCATAAAGCCTACTGGTCCATCAGAACACTTGGCATGGCATGGAGAGCTGCTGGAGAAAAGAGGTTACTAGACCTAAATGAGTTGGACGAACTTAGAACACAAGTCTATGAGAACGCCAGGATCTACAAAGAGAAGGCAAAACATTGGCATGACAGTAGGATAATGCCAATACAGTTTGAGGTAGATCAACATGTTTTGTTATTCAACTCACGGCTTAAGTTGTTTCCAGGGAAACTCATATCAAGATGGACGAGCCCTTATGAAGTTGTGAAGCCCTATGCTCGTGGATCTATGGACATCAAGAGCTTGAAGACGGGAGAAATCTTTAAGGTGAATGGCCAACGTTTAAAGCACTACATGGAAGGTGATCAGAACAACGCCAAAGAGGTGATCCTCTTTGCAGAGGTAACATGAAAACACCATCAGATTTGAACTTTTGTAAATATTAGGTTAGTGTTTTTCTTTGTTTTTAGGTTTCAAGGTTTTTAATTGTTTTTCTTTCTTTTTAAATTTCATGTTTTTATTCCTTTACTGTGTTGAAAGGTTTCCTTTGAGTTGTGCAGATTCAGTATGCCAGAAATTATGCCAAGAACACTGTCAGGATTGTTGGCAGGAGCCAATGCCCCAATAGAGAAATCTGCCTGGCATAGTGCCATAAAAGCTTAGCATGCAGCGGTGCAAAAGATAGAAGGAAGAGAAAAACCCTAGCTTGATCGGCCTAGTAAAATAAGAGAGATTTTTTTATTTAACCTTAAACCCTAGCCGCCCAAATTTGGGTTGAAATTTAAAATTCAAACCAATTACCTTATCACTTCATCCTTATAATGTCACCCTTTTTAAATTAATTCTGTTTATTTTCCATCATTATCCCTAATTACTACTCCCATTAAAACACTCAACTGACCCAACTTTTCACTTTCTCACCCTAACCGGTTAAATAACCAAACATCTCTCTCACGTTTTACTTTTATTTCCAAGCAAGAACCAAAAATTCCCAATCGTATTTTCTTTCATCTTTCAACACCATTTCAAATTCCTCCAACGATTTTCAATGGCTTCATCCTTTATCCCTTTCAAACGATTCTTCAATGAGGAGATTCAGAAAAAGTTTGAAAAAAAATTTGCCTCAAGAAGTTTTTGCTACGAGAAGCCTTCGAGTTTAAAACAGAGACAACAAACGACTTCCCTCCAGAAGTCATGTCTACGATTAACTTGCACAAGTGTAATCTGTTCTGCCAGCAAAAGGGGAGATTTGTGCCACCATCGTTCAAGAATTCTATGCACACCTTGTGACCAAGGATTCACATTTCCTGATGATTAGAGGTAAGTATGTGCGTTTTGATGAAGGGTATATTAACAATATGTTTGATTTGGATGGTACAGAAGATGAGTATTTGAGTATGTTGACTCAATGAACATTGCCAAGAGAAAGAGGCTGCTTGCAGACTTGTACAAGCCTGGCACAACCTGGACAGTGTCATCCAAGAGTCACCGTACGGTGAAGAGGTTGGCATTGAATCCCCAATGGAGAGGATGGAATCACTTTGTGAAGGCAAATCTGATGCCTACACCCCATAACGAGAATGTGTCAGAAGAAAGGATGATCCTGTTGCACTCTATTGTTATGGGGCGCAAGATCAATGTTGGCAGGCTTATTATTGAGGAAACTTACAAGTGCGCAGCGAAAGGTAATGGCAGATTGTTATTTCCTTTGTTGATCTCTAACATTTGCATGCTCCATGGCGTGCCAAAGCTTTATACAGATAAGGGACAAAGGATCAAGGGAACAACGATTATTGCTGCTATATGGAGAAATCTCATTGCTGACAAGCCAAAAGACAAGGGAAAGGGGAAGGCAAAGGCACCCACCCCAAAGCCAAAGGAGTCAAAGGCTGTGCCAGACACTATGCCTGACACTTTGCCAGATAGTTTGCTAGGAATGCTGTCAAAAATTTACCATCGCTAGGAAATCATTCTTTAAAAGTTAGAAAAAGTAGAGGAGCTTAATGTAAAGCTGAGACGTTACACACAGGGCAGGGATGTTGTAATCAGGGAGGTTATTAAAAAGTTGTCCCCTGATTTCATGCCAGATTTTCCTACCAAGCCCTCTACCAACGATGATGCCATGCCAGTCAGCCTAGTTCATACCCCATCTGATGCCACAGTCCCACTGTCTCCAGTTCAAGTCGAGTCTGCCAGTTTTGATTCTTCACCTGAGTCGAAGGAAACTAAATCCAAGTCCACCAAAGCCAAATTACTAGTGACACATACTGTCCATACGCCATCTGATGCCACCGATACACCTACCGCTTTAGAACCTGCCAAGAAAGTGGAGGAAGTTGGAGTCTCCACTGCCGTATCAAAACCAAGCATGAAAGGTAGGAAACAAATGGCCCCTAATCGAGGGCCATTTGTGAAGAGAAAGACCTGAGTCACACGAGAATAAGTCTCCGAAGGGGAGTCCTCTTCTTCCTAAACTCCTTTTACTCTTCATCACATTGCATTACATGATCATGCATTTTATTTTATTTCGTTCTTTTGTTGTCTCATGCATTGAGGACAATGCACATCTTGGGTTTGGGGGTGTGTATTTCTTCGCATTTATGCCATGCATTTCATGTTTAATTTTTATTGCCAAGCCATCTAGGTCATTTATAATAGATGCATACCGAACCACTAAAAAAGGAAAAGAAAGTTTTGCCTCGATTTAATTTTGAAAAATGCTAACACTTATTAGGGAAGTTTAATTTGATCTAGGTATCTGTCCAATGAGGAAACTTTAATCTTAGCTGTCATGCCATGCCAGCGGAGTAGTATGCTAGGTTTGCTTGGTAATTGATCTCTAGTTTAGGGAATTGAAGTTACACTTAACACGTAGTACGTATCTAGTCCCTTAGCAAACTTAGACTTTTTGAAACTATGCTCAGATTAAAAAAAATTGATGCCAAGTTAAAGGAAATAAAAAAATACAGCAATGTTCTGCCAAGGCAAGAAAAAAATTAGAACTCTCCTCTACCTTAGGGATAATAAGCTACTTGGGGCTTCGTGGTTTGCTCCCTCATAGTTCTCAAGTCTAAAACCTTAAGGTGTGAGTTGAAGAGAATGTTTAGTGATGTCTAGATTAAGGTGGGGATTCGTGGTATGCTCCCTCTTATCTCTCACACTAAATAGTGTCACGAAGCAAGCTTAAGAATACCAACAGAAACCCTTGGCAAGGAAAAAGAAAAAAAATGAAAAAAATTGGAGTTTAGGTAGTAAAATTTGTCTAAGGGAGTGAAGGGATACTTGATGCATATTGCCTACACTCATGCACTCTTCATGAGCTTAGAATAGATTTATATTGCTGCACTTGAATTACCACCTGCTTGGCATTATTGCACTGAGATACTGAGGACAGAAATAGAGCCAAATTCTGCATGCCAGCATGTGTTGGCATTCAACCAAAATTTTGTCGAGGTAACATTTTCACATTTTTTTGTTTTTATTTTGATTGCATTACTTGGGGACAAGTAATGAGTTAGCTTTGGGGGTGTGTTGCCTCTCAAAAAGTACAATTTTTAATGGCAATCTTACAATACTTTTGCTTGTTTTTAGGTACATTTAGTTGCATTAGGATACTAAAATCATGCATTTGCATAAGGAGTTTGGAATTTTGTCTATGCCAATGTGAAGGGTTGTTTTGTTGGCAATTTTGCAGGTTTGGCATGGGATTTGGCCCAGAAAAGCACTGGAAGGAATTCCAAAGAGAATGCCCAGTGTTGTTGGCATAGATGGACCGAACAATGCTAAGCACCGGATGGCAGAGAAGTGAACTTGATGCCACGCCAAGAAGCTATTGGATCCCGAAAAAATAGGACATGATCAGGCTCTAAAAAGATTGCAATTGGAATAATCTCTGAAAAAATAGCGGATAAGATGGTGCCAAGACTTGTTGGCAGATTCATGCCAAGCTTGGACGCCATGGCAGCATCGACAGTATGACATCAACCCTAGCCTGATTAGCTCTCATTCAAATTTGGATAAGAAGATAATCCCTTATCCCTTGGGCAGTTGAAATTCAAAATTTGAAGAGCTAATCCTATCCTTTCCTCGCACGCCTATTTAAACACCAACCAAGCTAGACTTTGGGACGAAATGAAAAAGGTTGGATCGTGAGGAGTTGGTGTGTGACGATTGATAACTGGCTGCACCTTGGAAGGGTGGTTCGAACAGCTTGGCCGAGAAGCCTGGATCTTGAAGGGCTGCATCGAGAGACCCCTTCTAGCCCATTTTCTCTTTCAAGTTATTTTATTTTATTTTTAATGATGATGTATTTCGAAAACGTTTGTGGGTTGTTGGTTAAATCCCTCACCATAAAATAATTTAATAGTTGGTAGGGGATGTTTGCATTGAACGCTGATTTTGTGTTTTAGTTTTTAATAATAAATCTGCCTTGGCAATATTTTCACTATTCGGTATACTTTAATATTTGCTAAATACTATGCCAAGCGAGAGCTGGCACTGTTTGCCCATTGCGCCTCAATATCTTAACAGACTTGGGGTGGCAATGAATAAGTTGTTGAATACTGAGGAGAGAAGCTACGAGAGAAGTCGTTCAAGTAGATGAACTTACTTCGAGAGTGAAATCTACCCCTTAGTGGTATAGATTGGATCTTAATGAAATTGGTTTATTTAAAAACAAGCACTATAGAGATATAAGTGTTTTTACATTATCAATTTAGGGCAATGACCATTGAGAGAGGCTTTGCTAATTTTGAATATGCTCAGCAAACAATGCCAAGACAGGTTGTTATTAAAGGCTGGCACGACATGAATAGCTTGAAAACCAGTCATTCCCTGCCAACGCTCATCATTCATTAAAGCATCTTCCTTGTCAACGTCTTTATTTTACTTTCATTCCTTTTCTTTTTAATTGTTTTCGAAACCAACTTCAAATCAACTTTTTCTTAAGGCAAGTAACAATCAAGGCAATTGAATTCCAAGTCAATCTCTATGGGATCGATACTCAGCTTACCAGCTGTATTACTTGCAGACCGTGTATATTTGCACGCAAAAGACTTATCTTGGCATTGTTTTATACTTTTCCACATATTTTCCGCCCCTTTTGCCACCATTTACTTAGAGAGTCTGCACTTGTCCTCAAGCATAGCAAAATACTAGCAATTACCTGCCAAGGCCCTTACCTTCAGAAACCATCTTCTTACCTGACTTAAACCCTTAGACCCATGGCATAAAAATTCCTTTACCCTTCAACCATCGGTAAGCATAGACATTCACTCAAAAAAAATACTATAATGCTGGTGCAAGTGTGTGAACATAGCTATGAACAAGTCAATCAAAAGGATTAAAAGAAAATTTTTCTTTTATTCTTTTTTTTTCTTTTTAAGCATATATTGCCTAGGCAATTTATTAACAAACCATGGTATTTTAGGGCTTCAGCTCATCACAACTACTTTCTTAGGATAAGATGGAGCAAACAATGAACCCCTAGCCTATTGAGCAGAGTCATCCTGTAAAGTCATTCATTCACTCATGCTAATTTGTATTTCCTCCTTAATAATTGCCAAGCGAACCGGATTATCATAGTAGCGGAGTGTCCTAAGCACATGGTATTTATTTAACTAGAGCCAAAAGGCACCTCTAGCATAAGTTCTATTTTTTCTGATTAATCCTAAGATCAACAAGCCACAACTGTGCGAATTTAAAACACCATCATAGCAAGTCTCTGAGTTAAATCTACACTAAAACTAAAGCCAAAAGTTCTTCCATTAACATGCCGAGGTAATAAATTCAACATAGGGTATCACAACAGGTTTAGGCAGTTTCATTAGGTAAAAAAACTACGGCAAGTAACATATACAACTAACATAAGATTATAACATGAATGCAACTAACTATGAAAGAAAAACAAAACCCGCAAACTCGAGAGAAGCATTGTCCTCAATGCATTCAAAACTAAACAAATAAAAAGAAAAATAAAATAAAAATGAGTTAGTCAGAGAGGTCATCACCTTGAATGATTAGTTTCCTTCGAGCCATTTGCTTGGTCCTTTTTTCGGCTCGTGGCGGTTGTTGACGCAAAGCTGGTGGTACATCTTGAACTGTAGTTTCTGCGACCTCCTTACTCGGTTCATCTTCGTTTATAGCCTCCTCAATTTTAGAAGCATTATGCTTCGATTGCAATTTCGAGGGTACCAACAAAGATTTTAGCGATACAGAAGCGGAGTCGTCTGAATCTGTAAAACCATGAAGAGATTCAATACGGGTTGGTTCAACAATAGGGTCCTTACCTTTTTGTGGGACAACAGTTGTTGCGGCAATGTGGCTATGCGCAGCATCAATTGCCGGGGCAAGTAGTTCCATAGGGAATATAGGGAAATGGATGGTATTGTTGGGACAATCCTTCATGTACCGTATGAACAACAGCTGTCGTGCCTCTATTTGATCCAATCGTCGTGTCAGCGGCCGTAGGATTTCGGCAATCCCTTCTATACTTGCCGTGGCATGTACACTTGTCATGGCATGTGCCCTTGTCGTGGCATGTGCCCTTACCGCAGCATGTTTGGATACCTTGGCAATTCCTGGAG
Organism: Hibiscus mutabilis; assembly: GCA_019671005.1. Lineage (NCBI taxonomy): Eukaryota > Viridiplantae > Streptophyta > Magnoliopsida > Malvales > Malvaceae > Hibiscus > Hibiscus mutabilis. Next base: position 21,002,130 of record CM033728.1, on the reverse strand, counting down.
CAGAGGTTTTTTCGCAGCTATTGGTTCTTTTGTTGGTTCCTCACGCATCATATGCATGTATTTGCTCCGGGACCACCAGCTTCTCTCGGTCAATTTCTCATCCATATCATCGGCCGGTACGTGTTCCTTTTCACATAATCTTGAAATCAAATCGGGGAAAAAGAATGCCCCCACATTATTTTGGCTACAAGCATACATTTCATCAACAATAATTTTCCCAATATCTATAAAATGCTTGTGCAAAATAAAATGATGCAGTAATAAGCGAGAATAATAAAATGTAGTATTATAACTAGTAGGCATCAAACGGGTTTTAAGGAAGTTGTTCCATAATTTGGCCGCGGGCTTCAACATGATGCGGTTCGCTGTTCCTTTCAAGGGTCCTTAGTTCCACACAACTCCCTAAACTATGAGATCGTGGAAAACTTTCTTCATTTCTCTGACTGTGATGTTTTCAACAAATACCTTATGCTCGTCCTTCTCAACATACAGCCCAAAGTATGCGTTGATTGCAATAGAAACAACAAGAATGGCCCTACCACGCACATAAACACAAGGGTTATCCAGAGTGTAAAGATGTGAATAGGATTCCCTTACCCAAGAGATGTTTTCGGGCTTTGGTTGTTCGCAAAAAATATGCCATTAATGGTGCTCGAAGATCTCGAGGATTTAAGCTTCAAGGCCATAATTCTTTAAGGAAACATCATATTCGAACCCTTGCTCTTCCCACACACTTCGATTTGTAAACTTGGCTAGGTACCACTTCTCAATGAGTGGAGATGCAAACCAACAGAATGAGAGCTAATTTCTCGTGAAGAACTTGTTTTGGGCATAGTCTTGAGATTCTTGTCCATGGCTATTTGGGTTCTTGATTGGGAAGACAAAGAAAAAAACAAGAAAAGAAGATTGGGAAGACAAAGAAAAAAAACAAGAAAATAAGGTGGAGTAGATGAGAGTTAATGAGGGTTCGATGGTTGAGTGAAGATTTGGTAGAAGTGAAGGATGGATATGAAATCAATGGGGGAAAAGAAAAGAAAATAAGACAAGGATGGGGATAGGTTGGTTGTGCAGCTAGGATAGAAAATGAGGGAAAAAAATTTAGGGTGAAAATTTTCAAAGGGGTGATTAAGTCCCCTATAGAATAGTCGAAACTTCTAATTTAAAGGGGTGATCAAATCCCCTAAAAACTAACCCATTATCCAATTTCCAAGGGATAGATTCAAATTAATCTCTATCCAAGCCCAACTCCTTCTCCTTTTGAACTCTTATCCTAAAAATCAAACGAAAAGATGAATATTAAATAAAGATAAAACTAAATAAAAATAAAAATAAAGAGATAAAGGATAAATATTGAAACAAAAAATAAAGATAACAACTAAAATAAAAAGAAAGGATAATAACTAAAACCTAGAAAAAAAACAAAAAATAAATAAAAATTAAAAATAGTTGAAAACAACAAACTAAAAAAATGAAAAAAATGAAAAAGTCTAAAAATTAAAAACTCTTAGAAAGAGCATTTTCATGCATCTTCTAAGAATACAACCTCCTTATCGCGAGTCACATGTGCACCAACGTAGTGCTTCAACCGTTGTCCATTAACCTTGAACTCATGTCCATCCACTATCAATTTAACCACCACAGCCCTATGTGAATACGGTTTTACAACCTCAAACGGCCCATACCATCTTGACTTCAGTTTTTTGAGGAAAAGCTTAAGGCGAAAATTAAAGAGAAGCACTAATTGCCCTGGTAAGAATTGCCGTGATAATAGCTTCTTGTGTAATTTCCCATTATTTGATTAGTGATCAAAACACAAAGAATCAAAAGCTAGTGGTTTTAGTTCAGCGACTAAAACGTAAAGTTTTAAAGTTTGGTGACAAAAGTGAAAAGTTCAAGGACCAACATGGTAATTTTCCCAATAATTATTTTATTCCATAAATAGATAGATCATCTAAAGGTGTGGATCGAATCTAAAAACTATTGTTTGATCTGATGTTTCTATTATTGGGAAATTATGGTTAAAGTTTAAGTGTAATTCGGGTAATCGTATGAGCCTAGAATTATATGAAAATTTGAAGGAAGTCTTAAAAAGACCCAAAGCGCATAGCATCGAAGTTTGAATCATTTTTAAATCAGTCTAGATTAGATTCTATTCAGTATTATGTATAGGTGATGGAATGGCATTTTTGAAAACAAATTATTTCATTAATGGCATTTTTGACATTTCACCTATACTTTTTAATGAAATTAATTATAGAAGAAGATAAAGTGTAGGTGTTGAATGGTGATTAGTTATAATTAAAGGGTAAAATAGTCATTTGTCTATTTTAGAGATTTTTATTATTATATAGCCAAATTTAAAGACATTTGTCATTAATCAAAGAAAGAAAAAGTTGGAATTGTGTTCATCTTTCTCCAAGGCTTCTGAAACCTCAAGGGGACTAGGTAAGAAATTTTCAATTCAATTTTTGACTTGATTTGTTTGATTTTTGGCTAGAGACATGTAACAAGAAATTGATCTCCCTTGAATTCTCTATCTTTTGACATAAGTTTTGCTTAGTTTCCATGTCTCTAAGTTGAGTTTGATGATTAGGGTGGTTGAAGAGCATGTTAAGATTTCATGTTTTAAGGCTTAATCAAGTTGGAAATGGTGTTGTAGTGTTGTTTAGATGCTTGAAAAGATGAAAACTTCTTGGAAAACCTATAGGGACCATTTTGGAAAAATGAAGAATATTAGGGGAAATTTTGTAAAAAATATTTTGATGATGGATTGGATTAGAATTATGTTTTCTAAGTTTAATTATGTTGCTGGATTGAAGAAAACATCATTTTAGGACCAATTTGTGAATTGTGTAAATTGGGTGAAATATGTAAAAAATTGGAAAATATTCAAGAACCATGGGTATGTTGTTTGCTATGATACAATGATCATTTTGGTATTAATATTTTTGAAAATGGGGATGAAATGTGGAAGTTTCCAAATTTTGGTTTATAAACCCTAAGAGAGAGAATTTAGGGTTTAAAGGGAAATTATCAAATTATTGGTTGTAGTGTGTACTTTGAAATGAGATTAAAGTATAGGAAGTATTGTGGTGGCAAAGGAGTGCTTGGTTGAAAATATTAAATTTTCCATATTGGTATGTACATGTATTAGTAAAGGTTGGACATTTACTTAAGGTTGCTTGTGTCATATATTTAATGTACATACAGATAACAAGCAAGTTCGAGATCAAACGAGTGAAGAAAAAAGATAGAAAGGGTAACCGAGCTTAGTGAGGCTAGTATAAAGTTTACTTTTGAAAGTGTCAAGGTGAGTGCAATGCATGTATAGCATGATCTTTATGTCATTCATCATATAATGGACATGTTAAAAATATGTCAAGAATTGAAAGTTTCGTGCATGGATCACTACTTATTCATGGAATATTATTCTGCGTATGAATTGCTTAATATGTAAATATATGTTGCCATGTATGAGATTATGATTGACACAAACCCCAAAGTATGAGATAGGAAATTAAAAGTATAGTTGGATATCGATAGAGGCATAAACAGTTGTATAAACATTTTAGCACTCCCGGTAGAGTGCAATTTATTATAAGCACTTCAGGTAAAGTGCAAAATAATTAATAATTGTATACTCTTGTAAGTATACAAAAGCGTTTCGTTGCTAAGCACTTCCAGTAAAGTGCACATAATATACTATACTCAAGTAAGTATAGGGGGATGACTCGCGTACAAAAATTTCCTTAATTCAATACTTGGGCTAAATGAATTGAAAAACAAGATAAAAAGGCTTGAAAGCTCGATGATGAATATGGCAATGATATTGGTAAGAATCAAGGTTATTACCATGTAATATGTTATTATACATATATATCCTGTCATATATGCTAATATGCATAAAATGGTAGGTGATCATATGCATTGTTATTTTATTATATTGATATCTATGTGAAATTTCATTTGAATTAAATGTTATTGCCTCACTAAGTATCTACTTACCGTATGATAAATTTCATGCGTAGATTCTAAAGGAGTTTCAAAGAAAGTGTTGCCGAGCATCACTTTCATATTTTGGGAGGTATATCTCCTTACTCATAGTAATGTAATGACATCCATCCTTTCTTTTGGAAATGTACTAGATGGCATGTATATTTTAGTGGGGTTTGTAATAGCTTATTACCAAATGTGGTTGGTTAATAGTTGATATAATATGGATGATGAACCTAGTAAGTTTTATTATGGTTATAAATGATAATGGACTAAGTTTGTACTAAAAATGGGTCCTAAGATAGAAACTTTAAAATCTGTCCAGAAATGTACGCAAAAGCAGTGTGCTTGAAAAATTAACATAAATTCCAAAATTAGAATTGGATGGTGAATCTTATATGTATGAACTGGAAATTTGTCTAGTTTCTTACAAAACAAATGGTGACTGATTTCGAGTTGTATGTAAAAGGTTATGAATTTTTATTCAAAAGAAGGTCAGAAAACAGGGTAGCAGAATTTTTAGTGTTTTTGGGCTGTGACGTGAATTCAAAGATTTATTTGAATTTTTGTGTAATGATTTTAGGCAAATAATTTATATGGTTAGAAAGCTTGATTAATATAGTTTAATTATAAAATTTCAGAATGAAGTTTCGATGTCTATAAAAAATTTTATAAATTTTCAAGTAAAGGCAGTACAGGCTGCCAGTTTTCTAAGCTAAAGTAATAAAAGGGTTTAACCTTAGTTAGTAACATCACTGACTCGTATTTGGTGATAAATACGGGAAAGGGATGTTACATAATTGGTATCAGAGCCTCAGGTTTAGTCGATTATGGATAGAAATTGAATTTAAAAATGAGTGAGAATTGTATACATGCCACTAGGATGTCATAATTACTAATGATTATGTGCTGATACTCAAATGGTCTATAATTAGCAATGCTACTCTATATTAAGAAACTTGTTGAAAATGTGTTCTGTTCAGATGTCGGATCATCAAGGTTCTAGACATGCGTTTGAACAGGAGGTTCCTGTGCAGAGTGGTAGTAACAAGGTAAATTAGGATGTACCTGAGGAGTAATACCAAGGCCAGACACCTGCACAAGGACAACAAGATATGCCGGTTTAGGATCGTGGATTATTTCTGCAGGCATTAGATGATATCTTAAATAGACCGAAACCAATATCTGTGCCAAGGGAGTTGAGGAAGTTGAAGGCATCAAAATTTCAAGCCGATTCTAATGTTGATCCGATGTCTGTGGACTTTTGGCTAAATGACATTATAATTATGTTGAATTCTATCCAGTGTGATGATCAAGGAAAACTTAAAGGTGGAACATCACTTTTGATGGGACCTGCTCGAATTTGGTGGACCACCATTACTGCTCAGATTCCTCGGGAATGAGTTACTTGGTAATTCTTTTTAAAAGAGTTCCAGAAAAAGTACATTGGTGATGTTTTCATCGAGGATATGAGGACCCAGTTTATGAATCTAAAGCAAGCAGGCATATCGATATATGAGTATGAGTGTGAGTTTAATAAGCTTAGCCGGTTTGCTACAGAGCTCCTTCTGACTAAGAAGCACAGAGTTAATAAATTTGTGGGAGGCCTAGATTCGGAGTATAAGAAAGTCTTGGTTCCTCTCGATTTGTCTGAATTTCAAGTTGCGGTTAACCGAGCTAAAGGAATGGAAAGAGTGGAACAAGAAGAAGCTTCTGAGAAGAAAACATAGTCAACTAAGTGACCTGGAGGTCCCAGTGTTTTACCCTAGTCTAAACGGGGTAAATGATTTCAGCAGCAAGGATCAGTTGGGTCGATGTCGTCTGTAAAGAAGAATTCTTCTGCAGGTAAGTCCAAAAAAGTCCACCATAAAACTAGTGGAAGTAAAGTGATGGAATTTGGAATACACCAGAATGTAAGACTTGTGGAAGAAGACATCCTGGTCAATGTTGGTATGCACCAGAGACAGTATGTTATCAATGTGGGAAGCCGCGTCATTTCAAACGAGCCTATCCAGAATTACAAGAGAACCAATCGACGGTTGCTTCTCAGAGAAATAAAAGGGAACCGAGGTTGGAATTCCCACCAAGGTGCATCAGAAGCTGTATAGAATCTGAAAGGCAAATCTCCTGCTCGTGTATATAACATCAAGACCACAGAGAGTAAAGATGATCCTGATGTGATATCAGGTATGCTTGAACTTTTTAATAGACCTATTTTTGCATTAGTTGATCCTGGTTCCACTCATTCATATATTAGTTCTAGAATCATACTAGAAAGAAACATTCCAGTAGAACTAATTACGAGTGAGGTAGTAGCAACCAATCCAATAGGCCAGAGTGCTAAGGTCTAGAGGATTTGTCGTCAGTGTCCTATTAAAATTCAGAGTGTGGATTTCCCCGCTGACCTTATGGAATTATCGTTTTGTGAGTTTGAAATAATATTCGGGATGGATTGGTTATTTGTATATGATGCTATTGTGGAGTGCCGATTAAAAAGATTAATTTTAAAGGCACTAGATGGATCACGAATAATATTTGTGGGTGAGAAGCCGAATCATCGTAGTGATGTTATTTCGGCTGTTGATGCGAATGAAATGTTGATGGATGGTTGTGAAATAGATCCAAATCCTGAAATTGATACCTTGAAGCAGGGAGTGAACATAGAAGATATACATATGGTGCGGGAATTTCCAGATGTATTCCTAGAAGAATTACCGGGATTACCTCTAGATATAGAGGTAGAATTTGGAATTGATGTATTACCCGGTACAACACCTATATCGATGGCACCGTATCGTATGGAACCTGCTGAACTCTGAGAGCTCAAGTCACAGCTGCAAGAATTATAGGTTGAGGTTTTATACGACCAAGTATATCACTATAGGGAGCACCTGTATTGTTTGTAAAGAAGAAAGATGGATCGATGAGATTGTGTATCGATTATCGTCAACTTAATAAAGTGACGATAAAGAATAAATATCCATTGCCAAGAATTGATGACCTTTTTGATCAATTAAAAGGGGCAACAGTGTTCTCTAAGATTGATCTTCGATCGGGTTATCACCAATTGAAGATTAAAGAGCAAGATATTCCAAAGACGGCTTTTAGGACTCAATATAGACATTACGAGTTCGTGGTAATGCCTTTTGGAATAACTAATGCCCCAACAACATTTATAGATTTGATGAACCAAATTTTTCAGCCATACTTGAACCAGTTTGTGGTGGTATTCATAGACAATATCCTGGATTATTCTAAAAGCAAAGAGGATCAGGATGTTCATCTTAGAATAGTTCTCCAGATTTTGAGGGAGAAGAAATTATATGCTAAACTATCTAAATGTGAGTTTTGTCTTTCTGAGGTGACATTTCTCGGACATATAGTATCGGCTGAAGGAATTCAGGTGGATCCTCAGAAAATTCAAGCTATCATGGAGTGGAAACCCCCTAAAAATGTTACAGAGGTTAGAAGTTTTCTCGGATTGGCAGGATATTACCGCCGGTTCGTGAAAGATTTCTCGATGATTGCGGCACCTCTTACCAAACTGCTCAGAAAGAATATATCTTTTATATGGACTAAAGAATATCAAGAAAGTTTTGAAAATTTGAAGAAAATTTTGACGAAAGCTCCGATATTAGTCCACCCTGAATCGGGTAAGAATTTTGTGGTGTATAGTGATGCATCGCATAATGTTTTGGGTTATGTCCTTATACAAGACGGGAAAGTGGTGGCTTATGCTTATAGGCAGCTTAAAATTCATAAGAGGAATTATCCTACTCATGATTTGGCGTTAGCTGCGGTTGTCTTTGCCTTAAAAATTTGGCGCCACTACTTATATGGTGAAAATATTATATATACACAGACCATAAAGCCTGAAATATCTTTTAACGCAGAAGGAGCTGAATTTGAGACAGAGGCGATGCATCGAGCTAATTAAGGATTACGATGCAATTATTGATTATCATCCGGGAAAGGCTAATGTGGTGGCAGATGCACTTAGGCGAAAGATGTTTTCAGCTCTATGGATATCGAATGCTCAATTATCAATATTGGATGATGATACTTTACTTGCTGAGCTGAACATCAGGTCTACTTTGATAGACAAAATAAAAGAATCACAAGAAAAAGATGAAAATTATTTAGAGATAAAGAAGAAAACTAAAAAGGAGGAATCTTCAGACTTCGATGTGAAGTCCAATGGATGTTTATATTATATAGGACGTGCTTATATTTCTGAAGATGAGGAATTGAAAAAGGAAATCCTTACAAAAGCACATTATAGTTCTTTAACGATGCACACAGGAGGAAATAAAATGTATCAGGATTTGAAGAGCCATTTTTGGTGGCCAGGAATGAAAAGAACTGTAACAGAATTCATGTCTAAGTGCTTAACTTGTCAGCAAGTTAAAGCAGAACATCAAGTGCCATCAGGGTTACTTCAACCAATTGCTATTCCAAAATGGAAATGGGAGAAAGCGACTATGGATTTTGTAACCGGGTTACCATTGACACCAAGTAGGAAAGACTCAATCTGGGTGATTGTGGATCGATTAACCAAATTAGCACATTGCTTGCTAGTCAGAACCGATTTCACTTTGAGTAAATATGCATAGTTGTATATTCGGGAGATTGTTAGACTACATGGAGTTCCAATTTCCATTGTGTCTGACAGAGATCCCAGATTTACTTCTAGATTCTAGAAAGCACTACAGGAGGCATTGGGTACTCGATTAAATTTTAGTACTGCCTTCCACCCGCAAATTGTTGGACAATCAGAGAGGACGATTCAAATTTTGAAAGATATGCTTAGAGCATGTGTCATTGAGTTTGCAGGTTCGTGGGAAAAGTACTTACCATTGGTCGAATTTGCGTATAACAACAATTATCAGTCAAGCATCAAAATGGCACCGTGTGAAGATTTATATGGGAGAAAATGTCAGAAACCATTAAATTGGTTTGAACTGGAAGATCACAAGATTGTTGGGCCTGATTTGATTCAAGAAGTAGAAGAAAAAGTGAAGATAATTCGAGATAATCTAAGGGCAACTTCTAATAGACAAAAGGCTTATTCAGATTTAAAAAGAAAAGACATTGAGTACCAAGTGGGAGATAAGGTATTCTTAAAAGTTTCACCATGGAAGAAAATATTGAGGTTTGGAAGAAAAGGGAAGCTTAGTCCCAGATTCATTGGCCCGTACGAAATCTTGAAAAGAGTTGGACCGGTGGCGTATCAATTGGCTTTAGCACCAGAAATGAGCAAGATTCATGATGTTTTTCATGTATCGATGTTCCGCAAATATAGGTCGGATCCTTCACATGTCATTTCACCTGTAGAAGTTGAGATGCAACCTGATTTGACATTTGAAGAATAACCAGTAAAGATTTTAGCTCATGGGGTGAAGAAATTGAGGAAAAAATCAATTCCATTGGTTAAGGTGGCTAGAAAAATCACAAAGTGGAATAAGCCACCTGGGAAACTGAAAAGCGATTGAAAGAACAGTATATGCATTTGTTTAATCCAGGTACGTTCTGAAAATTTGAGGACGAATTTTTTTAGGGGGAGAGAATTGTAATATCCCATTATTTGATTAGTGACCAAAACACAAAGAATCAAAAGCTAGTGGTTTTAGTTCAGTGACTAAAATATAAAGTTTTAAAGTTTGGTGACAAAAGTGAAGAGTTGAGAAAAGTTTAAGGACCAACATGTTAATTTTCCCAATAATTATTTTTATTCTATAAATAGATAGATCATCTAAGGGTGTGGATCGAATATAAAAACTATGGTTTGATCTGATGTTTCTATTATTGGGAAATTACAGTTAAAGTTTAAGTGTAAATCGGGTAATCGTATGATCTTAGAATTTTATGAAAATCTGAAGGAAGTCTTAAAAAGACCCGAAGAGCATAGCATCGAAGTTTGAATTGTTTTTAAATCAGTCTAGATTTGATTCTATTCAGTATTATGTATAGGTGATGGAATGGCATTTTTTAAAATAAATTATTTCATTAATGGCATTTTTGACATTTCACCTATACTTTTTAATGAAAATTAATTATGGAAGAAGATAAAGTGTAGGTGTTGAATGGTGATTGGTTATAATTAAAGGGTAAAATAGTCATTTGACTATTTTAGAGATTTTTATTATTATATAGCCAAATTTAAAGACATTTGGCATTAATCAAAGAAAGAAAAAAAGTTGGAATTGTGTTAATCTTTCTCCAAGGCTGTCGAAACCTCAAGGGGACTAGGTAAGAAATTTTCAATTCAATTTTTGACTTTATTTGTTTGATTTTTGGCTAGAGACATGAAACAAAAAATTGATCTCCCTTGAATTCTCTATCTTTTGACATAAGTTTTGCTTAGTTTCCATGTCTCTAAGTTGAGTTTGATGATTAGGGTGGTTGAAGAGCATGTTAAGATTTCATGTTTTAAGGCTTAATCAAGTTGGAAATGGTGTTGTAGTGTTGTTTAGATGCTTGAAAAGATGAAAACTTCTTGGAAAACCTATAGGGACCATTTCGGCAAAATGAAGAATATTAGGGGAAATTTTGTAAAAATTATTTTGATGATGGATTTGATTTGAATGATGTTTTCTAAGTTGAATTATGTTGTTGGATTGAAGAAAACATCATTTTAGGACCAATTTGCGAATTGTGTAAATTGGGTGAAATAAGTGAAAAATTGGAAAATATTCAAGAAGCATGGGTATGTTGTTTGCTATGATACAATGATCATTTTGGTATTAATATTTTTGAAAATGGAGATGAAATGTGGAAGTTTCCAAATTTTAGTTTATAAATCATAAAAGAGAGAATTTAGGGTTTAAAGGGAAATTATCAAATTATTGGTTGTAGTGTGTAATTTGAAATGAGATTAAAGTATAGGAAGTATTGTGGTAGCAAATGAGTGCATGGTTGAAAATATTAAATTTTCCATATTGGTATGTACATGTATTAGTAAAGGTTGGACATGTACTTAAGGTTGCTTGTGTTATGTATTTAATGTACATACAGATAACAAGCAAGTTCGAGATCAAACGAGTGAAGAAAGAAGATAGAAAGGGTAACCGAGCTTAGTAAGGCTAGTATAAAGTTTACTTTTGAAAGTGTCAAGGTGAGTGCAATGCATGTATAGAATGATCTTTATGCCATTCATCATATATTTGACATGTTAAAAATATGTCAAGAATTGAAAGTTTCATACATGGATCACTACTTATTCATGGAATATTATTTTATGAATTGCTTAATATGTAAATATATGTTGCCATGTATGAGATTATGATTGACACAAAGCCCAAAGTATGAGATAGGAAATTAAAAGTATAGTTGGATATCCATAGAGTCATAAACAGCTGTATAAACATTTTAGAACTACCGGTAGAGTGCAAGTTATTATAAGCACTTCAGGTAAAGTGCAAAATAATTAATAATTGTATACTCCGGTAAGTATACAAAAGTGTTTCGGTGCTAAGCACTTCCAGTAAAGTGCACATAATATACTATACTCAAGTAAGTATATGGGGATGACTAGCGTACAAAAATTTCCTTAATTCAATACTTGGGCTAAATGAATTGAAAAACAGGATAAACAGGCTTGAAAGCTCGATGATGAATATGGCAACGGTATTGGTAAGAATCAAGGTTATTACCATGTAATATGTTATTATACATATATATCCTGTCATATATGCTAATATTCATAAAATGGTAGGTGATCATATGCATTGTTATTTTATTATATTGATATCTATGTGAAATTTCATTTGAATTAAATGTTATTGCCTCACTAAGTATCTGTTTACCGTATGATGAGTTTCATGCGTAGATTCTAAAGGAGTTTCGAAGGAAGAGTAGCCGAGCATCACTTTCATATTTTGGGAGGTATATCTCCATACTCACAGTAATGTAATGGCATCCATCCTTTCTTTTGGAAATGTACTAGATGGCATGTATATTTTAGTGGGGTTTGTAATAGCTTATTACCAAATGTGGTTGGTTAATAGTTGATATAATATGGATGATGAACCTAGTAAGTTTTATTATGGTTATAAATGATAATGGACTAAGTTTATACTAAAAATGGGTCCTAAGATAGAAAGTTTAAAATCTGTCCAGAAATGTACGCAAAAGCAGTGTGTTTGAAAAATTAGCATAAATTCCAAAATTAGAATTAGATGGTGAATCTTATATGTATGAACTGGAAATTTGTCTAGTTTCTTACAAAACAAATGGTGACTGATTTTGAGTTGTATGTAAAAGGTTATGAATTTTTATTCGAAGGAAGGTCAAAAAATAGGGTAGCAGAATTTTCAGTGTTTTTGGGCTGTGACGTGAATTCAAAGATTTATTTGAATTTTTGTGTAATGATTTTAGGCTAATAATTTATATGGTTAGAAAGCTTGATTAATCTAGTTTAATTAGAAAATTTCGGAATGAAGTTTCGATGTCTATAAAAAAATTTATAAATTTTTAAGTAAAGGCAGTACAGGCTGCCAGTTTTCTAAGCTAAAGTAATAAAAGGGTTTAACCTTAGTTAGTAACATCACCGACTCGTATTTGGTGATAAATACGGGAAAGGGATGTTACATCTTTTCTTTCCAACGCTTGGTTTTCTCTTTATAGATCTTGGCATTGTCATAAGCTAAGGCACGAAACTCTTCTATCTCGTTTAGGTCCAGTAGATGCTTTTGCCCTGCACTTTCCCAATCCATATTCATGGTCTTGATAGCCTAATAGGCCTTATGCACTATCTCCCCTGACAAGTGGTAAGTCTTGCCATAGTATAACGCCTCTGTTTAAGGGCTTAGCGGTTTAAAGGGTTTATTAGACGGTTCGATGGACTAGAGTAGAGATTCGAGTTAGTTTCGGGATCGTATATTTTTGGTTTTGGAAAAATGCTTAAAAATCATTATTAATTATGTATTTAATAATGGTGGAATCAATTTTGAAAAATGAGTTTTGGAAGATGCACATTTTGGTTAGTGACCAAAATGAAAGTTTTGAAAACTATGATTTTCTAGTGACTAAAACGAAAAGGGTCAAACACTTAGAATCTTTAAGTAGCTATTTTACCAATTGGTTTATGATGATTTCTCTCTTGATTTAACTGATTTCTCAACTTTTTTCCTCTCAATTCTCTCCTCAGCCAAACACTCAGATTTCATCAAATTTCCAGAGGTGAGGCGGTTTTTAACTTGATTTTATTTTTTAAAATTGTTTTATAAAGTTTGATTACACAAAATCTTACATTAATCTTGTGTTTTCTTAGCTTTTCCACAAATCAATTGAGGAAGAAACTTCACAATATGGGTAAGGTCAGAGATCTCCTCTATTGTATGGTTCTTTATGGAAATTCCCAAGCATTTGATCCTTGTTTTTGTGCTTCTAAACAGCTTTTGTTGATTTTCTAATGATTTAATGAGTTCTTTGTGGAAAATGAGTTGATTCGCGAATTGGATCTGATTTCCAGTAAGTAATGGTGATTTGATTTATATTTTCGATGATTAATAATTTTGATAAGTGATTTTTATCAATGGAATCCCGAAACTTAAGAATCTCTATTTGTTTAGGTTGTTAGTTTTTGAGGTTTTGTGGTGTTTTTGTGGTTGTAAGGTTGATGGAAGTAGTAGCTTGTTTTGGATCTATTTTTAGATGTGTTTTGATGTTGGAAATGATGCTAGGTTGATAGAAATTGGCTGGGTTGTGAATCAAAGTGTTTTGGTTATGTTTTCGGTTGTTGTAGAGGGTTAATTATGAGGACTTTGTAGAAATCTAAGAAGGATTGTGTTTGTTGTGTTTAGAATGCATTATGATGCATTAATCCTCTGTTGTATGGTAAAAATAGGGGAGGTTGATATAGAAGTGATTGGAGAAGCGTAGGAGGCTTCGGATGCTTGGTTTCGCGTCGGCAAATCGAAGTTTCGCGTATTGGTGAGTGAAAACGTGGTTTAAAGCGTTTTTCTATTTTGAGAACAGAGTTTGGGAGTTAAGGTAGAGCTTGAAATGCTTACCTAGACTCAGAATTAAGTATAAAGTGGTTTTACTCTCTCGGTCGTGCTAGTCGAAATGGTTTTATGCACTTGTTTTAATTACATGTTACCTACTGTTTAAGCATGTTTTAAAGTATTTGAGATGCTATTTTTAAGCATGAAATGCTGAAGGATGCACATGGTAAGTGATCCTTGTAAGTATGGTTTATACTTGTGTTTTAAAGCATGGTTTTTTCTTTGGAAATGGCATGGTTTAATGCTTGTTAAAACAGTGACGTAAATGTTAATTGGTTAATTATATTGGAAAATGATGTGGTTTTAAAATTCTTATCGGGTATAGTTGGTCGGCCATAGGATTGAGTGCACTATAAATAAGTCGCCTTATATGTTGAGGGGTTTATATTGTGCACGGAATACTCCATCCAAGTACCCTAATGATAGAGGGCTTTAACGGTACCGAATACTCCTGTTAGTGGGTTAAGCACCTAACCGGTGAAAGGGATTGGTATCCCTGTGGGTTGAGATTGTACCCAATTGTTATTGTACCGCGATTGTTATTGTATCGCTATTCCGGTTGAGATGGCTTGAAGTGTTGGGTTAACACTTGTTGAATTCGTGTATCCGATGAACTCTTTTGTTATTGGACTGGTTAAATGATCACTTGAAAGCCAATATAATTGTTAATGTATCATTGAAATGCTTTATGTGGTATAATGTGATTTATACATGTTTCTCCTTAAGCTTTGCATCTGGTAATAATGCATGGGAAGGCTTAAGTGGATAATGTAACTTGCTGTCGGTTAATGATACATGTAGCATATGTTTAGTATGATGGTTTTTAATGACGTAAAGTGCATGTTTTTAAAGAGGCATGATGATGTTTTACAGGATGGTCCTAAGAGTATGGTTTTAAATGCATTGATGGTGTTTGTTTTTTAGCATTCCTCACTAAGCCTGGTGTTCTTTCGCTCTCATTGTCCATCAATGCAGATAATTGAGGTTCCAAAAGGCAGCAAGAAGCAAGAGGATCTTGGTAAGACTTGTTTCCAAAGTATGTTAGAGACTAGACTGTGATGAATAAGGGCAATGGGGTACTTGCTGTGTATTAGGAGATGTTTTGTGAAACTCCCTATTTGAGCATGTTTCTTTAGTTGCTCTTGGGTTGTAAATGGCCTTTAAGGTTTGTTTTTGGTACTGGTTTACCTTTTGATATGTTGGTTGGATGCATATTAGGAAGCATGCCTATAGATTTCCTATTTGATGCATGAATCCTTGTGGTGTTAGTTAGCATGAGATATGTTTGACATGTTGGTATTGAGTTTAAAGCATGTAGAAGTTGTTTAAGTATGCTTATGGGATGAAAAATCAGCCAAATGTGACATTACAGGCCCAGACGTACCGATACGCAGGGGACCGTATCGGTACGACTAGGCAATTTCAGGCTTGTGGGATCGATACGGGTCTGGTGCATTTTGATACGCCTAGGAAAATTTAGCCTGGCGTACAGGTACGAGGATGGGCATTTCGATACGAGTTTTAGCCACTGGAATTCACTTTTGTAACTCGAACCTGCGTATCAAAACACCTAAGGAACCGTATCGGTACGGTTGTAAATATTTCAAAAGTTTGTTATTTCAGTTAGGCATATCGAAATGGTGTGTTTCAAACCGTATCGGTACGGGCTTACCCATTTCGATACAGATGTCGTTTTTCCTATTAATGTCATTTTGGGCAATTTTGCTTTCTTTGCTTTTTAGTCCCTAAATCTTGTCGATGTAATTATATGTGGTAGAATGACCAGATTGAGCTGAAATTTGAGATGAAGGTTTGGAATCTGTCTAATTAAAGATTGGTTACTTAAAAATAAGTTTTAATCCTAAAATGTTTTGTATTTGCAATTTGGTCCCTAATTTGCAAACGTGGTCAATTAGATGTCAAATTGATGCCCGATTGAGTTGGGGTTGCACCTGATGTCTGTATGAACATGTAGGGTTAATAAATGGGCATCTAGTTAAGATAAAAAGAAAAAAAATAGACTAGTTTTGATTGAATCTCTTTAGTTTGCTACGACAAACCTAATGTAGCCTTCTTGGTTCGGTTGGGCTCCAGGCCGGGTCAAGGGGATTACATTTGGTGGTATCAAAGCCAGGTTTGGTTCATTGGGAGGTGGTTGTGTTGTTCTATGAGTTATGCTCTGTTGTTTGATTTGTATGGTGATTGTTGTATTTACGCTGGTTGATATGCACGGTGATTGATATATGAATGTTGATTGTTGTATGCTATGTTGGGGATGTTTTGGGATACCCATTGCCTTACTATTATAGTCTGGAAAGTTTTGATTTTTGAAATGGAAAGTCTTGGATCCTTGCTTGAGGATGGCCTGACTATTTTTGTTTTGAAATGATTATAATGCCCTATATATATTTTAACACGTAGGACCGAGGAGAGAGTTGCGATCTATCGCGATTGCTGCTGCGGCTGAGCAGGATGATGAAGGAGAAGTTGTACCTCCTGGAGGGTTGCCATCGCCCCCACTTAATCCACCTGAGGGAGTAGAGAAAGTACCACCTGGGCTAGTTGGGCCAGGGATAGGTGATATGGCACCGTTGATTCAGGCTATGACCGGTGTGTTCCAGGCAGCAGTTGTGGGTGTTCATGTGCCAGCACCACCGGTTGATGGGCAAGGTTTGCTGCTTGAGTGTCTTCGCAGTACTGAGAGGATATTGGGCCAGATGAGGTGCACCGATGCACGTAAGCTGGGTTGTGCTATTTCCCTACTGCAGGGTGATGCCTAAATGTGGTGGATTACCACGATATCGGGTATGACGACTGAAGATGTGTCTTAGGAGTTATTCTGTGGGGTTTTCGGAAGAAGTTTTTGGGAGTCTGGTATCAGGACGAGAAGAAACGTGAGTTTATGGCATTGGTGTAGGGCAGTATGTCTGTTGTGGAGTATGAGGTACAGTTCGTGAGGTTGAGTCGGTATACACCTTAGTTGGTTCCTGACGAGCGTACTCGATGTGATCATTTCTGTTATGGGCTTATGCAGGATGTTAAGACATACATGCTTGCTGCTGATTATACCAATTTTGATGTGTTGGTTTCGCAAGCCAAGGATGTGGAGCAGAATTTGGGTTTGGCTTCTAGATCGTGAGGTTCTAGCTCGGGTAAGAGAGTTGTTGATTCGAGTTATAGTAGTGGTCAGGCCAAGAGACACCGTGATAGGAGGTTTCACCCAGAGCCGAGGCATGGTGGAGGTACAGCTGAACGTGGAGTCCCGGGGTAAGGTGCCCAGGCTAGAGCACCGTCTAGCACATGTTGGGTTTGTGGATCCTGAGATCATTTGAGGCGAGATTGCCCACGTTTGGCTAGGGAGGGTCTGGCACCTGCACCTGTGGTGGCTAATGCTTGTTGGAGTTGTGAGTCATGCAACCATCAGAGGTGTGATTGTCCGTTGTTGGTTCAAGGTGGGCAAGGTGCTGCACCTGTTGTTGCTCCGCAGTGGGGTCATGGTCATGGTCGTAGACTGTTTCAGCATCGAGATGTGGGACAGAGGACTGTGGCTCATACTGTTGCTATCCAGCCTGAGGGAGGTGGACCAACTAGGGTGTATGCGCACTGTTAGGGTCGCAATGACACCGATGTGATTGTAGGTACTTTTACCCTTCAGTCTCTGTCGCTGTATTTGATGGTTGATTCTGGTTCTACTCATTCATACATTTTGAGTGAGCATACTGAGCTGCTCTATATATCTGCTGAAATTCTTAATGTAGGTGTTAGAGTGGCTAGTTCTCTTGGGGAGACAGTAGTGGTTAGGAGGTTGTATCGTAGGTGTCCGTTGATGGTTCAGGGATATGTGTTTGCGGTGGATTTTATGGAGTTACCATTTCATGGTTTTAATGTGATTTTTGGTATGGATTAATTGACCGAACATCAAGTTGTTGTAGATTTTGAGACCAAACAGATATCCTTGAGGTTGTCGGATGTTTATGAGGTGGTGGTTGTTGGCGAGAATGCTAAGTTTTTGTCTAACGTTGTTTCGGCTTTGGAAGAAAGACGAATGTTGGATACGAGATGTCAAGCCTATTTGGCCTATGTTATGAATCCTAGATCAAAGGAGTTGAGGGTGCAGGATGTTCGTACCGTATATGAGTTTCTGGGTGTTTTTTCGAAAGAGTTGCCAGGGTTACCACCTGACCGCGAGGTAGAGTTTGGCATCGAGGTCCTTGCGGATATAGTACTTGTATCTATTGCTCCATACCGCATGGCTCTGAAGGAGTTGAAGACGCAGTTGTAGGAGTTGCTTGACCGTGGGTTCATTAGACCTGATATCTCACCATAGAGAGCACCGGCGCTGTTTGTTAAAAAGAAAGATGGTACATTGCGGATGTGTATAGATTACCAGTAGCTGAATAAGTTGACAATAAAGAACAAGTATCCTTACCCCGGATAGATGACCTGTTTGATCAGTTCAGGGGAGCTTCTGTGTTTTTAGAGATAGATTTGAGGTTGGGGTACTACCAGTTGAAGGTGAAGGAGGTGGATGTACCCAAAATAGTTTTTTGTACGAGGTACGGGCATTATGAGTTTCTTGTGATGCCGTTTGGTTTGACCAATGCTCCACCTACTTTTATGGACATGATGAACCGTATGTTTCATGAGTTTTTAGACCAATTTGTGGTTGTGTTTATCGATGATATCCTTGTGTACTCCCGTACCGAGGAGGAACATGATAGACATTTGAGAATTGTGCTTCAAACGCTGTTGGCTAATCAACTTTATGCTAAGTTGAGCAAATGTGAGTTCTGGCTTTAGGAAGTTGTGTTTCTCATACATGTGGTGTCGGCCGAAGGAATCCGTGTTGATCCACATAAGGTTGAGGCTTTAATAAGTTGGAAGGAGCCTAAGTCTGTGTCGGAGGTTAAGAGTTTTCTTGGTTTGGTTGGTTACTATCGAAGGTTTGTGGAAGTGTTTTCTAGTCTGGCGGCACCGTTAACAAAGTTGTTGCAGAAGAATGTTTGGTTTGAGTGGACAGAGGATAGACAGCAAGCTTTCAAAAGATTGAAGGAAGCATTGACGCGACAGGGGTTTGTTTACTGAGTTGCAAGTGAATCCGTCCTTGTCACAAATGATCAAGGTGAAGCAACCGTACGATGGGGGTTTAGTACCGCATGTGGAGGATATCAGGGATGGAAATCCATGGATTTTCATTTCAACGATGATGAAGTGTTGTTTTTCAAAGGTCGAATAGTGGTGCCTGAGGATGAAGAGTTGAGGCGTACTATTTTGACTGAGGATCACGCAAGTCCTTTTGATATGCATCCCGGTAGTACTAAAATGTATCAGGGTTGAAAGAGGAGTACTATTGGGTAGGGCTGAAGAGAGATATGACTGATTTCATTGCTCGGTGTATGGTTTGTCAGCGGGTAAAGACTGAGTACCAGTTTCCTTCTAGGTTGTTGCAACCGTTGAGGATACCATAATGGAAATAGGAAAGAATCACCATGGATTTTGTGTCGGGGCTACCTTTGATGCCGACCAAAAAGGATTCCATCTGGTGATTGTGGATCAGTTTACGAAGTGTGCGCATTTTGTGCCAGTGCATACTACGTATACCTTGGACAAGTTGGCTGAGTTGTACATCTCTGAGATTGTGCGTTTGGATAGGGTGCCCAAATCTATAGTTTCAGATAGGGATCAGCGGTTCACTGCAAGGTTTTGGATGAGTTTGCATCGTGCCTTGGGGACTCGGTTGAGTTTTAGGGACTCAGTTGAGTTTTAGTACCTCGTATCATCCTCAGACGGATGGTCAATCAAAGCATGTGATTCAGGTTCTCGAGGATATGCTGAGATGTTGTGTTATCGAGTACTAGGGAACGTGGGAGAAGGAGTGGCCGTTAGTGGAATTTGCTTACAATAACAGTTATCGAGTACTAGGGAACGTGGGAGAAGCAGCTGCAGATCGCCAGAAATCCTGTGCGGATTTGAAGCGTAGGGATATAGAGTATGTTGTGGGTGACAAAGTGTTTTTGAAGGTGTCACCCTGGAAGAAGGTGTTGCATTTTGGGCGGAAAGGGAAGCTTAGCCCGAGGTTCATCAGACCATACGAGGTTGTCGAGCGTGTAGGTCCTGTTGTGTACCGTTTGAGGTTACCTCCGGAGTTGGGAAAAATTCATAATGTGTTCTATGTTTCGGTGTTGCGGAGATATAGGTCAGATCCATCGTATGTCATGCCGGTGGAAGAGATTGAGTTGAGATCGAATCTATCTTATAATGAAGAACCAGTAGAGATTCCTGATACCAACAGTAAGGTACTACGTGGAAAAACAGTCGAACTGGTTAAGGTGTTGTGGAAGCACCGTTGTGTTGAGAAGGCCACGTGGGAGCGCAAATCGGATATGGTGAAACAGTTTCCGCAACTGTTTCCTCCAGCTAAATTTCGGGGATGAAATTTCTTAAGTGGGGAGAGTTGTAATGCCCCAGTTTTAGGGCTTAGCGGTTTAGAGGGTTTATTAGACGGTTCGGTGGACTAGAGTAGAGATTCGAGTCGATTTTGGGATCGTATATTTTTGGTGTTGGAAATATGCTTAAAAATAATTATTAATTACGTATTTAAAAATGGTGGAATCAATTTTGAAAAATGAGTTTTGGAAGATAGACATTTTGGTTAGTGACCAAAATAAAAGTTTTGAAAACTGTTATTTTCTAGTGACTAAAACGAAAAGGGCCAAATCCTTAGAATCGTTAAGGAGCTATTTTACCAATTGGTTTATGATGATTTCTCCCTTGATTTAACTGATTTTAACATGTGATTTAATTAATAATTAAAGTGGATTTTGTTAAAAAGTTAGTTATCTTTTCTAAAACAAAAATCACGTCATTTTCTCTCAACTTTTTTCCTCTCCCTTCTCTCCTCAACCAAACACTCATATTTCATCAAATTTCCAGAGGTGAGGTGGTTTTTAACTTGATTTTATTGTTTTGAATTGTTTTATAAAGATTGATTACACAAAATCTTACATTAATCTTGTGTTTTCTTAGCTTTTCACAAATCAATTGAGGGAGAAACTTCACAATAGGGGTAAGGTCCGAGATCTCCTCAATTGTATGGTTCTTTATTGAAATTCCCAAGCATTTGATCCTTGTTTTTGTGTTTCTATTCAGATTTTTATGATTTTCTAATGATTTAATGAGTTCTTTGAGGAAAATGAGTTGATTCGCGAATTGGATATGATTTCCAGTAAGTAATGGTGATTTGATTTATATTTTGGATGATTAATAATGTTGATAAGTGATTTTTATCAATGGAATCTTGAAACTTAAGAATCTCTATTTGTTTAGGTTGTAGTTTTGAGGTTTTGTGGTGTTTTTATGGTTGTAAGGTTGCTGGAAGTAGTTGCTTGTTTCGGATCTGTTTTTAGATGTGTTTTGATGTTGGAAATGATGCTAGGTTGATAGAATTTGGCTGGATTGTCGAAGTGTTTTGGTTATGTTTTTGGTTGTTGTGGAGGGTTAATTGTGAAGATTTTGTGGAAATTTGAGAAGGATTGTGTTTGCTGTGTTTAGAATGCATTATGATGCATTAATCCTCTGTTGTTGTGTGGTAAAACCAGGGGAGGTTGATCCAAAAATGATTAGAGAAGCGTAAGAGGCTTCGAATGCTTGGTTTCGCGTTGGCGAATCGAAGTTTCGCATATCGGTGAGTGAAAACGTGGTTTAAAGCGTTTTGCTATTTTGAGAACAGAGTTTGGGAGTTAAGGTAGAGCTTGAAACGCTTACCTAGACTCAGAAGTAAGTATAAAGTGGTTTTACTCTCTCAGTTGTGCTAGTTGAAATGGTTTTATGCACTTGTTTTAATTACATGTTACCTACTGTTTAAGCATGTTTTTAAGTATTTGATATACTATTTTTAAGCATGAAATGTTGAAGGATGCACATGGTAAGTGATCCTTGTGAGTATGGTTTATACTTGTGTTTTAAAGCATGGTTGTTGCTTTGGAAATGGCATGTTTTAATGCTTGTTAAAATAGTGAGGCAAATGTTAATTGGTTAATTATATTGGCAAGTGATGTGGTTTTAAAATTGTTATCGGATATTGTTGGCCAGCCATAGGATTGAGTGCACTATAAATAAGTCGCCTTGGATGTTTAGGGGTTTATATTGTGTACCGAATACTCCATCTAAATACCCTAACGGTAGAGGGGTTTAACGGTACCAAATACTCTCGTTAGTGGGTTAAGCATCTAACCGATGAGAGGCATTGGTATCCCTGTGGGTTGAGATTGTACCCGATTGTTATTGTACACGGTTGTTATTGTACCACGATTGTGATTGTATTGCTATTCTAGGTGAGATGGCTTGAAGTGTTGGGTTAACACTTGTTGAATCCGTGTATCCGATGAACTCTTTTGTTATTGGATTGGTTAAATGATCACTTGAAAGCCAATATAATTGTTAATGTATAATTGAAATGCTTTATGTGGTATAATGTGATTTATACATGTTTCTCCTTAAGCTTTGCATCTGGTAGTAATGCATGGGAAGGCTTAAGTGGAGGGTTAGCAATGTAACTTGTTGTTGGTTAATGATACATGTAGCATATGTTTAGTATGCTGGTTTTTAATGACGTAAAGTGCATGTTTTAAAGAGGCATGATAATGTTTTAAAGGATGGTTTTTAGAGTATGGTTTTAAATGCATTGATGGTGTTTGTTTTTGAGCATTCCTCACTAGGCCTAGTGTGCTTACGCTCTCATTATCCATCAATGCAGATAATTGAGATTTCGAAAGGCAGCAAGAAGTAAGGGGATCTTGGCAAGACTTGGTTCCAAAGTATGTTAGGGACTAGACTATAATGAATAAGGGCAATAGGGTACTTGCTGTGTATTGGGAGATGTTTTGTGAAACTCCCTGTTTGAGCATGTTTCTTTAGTTGCTCTTGGGTTGTAAATGGCCTTTAAGGTTTGTTTTTGGTGCTGGTTTACCTGTTGATATGTTGGTTGCATGCATATTAGGAAGCATGCCTATAGATTTCCTATTTAATGCATGAATCCTTGTGGTGTTGTTAGATATGTGGTGTTAGTTAGCATGAGATATGTTTGACATGTTGGTATTGAGTTTAAAGCATGTTGGAGTTGTTTGAGTATGCTTATGGGATGAAAAATCAGCCAAATGTGACATTACAGGCCCAAGCGTACCGATACGCGAGGGACCGTATCGGTACGGCTAGGCAATTTCAGGCTTGTGGGATTGATACGGCTATGGTGCGTTTCGATACGCCTAGGCAAATTTGGCCTGGAGTACCGGTACGAGGATGACCGTTTCGATACGATTTTTAGCCACTGGAATTCACTTTTGTAACTCGAACCCGCATATCGAAACACCTAAGGAACTGTATCGGTACGGTTGTAAATATTTCAAAAGTTTGATATTTCAGTTAGGCGTATCGAAACGGCTTCGTGGTGCATCAAAACGGTGTGTTTCAAACCGTATCGGTACGAGCTTACCCGTTTCGATACGGATGGTCGTTTTTCCTGTTAATGTCATTTTGGGTAGTTTTGCTTTATTTGCTTTTTAGTCCCTAAATCCTTCCATGCAATTATATGTGGTAAAATGACCAGATTGAGCTAAAATTTGAGATGAAGGTTTGGAATCTATCTAATTAAAGATTGGTAACTTAAAAATGAGTTTTAATCCTAAAATTTTGTGTATTTGCAATTCGGTCCCTAATTTGCAAACATGATCAATTGGATGTCAAATTGATGCCCGATTGAGTTAGGGTTGCACCTGATGTCTGTATGAACATGTAGGGTTAATAAATAGGCATCTGGTTAAGATTAAAAGAAAAAATGGACCGGGTTTGAATGAATCTCTTCAGTTTGCTACGGCAAACCTAATGTAGCCTTCTTGGTCTGGTTGCCCGTCCAGGCTGGGTCAAGGGGGTTACACGTAGACAAGTCTATAGGGAGACATGCCTAAGGGTGTCTTGTACGCAGTTCGATAGGCCCAAAGTTCATCATCAATTCTTAAAGACCAATTCTTTCGAGAATGATTAACAACTTTCTCAAGGATCCCCTTCAATTCACAGTTGGAAATTTCAGCATGCCCCTTAGTCTGCGGGTGATATGTCGTTGCAATTTTATGTGTCACTCCAAAGCGCTCCAACATCATAGCAATCAGCTTATTGTCAAAATGTGTGCCCTCATCTCTAATAATTGCCCTCGATGTCCCGAACCGTGTAAAGATATTCTTCTGCAAGAATTGTTGCACAGTCTTTGAATTGTTCTTGGGAACTGCATCTGCCTCTACCCATTTAAACACATAGTCCACGGAGAGTAAGATATAAAGGTTGCCAAATGATGATGGAAAGGGCCCCATAAAATCGATGCCCCACACACATCAAATAATTCGACCTCAAGGATATTCTGTAATGGCATCTCATGCCACCTTGATATGTTTCTCGTTTGTTGACAACGGTCACACCCATTGTAGAAATCTTGGGCATCTTTGTAAAGAGTGGGACAGTAAAAATCTGACTGTAAAGCTTTGGTTGCTGTGTGAGTTCCTCCAAAATGGCCTCCGTAGGGTGAAGAATGGCATTGTCGAAGCACATTTTGCTATTCCTTCTTGGGAACACATCATCGTATGACATGATCTTCACATTGTTTAAACAACAGAGGCTCGTCCCAATAATAATGCTTAGCATCATGTCAAAAACGCTTTTTTCCTTGGTGAGTAAGGTCATAAGGTAAAATACCGCTAACCAAAAAATTTACTAGATCTGCATATCAGGGTATTACCGTGGCAACTAACAACTGCTCATCCGAGAATGCATCTTGGATCTCCAAGGAGTCATTGTCTATACCACCCCCGTCCAACCTTGACAAGTGATCCGTAACCTGGTTCTCTGTTCCTTTCTTGTCCTTAATTTCGATGTCAAATTCTTGTAAAATTAATATCCAATGAAATAAATGAGGTTTGGAATCTTTTTTAGCAATTAAATACTTAATTGTCGAATGGTCAGTGTGGACAGTTACTTTTGTACCAATCAAGTAGGAATGAAACTTGTCAAATACAAAAACTATAGCTAGTAGTTCCTTTTTCATCGCGCCGTAATTCAATTGAGAACCATTGAGGGTTTTATTAGCGTAATATATCACATGGAAATCTTACCTTTTTGTTGTCCTAAAACAGCCCCTACCACTTAATCGCTCGCATCACACATGAGCTTCAAAGGTAAGGACCAATCAGGAGGAATGACAATAGGTGCCGTGGCAAGTTGCTTCTTAAAGGTGTCAAATGCCTTGGCACAAGATTCATCAAAATTAAAAGCTTTGTCCTGTTCAAGAAAGTTACACATGGGTTTAGAAATTAAAGAAAAATTATGAATAAACCTTCTGTAAAAACTTGCATGTCCAAGAAAGCTTCGGATCCCTTTGACTGAATTTGGTGGTGGCAATCTCTCAATCACGTCCACCTTGGCTTTGTCTACCTCAATTCCCTTCGATGAGATCTTGTGCCCGAGCACTATACCTTCATCCACCATAAAGTGGCACTTCTCCTAGTTTAACACTAGGTCAGTTTATTCACAGCTTGCCAACACCTTCTCCAAATTGCCAAGGCAATTATCAAAACTTCCTCCAAATATTGAGAAGTCGTCCATGAAGATTTCAGGGAAATCTTCAACCATGTCAAAGAAAATTGCCATCATACATCGCTGGAAGGTTGCCGGGGCATTGCATAATTGAACGACATCCTTCGAAATGCATATGTACCATAAGGGCACGTGAAAGTGGTCTTTTCTTGATCCTCCAGTGCTATGGCGATTTGGTTATACCCTGAGTATCCATCAAGAAAAACAATAAAAAGATTTACCTACAAGATGGTCAAGCATTTGGTCAATAAATGGTAAAGGAAAATGATCTTTCCTAGTAGCTTTATTTAACTTGCGGTAATCCATACAAACTCTCCAACCAGTGATAGTTCTAGTTGGAATAAGTTCATTGTTTTTATTACTTATCACCAATATACCTCTTTTTTTGGTACACATTGTACCAAAATTACCCATGCACTGTCAAAAATAGGATTTATGATACCGGCATCAAGCCACTTGATGATCTCTTTCATCAAAACTTCCTTCATGGTAGGGTTAAGCTTGTTTTTTGCCTCAATGGAGTTTTTATGGTCATCCTCTAACAAGAACTTGTTCATACACACTGCCAGGCTGATTCCCTTTAGGTCTCTAATTGACCAACCTATTGCCTTTTTGTGCAGCGCCAACATGGCAATCAACCTCTCTTCCTGTTTAGGCTGCAACTTAGAAGAAATGACTACGAGAAAAGTTTTATTGGTTCCCAAATAAACATATTTCAATTATGCTGGCAATGGTTTCAACTCTAAAACAGGGGTTGTTCAATGAAAGGTTTCTCAGGTTTACATTCCTTAATTGAATAATTAAGAGATTTGAAACTTTTACCTGGTCGACTTACCATCCATTTCGCCTCTTGATGTGCCTCAGTGTCTGACTCTCCAGGCTCTTCTAACTGGGCAAGATAATTGTTGTGGCAATACTCTTCTATGTTGAAATTAAATTATGTGGTGGCCTGAATGACTTGGCATTCTTCTGGATCATCAGCATGCTTTAAGGTTCTAAAAACATTGGGCATGACTTGCTGATCATTCACTCTTGTGGTGAGCTCTCCTCTCTCGACATCAATCAAGGTCATTCTCATTGCTATGAACGTTCTTCCAAGAATAATAGGTGGGAAATCATATGCTTCACAATCCAAAATAATAAAGTCAGCGGGAAAAATAAACTTATCCACTCTTACCAAGATGTCTTCGATCTCTCCCTCTGGATGTACATAAGTTCTGTCCGCAAGCTGTAGCATGACTATAGTGGGTCTCGCCTTCCCTATGCCTAATCTTTGAAAAATAGATTTTGGCATATGTTTATGCTTGCTCCAAGACTTCATAACGCCTTTCCGACATAGTGATTTTTGATTGCACAAGGTATTGTAAAACTACCGGGATCTTTTAATTTGGGTGGCAAACGGTTGTGCAACATTTCCATACACCCCTCTGTCATAGCAACTGTCTCAAACTCTCCGAGCCTAGTTCGCTTAGAGATAATGTCTTTAAGGAACTTTTAATTTGGCTGGCAAGTTGATGTGGACTAGCTTTAGGATGTCAAGAAATTTCTTGAACTGGTATTCGTGTTTCTACCTCTTCAGACTTTGTGAGAATAGTGGTGGAATTCTGATATCTTCGTCTTTTCCCTTCTCATCCAGTTTGGAACTCTTGGGTGGACTTGCCGCGGTAAATGGACTTGCCGTGGCAACTGCTGAAGGCTTATCATTAATGATTACCATGGTATTATTGTTGGATACATCTTTCTGAACATGATTACTATCCTCAAATTAGATAGGTCCATCAATTGCTTTTGATCCACTTCGGGTGGTTATCACCTTACATTGTTCATTATCATTCCTCGTACAACCTCAGTGTCGCGGGGTAAACCTCCTTGTGACCTTGTATTTAGACTCTAAGCAAATTGCCAGACTTGCGTCTCTAATGCTTTTAAGGTTGCTCCTTGATTATGCATTATAATCTCGGCCTTGTTAATGAACGCGTCAGTGTTTTTCATGAAATTATTACTTTCAGCCATATAAGACTTAGTTTTCATCATAAAAGCATTTATAGAGTTTTCCAAAGAACTTGATGATGTTGTCTATTGTTGAGGCATTTGTTGCTGTGGCATGTTCTGCTGGAATCCTGATGCTTCTGCATTCTGGCGTTGCTGATTATTAGAGTTGTTCTGGTTAGTCCATGAAAAATTGGGATACTTTTTCTAGGCCGAATTATATGTGTTGGAATATGCATTGTTGTTCCGATTGTAGTTTCCAACATAAAAACTGGACTCTGGTTCTGTGCACACTCAGAATAA
The DNA here is from genome assembly GCA_019671005.1 of Hibiscus mutabilis. Lineage (NCBI taxonomy): Eukaryota > Viridiplantae > Streptophyta > Magnoliopsida > Malvales > Malvaceae > Hibiscus > Hibiscus mutabilis. The sequence goes on along the minus strand of CM033728.1, from coordinate 20,974,201 downwards.
TCATGGTCAGCATTACATAAATCACAAAGTGGACCTATTACCTTGACCTCCTGTGTGTTTGTATATTCTTAACCAAATTGGTTAATATCGATAACTGTGCTATAATAGTATCTGACATTTCTAGCTCAATTGCCGAGGTATTTCGCCTAACAATTCCCCTTCTAGTGGTTGGGAACTAATAATCATTTTTGGCAAGTCTGTCCAAAATCTCCATAGCTTCCTCTGGTAACTTGTCTAGAAGCGTGCCATTTGCTAAGGCATCTAGCATCAACCTCTTCGATGCATTGACTAAATTGTAGAACATTGTTACTTACATCCAATCTCTGAATCCGTGCATGGGACATTTGCGTAGAAGTTCTTTGTATCGCTCCCAAACCTCGTGCATGGACTCATCATCTGCCTGTCGAGAAGAAGTAATGTCATTATGCCGTTTATCAGTCATATTTTTAAAACTAAATCTAGAAAGGAAACTCTGGCATAGTCTGTCTAAGATTCTAAAGATCCAGATGGGATACTATTTAACCATGTTTTCTCCCTATCCCTCAATGAATAGGGGAATAATTTTAGCCTTAGGACATCTTTAGGGAATCCTTGTTGCTTGAATGAATCACAGATTTCTAAGAATGATTTGAGATGTTGTCTAGCATCCCCAGTCGCTGATCTGCCAAACTGACCAACTGTATTGATCATATTAAACATCACAGGCTTCAACTCGAAGTGGGTGGCTTGAATCTCAGGTGTGACAACTATTGGAGTGAAACCGTCAAGATCTTGCTCTAAGTAGTCCCAGATGGTTCTATTTCATACAATAACAGGTTGATCCGGTAGAGCTACCGTGCCTCCTGCTGCGGCATTCAGATTGCCAACTGGATTATTAGGTGGATCTTCCATTTTTGCTCTCAACTCTCTTCTTCGTCTGTAGAAAACATGTTCAATCTTTGGTTCAAATGGATAATCTGGTGCTATCAGTCTTGCCCTGGTTATACACTAATGCAAAACCAAAGTTAATAGCCTCTGGAAACTGAACACAAAAAATAAATAAAATAAACAAAGGTACAAGAAAATAAAAAAAGTCGCTATTGCTAGTCCCCGGCAACGGCGCCAAAAACTTGTTGCGTGTTTTGAGTGTTTCGCAATTGGTGCAAGTATACACATCACAAGTAATAGTATAGTAAAAATATCGTCTCCACAAGGATTGGTGAAACTCTAATTTCTAACTTCTTGCACTGAAAAGTGAAATGAATAGTGATGGTAAGTGTTTGGAAATAACAACTAAAATAAACTAAGTAAAGTAAAATTAAGGAAAGAGTAATCGATTAAGAGAGTAGGCCGGGTTATGAGTAGTGGTGCAATTTCCAAATGAATTGGCGTGACAATTGATTGCTGAGACAACTCAATTGCCGTGGCAACTAAGACCGACTGAATTTCCGTGGCAACTGGTTCCTTCCTTCAAAGCTTGGCGAAGTGTTCTTCAATGTCTTTGAGTTATCCCTAACCGAAGAACTGGTTAATTGTGTATGCCTTGGTGATACATCATTGCGTTAACCTTGGGTGAACAACAACCGATCTCGCTCTCCTTTTAGCTGTTGAAATCTGATACTTATCCTTAAGGCGGATTAGTTCCCACCAACGATCGTTTGAATGAGAACCATGTTCATTCGTTTTGTGAGTCTAACTTTTCCAAGTATAGACAAACAGATAACTCTCGAGATCCTCTCCCAATTCACTTAAAATCAAAAATAAGATTTAAGAATGAACAAACCTTGAATTTAAATTGCAATCAAAAACCTAAATCATCCAATCGTTTATCACACCACAAACCCAAATAACCCTAGCCAATTTAATTTAGTTCATAACTAGGTAAAAAGAAAATACAATCAAAATAATCCCAGACATGGATCATTTAAACAAAAATGAAGAAGAATAAGTGTTGGAATTATGCAATCAGTCCTTTTCTCTCTCTAGAATCTCTCCTCCAAAAGCTGCGATTTGATCTTCTATTTGTAAGAGAGTTTGTGATCAGATTTATTGTTGATGATGATAGGAATAAGCTTGAATTAATTTGAGTAAGAGATAATTAATCTCTTTTATCTTTATCTCCAAGAAACTCTTCAAAATCTGAGCATTTATCCCTATCCAATTCTGCGTGTAAATCCAAATCTGGGGAATTATCCCTTGCTTTTCGTATTTATCCTGAAAATGTGCAGAATTATCCAGTTTTATCCAGATATGCCGTGACAATCAGCTTCGGTAGCACCTTCAGTATTCTCCTTAATTGCCATGGTAATCCCTTCAGTATTCCTCTTAATTGACCCGTCAATCTCTACTTACCACGACAATCTTGTCCTGCACAAAATAAAGCACACCAGCAACGACTTTTCCACAAAAACCAACCAAAATGCCATACCAAACTCAATAACTAAGGAAACTAGGGAATTATGCATGAATGCCTACAAATGCAACTAAAATGAGCCTAAGTTTAACAATAATATGAGTAGAAAGGGTAAGAAAAACAGTACTTTTACACACTTATCAAAGGTCTAGAGGAATCTCCAAAAAGAAGAGTTATCGAGAGAGCCTTAAGGAGTTGGAGCATTGCCGCATCTATTCGAGGACTTGAAGAAGAATGCCTAGGACACTTGTATTTTCTTTCTCTCTTTCTTTACAAATTGCCATGACATGTAGTTCTAATATTATGTATGTTATTTGCTCGTACATGAGCTAAATACTTTTTGTTGGGTTTATTGTTTTAAGATACTATGTTTTAATTATTGTTTAATGCTATAGCACTCGTTTCTTATCTATTATGTTCATTGATCTTTATGCTTAATCTTGTAAGAACAATTGAGAGAGGCATTTGATTATTGTTTTGTGACTTAATATCGAGAGAGTTAAGTTAGACTATGTGAACAGTGAAGTTTAAGCTGTTAACTTGAGTTCTAATTCAGCTTAGCCATAAGTTTTTGATTTCAATGACAAATAAGGGGAACTTAAATAGATAATAAGTTGTTAGGGTTTACGCAGACATGTATTGCCATATCATCTTGTTATCAACTTCTAGCTAGGCATAGTTTAGGAGTTTATTAGAAAACCATGTCGAGTATATAAGAGTTGACTCATTGATATAGCATTTGAATGGTAATTAGCATTGTTTTTAGGCAACAAACCCAACATCCATGCTTATTAGAATCTTTTCTACAACATCTGCTTCTTCTTTGATCATTGTTTTCCTTTACTTTTAGTTGTTATCACATATAGTTTATAATCTTTATCACTACACCATTATTATTCTACTAACTTTTATATGTGATCACTTTGAGTTTATCACTCCAATCTTTGTGGGTTCGACACTCTACCTATCACTTTATTACTTGATTGATGAGTATACTTGCTCTTATTTGCACATCCATTTCACACGCATCACTCAATGATATAAAGATCATGTTAGAAGGACACAATTGTGATGACCAAAGGAAACTTGATGGAGTTATATCTTTGTTGAAAGGACCATCCTGGATTTGGTAGAGCAATGTTACTGCACATCCTCAGGAAGAGATCACATAGAAATTCTTCTTCAAGAATTTTGAAACAAATACATCGAGGAAAAATTTGTTCGGGACATGAGACAAATATTCTTGAATTTAAAACAAGGTGACAGACCTGTATATGAATATGAATGAGAGTTCAACACATTGAGCCGCTATGCCACAGAGCTGTCACCTATCGAAAAAGACTGATGTGATAGTTTTATAGAGGGTTTGAATACCAGATCCAAGAAATTGCTTATTACTATGAACGTCGTTGAGTTTCAAGAAGTAGTGAACCGAGCCAAGGCCATGGAATGAGTAGAAGCCGCAAAAGAAGCAAAACAAATATCACAGTCTGCTAAGAGAAAGAGTGGAACATTTTTTACTTTGCCACCCTAAAACGTGTCAAAGATTCTTAACAGAATCAATCGGGGTTTATGGCATCTCCTCGATAAAGATATGAGACTAGAAAATATAAACATTTTCAGGCTTCTCCTACAAATGTTAGTTGCTCGAGAAAGGCTAAAGGTGTCTCGTGTGAACATTTTGGTAGATGGAATTCAAGAGAGTGTCGACTGGTTATAGAAGCATGTTTAAAATGAGGCAACACAACACTTTTTGCTAGAGAAGGCTCGAGTAATAGAGATGATAGATCAATACAGACCGAGAGATCAATGGTTGTATCTCAAAGGGGTCGAGGACGAGGTAATTATGAAAGAGCTAGAACTTCTTTCTAAGGAGGGTCTGAAGTTTCTTCTAACCAAGAGTACATGCACTCCTGCAAGAGTCTATCACTTAGCACCAATGAGGATAAAAAAGAACCATAAATTGTAGCAGGTACCTTTGAGATTTTTGGTAGACATGTATTTGCATTTATAGATCTAGGTTCTATGCATTCATGCATTAGCTCTAAGCTGGTTCATGAAAGAAGAATTTTGTTAGATCGACAAAAAGTGATGTAGTAGCAATTAAGCCTATAGGCCTGCGTGCTCGGGTAACTAGAATTTTTCAAAAATTTCTTATTGTAATTCAGGGAATTAAATTTTCGAAAAACTTAATGGAATTGGCTTTTAGTGAATTTGGAATTATTTTGGGCATGGATTGGTTGTCCACTTATCATGTCATTGTAGAGTGTCGTTTAAAATGAATGACTATAACAAGTGCAGATGGTTCAACTGTGGTGGTATGGGGTGAATTATCTGATTTTCTGAATTTGGTGAGTTCAGCAGTGAGTATTTGAAAGATGTTGGTTGACAAATGTGAAGCTTATTTAGCTCCTATTATTGTTGCTCAAACATCAGAATTGTGATTGGAAAATGTTCCAACAGTTTACGAATTTCCAAATGTGTTTCCTGATAAGCTACTAGGACTGCCACCTGATCATGAGGTCAAATTTAGAATAGAGGTTTTGCCGGGTATAGAGCATGTATCCTTTGCACCTTATAGAATGGCACCTACTAAATTAAAGGAGCTAAGGAAACAATTGCAAGAATTACTAGACCGAGTTTTTATACGTCCTAGTGTATCACCTTGGGGAGCTCTAGTGTTATTTGTGAAGAAGGACAGGTCAATGAGATTATGCATTGGCTACCGTCAATTAAACAAGGTGACTATAAAGAATAAGTATCTACTACCCAAAATTGAAGATCTATTTGATCAGTTAAATGGAGCAACAGTTTTCTCTAAGATCGATCTTCGATTGGGATACTACTAATTGAGAGTTAAAGAGGAAGTTATTCCTAAAACTATTTTTTCAAACCCAGTATGGACACTATGAATTTGTAGTGATGCCCTTTGGTCTCACTAATGCTCCAACAACATTTATGGACTTGATGAATAGAGTGTTCGAGCTGTATTTAGAGTAATTCGTAGTAGTATTTATTGATGGTATTCTAGTTTATTACAGAAATAGAGAAGATCATGATAAACACTTATAAGTGGTCCTTCGAATTTTGAGGGGAAAGCAGCTTTATGCCAAATTTTCTAAATGTGAGTTTTGGTTGTCTAAAGTTGCCTTTCTTGGTCATATTGTTTCTACTGAAGGCATTCAGGTGGATCCTAAAAAGATTCAAGATATTGTTGATTGGAAGACTCCAACAAATGTTTCAGCAGTTCAAAGTTTCTTGAGACTAGTAGATTATTATGGAATATTCATGAAGAAATTTTCTATTATTGCCTCTCCAATCACCAAGTTACTTCAGAAGGATGTGCCTTTCATATGGACTGAAGAATGTCAAGACAGTTTCGAGCAACTGAAGAAAATCTTGACAAAAGCTCCAATATTAGTGCAACACAAATATGGAAATGACTATACTTTATTTAGTGATGCATCTCACAATGGTTTGGGTTGTGTGTTGATGCAGGAGGGCAAAGTAGTAGCCTATGCATCGACATAGCTAAAGATACATGAGAGGAACTATCCGACTCATGATTTAGAGTTGGTTGCCATGACTTTTGCCTTAAAATTTTGGTATCATTGTTTATATAGTGAAAGATGTTATATCTTTACAGATCATAAAAGTTTAAAATATTTAATGACGTAAAAATATTTGAATCTATGACAGAGGGGATAGATAGAATTCATCAAGGACTATGATATGGTTATTGATTATCATCCAAGAAAGGCTACTGTGGTAGCTGGTGCACTTAGTCAAAACACTTTTTCTGCACTAAGAGTAAGGAATGTGTTGCGCGTAATAAGTGCTACGCAAACGGTCCAAGTATACACGTCGCAAGTAATAAAGTGATACGAGTATCGAGTATCGTCTCCACGGGGATTGGTTTGGGCCACTTTGCTTAAGTTACTGCACTGCGAAAATAAAAACACAATTGATAATAGGAGTTCTAATTAACGAGTAAACTAAGAGCAATAAACTAAAAGAATAGATGAAATCAAATAAGAAGGAATAGGCCAGATTATCGTGAGTTGAGGAGTTATAGCAAATTGGATCGTCTTGGTAAAAGAGTGCAAGGGCAACTCAGTTGCCGTGGCAACTTGCTCAGCTGGGTTGCCTTGGCAACTAATCGAACGGTTGCCTGGGCAACTGGCTGGGCAGCAACTTCAAGGTTCGGCAGAGCGTTCTTCAATGGTTTCTTTTTATCCCTAAGTGAAAACTCTAGCTATTTGTGCATGCCTTGACAATACATCCCTGCGTGAATCAAGGGTGAACAACAACCAATCTTGCGCTCCTCTTAGCCATTGAAATCCTTAACTTATTCCTAAGCCGGATTGATCTTCCCCGTCGATAGATTGAATAAAGACCATACTCATTCGTTTCTTGAATCTAACTCTCCCGATATTAGATAAATAGATAGAATTACAAGATCATTTCCCAATTCACTCGCAAACAAGAATAAAAACCAAGAATAAGTAAACCTTGAATTGAAAGTACAAACTCTTATTACCTAAACGAAATCCAATTGTTTCTCACAACAACAAACCCAAAATAACCCAAACCAATCAGGTTAGTTCATGGTTGAGTTCAAAAGATATACAAAGAATAATCCCCAAACCATGAATCTAATGGAAGCAAAGAAGAAGAAGATGAAGAAATCGATCAGCCCCTAGTCGAACTCTCTCTCAATCGAATTCCCTCCAAGCTTTCTCCCAATCAAACTCTTTCCCCCTTGCTCTCCCCTTGAGTTTGACGGCTTGGTCTCCTTTAAATAGGAGATGGCTAGGTCAAAGTCCTTCTTGAGGAGGAAGTTAAGTTGGAATTAGATACTTTAAAAGAATATAATTCTTTATTATATTTAAATTCCTCCTAGACCTTCTCCTATCTTTTTGGGATTTAATTTCTCTTTGACCTCTTCATGGAAATTAAACTCCTTTGGGATTTAACTTTTCTCCACGTCATCTTGGGCTTATCTAGTCATCAATTTCGACTGCCATATCATCTTATCCCTTATTGACAATTGCCCTGGCAACTAGCTCGGCATAACCTTCACGCACTGCCCTGGCAACTACGTCGGCATCTCCTTCTTGTATTGCCCTGGCAACTAGTTCCAGCCTTGCTTTGGCATCTGATTCTGCACACACAAAAACACACCAAAGCAGTATCTTTTTCCACAAAATTAAGCAAAATATGAAATCAAGCTTGTCCACCAAGGAAACAATACAAACATGCATGAATGGCTAATAATGCAACTAATATGAGCCTAAGTCTAACAATAATATGAGTAAAAATGGTAATAAAAGTAGTACTTTTGAACACTTAACACACCCCCAAACTCGAACTATTGCTTGTCCTCAAGCAATGCAAAACTAAAAATTACCTGCCAAGACTTTAATCATCAAAGACATGCTTCAAACTTGAATTCAAACCTCGGAACTGTGGCACAAAGTATGATCACCTTTTAATTTTTTTGAATAGCACAAAAATTACTCGGAATCAAACTATAATGCTTGTGACAATGTGTGTGCGTAGTTGTGTACAAGTTGATTTTCAAGATTCTATGTGAACAATAGGCTTTTATCAATTTAATTACCGGGCATTTATTTTTATTTTCTCTAGAGCCAATTTCGGGCACCTCTAGCAAAGTAAGCAATTTCTTATTTTATTTTAGTCAACTAGAGCCAATTTCGGGCACCTCTAGCGATTATTTAATGTGCATTAACTACTAGAGCCAGTTTCGGGCACCTCTAGCAGGAATTTTAATTTTAAATTTTAAATTTACCCAAATTTTAAGCAACCTAAGTTCACTAATTTTCTTTCAATCAACAAGCCACAACCGTGTAAAAAAATTAGCGTCATAGTAAAATTCTAAGTTCTTTTCATGCAATCCTAAAATTAAAGGTTCTTTCAATTAAGTGCAGTGGAAAAAATTCATCATTGGATATTCAACAAGTCTTAAGCAATTAAATCCAATTAAAGGCATGGCAAGTAACATATGCAACCTATATGTGATTGCTAAAGATGAATGCAACTAAACATGAAACTAACTAGAAACTAACACCCCCAAACTCGAGAGAAGCATTGTCCTCAATGCATGTAAAAGTGAAACAAAATTTAAAAGAAACTAAATGAAATGAGTTAGTCGGAGAGGTCATCACCTCGAGTGATAAGTTTCCTTCGTGCCGTTTTCTTGATTCATATTCTGGTCGGTGGTTGAATGCTTGTGGCTGGTACCACGTGAATAGCATTGCTTTGATTTGATCCATGTTTGCCGAGGCAGGTTCACTTGCCTGGGCATTAGTAGTTGCCGAAGCCATTGTTGTTGCCTTGGCATCGCCAGTTTCTGTTTTCGTGGCAACTACTGAGGTAGCTGTCAGGGCATCCTCTGTTGCGGTTGTCGTGGCAAGTAGTCGGCAGGGAATTTCTTTATCATGGTGGTTGTGAGTCTTGTTGTGGAAAAGAAAAGAAAACAAAGAAAACCTAGAAACTAAATATAATGAAGAAAAATAAAATAAAATATCTCCTAAAAATTCCAAAAATAAATAAAGAAAAAAAACGAAAATAAAATCAAGTTCCAAAAAAAATTAAAAATTCCTAGAAAGAGCATTTTTCATGCATCTTCTAATGTTACTGCATATTTGAGAAAACTTGAGGAGGGTCATTTTCGATACTTCTTATAGTCCATCTCCACCCTCCATCGAGTGACAATATTGCCCCAAAAGAATTGGGCCAATATGCTCCCAGCTACTCCCCTTTGTGTTACCATGGTGGAGGTGTCTTTCTTTCGTGTTCCCTTGTAGTCCATGCATGCCCTCCACCTTGCTACTGTTCCTGAAGGCACAAATATATTAATAGGAAAAATTATATCCATTCCCAACCATTCAATTACCTCATTCTTGTCGACTTCTACCATGGTTGGATGTATCCTTTGTTGTCGTGGCAATTGCCGCTCAAGCCAATTGTCGTGGCAATCAATTGCCAAAATTTTCTCTAAGTCAAGGCAAAAACCAATTTTATGAAAAGCTTCACGAGTCCAAACACCGTTTTCTCTTGGCCTCTCAAACATCTCCATCAGTAGAGATTTCGATGGCTTCAAATCTACCAACATCGGTTCCTCAAGACATACCTGCAATGGACGAGGTGAGTTTTTAAAGAATTTGAAAGTATTATCATATCGTTGATCTTGCATGTGGTCGTGCAATTGTCGTGGCAACTATAGATGAGAGCAATCTACAAATTCCTGTTTCAACATCAACGTTGTAACCTTCTGGGCATCAGGTTCCTCAGAATTTGTTGTAGTATTGTTGTTCTCAGCTTCACTGAGTGTTGTCGCGGCATTGCTCTGTTCAAGCTCCTCAATCATTGCTGAGGAAATTTGTTGCTCAGGCTCATCATGTATTGGACAGTCTCTCTCATTAGCATCCTCTTGACTTGGAGGTTCTAGTTGTTCCTCACACATCGGGGATCTCTCCTTGCATTGCTCCTTATCCTCTTGCCTTGGGACGTCAATATCCCCAGGAATGGATTGTTGGTGCATGTTATCCAAGGCATATGTGGATCTCCTCAATTGATCTTCTGAATCCCCCAAGGTTTCATCCCACTGAGCTATCCTCGCATCCATTTTCTTTTATAGCTCTCGAATTTCTTCAATTGATCCGTCAAGTCTAGCCAAGGAAGCTAGCAACGTTTCCTCCAAGGAATTGGAATGTTCTTGAAAAGGACTACATTGCCATGGCATATATGTTGCCGTGACACTAGGCTGCTGATAAGGACTACATTGCGAGGCATGTTTGTTGCTGCAGCAAAATTGTTATGGTAAAAAAAGTTTTTGAGCTTTTTGACCATACCATGAAGAATTTTGCTGTTGGTTCCCTCTATGGTCCTCCATGTAGTCATATGCACCGAAAATGTGAGGGCAATTTTCAAACACATGATGTTCTCCACAACAAGAACAAGAGTTTTCCACGGTATAGGCTTTTTGGGCTTTTCTCGGTTGGTATAGGTAATCATCGAATAGTGTAAGAAATTCTTGAGTGGATTGATTCCTATCTTCCAATATCAACTCTCGAATAGTTTTTCTTTTATTTTCCCACCTGTTGATGTCCCTTAACTTGTAGCGCACCTGGATTTTTTTTGATAAAACAAACAAAAAGAAAAGTTAGTAAAACTAATAAGAAAAATGCAATAACAAAAACAACTAACACGAATTACCAATCCCCGGCAATGGCGCCAAAAACTTGTTGCGCGTAATAAGTGCTACGCAAACGGTGCAAGTATACACGTCGCAAGTAATAAAGTGATACGAGTATCGAGTATCGTCTCCACAGGGATTGATTTGGGCCACTTTGCTTAAGTTACTGCACTGTGAAAATAAAAACACAATTGATAATAGGAGTTCTAATTAACGAGTAAACTAAGAGCAATAAACTAAAAGAATAGATGAAATCAAATAAGAGGGAATAGGCCAAGTTATCACGAGTTGAGGAGTGATAGCCAATTGGATATTCTTGGTAAAAGAGTGCAAGGGCAACTCAGTTGCCGTGGCAACTTGCGCAGCTGGGTTGCCTGGCAACTAATCGGACAGTTGCCTGGCAACTGGTTGGGCAATTGTTTGGGCGGCTGGGCAGTAACTTCAAGGTTCGGCAGAGCGTTCTTCAATGGTTTCTTCTTATCCCTAAGTGAAAACTCTAGCTATTTGTGTATGCCTTGACAATACATCTATGCGTGAATCAAGGGTGAACAACAATCAACCTTGTGCTCCTCTTAGCCGTTGAAATCCTTAACTTATTCCTAAGCCAGATTAATCTTCACCATCAATAGATTGAATAAAGACCATACTCATTCGTTTCTTGAATCTAACTCTCCCGATATTAGATAAATAGATAGAATTACGAGATCCTCTCCCAATTCACTCGCAAACAATAATAAAAACCAAGAATGAGTAAACCTTTAATTGAAAGTGCAAACTCTTATTACCTAAACAAAATCCAATTGTTTCTCACAACAACAAACCTAAAATAACCCAAACCAATCAAGTTAGTTCAACGTTGGGTTCAAAAGATATACAAAGAATAATCCCCAAACCATGAATCTAATGGAAGCAAAGAAAAAGAAGAAGAAATCAATCAGCCCCTAGTCGAACTCTCTCTCAATCGAATTCCCTCCAAGCTTTCTCCCAATCGAACTCTCTCCCCCTTGCTCTCCCCTTGAGTTTGACAGCTTGGTCTCCTTTAAATAGGAGATGGCTAGGTCAAAGTCCTTCTTGAGGAGGAAGTTAAGTTGGAATTCAATACTTTAAAAGAATATAATTCTTTAATATATTTAAATTCCTTCTAGATCTTCTCCTATATTTTTGGGATTTAATTTCTCTTTGACCTCTTCATGGAAATCAAACTCCTTTGGGATTTAACTTTGCTCCACGTCGTTTTGGGCTTATCTAGTCATCAATTTCGACTACCATATCATCTTATCCCTTATCGACAAATGCCTGCAACTAGCTCGGCATAACCTTCATGCACTGCCCTGGCAACTACTTTGGCATCTCCTTCTTGTATTGCCCTGGCAACTGGTTCCAGCCTTGTTTTGGAAGCTAATTCTACACACACAAAAACACACCAAAGCAGTATCTTTTTTCCACAAAATTAAGCAAAATATGAAATCAAGCTTGTCCACCAAGGAAACAATGCAAACATGCATGAATGGCTAATAATGCAACTAATATGAGCCTAAGTCTAACAATAATATGAGTAAAAAGGGTAATAAAAATAGTACTTTTGAACACTTATCATAATGCAAGTTGACTTTGGGTGGTAATGGTGTATTTGTTGCAGAATTTCATATTAAGCATGATTTCTTATGTCAGATTAAAGATCTTGAGAAAGAAGATAAAGATTGTCTCACAAAGATTGAACAGATAAAAATGGTGAGACAAAATATTTTGAAATTAAGTCTGATGGATGTTTATACTATCAGAGAAAATTTTATATCCTTGATAACGAGGAGTTAAAATGCAAACTTTTTACAGAATCTCATTGTAGTCCATTGTGTATGCACCTAGGAGGAAATAAGATGTATCGGGATTTAAAAAATAGATACTGATGGGCGGGTATGAAAAGAGCGATATCAGAATTTGTTGTTAAATGTTTAACTTGACAGCAAGTAAAATCGAAATACCAAGTTCTTTTACGATTTCGAAAACCAATTTCAATTCCAATGTGGAAATCAGAAAAAGCTACAATGAATTTTGTAATAGGTTTGCCTTTGACTAAAAGCAAAAAAGGATTCTATTTGGGAGATTGTGGACAGATTTACTAAGTCTGTACATTTCATCCAGTTTGAATGGATTACTCTATGAGTAGATTTGTAGAGCTGTACATTCATGAGATATTGAGATTATAGGGTGTCCCTTTTTCTATTATATCTGATAGAGATTTGAGATTTACCTCTTTATTTTGGGATTCGTTACATGAAGCGCTTGGAACTCGACTAAATTTCAGTACATTTTGTCATCCACAAACAGATGGACAATCTAAAAGAGTGATTCAAATATTATAGGACATGCTTAGAGCATGTATAATAGATTTTGCAAGCACATGGAAAAAATACTTGTCGTTAGCTGAATTTACTTATAATAACAACTACTAGTTGAGTATAAAGATGGCATCATATGAAGCATTATATGGGAGGAAATGCCGGACACCTTTGAATTGGTTCAAGCTTGAGGATCGTAAGATCATTGGACCAGATTTGGTGCAAGATGCAGAAAACAAAGTAAGAATAATTAGAGACAACCTCAAACTTGCATCGGATCGATAAAAATCTTATTCTGATATGAAACAAAAGATATTGAGTATAAGGTTGGGTATAAAGTATTTTTAAAGGTTTCACCATCGAAAAGGAAAACTCAGTCAGAGATTCATTGGTCCCTATGAGATTTTGAAAGGAGTCAACCTAATAGCTTATCAATTGGCTTTGCCCCCATAACTGAGCAAGATTCGCAATGTTTTTCACGTATCAATGCTCAATAGGTATTGTTCTGATCCTTTAAATTTCATTTCACCTAAAGAGATCAAGATTCAATCAGATCTAACATATGAGGAGGAACCGATAAAAATACTAGCTTATGGTGTCAAAAAATTGAGAAGCAAGATGATACCACTAGTAAAAGTTTTATGGATGAATCATAAAGTGGAAGAAGTGACCTGTGAGACAGCAAGCAAAATGAGAGAACAGTACCCACATCTATTTGATACATATATGTTTTAAAATTTGAGGATGAATTTCCATAAGGGGAGGGAATTGTAATGCCCCAAAATTTATGTAGTAACTAAATTAAATAAAATAGAAAATTTGAAAATTAATTCTAACCATTGATATTAGGGGTAAATACGTCTTTCCCTAAGGTCAGAATTAATATGAAAACTCAGATTTAAATTAATTTTCATGTTAAATCTTATTCATTGGTTTTGTATGGCATGATTGGAAAATTAAAACATTTTAAGGGAAAGATAGGAAATTGAGTGTCTTTAAGGGTATTTTGGTAAGATAATACTCAAGATTTAATTTGTGCCCATAGATGAAGGATGATGACAAGTGTTAATGGTTTGGAACATTGAATCAAGGGTAAAGTAGTCTTTTGACTATTAAAAAGATATTTTAATATTAATAGGATTTATAATGCCAAATGGAACAAAAGTAAAGGATATTTTGAACAAAAAAATCTTCTTCTTCTTCTCTCCTAGCCATGGGTTTCAAAACAAAACATCCAAGCAAATAGAAGATCAAGGAAATTTAAAGGAAAAAAAAAGAAAGCTCCCAAGTTGAACTGGCTTTGCTACTTTAATGTTGTAAAAATAGTGGAGGTGAGTATAACGACCCGAAAATTAAGTTAATAATTCATATTTAGAATTCAAGTTAGGTATTTAAATTAAAGGATTTAAATTTTAAAAAGGATGAGCATCGATTGACTAACGTTTGGAAAATAATTGATGAATTGGTGTAAATATGCCAGTAAAATAATGCCAAGTTTAGGTCTTTTTGCATACAAGTATACACGGTCAGCAAGTAATACAACAGTAAGCCGAGTATCGTATCCACATAGATTGTCCAGGAATTCAATGCCACAATAATTTCTTGTGAAATGAAACAAATAAGTCTGGATTAGGTTTCAGATTTAAGAAAATATAATTAAGGAAAAGAAAGTAAAAGTTTAGGCATATTGGCAAACAAACGTATTCAAATGGATTGTGGGCGTTGGCAAGGGATGTATGGATTTCACACTAGCAAAGACATCATTTGATAACTTTCAACCTTGGTTTTATTGTCGAGCAGATTTTAGGTTTAGTATTGCCTCTGTCGATAGCAATAACCTAAGTTAATTATGATTAACTCAAATATGTCTATAGTGATGTTTTCAATAAATAACTTGGCGAAGTTCTAATCTTTACTCCTAAGGGGTAGACGCACTTCTGAAGTATGCTCATCTACTTGAACATCTTCTGTCGAAGTTTCTCACCTTAGCACCTGGCAATTAATCATTATCTCCTATGTCTGTTTAGATATTAAGGGATAATATACATGCAATGCCAACTGTCGTATAGAAAAGAATTTAGGAAAATTAAGTACTATCATGATAAACAAAAATGCCAAAGAATTCAATTATTAAAAACAAAGAAAAAGCTAAGCGTTCATCGCAAAAACATCCCCAACTAACTTAAAATAATTAGTTCGTGGCTGAGGGAACCATCAACACATCATCATTTTCAAAATCACCACCACTAAAATAGAATTAAAACTAAGAGAAATGGGCAAATAAGGAGATCCATCGATGCAACCCTTCAATGGATCAGAGCTCTCGGCCTTAGCCAGGTCGAACCACAGTTTGCCCTATTTTTTTCACCACGGCGCAACCTCCTTGATTGTTCTCTTGGTTCATTATTGGGTTTGAATTTGAAATTTGGTTATGCACCTGAGATAAATGTGCAATCTTCTTATCATCTTATCCTCTTATTTGAATTTAGGGCTGATTGGATCTTTGACCAATGGCCCAATTTCTACTCGGCATTTCTCTTATGCTCCTCTTACCATCAGCTCTTGTCCTGACTCTGCCATCCTGCTCCTGCCCTACCATAACAAAGAAAATACACTTTCACTCTGGCAAAGGAAACATTCCTCAACTCCTTAATGTAAATGCATGATTCTACTAGCTAAATGCACAAATATGTACTCAAAATAAAGCAAAAGCATATCAATATATATATAAGAAGTAGTACTTTTGAGAAGTTAACACTCCCCCAAACCTAGCTCATTGCTTGTCCTCAAGTAACGCAACTAAAAACTATAAAAATAGAAAAATAAAGAAAAGTACCTCGGCAAAGTTTTCCTGATTAACAACACAAGCTAGCAAGCAGATTCTGGTCCTAGTTTTGTCCTCAGATATCCAGAGCAGTAATGCCAAACAGATCAACAAATTCAAGTGCAACAATATAACGCTAGCCTAAGGTCATCAAGTGTGCATGAAGTGCAGGCAATATGCATCTAGTATCCTTTAACTCCCTTAGCAAATCTTTATTATCCAAACTCAGAAAGGCATATTTTTTATTTTTTATTTGCCAAGGGTTTTTTTCGCTGGCATTAAATTAGGGCTTGTGTTGTGATGCTGTTTGACGTGAGAAATAAGAAGGAACAAACTACGAATCCCCACGTTAATCCAGACTACACCACTAAGCTAATACACTTATACCCTAAAGTTTTATTGGCTTGAGAACTAAGAGGGAGCAAACCACGAAGCCTCAAGTTACTTATTGTCTCTAAGGTAGATGAGTGTTCTAAAATTTTTTACTTGCCTTTGGCAAAACATTGTTGCCTTATTCTTCACTTTTTACCCTGGCATTGTTTTATTATTTTTTATTTTGAGCTCAATTTCAAGAATCCTAAGTTTGTTTTGGGAACTAGATGCATATCACGTGTTTATGTGAGGCTAAAGTTTCCTAAGATAGAGATCAATTGCCAAGCAACCTGGCATATCTAATATGATGGCTCGTGCTAACTAAAGATTCTAATCTCATCATCGGACAAAGCATACTAGTGCAAATTCTAACTAAGCTAGCAAAGTGTTGGCAAAATTATCAGGTTGAAAACATGTCGTGGCAATTTTTTTTTTACGATTTGGTATGCATGGTTATACCTAATCTATATGACAATAACAAAATGCAAACAGAAACATAAAAATGCATGAATGTCATGGCAATAAATGCGAGGCAACACACACCCCCAAACCAAAGGTGTGCATTATCCTCAATGCATGAGAACGTATATATACAAATGAAATGCATGAGAAAAATGACAAAAATATGAATGTAAGGAGTTAAGAGGAAGAAGACTCCCCTTTTAAATATTCTGAGCGTGAGACACGGGTCTTTCTCTTGACAAAGCTATATGCTTCTTTATTTTCTTTGAGACAGTAGTTGAGGTCTTCACATCGTGAAGGACATACTCAATGATTCGTACTAGCTCGGATGTAGCAGGGACAGTTAGAGCGGTGAAAGAAGTAGGAGCAACTGTGGTACATCGGCCTTGGTAGGGGCTTCATCATCAAATTCTTTTGAAGTGTCAATCTTGGCATATTCAACATGGATTGGCGAAACAAGGGCAATAGCATCAGATTGCTAGGTTAGAGTGTGAACAGACTGGGGATTGACTGGCATTCCTTCAGTCGCAAGAGGCTTGGATGGGAACTCAGGAAATGATGACAAAGAATTGGCAGACATGCCTTCATGAGTAGTCTTGATGGCATAGTTCCAAGCTCTAATGTATTGCTATAGTGCCAAATTTTGTTCCTCTCCCTTCTCTAGTTTTTGCAATATGAGCTCCTAGTGCTGGTAAATCTAGGAAAGTAATGCCAAGGTGTCAATTGGCATCGATACTGGCATCAGTGTACAGGTTCTATCTTAAGCATTCTAGCAGCAGACACTGGCTTAGTAACCTTTCCCTTCTCCTTTGCCTCTTTGGCAATTAATTGGCTCCAAAGTACAGGGGTAATTGCTTCTTTGCACTTCTGGGTGTTGTCAAAATCAAGCTTTGGTACCGTATGCAGCCCACAAATTTTAGAAATTAATGAAGGAAAAACCAAACTACCCCTTCCTTTACTGGCACATTTGTAAGTCTCGTCCATGATCAAACTTCATACGTTGATTTTTTTCCTAACATGATAGAATGCAGCAGAGCCACCTGCTCCTCTAAAATAGTTTCATTGTGTGTGATTGGCATAATATTTGCCTTCAAGAAGTGGTTCTATCCCCTCAGTTGTGGCTTCAATGCCCCGTTTCACAGTTCGTTTACCTTTGAATAAAACAATCCATTTTGTGCCAGGTTCGCACAAGTCTTTCAAAATTATCTTCTTCTTGGTATCATCCAAAGATTCAGCAAATACCGAATGTTCTTCTCTGCACCCTCCAATTTAAACAAGCCATTAACATATACTTCATCAAATTGAATACACGTACCTCGTATAAGCATAAAAGGTGAATATTTTGTAGTGAGATAGGCGTGGAATTTGCGAACAATGGTGGAATCAACCTTTCTTGGTTGTTGGCAAAAGGTCTTCAACTTGTGCTTCTTAAAAAGGGCAACTACTTTTGGTGAGAATCCTAAGTTAGGTTCGTTATTGAATTCGAACCCTTTCTCGTAACAAAAGGTTCGAGAAGTGAAATTATCTTCATATTTCTTCTTGATTTCTTCATTGAAGAAAATCTAAAATGGTGCTGAAGAAGATGCCATGGAAAAAATTGAGAGAAAGTGTGAAAGATGGATAGAAAGATTATCTCTTGCTTTTCTTTGTTGTGCGAAAGAATAAGAAGAGTAAAGGTTTTGCTTAAGGGAAAAACAGGGGTTAAATAAGAGGAAGAGCAAATAGTTGAGTTGATTTAATATGAGGTTAGTGGAGATAATGATGAGTGTGGCAATTATGCGTGCATGGGGAAGTGGGGTAATGATGGGTTTTTGAGTACTAATACGGGTTGAACGTATAGCGGTACCCTACGTCTTAATGGTTGAAATCAATCCATTCTTAAAGGGCATATTGGTATGCCTAAGGGGTATCGATACCCTTTGTTCCATCAAATTCTTGTGGCAAAAACATGTATCAGTATGCGTTTGAGCGTATCGGTACCATATGGGTATCAGTACGTAGCCTCGTGTATTAGTATAGGGTTGCTGGTTCAACTCCTTCAAGTGTTATGTTGATATCGATACGCTTGGGATGGGTATCGATGACCAAAGAGGTGTATCGGTACACGTTATTGGGTATCGATACCCACTAGGTAATCTCCCTAAAAAATATGTTTTGAGTTCGAGAGACCTATAATTCGAGGAATAAGTTCCAATGGGCTTCAAAAGTGGTAAAATGATGGGTAAAACTGAAAAACTGAGATTTAAACCCCTTATACGTGCATAACGAGTAATAACTTATTAAAACCTTGGGTGATTTGTTAGTGTTGAAACAATAAGGATCCGTGGCAGATTGGATAATTATTGTAGCTACGTAAGGGTATACATATGGTTGAGTTACCTTGATTGTTGGGATCCGGATACTCAATGAAAAAAAGAGTGTGTTGCAACACTATGGTTTGCCAAAGCTATGTGGCACTGGGTCTCATTCGAAGATGCTCGACGAGAGATTTCGATCATAGGTGTAAGTTCCCAAAACTGTGTGGCACTAGGCCTCACTCTAGGTTTATTGGTATGATGTATATATGTTGTGTGAGGTTAATTGCTCCCCATTGTTTGCTATGTATTTAGGCGGCTATAGGAAGCGCTAATATTGTTTAGCCACATGTTCATATTTATGGTTTGTATGAAGCATGTTTGAGTGGAAGCGTATCCACTTGGTCGAGGGTGTTACATTTAGTGGTATCATAGCCTAGGGAAGCCCTGGGGTTGTCTAGATAGTGCTGTATAGGTGTCTAAGGAATACGTTGCCCATAAGTCGAAGTTGTACTTGTTTAGGCTGAATATTCATTGGTGTAACCTTATTTGTTTGCTTGTGCAGAAAGTAATCATGTCGAGGAGAGCACGAGATCGAGAGGAGAGTTAGGGCCCCCGATAAGGGAGCTATGATAAGGATTATATTCCTGATTCAAAGGATGATAAGGTTGAGGGGCTAATTATTTCTCTCATCTATACCAAGCCCTTTACTGGATTCTAAGGGCCATACCTAGGCCTTTGGCTCCCCATTGTGAGGCACCAATTGAGAGGGTGCGTTACCACAGTGCAGCAAATTTTCTTGGAACAGGATAAGACAATCCAATTAAGGTGGATAAGTGGTTAAGAGATACCTAATGGATCATGCAACAGATGAGGTTGGAGCCTGAAGATAATTTGACATGTGTCATTTCCCTGTTGAAGGAGAATGCTTGAGAATAGTGGGAGACCATAGAGTTGGGATGGTATCCTACCCAACCTTCATGGAACGAATTCTTGGATAAATGTATGAAAAAGTGTATAGGAGAAACACACATTGATGGTTTGAGGGATCGGTTCAACCATTTGGTCCAAGGGAATCGATCAGTCTTTGAATATGAACAAGAATTTCTACAGTTGAGTATGTATGCCCCCGAATTGATCCCTACAGAGAAGATAAGGTGCAAGAGGTTTCTAAAGGGTTTAAGGAAAGAAATCCAGACCTACTTGGTTGCTACCCACTGAAAGTGTTTTCAAAATTGACTGCTAATGCCAAGTCGCTTGAGCAAGTGCAAGGTTTGACCTACGACCCGATTGGAGGGCAAGAGAGCTCGAGTAGGAGAACCCAAAACTTCTCCAACAACTTGTAGTCTTATTCCAAAAGGAACAGAAAAATGATAGAACCAAGGTAGAGGAGCTTCAAAGAAAAGTTTAAGGTTAGACCAGTTTTCGATTAGTGTGGACATAAGCATAGAGGCGAGTGTTGGGTTGGCCAGAGTTTGTTTTGGTTGTCGGTCATCAAATCATTATATAAGGGATTGTTTGCCAGATACTAACACTACCCTAGTTCAGACGTAGAGGACATCTTACCTAGCTCAAAAGTGTTGAGGCTTTGCTAAGGTAGGAGCGAGCCATATGTTGGGACATCATAGTGGGGGTACGGTCCAGTCCACTGCAAGGGCACCTATAAGACATCACACAGTCAAGGCTCAAGAGGACTATGAGGCTATCAACATCATATCAGGTACATTTACCTTATTTTATATTCCCATTGTTGCTCTTGTAGATTCAGGATCTACCCATTTCTACATCTATAGTGGAATATCCCAGCTGATGGGTATTCTTGCTGAGGATCTAGAGATGGGAGTTTGTATGACTAGCCTTTTGGGGTATGATGTTTTGGTGGATAAGTGTATTAGAGGTATTCGATTGAGGTTCAAGGTTTGGTCTTTCCGATCGATCTGATGGTTTACTATTTTATGAGTTTTATGTTATCCTAAGGATGGATTGGTTGTTTGAGCATGATGAGAGGTTAGGTTGTATAGCTAAGAGCCTTAAGCTTCATGGTTTAGATGGGGCCAAGTTGGTGGTGAAGAGTAAGAGAAATCCTTGATTTTCCAATGTAGTGTCGGCCTTGGTGGCACAAAAAATGATACAGCAAGGTTGCGAGGCCTTCTTAGCTCACGTGGTTGACACAAAAGTTGAGAGTCTGACTCTTGAGAACCTTTGGACTATTAGAGAGTTTGTCGGTGTGTTTCTAAAAGAGTTGCATGGACTACCTCCAGATCGTGAGCTAGAGTTTCAAATAGATGTGATGTATGGCAAGGCACCAATGTCTATTACACTGTATTGCATGGCACCGACAGAATTGAGGGAGTTAAAGAATCAGATTCAAGAGTTATTGGAAAAAAGGATTTATCTAACCAGGCCTCTCACTTTGGGGTACACGAGTCTTGTTTGTTAATAAGAAAGAAAGGTCAATGAGGATGTGCATTGACTGTCGTCAGCTCAATAAGGTGACAGTGAAGAACCATTATCCCCTACCAAGGATAGCTGACCTATTTGAATAGTTGAGAGGTGCCCGCGTGTCTTTGAAGATCGATTTGAGGTCGAGTTACTACTAGTTGAAGGTAGTAGAAAATGATGTTCAGAAAACCGCTTTCAGGATACGCTAAGGACATTATGAGTTCTTGGTAATACCTTTTGGGCTTACCAACTTTTATGGACTTGATAAACTAAATTTTCCAGCCATATCTTTATCAGTTTATTGTAGCCTTCATTGATGATATCTTGGTGTATTTGAGCTCGAAGGAGGAACACGACTATCACCTTCATGTTGTCCTTCAGACCTTGAGGGAAAGATAGTTTTTTTGTCAAGTCTAGTAAGTGTGAATTTTGGCTCTTTAAGGTGGCATTTTTGGGCCACATATTGTATCGGATGGGATCCATGTTGATTCATAAAAGATTTAGGTTGTGGTAAAATGAAAACCACCTAGGAATATCATAGAGGTCTATTATTTCCTTGGGCTTGCCGGATATGACTATGTTTTGTCAAGGGATTTTCCATTATAGTGGCACCTATGACCAAGTTGTTTCATAAAGGGGTTCTGGTTCAATGGGATGAGATAACACAATAAAGCTTTGAGCACTTCAAGGCTTATCTAATCGAGGCTCAAGTTTTAACGCAACCCAAGTTGGGAAAGGATTATATTGTTTTAGTGATGCTTCTTTGAATAGGCTTGGTTGTGTTCTCGTGCAAGAGGGTAAGGTGGTTTCTTATGCCTCGAGACAACTAAAGCCTCATGAATAGGATTATCATACGTATGATTTGGAGCTTGTCGCAGTTATATTTGCGTTGAAGATCTAGAAGCACTATCTGTATAGAGAGAAGTGTTATATCTACACTGACTATAAGATTTTAAAGTATTTTCTCACGCAAATGGAGTTGAATTTAAGGCAAAGATGATGGATTAAGCTGCTAATGGACTAAGATTGAATCATAGAGTGTCATCCTGGTAAAGCTAATATGGTGGTTGATGCCTTGAGTAGGAAGTCTATGTCAGACTTAAGGGAGATGTTTGCCCATTTGAGGATGATCGAGGATGGTAAATTGTTAGCTGAGCTTCGTGTAGAGCCTATCTTAGTGCAAGAGATCAAGAGGACGCAAGTTTTAGATGAAGAGTTGGTATCAAAGATAGAGATGGTTCAAAGAGGTGAGACATTCAATTTTAAAGTACAAGATGATGGGATCTTATACTTCAACGATCAGTTGTGTGTTCTAGCTTTAAAGGATTTACGGGACCGTATCCTACGAGAGGCGCACTATATTCTGTTAGCTATGCATCTGGGGAGTAATAAGATGTATCAAGATCTCTGTCCCTTTTATTGGTAGCCTAGTATGAAAAGAGATGTATCCGATTTTGTGACCATATGTTTGGCTTGTCGGCAAACTAAGGACGAACACAAAGTTAATTCAGGATTGCTTTAGCCTATCCAGATTCCACAATGGATGTGCGATCACGTGACCATGGATTTTGCGACGGGTTTGCCATTAACCCAAAGGAAGAATGATCCTATATAGGTGATAATTGGTCGATTGACTAAGTATGCTCATTCTTTTCCTGTGCGTATGGATTTTATACTCAAGGGGTTAGCATGGTTGAACATCTAAAAGATTGGGGGGTTGTATGGAGTACCATAATCAATCATATCGGATAGAAATCCCCAGTTCAAGGCAAGGTTGTGGAAAAAGATTCATGAGGCAATGGATACCAAGTTATATTACAGTACAGCTTTTTACCCTCGGACCGATGGCCAATCTAAGTGAGTTATCTAGATTTTGGAAGATATGCTCAGGTGTTATATCATTGATTTCGAGGAGAGTTGGGAAGAGTAGTTACTACTTATTGAGTTTGCCTATAACAACAGTTTCCAATCAAGCATCAAGATGGCTCCTTTTGAGGCCTTGTGTGGGTGCAAGTGTAGGACCCCCTTATGTTAGACCGAGCTCAATGAGAGAAGAATTGTGGGATTAGATTGATTAGACAAACTGAGGAGAAGGTTCGAATAATCAAAGAAAGATTGCAAGCGGCCTTTGATTGTCAAAAAGCTTATGCGAACCAAAAGCGTAAGCACATCTAGTATGAGGTGTGTGACAAAGTGATCCTCAAGGTGTCATCATGGAAAAGAGTAATCTGCTTTGGGCAGAAGGGCAAGTTGAGCTCGAGGTTTATCGAGTCGTATGAGATTTTTGAGAGGGTTAGAACTGTAGCTTACTGGATAGACTTGCCCTTACATATAACACCATCCATAATGTGTTTCACGTGTCTATGTTGAGATGTTGGCGTTATGATCTTTCACATGTTATTCTGCTCGAATAGATTGAGATCAACACCAGCTTGACCTGCGAAGAAGAACTAATAAGAGTTTTGTACAAATGGGTCAAAGAATTGTGTAAGTGTATACCCCTTGTAAAGATGTTATGGAGGAACCATGAGGTCGAGGAAGCTACATGGAAGATGGAGGATGATTCGAGGTTGTTGTATCCACATCTATTTCCATAAGGTAAATTTCGAGGACAAAATTTTCTTTAAAGATGGGAGAGTTGTAACGACCTATATTTAAGACTCTTAGGGTTGGTTTAACCCGAGCTGTGGGCCTCGTGTGTTTGGGCCATGAGTTGGGCTTTCGAGAGCCTTGTAGGCTTGCTTGTTGTTGATGGGCTTGGGGTGTTGGACTTGTGTAAGTGTAGGTGATAGGTGGGAGGGTAAAAAGGTAAAGTATCCATTTGTTTGAAGGAGGTCTTAATTTTCTCCTGTAGAAAGCAATTGTGATGATCTCACCTTGTCTTCCTCATTTTCCCCATCTTTCATTTTTCATCTCTCTCGCAAGAACCTAAGGTTAAAGCTTAGAACTTTATGGTTTTGATTTGGATTTTCAGAATTCTTGTCAAGAGAGTTGGAAGCTACGTTTAAGGATCTATGTTTCAAGGTAAGTTTTGATGGTTTTAGTGGAGGTTGGAAAATAGATGTTTGGTGGGGGTTGAAGGGGAAGAACTGTAATGGGAGATTTAACTTCATTTCTTGTTGTGTGGTTCTTCTTTTTTTAAATTCTAAGTCTCCAGCAACATTGTAACTTGTTTTACAACATTCTCTTGCAGTGAAAGAAGTTGGAAACTCCTCCAATGAACAAGGGAATATGAAAGCTTGCAGCTCGGGCTAGGGGTTTCACTCTCTTTTGTAAGATTAAGGTTAGTACACTACTAACTCCTTTGTGTTCCTAAAAATAATAGATTTGATTGTCTTGTTGCTTGGTTGAATGCTTGAGACCTCTATAATGGCTAATCCTAAGGTTTGTGTTATTATGGCTTAAAAATAGTAGGAAACCACTCAAACCCCTTCCCATAACTTGTAGGTTCATTTTTGGGTCTTAAGTTTGGGTTTTGGAAGCATGAGAGGCGACTTTCGAACTCCAAAAAATGAGTTTTGGGTTCGAGTACCGATACGAATTGAATGTGTATCGGTACCCTATGTCTTTGTAACGCCCCAATTTTGGGCCTAGCTGTTTTGGGGTTGGGTAGACGGTCTACTGTAACGGGTTAGAGATTCGAGTCGAATTCAGGAGCGAATATTTTTTGAAAGATAAAAATATGGAAAAATGTTTAAAAATCATATTTTAAAATATTAAAAATATTGGTAAAAGCAATTTTGGAAAATGAGCTTTGGAAGGGTGACATTTTGTCTAGTGACCAAAATGTAATTTTTGAAAACTATTTTTAAAGGTGGCTATTTTGTAAATAGTCAAAACTTTGAATCTTCAATGAGCTATTTTACTATTAGGTCTAATCTAAGTTTTCTCTTAATTAGGATTATTTTTAAAAGAGTTTTAATTAAAAGAATTAAAAAGGATTTAGTTAAAATGAGGTATTTTTCAAATCACAATTTGACGTAACTTTCTTTCCCTCATATTTTCTCTCAAAATAATCTCAGTCAAACACTCTTTTTCTTATCAGAGATTCAAGGTAATGATCTTGTTTTCTTTACTCTTTGGTTTGTTAAATGATTCTTCAAATTGTTTTCCAAAAATCTCATTGAATCTCGTTGTTTTTAAAGAGGAAAACATCCAATTAAGGGGAAACTCACTCATTGGAGGCTCAGTTTTGTTCTTCTCCTCTAATGAAAGGTTTTTTACTGAAATTCCCAAGTTCTTGACTTTTAACATATTTTTTCTAATAGGTTTTAATTAATTAATTATGGATTTTAGCTTAATTGAGGTTTAAGTGATGGAATCTTGTGGTTTTTGAATTGGATCTATCTTTTTCCAGTGTTGGGGATTGATTTCAATCTTATTTTGGATGTATTATAATGTGGATAAGTTGTTTTTAACAATAGAATCCCATAATTGGTTGAATCTCTAATTATTTAGGTTGTTAGCTAAAAGTTTTTAGTTGTTTTTGGAGTGTGATCTTTGCTGAAAGTAAAAGGATGTTGTAAAAGTGTTTTTAGATATCAATTGATGAAGCTTGATGTGTTAAATCGTTATATTATGGTTGGGTTAAGATTGAGAAGTGTTTGAGGATGGTTTCGGTAAGTTTCGGATGAGTTTTGAGTGGGCATCTTGAGAGCTTCAGGATTTTGGGTTGAAACAGAGAGTTGGATGCATTTTAATGCATGTTTTGTAATACCCCAAAGTATAGTCTAGTAGTACGTTACTAAAATATTGATAACTTAATTTAATGATACCCTTGAAAATTGATGATTAAATAAGAAGTTAGGATCAAATTGAATGTAATGAGAAATTAGATAGTTAAATTCCTAAGTGTTAAACCGTATAGGATGTCAAGTTTTTGGATTGCATGTTAAATAAATATCACAAATGGGCTGGTACACATGGCAATTATGGGTTAAGACTTGTGCTAAGAAGGGGTCTTGGCCACATGGGAGATAACTAAGTGTTGTCTTCTTCATCCCCAAAATAAGGACCGAAACTCAACTTTGGGATGGGGAGATGAGCTGGTTGCTATGGAATCACAAAAATTGATTTTAGTTTGCTAAAATTCTTGAGTTTTGATTTGACCATACTAGAGGGGAAGGTAAGCATTCTTTTCTCATTCTTTACGTAGGGTTTATTGTGAATTTGGATTTAAACTTTCATGCATTGTGTTGTCATTAGTGACATTGGAAGATTAGACTCATAATATGAATTTCTTGTTTCACCGTTTTGTGACTTTATAACAAAGTTAAGATGTTAAATCTTTTGATAATGAATCCTATAGTTATTTGAGTTGTACAAAACATTCATGAACTGGAAATTGGTGGTTATATTGCTTAATAGGTACGGTATGGGGCTGTTTTGTATATATAAGAAAATTTTTGATTGTTTGGTACTGATAAAAACAGGGGAGGGTCTGGTTGTAATTATAATGAGTTAATAATACTTGGTACGGATTGCTTTGGTTTGAATATTTGAAAACATGAGAAAATGGAGATCGTTTTGAGTAAGAATGAAAGAATAGGGATTGTTTTGCATATGTATGAAATTCATGGACTGTTTTGATCACATATATGTATGCACATGAATTTAGGGCTATTTTGAATAAATTTGAATGCATGAGGATTGTTCTGAATACATATGTAAATAAGTTGAATTAACATGTTAGAAGTGTTATCTAAGTGATTAAAGAAGCTAGAAACTTAAGCTAGGGTAATCTGCCCAGAAAACTCTGTTATGGGCAGTAACTTTGAAAAATCACCAAAAATTGTATAAAGAGAATTTAAGGCTGAAAATTTTATGGATAATGCCTTTACATGTCTAAATTCATTAGAAGAAAACATAATTGAATTCTGAATTATAGAATGAATGGTAGAGAAGAAACACTAGGGACAGTGCAAACTGTCCAGTGTTGTAGATTGCCCTATCTTTAAGCTAAAAACTGTATTAATTGGTAAAGAATTAAAATGCAAGCCTATATGGTTAGAACGATAATTAAGTTAGCTTTCCAACGCTGTAAACCATTTGAAATTCTAACGTAGGGAATGAAAGTTATGCATGTTTTAGTAAATAGTGCACATGCTGTCAGGCAGCAGCAGCCTTAATGTTTTGAAATGAATGAATTATATGTATCGTTGCCCTGTTTGAAGAAATGAATGTATCTTGTCTTGACCTTGATTTACTTGTATAATATGTTAGAGCGAGAAGAGAAGATTGGAAAATTGTCTAAGGAGGAGCATCCAAAAGCTAGAAACAAGGGGATATGGATCCAAGATTAGCTAAGCTTGGAGTATTGTGAGTGTAGTTTAATATAGGGTTGGGACTTAGGTCCTAACCAAAGATGCATGTTTATTTCTTGTTATTTCATGCCATGTTAATACACTTGAT
Organism: Hibiscus mutabilis; assembly: GCA_019671005.1. Classification (NCBI taxonomy): domain Eukaryota; kingdom Viridiplantae; phylum Streptophyta; class Magnoliopsida; order Malvales; family Malvaceae; genus Hibiscus; species Hibiscus mutabilis. The sequence goes on along the minus strand of CM033728.1, from coordinate 20,946,444 downwards.
TTAAGCTTAGTTGTGATGAAAAAGTGGAGGAATGGTTTAAGCTAAAACTTGGGATCTAATAGTAAATGTATGTTGTTGAATTATCTAGGAAGAAAAGTGAAAAACAAATGCTTGAACCTTGATGCCTTGACTGTGATTAATTCGATTGAATACTTGGATGTACCACTATGATTTAAATTCTTGTTAACATGATATAAATCTTGAATTAAAGATTTTGCTTGATGCCTAAGAAATGGCATATGTTAGTTGCTTGCTTGAATGACAATATTAAATTGCAAAGTGTAGAGTTAAGGCTCAATTGGCCTAAGGGTTGTATATATAAGTATGATCTTGCAATGTATCGCTTGAAATGATCCTTGAATAAGCTATTTCTTAACTTAAACATGTAATACTTGAATAAGTGATTCGTAATTGAACAAAGCCTTGGTTGTTAGTGGTCATAGGTAGAAGGGCATGCCTTAAAGTCTATAGCTCATTGTGTTAGGGTGGACTATGGTCCAGGGCTAAGGCCCCTAATTGGCAACAAATAGAGGGTACGTATGTGTGGTCTTTGACAACAGTATGAGGGTTGACCAGTACTACGGTACATCTTGTGGCGATAGTTGGTTGGAAACTCAATTACCTGGACATAAACTAAAGAAAGCAAATGAGAAATAATTAAAGAGTAAAGCTTATATGATACTTGAGTGTCTTGATACTTGAACTACTTGATACTTGAATTACATGATACTTGAGTTTCTTGATATATGAACTACTTGATACTTGAATTACTTGACACTTGAATGCCTTGACACTTTAATTACTTAATACTTGAATTGCTACTTGAATGGTTTATAATCCTTCTTGCATCGATGTGTGCCTAATGTTTTGCTTGAAATGATATGTCACTAAGTTTAAAAATGATAAGTATGCATTTAAAGCTTGAATTTGAACTACTTCCAACTTGGACTAGGCTCAAACTTAGTTAATTGATACATGTCTTAACAATTGGTTAGAACTAGTTACTTCCTCACTAAGTACATTCTTGTACTTATCACTTTCGTTTCCATTCTTCCCAACCACAGGTTAAAGGATTCGATCATTGCTTGATCCTGAAGCCTGAATTCTTGAGCTGGAAGCATGACACGAGCATAGCTAAAGTATGGTTCATACTTGTTTTGTACTCCCCTAGTTGGTGGCACTTAGTTTTATATAATGTCTAGTGCATGCATTTTGAACACTTGAACTTGTATATGTATATATGTCTTGAATGGGCCTATCATGTTATGAACTTGGTGGTTAATGTAAATTAAGTAATGAACTCTAATTCTATGCAATGGAAATGTATCTTGCTACGCATATAAGTATTGATATGTATCTAATGAATGTTCAAAGTAATTGACCTAGACTTTTATGCCTATTCGAATGACTTGTATAATGTGATAATTACTTGTGTGATCATACCATGTTGTTTATATACTTTTATAAGCTTGAATGGTAAATGCCGAAAGGTAAGGGTGGCATATGCTTGATTGGAATTAAGGTATGTGCAATAGATCTTGATTAGTAAGTTATGCATGAAATGTTATATGCAATCAAGATAATGAACAATAAAATGAAAATGGAAACTTGTTTGCTTTGTGGTTTCGAATGATGATGATGGATGATAATTGAAATTTTCGGTAACCTATAATAAATGTAAAGATGATTGCTTACATTTAAGTATGAATATTTGGTTGCTTGCTAGTTAAGTAACTCATCTAATAGGGATGATTTAACGCATTCTTGCCTCGTTCTTGCTTGTATTGTACTCGGTAACACTCACAAAACGGTTTCCTACTAACTCGGGGTAAGGGTGTTACATTTGTTTGGTAATCAGAGCTTTTTAGTCAGTTTTAGAACTAAACTGGGCTCTCTTGTATCATATAGGATACGTGTGCCACCTAGGAGACTTGTATTGTATAGCTTGTGTCTTTGCTTAACTAAACTGAACCCCTAATTATTCTCTTTAAACGTAGAAAGTCTGAAACAATGCTCGCTCGGGACGATGAAAGTCCCATAGGCTCCTCGAATGAAGGAGATCGTGTGAGGATGGAACAGAATCCTCCACAGCAACAAGCTGAACCTAGAGCGCAAGCTCAACCTTGATTGTAAAATTGAACTTAAAGCCTGAAATTGTAAAACAAAGCCTTGTAGTTTCGAACCCAATAGGGGGAATTAAAAACATAAGTTTTATCTGTAGAAAATGTTCCCTATTCATTCGAAATGTACCTTTTCTTGTTAATCTATATGTACTACCAACTTGTAAGTTCGATCTAGTACTGGGACTAGATTAGTTAAGCAAGCATGAAGCCTGTGTAGATTGCCTAAATAGGAGGCTTTACCTCTGGGGTTTAGGAAAGGAATCAATTTTCTAATTGATAAGAAACTGACCTCAACCTTTGCTACTATGGTCTTACAAGATGAACTTGAATTCGGTTTACCTAGTGTGCCTATTGTATCTGAATATCTCGATGTTTTTCCGAGGAACTCTCTAGTCCCCCTCCAACCAGAAAAGTAGAGTTCGGGATCGATGTCCAACCTAGAACAACTCTGGTGTCCATCACACCTTTTCGAATGGCACATATTGAGTTGAAAGAACTCAAGAAGCAACTCCAAGAGCTACAAGACAAGGGTTTCATTAGGCCTAACTCGTCTCCCTAGGGTGCTCCAGTCTTGTTCGTGAAGAAGAAAGATGGGACTATGAGACTCTGTATTGATTATAGACAATTGAACAAGCTTACTATCAAGAATCGATATCCTCTCCCAAGGATTGAAGATCTTTTCTATCAACTCAAAGATGTCGTAGTATTCTCAAAGATCGATTTATGATCAGGATACTACCAAATGAGGGTAAAAGAAAAAGATGTACCCATGGCAGCCTTTTGTACTTGATATGGCCATTTTTAATTTCTTGTAATGCCATTCGGGTTAATGAATGCTCTGACTGCTTTCATGGATCTCATGGACCGTGTATTCAAGCCCTATCTTGACAAGTTCGTGGTCATTTTTATTGATGACATTTTGGTGTATTCTCGGAATAAGGAAGAACATTCTGAACGCCTCCGAATCATATTGCAAACTCTCCGAGAACGTCAATTGTTTGTAAAGTTCTCTAAATACGAATTTTGGCTATCGAAAGTTTCGTTTCTTGGACATGTTATCTCGGCAGAAGGGATTAAAGTATAACCAAGGAAGATTCAATCTATCTTGGATTGGAAACCTCCGAGGAATGTTGGTGAGGTCAGAAGCTTTCTCGGTTTAGCCAGGTATTATCGACGTTTTGTCAAGGGATTCTCATCCATTTCGCAAGTTTGACTAAGCTAAATCGCAAAGATACACCCTTTGTTTGGTCAGAGAACCAACAACGAAGCTTCAATCAGCTTAAACAAGCCCTGACTCATGCTCTTGTTCTCATCCAACTAGTATCTGGCAAGGAATACACTGTTTATAGTGATGCATCTCATTTGGGACTAGGATGTGTCCTAATGCAAGATGGAAACGTGGTAGCTTACGCTTCAAGATAGCTAAAACCACACGAGTGAAACTACCCTACACACGATCTAGAATTGGCAGCTATCGTGTTTGCACTCAAAGTTTGGAGACATTACTTGTACGGGGAGAATTGCAACTTGTTCACAGACCACAAGAGCCTCGAATACCTCCTAACTCAGAAAGACTTGAACTTGAGGCAAAGGAGATGGCTACATTTACTTAAAGACTACGATTTAGTTATCGACTACTATCCGGGAAAGCAAACGTGGTTGCTGATGCCCTTAGTCGCAGACCAAACTCGGGTAAACCCTTAAATCTAAATCCTAGAATAATTCATTCGAAATGTTCATTTCTTGACTTGCAAGTAACCATTCGAATTAGACCTTTCTTGACTCACAAGTAACTATTTGAAAATCTCCCTTAATGATCTTTTCCATTCGTTTATAGCTTCATTGGCTATCATTGCTCATTTCTATTTAACCAAAGGAAGGAAATTCTTGTCTGAACTTCAAGTTCAATCTAGTCTAATCTTGAGAATCAAAGAACTCCAACAAATTGATCTCGATCTTCAGAAGATCATGTCCAAGCTAGACTCTAGGTCTAATTCTGACTTCTCCCTCAAGTTGAATGGACTCCTCTATTTCAAAGATAGAGTATGTGTTTCTAACAACGAGGAACTAAAAAATAAGATGTTACAAGAAGCTCACCAAAGCTCTTTCTCGATTCACCCTGGATCGGTTAAGATGTACAAGGACCTAAAGCCACTATACTGGTGGCCAGGCATGAAATCGACTATCACAGACTTTGTTTCAAAGTGCTTATCTTGTCAGAGGGTCAAAGCCGAGCATCAAGTCCCTACTGGATTGCTCCAACCAATCAAATTCCCCCAGTGGAAATTGGATCGGATTACAATGGACTTCGTTACTGGTCTTCCTTCCACTCCAAGAAAGAATGATGTTGTGTGGGTGATTGTTGATAGATTCACAAAGTCTACTCATTTCATCCTTGTTCGAATGCACATGAGCTTGGAAACCTTAGCTGAGCTATACATCCGTGAAGTGATTCAATTACACGGTGTACCTACAGCTATAATTTTCGATTGAGACCCCATATTTGCTTCTCGATTATGGAATTCTTTGCAAAAAGCCCTTGGAACCAAAGTGCATTTGAGCATAGCCTTTCATACTCAATCAGATGGACAATCTAAAAGAATTATTCAAGTACTTGAAGACATGCTACGTGCTTGTGTTATAGACTTCGGAAAGAACTGGGAGAAATCTCTACCCCTAGTAGATTTTGCTTATAACAATAGCTACCAAACATCTATCCAGATGGCTCCCTTCGAATCTCTATACGGAAGGAAATGTAGAACTCCCTTGTGTTGGTCTGAATTGGGAGAAAACAAAGTATTAGGACCTCAACTACTTAGAGAAACCAAGGAACAAGTGAAAATCATACATGATCGATTGAAACAAGCCTTTCATAGACAGAAAGCCTATGTAGACTTGAAAAGGAGAGACACCCAATACAATGTTGGAGACAAAGTCTTCCTGAAAGTGTCCCCTTGGAAGAAAGTCTTTCGATTTGGAAGAAAAAGGAAACTCAATCCCCGATTCATTGGTCCATTTGAAATCATTGGAAGGATAGGGCCAGCGGCCTATCGATTAGCTCTTCCTAGTGAATTTGATAAGATCCATAATGTCTTCCATGCTTCCATGCTTCGAAGATATTGATTTGACCCATCCCATGTCCTTGATCCTGAAGAAGTTGAATTGAATCCCGACCTATCGTATGAAGAAGAGCCAATACAAATACTTGACAAAGAAGTTAGAAGACTCCGAAACAAGAATGTTCCCTTGGTGAAAGTGTTATGGAGAAATCATAAAATAGAAGAGGCAACTTGGGAACCTAAGGCTACAATGAAAGATCAATATCCTCACCTATTCAATTCAGGTAAATTGGAGGGAAAATTTATTTTAAGGGGGAGAATTGTAATACCCCAAAGTATAGTCTAGTAGTATGTTACTAAAATATTGATAACTTAATTTAATGATACCCTTGAAAATTGATGATTAAATAAGAAGTTAGGATCAAATTGAATGAAATGAGAAATTAGATAGTTAAATTCCTAAGTGCTAAACCGTATAGGATGTCAAGTTTTGGGATTGCATGTTAAATAAATATCACAAATGGACTGGTACACATGACAATTATGGGTGAAGACTTGTGTTAAGAAGGGGTCTTGGCCACATGGGAGATAACAAAGTGTTGTCTTCTTCATCCCTAAAATAAGGATCGAAACTCAGCTTTGGGATGGGGAGATGAGCTGGTTGCAATGGAATCACAAAAATTGAATTTAGTTTGCTAGATTTCTTGAGTTTTGAATCGGTCATACTAAGGGGGAAAGTAAGCATTCTTTTCTCATTCTTTACGTAGGGTTTATTGTGAATTTGGATTTAAACTTTCATGCATTGTGTTGTCATTAGTGATATTGGAAGATTAGACTCAAAATATGAATTTCTTGTTTCACCGTTTTGTGACTTTATAACAAAGTTAAGATGTTAAATCTTTTGATAATGAATCCTACAATTATTTGAGCTGTACAAAACATTCATTCAGTGGAAATTGGTGGTTATATTGCTTAGTAGGCACGGTATGGGGCTATTTTGTATATATAAGAAAATTTTTGATTGTTTGGTACTGATAAAAACAGGGAGGGTCTGGTTGTAATTATAATGAGTTAATAATACTTGGTATGGATTGATTTGGTTTGAATATTTGAAAACATGAGAAAATGGATATCGTTTTGAGTAAGAATGAAAGAATAGGGATTGTTTTGCATATGTATTAAATTCATGGACTGTTTTGATCACATATATGTATGCACATGAATTTATGGCTATTTTGAATAAATTTGAATGCATGAGGATTGTTCTGAATACATATGTAAATAAGTTGAATTAACATGTCAGAAGTGTTATCTAAGTGATTAAATAAGCTAGAAACTTAAGCTAGGGTAATCTGTCTAGAAAACTCTATTCTGGGCAGTGACTTTGAAAAATCACCAAAACTTGTATAAAGAGAATTTAAGGCTGAAACTTTTATGGATAATGACTTAACATGTCTAAATTCTTTAGGAGAAAACAGAATTGAATTCTGAATTATAGAATGAATGGTAGAGAAGAAACACTAGGGACAGTGCAAACTGTCCAGTGTTGTAGATTGCCTTATCTTTAAGCTAAAAATTGTATTAATTGGTAAAGAATTAAAATGCAAGCCTATATGGTTAGAAATATAATTAAGTTATCTTTCCAACGGTGTAAACCATTTGAAATTCTAACGTACGGAATGAAAGTTATGCATGTTTTAGTAAACAGTGCACATGCTGCCAGGTAGCAGCAACCTTAATGTTTTGAAATGAATGAATTATGTGTATCGTTGCCCTGTTTGAAAAAATGAATGTATCTTGTCTTGACCTTGATTTACTTGTATGATATGTTAGAGCGAGAAGAGAACATTGGAGAAGGGTCTAAGGAGGAGCATTCAAAAGCTAGAAACAAGGGGATTTGGATCCAAGATTAGCTAAGCTTGGAGTATTGTGAGTGCAGTTTAATATAGGGTTGGGACTCAGGTCCTAACCAAAGATGCATGTTTATTTCTTGTTATTTCATGCCATGTTAATATACTTGATTTAAGCTTAGTTGTGATGAAAAAGTGGAAGAATGGTTTAAGCTAAAACTTGGGATCTAATAGTAACATGTATGTTGTTGAATTATCTAGGAAGAAAAGTGAAAACAAATGCTTGAACCTTGATGCCTTCACTGTGATTAATTCGAATGAATACTTGGATGTACCACTATGATTTAAATGCTTGTTAACATGATATAAATCTTGAATTAACGATTTTACTTGATGCCTAAGAAATGGCATATGTTAGTTGCTTGCTTGAATGACAAGATTAAATTGCAAAGTGTAGAGCTAAGGCTCAATTGGCCTAAGGGTTGTATATATAAGTATGATCTTGCAATGTATCACTTGAAATGATCCTTGAATAAGCTATTGCTTGACTTAAACATGTAATAGTTGAATAAGTGATTTGTAATTGAACAAAGCCTTGGTTGTTGGTGGTCATAGGTAGAAGGGCATGCCTTAGAGTCTGAAGCTCTTTGTGTCAGGGTGGACTGCGGTCCATAGCTAAAGCCCCTAATTGGCGACAGACAGAGGGTACGTATGTATGGTATTTGGCGACAGTAGGAGGGTTGACCAGTACTACAGTACATCTTGAGTACTATGGTACATCTTGTGGCAACAGTTGGTTGGAGACTTGATTACCTGGACAACTAAATACCAAAGGCTTAAACTAAAGAAAGCAAATAAGAAATAATTAAAGAGTAAAGCTTACATGATACTTGAGTGTCTTGATACTTGAACTACTTGATACTTGAATTACATGATACTTGAGTGTCTTGATACTTTAACTACTTGATAGTTGAATTACATGATACTTGAGTTTCTTGATATATGAACTACTGGATACTTGAATTACATGATACTTGAATTACTTGACACTTGAATGCCTTGACACTTGAATTACTTAATACTTGAATTGCTACTTGAATGGTTTATAATCCTTCTTGCATCGATGTGTGCCTAATGTTTTGCTTGAAATGATATGACACTAAGTTTGAAAATGATAAGTATGCATTTAAAGCTTGAATTCGAACTGCTTCCAACTTTGACTAGGCTCAAACATAGTTAATTGATACATGTCTTAACAGTTGGTTAGAACTAGTTACTACCTCACTAAGTACATTCTTGTACTTATCACTCTCGTTTCCATTCTTCCTAACCACAGGTTAAAGGATTCGATCGTTGCTTGATCCTGAAGCCTGCATTCTTGAGCTGAAGCAAGACACAAGCATAGCTAAAGTATGGTTCATACTTGTTTTGTACTCCCCTAGTTGGTGTCACTTAGTTGTATATAATGTCTAGTGCATGCATTTTGAACACTTGAACTTGTATATGTATATATGCCTTGAATGGGCCTATCATGTTATGAACTTGGTGGTTAATGTAAATTAAGTGATGAACTCTAATTCTATGTAATGGAAATGTATCTTGCTGCGCATATAAGTATTGATATGTATCTAATGAAAGTTCAAAGTAATTGACCTAGACTATTATGCCTATTTGAATGGCTTGTATAATGTGATAATTACTTGTGTGATCATACCAAGTTGTTTATATACTTTTATAAGCTTGAATGGTAAATGCCGAAAGGTAAGGGTGGCATATGCTTGCTTGGAATTAAGGTATGTGCAATAGATCATGATTACTAAGTTATGCGTGAAAAGTTATATGTAATCAAGATAATGAACAATGAAATGAAAATGGAAACTTGTTTGCTTTGTGGTTTCGAATGATGATGTTTTATGGTGATGATAATAGAAATTTTTGGTAACATATAATGTATGTAAAGATGATTGCTTACATTTAAGTAATGAATATTTGGTTGCTTGCTAGTTAAGTAACTCATCTAATAGGGATGAGTTAACCCATTCTTGCCTAGTTCTTACTTGTATTGTACTCGGTAATGGTCCCGAACCAATTTCTTACTAACCTGAGGTAGGGGTGTTACATGTTTCCTCTGGTTTTGTGTGGCCAAATTAGGGGATAATCAAAGCGTAGCATCTTGAGGTGGTTTGAGGCTTGCCAGGAGCTTATTTCACGTTAGTAGACAAGGCTAAGTGAAATCGGTGAGTAGAAACGGTCTTAAAAGTATTTCAAAGGTTTGAAAGTGGTTTTGGAAGTTTAGGTTAAGTTTGAAACACTTACCTAAGATTGGAAGTAAGTTTCCCTCCTTTGCTCTTTAATATCGTTCGGATATGAGCATGTGTGGTTCATGTTTTGGTCGTAAACATGGTTTGATCTATCTACTATAAATGCATGATTTCTAAGTATATTTGCAATGGCTTAAAAGTATATTGATGTTAGTGAGAATTAGTTTTTATTCTGGTCAGGAATGTGGTATTGTTATGGCAATGTGGATTGCATGTGTGGGGATTTTTGTGTAATGCATTGTAAAACAATGAGTAAATGGTTTTGTAAATGATATATTGGCTATGTGACAAGGTGAGAAAACATTCGGATATAATTGGCATGTCATAGGATGAAGTTCACTATAATATGTTAAAAATTGATCATGGGTAAGAGTCCTTGAGGTACGCGGACGGCTACTCAAATTATAATGTTGTCACTTGGGTTGAGCGGTCGGTTCCCATTGTTGATCTTGCGGTTGGCAAGGGTGTTATATCATGTGGTCGACATGGTATAGGTCATAATGGTGGTCGACTATCATAGGAGATCCGTGTATCCGAAATGTAAGGTTAATGGTCGGTTACCTAAAGATTAGCGGTCGGCTAATCAAGGATAGAGGTCATCTATCAGGGGTCACTATAAATGCCAATATATGGAAAATTCAAGTGTTGAACTTATTTTATAATGCTTTGGAACAAAGCATGGTTTTTTTTATAATGCTTTGGGGGTTTAAGCATGTGGGATTTATTGTTTTGCGTAAGGTCGATATGCATGTTTTGAATTGGAATCATTGGAACTTGCTTAGGTCGTAAGCATGGAACAAGTGTTTGGATTTCAAGGGATTCAATGCATCATTGTTTTAAGAGCATCCTCAATAAGCAATTGTGCTTACGCTCTCTTTTCCCTAATAATGCAGAGCATTAAAGCTTGGAGGCAGCAAAGGCAAGGATTAGGTGATCCAAAGACAAGACTATTTGAGTATGAACTCGGTGTTAGTTTCTGGTTAATAAGGCAATATGATCGCCATGGATTTTGGGGATTTGTAATTCTATTTTCCCTAATTTTCAAGCATGTGTAATTCTGTGATTATGGAGTTTGATTGATGATGTTATGTTTTTCGTGCATTGTTACCTATGGTTGATGTTATGCTTTTCGTGCATTGTTACCTATGGTTGATGTTATGTGGTTATCTAGGTATGCATCTAGATGGTTTTGCTTAGATGACATGCTTTAATGAGCTTAACATGTTGATTATGGTATTAAAGTGATGTTGGTTTGATGCTTGTGCTGGTAAATGTATATTTGAGCATCTTGGTATGTTGGTGGAGTGTTTTAGGGAGCATGCCTCTAGATTAATCCTTATGGTGGCCTAAGCTTGTATGGTAGTTAAATCTTAGTGCAAGTGTTGATAAATGTATTGTTGGATGCTTATATGTATGTATGCAAGTTGCTATGACCTAAGTACATCTAGATTTGTGTGAAAAAATAGCTAAAAATGACATTATAGGCACAAGTGTACCAATATTCGATGGACCGTATCAGTACGGCTAGGCAAATTTAGGCACATGGGATTGGTATGGGTGTTCGGGTATCGGTACGATTAGGTAATATAAGCTTAAGCGTATCGGTACGAGCTCAGTAGTATCGGTACAATTTTACACTACTAGAAAATACTTTTTGGGACAGGTCCTGTGTACCAAATCCCTTATGACCCGTATCGGTACGACCTTTGGCAAATTTCAAATCAGGTTTTAATCTAACGTGGCGTACCAGTATGGCTTACACCATATCGAAACGTGGTTGTTAGGCTGTATCGATATGGCTAGTGGCGTGTCCATACCGGTGGCCATTAAAGCTGTTAATGTCATGGAAAGAAGGTTCTATTTCCTTTCATTTTAGTCCCCGAATGTTTATGACGCAATTGAATGTTTATGGATGATCTTTTTTACCTGAGATTTGGCATGTTAGCATGTCAATGGACTAATTGAGGATTGGTAACCTTAAATTTAATTTTGGTCCTCTAATTTAAAAGATTTACGTTTTAGTCCTCGTAATGAATGTGTTGCAATTGGTTGCTCTTTTGTGATTCGCTTCCCTCAAAAATTCACCTAATGCGAGTATGTGCATGTAGGACTAATATTTGGGATCTAGACAAGATAAAAAGAAAAAATGACTGACTTTTCGTAACCTTTCTCTGGTTTGCTTTAGTAAACCTAATATAGATCTCTCAGTTTGATCGTGCTTCTAGGTCGGGTAAAGAGGGTTATATTTGTTGGTATTAGAGACAGGTTACGAAAGGTTGGGATGTTGTTGTTCGGTTGTATGTCTTTGTTTGTTATGCATGGTGATTGTGTATATGTATGGTGATTGATTTACATCATGTTGGGGTACAAATTGGGAACACATTGCCTATTACCGAGGTTTTAAAATGTTTTATAAGATGGTCTTGGATCCTTTGCCTTATGTTAGCCAGACTTTAATGTGTTTGATGCTTTTGTTAGCATGGTTCGATGTGAGACACGTTCAATGGCTGGTAATGCCAAAAATGGGTAAAATAACGTTGAGGAAGAAAATCCCTCTAATGTTTTACCTCTTCCTCCTCTGTTGGTTCCTCCTGTCGATGTTGGGGCTGGTGGTGTACCCTTGGCTCATCAAGTGCTAGTATTTGGTGATCTGACTCCGTTAGTTCAGGAAATAACAGGAGTTTTTCAAGCAACGATGGCTAGAGTGCATGCGCAAGCACCAGCACCTACTGTGGCAGTTAACCCAGGGTTACCTTTGGAGCATCTCCGCAGTTTGAGAGGTGTTGAGTTTAAGGGTTTGAGCCCCGAGGTAGCCGAAGGATGGCTGAAGTATACGATTCATATTCTGAATCAGATGGGCTATAATGATGAGCGCAAGCTGGGTTATATCGTGTCGTTGTTGCATGGTGATGCTTATCATTGGTGGGTGACCACAATTGCTAATATTCCAGAGGCGGATGTAACTTGGGAGTTCTTTTGAATAGCTTTTAAGAAGAAGTATCTTGGTCCTCAGTATCTGGATACAAGGAAACGTGAGTTTATGGCCTTGGTTCAAGGCGGCATGCCCGTGGCGGAATATGAGATGAAATTTGTCCGTTTGAGTCAGTATGCCTTCGAGTTGGTTCTGGATGATCTTGAGAGGTTTGGGCATGAGCTCGAACAAGTGTGGGGATAATTTTGGTAATTCTGGAAAACAGGGTATAAGGTTTCGTGATAAGAGGCATAAGTTGGATCATAGGTACGGTGGCGGTGTTGGCCAGGGTAACCAAGGTGTTCGTATTATAGCTGAATATGAGTGTTGTGGTAGACGCCACACAGGTAAGTGCTGGGGAAATACCATGAGTTACTGGAAATATGGATCTTCTGGACACTTGAAGCGTGACTGTCCTTGTGCTGTGCGTGATGCACCGGTTTGGGCTGTTGTACCTGCTAGGGGCCGAGGTCGTAGCAGGGTAATTTTCAGAGACGCGAAGATGGTTAGAGAGCTATAGCCCATGCTGTTGTTGTACAAGCGAATAATGGTAGGCCAACGCAGATCTATACTCGTTGTGAGGGGTGCAACGATACTGATGTGATCGTAGGTACTTTCACCTTGCAATTTTTTTCGTTGTTTTCTTTAATTGATTCAGGGTCTACTCATTCATATATTTTAAGTGAGCATGCATCATTGCTGAATGTTCCTGTTGAGATCTAGGATGTTGGAATGTTAGTAACTAGTTCTTTTTGGGAGACGGTTACAACTAGAAGGTTGTATAGGCATTGTCCTTTGACAGTGCAAGGTCATGAATTTGTTGTAGATTTGATGGAGTTTCCATTTCATGGTTTTTACGTTATCTTGGGTATGAATTGGTTAAGTGAGCACAAGGCGGTGGTGGATTGTAAGCCCAAAAGGATTTCTCTGAAGTTGGTCGATGATTATGAGATTGTGGTGGTTGGTGAAAATGTGAAATTCTTGTCCAATGTTGTTTCGGCTACTCGAGCAGAGAGAATGATGTTTGATGGCTGCCAAGCTTATTTGGCTATTGTTATGAATCTGAAAGCCAAGGGTGCTCGGATGCAGGACATTCAAGTTGTATGTGATTATCCGAAAGTTTTTTTCTGAAGTGTTACTGGGTTTACCTTTGGATAGAGAGGTGGAGTTTCGTATTGAGACATACAAAGGTACAACTCTATTGTCTATTGCTCCTTATCAGATGGCACTGAAAGAGTTAAAAGAGTTGAAATTACAGCTTCAGCAGTTGTTAGATCATGGGTTCATTCAACCGAGTGTTTCTCCTTGGGGTGTTCCAGTTCTCTTTGTGAAAAAGAAGGATGGATCGATGCGTATGTGCATTGATTATCGCCAGTTGAATAAGTTGACGGTGAAGAATAAGTACCCGTTATCGTGGATTGATGACCTATTCGATCAGTTTTGTAAGGCAGTAGTGTTTTCAAAGATTAATTTAAGGTCGGGGTATTATCTGTTGAAAGTTAAGGATGTGGATGTTCATAAGACGGTGTTTCGTATAAGGTACAGACACTACGAGTTTCTGGTGATGCCATTTGGTTTGACGAATGCCCCGGCTGCTTTCATGGACATGATGAATAGAGTGTTTCATGAGTATCTTGATCAGTTTGTGGTGGTTTTTATCGATGATATACTCATGTACTCTCGTACCGAGGAGGAGCATGATCAACATTTGCGGATTGTGTTGCAAGTCTTGAAGGATAATTAGTTATATGCCAAGTTAAGCAAGTGCGAGTTTTGGCTCAAGAAGGTGATGTTTCTTGGACATATGGTATTCGCGAAGGGCATTCGTGTTGATCCACAGAAAATTGAGGCTATTCTCAACTGGAAACAACCTAAGACCGTGTCAAAAGTGCGTAGTTTTCTTGGGTTGGCAGGTTATTATTGCCGTTTTGTTAAGGGGTTTTCTAGTATTACATCTCCGTTGATAAAGTTACTGTAGAAGAATATTCCTTTTGTGTGGACGGAGAAGCAACAGCAGGGTTTTGAGAAGTCGAAGGAGGTTTTGACACATGTTCATGTGTTGATTCAGCCAGAATCTAGGAAGGAGTTTGTTGTTTACAGTGATGCATCGTATGTTGGCTTGGGCTGTGTGCTGATGCAGGATGGAAAGGTTGTGGCCTATGCGTCAAGGCAGTTGAAGGTTCATAAGCATAATTATTCAACTCATGATTTGGAGCTTGCGGCTGTGGTGTTTGCCTTGAAAATCTGTAGACATTATCTCTATGGCGAGAAATGTGTTGTTTTCACGGACCATAAGAGCTTGAAGTATTTGATGTCTCAAAAGGATTTGAACCTTAGGCAACAAAGGTGATTGGAGTTGCTTAAGGATTACAACTTGACAATTGAGTATCATCTTGGAAAGGCCAATATTGTTGCGGATGCGTTGAGTCGTAGGTAGCAGTTAAGCATAGGGTGATGTTTGCAAGGTTGAGTGTGAGGCGCGAAGGTGGGTTGTTAGCTGAATTGCAAGTTAAGCCTATGTTGTCACAAATGATTAAGGCTAAGCAATCGTTTAACGATTCTTTGGTTCTTCATGTTAAGGATATAGCGGATGGTATCCAATGGAATTTTATTTTGATGATGATGGTGTTCTGTGTTTTAAGGGCCGAATAGTGGTGCCGAAAGTCCCGGAGCTTATGCATACTATTTTGGCAGAGACACATTCTAGTCCTTTTGCTATGCATCCTGTTAGTACCAAAATGTATTGTGATTTGAAGAAAATGTACTATTGCATTGGATTGAAAAAGGATGTGGCGGAGTTTGTATCCAAGTGTATGGTGTGTCAGCGGGTTAAAGCTGAACATCAGATTCCATCTGGGTTGTTGCAACCGTTGATAATTTCAGAGTGGAAATGGGAGAGAATCACTATGGACTTTGTGACAGGGTTGGCGTTAACACCGGCTAAAAAAGATTCCATTTGGGTGATTGTTGATCGGTTTACAAAGTGTGCACATTTTTTGCCAGTGCATACGACGTACACCTTGGAAAGCTGGCGGATTTTTATATAGCTGAGTTTGTGCGTTTGCATAGGGTACCAAAGTCTACTATTTCAGATAGAGATCCGAGGTTCACAACAAGGTTTTAGAGATGTTTACATCACGTTTTGGGCTCGAGGTTGAGTTTCAGTATCGCGTATCATCCTCAGACGGATGGACAGTTTGAGCATGTTATCCAGGTCTTGGAGGATATGTTGAGGTGTTGTATTATTGAGTTCCAAGGAACCTGGGATAAGCATTTACCTTTGGTTGAATTTGCTTATAACAATAGCTATCAAGCGAGTATTTAGATGGCACCGTATGAGGCATTGTATGGTCGGAGGTGTCGTACGCCTTTGTGTTAGACTGAGGTAGGGGAAAAGCATGTTTCCTTATCGCATGTGTTGAAAGACATGGATAACAAAGTTAAGCTTGTGTGTGATCGCTTGAAAGCGGTTGCGGATCAACAAAAATCTTACGCGGATTTAAAGCATAGGGAAATTGAATATGCGGTAGGCAGTCGTGTGTTCTTGAAGGTGTCACCGTGGAAGAAGGTGATGCGGTTCGGACGTAAGGGTAAGCTTAGTCCGAGGTTTATTGGACCATATGAGATTGTGGAGCGGGTTGGTCCTGTGGCTTATCGGTTGAGGTTGCCTCCTGAGCTTGAGAAAATACATGATGTGTTCCATGTATCCATGTTACGGAGGTATCGGTTGGATCCTTCGCACGTTATGCCTGTGGAGCATATTGAGTTGAGATCGGATTTATCCTTTGATGAGGAGCCGGTGGAAACCCTTGATTCCAGCAGCAAGGTTCTGCATGGTAAGACGATAGAACTGGTTAAAGTCTTGTGGCGACATCAAGGTGTCGAGGAAGCCACTTGGGAAAGCAAGGCGAATATGTTGGAGCAATTTTTGTATCTTTTTCCTCCAGGTAAATTTTGATTATGAAATTTCTTAAGAGGGGGAGAGTTGTAATGCCCCGGTTTTGGGCCTAGCAGTTTTGGGGCTGTGTGACGGTCTAGTGGATCAGGTTAGAGATTTGAGTCAATTTCGGGAGTGAATATTTTTTGAAAGATAAAAATATGGAAAATGTTTAAATATCATATTTTAATATATTAAAATATTGGTGAAAGCAATTTTGGAAAATGAGCTTTGGAAGGGTGACATTTTGGCTAATAACCAAAATGCAATTTTTGAAAACTGTTTTTAAAGGTGGTTGTTTTGTAAAGAGTCAAAACTTTGAATCTTTAAGGAGCTATTTTACCATTTGGTCTAATATGAGTTTTCTCTTAATTGGGATTATTTTTAAAGAGTTTTAATTAAATGAATTAAAAAGGATTTAGTTAAAAGGTGGTTATTTTTCCAAATCATAATTTGACGTAACTTTCTTTCTCTCATATTTTCTCTCAAAATACTCTCAGCCAAACACTCTTTTTCTTATCAGAGATTCAAGGTAATGATCTTGTTTTCTTTACTCTTTGATTTGTTAAATGATTCTTCAAATTATTTTTCCAAAAATCTCATTGAATCTCATTGTTTTTCAAGAGGAAAACATCCAGTTAAGGGGAAACTCACTCATTGGAGGTAAGTTTCGTTCTTCTCCTCTAATGAAAGGTTTTTTTTACTAAAATTACCAACTTCTTGACTCTTTACATATGTTTTCTAATAGGTTTTAATTAATTAATTATGGATTTTAGCTTAATTGAGGTTTAATTGATGGAATCTTGTGATTTTTGAGTTGGATCTATTTTTTTCTAGTGTTGAGGATTGATTCAATCTTATTTTGGAAGTATTATAATGTGGATAAGTTGTTTTTAACAATAGAATCCCGGAATTGGTTGAATCTCTAACTATTTAGGTTGTTAGCTAAAGGTTTTTGTTGTTTTTGGAGTGTGATCTTTGCTGGAAGTAAAAGGATGTTGTAAAAGTGTTTTTAGATATCATTTGATGAAGTTTGATGTGTTGAATCGTTATATTATGGCTGGGTTAAGATTGAGAAGTGTTTGAGGTTGGTTTCGGTAAGTTTTGGATGAGTTTTGAGTAGGCATCTTGAGAGCTACGATTTTGGTTTGAAAAAGAGAGTTGGATGCATTTTAATGCATGTTTCCTCTGGTTTTGTATGGCCAAAATAGGGGATAATCAAAGCGTAGCATCTTGAGGTGGTTCGAGGCTTGCCGGGAGCTTGTTTCACGTTAGCAGGCAAGGCGAAGTGAAATCAGTGATTGGAAATAGTCTTAAAAGTCTTTCAAAGGTTTGACAGTGGTTTTTGAAGTTTAGGTTAAGTTTGAAACACTTACCTAAGCTTGGAAGTAAGTTTCCCTCCTTTGCTCTTTAGTATCGGTTCGAATATGAGCATGTGTAATTCATGTTTTGGTCGTAAACATGGTTTGATCTATCTACTATAAATGCATGATTTCTAAGTACATTTGCAATGGCTTAAAAGTATATTGATGCTAGTGAGCAATGGTTTTTATTCCGGTCGGGAATGTGGTATTGCTATGGCAATGTGGATTGCATGTGTGGGGATTTTTGTGTAGTGCATTGTAAAACAATGAGTAAATGGTTTTATAAATGATATATTGGCTATGTGACAAGGTGAGAAAACATTCGGATATAGTTGGCATGTCATAGGATGAAGTGCACTATAATATGTTAAAAATTGATCGTGGGCAAGAGTCTTTGAGGTAAGGGGTCGGCTACTCAGATTATAATATTGTCACTTGGGTTGAGCGGTCGGTTCCCCTTGTTGATGTTGATCTTGCGGTCGGCAAGGGTGTTATATCATGCGATCAACATGGTATGGGTCATGGTGGTGGTCGACTATTATGAGAGATCCGCGTATCTGAAATGTAAGGTTAACGGTCGGTTACGTAAAGATTAGCGGTCGACTAATCAAGGATAGAGGTCGTCTATCCGGGGTCACTATAAATGCCAATATATGGAAAATTCAAGTGTTGAACTTATTTTATAATGCTTTGGAATTAAGCATGGTTTTGTTTATAATGCTTTGGGGGATTTAAGCATGTGGAATATATTGTTTTGCGTATGGTCGATATGCATGTTTTGAATTGGAATCATTGGAACTTGCTTAGGTCGTAAGCATGGTTTGAAAACAAGTGTGTGGTTTTCAAGGGATTTAATGCATCATTGTTTTAAGAGCATCCTCACTAAGCAAGTGTGCTTACGCTCTCTTTTCCCTAATGATGAAGAGCATTAAAGCTTGGAGGCAGCAAAGGCAAGGATTAAGTGATCCAAAGACAAGACTATTTGATTATGAACTCGGTGTTAGTTTCTGGTTAATAAGGCAATGTGTTTGCCATGGATTTTGGGATTTGTAATTCTGTTTTCCCTAATTTTCAAGCATGTGTAATGCTTTCGTGCATTGTTACCTATGGTTGATGTTATGTGGTTGTCTAGGTATGCATCTAGATGGTTTTGCTTGGATGGCATGCTTTGATGAGCTTAACATGTTGATTATGGTATTAAAGTGATGTTAGTTTGATGCTTGTGCTGGTAAATGTATATTTGAGCATTTTGGTATGTTGGTGGAGTGCTTTAGGGAGCACGCCTCTAGATTAATCCTTATGGTGGCCTAAGCTTGTATGGTAGTTAAATCTTAGTGCAAGTGTTGATAAATGTTTTGTTGGATGCTTATATGTATGTATGAAAGTTGCTAGGACCTAAATGCATCTAGATTCGTTTGAAAAACCAGCTAAAAATGACGTTACAGGCCCAGGCATACCGATACGCGAGGACCGTATCGTATGGCTAGGCGAATTTAGGCACCTAGGATCAGTATGGGTGTTCGGGTATCGGTCTGGTTAGGCAATATAAGCTTAAGCGTATCGGTACAGGCTCAGTAGTATCGGTACAATTTTACGCTACTGGAAAATGCTTTTGGGGATGGATCCCGTGTAACAAAACCCCTATGACCCATATCGGTACGGCCTTTGGCAAATTTTAAATCAGGTTTTAATTCAACGTGGCATACCGATACGGCTTACACCGTATCAAAACGTGATTGTTAGGCCGTATCAATACGACTAGTGGCGTATCGATACCGGTGGCCGTTAAAGCTGTTAATGTCATGGAAACAAGGTTCTGTTTCCTTTCATTTTAGTCCCTGAATGTTGATGACGCAATTGAATGTTTATGGATGATCTTTTTTACCTAAGATTTGACATGTTGGCATGTAAATGGACTGATTGAGGACTGGTAACCTTAAATTCAATTTTGGTCCTTTAATTTAAAAGATTTATGTTTTATTCCTCGTAATGATTATGGTGCAATTGGTTGCTCTTTTGTGATTCGCTACCCTCAAAAATTCACCTAATGCGAGTATATACATGTAGGATTAATATTTGGCATCTAGACAAGATAAAAGGAAAAGATATGAACAGACTTTCGTAACCTTTCTCCAGTTTGCTTCGGCAAACCTACTGTAGCTCTCTCGGTTCGGTCGGGCGTCTAGGCCGAGTCGAGGGGGTTATAGTCTTAACGGTTGAAATCAAGTCATTCTTAAAGAGTGTATCGGTATGCCTAATGGGGTACTGGTACCCCCATGTTCCATCAAATTACAGTGGCAAAAATATGTATCAGTATGCATTTGAGCTTATCGGTACTGTAGGGGTATCGATACGCGGCCCCGTGTACCAATATGGGGTTGTTAGTTAAACCTCTTCTAGTGTTATGCTGAGTATCAATACGCTTGGGATGGGTAACAGCACCCAAAGAGGCATATTGGTACACGCTGGTGGGTATCAATACCAATTGGGGAATCTGTCCAAACAATATGCTTGGAGTTTGAGGGACCTATAATTCGAGGACTAAGGCCCGATAAGCTTCTAAAATGGTAAAATGATGGGTAAAACTGAGAAACTGAGATTTAAACCCCTTATACGTGCATAGTGAGTAATAACTTATTAAAACCTTGGGTGACTTATTTGTGTTGAAACAATAAGGATCCATGGAGGATTGAATAATTATTGTGTGCCATATAAGGGCATACGTATGGTTGAGTTACCTTGATTGTTGGGATCCAGATACTAGTGAGAGAATGAATGTGCTGCAACACCATGGTTAAAGATTGTCGAATGTACGTTTTCGAATCTATGTAGCACCGGGTCTCATTCAAATATTCTCGATAAGAGATTCTGAGTATAGGTGTACGTTGTCGAAGCTATGTGGCACCAGGCCTCGCCCAATGATTGTACGTTCTCGAATCTATGTGGCACCAAGCCTTACTTCAGATTTGTTGGTATAATGTATATGTGTTGTGTGAGATTAATTGCTCCCTATTGTTTTCTATGTGTTTAAGCAGTTAGAGGTAGTGCCAATATTGTTATATTATGCCATGATATCATTCTCTTAGCCACGTACTCATATTTATGATTTGCATGAAGCATGGTTGAGTGAGAGTGTATCCACCGAGTTTTGTAAGCTTAGCGTTCGAAATTCTTGTTTTCGTTCGCAGGTTAGTAGGTTTGACGTACAACGTTAGAGCATAATTGGAGTAGGACTTCAGCATCGACTTGTGTTTGAGTAGAGTACTTAGATTATATTGGGCCATGTTTTTGTAGGACCCTGTGGTTGTATTGTAACTCTTATTTTGGGATTTTAACTTGTGAGTTGAATGATTTTAATTATGTATTTTAAATGAAGCTCTCGTGTAACTTTTTAATTAGTTTATCTACTTTGAAATATTTAAACTTAATGGATTTTATGGATGAATGTGTTTTGGGCTAAATATAGTTGTAAAATTTTATGGTAATGGGTTTGGGTTTGAGGCCCAAATGTGATATCCAGGTCAAGGGTGTTACACCGAATGTACGTTCCCGATGCTGTGTGACACCGGGTCTAATTTGAAGATACTCGATGGGGGATTCTGAGTATAGAGTATATGTTTCTGACGGTGCGTGGCCTTGGGTCTCACTCAGGTATTGCAGAGTTTAGAGCGTACGTTTTCAATGATGTGTGGCCCCAGGCCTCACTCCAGGTTTGTGATTCTACTTTGTGTGCTTTTGCCTAGATGATTTGATGAGATCTCGTGTATGGTTGGGCCTTGCATGCCATGTATGATGACTTACGTGATTTGAGCATGTGTTTAGGCGACTAGTGGTTGCATCACATGTTTATGATTCTTACCTTATTGCTCGTACTAGCTTGCATTCTTATGTTTATGATTAGCATAAAGTATATTAGAGTAGATGTGTACCACTAAGCTTTGTAAGCTCAACACCTAGAATCATTGTTTTCATGCGTAGGTTATTCGTTGAATCGCGAGATCGAGGAGAACTATCAGTTCAGGATTCCAGCAAATGGTGTTTATCAGAGTACAATACTTGTATTTAGTGAGCTGAGTATTCATAGGACCTTACATGGTCGAGTCTGTAACTCTTATTTTGGAAATCTATTGATCAAGTTGTATGTTCAAATGTTTTAAATTAAATTGGAGCTTCTTTGAAACGATTTAATCACTTATCTATATTTTCAATTATTAGATTTAAATATTTTTGGAAAATATTTTATTTGGGCTAAACCAATGTGAGAAATTTTATGGTAATAGTTTGGGCTTAAGGCCCAAATGTAACATCCGAGTTTATGGTGTTACAGTGAGTGCATATTTATCTAAGGTAAAGAAAAGCAAGGTAATATCACCCACATGTTTATGATGTGAATAAATGATATATTACTATTTAATGGATTAACTAGTTCAAATATGAATTTATTTATTTAGGGTATGAACTGCCCTAATATGTTTATTGATAGCGTGACTTAATGAAATGTCTTATGATATTATTATTTCACCCATATTATGTGATTAAGAGTTTATTGGTACAAATGGTATACTATGGGTCTAGCAGCTGCATGTTCAGCACTTCAGTGCTACAAGAGCACTCTAGTGCTATATGAGCACTACGGTGCTATAGGAGTACTTCAGAGAGTTAAAATTATTTGACTTGTAGACACTATGTCATTCACAGGTTTTATACTCATAGGAGTTCATGCTCTTCGACACGTGTACCAAATCTCTATGTTAAATTTTGGTTATAATATAAATGATATGAATATGTCCGGTTAATAGTTTTGAAAGCTTAAGCGGATCAACCGGAAAGAAAATGGTTATTCATTCTTGACTAGAGAATACCTGGGTACTTATCTATATTATATTTATTATTATTTTTTATTAATATTTATTGAGAATGTTTATGTCTCACTAAGTTCGTACTTAGCGTGTATTTGTTGTTGTGCACATGTAGGTAAACAAGCATTGAGTAAGCACGAAGAGATCTACATCATTTTGGGAAGCATACAAAGAGTATAAGCAGTAATGACATCTTACCCCTTTGTTGGTAGAATTAGTGGCATGTATAATAGTCAAAAGAAATAAAATGTTGGTAAATGGCCTCTTATGTATTTTTTGGTATGTGATACTAGACTAGATAAAGTATAATTAATCTATTAAAATGTTTATGATTTGATCTTGGTTTAGATTATTAATAACCTATAATTAATATGTATAGTATCTTAAGCATAAATTTTGTAATGAATTTAGGTTGGCTAGAAAAAGCTTTAAGTGTTGTGACATCCTCTGTATGTGTTGGGAGATAGATACGTGTAGGAGGCGTTACATTACGCTTTTTTATAGCCTTCTCTATCTTGTTTTAAAATCTTCTGTCCTTTTTTTAGTTTTTTCAAACCCTAATCTCTATCTCTATGGCAATCTACCACGGTGGTGGTTGGCCTTCCATTCTGATTTTTCTCTTTTTTCCACTTATTTTCTTCTTTTTTCTTGCTTTCTTATTCCCAACATTCCTCTTTTTCTTCCATTTATTTGATTTTTGTTTACTTGCAATTAATCTGCTCGTTGAGATCTCATTTCTCTGACATCTAAAGTCTTGCCTCGGGCCCTTGTATGTGAGGTAGAGGTGCGATGACGGGCGAGAAAGAAGGTTCTACCTTTCTCTATCCGTTTTCTCCTCTCTTAGGTGCGGTTGGATTACGAAATGTAAGATTACCTGTGGGAATAGAATTCTTAGAATATGACATTACCTGACATATTGCTATAAATATTATATTATCGTGTTTAGTTTAATTGGCATGAATATGAAATGACAATATTTGGTTGGGAGAATATAAGGTTGTCAGAAAGCAAATTTGACCAAACTATCCTTATGATGGATTTGCCTATAAACATGTTAAATTTCCCATATATAATTGAAAATATTTACATAGAAATACATATAACTACTTCAGTTGCACTATATAAATTTTAGGAAAAATATGTAACAAATTTTTAATATAACTAATACATTAAACCTATATTTTTAAATAATTATCATAAGTATTAAATATATTTATATATGAGATATAACATCGTGTAAAAAAATATAAGTTTAAAGTAAGATTTTATTAAAATATAGTAAAAATATACTTATAACAATTATTTAAAAATTATCCAAAGTAAGATTTAAATTCACTTTTCATTGTGAGATTAGATTAATGGTATTATTCAATCTCTTTTATATTCTTGAAACATGTGATAAATTTATATTTTTTTGTTGTTAAAATTGAAACTTTTTACTATTAATTCGTGACAATAATCCTTAAAAAGTAAAATCGGCAAAGGATGTTTAAAGTGACTATATGATTTTATATAAATATAATTATATATTTTGATATTGTAATCATTTAGAGTATGTAGTTTATTTTACAAAAAATCTGTATATTTATATTTTTTGGCAATATTTATATATTTATTTATTATCCTATGTTTTAACTCTATGTCTTATTTTTTTTAATATTTATTTATTTGTACGTAATTATGCCTTATTTAATAATTCAAAGTAACAAATTAACCCAAAAAAAAGGACATGATTAAAATGTTTCTATTTTATCAAGGGTATTTTTATCCTAAATGCAAGAAATTTTCAAATACCTAAGAAAATAAATGGAATAAGGTTCCTAGTATAAACCCAAAAAAACGCTATTGTTAAGAATATAATATTACCCCTGGTAGGAATCCTCCCAACTAAACGTGAGAATGAGATTCCCGAAAAAGTTTTCCCTTGATAATCTTCTTTTCTGAGATCCAAACGTCCATTTAGAGTTTTATCTACCGGTGTTTTATCTTTTGATTTCTCTCCTTACAGATTCTACTTTAAACGATGGTGGGTCTGATTTCGCCTTTTCGTCAGGAATGGATCAGTGGCTTGGGTCTTCAACCCCAGTCTCTTTTTCTTGTTCCATCAGTCTTCGACGATATGCAAGAGCGAACTTAAAATTTACTGATTTTGTTCTCTGTCTCGGCTCCTCATCTTGTCGACTTTGGTGTCTTAATCTATCTCCTCCGCTTTTCGTTTTACTTTCTGATTTTTTTATGTTGTATTTTTCGTTTTGTTTTGTTGTTTTCTATGTTTTATTCTTTTTGACAAAATGTTTTCTCTGTTTTGTTTGTTCTTTGAATTTCTATTGTTTTGTTATGTATTTTTTTATTTTGTTTTTCTGATGTATGTTCCTTTTGTTTCGCGTTAATGTTAAGCCGATTAATTCATTCTATTAAAAAATTAAACTTTAAATGGATAGCATGACTACGTGATTTTATTTTGGTAAGAACAAGAAAATATTTACAAAAAGAAAATAGTATTCACGATAACTACTCTATTTTTTGTTTAGCTCAGCTGTTGAAAGACTCCATTCTACATTTGAAATTGTTTTGTACTTCATGATCTAAAGATTAACAAGACTTCTGAATCTAAGCTAAACTGCTACTCTTCCCTCACGATAGGCGCTAATCCTTCTCTAAATTAATAAATAAAGATTAGTTTTCTCAGCATCCAAACAGGTCAAGAAAAAGGACAAGTTCCATTAAAAAGAAACCCAACCTTGATTGATTGGTGGAGGTGATCGGTTTACGTGGCTTTACCGCCAGGCGTCTTAACGTTGTTCCTGCCGCTGAGAGGTGAGCAAGGCAAGGTCGGCCTCGAAAGAATTACGACGCTTACATGACGTCGTCTTTGCTCATGAAAACCTCCACGAACGAAGACGACAACGTCATTCTCGTTCTCTTTTTCGCGGCCGATGAGATCTTCTCCAAGATGAGAATCTTCCTCTCTTATTCTCAAAATCTGACTGTGAACTCTCTCCACTTTATTTTTCATCTCCACCACCACCGACCTCGGCGACTCCACCTCCGACTCTTCCGTCGATGAATCTTCACTAACTGGAACCTCCTCCTTCGCCTCCATCAAGACGGTACCTTATGTCGCTCTTATATCCGATTCTTTTTGTTTTGTTTTGTTTTGTTTTTCTTTATGTTATAAGCAGATTTTTTTTATATGATCCGGCAATATATATAGGAAGAGGAAAGAAGGATGTGAGAAAACCAAAACGGTGCGTTGGTTGGGGACCTTTAGCAATTTTATGGCGGGGAGACACGTGGTGTTATTTACACTGGAAAGGAAAAGGCGACTCTCACGTGGTTGACTGAAAAGACGTGGTGAAAGGGACTGGTCCAAATTCGTTGCCGTTTTATTAGCCAAGTAGTTCCCTCCTTTCTTTGAGCTTCATTTAGTCCCCACGTCATCAACTAATGCCACGTCAAGTGATTAATATCATAAGATTTTTTTGTTAATTTCTAAATGATGATTAATAATTAATTGATTAAATAGGGTTGAGGTGGAAGAAAATGAGTGGGGGATTGGTCAAATGTTAGCATGCATAATTTGAGCAATTGCTTATGAATTATTGGGTGGAGTACATGTGGCACTCTATTAAGGAGTTTGGAATTAGGAGGAATTAGGGAGATTTTATCGGGTAGAACACGTGGAAATAAATAGAAATATGTTTTTTCTTATTTATTTATTTGTGGTTGTTTGGCATTTGCGGAATGCATTACTCGCTCTAGAATTTTTCTAAATATTAATATAATACTATTAAACTGTTATTAAATATAATAGTTTAGTAATATTATATGAATCTATTATTAAATAGTTTATTAAATATAATAATAATTTTATATATAACTTTTTTAACAATGACATCTGAATTTTATTAATCATCATGAAAAATAATACAATACAATGCATAAAAAGAGAAAAAAGGGACAAGTCCACTAAAAGTCTCTTACAGTGGTGCAAAAAAAGCAGACACTTCCATCGAGATTAGCATACCAAAATCCAGAAACCTTTCTTAAATCTCCTTGTCTCTATCCAAACGAGACGCTTTACGTGGTAAAAAGAAGTGGTGAGCGAACCAAGCTATCAGGCAGATTCCTCCGCTACCCAAGTCTGATTACATCGGCAACCAACCATCAACCGAGTGGGAATTCATCTTTTTAAGACCATCGACAGAACCATAATCAAAGATTAGCGCCGTGAAGATCTTTGTACGAGCACCAACCGACCGCTAAGGTATGCTGAAATCATGCCACAAAGACAGATGAAACGAACCACAAAAAATAAAAAAACGTGTTACAAGGACTGAGAAAATGCGTGACACAAAAGCGAAGATTCTTATTAAAATATGAAAAACAAGAAATGACAAGAAAAATAATAGACCCGGTGGTCGACAACCAATACTAAAATTAGTTGCTGACCACCAATCAAAGGAAGAAAAATAAAGTTGCATGGGACAGGGATTTGAGAAAGAGCGGGTGGTTAAATCTATTAATATTATATTAGATTAAATTATTAATATTATATTACTATATTAACATTAAATATATAATAATTTAGTCAACAATCTCTAGAGTATGTGATTAAAACTCTCAGTTGATACATCTACTTCTCCTAGATTGTGGGTTCAAGATCTAATAGGAGTAAAATCTCATTCTCTCTTAGATAAAATTTGTTAATATATGTATAATAATTTAATATATAAAGCTTTATCCCCTCTAAACCTTATTTTTACAATCAATAAGTTAACCTTTCATTTTTCCCACACCTCAACCTTTAATAAAATTTGTTGTAATTTTTCTTTTCAAATATTAGGTTTGGTTTCTATTCAAAATATTAGGTTTGGTTTATGGTTGGGGGTTTATACATTGCACCTTACGCATCCCAGAATCAAATTTCATGGTAAGCAAACTTTATGAAACTTGTTGTCACTTGTGACAAGTGTTAAATTTATGAAATTTAATTAAAATTATAATCAAATTGATAATTGTCATCACTTTCTTCAGTTTCAACAGTAATAATTTAATTGATATTATTTAAATAATTAAAAATACAACGATAAAAATAAAAAAATTTATAATTAAATGATCATTTATATAGTTTATTAAAAAAAATTAAATATGCATTCTTCAAGTTGGTTTTATTATGCTAACTGCTGAGCTTGAACCAAATTTTAACAAACCCAAAAGTAAATGAACCAACATGAACGAAATTGTTTATTTTTTAATTAATTATACAATTAGTCATTCTATGATTCTATGGAAGTGGTATCCAAGATTAATATCATCGAAAACTTGAAAGACATGACTGTCACTCAATCCATGATCATACGTATCACGTTGGCCAAAACTAAATTACGACACCTGCATCCACGTGGATCCCACATGTATCAAAATGTTCTGTCGATATTTTAATAAAGTATTTGATGATGATACGGCATGATAACATGAGTAAAAGTTCATCAAAGGAGATGATAATGCAAGTATCATATAATATATTTTGAAAATGAAAATATCATATTAAAACGGTATTCTGTAAAATACAAATACCAAATATACCATTAACGCCTTATTGATGTATATATATGTAAGTTATATTATTTAATATATCGTAATAATTAAACAAACGATTTTAAAATAATGACAATATCATTAAAGTATTTTTTAAAAATTTAAATAAATTAATATGATAGTTATTATCATCTTAAATCATTTATAAATTATTTTTATCCACTTATCATTGTCTAAATTTCCGAAGAAATTTTGGTTCACAGAAGTTTCCAATGTTGAGAGGAAGAAACGACAAACGAAGTCCAATTCAAACATTTACCAGCATATAAAGTTCAGTGCGTAAGAAAATAATCAACATTAGCAAAAGCAAGAAAAATGACCTACCACAGTGTAGGTTGAACGTGCATACCTTTGATTAGGTCCCCTTGCAGCAAATGTTCATCCCAAATCAACCCAATTCCCAACTTCATATTTTCTCAATGAACGAACTGGGATATTTTGATGGCTACCATCAACCATGTTTTCAACACTAATTGAACATCTGCTTTCCCCAAAACTTTGGTAATCACAATGATATACTTTCGTCCCCCTTCTGTTGTTGCTGCTGCAAATCACAAATGAATTTTGACACTCCAAGCAATCACTTATACTCTCGACGTCTTTCCTATCAAACTTGATCCATCTTGTCGTATCGTCTCCATGGTAACTCCGAAGATGCTACACAATGTTTCATCATCAAATTTCTTCCACACGGAATTCTCCCATTTATGCTTTTCCAAATCGAAAGTGATCAGCCGATGATTAAAATCGACGCAACAAAACCGATTCGCTACGAGGCCTCGGTAATGACTGTTAGCATCAAATGCAACCCTTAGTACATAAGTGTCGTAAGAAAAGTGATTCCATGTATCATCTCCTGGATGAGCAATCCATACTTCTAAGCTAATATGACTCGCCTTTGAAAGCACAGCCTGATGAGGAGCATTGTTTTGAATCAAAATTCCACCCCATAGAGGTGGAGATGAATCATCAACAACAAAGAATGGCATCTTAATTGTTTTGACTTTTAAAGGATTGAACAAAAATATAGGATTTGAGGTATCGAATTCAATGCCGTTATGAGGGTCAGTGGCACCATCTTTCACCTTGGCTAAGAGTAACCACCCTTTAGCTGAGCCAAGAAGAAGAGTTGATTTAAAGGCTTTTCTCTTCATCTTGCAATGCATAAGCTTTCCGTTCTGTGAGACGCTGATAAAGAGACGTTTCGAGCTGTTGGGGTTCTTGATGTTGTTAACCATTAACCACGGCGACAAATCGTTCCTTTCAGATTTAAGGTGTTGTGGAAAACTTTCAGAGGCATATTGCCAGTTCTTGCAAACAGCACCGAACCTCACGGAGTCTATGAAACTAAGCATTGCTCTGATCATCCATAGCAGCAATTCTGGAAGATCACTCCAGTTTTTTTCATGTTCCATCTTCTTGTTTGGTTGCTTGTCCTGCAAGTCAACAACAAAATTTGGCAGATCTCTTCTCAAACCCATTACCATCATAATGAAATATAATACGTTCATGGTAGAAATGAATAACAAAATCAACTTAAAATTGAGCCAAACCCACAAATGATGAGAAGTGACCTTGGCTTAAAATCTGATGGTTTCAAAAAGTACTCTTAAGGAGAAGAGCATGGTACATTAACATGCTACATTGCTCGTCCTGCAAACCAGCAACAAAAGTTTATTGGATCTCTCATGAACCATAAAGGAGTCCTTTTGCAGGGAAGAAATCAATAACAAAATCAACATAAAATCGAACCAAAACCACATATCCGATTTGAAATTGAACTTCAAATCTGAACGTTTTAGAAACTATTCTAAAGAAGTAAGAATGATACATTAATATACTACACCATAAACAAAAAGAAGGAATATAAGCATGAAGCTACAAATCCAATAAACCGGTTTTACAGAGAGAAGATAGTTTGATTTCGCTAATCATGATCTGAGGTTAAATTAATTTCGCCTAGTTATTGCAATTAAAAGTAATGCATAACAAATTCACAATCACATCAATCTTTATAACTATTTTGTTTGGGGGGAAATCATATATTATTTTGTTTGAAATCAGATTCACGTTTGCGATCAAACACAAGCATCAATAAATCATAACAAAAATTAAAGAGCAAAAATGGTCTATTACACCACGGGTGGAGTAAATCTACTGTCGACACTAATCCTGGGCAACAATTTCCCTTCTCTTTTCTTAAGAAAAAGGCAATGGAAATCGCAGCATTGTTAGACCTATGAGTTTTCCCGTTTATTCTAACCTCAACTTCTTTCGGAGATCAAATAAATCAAAATTGCAGGCTTTCAACGAATAGAAACAACTTCTCTGGAAAACTGCTGGATTTATCAACTTGTAAACACTATGATCTTCAAAAAAAATCTCAATATCATTTTTGAAGTTTGAGTATTCTATTTTTGGCAAATTAGCTCATTAGTCTCTAAACTATAGTGCTGCCATATTTTGACAACAGAATTATTAATTTTATAAATCATATGACTTGAACCCAACAAGTATCCAGTGGAAAAGCGGATGATGTTCATCCTAGGAGACACGGGTTCAAATCGCTATGTCTACAAGGTGTATCCTTATTGTCAAAGGATTAAGAATATCTATGGACAAATACAGTCTAATCACCCTTAGGCTATTCAAATAAATAACTAAGTAAATAAGATGACTTAATATTTATATAATATTGAATAATCAGCTTTGTTAAATTCATTTGAGTGGTCTCGGTGGAAAAGTTGATGATTTTTATCCTAAGAGACATGAGTTCAATTAAATTTAGGGTAAACTACATGAGTGACCACCCAACTATTGGGTCCGTCATATTTTGACCATCTAACTAAAAAAATTGAAAATTTGACCATCGAACTATTTAATTGGTACAAATCAAACCACCAACCGTTAAAATCTAACGGATGGATACATGGCTGTTAATGGAAATTTGTATAATTAGACATTTGGTCCCTGATAGTTACCTATCATATCGCTTTGATACTAATTTTGATTTAATTAAATAAATTAATTAATCACTCAATTAGGTGCCGCCACGTGTCACCATCGGATTGGAGGAGGAAAATAATACAAAGAACAATTTTGGCTTGGTCGGGAATCAAACCCAAGTGCCCCTGAGAGTAAAACGCGTAAGTGTGTCATTGAACCAAGTGACCATTTGTAATATAAAATAAAAAAATATAATATATGTTTTAGATTGTTGTTAATGCAAGGAAAAGGAAATAAATATGGATTAAGGGGACTCGAGCATGACACACTTGAGACACATAAGAAACATTTAAACCATTGTAGAAATATACTAATTAAATTAAAGTTGAAAACATTTTATATATTTATATATATATTAAATGTTGGGATCGAATTGATCAACCGAATTCGCCAAGAGGGAGTGAATTGGCCTTTGAGGGATTGTGGTGGAAGAAATCAAAAATTTAAAATTTGCACAACAATTTATAGTGGTTCGACTTCTAACCAAGTCTACCTCCACTACCTTAGCTTCCCCACTAAGGATTTTTCACAAATTCACTAATTTGTCTTTCCTTTTTCAAGGCTAAAAAAGATAACCTTTACAAACCCTCAAAGCTTATACCCCAAAGCTTTGAGACACACTCTCCCAAGAGAATACAAATTAAGCAAACAAAGAAAACCTCACAAGGCTGATATGTTTGCAATTTAAGCACTCGCCCAAAACTCACACACATGAGCAATATTGACAATTAAGCTTAACAAGTGTTGTCTAATGAAAAAATAAACTTTAAGTACAAAAATCACTTTCTCTATACATGAATGTTGGCAAGGATGTTTCTTGTTGTTCCATGGATGCTTGAAGCTTGCTTTTAAACCCTCTAATGAGCTTGTGGCCTTATATGACCGTTGGGGTCAGTTTGGAGCCACTGAGGACTTAATTTCCAGCATTAAATGTACTTATGGGCATGTCGGTATCGATATGTGAGCTTTGGTATCGGTACCTGCTTTAAACAGAAAGAGTCGTTGGAGCATTTAAGCTAGGGGTACCAGCATGCAATACTTGGTATCGGTAGGTGCCCCTAGTATCGGTAAGTCTAAGCTTGTACCGGTATGGAAGATGGCTACCAGAATTTTGGAAACCTTGGGGATTTAAAGGGCATATTAGTACGGAGAAAATAGGTACCGGTACTGTTGTCTGGGTATCGATACCGAGGAATGAGTATCGATACTCAAAGCCTATTTTTGACACTTAGGTTATTTTGAAAGCATTAAAACATGTCAAAAACCCTCTTAAATGCTTGTCAAACATATTTTTCAAGTTGATGGACTTTTGAAATATTTTTGCAAATTAGTTTAAGTCTAAAAACAATTTTCATTTAAGTTATATCAAAATCAATATCTCAACAATCTCCCCCTTTTTGGAAAAATTATTAGATGGGCCTGGCTCACCACGTCATCCATGGTCTCATCTAATAATAATTTTACATCTCATTTTTTCCAAGGTGAATCTTCACCTCTTTCCTACATGTCATTAAAGAGTGGTAGTTATTTGGAAGTTACAATGAAAAGGATGAATCTCATTGGATGGACCATGGATTGTAACGACCTGAATTTTCGAGTTAACGATGGGCGTTGACTCGGGTCTTAGACTGGTATGTTGAGTAGGATGTTCAAAACTTGTTGGGCCAAGATGTTGGGCTTTGTGGACCTCTATATGTTGTTGGGCTTGGGTGTTGGGTTTTGGGTTTGTTGGAGTGAAAGATATGTGAGTGCAATTGGGTAATTCACCCTTAAAAGGGGGAAAAGGCTGATGCCTCATTAAGGGGCTGCCATTTTGGAAGAGGGGTGAAGTCACCGTTGTCCTCATCTCTCTCTTATCTTCTTCTTCAAATTTACATCCCAAATTGAAAGTAAAAGAGGGAAGCTCGTTAGTTTAGAGCGGAAACCTCAGATTTATGATCAAGGGAAGTTTAATCAGCATACAAAGATCTATCTTTCAAGAGGAATATCTCTATGGTTGGTGGAGTTTGGAGTTAAAGCTTGGAGCAAAGAAGAGAGGTGGCAAAAGCTTGATAAGAGCTTTATTATGGAATTGTTTCTTTAAGGCCAGTACATTTCTGACTCCTCCATTTCATAAGCATCACAAAATGAATGCCTTGCTTGGTTTTATGATTTATGGGTGTTAAGTTGGGTTTTTAGAAGCTTGAGCCTCTTCAATGGTAAATCATAGATTGGGTGTTGATAATGTGTAAAATTGGTAGAAAACACCTAATATACCTTAAATAACACATAGGAACAATTTGAGGCTTAACCATTAGGGTTAAGGGCTGGGATAGTGAAATCTCGAGCTTTTGAGTTTGAAATCTGGGCTTGTGTACCGGTATAGGGTGGTCTATATCAGTACGCCTTTGAATGAAAGGGGCGTTATATGAGGGGCATACCGGTACAGCAGGTCGCGTATCAGTACCCTATGCATGATAAGAATTCTAGTGGTTTTTTTGCGTATCAGTATGCTTGGGAGTATCGGTACTACTGTTCTATTACCCGAGAAAGGCTTTTGTGTACCGGTATACAAAGGTGAGAGTACCAGTATAGGTGGGGATCGGTACGGGGTGGTTCACGTACCGATATTGAGTACCAATATAGGGGTGAGCGTATTGGTACAACTTGAGGACCTATTTCTTTTGAACCTAAATTGAGTATCGGTACTCGTGTAAGAGTATCGGTACCGTAAGAGGTGTACCGATACCCATGTAGGTGTATCGGTACTCGTAGGGTAATCTACCCAAAAAAATTGAGGTTGCATTTAGGGGTACTATAATTTGAGGTATAGGGCCCAATGGGTTTCGAAAGGTACAAAATGAATACTAAAACTGAGAAATCAAGGTTTATAACCCACATGTGGAATAAATGGCTAATGTCTTAGTTATTGTTGAGTGGATTGCTCGTATTAATAATCCATAAGGATCTATGGTGGATCGGTTGACGCTGTGTAGAGATTGGGGTCCTTGTTGTGTGCTGAAGGGACATCCATATAGACTAGATGCTGCGAATTATGAGATGATCTAATGAGAATATTGTGAATGAGCTCAAAAGACATATATTAATTATTGTAATGGAGTATGCCTTGTGGAACTTGTAATGGTTGGCTTGATGCTTCTTATCTCTTGGTGAGATGTATGGATGCTCGGGGAGTACATGTTATCTTATGTGTCTTGGTCAGGAATTCGAATGTCCTAGAGTCAGTGCAAGGGCACTTATATAAGGGGATGTGTACTTTGGGCTGTGTGATCGAGTACATCTGACGTATCCATGGGCTATGTGATCTGGATGCGGTTAGAAACCTATCTGTAGCTATGGTGAACCAGATAAGGAAACATACCTTAGTAGGCTGTGTGAGCTCGAGTAACTAGATGGGCTATGTAAACTCGAGTAACCTGATTAGCTGAGTGACCTCAGGTAAAGACTGTTTGTGGCTATTGTGATCCAAGTATGTATAGGACGTATCTGTGGCTATAGTGATCCGAATATGGTCCAACTAACCTAACAACTATGTGATCATAGGTAACCCGATGACTGTGTGAGCATGGGTAATGTAAGACTTTGCTGGCCATTGTTTAGGGAATGTATGTTATTTATGTTGCTGTGTGGATAATTGATGTTGGCTATTTTACCCTTGGGCTCTGTGATCAGGGTATGGAATGCATAAACTTGGTAGGCTGTGTGAGCTCAAGTAACTCGATGGGATATGTGACCTCGAGTATGGTAAGCCTGGAATGGCATGTGAGACTTTTTATATTTTAATGGTGTTAATGGTGCCTTGAGACATATTTGTGATCTCTAGTTAGGGCAGGCTAGAAGATGATCCTTATAATTGAGAAGCCTTTATGTGCACTCTTAATTATATTATCATGCATGCTTATTTTATGATACTCATGAATTGTGGTAGAGTAGAATTGTACCACTGAGCTTTGTTAGCTCAACGTGCAAAATTGTGGTTTTTTTGTGCGTAGGTTAAAAAGTTTATTTTGGAGGAGCACATCAAAGAGAATTTCCCAGCACTGAGCCAGATTCAAAGTACAATACTTGATGTTTTAGTTTAGATTGATTGTATTCATAGGACCTTACCATAGTCGAGTCTGTAACTTTATTTGATTTACTATTAATTGGTCAAACCGAGTATTTTAATTGGAGCTCCTATTTTGTAAACTCTTTTAATATATTTAATTATGTATATTTATGAAATAGATGTTTTTGAGAAAGGTTAATTTGTTGTTTTAAATGATAAATTTTTGATGGGTCGATTTTGGAAGACCCGAATGTAATGCTTCAAATTTGGATCGGAATCAAGATGTTACATTTAATGGTATTACAACTTAGTTTTAGTCGGTTCTTGGAAACCTCGGGGTGGTATAGAGGTCGTGGTAAGGTGTATAGTGAATACAAGTCCCTAAATTTAAGTTGTACTTTACAAAACTGGGCATATTGATGTGTCACCTTATTTTCTTGTGTTTCAAAAAAAAGTTAATGGAAATGGAAAATGGTAATGGAGGGGCGAGTCACTTTCGTAATCTTACCTCTGCCCTTTTGCAAGTGGTACAAGCTATTCCGAGATAATCTGAGATGCCTCGCAAGACCCCTGTAGAGAGATTTCACCTTTTTAGGCCTAAAAATTTTAAGGGCTTGGGTGAGGATGACCCGATCAACGCTCATCAGTGGTTGCGTGACACATAGAGAATCTTGGGATAGATGAGGGAAAGCTTAAAGGATGATCTTGATTGCATTGTTTCCCTTCTTAGGGGCAATGCACACGAGTGGTGGGAGACCGTTGAGTTGGGTCTATAGCCTTTACTCCTGACATGGGATAGCTTTTTGGATGAGTTCTAGAAGAAGTACATCAGTGAGGTACATATGGATGAGATGAGAGACTAGTTATTGCATTTGGTTCAGGAAGACCGAATAGTGTTTGCATATGAGCAAGAATTCCTACGTTTGGCCCGTTATGCCCTAGAGTTAATTGTAATGGAAGAATTGAGGTGCAAGAGGTTCAGACAAGGTTTGAGATTTGAGCTCTAGTTGCATATGACAGCGGGTCCACTTGGGACATTTTTAGAACTAGCCAATAGTGGGAAGGTATTGGAGCGGCCTGGTAAGATAGGGGATTCGATGGGCTATGATGTGGAGACCTCAGATATCATAGGTTATTTTCCCTTTTTGCATGAGAGGTTTTGTGCTTTGAAAGGTTCAAAGAGAGTTGCTTCAGACCAGCTACTGAGAGTCAGTTCAGGATTTAGATCGAAGGTTCGTAGGGGCTCTTTGATTTCTACTCTAGAAGGGAGTATTGATGGTTCAGTTGGAGCATCGCTTTCACCAGCATGCGAGCATTGTTGTTGATATTACCTTGGAGTGTGCTTTTTGCTTAGGAGGGTATGTTATAGGTGTCGGGCACCAGGACATATAGTAAAGGACTGCCCAGTTATGGATGAGGATACACCAACTCAATCTTAGAGGTTGGTTACCTTTCGACATGATCAGAGTTTTACTAGAGACGGAGCTAGGGCACCGTCAGGTTATCGAGGTGGAGGTATTGCGAGATCCACCGCTACGGTTGACGTGCGAGGTGTTGCTAGATAGCCTGCCACTTAGACTATGGATGACAACGTTACGGTCGATGATATGTCAGGTAATTAAGTTCTATTTTAGATTGTAGTTGTTTTTATTGTCGTTTAGCTCTTCAAATGTGTAATGGGCTGGTTCTTGTGAATGTGTATCTTGGTAAATATTCGGTTTGTTGTTGCTTTATATGGTAATTAGAATTGTATCTTCCGCTAGATAAGGTTTTTATCGTAGATGGTTGTTGAAAGTATAAAGTATGTCGTGAGTTGCGAGTAAGAAGTCTTAAAGTTTTAGATTGTTTTGAATCTGGTTGTTAGTGTTAGATGTGTAGGATCCTTACCTCTTTAGGGTGGACATTGTGCTCTGTGGTGATAGCTCAAGAAAGTTTTTGTATGTTACGAGATGTTCTTAGCTTGCGTTGCAGACGCGAGGGTTGAGAATTCTTGGCCTTAGAATTGTGGATGTTTTGAGGGTATAGAGGTACCCTTGGTGAATGAGCAGTTTTACTGGTTGATCGTGGTTTAGAACTGCGATAAGGGTAAGGTTGAGTTCGTTGTTAGTGTCCATCGCTCTGTGGTATGGGACCTAACAAACTCTTTGTTGGGGACTCACTTGTGCAAGTGATCATGTAGGTGTCGTTGCCAAGTTTCTCGTCTTAGAATGTACTTGTGTTGAGGTGGCTCGTGTAGTGGCTTTAGATGTGTTGAGCTGAGGTGTAACAGTGAAAGACCATTCCTTGGTTCTTGGGAACGATGATCTTGCAATTATTTGTAGAGTAATTAGGGTCCCGCATGTTTGTTTAAAGTAAAGGTATCGCGTGAAGGAAATTTGAAGGTTGTGATAAGCATGGTAGAGTCGGTGGATGGAGCCTTAAGGACAAGTCATGAAGATATCTAGTCTAGCAAGTACAGCTTTCGATCTAGATTCTGTAGAGTTGAGGGTTGCTCTACCTAGTGCGTGGTGAGTTGCCTTCAGGTAAGGCAAGCAGTGTGAAAGGTTATTAGAGTAGCGCAACGAAAATTTGGGATCAATCGCCGTGTTGAGGGTAACGGGATGGTTATGTTGCAAAGAAATGTTATTGGAAGAACCAATTGGAAATCTATGAGAGCAGTTAGATGGTTTCTCACGTTTGATAGTTGGGATTGAGTAGTTGATTGGAAGAAGATGGTCAGACCTTGAGGATAGATTAGTTAGTTTTGGTTGCTTGTGGGAGTTCGTATGTGACAACGGATATTTCTCAAAATCAAGTAGTTGAATGGTGGAATCTCATGAATCGTAAGTAGTCTTCATTCGTGTGGGAGGCAAGTTCAGATTAAGTGAAGTTTTAAGTCTCGTCTTGGTGGTCAAGTCTAGAGAAAAAAGGCATTAGTTCAAGGTAGATTGATGATAAGGTTTGGTTGTCAAGGTTTTGCATGTCCTTTGATGTTGACCGGGGTATGGTTGTTAGATATGATGTGTTCCTGACAATGTATTGTGAAAGCGGTGTAGTATTTTAGACACAGGTGAGGTCTAAGTTTAGGGTTTCGAATAGCGGATGTTAGTAGAAAGAATTGTTATCCGAGATAGAATTCATCGGAGTTGAGTTCCTTAGATTCGTGTTTGGACAACATAGCTTGAGGTTGGTTTGTTACCCTACTTTAAGGTTTGTTGTGAGTGCTAATTGTTATGGTGATTAGGTTGTTATAATTCATAGGAGAGGTGTTGAGAACAAGTGTAACCCCTTTGACCCAGACCGAACCAAGTGAGCTACATTGGGTTTGCTAAAATAAACCCAAAAGATTTACCTTAGAAAGTAGTTCATTTTTTTTTATCTAAATGCATTATTAAGTCCTAAGGTGATCATATTGGCAGTAGTGAAGATTACAACCCAATCGGGCATCAAATTGACATCCAATTGAACGAAATTGCATTTTAGGAACCAAAACATAATTTTAGATAGTCACGAGGACTTCCTTGAAATTAAAGTTATCAATATTTAACTTGTCAGGTTTCATGCATACTGATAAAAATTTCAACTTAAAATAATCATCCAATCTCATTTAATTGCATGATTAAGAATCAGGGACTAAACTGCAAAGAAATAAACTTCATAAAGCATTTTAACATAGTTAACTAACAGCGTATCAGTACATTGACACCCCGTATCGATACGGGTAAATTTTTCAAAGGCGTACCAATACGGTCCTCAAGTGCATCGGTACAAGTATGCAATATTCGAACCAAGAAATTTCAGTAGTCAAAAGGCGTACCGATACGATTGTCCGTGTACCGACACCAAGCCAAATTTTTAGCGCCAAGGCATTTTTGCCAATATTGAGCCGAGACAGGTCCCCGTGTATCAATCCCTGAGGACCCGTACCGGTACGGACAGACCTGCAATGACCTCTTGATCGAACATATGATACTTTGGCTCAATCTAACATACTCCAATTGAGATCCAATCATCATTTAACATCCTAAACATTATTTCCACAAACATATGAGCATGTTACTATATCATTCACTTCATATCATATCCAAACCAAATTCCTATAGGCATGATCTCTACCCAAGCATGCAAGTTGATTCTCAACCCCTCAAATCATGATATAAAGCATCATACAAGTCCAAAACATCAAATACAACTTGGACAAACCAGGAAGTATCCAAAATAAACCTCTCAATTACAACTTTGTCACATTGCCTCTTATTACCACTTAGTATTTATAAAAACATACTTTGTAAAACACTTCACCCTTGGATTGCCTTGCTTGCTTGCTGTCCCAAAGAGCCTATTTCTATGCATTGATGAGAAACGAGAGCGTAAGCTATAAGCTTAGTGAGGGAATCTCCAAAGCACTCATCAATGCATTTAAAACCATTTAATTTCAAATCAAGTCTATAATGCTCATACCAAAATCATCTCATGCTTCTATAATCTTTCCAATATGCACATTTAAATCATTTGCAACACATGTATCATACATTTCTATCACAATCCTCAATTTAAGCTTCATATGCCAAAATCTCTAAATAGCAAGCTTAAAGAGCATCTCATATATAAACCATATTATACAAAACATAATCCATTTCTCATGATACATTAACTCATATATTGACATTCAAGCGACTCAAAACCAAGTTCTATTCTATTTTATAAAAAGACATCGGATACACGGATTTCCCATGGTTCCTTTAACCACTTCACAAACGTCCTCGAACCGGACAAGCCATCAACAGTTATAATGTATAAACCCACCAGCGGGAAAATTGGCACACTCTTGACCCCTTGACCGATGTAGTTCTCATGGTGAAGCATGGCACAATCTTGACCCCTCGACACACATGAGGCAACTTATTATAGTGCACTTTAAAACCTATGGCTAGCCAACTATATACGATAACATTTAATCTAATCCACTTGCCAATATATTCAATAAAACCACGTTACCTCACTGTTTTACATATACATCCAATCAAATCAATTTCCAATACATTAAATCATGTATTCTAGTATTCTCAAAATACTTTCTTAAACCGCATCGCATTCTCAATAATCATCATATAAAATCATTTGCAACATCTTTCATTTTTAAAACATGCATATAACATTAGATAATCAAAATCATAAATATGTGCATGAGATTGTATTTTGCAAAACTGAAAACGAGAGAGAGATCAAACAATACTTACTTTCGA
Source organism: Hibiscus mutabilis (assembly GCA_019671005.1). NCBI lineage: Eukaryota > Viridiplantae > Streptophyta > Magnoliopsida > Malvales > Malvaceae > Hibiscus > Hibiscus mutabilis. Next base: position 20,906,080 of record CM033728.1, on the reverse strand, counting down.
GCTTAGATAAGTGTTTCAAACTTAATCTAAACTCCAAACAACCTTCTTCAAACCTTTTAAAAGCGGTAAAGCACGTTTCCACTCTCCGACAACCAAACGCTCCACTTGCCGATACACAATCAAGCTTTCGGAGCCTTTGAAACCTCTCCAAAAGCTAAAGGATTCAACTCCCCTGTTTTACCCAAACAAAAACAAAGGATTAATGCACTTCCATGCATCTCTAATTTCCAGCAACCAACAAACACCACTTCGCCCCACTTAAAACCATCAAACGCCTCTCTAAAACAACCGAAAACATCACCAAACTTAATCTAAACAAATCCCAGCCAAAACCTATTGATTTCAACATCCTAACAACATCAATTAACATCCAAAAACATCCTTATAACGTCCTTATACCTCCAGTAACTTTATAACTCCAAGATCACTTCAAAAACTAAGTATTAACAACCTAGAAAATTAGCAATTCACATAGTTTCGGTATTTTTTTTATTAATCTCTTCTTTTAACATTAAAACAAATATATCAAGTGTTCTAAAACAATTAGAATTAAGGCAATCAGATCCATAGCAATATTCCTCCAATTTCTCATCAAAACTCAATTTAATCCATATAATCTTGATTAAATAAACGCATAACAAAAATCACTTGTAAAGGATCAAGAACTAGGGAATTTCATTAAAGAACCTTTAATTAGAGAAGAGAAACGAAAATTACCTCTAATTGCTTATTTCTCCCTTAATTGGAAAAGATTGGATAAAAACTTCAAGAATCCAAGTAGATTTTGTTGTAGGAATCAAAGAAATCAAGTAGGAAACCAAAAGAGATTGATTCCTAGGAATTTTGGAAAAGAATTGATAGTTTGGCTGCTGAGAAAGTTGAGAGCAAAATTAGTTACGTGAGAAAATGAATTGTGTAATTAAAAACCTTTTTATCAATTCTATTTTATTTTAATATTAAAACCTTTTAAAACCCATTTTAAAATAGCCTAAATTAAGGGGGGAAATCTGATGAAAAAGTTTGGTTAATTAGCTCCTTAAAGATTCTAAGTTTTGACACTTTTACGATTTAGTCACCAAAACAATTTTGAAATCTTTATATTTTAGTTACCGGACCAAAATGTCTCAAAATCTGATTTAATTCCTTCAAATTCAATTTACCAAAACCTTTAGAATATTAATTAAATATTTTCTAGCATTTTTTCCATATTTTATTTTAGCTCAATTAATTAAAATTTAATTCTCGAAACTAGCCTGAATTGCATAATCTGGTTCTTCCAAACCGTCTAACCAATCTATCTAACATCTAGGCCCAAATTCAAGGCTTTACAACTCTCCTCGTCTTAAGGAATTTCGTCCTCGAAATTTACCTGGCGGAAAAAGGTAAAGAAACTGTTTCTTCATGTCCTCCTTACTTTCCCATGTGGCTTGCTCAACTCCACGATTCTGCCACAATACTTTCACCAACTCTATGGTTTTGCCACGAAGAACCTTTCTGATAGAATCTAGAATTTCCACCGGTTCTTCATCATAGGTCAAATCCAGATTCAACTCGATATACTCAACAGGCATCACATGCGAATGATCCGACCTATACCTCCGAAGCATTGATATATGGAAGACATCATGTATCTTCTCCAACTCCGCAGGCAACCTCAACTTATATGCAACTGGACCAACACGCTCCAACACCTCATAAGGCCCAATGATCCTCCGACTAAGCTTAACCTTACGTCCAAACCTCATCACCTTCTTCCAAGGAAAAACCTTAAGGAACACTCGATCTCCAACCGCAAACTCAGTCTCCCTATGCTTTAGGTCATCATATGACTTTTGCCGATCCGAAGATGCCATCAACCAATCATAGATAAGCTTCACCTTCTCGTTGGTGTCCTTCAACACATCGGGCAAGGAAACAAACTTCTCACCCGCCTCCGCCCAACAAAGTGGCATGCGACACCTTCTACCATACAAAGCCTCGTGCAGAGCCATTTGAATACTAGCATGATAACTATTGTTATAGGCAAACTCCACCAAAGGTAACTTCTTCTCCCATGTTCCTTGGAAATCAATGATGCACCACCACAACATATCCTCCAACACTTGGATAACGCGTTTAGACTGACCATCCCTTTGAGGATGATACAAAGTACTGAAATTCAACCGCCAACCTAAAGCCCTATGCAAACACTCCCAAAACCTTATTGTAAAGTGCGAATCTCTATCTGATACTATAGACTTAGGTAATGCACAGCCAAGAAATGCGCACATTTCTCACCATAAAGGTAATGCCTCCAAATATTCAACGCAAACACCACCACATCAAGCTCTAAATTGTGCGTAGGATAGTTTTGCTCGTGCACCTTCAACTGTTGACATGCATAAGCCACAACCTTTCCTTCTTGCATCAATACACAGCCCAAATCGACATAGGATGCATCACTATACACTACAAACTCCTCCCCCGAATTGAATCAAAATAGGAGCTTGTGTCAAAGCTTCCTTCAATTTATCAAAGGCTTGCTATCTACTCTCTGTCCACTCAAAGCTTACATCCTTCTGCAAAAACTTCGTCAAAGGAGAAGCAATCTTCGAGAAGCCATCCACAAAGTATCGATAATATCCTACTAAGGCCAAGAAACTATAAACCTCTATCACAGACTTTGGCTGCTTCAACTTCACCATCGCTTCAATCTTCTGCAGATCCACCCAGATTCTTTTGGCTGAAACAACATAACCAAGGAAAACCACTTACTTAATCCAAAACTTGCACTTACTCAACTTGTCATAAAGCTTATTATCCAATAAATTTACAACACAATCCGTAGGTGTCGATCGTGATCTTCCTCAGCATGAGAGTACACGAGAATGTCATCGATAAACACTACCACGAATTGATCTAATAATTTATGGAACACCCGATTCATCATGTATATGAAAGTTGCAGGCTCATTTGTTAACCCAAACGGCATCACCAAGAACTCATAATGCCCGTAGCGCATGCAAAAAGCTATCTTCGGAACATCCTTATCCTTCACCTTTAACTGATAATATCCAGACTTCAAATCAATCTTGGAAAACACCGTAGCAACCCTAAACTGATAAAAAATCATCAATCCTCGGCAAACAATACTTATTCCTAATCACCAACTTGTTCAGTTACCGATAATCAATGCACATTCTTATCGTGTCATCTTTCTTTTTCACAAACAACACTGGTGCTCCCCATAGTGATACACCAGGATGAATAAAACCACGATCCAACAACTCTGAAGCTATGTCTTCAACTCCTTCAACTTCTTTGGTGCCATACGATACGATGAAATACACACTGGAGCCGTATTCGTATACGTCTTAATACAAAACTCTATATTCCTATCCAGCAGCAAACTAGGCAACTCTTATTTTATATCTGAATTCATGACATAAGTAGGTATTCCTGACTCCCAGACTCAAACAACTTCTGCGTCTCCAACGCCGAAACCACATTAGGCAAGAATTTAACATTCTTGCCCATAACCACCACTTCATAATCCTTAGTAAGTTTCAACGAAACTCGCTTGGTCTCAAAATCAACTACAGCCTTATGTCCAGACAACTAATCCATCACCAAGATCACATCGAAACTGTGAAATGACAACTCCATCAGATCAGCCGCAAACACGTGCCCTTGAACTATCAAGGGACACCTCATAAACAACCTCCTAGCTACTATTGTCTCACAAAAGGAACTAGTTACCCGCATACCAACATCTAACACCTCTACAGGTATATCAAGCAAGCAATCATATTCGTGCAGGATGTATGAATGTATAGAACCAAAATCTATCAGGGAAAGCAATAGTATGGACTGCAAAGTAAATGTACCTACAATCATATCAGAATTATTTCTTTCTACATGATGCGTAAAACCCTCGTCGGTCCACCACCATCAGGTTAAATTGCTACAGTATGAGCAACTGTCCTCTACCCATCTTCTCTACGCTAAAAATGACCTTGACCGTGCCTACAACCTCTTTGTGGTACAACAGTAGGTGAAGTAGCTTATCCTTCCCTAGCCAACTGCGGACAATCACGGCTAATGTGATCCTGCAAACAAAAACTCCAACAAGTACCTAGAGTACCCCAACACTCCCCTGAATGTCGTCTACCACATCTCCCACACTCATGTGCTCTAACAAAGATGTTTTGAATATGTTGTCTATGCCTAGCACTACTTATACCACGTCTCTGATCTAGATGATACCCCTTATCCCTATACTTCTTGTATCGATCTCTACCAACATCTAACTCAGCATGCCTCTTCCTAGTAGAAGAACTCCCTAATCGAGAAGGCAACCCTAGATTCTACTCTATGTCCTTAGCTCGAGAAGCTAAGATATTAAACTCCGTGTAGTCTTTAGCCAACATATAGGTCTTCACCTCTTTAATCAACCCATACCAAAAATGATCGCATCATTTCCATTCATTAAGAACCAGCTTAAGAGCATACTGGCTCAATCGAACAAACTGGATCTCATACTCGGACACAAACAGCTTTCTTGCTCCAATTTCATAAACTCTTGCTTCTTATCATCCTGATAACAAAAATCCAAACACTTCTTTCAGAAAGTAGCACCGAAGAATTCCCATGTCACATCAGCAAGTGCCATACCCGTAATAGCAGTCGTACACCAACTATAAGCATTACACAAAAGCAACGACACTATGCAACCCAACTTGCAAACATCTATACATTCTATCTGCCCAAGGACCTTCTCCGTGCTAGCAAACCACTCCTCAGCTACCTCAAGAGCCAGACCTCTAAACTTAGTACTGCCCAAGCTACGCAGATGCTCTAACAAAAGCCTGGTATTAACAGCTATAGGTGCCAGTATAGGCACTTGCACCCCAGCTAAGGCTGCTTGAAAAGCTCCAGTCATCGCCTAGATCAACTATGTCATATCCTTAAAAATTGGTGCTTGCAGTGCCTAAGGCACACCACCCTCGACTCCAACACCAGCAGGAGGAATCGGTAGAGGCGGGGGCAACTTGTCATTTTGTCCATCCACAACACTCCACATATAAGCTCTCATCTCTCGTCTCAGTCCCATTTTGCGAAAATATGTGGCTAAAACATGATAATGCAATAAAACAAAATAATTAGGCCAACTTTTAGCAAGAATCCAAGTCGTACATGTTTCAAAACAAAAACCATTTTACACTAGTAGTAATAAGGAAATGTGTCCCCAAGCTTACACCCTAAACATATCATATTTCAATCATAGTCATACAAAATCAAACACCGTGCATGTCAATTAACAGATTCATGTAGCAAAAATTAATCAAACAACCATAACCCACATCTCAACAATCATAATCTGGCTCTGATACCACCAAATGTAACCCCTTGACCCGGCCTAGGTGCCAAACCGAACTGAGTGAGCTACATTAGGTTTACTGAAACAAACCTGAAAGATTTACTTTATAAAATATTCAATTTTTATCTAAATACATTATTAAGTCCTAAGGTGATCATCCTGGTAGTAGTAAAGATTACAACTCAATCGGGCATCGAATTGATATCTAATTGCATGAAATTGCATTTTAGGGATAAAAATGTAATTTTAGATAATTATGAGGACATAGTTGAAATTAAAGTTACCAATCTTTAATTTGTCAGGTTTCATACATACTGATAAAATTTCAACTTAAAATAATCATCCAAACTTATTTAATTGCATGATCAAGAATCAGGGACTAAACTGCAAAGAAATAAACTTCAGAAAGCAGTTTAACAGAATTAACTAACAGCGTATCAGAACACTAACAACCCGTATCAATACAGATAAATTTTTTAAAGGTGTACCGATACGGTCCTCGAGCGTATCGGTACATGTATGCAATATTCGAAGCAAGGAATTTCAGTAGCCAAAAGGTGTACCGGTACGGTTGCCCGTGTACCGACACCAAGCCAATTTTTTAGTAATGCATTCCTATAACCCCCTCGACCTAGCCTAGTTGCAAGACCAAACTGAGCGAGCCACATTAGGTTTGCCGAAGTAAACCGTGAAGAAGAAACTCGAAAAGCATCTATTTTTTTCTTTTTATCTTATCTAGATGCAAATTTAATATCCTATATGTAGATACTGTTCAGAGGTGATAACTCCACTCAATCGGGCATCGAATCGACATCTAATTGAACATAATTGCAACTTAGGGAACAAATTGCAATTTTGAAAAACCATAGGGACTTAGGTCTTTTTTAAATTACCAACCTTTAATTAGTTCGATTTCATGCTCTCAAGTTAAAACTCAGCTTAATAATTATCCATACTCATGCAATCGTATCCACAACATTTAGAGACTAAAATGTAAGAAAATAGAACTCCAAAAGATTCCAAAAACTGATTTAACTACCAACTGTATCGGTACAGGTACACGCGTATCGGTACGACTTTGATATTTTGGATTCCCCAGATACCAGTGGCCAAAATCTATTCCGATACGTCCACACGTATCGAAACACCCCTCAATAAAACACTATGACATATCGAAACAGGTACTCGAGTATCGAAACACTGGCTAAAATTTGCCTTGGCCCGTACCGAAACACTTTCCCGCGTACCGGTATGCTAAGCCTGGAATGGCTTACTCGTACCGAAACAAGGACACCCGTACCGGTACGCCTAAGCCTGAAAGATTTTCTTTAGCTGGTTTAACAAGATTTCGAACATACCAAAACACCCTAGCATGCTTCTAACATACATCCAACATATTTAGGAGTCAAACCACAACAAACATCTCAATTTCAACATTATAACATGACATCATGCTTTAAAGGTAAGTCTAGAGGCATGCTTCCTAAAAACCAAAACAAGCAAAGCACGAGATCTCAAACCATCGCCACAAACAATCCAAAATGGCCATTTATAAACCATGACAGCAAAACAACATTGCTCAACCAGGGTGTTTAACAAAACATCTCCCAAAATAACAACAACAGAAACCCCATTGCCTTTATTACTTATAGTTTAGTCTAAAAACATACTTTTGATAACAAGTCTTTTTGTGATCCCTTGCTTCCCACTGCCCTCCGAGCATTTAATTCTCTGCATTGATGGACAAAGAGAGCATAAGCACGCTAGGCTTAGTGAGGAGTGCTAAAAAACAATGCACCATCAATGCATTAAAACCATTTTTCTATACAACACATTGAAATCCCATTTCAATCACCTTTTAAACATTATGTAAAACATTATCATGCCTTGAAAACCATGCACTTAACATCTTTAAAAACCAACATATTAAACCATATGCAACATGTATCATTAACCAACAGTAAATCCCATTGCTAAACCTCAATTTAAGCCTTCCCATGCATAACAACCATATGTAAAGCATAAAGAGTAAACATGTATAAGCCACATTATACAACATAAACCTTTCAACAATACATTAACAACTATATTGACTTACAAGTGATCATAACCAAGTTTCTTTACCAAAAATAGTTCATTGGATACACGGATTCAAACAAGTGTCCTCATAACACTTCAAGCCATCTCAACCGGAATAACGATACAGTCACAATCGTGGTACATTACGACTGGGTACACTTACAGCCCTTGGGGACACCAACCCCACTCATCGGTTAGACGCTTAATCTACTAACGAGAGTTTACGATACCATATAACCCCTCGACCGTTAGGGTACTTAGATGAAGTTTTCCGTACACCAAATCAAAACCCCTCAACATCCAAGGTGACTTATTATAGTGCACTATCAATCCTATAGCCAGCCAACTAGATCCGATAACATTTTTAAACCACATCACTTGCCAATATAATTCACCATTTACCATTTACCTTATTGTTTTTGTAAGCATTAAACCAAACCATTTCCCAAGCAGCAATACATGCTTAAAACTCAAGTATAAACCATATACTTACATGGATCACTTACCATGTGCATCTATCATCATTTTATGATAAAAAATAGTATCTCATATACTTAAAACATGCTTAAAAAGTAGGTACAATGTAAATCAAAACAAGTGCATAAAATCACTTCATAATAGTATGACTGAGAGATAAAACCACATCATACTTACTTTTGAGTTTAAACCTACGTTTCAAGCTTAGTTTAAACTCCCATACACCACCTTTAAATCATTTCAAAGCTAAAATCCACGTTCTCACTCACCGATACGTGAAACCTCAAATCACAAAGCGAAATCAAGCTTCTAAAGCCTCACCGATCACTTTTGGATCGACCTTCCCTGTTTTGACCACATTACAACAGAGGATTAATGCATCTCAATGCATTCAAAACACTTCGACAACAAAACCTTGCAAAACCACACAATTACCCATCTACAACAACCAAAATCATCACCTAACTCCTTCCAAACACAACCCATCCACACTCTATCTATTTAACACTTCAATTAGCATCAATTAACATCTAAAAACAGGATTACACCATCCTTAAACTTCCAGCAACTACTCAGCCACCACAACTCCACAAAAACATAAATCTAATAACCTAATAATCAAGGATTCAAGGAGTTTGAGGATTCCAATGTTAAAAACAACTTATCAACATTATAAATCATCCAAAATATGTTTAAAATCAATCCTCAACACTGGAAAATAAATCCAATACGAATCTTCCATAATTTAACCAATTAAACCCAATTAAATCAATTATTCAGTATAAAAACATAAAATCAGATTATAAATCATAAATCAAGGATCAAATATTTGGGAATATCAATAAAGAACCATCAATAGAAGAGAAGAACAAACCTTACCTCTATCGTGTGATTTATCCCTCAATTGATTGATTGATTAAAGCTAGGAAAACACAAGATTTCAATAAGGTTTTGTAAAACAAAGATAAAGAATCATTTATAAATCAAGAATTCAAGATTTCAATAAGGTTTTGTAAAACCTATAATAACCTCTTGGTCAAACATAAGACTCTTTGGCTCAATCTAACATACTCCAATCAACATCCAATCATCATATAACATCCTAAACATTATTTCCAAATACGTATGAGCATGGTACTAGATCATTCACATCAGATCATATCCAAACCAAATTCCTATAGGCATGATCTCTACCCAAGCGTGCAAGTTGATTCCCAACCCCTCAAATCAAGATATAAAGCATCATACAAGTCCAAAACATCAAATACAACTTGGAAAAACTAGGGAGCATCCAAAATAAACCTCCCAATTACAACTTGGTCACATTGCCTCTTATCACCACTTAGTATTCATAAAACCATACTTTGTAAAACACTTCACCCTTGGATTTCCCTTGCTTGCTTGCTGTCTCAAAGAGCCTATTTCTATGCATTAATGAAAAAGGAGAGCGTAAGCTATAAGCTTAGTGAGGGAATCTCAAAAACACTCATCAATACATTTAAAACCATTTAATTTCAAATCAAGTTTATAATGCTCATACAAAAATCATCTCATGCTTCTATAATCTTTCCAAATATGCGCATTTAAATCATTTACAACACATGTATCATGAATTTCTATCACAAGCCTTAATTTAAGCTTCATATGCCAAAATCTCTAAATAGCAAGCATAAAGAGCATCTCATGTATACATATTATACAAAACATAATCCATTTATCATGATACATTATCTCATATATTGACATTCAAGTGACTCAAAACCAAGTTCCATTCTATTTTTATAAAAATACATTGGATACACGAATTTCCCAAGTGGTTCCTTCGACCACTTTACATACGTCCTCGAACCGGAGCAACCCTCAACGGTTATAACGTATAAATCCATCAACGGGAGAATTGGCACACTCTTGAACCCTCGACACACACGAGGTGACTTATTATAGTGCAGTTTAAACCCTATGGCTAGCCAACTATATCCGATAACATTTAATCTCAACCATTTGCCAATATATTCAATAAAACAATGTTACCCCACTGTTTTACATATGCATATAATCAAATCAATTTCCAATACATAAAATCACATATTCTAGCATTCTCAAAATTTTTTCTTAAACTACATCGCATTCTCAATAATCATCATATAAAATCATTTGCAACATCTTTCATTTCTAAAACATGCATATAACAATAGACAATCAAAATCATAAACATGTACATGAGATAGTATTTTGCAAAACTGAAAACGAGAGAGAGTTCAACCAATACTTACTTCTGAGCTTAGATAAGTGTTTCAAGCTTAATCTAAAATCCAAACAACTATCTTTAAACCTTTTAAAAGCGGTGAAGCACGTTTCCACTCACCAACAACCAAACACTCTACTTGTCGATACACAATCAAGCTTCTAGTGCCTCTAAAACCTCTCCAAAAGCTAAAAGTTTCAAATCCCCTGCTTTACCAAAACAAAAATAGAGGATTAATGCACTTCCATGCATCTGTAATATCCAGCAACCAACAAACACAACTTTGCCCCACTTAAAACCATCAAACGCCTCTCTAAAACAACCGAAAACATCTCCAAACTTCATCTAAACAAATCACAGCTAAAACCTACTGATTTCAACATCCTAACAACATCAATTAACATCCAAAAACATCCTTATAATGTCCTTATACCTCCAACAGCTTTATAACATCAAGATCACTTCAAAATCTAACTATTTACAACCTAGAAAATTAGCAATTCACATAGTTTCAGGATTTCTTTTATTAATCTCTTCTTTTAACACTAAAACACATATCTCAAGTGTTCTTAAACAATTAAAATCAAGGAAAATCAGATCCATAGCAATATTCCTCCAATTTCTCATCAAAACTCAATTTAATCCATAAATTCTTTATTAAATCATAAACACGTAACAAAAATTAGTTATAAAGGATCAAGAACTTGAGAATTTCATTAAAGAACCTTTAATTAGAGGGGAGAAATGAAAATCACCTCTAATTGCTGATTTTTCCCTTAATTGGCAAAGATTGGATAAAAACTTCGAGAATCTAAGTAGATTTTGTTGTTGGAATCAAAGAAATCAAATAGGAAATCAAAACAAAACCAAAAGAGATTGATTCTTGGGAATTTTGGAAAAGAATTGATAGTTTGCCTGCTGAGAAAATTGAGAGCAAAATTAGTTACGTGAGAAAAATGAAATGTGTAATTAAAAACCTTTTTATCAATTCTATTTATTTTAATATTAAAACCTTTTAAAACCCTTTTTAAAATAGCCTAAATTAAGGGAGAAAATATGATGAAAAGTTTTGATTAATTAGCTCCTTAAAGATTCTAATTTTTGACCCTTTTACGATTTAGTCACCAAAACAGTTTTGAAATCTTTATATTTTAGTCACCGAACCAAAATGTCCCAAAATCCAATTTAATTACTTCAAATTGAATTTACCAAAACCTTTAGAATATTAATTAAATATTTTCTAGCATTTTTCTATATTTTATTTTAGCCAAAAACAATTTATTAAAATTTAATTCTCGAAACTAGCCAAAATTACCTAATCCAGTTCTCCCGAGCCGTCTAAGAAATCTATTTAACATCTAGGCCCAAAGCTTTTCAAAGTGGTAAAGCACGTTTCCACTCACCGAAAACCAAACGCTACACTTGTCGATGCACAATCAAGCTTCTAGAGCCTCCGAAACCTCTCCAAAAGCTAAAGGATTCAACTCCCCTGCTTTACCCAAACAAAAACAGAGGATTAATGCACTTCCATGCATCTCTAATTTCCAGCAACCAAAAAACATAACTTTGCCCCACTTAAAACCATCAAACGCCTCTCTAAAACAACCGAAAACATCACCAAACTTCATCTAAACAAAACCCATCCAAAACCCACTGATTTCAACATCCTAACAACATCAATTGACATCCAAAACATCCTTATAACAACCTTATATCTCCAGATACTTTATAACACCAAGACCACTTTAAAATCTAACTATTTACAACCCAGAAAATTAGCAATTCACATAGTTTCGAGATTTCTTTTATTAATCTCTTCTTTTAACATTCAAAAACATATCTTAAGTGTTCTAAAACAATTAGAATCAAGGTAAATTAGATCCATAGCAATATTCCTCCAATTTCTCATCAAAACTCAATTTTTTGATAAATAATGGGCCTCGTTAAAACCCCCTTCATAACCAATACCGAGTAGGGAACTCAATATCGGACAACGGAAGGAGGAAAATAGCACCCTAGATATTTTATTATTGGATAAACTTTCTGAATGTGCAATTACATAGCAAGTATGAATAAACACCTATAAGTATGAGGAAACCCCAAAATTGCCTTGTAGAATCATTCTTCCATTTGACCTTCCATTTAACCTTTCAGCCGATACCTTTCATCAGCAACTGAATTTTGCATTCAATCCCTCTTTTGGCCAGCGAATCTGCCTCGCAATTCCTTGCTCACGAAATTAACCTTATACAAATCCACCCATCTTCGCAACAACCTGCGATCCACTCTATAGTCCTCAAGAACGCTGGAGGAGATTTTGACGGTTCTTGAATCCAATCATAGACCACTTTGCAGTCCGTTTCCACAGCTAGTTTCATTTTCCCATTCCATTGTGATTCTTTGAATTTCTTAATACCGTGCTTTTTTGCAAGAATTACAACCATGATGGGAGGATCATCTCCAATGCATAGTAAGAATGATAGTAGCTGCAGCCCATTCTCGTTCCGTAATATGCCTCCAATCCCATCTCCCATTCCAGCTATTTTCATAGCTCCATCCACGTTAAATTTAACCCAACCCGGTGGAGGGGGACGCCACGATTCTGGGGATTCGGCCACAACATTCCTCATCAGAATAGATTCACAGATAAAGCAGTCAACAATGAAATCATTAATTGACATTTTAGCTTCCGAAAATTTTACTTTTAACCACCATGCCAGTCTTGTTTTAATTATGAACAGGAGTTGTAACAAATCACAGTTCTTCCCATTGAAGATAATTTCATTTTGGAATAGCCAGATTGACCATAACACGACAAAAGGAATAGATTTCCATACCATAGTTTTGTGTGCTCCCGGCCAAGTGTTATTCCAATTGAGAATGAAAACTAAGGGGTTTTCATGCAACACTACCTCCACCTTCCATAAAGAGCAAAAATGGCACCAAATGATCCAAGTAGTTTTACATGAGAAGAAAAGGTGTTCGATCGTTTCTGGGTGACTTTTGCACATTGGGCATAAGATATTCGAGTTCAAATTAATCCTCATTTGTTGAGTTCGACTTTGACTGGTGCTTTGAGGTGGAGCAGTAACCAAATGAAGGTTTTGACTTTTAAAGGTGCGATACCAAGCCAAACAAAATTCTTCCAGTCTACAGTTCTATCTTCCCCATTAACTCAATATTGACCAGCCGTTTTGACCGAGAAAACACCATCACCTGATTTTCCCCACCGGACCCAGTCTTGTTAAACATACGAACCAGTAAATTTCTCTAAAATATGGCTAAATTTGTTCCACTGTATTACCTCCAAATCGAACATTCTGCGTCTTAGTTTAATTTCCCACTCCCAACCTGAGTTAGTTCTGAAACCAAAATCTGAGATTGCACCCTCCCTATTAAGAGATAAGGAGAAAATGCGTGGGAACATTTTTTTCAAAGATTGATTCCAATCCATATATCCTCCCAAAATTTGATTTTTGAACCATCACTAACTTGAAAGACCATTCTATTTCTCATTTCATTTCCAAACTCATCCTCTTTGAAGAATGAAATTAAGATGTCACGCCAGCCCCAAGAAGCTCTTCTCGGAATGATACTCTGGGGAAGGAGAGAAACCTGATTTTGGTAATATTTGCCGTCAATGATCCTCTTTCAGTAACTACCATCTTCATTGCCATACCTCCATATCCATTTCCCAAGAAGAGCTCAGTTTTTAACTTCAAGATCGAAAACTCCTACACCACCTTGTTCAATTAGCTTACAAATTTCTTGCCAATTAACCCAATGTATCTTATTGTTGCCATTTGATTTACCGTACTAAAAACCAGCCATCAAACTGTTTAACTTTCTTGCGACCGTGACTGGCATTCGAAATAAAGATATAGAATTATCTTCCAACTGGCAAGTTGTTGCGCGTAATAAGTGCTCCGCAATTGTGCAAGTGTACACGTCGCAAGTTATATTATAAAAGATATCATCTCCACAGGGATTGGTGCCACTTTAAGAATCTAATCTCTTGCACTGTAAAAAGTAAAAGAACACAAGTAGAAGATTGTAGGAGTTTAACTAACAACTAAACTAGAAAGCAAATAAGTAAAAGAAGATGTAATAAAATGAGAGAGAATATGCCAGGTTATCATGAGTTGAGGTGTGATAGCCGATTGGATCGTCTTGGTAAAAGAGTGCAAGGGCAACTCAGTTGCTGTGGCAACTTGCGCAGCGGGGTTGCCTTGGCAACTAATCGACGGTTGCCTGGGCAACTAGCTGGGCAACTGTTTGGGCTGCTGGGCAGCAACTTCAAGGTTCGGCGGAGCTTTCTTCAATGGTTCCTTCTTATCCTTAAGTTGAAACTTTAGCTAATTGTGTATGCCTTGATAATACATCCCTGCGTGAATCAAGGGTGAACAACAGCTAATCTTGCGCTCCTCTTAGCTATTGAAATCCTTAACTTATTCCTAAGCCAGATTAATCTTCACCATCAATAGATTGAATAAAGACCATACTCATTCGTTTCTTGAATCAAACTCTCCCGATATTAGATAAATAGATGAAGTTACGAGATCCCCTCCCAATTCACTCACAAACAAGAATTAAAACCAAGAATGAGTAAACCTTGAATTGAAAGTGCAAACTCTTATTACCTAAACAAAATCCACTTGTTTCTCACAACCACAAAACACAATAACCTTAGCCAAATAGATTTAGTTCATGGCTAGGTTCCAAAGAAACACAAGACAAAGAATTCCTAATATAAACCTAATTGAACAAGAAAGAAAAATATGAAGAAGAGTTGAAGCCTTTGTCAAAATCTCTCCCTCCTTGCTCTCCATTGCTCTTGTCGAAATCTCTCCTTTCTCCTCCTTGAGTTTGACAGCTTGGTCTCCTAGAATAAAAAGTTCTATCAATTAAGTACATTGGCAAAGTCATCATCGAATATTCATCAAATCTAGGCAATTCTTGTTCCAACTAAAGGCATGGAAAGCAATTTATGTATCCTAAATGCAATACTTAAGATGAATGCAACTAAACATGGTAACTAACTAATAACAATCCCCCCAAACTCAAGTGAGGCATTTTCCTCAATGCATGCAATAAAGAAAAATAAAAATAAAGAAAAGTAAAATGCAAATGAGGACTTACTCCGAGAGTTCGTCGTCGTGGATGATTAGTTTCCTTTTGGTCGGTGTCTTGATTCTTTTGCTTGAATGTGGTGGTTGCTTCCTTGTTGCCGATGGTGGAATCGATCCTCGTACGGGGTTGTCCTCATCGTCCTCTTCATCAATATCATTGGCTTTTCGCTTGGGCTTGGAGGATTCGATTGGTGCGGTCTTTGTTGGTGCAATAGAGGAATCGTCCGAATCTGAAAAAATAGACAATGATTCAGTACGAGTTGATTCGGGCATAGGTAATTTACCTTTGGCTTTTGCAGTGGTTGTCGGGGCGTCTTTAGCTTTGGTTGCCACGACATCTTCAGTGTTGGTTGCCGTGGCAACTGCTTGGGCAGGCGCAGTGAAGGTTGCCACGGCATCATCTGTTGCGGTTGTCGTGGCAACTGCTTTATTGGTTGTCGTGGCAAGGAATTCGGCAGGAAAGATAGGGAACGACACACGGTTGTCCGGGTACTTTTCCAGGATGACTTGGGTGATGGCATTGTTGTGATCCTTCATGTACCGCATGAACATTAATTTCCATTCTTCAATTTGCCTAAGGCGGTTCGCCAACGATTGTAAGAGTACTTCAAGTTGTCTGGGGGTTGCTGTATGAGTTGCCCGGGCATCAGTTGTTTGAGCATTAAGATTTGTAGAGGTGTCAGGAGTTTCTGCGGTAACTAGAGGCGTTAGGGATTTTACCGGTGCCTCTCCCATTAGCTTTCGGATTTGTGCTCGATTCCAACCGGACTTTGGTAGGGCCTTTTCATTAGTGGAGTCAGTTGGGACATGCATCTCCTTGCAAAGATTTGAAATTAAGCAAGGGAAGAAAAGAGAACCCTTGTCTTTTGTGCTACATACAAAAATCTCATCACAAATAATTTTTCCAATGTTAGTGATGCAATTATGCAAGATATAATGTATGAGCAAAAGACGAGGTGTATCAACGGTGGTATTGTGTGTTGTGGGCATTAAAGAAGTTTTAACAAACTTATTCCATAATTTTGCCTCGGGCTTAAGCCGAAGGTGATTTACCATGCCCTTGTATTTACCGTCGTTCCAATGAGTTCCCGGTAGAGTGAGTTCTTAAAGCACCTTGTCGAGTTGCTTGGGCGTGAGTTGATCAACAAAGGCTTGATGCTCGTCCTTCTCAAAGTAGAGCCCGTAAAAGGTGTTGATGTTTTCGGGGCTTATGAGTATAGCCTTTTCACGAACAAAAACATAAGGATTATCCAGGTTAGGTGAGTGAGCATAGAATTCTCTTACCCATGTGATGTTACCCGGTTCTGATTGACGGCAAAAGATTTGCGACTTTTGATGTGCAATCCTTTCGAAGATGAATGGTTCAAGGCCGAAATCTTGATGAGAGTTGGAGTATTCAAAGCCTTGTTCTTCGCAAATCTTCCGGCTTTCAAACTTGGAGTGAAATCTTTCTTGAACCACCGTTGTAGCAAACTTCTTGTATCTTGGTTCTTTGGAGGAACTTGGATGAACCAAAAATTCGATTTTGGATGCCATGGATGATCTTGGTTGTGAGTTTGGTAGAAACAAAGAAAATAAAGCAAAAGAAACTGAAGAGTTGCAAAATGAAAAGTAGGAATAAGTTTCTTGGAAGTTAAGGGTGATGGGTTAAATAGAAAAGATAGGTAGTAATATGGTGGGTGTGATTAATTTGGAAAGAAAGAAAATAAGTTTTTTGATTTAGGGATAAGGGACGGCTAGGGTTTTTGGGGAAGGGGAAGTGTTTGGCCAGCTATGTAGGGTTTATTTAGGGTAAGTTGGAGGCTTAATATAAGCCTTAGATTTAGCCCATTAATTTCCTTGTTTAGGATGTTTCCTTCTTGAATTAAATTCCTCCTTATCTTGAACACTTTTCCTACAATTCAAAAACAAATAAAATAAGGATTAAAATTAAAGATAAACTAATAAAAGAAAATAAATAAAGATGTGCAAAGAAATTCTTAAACTTAAAATTTAAAAACAATTAGATAAGTATGAAAGAAAGATGTAGTCTTATTCTTAAAGAAAATAAATAAATCTATCCTAAAAGGAAAAAATAACCGAAATTAATAAATAAATAAAAATTAAATGGTTCAAAAAAATAAAATAAATAAAAAAGAAAATATCATAAGGAGAGCATGCTCATGCATCTCCTAAGGTGACCACTTCTTTGTTACGTTCCACATGGGCACCGTTGTAGTGCTTCAATCTTTGTCCGTTGACTTTGAATTCATGTTCGTCGGTGATGGAATTGATTATCACGGCACCATGGGAGAATGGGTTGACAACTTCGAATGGTCCCGACCATCTTGATTTCAGTTTTCCTAGGAAAAGTTTTAGCCGAGAATTGAATAAGAGAACTAGTTGCCCTGGCATGAATTGTCGCGGTAGTAGTTTATTGTCATGCCATTGCTTTGTTTTCTCCTTGTAGATTTGTGCATTGTTATAGGCGAGTGCACGAAATACTTCTATCTCATTGAGGTCCAACAAACACTTTTTTTCTGGCATTTTCCCAATCCATATTCACGGTCTTGATTGCCCAATATGCCCTGTGTTCGATTTCCACCGGTAGATGGCATGTTTTGCCATAGGTAAGTCGGAAGGGAGACATACCTAAGGGTGTTTTGAATGCAGTGCGATATGCCTAAAGTGCGTCATCTAGTCTTATTGACCAATCCTTCCCAGAGGGATTTACAACTTTTTTGAGTATACCTTTCAATTCTCGGTTGGAAATTTCTGCTTGCCCATTAGTTTGTGGGTGATATGCCGTGGCAATTTTGTGTGACACGCCGCAGCGTTGCAACATCTTGGCAATAAGTCTGTTGTCAAAGTGCTTGCCTTCATCACTGATAATTGCTCTCGGCATCCCAAATCATGTAAATATATTTTTCTGTAAGAATCGTTGCACGGTCTTGGAATTGTTGGTGGGAACTGCAGCTGCCTCAACCCATTTAGACACGTAGTCAACGGCAAGTAGAATGTAGAGGTTACCGGATGAAGATAGGAAAGGTCCCATAAAATCAATCCCCCATACATTGAACAGTTCCACCTCGATAATGTTTTGGAGCGGCATCTCATGTCTTCTAGAGATATTGCCCGTCCTCTGGCAACGATCATATTGCTTGTAAAACTCTTGGGCATCATTGTACAGTGTTGGCCAATACAAACCGGATTGCAAAACTTTGGCCGCAGTACGAGTTCCTCCAAAATGTCCTCCATAGGGTGAAGAATGGCATTGTCGGAGAACATTCTGCTGCTCCTCTTCAGGGACACATCCGCGTATAACCTGATTTGCACATTGTTTAAACAAAAGAGGCTCGTCCCAAAAGTAATCCTTAGCATCATAGCGGAACCGCTTCTTCCCTTGGTGAGTAAGGCCATAAGGTAAAATACCACAAACAAGGAAATTAACTAAATCTGCGTACCAGGGTATTGCCGAGGCATGTGTTGTCATGGCAACTACTTCCATGGTTGCCGAGGCGTGCGCGTCTAGAGTTACCGCGGTGTGCGCGTCTAGAGTTGCTGCGGCGTGCGCGTCTAGAGTTGCTGAGGCGTGCACATCCATGGTTGCTGAGGCATGCGCATCCATGGTTGCCAAGGCAACTAACAGTTGCTCATCCAGGAATGCATCGCATATCTCTAAATCTGCGTCCTCCTCCTTATTGCGTTCTAAGCGTGATAAGTGATCCACTTGATTTTCTATTCCTTTACTATCCTTAATTTCAATGTCAAACTCTTGTAAAAGCAATATCCAACGAATCAAACGAGGTTTGGCATCCTTTTTAGCAAATAGATACTTAATTGTTGAATGGTCCGTATGGACAATTACCTTTGTACCAATCAAATAGGATCGAAACTTGTCAAATACGAAAACTACGGCTAGTAACTCTTTCTCTGTTGTTTTGTAATTCACTTGAGCACTATTAAGAGTTTTACTAGCGTAGTATATCACGTGAAAGGTCTTACCTGTGTGTTGGCCTAGGACTGCTCCTATCGCAAAATCACTTGCATCACACATGAGCTCAAAAGGTAGCGTCCAATCTGGTGGAACAATAATGGGTGCCGAGGCAAGCTTTTTCTTTAGGGTTTCGAATGCTTGGGTGCAAGAATCATGAAAAATGAAGACTTTATCCTGTTCAAGCAAATTGCACAAGGGTTTAGTAATTTTAGAAAAATTATGAAGGAACCTCCTGTAAAAACCTGCATGTCCAAGAAAGCTTCGGATTCCTTTAACCGAACTTGGTGGGGGTAATCTCTCGATCACGTCCACCTTGGCTTTGTCTACTTCAATTCCCTTGGATGAAATCTTGTGGCCGAGCACTATTCCTTCATCTACCATAAAATGGCACTTCTCCCAATTAAGGACTAAATCGATTTCTTCACATCTTGCCAACACCTTCTCGAAATTGCCGAGGCAACTGTCGAAGTCATTACCAAAAACGAAAAAATCATCCATGAAGATCTCAAGGAAGTCTTCGACCATGTCCGAAAAAAGTGCCATCATGCATCTTTGGAAGGTTGCCAGGGCGTTACACAATCCCAACGGCATCCTTCGAAAAGCATAAGTACCATATGGGCATGTGAAGGTTGTCTTTTCTTGATCTTCTGGTGCTATGGCAATTTGATTGTAACCTGAATAACCATCAAGAAAACAATAAAAGGGTTTACCTGCAAGACGGTCAAGCATTGGATCAATAAAGGGTAATGGGAAGTGATTTTTCCTAGTGGCTTTGTTTAGCTTTCGATAATCCATACAAACCCTCCAACCGGTCACAGCCCTGGTTGGAATGAGTTTATTGTTTTCATTACTTACCATCGTTATACCTCTATTTTTCGGTACACATTGTACTGGACTTACCCATGTACTATCAGTGATAGGGTATATGATACCGGCGTCAAGCCACTTGATGAGTTCTTTCATTACAACCCCTTTCATAGCATGATTCAGTCTCCTCTGGGCCTCAATCGAAGGTTTGCGATCATCTTCCAACAAAATCTTGTGCATGCACACTGTCGGGCTAATTCCCTTCAAGCCGGCAATTGTCCACCCTATTGCCTTCTTGTGTAGCATCAACATTTTGATAAGCTTCTTTTCTTGATCAGGCTGTAACTTAGAGGAAATAATTACAGGCAATGTATTATCGGTTCCCAAGTAAGCATATTTTAGTTGGCCTGGCAACTGTTTCAACTCAAGAATCAGTGGTTGTTCAATGGAGGGCTTTTCGAGTTTACCTTCCTTACCTGAGTAATCCAGTGGTTCAAAGTATGTACCTGATCGATTGACTAACCAATTTGCCTCTTCTTGTCGTTCCTCATCGATCGGTTCTTCATACTCCTTAGGTTCCTCTTGATCAGCAATGTAGTTGCCAAGGCAACTAAATTCCTCGTAGAAGTTAAACTCTGTCGTGGCATGAAGAAGTTGGCATTCTTCCAGATCATCGGCATGCCTTAGTGTTTGGAACACATTTAGTTTAACTTGCTGGTCATCCAGCCTCATTGTGAGTTCTCCCTTTTCAACATCGATCAAGGTTCTCCCTGTTGCTAGGAAGGGTCTCCCGAGAATGATAGGTGCATGCTCATCTGCTTCACAATCCAAAACAATAACGTCAGCGAGAAAAATAAATTTATCAACTTTTACTAGTATGTCTTCGATTTTTCCCTCTGGATGCACATAGGATCTGTCGGCTAGCTGTAGCATAACTGTTGTAGGTCTTGCCTTCCCAATTCCTAGTTTCTGGAAAACCGATTTAGGCATCAAGTTTATGCTTGCTCCAAGGTCACATAATGATTTCCCGACGTAGTGGTTTCCGATGGAACAAGGTTTTGTGAAACTTTTGGGATCCTTTAACTTGGGTGGCATACGATTGTGCAACATGGCCATGCATCCCTATATTGCGGCAACTATTTCAAACTCTCCTAGCCTTGTTCTCTTGGACACAATGTCTTTCAGAAACTTGGCATAGTTCGGCATTTGTTCAATTGCCTCAACCAATGGCAAGTTATGTGGACTTGCTTTAGGATATCAAGAAGCTTCTTGAATTGATATTCGTGCTTTTGTCGCTTCACCCTTTGTGGGAATGGTGGTGGAAGTCAGATATCTTTGATCCTTTCATTGGTCCGGAACCTGATTGATGGTATTGCCAGGGAAACTGGAGTTGCTAAGGCATCGTCAACTGGGGTTGTCGTAGCGTGCCTATTGTTGGTTGACGTGGCATCCTTATCACTGGCTGCCGAGGCATACTTATCGTTGGTTGCCGCAGTAATTCCTGGTTCAGCATCTGAGGCTTTGCCGTTGAGTTCGTCTTGTTCTTTTTGTAGAGTTTTGTTTGATGAACGAACTTGAGCCTCTTTAAGTTGTTGGCCACTTCTAGTGGTGATCGCCTTACATTGCTCATGGCTAGTTCCTCTTGCGACTTCAGTATCGCTAGGTAAACCTCCTTGCGGTCTAGTATTCAGGTTTTGAACAAATTTTCCGACTTGATTTTCCAATGATTTGATTGCTGCCTCTTGGTTTTGCAATCTCATCTCGGTCCTGTTAATAAAAGCATCAGTTCTTTTTATGAAGTTATTATTCTCAGCCATATAAGATTCAGTTTTCAACATAAAAGCATTGAGAGAATTTTCCAAAGAACTAGATGTTGTCGGTTGTTGCTGCCGCAACTGTTGCCGTGGCATATTCTGCTGGAATCCCGATGCTTGTGCATTATGATTGTTCTAGTTTAGAGCATTGTTGGGATTACTCTATGAAAAATTCGGGTGCTTCTTCCAGGATGGATTGTATGTATTGGACATCACATTGTTGTTCTAGTTGTAATTCCCCACATAAAAGCTGGATTCGGGATTCTACATACATTCAGAAGAATCATGGTTACCACCACATAACTCACAAAAGGAATCCATTACCTTGACTTCCTGTGTGTTGTTTGGTTTCTGCATGTTCTGGACCATCTTGGTTAGAGTGGCCAATTGTTCCGAAATTGAGTCTGATGATCCCAGTTCATGTATTGTGGCTTGGCGTCTAACTCCTCCTCTTCTAGCAGATGGGAATTGATAATCATTCTTGGCAAGCCTGTTTAGAATTTGCATTGCTTTCTCCGGAGACTTATCTAGGAGTATGCCATTTGCCGAGGCATCTAGCATCATCCTTGTTGGTGTATTCACAGCGTTGTAAAACATTGTTACTTGTGTCCACACTGGGAATCCGTGTAGGGGGCTTTTGTGTAGAAGTTCTCTATATCGCTCCCAAGCCTCGTACATGGATTCATCATCTGCCTGCTGAAAAGAGGTAATTTCGTTACGAAGCTTATCGGTCAAATTTGTAGGATTAAATCGAGCAAGGAAATCATGACAAAGATCAGTCCAAGATCCTATTGATCCGGCAGGAATACTATTCAACCATGCTTTCGCCCTATCCCTCAGTGAGTAGGGGAATAATCTTAGTTGTAAAACATCAGGGGTGACTCATTGTATTTTGAATGAATTGTAAATCTCGAGAAAAGATTTAAGATGTTGTCGTGCATCTTCAGTTGCTGAGCCGCAAAATTGACCAATTGTGTTGATCATATTGAACATCACCGGTTTCAACTCAAAGTGGTCGGCTTCAATTTCAGGTGTGACAACTCCTGGATTAAGTCCTTCAAGATCTTCTTCAAGATAGTCTTGAATAGTTCTGTTTCGTGCAAGAATCACTCCTCTTGCTGGAACATCCTGATTCATATTGCCGTCTTGAATAGCCATTGCTACTCTTAACCTTCTTCTAAGTCTTTTCAAGGTTCGTCCGATTTCTAGATCAAAGGGATATTCTGGTGTAATCGGTCTCGCCCTGGTCCATATACCAATGCAAAACCAAAGTTTGTTAGCCCTTTGAATCTTAAACAAGAAAAATAAAAAGTGCAAGAAAATAAAAATAAATTTGCTATTGCCAATCCCCGGCACTTGTTGCGCGTAATAAGTGCTCCGCAATTGTGCAAGTGTACACGTCGCAAGTTATAGTATAAAAGATATTATCTCCACAAGGATTGGTGCCACTTCAAGAATCTAATCTCTTGCACTGTAAAAAGTAAAAGAATGCAAGTAGACGATTGTAGGAGTTTAACTAACAACTAAACTAGAAAGTAAATAAGTAAAAGAAGATGTAATCAAATGAGAGAGAATAGGCCATGTTATCGTGAGTTAAGGTGTGATAGCCGATTGGATTTTCTTGGTAAAAGAGTGCAAGGGCAACTCAGTTGCCGTGGCAACTTGCGCAGCGGGGTTGCCTTGGCAACTAATCGACGGTTGCCTGGGCAACTGTTTGGGCGGCTGGGTAGCAACTTCAAGGTTCGGCAGAGCGTTCTTCAATGGTTTCTTCTTATCCCTAAGTCGAAACTCTAGCTATTTGTGCATGCATTGATAATACATCCCTGCGTGAATCAAGGGTGAACAACAACCAATCTTGCGCTCCTCTTAGCTGTTGAAATCCTTAACTTATTCCTAAGCCGGATTAATCTTCACCATCAATAGATTGGATAAAGACCATACTCATTCATTTCTTGAATCTAACTCTCCCGATATTAGATAAATAGATGAAGTTACGAGATCCTCTCCTAATTCAATCGCAAACAATAATAAAAACCAAGAATGAGTAAACCTTGAATTGAAAGTGCAAACTCTTATTACCTAAACAAAATCCACTTATTTCTCACAACCATAAAACATAATAACCTTAGCCAAATAGATTTAGTTCATGGCTAGGTTCCAAAGAAACACAAGACAGAGAATTCATAACATAAACCTAATTGAACAAGAAAGAAAAAGATGAAGAAGAGTTGAAGCCTTTCTCGAAATCTCTCACTCCTTTCTCTCCCTTGCTCTTGTCGAAATCTCTCATTTCTCCTCCTTGAGTTTGACGACTTGGTCTCTTTTAAATAGGAGATGGCTAGGTCAAAATCCTTCTTGAGGAGGAAGTTAAGTTGGAATTAAATACTTTAAAAGAATATAATTCTTTATTATATTTAAATTCCTTCTAAATCTTCTCCTATCTTTTTGGGATTTAATTTCTCTTTGACCTTTTCATGGAAATCAAACTCCTTTGGGATTTAACTTTGCTCCACATCATCTTGGGCTTATCTAGTCATCAATTTCGACTACCATATCATCTTGTCCCTTATCGAAAATTGCCCTGACAACTAGTTCCAGCCTTGCTTTAGCAAGTGATTCTGCACACACACAAAAACACACCAATGCAGTATCTTTTTCTACAAAATTAAGCAAAATATGAAATCAAGCTTGTCCACCAAGGAAACAATGCAAATATGCATGAATGACTAATAATGCAACTAATATGAGCCTAAGTCTAGCAATAATATGAATAAAAAGGGTGAATAAAATAGTACTTTTAGACACTTAACACAAGTTTTCTGTTGAAATTAACCAAAACAGGCTCCCAAAGGGCCCCTGCATTTCTTTTAGCTCCAAGTGGTAAGCCGAGATAGTCTGAGGGAAATGCACCAACCTGACAACCAATTGACCGTGCCCACTGAACTAATACCATTTTTTCCATATTTATGCCGAAAATCTTGCTTTTTTAGGTTGATTTTCAGTCCTGCCGCCAGCTCAAAGACTCTTAACACTCGTTTTACATTTTTAACTTGCTCCTCCGAGGCATCGTAGAATATCATAAGGTCATCAGCATATTGTAAATGTGACACGGAGATTGAATTAATACCTTCACCAACTGAGAATCTCGAGAATAAGTTGATCGCTTCTGCTTTCTTTAGAACCAAATTAAGCGATTCTCCAACTAAATTGAACAAAAAGTAGAGATAGCGGGCAGCCTTGCCGTAGTCCTCGAGAGATTTTAAACTT
Organism: Hibiscus mutabilis; assembly: GCA_019671005.1. Classification (NCBI taxonomy): domain Eukaryota; kingdom Viridiplantae; phylum Streptophyta; class Magnoliopsida; order Malvales; family Malvaceae; genus Hibiscus; species Hibiscus mutabilis. Next base: position 20,880,927 of record CM033728.1, on the reverse strand, counting down.
TTCCGAGGGAGATCCATTAATAAGAACTGAGATTGAAGCAGTCGAAATACACTGCGATATCCATTTACACCAATTGTCTCTGAAACCCATATACCTCATCACACAAAGTAAGAAATCTCAGTCAACACAATCATAAGCCTTGATGAAGTCTACCTTGAAAGCCACTTTGCTTGTCCCACTTTTATACGCAGCATCGATAATTTCATTTGTTATCATTGAGCAATCCAATATTTGACGACCCGGAATGAACGCGAATTGCGCTTCACTTACAATATAGTTCAACATTGGTCGTAACCGATTAGCAAGAGCCTTTGTTAAGACTTTGTATACTCCCCCTACTAGGCTTATTGGCCTATATTCCTCCAAAGATGATGGATTCAGTTTCTTGGGGATCAAGGTGATGAAAGACTCATTTATACATGCCTCCCAAGTTCGATTTTCATAGAAATTATTGAAAAATTGGATGAAATCCTCCTTTAGAATAGACCAGTAGTGGTTGAAGAAACCTGAGTTAAATCCATCTGGGCCTAGAGCACTGTTGCTGTCAATTGCGCATATAGCCCCCCATATTTCTTCCTCAAAAAATCTGACTTCCAATGCCTTAGCTTGCCGCGGTGCTAACTGCTGAAAATTTAGATTAAGTTTTTCCACTTTAATCGCTGTTTTCAGATTATAAGCTTTCTTGAAATGATCATGTACAGCCTTCTTAACCCTATCAGGATCTGAAATATACTTCCCTTCTAATAAAATAGAGGGGATCGAGTTTATTCTCTTGCGATTGGACGCAACTTGGTGGAAAAATCTGGTATTCCTGTCCCCCCTCTAATCCACTTTACTTTGGATTTCTGATTCCTAGCTCGTTCCTCTGATCTATAAAGTTTCCAGAGTTTTGTTCACAGAATCGAAAGCTGCCCTGCAAGGTAAGAATCTGCTGGGTTTAATTGAATTTTCTTTTCAGATTCGCTGATTTCTTTCTCTATTTCTTCGATGTTCTTTCTAAACTCAGGTCGATTGGTCTTGTTCCAGACTTGAATTGCTTTCTTCGAACCCTTCAGAATACCACCTATACCTATGTGATGATTTCCATGTTTTATCTTCTGTACTGTTTCTGCAATGAGATCATCGAAACCCTCCTCCTCAAGACAGTAATTGAACAGTTTAAATGGCTTAGTTCCCCAATTTGATGTATCTTCGACCAACATAACTGTGTTGTGATCTAAGAGAGATTTCGGCAACATTTTTTGTAATAGATTTGGGAATGCTGAAATAAAATTCCCCGAGGTTAGAAATCTATCCAACCTTACAAAGGTCGGATGCTCTCGATTGTTGATCCAAGTGAAGCTTCCTTCCAGCATAGGAAGATCCAAAAGTTCTAGATCCTGCATAAAGCTCCTGAAGATACCTATGTTGTCGTAATTAACTTCTCCGCCTTTTTTTTCCTCTGGATACATGAAGATGTTAGAGTCTCCCCCTATACACCACGGCACATTGAAGCTTGATAGCACAACAATAAGCTCAGAGAAGAATGCTTCTTTTTCAGAATCAGTTGAAGGACCATATAAGTTTACTATACCACACTTTAGATTTAACTTCTTAATGATCCCTATAAGAATAATGTATCTCTGATTGATTTTTTGCTCCAGTATTTGAAAAATCTCAGAGTTCCTTAAACAAATGAGACCGCCTGCAGAGTCAATAGCTGGGGATATCGCCATCTCTGCCTTGACATTGTTCCACAATTTCCTTTTCATTAAATTGCTTACCTTCGACAACTTGGTTTCTTGGAAAAGAACTATCGAGGGTCTATGTTTGCGAATAACATTGCTGGCGGCACAAACCTTTTCCCGTCTTCCAAATCATCTCACATTCCAAGTAATAACTGAAAATTTCATAAAGAGAAAAATTAGTACCTGGATTTTGGCCCATCCTGCACTACATGTCCTGCCAGGTGGAGGTGTGAACCTCCTCCTCTAATTCTCGGATGCGTTGAACTACTACGGCTTTTCCACCTTTGAATTTTATTTCCAACGATTTACTCACTTCCCATATATTTTCTGCTTCTCTTTCTGCCAAAGATTTCCTCTCTTCAAATCTTGAGTTAATTTCAGACCCATCTTCATCTGAGTCCCCATTACCCCCTTCTAGGCTTAACCGAATTTCTCACCTCAAGCATCGTCTTATATTAGATTTGGAGAGGCTGACATTGGGGCGACGCAACAATGAGAAGTGTTTGGAGACCTCCGAACCAGCTATTGTCTCTTGAATTAGTAACGGCCTTACATTGTTTGATTGAGACAAAACTGGGTCTGAAACCATTAACTCCTCTAAACTATCCTTGACTACTTCATCGGAGCTGACGTTCTCGTTCTCAGTGGAATCCACCTCGATATTGTCTTTGAACCTGTAGTTTTCCCCAGATTCTAAAGATTTGATGAATACTTGGGCAGGAGAGGAAATATTAGACCCCAATACCCCTCGGTTGGGATAAGGCCCAAGATTTGGATTGTTGATGGGCCCATCTATGTTGATTTGGTCCAACACATGTCCTTCAATAACTTTGCCAGTTTGACTGTTACTGCCAGCTAAGCCGTTTGTGGTGCCATGCGAAACATCCTCGTGTTCTGGGTCTATAACGGCTACATATTCTGCAGGGGTGGCCACTCGAGAATTGAAGCCAACATTAATGCCATGTTGATTGATCGGCGCTGGCACAACGTCAGATATGTCTTGATGGGCGGGCTGGTGAGCTGCCACATTCGAATGTAGCTCCCCGACGGCCGCTTGCTCATCAACGCCATCGTCTTCCACCCTAAGGTTTTTCAGCCATACATCTGCAAATCTTTCTTCCGCTGCCAAGATTTTTGGTGGAAGAAACTCATCTTTCGTTTTACCAAGGCAAACTCTAATATTAAAAGGCCTACCCATAGAGTTTATTATTAAAGAGGATGAGACATCCAAAGGGCTGAAACCCCTTATAAACATTGTTGCAACATCGAGCCAATTTTTTTGAGCTGTGTCCTCGTCAAGCTTGACAAACCTACCCCATCTGTCTCCCAGCTTTTTGAAAAAATTTTCATGCCAGCACATTAATGGAGTCCCAAGAAGCTCAACTTTCAGTATTGCATATGGTCGACCATCGTCAAGCACCAATGAAGAAAGGATATCGAACCAGAACTCTAGTCCCTTTGTTTTTGATGCACAAGCTGTGAACATTTCTTCTTTAGAATCAAAGGTAATGACTGTCGAGTTACAGTCACTTCCCCATTTAGCTACCTTGACTTGGAAACCTTTAGTAATCAATGCCGATTGCATAAAATCAATGGAGAAAATATCTTTCACTACCCCCACCAATGATATTTCCAGCCAATCCAAATCCTTTGAGGGGATCTGAAAGTCTAAGCCTTTCCTGGTACCTTCTGGACCTTTCTCACCAGCTGACACATTTGAAGTTTTATTAACTCCTAGGAGGACTTCTCTAAAAGTTCTTCCATCTCTCTTAACGTCCTTCTTTCTCGCTTCTCCTTTATTTGGACTCTCTGTTTTCTTTTTATCGAGGGGAACCCGATTAGACTTAGACTTCCCTGGAATAAAGGGGTATTTAGCCTTCGACACTTGGATCAATCTCCCATCTATCTTGTTGTTGTTCAACCTTTTGATAATCGAGTCTAAATCGCCCAACGTCGTGCAGTGGATGAAAGCAAACGTCGTTTCCTTGTATTTTGTTCTCTTATTTTCCATAGGAATAAAAATCTTCAATACTCTCCCACGATGGTTGCTCAGCTCCCATAACGTCCTCCTTGACACTCTCTTGCTCAGGTTGTCTACAAAAGCTATGTAACCTGACGGAAAGGATTCCCTGAGTTTATCTGGTGTCCCTCGTTGGTGTTGCTTTTCCGGTGCATTCTGAGTTTGCTTCGACGACTGTCCAACTTCTCCCATAACCTCAATGCCTAGGAATTTGCATCAAAACTCAATTTAATCCATATAATATTGATTAAGTCAAAAACATATAACAAAAACCAGTTGTAAAGGATCAAGAACTTGGGAATTTCATTAAAGAACCTTTAATTAGAGGAGAGAAACAAAAATCACCTTTAATTGTTGATTTCTCCCTTTATTGGCAAAGATTGGATAAAAACATCGATAATCCAAGTAGATTTTGTTGTAGGAATCAAAGAAATCAAGTAGAAAATCAAAAGAGATTGATTTTTGGGAATTTTGGAAAAAGATGATAGTTTGGCTACTGAGAAAGTTGAGAGAAAAGTTGAAAGCAAAATTAGTTACGTGAGAAAATGAATTGTGTAATTAAAAACCATTTTATCAATTATCTTTTATTTTAATATAAAAACCTTTTAAAAATAGCCTGAATTAAGGGGGAAATCTGATGAAAAATCTTGGTTAATTAGCTCCTTAATGATTCTAAGTTTTGATCCTTTTACGATTTAGTCACCAAAACAGTTTTGAAATCTTTACATTTTTGTCACCAGACCAAAATGTCTCGAAATCCAATTTAATTCCTTCAAATTGAATTTACCAAAACCTTTATAATATTAATTAAATATTTTCTAGCATTTTTCTATATTTTATTTTAGCCAAAAATAATTTGTTAAAATTTAATTCTCGAAACTAACCCAAATTGCCTAATCCAGTTCTCCTGAGCCGTCTAACAAACCTATTTAACATCTAGGCCCAAACTTTTTAAAAGTGGTAAAAAAACGTTTCCACTTACCGATAACCAAACGCTTCACTTGTTGATGCACAATCAAGCTTCTGGAGCCTCCGAAACCTCTCCAAAAGATAAAGGATCCAACTCCCCTACTTTACCCAAACAAAAACAGAGAATTAATGCACTTTCATGCATCTCTAATTTCCAGCAACCAACAAACACAACTTTGCCCCACTTAAAACCATCAAACGCCTTTCTAAAATAACCAAAAACATCACCAAACTTAATCTAAACAAAGCCCAGCCAAAACCTATTGATTTCAACATCCTAACAACATCAATTAACATCTGAAAACATCCTTATAACGTCCTTATACCTCCAGCAACTTTATAACTCTAAGATCACTTCAAAAACTAACTATTTACAACCTAGAAAATTAGCAATTCACATAGTTTTGGGATTTCTTTTATTAATCTCTTCTTTTAACATTAAAACAAATATCTCAAGTGTTCTAAAACAACTAGAATCAAGGCAAATCAGATCCATAGCAATATTCCTCCAATTTCTCATCAAAACTCAATTTAATCCATAAAATCTTGATTAAATCATAAACGTATAACAAAAAACAGTTGTAAAGGATCACGAACTTTGGAATTTCATTAAATAAAATTTAATTAGATAAGAGAAACAAAAATCACCTCTAATTGATGATTTCTCCCTTAATTGGCAAAGATTGGATAAAAACTTCAAGAATCCAAGTAGATTTTGTTGTATGAATCAAAGAAATCAAGTAAGAAATCAAAAGATATTGATTCCTAGGAATTTTGGAAAAGAATTGATAGTTTGGCTGCTAAGAAATTTGAGAGAAAAGTTGAGAGCAAAATTAGTTACGTAAGAAAATGAATTGTGTAATTAAAAACCTTTTTATCAATTCTATTTTATTTTATTATTAAAACCTTCTAAAAACCTTTTTAAAATAGCCTAAATTAAGGGGAAAATCTGATGAAAAAGTTTGGTTAATTAGCTCCTTAAAGATTCTAAGTTTTAACCCTTTTACAATTTAATCACCAAAACAGTTTTGAAATCTTTACATTTTAGTCACCGGACCAAAATATCTCAAAATCTGATTTAATTCCTTCAAATTGAATTTATCAAAACCTTTAGAATATTAATTAAATATTTTATAGTATTTTTTATATTTTATTTTAGCCAAAAACAATTTATTAAAATTTAATTCTCGAAACTAGCCCGAATTGCCTAATCTAGTTCTCCCGAACCGTCTAACCAACCTATCTAACAACTAGCCCTAATTGCCTAATCTAATTCTTGAAACTAGCATTTTTCTAGACCCGGGTCTTGGATCGACACGTCGAGTTGGATGTTCAAAACTTTTTGGGCCGAGATGTTGGGCTTTGTAGACCTCCATGTGTTGTTGGGCTTGGTTGTTGGGTTTTGGGTTTGTTGGAGTGAAAGATGTGCGAGGGTAATTGGGTAATTCACCCACAAAAGGGGGAAAAGGCTAATGCCTCATTAAGGGGATGCCATTTTGGAAGAGGGTAAAGTCACCCTTGTCCTCATCTCTCTCTTTTCTTCTTCAAATTCTCATCCCAAACCCAAAGTAAAAGAGGGAAGCTTGTTAGTTTAGAGTGGGAATCCCGGATTTGTGATCAAGGGAAGTTTAATCAGCATACAAAGATCTATCTTTCAAAGTGAATATCCCCGAAGTGTGGAGTTTAGAGTTAAAGCTTGAACAAAGAATAGATGTGGCAAAAGCTTGGGAAGAGCTTCATTCCAGGAATTCTTGCTTTAAGGTCAATACATTTCTGAATCCTACATTTCACGAGCATCACAAAATGAATGCCTTGCTTGGTTTTATGATTTATTGGTGTTAAGTTGTGTTTTTAGAAGCTTGAGCCTCTTCAATGGTAAATCATAGATTGGGTGTTGATAATGTGTAAAATTGGTAAAAAACCACCTAATATACCTTAAATAACATATAAGAACATTTTGGGGCTTAACCATTAGGGTTAAGGGTAGGGATACTAAAATCCCGAGCTTTAGAGTTTGAAATCTGGGCTCGCATACTGGTATAGGGTGGTCCGTATTGATACGCCTTTGAATGAAAGAGGGGAGTTATGTGAGGGGCGTACCAGTACAATAGGTCACGTATCGGTACTTCATGCTTGATGAGAATTCTAATGGCATTTTTGCATATCGGTACTCTTGGGGCGTATTGGTACTACTGTTCTATTGTTTGAGGAAAGGTGAAAGTATCGGTATGGGTAGGGATCAGTACGAGGTGATTCACGTACCGATATTGAGTACCAATACAAAGGTGAGCATATCGATATAGCTTAAGTACCCATTTTTTGTTGAACCTAAATTGAGTATCGGTACTCGTGTAAGAGTACCGATACCATAAGGGGTGTACCGATACCCAAGTAGGTGTATCGGTACTCACAGGGAAATCTACCCAAGAATTTCGAGAATGGGTCTCTAAAGGTATAAAATGAATTCTAAAATTGAGAAATCAAGGTTTATAACCTATGTGTGGAATAAATGGCTAATGTCTTGGTTATTGTTGAGTGGATTACTCGTATTAATAATCCATAAGGATCCATGGTGGATTAGTTGATGCTGTGTGGAGGTTGGGGTCCTTGTTGTGTGCTGGGGGGACGCCCATATGGACTAGTTACTGTGAATGATAAGGTAATCTAATGAGAATGTCATGAATGAGCTTAAAAGACATATATTAATTATTGTAACAAATGGAATATGCCTTGGGGAACTTGTAGTGGTTGACTTAATGCTTCTTATCTCTTGGTGAGATGTATGGATGCTCGGGGAGCACATGCTATCTCATGTGTCTTGGTCAGGAATTCGGATGTCCTAGAGTCAGCGCAAGAGCACTTATATAAGGGGATGTTTACTTCGGACAGCGTGATCGAGTATATTCAACGTATCTACGAGCTATGTGATCTGGATACAGTTAGAAACCTATCTGTGGCTATGGTGAACCGAATAAAGAAACATAACTCGGTGGGCTGTGTGAGCTCGAGTAACTCGATGGGCTATGTGAACTCGAGTAACCTGATTGGCTGAGTGACCTCAGGTCAAGACTGCATGTGGCTATTGTTATCCAAGTATGTCTAGGATGTATCTGTGTCTATGGTGATCCAGATATGGTCCAACTAACCCAACGACTATGTGATCGCGTATAACCCAACGACTGTGTGAGCACGGGTAATGTAGGGCTTTGTTGGCCATTGTTTAGGGAATGTGTGTTATTTATGTTGCTGTGTGGATAATTGGCATTGGCTATTTTACCCTTGGGCTATGTGATCAGGGTATAGAATATATAAATGCAGGTGGCTGTGTGAGCTCGAGTAACTCGATGGGCTGTGTGACCTCAAGTATGGTAAGCTTGGGATGGCATGTGAGACTTCTTATATTTTAATGGTTCCTTGAGACATATTTATGATCTCTAGCTAGGGTAGGCTAAAAAATTATCCTTATAATTGAGAAGCCTTTCTGTGCACTCTTAATTATATTATCTTGCATGCTTATTTTATGATATTCATGAATTGCAGTGGAGTAGAATTGTACCACTGAGCTTTGTTAGCTCAGAATGCGGAATTGTGGTTTTTCCGTGCGTAGGTAGACAGGTTTCTTTTGGAGAAGCGCATCGAGGAGGATTTTCGAGCACTGAGCAAACTTCAAAGTACAGTACTTGATGTTTTAGTTTGGACTGATTGTATTTATAGGACCTTACCACAATTGAGTCTATACTTTATTTGATTTACTATTAATTGGTCAGACAGTTTATTTTAATTGGAGCTCCTATTTTGTATACTCTTTTAATGTATTTAATTATGTGGATTTATGAAAATGGATGTTTTTTAGAAAACTCAATTTGTGGTTTTAAATAAGAATTTTTTGATGGGACAGTTTTGCAGACCCGAATGTAATGCTTCGGATTCGGATCGGGATTGGGGTGTTACATGGATGACGTGGTGAGCCGTGTCTATTTAATAATTTCTTCCATTTTTTATATAACGAAACTACTTGAAAATTTGTTTTTGAAATTCCTCCCCTTGGAAAAGTATTTTTAGAAAAATATTAAAGCATTTTTTTGAAATATAATTTTTCAAACATATCTCTCCCCTTTTGTTATATAAAAAATAATTTAAAACAAAGTTTGAAATCACATGTAAGTTCAAGATAACAATGGAGAAAAGACCAAATAAAATTTTACAAGATAGAATTAAAAAAAATGGCCCCCTTTAATCAAGCAACAAAAGAATGATAATCCAAACATTCAAGAGAAATATTGAATTCAAACAAATAAATAAGATAAAGCACAAGAAATTCAATTAAACATGCCATATATAAGAAATAATCATATAAGCATGCAAGGCATGGCAAAAAGGAGACAAAACTGTATCGGTACTAGTTGAATTTTGTATTAGTACAGTATGGGTTGTATGGTGCCGAAAGCACGAATTGGTGAAAATGTACAGCAAAATCAACTCAAAAAGCCTTACAACATAGTCTTAAGTTCATACAAAGGCTTTAAGAGGTCCTAGATATACATTTTGGTCATATTTGTCTTAAGTCCATACAAAGGCTCTAAGAGGTCCTAGATATACATTTTGATCATATTTGCAACAAATTAACAACATGCTTCTCAAAATACAACATTTAAAACATAGAAAGCATGACTTCACCAAGATTCAACCAAATATTACAATTTTAAGGCCAAAAACATGTAATTCATGCAATTGAGAATCCTTTTTACTATATACAATTAAGCCCCACTTGGAGTCACACAAACACGCTTGAATCATAAATGAGATTAAACAATTTAGACATGACCAAGCAATTGCATGAAACAAAATTTTATCACTTTAACAAAGGTAGGATGTTAAGCCTCTCCTACAAGTTTCCTTCTCCTTTGTGTGTCAAGAGCTTCCAAATGTCGACTTTGCTTATCAATGCTCACGCACACCTACAAAAGACTTAGCATCCAAATTTCTTTGGATCCATTGACATTAGTCTAAAAAATTTTAGTTCCCTTTGGAATCCATTTTTCAATGTCTTCCTTTTTCTTTGAAGAAATAAGTCTCGTAGGGACCCAAATATTTTTAATCATTTTCCTTTGAAAAGTCTTGGGAACTAGATTGTCTTTGATAAAAATTTGTTTTAACAAAATTTATTTTGGAGCTACCTCAATTTTCACTTCTTTGAAATTTTTTGTTAAACAAATTCTTTTAAGATCATCAATTTCTCTGTGATGATCATTTTGAACCCTTTGAAGCAAGTTTTGTAAATCAAAATTCTTTTTCTCAAAATCTTTGAGCTTTGCTTCAAGTTCATCTTTGGTTTTAGAAATCAAATCATTTTAAACTTTTAATTTTGAAACCATTTTCTTGTTTCAAAATATGGTTTTCAAATTCTAAAACCAAATCATTATAGGCATCTTGTAATTCATAAAAAGTATATAAAATTGAAGTTGATGAATTAGAAGATACCATTGAATCTTCTTTGATGGCCATGAGACAAAGGTTGGCTATGCCAATATTGGTGGAGTCTTCTTCATTACTCCATGTAGCCACAAATGCCTTCTTCTTATGGCTTGTCCTTTCTTTTTGAGTCAAGGGCAATCATACTTGATGTACCTCGCCTTCTTGCACTCGAAGCAAATGATGGGATCCCTCTTCTTTGATTCATGTCTACCTTCTTCTTTTTCTTACTTCATGAATCGTTTGAGCTTCTTGAAGAGCTTGATCATCTCTTCATCTTTACTATCCTCTTCTCTTGAATCTTATTGACAGCTTGTGGAGGATTTAAGAGCAACATTTATCTCTTCGTTGTCCTCTTTTTTCTTCTTCCCTTTTGACATCATTATTTCATAGGTTATTAAATATCCATTAGCTCTTCAAGCTTGAGCATCTTCAAGTTCTTTGCCTCAATGATGGTGGTCTTCTTGGAATCCCATGAATCGGGAAGTGAATAAATCAACTTCCTCGCAAGCTTGTCCCCTGGGATTATCTCTCCGAATCTTTTAAGCTCATTCACTATGATGGAGAATCAACCGAACATAGCTTTGATGTCTTCTTCTAGGTCCATCTTGAAGTTATCATAGTTGAGGTTGAAGGAAGTCTAATCTTGGTCTCTTTCACCTCCTTGGTTCCTTCATATGTGACTTCAAGCTTATCCCATATTTCCTTGGCATCTTCACAAGAGGAGAGTTTGGAATATTTTTCCGGGCCAAGAGCACACATGAGCACATGTGTGGCTTTAAAGTTGAGCTGCATTTGCCTCATTTCTTGATCACTCCTTTCATTCCTATCCTTGAGGACAAGAATGTCTTCAACCCTCTTTTGTGGACATTTAGGGCCATCTTCAATGATCTCCCAAAGCTTGTAATCAACAGATTGAATGAAGATCATCATCCTATTCTTCCAATAAGAATAGTCGACACCTTTGAAGTATGGAGGCTTGGTGATGGATTGTTCCATTTGAATAGGCTGATGTAGAGATGAAGCTTTGGTACCAATTGTTGGGCTCTAATTGATCAACCGAAAACCGCCAAAAGCTTCTTGAATGAATTGGAAAAAATTGAAATAAAAATGATGATTTGTACGGTCAATTTTAGAGTGGTTCGACTTCTCTACCAAGTCTAGATCCACTACCTTAGCACACCACTAAGGATTTCCCAATTCACTACTTTGAATTCTTTATTTTTCAAGGACAAAGAGTAACCTTTACAACCATATCTTTTCAATGGATAAGATAGAACCACTCTAATTTTTCCTTAGGCTAAACTAGAACCTCTCTCTTTTACAAGGTAATTTGTGTAAACAAAGAAAACCTCACAAGGTGAGTGTTTACAAGAATTAAGCTCACAAGAGTACAAATGATTTACAATTAAAGCACTCTCTATACAATATATACAAGAGAAATAAAGGAATAAAGACTTAAAAAATATTTCTCTTGATCATGAAGCTTGGATATTGTCTCTTATTCTTCAAGTGTCATTGGCTTGTATTTATAGTGTGGAAAGAAAACTAGCTGTTTATAGCCGTTGGGGATGAAAACTAGCCGTTGAGGATTTTAATTCCAGCAATAAATGCAGTTATGCAACCTTAGGTATCGATACGTGACTTTAGGTATCGGTACCTGCCTTGAAGTAGAAATAGTTGTTAAAATATTTTAGCGCGGGGTATCGTTACGCGATACTTCATTATCGATACAAGACCTCGTGTATCGGTACGGGCTTGACCGTATCGGTACGATGTTTTGCTTACTAGAAAATGAAACCCTTGGGGGAAAACACCTCATATCGAAACGCATACAACCGTACTGGTACTGGCTGTTCAATATCGGTAAAAGGACACCCGTACCCGTATTCACAACCAGATTTTGACACTTTGGCTATTTTGAAAATATATGAATGTGTCAAAAACCCTTTGAAAACCTTTCAAATATATTTTCCAAGTTAATGGACTTTTGAAATATTTTTGCAAATTAGTTTAAGTCCAAAAACATCTTTCATTGAAGTTATATCAAAATCAATATTCCAACAATCTCCCCGTTTTCGATATAACGAAACCACTTGAAAAATAGTTTTTAAAATTTCTCCCCCTTAGAAAAATAAATTTAGAAAAATATAATATTTTAGAAAAAATATTAAAGCTCCCCTTTTTCTATTTGAAATTGAATTTTTCAAACATATTTCCCATTTATATAAAAAATAATTCAAACAAAAGTTTGATACCAACTGATGATGCAAAAATAACAATGGAGAAAAAGTTAAAGCTTTTTAAATCGAAAGATCCCCTTAATCAAAGCATTCCATTTTAAAATTTGGTTCAAATGCTTAACACTTTAAAAATATTGAATTTCAAGATAAAATTAATTTAAGAACATATGAAATTAAATGTATCCAAGTCTTTTTAAAACATTATGCAAACATAAGAATGAAACAATATAATGCATATGCATAAAGCATCAAGAAATGTCATGCACTTATAAAGATAAATAATCAAGAATGCATGAAAATGTATCATCAAAATAGGCAACCAAATAATTTATGATCAAAAGCATTAAGAGTAAAGGTTACCCATCTTTTTCACTTGTGTGACTAGAGCATTTTCATTGCTTTTCTTACCATTGCTCCAACACACCTACAAGAGACATTTACTTGATTTTTGGTATCAAAATTGCTTTGGATCCTTTAACATTAGTTTCAACGTCCCTAGTTCCCTTAGGAACCATACTTGTCTAATCCTATAAAATTTTCTTTTCTTTATAGGATAAGTATGCAAAGAATGATCATGATAATGACAATGCGAGCATTTTATCATTATGGGATTAGATGAATTATTAGATAATGTCCTTTTCTTTTGTTAAGCATTCAAGCTTAACTTTCAAATTAATATATTTTTTTTCGAAAACTCCATTGCTCATTTTTGAAAACTCTAAATCCTTTTTCAAAATTTTCTTTTGGTTTTCAAAATGAAGTTTTGATTTCAAAAGAAAATCGTTTTCAAATTCAAGTTTAGAAATCATTTTCTTAAATTTGAAATTCACGGTCTCAAATTCCAAAAATAATTTATCAAATGCATCTTGTAACTCATTAAAAGAATATGAATTCAATTCACTAGAGTTAGAAGATACCTCAGGCTTATCGAGAGCCATCAAACATTCTACCTTAGGGATTGAGAGGAGGTTTGCACATGATGAAACATCATCTTTCTTCTCCCTTTTCTTGTTGCCAAAGAGTTTCTCAAGATTCTCCCAAATCTCTTTTGCACTTTTTCATGTGCAAACTTTCTTGGAAACATCTTCATCAAGACCACAATGAAGAGTATACATAGCCTTGGCATTTAATTGTGCCTTCCATGTGTCATTTGAAATCCTTTTTTTCTTTTTCTTATTAACTTTCATGTGACCTTCTTCGATAATCTTCAAACATTAAGATTGAATGCTTGGATGAGAAAGTTCATTAAATTGCTCCATTAGAAGTATGAAACTCCTTTGAAGAGTGGAGGACACAAGATATAGCGGCCTTCTTCTAAATTTGTCATTGTTGACCCGCTAGCCATTTTCTTAGAATGGTAGACTTTGAGCTTGTCGATCTTTACTCCTGGTTGTGAGATCTTCGATGGAGATGAGGCTATGATACCAATTGTTGGGCTCAAATTGAACAACTAAATTTGCCAAGAGGGGGTGAATTGGCCTTTGAGTGATTGTGGCTAAAGTAATCAAAAATTAAAAATTTGTACAATGATTTATAGTGGTTCGACTTCTAAATTAAGGTAGACTCCACTATCTTAGCTTCCCCACTAAGGATTTTCCACAAATTCACTATTTTGTCTTCATTTTTTCAAGGCTCAAGGAGATAACCTTTACAAACCCTCAAAACTTATACCCCAAAGCTTTGAGACACACTCTCAAGAGAATAAAAATTATGTAAACAAGGAAAACCTTGAAATACTGATATGTTTGCAATTTAAGCACTCACCCAAAACCTAAACACTTGAGCAATATTGATAATTAAGCTCAATAAGTAATGTCTGATGAAAAAAATAAACTTTAAGTACAAAAGTCACTTTCTCTATACATGAATGTTGGCAAGGATGTTTCCTGTTGTTCCATGGCTACTTTAAGCTTTCTTTTAAACCCTCTAATGAGCTTGTGGCCCTTTATGACCGTTGGGGTTGGTTTAGAGCCGTTGGGGACTTAATTTCCAACATTAAATGCATTTCTGGGCATGTCAGTTTCGGTATGCGAGCTTCAATATTGGTACTTGATTTAAATAGAAAGAGATGTTGGAGCATTTAAGCTAGGGGTACTGTAACCCCCTCAACTCGGCCTAGACGCCTGACCGAATCGAGTGAGCTATATTAGGTTCGCCGAAGCAAACTGGAGAAAGGTTACAAAAAGTTGGTTCATTTTTTTTGTTTTCTTGTCTAGATGTAAATTATTAAACCTGCATGTTCATACTTGCAGCGGTTGAAATTTCAAAGGAAACCAAGCACGGGAGAACCACCAATTGCATACCACACTTTATAGGGACTAGATTGCAAAACTGATAATTTTAAGGACCAAAACTGAAATTTAAGTTATCAAACCTCATTTAGTCAGATTTCATGCCAACATGTCAAATTTCAAATAAAAACGATTACCCAGGCCCACACAATTGCATTCACAAAACTTAGGGACCAAAATGCAAGAAAACAAAAGCTGGATTCCATGACATTACCTGTAATAACTGCCACCAGTACTGATACGGTCACAGCTGTACTGACACGGTGTAGCTACATGTACCGATACCCGATGTGTCGTATCAGTACGCCACGTCAGTGTACAAAGTTATCAAACTGTACCGATACGGTCCCTTGGTGTTCCGGTACACAGGTTTTCCTTCAAAAAGCAATTTTCCAATACTGAGTCCCTATACCGATACACCCTATACCGCACCGATACGCCAAGCTTAATTTGCTTGCCCATACTGGTACTCAAATGCCCGTACCGATGCTGAAAGCTTTGAATTGCCTATTCGTACCGATACGGTCCCCCATGTATCGGTACGCATAGTTCTGTAATGTCATTTTTAGCTGATCTTACATACTAAACTAGATGTATTTAGGTCCTAGATACTTGAATACATACATATAGGCATCCAACAATACAATTACCATCACTTGTACCAAGATTTAGCCACCATACAAGTTTAAGCCACCAAATGGATTAATCGAGAGGCATGCTCCCTAAAACACTCCATCAAACATACCAAAAAGGGCCAAACAAGCAATTCCCAACACAAGCATCAAACCAACACCATATTCATATCACATTCAACATGTTAAGATCACCAAAGCATGCCAACCATGCAAAACCATCTATATGCATACCTAGGGAACCATATATCATCAACCTTAGGTATGATTCACAAAGGGCATAACAACATCAACCAAACTCTGAAATCACAGCATTACGCATGCCCAAAAACTAGGAATAATAGAATTACAAATCCCAAAATTCGAGGCGAACACATTGCCTTATTGAAACTAAAATCGAGTTCATACTCAAATAGTCTTGTCTTTGGATCGCTTTATCTTTGTTGCCTCCTAGCTTTAATGCTCTGCATCATTAGGGAAAAGAGAGCGTAAGCACACTTGCTTAGTGAGGATGCTCTTAAAAACAATGATGCATTAAGACCCTTTGAAATTAACAATTGTCTTCAAACCATGCTTACGACCGAAGCAAGTCCAATGATTCCAATCCAAAACAAGCATATCGACCATATACAAAACAATATATATACCTCATTCTTAGATCCCAAAGCATTATAAACAAAGCCATGCTTAAATCCCAAAGCATTATAAACAAAGCCATACTTAAATCCCAAAGAATTAGAAATCTCATATATTGGCAATTATAGTGACCCCGGATAGTCAACCACTATCCTTGATTAGCCGATCGCTAATCCTTAGTTAACCGACCGTTAACTTATACATCGGATACATGGATCTTCCTTAATGACCAACCGTCATCAAGACTACTCCATGCTGACCGTATGACTTTACAACCTTGCTGACCGCAAGCTACACATCAACAAGGGGAACCGACCGTTCAACCCAAGCGATAAAACATAGTCTGAGTAGCCGACCGCTATACCTCAAGGACTCCTAACCCACGATCAATTTTTAAACATATTGTAGTGCACTTTATTCTATGGCATGCCAACTATATCCGAATGTTTTCTCACCTTGTAACATAGCCAATATATCATTTGTAAAACCTTTAACTCACTGTTTTACAATGCATTGCACAAAATCCCACTTATGCATATCACATTGCCATAGCAATACCACATTACCGACCGGAATAAGAACCAATGCTCACCAGCATTAAAAACTCTTTTAAACCATTGCATATGTACTTTAAAGCCATTCATTTACAGTAAGTAATATCAACCATGTTTACGACTAAAACATGAATCACACATGCTCATATCTGAACCGATATTAAAGAGCAAATGAGGGAAACTTACTTCCAAATATAGATAAGTGTTTCAAACTTAACCTAAACTTCCAAATCCACTTTCAAACCTTTGAAAGACTTTTAAAACCGTTTCCACTCACCGATTTCACTTCGTCTTGCTTGCTACCGCGAAACAAGCTCCCGGCAAGCCTAGAACCACTTCAAGAAGCTACGCCTTGATTCTCCCCTGTTCTGATCACTCAAAACCAGAGAACACATGCATTAAAATGCATCCAACTATCTGTTTCAATCCAAAAACCCGTAGCTCTCAAGATGCTCACTCAAAACTCATCCGAAACTAACCGAAATCAACCTCAAACACTATTCAATCATAACCCTGCCATAACATAACAATTCAAAACTTCAAACCTCGTCAATTTACATCTAAAAACCCATTCACAACATCCTTTTACTTCCAGAAATGATTAAACCCCTCAAACAACCCAAAAACTCTTAACCAACAACCTAACCAATTAGAGATTCAACAAACTCCGGGATTCCATTATTAAAAACAAATCATCCACATTATAATACATCCGAAATATGATTGAAATCAATCCACAACTCTGGAAAAACAGAACCAAATCGAAAATCACAAGATCCATCAATTAAACCTCTTTAAAGCCAAAATCCACACTTAATTAATCAAAACCTATTAGAAAACATATGTAAAGAGCCAAGAGCTTGGGAATTTCAGTAAAGAACCTTTCATTAGAGGAGAAGAACGAACTTACCTCCAATGAATGAGTTTCCCCATAGTTGGATGGTTTTCCCCTCTTGAAAACAAAGAAATCCAATGTGATTTTTGAAAAACTACTTGAGAAATCATTTAGCAAATAAAAGAGTTAAGAAATTAATATCATTACCTTAAATCTTTGATGGAAAATGAGTGTTTGGCTGAAATAATCCAAATTAAGGAAAAACTAAAATTAGACCAAATGGTAAAATAGCTCCTTAATGATTCAAATTTTAACTCTTTACAAAACAACCACCTTTTTAAAACAATTTTTAAAAGTTTCATTTTGGTCACCAGCCAAAATGTCACCCTTCCAAAGCTTATTTTCCAAAATTGCTTTCACCAATATTTTTAATATAATAAAATATGATCTTTAAACATTTTCCATATTTTAATCTTTTAGAAAAATATTTGCTCATGAATCCAACTTGAGAAATTTTGTCCAAAACCGCTAGGCCCAAAACCGGGGCGTTACAACTCTCCGCCTCTTAAGAAATTTCGTCCTCAAAATTTACCTAGAGGAAAAAGATGCGAAAATTGCTCCAACATATCCGCATTGCTTTCCCAAGTGACTTCCTCGACATCTCGATGTCGCCATAAGACTTTAACCAGTTCTATCGTCTTACCTCGTAGAAATTTACTGCTGGAATCAAGGATTTCCACTGGCTGCTTATCATAGGATAAATCTGGTCTCAACTCTATATGCTCTACTGGCATAACATGCGAAGGATCCGACTGATACCTCCGTAACATGGATACATGGAACACATCATGTATTTCCTCGAGCTCGGGAGGCAACCTCAACCGATAAACCATAGGACTGTAATGTCCCGATTTTGGCCCTAGGAGTTTTGGGATGGTTTAGCCGGTTTAGTGGAACGGGATTAGGGATTAGAGTCAGATTCGGGATTTACATTGGATTAAATATTTTTATGTGAGATAAAAATATGGAAAAATAGTATAAAATCATTATTAAATATATGAATGATTTGGTGAAAATAATTTTGGAAAATTAAATTTGGAAATGGGATATTTTGAGTTAGTGACCAAAATGCAAAGTTTGCAAAACTGTTTTTAGTGACTATTTTGAAAATGGGTCAAAACTTTTAATCTTTAAGGAGCTAATAATCCAAAAAGGGTTTCATCAAATTTCTCCATTTAATTAACTATTTTAATTAAGTTTTTATGAGGTATAAATAGGGGAGAGAATTAATTAAACACAATTAAGCTTTTAAAAAGAATTTCATGTAACAAACTTTGTACTTCTTTTCTCTCAAATTATCTCCAGTCAAACACATTTCCAACTTCAATTTCTTCAGGTAACAATCAGGATTTCATAGAGTTTTGATTTCTAATTGATTTCCTAAAGATTTTACATCAAATACTTATTGTTTCTACCTTGATTTTCATGTTTTAACAAGCAATTAAGGGGGGAATCAGCATTGGATGTAAGGATTCATTCTTCTCCTCTAATGAAAGGTTCTTTATTGAAATTCACAAGTTCTTGATCCGTTTTACATGATTTTCATTGGGTTTTAATTAAATAAACTCGGATTTATGGTTTAATTGGTGATTTATGATGGAAATTGAGGAATTTCGTAATTGATTTGTTTTTGTTGAGTTAAGGATTGATTTATAACTTGATTTTGATGTTCAAAATGTTAATGGGGTGGGTTTTGATGATAGAATCCCGAAATCTAGTGAATCTCTAATTTGTTAGGTTGATAGTTAAGAAATTTTGAGGTGGTGTAGTTGATTATTGTTTGCTGGAGGTTTAAGGTTGCTTTAAGTTCTTGATTAGATGTTATTTGATACTTTTTGAAGGTTGAGGTTCGTAGGTAATGGCTGGGTTGAGGTTCTAGATGCATAGATAATGCTTTCGGTTGTTAGAATGTGGCATTGTGGGGGATTATAGTTGGATAAATGTTAGTTGATGTTTGCTGAGAGTTTGGATGCATTATAATGCATTGGATCCTCTCTTATGATGTGTTTGAAACAGGGGAAAGTAATTCGAAAGTGAGCCTTGGTGTTAAGGAGTTGCCGGAAGCTTGATTTGACATCGGCAAGGGAGGTGTTGCTTTGTCGGTGAGTGAAACGGATGAGAATGGCGTATCAAAGATTTGAAAAGGTTTATTGGGAGTCTAGACTAGGCTTCATACGCTGGTCTAAGACTCAAAACTAAGTAAAGTGGATTCCTCTCTTGATTTCGGTTAGCAAATGATTTATGAATGCACTTGTTAAATGATTGTTTACCTCATGTTTTATGCATAAAATGAGCATGGCCTAATTCTGGAAGTTGAGATGAAATAATGTTAGATGCATTTGGAAAGTAATGCATGATTTTAAATAATGTTTATGAACATGGTTATGCATGGTTTATTTCATGATGAAATGTTTTGAATGATGAATGTGAAAACAGTGAGGTATGTTTATAAAAGTGGGTTATATTGGTAAGTGATGAATTAAAAATGTTATGGAAATGTTATCAGATATAATTGGTAGGCTATAGGATTTAAAGTGCACTATAATAAGTCACCTGTGGTTGTAGAGGTAGTACGAGAGGTACATACTCCGATCATATGAACCCCAATGTTGTTGGGGTAACACTTAGATGGCTTTTACTCCAGCCATAGGCTGTAGAGGTTGATGCGTAGAGTGTGTGTTCTCCAAGTTGGAGGATTAGCCTTGGTAGTGTAGAGGTGGTGCATGTGCTGCACAACTTCATGCCATTGGGCTGCAAGAGATTGCGAAATCTCTTGGGAATTCCGTGTATATGATGTTAATGATGATTTATGGGAAAGATGTATATGGTAATGGATCACTTGAAAGCCAATATAATGTTTTAATTTGTATCATGGTGATGGTTTGGTTTGAATGATGTGATTTATACGTGTTATACTCCTTAAGCTTTGCATATGGGATGTTATGCTTGGGAAGGCTTAAGTAGAGGGAATTGCATATGGAATTATGCTGTGGAATTCATGATACATGTTGCATATGGTTTAATATGCTGACTTTATAAAGATTAAGTGCATGTTTTGAAAGAATGGCATGATTGTTTTAAAATAGTTCTAAATTGCATTGGATGATGTTTCATGTTTCGAGCACTCCTCACTAAGCAACGATTGCTTACGCTCTTTTTTATCATCAATGCAGATTGTTTGAGTGCAAGTAGCCTACCAAGCAAGGAAGGAAAATCCAAGACTTGAATTACCAAAGTATGTTGAGTTTTAAGTAGTAATAAAGGCAATGTGGCTTAAATGTTGTTGGGAGGGTTTGAGTGGTTACCTCTCTGTTTGAGCAAGTTTATATTGTGGCTTTGGTCTTGTGATAAGCTTGGTTTGTTGGATTTTACATATGGTTCATGTTTTGGTTTCTTGAGTATTAGGAAGCATGCCTATAGTTACCTTTGAAGCATGTTGATCATTACTTGATGATTGATCTATGGTAGTTTGATGGTAAATGATCTATGATGATATTACTTGATTGTTAGAAGTATGCTTAAGTGTTGGAATCCCAAAACAAGGTTAAAAACCAGCAAATTTTGACATTACAGGTTAGGGTGTATCGATACGCTTGTGCCCGTATCGATACAGGTAAGTATTTCTAGGCACAGTGTATCAGTACACGGGTGGCCGTATCGATACGGGTAAGCACATCTCTAGGCTTAGCGTATCGGGATACGGGTGACTATATCGATACAGGTCTACGGTTTTAAGCTTAGCGTATCGATACTCGAGAAGGCGTATCGATACGGTTTTGAGCTACTAGAATTTGCAGTTTTTGAGAATACTCAGGAGTATCGATACACTTGCCCGCGTATCGATACGGTCAGTGGTTAAGTTAGTTAAAAGTAAGTTTTAAGGTTTTTGTTTTCTCTCGTTTTAGTCCCTGATTGATATACTTGCAATTAAATGAGTTTGAATGATCAATTTGACCTAAAATTTCCCAGTATGCATGTATTTGGTTTAATTGAGGATTGGTAATTTTAATTACGAAATTGGCCCTTTGAAATAGTGGAATTTACATTTTGGTCCCTAGTTGTTATATATGCATTGGATGAGTTTGGATGATCGTTTTAAGTTGGATTTTGGCATGTATGCTTGTAACCTGACTAATGGAAGATTGGTAAAGCAAATTATAAGTAAACCCTTATAGATTTGCAGAATTATGTTTTGGCCCTATTCTACAAACGTGATCAATTGGATATCAATTCGATGCCCGATTGAGTTGAGTTTACACCTATGATCAGTATGTACGTGTAGGTTAATAATTATTCCTTTGGATAAGTTAAAAGAAAAAATAGTTGCATTTTTCAAGTTCTTCTTCTCGGTTTACTTCGGTGAACCTAATATAGCTCGCTCAGTTCGGTCTTGCGACTAGGCTGGGTCGAGGGGGTTACATTTGGTGGTATCAGAGCCAAGTTATAATTGTTGGGAGTGGGTTATGGTTGGTTTATGTATGTTGGGAAGCTATTTGATATGTATGTTGATTGATTTGAGTTGATTGCCATACCCGGTGATTGATTGCATGTTATATGCTATGTTGGGGTATGATTTGGGGCACATTGCCTTATTACTACTAATGTAAAATGGTTTTGCTTTGAAATGGAAGTCTCGGACCCTTGCTTGAAGATGGCTTAATCGTTTTTGTTTTGGTGTATTATCATGCCATAAATTCTTTGTTTACGATGCCACCGAGGAGAGAATTACGTTCTAATGCGAATGCGGAGAGGAAGGATGATGAGAATAATGATATGCCTATTGAGGGGTTGCTACCTCCTCTATTGAATCCACATGCGGGTGTGGAACAAGTACCACTTGTGCCAGCTGGGCTAGCTTTGGGTGATATGACGCCTTTGATTCAGGCAATGACATGAGTGTTTCAGGCCGCGATGGCTAAAGTGCATGTGCCTGCACCAGCACCGGTTGTTGTTGCTAATCTAGGATTACCCTTAGAGCGTTTATGTGACCTGGGAGGGGTCAAGTTTAGAGGGTTGACACCTGAGGCTTTTGAGGAGTGGTTTGTCAGCACAGATCGTATCTTGGATCAGAGGGCTTGTTTTGATGATCGTAAGCTGGGATATGATGTATCCTTAATGTAGGGAGATGCGTATAGCTGATGGACTACAATGATTGCGGGAATAGAGCATGGTAATGTGACATGGGAAACATTCTAGAATGCCTTCAAGAAGAAGTATCTCGGAGCTAGATACCAAGATGAGAAGAGACGCGAGTTCATGGCTTTAGTAAAAGGTGATATGTTAGTATCTGAGTACGAGACACAGTTTGTGAGGCTGAGTCAGTATGCTTCCGAGTTGGTGCCTAATGAGAGAAGCCGTTGCGAGCGCTTTCGTTATGGATTGATGTAGGAGGTTAAGACATATATGTTGACTGCAGAGTATGTTGAGTTTGATATGCTGGTTTCGAGAGCCAAAGATATTGAGCAGAGTTTGGGTGAGACATCTCGGGGTTTTCTAGAGGTCGAATAAGGTTTACTGGGGTTGTGGATCTCGGGACCATGTTAGACGCGACTATCCTCAGGCAGGACGAGTTGGTCTAGTTCATGCACCGGTTGCAGCTAATGCTTGTTGGAGTTATGGGTTGACTGATCATGTGAGGTGTGATTGCCCTATGTTAGCTAGGGGTGCGCAGGCTCTTACACCAGATGTGGTTGCACCAAGAGGTCGAGGGCGTGGTCAAGGACATTTCTAGCCGATAGATGATGGGCGTAGGACTGTGGCATACATCATTTCCATCCAGAAGGAGGGAAGAGGTCTCGCAAGGGTGTATGTGTATCGCGAGGGGTGCAACGATACCAATGTGTTGTAGGTACCTTTACTTTGCAATCTTTATTGTTATTTTCATTAGTTGACTCTGGTTCCACCCATTCATATATTATGAGTGAACATGCACAGTTGCTTGATATACCTGTTGAGATTTTGAATGTTGGTGTTCGAGTAACTAGTTATTTGGGCGAGAGGATTATGGTTAGGAAGTTATACCGTAGGTGTCCTTTGACAGTGCAAGATCATGCGTTTATCGTGGATTTGATGGAGTTTCTATTCCATGGTTTTGATGTTATTTTAGGGATGGACTGGTTATCCGAGCATAGGGCGGTTGTGGATTTTGAAACCAAACGGAATGAAGTTGTGGTGGTTGGAGAGAATACAAAGTTCTTGGCCAATGTTGTTTCAGCTTTGGAAACAAGTCGAATGTTGGAACTTGGATGTTAGGCATATTTGGCCTATGTTATGAATCCTAGATCTAAGGATGTGCTTGTGCAAGACATTCGTACAATTTGCGATTTTCTGGGAGTTTTTCCTGAAGAGTTGCCAGGGTTACCACCGAATAAGGAGGTGGAGTTTAAAATTGAGACGTATGTTGATACGGCTCCAGTGTCCATTGCGCCTTATCGCATGGAACCTAAAGAATTGAAGGAGTTGAAGACACAACTGCAAGAGCTGCTTGATCAAGGTTTCATTAGACCTAGTGTTTCACCTTGGGGTGCGCTAGTGTTATTTGTGAAGAAGAAGGATGGAACGATGAGAATGTGCATCAATTATCGGTAACTAAATAAGTTGACGATTAAGAATAAATATCCCTTACCGTGGATTGATGATTTGTTTGATCAGTTTAGGGGTGCTTTGGTGTTCTCTAAGATAGATTTGAGGTTCGGGTACTATCAGCTGAAAGTGAAAGATGTGGATGTGCCAAAGACCGCCTTCTGTACAAGGTATGGGAATTATGAGTTCCTGGTGATGCCGTTTGGATTGACCAATGCACCAGCTATATTCATGGATATGATGAATTGGGTGTTTCACGAGTTCTTGGATCAATTTGTAGTGGTGTTTATTAATGATATTCTTGTGTACTCTCGTACCGAGAAAGATCATGATGAGCATTTGCGGATTGTGCTTTAGAGATTATTGGATAATCAGTTATATGCTAAGCTGGGTAAATATGAGTTTTGTTTGAAGGAAGTGGTTTTCCTTGGACATATGGTGTCGGCCGAGGGAATTCCTGTGGATCCACAAAAGATTGAGGTTGTGGTGAATTGGAAGCCACCTAGGTCGGTGACAAAGGTGCATAGTTTTCTTAGATCGGCTGGATATTATCATCGGTTTATGGATGTTTTTTCAAAGATTACTGCTCCTTTAACCAAGTTGTTACAGAAGAATGTTCGTTTTGAGTGGAAGGAGGATCGACAACAAGCTTTTGAAAAGTTGAAGGAAGCTTTGAAGCAAGCTCAAATCTTGGTTAAACCTGAGTCGGGAAAGGAGTTTATGGTGTATAGTGATGCCTCCTATGTTGGTTTAGGGTGTGTGTTAATGCAAGGTGAGATAGTTGTGGCTTATGCATCTACGCAATTGAAGGTGCATAAGCATAACTATCCTACTCATGATCTTGATCGTGCTGTAGTGGTGTTTGCATTAAAGATTTGGAGGCAATATCTTTATGGTGAGAAGTGTGTGGTGTACACGGATCATAAAAGCTTGAAGTATCTGATGTCATAGAAGAAGTTGAATCTTAGGCAACGACTATGGTTGGATTTGCTTAAGGATTATGATTTGACCATTGAGTATCATCCGGGTAAAGCGAATATGGTGATGGATGCTTTGAGTAGAAAAACTATGATCGAGTTGAGAGCTATGTTTGCTCGGTTAAGTGTAACTCGTGATGGAGGTTTATTGGCCAAGATGCAAGTGAAGCCATCATTATCGCAAATGATTAAGGAGAAGCAACCGTACAATGATGAGTTGGTACCTCATGTTAAGGATATCATGGATGGGAAACCATCGGTTTCTATTTTAATGATGATGGAGTGTTGTGTTTTAAGGACCGAATAGTGGTGCCTTGTGATGAGAAGTTGAGACGTAACATTTTGACCGAGGCTCATTTGAGTCCTTTTGCTATGCATCTCGATAGTACCAAGATGTATCGGGGTTTGAAGAAAGACATGGCTAATTTTGTTGCCAAGTACATGGTATATCAGCGTGTTAATGTTGAGCACCAATTTCCTTTCGGGTTGTTGCAACCGTTGAGGATACCAAAGTGGAAATAGGAGAGAATCGCCATGGATTTTGTGTTGGGTTACCTTTGATCCCAAGTAAAAAGGATTCTATTTGACTGATTGTTGATCGGTTTACGAAGTGTGCACATTTTTTGCTGGTGCATGCGACGTATACTCTGGATAAATTTGTTGATCTTTATATTGCTGAGGTGGTGAGGTTGCATGGGGTGCCTAAGTCGATTGTGTCAGATAGAGATCAAAGGTTTTAGTGAGGTTTTGGGAATGCTTGCATCGAGCTTTGGATACTCAGTTGCATTTTAGCACTTCGTATTATCCTCAGACGGATGGACAGTTAGAGCATGTGATTCAAATTTTGGAGGATATGTTGAGGTGTTACATTATTGAATTCTAAGAAACCTGGGAAATACAGTTGCCTTTGGTGGAATTTGCTTACAATAATAGCTATCAGGCGAGTATTCAAATGGCTCCATATGAGGCCTTATATGGTAGGAGGTGTTGTACGCCTCTGTGTTGGGCTGAGGTTGGGGAGAAGTATATTTCTATGCCCCATATGTTGAAGGACACTAATGAGAAAGTGAAGCTGGTGTCTGATTGCTTGAAAGCGGCATCCAATCGACAGAAATCTTACACAGATTTGAAGTGTAGGGAAGTGGAGTATGTTGTTGGTGACAAAGTGTTTTTGAAGGTTTCACCTTGGAAGAAGGTGATGCAATTTGGGTGTAAAGGAAAGTTAAGTCCAAGGTTTATTGGGCCTTATGAAATTCTGGATCGTGTTGGTCTTGTGGCTTATTGGTTGAGGTTGCCTCCCGAGTTGGAAAAGATTCATGATGTGTTCCATGTTTCGATGTTGCAGAGGTATCGTTCGAATCCATCGCATGTTATGCTGATTGAGGATGTTGAGTTGAGGCCGGGTTTGTCCTATGATGAGGAATCGGTAGAGATCCTTGATACCAGCAGTAAACTTCTACGTGGGAAGACGATAGAGCTTGTTAAGGTGTTGTGGCGACATCCAGGAGTTGATGAGGCCACGTAGGAGAGTAAGTCGGACATGAAAGAGCAATTTCTGCATCTTTTTCCTCTAGGTAAATTTCGAGGACAAAATTTCTTAAGTGGGGGAGAGTTGTAACACCCCGTTTTTGGGCCTAGGAGTTTTGGGATGGTTTAGTCGGTTCGGTGGATCGAGATTAGGGATTCGAGTCAAATTCGGGATTTACATTAGATTAAATATTTTTATTGAGATAAAAGTATGGAAAATAGTCTAAAATCATTATTAAATATATGAATGATTTTGGTGAAAATAATTTTGGAAAATGAAATTTGGAAATGGGACATTTTGAGTTAGTGACCAAAATGCAAAGTTTGCAAAACTGTTTTTAGTGACTGTTTTGAAAATGGGTCAAAACTTTGAATCTTTAAGGAGCTAATAATCCAAAAAGGGTTTCATCAGATTTCTCCCTTTAATTAACTATTTAAATTAAGTTTTTATGAGGTATAAATAGGGGAGAGAATTAATTAAACACAATTAAGCTTTTAAAAAGAATTTCATGTAACAAACTTTGTAACTTCCTTTCTCTCAAATTCTCACCAGCCAAACACATTTCCAACTTCAATTTCTTCAGGTAACAATCAAGATTTCATAGAGTTTTGTTTCTAATTGATTTCCTAAAGATTTTACATCAAATATTTATCATTTCTTCAGGTAACCAGCAAATTGACATTACAAGTCAGGGCGTATCGATACGCATGTGCCCGTATCAATACAGGTAAGTATTTCCAGGCACAACGTATTGGTACACTAGTGCCCGTATCGATACGGGTAAGTACATCTCCAGGCTTAGCGTATCGGTACACGGGTGACTGTATCGATATGGGTCTACAGTTTTAAGCATAGCGTATCGATACTCGAGGAGGCATATCGATAAGGTTTTGAGCTACTGGAATTTGGAGTTTTTGAGAATGCTCAGACGTATCGATACAATTGCCCGTGTATCGATACGGTCAGTGGTTAAATTAGTTAAAAGTAAGTTTTAAGGTTTCTATTTTCTCTCGTTTTAGTCCCTGATTGATATATTTGCAATTAAATTAGTTTGAATGATCAATTTGACCTAAAATTTCACCAGTATGCATGTATTTGGTTTAATTGAGGATTGGTAATTTTAATTACGAAATTGGCCCTTTGAAATGTGGAATTTACATTTTGGTCCTTGGGTGTTATATATGCAATTGGATGAGTTCGGATGATCGTTTTAAGTTGGATTTTGGCATGTATGCTTGTAACTTGACTAATGGAAGATTGGCAAAGAAAATTATAAGTAAACCCTTATAGATTTGTAGAATTATGTTTTGGTCCCTATTCTACAAACGTGATCAATTGATATCAATTTGATGCCCGATTGAGTTGAGTTTACACCTATAATCAGTATGTACATGTAGGTTAATAATTATGCCTCTAGATAAGATAAAAGAAAAAATGGTTGCATTTTTCAAGTTTTTCTTCTCGATTTACTTCGGTGAACCTAATGTAGCTCGCTCGGTTCGGTCTTGCGACTAGGTTGGGTCGAGGGGGTTACAAGGACAACTGGTTCAACGATCTCATACGGTCCAATAAACCTAGGGCTAAGCTTACCCTTTCGCCCGAAACGCATCACCTTCTTCCACGGTTATACCTTTAAGAACACACGATCGCCCACCGCATACTCAATTTCCCTATGCTTCAAATCCGCGTAAGATTTCTGCTGATCCGCAGCCGCTTTCAAGCGTTCACATGCGATCTTAACTTTTTCATCGGTGTCTTTTAAAACATGTGGCAAAGAAACATGTTTTTCCCCTACCTCGGTCCAACACAAGGGCGTACGACACCTCCGACCATACAATGCCTCAAATGGTGCCATCTGTATGCTTGCTTGATAACTGTTATTATAAGCAAATTCAACCAACGGTAATTGCTTCTCCCATGTTCCTTGGAACTCAATTATACAACACCTCACCATATCCTCCAAAACCTGGATAACTCGCTCAGACTGTCCATCCGTCTGAGGATGATACGCGGTACTAAAACTCAACCTCGAACCCAAATCCCGATGTAAACATCTCCAAAACCTTGATGTGAACCTCGAATCCCTATCTGAAATGATGAACTTTGGTACCCCGTGCAAATGCACAATCTCAAAGATAAACAAATCCACTAGATTATCCAAAGTGTACATCGTATGCACTGGCAGAAAATGTGCACACTTCGTAAACCGATCAATAATCACCCAAATGGAATTCTTTTTAGCTGGTGTCGACGGCAACCCTGTCACAAAATCCATGGTGATTCTCTCCCATTTTCATTCTGAAATCCTCAACAGTTGCAACAACCCAGATGGAAACTGATGTTCAGTTTTAACCCGCTGACACACCATACACTTGGATACAAACTTTGCCACATCCTTTTTCAAACCAACCCAATAATACATTTCCTTCAAATCACGATACATTTTGGTGCTACTAGGATGCATAGCAAAAGGACTAGAATGTTCTTCTGTTAAAATCGTATGCCTGAGCTCCGGGACTTTCGGCACCACTATTCTCCCCTTGAAGCACAAAACACCATCATCATCAAAATAGAAATCTGTCGAATTACCATTCGCTATGTCCTTAACATGAGAAACCAAAGAAACATCAAATGGTTGCTTAGCCTTAATCAACTGTGACAGCGTAGGCTTAACTTGCAATTAGCCAACAACCCACCTTCCCGTGTCACACTCAACCTCGCAAACATCGCCCTAAGCTCAACTGCCACCTTACGACTCAACGCGTCTGTAACCACATTGGCTTTTCTAGGATGATACTCAATAGTCAAGTCGTAATCCTTAAGCAACTCCAACCACCTTCGTTGCCTAAGGTTCAAATCCTTTTGAGACATCAAATATTTTAAACTCTTATGGTCCGTAAAGACCACACACTTTTCACCATAGAGGTAGTGTCGCCAAATCTTCAGGGCAAATACCATAGCAGCAAGCTCCAAATCATGAGTTGGGTAATTAAACTCATGAACCTTCAACTGTCTCGACGCATAGGCCACAACTTTCCCATCCTACATCAGTAAACAACCCAAGCCAACGTACGATGCGTCACTATAAACCACAAACTCCTTCCCGAATTCCGGTTGAATCAACACACGAGCTTGTGTTAAAACCTCCTTCAACTTCTCAAAACCCCTTTGTTGCTTCTTCGTCCACACAAAAAGAATATTCTTCTGCAACAACTTGCTCAACAGTGTTGCAATGCTACAAAACCCTTCAACAAAACGGCAATAATAACCAGCCAACCCAAGAAAACTCCGCACTTCCGACAAGGTCTTAGGTTGTTTCCAATTGAGAATAGCCTCAATCTTCTATGGCTCAATACAAATACCCTCTGTGGATACCACATGTCCAAGAAACATCACCTCCTTGAGCCAAAACTCGCACTTGAACAACTTAGCAAACAACTAATTATCCTTCAAGATTTGCAAAATTATCTGCAGATACTGGTCGTGCTCTTCTTTGGTACGAGAGTACACGAGAATATCATCAATAAAAACCACCACAAACCGATCAAGGTACTCATAGAAAACCTTGTTCATCATATCCATGAAAGCCGTTAGGGCATTCGTCAAACCAAACGGCATTACCAAAAACTCATAATGCCCGTACCTCGTACGAAATGCAGTCTTATGCGCATCAACATCCTTTACCTTCAACTAGTAATACCCCGACCTTAAATCAATCTTCGAAAACACCATTGCCCCGTGAAACTTATCAAACAGGTCATCAATCCGTGACAACGAATATTTGTTATTCACTGTCAACTTATTCAACTGGCGGTAATCAATGCACATATGCATCAACCATTATTCTTCTTCACAAAGAGAACTGGAGCTCCCCACGGAGAAACACTTGGTCGAATGAACCCATGATCTAACAACTCCTGGATATAAGACTTTAACTCTTTCAACTCCTTCGGTGCCATCCGGTAAGGAGCAATAGACACCAAAGTCGTACCTTCATATGTCTCAATACGAAACTCTACCTTCCTATTCAGAGGTAAGCCCAGTAACTCCTCAGGAAAAACTTTCGAATAATCACAAACAGCTCGAATGTCCTGCACCTGAACACCCTTGGCTTCCGGATTCATAATAAAAGCCAAGTAGGCTTGGCAACCATCCAACGTTATCCTCTCCGCTCGGGTAGCCGAAACAACATTGGACAAGAATTTCA
Source organism: Hibiscus mutabilis (assembly GCA_019671005.1). Classification (NCBI taxonomy): domain Eukaryota; kingdom Viridiplantae; phylum Streptophyta; class Magnoliopsida; order Malvales; family Malvaceae; genus Hibiscus; species Hibiscus mutabilis. Next base: position 20,850,194 of record CM033728.1, on the reverse strand, counting down.
CATTCTCACCAACCACCACAACTTTATAATCATCGGCCAACTTCAAAGAAATCCTTTAAAGGGTGTTTTGGAAACCTTGGAGATTTAAAGGGTGTTTCGGTAAGGTTGTTTGGGTAACGAATCCGAGAAAAGTGTATCGGTACTCAAAGCTTGTTTTTGACACTTGGGCTATTTTGAAAGCATTTAAACATGTCAAAAACCCTTTGAAAGCTTTTCAAATATATTTTCAAGCTAATGGACTTTTGAAATATTTTTGCAAATTAGTTTATGTTTGAAAATATTTTTCATTTAAGTTATAGCAAAATCAATATCTCAACATTAAATTATATTAAAAATAGAAATTGTATTCGAGTCAACTTTAATTTTGATGTTAATCTTATTTATTTCCTTTTTCATGGGATTAACTTTAATATAATTATTATATTTTTTATTTTAACAAAATTTAATTTAATTAAATAAAAAAGTATATTCTATTAAAAATTCATTTAACGAATTCAAACTCGCGAATATTACTCTTATGATTGGATTAATATTTGAGAGTTTGAATTCGTTAAATGAATTTTTAATATAATTTTAAATTTTTATTTTAAATCATGAATTAACTATTATTTAACATATATATATATATATAAATATATAAGATGTTGTCAACTATAATTTAAATATTATATTTCTACAGTGGTTTAAATATTTTTTATGCGTCTCAAGTGTGTCATGTTTGAGTCCCCTTAATCCATATTTATTTTCTTTTCCTTGCATTAACAACAATCTAAAACATATATTGTATTTTGTACTTTATACCAAAAATGGCCAATTGGTTTGGTTGCAAACTCATGCCATTTACTCCCAGGGGCACTTGGGTTTGATTCCTAGCCAACCCAAAAGTTCTCTTTGTTTTATTTTCCTCATCCAATCAGGTGATAAAAATAATTAATTAAATTACTCCAATAAGGTGATGACACATGTCGATATCTATTTGAGTGATCCATTTATTAAATTAAATTAAAATTAGGATCCAATTGATATAATAGGTAACTACATTGGGCAAATGTGTAATTATACAAAATTTTGTTAACAACTACGTTACCCCTCTGTTAGATTTTAACGGCTGGTGGCCAAAATAAGACCAATTAAATAGTTTGGTGGTCAAATTTTCAGTTTTTTTAGTTGGGTGGTCAAAATAGGATAGACCCAATAGTTGGGTGGTCTTCTAGGTAGTTTACCTTTAAATTTATATAAGGGTAAATTACAACTTTACCCTCTTACCTATTTCAGTCACTGAACTTTCAAAACGACCAATTCACTTACTGAACTTTACTTTCTGACCCATTTTTATCACTCTAAATTATTTTATTAATATTTTGGTTTGATTTGGAATATTTTATTATTATTAAATATAAAAATAAAAATAAATTATATTTTATTTATTATTAAATACAAAAATTACAAAAATAAAACCCAAACATCCCAGACTCCAAATACCCCAAATCTCTCCCACCCTCACGGCGTCACCCTCTCGACTTTACTTTTACCGGTGTCACCATCCATTTTGGGTGGCTTTGACCACGCCGAAACCCTCCCTTGAAGCTGCGGTACTCTAAATTGTAAAACTCATGGCCTCTACCCGATGTTTTAGGGGATATTCGGGAGAAGGAAAGCCACATCGCCATAGAATTAGACCTGTAGTCATTTCCAGCATTTTCTATGTCTAGCATGCATGTTCGAAGCAGAGCAAGTATCTACACGGGATAGTATCGGAAGTCAAGGAAAACCTAAGAAAAAAACGAGAAATTAAAATCGGAGTATTTACGTTTATCACTTTCAATTCATTGCCATCGATTTACAAAAATAAATATATTGGGTGGGGAAATAATGAAGTGTCGAAGTAGTAGCTAAGTTATCTAAGAGTATTAGCTAAGTTATCTAATACTCTCAATAGTAGCACTATCACCTTCGAAGAGCCACCTCCGGACCTTTTACAGCTTTTAGAAAATGATAAATTAGCTTTGAATTTGATGTAAGAACTTCATATGTTTAGCTTCAATCTTTTCAAAAAAAAAACTATCATCGGTAAAAAGTAGGTGACAGACATTGGGTCCTCCCTTACTGATAATAGATATCCTATCTTTGTCACATACTGATATAAATATGCAAAAAAAATTAATTTTAGCAAATAATGAATATATTTTTAAAATTTCTTTTGTTATGTTTTGTTTTAATGGCGGCATTGTCGTTGAAACTGATTTTAGTGCTCAAAGCTTAGAGCTCCTTACTTTCTTTCTCCATTATTAACACCAAACCTAGGATACTGGTCAATGGTCATTGAGATCCTTTTGATGTTGCTGAGGTGATAACTTCAAGGACTCATCCCATCTCTCAATTGCACTTTTGATTTCAACTTGTTTTTGTGCAACATGCAATTTATTCTTCAGAATTGAATTCTCTTGCAGACCATTTTTGGATTGATCAACCTGGACACTACTGATGCTAACATCTTGAAAGTTGTCAGCCACACAAGAATGTTTTTGCTTGAAGCTATGGGGTTAACTTTGGAATCAGAATGACTGCAGAAAAGTCATCTTTTGAATCTGAAGTACTCATTAGACATTAGCCCCATTGCTTCGCTTTCAAGCAAAAAAATCCAGTGTGATTGACAACTTTCAAGAAGTGGGTTCCCAACTTCTTACAAAAGGTATCAACAAACCCAAAGGAATGTAAATACCCTATATCATCATTGACAGAGAAAAATCAATTTCACTTCGTTTCTGAACTTTGTTCATCTCAACCTTATCGATCAAGGACACGGTGGAAGTATCCCGTCCGAAATCAGTGCTCCATCGAAACTCAAGTACCTCTACATGTCTTGGAATCATCTAACAGATTAGTTACCTCCAGTACGAAACTTGAAGTAGTTTAAAGAGCTTGATTTTTCTCATAATGAAATCAATGGTTCTATTCCCCTAGAACTTGGAAATTTTAAGAATCCGGTTCTTCTAAGTTTGAGTTCAAATAACTTTTCCATTTATTCTTGGTTTTTAGTAATGTTACTCGTATAGACTTGAGTTCGAATCGGTTCAACCATTACATGCCTCTAGAAATATGAGCATTAAAGAACTTGATGTCTTTGGATCTATCTAACAATGAACGAAATGGTCAAATTCCTTCCACTTTGGATCATTTAAAGAATTTGTGAAACATGCTTGTTGGCTCAATCCCTTCTTTAAGTGGACTAACTTGTTTAAGAACTCTGAATTTGTCCAAAATTTTGCTCATTGGTTCCGTCTCATTAGTTCGATACGTTCTCAGAGGATCAATTTCATCTCTGGACACCTTGACTTATAGAACAAAATATTTTTTGGTTTGATCCCTTCTTTCAGACTTCTTATCGCTTTAGAACAAATATCCCTTTCCTCCAACAGAATCAATGGATCCATACCATCAGAAATCAGAAATATGGTGAATTCTATTACATTACACCTATATGAAAACTTTTTAAAAGGTCATATACCTCAAGAAATTGGGAATTTAGAAACATTGTTTTTGCTTGAAGCTATGGGGCTAATGTTGGTAATGCTCTAAAAGTGTAAGGGCATATATCCCACATTGGGAAGAACCTTTGAAAGGATATTTATAATGCCTTTCCTTCCCTCCCTTGTTGAGTGCTAGAAGACAAGGCCCTCGCACGCGTGCCGCCGCCGCCGTCCGTCGGGCCGTGCTAACATGTTCGTGCACATTCTATTTTTGTTGGAGAAAATTCATTTTGAAGGGTTTTTTATTTGTTGTTATTAACAGCATAATTTCCACTATTTAATTATTGTAATTGACAACAGGCTGGCTGTATTCTACTGTTACAATTGTGCTGTATTACAGCAGATAACTCTGCTATTTAATAACTATTTTAACAACTGACTTCAGGATGTACATGGACATGTTACAGGTTAGATACAGTTGGTTACAGCAAGATAATTGCAGCTGTTAATTACTGATTAATTAGTTTTTTTTCTTGAAATTAAAATCGGATTTTAATTACAGATTTTTCTTTGGACGATTTTAACCCCAATAGCTATTCCTATAACTAGCTGTTCATTTCTTTCTTTCAGTCTATCCGAAAATCATTTGTGTTTACAACTTTCTCAAAACAATTTTTCATTCCTTTCTCTCTGTGCTACGAGAAAAGCAGTACCACCACTTGTCCACTTCCATATTCGGGTGTTAGAATATTCGAAGAGACTATGCAAACCTCGAGGGATGAATGCCTGCTGTAGCGATTACACACATCGAAGCAAATTTTTTTCTAAGGCAATTGTTATAGTACGACACGGTCTACTGTTTTACCGTTATTTTTGTTTATTTTTTCAGTCAATACTAACACTTGAGTTTCTATTTTCCCAACAATTTAGAAACGAAATTTTAATACTACAAAATGTCGTCTCAACTAGCTAAGTTAATTCACGATTTATCGAATTTGGATGCCCTCCACAGGTCTAATTATCGAAGATGGTCCCAGAGAATTTTAATCTTCTTCGAGCAATTTGACCTCGATTATGTGTTGATCAAGCCGCAACCTCTACCACCAGCCTCAGATGTTGTTGATGCAATTGTGGCTGATATTGATTCCTCCTCTGCTCAAATTTCTTTTGAGAAATTTGAAAAAGATAATAAGACGGTTCGAAGCCATCTCTTGAGTCACATGTCTAACAAGCTTTTTGACATGTTTATCAAAGAGAAAAGTAAAAAAGTTATATGAGACACTTTGGAGAAGAAGTATGGAGACAATGATGCTGACATAAAGAAATACGTCGTTGGCGAATGGCTGAAGTTCTAGATGACAGAAGACAAGCCTGTTATAGATCAAGTCCATGACTACAAGAATCTGCTCTCTGACATTCTGGCTGAAGGAATGCATATGTGTGAAGTCCTGCAGGCTGACGTTCCCATCGAGAAGTTGTCAAAGTCCTGGTCTGACTACAACAACTCCCTCAAACACAAAAAGAAAGACAACTCACTGCAGGAGCTACTGAACCATATGAAGATAGAGGAGGCAAACCGGTTGAAAGATAAGGTTTTGAACTCCCTTAGTCCCTTTTCTTTTAAAGCTAATATAGTTGAGTCTGGATTAGCCTTAGGCTCAAAATCCAAGAAAATAGGCACTCAGAAAAAGAAAGTCAAACCTCAAAAGACTTTCAAATTCAAAAAGCAAAGAAAAGATAGGGCTCAAACGAAGTCTTTCAACTGCTTTGTGTACGGACGGGCTGGACACAAAGCCTATCAATGTCAACAACTATCAGACTGCAAGAACGAGAACAAACCACAACTGAATATTGCATAGAACACTGGAGATGTTATTGCAGCAGTGGTTCCAGATGTCAATATGGTGAAGAATAATGCTGAATGGGTTGTGGACATCGGTGCTTCAAGACACTTCTGCGCCAAATGGGAGTTATTCACGGAGTTTGAGAATGCAGACAAAGTAGAACAAGTCTACATGGGGAACTCTAGCAGCTCAAATGTGCTAGGCAAAGGAAAAACTTTGCTTAAGCTAAATTCGGGTAAAATTTTACCATTGAATAATGTCTTCTACATACCCGCCTTATGAAGAAATTTAATTAGTCGTGGGTTACTCAATAAGGCGGGCGTTAAACTAGTTTCTAAAGCAGATAAACTAGTACTTTCCTGAAATGGAGATTATGTTGGGAAAGGTTTTTTAAATTATGATTTATTTGTTATAGAAACCTAATTTAATTAAAATAATGAAACCACCACTTCTGCTTATACTGTTGAGACTCTTGATATGTGGCATGCTATACTAGGACACATAAACATTCATTCTAAAAAAGCTCATAAAAATGAATCTACTTCCTAATCTAGACGAGAAAAGCTTTAACAAATATGAAATTTGTGTAAAAGACAAGCATGTTAAACCTTCTTTTAAAACAATTTATGAGAAAAACTTATATGCTAGAACTTATTCTTACTGATCGAGAAAACTTTAGAAACTTTGAAAGTAATGGAGGAAAACACTACTATATTAACTTTGTAGATGATTACTCAAGATATACAAAGGTATAACTCCTTAGAACTAAAGATGGGGCTGAAAACTTCTTTCTTATTTATAAGGAAGAAGTTGAGAATCAGCTTGATATAAGAATTACACAGCTTAGATCTGATAGAGTTGGTGAACCATATGAAGATAGAAGAAGCAAATTTACCGGCGCAAAAGTAGCACTTCAAGGGCTTTCTCTCGTCCCTCCATTGACGATTGTAGTTGGGCTTGCCATTCCCACTCGATGCCTTCTCCACACCACTTGAAGTCTATTCGTCGCTACTTGATCATCCCTAATCTTTGTCTCCCCTACCATTGCCCTTGTATTTTGGCTTTGGCTTGGATGAAATAGACCTCTTTCGGCCTACTTCGATCAAGGACTCGGTGATGGTCAAGGCTTTGAAAACTTTGGTCACCCCCTCTGCTCCAACTCAATTTTGGCCCATCGCTATAGCCCATCCATGAAGTTGAGAAGTGCATCCTTCTCACTCAGGTCTGAAATCTCAAACATGAGTTCCGTGAACTCTCGAACATACTCATGGACTGTACCCTCCTACTTGATGTGCCTCATCTTGATTTGGGCGTCCCTTTCAGCATGCTCCAGGTAGAATTGCTGCTTGAATTCGGTTTGAAACTAGTCTCAAGTTTCAACCTTCATGCTTCCTCATTTGTCATCCGAGCACCTACGTTGCCACCAAAGAAAAGCTACTTCAGTTACGTAAATTGAAGCAGTGGTTACCTTTGTAAGATAATGTATCAATATGGTTTTCCGAAAGAATCCATTTAAATCATGTTTACTAAGGTGGTTATATAATTTAGAGTTTCAAATATATATCTTTTGAGGTTTATTTATAGAAACCAAAAACATAATTATAATTTTTTAATTATATTATAATTATTTTATTTGGTGAAGGAAAATATTTGTGCATTTTAAAAAGCACATGTAAGCATTGCTATAATCGATGTGAAATAAAGATTAACAATAAAAAGCTTGTTGATCTTTAAGCTAGACATTCTATGATAGCTGGACATGTGATAATAAATGTGAAATAGATCTTTTTGTCAATGAAAATACTGATTTTTCCCTTTTACTAAAGTATAAAATAATTGAGGACTCTTTTTGTCGTGCTAATAATTTTTTTGAGAAATTTATAAAGGCAATAAGACAATTGATATTTAGGAGATATATGAAGATGATGACACTAGAGTGGAAAATTCTTCAAATTAAATGTTCAAATCAAGAAGTCGTAAAAAAATCGTGGGACATGGAATCCTAAAGATAGATAAGGATCTTGTCACCATCAGTAAATTATTTTAATTTTATTACTATTAGTAAATTATTTTCATGACTAACCTTATATAATCTTCATTTGAGTTTAGAAGATTCAAATGAAGTGTTGGTTCAGATGAAATGAAAGTCACGATAGATGTTGGGGTTATTCTGGTTCAATATGATGCAAAGGTTGAAGTTGCAGGCATGATGAGAATAAACAAGTCCGCTTGAGAATTATGATTCTACCTGCGAGGTCATATTATTTAGACTTGTCGCTTGTTAATTCATGCTTTATAAATACATGAATTATTATAAATAAGCCTTTAAGTTAATCTTTAAAACTTCGTGGATATGTTATGAAGTGAGATAAACCACTAGTAAATACTAAAGTAATGAAAGATAACCAAGGCTAAGACAGTAGTGAGCTCAAAATTTGTGTATGCTTAGTAAGATACTATTGTCAGTAAAAGTATCAAGCATTATTCTTTAAGAGGCCTTAATTGAAGAAAGAGAAAAAAATCATAAATGGCTTATCGAAAAGCATTATGAAAATGCATGTCTAGGATTGATTATGTGAAAGACCTGATATTTAAGTGTGCCTAGTGCACCACCTCTCTTTCATGGTAACCTACTTGGTGCATTTTTCTTTAATGTGCTCACTTTTATAAAAATACTATGACAAATAATATCTCTTTAATCTTAGTGTAGAAGTTAAAAGAGTAGAGATTAATTTGATTGTGTAGAATACCAAATTTAGTTATAATAAATAAAATATGTGATGGTCTCTTTAGAGATTAATATGTTGTATAACATGTATAAGAATATGATAGACTTTACTGCTACAAAAAGATTGATTGTAGCTATTAAACTTCTTAGAGTTATTTTCCTAAGTAGAGGAACAAAAAGATCTATCTTGGGAGTTGTGTTGAAACTCATGTAATTTACATGAGATAATTTTCCTATTGGTAGGAAAAGTTGAAAACTCCTAATTAACTTTCTCATAATATTCCTAATTTTTTAAACACTTCTTCTAAAGAATTTGGAAAAGATGAAATTCTCTTTGAGTAAGATAAAAGGAATTTCATAAAAATTGAAAATCATATACACTAATCTTTTTGATTAATGGAGTGTTGAGAATATAAACACATGAAAACATAACATGATCATTTTTAAATCAGGATTTGATGGTTAAAACCTATTATAACTTTACTCTAGTAAAATTGAGTAAGTTAGAGGCAATTTGTTCATGTGTTATATATTTAAATTTTATTAAGGCAACTTGTATTTAAAGATTGATTTCTACCCTAAAATTGGTAGAAAATGTGGGGATGTCTGAAAAAAGATAATTGCATGCAGTATGATGTGTAGACATATAAACATATAGTTTATACGCATATGTGCGATATTATGAGTAACTGTATGAAACTAAGAGATTTTTTGTTCTTTTAAATTAAAATGAACAAAACTTGGGTGATTTAATTATCCTGAAAACCAAAAAATACTAAAACTAATAAAAGACATTATTTATGTGAAGTCTTTTTAGAGTAATTTTAGTAATGAATGGATTTCTCAAACTTAACATACAATTTGAGTTAAATGAAACAACGTTTCAAATTGTGAGAATGCTACAATTTTTATAGTTTTATTTGACTTGATAGCTGATAAACTTTCCTATAATCCAAGTAAAGAATATGAAAATCTTAAATGTTTACTTAAGAGTTTAAAGAGAGTTATAAACTTGGATTTTTATCGGAGATACCCAAAATTGGGTAATCGATAATGTAGTGATAACACACTACAAGTGGGTATGTGTTTATTTTGAATATAACAACTTTTGTGAAAGTTTGTAAGGTAAATATGCTTTACTAGCTCTATTGTGGAGCTGAGAGCTCTTAACATAGCAGAATGTGCCTTACTTGTTGAGATTTTATGAGAAAATCCTACAGTTTTTGTTATGTAGTTACGAGACTCATAAACTACCGACTGTGTGATATTATAATCAAGCCTATAAGAGAAAGCATGAGTCTATGTAACAAAAGTAGATATACTCATCGCACTCAAGCATTTACTAAAGTACCTTAAAGATACAATGGAATGAAAACTATATTTTGTTAGCTATCTTGCAGTCCTATAGGGATACTATGATGCTAACTAAGTTATTAATGAGGTAAGCACTATGAGTAGGTATGTCTTCATGCTAGGCGAAGTAGCGATTTTGTGGAACTCTTCCAAGCTAACGTGCATTGCTCGTTCTACTATAGAGTCAGATTTTACCACTCCGACCTAGCTAGGCAAGTAGCTGAGTGACTCAGAAATTTATTAGCAGAAATTCCATTATGATGAAAATTGAATCCTCTACTATCTTTGTTATGCGATTCGCAATCTACGATATGTGTGGCTCACAGCCTAGTTTACAATGGTAAGAAAAGACACATTCGCATAAAACATGAATAAGTGATGCATTTAATAAAGAATTTAATACTCTCTTTAGAGAATGTAAAGTTGGAAAGAAACCTATTTGATCCGCTTACCAAAGGGTTAAGTTAGAAATTAGTTCTGGATTCGTTGAGAGAGATGGGCCTAAAGCCCGTTAATTGAGGAATTTGTGGTGGAAACCCAACTTAGTCTAATTTCAATGTGGAAATCAAACCATCGAAAGACTAATAGTGTACATTCTTGCATATCTCTTGACGAATAATGTACATGCACAAGATATTCTTAATTGCTCTTAATAAATTCATAGCCCAAGTTTTGGGTGGTCTTAGTGAGAAAGACTTGATGAATTTATAGTCTTTGGTTGAATATACACACTTACTAAGTTTATAACCCAGTGTTGGGTGGATAGTCCTATCGCGAAGGACTAGTCAAACTTATTGCTACAGAGGATTCCTGATTTAACAAAGTTGGATGCTCTCGATGAGTCTAATTATAGAAGATGGTCCCAACGAATTCTGATCATTTTTGAATAACTTGACCTCGTTTATATATTGATCAACCCGCAACCTCTACCACCAGCCTCAGATGTTGCTGATGCAATTGTGGCTTATATTGATTCCTCATATGCTAAAATTTCTTTTGAGAAATTTGAAAAAGATAACAAGACGGTTTGAAGCCATCTCTTGAATCACATGTCTAACAATCTTTTTGACATGTTTCTCTTGTAGAAAAGTGAAAAAGGTATATGGGAAACTTTAGAGAATAAGTATGGATTCAATGATGTAGGTATAAAGAAATACGTCGTTGGTGAATGCCTGAGATAGAAGACAAGCCGGTTATGGATCAAGTCCATGACTACGAGAATCTGGTCTCCGATATTCTAGCCGAAGGAATACATGTGTGTGAAGTCCTGCAAGCTAACGTTCTCATTGGAAAGTTGCTGAAGTCCTGGTTTGATTACCATAACTCCTTCAAAAGTAAAAAGAAGGACATGTCATTGCAAGAGCTAGTGAACCATATAAAGATAAAGGAGACAAACTCGTTAAAAGGTAAGGTTTTGAACTCCCATAGTCATTTTTCTTTTAAAGCTAATATAGTTGAGTTTGGATCAGCCTCAGGTTCGAAATCTAATAAAAGAGGCACTCATAAAAAGAAAGTCAAACCTCAAAAGACTGTCAACTTTAAAAAGTAAGGAAAAGACAGGCTCAAACAAAGTCTTTCAACTGCTATGTGGGCGGACATGCATGACACAAAACCTATCAGTGTCAACAACTGTCAGACTGCAAGAACAAACCACAATTGAATGTTGCATATAACACTGGAGATTTTATTGCCGCAGTGGTTCCAAATGTCAATATGGTGGAGAATAATGCTGAGGTGTTGTGGACACATGTGCTTCAAGACACTTCTGCGCCAAACGAGAGTTGTTCACCGAGTTTGAGAACGCAGACAAAGGAGAACAAGTCTATATGGGGAACTCCAGCAGCTCAGATATGCTAGGCAGAGGAAAAGTTTTGCTCAAGTTGACTTCGGTTAAAACTTTAGCATTGAATAATGTCATGTATGTACCCGCCCTGCGAAGAAATTTAATTAGTGGCGTGTTACTCAATAAGGCGGGCGTTTAATTAGTTTTCGAAGCAAATAAACTATTACTTTCTCAAAATAGAGATTAAGTTGGGAAAGGTTTTTTAAATAATGGTTTATTTATTATCAAAACCCAATTTAATGAAAGTAATGAAACCACCACTTCTGCTTATACTGTTGAGACTCTTGAAATATGGCATGCTAGATTATGACACGTAAACATTCATTCTCTAAAGAAACTCATAAAAATGAATATACTTCCTAATCTAGACGACAAAAGCTTTAACAAATGTGAAATTTATGTAGAAGCCAAGCATGCTAAACCTTCTTTTAAAACAATTTCTAAGAGAAAAAACTATACTTTATAACTTATTCATACTGATCTAGCTGACTTTAGAAACTTTTAAAGTAAGAGAGGAAAACACTACTATATTACCTTTGTAGATGATTACTCAATATATACAAAGGTATATCTCTTTAGATCTAAAGATGCGGTTAAAAACTTCTTTCTTATTTATAAGGCTTGAGAATCAGCTTGATAGGAGATCTAAACGCTTAGATTTGATAGAGGTGGAGAGTATGGATCTAATTTCCTTAAACATATGTGTGAGAGGAATGACATAATACAAGAAACTTCTGCTCCATATTTTCCTAAAGAGAATGATGTAGCTGAGAGGAAAAATCAAACTTTAAAAGAGATGATGAACTCTTTATTAATTAGTTATGGGTTGTCCAATAACATGTGGGGGAAGTCATTCTTTCTACAAATCACATATTAAATCGAGTACTTCATAAAAAAATAGATTGCAGCTCATACGAATTATGGAAAGGTTATACTCCTAGCCTTCAAAACCTGAAAGTGTGGAGGTGTCTGGAAAAAGTAGGTTTGCCTAACTTTAAAAAGACCACTATCGGACCCAAAATTGTTGATGTAGTGTTTTTTGGGTATGCTTCTAATAGTGTCACACACAGATTCATGGCTCTATATGATTTTTCTATTTGTGAATTTACGGATGCCCAATTTTTTGAGGATATATTTCCTCTTAAAAACCTAGATCAAGTGTGGAAACACACTTAAAATCGTGCTTCTTCTTCTTATATTCCTGCCAAGGATACTCTAGAGATTGAATTAGAGCCTAGAAGAAGTAAAAGACAAAGTATAGCTGCTACCTTTGGTCCAGACATCATAACTTCCTCTATCTTTGAAATAAGTGATTTAGACTCAATTTATGTTTATATAGCTCAGACTTTCCTATTAGATGAGGATCCAAAGTTTGGTATAGACTTCTTTGACGCATACTCTCCTATTACGAAAATCTCAACGATCCGTACAACATCCATTCATAAGTTGTATGTACATCAGATGGATGCAAACACTGCATTTTTTAATGGAGATCTAGACGATGAATTCTATATGGAGCAACCACCAGGTTTTGAGGCACTTGGAATGAAAGGCAAAGTATGTAGACTTAAAATGTCTCTTTATGGCCTTAAACAAGCTCCAAAGTAGAGGTACGAGAAATTTCACAAAACCATTCTGAGTTTTGGTTTTATCATCAATGGAGCAGATGCATGCATGTATTCAAAAATGTTTAGAACTGATTGTGTCATCATAAGTTTGTATGTTACCAAAATGAAAAAAAATTGTCTACTAAATTTGATATGACATATTTTATGAGAGGTTGATGTGATCTTAGGAGTTAAGGTTACCAAAATTGAAAAGAGATTTTCTTTAAACCAATCTCATTATATTGAGAATGTGTTAAAGAAATTTACAGTTTTGATGTCACTCATATTCAAACTTCTTACGACTCTTTAAGAATAAAGGAAGTAGTGTTTCCCAGGTTGAGTATGCTAAAATTATTAGAAGCCTTATGTTCTTAATGAACTATACTCGGCCTGATATTGCCTATACATTGAGTTGATATACTCATAATCCTAGTGGTGAACAATGGATTGCTCTCAGACTCTTACTAAAGTATCTTAAAGGTATTATAGATTGAAAACTCGAGTTTGTTGAGTTTCCTTCAGTTCTAGAGGGATATTATGACACCAACTAGGTTATTGATAATGATGAGGTAAGCTCTACGAGTAGGTATGTCTTTAACTTAGGTCAGCGATTTTATAAAAGTCTGCTAAGTAGACGTGTATCACTCGTTCTACCATAGAGTCAGAGTTTATCGCTCTTGACCTAGTTGGAAAAGAATCCAAGTGGCTCAGAAATTCCATTATAGGGAAAACTGACTCCTCATATGTCCTCATTGTTTGATTCACAATTAGCGATATGTGTGGCTTAAAGCCAAGTTTACAATGGCAAGAAGATACTTATTCGCATAAGGCATAACTCATTAAGACACTTAATAAGGAATGGAGTACTCTCTTTAGAGCATGTGAAGTTGAAAAGGTACCTAGCTGATCCGCTTACCAAAGGATTAAGTCAAAAATTGGTTTTGGATTCGTTGAGGGGGATGGGGTTAAAGCCCATTGGATAAGGAATTCATGGTGGTACCCAACTTATTTATCTAAGTTCAATATGGTCAAACAAAGCCATGGAAAGGCTCATAGTATACATTTTATGTTAATATCCCTATGATGAATAATGTACATACACATAATGAGCTTTAATGCTATTAATAAATTCATAGCCTATGGTTTGGGTGCTCTTAGTGAAAAAGACTTGATGAATTTATTGATTTTGGTTGAATATCTAATCTTAATAAGTTCATAACCCAATGTTGAGTGGGTAGTCCTATCGCGAAGAACTATATGAACTTGCTGTTGCGCGTAATATGTGCTACGCAATTGTGCAAGTATACACGTTGCAAGTTATAGTATAAAAGATATCGTCTCCACAGGGATTGGTGCCACTTCAAGAATCTAGTCTCTTGCACTGTAAAAAGTAAAAACACAAATAAAGGATTATAGGAGTTTAACTAATAACTAAACTAGAAAGCAATAAAGTAAAAGAATAGATGGGATCAAATGAGAGAGAGATAGGCCAGGTTATCGTGAGTTGAGGTGTGATAGCCGACTGGATCGTCTTGGTAAAAGAGTGCACGGGCAACTCAGTTGCCGTGGCAACTTGCACAATGGGGTTGCCTTGGCAACTAATCGATGGTTTCCTGGGCGACTAGTTGGGCAACTACTTGGGCGTCTGGGCAGCAACCTTCAAGGTTCGGCAGAGCGTTCTTCAATGGTTTCTTCTTATCCCTAAGTTGAAACTCTAGCTACTTGTGCATGCCTTGATAATACATCACTGCGTGAATCAAGGGTGAACAACAACCAATCTTGCGCTCCTCTTAGCCGTTGAAATCCTTAACTTATTCCTAAGCTGGATTAATCTTCACCATCAATAGATTGAATAAAGATCATATTCGTTCGTTTCTTGAATCTAACTCTCCCGATATTAGATAAATAGATGAAATCACGAGATCCTCTCCCAATTCACTCGCAAACAAGAATAAGAACCAAGAATGAATAAACCTTGAATAGAAAAGTGCAAACTCTTATTACCTAAACAAAATCCAATAGTTTCTCACAACCTCAAAACACAATAACCATAGCCAAATAGATTTAGTTCATGGCTAGGTTCCAAAGAAACACAAGATAAATAATCCTTAGCATGAACCCAATCGAACAAGAAAGAAAAGGATGAAGAAGGAAGCTTGTCGAAATCCTCCTTGCCCTAGATGCTTGTCGAAAATTCTCTCCTCTTGCCCTCCTTGGAGTTGTCGAAATTCCCCTCTCTTGCTCTCTTTGGATTGTCGAAATTCCCCTCTAATTTATAGGGCTAGGTCAAAGTCCTTCTTTGAGGAGGAAGTTAAGTTGGAATTAAATTATCTTTAAAGAATATAATTCTTTATTATAATTATATTCCTACTAGAACTTCTCCTATCTTCTTGGAGTTTAATTCTTCTTTAATCTCTTCATGGAAATCAAATTCCTTTGGGATTGGACTTTGCTCCACGTCATCTTGGGCTTGCCTAGTCATCAATTTTGACTACCATATCACCTTTGCTCTTGTCGACAATTGCCCTAGCAACTGGCTCGGCGTCTCCTTCATGCATTGCCCTGGCAACTAGCTCGGCATCTCCTTCATGTATTGCCCTGGCAACTAGCTCTAGCCTTGCTTTGGCAAGTGATCCTGCACATACACACAAAACACACCAAAGTAGCATCTTTTCCCACAAAAACTACCAAGTTATGTAATCAAGCTCAACGATGGAAGGAAACATGGATTAATCATGAATAGCTAATTATGCAACTAATATGAGCCTAAGTCTAACAATAATATGAGTAAAAAGGGCAAGAAAAATAGTACTTTTGAACACTTATCACACCCCCAAACTCGAACTATTGCTTGTCCTCAAGCAATGCAAACTCATAATTACCTGTCAAGAATTCAATTTTCACAAACTTAGCTTTGAACTTGATTTCAATTCTCTGAACCGGGGCACAAAGTATGATTGGCTTTTCATTTTTCGGAAAACTTAGGAATTACTCAGAATCAAACTATAATGCTTGTGAGTGTGTGCGGAGTTGTGTGCAAGTTGATTTTTCGGATTCTATGCAAACAATAGGTTTTCAAATTACTTTATTGGGTTCTTTTTAACATGTTTAACTAGAGCTAGTTTTGGGCACCTCTAGTGTTTTGTTTTTAGTTTTCTTAAGTTAATTTATTCGACTAGAGCCGGTTTCGGGCACCTCTAGCTATCAATTTTTTTAACACATACTAGAGCCAGTTTTCGGGCACCTCTAGTGATCAATTTTTTTTAGCACATGCTAGAGCCAATTTCGGGCACCTCTAGCATTCAACCAATTTTTTTTCTAATCCCCCAATTTGTTAATTATCAACCTAAGTTCACTAGAATTCCTTAAATCAATCAAACCACAACAGTGTTTCATCAAAATTAGCATCATAGTAAAATTCTAAGTTTTTCCATGATTATCCTAGAATAAAAATTCTATCAATTAAGTGCATTGGCAAAGTCATCATCGGATATTCATCAAATCTAAGCAATTCTTGTTCCAATTAAAGGCATGGCAAGCAATTTATGTATCCTAAATGTAATACTTAAGATGAATGTAACTAAACATGGTAACTACTAATAACAATCCCCCCCAAACTCGAGTGAGGCATTGTCCTTAATGCATGCATTAAAGGAAAATAAAAATAATGAAAAATAAAATGCATACGATGACTTACTCCGAGAGTTCGTCATCTTAGATGATTAGTTTCCTTTTGGTCGGTGTCTTGATTCTCTTGCTTGAACGCGATGGTTGTTTTCTTGTTGCCGGTGGTGGAATCGATCCTCGTACGGGGTTGTCCTCATCGTCCTCTTCATCAGTGTCATTGGCTTTTCTCTTAGAGGATTCAATTGGTGCGGTCTTTGTTGGTACAATGGAGGACTCGTCCGAATCTGAAAAATTAGAAAATGATTCCGTAGGAGTTGATTTGGGCATAGGTGCTTTACCTTTGGCTTTTGCAGTGGTTGTCGGGATGTCTTTAGCTTTGGTTGTCGTGGCATCTTTAGGGTTGGTTGCCGTGGCATCAGCTTGTGCGGGCACGATGTAGGTTACCGCGGCATCATCTGTTGCGGTTGCCGTGGTGACTGCTTCATTGGTTGCCGGGGCAAGGATCTCTGCAAGAAAGATTGGGAACGGCACGCGACTGTCCAGGTACCTTTCTAGGATGACTTGGGTGATGGCATTGTTGTGCTCCTTCATGTACTGCATGAACATTAGTTGTCGGTCTTCAATTTTCCTTAGGTGGCTCACCGATGGTTGCAAGAGTGCTTCAAAGTGTCCCGGGGTTGATGGCCGAGTTGCCTGGGTGTTAGGTGCTTGGGCATTATGGATTGCCGGGGCGGCAAGAGTTGCCGTGGCAATTGGAGGCCTTGAAGAATTTCCCGGTGCCTCTCCAATTAGCTTTCGGATTAGTGCTTGATTCCAACCGGACTTGGGTAGGGCCTTTTCATCGGTGGACTCACTTGGGACATGCATCTCCTTGCAAAGATTAGAAATTAAGCAAGGGAAGAAAAGATAACCCTTATCTTTTGAGCTACATACAAAAATCTCATCACAAATAATTTTTCCAATGTTAATGATGCGATTATGCAAAATAGAATGTATGAGCAAAAAACGTGGTATATCAACGGTAGTATTGTGTGTGGTGGACATTAAAGAAGTTTTAACAAACTTATTCCATAGTTTTGCCTCGGGTTTAAGCCGAAGGTGATTTACCATGACCTTGTATTTATCGTCGTTCCAATGAGTTCCCGGTTGAGTGAGTTCTTGAAGCACCTTGTTGAGTTGCTTGGGAGTAATTTGATCAACGAAGGCTTGATGCTCGTCCTTCTCAATGTAAAGCCCGTAAAAGGTGTTGACATTTTCAGGACTTATGAGTATGGCCTTGTCACGAACAAAAACATAAGGATTATCCGGGTTAGGTGAGTGAGCATAGAATTCTCTTACCCATGAGATGTTTCCCGATTTCGGTTGATGGCAAAAGATTTGCCACTTTTGATGTGCAATCCTCTCGAAGATGAATGGTTCAAGGCCGAAATCTTGATGAGAGTTAGAGTATTCAAAGCCTTGTTCTTCATGAATCTTCCAGCTTTCAAACTTGGAGTGAAATCTTTCTTGAACCACCGGTGTAGCAAACTTCTTGTATCTTGGTTCTTTGGAGGAACTTGGATGAACTAAAAATTTAATCTTGGATGCCATAGATGATCTCGGTTGTGAGTTTTGTAAAAACAAATAAAAGAAAAGAAAAGAAACTAAAAAGTTGCAAGATAAAAAGTAGGAATAGGTTAAGGGTGATGGGTTTTATAGAAAAGATAAGTGGTAAATATGGTGGTTGGGATTAGGGGAAAACGAAAAAGGGTTTGGTTTAGGGAGAGGGTGACGGCAAAGGGGTTGTGATTAGGGTAAATTGGAGGCTTTATATAAGCCTTAGATTCAGCCCATTAGTTTCCTTGTTGAAGATGTTTTCCTACTTGGATTAAAATTCCTCTTTATCTTGAACTTTTTTTCCTACAATTCAAAGACAAATCAGATAACGATTAAAACTAAAGATAAACTAATAAAGAAAATAAATAAAGATGTGTAATGGGATTCTTAAACTTAAAAAGATAAATAAATAAAAATCTATCCTAAAGAAAATTAATAATAATCGGAAATAATAAAAAAATTTTGAAAAAATAAAATAAAATAATTAATTAATCAAAAATAAAAATAAAATATCAAAAGGGAGAGCATGCTCATGCATCTCCTAAGTTGACCACTTCCTTGTTACGTTCCACATGGGCACCATTGTAGTGCTTCAATCTTTGTCCATTAACTTTGAATTCATGGTTGTCAGAGATGGACTTGATTATCACAGCACCATGGGAGAATGGTTTGACGACTTCGAATGGTTCCGACCATCTTGATTTCAGCTTTCCCGGGAAAAGTTTTAGCCAAGAATTGAATAAGAGAACTAGTTGCCCTGGCGTGAATTGCCGCAGCAATAGTTTCTTGTCATGCCATTGCTTTGTTTTCTCCTTATAGATTCGTGTATTGTTATAGGCGAGTGCACGAAATTCTTCTATCTCATTGAGGTCCAACAAACGCTTTTGTCCGGCACTTTCCCAATCCATATTCACGGTCTTGATTGCCCAGTATGCCTTGTGTTCGATTTTCACCGGTAGATGGCATGTTTTGCCATAGACAAGTCGGAAGGGGGACATACCTAAGGGTGTTTAGAATGCAGTACGATATGCCCAAAGTGCTTCATCTAGTCTTAATGACCAATCCTTCCTAGAGAGATTTACAACCTTCTCGAGTATACCCTTCAATTCCTGGTTGGAAATTTCTGCTTACCCGTTGGTTTGTGGGTGATATGCCGTGGCGATCTTGTGTGATATGCCGAAGCATTGCAACATCTTGGCAATTAGTCTGTTGTCAAAATGCTTGCCTTCGTCACTGATAATTGCTCTCGGCATCCCAAACCTTGTAAATATGTTTTTCTGCAAGAATCGTTGCACGGTCTTGGAATCGTTGTTGGGAACTGCAGCTGCCTCAACCCATTTAGACACGTAGTCGACGGCAAGTAAGATGTAGAGGTTTCCGAATGAAGATGGGAAAGGTCCCATAAAATCGATCCCCCACACATCGAACAATTCCACCTCGATGATGTTCTGGAGCGGCATCTCATGTTGTCTAGAGATATTGCCCATCCTCTAGCAACGATCACATTTCTTGTAAAAGTCTTGGGCATCTTTGTACAATGTTGGCCAATACAAACCGGATTGCAAAACTTTGGCCGCGGTGCGAGTTCCTCCAAAATGTCCTCCATAGGGTGAAGAATGGCATTGCCGGAGTACATTCCGTTGCTCTTCTTCAGGGACACATCGGCGTATAACCTGATCTACACATTGTTTAAACAAAAGAGGCTCGTCCCAAAAGTAATGCTTAGAATCATGGCGGAACCGCTTCTTACCTTGGTGAGTAATGCCATAAGGTAAAATACCACAAACAAGGAAATTAACTGAATCCGCGTACCAGGGTATTGCCGAGGCATGTGCTACTGTGGCGACTGCTCCCAAAATTGCCGAGGCGTGCGCGTCAAGGGCTGCTGCAGTGTCGAGAGTTACCGAGGCCTATGCATCCATGGTTACCGAGGCGTCGAGGGTTGCCGAGGCATGCGCATCCACGGTTGCTGAGGCAACTAAAAGTTGTTCATCCGAGAATGCATCGCATATCTCTAGACCCGCGTCCTCCTCCCTATTGCATTCCAAACGTGATAAGTGATCGGCCACTTGATTTTTTGTTCCTTTTCTGTCCTTAATTTCAATATCAAATTCTTGTAAAAGTAATATCCAACGAATCAAACGAGGTTTGGCATCCTTTTTAGCAAATACATATTTGATTACCGAATGGTCTGTATGAACAATACCTTTGTACCAATCAAATAGGATCAGAACTTGTCAAATGCGAAAACTACAGCTAGTAACTCTTTCTCCGTTGTTGTGTAATTCACTTGAGCACTATTAAGAGTTTTACTAGCGTAGTATATCACATGGAAGGTCTTACCTGTGCGTTGGCCTAGGACTGCTCCTACCGCGAAATCACTTGCATCACACATGAGCTTAAAAGGTAGCGTCCAATCTGGTGGAACGACAATGGGTACCGAGGCAAGCTTTTTCTTTAGGGTTTCGAATGCTTGGGTGCAAGAATCATCAAAATCGAAGACTTTATTATGTTCAAGCAAATTGCACAAGGGTTTAGTGATGTTAGAAAAATTATGAATGAACCTCCTATAAAAACCTGCATGTCCAAGAAAACTTCGAAATCCTTTAACCGAACTTGGTGGGGGGTAATCTCTCGATCACGTCCACCTTGGCTTTGTCTACTTCAATTCCCTTGGATGAAATCTTGTGGCCGAGCACTATTCCTTCATCTACCATAAAATGGCATTTCTCCCAATTGAGGACTAAATCAGTTTCTTCACATCTTGCCAACACCCTCTCTAAGTTTCCGAGACAGCTGTCGAAGTCATTACCAAAAATAGAAAAATCATCCATGAAGATATCAAGGAAGTCTTCGACCATGTCTGAAAAGAGTGCCATCATGTATCTTTGGAAGGTTGTCGGGGCGTTACACAATCTGAACGGCATCCTTCAGAAAGCATAAGTACCGTATGGGCATGTGAAGGTTGTCTTTTCTTGATCTTCTGGTGCTATGGCAATTTGATTGTAACCTGAATAACCATCAAGAAAACAATAAAAGGTTTTTACGCAAGACGGTCAAGCATTTGATCAATAAAGGGTAATGGGAAGTGATCTTTCCTAGCGGCTTTGTTTAGCTTTCGATAATCCATACAAACCCTCCAACCGGTCACAGTCCTGGTTGGAATGAGTTCATTGTTTTTATTACTTACCACCGTTTTTATTACTTACCACCGTTATACCTCCCTTTTTCGGTACACATTGTACCGGACTTACCCATGTACTATCAGATATAGGGTATATAATGCTGGCATCAAGCCACTTGATGATTTCTTTCATTACAACCCCTTTCATGGCATGATTCAGTCTCCTCTGGGCCTCAATTGAAGGTTTGTGATCATCTTCCAACAAAATCTTGTGCATGCACACTGTTGGGCTAATTCCCTTCAAGTCGGCAATTGTCTACCCTATTGCCCTTTTGTGTAGCTTCAACATCATGATCAGCTTCTTTTCCTGATCAGGTTGTAACTTAGAAGAAATAATTACAGGCAATGTATTATCGGTTCCTAAGTATGCATATTTTAGTTGCTCTGGCAATTGTTTCAACTCAAGAATCGGTGGTTGTTCAATAGAGGGTTTTTCGAGCTTACCTTCCTTACCTGAGTAATCCAGTAGTTCAAAGTATGTACTTGGTCGATTGACTAGCCAATTTGCCTCTTCTTGTTGTTCCTCATCGACCGGTTCTTCATACTCCTCAGGTTCCTCTTGATCGGCAATATAGTTGCCGAGGCAACTAAATTCCTCGTCAAAGTTAAACTCTGTCGTGGCATGAAGAAGTTGGCATTCTTCTGGATCATCGGCATGCCTTAGTGTTTGGAACACATTTAGTTTAACTTGCTGGTCATTCACCCTCTTTGTGAGTTCTCTCTTTACAACATCGATCAAGGTTCTCCTTGTTGCTAGGAATGGTCTCCCGAGAATGATGGGTGCATGCTCATCTGCTTCACAATCCAAAACAATAAAGTCAGGGGGAAAATAAATTTATCAACTTTTACCAGTATGTCCTCGATTTTTCCCTCTGGATGCACATAGGATCTGTCGGCTAGTTGTAGCATAACTGTTGTAGGTCTTGCCTTCCCGATTCCTAATTTCTGGAAAACCGATTTAGGCATCGAGTTTATGCTAGCCCCAAGGTCGCATAATGCTTTCCCGACATAGTGATTTCCAATGGAACAGGGTATTGTGAAACTTCCGGGATCCTTCAACTTGGGTGGCATACGATTGTGCAACATTGCCATGCATCCCTCTGTTGCGGCAACTGTTTCAAACTCTCCTAGCCTTGTTCTTTTGGACATAGTGTCTTTAAGAAACTTGGCATAGTTTGGCATTTGTTCAATTGCTTCCACCAATGGCAAGTTGATGTGGACTTGCTTTAGGATATCAAGAAACTTCTTGAATTGATATTCTTGCTTTTGTCGCTTCAACCTTTGTGGGAATGGTGGTGAAAGTCGGATATCTTCAATCCTTTCATTAGTTTGGAACCTGATTGACGGTATTGCCGGGACAACTGGAGTTGCCGAGGCATTATCAATTGGGGTTGTCGAAGCATGCTTATCACAAGCTACCGAAGCATCCTTATCGTCGGTTGCCGAGGCATGCTTATTGCCGGTTGCCGAGGCAATTCCTGGTTCAGCATCTGAGGCTTTGCCGCTAGGTTCGTCTTGATCTTTTTGTGGAATTTTGTTTGATAAGCGGGTTTGAGCTTCTCTAAGTTGTTGGCCACTTCTAGTGGTGATTGCCTTACATTGCACATAGCCAATTCCTCTTGTGACTTCAGTATCGCTAGGTAATCCTCCTTGCGGTCTAGTATTCAAATTTTGAGCAAACTGTCCGACTTGATTTTCCAATGATTTGATTGCCGCCTCTTGGTTTTGCAATCTCATCTCGGTCCTGTTAATAAAAGCATCAGTTCTTTTTATGAAGTTACTATTCTCAGCCATATAAGATTCAGTTTTCATCATAAAAGCATTTAGAGAATTTTCCAAAGAACTAGATGTTATCGGTTGTTGCTGCGTAATTGTTGTCGTGGCATATTCTGCTGGAATCCCGATGCTTGTGCATTCTGATTGTTCTGGTTTAGAGCATTGTTGGGATTACTCCATGAAAAATTTGGGTGCTTCTGGATTGTATGTATTGGACATCACATTGTTGTTCTGATTCTAATTCCCCACATAGAAGCTGGATTCCGGATTCTGCATACATTCAGAAGAATCATGGTTATCACCACATAACTCAGAAAAATAATCCATTACCTTGACCTCATGTGTGTTGTTTGGTTTTTGCATGTTCTGGACCATCTTGGTTAAAGTGGCCAATTGTGCCGAAATTGAATCTGATGATCCTAGTTCATGTATTGTGGCTTGGCGTCTAACTCCTCCTCTTCTAGTAGATGGGAATTGATAATCATTCTTGACCAGCCTGTTTAAAATTTGCATTGCTTCCTCCGGTGACTTATCTAGGAGTATGCCGTTTGCCGAGGCATCTAGTATCATCCTTGTTGGTGTATTCATGGCGTTGTAAAACATTGTTACTTGAGTCCACACCGGGAATCCGTGTAGGGGGCATTTGTGTAGAAGTTCTCTATATCGCTCCCAAGCCTCGTACATGGATTCATCATCTGCCTGCCGAAAAGAAGTAATGTCGTTACGAAGCTTGTCAGTCAAATTTGTAGGACTAAACCGAGCAAGGAAATCACGACAAAGATCGGTCCAAGATGCTATTGATCCGGCAGGAATGCTATTCAACCATGCTTTCGCCCTATCCCTCAGTGAATAGGGGAATAATCTTAATCGTAAGACATCGGGGGTGACTCAGTGTATTTTGAACGAGTTGCAAATCTCGAGGAAAGATTTTAGATGTTGTCGTGCATCTTCAGTTGCTGAGCCACCAAATTGACCAATTGTGTTGATCATATTAAACATTACTAGTTTTAACTCAAAGTGGTCGGCTTCAATTTTAGGTGCGACAACTCCTGGATTAAGTCCATCAAGATCTTCTTCAAGATAGTCTCGAATAGTTCTGTTTCGTGCAAGAATCACTCCTCCTCCTGCTGGAACATCTTGATTCATATTGCCCTCTTGATTAGCCATTGCTACTTTTATCCTTCGTCTAAGTCTTTGTAAGGTTCGTTCGATTTCTAGATCAAAGGGATATTCTGGTGTAGTCGGTCTCGCCCTGGTCATATACCAATGTAAAACCAAAGTTTGTTAGCCCTTTGAATCTTAAACAAGAAAAGTAAAAATAAAGTGCAAGAAAATAAAAACAAAGTCGCTATTGCCAATCCCCGGTAACGGCGCCAAACACTTATTGCGCATAATAAGTGCTACGCAATTGTGCAAGTATACACGTTGCAAGTTATAGTATAAAAGATATCGTCTCCACAGAGATTGGTGCCACTTCAAGAATCTAGTCTCTTGCACTGTAAAAAGTAAAAACACAAATAAAGGATTATAGGAGTTTAACTAATAACTAAACTAGAAAGCAATAAAGTAAAAGAATAGATGGGATCAAATGAGAGAGAGATAGGCCAGGTTATCGTGAGTTGAGGTGTGATAGTCGATTAGATCGTCTTGGTAAAAGAGTACACGGGCAACTCAGTTGTCGTGGCAACTTGCACAACGGGGTTGCCTTAGCAACTAATCGATGGTTGCCTAGGCGACTAGTTGCGCAACTACTTAGGCGTCTGGGCAGCAACCTTCAAGGTTCGGCAGAGCGTTCTTCAATGGTTTCTTCTTATCCCTAAGTTGAAACTCTAGCTACTTGTGCATGCCTTGATAATACATCCTTGCGTGAATCAAGGGTGAACAACAACCAATCTTGCTCTCCTCTTGGTCGTTGAAATCCTTAACTTATTCCTAAGCCGGATTAATCGTCACCATCAATAGATTGAATAAAGATCATATTCATTCGTTTCTTGAATCTAACTCTCCCGATATTAGATAAATAGATGAAATCACGAGATCCTCTCCCAATTCACTCGCAGACAAGAATAAGAACCAAGAATGAATAAACCTTGAATAGAAAAGCGCAAACTCTTATTACCTAAACAAAATCCAATAGTTTCTCACAACCAAAAAACACAATAACCATAGCCAAATAGATTTAGTTCATTGGCTGGTGTATATATTGTTACCTTTTGTTATTTGGTTTACATAGCATGATATAATATTTTAAGTATGGTTTGCAATGGTATATCCTTCTGTAATGATAGTTTATATTATATGTTTTTAGTATATACTGTATTATATATATATATATGTATAAATATACAATATGTGACGTATAACTTATGTTTTTACCATGATATTGATTTACATGTTTTTTATATGGTGCATTGTTGGTGGAATCTAATGTTCACGTTTTATGACTTGCTTTATTTTGCCATGTTTATTTAAATGTTATGTTATTATTATGTTGCATATCGGGATATAAAATGTCAATGCGGTGCTCCCTTTTTTCAAGAGTAAATTTGGCTAGTATCTAAGAAGTATGTGGTGGTTTTTGTATATTCCTCGAACATCGGAGACCTTTAAAATGAACTCGCATGTATCACCAAATTCTAATTTAAATGTCACTTTAATTCACAAAATCCGATATTAATAAAACGGTTGGTACCAAGTTTGGGCATGGTGGGGGCGTGAACCCTTCCCCACACGTAACCGACTCCCGAACCCAAAAGAAAACATCTAGTTTGTTTTTTGGTGTCCTGTCTACCTAACCCAAGTGACTGGTGTTGACTCTAGTTTTTATTCCAAAAATAGGAATTTTTAAAGAAATCCCCCCAAAACCAAATTTTTTAAGAAAACTGGGATACTACAGATTTTTTTAGTCGCTACAGCATGGCGACTCCGATGAGGATATTTTTGTTTTTACAAAAAAAAAGAGTGAGGCTTACAAAAGATACCACTTTATTAATATCAAAAGTTACAAAATAAAGTGACAATTAAGTTAATATTTGTTTATAAATACGAGTTTATTTTGAACGCATTTAAAATTTAACATATAAACTCTTCTGTTTAAGTAGGAAAAATATTGTTGCTTTCGTGGGGATATTGTTCCCCCGTGTAGGCCTAGCAAGTACCTTCGAGGCTCTAGTATTCTATCTTTCCGTGGGAATATCATTTTCTCGTGTAGACATAGACGAATGGGTCCCCTAGAATTGAACTTGATTGAAAGGAGCCTATAATGGGGAAATTTTAGATGATAATCCAATCCAAAAAAATTGGAATATAGGGTATTGGCAACCATAATTTGGAAAGTAGGCCATTTTCTACAGTGCACATGGTTGTCATTATGCCACCCTTATCCGGCTCAGTCACTGCGCGATACAGCTTTAATTTGGATGATTACAGATGATGAAAAATGGCATGACGCCACCTCTAGGTGGCGTTGTCCCTGTGCCATCCTTATCCAGCTCAGCCGCTGCCTTGCTTTAATTTGGATGATTAAAGCCAATGAAAAATGGCAGGACGCCACCTCTAGGTGGCATTGTCCTTGTTCCATGCATGCACACACACCAGCTTTCACGTGAAAGCAGGTTCGATCAGAGTTTTTTTAAAATGTTGTATATATATAGGATGAGGAGAAGGGGGTATACGAATTAAGAGAAAAAATTGAGAGAAAAAATTGAGAGAGTTCGAGTGATAATTTTCTTAAAAATATATTCGAAGACGGTGAAGGTTGTTGAAGTATATTTGTTTGTAAATCTTCTCGGTTTCTCAAAAGTAAGTAAGTAATTTATTTTTTTAATTAATATGTTGTTTTTTTTAAATTGGAAGGGTTTGTAGATTTTTTGTGTGATTGAAGATATATTCGAATGATAATTACTTTTATTGTTGAAGGATTTAGAGTACATTTACATGGTTTCTCGTCTAATCCGGTAAGTTTTTGTATTTTTTGAAGATATATTCGTATAGATGAAAATTTTTAAAGGTAATACATTTTTGGTTGTATAAATATTCAAATGATATTTGTTTTGCAGATTTGTTTGAAAATAGCATCTGGAGGAGTTTTACTGTACCGTGACCACAAGCAAAATCTCATATTCATGAAGAACAAGTAAGTAATTTAAAATTTATTATGTCAAGTGTAAAACGAAATAGTTTATTATAATAAATTAATTATAGGGTGTGGAGCATACCATTCGTCGTCGAGGAATGAAGATCAAGGAACCTTCTGACTGCATAGTTTATTACTTGCAGCTCGTCGATTTTTATAATGCTTAATTTCTTCGTGGATTTAAGATTGTCCCTAGGTTAATTACTGGATTGATTGAACGGTGGAGACCAGAGACTCACACATTTCATTTTCCATTTGATGAATACGCAATAACTCTGGAAGATGTAGCTATACAGCTTGGTGTCGCAATAAATGAGAATCTGTTGGTTGGACAAAATAACTATAATGCACTTGAGTTTTGCAGGCAGTACCTCGGCAAAATTCCTCCCGAGGCATGTGTGAACGGTCTACGTGTGATAATTTTATGGTTGCATAATGAATTCATTGTAACAAATGGATCTACTCGCCAAGAACTTGTGTATGCAACTCGAGCATATATACTGCAAATCATTGGTGGGATATTGATGCCAGATACATCTGGTAATCTGGTTCGCACACAATATCTGCCGATGTTGGCTGATTTTAACGTAGCTGAGCAATATAGCTGGGGATCTGCAATATTGGCATTCTTGTACCATGAAATGTGCTAGGCTGCAATTTTGATTGGTGAGAAGAAGATGTCAGATATGGGAGGAGGTCAAATCTTATTGCAGTTATGGGCGTGGTACAAGGTGACTTATCTAACGTCCATTGTGGAAGTACCCGTACCCATGTAGTTTCCACTTGCTGGAAGGTAATATTGTGATTATAGTTGTCATATGGATATATTTTATTGATCTAATATTTATCTGCAATGACTTAGAAATATAAGTTTAACATCTTTGCAGATGGAGACATAAGTTGAGGAATGCGGGGGTGGTGCACAACAATGTGAGAGATATAAGACTAAAGATCCAAACAATAAGAAAAAATCAGGTATTATAATATTATTTTTAAATTAATTTTCTGACTTTGTATTTTTTAAAGTAATATGTTTGTGTATGTATGTGTATTAATATTTGTGTTTTACAGTTTATTTGGCTGTCGTACACAAATCCAACAATCAAGGCTTGCATACCAGAAAGTGTGCTTGAATGTAAAACATTCTGGGGTGCAGTTGTGCCTTTAATTCATTTTTCTATTGTTGAATATCATTGCGGTGATAGAGTGTTGCGATAGTTCTACTTTCATCAACCTATTCCTAGAGCTCCACCTGATAGTGAACATATCCATACTGCTTCAACAGGTAGACTCGATGAGAATTGGGCTGTAAAGCAAGCCAATTTCATTTCGTAGTAGGAGGAAAGATATACGCGGTAGGCTGAAGATTTGAGTCCAATTGAAGCCAGTGATTTTGAATTTAATACAGAGTACTATTCGTGGTTTTCAAAAAATGGAAAACCGTTCTTAGTATCTCTCAAAGCTGCAAATAAATGGCTTGAAGATTCGCGGTGCTCAAAACACATACACTTTTTATCGGAGTTTGGTCATAGCTTACAAGAACCAACTGACGAACCAAACTTCGATTGTTCTACGGGTTGGCATTCTTCATGGTCTCCGGTGCAATCCACCCAAGACATGTAAGCAATGATCCTTGGCAAGAACCAAAACAATGACAGTATCTACCATTTGGTCATGTTTCGAAACACCAACATTTGGTGACAGCTCATAATTTCATCAAACATTTGGATATGGTAATGTTCCGGAATAATCACTAATAAATTTTCCATTTGGTGGCAGTTCATCTTCTCAATCGGCTTACAATGATGATGGAGGATACATACAACAATTTTAGTATCCTCAAACATCCGTATATGGGGAAAGCATGGGTGTTGGTAGTATGACATCTTTGTTGTTGACTACGACCATTAGCATCTCATAATCAATAAGATATGTATGGTACACCACCGTCTATGCAATCGATGGAAGATCAATTTTTTCAAGACGAGTAGACTCTGGATTAACCACGAAGAATGGTTTAACCCCCTAGACGGTACGATCAAACATCATCCTTACACCGACAGGAATTGCCGAGAAAGAGGCGAAAATAGGAAATAAGTAAATTTTATTTGTAATATATTTTTAATTCAAAAAATTTGTTTATTTGTTTTGGTTTTTGGATTATTTAGTATTTCAATTTAATTAATCCTTTTTATTTACATTACACCTATTTTTTCGTATATTTTGATATTTAAATTCGATATTTAATTTCAATTTAATAACTAATATATTAAAATTTTGGAAATAAAAATTCCTTGAAATTGAAATTCCAATTGAAATCTGAATTCAAATTGAAATTCAAATTCAAATGGAATATATATTTGTTAAAAAGGAATTGATTGCAATTTAAAAAAAGTTAAAAAATTATATTTATTGTGCCAATTTTGCCATATTGAGTCTACATTAAGAATTCACATTAACACAAATTTTAGGTTGATGGTCCGACACGATAGTTGGAAAGATTGGATTTGTTCGGTCCCTTGCAAAGTGTCCAATGCTTAACTTGAACTCCCCCTCTCTGTCATCCGGATCATCCATATTCGTATGAATACAAGTGAAACTCGGTCGACCCTTCAACTTTCTATTAAGCTCTGGATTTGGTAATCATCCTTCGTATATTGGCTCTACCGGCCAATAATCTTGGTTTGGGATCGTGTTGAACTAAAGTCTGTATATATTTGCCATAGTATGCAGGTTATAACACGGATCCGCAAACCTGTAAGGGTCCTTATGAATATGCATACATACGGCGTGTGCGTGAGAGCAGAGGTATCTAAATGCTTGAAATTGACCATAATCACACCACATCCGGCGAAGGTTTACAACAAACATTCTTTGCTTACCTCAGACCATAGCTTCGATAGTAAACTCTGCACCACTTGGGTTGAATATTCTAACTTTCATAGCGGTTGCATCCACTTGAAGAGTGATCATTTTATCCTGCAGGGTTTTAGACCAATTTTGTCCGCTATTTATATAGGCGTTAACTTTCTGCCCTTTTTTGGACCATACTTTACCCAATCTAAAGTAAGTTTCCTACACAATACTTGCAATTGGATGGCGTGTTCCTTTAAGCACCGAATTTATAGCCTCAGAAATATTTGTTGTTATATGGCCGTAACATAGCCCTTCATCATAAGATTGTGACCATCTTTCCTTGGGGATGTCATTTGCAAACTTAAATACACGTCCGTTGTGCCGCTTCAACCTTCTTATCCTCGCGTCGAATTTGGGTTGAACTAGTTCATACCCTATTTAAAAAAAGAAGAGTTAGTTAAATTAAATAATAAAATATCATAAATAAATTAATAATTTTTATAAACAACAAATAATAATTTACCTGCGCCTAAAATCTCTCTTCGGATCTCATTGTTTCTAAAACTAGTCTTCGTATTTGCCGTAATATGTCGTACACAATATGCTAGATATGTATGCGAAAGATCCCATAAATTTTCTAGTCTGTTAATTACTGATAAGAGCGCAGTCCGTCTATCAGAAATTATACAAACCTCGTCTTTTTTTACTACATGGTTGCATAAATACGTCAAAAATAATTCCCATCCATTGACGTGTTCCTTTTCAACTATGGCAAAGGCAATTGGGAATATATTACTACATCCATCTTGTGCAACAGCCACAAGTAATATATGAATGTACTTCCCATACAGCCATGTATCATCAACTTGAATTATGCGTTTGCAGAATAAGAACCCTTCAATGCATGCCTTGAATGCCCAGAACAACTTACTGAATATCCTTCTATCGTGAATTAGTTTGCCTCGTAAGGTACACATTGGCATTGTTTCGTACTCTACAATGGTTTCTGGGATAAATATTTTCATTGCTCGTATAAGAGCTACTAGCTCATTATACGATTTATCCCAATCTCCGTACACCTGCGTCATTGCCTTTTGCTTT
This sequence comes from Hibiscus mutabilis, assembly GCA_019671005.1. Taxonomy (NCBI): domain Eukaryota; kingdom Viridiplantae; phylum Streptophyta; class Magnoliopsida; order Malvales; family Malvaceae; genus Hibiscus; species Hibiscus mutabilis. The sequence goes on along the minus strand of CM033728.1, from coordinate 20,819,074 downwards.
GCCATCCATGCCTTGTAGTAAGATGGAATATATCCAAGCTGATTTCGGATTGATGCTACTAACACTGCAATTGAAATCCTTGGTTCCTTTTCAACCAATAACCTAGTGTACGCACATATTAGATCGGAGTCTAAATTAATGTGGTCTTGTGATAATGATATATTTGAACAAGTGTGCTACTCAATAAACTCTGTCACCTCCCACATCTGACTCCTCTGCTTATATGAAATTCTTGCTCACCAAGGACATTTTCTCTTCCAATTAATACACCTTGCGCAATAGGTTTGCATATTAGACTCAGCAAGACATGATCTCGTATGGCCTTTGATGCAATACTTCTTAACTTCTAGTTGGGCATCTTTTTTTGTTTCGAATTGAGCCTTCAATACCAATTACCCATAGTTGGAAGATGATGAAGAACCAAATATGCGAGCTTCATGTTCTGGATCTAGCATTATAGTATAGTCCACCTCATACACGCGGACTGGAGGTTCATAAGCTAGATAAATGGGTTCCAGTTGCTCAGTCTGTGGTTCAACATAACCCCAAAAAGGCTGCACATTTCCCAACCCAAGCCTAGCGACAACCGCGTTCCAAACATCATCTTTAACCTCCAGACCATTACCCTCAGTCACTTCTGTCATAACATCCACAACATCATCAGCATCGAGTAAATGCACGCCATCATTTTCCGTAATAGGCATAATATTTTCTTCATCCTCACTGAAATCATCAAACGATTTGCCCCAACGACCAACTATGTTTTCAGTGTCACAATATGTTGATGAGCTCATTCTATCTACATATTAAAAAAAAGTCATAGCACTGGATAAATTTTCTTGTTAAATTTGTAAATACAAAAATTACATATATGTAACAACGACATTAACTATTAAAAAATAATAAACTAATTAAAATTTAAAAAAATAAGCAAAAATGTATTAACTTCAAAAATTTTCATCTATACGAATATATCTTTAAAAAATACAAAAACTTACCGGATTAGACGAGAAACCGTGTAAATGTACTCTAAATCCTTCAACAATAAAAAGTAATTATCATTTGAATATATCTTCAATCACACAAAAAATCTACAAACCCCTCTAATTTAAAAAAACAAATTAATTAAAAAAACAAATTACTTACTTACTTTTAAGAAACCGAGAAGATTTACAAACAAATATACTTCAACAACCTTCACCATCTTCGAATATATTTTTAAGAAAATTATTACTCGATTATCACTCAAACTCTCTCAATTTTTCTCTCAATTCGTATACACTCCTCCCCTTCTCCTCATCCTCTATATATACAACATTTGAAAAAAAAAACCTTTGACCGAACCAGCTTTCACGTGAAAGCTGGGGTGTGCATGCATGGCATAGGGACAATGCCACCTAGAGGTGGCGTCCTGCCATTTTTCATCAGCTTTAATCATCCAAATTAAAGCTGCCTTACGCAGCGGCTGAGCTGGATAAGGCTGGCACAGTGACAACGCCATGTGCACATGGCGTCCTGCCATGTGCACTGTAAAAAATGGCCTACTTTCCAAATTATGGGTGATGATCATCCAAAATTTTCCCCTATAATAGGTGATGATCGGGGGCCTTGCTACCCTTAGTAGGGAACAACGAGGATAGTTTGGGTACCCTTTTAGTACCAAAATTGCATATAGCAAATATAAAAGCCCACCCCATTAGAGGCACGCAGATAACCTAAGAGATTAGATAACATGCGGATAGGTTATATCTTTTATGCTTCCTTTTTTCTTTTTTTCTCGTATTATTATTTTGATTGTTTTTTACACTAATTTATTTCTTCTTGTATTTTGTTTTACTTTTTTGCATTTTCATTTGCATCTGCATTACATGACATAAAGGGTTGATTCTCAAATTGATCACTCAGTTAGAAATCTTTCGCCATGAATGGAAGGTATCTCAAGGAATAAGATGAAAACATGAATGTTCAACATTGGCCCAAGCACGAGAAACAACCAAGCCCGCGAAGATGTTAGCCGCGAAAACTAAAGATCTTCGTCCATTCATCCCCTTAGAGGTAGAAAGAGACCGAGATTCTTTCGAATACTTGAGGTGACCAAGGAATTAGGAGTTAGAATTGAAGCTTATCTGTAGAAGAACGTGTTGTAATGATAACCTTTTTATATTCGATGAAAGTTGTTCTACAGTGATCACCCATGGGATCAACACCTTTATTTGCATTCATTCTCGCATTTATTTTATGGTATTTTATGATTTGTTCCATGCATTTTATAACATATACCTTGCATTAATTAATAAGATAGTGGGATTAATTGTAGAAAATGTCATGACAGTAAGTTTAAGCCGCAATCATTTCGTCCTCTTATGAACCCCGTTTGCAAACTAGAATGACGGATGATAGAATGGCTGAAATGGACGAAAGGCAAAAGGACATTGAAGATCGCTTAGATATGATTGAACAAAGTATGAAGGTTCAGATTGCTCAATCTCAAATCACTACATCGTTTGGGGCCAAAAATATTGGTAAAGACAAGATTCTGGATGAGAGTACCACATCTTACATAAATGTTCAACCTGAAATGTTGAAAATCTAGTTCAATACAATTGGGGCATCTGTAAACCACCCAGGCTCGAAAACAGCAGCCACACTAGGATAATGAGCCCTGTAAAATTCCTTAAAATGCCCACAGAAAACGAGACTCGCGGCCCCTTAATAAATCCCAAAAAAAACTTAATCATTAAAAAAGATGAAAGAAGAAAAGAACCAACAAAACTTACTGATTCATGTGTGTAGGCACCACACCCTGCTCATCTCCTTCCATCATTCCATTTGGCTTGGCCGGTGCTGAACCACCTACCCCACCCTGCTTTGACATACCATGAGGGTACGAGAAAATGCCAACAACCTCGTTTCCCTTACCATGCAAGCTCAAATCCTGGGAGGACTGTGGTAACTAATCCATAAGGACAGACCGTGCTGAAGGACGATTCTCCTTGCCCCGACGAATTTTCAAACAAAGCTTGCCACTATCACCACTAGACTTTTTCAAATCGGCCTATTTAGAACTATCGCTGGCTAACTTCAGTCGATGCTTCTCATTAGCCGCCTCCAAAAAAGAAATCGCGGAATGATTGCCAGCGATATAATTCACAGGACGAGATATCACTTGCGACACCTCTCATTCTCTTGACGCTACCACCACCACTGAGCCTGCCAACAGCCCTACATGTTCACCACTTCCCTGCTCCTTCAGAACCACACATTTCCCCTTACGAACCACACGTATAAAATCGACACTGTTAACCAGCCCAGCCACTTTACTAGATAGAGCAGGCTTATCATGAGTCTTCTTATCCCCACCATGACCTGCACTCTTACCAGCCAAACCAGAAACCTTTCTCTGACCTTTCCTAATCTTAGCACCCTCGACAGGATCATCCTCACCATTCAGAACATCAAATCGAGAACCACTCTTGGCTCTACCCGTACCCTTATCAGTTCGAATAATACGGGTATCCTTCTGTAGTCGTCGCCATTTGTTCTCCATAATCATCTAAAGTCCATAGACAGAATCTATACCAGCTTCCTCCTTTTTAACCCGAACACTTTAGAACCCAGTACCATCTTTTAATTCCCTACCAACATTCGTATCCACCCCATACAATTCCTAAACATGACCATATTTCCCGCACGAGAAACAAACTTGTTGAAGGCCCTCATATTTTAGTTTCTGAATTCTACCATCTATCCGAACACACGGCACTAACGGCTTACTCAAATCAACCAAGATCATCAATCATGTAAAACAACCTATTTTTGCCGCCATAGTGCTATAATCAAACATAAGCACTTTCCCAATGATTGCAGCAATATACCTAAACAAAGCCTTCGAATAATAACGATACAGCAAGCATGGATGGATGACCCAAACCATCACCTTCGAAGGATATTTTTCAATAGTCTAAAATTCCATGCTCCATGGCTAAAAGTAAGATAACAACCAAACACTGTCCATGATCCGTCAGTGAGTACATGGATGTAATCATCCTCTCTTTTTTGAATAACACCAAATAATATTCATTATCTAGGTCAACAACCTGGATATTTCCATGTAATTGTAGCCCATAGAACAGCCCAACAGGCAAACAATTAGGGTTCGACACATACTATGATCAATCCTTTCATGCACCTTGTTTAAAAATGCCACAGACGAGAATAGACTACTCTGATCTATCACCATAGACGAATAATTATAGTTAAAATTTCATTTTTTTAGTTTAAAAAGAAAAATAAATAGATAAATAATAATATAGGTACCATTGATTTTATATATAAATAGAAGAGTTCGTTTGTTTTTATTAAATCTTAGAGTGCGTTTGGATCAGTGATGAGATCATGTTCATGAACTCGAATGAATCAAAAGAATTATCTAGCAGATCAATCACCAGAGCGAAGGCCAAGAAGTTACAGGAAGCGGTGACTCGCAAGTTATCAAGCTTGGGAAGCCATTACATCTTCCGGTGACCAGAGTGAACGGCTCACGGATGAGCAGACATGCAACGTATTGCATGCGTAATTTTAGTTTGTCTTTAATTTATGTTTGCATGCATTGCAATCTGTTTGCATTAAATTACATTTTGTTCACATTAATAAGCATTGCATTCTGTCCGCAATTCATCACTTAGTCTGCATAAGTTCGCATTGCGTACAGTTAGCATGAGCTAGATGCATTTAATGTTCGTATTTGTATTTATTTCCTGTTTACATGCATTCACATCATACATTTATTTCTTTTTCACTGGTCGCATGCATTATGCTATTTTCATGCATTATTTGTTCACATGTTTTCTTTTTTCTATCTGCATGCAATTTAGGTTGCACGTTACTTAAGTTTTTCTTTTAAACCTTACTTGTAGGTGTAACTAGCAGCAATAAAGATGATTAGAAGCTGAGGGGGATTAACACTTAATGGAAAGTAGTTAAACATTTTATCACTCTTGAAAAACTGTTACAAGCCTTAAAGAGCCACATTGAAGAACTTCATCAATTCAGAAACTGATCCGGTTTCTCAAAAGGATTTAAAGGATTCTCAATCATAAAATTAAGAAGAATAAATGGTGACAATTAAGCTCATCAATTTTGAAACTGATTCAGTTTTCCAAAGGGATTTAAAAGCTTCTTAATCATGCATTCAAGAAGAATAAATGATGTCAATTAAGCTTGGGGATTCAACAACCATTTCATGTAGACGAATGGATGTCTACATTCATTCTAAATATTAAAATTAACCATTCGGTTACTAGAAGACACAAGATTAAAGTCATGTCATCAATTTCATTTTAAAGAGCTTTTAATTCCTTTAATATGTATGTCTTTTTGTAGACTTATAAATAGGTCTCATTCTCCATTATGTAAAACACTGAATTCAGATTATTATAAACTTTGTGAGGTTTTTTTATTTCTCTTGTTTTACAAGAATTCTATCGACTTATCAAGCATAGTGCTTGTAGGGTCAATTCCTTTTTTCATATATTATTGGTTCTTAATTTGCTAATTAGAGGGTCACAGTCTTTTGTTTAGGATTAATATAGATTTTGGATCTTCACTCATTATAGTGAAGGTTCTTTCCTCGATCAACTAAACTTCCAATAAGATTCAAGTCAATACTCGTTATAATATTAGTTCTTTCCTTTGATACTTTTTCCTACAATTACATATTATTTTCCTTCACCAAAAATCACCTATTCAACAACTACACCCACAATCCTTCTTATCCTTTCATTCGCCATATTTCCTTTTACAATCAACACATCCGTTCATAAATTGCTTAGTTTGCAGTTTATTCAACTTTCACTATCTGTTCGCTGCAACAGTCAATATCTACAATACAAGTCATTGCTTACTACGATTAACGATTGAGCAAACTCGTGCATTTTATTAATTCTGCAATCGAGATCACATCAATTAGGAAATGTAAGATTACATGTGGGAATAGGATTCCCACAATGTAACATTATCTGACAGATTACTGGCAATCAGGGATGGACCCAGAGGGGTCTGGATGGGGCAATAGCCCTTTAAAAATTTGAAATTCATATATGATTTAGAAATTTTCTATGTATTTTATATTGAAAATCTATTTTTGCCCCCTAAAATTTTATAAGTTCGCCCCGTTAGAATTTGTTAGGTTCACCCCCTAACATAAAATCATCCGTCCGTTCGTCCCTGCTGGCAATGTTACATTACCTTATTTGGTTTAATTGGCAGAAACATGAGATGATAGTCCTCGGTTGGGAGAATATAAGATTGCTTGAAAGCAAATTTGACCAAATTCCCTTATGATGTATTTGCTTTAAACAAGCTAAATTTCCCATATATGATTGAAAATATTTTCATGAAATTCATATAACCATTTTCGTGGCACTATGTAAATCTTGAGAAAAAAATTATATTTAACAAATTTTTAATATAACTAGTATATTAAACCTATAAACAATAACCCACTCCTCTCATTTGTTCTGCGGCGGTTAAAAGGAGTTTTTTAAGTTCTTCTTCATTGTATTTCTTATTCGCTGGCGGCGACCTTTGGCCGTTTTGCAGGTTTTTTATATAAATAAAATTCATCTTTACCGATGAATAATTTATTTTCAACTTTTTTTTGTTTCTTTTTTTTTTTTGCTTTGTCAGATTCATATCACATCTACTTTTACGGCAGTCCTTCCGTCTGCTTTTATGGCAGTTACTTCGTCTGCTTTTATAGTAGTTATAGTCTGTCTTTATGACAGTTGTCTGTCTTTTGACAGTTTAGCGTTTGGATGACGAGTATCAATGAGCGTTTTTGTCAACGAATGAGGTCGATTTGTATATGCTTATGATTCCCTTTTGTGGTTGTGACGATATGCCAAGAACAAGTAACGAAGGAATTTGCTTTCTTTATAAAGCACTCTGGTCAAAGTAGTTGTTTACTGTATTTCTTTTAGAAGTTTATTCACGTCCTTTTGAAAGCGGTAGATTTTGTATTTTAATGTCTTTAACACCCTTAAAATTTTATTGTATTTATTTTTATGCAATGAACTTTGAATGTTTTCGGTGTGATACCATTGTAATCCTATCACTTTGAATATAATCCAGTATATTTAAAAAAATAGTATATTAAACCTATATTTTTAAATAATTGTCGTAAATATTAAATTTATTTATGTATGAGATATAATATAATATGAAAAAATAATGTTGTGGTCTTGAGTGCACAAAAAATTTATTTTTCATTGTATAAGATTCATTTCCTCCTTTAATTGCCTAAAGTAAGATTTAAATTCATATTTTATTGTGATATTAGATTAATGATATTGGTCAATCCCTTTTATATTATGGGAACATGTTATAAATTTATATATTTTCAGTTGTTGAAATTGAATTTTTTTACTATTAATTCGTGATAATAATCCTTAAAAAGTAAAATCAACCAATGATGCTTAAAGTTTTTTTATAGTTTTATATAAATATAATTATATATTTTGATATTGTAATCGTTCTGAATATATATTTATTTTCTAAGAAAAATATATATTTATATTTTTTGCATTATCTATATATTTATTTACCGTCCTATGTTTTAACTTCATGTCTTATTTTTCAATATTTATTTACTTATATTTTTTACGCTATGTAATTATGCCTTATTTAATAACTTAAAGTTAGATTTTTTGATTAAATAGAGATGTATTGCATTCACATACATGGATTCGAACCCATACAAAATGGGCCAATATGAGCATCCTCAGTCACTAGACCAATAAGTGGATCTCACTCAAATATGCATCAAAACGAGAGTGCATACTATTAAATACAACAAATTTGAAGAAATTATATTTATCACCCCAAAGCAAAAGCAAGTAGCAATTTGACCCAAAAAAGTGAGGATATGGCTGAAACGTTTCCATTTTATCTAGGGAATTTTTGTTCTAAATGTAAAAATTGTCAAATACCAAAGAAAAAGAAGGAAATAGGACTCGCAGCATAAACCCGAAAAAAAACACTACTTTTGGGAATGGAGTATTATCCCATGATGGGAATCCTCCCGATCTAAGGTATGAGATTCCTGGAAAACTTCTTTTTTGGTAGTTAGTAATTCTCTTTTTCACGATCCAAACATCCCCTTAGAGTAAGTAGAATTTCCATCAAACTTGAGGGGGCGTTTTGCACACCTTCATAAATTTGTTTATGTTTGATTTTTAACAATCCAACTGTTGAATTTCATGTTTCATTCTCTTAGATTATGCATGTCAAATTTTGAGTAGTTATTTATTTATGTAAAAATTAATTATTAAATATATACTAATAAAAACATTACTTTAGATCAACATAAAAGAAATATCATTAACTCAAAAAATTGCATGCATGATAAATACAATGGTGGTGATAAATTCAACATTTGAATTGTTGAAATAGTAATAGTAAAAAAAAGTTCTGTATGTAAAGCACACCTAATTATATATATATATATAATCAAAAGATTCGATGTAATGACTGAATTGGGGTCTTCTTGTATGATTGGTGCAATCTGTGTCATCCTCCACTTTAAAAAAAAAATTAAATAAAAATGAGTACAATTATTTGAGTTCAGTTTCAAAATTTCATCAAGAAATTAAATATGACGATACATGTTTTTATAGGCCATGAGAAAATATTTAAAGGCTAATATAGCTGGAAAAAGTTTTGAGGCAATAAGAATATTGAATGATGTATATATTAATTTCTTATTTATGAAATTTTGTTTTTAATATAGTATTATTAATTATTAAATTTAGATATATATATATATATATATTAATTTTTATTTATGAAATTATCTTTTTAATATTTTATTAATGATTAAATTTAAATGTATATACTCATTTTTTATTTATAAAATTATTTTTTTATTTTATTAATTATTCAAATTTAGGTTCTTTGAAGAACTCTCCTTATAATTGTCGATGATAAAAGAGTCTTTACAACTCTTATTTTCAAACCTCTAACCAAAAAGCTCCTAAAATGAGATTTTTTTTTCAATTTGAGAGGTTTCACCCCAATTCATTCTTACAATCATTTGTTTGCCAAACATCCAAGTTAACAGAATTGATTAATCAAACTAGGGATGGCAATTGGGCGTTGCGGGTGCGGATACCCCCTCCTCATACCCATACCCACTAGAAATTTTTATATCCACCACCTACGGTCGGTACCATTTTTCAAATCCACACACACCCAAGCGGGTACATTCTCAAATCCACCCCACACCCGCTATCTAACTAGATGCCCACCACCCAACCCATACCCGCCCATACCCACTTGCAAGCAACCACAAATATCGAATTATGTAAAAATAAACCATAGACTTGTGTAAAGAAGAGTAAAACTTCGTATATTTTATTGATTGATCAAGTGCATATATATAAAACATTTACACATGTATAATTTTTTTTATTTTTTAGAACACATGTATAAATTTAACTACAACTAACTAACTAATTATAGCTAACTTAACTAAATCATATTTACGCCGGTATAAATTTTACTTGACTGCATCTAACTAACTAACTACAGTAGACAATTATAAAAAATGTTTATATCCTAAGATTTGGTTAAATTATAAGGCACACCCTTTAAAATCTTATGGTTTGCAAAAGAGGTTGTGAGCTTATTTCTAAATTTATAATGGTCCAAAATTTATATGGTGGGTAATTAGTGGGCGGGACGGGCGGATGCGGGACGGGAGGATATGATACGGGTAAGGTCTCAAATCCATAACCTACCCACTACCCACGGCGGATATGACTTTTTACATCCACACCCGCCCCCTACCAACTAAACTCATACCCATACCCGCCTCAATTGAGGAGGGTGCGGTGTGAAATTCGCAAAATTGTACCCATCTACCGTCCTTAAATTAAACCTCTAAAAATAGTTTAAATCTCTCATTTTAACTTAAAAATTTGTTTACTGAACGTAGCCTATATGATAACTAAATTCCTTGCACCAAAACTCATAAAACTTTATTTGTTGAAAACCAATTGTGGTATTTATTTTAGGCCCAAATTTTCCATTAAACGTCTAGTTGGCCAAATCTTGGAGAGATTGAGTGGTTAAAACAATAGAAGAGAGATGAAGTGGGTTGAATGTTGTCATTTCATGGAATGATTTATATAATGTCCCATCACATTAAAAGGAAATAGAGACATGAGTCATCACCATGTTTAATCTTAGTTTAATGTGCTGACATCTTTAATCAAAGTCAAACAGGATTTCGATGATCAAAGGTATCTCTTTTTCCACGTAGCTCCCTCCAATAATTTTTCTCAACATTTCAAATGGTTGGCAATCGTGTTGTCAAAGTAACTTTCTTTTTAGTCCTTCAAGGCCGCGTTCTTCACGATTTTCTTCTTGCAAACCCAATGAGCCGCCGCTATTCGCCCATACATATACATTCACTCTCTATTTGAATAATTCCGTAAATAAGCCCTTAAATTTCATCAATTTATTCAAATAAGTCCTACTGCTTTTACTACATCCTAATGACCCCGGTACCCAAATGAACTCTTAATCACTTGACTTGTATCCAACTCAGCTGTTACTGTGTAAAAGTAAGTTATTGTCCCTTACGTTGTATTTTAAAGCATTTAGCATTATTGCTTATTGCTAAGGTGGGAGGGAAATTGTCCCCAAATTTGATGAGTTAATTATATTTTAGGCCTTAGTAGGTTTAAAATAATTGTAATTAAATCTTTGTTTCTCTCAAAATTTTATGATTTAGTATTTTTTATGACCATGTAATCTAAAATTCATAAAATTAAATCTTGATCCCGCATTTTTCTAGTTTAATTACATTTTAAGTACTTTCAATTTTAAAATTTTGTAAAATTAAACCTAAACTCCCCTAATTTATGATTTAATTACTTTGTAAGACCCTTTTATTTCAAAGTTATTCGATATGTCCCTTCATAGTTCAATCTTGGCTACTGTCTTTTTTAGTGCACCATTCATTTTAATTCAGAGACAATATATACTTTTGAATGATTAAAGAATATAACTAATTTTTCTAAGGATTCTTTTTCTTATTTTTTTCTAAGTTCGTATCTTCTTGGTGGTTTAGGATAGTGATGTTGTTGGCCTTTGCTAAAACAGTTGCTGCCATGCTTTTCCCTAACCCTTGTTGTGTTCTCTCATCTCTTTTTTTCCTTTTATTTTATCTTTTTAGTTTTTTGTATATTTAAATTTTGGTTTGTTTTGGTTTAGTCTTTTCTTTTTCTAAAAAATAATGGATTTTTTCTGTTATTGTAGCACGATTTTTTTTGTTTTTATGACACATTTTTCTCTTTCTAGATTAGATTTGATGTTGTCTATCCAGTTGGCAATTATTTAATTATCATGTTGACCTACCCCTGCTTTGGACCCTCGAACTAATTCTCTTGTACTTAGGGATGTAAAAAGTTGACCCGACCTGAAAACCCGACTGAAACCTGCTCGAGTCAGAACCTGGTTTGACCCAAGAATACGATGACCCGAAACCGATCTGTAATCGACTGTTGTTGATCCGAACCCGAGTTGGACATGTTACTGTAGTAATCGAACCCAACTTGCATCCGACCGAGAACGACCCGAACCCGAATTGAACCTGTTACTGTAGACTCGAAACCCGACCTTCACCCAACTGAAACGAACACGAACCCGAGACTAACCTGGCAGATAACTGATATTACCCGACTGAATCGACCCGAGATCCGATTTTACCCGACCTGTTAATTGACCCGACTTGTTTTGAACCCGACCTGTTGTTGACCTGAACTAATATTGACCTGGCTTGATTTACCTAACATGTAATTGAGGAAGCCTATGATTTGATGAATTTAAAGTGTTGATAAATGTAAACTATTAAGTGTTGGTAAATGTAAACTATTATTTTTTTAAATCAATTTAAAGTGTTAAATAATCTTTTTGTTATATATACATATATAATCGATTAAAAATGTCAAAAAAAGGAAGGATTGGATTTAGACTTTCATTTGACACTACTAAGTTTGAAATTTTATTAAATAATTCAATGCTTAGTAATAATTCAATATGCTTAGTAACTCATTCAATATAAATTATTTTTTTCAAGTTTGAACTACTAAGTCTGAACTAAATTAAAGTTTTAACTTTCATGTTGATGTTATCATGTGTACAATTGCATGTTTACATCCATATCAAAATTTTGTGTATAATTATATTTAATCAAAGTTTATTATATAATAATAATGTCTGAATTGAATTAACTTATTAAACTTAGAATCTAATTGAGCTAAACTAAAATCTAGAAGCATAAATCACCAACATAATTAAAAAAATTCTAAAACTAAATGTGGAATTTCAATTAAATTAATCTAAGTTGGGACTCAATTGAATTAAACTAAAACAATTGGTAGAAAAAGAAAGGACAATTGGTAAAAAAGAGGGAAAAAAGACAATTTTGGAGGGAATAAGCCACTCATTTTTTAGGTTTGGAATTAATTTACTTTTAGTCTAAAAATTTTGGAGGGATAAAAGCGACCCAAAAATTTGGAGGGAATTAGGGGAATAAGCCACCCAAAATTTTGGAGGGAATTAGTAAAATTTCTATTTTAATGTAATCATCATAAATAAGTGATTTTAAATATCAATAAGTTTATTTTATTATTTTAATGTAATAATTAATTAACAAGTTAAATATAATTTAACTTAAAATTTATATGTCTATTAATTATTAATTTAAATTATTAGATTATATACAATGATTTAAATGAAAACAATGTGACTCGATTGAATTAAATTAAAACTTACAAGTAAAATTTTGTGACTTAAATGAAAACATTTTAATGTTAGATGGACCAACACTGCAATTTCCCCTAAGCTAAACCAATAGGCGGGCTTTTTCCCTCCAAATTTTTAGGTTGGCCAAAATTTTTTTAGCTTTCCAATGTTTTTCAATTAAGCCCTTAATGTTCACTTTTAGGTTTTATTTTAATTTAATTGAGTTCCAATTTAGGTTAATTTTTATCCATGTTAGTCCTTAAAATTTTATTTTTTAGCCTAAATTATATATATATATATGCATATAATGAATAAAGAAGGAATTTCAATTCCTTTAATGAAATGCCACATGGCATTGTTTTTTTAACAAAAAAAACAAAAAAAAAACATTAAATCCTTTGTTATGAAAATGACCGGCGTGAATTGGAGGGAAAGTTCCCGCACATTTTTTAGGTTAATGGGGAAATCACTCATTATGCCCTTCCATATTTATATACTTTCCATTTAAGTCATATTTTCACTTTTAAATTTTAGTTTAGTTCAATTACGTCCCAGGATAGTTTATCATTTTTATTTGGCCTTTAGGATTAGGTTCTTTTAATTAGGTCCTTAGTTAATTAGTTAGTTAGTAAGCCTATAAAATTCACACACAGTTTAATTTAACCATAGTTAATTTAGGATTTTTTTTATTAATTGTTTCAATGGAATTTTAATTTGTTGAATTTGATCATTAAATTTGGAGCTTAATTATAAATTGATATAAAACTTTGTGAATATTTTTAAATTCGACCCTGAAATTGAATTTGACTAAAAATTTGCATAATTTATGATTGATTTCAAATTAACTTAAAGTTTGCGGTCTTTGATTGTCATCTTGATCTTCCATGTTTTTATTTGCATGATTTAATATTCAAACATGTAATTTAATTTTTGTATCATTTTACATCATCTTTGATTTTTAATATAATAGTGTTATTAATCGAGTCGTGCATTTTTGTAGCATTTTAGACAATATAACCCTTTTAGGTACCAATTTTGGGCGTCGTGGGGTGCTTTAACCTTCCCCACGCGTAACTGACTCCCGAACCCAACCATGACTCCAAATCAAACGCAGACCAGACGTTCAGGTTTTTGATCGTACCTAACTCTGAATGATCAATGGCGACTCCAATCCATGACGAGCCTTTGAAGGCCCAATCAATTTCGCCCTGGACAAAAAATGGCGTTGACAGTTATAATGTATTTAATTAAAATTATTAGTGTTTGAGGTTATAGGATTAGTTTGGGGATTAGGGGATTATGCTTGCACTTTAATTATTAGTGATTGTAAGATTTAGGGGTTGAGGTTGGTGTTTAGGGGTTTAGGGGTAAATGTGTTAAGTTGAGTGTTTGGGGTTATAGGATTAGTTTAGAGATTATGAGATTAGGCTTGTACTTCAATTATTAGTGATTGTAAGATTTAGGGGTTGAGGTTTGGGGTTTATGGGTATAATATATGTTTCAAGTTGATTGTTTGATGTTATGGGATTAGGGGATTAGGCTTGCACTCTAATTATTAGTGAATAGTGCTTGTAAGATTTAGAGGTTCAAATTTGGGGTTTAGGGGTAAATATTTTAAGTGGAATATTTGGGGCAATGAGATTAGTTTAAGGATTTAGGGGTTGAGGTTAGGGGTTTAAAAAATATATGTTTGAAGTTGAGTGTTTGGAATTGGGGTTATGAGATTAGTTTAGGGATTCGGGGATTAGGCTTGTACTTTAATTATTAGTGATTGTAAGATTGAAAACTTTTTGTTAATTTGATAAAAACCAAATATTGATTTACGAGATTAATTTCGATTCAACTTGCTAATTTATGCCTTTGAATTTTAAATCAAAGCCTCGTGTGTACAATTAAACTAAATTAAAATTTCAACTTTCATGTGTATAATTACATGTTTACATCCAAATCAAAATTTGTGTATAATTATATTAACTCAAAATGGTATAATAATAATAATAATAATAATAATAATAATAATAATAATAATAATAATAATAATGTCCGAATTGAATTAACTTATTAAACTCGGGATCTAATTGAGCTAAATTAAAACATAGAAGCATAAATCACAGACATAATTAAAAGAATTCTAAAACTAAATGTGGAATTTCAATTAAATTAATCTAAATTTGAACTCAATTGAATTAAATTAAAGCCTAAAATTGAAATTTTGGGACTTAAATGAAAAATATCTAAAGTTAAAAGTGCTAAAAAATAATTTTTCCTAACCTAAAAAATAGACTTCTTTCCCTCCCAAGTCCCGCCTTTTCACTTTAATTGAAAAAAGCAAATAGATAATTGAAAAAAGAGAGGGAAAGGACAAAATTTATTTAGGTTAGAGATTAATTACCTTTTAAGTCCTACTGTGTTTTAAATGTTTCATTTTAGTCCTGATATTCACTTTTAAGTTTTAGTCCAATATTTATTTTATATTTTGTAATTTAGTCCAATTTTTTAAGTAATTTACTCTAATATTTTAAATAACGATGATATTTTTGTTCATTCTAGTGCCTATTATTTATTTTTAATATGATTCGTGTTCGTGAAAGGCGTTAAATAATTCACTCAAAATGACCCAACCCAAAGTCTATCAACTATTTGTACTAAACTAAAACTTAATACGAATTCGAAACTCGAATTAACCAGACTTGAAATGAACCCGACCTGAAATAAACCTGACCTGAAATGAACCCGACCTAAAGTCTACCCCAGCCTGAATTAACCCGTCAATTAACTGATTCGGACCCGGACCGTTTTGACTCGACCCGAAATGAACCCGACCTAAAATGAACCCGACCTGAAACTGACCTGCACCCGACCCGAATCGAGTCGAAACATCAAATCGACCTGAAATAACCTGTATCTGATTTGACCCGACCTGAAACCCATCCGATTACCTGTTTTTACAACCATACTTGTACTAATAAATCACCAAAGATAATTCGCGGTCGAGTTGTGGCATTTTTTTTCAAACGTGCTATCATTGTTATATGCATTTTATGTTAGCGTCGATGGTCTTTAGCATTCATTGACAACAATGGTATTTGTTTATCTATCAATTTTCTGACTCATTTGGTTAGGTTTAACTTATTTCCTTTTATAATCTTATTTTATTCTGTAGTGGCTAGTTTGTGCACCTTAATAGTTTCATGGGAATTCACATGTTAATGTTGTTAGTCTACTTTAGTTTTGTAGACTCTTCTTGTAACTTTATTATATTTCTTATTTATTAAAAAATAGCGATTATTATTTGTCAAACTCTAACAAGTGTTGGGCGCAATGGCACGGCACATTACATTTTCAAGGAAAGAACTCAAGTCCAAACCTTGGGGACTTCATTGTTAGGGGGAGAGCCACAAATCCCGAACACGAATCATAAAATGAACATAAATTATAATAAAAATACCTTAATTACTTAATTATCCATTTAGTTTGTAATTAATTACGTTTTCTTCTCCTTTACGTAGTCAATAGCTTTTTATATTAGAAAATAAACTCTAGCTATTTCTTATCTACATTTTAAATTAAAAATTAGAGTTTTATAAAAATAAAAATCAAGACTCAAGACGGAGTGTATATAATAAATAAAATATAAAAAGCATCAATATTTAATTTTTTTAATAGGCTTATATTATAAGAAAGTACCTAATGTATACTAACTTTTTTATTTAAGTACCTAAAATATTTTTAGTCAAAATTAGTATCTAAAATATTTTTTTGTCAAAGTAAGTACCTAAAGTATATTTTTGATCAAAATAGGCACATAAAGTATTTTTTTGTCGAAGTATGTACTTAAAGTACATATATATTTTTCATCTAGGTTCCTAAAAGTTATCATGTGGCATTAATTAAAAAATACATTTGGTACCTTTTTAACAAAAAATATTTTAAATATCTATTTTGACCAAAATATATACTTTAAGTACTTAGTTTAATCAAAAAATATATTTTAAATACTTATTTTGTGATATAAGCCTTTTTAATATTATAAACTGCGTTTAGAATGGAAGATGAATTTGTTTTTGTTAATTGGACATGATAAAAATATTATAATTTATACATATATATATATTTCTGGAGTCTTCTCTTCCTCTTATTTTCTCTAAGTAAAATTATGATTAAAATTTATATATATATATATATATATATATATATATATATATATATATATTAGCCATTTAAGAGGTTTTACTCAATTCATGTGAAAGCGACATTTATCGACGGGCTTTGACCATGACAGTTGGGCCGGATGAATGACCTACGTCAAGATGTGATTATATGATATTGGAAAAAAATGACCTTGAGAGAATGTGATTATATGATATTGAAAATATTTCTCTCTACCATAACCATCGTTTTTACCATGATAGGATGTCCAATTCTATGGGTTTTTATATTGGATTTATGCTTTCAATGATAATGAAGCCATTGGCTTACTTGGGATAACAATTTAGACTTTACTTTCTGATTTCTCTAGTTTTAAAGAATTTATTGGCTTATTTGGGATAACAATTTATACTTTACTTTCTGTTTCTTTGGTTTTATAGAATTTCAAAGTTTTGTTACATTGTTCTTTTAATAATTAATTGATGGATCTATCGAGTGAGTTTTAATACGGTTAATATCTTCATTAATGTAATATCTTAAATGTTGTAATTTCAAAGATACTTAAATATGCAATAACTTTCAATTTAATAATACTGTGTGGTATTTGTCTTATTATTTCAAATAGGCTTAATTGTCAAATAAACGCTCAAACTATACATTTTGTTATAGATATGTGCCTAAAGTATTTTTCGGGCCAAGTAAGTGCTTGACGTTTTCAAAGTTATCAGTTTATGTGCACCACTGTTAACTTACTTTTAAAAAAGTTCCTATATTTCCCAAGATTCACAAAATAATACCAAAATTCTTAGATCCCCAAATACAGCCACTGTCGTCACCGTTCATCACGCTACCGGTGACGGAATGAAGCCTTCTTCTCTTGCCGCAAGACTCGAACGTTGTTTGTCAGCCGATCGGTCGTCGTTTGCCGTCGATCATCTTTTTTCCTTTTCTTTTGTTTTCTTTATTTTTTTCTAGACTTTTCTATCATATGGTGTGAGTTCTTTTCTTTCGACGTCGACTGTTGCCCTTGTTGGGTTTTATAAGAAATAAAATTGATCTAACAATTAAATAATCGCAGCGAAAAAATTATCTTACAAAAAATTCTCAAGATCTCATGCAATCATATTAACAAATGACAGAGATAGTTATTAGATTACCTCAATCTTAGATTCGGTAACCCTGTTGTGCTAAGGCGATGCCTTTTTGAAAGACGACTGTCCTCTACAAGTATCCACACGCGAATGAACGACGAGCGGAAAACGAATACTAGTTCCTCTCTATTTCGAGAAAATAGAGTTTATGTGGTTTTGGTGACTTTTCGAAAAACTGGTGACCCAAAACCCTTGGCATACATGCATATATATATATATATGACTTAATTAGGGTTAGGTTGAGTTCACTATTATAATTTAATTAAAACACTTTTAAATAAATTATTATTTAAAATATATTCTTTTATCTGATAAAGAATTCAAATCCAACTAAATCTAGATAATGTGATTTACTTATTAATATTTGTAGTACCTATTTTTGGTTCGGGCTTAGCCCAATATTAAACCCATTACCCAATTAATACCCATACCCAATATCCATAACCCAAATACAATTATCCTTACCCAATTTAAAAAACCCAGCAGCCCAAACCCATTTACCCAATACCATTTAATTAAAATAACCTAAAAACTAAATTACCTAACTACCCTAACTCTAATAACCAAAACCCTAGCTACCCATTTGCCCTCTGCCGCCGCCCCCTCATTGCCCACGCGTGGCTGACACATGCACCACCATTGGCCACGCGCGCACTCCACCGCCCCTGTCAGAAAAAACAACAAGAAAATCAGATTTGGAAAAAGCAAGTTGCATGCAAGTTGCGATTTTTATGTATAATTTCGGGTTATATAAGCCCATAAAGAATCATAATGCAAAGGGAGGAGGATTCGAATAAAAAAAACGAGGTTGCTTCGGTTCAAAAAATAATAGGGATTTTCGAAATAGAAAGAGATTTTTTGGAAGCTTTTGGTTCGAATAGAGATATCGAAACAAAAATGAGAAAGATTTCTTTCAGTAGCTTCATTGTTCGAATCAAACCACACAAAAAATATTTGAAAAGGTAAAAAAGGGTTTCTTTCAGGTATTTTTTTTTTAGATCTAGAAATTTTTGTTCGAATTCGGCAAAAAATAATAGCAAAATCAAGATTGGGATAAAAAATCATACCCGAGAGTGACTTTTGGGTGACTTCGGCCGCCGTGGGTGGCGGCGCTCTACAGCCGGCAACCGACGGTCCACAGCGGAGCACAAACGACGATCTCAGCACCGGTAGGAGAGGGGAGAACGTTTTCGAGAGAAAAAAATTTAATTTTGTAAGACTATAAAACAATTGGTTTTTTTATTAAATTGGGTATTTAAACCCTTTTCAAAACGACGTCGTTCTGGGCGTCAGATACAAAGCCCAAAACGACGTCCTTTGATCCCTTAACCCGCGTAGGTGATCCGACCCGGGGGACGATCTACGCTATTTTTTAATAGGTAAATTGCATTTTTGGTCCCTCCGCATGAGATAATTACTTATATAGTCCCTGTTAGTTTTAAGAGTTTTGCAATTCGGTCACTAAATTGAATTTTATCATATTTTTAATGGTCTAATTACACGGCCAATCCCTCCGCACTAAAAATATTTTCGTTTTGGGTCTGCCGCATTGTTTTATTACCTTTCTAGGTCTTCGGATGTTTTGAAAAGCTTGCAATCCAGTCCCGAAATCGAATTTAATCAATTTTAAAAAGGGAAAATTACCTTTTCAATCCCGCAAACTTTCCGTGCTCTTCAATTTAATCCTAATTCGGAGGAATAATTACCGATTTAGTCCCGAAACTATGTAAATTACTTAATTTTAGTTCTGTATATTTTTTATTCAATTTTCGCACCTTTTTTATTTTCTTTAATCTCGGTTCTCTTTATTTATGTATTTAATATCTATTATTATTATTATAACATATTATCGTTATTTCATATTATTATTATTATATTTTTTAAATCTTTCTATAACATTTTATGTATTTTATATTTATATATATTTCTATTATTATTATTTTAATATTATATATATGTATATTATATGTATTATTATATATTTATGTATAGTATATATATATATATATAATTTATTATATTCGTTGTCATTATATGTTTATTATTATTGTTAATAATAGTTTTATGTGTATTATTAATATTATTTTCATGTTTAGTACTATTACTATTATCATATATATATATATATTATTTTTAGTACCTATTTTTTATTTTTTATTTATATATATGTATATTATTATTATATTATAGTATATTATTATGTATATAGTATTATATACAATATATTATATATGTTATGTTTAGCATGTTATTAAATATATATTATATGCATAATGTACAATTTATTTTTTATTTGTAAAGTTTTTTTGCTTTATATGTACATTATTATTGTTATTATTTTCACCATATATTGCATATGTTATATATTTATATTACATTATTATATGCATATTACTTTTCTCATTTCGAATATTTTTTAAAAATTCAGTTCATTTAAGGGAATATTTTCCACTTTATTTCAGGTACCGACTAGAAAGTGGCATCCTGACTTATTCAGGTGCCATCTTTTTCGGTTTACGTAAATAAAGAAATGTTCTCCTTAGACCATTATTTTGGGGATTAAATTTTGAATTAAAAAATTGAATTTTTTTCTTGCAATTACAACACCAGATCGACGCGATACCAATTTTGGGCGTTGTGGGGGTGCTAATCCTTCCCCAAGCGTAACCGACTCCCAAACCCAATTGTTTTAGAATCTCTGGTTATTTTTATGGTGTCCGACCTACCAGAATGGCCGGTGGTGACTCTATTTTCCATTTTTAAATTCTACGGTATTCTGCAGGGAGCGTCATCTCGGTTTCTGAGAAACGTCTTCTTTGATACCATAAACAAAAACATTTTTTTTCAGATAAGGGTAAAAACCGTTATCACAACTTGGTGACTCCGCTGGGGACATTTTTCAGAAAGTTAGGCCAATGTTTTTCGGATAAGGGTAAAAATCGTTATCACGTTTTTTTTAATCTTTTTTACCATTTAATTTATTCATTCGGTTATTTTATTTTGAACTAATCTCATTTTCTTATTTTGATCGTATCATATTAAATTCACTCATTTTACATTAATTGCATGACACTATTATTTTAATATTTTTGTTTCACCGACAAGAAGTACTGATTCACGACTAGTTCCCAATTTGAAAATTCACTATCGGGAGAAAATCTAGTACTCTAGATATCAATGCAACATTCTAAGTTGTTAATAAATCCCGTGAGTTCGGAAGTTGAGTCGCGAGAACCTTTTTTGAATTTAGTACCTCCGCATCTAGGACAGGCACCTTACATTTACATACATACATTCACAATTTTGAAACCGGTACCCAGGATGCCCCGTGCCAGCAATGCCAAGTAATACGGAAGTTGATCAATCCAACACTTTACCGAACCTATGCAAAAAACCCAGTCCAGGGGCTTTTTTAAGAATGACCATCGCGTATACCATGCCTCTACAAGGCCCCACGTCTAGGGGGCACTTCTAGATGAGTTCTAAAAGTGAGCCTCCAACGTCGAGTCAAACTTCCGTACCCTAGACGACCACATAATTATCGTCTGTAGTATTTCGCAAGAGTCAAAAGTAATAAACTGACATGAACCAACACAGCAAATTCATGGACCTGACTGGGGGCAACATAACACGTTTATCCTTCAAGAAAAGGGAAAAACATACTCCAAGCTTTGAATTCGCTCCATTCTAGACGAAGTTCAATAAAAATAATTTTGGGGCGTGCACCCGAAAAGATAAAGGAAGATGATCAAAGCCAAGGAAGATTGGGGGCATCTCCGCGAAACAAGTTCAGGAACTCAATCTGACCAACATGAAGTCAGGGGCATCCCTTTGAGGGACGAAAAAAGATCATTCACACATTCATTAAGATCATTTGCCATAAAGTGCATACATCATACATTCATACGAGTTACCGTGCATGCATATTAGACATAAAGTTGCATTCATCCATCAGGCATTCATTTTTTGCTTGAACATATAAACAGGTCCAAGAAGGAGGCCGAAGAACCTCAATCACAGGGGCAATAACGTGATGATAAACCTCTAACCCCGAAGAAGGCCGAATATGCAGAAAAGCTCAAACATCTACCTCAATGGAAAAATTTTGAACAATTACTAATTAAAGTTCTCCTACATTTTCTGATCTCGCGCTACCGTTGATGGTGCAACAGGTTAAAGTTTTCTCTGGATCTCGACTCTTCGCCAGTGATGTACAGATCCTACTTTTTCCCAATCTTGCCTCTCCGTCAGTGGTGTTGCAAGATCAAATTTTCCTCCGAATCTCATCTCTCCGTCAGTGGTGTAGTGGATCCTATATTTCCCAGATCTAGCCTCTCCGTCGGTGGTGTGGTAGATCAAATTTTCGAAGAACTTGTTTCTCTGTCAGTGGTGTAGCGGATCAAGCTCGTCTCCCGTCGGTGGTATAGCGGATCAACCATTTCGTATGTCATGCCCCCGTCAGTGGTGGTAGTCCAACCTATTTTAGATTTTGTCTCATATCAATGGTGTAGCAGATCAAACCCTATCCAGGTTTTGCTTATTCGTTGGTATTGTAGCTAGACCAAACTTCTTCCTCGGATATTATATATTTCTTGTAGTTGTAGTTCAAACGAAAAAAAGAAAATCAAAAATTCAAAAATAAAAAAAAAATCAAAAAGAAAAAGAAAATCATAAAAATCAAAATTCAGGGAAAATCAAAGCTTCATTCTCCGATCCTGCCTCTTCTTCAGTGTTGCAGCTGGATCAAAACCTTCACCTTTAAACCTTGCCTCTTCGTCAGGTGTTGTAGCTCAGTCAAATTCAGGTCTAGCCTCTTCATCGGTGTTGTAGCTGAACCAAATTTACAAACTTCCGATCCTGCCTATTTGTCGGTGCTGTAGCTGGATCAACCTTACTAACTTCAGACCCTACCTCTTCGTCCTCTTCGTCGGTGCTGTAGCTGGGCCAAACCTTTATTGACTTCAGGTCTTGCCTCCTCGTCATTGTTGTTGCTGGACCAAATTTACTGACTTCGATCATGCCTCTTCGTTGGTGTTGTAGTTGGATCAACCCTATTGACTTCAGACCTTGCCTCTTCGTCAGATGTTGTAGCTTGGTCAAATTCAGGTCTTACCTCTTCGTCGGTGTTTTAGTTGGACCAAATTTACTGACTTTCGATCTTGCCTCTTCATCAGTGTTGTAGCTGGATCAACCCCATTTGACTTTAGACCTTGCCTCTTCGACATGTGTTATAGCTTGGTCGAACCATACCTTTCTTCAATCCTGCCTCTTCGTCAAGTGTTGTAGTCAGGCCAAATTTACTCTTTCAGGTCCTGTCTCTTCGTTAGAGTTGTAGCTGGATCAGACATCAGAACCTCCATCTTTTGATCTTGTCTTTTTGTTAGTGTTGCAGCTGGATCAAACTATTTTGATAATTCCGATAGAAATGTTAGCACAACGTGCTTAAACACGATAAAGTTTAAGACAATGGATAATTCAAATATCCATCAAAAATCTATTTTCACGAATGGTCGAAGGAAAATAAATCCTTTGAAAAATCCAATGTCATAATTGGTATAAACTGATTGTACCCAAAGGAATGGTACAACTAGCCCGAAGGAAATGACTACCGGTAAAGGCAACTCAAAATCGTTGATCCCTGTGCATTTGGGGAAAATGCAAAAGAAACTCTGCATCAAATTTATCGACTTCCGATCCTGCCTCCTCTTTAGTGTTGTAGCTAGGTCGAACCTTCATCCTTCAATCCTGTGTCTTCGTCAGTGTTGTAGCTGGATTAAGTTTTGCAGACCTTGTCTCTTCGTCAGTGTTGCAGCTAGGTCAATTTTTCTCCAAGCATTGCATCGTCGTCAGAGTCGTAGCAAGTCGAACTCATTTTGTCTTCCCCAACGAATCCTCTATTTTGAAGATTTGCTTACAAGAGCGACAAGAAGATCGAGAGAAATCCAAAGAAGCGCTGGCCAGAGAAAGGAACCCTGACCGGTCGAAAAAAATAGTTAGTCTTTTGTCTTTTCCCTATTCCTGTTACAAAGCAATGCACAAAGAGGGGCAACTGTAGTACCCATTTTTGGTCCGGGCTTAGCCCAATATTAAACCCATTTTTGGTCCCGACCGTCGCTGCAGTCCCCTGTCAGAAAAAAACAACAACAAAATCAGATCTGGAAGAAGCAAGTTGCTATTTTTTATGTATAATTTCGGGTTATATAAACCCATGAAGAATCATATGTAAAGGGAGGAGGATTCGAATAAAAAAAACAAGGTTGTTTCGGTTCAAAAAATAATAGGGATTGTCGAAATACAAAGAGATTTTTTTGGAAGATTTTGGTTCGAATAGAGATCTCGAAACAAAAATGAGAAATATTTCTTTCAGTAGCATCATTTTTCAAATCAAGCCACACAAAAAAATTTGAAAAGTTAAAAAAGGTTTCTTTTGGGTATTTCTTATTTTAGATCTAGAAATTTTCGTTCGGATTCGGCAAAAAATAATAGCAAAATCAAGATCGGGATAAAAAATCTTACCTGAGAGTGACTTTTGGGTGACTCCAGCTGCCGTAGGTGGCGACCCTCAGCCGCCAGCGACCGACAGTCTACGGGGAGAGCATTTTTGAGAGAAAAATTTTTGAGAGGGGAGAGCATTTTTGAGAGAAAAATTTTAATTTTTTGAGACTCTAAAACAAATGGTTTTTTATTAAACTGGGTATTTAAACCCTTTTCAAAACGACGTCATTTTGGGCGTCAGATATAAAGCCCAAACCGACGTCGTTTTATCCCTTAACCCGCGTAGGTGACCCGACCCGGGGAGGATTTGTGCTATTTTTAATGGGTAAATTTCATTTTTTGTCATTTTGCATGGGATAATTACTTATATAGTCCCTGTTAGTTTTAAGAGTTTTGCAATTCGGTCACTAAATTGAATTTTATTAGATTTTTAATGGTCTAATTACACGGACAGTTCCTCTGCACTAAAAATATTTTCGGTTTGGGTCTGCCGCATGGTTTTATTACCTTCTAGTTCCTCGGATGTTTTTAAAAGCTTGCAATCCAGTCCCGAAATCGAATTTAATCAATTTTAAAAATGAAAAATTACCTTTTCAATCTCACAAATTCTGTGCTCTTCAATTTAATCCTAATTCGAAGGAATAATTACCGACTTAGTCCCCAAACTATGTAAATTACTTAATTTTAGTTCTATATTTTTTTATTCAATTTTCGCACCGTTTTTTATTTTCTTTAATCTTGGTTCTCTTTATTTATGTATTTAATATCTATTATTATTATTATTATAACATATTATCGTTATTGCATATTATTATTATTATTATATTTTTTTTATCTTTCTATATCATTTTATGTATTTTATATTTATATATATTTATATTATTATTATTTTAATATTATATATATGTATATTATATATAGTATTATATATTTATGTATAGTATATATATATAATTTATTATATTCGTGTGTCATTATATGTTTATTATTATTGTTAATAATAGTTTTATGTGTATTATTAATATTATTTTCATGTTTAGTACTATTACTATTATCATATATATATATATTATTTTTTAGTACCTATTTTTATTTTATATTTATATATATGTATATTATTATATTATAGTATATTATTATGTATATAGTATTATATACAATATATTATATATGTTATGTTTAGCATGTTATTAATTATATATTATATGCATAATGTACAATGTATTTTTTATTTGTAAAGTTTTTTTGCTTTATATGTACATTATTATTGTTATTATTTTCACCATATATTATATATGTTGTATATTTATACTACATTATTATATGCATATTACTTTTCTCATTTCGAATATTTTTTAAAAACTTGGTTCATTTAAGGGAATATTTTTTACTTTATTTCGAGTACTCGCTAGAAAGTGACATTCTAACTTATTCAGGTGCCATCTTTTTCATTTTACGTAAATAAGGAAATGTTCTTCTTAGACTGTTCTTTTGGGGATTAAATTTTGAATTAAAAAATTGATTTTTTTCTTGCAATGACAACACCAGATAGATGCGGTACCAATTTTGGGCATTGTGGGGGTGCTAATCCTTCCCCAAGCATAACCGACTCTTGAACCCAATTGTTTTAGAATATCTGGTTATTTTTATGGTATCCGGCCTACCAAAGTGGCCGGTGGCAACTATATTTTTTCATTTTTAAATTTTACGATATTTTGCAGGGAGCGTCATCCCGGTCTTCGGGTGACGTCGTCTTTGATACCGTAAACAAAAACATTTTTTTCGAATAAGGGTAAAAACCGTTATCACAGCTTGGCGACTCCGCTGGGGACATTTTTTAGAAAGTCATGCCAATGTTGATTTTTTGTTGTCTTGCAAAAATTTGAAAATTCGATTTGATTTAATTTTCAATTCCCTGACATTCATGCATGAGCTTTCTACCTGAGCTCCTCAACTCTTAAGTGGGAGAGTTTACTTCGCTCCGTGGGTTGTCACCCCCCGTATAGTGTTGTAATGTGCTCCTAGAGTACTGGTCCTTATATTTCATGGGGTTTTCACCCCCGTATGGTATAAGGGTCGTATTCCTCCGAATCGATGTCCTTGCGACAGTTCGGGTACCCTTTACTTTAGATCCAAACTTCATATAGTGAGACGTAGGAGCCACCATTTTAAAGCCATGTGAAACCTTGCCCGTTTAGCGGTCACCCTTTTTAGGCTTTGGTGCCTTTATTTGTTTCATGTATAGTTTTTTTTAATCTTTTTTACCATTTAATCTATTCATTCAGTTATTTTCTTTTGAACTGACCTCATTTTCTTGTTTTGATCACATCATATTAAATTCACTCATTTTACATTAATTGCATGACACTATTATTTTAATATTTGCATTTCACCGACATGAAGTACTGATTCACGTCTGGTTCCCAATTTGAAAATTCACTATCGGGAGAAAATCTAGTACTCTAAATATCAAAGCAACATTCTAAGTTGTTAATAAATCTCGTGAGTTCGGAAGTTGAGTCACGAGAATCATTTTTGAATTTAATACCTCCGCATCTTGGACATGCATCTTACATTTACATGCATACATTCACAATTTTAAAACCTGTACCCGGGATGCCCCGTGCCATCAATGCCAAGTAACGCAGAAGTTGATTGATCCAACACTTTATCAAACCTATGCAAAAGCCCAGTCCAAGGGCATTTTTAAGAATGACCATCACGTATACCATGCCTCTACAAGGCCCCACGTCTAGGGGACATTTCTAGACGAGTTCCAAAAGTGAGCCTCCGATGCTGAGTTAGACTTCCGTACCCTAGACAACCACATTAATTATTGTCTATAGCATTTCGCCAAAGTCAAAAATAATAAAATGACATGAACAAACACAACAAATTCATGGACCTGACTGGGGGGCAACGTAACACGTTTATCCTTCAAGAAAAGGGAAAAACATACTCCAAGCTTTGAATTCGCTCTATTCCAGACGAAGTTCAATGAAAATAATTTTGGGGCGCGCACCCGAAAAGATAAAGGAAGATGATCAAAGCCAAGGAAGATTGGGAGCATCTCAGCGAAACAAGTTCAGGAACTCAATTTGACCAACATAAAGTCAGGGGTATCCCTTTGAGGGGCAAAAAAATCATTCACACATTCATTAAGATCATTTGGCATCAAGTGCATACATCATACATTTATACGAGTTACCGTGCATGCATATTAGACATAAAGTTGCATTCATCCATCAGGCATTCATTTTTTGCTTGAACTTATAAACAGGTCCAGGAAGAAGACCGAATAACCTCAATCACGGGGGAAACAACGTGATGATCAACCTCTAACCTCGAAGAAGGCCGAACATACAGAAAAGCTCAAACATCTAGCTCAATGGCAAAATTTTGAACAATTACTAATTAATGTTCTCATGCATTTTTAGATCTCGCGCTACCGTTGATGGTGCAACAGATTAAAGTTTTCTATGGATCTTAACTCTTCGCCATTGATGTAGCAGATCCTACTTTTTTTCGATCTCGCCTCTCCGTCAGTGGTGTTGCACAATCAAATTTTCCTCCGGATCTCATATCTTCGTCAATGGTGTAGTGGATCCTATATTTCCCAGATCTTGCCTCTCTTTGGTGGTGTGATAGATCAAAATTTTGAAGATCTTGTTTCTCCGTCAGTGGTGCAGTGGATCAAACTCGTCTCTCCATCAGTGGTGTAGCGGATCAACCATTTCGTAGGCCATGCCCCTGTTAGTGGTGGTAGTCCAACCTATTTCAGATTTTGTCTCCCCGTTAGTGGTGTAGTAGGTCAAACCCTATCTAGGTCTTGCTTCTTCATCGGTGTTACAGCTAGACCAAACTTATTCCTTGGATATTATTTATTCCTTGTAGTTGTAGCTCAAAAGAAAAAAATCAAAAAAAGAAAAGCAAAAAAAAATCATAAAAATCAAAATTAAGGGAAAATCAAAAATCAAAGCTTCATTCTTTGATCCTGCCTCTTCATCAGTGTTGCAGCTGGATCAAAACTTTCACCTTTAGACCTTGGCTCTTCGTCAAGTGTTGTAGCTCGATCAAATTCAGGTCTTGCCTCTTCGTATGTGTTGTAGCTAGACCAAATTTACTAAATTTTAATCCTGCTTCTTCGTCGGCACTGTAGCTGGATCAACCTTACTAACTTCAGACTCTATCTCTTCGTCGTTTTTATAGCTGGGTCAAACCTTTACTGACTTTAGGTCTTGCCTCTTCGTCGCTGTTGTAGCTAGTCCAAATTTACTGACTTTCGATCCTGCCTCTTCGTCGGTATTGTAGCTGGATCAACCCTATTGACTTTAGACCTTGCCTCTTCGTTAGGAGTTGTAGCTCGACCAAATTCAGGTCTTGCCTCTTCGTCGTGTTGTAGCTGGACCAAATTTACTGACTTCCGATCCTGCCTTTTCGTCGGTGTTGTAGCTGGACCAACCCCATTTAACTTTAGACCTTGCCTCTTTGTCATGTGTTGTAGCTTGGTCGAACTATACCTTTCTTCGGTCTTGCCTCTTCATCAGGTGTTGTAGCTGGGCCAAATTTACTCTTTCAGATCCTGTCTCTTCGTTAGAGTTGTAGCTAGATCAGACATCTGAACCTCCATATTTCGATCCTGTCTCTTTGTCAGTGTTGCAGCTAGATCAAACTATTTTGATAAGTCTGACAGAAATGTTGGCACAACGTGCTTAAACACGATAAAGTTTAAGATAATGGATAATTTTAATATCCATCAAAAATCCATTTTCACGAATGGTCGAAGGAAAATAAATCCTTTGAAAAATCCAATGTCATGATTGGTTTAAACTGATTGTACCCAAGGGAATGGTACAACTAGCCCGGAGGAAATGGCTACCGATAAAGGCAACTCAAAACCGTTGATCCATGTGTATTTGGAAAAAAATGCAAAAGAAGCTTTACATCAAATTTACCGACTTTCGGTCATGCCTCCTCGTCAGTGTTGTAGCTAGGTCGAACCTTAATCCTTCGGTCTTGTGTCTTCGTCAGTGTTGTAGCTGGATCAAGTTTTGCAGACCTTGTCTCTTCGTCAGTGTTGCAGCTAGGTCAAATTTTCTTCAGGCATTGCACCATCGTCAGAGTCGTAGCAAGCCGAAATCATTTTATCTTCCCCAACGAATCCTCCATTTTGAAGATTTTGCTTACAAAAACGACAATAAGATCAAGAAAAATCCAAAGAAGAAGCGGTGGCCAGAGAAAGGAACCATGACCGGCTGGACAAAAATGGTTAGTCTTTTGTATTTGTCATATTCCTGTTACACAAAAATGCGCAAAGAGGGGCAGCTGTAGTACCCATTTTTGGTTCGGGCTTAGCCCAATATTAAACCCATTACCCAATTAATACCCATACCCAATATCCATAACCCAAATACAATTATCCTTACCCAATTTAAAAAACCAGTAGCCCAAACCCATTTACCTAATACCATTTAATTAAAATAACCTAAAAACCAAATTACCTAACTACCCATAACCCTAATAACTAAAACCCTAGCCACCCACTTGCCCTCTGCCACCGCCCCATCATTGCCCACGCGTGGTCAACACGCGCGCCACCATAGGCAACGCGCGCCGGCCGCCGCCCAAGCTGCACTGCCACCATTGACCGTCGCCGCACTCTACCGCCCCTATCAGATAAAATAACAAGAAAATTAGATCTGGATGAAACAAGTTGTGTGCAAGTTGCTATTTTTTATGTATAATTTTGGGTTATATAAACCCATGAAGAATCATATGTAATGGGAGGATGATTCAAATAAAAAAATGAGGTTGTTTCGGTTCAAAAAATAATAGGGATTTTCGAAATAGAAAGAGATTTTTTGGAAGCTTTTGGTTCGAATAGAGATCCCGAAACAAAAACGAGAATGATTTCTTTCAGAAGCTTCATTGTTTGAATCAAACCACACAAAAAATATTTTAAAAGGTAAAAAAGGGTTTCTTTGGGAATTTCTTTTTTTAGATCTAAAAATTTTCATTCGGATTCGACAAAAAATAATAGCAAAATCAAGATCAGGATAAAAAATCATACATGAGAGTGACTTTTGGGTGACTCCGGCCGTCGTAGGTGGCGGCACTCCGTCGCTGGCGACCGGCGGTCCACGGCAGAGCACGGACGGCGATCGCAGTACCGACAAGAGAGGGGATAACATTTTTGAAAGAGAAAAATTAATTTTTTAAGACTCTAAAACAAATGGTTTTTTGATTAAATTGGGTAGTTAACCTTTTTTCAAAATGACGCCGTTTTGGGCGTCAGATACAAAGTCCAAAACGACGTCATTTTATCCTTTAACCCGTGCAGGTGACCCAACCCAGGGGAAAATCCGCGCTATTTTTTAATAGGTAAATTGCATTTTCGGTCCCTCCGCATGGGATAATTACTTATATAATCCCTGTTAGTTTTAAGAGTTTTACAATTCGGTCACTAAATTGAATTTTATCAGATTTTTAATGGTTTAATTACACAGACAGTCCCACCACACAAAAAATATTTTCGTTTTGGGTCTATCGCATGGTCTTATTACCTTCTAGGTCCTCAGATGTTTTGAAAAGCTTGCAATCCAGTCCCGAAATCGAATTTAATCAATTTTAAAAAGGGAAAATTACCTTTTCAATCCCGCAAACTTTCTGTGTTGTTCAGTTTAATCCTAATTCGGATGAATAATTACCGATTTAGTCCCTAAACTATGTAAATTATTTAATTTTAGTTCTGTATATTTTTATTCAATTTTCACACCTTTTTTATTTTCTTTAATCTTGGCTCTCTTTATTTATGTATTTAATATCTATTATTATTATTATTATTATAACATATTATCGTTATTGCATATTATTATTATTATTATTATTATTATATTTTTTTAATCTTTCTATAACATTCTATGTATTTTATATTTTTATATATTTATATTATTATTATTTTAATATTATATATGTATATTATTATATAGTACTATATATTTATGTATAGTATAGTATATATATAATTTATTATATTCGTTGTCATTATATGTTTATTATTGCTAATAATAGTTTTATGTGTATTATTAATATTATTTTCATGTTTAGTACTATTACTATTATCATATATATATATTTTATTTTTTAGTACCTATTTTTTATTTTATATTTATATATATATTATTATATTATAGTATATTATTATGTATATAGTATTATATACAATATATTATATATGTTATGTTTAGCATGTTATTAAATATATATTATATGCATAATGTACAA
Source organism: Hibiscus mutabilis (assembly GCA_019671005.1). Lineage (NCBI taxonomy): Eukaryota > Viridiplantae > Streptophyta > Magnoliopsida > Malvales > Malvaceae > Hibiscus > Hibiscus mutabilis. The sequence continues at coordinate 20,787,185 of CM033728.1, read as the reverse complement.
TGTATTTTTTATTTGTAAAGTTTTTTGCTTTACATGTACATTATTATTGTTATTATTTTCACCATATATTATATATGTTATATATTTATACTACATTATCATATGCATATTACTTTTCTCATTTCGATTTTTTTAAAAAACTCGGTTCATTGAAAGGAATATTTTCCCCTTTATTTCGATTACTGGCTAGGAAGTAACATCCTGACTTATTCAGGTGCCATCTTTTTCGATTTACGTAAATAAGGAAATGTTCTCCTTAGACCGTTCTTTTGGGGATTAAATTTTGAATTAAAAAAATCAGATTTTTTGTTTTCTTGCAATGACAACATCAGATCGACGCGGTACCAATTTTGGGCATTGTAGGAGTGTTAATCCTTCCCCAAGTGTAACCGACTCCCAAACCCAATTGTTTTAGAATCTCTGGTTATTTTTATGGTGTCCGGCCTACCAAAGTGGCTGGTGACAACTCTATTTTTCTATTTTTAAATTCCACGGTATTCTGCAGGGTGCGTCATCCTGGTCTCCGGGTGACATATTCTTTGATACCGTAAACAAAAATATTTTTTTCGGATAAGGGGAAAAATTGTTATCACAATATTATTTATTTAAATTAAATAAATAATATATTTTAAAACAAATTCCTTATCCGATAAGGAATTTAAATCCAACCAAATCTAGATAATGAGATTATTTATTTAATATTATTTTTGAAAATAATAAAACAAATAAAATATTCTATAAAAAGAATATGAATTTATATTCTTTAAATTTGAATAAATAATCTCTAACAATATAATTTAAAATAATCTTATTATCTTAAATTTATTATTGAGAGTAATAACCACAACCATTCTTAGTGTGCGACCCTATAGGTTCAATTAACGTTGGCAGTAGATAAAATCACATTTTATCCTACAAGTCATAAGTGGCCTCTAGCAAGACATTACGACTATCCAAGTTAAATGAAAAGTTCATAATCCAAGACAATCTTAATTCAGTTTATGTCATAATCCTTTTATCTCACGATATCTTGATAGAATATAAGACATGGAAAATGTTAACCTTATATCGTTTTGTCTTTAGTTTCTTGATGCTCAATTGAACTGACTAAACAAATGACATTGATCTCTATCAACTCATTTGAGCATGACCATGTATTTCTCAGTCTCAATCATCAAAGGGTTCAGAGACATCTCTCTTACGTTAAGAGGGATAAATTCCATCTTAATTACTCACATCACACTGCATGATTCCTTATTATGTTCAAGCATAACCTTTATAAATCGTCCAATTAAAAATAATATTTGACTATGTCAAAACATAATAATCATCATTTTGAGAACCGTAGCACTTTCAAGTCTAAGGATTTAATGTCACAAATGTTGAAGATTAATATATAACTTTAATCCATTTATTAATCTCAAGACAAGTCGATCCTAATATTTGTTCTCAACAAATACATATATGAATTTGATTTGAATAGCTTTCACATATTCATTTTATGAATATCTATCAAACTTCATACTAATCTTAATTTATTATTGTTCCCACAATAATGACTAAATAGGGATATTTAGAATAAATAATATTCAAGGATACAATACCACACAAATTTATTATAATAATAAATTCAATAATCAAAATAGCATGTCCATACAATAGGCCCTAGGACACTATAACTAATAGCCCTTCCTTAGACCTTCGAACGGTTTCGAAAAGGTGTCTAAAGAAAAGGGCTCGGTTTCTCCTTCTCTTGGGTTTTGATCAGGGTTTCTTCTCGTTTTTTCTAGTTTTGGTTGTTGGCTTGGGTTTTTTTTTCAGGGTTTTTGGTCATGTTCGATGGAGGGTTTTATTTTGCCTTCCTATTAGGGAGGTCCGTTGGCTTGGCTCACCGGCTTCGGTCCCTTTCTCTAGTCCAATTAGTCTTCGACGATTTTAGATCCTTGACGTGTTGACCCAGATGACTTTTCTTTTGCATTTCTCAGCATTGCCTTCATTCTTCTGTGCAGCACAAGTGTCTTGCAGCAATAAATCTCAAATTTACTGGTCTTTTTGTCTCGTCTCGTCTCCTCCTATCGGCTTGGTGTGTCGGCTTTCCTCTTCTGTTTGTTGTTTTGTGTTCTTTCTTTCTTTCTTGCTTGTGCTTTAGTTTTGTTCATGCACGTTTTCTGTTATTTTTTCCTTTCCTCTGTATCTCTCTGTTTCTTTCCTCTGTTTGTATCTCTTTGTTTTTATGTTATGCCATCTTGTTCGTTCTTGCTCAAAAATAAACTTTTTTTTTATCACAATAGATTATTGATTAATAAAGTTGTGATTAAGGGTGAAGTAGGGATGTTAATCAACAACTATTTCTTGATTATGACTTGTCTTTGTCAATTCGTTTAGTTTTTTTTCCACACTATCTATTAGGGGTGTTTAAAACCGGGTGATTGGACTTTCGAGTACCCGAAGTGGCAGGTACCCCAGTTCTTTGGGTAGCACATTTGTCAACCCGTGTCCCAGTCCAAAATTACCGAGAACCCGATTCACATTATTTATTTATTTTTTAATTTATTTTTTTAAAAATTACATAATAAACACATAAATTTTAAAAGTTCATAATACATACTCCAAACAAAAATATTAGTGATTTGAAGTTAGTTTTAAGATAGAAATATTTGGATATATATATAATACATAATCGAAACACAAATATTAGTGATTTGAAGTTAGTTTTAATATATAAATATTTGTGTGTGTATATATATTAGAGTTTATCACCAAAAGAATACATTAAAATATTAATCTCATTTTTCCTTCGAATCTTGTATTAACAAATTAATACAAATATTTTAGGAAGTTTAAAACTTAAAAGTATATAACACAAACATAGAAAGAATTTAAAAATTAAATTAAATTTTAGGGTAACAATATTAAGGTACCTAAACTAAAAATATAATTTAAAATTTAAAAAATAAATATATTAAAAGTACCGGGTTTGGTCGGGTACTCGGTTACAAACAAATTTAGCCCAGACCTGAACCAACTACCCTGGAAAATCCCGAGTCGGGTAATTTTTTAAGTTTCGGGTCAATAGGCCGAGTTAACCGGGTCGAGTATTTTTTAACACCATGCTTGCCCAAGTTCTATCTTCTTGTTTGAAGTATGATTATTCTCACAAACCATCGATCGGCTCCTGAAACTGCCTCTCGCATTTGATAGTCAATGGTAAAAAACTATCAAGTACCAAAATGAAAAAATAAGATAGTTTAGTAAGTCTAGTCTTGATGATGCTAAAACTATTAACCAAATGGTAAAAGTTGGAAACTCTTAAAAGATAATGTTTCAAAGTCGATTGGATTTTAACTTGATTTATATCGTTATTTCGACAATAATCTAGAGAATTAGGATCAAACACGTTTAAAAAGCATAATTTCTTCAAAGAAAAAAGTGATGTACAGACAGGCAGAACAAAATGCATCCCCCACAATCTTGATGACGCCAGAAAAGTTGACCAAAATGGTGAAAAGGTCGAAATTCCCACCTCTTATTTTGAATATATAATAAAGATTTGTCCCAAATCCTAATGTAGGTATCGAATAGATATGCCAAAAGTGAGTTTGCTCAACTTGGGGAAAAAAGGCATTTCCATAATTAATCTCAACTTAGGAGATGAAACATTAAAATTATTTTTACTTTTAATTGTAAGCATACGTGTTATCTTATCGATTCTGTTTGTGCAATCTACATTTTTTATTTTACTGTGTGATTGTGGTCCAAAAGTATTACATTTGCACTGTTTTGAAGAGTTTTCTTTTCCTTTTGCAAGCATGAAGGACATGTAGGCTTTACCAACTTTCTACTTTGATAGCAATATTTCCAATTTTAATCTCTATTATTGGAATGAAGATTATTGATATTCTTGATCAAAACTGGCACTGCGTGTTTTGTTGGTTGAATTGTAATAAGAAAAGGGGAAATTATGTGATTTAGAAAGCTAAGAAGCTTTTGTCCGTGACCTAAAAATCCGAAAAGAATAGGCTTCTTATTTTTTTCCTTACCGTGGACATCACTAGTTGAGTTGGGCTGGGTTGGTAAGGGGCAAAAGAGGTCCATCTTTTCATTTCCTGCTTAAAACACAATCATACACTTAAGTCTCTATCACCCCCCCCCCCCTATTTGTTGATTGATTGTATTTATTAGAATCTTACTTTTAGTATTCCGGAAATAAATCCTCTCAAAAATAAAATCAAATTTGTTAATTTTATTTTTAATTTTTTTATTGTGTGAATAGAAAAAGTCAAACCGGTGGACAAAATTCGAAGTCCAATTATATATATGGAAAAATATTTTATGCACATGCGGTGAAAATAAATAGTTTTATAAATATCTTAATTTAAGGGTTTATGGATCTTATTTAGGGTTTAGAATTTAGGGTTTAGGATAATATTATTAGAGATTTAAGTTTTAATCTATAAACCCTAAATCCTAACCACAACCCCTAAGCCTAAACCCCTAAACTTTTAATCTTATATTGAATCCATAAACCCTAAAACTAAGAAGTTTATGGAAACTTTTTGTTTTCGCCACTAATGCATGGTATAATTATCCTCTCTCTATATATAGTTCTATTTTTTTTTCAAAAAAAATTTATGTTAGACTCCTTTGTATTCAATTTATACTTTATTTAAACATAGGTTTGAGGGTATAAAACTTCAAATATTTATTTATTTTGACAAATCATAAATCTCATTCTAATCCTACCTAGAGGAAAGGGAAAAGGGAACTTTAGGGGCAGAGGAGTGTTCTTAGTGGGTCTCGAACCCATGACGTACGAGAATATGAGGAACAAAAATGAATAGTTTGACCAACCAGCCAAATGTACTTGCTCAACTTCACATATTTATTATTTTCATTAAAAATACATCAAACACATATTCATATTCGATATTATCGTTTAAAAGTAAATAATATAGGGTTCACTAGATATGGGAAATGACAAAATTCGGCAGGGCATTGGCGCAGTGCAACATTTTATACTCTGCTCTCCCATCAATATCTCATACCGGCATTACCTAACCAAGTGTCGAATGTTTGTCAAGGAAACATTGGGAACTTAATTTAATAAATGTGGAGTTTTTTAATATTTGTATAAACTAAATTGGGCTTATCAACTATTCCAAATTCATACCGCGTTTGGGCAAGGAATATAATTTTTTTTAAAGATATAAAAAATATTTATTTCAAATTTGTAAAAATATTCTTAAGATTTTATGTTATTATTAAAACAAAAGTTTGATCGAGTTTAAACATGAAATTTGTTTAAAATTTAAATAAAATCCAACCTGACTTAACCCATCTGCCCTCCACTATATATCAAAGAATTACATAGATGGAACAAAACAAAACTCTGTCCTAGAAGAAAATGACTCAACAAACCAAACAAAATATCTCTTGGATTTGGTAAATAACATTAAAATCACCAAACAACAAAGAAAAATATCTTGAAAAGCCTCTTTAAAAGTACAACAATGATATTGTGTTCGGTGAATAACATTGAAGAACACATGAAAATGTTAGCATCAAATCCATGTGTTTCCACCTTCAAAAACTAGTCCAACGAAAGAAACTTGTTGACATTACTTGTTTCATCCATACGATGGCTGCTGAAACCTAAACACACTTAAGCACTGTGTACAGACCTTGTACACATGAAGCTCTATTAGAGCTAGGTGTAAATCTGCCGATTTAATATTCGAATTTCACTCCTAAAGGGCGATTATAAGAACTAGTAAAGTTAAAGTTTGAATTCATAATTTTTGAAAAATTTGAATTATGAAAAGAAAGAAGAGGTAATCGTGAGTGATGTGGCACGACATGTGTTCAAAATTTATGTACATGCAAATTAAATATACAAGTTTTTTTCCGTACAGGTTCGGGAAAGCTTATTGCAAGCAAAGATGGATCACGTTTTTAGGTCAAAGCTAAAGAGCATGTGGTGTTGGTGCATCGTATGGAAGCACTGAGGCAATGGCTTTTAACATCTGTTTAAGGGGCCACAGTGTATAAATTAGGTTAAATAAAGATAAAATAAGCTAAAGTTTAGCTGTTCCTTTTCTATTTAAAGCCGGTCTCTGTTTTAAAAAAGTTTTTATCATTATTTTAGGGTTTGCCTTCGCTTAATGGTAACAGCTTTATTTTGTATATATACATATAACACTAAACTCTAATGAGTTGTTAAGGCAGTTTGGATAATCATTTCACAACGACCATTCTAGGGTTTACTATTGAGAAATTAAATAAAAAAACTCAACAAAAAAAAAAACAAATAAAGATGACACTCGAGAGTATAAATATCTCCTTTAGGGTTAGGGCTTGGACTTGACACGAGACTAAAATCTTTGCCTTTCTTACTAGTATTCTTAGATTTCTCTTAATCTTTATTTCCTCCTTTTTCTGTTATTTTTTAATGCCTCTTTTTTACTACTGATTGAGTTTCAGTTTTACGAGTGTTACAAGGAAGGATTCGGGGATCGATCGCTGAAATGAGGAAACGACAAGTGGTCGTGAGAAGGGAGGAACCACCGAGAAGCAGCACCAATTCATCGCTGACAATTAGAAGCGTGAGATATGGGGAGTGCCAAAAGAATCATGCCGCCGGCGTCGGAGGTTACGCCGTCGACGGGTGCCGGGAATTCATGGCCAGCGGAGAAGAAGGAACGGCTGCAGCCCTTACTTGTGCTGCTTGTGGCTGCCACAGGAATTTCCATAGAAGGGAAGTTGAAACTGAGGTAGCTTGTGACTGTTCTTCACCTCCTTCTTCCAACGGAGCCTAAATATACATATACATATATATATATATATATGGTTTTATTAAATAAATCACCACTCATGTTTGTATAAATGGAAGGTTTTATCATGTAATCTCTCTCTATATTTGCTGTACTAGGTGTCCTTTAACTGCTTGCTTATGTGTGTGTGTGTTTCTTGAAGGAATGGATTTTTTCCCTTGGTTTGTTTTTCTATGCTATGCTGTTGATGGAGGAATTAATGGGTTTTTTCTTCTTTTCTATGCTTGGTGATCCATGGTTAACCTAGCTTCCCAATTTATTTTAGTTCATAAATTAGGTTATTTCAAAAAAAAAAAGTTCATAGAAAGTTAATTACTTGATAGGGAGAAAATTCACTTGTTTTTTTGAGGATATCGTGCATTCAAATGACTTAGAATTTATGTCTTCCTGTATGTTACAACAACAACGATTTCAACTGAGCTAAAGATACATTTTATTTATGAAATTCATGAATCTTATATTAGAAAGCAATTAAGGAGGCATTTTCACATGTTCCTGATTTATGAACTCCACCATTAACTGAATGATCAATTAAGCAATGGTAACAAATTGGTATGTCTGAAGTCCACTTGTTTTTCAGCTGTAAATTTGCTCTAAACTCCTTTGGAACTTGTCAAATTAAGTTAATGAATTCCAAAGTTTCATGTCTTCACTTACCTAATATATATGTATATTAATGGGGTTTCCACACCAAACATTTAACAACATTATCTTGTGAAGGTGAGGGGAATTTTTCCTTGTATGATAATTAGATTACTTTGTAATTAAGTCGAAAGACCCCACATATCTAATCACTAATGGGATATTTCCTAATGTGGTCTAATCTGCTGGTTGTTAATGATGGGAAAGTGTGTTGGTGATGTACTTAAAAGGCAATTAACCACTTGGGTTTGAACCAAAAGCTTGGCCCTTTGAGTTAAAACATCTTTATTAAATTTGTGATATCCCTGTTTCCCTTGTCTAACCCACTATGTTTGAAAAACAAATATTTGTAATCAAAATTTTGATTTCATTACTGTTGTTGAATAGTTTTCATTGATCTCAACACCAAAAGAAAAAGATTGTTAAATATGATTGAGTATTTCTAATAGAATTTTAAACAAAAGCGACCATCTTCAACGGAAAATTATTAAAGATGATTGAATATTTCCGTTGTAAGAATTTAAAATTTAAATCTCTACATTTACAACACGTATATAACAATAGAAGGTATTCGAGATGGGTATAAATATATGTCCAAACTCTTTTCTCCTCACAAAGGGAAATATGGCTGGACTTTGTGGTCATCAAAAGGATAGATATTTAGCATGTGAGGTGAGTTAGCAGATTTCTTTTCTTTCTTCAAGTTAGGCATTGAGTATTCGGAGGGAACAATCCGTCGGGTATACGTAGAATTCAATCGGGTAGATGTCCATTTTGTAGAATATCACAATCTATGCATACTTTCATCTTTTTGTATATATACACTTAAAAGGGAAATTAGGTTAAGCAATTACTCGTCTTTTTCTCTAAGAATGGAAAGTTTTTCCTTGAAGACGTAGCTTGTATTTTTCTTCATATTTTTGCTAGTGATTGCCACTTGCTCCCACAATTACTTTAAGTTGAACAACATCTTCTACGTTTTAATAATTGAGATTTGTTGAAACTTCAAATGGTGTTATTCAACATCGGTTGAATCTTGAACCGTTAAGGCGGTTCTTTTCGTTTATTATCAGTTAGTTTTAGATCATAAGATGTTTAATAAGATGTCGTAATTCAACTTCTGTTTGTTGTTCTTACCTGTTTCTCATTCTGAATAATTTATCATGTGGTATGCTTTTGTGTTTATGCTTACACTTTCTGATGAGGTCCGTTAATGTAATCCAATCCCACATTGATTGAACCTAAATTGTTTAAGGTCTTATAACTAAGTTAGTGTCAATTGATCTACAGATGGTCAAAATAAGAGAGAAAAATAAATAAAACTCACTCTACTTAGAAACCCTTAGAATTTTGTTGCACTCAAACAAACTTTTAATTTTAGTCAAATAAGTTTGTTAACATTGTACTCAAATATACATTTAACATTTGAGTTTTTTTAGAAGTCTTTGAAGTGTTTACGAAGTGCCTATTTTTTAGATTTAAGACATTGCATTAAATCCTTCGAAATACTAATTTATGTTGGTCTTGATGCGTATGATATGTATGCGCAATTTAGAGCAAGTATACCCGTCGCACAAGTAATAAAGTGATAAGTATCGAGTGTCGAACTCACAAGGATTGGAGTGATAAACTCCAAGCGATTGCTCGTAAGACTTAGTGAAATAATGATGTGTGGTATGATGAATAAAACTATAAACTAATTGATATGATCATAACCAACCCCATATTCCTCCATGCCTTGCTCGCACCATTGAAGACTTCCATGATTGATATTGAGGGAGTTCTTCCTAACTTTATCTTATATTATCTTATATATGCATTCTATTATATTATGAACATGCATTCACATCTTATATGTTTGAATAACCATTTCATTTATGTCATTTATATTTATGCTATGATTACATTTAGTGTTTCACATCATATCTTAGGTTATTATAATATGTTTCCATTCATTACATACTATGAGTTGCATATTATATGAATAAGATGTTCATGCATACATAACTTATAGTCCACATCTTTATCTTAAGCATAATTTATGTTTAATGCATGATTAGGTTGCATATTCATCTTATATTATGCATCTTATACCTATATATATGTTGTTGCATTTTATCAGATGTTTAGGCGTGCATGATATATCATATGTTATACATTTCCTTACTTTATATTATATGCCTAATGTAAAGTTTCTTTGAATTTGAAAAGGTACCTTATTCATCACCAACGGCTATGAAGATTCAAACGAAAGGATGCAACTCTTTTACAACATGTGTCATCAAGGATTGTGCACTTTCATGAAAGTACATGATTTTTGGCCAAGAGGTGCCTCCAAAAGTTGTCTTTTCACCAAAGGGTACATCAAAAAGTTGTGTCTCTTCACCAACAATCATGTCTCTTCATCAAAGGTTACTTCCAAATGTCATGATTATTCAATTAAATAGGTGCCTTCCAAGGGACATGTCTTTTCATGTGAAGAGGTACTTCCAAAGAACATGACTCCTCATTTATGTCCTTTCATAAAGACAACATTCTATGTAGAGATGCAAGTGAAAGAAGACATCATTCACCAATGGGCATGGAAGACTACAATGGGCGACAAGCTTGAGAAGGCATAACCCATCATCTAATTACTATGTTAGTTCCAAATGGCTCCAATCACTTCACTTAATGGCCGGCCACTCTTTACCCTTTAATTGTGCCTTTTCAACACCTTTTTGTAAGCCTATAAATAGGCAAGGCATTTGGCATTTTAAGAACAAAACTCATTACATTCAATAAAAAGCATATTTGTGAGAATTTCTCTCATTTTGTTCTTTTAAGAATTATATTGACCTATCAAGTCTTGTACTTGTGGCGTCATCCCCATCTTTGATACTTGTGGTTCCTAATTTCATAATAAGAGGGTCCAAGTCATATTCTATCTGATTCAAGGTTCTTATAAGGTTCGGGTCTATGCTCTTTATAGCATAGGTTCTTCCTTGATCCTGAGATCATTCTATCTTTACTTTCACCATTCCAAACATCCATTACCATCTTCATATCATCACCACCATCTTTACGCCATCTCCATCCTTAAAACTACCCCCTAAACATCATCCTTTTCCATCCTTTATGATTCTTATTCCTAAACCAACACCACACCTACATCTTATCCTACCTTAAACCATTCTTTTTACAGCCTTCTTGCATTTGCATTACAAGGACTACTTACATGCTTCCAACGATCGAAATACAATCAAGCAAGCATTCTTCACCAACAACACAAGAGTGCTCATGCATCATATGGTAATTAAAACTTCGGTGGAAACAAGTAAGTGCCTTCCTTTGTAATTTAGTTTTGTGCAAAAAAAAAAGCAAAAAAATTCCTCTTCATCTTCTTCAAAAGGAATTCATAGTACAAAAAAAGTTTGAAAGCAAAAAAAGGTGATGACAAAATCATCAACAACATCAACCAAGCCTGAAACAAGTTAAAAGAAATCTATGTTTTGTAAGTCAACCCTTCTTTCTTTTATTTCTTATTCTAAGCCTACCTATATTGCATTATATTTTCTTCCTACCCTAACATCTTTTGTAGCTGACACCCATAGAAAAACTTGGAAAAATTTTGAGTTAGTTCTTCAAAGTTGATGTGAGCACATCTACATCTGATCCGGAGATCTTGCCACCAGGACCAATCACTCGTTCTAAGGCTAAGTTATTCAGGGAAGTTCTTTCACTTAAATGCATTCAAGCTTCCCATTCGTTTCTTAATGTTTCAGCCTTAGACAATAAGTTATGTAATCTATTACATGCTGATATGTGATATAATATATAGCTTATACTTAGTTTACATATATAAGTATTATTATGCTAAGTAAGTGTGTGTTTACAGCTTAAGAAAGCTAAAGACCATTGATGAAGCAGCTCAAATGCAGCTCAACAATAAGTGTGCAGCTCTACAACTTGTCACTTAGCTCATTTCAGCTTAAGCAATGCCGATTCAGCTCAATCAAGCTCACCTTTAGCTCACTTAGCTTACCTTCAGCTCACGTAGCTCAACGTCAGCTTAAGATTCCAAATGCAGCTTAAAAGTTTCGAGACATGTGCCTACACCTAGGGGAGTATCCTACACTATGTGTGTAGCTAGCTCAAGCTCAAAGTGACCTAGCAAAGGTGGCGTGAAGCATGGAACAAAGGAGGCAAATTTGGAATTCAAAATTCCCTCTCTTAAGTAAGCATGTCGGCATGAAGAGGATAAGACCAAGAGGTTGAAGTTTGAATTTGAATTATTGGCATGTACATTTATAATTCAAATTTCAGAATTCACCATGTGCTCTTCAACACACATGGCGTCAACTTTGGATAAGAAGAACAAAAGTTTGAATTTGATTTTTGAATTTTCCCCATGTGCATTTAATTCAAAAATCAGATTTCCCCATATGTTTATCTCACCATGGCGCCATTTAGAGATAAGATTGAGAGTTTTTAATTTTTGAATTATTTTGCATGTGCAAATTAATTCAAATCTGATTTCAACATGCTCCTTGTATTTTCCTATAAATAGTATCCTATGTCATTGTATTAACGAGACTTGAATGAATAAAGATTACTTTGTGAGATTTTCTCTCAACTTTGATTCTTCATTGAACTTTCAAGACTTATCAAGTATTGTTGCTTGTGGTGTCTACACCAGATACTTGTGGTTCTTGGTTTGATAATCAATAGGTCCAAGTCCGTTTTGAGCATTGAACGTATAAGGTTTGGGTTTATACTCCTTATAGTATAGGTTTTTCCTTGTTCCGTGTTCTTGTTTTTTTTTATTTTGTATCCTTTATCCTTTTCATCCAAAACAAATCCAGCAACTAAACTTCACCTTCTTCACCCATCCTACACGCCATCTTCTAACCAAATTTCCAGTAACCATTTCATCATCCTTTAACCATCCTTACACCATTACTTTATCATCCCTCCTACCACTAAACACATCCAAAAACCAGCCTCAAAACATTATGTTATCATCCTTAAACATATTCTTTTGCAACCATACTTCTATGCATGAATTCTTACTTCTATCCTAGATCCGAAACAATCAAAGGAAGCCTTCATCATTTGGCCAACCTCTTATCATATGGTAATAAGAGCCTAGGTTGGATTAAATTAAGAAAAAAATCCTTTTGTGTATGCAAACGACAAAAAAATGAAAACAAATCAGATTCAAAAAAATTCAGATTCTAAAATTAAAAAAAATCTAGAATTGAAAAAAAAGAAAGCAAAAGAAATGGCAATGACAATGCACACTACAACATCAATCATTACAACATCAACCGAGCCTGAAGAACTTTGATTGTTCGGTGAGGAAAGTTGTAAGTATTTCTGCGTAGTTAGTAACTAATTTCCTTCTTTTCTCTCTAATTCTAAACCTACCTTCTACATTATTCCTTTTGTTACTAACGTTGTTATTTAGCAGGCACACTTGAGCAGGTTTGACAAAGTCTAGAATTAATTCCTTAAAGAACTAAAAGCGAGAGAAAGAGTGGAAAAGACATATTGAGCGTTTGAGAACAGAAGGGGAAAGTAAAAGCCATTATTCTCGAGTGAAACACGAGCGTAGAGTGGAGTGTCATATCTACTTTTCTTGGAGAGACTTGTGAGGTCTTTGTGAGTGTGCAAGTGAGGTTTATTTTTCTATTTTATTTTATCACTAACAATGACAGGTTCTAGTGAAATAAATCAAGATCGAGGGTAACCAAATCTGCAAATTTAGGCCATGATTCAGGAGATGCAGCGAATGTTGAAGGCTGAACTCGAGTCATTACATGGGAGAATAGACAGACTTGAAGGGTTACAAGGCAATACCCGAGTAACCCAAGGTCCAAGAAGGCAAAATCAACCTAAAGATGGCGAACAAAATGAAGAGTATGATGACAACAATGATGATGACGAGATGGACCAAGCATTGAGATAGAATGTCATGAAATACCATGAAGGGCATCATCACCTAGATGACAATTTGAGCAACATTCGAGTCACCATACCCCCTTTTCAAGGGAAGACAAATCCCGATAACTACATAGCATGGAAAAGCAAAGTAGAGCATGTGTCGATTGTTACAACTATTCTGAACAAAAGAAGGTGCGATTGACAGCCATGGAGTTCGTGGACTACACATTAATTTGGTGGGACCAATTAACCATTACACAAAGGAGAACCAAAGAAGGACCAATCATAACATGGCTTGACATGAAAAGAATCACGCGGAGAAGATTTGTACCATCTCACTACCATCTAGACTTGTTCCAAAAGTTGCAGAACTTGAAACAAGGCAATAAGAACGTTGAAGATTATTTCAAAGAAATGGTGATTGCCATGATCCATGCCAACATCAATGAAGATCGAGAAGCAACTAGCGTTTCCTAGCTAGTTTTAACCAAGAAATTACCAATGTTGTAGAATTACAACTTTATATTGAATTGGACGAGATGGTGCATATGGCGATCAAGGTTGAACGACAACAAAAGAATAAGCCTACTTCTTGAGGTAATAATACTTTTAATAATATTTTTAACCCCCGTTGGAATCAAAATAATTTTAGGAAGTCTATACCCCTACAAATAAAAGAGAAAGCTGAGACCACTAAACCGAAGCAACCTATTGTGAAAGTTAGCAAAGGAAAGCAAGTGGTTACCCATGAGCACACGAGAGACATTCAATGTTTCAAGTGCCTTGGACGAGCTCATATAGCGAGCCAATGTCTAAATCAAAACACGATGCTTTTGTTAGATAATGGTAAGATATAATATGATCATGAAGAAGATGAACCAGAACTTCGTGAAGAAGAAGAAGAAGAGGAGATTGAAATGGCAGCGGATGGTGAGATCTTTGTTGTCAAACAAAACCTAAACTTCCAAATATCACAAGAAGAATAGCAAAGGGAAAACATCTTTCACACGAGATGTCATGTGAATGATAAGGTATGTATTGTGATAATTGATGGAGGAAGTTGCACTAATGTTGCAAGTACTCTTATGGTTGACAGGTTAGGTTTGAAAACAACGAAGCACCCCAATCCTTACAAATTACAATGGCTGAATGATGGAGGAGAATTGAAAGTTACCAAGCAAGTGATTATTCCATTCTCCATTGGAAAGTACAAGGATGAGGTTCTTTGTGACGTGGTATCTATGGATGCAAGCCATTTGTTACTTGGACGACCATGGCAGTTCGATAAGCGAGCAATACATGATGAATATACCAACTGATACACTTTATCGCATGGAAGTAAAAAGATCACTTTGGTGCCTTTAGCACCAAGCCAAGTGAACGAGAACCAGAATTGTTTGAGAAAGAGTATAGAAGCAATAAAGGAGAAAAGCAAAATGGAGGAGGACAAACAAAAAAGGAAGAAAAAGATGAATATTTATGCAAGTGGAAAAGAAATTAGGAAGCATCTTTTATCTCAACAAAATTTACTTGTATTCATGTATAAAGAGAGTTTTCTTATGACTAACCCTCTTGAAGATTTATCTGCTTCTATTTCAACTCTTTTATAGGATTTCGAGGATGTCTTTTTGGAAGAAATTCCTAGCAGATTGCCACCCATTCGTGGCATTGAACATCAAATTGACTTTATTTTGGTAGCCATCGTTCTGAATCAACCATCATATAGAAATAAACATGAAGAGATGAAATAACTTCAAAAGCAAATCAGCGAATTACTAGAGAAGGATTATATCTGAGAAAGCTTAAGACCTTGTGCCGTACCAGTCTTGTTGGTGCCTAAAAAAGATGGAGCTTGGAGAATGTGCGTTGATTGCCGAGCAGTGAATCAAATCACTATTAAGTACCGACATCCTATTCCTCACCTCGATGATATGTTGGACAAGTTGTGTGGTGCAAATGTTTTCTCCAAAGTTGATTTAAAGAGTGGTTATCATCAGATTCGTATAAAAGAAAAAGACGAGTGGAAGACAACATTCAAAACTAAACAAGGTTTGTACGAATGGTCGGTAATGCCTTTTGGTTTAACCAATGCCTCTAGTACATTTATGAGGTTGATGAATCACGTGCTCTGACCCTACATCGGTAAGTATTGTTTGGTTTATTTTGATGACATTTTAATTTACAACCGCACGTTGGAAGAACATGAATAACATCTACGATCTATATTTGGTACTTTGAGAAAGGAACAGCTTTATGGTAATCTTCAGAAATGGGTTTTTTTACTAACAAGCTTACCTTCTTAGGGCTCATTGTTAGCTCACAAGGATTGGAGGTTAATCCTGAAAAGATTAAGGCAATTCAAGAATGGCCAAGACCGACATCCGTAAGCCAAGTGAAAAGTTTCCATATCGCCCCTTTAACAGGGATTATTAAGAAAAATTCAATATTCAATTGGGGTAAGGAATAATAAGATGTTTTTCTCGAGATTAAGGAATGTTTGACCATAGAACCTTTGTTAGCCTTGCCAAATTTTGACAAGATGTTCGAAGTCGAGTGTGATGTCTCAGGCATTGGAATTAAGGTTGTTCTTACACAAGAAAAGTGACCAATAGCATACTTCAATGAAAAGTTAAGTTGTGCTATGTTGAATTATCTGACATACGATAATGAAATGTATGCACTTATTCGATCCCTTGAGTCATGGCAGCACTACCTTTTGCCAAAGGAGTTTGTCATACACACCGACCATGAAGCACTAAAGCATATTACAAGATAACATAAGTTGAACAAGAGACATGCCAAATGGGTAGAGTTTATGGAATCCTTTCCTTATGTTAATACGCTACAAGAAAGGCAAGGATAATGTTGTGGTCGGTGCTTTGTCCCGAAGGTATGTATTTTTTAATTCTTTGAATTCTCAGCTAATTGGTTTTCTGTTATTAAAGACCTTTATGCCACTGACCTAGAATTTAGCAAAAAGTTTAGTTTGTGTGAAAAAGGTGCAGATGAGAAGTATTACCGACATGATGGATATCTCTTCAAAGAAAGACGAATTTGCATTCCTTGAGGATCTATTTAGAAAGTTCTAGTTAGTGAGGCACACGAAGGTGGACTTATGGGACATTTTGGGGTAACCAAGACCCTACATATTCTAAAGGAAATCACTTTTGGCTCAGGATAAGAAGAAATATTGAACGGATATGTGAACGTTGTGTTACTTGCAAGAAGGCTAAACCTAAAGTATGCCGCATGGTATGTATATGCCTCTACCTATTTTGAGTAAACCATGGGTAGATATTTCTAAGGATTTTTTGCTAGGCCTTCTAAGGATGAAGACTGGACGAGACAACATATTTGTTGTGGTGGACAGGTTTTCCAAGATGACACATTTCATTGCTTGCCATAAGACAGACGATGCAACTAATGTGGCCAATCTGTTTTTCAAGAAAGTGGTTCAACTACGTAGGACTCCAAGGATGATTATTTCTTATCGTGATGTTAATTTCTTGAGCCACTTTTGGAGGACACTTTGGGGCAAGTTAGGAACGAAGTTAAAGTTTTCTACAACTTGCCATCCGTAAACCGACGACCAAACAAAGGTTGTAAATCGTGTTCTATCCATATTACTGAGATCCATTATTCGTAAGAACATCAAGACTTGGGAAGAATGTTTGCCTCACGTAGAACTTGCCTACAATCAGTTTGTCCATTCGGCAACTAAGCATTCACTATTTGAAGTGGTATATGGTTTTAATCCCTTGACTCGTATTGATCTTTTGCCTTTGTCTCTTGAACAGGTTGTGAATAAAGACGAAAAAAACAAGGCATAATTTGTTAAAGGACTTCATCAGCAAGTCAAGGAAAATATTGAGAAACGAACCCAGCAATATGAATAGCAAGCCAAAAAGGGGCACAAACGTGTTACCTTTGAAGCTGGAGATTGGGTTTGGGTTCATTTCAGAAAGGAAAGATTTCCAACTCAACGGAGATCTAAGTTGTTACCACGAGGAGATGGTCCATTTCAAGTGCATGAGAAAGTGAATGACAATGCTTACAAGTTGGATTCACTGGGTGAATATAATGTAAGTGCTACATTCAATGTTTTTGATCTTTCCCTATTTGAAGATAGTGCCAATTTAAGGACAATTGCTTCAAAGAATGGGGGATGATATGAGTACATATACATCTAATCCGGATATCTTGCCACCAGGACCAATCACTCGTTCTAAGGCTAAGTTATTCAGGGAAGTTCTTTCACTTAAATGTATTCAAGCTTCCCATTCGTTTCTTAATGTTTCAGCCTTAGACAATAAGTTATATAATCTGTTACATGCTGATATGTGATATAATATATAGCTTATACTTAGTTTACATATATAAGTATTTATTATGCCAAGTAAGTGTGTGTTTACTTATTTTTTAGTGAATAATAAAGTATGGACAGCTTAAGGAAGCTAAGACCATTGAGGAAATAGCTCAAATGGAGCTCAACACCTTGTCACTCAGCTCATTTCAGTTCAAGCAATCTCGATTTAGCTCAATCCAGTTCACCTTTAGCTCACTCAGCTCACTTTTAGCTCACGTAGATCACCTTCAGCTCACGAGTCTAAATACAACTCAAAGGTTTTGGGATATGTGCCTACACCTAGGGGAGTTTCCTACACTATGCGTGCAACTAGCTCAAGCTCAAAGTGACCTAGAAAAGATGGCGTGAAGCATGGACCAAGGAGGCGGATTTGGAGTTCAAAATTCCCTCTCTTAAGCAAGCATGGCGGCATGAAGAGGATAAAACCAAGAGGTTGAAGTTTGAATTTGAATTATTAACATGTGCAAATAATTCAAATTTCAGAATTCACCATGTGCTCTTCAACACACATGGTGCCAACTTTGGATAAGAAGAACAAAAGTTTGAATTTAATTTTTGAATTATTCCCCATGTGCATTTAATTTAAAAATTAGATTTCCCCATATGTTTATTTCACCATTGCGCCATTTAGATATAAGATTGAAAGTTTTTTTATTTTGAATTATTTTGCATGTGCAAATTAATTCAAATATGATTTCAACACGTGCCCTGTATTTTCTTGTAAATAGTTTCCTATGTCATTGTATTAACGAGACTTGATTGAATAAAGAATACTTTGTGAGATTTTCTCTTAACTTCGGTTCTTCATTGAACTTTCAAGACTTATCAAGCATTGTTGCTTGCGGTGTCTACACCAGATACTTATGGTTCTTGGTTTGATAATCAATAGATCCAAGTCCGTTTAGAGCATTGAACGTATAAGGTTCGGGTTTATACTCCTTATAGTATAGGTTCTTCCTTGTTTCCTTCATTATTTTCAACCAAAATAAATCCAACAACTAAACTTCATCTTCTTCAGCCATCCTACACGCCATCTTCTAACCAAATTTCCAGCAACCATTTCATCATCCTTTAACCATCCTTACACCATCACTTCATCATCCCTCCTACCACTAATCACGTCCAAAGACCAGCCTCAAAACATTATGTTATCATCCTTAAACATCTTTTTTTGTAGCCATACTTCTATGCAGGAATACTTACTTCTATCCTAGATCCGAAACAATCAAAGGAAGCCTTCACCATTCGGGCAGCCTCTTATCAAAAGAACTTTAAAGAGAGAATGAGTGGTAAAAGGCAAGAGTGTGTAAGTTCAAAAGGGGAAGAAAAAGCCATATATTCCTAGAGCAAACAAGAGTGGAATGACATTTTTTTCTTTAGTGTGATCTTGTGAGGCTTTGTGAGTGTGCAGTGAGATTTTTACTTATTGCTTATTTTCACTAAACATGTCGCAGGATTCTCTCAACAATCCATAAACCTCAGGAGGAGGAGAAAATGAGATCCAAAGCGTGCTAAAAGATCAACAACGACCAAACAACTTTCAGACATGTTCATATGTCCAATACAAAGTGTGCTTCGTTGTCATAGACGGTGGAAGTTGCACCAATATTTCCAGCACTTTGATGGTCGAGAAACTTAGTTTGACAACAACGAAGCATCCAAGTCCATACAAGGTCCAGTGGTTTAATGATGATAACGAGATCAATATCACCGAACAAGTTGTCATACTATTCTCTATTGGAAGATACAAGGACAAGGAACTTTGTGATGTAGTCCCTATGCATACAAGTCATTTATTATTGGGAAGGCCATGTCAATTTAATAAATGTGTAGTTCATGACGGGTATGCCAACCGATATGCATTTCCCTTTGAAGGCGAAAAGATCACTTTGGCACCTGTAACTCTGAGCCAAGTACATGAAGATCAAACTCACTTGAAGAGAAGCATTGATAACATCAGAGAAAGTGCAAAGAAAGAAGAAAATTTAACAGAAGGAAAAGCAAGTAAGAGTGAAAAGAGAAATGAAGAAGAAACGAAGAAAGAGCGAGAGAAAGAAAAGACAATAGCAAAGAGTGAGAAGATTGAAGAAATCAAGAGAGAAGAAATAAAAGATTTGAGTGTTTACTAGAGAGGATAATTTCTGATTCAACTGAGCAATATACGAAAGAGGATCATTTTGAAAGAGTACAAGGGCAAAGTAAGTTGGCGTGTCACCTAAGGTTGAGTTTCTAAAAAGTTCTAAACTATATAAGCCCAACACCAACAAGTGTCACAAGAGGATCATTTTTGATTCAAATGAGCAACATGGAAGGAATGCTCGCAAGTGAGAAGATTTTGATCTAGAAGAATGGTTCTGGATGCGTACGCTAAAGAAAAAGTTCCCTTCTAAGAGAAAATCAAAATTATTCCCTTTTGTAGCAAGCATCAATTTAGGGACAAATCGCTTTGAAGAAGGGGATGATGTGATCCTAACCAACCCCATATTCCTCATTGCCTTGCTCACACCATTGAAGACTTCCATGAATGATCTTGAGGGAGTTTTTCCTAACTTTATCTTATATTATCTTATATATGCATTCTATTCTATTATGAACAAGCATTCACATCTTTTATGTTTGAATAACCATTTCATTTATGCCATGATTACATTTAGTGTTTCACATCATATCTTAGGGTATTATAATATATTTCCATTCATTATATACTATGAGTTGTATATTATATGAATAAGATGTTCATGCATGCATAATCTATAGTCCACATCTTTATCTTAAGCATAGTTTATGTTTAATGCATGATTAGGTTGCATATTCATCTTATATTATTCATCTTATACCTATATATATGTTGTTGCATTTTATCATATGTTTAGGCGTGCAATATATACTATATGTTATACATTTTCTGTAACACCCTTAACGTATATTCGATATTCGAATACACATTAAAGATGTTACTAACTGATTTTACACTGATTTTTATACTTGTAATTTTTTTATTTATTTATATGCAAAACTAATTTGAGTAAACAACCCTTTCACGGTTTTGATTAAATTGCAAATCTGCCTAGAGTCACTTAGTTTCGACCTTGAATTAGTTTATAAAATACTTTAAGCAGTTATTAAAATGAAAATATAATTTAGGGTGAAAACTATGTGTGCTGTCTAGACCCTGTCTTGATTTTAAAATCGTTACGCGATAATCAACCAACTAAGTTTAAAATCATTTGAAGTATCTTTTCTAATATTCTTAATTCCTCAAACTAAGTCATGCTTCTTGTTGCGTGTAATAAGTTCAAATGTGCAAGTATACACGTCGCAAGTAATAAAGTGATACGAGTATCGAGTATCGTTTCCACAGTGATTGGTTTGGGCCACTTTGCTTAAGTTACTGTACTGTGAAAATAAAAACACAATTGATAATAGAGGTTTTAATTAACGAGAAAACTAAGAGCAATAAACTAAAAGAATAGATGAAATTAAAATAAAGTGAATAGGCCCGGAGTTGAGGTGTGATAGCCGATTGGATCGTCTTGGTAAAAGAGTGCAAAGGCAACTCAGTTGCCGTGGCAACTTGCACAGCGGGGTTACCTTGGAAACTAATCGATGGTTGCCTGGGCGACTAGCTGGGCAACTACTTGGGCGGCTGGGCAGCAACTTCAAGGTTCGGCGGAGCGTTCTTCAATGGTTTCTTCTTATCCCTAAGTCGAAACTCTAGCTACTTGTGCATGCCTTGATAATACATCCCTGCGTGAATCAAGAGTGAACAACAACCAATCTTACGCTCCTCTTAGCCGTTGAAATCCTTAACTTATTCCTAAGCCGGATTAATCTTCACCATCAATAGATTGAATAAAGACCATACTCATTCGTTTCTTGAATCTAACTCTCCCGATATTAGATAAATAGATGAAGTTACGAGATCCTCTCCCAATTCACTCGCAAACAAGAATAAAAGCCAATAATGAGTAAACCTTGAATAGAAAAGTGCAAACTCTTATTACCTAAACAAAATCCAATTGTTTCTCACAACAAAAAAATACAATAACCCCAACCAATCAAGTTAGTTCATGGTTGGGTTCAAAAGATATACAAAGAATAATCCCCAAAACATAAATCTAATGGAAGCAAAGAAGAAGAAGAAGAAATTGAACTCTCTCCCTCTTGCTCTCTTGTCGAAATCTCTCCCTTCTTTCCCTTTGGAGTTGTCAAAATTTTCCCTCTTCTTGCTCTCTTGGAGTTGATGGCTTGGTGATCTATTTATAGGGCTAGGTCAAAGTCCTTCTTTGAGAAGGAAGTTAAGTTGGAATTAAATTATCTTTAAAGAATATAATTCTTTATTATAATTATATTCCTTCTAGAACTTCTCCTATCTTCTTGGAATTTAATTCTTCTTTAACCTCTTCATGGAAATCAAACTCCTTTGGGATTTAGCTTTGCTCCACGTCATCTTGGGCTTGTCTAGTCATCAATTTCGACTACCATATCACATTATTCTTTGTCGACAATTGCCCTGGAAACTGGCTTGGCATCTCCTTCATGCATTGCCCTGGCAACTAGCTCGACATCTCCTTCATGCACTGCCCTGACAACTGGTTCTAGCCTTGTTTAGGCAAGTGACACAAAAACACACCAAAGCAGCATCTTTTTCCACAAAAAGCACCAAGTTATGTAATCAAGCTCAACGGTGGAAAGAAACATGAATTAATGCATGAATGACTAATTATGCAACTAATATGAGCTTAAGTCTAACAATAATATGAGTAAAAAGGGTAATAAAAATAGTACTTTTGAACACTTATTACACCCCCAAACTCAAACTATTGCTTGTCCTCAAGCAATGCAAACTAACAATTACCTACCAAAACTTTAATCATCAAAGACATGTTTCAAACTTGAATTCAAACCTCGGAACCGTGGCACAAAGTATGATCACCTTTTAATTTTTCGGATAGCACAAAAATTACCCAGAACCAAACTATAATGCTCATGACAATGTGTGTGCGTAGTTGTGTACAAGTTTATTTTCAAGATTCTATGTGAACAATAGGTTTTTATCAATTTAATTACCGGGGCATTTATTTTTATTTTCACTAGAGCCAATTTCGGGCACCTCTAGCGATTCTTTAATGTGCATTAACTACTAGAGCCAGTTTTGGGCACCTCTAGCAAGAAAATGCATTTACTACTAGAGCCAGTTTTGGGCACCTCTAACAATAAATTAAATTTTAATTTTCAATTTTAAATTTACCCAAATTTTAAGCAACCTAAGTTCACTAAGTTTCTTTCAATCAACAAGCCACAACCGTGTAACCAAAATTCAGCATCATAGTAAAATTTAAGTTCTTTTCATGCAATCCTAAAATTAAAGGTTCTTTCAATTAAGTGCAGTGGAAAAAATTCATCATTGGATATTCAACAAGTCTTAAGCAATTAAATCCAATTAAAGGCATGGCAAGTAACATATGCAACCTATATGTGATTGTTAAAGATGAATGCAACTAAACATGAAACTAACTAGAAACCAACACCCCCAAACTCGAGAGAAGCATTGTCCTCAATGCATGTAAAAGTGAAATAAAATTTAAAAGAAGCTAAACGAAATGAGTTAGGCGGAGAGGTCGTCACCTCGAGTGATAAGTTTCCTTCGTGCCGTTTGCTTGATTCATTTTTCGGTCAGTGGTTGAATGCTTGTGGCTGGTACCGCGTGAATAGCATTGCTTTGATTTGATCCATGTTTGCCGAGGTAGGTTCACTTGCCTGGGCATCAGTAGTTTCTGTTGCCGTGGCAATTGCTGAGGTAGTTGCAGGGGCGTCCTCTGTTGCGGTTGCTGTGGCAAGTAGTCAGTAGTGAATTTCCTTAGCATGTTGGTTGCGAGTCTTGTTGTGGAAAAGAAAATAAAACAAAGAAAACCTGGAATCTAAAGTTAATGAAGAAAAATAAAATAAAATATCTTTTAAAAATAAAAATGAAAAGAAAAAGAAAAAAAAATTATTGAAAGGAGAGCATGCTCATGCATCTCCTAAGGTGTCAACTTCTTTGTTACATTCTACATGGGCACCGTTGTAGTGCTTCAATCTTTGTCCATTAACTTTGAATTCATGTTCGTCGGTAATGGACTTGATTATCACGACACCATGGGATAATGGTTTGACAACTTCGAATGGTCCCGACCATCTTGATTTTAGTTTTCCCGGGAAAAGTTTCAGCCGAGAATTGAATAAGAGAACTAGTTGCCCTGGCATGAATTACCGCGGCAATAGTTTTTTGTCGTGCCATTGCTTTGTTTTCTCTTTGTAGATTCGTGTATTGTTGTAGGCGAGTGCACGAAATTCCTCTATCTCGTTGAGGCCCAAAAAACGCTTTTGTCCGGCACTTTCCCAATCCATATTCACGGTCTTGATTGCCCAATATGCCTTGTGTTTGATTTCCACCGGTAGATGGCATATTTTGCCGTAGATAAGTCAGAAGGGAGACATACGTAAGGGTGTTTTAAATGCAGTGCGATATGCCCAAAGTGCGTCATCTAGTCTTGCTGACCAATCCTTCATAGAGGGATTTACAACTTTCTCGAGTATACCCTTCAATTCCCGGTTGGAAATTTCTACTTGCCCATTAGTTTGTGGGTGATATTGCCCGTCCTATGGCAACGATCACATTGCTTGTAAAACTCTTGGGCATCTTTGTACAGTGTTGGCCAATACAAACCAGATCGCAAAACTTTGGCCGCGGTACGAGTTCCTCCAAAATGTCCTTCATAGGGTGAAGAATGGCATTACCAGAGTATATTCTGCTGCTCTTCTTCAGGGACACATCGGCATATGACCTGATCTGCACATTGTTTAAACAAAAGAGGCTCGTCCCAAAAGTAATGCTTAGCATCATGGCAGAACCGCTTCTTCCCTTGGTGAGTAAGGCCATAAGGTAAAATACCACAAACAAGGAAATTAACTAAATCCGCGTACCAGGGTATTGCCGAGGCATGTGTTGCCGTGGTGACTACTCCCAATATTTCTGAGTCGTGTGTGTCTAGAGTTGCCGAGGCATACACGTCCATGGTTGCCGAGGTGTGCGTATCAGTGGTTACCGAGGCGTGCACGTCTAGAGTTACCGAGGCGTGCGCATCAAGAGCTGTTGTGGCGTCGAGGGTTGCCGAGGCATGCGCATCTATGGTTGCCGAGGTGTCAAGGGTTGCTTTGGAATCGAAGGTTGCCAAGGCGTACGCGTCGAGGGTTGCTGAGGCATGCGCATCCATGATTGCCAAGGCATCAAGGGTTGCTGCGGCATCGAGGGTTGCCGAGGCGTGCACGTCTAAAGCTGCTGCGGCATCGAGGGTTGCCGAGGCATGCGCATCCATTGTTGCCGAGGCGTCAAGGGTTGCCGAGGCGTGCACATCCATGGTTGCCGAGGCAACAAAAAGTTGTTCATCCGAATGCATCGCATATCTCTAAATCCGCGTCCTCCTCCCTGTGAGTTGGCCTAGGACTGCTCCTACCGCGAAATCACTTGCATCACACATGATCTCAAAAGGTGGCGTCCAATCTGGTGGAACGACAATGGGTGCTGAGGCAAGCTTTTCCTTTAGGGTTTCGAATGCTTGGGCGCAAGAATCATCAAAATTAAAGACTTTATCTTGGTGGGGGTAGTCTCTCGATCACGTCCACCTTAGCTTTGTCTACTTCAATTCCCTTGGATGAAATCTTGTGGCCGAGCACTATTCCTTCATCTACCATAAGATGGCACTTCTCCCAATTAAGGACTAAATCAATTTCTTCACATCTTGCCAACAGCTTCTCTAAATTGTCGAGGCAACTGTCGAAGTCATTACCAAAAACGGAAAAATCATCCATGATGATCTCAAGGAAGTATTCGACCATGTCTGAAAAGAGTGCCATCATGCATCTTTTAATGTTACTGCATATCTGAGAAAACTTGAGGATGGTCGTTTTTGATACTTCTTATAGTCCATCCGCACCCTCCATCGGGTGACAATATTGCCCAAAAAGAGTTGGGCCAATGTGCTCCAACTACTCCCTTTTGCATTACCATGGTGGATGTGTCTTTCTTCCGTGTTCCCTTGTAGTCCATGCACATCTTCCACCTTGCTACTATTCCTGAAGGCATGAATTTACTATTAGGAAAAATTATATCAACATCCAACCATTTAATTACCTCATTCTCGTCGGGCTCCATCATGGTTGGATGTAGCCTTCGTTGTCGTGGCAATTGCTGCTCTAGCCAATTGTTGTGGCAATCAGTTACCAAAATTTGCTGTAAGTCAAGGGAAGAACCAATTTTCTGAAAAGCTTTACGAATCCAAACACCTTTTTCTTTTGGCCTCTCAAACATCTCCATCAGTAGAGATTTCGATGGCTTCAAATCTACCAACATCGGTTCCTCAAGACATACCTGCAATGGGCGAGGTGAGTTTTTAAAGAATTCAAAAGGTTCAACCATTACCTGCTCATATTCCATTGGCAAAGTATTACCATCTCGTTGATCTCGCATGTGGTCGTGCAATTGCCGTGGCAATTGTAGATGAGAGCAATCTACAGATTCCTGCTTCAACATCAATGTTGTAACCTTCTGGGCATCTGGTTCCTCAGAATTTGCTGTAGTATTGTTGTTCTCAGCTTCACTGAGTGTTGTCGCGGCATTGCACTGTTCAGGCTCCTCAATCATTGCCGAGGCAATTTGTTGCTTAAGCTCATCATGTGTTGGGTAGACTTTCTCATCAACATACTCTCGACTCCTAGGTTTTAGTTATTCCTCACACATAGGAGAGCTTTCCTTGCATTGTTCCTTGTCCTTTTGCCTTGGGACTTCAGTATCCATAGGAATGAATTGTTGGTGCATGTTATCCATGACATATGTGGATCTCCTCAATTGATCTTCTGAATCCCCCAAGGTTGCATCCCACTGAGCTATCCTCGTATCCATGGACTTTGATAGCTCTCGAATCTCTTCAATTGATCCGTCAAGTTTAGCCAAGGAAGCTAGCAACGTTTCCTCTAATGAATTGGAATGCTCTTGAAAAGGACTACATTGCCATGACATATCTGTTGCTGCGGTAAAATTGTTATGGTAAAAAAAAATTGAGCTTTTTGACCATACCATGAAGAATTTTACTGCTGGTTCCCTCTATGGTCCTCCATGTAGTCATATGCACCGAAAATGTGAGGGCAATTTTCAAACACATGATGTTCTCCGCACATAGCACAAGATTTTTCCACGGTATAGGCTCTTTGATCATCAAAGGGTGCAAGAAACTCTTTATTGGATTGATTCATATCTTCCAACGTAAATTCTCGAATAGATCGGCTTTTATTTCCCGACATGTTGATGTCCCTTAACTTGTAGCGCACCTAATTTTTTTTGATAAAACAAACAAAAAGAAAATTTAGTAAAACTAAGAGAAAAAATGCAATAACAAAAACAAGTAACACCAATTGCCAATCCCCGGCAGCGGCGCCAAAAACTTGTTGCGTGTAATAAGTGCTACGCAAATGTGCAAGTATACACGTTGCAAGTAATAAAGTGATACGAGCATTGAGTATCATCTCCACAGGGATTGGTTTGGGCCACTTTGCTTAAGTTACTGCACTGTGAAAATAAAAACACAATTGATAATAGAGGTTTTAATTAACGAGAAAACTAAGAGCAATAAACTAAAAGAATAGATGAAATTAAAATAGAGTGAATAGGCCCGGAGTTGAGGTGTGATAGCCGATTGGATCGTCATGGTAAAAGAGTGCAAGGGCAACTCAGTTGCCGTGGCAACTTGCACAACGGGGTTGCCTTGGTAACTAATCGATGGTTGCCTGGGCGACTAGCTGGGCAAATACTTGGGCGGCTGGGCAGCAACTTCAAGGTTCAGCGGAACGTTCTTCAATGGTTTCTTCTTATCCCTAAGTCAAAACTTTAGCTACTTGTGCATGCCTTGATAATACATCCCTGCGTGAATCAAGGGTGAACAACAACCAACCTTGCTCTCCTCTTAGCCGTTGAAATCCTTAACTTATTCCTAAGCCGGATTAATCTTCACCATCAATAGATTGAATAAAGACCATACTCATTCGTTTCTTGAATCTAAATCTCTCGATATTAGATAAATAGATGAAGTTACGAGATCCTCTCCCAATTCACTTGCAAACAAGAATAAAAGCCAAGAATGAGTAAACCTCGAATAGAAATGTGCAAACTCTTATTACCTAAACAAAATCCAATTGTTTCTCACAACAACAAAACACAATAACTCCAACCAATCAAGTTAGTTCATGGTTGAGTTTAAAAGATATACAAAGAATAATCCCCAAACCATGAATCTAATGGAAGCAAAGAAGAAGAAGAAGAAATTGAACTCTCTCCCTCTTGCTCTCTTGTCGAAATCTCTCCCTTCTTTCCCTTTGGAGTTGTCGAAATTTTCCCTCTTCTTGCTCTCTTGGAGTTGATGGCTTGGTGATCTATTTATAGGGCTAGGTCAAAGTCCTTCTTTGAGGAGGAAGTTAAGTTGGAATTAAATTATCTTTAAAGAATATAATTCTTTATTATAATTATATTCCTTCTAGAACTTCTCCTATCTTCTTGAAATTTAATTCTTCTTTAACCTCTTCATGGAAATCAAACTCCTTTGGGATTTAGTTTTGCTCCACGTCATCTTGGGCTTGTCTAGTCATCAATTTCGACTACCATATCACCTTATTCTTTGTCAACAATTGCCCTGGCAACTGGCTCGGCGTCTCCTTCATGCATTGCCCTGGCAACTAGCTCGGCATCTCCTTCATGCACTGCCCTGGCAACTGGTTCTAGCCTTGTTTAGGCAAGTGATTCTGCACACACACAAAAACACACCAAAGCAGCATCTTTTTCCACAAAAATCACCAAGTTATGTAATCAAGCTCAACGGTGGAAAGAAACATGAATTAATGCATGAATGACTAATTATGCAACTAATATGAGCTTAAGTCTAACAATAATATGAGTAAAAAGGGTAATAAAAATAGTTCTTTTGTACACTTATCACTTCTAAATCATACAAAATAGCTACGTATTTTACATCTATACATGCCCTACTATTCTAGGATGTGGTGATACTTACTGATAATACTGACTAACTTGATCCAATGATGTGCAGCTCCCCCTCTGCTATCTATTCCAAAGTACCTACGTGTGATACAAAACACACGTTAAATATAACTTAATGAGGCATGATCATAATAATGTAAAACAATGATTATAATAACACAGCTCTGCAGATTGGCAAGCGATTTCTAATTGCAGTTGATAACATTTTAAACATGTACAGACCTACCTTGCATGTATAATATATTTAACTAATATAATATTCAAATCATAGGATTCCATCTATCTTATCAGTCTTGTGTACATTAAGCTTTTTAGCTTAACTAATTGCATACCTGCATTTCAAGTATTATAGCCAAAGCATAAAATCATGCCATCTATAATGCAGGGATAATCATATATCATGACTATCTTAAGAATCCTGATATCAATGGTTCATGATGATCAAGTAGTCGTGCTTTCATTATGCAATCATTCGCATATCATATTCTCTAATATAGTCATACTTTCATCATGCAATCATTTGCATATCATATTCTCTAATATACTCCAATGTACAAAATCATGTGATGCCATAGTAAGCGAGTCATCACAACACCGTAGCATCTGCATCGCCGAAGCGATTCAGATGAGTACGTACTTGAGGAAGCCCTTTGTTCCTCGCACAACACCTTAGTGTCTATCTCAGCACCGTAGTGCCTACATTATATCAGCACCGTATTGCCTACATTGTCTCAGCACCGTAGTGCCTACATTATATCAGCACCGTAGTGCCTACATTCTCTCAGCACTGTAGTGCCTACATTGTCTCATTAGTACTTGGGCATAACAATATAATACTTTCACCATCAATATCCAATTCATCAATACTATCAACCATAATTCGACAATGAACATTTCATACCAAAAATCTGTAATCCGATTTATCTCAAATAAATTATTATGCTAAATCCATGTATCACATATGCTATTTAATATTTCTTTCATCAACATACATTTTCATTATTATCAAATTTGACTGATTGCAAGTCTTCTTCACATCATATATATATAAACAGATAAAAATGCATTCATTCATCTCGCATATATAATAAATAAATAAAACTTACACTCACCTGGGCCGTTTATTAGCATGCCTCACTAAATTCTACTTGATCCTTTCCTTCACAGTACCTCGAATCTTATTTGATTCAGATTTGATTTCATTATCCACATAAATATAAACAAACATTTGTTAGATTCGTTTCTAACAAAATTTTAATCAAGCTATCTAATCATTTAACATAAAAATTTCCATAATTAACTTCTAATTTATACTAACTTCTTCTTATTTTTCTACTTGTCAATTTAGTCCCATTACTTACTTCAAACCACCAATTCATCATCTTCTTCATCAAATAGTTACTCAAAATAATTCTCTCTAATTTTCTTTCTTTGCCAAAATAGTCACTAAAATGCAAAGGTAAGGATTCAAACTTCTTAACTTTGCAATTTAGTCCTCAAATCAACATTACTACCTTAATTATATTATTTTATCTACAAAAATCAGATTTAATCCCCATCCAAGAATTCATTTTCCTATTTGGTCACTTGATTTTGACAAATTATCAAAATGATCACTAATTCTATTCAACATCGGTTTAGCATTCTAACATCAATTTCACATCTCCAACATCATTATTTACATAAATACACTCTAATTTCATAAAATTCAGATTCGGTCCCTTAACTTTGAAGCTTGCTGAATTGGTCCATATGTATTCTAATTTTAATTCTAACTTCATACAACATATTCGATTCATAAACTCTCATAATCATAATTTTCATAAAATTTTTCCGTTATTCTTCCATGTGTCCGAATTGGTCACTTGGCTTCTCTAGGCTCATTTTTCATCCAAACAACATTCTAACATGCTTAAATAAATTTTCCAACATATATTCTTCATTTCCAAGAATTAACATTTAAATCCCCAATTTATTCCTACTTGCCAAATTTGGGTGTCTAAACTTTTCACGGACTTTATTTTAGTCCAAATGCCATAATCAAGCTTCTAAATTCATAATCTCTTCAAATCCATCACTAGGATAATTTTCACAATATTTTCCCTAATTTACCAAGCATGCCAAAATAGTCACTTAAAGGACTAGTTGATGATTTTTCATTCTAGCATCAAAATCCGCTTCTAATATCATCAATCTTTCGTTTTCATCATCAATTTCAAAAACCTAAATAAAATCCCAAATTCTAGGGTTAGGGGTTTTAATCCTTAAACATGATATTAATCACAATCTAAGCTTGATTTCATCTCTACAACACTAAATTTGCATAGTTCAAGCTTCAATTTAAACCTAAAACATGAAACCCTATTTTCTCTCTCTTCAAGAACATAATCAAATCTTCATAACTCTTGATAAAATTACTATCAAATGAAAAAGAATTGAAAATAGATCAACTTTCTATCAAAAACATACCTTGAATCTTGTTCGGGAGCCTTCAAAATGCATAGGAAAGTTTTTTGTGTATTTCCCCCCATTTTTCTCTATTATTTCGAATTGAAGAGGAGGAAGATGAACATTTTTTTTCATCTTTTTTTAATTTATGCCACATGTAATAATAAATTGAATTTTTTATTCAATTTAGTCCTTTTTCCAAAATCAACCTCCAACTGAATCGTAATTTATAAGTTACCATTCTAGTTCAATTCCAACCAAATTCAATTCAACTCTAACCAAACTAGAGTAATGCTTTCACATGGGAAATTACCATATTACCCATGATACTTTCAAAATATTTCAAAATTGCCATTGTGGCCAAATTACCAAATTACCAAACCTAGTCACTTAAATCACTAATTTTGTCATTTTGTAAAAACCAACTATTCTAGTTAGATCACAATCCACCAATTAATAATTTATTCATAAAACAATATTTTATGAATTTTTCGTGACTTATGGTGCAGCCTCTGAAATTTCAATTCGATCCGATTTCCCAATATTCACTTACTACTTCTTCTATGGTTCCTCTTCACCATGCTTTCAAATAAATTCTAAAAATTCCTTATTTCCATATCTGAAAAATAAATAATATTATCAAATAAAACATTCCATATTTATAAAGTCAAACTTAAAATTTTGACTCGGTTCAATATACTGATAATTTTACCCGAAATCTTTATTTGATAAAAATTCTCTTAATAATTCTTTATTAGGTATCTATACGAATAATATTAACTTGAACTAATTCCTTTTTATCAGTCTCAAGTACTGACATAAGACCTTCCCAATTGGTCACCCATCCTATGTCTTGAGCATGCTTAACTTTGCAGTTCAATCGAAATTCGATATCTTATACGGCATTTTTATTCCTGGGATCTATATCAGATTTTTCTCCATGATCTGTTTAATCTATGTACAGGTTAAAATAATTACTGATAAATTCTCCAAATATTCATAAAATAATATTTTATAACTCTTCCAAAGTCTATGGAATCATCTCTGAAATTTTAGCTTGATCCAATTTACCAATAAATGCCAAGAATTTTATCGGCTACTAATTAAATTCCTTAATCAAAATAATTATAGGATTCATCCTGAATTGAACTAAAATATTTCCAACACTTAGAAATGACTTTTTATAACCTTTCTCTATCATATGGTAAAATTTCATAATTTTTCAGTTCGATCCAGGTGTCCAAATTTCACTTAAACTTTGACTACGATTTTCCAATAATCAAAATATCGGGTCAAACCAGTAATTTCTCATTCGATCCACACCAATGGGTGCTCTATCTATTTATGAAATAAAACACCTAACTTTTGGGAAATTACAACTTTGTTCCTCTAGCTTTTCATATTTCAACTTGTACCACCCAAGTTTTAAAAACTTATCATTTTGGTCACTAAACTGCAACCTTGAATTCCCATTCAAATTTCCTTGGATTTTAACCAAATTTTGCGAGTATCCTATTTTACTCGTTCTTTATCACATGACACCTTAAAACCTTAGGAATTTCTTTTCTACAGTCTATAATTGAGAAAATCCTAATTTTGCATTTTTGTCATTTTAGTCACTAAGTAAGCTTTTAAGCCCTTCTCGTAGTACCAAATGGCCCTTAATCAACATAGAAAATTTTGGGGTATTACAATTCTTCCCCCTTAAGAAAATTCATCCTCGAATTTTCAAAATGTACATGTTTTAAATAGTTTCAGGTACCGCTCTCTCATTTTCTTCTCGATCTTCCAAGTTGCCTCATCCACTTTGTGGTTCCTCCAAAGGACTTTGACCCATAGAATTTTCTTGTTCCTCATTCCTTTTAATTTCATATGCTAAGATTTTCATCGGTTATTCTTTATACGTCAAATATCGAGTTGTAACTCAACTTCTTTTAGGTTGATAACGTGAAAAGGGTCTGATCGATACCTTTGAAGCAAATTCACGTGAAATATATCATGAGTTTTGTTCCCCTCCAAAGGTAAAGTCAATTAATAAGTCATTTGTCCATCTTTCTTTTAAGAGTTTTACACGGTCTAAAGAATATGAGACCAATCTTTCCTTTTGACCAAAGCATAGTACCTTTTTCCAAGGTGAAACTTCCATACATACTTTGTTTCTGAATTTAAACTCAATATTCTTTCTCTTTTTATCCGCATGTGCTTACTGTCGATCTACAGCTACTTTAGGATTATTTTAAAGAATACTCACTTTGTCTTCTAATTCTCGAATTAAATGTTAATATCGAACTACACCTCTTTATCTGGAGGTAATCCTAGTAATTTATCTGAAAGCACATTTGGAAATTCCCTTACCATCGGAATATCCTCTATCTTCTTATAAATACTGTACCAGTTCTCTATTATACATATAACTCATTCTGAATATGAGTTAACTATCATATTTATTTCACTGTATTGTATCGACTATGGGTATTTTCTTAACCCTCGGAATTCGTCAACTGACGAAATCTAACAATATCTTATTCTTCTTATAACCATTATAGTCTCATTAATACTATTGAGGAGCCATATCAAGTAATGCAAGCAATATATTAGTAACATCACATCCTAGGGGCATGTACACTTTAGCAAAATCATATTGGACTC
This sequence comes from Hibiscus mutabilis, assembly GCA_019671005.1. Classification (NCBI taxonomy): domain Eukaryota; kingdom Viridiplantae; phylum Streptophyta; class Magnoliopsida; order Malvales; family Malvaceae; genus Hibiscus; species Hibiscus mutabilis. The sequence goes on along the minus strand of CM033728.1, from coordinate 20,753,239 downwards.
GATTTAACCTCCAAAATTGGCTAAACCTTTGCTTTGATACCACTAAATGTAACTGATAAGTGTTCAAAAGTACTATTTTTATTACCCTTTTTACTCATATTATTGTTAGACTTAGACTCATATTAGTTGCATAGTTAGTCATTCATGCATTAATTCATGTTTCTTTCCACCGTTGAGCTTGATTACATAACTTGGTGATTTTTGTGGAAAAAGATGCTGCTTTGGTGTGTTTTTGTGTGTGTGCAGAATCACTTGCCTAAACAAGGCTGGAACCAGTTGCCAAGGCAATGCATGAAGGAGATGCCGAGCTAGTTGCCAAGGCAATGCATGAAGGAGATGCCGAGCTAGTTGCCAAGGAAATTTTCGACAAGGAATAAGATGATATGGTAGTCGAAATTGATGACTAGATAAGCCCAAGATAACATGGAGCAAAGTTAAATCCCAAAGGATTTTGATTTCCATGAAGAGGTTAAAGAGAAATTAAATCCCAAGAAGATAGAAGAAGTTCTAGAAGAAATTTAAATATAATAAAGAATTATATTATTTAAAGATAATTTAATTCCAACTTAACTTCCTCCTCAACAAGGATTTTGACCTAGCCATCTCCTATTTAAAGGACCAAGCCGTTAAAGATAAAAAAAAGAAGAGAGGATTTTTGACAACTCCAAAGGGCAAGAAGGGAGAGATTTCGACAAGAGAGCAAGGGGGAGAGAGTTCAATTTCTTCTTCTTATTCTTTGCTTCCATTAGATTCATGGTTTGGGGATTATTCTTTGTATATCTTTTGAACCCAACCATGAACTAACTTGATTTGTTGGGGTTATTGTGTTTTGTTGTTGTGAGAAGCAATTGGTTTTTGTTTAGGTAATAAGAGTTTGCACTTTCAATTCAAGGTTTACTCATTCTTGGTTTTTATTCTTGTTTGCGAGTGAATTGGGAGAGGATCTCGTAACTTCATCTATTTATCTAATACTGGGAGAGTTAGATTCAAGAAACAAATGAGTATGGTCTTTATTCAATCTATTGATGGTGAGGATTAATCCGGCTTAGGAATAAGTTAAGGATTTAAATGGCTAAGAGGAGCGCAAGATTGGTTGTTGTTCACCCTTGATTCACGCAGGGATGTATTATCAAGGCATGCACAAGTAGCTAGAGTTTCGACTTAGGGATAAGAAGAAACCATTGAAGAACGCTGCGCCGAACCTTGAAGTTGCTGCCCAGCCACCCAAGTAGTTGCCCAGCTAGTCGCCCAGGCAACCATCGATTAGTTTCCAAGGCAACCCCACTGTTTAAGTTGCCACGACTACTGAGTTGCCCTTGCACTCTTTAACCAAGACGATCCAATCGGCTATCACACCTCAACTCACGATAACCTGGCCTATTCGCTCTTTTGATTTCATATATTCTTTTAGATTATTGCTCTTAGTTTACTCGTTAATTATAACTCCTATTATCAATTGTGTTTTTACTTTTCACAGTGCAATAACTTAAGCAAAGTGGCCCAAACCAATCCCTGTAGAGACAATACTCGATACTCATATCACTTTATTACTTGCGACGTGTATACTTGCACAATTGCGTAGCACTTATTACACGCAACAAGTTTTTGGCGACGTTGCTGGGGTTTGGCAATTGGTGTTAGTTGTTTTTGTTATTGCATTTTTTCTCTTAGTTTTACTAACTTTTCTTTTTGTTTGTTTTATCAAAAAAATAAGGTGCGCTACAAGCTAAGGGACATCAACATGCCGGGAAATAAAAATCGATCTGTTCGAGAGATGATGTTGGATGATATGAATCAATCCAATCAAGAGTTTCTTGCACTCTTTGATGATTACCTATACCAACCGAGAAAAGCCCAAAGAGCCTATACCGTGGAAAACTCTTGTGCTATGTGTGGAGAACATCACGTGTTTGAAAATTGCCCTTACATTTTCGGTGCATATGACTACATGGAGGACCATAGAAGGAACCAGCAACAAAATTCTTCATGGTATGGTCAAAAAGCTTAAAATGTTTTTTACCATAACAATTTTGCCGCAGCAACAGATATGCCATGGCAATGTAGTCCTTTTCAAGAGCATTCTAATTACTTGGAGGAAACGTTTGTAGCTTCCTTGGCTAGACTTGACGGATCAATTGAAGAGATTCGAGAGCTATCAAAGTCCATGGATACGAGGATAGCTCAGTGAGATACAACCTTGGGGGATTCAGAAGATCAATTGAGGAGATCCACATATGTCATGGATAACATGCACCAACAATTCATTCCTAGGGATACTGAAGTCCCAAAGCAAGAGAACAAGGAACAATGCAAGGAAAGATCTTCGATGTGTGAGGAACAACTAAAACCTCAAATTCGAGAGTATGTTAATGAAAAATTTTGCCCAACACATGATGAGCCTGAGCAACAAATTGCCTTGGCAATGATTGAGGAACCTGTACAGAGCAATGCCACGACAACACTCAGTGAAGCTGAGAACAACAATACTACAGCAAATTCTGAGGAACCTGATGCCCAGAAGGTTACAACGTTGATGTTGAAGCAGGAATCTATAGATTGCTCTCATCTACAGTTGCCACGGCAATTGCACGACCACATGCAAGATTAACGAGATGATAATACTTTGCCAATGGAATATGAGCAGGTAATGGTTGAACCATTTGAATTCTTTAAAAACTCACCTCGTCGATTGCAAGTATGTCTTGAGGAACCGATGTTGGTAGATTTGAAGCCATCGAAATCTCTACTGATGGAGATGTTTGAGAGGCCAAAAGAAAAATGTGTTTGGATTCGTAAAGCTTTTCAGAAAATTGGTTCTTCCCTTGACTTACAGCAAATTTTGGCAATTGATTACCACGACAATTAGCTTGAGCAGCAATTGCCACGACAACAAAGGCTACATCCAACCATGATAGAAATCGACAAGAATGAGGTAATTGAATGGTTGGGAATGGATATAATTTTTCCTAATAATATATTCATGCCTTCAGGAACAATAGCAAGGTGGAAGATGTGCATGGACTACAAGGGAACACGAAAGAAAGACACCTCCACCATGATAACACAAAGGGGAGTAGCTGGGAGCACATTGGCCCAGTTCTTTTTGGGCAATATTGTCACTCGATGGAGGGTGCGGATGGACTATAAGAAGTATCAGAAACGACTTTTCTCAAGTTTTCTCAGATATGCAGTAACATTAGAAGATGCATGATGGCACTCTTTTCAGACATGGTCGAAGACTTGCTTGAGATCTTCATGGATGATTTTTTCATTTTTGGTAATGACTTTGACAGTTGCCTCGGCAATTTAGAGAAGGTGTTGGCAAGATGTGAAGAAACTGATTTATTCCTCAATTGGAAGAAGTGCCATTTTATGGTAGATGAAGGAATAGTGCTTGGCCACAAGATTTCATCTAAGGGAATTGAATTAGACAAAGCCAAGTTGGACGTGATCGAGAGATTACCCTCACCAGGACAAAGTCTTCAATTTTGATGATTCTTGCGCCCAAGCATTCGAAACCCTAAAGGAAAAGCTTGCCTTGGCACCCTTTGTTGTTCTACCAGATTGGACGCTACCTTTGAGCTCACGTGTGATGCAAATGATTTCGCGGTAGGAGCAGTCTTAGGCCAACGCATAGTTTCGATCCTATTTGATTGGTACAAAGGAAAGGAATAGAAAATCAAGTGGCCGATCACTTATCACGCTTAGAATGCAATAGGGAGGAGGACACGGATTTAGAGATATGCGATGCATTCCTAGATGAACAACTTTTAGTTGCCTCGACAACCATGGATGTGCACGCCTAGGCAACCCTTGATGCCTCGGCAACCATGGATGCACATGCCTCGACAATCCTCGACGCCGTAATAGCTCTTGACGTGCACGCCTCGACAACTCCAGACGTGCACGCTTCGACAACCCTCCATGCCGCAGCAACCCCTGACGCCTCGGCAACCCTCGACGCGCATGCCACAACAACTCTAGACGCTCACACCTCGGCAACCATGGAAGTAATTGCCACGACAACACATACCTCGGCAATACCCTGGTACGCGAATTTAGTTAATTTCCTTGTTTGTGGTATTTTACCTTATGGCCTTACTCACCAAGGGAAGAAGCGGTTCCGCCATGATGCTAAGCATTACTTTTTTGATGAGCCTCTTTTGTTTAAACAATGTGCAAATCAGGTTATACGCCGATGTGTCCCTGAAGAAGAGCATCAGAATGTACTCCGGTAATGACATTCTTCACCCTATGGAGGACATTTTGGAGGAACTCGTACCACGGCCAAAGTTTTGCAATCTGGTTTGTATTGGCCAACACTGTACAAAGATGCCCAAGAGTTTTACAAGCAATGTGATCGTTTCCATAGGACGGGCAATATCACCCACAAACCAATGGGCAAGCATAAATTTCCAACCGGGAATTGAAGGGTATACTCAAGAAAGGTGTAAATCCCTCTAGGAAGGATTGGTCAGCAAGACTAGATGACTCACTTTGGGCATATCGCACTGCATTCAAAACACCCTTAGTTTCCAGGTTTTCTTTGTTTTCTTTCCTTTTCCACAAAAAGATTCACAACCACCATGCTAAGGAAACTCACTACCGACTACTTGCCACGACAACCGCAACAGAGGATACCCCTGCAACTACCTCAACAGTTGCCACGGCAATAGAAACTAGTGATACCCAAGCAACAACAATGGCTTCGGCAACTTCTGATGCCCAAACATGGATCAAATCAAAGCAATGCTATTCACGTAGTACCAGTCACAAGAATTCAACCACCGATCGGAAAATGAATCAAGCAAACGGCACGAAGGAAACTTATCACTCGAGGTGACAACCTCTTCGACTAACTCATTTCGTTTAGTTTCTTTTAAATTTTGTTTCACTTTTACATGCATTGAGGACAATGCTTCTCTCGAGTTTGGGGGGTATTGGTTTCTAGTTAGTTTCATGTTTAGTTGCATTCATCTTTAGCAATCACATATAGGTTGCATATGTTACTTGCCATGCCTTTAATTGGATTTAATTGCTTAAGACTTGTTGAATATCCAATGATGAATTTTTGCCACTGCACTTAATTGAAAGAACCTTTAATTTTAGGATTGCATGAAAAGAACTTAGAATTTTACTATGATGCTGAATTTTTTTACACGGTTGTGGCTTGTTGATTGAAAGAAACTTAGTGAACTTAGGTTGCTTAAAATTTGGGTAAATTTAAAATTGAAAATTAAAAATTAAATTCTTGCTAGAGGTGCCCAAAACTGGCTCTAGTAGTAAATGCACTTTCTTGCTAGAGGTGCCCGAAACTAACTATAGTAGTTAATGCACATTAAAGAATCGCTAGAGGTGCCCGAAATTGGCTCTAGTTGACTAAAATAAAATAAGAAATTGCTTACTTTGCTAGAGGTTCCCGAAATTGGCTCTAGTGAAAATAAAAATAAATGCCCCGGTAATTAAATTGATAAAATCCTATTGTTCACATAGAATCTTGAAAATCAACTTGTACACAACTACGCACACACATTGTCATGAGCATTATAGTTTGGTTCCGGGTAATTTTTGTGCTATTCGAAAAATTAAAAGGCGATCATACTTTGTGCCACGGTTTCGAGGTCTGAATTCAAGTTTGAAGCATGTCTTTGATGATTAAAGTCTTGGCAGGTAATTGTTAGCTTGCATTGCTTGAGGACAAGCAATAGTTCGACTTTGGGGGTGTGATAAGTGTTCGAAAGTACTATTTTTATTACCCTTTTTACTCATATTATTGTTAGACTTAGACTCATATTAGTTGTATACTTAGTCATTCATGCATTAATTCATGTTTCTTTCCACCATTGAGCTTGATTACATAACTTGGTGATTTTTGTGGAAAAAGATGATGCTTTGGTGTGTTTTTGTGTGTGTGCAGAATCACTTGCCTAAACAAGGCTGGAACCAGTTGCCAAGGCAATGCGTGAAGGAGATGCCGAGCTAGTTGCCAAGGCAATGCATGAAGGAGATGCCGAGCTAGTTTCCAAGGCAATTTTCGACAAGGAATAAGATGATATGGTATTCGAAATTGATGACTAGATAAGCCCAAGATAATGTGGAGCAAAGTTAAATCCCAAAGGAGTTTGATTTCCATGAAGAGGTTAAACAGAAATTAAATCCCAAGAAGATAGGAGAAGTTCTAGAAGGAATTTAAACATAATAAAGAATTATATTCTTTAAAGATAATTTAATTCCAACTTAACTTCCTCCTCAAGAAGGATTTTGACCTAGCCATCTCCTATTTAAAGGACCAAGCCGTCAAAGATAAAAAGAAGAAGAGAGGATTTTTGACAACTCCAAAGGGTAAGAAGGGAGAGATTTCAACAAGAGAGCAAGGGGAGAGAGTTCGATTTCTTATTCTTATTCTTTGCTTCCATTAGATTCATGGTTTGGGGATTATTCTTTGTATATCTTTTGAACCTAACCATGAACTAACTTGATTAATTGGGGTTATTGTGTTTTGTTGTTGTGAGAAACAATTGGATTTTGTTTAGGTAATAAGAGTTTGCACTTTCAATTCAAGGTTTACTCATTATTGGCTTTTATTCTTGTTTGCGAGTGAATTGGGAGAGGATCTCATAACTTCATCTATTTATCTAATATCATGAGAGTTAGAATCAAGAAACGAATGAGTATGGTCTTTATTCAATCTATTGATGGTGCAGATTAATCCGGCTTAGGAATAAGTTAAGGATTTCAACGGCTAAGAGGAGCGCAAGATTGGTTGTTGTTCACCCTTGATTCATGCAGGGATGTATTATCAAGGCATGCAAAAGTAGCTAGAGTTTCGACTTAGGGATAAGAAGAAACCATTGAAGAACGCTGCGCCGAACCTTGAAGTTGCTGCCCCGCCGCCCAAGTAGTTGCCCAGCTAGTCAACCAGGCAACCATCGATTAGTTGCCAAGGCAACCCCGCTGTGCAAGTTGCCACGAAAACTGAGTTGCCCTTGCACTCTTTAACCAAGACGATCCAATCGGCTATCACAGCTCAACTCACGATAACCTGGCCTATTCGCTCTTTTGATTTCATCTATTCTTTTAGTTTATTGCTCTTAGATTACTCGTTAATTAGAACTCCTATTATCAATTGTGTTTTTACTTTTCACAGTGCAGTAACTTAAGCAAAGTGGCCCAAACCAATCCCTGTGGAGACGATACTCGATACTCATATCACTTTATTACTTGCGACGTGTATACTTGCACAATTGCGTAGCACTTATTACACGCAACAGTAACATCCTTAACGTATATTCGATATTCAAATACACATTAAATATGTTACTAACTGATTTTACACTAATTTTCAGACGTAATTTTATTTATTTATATGTAAAACTAATTTGATTAAACAACCTTTTTCAAGGTTTTCATTAAATTACAAATCTACGTAGAGTCACCTAGTTTCGATCCTGAATTGGTTTATAAAATACTTTAAGCAGTTATTAAAATGAAAATATAATTCAGGGTGAAAACTATGTGTGCTATCTAGACCCTTTCTTGATTTTAAAATCGCTACGCGATAATCAACCAAGTTTAAAATCATTTGAAGTATCTTTTCTAATATTCTTAATTCCTCAAACTAAGCCATGCTTCTAAATCATACAAAATAGCTACGTATTTTACATCTATACATGCCCCACTATTCTAGGATGTGGTGATACTTACTGATAATACCGACTAACTTGATCCAATGATGTGCTATAACCATTATAGTCTCATTAATACTATTGAGGAGCCATATCAAGTTATGCAAGCAATATATTAGTAACATCACATCCTAGGGGCATGTACACTTTAGCAAAATCATATTGAACTCGATTTAACCTCCAGAATCGGCTAAACCTTTGCTTTGATACCACTAAATGTAACATCCTTAACGTATATTCGATATTCAAATACACATTAAAGATGTTACTAGCTGATTTTACACTGATTTTTAGACTTGTAATTTTATTTATTTATTTATTTATATGTAAAACTAATTTGATTAAACAACCCTTTCAAGGTTTTCATTAAATTACAAATCTGCCTAGAGTCACCTAGTTTCGACCCTAAATTGGTTTATAAAATACTTTAAGCAGTTATTAAAATGAAAATATAATTCAGGGTGAAAACTATGTGTGCTGTCTAGACCCTTTCTTGATTTTAAAATCGCTACGCGATAATCAACCAAGTTTAAAATCATTTGAAGTATCTTTTCTAATATTCTTAATTCCTCAAACTAAGTCATGCTTCTAAATCATACGAAATAGCTACATATTTTACATCTATACATGCCCCACTATTCTAGGATGCGGTGATACTTATTGATAATACCGACTAACTTGATCCAATGATGCGCAGCTCCTCCTCTGCTATCTATTCCAAAGTACCTACGTGTGATATAAAACACATGTTAAATATAACTTAATGAGGCTTAATCATAATAATGTAAAACAATGATTATAATAACACAGCTCTGTAGATTGGCAAGCGATTTCCAATTGCAGTTGATAACATTTTAAACATGTATAGAACTACCTTGCATGTAGAGTTTATTTAACCAATATAATATTCAAATCATAGGATTCCATCTATCTTATTAGTCTTGTGTACATTAAGCTTTTTAGCTTAACTAATTGCATACCTGCATTTCAAGTATTATAGCCAAAGTATAAAATCATGCCATCTGTAATGCAGGAATAATCATATATCATGACTATCTTAAGAATCCTGATATCAATGGTTCATGATCATCAAGTACTCGTGCTTTCATTACGCAATCATTCGCATATCATATTCTCTAATATAGTCATACTTTCATCAAGCAATCATTTGCATATCATATTCTTTAATATACTACAAAGTACAAAATCATGTGATGCCATAGTACGCAAGTCATCATGACACTGTAGTGTCTACAACACCGTAGCATCTGCATAGTCGAAGCGATTGAGATGAGTACGTACTTGAGGACGCCCTTTGTTCATCGCACAACACCTTAGTGTCTATCTTAGAACCGTAGTGCCTACATTATCTCAGCACCATAGTGCCTACATTGTCTCAACACCATAGTGCCTACATTGTCTCAACATCGTAGTGCCTACATTGTCTCGTTAGTACTTGGGCATAACAATATAATACTTTCACCTTCAATATCCAATTCATCAAATACTATCAACCATAATTCGATAATGAACATTTCATACCCAAAATCTGTAATCCGATTTATCTCAAATAAATTATTATGCTAAATCCATGTATCGCATATGCTATTTAATATTTCTTTGATCAACATACATTTTCATTATTATCAAAGTTGCCTGATTACAAGTATTCTTCACATCATATATATATAAAAAGATAAAAATGCATTCATTCGTCTCGCATATATAATAAATAAATAAAAATTACATTCACCTGGGCCATTTATTAGCATGTCTCACTAAATTCTACTCGATCCTTTCCTTCATAGTACCTCGAATCTTATTTTATTCGGATTTGATTTCATTATCCACATAAATATAAACAAACATTTGTTAGATTCATTTCTAACAAAATTTTAATCAAGCTATCTATTCATTTAACATAAAAATTTCCATAATTAACTTCTAATTTATACTAACTTCTTCTTATTTTTCTACTTGTCAATTTAGTCCCATTACTTACTTCAAACCACCAATTCATCATCTTCTTCATCAAATAGTTATTCAAAACAATTCTCTCTAATTTTCTTTCTTTGCCAAAATAGTCACTAAAATGCAAAGGTAAGGATTCAAACTTCTTAGCTTTGCAATTTAGTCCTCAAATCAACATTACTACTTTAATTCTATTATTTTATCTAAAAAATCAGATTTAATCCCCATCCAAGAATTCACTTTACTATTTGGTCACTTGATTTTGACAAATTGTCAAAATGGTCACTAATTCGATTCAACATCGGTTTAGCATTCTAACATCAATTTCACATCTCCAACATCATTAATTACATAAATACACTCCAATTTCATAAAATTCAGATTCGGTCCCTTAACTTTGAAGCTTGCTGAATTGGTCCATATGTATTCTAATTTTAATTCTAACTTCATACAACATATTCGATTCATAAAATCTCATAATCATAATTTTCATAAAATTTTCCCATTATTCTTCCATGTGGCCGAATTGGTCACTTGGCTTCTCTAGGCTCATTTTTCATCCAAACAACATTCTAACATCCTTAAATAAATTTTCCAACATATATTCTTCATTTCCAAGAATTAACATTTAAATCCCCAATTTATTCCTACTTGCCAAATTAGGGTGTCTAAACTTTTCACGAACTTTATTTTAGTCCAAATGCCATAATCAAGCTTCTAAATTCATAATCTCTTCAAATCCATCACTAGGATAATTTTCACAATATTTTCCCTAATTTACCAAGCATGCCAAAATAGTCACTTAAAGGACTAGTTGAGGATTTTTCATTCTAGCATCAAAATGAAGCTTCTAATATCATCAATCTTTCATTTCCATAACCAATTTCAAAACCCTAAATAAAATCCCAAATTCTAGGGTTAGGGGTTTTAATCCTTAAACATGAAAATAATCACAATCTAAGCTTGATTTCATCTCTACAACACTAAATTTGCATAGTTCAAGCTTCAATCTAAACATGAAACATGAAACCCTATTTTCTCTCTCTTAAAGAACATAATCAAATCTTCATAACTCTTGATAAAATTACTATCAAATGAAAGAGAATTGAAAATAGATCAACTTTCTATCAAAAACATACCTTGAATCTTGTTCGGGGAGTCTTCAAAATGCCTAGGAAATTTTTTTGTGTATTTCCCCCCATTTTCTCTATTATTTCGAATGGAAGATGAGGAAGATGAACATTTTTGTTCATATTTTTTTAATTTATGCCACATGTAATAATAAATTGAATTTTTTATTCAATTTAGTCATTTTTCTAAATTTAACCTCCAACTAAATCAAAATTTACAAGTTACCATTCTAGTTCAATTCCAACCAAATTCCATTCAACTCTAACCAAACTAGAGTAATGCTTTCACATGGGAAATTACCATATTACCCATGATACTTTCAAAATATTTCAAATTGCCATTGTGGCCAAATTACCAAAACTAGTCACTTAAATCACTAATTTTGCCATTTTGTAAAAATCCAACTATTCTAGTTAGATCACAATCCACCAATTAATAGTTTATTCATAAAACAATATTTTATGAATTTTTCGTGACTCATGGTGCAGCCTCTGAAATTTTGATTCGATCCGATTTCCCGATATTCACTTACTACTTCTTCTGCGATTCCCCTTCACCAGGCTATCAAATAAATTCTAAAAATTCCTTATTTCCATATCTGAAAAATAAATAATATTATCAAATAAAATATTCCATATTTATGAAGTCAAACTTAAAATTTTGACTCGGTCCGATATATTGATAATTTTACCCGAAATCTTTATCAGATAAAAATTCTCTTAATAATTATTTATCAGGTATCCATACGAATAATATTAACTCGAACTGATTCCTTTTTATCAGTCTCAAGTATTGACATAAGACCTTCCCAATAGGTCACCCATCCTATGCCTTGAGCACGCTTAACTTTGCAGTTCAATCGAAATTCGACATCTTGTACTGCTTTTTTATTCTAGGGACCTACATCAGATCCATGATCTGTTTAATCTATGTATAGGATAAAATAATTACTGATAAATTCTCCAAATATTCATAAAATAATATGTTATAACTCTCCCAAAGTCTATGGAATCATCTTCGAAATTTTAGCTTGATCCGATTTACCGATAAATGCCAAGAATTTTATCGGTTACTAATTAAATTCCGTAATCAAAATAATTATAGGATTCATCCTGAATTGAATTAAAATATTTCCAACACTTGGAAATGACTTTTTGTAACCTTTCTCTATCATATGGTAAAATTTCATAATTTTTCAGTTCGATCCGGGTGTCCAAATTCCACTTAAACTTTGACTGTGATTTCCCAATAATCGAAATATCGGATCAAACCAGTAATTCCTCATTCGATCCACACCAATGGGTGCTCTATCTATTTATGAAATAAAACACCTAACTTTTGGGAAAATTACAACTTTGACCTTCAACTTTTCATATTTCAACTTGTACCACCCAAGTTTTAAAAACTTGTCATTTTGGTCACTAAACTGTAACCTTGAATTCCCATTCAAAATTTCCTTGGATTTTAACTAAATTTTTCGAGTATCCTCTTTTACTCGTTCTTTATCACATGACACCTTAAAACCTCAGAAATTTCTTTTCTATATTCTATAATTGAGAAAATCCTAACTTTTGCATTTTTGTCACTAGGTAAGCTTTTTCTTAGTACTAAATGACCCTTAATCAACATAGCAAATTTTGGGGTATTACATTTTCTTACTTTATTTTATATGCCTAATGTAAAGTTTCTTTGAATTTGAGAATGTACCTTATTCATCAGCAACGGCTATGAAGATTCAAATGAAAGGATGCAACTCTTCTACAACATCTATCATCAAGGATTGTGCATTTTCATGAAAAGACATGACTCTTGGCCAAGAGGTGCCTCCAAAAGTTGTCTCTTTGCCCAAAAAGTGCTTCTAAAAGTTGTGTTTTTTCATCAAAGGGCGCCTCCAAAAGTTGTATCTTTTCCGAAAGGGTACATTCAAAAGTTATGTCTCTTCACCAACAATCATGTCTCTTCATCAAAGGTTGCTTCCAAAAGTCATGACTATTCAATCCAAGGGTGCCTTCCAAGGGGCATATCTTTTCATGTGAAGAGGTGCTTCCTATGAACATGACTCTCCATTTATGTCCCTTCATAAAGACAACATTAAATGTAGAGTTACAAGTGAAAGAAGACGTCATTCACCAGGGGGTATGGATGGCTACAATGGGCGGAAAACTTGAGAAGGCATAACTCATCATCCAAGTACCATGTTGTTTTTAAATGGCTCTTATCTCTTTACTTAATGGCCGGCCACTCTTCACCCTTTAGGTGTGCCTTTTCAGCACCTTTTTGTAAGCTTATAAATAGGCAATGCATTTGGCATTTTAAGAACAAACTCATTACATTCAATACAAAGCATATTTGTGAGAATTTATCTCATTTTGTTGTTTTAAGAACTATATCAACTTATCAAGTCTTGTACTTGTGGCATCATCCACATCTTTGATACTTGTGCTTCCAAGTTTCATAACTAGAGGGTCCAAGTCCTATTCCATCGATTCAAGGTTCTTATAAGGTTTAGGTTTATGCTCTTTATAGTATAGGTTTTTCCTTGATCCTGAGATCATTCTATCTTTACTTTCACCCTTCCAAACATCCTTTACCATCTTCATATCATCACCACCATCTTCATGCCATTTCCATCTGTAAAACTAGCCCCTAAACATCATCTTTTTTTCATCCTTTATCATTCTTATTCCTAAACCATGACCACACCTACATCTTATCCTACCTTAAACCATTCTTTTTGCAGCCTTATTACATTACAAGGACTACTCACTTTCTTCCAATGATCAGGAAACAATCAAGCAACCATTCTTCACCAACAATACAAGAGTGCTCATGAATCATACAGTAATCAAAACATTGGTGGAAACAAGTAAGTGCCTACCTTTGTAATCCAGTTTTGTGCAAAAAAAAAGGAAAGCAAAATAATTCCTCTTCATCTTCTTCAAAAGGAATTCATAGTACAAAAAAAGTTTGGAAGCAAAACAAAGGGTGAGGAAAAAATCATCAACAAGGTCAACCATGCCTGAAGTAAGTTCAAAGAAATTTAATTGTTTCTCAAAGAAGGTTGTAAGTAGTATGCATTTTGTAAGTCAACCCTTTCTTTCTTTTCTTCCTTATTCTAAGCCTACCTATATTGCATTATATTTTCTTCCTACCCTAACATTTTTTGCAGCCGATGCCCATAGAACAACTTGGAAAAGTTTTAAGCTAGTTCTTCAAAGAACTTTCAGAGGAGAACGAGTGGTAAAAGGCAAGAGTGTGTGAGTTTAGAAGGGGAAGAAAAAGGCATACATTCTTGAGAGCTAACACAAGTGGAGTGGAATGGCATTTTTTCTTTGGAGTGATCTTGTGAGGCTTTGTGAGTGTGCAATGAGATTTTACTTATTATTTATTTTCACTAACCATGTCGCAAGATTCTTTCAATAATTCATCAACATCAAGGGGAGGAGAAGATGAGATCCAAGAAGTGCTAGATGATCAACAATAATCAAACATCTTTCAGACATGTTGCCATGTCCAGGACAAAGTGTGCTTCGTTATCATAGACGGTGGAAGTTGCACCAATATTTCCAGTACATTGAAGGTAGAGAAACTTGGTTTGACAATAATAAAGCATCCAAGTCCATTCAAGGTCCAGTGGCTTAATGATGACGACGAGGTCAATATCACCGAACATGTTGTCATACAATTCTTTATTGGAAGATACAAGGACGGTGTACTTTGTGAAGTAGTACCCATGCAAATTGTTATTGGGAAGGCCGTGGTAATTCAATAAACGAGCAGTTCATGACTAATATGCCAACCAGTATACATTTTCGTTTGAAGGCAAAAAGATCACTTTGGCACCTCTAACTTCGAGCCAAGTACATGAAGAACAAACTCACTTGAAGAGAAGCATTGAAAACATGAAAGAATGTGCAAAGAAAGAAGGAAATTTAGCATAAGGAAAAGCAAGTGAAAGTGAAAAAAGAAATGAAGGAGAAAAGAACAAAGATCGAGATAAAGAAAAGACAATAGCAAAGAGTGAAAAGATTGAAGAAATCAAGTGAGGATAAACATTAGATTTGAGTGTTTACCCGAGAGGATCATTTTTTATTCAACTGAGCAACATTCAAAAGAGGTTCATTTTCAAAGATTACAAGGGCAAAGAAAGTTAGCTTGTCACCTAAGGTTGAGTTTTTGAAAATTTCTAAACTATGTAAGCCCAACACTAACAAGTGTCAAAAGAGGATCATTTTTATTCAACTGAGCAACATGGAAAGAATGCTCGCAAGAGAGAAGATTTTGATTTGGGAGATCGATTATGGATGCTTACGCAAGAGGAAAATTTCCATGCTAAGAGAAAATCAAAATTATTCCCTTTTGTAGTAAGCGGTGATTTAGGGGCAAACCGCTTTGAAGAAAGGGGATGATGTGATCCTCACCAACCCATATTCCTTCATGCCTTGCTTGCTGCTACCTCTCCAAAAGTACTATTTTAATGCCAATCTTACAATTCTTTGCTTGTTTTTAGGTACATTTAGTTACACTAGGTTGATAAAATCATGCATTTGCATAAGGAGTTTAGAATTCTATCTATGCTAGTGTGAAGGGTTGTTTTGTTGGCAATTTTGCAGGTTTGGCATAATATTTGGCACAAAAAAGTAGCGTAGTAAGGAATGCCAGAGAATGCCAAGTGTTGTTGGCACAGATGGACCAGATAATGCCAAGCACCAGTTGGCAGAGAAGTGAACTTGATGTCATGCCAAGAAGCTGTTGAACTCTGAAAAAATAGGACAAGATCAGGCTCCGAAAAGATAGCAATTGGATCAATCTCAGAAAAAATAGCGGATAAGATGGTGCCAAGATTGGTTGGCAGATCTATGCCAAGCTTGGATGCCAAGGCAACGTGGCAGTATGACATCAGCTTTAGCATGATCAGCTCTCATTCAAATTTGGATAAGATGATCATCTCTTATCCTTCAGCATTTAAAATTCAAATGAGGAGCTCATCCTATCCCTTCCTTGCATGCCTACTTAAACACCAACCAAGCAAGCATTTAAGAGAATAGAAAATGGAGAGAGTATTTTCTAGTGATCGAGTGAGGAGTTGGAGTGCTAGATGATTGACAACTGTCTGCACCTAGGAAGGGTGGTTCGACCAGCTTGGCTGAGAGCCTGGATCTTGAAGGGCTGCATCGAGAGACCCCTTCTCGCCCATTTTCTATTTCGAGTTATTTTACCTTGTTTTTAATGATGATGTATTTTGAAAACATTTATGTTTTTTTGGTTAGATCCCTCACCATGAACTAATCTAATAGTTGGTGGGGGATAGTTTCGTTGAACGTTGTTTTATGTTTTAGTTTTTAATAATGAATCTGCTTCGGCATTGTTTTATCTATTCGACATACTTTAATGTTTTCTAAGTACTATGCCAAGCGAGAGCTGGCACTATTGGCCTATTGCTCTTCAATATCTTAATAGACTTGTGGTGTCAACGATTACGTTATTGAATACTAAGGAGAGAAGCTTCGAGAGAAGTCGTTCAAGTAGATGAACTTACTTCAGGAGTGAAATCTACCCCTTAGGAGTATAGATTGGATCTTAATCAAATTGGTTTATTTAAAAGCAAGCCCTATAGAGATATAGGGGATTTTACATGATCAATTTAGGGCAATGACCATTGAGAGAGGCTTTGCTAATTTTGAATCTACTCAGCAAACAATGCCAAGAAAAGTTGTTATTAGAGGCTGGCACGACATGAATAGCGTGAAAACCAGGCATTCCATGCCAACGCTTATCATTCATTAAAGCACCTTCCTTGCCAACGTCTTTACTTTAATTTTATTTCTTTTCTATTCAATTATTTCCAAAACCAACTTCAAAACAAAACAACTTTTTCTCAAGGCAAGTAACAATCAAAGACAATTGAATTCCAAGTCAATCTCTATGGGATCGATACTCAACTTAACTACTGTATTACTTGTAGACCGTGTATACTTGCACGCAAAAGACTCATCTTAGCACTGTTTTATACTTCTCCAATACATATTTTCTGCCCCTTTTGCCAGCACTTCAGCTAGAGATTCTACAAGTTTTTGGCGCCATTGTAGAGGATTGTGACGGAATTTATTTCTTTAATTTTTACTTGTTTTTTTTTTCATTTTACTAACTTTTTTTTGTTTTGATCATTAATTTTTTCTTTTTTAGGAAAGCTACAAAGAAGAGTATGGGCAGCCACATATGGTATGATGATGACTACATTTTCCCACTTATGACTACCAATGTCCAACTCCAAGAGCTGTCCATGAGCAAAGACGATATGAAACACATGAAGAGGATGCCTATACAACACTCTCGACACATATTTCTTAACTAAAAAACATGATTACATCAATGCAAGTGCCTAACAAGTTCGGAAAAAGGTAAGCAACACCCATTGTTTGTGCATATTGTAGAGAATGTCACTCGTTTGACAATTGCCCCTTTAATCCTAATTCCTATTGTTACACAGGGCACTATAATGTGAACAATCTTTTCTCCTACAACTTCAACCAAGGATGGAACCATCAACAAAATATTTTTTGGAATAATCAAGACGATGATTATTTTTATGTACCTAACAACTTTGCTGCACCACCAGACTTCAAACAAATTCCATCCCAAGGCAGCATTTTTCATGAGAAATCATCGATAGATCTTTATGGATCCAACGGATCATTTGCCATGGCAAAATTGCCTTAAAAAATGCTGATGCACAACAATCCACCTCAAGAGAAAACAAATTACATTGGAGACGCATTTGAAGAAGCCATGGATGCTATGAGAGGCTTGGAAGAACAAGTCAGAAGGCTTGACAATGCTGTGAATGGCATGCCTCAAGAGAACGAGATAGATCTTCCATCAAGGAAGCAAGAGGTGTCAAATGCTTGGGGTTAGTGGTAACAATCAGAATGCCATGGAAACGCTACATCAACAAGATGGCAATTTTCTTCCTCCATCTGCTCCTCAAGGAATTTAGAATCAACATTACGAGTATCAGGTTTTTCCTAACACACTTGAATCAATATATTATGCTGATGAAGAGTATTCCACAATAGGTACATTGGACTCATTAGTGGTAATAGAGTGTGAGGAAAAATTTGAGGGCAAGGATCTTGAACACAACAACATCGAGGAAAAGCTAGATAATGTTTCCAAGTTCGATGCTAGGACAGAAGGGGATTCTAAAGTTCCAAACTAAGAAGAAGAAGGCAATCAGCTGATTATTTGCCAGGAAGAGAAATCAGTGCCAGCAAGTGAACCCAAGGACGTAGACAAAGAAGAGGAAAAGGCTGATGATGCCATACCACTATCTGATGCCATACCACTATTTAATGCCAGACCTCAGAAACTCTGCCATGTGATACGAATGATGCTCGGCAAAAAGGGAGAGAACAAAGCAAAGCTGTCACTCCCTTAAGTGGCAACCAAGTCGAGATATTAATGTGTGAAGAAGAGCCAATTGTTTTCCATGCGAATAAATCAATGCTAACGGAAGAAACCAAATAAGCTGAGAAAGGGGAAGCAAGCACCATCAATGCCAAATCTAAATTTGATGCCAACACCATCTCGACATAACCAGTGGAGCCAGTAATTGCCAACCTTACATTGGTAAGACAAATAAATGTTACTTTTAATGTTGACAAAGCTTTTAAGTGTGCAGATAAACCTGAAGAATGCCATGTAGTTGGACTAAAAGAATCCATTCTAGATGAGAACTCGGCATTAAATTGCTAGGGGACAAATTTTGATGCCATGGAGTTGGATGATGAAGATGTGGGAAGAGAAGGATTTGATGAACCACCTATGCTGCATGAAGTCATTAGCTGCCATAGGAGGCCTAAATCACTAGAGTTAGCTGGAAAAGAAATTCAGGCACCAAAGCCATCCATTGAGGAGCCACCAAAGCTTGAACTATTGCCAAGCCACCTCGAATATGCTTATCCTAGAAACCAGCCCACTTTGCCAGTTGTCATTGCCATAGACTTAGATAAGGACCAAGAAGCTAGATTATTGCAAACATTGGGCAATCATAACCAAGCTCTAGGGTGGACCATTGCCGACATTTGAGGAATAAGCTTGGCAATATACATGCACAAAATTCTCCCAGAGGAAACCGTTGTCAAAATAATTGAGCAACAATGAAGGTCGATTCTGATCATGAAAGATACGTGAAGCGAGGTGTGCTCAAATGGCTTGTTGCTGGAAGGAAAAGTGGATGCCAATTGACTGAGAGTGAAGAGCTAAAGCAGGAAAATTTTGCCATAACAAAAATGCTAGAGATGTTGTAGCTCAAAACTAAAGATTTCATGAAGATTCTGGAATAAAATGAGGATGACTATGCCTCGTCAACAAATAGATTCTTTGGTTTTCTAAGGTGGTTGTTCAAAGCCACCATGGTAAAATATTCTCTTTCATTGAGTAATCGAGAATTTGGCATGATCAAAGGAAAACAGTTCTTTGGCTTTCTGTTGAGATATTTATTTTGATATAACAAAGTGAAAAATATTTTTGGACTTGAACAAATATTGCAAAAACAATTTCAAGTCCATTTAATTTGAAAAAAATGTTTGAAAGCTTTTAAAAGTGTTTTTTACTCAAATATATATTTCCAAGTAATTTAAAAGTCCCCAACGGCTAGTTTTCCAACGGCTAGTTTTTCATTCCACAATATAAATACAAGCCAAAGACACTTGAAGAAGAAGTAGAGAGAAACTATCCAAGCATGATGATCAAGAGGATTTGAGTCCAAAGCAAATTTCTTCATCTCTCTTGTACATATTTTAGAGAGTGCTTCATTGTAAATCATTTGTACTCTTTCTAGTGAGCTTAATCTTTGTAAACACCCACCTTTGTGAGGTATTAAGTTTACCAATCAAATCCCTTGTAAGAGGAGAGGTTCTAGCTTAGCCTTAGACAAAAACTAAAGTTGGTTCTATCTTAGCCAAGGAAAAAGATAGCATTGTAAAGGTTGCCTCCTAAGCCTTGAAAAGTGGAAGAATTCATAGTGAATTGGGAAATCCTTAGTGGTATGCTAAGGTAGTGGATGTAGGCTATGATTAGAAAGCCGAACCACTCTAAAATCCTTGTGCTTTTTGTCCAATCTTTTATCAGTTTTAGCCAATTCAACCAAACATAAAAAGCAACCCTCTTGACGGTATTTGAGCGTGCAACAAGACTTTCAATTGGTATCAGAGCCTCATCTCCATCGAAGGACTAACATCCGGGAGTAAAGATCATTTGCTCGAAGTCTACCATTCAAAAAATGGCAAGATTTGAAGAAGGCCGCTCTATCTCGTGTTCTCCGCTGTTCGAATGAGAAGCATACTTCCAATGGAGCAACATCATGAAGTATTTCATCAAATCTCATGATTATGAGGTTTGAGACATTATTAAAGATGGCTACTTGGAAGCTCCTAAGAAGAAGAAGAAGCAAAGGAGTGCAAACAACAAGAAGGCAAAGCTAAACACAAAAGTGATGCACATGCTTCTTTGTGGTCTCAACGAAGACGTTTCCAAGAAATTCTCCACAAACAAAAGTGCCAAAGATATGTGGGAGAAGCTTGAGAAACTTTATGGCAAAGAAGAGAAGAAAGATGGTGTTCCATCAGGTGCTAACCTCCTCCAATCACCCAAGGTGGATGGTGTTATGGCTCTCGATAAGCCCGAGGTATCTTCTAAATCTAGTGATCCAAATTCATATTCATTTGAGGAGTTACAAGATGCATTCGGTGAATTATTTTTGGAATTTAAGACCATGAATTCCAAATTTAAGAAAATAATTTCTAAACTTGAAATTGAAAACGATTTTCTTTTGAAAACAAAGTTGGATTTTGAAAACCAAAATGAAATTTTAAAAAAAGATTTAGAATTTTCAAAAACAAGCAATGGAATTTTAGAAAAAGAAAATCTCGATTTGAAAGTTAAGCTTGAAAGCTTAACAAAAGAAAAAGAAATGATTTCAAATAATTCTTCTTGTCACATAATGGAAAAATGCCCACATTGCCACTATCATGGTCATTCTTTGCATACTTGTCCTATAAAGAAAAGAAAAACTTATAGGATTAGACAAGTATGGGTTCCTAAGGGAACTAGGGACATTGAAATTAATGTAAATTGATCCAAAGCAATTTGGATACCAAAATCCAAGTGAATGTCTCTTGTAGGTGTGTTGGAGCAATGGCAAGCAAAGCAAAGATATGGAAATGCTATAGTCACACAAATGAAGAAGATGGGTAACCTCTATGCAATTTTTTTATTTCAATGGATATCTATTCTTTTAATTTAAAGTCTTAGATAATTGAATTTCATGAACTTTTTAAATTGATTTGATCTAACATTGAAGTTCAATGTCTTTTAAGTGTCAAGCATTTGAGCCAATTTTTTTGGAATGCTTTGAGAAAGGGGAGCCATTTTAAAACAAAATTCTTCATTTTTTCAATTTTTTTAAACTCTCCATTGTTATGGACTTAAAAGTTTTCAAACATTGGTTTGAATCATTTTTGATATAACAAAAAGGGGAGAATGTTTTGAAAAATTAAATTTTCAATTGAATAAGGGGGAGCTTTAATTATTTTCGATTTTTATTCTCTTATTCAAATTTTATTTTTCTAAGGGGGAGCATTTTCAAAAACAAATTTTCATGTGGTTTCGTTATATCAAAAAGGGGGAGATTGTTGAGATAATTATTTTGATATAACAAAGTGAAAAATATTTTTGGACTTGAACAAATATTGCAAAAACAATTTAAAGTCCATTTAATTTGAAAAATATGTTTGAAAGCTTTTAAAAGTGTTTTTGACTCAAATATATATTTTCAAGTAATTTAAAAGTCCTCAACGGCTATTTTTCCAACGACTAGTTATTCATTCCACAATATAAATACAAGCCAAAGAAACTTGAAGAAGAAGTAGAGAGAAACTATCCAAGCATGATGATCAAGAGAATTTGAGTCCAAAGCAAATTTCTTCATTTCTCTTATACATATTTTAGAGAGTGCTTCATTGTAAATCATTTGTACTCTTTCTAGTGAGCTTAATCTTTGTAAACACCCACTTTGTGAGGTATTAAGTTTACCAATCAAATCCCTTGTAAAAGGAGAAGTTCTAGCTTAGCCTTAGATAAAAACTAGAGTTGGTTTTTATCTTAGCCAAGGAAAAAGATAGCGTTGTAAAGGTTGCCTCCTAAGCCTTGAAAAAAGGAAGAATTCATAGTGAATTGAGAAATCCTTAGTGGTGTGCTAAGGCAGTGGATGTAGGCTTTGGTTAGAAAGTCGAACCACTCTAAAATCCTTGTGATTTTTGTCCAATCTTTTATTGGTTTTAGCCAATTCAACCAAATATAAAAAACAACCCTCTTGACGATAATCAGAGATCGATTCGATCGTGCAACAAGCCTTTCAATTGGTATTAGAGCCCCATCTCCATCGAAGGACTAACATTCGGGAGTAAAGATCATTTGATCGAAGTCTACAGTATAAAAAAACGGCAAGATTTGAAGAAGGCCGCTCTATCTCGTTTCCTCCGCTCTTCGAAGGAGAAGCATACTTCCAATGGAGAAACATTGTAATATCCCAATTTTTGGACTAGTGACCAAATTGTAATTTTTGAAAGTTTAGGGAGTTAAAGTGTGAACTTGGAAAAGTTTGGGGACTAAAGTGTAAATTTCCCCAACAAGTGATTTTATTCAGTATAAGGGTTAATCTGATCGAACTAAAACCTTGAAATCAGTTTGGGAATCAATATACAACAGAAGGTATTGGATTTTGGATCGAATAAAATTGTTAAGCGGGCTTAGGCCAGGGAATTATTAGGATGGATGTCCTCCGGGAAAGTCCCATAAAAAATGTTTCTAATTGATATTTTGGACCCAATAGAAGTAAAGAATATTCTAATGGATTATTGATAAAGGATTTCTAAGAGAAATTTTATTTTATGGAGATTTTCTATAATTATTGGAATAATAGGCTGGGTTAAGAAAATTCAGTCTAAGTCTTTATGAATGGAAATTTTTAAGGTTTAAAAGTATCATGTGATAGATGGTGAGTTAAAATGGGTACATTCAAAGTTTGGTAAAGTTGAGGAAAATTGAAGCGGGAATTGAAGCTCAGTGACCAAAATGGAAATTTTGAAAGTTTTGTGGCTAAAGTATAAACTTCGGAAAAGTTCAGGGATCAAAGTGTAATATTCAAAAGTTATGTATTTTAACCCCATAAATGAATAGTTCACTCTCAAGAGTGACACTTTCGTGTTACTCGGATCTTTCGTACGAGGCTTATATTAGTGGCTATAAAGCTTTAAAGTTCGTAGGAAGAAAATTTGGAAATCGTATTGAGTGAAATTCGAATATTTGGATCGAATAAATGCCATAAATAAAAATATAAGATATTTTGGGACAGGGCTGGTTGGATTGGAACCAATTTGGTTCAATTTTTTAAGGAATGGCAATTTTTAAGTCTAGTTGGAGGGTAAATTGGTCATTTGCCATGGGTGGCATTTTTGAAATATTTTGGATCTTTGAGGGCAAACTTGAAAGTTCAAATACACATGGATTTAATCATGCCATTGATTTTGATGAGATTGAATGTTGGCCATTATAATAAAAGGGCAAATTAGTAATTTCACTAGTTAAATGAATTTAAAATTCATTTAACCTTTACACATGGATTAAATAGATAAAAGCTGATAAAAAATCATCTACACCAGCCAAGAGGCTGTTCGAAAGCCCTAGAAAGAAAAGGGGAAAGGAGTTTTCAATTTTCAAGCACAAACTTGAAGAACCAAAACAAGTTTCAAGCAAAATTAATTTAGGTAAATTGTTCTACACTTGATTCTCTTCATTTTGATAGTAATATTGTATGATAAATGTCAAGTTTGGTTCATTTTATGGAAGAATATTTATTGTGGGAATTAAAGTATATGATGAAATTAAGATTGTTTTGTGCAGAATTAATGTTATAAACATGGAATCAAGCTTGAAATTGGATTAATTCCTTGTTTGAAGTTATAAACCCTAACCCTAAGATTTGGGGGTTTTGGTTAGTAAGTTAAATTAAGGATGGATTTGATTGAATTATGATGTTATGAGACCTAATTTGATGATATGTTGAATAATTTCCCCAAGTTGTAAATTAGGGACCATTTCGAAAAGATTAAGAAATTAGGGGAAATTATTAAAAATTTTATTTTAGCCTTAGAATTGATGAATTATGATTAAAATGGCTTGAATTTGTGATTAGGGACCAAAATGAGAATTTTTGAAAATTTAAGGACCAATTCGACAATTTAGGAAATTTTTAAGGATGTTGGAAATAAATAAATGGTTTAATTGTACATGAATTTATGTACAAAAGTGAAGTAGTGACTAAAATGTCACTTTTATAAAGTTTGAGGGCTAAAAGGAAAATAGTCCAAAATAAGTATTAAGTTATGGAAATAGTTCAAATTAGGCTTGAACAATTGTTTAATGTTCAAAATGGTCACTAAGGACCTAGGGACCAATTCAGAAACTTTGAAGAATATTGGGAAAATTTTCAGAAAAATTTTATATTCGAATAGTTATGTTTAAGAATCAAGTTAGCAATGTTAGATTTAAGTTTAACACAAGAGAAATGATGTATATGCTCGATTGGTCTTATACAGTTCTAAAGAGATCGAAAGAGAACCAGTGATAAAAAGAAAGATAAGAACCTCGAGTAAGCTTAGGGAGGCATACTATTCATGGCCCAGGTGAGTGCATTTACATGTTTTAAAATGCAAATAGGAAGACTTGCGAGCAGCCGACCTTAAATTTAAGATAATATTGTATTTCTATATAATGGCATTTTTATTTCTCTATAATATGTGCTACAATACTTTGCTCGACATGGCAAGATTGACGAAATACCAGGTACGAATGATTGTTTGCATAAATGATGATGCATTATGCATACATGAGATATGAAATGTTTATTTATATGATGATCTATGTTTATCATGAAACATGAAATGTATATTTATATGATTAATTATGATGATTTATGATTACTATGAACAATTACGATGAAATATGAATATGAATTTCCTATCTATATGATAGATGATAATTGATCGGTAATAAAAGAAATGCCCAAGTATTTAATATGAGAGTCCATGGTATAGTTGGCATGCCATAGAGTCTTTAGCAGCTGCACCCTTATGTTCATATTATTAAACAGAAATTGTGACAAAATGATTGTGTCACATGCACCCTGGGGATCTACACCCACTGTGCCTAAGTGCACTGCCGAGGTGCTACACCCTGGGGATCTACGCCCATTGTGCCCAAGTGTACTGTCGAGGTGCTTTATGTTTATTGGGAGCAAAGAGCGTCCCCGAGTACGTACTCATCTTTACATTTCACGTTTGACACTACGATGTCATTCAAGATGACTCACGTACCTCGATCTCACCCTGGGGATCTACGCCCATTGTGCCCGAGTGTACTGTCGAGGTGCTTTATGTTTATTGGGAGCTAAGAGCATCCCCGAGTACGTACTCATCTTTACATTTCACGTTTGACACTACGATGTCATTCAAGATAACTCGCGTACCTCGATCTCATATAGCGTACTTTGGGCAATAAAAAAGGATCATAATACATAAATGAATCATGTTATGTATATGAAATCATGTCATGAATATGATCCATGTTATGTATATGAAATATGTCAAGTATACGAATTATGTCACGTATATGAAGCATGACATGTATATGAATTATACCAAGTATATGAATCAGGCCAAGCACATGAATTATGTCATGAATACGAAGTATGTCACAAGTATCAGAAATATGCTATGCATATGAATCATGCCATGTATACACATTATGTTACGTATATGAACTATGCTATGCATATGAATTATGCTATACATATGAATTATCCCATGCATATGAATTATGCCATGCATATGAATTATGCCATGTACATGTATCATGTTATGTATATGAATTAAGTCATGTATATGAATGAAAACACGTATATGAATCATGCCACGTATGAAAACCATGTCATATAATTGAAATATGCCACGTATGAAAATCATGTTACATAAATGGATCATGCCATGAATATGAATTTCATTACATATATGAACCATGTCATGTATATAAATCGTGTTATGCATGAAATTCATGTCATGTATGTGAATCATGTTGCTTATGTGAATTATACCATGTATGTGAATCATGTTATTTATATGAAATATACCATGTATATGACTGATTTTATGATGATAGAGCATTGAAATCATGAGTAAGTTAGGAACTTATGAAATATATATGAAAATCTAGAGACTATAGAACCTTTGATAGAACTATCCTATCTTAAGTAGAGAACTTGATATGATATCATAAAATAAGTATTACTTTACTCTATATTGGTTAAATAAGATTATTGCCTCACTCAGTTCGTACTTAGCGTGTGTTATTTCACACGTAGGTTCTCCCACGTAGAAGGGCATAAGGAGCTATTAATTGGAAGTCAAGTTACATTAGTAAGCACGGTATGTACATCTTAAATTATGGTTGATATCTAGTGGGCATGTACTCGTATGTATGTGGGTTTTAAAAGATGCAAATGTTTTGTGAACTTAAGTTATAATGTGTTTACATATTAATTACGAGTGTAGGGACTCAGAATGTGGTTTTGCTACAAATGATTAAGATTTATGACATAGTTAAATCTAGTTTAACCCTGATCATGTAGAAATTTTAAAATCAAGAAAGGGTCTAGGCAGGGTACATAGTTTTGTCACTGAATTATATTTTTATTACAATAACATATTTATAAATATTCTAAAACAATTTAGGGTTGAAACTAACTGCTATAGGCTGATGTAGTTTTCAAATTTAAAACCGAGGAAGGGTTAAACAACAAGACAAAATTTAGTGATTAAAAAAATTTCTTCAAGTCAAGTTTTCTAAATAACTCAGTAACATCTTTAGTGTATATTCGGTCTACGAATGTACTTTAAGGGTGTTACATTTATTGGTATCAGAGCTGCAGGTTTAGCCGAGTCTGGAGGCTAAATCAAGTTTAATGTGATTTAAAGTTAAGTACATGCCCCTAGGATGTCATGTTACTGATGTACTACTGTGTAACTTGATTATGCTCCTCAATAATATGGATAAGTTCCAGTAAAAAAATAAAAAAATAGATGAAGTTCAGTATTGATGGACTGCAATAAATGCTTAATTATGGGAATTGGAGGAAGAAGAATGCTTAAAGTCGAGTATGTTGGCAATTAGTTAAAAGAGAAATGTACAGCAGTCCTAAGTTTGAAACATGATACTCGTACTGTTTATGAGTACGAGTTAGATTTTAATAGACTGAGTCGGTACATAGTTAAATTGATGCCGATTGAAAGGACTCAATGAGAATGGTTTATAAAGAAGCTACGTCCAAGGCCCAGAGAAAGACTTCTATGGATAAAATTTAGTAAAGTGATTGTCAATAATTCTTTTGGACAATGTATAAGTAATTAGAATATGCAAGAAAGGTTCATTAAGAATTCAAGGAATTAAGTTCTGGCAGATTTAATTGAATTTCAATTCCATGAATTTGAAGTCATTCTTGGAATGGATTGACTATCTGCATATGATGCAGATATGAAGTATAAGAAGAAAAGATCGGTATTTCAAAGATCTGATGGTTTGAAGTAATCTTTGAGAAAAAGAACTGACTGTTTAGAGTTAGTAATTTATGTAATGACAGCTCAAAGGTTGTTATTCAATGGATGTAAAACATGTTTGGTTTGTATGGAAGATACACAAAAGTTACCTAAAAAGATTGAAGACATCCTGACTGAAAAGGAATTTCATGATATATTTCCGGATGAGTTATCAGGATTACCTTCGGATAGAGAAATGCACTTTGGGATTGATGTTTATCCTAGAACTAAGCTGATATCAATGGTACTATATAGGATGACATCAATTGAGTTAAGGGAACTAAAGGCTCAATTACAAGAATTGTTAGACCAGGGTTATATTTGATCAAGTGAATTACTGTGGGGTACTCAGGTATTAATTGTAAAGAAGAAAGATAGTTCCCTATGATCATGTATAGATTATCGAGAATGGAATAAAGTAACAATTAAGAATAAGTATCCCTTACCAAAGATTGAGAATTTATTTGATCAGCTTAAAGATGTAGTAGTATTTTCAAAGATAAATTTTCGATCAGGGTTATTATCAAACTAAGGTCAAGGAAAAATAGGTACTGAAAACAACATTTAGAACTCGTTATGGACACTACAAGTTTTTAGTAATGTTTTTTTAGATCGATGAATGCCCTTGCTGCATTATGGACCTGATGAATAGGGTATTCCAACCTTATTTGGATCAGTTTGATGTGGTCTTTATAGATGATATCTTGGTTTATTCGAAGACTGAAGTTGAACATGACTACCATTTTTGAGTGGTACTGCAAACTTTAAGAGATAAGCAACTTTATGCCAAGTTTCTAAATGCGAGTTCGGGTTGTTAGAAATAACTTTCCTTGGATATGTAGTGTCATCAAAAGGAATAAGAGTTGACCCCAAGAAAATGCAAGCTATTCTTGAATGGGAAGAGCCGAAAAATGTCTTGAAAGGAGGAGATAAGCTGGAAATAGGAAAATACATAATTATGAAATTAAGCCAAGTGGTTGATTATATTACTGAGGTAAAGTATATGTATCTGACAATATCTGAAAAGAGAAGATATTAACGGAGGCCAATTACAGTCCAGTAATTAAACACCTAATGAGTAATAAGATATATCAAGATTTAAGGACTCGAAACTGTGGCCAAATACTTATGGATTACTTCAATCTATTTCTACTCCCCAATGAAAGTAGGGATGAGTAACGATAGATTGTATAATGGATTTGTCAGCTACCCCTAGTAAAGAGAATTTAAGATGGATCATTATGAATCGTCTGACCAAGTTTGATTACCTTATTCCGGTTGAATGGATTATTCGCCGGATAAATATGCAGAAATTTTATGTTTGAGAGACAGTAAGATTACATGGTGTCTCAGTATCGATAGTATCAGACAGAGACCCAAGGTTTATTTCAAGATATTGGGGTATGTTATTTGAAGCTTTAGGTACTAAATTAAATTTTAGTACAATTTTTCATCCGCGGACAAATGGGCAATCTGAACAGATCATACAATTTCTGGAGGATATGTTACGAACTTGTGCAATTGAGTTGCGGGATCATGGGAAAAGTACTTACCTTTGGCTGAAATTGCTTACAACAATAGTTATCAAGCAAGTATCAAGGTAACATATGGAAGAAAATACCGAGCTTCTCTAAATTGGTTCGGTTTACAATATTGAAATGTTCAGAATAACTCAAATGTTGGAAGAGTGATTTAACACAAGACATGGAGGATAAAGTAAAGATTATTTAGTAAAATTTTAAGGCCGTTGCGGATTGACAAAAGACCTATGCAAATAAGAAGAACAAGGATATTGAATATGAAGTTAGAGAAAAAGTGTTTTTGAAGATTTCGCCTTGGAAGAAGGTGTTACATTTTGGTTGAAATGGAAAAGATTAGTCTTAAATTTATAGAACCACGTGAGATTCTAAAAAGAAAGAAACCAATGGCTTATCAATGGGCTTTACCTCCAGATAGGAACAAGACTCATTATGTGTTTTATGTATTCATGCTTCGGAGGTATTGATTGGATTCTTCACAAGTAATTACTTTTGAGAAGATTGAACTGCGATCAGGTTTGATGTATAAAGAAGAACTAGTGAAAATCCTAACTTACAAAGTTGAAGAATTAAGGGACAAGAAAAATCTACTGATTAAGGTTCCCTGGAGAAATCATAAAGTAGAGAAAGTCATTTGGGAAATTGAAGAGAGAATGAATAGGTAAAATACGAAGTTGTTTGAAACGGGTAAACAAAGAAAATTCGAGGACGAATTTTCTTAAGGGGGAGGAATTGTAATATCCCAATTTTTGGACTAGTGACCAAATTGTAATTTTTGAAATTTAGGGGGTTAAAGTGTGAACTTGGAAATGTTTGGGGGACTAAAGTGTAAATTTCCCCAACAAGTGATTTTATGCAGTATAAGGGTGAATCTGATCGAAATAAGAACCTTGATATCAGTTTGAGAATTAAGATACAGCATAAGGTATTGAATTTTGTATCGAATAAAATTGTTAAGCAAGCTCAGGCCAGGGAAATATTAGGATGGGTGACCTCTGGGAAGGTCCCATAAAATGTTTCTAATTGATATTTTGGACCCAGTATAAGTAAAGAATATTCGAATGGGTTATTGATAAAGGATTTCTAAGAGAAATTTTATTTTATGGAGATTTTCGATAATTATTGGAATAATAGAATGGTTAAGAAAATTCAGTCTAAGCCTTTATGAAAGGAAAATTTTAATGTTTAAAAGTATCATGTGATAGATGGTGAGTTAAAGTGGGTACATTCAAATTTTGGTAAAGGTGAGGAAAATCGAAGTGGGAATTGAAGCTCAGTGACCAAAATGGAAATTTTGAAAGTTTTGTGGCAAAAGTATAAACTTTGGAAAAGTTTAGGGATCAAAGTGTAATTTGCAAAAGTTATGTATTTTAACCCCATAAATGAATAGTTCACTCTCAAGAGTGACACTTTCGTGTTACTCAGATTTTTCGTACGAGGCTTATATTAGTTTCTATAAAGCTTTAAAGTTCGTAGGAAGAAAATTTGGAAATCGTATTGAGTGAAATTCGAATATTTGGATCGAATAAATGCCATAAATAAAAATCTAAGATATTTTGGGACATGGCTGGTTGGATTGGAACCAATTTGGTTCACTTTTTTATGGAATGACAATTTTTAAGTCATGTTTGTAAATAAAGTCTAGTTGGAGGGCAAATTGGTCATTTGCCATGGGTGGCATTTTTGAAATATTTTGGATCTTTGAGGGCAATCTTGAAAGGTCAAATACACATGGATTTAATCATGGCCATTGATTTTGATGAGATTGAATGTTGGCCATTATAATAAAAGGGCAAATTAGTAATTTCACTAGTTAAATGAATTTAAAATTCATTTAACCTTTACACATGGATGAAATAGATAAAAGATGATAAAAAATCATCTACACCAGCCAAGGGGCTGTTTGAAAGCCATATAAAGAAAAGGGGAAAGGAGTTTTCAATTTTCAAGCTCAAATTTGAAGAACCAAAACAAGTTTCAAGCAAAATTAATTTAGGTAAATTGTTCTACAGTTGATTCTCTTCATTTTGATAGTAATATTGTATGATAAATGTCAAGTTTGGTTCATTTTATGGAAGAAGATTTATTGTGGGAATTAAAGTATATGATGAAATTAAGATTGTTTTGTGTAGAATTAATGTTATAAAGATGGAATCAAGCTTGAAATTGGATTAATTCCATGTTTGAAGTTATAAACCCCAACCCTAAGTTTTGGGGGTTTTTGTTAGGAAGTTAAATTAAGGATGGATTTGATTGAATTATAATGTTATGAGACCTAATTTGATGATATGTTGAATAATTTCCCCAAGTTGTAAATTAGGGACCATTTCAAAAAGATTAAGAAATTAGGGGAAATTATTAAAAAATTTATTTTAGCCTTAGAATTGATGAATTATGATCAAAATGGCTTGAATTTGTGATTAGGGACCAAAATGAGAATTTTTGAAAATTTAAGGACCAATTCGACAATTTAGGAAAAATTTGGGATTGGTCTTGAATTTATGGAAAAGTTTAAAAGTTAGTGAAGGAAAAAATTGAATAAAGTTTAAAAATTGAAGGGAAATTTTTAAGAATGTTGGAAATAAATAAATGGTTTAATTGTACATGAATTTATGTACAAAAGTGAAGTAGTGACTAAAATGTCACTTTTATAAAGTTTGAGGGCTAAAAGGGAAATAGTCCAAAATAAGTATTAAGTTATGGAAATAGTTCAAATTAGGCTTGAACAATTGTTTAATGTTCAAAATGGTCACCAAGGACCTAGGGACCAATTCGGCAACTTTGAAGAATATTGGGAAAATTTTTACAAAAATTTTATATATGAATAGTTATGTTTAAGAATCAAGTTAGCAATGTTAGATTTAAGTTTAACACAAGAGAAATGATGTATATGCTCGATTGGTCTTATACAATTCTAAAGAGATCGAAAGAGAACCAATGATAAAAAGAAAAATAAGAACCTCGAGTAAGCGTAGCGAGGCATACTATTCATGGCCCAGGTGAGTGCATTTACATGTTTTAAAATGGAAATAGGAAGACTTGCGAGTAGTCGACCTTAAATTTAAGATAATATTGTATTTCTATATAATGGTATTTTTATTTCTCTATAATATGTGCTACAATACATTGCTCGACATGGCAAGATTGACGAAATACCAGGTACGAATGATTGTTTGCATAAATGATGATGCATTATGCATACATGAGATATGAAATGTTTATTTATATGATGATCTATGTTTATCATGAAACACGAATTTTCTATTTTTATGATTAGTTGTGATGATTTATGATTACTATGAACAATTACGATGAAATATGAATATGAATTTCCTATCTATATGATTGATGATAATTGATCGGTAATAAAAGAAATGCCCAAGTATTGAATATGAGAGTCCATGGTATAGTTGTCATGCCATAGAGTCTTTAGCAGTTGCACCCTTATGTTCATGTTATTAAACAGAAATTGTGACAAAATGATTGTGTCACATGCACCCTGGGGATCTACGCCTACTGTGCCTATGTGCACTGCCGAGGTGGCACACCCTGGGGATCTACGCCCACTGTGCCCGAGTGTACTGTCAAGGTGCTTTATGTTTATGGAGAGCAAAGAGCGTCCCCGAGTACGTACTCATCTTTACATTTCACGTTTGACACTACGGTGTCATTACAAGATGACTCACGTACCTCGATCTCATATAGCGTACTTTAGGCAATGAAAAAAAGGATCATGATACGTAAATGAATCATGTTATGTATATGAAATCATGTCATGAATATGAATCATGTTATGTATATGAAATATGTCAAGTATACGAATTATGTCACGTATATGACGCATGACATGTATATGAATTATACCAAGTATATGAATCAGGCCAAGCACATGAATTATGTCATGTATACGAAATATGTCACAAGTATAAGAAATATGCTATGCATATGAATCATGCCATGTATACACATTATGTTACGTATATGAACTATGCCATGCATATGAATTATGCCATGTACATGTATCATGTTATGTATATGAATTAAGTCATGTATATGAATGAAAACACGTATATGAATCATGCCACGTATGAAAACCATGTCATATAATTGAAATATGCCACGTATGAAAATCATGTTACATAAATGGATCATGCCATGAATATGAATTTCATTACATATATGAACCATGTCATGTATATAAATCATGTTATGCATGAAATTCATGTCATGTATGTGAATCATGTTGCGTATGTGAATTATACCATGTATGTGAATCATGTTATTTATACGAAATATACCATGTATATGACTGATTTTATGATGTTAGAGCATTGAAATCATGAGTAAGTTAGGAACTTATGAAATATACATGAAAATCTAGAGACTATAGAACCTTTGATAGAACTATCCTATCTTAAGTAGAGAACTTGATATGATATCATAAAATAAGTATTACTTTACTCTATATTTGTTAAATAAGATTATTGCCTCACTAAGTTCATACTTAACGTGTATTATTTCACAGGTAGGTTCTCCCACGTAGAAGGGCATGAAGGAGCTATTAATTGGAAGTCAAGTTACATTAGTAAGCACGGTATGTACATCTTAAATTATGGCTGATATCTAGTGGGCATGTACTCGTATGTATGTGGGTTTTAAA
This sequence comes from Hibiscus mutabilis, assembly GCA_019671005.1. Lineage (NCBI taxonomy): Eukaryota > Viridiplantae > Streptophyta > Magnoliopsida > Malvales > Malvaceae > Hibiscus > Hibiscus mutabilis. The sequence continues at coordinate 20,719,545 of CM033728.1, read as the reverse complement.
AGATGCAAATGTTTTGTGAACTTAAGTTATAATGTGTTTACATATTAATTACGAGTGTAGGGACTCAGAATGTGGTTTTACTACAAATGATTAAGATTTATGACATAGTTAAATCTAGTTTAACCCTAATCACGTAGAAATTTTAAAATCAAGAAAGGGTCTAGGCAGGGTACATAGTTTTCTCCCTGAATTATATTTTTATTACAATAACATATTTATAAATATTCTAAAACAATTCAGGGTTGAAACTAACTGCTATAGACTGATGTAGTTTTCAAATTTAAAACCGAGGAAGGGTTAAACAACAACACAAAGTTTAGTGATTAAAAAAATTTCTTCAAGTCAAGTTTTCTTAATAACTTAGTAACATCTTTAGTGTATATTTGGTCTACGAATTTACGTTAAGGGTGTTACAAACATCATGAAGTATTTCATCAAATCTCATGATTATGAGGTTTAGGACATTATTGAATATGGCTACTTGGAAGCTCCTAAGAAGAAGAAGAAGCAAAGGAGTGCAAACGACACGAAGGCAAAGCTAAACACAAAAGCGATGCACATGCTTCTTTGTGGCCTCAACGAAGACGTTTCCAAGAAAGTCTCCACATGCAAAAGTGCCAAAGATATGTGGGAGAAGCTTGAGAAACTTTATGGCAAAGAAGAGAAGAAAGATGGTGTTCCATCATGTGCTAACCTCCTCCAATCACCCAAGGTGGATGGTGTTATGGCTCTCGATAAGCCCGACATATCTTCTAACTCTAGTGATCCAAATTCATATTCATTTGAGGAGTTACAAGATGCATTCGATGAATTATTTTTGGAATTTGAGACCATGAATTCCAAATTTAAGAAAATAATTTCTAAACTTGAAATTGAAAACGATTTTCTTTTGAAAACAAAGTTGGATTGTGAAAACCAAAATGAAATTTTGAAAAATGATTTAGAATTTTCAAAAACAAGCAATGGGATTTTAGAAACAGAAAATCTCGATTTGAAAGTTAAGCTTGAAAGCTTAACAAAAGAAAAAGAATTTATTTCAATTAATTCATCTTGTCACATAATGGCAAAATGCCCACATTGCCATTATCATGGTCATTTTTTGCATACTTGTCCTATAAAGAAAAGAAAAACTTATAGGATTAGACAAGTATGGGTTCCTAAGGGAACTAGGGACATTGAAATTGATGTAAATGGATCCAAAGCAATTTGGATACCAACATCCAAGTGAATGTCTCTTGTAGGTGTGTTGGAGCAATGGCAAGCAAAGCAAAGATATGGAAATGCTCTAGTCACACAAATGAAGAAGATGGGTAACCTCTATGCAAATTTTTTATTTCAATGGTTATCTATTCTTTTAATTTAAAGTCTTGGATAATTGAATTTCATGAACTTTTTAAATTGATTTAATCTAACATTGAAATTCAATGTCTTTTAAGTGTCATGCATTTGAGCCAATTTTTTTGGAATGCTTTGAGAAAGGGGAGCCATTTTAAAACAAAATTCTTCATTTTTTCAATTTTTTTAAACTCTCCATTGTTATGGACTTAAAAGTTTTCAAACATTGGTTTGAATCATTTTTGATATAACAAAAAAGGGAGAATGTTTTGAAAATTAAATTTTCAATTGAATAAGGGGGAGATTTAATTATTTTTTATTTTTATTCTCTTATTCAAATTTTATTTTTCTAAGGGGGAGCATTTTCAAAAACAATATTTCATGTGGTTTCGTTATATCAAAACGGGGGAGATTATTGAGATATTTATTTTGATATAACAAAGTGAAAAATATTTTTGGACTTGAACAAATATTGCAAAAAAATTTAAAGTTCATTTAATTTGAAAAATATGTTTGAAAGCTTTTAAAAGTGTTTTTGACTCAAATATATATTTTCAAGTAATTTAAAAGTCCTTAACGGCTAATTTTCCAACGGCTAGTTTTCTAATGGCTAGTTTTCCAACGGCTAGTTTTCTAATGGCTAGTTTTCCAACGGCTAGTTTTCTAATGGCTAGTTTTAGTTTTTTCATTCCACAATATAAATACAAGCCAAAGACACTTGAAGAAGAAGTAGAGAGAAACTATCCAAGCATGATGATCAAAAGAATTTGAGTCCAAAGCAAATTTCTTCATTTCTCTTGTACATATTTTAGAGAGTGATTCATTGTAAATCATTTGTACTTTTTCTAGTGAGCTTAATCTTTTTAAACACCACCTTTATGAGGTATTAAGTTTACCAATCAAATCCCTTGTAAAAGGAGAGGTTCTAGCTTAGCCTTAGACAAAAACTAGAGTTGGTGCTATCTTAGCCAAGGAAAAAGATAGCATTGTAAAGGTTGCCTCCTAAGCCTTGAAAAGGGGAAGAATTCATAGTGAATTGGGAAATCCTTAGTGGTGTGCTAAGGTAGTGGATGTAGGCTTTGGTTAGAAAGTCGAACCACTCCAAAATCCTTGTGTTTTTTGTCCAATCTTTTATCGATTTTAGCCAGTTCAACCAAACATAAAAACAACCCTCTTGACGGTAATCAGAGATCGATTCGAGCGTGCAACAAGCCTTTCACTTTCTATGTTGGTTATTTAAACCAAATATTGCCACAGCCTACCATCCACCAACCAAGGGACAAAGATTAAATAACTATTTGGAAGGTGATCAGAACAATACCAAGGAGGTTATCCTCCTAGCAGAGGTAAGATAACATCATCATCAGGTTTGAATTTTTGTAAATATTAGGTTATTTGTTTTTCTTTGTTTTTAGGTTTCAGGATTTTTAGTAGTTTTTCTGTCTTTCTTTTAATTTTCATTTTTATTCCTTTACTGTGTTGAAAGGTTTTCTTTGAGTTTATACAGAGTCAGTATGCCAGGAGCAATGCCAGGATTAATGACAAAGGGAGATTTGGCATGATCCGGTGCCACAATAAGAGAATTCTGTGTGCTAAGCACATTGCCAAGCACAATGCCAGAGCAGCTTGGCATGAGACGAATTGAAACATGGAAAGAGAAAGTAAACCCTAACTTGATCGGCCCATTAGAGAAGAGAGAGTATTTTCTTTAAATTTAAACCCTAGCCGCCCAAAACTTGGCTTGAAATTTAAATTCAACCTAATCACCTTATCACTCCAATCTTTATCAAATATTACCACTTACAACATTATCACTTCACCTTATCACTTTACCCCATTTTTCAAATAAAATCTTTTTACCTTCCATCATTATCCCCAACCACTCAGTTACCATCATTAACCCCATTAAAGCTTTACATCATCTTTTCTTCTTCTTCTTCTTCCTTGATTCAAAACCATTCCAAATTCTTGCATGTTTACAATGGTTTCTTTTTCTACCCCTTTCAACTGATTTTTCAATGAGGAGATCCAGAAAAAGTTTGAAGCTAACTTTGCTTCAAGGTCTTTTTGCTATGAAAAACACTTTGATTTCAAGATGGAGACAAGCATTGGCTTCCCTCCAGAATTCATGGCAATAGTCGACATGCACAAGTTGAATCTATTTTGCCAACAAGAATGGGAGATTCATGCCACCATTGTTCAAGAATTCTACGCTCATCTTGTGACCAAGGATTCACCCTTCTTGATGATTCGAGGTAAGTGTGTACGTTTTGATGAAGGGTATATTAACACTATGTTTGAATTGGATGGTGCAGGGGATGAATATTTTGAATATGCCGATACGATAAATGCTTCCAAGAGAAAGAAGCTACTGGAAGACTTGTCTGAACCTGGCATGGCATGAATAGTGTCATCAAAGGGACACGAAACAGTAAAACGGTTGGCATTAAAACCCTAATGGAGAGGATGGAATCACTTTGTAAAGGCAAATCTGATGCCAACATCCCACAACGAGACTGTATCGGAAGAGAGGTTGATCCTATTGCATTCTATCATTATGGGGCGCAAGATTAATGTTGGCAAGCTCATTGTTGATGAAACTTATAAATGTGCAGCACAAGGTAATGGCAGTTTGTTCTTTCTTTTGTTAGTTTCTAACATTTGCATGCTCCATGGTGTACCAAAGCTTGATACAAATAAAGGTCAAATGATCAAGGGAACAACAATCACAGTTTCTATTTGGAGAAACCTCACCGTTGCAGAGCCAAAAGAAAAAGGCAAGGAGAAGGCAAAAGCGCCACGCCAAGCCAAAGGTGTCAAAGGCAGTGTCAGACACCATGCCAGCCAGTTCACTGGTAGTGCTGTCTCAAATTTACCATCGCCAGGAGATCATTCTCTGAAAGTTAGAGGCAGTTGAGGAACTCAATGATAAGATAAGGCACTACACAAAGAAGAAGAATGCTATCATTAGGGAGGTTATTGAAAAAATGTCCCCTGATTTTGTGCCAGTATTTCCAAATTTCCCCGTTGAGCCCTCTGCCAGCGGTGATGCCATGCCAGCCAGTCCATTTCATACCCCATCTGATGCCACAGTCCCATTGTCCAGCTCAAGTCGATTCTACCAGTTCTGATTCCTCATTTGAATCAAAGGACACTAAAGCCAAGTCTACTATAGCCAAGTCACCAATGACACCTTCTATACAGACGCCATCTGATGCCACCGATGCACCTGCCGCGTCAAAACCTGCAAGGAAAAAGAGGATGTTGGAGCCTCTACTGCCGCTTCACAACCAATCATGAAAGGAAGAAAACGAATGGCCTCTACTCATGGTCGATTTCTGAAAAGAAAGACCCGTGTCACACGAGAAGAAGTCTCCGAATGGGAGTCCTCTTCTTCCTAATCTCCTTTATATTCATTGCATTGCATTCACATGATCATGCATTTTAATTTTCTGTTTTAATTGTATAAATGTGTTGTTTTCATGCATTGAGGACAATGCATATCTTGGGTTTGGGGGTGTGTATTTTCTCACATTTGTGCCATGCCATGCATTTTATATTTAATTTTTGTTGCCATGTCATCTAGGCCATTTAGAATAGATGCATACCGAACCACTAAAAAAAGAAAAAAAGAAAATTTTGCCTCGATTTAATTTTGAAGAATGTTAACAGTTGTTGGGCAAGTTTAATTTGATCTAGGTGTCTTTCCAATGAGGAAATTCTAATATTTAGTTGTCATGCCATGCCAGTAGAGTAGCATGCCAGGTTGGCTTGGCAATTGATCTCTAGTTTAGGGAGCTGATATTTCACTTAACACGTAGTATGTATCTAGTTCCTTAGCAAACTTAGACTCTTTGAAACTATGCTCAGATTAAAAAAAGAACAAATAATACAAGGGTGAAAGAAACTAATAAGGCAGCAATGTTCTGCCAAGGCAATGAAAAAATGAACTCTCCTCTACCTAGGGATAATAAGCTACTTGAAATTTCGTGGTTTGCTCCCTCTTAGTTCTCAAGTCCAAAACTCCAGGGTATGAGTTGAAGAGAAAGCCTAGTGGTGTCTAGACTAAGGTGGGGATTCGTGGCATGCTCTCTCTTATCTCTCACGCTAAATAGTGTCACGAAGCAAGCTTAAATTAATGCCAACAAAAACCCTTGGCAAAAAAATGATAAAAATAAGAATCTGAGTTTAGGTAGTAAAATTGACTAAGGGAGTGAAAGGATACTTGAGGCATAATGCCTACACATCATGCACTCTTCGAGGAAATAGATTAGAGTTATATTGCTGAACTTGAATTACTACCTACTTGGCATTATTGCACTGAGATACCGAGGACAGAGATAGAGCCAAATTCTGCTTGCCAGCACTTGTTGGCATTCTAGCCAAAATTTTCCTGAGGTAACTTTTCACTATTTTTGTTTTTATTTTTTAATTACTTGAGGACAAGCAATGAGTTAGGTTTGGGGGGTGTTACATGTTTTTAATGTCAATCTTACAATGTTTTTGCTTGTTTTTAGTTACATTTAGTTACACTAGGATGATAAAATCATGCATTTGCATAAGGAGTTTAGAATTCTATCTATGCCAGTGTGAATGGTTCTTTTGTTGGCAATTTTGCAGGTTTGGCATAATATTTGGCACAGAAAAGCAGTGCAATAAGGAATGCTAGAGAGAATGCTAAGTGTTGTTGGCACAGATGGACCAGAAATGCCAAGCACCGGTCGACAGAGAAGTGAACTTGATGCCATGCCAAGAAGTTGTTGAACTCTGAAAAAAATATGACAAGATCAGGCTCCAAAAAGATAGCTATTGGATCAATCTCCCAAAAAATAGCGGATAAGATGGTGCCAAGATTGGTTGGTAAATCCATGCCAAGCTTGGATGCCAAGGCAACGTCGGCAGTATGACATCAGCTTTAGCCTGATCAACTCTCATTCAAATTTGGATAAGATGATTATCTCTTATCCCTTCAGTATTTAAAATTCAAATGAGGAGCTTATCATATCCCTTCCTTGCACGCCTATTTAAACACCAAGCAAGCAAGCATTTGAGAGAACAAAAAATGGATAGAGTTTTTTCGGGTGATCAAGTGAGGAGTTGGAGTGCTAGACGATTGACAACAGGATGCACCTAGGAAGGGTGGTTCGACCAACTTGGCTGAGAGCCTGGATCTTAAAGGGCTGCATCGAGAGACCCCTTCTCACCCATTCTCTCTTTCGAGTTATTTTACCTTGTTTTTAATGATGATGTATTTTGAAAACATTTATGGTTTTTTGGTTAAATCACTCACCATGAACTAATCTAATAGTTGGAGGGGATGGTTGCGTTGAACGCTATTTTATGTTTTAGTTTTTAATAATGAATCTGCTTCGGCATTGTTTTATCTATTCAGCATACTTTAATGTTTTCTAAATACTATGCCAAGTGAGAGCTGGTACTGTTGGCCTATTGCTCCTCAATATCTTAACAGACTTGGGGTGGCAACGATTAAGTTGTTTAATACTAAGGAAATAAGCTTCGAGATAAGTCGTTCAAGTGATGAACTTACTTCGGGAGTGAAATCTACCCTTTAGGAGTATAGATTGGATCTTAATCAAATTGGATTATTTAAAAGAGAGCATTATAGAGATATAGGGGTTTTTACATGATCAATTTAGGGCAATGACCATCGAGAGAGGCTTTGCTAATTTTGAATCTGCTCGGCAAACAATGCTAAGACAAGTTGTTATTAAAGGTTGGCACGACATGAATAACGTGAAAACCAGGCATTCCTTGCCAGCGCTCATCATTCATTAAAGCACCTTCCTTGCCAACATCTTTACTTTACTTTTATTTCTTTTCTATTCAATTATTTCCAAAACCAACTTCAAAACAAAACAACTTTTTCTCAAAGCAAGTAACAATCAAAGACAATTGAATTCCAAGTCAATCTCTGTGGGATCGATACTTAGCTTAACTACTGGATTACTTGTAGACCGTGTATACTTGCACGCAAAAGACTCATCTTGGCACTATTTTATACTTTTCCAACACATATTTTCTGCCCTTTTTGCCAGCACTACACCTAGAGAGTCTACACTTGCACCATCGAAGACTTCCATGATTGATCTTGAGGGATTTCTTCCTAACTCTATCTTATATTATCTTATATATTCATTCTGTAACACCCCCTACCCGATCTAGGAAATAAACTGGCTTAGGACGTGTTACCAAACAAACATACAAAGAGTCTTAATCAATTTAGTACAATCAACTGAACATGCCTTCGAAAAATAGAGTTATTTAAAACTTTTTAAAAGTTTCAAATATCTAACTTAATCTTCCAATCATATACAAACATGTATTTACATACCATAGACTATACACATCAATCACTATTTCTTAGTATGCTTCTATCTTCTATGTTCTTCAAATCACAAAGTTATTACATTGATTCTACTAACACATAAGATTCCTTGTCATACCTACACATTATTAATCTTAACTCAATTATAAGCTTCCATACCTCTAATCATTTTAAGTCATATCAATCTATGATTAAGATTGTTCAAGTTAACATTAAACCATTGGTTAATAATCTTTAAACTTCCATATTGTACCATTTAATATCAAGATTTACTAACCAAGAGTACCAACTAAGCAACTCATATTACTACCAAACATGTAACCTTAGCAACAAGCATTCAAAGCTTAAACCAATCCTAACCAGACACATATAACCTTTGCATAGCAAGACCGAATACAAAATTCATTGATATCTAGCCATTTACTTATTCTAACCATTAAACTAGCCATTCGAACTACACCATTTTTATTTGGGTTTTAATACATGATAATATAGATATATATTTCAGATTGCAACACACAACCACCAAGGTGGTCTATCAACTTAAGACTCCTACAGATATTTAAAAAACCACCCAATCTTACTAACTATTAATTCATATAAAGCAAGCAACAATCCAAGAAATAGTTAAAGGCCCATTACAAAACTTTGAATACTTATCAAACTTATATACATGTAAAACCAAAATGAATGATCTACATGAACTATACTTACATTCCGACTATGTGCCACCAACTAGGAGTTCTTAAAGGAGATACAAAACGTACTTCTTGTTACTTATGTTCTTGTCCAAGCTCAAAGTTAACCGGAAGCAATGTTACCCTGAAAAGTGATGAAAGAATAGGGTAAGCAAACGCTTAGTGAGGTAGCACTAATAACTGTAAGTAATGTAGTAAATATTTTGTGATCCATTCCTATTCTTTCACCCAAGATTTTCAAATTATGCATACTTCTAACTTGATCATGAATCAAGCTATCTTGGTTTGAAGCATTTGAACTAGCATATTCCTTTATCCAAAGTTTATAAAAGTCCAAGTAAATGCCGACTCAATCAAATAACAAAGCAATATAGACACAAAGAATCACATATAACATTTTATTGACTTGTTTTACTAAACTCGTCAATTATCTAACTTAGCATCTTATAATCATGTTTTGCTTGTTACGAAAGTTATCAAACATAACATATCAAAGACATATTACTTCTCTTGTAAGATATCGAACATAGCTTATTAATGTTATATTTAGGAGATACTTGTATATGTCCAAAACACTCAAATACATACTTGTTTACATGCAAAGTAGTTCCAAATTCATTTACATACATACATACATACGCTTAAAACAATCCACTACTTGTTTGCACTTAATCAAAACAATCCACTATTTATATATATACCATTAGACAATCAAAACAGTCCACAACATGCTTGAATTCATTCAAACAGTCCACTAAACAAGTATATATATATATAAATATACATTGTAAAACAGTCCAAGGCATGTTCTTTTCTACCAAAACAGTCCACTAAACATGTATACACAAATCTACATTGCAAAACAACCCAAGGCATGTCCATTTTTATCAAAACAATACACTAAACATGTATTGCAAAACAGTCCACTAAACATGTATACACAAATATATATTGTAAAACAGTCATGTATACACAAATATACATTGCAAAACAGTCCAAGACATGTTCATTTTTATCAAAACAGTCCACTAAACATGTATACACAAATATACATTGCAAAACAGTACGAGGCATGTTCATTTTTATCAAAACCGTCCACTAAACATGTATACACAAATAAACATTGCAAAACAGTCCAAGGCATGTTCATTTTTATCAAAACAGTCCACTAAACATGTGTACACAAATATACATTGCAAAACAGTCTAAGGCATGTTCATTTTTATCAAAACAGTCCACTAAACATGATTTACTTATCAAATAAGCTATCATACATAACATATTGTAAACATGTGTTACTTGTCTCATAAGTTATCAAAATAACACATTAGTTTAATTTGCAATTTCATGCTTTGTCTTTAACATAGAATAGCATATCAGTACTTATGCGAATGATTACCAACATGTCATTAGTAATTCAACTAGTCATCTTTGAGCCATTAATCATAATTTGTGAGAAATTTCAAATTGCCATAGCTTATTATGAATCATAAGTTTCTTAACGAAAAAGTTACAAAGCAAAACTTATCCAGATTATACATTATTTGTCTTATAAGTTATCCCTTTAATTCATTAGTTGGGTTTCATTATGAAGTCTTAACATAGCCTTGAAATCAAGCATCAACCTAGGTACTCAAATCCCCAACCAACTATCACCAACAGAAAGGTACTCAGAGTACTAGTCAATCCCTCCTACTGTCGCCAAGTGACCACAACACTTCCCTCCTACTGTCGCCAAATAAGGACCGTAGTCCACCCCAAACACGAGCTCAATAAACTCTATGGCATGCCAACTATACCTATGACTGACTCAAAACCAAGGCTTTTCAATTAAATATTATCATATCAAAATTGGAATTGGGCTTAGTTCTTTAATTAGATAATCAATTAACAGATCTTATTCGTATCATAAATGGGCATAGTCCCACATTCTAACAATCACATAAACAAAGCTTATAAGTTATCACATAATGCCAGAATTTTGTTGGAGTATAATTTCACATTCTCATAATCAAATAGTCAAGGCTTGATTCATAGTATATCCACAAGTTTAATTACATGTAACTTTCGAACATAGTATGCATTCCATAGCTTCTTGAACATATTCAATCACATATAGCTTTCAAAACTAGCATGCATTTCATAACACCTCAAACATATCAAGTACATACAGCTTTCATAACATCTCAAACATACTCAATCACGTATAGCTTTCATAACATCTCAAACATACTCAATCACATATAGCTTTCATAGCATCTTAAACATATTCACGTACATATAGCTTTCATAACATCTCAAACATTTTCAAGTACATATAGCTTTCATAGCATCTCAACATACTCAATCACATATAGCTTGTAATTTTTGTACTTACCTTGGCATCCAAGCTTATTCGTACGGGCAAATCTTAGCCTAATGAGTAAGCAAAATTAAACAAAGCAAATCAAAATGCTTGGGGTAGTTTTAATCTATCCCGAGAATTTAAACTACACTCACCTTATATCCCAATGTTATGGGTTATCCTGATCCACTAACACATCCAAGCTTCCTCCATTCAATACTCGATTCATCCGAGCCCTTGATTCCAAACTTTCCTTCTACTTTGACCTTACTTCCAGCTTCTTCTTCCAATCTGTAGCTCAAATAATAAAAAATACATCCATTAATATACATGCCCCTCATCACACATTAACTCAATAAGCTTGACCAATGTTTTCCTTCAAGCATTAGCTATACATATACTAGTCATTTCTCAATTCCATTTTCAAGATAATTCCTTATTTCTAACGTTTAGCAACTTGAGCTATCATCAAAGAACTGTTTCAACATAATAGAATATACACTAAAATTTAAAGCTCTTTATATCTTTACAAACTAGATTTAACCACGGTTTTAAAGGTATAAGCCTCATAATTTAACAAGTTCTATAACAACTTGGAGAATTTTTAGAAGTTTCAAATAAAAACTGTCCAGAGCAGAATCTGCCTCTAGAATTTCTACACTGCCTTCACTTAAAAATTCATAACTTTTGATTTAAAGCTCAAAATCAATCACCTTTTGTTGAAGATTAAACTAGACTCACACATGGTTCTATACATGTAAAATTCATCTTCAAACTCAGCATATTCAATTTTCTATGAATTTCTAAACTTACTGCTATAATAGAGCTTTTCTGGGCAGATTGCACTTAACCTCCAAATCAACTATTCTAAGCACCTCAAAACAACATGTGACTTCAAATAATGTAGGAACCATACAAATACCTCCCTAAACTTAAATTTCCAAAATCATTTAACTTAATTTATCATCATTAACAGCAAGATTTCATACTTTAAACAACATCAGTCCATTATTAAAATCATTAAAACACTATTTTATCCATAATCAACTTACCTTGTGCTTGATTCTTCGATGCACTTCCAGCTCAAAGACTTCAAATTTTCTTTCTTCTACCTTGATAGCTTCAGGAAAGAGAGAGTAAATCCCAAGAGGAAGATGGTGGAATGAATAAATGATTCTCCTCCCCCTCACCACATGGCCAGCTAGTCCTTCTTGCATGGCCACATGGATTCCACTCATCCAAAGTGGTGGAATTACACATGAAAGAAGTAAGCTTCATCCTTATTTCATTTTAATCCTACAACCTACTTACCCCACTTTACAATTTAGTCACTAGCTCATGTATTCTTTCTTGTAATTTAATCCTTAATGTTTTGATCAAAATACTAAATCAACCTCTTAATGCTCATATATGCTCCTTCATACTCGTTGAAATATAATTACTTTACTCATTTGCTAATTGATTTTTAGCTTAATTAGCTCTTTCATTCTCAAATCCATTGACTTACTTATTCAATTGACTCGAATTGAATATTTAACAATTCAAAGATAACATTATCAAGCATGTGATCACTTTATGAAACTCCTAGCTCGGTTTTAGGGGTATTACAATTCTCCTCCCCTTAAAATAAATTCATCCTCGAATTTCCACAGAAATTGATTCAAAGGGTTAGTTATCTAACAAGAATATGGATTCTTTTCCTAATCCATGAAGAATGATCTTTCCTTATAATAATTTACCCAGATATAATGCTTACTTAGTCATCGGTATTTGGAAGATTTTGTCATTCATGATTCATCCTTACACTACCTCCTTCAACGGAGGAACCAACCGAGATCTCATTATCCCGGTCCAAAAGTTCTTTAGACATTCCTACTAACTATTAGCACATAAGAGAGCTTTTATCAGACACAGATCACATGCAATTAGCAAATTTAACTCCTAGGTGGCACATGTAACAAATGATGATGCAACGAGTTTCGGTTTATTTAGAGAATCGGCTAAACCTAGGCTCTGATACCAAATTGTAACACCCCCTACCCGGTCTAGGAAATAAACCGGCTTAGGACGTGTTACCAAACAAACATACAAAGAGTCTTGATCAATTTAGTACAATTAACTGAACATGCCTTCGAAAATAGAGTAATTTAGAACTTTTTAAAAGTTTCAAAGATCTAACTTAATCTTCCAATCATATATAAACATGTATTTACATACCATAGACTATACACATCAATCACTAGTTCTTAGTGTGCTTATATATTCTATGTTCTTCAAGTCACAAAGTTATTACACTGATTATACTAACACATAAGATTCCTTTTCATACCAACACATTATTAATCTTAACTTGATTATAAGCTTGCATACCTCTAATCATTTTAAGTCATATCAATCTATGATTAAGATTGTTCAAGTTAACATTAAACCATTGGTTAATAATCTTTAAACTTCCATATTGTACCATTTAATATCAAGATTTACTAACCAAGATTACCAACTAAGCAACTCATATTACTACTAAACATGTAACCTTAGCAACAAGCATTCAAAGCTTAAACCAATCCTAACCTGACACATATAACCTTTGAATAGCAAGACCGAATGCAAAATTCATTGACATTTAGCCATTTACTTATTCTAACCACTAAACTAGCCATTCGAACTACACCATTTTTATTTAGGGTTTAATACATGATAATATATATATATTTTAGATTGCAACACACAAGCGACCAAGGTGATCTATCAACTTAAGACTCTTACAGATATTTAAAAAAAACCACCCAATCTTACTAACTATTAATTCATATAAAGCAAGCAACAATCCAAGAAATAATTAAAGGCCCATTACAAAACTTTGAATACTTATCAAACTTATATACATGTAAAACCAAAATGAATGATCTATATGCATTATGCATACATTCCGACTATGTGCCACCAACTAGGAGTTCTTAAAGGAGATACAAAATGTACTTCTTGTTACTTGTGATCTTGTCCAAGCTCAAAGTTAACCGAAAGCAATGTTACCATGAAAAGTGATGAAAGAATAGGGTAAGCAAACGCTAAGTGAGGTAGCACTAATAACCGTAAGTAATGTAAAAAATATTTTGTGATCCATTCCTATTCTTTCACCCAAGATTTTCAAATTATGCATACTTCTAACTTGATCATGAATCAAGCTATCTTGGTTTAAAGCATTCGAACTAGCATATTCCTTTATCCAAAGTTTATAAAAGTCCAAGTATATGCCGACTTAATCAAATAACAAAGCAATATAGACACAAAGAATCACATATAACATTTTATTGACTTGTTTTACTAAACTCACCAATTATCTAACTTAGCATCTTATAATCATGTTTTGCTTGTTACAAAAGATATCAAAATAACATATCAAAGACATATATTACTTGTCTTGTAAGATATCGAACATATCTTATCAAAGTCATATTTAGTAGATACTTGTATATGTCCAAAACACTCCAATACATACTTGTTTATATGCAAAGTAGTTCCAAATTCATGTACATACATACGCTTAAAACAATCCACTATATGTTTGCACTTAATCAAAACAGTCCACTATTTATATATATACAATTAGACATTCAAAACAGTCCACAACATGCTTGAATTCATTCAAATAGTCCACTAAACATGTATATATATAAATATATATTGCAAAACAGTCCAAGGCAAGTTATTTTCTATCAAAACAGTCCACTAAACATGTATACACAAATAGACATTGCGAAACAGTCCAAGGCAAACATGTATACACAAATATACATTGCAAAACAGTCATAGGCATGTTCATATTTATCAAAATAGTCCACTAAACATGTATACACAAATATACATTGCAAAACAGTCCAAGGCATGTTCATTTTTATCAAAACATTCCACTAAACATGTATCCACAAATATACATTGCAAAGCAGTCCAAGACATGTTCATTTTTATCAAATCAGTCCACTAAACATGTATCCACAAATGTACATTGCAAAGCAGTCGAATACATGTTCATTTCTATCAAAATAGTCAACTATACATGTATACACCAATATACATTGCAAAATAGTCCAACGCATGTTCATTTTTTATCAAAACAGTCCACTAAACATGTATACACAAATATATATTGCAAAACAGTCCAAGGCATGTTCATTTTTATCAAAACAATCCACTAAACATGTATACACAAATATACATTGCAAAACAGTCCAAGGCATGTTCATTTTTATCAAAACAGTCCACTAAACATGATTTACTTATCAAATAAGCTATCATACATAACATATTGTAAACATGTGTTACTTGTCTCATAAGGTATCAAAATAACACATTAGTTTAATTTGCAATTTCATGTTTTGTCTTTAACATAGAATAGCATATCATTACTTATGCGAATGATTACCAACATGTGATTGGTAATTCAACTAGTCATGTTTGAGCCATTAATCATAATTTGTGAGAAATTTCAAATTGCCATAGCTTATTATGAATCGTAAGTTTCTTAATGAAAAAGTTACAAAGCAAAACTTATCCAGATTATACATTATTTGTCTTATAAGTTATCCCTTTAATTCATTAGTTGGGTTTCATTATGAAGTCTTAACATAGCCTTGAAATCAAGCATGAGCCTAGGTACTCGAATCCCCAACCAACTGTCACCAACAGAAAGGTACTCAGAGTACCGGTCAATCCCTCCTACTGTCGCCAAGTGACCACAACACTTCCCTCTTACTGTCGCCAAATAAGGACCATAGTCCATCCCAAACACGAGCTCAATGGATTCTATGGTATGCCAACTATACCTATGACTGACTCGAAACTAAGGCTTTTCAATTAAATCTTATCATATCAGAATCGGAATTGAGCTTAGCTCCTTAATTAGATAATCAATTAACATATCTTATTCGTATCATAAATGGGCATAGTCCCACATTCTTACAATCACATGAACAAACTTATAAGTTATCACATCATGCCAAAATTTTGTTTGAGTATAATTTCACATTCTTATAATCAAATAGTCAAGGCTTGATTCATAGTATATCTATAAGTTTAATTACATGTAACTTTTTAACATAGTATGCATTCCATAGCTTCTTGAACATATTCAATCACATATAGCTTTCGGAACTAGCAAGCATTTCATAACATCTCAAACATATTCAAGTACATATAGCTTTCATAGCATCTCAAACATACTCAATCACATATAGCTTTCATAGCATCTCGAACATACTCAATCACATATAGCTTTCATAGCATCTCAAACATATTCAAGTACTTATACTTTCATAGCATTTCAAACATATTCAAGTACATATAGCTTTCATACCATATCAAAATACTCAATCACATATAGCTTGTAATTTTTGTACTTACCTTGGCATCCAAGCTTATTCGTACGGGCAAATCTTAGCCTAATGAGTAAGCAAAATTAAACAAAGCAAATCAAAATGCTCGGGGTAGTTTTAATCTATCCCGAGACTTTAAACTACACTCACCTTATATCCCGATGTTACTGGATATCCTGATCCACTAACAAATCCAAGCTTCCTCCATTCAATACTTGATTCATCCGAGCCCTTGATTCCAAACTTTCTTTCTACTTTGACCTTACTTCCAGCTTCTTCTTCCAATCTTTAGCTCAAATAATAATAAATACATCCATTAATATACATGCCCCTCATCACGTATTAACTCAATAAGCTTGACCAATGTTTTCCTTCAAGCATTAGCTATACATATACTAGTCATTTCTCAATTCCATTTTCAAGATAAATCCTTATTTCTAACTTTTAGCAACTTGAGCTATCATCAAAGAAATGTTTCTCCAAAATAGAATATACACTGAAATTTAAAGCTCTTTATATATTTACAAACTAGATTTAACCACGGTTTTAAATGTATAAGCTCATAATTTAACAAGTTCTATAACAATTTGGAGAATTTTTAAAAGTTTCATATAGAAACTGTCCAGAGCAGAATCTGCCTCTAGAATTTCTACACTGCCTTCACTTAGAAAATCATAACTTTTGATTTAAAGCTCAAAATCACTCATCGTTTGCTGGAGATTAAACTAGACTCACACATGGTTCTATACATATAAAATTTATCTTCAAACTCAACATATTCAATTTTCTATGAATTTCTAAACTTACTGCCAGAACTGAGCTTTTCTGGGCAGATTGCATTTAACCTCCAAATCAACTATTCTAAGGACCTCAAAACAACATGTACTTCAAATAGTGTAGGAGCCATACAAATACTTCCCTAAAATTAAATTTCCAGAATTATTTAATTTCTCATCATCAACAGCAATATTCATACTTTAAACAACATCAGTCCATTATTAAAATCATTTAAACACCCTTTCATCCATAATCAGCTTACCTTGTGCTTGATTCTCCCATGCACTTCCAGCTCAAAGACTTCAAATTTTCTTTCTTCTTCCTTGATAGCTTCAGGCAATGGAGAGTAAATCCCAAGAGGAAGATGGTGGAATGAACAAATGGTTCTCCTCCCCCTCACCACATGGCCAGCTAGTCCTTCTTACATGGCCACATGGATCCCACTCATCCAAAGTGGTGGAATTACACATGTAAGAAGTAAGCTTCATCCTTATTTCATTTTAATCCTACAAGCTACTTACCCTACTTTACAATTTAGCCACTAGCTCATGTATTCTTTCTTGTATTTTAATCTTTAATGTTTTGATCAAAATAATAAATTAACCTCTTAATGCTCATATATGCTCCTTCATACTCCTTGAAATATAACTACTTTACTCATTTGCTAATTGATTTTTAGCTTAATTAGCTATTTCATTCTCAATTTTATTGACTTGCTTATTCAATTGACTCGAATTGAATCTTTAGCAATTCAAAGATAACATTGTCAAGCATTTGATCATTTTGTAAAACTCCTAGCCCAGTTTTAGGGGTATTACACATTCTATTCTTTTACGAACATTCATTCACATCTTATATGTTTGAATAACCATTTCATTTATGTCATTTATATTTATGCCATGATTACATTTAGTGTTTCACATCATATCTTATGTTATTATAATATCCATTCATTATATACTATGAGTTCCATATTATATGAATAAGATGTTCATGCATACATAACCTATAGTCCATATCTTTATCGTCCAGGGGTGCCTCCAAAATTTGTGTTTTTTAACCAAAGGGTACTTCTAAAAGTTGTCTCTTCACCAACAACCATGTTTCTTCATCAAAATCATGTCTCTTCATCAAAGTTTCCTTCCAAAAGTCATGACTATTCAATCTGAGGGACATGTCTTTTCATGTGAAGAGGTTCTTCCAAAAAACATGACTCTCTATTTATGTCCCTTCAGAAAGACAACATTCCACGTAGAGATGCAAGTGAAAGAATACATCACTCACCAAGGGTTATGGATGGCTACAATGGGTGGAAAACTTGAGAAGGTATAACTCATCATCCAAGCACCGTGTTGGTTCCAAATGGCTCCTAGCTCTTCACTTAATGGCCGACCATTCTTCACTCTTCAGGGTACCTTTTCAACACCTTTTTGTAAGCCTATAACTAGGCAAGTCATTTGGCATTTTAAGAACAAAACTCATTACATTTAATACAAAGCATATTTGTGAGAATTTTTCTTTTTTGTTCTTTTAAGAACTATATCAACTTATCAAGTCTTGTACTTGTGGCGTTATCCCCATCTTTGATACTTGTGGTTCCTAGTTTCATAACTAGAGGGTCTAAGTCATGTTCCATCTGATCCAAGGTTCTTATAATGTTCGAGTCTATGCTCTTTATAGCATAGATTCTTCCTTGATCTTAGGATCATTCTATCTTTACTTCCACCCTTCCAAACATCTATTACCATCTTTATATCATCACCACCATCTTCATGCCATCCCCATACTTAAAACTAGCCCATAAACACCATCATTTTTCATCATTTATCGTTCTTTTTCCTAAACCAACACCACGCCTACATCTTATCCTACCTTAAACAATTTTTTGATAGCCTTCTTGTATTAGAATGACTACATGCTTCCAACAACCGGGAAACAATCAAGCAAGCATTCTTCACCAACAACACAAGAGTGCTCGTGAATCACTAATATTGTGGCAAGGAAAAGTAAATTGAAGCAATTGTCAAAGAACAAACAGATGTTGTAGCAAATACTCTAATAAGGATGGATGATGGGTTTATTACTAAGTATAATGCTAACTATTATTCGAATGCTATAGCAACGAGTACGATGCTTATTTATTCGATAGGATTTCGTATATACTCCTAAACTATGTCTAGCTAGAAGTTGATAACATGTTGTTATGGCGAGACATGTCTGCTTTAACCTTAGCAACTTATTACCTATTTAAGTTCCCCTTATTAGTCGTTGAAATCCTAAACTTATGTCTAACCCAGATTAGAACTCAAGCTAACAGCTTAAGCTCCACTGTTTACGTGGTCTAACTCAACTCTCTCGGTATTAAGTCACAATTCAATAATCAAAGGCCTCTCTCGATAGCTCTTACAAGATTAAGCATTAAGTATAATGAATAGAATAGATAGGAAATAGATGTTATAGCATTGAATAATAATTAAACAAAGTATCTTATGCCATACGGTAGTTTGCATTGAATCCTCATCAATATTAAGTCACAATTCAATAACAAAAGCCTCTCGATATTATCCATTTTGCTTATGCTTAATTTTATCCTATTTTATGCCATACGATAGTTTGTATTGAATGCTTATTATCCCCTAATATCTTGGCAGACTTAGGAGATGAGGATTATTTGCCAAATACTGAGAAGAGAAACTTCTACAGAAGATATTCAAGTAGATGAACTTACACCTAAAGTAAATCTACCCCTTAGGAGTAAAAGATTGAATCCTCATCATGTTAATTGTTTGAAAACTCGCTATAGATACATAGGTGTTAAAAGTAATTAACTTAGGGTATTGCCATCAACAGAGGCAATAATAATTTAAAATTTGTTCAGCAATAAAACCAAGGTTTAAACATAATTGATCGCTATCATCGCTAGTGTAAAATCCAAGCATCCTTGGCCAAGTCTACCAATCATCTTTACACTTTTATTTGTTAGCCTACCCGAATCTTTGCTTTAGTTTTCGTGATCATTTTCTCAATCAATTACCATCATCTTTATTTTTTATACTTCACACGTATTTATCATGGCATTTAATTCATGGACAATCTCTGTGGATACAATACTCTCTTACTACTATATTACTTGCTGACCATAAATACTTGCATGCAAAAAGACATAGTCTTGGCATTATTTATTTAACTAATTAGGTAGAATCCTTAAGCTTTTGCCAAGCAGTATATAAGTTGACAAGTTTTTGGCACCGTTGATGGGGATTGCAACGGGATTAATTCTTTTGATTTTTACTTGCTTCTGTTTTTTGTTTTACTTATTACATGTTATTTGGTGTATGACCAGGAGCTGCATTGCGAAGGAAGATTTACAATATGACCTAGAGATTGAAAGAACCCTACACAGGATAAAAAGAAAATGTCAAGAAAAGGCTCATAATAGGAATGGTGGAGTAGATGAGGTCCTAAATAATGCCAACAACTAAGAGAATTCGGCAATACATGATGGGATATCGCCCACTCTTGTTGTTGATGTTGAGATACCTAAAGAATAACCTTTTAGAGAACACTCAGAACCAAGCATGCATAATTTGTTACCATGTCTGATTGGTCTAGAGGTAAATTTAACTAATTTTAAGCTTAAACCGGTAATGATTCAAACACTATTGAAAGTAGGTTAATTTGATGGATCACCTACTGAATACCCAAGGCAGCATTTGAAGCAATTTGTGGAGGTTTGCCAACTATTTCAGCAACCTAGTGTGACTGAAGAGACAATAAAGCTGAGGTTATTCTCATTCTCTTTGAGAGATAGAGCAAAATTGTGGCTAAGCTCTTTGCCACCTGGTTTAGTTGCTTCGTGGGCAGATTTATGCCAGAAGTTTCTTCTAAGATTCCAGCCACCTAAACTTAATGCCAAGCTATAGAGTGAAATCATTACTTTTAGGTAGGTTGATGATGAGACTCTGTATGATGCCTGGGAGCGATTCAAGGACCTATTGAGAAGATGCCCCATGCATGGATTCCCTACTTGGACCCAGAAGAAGACTTTTTATAACGGGCTCAATGCTTATGCTAGGACTGTTGTTGATGCTTCGACAAAAGGTTCATTGCTATAAAAGAATTACACTAATGCTTATGATATCCTCAAAAGAATTGCCACCAATGATCTTCAATACCCTACTGCTAGATTGGGAACCGAGACAAAAGTAGTTGAAAATTAGAGCTTGATGCACTGTCATCTATCAATGCTCAAATTTCCAACCTCACTAACATAGTGAAGACAATGCAAAAGCCTACTAAAGTCCGAGAAGTGAAGGCATTAGAACCATTTTGCACTATTTGTGGAGAGGATCATAATGTGGAAAAATGCCCAGCAAACCTAGATTTGGTGAATTTTGTTGGTAATTTTAACCACAATATCAACCCACGCTCTAATACTTATAATGCAGGGTGGAAGCAGCATCCAAAATTTTCATGGGTGAACTAGGGAGGTAACCAATTTAATGCCCAGCATCAGAACATCAATGCATCGCTAGGATTCAACTAGAATGCGATGCCATAAAGAGCACAAAATAATTTTCATATAGGGCAGTGATCGTTCAATTAGAGCACCATAACAGAGTATATGGAGTGAAATGATGTGATTGTTCAGAGTTTAGCATCATCTATGTAAAAATTGGACGTCCAGCTAGGATATATTTCCAACGTACTCAGTACCAGACCTCAAGGAACTTTGCCAAGTGATACGGAGGATGCTTGGCAAAAAAGAAATAAATAGTACAAAACAGTCACCTTCTAGAGTGGCAAAGAAGTTGGGAATGAAACACCTATCAAACAGCCAATTGTTCTCCAAGAAGAGAAGATGGTACAAGCAGAGAAACCCAAGGATGCTGAGAAAGGAGAAGCAAGCACCAGCAATGTTAGATCGCAATTTGACGCTAACAATATCTCGAAAAAACTAGCAGAGCCATCAGTTGCCTATCCACCACCACCTTTTTCCACAAAGGCTCCAGAAACACAAGTAGGATCAATAGTTTAAGCGATTCTTGGAAGTCCTTAAACAACTACAGATCAACATACCACTAGTGGAAGCTCTCGAACAAATGCCCAACTACTTTAAATTTATGAAAGACATCTTGCCCAAAAAGAGAAAGTTGGGTGATGTCGAGACTGTCGCACTTACTAAGGGATGCAGTGCAATGATAACTAAAAAGTTGCCACCAAAAGCCCTAAGAGTTTCACTATTCCCTACACGATTGGCAATAAATTTATGGGTAAAGCACTATGTGATCTAGGAGCTAGCATTAACCTAATGTCAATGTCAGTTTTCAAGAAACTTTGTATTGGAGAAACAAGGCCTGCCATAGTAACACTTCAATTGGCATGTCGATCGTATGCACATCCTAAGGGTAAGATTGAGGACGTGTTGGTAAAGGTAGATAAATTTATATTCTATGTCGACTTTATTGTTTTAGAATATGATGTCCCAATAATATTGGGAAGTCCATTTCTTGCCACGGGTATGACTTTAATTGATGTTAAAAAAAAGTGAGCTTACTATGTGTATAAATGACCAGCAGGTTATATTTAATGTGTTTCAAGCTCTTAAGTGCACAGATGAACCTGAAGAATGCCAAGCTATTGAACTAATAGAGTTCATTTTTAATGTGAACATAGCACAATCTGCCAGGGAATAGAAGTTGATGCCATGGAGCAGAATGATGATGATGATGATGTATTGAGCGACGAATTTGAAGAGTCAATAATGCTGAATGATGTTATGAGTTATTATAGGAAACTTGAATCACTTGAGTTGGCGGGAAGAGAAGTCAAAGCACCAAATCCATCTATTGAGGAGCCGCCGAACTTAGAGCTAAAACCATTGGCAAGTCACCTTAAATATGCTTATCTAGGAGACAATTACACTTTGCCAATGATCATTGTTGCTGATTTGACTGAGCACTAGGAGGAAAGATTGCTGGAGACATTGGGCAATTATAAGCAAGCCCTAGGGTAGACCATAGCTGATATCCGAGGGATACACCCAGTAATCTGCATGCACAAAATTATTTTAGAAGATACTCGTGACAAAACAATTGAGGCCCAAAGGATGTTGAATCTCAGCATGAAGGAGGCAGTCAAAAAAGAAGTCATAAAATGATTGGATACCGAGATAATCTATCCTATTTTTTGATAGCTCGTGGGTTAGCCCAGTGTGTGCCAAAAGGGGTGGAATAATTGTAGTTTGTAACAAACAAATTAATTGATTCTCTCATAGACCGTGACGGGTTAGAAAGTATGCATGGATTACAAAAAGCTAAATAATGCCACCCAGAAGAACCAATTTTTGGTCCCTTTTATCGATCAGATATTGGATAGACTAGCAGGAAAGGTATTTTATTGCTTTTTGGATGACTACTCGGGCTATAATCAAATTGCCATCGTTTCAGAAGATCGTGTGAAGACTACGTTTACCTATTCATATAGGACATTTGCCTTTAGAAGAATTGCCTTTGGATTGTGTAATACTTCAGCAATGTTTCAGCGTTACATGATGTCGATCTTCTAGGATATGATCGAGAATAATTTAGAAGTCTTCATGGATGACTTTTCCGTCTTTTGCAAAAGTTTCGAGGAATGCCTTCAGAGTTTGGAACTTGTTCTTTAAAGATGCATTGAGACTAACTTGGTCCTGAATTGAGAAAAATACCACTTTATGGTGAATAAAGGCATAGTTCTAAAGTGACCAAAATGGGATTGGAAGTAGACAAGGCAAAGGTAGAGGTAATTAAACAATTGCCATAACCCACAAGTACTAAAGGTATCAAAAGTTTTTTGGGATATGCGGGTTTTTATCGTCGCTTTATTAAAGATTTCTCAAAAATTTCTAAACCTTGATGCTTACTTTTGGAACAAAATATTGCTTTTACGTTTGACGACCCTTATTTGAAAGCTTTTTAGAAATTGAAAGACAGGTTAATCAATACCCCAATAGTCATGGTACTGGATTGGAATGAGCCGTTCGAGATTATGTACGATGCCAGAGACAATGTCATTAGAGCTGTGTTAGAACAAAGGCATGGAAAAATTGTCCATACCATTTATTATGCTAGTAGATCATTAAATAAAGCTCAGCTTAACTGCCCAACAATCGAGAAGAAGTTTCTTGCAGTTGTCTTTGCATTTGACAAATTTAGATCTTACCTTGTGGGTAGTAAAGTTGTGGTATACACAAACCACTCGACAATCAAATACCTCTTAGCTAAGAAGGATGCCAAGCCCAGATTGATCTGATGGACACTCTTATTATAGGAGTTTAATCTTGAGATATGAGAAAAGAAGGGAAGTGAGAACATGGTGGTTGATCATTTGTCTTGGTTAGAGCACCATAATAGGGATGGCAACTTTCTTGCAATCAAATATGACTTCCTTGATGAACAGCTGCTTGCCACCACTGTCATACCATGGTATGCTGACATAGTCAACTACTTGGTCAGCAATATATTACGATTGGATTTGTCAAGTATTGCCAAAAAGTGATTTTTAAGAGATATCCGGCAATATTATTGGGATGAGTCATTCTTGTTCAAACAGTGTGTCGAGCAAGTTATTCGACATTGTGTTCCAGAAAATGAACAACAAAAAATTCTTCAGCTATGTCATGCGACACCATATGGAGGTCACTTTGCCGAAATAAAGATAACAACCAAAGTGTTGCAGTCAGGATTTTTCTGGCCAATATTATTCAAGGGTGCCTATTATTTTTCCAAGTCATGTGACAGGTGCTAGAGAACTGGAAACATTTCCAGCAGGCATCAATTTCCACTTCAAAATATCATGTCTGTTGAAGTGTTTGACGTATAGGGTATGGGTGGCAATTTCTATATACTCATGGTAGTAGATTATATTTTGAATAGGGTCGAAGCCATTGCTCTCCCAACAAATAATGCCAAGGCAGTAGCCAAGTTCCTGTACAAGCACATCTTTACCCGATTCGGTGCCCCCAAGCCATTATGTAGGATAGTGATACGTATTTTTAAATGTCATTTAATTACTAAAGCTCTCGCGAGTATAGAATCCATCAAAGAATTGCCACTTCCTACTACCCTCAAACAAATGGCCAGGCAGAAATTTCAAACAATGAGATCAAAAACATATTGGAGAAGACCGTGAATCCAACTCAGAAGGATTGGTCATTGAGGCTATGTAACACCCCATTCTCGGTCTGGTAGGATTTTGGGTCGAAAACTGTTACAAGTGAACAAAATAGTGAATGGATTACTAAATCGATAACTTGGACTATAAACAGTGAATTAACAACATTGATTTGATGCAATGCTTGACTATAGTCAATGCAACTCATTCAAATTATGAACATGGACCAATTAATAACTTATGCAAGTTTAAGGACTAAATTGTAATTCTTGCAAATTTTGAGGACTTATTGATAATTATGGTTTCCAAAGTGGAATTCTATACTTGATTATCTTGTAAATAAAATTTCAAAGGTTTTGGAATCCATTTACACTTTTAATTAACCCATATTTGAATTAGTGACCATTTTGAAAAGTTTCCAAAACCAGCTAACCAACTTAACTAACTTACTAATATTGGTACCGGCACTCAAGAGGCCATACTAGTACGCCCTTATAATATTTTCTTTTGAACCTCAACCCCGTATCGGTACACAACGTATTGTACTAGTACGAGGATTCAGTGCCTTCATATCGGTACGAGACCATTATCGTACCGGTACACATGCTATAGTAAAATTCCAGTGTTGGTTTGCGTATCAGTACTCTTATATCCGTATCGGTATGCCTTAATGCTTTATACAAATTTTGCATGACTGTACCAGTACGACATCTCCCATACCAGTATAAATAGATTAACATTGCCCCATATCACCCTATCAGTACCGGTACGACACCACCCGTACCGGTACGCCTGTGCCTGTAATGTCATATTTTGTCAAGGTTTTATCCAATTTAAAGGCCTTAACCGTGTCCAAAGTTTACCAGCAAGCTTATAACTTTTATTTCTATATGCATGTCAAATTTCATTCCAATACAAATCCATTTACTATGTTTTCCCTTATTGATGCATCTTATGCCATTTTTCCCAATTTGTCAAAGCACTAACATACCATATTTCAAATCTTAACTCATTTAACATTGTGAACAATGCATACGCACAAAATACATCATTTTAGACTTATTCCTTATCATACAACATTTATCTAACATCATATCACCAAAATGATCATTTCATAACTTGATTACTTAATCTTCACATTTGCTTTATTAATCAAAGCATATAATACTTTGATAATCATGTTCAGCTACATCATTCCTTATCTTTTTCTAGTACTTCGTGATTATGCACCTTGTAGACTTATCTTAATTACTCTTTTTCATACCACAACACATACCTCATGTTTACACATTCGTATCTAAACACAAGCTATATGCCATCTTTTTGATGAGTTATAAGGTACAAATATACATTACTCAAAGATCTTGGAGAGTGACTTGCAACCTCGAACCACAATCACATCCTCGGATATCTTGAACCTGAAATGATGCATGGAAATGAATGCATTAGGCATACTTTGCCTAGTGAGGTAGTAACCCAATAACATCATGATGAAAATAACAATATGAATCATAAGAACCGATATAAATGATGAATATGGTGACCTCAATGAATGCACATCCATGCATAAACAATGTTCAATGTCATGAATCCATTCCCATGTCTTGCTTTTGTATACCTATACGATAATCTTATCCAATCTTGCTTATCTTTTAACATTGTTTGCCTTGGAACACATTTAGACATAGGTAGAATTGGTCCGTGTTTAAGTAAGCTCAAAGCACAAAGCAATGGCTTGTATCAATGTAATAACAATAATACTCCCTCCACAATCCTTCATCATCTCCCCCTAACCTCCAACATCGACAATATAGGGTCAATACCCTTGAGCCGTAGCTCATAGACCGTAGTCCAAATATACCATGTACCATGCCAAAGTGTCAAAGGGCTTTTATTGCAAGGCAACTTACATGTCTTATAACTTAATAGTAGGAAGTTATTCTTGTTCGATAGTTGAGCCTTAGCTCCAATAATTCTTGTTGATTCGATAGTTTTATCAATACCATAGCCTTGCTAATACAATATCTTTTTCAATACAATAAACTTATCATTTCCATGTTTTCATTGATGCAATGCTTTAATCAATGCTATAAATTTGCCGATGTAATGAACTTACTAATGCAATAATCTTGTCAATGCAACATGATGCAAAACAACATGAAAAAGACTTACCAATGCTTTCCAATGCTATAGATATTGCCACCAATTGCTCTATATGAGCCAATGAACAATTCAATAACAATCATACAATAAAATGAAGAAGATAATACAACAAGGATGACACCTAGACATCCAAACCATGAACTACGCTCACCAACTTTCCAAAGCTATAGATGGTCACCTATATGGATTCCTTTGTTCTTCGACTTGGCTTCCTTAAATACATAGATAAGTTTCCAGTTTTTACCTTGTTTACAAGACAAAGACAATGACATGATTTCAATAATTTTCCATATTTAATCATATAGAATCGAAATAGAATTTTCTATGTTTCTTAAAAGCAAAGGTGAGTTTTTGCATAATAGGTTTACCTTGAATAAGGTTAGAGTGGAGGAGAAATAAGGATTCAATGAAAATTCCAAGTTTATAAAACTTCATCAATGGAGGTGTGTGCTTATACAAAGGGAGGTGCTTGCTTATTCAAAGGTTTGAAGAAGATGAAGAAGAGTATTTGTTTTCATTTTTTCTTATTATCACCCGAGGAAATATCTTATGGCTTATAGCCTTCTATAATTTCCTTCTTTTCATCTGTTTTTACAATCATGCCACAAATTTCCACCTATGCACTCTTAGGACAATGTGAAAATTAAGCTTTTAATCCTCCAAGAACCTTTCCTTCCTATGAAGAAAGGCCATGGTCAAATTACACTCGAAGTCCTTGTATTTCTTAACTTTTTCACTATGGCACCTTAACTTTGATTCCTTCCAATTTAGTCACTAATCATACTTCCATTCCTTTCATTTTAGTCACTAGATGAACTAATGACATCCCTAGCCTTTTCTTTTAGCCGTAACTTAAATCTATGTTACTTTATGCATCATTTCTAACTTTTAATCAATAACTATATAATTCCAATTTTTATGATTTAGTCCCAATATTTAAAATTGAGTCACTAATTAATCAATTCCAAATTCTTAATCCTATTTTAATATCTTTCTTACTCGATCGAAAACAAATTTTTTGATTACCAAAAACTAAATCCCGACTAGGCCGGTTTTCGAGATATTATAGGCTAGATAATTCCTTGTAGGCATACAGAATAGCTTTTAAAACCCCATTTGGGAACTTCCAAATGCAAGCTTGTGTTTGGGAAGCCATGCCATCTTTCGGTTGAGTTAGAGCACCAAGCTTATTAGCCAACCAAACAGTTGAACATGGAATAGAAGGCTATAGGAGAGAAGCGTCTGTTAGAACTTAATGAGCTGGAGGAGTTTAAAGCACAAGCCTATGAAAATGCCAAGCTTTATAAAGAAAAAACAAAGAGGTGGCACGATAGCAAAATATTGCCAAGATAGTCCGAAGATGTTCAATTTAAGGCTTAAGTTGCTTCTAGGTGGTCAGGAACCTTTGAAGTTGCCAAGCCTTATAGTCATGAAGCAGTAGACATCAAGGACTTAAAAATCAGGAGAACCTTCAAGGTGAATGGCCAGAGACTGAAGAATTATTGGGAAAGAAGTTAAAAGAATGCCAAGGAGACTATTCTCCTTGCAAGATTTAGTGAATTCCGTCATCTTAGTTTGATCATTGTAAATAGTTTAGGACAGTTATTTTCTTTTAAGTACTCAGGATATCTTAGTTTTATTATTTTATTTTTTTCTTTTATTTCTTTTTCTATTTTGAAAGGTTTCTTTGAGTTTTAGCACATGTAATTTTGTCAAGGTAGTATGCCAAGCCCTACTAGCATTTGAACACATGTAACGATCCAGATTTTTGGATCTAAGATTCAAGTTGACCCGAGGCATGGGCTTCGCGATTGGGCCACAATTTTGGGCCCTTGGGAGTCTTTTGGGCTTGATCTTGGTTGTTGGGCTTGTGTTGATGGTTAGGGTTTGAGTTAGGAAAATGTCATGAGGGTAAAATGGTAATTTCATAATTTGATAATGGGAAAGAGGGAGGTGTTATGTTTTCTCTGCAGAAAAGAAGGGGGATGACCTCATTGTGTTTTCCCTTGTCTCCGTCATTCCTCTAAACTCACCTCCCATCCAAAAAAAACCAAAACCTAAAGGTTGAATCTTTGAGATTTGTGGGGGAAATCTCATTTTACCTGTAGAGGGAAAGTTGCTAAGCAAGAAAGGATCTTTATTTTGAGGTAAGCTTTGCTTGGAATGATGGTGGAAGAGGGTTAGCTAGGGTTTGAAGAAGAAGAACGAGATTGGATCTTTGAGGGTTTCTTCATCAGCTTAAATCCAAGGTTAGTACACTTCTAACTTTTGTGTGTTCATGTGCATCATCATTTTGCTATGGTTGTTTGATTTGTGATGTTTTGGTTGAGTTAGAGCCTGGTTGATCACCCATGGCAAAACTTGTAATTTTTTATGTTTAAAGGTAAAAATGGTTAGAAACTCACCTAATGACTCTTCATAAGTGGTAGGAACGTTTTGGGACTTAACCATGGAGGTTAAGGGTAGGATTGGTGAATTCTTGAGCTCTAGGTTTCAAAATCGAGACTCGAGTACCGATACAAGGTGGTTGTGTATCGGTAATCCTTTGTATTTTGGGAGGCAGGTTGTGAGGGGCGTACCGTTACACCTTCCCATGTATCGGTACCCCTCGCTTGCTTTGAATTCTAATAATGCTTTAGCATACTGGTACGCTAGGGCGTATCGATACCCATTGTTACATTGCCTAGAAAGGCTTTGTATGCCGGTATGCTAGGGTAGGCGTATCGGTACGGGTAAGGATCGGTACGGGGCAATCCCAGTATTGATATTGAGTACTGATATGGAACGGAGCGTATCGATACAGCTTGGGGGCCAATTTTTTCGAATTTAAATAGAGTATCGGTACTCATGGTGGAGTATCCATACCTAGAGGGGAGTACTAATACTTACTTTGGAGTATCGATACTCGCTAGCAATCTATCCAAGTTTTTACGTTTTGAGTTTGGGGGTTCTATAAATTGTGGCTAAGGTACTAATAGGTCTCTTATGATATAAAATGAATGGTAAAACCAAGAATGTGTGTTTCTTCTTGCTTATATCGATTAAATGGCTAATAGAGTATCAAAATGAAAGTAAATTGCTCGGGGTAGCAAATTTAGGGATCCTTGGTGGATCATTTGTAGTTGTGCCAGGTAAGGGCGCTTGTTTGGTTATGAGTCTTTGTTTGATGGGATCCGGATACCCAGTGAATGAGTGTTGCAACACATGAAGGCCATCCGATGTGAGATTCTGGGTGATGAAACAAAGGCTATCCGATGCGAGATTCTGGGTGATGCTATTTGCTCGATGCGAGATTTTGAGCCCCACTCAATGCGAGATTTTGAGGGAAGACTCAATGTGAGATTTCGAGTATACCGCTCGATGTGAGATTCTGAGCAGCTCGATGTGAGATTTTGAGCATGGATGGGTTTCCCAATGTCGGGTGACATTGGGCCTCACTCCTAGTTTATTTTTCTATATGTTATTGTTGTTGGGGTACTGGTTGTTCTATAGCATGTGTTTAGGCAGTTATGGTAGCGTCATTGCTTTATCCTATCTTGGCATCATATTTCATATCATGCTCTTAATTATGATTCACCTGAATCATGGCCGAGTGGTTGTGTATACACTGAGCTTTGTTAGCGCAGCATTATGAATCGTTAGGTTATAAGGTTTGGCATGTTCTTGGAGGAGCACCATCAGTGGAGGATTCCAGTGCCTAGTTTGTTTAGAGTGTAGTACTTAGGTCTTTGTGCTATGTATTCGTAAAAACCTATTGTACATCATATATTGTAATTTGTATTTGGAATTTTAAAATGATTGAGTCAAATGTTTTATTTATGTAATTTCAAATGAGCTCCACTTTATATGTTTTAAATATTCATTACGTATTTTGGGTTTGAAATCTAATGGGTTTTTAATAAATGATTTGTGGATTGGGCTAAACTAGGTCAAAATATTGTGGTAACGGGTTTGGCTTGGGGCCCATATGTGACATCCGGGTCGAGGGTGTTACATTTAGTGGTATTAGAGCCTAGGTTTAGCTAGTTCTAAAAAAACCCCATGGTGGTTAGGTGTCGTGGATAGGTGTCTAGCGAATACGAGCCCTTGTGTCTAAGTTTTACTCTTTCAAGACTAGAATATAGATGGTGTGCCCCGTGTTCGCGTGTGTCGCTGGTTGCGACATTAAGATAGATTTGATTGAGGTCATGATGGCTATAATGTTAGCTGATTTCTTCGAAATGATTTTGAGATCGAAGTTATCTCAAATGTTAAGCTTGGGTTTATGAAGGAATGGAAGAGTTGAGGGTGTGCCCTCCTCTCATCGCTTGAGAAGTAATCATGGTTATGTGCCGTAAGTTACCTTAAAGCCTTGAGTTCTTGGTGAGAACCTCCAGTGGTGAGATTCTACGTGTTGGTAGGTAACCCTTATAGAACGAACAAGAGGATTTTCTTTTGATTGACAATGGTAGAGTTTCGATCGGGGATCTCATCATTCGTAGTAAGTGAACCTTAATGGTGGGTACCATGTGATGGGGATGTAGCACGCTTGGCAGATATGTATTTTCGTCTTATGTGGAGAGGTACATGATGGTTGTGAGTTTCCAAGTACGTTCTTAGTAAGCTAAATGCCCTGAGATCTCGAGCAAGGTATGCTTGTTGCGGTTGTTTATAGTAGTGGCCGAAAGGACATCGTGGGTTCTGTGCGAGGTGATGCTGAAGTATGGCTTGAGAATACGTGGTTGATAGATACAATGGAGTTGTCTTGTAAATGAATTGATATGATCTTGGCCACCGGTTGTTGTCTGGTCATGAGCTAGCTTGAGATGACAAGTGTAGTGTTGGAAGCTTCGAGGTTTCGGGGGAACCAAACCCAGGGTAATGGGAAAGACAAACTACCATCTTCTGAATGCGGTTCAGACCAGTTGGTTTGGCAGCGCGAGGTTGACCAAGGAAAGTCGTGAAGGGATCTATGTTCTTTTAATGGGATGAGCGTTATTGTTACGAATCTAAGTATAGTAAAAGGGGGTTGAGAAAGGATGACCTGATCGATCGGATTGATGGTTAAGAAACACTCAGAGGGATCTGAGAATGATGTGGAATAGTCTTAAGGAAATCCTGACTGTATTGCCTTTTTCTTAAGGGCAATGCATACAAATGGTGAGAGACCATAGAGTTAGGACCACAGCCTGTTTTCTCAAAGTGGGATGTTCCTTGGGTGAGTCAGGAAAAAGGTATGGCAGTGAAGCTCTTATAAAGAAGATGAGGGATTAGTTCTTGCAGTCGATTTAAGGTGTCAAGCAGCGTTGGGTATGAGTAAGATTTTTTTTTACGGTTGAGCTGTTATGCCCAAGGTTTGTTGCTATCGAAGAGTAAAGGTGGTTAAGGCTAGATATGGATCCAAAGTTAACATATTGATGCACGGGCTAACAGTTTTACCTGGGATATTCTCTGAGTTAGTTGTTAGTACGAAGCACTCACATGACCTTAGAGCCAATATTGAGTCAGTGAGGATTCTGTAGACTGTGTTGAAGGGAATTAGAAAATCATAAGTTTCTTCTCAAGCCCTATTCAGAGGAGGGTTTATGTTTCGAGCGGATCAAAAGAGTTGTTGTAGATCAGCCGGGGTTGGTCAAAAATCTAAATTGAGGGTTTCATAGGGGGCTTCTCGATTTTTGCTATAACAGAGACTATTAATGGTTCAGCCCTAACGTCCTTTCCACCGGTTCGTGAGCCTTGTGGTTGACATCACCTTGAGGTATGTTTCTTCTTGAGGAATTTGTTATGAGTGCCAGACATCAGGTCACATGGCAAAAGACTGCTCAATTGTGGATGACTATTTACCGGTTCAGTCTTTGAGGTTGACTTCTTCTGGGCATAGTCAAGGTTCTTCGAGAAGTGGTGTTGGGTCGTTGTCGAAGTATCATGGTGGAGGTCAGGTAAGATCTACAGTTAGAGTCATCGCACGAGCTTTTGTTAAACAATATGTTTTTCATACCTGAAATGACAAGCTTGTTACCAAGAGTGTGTTAAATGATTTGGTCCCATTGTGGTTTTCAATTTCTTGATGGCAGTTTGATTTCTTGTTCTTACCTTGGCAGAGATTTTATTAAGCATGTTCTATGATAAGTCTCCTCGAGGTGGATATTGGTTTGGCAAATTAATGGATTGGTAAGTGTTGGTAAGTAAAGGTTCCACCATGGACGGTGTGTATGGTTTAGAGTAACAGTCTCTATAGACTTGTTAGACTTATCCTTGGTACGGGTTGGTCACGTGAGTGCGAGGAATGCCTTCGTTTCCAAGCAAGAATCTCAAAGTTGGGGTTTGAAATGAACTAGTTGCTGGTAATGCACGTGAAGAAATCCTATCTCTTCGGCTTGTGTGTTGTGCTCATGTGGTGCTAGTTGAAGAAGACCTTGTCGGTTGCGAGGCGTTCTTAGTTCGCATAGTTGACGCACGGGTGGGAGTCTGTGGGTTAGAGCGGTGGACGTGCAAGTGGTTATCGAGGTGCTCTTCGAGGGTTGAGCGAGATAACCTCTTGATCGTAGAGTAGTACCCATGATAAGGGATGTGTTGAGTTCAGTATTAAGTGTTCGTCACCTTGTGGTCTGACATCTATCGAACCTCTTGTGTGAGAACTCCTTAGTAGAGGAGGGGGCGCAGGCGATGTCGCCCAGGGGTTCACCTTGGGATGTGCTTATATTGGTATAGCGAGATATAGTGATGTTAGTTGTTGTAGGTCGATGTATAAAAATGAAAGGCCAGTATTTGTTTTTCAGGGCTGATGATCTTGTTAATATTAAAGAGTTTTGAGATTCCTGTAAGATTGTTCAGGATGTTGGTCTCGTAAGTTGAAGGTTGAGAATTAGTGTTAAAATTTGGGGTTTGATGCGATGTTTTAACTCTAAGGGAAAGTTGAAGAGTGTTTTGGACTTACGAATGTGTTGAGATAATCTTAAGTTCGATGAATAGAAGGTTGCTTATATGGGTTTGAGATGGATTGTTTTCATGTATGGTGACAGTGTAAAGATGTTTCAAATGGCTTTAGAGAAATGTGGGTTTGGTTAAAGTTGTCTGGAATTGGATTCATGTGTTATAATAAGTTGTGTTGGGAGAACCATTAGGAATCTTGAAGGACTTGCTAAAGTTTTAGCACCAACGCTAGTCAGAATTTGGTGGTTGGGAGTGAAAGAGAGTGCTTGAACCTTTGAAGATAGTTTGGTGGTTTGATCCCTAGTAGAGCTTGGTTGTGGTAACAATTTTCTTTTGGAACCAAAGTGGCTTGGCTAGTAGAATTGCTTGATCGTGGATTCGTATATGCTTATGTCATAGTGTGTTCAAGTAAATGAGGTATTAAGTTTTGTATTAGTTAACCAAGTTGCGAAAGAAGGTTGTGTTTTCATGTTAGATTGATGATAGAGCTCAATTAATAGGGTTTACTTGTTCTGAGCATAGGGGTTAAGGTGTTGCTATATGAAGAAGTGCCCTATGGTATGTCGTGAAAAAATGTCACTTTAGGGACGCGGATGAGGGTTGAGTTCAAAAGTTTGGAAATGCGAGCGTTGGTAGAGAGGTTTGTTCACTGAGTTGTGACTCACCCAAAGTAAATTCAGCGTATCGATGTTCAACAGTGCTGTTGAGATTATCTTTGGATGTCCTATTTCAAGTTCTATATGAGTGTTGTTCCGAACGTTGGGAATGATTCGTTGATGGGTCTTGAAAAAAAAAGTTGAGAATTTATGTTAAGAGTTTTGGTTAGGAAGGTTTTGTGGAGAACCTAGGGTTGTAGGCATGCGTGAGCGAAAGTATGGTTGAATCCTTGGCATCATCATCTCCTTCCCTTGATTAAAATTTCAGGGACAAAATTTCCTTTTTGGAAGGAAGATTTGTAACGACCTGGATTTTTGGATCCAATAGTCGAGTTGACCCGAGGCGTGGGCTTCGCGATTGGGCCGCTATGTTGGGCCCTTGGGAGTCTTTTTGGGCTTGATCTTGGTTGTTGGGCTTGTGTTGATGGTTTGGGTTTGATTTAGGAAGATGTCATGAAGGTAAAATTGTAATTTCATAATTTGATAATGGGAAAGGGGGAGGTGTTATGTTTTCTCTGCAGAAAAGAAGGGGGATGACCTCATTGTGTTTTCCCTTGTCTCCTTCATTCCTCTAAACCCGCCTCTCATAAAAAAAAACAAAACATAAAGGTTGAATCTTTGAGATTTGTGGGGGAAATCTCATTTTCCTTGTAGAAGGAAAGTTTCTAAGCAAGAAAGGATCTTCATTTTGAGGTAAGCTTTGCTTGGAGTGATGGTGGAAAAGGGTTATCTAGGGTTTGAAGAAGAAGAACGAGATTGGATCTTTGAAGGTTTCTTCATCAGCTTAAATCCAAGATTAGTACACTTTTAACTTATGTGTGTTCATGTTCATCATCATTTTGCTATGCTTGTTTGATTTTTGATGTTTTGGTTGAGTTAGAGCTTGGTTGATCACCCATGGAAAAACTTGTAATTGTTGATGTTTAAGGGTAAAAATGGTTAGAAACTCACCTAATAACTCTTCATAAGTGGTAGGAACATTTTGGGACGTAACCATGGAGGTTAAGGGTGGGATTGGTGAATTCCCAAGCTCCAGGTTTCGAAATCGGGGCTCGAGTATCGGTACGAGGTGGTTCCGTATCGGTACTCTTTTGTATTTTGGGAGGAGGCAGGTTGTGAAGGGCGTACATGTACGCCTTCTTGTGTATTGGTACCCCTCGCTTGCTTTGAATTCCAGTATCACTTTGGCGTAACGGTACGCTAGGGGCGTATTGATACCCATTGTTACATTCCCTGGAAAGGCTTTGTGTACCGGTACGCTAGGGTAGGTGTATCGGTACGGGTAAGGATCGGTATGGGGCGATCTCAGTATCGATATTAAGTACTGATACAGAACATAGCGTATAGGTACAACATGGGGGCCAATTCTTACGAATCTAAATGGAGTATCGATACTCATGGTGGAGTATCGATACCTAGAGAGGAGTACCGATACTCACTTCGGAGTATCGATACTCGCTAGGCAATCTGCCCAAGTTTTTACGTTTTGAGTTTGAGTGTTCTATAAATTGTGGCTAAGGTACTAATGGGTCTCTTATGATATAAAATGAATGGTAAAACCAAGAATGTGTATTTCTTCTTGCTTATATGGATTAAATGGCTAATGGAGTATCAAAATGAAAGTAAATTGCTCGGGGTACCAAATTTAAGGATCCTTGGTGGATCATTTGTAGTTGCGCCAGGTAAGGGCACTTGTTTGGTTATGAGTCTTTGTTTGATGGGATCCGAATACCCAGTGAGTGAGTGTTGTAACACATGAAGGCCATCTGATGTGAGATTTCGGGTGATGAAACGAAGGCCATCCGATGCGAGATTCTGATTGATGATATTTGCTCGATGTGAGATTTCGAGCCCTGCTCGATCTGAGATTCCGAGCAAAGACTCGATGTGAGATTCCGAGTATACCGCTCGATGTGAGATTTTGAGCAGCTCGATGTGAGATTCCGAGCATGGGTAGGTTTCCCAGTGTCGAGTGATATTGGGCCTCACTCCTGGTTTGTTTATCTATATATTGTTGTTGTTGGGGTGCTGGTTGTTCTATAGCATGTGTTTAGGCGGTTATGGTAGCGCCATTGCTTTATCCTATCATGGCATCATATTTCATAGCATGCTCTTAATTATGATTCACCTGAAGCATGATCGAGTGGTTGTGTATCCATTGAGCTTTGTTAGCTCAACGTTCGGAATCGTTGTTTTTGTTCGCATGTTAGAAGGTTTGGCATGTTCTTGGAGGAGTACCATCA
Source organism: Hibiscus mutabilis (assembly GCA_019671005.1). NCBI lineage: Eukaryota > Viridiplantae > Streptophyta > Magnoliopsida > Malvales > Malvaceae > Hibiscus > Hibiscus mutabilis. Next base: position 20,682,545 of record CM033728.1, on the reverse strand, counting down.
ATGGAGGATTCCAGCGCCTTGTTTCTTCAGAGTACAGTACTTAGGTCTTTGGGCTATGTATTCGTAGAAACCTATTGTACATCGTATATTGTAATTTGTTTTTGGAATTTTAAAATGATCGAGTCAAATGTTTTATTTATGTAATTTCAAATGAGCTCCACTTTATATGTTTTAAATATTCATTACGTATTTTGGGTTTGAAATCTAATGGGATTTTAATAAATGATTTGTGGATTGGGATAAACTAGGTCAAAATGTTGTGGTATTGGGTTGGACTGCCCAGATGTGACATTCGGGTCGAAGGTGTTACAACACATATCGTCATGCGTCATGATAACACGTGGACATTCTTCAGATCAGGCCCAGGTATAATATCATTAAGTGGGAAACCCTAGCCAGCTACCACCCAACCTAAAAATTTCAAAATTTGAAAATTTAGACCCACTTTAGTCGTGCCCTATTTATCGCGCCTCCACTTCCCCATAAACGCCATCTCTACCATGTGATGATGTCCCCCACTAAACCCACTTTAAGCCATCTCAACCATCCCACCAAACCCTATTAAAACCACCATTCTTTTTCAAATCAAGAATTTTTCCCCTTTATTTTCTTTTAAGCCAGCAATAAAACACAAGAACCCAACCTTTTCATCGTCCACATCGATCAACCTTCATTTCCCTAAATCTTCAATAGCGTCTTCATCTCGCTACAATCAAGAATCAACCCCACTCCAAATCTTCTTCAATGATGAAACGAAGAAGAAGTTTAAAGAAAACTACTCAGCACAAACCTTTTACTATGAGAAGGGGTTCGATTTCAAGGATAAACCTAACATGGGGTATTCATCGGAGTGGCGGCCATAGTTAAGAAACCTAGTTAGGAGATCTTTTTCCTGCAACCAGATGATGTCCACTCCACCATCGTTCAGGAATTTTGTGCCCACCTGACCACCAAGGCCTCATCGTTCGTGTTTGTCTGGGGTAGATGTGTTCAATTTGACGCGAGGTATATTAATCGCATATTTAGTTTAGATGGAGTAGGAAAAGAGCATTTAGTATTTGCCGAATCCATGGATGAGGCCAAGCGTCAGCTTCTCTTGGACGATTTGTGCAAACCAGGCACCAAGTGGTTTGTATCTTCTGATGGGAAATGGGCTGTAAAATAGATGGCATTGAAACCACAGCGGCAGGGGTGGAACCATTTCTTGAAGGCCCGCCTAATGTCGACCATTCATATTGAAACAGTGATAGAGAAAAGGATGGTATTGTTGTATTCCATCATGACCGAGAGGAAGATTAATGTCGGTCGGCTGATTATCAACAAAACTTACAAGTGCGTTGGCCATAATTGTGGTAGTTTGATTTTTCCTTCCATTATTTCCACCATCTGCATTCAGCATAAGGTGTGCACTCTCCCACGGTTGATTGCCAGGGAGGCTAGAGAAAAGGGCAAAGAAAAAGCTGCCCAGCCTGCTTTTACTGCCAAGACACCCATGGTTGAACCTTCCACTCAATTGCCGACAGATGTTGTAGCCTTACTCTCTCAGCTCTTACAATGTCAGGAACTCTGTTTTTAGAAGTTCCAAAAGGCCGAGGAGAAAAACATGTTGCTTTGGCAATATATAGAGGCCAAAGATCGTGACCTAAAGACAACTCTCGAAGCAATGTCCACCAGTCCTTTGCCGCCATACCCAAAGTTCCCAACTGAGCTCCGCGCACTAGAAGGATTGCCAGCCAGCCCTCAGCCTGCTCATACTCCAGCCTAGCAATCTGATGCCACTATACCAATATCACCTGCCCAAGAAGATTATACCAAAATCGAGACCCAACATGCGGTCACTGAATCTGATGATGATGTACCCACTAAGACTGATTTGCCACCAGCAGCCCTAGCCTCTTCAGTCACTCCTGTCGCAGCAGCCACATCTAAGCCGACAAAGTTAGGTCCTGCAAGAAGTGAAGGCTTCTACTGCTTCTTCGAACCCATAAATAAAAAGGAAAAAGTCAGTGGCGCCAAAACGAGAACCCTTCCTCAAAAGGAAGACACGCTCCACTCTAAAAATTCATTCCTCAAGGGAGTCCTCATCCCCTTAACTCCTTAGTTTCATGTTTTTCATTTCCAGCATGCATTGCATTTTTGTATATGTGTTTTCATGCATTCAGGACAATGCATACCTTTTGTTTGGGGGTATGAATTGCCTCACATTTATTGCCTTGGAATTCATATTTTATGTTTACGTTTACATTCTATTATTGCCAAGGCTTGATTTTGAACTGATAATTTTGCCAAACACATTGCTAGCATAGTTAGATTTTTGTCCTAATATGTCCCTGTTCGATGATGAATTTAAAATCTCTAGACTTAGAAAGAGCCAGTAGTAATGACGAGTTGCTTCGTAATTGATCTTTAACCTAGGGAAATTTAATTTCACTCAAACAAGTAGTATGCATCTAGTTCTCAAGATAAACTTAGGATTTTTAAAACTGGACTCATAACAAAAAAATACTTGAGGACTTGAGAAGCCCCTGAACTTTCAAAAAAAATCAATTAAGCCCTTAAAGTTTTTTTGCACCCAATGCCACCCTCAAACCCAAAAATTAACCAATCTGACCCTTTGACTGACGGATTCCGTCATTGATCATTACAATGCTAACGTGGCAGTCCACGGTGCTGATGTGGTAGTCCACGGTGCTGATGGGCAGTCCATATAGAAAAAATAAAATTAAGAAATTATTTGAATTAAAAATTGAAATATTAAAAATATAAAGAAATATTATAATACTAAAAATATTAAAAATTACTAAAAATAAAAAAACACTATCAATAAATTTTAAGAAATATAAAGTTACATTTTTATATAAAAATAATTCTTCTTTGACCAAGGAAGTGATCTCACTATAAAAAAATACTTGGATTTTCCTATGATACTACTGCTTGGATGCATCGAGCAAGATGAAGTTCACTGTTCGATCGGATGGAAAAAACTCCTTAGTAAAGTCAAGCACCATAAAGTCTTTGTATGCCGCAAGAGTGTTTCTTAATTTTTCTTATTTTGTAACTTAAATTCCATGAAAGCTAGTTTAATCAAATAAAAGGTATGTAACTATATTGTGATATGGGTTTGCATCATATGTATTGGAATGTACTTTAGATTTTACATAACTTAGTAGGTTAGAACATAATTTTAATCTTATTTTGTTATTACAATGGTCATATTTTTATATTATTTTTATTTTTAGTACTTTTAATATTTATTTTTAAAATATTTTAATATTTTTTATTTTTTTATTTTTGCTTAAAGATTAAATAAGCCCTCAAACTTTATAAAAAGACCAATTAAACCCTAAAACTTTTAAGAAAATCAATTAAGCCCCTCTTCCATGTCATCACTTTTTTTAACGTGGATTGCCATGTCAGCACGTCACGGTCAACGATAGATTTCGTCAGTCAAAGGGTCGGATTGGTTAATTTTTTGGGTTTGAGGGTGACATTGAGTGCGAAAAAAACTTTAAAGGCTTAATTGATTTTTTTAAAAAGTTTAGGGGCTTCTCGAGCCCTTTAAGCCAAAAAAAGAGGAAAAAGAAACAATGTCAGGGTGAAAATAAAGAATAAGGCAACAATGTTTGCCAAAGGCAAGAAAAAAATTAGAACACTCATCTGCCTTAGAGACAATAAGTAACTTGAGGCTTCGTGATTTGGTCTCTCTTAGCTCTTAGGCCAACAAAACTTTAGGGTATGAGTGTAATGGGTTAGCTTAGTGATGTAATATGGATTAACAAGGGGTTCATGGTATGCTTCCTCTTACTTCTCACACCGAATAGCATTATGATGCGAACCTAAAAATATTGCCAAATGAAAAAAAAAGAGAAACCCTTGGTAAATAAATAAATTCTGAGTTTGGGTAGTAAAATTGACTAAGGGGATTGAGAGATGCTTGATGCAAACCACCCGCATTTCATGCAAACTTTATGACCTTAGGTTAGAGTTATATTTCTGCACTTGAAATTGCTTTGAGTTATGTTGGCATTACTATTGCAAGATACTGAGAATAGAACTAGGGCCAAATTTTGCTTACTAGCTTGTATTACTAATAAAAAAAATTGCCGAGGCACTTTACTTTATTATTATAGTTCTTTAGTTTTTGCATTACTTTAGGACAAGCAATGAGCTAGGTTTGGGGGAGTGTTAACTCCTCAAATGATGTACTTTTCATGCATATATTGCCATGCTATTGCTTGACTTTAGGTATATTTTAGTACTTTTTGCCAATAGTTTCATGTATTTGCATCTAGGAGTTGAGGAATGAACGGTTTATATTGCTAGAATAAATGGGTGTTTTCTTGTTGTGGTGTGCAGGTTTGACATGACTGAAGTAGGTGAAAGTAGGAGAGACATGTGATCACAATTGGCAAAAAGCAAGAGAAGAATTACAAACTCAGTTGGCAAAAGAAGAACGGTCGATGCCCGGTCAAACAGCCTTGAGTCAAAAATAGGTCAGCCCTAATTCTATAAAGTGGAAATACACCGAGAATTGTGGTAACAAACTTTTAGAATCCTAACCCTAAGTAGGGTTTCCACGTGCACCTATATAAAGGAGTTCAAAGGATGAGCAAAGCGGTGCTACGCCGCAAGGAAGAAATGAGGGTAGAGGCGAACAACGGTACAACTAGAGCAGTCTTAGTCGAGAGCTCTAGATCCATTGAAGGGCTACAATGATAGACCTCCTTCTTTAACCCATTTCTCTTAAAACTATTTCTAGTTTTGTAAAGATGATGAAAAACGATGATGTGTTGTTGGTTTCTCTAGTCATGAACTAATCTTTTAAGTTGGTTAGGGGTGTTTGCGATGAACGCTTAGTTTTAGGGTTTTAATAATTGAATGCTTTAGTTTTATTGTCTATTTTGCTTATGATTAATTTTATCCTATTTTATGCCATACGACAGTTGGCATTGAATGCTCATTATCCCCTAATATCTTGACAGACTTAGGAGAGAAACTTCGACAGAAGATACTCAACTAGATGAACTTACACCTGAAGTAAATATACCCCTTGGAGTAAAGGATTGAATCCTCATCATGTTAATTGTTTGAAAACTCACTATAGATATATAGGTGTTAAAAGTAATTAACTTAGGGTATTGCCATCGACAGAGGCAATACTAATTTAAAATCTGCTCGGCAATAAAACCAAGGTTTAAATGTTATTAATCCTATCATCACTAGCATAAAATTTAAACATCCCTTGACAAGCCTACCAATAATCTTTACACTTTTATCTGCCAGTCTACCTGAATCTTTGCTTAAGTTTTCGTGATCATTTTCTCAATCAATTACCAACATCTTTATTTTTATACTTCACAAGTATTTATCGTGGCATTTAATTCCTAGACAATCCTTGTGGATACGATACTCTTTTACTACTATATTACTTGATGATCGTGTATACTTGCACGCAAAAAGACATGGTCTTGGCATTATTTATTTAACTAATTTTGCAGAATCATTAAGCTTTTGCCAAGCAGTATATAAATCGACGGGGACCACGCATTACTTGGCGTCAAAGGATCCAAGATTTGTCTCCAACCTCATAGAAATGTTGTGGCATCCAGTCCATCGCGAGAGAAAGCTCTAAGCAATGCTCCAGCACTCCACTGCTCCCTTCAACCTTTGCTTCCTGCACAAGCACCACTAAAATGCACTATCTTTCCCATTAATAGCATCAATATATATGAATCATTAGGTTCAAGCATAAACTCCATAAATATTTGCAAAATGATCCTAAATACAACTACATAGGCTCGAATACATAAAATATTTCAAGTAAAATGGCACAAAATATAAGTTTTTTTGCAGAGTTATCAGGTTTCATAAACTAGGCGAACCACCTTTGTAACTCACAATATGATCTCCTAAACAGTGTGAATCACACATGTTCTCATAAATCTTGAGATTACTTGAAGCGCTCTCGGGACCCTTTTAAGATACGAGAGTCAAAATAACGGGACTAAAACCCGTTCATAGGTACTCTAAGAACATAATATCCATTGGTGGGGGTTCCGATCGACGACACGAATGATGACACTTCAAAGAGTGGGAGAAGTCGAGCGATGACTCGACAAACATAAATCAATGTTTGATTTGAAATAAAAAGGATAATTGTTTATCTATAATATATAATATAAAAATAAATAAACACGAGTTTGTAAAAGCTTTTGAACTAACAATTATCTATAATATATATAAACCATGAGTTTGTAGAAACTTTTGAATTGACGAAAATACTTTTTATGATTCATTATATTACTAAACTGATATCAACAAATCATTTTATAAAAAAACAATGTTCATTGCATAACTTTTGTAAAATAAATAATTTAATGTCAATTTAATAATTTTTAAAATTTCAATAACTAAAAAATCTATTTAAGCATAGGTCGGTAAATATTTGTGATGAAAACAGCAAATACGCATGATTTTGAAAGCAGCAAATACAGGATTACACCATATCAGAAAACCAGATAACATACATATATAAATCTTAGGTCATGCTTGGCAATTAGCTGATAGTTGATTGTATTAGCTTATTGTATAAAAGTGTTTGGTAAAATTAACTCATAGCTGTTTGCATTAGTTGATAGCGGATTGTATAAGATGAGTATAAAAATGTTTGGTAAAATTAACTGATAACCGATAGTTGTTTGATTATTTAAACAAACAAAATGACATATAAGGACATGATTATATTCTATACTTGTTTGAATAGTTTATTAGTTATTAATATTTTACGTCTATTAATATTAATTAGATTATGAAAAAATAATATAGTGTTACTAAGCATATTTTAAGGATCTATATATTAATTTATTATTTATATAATTATTTTTAATACAATTCAATTAATTATTAAATTTAAATACAAATATAAATGTGTGAGAATGAAAAGAAAAGAAAAACAAAAAATATTAATTTACAGATGTCACAATGTAAATACATGAAGGTAGAGAATTAAAATAAAAAAGGTTAAATTTAGGTTATTTAGAGATTTTTTATAATTATTAAAGGTAAAAAGATCTTTATAACTCTTATGTCAAAACCTCTAATTTCAAAAGTTTCACCCTCAATCCACTATTCACCAAACATTCAAATTAACGGATTTGATCAGCAAACCTTTAGTTTTAGCTCAAACATATAATTTTGGCTCAAACCGCTATTTATCAAACAGAGCCAGTCTTCTATTAGAATTTAACTCACCCACACCTGTCCATGGACAGCTGGCCTAGACATGGCCAAGGATTTTAGCCCATATTAGGCTCTAATTGAATTCAAATAATATTTTTTGGTTGTCTTTCCGGTTCTTCAGGACTTTGCCCTAACTAGTCCGAATTGACTCGCGCCGCACATCTAGTTTTGGTAGGTGAGTCTCCCGGTGGAGATTTTTTGCATACACAAGCCTCAAACCCGAGACCTTCTTAAGTCATACCAAGCTACTTACTACTTGGACCAAACCCATTGGTTAAATTCAAGTAATTTAAAAATGTTTTTATTTAAATTTAATTAAAGTAGAAATATACATTAATATAACTTATATACTAAATACTTTATAAATTGTAAATAGGAAAATGAAAATTGGGTAAATACACCACAAGTAACTTAATTATAAGTTTAGTAACAAACGTAACATTTTTCTTCTAAAAAAACACTTTAGTCACTCAATTATAGGTTTGGTAACAAACATGTAACTTTTTTACTAAAAGTAACCATGTAGTCACTTAATCAAAATTCTGTGACAAACATGTCATTTATTTTATAGGTTTGGTAACAAACATGTCATTTTTCTTCTAAGAGTAACTATTTAATTATTCAATTAAAATTTTGTAATAATCAGATCACTCTACCATTAAAATTGAAACAAACATCTTGATATAATAACAAATTTAATCCTCAAAACATATGCAATCTATTAATTTAAAATAATTCAATAAATTTAATATTTCGCATTTAAAAATTTCATTCGTGAAATGATTATTTTTAGGCTTAAGGGCTACTTTGGCCCCTGTAGTAGTTCCAATTTATCGATTTCACCCCTATAGTATTTTCGCATCAATTTGGCTCCTAAAGTAGTCCAATTGCATCACCGTTTAAGGTTTAGGAATACTATTATGTTTCGTAATCACTTTAGATTGATAAAATTTTGGATTAGGGTTTGAGATTCAGAAATTAGGGTTAGAGTGTTAGTCAATATGACTACTTCAGGGGCCAAATTGATGCGAAAATACCATACGGGCAAAATCGATAAATTGGGAGTACTAAGAGGCAAAAGTAGCCCTTAAGCCTTATTTTTATTACCATGCGGCATTACGATCATAATGAATATTAGGGGTGTACATAATTAACCGTAACCGTTAACTGGTATAACCGTTACATTTTACAGGTTAATTAACTGAACCGTTAAAGTTAAACGATTTCGGTTAACCGAACCGTTAAAAATGATTGTTAATGGTTACGGTTACAGTTACAGTTACGAATTTTGACTAATGGTTAACCTATAGGTTAACCGTTATTAAATTATATATATATTTAAAATATAAAATAAATTTTAAAAAAAATTAACTCACAGATACAAATATACACGCCTCTTTTTTTAATTATGGCGTAAGTGATTAGAATATCTTTATTTAAGTATTTTTATGAATATTTTAATATAATATTTATATAAAAGATAATTACTATATTATTCTCTAAAAATAGTGAACATGTGAGAAAAACTGTAATAGGTTACAGGCTAACCTATAACCGAACCGTCGGTTAGCCGCGTCTTAAAGGTTAACCGTTGACGGTTAACCGTTTCTTAATGGTTAGGTTACGGTTAGCAAAATTCAACAACCGCTATAACGGTTAACCTACCATGAACACCCCTAATGAATATGTTCCACTAGTCTATCAGTTGTCCAGTATTGAGGTGAATGTGTCTATCGCTATCACATTCTCTTGATTATAGAGCTGAGAGACAATAACATAAAGTACGATAAGTGGTCAAAGGGTGCAGAGTCAAACTTTTTAAATATGAAGGGTTAAATGTATGAATTGTTTTTGAACTATGACCAATATGATAGAATGTATAAGTTTTGAGACTAAAACATCTATTATACTTGGCCATATTTTAATTTTAATCGCGGAATGATCTATTTGTCATAAATTTTTAATTAATAAATTAAATTATTACTTTTAAAAAATAACATATTTTCATAAAATTATAATCAGGCGACTAATTATTACTTTTAAAAATAAACCGTTAAATATATAATCTATAATTAAGTAATTTGTAGTATAAATTTCTCATGAAATTTTCAGACAACTCGTGTCGGACCCCAAGCATCTAAGTTTGGAATTTTAAAAAATAGAGCCTAGGCCCAAGTTATGGACACCTTTAGAGGTGATAAACGAGTAGACTCAAATCCGGCTATCTTTGGATTTGACATTATTCAAACTCAAGTTTTTTCGGGTTCAAATCAACTAGTTTAATATTTTCAGGTTTAAAACTAAGTGTTGAGTGCATTGGTAAGGCTTATATTAAACTCTTAAAGAGAGGACATGAGTTCAATCTTTAAAAACAATATTGTTAGGAGGGACAGCCTCGCACTCGGAACATGAACCGTAACACGAATATGTATATTATTAAAAAATATTTTTCTACGTTCAAAGTTTTTTAGATCTGAGCTCTTTTGAATTTGGATTTTTTTTTATATTTTGTTATTAAATAGAGAGACATTATACGATTGTTGAGATTCGAAGTCATATTTAAATTTATATAAGATGGAATAATATAAGCATCTTTAGTCATTTGACTAATTAGTAGATTTTTTAAAAATATTTTAATATCACACTGGCTAAATTTTTTAATATTATTATTGAAAAATATTTTATTATCTATTGTACTTCCATCTTTATTTCATGATCTATTGCATTTGTTATAGTAAAATTAGAAGTCGTTTAGATTATATGCCGGCTTTTAACGTCACTAAAGCATTACCCATTGGTTATCCCATTGATATGACGATAATCACCATAGATCTTGAGATAAAAACAAAATCACACCAAACCTTGAAATAAAAAACTCAACAATAATATTCTCACAATTACTCCGTAATTATATATTAGTATCTGTTATTACTTTTAGCCTTTAAAACAGGCGTACACACCATATAAATTCAAAATATATAAATATAAATTGCATTGAGCATGTTTAAAGAGTCAAAATATTTTAATTTTCTATATGCTAAAAATATTACCAATTCAAATAAAACAAATAATTTATTTTATATAACACTTCCTTCATCAATAAAACTAATTTCAAAATTGATTTTAATCTCACTGTATTCAATCTTACTATTAAACTAACATACAATAATCTCATTTGAAGTTAATCTCAACACCAACCTAGATAGACTAAACTCATTTGTATGTGTTTTGGAAACTAATTCTTTGGGATTTAAAATGTAAATATCTTTTGTTAGGTTATTTCAGATTCAAGATAATTCACGTGCTTGCAATCGAACTACTGACTGGGTTGTTAAAACTGTTCGTGCAGGCTCTGTTGTAATTCTTGGCTTTTTAATGAAGTGTGTATGTTTCATGTCAAAAACAAGGTAAAGTTCACTAATGATCACTAAACTTTGACTAATTATTCAAATTAGTAACCGAATCTTAAAAAGAGTTCTTGTTTCAACTCAATGGAACGATTGATCAGAAGTATTGGGAGTCAGTGCAGGAGGATGTTATGTCTTTCTTCCTTCCATGATTTCTACAATGGGAAGGGTATGGATTTCTCGCTTAGTAACTCATTTATTACTCTCATTCAGAAGGTGGAGTCTCCCCAAAAGATTGATGATTATAGACCCATAAGTTTAGCGGGTAGTATGTATAAAATTACCGCAAGAGTTCTCGCAAGAAGGCTATCGAAATGCATAAACGAAGTTATTGGTGATCATCATTGCATTTATCCCTGGTAAGCATATTCTTGATTGCTCGCTCATTGCAAATGAGATGGTGAATTTGGTTCAGAAGAGAGGTGATGAAGCAATTATATTTAAAGCTGACTTTAAAAAAGCTTACGATATCGTAGATTGGTCATTCTTGATGTTTGTTATGAGGAAGACGTTCCGGTTCTAAATAGCGTAATTGGGTTAAATCCTGCATTTCAACAGCCTCTATTTTGATACTGGTTAATGATACCCCCTCTAATTCTTTTCGTATCAAGAGAGGGTTGTGTCAAGGCTGTCTGTTGTCACCACTCCTGTTTAATATTGTCGTCGAGGCCCTTAGTGTTGCTATAAAGCAAGCCACAATCTTTAGGTTTTTCAAAGGTATTGTTGATGTGGGCAATGATGGTCTGTCTACCTCCCATCTCCAATTTGCTGATGATCTTATCATCTTTGCCGAAGCGAAAAATAGTTAGGTGAAAAATATTAAAAGAGTTCTCAGATCCATTGAAGTGATGTTTGGTCTCAAGCTAAATCTAAAGAAGACCAGGTTATTCGACGTTAATATTGCAAAAAGTGTCCTAGATTCATTGGCTACTTCAATTAATTGCTGCAAAGGGTCTTTCCCAACCGAATACCTTGAGCTTCCTCTCGGGGCTGCGAGAAACAACACTGCTATATGGAATCCAATGGTTGATAAATTTAAAATTTGCCTAGCTAGCTGGAAAGGCAATATCCTATCCCCGGAAGGTCGATTAACTCTAGTGAAGTCTGTCCTGTGTAGTTTGTCTGTGTTTTATCTATCTCTATTTCAAATGACAGGCGTTATTAGTTCGACGTTAAACAAAATGATTGCCAAGTTTATTTGGGGGAAGGTACATTCAAGAATCTACCAGCCTGTGAAAGCTGGCAGCCTTGGTCTTTTTGATCTCAAGGTTAAAAATCGTGCCCTTCTATACAAGTGGGTCTGGAGATATGGGTGCTAACGTGACAGCTTATGGAGGAAAGTCATCAATGTTATGTGTGATAATAATTCAAGCTTAATTCTCCCGTCTCCGAATGTGTCTCGGAATATGTCTTGGATGTGAAAATGCATTGTGAAACTATTTTTTAGTGAATATGATGTCTTCTCTGAAAACCTCAGGCCAGTCTTGGGTGATGGTAAGTTCATTGAGTTCTGGCTTGATTGTTGAACTGGTGATCTTCCTTTGAGTGTTGCTTTCCCTCGCATTTTTGCTCTTGCTGTCAAGAAAGAAGGAAAGGTTTGTGAGTTTGGTGCTATTGTCGATGGCTCTTGGCAGTGGAATGTGTTACTCAGAAGATGGCTATTCGATTGGGAAGTACATGTGTGGGAGAGCTTCTTTGAGACTTTAAATAGGTATTATTATAAGGCTCTAGATCGTGATGGATTAAGGTGGATCGGGAATTCGACTGGCAATTATGTGCCTAAAAAGTATTGTGAGGTAGTGGCTTCTTTTGGGTCTGTTAAAGATGAGATTTGAAAACATGTTTGGTCGAAATTTGTGCCTCCGAAAGTGCATTTTTTACTTGGAGATTGATCCATATGAGAGTTCCTACTGAGACTGAATTATGTTTAAGAGGCGTCACTTCTCTGGATTTGATCATGTGGCCTATGTGTTGTGCTTCGGAGGAATCTGTCTGTCATCTATTTTGTCATTGTCCTGTTTCTTGGAGGATGTGGCAACGGCTGGGTAATGTTTGGGGAGCTCGATTAGTAATTCCAAGTAACATCGGCAACCTTCTTATCGTTTTGGTTAATTGTTCCATCAGACCATCCTCTAAACCCGTTTGGTTGCTGGGTTTTCATTGGTCTTTATGGCTGTTTCGGAATGATGGCGTGTTTAATGGCAAGTGTATCGATGAAAGCCAATTATTCAACTATGGTAAGGATTAGTTGGTGGTGTAGGTGCAATTGGCCTGAACATTTTAAATCGGTGAGTGATTTCATAGCCAACCCTTCACTAGATGGGATTGGTGCCTTGCCCATAAAAATGTATCTACGTGGAATCCCCCCTTTTGGGTCATTGAAGTTTAACGTGGATGGAGCTGTTTGGGGAGTTTCAGAGTTGCAAGGATCGGTGGAATTTTACAGGATGATTCGGGTACGGTGTCGATCCAATTTTCTAAATCGGGTGGAATTATGAATCTGACTTCGGCAGAAATTTTGGCCATTAAAGAGGCATGTGCTATTTTCATTGCTTCAAAGTGGGTTAATTCTTATAGGTTGATCATAGAAACTGATAGCCTATTGGCAAGTAATTGGTTTGGCAATACACAAGGGGTGCCATACCCTTTTAAAAATGAAATCTTGCTAGTGTGCAAAATGTGCAGCAACTTTCAATGGCAAGTGCAGTCTGTTCCAAGAGAGTGTAACTCGGAAGCTGGCTTATTGGCAAAGAGTGGCATTGGTCACTCTCAACATATGGTCTGGATGTCCCCGTAACATTCTCAGGAAGTTTTGCACAACGGCTTCTTTTGTGTGAATTTTACTGAATTTAAATGCATTAGTGGTTTTGATGTAGTGTGCTTATGAAGATCTAGAGTTTGTCTCTTATTTATGTTGTAAGGTGGCTGTATTAGGACGTATGTAGCGAGTTTCTAATCTATGCAATCACGCTAGGTTTGATGGTAGCCATTAGTATAGAAGCATTTGTTGTTAAGGGTGGGTTGTAATCGTTCGTGTATTTGGACGTTTGAGGAATGTGGAGTAAAATCATGGACACTTTTTTCTCCCTTCTAATGGCCGGATTCATTTTGCTCGATTCCGACTATGAAGGGGGTTTTTAACGAGGTCTTGTTTCTATTAAAAAAAAGACTTGCAATTGCCGGGTTCTTCAGGGACTGGATTAAAGAAGGAATTTCCCATCATAATCAAATCCTTCAACACCCTTTCCTTACATAAATCCAGCGGAATCAATCCAGTGAGGTGGTTCCAAGAAATGTCAAGTCTGCACAGCTTCCCATTGCGACCAAGATTCTCCGACAATCCACCCATGAAGCTGTTATCCACAGTTGAAACACTTGAAGGTGGTGGGGGAAATTACATACATACGACGTGATTGAACCTGGAGCTTATTTTTGAACAAATTGATAAATGTAATGTTTTGCAAGGCGGAGAAATGCTCTAGTATCTCCAATGTTAGTTTATTAATGGAAAAATAAGCATCTTTAAGCTAGCTAAACCAGAGTTGGGAAGAGATAGAACCAGTGAGAAAGTTCTGTTGAAGGAACAGTTGGTGCAGGTATTTCAAGTTACCCAAACTCTCGGGAATCTCACCGCTTAGATATAACTCGTCATGTCGAGGATTTCAAGTTGAGTTAACTATCCAAACTCAGGTGGAATTCCTCCCTAGAAGGCGTTGTGACTTGTAATATCCAAAGAACAAGTTTTTCAGGTTTTTTTAAACAAGCCAAAAACTTTGGAAAATGGGGGCGGGCCGACAAAGGAAGGAAGTTTAAATTTATGGTTCCAAGTTTAGGGTATCAAATTTAATATTTATGATTTTGAGTTTAAGATTTAAGAGTTTAATATTTCAGTTTTAAAGTTAAATTATTTTTAATTAAAAATAGTGAAAAATTAATATATAAATAATAAGAATTAAATTTATTATTTTTAAATTAAGACTAAATTATTAAAATATATAAATTTAAAAAATTAAATATATTATTATACAAATATTTTATCTTTCACATTATTCACTTAAGGCTCTTAATAGATCAGCCAATTTAGGGACAGTTAAAGGATCAATGATTAAATTACAGTAAAAAAATTAATAATTAATTAAAGTTTAGTGATTATTTGTAAATTTTACAAAAAAAATTGGGTAAAATCAGATTAGAACATTTAGGGTTAAAATCTAATATTTTTGGGCAGGATTTTGGTTTTGGGTTCCTAAATCCGAAAAAAAAATTCAAGTAACTTACCCTTAATTTTCCGGATTATCTGTAGGATTTTTTACTGGTTTTGGTTCGAGTGTAGGATCTGTTCTGATGCATATGCTTGTATGAAACTTGAATAACACTAACAATATGTGCCTGTAAAACAAAACACAGTAATAAACACTTACCAGAAACAATTAAGACGCTTTTTAAAATAAACACTGCAGATTTGAGTGAACTTTGAATTCCTAAACAAACTGATTGATTTAAAAAAGGAGAGGAAAAAAAAAAGAAACATTTGTTCATGATGTTTGTAAGGGGGCATTACTGACAGCAAAAACATGGTTTCAAAGTTAATGCTGCAAAGCGGATCCCTTTCATCACTTTTGCACGTTTAAGATTAGGCATCCAATCATGAAAAGGATTTCATTCTTCACGATGCCTAGGTAATTAGTGCAATTATATTATCTCAAATATTTCATTGTCTTCCTTCTCAGAGGTTGAAAAAATAAAACAAATTGAAGAAGAAGAAGTAGCAGAATGAATAGCATTGGGTCTTGCCTTGAAATTCGAGCTCCAGCCGCACACCATATTTAGAGAGAGCGGCATTTGAAAGAGAGAGAGCAAGGTTGCTTTCTAGTTTCTGTATATAAATAAATGGGCTTTAGGGCATCACATGGAAACCCCATTCAGAGTTCAGACCCTACCTTTGGTATATAATGTAATATAACCTTCTGATGGGAGAATCCGCAGACTCATGGGCATCCGACGGTTCAGATTGGGAATGTGAAAATAAGTAAGCTTCATAAATCCAATTTTAAATTTATTATAAACTATTAACTCCATTCCATTTTAATCATTGAATTAAAAAAATTTCAATTATATCATTAAGCTATCAAATTGATTTCAATTATGTACTTCAAAAAAATATAAAACATAAAGCATTGTTTTATTATAAGGTTAAATCACTATATATCATCTTGTAAACTTTTCTTTTCTTTTGTAATTTTCTCCCACCATTTTTTAAAATTGTCAATTCACTATCTCTCGACTATTATTTATTAATTGATCAATTCATGAAAAAAGATAAAAATAGTATGTATATAAGTTAAGATACGAATAAAATATATATTTTTAAGTTAAAGTAAGAATAATATATATTTTTAAGTTAATATAAAAATGAAATATATTTTTAAGTAAGGTAATGATAAAATATAGTTTTAAGTTAAGATAAAAAATTAAAATTAACATATGTAAAATGTTATCAATTATAGACTAAATGTTAAAACTTTTTTAGTGGTTAGATACTTAGATCATAGATGTTTCCCTTACTATATGTTGGTTCGAAATGGGTGAAGAACGCTTGATTGGTGATCGAATCAGACTGCAGCAATGCTGTGTCTTGGATCCAACATCCAAACTGCACGAGATCTGCCTTCAAAGAGTTAGTGTCCTCCTGCCTGGAGGTAGGCAAAAAAATGAACTGGAGAATCACGGAAGAGAATTTAATACCACGGCAGATAAACTTGCTAAAACTGGGATTAATAGACAGTGATTTTTTGTCTATTCACCACAACTTCAAGGCGAACTATGGTTCGAGTTAGCAACATGGTCTGGGGCTGGGCAGGTCACTTCTGTTGGTTGTTAGTTGTTAGTTGTTGGGGTTGTTTTACTTTTGCTGAGGAATAGGTGTAGTGATCTGAACGTTTTGGGTCTATGTATTTTGGTATGGTGTGTTCAAATCGTGGCAAGTATATGCCCTGTAGCGTAGCTGATGGGTGTTGGGTAATTTAGGGGTTTTTAATGAGATCTATTCAATTTTTAAAAAATATATATATTTAAGTTCAAGTCTTCTTTTTACTCTTATTCTTTTTATTTTTCAACAATAAAATGCAACTTAAGATATTAGATGTTGTCAATTATATACCAACTAAAGGTCTTGGGCACTCTTTTTCCGCTTTCGCTCTTTTAGTCGCGCCCATATGACTTGAATTGTAAAAGGGTTTTTAATGAGGCTTATTCAATTTAAAAAAAAAGTGTTTAGGTTCAAGCCTTCTTTTCACTCTTATTTTCTTCATTTTTTAACAATAAGATGCAACTTAAGATATTAGACGTTGTCAATTATATACCAACTAAAGGTCTTGGGCACTCTTTTCCCCCTCTCGCTCTTTGACTCGCGCCCATATGACTTGGGTTGTGAAGGAAAATTTTAGCGAGGCCTATTCAACTTTTAAAAAAAATAATAGGTTCAAGTCTTCTTTTCACTCTTATTCTCTTCATTTTTTTATTAATAAGGATAATAGATACTACCACATGCCTCGTTAAAAAATCTCTATAAGTCTAAACCGAAGAAAAAGAGTACATGTGATAGACGTTACAAGCAGACAATCACAATAAAAAAAATCATAATTGACAATCTACATCGACCTGCCCACCATGCCGGATATGGACCTAATCTGACTGTTGCTTCTCCTTATGAATAATGTCCCGCAAAAGTTCCGGAGCTATGTAGAAACACAAATTAACCAAAGGTTCCCCACGGGACCAACTTGCTAAAGAATCTGCCACATTGTTAGAATGACGATTTATTTTCCGAATAATAACTTGCCAGTCTTGTTTCAAAAACTCACCGATAACAACAATAAGGGCATTCTAAGCTACTCCCGTCTCAGTGCGAGTTAAAGATTTCACCGCTTCCAACGAATCTGACTCTAATTTCACATGCCGATATCCAAGACTCCAGGCATGTTTCAGTCCATCAAAAATAGCCCATAATTTCGCATTAAGCACCGAACACTTACCAATACTTCGTGAAAACCTAAATAACCAATTAAAATTAAAACTAAAATGATAAAATGCATAAGTAATGAGAATTAAATATTTAATTACATCACATCAATTTATTTAACTATCACATCAATATTTCTGTTACCAGTTAACAATAAGTGCCTTGATTGAAAATATTGTAACAATTTAGTGATATAATTAATAAAATTCATAGTTTAGTGATCAAAATAGAATCGAATAATTTACTCAACATTATATTATTCTTATAATTTATCCACTATTATATTAATATAACAATGATCAAACTAATAAATATGTAAGTAACAAGAATCGAATATATTATTATACAGTTTTACTTAATTATCACATCAATAATTTTAATAATGGTTAAAGATTGATAATTTGATTAAACAAAATTAATAATTTAATAACATAGTTAACAAAATTTTCAGTATAATAATCAAAATAAAATCGTGTAATATCGAAAATGACAACAATAAACTATTGGGTATTTATTTTGGGAGTTGAAATTTTAAAATCTTTGAAAATGTAAAACTGAATACATTGAACAAGGTTTTGATTAAAAAAGTACTTCCTGTCTCATTCAATATGTCCAGTATTGACTTTTTAAAAGTTATTCTTTTAATTTTAACTATAATTATTTAAATATTTTAATTAATTAAATTTTATAAAATATATATTTTTAAACTACTTGACTGAAAGTTTTTAAAACATATTTTTTATATTTTTATCAATAATATTTTTTAAGTAATAATGAGTCAAAGTTTTAAAAAAAAAATCAACGAGTCAAAGTTGACCTGTTTACAAGTAACATTTTTTCAAAAAATTAAGTAATAATTTTATCAATAAATTTTTTTAAGTAATAATGAGTTAAAGTTCAAATAATTTTTTTATATTTGTATCTTATGATATTTTCAGGTATACTCTTTTTCCTTCAATTGAATTAAAAAGATTTTTTAACTAGGCACATATTTACCTTTTTTTTCTTCATAAAAAAAAATTAATACTAAACGTATTAAATAAGAAAAAATGAGTAATACATTAAACCAAGTTGGTGCTGACTCCGAGGTAACTTTACCGTCTCCGTTAACCATTAACTGGTATAAATTATTAGGTAACAAATCATTTTCTCATTACTGCAGGTATTTTGCTGTATATATTTTCTCAAAATATTCATTTAAATTAAAGATATATTAAAAATATAAGAGATTATTTGAAATCAAATTTAATATTTAATATTTATTGATACTTCATTTTAATTGAAATATTTTTCAAAATATTATAGATTTAATTAACAAAATCAATTTAGTTTAATGAATGAATTTGAAAGAAAAAATAAGGTTGCGATTTTGACCTGAGAAAATATAGGACGTTCAGAAAATGAGAGTTTTGCTTTCAGCATTTAAAGCTTGACTTTGATATTTTTGCTAAATTAATAGGTAGGTAATTAAACACTTTTAAATCTAATTACCTCACATCATATAAAGAAAACTCGTCTTGCACCGGCTTTATTGGTTTAATATTCTCTTTAGGGATTTTAATTGGAAATGTACCTCCTTTAAACAACATTTGAAAAAATAGCCACATTTGGTCCACGTAATAAAAATTAGCAGTCTGCAAAACGCGTTTTTAGAACTCTCGCTTAGGCAGACGCGAGTTTCAGTCTGATGTGGCGCCCCTTATTCGTTGGCCTATTTTTTAAAACTGTTAGAAGAACTCGCGCTTAGCAGGACACGAGTTTTGCGAGAATTTGAGACGATACGACGCGAATTTATTGCGTTATCTGGATAGAACTCATGGTGGGTGGGGCACGAGTTCCTGGATAATTAGTTGAACGGTTGAAAGATTTATTACCGCGTTAAATTTACGCAGAACTCCCGGTTGGTGGGGCACGAGTTCAGGAACTCGCGTTCAACGGGATGCGAGTTCCATTAAATACTCGCACCCCAATCGGTGCGATTTCTACTATAAAATGCCCCATACCTTTTACCCCGCACCAAAATTCACTCTCTCTCAGTTTTACTCTCTCTCAATTTCTCGGGTGTTTTCTCTTGTTTGATATAATGGCGGGATTGATAAGGTTGGATAACAAACACGTTTTCGATTATCATCGGAGGAATGTAAGTTTTATCTAGTTTAGTTTAGTATTTTTATTTTCATATTTTGTTATATATTGTAATTAAATGTGCTTTTAATTTATATTTGTTTAATTTTTTTATAATGGGGTAGAACAACATCTGGAGGTTTCTTACAATCGGATGTCAAATGTACCCCCCACCTGTAGCTAGAACAATATATCGAGGAGGCCAGGTTTCTGCACGCATCCAGAATTGTTGGAGGTGCGAAATTGGACGTTGATTTGATTAACACTCTTCTAGAGAGGTGGAGGCCGGAGACACACACATTCCACCTTCCGTGCGGCGAGGCGTCGTTAACTCTAAAGGACGTCTCTCATCTCCTTAGTTTGCCTGTTGATGGTGAGGTTATCACCGGTCACAGTAGTGGTGATTGGCACGTCCTATGTTTAGATTTGCTAGGGACTACGCCATAGTCGCTGGATGGTAGGCGTGTAAAACTAATGTGGCTACAAGATACATTTAAGAATTTACCGAATGACGCGAACGAAGACGTGAAGAAGGTAAAAATAAATTTTTCAGTTAGTTTTAGTAAAATAGTTAAATTTACATATGCTAATATATATTTTTCCTATTGTAGGCATATGTTCGCGCTCATATTTTACAAATGACCGGCGGGATATTGATTCCTGACAAATACCGTAACGAAGTTCACACGTTGTGGTTTCAGCATTTGCAAGATTTTAAAGATGCCGGTAAATTGAGCTGGGGATCGACGGTTTTGGCATCTCTGTTTAGGGAGATGTGTAAGAACACCGATCCTTAGAAGTAAGCATTGGAGGTTGTTTGTTGTTGCTTCAGTCCTGGGCGTGGTGGAGAATGTCATTTTTATGCCCTCAGCTTAGCCAGCCTAGTCCATATGTTTTTCGTTGTGCCAGAGGTAAGAAAAGAGTATATTTTTTTATTATATGTTTTTTAATATTAAAATTATTGTCTTGTTTTGTAGGTGGAGCGGTCATTTAATTCATGTTGGTTTTCTCAAGGGTCTGAGCGCTATTAGATAGGATATTGAGAATGAATATGAGAATAAGGTAACAATTTCAAGTGTATTTGTTATTAAATTTGGTGTATTTATTTAAATTAACTTTGATACGTAGTTATAATTGTATATTGTACAGTTTTTATAGACATCGTACGCGGATCCGAAAGTCAACGAGTGCCTCTCGAAATTTTGGAGGATACGATGCTTGTTTGGACGGCCACTGTACCACTCACCTGCTACGCTGTAGTTGAGTGGCATCTGAGCGACTGCATCCCAAGGCAGTTTGGTTGTGTCCAACGAATTCTGGTGGCCCCTCCAAATTTGGACGAGTTACACAAGCTCACTCGATAAGAGAAGCCCGATGTAATCTTTTTTATTTGACTCAATATTTTATTAATTTGAATGTAATTGGTATCTAAAAAGAATGCTAATTTTTTTTATTGTCTGATAGGTTGATTGGGCGGTGAAGCACATAGATTATATCGCTCATTGGAGGTGCAGGGCGGATTCGCAACATCAACCCTACCGTGACTACCATATCTTTGAGATGATGGTCAGCCTAGATTAGGAGGCTTGGTTTATGATGAATGACAAGCCATTTATTCTGACTTCAGAGGAACGAGCCATCGTCTATCAGCGTACGCAACCGCCCACCGACTCAGCGTACGATGGGAGCACGTAACACCTCTGGCGGTGCGCTATCATCGATGAGAAGGCATGCTCATGCCTCCTCTACACCAGAACCATCACAGGCCACCCCACCGACCTTCAACTACTCGATGCACTCATCATTTTATCCGTTGCAGAGTCTGACCGAAGTTTTTTTCACGCCTGTTGTGTCGAACCCATATGGTCTATTTTCGGCGATGATTAGTGGGACGTCGAGCGTTCCTCTAGCCTATCTTCCCTTGATGCAGTTTTTTCCGGTGGCAACTGATTTTGGAACCGGGTTTGTCCACCAAACGATGTCGCATTCACTTTTCTTCACCGGTGGGCCCATTGGAACGAGTGGTACTGTTGGTGCTGGAACTGGGAATGATGATGACGATGATAATGAAGATGATGAACAGCAACCAATTGCTCCCATTCATGCCCGACGTAATCCCGATCGACCTCGTCGTCCACCGCGGCGTGGTACCGGTGGACATGGGGATCATTACTTTAATTTGTTGTTTATGAAAATATTGAACCCTAGTTTAATATATTTCATTAATATATAAAATTTTTGTAATTACCTTGTATTTAGTTAACTTTTTAAAATTAGTATATATTTGCTTTTTTAATTCATAATATATTTTAGTTTTTGGTAAATTTTAATTGTAAGATCACATAACAGTTTAAATTTTTGTTAATTGTTTTGAATGGAAACAAGTTAAATCGATAGTAACACGTCTCCCAATGTACAACTGAACTCGCGTGTAGATGAACGCGAGTTCAATTAAATTTCTATCAGAACTCGCATCTAGATGAAAACGAGTTCAATTCAATTTTTGTCAAAACTCGCGTCTAGATGAACGCGAGTTTGCACTTTAAATACCGTATTTGCAGAGGAAGAAATTCATATGTATAGGTGGATGTTTTGATTCTATTGTAGCTACTAATGGCAACAAACGCCGTATCTGGAAAATTATTTTGCAAAGAGATTTCTCAGATATTGTGTTTTGTTGGTATATGTAGTTGCATTTATATGATGAGTTCATGCTTTTAGTGGGATACCAGTTTTTGTGAGATTGGTGCTCCATGTTTTTGTTCTGAGGAGCACGAAATACACAAAGCTTTGGTGTAATTAATCAGTTACATCCTCTCGTGGGTTACCGCATTTGGTGGGTTACCGGTTACAATACTTCTTAAATCTTGAAGGACTTAATCCAGGAGTTGTCACACCTAAAATTGAAGCCAGCCACTTTGAGTTGAAACCGGTGATGTTTAATATGATCAACACAATTGGTCAATTTGGCGGCTCAACAACTGAAGATACACGACAACATCTTAAATCTTTCCTCGAGATTTGCAACTCATTCAAAATAAAAGGAGTCACCCCAGATGTTTTACGGCTAAGATTATTCCCTTATTCACTGAGGGATAGGGCGAAAACATGGTTGAATAGTATTCCTACTGGATTAATGGGATCTGGGACTGATCTTTGTCGTGATTTCCTTGCTCGATTTAATCCTACAAATTTGACTGATAAGCTTCGTAATGAAATTACTTCTTTTCGGCAAACAGATAATGAATCCATGTACGAGGCTTGTGAGCAATATAGAGAACTTCTACACAAATGCCCCATACACGGATTCCCAATGTGGACACAAGTAACAATGTTTTACAACACTGTGAATACGCCAACAAGGATGATGCTAGATGCCTCGACAAACGGCACTCCTAGATAAGTCACCGGAGGAAGCAATGCAAATTCTAAACAGGCTCGCTAAGAATGATTATCAGTTCCCATCTACTAGAAGATGAGGAGTTAGACGCCAAGCCATAATACATGAACTAGGATCATCAGATTCAATTTCGGCACAATTGGCCACTCTAACCAAGATGGTCCAGAACATGCAGAAACAAAACAACACACATGAGGTCAAGGTAGTAGATTCCTTTTGTGAGTTATGTGGTGGTAACCATAATTCTTCTGAATGTATGCAGAATCCATAATCCAGCTTTTATGTGGGGAATTACAATCGGAACAACAATGTGATGTCCAACACATATAATCCAGCTTGGAAGAAGCACCCAAATTTTTCATGGAGTAATCCCAACAATGCTCTAAACCAGAACAATCAGAATGCACAAGCATCGAGATTCCAGCAGAATATGCGACGGCAATAGTTGCCGCAGCAACAACCGACAACATCTAGTTCTTTGGAAAATTCTCCTAATGCTTTTATGTTGAAAACTGAATCTTATATGGCTGAAAATAGTAATTTCATAAAAAGAACTGATGCTTTTATTAACAGGGCCGAGATGAGATTGCAAAACCAAGAGGCAACAATCAAATCATTGTAAACTCAAGTCGGACAATTTGCTCAAAACCTGAATACTAGATCGCAAGGCGGTTTACCCAGCGATACTGAAATCGCAATAGGAACTGGCCACGATAAATGTAAGGCAATCACCACTAGAAGTGGCCGACAACTTAAGGAGGCTCAAGCTCACTCATCAAACAAAACTCCACAAAAAGAACAATATGAACTCAGCAGTAAAGCCTCAGATGCTGAACCAGGAAATGCCACGAAAACCCTAGTTGACGATGCCGCGGCAACCAACGATAAGCATGCCCGAAATGAGCATGCCGCGACAACCAGCAATAAGGATGCCACGAAAACCCCAGTTGATGATGCCTCGGCAACTCCAGTTTCCCTGACAATACCGTCAATCAGGTTCCAGACCAATGAAAGGATTAAAGATATCCGACTTCCACCACCATTCCCACAAAGGTTGAAGCGACAAAAGCAAGAATATCAATTCAAGAAGTTTCTTGATATCCTAAAGCAAGTCCATATCAACTTGCCGTTGGTTGAGGCAATTGAACAAATGCCGAACTATGCCAAGTTTCTAAAAGACATTGTGTCCAAGAGAACAAGGTTAGGAGAGTTTGAATCAGTTGCCGTAATAGAGGGATGCATGGCTATGTTGCACAATTGCATGTTACCCAAGTTGAAAGATCCTAGAAGTTTCACAATACCATGTTTTATCGGAAACCACTATATCGAGAAAGCATTATGTGACCTTGGAGCAAGCATAAACTTGATGCCTAAATCGGTTTTCCAAAAACTAGGAATCGGGAAGGCAATACCTACAACAGTTATGCTACAGCTAGCCGACAGATCCTATGTGCATCTAGAGGGAAAAATCGAAGACATACTGGTAAAAGTTGATAAATTTATTTTTCCTGCTGGCTTTATTGTTTCGGACTGTGAAGCAGATGAACTTGCACCTATCATTCTCGAGAGACCATTTCTAGCAACAGGGAGAACCTTGATCGATGTTGAAAAGGGAGAACTCACAATGAGGGTGAATGACCAACAAGTTAAACTAAATGTGTTCCAAACACTAAGGCATGCCGATGATCCGGAAGAATGCCAACTTCTTCATGCCACGACAGAGTTTGACTTCGATGAGGAATTTAGTTACCTCGGCAACTACATTGTTGATCAAGAGGAATCTGGGCAGTATGAAGAACTGATCGATAAGGAACAACAAGAAGAGGCAAATTGGTTAGTCAATCGACCAGGTACATACTTTGAACCACTGGATTACTCATGTAAGGAAGGTAAACTCGAAAAGATCTCCATTAAACAACCACCGATTCTTGAGTTGAAACAGTTTCCAAGGCAACTAAAATATGCTTACTTGGGAACTGATAATACATTGCATGTAATTATTTCCTCTAAGTTATAGCCTGAGCAGGAAAAGAAGCTGATCAACATGTTGATGCTACACAAGAAGGCAATAGGGTGGACAATTGCCGACTTGAAGAGAGAATTGGCCCGGCAGTGTGTATGCATAAGATTTTGTTGGAAGATGATCACAAACCTTCGATTGAGGCCCAGAGGAGACTGAATCATGCCATGAAAGGGGTTGTAATGAAAGAAATCATCAAGTGGCTTGACACCGGCATCATATACCCTATCTCTGATAGTGCATGGGTAAGTCTGGTACAATGTGTACCGAAAAATGGAGGTATAATGGTGGTAAGTAATGAAAACAATGAACTCATTCCAACCAGGACTGTGACCGGTTAGAGGGTTTGTATGGATTACCGAAAGTTAAACAAAGCCACTAGGAAAGATCAATTCCCATTACCCTTTATTAATCAAATGCTTGACCGTCTTACAGGTAAACCTTTTTATTATTTTCTTGATGGTTATTCAGGTTACAATCAAATTGCCATAGCACTAGAAGATCAAGAAAAGACAACCTTCACATGCCCATATGGTACTTATGCTTTCCGAAGAATGTCATTCGGATTGTGTAATGCCCCGACAACCTTCCAAACATGCATGATGGCACTCTTTTCAGACATGGTCGAAGACTTCCTTGAAATCTTCATGGATGATTTTTTAGTATTTGGTAATGACTTCGACAGTTGCCTCGATAATTTAGATAAGGTGTTGGCAAGATGTGAAGAATCCGATTTAGTCCTTAATTGGGAGAAATGCCATTTTATGGTAGATGAAGGAATTGTGCTCGGCCATAAGATTTCATCCAAGGGAATCGAAGTAGACAAAGCCAAGGTGGACGTGATCGAGAGATTCCCCCACCAAGTTCGGTTAAAGGAATCCGAAGCTTTCTTGGACATGCAGGTTTTTACATGAGGTTCATTCATAATTTTTCTAAGGTTACTAAACCCTTGTGTAATTTGCTTGAACAGGATAAAACCTTCAACTTTGATGATTCTTGCGCTCAAGCATTCAAAACCCTAAAACAAAAGCTTACCTCGGCACCCATTGTCGTTCCACCCGATTGGACATTACCTTTTGAGTTCATGTGTGATGCGAGTGATTTTGCGGTAGGAGCAGTCCTAGGCCAACGTACAGGTAAGATCTTTCATGTGATATACTACGCTAGTAAAACTCTTAATAGCGCTCAAATAAGTTACACAACAACGGAGAAAGAGTTATTAGTCGTAGTTTTTGCATTTGACAAGTTCAGATCCTATTTGATTGGTACAAAGGTAATTGTCCACACAGACCATTCAGCAATTAAGTATCTGTTTGCTAAAAAGGATGCCAAACCTCATTTGATTCGTTGGATATTACTTTTACAAGAGTTTGACATTGAAATTAAGGACATGAAAGGAACAGAGAATCAAGTTGCCGATCACTTATCATGCTTATAACACAATAGGGTGGATGATGCGAATTTAGAGATATGTGATGCATTCTTGGATGAGCAATTGTTAGTTGCCTCGGTAACCCCTGATGCCTCGGCAACCACCTTTGCGCACGCATCGACAACCACTGATGCCTTGGCAATACCCTGGTACGCTGATTTAGTTAATTTCCTTGTTTGTGGTATTTTACCTTATGGCCTTACTCACCAAGGAAAGAAGCGGTTCCTCCATGATGCTAAGCATTATTTCTGGGACGAGCCTCTTTTGTTTAAACAATATGTAGATCAGATTATACGCTGATGTATCCTTGAAGAGGAGCAGTAGAATGTACTCCGGCAATGCCATTCTTCACCCTATGGAGGATATTTTAGAGGAACACGTACCACAACCAAAGTTTTGCAATCCAGTTTGTATTGGCCAACACTGTACAAAGATGCCCAAGAGTTTTACAAGCAATGTGATCATTGCCAGATGACGAGCAATATCTCTAGACGACATGAGATGCCGCTCCAAAAAATCCTTGAGGTGGAATTGTTTGATGTATGGGGGATTAATTTTATGGGACCTTTCCCATCTTCATTCGATAACCTCTACATTCTACTTGCCGTCGACTATGTGTCTAAATGGGTTGAGACAGGTGCAGTTCCCGCCAATGATTCCAAGACCGTGTAACGATTCTTGTAGAAAAATATATTTACACGGTTTGGGATGTCGAGAGCAATTATCAGTGATGAAGGCAAGCACTTTGACAACAGACTTATTGCCAAGATGTTGCAACGCTTCTGCATATCACACAAAATTGCCACGACATATCATCCACAAACTAATGGGTAAGCAGAAATTTCTAACCGGAATTGAAGAATGTCCTCGAGAAGGTTGTAAATCCTTCCCAAAAAGATTGGTTTACAAGATTAGACGAATCACTTTGGTCTTATCGAACCGCATTCAAAACACCCCTGGGAATGTCCCTGTTTCGCCTCGTTTATAGCAAGACTTGTCACTTACCGGTGAAAATCGAACACAAAGCATATTGGGCAATCAAGACCGTGAATATGGATTGGGAGAGTGCCGGACAAAAGCGTTTACTAGATCTCAACGAGATAGAAAAATTCCGTGCACTCGCCTATGACAATACACGAATCTACAAGGAGAAAACAAAGCAATGGCATGATAAAAAACTATTTCCGCGGTAATTCATGCCAGGGCAACTAGTTCTCCTATTCAATTCTAGGCTGAAACTTTTCCTGGGAAAACTTAAATCAAGATGGTCGGGACCATTCGAAGTTGTCAAGTCATTCTCCCATGGTGTCGTGATAATCAAGTCCACCACTGACGAACATGAATTCAAAGTTAATGGACAAAGATTGAAGCACTATAACTGTGCCCATGTGGAACGTAACAAAGAAGTGGTCACCTTAGGAGATGCATGAGCATGCTCTCCTTTAGATATTTTTCTTTTATTTTTAGTTTTCTTTTATTTGAACTTATTATATTTATATTTTTATTAATTTCGGTTATTTATTTTTTTAGGATAGATTTACTTATTTTCTTTAGGTTAAGACTACATCTTTCTTTCATATTTATTTAATTATTTTTGAATTTTAGGTTTAAGAATTTTTTTGCACATCTTTATTTATTTATTTTTATTTTATTTACTAGTTTATCTTTAATTTTAATCCTTATTTTATTTGTTTCTGAATTGTAGGAAACGAGTTCAAGATGAAGAGGAATTTGATTCAAGAAGGAAGTTTCTTCAACAAAGAAACTAATGGGCTAAATCTAAGGCTTATATTAAGCCTCCAATTTACCCTAATTCTCCTACATAGCCGGCCAAACCCTTCCCCTTCCCCAAATCCCTTTGCCGCCCCTTTCCCCCAATTAACACCCTTGTTTTCTTTCTTTCCAATGAATCCTACCCACCATATTTACTACCTATCTTTTTTATTTAACCCATCACCCTTAACTTCCAAGAAACCTATTCCTACTTTTAACCTTGCAACTCTTTAGTTTCTTTTGCTTTCTTTTCTTTGTTTCTACCCAACTTACAACCAGGATCATCCATGGCATCCAAAATCAAGTTTTTGGCGTACCCAAGCTCTTCTAAAGAACCAAGCTACAAGAAGTTTGCTACACCGATAGTTCAAGAAAGATTTCACTCCAAGTTTGAAAGCCGGAAGATTTGCGAAGAACAAGGCTTCGAATAATCCAACTCTCATCAAGATTTCGGCCTTGAACCATTCATCTTCCAAAGGATTGCACATCAAAAGTGGCAAATCTTTTGCCATCAATCGGAACCGGGTAACATCTCATGGGTAAGAGAATTCTATGCTCACTCACCTAACCCGGATAATCCTTATGTTTTTGTTCGCGACAAGGCTATCCTCATAAGCCCCGAAAGTATCAACGCCTTTTACGGGCTCTATATTGAGAATGACGAGCATCAAGCCTTTGTTGATCAATTCACGCCAAAGTAACTCGACAATGTGCTTCAAGAACTCACTCTACCGGGGACTCATTGGAATGACGGTAAATATAAGGGCACGGTAAATCACCTTCGACTTAAACCCGAGGTAAAATTATGGAATAATTTTGTTAAAACTTCTTTAATGCCCACCACACACAATACTACCGTTGATACACCTCGTTTTTTGCTCATACATTCTATTTTGCATAATTGCATCGTTAATATTGGAAAAATTATTTGTGATGAGATTTTTGTATGTAGCACAAAAGACAAGGGTTCTCTTTTCTTCCCTTGCTTAGTTTCCAATCTTTGAAAGGAGATACATGTCCCAAGTAAGTCAACCGATGAAAAGGCCCTACCAAAGTCCGATTGGAATCGAGCACAAATTCGAAAGCTAATGGGAGAGGCACCGGTAAAATCCCCAATGCCTTTAGTTGCCGCGACAACTCCTGCAAGCCAAAGCGAAAAGCCAATGAGATTGAGGAAGACCACACCAGTCGTCTCCTCCAAGCCAAAGCGAAAAACCAATGAGATTGAGGAAGAGGTTGATAAGGACGATGAGGACACCCCCGTACGAGGATCGATTCCACTATCGGCAACAAGAAAGCAACCACTGCGTTCAAGCAAAAGAATCAAGACACCGGCCAAAAGGAAACTAATCATCAACGACGACGAACTCTGGGAGTAAGTCATCGTTTGCATTTTACTTTTCTTTATTTTTATTTCTATTTTTATTTGTTTATTGTATTGAGGACAATACCTCACTCGAGTTTGGGGGGATTGTTACTAGTTAGTTGTCATGTTTAGTTGCATTCATCTTAAGTATTGCATATAGGATACATAAATTGCTTGCCATGCCTTTGGTTGGAACAAGAATTGCCTAGATTTGATGAATATCTGATGATGACATTGCCAATGTACTTAATTGATAGAACTTTTTATTCTAGGATAAATGTGGAAACACTTAGAATCTTACTATGATGCTAAACTTAATGAAACACTGTTGTGGCTTGATTGATTTAAGGAATTCTAGCGAACTTAGGTTGATAGTTAAAAAATTGGGGGATTAGAATAAAAATTGGATGAATGTTAGAGGTGCCTGAAATTGGCTCTAGTATGTGCTAAAAATTGATTGCTAGAGGTGCCCGAAACCGACTCTAGTCGAATAAATTAATTAACTTAAGAAAACTAAAAACAAAACACTAGAGGTGCCTTAAACCGACTCTAGTTAAAACATGTTAAAAGAACCCAAGGAAGTAATTTGAAAACCTCTTGTTTGCATAGAATCTGAAAAATCAACTTGCACACAACTTCGCACACACTCACAAGCATTATAGTTTGATTCCGAGTGATTCCTAAGTTGTCCAAAAAATGAAAAGCCAATCATACTTTGTGCCACGGTTCTGAGGATTGAAATCAAGTTCAAAGCTAAGTTTGTGAAAATTGAAGTCTTGGCAGGTAATTATTAGTTTGCATTGCTTGAGGACAAGCAATAGTTCGAGTTTGAGGTATGTTAAGTGTCTAAAAGTACTATTTTATTCACCCTTTTTATTCATATTATTGCTAGACTTAGGCTCATATTAGTTGCATTATTAGTCATTCATGCATGTTTGCATTGTTTCCTTGGTGGTTAAGCTTGATATCATATTTTGCTTAATTTTGTGGAAAAAAGGTGCTGCCGATAGTTATTTTTGTGTGTGCAGAATCACTTGCCAAAGCAAGGCTGGAACCAGTTGTCAGGGCAATACAAGAAGGAGATGCCGACGCAGTTACCAGGGCAGTGCATAAAGGAGATGCCAAGCTAGTTGCCAAGGCAATTGTCGATAAGGGATAAGATGATATGGCATCCGAAATTGATGACTAGATAAACCCAAGATGACGTGGAGCAAAGTTAAATCCCAAAGGAGTTTGATTTCCATGAAGAAGTCAAAGAGAAATTAAATCCCAAGAAGATAAGAGAAGATCTTGAAGGAATTTAAATATAATAAAGAATTATATTCTTTAAAAGTATTAATTTCAACTTAACTTCCTCCTCAATGAAGGCCTTGACCTAGCCTTATAAATCGAGGACCAAGCCGTCACCTCAAGGAGGTGCAAAAAAGGGAAGAGAAATCGACAATAAGCTTTCAACCATTCTTCATCATTTTCTTTCTTGTTCGATTAGGTTTATGTTAGGGACTCTTTGTTTTGTGTTTCTTTTGAACCTAGCCATGAACTAAATCTATTTGGCTAAGGTTATTGTGTTTTGTGGTTGTGAGAAACAATTGGATTTTGTTTAGGTAATAAGAGTTTGCATTTTCAATTCAAGGTTTACTCATTGTGACTCCGTCCATGCGTGTTTGTGTCTTTGACACATATCACACATTTTTTTTTGAAAAAAGATCATATATAATTTTTCTTTTTTTTTCTTCATTTTAAAACCCCAACAATGTAAACTTGTCAGATTTTATTTAAAAAACATGAATGATGTGTTTCATCAACCGTACATTCAGGAACAAAGCTAGGATTGAATATTGGGAGGAGCTAAGATATTGAAGTTAAAAAATAAAATGACTTATTACTTATTTAAACTCAAAATTCAGAAAATACTGTCTAATTTGTCTAATATTTAAACTTGTAAAGACCAGGGCCGACTATTAGGGGGAGCACCATGAGCGACTGCTCAGGGGCCCCAACCAGCCTAGAGCCCTTAAAAATTAATTATTCTTATTTTTAATTTTTTAATTTATCAAATGAATAAATTAATCTAACATTAAAATTATTACTAGACCAAGAAATTTGAGAACACGAGCTCACCCTTCTTTGGTCTAACTCTTACTTGATTAAATATTTAATAAATCTTTATATTTTTTAATTTAAATACTTATTTTTACAGAGACCAAAATATATCAAATATATAAATTTTCAATAGGATTGGGTCCCTTCGGGCCCAACGGAGCTCTTCCTCTGCATATGATTTTAGGGTTGTTTCAAATACACAAAAAGTGCATCAAGTCATTCACACTCCTTTGCCTTCTTTTTTCTTCAAAGATAAATTCCATTTCATCGACATCAGAAAACATACAAAAGAAGCACTCTTAAACAAAGAGAGCTCCAGGACATCTGGATCTGAAAATGCCTTCTAAAAGAGCTCTAAGGTCAGAGAAAGGCCTCCCCATTAGCAAGTAATAATGACAAATTATCAAGTACGAACAAGGTGAGAAATAACAATGCTCTATCATAGTTGAATCGAGCTAAAAAGTGATTAATTCTTCCCTGACAACAACCAACATTTTCACCGAGGTAAAAATGTCAGAAAGAGAAAAAAATCATTGAATCGCAAGGGTGTTAGAACGGGAAAATGCATCTTCTGAGATGTACCCAAACCGTAGAGGAGAAGAGAGGTTTGGGAGGTGGTCGACGAGAACGGGAAAACAAAGGGGGAATCAAACAGGGACGATATCCAACATTATCATTCGCCGGCGAAACCTTAATAGTCACCAACAGGGAGATGACCTTGCTCCACCCCTTGCATTAACTCCACTAAAGTCGGGAGCCGAAAAGGGGAGCACCGATGGAGATTAATCTGCGCCAGGTGAAATCGGTGCCATCAGAGGAAGTTCCTTGTTATTACAGGAAGAAAGAAAAAGGCTTAACACTAGAGAAAAATCTCTGTATAACCTGCTTGGAAGAAAGAACTAGGCACACAAACAACACCACACACCCCTCATACAACAGATTCGACTGAAAAGGTAGAAAACCCTAAAAAAACTAACAGACTAAAACAAAATTGGGGAAAAGGAATTCCAACAGTAAAAACTCAATGCACAAGAAGTAAAAACTGGCAACATAACAAAAACGCTCAAATCAAGATATAAGCTTGAAAGAGATCAGTAGAACCAGTAAAAACAAACTCACACTCAAAAACCACCATAAATCCAACGCTGTTGCACGAAGGGAGGGCAAAGGACAGGGATGGATCAAGGACCAAAGTCAGAGCAAATTCACAGCCTAAGAACACAAACAACACCACCAATCAGGCACCAATAGCAGTTTGGGGATTATGGAAAGTATTGTGGAAAAATTAAAACTCTAATAACAAATATTGAAAAATATGAATTTTAAGAGTAGAACCTTAATAATAAAAATTGAAAAAAAATTTACCCCTAATAACAAATATTGAAAAAATTAGAGTCATAATAACAATTATTGAAAAAATAGACCACTAATGTAAGTATTTCGGAAAAATTGGACCCTAATAAAAATATTTAAAAAAATCAATTTAAGAGTATGCCCATAATAACAAGTATAGATAAAAATTGAGCCCATAATAACAAATGTTAAAAAAATTGGACCTCTAATAATAAATATTGAAAAAAAAATTGGACACCTAATAACAAATATTAAAAAAATAAATTTTAAGAGGAGACTCCTAATAATAAATATTGTGAAAAATTGAGCCATAATAATAAGGGTTAAAAAATTAGGCTCCTAATAACAATTATTGAAAAAATTGGAACATAATAATAAATATTGAAAAAATTAAAATTTAGGAGTAAATCTTTAATAATAAGTACTAAAAAATTATACTATAATACTAATATTATAAAAAAGGGCCTTGAGCGGGCGTTTCTCTTGCCTATGCTCAGGGAAGACTCTGCATAACCTAAAATATTATTCGCACAACTTAAAATGTTATACGTATTAATAATATTTTTAGTTGCAATCTAAAATATCATCCCATACACAACCTAAAATGTTATATATTTTGATAATATTTTCGGTTGGTTGCGTGTTTTTTAACCGTTTTTATGCTGCTATTTTTTAGACTCTCCGTATGTCCTTTGAGCATTTGTTTAGGGCATTTTATATATTTTGTTTATGTATAGAGTGCAGTAGTGACACGTGCAGGTGAAGTTGGGGACTTTGGCCTATTAAAAATGACACATATTAATGTTTAGCCCATGCCAAAAATTAAATTTCAATTTAAGCACCCTTAATTAAATTAAAATTTTGTATTTTTTAATCCTAAAAGTTGATCATCTAACTTTTTTTTAATAGTCTAAAGGTGATCAAAAGTTAAAATTTGTTCATACATTTTTTTAATTTTGACCCAAATTTTATAAAATTTTGTTACCCCTAACGTAAAATTGTTGGTTGCACCCCTGCACGTGTGGATGGAAAAGAAACTAACTGGTTTGCCTTTCAAAACTGCCGAAACTATTTTTAAACCGGGTAAAAACAGCTTGACGATTAATTCTTGAAATTTAGGGGTTTTCGTTTAAATTCGATTTTTTGAAAAGACTAGAGACGCCACCAGTCACTTTGGTAGACCGAATACCATAAAACAACAAGATATTCATTCTTTTAAAAAAATTGGGTTCGTGAGTCGATTACGTGTAGGGAAGGATTAGCACCCCACAAACGCCTGATATCGGTACCTTAAATTTTACGTGGCATGTTGGAATTTTGAGAATAAAAAATCGAATTTAATTTAATATTTAATTATTAATTGAATTTGTGTTCCAAATGGAAATTTCCTTTTATATGAAAATATATTTTTGTTTCTAATATGAGATTGGAAACACCCCTATACGTTCAGGGCACCTCTATTCATATTTTAAAAATACATTTCAAATATAAAAGGTTTTATATGTATGATTAATTATTGTCTTGTTTATTTTAAGAACTAATCTAAAAGGCACTTTTTAATTTCGTATATTTATTTAAATCTATGAATATTTTTAATTTAAAGATTTACATGAGACAACACCCAATTACTTGAGCACATCCAAATTTAAATCCCAAAATTAAATAACATTCCTTAACTCATTTAATTAAACTAATTATTTAAGTTCTAATCCTAATTAAGGCTTTAATTAATTAATCTAGATTTTTTGTCAATTTCATAAGGATTTTAATGAATAATAAGTATTCTACTTCAAAGTCCATGTTGAACAACACTCCATTGCAATGAGACATCACCCAAATTGAAACTTCAAAGCTTCCCACTTAATATTCATTAACTTGCTACAATGGCCTTTCTTAATTAATTATTAAATCCTAATAGAACTTAGAACTAAGGCTCTCAATAATTAAAATAAATCTAAGTGTTTTTAATTGTCTAACAATTATGCCATATGCCATATTTAAATCATGCATCAATCAAATAGGTAAGGTAATTAAATTAAATAATTAAATACTGTAAAAGGGACTAAATTAAAAGAAATTAAACACATCAACAACCTCATAATTGTCCGCAAGCTCTAGAGCTTCGGATTCTCAACCCTCGTATCCATTGCGTGGGTTGGGGATGTCTCATAACTTGTAAATCTGCTCTTGAATTGACATCACTAAAATATGGCAATCACGCTAGGGATGTGATGGTTTCTCGCGCCTATTACCAACAAATGGGTTCACCAAGAACTTCGAAGCTTTGAGACTCTTGCTCGAAAACCAAGGCATGTGTTGTGCTCAAATTACTGATCCAAGCACAAGGTAACATCTACCAACTAGGGAGAGTAAATCTAACAACTCTAGGGGGACTGTTACTCTCAATCCTCAAATAACATCCATGGTAAACACCTTACTTACAAGTACTTATAAATTTGACAAATTTATTAACCTAACATCAACCTCTAGATCTCACCATAATGTTTATCTGACAAGAATTAATACCATTGTATGAATGAGAAATAAGATTTCCATTAATGCAACAACTGAAACCAAAACAAAACATAGGTACCTGACATATCATTGGTGGCAAAGCTGTTATCTTTGGCCTGAACGGTAGACTATCTAGAAACTGTTTTAGCGTTGACTCTAATAGTAGATCTCATAGTACCTCCACCCTAATATACATATGATGCCCTAACACCGCCTTTAGCAAAACCCTAACCATGCCAAGAAAGAGTCAACCTTTGAGACTGAACTAGACTAGCATCATCCGTGTTCGAGCAATCCTTCGCTATGT
Organism: Hibiscus mutabilis; assembly: GCA_019671005.1. Lineage (NCBI taxonomy): Eukaryota > Viridiplantae > Streptophyta > Magnoliopsida > Malvales > Malvaceae > Hibiscus > Hibiscus mutabilis. Next base: position 20,646,486 of record CM033728.1, on the reverse strand, counting down.
GACGGGTGCTTGAAACCTGTAACAAACCCTATATAGCAAGAAACACACTTCAAGATGTTGTCGGCTACAATGCTCACAAACTGGTGGAAGCGACGCTCTGGCTGAACCATCAGCATTCCCCTCAAGACCAGAAATCAAAGAATCCCTACGAACCCTCGGTCTAGATCCCTGGCCAACCCTCGATAACTGATATGAAACAATTCTCTTTAAACCCCTCAAAGCACGGAACCTCCTAGACGAAGCCTAAGAAGGATTTATGATGTCATGAGTTCCCAAAATCTGATCCCTTAATTCTCTAATCTAATTTAGTGTCAAACCCTAAAGTCATTTGAGTACCTTTGCACTATTTGCTAACACTGAGAATATCCCAAGTAGACTCAATGTCACATACATCTGAAGGTCAATCTTTAATCAATGTCTAAACTTCTTACACCTTAACTCCTTGGTGGCAACTAACTCTGGGGCATATCAGCTCAACCGTAGAAAATCTTGCTCATAATCAAATACCGATTAATCTTCCTGAACCAGATACATAAACTGATCTCTCATGTCATCCATGTGAACCCTGCTAATGTACTTCTTCCTAAACTCGTTCAAGAAGATATTCTAGGTTGGAAGTGCAGGCTGCAGTCCAAACTCAACAGTCTCCCACCACTCATGGGCATTGCCCTAAAGAAGGGAGACGATATTATTAAGGCCATCATCTGGACTCTCTCTCATCTATCTTAGAATCTTCTAGGTGTCTCTTAAGCCTTGATCGGGTCATACTCACCTGAACCTTCAAAATCTTTAGGTCTATAAGGGTGAAGCCTCTCTACATGGGTCTTACGAGACGTATTAGATTGCCTCAGGATAGCTTGCACCACTTGCAAGGCAGTAGAGTTAAGATTATGGGGGTGGTTTTCCCTCCACTTTCGGTACCTCCCGAAATATTTATGTCCCCAACATCCAAGATAGAATCCTTATGAAGTCTTTCACTTGAGAGACATGGCTCTTTTCACGACTTTCCTGGTCGTGTCCAGTGTCACCAGCTATGGAATTTCGTAAATCACAAGGAAACACCATCGGGATTCCTAATCTTGGAAGAGTACAACTAAAATTTAAGAGCTTGTATTCACTAGACAACTTACCACAACCTCTATACTACCCCAGAGTTCCCTAGAACCGGCTAAACCTAGGCTCTAATATCACTAAATATAACACTTCGATCCAAATCTAGATCTGAAGTGCTACATTCTAGTCACCGAAAATTTGACCCATCAAATTTCTAATTTGAAACCATAAGTTTAGCCCTTATTTAAAAACATTAACATCCATAATTTTGCATAGTAAAATCAACCCATATAAACCAGTTACAAAATAGTAGCTATGAGTTTAAAATAATGTATATCAAAATAGTAAAGCAAGTGGACTTTACAGACTCAACATTTGTAAGGTCCTATAAATACATAAGCCCAAAACTAAATGCTAAGCACCATACTCTGAAGTGATCCGGTACTGGGAAATCACTCCACGATGTGCTCCTCGATCATGATCACCTACTAACCTGCTAACGAAAACGACAATTCTGAACGCTGAGCTTACAAAGCTTAGTGGTACATTTCTACTCTACCATAATTCATGATTATCATAAAATAAACATGCAAGATAAATATAGTCTAGAGAGCATAGTTAAGGCTTCACTATCTATGAGCCATCAACTAGCCAACACAAGCTAGAGTTTTTAGATCACCTATCTCAAGGCATCAATAAATCTACAAGAAGTCTTACATGATCCACGCTGTTTCACATTACTCAAGGTCACTAAGCACCTCGAGGTTAATACATCCATAAGCTATCATACATGGCCCACAATGCCCAACTATACTCGGGATCTCACTAGATCATTCGAGAAAAAGCACAAAAAGTCACAACCACAAACCTAGAGTGAGGCACGATGTCACACAGCCTTGAAAACGTACACTTTGAGTGAGGCCTGGTGTCACACAACCTCAAGAACATACACCCATACTTGGCATGTCTCGTCGAGTATCTTTGAATGAGGCTCGATGTCACACAGCCTCGAGAACATACATTTGACATCTCTAACCGTTGTGCTGCAACATGCTCTCTAGGTATCCAGATCCCATCAACCAAGGTGACACAACCAAACATGTGTCTAATACAGCACAAAACTTAGACACGACTACCATACGGCACACATAATTAATTGATCCACCAAGGATCTTCTATAGTTGCTATTACAACAAGTGGCCCAAAGTTTATCGAGTTGTTAATATATTATGGAGGAGTACATAATTAATCTCATTAATTGTCTCCATTAGTCCACGTTGTCTCATTAATCAAGGAGACTCAACCAACAAGTGCACACATTGCACACGAACATCAATATAGCATGAAGCAACCCTACGATTGCTAACAATTACGAGTCACCCATTTTAATTACCAAGTTCTTGTATATTATTCTCATAAATAAAGGTAAATTCTCGGTTTCTCTATTTTACAATTCATTTTACCCCATTATAAGTCCACTAGGCCCTAGCCCACAATTACGAACCTTGTGAACTTAAAACAAACACTTTTGGGCAAATTGCCTAGTGGGTACCGGTATTGGCCCCCGTATATCGGTACAGTCCTCTGAGTATCGGTATTCATAGTGTACCGATACTAAATTAGCTCATTGGAATTTTATTCAACTTTCACGTACCAGTACAAGTCAACTCGTACTGATACTTCCTTGAATGGCGTACCAGTACGGGTTGAACACCATATCAGTACCCTCTAATAGTTCATCTTTAATGAACGATGTTCTTAAACCCAGAACACTAGGGTACCGATGCTGGCTCCCTGTGTACTGGTACCGAAGCCTAAAAATGGCTTTAAATAAGCCTCAAAGCCCTCAAATCTCAACCAACAACTCGATCCTGCATCTTATGGAATTTATTTGGTTTGTTTACTACCATTTTTACACATGATTAAAATTAAATTCGGGTTTTACCATTTTAATGTCTCATCCACCCCAAAAGCACCCAAACAACCATAAACACCAAATCTAGCAATCCTAACCATACAATCAAGCAAGGCAATTAATTTATAATTTTCAAGAAGAGTAAGAGTCAGATATGTACTGACCTTAAGCCAAAACTCCCGAAATAAACTCACCCACTTAGCTTCTTCAACTTTCTTGCGTTGACCCAAGCTTAGAAGAACCCTAAATCATCTCATCTTGCCAAACATACGTGAAAAATGAAACCATACTTGAGACAACAGCTAGAGGAAGGTTTAAATATGAATTTACAACTAAAGAGATGGGTAGAAACTCTCAAAACCCCAAATCTTTCAAAAACCCATTAATGGAGAACTTACCCTTTTCCATGAAAATATAATTTTTTGAAGCTTATAGAGAGGAGATTAACATACTAAAATCTTGGTTCTTGGAAGGAATAAATGATGTTGAAAGTTTGGATCTTTAATGTCTAGAACTCAAGTTTAAAAATGAGGAAGAAAGAGTGTATGGGAAGAATAAAAGAGTGAAGGGGAGTGGGTGAGGTCACTATGTCCCCCATTCATTACGAGAAAATGAATATAAGGTGAGGGTGATCAGTCTTTAACCTTTACAAAGGTATATTTTCTTCATAAAACCTTCAACTTTTACCCATTTACATTTTGGTCACTTCTCAAGCCCAAACAACCCAATTCTCATCCACTAAGTCTCAAACTTGGCCCAATGAGTCCAATTATCTAACCCAGCTCAAAGATCAATAACTTAGGTCAACTCCTATTTGTTGACTAAAAAATTTGGGTTGTTACATTCTTCTTGTGGCTGAGAAGGCTAGTGCTCTTCAACATTCATTGGTTCAGGTGCATGAAGAGCTGGATGAGGGACCTTGGCAAGTAGTTGCTTAGGGAAATGCGGGAACACCCTAGTGGATGCGGGCATCAGCTCTTTAAAGATTGCATTCTTGGCAATGTCCCTTTGTTGAACATATGTAAAGAATGGCTAGAGGTACCCAGCAATAAATTTTTCATTGTAGTGTTACCCATTTCTAGCGCTGCAGCATCATCTACAAGGCCCTTTAGTCCTAGCACTACAAGCCTCATCTACATCATTATTATTTTGGAATTTTCGAATCAGCACGTCTGGTGTATAAGACCCTTAACGTACACTCTTAGTACGAATACATATTAAGGATGTCACAATATTATTTAACAGAGTTCAAGACTTGTAATTTTTTTAAAACATCTGACATAAAACTAGTTTATAAAATAACCATTTCTTGAATTTTGAAGTATTTGTAGCCTATTTGCAGATTGCTAGTTTTGACCCTGAATGAGTTTATAAAATATGTTAGTCATTTATTAAAACAAGTATGTAACTCAGGGTGAAAACTGGGTACACTGCCTAGGCCTTTCTTAAATTTAAAATCGTTATGCTATAAGCGATAAATAAAATTTAACCCGATTAAATATCATTACCAATAATTCTTTAACCATTCGAATAATTTATATTTATCTGACTATTAATCAAACTTATAACTTTAAAACAACTAATGAATAAATTGATACATGCCCACTAGAGAATATCATAAATTAGAATGTCTTATTGATGTTTGTCAGATTGCAGCTTGATCAACATGCTTGACTCCTATTCTGGTAAGTTCCCAATAACCTACATGTGAAATAGCACACGCTAAGTATTCACTTAGTGAGGCAACTATAAATTAAAGTAAAATATTTCAATGTATAGAAATAACATAAATAAACAAATTACTGTGTATATTATATAAAAATATAGAATCGTATAAAATTGACTTATCAAAGTCATTCCTCTATCATGTAACAGTGAAATACAATTCCTGCAAAATGGCAAGCGAGTCCCAATTGCAGTTTATATCATATCATCAAACCTTTATTTTATTAATCAAATATACGTTAAGCTTTTTAACTTAATTGCCTGCATAAATGCATTTCAAGTATTATAGCCCGAAGTACAATATAATGTGATACTTTGGTACACAGGTCATCATAACCGACACTGTAGTGTTTACCACGCCGCAGCGTCTAATGATGAGTACGTACTAGAGGACGCCATTTGTTCCTCATACTCGCACATTCTTTGCTATGTAACACCGTAGTGTTTGAACCGACTCCGTAGAGTCTAACTCGACCCCTAAGAGTCTATCTCGCACTGTAGTGCTATGACGCAGCTGCTAGGACTGTATGGATATCCAATTATACCAAAGACTTCATATCAGTACTTGGGCAAAATCAACATTATAATCAACATTCCATGTTCAAAGCATCAATATAAATCATATAAGTCGATATTAGGCAGTTCATACCCAATATCTAAAATTCAATTTATCTTATATAAATCATTGTGCCATATCAATGAATCACATATGCCATTTAATATTTCATGCCATTTGCATAACTTTGATCAACATACATTTTCATTAATATCAAGGTCGACTTATCGCAAGTCTTCCTCATATCATATATATAAAATAGGTAAAAATGCACACACCTTGTCCACTTAACACAATGCCTCACTAAGTCCTAGTTCGATCCTTTCTTTCATAGTACCTCGAACCTTCTTTGATTTGGACTTAACTTCATTAATCACATGAATACAATAAAATATTTGTTAGATTCAAATCTAACAATACCTTAAACATGCTATCTAATATAATCATTCGAATATAAAATTTCCAAATATTTTTCATTTCTTCCTTCTACTGTTCAAAAACTCATTATGATCCTTAGTGACCAATTTGAACTTCCAATAATTCTTCCGAGCTTGCTAACTAACATTTAAATACAAAATGTTTCAAATTCCATTTTTTGATAGCTTGCGCTACCTTCAAAGATTTACTTATACAGGGCAGAATACACGCTGGATCTTAATTTCCTTTATACTAGAGAAGCTAGATTTGATAATGGTTCTAACGGTATAAACCACATAAATTAATAAAATCTACAAAAATTATGAAAATCCCTTACATTCACGTTACAGAGTTGTCTAGGCAGAAACTGCTCTATATTTTTTTCTGACCTTCATTCGATTAAAAATTCATATCTTTTAACTCAGAACTCGAAATCAGTTTATGTTTATTTGAAACGAAACTAGACTAAGAATTCTTTACAACGATATAAAATTCATCATCTAACAATTTTTGTAGAATTTATGGAGAAATTTTAAACTTACTGCCATAATTCAAATTCCAACATAACTTTCCATAAATAACTTTTAATTTACACCAACTTCTCCTTATTTCCCTACTTGTCAATTTAGTCCCATCACTTTACTTCAAATGACTAGAATAAAGCTTGTATTCATATGTTCTATTTACATCCTTCATCAAAATAAGCTTAAACCTTTACTTCTCTATCTTCTCTTGTTTTGTCGAGGTGGACACCAAATTTCAAATATAAGGATTCAAGCTTCTTAACTTTGCAAATTAGTCATCAAATCAACATTACTACCTTAATTCCATCATTTTAACTAAAAATCAGATTTACTCCTTCTACATATCCTCTTTGCCAAATAGACCATTCAAATTTAACAATTTGTCAAAATGGTCACTATTGTGATTAATCATCGGTTTAACATTAATTTTTGAACATTGCCGAAATGGTCCCTATGTATTTAACTTAGGGTTTTGCTTCCAAACAACAAATCAAGCTTACTAGATCATTAATCCAACATCACAAACCCTAAGTTAGACTTGAATCCATTAACCCTAGTCTTCTCTATACAATCCAAAATATGCAGGTTTTAAATCCCAACTCAATAACATGATTCTAACATCATACAAGCATGATTCTAATTTAAAATCAACCATCGATTCATAAAATCATAAAAGCCCAAATTTGTTCATAAACCCTAATTTCTTCCTCATATCAAATCTCATCAACCAAGCAAGTATTCTATGAATTATTTACATCAAAAGATAGAGCTCGAAGAGTAGAACAACTTTTTAGTTCGAAAGATTGCTTGAAAATTGAGATTATTTTTGCTTGTAAATTTTTAATTCAATAAATTTTTTTCTCTTCTTTTTCTCTTCACCAACGTTTTGGAGATTATTTTTTCTGATAATTCCTTCATATTTCATATGTTTAAGACACTTGTATCATTAAAAATGAATTTTAATTCAATAAATTCCACTTTCCAAAAATACCCTCCAACTAGATTTATATTTTTAATTTTCCATTTTGTAACATTCCAACTAGACTTAGTTGGATTCTAATCAGCCACTATTCATCCATAAAAGAAATCTCAAAATTCCCTCCATGTCCTTTTTTGGAAAAATGACCAAAATGCCCTTTACTGATCAACTTACTCAGAAAATTGCCATTCTATGTCATTTCGATCGATTTAAAATTTTCCTGATATTTTTAACATCCAAATATCCATAAAATGATATTTTATGACTCTTATAAGGTCCATAGAACTATCTCTGAAATTTTAGCTTGATCCGATTATTTGAATATTTTTCTGAACTTTATCGTTTTATAGCCATTAATACAAACTCCATACGAAAATCTGGGTAACACAAAAACATCATTCTTGGGGGTAAAATATTCATTTACGGGGTTAAAATACATAACTTTTATAAATTAAACTTTAATCCCTAAACTTTTCTAAAGTTTATACTTTAGCCACAAAACTTTCAAAATTTACATTTTGGTCACTAGCCAAAAATTGGGATATTACAATTCTCTCCCCCTTAAGAAAATTCGTCCTCGAATTTTCAACACGTACCTAGTTCAAAAAGGGTGAGGAAACTGCTTTCTCATATCTTGTCGTTTCCTCAATTTTATAATTTCGCCAAAGAGCTTTAACAAGCGGAATTGACTTATTCCTTAGTTATTTGACTCCATGTGCTAGAATCCTTATCGGTTCTTTCTCATAAATCAAATTTTGCATGAATTTCTATTTTCTCCGAGGTAATGACATGTAAAGGATCTGATCAATACTTTCTGATAAAGTCACATTTGAGTAACTTTGCATACAACTACCTTTCCCACAAGGCTTGTAGCACTATTCATAAATGTTTATCACAATCTTCTTTCATACTACACTTTTGATAAAGCCATCTTTATTCTTGATTGATAGCTGTTACTATAAGAAATGTCATCTAGTGACACATACTTTTCCCAAAAGCCTTCAAACTCAATCAAATAGAAAATATACATATCATTCAAAATTTGAATTAATCTTTCAAATTGTTCGTCCTTCTATGGATGCAAAGCAGTGTTAAAAATTATGTCGAGAATCTAATGTCTTATGCAAGGAACTCCAAAATCTAGAGATAATCTTGGATCTTAATCACACACAATGAAAATAGGTACATCACGTCACTTTACAGTACTTCAGATTTATCGCTCAACACATTTATTCATTACAAATTGATTCAATATGTCCATAAATACCCAAATTGAATCATCTTTAATCGGTATCATTGTTAACCTAGTTATGAAATCCATCATAATTCTTTTCCACTTCCACTAGGGGAATGGAAATATGTTACCACATTTCTAAAGGTACTTGATGTTTCACTTCTAGTTGTTAGCCTGTCAAGCATGTAACCATAAATTCAGGTATTGTCCTTTTTATTTCTGGACATCAATATTTTCTCTTCAGACCTAGATACCTCTTATTCTTTTCTGGATGCATCGTCAAGAACATAATATTTTTCTCAAACATCCAACATACTTAACTTTGAAGTCTTTATTTTCACCATTTTCAATTTGTTCTAACCTTGGCAACATTTTTCATTTTTCAACTGAAAATATTTAATCCAACCTAAATGAATAGGTCTAAACTAAAGTCCTGTAATTAACATACCAATATTTTTCCAATACAGTTGCATATTTATTGCTCTTAAAGGAAAGAATATCTACCAACTAAGTGCATTGGTTATTATATTGGCTTTTTATCAAGATAGTAGTCAATCACAACATCATAATTCTTAAGAAGTTAGATCCACCTTCTTTTGCCTCATGTTCAACTCCTTTTGAGTTAGCATATACTTTAAACTTTTATGATCTGTTAAATGTAGCATCGCTCACCATAGAGATAATGGCGCCATATCTTTTAAGCAAATACAACTGCTACTAACTCTAAATCATGAGTAGGATAATTCCTCTTATGCGTCTTAAGTTTCCTTGAGGCATAGGCCACCACTTTTTTCTTCTTGCATAAATACGCATCCTAAACCATTATGAGAAGCATCGCTATAAACCACATAATCTTTTGCCCGATTCTGGTTGTACTAGCACCAAGGATTTTGTTAAAATCATTTTTAATGTCTCAAAACTTTCTTGGCACTTATCCGTCCGAATAGGTGGTACATCCTTCCTCAATAGCTTCAGTGGGGAAGCAATTATCGATAATTTCTTTATAAACCTTCGATAATAACCAGCAAGTCCCAAGAAACTTCGAACCTCGGAAACATTCTTCGGAGTTTTTCATTCAACTATATCTTGTACTTTCTTCGGATCTACTCTTATCCTCTTTGTCGAATCCACATGGCCTAGAAAAGCAACTTCTCGCAACAAAAAATTCACACTTTGACAGCTTATCATACAACTTCTTTTCTCAAAGGGTCTGAAGAACAATGCAAAGGTGGGCATCATGTTCTTCCTTTGTCTTTGAATAAACTAAAAATATCATCGATGAATACCACCAAAAATTGATCCAAGTAAGGTTGAAATACTCGGCTTATCAGATCTATGAATGTCGTAGGAGCATTTGTCAATCCAAACGGTATCACTACAAACTTATAGTGTCCATACCAAGTTCGAAAAGTTGTATTCGGAATATCTTCTTCCTTGATCTTTAACTAATGATACCCTGATCAAAGATCAATCCTAGAAAATACAGTTGCGCCTTTTAACTGATCAAAAAGGTCATCAATCTTTGAAAGAGGATACTTATTCTTTGTTGTCACCTTATTTATCCGACGGTAATCTATGCATAATCGCATGAATCCATCTTTCTTTTCACAAATAATAATCGTGTGCCCCAAGGTGACATACTTGGCCTTATAAAACCTTGATCTAACAATTCTTGCGATTGTACCTTTAACTCCTGAAGCTAGGTTGGAGCCATTCTATACGGGGCCATCGATATAGGCGCACTACCTAGTAACACCTCTATTTTGAATTCCACCTCTCGATCTTGAGGAAATCCCAATAACTCATCTGGGAATACATCTAGATACTCTCGGACAGTCGGAACATCTTCCAATTTAATCTAAAAAACTTGAGTATCCACTACATTTGCTAAGAAAGCTTGGCAGCCTTGTAGCAACAGTTTCTTGGCATAAACAACTGAAATTACATTGGATAAGGGATTTACCCTTTCACCAACTACTACTATCTTTGTGCCTTCCGAGTTCCTCAATATTAATCGCTTCAAGCTGTAATCCACAATGGCATGATAGGAATATAACCAATTTATGCCCCCTTGTGCTATGTCCCAAGGGATAAGTTACCATCATATTAAGTTTTTTTCGATCATCACAATGAAACCCTTCTATCATCATCTTTATATTTGCAAAACCAATAGTCTATCGACATTAGTTTTCCTTCAATATCCTACCAAGTCCAACACTTCAAGACTTCCCAACTCTCTAGTACATTCAGAGAAAATTTGCTTTTCATCAAACTTATTTCTTTATCGGGTTAAGTATAATTCTCGTCTAATAATTTCCTACTACTAAGTTTTCCAGCTTTCTTCCTCATAACTTAATCAATGTTGTCTTATGGAGTGCCATATTCGACCCTCAAGCATATATATTTCCCAAGTAAAGATACTTCTTCTTCTTACTTCTTCATATCTGAATATCTTAATATCATTTATTCACAAACTTAAAGTCTTACGACTATTTTTTATCTTGAAATGTGAGCCCTTACTATCTAAATTTCCTTGTAACCTATGTCGTTATAAACATAAGTGCATATGTAGATGTTAAGGACTAAGATCTTATAATTACTGCACCAGCTCCTTACAATGCAAGTAACTCAACTCAAACTGAAGTTGATTACAATACTTATTTCACTTCATTGGACTCGCTATGAGTCCTTTCTTAACCCCTAATATTCGTCTATTGAAGAAATCCGGTAGCGTCTTACTTTCCTAACTATAATCTTATTCTATCTTATGCTAATGAAGAGCAGCTTCAAGTCATACAATCATCACATCAGTAATATGACATTCTAGGGGCATGTATTTACTGACAAACTTATAACAAACTTGGTTTAGCATCCAGAACTGACTAAACTTGTAGCTCTGATACCACTAATTGTAACACCCTTAACGTATACTCGTAGTACGAATAAACATTAAGGATGTCACAATATTATTTAACAGAGTTATAGACCTGTAAATTTTTTAAATCATCTGAAAAAAACTAGTTTATAAAATAACCATTTCTCAACTTTTGAAGTATTCGTAGCCTATTTGCATATTGTTAGTTTTGACCCTGAATTGGTTTATAAAACATGTTAGTCATTTATTAAAATAAGTATGTAACTCAGGGTGAAAACTAGGTACACTACCTAGGCCATTTCTTAATTTAAAATCGTTATGCGATAAACGATAAATAAAATTTTACCCGATTAAATATCATTACCAGTAATTCTTTAACCATACAAATAATTTTATATTTGTTTGACTATTAATCAAACTTATAACTTTAAAACAACTAACAAATAAATTGATACATGCCCACTAGAGGATATCATAAATTAGAATGTCTTACTGATGTTTGGAAGATTATAGCTTGATCAACATGCTTGACTCCTATTCCGGTAAGTCCCTAATAACCTACGTGTGAAACACCACACACTAAGTATTCACTTAGTGAGGCAACTATAAATTAAAGCAAAGCATTTCAATGTATAGAAATAACATAAATAAAAAAATTACTGTGTATATTATATAAAAATATAGAATCGTATAAAACTGGCTTATCAAAGTCATTCCTCTATCATGTAACAGTTCATTACAGTTCTTGCAAAATGACAAGCGAGTCCCAATTGCAGTTTATATCATGTCATCAAACCTTTATTTTATTAATCAAATATACGTTAAGCTTTTAACTTAACTGTCTGTATAAATGCATTTCATGTATTATAGCTCGAAGTACAATATAAAGTGATACTTTGGTATATGAGTCATCATAACCGACACCATAGTGTCTACAACGCCGTAGTGTCTAATGATGAGTATGTACTCGAGGACGACCTTTTCTCTTCATACTCGTACATTTTGTGCTATGTAACACCGTAGTATTTGAACCGACTCCGTAGAGTCTAACTCAACTTCGTAGAGTCTATCTTGACCTCGAAGAATCTATCTCGACCCCAAAGAGTCTATCTCGCACCGTAGTGCTATGACGCAACTGCTAGGACTCTATTGATATCCAACTATACCAAAGACTTCACAATAGTACTTGGGCAAAATCAACATTATAATCAACATTCCATGTTCAAAGCATCAATATAAATCATATAAGTCGATATTAGGCAGTTCATACCCAATATCTATAATCTGATTTATATTACATAAATCATTATGCCATATCAATGTATCACATATGCAATTTAATATTTCATGTCATTTGCATAACTTTGATCAACATACATTTTCATTAATATCAAGGTCGACTTATTGCAAGTCTTCCTCATATCATATATATATTTTAGGTAAAAATGCAAACTCATTATGATTCCTTAGTGACCAATTTGAACTTCCAATAATTCTTCAGAGCTTGCTAACTAACATTTAAATACAAAATGTTTCAAATTTCATTTTCTGACAGCTTGCGCTACCTTCAAAGATTTATTTATACACAGAAGAATACATATTGTATCTTAATTTCCTTTATAGTGGAGAAACTAGATTGGATAATGGTTCTAACGGTATAAACCACATAAATTAATAAAATCTATAAAAATTATGAAAATTCCTTACATTCACGTCATAGAGCTATCCATGCAGAAACTGTTGTGTAATTTTTCTAACCTTCTTTCGAATAAAAATTCATATCTTTTAACACGGAACTCGAAACCAGTTTTTGTTTGTTGGAAATGAAACTAGACTAACAAATCTTTACAATGGTATAAAATTCATCATTTAACCAATTTTGTAGAATTTATGGCGACTTTTTAAACTTACTGCCATATTTCAAATTCTAACATAACTTTCATTAAATAACTTCTAATTTACACCAACTGCTCCTTATTTCTTTACTTGTCAATATAGTCTCATCACTTTACTTCAATTGACTAGAATAAAGCTTGTATTCATATGTTCTCTTTACATCCTTCATCAAAATAGGCTTAAACCTTTACTTCTCTAATTTCTTTTGATTTGTCAAGATGGTCACCAAAATTTCAAATATAAGGATTCAAGCTTCTTAACTTTGCAAAATAGTCCTCCAATCAACATACTACCTTAATTCCATCATTTTAACTAAAAATCATATTTACTCCTTTTACACATCCTCTTTGCCGAATAGACCATTCAAGTTTGACAATTTGTCAAAACGGTCACTAATGTGATTAATCGTCGGTTTAGCATTCCAACTTCATTTTCATGTCTCTAACATCATTAATAATATAAATACACATCAAATTAATAAAAATCAGATCCAGTCCCTTAATTTGTGAAGCTTGCCCAAATGGTCCCTATGTATTTAACTTAGGGTTTTGCTTCCAAACAACAAATCAAGCTTACTAGATCATTAATCCAACATCACAAACCCTAAGTTAGACTTGAATCCATAAACCCTAATCTTCTCTATACAAACCAAAATATGTAGGTTTTAAATCCCAACTCAATAACATGATTCTAACTTAAAATCAACCATGGATTCATAAAATCATAAAAGCCCCAATTTGTTCATAAACCCTAATTTCTTCCTCATATCAAATCTCATCAACCAATCAGTTATTCTATGAATTATTTACATCAAAAGATAGAGCTCGAATAGTAGAACAACTTTGTAGTTCGAAAGATTACCTGAAAACTGAGATTCAGGGCTTAAATCGAGCTTGTAAAATTTTTCTCTTCTTTTTCTCTTCACCAACGTTTTGGAGAGTATTTTTTCTGATAATTCCTTCGTATTTCACATATTTAAGAAACTTGTAATATTAAAAATGAATTTTTAATTCAATAAATTCCACTTTCCAAAATTACCCTCCAATTAGATTTATATTTCTAATTTGCCATTTTTTAACATTCCAGCTAAAATTAGTTGGATTCTAATAGGACACTATTCATCCCTAAAAGAAATCTCAAAATTCCCTCCATGTCCCTTTTGGGAAAATGACCAAAATGCCCTTTACTAATCAACTTACTCACAAAATTGTCATTCTATGTCATTTCGATTGATTTAAATTTTTCCTGATCTCTTTTAACATCCAAATATCCATAAAATGATATTTTATGACTCTTCTAAGGTTCATGAAACTATCTCTGAATTTTTAGATCGATCCGATTATTTTTCTGAACTTTATCGCTTTATAGCCATTAATACAAACTCCGTACAAAAATTCAGGTAACACGAAAACATCATTCTTGGGGGTAAACTATTCATTTACGGGTTAAACTAGCCAAAAATTGGGATATTACAATTCTCTCCCCCTTAAGAAAATTCGTCCTCGAATTTTCAACACGTACCTAGTTCAAAAAGGGTGAGGAAACTGCTTTCTCATATCTTGTCGTTTCCTCAATTTTATAATTTCGCCAAAGAGCTTTAACAAGCGGAATTGACTTATTCCTTAGTTATTTGACTCCATGTGCTAGAATCCTTATCGGTTCTTTCTCATAAATCAAATTTTGCATGAATTTCTATTTTCTCCGAGGTAATGACATGTAAAGGATCTGATCAATACTTTCTGATAAAGTCACATTTGAGTAACTTTGCATACAACTACCTTTCCCACAAGGCTTGTAGCACTATTCATAAATGTTTATCACAATCTTCTTTCATACTACACTTTTGATAAAGCCATCTTTATTCTTGATTGATAGCTGTTACTATAAGAAATGTCATCTAGTGACACATACTTTTCCCAAAAGCCTTCAAACTCAATCAAATAGAAAATATACATATCATTCAAAATTTGAATTAATCTTTCAAATTGTTCGTCCTTCTATGGATGCAAAGCAGTGTTAAAAATTATGTCGAGAATCTAATGTCTTATGCAAGGAACTCCAAAATCTAGAGATAATCTTGGATCTTAATCACACACAATGAAAATAGGTACATCACGTCACTTTACAGTACTTCAGATTTATCGCTCAACACATTTATTCATTACAAATTGATTCAATATGTCCATAAATACCCAAATTGAATCATCTTTAATCGGTATCATTGTTAACCTAGTTATGAAATCCATCATAATTCTTTTCCACTTCCACTAGGGGAATGGAAATATGTTACCACATTTCTAAAGGTACTTGATGTTTCACTTCTAGTTGTTAGCCTGTCAAGCATGTAACCATAAATTCAGGTATTGTCCTTTTTATTTCTGGACATCAATATTTTCTCTTCAGACCTAGATACCTCTTATTCTTTTTCTGGATGCATCGTCAAGAACATAATATTTTTCTCAAACATCCAACATACTTAACTTTGAAGTCTTTATTTTCACCATTTTCAATTTGTTCTAACCTTGGCAACATTTTTCATTTTTCAACTGAAAATATTTAATCCAACCTAAATGAATAGGTCTAAACTAAAGTCCTGTAATTAACATACCAATATTTTTCCAATACAGTTGCATATTTATTGCTCTTAAAGGAAAGAATATCTACCAACTAAGTGCATTGGTTATTATATTGGCTTTTTATCAAGATAGTAGTCAATCACAACATCATAATTCTTAAGAAGTTAGATCCACCTTCTTTGCCTCATGTTCAACTCCTTTTGAGTTAGCATATACTTTAAACTTTTATGATCTGTTAAATGTAGCATCGCTCACCATAGAGATAATGGCGCCATATCTTTTAAGCAAATACAACTGCTACTAACTCTAAATCATGAGTAGGATAATTCCTCTTATGCGTCTTAAGTTTCCTTGAGGCATAGGCCACCACTTTTTTCTTCTTGCATAAATACGCATCCTAAACCATTATGAGAAGCATCGCTATAAACCACATAATCTTTGCCCGATTCTGGTTGTACTAGCACCAAGGATTTTGTTAAAATCATTTTTAATGTCTCAAAACTTTCTTGGCACTTATCCGTCCGAATAGGTGGTACATCCTTCCTCAATAGCTTCAGTGGGGAAGCAATTATCGATAATTTCTTTATAAACCTTCGATAATAACCAGCAAGTCCCAAGAAACTTCGAACCTCGGAAACATTCTTCGGAGTTTTTCATTCAACTATATCTTGTACTTTCTTCGGATCTACTCTTATCCTCTTTGTCGAATCCACATGGCCTAGAAAAGCAACTTCTGGCAACAAAAAATTCACACTTTGACAGCTTATCATACAACTTCTTTTCTCAAAGGGTCTGAAGAACAATGCAAAGGTGGGCATCATGTTCTTCCTTTGTCTTTGAATAAACTAAAAATATCATCGATGAATACCACCAAAAATTGATCCAAGTAAGGTTGAAATACTCGGCTTATCAGATCTATGAATGTCGTAGGAGCATTTGTCAATCCAAACGGTATCACTACAAACTTATAGTGTCCATACCAAGTTCGAAAAGTTGTATTCGGAATATCTTCTTCCTTGATCTTTAACTAATGATACCCTGATCAAAGATCAATCCTAGAAAATACAGTTGCGCCTTTTAACTGATCAAAAAGGTCATCAATCTTTGAAAGAGGATACTTATTCTTTGTTGTCACCTTATTTATCCGACGGTAATCTATGCATAATCGCATGAATCCATCTTTCTTTTTCACAAATAACACTGGTGTGCCCCAAGGTGACATACTTGGCCTTATAAAACCTTGATCTAACAATTCTTGCGATTGTACCTTTAACTCCTGAAGCTAGGTTGGAGCCATTCTATACGGGGCCATCGATATAGGCGCACTACCTAGTAACACCTCTATTTTGAATTCCACCTCTCGATCTTGAGGAAATCCCAATAACTCATCTGGGAATACATCTAGATACTCTCGGACAGTCGGAACATCTTCCAATTTAATCTAAAAAACTTGAGTATCCACTACATTTGCTAAGAAAGCTTGGCAGCCTTGTAGCAACAGTTTCTTGGCAGAAACAACTGAAATTACATTGGATAAGGGATTTACCCTTTCACCAACTACTACTATCTTTGTGCCTTCCGAGTTCCTCAATATTAATCGCTTCAAGCTGTAATCCACAATGGCATGATAGGAATATAACCAATTTATGCCCCCTTGTGCTATGTCCCAAGGGATAAGTTACCATCATATTAAGTTTTTTTCGATCATCACAATGAAACCCTTCTATCATCATCTTTATATTTGCAAAACCAATAGTCTATCGACATTAGTTTTCCTTCAATATCCTACCTGAAGTCCAACACTTCAAGACTTCCCAACTCTCTAGTAATAAAAGTCTAAGGAACTTGGGCTTGAATTTTCTCTAAAATCATATCCAGGGTTCGAAATAATAAACCTCAGTTTAACTAGGCATTTCCAACTTCACCAGCACTTTAACATCATATTGAGCGGAAAGTGGTTAATGTTTAACCGTGTTACTACTTCTTCAATTTTGCCTTGATCCTTCTAATAACTTCTTTTATCTTACATTTCCTTGAGAAAACCACTATTAATGAAATCTTCAGATTTCTTAATTCTTGGTCTCTATTAACCAAGTTTGCTAACCATTCAGAGAAAATTTGCTTTTCATCAAACATTCTTTCTTTACCGGGTTAAGTATAATTCTCATCTAATAATTTCCTACTACTAAGTTTTCCAGCTTTGTTTCTCATAACTTAATCAATGTTGTCTTATGGAGTACCATATTCGACCCTCAAGCATATATATTTCCCAAGTAAAGATACTTCTTCTTCTTCTTCTTCTTACTTCTTCATATCCGAATATCTTAATATCATTTAATCACAAACTTACGGTCTTACGACTGTCTTTTTATCTTGAAATGTGAGCCCTTACTATCTAAATTTCCTTGTAACCTATGTTGTTATAAACATAAGTGCATATATAGATGTTAAGGACTAACATCTTATAATTACTGCATCAGCTTCTTACAATGCAGGTAACTCAACTCAAACTGAAGTTGATTACAATACTTATTTCACTTCATTATACTCGCAATGAGTCATTTCTTGACCTCTGAGATTCGTCGATTGACGAAATCCGGTAGCGTCTTACTTTCCTTACTATAATCTTATTCTATCTTATGCTAATGAGGAGCATCTTCAAGTCATACAATCAACACATTAGTATTATGACATTCTAGGGGCATGTATTTACTGACAAACTTATAACAAACTCGGTTTAACATCCAGAACAGACTAAACCTGCAGCTCTTATACCACTAAATGTGACACCCATAACGTATACTCATAGTACGAATACACATTAAGGATGTCACAATATTATTTAACAGATTTCTAGACTTGTAAATTTTTTAAAACATCTGACATAAAACTAGTTTATAAAACAACCATTTCTCGACTTTTGAAGTATTCATAGTTTATTTGCAGATTGTTAGTTTTGACCCTGAATTGGTTTATAAAACATGTTTCTCAGTTATTAAAACAAGTATGTAACTCAGGGTGAAAACTAGGTACACTGCCTAGGCCCTTTCTTAAATTTAAAATCGTTACGCGATAAACGATTAATAAAATTTTACCCGATTAAACATCATTACCAATAATTCTTTAACCATACAAATAATTTATATTTATCTGACTATTAATCAAACTTATAACTTTAAAACAACTAACGAATAAATTGATACATGCCCACTAGAGAATATCATAAATTAGAATGTCTTACTAATGTTTGTCAGATTGCAACTTGATCAACATGCTTGACTCCTATTCTGGTAAGTTCCCACTAACCTACGTGTGAAGTAGCACACGCTAAGTATTCACTTAGCGAGGCAACTATAAATTAAAGTAAAGCATTTCAATGTATAGAAATAACATAAATAAACAAATTACTGTGTATATTATATAAAAATATAGAATCGTATAAAACTAACTTATCAAACTCATTCCTCTGTCATGTAACAGTGCAATACAGTTTCTGCAAAATGGCAAGCGAGTCCCAATTGCAGTTTATATTATATCATCAAACCTTTATTTTATTAATC
Organism: Hibiscus mutabilis; assembly: GCA_019671005.1. Lineage (NCBI taxonomy): Eukaryota > Viridiplantae > Streptophyta > Magnoliopsida > Malvales > Malvaceae > Hibiscus > Hibiscus mutabilis. The sequence goes on along the minus strand of CM033728.1, from coordinate 20,627,176 downwards.
AAATATATGTTAAGATTTTTAAATTAACTGCTTGCATAAATGTATTTCATGTATTATAGCCCGAAGTACAATATAATGTGATACGTTGTACACGAGTCATCATAACCGACACTGTAGTGTCTACAATGCCGTAGCGTCTACAATGCCGTAGCGTCTAATGATGATTACGTACTCTAGGACAACCTTTGCTCCTTATACTCCCACATTTTGTGCTATGTAACACCGTAGTGTTTGAACCGACTCCGTAGAATCTAACTCGACCCCGAAGAGTGTATCTCAGCCCCGAAGAGTCTATCTCGCACCGTAGTGCTATGAAGCAGCTGCTAGGACTCTATGGATATCCAATTATACCAAAGACTTCACAATAGTACTTGGGCAAAATCAACAATATAATCAACATTCCACGTTCAGAGCATCAAAATAAATCATATAAATCCATATTAGGCAGTTCATACCCAATATCTAAAATTCGATTTATCTTACATAAATCATTATGCCATATCAATGTATCACATATGCCATTTAATATTTCACGCCATTTGCATAACTTTGATCAACATACATTTTCATTAATATCAAGGTCAACTTATCGCAAGTCTTCCTCATATCATATATATATAATAGGTAAAAATGCAATCACCTTGGCAACTTAACACAATGCCTCACTAAGTCCTAGTTCGATCCTTTCTTTCATAGTACCTCGAACCTTCGTTGATTCGGACTTGACTTCATTAATCACATGAATACAATAAAATATTTGTTAGATTCAAATCTAACAATACCTTAAACATGCTGTCTAATATAATCATTCGAATATAAAATTTCCAAATATTTTTCCTTTCTTCCTTGTACTGTTCAAAAACTCATTATGGTCCTTAGTGACCAATTTGAACTTCCAATAATTCTTTCGAGCTTGCTAACTAAAATTTAAATACAAAATGTTTCAAATTCCATTTTCTGATAGCTTGCGTTACCTTCAAAGATTTACTTATACAAGGCAGAATACATACTGGATCTTAATTTCCTTTATACTGGAGAAACTAGATTCAATAACGGTTCTAATGGTATAAACCACATAAATTAATAAAATCTAAAAAAATTATGAAAATTCCTTACATTCACGTCACAGAGTTGTCCAGGCAGAAACTGCTCTATACTTTTTTCTAACCTTCGTTCGATTAAAAATTCATATCTTTTAACTCAAAACTCGAAATCATTTTTCGTTTGTTGGAAACAAAACTAGACTAACAATTCTTTATAACGGCATAAAATTAATCATCTAACCATTTTTGTAGAATTTATGGAGAATTTTTAAACTTACCGCCATGATTCAAATTCCAACATAACTGTCCATAAATAACTTCTAACTTACACCAACTTCTCCTTATTTCTCTACTTGTCAATTTAGTCCCATAACTTTACTTCAAATGACTAGAATAAAGCTTGTATTCATATGTTCTCTTTACATCCTTCACTAAAATAAGCTTAAATTTAACTAAGTCATTTAACCTTTTTAACTGATTTCATTTTACTTTGAAATATCAATTATGTGGAAAAAATAATATTTAATAAGCCACATCAGCCCTGTAACGGAAAAAGGTTTACATGTCATCATCCTATTAATTATTTAATGACAGAGTGATATTTTCAAGTCTAAAGCTAAAGTTTAATGTTAAATTTGAACATTTTTGAAGTTCGGTGGCATTTTCGAGTCAGTGGTAATAATTTAGTGGCATTTGGTGTAGTTTACCCTTACATATTTAGGGTTATGTTTTCTCATTTTTGCTTAATGTTTTCTATCATCAAACGTATGATTTCATTAAAGGTAAAATCATACAAAAGCATTAAAGTAAGCATCATTAAAATCCCCCTAACCTAAAATTGAGGAAAAAAAGTACAAGCACGTTAAGCACAAACAAACAAGCCAAAATCCCCAAGGAAACACCACACCCTCGTGGACGACAACAAACATGATCCTCACGCCAGAACCTGCCAAAGAACATGTATTGTCGTAACCCAAACACCTTGCAACACCCAAACAAACGCAACATAGCCAGCAAACACACATAGAACCCCACAAGCAGTAACCCCGCAAGCCAACTAACACCCATTGTGAAACAAAGAGCTCCTATCAACACCCTCATTAGCAAGGGCATCGACAAGGCCATTCGCCTCTCTAAACATGGTGGCAGAACAAACGCATAACGCATCACACAAAGTATTGATAGAAACAAAAATCTCCTATAACTTTCTAGGATAATTATCCTTATGTAACACCCATCCAACCGCAATCGTGGAATCCGATTCAAGAATTACACTACCCACGGAACACCACTGCGATAAAGCAAACAACATGCAGACTCTCTAAGTGAATGCTGGAAAAAAAGGCAAAAGATATGTGTTGGAAAAAGTATAAAACAGTGCCAAGATGAGTCTTTTGCGTGTAAGTATACACGGTCTGCAAGTAATACAACAGTAAGCTGAGTATCGATCCCACAGAGATTGACTTGGAATTCAATTGCTTTTATTGTTACTTGTCTTGAGAAAAAGTTGGTTTGTTTTGAAATTGGTTTTTGAAATAATTGAATAAAAAATAAATAAAAGTAAAGTAAAGACGTTGGCAAGGAAGGTGCTTTAATGAATGATGAGCGTTGGCAGAGAATGCCAGGTTTTCACGCTATTCGTGCCATGCCAGCCTTTAATAACAACCTGTCTTGGCATTGTTTGCCGAGTAGATTCAAAATTAGCAAAGCCTCTCTCGATGGTCATTGCCCTAAATTGATCATGTAAAAACCCCTATATCTCTACAGTGTATGCTTTTAAATAAACCAATTTGATTAAGATCCAATCTATACTCCTAAGGAGTAGATTTCACTCCCGAAGTAAGTTCATCTACTTGAACAACTTCTCTCGAAGCTTCTCTCCTTAGTATTCGACAACTTGATCGTTGCCACCCCCAGTCTGTTAAGATATTGAGGAGCAATAGGCCAACAGTGCTAGCTCTCGCTTGGCATAGTATTTAGAAAATGTTAAAGTATGCCAAATAGATAAAACATTGCCAAGGCAGATTTATTATTAAAAACTAAACAGGAAAACAGCGTTTCAACGCAAACATCCCCCACCAACTATTGAATTAGTTCATGGTGAGGCATTTAACTGAAAACCATAAACGTTTTCAAAATACATCATCATTAAAAAATAAAAATAACTAAACAAAGAGAATGGGTAAGAAGGGAGTCTCTCGATGCAGCCCTTCAATGGCTCCAAGCCCCCGGTCTAGCTGGTCGAACCACATAGCCTTCCTCTTCCAATCGTTAATGAAATCCTCTCCAAGTTCCTCCTCTAAATGATTGCTTGATCATTCTTTAAATAGTCATGAAAAGAAGCCCTAGGATAAGCCATCACGTTTGAAATTTGAATGCGCCAAGGGGTAAGGGATGTGATCATCTTATCCAGATTTGAAGTGATAAACTGATCAAGTTTTCACTAGGGCTGATGTCATATGCCGTCGATCCTTTGACAGCCGCACTTGGCATCATTTGATCTATCTATGCCAGACAGGCTTGGCATCTTATTTTTTTGGAGTTTGATCAAATGCTATTTTTTTGTAGCCTGATCTGGTCCTATTTTTTCGGGGTTCAATAGCTTCTTGGCATAACATCAAATTCACTTCTCTACCAACCGATGCTTGGCATTATCTGGTCCATCTGTGCCAACAGCACTCGACATTCTCTCTGACATTCATTCATGTGTTGCTTTTTCTGCTAAATACTATGCCAAACATGAAAAATTGCCAACAAAACAACCCTTCACACTGGCATAGTCAGAATTTTAAACTCCTTATGCAAATGCATGATTTTAACAACCTTATGCAACTAAATGTACCTAAAAACAAGCAAAAGCATCGTAAGATTGGCATTAAAAATAGTACTTTTGGAGAGGTAACACACCCCCAAACCTAACTTATTGCTTGTCCTCAAGTAATGCAAACAAATAAAAACACAAACTATGAAAATGTTACCTCGACAAAATTTTGGTTAGAATGCCAACAAGTACTGGGAAGCAGATTTTGGCTCTATTTCTGTCCTCAATATCTTAGTGCAATAATGCCAAGCAGGTAGTAATTCAAGTGCAGCAATATAACTCTAATCTAAGTTTATGAAGAGTGCATGATGTGTAGGAAATATGCATCAAGTATCCTTTCACTCTCTTAGACAATCTTACTACCTAAACTCAGATTCTCTTCTTTTTTTTATTTCTTTTTCTTTGCCAAGGGTTTCTGTTGGCATTAATTTAAGCTTGCTCCGTGATACTATTTAGCGTGAGAGATAAGAGGGAGCATACCACGAATCCCCACCATAATCTTGACATCACTAGGCTTTCTCTTCAATTCATACCCAAAATTTTTGGACTTGAGAACTAAGAGGGAGCAAACCACGAAGCACCAAGTAGCTTATTATCCCTAAGGTAGAGGAGAGTTCTATTTTTTTCTTGCCTTGGCAGAACATTGTCGCCTTATTAGTTTCTTTTACCCTGACATCATTCGATATTTTTTTCTTTTTTTAAATCTGAGCATAGTTTCAAAAAGTCTAAGTTTGCTAAGGAACTAGATACATACTACGTGTTAAGTGTAAGTTCAATTTCCTAAACTAGATATCAATTACCAAGCAAACATGGCATAACTATTATGCTGGCACGACATTGCAACTAAAGATTAAAATTTCCTTATTGGACAGACACCTAGATCAAATTAAACTTGCCTAAGAAGTATTAACATTTTTCAAAATTAAACGAGGCAAAAATTTTTTTTGTGGTTCGATATGTATCTATTCTAAATGACCTAGATGGCACGACAAACAGAATGGCAACAAAAATTAAACATGAAATGCATGGCATAAATGCGAAGAAATGCATACCCCCAAGCCAAAGATGTGCATTGTCCCCAATGCATGAAACAACACATATATACAAAAGAAAAATAAAATGCATGATCATGTAAATGCAATGTAATGAAATGTAAAGGAGTTTAGGAAGAAAAAGACCCCCTTCAGAGACTTCTTCTCGTGTGACACAAGTCTTTCTTTTCACAAATGTCCCATGATTAGGGGCCATTCGTTTCCTTCCTTTCATGCTCAGTTTTGAAGCGGCAATGGAGACTCCAACTTCTTCCACTTTCTTGGCAGGTTCCGACGCGACATGTGCATCGATGGCATTAGATGGCATATGTATAACAGGTATCACTGGTGACTTGGCGTTGGTTTTCTTTGATTCAGATGAGAATCAGAGTTGGCAGAATTGACTTGAACTGGAGACAATGGGATTTTGGCAACGGATGGGGTATGAACTGGACTGGCTGGCATGGCATCATCTCTGTCAGAGGGTTCGGCAGGGAAATCTAGAAATGCTGGCACAAAATCAGGGGACTTTTTTTTCAAGAACCTCCCTGATGATAGCATCCCTATCCTTTGTGTAGTGCCTCATCTTATCATTGAGTTCTTCGGCTGTCTCTAACTTTTAGAGAATGATCTCCTGGCGATGGTAAATTTGAGACAGCACTACCAGTGAACTGGATGGCATGGTGTCTGACACTGCCTTTGACACCTTTGGCTTTAGCGTGGGAAATTTTTCATTCCCCTTGCCTTTGTCTTTTGGCTCGGCAGCTGTGAGGTTTCTCCAAATAGCAGTTATGATTGTTGTTCCCTTAATCCTTTGACCTTTATCTGTATCAAGCTTTGGCACACCATGGAGCATGCAAATGTTAGAAATTAACAAAGGAAAGAAAAAATTGCCATTACCTCTTGCTGTACATTTATAAGTTTCATCGATGATGAGCCTGCCAACGTTAATTTTGTGCCCTATCATGATGGAGTGCAATAAAATTAGCCTTTCTTCCGAGATTGTCTCATTATGGGTTGTAGGCATCATATTGGCCTTTAAAAACTGATTCCATTCTCTCGGTTGATGTTTCAATGCCAATCGTTTCACCGTTTAGTGGCCCTTCGATGACACTGTCCATGTTGTGCCAGGCTCACACAAATCTGCCAGTAACTTCTTTCTCTTGGCAACATTTATTGATTTGTCATACTCAAAATATTCATCTTATGCACCATCCAAATCAAACATAATGTTAATATATCCTTCATCAAAACACACACACGTACCTCTAATCATCAAAAAGGGTGAATCTTTGGTCACAAGATGGACATAGAATTCTTGAACAATGGTGGCATCAGACTATCAGCGCGTGGACAGAGTGTGGTATGGCTGGAATGTCATCGTTGCCAAGGAGGTTTGTAGGGAACTCAAAAAAATGCTGGCAGTGTGTGGACAGACATGTCCTTACGTGTTTTGTTCATGGCATGGTCCCTGACATGAACATACTGCCAAAGCATCAAGTTTCGCTCATTCGCTTTCTTTAATTTCTGGAGGATGACCTCCTGGTGTTGATATATTTGAGAAATCATTGCCAATGAACTAGATGGCATCAGAGTCTCAGGCACTGCCTTTGACATCCTGGTCTTTGGCATAGACTCAGTAACCTTTTCCTTGCCTTTTTCCTCGGTAATGAGTTACCTCCATAGGGCAAGAGTGATATCATTCCCTTGAGCTTTATCTATATCAAACTTTGGCACGCTATGCTGCATACAAATGTTAGAAATCAATAAAAGGAATCATAAACTCCCATTATTCTTACCATTGCATTTATAAGTTTCATCAATAATGATACGACCAATATTGATCTTGCGGCCCATGATGATTGAATGTAACAATGCCAGCCTTTCAATGTCAGCCTCTTCACCGTCCGATGGAATTTTGATGACACAATCCACTTAGTGACAAGTTCACAAAGTTCCTTCAACATCATCTTCCTCTTGGCATCGTCCAAAGCTTTCGCAAACTTGGTGTGTTCATCCTCTACAACAAGTTCATTCTCCGCATTTTGTTCAATCACCCCATGTCAGTCCTTGCCTTGGCATTTTGCTTGGCAACAAAACCCTACATTCACTCAAAGGAACCTTTCAAAATAGACAAAAAAAAAAACGAAAAACTAAAAATTTTAAACTGAGATATCCTAAGTACTAAAAAAAATAATTCTCCTAAATTATTCACAATGATCAAACTGAGTTGGCAAAGAGTTACTAACTTTTTGCAATGAGAATGGTCTCTTTGGCATTATTTCAATTTCCTTCTTGGTAGTGCTTCAGTCTGTGGCAATCTTTTGTTTGAATAACCAGCATAGAAAGCCAAAGAATTGCTTACCTTTGAGTATGCTGAACTCTAGATTACTCAATAAGGGAGAATGTTTTGCCATAGGGGTTTTGAATAACCACCTTAGAAAACCAAAATACCTCTTCCCTATAGGCCTATCAAATCTTTGATTAAATTCAGCACCCCAGTAGTGCTTAGGCTGTGGTCCTTCTATTTCGTTTGATACCAAGGTGTATGTATTCTCAACCGGTTCCAGACTTGCCATAGCATTCTTAGGCAAATCTTTAATTTCTGGCGCACCATCTCTGGCATTATTGTCACGGCCAAATTCTCTTGCTTCAGCTCTTCATTCTCAGTCAATTGGCATCCATTTTTCCTTCTAGCAACAAGCCATTTGAGCACACCTCACTTCATGGCATCAGTCCTGACCAGAATCGATCTTCTCTGTGGCTCAATTGTTTTGGCATCGCACTGTTGTTTTATGGCATCAACTTTCATTCCTTGGCAAGTCAATGCCAGGTTCTCATCCAAAATGGATTCTATTGGCTCAACTGCATGACATTTTTTAGGTTCATCTGCACACTTAAGAGATTTGTTAATATTAAAAGTGACATTTATTTTTCTTACCAATGTAGGGTTGGCAATTACTGGTTCCACTAGTTTTGCCGAAGTGGTGTTGGCATCAGATTGAGATCTGGCATTACTGTTGCTTGTTTCCCCTCTCTCGGCTTCCTTAGTTTCTTTTGTTGGCACTGATTTATTCGCATGGCAAACAATTGGCTCTTCTTCACACAATAAAATCTCGACTTGGTTGCCACTTAAGGGAGTGACAACTTTGCTTTGTTCTCTCCTTTTTTGCCGAGCATCATCCGTATCACATGGCAGAGTTTCTAGAGGTCTGTCATCAAATAATGATATGGCATCATCAACCTCTGCCTCTTCTTTCTCTACTTCTTTGGGTTCACTTGCTGGCACTAATTTCTCTTCTTGGCAAATAATCAGCTGCTTGCCTTTGTCTTCTTGGTTTGAAACTTCAGAATATTGCCCTTCTACCCTGGCATCGAACTTGGAAAAATTATCTAGCTTTGCCTCGATGTTGTTGTGTTCAGGATCATTGCCTTCAAATTTTTCCTCACAATCTATTACCACTACTGAGTCTAATGTACCTGTTGTTGAATACTCTTCATCAGCATAATATATTGATTCAAGTGTGTTAGGAAAAACATGATACTCGTAATGTTGATTCTGAATTCCTTAAGGAGCAGATGAATGAAGAAAATTGCTAGCTTGTTGATGTAGCGTTGGCATGGGATTCTAATTATTACCACTAACCGAAGCGTTTTCCACCTCGTGTTGCCTCGATGGACGTTCTATCTTGTTCTCTTGAGGCATGCCATTCACGGCATTTGCAAGCCTCCTGACTTGTTCTTCCAAGATTCTCATAGCATCCATGGCTTCTTCATGTTCGTTTCCAATGTAATTTGTTTGCTCTTGAGGTGGATTGTTATGCATCAACATATCTTGGGATGGCATTTGTTTGAAGTCTGGCGGTGCAGCAAAGTTGTTGGGTGCATAAAAATATTCGTCATCTTGATTACTCCAAAAAACATTTTGCTATTGGTTCCATCCTTGGTTGAAGCTGTAGGAGGAAGGGTTGTTCACATTACAGTGCCCTGTGTAACAATAGGAATTAGGGTTGAAGGGGCAATTGTTAAACAAGTGGCATCCTCTACAATATGAACAAACAACGGGTGTTGCTTGCCTTTTGCTGAACTTCTTAGGCACTTGCATTGATGTAATCATGTTTTTTCAAGTTAGAAATCTGTGCCGATAGTGTTGTATAGGCATCCTCTTCATGCTTTTCATATCGTCTTTGCTGATGGACAACTCTTGGAGTTGGACATTGGTAGTCATAAGTGGGAAAAATATAGTCATCATCATACCATATGCGGCTACCCATACTTTTCTTTGTAGCTTTCCGAAAAATGAAAAAATGATAAAAAAAACAAAGTTAGTAAAATGAAAACAAAAAAAACAAGTAAAAATTAAAGCAATAAATTCTGTTGCAATCCCCGGCAACGGCGCCAAAAACTTGTAGACTCTCTAAGTGAATGCTGGAAAAAGAGGCAAAAGATATATGTTGGAAAAAGTATAAAACAGTGCCAAGATGAGTCTTTTGCGTGCAAGTATACACGGTCTGCAAGTAATACAACAGTAAGCTGAGTATCGATCCCACATAGATTGACTTGGAATTCAATTGCTTTTATTGTTACTTGTCTTGAGAAAAAGTTGGTTTGTTTTGAAATTGGTTTTGGAAATAATTGAATAAAAAAGAAATAAAAGTAAAGTAAAGACGTTGGCAAGGAAGGTGCTTTAATGAATGATGAGCGTTGGCAGGGAATGCCAGGTTTTCACGCTATTTGTGCCATGCCAGCCTTTAATAACAACCTGTCTTGGCATTGTTTGCCGAGTAGATTCAAAATTAGCAAAGCCTCTCTCGATGGTCATTGCCCTAAATTGATCATGTAAAAACCCCTATATCTCTACAGTGCATGCTTTTAAATAAACCAATTTGATTAAGATCCAATCTATACTCCTAAGGGGTAGATTTCACTCCCGAAGTAAGTTCTTCTACTTGAACGACTTCTCTCGAAGCTTCTCTCCTTAGTATTCGACAACTTGATCGTTGCCACCCCAAGTCTGTTAAGATATTGAGGAGCAATAGGCCAACAGTGCTAGCTCTCGCTTGGCATAGTATTTAGAAAATGTTAAAGTATGCCAAATAGATAAAACATTGCCAAGGCAGATTTATTATTAAAAACTAAACATGAAAACAGCGTTTCAACGCAAACATCCCCCACCAACTATTGAATTAGTTCATGGTGAGGGATTTAACTGAAAAACCATAAACGTTTTCAAAATACATCATCATTAAAAAATAAAAAAAAACTAAACAAAGAGAATGAGCAAGAAGGGGTCTCTCGATGCAGCCCTTCAATGGCTCTAAGCCCTCGGTCTAGCTGGTCAAACCATGCAGCCTTCCTCTTTCGATCGTCAATGAAATCCTCTCCAAGTTCCTCCTCTAAATGCTTGATTGATCATTCTTTAAATAGGCATGCAAAAAAGCCCTAGGATAAGCCTTCACGTTTGAAATTTGAATGAGCCAAGGGATTAGGGATGTGATCATCTTATCCAGATTTGAAGTGATAAGCTGATCAGGTTTTCACTAGGGCTGACGTCATACGCTGTCGATCCTTTGGTAGCCGTACTTGACATCGTTTGATCCATCTGTGCCAGATAGACTTGGCATCCTATTTTTTTCGAAGTTTGATCAAATGCTATTTCTTCGCAGCCTGATCTGGTCTTATTTTTTGGGGTCCAACAGCTTCTTGGTATGGCATCAAATTTACTTTTCTGCCAACCGGTGCTTGCCACTATCTGGTCTATCTGTGCCAACAACACTCGGCATTCTATCTGGCATTCATTCCTGTGTTGCTTTTTGGGCCAAATACTATGCCAAACCTGAAAAATTGCCAACAAAACAACCCTTCATACTGACATAGACAGAATTCTAAACCCCTTATGCAAATGCATGATTTTAACAACCTTAAGCAACTAAATGTACATAAAAACAAGCAAAATTTTTGTAAGATTGAAATTAAAAATAGTACTTTTGAAGAGGTAACACAACACCACCGCGATGCCAACGCACGTAACTCAGCCTCTTTCAAGTCCATGATCCCTAAAGGACTGAAAAAATTACAAGAATTGTACCGAGATCATCGCGCAATACACCTCCCATCCCCGCAACACCTGGTTTGCCCCTCACGGCCCCATCCATATTAAACTTGAGAACCTCTTTAGTCAGATTGACTTGTGACACCGATTCTTTCAACACGAGATAAATTTCAAACTCAACTGCAAAAGTTAAATATATATATATTGTATTTTAATATTAAAAAAATCATGATTAAAATAATATTTAAATTATTTATAATTTTCTCTAAATCCTTGAGAAATTTAATTTCTATGTTATTATCGGTTAAATTTTATTTATTTATTATGTAAAAGAGGTCATAACAAACAAACAACACCGAAATATAGTAGAAGAAAAATTTTAATACAATTTCTTTTTCTAAAAATTGCATATTAAATATAAAGGAAAAGACAAATAAATATTTATAATATTTATCCAATTTCCGTTAGATTCTAAATTCCTACTTACGCTTAAGATGGGTAGGTCTGTTGTACGGCAGCTTAAAAAGCGCCTACTATATAGCTGCACTTGTTTTCCCAATTATAGGTTACCAACCAATTCAACCAGATTTTGGTTAACATTTTCAACTGGCTACTAAAATATTTTACTCCTAAACTATTTTTTCTAACATTTTAGGTGTCGAGTTAAATGTTTCCCTTTGAACTTAGAAAGCAAAATATGTTCATAATATTTCAGGTTCCCTAACTACACAAATTGGTTTTTGGTAACATTTTAGGCGGCGAATGAAATGTTTCACTCAACTTAAAAAGTTTAATATCTCAGTAATAATTTAGGTTCTCTAACGCCAAACTGAATTTAGATAAGATTTTAGGTGTCGATCCCAAAGTTGTATGTCATTAACATTTTAGAGTCAAACTGAATGTAGGTAACATTTTAGGCGCCGACCCCGAAACTAAATTTCATTAACATTTTAGAGTTAAACTGAATGCAGTTAATATTTTAGGTGCCAACCCCAAAACTAAATTTTATTAACATTTTAGGGTCCGAACCCCAAACTAATTTCTGGTAAATTTTGGATTCAAAACACAAAACTAATTTTCGGTAACATTATAGGTCATGAACCCCAAACTCATTGTCGATAACATTTTAAGTACCAAACCCTAAACTAAATTTTGGTAACATTTTAGGTTTGGAACCCCAAATTTAATTCTATTAACATTTTACGTGTTAAACCCCAAATTGATTAGCGATAACATTTTAGGTACCGAACCCCAAACTAAATATCGATAACATTTTTGGTTCCAAACCCCAAATAAATATCTATAACATTTTACGTGTTGAACCCAAAACTGATTATCTGTAACATTTTAGGTACCGAGCCCCAAAGTGATTATTGGTAACATTTTACGTGTCAAACTAGAAAATTATTATCGGTAACATTATAGGTGTCAAACCCTAATATTACCTTTACCCTTACAAATCTTCTATAAATACCTCTACACTTAGTATATTTTGCTGAATAATTTCTTATTTAAAATTATGGTAAGATTTTATTCAATCATTTTCTTTTTAGGAACATAACCCTACACTTCATTCAACAACAACATCAAGAATGATGATTTGTTTGAGTTGATTTCCATGGAGGTTGGAAAACCAACAAGGAAGAAAATGTCTTCATTGGAAGCCAAAATCCCCGTTGATAAGCCCGACCCTGAAGCTCATTACATGCTAAAGATATGTAATGCAAGTGACCTTTATAAGATGTTTAGGAGATACAACCATGTAGGGGTACCAACATTGAGTTGTTTATAAATTTTAATGAAGGTGTTAGTTCATCAAGAATCCTATGAGGTTCTCTCCTTTCGTAAACGAAGACGCTGTTTCTGTACATAATTCCAAGAAACGACATGAGAAAGAACAAATAATTGAGGAATTGAACATCACATGTAATATATATATAGACTAAGACAACACGAAAATAGGCTCTTCTTCTTTTCATTTTAACTAAGCAATGAACCATGTATTAAATTTCATATCGAACTTTTTAATTTAATTTTTGTTTGTGTTGGTGATCATATTTCTCAGCACACATTGATTCCTCGAACGAACAAATGTAGCAAATATAATTGGATTTTGACGACAACTTAATCAGAGCTGACTATATCATTAAACACGTTTGGCATTGTTTTACCATCGATAAGTATCGATACTATACTTCATTTTTCTATATTCTTCAATAGGAACATAAAATCTTACAAGATATGGTAACATTTAAGGTGTCCATTTTGGTTATAAGTATCAAACCTCTTGTATACATTTGTTGCTCTCAATTACAAATGAACATATAACTATACATGAATGTGAACATTATACATGATGCGTATTGAAAATTTACAAGAATGGGTATATTTTATATATTTTAGTATCGAAACTTTAAGTTTCGGAACAACTAAGATTCATGACAAGAGAAGACGTGTCATGCACATACAACAAAGAATCCTGATAATAAAATGACGTGTCAGCGACGTGCATAAGAGATTTCTGACATGAGTCATGAGTCGTGCCGGAGTACAGTTACATTGATGATATGTAAGCAATTGTTAGTTTCCAAACGTATTTTGGCATTGTTCCATAAGGTTAGTTGTTAGTTTCGATACTTGTAATAAAAAAAAGCAAATAACGACAAGCGAAAAAGTTATATATTTGAAATTAATAACCAAATATGTTATAAATCAGAAGTTCAAATGTTTTTAAAGTATCGAAACTTAGATAACAGTTTTGATATATTACAACAACCACTACAACATAAAACATTTAATTAGTATCGAAACGTAAAGATGAAATTCTAAAACTTATAAAATAAAGTTTAATTATTTTATGTAGAATGGTAAAATTTATTACTCCAAAAAAACCATTCTAGAAATGTTGTATAAAAGTTCAAATAAATGTTGCAACTACTATCCCAGGGTAGGTGCTAGCAACTTCAATACATGTCCATTTCCTCTTAATCATCTTTCCATTGAACAAGTTGTTTATTTTAAAGGTCATAAACCTTTTTTTCCAGCAACAATGGTCATAAGAAGGTAAACAAGTTTATAATAAGTAACTTTTTTTACATTTTTGCAACTTAATTCCATGCAATGTTTTAATTATTTTATATTCATTTACTTAGGTGTCGGAGTATACTCATCAAGGAAGTTTCAAGTACAGTAGGTGATACAAAAATATGAGAAGATTGCGTGGAGAGTTTGAATAACATCGTTGGCATGACATTTGCGTCACTTGAAGAAGCATGGGAATTTTATAAGGAATACGCAAATCAAAATAGATTTAGTGCACATCATGGAACAAGTTGGTTGATACAAATGGAAATAAATACTAGAAAGAGTTTTGTTGTTCAAAAGAAGGGAAAAGGAAATCAAACGTAGATGAGGCAAAGCGTTCACGCGCATCACGTCCACTGACAATGACCGGTTCGCAAGGGTAGAATGGTGGTTCATTCAAAAGATCATGATAGTTGGATTATAACATTGTCTGATAACGAACATAACCATCAATTTTATCCATCATCCATGGCACCATTCCTTCGTTTGCATCAATCTGTGACAGATATCGATATTGCAAAGATTTCAGCATTGTATAATATCGGTGTTGGAACATCAAAAATTATAAAATTCTTTATGCAATAGTTTGGTGGTTATCAAAATGTTGGTTTTACTAAGAAAGATCTATACAATGCCCTCCATATCATAAAAGTCAATAAATTTATTGATGGGGATGTCAATACCGTACTAGGTTACTTTAAAGCCAAAAAAGAGACAAATCTCGGTTTTTCATGACATTATCAACCGATTATTCAGATCATTTGCTTAATCTATTTTAGGCTGATTCAACTTCTAGAGCTGACTATGCCATATTGGGTGATGTTATTGCATTTAACACCACCTACAAGGGTAATGTATACGATCGACCTCTTATGCCCATTGTTGGTGTAAATCACCACCATTAAACATTTGTGTTTGCTGTTGTTGTCATTGTGGATGAGACCGCAAATACGTTTGAGTGGCTCTTAAAAGCTTTTGTAGAAGCTACACTGAAGAATTCTCTACTTTTAGTGGTTACAAATGGAGATAGGGCAATGCAGAGGGTGATCAATAATTTTTTCCTGATGCTAAACATCGAATATGTTCTTGGCAACTAGCTCGCAACGCACAAGAAAATATTGGGGATTCAAATTTTACAATGAATTTAGCATATGCATGCATTCTTGGTGGACACTTGAGGAATTTGATAAACAATGGTATAGAACTATTGAGAAGTTTAATGTGGAAAACTATCAGTGGGTGTTCAAGAAGAGCAAGACTTATCACTTATGGGCACAAGCGTATATTACGGGTTTTTTTTGTGAACGTGCGATCAACCCAAAGGTACGAATCACGACATGATTATATAGGACCTTCCAAGACCATCGTTGGTTATTTTTCTTAAATGCAAGAAGACATATTTGGAGTTTATTTGTGCAATTGAAAATGCCATAGGTCAAATGCGCTTGAACAAGATGAAAGTGGATTTTACTTGTACACAGAGCAAGCATATGCAATTGACAAAATTAAAAGAGCTAGAAGGTCATGCAACCGAACTATATACAAGAAAATTATATAGGACCTTCCAAGAGAAACTTATGCGTGAGACATTGTATAGTGTATCACGTCATGATGAAAATGGCAATGATGTTTGCAATATTTATCTAAAGAAATATAAAAAGGGTAAAGAATATGATGTACAGTTTGATGTTGTCACAAAAACCCTAACATGTTATTCATAAATTTAAGACAGCCAAGTTTCTATGTAGACATCAACTACATGTGCTTAAGATAATAGATAGCACATGCATCCCAAATTTATTAATTTTAAATCGATGGAAAAAGAATACAAAGGTTGTTACCCCATCATTTGTGGAATTCAATGTTCCTCATAATGTGAAACACATGGCTCGGTTCTCTTCGCTCCGATTGATTTCAAATAAACTTTGCCATGTTGTATAAAAAATAGAAAAGAGCTTTTGACGAGTTAAAGATAAGATTCATAGACTTACGACCAAACTTGAGGCATGTTGTATGTTGAATGATTCTCATAATCAAACCACACAATTGAAAATATTTTGGGACCAATCAAGGAAGAAAGGCAAAAACCCAGATATAAGGTCCAAAAAAGTTACAAGCATGAGTAGGCGCCATTTTTCAAATTGCAATTCAGAAGGGCAGAATAAAGTCATTTGTCCTTATTTAAAGCTAGGATTGGCAACACCATCTTCCGCATGTTATGATGATTTTTATGCTCCGGGCTTGGAATTTTTAGAAAGTGCAATTGACGTGTAGCCGATCGAAGAAAACATTAGTCTATTTATTAAATTAAATGTTTGTGTGTATTAATGGGTCAATTATAACGTGTGAAACAATTTTTTGCCCTTATTAGGATAAGGAGGAAGTATGGATGAGTGACCGTGGAGCTTCAAACAATCCTACACAAATTGATGAAGAAGACTATAATCTTTTTTGAGTATTTGAAAGGTATGTAATTATATGTCGAATTATTATTATGTACGTATGTTAGTGTGCATATATAATGTTTATTCGAGAGAGTGTTTGCATATACTAGGACAATAATTAAATTGGAACTCGTATTATGAATCTCGATACTAATAAATTTGTAGCGGAACTTCTCCCAATCGAAACTTAAATTAGTTATTGAAACCGTGACAATCGTTGTGGAACATTCAGACATACCGTTTCGAGACTGAGATAGTTGGTTCGGAACTCATAATAACAAACCTATAATGTTACTGCTTGTTTGCACATTTTACGTTGGTCATTAAATCTCATAGAATCGAACTTTACTTTGGAGTTTCATACCCTAATTTGTATTTTGACTTATAAGTATTTTGATATGTTCATCTTGTCTCGATACAATACGAATATTTGGTTATAAATGTATTGATTAGAGGAATATGTAAATATTATAAATCATGGAATTGAGCTAAAAATTTGGAAAAGAAGTCATGTCTTATAAAAATAGTCGACTTGTGACTAGGTCTTTAATTTATGGATAGATAATATCTTGTGATAATTTGTTTATTAATTGGTAATTGGTTTGATTTGGTTCTTTAAAGAATAAACCATGCCAAGTAATTAAAAAAATTTATAACTATAAGAATGAAACCAACTGCACGCAAAAAGTGTGTTTTTGTTAAACGTCTGCATATACACTTTTGACCTTGTCACATGAAACCTAAAATATTACATGATTTATGTTTTGCTTGGCTAGTATCGAAACCCATTATCATTGGTTTGAAACAATTTAAAATTTGTGATTTCTGCCCGAATCTGTCTTTTCGTTTCTAATATAATTGAGTGAACATAAATGTAAGGTGGCATACGTAAAATAGTAAATGACTTTGTAACACGCGAGGCTGAGCATTAAGAGTAATAATTTCTAAACTTTAAAAGAAAATATTAATTTACAAATTATTTTCTTGAAGATTCAAATCATTATACTACTAGATTACGAATATACTCCTCAAATTATAATGAACGATTTAAATAATGAAATGACTAATAAATTTGCAAAAAGTGAAGGAGAAAAAAACGATAAATAGGAGACGATGATCGTATCAGGAAACACCAAGTTATGAGGATTTCTACGAAAAAAAAACTCTCAGGTTTTCCATGTAATATGCTACGCATCTACTTTGTTTTCTTAACAAAATTTTATAGAAATATTATAAAGCCATGATTTTGTTCTTTTATTTATATATAAATTGAACACTAAACTCTTAATCCCTAAATTTCATCTCTAAACTAGTGGCATCAACCTATAGGCTATAATCCTATAACCCCTAAAAATATATCATCACGTAACACATGAACGTATCATTATAATAGACTATAGAGCATAGAGACATACTATAGACGATATTAATAATAATATCATAACGTTTGGTATATTATATATAGATTGTAGAATATAGACTATATATTGCTTGAAATTCATCTCATACACTAAGCTAAACACTAAATCTTAAACCATATAAATTAATCTCGTAAACCACTAACCCTAAACTACACTATAAAGGCATAAACCCTAATCCATTAATAGTAATCCATAAAGCATAAACCATTAAATCCTAAAGCCATAAAAATTAATCTCATAAACGAATAACCCTAAAGTACATCATAAACCCTAAAACACAACCATTAAGACCTAAATCCTAAACCAATAACCTTAAATCCATTAAAATTAATCTCATAAACCACTAACTGTGAATTACAACATAGTAGTTACTCTTACCGATTTTGGTTTTGCTTTTGTAGGGTTTAGGGTAAAAATAATATCTTAGGAACTGATATGAACACAAAAAACACCATATTAAAATTATTAGGGTAAAAATTAAATCTTAGAAACTAAATAATATTTTAAGAAAGCTAAGGTTTGTGAGACTGAACAAGTAAAACGTGTGCTAAATGATTATTTGTGGTTTAAATAGAGTATAATAATACGACAAGTAGTACGTTTTCATATACAGTCTCGAATGTTTATGGACAAACCTAAAATAATACATGTTTTATTGCCGATTTTAGTTTGAGTTTTTCTTTACACGTATCCACACCCATATTCCTAGGTTCGAAACTATTTAAAATTTGTGGTTCCCGCTCTGAACTGTCTTTCACCAACCGTAACCGAAACAACATGTAAAAAAATTAATTATTTAATATAATAGGGTCTTAAAAAAATTTACCGGATTTTGCATTTTTGACATTCGCGTGTTCTCAATATAAAAGAGTCTTTTCACTTTTAGTTTTGAGCCTCTGTAACCTGTTTCGATATGTCATCAACAGATTAGTCTTTTCAATTGTTGTATTAGGTAGTACACTTTGTAGATAATTGAACTTTGCAAGCAATTCTAAAACAAAGCCTACGAATCTAAAATGTGAACTATACTTTAACGATTTTCGGTTTATTTATCGTGAAAACTATTCTGAAACATTTTAAACATTACCGAGAGAGTTTTAAATATAGAAACTGTAAACATAGCACCATATCCCCGTAGACATCTTTTTTTCTATTATAAATAAATCTTAAACGTCGGGTTCGATATTCCATTTTCTATTATAAATAGGCCATAGTTTCATACCCTAACCATCTATTTTTTCCTAGTTTACGTCTCTATAGACAGAAATATATGTGTGGTTTATGGCTTTTACTGGTGGCGACGCCTATTATGCAAAGACTTCATTTTATAGATCCTGGATGAGTCCTAATTGTTTTTATGTTTTTCTTCTCGACAAACAATGGTATTTGGAAGTCTATGATTAGCCATTTTTAGGGATGAACACCAACAGACATAGTATTTGAAAAACCTTTGTCTCAAGATTTTTTAAATACTATTGTTTGTTGTTATTTGGAACTATATTGGGAGGCGGCCAATGCAAACTTGAGACTAGAAGATTGTGAAATCATGAGACCAGGGTTGATGATACCAGATGGTCTCCAAGGTCTAAATTCGTTAGCATAAATCAATTTCAATTTTATATGGTGAATCAATTTAAATTTACTTTTGAGGCAGGGAACTTAACAAATCTAATTTCATTTGCCTTTGGCTACTACCATCATCAGTGTTAGTATTGGGATATTCAATCTCTGAAGCAGTTCTATAAAAAAAATCTTAGGAATTTTATCATTCCCTTTGTATTGGAAAACCACAAAAGACCTAATTTTTACTGAGTAATGCTCTGCAAATTCTCCTAAACCCTTTTGCAACCACAACATGCTACTACTATATTGGAGTGAGTAATGATCATTCCCTTTGTATTGGAAAACTGTTTTTTCAATTTTAATATAAAACTTGCCAAACATGTAATGAGCTATTAGCATAAAGTGCCTTCACAGTAATACGACGAGTTTTGCAGCATTTGAACACAGTTTCAAACTGTCCACTTAAATCCTAAAGTGCAACATGTATTCCTAATGGTTTAAGTTTAAGTTTTCCTTTAATTAGAGAACATGGTCGTCCAAATTCCACCTTCAACTTTTCATTTTGCACTTTATGTTCCTTAATTATGTAATTAATCATATAAAATGATATTATGCAACTTTAAACCTAAAATGTAACATGTATTGTAATGTTCATGTTCCACTTTGGCCAAAATGGTCTAGGTCTGAATCAAGTAATTAAAGGGTAAATTCATGTTTGGGTTAATTCAAGTTCGGATAACATCAGTTTCGGTTGAACTTGAAGTCATGTCATGCCACGGAAGGCACTAGAAGGTTTTTATTTCATTCAATCGAGTCAAAATTTACGTTATAAGTGAAATTGGAGCTGTATGTTTAAAAATTCTTATATGGACTTATAATTTATATTGTTTGAACTAAATTACACAAATTATAGGGTTTGGGCATAATTGCAAAAGCTACAAATAAATATGGGTCAATTTTGGAAAAAATAATAAATTTATGGACTAAAATGAACAAAAATTACACAAACTTTACTTTATTAGACAAAATTATATAAATGAAAAATACATGTGGTTCAATTGCATCCCTAAACTCATAAACCCTACTAGTGACATAAACCTATAGGGTATAATCCTAAACCCTAAAGCATACAAATTCATATCTTAAACAACTAACTATAAACTACACCAAAAAGCCTAACATGATAATTATAAGCCCTCATAGACAATAAACCCTAAAGCAATAAAAAGTAATCTCATAAACTAAAAACTGTAAACCACTAACAGTAAAATCTAAAACATAAACCAAAAAATTAAAGCCATTAAAATTAATTGCTTAAACCAAAAACCCTAAAATATAGCATAGTAGTTACTCTTACTTTAGGAACTAAAATGAACACAAATATCACCACTAAAATTATTAGGGTAAAAATTAAATCTTAGGAAGCAAATAATATGTTAAAAATGCTAATGTTTGTGTGAGAATGAACAAGTAAAACGTTCGATGAAGGAATATTTAGGGTTTAAATATAATAAAATGACGAGTATCAAATGTTTAGCGTGTTAATAAAGTTTGGTGTTTTAAATAAAAATTGCATGTTCAATCGAATTTTGATAGATGCATGTTCCCAATATAAGAGTCATTTCGCTGTTAGTTTCGAATCTCTATAACATGTTCAGATACATCAGTATCATATATGTCTTTTCAACTATTGGGCAAAACAGTTTTTTAGATAACTTTTAGTATGCAATTATGGAAAAATCCAAAACTCGTACTACCAACCGAAATTTGTAATTATACTTTATTTGTTTTAGATCATTATCATTGAACATTGTTCGAAAATAATTTAAAGAGTTCCGAAATAGGTATAACTATATGAATTTGAAAAACCGGACCATAACCCCATGAAAATGTTGTTCCTATTAAATAAATCCTAGCATGATGATCGTATCATGAAACACCAAATTCTAGCATTTTAAACCATATACAACATGTATCATTAACCAACAGCAAATCCCATTGCTAGACCTCAATTTAAGCATTCCCATGCATAACGATACAATCGGATACAACAAGTGTTTTCCCAACACTTCAAGTCATCTCAACCGGCGTAGCGATACAATCACAATCGCGATACATTACAACCGGGTACACTTTTAACCCATGGGGACACCAACCCTACTCATCGGTTAGATGCTTAACCCACTAACGAGAGTTTACGGTACCATATAACCCCTCAATCATTAGGGTACTTGGATGGAGTTTTTGGTACACCAAACCAAAACCCCTCAACATCCAAGGCGGCTTATTATAATGCACTATCAATCCTATGGCCGACCAACTATATCTGATAACAATTTTTAAAACACATCACTTGCCAATATAATTCATCATTTACCATTAACCTCACTGTTTTTACAAGCATTTAACCAAACCATTTACCAAAGCAACAAACCATGCTTTAAGCACAAGTATAAACCATATCAAGGATCATTTACCATGTGCATCCTTCAGCATTTCATGCTCAAAAACAATATCTCGTATACTTCAAATCATGCTTAAACAGCAGGTTCAATGTAAATCAAAACAAGTGCATAAAACCATTCAAAATTGCATGACCGAGAGAGAAAACCACGTTATACTTTCTTTCAAGTTTAAACCAGCGTTTCAAGCCCAGTTTAAACTCCCATAAACCACTTCTAAAATATTCCAAGGCTGGAATCCACGTTCTCATTCACCGGTACATAAAACTTCGATTCGCCGACACAAAATCAAGCGTCTGAAGCCTCCAAAGCTTCACCGATCACTTTCGAATCTAACTCCCCTGTTTTAACCACATTACAACAGATGATTAATGCATCTCAATGCATTCAAAACACTGAAACAAACAAATCCACACGGACTTCCACCATCCTCTCACAATTACCCAACCACAACAACCGAAAACATCTCTAACTCTTTCCGAACACAAACCAGCCACAGTCTAACAATATAACACTTCTATAATCATCATTTAACACTTAAAAATAGAATTAATTCATCCAAATACCTCTTGCAATCTCACAGCCACCACAACTCCACAAAAACACAAATCTAACAACCTTAACAATTAGGGATTCAAGAGTTTCGGGATTCCATTGTTAAAATCAACTTATCAACAATATAATACATCCAAAATATGCTTAAAATCAATCCTCAACACTAAAAAATAGATCCAATTCAGATCTTCCACTATTTCATCAATTTTACCCAATCAAATCAATTAATCATTATAAAAACACAAAATCGGTTTATAAATCATAAATCAAGGATCAAATACTTGGGAATATCAATAAATAATCAGCAATAGAGGAGAAGAACGAACCTTACCTCTATTGTGTAATTTCTCCCTAAATTGCTTGTTTAAAGCTTGAAAAACACAAGAATTCAATAAGGTTTTGTAAATCAAAGATAAAGAATCAATTACAAATTAAGAAATTAAGAAAACAAGTCTCTCACCACTGTGATTTGATAAAAATGAGAGTGTTTGGCAGAAAAAGAAGTGGAGAGAAAAGTTACGTCAAATTTCTTTAAAAGTGATAACTAACTTTAATATCTAAAATCCTTTTTAATTATCTTTTAAAACACATGTTAAAATGACTTAATTGAAGAGAGAACTCACCAGCAAAAACTTGGTAAAATAGCTCCTTAAGGATTCTAAGAATTTGACCCTTTTCATTTTAGTCACTTTTAGAAACAGTTTTCAAAAATTACATTTTGGTTACTAACCAAAATGTCACCCTTCCAAAACCCATTTTCCAAAATTCATTTCACCAAAATTAATCATATATTAAAATACGATTTTTAACCATTTTTCATATTTTTATCTCAACGAAAAAATATTTACTCTTGAATCCCTAATCTGATCCACCGAATAGTCTAATAAGCCACAAAACCGCTAGGCCCAAAACCGGGGCATTACAACTCTCTCCCACTTAAGAAATTTCACCTTGAAATTAACCTGGAGGAAACAGATGCAGAAACTGCTCCAGCATCTCCGACTTGCGTTCCCACGTGGCCTCCTCAACACCATGATGTCTCCACAACACCTTAACAAGCTCGACTGTCTTACCACGCAGAACCTTATTGCTAGTGTCAAGAATATCTATCATTTCCTCATCATAAGATATATCTGGCCTCAACTCAATATCCTCCTCCAGCATAACATGTGATAGATCTAACTGATACCTCTACAACATCAAAACATGAAACACATCATGAATCATCTCTAACTCAGGAGGTAACCTCAAATGGTAAGAAACAGGACCCACACGCTCAACAACCTCGTATGGTCTAATAAACCTCAAGCTAAGCTTCCTTTTTCGCCCAAAGCATATCACCTTCTTCCAAGGTGATACCTTCAAAACACTCGGTCACTAACAACATACTCCACATCCCTACGCTTCAAATTCGCATAGGATTTCTGACGATCTGAAGCCGTTCTCAAGCGCTCGCATATCAACATCACTTTCTCATTTGTGCCTTTCAAGACATCAAGCATGGAAACATGTTTTTCCCCAACCTCAGCCCTACATACGGGCATACGGCACTTCCTACCATACAACACCTCGTATAGTGCCATCTATATACTAGCCTGGTAAATGTTATTATAAGCATACTCTACCAAGGGTAACTGCTTTTCCCACGTTCCCTAGAACTCAATGATACAACATCTCAACATATCCTCCAAGACCTGAATCACACGCTCCAACTGACCATCCGTCTATGGATGATAAGAAGTGCTAAAATTCAGCCGAGTTCCCACAGCACAAAGTAAACACACCCAAAATCTTTCTATGAAACGCGGATCTCTATCCAAAACTATGGATTTGGGCACCTCATGCAAACGCACAATCTCAGAGATGTACAGATCGGCCAACCTATCCAAAGTATATGTCGTATGCACTGGCACAAAATGTACAAACTTCGTAAACCGATCAACAATCACCCAAAAGGAATCCTTTTTGGTCGGTGTCAAAGGTAACCCAGACACAAAATCCATGGTGATTCTTTCCCACTTCCATTTCGGTATCCTCAAAAGTTGCACAACCTAGAAGGAAACTGATGCTCAACCTTTACCCGCTGACACACCGTGCATCGAGCAACATAATCAGGCGCATCCTTCTTTAAACCAACCCAATAGTACTCTTCCTTCAAGCCACGATACATCTTAGTACTACCGGGATGCATAGCAAAAGGGCTAGCATGCGCTTCGGTCAAAATGGTACACCTTAACTCCTCATCTTCGGGCACCACAATTTGATCTTTAAAACACAACACTCAATCATCATTAAAATGAAAATCCGTAAAATTTCCATCCATGATATCCTTCTCATGCGATACCAGACTCTCATTGTACGGTTGCTTCTCCTTAATCAACTGTGACAAGGATGTTTCACTTGCAACTCAGCTAATAGCCCACCGTCACACGTCACACTCAACCGAGCAAGCATAGCTCTCAACTTCATAGTAGCTTTTCTACTCAAAGCATCCGCCACAATGTTAGCTTTACTCGGATGGTACTCTATGGTCAGATCATAATCCTTAAGCAACTCCAACCATCTCTGTTGCCTAAGATTCAACTCCTTTTGTAACATTAGATACTTCAGACTTTTATGATCCGTATAAACCATACATTTCTCGCTATAAAGGTAATGCCTCTAGATTTTCAAGGCAAACACAACTGCAGCAAGATCATGAGTAGGGTAACTACACTCATGCACCTTCAACTATCTCGATGCATACACAACTACCTTACCCTCCTGCATCAACATGCAACCAAGCCCAAGATAGGACGCATCACTATAAACAACGAACTCTTTCCCTAATTTAAGTTGAACCAAGACTGGAGCTCATGTCAAAGATTTCTTCAACCTTTCAAAATCTCGTTGCCTATCATCCAACCACTCAAAACGAACATTCTTCTGCAACAACTTGATCAAAGGAGCAGCTAAACTGGAGAATCCCTCAACAAACCTACAGTAATAACCAGCCAACCCAAGAGAACTCCAAACTTCTGTCACAGATTTAGGCACCTTCCAACTCATCACAGCCTCAACTTTATGTGGATCAACATGAATTCCCTCGGGCAACACAACGTGCCCAAGGAAAACAACCTCCCTAAGTCAAAACTCATATTTACTTAACTTGGTATACAACTGATTAGCTAACAATGTCTAAAGCACAATCAAAAAATGTCTATCATGATCCTCCTCGGTACGAGAGTACACAAGAATATCGTCGATAAACAAAACCACAAACTGGTCTACAACCTCATAAAACACCCGATTCGTCATATCCATGAAAGCAACTGGTGCATTGGTCAAACCAAACGGCATCACCAAAAACTCATAATGCTCGTACCTCATACGAAAAGATGTCTTGGGCACATCCACATCTTTCACCTTCAATTGATAGTACCCATACCTCAAATTTATCTTAGAGAACATCGATGCACCCCTAAACTAATCAAACATATCATCTATCTGCGGCAAAGGATACTTGTTCTTTATCGTCAACTTGTTCAGTTGTCGATAGTCTATACACATCCTCAACGTACCATCCTTCTTCTTCACAAACAACACTGGTGCACCCCACGGTGAAATACTAGGTCTAATGAAACCTCGATCAAGCAACTCCCGTAGTTGCGTCTTCAACTCCTTTAATTCTTTTAGGGCCATGCGATACAGAGTAATAGACACTGGTATCATATCCGGAAAGATCTTAATACCAAACTCAACCTCACGGTCTAGTGGCAACCCTGACAACTCTTTCAGAAAAATACCCAGAAACTCACATACGGTACAAATATCCTACACCCTCAACTCTTTCGATCCAGGATTCATAACATAGGCCAAGAAAGCCTGACATCCAGAATCCATTATTCAGCTCGCTTCCAAAGCCGAAACAGCATTAGACAATAACTTAGTGTTCCAACCAACTATTACCACATCAAAATCATCTGATAGCCTCAAGGATATCTGTTTGGTCTCAAAATCCACCACAGCCCTGTGCTCGGTCAACCAATCCATGCTCAAGATCATGTCAAAGCCATGGAATGACAACTCTATCAAATCCATGGCAAACTCATGTCCCTAAACCATCAACGGACATCTACAATACAATATCCTAACTACGACTCTCTCCCTAAGATAACTAGTCACTCTAACACCCACATTAAGAATTTCAACAGGTATATCAAGCAACTGTGCATGCTCACTCAAGATGTATGAATGGGTAGAACCGGAATCAACCAACGAATACAATGGTAAAGACTGTAAAGAGAATGTACATATAATCACATTGGTGTCATTGCAACCCTCACGGTGCTCATACACCCTAGCCGATCCACCTCTTTCAGGCTTGATAGCAACGGTATGAGCCACAGCCCTCAGCCCATTATTCTTATACTGAAACGGCCCACGGCCACGACCACGGCCTCTCTGCAAAGCAACAACAGGTGTGGTACCCTGCCCACCTCCTACTAACAATGGACAGTCACGCCTTAGATGGTCACCAGACCCATAACTCCAACAAACATTAGCCACAATAGCCACAAGTCTCTGACCCTCTCTGGCCAGACGTGGGCAATCTCGCCTCAGATGATCACGTGGTCCACAAGCCCAACAGGTATTGTATAGAGCTTTAACCTGGGTACCCTGCCTCTACGCTTCACGACCAGTAACACCTCCACCATGCCTCGGCTCAAGGCAATACCTCTTATCACGGTGTCTCTTGACCTGACCACCGCCAAAACTGGAATCAGTCGCTCTTTTACTAGAGCTAAAGCCTCGGGACCTAGAAGCCAAACCAAGGTTATGCTCAACATCCTTGGCTGGTGTCACCAACACATCAAAATCTGTGTAATCAGCAGCAAGCATATATGTCTTAACCTCCTACACGAGCCCATAGAAGAAACGGTCACATCGCTTACGCTCATCAGGAACTAACTCAGGTGCATACTAGCTTAGCCTCACAAATTGCACCTCATACTCAGCTACAGACATATTGCCCTGCACCAAAGCCATAAACTCACGCTTCCTCTCGTCCTGGTACCGAACTCCTAGGTACTTCTTTCGAAAAGCACCACAAAAGAATTCTCGGGTTACATCCTCGGTTACTATCCCAAATATCATGGTAGTCCACCACGTATATGCATCACCCTGTAATAGGGACACAGCACAACCCAGCTTACAGGCATCAGAACAACCCATTTGGCCCAGTATCCTCTCAGTACTGGCCAACCAATCCTTAGAAGCCTCAGGTGCTAGACCACAAAACTCAAATTTGCCTAGACTATGAAGACGCTCTAACGGAAAACCTTGCCCAACCATTGGTGCCAGCACATGAACACCCGTAACTGTTGCCTGGAACACACCAGTCATAGCTTGAATCAAAGGTGCCATGTCACCCATCCCTGGCCTAGCTGGCACAGGTGGTACTTGTTTCACGTTCGTAGGTGGATTAGGTGGGGGCAGTGGCAACCCCTTAGGAGGTACATCAACTCCCTCATTTCCCTGCTCAACGGTAGTAGCAATCGTACTAGATTGCAACTCTCTTATCGGTCCCATCGTGCTAAAAATATATTTAAGGCATGATAATTGTTTCAAAACAAAAATATTCAGGCCAGCTTCAAGCAAGGATCCAAGACTTTCATTTCAAAATCATAACATTTCAGACTGTAATAATAATGCAATGGTTTCCGAATTTTCCCCTAACATGGCATAAAGCAACCACCGTGCATATTACAATCATCGTGCATACCAAACAACGGATTCCAAATCATAACAACATTACAACAACCATACTAACTCCCAATTATCGCAAACCTGGCTCTGATACCACCAAATGTAACCCCCTCGACCCGGCCTAGTCACAAGATCAAACCGAGCAAGCTATATTAGGTTTACCGAAGTAAACTGTGAAGAATTAAACCCAAAACACACCCATTTTTTTTCTTTTTCTTGTATAGATGCACAATTATTATCATACATATACATACTAAACATTGGTGAAAATCCAATCCAATCTGACATCAATTGATCACAAATGCAATTTAGAGACCAAATTGCAAATCTAGAGAACTGCAAGGTCTTAGCCTATTTTTATGTTACCAAACTTTAATTAAGCATGTTTCATGCTTACATGTCAAAAACCAAGTCAAAAAGGTCATCCAAACTCATTGAAATGCATCCACAACATTTAGGGACCAAAACATAAGAAAATAGAACTTCAGAATATACCAAATAACCAACATAATTGCCACCGTACTGGTACGGCCAAGGGG
Organism: Hibiscus mutabilis; assembly: GCA_019671005.1. Classification (NCBI taxonomy): domain Eukaryota; kingdom Viridiplantae; phylum Streptophyta; class Magnoliopsida; order Malvales; family Malvaceae; genus Hibiscus; species Hibiscus mutabilis. Next base: position 20,598,413 of record CM033728.1, on the reverse strand, counting down.
TGTTTTGATATGCCTTTATTAATTCAAACTCCAAAATTCCAGAAGCCAAAACTCATTCTGATACGCTCATGCGTATCGAAACGCCCTTCATGAAAATAATGTACCGTATCGAAACGCCTCCCCGAGTACAGAAACACTGGCCAATTTTGCATAGGCCCGTACCAAAATACTTGCCCAAGTACTGGTATGCTAAGCCTGAAATGGCTTACTTGTACCGAAACAGGGACAGCCGTACCGGTACTCCTGGACCTATAATATCTATTATTGCAGGTTTAACATGTCTTTGACCATACCAAAACACCCCAACATGCTTCTAACATACATCAAACTTAATTAAGGATCAATCCACACTAGAGCGACTCAGTTTCAACATCAATTCATGGCATCATACTTCAAACGTAAATCTAAAGGCATGCTCCCTAAAAACCAATCAAGCAAAGTATGAAACTTCAAACCATCACCACAAACAATCTATAATGGTCATTTACAAACCAAGAGCAACCAAACAAACTTGACCAAACAAGGAGTTTAAAAAAACACCTCCCAAAACAACAACGGAATCCCATTGCCCTTATTACTTATAGTCTAATCCAAAATATACTTTGGTTACCAAGCCTTGTTGTGATCCCTTGCTTCCCGCTGCCTTCCAAGCCTTTAATTCTCTGTAATGATGGACAAAAAGAGCGTAAGCACATTAGGCTTAGTGAGGAGTGCTCAAAAACAAAACACCATCAATGCATTTAAAACTATTTCACAACATCACATTGAAATCTCATTTCAATCATCTTTTTAAGCATTATCATGCCTTGAAAACCATGCACTTAACATCTTTAAAAACCAGCATATTAAACTATATGCAACATGTATCATTAACCAATAGCAAATCCCATTGCTAAACCTCGATTTAAGCATTCCCATGCATAACGACCATATGCAAAGCTTAAAGAGTAAACATGTATAAATTCCATTATACAACATAAACCATTTCAATGATACATCAACAATTATATTGGCTTACAAGTGATCAATAGCCAAGTTCCTTTACCAAAATAGTTCATCGGATACACGGGTTCAACAAATGTTTTCCCAACACTTTTAACCCACGGGTACACTTTCAACCCACGGGGACACCAACCCCACTCATCGGTTAGATGCTTAACCCACTAACGGGAGTTTACAGTACCATATAACCCTTTGACCGTTAGGGTACTTGGATGGAGTTTTCGTTACACCAAATCAATACCCTTCAACATCCAAGGCAACTTATTATAGTGCACTATCAATCTTATGGCCGGCCAACAATATCCGATAACAATTTTTAAAATACATAACTTGCCAATATAATTCATCATTTACCATTAACCGCATTGTTTTTATAAGCATTTAACCAAACCATTTACCAAAGCAACAAACCATGCTTTATGCACAAGTATAAACCAAATACTTACAAGGATCACTTACCATGTGCATCCTTCAGCATTTCATGCTCAAAAATAGTATCTCGTACACTTTAAATCATGCTTAAACAGTAGGTTCAATGTAAATCAAAACAAGTGCATAAAACCATTCAAAATAGCATGACCGAGAGAGAAAACCACGTTATACTTACTTCTGAGTTTAAACCAACGTTTCAAGCCTAGTTTAAACTCTCATAAACCACTTTTAAAACATTCCAAAGCTGGAATCCACGTTCTTTTTCACCGATACGCGAAACTTCGATTCGTCGATGCAAAATCAAGCTTCTAAAGCCTCCAAAGCTTCACCGATCACTTCCGGATCCAACTCCCCTATTTTAAACATATTACAATAGAGGATTAATGCATCTCAATGCATTCAAAACACTACAACAACAAATCCACACGGACTTCCATCATCCTCTCACAATTGTCCAACCACAACAACCGAAAACATCATCTAACTCTTTCCAAACACAACCCAGCCACAATCTAACAATCTAACACTTCCATAATCATCATTTAACACTTAAAAACAGAATTAATTCATCCAAATACCTCCAGCAATCACACAGCCACCACAACACCATAAAAACACAAATCTAACAACCTTAACAACTAGGGATTCAAGAGTTTTGGGATTCCATTGTTAAAATCAACTTATCAACAATATAATACATCCAAAATATGTTTAAAATCAATCCTCAACACTGGAAAATAGATCCAATTCAGATCTTCCTCTATTTCATCAATTTTACCCAATTAAATTAATTAATCATTATAAAAACACAAAATCAGTTTATAAATCATAAATAAAGGATCAAATACTTGGGAATATCAATAAATAACCATCAATATAGGATAAGAATGAACCTTACCTCTATTGTGAGATTTCTCCCTCGATTGCTTGTTTAAAGCTTGAAAAACACAAGAATTCAATAAGGTTTTGTAAATCAAAGATAAAGAATCAATTACAAATCAAGAAATTAAGAAAATAAGTCTCTCACCTCTATGATTTGATGAAAATAAGAGTGTTTGGCAAAAAAGAAGTGGAGAGAAAAGTTACGTCAAATTTCTTTAAAAGTGATAACTAACTTTAATATCTAAAATCCTTTTTAATTATCTTTTAAAACACATGTTAAAAATGACTTAATTGAAGGGAGAAATCATTCGCAAAAACTTGGTAAAATAGCTCCTTAAGGATTCTAAGAATTTGACCCTTTTTCATTTTAGTCACTTTTAAAAATAGTTTTCAAAAATTACATTTTGGTCACTAACCAAAATGTCACCTTTCCAAAACCCATTTTCCAAAATTGATTTCACCAAAATTAATCATATATTAAAATATGATTTTTAATCATTTTTCCATATTTTTATCTCACCAAAAAAATATTTACTCCCAAATCCAACTCGAATCCCTAATCTAGTCCACCAGACCGTCTAACAAGCCACAAAACTGCTAGGCCCAAAACCAGGGCGTTACAATTCTCGATCAAAGACCAAGTCAACTCAAGATCGAAAACCACTTTTCTTATACTATCGATAACCCAAACAACGCGTACTAAGCTCGAAAGTAATTACTGAATAAATTATTTCTCATATAAAATCAAATTCATTATCGGTGTTTAAACATAACAGTTGGGGCATAGGCTCAGCAAGTGATCCAAGACAAACCTGCAAAAACTTTTTTAAAATATTTGTAATTGGCAATGTGTTCTCGATTAACCCCAACATAAGCAATTAACAACATGTGCACATACAATTACATTGCTCAATTTCTCAAAATAACTAGATTAAACTCTATTCGTCTAAGGTTGTGAAACTCAAGCTTCAATCATATATGTAAACAACCCATCAATCAAATAATTTAACAGCAACAACCAAAAATCACTAACCAACTCCCAAAATCATAACATGGCTTTGATACCACCAAATGTAACCCCCTTGACTCGGCCTCGTCGTTAGACTCGAACCAAGATGATCACATTAGGTTTGCCGAAGCAAACCCGAACTATCTTACTCAAATTACGGTCCATTTTTTTAACTTGACTAGATAAATTATTAATACCTAAGGTGTTCATACAAGCAATGGTTCACTTTTCATTCGATTCTAACATCGATAAGGCACTCAATTGCAGATACAAGCATTCTAGGGACCAAAATGAAAATCTAAATAATTACAGGTACTTAGCCCAATTTCAGGTTACCAGTAATTAATTAATTATATTTCATGCTAGCATGTCGATTTTCAACTCAAACGGATCACAATTAGGCATCCAATTTAACAAAATACGAAATTAAGGACTAAATTGTAAAACTGCCAAAACACAGGGACTAAATCATTTTCAGAAGCATCATACTGCAATTAGATATATTATAATCATGCTTACAAAATCTCTGGTCAATCGGACATCAATTGCTTATTTAATTAGTGCATGTACATTCGATGACCAAAATGCAAAGAATCTAAACTTTGTAATACTCATTAACTGAACATATCCAAAATACATAAAAACAACAAAGGCATGCTCCTAAAAATTATACCATCACAAAACATAAATTCCCAATTAATTACATACCATAGACCAATACAATTCATATTTATACATGTAAACTAGTACAATTCATATTCATACAAGTAAACTAGAGGCATGCTTCCTAGCAATATAAAGTATGATCCAATAAGCACCAAATGGTCGAGACTTCAAACATAGACTATAGATCAATTAAGGAAAAAAATCACACGACCAAAATACACTTGGAATACTAGCGATCCAGCCAATCAATATTATTAAATCATTTTAAAACATTAAATCACAACCATCAAATGTACTCGGCATCAAAACATAGTCAACATCACACACATCAATTAACGCCATCATCCAACATAATATAATCTCCAACCAAATAATAATACATTTTACAAAAATAACATCCCAATGATTAACCCACATTGCCTTATTACAAATATTAAAAATACCATAATCATACCCTTTAATATGCTTGTCTTAAGATCACTCCTAGCCTCGAACCACAACCCCGCACTTGCTTAATTCACTGCATTGACATAAGCATATAATGCCTAGTGAGTGTGCTCAAAACGGATAAAACTTCAATGCATTTTTAAAATCAAAACCCTTATTAGAAACTAGTATTAAAGCAAGTCAAACCCACTATTCCAAAACATTTAAATAAAACATGCTTAAATAAGCCAAAGCATTGTAAAACATGCCATGCATATTAAACCATATGCACAAAAGTTTCATTTATAATCTGCATATTTACCATATGCAAATATAGCTTTCAAATACCATGCATATTATGGATCTCATGCATAATCTCATATGCAAACCACAATTTAAGGCTTCACATGCATATTCTTCCAATAGCAAAGCTTAAAGAGCACAACATGTATAAGCCATATTATACAAAGCATAATTCATTTATCATGATACATTAATTCCTATATTGATATTTAAGTGACCCAAAATAAAATCTTTCTATTTGTAAAATACATCGGATACACGGATTTCCCAAGTGGCTCATTCGACCACTTCACATACTTCCTCAAACCGGAGCAAATGGTAATACTACCCCTCAATGGTTATGATGTATAAATCCACCAGGGGGAGAATTTGGCACACTCTTGACCCCTCGACCGCTACGGTTCTCATGACGGAGATATGGCACACTCTTGACCCCTCGACACACATGAGGCAACTTCGACCACTTCACATACATCCTCAAACCGGAGCAAATTGTACTACTACCCCTCAATGGTTATGATGTATAAATCCACCAAGGGGAGAATTTGACACACTCTTGACCCCTCGACCGCTGAGGTTCTCATGGTGGAGATATGACACACTCTTGACCCCTCGACACACATGAGGAAACTTATTATAATGCATTTTAAACCCTATGGCATGCCAACTATATCTTATAACATTTATTTCATTGTCAGTTAACCAATATATATTTTTAAACACATTTACTCACATTTTTTCACATTCATTTATTAAAACATTACCATAAGCAAAACCACATTGCCAAAGGCAACAATCACATTCCATTTAGGAACCATTTCTCAATGCACTTAAGCATCCACATTCTTAATAAATAATTTCATATCATTTAAAAGATGCATAAAACAGTAAGTAAATCAATCCATGCTTTTAAACCAAAAATATAAATCAAGTCTCATATCAAACCGATATTCAAAAGGCAAAATAGGGAAAAACTTACTTCCGAGCTTAGCTAAGCTTGTTAGGTTTAACTAAACCCCCAAAGCCATAATTCAAATCTCTTTATAGTACCAAAACACATTTGCACTCACCAACTTGCTACTGTCTCGATGCCAACGCCTCGACGCCTATCCAAAAATCGTCCAAACATTTGTCAACCTCCATTAAAAAAATGCAAAGGTCAATACCAAAATTAACCACTTAATTAAAATATTTCCAATTTCTTAACATGTCTATTTCCCTACACATGATTCACGAATCGAAACAATTTTCCCCTTCTTCCTTTTTCCCACTTCACTTACTATCCCTATTTCCCCTTTTTTTCACTTTTCTTTTTAATTTTCACGCAATGCTTGATTTGCAGGAAACAAAGGGCAGGACGCCCATTTCCTTAGCGCGCCCAGGGGTGGCTGCCGCACTGCGCGCATCACCAGTACTTTGATTCGAACAGGCCCTGTTAACACTCCTCAAATTCTTCTTTTTTTATTTCTTACAAGAAATTAAATAAACATATATGGTACCAACTAAAATCTAAATTTAATCAATTAGACTAATTCTGGGAATTAAATTACAAAATCAACTTTAAATTATTATGACCCACGCACAAAATATTAAAACCCCATAGAAATCATTAGATTACCATAATCTAATCAAGATTTATGAGAAAATCCATTAAATCCAATAATTTCATTAAAAATTTGCTTTAACTATCCTAAAGCATGAGAAATCATAAGTTAAGAATTAAAATCATATAAAAAAATCATTAAAGAATATTTTCTCACCTTGCTTGATGAAAAATCAACTTGAAGATGAACTCTCCTCTTGATTTCTAACAAGAAAAATAGTGAAGATGATGTAGAAATCAAAATTATTAATCCACAATTGTTTAGAAATAAATTGAGAAGAAATTGAAGTAGAAATGATTAAAGAATTAAGAAATTCCTAAAGTTTGTTTGAAAGAAAATGAGAGGATTTTAGAAATGTCTTTCTCATCAAAAAAATTATAACTATCAACTTCTTTTTGTTAAAAACATGAGGAAAAGATATTTCTTTATTTAATTTGATAATTCTAATAAAAACATCACTTTAATCCCTTTTTATAAAATTACTATTATTAATATCTTACAACCTTTTGCAAAATAGTTACAATTTAATTTAATATTAAATCGATTTATTTAAAATTGCCCAAACTCAATTTTATCTTTTATTAAACGCATTAAATATATTTTCATAAATATTTGTCATGCTAAATTTATCGAAAACCAATTTAATTAATCCAATTTATTTTTTTAAATTAATTAATTAGCAAAAGCCTAACAAAAAATTCTAACCCAATTTCGATAATTCACCCAAATCTTCTAACCCGTTTTCCGAGGTGTTACAAAAAGTTTCGATATCATGAGAAAAACGTATATTGTTATGCATTAACCCTAAAATGTTACTTTCACATACAAGAGTTTCTGTCCTCGTTATCAAATTTCGAGACATCTTTTTTCAACGTTAATTGTCGTAGACTTTACTAACAATTTCGGTTTATACTTTTAACTAATGGTTTTTGTACGTATCACAAAGTTCCGATACTAACACGTTATTTTAACTTTTGACGTTGCAACACGAATGTTATCCCAAAAATTGACAATTTACTAAGTTCCAAAATTTATTAGCAACAATCTCTTCCCGTTTTCATTTTTTTGGAATCTAAATTTAACAGTAAAAATTAAAAAATTTCTCATCTAATAACTCTAACAACCCATCATTTATTAATAATATACTAACTTGCTGTTCTTTTGTACATTCCCACTTAAGATTCTCATTTTAAAAGAAAAAAAAATCTTGTTCTATTTTTGGATAAATATTCTATTTTCTTCCCTACGCCACTCTAACACTTGGGGAAAAAAATCTCCATTGGAATTGTCGAAGAAACAGCAGTTTTCAAATGAAATTTGGTAAAGAATTCAAGACCCATCTAGAGGAGACTCTACCCGAGTGGAGGGACAAATTCCTTTGGTACAAACCCCTCAAAAAGCTCCTCAAAAACATTCCTTCAACCCCATCATTTGATCCCAATATCCCCCATGATCAACGACCTGTATTTGCCGACGCCACCAACACCGTTGTCCCGGCCGTCGATTCTGACCATCAACACGCTCCGCTTGATTCGCAAGATTGGTTTGTTAGGATTCTGAATGAAGAGCTTGAAAAATTCAATGATTTTTATGTTGATAAAGAAGAAGAGTTCGTTATTCGCTTTCAGGTTTCATCCCTTTTTACCCACTCTTTTATTTTCATTATCTTGTGTTACGAATGAGTAAATGGGTTATTGTGCCTTTCATAATTTTTTTCGTTTAATGTGAAATTTTTTCTTGTTTGGATTAACAATGAAGTTAGGAATTTACTTTTGATAACATAAGATCAAATTACAATTCATTTAGGTGTAAATCTTTTTGCTTTTTCTTTATAGATCGTTGGGTTATTGCTAATTTTGAACTAGAACACAGTTGTTTGTCTCAAGAAAAAGTTTAATTGCCAATTAGAACATAGAAACACTGAATATTGGCATAGGTAAAATAGTTTTGGAATGTGAGATTTCTAACTTCCATGTCAATGTTTTCAATGCCTTTGATTCCTCTGTGTTCTGTAATTTTCTTTCCAAATCTGTGCTCAAAGTTCTATATTGCTTGCAATTTTTGGGAAGGTCATTGTTTTGGGAATTGCTCATGTATGATGAAGCTTTAAAATTTCCGAACAAATGTAGCAATCCAGAACCAGTATTCGACAGGGGTTAATAAGATATCTGTGGGAGATTTTAACTATATAATGTTGTTTGCAATGATGCCAAATTGGTTTAGTCCTTCGAATCTAGTGAAGTCGTTCAAGAAATCTAAATTGGTCAATCTTTTGTTATATGCTACGTGCTTATTGAATCAGTTTCAATCACTTTCTCGTTCTCACCATGGTCTTCTTATTTCCAACTATTAAATGGCCAGCTATTATTTTCATTCTATTTTATCTTTCTGTTGATCATAATGTGATTTTTCTTTTCATGTTCTAGTTAGCATCTATTACATTAAAAACAAAAGATTGAAACCTTGTGATATGGTATGAAAGAATACTAATCTCATTTGAATGTTTAACAGTAGTTTATTTGGTTCCCTTTATATTAAAAAAAAAAGAAAAGAAAACATTCTACTTTAGGCTATGGTGCCTGAGAGCAAAGTTACTCAGATATGGAATTATGGATGCAAGTGTTAAACATGGGTATATGTCCGACTTGGGTATGTTCTATTTTTTGCTAGTTTCCAAGTATTTGGAGAGTCCTTGGAGGGTCATATTCCCACACTAATTTCTGAGTATATGTTGAGCACCAGTACTTAAAGAAAAAAATGAAGAGTTTTAGTAACATATCTTGAGAGTATGAATCTTTTACTGTATTTTTTAAAGATTCTTAGTACAATATTCTCCATTGGAGGTATTGCGACTCATTATTGTTGTATTTCAAATTTTTTATGCAATCATGACTTATAACAGGAGTTGAAGGAAAGAATTGAACAAATAAAGGAGAGCAATGGGAAAGGTGGAGTTTTTGCATCAGAGAGTGAATTTAATGAGGAAATGATGGATATCCGCAAGGATCTCGTTACCATTCATGGGGAGATGTTGCTTCTAAAAAATTACAGTGCTCTCAATTTTGCAGGTAAGGAAATTACATCGTCAGTGTATTTATACTATATGCTGCGTGCAAGTTTCTAAATCATTTCCATATATATGCTCCAATAGGTATTGTTAAAATCTTAAAGAAGTATGATAAGCGAACCGGGGGATTGTTGCGACTACAATTCACTCAGCTTGTCCTTCACCAGGCTTTCTTCACAACAGAATCTCTTACAAGGCTAGTGCATGAGTGTGAAGCCAATCTCGAGCTTCTCTTTCCAGTGGAAGCTGAAGTCATTGAATCTACTCCACAAGGAGAACTGAACCCACTGTCACATAACACTGCAAATCGCACAGAGGAAGCTTCGTCGTCGACTCTGGGAGAAGGAACAATGGATATATATCGTAGCACTCTGGCTGCAATGAAAGCAATACGTGGCCTTCAAAAGGCAAGCTCCACCTATAATCCTTTATCGTTCTCGGCTTTCCACAAGAACCAAGATGATGACAGTGGTGCTGTAACAGCTGAAAATTCTGCTTCAAACTCTGCAGCGACTCTGCAAAAAGGTAAGGAGTCTGATAAAGAGGATGCACAATCTGTACAACGACACTAGGTTTTCAGTTTTCCCAGGTACATTTTATATTTTACTTACTTTTTGCTTCTTCAAACAACTGCCAAATTAATAAAGTGTTTGAAGCTGTGTTTTGCCATCAATTTCATCATGAGTTTAGCCGGGTTCGAGATTGTAACATTACTGATAACTGTTGGTTTTGAATGTTTTACATTTTTTGTTTTTGAAATAAATTTTAACTTCAAATCTTTACCCTTCCCAATGGTTAAAAATATAGTTGGAGGACAAATCGGTGAGATCTCTAAGTCACACCGGTTCAAATGGATGAACCGAATGGTTCTGTGATGTCAACTTTGAACTTAGCAGTGGTGGTGGTGTTATTGGTTATGGTCCTAGAGAGGAACCTACCTATGAATAGTTGTGTACCAGAGTTCAACTGTGTACTCACAGTCTTCAACCTATGAGGTGTCTTTTGTGGATAAAACCGCGAGGTTAAAGTGAACAATACCTTGTAGGTTTGTGTTGATTGTGACATTTAAGATTAGAACTGGCTCACAGGTGCTAGCAAATGTGTGACGAAGAACAATGAGCCTTGGATTGTTTTAGAGAAAGCCCTGAATCTTCATATAGGTTAAGAGTTCGACCTCGACCTTATATGATAGTGTTTTCTCCATTTCAACTTGTGAGGCCCAATGTCCGAACCGGATAATACCTCGTAGGCTGGCTTGCATCATGATTGTTAGGCTTGAGGACTGATTACAAGCGTTTTTTTAATTAATTCTTTAACTTTGCAACCGTGTAAAGAAATTGGATCAGAAGGCAATTGTTTTAGCAAGAAGTCCATGTGGTGTTGCTCTGCTCACCCTCTAATATTGCTATTTGGAAGTAATGGTGTCATGGGTACTCAATTCATTCAAAATCATGCAAAATTCAAAACCACAGGCACTACCTGTAAGGCATCTACGGCTTGGCTTTGCCTTTGCTCCAGATTTTTTTTTTACTTTTTTTTCTAATTAGATGCCTAAATTTTGTTTCGGGTTAAATTAGTGTCTAACGTTTTATTCTGTTACTCAAATAAAATTTTACCATCAACGGCCTTAAAAATTTTCGTCATCCAATTAGAACATGACACGCGGTCTGGTTTTTTATTTATTTAATTTTTGAATTTATAAGAACATATGAATTCTTTTTAAAATCATGAAGTTTTAATTTCTTTCAATCAAAACATCAAATCACATCTCCTTCATCGCCCAACATCTTCTATATGTCGGTAGTTTACCATTCATCGTCTAAGCGTCGCGTACCTCACCGTTTGACATCTCTCATCCTCTAGCTGTCGGTCAAAAATTCAATCGACTTTTTTTATTGTTAGATGTTCGTCGATGGTACAATCGACGACTCATTGGTGAGTTTTTGACGATGAGATGATAGGGTTTTTAGTTATGGAGTTCGACGAAGGCAAGAGTGGTTAGTGATGGTTGAATTGGTGGTCGGAGGGAAAGAATTTAGGTTTAAGGTTTGGGATATTTTTAGAGAAATTAAAAGTTTTTATGTTTTTTATATAGAATTAAAGATTTTTTATTTTTTAAAAATAAAAATAACATAAATATTTCACGTGACGCTTTTTTTGCATAACGAAAATCTTTTAGCATCTGTCACAGAAAAATCTTATTTTTGACCTGAAATAAAGTTTAGACACCTAACCGAAAAAATATAATTTGTGCACTTATTTGACGGTTAAGCCTTCATTGTTTAAAAGTTTCAAAATTCTAGTTTACGTATATATATATAGGGTTATGATCCACTTACACAATGTAAAACTCAATTACTTTTACACCATTTTTGGACCGTTGGATAAGGGTAATAAATGGCTAAGATTATTTCCTTATTTTTTTCAAGTGATAATCTTCACATTTTCTACTGTTAATCCTAACAATCCATTTACCTTCATCCAATGGTCCAAAAGATATGTAAAACTTTCAAGTTTTACATTGTATAAGTGGATCTTATCTCATATATATATATATATATTGTAACACCCAAAAACCGGCCTAGTCGAATTTTGACTTTTTATGAGCATAAATTTATTTCCGACAATTTAAATGAAGGGAAATAAAATGAGTAAATGAATTAGTTGTAAGGTTTCAGGTCTAATTTGAAAGTTTAAGAAATTGGGACTAAATTGTAAAGTTATGAAATGTGAAGTCAATGACCAAATTGTAAAGATGTAAAGTATGAGATAACGATATGCTTTGATATGCTTGATGATTAAGAAGTTGGTTCGAAACATTATAAAAAGGGGGTTACACGTTATACATGAAATATATGTTCTAAAGTCTGGACCTTGTGAGTCAATGAATTTAAAATCTGAAGTATGTCTAAGTGATCTTAACAACCATGTACCATGAATGCCCCTTTTTGACACCTACATGACTAGATCTGCATGCTAAAATTTACGAAGACATGCTATATGGTAAACTCAACATGTTAGAAATATAGTGTATAAGTTTGGTTTGGACATGTTTTTGTTAGATTTTTAACCTAAAACTAAATAAATATGTATGTTGATACGGAGCGTATCGGTACGGATGACAGTTAAGTTAGTTATAACTCAACTCAGCTTCAAAATCTTTACGTTTAAGTCCTAAATAAAGTATGTACTAATTGAACATGTTATAAATGTTTAAATGAACTAAAAATTGATAAGTATGATTTAGCACGAATTTCAAAAATATGTTCTTAACTTTTAAAATAGACCATGAATTTGCAGATATTACAATTTAGCCTTTAAACTTTAAATTTCTTACAAATTCATCTCTAACCATGAAATCAAGGTTTAATATGATCCAATACGATTATTTATATGACAGGTATGACAAGAGGCATGTGTTTGCCTTATGTTGACATGAATAATTTATGAATTATGATATTGTACGTTTTTAAAAATTTATTTTTAGTCCCTAAACGGGAATTAAGATTATTAATTAAGAATCCAATTGAGTTTGAACCAATAAGATTAAATTCTATAAAAAGTACAAGATAAAAGATGAATTATGATAACTTCCTTAATTTTGAAATATTTACAATTTAGCCCTCAAACTTTGAAAGGTTTCTAAAATGATCATTAAAGATTAAAAATCAGAACTTCTAAGAATAAGGTCTCTATTAATTAATGCTTTGCTTTAGAATTATGCATGTTATGGTTTATGTTCGATTTCGACTTGATTTGTTTTGAACGATCGATTACTCCGATTTTTTGTTTTGTTTCTGGTGACACTTCCAATCTGATTTTCTCCTAGATCGGGTAGGGTTATTACATATATGGAAAAAACTTTGATATACATGCCGTATAAACTTTAGTTTGCACGTGCCTTTTAGTTTTAGGGGTTAGAGTTTTAGTTTAGGGGTTTTGATTGTAATGTTTAGAATTTAAGTTTAGTGTTTAGACTTTAGGGTATACGATTTAGGGCTTAGTTTTTTAGGGACAGAGTTAGAATTTTAGGATTTGAATTTTATAATGTAAATATAGAAGCTTGTGTGAAATTAATCTTACACAGCTTGTGTATCAAAATTTTACCGTATATAAAAGATAAAAATCCATTTACATTGTATAATAATATATATTATTGAAAATGAATTCGAGTGTAAAAGACATGTACTTCTAATTTTTCTCTTTAATCAAAATCTTGTCCCACTGAGAATGAGATAACCGTGTTAGTGTTATATATTCTTTTTCTCCACTAGATTTTATCCCACTAATTTTTTTTAATTAAGATTTTTTTTACGAAACACATAATTTGATTATGATATCAAAAGAGACTATTATAAATAATATTGATTATTGTGAATGTATTTCTTGTATTTATCTTTGATTTTGTAAACTCTATTATTATCATTTACCTACAACAAATATGAGATTCAAGTAAATGAGAAAATCTATAATAAGAATTGCACGCTCTATTATTTTTTTCTCTTTACTCTTCTTTTATTTTTTTATATTTTCTTTTGTTAAATTTACTTTAGTTTTGTAACATAAAAACATTTAAAATAATAATAAAAATCACTTTTGTGATGGAAACAAAACCTATAAGATAATATTAAAAATTATTTTCCGGTAATTATTTAGATACTAATTGAATGAAAAAAAAATAATGCTCAATGATAATAAATGAAAAATATTTTTTTATCATTTAAATTTATCCAATTATATACAACTATTTTATAAATATATGTTTTTTATTAATTAATAATATACGTGAACATAATTTTCTTATTCTTTTATTGATTTTTTAAATACGATAGAGTTAAATAATTTTACATTAGAATACTAAGTTGCTAATTAATATTGCTTTAATATTATAACTTAAAAATCCTAATGAAATAATATTACTTTGAATATTATTGAATAAAAATTAATAATATTATATTAATTCAGTAGGGTTGTTCATAAAAACTTAAACTGATATAATGTATTGAAAAATTCAAAAATTTAGACTAATGATGGGTAACCGATCTAGAAAATTTTGGTCAAAACGATACGGTAACCGTACCGATAAAATTAATGGTTAAACGAGACGATTATGGTTACGATTTTTTGTAAAAGGGTTTATCGAGAAAACGTTTCGAAAAAATTAGTAGTAATAAATATGTATATTATTTATAATAGTAGATGTAAAACGGTAAAATTCAGCCTAAACCGTCATTGTTGTATTGTTGGCTTTCTATTCTAAATATTAAAGACTTTATTTGAATTTTGTGTGTTGATATTTTTAAGCTATTAAAATTAATAGTAATAAATAAGTATATTATTTAAAATATTAGATGTAAAACAATTCATGATTAACTGAGTAACCGTACTGAATTAATCGGCTAACCGCTTAGACAGTAACCAATTTAAATGAGATGATTACGGTTCATCAAAATGTTAAATCGATATTTTTGGTAACCGTACCAACAAGCCGTTTTAGTACGGTTAACCGTCCATGAACACCCCTACAATTCAGTTATATAGTAATAAAGTTATTCTTATCTCTTCATATTTTTTAAAAATTAATGTCTAAATTATTCGGACTCAACTACCTATAAATTAAAGAATAATATACATCTAAATACGCTCAAATCCATATCTTTTGGTAAGTTATAATGCTACCAACCAACAATCAATTTATCATGTACTTAATTACTCTTAATTTCTATTAAAAAAATAACTCTTCATTTTAAAGTGGAAGATTGATTTCCATTAGGGTGTGCTTGCACATCTTTGTAATTTATGAAAATGTAATTACACGAGAGAGTATCGTGTTATTATAATAATTCTAATCTTTTAGGCATATTTTATCCGTGAAATGCAATTATATTTTAATTCTTCGTATTATGTTTGAAAGTATAAATTGTAATTATACCATTATACAAATTTTAATTTTTAAAAACTATTAACTGTACAATTGAAGAGTAATTACGCCTAAATTAAATTGATTTAATTATTATTTTTAGTATTTTCATAATTTTAACAAAATAAAAATAAATTTGTGTAGTCAATTTTTTTATACTAATATTTATTGATAAGGGCCCACTGTTTCAGAGTTGGTCAGCACATGTAATCTCCACGAGGTGCCATGTAACAAAAAAATAGGATATATGAGATATGCTTATCTCTGACTCTCTTAATCAATCACCACCAAAATTTATTAACCACAATCTTGGCTGTCTATGTCTTTACTCTGCAAACCCAGAATTTCGAAAATGAGTGAAGTTGCTGTTTCAGGTTTTGTTGCCTCATTTCAACACAATTATTTCGTTTCTAGAGCTGAGAATTTCAGAAATGGAAGATGGCAAGTGAAGCTCAAACCCGAATTCCAATGCCATGCAAATACCAAGTCGAAAGCACACAAATATTTGGTCAGAAACGAGTTGGCTGCTACATATTCTGCAAGAATTTCCACTGATATTCCTCTATATGAGATTCCCGGGGTAACCCATTTCTTGTTTTCTTTTTTTTTTTATGAAATGGGTATTAATTGATTGCTGTTGGTGAATGTGAGTTGTTGTTGATCTCTTGAACAGGCTTTGTTCGATGAGTATTTGGAGGATAAACCCAGAATTTTTAAGGCAATGTTTCCTGACAGTAATAGAAGCCATCAACTTAATCAGGTTCTGGGATTTCTTCTTTACTACTTCTTTAATTTTTATTTCTTTTTGGTACAGATTTTAAGCAATATTCTGTTAAAATGGTTGCTTATTTTGTTACTCCATAATGTGACACAGCAAAGATGTCTGTTTCTTTTTTAAAAACGGTTCATTTTATTTGTGCCTTAAGGTTTACTGCGTTTTCACATTGGGGGAATAAGCTATTTTACTCCCATTACTAATTTTTCTTGAACCTATATATATATGAATGTATCCGGACATGGTTATGTGTATATGACGCTCTAAATACATGAAAAAACTTAGAAAAAGTTGAAAATACTCATGTCCGACACATAGCTCATCCGACACTTATACTCGAGTTCGAGTAACATAGGGAATGAGTTTCTTTACTTTTCATATTTCCTGGTTTTGTTTGTCATGGTGGCGGGAGGACATAAACCAGAATGCAAGTTCATTTGTTTAGAATCCGTGTTTTATCGAAGGGTGAAGATCTAATACTATTTTCTAATTCGGGGAAGTGATGGGGAGAAGACTATAGAGGTATAGAACTCATAATGTCAATAGAAATGAAGAAAATCTATAGATAACTTGAGTCACTCGAGCGGTAATGTTTTGGTAGTAACTGACATATTATTCAAAACCTAGTAAATGCATGCTCATCTTATTCTGCTAAAGGTGATTGATAACATTTTGCTTCAATGGTCAACAAGCAGTAAAATTCACATGTTCTCGGAGCTAATATGCTTGTTTAAACTAGGCAAATGCTTATTTTGAAAGTAATCGTCTTATTTATAGTGACTGATCTGTTCACGTAGCTTTAGTTCACTGTGAAAAACATGGCTAAACTGGCCATTAAAAATTGTCATTTCCGAGGACTATAATATATGAGGGCTGCAAGAATGGAATGGAATGGAAAAACGCATGATTTCTAATAAAATTTGATCATGGAGTTAATAGATTTTGTAGCTGCTGCATTTACATTAATTCGCAGTTCAAGCTTGGGTTTTGGAGGTTCATTGCATGCTTAAATATGGAATATGCAAGTGCAATTTACTTAACTGAACTGAAAACGGCATTTAGAATTCGTGATTATGATAAGAATTGGGCATCTTTGCAGGTTCTGTCCCAAGAATAATTTCACCATATTCAGCCGGAGTTTTCTCTCACATGTAGTTGTGATTGTTAAACTTGTGCAGGATGAATGGAGAATTCAGATGTTGCCTCTGCAGTTATTGGTTCTAACCGTCTGGCCGGTAGTGGACTTGAGGTTGAGATGCAAATCAGGAGGTAGGGATTACCCACCGGAAGTCCCTCGTGATATCACGAAAGTCCTCGAGCTCGACATTGTAAGCAGCGAAAGAAAAGCAATTGAATTAACAAATCTTTCCACATTGCACCGATTTTTTTTTATGTAAATCATTCCTCTTATATGATCCAAAGCTCTCATCTTGCAGACAAGATGGGAACTCCAAGGGCTTAAAAATGTTGTTGATCCATCTCATTTCACACTCGATGTAAAAGGAACGTTATACCCTGATAGAAGAAGTAGAACCCGGCTCAGGGGTCATTTAGAGATGCACGTAAAATTTGTCCTTCCTCCCGCACTCGCATTGATTCCCGAAAATGTTCGGAACAGTCTTGGAAATGGGGTGAGAACATCAAAATTTCCTTCATGTACCATATTGTTTCATCGATATCAGCATTCCTCGAATTCAATATGTTGTGCACGATCTAACTAACTATTCCAGAAGTTGTTCTATCGAGTGCTGACAGGTGATGAGAAAGTTGGTCGAGAGCATGAAGCAGAAAGTAGATGGTAGCTTGCTTGCGGATTATAGCAAGTTCAAGAGGGAAAGATCCAAATAAACGTGTATAGGCAGGGTTTGAGACATCTTCACGAAACACTGTTGCATTGATATGCATTGCCATTTTAAGATGACAAAGTAGCGTTACAGAGAAAGAAACTAAGATAATTTAGCATCATCCGATTTAACATTCTTTGGAATATCTGAAAAGCTGCTTCAAATTCTTGAGCTTGTATGGATATTATTGTTCTTCCAAAGTTGCAATACAGTTTGGAAAAACGGCATCATTTAGTTTCTTTGAATGCAATGCAATGCAGCTGACTGTTGTCTGTTTCTGAAAAGTTTTATAAAAAAAACCAAAAATGGAGAAAATGCGGGGGATCGAACCCCGTGCCTTTATATTTTATTATATATATTAGGCTTTTGACAATTACTTTTTAAGGAGAGACGCATTTTCCTTCGCTCCGACTTTTCAAACCCTTTAAGTATTGGTATTTTTAATTTTAATCAAATTATTTGGTCGGTTGGTTCGATGGTGACAATGGGAAAATGAAGACAAAATATATAGAATTCTATTTCACTCAAATGCCAAAACAACGAAAAGAATATACTATACACCTTGCATTCAGGGGATAGAGAGAGCAATGTCTTTGACATCATCCAAATTTTAAATGTTTATCCTATTTCATTAGTTGGTTATTCAATGTCAAATTATTGGTCATGGTTACCGGAAGTCACCACAAGAACATGACCCCTTCTTAAAACAATGAAACCGGTTCCGATCTCGGACTACGATTTCCCTATCATAGATCATCGAAACAATCTTAGTGGCAGCTTGACAGTCATGCCATCTACATGGATAGAACTCATTCCAGGAATATTTCCTAATTCCTTTAGTTTTAAGAACTTTCCGATGAGCATTCACTTTGTCCGGCTTCCCCGCCAATGCATGTGTATTTGAAAGTAGGATATGATACTCAGTGTTATGAGGATCCATCCGAATCAGCTTTTGCAGAACGCTTTCAGCCAATTGTAGCTTTCCATGTGAATTGCAGGACCCTAGAAGAGATCCCAAAACCACCTCATCTGAAGGTATTGGCATTTGGTTGATCAATGTCTCAGCTTCCCCCAAACGACCAGCCCTTCCAAGTAGATCCACCTTACAAGCATAGTGATCCTTCTTAGGCGTTATACTAATAAACATATTGGAGATGACTGCAAGCACTTAGAACAACAATAAAGGTTAAATCACCCGGCCAGACTTCCTTAGTCATCTGCCGGAACATTTCGACCACAAGCATGGTATTCCATGACACAACATTCCTT
This sequence comes from Hibiscus mutabilis, assembly GCA_019671005.1. Classification (NCBI taxonomy): domain Eukaryota; kingdom Viridiplantae; phylum Streptophyta; class Magnoliopsida; order Malvales; family Malvaceae; genus Hibiscus; species Hibiscus mutabilis. The sequence continues at coordinate 20,579,214 of CM033728.1, read as the reverse complement.
CGTTAGAACATTTCGACCTCAACACGACCTCGTCCATGCATACCTCTAAAAATAACATGCAGAATACCAAATCCATCCTGTAACAACGGTCCCGCCCTGCGGTGGTGCTTGACGCGTTCTTACGAAAAATATTTGGAATAGAATAGAGTCACCATTAATCTTTTTAATTTAGGTGCAATTGGATCACCAGAAAAATAGGTTCGTGAGTCAGTTACGTGTGAAGAAGGGTGAACACCCCCACAACGCCCAAAATTGGTACCTGGTCGATTACTTAACGTCTTAATGATGGAAATTAAGAATTTGAATTTAATTTAAAATTTGTGATCCCCTTTAAAATATTTAAAAGAACATATTTTTTTGTATGAAAAAAATTTACACCCTTACACTCGGGGCATAATTTTCGTTGGATTCCCGAATGAAGAGAATCTATTTTGAAAATTATGATTTAGAATTAAAAATTTGTATCTTGTAATAGAGACTAATGGAAAGGAGCACCCCTTACATTCGAGGTACGTTTTTCACGAGAATTCTTAATAAAAGATTTTAATTTAAAATTCAATTAAAACGAATGAATATGGAATATATATATATATATATACACGCGAATATAATAATATGTATTAAACTATAAATAAGTAAATAATAATAGCATTAATAATAAGTAATAATAATAAAATACAAATAATATGTAAATAAAATAATGACTAAAATGAAAATAAAACACAAGTTAAATGACAGAAATGTAAAGGATACAAAGCGGAGGGACCGTGGGTGTAATTATCCCCTTTCTTCAAAAAGCATGCGGGTCTTGGTCGGGTCAGGTCTTTTACTCGGGTTGGAGAGTGAAACGACGCCATTTTGGGCCTTAAGGGCCGATACCAAAATGACATCGTTTTGATGAGCCCTTATATAGCCATTTCAGTAAAAAAATCATTTGTGTTGATATCCAAAAAAAAATTGAACATCCTCTCAAATGCTCTCTCCCCCACTCGGCCGATCTTGGATGCCAGTCACCGTCTCCGTCGTGGATTGCCGATCGTCGGTGGTGGTCACTGCCGTCGTCGGCGATCGGAAGTGCAAAGGCCGCGCCTTTTCGGCGGTCGAAAGTGCAAAGGTCGCTCCGAAGCTAGATTTTCGAACCGAAGCCCCTAGGTGGGTAGATCTAAAAAATATATTCGATTTATATATATATATATATATTTTCCTTGTGGGTAGATCTAAAAAATATATTTGATTTATATATATATTTTCCTTTCAATCTTTGCTTCGAATGCTTTTTTGTTTTTTTGTTCGAATAGGGTGAAAAAGAAAGAGTTTTTGTGTGCCTTTTTTATATATTTCGAATTCAGAAAAAATCCTCCGATTACATATTCGAATCTTTCCCTATTTTTTGTTGGTTCAAAAAATCCCCTATTACATTGTAGATCTGGTTTTAAATAACCCAAACATATACATAAAATAATGATGTTTTTTACTTTTTTAGACGGTGGGCTGGTGGCACAGAGCGGGCGTCAGAATTGGGCGGTGGTCGGCGCGCGTTGCCAATGGTGGCATGCGTGATAGCCACGCGCGCAGGGACTGGATAGGCAAGGGCGGTGGCGGCAGAGCAAGGGATAAGGGTATTAGGTTTTAGGTTATCTTTCTCTGGCCACCGCTTCTTCTTGTGCTTCACTTGATCTTCTTGCTGCTCTTGTAAGCAAAAACTTCAAAATGGATGATTCATTGGGAAAGAAAAAAATCAGAGATGATCCTTTGGAAGAGACAAAATGCGCTCGGCTTGTTACGACTCTGACGACGACGTAATGCTTGAAGAAAATTTGACCTAGCTGCAACTCTGACGAAGAGGCAAGGTCTGCAAAACTTGATCCAGCTGCAACACTGACGAAGACACAGGATCAAAAGATGAAGGTTTGGCCCAACTACAATACCGATGAGGAGACAGGACTGAAAGTCTACAAATTTTGATTCAGAGCTTGGCTGATAGATTTTTTTTTGTATTTTTCCCAAATGCATAGGGATTAATGGATTTGAGTTGCCTTTACCGGTATCTGTTTGCACCGTGCTAGTTCTACCATTCTCATGGGTACAATCAGTTTATACCAATCATGATATTCGATTTTTCAAAGGATTTATTTTCCTTCGACCATTCATGAAAATGGATTTTTGATGGACATTTGAATTATCCATTATCTTAAACTTTACCGTGTTTAAGCACGTTGTGCCAACATTTCTGTTGGACTTGTCAAAATAGCTTTGATCCTGCTGCGACACCCACGAAGAGACAAGATCGGAAGATGAAGGTTTTGATGTCTGATCCAACTACAACTCTGACAAAAGGAAGGGTCTGGAGAAGAAAGTTTGATCCGCTACAACTCTGACGAAGTGGCATAATCTGGAGAAGAAAGTTTGATCAGCTACAACTCTGACGAAGAGGCATGATCTGGAGAAGAAAGTTTGATCCGCTACAACTCTGACGAAGTAGCATGATCTGGAGAAGAAAGTTTGATCCACTACAACTCTAACGAAGTGGTATGATCTGAAGAGGAAAGTTTGATCCGCTACAACTCTAACGAAGTGGCATGATCTGAAAAGAAAAGTTTGATCTGCTACAACTCTGACGAAGTGGCATGATCTGAATAGGGTTTTGATCAGGCTTCCACTCTACACAAAGAGGCATGATCTGAAGAGGGTTTTGATCAGGCTTCCACTCTAACGAAGAGGCGTGATTTGAAGAGAGTTTTGATCAGGCTTCCACTCTAACGAAGAGGCGTGATCTGAAGAGAGTTTTGATCAGGCTTTCACTCTGACGAAGATGTGTGATTTGAATAGAGCTTTTTTTAGAACAACCATATGTCTGGAGAGAAAATCTGAGGAAAATATCTAGTCTAGTCGCACCATCACTGGAGAAACTAGACATGGACAAAAATCTGACATACTGCACCATCAACGACAAAAAGAGATCTGACAAATGTAGGATCTGCTATATCATGGTGGAGAATCATGACTTTCCTTGGTTTTGTCTATATTGTCTTCTATTCTAAAAGAGCATAGAAATCTCTAATCGTTCTGCTATTATACTTCTTTGAAGTAAATAAACTAGATGATTCGTTCCATTGTATCCTTAAGGATACATGATCTATTTGTTGTGTTCGTTTTCCACTAATTTCAAAGAGACAAACTTGTGGTCGCGTTTATTCCACTGTAACTTTAGGGAGATGAAATTGATGCCATGCTCATTCCATTGCAAATTCAGGGAGATAAAATTGTTATCGTGCTCATTCCACTGCAAATTAGGGAGATAAAATTGATGTATGTGCTTATTCCGCTGCAAATTCAGGGAGATGAAGTTGTTGTGCTTATTCCGCTGCAACTTCAAGGAGATGAAATTATTGTTGTTCTTATTCTGCTATAAATTCATGGAGATGAAATTGTTGTGCTTATTCCACTGCAAATTCAAGGAGATGAAATTGTCGTTGTGCTCATTCTGCTACAAATTCAAGGAGATGAAATTGTTGTCGTGCTCATTCCACTACAAATTCAGGGATATGAAATTGATGTATGTGCTCATTCCGCAGCAAATTCAAGGAGATGAAATTGTTGTCGTGCTCATTTTGCTGCAAATTCAGGGAGATAAAATTGTCGTTGTGCTCATTCTACTGCAAATTCAAGGAGATAAAATTGTCGTCGTACTTATTCCACTGCAAATTTAGGGAGATGATATTGATGTATGTGCTCATTCCGCTGTAAATTTAGGGATAAGAGTTTGTCGTACTTGATCTGTTCCACCATTTGTTGGAGATACAAGATCTGTAAGAGATTAGTTGATCCACTACACCATGTTACGGGTGAGAGAGGACCTACAAAAGTTAAAATGTACTCAGTCAATATGAGTTATAAATTAACTGTTTCATAATGGGACTGTAAAGTTTGATTTGAATGTTTGTCTGGTTGATCCATTCCTTCCTGTTTGAGGATGTCAGACCTGTAAATCTTTGGTCCTTTAAGAAAGGATCGAATACCTTTAAGAAAAGATAAGTTTGATTTAAGAAGATATCTTTTGAGAAAAGATTTGACTAAGAAATTTTATTTTCAGAAAAAAATCCTTGTAAAATGATTGAATTAAGAAATTCACGTTTTAAGGAAAATAACCTTATGGAATGGTTGAATTAAGGCATTAAAATGTCCTTATGGAATGACAGAATTAAGAAACTTCTGTTTTTGAGGAAAATGTCCTTATGGAAGAACGGAGTTAAGAAACTCATATTTTTTTAGGAAAATGTCCTTATAGAATGACGGAGTTAAGAAACTCCTGTTTTTAAGGAAAATTATCCTTATGAAAGGATGAAATTAAGAAATTCCTGTTTTGAAAAACACGTCCTTAAGAAAGGATGGAATTAAAAAATTCATGCTTTGAGAAAACGCCCTTAAGAAATGATAGAATTAAGAAATTCCAATTTTGAACAAAAGTATCCTTATAAAAGGGTAGAGTTAAGAAACTCCTTCGAGTAACAAGTGCAAAGTTATTTTTCGATAGTGTATATATGCAGATGACAATGCATGTGGATGCTTTTGTGATGATGTAATGATGCATGAGATTCTTGTCAGAATCTTCAAGTTATGAATGCTTTATGAAAAACTAGCTGCCATGATGGATGGGCATGTTTGATGATGCAATGATGCATATGTTTTCATGTATGCCCTCATGATAAATGAAGATACATGGAATACTTGCAGAAGTCCACTTTTTCTGGCTCAACTTAATCTTCTGATTTCACTCTTGTTCAAAATTTGCCCCAACAAAAGTTTGCCTCCAACTTTTATTGTCCTCGTTCTTTTCTGAATTTGAACTTTTAAGCAGAATGACCTTTGTCAACGTCATCTCGTTTCTTCTTCTCAAGGGAAATTGAGTTTATCATTGGTCAAATCTTCTCAAGTTTGCTTTGATAACCCACTTAATCTTGGGCTCGAGTATCATTTTTATTGGATACTTTAAAGGCTTCAGACTTTTGATCTGAGTAGACATCTGCCTTAGGTCCCTATACTTTAAATCTCTATAAATAGTAATGCAAGAAATCTTTTGTTTCTCAACCATGCAAGATGCTTATATGAATGCAAAGAATATTATTTTTTCAAAAATATGATTTTCTAAAAATAGGGCCCCCATATATTTTGTGCATGAGCGTCTTTAAACCCACTTGTCGAGGGTCATCCCAAGCGTAGTTTGTGTCTAGAAGACCTCGAACGTTGTGTTAATGCTTGAAGATGTAAGCTACCTTCTAGGCTATTAGGCTTTCAAGAAGTACATTTCCCGCATGCCTAATTTCTGACCAATTTGGGTGGCTCTCTTTGACTCACAAACCTCCTCATTCTATTTTGCCCCCTTTTCTAATCTCGATCAAGCATTAAAAGTTTCAAATCTTTGAAGAAAGGATAACTCCATAAGACGAGATGTAATTTGAAGATAAACTTCTTCAACTCATATATCCAGGTTTGATTAAGATGGTCCTTGGAGACGTATAATGTAGGCCAGAGCTTGCAATTATGAACGAAATGTTATTTCTGCAGTGCTTGATTTGAACTTGTTTAGATTGTTTTTTTCTCTTCATTTTTTTCTGGATCGCTCTAGACTGCCCATTTTCGGGTTTTCACCCTAGAGTTCATTTTCTCTTCCTTCTAGTTTGGACCTTTGCACCTTAAGCAAACTTGTATTCTGACCGAACATCGGCGTCTACTTTGGTTTTGAAGATGAGCAATCTTTCAAATAACTTTTGAGTAGGGATAAAATTATGCAGTTGCTTTTCTCATGAAGGCTCTATTTTTCTTTCTTTTTTTAATAGAAAAGTAGGAAGTTGCTGACACTTCTTCAATCTGGGAAGCGGATAGACGATAGTGGTTTTAGAATCAATCCTATCATCATAACTCGAAGATGTCTGAAGCATCATCAAACTTTATGGATTGCCCCAACTGAGATGAGCGTGGTAAATTAGAATGACTACAGATATGGCAGTGATGCTCATATGACAGAAAATGAACAAGTTCCTGCAGATCATCAGCTGAAAACCAACATGGTCTAAGAGAATGTGATAGTGCGCTGACCTTGTTGTTCTGATTATCCTTTGTCTAGAGATTTTTTGATTTCTAGGTCTCATCAAGGAAATTTGCTAGCCTCGATAATTTGATCTATTTTTTTGTTCAAAACTTGATTGAGTTGCGAAATGCCGATATCATCACTGAATATGATTTGTTTGACTAGGCTTCCTCTTCCCAATAACATCTCATACACAGATATCATCGAACAAGGGTTGTCTTCAGTTGGATAGATGTTTGAAGTTATCACGATATTCAAAAATCTTAGAAAACAATGCTTGAAAGGAAATGTTCACTTAAAATTTGTGTTTGGGACCTTTCCATCGCTCCCTAGCACACCAAGTTATCTTTTTGTTGGCCTAAGTAGATCAGAAGATAGGTCACTTGCCCCTTCATCTTCACACTTTTCAATTTTCTCTAGACACATGGTTGCTCGGAATCAACCATCAGATTAGAATCGATGTCGCTCCTGAAAAAATATATACATGTATGCATGTGCAAAAGGCTCGTGATAAATGTATGAAAAATTTTGTGAAAAATATTTGTAAAATGCATTATTTATTAAAAAACATATGTACACCCATACAAAAGATTCCCTTTTTGCCTTTGGGCTTAGGCAACATGTTTGTTTCATGCATTACTCAAAATGGGATTTAAGATACAAGGGTTTCCTGAAAGGTTGTCTAAATTCTGGGCAGATCCAACATTATCCCCTCGTTAGTTCATCTCAGGGACTTCACTGTTGAATTTTAAAGTGCTATTTTCAATCAGATTTTGCACCTTATTTTTTAGGGCTCCACAATTCTCGGTAGTATGGCTCGTGCTTCTTAGATGATAATCACACACAGTATTAACATCATAGCCTTCTGGGTAAAGAGGCTGCTTTGGTTTAAACCGAACTGGGGCTAACAAGTTCTTCTCAACAAGCATCGAAAGTAACTTTGTATAAGTTATCGGGATTAGGTAAACAATTTTCTGAGAAGTGGGTCGATGTGAGTATGAATAGTTTGATTGGCATAGGGACCAAGGCCGGCTAGATGGATAAGATCCCACCATATGAACTTTTGATCCACTTTTTTCTCTGATAATTGCACTGTTAGGATCTATGATTTTCTTTTGTCTAATGGCTTCTTCAACGAGCTCACCTGATATCACAATGGTCTTCAAAGTTTTTGGTTACATTTTCCAGCATATACTTCAGGAATGGATCTTCCAGGGTTCTAACAAAAGTAGGTGTTATTTCCTTTTCAAGTAGTGGTGGTTGTACATGCGCTGCAACATCCCTCCACCTTTGCACATACTGGCTAAAGCTCTCGTTAGGCCTCTTCTTCATGTTTTGCAATGTTAAGCGATCTGGGTCAATGTCTGTCATATGTTTGTACTACTCTGTGAAGGATTTAACCAGATCCTTCCATAATTGTATCTTATCCCGACTAAACTGATTGTACCACATGGCAGCAGACACTTTTAGACTATCTTAAAAACAATGAATTAAAAGTTGATCATTATCGACATGCCCCGTCATTTTTTGATAAAACATGGTGAGGTGAGCAGACGGAGAGCTTGTCCCATCAAACTTTTCAATGTCTGACACTTTGAACTTCGGAGGTAACACCAGATTAGGGACCAAGCTTAATTCACTTACGTCATTTTCACATACTGCATTTGCCCCTTCTACAGCTTTAAATTTTTCTCGAGCCGCTGAAATCAATCTTCAAGCTGCTTAGATAGTTCGACCTTCGGCTTACCTACTTTGTCCGAATCTGGGATAGAGTGCTCTTTAGTTCCTCTGTACGATGAAGATCCATCCTGAAGACCTTGTTGTTTTCCAACTGAAGTCGACGCTTGCAGAGGTGTCTTGTCGCAAGGATTCTCTGATTTTTGTAGAGCATCAGGGTCTATGACCAATCGTTTTCCCCTTTCAGGATCCTTATCTGCCAACATTGCAGCTATCTTGGCTAGTAGATCCGTTTGTGACTGTGAGATGAGGTCGTGAGTTGCTTGTTGTGCCTTTTCCAGGTTTTGCTCTATGTCATTCTTTATATCTTCGTATGCCTTTTCAAAACAGCTATCTACTTTTTGAGCTTTGTTTTGAGTGAAAAACCAAAGCTGACACAACCGACTTGGAAGCCCTAAAATCACTTTGATCGAAATTCTCTTAGAATTAGAAGCTCAAATAAGAAATGATTATGCAATATGATGTGATGCAAATGCATGCAAAAAATAAAAGTAGGTTAGTACGAATAGAATAATCAATAATGATAATGTATCACGAAAATTAAAAGGTATAGAACCTTCAGGTTAACATGCTTCATTCGAATAAAAGCAATCCTACCCCATCATGCTTTCTACCCGCACATTTTAAACAAAAAGTGGATCCTACCCAAACATGATTTTCTACCCGCATAAAATATATCGGCATGATACCTAGTATATGCTTTATTGCGAGAAAATAAATGATACTGAAATTAAGGAGCATAATTGAAAGAAATTAAAAAAAAACCTAACTCTCTCTACCATGCACCTATCGGGTGACTCTCTAAATGGCCAGAGGTTCGATATAGTTCTAGACAAGGTAGGCTGCTATGATTCACTACATGCGGTTTAGGTTCTAAAGTAACGGTACCCGAACTGTCGCTGGGACATCGATTCAGGATGATACATTTCCCTAGGTCTGTGCAGAGATGAAGATCTCACGAAGACAAAGGTACAGATGTATCCCGGAAGTGATCCACTATCCTGCACGAAGGCGATGCCTCACAAAGGCGTAGTTTCTCACTCCCACTTAAAAGGGGCGGAGCTCGAGTGCAAAGCTCGTGCTATGCAAAAAAAAAAAATCAGGGAAAATTTTAAAAACCTTTTTTTGTAAAAATTTAACAGGGAAAGGATCACAAAATAAATTAAACTGAATTTATAGTTTCCACTCGTTAAGACAAAAAGTAATCAACCGGTGACTCGACTCTAAAAAAAGGTATATCCCCTGCGGAGTCGCCAAGCTGTAACAACAGTCTCACCCTGTGGTGGTGCTTGACGCGTTCTTACTAAAAATATTTGGGATAGAATGGAGTCGCCACCAATTTTTTTAATTTAGGTGCGATTGGACCACCTAAAAACCCAGCTATTTTAATAAAACTTATTTTTGTCATTTTATTAAAACAACGAGTTTTGGTCTGCGAAACCAAAAAAAACAGGTTTGGGAGTCAGTTACGTGTGGGGAAGGGTGAGCACCCCCACAACGCCCAAAATTGGTACCTGGTCGATTACTTAACGTCTTAATGATGGAAATTAAGAATTCGAATTTAATTTAAATTTGTGATCCCCTTTAAAATATTTAAAAGAATATATTTTTTGTATGAAAGAAATTTACACCCCTACACCCGGGCATAATTTTCGTTGGATTCCCGAATGAAGGGAATTTATTTTGAAAATTATGATTTAGGATTAAAAAATTGTATCTTGTAATAGAGACTAATGGAAAGCGGCACCCCTTACGTTCGAGGTACGTTTTTCACGAGAATACTTAATAAAAGGTTTTAATTTAAAATTTGATTAAAATGAATGAATATGGAATATATATATATATATGCATACGAATATAATAATATGTATTAAACTATAAATAAGTAAATAATAATAATAAAAGCATTAATAATAAGTAATAATAATATAATACAAATAATATGTAAATCAAATAGTAATAATAATAATAATAATAATATGTAGATACTTAAATAATAATATAATATAAGTAATAATAATAATAATAACAATAATAATAATAATCTTATAAAAAACAGTGACTAAAATGAAAATAAAATACAAGTTAAAAGACAGAAATGTAAAGGATACGAAGCGGAAGGACCGTGGGCATAATTATTCCCTTTCTTCAAAAAAAGCCCGGGTCTTGGTCGGCTCTTGTAGTCGAGTTGGAGAGTGAAACGACGTCATTTTGGGCCTTAAGGGCCGACACCAAAATGATGTCGTTTTGATGAGCACTAATATAGCTATTTCAGTCCAAAAAATCATTTGTGTTGATATCCAAAAAAATTGAATATCCTCTCAAATACTCTCTCCCCCACTCGGCCGAGCTTGGATGCCAATCACTGTCTCCGCTGTGGACCGCCGGTCATCGACGATGGTCTTCGCCGTCGCCGGCGGTCGAAAGTGCAAAGGTCGCGCCTTTCTAATCCCTCTCGACGTGCCGATTTCGAATCTGAGGCTGGATTTTCGAACCGAAGCCCCTAGGTGAGTAGATCTAAAAAATATATTCGATTTTTATATATTTTTTTACGTCTCAATCTTTGCTTCGAATGTATTTTTGTTTTTTTTGTTCGAATAAGGTAAAAAAGAAAGTTTTTGTGTGCTTTTTTTTATATATTTCGAATTCAGAAAAAATCCTCCGATTATATATTCAAATCTCTCCCTATTTTTTGTTGGTTCAAAAAAAAACCCCATTACATTGTAAATCTGAGTTTTAAATAGCCCAAAAATATACATAAAATAATGATGATTTTTAATATTTCAAGTGGTGGGGCGGTGGCACAGAGCAACGGTGGCAGAGTGGGCGTCGGACATGGGCGGTAGCCGGCGCATCCCGCGCGCGGGGACTAGATAGGCAAGGGCGGCGGCGGCAAAGCAAGGGATAAGAGTATTAGGTTATATGTTAGGTTTAAGGGTAGTTTAGGTATTTTGGGTGTAATTGGGTCTTGTTTATTTGAATTTGGATAATGTAAAATGGGTTTGGGGTTATTGGCCTGATAAGTTAATTCATGGATTTTAATTGTTTAGTTTGGTTTAGTTTGTAATGGGCTAAGCCCGGACAAAATGGATTACTACACATCCAAAGAAAATAGAAATTTTAAAACACACGTAATCACAATTGCTAGTCAGGAGATAAAATTGAAATGATAAAAAAAGGAAATACAGTATCTTTTGAATTATTGGCATTCAAAATGGGCAAGCTCGCAAGGACAAAATAAAAATACGTCTCACAGAAAAAAAACCCACAAACCAAGAGGGAGAAGATGCAATTAATCGACTATTTAACAAGTTTGAAGTACAAAACAAGGGCGATAGCAATGACAAGGACAACTAGAATGACGCCAATGATCCACTTGTTCCTTCTCATCCTCCTTGACATAGCTGTCATAATTCTCTTGCTCTTGCCAATGTTATCATCTACTCCATGAAGCTACAATAGAAGGGGAAACACAACTTTAAATAGAAAGCCAAAAAGGTTTAAAATTTTGAAGTCTAACAACCATATAAGCCTTCAATATAGCACGTTCATGCAAATGGAAAGGTCTGCAATTAGCCATTATATCTTAAAATGGGAAAATTTGAAGTCCAACTATCGCATACGGCTACGCCTTTGGTATAGTGAGCTTTAATCAAATTACAACTAAGATATGAGAAAGGTAAATTAAAAAAAGAGTATAGGTACCATGTTATTGGCTTGTAAGAGAGCCTGTCGTTGTGAATGCAAATCCTGAAGAATTGAAACCCCAAGCTCTTCTGTTTCTATCATGGTTCTTCTGCTATCCTTAATTCTGCCACTGCTCTGATTCAAGCGCTCCGTGATCGTCATTAATCTCGATCTTTGATCAGCTGAAGCCTATCATATAGTCACGTATTATCTAAGTAATCGGAAGTAAAGTAGAGCAGTGATAAAACTACAGACAGCATTTTAAAAGGAGACAGAAGAACCGAACATACCGTGAGGGCATCTGCCATTCCAGACTCCAACAACTCATCTCGAGCAGCTGCATTCAAATTACCAGATGCAATTCTCTTAACTTCACTTTTCACATTGTTAAGATCTGATTTATATTCCCTTAACTTAGCAAGAAGTACAGCCTTAACATTTGGCTGCAAACTTCTAGCCTCGAGGTCCATCTTCCGAATCTGAAGAAAGAAGATAGGAACATCAAGCTCAAAACCCAAAACAACAGAAAAACTAAAAAGGATTATTTGAAACATGCAATGAACCAGGTACCAGAGCTTCTGCATCTTCCAATCCAGCTCTTATATCAGAAAGCTTTTGTTTCTTCTGCTCTGCATGTCAGAAAAACAATTATGAAATTTGGAGAAGAATTGGCTCATTATAGCGGATGCTGCTTGAACAAATAGAAAAGTTTCTTACCGAACACATCTAATTAATTAACAAATTCACGATTCAAAGAGAAGATGCAAAGTAGACCACACAATCATTTTTCCTTAAAATTGAGTAAAAATTTGGAACTACTGTTCCCAAGTAGAGATGCATTTAATTGTTTTGTTTCCCTTGAATAGGGTACCATAAACCTAAGTTGATTGCACTCGGACTTGAATGAGTGATAGGGGTATGTATCCGACACGAGTATGCTTAATCTAATCTAAATTTTTCCATTCATATCCTTATACCTATGTCCAGATATATGCTTGATAAAGGTACTTAAAGAAAAATGAAGACTCAGATGAATATTGCTCGAAGCCATTGTTTACACTTTACAAAACTAACCTTACCAATTAACAGAAATTCACAATTTAGGATCACTTACTTTGCTGATTCAGAAATTAATATGAAACATGAACTACTACATCCATTTGAAGATTCTAAGTACAGTATAAAATCCAAAGCCCTTTTAAAGCTATGTCAAAGCATGTCAATATGTTACAAATTCTTAGCTTAGATATATCTAACTTAAAGTTTGGAAATCAAGTAGCATATGTTTATTTCTTATGCCTAATCTACATCAATACCTTGGAGATAAAAATAAATAAATACTTTAAGATGAAAATAGGCACCGGGGAAATCATGATTCTTAACTAATTAGATTGAAATCAAACTTAAAAAAACCACAGTAGAGATAAAGAAGATCGGATATTCTTTTCTTCATCTCAATATCTCCCAATTTAACATTCTAACTACTATTTTTTGTTTTTTTTATAAAAGAAAAATATCAATCCTAATTTGTTATCAGAGCATTAAAAAAGAGAATAACATAAGAATCCTTACACACGCTATATTAGAAAGAAAAGAACCGATCAAACAAATTAACAATATGTATATACAATGATTTGAATTGTAACCTCCAGCGAGAGCACCAGCAGCCGTACACTTTCTGGAAAGATTCGCCGATAGCTCACAATACTGCCGTTCATATCCTTCGAAAACTTCACTCATATTTTAATTTCTTTCTTTACAAAAGAAACTCTTCTCCTTAAATCTAACTGGAAAATAGTAAAATAAAAATAACTAAATCATTGATCCAAAAAACGAAAAAAGAAACGGGGAGAGTAAGGGAAAACCTGAGAAGAAGATGATCGATGCTCAACGGTGGCCTTCGAAAATTCTCCTTTACCTTTTACATCAAAGGCCTTCGAGACGACACAACTTTGGGTTTTTCATGGTTATCGTTTTTCTTTTCCGTATTTTTTGGGGGAATGATAAAGACACGATGATAGTGGGTTTAATTTTAGGAGTTTCGACTCTGTAGCTGACACGTGTATAAGCTTGTGGTCATTATGGAGCTCTGTTGTACTTTTCTGAACAACTGCAGTATGAGTAGTGTTTGCACTAACAAGAGATGGTGTAGAAATGTGCTATGCCTAAAAGATGGGAAAAATAAGTATAGTTTGGGACAAAAGTATCCATACTTACAAAATAAGTATCGAAATTTGTTCTTGAACTAAAAATGTTAGACTTTTTAATAACATTTTCGGTTAGTTTTTGAATTTTTTTTGCAAGTATCGATACTTATTTTGTAAGTATATCGAATCTTATTCTTAAACTGAAAATGTTAGACTTCTTGATAACATTTTCGGTTGGTTTTTTGAGTTTTTTTCTGCAAGTATCTATACTTTTTTGATAAATTTTTAGTTTGGGACAAAAGTATCGATACTTACAAAATAAGCATCGAAACTTGTTCTTGAACTAAAAATGTTAGACTTCTTACTAACATTTTCGGTTGGTTTTTGAATTTTTCATGCAAGTATAGATACTTATTTTGTAAGTATCGCTACGTGTGTCCTAAACTGAAAATTTATCAAAATAACGAATTATCGATACTTACAAAATAAGTATCGATACTTGCAGAAAAAACTAAAAAAAACACAACCGAAAATGTTATCAAGAAGTCTAACATTTTTAGTTTTTCTGCAAGTATTAAGTATCGATACTTTTGTCCCCAATTGAAAATTTATCAAAAAACTAAGTATCGATACTTCCAGAAAAGCTCAAAAAACCAACTGAAAATGTTATCAAGAAATCTAACATTTTTAGTTCAAGAACAAGTTTCAATACTTTTTTTTGTAAGTTTCGATACTTTATCCCGAACATGCCATCTTTTAGCCGCACTATAGACATGCCGCACGTTAGACTCCCATGTAGAAATCATTGTTTTACGTTATGTTCAATTTTTTTTTGAATCACACGTTATCAAACTTTGACTTTTATTTTAAATTGATCATTAAATTTTTAAATGTTACAATTTCACCCTGAAATTATAACTTTCACTCAAAATTAGTCTCTAAGCTTTTGAACAATTTAATTTCATCCCTAAATTATAAATCGCATTCTAAATTAGTCCCTAAACTTTTGAAGATTCTAATTCCATCCCAAATCATCAGCATATGCTAATCATATCTCATGTTAATAAAAGCATTGTAAAAATTATTAATTGTCATGTAAATTTTGATGTGTATTATGTAATAATATGATGTGGCATAAACGATAATTTAAGGATGAAATTGGGACTTTAGAAAGTATGTGGACCAATTTAGAATGAGGGTAATAGTTTAGGAATGAAACTAAAATATTGAAAAGTTTAAGGACGAATTTAAAATAAGTCATAATTTAAGGATGAAATTGACATACTTAAAAGTTTAAAGACCAATTTAAAATGAAAAGCATAATTTGGAGACATGTGATATAATTAACCCTCCAAAAATTAACAAAGTTCGTCAGACAATTACTAAATGATGAGTATGCGTTTGTTATTGTTTTTAAAAAGTATTTTTAGAATTACAAATATCATTAAATAAATATTTTTACCTAAAATATTTTTAAATTAATTATAAGGTGTGTTGATGCCCAAAATATCAAACATCGAACATAGAGGTGAAGATAGTGACAAAGATGGATATGAGGGCGGTGGTTGATGGTGGTTTGCGGTAGTTCATCCATTTAGAGGTGAGCGGATAACCACTGACAGTAAAAAAGAGATGGTGGAGGACTCTTGTGGATGTGTTCCACATATTCGTTCCCTTTTGGTCATGGGGTATTTATAGGCGAGTGGTACTATTCGATGGGATTGAGCCAGGTCTAGCGACGATTGTTGATGGGTTGGTAGGATAAGGTCTGGACTTCAGCCACTAGGCTTTTCAGACTATCAGGCAAGTTGGCAGATTGGACTTTGGCTAGGCTTAACTGGTGAGTAGGACAGAACTGATGGTTGTCATGTCAAAAGTAAGCCGTATGCAAAGGCTTCGACAGTCACGGTATAAGGCTCTGAAGATGTGTTTGTTGTTCGAAGGCATGGGCGGGTTATAACAAGGTGAAATTTATAGCTTTTAGCTTTGTTAAAAAGTATTTTTTGAGTAATATTATGGGTAAATAGTTAAGTTGGCCACCTACGTTTACGACGTATAGCATTTTGGTTGTCCGTCCGTTAACCTCCGTCAATAAAAAATGTTAATTTTAATTTTGATCCCTAAATTTTTGAAAGTTCATTTTTTCACCTCTTTCAAACAAAAAAATATAAAATAAATTTATCCTCCAAAAAAACTTTTCCTCTCCTCGTAGCCAAACCCTACACTTGTTACCTTCTACGAAGTACAAAATAGAGATGATGTAAGTATATCATTATTAGACCTCCCACGAAGTCCAATTGATTGAAGTAACAAGTGAAAAATGATATGGGAAATGTATGCTTAAGTGAAAACTGTAATGATAGTATTGTAATGGCTTATAAATATTGCACTAGAGTGAGAGAGCAAGAAGCATACAATTTTGCAATCGCATCTGATAGAAGGAACTCTGTTAGTACTTGCGAGCTGTCACCATACGAACACTCAATCAACAGACCACTTGCGAACGTAGCAGCAGGCCATGACAATGTGTGTAACACCCCCTTCCCGTATCCATCACTGAATACAAGTCAGATATGTCACATGACACTTTATAAAACATTCACTCTTAAAAATTGGTAAAATTTTGTTTCTAATAAATTAAAACACAAAATCGGAGCTCACTTTACCTTTCAAAAATAACAAAATGATTATTCAATAAATAATAGGCTCTGAACCAAAATAGACAATTTCATTTCATTTATACATGCCACTAAAATTAATCAAAAACCTAAAGTAGGATGTCATTACTATGGTAGCTTGATGAAATTCTCTGAACTTGATGTAACGCCTTGCTTACTCCAATATCTTGAACCACCTACGTGTGCAAAATCAAACACACGCTAAGTACGAACTTAGTGAGACAATTAGTAAACTATTTAGTTAAATCATGTGATCATACATTACATTATATCATATGACAATGCAATAAAATTCCCTGCAAAATGGCAAGTGATCCAGTACAGTTTATATCATAACATAAAACAAATATAAGTATCATGCTGTCAGTATTCATTAATCATCAGGTATTCATTTATAGTATAACATTCTTTAAAGATAGCCCAAAGTATGTACTATGAGATCAAGGCACCCAAGTCACTTGAATAAGACACTGAAGTGTCTAACGTGAACATGTAAATGAGTACGTACTCGAGGACACTCTTTGCTCCTCATAAAAGCACCTCGTTAGTTCTATTAGCACTATGGGCGTGGATCCCATGGTGCACACCAAGGGCTTGGGGTCCTCAAGGTGTATGTGACACCATCATAGTCACAAAAACATGAAATCATAGCATAACTTGAGTGATGCAGCTGCTAAGGACTCTACGGCATGCCAATTATACCATGGACTCTCATAAATAAATACTTGGGCATTTTATTTCATTATCAATCAATCATCATCATTCATGTAAACGTGCAATTCACTTAACATATTTCATCATAATTTTTCATATGTACTTTCCATTACTGAATTATGCATCACATTGATTATTCCAATATATCATAATCAAAGTCTGTAACATGACTGAAATAGTTATCATAGAGGTGACCATGTACTTTACATGAAACACGGTCTATCATGTTCAAAATAACATACCAACATACTTATTAGGTAATTTTTATCATACAATGTTAATAATTTTATCATGTCCATTATCTTGCCACTTGGAGACGTAAATTATAATTTCTGATCAGTTTATAACTTTTAAACAATGCATTTTCATATTCAGATCATGGTTGACTTATCGCAAGTCTTCCCTTTTATAATTAACATACATATAAATGTTGTACTCACCTTGGCCACTTAACACAATGGCTCACTAAGTCCTAGTTCGATATTTTCTTTCATAGTACCTCGAACCTTCTTTTATTCAGACTTGACTTCATTAATCACATGAATACAACAAAATTTTTGTTAGATTCAAATCTATCAATACCTTAAACATGTTGTCTAATAAAATCATTTGAATATAAAATTTCCAAATATTTTTCCTTTCTTCCTTGTACTTTTCAAAAACTTATTATGGTCCTTAGTGACCAATTTGAACTTCTAATAATTATTTCGAGCTTGCTAACTAACATTTAAATACAAAATGTTTCAAATTCCATTTTCTGACAAATTGCGCTACCTTCAAAGATTTACTTATACAAGGCAGAATACGTACTGGATCTTAATTTCCTTTATACTATAGAAACTAGATTCGATAAAGGTTCTAACGGTATAAGCCACATAAATTAGCAAATTCTACCAAAATTATAAAATTCTTTACATTCACGTCACAGAGCTACCTAGGCAGAAATTGCTGTGTAATTTTTCTAACCTTCTTTCGAATAAAAATCCACATCCTTTAACACCGAACTTGAAATCAGTTTCCGTTTGTTGAAAACGAAACTAGACTAACAAATTTTTACAATCATTTAATTTTTTTGTAGAATTTATGGCGAATTTTTAAACTTACTGCCATAATTCAAATTCCAACATAACTGTCCATAAATAACTTCTAATTTACACCAATTGCTCCTTATTTCTTTAATTGTCAATTTAGTCCTATCAGTTTACTTCAAATGACTAGAATAAATCTTGTATTCATATGTTCTCTTTACATCCTTCATCAAAATAGGCTTAAACCTTTACTTCTCGAATTTCTCTTGATTTATCGAGATGGTCACCAAAATTTCAAATATAAGGATTCAAGCTTCTTAACTTTGTAAATTAGTCCTCCAATCAACATTACTACCTTAATTCTATCATTTTAACTAAAAATCAGATTTACTCATTCTACATATCCTCTTTGCCGAATAGACCATTCAAGTTTGACAATTTGTCAAAATGGTCACTAATGTGATTAATCGTCGGTTTAGCATTCTAACTTCATTTTCATGTCTCTAACATCATTAATAATATAAATACACATCAAATTCATAAAAATCAGATCTGGTCCCTTAATTTTGAATCTTGCTGAAATGGTCCCTATGTATTTAACATATTGTTTTGCTTCCAAACAACAAATCAAGCTTACTAGATCATTAACCCAACATCACAAACCCTAAGTTAGACTTGAATCCATAAAACCTAATCTTCTCTATACAAACCGAAATATGTAGGTTTTAAATCCCAACTCAATAACATGATTCTAACATCATACAAGCATGATTCTAACTTAAAATCAACCATGGATTCATAAAATCATAAAAGCCCCAATTTGTTCATAAACCCTAATTGCTTCCTCATATAAAATCTCATCAACCAAGCAAGTATTCTATGAATTATTTACACCAAAAGATAGAGCTCGAAGAGTAGAACAACTTTGTAGTTCGAAAGATTACCTAAAAACCGAGATTCAAGGCTTAAATCGAGCTTGTAAAAGTTTTCTCTTCACCAACGTTTTGGAGAGTATTTTTGCTGATAATTCCTTCTTATTTCATATATTTAAGACACTTGTATCATTAAAAATGAATTTTTAATTCAATAAATTCCACTTTCCAAAAATACCCTCCAACTAGATTTATATTTCTAATTTTCCATTTTGTAACATTCCAACTAGACTTAGCTGGATTCTAATCAGCCACTATTCATCCATAAAAGAAATCTCAAAATTCCCTCCATGTCCTTTTTGGGCAGAATGACCAAAACGCCCTTCACTGATCAACTTACTCACAAAATTGCCATTCCATGTCATTTCGATCGATTTAATTTTTTTTCCGATCTCTTTTAACATCCAAATATCTGTAAAATGATATTTTATGACTCTTCTAATGTCCATGGAACTATCTCTAAAATTTTAGCTCGATCTGATTATCCGAATATTTTTTCGAACTTTATCGCTTTATAGCCATTAATACAAACTCCATACGAAAATCCAATAACACAAAACATCATTCTTGGGGGTAAACTATTCATTTACGGGTTAAAATACATAACTTTTGAAAATTACACTTTGATCCCTAAATTTTTCCAAAGTTTATACTTTAGCCACAAAACTTTCAAAATTTACATTTTGGCCACTAACCAAAAATTGGGATATTACAATTCTCTCCCCCTTAAGAAAATTCTTCCTCAAATTTTCAACACGTACCTGGTTCAAAAAGGTGAGGAAACTGCTTTCTCATATCTTCTTTTCTTTCCCAAGTCGTTTCCTCAATTTTATGATTTCGCCAAAGAGCTTTAACAAGCGGAATCAACTTATTCCTTAGTTTTTTTAACTCCTTGTGCTAGTATCTTTACCGGTTCTTCCTTGTAAGTCAAATTTGGATGAATCTCTATTTCCTCCGGGATAATGACATGTAAAGAATCTGATCGATACTTCCTGAGCATCGATACATGGAATACATTATGAATCTTGTCTATTTCCAGAAGTAAAGCTAGTTGATAAGCTATCGGACCAACTTTTTTCAAAATCATATATGGTCCAATAATTCTTTGACTCAGCTCCCCTTTTTTGTTGAAATTATAACACCTTCTTCCAAGGTGAAACTTTTAAGAAATACTTTATCCTTACTTCATATTAAATATCTTTTCTTTCAAGATCAACATATAATTTTAATCATTCTAAAAAAAATTTAAGATTTCTTTGAACCATTCTTATTTTATTCTCCGCTTCCTGAAATAAATCAGATCTAATCACCTTTTAGTTCTCTTTTTATCTCATTATCGTCGGGGATATAAATTACCCCTTGATAATATGAACATCCTTTAGACTTAACATCAAAATCTTTAGTTTTCCCTTTTTACCTTACTAAATTCTTTTCAGGCATATCTTATCTCTCATTTGTAAATCTTTGATCCGATTTGTCAATGTGTACTTGAGCTGAAGCTGTGTAATCAATACACTATCTTCTTCCAAAGATAATTGGGCATTCAATGCTTATAAGGCAAAGAATGTGTAATACCCCAAATTTTTACTAAGTTGATTAAGGATCATTTAGTACTAAGATAATAGCTTAAAAGCTATCTTAGTGTTTAAAATGACAAAAATGCAAAAGTTAGGATTTCTTTGATTATGGGTTATAGAAAAGGAATTTTTGAGATTTAAAAGTATCAGATGATAGAGGGAAAGCTAATTAGGGTACTTGCAAAGTTTGGTTGAAATCTGAGGAAAATTTGAAATGGAAATTGAAGTTTAAAAATTTAGTGACCAAAATGATAAACAGTCAAAACTTGTGTGGTACAAGACTAAAAATGAAAAGTTGAAGGACTAAAGTTGTAAATTCCCAAAAGTATTGGTTTTTTATTTCATAAACAGATAAAGCACCTTAGGTTGTGGGTAGAATGTGGAAGAACTGGTTTGATCCGATATTTTGATTATTGGGAAATAGCAGTCAAAGTTTAAGTAGAATTCGGGTATCCGGATCGAACTGGAAATTTATGAAATTTTACTATATGATAGAAGAAGGATATAAAAATCACTCCCAAGTTGTGGAAATATTTTTAGTTTGATTCAGGATGAATCCTATGATTTATTTTGATTAAGGAATTTATTTAGTAACCGATAAAATTCTCGGCATTTATCGGTAAATCGGATCAAGATAAACTTTTAGATATGATTCCATAGACTTTGGAAGAGTTATAACATATTATTTTATGGATATTTGGAGAGTTAAATGTTTGGATTAAATTTATTTGACTGAAATTTCCTAGAATGACAATTTTGTAAAAAAGTTGATTAGTAAAGGGTATTTTGGTCTTTTCACCCAAAAGGGAATGGAAGGAATTTTGAGATTTCTTTAATGGATGAATAGTGGTTGGTTGGAATCCAAATAAGTTTAGTTAGAATTTTACAAAATGGTAAACTAGTAAATATGAATTCAGTTGGGGGACATTTTGGTAAATTATAATAAAATGAATTAAAAATTCATTTTTATTTATACAATTAGCATAAATATATGATATATGAAGAGTTATCATCCAAAAATTCATTCCCAAACCGTGGAGAAAGAGGAGAAAGAAGAGGAAATCTTGCAAGCTCGATTTAAGCCTCGAAACTTGGTTTTAGGTAATCTTCCGAACTACAAAGTTGTTCTCTCTTCAATCTCTATCCATCGATGTAAATTATTCATGGATTTCATGCTTGATTGATGAGATTTGACATGAGAAAGAAATTAGGGTTTATGTTCAAATTTGGGGGTTTTATGATTTTATGAATCTATGTTCGATTTTATGTTAAAATCAAGCAAGAATAATGTTGGATTTATGTTTTTGAGTTGTGATTTAAACCCTAAACAATTCAGCAACCTTGAAGAAGATTAGGGTTTAGGGATCCAACCTTAAATTAGGGTTTGTGATAATGAATTAGTAATCTTGCAAGCTTGATTTGTTGTTTGGAATCAAAACCCTAAATTTAAACCCTAAAGGACTAATTCAACAAGGTGTTAAAGTTAGGGGTTTGATTCTGATTTTTAGAATTTAAAATGTACTTATGTTGTTAATGATGTTTGAGGCATGAAAATGAAGTTAGAATGCTAAACCGGTGATTATTCGAGCTAGTGACCATTTTGACAATTTGTCAAAAGTGGATAACAAATTCGGCAATGGTGGATAAGAAGAGGACAAATTTTGATTTTTTTTATGTTAAGTGATGATTATGATGTAAATTTGATGATTGGGGGCCCAATTGAAAAGTTTTAGAGCTAGAATCATTGAATTGTAAATTAGTGACTATTTTGACAAATTAGAGAACAAAGGGTTGAAATATGACAATTATGTATTTGAAGAGTACTATGTTGGAAAATTTATTTGAGTGATTTAGATGTTGATTTTGAAGTGAAGGATTGAAAAGTCAAGAAAAAAATGGTGAAGGACCATTTCGGAAATGGAAATTGTTTGTAAGGGACCAATTTGATCAGTACTTTAAATTAAAGGGAAAGTTGGTAGAATTTTAGAAATGTTAGATTAGTTGGTTAATGAATGAATTCAAGTACTTTTGTGAAGTTAGTGACTAAAGTGTCACTTTAGTAATGTTTGAAGCTTGAAGGGATAAAATCCAAAGTGAACATGTAGTAATGGAATTGTTCTAATTTGAGCTTGAACAATTGTTTGATGTCCAAAATGGTCACTAAGGACCTTAGGACCAAATCAGAAATCACATGGAAATTGGGAGAAAATTTCAGAAATATTTCATATTCGAATAATTGTGTTTTGTAAATTAAGTTAGCAATGTTAGATTTGAGACTAACAAAAGAATGGTAATGTATATATATTCAATTGGTCTTCTACAGTTTCGAGGGAGACTGAGGGAAACACAAGTATTAGAGGAAAAGAAAAGGTTACCAAATAAGCTTAGTGAGGCTACTTTTGCAACGCTACAAGTGAGTGCATCTTTACCTATTATATATATATGATATGAGGAAGACTTGCGATGAGTCAACCTTGATAATAATGAAAAATATGTTGATCAAAGTTATGTAAATGGCATATATGATACATTGATATGGCATAAATATTTATCTAAGATAAATTGGATTTTAGATATTGGGTATGAACTGCCTAATATCGACTATATGATTTACATTGATGCATAATACAATAATGACAAATACATATGAAAAATTATGATGAAATATGGGATGTAAATTTCCTGTTTACATGAATGATAATGATTGATTGATAATGAAATGAAATGCCCAAGTATTATGATATGAGAGTTCATGGTATAGTTGGATATCTATAGAGTCCTTAGCAACAACATCATGCAAGTTATGTTATGTTTCATGTTTTGTGACTACTACGATGTCACATACATCCTGGGGACCCAAGCCCTTTCCAAGCCCATATTGCTAATGGCACTAATGAGGTGCTTTAATGAGGAGCAAAGAGTGTCCTCGAATACGTACTCATCTGTCATGTTCAAGTTAGGCACTACGGTGTCACTTCCACCTTGGTGTTGCACCCTGGGGATCCAAGCCCATAGTGGTAATGGCACTAACGAGGTGCTTTAATGAGGAGCAAAGAGCGTCATCGAATACGTACTCATATGTCATGTTCAAGTTAGGCACTACGGTGTCACTTCCACCTTGGGGACCCAAGCCCTTGGTGTGCACCCTGGGGATCCAAGCCCACATTGCTAATGGCATTGACGAGGTGCTTTTATGAGGAGCAAAGAGCGTCCTCGAGTACGTACTCATGTTCACGTTATGTTAGACACTATGGTGTCTTATCAAGATGACTCATGTACCTTGATCTCATATTATATACTTTGGGCTATTTCTAAAGGAAGGTTATATTACAAATGATTACATGATGACTGATAAATACTAAGGACATGAAATTTATACTTGTTTTATGATATGATATAAGTTGTACTGGAATCACTTACCATTTTGCAGGAAATGTATTGCACTGTTATATGACAGAGGAATGACTTGATAAGTCTATTTTATATGATTCTATATATTGAAATGCTCTACTTTAAATTATAGTTGCCTCACTAAGTGAATACTTAGCGTGTGCTATTTCACACGTAGGTTATGGGAAACTTACTGGAAGAGGAGTCAAGCATGTTAATCAATCTGCAATCTGCCAAACATCAGTAAGACATTTTAATTTATGATATTCTCTAGTGGGCATGTATCAATTTATTCGTTGGTTGTTTTAAAGGTAAAATTTTTAATTATCGTATATCACGTAACGATTTGAAATTCAAGAAAGGGCCTAGGCAGTATACCTAGTTTTCACCCTTAGTTACATACTTATTTTAATAACCGATTAATATGTTTATTAAACCAATTCAGGGTCAAAACTAGTAATATGTGAATAGGCTATGAATACTTCGAAAGTTGAGAAATGGTTATTTTGTAAACTAGTTTTATGTTAAATGTTTTAAAAAAAATAAAATAAAATTTCAAGTCAGGAAATCAGTTAAATAATTTAGTAACATCTTCAATGTGTATTTAATCATCGAATATACGTTGAGGATGTTACAGAATGACTTTCAGCAAGATACATCAACTACTACTTTAGCCTTATTACATCAATATATATTCCAACCTATTATGGGATGTATCATTAAATAACACAGAATCCTTATTAACTTCAAACTGTATTAATACTAGTGCTATCATCTTAACTTTCTTAGGATTTACTTAGATCCTTTTTGTTGAGACAATGTGACCTAGAAATGCAAGTTGAATTAATCAAATTCACATTTGAGTAACTTTGCATACAACAACCTTTCCCACAAGGCTTATATCATTATTCGTAAATGTTTATCACAATATTCTTACATATTACACTTTTGATAAAGCCATCTTTATACTCGATTGATAGCTATTACTGTAAGAAATTTCATCTAGTGGCACATACTTTTCCCAAAAGCCTTCAAACTCAATCAAATAGAAACTATACATATCATTCAAAATCTGAATTAATCTTTCAGATTGTCCTTCATTTTATGGATACAAAGTAATGTTGAAATTATGTCGAGTCTCTAAAGTCTTATGCAAGGAACTCCAAAATCTATAGATAATCTTGGATCTTAATCACACACAATGAAAAAGGTACATCACGTCACTTTACAGTACTTCAGATTTATCGCTCAGCATATTTATTCATTACCAATTGTTTCAATCTGTCCACAATTACCCAAATCAAATCATCTTTAATCGGTATCATTGGTAACCTAGTTATGAAATCCATCATAATTCTTTTCCACTTCCACTAGGGGAATAGAAATATGTTACCACATTTCTGAAGGTACTTGATGTTTCACTTCTAGTTGCTAGCCCGTCAAGCATGTAGCCATAAATTCAGTTACTGCCTTTTTTATTTTTGGACATCAATATTTACTCTTTAGACCTAGATACCTCATATTCCTTTTTGGGTGCATCTTCAAGAACATAATATTTTTCTCAAACATCCAACATACTTAACTTTGATGTCTTTATTTTTACAATTTTCATTTTCTTCTAATCTTGGCAACATTTTTCCTCTTTCAACTGAAAATCTTTAATCCGACCTAAATGAATAGGTCTAAACTAAAGTTTTGTAATTAACATACCAATATTTTCCCAATACAGTTGCACATTCATTGCTCTTAAAGTAAAGAATATCTTCCAACTAAGAGCATTGGTTACTATATTGGCTTTTTCAAGATAGTAGTCAATCACAACATCATAATCCTTAAGAAGTTTGATCCACCTTCTTTGCCTCATGTTCAACTCCTTTTGAGTTAGCAAATACTTTAAACTTTTATGATCTATGTAAATGTAGCATCACTCACCATATAGATAATGGCGCCATATCTTTTAAGCAAATACAACTGCTACTAACTCTAAATCATGAGTAGGATAATTCCTCTCATGCGTCTTAAGTTGCCTTGAAGCATAGGCCACCACTTTTCTTTCTTGCATAAGTACGCATCCTAAACCATTATGAGAAGCATTGCTATAAACCACATAATCTCTGCCCGATTCTAGTTGTACAAGCACCATGGCATCTGTTAAGATCATTTTTAATGTCTCAAAACTTTCTTGGCACTTATCCGTCCAAATAAATGGTACATCTTTCCTCAGTAGCTTGGTCAGTGGGGAGGAATTTATCGAGAATTTCTTTACAAACCTTTGATAATAACCAGCAAGTTCCAAGAAACTTCGAACCTCAGAAACATTCTTTGAAGTTTTTCATTCAACTATAGCTTGTACTTTATTGGGATCTACTCTAATGCCCTTTGCCGAAACCACATGGCCAAGAAATGCAACTTCTGGCAACCAAAATTCACACTTTGACAGCTTAGCATACAACTTCTTTTCTCGAAGGGTCTGAAGAACAATGCGAAGGTGGGCATCATGTTCTTCCTTTGTCTTTGAATAAACTAAAATATCATCGATGAATACCACCAAAAATTGATCCAAGTAAGGTTGAAATACTTGATTCATCAGATTTATGAATGCCACAGGATCTTTTGTCAAACTAAACGACATCGTTACAAGCTTATAGTGTCCATACTTAGCTCAAAAAGTGTCTTCAAAATATCTTCTTCCTTGATCTTTAATTGATGATACCCCGATCGAAGATCAATCTTAAAAAATATAGTTGCACAGTTTAACTGATTAGAAAGATCATCAATCTTCGGAAGATGATACTTATTCTTTACTGTCACCTTATTTAACCAACGGTAATCTATGCATAATCGCATGGATCCATTTTCTTTTTTTCACAACTAACACTGGTGCACCCCAGGGTGACATACTTGGCCTTATAAAACCTCGATCTAACAATTATTGTAATTACCTTTAACTCCTAAAACTAGGTTGGAGCCATCTATACGTGGCCATCGATATAGGCGCAGTACCTGGTAACACTTCTATTTTGAATTCCACCTCTCGATCTGGAGGAAATCCCGGTAACTCATCTGGGAATATATCTAGATACTCTCAGACAGTCAGAATATCTTCCAATTTAACCTCAGAAACTCGAGTATCCACTACATTTGCTAAGAAAGCTTGGCAGCCTTGTAGCAACAATTTCTTGGTAGAAACAGATGAAATTACATTGGATAAGGGATTTACCCTTTCACCAATTACTATTATCTCTGTGCCTTCCGAGTTCCTCAATATTAATCGCTGTAGGAGACAATCCACAATGGCATGGTAGGAATATAACCAATTCATGCCCCCAATAATCACAATTCATAAAAGGCAGCTCCATTAAGCTTACTAAAAATTTGATTTTGTTGAATTACTATCGAGTAATTCTTATAAATTTGACTTAGCCTTGTAATATGTCCCAAGGGATAAGTTCTCATCATATTGAGCTCTTCTTTTTTTCGATCATCACAACGAAGCCCTTCTATCATCATCTTATATTTGTTAAACCAATAGTCTGTCAACATTGGTTTTCCTTCAATATCCTACCTGAAGTCCAACACTTCAAGACTTCCCAGCTCTCTAGTAATAAAAGTCTAAGGAACTTGTGATTGAATTTCCTCTAAAATCATATCCAGGGTTCGAAATAATAAACCTCTGTTTAACTAGGCATTTCTAACTTCACCAGCACTTTAACATCATATTGAGTGGAAAGTGGTTAATATCTAATCTTGTTACTACTTTTATGGGCCTCATTCTTACCCAACTGCTTAATCGCTAAACACAATCTCTCATCTCCAGACATCTATAACTTTATACAATCAAATCAACAAACAGTTGCTTCAAGTTACTCAAGCATCCAAACAGTAATAATGACATCCTAGTGGCATGTATACATTTACTGATTGACAACAAGCTTGGTTGGATCCAGAACTGGCTAAACCTGTAGCTCTAATACCAATAAATGTAACACCCCATTCCCGTATCCATCACTGAATACGATTCAGAGATGTCACATGCCACTTTATAAAACAATTCACTCTTAAAAATTGGTAAAATTTTGTTTCTAATAAATTAAAACACAAAATCGGAGCTCCCTTTACCTTTCAAAAATAACAAAATGACAATTCAATAAATAATAGACTCCGAACCAAAATAGACAATTTCATTTCATTTATACATGCCACTAAAATTAATCAAAAATCTCAAGTAGGATGTCATTACTATAGTAGCTTGATGAAATTCTCTGAACTTGATGTAACGCCTTGCTTACTCCAATATCTTGAACCACATACGTGTGCAAAATCAAACACACGCTAAGTACGAACTTAGTGAGGCAATTAGTAAAGTATTTAGTTAAATCATGTGATCATACATTACATTATATCATATGACAATGCAATACAATTCCCTGCAAAATGGCAACCGATCCCAGTACAGTTTATATCATAACATAAAACAAATATAAGTATCATGCTGTCAGTATTCATCAATCATCAGGTAGTCATTTGTAGTATAACATTGTTTAAAGATAGCCCAAAGTATTTACTATGAGATCAAGGTACTCTAGTCACATGAATAAGACACTAGAGTGTCTAATTTGAACATGTAAATGAGTACGTACCCAAAGACGCTATTTGCTCCTCATAAAAGCACCTCGTTAGTGCCATTAGCATTATGGGCGTGGATCCCCAGAGTGCACACCAAGGGCTTGGGTCCCCAAGGTGTATGGGACACCATCGTAGTCACAAAAACATGAAATCATATCATAACTTGAGTGATGCAGCTGCTAAGGACTCTATGGCATGCCAACTATACATGGACTCTCATAAACAAATTCTTGGGCATTTCATTTCATTATCAATCAATCATCATCATTCATGTAAACGGGCAATTCACATCCCATATTTCATCATAATTTTTCATATTTACTTGCCATTACTGTATTATGCATCATATAGATTATTCCAGTATATCATAATCAAAGTCTGTAACATGACTGAAATATTTGTCATAGAGGTGACCATGTACTTTACATGACACACGGTCTATCATGTTCAAAATAATATACCAACATACTTATCAGGTAATTTTATCATACAACGTTAATAATTTTATCATGTCCATTATCTTGCCACTTGGAGACATTGTAGCGATGTCATTTTTTTATCGCTAAAAAAAACGAGGATTTTTGAAAAGGTGTTTGAAAGGTGTTTTTTGAGAGGTGTTTGTGATTCTTTTGGATATAAAATATTTATTCCGTGGGGTTTTAAAAGAAACCGCATTTAAAAAAATAGAGTCGCCACCGACCACTTAGGTAGGCCGGACACCATAAAACCAGAGATTCAAAAAGATTGGGTTCGGGAGTCGGTTACGGATGGGGAAGGATTAGCACCCCCACACCGTCCAAAAATTGGTACTTTAATAATTACCGCTTTATTAATATTAGATTTTCCGGATTAGAGTGACGATTATTTTAAAATTCGGTCATAATTGCGAATTAATTTTAAGGGTCCCGTTATCCGAGAGTAAACTCCCAACCACTATCACTACGCCTGATACTGGCCCCGTTTACGCTCGGATAAAAGGACACCGCATTAACAATTTATATATCATATGCAATCTTAGTGGCAAAAATATAAAACATGACAAAATATTTAAATGCAATAAATATTGACATAACAGAATACTAATCTAACATAAATGATATACTAGACTAAAACATGCATATATACATATTATTCTAAATAATAAATAAAAACAACTTTAACAAGTTAGAACAACAATGTAGGAATAATTAAGTATATAGACGAACAAATATTAAAAAGACATACATGCTATTAATAAAACACATTTCAACATATATGAACAATATATCATACGTAAAAGAAGACACACTAACACGTAACCTAAAAGCCAAGAAAACATACAATACATACAAAAATACAATAACATGCTGTTTTACGGGTCAAATAGAACATAACATACTTTAATACGAATAACCGGATAAAAAACATGACTAACATAAGCTTAACACATATATACTTATAAATATAAAATACGAGTCATATGTGAGGGACACAAAATAAAACAATAGAATAACAGCATATACGATTATAATACGAACATGAATATTTACAAAGAATACAGGGCTGAAATGAAAGAAAAATAAAAGTCAGCGGCAGAAATTAAAGAACAATAATATATAATTTAGGGACGAAATTGCGAAACAAACAAAACCTAAAAGGACCCGAACTGTAATTAGACCAAGGGGCAGACCCAAAACGAAAAGTTCAAAAACGCGGGATGACTAAAGGCGTAATTTTACCATTTAAAATCTGAATCGGTGTAATTTAGGGACTAGATTACAAGATTTTGAAATATCAGGAGGACTGGGATTGTAATTATACCATGCGACAAGACAAAAATGAAAATATTGAAAACGCGGGATGGTTGAGTGTGTAATTTACCCATTTAGCAAAATAATAATAACTATAAAAGCCCCCCTTTAAGGCCGAAATCAAAATTTTGGCCATTTGTTTCATTTTTTGGTTTTTCACAAGAACCATGTTCTTCGTTTTCTCTCAACTGTTCTTCTAAAACCTAGAATCCGGCGGTCGGCCGCCGCTAACCGGCGCCGGCGGCCGGCGAGCCTCCAAAATACACCAAAACAACCCCCTTTTCGTCCTCAATACGAATCCTAGGTTGGATTCAGAGGATATACCTCTATTCGCCCTAGATCTAGGAAATACGAACCAAAAAAAATATTTTTTTAGACCAAAACAAAACTGCAAAGGGTCGTCTCCTCCCTTTAGTTCACCAGATCTGGCTTGTAGAAGCCGAAAGGCTTATCACTGAGGAAGGGAAGACCCACAAACGACGCCGGTAAGACTATTCTCCTCTTTTATTTCTGTTTTTTTATATGCATGTAAAGAAAACAAGTAAGAAAAAGAGACAAAAAATTTACCACTGGACTGTCTTTTGATTATCTTGGATGTTTACAACTTTCAGATTTTTTTTGTACTACAAGATCTCCGTTCTCATTTTTTGTTACCACTCTCGTTCTTATCCCCCTCCTCCTTTTTTTTGTTACAAAAGCCCCGTTTCATATATATTACTCTCTGTTTGTTGCAAGTTGCATCTTCTTTTTCAGATCTGAACTGACACTTTTGCTTGTTGTCTTGGGCATATTCTCAACACGGATCTGAATATCGCGCGGTGGCGGTATGGACGATGCCGGTGGCCGGACGACGTTCTCGGCCGTTAGATCAGATCTGATCTAACGGTCGAGATGGCTTGAAGAACGATCGGCCTGGATGAAGCCTCGATTCGATGAGACGGCTTCAGATTTTGCCACGTGGAGCTCCGCAGTCGAGGAGTCAGAACGCGTGGATCTTACGCGCGCGTGGGATGTTAAAGCGCCCGCGGCGCGTGGACCACACGCGCGTGGCACTCGAACGGTCCATACGTGTGGAGCACGCTACCTGGCGATATTTTTGACTTCTGGTTGCATCGTGGCCGTTGGATCGATCTTGATCCAACGCCCACGCCATATGCACATTGTAATTAGATAAGATTTAGATTTGGGCCAACCGGGCCTTGTAATTGGACTTGGACTTGGACTGTAAATTTATTTGGGTTTAATATATTTAATTCTTTTCATTTTGTCACCCCAACAAAGAATACATATACATACGAAAATGTATACTTATATTATACAATCATTAATTAATATAATATTCTAGTATACGACGTATAATCATACATATAATTAACATAACATCTATATATTAATCAAATACGCTTTATACTCTAGATACATACGCGACATACATACACCCCTAATACGTATACATAGCTTATACATGCACACATCACCTTATATTAGTAACATTCATATAATAAATATACATGCAATATTAATATATTTACAAGTGAAAATGAGTGATTACAGTTGCCCCTCTTTGCTTGTTCTCATGGAATGGGAAACAAAGCAAAGATTCATAAGCACTCATTTTTATCAGACTTTCCTGTTTGTAGCCTTGGAAAAACGAATTCTTTTGGACATCTCCGCTCTTCCTTGGCTGAATCTTGGGCTCGTAAGTTCTTCCTATATAGAGCTTCGTCACCTTCCGATCTTGGAGCTACAGGCTCTTCCTATATAGAACCCTTCGCTCTGACATCCCGAATTATGAGTCATTCCTTTCACTTTGAGACAATAAAGCTTGGAGTCCTTCCTATATAGAACTCTTTGCTTTCAACGCTGGTTTCTCCTATATAAAACCTTTTGCGCCACCGATGAATTCTTCCGACGGGAGTTCCTCCTATATAGAATGCTAGTCTTCAAATCCTGGAGCCGTCGGTCCTTCCTATATAGAACTTTTGGCGTCTGAAATCTTAGAGCTACAGGTTCTTCCTATATAGAACCTTTCACTTTAAGACAATGAAGCTCGGAGCCTTTCCTATATAAGACTCTTTGCTATCGACACAACAGGTTTCCTATATAACCCTGTGTTATAGGTGAATTTCTTTGACCGGGTTCTTCCTATATAGAATCATGAAGTCTTCACCTTGGAGCCGTCGGTCCTTCCTATATAGAACTTTTCGGCGTCTTGAAATCTTGGAGTTACAGATTCTTCCTATATAGAATCTTTCACTCTAAGACATTGAAGCTAGGAGCCCTTCCTATATAGAACTCTTTGCTTTCGACACAGCAGGATTTCCTATATAATCTTGCGTGTCATGGGTGAATTCCTTCGACCGGGAGTCCTTCCTATATAGAACTGCTAGTCTTCACCCTGGAGCTATCAGTCCTTCCTATATAGAACTTTCAGCTTCTGAAGCCTCGGAGCGGAGGATTCTTCCTATATAGAACCTCTCTCTGGAGCTTGAAAACATGTGCGTTTTGTATGTAAAAACATTGTCTTCTCATTTGGGATTCACACCGTGATGGCCCTCGATGTCTCTTTGGATCTGCAGATACCTGTCTGGGATGAAAACAAAATGCTATGATAAATGAATGAATTGACATGCTCCTAATCCTAGTGATGTCTGACTATTCATGATGCATGAGATTCAATATCTTGGTGGGCTTGTTTTGGTCCTTATTTGATCTTGACGTTCGCTTTCTCCTTTCTTACGGGCATCGATACCCCGCTTCACTGCCAAGTTCAACCATCTCGACCTTTCTTTTTTTTTTTTTCAATTTCGACTTGGAATTCTAAAGTGCCCTTTCGGGTTTTCACTTTAGAGGTTTTTTTTTGAGAGGGGTGCCCTTCTGGTTTTCACCCAAAAGATCTCTTTTGTTATCTCGTATGCCTTTCTTGAATAGATAGGACATGTGCCATTGGTTATCCTACCAGGTTGTTTGAAGCTTCCCGCCTTCCCTATCGACAGCCATTAGGGAACTAGAGGACGGAGTTAACATCGTTTTCTTTGATCACCTGCATTTTCAAGGTTAAATCATAGTAATGCTCCGAAATCTCTTGTTTCATTATAAGCCTATGTTATCTTATTTGACTGAAATTGACAAGAAGGTCAGGAATGGATGCTCAAAACACGGTTTTATTACGATTAGGGGTTTCGAGATATCTTAAAAAGAAAGGTATGACACACATGAGTTAAGTATGAAAATACAAGATCCCTCATTATCTTCGATATGAATGATACATGACCCTGTCAACCGGTGTAGAATTTTTTGCCTGAAGCCTTCTCTTCATAATGTTCATGAAGATACCCTTCTCTTCGGATATTCAACTTTTCAACTTACCCGAGCCGCCCTTTGCGGGTTTTCAACTCGAGTCCTTCCTTTGCTTCAAGACGCCCGGTTTCGGGTTTTCGTCCTGAGCTCTCCAAATTATTATTTTTTTTAGAGATAGTATTTCTTGACGGCATCAGAATTTACGGGATTTTTCAGCTCGTCCCCGTCCATTTCTGTTAGGATCAGGGCTCCTCCTGAGAAGGCCTTTTTTACGACGTACGGTCCTTCCCAGTTGGGCATCCATTTTCCTCGAGAATCTTTCTGGATATGGAGGATTCTCTTGAGTACCAGATCCCCTTTTTTGAATTCTCTTGGGCGCACCTTTTTGTTGTAAGCCTGCACCATCCGCTTTTGGTACATCTGACCATGACAAATGGCCTTTAGTCTTTTTTCGTCAATGAGATTTAGCTGGTCGATTCTGGCCTGCACCCATTCAGCTTCTTCCAGTTTTATTTCGTTTAAGACCCGGAGAGACGGAATTTCTACCTCAATTGGGAGTACTGCTTCGGTACCATACACCAAGGAGTAGGGTGTTGCCCCTGTTGATGTGCGAATGGACGTCCTATAGGCGAAAAGGTAAAAGGCAACTTCTCATGCCAATCCTTGTAGGTATCCGTGGTCTTCGCTATGATCTTCTTTATATTTTTGTTTGCCGCTTCCACTGCTCCATTCATTTTAGGACGATAGACTGTGGAATTATGGTGTGTTATCTTGAATTGAGTGCACACGTCCTTCATCATTTTATTGTTCAGATTGGAAGCATTGTCGGTGATGATCCTCTCTGGCAATCCGTATCGATAAATAATTTCCTTCTTTAAGAACTTACAAACTGTAGTCCTGGTGATATTGGCGTAAGACGCTGCCTCTACCCATTTAGTGAAGTAGTCTATGGCGACCAAAATGAAACGATGCCCATTGGAAGCTTTCGGATGGATCTGCCCGATAACGTCCATGCCCCACGCTGCGAAAGGCCACGGAGAATTCATGGTGTGTAGAGGCGATGGGGGTGCATGAATTTTGTCAGCGTAAATTTGGCATTTGTGGCATTTCCTGGCGTAATCGATGCAATCTCCCTCCATGGTCAACCAGAAATATCCGTATCTCATAATTTTCCGGGCTATAGACAGCCCGTTGGCATGCGTTCCACAGATCCCATCATGTACTTCGGCTAAGATTTCCTTCGCCTCCCGGGCATCCACACATCTCAGCAATGTTTGATCATGACTTCTCCTATATAGGATCTCCCCATCTAGGACATATTTTGTTGCCATTTTTCTGAGCGTTTTTCTGTCATTGTCGTTTGCCCCTTCTGGATACTTTCGAAGCTTGACATATTGCAGGATGTCATAGTACCATGGATTTCCGTCAATCTCTTCCTGTACATTACAACAATGAGCAGGCTTTTCAAACGTCTGCATCTCAATGGGTTTCATTTCTGCCCCGGTGTTTGTTTTAAACATGGATGCCAAGGTTGCCAATGCATCTGCCATCTGATTTTCTTCTCGGGGCAGGTAATTGAAGCTGACCTTTTCGAACTCTTTGATGAGCTCTTGGATCAATTCGTGATATTTGACCAACCGGGTCTCGGTTTCCACACTCCCCGCGCAATTGGTAAATGACTAAGGACGAATCTCCGAACACTCGAAGTTTCTTAACCTTTCTCTCGATGGCTGAGTTTAGTCCCATGATGCAAGCTTCGTATTCAGCTATATTGTTTGTGCAGAAGAATTCCAATCTGCTAGTGAAAGGATAATAGACGTCCTCAGGTGAAATTAGCACTGCCCCTATCCCATGTCCGAGGGCGTTGGAGGCTCCATCGAAGTAAAGTTTCCATGACTTATCATCTGAAACCTCTTCTTCAGTGGTAATGCACATCAAGTCTTCGTCTGGGAAATTAAAGTTCAATGCCTCATATTCGTCCGAAGCGCGACTAGCTAGGAAATCCGCTACGGCACTCCCCTTTACGGCTTTCTGATTAACATATACGATGTCGAATTCGGATAAGAGCATCTGCCATCGGGCCATCCTTCCCGTTAGCGCTGGCGCTTCCATTAAGAACTTTAATGGGTCTAGCTTGGATATCAACCAGGTAGTATGGTACAACATGTCTTTGTCGAGCCGCTTGGTAGCCCAAACTAGAGCACAACACAGCTTCTGCACTGGCGGGTACCGTGTTTCGCAATCATTGAATTTCCTGCTTAGGTAATAGATGGCTTGCCCCTTTTTTCTTGACTCATCGTGTTGCCCCAGTACACATCCCATTGAATTCTCGAAGACTGTTAAGTAGAGAATTAGTGGCCGACCAGGTTCTGGTGCGACTAAAATTGGAGCATTTGTCGTACTTTTTGATCTTTTCTAGGGCTTTTTGACATTCTTCATCCCACACGCCAGATTATTCTTTCTAAGAAGTCCAAGACCGGGTCGCATTGATTGGTTAATTGGGAAATGAAACGAGAGATATAATTCAGCCTCCCAGAAACCGCGGACTTCCTTTTTGCGTGCGGGGTAGTGAAAGGTCTGGATGGCTTTCACTTTATCGGGATCAATCTCAATCCCTCTTCTCGCTTACTACGAACCCTAGGAGTTTTCCGGAAGTAACGGCGAAGGTACACTTGGCAGGATTGAGCCTTAGTTGGTACTTCCGTAGTCTTTGGAATAGTTTTCTCAAGTTTTGTAGGTGCTCTTCCTCTGTTCGAGACTTGGCAATCATATCGTCCACGTATACTTCTATTTCTTTGTGCATCATGTCATGGAAAAGAGTCACCATTGCTCTTTGGTATGTCGCCCCTGCGTTCTTTAGCCCAAACGGCATCACTTGATAACAAAAAGTGCCCCACATGGTTATGAATGTGGTTTTTTCCATGTCGTTAGGATCCATCTTTATCTGGTTGTACCCTGAGAAGCCGTCCATGAAGGAAAACCATGAATGTCCTGCGGTGTTGTCAACCAGCGTGTCAATATGTGGCAAAGGGAAGTTGTCTTTAGGGCTAGCTCGGTTCAGATCCCTATAATCTACACACATACGAACTTTCCCGTCTTTCTTTGGTACTGGTACAATGTTTGCAACCCATTCGGGGTATTTGGCTACCTCCAAGAATCCAGCATCAAATTGCTTTTTCACCTCTTCTCGGATCTTTAACAACATATCTGGTCTCATTCTCCAAAGTTTTTGCTGTACTGGTTTGCACTCCGATTTTGTTGGCAATTTGTGCACCACTATGTCGGTATTCAAACCCGGCATATCTTGATAAGTCTAAGCGAAGACATCCTTGAATTCCTGAAGTATGGCTATCAGTTCATGCTTGGTTTTTGAGGAAATAGTCGTTCCTATTTTATTTCTTTTCTCTCTCCTTCAGTCCCCAAGTTGACAATTTCTGTTTCTTCTTGGTGGGGCATAATCTGCCTTTCTTCGTCGTCTACCATTCTCTTTAACTCTTTCGGGACCTCAATTTCTATTTCATCATATCCTTCCTCAATTTCCTCTGAGACCTCAGGGCATTCGAAGTTTACTCCAGGATTGGATCCGGTATCATTCATATCGTCAATCATGAGCGACCTGCATTAAATGAAAATGAATTGTATTGGGAAAGAGACGGCTTTACATGAAGGGAATGAATATGAAGAATGCATGAATGGAATAAATGAGACTTTGGTCATTTTTAAGGAAGTGTGGATATTTTCATTTCAATCAAAAAGTTAACATAGGTGCCCCATACAAGAGATCCCCATTGTCTATGGGCAAAAACAAAAGGTTGATTCGGAGCATTACTCTGATCTATTCCTAAAAACTACAGGTAGATCAATGCAGCTCCAGTTATCGAGTGTTTCCCCGGGATGGCAAGGGCGAATGTTGGTCAACATTTTGCTGCCGCGGTCCTTTTCAGCTATCATGTTGATGTACATCCCCTCAAATGATTTACTGAGCATTTCCTCCTGGTTAAGTTCATCATTTTTCTTCATTGCTTCTCCAATATCTTGACCTGGCTGGTAGAACCCTCCGGAGATGAAAGTGGCTTTCAAACTAGGAAAGGATATCGACCTCCACGGAATGTCCTCTCCTTTAGATCTGGCTTTTCTTTGCTCCTCCTTCCTCTTATATTCCTCTTTCTTCTGTTGGACACTTGGTTGGTAACCCAGCCCGAAACGATCCTTCTTGGTTATAATATTCTTGGGTCTCAGGTTTCCTTGTAATTTCTTCCCCAGCCCTTTTCCTATTTTGGCTCCTCGGCCCAGAGTTTCTGCGACGGTCATCTTGGTACAATTAGATAACCTGGGGTAGGGGATCCGGCTTCCCTCTGAAACGAATGTGGCATTTACTAGTTCTAATGCTCGGAACGAGCATTCTGCGGTATCTTCATCATTTTGAATGTAGGGGGTGTCTGATGTCACTAAAGCAACAAATTCATGCTCGCCTCTCATGTGACCTATTTGCCTTCAACTATTTAATTTTAATTTCGATGCAATGATGATGGGACAACTCTGCGGAGTGGATCCACGGTCTTCCCAACAAAAATTTGTAAGATGGTTTTATGTCCATCACCACAAAATCGATCACATATTGGTTGGTCCGATCAATAGGGCACCTCAATTTTCCCCATTGTTCCTTTTTGCGTACCATCAAAGGCTCTTACCGAGTTGTAGCAAGGCTTTAGGTGCGAACCATCTATTGGCAATTTTTTTGCGGGGTTACCATAGGCAAGACATTCAATGCTGACCCATTGTCGATCAGTACGCCTGGTAATACATACCCTTTGCAGTGGGTAGTGATGTTAAGGGCTTTGGTAGACCCCATTCCTCCCTCTGGGATCTCATCATCACTGAATGTGATATGATTATAGGCGGTAATATGCCCCACTATCATGTCCAGGTTTGTTACAGAAATGTCCTGGGGCACAAAAGTTTGATTCAACACTTTCAATAGCGTCTCCCGATGCTTCTCTAAACTTAAGAGTAATTCAAAGATCGTGATCTGGCGGTTGTTTTCGTAGTTGTTCCACTACGCTGTACTCGCTATGTCTCAAGAACTTTAGAAATTCTTTGGCCTGGGCTTCAGTTACCGGTTCATTTATCTTTTGGGGAGGTTCTTCTCCAAATATCTGCGTAGGGCTAACTGTTGTACTCTTCCCCCTATCTTTTTCAGCCGCTTTCAAAGCCTCGGAGGAATAACATCGGCCGCTCCTTGTGAAATAGCCTGCCTCACCAACGTTCACATCGTTCTGGCTTTGTTGGTCTTCCAGCGTAGGCTCTTTTGCCTGTTCGTGTTCTGATTTTTCTGGCATGGTCACATTCACAGCATAATTCCAGGGAATTTGTCGCATATCTTTGAATGGGAATGGAGATGGTGCTGAAATGATGATCTTGGGATTTATTTTGCTGGTTTCTCCTTGGGAGACACCTGCATTCCCTATCCTGGGAGAGATGATAAAAGGTCTATCCTTCCCGTATCTAGTTTTGGGGCTATTTGTCATGTGTACGTCTGATCCCTTCCCCATGGGGTCCTCAAAGAATTCAATTTGTTTTTCATTCATCAACTTCTACACTAATTTCTTGAACTCATCACATTCTTGGATGTCATGCCCTTCAGTCTGATGGAATTCGCAATACTTTCCACATTCCTTCTGCCTTATTATCATACCTTTGTTGATCACACGAGCCATGCATAATTGTTGAAATACCCACCGTAAAGGAGACTTGATTTCTGACACGTCATCCTTTATCCTCCTGGTAAAGCATTCTTCTATGACATTTACCCCTATGCTCCCATGATTAGGTAGCGGGTTGTTGGCTACATTCAGTTCTTCAAACTTCAATATCCCAGAATCGATTAAGTTCTGTACAAGCTTTTTGAAGGCAAGACAGTTTTCAGTGGGATGTCCAGGGGTACCGCCGTGATAGTCGCAATGTGCGCTTGGATTATACCAAGGCGGGAAGGGTGGATTGACAGGAGTAACGATGTATGGCCGGACCAGGTCTGCTTCATATAACTGGGAATAAAGTTCTGAGTACGAAACAGGTAGGGGAGTGAAAGTCTCCTATCTTTCTCTTTTCTGGTGACTCTCTCATCTCTTTGATTCGAATTTTGTGTTTTTCCCACAGGTGCTTGTGGCTGTGAGACTGTGAAGTTCTTCGGGGCGGTATAGGTGCTGGTGGTGTTTACTTCATTTCTCTTGTTGTATTTTCGAGACCCTTCCCCACCATCAATTCTGCCGCTCTTAATTGCCAGTTCGAGAGACTCCCCAGTCCTGATCAAGTCGGCAAAACACTGTGTTGTGTTATTAATGAGGCGATCAAAGAGTGCCCCTTTCAGAGTATTGACAAATAATGGCGTGATTTCATGCTCCGGGATAGGTGGCTGGATTTGGGCGGCCACTTCTCTCCACCTCTGGGCATATTGTCGCAGGCTTTCATTGGACTTCTGCCCCATATTTTCTAACATAATTCTGCTAGGGATCATGTCTGTTACATGTTTGTATTGCTCAGTAAATGCTTTAGACAGATCTTTCCATGTTTTAACATTCGCTTTGCTTAACTGAGTATACCAACGTAACGCCGCTCCAGTTAGACTATCCTGGAAACAATGGATCAGTAGCTTTTCATCTTTATGGTAAGCTGCCATTTTTCTACAATACATCGTTATGTGTGCAGAAGGACATGTGGTTCCATCATATTTATCGAACTCTGGTGTTTTGAATTTTGGCGGCAAGACAAGATCAGACACCAGACTTAGGTCACTAGCGTCGTTTCCTGATTCTTCATTTGATTGTAACGTTTTAAATTTTTCTTCCATGAGGCGAAATCTTTCTTCCCACTTTTTTTCTACCTCATTCCTGATCCTTTCGACCATGTTTAGGTCCGACACTTCTTCTTCATAAAGTGCTTCAGTATCGAGGGGTTGAGTCTCAGGTGCCCCTACTTGAAAGCTAGAAGACATTCCTGCAGGGTCAATATACACCTTCCTAGCCTGGTTTGGTGCAGTCGGTTGAACCTTGTAGTGAGCCGGGGTACCCTCTGGTTCTTGAACATTTTCTCCTTCTATTCGTTTTCCAAGACTTTTTGCCAGTAATGCAGTTATGTCAGATACTATAGATGTTCGTGACTGCGCAATCTGATCGCTAAGGCTTCTCTGGGCCTCTTCAAGCCTTGTCTCGAGCTCTCTTTGCCCTCTTTCTAGACTGATTATTCTTTCTTCCATGAGCTTTCTTTGTAGCCGGGTAAAGTATAGGTGATGAATGATTGCGGGTTAACTACATACAATGCCACAATATTCATATTGTTAATATGGTTGCAAAAAATAAATGCATGTACAATGATGCGAATGTTATGATGCAAATGCAAGAATGCATGCAGACAAGGTACTGATTCCGCTGGTAATCACCCTTTTGAATTACTTCCATGGGAATTAAAGGGTCTTGATTACAACAAAACTCGTGTTACAAAGTAAAGATCCCTAATACAAAAGATCTAATTATAACACAGAGTCCTATAGATAGACTCTAGCTCTATCTCCTAACTTTCCAATTGCCTTGAGCAGCTTGAGGAACCTAGGAGCTTCTTCCATTCCCGGGGCTATAAAAGGTCGGAGTGTCTCAGCCTCGACAGCTAAATCATTTACATGTCTGGCGACTCGCTGTATGTCCACCATTAGGTTTGCGTAGTACTGGTCTCTGTCCTGTACCATTCGAGCAGTGTCGCGTAATCTCTTCTGCCAATAGGTGTCCCCTCCAGCTGCAGCTTCCTCGAACACATTAATTCTTTCCTTGTAATCCTCCACAATTGCTTTGAGGGACCCAATTCGTGCTTGTAACACACCCACTTTGCGTTCTCTTTCTTGCAGCTCAGCGAAATTATTCCTGTGGCAGTACATTCGAAGTGAGTGTTCGACTTCCGCCACCTTTCCTTTTAATTCATCATTTTGACTTTGGCTTTGCCCCAACCTTTGAATAGTGTCATCGTACAGTTTCTGCATCTCTAACAGTCTATTTTGACTACTCATGGATTTTCTTTTCCATACGGCGACACTTTCTCTCTCATGATGAACAGCCTGTTTTCCCTTGCTGATTTCTTGTCTGAATCTTTCTTTCTCTTGATCAATGGCCTTCTTGGCGGACCGTTTTTCTTCCTCCATAGCAAAACGGCAGCTTTCAATCTCTTTCTCGATCGCTCTTTTGTTAATTTCTCGTTCTTCTTCCATCAAACGGATGCCGTTCATTCTTTCTCTTTCCACAGCTATGAACTGACTCCGGCCGGCCTTTTGTATTTTTGCTTGTAATAGGAGGGCATCTTTTTGATAAAGAGTATTTTTGTCGCTTAAATCTGCATTTAATTTCTTCAATTGCCTAATGATCCCGTCTCGCTCGTCAACTTCTAAGCTTGCTTTATAGAGCTCGCTCGCATGTTGGGTCTGTTGGATGTCCATTTTCTTTTTAACTTCCTCGAGTTCACTCCTTAAGATGTCGGCTTCGGACGGTACCACCCTTGTAAGATCTTCGAGTGACACTGCTGGTCCTTGATCAGATTCAGGAATCACATTATTAACCTTCAAACGTCTCCAAAGATCGTAATCTGGGGTAGTCATGTGCTCGGTATCTCCTTCCACCCTGATCCAATAACAATGATCCCAGGCCCTCATGATGGTCTGAATTTTTCCTTTGAACTCTCCTTTGAAAAGAAATTCAGTTTGGCTTAATCCAGCGGTATTGGGAATGAACTGTCGTGATCCGAACTGCTGAGACACTAAAAGTGGAGCACAAGCGATCCCTCCATGCAATCCTAACATCATCAGCCAGTTGAAGTCACCACAACTGTATAGAAAATAATTAACTTTACCGAGCCATTGGACCCTCCATGCTATGTCTTCATCTTGAATGTTCCTGAAGAAACTGGTCCACATTTTTGTTTTCAAATCTTCTCGCCATTCCTTTGCCAAGTATTCTCGTAAAGGCGAAAAACCTTGGAAGGATATCCCCGGCAGGACCCGCGTCGGCGTCTTCCACATGTGACTCTGAATCCATACTTTTAATAGCTGTGCGCAGCCTCGAAAACGTCCTTCTTCATGTTTCCGGCTAGCGTTTAAGGAAATGAAAGTCTCGACCAAGATTGTTGGTACCGGGTTTGCTTTCCGTTTCACCCGCTCAAACAAATCCAGAATGGCTATGTCAATGTTCCCGAGTACTCTGGGAAAGATCACCAAGCCATATATTCCTAAAGCAAATAGGTCCATTTTCTTTGCCTCGTCTGGATGTGTCGATATGATGTCCCGAATACTTTCCCATGCAAAGACTGTATTATCTCCTCGGATATGAAGGAGGCCACTAACCCAATCGTCACTCATTCCCGCAAAGGTTTTGAGTTTTGCAGTGTAATTCTGATTCCTTGGAGGCTTCGCGTAGATCCAATCTTCCTGAATATTTTTCTGGTTAAGTAAAGCAGTGTATTCTTCTACCGTAGGCATCATGTCCTGCCCATTGAAGGTGAAGCAGCAAAAAGCCGGATTCCAGAACTGGACTATAGCTCGGAGTAGGGGCTGGTTAATCTGAACATATAACAGCTGTGCGATGTCGCCATAACTATCGCAAAATAAGTCTTGTAGTCTTCGGTCCCATCTTTCCCAAATGCTTTGAAGATCCCACAAGTCATTCTGTTGGAGACTCACATAGGTGTATCCAGCTATTACGCGTTAGTTAAGCGGTGTCCCCTTGGATTTTTCTGGTTGACCTCTGACCAATGTCTGAC
The DNA here is from genome assembly GCA_019671005.1 of Hibiscus mutabilis. Taxonomy (NCBI): domain Eukaryota; kingdom Viridiplantae; phylum Streptophyta; class Magnoliopsida; order Malvales; family Malvaceae; genus Hibiscus; species Hibiscus mutabilis. The sequence continues at coordinate 20,535,728 of CM033728.1, read as the reverse complement.
TGACAAATTAAGCTCTTCTTTCCTAAGACACCTTTTTTCCATGGTGAAAGACTTTCTGATCAGGCAAACCACTTGATCCAGTACCTTTATGCGATGCAAATGTAATGATGTATGAGAAAAAGAACAAAAAGCGAAAAGAAAACAAGTCAGTATGCAGGATAAAATTGATAAATATATAAATAAAATGACAAAATTAAACAGAATAAACACACAAAACAACCCTATTTATCCCGTCTAAAACCTAAGGTTATCTGCATGGCTCTAAATGGGTAGGTTTCTATGTATTCTCTACATGCAGTCTTGGTTCTAGGAGGTACCCGAATTGTCCTTGCTGTCCTCTACTAAGAGTAGCAAGGCCCCCGATCATCACCCATTATAGGCTCCTTTCAACCGGGTTCAATTCAGGGGGATCCATTCGCTTATGCCCGCGTCGAAGGAACGATATCCTTATTTAAAGCATAAGGTACTCGAGCCCCGAAGGTACTTGCTAGGCCCATACAGGAGAACGATATCTCCACGAAAGCATTAGCGTTTTCCCCCCACTTAAAAAGACGGGTTTATATGCCATATTTTAAATGCGTTAAAATAAACGCGCAATTATGACCGAATGTTAATTTAATAGTCACTTTAATCCGGAACTTCCAATATTAGTAAAGCGGTAATTATTTTAAAAGCTTGACTCTCATTTGTTTTTTTTTAAAAAACAAAAATTTCCCCAGCGGAGTCGCCATCTGTAGCGATGTCATTTTTTTATCGCTAAAAAAAACGAGGATTTTTGAAAAGGTGTTTGAAAGGTGTTTTTTGAGAGGTGTTTGTGATTCTTTTGGATATAAAATATTTATTCCGTGGGGTTTTAAAAGAAACCGCATTTAAAAAAATGGAGTCGCCACCGGCCACTTAGGTAGGCCGGACACCATAAAACCAGAGATTCAAAAAGATTGGGTTCGGGAGTCGGTTACGGATGGGGAAGGATTAGCACCCCCACACCGCCCAAAAATTGGTACTTTAATAATTACCACTTTATTAATATTAGATTTTCCGGATTAGAGTGACGATTATTTTAAAATTCGGTCATAATTGCGAATTAATTTTAAGGGTCCCGTTACCAGAGAGTAAACGCCCAACCACTATCACTACGCCTGATACTGGCCCCGTTTACGCTCAGATAAAAGGACACCGCATTAACAATTTATATATCATATGCAATCTTAGTGGCAAAAATATAAAACATGACAAAATATTTAAATGCAATAAATATTGACATAACAGAATACTAATCTAACATAAATGATATACTAGACTAAAACATGCATATATACATATTATTCTAAATAATAAATAAAAACAACTTTAACAAGTTAGAACAACAATGTAGGAATAATTAAGTATATAGACGAACAAATATTAAAAAGACATACATGCTATTAATAAAACACATTTCAACATATATGAACAATATATCATACGTAAAAGAAGACACACTAACACGTAACCTAAAAGCCAAGAAAACATACAATACATACAAAAATACAATAACATGCTGTTTTACGAGTCAAATAGAACATAACATACTTTAATACGAATAACCGGATAAAAAACATGACTAACATAAGCTTAACACATATATACCTATAAATATAAAATACGAGTCATATGTGAGGGACACAAAATAAAACAATAGAATAACAACATATACGATTATAATACGAACATGAATATTTACAAAGAATACAGGACTGAAATGAAAGAAAAATAAAAGTCAGCGGCAGAAATTAAAGAACAATAATATATAATTTAGGGACGAAATTGCGAAACAAACAAAACCTAAAAGGACCCAAACTGTAATTAGACCAAGGGGCAGACCCAAAACGAAAAGTTCAAAAACGCGGGATGACTAAAGGCGTAATTTTACCATTTAAAATCTGAATCGGTGTAATTTAGGGACTGGATTACAAGATTTTGAAATATCAGGAGGACTGAGATTGTAATTATACTATGCGGCAAGACAAAAATGAAAATATTGAAAACGCGGGATGGTTGAGTGTGTAATTTACCCATTTAGCAAAATAATAATAACTATAAAAGCCCCCTTTAAGGCCGAAATCAAAATTTTGGCCATTTGTTTCATTTTCTGGTTTTTCACAAGAACCATGCTCTTCATTTTCTCTCAACTGTTCTTCTAAAACCCAGAATCCGGCGGTCGGCCGCCGTGTTCTCCGCCGCCGGCTGCCGCTAACCGGCACCGGCGAGCCTCCAAAATACACCAAAACAACCCCCTTTTCGTCCTCAATACGAATCCTAGGTTGGATTCAGAGGATATACCTCTATTCGCCCTAGATCTAGGAAATACGAACCAAAAAAAATATTTTTTTTAGACCAAAACAAAACTGCAAAGGGTTGTCTCCTCCCTTTAGTTCACCAGATCTGGCTTGTAGATGCCGAAAGGTTTATCACTGAGGAAGGGAAGACCCACAAACGACGCCGGTAAGACTATTCTCCTCTTTTATTTCTGTTTTTTTTTATATGCATGTAAAGAAAACAAGTAAGAAAAAGAGACAAAAAATTTACCACTGGACTGTCTTTTGATTATCTTGGATGTTTACAACTTTCAGATTTTTTTTGTATTACAAGATCTCCGTTCTCCCTTTTTTGTTACCACTCTCGTTCTTATCCCCCATCCTCATTTTTTTTTGTTACAAAGCCCCGTTTCATATATATTACTCTCTGTTTGTTGCAAGTTGCATCTTCTTTTTAAGATCTGAACTGACACTTTTGCTTGTTGTCTTGGGCATATTCTGAACACGGGGACTGAATATCGGCGCGGTGGCGGTATGGACATTCTGCCAGCGGCCAGACACGTTCTCGGCCATTAGGATCTGATCTAACGGTCGAGATGGCTTGAAGAACGATTGGCCTGGATGAAGCCTCGATTCGATGAGATGGCTTCAGATTTTGCCACGTGGAGCTCCGCAGTCGAGGAGTCAGAACGCCTCGATCTTACGCGCGCGTGGGATGTTAAAGCGTCCGTGCGTGGACCACACGCGCGCGTGGCACTCAACGGTCCATACGTGTGGAGCACGCGCCTGGCAGATATTTTTGACTTCCTGGTTGCATCGTGGCCGTTGGATCAGATCTTGATCCAACGGCCCACAGTTACCTGCACATTGTAATTAGATAAGATTTAGATTTGGGCCAACCGGGCCTTGTAATTGGACTTGGACTGTAAATTTATTTGGGTTTAATATATTTAATTCTTTTCATTTTGTCAGCCCAACAACAATACATATACATACGAAAATGTATACTTATATTATACAATCATTAATTAATATAATATTCTAGTATACGTACGTATAATCATACATATAATTAACATAACATCTATATATTAATCAAATACGCTTATACTCTAGAGACATACGCGACATACATACACCCCTAATACGTATACATAGCTTATACATGCACACATCACCTTATATTAGTAACATTCATATAATAAATATACATGCAATATTAATATATTTACAAGTGAAAATGAGTGATTACAGACATAAATTATAATTTCTAATCAGTTTATAACTTTTAAACAATGCATTTTCGTATTCAGATTAGGGTTGACTTATCGCAAGTCTTCCCTTTTATAATTAACATACATATAAATGTTGCACTCACCTTGGCCACTTAACACAATGCTTCACTAAGTCCTAGTTTGATTCTTTCTTTCATAGTACCTCGAACCTTATTTGATTTGGACTCGACTTCATTAATCACATGAATACAACAAAATATTTGTTAGATTCAAATCTACAAATACCTTAAACATGTTGTCTAATATAATCATTCGAATATAAAATTTCCAAATATTTTTTCTTTCTTCCTTGTACTTTTCAAAAACTCATTATGGTCCTTAGTGACCAATTTGAACTTCCAATAATTCTTCCGAGCTTGCTAACTAACATTTAAATACAAAATGTTTCAAATTCCATTTTCTGACAAATTGCGCTACCTTCAACGATTTACTTATACAGGGCAGAATACATACTGAATCTTAATTTCATTTATATTGTAGAAACAAGATTCGATAACGGTTCTAACGGTATACGCCACATAAATTAGCAAAATCTACCAAAATTATAAAAATTCTTTACATTCATGTCACAGAGCTATCTAGGTAGAAATTGCTATGTAATTTTTCTGACATTTCTTCGAATAAAAATCCATATCTTTTAACACCAAACTCGAAATCAGTTTCTGTTTGCTGGAAACGAAACTAGACTAACAAATCTTTACATCGGTATAAAATTCATCATTTAAATATGTTGTAGAATTTATGGTGAATTTTTAAACTTACTGTCATAATTAAAATTCCAGCGTAACTTTCCATAAATAACTTCTAATTTACACCAACTACTCCTTATTTCTTTACTTGTCAATTTAGTCCCATCAGTTTACTTCAAATGACTAGAATAAAGCTTGTATTCATATGTTCTGTTTACATCTTTCATCAAAATAGGCTTAAACCTTTACTTCTATAATTTCTCTTGATTTGTCGAGATGGTCACCAAAATTTCAATATAAGGATTCAAGCTTCTTAACTTTGCAAATTAGTCCTCCAATCAACCTTACTACCTTAGTTCCATCATTTTAACTAAAAATCAGATTTACTCCTTGTACATATCCTCTTCACTGAATAGACCATTCAAGTTTGACAATTTGTCAAAATGGTCACTAATGTGATTAATCGTCGATTTAGCATTCTAAATTCATTTTCATGTCTCTAACATTATTAATAATATAAATACACATCAAATTCATAAAAATTAGATATGGTCCCTTAATTTTGAAGCTTGTCGAAATGGCCATATGTATTTAACTTAGGGTTTTGCTTCCAAACAATAAATCAAGCTTACTAGATCATTAATCCAACATCACAAACTCTAAGTTAGACTTGAATCCATAAAACCTAATATTCTCTATACAAACCGAAATATGTAGTTTTTAAATCCCAACTCAATAACATGATTCTAACATCATACAAGCATGATTCTAACTTAAAATCAACCATGGATTCATAAAATCATAAAAGCCCCAATTTGTTCATAAACCCTAATTGCTTCCTCATATAAAATCTCATCAACCAAGCAAGTACTCTATGAATTATTTACATCAAAAGATAGAGCTCGAAGAGCAGAACAACTTTGTAGTTTGAAAGATTACCTGAAAACCGAGATTTGGGGCTTAAATCGAGCTTGTAAAAGTTTTATATTCTTTTTCTCTTCTCCAACGTTTTGGAGAGTATTTTTTCTGATAATTCCTTCATATTTCATATATTTAAGACACTTGTATCATTAAAAATGAATTTTTAATTCAATAAATTTCATATTCCAAAAATACCCTCAAACTAGATTTATACTTCTAATTTGCCATTTTGTAACATTCCAACTAGACTTAGTTGGATTCTAATCAGCCACTATTCATCCATAAAAGAAATCTCAAAATTCCCTCCATGTCCCTTTTGGGAAAAATGACCAAAATGCCCTTTACTGATCAACTTACTCACAAAATTGCCATTCTATGTCATTTCGATCAATTTAAATTATTCCCGATCTCTTTAACATCCAGATATCCATAAAATGATATTTTATGACTCTTCTAAGGTTCATGGAACTATCTCTAAAATTTTAGCTCGATCCGATTATCTAAACTTTTTTTTGAACTTTATTGCTTTATAGCCATTAATACAAACTATGTACGAAAATCCAAGTAGCACAGAAACGTCATTCTTGGGGGTAAACTATTCATTTATGGGTTAAAATACATAACTTTTGAAAATTACACTTGATCCCTAAATTTTCCAAAGTTATACTTTAGCCACAAAACTTTCAAAATTTATATTTTGTCACTAGCCAAAAACTGGGATATTACAATGTGAGCAACTAGTTATGAGCCATCATGAGCTCGACATGCGAACATACTTCCAAACCACGCGATGATGCAGGTGATCCCTTCCGATACTCGAGTTACGACAACTCAACTCACTAGCACACTTGTCTTCTTTGATTGACACGTGTGCACACCCTTTCCACTCCCTTATAAGGACCATCCACCTCTAAGAGAAGAGGACACTCTCTATGACTCTAGGGGCTCTCTCTGACATGAAACCAAAAAGCCAACAACTCTCTATCGTCTCCACCATCATAGCAGCCACAAACCACCACTGAAGAGTCTTGAACACTTTCGTGATCAACAATTGCTGCGGTGAACGTGGATCCTTCACTTTTTTAGTTCGATCCTCAGAAAACGAGGAGCGACCCCCGAAAAAAGTACAAATAGAGGATTGGAAAGAGATATGAAAAAAGGGTGAAGAAGGAAAAAAGGAAACCTCATTCTTTCAAGACGAAAGTAACCGACTGACCAGCATGCAGAGTAGAATAAAAATTATGGGGCCACCGAGAAAAGCAGCCAGAACAGCCGATAGGAGATACATGCATGCAGTAAAGAAAGGGGAGACCCACCAGCATATAGAGGTTCAGATGAGAGACGTAAAACTAAGAGGACCACAAGTGACACGGGGGAGAATAGGAACACAAGAGGTAGGAAGTTCGAACATAGGAGGCAAGAAGCCCTTGTGGTTACTGAAAGGCTCGATGTCTTCAATCGAAATTAACGCCAATGAAGGGTGTAGATGTTTCTTTCCATTTTTGGATTTTACCCTAGAGTTCATTTCCTTCTTCTGTAACTGTAGGCCGACTTGTATTTTGATTGGATATTGATCCTCCATGGCTCCTCGAAACTGAGTTTTGTTTGAATGGAAGGTTGTGTAAATCTCTAGGAATTCTTATAATTGGAATACTCAGATGAAATATTCTTCTTTTCTTTATTCATTTCTTTGGATCTCTCTAGAATGCCCATTTTTGGATTTTCACCCTAGAGGTCATTTTCCTTTTTTGTATCTTTGGGAGACCTGTCTTGTCTCGTCTTTAATACACGCTTCTATACAAATCTTCAAAAATTGATATTTTCTTGAAATGTGGATTCTTTATGTATCTCTTGCTCATTTCTTATAGTTGAAGTCTCGTTCTTGTATTGTTTGATATGGGTGTAAAGTATATGCATATTTTTTCTTTTATTCATCTTCTTTTTTTCTTTTTTTTCTCTTTTTTTTTCTCTTTTTTCTTGTTTCTCCCTTTCTCATTTTCTTTCATGCTTTAGATCACCCATTCTGGGTTTTCAATCTTAAATCTCTTTCCTCTTATTTAGGTTTGTGGTGTATCTGTGAACTAAATTGTATCTATACTGGTCATTAATGCCTGCTTCCACTTGAACGTAATCAATTCTCGACGTCTCTTCTAAATTGATGCTTATTGAATGGTGAATTCTCCATGTGTCTTCTGCCTTCTCTTTATTATACTGTTCAACTTAATGTTCTTATTGCTTTGGCCTTTTGGTTGGCATTTTTTGGCTGTACTTGGTTGGCTCTATGGACGTATTCTTTCTTCTATCGTGCTCTTTTGGTGATTCTCTGGCCTTCGTATCCAATCTGTTTGGTCTCATTTCTCCCTTATTGAAAAGTGAAAGAATGCCATTCGTCGTCCTATTCACAGACATCCCGAGAAAGCCTTCAGGGGTAGAAGTTTAGGGTCAACACGAGATTCAAGGATCTTAAACGATAAATTCTTGAGAGGGAAATTTCCTAAATGGTATATGCCCATTATCTAAACACTTCTTTTGTTCCTCTATTGGCCTAAAAGGACTGGGAATACTCACATTTGCAATATCCTCACAACATTCAATTTCTTCTAAACGTAAGCAACTTAGAATTGACTTTTGGATATGAACTAAAGGTACTCTTGCATTTAAAATTCGAGGACCTAATAAAAATGATATATACATATGTCCCTTCAAAAAATGTGTGTATGCATATGAGAGAACAAAAACTACCCCATAACAATGAATGAAATGTTTAAAGAATTAATGAATGCAAAAATGTAAAAATGTTCTCTAAATAACAAATTGAAATTTTTATTTTTCAAAGAAAATCTATAGCTTAGCTTATAGTTTTTTTTTCATTTTTCCCAAATGCACAGGGATCAACGGTTTTGAGTTGCCTTTACCGGTAGCCATTTGCTCCTGGCTAGCTGTACCATTCCCCTGGGTACAATCAGTTTATACCAATCATGATATTGGATTTTCCAAAAAAATTATTTTCCTTTGACCATTCATAAAAATGGTTTTTCTATGGATATTTGAATTATCCATTGTCTTAAACTTTACCGTGTTTTAGCACGTTACGCCAAGATTTCTGTCAAACTTGTTAAACTCTATTGGACTCTTTCCAGCTTTGTGAGCATGAAAACCAACAATCAACTTTATAGATTGGTGTATGCAAAATTTTGTATACAAGAAAGAATAATTTCGAAAGTTTCTTCTCTTTCTTCTTTCATCCTTAAGAAATTAAAGAATTTTTTTTTCCAGAAAAAAACAATCCCTAAGAAAGGATAAAATCGAGAAAAAAATCTTCTTAAGAACGAAAAACATCTTTAAGACTGGTAGGACTAAGGGATCTTTTTGATTTTAGAAAACATCTTTAAGAATTTTTTTTGAGATAAAAAATGATCCTAGGACATGATTGAAAAAAGTTTTTTTTGAGAAAATCAATTAAGGAATTCTTTTTTTTGAAAAAAAGGAGAAAAAAATCTTAAGAAAGGAAAGAATTGAGAAATCATTTTCTTTTTTCTTTTTAACAATATCCTTATGAAATGATTGAATTGAGAAATAGTTTCTTTGAAAAATGTCCTTATGAAAGGACTAAATTAAAAGGCTCATATTAAAAGATGTCATTGTAAAAGGATCGAAGAAGAAACTCTTATTATTATTTTTAAAATAATGTCCTTATGAAAGGACTGAACAAGTGTATTTTTGAAAAGATTGAAAAAACCTTGCTTAGGAAATATTTCTTCTCATGGGAGGATGGAAAAAAGCTCAAACATGTCCTTATGAAGGGACTAGATATAAAAATCTTGTTGAAACAAATTAAAATGTTCATTTTTTAAAATCACCCTTATGAAAGGGCTGGATTTAGAAATTTAGTTGAAAGGATATTGTAGACTCTCTAAGTGAATGCTGGCAAAAAGGGGCAGAAAATATGTATTGGAAAAGTATAAAACAATGCCAAGATGAGTCTTTTGCGTGCAAGTATGCATGGTCTGCAAGTAATACAACAGTTAAGCTGAATATCGATCCCACATAGATTGACTTGGAATTCAATTGCTTTGATTGTTACTTGTCTTGAGAAAGAGTTGTTTGTTTTGAAGTTGGTTTTGGAAATAATTGAATAGAAAGGAAATAAAAGTAAAGTAAAGACGTTGGCAAGGAAGGTGCTTTAATGAATGATGAGCATTGGCAGGGAATGCCTGGTTTTCATGATGGTCATACCGTGCCAGCCTTTAATAACAACCTGTCTTGGCATTGTTTGCCGAGCAGATTCAAAATTAGCAAAGCCTCTTTCGAGGGTTATTGCCCTAAATCGATTATGTAAAACACCATATATCTCTATAGTGCTTGCTTTTAAATATACCAATTTGATTAAGATCCAATCTATACTCCCAAGGGGTAGATTTCACTCCCGAAGTAAGTTCATCAACTTGAACGACTTCTCTCGAAGCTTCTCTCCTTAGTATTCAAAAACTTAATCGTTGCCACCCCAAGTCTGTTAAGATATTGAGGAGCAATAGGCCAACAGTGCCAACTCTCGCTTGGCATAGTATTTAGGAAACATTAGAGTATGCCGAATAGATAAAACATTGCCAAAACAGATTTATTATCAAAAACTAAAACATAAAATAGCGTTCAACGCAAAACATCCCCTCACCAACTATTAGATTAGTTCATGCTGAGGGATTTAACCCAAAATTCAAAAATGTTTTCCAAATACATCATTATTAAAATGAAATTAAAACTACTTAAAACAAGAGAATGGAGGGGTCTCTCGATGCAACCCTCAAGATCTAGGCTCTCGGCCAAGTGGTTGAACCTCCCTCCTTGGTGCATCCGGTTGTCAATCGTCGCACTCCAACTTCTCACTCTGATCACTTACTATCAAGCACCACCAAAAATCCCCCAAAACCACTCATCGAATGCTTGCTTGGTTTGTCTTTAAATAGGCGTGCAAGGAGGGCATATGATAAGCTTCTCATTTGAATTTTAAATGCTGAAGGGATAAGAGATGAGATCTTATCCGAATTTGAATGAAAGCTTATCAGGTTAGTGCTGACCTCATACTGCCGGTAATTCCTAGGCATCCAAGCTTGACATGCATTTGCCAACCAATCTTGGCACTATCTTATCCGCTATTTTCTCAAAGATTGATCCAATTGCTATCTTTTCAAAGCTTGATCTTGTCCTATTTTTTCGGAGTTCAATAGTTTCTTGGCATGGCATCAAGTTCACTTCTCTGCCAACCGGTGCTTGGCATTGTCTAGTCCATCTGTGCCAACAACACTTGGCATTCTCTCTGGCATTCCTTCCTATGTTACTTTCCTAGGCCAAATACTATGCCAAACCTGCAAAATTGCCAACAAAACAACCCTTCATACTGGCATAGATAGAATTCTAATCTCCTTATGCAAATGCATGGTTTTAACATCCTAATGCAACTAAATGTACCTAAAAACAAGCAAAAGAATTGTAAGATTGGCATTAAAAACAATACTTTTGGAGAGGTAACACCCCCAAACCTAACTCATTGCTTGTCCTCAAGTAATGCAAAAATAAAAACAAAAACTGTGAAAATGTTACCTCGACAAAATTTTGGTTGAATGCCAACACATGTTGGCAAACAGAATTTGGCTATATTTATGTCCTCAGTATCTCATTACAATAATGCCAAGCAGGTAGTAATTCAAGTGCAACAATATAACTCTAGTCTAAGTTCATGAAGAGTGCATGATGTGTAGGCAATATGCATCGAGTATCCATTCTCTCCCTTAGCCAATTTTACTACCTAAACTCAGATTCTTATTTTTATCATCTTTTTTTCTTCTTTTTTTCCTTTGCCAAGGATTTCTGTTGGCATTAATTTAAGCTTGCTTCGTGACACTATTTAGCGTAGGAGATAAGAGGGAGCATACCATGAATCCCCACCTTAATCTAGACATCACTAGGATTTCTCTTCAACTCATACTCTAAGGTTTTGGACTTGAGGACTAAGAGGGAGCAAACCACGAAGCCCCAAGTAACTTATTATCCCTAAGTAGAAGAGAATTTATTTTTTCATTGCCCTGGTAGAACATTGCTGCCTTATTATTTTCTTTTACCCTGGCATCATTTGATCTTTTTTAAATCTGAGCGTAGTTTCAAAGAGACTAAGTTTGCTAAGGAACTAAATACATACTACGTGTAAAATGAAGTTTTAGTTCCTTAAACTAGAGATCAATACAAAGCTAACCCGGCATACTACTCTGCTGGCATGGTATGACAACTAGAGATTAAAATTTCCTCATTGGTCAGACACCTAGATCAAATTAAACTAGCCTAACAAATGTTAACATCCTTCAAAATTAAACCGAGGAAAAAAAATTTTAGTGGTTCGGTATGCATTTATTCTAAATGACCTAAATGGCATGGCAACAGAAATTAAACATGAAATGTATGGCATGGAATAAATGTGAAGAAATGCACACCCCAAACCCAAGATGCACATTGCCCTAAATGCATGAAACAACACATATATAAAAGAAAAATAGAAGAAAATTAAAATGCATGATCATGTAAATGCAAAGAAATGAAAAGTAGAGGAGTTTAGATAGAAGAGGACTCCCCTTCAGAGACTTCTTCTAGTGTGACGTGAATCTTTATTTTTAGAAATCAACCATGGGCAGGGGCTATTATTTTCTTTCCTTTCATGATTGGTTGTGAAGCGGCAGTGGAAGCTCCAACTTTATCCTTTTTCTTGGCAGGTTTCGATGCGGCAGGTGCATCGGTGGCATCAGAAGGTGTTTGTATAGCAGGTGTTACTGGTGACTTAGCTTTGGTTTCCTTAGATTCAGATGATGAATCAGAACTAGCAGAATCAGCTTGTACTAGAGACAATGGGATTGTGGCATCAGATAGGGTATGAACTGGACTAGCTGGCATGGAATTGTCACTGGCAGAGGGCTCCACAGGGAAGTATGGAAATTCTGGCACAAAATTAGTTGATAATTTTTTAAGAGCCTCCCTGATTATCACATCCCTGGCTTGTATGTAATGCCGCATCTTGACATTGAGCTCCTCAACTTTCTCTAGCTTTCGAAGAATAATCTTCTGGCAATGGTGAATTTGGGACAACATTGCCAGTGAGCTGTCTGGCACAGTTTCTGGCATGGTTGCTGGCTCTGCCTTTGACATTTTCGGCCTTGGCATGGGCACTTTGGCCTTCCCCTTGCCCTTGTTCTTTGGCTCGGCAGCTGTGAAGTTTCTCCAAATAGCAACTGTGATGGTTGTTCCCTTGATCATTTGACCTTTATCTATATCAAGCTTTGGCACACCATGGAGCATGCAAATATTAGAAATCAACAAAGGAAAGAATAGACTTCCATTACCTTTCGCTGCACATTTGTAAGTTTCGTTAATAATGAGCCTGCCAACATTAATCTTGCGCCCCATAATGATGGAGTGCAATAAGATCAACCTCTCTTCTGATACAGTCTCGTTGTGGGATGTTGGCATTAAATTTGCCTTGACAAAGTGATTCCATCCTTTCCATTGAGGTTTTAATGCCAACCGCTTTACTGTGCGGGGTCCCTTTGATGACACTGTCCATGCCATGCCAGGCTCACACAAGTCTGCCAACAGCTTCTTTCGCTTGGTAGCATTGATCGAGTCGGCATAAATAAATATTCATCTCCTGCACCATCCAATTTAAACATAGTGTTAATATACCCTTCATCAAAATGCACACACTACCTTGAATCATCAAGAAGGGTGAATCCTTGGTCACAAGATAAGCGTAGAATTATTGAACAATGGTGGCATAAATCTCCCCTTCTTGCTAGCAAAACAGATTCCACTTATGCATATCGACTATTGCCATGAATTCTGGAGGGAAGCCAATGCTTGTCTCCGTCTTGAAATTGAAGTGTTTTTCATAGCAAAAAGATCTTGAAGCAAAGTTGGCTTCAAACTTTTTCCTGATCTCCTCATCAAAAAATCGGTTAAATGTGGTAGAAGAAGAAGCCACTAGAGACGTGCAAGAATTTAGAATGGTTTTGAATCGAGGAAGAAGAATGATGAAAAATGATGTAACTCTTGGTTCTTGCTTGAAAAGAAAAGTGGAAAATTGAGAGAGTGTTGGGTTTTTTAAATTCGGCTAGGGAAAGAAAGTGAAAAGTTTGGGTAGTTTAATGGGGTTGGTAACCGAGTAAATAGGGATAATGATGGAAGGTAAAAAGATTTAATTTGAAAAGAGGGTAAAGTGATAAGGTGAAGTGATAAGGTTGTAAGTGATAAGATTCAGTAAAGATTGGAGTGATAAGGTGATTGGATTGAATTTAAATTTCAACCCAAATTTTGGGGGGTTCAAATTAAAAGAAAAATATCCTCTCTCATGTAATGATCCGATCAAGCTAGGGTTTATCTCATCTTTCTATCTTTCAATCCGCCACATGCGAAGCTGCTTTGGCACTATGCTTGGAACACAGAATTCTCCCAGTGTGGCATCGGCTCATGCCAAGTCTCTCATTGGCATTGTTCCTGGCATTGCTCATGGCATTTTTCTTGGCATACTGATTCTGCATACACTCAAAGAAAACCTTTCAACACAGAAAAAGAAATAAAACAAAAAAATTTAAAATTTAAAACTGAGATATTCTAAGTACTGAAAAGAAAATAACTCTCCTAAATTATTTACAATGACCATACTGGGTTGGAAAAACGTTATTGAATATTCGCAAGGAGAATGGTCTCATTGGCATTAACCTGATTTCCTTTCCAGTAGTGCTTCAATTTGTATCCCTTGATTGGTGGATGGTAGGTTGTGGCAATATTTGGTTTAAATAGCCAACATAGAAAGCCAAAGAATTGCTTTCCTTTGATCATGCCAAACTCTATATTGCTCAACAAAGGAGAATGTTTTGCCATGGGGTTTTTGAATAAGCACCTCAGAAAACCAAAATACCTCTTCCCTGTAGGCCTATCGAATCTTTGATTGAATTCAGCACCCCAATAGTGCTTAGGTTGTGGTCCTTCTATTTCATTTGATGTCAAGGTGTATGTATCCTCAATCGGTTCCAGACTTGTCATAGCATTCTTAGGTAAATCTTCAATTTCTAGCGGCACCATCTCTGAAATTATTATCATGGACAAATTCTCTTGCTTTAGTTCTTAATTTTTTGCCATTTCGATTCTACTTTTTCTTCTAGTAACTAGCCATCTAAGCATATCTCGCTTCATGGCATCAATCCTGACCAGAATCGACCTTATCTGTCGCTCAATTGTTTTGCCATCACATTTATGTTTAATGGCACCAATTTTCATTCCTTGGCAAGTCAATGCCAGGTTCTCATCCAAAATAGATTCCATTGGCTCAACTGCATGGCATTCTTCAGGTTCATCTGCACACTTAAGAGATTTGTCAATATTAAAAGTGACATTTATTTGTCTTACCAATGTAGGACTGGCAATTACTGGCTCCACTGGTTTTACCAAGGTGGTGTTGGCATCAAATTGAGATTTGGCATTGCTGGTGCTTGCTTCCCCTTTCTCATCTTCTTTAGTTTCTTTCGATGGCATTGGTTTATTCGCATGGCAAACAATTGGCTCTTCTTCGCACGTTAAAATATCAACTTGGTTGCCACTTAGGGGAGTGATATCTTTGCTTTGTTCTCTTCTTTTTTGCCGAGCTTCATCCGTATCACATGGTGGAGTTTTTGGAGGTCTGGCATCAAATAGTGGTATGGCATCATCAACCTCAGCCTCTTCTTTCTCTACGTCCTTAGGTTCACCTGCTGGCACTGATTTCTCTTCCTGACAAATAATTGGTTGATTGCTTTCGTCTTCTTGGTTTGGAACTTTAGAATCCCCTTATGTCTTGGCATCAAACTTGGCAACATTATCTAGCTTTGCCTCGATGTTGTTGTGTTCAGGATCCTTGCCCTCAAAATTTTCCTCGCACTCTATTACCACTAATGAGTCCAATGTACCTATTGTGAAATACTCTTCATCAGCATAATATATTGATTCAAGTGTGTTAGGAAAAACCTGATACTCGTAATGTTGATTCTGAATTCCTTGAGAAGCAGATGGAGGAAGAAAATTGCCAGCTTGTTGATGTAGCGTTGCCACGACATTCTGATTATTACCACTAACCAAAGCGTTTACCACCTCTTGCTGCCTTGATGGAAGCTCTATCTCATTCTCTTGAGGCATGCCATTCACAGCATTGGCAAGCCTCCTGACTTGTTCTTCCAAGCCTCTCAAAGCATCTATGGCTTCTTCAAATGCGTCTCCAATGTAATTTGTTTGCTCTTGAGGTGGATTGTTGTGCATCGGCATTTCTAATGGCAATTATACCGTGGCAAATGATCCGTTGGATCCATAAAGATCTGTCACTGATTTCTCAGGAAGAATGCTGCCTTGGGATGGCATTTGTTTGAAGTCTGGTGGTGCAGCAAAGTTGTTAGGTGTATAAAAATAATCGTCATCTTGATCATTCCAACAAATATTTTGCTCCTGGTTCCATCCTTGGTTGAAGTTGTAGGAGGAAAGGTTGTTCACATTACAGTGCCCCGTGTAACAATAAGAATTAGGGTTGAAGGGGCAATTTTCAAACGAGTGGCATCCTCTACAATATGCACAAACAACGGGTGTTGCTTGCCTTTTGCTGAACTTGTTAGGCACTTGCATTGATGTAATCATGTTTTTCAGTTCAAAAATCTGTGCCGATAGTGTTGTATAGGCATTCTCTTCATGCATTTCATATCGTCTTTGCTCATGGACAGCTCTTGGAGTTGGATATTGGTAGTCATAAGTGGGAAAAATGTAGTCATCATCATACCATATGTTGCTGCCCATACTCTTCTTTGTAGCTTTCCCAAAAAAACAAAAAAAAATTAATGATCAAAACAAAAAAACAAAGTTAGTAAAATGAAAAAAAGTAAAAATTAAAGCAATAAATTTCGTTGCAATCCCCGACAACGGAGCCAAAAACTTGTAGATTCTCTAAGTGAATGCTGGAAAAAGGGGCAAAAAAATGTATTGGAAAAGTATAGAACAGTGCCAAGATGAGTCTTTTGCGTCCAAGTATACACAGTCTGCAAGTAATACAACAGTTAAGCTGAGTATCGATCCCACATAGATTGACTTGGAATTCAATTGCTTTGATTGTTACTTGTCTTGAGAAAGAGTTGTTTGTTTTGAAGTTGGTTTTGGAAATAATTCAATAGAAAAGAAATAAAAGTAAAGTAAAGACATTGGCAAGGAAGGTGCTTTAATGAATAATGAGCGTTGGCAGGGAATGCCTGGTTTTCATGCAGTTCATCCGTGCCAGCCTTTAATAACAACCTGTCTTGGCATTGTTTGCCGAGCAGCTTCAAAATTAGCAAAGCCTTTCTCGATGGTCATTGCCCTAAATTGATCATGTAAAAACCCCTATATCTTTATAGTGCTTGCTTTTAAATAAACCAATTTGATTAAGATCCAATCTATACTTCTACGGGGTAGATTTCACTCCCGAAGTAAGTTCATCTACTTGAACGACTTCTCTCGAAGCTTCTCTCCTTAGTATTCAACAACTTAATCGTTGCCACCCCAAGTCTGTTAAGATATTGAGGAGCAATAGGCCAACATTGCCATCTCTCGCTTGGCATAGTATTTAGGAAACATTAGAGTATGCCGAATAGATAAAACATTACCAAAGTAGATTTATTATCAGAAACTAAAACATAAAATAGCGTTCAACGCAAAACATCCCCCACCAACTATTAGATTAGTTCATGGTGAGGGATTTAACCCAAAATTCACAAATGTTTTCCATATACATCATTATTAAAATGAAATTAAAACTACTTAAAACAAGAGAATGGGCGAGATGGGTCTCTCGATGCAGCCCTCAAGATCCAGGCTCTCGGCCAAGTGGTTGAACCTCCATCCTTGGTGTAGCCAATTGTCAATCGTCGCACTCCAACTCCTCACTCCGATCACTCACGATCAAGCACCACCAAAAATCCCTAAAAACCACTCACCGAATGCTTGCGTGGTTGGTCTTTAAATAGGCATGCAATGAGGGTATATGATAAGCTTCTCATTTGAATTTTAAATGCTGAAGGGATAAGAGATGAGATCTTATCCAAATTTGAATGAAAGCTTACCAGGTTAGTGCTGACGTCATACTGCCAACGCTGCTTTGGCATCCAAGCTTTGCAACCAATCTTGGCACTATCTTGTCTGCTATTTTCTCAGAGATTGATCTAATTGCTATCTTTTCGAAGCCCGATCTTGTCCTATTTTTTTAGACTTCAACATCTTCTTGGCATGGCATCAAGTTCACTTCTCTACCAACCGATGCTTGGCATTGTCTGGTCCTTCTGTGCCAACAACACTTGGCATTCTCTCTGCATTCATTCTTGTATTGCTTTACTGGGCCAAATACTATGCCAAACCTGCAAAATTGCCAGCAAAACAACCCTTCACACTGGCATAGATAGAATTCTAAACTCCTTATGCAAATGCATGGTTTTAACATCCTAATGCAACTAAATGTACCTAAAAACAAGCAAAAGCATTGTAAGATCGGGATTAAAAATATACTAATATTAAATAAATATAAAACTATATATCACCCTCCTACTAAACTAATATATAAAGATAACGATTGAATTTTTACCCTCTATGAAATCGGATAAAAACTTGGACTGACCCCCACCAAGATCTACGTACCTTCAAATTATGGCCCAAAAATTAACTTGACCGGACTATAAAAAAACTCCATTCGAACATTAAATCGAACCAGCTGTCCGAGAGCACTGCTCTCAGCCTTGGTAAGCCGAGAGCAGTGCTCTCTTTTGGCTTTGCCTTGGCCGTCTCTTTATGCCTCCTAAATGCTCCTCACTATTGCCTTTTATAGGCAAATTGAGTGGGTGGGGGTGACGTGGCTCATGGGGAGCCATGCATTTTCCTTTTTTTTTCTTTTTGTTTTTTTTTTTCATTTTTTGCTTTTTTAATTATTATTATATATATTACTTTTATTTTATTATTATTTTTTATTAATTTTCTACTACTAATATTACTATTAAAATAATACTAATAATACTAAAACCCAGACAAAAATGAGTGATTGCATACAACACCCGTGTCAATTGCTCTGTATCGTATGACCTCAAAGGAGTTGAAAACACAACTGCAAGAGTTGCTTGATCGAGGGTTTGTTAGACCAAGTATTCCACTGTGGGGTACACAGGTGTTGTTTGTGAAAAAGAATGATGATATGTTGCAGATGTGTATAGAGTATCGACAA
Organism: Hibiscus mutabilis; assembly: GCA_019671005.1. NCBI lineage: Eukaryota > Viridiplantae > Streptophyta > Magnoliopsida > Malvales > Malvaceae > Hibiscus > Hibiscus mutabilis. The sequence continues at coordinate 20,517,235 of CM033728.1, read as the reverse complement.
CTGAACAAGTTGACAATAAAGAATAACTATTCTTTTTTGCATGTTGATGATCTGTTTGATCAGTTTAGGGGTGCTTCTGTGTTCTCTAAGATGGATTTGAGGTCTGGGTACTATCAGTTGAAGGTGAAGGATGTGGATGTGCCCAAGACAGCTTTTCATACGAGGTACGCGTTATGACTTTTTGGTGATGCCGTTTGGTTTGACCAATGCACCGGCTGCTTTTATGGACATGATGAATCGGGTGTTCCATGAGTTTTGGATCAGTTTGTGGTTGTGTTTATCGATGATATTCTTGTGTACTTTTGTACCGAGGAGGATCATGATATGCATTTGCGGATTATGCTTCAGACGTTGTTGGCTAATTAGCTTTATGCCAAGTTAAGTAAGTGCGAGTTCTGGCTTAGGGAGGTTGTTTTCCTTGGGCATGTGGTGTCGGTCGAGGGGATTCCTGTTGATCTGCACAAAATTAAGGCTGTGATGAGTTGGAAAACGCCTAAGTCTGTGTCAGTGGTTCAGAGTTTCCTAGGATTGGCTGGTTATTACCGTATGTTTGTTGATGGGTTCTCTAGTATAGCTGCTCCTTTGACCAAGTTTTTGTAAAAGAACGTCCGCTTTGAAAGGACGGAGGATAGGCATCGGGCTTTTGAAAGGTTGAAGGAAGCTTTGACATGAGCTCCGGTCTTGATTTAGCCAGAATCAGGGAAAGAGTTCGTTGTCTACAGTGATGCGTCCTATGTTAGGCTTGGTTGTATGTTAATGCAAGAAGGTAAGGTAGTTGCCCATGCATCTAGACAGTCGAAGGTGCATGAGCGTAATTACCCTACTCATGATCTTGAACTCGCCTCAGTTGTCTTTGCCTTGAAAATCTAGAGGCATTACCTTTATGGTGAGAAGTGTGTAGTTTATATGGATCATAAGAGTTTGAAGTATCTTATGTCGCAGAAGGAGTTAAATCTTAGGCAACGAAGATGGTTGGAGTTGCTTAAAGATTATGATCTTACCATCGAGTAACTGTAACACCCCTAAGCCGGTATAGATGAAATACCAAGTTTAGAAGCATCACTAACAAACAAAGACCATCAAGTATATCAACAAGCGAAGACTAACTCTTCAAATGAAAGGAACAAGGATATACACGTAAGCATGAATATAAAAAATATCCTATTTACAAGCTATGCTCCATACTTGACTCCAGACCAACTAATAACATGCCATTTCGATCCAATCCAAAATGCTAATTCATTGATACACAAGACACAACAAACATCCAATAAATTGCAACATTCATATTAAACAACAAAACATAATCAATGCATCACTTAAAGGATTAGCTCAATTTATTTGAATGTTAATGTAAATTTAAACCTAATCATTAACAAACTTATTAGACCTTTAAACATGTATTATGCTACTCATATATTCACAACCATGTGGTATCTTAAAACTTATTACATCCCACTAACCTTTATGACAAATAAACATTTCAACAAGAACATTCCCTTAGCTTTCTACATAGAAGTCCACCCGCCTACGTATTATGATACCTCCAAACTTAGAATACAAGAAACTATTTCAATTCAAACATTCATTTGATCTTGTTCATGGCTTCATTCGATTAATTAGCTATCTCAAACATACTTTCTTCACATAGTTCCATACATGTTAAACAACCATATAAACTAAGCATCAACCACTTATAACCAAATGCTTATATAGCTATTTACAAACGTTTTCAAGATAGCATGCTATTCACAAATATTTACATACCAAAAAGGACCTATAAGCATCTATATGCGTTACAAAACATGTTGCCACCCATCTATGAGTCTTAACAAAAAGGTGTACAAACATACATTAGATTACTTGTGATCTAGCCAAGCTCCCAAGCTATCTTGAAATCCAAGCTTTACCCTGGAATATAATGAAAGGACTACATAAGTTTTCACTTAGTGAGGTAGTTTAAAATATCATAAAGAAACAACAATCAATCAAGCTTTCCTTTCATTCATTCCATTGATCATGTGTAACAATATCTTGAACAAAAAGATAGGTGACATAAAACAAGGCATTCGAAGAAAACAATTACAATTAGACATGGTGATCAAGGCATTCTAGTCAATCATTTACTTATAAGCACAATTATCAACAAATCATATTTAAATATATATCATGCTCTCAATTGGAAATCATAAACAACTATAAGCTTCTTATTCTCTTATAATATGATCTTTAATCAAGAATATATATATATTGTTATGCAAGTTAATTCAATACTTCTTTGATTTATTTATAACTTTCATGATTTCATATTAACATAGCCTTGTGAATCAAGTAACAACCTAGGTATAGGAATCCCTAACCAACTGTCACCAATTAAATAGTACTCTCACTACCGGTCAATCCCTCCTACTGTCGCCAAGTGACCACTAAACTTCCCTCCTACTGTCACCAAATAAGGGTCGTAGTCTACCCTAAAATACGAGCTCTATGGACTCTAGGACATGCCAACTATACCTAAGACTGACTCGATACCAATGCTTCCACATTTATCATATCTTATATAAAAACAGAGTTAGCATAGCTACTTATCACAACATCATAATATCAAGCTTGTTGCCTTTGTCATATGTAGCAAATATTCACCTTATGTGAATTTCTCATTGACTCATTTCTCTTGTTCGAAGAATAATATAGCAAAGTTTCCATTATCATGAATCACATGTAATTTCCATTATAAGTATCTTAATCAAATCACCAAAAGCTTATCATGAACAAGAGATGCACATCATCATTCATAACATATAGAAGTTCTAAATTAAATAGTCTATGTCCAATTATCCCATGTCACATTGCACTTAAAGACAAGTACTTACCTCATATTCCAGCTTATTGTTTGAAAGTAACGTACGCATATTTATAATAAATAACGAAATTAACAATAAAGAATGTTCAGAAAGGTTTTGAGCCTATCCCGAGACTTTAATCTACACTCATAGGTTGATCCAACCTAATTTTGCTCTCGAATTATAATTCCTTTCTGCTTTTCAACAGCTTGGTCTACTATATGCTTCAATTGATCAATTCCTTCCTTTTCTAATTATAACAAGGAGTTTAATTATGTATTAGAACTAATCATAACTTTCAAGCATTCACAAAACAATTCACCAGCATTTATGTGAATACTACACAACCCCAAACTACATGTAATCACTTACATATTCACTTAACAGTCCAATTATATTATATATACACAAAATAGGGCAGCTTTCATTTATTTATACATATTCAATCAAAACAGTCCAATTACATTATATATACACAAAATAGGGCAGCTTTCATTTATTTATACATATTCAATTATACATACAAGGCAGTCCCATGAGTTTTCTTATGTAATCCAAAACAACCCAATACTCCAATTTAACAACAATAACGTCCTCAAGCATCAAATTCACAGTCAACAAGAATCTATTCGAATAGTCCTTATCATTTTATCCATTTTCATATACATCACATATTCCATTCAATCATAACAATATCCACATATAAATATATATACACATAGTGTTCGAATGGACCTAATATTTCATAACATGGTTTCAATCTCTAACCATAAGCAACCATCATTCGAAATTGCTAGATCCTTACTATTCTGTTGATTAATTTCAAGTAATAGAACTTTCTAATTATCTTTCAAGATTTTTAATCAAGCTAATTCACACACATGCATTATCTAATATAACCAAGGTTCATAGCATATAAAACAATCCAACTCACAACAAAGTTCACAAAGGAAATAACAAATGAATTACCTTCCTACCAAGACACCATTCGAACAAGACTCAATTCTAAGCTAGGATGGTCAACTATGGCTTTCTTTCAATCTCGCTCTAGCTGGGCTTTTTGGGAAAAGAAGGGAGAAAGATGATAATCCATTATGTTTTTCATTTCACCTTATGTCTTCAATTGCCTAGAGCCCTTCCCTTCCCCCAATCACTTTGCTTGATTTCGGATGAACAAGTGTCCAAGGCCACAACTTAAAGTTTTCTTAACATGCAATCCTACAACTTTAGTGTTAATCCGATTTGATCCTTACTTCAATCGCCTAGCTATTTCCTTTTTAGTACATTTTGTTCCTAAAACACTTTTTTAGCTTAATAGATGTAAATGGAATTATAATTGTCTTGTGGCCAATGTACAAAATATCGTAGGCTAATAATCGGGTATTACAATTCTCCTCCCCTAAAAGAAATTCATCCTTGAATTTACCTGAGGTAAACAAGTGGGGATATTGATCTTTCATAGCCGACTCTGGTTCCCAAGTATCTTCTTCAATATTGTGATTTCTCTATAACACTTTAACAAGATGAACTGATTTGTTACTAAGTCTTTTAACTTCACGATCTAGAATTTGAATTGGTTCTTCTTCGTAAGATAGATCTGGATTGAGTTCTACATCATCAGGTTCAAGCACATGAGATGGGTCAGGACAATATTTGTGGAGCATGGAGACATGAAATACATTATGAATCTTGTTGAATTCTTCAGGGAGTGCCAATCGATAAGCAACAGAACCAATCTTTTCCACAACATTGAAAGGTCTAGTAAAACGAGGACTAAGCTTCCCCCTTTTCCCGAATCTGAATACTTTCTTCCACGAAGATACTTTTAGAAATACTTGATCGCCCACATTGTACTGTATGTCTCTTCTTTTAAGGTTGGCATAAGCTTTTTGTCTATCAAAGGCTTCTTTCAATCTATTGTGGATAACTTGTATTTGATTCTCTATTTCTCTAAGGACTTCAAGTCTTAAACCTTGTTTTCACCCAATTTCGACCAACATAAAGGAGTTCTGCACCTTCTTCCATATAAAGCTTCAAAGGGTGCCATCTTGATGGATGTCTGATAGCTATTCTTATATGTAAACTCTGCTAAAGGTAAATATTTCTCCCAATTCTTCCCGAAATCGGTTATGGCCCGGAGCATGTCTTCAAGAGTATGAATCACTCTTTTTGATTGACCATATAATTGGGGATGGAAAGCTGTGCTAAGGTTTGTCTTGGTTCCTAAAGCTTTCTGTAAAGAACTCCAGAACCTGGAAGTGAAGCGAGGATACCGATCTGATATTATGGAAGTGGGAACACCATGCAAACGAATCACTTCCTTAATATACAAATCTGCTAATTGGTCCAAACTCAAATTTATCCGAATAGGTATGAAATAAGCTAATTTAGAGAACCTATCAACTATCACCCAAACAACATCATTCTTCTTTGGTGATAAAGGCAAACCACTTACGAAATCTATAGTTATTCGATCCTATTTCCATTGAGGTAGCTCAATAGGTTGTAAGAGTCCCATAGGAACATGATGCTTGGCTTTAACTTTCTGACAAGTTAAGCACTTGGACACAAATTCTGTGATAGTAGTCTTTATTCCTGGCAACCAATACAGTTCCTTCAAATCCTTTTACATCTTAAACGATCCCGGATGGATAGAGAAAGGGCTATTGTGAGCTTCTTGTAGTATCTCTTTCTTAAGGGTTTCATCATTTGGTACACACACTTTATTTAAAAAATAGAGTAGACCATTAGACTTCAAGGAAAAGTCTGAATTAGGTTCAGATTCAAGTTTGTGTGAGACCTTAAGAAGTTGAGGATCGATTTGTTGTAAAGTCTTAATTCTTGAGATTAAATTGGATCAAACATAAAGCTCAGCTAGAAATTTTTGATCTTTTTGCAATCTAAAATGTGCATTGATTGCAGAAGGGGCTACAGGGAAAAGAAACATACATAGATAACGAGGTTTAAATTTTGGGTATGAAAGGAAAATATGTGATTCATTTAGGATCTTACCAATAGAACGTTTGTGGCTGAGTGCATCAGCTACTAAATTCATTTTTCCTGGTTGATAATCGATGACTAGATCATATTCCTTCAGTAACTCCATCCATCTCCTTTGTCTAAGGTTCAACTCTTTTTGGGTCAAAAGATACTTCAAGCTTTTGTGGTCTATGAAAAGATAACATTTTTCTCCAAACAAATAATGTCTCAAGATCTTTAGTGCAAAAATGACTGTAGCTAGTTTGAGGTCACGAGTCAGATAATTCCATTCATGAGGTTTTAATTGTCAGGATGCATACGCTACCACTTTTTCATCTTGCATAAGAACACATCCCTGACCGAGATGAGATGCATCACTAAAGACTGTATACTCTTTTCCTGACTCCGGTTGTGTTAAAACTTTAGCTTGTGTAAGGACTTGTTTCAATTGATCAAAACTTCTTTGTTAATTTTCTGACCAAATAAATAGAGAACCCTTTTACAAATATTCGGTAGTAACCTACTAATCCAGGAAAGCTTCAAACTTCGCCAATATTCTTTGGAGGTCTCCAATCAACTATAGCCTGTATCTTCTTCGGATCGACTTTAATACTTTATACGGATATTACATGTCCAAGGAAAGATACCCCAGACAACCAAAATTCACATTTATTGAATTTGGCATAAAGCTGGTTACCTTGGAGGGTTTGTAAAACAATTCAGAGATGTTCATCCTTATTCTTGGAGTAAATAAGGATGTCGTCTATAAACACTACTACAAGCGTATCCAAATATGGTTTAAAGACTCGATTCATAAGGTCCATGAATGCAACAGGGGCATTCGTTAAGCCAAAAGGCATCACTAGAAATTCATAGTGACCATATCGAGTCCTGAATACAATTTTAGGAACATCAGACTCTTTAACTTTCATCTGATAGTAGCCTGACCGGAGATCGATCTTGGAAAACACTGAAGCATCATTGAGCTGATCAAACAAGTCTTCGATTCTCGGTAATAGATACTTGCTCTTGATAGTGAGTTTGTTCAATTGTCTATAATCAATGCAACGCCTTATCGATCCATTATTTTTCTTAACAAACAAAATTAGGGCTCCCCAAGGAGGTGAACTTGGTCTAATGAAGCCTTTATCTTGTAAATCCTGCAACTGACTCTTAAGTTCGATTGGAGCCATACGGTAAGGTGTGATAGAAACTGGAGCTGCTCCTGGTTGAACTTCGATTCTAAATTCAACTTCCTTTGATGGAGGTAATCCCATAAGTTTCTCAGGAAATACATCGGGAAATTCCAAGACAGTTAGAATGGATTCAAATGAGAGTTTGGTTTCATTTAACTCAGATATAGCAGCAAACATAGAGGTTGGCTCAGAAGATTTCTTATTTAATAAGGTTATTGATTATTTTCCTAACCCGAAAAGGAAAAGCCATTTTTAGCACAGTCTACCCAAGCCTGATGTTTTCCCAACCAATCTAAACCTAATATAAGGTTAAACTCATTGAATGGTAAAACTAGAAAGTCGACATGAAAAGGAATTCCTTGAATGAACAAGGGGCAATTTTTACATGCTTGATTAACAATTACTATATTTCCTAGAGGATTGATAGCTATCAAAATATAATTTATGGGTTCAGGCTTCAACCTAAACTTTTTGATTAAAGAAGAACATATAAAGGAATGTGTCAATTCCGAATCAAATAAAGCATAAACAGTGCGAAAATAACTTGATGGTACATGGTATACTCGAGTTGGTGCTCGAGATTCTTGATAAGTAGCATTTGAAGCCTGACCTTAATTCTTTCCATAATTACCGGACTAAGCTTGTTTTGGCCCCTTTCCCTTTGATGACTGAATATAATTCGAATTCTTTGACACATGAGTTGGAAGCTTATTCGGGTTCTGAGGACAATCTTTGATGAAGTGATTTGTTTCTCCACACAAGAAGCATGCATTTGTTTGCCTTCTATATTGACCCGCATGATTCTTCTGACAAACATTACAAGTAGAAACTTGTGATTCCCTTCCTGTATTCCCCGTGCTGTTTATAGAGACCGAAGGTGCAAAAGTTTTAACCATAGTTTGAGGCTTTGGCAAGAAATTACTCTTTGGGGGAAGAGTTGTAGTTTACGGAACTCCCTCCTTGATGCTTTAGCTTCTTGGACTGCCAAGGGGTTTGTTGCCGTCCCTGGATCTTTTATCTTTTTGGGAGTAGTTCTCTTTCTTCTTCTCTGATGCCTTCATCTTAGCTTCAATAGCTATAGCTCGCTTCACTAATTCTTGAAAATTAGTAATTCCCATGGCAGTAAACATAGGGCCTAGTTCATCATTGAACCCATCAATAAACATCCGACACTTGTCCTCTTCTTTATTGATAAATTCAAACCCATACTTGCAATATTTACAAAATTCACTCACATACTGCTCAATTGGTTTCCCCCTTGTTTCAAATATAAGAAACGTCTTCTATGCTTAGCAAGGTATTGTTCGCTTATGTACTTCTTTTGGAATTCTTTAAGAAAGAATTCCCAGGTGATAGCATCGACCGGAGCTGTAAGGGTTGTAGTTTCCCACCAACTTAGTGCCTCATCAGCAATAAGGGCTACGTCACACTCCAGTTTATGTTCATCTGAACATTGTAATTGTTTGGTTAGAATCCTGGTAGTAGCTTATAACCAATATTCAGCATCTTCTGACTTTTCATCACTAGCACCAATAAATGTGTAAGCTCGATGTTGAGCTAGCTTATCAATCGTAGCTCTTATTATCACCGCTACAGGAGGAGTGGGAGGAGGTGGAGGATTTTGCCTCAAAGAGGTGGCTAACTGATCAAACATCTCTTTCATACTAAGGAGACACTCCCGTTGAACGGGATGGATTGAAGGAGCTTCCTGTTGAACCCGTTGAGGTTCAACAGTGTTTTGAGGTTCTCGATGCTCCTAGTTCATTCTTACACTACCCCCTTCGTTGGAGGAGTCAACCGAGCTTTCATTATCCTGACCTAAATGTGTTTCTGACATCGCTATAGACTATATACAAGAAAAATAAGCTTTTATTAACCATAGATCACAAGTATTCATTAATTTAACTCCTAGGTGGCACATGTAATGACTGAAAATGCACAAGACTCGGATTAGTCCTAGAATCGACTAAACCTTATCTCTGATTACCAAAATGTAACACCCCTAAACCGGTATAGTGAAATATTGAGTTCATAAGCATCACTAACAAACAAAGGCAATCAAATATATCAACAAGGGAAGACTAACTCTTCAAACGAAAGGAACAAGGATATACGTGTAAGCATGAATATCAAAATATATCTTATTTACAAGCTATGCTCCATACTTGACTCCAGACCAACTAATAACATGCCATGTCGATCCAATCCAAAATGCTAATTCATTGATACACAAGACGCAACAAACATCCAATAAATTGCAACATTAATATTAAACAACAAAACATAATCAATGCATCACTTAAAGGATTAACTCAATTTATTCAAATGTGAATGTAAATTTAAACCTAATCATTAACAAACTGATTAGACCTTTAAACATGTATTATGCTACTCATATATTCACAAACATGTGGTATCTTAGAACTTATTACATCCCACTAACCTTTATGACAAATAAACATTTCAACAAGAACATTCCCTTAGTTTTCTACATAGAAGTTCACCCACCTACTTATTATGATACCTCCAAACTTAAAATACAAGAAAATATTTCAATTCAAACATTCATTTGATCTTGTTCATAACTTCATTCGATTAATTAGCTATCTCAAACATACTTCCTTCACATAATTCCATACATGTCAAACAACCATATAAGCTAAGCATCAACCACTTATAACCAAAAGCTTATAGAGGCTATTTACAAATGTTTTCAAGATAGCATGCTATTCACAAATATTTACATACCAAAAAGGACCTATAAGCATCTATATGCGTTACAAAACATGTTGCCACCCATCTAGGAGTCTTAACAAAAAGGTGTACAAACATACATTAGATTACTTGTGATCTAGCTAAGCTCCCAAGCTATCTTGAAATTCAATCTTTACCCTGGAATATAATGAAAGGACTACATAAGTTTTCACTTAGTGAGGTAGTTTAAAGTAGCATAATGTAGCAACAATCAATCAAGCTTTCCTTTCATTCATTCCATTGATCATGTGTAACAATATCTTGAACAAAAAGATAGGTGACATAAAACAAGGCATCTGAAGCAAGCAATTACAATTAGACATGGTGATCAAGGCATTCTAGTCAATCATTTACTTATAAGCACAATTATCAACAAATCATATTCAAAGATATATCATGCTCTCAATTGGAAATCATAAACAACTATAAGCTTCTTATTCTCTTATAATATGATCTATAATCAAGAATATATATATCTTCTTATGCAAGTTAATTCAATACTCCTTTGATTTATTTATAACTTTCATGATTTTATATTAACATAGACTTGTGAATCAAGTAACAACCTAGGTACAAGAATCCCTAACCAACTGTCACCAATTAAATAGTACTCTCACTACCGGTCAGTCCCTCATACTGTCGCCAAGTGACGACTAAACTTCCCTCCTACTGTCGCCAAATAAGGATCATAGTCCACCCCAAAATACGAGCTCTATAGACTCTAGGGCATGCCAACTATACCTAAGACTGACTCGATACCAAGGCTTTCACATTTATCATATCTTATATAAAAACAGAGTGAGCATAGCTCATTATCACAACATCATAATATCAAGCTTGTTGTCTTTGTTATATGTAGCAAATATTCACCTTATGTGAATTTCTCATTGACTCATTTCTTTTGCTCGAAGAATAATGTAGCAAAGTTTCCATTATCATGAATCACATGTAATTTCCATTATAAGTATCTTAATCAAATCACCAAAAGCTTATCATGAACAATAGATGCACATCATCATTCATAACATATAGAAGTTCTAAATTAAATATTCTATGTCCAATTATCCCATGTCACATTGTACTTAAAGACAAGTACTTACCTCATATTCCAGCTTATTGTTTGAAAGTAACGTATGCGTATTTATAATAAATAACGAAACTAACAATAAAGAATGCACAGAAAGGTTTTGAGCCTATCCTGAGACTTTAAACTACACTCACAAGTTGATCCAACCTAATTTTGCTCCCGAATTATAATTCCTTTATGCTTTTCAACAACTTGGTCTACTATATGCTTCACTTGATCAATTCCTTCTTTTTTCTAATTATAACAAGGAGTTTAATTATGTATTAGAAGTAATCATAACTTTCAACCATTCACAGAACAATTCACCAGCATTTATGTGAATACTACACAGCCCCAAACTACATATTCACTTAATAGTCCAATTATATTATATATACACAAAATAGGCCAGCTTTCATTTATTTATACATATTCGATCAAAAAAGTCCAATTACATTATATATACACAAAACATGGCAGCTTTCATTTATTTATACATATTCAATTATACATACAAGGTAGTCCCATGAGTTTTCTTATGTAATCCAAAACAACCCAATACTCCAATTTAACAACAATAACGTCCACTTTTAAGTTCAAGCATCAAATTCATAGTCAACAAGAATATATTCGAATAGTCCTTATCATTTTATCCATTTTCATATACATCACATATTCCATTCAATCATAACAATATCCACATATAAATATATACACACATAGTGTTCGAATGGACCTAATATTTCATAACATGGTTTCAATCTCTAACCATAAGCAACCATCATTCAAAATTGCTAGATCCTTACTATCCTGTTGATTAATTTCAAGCAATAGAACTTTCTGATTATCTTTCAAGATTTCTAATCAAGCTAATTCACACACATGCATTATCGAATATAACCAAGGTTCATAACATATAAAACAATCCAGTTCACAACAAAGTTCACAAAGGAAATAACAAATGAATTACCTTCCTATCAAGACACCATTCGAACAAGACTCAATTCTAAGCTAGGATGATCAACTATGGCTTTCTCTCAATCTCACTCTAGCTGGGCTTTCTGGGAGAAGAAGGGAGAAAGATGATAATCCATTATGTTTTTCATTTCACCTTACGCCTTCAATTGCCGTGAGCCACTCCCTTCCCCCAAACACTTTGCTTGATTTCAGATGAATAGGTGTCCAAGGCCACAACTTAAAGTTTTCTTAACATGCAATCCTACAACTTTAGTATTAATCTGGTTTGATCCTTACTTCAATCGCCTAGCTATTTCCTTTCTAATACAATTTGTTCCTAAAACACTTTTTAGCTTAATATATGTAAATGGAATTATAATTGTCTTGCGGCCAATGTACAAAATCTCTTAGGCTAATAATCGGGTATTACATTATCACCCTGGTAAAGCTAACTTTATGGCTGATGCTTTGAGTAGAAAAGCTATTGTCGAGTTGAGGGTTATGTTTGCTAGGTTGAGCGTGACACGTGACAGTGGGTTGTTGGCTGAGTTGTAAGTAAAACCGTCTTTATCACAGTTGATTAAAGAGAAGCAACCGCATGATGAGAGTTTAGTACCGCATGTGAAGGATATCATGAATGGAAGTCCTACGAATTTTTATTTTAATGATGATGGGGTGTTGTGTTATAAAGTTCAAATTGTGGTGCTTGAAAATGAAAAGTTGAGGTGTGGCATTTTGACTAAAGCGCATGCTAGTCCTTTTGCTATGCATCCCGGTAGTACTAAGATGTATCGAGGTTTGAAGGAAAAGTACTATTGGGTTGGTTTGAAGAAAGATGTTGCTGATTTTGTGGCTCGATGCATGGTATGTTAGCAAGTAAAGGCTGAGCACCAGTTTTTTTCCGGGTTGTTACAGCCGTTAAGGATACTAGAATAAAAATGGGAAAGAATCACCATGGATTTTGTGTCTGGGTTACCTTTGACAGTGACCAAAAAGGATTCTATTTGGGTGATTGTTGATTGATTTACGAAGTGTGAGCATTTTGTGCCAATGCATACGACGTATACCTTGGATAGGTTGGCCGATCTGTTCATCTATGAGATTGTGGGTTTGCATTGGGTGCCCAAATCTATAGTTTCGGATAGAGATTCGCACTTTATAGTGAGGTTTTAGGAGTGCTTGCATCGTGCTCTAGGAATGTGGCTGAATTTTAGTACTTCATATCATCTTCAGACTAATGGGCAATCGGAGCACGTGATTCAGGTCTTGGAGGATATGTTGAGGTGTTGTATCATTGAGTTCTAAGGAACATGGGAAAAGCAGTTGCCTTTGGTGGAGTTTGCTTATAATAACAGTTATCAGGCTAGTATAAAGATGGCATCATATGAGGCTTTGTATGGTAGGAAGTGTCGTACATCATTGTGTTGGGATGAGGTTGAAGAAAAACCCATTTCGATGCCTGATGTGTTGAAAGACACCAATAAAAAAGTGAATTTGGTATATGAGCGCTTGAGAGTGGCTTCAGATCGTTAAAAATCCTACGCAGATTTGAAGCACAGGGTGTTAGAATATGTTGTTGGTGATCGAGTGTTTTTAAAGGTGTCACCTTGGAAGAAGGTGATGTGTTTTGGGAGAAAATGGAAGCTTAGCCTGAGGTTTATTATGAGATTGTTGAGCGTGTGGGTCTAGTTGCTTATCACTTGAGGTTACCTCCTGAATTGTAGAGGATTCATGATGTGTTTCATGTGTTGATGTTGCGGAGGTATCGGTCGGATCCATCGCATGTTATACAGGTGGAGGATATTGAGTTGAGGTTAAATTTATCTTATGATGAGGAACCGGTGGAGATCCTTGACACCAGCAGTAAAGTTCTGCATGGTAAGACGGTTGAGCTTGTCAAGGTGTTGTGGAGGCACCGCGGTGTTGAGGAGGCCACGTGGGAAGCAAATCAGATATGTCAAAACAATTTTTGCATTTATTTCCTCTAGGTAAAGTTCGAGGACGAAATTTCTTAAGTGGAGGAGAGTTGTAATGCCCCGATTTTGGGCCTAACGGTTTAAGGGCTGGTTAGACGGTCCGGTGGACCAGTTTAAAGATTCAAGTCGGATTTGGGAATAAATATTTTATTGAGTGAGATAAAAATATGGAAAATGGTTAAAAATAATTATTTATTATATAAATGAATTTGGTGAAATCAATTTTGGAAAATGGGTATTGGAAGGGTGACATTTTGGTTGGTGACCAAAACAGAAGATTTTAAAATCTGTTTTAATGGTGACTAGTTTGAAAAAGGGTCAAATTCTTATAATCCTTAGGGAGCTATTTTACCAAGTTTTGGCTGGTGGTTTTTCCCTCAATTAAGGTTTTTAACATGTGTTTTTCGCTAATTAAAAAGAGGTTTTTATAGTAAAAGATAGTTATTGATTTTTATAAGATTTGACGTAAACTTTTCTCCTCACTTGTATTTTGCTAAACACTCTTGATTTCATCAAATTTCAGAGGTGAGAGATCTGCTTTCTTGAATTCTTGATTTATAAATGATTCTTCATCTTTGATTTACAAAATCTCATTGAAATCTTGTGATTTTCAAGCTTTAATCAATCAATTGAAGGAGAAATCACACAATAGAGGTAATGTTCATTTTTCTCCTCTATTGAATGGTTCTTTATTGATATTTCCAAGTATTTGATCCTTGATTTATGATTTTTAATCTAATTTTATGTTTTTATGATGATTATTTGATTAAATTGAGTTTAATTGATGAAATTGAGGGAGATCCGTATTGGATCTGTTTTTCAGTGTTGAGGATTGATTTTAAACATGTATTGGATTTTTATAATGTTTATAAGTTGTTTTTAACATTGGAATCTCGAAACTCCTTGAATCTCTAATTATTTAGGTTGTTAGATTTGTGTTTTTGAGGTGTTGTGGTGGCTGTTTAGTTGTTGGAGATATAAGGATGATGTAATCCTATTTTTAAGTGTTGGTTGATGTTAATGGAAGTGGTAGATTGATAGTTTTGTGGCTGGGTTGTGGTTGGAAGGAGTTAGATGATGATTTCGGTTGTTGTGGTTGGGAAATTGTGAAAGATTGTTGATGTTTGTGAGGAATGTTGCTGTAGTGGTTTGAATGCATTGATATGCATTAATCCTCTGTTGTTGTGTGGTTAAAACAGGAGAGGCTGGTCCGAAAGCTATCGGTGAAGCTTTGGAGGCTTTGGACTTTTGAATTCGCGTTGGCGAATTGAGGTTTTGCGTATCGGTGAGTGAGAACGTGGATTTTAGCTTTAAAATAGTTTAAAGGTGGTTTATGGGAGTTTAAACTCATCTTGAAATGCTAGTTTAAACTCGAAAGTAAGTATAAAGTAGTTTTCTCTCTCGGTCATGCTATTATGAAGTGAATTTATGCACTTGTTTTGAATTACATGGTACCTACTGTTTAAGCATGTTTTAAAGTATGTGAGATACTATTTATAATCATGAGATATAGAAGGATGCACGTGGTAAGTGATCCTTGTAAGTATGTGGAAATACTTGTTAGAAAGCATGGTTTGTTGCTTTGGATAATGGTTTGGTTTAATACACAGTGAGGTATGTGGTTAATTATGAATTATATTGGCAAGTGTGTGGTTTTAAAATGTTATCGGATATACTTGGCCGGCCATTGGATTGATAGTGCACTATAAAGAATTGCCTTGGATGTCGAGGGGTTTTATACGGTGTATTGAATACTCCATCCAAGTACCCTAATGGTCGAAGGGTTATATGGTACCGTAAACTCCCGCTAGGATTAAGCATCTAACCAAGGGTTGGGGTTGGTGTCCCCGTGGGTTTTAAGTGTACCCAGTTGTAATGTACCGCGATTGTGATTGTATCGATATTCCGGTTGAGATGGCTTGAAGTGTTGTGAGGACACTTGTTGAATCCGTGTATCCGATGAACTATTTTGTTAATGGAACTTGGTTAATGATCACTTGTAAGCAAATATAATTGTTGATGTGCCATGTAATGGTTTATGTTGTCTAATGTGATTTATACATTTTTACTCTTCAAGCTTTGCATATGGTTTGTTCTGCATGGGAAGGCTTAAATTGAGGTTTAGCAATGGAATTTGCTGATGGTTAATAAAACATGTTGCATATGGTTTAATATGCTAGTTTTTAAAAGTGTTAAGTGCATGGTTTTCAAGGCATGATGATTTAAGTGATGCCTAAAAGATGATTGAAATGAGATTTCAATGTGCTGATGAGAAATGGTTTTAAATGCATTGATGGTGTGTTGTTTTTGAGCACTCCTCACTAAGCCTAGTGTGCTTACGCTCTCTTTGTCCATCAATGCAGATAATCAAAGATACGAAGGCAGCGAGGAAGCAAGGGACCGCCAAAGACTTGATACTAAAAGTACGTTTTGAATTAGACTATAAGTAATAAGGGCAATGGTGTTTCCGTTGTTGTTTTGGGAGATGGTTTGTTAAACTCTTTGTTTGAGCAAAGTTGTTTGCTGCTCTTGGTTTGTAAATGGCCATTTTGGACTGTTAGTTGCTTTGGTTTTGTGTTTGCTTGGCTTGGATTCTAGGAAGCATGCCTCTAGTTTTATATTCAATGCAAAATGCCATGAATTGTTGATGAATCTGTGATGTTTTGATGTGGTTTGACTCTTGAATGTGTTGGATTCATGTTAGAAGCATGTTAGGGTGTTATGGTATGCTTGAAAGCATGATAAACCAGCAAATCAGGACATTTCAGGTCCAGGCATATTGGTACACGTATCTCTGTTTCGGTACGGGTAAACCATTTCAAGTTTAGCGCATCGGAACGCGGGCAGGCGTTTCGGTACAGGATTAGTCCGTTTGAGGCCAATGTTTCGGTACACAGGATGATCGTATCGGTACGGGTAAGCCTTTCCAGGCTTAGCGTTTCGGTACACGAGGAACCATTTCGGTACGGGGTAAATGTAATAGGCTGGGCGTATCGGTATGCAAGTGCGTTTCGATACGAGTTTTGGTTATTGGAATTTGGGGATTTTGAAATAGCAAACACGTACCGATACGGCTAACTATTAATTCAATTATTTGGATGTTTTGAAGTTCTATTTTCTTGCGTTTTAGTCCATGTTTGTTGTGGATACAATTGGATGAGTATGGATAGTCGTTGTGAGCTGAGTTTTGACATGTATGCATGAAATTGGATTGATTAAAGGTCGGTAACGTAAAAAGGGGTTAAGTCCTTGTAGTTTTCTAGAATTGCAATTTGGTCCCTAAATTGCAGTTGTACCCAATTAGATGTCAATTCGACGCCCGAATAAGTGGAGTTTTCACCCACTGTCAATATGAACACTTAGGATAATAATCTGCATCTAGATAAGATAAAAGAAAAAGTATACATGTTTTGAATATCTTTTTCACGGTTTACCTCGGTAAACCTAATGTAGCTCGCTCGGTTCGATCTTGCGACTAAGCCTGGTCGAGGGGGTTACAAAATAAAAATGTAAAACTTAAATTAGAAAATATGCACAAATGCGTAAATATAAAATCTAAATCGATGCTTGTGTTATGTGCTCGAATTAAGAGATAGAAATTCAGAGATAGAGAGGAAGAAAAGAACGATTCAGATTAAGAAAATTAGAAACAATATTCAAATACATCCCATAACTGATTACAACTTCTCTTATTTATATGCCTATATTCTAGGCAAGGACAAAGTCAATTAAACCCTTGGGTGGTTTTCTCTCCCTGTAGCTCTTACGTGGCCGTTGAATCTCCTGGCTTGCCATTGTAGAACTGCCAATTCCTACATCACTCACTGGAGCAGTGTTCACTGGTTCTTCCATGACAGTACCTCCTCTTGAAAAATGAACCTTGTCCTCATGGTTGGCACTGATGATATTTATTGTAACTTCTTCACGTAGTAATGGCAGTGGTGTTATCTGTTGAGTGGGAAGACCTTTACAAGGCTTAAGTTGCGAGGTGTGAAAAACTAGGTGAATGCGAGTAGAGGTTGGTAAATCAAGCTTGTAGGCCACTGGAATGATTTCG
Source organism: Hibiscus mutabilis (assembly GCA_019671005.1). Classification (NCBI taxonomy): domain Eukaryota; kingdom Viridiplantae; phylum Streptophyta; class Magnoliopsida; order Malvales; family Malvaceae; genus Hibiscus; species Hibiscus mutabilis. The sequence continues at coordinate 20,499,407 of CM033728.1, read as the reverse complement.
ACTGTTGCTAATGCTTGGCAAATGATTGAATATTTAGTGTAAAAGTGCATGAAAATAATGCCAAGTTAATTTTTATGCGTGCAAGTATACACGGTCAGCAAGTAATATAGCAGTAAGCTAAGTATCAAATCCACAAGGATTGACCAAGAACTTATTTGCTTAATGTTACTTGGTTGTAAGAAAATAAGTGTTTGAAATGATTTGGATTTTTGATTGAAAAGATAGTGAAAACAAAGTAGTGAAAATAGAAGCAGACTGGCAACGAAAGCGTTATCGAATGAATGATGAGCATTGGCAGGGGATGCCTAGATTTCACGCTACTTATGCCAGCCTTTAATAATATCTTGCCTTGGTTTTATTATGGAGAAGATTAAAGGTAGTAGTGCTTCTGTCGAGGGCAATACCCTAAGTTAACCATGATAAAACCCTTGTATGTCTATAATGAAGCTTTTCATTAATTAACTCGATTAAGTGTCAACCGTTACTCCAAAGGGGTAGACTCACTTCCAAAGTAAGTTCATCTACTTTAACATCTTTGTCGAAGCGTCTCGCCTTAATATCTGGCAACTAATCATTTTCCCTTAAGTCGGTTAAGATATTAAGGTGCAATAAGCACACAATGTAACCCCCTTATCCTGGCCTAGCTGAAACCGGACTAAAAGAATCACATTAGGTTTGGGGAGATTAATTACATAATTAGATTTTTTAAAAAATATCACGTAACTAACTTTTCATCAAAAGCTTTTCTCTAATATTCTCTCTAGCCAAACACTCATTTCCATTTCAATTTTCTTAGGTGAACACTTGATTTTTATATTCTTTTGTTATAAAATACATCTTTAATGGTTTCATAACAAAACCTATTTGATTTGATCTTGTTTTCTTAAGAAAATACATTCAATTGAGAGGAAAGCCAAATTTAGAGGTGAGCTTCGTTCTTCTCCTCTAATATAAGGTTCTTTATTGAAATTTCCAAGTTATTGATCATTTACATATGTTTTCTAACTTGATTTAATGGTTTAATTATGGAAAATTGGTTAACTTGAGGTTTATTGGTTAAGTTGGTGGATTTTCAAATAGATTCTATTTTCCTGAGTTCTTGATTGGTTCTAATCATGATTTTGATGTTTAATAATGTTAATGAGTAGGTTTTTACATATCAATTTAGGGCAATGACCATCGAGAGAGGCTTTGCTACTTTTGAACCTGCTTGGCAAACAATGCCAAGATAGGTTGTTGTTAAAGGCTGGCACGACATGAATAACGTGAAAACCAGGCATTCCCTGCCAACACTTATCATTCATTAAAACATCTTCCTTGCTAACGTCTTTACTTTACTTTCATTTCTTTACTTTTTAATTATTTTCCAAACCCAATTTCAAATTAAATCAACATTTTCTTAAGGCAAGTAACCAACAAGGCAATTAAATTCCAAGACAATCTCTGTGGGATCGGTACTCAGCTTACCAACTCTATTACTTGCAAACCGTGTATACTTGTACGCATAAAACTCCTTTTGGCACATTCTTATATTTTCTAATACATATTTTCTGCCACTTTTGCCAGTATTCACCTAGAGAGTTTACAAGTTTTTGGCGCCGTTGCCGGGGATTGCATCAGAATCGATTGTTTTTAAATTTTTACTTGTCTTTTTTATTTTTATTTTTGTTTTTACATTTTTTGTCGGTGTATGACCAGAAGCCATCTTGTGGTGGACGAGTGGCCATACGATCTGAAAATTGAAAAAACCTTGCGGAGGTTAAAAAGAAGATTTCGGGAGATGAACCAAGGTAATTGAGGGAATGGTGTGGTGAACAATGGAGGAAATCCACTTAATAATGAGATACCACCACCACCTGCTGTCCCATTTGTTAATGAGAGACCTATTAGAGAACATTCGACACCAACCATTGACAATTTGATGCCAGGACTTGTTAGCACAGAGGTAAATGCTGTCAATTTTGAACTTATGCCGGTAATGATTCAAAATCTTTTGAATGTAGGTCAATTTGATGGAGCACTCACTGTAGATCCTACATCTTAATTAGTTCATGGAGATTTGCCAACTATTCCAACAAAATGGAGTACCTGAAGATACCGTGAAACTGAAGTTATTTACTTTTTCTTTGAGAGACAGAGCAAAGGCTTGGCTTAATTCCTTGCCACCTGGCTCAGTTACTTCAGGGGCAACTTATGCCAGAAATTCTTGACAAGATTCCAGCCACCAACACTTACTGCCAAGCTGCGGGGTGAGATCATTACATTCAGGTAGGCTGAGGATGAGACCTTATATGATGCTTGGGAAAGATTCAAAGACTTCTTGAGGAGGTGTCCTACGCATGGATTCCTGAATTGGAATCAGATTCAAACCTTTTACAATGGATTGAATGCACAAACGAGGACTGTTGTTGATGCTTCAGCAGCTAGCTCATTGCTTGACAAGACATATACTGAGGCTGTTGACATTTTAGAGAGGATTGCAATCAATGATTTTGAATATCCTGTTGCAAGACTTGGGACCAGAACTAAAACTAATGGGAAGTTTCAAGTTGATGAACTAACATCCATTCATGCTGAGATTTTCAACCTTACTAGCATGGTAAGAACGTTGCAAAAGAACAATGAGTCCCAAGAAGTCAAAGCATTAGACCCAATCTATACGATCTGTGGAGAAAATCATCATGTGGATGAATGCCCTGCCAACCCTGAATCAGTAAATTTTGTTGGTAATGTTAATCGTTACTATAACCCTAACTCCAATATTTATGATGCAGGTTAGAGACAACACCCTAATCTAGCTTGGGGACATCAAGGAGGTAACCCGTACAATGCCCAGCGCCAGAATACTCAGAGGCAGAATAACAATGTCATGCCAGCATTCTATCAGAATGCCATGCCACATAAAGCCCAAAACAATTTTTAGCAAGGGCAGAGACTCAACCAAGGAGGCACTCTCACAGAGTACATGGAGAGGAATGATGCCACAGTCCAGAGTTTGGCTACGTCAATGAGAAATTTGGATGTCCGGCTTGGGCAAATTGCCAGTGCACTCAGCAATCGACCCCATAGAGCATTGCCAAGTGACACAGAAGATGCTTGGCACAAAGACAATGAGCAGTGCAAAGCTATAACTCTTCGGAGTGGTAAATAGTGTGAGATGGAGAAGGTTGCTAAGCAACCAATTAATTGCCAAGATGAGAAGCTTGTGCCAGTAGATGATCTCAGGGAAGCAGAAAAAGAGAAAACAAAAGTAGATGATGCCAGAATTGATGCCAGATAGCATACTGATGCTAGCACTGATGCCAAACAGACTGATGCCAACACTGCATTGGCAAAGCCAGCAGAGTAGGCACGTATCTATCCGCCACCACCATTTCCTGCAAGACTTCAAAAGCATAAGCGAGATCAGTAGTTCAAGCATTTCTTGGAGGTTCTTAAGCAATTGCAAATCAACATTCCATTGGTGGAAGCCCTTGAACAAATGCCCAACTATGTCAAATTTATGAAGGACATTCTGTCCAAAAAGAGGAAGTTGGGAGACTTTAAAACTGTTGCTCTGACCGAAGGATGCAGTGCCATGTTCCTAAACCGTTTGCCACCAAAGCTGAAAGATCTGGGAAGTTTCACTATTCCCTACACCATTGGCAACAAATTCATGGGTAAGGCACTGTGTGACCTAGGAGCCAGCATCAACTTGATGCCAATGTCAGTTTTCCAAAAGCTTGGCATAGAAGCAAGACCTACCACAGTGACACTTCAGCTGGCAGACTGATCCTATGCACATCCTAAGGGTAAGATTAAGGACGTGTTGGTAAAGGTAGACAAAATTATTTTTCTAGCTGATTTTATCATTTTGGATTATGAGGCTGATATTAATGTCCCGATTATTTTGGGGAGACCTTTTCTTGCCACGGGTAGGGCTTTGATCGATGTTCATAAAGGGGAACTAACAATGTGCATGAATGACCAGCAAGTTACATTTAATGTGTTTCAAGCTTTGAAATGTGCAGATGAACCTGATGAGTGCCAAGCATAGGAGATGATGGAGCCTATTTACACTTTGGACACGACACAGTTATGCCAAGATACAAAATTTGATGCCAGCAATTTAGATGGCATAGCTAATCTGTTTGAGGAGCCAGAAGAACCAGTCTTGGAGGCTAGAGAGGAGAGTTATTTTGAGCCACTACAGTTGACCGGCAGAGAAATCAAAGCACCTAAACCATTAATTGAGGAGCCACCAGCGTTGGAACTGAAACCACTGCCAAATCACTTGAAGTATGCTTATTTAGGTGAACGTTCAACTCTGCCAGTGATCGTTGCCACTGGTCTCACTAATGACCACGAGAAAAGATTGTTGGGAATATTACGTGACTATAAGCAAGCATTAGGGTAGACTTTGGCAGACATCAGAGGTATTAGCCCAACCATTTGCATGCATAAGATTATCTTGGAGGAGTACCATGGCAAAACCATTGAAGGCCAAAAAAGGTTAAACCCAAGTATGAAAGAGGTAGTGAAAAATGAGATCATAAAATGGCTTAATGTCGGGATTATATATCCCATTTCCGATAGCTCTTGGATTAGCCCGGTGCAACGCGTGCCAAAGAAGGGTGGCATGACTGTGGTACAAAATAGTAAAGCTGAGTTAATCTCCTCCAGAACTATTACTGGATGGAGAGTGTGTATGGACTATAGGAGGCTGAACAATGCCACAAGGAAGGACCACTTCCCACTGCCAATCATTGACCATATGCTAGACAGGTAGCAGGTAAAGCTTTCTATTATTTTTTGGATGGTTATTCAGGTTACAATCAGATTGCCATCGCCCCTGATGATCAAGAGAAGACTACGTTTACGTGCCCATATGGGACGTTTGAGTTTAGAAGGATGCCATTCAGCCTATGTAATGCACTGGCAACGTTTCAACGTTGCATGATGTCCATTTTTTCCAATATGATCGAGCACAACATGGAAGTGTTCATGGATGATTTCTCAGTGTTTGGTAAAACATTTGAGGAATGTCTTCAGAGTTTGGAGCAAGTCTTAAAGAGATGCATAGAGACAAACCTAGTGTTGAACTGGGAAAAATGCCACTTCATGGTGAAGGAGGGCATCGTTCTCGGGCACAAGGTAACTGAGAGAGGGTTAGAAGTGGATCAAGCAAAAGTTGAGGTAATCAAGCAATTACCACCCCAACAAGTGTTAAAGGTATAAGAAGTTTCTTAGGACACGCCGGTTTTTATCGGCGTTTCATTAAAGACTTTTTGAAAATTGCTAACCTTTATGCTTGTTGTTAGAACATAATGCCACCTTTGCATTTAATGATTCTTGTTTGTGAGCATTTCAAGAGCTTAAAGAAAAGTTGATCAATGGCCCTATAGTTGTGGCACCAGACTGGAATGAGCCTTTTGAGCTCATGTGTGATGCCAACGACTATGTCGTTGGAGCAGTTTTGGGACAAAGGCATGGCAAGGTTTTCCATGCCATCTACTATGCCAGCTAAACCTTAAACGAAGCACAATTGAATTACTCTACGACCGAGAAAGAATTTCTTGCGGTTGTATTTGCTTTTGAAAAATTTAGATCTTATTTAATTGGTAATAAAGTTATGGTTTTTACAGATCATTCAGCATTGAAGTATCTCTTGGCAAAGAAGGATGCCAAGCCTAAGCTAATCCGATGGACGCTCATACTCCAAGAATTTGACCTTGAAATTTGAGACAAAATGGGGAGTGAAAACCTATTTCCTGACCACCTCTCACGATTAGAGCATCATCTTAAAGATGGTAAGACCAATTTGATAAGAGATGAATTTCCTGATTAGCATTTGCTTGTAGTTAATGCCATGCTATGGTATGCCAATATTGTCAACTACTTGGTGAGTAACATTCTGCCACCAGATTTGGCATACAATGCCAAGAAAAGGTTCTTGCGGGAAGTTAGGCAATACTATTGGGACGAGCCAATGTTGTTCAAGCAGTGTTGTGACCAAGTGATCCGCCGGTATGTGCGTGAGGATGAACAACATAACATATTGTATTTATGCCATGCCGCACCATATGGAGGTCACTTTGCTGGAGTAAAAACTGCTGCCAAGGTACTGCAGTTAGGATTCTTTTGGCCCACACTATATAAGGATGCCCACGAGTATGCCAAGGCATGTGATCGATGCCAACGGACAAGGAACATCTCTAGCAGACACCAACTACCGCTTCAAAACATTATGCCTGTGGATTTATTTGATGTATGGGGGATAGACTTTATGGGTCCTTTTCCACCCTCATTTGGTAATATATACATTCTTGTGGCTGTTGACTACGTATCTAAGTGGGTGGAAGCCGTTGCTCTGCCAACGAACAATGCCAAGGCCATTGCCAAGTTTTTATATAAGCATATCTTTACCAGATTTAGTGCCCCTAGAGTGATTATTCATGATGAGGGCACTTATTTTAAATGCAGTCTAATTCCTAAAGCCTTGTGCAGGTATGGTATACAACAGAGAATTGCCACAGCATATCATCCACAAACAAATGGGCAAGCTGAGATTTCAAACAATGAGATCAAAAACATCTTAGAGAAGACTGTTAATCCATCAAGGAATGACTGATCCTTGAGACTATATGAGTCATTGTGGGCTTACAGGACTGCATTTAAAACTCCTTTGGGTACTTCACCGTTTAGACTTGTTTTCGGAAAACCATGCCATCTGCCAGTGGAGCTTGAGCATAAAGCCTACTGGGCCATCAGAACACTTGACATGGTATGGAGAGCTGCTGGAGAAAAAAGGTTAGTGGACATAAATGAGTTGGAGTAATTCAGAATGCAAGGCTATGAGAATGCCAGGACCTACAAGGAAAGAGCAAAACGTTGGCATGATATCAGGATAATGCCAAGACAGTTTGAGGTAGGCCAACGTGTTTTGCTATTCAACTCACGGCTTAAGTTGTTTCCAGGGAAACTCAGATCAAGGTGGATGGGTCCTTATGAAGTTGTGAAGCCCTATGCTCATAGAGCTGTGGACATTAAGAACTTGAAGACGGGAGAAATTTTTAAGGTGAATGGCCAACGTTTAAAGCACTACATGGAAGGTGATCAGAACAATGCCAAAGAGGTGATCTTCTTGGCAGAGGTAACATGAAAACACCGTCAGGTTTGAACTTTTTAAACATTAGGTTAGTGTTCCTCTTTGTTTTTAGGTTTTTAATTATTTTTCTTTCTAAGTTCCATGTTTTTATTCCTTTAATGTGTTGAAAGGTTTCCTTTGAGTTGCGCAGATTCATTGTGCCAGGAATTGTGCCAGGAACACTGCCAGGGTCACTGGCAGGAGCCAACGCTTTAACAGAAAAATCTGCTAGACGCAGTGCCAGAGTAGCTTGGCATGCATCAATGCAAAAGATTGAAGGAAGAGAGAAAATCCCTAGTTTTATCGGCCCAATAAAGAAAAATGAAAGAGTTGTTAAACCCTAGCCACCCAAATTTTGGTTGAAATTTAAATTTCAAATCAATTACCTTATTACTCCAATCCTTACCCTATCTTATCGCTTATCACCTTATCACTTCAACCTTATCACTCCACCTATTTTTAAATTAGTTCTTTTTATTTCCCATCATTATCCCTAATTACTACTCCCATTAAAACTCAACCAACCCAAAACCTTTCACTTTCACACCCTTGTCGGTTAAAGAAACCAAACATCACTCTCTCTTACTTTTTATTTTCCTTTCGATAAGCAAGTAAAAGAACAAAATCCAAATCGTCTTTTTTCTTTATCACCGTTTCAAGTTTCTTCAACGAGTTTTCAATGGCTTCTTCCTCTACTTCCTTTAAGCCATTCTTCAACAAGGAAATCAAGAAAAATTTGAATCCAACTTTGCCTCGAGGAGTTTTTGCTATGAGAAGCACTTTGACCTCAACACATAGATGAACAATAGCTTTCCTCCATAAGTTTTTGCAAGATCGTTCAGCCTTTGGATAAGATCTGCCCATGTTTCCTGGGTGAAGAGCTTAGCAATTGGACCAGCATGGATCTGCCCGTAGCTTCTAGGATCAAATCAAAGTAATGCCCGGAATCACCCTATTGCTTTTGGCCCAAGAGTAATGGGAATCCTTTGTAAAAGGGCTATTATGTCAATCTGTTTTTATTTTCAATGAAAATGATGCTTCCTATGTCTCTCAAATGGCAAACATAACACTCATTTCATTCATTATTCATTCGTTCATCACTTATTTGTTCATTATTTATTTATTCATCTATAAGCTATTTATATTCCCAATACATATTTTTAAACTCGTGCAGGTCCCCGAATATTAACTGTATGAATAATTCTGGGTCTAATCCCGGGGTAGATTTTGAACAACCCTTGTGCTTGGCTGAAATAGATGAAGAGGATAACAATGAGGAATATGAGGTCCCGGATGAATTGCTAAGATCGATGGCTAGTGAAGAGAAACAGATTCTGCCCCACCAAGAAGAATTAGAAATTTTGAATTTGGGGACCGAAGAAGAAAAGAAAAAAGTGAAGATTGGTACCACTCTATCATCGAAGGTGAGACAAGAGTTGGTGGAATTGCTTTCAGTCAATGATGTGTTTGCATAGACATACCAAAACATGCCAGGTTTAGGCACGAATATGGTGGTGCACAAAATCCCAATAAAGGCAGGATGCAAGCCAGTCCAGCAAAAGCTTCAAAGAATGAGGCCGGATATGCCGTTAAAGGTTAGAGACGAAGTGAAGAAACAGTTTGAAGCCAGATTTTTGAAGGTTGCCAAATACCCAGAGTGGGTAGCCAACATAGTCCCGGTGCCCAAGAAGGACGGAAAAGTACGTATGTGCGTAGACTATATGGACCCCAATAAGGCAAGTCCTAAGGACAATTTTCCCCTGCCTCACATTGATACCCTAGTTGACAACATTGTGAGGCATTCTTGGTTTTCTTTCATGGATGGCTTTTCAGGGTATAATCAAATTAAAATACACCCCGAGGACATGGAAAAGACCACCTTTGTAACTATATGGGGCACATTTTGCTATAAAGTTATGCCCTTCAGATTAAAGAATGTCGGGGCAACTTATCAAAGAGCCATGGTCACCTTGTTCCATGACTTGATACACGTGGACGACATGATAACCAAGTCTCGAACTGAAGAAGAACATATTCAGAACTTGCGAAAGTTGTTCCAAAGTTTAATGAAGTATCAGTTGAAGCTTAACCCAGCCAAATGCACCTTTGCAGTTACTTCAGGGAAGCTCTTAGGTTTCGTGGTTAGTTGAAAAGGAATAGAGATCGACCCTGATAAGGTGAAAGCAATCTAGGATCTTCCACCGCCGCATACTCAAAAGAAAGTTTGGGGATTTTTGGGAGGTTGAATTACATCTCTCGGTTTATCTCCCAATTGACAGAAAAGTGTGACCCTGTCTTTAGACTACTCTAAAAGAATAATCCGGGTGTATGGGATGAAGATTGTCAAGAAACACTAGAGAATATTAAGAAGTATTTGACCAATGCACCAATCTTAGTAGCACCAGTACCTAATAGGTTGTTAATTCTATATTTAACTGTATTTGATAACTCGATGGGATGCGTGCTAGGATAGCATGATGAGTCGGGCAAGAAAGAAAAGGCCATTTATTATTTGGGCAAGAAGTTCACTGAATGTGAATCGCAATACCCATTGATCTAAAAGATGTGTTGTGCCCTAGTATAGGCTAATAAAAGACCCAGGCAGTACATGTTGTATCATACTACTTGCTTGATTTCCCGAATGGATCCACTAAAGTTTCTGATGGAACCACCAGCACTAACAGGAAGAATGGCCCGTTGGCAGATGTTGCTATCTGAGTTTGATATTATCTACGTGACCCAAAAAGCAGTAAAAGGAAGTGTGGTAGCATATCTTTTGGCAAGCCACACTTCATATGACTATGAACCGTTGGATTTTAGTTTTTCGGATGAAGACTTGATTGGTACTCTCTTCGAAGAAAGGCCTACCAACGAATCTTGGAAGCTTTATTTTGATGGGGCATCCAATGCCCTAGGTAGTGGGATAGGAGCAGTATTAATTTCCCCTGAAGAGGTCTACTATCCCTTTACCAGTAGGTTGGAATTCTTTTGCACAAACAACATAGCCGAGTATGAGGCTTGCGTCATGGGACTCTGGGCAGCCATAGAAAGAAAGATCAAGGCGCTTCAGGTCTTCGAGGATTCGTCTTTGGTGATTTACCAGCTTCGAAAAGAATGGGAGATGAGAGATCAGAAATTAGTTAAATACTATGATTTAATCCAGTAGTTGGTTAAAAATTTTGAAGAAATCAGCTTCGTGTACCTACCAAGAAAAGATAATCAGATGGCTGACGCCTTACCGACTATGGCCGCCATGTTTGAGGCAAGCCTGACTGCCGAAATGAAGCCAATTAAGATGCAGATTTTTGAGGTAACGGCTCACTGTTATAATTTGGAGGAAGAGGAGGAGGATGACAACCCATGGTATTACGATATCCATCATTACATCTAGTTCTAGGTTTACCCAAAGGATGCTAATGATAATGATAAGAGAACCATTAGGAGGTTGGCTTTGGGCTATGTCCTTGACGGAGAAGTTTTGTATAAGAGAAGTAAGGACCAGATATTATTAAGATACGTCAATACTCAAGAGGCAGAAACCATCATAGCTAAGGTACATGATGGCTTGTGTGGGACCCACACCAATGGTTTCTCAATGGCTAGAAAGATCATGAGATACGGGTATTTCTGGTCTACCATAGAGGGAGATTGCATCAAATATGCAAAGAAATGTCACAAGTGCCAGATCTATGCCGACAAGATACATGCTCCGCCAGTACCACTTCACACCATGAATTCACCATAGCCTTTCGCTACTTGGGGTATGGACGTTATCGGTCAAATACACATGAAATCTTCTAATAGACACCGTTTCATTTTGGTGGCCATCGATTACTTTACCAAATGGTTGGAAGTTGCCTCTTATGCTAGCATCAAAAGGGAAACCATATATAAATTCTTGAAGAAGGAGATTATCTGCCGTTATAGTTTTCCATAAAGAATTGTCACCGATAATGCTTCCAACTTAAACAAAAGGATGATGACTGAAGTATACGAACAGTTTAAGATTGTGCACCACAATTCTACCACTTATCGACAAAAGATGAATAGGGCAGTTGAAGCGGCAAATAAGAATATCAAGAAGATCATAGCCAAGACTACCGATACTTTCAAGGATTGGTATGAGAAGCTGCCATTTGCACTGTTTGCTTACTGGACATCTGTAAGAACCTCGACAAGGGAAACACCATATTTTTTGGTCTATGGCACGGAGTCAGTACTGCCAATCGAAGTGGAAATCCCATCATTAAGAATTCTAAATGAGACAAAGTTAGATGATGCTGAATGGATACAAGTAAGGATTGATCAGTTGAACCTCATTGATGAGAAAAGCTTAAGGGCCATCTTTCATGGCCAAATGTATCAGAAGAGGATGATGCGTACATACAACAAGAAGTTTCGTCCGAGAGAGTTCCAAGAAGGGGACTTGGTGCTAAAAAGATCTTGCCAATCCAAAAGGACTTCCAGGGAAAGTAGATGCTGAATTGGGAAGGGCCTTATGTTGTTAAGAAGGCCTTCTCTGGGGGAGCATTAAATTTAGTAGAGATGGATGGGAAATAGTTGAGCAATTCCGTAAATTCAGACTTAGTCAAGAAGTATTACGTTTGAAAAAAAAGAAGGGTTCAAGATGAAAACTCGAAAACGGGCATCTTAAAACCAAATGTGGATCTGAATTGAAAATCTGAAAAGGACGGTTTAGATAAATTTTGAGGTTAGGCATCCGACTGATATGCTCCGTTTGGGCTATTGGGAATTTCAGTCTAGGACAGGCTGTGAGAGATTTACCACGGTCGATGGGCCCTCGCATCATTCATACAGTCGATGTTCGGGAATATTGCACCCCGTATTAATTATATCTTTTTCTCTCTCTCATGTTTGCCATGACTTTCAAATTGTTCTAACATATCTTATATTAATAAATAAATATTTCATTTCCTCCATTCCTTTGTTTATTTCAAGAGCATCCTCCAAATAGATTGACATAGATTATTGAAAACAAAGGATTTCTTGGCATTACTATGATTTAACCATTTAAGTGCAGGTTGTTCCAAGACAGAATTTGATTTCGTTAGAAAGAAGTCTGCCAAAGTCAAGGCTAACAGACATGGTATGCAAATTTGACAAGATTTGCCTAGAAGTTGACGAACGCCCTTCGTATTGAGGTTCGAGATGGAAGAACCAATGGAGAAAACCCATAAGGGCACCCCAAAAAAGAAAAAAAGAAAAAGGAAAAGGAAAAAAAAGAAAGAAAGAAAAGAAAAGAAAAAAAGAAAACTCAAAAGAGTGCTTTAGAATAAAGTTTTGGAGAATATAAGGGTCAAACGGGAACTGAGTTCGGACACGAGGAGTGACAACAAATGTTCCAAGACCAGAAGAAAATGGAAGAAAGATGAAGCGGGAAGCCAAGAAAGAAGGCGTCCGAGCATTAATCATGCATCATGAATAGTTAGGCATCCTTAAGGTAAGAACATACTAACTAGCATCATCAAATCATTATGTTTGTTTCTTTCAGATATTTGGAAAAACAACAAGGAGCAGATCCTATGTCCCAGAAAAGAAAGGCAGATATCAATAAAGTGTCAAGAATCTTTTAGAAACATTCCATGCCAAGACAATGAAGATCGAGGGCATTTCAGAAGACTCAAAATGAGATATTTGGTGTTAAGATGACCAGCAATCAGGACATCACCAAACGGGATCCTCAAGGCGAGGTATCATTCCATGACAAGACGATGAAGATCGAGGCCATTTTAGAAGACTCAAAGTGAGTATTTGGTGTCAAGATGACTAGCAATCGGGACATCATTAGACGGGATCCTCAAGGCGAGGTATCACCCTATGTCGAGATGATAAAGATCGAGGGTGTTTCAAAAGACTCAAAGCGAGATATCATTGGTGTCAAGACAATTAGAAAGCTAGACATCAGTTTTTGGGATCCTCAAGGCAAGCTACCACTTCATGCCAAGGCGATGAAGGTCGAGGGCATGCTAGAAGGCTCAAAGCGAGATGTCATTTGGTGCCAAGATGATCGAGGATCGAGGTATCACTTTAAAGGCTTCATTTCTTCAGGCCTTACATGGGAAGAATTCAGAGTTCTAGAATTTTGGAGAGGAAAGGCGAACGGTTCTATATAGGAAGGACTTGCAGATCAGAATCTTCAGACAGGGAAGTCGGATAAACTTAGTGCTTATGGTCTTTGCTCTATTCTTGTTTCACAAGGATAAGCAAAGAGGGGCAGCTGTAATCACTAATTTTATCTGGGGCTCGATCCGCTTTTACATTTTGTTCTAATCGGCTTTGGGCTTAACTTGTTAGTATTATATTTATGTTTTATCTTATTTTAATTTGAAAAGAAAAAAACACACAAAATATTATAAGGTTTCATTTTAATTTGTATTATATTAGTATTATTATTTAGTTTAGTTTATTATTATTATTATAATACATTATATTACATTATGATATATTTATAATATTAATATTAATGAAAAAAACAAAACATATACTTAAATAAAAGCCCACATAAATATAATAAATAAATAATATAAAGGCTAAAGTTTTATAGTCTATATTACAGTTTAAAACCCAAAAAATAATAAATTACACGGCTCATTTGGAGCCTAAGTATCCGAAACCCTAATGACTCCCTATCTTTTGCACAGCCACATCTGGTCCATCGGATCTGGCTGATTGATCGAACGGTCCAGATCCAATATGGGAAGGAAACCCTAATTAAGGTTATTATTTGTCAGCGCTGCATCATCACGACCGTTGGATCAAGACTTCATCGCACGACCAAGATCGAAGCTAGGAATCTTCCAGAACCAGCACATGCCCACGCGCGATCTTCCCGCTCCCTCACGCACGCTTGTGTTGCACGCGTGACGCTCTAGATCTCCGTGCGCCTGACGCCTGGACTCCTCTGAATCTTCGACTGCCACGGCAACAACCCTTTGTTGTTCCCCTCCTCTCCTCATGTGGCCACGGTGTTCATGTAACCGAAAACAAACAAGCATTAACAAATAACACGAAAAGCAAATCAAACCAAAAATATCAAATTTCCAGAGGACATCGGCAGATTTCAGAGCATATCAAGCTAGCATTTTTATTTTCTTTTTCATGTAACAATGCTTCGGCTATATAAAACTGAATATTCACACATCTTGTAACTCAATTCGAAACAGAAATACAAAAGAAAAAACGAGAACCTTTCAAAGGTACTTTTCATTTCTACGCTTGCATAGCATAAAAAACCTCTAGATCTAAGAAAGTTTTTTTACCTTTGTTTTTGAGCCGTCCGTTCGTGTCTGTGTCCGATGGCCAGTGATAAACTCACTGCCTCCAGGTTAAAACGAGAACCTTTCAAAGGTACTTTTCATTTCTTCATCTCCCCTCACCGGTGATAAACGTTATGGCCTTCGCCCGTTAAGGGTGAAACATTTGGGAAACGAGGCTCTTTGTTTCTGGAAGTTTAATACCTATATCTATGAGTGTATGGTTTGGATCTTGGAGATCTGGGATTGGTTTTGGAATTTGGATAGAGGAGGAAAGGTTTTGGGTGAGTCTGTTAGATCTCCGGCATCGACGTACGACGGCCGGAGTAGGTTTTGGTGGCCAGCTTCTGGGTTTGTCCTCGATGAACGGCAATGTTCATCAGGGTTTGGGAGAGAGAAAAGAGCTTTTCAGCCCTTCCTTTTGTGAAATTAAGCCAAACTTTGCCGTTTTAGGTAAAATTTAAATTTTATACTTGTTTTAAAAAAAACAAAATGGTTTATTTGATTTTTAAAACCTTCTGCGTTTTCATATTTACCCCTGAAGGGTTTTCGTCTTTCTAAATTGCAACCCAGGTCCCCCATGTTTTGTAAGAATTTTTGATTTCATCATTTTTTCAGATTTAATCAATTTTAAAAAATGTCTTATTCCTTTTTAGTCATTTCGTCATTTTAAAATATCTTTTGAGGGTTTCTATCTTTTTAAATTGCTCCCTAGGTCCCTGGATGTTTTAAAAGTTTTCAATTTCATCCTGTGTTGTATTAAACCCGTTTTCAAGTGTGTTATTTTCCAATCGGGTCATTCTAGCTTCAGTTTTGTTCAATTAGATCCTCAGTCCAGTGTTAAATCCCCTTTTACCCCACATGCATTTTTTTCATTAATATTTTGTTCATGTTTAATATTTGTTGTGTTGATGTATATGTTGTGAATTGCATGCATTTTGTATTTTAATTTATAATATGTAAATACCCTTTTTATATGTATATACGGTAAAACATTATGTAGTCTCTTTATAAAATAAATAACATGTATTTTCTCTTATATATGTAGTACAATATATGATATATATACTTTATATAGATGTTAGGTAGTATACGACAATTTAATATAGTTTTATATGTTTTTTTCTCATATTTTGTATAGTTTAAATGTTTAATACATATAAAATCTTATATTGTATAATATAATATTTGGGGCATATTGTTAACATATGATATTTAAGTTTTTTTGTGTTTTTATTTATGCCATCTTGTTTACCATGTTGTAACTTTGCATTCGGATATTAAAGTTATGTTGTTAATGCGGGGCCTTTTTATTCGACGGTAAATGCGGCTAGTTTCAAATGTAGTGAAGGTGGTCTTGTTGTTTACTTTCGAATAACGGGGCCTTTAAAATGGACTCGCATGTATAACCGGAATTTAAATTAATCGTCACTTTAATTCACAAAGTTTATTATTAATAAAGCGGTAATTATTTATTTCTTTTTACGGTACCAATTTTTGGGTGGTGTGGGGATGCCAAAACATTCCCCATCCGTAACCGACTCCCAAACCTGCTTTCAAACGAATCTCTGGTTTTATGGTGTCCGGCCTACCTCAGTGGCCAGTGGCGACTCCAAGTTTTATCGTTTTCAAAATAACAATAATAAGATACGAAATCTTGAATAAATTCCCCATTTCAAATTTTTTTTCAAAAACAAAAAATTAATTTAAGGAAACCTATTCCTCCTTTTTCTAGCAATCTCATTCGAACGACTTAAGATTTAAATTCAAATTTTGAAAAAAGAAAGGTCGCTACATGAACACCAGTTTCCTTCCGGGTTGTTGCAACCGTTGAAAATTTTAGAGTGGAAATGGGAGAGGATCACCATGGATTTTTTGTCGGGGTTGCCTTTGACATCGACTAAAAAGGATTCTATTGGGGTGACTGTTGATTGGTTTACCAATTGTGCACATTTTCTGCCAGTGCATACGAAGTATACTTTGGGTAGGTTGGCGGATTTGAACGTTGCTAAAATTGTGAGGTTGCACGGGGTACCTAAGTCAATTGTTTCGGATAGGGATTCGTGATTTACAGCGTGGTTTTCGGGGTGTTTGCATCGAGCTTTGGGTACTCGCTTGAATTTCAGTACTTCATATCATCCTTAGACGGATTGACAGTTTGAACGTGTGATTCAAACCTTGGAGGATATGTTGAGATGTTGCATCATTGAGTTCCAAGGAACTTGGGAAAGGCAGTTGCCTTTGGTAGAGTTTGCATACAATAATAGCTATCAAGCAAGTATAAAGATGGCACTGTATGAAGCCTTGTATGGTAGGAAGTGTCGTACACCCTTGTGTTGGGCTAAGGCTAGGGAAAATATGTTTCCATGCCTGATGTGTTGAAAGACAAGAATGAGAAAGTGAAGATGATTTGCGATTGTTTGAAAGTGGCCTCAGATAGGTAGAAATTCTGCGTGGATTTGAAGCATATAGAGTTTGAGTACGCTGCTGGTGAAAAGGTTTTCTTAAAAGTCTCACCTTGGAAAAAGGTGTTGCGTTTTGAACGTAAAGGGAAGTTGAGTCCAAGGTTTATTGGACCGTATGAGGTGTTGGAACGTATAGGTCTGGTGGCTTATCGGTTGAGTTTGCCTCCTAAGTTGGAGAAGATTCATGGTGTGTTTCATGTATCCATGCTGCAAAGGTATCGATCAGATCCGTCGTATGTGGTGCCAGTTGAGGATGTTGAGTTACGACCGAATTTTCCATATGATGATGAACCAGTGGAGATCCTTGACTCCAGTAGTAAAGATTCTTCATGGCAAAACGATTGAGCTTGTTAAGGAGTTGTGCCGACATCGCGGTGTTGAGGAGGCCACGTGGGAGAGTAAGTCGGACATGATTGATCAGTTTCCGCATCTGTTCCCATCAAGTAAATTTCAAGGAAAAAATTTCTTAAGGGGGAGTTGTAACGCCCTGGTTTTGGGCCTAGGAGTTTTCTAGGTGGTTTAGATGGTCTGACAGATCGGATTAGAGGATTTGAGTCAATTTTGAGATTTAATTTAAAATAAATATTTTTGTGTGAGATAAAAATATGGAAAATAGTCTAAAATCATTATTTAATATGGAAATGATTTTTCTAAAATCAATTTTACAAAAAAGGGTCTCAAAATTGGATATTTTGGTTAGTGACCAAAATGTAAAGTTTTAAAACTATTTTTAGTGATTGTTTTGTAAAAGGGTAAAAAATTAGAATCTTTAAGGAGCTATTTGGCCAAATTCTAATATTCGACTTTTCTATTAAAATTGGATAGTTTAAAAAGGTTTTAAAATAGATAAAAAGGTTTGGGGAGATAAATTACATAATTAGATTTTTAAAGAAATATCACGTAACTAACTTTTCATCAAAATCTTTTCTCTCAAATTCTTTCCAGCCAAACACTCTTTTCCACTTCATTTTTCTCAAGTGAACACTTGATTTTTATATTCTTTTGTTATCAAATACATCTTTAATGGTTTCCTAACAAAACCTATTTGATTTGGTCTTGTTTTCTCAAGAAAATTCATCCAATTAAGAGGAAAGCCAAATTTAGAGGTGAGCTTCTTTCTTTTCCTCTAATATAAGGTTCTTTATTGAAATTCCCAAGTTATTGATCCTTTACATATATTTTCTAACCTGATTTGATGGTTTAATTATGGAAATTCGGTAAATTGAGGTTTAATTGGTTAAGTTGGTAGATTTTCGAATAGACTCTGTTTTGTTGAGTTCTTGATTGGTTCTTATCATGATTTTGATGTTTAATAATGTTAATGAGTGGGTTTTAACATTGGAATCCTAAAACTATGAGAATTTCTAATTTCCTAGGATGTTTGTTGTGAGTTTTTGATGTGTTGTGGTGGTTTTATGAATGCTGGAGGTATAAGGATGTTGTTGTTGTGTTTTTAGATGTTAATTGATGTTGACTGATGGGTTAAAATGTTAGGTTTTGGCTGGGTTAAGTTTGGAATATGTTTAATGTTAATTTCGGTTGTTGTGGAGTGGAATTGGGTAATGGATGTTTAGAATTTATGTTGATGTGTTGTTGAATGCATTTTGATGCATTTAATCCTCTATTTTTGTATGGATAAAATAGGGGAAGTTGGTCCTCAGGCTTGAACAATCGTTTCGAAAGCTTTGGAGGAGAGTTTACCGTATCGCAAGTTAGGCCTTGCGTGTCGGTGAGTGAGAATGTGTTTTACAGAATTGCAAAGGTTTGAAAGTTGTGTTTGGGAGTTTAGATCAAGCTTAAAATGCTGGTCTAAGATCGGAAGTAAGTAAAGGATGAATTCTCTCTCGAACTCAGTTTGGCAATTGATTTTTATTCTCTTGTTTAAATGGTTTAATTACTCATTGTATATGAATGTTTTGAGCATGGGTTAATGCTGGAAATTGATTACATAATGATGTTGATGCATTTGGAAGTAATGCACGTTTTGTTAATGTTTATAAACATTGGTTAATGCAAGGTTTATTGTATTGGTTAAATGATTTTGATGATGCATATGAAAACAATGAGTTGTTGTTAATAAAATGAATTATATTGGCAAGTTATGGTATGAAATTGTTTTGGAAATGTATCAGATATAGTTGGTCGGCCATAGGATTGATAGTGCACTATAAAAAGTTACATTGGATGTTGAGGGGTTTTGATTCGTAGTACCGGAAACTCCATCAAAGTACCCTAACGGTTGAAGGTTTAGATCTTTGTAGTGAAGACTCCTGATAGTGAGTTATACATCTAACCGATGAATGTTGTTGAGGGGTTTATGTGTACTGAAAACTCCACCACGGGTATCATAATGGTGGAGGGGTTTATGTGTACCAAAAACTCCCGTTGGTGAACCTTGAAATGCCGGTAGATTGTATGTTAAGTGTTGAGGGAACACTTGTTGAATTCGTGTATCCGATGTTATGTTTTGAAAAGTGGAATTTGGTTAATGATCACTTGTAATCCAATATAATTGATGATGTATCATGAGATGAATTATGTGGTTTAATGTGGATTTAAACATGTTTTACTCTTTAAGCTTTGCATTGGTAGTATGCATGGGAAAACTTAAATTAAGGATAACAAATGGGACTTTGTTGTGGAATCCATGATACATGTTGCATATGGTTTAGTATGTTGTTTTGTAAATGTTAAGTGCATGGTTTTGATAAGTCATGATGTTGAAATGAAGTTTGAAAAGTGGTTTGGAAAGTGGTTTTCAAAAGGAACTTTAAATGGTTTAAAATGCATTGATGATGGTTGGTTTTGGAGCATTCCTCACTAAGCCTTGTGTGCTTATGCTCTCTTTTTCCATCAATACGGAGAATTACAGGTCAAGGGCAGCGAGGAAGTAAGGAAAGAATGTCAAGGGCAGCGAGGAAGTAAGGAAAGAATTCCAAGGACTTGTTTTCAAAGTATGGTTTGAAACTTTATATAGTAGTAATAAGGGCAATGTGTCAAATGTTGTTTTGGGACTGTTTTTCATGAACTCCCTGTTTGTGCAAGTTGTAATTGTTGGTTTGGACTTGTAAGGGGTTTAAAGTGCTTGAGATGTGGATGGATTTATGTTTTGGATGTTGACTAGGGAGCATGCCTATTAACTTTGTGATTGATTGTGCTAGACTTGCTAGGGTTGCTTAAAATGTTGGTATGTTGTTGTCAAGCATGCTTTTTGATGTTATAAGTTGTTTAGATATGTGTTAAGGTTGTTTAGAGTGAGCCAAAGTGTTATATGTTGGACCTAGAGGTTATTACAGGCCTCTATGTACCGGTACGAGTACCTAAGGATCAATATACGGGGTCTGGTGAGGCTCAAACCATCGAAATAAAATAGAGTGTATTGGTACACCTAGCCACCTTATCGGTACGCCTTGAGGAAATTTTGTACAAGTGTCGGTACACGGGTTTGAGTATCGGTATGATCCTTTCAATTTTAAAGAGTGTACCAATACGTGGGGTACTATATCAGTACGCGATTTGCTCACTGGAATTCTGAGTTTTTGAGAAATGCATGGGGGATCGGTACGGGGTCAAAGCCGTATCGGTACAGGTGAATTAACACACCGTATCGATACGATTGTAAGTTTATTAGTGCGTGTAGCCATTTTGTTTGTTAATCTGTATTGGTACGGGCTTGCCCGTACCGGTGTGCTATGTTGATTTTGAGTATGCCAGTTTGCTAAAGTTTGGAAATCTTGCAATTTGGTTCCTGATTGTTATGTATATAATCGAATGAGTTTCGATGATTGTTTTGAGTTGGAATTTATCATATGCGCATGAAATTGGACTAATAAAGATTGGGTAATTTAAAGACCCTAAAATTTGTAGAAATTACATTTTGGTCCCTAATGCATAATGTTGAGCAATTGTACCCCGTTTTGAAATCTGAATTCAATGTGACATTTTCGCTTAAGCATGTTCACTTTAAGATAATAATTCAATGCATTTATAAAAGATAAAAAGAAAATAATGGGCTCAGTTTAGGTTATTAGCTCAGGTTTGCTTCAGCAAACCTAATGTGATTCTTTTAGTCCAGTTTTGGCTAGGCCGAGCTAAAAGGTGTTACAGGTCCCTAGCCTGGCAGTAGGATACTCGAAATCATTAGTTGAGATCCTCTCAAGTATGCCAATAGACAATGTATAATTTTTGTCAAGTATCGAACCATTTGTCGAAGCATCAACCACAATCTTGGCATGAGCATTGAGTCCATTGTAGGAGGTCTCCATCTGGGTCCAATTTGGGAATCCATGCATGGGGCACCTCCTCAACTGGTCCTTGAATCTCTCCCAGCATTATATAGGGTCTCATCATCATCCTGCCTAAACGTAATGATCTCACTCCTCAATTTGGTAGTGAGTTTAGGAAGCTGGAATTGCATCAAAAATTGCTGGCATAAATCTCCCCATGAAGTGACAGAACCAGGTGGCAAAGAACTAAGCCACGTTTTTGCTCTATCTTTCAAGGAAAATGTGAACAATTTTAGCTTCACTGTATCTTTTGTTACTCCATGCTATTGAAATAGATGGCAAACTTCCATGAATTGCTTCAAATGTTGCCTCTCCAATAGGTGCTCCATCAAATTATCCTACATTCAAAAGCGTTTTTATCATTACCGATTTAAGTTCAAAATTTGGTGTATTTACCTCTGGACCAATCCGTCCTGGCATCAAATTGTCTATGTTCGGTGCCGAGAGTTCTCAGATAGGTCTCTCTTCCTCCACATTAACGATTGGGCCAGCAGGTGCAGTTGGTATCCTATTATGGATTGGTGGATTTCCTAATTGTTTGGGTTATTGTTGCGCGTAATAAGTGCTACGCAAATGTGCAAGTATACACGTCGCAAGTTATAGTATAAAAGATATCGTCTCCACAGGGATTGGTGCCACTTCAAGAATCTAGTCTCTTGCACTATAAAAAGTAAAAACACAAGTAAAGGATTATAGAAGTTTAAACTAATAACTAATCTAGAAAGCAATTAAGTAAATGAAAAGATGAATTCAATTGAGAGAGATAGGCTAGGTTATCGTGAGTTGAGGTGTGATAGCCGATTGGATTGCCTTGGTAAAAGAGTGCACGGGCAACTCAGTTGCCGTGGCAACTTGCACGACGGGGTTGCCTTGGCAACTAATTAATGGTTGCCTGGGCGACTAGTTGGGCAACTACTTGGGCGTCTGGGCAGCAACTTCAAGGTTCAGCGGAGCGTTCTTCAATGGTTTCTTCTTATCCCTAAGTCGAAACTCTAGCTACTTGTGCATGCCTTGATAATACATCCCTGCGTGAATCAAGGGTGAACAACAACCAATCTTGCACTCCTCTTAGCCGTTGAAATCCTTAACTTATTCCTAAGCCGGATTAATCTTCACCATCATTGGATTGCATAAAGATCATATTCATTCGTTTCTTGAATCTAACTCTCCCGATATTAGATAAATGGATGAAATCACGAGATCCTCTCCCAATTCACCCGCAAGCAATAATAAGAACCAAGAATGAATAAACCTTGAAATAGAAAAGTGCAACTCTTATTACCTAAACAAAAACCAATAGTTTCTCACAACCACAAAACACAATAACCATAGCCAAGTAAATTTAGTTCATGGCTAGGTTCCAAAGAAACACAAGATAAACAATCCCTAGCATGAACCCAATCGAACAAGGAAGAAAAGCTGAAGCTTGTCGAAAATTCCCCTTTGCTTCCTCTCTTGGTCTTGTCGAAATTCCCTCTTGCTCTCTCTATTCATCTTGTCGAAATTCCCTTGATATTTATAGGGCTAGGCCAAAGTCCTTCTTTGAGGAGGAGTTTGAGTTGGAATTAAATTATCTTTAAAGAATATAATTCTTTATTATAATTTTATTCCTATTAGAACTTCTCCTATCTTCTTGGAATTTAATTCTTCTTTAATCTCTGCATGGCACTCAAATCCCTTTGGGCTTGGGCCTTGCTCCATGTCATCTTGGGCTTGTAAAATCATGAATTTCGACATCCCTGTTGCATTTAGTTTTTGTCGACAAATGCCATGGCAACTGGCTCGGCGTCTCCTTCATGCATTACCCTGGCATCTAGCTCGGCATATCCTTCATGCATTGCCCTGGCAACTAGCTTGGCATTGCTTTGGCAAGTGATCCTGCACATACACACACAAAGCACACCAAAGCAGCATCTTTTCCACAAAAACTACCAATTTATGTAATCAAGCTCAACTATGGAAGGAAACATGGATTAATGCATGAATGGCTAACTATGCAACTAATATGAGCCTAAGTCTAACAATAATATGAGTAAAAAGGGTAAGAAAAATAGTACTTTTGAACACTTATCACACCCCCAAACTCGAACTATTGCTTGTCCTCAAGCAATGCAAACTCATAATTACCTGCCAATACTTCAATTTTCACAAACTCAGCTTTGAACTTGATTTCAATTCTCTGAACCGGGGCACAAAGTATGATTGGCTTTTTATTTTTCAGAAAACTGAGGAATTACTCGGAATCAAACTATAATGCTTGTGAGTGTGTGCGGAGTTGTGTGCAAGTTGATTTTTCGGATTCTATGCAAACAATAGGTTTTCAAATTACTTCATTGGGTTCTTTTTAACATGTTTTAACTAAAGCCAATTTCGGGCACCTCTAGTGTTTTGTTTTTAGTTTTCTTAAGTTAATTTAATCGACTAGAGCCGGTTTCGGGCACCTCTAGTTAAAAAAAAATTTTAACTCCTCCTAGAGCCAGTTTTGGGCACCTCTAGTGATCAATTTTTTTAGCACATGCTAGAGCCAATTTCGGGCACCTCTAGCATTCATCCAATTTTTATTCTAATCCCCCAATTTGTTAATTATCGACCTAAGTTTACTAGAATTCCTTAAATCAATCAAACCACAACAGTGTTTCATCAAATTTAGCATCATAGTAAAATTCTAAGTTTTTCCATGGTTATCCTAGAATAAAAATTCTATCAATTAAGTGCATTGGCAAAGTCATCATCGAATATTCATCAAATCTAAGCAATTCTTGTTCCAATTTAAAGGCATGGCAAGCAATTTATGTATCCTAAATGTAATACTTAAGTGAATGTAACTCAACATGGTAACTACTAATTACAATCCCCCCCAAACTCGAGCGAAGCATTGTCCTCAATGCATGCATAAAAATACCGAAAATAAAAATAAAAATAAAAATGCATACGAGGACTTACTCCGAGAGTTCGTCATCGTAGATGATTAGTTTCCTTCTAGTTGGCGTCTTGATTTTCTTGCTTGAACGCGATGGTTGTTTTCTTGTTGCTGGTGGTGGAATCGATCCTCGTGCGGGGTTGTCCTCATCATCCTCTTCATCAATGTCAATGGCTTTTCGCTTGGAGGATACAATTGGTGCGGTCTTTATTGGTTCAATGGAGGACTCGTCCGAATCTGAAAAATCAGAAAATGATTCCGTAGGAGTTGATTCGGGCATAGGTGCTTTACCTTTGGCTTTTGCAGTGGTTGCCGGGATGTCGTCAGGGTTGGTTGTCGTGGCGTCAGCTTCCTTGGTTGCCGTGGTGACTGCTTCATTGGTTGCCGGGGCAAGAATCTCGGCGGGAAAGATTGGGAACGGCACATGATTGTCCGGGTACTTTTCTAGGATGACTTGAGTGATGGCATTGTTGTGCTCCTTCATGTACCGCATGAACATTAGTTGCCGATCTTCAATTTGCCTTAGGCGGCTTGTCAATGGGTTCAAAAGTGCTTCAAAGTGTCTCGGGATTAATGGCCGAGTTGCCCTGGCGTTAGGTGCTTGGGCATTAGGGATTGCCGCTGCGGCAGAAGTTGCCGTGGCAATTGGAGGCCTTGAAGAATCTCCCGGTGCCTCTCCCATTAGCTTTCGGATTAGTGCTTGATTCCAACCAGACTTGGGTAGGGCCTTTTCATCGGTGGACTCACTCGGGACATGCATCTCCTTGCAAAGATTAGAAATTAAGCAAGGGAAGAAAAGGTAACCCTTATCTTTTGAGCTGTATACAAAAATCTCATCACAAATAATTTTTCCAATGTTAATGATATGATTATTCAAAATAGAATGTATGAGCAAAAGACGTGGTATATCAACGGTAGTATTGTGTGTGGAGGGCATTAAAGAAGTTTTAACAAACTTATTCCATAGTTTTGCCTCGGGTTTAAGCCGAAGGCGATTTACCGTGCCCTTGTATTTACCGTCGTTCCAATGAGTTCCCGGTTGAGTGAGTTCTTGAAGCACCTTGTCGAGTTGCTTGGGATTGATTTGGTCAACGAAGGCTTGATGCTTGTCTTTCTCAATGTAAAGTCCGTAAAAGGTGTTGATGCTTTCGGGACTTATAAGTATGGCCTTGTCACGAACAAAACATAAGGATTATCCGGGTTAGGTGAGTGAGCATAGAATTCTCTTACCCATGAGATGTTACCCGGTTCCGGTTGATGGCAAAAGATTTGCCACTTTTGATGTGCAATCCTCTTGAAGATGAATGGTTCAAGGCCGAAATCTTGATGAGAGTTAGAGTATTCAAAGCCTTGTTCTTCATGAATCTTCCGGCTTTCAAACTTGGATTGAAATCTTTCTTGAACCGCCGGTGTAGCAAACTTCTTGTATCTTGGTTCTTTGGAGGAACTTGGATGAACTAAAAGTTTAATCTTGGATGCCATGTATGACCTTGGTTGTGAGTAAAAACAAAGAAAAGAAAAGAAACTAAAAAGTTGCAAGATAGAAAGTAGGAATAGGTTAAGGGTGATGGGTTTTATAGAAAAGATAGGTGGTTGGGATTTGGGGGAAATCGAAAAAAAAGGGTTTAAGGTTTGGTAGGAATTTTCGACAAAAAGGGTTTTGGTTAGGATGAATTGGAGGCTTTATATAAGCCTTAGATTCAGCCCATTAGTTTCCTTGTTGAAGATGTTTTCCTACTTGGTTTAGAATTCCTTCTTTCTCTTGAACTTCCTTTCCTACAATTCAAAAACAAATCAAATAAGGATTAAAATTAAAGATAAACTAATAAAGAAAATAAATAAAGATGTGTAATAGTATTTTTAGACTTGAATAAAAAAAATCTATCCTAAAACTACTAATAATCGGCAAAATAATAAAATAAAAAAAAATCGAAAAAATGAAAAATAAATAAAATAATTAAATAATCGACAAAAAACAAAAATAAAAATAAATAAAAATAAAAATATCAAAAGGGAGAGCATGCTCATGCATCTCCTAAATTTACCACTTCCTTGTTACGTTCCATATGGGCACCATTGTAGTGCTTCAATCTTTGTCCATTAACTTTGAATTCATGGTTGTCAGAGATGGGCTTGATTATCACGGCACCATGAGAGAATGGTTTGACGACTTCAAATGGTCCCGACCATCTTGATTTCAGCTTTCCCGGGAAAAGTTTTAGCCGAGAATTGAATAGGAGAACTAGTTGCCCTAGCGTGAATTGTCGTGGCAATAGTTTCTTGTCGTGCCATCGCTTTATTCTCTCCTTGTAGATTCGTGCATTGTTATAGGCGAGTGCACGGAATTCTTCTATCTCATTGAGATCCATCAAACGCTTTTGTCCGGCACTTTCCCAATCCATATTCACGGTCTTGATTGCCCAGTACGCCTTGTGCTCGATTTCCACCGGTAGATGACATGTTTTACCATAGACAAGCCGGAAGGGGGACATACCTAATGGTGTTTTGAATGCAGTGCGAGATGCCCAAAGTGCGTCATCTAGTCTTAATGACCAATCCTTCCTTGAGGGATTTACAACTTTCTTGAGTATTCCCTTCAACTCCCAGTTGGAAATTTCTGCTTGCCCGTTGGTTTGTGGGTTATATGCCGTGGCGATCTTGTGTGATATGCCGAAGCGTTGCAACATCTTGGCAATTAGTCTATTGTCAAAATGCTTGCCCCCGTCGCTGATAATTGCTCTCGGCATCCCAAACCGTGTAAATATGTTTTTCTGCAGGACTCGTTGCACGGTCTTGGAATCGTCGTTGGGAACTGCAGCTGCCTCTACCCATTTAGACACATAGTCGACGACGAGTAAGATGTAGAGGTTGCCGAATGAAGATGGGAAAGGTCCCATAAAATCGATCCCCATACATTGAACAGTTCCACCTCGATGATGTTCGAGCGGCATCTCATGTCGTCTAGAGATATTGCCCGTCCTCGCAACGATCACATTGCTTGTAAAAAAGTCTTGGGCATCTTTGTACAATGTTGGCCAATACAAACGGATTGCAAGACTTTGGCCACGGTACGAGTTCCTCCAAAATGTCCTCCATAGGGTGAAGAATGGCATTGCGGAGTACATTCTGTTGCTCTTCTTGAGGACATCGGCGTATAACCTGATCTCGCACATTGTTTAAACAAAAGAGGCTCGTCCCAAAAGTAATGCTTAGCATCATGGCGGAACCGCTTCTTCCCTTGGTGAGTAATGCCATAAGGAAAAATACCACAAACAAGGAAGTTAACTAAATCCGCGTACCAGGGTATTGCCGAGGTATGTGCCGCCGTGGCGACTGCTCCCAAGATTGCCGGGGCGTGCGCATCAAAGACTGCTGCGGCGTCGAGAGTTGTCGAGGCGTGTGCATCCATGGTTGCCGAGGCGTCATGGGTTGCCGAGGCATCTAGGGTTGTTGAGGCGTTAAGGGTTGCCGATGCAATTAAAATTTGTTCATCCGGGAATGCATCGCATATCTCTAGATCCGTGTCCTCCTCCCTATTGCGTTCCAAACGTGATAAGTGATCGGGCACTTGATTTTCTGTTCCTTTCCTGTCCTTAATTTCAATATCAAATTCTTGTAAAAGTAATATCCAACGAATCAAACGAGGTTTAGCATCCTTTTTAGCAAATAAGTATTTGATTGTCGAATGGTCCGTATGAACAATTACCTTTGTACCAATTAAATTGGATCGGAACTTGTCAAATGCGAAAACTACAGCTAGTAACTCTTTCTCCGTTGTTGTGTAATTCACTTGAGCACCATTAAGAGTTTTACTAGCGTAGTATATCACATGGAAGGTCTTACCTGTGCGTTGGCCTAGGACTGCTCCTACCGCGAAATCACTTGCATCACACATGAGCTCAAAAGGTAGTGTCCAATCTGGTGGAACGACAATGGGTGCCGAGGCAAGCTTTTTCTTTAGGGTTTCGAATGCTTGGGGTGCAAGAATCATCAAAATCGAAGACTTTATCATGTTCAAGCAGATTACACAAGGGTTTAGTGATTTTAGAAAAATTATGAATGAACCTCCTGTAAAAACCTACATGTCCGAGAAAACTTTGAATTCCTTTAACCGAATTTGGTGGGGGTAATCTCTCGATCACGTCCACCTTGGCTTTGTCTACTTCAATTCCCTTGGATGAAATCTTGTGGCCGAGCACTATTCCTTCATCTACCATAAAGTGGCATTTCTCCCAATTTAGGACTAAGTCCGTTTCTTCGCATCTTGCTAACACCCTCTCTAAATTGCCGAGACAGCCGTCGAAGTCATTACCAAAAACCGAAAAATCATCCATGAAGATCTCAAGAAAGTCTTCGACCATGTCTGAAAAGAGTGCCATCATGCATCTTTGGAAGGTTGCCAGGGCGTTACACAATCCGAGCGGCATCCTTCGGAAGGCATAAGTACCGTATGGGCATGTGAAGGTTGTCTTTTCTTGATCTTCTGGTGCTATGGCAATCTGATTGTAACCTGAATAACCTTCAAGAAAACAAAAAAAGGGTTTACCTGCAAGACGGTCAAGCATTTGATCAATAAAGGGTAATGGGAAGTGATCTTTCCTAGTGGCTTTGTTTAGCTTTCTATAGTCCATACAAACCCTCCAACCGGTCACAGTCCTGGTTGGGATAAGTTCATTATTTTCATTGCTTACCACTGTTATACCTCCCTTTTTCGGTACACATTGTACCGGACTTACCCACGTACTATCAGAGATAGGGTATATAATGTCGGCGTCAAGCCACTTGATGATTTCTTTCATTACAACCCCTTTCATGGCATGATTCAGTCTCCTCTGGGCCTCAATTGAAGGTTTGTGATCATCTTCCAACAAGATCTTGTGCATGCACACCGCCGGGCTAATTCCCTTCAAGTCGGCAATTGTCCACCCTATTGCCTTTTTGTGTAGCTTCAACATTTTGATCAGCTTCTTTTCCTGCTCAGGCTGTAACTTAGAAGAAATAATTACAGGCAATGTATTATCGGTTCCTAAGTATGCATATTTTAGTTGCTCTGGTAATTGTTTCAACTCAAGAATTGGTGGTTGTTCAATAGAGGGTTTTTCGAGCTTACCTTCCTTACCTGAGTAGCCCAGTGGTTCAAAGTATGTACCTGGTCGATTGACTAGCCAATTTGCCTCTTCTGGTTGTTCCTCATCGACCGGTTCTTCATACTCCTCATGTTCCTCTTGGTCGGCAATGTAGTTGCCGAGGCAACTAAATTCCTCATCGAAGTTAAACTCTGCCGTGGCATGAAGTAGTTGGCATTCTTCTGGATCATCGGCATGCCTTAGTGTTTGGAACACATTTAGTTTGACCTGCTGGTCATTCACCCTCATTGTGAGTTCTCCCTTTTCAACATAATCAAGGTTCTCCCTGTTGCTAGGAATGGTCTCCCGAGAATGATGGGTGCATGCTCATCTGCTTCACAATCCAAAACAATAAAGTCAGCGGGAAAAATAAATTTATCGACTTTTACCAGTATGTCTTTGATTTTTCCCTCTGGATGCACATAGGATCTGTCAGCTAGTTGCAGCATGACTGTTGTAGGTCTTGCCTTCCCGATTCCTAGTTTTTGGAAAACCGATTTAGGCATCAAGTTTATGCTAGCCCCAAGGTCGCATAGTGCTTTCCCGACATAGTGATTTCCAATAGAACAGGGTATTGTGAAACTTCCGGGATCCTTTAACTTAGGTGGCATACGATTGTGCAACATTGCCATGCATCCCTCTGTCGCGGCAACTGTTTCAAACTCTCCTAGCCTTGTTCTCTTGGACACAATGTCTTTAAGGAACTTGGCATAGTTTGGCATTTGTTCAATTGCTTCCACCAGTGGCAAGTTGTTGTGGACTTGCTTTAGGATATCAAGAAACTTCTTGAATTGGTATTCTTGCTTTTGTCGCTTCAACCTTTGTGGGAATGGTGGTGGAAGTCGGATATCTTCGATCCTTTCATTGGTTTGAAACCTGATTGACGGCATTGCCGGGACATCTGGAGTTACCGAGGCGTTATCAACTGGGGTTGCCGAGGCATGTTTATCGCAAGTTGCCGAGGCGTCGTCGGTTGCTGAGGCATGTTTATTGCCGGTTGCCGCGGCAATTCTCGGTTCAGCATCCGAGGCTTTGCCGCTAGGTTCGTCTTGATCTTTTTGTGGAGTTTTGTTTGACGAGCGGGTTTGAACCTCTCTAAGTTGTTGGCCACTGGTGGTGATTGCCTTACATTGCTCATGGCAGTTCCTCTTGCAACTTCAGTATCGCTAGGTAAACCTCCTTGTGGTCTAGTGTTGAGATTTAGAGCAAACTGTCCGACTTGATTTTCCAATGATTTGATTGCAGCCTCTTGGTTTTGCAATCTCATCTCGGTCTGTTAATAAAAGCATCAGTTCTTTTTATGAAATTACTATTCTCAGCCATATAAGATTCAGTTTTCATCATAAAAGCATTTAGAGAATTTTCCAAAGAACTAGATGTTGTCGGTTGTTCTTTGCGGCATCATTGCCGTGGCATATTCTCTGGAATCTCGATGCTTGTGCATTCGATTGTTACGGGTTTAGAGCATTGTTGGGATTACTCCATGAAAAATTCGGTGCTTCTTCCAAGCTGGATTGTATGTATTGGACATCATGTTGTTGCTCGATTGTAATTCCCACAGAGAAGTTTGGATTCGGATTTCGCATACATTCGGAAGAATTATGGTTATCACCACATAACTCGAAAAAGAATCCATTACCTTGACTTCATGTGTGTTGTTTGGTTTTTGCATGTTCGGACCATCTTGGTTAAAGCGGCCAATTGTGCCGAAATTGAATCTGATGATCCTAGTTCATGTATTGTGGCTTGGCATCTAACTCCTCCTCTTCTAGTAGATGGGAATTGATAGTCATTCTTGGCCAGCCTGTTTAAGATTTGCATTGCTTCCTCCGCGACTTATCTAGGAGTATGCCGTTTTGCCGAGGCATCTAGCATCATCCTTGTTGGTGTATTCACGGTGTTGTAAAACATTGTTACTTGAGTCCACACCGGGAATCCGTGTAGGGGGCATTTGTGTAGAAGTTCTCTATATCGCTCCCAAGCCTCGTACATGGATTCATCATCTGCTTGCCGAAA
Organism: Hibiscus mutabilis; assembly: GCA_019671005.1. Lineage (NCBI taxonomy): Eukaryota > Viridiplantae > Streptophyta > Magnoliopsida > Malvales > Malvaceae > Hibiscus > Hibiscus mutabilis. Next base: position 20,468,194 of record CM033728.1, on the reverse strand, counting down.
AAGAAGTAATGTCGTTGAAGCTTATCGATTAAATTTGTAGGATTAAATCTAGCAAGGAAATCACGACAAAGATCAGTCCAAGATGCTATAGATCCGCAGAATGCTATTCAGCCATGCTTTCGCCTATCCCTCGGTGAATAGGGAATAATCTTAATCGTAGGACATCGGGGTGACTTCGTGTATCTTGAACGAGTTGCAAATCTCGAGGAAAGATTTCAGATGTTGTCGTGCATCTTGATTCTTTGAGCCGCCAAATTGACCTATTGTGTTGATCATATTAAACATTACGGTTTCAACTCAAAGTGGTCGGCTTCAATTTCAGGTGCGACAACTCCGGGTTAAGTCCATCAAGATCTTCTTCAAGATAGTCTCGAATAGTTCTGTTTCGTGCAAGAATCACTCCTTCTTCTGCTTTCGAACATCTTGATTCATATTGCCGTCTTGATTTGCCATTGCTTCTCTTATCCTTCGTCTAAGTCTTTGTAAGGTTCGTTCGATTTGGATCAAAGGGATATTCTGGTGAAGTCGGTCTCGCATACTGGTCATATACCAATGCAAAACCAAAGTTTGTTAGCCCTTAGAATTTTAAACAAGAAAAGTAAAAAGAAAGTGCAAGAAAGTAAAAACAAAGTCGCTATTGCCAATCCCGACAACGGCGCCAAAAACTTGTTTTGCTGCGTAATAAGTGCTACGCAAATGTGCAAGTATACACGTCGCAAGTTATAGTATAAAAGATATCGTCTCCACAGGATTGGTGCCACTTCAAGAATCTAGTCTCTTGCAATTGTAAAAAGTAAAAACACAAGTAAAGGATTATAGAAGTTTTAACTAATAACTAATCTAGAAAGCAATTAAGTAAATGAAAAGATGAATTCAATTGAGAGAGATAGGCTAGGTTATCGTGAGTTGAGGTGTGATAGCCGATTGGATTGTCTTGGTAAAAGAGTGCACGGGCAACTCAGTTGCCATGGCAACTTGCACGAATGGGTTGCCTTGGCAACTAATTAATGGTTGCCTGGGCGACTAGTTGGGCAACTACTTGGGCGTCTGGGCAGCAACTTCAAGGTTCGGCGGAGCGTTCTTCAATGGTTTCTTCTTATCCCTAAGTCGAAACTCTAGCTACTTGTGCATGCCTTGATAATACATCCCTGCGTGAATCAAGGGTGAACAACAACCAATCTTGCGCTCCTCTTAGCCGTTGAAATCCTTAACTTATTCCTAAGCCGGATTAATCTTCACCATCATTGGATTGCATAAAGATCATATTCATTCATTTCTTGAATCTAACTCTCCTAATATTAGATAAATGGATGAAATCACGAGATCCTCTCCCAATTCACTCGCAAGCAATAATAAGAACCAAGAATGAATAAACCTTGAAATAGAAAAGTGCAACTCTTATTACCTAAACAAAAACCAATAGTTTCTCACAACCACAAAACACAATAACCATAGCCAAGTAAATTTAGTTCATGGCTAGGTTCCAAAGAAACACAAGATAAACAATCCCTAGCATGAACCCAATCGAACAAGGAAGAAAAGCTGAAGCTTGTCGAAAATTCCCCTTTGCTTCCTCTCTTGGTCTTGTCGAAATTCCCTCTTGCTCTCTCTATTCATCTTGTCGAAATTCCCTTGATATTTATAGGGCTAGGCCAAAGTCCTTCTTTGAGGAGGAGTTTGAGTTGGAATTAAATTATCTTTAAAGAATATAATTCTTTATTATAATTTTATTCCTATTAGAACTTCTCCTATCTTCTTGGAATTTAATTCTTCTTTAATCTCTGCATGGCAATCAAATTCCTTTGGGCTTGGGCCTTGCTCCATGTCATCTTGGGCTTGTAAAATCATGAATTTCGACATCCCTATTGCATTTAGTTTTTGTCGACAAATGCCATGGCAACTGGCTTGGCGTCTCCTTCATGCATTGCCCTGGCATCTAGCTCGGCATATCCTTCATGCATTGCCCTGGCAACTAGCTCGGCATTGCTTTGGCAAGTGATCCTGCACATACACACACAAAGCACACCAAAGCAGCATCTTTTCCACAAAAACTACCAATTTATGTAATCAAGCTCAACGATGGAAGGAAACATGGATTAATGCATGAATGGCTAACTATGCAACTAATATGAGCCTAAGTCTAACAATAATATGAGTAAAAAGGGTAAGAAAAATAGTACTTTTGAACACTTATCAGTTATCATTGGCTCCTCTATTTCCTTGATGTGCCATTTCTCAAGCTTTTATTTTTAACCTCCGTATGGTTCTTTCAATTTCTGGGTCGTATGGCCAATCTTCCACCAAAGGGTACTTTCTGGTCATACACTAGTTAAAACAAATAAATAAAATGAAAAAAATAACAAAATAAATGAAACAAGTAAAAATCAAAATAATAAGTTCCGTTGTAATCCCCAGTAATGACGCCAAAAACTTTTCAATTGTTGCTAACGGTCGGCAAATAATTGAATATTTGTGTAAAATTGCAAGAAAATAATGCTAAGGTGAGTCTTATGCATGCAAGTATACACGGTCAACAAATAGTACAATAGTAAGATGAGTATTGAATCCATAGGGATTGACCAAGAACTTATTTGCTTAATGTTACTTGGTTGTAAGAAAATAAAAGTGTTTGAAATGATTTGGATTTTTTATTGAAAATATAGCAAAAACAAAGTAGTGAAAATGGAAGCAGTCTGACAACGAAAGTGTATTCGAATGAATGATGAGTGTTGGAAGGGGATGTCTGGATTTCACGCTACTTATGCTAGCCTTTAATAATATCTTGCCTTGGTTTTATTGCTGAGCGGATTAAAGGTAGTAGTGCCTCTGTCAATAGTAATACCCTAAGTTAACCATGAAAAAACCCCTGTATGTCTATAGTGAAGCTTTTTGTTAATTAATTCGATTATGTGCCAACCTTTACTTTTACGGGGTAGACTCACTTTCGAAGTAAGTTCACCTACTTGAACATCTTCTGTCAAAGCTTTTCACCTTAGTATCTGGAAACTGATCGTTGCCCCTTAAGTTAGTTAAGATATTAAGATGAAATAAGCACACAATGCCAACTATCGTATGGCAAAGAATTTGAGAAAATTAAGTGCTAGCAGATAGAAAATAACACCAAGGCATTTAGATTATTAAAAAACAAACATAAAACTGGCATTAATCGCAAACATTCCTCAACCAACTGTAAAAGCTTAGTTCATGGTAGGGGGTCCATCCACAAAATATCATCATTTCTCATCATCATTTTGAAATAAAAACAAAAAAACTAAGAGAATAGGCAAGAAGGAGATCTATCAATGCAGCCTTTCGAATGCTCCAGAGCTCTCGGTCTTAGCTGGTCAAACCACGTTGCCTCTCGGTTCACCACAATGCAGCCTCTCTTCAATCCCCTCTCAAGTGTTGGCCTGAGCTCCTTTAAATAGGCTTGCGTGGAAACCCTAGGATAAGCTTTTGAGTTTGAATTTTGAATGCGCAAAGGAATAAGTCGCGTTATCCTCTTATCCCGGTTTGAATCCCAAGGCTGACGTGTACAAGTTTCAACAGCTACCTTTACCGATCATCGGACGTCAATCCTTTGCCAGTTGAGCTTGGCATTGTTTGGTCCATCTATGCCAACTACTACTTGACAATTATCTTGCTTTCTTTCCTGTGTTATCTGCCATGCCTGTCTGCCTATGAACTGCATCAATACCAGCAAAAACAATCTTCCTCATTGGCAATAGAATAGCTCCTAACTCCTTATGCAAATGCATGATTTTAACTTATAAATGCAACTAAATGCAAGCATATCTACTTAAAGACAAGAAAAATCATTGTTAAATAGCATGAAAATCAGTACTTTTAGGGAGTTAATAACCGACCTTGTGGAGAACACGATAGGGTCCAAAATATTTTGGTCCCAGCTTTTAATGTCATTGTAAGCAAAGATAGATTTATTGATATGGCTGTAAACGAACAAAAACCCAACTTTCTTCCTCTAAATTCAATTCACGACGATGCTTATCAGCTTGATTTTTCATATGGGGCTGTGCTTGTTGCAAATTACCTTTTAAGACACGAAGTAGTTCATCTTACTCCAGTAATTTTCAATCCAATTGAGCATTACAAAAACTGCCTTCCAAATAAGTTAATATCATATGGGGTCATGGTCGTACAAAGCTTAAAATAGAGTTATTCCAGCGGATGTCTTGTATGCGGTATTATACCAATATTCTGCCCACACCAAATAGTGCTCCCATTTACTCGGATCATCCCCAGTCATACAATGTAAGTACATTTCAAGACAGCGGTTCAAGGCTTCCGTTTGGCCGTTTGATTGAGGGTGATAAGCCAAACTAAAACACAATTTTGTTCCTTGGAGACGAGCCAATTCTGTCCACAGCTCACTCAAAAATAATCTATCTCAGTTGCTAACAATACTACTTGGAATTTCGTGAAGTTTGATAGCCCCTTGGTTAAAATACGAGCCACAAATACAATATCAAAGTGACGAGGCAAACTAAAAAAAATGGTCATATTTAGTGAAGCGATCAATGACAACCAATGTAGCTTTCTTACCATTGGATTTGGGCAGACTGGTAATGAAATCAAGAGATATATCCTCAAAAACTTGGCGTGGAATGGGAAAAGGTTGAAAAAGCCCCGCCGAAGTTAAACTTTCTATTTTCATACGTTGCCACACTTGGCATTCCATGACAAATCTACGAATATCCTTGCGCATGCCTATCCAATAAAAACTTGCTGCTAAATGATGAAATGTTCGTGTAATCCCAGCATGACCCCCTATTACAGAACCATGAAATTCTCGTAATAATAATGTACGGATTGCAGTTTCATTAGGGACCAAAATTTGACCATGGATCAAAATCAACCACCATGTTCTTCATGATGCAGAAAATCAATAGGAGTTGTTTGAATGTTGGTTCGGAGCTGGTGAATCTAAACATCTGTAGCACTAGCAGCTCGGATAGCATCAATAATACCCAAAATTGGACGCGAAAAAGCCATAAGACTAGCTCCAATTTCCCTTGATAAGGCATCAGCGACATTATTGAGTTTGCCAGGACGATACTGAATTTCAAAGTCATACCCAATCAACTTCGAAAGCCAATGTTATTGCGCGGGTGTTTGAATAACCTGTTGTGTCAATTCACGAAGAGAACGTTGGTTGGTTAGTATCACAAACTTGTGCCACACAAGATATTGACACCATTTTGACAAGACTTATGTGATGGCATACATTTCTCGATTGTATGTGGAAGCATGTTGCATTCAAGGACAAAGTTTTTGACTAAAATATATCAGTGGTCTGCCGGTTTGAGTTAAAATAGAGCTTATTCCCGTACTGGAAACATCTGTCTCAACCTAAAATTCCTTATCAAAATCTAGTAGTTCGACCACATGGGTTGAAGAAAGGCATTTCTTAAGTTGGCCCATTGTTGCCGGAGCCTCATTTGTCTGTTCAAACTATAACCCTTTGCGAAGCAAATCAAAAATTGGAGATGCAATAGAACCAAAGCCTTTTATGAACTTGTGGTACTAGCTAGCAATACCCAAGAATCCACGTACCTCTCAGATGGTAGTAAGGGTCGGCCAAGTGGTAATGATGTGAGATACAGTGGAATAAGGATCGAATGAAACAAGAAAATGAAATTAGTAGAATAAACAGACGATGGCAGAAAGAAGATTATAAAAATGGTAGCAAGTTTATTTGAAAATAGCTTATGGGCTTTCTGTGAATAGGATGGATTGTGGAGTAGATTTATGTTCTAGGAACCCTCTTGATCGCGATTGATCAAGCAACCATCATTATAGGCTCTAACCAACCCTCCAAGAATTGATTATCTTGGCAACCCATAGTGTGAAGAAAGAATAACCAACAATCTATTAAAGAAGATTGTGTTGAAACACTTCTGAAATTCACAAGAACTATCTTGCAAAGAAACGAAACTTAAAGAGTATTCTTGATTAAAATTCATGAAAGAAAATATTCATCTTGTTGTTTTTACAAGAGAAGAGGTTGTCCCCTTTTATAGTCTAAAGGAGGCACTAGAATTCCCTAAAAGATAGTTGATCATTCCCTAAATATTAGAACATGAATAGCTTAATAGAATGAATCCCCTAAAATCAGCATATGGATAGCTAATTAAAAGGAATCTTGTAACACCCCAAAAACCGGTCTAGTAAGAATTGGGTTTCGACGATAAGAAATTCTATATCAGGAAGGTCCAAATATTGTATTAACTTTATTTCTATGGTCAATTATACCGTATTGGACTCTAATCGAGTTAATTTATAGAATTTGGACCTAATTGAATTTCTTGAAAACAATTTAGTGACTAAATTGTGAAAATTAAAAGTTTGGGGTAACATTACAAGGTTTAGAAAGTTGAGGGACTACCCTCGTAATTTCCCTATTTTTGGGATAAATCACATCCTAGCTTGCCACCCATTCACGTGAAGGGAGCATGGGTGAAGTCAAAAGATGAGAATAGGGTGTAAGTAATTATTGTTCTCTTAAAATGATTGGAAAAGAAATTAATAATAAAGAAATAGGTTTCCTCACTATAAGGGAAACCATCCAGCCATTAAGCCTCCTGGAGTGTAAGTGTTCTTAACACTTTTATTATATGCCTCCTTTGTCTTAAGTCACCATCGAAACCATCTTTTCCATCTTTACTTTCCTTTTTAGTTGGAAACAAGCACCTCTATTGTCATCCCTTACCTCAAGCTTAAGCTAGAACCTCTATTGCTAGTTCAAGTTTTCTTTGATCTCGCAACACCATTGAATAGCCCTTGGATTGGTAAGATAAATCCCCCAAACGATTCCATGAATCCATGGATTATTGAAATTTAATTTTAGGTTTAGGCTATTGAAGACCATAGTTGCACCCATACTTCATAAGCTTAAATCTATGGAAGTTTTGTTAGTTAAAAGCCACTAAAAGTTTAGATATTGATTTTGAGTTAATAGTATTGATTTTAACATCTCGCTATTGTTTTACCTAGCTCAAGTGTTGGAGAAAGGAGGACCATGATCTCCTTCAAAGGCTAGGAACAAAGGAATTGTCATCCGAGACCTTGAGAGCTTCGAAAGATAAGGTGAGTGTAGTCGGAGTCCCGAGGATAGGTTAGGTGCCTTCCCCGATCTATTGAATATTGATTATTGCATTACTAACCTTTTTGTATTAAGGATATTGCATAAAACATGGTTGGAGGCCATATTGGTAAGTATTGTTGAGTATTGCATTGAATCATTGTCCGTAGCATCGTTATTGTTGTCACCAGAGTCATTGGAATATTGACATATAGAGGTTGAACATTGACCATTGCATATTGCTATTGAAACATTGTATTGAAATATTGTCACCAAAATATCACCATTGATATTGTTATTGAATCATTGCTATTGAAATATTGCTACCGGATCATTGTACCGAATCATTGCTATTGAAACATTGTTATTAGACTATTGATATTGAACCTTGGATTCGAGTGGACTTTGGATACAATTGGCATGCCATAGAATTCATGAGCTCATTGGTACGAACAGCTACAACCTTTATTATGGTTAGGAGGAGGTATGTTGTGTTTTGGTCATAAAGGTGAGGCAAAGGGACAAGACCACTATCGATTTGGTGAGGCGTAGGAATTCGCATATCCACACTCTCTACATCGATCCAAGGAAAACCTATTGCTATTGATTATTGATATTGTCTAAATATTGCTATTGTATTGATTATTGCCATTGCATCATTTATTGTTATCATATTAAACGTAGACTTGGACATATGGTCGTATTGTTACTATTGATGTTATTGAAGCATGGTTTAGATGTATTCATTTCAATTTGTACCGTTTATGACTACCTCACTAAGCAAAGTATGTCTAATGCATTCATTCTCTATGCATTTCAGGTTAACAAGGTTTGCAGTTAAGATCGGGCTAACTTGAGGTTTTGGCAAGTCAGCAAGCCATTATAGTAAAGTATGTCAACCCTACAAACTCCTAGAATGGTGGCATAATGGTTGCATAAGTCACTTTTGACTATATGGATGCATGTTTGTTGTGTATGCTTTTGGTATGTTTAAAAAAGCTAAAATGAGACTTTTGAAAACGGGTTAAAAGTGGTTAAAGTGTATATTTGGCCTAAATCTGGGAAAACTTAGTAAACAGATTCATTTGACCCTAAAATTTGGCATGCTATTAGACTTAAGCTAAATATACTTACCGGTACAATTTAGTAGGATTTGGATAAGGTTTGGTTGGGTAAATGGCTATTAAACCAGATAAAAATTGATATTACAGGCCCTGCCGTACCGATACGGGTAGTGGCGTACCGGTACGATATTGCATATTTTGACCCAGGTTAAAGGGTGTATCGATACGTATTGAGGCGTACCGGTACGGGTTTTTGGATCGAGAATTTTGGTTATAACAGGGCATCGGTATGGGTATAGGGCGTACCGATCCCTTCCTCGTACTTATAGTCTCGTACCGATACGTCTTCTTGTGTAACACCCTGAATTTGGGCCTAGTTGTTAGACGGATCGATTAGACGGTCTGGGAGAACTAGATTAGGAAATTCGAGTTAGTTTCGGGAATTAAATCTTAATAAATCATTTTTGGCTTAAATAAAATATGGAAAATGCTAGAAAATACTTAATTAATATTTTAAGTATTTTGTAAATTCAATTTGAAGGAATTAAATCTGATTTTGGCACATTTTGGTCTGGTGACTAAAATGTAAAGTTTTCAAAACTATTTTTGGTGACTAAATCGTAAAAGGGTCAAAACTTCGAATCTTTAAGGAGTTAATTAACCAAATTTTTCCATCATATTTTCCCTTAATTTAGTAAATTTTAAAGAGTTTTTAGTTGGTTTTAAATATTAAAATAAATAGATTCAATAAAAGGATATTTTAATTACACAATTCATTTTCTCACGTAACTAATTTTGCTCTTACTTTTCTCTCAACTTTCTCAGCAGCCATACTATCATTTTCCTTCTAAAATTTCCAGGAATCAATCTCTTTTGATTTCCTTTATGATTCCCTACTTGATTTCTTTGATTCCTACAATAAAATCTATTTGGATTTCAACAATCTTTGCCTATTAAGGGAGAAATCAGCAATTAGAGGTGATTTTCATTTCTCTCCTCTAACTAAAGGTTCTTTAATGAAATTCCCAAGTTCTTGATCCTTTACAACTAATTTATGTTATGGAATTATGATTAAAACATGAATATGATGATTAAATTAAGGATCTATTTTGTATTGAATCTAATTGATTTAGATCCCTTTTAAGATGTGTTTTAATGTTGAAAGAATAGATTAATTAAAGAAATCCCGAAACTATGTGAATTGCTAATTTTCTAGGTTGTAAATAGTTAGATTTTGGTGTGATCTCGGTGTTGTAGAGTTACTGGAGGTATAAGGACTTTATAGGGATGTTAATTGATGTTGTTAAGATGTTAATATCAATAGGTTTTGGCTGGGCTTTGTTTATATGAAGTTTGGTGATGATTTTGGTTGTTTTCGAGAGGCGTTTGATGGTTTCTTGTGAGGCAGAGTTGTTTTGTTGGTTGTTGGAAGTTAGAGATGCATGGAAGTGTATTAATCTTCTGTTTTTGATTGGGTAAAGTAGGGGAGTTGAATCCTATAGCTTTTGGAGAGGTTATAGAAGATTTGGAAGCTTGATTCTCGCAACGGCAAGAAAGCTTTGGATTGTTGGTGAGTGGAAACGTGTTTTACTACTATTAAAAAGGTTTGAAAGAAGTTGTGGGGGTTTAGAATAAGTTTGAAACACTTATCTAAGCTCGAAAGTAAGTATTGGTTGAGCTCTATCTCATTTTCATTTTTGTAAAATATAATCTCATGCACATGTTTATAGATTTGATTACTTACTGTTATATGCAGCTTTTAGAAATGAAAGATGCTCCAAATGATCATACATGATGAGCTTTGAGTATAGAAAATGATTTATGAAAGCTTGTTGAGAATGCTAGAATACATGGTTTAATGTATTGGGAAATGGTTTAAATTGATGCATATGTAAAACAATAAGTTAATGTGGTTTTTATTGAGTACATTGGCAAGTGGTTGAGGTAAATTTTATCGGATATAATTGGCTAGCCATAGGTTAAAAGGCATTCTGATACATCTTGAGTCTTACCGGTACGAGTTTTTGGATCTATAATTTTAGTTATAACTTTTTATTGGTACGGGTATAGGGCGTACTGATCTTTTCCTCGTACTTATAGTCACATACCGATACGTCTTCTTGTGTATCGGTACTCCTTTGCGTCATTGGAATCTAGACATGGTATTGAGGCCTCCTGTACTAATACCATGTATCGGTATGTGTACAGTATTTTGTAATCGTTTTAACGGTCATCGACAGACTGATACGATAAAACCAATATTTGTACGACCATTTGAATTTATAAAATTATTAAGCCATATCGATCATAGCGTGTCAATACGGGGTGTCTCGTATCGATACGACCCCATATTGCAATAACTAACTTACCGAATCAGCTAAGGCATATCGGTACGGCCCAGCGCGTACCAATACCCATATTTTTAATACTGTTACTAAGGTTTAAAATAAATTTTGGAACTTTACAGTTTGGTCACTAAATCTTGTAAGAATAAATTGAACTAGTAAATGAACTCTGAATGATATGAAAATTTACAGATTCACTTTCTATAGCTCGAGCTACATTTTGGTAGGCTTAATTTCCGAAATGGACCCTTAATTTATCTAACTTATAGTTTAGTCCCTAAAACTTGTAAAAGTTTAAAATTGGTCCAAAATGGATAATTTATATATCGTACCGAACTAACGAACTTAATGTACTAAATATTGTATCGTACCAAACATATAATCTCATCAAATTACTGGTTATCGAATAAAATACCGTATCAAATATCGTTTTGTTCATCAGTAACATATTCTAACCCAGATTCCTACTAGGCCGGGAAAGGGTGTTACAAATCTCATGGAATATCTTAAAATACTAATAATTATGGTCAAAGATTTATGATCCAACTTTGCATTAATTTATTTTAATGTCTAATCTATCCAAAAGCTTTATATATTAGCTTTTGGGTTGAATTTACAAAAATCTCATATCCAGTTTTTTGCATGAGCAATCTTCACTAAAACGGACATATCTTGAGTAACCGACATCGGATTGATGTGTTTCAAGATACGTTGGAAAGGTAACTAAATGGACGTCAATATGTAAGGAGATAACTTGACCTAGAAATGCCCGAATCCCATCCAAAAATTCATGACAAGTAGGCTGATTTTCCAAACTTCAAGAGTAGCTTCAGCTTCGTGTCCAAGATGATTAGTTTCAACCCTCCTATGCATGTATCATTCCCCCACTCCTCAAAAGATTCGTCATCGAATCTAAACTTGCTATGAGAGAATGATCATTAACGTTAATCGAAAATGCTTCTTTGTCATAGGTGGAATGATCTAATTGGGCTCCTCTTAATGGTTTGACAAAATCCTAAAAAAATAAGACAATACTACTCGAACATTTGTTATGATTAGTCAAAACAAAATCACTCATGTTGTTATTTTTCTTATCTTTTTCTTTTAGGCTCTATGTGACTTTTACCTCGTGTAACTCCCCGAATTTGGGACTAAAAGTTAGCTCGGTAGAGTAGACGGTTCGAGTGAACCAGATTAGTCTATTCGATGTAGTTTCGTGAATTAAATCGTAATAAATATTTTTACACAAAATAAACTATGGAAAATGGTGAAAATACTTGATTATTATTTTAAGGGTTTTGGTAAACTCAATTTGATAAAATAGGGTTTGAATTATGGAAATTTTTTCCTAGTGACTAAAATGTAAACTTTGAACAATATTTTGGTGACTAAATTGTAAAAGGCTCAAAACTTAGAATTTTTAAGGAGTTAATTTACCAATTTTTTTAATCAAAATTTTCCCTTAATTTAGGATATTTTTTAAATGGTTTTAAAATACTTATTAAATAAAAATAAAATAGATTTTATTAAAAAGATGATTTACATTTCTCACGTAAGCACTTTTGCTCTCAACTTTTCTTTCAATTTTTCCAGCAGCCAAACTACCTCTCTTGCTTCATAATGATCAAGAATCAACTCTTCTTGACCTCATTTTGATTTCTCAATTGATTTCATTGATTTCTACATCAAATCTTACTTGTTTTCTTGGAGATTTCACTTAAATCATGCCAATTAAGGGGGAAGCCAACCATTAGAGGTGTTTTTTTGTTTCTCTCATCTAATCAAAGGTCCTTTACTAAAATTCCCAAGTTCTTGATCTTTTACAATTGTTTTTTGATGTGTGTTGATGAATAAATTAAGATTAAAAGGTTTAAGGTTAGTTTTGATAAAGAATTGGTGGATCTTTGTTATAGATCTAATTTGTGGTGGTTTTAATTGATGTAGATCACATCTAGATATGTTTTAATGTTATGAGAAAATATGTATAAAAGAAATCCCAAAACTAATTGAATTGCTAATTTTCTAGGTTATGAATAGTTAGATTTTGAGGTGTTTATGGAGTTATGATGTTGATGGAGGTATAAGATAAAGTTTCAAGTGTTTTTAGATGTTAATTTATATTGATTAGATGTTCAAATCGTTGGCTTATGGCTGGGCTTTGTTTAGGCTGTGTTTGGTGATGTTTTTGGTTATTTTAGTGAGGTGTTTTATGGTTTTTGGTGAGGCGATGTTGGGAATTGTTGTTGTTGGGATTATGGATGCATAATTATTCATTAATCCTCTGTTATTATGCGAATAAAATAGGGGAGACTGATCCTACAGTGATTGGTGAAGGTTTGGAAGCGTCAGACGCTTGATTTCGCATTGGCAAGTAAAGCTTTGTGTTGTCGATGAGTGGAAATGAAATTTACAGCGTTGTAAAGTTTTGAAAGTGAATTTTGGGGGTTTAGATTAAGCTTTAAATGTTTGTCTATGCTCGAAAGTAAGTATTAGACAATTTTGCTTTCAATTTCGGTTTTGCAAAGTTGATTTTCTCTTGCCTATGTTTATGATTTGATACCTACTATTTTATGCATGTTTTGGGAATGGATTATGATACAAATGATCTTATATTGATGATATTTGAGCATGGTAAATGCTTTATGAAAATTATTTTGATTTTATGGAACACATGGTTGTTGCATTGGAAATTGGTTTAAACGGTGCATATGAAAAACAGTGAGGTATCATGTTTAAAATGGAATATATTGGCAAGTGACAAGGATTAAATGTTATCGGATATAGTTTGCATGCCATAGGGTTTAAAATGCACTATAATAAGTCGCCTCATGTGTGTCGAGGGGTTGTGAATGTACCGTTTTCTCTCACTGATGGGTATTATACATCATAACCGTCGAGGGGTTTATTGTATTGTTTACTCCAGATAGATGTATGTTTAAGTGGTTTAAGGAACCACTTGTGAAATACATGTATCCGAGGTGTTTTGATAGAGGAAAGAATTGGTTTTGGGTCACTTCAATGCCAATATATGAATTAATGTATCATGATGGATGAATTATGTTTTGTATAATATGGTTTATACATGTTTTGCTCTTAAGCTTTTCTATTGGATGAATAAGCATGTGAAGGCTTAAATTGAGGTTTTGCATATGGGATTATGCATGATATCCATGATACATGTTTTGCATATAGTTTGTCTCAAAAGGTTTTAAATGCATTGATGAGTGTTTTTAAAAGCATCCCTCATTAGGCATTGTTTGCTTAAGCTCTTTTTTCTCATCATTGTAGAAAAGTGAGTTTCTAGGGCAGTAAGCGAGCAAGGAGGAATCCAAGAATCGATTTAGTTCAAGTATGGTTTTGATAAATGAACTTGTAGTAATAAAGGGTAATGTGACCAAGTTGTATTTGGGAGGGTTGTTTGCTTACTCCCTATTTTTTGGACATGTTCTATTTGGTATTTGGACTTGTATGAGAATATTTGGTTTAATTGTGGGTTTGGGATGAGTATTGCATGCTTGGGTAGAGATTATGCCTATAGGTTCTCTTGATTGATTTGATATGAATTGAATGTTTACCTAGCATGTTTGGTTGACTGTAGAAGTGATGTTAAACATGTTATATGATGTTTGTTTAATGTTTGAAGCTTGTTAGATTGAGCATAGGTGTTATATGTTTGGTAAAGTGGTCATTACAAGCCTAGTCATATCGGTACGGGTCTTCTGGGATCGGTACGCAGAGTCTAATACGGCTCAGTTTAGGGAAAATAACAAAGGAGTATCGGTACGAGTAGTTGCCATATCGGTATACCTTTGAGGAAATTTGTACTGAGATTGATACACGGGGTACTGTACCGGTACGAGTTTTAGCTACTGCAATCCCCTAATTTTGAAATCTGTAATAGGGATCGGTACTTGAATAACCATATTGATATGAGTATGCCACGTTAAATCGTACCGATACGATTCAAGCTTGTATCGGTACGGGGTTAGTTAATTCTTGTACTTTTATATTATGCTTTGGTTTCTTTGCAAATTGGATATTGTTTATGTAATGCTCAATTAATGATGGTATTGTGATCCAAATTTGATGCAAATTCACACAGAGGCATGTAATGAATGTAATTGAAGGTTGGTTACATAAATTTGTAATTTAGTCATTTAATTAATAGAATTTACATTTTGGTCCCTAAATTTTTAGGTCTTGCAAATTGAATGCTTGTTTCCTTTTTTGCTATTGTAGATTATACCTTAGGGTTAATTAAACATCTAGGAAAGATAAAAATGAAAAAAAGGACCAGTTTAGGTTATTAGTTCGGGTTTGCTTCAGCAAACCTAATGTGACGTCTTTGATTCGATCTTGGTGGCTAAGCCGGGTTAAGGGGTTATATTTGGTGGTATCAAAGCCAAGTTAGAGAAAGTTAAGAGATAAGTTGTGACTATCTGTGATGTTTTATGATATGTATTGTGTTTGATTATATGACTAAAGTGTGATATGTTGGGGTAAAATCTTGGGGACACATTACCTTAATACTACAAGTGTTAAAGGACTTTGTTTTTAGAACGTGAACATCTTGGATCCTTACTTGAAGCTAGCCTAATTATGTTTTTGGTTGTATTTTCATTCTATAGATACATATTTTTTAGTATGCCACCAAGACGATAGTTTAGGTCGAATACGAGTAATGCTGCCAGTGGGTAAGGAGTTGAGACAGAGATAGTGCATCCTAAGGGGTTGCCTCCTCCTCCACCTAATCTGCCAGCTGGAGTGGATGTTGGACAAGTGCCGTCAGTTCCACCTAGTCCAGTCTTTAGGGATATGACACTATTGATTCGGGCTATGACTTGAGCTTTTTAGGCAGTTGTGGCTGGTGTGCATGTTCAGACACCAACACCTACAGTAGTTGTTAATCCAAGACTCTCGTTGGAGCGTTTGCGTAGCTTGAGAGGTACTGGGTTCAGAGGTTTAGCTCTTGAGGTAGCTGAAGAGTGGTTTACGTGTACCTAGAGAATTCTTGGTCAGATAGAGTGCACGGATGTGCGTAAGTTGGGTTGCATTATATCCCTGCTTCAAGGAGATGCCTATAGTTTGTGGACTACCACTATAGCGGGAATGGCACCCGAGGATGTGACTTTGGAATTCTTTGGTGCTACTTTTTAGAGGAAGTATTTGGGTACTCGGTACTAGGATGAGAAAAAGCGTAAGTTCATGTCATTGGTTCAAGGCAATATGTCTATTTCAGAGTATGAGGTTCAGTT
The DNA here is from genome assembly GCA_019671005.1 of Hibiscus mutabilis. Classification (NCBI taxonomy): domain Eukaryota; kingdom Viridiplantae; phylum Streptophyta; class Magnoliopsida; order Malvales; family Malvaceae; genus Hibiscus; species Hibiscus mutabilis. The sequence continues at coordinate 20,452,428 of CM033728.1, read as the reverse complement.
TGTTCAATTGAGCCAGTATGAACCCGAGTTGGTCCCTAATGATATACAACAATGTGATCGTTTCTGATATGGTTTGGTCAAGGAGGTTAAGATCTATAGGTTGGATTCAGACTATATTGATTTTGATATCTTGGTTAGCTGAGCATGGGATATTGAATAGAATTTGGGTTTGTCTTCTCATTTTAGGGGCTCAAGTTTTGGCAAAAGAGTTATAGAATCGGATGTTGGTGGTGGTCGGTTCAAGAAAAATCGATATAAAAAGTATCATCCTAATTAGAGATACGGTGGAGATAATGTTGGACGTGGACAACAGGGTCAGAACATCTATGCTGGAGCACCCGAGTATAAGCGTTGTGAGAAATGTCATCTGGGAGAGTGTTGGGTTACACATAATACATGTTGGAGTTATGGTTAGTAGGATCATTTAAGATGTGATTTTTTGTAAATGGCTAAGGATGGACAAGATCATGCACCTGTCATTGCACCGCAGAGAGGTCGTAGTTGTGGCTGAGGTAATTTCTAGCATCGGGAGGAAGGTCAAAGGACTACTGCTCATGCAATGGCTATTCAAACTAAGGGTAGTGGACCTGTAAGGATCTATGTGCATCGCGAGGGAAGAAATGACATAGATATGATTTTAGGTACTTTTACTTTGCAGTCCATGTCATTACTTTCCTTGATAGATTATGGTTCCATACATTTATATATCTTGCGTGATCATGCATGTTTGATTGATATACTTCTAGAAGTGTTAGATATGGGTATGCGTGTAACTAGTTCTTTTGGAGAAATAGTAGTTGCTAGGAGGTTGTCTAGGAGATGTCCATTGATGGTTCAAGGTCATATGTTTGTGGTTGATATGATGGAGTTATTATTTCATGGTTTTGATGTAATTCTAGGTATGGATTGGTTGACCGAGCATAGGGTTATGGCCGATTTTGAAGCCAAGCAAGTTTTGTTGAAACTTGCTGATGATTATGAAGTGGTGGTTGTGGGCGAGAATATTAAATTCTTGTTTAATGTGGTTTCAGATTTAGAAGCGCAGAAGTTATTAAAGCTTGGGTGTCAAGCATATATATCTTATGTTATGAACCCAAATATGAAGGAGGTACATATTCAGGATATCTGTACCGTTTGTGGTTTTCTAGGGGTGTTTTCAGAGGAGTTGCCAGGGCTACCACCATATAGGGAAGTAAAGTTTTGTATTTAGACATATACGGATATGACTCTAGTGTTGATTGCTCTATATTGCATGGCACCTAAAGAGTTGAAGGAGTTGAAGATGCAACTTCAAGAGATACTGGATCGTGGTTTCATTCAACCAAGTGTTTCATCGTAGGGAACACCAGTATTGTTCGTGAAAAAGAAAGATGGCACGATGAGGATGTGTATTGATTATCGGCAACTGAACAAGTTGACGATTAAGAATAAGTATCCCTTGCCATGAATTAATGATATGTTCGATCAATTTCAGGGTGCTATGGTGTTTTCCAAGATTGATTTGAGGTTTGGATATTATCAGTTGAGGGTAAAGGATAAGGATATGCTAAAAACTGCTTTTCGCACCCGTTATGGGCATTATGAGTTTTTGGTGATGCCTTTTGGGTTGACGAATGCACCTGCTGCTTTTATAGATATGATGAATCGGGTGTTCCATGAATATTTGGATCAGTTTGTGGTTATGTTCATTGATGATATCCTTGTGTATTCTCGTATCGAGGAAGAACATGATTGGCATTTGCGGATTGTGTTGCAAGCTTTGCTGGATAATCAGTTGTTTGCCAACTTGAGCAAGTGTGAATTTTGATTAAGGGAAGTAATTTTCCTTGGACGTGTTGTGTCGGTGGAAGATATCCGTGTGGATTTGTAGAAGATTGAGGCAGTAGTGAGTTGGAAGCAATCTAAGTCTGTATTAGAGGTTCGTAGTTTTCTTGGGTTGGCAGGATATTATTGTTATTTTGTAAATGGTTTCTTGAAGGTTTCTGCTCCGTTGTCTAATTTTTGCAAAAAGATGTTCGGTTTGAGTGGACGGAAGGTAGACAACAAGCTTTTGAGAAATTGAAGAAGGTTTTGACGTGAGCTCTGATCTTGATTCAACCTGAATAGGGTAAAGAGTTTAAAGTATTTGATGTTTCGAAAGGTGTTGAATCTTAGGCAACGTCGATGGTTGGAGTTGCTTAAGAATTATGATTTGACGCTTGAGTATCATTCGGGTAAGGCTAATATGGTAGTTGATGCCCTGAGTAGGAAGGTTGTGGTAAGTTGAGGGCAATGTTTGAACGGTTAAGTGTGACATGTAAATACGAGTTTGTTGGCTGAGTTGCAAGTAAAACCATCATTGGTACAGTTGATCAAGGAAAAGCAACCGTATGATGATTCGTTGGTTTCACATGTTAAGGATGTGATGGAAGGTAATCCGATGAATTTTTCTTTTAATGATGATGGTGTTGTGTTTTAAGGGTCAAATAGTTATGCCAGAAGATGTTGATTTAAGGCGCACTATTTTGGCGGAGGCTCATTCTAGTCCTTTTTCTATATATCTGGGTAGTACGAAGATGTACCAAAATTTAAAGGATGAGTATTATTAAGTTAGTTTGAAGAAGGATGTAGCGGAGTTTGTTGCTCGATGTATGGTGTGTCAGCGTGTTAAGGTTGAGCATCAATTTCCTTTCAGATTGTTGCAACCGTTAAGGATTCCGAAATAGAAATAGGAGAGAATTGCCATGGATTTTGTGACGGGTTTGCCTTTGACACCGTCAAGGAAGAACTCTATTTGGGTAATTGTAGATTTGTTTACGAAGTGTGCACATTTTCTGGCAATGCATATAACGTATACGTTGGATAAGTTGGCAGATATGTATATTGCTGAGATTGTGAGGTTGCAGGGGGTACCTAAGTCTATCGTATCAGATAGGGATCCACGCTTTACTTCAAGGTTTTGGGAGTGTTTGCATAGAGATTTGGGTACATGGTTGAATTTAAGTACTTCGTATCATCCTCAGTCGGATGGTCAGTCTAAACTTGTTATCCAAGTGTTGGATGATATGTTGCGGCGTTGCGTCATTGATTTTTAAGGAACATGGGAGAAGAAACTACTATTGGTAGAGTTTGCTTATAACAATAGTTATCAAGCGAGCATTCAAATGGCTTCGTATGAAGCTTTGTATGGTAGAAGGTGTTGTACGTCGCTTTGTTGGGCTGAGGTAGGTGAGAAGTATGTTTCTCTGCCTAATGTGTTGGAAGACACCAATGAAAAAGTGAAGCTTATTAGTGATCGGTTGAAAGTGGCTTTGGATAGGCAAAAATCATATGCTGATTTGAAGCGTAGGGAGATTGAGTTTATGGTAGTGATAAGTTGTTTCTTAACTTTTTGCCTTGGAAGAAGGTGATAAGGTTTGGACAAAAGGGGAAGTTGAGTCCGAGGTTCATTGGGCCTTACGAGGTGTTAGAGCGTGTTGGTCCAGTTGCTTATAGGTTACGGTTACCTACGGAGTTGGAAAAGATGCATGATGTTTTCCATGTATCGATGTTTCAGAGGTACAGATCGGACCCATCACATGTGATGCCTATTGAAGAGATTCAATTGAATCCAGATTTAACCTATGATGAGGAACCGGTGAAGATATTGGATTCTAGTAGTAAGGTTCTTCGTGGGAAGACCGTTGAGTTGGTAAAAGTGTTGTGGCGACATCAAGGTGTCGAAGAAGTCACGTGGGAAAGTAATGAGGACATAAATAAGTAGTTCCCTTGCCTTTTTCGTTATATAAATTTCGAGGATGAAATTCCTTAAGTGGGGGAAAGTTGTAATGCCGTGAATTTGGGCTATTTTTTAAGGAGCTACTTTACCAATGTTTTTAATCAGTCTTTTCCCTTAATTTAGGCTATTTTTTAAATGGTTTTAAAATGCTTATTAAATAAAAATAAAATAGATTTTATTAAAAAGATTTTTAAAAGATGATTTACTTTTCTAACGTAATCACTTTTGCTCTTAACTTTTCTCTCAATTTTCCCATCAGCCAAACTACCTCTCTTGCTTCATAATGATCAAGAATCAACTCTTCTTGATCTCATTTTGATTTCTCAATTGATTTCTTTGATTTCTACATCAAATCTTACTTGTTTTCTTGGAGATTTCACTCAAATCATGCCAATTAAGGGAGAAGCCAACCATTAGAGGTGATTTTTATTTCTCTCCTCTAATCAAAGGTTCTTTACTGAAATTCCCAAGTTCTTGATCTTTTACAATTGGTTTTTGATGAGTGTTGATGAATAAATTAAGATCAAAAGGTTTAAAGTTAGTTTTGATAAGGAATTGGTGGATCTTTGTTATAGATCTGATTTGTGGTGGTTTTAATTGATGTATATCATATCTAAGATATGTTTTAATGTTATGAGAAGAGATGTATAAAAGAAATCTCGAAACTAATTGAATTGCTAATTTTCTAGGTTGTGAATAGTTAGATTTTGAGGTGTTTGTGGTGTTATGATGTTGCCAGAGGTATAATATGAAGTTAAGTGTTTTTAGATGTTAATTGATTTTGATTAGATGTTTGTTGGCTTATGGTTGCGCTTTGTTTAGGTTGTGTTTGGTGATGTTTTTGGTTGTTTTAAGGAGATGTTTTATGGTTTTTGGTGAGGCGATGTTGGGAATTGTTGTTGTTGGAATTATGGATGCATAATGATACATTAATCCTCTGTTATTGTGTGAATAAAACAGGGGAGATTGATCCTACAACTTTTGACGAAGGTTGGGAAGCGTCAGACACTTGATTTTGCATCGGCAGGTGAAGCTTTGTATTGTCGGTGAGTGGAAATGAGATTTACAGCTTTATAAGGTTTGAAAGTGAATTTTGGGGGGTTAGATTAAGCTTGAAACGCTTGTCTAAGCTCAGAAGTAAATATTAGATGATTTCACTCTCAATTTCGGTTTGGCAAAGTTAATTTTCTTATGTCTATGTTTATGATTTGATACCTACTGTTTTATGCATGTTTTGGGAATGGATTATTATACAAATGATCTTATATTGATGATATTTGAGCATGGTAAATGATTTACGAAAAGTATTTCGATGTTATGAAAAGCATGGTTGTTGCATTGGAAATTGGTTTAAACGATGCATATGAAAAATAGTGAGGTATCATGTTTAAAATGGAATATATTGGCAAGTGACAATAATTAAATGTTATCATATATAGTTGGCCTACCATAGGGTTTAAAGTGCACAATAATAAGTCGCTTCATGTGTGTCGAGGGGTTGTGTATTCTCCATCATGGGTACCTCAGCGGTCGAGGGGTTGTGATTGTATCGTTTCTACCGCTGATGGGTATTATACATCATAGCCGTTGAGGGGTTTATTGTACCGTTTGCTTCGGTTCAATGTATGTTTAAGTGGTTTAAAGAACCACTTGTGAGATCCGTGTATCCGATGTGTTTTGATAAAGGAAAGAATTGGTTTTGGGGTCACTTCAATGCTAATATATGAATTAATGTATTATGATGGATGTTTTATGTTTTGTATAGTGTATTTTATACATGTTTTGCTCTTTAAGCTTTGCTATTGGATGAATAAGCATGTGAAAGCTTAAACTAAGGTTTTGCATATGGGATTATGCATGAAATCCATGATACATGTTTTGCATATGGTTTAATATGCATGTTTTCCAAAGGTAAAAAGGGCATGAGAAGTTTTAGCATGATGTTGAAAATATGGTTTGACTCAAATGATTTTAAATGCATTGATGAGTGTTTTTAGAGCGTCCCTCACTGGGCATTGTTTGTTTACGCTCTCCTTTCTCATCATTGAAGAAAAATGAGTTTTGGGGCGGCAAGCGAGCAAGGAAGAATCCAAAAATCGATTTACTTCAAGTGTGGTTTTGATAAATGAAGTTGTAGAAATAAAAGGCAATGTGACCAAGTTGTATTTAGGAGGGTTGTTTGCTTACTCCCTGCTTTTTGACATGTTCTATTTGGTATTTGGACTTGTATGAGGTTATTTGGTTTGATTGTGGGTTTGGGATGAGTATTGCATGCTTGGGTAGAGACTATGCCTATAGGTTCTCTTGATTGATTTTCTATAGATTGAATGTTTACCTATCATGTTTGGTTGACAGTAAAAATGATATTAAACATGTTATATGTTGTTTGTTTGATGTTTGAAACTTGTTAGATTGAGCATAGGTGTCATCTGTTTGGCCAATAGGTCATTACAAGCCCAGTCGTACCAGTACGGGTCCTTTGGGATTGGTATGTAGGGTATGATACGGCTCAATTTGGGGAAAATAACAAAAGAGTATTGGTACGAGTAGCCATCATGTCAATATACCTTTGAGGAAATTTGTATTGGGATCGGTATGCGGGGTATTGTACTGATACGGGCTTTAGCTACTAGAATCTCCTAATTTTGAAATATGCAACGAGGATCGATACTCGAATAACCATACTGATACGAGTATGCCACGTTGACTCATACCGATGCGACTCAAGCTTGTAGCGGTACGGGATTAGTTAATTCTGGTACTTCAATGTTGTGCTTTGTTTTCTTTGCAAATTGGACATTGTTTATGTAATGCTCAATTAATGATGGTATTGTGATCAAAATTTAATGCAAATTCACACAGAGGCATATAATGAACCTAATTGAAGGTTGGTAACATAAATTTGTAATTTAGTCCTTTAATTAATAGAATTTACATTTTGGTCCCTAAAGTGTTAGGTCTTGCAAATTGAATGCTTGTTTTATTTTCCACTGTTGTACATTATACCTTAGGGTTAATTAAGCATCTAGGCAAGATAAAAAGGAAAAAAATGAACCGGTTTAGGTTATTAGTTTAGGTTTGCTTCAGCAAACCTAATGTGACGTCTTTGATTCGGTATTGGCAGCTAGGCCGGGTCAATAGGGTTACACCCCATATGTGTTTTCACTCACCAAATTTGGATCATTAATTTGTCTTTTTCCACTCTCGACCTCTTTACTCTCTGTCTTATGTATCTCACATCCCAAATCACTCTCACAAAAATTATCATCAAAGTACATTTGTTATAGAGGAGAAGATGCTTCTATTATAATGATAGGACTAGAATAAAATGAAGGGTTAAAATCACACTTAATTTCTTTGTGGGGTGATGAGAATGGAACAAGGGAACTTACTACTTCACATGTAACGACCCAGATTTTAGAATTCGAGAGTCGGGTTAATCAGGAGCGCGGGCTTTGTGCGTGGGCCTTGTTGTTGGGCTTGAGGAAAGCTTTGGGATTGTGTTGTTGGTTTATTAATGGGCTAGAGTAAAAATAAAAGGGGGCAAATGAGTAATTTCTTGAGGAAAGACAAAGAAGGGGACTCATTTATGCTCTGCAGATAAAAGTGGAGGGTGAACTCACCCTTGTCACCTTGTTTTCTCCCTCTTGCTTGGGGAATTTGTTATGAGTGCCAGACATCGGGTCACATGGCAAAAGACTACCCATTTGTGGATGAGTGTTCACCGGCTCAGTCTTTGAGGTTGATTCCTTCTTGGCATAGTCAGAGTTCTTCATGAGGTGGTACTAGGGCATTGTTGAGGTATTAGGATGGTGGTTACATGAGATTCGTCGCCAGAGTTGGCGCGCAAGCTTTTGCTAGATGGCATGTTGTTCAGGCCAAGAATGACGACCTTGCTGCCAAGAATATTTAGTTTTCAGTCGCTTCCTTGATAACAATTTGATTTCTTGTTCCTACCATGACAGTGATGCTGATGAGTGAGATTAGTGTTAAGTTCCCTAAGAATTTATGTTGGCTTGGTTTAAATTATTAGATTTGTAAGTGCTGGCAGGTAAGGGTTTCATCGTAGATGGTGAATATGAATTAAGAGTAACAGTCCATGTGGACTTGTTAGACTTATCCTTGGTATGGGTTGGTCGTGCGAATACGATGTGTTTCTTAGTTTCTGAGCTAGAGTCTCGAAGTTAGGGTTTAAAATGACTAGTATGTTGGTGCTGTACGCAAAGAACCTTTACCTCTCCATCTTGTGTGTCGTGTTCTTGCGATGATAATTTAAAGTGAGCCTCGTAGGCTGCAAAACATTCTTAGTTCGCAGAGTTGATGCAAGGTTGAGAGTTTGCAATTTTAGAGCGGTAGACGTGTAAACGGATAGTGGGTGCTCTTCGAGAATTGAGCAGGCTATCCTCTTGATCGTGGATTAGAACCCCTGATAAGGGATGTGTCAAGTTCGATATTAGTATCTATCACCTTATGGTCTGGCATCTACCAAACTTTTAGTGCGGTGACTCTTTGGTGGAGAAGAGTTTTTGCGGGCAATGTCGCCAAGAGGTTTACCTTGAGACGTGTCTATATTGGTACGACAAGTTGCGGTGATGGTTGTTGTGGGTCGATGTGTAATAGTGGAGGTTTGTTGTTCATTTTTTGGGGTTGAAGATCTTGTTAATGTTGAAGGGTTTTGAGATTCCCGTAAGATTGTTCAAAAGTTGGGTCTCGTAAGTTGAAGGTTAAAGAGAATTAGTGATGAGATTTGGGGTTCAGTGTGATGTTTGGACTCTAACGACAAGTTGAAGGGTGATTTAGACTTACGAATGGATCGAGATAATCTTAAGTTCGATGACTTGAGGGTTGCTTATCTGGGTTCGAGATGGATTTTTTTTCATGCATGGTAATAGTGTAAAGATCTTCCGAATGACTTAGTAGAAATGTGGGTTTTTGGCTAAAGTTGTGTGGAATTAGATTCTTGTGATGTAATAAGTTTTGTTAGGAAAACCATTAGGAAATCTTTGTGGACTTGCTAAAGTTTTGGCTCAAATATTAGTTAGAATTAGATGGTTGGAGTGAAAGAGGGTGTTCGGACCTTTAAGGATAGTTTGGTGGGTTTGATCCCTAGTAGAGCTTGTTTGTGGTAACAGTTTTCTTTTGGAACCGAAGTGGCTTGGCTAGTGGAATCGCTTGATCATGGATTCGTATCTTTTTATGTTGTAGTGGGTTCAAGTAAATGAGGTGCTAAGTTCTGTATTAGTCAAGAAAGAAGGTTGTAATTTCATGTTAGATTGACGGTAGAACTCGATTGATAGGGTTTGCTTGTTCTTGAACATGTGGGTTTTGGTGTTATTAATATATGAGGAAGTTCCCTATGGTGTACTTTCAAAGAAGTGTCGCGTTCCGGACGCAGAAGAGGGTAGAGTTCAAGAGCTGGAAATGCGAGAAATGGTAAAGAGGTTGATATCCGTGATGAGATGTCATCTGAAGTGAGTTCGGTGGGGCGAGGTCTGACGGTATTGTTGTGGCTATCCGTTGTTGATCTGCTCTTAGGTTCGTTATGAGTGTTGCTCTAGATGTTAGGAATGAATCATTGGGGAGTCTCGTAGAGAGTTGAGAATTCATGTTAAGAATTTTGTTTAGGAAGGTTTTATGGAGAACCAAGGAGTTGTGGGCATGCGTGATCGAAAGGATGGTTGGATTTTTGACAGTTTCATCTCATTCCCCTATTTAAATTTCAAAGACAAAATTTTCTTTAAGGAGGGGAGAGTTATAACGACCCAGATTTTAGAATTTGAGAGTCGAGTTAATCGGGAGTGCGTGGGCCTTGTTGTTGGGCTTGAGGAGAGCCTTAGGCTTGTGTTGTTGCTTTGTTAATGGGCTAGAGTGAAAATAAAAAATGGGCAAATGAGTAATTTCTTGAGGGAAGGCAAAGAGGGGCTTGTTTTATCCCTCTTCCTCATCTTCATCTTCCTACCCAAGTTTGAGGCTCAAGATGTAATCTTTGAGTTTTTGAGTGAGAATCACGTTTTGGCGATCGAGGGAAGTTTGTTTAGCAGTAAAGGATCTAAAACCAAGGTAAAGATGAGTTAAAATGGTGGGGGTTGAGGTTTTGGTGGGGGTTAGTGTGGATGAACAAGAATGGGTCTTTGAAGGCTTCTTCATTAGCTCAAATCCAAGGTTAGTACACTACTAACTCCCTATGGTTTACTGGAAATCATAAAAGTAGGCTTTGATGCATGATTTTGGTGTTTTTGGCTTTGATATACCTTGGTTGATCTTTAATGGAAAATTGTTAAATTGATGTTAATAAGGCTTAAAATAGATAGAAATCGATCCTAAACACCTTCCATAAGTTGTAGGTTAAGTTTTGGGGGTTACCAAGTTGGTTTGGGGGTTAAAGATAAGATTTTGAACCCCAGACCTAGAAATCGGGGTTCGTGTACCAGTACAGGTAGTTTGGTACCGGTACCCATCTTTATGTAAAGAGTCAAAACGTGAAGGGCATACCGGTACAGCTTTCTGAGTATCGGTATGCCTGTGTAATAAAAAGGGTGGCTTGTAAGAGGCGTACTGGTACTGATGGACGCGTATCGGTACCCCATGCTTGATAAGAATTCTAGTGGCATTTTTGTGTACCGATACGCTAGGGGGCGTATCGGTACTACTATTCTATTGCCTAAGGAAGGCTTTCGTGTACCGAAATGCAAGGGTGGGAGTATCGGTACGAGATGGTTTACGTACCGATACGGGGTGAGCGTATTGGTACAGCTTGAAGACTCATTTCTTTCGAACCTAATTTGAGTATCGGTAATCGTGGAGGAGTACGAGTACCTAGAGAGGCGCACCGATACCTATATAGAAGTATTGGTACTCGCTGGGTAATCTACCCATAAAATTTGAGTTTACGTTCGGGAGTTCTATAATTCGAGGCAAAAGGCCCAAGGGGTCTCGTAAGGTATAAAATGAATATTAAAATTGAGAAACAGATATTTAAACCTCGTATGTGAAATAAAAGGCTATTAATTCGGTAAATATTGGTGATTTGTATGGAGTAGTAACCCGTAGAGATCCTTGGTGGATCGATTGATGTTGCGTGGTAATTAGGGCCCTTGTTGTATGCTAAAGGGGCGCCTATATAGTTGGTTCGCCTTGAATAATAAGATAACTAATGGAAGCGACTAATGTGCACCTTCATAACATATTAATAAATAGATAAGTTTAATGAGGTGTCATAATAATTGATAGAAACCATAAGGTGATGGTAAATGTGTTAGAGTTGGGTGCGGTATGGCATTTGTGTCGATATTGTGTGCTGCGTATAAGTAGGGTCCTTGTTGTGTGCTGATGGGACACCTACTTAGTCGAGTCTTTGTTGGATAGGATCTGGATTCCCAATAATGTATGTTACAACACCTTGAAGACTCCCAAATGTAAGATCCCGATGCTGTGTGGATGAGGGCCTCCTTTGAAGATGCCTGATGAGAAATTCCAAGCATGGATGGAGGATCCAGTTGCTTTGTGGATGCGGGCCTCATCCCTAAGAGTATAGGATCTCGATGCTTTATAGACGCGAGCCTTACTCGTAGTATAGGATCCAGATGCTTTGTGGAAGCGGACCTCACTCAAAGTGTAGGATTTCGATGCTGTGGGGACACGGACCTCACTTAATATTATTTGATTTATCTGTGTGATGGTGTATGGGTTAATGATGTATAAGTGCGTGCTGTGTGCGAGATCATACATTCATAATGCTATGTGTTTAGGTGGTTATAGTAGCGCCATCGTTATCTTGCCATGATATCATTCATGTTGCATTGCTTTATTTATGATTTGCATGAAGCATGGTTAAGTGGCGGATTATCCACTGAACTTGTTAGCTAAGTGTTCGAAAATGTTGTTTCCGTTCGCAGGTTAGTAGGTTTGGCATGTTCTTGGAGGAGCACCATCACTAAAGGATTCCAGCGCCTCGTCTCTTCACAGTACAGTACTTAGGTCATTGGGCTATTTATGTATTCGTAGAAACCTATTGTACATTGTAAATTGTATTTGGATTTTCAAACAATAGAGTCAAAAGTTTTATAAAGTAATTTTTAAAGGAGCTCCGCTATATATGTGCTTCAAATATTACTTGTACTTTATTTGATTGAAATAAAATGGGTTTTGGAAATTTATTGTGGATTGGGCTAAACTAGGTTGGAAATTTTATGGTTGAGTTTCAGGCTTGAGGCCTAAATATGATATCCAGGTCGAGGGTGTTACATCACATGAAGTGTAATGCCCCGGTTTTGGGTTTAGTTGTTTTGGGTTCGTTTAAGGGTCTGATGGACTGGTATTAGTGATTCGAGTTGATTTCAAAATTAAATCGGATTAAATATTTTTGAAAGTGATAAAAATATAGAGAAAATATAGAGAAATGTTCTAAAATCATTAATTAATATATTAATGGTTGTAGTGAAATCAATTTTGTAAAATGAGTTTGGGAAATCGGACATTTTGGACTAGTGACCAAAATGTAAACATTGAAAACTATTTTTAGTGACTATTTTATAAAGAGTCAAAACATTGAATCTTTAAGGAGCTAATTGCCCAAAAGTCTAATCTCAGACTTTATCCCATAATTGACTATTTTAAAAGTGTTTTGGAAAATATAAATAGGTTGGGGAGAATTAATTTGATAATTAAATCTTTAAAACAAAAATCACGTAACTAACTTTCTCTCAAAATCTCTCCAGCCAAACACCACTCTCTTCTTCTAAATCTTAGGGTAAAGTCATGTTTTCTTTAATCCGTTGATTTCAAATGATTTATTGTTGATTGTTTATCAAAACCTTATAGTTTTAACTTTGTTTTCTCATGTAAATCATCCAATTAAGGGCTTTTGTGTTGTTAATGGAGTTTAATCAATGCTAGAAGTAAAAGTATGTTGAAAAATGGTTTTTAGATGTTAGTTACTGAGGTTTGATGTATTGAATTGTGGTTTTGTGACTGGGTTGAGATTGGTAGGTGTTTGAGGTTGATTTCGATAAGTTTCAGATAGTTTTTGAGTGGGCAACTTGTGAGTTGAGGGCAATTGCTTTTAGGCGGTGGTTTGGATGCATTTTGATGCATGTTTCCTCTGGTTTTGTGTGGCCAAAATAGGGGATAATCAAGGTGAAGTAGCTTGAGGTTGATCGTTGCTTGTCGGGAGCTCACTTTGTGTTGGCGAGCAAGGCGAGGTGTAATCGGTGAGTGGGAACGGTTTAAGAAGTCATTCAAAGGTTTGAAAGTGTCTTTGGGAGTTTAGGATAAGCTTGAAACACTTACCTAAGCTCAGAAGTATGTTTCCCTCTTTTGCTCTTTAATATCAGATTGGATATGAGCATGGTTGATTTCATGTTTTGGTATTAAACATGGTCTGATTTACTTACTATAAATGTATGGTTTTGAATACATATGCAATGTTTTAAAGTATATGAAATGCTAGTGAGCATTGGTTTTCATTCCGGTTGGGAATGTGGTATTGCTTTGGCAATGTGGTTTGCATATATGGTGATTTTGTGTATTGCATTGTAAAACAATGAGTAAATGGCTTTGGAAATGATATATTGGCTATGCGACAAGGTGAAAACAATTGGATATAGTTGGCATGCCATATGATGAAGTGCACTATAATATATAAACAAAAATTGATCGTGGCCATGGGTCCTTGAGGTATGGCGGTTTAACTAGGCCACTGGGACTATTAGAGCATCTCTTAGGATATGCAGTTTAACTAGGCAACCCAAGATGATGGTGATCTTGCAATTTAACAAGGCAAGGTCGGTAAAGCGCACGGTTTAACTAGGCATGTTATGAAAGATCCATGTATCCGATATGTAAGGTTAAAGGTTGGTTAACCAATGATTAGCGGTTGGCTAATCGAGGATAATGGTCGACTATCTGGGGCACTATAATTACCAATATATGAAAGTTCATGTGTTGAACCTATTTTATAATGCTTTGGGACATGAGCATGGTATTATGATTTAATGCTTTGGGAATTAAGAAATAGATGATTTAATGCTTTGGGATTTAAGCATGTGATTTGTAAATGTTTTTGCATAAGATTGATATGCATGTATTGATTTGGAATCAATGAAAATGCTTTGGTCGTAAGCATGGTTTGAAAACAAGTGTTTAGTTTTCAAAGGGTTTTAAATGCATCATTGTTTTATGAGCATTCTCACTAAGCACGTGTGCTTACGCTCTCTTTTCCCTAATGATGTAGAGCATTGAAGTTTGTGGTAGCAAAGGCAAGCTTTAAAGTGATCCAAGAACAAAGACTACTTTCGAGTATGAACTCGGTTTAAGTTTTTGGTTAATAAGGCAATATGTTCGCTATGTTTTGTTGGGATTTGTAATTCTTTTTCCCCTGGTTTTTTAGCATGTTAATGCTATGTTTCGGAGTTGGATTGATGTTGATAAGTATGTTATGAGTCCTTGCTTATGGTTGATGCTAGGTGGTTGCTTAGGTATGCATCTAGATATCCTTGGTTGAATGCAATGTCTTGATGATTCTAGCATGTTGATTTTGATGTTATAGATATGTGTGGAAGTGGCATATGCTGGTAAATTTTCAATTGAATGTGTTGGTATGTTTGGTAAAGTGGTCTAGGGAGCATGCCTATAGGTTGATCTTTGGAAACATATGATTTGTTGTGGTTGCTAAATCTTAGTGCAAGCGATGGAATTGGGTTGGATGGCTGGTTGTATGCATGAATGTGAGTTTTTATTGTCTAAATGCATCTAGATTCTATTGAAAAACCAGCTAAAATGGCATTTTTGGTTCAGGCGTATCGGAGCACGTCCCCTCGTACCGGTACGGCGAAGCTATTTCAGGCTTAGCGTTTTGATACGTGGGGTAGTGTTTCGATACGGGTAAGCCCTTTTAGGCATTACGTTTCAATACGCGAGAAGGTATTTTGAGACGGGTAAAAGCAAATTGGCTTAGCATTTCGATACGCGGTGCCGTATTGGTACGGTTTTGAGCTACTGGAATCTGAGTTTTGAAAATTGGCGAAGGCGTACCGAAACACATGTATGAGTACCGATGCGGGATGCAGTTAAATCAGTTAATGGGAAGTTTGATAGTTTCTAATTGTTTTATTTTGGTCCCTAATTGTTGTGAATGCAATTGCTTGAGTTTGGATAGTCGGATTGAGGCGAGAATTGACATGCAAGCATGTAATTTGACTAATTGAGGATTGATAACCCTAATTTTAGTAATGGTCCACTAATTTACCAATTTTATGTTTTAGTCCCTAAAATGTATCGTATGCAAGTGTTGCCTTTTCGTGGTCTGTTTCCTTGAAAATTCATCTGCTGCAAGCATGAACACTTAAGATTATTAATACGCATCTAGACATGATAAAAGGAAAAAAAGACCAGTTTTCGTAATCTTCCTCCAGTTTGCTTTGGCAAACGTAATGTAGCTTACTCGGTTTGGTCGGGCATCTTGGTCGGGTCGAGGGGGTTACATTTGTTGGTATTAGAGCCAGGTTAAGAAAGGTTGGGATGTTGTTGTTTGTTTGAATGTTATTATTTGATATGCACGGTGATTGTTCTATGTCTTGTTGGGGTATGAATTGGGAACACATTGCCTATTACCAAGGTTTTAAAATGTTTTATGAGGTTGTCTGGATCATTTGCTGAATGTTAGCCTGACTTTAATGTGTTTTGATACCTTTGTTAGCATAGCTCGGCGTGAGACTCGTTCGATGGCTGGTAATGCCAAATCTGGGCAGGTAATATTGAGGAAAGAAATCCTCATAATGTTTTACCTCCTCCTCCTCCGTTGGTTCTTTATATTGATGTTGGGGTAGGTGATGTACCTCAAGCTCCGCAAGGGCCAGTTTTTGGTGATTTGGCTCCGTTGATCCAAGCAATGACGGGAGCTTTCCAGGAAGCGATGGTTGGAGTGCAAGTGAAAGCACCGGCACCTACTGTGGTGGTTAATCATGGTTTCCCTTTGGAGCATCTTTGTAGTTTGGGAGGCAAGAAATTCAAGGGTTTAAGTCTTGAAGCAGCCGAAAGATGACTGGAAAAGACAATCCGTATCTTGAATCAGATGGGTTGCAACGATGAGCGCAAGTTGGATTGCATTGTGTCCTTGTTGCAAGGTGACGCTTATCACTGGTCTTATGAAGGACGTCAAGACGTATTTGTTGGCTACGGATTACATAAATTTTCATGTGTTGGTCAACCATGCCAAGGATATTGAGCAGTCCCTGAGAGTGACAGGACAAGTTTCGGGCATGGGCTCGAGTAAAAGAGTAGTTGATTTTGGCTATTCTGGGAAACAGAATAGGAGGTTTTGGGATAAGAGGCATAAGTCAAATCACAAGCGTAGTGGCGGTGTTGGCCAGGGTAACCAGGGAGCTCGTGTTGTAGCTGAGTGTGAGCGTTGTGGTAGGCGTCACACGGGTATGTATTGGGGAAGTGTTGGAGGTTGTTGGGTATGTGGATCTTCTGGTCACATGAAGTGGGATTGTCCTCATATTGTGAGAGATGTACCGGTTCATGCTACTGCACCTGCTAGGGGATGAAGTCGTGGCAGAGGTAATTTTTTAGAGGCAGGAGGATGGTCAGAGAGTTGTGACTCATGTTGTTGTTGTACAGCCGGATAATGGTGGACCAGCTCAGATCTATGCTCATCATGAGAGTCACATTGACACTGATTTGATCGCAGGTACCTTCATTTTGCAATCCTTGTCATTGTTTTCCTTGATTGATTTGGGGTATACTCATTCTTATATCTTGATTAAGCATACATCTTTGTTGAATGTTCCTGCTGAGATCTCGGATGTTGGCATGTTAGTAACTAGTTCCTTTGGTGAGACAGTTATGACTAGAAGGTTGTAAAGGCGGTGTCCTTTGGTTGTGCAATGACATGAGTTCACCGTGGATCTGATGGAGTTGCCATTCCATGGCTTTGATGTTATTTTGGGCATGGATTGGTTAAGTGGGCACAATGCGGTTGTGGATTGTGAATCCAAAATGATTTCTTTGAGGTTAGCCGATGATTACGAAGTTGTGGTGGTTGGCGAGAATGTGAAATTCTTGTCCAATGTTGTTTCAGCTACTCGAATGGAAAAGATGATGCATGGAGGTTGCCAATCTTATTTGGCTATCGTGATGAATTCAGAGACTAAAGGTGCTCGAGTACAAGACATCCGGGCTGTTTGTGATTATCCGAAAGTTTTTCCTAAAAAGTTATCAGGTTTACCTTTAGATAGAGAGGTGGAATTCGGTATTGAGATGAATACAGGTACGACTCTGGTGTCTATTGCCCCTTATCGAATGGCACTGAAGGATTTGAAGTCACAGCTTCAAGAGTTGTTAGATCATGGGTTCATTCGACCGAGTGTTTCACCATGGGGTGCTCGTGTTCTTTCTGTGAGAAAGAATGATGGTATGATGCGTATGTGCATTGATTACCGGTAGTTGACAGCGAAGAATAAGTGTCCTTTACCGAGGATTGATGATTTATTTGATCAGCTTCGCGGGGCAGCGGTGTTTTCTATGGTTGATTTGAGATCAAGGTATTATCAGTTGAAGGTTAAGGATGTGGATGTGCATAAGACTGTGTTTCGTACAAGGTACGGGTATTATGAGTTATTGGTGATGACGTTTGGTTTGACGAATGCCCTAGGTGAATTCATGGATATGATGAATAGGGCGTTCCATGAGTATCTTGATCAGTTTGTGGTGGTGTTCATAGATGATATTCTCGTGTACTCTCGTACCTAGGAAGAGCATGATCAGCATTTGCTGATTGTTTTGCGAGCCTTGAAGGATAATCAGGTGTATGCCAAACTGAGTAAATGTGAGTTTTGGCTGAAGAAAGTGATGTTCCTTGGTCATGTGGTTTCCGAGGAGGGTATTCGTGTTGATCCACAGAAAATTGAGGCTATTCTCAATTAGAAGCAACCTAAGTCTGTGTCGGAGGTTCATAGCTTCCTTGGGATGGCTGATCATTATCTACGTTTTGTAGATGGGTTTTCTAGTATTGCGGCACCGTTGACGAAGTTGTTGTAAAAGAATGTTCCTTATGTGTGGACGGAGAAGCAACAACATAGTTTTGAGAAGTTGAAGGAAGTCTTGACTCATGCTCTTGTGTTGATCCAACCTGAGTCAGGGAAGGAGTTTGTGGTTTATAGTGATGTGTCTTACGTTGGTTTGGGTTGTGTGCTGATGCAAGATGATAATGTTGTGGCCTATGCATTGAGATAGTTGAAAGTTCATGAGCGCAATTATCTGGCTCGTGATTTGGAGCTTGGGGTCGTGGTGTTTGCCTTGAAGATTTGGAGACACTATCTTTATAGAGAGAAATATGTTGTTTTTACGGATCATAAGAGTCTGAAGTATTTGATGCCTCAAAAGGATTTGAATCTTAGGCAACGTAGATGGTTGGAGTTGCTTAAGGATTATGACTTGACGGTCGAGTATCATCCTGGAAAGGCTAATGTGGTTGCGGATGCGTTAAGTCATAAGGTTGTGGTTGAGCTTAGGGCTTTGTTTGCGAGGTTGAGTGTGACACGAGAATGTGGGTTGTTGGCTGAGTTGCAAGTTAAGCCGATGTTGTCACCAATGATTAAAGCTAAGCAATCGTTTGATGATTCTCTGGTTTTGCACATTAAGGACATATTGGATGGTAATCCCACAGATTTCCATTTTGATGATGATGGGGTTTTATGTTTCAAGGGTCAAATAGTGGTGTCGGATGTTTCAGAGTTAAGGCATACTATTTTGACGGAGGCATATTCTAGTCCTTTTGCTATGCATCTCGGTTGTGCCAAAATGTATCGTGGGTTGAAAGAGAAGTACTATTGGGTTGGTTTGAAGAAGGATGTAGCAGAATTTGTTTCTAAGTGCATGGTGTGTTAGCGGGTTAAGGCTGAACATCAGTTTATGTCTGGGTTGTTGTAACCGTTGAGAATTTTGGAATAGAAATGGGAGAGAATCACCATGGATTTTGTGTCAGGTTGCCTTTGACACCGGCTAAAAAGGATTCCATTTGGTTGGTTGTTGATCGGTTTACAAAGTGTGCACATTTTCTGCCAGTGCATACGACGTATACTTTGGACAAGTTGGCGAACTTATATATCGCAAAGATTATGCATTTGCACCGAGTACCTATGTCCATTGTTTCGGATAGAGATCCGAGGTTTACATCGAGGTTTTGGGAATGTTTGCATCATGATTTGGGTATAAGGTTGAGTTTTAGCACCGCGTATCATCCTCAGTCGGAAAGTCAATCTGAGCATGTTATCCAGGTTTTGGAGGATATGTTGAGGTGTTGCATCATTGAGTTCCAAGGAACCTGGGAGAATCATTTATCTTTGGCTGAGTTTGCGTATAACAATAGTTATCAAGCGAGTATACAGATGGCACCATATGAGGCTTTGTATGGCCGAAAGTGTCATACGACTTTGCATTGGGCTGAGGTTGGGGAAAAACATGTTTCCTTACCGGATATGTTGAAAGACACGGATGAGAAGGTAAAGCTTGTGTGTGATCGCTTAAAAGCGGCTACGGATAGGCAAAAATCTTACACGGAATTCAAGTATAAGGAGATTCAATATGCGGTGGGTGATTGTATGTTCTTGAAAATGTCACCGTGGAAGAAGGTGATGCGTTTCCGATGAAAGGGTAAGCTTAGTTCGAGGTTTATTGGGCCATATGAGGTTGTGTAGCGTGTTGGTCCTGCGGTTTATCAGTTGAGGTTGCCTCCCAAGCTGGATAAAATACATGATGTGTTCCATGTATCTATGTTGCGGAGGTATCGGTCGGATCCCTCGCATGTTATGCCGGTGGAGCATATTGAGTTGAGGCCTGATTTATCTTCTAATGAGGAGCCGGTGGAAATCCTTGGTTCCAGCAGCAAAGTTCTTTGTGGCAAGACGATTGAGCTTTTTAAGGTTTTGTGGCGACATCATGGTGTCAAGAAAGCCACTTGGGAAAGCAAGGCGGACATGTTGGAGCAATTCCCGCATTTATTTCCTCCAGGTAAATTTCGAGGAAGAAATTTCTTAAGTGGAGGGGAGTTGTAACGCCCCTGTTTTGGGTCTAGTTGTTTTGGGGTTCGTTTAAGGGTCCGATGGACCGGTATTAGGGATTCGAGTTAATTTCTATATTAAATCAGATTAAATATTTTTGAAGGTGATAAAAATATAGAGAAATGATCTAAAATCATTAATTAACATATTAATGGTTGTAGTGAAATCAATTTTATAAAATGAGTTCTAGAAATCATACATTTTGGACTATTGACCAAAATGTAAACTTTGAAACTATTTTTAGTGACTGATTTATAAAGAGTCAAAACTTTGAATCTTTAAGGAGCTAGTTGCCCAAAAGTCTAATATCAGACTTTATCCCTTAATTGGCTATTTTAAAAGTGTTTTGGATAATATAAATAGGTTGGGGAGAATTAATTTGATAATTAAATCTTTAAAACAAAATTCACGTATCTAACTTTCTCTCAAAATCTTTTCTCTCAAAATCTCTCCAGCCAAACACCACTCACTTCTTCTAAATCTTAAGGTAAAATCATGTTTTCTTTAATACTTTGATTTCAAATGATTTCTTGTTGATTTTTATCAAAACCTTATCGTTTTAACTTTGTTTTCTCATGTAAATCATCCAATTAAGGGAGAAAGCATCCATTAGAGGTAATGTTCGTCCTTCTCCTCTAATGAAAGGTTCTTTACTGAAATTCCCAAGTTATTGACTCTTTACTATTGTTTTCTAATGTGTTTTGGTAGTTTAATTAAGGAAAATTGGTTTAATTGTGCTTTGTTTGATGGAATTGATATATTTTCGAATTGAATCTGTTTTGCTGGGTTATTGATCAGATTAAATCATGTTTTTAGTGTTTAATAATGGTGAAGGCTTGGTTTTATCAATATAATCCTGAAATTAGTTGAATCTCTAATGTTAGTGGTTGATAGTTGAGGGTTTTTGTGTTGTTAATGGAGTTTAATCAATGCTGGAAGTAAAAGTATGTTGAAAAAGGGGTTTTAGATGTTAGTTATTGAGGCTTGATGTATTGAATTGTGGTTTTGTGCCTGGGTTGAGATTGGTAGGTGTTTGAGGTTGATTTCGATAAGTTTAGGATAGTTTTTGAGTGGGAACTTGTGAGTTGCGGGTAATTGCTTTGAGGCGGTGGTTTGGATGCATTTTGATGTATGTTTCCTCTGGTTTTGTGTGGCCAAAACAGGGGATAATCAAGGTGAAGTAGCTTGAGTTGGATCGTTGTCTGCTGGGAGCTCAATTTGCGTTGGCGAGCAAGGCGGGGTGTAATCGATGAGTGGAAATGGTTTAAAAAGTCTTTCAAAGGTTTGAAAGTGTCTTTGGGAGTTTAGGATAAGCTTGAAACACTTACCTAAGCTCGGAAGTAAGTTTCCCTCTTTTGCTCTTTAATATCGGATTGGATATGAGCATGGTTGATTTCATGTTCTTGGTATTAAATATGGTATGATTTACTTACTGTAAATGCATGGCTTTGAATACATATGCAATGGTTTTAAAGTATATGAAATGCTAGTGAGCATTGGTTTTCATTCCGGTTGGGAATGTGGTATTGCTTTGGCAATGTGGTTTGCATATGTGGTGATTTTGTGTAATGCATTGTAAAATAGTGAGTAAATGGTTTTGGAAATGATATATTGGCTATGTGACAAGGTGAAAACAATCAGATATAGTTGGCATGCCATAGGATGAAGTGCACTATAATATATGAATAAAAATCAATCGTGGCCATGGGTCCTTGAGGTATGGCGGTTTAACTAGGCCACTCGGACTATTGGGACATCTCTTGGGGTATGCGGTTTAAATAGGCAGCCCAAGATGATGTGATCTTGCGGTTTAACTAGGCAAGGTCGGTAAAGCTTGCGGTTTAACTAGGCAAGGCTGTCAAATCTTGCAGTTTAACTAGGCAAGGTTTGGGATATCATGCAGTTTAACTAGGCATGGTATGAGAGATCCGTGTATCCAATATGTAAGGTTAACGGTTGGTTAACCAATGATTAGAGGTTGGCTAATCGAGGATAGTGGTCGCCTATCCGGGGTCACTATAATTGCCAATATATGAAAGTTCATGTATTGAACCTATTTTATAATGCTTTGGGACTTAATCATGGTATTATGATTTAATGCTTTGGGAATTAAGCAAGAGATGATTTAATACTTTGGGATTTAAGCATGTGATTTGTAAATGTTTTTGCATAAGGTTGATATGCATGTTTTGATTTAGAATCAATGAAAATGCTTTGGTCGTAAGCATGGTTTGAAAACAAGTGTTTAGTTTTCAAAGGGTTTTAAATGCATCATTGTTTTATGAGCATTCTCACTAAGCATGTGTGTTTATGCTCTCTTTTCCCTAATGATGCAGAGCATTGAAGTTTGTGGCAGCAAAGGCAAGGTTTAAAGTGATCCAAGAACAAAGACTACTTTTGAGTATGAACTCGGTTTAAGTTTCCGATTAATAAGGCAATGTGTTCGCCATGTTTTGTTGGGATTTGTAATTCTTTTTTCCCCTGGTTTTTGAGCATGTTAATGCTATGTTTTGGAGTTGGATTGATGTTGATAAGTATATTGTGAGTCCTTGCTTATGGTTGATGCTAAGTGGTTGCTTAGTTATGATCATGATAGCCTTGGTTAAATGCCATGTCTTGATGATTCTAGCATGTTGATTTTGATGTTATAGATATGTGTGGAAGTGGCATATGCTGGTAAATGTTCAATTGAATGTTTTGGTATGTTTGGTAAAATGGTCTAGGGAACACGCCTATAGGTTGATCTTTGGAAGCATATGATTTGTTGTGGTTGCTAAATCTTAGCGCAAGTGATGGAATTGGGTTGGATGGCTGGTTGTATGCATGAATGTGATTTTTTATTGTCTAAATGCATCTAGATTCGATTGAAAAACTAGCTAAAAATGACATTTTGGGTTCAGGCGTATCGGAGCTCGTCCCCTCGTACCGGTATGGCTAGGCCATTTCAGGCTTAGCGTTTTAATACGCGGGATAGTGTTTCAATACGGTAAGAGCAAATTGGCTTAGCGTTTCGATACACGGTGTCGTATCGATACGGTTTTGAGCTACTAGAATCTGAGTTTTGAAAATTGGCCAAGGCGTACCAAAACACTTGTATGCGTACCGATACGGGCTGCAATTAAATCAGTTAATGGGAAGTTTGATAGTTTCTAATTCTTTCGTTTTGGTCCCTAATTATTGTGAATGCAATTGCTTAAGTTTGGATGGTCGGATTGAGGCGAGAATTCACATGCGAGCATGTAATTTGAGTAATTGAGGATCGGTAACCCTAATTTCAGTAATGGTCCACTAGTTTACTAGTTTTACATTTTAGTCCCTAAAATGTATCATATGCAAATGGTTGCCTTTCCGTGGTTCGTTTCCTTGTAAATTCATCTACTGCAAGCATGAACACTTAGGATTATTAATACGCATCTAGACATGATAAAAGGAAAAAAAGACCTCTTTTCGTAATCTTCCTCTAGTTTGCTTCGGTAAACCTAATGTAGCTCACTCGGTTCGATCGGACGTCTAGGCTGGGTTAAGGGGGTTACATGAATGATCAAAAGCATTGTTCTCTTGACTAATGTATTCACTATCATTGTCTCACTATCATTGTCCTCTTGTTTGGGAGATGATTCTTCTTCATCAACATTTGCACTAATGCTAGATGTAGAAGTACGAAGAGAATCATGTGTCCTTTCTAGTTCTGGTGTGTCTTCATGGTTGGTTGCCTTTGCGTTGTCAATTGATTCAGTCTTTTGTGATTCCAATTTTTTTTGTTTCATCCTCTAAGAAATTTTTTTTCACTTTTGCTAGATCTTTATATGCTTCTTGCGGCTCCATTGAACTGAACGTGAACTTCTTGCCATGGTGCACAACAGAGTATCTATTCGTCATGATTTGATGGATAGCGTCTCGATCATATTACCAAGGTCTTCCCAATACCAAGTGGGTGATTTCCATAGGAAACACATCGTACAAAACATCATCACAATAAATTTGCAGAGAAAAAATGATTAAACAATATTTGGTTACCTCCATATCTGATCTGTTATTAAGCCCTTGAAGATGGTATGGCTTAGGGTGTTGTTGGCAAGGTAGATTGAGTGCATCAACAATGAAGCTGCTCACTATGTTTGCATGACTTTCATTATCAATGATGAAAGAACATTGTTTACCTTGTATCCAAAATCGTGATCGGAAGGTATTTATTGGTGGAGCACAAGACGTGATTCGCAAAATATGAAACATCCTAGAATTGTGCAGCAACTTGATCCAATTCGTTCGAGCTGTTCCCGATCTCCAAAAATTATGCAATTTTGTGTGGAGACTCCTACAATGGTTTTGATCAGATTTGGAAATTTTGGGCTCAAAATTTTTTCGTTTGATTTTTCTCTTTTTTGGCATTTTTTTACTCAAAAAAGTTAAAAATTTGTCTAAGAATCAGCCTACTCTAATACCAAATGATGGAAGATACAATAGAATAAGGATCGAATGAAACAAGAAAATGAAATTAGTAGAATAAACTAACGATGGCGTAAAGAAAATGATGAAAACGGTAGCAAGTTTATTTGAAAATGGCTTGTGGACTTGCTAAGAATAGGATGGATTGTGGAATAGATTTATGTCCTAAGAACCCCCTTGATCATGATTGATCAAGCAACCTCCATTATAGGCTCTAACCGACCCTTCAAGAATTGATTATCTTGGCAACCCAGAGTGTGAAGAAAGAATCACCAGCAATCTACAGAGAAGATTGTGTTGAAACACTTTTGAAATTCACAAGAACTATCTTGCAAAGGAAAGAAACTCAAAGAGTATTCTTGATTAAAATTCATTAAAGAAACTATTCATCTTGTTGCTTTTACATGAGAGAGGTTGTCCCCTTTTATATCTAAAAGAGACACCAAAATTCCCTAAAAGGTAGCTGATCAATCCCTAAATATCAACACATTAATAGCTTAATAGAATGAATCCCCTAAAATCAACATATAGATAGCTAATTAAAAGGAATCCCATGGAATAACATAAAATACTAATAATTCTAGTCAAAGCTTTATAATCCAGCTTTGAATTAATTTATTTTATTGTCTAATTCATCTAAAAGCTTTATATATTAGCTTTTGGGTTGAATTTACAAAAATCTTGTATCCAATTTTCTGCATGCGCATTCTTCACTAAAACGGACGTATCTTGAGTAACCAACATCGGATTGATGTGTTTCAAGATGCGTTGAAAAGGTAACTGAATGGCAGTCAATGTGTAAGGAGAGAACTCGACCCAAAAATGCCTGGATCACATCCGAAAATTCGTCACAATTAAGTTGATTTTCCAAACTTCAAGAACAGGTTCGTTTCCAAGATGATTAGTTTCAACCCTCCTATGCATGTATCAGGTAATTGTCGTGACCTTTGCAGGATCCATTGTAAGTCCTTGTCCCGAGATTATATGATCGAGATACACCACACTTGTTTGACCAAAAGTGCACTTGCTACGCTTTGCCACAAAACCATTCTGCTGTAAACATTGCAAGACTTGTTAAACATGATTCAAATGATCCTGCCAGGAATTGCTATACACAAGAATTACTGTTGTAACTGAATGACAGCCAATATGTAAGGAGAGAACTTGAACCAGAAATATCTGGATCTTATCCAAAAATTCGTTGCAAGTAGGCTGATTTTCCAAACTTCAAGAACAGCTTTAGCTTCGTGTCCAAGATGATTAGTTCCTGCCCTCCTATACATGTATCAGGTAATTGCCGTGACCTTTGTAGGATCCACTGTGAGTCCTTGTCCCGAGATTATATGACCGAGATACTCTACACTGGTTTGACCAAAAGTGCACTTGCTACGCTTTTCCACAAAACTATTCTGCTGTAAACATTGCAAGACTTGTTGAACATGATTCAAATGATCCTACCAGGAATTTCTATACACGAGAATAACATCCAAAAAATCAACACAAATTTACGCAAGAAAGGACAAAAAATCTCATTCATAGTGGCCTGAAAAGTTATGGGAGCGTTGGTCAAACTAAAGGGTATAACAAGGAATTCATAGTGGTCTTCATGTTTTTGAAATGTTGTTTTGTACACGTCGGCATCTCAGACCCGAATTTGATGGTAACCAGCAAGCAAATCCAATTTGGAGAAGAACTTTGACATGCCCAATTCATCAAACAATTCTTCAGCCGTGGGAATTGGAAATTTGTCTGACTGTAATTGTATTCAATGCTCTGTAATCGACACAAAAACGTTATGTACCATCCTTCTTCTTAACTAGAAGAACTGGAGAAGAGAAGGGACTAGTGCTCTTCCGAATTAAGCCATGATCGAGCATGTATTGAACCTGGCATTCAACTTCTATTTTTTGAAAGTGTGGATAATGGTAGGGTCGCATGTTAACAGGCTTTGCCATAGACTGCAAGTGAATAGCGTGGTCATTTCGTCGAACAAGTGATAACCCTTGTGGTGGCTCAAAGACATCAGCAAATTGTGTTAATATCGATTCCAAATCCAATGAAAGAACAACAACCTTAGGAGGAAAGTAGATTGATATTGCAAATAGTAACATTCAGTCGCATCTTTCGTGTCGGAAATACGACGGAGAGATTGAAATTGCATCGGTTGAGGATTAGGACCAGATTCACCTTGCCAACAATGTGTGTGTGCCCCTTGCTGGAATTGAAATTGCAACCTCAAGAAATCCATTATTACCTGTCCAAGGGTAGCCATCCATGCAACACCCAATACCATATTAGTCCCCTCTAAATGCAAGACATAAAAATCTGTACACACGTCGGTCCCCTGAATGTTTATTCTCAAATTACGAACGCAACCCTCATTGTAGAGTTTATCTCCATTGCCCACCATTACTCTGAAATTAGGTGTTGCCTTTATAGGTAAATCCAGATGCTTGGCGACCTGAGATTGCACAAAATTAAGTGTGCTTCAACCGTCAATCAATATCTGAATTAGTTGCCCACAATTTTTTCCCAGCACTCGAATCGTGTTCGGATGAGAATAACCTGCCAAAGCATTTAAGGATACTAAAGATTACTCTTTTCCCAAATCGTCCGACTCTTCAAGTGTTTAATTTGCGGAGTCAAGGGAAGGAAGAGCTACAATTTCATTAGACCCTTCATCATCGAGCAAAATTAGCTATGGATCTTTGCACTTGTGGTCGAGCACATACTTTGCATCACAATAATAGCACAGTCCTTTGTCCCTTCTTGCTTGAGCTTCGGTGGAGGAAATACGACGTGGCTAGAGCGCAGTAGCAGGACTTGGAGAGTTATCGACTGAGGGTGGTCGACGTAGCTAAAATTTAGGACCCGATGGGGTCAAATTAGGAGTGGACAGTAAAGGTGGAAGTTTGGCCCCTGAATTACCCAATTGCCTCTTGACTTTAATTTTAGCCTCATAGAAATGAGCCAAAGTTGAGACCTCAGTCATGGATGTAGAACAGTGACCCAAAACATCATTTTCTATGTCCGATTGCAAACCCGATACAAAACATTGAGTGAGGAAGTTGCTACTTAAGTTGGTGGTACGTAGAGCCAGGTCTTCAAACCATGCCTGATAATTGTCAACGTTGTCATTTGTAGTAGTTTGGAGAGTTGGCCTTCGGGCGATTCAATATCCATCACAGCAAAACGTTTTCGAATCGCGTCCACCAAATGATCCCAGCCGACGTGTTGTCGTTGTCTTTGCATCCAACGGACCCACTTTCTTGCCGTGTTGTCTATTCGAAATGAGGCCATAATCACCCTGTGGTGATCTTCCGTCCTATAAAACTCAAAGAAATCTTGTGCCGCCGCTAACCATTCCTTCAGATCTTTACCGGTAAACAAAGGTAACTCCAATTGGACTGGTTTTGGAGCGAAAGGAAACACATCCTCTGCATCAGTATGTGCTTTTGTTTCCCCCAAAGAACAGCGCTATTGCCGGTCACTTCACCCCATCAGACGTGATTGTAGATACTCCAAACTGACTGGAAATGGATTGCAGATTACGTACCATCTTTTCAAGAGTAGTCTGTGTAGTAGCATTCCATTGTTTTTGATCCTCTGTGATTTTTTGGAGCGATGTCAACAATTGCTCATGGTGGCCAGTGGTATCTTGAAGGGCTTTGATCGAGTCCGAATGGCTTACCATAGTGGTAAAATTAATGAAAGCACTGATGTTATTTGCTCGAATTAAGAGATAAAAATTCAGAGATAGTGAGGAAGAAAAGAACGATTCAGATTAAGGAAATTGGAAACAATATTCAGATACATTAACCGATTACAACTTCTCTTATTTATATGCCTATCCTCTAGGGAAAGACAAAATCAGTTAAACCCTTGGTTGGTTTTCTCTCTCTGCAGCTCCTACGTGGCCCTTGAATCTCCTGGTTTACCGTTGCAGAATTGCCAGTTCCTACTTCACTCACTGGAGCAGTGTTCACTGGTTCTTCCATGACAGTTTGTTGCGAAAGATATAATTTAGTCTTTGAGAATTTTGACATTGTTGGACCTTAAAATTTTTATCAGAGAAAGCAATGAAACCCTAGAGTAAGGAATCATCGTAGATGAAAGAATGAAGCTTTGGATGTGTTAAGGAAAATGAAAATAGAACCAAGATGTGGATGAAGAAAAGAATGAAATATGAGGGGGAAAAACGAAATGTCGAGGAAAGGAGAGAATAATAAAACTACGTAGAAGAAAAACTTACAAATGAAAAACAAAAGAAAGAAAACACTAAGTAACAAGTTAATTTAAATGTAACAAGTTAGGTATGGTCGAATTTTCCCTCTTCTCACTCCAACTTATTTCTTTCTAAAACTCATCCCACCCATGTTGAACTCAAATTTCTAAAATTAGAGCATCCAACTTTCTTGCCCTTTCTTGTTTCTTTTAAGGCTTAATGCATATTTTGCCCCTAACGTTTATTACTTTTTCCAATTTAGTATCTAAGGTGTTTTTTGGGCTCAAATGCCCCTTAACATTTAAGACGTTATCCAAATTACCCAAAAATACGACGCCCTTTATTAAAAAATGTGACCAATCATATTGTGCCATGTCGATGTCCCTATTTATTTTTTTAATTTTCAAATAAAATTAAATTAAAAATTAAAATATTCATTAATTTTATTTTATTTTCTCAAAATTACCCCACCCCTCTTTCCCAAACCCCATCGACCATCCCACGTCCATTCCATTTCCCTTCCACCGCCGCCATAATCATACTCTCTCTGGATCTTGCACTCGAACTCTCTCTGGTTCTCCCCTCCCTCGAGCAAGTGCCGGTCGGGCCATGCAGCATGTCTTTAATCACCTCCAATACCACAACTGCAAAAACAAAAGAATGGTGATGCTAAAGACAATCTCTTGTTTATTACATCCGGATATGGATATATTTCGGAAAGTATATAATGAGTCCCCATGAAGTTGGTTAAAGCATTAGCCGCGTGAGATAATTCCATGTGTAATACTCCATTGAAATAAGTCACCAGGTTCACGGCCATATGATTATTTGTCAAGTTCTCAAACTCAAACGCCACTGCAGATAACAAGAAATCATCTATAACCCAAATTTCTTTTACATTTTTTCCTTTTCTGCAAATACAAAAACGATGGTAAAGTGTTGACTTACCTAGAACGAACGAAGCAGCTCTTGTTCCTCCATGAATATTCTTCACAGCTGCTTTCCCTTTCCTGGAACCAGTTTGATTGCACGGCGGCGTAGGGGAAATGGAATGGATAGGGGAAAAGAGGTGGGGTAGTTTTGGAAAAATAAAATAAAATTGATAAATATTTTAATATATTTATTTTATTTTGTTTGAAAATTTAAAAATAAATAGTTACGTTGTTGTAGCACAACATGATTGATCACATTTTTTTTATAAAAAGTGTTAAATTTTTTTTGGATATTTTGAGGTAACAGTGTAAATTTTAAAGAATAGAAAAATTTTAAAAATATGTTAGGTACTAAATTAAAAAATTAATAAATATTAAGAGAGAAAATATACATTAAGCTTTTTTTAATAACATAATAATTCAGCGTCAAGAATTACGCGTATCTTTCTAATAAATAATAATAATAATAAAAATAATAATAATTTTGATACAGAGAAGAAATCCATGAGCTTGAGACGGTTGACCAACATCTTTGTCCTTTAATATGACATATAAGTAATCTAATTGGGTGCGGTTAAGGAATTTAAGAGCTGCCGCCCGCTGTGACCAGTGACTGACTGACGATGTCCCAGAATTTCTATCTACTCTAAGCTGAGGGGGACAATTGACTCTCTATTTTCCTCCACGTGGAGGCCACCCAGATGGTCATTGACATTTCTCCCTTTCATTACCTATTTTTCCTCCACCATACCTATAAACAATTAAACATTTGATTTCTTCGTATAATTCTTTATAATTGTGAAATATATAGATATTAATACCTAAAAATGTTTTTAATATTGTTTGAATAATAAAACCTAACCCAAATTCAAGTCCCATCTTATTTTATGATGTTTAACTAAAATTATAATTTTAAAATAACATTGTATTCTTTTAAGTTGATTTTTTTTTTTACACTGTTAATTATGTTTCCACGGTCCACCTACAAAATTCCAATACACAAATCTACCTAGCTAACCACTAATATACAATTTTGATTTAAAAAACAACTATGTACAAAGATCAACCTGAAAATTTTCCCTCCAAATATAATTTATACATGTTTTTGGTATATTTTTTGATCAAATTATTTATTGATATTAAATTATTTTTATTTATATGTGTTAACTTCAAACTCAGGGGTTGAAGAGAGATAAAGATCGTTATATGCTCTTTCGTTTGGCTACTAGGCAAGTAATTATGCGCTCAGTTATATTTAAAAATCAACTTTAAAAATACAAAGGGCAATTTTGTCTCATTAGAGAACTTTAAATAATTTTATTTTTTTAATAAATTTTAATTTTAATTTTAATTTTAATCATAATCTTAACTAGATAGGAGGGAAGGAATTGATGTTTTTAGTGAATCGAAAAGTCACGACTTACAGAAATATAAGGAAATAAAAATAAACAGCTTGACTGACCGGCTTGTTCAATAATCTTAAATTTCTTTATCACGATAGCACTAAAAGGGATAATTTGTCTCATTAGAGAACTTTAAATAATCGTTCATCTAACTATCATTCTAATTAAATTTTGGGTAAAATACTTAAATCGTCATTCAATTTTACTATGTGACCTATTTTAATCACTTAACTTTTAAAATAATTAATTTTAACACTAAACTTTAAATATTGACCTATTTTAGTCATTTAAATTAATAATTCTATTATGACATGTCTTATTTTATGTATATTTAAGCCACGTAGGCATTGTCAAGTCAGAAATTAGAGTAAAAAAAATAAAATCCTCTTTTATGATTTAAAAGCTTCATCTTCTTCACTGTGTCTTTGTTTCTTCATTGTTGGAGATGCGCAAAGGTTTGTGTTTTCCATTGAAGGCTGCAGCA
The DNA here is from genome assembly GCA_019671005.1 of Hibiscus mutabilis. Lineage (NCBI taxonomy): Eukaryota > Viridiplantae > Streptophyta > Magnoliopsida > Malvales > Malvaceae > Hibiscus > Hibiscus mutabilis. Next base: position 20,421,120 of record CM033728.1, on the reverse strand, counting down.
ACAACCTCCCATCGACTCGATTTCTCCACTGAATTCTTCACCATTTGTTTCTTCAACATCTCCATATTTGCCTCACCCCATTCCTTTTCTCCTCCATCGAAACTACTCACCAAATTTTCCTTTTCCGTTAACCCATTTGAATCTTTATTCTTAACGTCAAATTCAAAAACCCACTTGCATCTTCAACTAAAGAAGCACGATTTCAGTCGGTTCATTACTTTTATCGCCCTTTGACTGTCTTTGAGAATATTTTTTCTTAGATTTAGGCTCGGGTTGAGGCTCTTGATTGATGTGATATGAGATGTTGGGTCCAACACCAACACAAATGTCATCATCGGTGACGAAAGAAGAAACAAAGGGCCGACGAGAAGGGAGATAGAGAGCCAAAAGATGAGGGATTTAAAGGATTTAGACTCAATGAAGAAGAGAAGGAATTTCAAGGGTTTTGAGAATTTTTGTGATATTTTTTCTTGGGATGACGAAGAAGGTATGGAAGAGAAACTTGGGTCCGACGAAAAGCAAGTAATTTTTTCATCGATGTGGTTTGCCAATGCCTGAAGTTGAGGTCCTTTTAGCCATGGTGAAACCTTGTAGTTGCAGGGGTAAATGGGTTGAGGGGAAACACTGGAGAAAGGGCAATCCTTTAGGATGAATATAATTTAATTTTTTAAAGCCATGGTTAAATTTTGATTTTTTAATTTAAATATTTTTATTTAATTTAACAAGGTGTATTAAAATATATATTTTTTATTTCCATATCATAATAGTATTAGAGATTTATCGGTGGAGTGACCAAAATAGGTTAATATTTAAAGTTTAGTGCTAAAATTGATCATTTTTAAAGTTGAATGACTAAAATAGGTCACAGAACAAAGTTGAGTGATGATTTAGATATTTTACCCTTAAATTTTTGGTTCATTTTCCATTTATATTTTTAAAATTTCAAAACCTTTGAAAATTGAAATTTATATTCATATAAAAATAATTGAGTCAATCCAATTCGTATTCGTCTACAGTAATGAAAATAATATAAGACACACAAAAAGGGAAATTTGTCTCATTAGAGAACTTTAAATAATCTCAAATGTCTTATAATGCTTAACAGAATATGCTAATCTATTTCTAAGAAAATTATAATGTTTAACAGAATATGCTAATATGTCTCTAAGAATATTATAATGCTTAATAGAATATGTCCCTAAGCTATATCTTTTGTTTGCTTTTAGCACTTAAACTATTTTTTGGTCAAAGTAAGTCCCTAAACTACCATTTCTGGTTACTTTTAAGTCCAGTAGTTATCTAAGTTAAAAAAATTATTTCGACCAATAAGATGTTGACACATCACAAATAATTTTGACCAATAGATAGTTTAGGGACTAAAAAAATGACATAGTTTAGGTACTTATTTTGACCAAAAAATAGTTTAGGGACTTAAAGTGACTAAAAATGATAGTTTAAGTACTTATTTTGATCAAAAATAGTTTAAGGGCTAAAAGCAAACAAAAAATATAGTTTAAGGGCAGATTTTACATTTAAACCCTAAGAATATTATAATACTTAACAGAAAAATGCTAATATATCTCTAAGAATATTATATTACTTAACAGAAGTTGCTAATCTATGTTATAGTAATACTCAACAGAAAATGCTAATCTGTCTTAAACCATTACCATATAATATTTAATTATAATGCTTATATAAGATCTCAAACCATTACTTTTATATCAACATATAAATTTATAATAAAATTATTATTTTTGGATTATAATATAGGGCATTATAACTGAAATTAAATGATTTTATGGAGACTTGTTCAATTCAAAGATTCTTTTCTTTCCATTTTTTTCCAATACTTATATATTAACTATTTTAGATACCTAGGAACAAATAAATCAATATAATATCTAAGATTTGAACAAGGAAACCCCCATTAAAATCATTGAATTCAAGAACCAAGTAAAATGTTAATATGAGTTGCCAGCATCCACTAGTAGGCTCAAGTCATCGTTTTAGACTTCTATAGTTTTCTTATTTATTACAATGTTCAAATAAATATTAATTATAAGAATAAAATATTTATTTTAAAAAATAATTTTTATTATCAAACTATAATACTGATCAAGCTGGACTCATTAGAATTACAAATTATTAAAAAAACAATAGTATTAATTTTAGTATGGTATTAAAAAGAGAAAAAAAGAGAAGTGATTATTACTTGCTGACAAAATGGAAGCAAAGATTTCCTTAGACTTGGTCAGGCTAAATGCTCCGCTCATCTAATATGGAGTATATAATATTCCAACAACATCTAGGAGTAGGAGAGAATGAAAACAAAAAGGTAAGAAGAAGCATCAAGACATTTCAAACCTCAAATTCCCTTTGACTGGATCCTCACTCCTCTCATATAAATTCAGACCAACAGAACCAAAAAACAAACCATCTGTCAATTCCCACCCCTGGAACAGAACAAGACACTTGATATCCAAAGTCCAAAACAAAACTACTATGGCTAGGAAAATAAAGGCCAATGAAGTTGCTTCTGAAATTCAACAAACAATGGTTTGGTGGGAGGAAGCTGCTGCAGCCGCCGTGGCAGGAAGAGCAAGGAGGAGGAGGAGAGGATTTTTGGGTGTGAGGCAAAGGCTATCAGGCAGATGGGTTGCTGAGATTAAAGACACCATACAGAAGGTAAGGGTATGGTTAGGCACTTACGATACCGCTGAGGAAGCCGCCATGGCATACGATGAAGCTGCTTGCTTGCTTCGTGGCCCCAATACAAAGACAAACTTCTCCCCATGTTCTAATCCAAACCCAGCTCTTTCTTCAAAGATCTCTAATCTTGTTCTCCACAGACTTAAATCAAACACTTCATCTGCTCCTTTGCCCGTTTCTGAACCTATTGGCCAGCAATCAGTGGACGAGTCTAAAGAAGAAACATCAGATTTCTTGGATACCCAGTTTCCGGATTCTCTCAATGATCCTCAGGATCATCATTTCATCTCAGAAGAAGGGCAAGAAATGGAGGCAATGGATTTGAAGTTCGTCGATAACATTGGATCATCGTGCTACTACTCACCTTTTCAGATTGCAGAAGTGATTGAAACAGAAATGGAGGAAGAGAGTTTCGGGGATGAAGCTTGGATGATTAGTGGTGCAATGAAGAGAATGGCGTATGAACGTAAAATCTCAGCTTCTCTGTATGCTTTAAACGGGATAACAGAGTTGTTGAGGCTAAAGTTTGGACAGAAAAGTGTGAGGATATCTGAAGAGTTGACACAACTTGGAAATGCATGTAAGAAGAACAGAGGGGATACAGAAATGGTGGGGGGAAAGCGGAAGGAAAGCCCACAATCTTCCGGTTGGAATTTGAGCGAGGGTGAACCTATTTGGAGCTCGCTTGATCTCCCGCCCATCTACCTTGTTAACTAATAATGGAGTATTAAATCCCCCCCCCCCCCCAGCATTAGTATATCAAAATATTTTTCAGATTTCTAGCCATCAGCCAACATTTTGGTTGTAGTTATTATTTTTTCAATCTTCAGTAAGTTGTGCCAAAAGTAGTGCATAGAAAATGCCGAATTATATCAAGTGAACATTAATAGCATAATTTGCAGGGGCAAAGCACATACGCAAAGCCACAAGTTAATTCTATGAATATTCATAAAAAATACAAATCCCCTTTAGTTCCATATAACATTGTGGAAACCCTAATCATATTAAAGGCAAGCTGGTCAGCACCTCCAAATTCACAGTAATATTGCCTTGGACCCATCTAAAATGGAGGGGTTATAAAACAAAAAGGAGAAGCTTTCCTTCAAACTACCGAAAAAGAAGTAAAGTAAGAGTTATATACATACAATATTATCATTCTTATTCTTATTCATTTGCATCATAGGAGATTCATTGGCAACAGTCTTTGGAGATACAAGTATAATCTTCTCACGCTAGAGGACCCGGAGCTGCGCGAGGAATGCAGCACAGAGATCCAAGAAGAGAAACTGTGAGTCCTGGACCCTCTGAAGATCCAACAAATATTTCTCCTCTCGGGTCGACATCCATGACAATAAAAAATATATTAGCACTTTTATTCAGGGAATTCAATAATTACAACATGGCAGAGCAAGGCTAACACCTGATTTCCATATAAAAATTCTGATTGTGATCGGACAACATTACCTGCACTTTGAACTTGACAACATATCATTTTCTATAATGGTTGATTCATCCCCAAAGTAGTGATTATTGTCAGCGGAGTTGTTAACCATGCCTTCATTAAGACCCGGATTGCTAGCAAGCCACCTACACTTCATGTTGTAATAACCAATCTTCTTCCAACAGACATTGAGCTCTTGCAGGGATTTGAGAACTTCTGTCATGATTTCACGAGGATGGGCACGAGACTACAAAATTAAAAACAGAACAGTATCAAACTCAGGTGCATAAAAGTAGTCCTACTATTGGTACTCTACACATCCTACATACTAAATCTAGTATAATTGTCCATCTTCTCAACTAGTGGTAAGTATCAATGTAAAAGAAAAGCCACTTATTTGGTAAAACTGCTTGAAAATCACAAACTATACTTGAAGTCCAAGAGTCCATTTCCTCTCGAGGCCCCTTAAACCCATTGCTTGATAATCAGCATATCCTGCAAGGCGGTGTCCAACAGCTGGAACTGTAGGTTCATTCGGATGGATGAGGTTGAAGCCAGATTCCTAAAAATAAATAAAATAAGATTCCAAGGCAAAATAAAATTAAAAAATAATAATACTGTAAAGTAAGAGAAATAGGTCCCTAATCAGTTAACTCTATTGGATCGTGATGGATGAGTCTTTTTTTCACGCCAATTCAATGAATGAGGACGCTTTAGATAAGCAATGTTAGCGATAAATTGAAAAGGTACAAAATAAAAACGCACCGTAGTTTCTTGAAACTCAGCTCCAAGGTAGCCACTGGAGACCCGGAACAGATTGTCCAATAGTAGGCAGTAAGCAACAGTTCCCTGGAAGATACTCAAATGAAATAAGAAAGTGCCCAAAAATCATGAAAACAATGAGATGGAGAAGTTCAAACCTCATTTTGAATTCTGTTGGAAATAGATTCAATCAGATGGTTCCGATCAAATCCCATCCTAAGCACTTCCTGAAGGATCTCCTCATCAATCTGCAATTGTGTTTCAATCAGAAAGTAGAGCATCAGATTATCAAAATACCTAATATAGCAGAATTCAAAATGTTGACTACTCAATGGTTAGCTAAACCTTATGATATGATCCAGAAAGCATTCAGGCAAGGCTTGTGTCAACATCAAAAAATTGGACATTAGGGGATAGGTAATAGTAAGGAAATGACTTATTGGAGCAAACATATTTCCCAGAGTCCAATAACAAGCATGGAAGACATGATAGTTCAAGTCTCCCGTTTTAACATTAATCGCACAAGTGCTCAGACCCATGAAACCAAGTTCAAAAGCTGACAAGAGTTCAGAATTTTACAAGGACGTGTGGTCTAGGTATATTTATTCAACCGTAACGGTCAATTTTCACATCGCACCAATCCATTTCAAGGTTAAAATCACAGTAAAGAAGTATATTTACGATTAAGTTCAAGTCAGCAAAAAAATATCAACAACCTTTTTCTCTTGCTGCATTGAATCTGGTGGGGGGACTGCTAAATATCTTGGAAGATGTGCTTGAAACCATGGGTGCTGGCGGATCTCGGGAATGGTCATTCTCTTCATTGGATCAACTACAAGCATCCTTGAGATTAAATCTCTAGCACCAGGAGATAAATGGCTTGGAAGAGTGTATATGCCACCCTGAAGGACAAATAATGCAAATTCCAAGCTATCAGCACTTTAAGGATTCAAGCAAGAAACAAGATTGGAAGCAAATTCTGCGGTTTAGGGAGAAAACAGCAGCAAATGGAAGGCTGAAAAACGAGTAAGATAGAAGGTGGAACTTTAGAAAAACATTGTATAAACTTATAGTTTCTGAAGTCTATTAATTTAAAGAAAAATAAAGAAGTTGGCTGTAAAGCTGTTTTACAGCTTATATATACTATGGTTACAAATAAAGTTTTACCATGCTCCCGCGATTGCCTGGGCAATTAAGGATGGTTCGATTGTCTGGGCAATTGAGCATTCACTTCCAAAGTTCGGCGAAGCGTTCTTCAATGGTTTCTTTTTATCCCTAAGTCGAAACTCTAGCTATTTGTGCATGCCTTGATAATACATCCCTGCGTGAATCAAGGGTGAACAACAACCAATATTGAGCTCCTCTTATCCGTTGAAATCCTAAACTTATTCCTAAGCCGGATTAGTCTTCACCACCAATTGATTGAATAAAGACCATGCTCATTCGTTTCTTGAATCTAACTTGTAATCACTCATTTTTATCCGGTTTGTAAATATTGTTAATATATTAGCATAATAATTAACAAGGTATTATTATTGCACATATACATGTTATATTATATGTTTACTATATATGTGATTAATGTGTATAAAATATGTGTGTAATGTATGTAAGCGCATGCGTATTATACATACTATGTGCGGTGTATGTGTGTCACATGTCACGTACGTTTTAATAGTTTATATATGTACTAGGGTGTATTTGGTTATACTTATTTTGTGTGTATAAGATGCATGTATGTGTGTGTGCTTAGGTGTATGTGATATATATGTGGTTTGCATGTGCATGTACTATGTATGTTTGTAGTATGTATAATGTTTGTATACTTACATTAATTAAGTGTGTGAGCAAATATATGTATATGTGTGTTCAAATGTTATATGGTATATGCATGTATGGTTATATGTACATAAATTATATACATGTATATGTTATTATTATCGTATTATTATTATTATTATTATTATTATTATTATTGGACTAATGTAAAATAAAATCCAAAACATAAAACCCAAATATTATAATAACAGTCCAAGTTCATATTATTACAAAAAAGCAAAATAATAATAATAATACAAGGCCCGGTTGGCCCAAGCCCAAGACCCCATTTAACCCTAATTATTCTATCTTTGTGCAGATAACTAGGAGCCGTTGGATCAAAATGTGGATCCAACGGCCACGATCAAGGAAGGGTAAATATCTAGCTAGCCGCGTGAACTACACGTCTGGACGGTTCGAATGCCACGCGCGCGTGCGGTCCACGCGCGGACTCTTCGATATCCCACGCGTGCGTGAGTCCCACGCGCTATAACCCCTCGACTGCTGAGCCCCACGTGTCACGATATGGAGCCGTTTCACCGATCGAGGTTTCATCTGGGCCGTTCATCCTCAAGCCATCCCGACCGTTAGATCGGATCTGATCCAACGGCCGAGAACGCCTCAGGCCGAAGACAACTCCCCTACACCGCCACCATACTTCCACCATGCCGGTCTCCAACCACCGCGTTCAGGCATATCAGAACAACACAAAAAAAGAGAGACTATGTCAGTGTCAGTCTAGATCTGAAAATATATTACATTATTTGCTACCAAACCAAAAGAGACATGGATATATGTATGAAACAAGTAATTGTAAAGGATTCCAGTTGTAATCAAAAAGAAAAAAGTAACAAAAAAGGCAACAAGTTTTCAGTGGTAACGCTCTTCTCTTTTTCTTACTTCTTTACATGCATAAAAGAAAAGATACGTAGTGATAACAAAAAAAGGGATTTAGAGCTATTACCCTCGTCGTCTGTGGATCTCCCCTCACCAGTGACAAGCCTCTTCGGCTTTCCGAAGCCAAACATGGTGAACTGAAGGGAGTGGGAGGTCCCTTTTGATTTCATTTTGGTCAAACGTAAACAAAATTTTTTTCTTCTTGTTTTGTATTTACTTAGATCTAGGCAAAAGGGTGAGTCTTAGCGTAGATCTAACTTCATATACGGGTTCGGTTTAGAAAGAGGCTGGTTTTGGGGGTTTCTTTTAGTTCGCCGGCGCCGGTTAACGGCGGCCGGCGGCGGAAGAGACTGCAGAAAGTCGCCGGTTTCTGGGTTCATCATAGGTTCAGGGGATGGTTGAGAGGAAATAAAAGAATGAAGGGGTTTATTATAAAAGAGATCGAATGAAAATATGAGGAAAATTTGAGTCTGGGCCGAAGAAATAGGTTTTATAGGTGTTTTTATTTTGTGAAATGGCAAAATTCCGTAATAAGTCCCCCTGCGTTTTCGATATTTTCGTTTTTGTCTCGCCGCAGGGGATATTCGCAACTCTGGTCCCCCTCATATTTCGAAATCTTGCAATCCAGTCCCTAAATTAAATTGAATCAGTTTTTAAATGGCAAAATTACCTCACTAGTCCCACCGCGTTTTTGAAATTTTCACTTCGGGTCTGCCCCTTGGTCCAATTACAGTTTCAGTCCTTTCAAGTTTGGTCCAGCTTACATTTTCGTCCCTAAATCGCATATTATTGTCCTTTAATTTCTGTTCCTTATGTTTATTTCTTTACATTTCAGTCCTGATTCCATGTAAATATTCATGTTCGTTTATTATAGTCGTGTATGTTGATGTAGCCTTTTGCCTTATCATATATCCCTCGTATATGCTTTGTATTTTCATGTTTACATGTATATGTGTGTTAAGTTTATGATGATTATGTATCTTTATGCATTTGTTCGGTTATTCGTATCATGCATATTAGATTGATATTTGATTTGGCTCGAACACAACCTGCTTTATATTTCAGTATGTATTGCATGTTTTCTTTGCTTTTAGGCTGTGTGTTGGTATATTTTCTTGGTCATGTATAATGCTATATTTTACGTATGTTACAATGTGTCTTATTGTAATATGTACATTTTTGTAATATGTGTTTGTGTTCCATGCCTTGTAATTGTGACATGTTAGGTTTATTTTTAGTCATGAGTAGGGATAATTTATATGCATGTATGTTTTAGATTAATATTTTATTTATGTTCTGTTAATAGTTTATTATATGAATATTTACTGTATTTTAATTATTGGCCATGCTTAATATTTTATTCACTAAGGTTGCATAATGAAATATATAAATTGTTAATGCGGTGCCCTTTTATCCGAGCGTAAACGAGGCCAGTACCAGGCGTAGTGATAGTGGTTGGGCGTTTACCCTCGAATAACGGGGCCTTTAAAATTTATTCGCAATTATAACCGAATTTTAAACTAATCGTCACTTTAATCCATAAAATTTAATATTAATAAAGCAGTAATTATTAAAGTACCAATTTTGGGCGGCGTGGGGGTGCTAATCCTTCCCCATCCGTAACCGACTCCCGAACCCAATAGTTTTCAAATCTCTGGTTTTTTATGGTGTCCGGCCTACCTAAGTGGCCGGTGGCGACTACAATTTTTAAATAAAATGCGGTTTTTAAAACCCCCACGGAATAAATATTTTATATCCGAAAAATCACAAACACCTCGAAAAAACACGTTTTTTAGCGAAACGGAGACATCGCTACAGATGGCGACTCCGCTGGGGACTATTTTTTTGTTTTTAACAAAATAAAGGGAGTCAAGCTTTTTCAAATAATTACCGCTTTAATAATATTAGAAGTTCCGGATTAAAGTGACTATTAAATTAATATTCGGTTGTAATTGCGCTTTTATTTTAACGCATTTAAAATATGACATGTTAACCTCTTTTTAAGTGGGGGAAAACGCTAATGCTTTCGTGGAGATATCGTTCTCCCGTATGGGCCTAGCAAGTACCTTCAGGGCTCGAGTACCTTATGCTTTCGTAAGGATATCGTTCCTTCGTACGGGCATAAGCAAATGGGTCCCCCTGAATTGAACTCGGTTGAAAGGAGCCTATAATGGGTGATGATCGGGGGCCTTGCTACTCTTAGTAGAGGACAACAAGGACAATTTGGGTACCTCCTAGAACCAAAACTGCATATAGAGAACACATAGAAACCCACCCTGTTAGAGCCATGCGGATAACCTAGGTGTCTTAGATGGAATGTAAATAGGATTGCCTTGTTTGCTTATCGCATTTAATTTGCCCTTTTATTACGTACTTATCATTTTTGTCCGGTACTGACTTGTTTTCTTTTTGCTTTGTTTTTGCATACCATCGCATTCGCATTACACAGGCATTGATTCCCGAGTGATTTCTCCCATAATAGAAGATTGTTCATGATGGACCAAAGGTTCTTTGACCTGAAGGAAGGGAGTCCAATTCCAGAGTTCCATCCCGAGACTAGGCCAGGGACAACCAAAGAAGAATCATTCAAGGACTCTAGAACAGATTCGGTAAGAAGTGTCAATTCTGGTGACAAACAAGATGAAATACAAGAACTAAAGAAGCAGATGTCCGAGATGATGGGCCAGATGAATGCTATGATGAAAGGCAAGCAGCATGCCGAACTCAAAAAAGATTCGATCGAGGATCAGAATATGGAACAGAATGGTCAGAATGTCGAAACAGACAACACTGTTAAATATGATAAATCGAATCTCGTTGTGATCAATCTCAAGAAGCATACAAGTAGCATATCTGGGGTAGATACCAAGGGAACAGAGGCAAAACCAGGGAAAACTCGAGAATCTAATGACATCAGAAGGCATTATCCTATACCCATGAGATACACCGAGTTACTTCCGTTGCTTGTCGAAAGGAGCCTTATCATACCAGTGAAGTATATACCAAGAAAACCTCCTTATCCGAAGGATTACAACAGTCGTGTCTGGTGCAGCTACCATATAGGCGATTCGAGTCATCACACTAAAAATTGTAGAGCCCTAAAGGACAGAGTTCAAGATCTTATCAGAATGGGAGTTTTGGGTTTCGAAGACAAACAACCCCGATTCTACAGCGAGCCAGCTATTGCCCGAGGGGCAAGGTCGAAGGAGGGTCAATACCCAATCCAAGGTTCGGGTAATACAGAAGTGGGTCACTCAGGGGGGATAAACTTAGGAGTCAAGAATAAAAGCGTCTCAGAAGATGAACTTGCACGCAAGTACGGCCAGCTCGAGCATGAGAGGCACGATCTGAGTATAAAATTGAAGAATGTACAAGACGAGTACCAGAAGCTGCACTTTGAATTCCAGAGTGTCGGTCTGGGTGACACCGTGGAAGAGTGGGTCAATGGTATAATTCAACTGAGGAACGGTTTAGAACGCTGGAAGCAGAAATGCAAGAATAGTAAGAATAAAGTCAGATCATTATCACAGAAGCTGGAAGAAGCTGAGGGCCAATGCGACATTCTCCAAAGTGAGTTGGAAAGCAGTCTGGCCATGGAAGATATCCTGAAATCAAGCCTGCAGCAGGAAAGGAATGAATCACAAGCCTTTCAAATGGAAAACGCAGCACTCAAAGAACAAGTAGCAAGGCTCGAGACTTTTTTACGCACCAGCGAGATCCGTGCTGGGGCAATGACCGTTCAGCTACAAAAGGCCGAGCAAACAATACGGGAGAAAGACCGGGACATGAAGATGGTTACGACTCAAGCCCGACAAGTAGCTCAGTAGGTAGCAGATTTAGCCGATGCAGCAGCACCAGTAAGCTAGAATATGGATCCAGCATTGGACCGCGAAGGAAAGCTGACAGGACTGTTGAATGAGGTCAAGACATTAGGTGCCAGGGCTCACCGCTATCTTTTAAACCCTAATACCGGATGTAATGAAACCTTTTGGTCTGAATGAAAGACGTCCTATAGGGACAAATCACTTGCGGAATCGATGCTTTATTGCATTCATGCATTGCATTTGCATCACGCCCTTTGCATTGTTTAATAATTTTATCATTGCATGGCACTTCATCATTTAACACTTGGGGTTAGATGGCAGAATTAGTTGGAAAATGGAACGAACCGAAGAGTCAAGGCTCGACCAGCTAGAAGAAAAAATCAAGAAAGAGCTTAAGAAGTAAGAAAAGATAAATGTTTCCAATACAAGGGAACTCTGTCTAGTCCCTGATTTGGTCATTCCTTCGGATTTCAAGGTTCCCAGATTTGCACAGTATGACGGAACCAGCTGCCCGAAGATTCACTTAACCATGTTCTGTAGAAAAATGGAAGGATACATGAAGAATGAAGAGTTATTGATCCACCACTTCCATGATAGCCTGACGGGACCCGCAGATTGAAGAATGTACAAGACGAGTACCAGAAGCTGCACTTTGAATTCCAGAGTGTCGGTCTGGGTGACACCGTGGAAGAGTGGGTCAATGGTATAATTCAACTGAGGAACGGTTTAGAACGCTGAATGCAGAAATGCAAGAATAGTAAGAATAAAGTCAGATCATTATCACAGAAGCTAGAAGAAGCTGAGGGCCAACGCGACATTCTCCAAAGTGAGTTGGAAAGCAGTCTGGCCATGGAAGATATCCTAAAATCAAGCCTGTAGCAGGAAAGGAATGAATCACAAGCCTTTCAAATGGAAAACGCAGCACTCAAAGAACAGGTAGCAAGGCTCGAGACTTCTTTACGCACCAGTGAGATCCGTGCTGGGGCAATGACCGTTCAGCTACAAAAGGCTGAGCAAACAATACGGGAGAAAGACCGGGACATGAAGATGGTTACGACTCAAGCCCGACAAGTAGCTCATCAGGTAGCATATTTAGCCGATGCAGCAGCACCAATAAGCCAGAATATGGATCCAGCATTGGACCGCGAAGGAAAGCTGACAGGACTGTTGAATGAGGTCAAGACATTAGGTGCCAGGGCTCACCGCTATCTGTAAAACCCTACTACCGGATGTAATGAAACCTTTTGGTCTGAATGAAAGATGTCCTATAGGGACAAATCACTTGCGGAATCGATGCTTTATTGCATTCATGCATTGCATGGCACTTCATCATTTAACACTTGGGGTTCGATGGCAAAATTAGTTGGAAAATGGAACGAACCGAAGAGTCAAGGCTCAACCAGCTAGAAGAAAAAATCGAGAAAGAGCTTAAGAAGAAAGAAAAGATAAATGTTTTCAATACAAGGGAACTCTATCTAGGTCCCTGATTTGGTCATTCCTTCAGATTTCAAGGTTCCCAGATTTGCGCAGTATGACGGAACCAGTTGCCCGAAGATTCACTTAACCATGTTCTGTAGAAAAATAGAAGGATACATGAAGAATGAAGAGTTATTGATCCACCACTTCCATGATAGCTTGACGGGACCCGCAACAGTGTGGTATAATCGTTTGAACAGAAACCAAGTTAGGTCATGGGGTGACCTCGCTAATGCATTCTTAAGTCAATACAAATATGCTTTAGATTTAGCACCCTGTCGTCAGTTTCTTCAAAATGAGAAAATGAGACCAAATGAAAGCTTCAGGGAATATGCATTAAGGTGGTGATGTTTGGCGACCCAAGTCCAGCCTCCTATAGCAGAAGAAGAGTTGACTCCCTTGTTTCATGCAATGCTTCCCTCTTATTTCTTCGATATGATGTTGGAAAAATTGAGAAACAGATTCGAAGATTTCATGACGATTGGAGAAAAGATAGAATACGCAATCAAAGAAGGAAAATTAGGGTCTAAGTCTAAGGACCGAATCGAAAATAAGATAGATGAAGACGGAGAGGTAAATGAGTGTCATCTCCAGGGTTCGCGTGGCCGCAAAAGAAGAAGACAGACTGACACATCGGGGTCATCAAGGAAAATTCCTCGGATGAGCGCAAATTTGGAAGTGTTCGGAACATCTATCTCAGAAATTTGGCCTCATTTGGTAGGGGGTCACTATCTTGCTCCTAGGTCGATGAAGATTGCACCTGATCCATCTGCCCATAGTTTTGACTCGAGTAGCACGTGCGAATTCCATATGGGGGCACCGGGGCATCCCTCCAGAAAATGTAGACCTTTATTGGAGGAAATCAAGAAGCTGATCAATGCTAGAACCCTGACACAAGAGCTGATCAAGCAGTGGAAGACCAAGGACGAGGGGCAAGTCTACATGGTGCTGAGGAAGCCAAAAATATCTCTACATTAAAAGACCTTCCTGAAGTAATACAAGGAATCAACTTTACTACATGTGGCCTCCATTTGGTAAAGATCTTTTGTGATGGGGCATGTTTGTTGATTTTTATTCCAATGAAGAACACATTTCGCTTAACATATAATGTTTTTGAAAGCACATAGATATTTTCTCGCCGTTGTAGGACACTGGATATCAATTGCAAGATGTGACATTAGATAGATTTTAGTGGGGTGTAATCTTCCCTACCAGACTCTGGTCAGCAAAGCGAGACTACTACTCTCTCAATGATGTTCAAGGACGAAAAAGCTCCAAATGTCAACCATGTAGAGTCGCTTGAAATTGAAACTCTAGGCATAATCTTCTAGGTAGTAAATAAGTAAAAATAAGAATTAAAAGAGAAAGAATTGAAAAAAAAGAAAAAAAGAAAGAAAGAGAAAAGAATAATAAAAAGCACTCCTATGTTCGAAACCTAGTAATAGGCTTGTTCAGATAAGAGTGTGGGAATTTTGGGGCACTCCGCTGAGGCGATAAGGTGGAGACACATCATCCAATTCAAGAAACCTTAGCTTCATGAGTGATGGTAATATTTTCAAATCGTGACTATGCCGAGTAACTTGGGGCAGTGTTGTTTGCTCCATCATTGTCCTCAAGACAAAGAACTGTGACGAATTGATTTCCTCAAATAATGATAAAAGCGAAAAAAAACAAAAAAGGAAGAGAAATATGAAAAAGAAGAAAATAAGAAAGAGAGAGAAAATATACGATATTATAGGAAAAATTAAGACTCACACCACCCAGAACTCTATTCCTAGAATAATATTTCTGCGCTCGAGTGGTCATACAAGCCCACCCTTTTCGGGGGCGGAGCAGATAATGAGAATTGAGAAAGAGTAGTGCTCTGCAGCAACGCGGTAATCATGAGGATGAACCGAGTCACCAGGGAAGACTTCACATCTTTGAATTACCAAGTGGTTGAATCTAAGCCGCTCTTGCACATGATATCCAGAGCTCTTATGCTGTGTTTTCAAGATCTTGTATGTTAATCTAAATGATACCCTTCAGTGGAACACCAATCAACAAATTGACATGTTAAAGCAACAAAGATTTCCATGTATTACTTCAGGGGTAAGATCCAGAACACAAGGTTACGGATACTATTGGAGCCCCTAACCAGAAACGACCTCACAATGCATAGAATGAAGATGATGACAGAAGGGGGTTCCAGCCATGATGCCTTGTTTGGTCCAAGAAAATGAAGGACAAAACAGGACAAGTATGAGCTTACAAAGTATGGGGACGGTAAAAGGTAAACATTGAGTCTCCAAAGGATTAAAGCATAGGGATCGAAAAATGGTTCCCCGTCCAAAGGCAACAAGAAGGTTGAGGTTATGAAATATTTTGTTCACCCCGATGACGAAACTAAAAATAATCAGAATGTTGGGTCAAAGGAATCGAAAGGTAGCGGAGCTCATGATCGAGTGGGGCAATGCAGAGCAGAAAGAGTAGTAAGAATCTCTGCACACGCATGATATAGAGTTTGTTGGTGAAGCAGGCAGAGACCCCAAAGAAGAAAGGCAGGTGCTCGTGCAAAAGAACAAGAGCGGGTACTCATAGAACAAAATTTGACATAAATGAAAATCAAAACTGAGCATACTGCAAAAGGAAATGAGAAATCCGAAGAATGACCTTTCATGGCATAGGATTTTAAAACGGGTCTAAAAAGAAAAAGAAATAAGAAAAAGGAAAAAGAGAGTGAGAAAATGATGATAAAAAAGGAAAGAAAGAAAAATAAAAAAAATAAATAATAAAAAGAAAAAATAGAAAAGAAGAAGAAGAAGAAAAAAGAAAGAAGAAGAAAAAAGAAAGAAGAAGAAGAAAAAGAAACAAGGAAAAGAGAAGAAGAAGGAGAAGAAAGCACGACATTGCATGCATCATATAGATAGGGGCATGTCAATTTTGCTTGTTCCTAGACAGGTATTTGAAGAATTATCGAAGAATTTACCAAAGAAAAGAAAGAGCGGCAGCCATAGCGGCGTGAGGCCCAGATGTTAAATCCTTTGGGTCATATGTAAGTCCTTCGGGCCACCAATAAGTCTTTCGAGCGTGGTGATAAGTCCTTCGGGCCATCAGTAAGTCCTTTGGGCATGATGCGGCAACATGAGTAGCGTGAGTCCCGAAAGAACGGTAGCCATAGCGGCGTGAGACCCATATGTTAAATCCTTCGGGTCATTAGTAAGTCCTTCGGGCACGATGTTAAGTCCTTCGGGCCACCAATAAGTCTTTCGAGCATGGTGATAAGTCCTTCGGGCCATCAGTAAGTCCTTCGGGCATGATGCGGCAACATGAGTAGCGCGAGTCCCAAAAGAACGGCAGCCATAGCGTGCGTGAGACCCAGATGTTAAATCCTTCGGGTCATTAGTAAGTCCTTCGGGCACGATGTTAAGTCCTTCAGGCCACCAATAAGTCTTTCGAGCGTGGTGATAAGTCCTTCGGGCCATCAGTAAGCCCTTCGGGCATGATGCGACAGCATGAGTAGCGTGAGTCCCGAAAGAACGGCAGCCATAGCGGCGTGAGGCCCAGATGTTAAATCCTTCGGGTCATCGGTAAGTCCTTCGGGCAAGATGTTAAGTCCTTTGGGCCACCAATAAGTCTTTCGAGCGTGATGATAAGTCCTTCGGGCCATCAGTAAGTCATTCGGGCCTGATGCGGCAGGATGAGTAGCGTGAGTCCCGAAAGAACGACAGCCATAGCTGCGTAAGGCCCAGATGTTAAATCCTTCGGGTCATCGGTAAATCCTTCGGGCACGATGTTGAGTCCTTCGGGCCATCAGTAAGACTTTCGAGCATGATGATAAGTCCTTCGGGCATGATGCGGCAGCTTTAGTAGCGTAGGTCCAAAAATGGCAACAGCCTCGTAAAAAAAATAATGAAAAAGTAGAAAAAGAAGAAAAAAGAAAAGAACAGAGAAAAAAGGAAAAGCAGAAAAAGAAGAAAAAGAGAAAAAGAAAATGAAAAAGTAGAAAAAGAAGAAAAAAGAAAAGGGAAAAGAACAGAGAAAAAGAAAAAGTAGAAAAAGAAGAAAATGAGAAAAAGGAAAAAGAACAGAGAAAGAAGGAAACAGAAGAAACGAAAAAGTAGAAAAAGAAAAGAGGAAAGAAAAATCGAAGACAAAGATTATATAAAGGAGAAGCCTACGTTTTCAAGCCCCAGTGAAAGGTTCCATAGAGGAAGAACCCTAACTCCAGAATCTCAAAAAGAACCAAAGGTGAAGAAGTTCTATACAGGAAGAACTTACGAGACTGAAGATTCGGCCGAGGAAAAACGAAGAGTTCTAGAAGAACACGTGATTATGAAGTCGTGAGCAGGGAAGTCGGATAAAAATGAGTACTTTCGGTCTTTGCTTTGTTCTCATTTCACAAGAACAAGCAAAAAGGGGCAACTATAATCACTCATTTTATCCGGTTTGTAAATATTGTTAATATATTAGCATAATAATTAACAAGGTATTATTATTGCACGTATACATGTTATATTATATGTTTACTATATATGTGATTAATGTGTATAAAATATGTGTGTAATATATGTAAGCGCATGCGTATTATACATACTATGTGCGGTGTATGTGTGTCACATGTCACGTACGTTTTAATAGTTTATATATGTACTAGGGTGTATTTGGTTATACTTATTTTGTGTGTATAAGATGCATGTATGTGTGTGTGCTTGGGTGTATGTGATATATATGTGGTTTGCATGTGCATGTACTATGTATGTTTGTAGTATGTATAATGTTTGTATACTTACATTAATTAAGTGTGTGAGCAAATATATGTATATGTGTGTTCGAATGTTATATGGTATATGCATGTATGGTTATATGTACATAAATTATATATGTGTATATGTTATTATTATCATATTATTATTATTATTATTATTATTATTATTATTATTATTATTATTGGACTAATGTAAAATAAAATCCAAAACATAAAACCCAAATATTATAGTAACAGTCCAAGTCCATATTATTACAAAAAAGCAAAAAAATAATAATAATACAAGGCCCGATTGGCCCAAGCCCAAGACCCCATTTAACCCTAATTATTCTATCTTTGTGCAGATAACTAGGAGCCGTTAGATCAAAATGTGGATCCAACGGCCATGATCAAGGAATGGTAAATATCTAGCTAGCCGCGTGAACTACACGTCTGGACGGTTCGAATGCCACGCGCGAGTGCGGTCCACGCGCGGACTCTTCGATATCCCACGCGTGCGTGAGTCCCACGCGCTATAACCCCTCGACTGCTGAGCCCCACGTGTCACGATCTGGAGCCGTTTCACCGATCGAGGTTTCATCTGGGCCGTTCATCCTTCAAGCCATCCCGACCGTTAGATTGGATCTGATCCAACGGCCGAGAACGCCTCAGGCCGAAGACAACTCCCCCACACCGCCACCATACTTCCACCATGCCGGTCTCCAACCACCGCGTTCAGGCATATCAGAACAACACAAAAAAAGAGAGACTATGTCAGTGTCAGTCCAGATCTGAAAATATATTACATTATTTGCTACCAAACCAAAAGAGACAGGGATATATGTATGAAACAAGTAATTGTAAAGGATTCCAGTTGTAATCAAAAAGAAAAAAATAACAAAAAAGGCAACAAGTTTTCAGTGGTAACGCTCTTCTCTTTTTCTTACTTCTTTACATGCGTAAAAGAAAAGATACGTAGTGATAACAAAAAAAGGGATTTAGAGCTATTACCCTCGTCGTCTGTTGATCTTCCCTCACCAGTGACAAGCCTCTTCGGCTTTCCGAAGCCGAACATGGTGAACTGAAGGGAGTGGGAGGTCCCTTTTGATTTCATTTTCGTCAAACGTAAACAAAATTTGTTTTCTTGTTTTGTATTTACTTAGATCTAGGCAAAAGGGTGAGTCTTAGCGTAGATCTAAGTTCATATACGGGTTCGGTTTAGAAAGAGGTTGGTTTTGGGGGTTTCTTTTAGTTCGTCGGCGCCGGTTAGCGGCGGCCGGCGGCGAAAGGGACGGCGAAAAGTCACCGGTTTCTGGGTTCATCATAGGTTCACGGGATGGTTGAGAGGAAATGAAAGAATGAAGGGGTTTATTATAAAACAGATCGAATGAAAAAATGAGGAAAATTTGAGTCTGGGCTGAAGAAATAGGTTTTATAGGTGTTTTTATTTTGTGAAATGGCAAAATTCCGTAATAAGTCCCCCCGCGTTTTCGATATTTTCGTTTTTGTCTCGCCGCAGGGGATATTCGCAACTCTGGTCCCCCTCATATTTCGAAATCTTGCAATCCAGTCCCTAAATTAAATTGAATCAGTTTTTAAATGGCAAATTACCTCATTAGTCCCACCGCGTTTTTGAAATTTTCACTTCGGGTCTGCCCCTTGATTCAATTACAGTTTCTATCCTTTCAAGTTCGGTCCTGCTTACATTTTCGTCCCTAAATCGCATATTATTTTCCTTTAATTTCTGTTCCTTATGTTTATTTCTTTACATTTCTGTCCTGATTCCATGTAAATATTCATGTTCGTTTATTATAGTCGTGTATGTTGATGTAGCCTTTTGCCTTATCATATATCCCTCGTATATGCTTTGTATTTTCATGTTTACATGTATATGTGTGTTAAGTTTATGATGATTATGTATCTTTATGCATTTGTTCGGTTATTCGTATCACGCATATTAGATTGATATTTGATTTGGCTCGAACACAACCTGCTTTATATTTCAATATGTATTGCATGTTTTCTTTGCTTTTAGGCTGTGTGTTGGTATATTTTCTTGGTCATGTATAATGCTATATTTTACGTATGTTACAATGCGTCTTATTGTAATATGTACATTTTTGTAATATGTGTTTGTGTTCCATGCCTTGTAATTGTGACATGTTAGGTTTATTTTTAGTCATGAGTAGGGATAATTTATATGCATGTATGTTTTAGATTAGTATTTTATTTATGTTCTGTTAATAGTTTATTATGTAAATATTTACTGTATTTTTATTATTGGCCATGCTTAATATTTTGTTCACTAAGGTTGCATAATGAAATATATAAATTGTCAATGCGGTGCCTTTTTATCCGAGCGTAAACGGGGCCAGTATCAGGCGTAGTGATAGTGGTTGGGCGTTTACCCTTGAATAACGGGGCCTTTAAAATTTATTCGCAATTATAACTGAATTTTAAACTAATCATCACTTTAATCCGGAAAATTTAATATTAATAAAGCGGTAATTATAAAAGTACCAATTTTGGGCGGCGTGGGGGTGCTAATCCTTCCCCATCCGTAACCGACTCACGAACCCAATAGTTTTCAAATCTCTGGTTTTTTATGGTGTCCGGCCTACCTAAGTGGCCGGTGGCGACTCCAATTTTTAAATAAAATGCAGTTTTTAAAACCCCCACGGAATAAATATTTTATATCCGAAAAATCACAAACACCTCGAAAAAACACGTTTTTTTTAGCGAAACAGATACATCGCTACATAACTCTCCTGATATTAGATAAATGGATGAAGTTACGAGATCCTCTCCCAATTCACTCGCAAACAAGATTGAGAACCAAGAATGAACAAACTTTGAAAATTGAAATGCAACTCAAAAACCTAAACAAAATCCAATTGTTTTTCACAACAACAAAACACAATAACCCCAACCAATCAAGTTAGTTCATGGTTGGGTTCAAAAGATATACAAAGAATAATCCCCAAACCATGAATCTAATGGAAGCAAAGAAAAAGAAGAAGAAATCGATCAGCCCTCTTTGGAAAACCTCTCAATCGAGCTCTCCCTCCAATCTTTCTCCCTTGTCGAAATCTCTCCCCTTTTGCCCCTTTGGAGTTTGTCGAAATTCCTCTCTTCTTGCTCCCTTTGGAGTTGTCAAAATTTCTCTCATCTTCTTGCTTCTTGGAGTTGTCGAAATTTCTCTCCTCCCTTGCTTACCTCTCTTTGACAGCTTGGTCCTTTAAATAGGAGATGGCTAGGTCAAAATCCTTTTTGAGGAGGAAGTTAAGTTGGAATTAAATTATCTTTAAAGAATATAATTCTTTATTATATTTAAATTCCTTCTAGAACTTCTCCTATCTTCTTGAGATTTAATTTCTCTTTAACCTCTTCATGGAAATCAAACTCCTTTGGAATTTAACTTTGCTCCACGTCATCTTGGGCTTATCTAGTCATCAATTTCGACTACCATATCATCTTATTCTTTGTCGAAAATTGCCTTGGCAACTAGCTCGGCATCTCCTTCAAGCATTGCCCTGGCAACTAGCTCGGCATCTCCTTCATGCACTGCCCTGGCAACTGGTTCTACCCTTGTTTAGGCAAGTGATTCTGCACACACACAAAAACACACCAAAGTAGCATATTTTTCCACAAAAATCACCAAGTTATGTAATCAAGCTCAATGGTGGAAAGAAACATGAATTAATGCATGAATGACTAATTATGCAACTAATATGAGCCTAAGTCTAACAATAACATGAGTAGAAAGGGTAATAAAAATAGTACTTTTGAACACTTATCACACCCCCAAACTCGAACTATTGCTTGTTCTCAAGCAATGCAAACTAACAATTACATGCCAAGACTTTAATCATCAAAGACATGCTTCAAACTTGAATTCAAACCTCGGAACCGTGGCACAAAGTATGATCACCTTTTAATTTTTCGAATAGCACAAAAATTACCTGAAATCGAACTATAATGCTCGTGACAATGTGTGAGCGTAGTTGTGTACAAGTTGATTTTCAAGATTCTATATGAACAATAGGCTTTTATCTATTTAATTACCGGGGCATTTTTTTTATTTTCACTAGAGCCAATTTCGGGCACCTCTAGCAAAGTAAGCAATTTCTCATTTTATTTTAGTCGACTAGAGCCAATTTCGGGCACCTCTAGCGATTGTTTAATGTGCATTAACTACTAGAGCCAGTTTCGGGCACCTCTAGCAAGAAATTAACTTGTAATTTTCAATTTTAAATTTACCCAAATTTTAAGCAACCTAAGTTCACTAAGTTTCTTTCAATCAACAAGCCACAACCGTGTAAAAAAAATCAGCATCATAGTTAAATTCTAAGTTCTTTTCATGCAATCCTAAAACTAAAGGTTCTTTCAATTAAGTGCAGTGACAAAAATTCATCATTGGATATTCAACAAGTCTTAAGCAATTAAATCCAATTAAAGGCATGGCAAGTAACATATGCAACCTATATGTGATTGCTAAAGATGAATGCAACTAAACATGAAGCTAACTAGAAACCAACACCCCCCAAACTCAAGAGAAGCATTGTCCTCAATGCATGTAAGAGTGAAACAAAATTTAAAAGAAACTAAATGAAATGAGTTAGTCGGAGAGGTCGTCACCTTGAGTGATAAGTTTCCTTTGTGTCGTTTTATTGATTCATTTTTGTCAGTGGTTGAATGCTTGTGGCTGGTACCGTATGAATAGCATTGCTTTGATTTGATCCATGTTTGGGAATCAGAAGTTGCTGACGCCATTGTTGTTGCTTGGGCATCGTCAGTTTCTGTTGTCGTGGCAACTGCTGAGGTAGTTGCAGGGGCATCCTCTATTGCAGTTGCCGTGGCAAGTAGTCGGTAGTGAATTTCCTTAGCATGGTGGTTGTGAGTCTTGTTGTGGAAAAGAAAAGAAAACAAAGAAAACCTGGAAACTAAAGATAATGAAGAAAAATAAAATATCTCCTAAAAACAAAAACAAAAAGAAAAAGAAAAAGAAAAATATTGAAAAGAGAGCATGCTCATGCATCTCCCTAGGTAACCACTTCTTTGTTACGTTCCACATGGGCACCGTTGTAGTGCTTCAATCTTTGTTCGTTAAGTTTTGAATCCATGTTCATTAGTGATAGACTTGATTATCACGGCACCATGGGAGAATGGTTTGACAACTTTGAATGGTCCCGACCATCTTGATTTTAGCTTTCATGGGAAAAGTTTTAGCCAAGAATTGACTAAGAGAACTAGTTGCCCTGGCATGAATTGCCGCGACAATTGTTTCTTGTCATGCCAATGCTTTGTTTTCTCCTTGTAGATTCGTACATTGTTATAGGCGAGTGCACGAAATTCTTATATCTCGTTGAGGTCCAACAAACGCTTTTTCCTGGCACTTTCCCAATCCATATTCACGGTCTTGATTGCCCAATATGCCTTGTGTTCGATTTCCACCGATAGATGGCATGTTTTGCCATATACAAGTCGGAAGGGGGACATACCTAAGGGTGTTTTGAATGCAGTGCGATATGCCCAAAGTGTGTCATGTAGTCTTGTTGACCAATCCTTCCTAGATGGATTTACAGCTTTCTCGAGTATACCCTTCAATTCCCAGTTGGAAATTTCTTCTTGCCCATTGGTTTGTGGGTGATATTGCCCGTCCTATGGCAACAATCACATTGCTTGTAAAACTCTTGGGCATCTTTGTACATTGTTGGCCAATACAAACTGGATTGTAAAACTTTGGCCTCGATACGAGTTCCTCCAAAATATCCTCCATAGGGTGAAGAATCGCATTACTGGAGTACATTCTGCTACTGTTCTTCAGGGACACATCGGCGTATGACCTGATCAGGGTATTGCCGAGGCATGTGCTGCCGTGGCGACTGCACCCAAGATTACCGAGTCGTGTGTGTCTAGAGTTATCGAGACATACGCGTCCATGGTTGCCGAGGTGTACGTATCAGTGGTTACCGAGGTATGCGCGTCTGGAGTTACCGAGGCGTGCGCGTCAAGAGCTACTGCGGCGTCGAGGGTTGCCCAAGCATGCACATCCATGGTTACCGAGGCGTCAAGGGTTGCCAAGGCGTGCATATCCATGGTTGCCGAGGCAATTAAAAGTTGTTCATCCAGGAATGCATCACATATCTCTAAAACCGCGTCCTCCTCCTTGTGAGTTGGCCTAGGACTGCTCCTACCGCGAAATCACTTGCATCACACATAAGCTCAAAATGTGGCATCCAATCTGGTGGAACGACAATGGGTGCCAAGGTAAGCTTTTCTTTTAGGGTTTCAAATGCTTGGGCACAAGAATCATCAAAATTGAAGACTTTATCCTGTTCAAGCAAATTGCACAAGGGTTTAGTAATTTTAGAAAAATTATGAATGAACCTCCTGTAAAAAAACCTGTATGTCCAAGAAAGCTTCGAATTCCTTTAACCGAACTTGGTGGGGGTAATCTCTCGATAACGTCCACCTTGGCTTTGTCTACTTCAATTCCCTTGGATGAAATCTTGTGGCTGAGCACTATTCCTTCATCTACCATAAAATGGCACTTCTCCCAATTAAGGACTAAATCGGTTTCTTCACATCTTTCCAACACCTTCTCTAAATTGCCGATGCAACTGTCGAAGTCACTACCAAAAATGGAAAAATCATCCATGAAGATCTCAAGGAAGTCTTCGACCATGTCAGAAAAGAGTGCCATCATGCATCTTCTAATGTTACTGCATATATGAGAAATGAGGAGGGTCATTTCCGATACTTCTTATAGTCCATCCGTACCCTCCATCGGGTGACAATATTGCCCAAAAAGAGTTTGGCCAATGTGCTTGCCACTACTCCCTTTTGCGTTACCATGGTGGAGGTGTCTTTCTTCTTTGTTCGCTTGTAGTCCATGTATACTCTCCACCTTGCTACTATTCCTGAAGGCATGAATATATTAGTAGAAAAAGTTACATCAACACCCAACCATTTAATTACCTCATTCTTGTTGGGCTTCATCATGGTTGGATGTAGCCTTCATTGTCGTGGCAATTATTGCTCTAGCCAATTGTCGTGGCAATCAGTTGCCAAAATTTGTTGTAAGTCAAAGGAAGAACCAATTTTCTGAAAAGCTTTGTGAATCCAAACATCTTTTTTTTTTGACCTCTCAAACATCTCTATCAGTAGAGATTTCGATGGCTTCAAATCTACCAACATCGATTTATCAAGACATACCTGCAATGGACGAGGTAAGTTTTTAAAGAATTCGAAAGGTTCAACCATTACCTGCTCATATTCCATTGGCAAAGTATTATCATCTCGTTGATCTTGCATGTGGTCGTGTAATTGCCGTAGCAACTGTAGATGAGAGCAATCTACAGATTCCTGCTTCAACATCAACGTTGTAACCTTCTGGGCATTAGGTTCCTCAGAATTTGCTGTAGTATTGTGGTTCTCAGCTTCATTGAGTGCTGTCGCGACATTACTCTGTTCAGGCTCCTCAATCATTGCCGAGGCAATTTGTTGCTCAGGCTCATCATGTGTTGGGCAGTCTCTCTCATTGGCATCCTCTTGACTTGAAGGTTCTAGTTGTTCCCCACACATCGGAGAGATTTCTTTGCATTGCTCCTTATCCTCTTACCTTGGGATGTCAGTATCCCTAGGAATTGATTGTTGGTGCATGTTATCTATGACATATGTGGATCTCCTCAATTGATCTTCTGAATCCCCTAAGGTTGCATCCCACTGAGCTATCCTCGTATCCATGGACTTTGATAGCTCTCGAATCTCTTCAATTGATCCGTCAAGTCTAGCCAAGGAAGCTAGCAACGTTTCCTCCAAGGAATTGGAATGCTCTTGAAAAGGACTACATTGCCATGTCATATCTGTTGTTGCGGCAAAATTGTTATGGTAAAAACAATTTTGAGCTTTTTGACCATACCATGAAGAATTTTGCTGCTGGTTCCCTCTATGGTCTTCCATGTAGTCATATGCACCGAAAATGTGAGGGCAATTTTCAAACACATGATGTTCTCCACACATAGAACAAGAGTTTTCCACAGTATAGGCTCTTTGGGCTTTTCTCGGTTGGTATAGGTAATCATCAAAGGGTGCAAGAAACTCTTGATTGGATTGATTCATATCTTCCAACATCAACTCTCGAATACATCGGCTTTTATTTCCCGACATATTGATGTCCCTTAACTTGTAGCCCACCTTTTTTTGATAAAATAAACAAAAAGAAAAGTTAGTAAAACTAAGAGAAAAAATGCAATAACAAAAACAAGTAACACCAATTGCCAATCCCCGGCAACGGCGCCAAAAACTTGTTGTGCGTAATAAGTGCTACGCAATTGTGCAAGTATACACGTCGCAAGTAATAAAGTGATACGAGTATCGAGTATCGTCTCCACAGGGTTTGGTTTGGGTCACTTTGCTTTAGTTATGCACTGTAGAAGTAAAAACACAATTGATAGTAGGAGTTGATTTTAACGAGTAAAGTAAAAGCAATAAACTAAAAGAATAGATGAAAGCAAAAGAAAGAATAGGCCAGGTTATCGTGAGTTGAGGTGTGATAGCCGATTGGATCGTCTTGGTGATTGAGTAGCAGCCGGATTGCCAGGGCAATTCTGCTATGATTGCCTAGTCGATTGTCAGGGCAATTTGGTTGTAATTGCCTGGTTGATTGCCAGGGCAATTCTTCCGTGTTGCCTGGTCCGTTGCTAGGGCAATTCCCCCTTGTTGTCTGATCAGATTGCCTGGGCAATGCTCCCGCGATTGCCTGGGCAATTGAGCATTCACTTCCAAAGTTCGGCGAAGCGTTCTTCAATGGTTTCTTCTTATCCCTAAGTCGAAACTCTAGCTATTTGTGCATGCCTTGATAATACATCCCTGCGTGAATCAAGGGTGAACAACAACCAATCTTGCGCTCCTCTTAGCGTTGAAATCCTAAACTTATTCCTAAGCCGGATTAGTCTTCACCACCAATTGATTGAATAAATACCATGCTCATTCGTTTCTTGAATCTAACTCTCCCGGTATTAGATAAATAGATGAAGTTACGAGATCCTCTCCCAATTCACTCGCAAACAAGATTGAGAACCAAGAATGAACAAACTTTGAAAATTGAATTGCAACTCAAAAACCTAAACAAAATCCAATTATTTTTCACAACAACAAAACACAATAACCCCAACCAATCAAGTTAGTTCATGGTTTGGTTCAAAAGATATACAAAGAATAATCCCCAAACCATGAATCTAATGGAAGCAAAGAAGAAGAAGAAGAAAACGATCAACCCTCTTTGGAAAACCTCTCAATCGAACTCTCCCTCCAAGCTTTCTCCCTTGTCAAAATCTCTCTCCTCTTGCCGCTTTGGAGTTTGTTGAAATTCCTCTCTTCTTGCTCCCTTTGGAGTTGTCAAAATTTCTCTCCTCTTCTTGCTTCTTGGAGTTTTTGAAATTTCTCTCCTCCCTTGCTTACCTCTCTTTGACAGCTTGGTCCTTTAAATAGGAGATGGCTAGGTCAAAGTCCTTCTTGAGGAGGAAGTTAAGTTGGAATTAAATTATCTTTAAAGAATATAATTCTTTATTATATTTAAATTCCTTCTAGAACTTCTCCTATCTTCTTGGAATTTAATTTCTCATTAACCTCTTCATGGAAATCAAACTCCTTTGGAATTTAACTTTGCTCCACGTCATCTTGGGCTTATCTAGTCATCAATTCTGACTACTATATCATCTTATTCTTTGTCAAAAATTGCCTTGGCAACTAGCTCGGCATCTCCTTCAAGCATTGCCCTGGCAACTAGCTCGGCATCTCCTTCATGCACTGCGCTGGCAACTGGTTCTAGCCTTGTTTAGGCAAGTGATTCTGCACACACACAAAAACACACCAAAGCAGCATCTTTTTCCACAAAACCACCAAGTTATGTAATCAAGCTCAATGGTGGAAAGAAACATGAATTAATGCATGAATGACTAATTATGCAACTAATATGAGCCTAAGTCTAACAATAATATGAGTAGAAAGGGTAATAAAAATAGTACTTTTGAACACTTGTCAGGTATAACGGTCTTTTGACTATTAAAGGCTTTTATTAATTAAATAAGGTAATTATAATGCCATTTGGCATTAAAATAGAATAGGAATACTTGGAAAATCGTCTAATCTTCTCCTCCAAGCTGCCGAATTCACTCAAGAACCTAGGTAAGAAATTTTGATTCAATTTTTAAGCTTCTATGGTTAGATTTGAGCTTGAGACATGAAACAAGAAATTGTTCTCCATTAAATTCTCTATCTTTTGGTATAAGTTTTGTATAGTTTTCATGTCTCTAAGTTGAGTTTGGGTTTAGGGTTGATGAAGAGCATGATGGAATCTTGAGTTTTAATGGTTTTCTTGTTGGAAACATGCTTCTGATGTTGTTTTCATGATTCAAATAATGAAAATTCCCTGAATTATGTTGTAAGTTATTTATGGGAAAATTGAAAAATTAGGGGAAATTCTTGCAAATTTTTTATTTGAAGTGGAAATGATTTTAGAATCTTGAATATGTTGTTTGGAGGTTGAATTTGTGCTTGAATCAAGTTGAGAAAATTGGTCAAGGTGACCTTTCATATTTGGCTAGTAGAAGAAAATTTAGGAAAATTATGGAAAAATTTTCCTAAGGTTAAAATTTCCAGACAGCAGAACTGCACTGTAGTGCATATTTAACGAATTTTCTACACTTGTGTGCCATGAGTTAAGATCTCTAATTTATATGGATTGATAGCCTGATGAATCTAGTTTACTAGGAATTTTTTCGAATGAAGTTTTGAAGCTTACAAAAATTTATAAATTTTTTAAGAAAGGACAGTATAGTCTACCAGATTTTTCAAAAAAATTGGAAAAATGAATTCTTAATTTAATTAACATCACCGACTCGTGTTTGGCAAAAAATACGGGAAAGTGATGTTACAATTTTCTCTATCTTTTGGTACGTATCCTCTACCTTTTGGCACACTTTTCTTCTCTTAAGCGGTCGTTTGGCCACTTCTTTTTTCATTTGATTTTTTTATTAGGGTTGGATTTGACGTCGTCACGACATGTCGGTCTTTTGATTATCTTATTGTTCTCCCTGTTTTAGACCCTCGAATTGGATTTGGATACAAGCTCACACTCATCGCTCTTGTTCGCGATTGAGTTCTGGTAATTATCGTGTTGTCAACGTGCCTTATTATTGTAATATGCATTTTTTAATGTTGTTTGTTGTTGGTTTTTACCTTTCATCGTCGAGCTTTGGTGATGTTTGTATCTATTTTTTGAGCTTTTGAGTTAGGATTTTTACCTTTTCTTTGTATGGTCCTATTTATGATATAGAGACGTTAGTTTTCGCATTATTAGGAATATGTTTGGATCAAGTTTGTTTACCTGAGTTGTAAGCTCTCATTGTATTTTTGGATTTTCCCTCTTTTTATAAAACTGACGTACTCATATTCAAAAAAAATTATTAGTGAAGTGACTCTGTTTACTAGCAGGCGACGTTAAGGTCTTAATGTGTTTATTCTATTAGTCTGTCAGTTGTCCAATACTAGAGTGACTATGTCTGTAGAGCTATCACATTTGTTGATTATTAGATTTATGGACAATAGCATGGAGTGTGGTAAGTGGTCAAAGGGTGCGTAAGGATGGTGTAGTGTTGGAATTTTAAATATGAATGACTAAGTTTATTGAATTATTTTGAATTAGGACCAAGTTGATAGAATGCACAAGTTTTGGGATTGAAATTGCTATTATACTAAGCCCTTATTTTAATTTTAATGGTAACGACTTGTTTTTCACAAAATTTTATTTGAGTTACTTGTTTGTTCCTAAACCTATAATTGAGTTATTGAATTATTACTTTTAAGCATAAGCCAATTGTTTGATAAAGGTTTTAATTTCATGTCTGATTTAAATGGTTGCAAAATCATTGACATTGCATCTAACAAAATTGAGCTTATTGGTCATCGTATAGAAAATATTTACATGGTGCATCTAGATGACATTCATATTTCAAATGCATGTTTTTTTTTCAAAAGATGAGCATAATTCATGGTTATGGCATAGAAAACTAGGACATGCAAGCATGAGTGTTTTGGAAAATTTGATTTCAAATGATCTAGTAAGAGGTTTGCCAAAAATCAAGTTTTCTCTTGAATAAATTTGTGATGCATGTGCAAAAGGCAAACACAAAAGAGTTTCTTTTAAATCTATTAATGATGTATCTACAAGTAGAGTTTTACAATTGATCTATATAGATCTTTTTGGCCTTATTAGAAATATGAGCTTGGGTGGAAAACAATATGTTTTTGTTTTAGTTGATGATTACTCTAGATTTACTTGGGTTCTATTTTTAAGTACCAAGGAGGAGGCTTTAGAAAAATTCATCACGTTTTCAAAAGCAAACCAAAATGATGTTGGTTACTCTATTTCTCATGTTAGGAGTGACCATGGAACCAAATTTCAAAATCTTGGTTTTGAAGAGTTTTATAACTCAGATGGGATTAGCCATAATTTTTTTGCTCCTCGCACACCTCAACAAAATGAGGTTGCTTAGAGGAAAAATAGAACTTTAGAAGAAATGGCTAGAACCACTCTTTGTGAAAATAATTTGCCTAAGTACTTTTAGGCGGAAGTCACAAATACCACTTGTTATATTGTCAACGGTGTAATAATTAGGCCAATTTTGAAGAAAGCACCTTTTGAGCTTTTCAAAAATAAAAAGCCTAACATTATCTATTTTCATCATTTTGGATGTAAATGTTTTGTTTTAAACAATGGAAAAGAAAATTTATGTAACGCCCCGGTTTTAGGGCTTAGCGGTTTTGTGGTCTATTAGACGGTATGGTGGACCGGGTTAGATATTCGATTCGGATTCGGGAACATGTGTTTTCGGTGATGATAAAATTGTGGAAAATGTTTGAAAATCATTATTAATTGTGTATTTAATAATGGTGAAATCAATTTTGGAAAATGAGTTTTGGAAGTGGGATATTTTGGCTAGTGACCAAAATGAAACTTTTCAAAACTATGATTTTATGGTGACTAAAATGAAAAGGGTCAAATTCTTAGAATCTTTAAGGAGCTATTTTAGCAATTTGTTTATGGTGGTTTCTCCCTTATGATTTTATGGTGACTAAAATGAAAAGGGTCAAATTCTTAGAATCTTTAAGGAGCTATTTTAGCAATTTGTTTATGGTGGTTTCTCCCTTAATTAAGTTTATTTTAACATGTGTTTTAATTATTAATTAAAGGAGATTTTTGTTAAAAGTTAGTTATCAATTTCCAAAACAAAATCATGTTATTTTTTCTCTCAACTTTTCTCTCCATTCTCTCCTCAGCCAAACACTCAATTTTTCATCAAATTCCAGAGGTGAGATGGTTTTTAACTTGATCTTATGGTTTCAAATTGTTTAATTAAGATTATTTGTACAAAATCTTACATTAAACTTGTGTTTTCTTAGCTTTTATCAAATCAATTGAGGGAGAAACTTCACAATAGGGGTAAGGTCCGAGATCTCCTCTATTGTATGGTTCTTTACTGAAATTCCCTAGCATTTGATCCTTGATTTTGTGTTTATAATCTGATTCTAATGATTTTCTATTGATTAATTGAGTTAATTGAGGAAATTAATGGAAAATGGGTTGATTTGCGAATTGGATTTGTTTTCCAATAATTAAGGATGGTTTAATTCATATTTTGGAGGTTTTATAATGTTGATAAGTCGTTGTTATCAATGGAATCCCGAAACTCTTGAATCTCAAATTGTTTAGGGTGTTAGAATTGAGGTTTTGTGGTTGCAAGGTTGCTGGAGGTGTTAGCGTGGTTTGGATCGGTTTCTAGAAATGGTTTGATGTTATAAGTGATGTTAGATTGATAGAGGTTGTCTGGGTTGTGTTTGGAAGTGTTTGGGTGATGTTTTCGGTTGTTGCAGAGGGTTATTTGTGATGGTTATGTGGGAATTCGAGAAGGATTGGTGCTGTTGTGTTTTGAATGCATTATGATGCATTAATCCTCTGTTGTTTTGTGGTTAAAATAGGGGAGGTTGTTTTGGAAGCTAACGAGGTTGCATTGGAAGCTTCGGATGTGTGGTTTGCGTCGGCGAATCAAGGTTTCGCGTATTGGTGAGTGAAAACGTGGCTTAAAGCGTTTTGATGCTTTGAAATAGAGTTTTGGGAGTTAAGGTAGAGCATGAAACACTTACCTAGACTCGGAAATAAGTCTAAAGTGGCATTACTCACTCGGTCGTGCTAAGTTGAAATGATTTTATGCACCTGTTTTGATTATATGTTACCTACTGTTTAAGCATGCTTTAAAGTTTTCAATATACTATTTTAAGCATGTTTTGCTGAAGGATGCACATGGTAAGTGATCCTTATAAGTATGGTTTATACTTGTGGTTTAAAGCATGATTGTTGCTTTGGAAAAGTGTTTTGTCTAATGCTTGTTTAAAACAGTGAGGTAAATGTTAAATGGTTAATTATATTGGCAAGTGATGTGGTTTTAAAATTGTTATCGGATATAGTTGGCTGGCCATAGGATTGAGTGCACTATAATTAAGTCGCCTTGGATGTTGAGGGGTTTATACGGTGTACAGAATACGCTATACAAGTTCCCTAATGGTTGAGGGGTTATATGGTACTAAAAACTCCCGTTAGTGGATTAAGCGTCTAACCGATGATTGGGGTTGGTGTCCTTGTAGGTTGAAAGTGTACCCGGTTGTTAATGTACCGCGATTGTGATTGTATCGCTATTCCGATTGAGATGGCTTGAAGTGTTGGGTTAACACTTGTTGAATCTGTGTATCCGATGAAATCTTTTGTTATTGGACTTGTTTAATGATCACTTGGAAGCCAATATAATTGTTAATGTATCATTGGAATGTTTTATGTTGAATGATGTGACTAATACATGTTTCTCCTTGAGCTTTGCATTTGGTAGTAATGCATGGGAAGGCTTAAGTGGAGGGTTAGCAATGTAACTTGCTGATGATTAATGATACATGTAGCGTATGGTTTAATATGCTGGTTTTTAATGATGTAAAGTGCATGTTTTAAAAGGGCATGATGTTTTAATGAATGATGTTAAGTAAATGGTTTTAAATGCATTGACGGTGTCTTGTTTTGGAGTATTTCTCACTAAGCCTTGTGTGCTTACGCTCTCTTTGTCCATCAATGCAGAGAATTTAAGTCCCAAAAGGCAGAAAGAAGCAAGGGATCCTAGCAAGACTTGGTTATCAAAGTATGTTTTAGACTAGACTATAAGAATAAGGACAATGGGGGTAGTTGTATGGTTTTGGGAGATGTCTTGTTGAACTCCCTGTTTTAGCATGTTTATTTGGTTGCTCTTGGTTTGTGAATGGCCCCTAAGGTTTGTTTTGGTGCTGGTTTACCTTTTTAGTATGTTGTATGAATGCAAAATTAGAAAGCATGCCTATAGATCTTCTTTTGATGCATGATGCCATGTTGTATTATTAAGATTGTGATGCTTGAATGCTCGTGGTATGCTTGGCATGTTGGTGTTGTGTTTCAAGCTTGTGGAAATGTTTTGAATGTGTTAATTGGATGAAAAACCAGCAAAATGTGACATTAAAGGTCCAGGCATACCGATACGCGGGGGACCGTATCGGTACGGCTGGGTGTTTCTAGGCTTGATGGATCGGTATAGGCCAGTGGTGTTTCGATACTCCTAGGCCATTTTGGCCTTAACGTATCGGTACGGCATGGGGTGTTTCGGTACAGACTTTAGCTTCTAGAATTTGCTTTTTCAACTCGAACCCGTGTATCGAAACACCTAGATCCGTATCAGTACGGTCATCAAGGTTTTCGAATGTTCGGTATTTTAATTAGGCGTATCGGTATGACATGGTGGTGTACCAAAACGGGGTGTTTCAAACTGTATCAGTACGGGTGTACTCGTATCGGTACGGATGACCATTTAAGCTGTTATTATCAGTTTAGAGCAGTTTCATTTTCATTGCAATTTAGTCCCTAAATCTTGTTAATGCAATTATGTGTGATTGAATGATCAGTTTCAGCTAAAATTTTAGATGTATGTTAGAAACCTGATTAATTAAGGGTTGGTAACATAAAAGTGGGCTTTAGTCCTATAATTTTTTGTAAATGCAATTTGGTCCCTAAGTTGTAATTGGATGTCTAATCGATGCCCGATAGAGTTGGGGTTACACTTGATGTCTGCATGAACATGTAGGATTAATAATTGTCATCTAGACAAGATAAAAGGAAAAAAATTGCTTTATGTTGTATCTCTCTGGTTTACTTCGGCAAACCTAAGGTAGCTTTCTTTATTCGGTCGAACGTCTAAGCTGGGTTGAATGGGTTACATTTGGTGGTATCAGAGCCAAGTTTGCGAAAGTTAAGAGTTGGTAAGGTTGTTGTTTTGTGGCCGTGAGTTATGTTCTGTTGTTTGACTTGCACGGTGATTGTTATATGTACGCTGAATGATATACACGAGATTGATATGTATGTTGGTTGTATATGTCATGCTTGGGAAAAGTTTTGGGGTACCTATTGCCTTATTATTATAGTCTTATAAATTTGATTTTTGAAAGAGAAGTCTTGGATCCTTGCTTGAAGCTGGCCTGACTGTTCTGTTTTGTAATGATTATCATGCCTTAGATATATCTTAGCACGATAGGACCGAGGAGAGAGTTACGATTGGGTACGATTACTGCTTCCATTAGGCAGGATGCGGAAGGAGGTGTTGTGCCTCTTGGGGGCTAGTTATCCTGAAGTATGTACCACCTGTGCTGGTTGGGCCAGTGTTGGGTGATATGATGCCTTGGTATAGGCGATGTTGGGAGCTTTTAAGCTGTTGTTGCTGGAGTGCACGTGTTTGCACTGGCTACTGGGCAAACGAGGTTGCCGTTGAAATATCCATATGGTTTGGGAGGAGTTAAGTACTGTGGTTATCACCCGAGGCATTTGAGGCATGTATGATCAGTGTCATTCAGGTTATGGTTGAATGGGGTGTCTTGGTACTCGTAGGTTGGGATGTGTTGAATCCCTATTGCATGATGATGTTTTAGTTGGTGGACAACTATATCTGTTAGCTTGGGAACCCAATGTTGTAGGTTGGGAGTCTTTCCATACTGTCATTTGGAAGAAGTATCTAGGGTTTAAATACTTGTATAGAAAGGAGTGAGAGCTCATGGCTTGGGTTCAGGGACGTGTGTATGTGGCCGAGTTTTGGGTACAACTTGATTGGTTGAGTCGGTATGCTCCTGAACTGGTATCGGTAAAAAGGTATCGCTGTGATAGATTTTGTTATGAATTGGTACATGATGCTAGGGTGTACATGTTGGTTTTCGACTACACCATTTTCGACGCATTGGTACACGGGAGAGGTGCATAGAGTAGAACTTGGGTTTATAGGTTCCGTGTAGGAGGTTCTGGCTCTGGTATATGAATTGCGAAATCTAGTTCTGGTGGTGTTCATTTTGAAAGGAAGTGTGATAAAGATATCGCTCTGTGTTGAGGCAAGGTAATGATAGTGCTGGATGAGGACCGATGGGTCAGTGTATTCAGATGTGAATAGTATTGGTTCTTGTGGGAGGGATGTTTGTAAGTGTTATTTGATGATTTGAGGTCCTGAGGTTGCGGTTGTTTTTTTGGGGTTGTCCCTCCACGATTTTTGATGAAATCCTGGGTTGGATTAGTGGCTGGACTAGAGTTGTGGTTGATTTTTGAATCCTAACGAGTTACCTTGGAACTTGCTGATGTTTATGGGTAGTAAACCCGGGCGAGAATGTTAAATTCCTGTTTAATGTTGTTTTGGTGTTGAAAGCGAGATGCTTGATGGATTTTGGGGGCAAGGTATTCCAAGCTTATGTTATGACTCCAGAGTCAAAGGAAGTACGTGTGAAGGATATCCATACGGTATATAAGTTCTGGGTGTTTCGAGGGAATAGCCGGGTTTGCCATTAGATTGAAAGGTTGAGTTTGGTATTGAATTGTGTGTAAACACAGTTCCAGTTTCTATCGCTCTCTGTGCGGGGCTCGATAGAGGTGAAGGGGTTTAAGACGCAACTTTAGGAGTTGTGTGAGAAAATCTTTATTAGGCTTAGTATTTCGCCGGGGGTTGCGCCGGTGTGGTTGTGGAAAAGAAGGATGGCACGTTGCGAGAGTACAATGGTTTTTGGTGGTTGAATAAGTTGGTGATCTGCTGATCAGTTTAGGGATGCTTTAGTGTTTTGTAAGGCTGATTTGAGGTCCGGGTGTTACCAATTGAAGGTAAAGAATGTGTTTGTGGTTGGGGTTGTTTTTGGTCAGGAGTACAGCATCGTGATTCCTCAGTTATGCTATTGGTTTGATCAATGGTTAGGTGGTGTTCGTGGGTATGCTGAACCAGGTAGCCCGGATGTTGTGAGGCAGTTGGTTGTGTTTGTTGTTGGTCTTTGCGTGCGTGAAAGCATTGAGAAGGGTTTAGACTGATAAGTGTAGATGGTCTAGTGGTTTCTTGGGGAGAAGTGAATGTTGCTCCTCTGTTGGGAAGTGTGAGTTTTGAGCATGTTGTAAAGAGTTTTAGTTCTGAGGAGGTTATTAGTAAGTGTGAACAGAAAAACATGCACAGTGCATAAACACTTATATGTATATGTAAATATGTCGGTACATGCATACATTTGAGCATGAAATTAGAGGTTTTGCATACATACACATAGAAATTTATGAGGGCATATAAGTAATCATGCATACATATGTTCACACTTACGGATGACTGACCGAAAATCAGTGGAGTAGTGGTGTAAGTAGCCTTGGTAATATGGTTTGTGGAGGTCTGGCTTGTGCTAGTTTGTGATCAACCGAGGTTGGAAATAGCAGTCTGTGGGTTTGTTAGATCCATTTGTTTAACAATAAGTTTTGTGGGGATTGTACCTTGTAATGGAAGTTGCAATTTATGCATCTAGATAGTCAAGGGTGCAAGAGCGCATCTGCTCTACGCATGATGTGGAGCTTACCGTGGTTGTGTTGGTTGGGGGTTGGTGATAAGTGTTCAAAAGTACTATTTTTATTACCCTTTTTACTCATATTATTGTTAGACTTAAGCTCATATTAGTTGCATAATTAGTCATTCATGCATTAATTCATGTTTCTTTCCACCGTTGAGCTTGATTACATAACTTGGTGATTTTTGTGGAAAAAGATGCTGCTTTGGTGTGTTTTTGTGTGTGTGCAGAATCACTTGCCTAAACAAGGCTAGAACCAGTTGCCAGGGTAGTGCATGAAGGAGATGTCGAGCTAGTTGCCAGGGCAATGCTTGAAGGAGATGCCGAGCTAGTTGCCAAGGCAATTTTCGACAAGGAATAAGATGATATGGTAGTCGAAATTGATGACTAGATAAGCCCAAGATGACGTGGAGCAAAGTTAAATCCCAAAGGAGTTTGATTTCCATGAAGAGATTAAAGAGAAATTAAATCCCAAGAAGATAGGAGAAGTTCTAGAAGGAATTTAAATATAATAAAGAATTATATTCTTTAAAGATAATTTAATTCCAACTTAACTTCCTCCTCAAGAAGGATTTTAACCTAGCCATCTTCTATTTAAAGGACCAAGCCGCCAAAGAGAGTAGAAAAAGAAGAGAGGATTTTCGACAACTCCAAAGGGCAAGAAGGAAGAGATTTCGACAAGATAGCAAGGGGGAGAGTTCGATTTCTTCTTCTTCTTCTTTGCTTCCATTAGATTCATGGTTTGGGGATTATTCTTTGTATATCTTTTGAACCCAACCATGAACTAACTTGATTGGTTGGGGTTATTGTGTTTTGTTGTTGTGAAAAATAATTGGATTTTGTTTAGGTAATAAGAGTTTGCACTTTCAATTCAAGGTTTACTCATTCTTGGTTCTTATTCTTGTTTGCGAGTGAATTGGGAGAGGATCTCGTAACTTCATCTATTTATCTAATATCGGGAGAGTTAGATTCAAGAAACGAATGAGTATGGTCTTTATTCAATCTATTGATGGTGAAGATTAATCCAGCTTAGGAATAAGTTAAGGATTTCAACGGCTAAGAGGAGTGCAAGATTGGTTGTTGTTCACCCTTGATTCACGCAGGGATGTATTATCAAGGCATGCACAAGTAGCTAGAGTTTTGACTTAGGGATAAGAAGAAACCATTGAAGAACGCTCTGCCGAACCTTGAAGTTGCTGCCCAGACGCTCAAGTAGTTGCCCAGCTAGTCGCCCAGGCAACCATCGATTAGTTGCCAAGGCAACCCCGTTGTGCTAGTTGCCATGGCAACTGAGTTGCCCTTGTACTCTTTTACCAAGAAGATCCAATCGGCTATCACTCCACAACCCACGACAACCTAGCCTATTCTCTCTTTTGATTTCATCAATTCTTTTAGTTTATTGCTCTTAGTTTACTCGTTAATTAGAACTCCTATTATCAATTCTGTTTTTACTTTTCACAGTGCAGTAACTTAAGCAAAATGGCCCAAACCAATCCCTGTGGAGATGATACTCGATACTCATATCAATTTATTACTTGCGACGTGTATACTTGCACAATTGCGTAGCACTTATTACACGCAACAAGTTTTTGGCGCCGTTGCCGGGGATTGGCAATTGGTGTTAGTTGTTTTTGTTATTGCATTTTTTCTTAGTTTTACTAGCTTTTTCTTTTTGTTTGTTTTATCAAAAAAAATTTTAGGTGCGCTACAAGTTAAGGGACATCAACATGTCGGGAAATAAAAGCCGATCTATTCGAGAGTTGATGATGGAAGATATGAATCAATCTAATCAAGAGTTTCTTGCACCCTTTGATGATTACCTATACCAACCGAGAAAAGCCCAAAAAGCATATAACGTGGAAAAATCTTTTGCTATGTGTGGAGAACATCATGTGCTTGAAAATTGCCCCCACATTTTCGGTGCATATGGCTACATGGAGGACCATAGAGGGAACCAGCAGCAAAATTCTTCATGGTATGGTCAAAAAGCTCAAATTTTTTTACCATAACAATTTTGTCCCAACAACAGATATGCCATGGCAATGTAGTCCTTTTCAAGAGCATTCCAATTCCTTGGAGGAAACGTTGCTAGCTTCCTTGGCTAGACTTGATAGATCAATTGAAGAGATTCGAGAGCTATCAAAGTCTATGGATACGAGGATAGCTCAGTGGGATGCAACCTTAGGGGATTCAGAAGTTCAATTGAGGAGATCCACATATGCCATGGATAACATGCACCAACAATCCATTCCTGGGGATACTGACGTCCCAAGGCAAGAGGACAAGGAACAATGCAAGAAAAGCTCTCCGATGTGTGAGGAACAACTAAAACCTCAAATTCAAGAGGATGCCAATGAGAGAGACTGTCCAACACATGATGAGCTTGAGCAACAAATTGCCTCGGCAATGATTGAGGAACCTGAACAGAGCAATGCCGCAACAACACTCAGTGAAGCTGAGAACAACAATACTACAGCAAATTCTGAGGAACCTGATGCCTAGAAGGTTACAACGTTGATGTTGAAGCAGGAATCTGTAGATTGCTCTCATCTACAGTTGCCACGGCAATTGCATGATCACATGCGAGATCAACGAGATGATAATACTTTGCCAATGGAATATGAGCATGTAATGGTTGAACCTTTTGAATTCTTTAAAAACTCACATCGTCCATTGCAGGTATGTCTTGAGGAACCGATGTTGGTAGATTTGAAGCCATCGAAATCTCTACTGATGGAGATGTTTGAGAGGCCAAAAGAAAAAGGTGTTTGGATTCGTAAAGCTTTTAAAAAAATTGGTTCTTACCTTGACTTATAGCAAATTTTGGCAACTGATTGCCACGACAATTGGCTTGAGCAGCAATTGCCACGACAACAAAGGACACATCCAACCATGATAGAAGTCGACAAGAATGAGGTAAGTGAATGGTTGGGAATGGATATAATTTTTCCTATTAATATATTAGTGCCTTCAGGAATAGTAGCAAGGTGGAGGGCATGCATGGACTACAAGGGAACACGGAAGAAAGACACATCCACCATGGTAATGCAAAAGGGAGTAGTTGGGAGCACATTGGCCTAACTCTTTTTGGGCAATATTGTCACCCGATGGAGGATACGAATGGACTATATGAAGTATCGAAAATGACCCTCCTCAAGTTTTCTCAGATATGCAGTAACATTAGAAGATGTATGATGGCACTCTTTTCTGACATGGTCGAATACTTCCTTGAGATCTTTATGGATGATTTTTTCGTTTTTGGTAGTGACTTCGATAGTTGCCTCGACAATTTAGAGAAGGTGTTGGCAAGATGTGAAGAAACCAATTTAGTCCTTAATTGGGAGAAGTGCCATTTTATGGTAGATGAAGGAATAGTGCTCAGCCACAAGATTTCATCCAAGGAAATTGAAGTAGACAAAGCCAAGGTGGACGTGATCGAGAGATTATCCCCACCAAGTTCGGTTAAAGGAATTCGAAACTTTCTTGGACATGCAGGTTTTTTACAGGAGGTTCATTCATAATTTTTCTAAAATTACTAAACCCTTGTGCAATTTGCTTGAACAGGATAAAGTCTTCAATTTTGATGATTCTTGCGCCCAAGCATTCGAAACCCTAAAGGAAAAGCTTGCCTCGGCACCCATTGTCGTTCCACCAGATTGGACGCTACCTTTTGAGCTCATGTGTGATGCAAGTGATTTCGCGGTAGGAGCAGTCCTAGGCCAACACACAGGAAAGGAATAGAAAATCAAGTGGCCGATCACTTATCACGCTTAGAACGCAATAGAGAGGAAGACGCGAATTTAGAGATATATGATGCATTCCCGGATGAGCAACTTTTAGTTGCCTCGGCAACCATGGATGTGCATGCCTCGGCAACCCTTGACGTCTCGGCAACCATGGATGCGCATGCCTCGGCAACCCTCGACGCCGCAGTAGTTCTTGACGCGGACGCCTCGGTAACCATGGATGCACATGCCTCGGCAACCCTCGACGCCGCAACAGCTCTTGACGCGCACGCCTTGGCAACTCTAGACGTGCACGCCTCGGTAACCCTCGATGCCGCAGCAACTCTTGACGCCTCGGCAACCATGGATGCACATGCCTCGACAACCCTCGACGCCGCAGCAGCTCTTCACGCGCACGCCTCGGCAACCATGGATGCGCATGCCTTAGCAACCCTCAATGCCGCAACATCTATTTATGCGCATGCCTCGGCAACTCTAGACGCGCACGCCTCAGCAGTCGCCACGGCAGCACATGCCTCGACAATACCCTGATAAAGTCATACGTCGATGTGTCCCTGAAGAAGAGCAGCAGAATATACTCCGGTAATGCCATTCTTCACCCTATGGAGGACATTTTGGAGGAACTCGTACCGCGGCCAAAGTTTTTGCAATCCGGTTTGTGTTGGCCAACATTGTACAAAGATGCCCAAGAGTTTTACAAGCAATGTGATCGTTGCCAGAGGACGGGCAATATCACCCACAAACCAATGGGCAAGCAGAAATTTCCAACCGAGAATTGAAGGGTATACTCGAGAAAGTTGTAAATCCCTCTAGGAAGGATTGGTCAGTAAGACTAGATGACGCACTTTGGGCATATCGCACTGCATTCAAAACACCCTTAGGTATGTCCTCCTTCCGACTTGTCTATAGCAAAACATGCCATCTACCAGTGGAAATCGAACACAAGGTATATTGGGCAATCAAGACCGTGAATATGGATTGGGAAAGTGCCAGGCAAAAGCGTTTGTTGGACCTCAACGAGATAGAAGAATTCCGTGCACTCGCCTATAACAATGCACGAATCTACAAGGAGAAAACAAAGCAATGGCAGGACAAGAAACTATTGCCGCGACAATTCATGCCAGGGCAACTAGTTCTCTTATTTAAGTCTCGGCTGAAACTTTTCCCGGGAAAACTAAAATCAAGACGATCGGGACCATTCAAAGTTGTCAAACCATTCTCCATTGTGCCGTGATAATCAAGTCCATTACCGACGAACATGAATTCAAAGTTAACGGACAAAGATTGAAGCACTACAACGGTGCCCATGTAGAACATAACAAAGAAGTTGACACCTTATGAGATGCATGAGCATGCTCTCCTTTCAATATTTTCTTTTTCTTTTATTTTTATTTTTATTTTTATAAGATATTT
This sequence comes from Hibiscus mutabilis, assembly GCA_019671005.1. Lineage (NCBI taxonomy): Eukaryota > Viridiplantae > Streptophyta > Magnoliopsida > Malvales > Malvaceae > Hibiscus > Hibiscus mutabilis. The sequence continues at coordinate 20,379,336 of CM033728.1, read as the reverse complement.
TATTTTATTTTTCTTCATTATCTTTAATTTCCAGGTTTTCTTTGTTTTCTTTTCTTTTCCACAGCAAGACTCACAACCAACATGCTAAGGAAATTCACTACCGACTACTTGCCACGGCAACCGCAACAGAGGACGCCCCTGTAACTAACTCAGCAGTAGCCATGACACAGAAACTGGCGATGCCCAGGCAACAACAATGGCTTCGGCAACTACTGATGCCCAGGCTAGTGAACCTACATCGGCAAACATGGATCAAATCAAAGCAATGCTATTCACGCGGTACCAGCCACAAGCATTCAACCACCGACCTGAAAATGAATCAAGCAAACGGCACGAAGGAAACTTATCACTCGAGGTGACGACCTCTCCGACTAACTCATTTCATTTAGTTTCTTTTAAATTTTGTTTCACTTTTTCATGCATTGAGGAAAATGCTTCCTTCGAGTTTGGGGGTGTTGGTTTCTAGTTAGCTTCATGTTTAGTTGCATTCATCTTTAGCAATCACATATGGGTTGCATATGTTACTTGCCAAGCCTTTAATTGGATTTAATTGCTTAAGACTTGTTGAATATCCAATGATGAATTTTTGCCACTGCACTTAATTGAAAGAACCTTTAATTTTAGGATTGCATGAAAAGAACTTAGAATTTTACTATGATGCTTAATTTTTTTACATGGTTGTGGCTTGTTGATTGAAAGAAACTTAGTGAACTTAGGTTGCTTAAAATTTGGGTAAATTTAAAATTGAAAATTAAAAGTTAAATTCTTGCTAGAGGTGCCCGAAATTGGCTCTAGTGGACTAAAATAAAATGAGAAATTGCTTACTTTGCTAGAGGTGCCCGAAATTGGCTCTAGTGAAAATAAAAATAAATGCCCTGGTAATTAAATTGATAAAAGCCTATTGTTCACATAGAATCTTGAAAATCAACTTGTACACAACTACACACACACATTGTCACAAGCATTATAGTTTGATTCCGGGTAATTTTTGTGCTATCCGAAAAATTAAAAGGTGATCATACTTTGTGCCACGGTTCTGAGGTTTGAATTCATGTTTGAAGCATGTCTTCGATGATTAAAGTCTTGGCAGGTAATTGTTAGTTTGCATTGCTTGAGGACAAGCAATAGTTCGAGTTTGGGGGTGTGATAAGTGTTCAAAAGTACTATTTTTATTACCCTTTTTACTCATATTATTGTTAGACTTAAGCTCATATTAGTTACATAATTAGTCATTCATGCATTAATTCATGTTTCTTTCCACCGTTGAGCTTGATTACATAACTTGGTGATTTTTGTGGGAAAAGATGCTGCTTTGGTGTGTTTTTGTGTGTGTGCAGAATCACTTGCCTAAACAAGGCTAGAACCAGTTGCCAGGGCAGTGCATGAAGGAGATGCCGAGCTAGTTGCCAGGGCAATGCTTGAAGGAGATGCCGAGCTAGTTGCCAAGGCAATTTTTAACAAGGACTAAGATGATATGGTAGTCGAAATTGATGACTAGATAAGGCCAAGATGACGTGCAGCAAAGTTAAATCCCAAAGGAGTTTGATTTCCATGAAGAGGTTAAAGAGAAATTAAATCCCAAGAAGATAAGAGAAGTTCTAGAAGGAATTTAAATATAATAAAGAATTATATTATTTAAAGATAATTTAATTCCAACTTAACTTCCTCCTCAAGAAGGATTTTGACCTAGCCATCTCCTATTTAAAGGACCAAGCCGTCAAATAGAGTATAAAAAGAAGAGAGGATTTTTGACAACTCCAAAGGGCAAGAAGGACGAGATTTTGACAAGAGAGCTAGGGGGAGAGAGTTTGATTTCTTCTTCTTCTTCTTTGCTTCCATTAGATTCATGGTTTGGGGATTATTCTTTGTATATCTTTTGAACCCAACCATGAACTAACTTGATTGGTTGGGGTTATTGTGTTTTGTTGTTGTGAAAAACAATTGGATTTTGTTTAGGTATAAGAGTTTGCACTTTCAATTCAAGGTTTACTCATTATTGGTTCTTATTATTGTTTGCGAGTGAATTGGGAGAGGATCTCATAACTTCATCTATTTATCTAATATCGGGAGAGTTAGATTCAAGAAACGAATGAGTATGGTCTTTATTCAATCTATTGATGGTGAAGATTAATTCGGCTTAGGAATAAGTTAAGGATTTCAACGGCTAAGAGGAGCGCAAGATTGGTTGTTGTTCACCCTTGATTCACGCAGGGATGTATTATCAAGGCATGTACAAGTAGCTAGAGTTTCGACTTAGGGATAAGAAGAAACCATTGAAGAACGCTTTGCCAACCCTTGAAGTTGCTGCCCAAACGCCCAAGTAGTTGCCCAGCTAGTCGCCCAGGCAACCATCGATTAGTTGCCAAGGCAACCCTGCTGTGCAAGTTGCCACGGCAACTGAGTTGCCCTTGCACTCTTTTACCAAGACGATCCAATCGGCTATCACTCCACAACCCACGATAACCTGGCCTATTCTCTCTTTTGATTTCATCTATTCTTTTAGTTTATTACTCTTAGTTTACTCGTTAATTAGAACTCCTATTATCAATTGTGTTTTTACTTTTCACAGTGCAGTAACTTAAGCAAAGTGGCCCAAACCAATCCTGTAGAGACGATACTCGATACTCATATCACTTTATTTCTTGCGACGTGTATACTTGCACAATTGCGTAGCACTTATTACACGCAACAGTTGGAGACACCGGTTCTATGATGTGGAGTGTGTTGTGTTCACAGTTCATGAGTGGTTAAAAGAAAATAAGTGAATGATGGTTTGGGTTCTTGATAGTTTGGATGGTTGGAGTTGTTTAAGAGTTATAGTTGATGATTGATTATTGTCCGAGCTCAGGTTGTAGCCGATGCCTAGTATGTGTGAGTGACGGTGGAGTTGATGATGTGGTTTATGTGGTTGAGTATAATACGTGATGGAGGCTGGATGTCCGAATTGTAAGAAAGGTTATTTGGATCGCAGTTGGATAGGTAAGGGCAACCTTACAATGTTGTGGTTACCGCATTTCCAGGTTATCGGTAAAGGAAACCTAATGGTTTTCGCATTAATGATGATAAGGTGTTGTGTTTTAAGGATCAGAGAGTGGTGTCTCTTGATGTTGAGTGGTATTTTTCTTGGTATCATCCAGGAAGATCCAATAGGCTGGCGGATGCTTTGAGCAGAAAGGCGGTTGTGGAGTTTAGGGCTATGTTTGCATAGTTGAGTGTGACAGATGATGGGGGGTTTGTTAGCGGAGTTGCAGGTGAAACCGTCTGTATCGCAACAGATTAATGAGGGACAGCCATATGATGATAGTTTGGTCCTGTTAGTGAAAGACACTTTGGATGGGAATCATTCGAGTTTTCATTTTAATGATGATGGAATGTTATGCTTTTAAGGTCAGGTAGTTGTGTCGGAGGACAATGAGTTGAGGCTTATCATTTTGATCGAGGCGCATTTAGTCCTTTGCCATGCATCCTGGTAATACTAAGATGTATCGGGGGTTGAAGGAGTAGTACTATTGGGTGGTCTTAAGAAAGATGTTGCCGACCTTGTTAGCGGATGTAGGGTGCGTCAGTGGGTATAGGCTGGGCATCATTTTTTTTCCAGGTTGTTGCAACCGTTGAGGATTCTGGGGTGGAAATAGGGAAGGTTTACCATGAATTTTGTGACAGGGTTATCTTTGACACCGACCAAAGAGGATTCCATTTGGGTAGTTGTTGATCAAGTTGCGAGGTGTGCACACTTTTGTGGCTATGCTTGCGTTATGTGCTTTGTATAAGCTGGCAGGTTTGTATATTGCCGGGTTGGTATGTTTGTACAATGTGCCTGAGTCCATGGTGTGGACGGAAATCTATGGTTTATTGTGAGGTTTTGGGGTTGTTATTTTGAGCATTGAGTGTGTGGATGAGTTTCAGTGCCTTGTACCATTTTCGGGTGGATGGTGGATCCGAGTATGAAATTCAAGTTTTTGAAAGATATGTTGAGCGGTTGTACCACTGCAATCCAGGGAATGAGGGAAAAGCAGTTGGCTTGGGTAGAGTTTGCATTAATAGCAGTTATCAGATGAGTGTGCGGATGGCACTGTACGAGGCGTTGTGTGGTGAGAAGTGTCGTATGCTGTGAGTTAGGCTAAAATGGTAGAAGGTACGTTTCCATGTTGGATATGTTGAAAGGCACCAGTGAAAGGGTGAAGCTTATATATGAGTTCTTGAGAGCAGCTTTGGATGGTAAGAAATTTTACGCAGGTTTGAAGCGTAGTGATGTTGTGTGTGTTGTTGATGATCGGGTGATCATGTAGTTGTCGCCTTGGAAGAAGGTGATGTGTTTTGGGCAGGAAGGAAAGCTTAGCCCAAGGTTTTGTGGGCCATACGAGAGTGTTGAGCGTGTGGGTCCTGTAGCTTTTTGTTTGAGGTTACCTCCTATATTGGAGGGGTACATGATGTGTTTCATATTTCGAAGTTGCGGAGGTATAGATAGGATCCATTGCATACAGTGCCGGTGGAGGATGTTGAGTTGAGACTGGATCAGTCGTTTGATGAGGAACCTATGGAGGTCGTCGATACCTGTTGCAGGGTTTTGCGTGGCAAAATGGTTGATCTTGTTAAGGTGTTGTAGAGGCATCGCGGGGTTGAGGAAGCCACGTGGAAACGAGAATCAAGGATGTTAGAGCAGTTTCCGCATCTATTTCCACCAGGTAAATTTTGAGGACGAAATTTCTTAAGGGGGAAGAGTTGTAACGCCCCGATTTTAGGGCTTAGCGGTTTTGTGGTCTATTAGACGGTCTGGTGGATCGGGTTAGAGATTCGAGTCGGATTTGGGACCATGTGTTTTCGGTGATGATAAAATTGTGGAAAAATGTTTGAAAATCATTATTAATTGTGTATTTAATAATGGTGAAATCAATTTTGGAAAATGAGTATTGGAAGTGGGACATTTTGGCTAGTGACCAAAATGAAAGTTTTGAAAGCTATGATTTTATGGTGAATAAAATGAAAAGGGTCAAATTCTTAGAATCTTTAAGGAGCTATTTTAGCAATTTGTTTCTGATGGTTTCTCCCTTAATTAAGTCTATTTTAACTTGTGTTTTAATTATTAATTAAAGGATATTTTTGTTAAAAGTTAGTTATCAATTTCCAAAACAAAATCACGTTATTTTTTCTCTCAATTTTTCTCTCCATTCTCTCCTCAGCCAAACACTCAAGTTTTCATCAAATTCCATAGGTGAGATGGTTTTTAAATTGATCTTATGGTTTCGAATTGTTTAATTAAGATTCTTTGTACAAAATCTTACATTGAACTTGTGTTTTCTTAGCTTTTATCAAATCAATTGAGGAAGAAGCTTCACATAGGGGTAAGGTTCGAGATCTCCTCTATTGTATGGTTCTTTGCTGAAACTCCCAAGCATTTGATCCTTGATTTTGTGTTTATAATCTGATTCTAATGATTTTCTATTGATTAATTGAGGAAATTAATGGAAAATGGGTTGATTTGCGAATTAGATCTATTTTCCAGTAATTAAGGATGGTTTAATTCATATTTTGGAGGTTTTATAATGTTGATAAGTTGTTGTTATTAATGGAATCCCTAATTCTTGAATCTCAAATTGTTTAGGGTGTTAGAATTGAGGTTTTGTGGTGTTTTTGTGGTTGCAAGGTTGCTGGAGGTGTTAGCTTGGTTTGGATCGATTTCTAGAAGTGGTTTGATGCTATAAGTGATGTTAGATTGATAGAGGTTGGTTGGGTTGTGTTTGGGTGATGTTTTTGGTTGTTGTGGAAGGTCATTTATGATGGTTATGTGGGGATTCAAGAAGGATTGGTGGTGCTGTGTTTTGAATGCATTATGATGCATTAATCCTCTATTATTTTGCAGTTAAAATAGGGGAGGTTGTTTCGGAAGCTAACGAGGTTGCATTAGAAGCTTCGGACGTGTGGTTTGTGTCGGCGAATCAAGGTTTCGCATATCGGTGAGTGAAAACGTGGTTTAAAGTGTTTTGATGTTTTGGAATAGAGTTTTGGGAGTTAAGGTAGAGGTTGAAACGCTTACCTAGACTCGGAAGTAAGTATAAAGTGGTATTACTCACTCGGTCGTGCTAAGTTGAAATGATTTTATACACTTGTTTTGATTACATGTTACCTACTGTTTAGGCATGTTTTAAAGTTTTCGATATACTCTTTTTAAGCATGTTTTGCTAAAGGATGCACATGGTAAGTGATCCTTGTAAGTATGGTTTATACTTGTGGTTTAAAGGATAATTGTTGCTTTGGAAAAGTGTTTTGGTTAATGCTTGTTTAAAACAGTGAGGTAAATGTTAAATGGTTAATTATATTGGCAAGTGATGTGGTTTTAAAATTGTTATCGGATATAGTTGGCCGGCCATAGGATTAAGTGCATTGTAATTAAGTCACCTTAGATGTCGGGTGGTTTATACGGTGTACCGAATACTCCATCCAAGTAGCCTAATGGTTGAGGGGTTATATGGTACTGAAAACTCCCGTTAGTGGATTAAGCGTCTAACCGATGATTGGGGTTGGTGTCCCCGTGGGTAATAAGTGCTACGCAAATGTGCAAGTATACACGTCGCAAGTAATAAAGTGATACGAGTATCGAGTATCGTCTCCACAAGGATTGGTTTGGGCCACTTTGCTTAATTTACTGCACTGTGAAAAGTAAAAACACAATTGATAATAGGAGTTCTAATTAACGAGTAAACTAAGAGCAATAAACTAAAAAAATAGATGAAATAAAAAGAAAGAATAGGCCAGGTTATCGTGAGTTGTGGAGTGATAACCGATTGGATCGTCTTGGTAAAAGAGTGCAAGGGCAACTCAGTTGCCGTGGCAACTTGCACAGCGGGGTTGCCTTGGCAACTAATCGATGGTTGCCTAGTGCGACTAGCTAGGCAACTACTTGGGTGTCTGGGCAGCAACTTCAAGGTTCGGCAGAGCTTTCTTCAATGGTTTCTTCTTATCCCTAAGTCGAAACTCTAGCTACTTGTGCATGCCTTGATAATACATCCTTGCGTGAATCAAGGGTGAACAACAGCCAATCTTACACTCCTCTTAGCCGTTGAAATCCTTAACTTATTCCTAACCCGGATTAATCTTCACCATCAATAGATTGAATAAAGACCATACTCATTCGTTTCTGGAATCTAACTCTCCCGATATTAGATAAATAGATGAAGTTACGAGATCCTCTCCCAATTCACTCGCAAATAAGAATAAGAACCAAGAATGAGTAAACCTTGAATTGAAAGTGCAAACTCTTATTACCTAAACAAAATCCAATTATTTTTTACAACAACAAAACACAATAACCCCAACCAATCAAGTTAGTTCATGGTTGGGTTCAAAAGATATACAAAGAATAATCCCCAAACCATGAATCTAATGGAAGCAAAGAAGAAGAAGAAATCGAACTCTCTCCCCCTTGCTCTCTTGTCGAAATTTCTCTCTTCTTGCCCTATGGGGTTGTCGAAATTTTCCCTCCTCTTGCTCACCTCCAAGTTGACGATATGGTGATCTATTTATAGGGCTAGGTCAAAGTCCTTCTTTGAGGAGGAAGTTAAGTTGGAATTAAATTATCTTTAAAGAATATAATTCTTTATTATAATTATATTCCTACTAGAACTTCTCCTATCTTCTTGGAATTTGATTCTTCTTTAATCTCTTCATTGAAATCAAATTCCTTTGGGATTTAGCTTTGCTCCACCTCATCTTGGGCTTTTCTAGTCATCAATTTTGACACCATATCACCTAATTCTTTGTCGACAATTGCCCTGGCAACTGGCTCGGCGTCTCCTTCATGCATTGCCCTGGCAACTAGTTCGACATCTCCTTCATGCACTACCCTGACAACTGGTTCTAGCCTTGTTTAGGCAAGTGGTTCTGCACACACACAAAATCACACCAAAGCAGCATCTTTTTCCACAAAAATCACCAAGTTATGTAATCAAGCTCAACGGTGGAAAGAAACATGAATTAATGCATGAATGACTAATTATGCAACTAATATGAGCTTAAGTCTAATAATAATATGAGTAAAAAGGGTAATAAAAATAGTACTTTTGAACACTTATCACACCCCCAAACTCGAACTATTGCTTGTCCTCAAGCAATGCAAACTAACAATTACCTGCCAAGACTTTAATCATCAAAGACATGCTTCAAACTTGAATTCAAACCTCGGAACCGTGGCACAAAGTATGATCACCTTTTAATTTTTTGGATAGCACAAAAATTACTCGGAACCAAACTATAATGCTCGTGATAATGTGTGTGCGTAGTTGTGTACAAGTTGATTTTCAAGATTCTTTGTGAACAATAGGCTTTTATCAATTTAACTACTTGGGCATTTATTTTTATTTTCACTAGAGCCAATTTCGGGCACCTCTAGCAAAGTAAGCAATTTTTCATTTTATTTTAGTCGACTAGAGCCAATTTTGGGCACCTCTAGCGATTCTTTAATGTGCATTAACTACTAGAGCCAGTTTTGGGCACCTATAGCAAGAAAGTGCATTTACTACTAGAGCCAGTTTCGGGCACCTCTAGCAAGAATTTAACTTTTAATTTTAAATTTTAAATTTACCCAAATTTTAAGCAACCTAAGTTCACTAAATTTCTTTCAATCAACAAGCCACAACCGCGTAAAAATTTTTGCATCATAGTAAAATTCTAAGTTCTTTTCATGGAATCCTAAAATTAAAGGTTCTTTCAATTAAGTGTAGTGGCAAAAATTCATCATTGGATATTCAACAAGTCTTAAGCAATTAAAACCAATTAAAGGCATGGCAAGTAACATATGCAACTTATATGTGATTGCTAACGATGAATGCAACTAAACATGAAACTAACTAGAAACCAACACCCCCCCAAACTCGAGAGAAGCATTGTCCTCAATGCATGTAAGAGTGAAACAAAATTTAAAAGAAACTAAATGGAATGAGTTAGTCGGAGAGGTCGTCACCTCGAGTGATAAGTTTCCTTCGTGCTGTTTACTTGATTCAATTTCCGGTCAGTGGTTGAATGCTTGTGGCTGGTACCGCGCGAATAGCATTGCCTTGATTTGATCCATGTTTGTCGATGCAGGTTCACTTGCATGGGCATCAGTAGTTACCAAAGCCATTGTTGTTGCCTGGGCATCGCCAGTTTCTGTTGTGGTTGCTGTGGCAAGTAGTCGGCAGTGAATTTCCTTAGCATGGTGGTTGTGAGTCTTGTTGTGGAAAAGAAAACCTGGAAACTAAAGATAATGAAGAAAAATAAAATTTCTCCTAAAAATTCCAAAAATAAATAAACAGAAAAAATAGCCGAAAATAATAGAAAGAAAAAAAATAGTTCGAAAATAAAAATAAAAAGAAAAAGAAAATATCGAAAAGATAGCATGCTCTTGCATCTCCTAAGGTGTCAACTTCTTTGTTTTGTTCTACATGGGCACCGTTATAGTGCTTCAATCTTTGTCCGTTAACTTTGAATTCATGTTCCTCAGTGATGGACTTGATTATCACGACGCCATGAGAGAATGGTTTGAAAACTTTGAATGGTCCCGACCATCTTGATTTCAGTTTTCCCGGGAAAACTTTTAGTCGAGAATTGAATAAGAGAACTAGTTTCCCTGGCATGAATTGTCGCGGCAATAGTTTCTTGTCGTGCCATTGCTTTGTTTTCTCCTTGTAGGTTCGTGCATTGTTATAGGCGAGTGCACGGAATTCTTCTATCTCGTTGAGATCCATCAAACGCTTTTGTGCCGCACTTTCCCAATCCATATTCACGGTCTTGATTGCCCAGTATGCCTTGTGTTCGATTTCCACCGGTAGATGACATGTTTTGCCATAGACAAGTCGGAAGGGGGACATACCTAAGGGTGTTTTGAATGCAGTGCGATATGCCCAAAGTGCGTCATCTAGTCTTCATGACCAATCCTTCCTAGAGGGATTTACAACTTTCTCGAGTATACCCTTCAATTCCCGGTTGGAAATTTTTGCTTGCCCATTGGTTTGTGGGTGATATGTCGAGGCGATCTTGTGTGATATGCCGAAGCGTTGCAACATCTTGGCAATTAGTCTGTTGTCAAAATGCTTGCCTTCGTCACTGATAATTGCTCTCGGCATCCCAAACCGTGTAAATATGTTTTTCTGCAAGAATCGTTGCACAGTCTTGGAATCGTTGTTGGGAACTGCAGCTGCCTCAACCCATTTAGACACGTAGTCGATGGCAAGTAAGATGTAGAGGTTGCCGAATGAAGATGGGAAAGGTCCCATAAAATCGATCCCCCACATATCGAACAATTCCACCTCGATGATGTTCTAGAGTGGCATCTCATGTCGTCTAGAGATATTGCCCGTCCTCTGGCAACGATCACATTGCTTGTAAAAGTCTTGGGCATCTTTGTACAATGTTGGCCAATACAAACCGGATTGCAAAACTTTGACCGCGGTACGAGTTCCTCCAAAATGTCCTCCATAGGGTGAAGAATGGCATTGTCGGAGTACATTCTGTTGCTCTTCTTCAGGGACACATCGGTGTATAACCTGATCTGCACATTGTTTAAACAAAAGAGGCTCGTCCCAAAAGTAATGCTTAGCATCATGGCGGAACCGCTTCTTCCCTTGGTGAGTAATGCCATAAGGTAAAATACCACAAACAAGGAAATTAACTAAATCCGCGTACCAGGGTATTGCCGAGGCATGTGCTGCCGTAGTGACTGCTCCCAAAATTGTCGAGGCGTGCGTGTCAAAGGCTGCTGCGGCGTCGAGAGTTGCCGAGGCGTGTGCGTCCATGGTTGCCGAGGCATCGAGGGTTGCCGAGGCATGCGTGTCCATGGTTGCCGAGGCAACTAAAATTTGTTTATCCGGGAATGCATCGCATATCTCTAGATCCTCGTCCTCCTCCCTATTGTGCTCTAAACGTGATAAGTGATCGGCCACTTGATTTTATGTTCCTTTCCTGTCCTTAATTTCAATATCAAATTCTTGTAAAAGTAATATCCAACGAATCAAACGAGGTTTGGCATCCTTTTTAGCAAATAAATATTTGATTGCCGAATGGTTCGTATGAACAATTACCTTTGTACCAATCAAATAGGATCGGAACTTGTCAAATGCGAAAACTACAACTAGTAACTCTTTCTCCGTTGTTGTGTAATTCACTTTAGCACTATTAAGAGTTTTACTAGCGTAGTATATCACATGGAAGGTCTTACCTGTGCGTTGGCCTAGGATTGCTCCTACCGTGAAATCACTTGCATCACACATGAGCTCAAAAGGTAGCGTCCAATCTGGTGGAACGACAATTGGTGCCGAGGTAAGCTTTTCCTTCAGGGTTTCGAATGCTTGGGGTGCAAGAATCATCAAAATTGAAGACTTTATCCTGTTCAAGCAAATTGCACAAGGGTTTAGTGATTTTAGAAAAATTATGAATGAACCTCCTGTAAAAACCTGCATGTCCAAGAAAGCTTCGAATTCCTTTAACCGAACTTGGTGGGGGTGATCTCTCGATCACGTCCACCTTGGCTTTGTCTACTTCAATTCCCTTGGATGAAATCTTGTGGCCTAGCACTATTCCTTCATCTACCATAAATGGCATTTCTCCCAATTGAGGACTAAATCAGTTTCTTCACATCTTGCCAACACCCTCTCTAAGTTGCCGAGACAGCTGTCGAAGTCATTACCAAAAACAGAAAAATCATCCATGAAGATCTCAAGGAAGTCTTCGACCATGTCTGAAAAGAGTGCCATCATGCATCTTTGGAAGGTTGCTGGGGCATTACACAATCCGAACGACATCCTTCGAAAGGCATAAGTACCGTATGGGCATGTGAAGGTTTTATTTTCTTGATCTTCTGGTGCTATGGCAATTTGATTGTAACCTAAATAACCATCAAGAAAATAATAAAAGGGTTTACCTGCAAGACGGTCAAGCATTTGATCAATAAAAGGTAATGAGAAGTGATCTTTCCTGGTGGCTTTGTTTAGCTTTCGATAATCCATACAAACCCTCCAACCGATCACAGTCCTGGGTGGAATGAGTTCATTGTTTTCATTACTTACCATCGTTATACCTCCCTTTTTCGGTACACATTGTACCAGACTTACCCATGTACTATCAGAGATAGGGTATATAATATCGGCGTCAAGCCACTTGATGATTTCTTTCATTACAACCCCTTTCATGGCATGAGTCAGTCTCCTCTGGGCCTCAATTGAAGGTTTTTGATCATCTTCCAACAAAATCTTGTGCATGCACACTGCTGGGCTAATTCCCTTCAAGTCGGTAATTGTCCACCCTATTGCCTTTTTGTGTAGCTTCAACATCTTGATCAGCTTCTTTTCCTGCTCAGGCTGTAACTTAGAGGAAATAATTACAGGCAATGTATTATCGGTTCCTAAGTATGCATATTTTAGTTGCTCTGGCAATTGTTTCAACTCAAGAATCGGTGGTTCTTCAATAGAGGGTTTTTCGAGTTTACCTTTCTTACTTGAGTAATCCAGTGGTTCAAAGTATGTACCTGGTCGATTGACTAGCCAATTTGCCTCTTCTTGTTGTTCATCATCGACCGGTTCTTCATAATCCTTAGGTTCCTCTTGATCGGCAATGTAGTTGCCGAGGCAACTAAATTCCTCGTCGAAGCTAAACTCTGCCGTGGCATGAAGAAGTTGGCATTCTTTTGGATCATCGGCATGCCTTAGTGTTTGGAACACATTTAGTTTAACTTGCTGGTCATTCACCCTCATTGTGAGTTCTCCCTTTTCAACATCGATCAAGGTTCTCCTTGTTGCTAGGAATGGTCTCCCGAGAATGATGGGTGCATGCTCATCTGCTCACAATCCAAAACAATAAAGTCAGCGGGAAAAATAAATTTATCAACTTTTACCAGTATGTCCTCGATTTTTCCCTCTGGATTCACATAGGATCTGTCGGCTAGCTGTAGCATAACTGTTGTAGGTCTTGCCTTCCCGATTCCTAGTTTCTGGAAAACTGATTTAGGCAGCAAGTTTATGCTAGCCCCAAGGTCGCATAATGCTTTCCCGACATAGTGGTTTCCAATGGAACAGGGTATTGTGAAACTTCCGGGATCCTTCAACTTGGGTGGCATACGATTGTGCAACATTGCCATGCATCCCTCTGTTATGGCAACTGTTTCAAACTCTCCTAGCCTTGTTCTCTTGGACACAATGTCTTTAAGAAACTTGGCATAGTTTGGCATTTGTTCAATTGCTTCCACCAATGGCAAGTTGATGTGGACTTGCTTTAGGATATCAAGAAACTTCTTGAATTGATATTCTTGCTTTTGTCGCTTCAACCTTTGTGAGAATGGTGGTGGAAGTCGGATATCTTCGATCCTTTCATTGGTTTGGAACCTAATTGACGACATTGCCAGGACAACTGGAGTTGCCGAGGTGTTATCAACTAGGGTTGCCGAGGCATGCTTATCACAAGTTGCCGAGGCATCTTTATCGTCGGTTGCCGAGGCAATTCCTGGTTCAGCATTTGAGGCTTTGCCGCTAGGTTCGTCTTGATCTTTTTGTGGAGTTTTTTTTATGAGCGGGCTTGAGCCTCTCTAAGTTGTTGGCCACTTCTAGTGGTGATTGCCTTACATTGCTCATGGTCAGTTCCTCTTGCGACTTCAGTATCGCTAGGTAAACCTCCTTGCGGTCTAGTATTCAGATTTTGAGCAAACTGTCCGACTTAATTTTCCAATGATTTGATTGTCGCCTCTTGGTTTTGCAATCTCATCTCGGTCCTGTTAATAAAAGCATCAGTTCTTTTTATGAAGTTACTATTCTCAGCCATATAAGATTCAGTTTTCATCATAAAAGCATTTAGAGAATTTTCCAAAGAACTAGATGTTGTCGGTTGTTGTTGCGGCAACTGTTGCCGTGGCATATTCTGTTGGAATCCCGATGCTTGTGCATTCTGGTTGTTCTGGTTTAGAGCATTGTTGGGATTACTCCATGAAAAATTCGAGTGCTTTTTCCAAGCTGGATTGTATGTATTGGACATCACATTATTGTTCCGATTGTAATTCCCCACATAGAAGCTGGATTCCGGATTCTGCATACATTCAGAAGAATCATGGTTATCGCCACATAACTCACAAAAAGAATCCATTACCTTGACTTCATATGTGTTGTTTGGTTTTTGCATGTTCTGGACCATCTTCGTTAAAGTGGCCAATTGTGCCGAAATTGAATCTGATGATCCTAGTTCATGTATTGTGGCTTGACGTCTAACTCCTCCTCTTCTAGTAGATGGGAATTGATAATCATTCTTGGCCAGCCTGTTTAAAATTTGCATTGCTTCCTCCGGCGACTTATCTAGGAGTATGTCGTTTGTCGAGGCATCTAGCATCATCCTTGTTGGTGTATTCACTGCGTTGTAAAACATTGTTACTTGAGTCCACACCGGGAATCCGTGTAGGGGGCATTTGTGTAAAAGTTCTCTATATCGCTCCCAAGCCTCGTACATGGATTCATCATCTGCCTGCCGAAAAGAAGTAATGTCGTTACGAAGCTTATCAGTCAAATTTGTAGGATTAAATCGAGCAAGGAAATCACGACAAAGATCATTCCAAGATGCTATTGATCCGGCAGGAATGCTATTCAACCATGCTTTCGCCCTATCCCTCAGTGAATAGGGGAATAATCTTAATCTTAAGACATCGGGGGTGACTCTGTGTATTTTGAATGAGTTGCAAATCTCGAGGAAAGATTTCAGATGTTGCCGTGCATCTTCAGTTGCTGAGCTGCTAAATTGACCAATTGTGTTGATCATATTAAACATTACCGGTTTTAACTCAAAGTGGTCGGCTTCAATTTCAGGTGCGACAACTCCTGGATTAAGTCCATCAAGATCTTCTTCAAGATAGTCTCGAATAGTTCTGTTTTGTGCAAGAATCACTCCTCCTCCTGCTGGAACATCTTGATTCATATTGCCGTCTTGATTAGCCATTACTACTCTTATCCTTCGTCTAAGTCTTTGTAAGGTTCGTTCGATTTCTGGATCAAAGGGATATTCTGGTGTAGTCGGTCTCGCCCTGGTCATATACCAATGCAAAACCAAAGTTTGTTAGCACTTTGGATCTTAAACAAGAAAAGTAAAAAGAAAGTGCAAGAAAATAAAAACAAAGTCGCTATTGCCAATCCCCGGCAACGGCGCCAAAAACTTGTTGTGCGTAATAAGTGCTACGCAAATGTGCAAGTATACATGTCGCAAGTAATAAAGTGATACGAGTATCGAGTATCTTCTCCACAGGGATTGGTTTGGGCCACTTTGCTTAAGTTACTGCACTGTGAAAAGTAAAAACACAATTGATAATAGGAGTTCTAATTAACGAGTAAACTAAGAGCAATAAACTAAAAGAATAGATGACATCAAAAGAAAGAATAGGCCAGGTTATCGTGAGTTGTGGAGTGATAGCCGATTGGATCGTCTTGGTAAAAGAGTGCAAGGGCAACTCAGTTGTCGTGGCAACTTGCACAGCGGGGTTGCCTTGGCAACTAATCAATGGTTGCCTGGGCGACTAGCTAGGCAACTACTTGGGCGTCTGGGCAGCAACTTCAAGGTTCGGCATAGCGTTCTTCAATGGTTTCTTCTTATCCCTAAGTCGAAACTCTAGCTACTTGTGCATGCCTTGATAATACATCCCTGTGTGAATCAAGGGTGAATAACAACCAATCTTGCGCTCCTCTTAGCCGTTGAAATCCTTAACTTATTCCTAAGCCGGATTAATCTTCACCATCAATAGATTGAATAAAGACCATACTCATTCGTTTCTTGAATCTAACTCTCCCGATATTAGATAAATAGATGAAGTTATGAGATCCTCTCCCAATTCACTTGCAAACAAGAATAAGAACCAAGAATGATTAAACCTTGAATTGAAAGTGCAAACTCTTATTACCTAAACAAAATCCAATTTTTTTCACAACAACAAAACACAATAACCACAACCAATCAAGTTAGTTCATGGTTGGGTTCAAAAGATATACAAAGAATAATCCCCAAACCATGAATCTAATGGAAGCAAAGAAGAAGAAGAAGAAATCGAACTCTCTCCCCCTTGCTCTCTTGTCGAAATTTCTCTCTTCTTGCCTTATGGGGTTGTCGAAATTTTCCCTCCTCTTGCTCACCTCCAAGTTGATGATATGGTGATCTATTTATAGGGCTAGGTCAAAGTCCTTCTTTGAGGAGGAAGTTAAGTTGGAATTAAATTATCTTTAAAGAATATAATTCTTTATTATAATTATATTCCTACTAGAACTTCTCTTATCTTCTTGGAATTTAATTCTTCTTTAATCTCTTCATGGAAATCAAATTCCTTTGGGATTTAGGTTTGCTCCACGACATCTTGGGCTTGTCTAGTCATCAATTTCGACTACCATATCACCTTATTCTTTGTCGACAATTGCCCTGGCAACTGGCTCGGCGTCTCCTTCATGCATTGCCCTGGCAACTAGCTCGGCATCTCCTTCATGCACTACCCTGGCAACTGGTTCTAGCCTTGTTTAGGCAAGTGATTCTGCACACACACAAAAACACACCAAAGCAGCATCTTTTTCCACAAAAATCACCAAGTTATGTAATCAAGCTCAACGGTGGAAAGAAACATGAATTAATGCATGAATGACTAATTATGCAACTAATATGAGCTTAAGTCTAACAATAATGAGTAAAAAGGGTAATAAAATAGTACTTTTGAACACTTATCAAGTGGATTAAGCGTCTAACCGATGATTGGGGTTGGTGTCCCTATGGGTTGAAAGTGTACCCGATTGTTAATGTACCGTGATTGTGATTGTATCGCTATTCTGGTTGAGATGGCTTGAAGTGTTGGGTTAACACTTGTTGAATCCGTGTATCCGATGAACTCTTTTGTTATTGGACTTGTTTAATGATCACTTGGAAGCCAATATAATTGTTAATGTATCATTGGAATGTTTTATGTTGAATGATGTGACTAATACATGTTTCTCCTTGAGCTTTGCATTTGGTAGTAATGCATGGGAAGGCTTAAGTGGAGGGTTAGCAATATGACTTGCTGATGATTAATGATACATGTAGCATATGGTTTAAAATGCTGGTTTTTAATAATGTAAAGTGCATGTTTTAAAAGGGCATGAAAAGGATGATGTTAAGTAAATGGTTTTAAATGCGTTGATGGTGTTTTGTTTTGGAGTATTCTTCACTAAGACTTGTGTGCTTACGCTTTCTTTTTCCATCAATCCAGAGAATTTAAGTCCTGGAAGGCAGCAAGAAGCAAGGGGATCCTAGCAAGACTTGGTTATCAAAGTATGTTTTAGACTAGACTACAAGAATAAGGGCAATGGGGTACTTGTATGGTTTTGGGAGATGTCTTGTTGAACTCCCTGTTTGAGCATGTTTATTTGGTTGCTCTTGGTTTGTGAATGGCCCCTAAGGTTTGTTTTGGTGTTGGTTTACCTTTTTGGTATGTTGTATAGATGCAAAATTAGGAAGCATGCCTATAGATCTTCTTTTGATGCATGATGCCGTGTTGTATTGTTAAGATTGGGATGCTTTATTGCTCGTGGTATGCTTGGCATGTTGGTGTTGTGTTTCAAGCTTGTGGAAATGTTTTGAATGTGTTAATTGGATGAAAAACCAGCAAAATGTGACATTAAAGGTCCAGGCGTACCGATATGCGGGGGACCGTATCGGTACGGCTGGGCATTTTTAGGCTTGAGGGATAGGTATGGGCCAGTGGTGTTTCGATACGCCTAGGTCATTTTGGCCTTAACGTATCGGTACGGCACGGGGTGTTCCGGTACAGACTTTAGCTTTTGGAATTTTCTTTTTCAACTCGAACCCGTGTACCGAAACACCTAGAGCCGTATCGGTACGGTCATCAAGGTTTTCGAATGTTCGGTATTTTAATTAGGCGTATCGGTATGGTTTGGTATGGTGGTGTACTGAAACAGGGTGTTTTAAACCGTATTGGCACGGGTGTACTCGTATCGGTACAGACGACCGTTTAAGCTGTTATTGTCACTTTGGAGCAGTTTTGTTTTCTTTGCAATTTAGTCCTTGAATCTTGTTAATGACATGTGATTGAATTATCAATTTGAGCTCAAATTTTAGATGTATGTTGGAAACCTGATTAATTAAGGGTTGGTAACATAAAAGTGGGCTTTAGTCCTGTAATTTTCTGTAAATGCAATTTGGTCCCTAACTTGCAATTGGATGTCTGATCGATGCCCGATAGAGTTGGGGTTACACCTGATGTCGGCATGAACATGTAGGATTAATAATTGGTATCTAGACAAGATAAAAGAAAAAAATAGTTTTCGTTGTATCTCTCCGATTTGCTTCGGCAAACCTAATGTAGCTTCCTTGATTCGGTCGGGCGTCTAAGCCAAGTCGAGGGGATTACAATTTAGGCAAGTTTGATGCAAAAAGTTATGAAGCTATTTTTATAGGTTATTATTTAAACTCTAAAGCCTATCAAGTATTTAACAAAAAAACTTTAGTGGTTAAAGAGTCAATTCATGTTGTTTCCGATGATAACCTCCTTCCGAGGAAGGATACTTGTGATGATGATGATGTAAGAATTTTGGATGCCAATGATGGTAAAGGACAATCATAAAAGGTAGAGGAAGTTCCGCAAAAAGAATAACCACAAGATCCACCTTTAGAAGCCTTGAAGGACATGTCTTTAGAGGAAAGCGAGGTCATTTATCCAAGGGAGTTCAACTATGTCAATGGTGGTAAGATTTTGGGTGATCCATCCAAAGGGGTAACCACTAGATCCTCTCTTAGAAATACTTGTAATTTTGTTGCATTTATCTTATGCATAGAGCCTAAAAATATCAAAGAAGCATTAAATGATGATTATTGGATATTGGATATGCAAGAAGAGATAAATCAATTTGAGAAGAGTAAAGATTGGACATTAGTTGATAGGCCTAATAATAAATCTACTATAGGTACTAAATGGGTTTTTAGAAACAAATTAGATGAGAGTGGTAACATAGTGAGAAACAAGGCTAGACTTGTTGCTCAAGGTCACACTCAAGAAGGAATTGAGTTTGATGAAACCTACGCACACGTAGCTAGAATGGAAGCTATTAGGACGTTGCTTGCATCTGCATGTTATCATGAATTCAAGCTTTTTCAAATGTATGTTAAAAGTGCTTTTCTAAATGGTTTTATAAATAAAGAAGTGTATGTAGAATAATCACTTGGTTTTGAGGATCCAAAATATCCAAACCATGTTTTTAAACTTTCAAAAGCTTTATATGGTTTGAAGCAAGCTCCTAGAGTTTGGTATGAAAGATTGTTAAATTTTCTAATAGAAAAAGGTTTTGACAAAGGGAAGGTTGATACTATACATTTTATAAAAGGAAAAGGCAAGGATATTTTAGTAGTTCAAATTTATGTTGAAAAATTGAAGACACAAGGATTTAAAAATAAAGGGAAGCAATTGGAAGATTAAAAAATTGAAGACACAAGGATTTATAGCGGTTCAAGCTTCTAACAAGCTCTACATCCACTACCTTAGCTCCCACTAAGGATTTTAACCAATTCACTATTGAATTCTTTCCCCTTTTTTAGGCTAAGGAGGCAATCGTTACAATCGATCAAAGCTTTCTACCCAAAGCTTGATCAAGGCTCACTCTTTTACAAGAAACAAAATGGCAAAAGAATAAAGTCCCCACAAGGTAAATATTTGCCCAATTTACAAGAACACTTAATCCCAAACTTGAAATAAAAGATTATAATGAAATACACAAGTTGGGTACAAGGATTTGACTCTAATAACTCAAAGGGTTGGATTTTACTTGATTGCTTGAATGTTGTTCAATGAATGTTCAATAGTTGTTGTAGTAGCTTTGGAGACTTGTATTTATACCCTCCCATTGATTTCTAGCCGTTTGGGTGGTGGGAGTATTGAATATAGCCGTTGAAGAGCTGATTTCCCGCAATAAGTGCTATCTGCCAACCATCCGTATCGGTACACGAAGTCTCGTATCAATACCTGTTATAAGAAGAATATAGCCATTGTGCATTAGAGTATCGATACACGAGAGGGCATATCGAAACGGTCATAGCATAAAATTAGGGGCGTATCGAAACGGAATAGCCGTATCGATACGAATTTTGCTCACTAGAATCTGAGATGAAAAATGGTATCGGTACGTCTAGGGGCGTATCGGTACGGGTAACTGAAAATTAAAAGTTTAGGATTCCAATAATTGACAAGGCAACGGTCGAAAAATTTAATGCGAAGATCTTGAAGATCGCGACACAGCGTATCGATAGGGTGGTGACCGTATCGGTACGCTTAAGCATATCCTTAAACCCAGATGAAGGTCATATCGAAACGGACAAGGCCGTATCGAAACACCTAAGTTAAAACATGTGCCCAGATGAAGGCCGTATTAAAACGGGCAAGGCCGTATCGTAACGCCTGGCTTAAAACACTTGCCCAGATGAAGGCCGTATCGAAACGGGCAAAGCCGTATCAGTACGGTTTGTAAAACCAAATTCTAGTGACAAAAATCCGTATCGAAACACCAAAGGGTGTATCGATACGCCTGGGCGTATTTGTGTATTTTGGCTTGAAAACACTTAGAAGAACTTTGGGTGTAAGGTTTGGACTTAAAAGAAAATTTTCCTTGTCATTACGTGAGACTTTTGAGTACTTAAAAATTTATTTTCTTTTACAATTTGGTCCTTAAACAATTTGTTATATCAAAATCGAATATAGGTTTTACAATCTCCCCCTTTTGATATAACAAAACCAAAATGAAAATTTTGAAGTATCTTCGAAAATTGAAAATTACTCCCCCTTAATTTAAGACTAAAAAAGTTTGAAAATTTTTGGCTTAAAAACTTCTCCCCCTTTTTGTTAGATCAAAATCAATGGGATATAAACTTAAGGTAATCAAATAACTCCAACCAATATAAATCAAACAACATATTCATTTAAATATAAAGCATAATTCAAAGCATAATCAAATCCAACTCAAATCCAAAAAAAAAAAAACATAAACCAAACAAAATCAAAGTACATGAGTCCATAAAACATAAAACAAAGGTGCATAAACTAGTCCTAATATGATATGAGATGATGTGCAATATGCCTAAGGATCGTCTCCTTCTTCTTCATCCTCTTCATCTTCATATTCATCATTGACATGGGTGCCAAGGGAATGTTGCCACTCACCATGAAAAGCCGTAAGAGTGATGTCCATTGAGTTTTAACAATTCTCAATAGCCGCCACCCGTTCCTCCAAGGATTGGAATCGAGTATCAATTACGGCAAACCCAAAATTCATTGTAGTGTACAAAAATGAGAATTGCTCGTTGAGATAGGCCATAAGAGCATCATGATTAGATTGGCCCATCGAAGCGTGTAGAGGTTGGGGAGCCGGAACCTCTTGAGGAGCCTCCTCTTGTTCGGGTTGAACACCTCTATGAAGATTGATATTATGAACCCATTATCCACCATAGTATGTGAACTTGGCGCGACGAAGGGAGCGCTCATCAATAGGATCGGTGAGCGGTTCGGGAAGATCATGAGAGCAATCAATTCCCATCTTGTGAAAGTGAGCACTCAAGGCGGTACCGTATGTGAAGGATGAGACAATGGTGGTGTGGCGATGTTGTACAAGGAAAACGATCTCCGCGAACATGATCTGAGCAAGGTTAGGGCGCTTACCCTCACAGAAGCAACGGATCCAAAAATCGTCGACTTGTCAGATCGTGAGGAACTTTCCACCGGATGGATGAAACCACCAAGTGATCATGAGGTGTAAAATGCGGTCATGGTCATCTAGCACTGTTACAGTACCACTAAGGACATGGCCCATCGAATTCTCATTGTCAATACCCGTATCCTCAAGACCAAAAAAATTTGCCAAAACCGATGAATCAATTGTAAACTTTTTGCCCATTAAATAGGATTCAATGGCAATAACTTCGGTTTTATTTTCATTGTAAATACACCGGGCATTTGAATAGAAAATCAAAACAAGATTGCGGCATAAAATCCCGGGTAGACTCAAAAATTGCATGAATTTCCATTGTTGCATTAATTCAAGATATTTAAAAGAAAAGCGTTTAGAAGATAGAAAATGTATTGAAACAGTACGCACTCAGCGAATTTTATAATTTTGGTATTTTTTAAAACGATCCATTGCATCCGGAAATCTTGGTTCATTAAAATAGTTTTGATAAATATGGGCAAGATCGGGTCGATTACCATTAGGTTTGAGGTATTGAGGAAGAGCACGTGAGCTAGAGGCCATATCTTTTCGTGAACGTTTCTTAGGTGCCATAATCTGAAATCAAAATCAAACCAAAAACAATTTATGCATAAATCAACACATTCAATCCAATAATTAATTCAATGATCAAGGTATTGTTAAAAATTGATATAATATAGTTTAAAAAATCTATACGAATATAAAAAGAATTTTTGATAAAATAAAACTTGAAAAACAGTTTTGAAAAATATACGGTATAATTGTATATTCGAACCAAAAAATTTCAATTTTGAAATTTTTTTACAAAAACTTTGAAAACAAGTATATATACATTCTAAATACAAATTTTTGATTCAAAAATAGTGTATAAATATGTACAAAAAAAAAAAAAAGGTTAGGGTTTATACCTTGAATAGGGATTAAGGATGAATGAGGAGATGTTGATGCAAAACTTGATGATTTTTGCTTGGTTTTGATGTAAAAACCAAAAGCCCTCAAAGATTTTGAAGAGTTGTGTGAAAAAATTGTGAGGGATTTGGAGGATTTTATAGAGAATTTTCTGGTCTAGGGTTTTTGAAAAAGAAGATATATTTTAATTAAAGTTGGGAACCTCTTTTAATGCCCGAATAACTGCCCAGTGGTTGTGCGTACCAATACGCCACGTGGCATATCAAAACGAAGTACCGAAACACTTAGAGGTCATTTCAATACGCGACCTCGTACCAATATAAGTGGAACTGTACCGAAACTTGCTCAAGAACCCGTATCGATACGCGAAACACCGTATCGATACGTCTGTGCCAGAAATGTCATTTTGGCTGCAGGTTGCTTAAAAATTCAAACTTAATCGAATCAAAATGCATGTGTATAATATATGAACAACATGAATGAGCATAAATAGATGCATACTCCCCCCAACAACAAGCATATATGCTTATAGGAGCAAAAACATATAAGCAACGTAATCAATCAAATTCAAGCAAAATTTTGAGACCAAAGAGGGCTCTAAGGCTCAAGAAAGGCCGGTTAAACCTAACATTCTCTTAAGAGACCAAAAACATTCTTTATCTAATGGTTTGGTGAAAATGTCCGCTAATTAGTTTGAGGTGTCTACATATTCTAGAACTACATCATTTTTCAAGACATGATCTATAATGAAATGATGCCTTATTTCTATGTGCTTGGTTCTAGAATGTTGGATGGGATTTTTAGTAAGACAAATGGCACTAAGATTGTCACACCTAATGGGGATGGTACCTACATCAATTCCATAATCTAAGAGTTGTTGCTTCATCCAAAGGACTTGAGCACAACAACTTCCTACCGAAATGTACTCCGCCTTAGTGGTAGATAATGCTACACTATTTTGCTTCTTGGAAAACCATGATATGAGCATACTACCTAGGAATTGACATGTATCGGAGGTTCTCTTTCTATCTATTTTACAACCCACATAATCCGCATCTAAGAAAGCATGTAAACTAAAGGAAGAGTCTCTAAGATACCAAAGACCTAAACAAGGTGTGTCTCTCAGGTATCTAAAGATTCGTTTAAAAGCTATAAGGTGTGATTTTTTAGGACTAGCTTGAAATCTAGCACACAATAAAACACTAAACATTATATCCGGTCTACTTGCTGTAAGATAAAGCAAAGATCCTATCATTGATCTATAAAGCTTTAAATCCACACACTTAACTCCTTAATCTTTGTCAAGCTTTGTAGAAGAACTCATTGGTGTGGCCTGAGGTTTCACATTATTCAAGCCAAACTTCTTGAGCATGTCATTGATGTACTTATCTTGATTGATGAAGATGACGTCCTTCCTTTGTTTAATTTGGAGCCCCAAGAAAAATGAGAGCTCCCCCATCATGCTCATCTCAAACTCACCTTGCATCATCTTAGCAAACTTTTGACAAAGAAATTCATTAGTAGAACTAAAAATTATATCATCAACATAAATTTGAACTACTAATATGTCTTTTTTTCATTTCTATTTATGAAGAGTGTAGTATCCACCTTTCCTTTATCAAAACCTTTTTCAATTAGAAAATTTGATAATCGTTCATACCAAGCTCTAGGAGCTTGTTTCAAACCACCATACAAAGCTTTTGAAAGTTTAAAAACATGGTTTGGGTAATTTGGATCTTCAAAATCGGGTGGTTGTTCTACATACACTTCTTCATTTATAAAACCATTTAAAAATGCACTTTTAACATCCATTTGAAAAGGCTTGAATTCATGATAACATGCAAATGCTAACAACATCCTAATGGCTTCCATTCTAGATACGGGTGCGTATGTTTCTTCAAAATCGATTCCCTCTTATTGAGTGTAACCTTGAGAAACAAGCCTAGCCTTGTTTCTCACTATGTTACCACTCTCATCTAGTTTGTTTCTAAAAACCCATTTAGTTCCTATAGTAGATTTATTACTAGGCCTATCAACTAATGCTCATACTTTCCTTCTCTCAAATTGATTTAACTCTTCTTGTATAGCCAATATCCAAAAATCATCATTTAATGCTTCTTTGATATTTTTAGGCTCAATGCATGAGATAAATGCAACTTAATTACAAATATTTCTAAGAGAAGATCTAGTGGTTACCCCTTTGGATGGATCACCCAAAATCTCACTACCTTTGACATAGTTGAACTTTCTTGGGTAGCTCACTTCCTTTTCCTCAAGGTTTATGTCCTTCAAGGCTTCTAGAGATGGATCTTGTGCTTCTTCTTCTTTGGTTGGAACTTCATCCACCTTTGATGTTTGTCCTCCATCAATGGCATCAAAATTTCCTACATCATCATCATCACAAGAATCCTTCCTCGGAAGGAGGTTATCATCGAAAATCACATGAATAGACTCTTCAACAACCAAAGTTTTTTTTAAATACACGATAGCCTTTAGAGTTTAAAGAATATTCTAAGAAAATGGCTTCATCACTTTTAACATCAAATTTGCCTAAATTATCCTTTCCATTGTTTAAAACAAAACATTTACAACCAAATGGATGAAAATAACTAATGTTAGGCTTTTTGTTTTTAAGAAGTTCATAAGGAGTTTTCTTTAAAATAGGCCTGATTATTACTCTATTTATAATATAGCAAGTGGTATTAGTGGCTTCCGCCCCAAAATACTTAAGCAAATTATTTTCACAAAGCATGGTTCTAGCCATTTCTTCTAAAGTACGATTTTTCCTCTCAACAACCCCATTTTGTTGAGGAGTGCGAGGAGCGAAAAAATTATGGCTTATACCATTTGAGTTACAAAAATTCTCAAAACCTAAATTTTAAAATTCGATACCATGGTCACTTCTAATATGAGTAATAAGTTGACCAATATCATTTTGAGTAATTTTTGAAAATGTGATAAACTTTTCTAAAGCCTCATCTTTAGTACTTAAGAATAGAACCCAAGTGTATCAAGAGTAATCAACAACTAAAACAAATGCATATGATTTTCCACCCAAGCTAGTTGTTCTAATAGGGCCAAAGAGATCCACATGGATCAATTGTAAAACTCTACTAGTTGAACCATCATTAATAGGTTTAAAAGAAACTCTTTTATGTTTGCCTTTTGCACAAGCATTACAAATTTTATCATTTGAAAACTTTATTTTAGGCAAACCTCTTACAAGATCGTTTGAAATCAAATTTTCCAAAACACTCATGCTTGCATGCCCTAATTTTCTATGCCACAACCATGAATCATGTCCATCATTGGCAATAAAACATGCATTAAAAATGTGAATGTCATCTAAATGCACCATGTATATGTTTCCTATGCGATGACCAAAAAGCACAATTTTATAGGTTTCGGCATTTATAATTTTGCAACCATATATATCAAAAATTACTACGAAACCTTTATAAAAAAGTTGGCTTATGCTTAATAAGTTATGTTTAAGACCATTGACATATAATACATTTTCAATAAGTATGGAAGAGTGATTACCAATAGAACCCATTCCTTCAATTTGACCTTTGGAGTTGTCACCAAATGTCACTAATCCTCCTATCTTTAACTCTAGTTCCAAGAATCTACTCTTGTCTTCGATCATATGGCTTGAGCATCCACTATCAAGGAACCACGAATTTGCACTTGAAGCTTTGGCCTTGTAGCAATGCTCCCCCTACAAACAAAGATCAATTATTGATTTTTGGTACCCAAATTATTTTGGGTCCATGAGTATTAGCTCCCAAATACTTGGTTCTCTTGGGAATCCAAGATGCAATTACCTTAAGATTGTTAGAAGTAACAAGTTCCTTAAGAACCCAAATACTTCTAATTCTCTTACCTCTAGAGGACTTTTGGAAGGCTCTTTGTTTGTAGTTGCCATTAAAGTTTCTTTTCACATAGTTGGGTTTTGAAGATTGCCCTTTTTCAAAACTAGTTTTCCCAACTTTGCTCAAAGAAGCTTTAAGATCATTTACCTCCTTGTGGTAATGATCATTAAGCTCAGAAAGAAGGTTATTTAAATCAACATTTTCTTTTTCAAAATACTTTTGATTTTCTTGTAAATCACTAACCTTCTTTTCAAGTTTCGAATTGGTTTTAGATAAGGAATCATTTTGGTTTTTCAAATTAAAGATAATTTTCTTATTTTTCAAAATAGATTCTTTATATTTTTCAACCAATTTGTCATACACCTCTTGCAACTCATCATAAGCTTCTTGAAGCTCATCAAATGTGAAATCAAAAGTGGATGAGTTAGAGGTTACCTTTGGATCTTCTTCAAGAGCCATGAGGCAAAGATTGGCCACTTCTTGCTCCTCTTCATCAGATGATTCCTCATCCCTCCAAGTAGCAACGTGAGCCTTGAGCTTATTCTTCTTCCTGAAGCTCTTCTTTTTGAGTTGAGGACAATCGATCCTTATATGCCCGGCTTCTTGCACTTAAAACAAATGAGTTGATCATTCTCTTCCTCCTTGTTCTTGTTCTTGAAGTCTCCTCTTCGATGGAACTTTATTCTTCTATTGGACTTCATGAATCTTGTAAACCTTTTGGCTAGCATAGCCATTTCTTCATCATCCTCCTCACTCGAATCACTCTTCTCAAGAAAAGCTTTGAGAGTAATTATGAGTTTCTTCTTCTCTACTTCTTTTTTCTCAACCTTCTTTTCCTCTCTTTTCTTCTCTTATTCTCTTTCTTGCTTTATGAACTCATGAGTTAGAAGAGAACCCACAAAAGCATCACGCTTTAAGGTCTTCAAGTCCTTTGCCTCGATGATGACGGTCCTCTTCCCATTTCATGATTCTAGAAGAGAATATAATAGCTTCTGAACAAGCTTATCTTTGGGGATTACTTCTCCAAAGCCATTGAGACCATTTACGATGATGAAGAAACGATCAAACATCTTGGTGACGCTCTCATCGGGCTCCATCTTAAAATTTTTGTAGCTTAAATTGAGGGGTCCAATCTTGGTCTCCTTAACATCGTTGGTGCCTTCGTAGGTGGTATCTAGCTTGTCTCACACCTCTTTTGCACTTGTACATGAGGACATCTTCGCGTATTCATCGGGTCCAAATGCACAAAAGAGCATGTGCAAGGTCTTGTCATTTATTTGTAATTTCCTTCTTTCTTCATCGGACATTTCTTGCTTGACATTAGAAATTTACCTTTCTTCTTCTATCCTCATCGGGATAGATGGTCCATCTTCGATTTCATCCCAAAGAACATAATCGTTGGATTTGATGAATATCCTCATTCGCTTCTTCCAATATAGATAGTTGTCCCTATTGAAAAATGGCAGTTTAGAGATAGATTGAGACTTGTACATGTAGTTGTCAGAAGTAGATGCAATGGCTAATTTATCGGTTGATTGAATCACCTTCTAGGATCGCCTCAACGGTTATTAGACCTTCGGTTGAGTGTGGCTCTGATACCAATTGTTGTGATGATCAATCGACACCAAAAGGCCAAGAGGGTTAAATTAGCGATTTAAAAATAAAGAGAAGCAATTGGAAGATTAAAAAATTGAAGACACAAGGATTTATAGTGGTTCAAGCTTCTAACAAGCTCTACATCCACTACCTTAGCTCCCACTAAGGATTTTAACCAATTCACTATTGAATTCTTCCCATTTTTTAGGCTAAGGAGGCAACCGTTACAATCGATAAAAGCTTTCTACCCAAAGCTTGATCAAGGCTCACTCTTTTACAAGAAAGAAAATGGTAAAAGGATAAAGTCCTCACAAGGTAAATATTTGCCCAATTTACAAGAACACTCAACCCCAAACTTGAAATAAAAGATTACAATAAAATACACAAGTTGTGTACAAGGATTTGACTCTAAGAGCTCAAAGGGTTGAATTTTGCTTGAATGCTTGAATCTTGTTCAATGAATGTTCAATAGTTGTTGTAGTAGCTTTGGAGACTTGTATTTATACCATCTCATTAATTTCTAGCCGTTTGGGTGGTTGGAGTATTGAATATAGCCGTTGAAGAGCTGATTTCCCGCAATAAATACTGTCTGCCAACCATCCGTATCGGTACACGAAGTCCCGTATCGATACATGTTACAAAAAGAATATAGCCGTTGTGCAGTAGTGTATCGATACGTGGGAGGGCGTATCGAAACAGTTATAGTGTAAAATTAGGGGCGTATCAAAATGCAATAGTCGTATCGATACGAATTTTGCTTACTAGAATTTGAGATGAAATTGGTATCGATGACGCCTAGGGGTGCGGTGGTATAAAAATTAAAAGTTTAATTCCAAAAATTAAAAGGCAATGGTTAAAAAATTTAATGCGAAAATCTTGATGGTCTCGACACACCGTATCGATATGATGGTGGCCATATCGGTACACTTAAGCATGTTTTTAAACCCAGATGAATGTCGTATCGAAACGAGGGAACCCGTATCAATACGTAAAGCTTAAAACATTTGCCCAAATAAACGCTGTATCGAAACGGTAAAAACTGTATCGAAATGCAAGGCTTAATTTTCAAAGTCATATGAATAATGTATCGAAACGGGCTAAGCCGTATCGGTACGCTTTGCAAAACCAAATGGCTTTAAACACTTAGAAAGTTTTTGGGTTAGTTTTAGACTTAAAGAAATTTTTCCTTGTCAATTTGTGAGACTTTTGAATACTTAAAATTTTATTTTCTTTTACAATTTAGTCCTTAAACAATTTGTTATATCAAAATCAAACATAAGTTTTACAAAAGTACATCAAAGATATGCTCAAGAAGTTTGGTTTGGAGAATGTAAAGCCTCAAGCTACTCCAATGAGCTCATCTACAAAGCTTAAAAAAGATGAAAGAGGTAAATGTGTTGATTTTAAGCTTTATAGATCTATGATAGGATCTTTGCTTTATCTTACCGCAAGTAGACCAGATATTTTGTTTAGTGTTTGTTTGTGTGCTAGATTTCAAGCTAGTCCTAGAGAATCACATCTACAAGCCATTAAGAGAATCTTTAGATACCTTAGAGACACCGATTTCTTAGGTCTTTGGTATCCGAAAGGCTCATCCTTTAGTTTACATGCTTATTATAATGCATATTATAGAGGTTGTAAGATAGATAGAAAGAGTACCTCCGATACTTGTCAATTCCTAGGTAACATGCTTATCTCATGGTTTTCTAAGAAGAAAAATAGCTTAGCACTATCTACCACCGAGGCAGAATATATTTTGGCCAGTAGTTGTTGTGTCAAGTCATTTGGATGGAGCAACAACTCTTAGATTATGAAATTGATGTAAGTACCATCCCCTTAAAGTGTGACAATACTAGTGTTGTTTGTCTTAGTAAAAATCCCATCCAACATTATAGAACCAAGCATATAGAGATAGACATCATTTCCTTAGAGATCATATCTTGAAAAATGATGTTGTTCTAGAATATGTAGACACTTTACACCAACTAGCGGATATATTTACCAAACATTTAGATAAATAGCGTTTTTGGTCTCTTAGGAGTTAGGGTTACTAGCCTTTCTTGACTTTAAAGCTTTGTTTTGATCTTAAATCTTGCTCGAATTTGGTTGATATTCATGTTTGTGTGATCTTGTTACTATATGTATCTATTGATGTTGTTAGGGAGAGTATGTATCTGTTTTTGCTCATTCATGATGATCTCATATCATAAGCATGCATATTGATTCAAATAAAATTGAATTTTTGGGTCTTTTACAGCCAAATTTGTCAAATTTGGTCAAAGGGTATCAATATGGGGAAATAGTATCGATACGAGGTATTAAGAGTAGCATTTTAGTATAGCTAAGCATGTACCGGTACAGATCGAGGATCGGTATGTGGTTATCCTGTCGATATTGGGGTTAAGGGTGTACCTTAGGCTTTGCAAGGGCCAGTTTTTGGTGATATGACGTTGTTGATCCAAGCGATGATGGGAGCTTTTTAGGTAGCGATAGCTGGAGTGCATATACAAGCATCAGGGCCTACAGTGGCTATTAACCATAGGTTGTCATTGGAGTGCCTTCGTAGTTTGGGAGGTATGGAATTCAGGGGATTGAATCATAAGGCAGCTAAGGAGTGTTTGGAGAGTATCATTCGTATTTTATGTCAGATGGAGTGTAACGATGCGCACAAGCTGGGCTGTACCGTATCTTTGTTGCATAATGATGCTTATCATTGGTGGGTAACCACGATTGCTAGAGTTCCAGATGCTGATGTGAATTGGTAATTCTTTAGGAGAACTTTCAAGAAGAAGTATCTCGATCCACAATATCAAGATGCCAAAAAGTGAGAGTTTATGTTGTTGGTGCAAGGTGACATGTCGGTGTCTGAGTATGACGTGAAATTTGTTCGCCTGAGCCAATATGCTCTTGAGTTAGTTCTGGATGATCATAAGAGGTGTGACAAGTTTTGGTACAAACTTTGTAAAGACATCAAGACATATTTCTTGGCCACGGATTATACGGATTTTGATGTGTTGATCAACATGGCTAAGGATATTGACCAATCCTTGGGTGGTTCGGTATAAGCTATGAATATGGATTTGGGGAAGAGAATTACTGAGTCTAGCTTTGCTAGGATACAAAACAAGAGGTCGCGTGATAATCGATACAAGCCAGATCACAAGTGTGGTGGCAGTAATAGCCGTAATCAGGGTATACGTGTTGCTACCGACTGTGAGCATTGTAGGAGATGTCATTCGAGTGTATGCTGGGGGTAACACCTAGATCTTGTTGAGAGTGTGGATCATCAGATCATCTGAAGCGTGATTGTCTGCGTGTTGCAAGAGAGGCACTGACACAGGCTGTTGTTGTACCTAATAGAGGCCAAGGCTGTGGCTGGGGTAATTTTCAGAGGCATGATAATGGTCAGAGGTTTGTGGCTCATACAGTTGCTATTTAACTAGAGAATGGTGGGCCAGCTCGAGTTTATGCTCATTGTGAGGGTCGTAATTTTTAGAGGCGTGATGATGGTCAGAGGTCTTCAGTTGATTCGTGTTCCACGCATTCATACATCATGAGTGAGCATGCACAGTTATTAGATATTCCTGTTGAGATTTTAGATGTTGGTATGTTGATAACTAGTTATTTTGGTAAGACGGTTACTGTTAGAAGGTTATATAGGAGATGCCTTTGGTTGTCCAAGGCCATATGTTTGCTGGGGATTTGATAGAGTTGTCATTTCATGGTTTTGAAATTATTTTGGGTATGGATTGGCTAAGCAAGCATAAAGCGGTTGTGGATTATGAATCCAAAAGGATTTATTTGAGGCTTATCGACGATTACGAGGTTATGGTGGTTGGTGAGAATGTTAAGTTCTTGTCTAATGTCTTTTTGGCTATACAAGCTGAAAAGATGATGCAAGTGGGTTGCCAAGCCTACTTGGAAATTGTGATGAATTCGGACATCAAAGAGGTTCGAGTGCATGAAATTCAAACTGTGTGTGATTTTTTGGAAGTGTTTCCTGAAGAGTTGCCTGGATTACCGTCGAATAAATAAGTGAAGTTCAACATTGAGACGTACTCATGTATGACTCCAGTTTCTATTGCTCCATATCGTATGGCACCAAAAGAGCTAAAAGAACTGAAGACTCAACTCCAGGAGTTGTTAGATCAAGGGTTCATTCAACCTAGTGTTTCACCTTGGGGTGCACCAGTTCTTTTTTTGAAGAAGAAAGATGGAACGATGTCTATGTTCATTGATTACCGGTAATTGAATAAGTTGACGGTTAAAAATAAGTATTTGTTGCCTCAGATAGATGATTTGTTTGATCAATTCCTTGGCCAGTTGTGTTTTCGAAGATTGACTTGAGGTCGAGGTATTATCAATTAAAGGTTAAGGAAATAGATGTGCCAAAAACTATTTTCGCACTAGGTATGGGCTTTATTGAATTTTTTGTGATGTCGTTTGGTTTTACTAATACCTAGATGCTTTCATGGATATGATGAATAAAGTGTTCCGTGAGTATCTCGATCAATTTTTAGTTGTGTTTATTGATGATATCCTTGTGTACTCTCGTACGGAGAAGGAACATGATCGACATTTGTGATTGTGTCGCAAGCTTTGAAGGATCATCAATTGTATGCTAAGTTGAGCAAGTGTGAGTTTTGGTTGTTTCGGTGAATGGTATTCGTGTTGATCCTCAGAAGATTGAGGCTATCCTTAATTGGAAACAACCTAAGTCGGTATTTGAGGTCCATAGTTTTCTTGGATTGGCTGGATATTATCGCCACTTTGTCGATTGATTTTTGAGTATTTTTGTTTCCTTGACGAAATTGTTGCAAAAGAATGTTAATTATGTGTGTACGAAGATTCAATAGTGTAGCTTTGAGAAGTTGAAGGAGGTCTTGACTCATGTTCCTTTCCTGATTCAACCCTAGTTTGGTAAGGAGTTTGTAGTCTATAGTGATGTGTCCTATGTTGGGTTAGGTTGTGTGTTGATGCGAGACATGAAGGTTTTGGCTTATGCGTCAAGGCAATTGAAAGTTCACGATCGTAACTACCCGACTTACGATCTGGAGCTTGTGGCAGTTGTGTTTGCTTTGAAGATTTAGAGACATTATCTTTATGGTGAAAAGTGTACCGTTTACACCGATCACAAGATTTTAAAGTATTTGATGTCTCAAAAAGAGTTGAATCTTAGGCAACGAAGGTGGATTGAGTTGCTTAAAGATTACGACTTGTCAATTGAGTATCATCCTGGGAAAGCCAATGTAGTAGCAGAAGCGTTGAGTCGTAAGGCTGTTGTTGAGCTTAGGGCGATGTTTGCAAGGTTGAGTGTGACGTAGGAGGGTGGATTATTGGCTAAGTTGCAAGTTAAACCTATGTTGTCTCAAATGATTAAAGCGAGGCAACTGTATGATGATTTTTTGGTTCCGCATGTTAAGGATATTTCAGATGGTAATCTGAAATATTTAAATTTTGATGATGGTGGTGTTTTGTGCTTTAAAGGTCGAATAGTTGTGCCAGAAGATTCAGAGTTGAGGTGCACTATTTTGACTGAATCGCATTCCAGTCCTTTTTCTATGCATCCTGGTAGTACCAAGATGTATCGAGATTTGAAGGAATTGCATTATTGGGTTAGCTTGAAGAAGGATATAGCCGAGTTTGTTTCTCGTTGCATGGTGTGTCAGCGAGTTAAGGCTGAACACTAGTTTCCTTCTGGTTATTGCAACCTGTTCAAATTTTAGAATGAAAGTGGGAAAGGATCACCATGGATTTTGTGACGGGTTTTCCCTTGACACCGTCTAAAAATTATTCGATATGGGTGATTTTTTATCATTTTACGAAGTATGCGCATTTCCTTGCTTTCCATATGACGTATACTGTTGCGCGTAATAAGTGCTACGCAATTACGCAAGTACACACGTCGCAAGTTATAGTATAAAAGATATCGTCTCCACAGGGATTGGTGCCACTTCAAGAATCTAGTCTCTTGCACTGTAAAAAGTAAAAGAAAACACAAGTAGAAGATTATAGGAATTTTAACTAATAACTAATCTAGAAAGCAAATAAGTAAAAGGCGATGTAATTAAATGAGAGAGATAGGCCAGGTTATCGTGAGTTGAGGTGTGATAGCCGATTGGATCATCTTGGTAAAAGAGTGCAAGGGCAACTCAGTTGTCGTGGCAACTTGCACAACGGGGTTGCCTTGGCAACTAATCGATGGTTGCCTGGGCGACTAGTTGGGCAACTACTTGGGCGTCTGGGCAGCAACCTTCAAGGTTCGGTAGAGCGTTCTTCAATGGTTTCTTCTTATCCCTAAGTCGAAACTCTAGTTACTTGTGCATGCCTTGATAATACATCCCTGCATGAATCAAGGGTGAACAACAACCAATCTTGCGCTCCTCTTAGCCGTTGAAATCCTTAACTTATTCCTAAGCCGGATTAATCTTCACCATCAATAGATTGAATAAAGATCATATTCATTCGTTTCTTGAATCTAACTCTCCCGATATTAGAAAATAGATGAAGTTACGAGATCCTCTCCCAATTCACTCGCAAACAAGAATAAGAACCAAGAATGAATAAACCTTGAATAGAAAAGTGCTAACTCTTATTACCTAAACAAAATCCAATAGTTTCTCACAACCACAAGACACAGTAACCTTAGCCAAATAGATTTACTTCATGGCTAGGTTCCAAAGAAACACAAGATAAAGAATCCCTAGCATGAACCTAATTGAACAAGAAAGAAAAAGATGAAGGATAAAGCTTGTCGAAATCCTCCTTGCCCTTGATGCTTGTCAAAAATTCTCTCCTCTCTCTCCCCTTGGAGTTGACGGCATGGCCTCTAATTTATAGGGCTAGGTCAAAGTCCTTCTTTGAGGAGGAAGTTAAGTTGGAATTAAATTATCTTTAAAGAATATAATTCTTTATTATAATTATATTCCTTCTAGAACTTCTCGTATCTTCTTGGAATTTAATTCTTCTTTAACCTCTTCATGGAAATCAAACTCCTTTGAGATTTAGCTTTGCTCCACGTCATCTTGGGTTTGTCTAGTCATCAATTTTGACTACCATATTACCTTATTCTTTGTCGACAATTGCCCTGGCAACTGGCTCGGTGTCTCCTTCACGCATTGCCCTGGCAACTAGTTCGGCATCTCCTTCATGCATTGCCCTGGTAACTAGCTCTAGCCTTGCTTTGGCAAGTGATCCTGCACATACACACAAAACACACCAAAGCAGCATCTTTTCCCACAAAAACAACCAAGTTATGTAATCAAGCTCAACGATGGAAGGAAACATGGATTAATGCATGAATGGCTAATTATGTAACTAATATGAACCTAAGTCTAACAATAATATGAGTAAAAAAGGTAAGAAAAATAGTACTGTTGAACACTTATCACACCCCCAAACTCGAACTATTGCTTGTCCTCAAGCAATGCAAACTAATAATTACCTGCCAAGACTTCAATTTTCACAAACTTAGCTTTAAACTTGATTTCAATTCTCAGAACCGGGGCACAAAGTATGATTGGCTTTTCATTTTTCGAATAACTTAGGAGTTGCTCAGAATCAAACTATAATGATTGTGAGTGTGTGCAGAGTTGTGCGCAAGTTGATTTTTCTGATTCTATGCAAACAAGAGGTTTTCAAATTACTTCATTGGGTTCTTTTAACATGTTTTAACTAGAGCCAGTTTTGGGCACCTCTAGTGTTTTGTTTTTAGTTTTCTTAAGTTAATTAATTTATTCGACTAGAGCCGGTTTCGGGCACCTCTAGCGATCAATTTTTTTAGCACATGCTAGAGCCAATTTTGGGTACCTCTATCACTCATCCAATTTTTATTCCCCAATTTGTTTAATTATCAACCTAAGTTCACTAGAATTCCTTAAATCAATCAAACCACAATAGTGTTTCATCAAATTTAGCATCATAGTAAAATTCTAAGTTTTTCCATGGTTATCCTAGAATAAAAATTCTATCAATTAAGTGCATTGGCAAAGTCATCATCGGATATTCATCAAATCTAGGAAATTTTTGTTCCAACTAAAGGCATGACAAGCAATTTAGGTATCCTAAATGTAATACTTAAGATAAATGCAACTAAACATGGTAACTACTAATAACAATCCCCCCAAACTCGAGTGAGGCATTGTCCTCAATGCATGCATTAAAGAAAAATAAAAATAACAAAAAATAAAATGCAAACGAGGACTTACTCCGAGAGTTCGTCATCGTGGGTGATTAGTTTCCTTTTGGTCGGTGTCTTGATTCTCTTGCTTGAACGCGATGGTTGTTTCCTTGTTGCCGATGGTGGAATCGATCCTCGTACGGGGTTGTCCTCATCGTCCTCTTCATCAATGTCATTGGCTTTTCGCTTGGAGGATTCAATTGGTGCGGTCTTTGTTGGTGCAATGGAGGAATCGTCCGAATCTGAAAAATCAGACAATGATTATGTACGAGTTGATTCGGGCATAGGTGTTTTACCTTTGGCTTTTTTAGTGGTTGCCGGGATGTCTTTAGCTTTGGTTGTCGTGGCATCTTCAGGGTTGGTTGTCGTGGCATCTGCTTGTGCAGGCACAATGTAGGTTGCCGCGGCATCATCTGTTGCGGTTGCCGTGGCAACCGCTTCATTGGTTGTCGGGGCAAGAATCTCGACAGGAAAGATTGGGAACGGCACGCGATTGTCCAGGTACTTTTCTAGGATGACTTGGGTGATGGCATTGTTGTGCTCCTTCATGTACCGCATGAACATTAGTTGCCGGTCTTCAATTTACCTTAGGTGGCTCGTCAATGGTTGCAAGAGTGTTTCAAAGTGTCCCGGGGTTGATGGCCGAGTTGCCCGGGCGTTAGGTGCTTGGGCATTAGGGATTGTAGGGGCGGCAGGAGTTGTTGCGGCAATTGGAGGCCTTGAGGATTTTTCTGGTGCCTCTCCCATTAGCTTTCAGATTTGTGCTTGATTCCAATCAGACTTTGGTAGGGCCTTTTCATCGGTTGACTCACTTGGGACATGCATCTCCTTGCAAAGATTAGAAATTAAGCAAGGGAAGAAAAGAGAACCCTTATCTTTTGAGCTACATACAAAAATCTCATCACAAATAATTTTTCCAATGTTAATGATGCGATTATGCAAGATAGAATGTATGAGCAAAAGACGTGGTATATAAACGGTAGTATTGTGTGTGGTGGGCATTAAAGAGCTTTTAACAAACTTATTCCATAGTTTTGCCTCGGGTTTAAGCCAAAGGCGATTTACCATGCCCTTGTATTTACCGCCGTTCCAATGAGTTCCCGGTAGAGTGAGTTCTTGAAGCACCTTGTCGAGTTGCTTGGGCGTGATTTGATCAACAAAGGCTTGATGCTCGTCCTTCTTAATGTAGAGCTCGTAAAAGGTGCTGACGTTTTCGGGGCTTATGAGTATGGCCTTGTCACGAACAAAAACATAAGGATTATCCGGGTTAGGTGAGTGAGCATAGAATTCTCTTACCCATGAGATGTTACCCGGTTCCGATTGATGGTAAAAGATTTGCCACTTTTGATGTGCAATCCTCTCGAAGATGAATGGTTCAAGGCCGAAATCTTGATGAGAGTTGGAGTATTCAAAGCCTTGTTCTTCGTAAATCTTCCGGCTTTCGAACTTGGAGTGAAATCTTTCTTGAACCACCGGTGTAGCAAACTTCTTATATCTTGGTTCTTTGGAGGAACTTGGATGAACTAAAAATTTAATTTTGGATGCCATAGATGATCTTGGTTGTGAGTTTTGTAAAAACAAATAAAATAAAATTAAAGAAACTAAAGAGTTGCAAGATGAAAAGTAGGAATAGGTTTCTTGGAAGTTAAGGGTGATGGGTTTTATAGAAAAGATAGGTAGTAAATATGGTGGGTGGGTTTAATTTTTGGAAAGATGAAAAAGAGGGTTTCGGTTTAGGGGAAGGGTGACGACAAGGGGGGTTTAATTAGGGTAAGTTGGAGGCTTTATATAAGCCTTAGATTCAGCCCATTAATTTCCTTGTTGAAGATGTTTTCCTTCTTGGATCAAAATTCCTCTTTATCTTGAACTCTTTTCCTACAATTCAAAGACAAATCAAATAAGGATTAAAATTAAAGATAAACTAATAAAAGAAAATAAATAAAGATGTATAAAGGGATTCTTAAACTTAAAAAGATAAAAAAATAAAATCTATCCTAAAAATATAATACTAATCGAAAAATAAAAAAAAGAATAATTAGTTCAAAAATAAAAAAATAAAAAAATAATCAAAAATAATAAAAAAATAAAAATAAAATATCGAAAGGAGAGCATGCTCATGCATCTCCTAAGTTGACCACTTCTTTGTTACGTTCCACATGGGCACCATTGTAGAGCTTTAATTTTTGTCCATTAACTTTGAATTCATGTTCGTCAGTGATGGACTTGATTATCACGTCACCATGGGATAATGGTTTGACAACTTCGAATGGTCCCGACCATCTTGATTTCAGCTTTCCCTGGAAGGGTGTTTTGAATGCAGTGCGATATGCCCAAAGTGCTTCATCTAGCCTTAACGACCAATCCTTCCAAGAGGGATTTACAACTTTCTCGAGTATACCCTTTAATTCCCGGTTGGAAATTTTTGCTTGCCTGTTGGTTTGTGGGTGATATGCCGTGGCGATCTTGTGTGATACGCCGAAGCGTTGCAACATCTTGGCAATAAGTCTGTTGTCAAAATGCTTGCCTTTGTCAGTGATAATTGCTCTCGGCATCCCAAACCGTGTAAATATGTTTTTCTGCAAGAATTGTTGCACGATCTTGGAATCGTTGTTGGGAACTGTAGCTGCCTCAACCTATTTAGACACGTAGTTGACGGTAAGTAGAATGTAGAGGTTGCCGAATGAAGATGGGAAAGGTCCCATAAAATCGATCCCCCATACATCGAACAATTCTACCTCGATGATGTTCTGGAGCGGCATCTCTTGTCGTCTAGAGATATTGCCCGTCCTCTGGCAACGATCACATTGCTTGTAAAAGTCTTGGGCATCTTCGTACAATGTTGGCCTATACAAATCGGATTGCAAACTTTGGCCGCGGTACGAGTTCCTCCAAAATGTCCTCCATAGGGTGAAGAATGGCATTTCCGGAGTACATTCTGTTGCTCTTCTTCATGGACACATCGGCGTATAACCTGATCTGCACATTGTTTAAACAAAAGAGGCTCGTCCCAAAAGTAATGCTTAGCATCATGGCGGAACCGCTTCTTCCCTTGGTGAGTAAGGCCATAAGGTAAAATACCACAAACAAGGAAATTAACTAAATCCGCATACCAGGGTATTGCCAAGGCATGTGCTGCTATGGCGAAAGCTCCCAAAATTGCCGAGGTGTGCGCGTCAAGCACTACTGCGGCATCGAGAGTTGCCGAGGCGTGCGCGTCCATGGTTACTGAGGCGTCGACGGTTATCGAGGCATGTGCGTCCATCGTTGCCGAGGCAACTAAAAGTTGTTCATCCGGGAATGCATCACATATCTCTAGATCCGCGTCCTCCTCCCTATTGCGTTTTAAACGTGATAAGTGATCGGCCACTTGATTTTCTGCTTCTTTCCTGTCATTAATTTCAATATCAAATTCTTCTAAAAGTAATATCCAATGAATCAAACGAGGTTTGGCATCCTTTTTAGCAAATAGATATTTGATTGTCGAATGGTTCGTATAAACAATTACCTTTGTACCAATCAAATAGGATCGGAACTTGTCAAATGAGAAAACTATAGCTAGTAACTCTTTCTCCGTTGTTGTGTAATTCACTTGAGCACTATTAAGAGTTTTACTAGCGTAGTATATCACATGGAAGGTCTTACCTGTGCGTTGGCCTAGGACTGCTCCTACCGCGAAATCACTTGCATCACACATGAGCTCAAAAGGTAGCGTCCAATCTGGTGGAACGGCAATGGGTGCCGAGGCAAGCTTTTCCATTAGGGTTTCGAATGCTTGGGTGCAAGAATCATCAAAATCGAAGACTTTAACCTGTTCAAGCAAATTGCACAAGGGTTTAGTGATTTTAGAAAAATTATGAATGAACCTCCTGTAAAAACCTGCATGTCCAAGAAAGCTTCGAATTCCTTTAACCGAACTTGGTAGGGGTAATCTCTTGATCACGTCCACCTTGGCTTTGTCTACTTCAATTCCCTTGGATGAAATCTTGTGGTAGGGCACTATTCCTTCATCTACCATAAAATGGCACTTCTCCCAATTGAGGACTAAATCAGTTTCTTCACATCTTGCCAACACCTTCTCTAAATTGCCGAGGCAACTGTCGAAGTCATTACCAAAAATGGAAAAATCATCCATGAAGATCTCAAGGAAGTCTTCGACCATGTCTGAAAAGAGTGCCATCATGCATCTTTGGAAGGTTGCCGGGGGCGTTACATAATCTGAACGGTATCCTTCGAAAAGCATAAGTATCGTATGGGCATGTGAAGGTTGTCTTTTCTTGATCTTCTGGTGCTATGGCAATTTGATTGTAACCTAAATAACCATCAAGAAAACAGTAAAAGGGTTTACCTGCAAGACGGTCAAGCATTTGATCAATAAAGGGTAATGGGAAGTGATCTTTCCTAGTGGCTTTGTTTAGCTTTCGATAATCCATATAAACCCTCCAACCGGTCACAGTCCTGGTTGGAATGAGTTCATTGTTTTCATTACTTACCACCGTTATACCTCCCTTTTTCGGTACACATTGTACCGAACTTACCCATATACTATCAGAGATAGGGTATATAATGTCGGCGTCAAGCCACTTGATGATTTCTTTCATTACAACCCCTTTCATGGCATGATTCAGTCTCCTCTAGGCCTCAATTGAAGGTTTGTGATCATCTTCCAACAAAATCTTGTGCATGCACACTGTCGGGCTAATTCCCTTCAAGTCGGCAATTGTCCACCCTATTGCCTTTTTGTGTAGCTTCAACATTTTGATCAGCTTCTTTTCCTGCTCAGGCTGTAACTTAGAAGAAATAATTACAGGCAATGTATTATCGGTTCCTAAATATGCATATTTTAGTTGCTCTGGCAACTGTTTCAACTCAAGAATCGGTGGTTGTTCAATAGAGGGCTTTTCGAGCTTACATTCCTTACCTGAGTAATCCAGTGGTTCAAAGTATGTACCTGGTCGATTGACTAGCCAATTTGCCTCTTCTTGTTGTTCCTCATCGACCGGTTCTTCATACTCCTCAGGTTCCTCTTGATCGGCAATGTAGTTGCTGAGGTAACTAAATTCCTCATCGAAGTTAAACTCTGCCGTGACATGAAGAACTTGGCATTCTTCTGGATCATCGGCATGCCTTAGTGTTTGGAACACATTTAGTTTAACTTGCTGGTCATTCACCCTCATTGTGAGTTCTCCATTTTCAACATCGATCAAGGTTCTCCATGTTGCTAGGAATGGTCTCTTGAGAATGATAGGTGCATGCTCATCTGCTTCACAATCCAAAACAATAAAGTCGGCGGGAAAAATAAATTTATCAACTTTTACCAGTATGTCCTCGATTTTTCCCTCTGGATGCACGTAGGATCTGTCGGCTAGCTGTAGCATAACTGTTGTAGGTCTTGCCTTCCCCGATTCCTAGTTTCTGGAAAACCAATTTAGGCATCAAGTTTATGCTAGCCCCAAGGTCGCATAATGCTTTCTCGACATAGTGGTTTCCAATGGAACAGGGTATTATGAAACTTCCGAGATCCTTCAACTTAGGTGGCATACAATTGAGCAACATGGCCATGCATCCCTCTGTTGCGGCAATTGTTTCAAACTCTCCTAGCCTTGTTCTCTTGGACACAATGTCTTTAAGAAACTTGGCATAGTTCGGCATTTGTTCAATTGCTTCCACCAACGGCAAGTTGATGTGGACTTGCTTTAGGATATCAAGAAACTTCTTGAATTGATATTCTTGCTTTTGTCGCTTCAATCTTTGTAGGAATGGTGGTGGAAGTCGGATATCTTCGATCCTTTCATTGGTTTGGAACCTGATTGACGGCATTGCCGGGACAACTGGAGTTGCCGAGGCATTATCAATTGGGGTTGCCAAGGCATTCTTATCGTAAGTTGCTGAGACATCCTTATCGTCGGTTGCCGAGGCATGCTTATTGCCGGTTGCCGCGGTAATTCCTGGTTCAGCATCTGAGGCTTTGCCACTAGGTTCGTCTTGATCTTTTTGTGGAGTTTTGTTTGATGAGCGGGCTTGAGCCTCTTTAAGTTGTTGGCCACTTCTAGTGGTGATCACCTTACATTGCTCATGGCCAGTTCCTCTTGCGACTTCAGTATCGCTAGGTAAACCTCCTTACGGTCTAGTATTCAGGTTTTGAGCAAATTGTCCGACTTGATTTTCCAATGATTTGATCGTCGCCTCTTGGTTTTGCAATCTCATCTCGGTCCTATTAATAAAAGCATCAGTTCTTTTTATGAAGTTATTATTCTCAGCCATATAAGATTCAGTTTTCATCATAAAAGCATTTAGAGAATTTTCCAAAGAACTAGATGTTATCGGTTGTTGCTGAGGCAACTGTTGCCGTGGCATATTCTGCTGGAATCCCGATGCTTGTGCATTCTGAGTGTTCTGGTTTAGAGCATTGTTGGGATTACTCCATGAAAAATTTGGGTGCTTCTTCCAAACTGGATTGTATGTATTGGACATCACATTGTTGTTCCGATTGTAATTTCCCACATAGAAGCTGGATTTCGGATTCTGGATACATTCAGAAGAATCATGGTTATCACCACATAACTCACAAAAAGAATCCATTACCTTTACCTCATGTGTGTTGTTTGGTTTTTGCATGTTCTGGACCATCTTGGTTAAAGTGGCCAATTGTGCCGAAATTGAGTCTGATGATCCTAGTTCATGTATTGTGACTTGGCGTCTAACTCCTCTTCTAGTAGAGGGGAATTGATAATCATTCTTGGCCAGCCTGTTTAGAATTTGCATTGCTTCCTCTGGCGACTTATCTAGGAGTATGTTGTTTGTCGAGGCATCTAGCATCATCATTGTTGGTGTATTCACAGCGTTGTAAAACATTGTTACTTGAGTCTACACCGGGAATCCGTGTAGGGGGCATTTGTGTAGAAGTTCTCTATATCTCTCCCAAGCCTCGTACATGGATTCATCATCTGCCTGCCGAAAAAAAGTAATGTCCTTACGAAGCTTATCAGTCAAATTTGTAGGATTAAACCGAGCAAGGAAATCACGACAAAGATCAGTCCAAGATCCTATTGATCCGGCAGGAATGCTATTCAACCATGCTTTCGCCCTATCCCTCAGTGAATAGGGGAATAATCTTAATCGTAAAATAACGGGGGTGACTCCGTATATTTTGAACGAGTTGCAAACTTCAAGGAAAGATTTAAGATGTTATCGTGCATCTTCAGTTGCTGAGCCACCAAATTGACCAATTGTTTTGATCATATTAAACATTACCGGTTTCAACTCAAAGTGGTCGGCTTCAATTTCAGGTGCGACAACTCCTGGATTAAGTCCATCAAGATCTTCTTCAAGATAGTCTCGAATAGTTCTGTTTTGTGCAAGAATCACTCCTCCTCCAGCTGGAACATCTTGATTTATATTGCCGTCTTGATTAGCCATTGCTACTCTTAACCTTCATCTAAGTCTTTGTAATGTTCGTTCGATTTCTGGATCAAAGGGATATTCTGGTGTAATCGGTCTCGCCCTGGTCATATACCAATGCAAAACCAAAGTTTGTTAGCCCTTTGAATTTTAAACAAGAAAAATAAAAAGAAAGTGCAAGAAAATAAGAACAAAGTCGTTATTGCCAATCCCCGGCAACGACACCAAAAACTTGTTGCGCGTAATAAGTGCTACGCAATTGTGCAAGTATACACGTCGCAAGTTATAGTATAAAAGATATCGTCTCCACAGGGATTGGTGCCACTTCAAGAATCTAGTCTCTTGCACTGTAAAAAGTAAAAGAAAACACAAGTAGAAGATTATAAGAGTTTTAACTAATAACTAATCTAGAAAGCAAATAAGTACAAGGCGATGTAAATGAATGAGAGAGATAGGCCAGGTTATCGTGAGTTGAGGTGTGATAACCAATTGGATCGTCTTGGTAAAAGAGTGCAAGGGCAACTCAGTTGCCGTGGCAACTTGCACAACGGGGTTGCCTTGGCAACTAATCGATGGTTGCCTAGGCAACTAGTTGGGCAACTACTTGGGCGTTTGGGCAGCAACCTTCAAGGTTCGGCAGAGCGTTCTTCAATGGTTTCTTCTTATCCCTAAGTCGAAGCTCTAGTTACTTGTGCATGCCTTGATAATACATCCCTGCGTGAATCAAGGGTGAACAACAACTAATCTTGCGCTCCTCTTAGCCGTTGAAATCCTTAACTTATTCCTAAGCTGGATTAATCTTCACCATCAATAGATTGAATAAAGATCATATTCATTTGTTTCTTGAATCTAACTCTCCCGAATTAGATAAATAGATGAAGTTACGAGATCCTTTCCCAATTCACTCGCAAACAAGAATAAGAACCAAGAATGAATAAACCTTGAATAGAAAAGTGCAAACTCTTATTACCTAAACAAAATCCAATAGTTT
The DNA here is from genome assembly GCA_019671005.1 of Hibiscus mutabilis. NCBI lineage: Eukaryota > Viridiplantae > Streptophyta > Magnoliopsida > Malvales > Malvaceae > Hibiscus > Hibiscus mutabilis. The sequence goes on along the minus strand of CM033728.1, from coordinate 20,334,675 downwards.
CTCACAACCACAAGACACAATAACCTTAGCCAAATAGATTTAGTTCATGGCTAGGTTCCAAAGAAACACAAGATAAAGAATCCCTAGCATGAACCTAATTGAACAAGAAAGAAAAAGATGAAGGATGAAGCTTGTCGAAATCCTTTTTTGCCCTTGATGCTTGTCAAAAATTCTCTCCTCTCTCTCCCCTTGGAGTTGACGGCATGGTCTCTAATTTATAGGGCTAGGTCAAAGTCCTTCTTTGGGGAGGAAGTTAAGTTGGAATTAAATTATCTTTAAAGAATATAATTCTTTATTATAATTATATTCCTTCTAGAACTTCTCATATCTTCTTGGAATTGAATTCTTCTTTAACCTCTTCATGGAAATCAAACTCCTTTGAGATTTAGCTTTGCTCCACATCATCTTGGGCTTGTCTAGTCATCAATTTCGACTACCATATTACCTTATTCTTTATCGACATTTGCCCTGGCAACTGGCTCGGTGTCTCCTTCATGCATTGCCCTGGCAACTAGTTCGGCATCTCCTTCATGCATTTCCATGGCAACTAGATTGGCATCTCCTTCATGCATTGCCCTGGAAACTAGCTCTAGCCTTGCTTTGGCAAGTGATCCTGCACATACACACAAAACACACCAAAGCAGCATCTTTTCCCACAAAAACAACCAAGTTATGTAATCAAGCTCAATGATGGAAGGAAACATGGATTAATGCATGAATGGCTAATTATGTAACTAATATGAGCCTAAGTCTAACAATAATATGATTAAAAAGGGTAAGAAAAATAGTACTTTTGAACACTTATCATAGACGTTGGACAAGTTGGCAAATATGTATATTGCTGAAATTATAAGGTTGCATGGGGTTCCTAAGTCGATTATATCAGATAGGGATTCTCGTTTTACATTAAGGTTTTGGGAAAGCCTTTAAACAACAATGGGTATAAGGCTAAATTTTAGTATGTCCTATCATCCTTAAACTAATGGTCAGTATGAACGTGTTATGCAGATTTTGGAGGATACGATAAGATGTTGTATCATTGAGTTTCAAATGACATGGCTTGTAATAATAGTTATCAGTACGTCCTATCATCCTCAGACAACATTGGGTAGAAAACTTAACTTCAGTACAAGGCTTATAATAATAGTTATTAGTCGAGCATCCAAATGGCTCCTTATGAGGCTCTTTATGGTCGTAGATGTTGTACGCCTCTTTGTTGGGCAAAAATGGGCAAGAATCATGTTGTGGGGCCCGATTTGCTTAAGGATACGAATGAGAATGTGGAACTCGTTTGTGAAAGGCTTAAGGCGGCTTCGAGTCGACAAAAATCTTATGCGGATTTGAAGCGAAGAGATATTGAATATGAAGTAGGTGATAAAGTGTTTTAAAAGGTTTCGCCTTAGAATAAGGTGATGAGATTTGGGCTCAAGGGTAAGCTAAGCCCTAGGTTCATTGGACCTTATGAGGTGATTGAGCGCATTGGTCCGGTTGCGTATAGATTGAGGTTACCAGTTGATCTTGAAAAGATAGATGATGTTTTTCATATTTCGATGCTCCAAAAGTATAGATCGGATCCGTCACATATTGTAAATGTTGAGGAGATTGAGTTGCAACCAGAGTTAGCTTATGATGAAAAACCAGTAAGAATATTGGATTCTAATACTAAAGTCCTACGTGGAAAGACCATTGAGTTGGTTAAGGTGTTGTGGCGACATCGAGGAGTTGAAGAAGCTACGTGGGATACGAAAGCAGATATGAAGGAACACTTTCCTCATCTCTTTCCTTCAGGTAAATTTCGAGGACGAAATTTTTTAAGTGGGGCAGAATTTTAACACCCCAAAAATAGGGTTAAAAGGTTTAAGGGTTTGACCGGGTTCGGTCCAGACCGGTTAAACCGAATTAATGGATTAAATGTGTTTCGGGTGAAATTAAAATGTAAAAATGGGAATTTTTACTAATTGGCAAAGAGTTGGATTTTTAAAAGGTGTTTATTCATTATATTAAACATTTTAGGTTTTTAATTAAAGGCCAATTTAATCTAATTAAATGGATTTTTGATTTGGTGACTGAAATGTAAATTTTGCAAAACTGTTTTAGTGACTTTTTGTAAATGGATCAATACTAAGAATCCTTAAAGAGCTATTATTTTCTAATATTTTTAATCAAAAATTACCACCTTAATTGAGTAAGAGTTGAATGTTAATTGGTTTCTAAATCATTTTCATATTCTTTCTTATTTTCCCTCATTTTCTCTCCTTATTTTTCCTCACTTTTCATTTCAATTTCCAAACAAGATTTTTAGAATTCCTTGCTGATTTTCAATGGATAAATTATCAATTGGTTCCTAATAAAGCCTTACAAAGATTTCTCAAGATTTCATCCATTTCTTAAGCTTGATTTCAAGGAAATACTTACGTCAATTTTGGTTAGAGTTTCTTCAAAGGTGAATTTCTTCTCTTTTAAAACTAAGTTTCTTTATTGATATTCCCTAGTAGTTGGCTGATATTGGATTAATTTTAACTTAGTTTTGCAATGGGTTTCAAGAATTGATTGATTAATTGAGATTTTTGATGATTTGCTTAAAGATTTAATTAAGTTGATGAAACTTGAGATTTTGATTGGGTAGATTCATGTTTTGGTAAGGTAAACATAATGTAAAATGAGATTGTTGAAATAAATCCCTGTAACACCCCTTCTCGTATTCAACTTTCAAATATGAGTCAGGAATGTCACAAAACATATACAGTACAGACAAAGACATTTATTCAGAAATCCTATAAAATTTAAAACCATTGTAAAAATTATTTATATTAACTTAGAACACAAAATCGAAGCTCCTTTACTTTTCGAAAATAATAAATTGACTGTTAAATAAATAATAGGCTCTGAATCAAAATAGACAAATTTTAACCCATTTCTACGTGCCACTAAAATTAATTATAAACCTCAAGTAGGATGTCATTACTGTGAATACTTGATGATTTTTTTTGAACTTGATGCAACACCTTGCTTACTCCAATGCCTCGAACCACCTACGTGTGCACAATCAAGCACAAGCTAAGTACGAACTTAGTGAGGAAATAATCAAGTTTAATAACAACTAAATAGGCTTATTCAATTTCATAACTTATTAAACCTTAAGGTTGCGTATATATATAATATGTCATATGCCAATATACTAACCTTTATATTGCATTAGTAATGATCTACTACATGTTAATGCCATCAAACTTTCATGCTTGTCCATTTGTCATAATATATTATCTATGCATCAATGCATGAATAGATATAGCATGATGCAAGTTAATGATATGCTTGTTCAATTCCTTTAATACTATATCAATACTTACCATTATTGTTAAGCTTTCTAACTTAACTTACCATTTGTTTCCATTGCAACATCAATATATTAAGCTAAAGCTTAAATATCTGCATTTTAATCATTTCCATTTATAATAGCCTTGTGTACTATTATGCACTTTATTAATTTAATTTGTAATATTGGTAATTTAACGTCTTTCCTGAAAATCATTTCAATCTTATAGCCTAAGATATATTATATAGAGAGGACTGAGTATGCGAGTCGTGTAGTCTTAGACTACTAGGCCATGAAGACCGATAATCACTAAGCCATAAAGAGCGGTGAACTCCCAGAGTTCTAGACACATAAAGTGTCGAGCGCAGCTGCTAGACTCTATAGCATGCCATTATACTATTCTCTCAATAATATACTTGGGCAATAAATCATTATCATTATACTGGTAACATGTCAATCTGTAAATAATAAATAAATTATCATCATTAAAACAAATTAATAGAGCTATTCATACTCCATTATGCCATAAATCATTCATGTAATATATCATACGGTATATGATAATAAAATTATCATAGTCAAAACATAATAGGGCAGTTCATACCCCATCATGTACAAAATCATTTATCAATAACCATGTGATTAACATGTAAATAATATATATGCCTCTTCTTGATGAATATGTTAGAAACATGCTACTAGATGCATTCAACTATCAATGAACATGTTAACAATATACTTAACACTTAGCATTGGAAATGTAAAGAACATGTCAACATATACTTACCAATGCAATATTTTTCTTTTGCAATAGCATTTAAGGTTGGCTTATCACAAGCCTTCCTATACATATGCAATTATATATGCATTAAATACACTCACCTTGACACTTCTTATCCCAAATTAAATTGTACAAATTAAGAGAATTCCAAGCTTGATCCTTTGCCTTATTTACTGAATTTCTGATTTCTCTTGTTTACTTGAGTGCTTCACATTCATCCCTTACACGCACAAATAAATAACATCAATAAGGTACTCATTTTATAATCTGTCAGTCTGCGCTACATTCAAAGAAATGTTTCTATAAAATAATCTACAACTCAAAATTCAATTTTGTTTGTTCTAACAGAAACTAGATTCGATAAGCTTTTTCAACCATATAAATTAATAGCCCAAATTCATCTCGTACGATGTATGAAAAATTTTCAAAGTCAAACTCCAATGCTGAATTCTGGAGCAGACCGCTACTCTTTTTTAACCTTTAATCACTTAAAAATTCATATCTTTTGATATACAAATCGAAATCAGTCACCATTTGTTTTAAACGAAACTAGATTGAATCAGGAATACAATGGTATTTGTCTCACTTTCTAATCATTTTTATGGAATTTTTGGTAAATTTCTAAACTCACTATAAAATTGTGGGAAGATTTCATAATTCACATCTTTAGCATCCTTTAACCATTCCAACACCTCAAATTAACTTTTAATTATATTATTCCAACGTTTTCCTTCCAAGAAAACTCCAAATTCAACTTGAATCCTTAAATCTCAAATTAAACCATAATTAACCAAATGGTATTCTATCAAGAATACGTTAATTTCAACTTCAATCAAGCATAGAAATGATAGAACATCACATAAAAATCTTAATTCATTTAGATCCCTAAACCCTAAATTATATCTCCTCAAATTCAAGAGTTATCTTCAACTATTCTATGAATTTCTTATACCAAATGAAAGAGAAGAACAAATTTGTATTTCATGAACATACCTTGAATCCAACTCTAAATGCTTGAAAATTGAACTTGAATTTTTTTTCCTTCTTTCCTCAAAACCCACGGCAGCAACAAGGAGGAATGAAGAACAATTTTTTTGTTTTTATCTTCTAATTATGCCAAATGGCATAATTTATTCCATATAATACAAAATATCTTTATTTAATAGTCAAATGATTATTTTACCCTTAAATCCAATGAATCCATAATGTGCCAAATGTCATCATCCTTCATCCATCCAATGGCCTAGATTTAATCTTGAGTAATTAGTTTACAAATTTGTCCTTGAACTATATCAATTTCCATTTTTGCCCTTGAAACAAACTTAAAATCCAATCTTGTCCCTTTGATCCAATAGCTAGGATTTAACATGAAAAAATTATCTAAATCTAAGGGCCCAAAATTAATCTTACCATTGTAACCATGTGAAATGACATTCTCACCCTTCCATCCGATGACTAATGTTATTTTCTTGAATTCATATAGGATCCATTTATCCGAAAATTTTTAAAAGCTTTATCGAATAATTTCTTAAAATTGAAATCTCAAATTAATTTAATAATCTCGTTCCCAACCCACTTATCGTAGGTGATCTACCCATTTACAGAATAAAAATTATTTTAGGGAAAAAATACCTTTTTAGTACTCAAACTTTTCAAAAATTTTCACTTTGTCCACCAAACTTTCATTTTATTCATTTTGGTCCTTCATCAAACCTTCAATCTTATCATTTTGGTCACTAACCAAACTTTGGGGTATTACAATCCTAAAACTATTTGATTGATTAATTTTTAGGTGAGTTTTTACTGTTTTTTTGGGCTATTATGTGTGTTCTTGAATTACTGGAGGTATAAGGATGTTTAGGAGGCGTTTTTGGTTGTGTTTTGATGAGGATTGAATGTTATAATCGTAGGGTTGTTGATAGGTGTTGGGTGAATGAAGTTTGATGTTGTTTTCGGTAGTCTCGACTATTTTCGAAAGGATATTGTTAAGGATGCAGGGGATTATTGTTTGGCAGTCAGTAGAATGCATAATGATGCATTTCCCTTTTGTTTTAATTTTTTAAACAAGGGACGGTCAAGGCAAGGTTGCCTAGTTGCGTACATCGCTTTTTGGTGGCTCGATTCGCGTTGGTGAGCAAAGCGAAATGTATCAGTGAGTGTATAAATGAGTTAAAGCTCTTTAAAGGACTGATTGATGGATCATGGGGTTTAGTTATGGCCGAAAAAGCTTAACTAAGCTCAAGCGTAAGTTTTCCCTATTTTTCCTTTGACCATCCGTTTGATATGAGCTTGCAAATTTCATGTTTTGGTTTAAAAGCGTCGTTTGATTTACTTACTGTAAATGCAGCGTTTTGGTTTAATATGCAATGTATATCAAAGTTTATAAATCCCTATGAGCATTGAGATTTAATCCTAGAAGGAATGTGTTGTTGCCTTTGGCAATGTGGTTTTGCATATGAAACGGTTTTGTGAAATGCATTGGAAAACAGCAAGTAAGTGTATTTGAAAATGATATATTGTCTATGTGACATAAATGAAAAAGTATCGGATATAGTTAGCATGCCATAGGGTTTAAATTGCACTATAATATAAAGTCGATTGCTATGCGGCTCTTGAGGTATAGCGGTATGGCTTCTTAGGCTGATGGTATTCTTCGGTTTCTTGCAATAGGGGTGAGCCTATTGTTGGTGGTAGAGGTAAGTCTATCACGGCAGGTAGGGGTAAGCCTATCCCGTGCCAAAATGTGATTTTGTGGAGGTAAGTCCACTGGGGAAATTCGTGTATCCGATGTGTTTTAATAAACATTTTGTTTTTGAATGAAAAGATAGAGGTAAGTCTATTCGGGGTCACAATACTTGCCAATATATTAGATATATGAGACGCGTGAGATATATGAAAAGAATTTTGATGCATATGGTTGTTATGCATGATACGTTTTGAAAACAAAAGGAAAAATGCTTTGGTTTGACTAAGCATGCTTTTCACTTCAAATGTTATTTGGTTTCAAAAGGGTTTTGAAATGCATCAATGTTTTGACTACGAGCAACCTCACAAAGTATTGTGTTCTTACGCTCTCTTTTCCCATTGATGCAGAAAAATAGAGTTGAAGGGCAGCATTCTCACGGTAAGGAAGGTCCAAGGATACGACAACCACTTGAGTATAGGAACTTAGTTTTACTTCGGTTAATAAGGCAATTTGTTACCATGTTATCGGGGGTTTTGTAATCTAGATTTTATTGAGTTTGGAGGTTGTTCATATGTTGTGGTTTGATGAACTATTATGTTGATGGTTTGAAGCATGATTCACTACAAAATATGGTGTATACTGATAGGCAAAAAACCATCGGTAAAACACCTAAAATCCGTCGGTATATGGTCCAAAACCCTTTATCGACGGCCAAAAGTGATATTCCAACAGACAAATAGATGTCAATAAAATGCTAGTCAGTATATATCTATAGCAACAGAAGCAACCGTCGCTATACATGTTGGCACCATATATCGACGGACAAATCCGTAGGTATAGGAATGGCCTACCCGACAAATTAATGTATATTCTTACAAACCTCTTCTGTCGGTATATATGGTAAATATATAACAACAGATTTTTACTGACTACATCCATCGCAATTGATTCAAACTTTTACTGATCGTAAATTTACCTCCCAACCGATTCAGACGTTTATCGACAGTTCTATTTGTCGATATATATATCATGTATGTCCATATATGTTTAATTGGCATTTATTTTTTTATTTTAAATATTAATAATTATTAATACTATTGTTATTTTTATTTAATATTGTTTTTATTTTAAATATTAAAATTATTAGTACTATTGTAATGTTGGATAAAGTTATAACAAAAAAAATTTAATTTTTTAAAGGGAAAAAATATTGTTTAATATTCGAATAAAAAGTATATAATGCATAATCACTAAAACATGTACGAGTCTATTACAAGAAACATTTTGATAGGCTTATCCCAGTCTAGAAAGAAACATTTTGATGTTCAAAGGATTAACAACTTACAACAGCATGCCTCCAACAGAGATAAATTACATTGCTGCTTGAGACTAAGGGACTAGCTGAAGTTGCCTGAATACTCATTGCTGCTTCCTGAAGCACAAAAGCATGAAGCAAAAAATCAAATAAATTGTTATAATTGTATTCAACACAATACAAATTATTATGTTCAAGTCTAACCATCAGAAAATATGTACCATCTCTTCTAAATTGCTAAAGAAGGATACAAATTTTATTGGTACAACAAAGCCCAACAATGCTCATGCTTTCTCTAATATAATTCAACATTTAGATGCCAAATTATAAATGCCACAAACAGCTAAGAGAATAAATCATATTAGAAATTTGGATATCATATATATGCTGCTAGTAGGCACCAAATAGTAAACAACAAGCCAAATATTTATTCTCTGAAAATATCAAATTCCCTATTATGAAAATCTAACTTTGATCTTGTATTGACATCGACAAGCATTGAGAGTTACAAGCTCAAATCAAATAATTTATTCGATTTGAACTCAGCTCAATTTAAAAAAATTTCAAATCAGTTAGGATTGGAATACAAGTCTCATCAATTTAACTAACTCAAAATTTTTTGCTTGATTCGACCGATTACTCACCCCTTCCAAAAGGCTAAAAAGCATAAACCACTTGTTTAGCGTTGGACAACCCACTTTATAACTTTGCTAGTCAGATTGTGTAAAAGTGATGACGAAAAACAAAGAGTTCACGACTGTTAGCATAAAAATTCAAACATTTTCTTCTTTACATTCTCTCCCTTCACCACTTTAGCCCTTCACTTCCTTTCCTACCAATATGTATATTAAAAAGCAATGCATATCGCCAACAAGGCATACTTTATGAGATATCATCCATGAGGTCAAGGTAGAGAATAGCTACAAGATAATCAAAAGTACCATTGATACATTACATTAAAGAACATGAATGTGATAATTTTCCTAGAAAAAAGGGTTCTCACATCGACTTTTAATGCTTCCTTGTAAGAGAAGGAGAACATATACCAGCATACAAAGGCAATTAGAACAAATGAAGACTGCAATTTTGTTGTAAGGCTTCCAAGAACAGACGTCAAAAGTAGAGAGAAAAGAAAGTATTTAACTCCTCTTGTTTAAATGCCTTCAAATTGTTGTCATTTTTTCCAATAAGGCTCCATTTGTAAATGATATGAGCACCATAAAACTATGAAGCAGAAACATATATAAAGACCCAACAGAACACAAGTGCATAAAGCCAAATCTCAAATTAAAAAAACCCTCTATTGGTGGAACTGTGTATCAGCAAATAAGCTTATTCCAAATACTTTGAAATAAACCTAGAAAGGTGATAATTAGAAGACACAAAACCCTTGACATAAACCATGCAGTTATGAAGTATTAGATTCAAGAACAAATACTCATTACCCGGAAATCCTGCACTTGCTTCTGTTGCTCGGCCTGCAACCTACCAATTACACTCAAAAACTCCCCGATAGTGGACTCGACTCTCTCATTCAATGCTTCAGCTAGAGCCTTTCCCGAGAAAAAAGCATCCAACACATTCCGGCTTTCATTATCACCTGCAACACCAAGTATCTCTATCTGTTGCACATAAAAGAAAGGAAGAAAAACAAAACAAACACAGCTACAATTGATTAAGGGGTTGATTTCGGTACTTTTTCTCAAGAAATAATCAATTTATACCTTAATCCCCAAGGCGCAGAACTTGAACACAATTGTAACCATGTTAGAACCAGTATTTATTGTTCCTACTTCCTACTTATTTGTCCAGCAAGAAAAAAAAATAATGAAATCCAATTTCAACTCAAGAAATCAAAGATATTAATCATTATGTTAATATACATATTCTCGATAAATCAAAGTTCATGGAGCATGAAATCCACGAATGAACCAAAGACAAGATAAGCACAGGTTTGTAATGGAAAAGAGATAACCCACTTTCGTTTGTGGCCAGTTTCCGACGACCAGAGTCAATCTGACCGCAGACCTAAGAGATCAGAGTCAAGTAAGTCAAACGGTTTCGGTTGAAACCGTCAACATCGGAACATTTCCCAATTAATCGAAGCCTGGATTTAGACTCAGTGCGTTGAGACGAGCTCTTCGATGAAATTTGAAGTCAAACGGCCACCAACGACGGTGGCGGGCGGCGACGGTGAGTGGCGGCAGCACGTGTTGAGAGAAGTAGAAGGTTCTGCTTCTTATGTTTAGATTTGAATTATAAAAAAGGGTCTTTAAAATTCATTCTTAATGAGCATAGAAAGGTGATTAAAAATAATAAAAAAACACAAACTATATATATATATATACCAACACAAAGAATTAATCATTGATATATGGTTTGCTTATACCGACAGTTTTTATAGTTCGTCGGTATAAATTAAATTTATACCGACCGTTTCCTGTCTTTTGCCGGTATAAATTTTATCTACACCGATGTATAATTTATTCGTCGGTAAAAATCAAAACTTTTATTGACAGTTTTAGTTTTCATCAGTATCTATGTGATATACCGACGACTTTTGTCCGACGGTAAAACAAAGCGTCAGTATATGTACATTTTTTTGTAGTGATTGATGGTTGTTTGCCATATGAGCTTGATGCTAGGAGGCTTACCTAGTTTTGCATATAGGTTGTGAATGCTTATGTTTATACTCTAATGGTTCAAGCATGCTTAAAATGGTACTAATGATCAATTGATGTGATGCCAATGTTGAATTATGCCTTGGATCTCTTTTGAGTGTTAGATTAGAATGATTTTAGGAAGCATGCGTCTAGTATTGTGATGTGATTCAATTCATCTTTAATTGCTTCTGTTGTTGAGGGTTTTTGGCTTGCTTTAGTCCCTAGTTTTATGGTGTATACGTATGGGTTTGATCTAAGCATGTTTAGAGTATCAATTGAGAGTTAAATCAGCCAAATTGGACATTTTATGTCCAGGGGCATCGATACTCAATCCCAAGTATCGGTACGCCCCTTTGTAAAATTAGCCTTAGTATCGATACTCGAGGAGTTGTATCGATACGCGTTTTAGCTACTGGAATTTGGGATTTTGGTATTTTAGCATGGGTATCGATACTCGAGAAAGGGTATCGATACGCCCCTTTGAAATTAGGCCAGGTATCGATACCCTATCCCGAGTACTGATACCCAAGGAGTTATTTTCAGTTAAAGTGATGGCATGGCTTTAGATTCTTCCATTTTGGTGCCTATTTCGTATGTAAGCAAATTGAATGTGTTTAGTTGATCAGTTTAAGCTGAAATTCAACAAGTACGCATGTTACCTGATTAATTAAGAATTGGTAACTTCGAATTTAAGTAATTCCTCGTAATTTTCTATATTTACGTTTTGGTCCCTAAAGTGCTAATTGTACGATTAGATGTTAATCTGACTCTGTTTCGGTCGAGTCTTGTAATCGCCGCCAGTAAGTTCACTCTAGGTTACAATGTTGCATCTATACAAGATAAAAGAAAATGGACCTAATTCAAGTAAATTGTTCGGGCTTGTTTTGGCAAACCCAATGTAGCTCGCATGGTCGGTCTGGCGTCTGCGCCAGGTTACAAGTTATTACAATCCCAATCCCGATAATAATGATACGAAACCTAACCTTAACCAACATTTCATCCATTGTTTTAATGAACCGGAATATCCTACTGCTATGAATTATTTTAAATAATTTCAAACTTTCAAAATCCATCGTGAGCGAGTTATTAATTATGCATATATGTGCTCTGATGAATTTAATTTTCGATATCTTGATTTAATAAGGCAATGGAAATTCATGATTTTTTTAAAAATACTTGGAATTCTTTACAAAAATCTTGTCTGTATTTTCTACTTTAATTCCTGTTGTATTTTAAATCGAGAGAAAACCAAAACCATAGCTCTTGAACCCTATCTTATGAGAAAGAAATTTACTCTCAATTCTACAAAAATTGCCGATCTTTTGGGATAGAAGATATAGGTATAGATGATGAACATGCTTTTGGTCAAACTTATGGTGGCTCAGTTTCAGTTCTCGATGTCCATGAGCGTTTCCTCCATTTTCTCATCACTTTATGGTTTCGACCATCCGGTGGCAAGTGGTCCACTATTCGTATGGTGGGTGACTTTTGGCTTCATTGTTTTCGTGAGGGAAAGTGCCCAAACCTTGCTTAGATTATATTTTATGAGTTGGTCTATATAGTCAACAACCACCATACCACCCTCATCACATCCTTTACCTATGGTACGGTTCTTAGCTTCATCTTCCACAAGCTTGAGATAGATTGTTCTCTTGATCTTGGAGTGCCCCTCACTGATCCTATTGGTGAAAAGTCTATTCGGCAAGCCAAGCTCACCTTTTACACTAGAAAATGGGTTCGTAATGCGGATCTTCCTGGTGGTGCTCAAGTTGATTAGTGGAGAATGTTCTTGTTGCTGCAATTGCTCCGATTGCTCAACCTTCCCTTGATGCTCTTATGGCTGACCTTGATGGGAAGTTTGTCACCATGGATCCTCGATTCGATGCTATTGATACTAGCTTGGCATCCATGGATGCTAGAGTGATCTCCGTTGAGCATTGTGTGGCCTCTATGGATATGATACTCACCGCTTCTTATACCGAATGGCGTGGCCATGCTCTTGGAGACAACGATGAGGAAGACGAAGATGAGAATGAGGATAAGGATGAAGATGACAACTCTTAGGCTTTGCATCTCATTCCATATCATACCATATTATCTATTAGGATTTGAGTTTATGCACCTTTGTTTCTTTTGATATTTCCTATGACATTATTATGCTTTGGTTTATGTTTTTAAGTTTGTTGGGTTTTATGTTTTGGATTTTAATGCTTTGAATTTATAATATCTATGTTGTTTAATTATCTTTGGAGTTATATTGCTTTATACTTGTGTTTATTTTTTGCCCTATTGATTTTGATTTAACAAAAAGGGGGAGAAGTGGCATAAATTTTTCAAAAGGTTTTTCAAAAACAAACTATCTTTTAGCCTTAAAGAAAGGGGAGTGAACTAAAAATTTATTTTGATTTTGTTATATCAAAAAAGGGGGAGATTGTTAAACCTATATTTGATTTTGAATAACAATGACCACAAAGTGGGTAAGTGTAATATAAACACTTCACATTCCATTTATCCCATCAATGTGAGATAAAGAAGGTTTCATTTTCCTTACTCAATTCACAACCACCTTACTTTGAGCATCAATTTCTCATTCATCTCTCAACCATTTTGAGCATATGAGATACCGTTGTAAAGGTCTCATGCAGTAGAATATAACCCAATAAAATCATCATTCTAATCTCCACCTTTACCCTTTTGAATTATGGCGCATATTTCATTATGAATCTGGTTATAACCGTGAGGAATAGGCAACTTTGAGCCAGGCTTAAAGACAAAAGTAGGACCATTAGGTCCTATTTTGACCAAAGTAGGACCTAAAATTCTACATTTCCCGGACTAGCACCATTACAGTGAACTCGCTACACATGCACAGCGAGTTCCAAAACAATATTATTTGTTTATTCAAACTCGTTGTAGGATCCTGGCGAGTTGTAATTTATTATTTTAAATATCAGGTTTAAATCTAGATCATGTGATTAACATAATTCTAAATAAAAATTGTCGTAGGCGCACGACGAGTTCCCTCTGCATTAACATGCAGTCATGAGTTTTACAAAAAAATATTACGGGTTTTTTAGGGTTTTTGCAAATTAGGGTTTCTTAGTTTCTTATAAATAAATAGTTTTGTTTAGGGTTAGAACACACAAAAAATGTTCAACCTCTTATGTTTGAGCAGAGCAAAAGAGTTTGTCAAGCCGTAAGGTTTTCTTAGAAGACACCGAAAGAAGCAAGCTCACACATAATTCGGAAGGTTAAAGGTAACATTTGTTGACTTTTTTAGATTACGTTTAATTTTTTTGAATATAATTTATTTTTTATTCGAATCTTTTTATATATGCATACTTTTTTTAATCCGAATAGTAATTTGTGTTGTAAATATTTTAATCGAAAATATTTTAAAATTCGATTGATTTGTGATGTTTTAGGCATTTAATTGCACATAACTATTGGGGGGGAAATAGCGTTTTTAAGACTTGAAGATTCTCACATCACGAACAATATGGAATTATTGCTAAGAATTTATGGTTTTTTTGTAACTTTTAATTTATTGTTTGTAAATGATAAAGTACTACTTTAATTTAAATTTTGTGTTTGTAGAATGAGGATGCAAAATTTCGGCCTTGCTTGATATGGAGCGATCCGCCAAGCCAATATATAAGGGGATTTCTAGAGATGATCGTTTTCAGGTACGCGTCAAAGATTTGTGACTTTGAAATCGTTCCGTGTAACAACCCTTTCCCGTATCCATACACCGGGTACAAGTCGGAAATGTTACGACTTCTTTAATCAAAAATCAAGGTAATTTAAAATTTGTAGAAAAACTTCTCGATGGTCATCCATCCTCAAATTTCTCTAGCCCAAGCACGCTTAACTTTATTTAAAATCGACATAAATTATTTATTTGAGTTCCAATCATAAATCAATTATCTTAGCATGCAACTCATCACCAAAGGTTATTCGTAACCTTGAATCTTTCCAGAAACGCCAATTATCTTGAAACCAAAACAGGCTTTAAAGGCCAATCACAACTCAAATAGGTTTAGCGAGTATAAATGCCACTATAATAATTAAACCTTAATTAGGATGTCATTACTGTGATTACCTGTTGAGCTTTCCAGTTTTGATGCAATACTCTTCTCACTCTCATCTTGATTTACCTACGTGTGTACAATTAAACACACGCTAAGTACGAACTTAGTGAGGCAATAAAGGAAATTAATAACAATAATTTAAACTTTATTCAACTTCATGGCTATATTTATATAGCATGGTATATGCCAATGCATTAGTAATTATTTACTATATGCCAATGTCATAAGATTTTCATGCTTGCCCGGTTATCATAATATGTCGTATATGCATAAATGCATCATGATCACTAGATAAGTATACCTTCATATTAATCATATATCAACATAATATAAACCGGATATAAATTTCTTATCAATATACTTTCCATTTTCCCCGAGTGTTCATATAATCCCTAACCTATTTACCCTTTATTATCCATTAATTTATAGTCCAAATTAAACCTTGAGGACCCTGGGTATGCGAGTCAAATATGCACCGAAGTGCTCCCGATTTTTGCACATTTATAAGGCTGTGCTAACCTCCCGATTTCTGCATGTTTATAAGGTCGTGCTAACCATGCACTAAGTGTCCTTTATATACATTATAGTGCTATCCCGGATACCCGAATATCCCGGATACCCTATCCCTCAATGACTTATTTGGGCATAATTTCCGTATTTATTCCATCCATGGAAATGTATATCAATATAATTTATCATTGGCAGTTCATACCCGAAATGACATTCATAGAATAACATCATATATAACTAGTGATCTATGCATTTATATTCAACCTTTGACATATTTAAAATATGTCAATCATATGATGAATGACATAAATATTATGCCAATATATAAACCAGGTAGACTTATTGCAAGTCTTCCCAATGATGTATAAAACATCCATGTATAATGTTATGTATGCATTGCACTCACCTGGCCATTTATTAGCATGCCTCACTAAATTCTACTAAATCCTTTCCTTTATAGAACCTCGAACCTTCTTTGATTCGGATTTGACTTCATTAATTCACATGAATAAGATAAAATATTTGTTAGATTCAAATGTAACAATACCTTAAACACGTTGTCTAATATAATCATTCAAATATAAAATTTCCAAATATTTTTCGTTTCTTCCTTGTATTGTTCAGAAACTCATTATGGTCCTTAGTGACCAACTTGAACTTCTATTAACTCTTCCGAACTTGCTAACTAACATTTAAATACAAAATGTTTCAAATTCCATTTTCTGACAGCTTGCGCTACCTTCCAAGATTTACTTGTATCGGGCAGAATACACACCGGATCTTAATTACCTTTACACTAGAGAAACTAGATTCGGTAACGGTTCTAATAGTATAAGCCACATAAATTAATAAAATCTGCAAAAATTATGAAAATTCTTCAAACTCCCCGTCACAGTGTTGTTCTGACCGAAACTGCTTTGTAAATTTTTTAACCTTCATTCGATTAAAAATTCATATCTTTTAACTCAGAACTCGAAATTAGTTTCCTTTTGTTGGAAATGAAACTAGACGAACAAATCTTTACAACGGTATAAAATTCATCATCTAACCATTTTTGTAGAATTTATGGTGAATTTTTGAAGTCACTGCCAAAATTCAATATTCTACACAACTTTCCATAATAAACTTCTAATTTATACTAACTTCTTCTTATTTTTCTACTTGTCAATTTAGTCCCATCACTTGCTTCAAACAAAGAATGCATCATCTTCTTCATCAAAAAATTATTCAAAATAATTCCCTATAATTTTCTTTCTTTGCCCAAAATAGTCACTAAAATGCAAAGTTAAGGATTCAAACTTCTTAACTTTGCAATTTAGTCCCCAAATCAATACTACTACCTTAATTCTATTATTTTAACTAAAAATCAGATTTAATCCCCATCCAAGAATTCATTTCCTATTTGGTCACTTGATTTTGACAAATTGTCAAAATGGTCCCTAATTCAATTCAACATCAGTTTAGCATTCTAACATCAATTTCACATCTCCAACATCATTAATTACATAAATACACTCCAAATTCATAAAATTCAGATTCGGTCCCTTAACTTTGAAGCTTGCTGAATTGGTCCCTATATATTTAACTTAGGGTTTTACTTCCAAACAACAAATCAAGCTTATTAAATCATTAATCCAACATCACAAACCCTTAGTTAGACTTAAATCCACAAACCCTAATCTTCTCCATACAAACCAAAATATGTAGGGTTTAAATCCTAACCCAATAACATGATTTTAACATCATATAAGCTTGATTCCAACTTAAATTCAACCAAGAAATCATAAAATCTCAAAAGCCCCAATTTTGTTCATAAACCCTAATTTCCTTCTCATGTAAAATTTTCATCAATCAAGCATGTATTCCATGAATTAATTATATCAAAAGATAGAGCTTGAAATGTATAACAACTTTGCAGTTCAAAAGATTACTTGAAAATCGAGTTTCGGGGCTTGAATCAAGCTTAGAAAATTTTCTCCCTTTTCCCCACATTTTCGAAATTTTAAAAGATGAAAAAGGCTTCATCTTTTTCCTTTTAATTTTCAATTGCTCCTATTAGGCCACTTGTATTACATAAATGTATTTTAAATTCATTCAAATAGGGAAATTACAAAAGTGCCATTTTATCCAACGGTTGAGATTGATTTTATCATCAATCAAGTGTCAAGATTTAAACTTTAAATTTCTTCTTCCAAAAATACCCCTTGTAACTTCAAATATTTCAAAATTGCCATCCCTGCCAAATGACCAATTTGCCCTCCAACTAGTCTTTATTTACTAGTTTGTTTCAAAATTGCCCTTCCACTATAATCTAACTAAATTAGTTCCTCCTCAACCGATCACTATTCCATAAATATCATTTATGATTTTCCATGGATTATGGAATAGCCTCTGAAATTTCAATTCAATCTAATTTCCCGATATTCACAAAATACATCTACTACGATTTTACCTTTACCGAGCTACCGAATCTATTCCAAAAATTCTATATTTCCATAACGTTCCTCATATCATCATCCTTCATCAAATGACCTAAATTTAAATATTGAGTTAGTAGTTTACCAACTTTGCCCTTATGATTTTCCAAAATTACGATCTTGTCATTTTTCATCTAACGGCTCATATTTAGCATGAAAAATCAACTTAAATCCAAGGGTTCATATTCTTCCAACACAAAGAAAATATCTTAGACATGTAAAATGACATAATCAATAGTGGCTTATCATCCTTCAAAATATCCTGAATATTCGATTCGATCCGATTATCTGAATATTTTTCTAAACTTTACCGCTTAATAGCCATTAATACAAACTCCGTACGAAAAATCCGGGTAACACAGAAACATCATTCTTGGGGGTAAACTATTCATTTACGGGGTTAAAATACATAACTTTTGAAAATTACACTTTGGTCCCTAAACTTTTCCAAAGTTTACACTATAACCCCTAAACTTTCAAATTTTACATTTTGGTCACTAACCAAAAAAATTTGGGATATTACATGCCGGAGTTGATTAATGAATTGGTGGAGCGTTGGAGACTGAAGACACATACCTTCTACATGTCGTGGGGGAGTGCACAATCACCCTAAAAAATGTTGCTATGCATTTCGGTGTCTCAATTTCAAGCAGTCCAATCATTTCTAAGAACATGTATTTTGCTATTGATTAATCTTTCATTATTTGTGGAAGACACTACCGGCTCGTGTTGTTGATGGTAAACGTGTGAAGTTGACATGGCTAAAGAGAGATTTTTAAGTGGATGGAAATTCCACATCAGCAGAAATTGATTGTGTTGTTCTAGCCTATATATTGCTCATTCTCAGTGGTATACTAATGCCAGAAAAATCAAGTTCTCACGTGAACATGCAGTACCTCCCTTTCTTGCAGACGTCATGAGGAGCAAGAAAATTCAGTTGGGGATCTGCATTATTAGGTTTCTTGTACCGCGATTTGTGCAAGGTAACGACCCAGACAATCGTTAATGGCATATTTGTACACACCGATATTGGTGGGTGTGTCCTGCTGCTACAATCATGGGTCTGGTACAGGATTCCATACCTGGAACCTATTTACAATCCTCTGTCTGAATTCCCACTCGCTTCAAGGTAATAATGTCCAGCCACATAATAATTTTAGATGTTATTAATGGGAAACATGATGTTCATATTTGTATTATGCAGATGGAGCCAAGCATTAAAAAAATAAGGAGTTGCAGGTGAAAATAATCCTGAAAGTTAAAATGAAGATTGACATGTATTGCGAGGAGCAGGTATTGCAAATTTGCTTTAGATTAAAATTTGCAAATTTGAATATATTTTGATCTAATTTTATAGTTATGTACGTATTATTGCAGTTCCAATGGATGCCATATGATGATACTTATATTCGTGAAGTAATTCCGTATGCTGCCTATGAAGATGCTAAAAATTGGTGTTCAGTAATGCCGTTGTTACATTTTGTGATTGTCGAGCTGTTTTATGGAAATCGGGTCTTAGGCAGTATAGATACCACCAGCCTATGCCAGAGAACCCGATAAATAAGAGCGAAGAGAATTGGACAAACAAATATTCGTCATACATAGCATGGTGGCATGACAGGTGAAGCAGGTTGCTGGATATTGATCCCATTGGACTGAATGATTCTGATTTCTCTAATTCTGAGTACCATAAGTGGTTTATGGCAAATAGCAATCCGAAGTTAACGATCGAAGTCCAACGAGAAGCTTATCTTCTTTTGTTTCAAACTGAACAAGCTCAAAGAGTATAGGGTATGGGGTCATCTGCAGACAAATCCAGGGGAAGAGAGGTAGAGGTAGATCAAGAGGTAGAGGTAGAAGCAGAGGATTAAGAAGAGAACCTGAACCAAAACCAACACCCGAGCCTGAATTGTAGTCTAATGTGTACGTTGAAGCTTTTGATGTTAGCTCGTATCCACCATCAGATGGGTCACTAACTTGGGACCAAGCTCTGTAGAGTACACAGGGGTTTACTTATTGATTTGAGTTGATTTGACAAAATTTGTTATGTTTCGTACCCAATAGTTCGTTTCTTAATTTTACATGTTTGTCTTTTAATAAATTTCGGACCCAATGAATAAACTCATTATTTAATAATGGTTTGAGTTGAGTTGACAAATTTTGTTATGATTCGTACCCAATAGTTATGTTTCTTAATTTTAGATATTTGTCTTTTGATAAATTTCGGACCCAATGAATGGATTCATGATTTAATAATGATTTGGGTTGAGTTGACAAAATTTGTTATGTTTCATACCCAATAGTTATGTTTCTTAATTTTAGATTTATGTCTTTTAATAAATTTCGGACCTAATGAATGAATTCATGATTTAATAATGATTTGAGTTTAGTTGACAAATTTTGTTATGTTTATTTATTTTTTCACGTAATGAACAATGTAGAGTGTTGCAATTGATCAGATATAACGAAGTACTACATTTAGAACACTAAGATATATTTAGAAAATTTAAAAATTTGACAACTTATTATACATTACTCCCTGAACTTGAATACATATGATTGAGTACATGTAAATAATTTGTTATAGTATACAACAGATTAACTCAGTACTGCATTTGTGATATGACTGCCCAATTGTTTGATATGTGAAGGGTTGTTCATTCAAAAACAGGGTCAGTCAACATGAAATATGACATGCAGTACCCGTATATGTCATTATGGACGCATACGGGTGCTGAATGGAAAAATATGGGTACAACATTCTGTCCTGGTGGCCTAGAGGCAACATTTGGGTTGCATCCCAAATAATGTAAGACCATGCGGTTTCACGAAAAACTAATGTCGTAAGCAGAACTTTGTAATATGAGACAATGCGACGGCAATTGGAGTTTTTGAGCTTCTATTATGATTTATGGCTGCCCCATTCCGAACAATGTACAACGTAATTAATGTAGTGTTGTGAACTTCGTCAATTTGGTAAGTATAAAAAATATGAAAGGGATGTGTGATATGAAAAAAGACATTATTTCATTACTATTTATAGAGAAAAATGCGGCTAAACTCGCAGTGATGGGAGGACGAGTTATATGTGTTATTTTTTTCTCTGCAAAATGTTGCTAAAAGTATTTAAAGTGGAAATAATGGGGGGAACTCATCGTGGATGCACGACGAGTTACCCTAACTCATCGTGCATGCATGCGAGTTACCCTAACTCGTCGGACATGCACGATGAGTTTCCCCTATTATTTCCACTCTTGCATACTTTCAGTACCATTTTTTAGAGGTTTCATGTACGATTTTCAATGCATGTTTTAGAGCTGTTTTTGAATGTTGGACCGAGCGACGGACACACCGTCATATAGATAAACACTTGTACTCCATGTTAACGTTAAAAATTTGGCCCGAAAAACATTCAGAGATGGCGTAAAATGTACCTAAACACCCCTATAGGAGTCATCGTCGTAAGGTTTTCAACACATGTTTTGGAGCGATTTTGAATCGTATAGATAAACACTTTTACTTCATGTTAAGATAAAAAACTCAGCCCAAAAAACATCCGGAGATGGAGTAAAACCCTCCTAAACACCCTTATGGAAGTCATCTTCTTAGGGTTTTCAACGCATGTTTCAGAGCAGTTTTTGAATGTTGAATTTGAACAACGGACACGCCGTCATATAGACAGACACTTGTACATTAACATAAAAAATTTGGCCCAAAAAACATCTAGAGACGGAGTAAAATGCACCTAAACATCCCTATCAGAGTTAATTTGGATGACTTATTTCAATTAAACTCAGCTAATAATTTAAAACAAAAAATATACATTTTATATAGTAGGCAACAGTTAAAAAATTAATAAAGTTAAAATACATACAAAATTTTATAAATAATAAACTTGTCTGATATGCGGCTCTGAAGGTGCTTTTGACGGACATTCTTCTTTGAGCTACTCAGTTTGTTAACGGGCTATTTTTGTCTTTAACCCTAGAGATACACAGAATATGGAGAGATACAATGGGTGCTACAGAGAGTAAGTTAACATGGGATATGTAGCTGTCGCGGGTTTCACACAATTGGTGGTTTGGGCTGCTCCCTGTAAGACCCTTGTAGGCCTTGACACCATGATCTCCCCCTGCTTGCTTGATGTTGTAAGAATAACTTTGTTCGTGTAACTACGCGCCGCCAATACAACCACGATTTTGAATGCATTATGAGACAGAAAATATAAATTTTTTAAATATAGGTTTTAAAAAATCGAACATCATGTTACTAGTTATTTATAGGTAGGAATTTGAACATAAACATGCTTTGCATGTAAACCGAGTTACCCAATCGAGCAAATTGGATGACATGACAAGAAAAACTCGCCTTCCGTGTATGACAAGTTAGGCTGAACTCGCCACCTAGGCACAACGAGTTTGACTTATCATGCCACCAATTTGCTGCTCAAAATTAAAATCGTACTACATGTTTACATTTCCAACACGAATCTTGCCAAGGATTACGTTAAGGGAATTCGTCGTATATACATGGCGAGTTCAAAAACCATTTAAGTTGTATAACAACAACTTATCTATTTTTCATTTTTCAAAACACTCAAAAAGACCCACTAATCTCTCTTTCAATTCAAATTTTTCATGAACTCAAGCAACCATCATTTTACAATGGCACCAGCAGCAATCTCAGCAATCGTATACTAAAATGGCAACTATGTGGGATATAATAGCGAGGAAAACTTTGAGTTCAAAAACTTTTTTCCTATCAAATTCATTTGCACAGTTCTTATTGTTTCGCTAGTAAAGAAAATCAAACGGCTAGTACCTGTCGGTAGTAACAGACCACTACAAGCTCTCTATTATAGGTTCCAGACATTCTTCCTTCTAGTGACATATGCTATGATGAGAATTGAAAATCAATTCGATGTCGAAGCAATGACCGACACGCATACTGGGTACGGATAAAAAAATTGCCATTTGTATACATATTTTAGTGGAGAATTAGCAGTTGACAATGAAAATCGAGTCGCAACTCAGGCGAAAACATATGATTTTAGGTTTTTAATGGGGGATTATAATATTGGCGTTCCTTCTTATACCCGTACGCTTCTTGATGAACTTGCATGTTCAACAGCACGACACTCGTCTACCAACTTCTTCGACCTAAACGTCAAACAACCATCAACTCGGCATTCCACTTTTAACCCTTATGTTGATGGACATCAAAAGATAATTGATGATCAAGTTTTTCATGAGGCCGACACTCTTGCGCAGCATCCTTTAATCTAAATTAGCCCACCTATGCTCCTACTAATTTTTTCCCCGGGTCTACATATATGACTTCTGCACCTGTCCATATATTCACGGATGCTGATGAAGGTTACTTATCCCTAGAAGAATCGATTCAAGAGCCCAGCGTCGATGGTGCTGAGTTTGGGTTAATCGTGGAGCTTGAAGATGTTGATGCTGATTTCGCCTCTGAAACTGAAAGTGACACTGATGATGATGATGACGTCCCCGGAAACCTCATTGAAAAACAATTGGGACACGTTGCAAACTGTAGTGTAGTCACACAATATGAGCCTCTATCGTACATGTACGACATTAACCTATCAGCAATGGACGTGCTAGAGTTTCCTGACGTACTTGACGTGGGTTTCGACGGTTCTTACTTTGCCATTAAAAAATAACTTGTGGCGCGAGATGCAATTCAAAACAAGCGACCAAGAGAAAGTTGATGTTAAAAACTACAACATACGTAATGGTGTTGTAACGCCCCGGTTTAAGGCCTAGCAGTTTTGGGGTTTATTAGACAGTCTGATGGACTGGGTTAGAGATTTGAGTTGGGTTCAGGACCGTATACTTTTCGGTAAGTTAAAAATGTGGGAAAATAGTTAAAAATCATATTTTAATATATATTGATTTTTGGTGGAATCAATTTTGGAAAATGGAATTTGGAAATGTGACATTTTGGTTAGTGACCAAAATGCGATTTTTGAAAAACTGTTTTAAAGTGACTAAAATGAAAGGGTCAAATTCTTATAATCTTTAAGGAGCTAAATTACCAAGTTTTTGCTGGTGGTTTCTCCCTTCAAATAAATCATTTTAGACATGTGTTTTAAAGGTGGATTTAAGAGGGATTAAAATATCTAAGTTAGTTTTTTGCTTTTAAAGAAAATTTACGTAACTTTTTCCTAAACCATTTCTCTCAACTTCTTTTCTGCCAAACACTCAGAATTTCATCAAAATCCAGAGGTGGAAGATTCTTTTCACTCAGATTATTGATTCGAATTTGATTTTTAACTTTTTTTTACAAAATCTCATTGAAATCTTATGTTTTCTTAGCTTTAAACAAGCAAATTGAGGGAGAAATCACATAACAGGGGTAAGGTCCGTGATCTCCTCAGTTAAATAGTTCTTTATTGATATTCCCAAGTATTTGATCCTTGATTTATAATCTGATTTTATGTTTTTATATTGATTTAATTGGGAAAATTGATGAAATGATGAAAGATTCAAATTGAATCTGATTTCCAGTGTAATGAATTGTTTTTGAAGATATTTTGGATGTTTAATGATGTTGATAAGTCAATTTTATCAATGGAATCCTGAAACTCTTGAATATCTAATTGTTAGGTTGCTAGATTTGTGTTTTTGAGGTGTTATGGTGGCTGTGTGTTTGCTGAAGGTGTTAGGTTGATTTGATTCTGTTTCTAGATATTAATTGATGATAAAAGTGGTGTTAGATTGTTAGTCTGTGGCTGGGTTGTGTTTGGAAAGAATTAGTTGAAGTTTTCGGTTGTTGTGGTTGGGAAATTGTGAGGTGAATGCAAGAATCCGTGAAGATCTGTTGTTGCAGTATTGTAAATGCATGGAGATGCATTAATCCTCTGTTGTTATGTGGTTTAAATAGGGGAGGTTGTTTTGGAAGCAAACAGTGTGGCATTGGAGGCTTCAAACTCTTGATTTTGCGTCGGTAAATCAAGGCTTCGCGAATCGGTGAGTGAGAACGTAGATTCTAGCTTTAGAATGTTTTAAAGGGGTTTATGAGAGTTTAAACTTAGCTTGATACGCTGGTTTAAACTCGAAAGTAAGTAAAAATGGATATTCTCTCTCGGTCGTGCTAAGTGTTAAATGGTTTTAAGCATTTGTTTTGATTTACAAGTTACCTACTGTTTAAGCATGTTTTAATGTATTTGATATACTGTTTATAAGCTGAAGGATGCACATGGTAAGTGATCCTTGTAAGTATGGTTTTATACTTGTAGTTTAAAGCATGGTTGTTGCTTTGGAAAAGTGGGTTGGTTAATGCTTGTTAAAAATAGTGAGGTAAATGTTAAATGGTTAATTATATTGGCAAGTGATGTGGTTTTAAAATTGTTATCGGATATAGTTGTCTAGCCATAGGATTGAGTGCACTATAATAAGTCACCTTGGATGTTGAGGGGTTTAGATTCGTGTACCAAAAACTCTATCCGAGTACCGTAACGGTAGAGGGGTTAAATAGTACTGTAGACTCCCGTTAGTGGATTAAGCGTCTAACCGATGATTGGGGTTGGTGTCCCTGTGGGTTGAAAGGTGTACTCGGTTGGTAATGTACCGCAATTGTTATCGTATCGCTATTCCGGTTGAGATGGCTTGAAGTGTTGGTCGAACACTTGTTGAATCCGTGTATCCGATGAACTCTTTTGTTAATGGATTTGTTTAATGTTCACTTGTAAGGCAATAAAATTGTTAATGTATCATTGAAAGGTTTATGTTGTATGATGTGATTTATACATGTTTACTCTTTAGGCTTCGCATATGGTAGTTATGCATGGGAGGGCTTAAATTGAGGTAGAGCAATGTGACTTGCTGTCGGTTAATGGTACATGTTGCATATGGTCAATATGTTGGTTTTAATGATGTTAAGTGCATGGTTTTAAAGGCATGATAATGTTTAAAGGTTGTTTGAAATAAGTTTCAATGTAATGTTGAGAAATAGTTTTTAATGCATTGGTGGTGTTTTGTTTGTGAGCGTTCCTCACTAAGCCTTGTGTGCTTACGCTCTTATTGTCCATCAATGTAGAGAATTGAGAGCTTTGGAGGCAGTAAGGAGCAAGGGGTCCTAGCAAGACATGTTTACCAAAGTATGATGGACTAGACTATAAGTAAAAAAGGCAATGGGGTACTTGTTTTGGTTTTTGGGAGATATTTTGATAAACTCTCTATTTGAGCAAGTTAGTTTGATTGCTCTAAAGTTGTAAATGGCCTTTGTGGTTTGTTTTTGGTGATGGTTTGAAGTTTCATGTTTTACTTGAACGGTTTTCTAGTTTGCATGCCTATAGATTTATGTTTGTTACAAAATGCCATGAATTGATGTTGAATCTGTGATACCATGCTGTGAATTGTATCTTGAATATGTTGGATGTATGTTAGAAGCATGTTAGGGTGTTTTGGGTAGACTAAAAGCTTGTTAAACCAGTTAAATGTGACATTACAGGCCCAGGTGTACATATACGCGAGGGACCGTATCGCTACGGTTAGGCAAAATTAAGAATGTAGTTTTGATACAGGCTTGTGTGTATCGGTACAGATAGGAAAAAATAAGCATGGTGTTTCGATACGGGCTTGGGTGTTTCGGTATGAAATTTCTTTACTGGATTATGCTTTTTGGGAGAAAACTCACATACCGAAACACTACCATACCATACTGGTACAATTGTCAAACATTTTCAAACTGCAGCTAAGCGTATCGAAACGGGTTACAATGTATCGAAATAGTACAGGCTTGTGTAAGGCACCGTATCGATACAGTGGCACACGTATCGGTACGATTGTCTGTTAGTTCAGTTAATGTCATAGAAGTGGAGTTCTATTTTCTTGCGTTTTGGTCCTGTACGTTATGGATGCAATTGAGTGAGTTTGAATGTTTGAATCGAGCTGATTTTTGACATGAGAACATGAAACCTGCTTAATTAAAGATTGGTAACTTAAAAATGTGCTAAATCCCTATAGTTTGATCAAATTGTAATTTGGTCCCTAATTTGTAATTGGGCCAATTGGATGTCAAATCGACGCCCGATTGAGTTGTGTTTTCACCTGATGTCAGTATGAACATATAGGTTAATGATTTTGCATTTTCAAGATAAAATAAAAAAATGGTCGCATCCGGGTTCTTTCTTAAAGGTTTACCTCGGTAAACCTAATATAGCTCGCTTAGTTCAGACTTGCGACTAGGCTAGGTCGAGGGGGTTACATTTGTTGGTATCTGAGCCAGGTTTGCGATAGTTAGGAGTTGGTTTGATTGTCATAATTTGATTGTGAGTTGTTATCTGATGTTTAAAATGCACGGTGATTGCTTTATGCCATGTTAGAGGGAAATTTGGGAAACCCATTGCTTTATTAATATAGTCTAGAAAGTTTTGATTTTTGAAATGGAAGTCTTGGATCCTTGCTTGAAGGTGGTCACTGGGCAAGATGTTGAGGGAGATGTTGTACCTCCTGGAGGGTTGCCTCCGCCCCCACCTATTCCACCTGAGGGAGTGGAGCAAGTACCACCTGCGCCAACTGGGCCAGGGATGGGTGGTATGGCACCACTGATTCAGGCCATGACCGGTACTTTTCAGGTAGCAGTTGCGGGTGTTCATGTGCCGACACCACCATTGGTTGGGCAGGGTTTACCATTAGAGCGTCTTCACAGTTTGGGCAGAGTTGAGTTTCGAGGCTTGTCGCCTGAGGCTTTAAAGGGTTGGTTGGCCAGTACTAAGAGGATACTGGTCCAGATAGGGTGTATCGATGCCCGTAAGATGGGTTGTGCTATTTTCTTGTTATAGGGTGATGCCTATACATGGTGGACTACCACGATTTTCGGTATGACGACCGATGATGTGACCTGGGAGTTTTTGTATGGTGCTTTTTGGAAGAAGTATCTAGGAGTCCGATATCAGGACGATAGGAAGCGGGAGTTCATGGCTTTAGTGCAGGGCAGTATGTCTGTGGCAGAGTATGAGGTGCAGTTTGTAAGGCTGAGTCAGTACACACCTGAGTTGGTCCCTGACGAGCGCCAGCGATGTAATCATTTCTGCTACGGGCTCATGCAGGAGGTTAAGACATACATGCTTGCTGCTGATTATACCGATTTTGATGTGTTGGTTTCGCGGGGGCCAAGGATGTGGAGCAAAATCTTTGTTTGGCATCTAGGTCGCGAGACTTTAGCTCAGGTAAGAGAGTTGTTGGTTCTGGTTCTAGCGGTGGTTAGGCTAAGAGACACCGTGACAAGAGGTTTCGCCCAAAGTCGAGGCATGGCGGAGGTATTGTGGGACATGGAGCCTAGGGGCAAGGTGCCCAGGTTAGAGCGCCGTTTAACACATGTTGGGTTTATGGATCCCTAGATCATCTGAGGCGAGATTGTCTATGTCTGGCCAGGGAGGGTCAGGCACCTGCGCCTGTTGTGGCCAATGCTTGTTAGAGTTGTGGATCTAGCGACCATCAGAGGCGTGATTGTCCGTTGTTGGTCAGAGGTGGGCAGGGTGCTGCATCTGTTGTTGCTTCGCAGCGAGGCGTGGGCCGTTTCAGCGTCAAGATGGTAGGCAGCGGACTGTGGCCCATACCTTTGCTATCTAGCCTGAGAGAGGTGGACCGGCTAGGGTGTATGCACATCGCGAGGGTCGCAATGACACCGATGTGATTACAGGTACTTTCTCTTTACAGTCATTGTCGTTGTATTCATTGGTTGATTTTGGTTCTACTCATTAATACATATTGTGTGAGCATGCCCAGTTGCTTGATATACCTGTTGAAATTCTAAATGTGGGGGTTAGAGTGACTAGTTCTCTTGGGGAGACAGTTGTAGTTAGGAAGTTGTATCGTAGGTGTAATATCTCAAAATTTTGTCTAGTGACCAAAATATAAAGGGGTTAAAGTATAAACTTTGGAAAAGTTTGGGGACTAAAGTATAAATTTCCCCAATAAGTAATTTTATTCAGTATAAGAGTAAATTAGATCGAAATAAGTACCTTGATATCGGTTTTAAGACCAAATTTAGATCGAATAAAATTATTAAGCATGCTCAGGCCAGGGAAATATTAGGATGGGTGACCTCCGAGAAGGTCTCATAAAAGTGTTTCTGATCGATATTTTGGACTCAGTAAGAGTAGAGAAAATAGTATGGATTATCGATAAAGGAATTCTAAGAGAAATTTTATTCTATGAAGATTTTCGATAATTATCAGAATAATAGACTGAGTTAGGAAACTTCAGTCTAAGTCATTGGAAAAGGAAGTTTTATGGGATAATAGAGTTTATTTCCCGAATATGGAAATATAGAATTTTCCGAGTAAATACAATAGCTTGAAAAAGGTAAAATCGCAGTAGAAGTATTTTATGAATATCGAGAAATCGGATTGAACTGAAATTTCAGAGGTTGATCAAAAATTCATGGAAAAGTCATAAAATACTATTTTATGAATATTTTATTATATTTGGTTGGATTCCAACTAGATTTAGTTAAATTTTTACAAGAATGGCAAACTAGTAAATAAAAACTAGTTGGAGGGAAAATTGGTTATTTTGCCCCAATGGCATTTTTGAAATATTTAAAAAGTTATAAGGGTAATTTTGGAAAGAGGAAATGGAAGATTAAATCTTGGCCCTTGATTGATGATAAAATCAATCTCAACCATTGGATAAAAAGGGTAAAATTGTAATTTAACTATTAAATAAATTTAATATTCATTTAATAGTTATATGTGTAAAATAATGGTGAAAAGATGAACAAAAGTCCAGCAAAAAATGTGAGAGCTAGGGAAAGAAAGAGAAAAATTTTCCATGCTCAATTCAAGCCTTGAAACTCGATTTTCAGGTAATCTCTTCAACTGCAAAGTTGTTCTACTCTTCAAGCTCTATCTTTTGATGTCAATAATTCATGTAATTCATGCTTGATTATGAGAATTTACATGAGAAAGAAATTAGGGTTTATGGGGGCTTTTGAGATTATTCCATGATTGAATTAAAGTTGAAATCAAGCTAGTATGATGTTAAAATCATGATATTGAGTTGGGATTTAAGTTCTACATGTTTTGATTATTATGAAGATGATTAGGGTTTATGGATTCAAGTTTAATTTAGGGTTTGTGATGTTGAATTAATGATTTAGTAAGCTTAGTTTTTGTTTGGAAGCAAGACCCTAAGTTAATTTGATAGGGACCAATTTGGCAATCTTAAAAGTTAGAGGACCAAATCTGAATTTGTATGGATTTGGTGTGTATTTATGTTATTAAAGATGTTGGAGATGTGAAATTGATGTTAGAATGCTAAACCGATGTTAAATTGAATTAGTGACCATTTTGACAATTTGTCAAAGTTAAGTGACCAATTCAGAAATGAGGTTTTGGATAAGGACTAAATTTGAATTTTAGTTGTAATGATGGAATTAAGGTGGTGATGTTGAATTGAGGATTAATTTGCAAAGTTAAGAAATTTGGATCCTTACCTTTGCATTATTAGTGACCATTCGATAAAGAAGGAAAATTAGAGGGAACTATTGTGAATAATTATTTGATGAAGAAGGTGATAAGTTGGTGGTTTAAAGCAAATAATGGGACTAAATTGACAAGTAGAGAAGTAAGGAGAAGTTAGTATAAAAGTTGAAGTTAATTATGGAAGCTGTGTAGAAAACTGGATTATGGAAGTAAGTTTGAAAAATCACCATAAATTCTACAAAAATAGTTAGATAGTGAATTTTATACCGATGTAAAGATTTGTTCTTCTAGTTTCGTTCCCAACAAAACGGAAACTGATTTCGAATTTCGAGTCAAAAGATATGAATTTTTAAGTGACGAAAGGTCAGAAAATAAAGCACCAGTCTGTTCTGAATTCCAGCATTGTAACTGACTTTGAAAATTTGCCATAAATCGTACAAGTTGAATTTGGGCTATTAATTTATATGGTTGAAAAGCTTATTGAATCTAGATTCTTTTAGAACAAACAGAATCGAATTCCGAGTTGTAGATTATTTTATTGAAATATTTCTTTGAAGGTAGTGCAATCTACCAGAAAATGAGAATTGATACATTTTGTATCTAAGGTTAATTAGTAAGCTTGAAAAGGGTTAATGAAAGTTCTAAATGGTTATTAAGGACCAAAATGAGTTTTTGGACAGTATAAGGAAGGAAAGAGGAAATTTGTATATTGAATGATTAGATTTGATAGCATGTTTGAGAAATTGTTAGATTTGAATCTAACAAATGTTGTTTACATTCATGTGATTAATGAAGTTTGGATCCGAATCAAAAGAAGGTTCGAGGTACTATGAAAGAAAGGATCGAATAGAGCTTAGTGAGGCAAGCTAATAAATGGCCAGGTGAGTGCATTTATATGTTTTGAAATGTATTTTAGTATACTTTAAGAATTTTATTTACTTTATTTTATTGAAATGATAACATGGTTTTTGTATAAGTTATATGATGTTTTACAAGCAAAGGAAAAATGTTAGTACATGATAGAGTATGAACTGCCCTATTATGTTCTATTATGACAAGTTATTGTTGAATAATTATGATATATGAATCATTTACAAAATGATAATTTACAAGTTATTGATATGGATTTATTGACCAAGTTTATGATAGAGAGTTACAATATAGTGACATGCCATTAGAGGTCTAGCAGTCTGGGACTGCGTGTAGCTACACATCGATCTTCAGATCTATATTTTACCAGCACTTTATGTGTCTATATGTTTTTGGCACTTTGTGTGTCTACAAGTTATTGTCACTTCGGTGACTAGTACTCAAGGAGTACCAACCTTGCATACTTAAGTTTCTCTCTATACATAAAGTTATATTATAGAGAGTTACAGTATAATGGCATGCCATTAGAGGTCTAGCAGTCTGGGACTGAGTGTAGCTACACACCGATCTTCGGATCTATATGTTTACCAGCACTTATGTGTCTATATGATGTCGACACTTATGTGTCTATATGTTACCGGCACTTTATGTGTCCATATGTTTATCGTCACTTCGGTGACTAGTACTCTGGGAGTACCGATCTCGCACACTTCAATTTCTCTCTATACATAAAATTCTTGGGCTAAAGGTATAAAGAATTGATATAGATGATCTTAATAGAATTCAAATGGAAAACAAGAGATTTATTAAGTACATTGATTTGGCTTACCATGCCTAACATATGTATATAAGATGTTGATTTTTACAGGTTATATGACAAAGGAAAAATTTTGATATATGACAGTACATGTGAGGTAACTTATGTTATTAGGCATGAAAATGGTAAGTAAGTTAAGCTTAAAAGTTTAACAATTATGGTAAGTAGTGATATGATGTTAAAGGAATAGAACAAGCATATTCATTAGCTTGTAACATGATATATATATATATATATGTTTATGCATTGAGGTATAAATGACATATTATGATAAATGAACAAACAAGAAAATATTATGATATTGGCATATAGTAAGCTATCACTAATGCAACATAAAAGTTAATGTTAATTTTGCTTATTGTCTTACTAAGTGAAAACTTAGCGTGTGTTTGATTCACACGTAGGTTAAGGTGGAGTACTCGAAGAGGAGTTGAACATGCTAATAAAGCTTCAATCTGTAAAACATTAGTAAGATATTCTAGCCTATGATAATCTCTATTGGACATGTAATTCATGAAATTAAACTAAACGATAGAGAATTAACTAGTTCTGATGATGAAACGTATATTGGCAAAACAACATAAGGCATTAGTAATGTGAAATCTCTGACTCGTATTTAGTACGGGAAAAAGGTGTTGCAGTAGGTGCCCGTTGATGGTTCAAGGCCATGTTTTTGCTGTGGATCCGATGAAGTTGCCACTTCATGGCTTTGATGTTATTTTGGGCATGTATTGGTTGACCGAGCATCGAGCCGTGGTAGATTTTGAGACCAAACAGATATTCTTGAGGTTGTCAGATGATTTCGAGGTGGTGGTTGTTGGCGAGAATGCCAAGTTCTTGTCCAATGTTGTTTCAGCTTTGGAAGCAAGTCAGATGCTGGGTTCTGGATGTTAGGCTTTCTTGGCCTATGTGATGAATCCTGGTTCAAATGAGTTGAGGGTGTAGGATATTCGCACCGTATGTGAGTTTTTGGGTATCTTTTCTAAAGAATTGCTGGGGTTGCCACCTGACCGTGAGGTAGAGCTTGGCATTGAAACCAATGCGGATATGGTACCGGTGTCTATTGCTCCGTATTGCATGGCCCCGAAAGAGTTGAAGACACAATTGCAGGAGTTGCTTGATAATGGGTTCATTAGACCAAGTATTTTACCGTGGGGTGCGCCAATGTTGTTTATAAAGAAGAAGGGTGTTACGTTGCGGATGTGTATAGATTATCAGCAGTTGAACAAGTTGACGATAAAAAACAAGTATCCATTACCGCAGATAGATGATCTGTTTGATCAGTTCGTGGGTTCTGGATGTTAGGCTTTCTTGGCCTATGTGATGAATCCTGGTTCAAATGAGTTGAGGGTGTAGGATACTTGCACCGTATGTGAGTTTTTGGGTGTCTTTTCTAAAGAATTACTGGGGTTGCCACCTGACCGTGAGGTAGAGCTTGGCATTGAAACCTATGCGGATATGGTACCGGTGTTTATTGCTCCGTATCGCATGGCCCCAAAAGAGTTGAAGACACAATTGCAGGAGTTGCTTGATAGTGGGTTCATTAGACCAAGTAGTTTACCGTGGGGTGTGCTAGTGTTGTTTATAAAGAAGAAGGGTGTTACGTTGCGGATGTGTATAGATTATCAGTAGTTGAACAAGTTGACGATAAAAAACAAGTATCCATTACCGCATATAGATGATCTGTTTGATCAGTTCATGGGTGCTTTGGTGCTTTTTAAGATAGATTTAAGCCTGGTTACTACCAGTTGAAGGTGAAGGATGTGGATGTACCCAAGACAGCTTTTCGTACAAGGTACGGGCATTATGAGTTTCTTGTGACGCCGTTTGGTTTGACCAACGCACTAGCTACTTTTATGAACACGATGAACCGTGTGTTCCATGAGTTTTTGGATCAGTTTGTGGTGGTTTTTATCGATGATATCCTAATGTACTCTCGTACTGAGGAGGATCATGATAGACATTTGCGGATTGTGCTTTAGACGTTGTTGGCTAATCAATTGTATGCCAAGTTAAGCAAGTACGAGTTTTGGATTAGGGAGGTTGTTTTCCTTAGAATTGTTGTATCAGCCGAGGGAATCCGTGTTGATTCGCATAAAGTTGAGGCAGTGATGAGTTAGAAGGTGCCTACGTCGATGACAGAAGTCTAGAGTTTTCTTGGTTTGGCTGGTTATTACCGTAAGTTTGTGGAAGGGTTCTCCAGTTTGGCTGCTCTTTTAACCAAGTTGTTATAGAAGAATGTTCAGCTTGAGTGGATGGAGGATAGACATCGAGCTTTTGAAAGGTTGAAAGAAGCTTTGACGCGAGCTCTAGTCTTGGTTCAACCTGAATCGGGAAAGAAGTTCGTTGTTTATAATGATGTGTCATACGTTGGGCTTGGTTTCGTATTGATGCAAGAAGGTAAGGTAGTTGCGTATGCATCTAGGCAATTGAAGGTGCATTAGCGTAATTACCCTACTCATGATCTTGAGCTTGTCGTGGTTGTGTTTGCCTTGAAAATCTGGAGGCATTACCTTTATGGCGAGAATTGTGTGGTTTATACGGATCATAAAAGCTTGAAGTATTTGATGTCCCAGAATGAGCTGAATCTTAGGCAACGGAGGTGGCTTGAGTTGCTTAAGGATTACGAGTTGACCATTGAATATTATTCGGGAAAAGCCAACGTTGTGGCGGATGCTTTGAGTAGGAAAACAACTGTAGAGTTGAGAGCTATGTTTACTCATTTAAGTCTGACAGGTGACGGTGGTTTGTTGGCTGAGTTACAAGTGAAATCGTCCTTGTCGCAGTTGATCAAGGAGAGGCAACTGCATGATGAGAGTTTGGTGCCGCATATGAAGGATATCACGGATGGAAATCCTATTAATTTTCATTTCAATGACGATAGGGTGTTGTGTTTTAAAGGTCGAATTGTGGTGCCTAAATATGAAAAGTTGAAGTGTACCATTCTGAGCAAAGCGCATGCTAGTCCTTTTGCTATGCATCCCGGTAATACTAATATGTATCGTGGGTTGAATGAAGGGTACTATTAGGTTGGGCTGAAGAAAGATGTGGCTGATTTTGTTTCTCGTTGCATGGTATGTCAGCGGGTTTAGGCTGAGCATCAGTTTTCTTCCGGGTTGTTGCAACCATTGAGGATACCAGAATGGAAGTGGGAAAGGATCACCGTGGATTTTGTGTCTGGGTTACCTTTGACACCGACTACAAGGATTCTATTTGGGTGATTGTCGATCGGTTTACGAAGTGTGCACATTTTGTGCCAGTGCATACTACGTATACCTTAGATAGGTTGATCGATCTGTACATCTCTGAGGTGATGCGTTTACAAGGGGTGCCTAAATCCATAGTCTCGAATAGAGATCTGCATTTCACGGCAAGGTTTTGGATGTGCTTGCATCGTGCTTTGTGGAAAAGACTGAATTTTAGCACTTCGTATCATCCTCAGTCGGATGTTCAGTCAAAGTGTGTGATTCAGGTTCTCGAGGATATGTTAAGGTGTTGCATTATTGAGTTCCAGGGAACGTGGGAGAAGCAACTGCCATTGGTGGAGTTTGCTTATTATAACAGTTATCAGGCTAGTATACAAATGGCACCGTATGAGGTGTTGTATAGAAGGAGGTGTCGTACGCCCGTGTGCTGGGCTGAGGTTGGGGAGAAGCATCTTTCCTTGCCTGATATTTTAAAAGACACGAATGAGAAAGTAAAGTTGACATGTGAACACTTGAAAGCAGCTTCGGACCGTCAAAAATCCTACGCGGATTTGAGGCGTAGAGATATAGAGTATGTTGTTGGTGACAAAGTGTTTTTGAAGGTATCGCCTTGGAAGAAGGTGATGCGTTTTGGGCAGAAATGGAAGCATAGTCCAAGGTTTATTGGACCATATGAGGTTGTTGAGCGTGTGGGTCCTGTCGCTTACCGTTTGAGGTTACCTCCTGAGTTGGAGAGGATTCATGATGTGTTTCATGTTTCGATGTTGCGGAGGTATCGGTCAGATCCCTCACATGATATGCCAGTGGAAGATATTAAGTTGAGGCCGGACCTATCTTATGATGAAGAACTAGTAGAGGTTCTTGATACCAACAGTAAGGTTTTGCGTGGCAAGACGGTTGAGCTTGTGAAGGTGTTGTGGAGGCACCGTGGTGTTGAGGAGGCCACGTGGGAACGCATGTCGGAGATGCTGGAGCAGTTTTCGCATCCGTTTCCTCCAGGTAAATTTCGAGGATGAAATTTCTTAAGTGTGGGAGAGTTGTAATGCCCTGGTTTTGGGCCTAGTAGTTTTGGGGTTTATTAGACGATCTGATGGACTGGGTTAGAGATTCGAGTCGGGTTCAGGACCATATATTTTTCGGTAAGATAAAAATGTGGAAAATAGTTAAAAATCATCTTTTAATATATATTGATTTTTGGTGGAATCAATTTTGGAAAATGGAATTTGGAAATGTGAAATTTTGGTTAGTGACCAAAATGTGATTTTTGAAAAACTGTTTTAAAGTGACTAAAATGAAAGAGGTTAAATTCTTAGAATCCTTAAGGAGCTAAATTACCAAGTTTTTGCTGGTGGTTTCTCCCTTCAATTAAATCACTTTAAACATGTGTTTTAAACGTGGTTTTAAGAGGGATTAAAATATCTAAGTTAGTTATTTGCTTTTAAAGAAAATTTACGTAACTTTTTCCTAAACCATTTCTCTCAGCTTCTTTTCTGCCAAACGCTCAGAATTTCATCAAAATCCAGAGGTGAGAGATTTTTTTCACTCAGATTATTGATTCTAACTTAATTCTTTAACTTTGTTTTACAAAATCTCAAAGAAATCTTATATTTTCTTAGCTTTAAACAAGCAAATTGAGGGAGAAATCACATAATAGGGGTAAGGTCCGTGATCTCCTCTGTTAAATGGTTCTTTATTGATATTCCCAAGTATTTGATCCATGATTTATGGTTTATAATCTGATTTTATGTTTTTGTATTGACTTAATTGGGTAAAATTGATGAAATGATGAAAGATTCGAATGAATCTGATTTCCAGTGTTATGAATTGTTTTTAACATATTTTGGATGTTTAATGGTGTTGATAAGTCGATTTTATCAATAGAATCCCGAAACTCTTGAATCTCTAATTGTTAGGTTGCTAGATTTGTGTTTTTGAGGTGTTATTGTGGCTGTGTTTGCTGAAGGTGTTAGGTTGATTTGATTCTGTTTCTAGATGTTAATTGATGATAAAAGTGGTGTTCGATTATTAGGTTGTGGCTGGGTTGTGTTTGGAAAGGATTACTTCAAGTTTTTGGTCATTGTGGTTGGGTAATTATGAGGTGAATGCAAGAATCCGTGAGGATCTGTTGTTGCAGTGTTGTAAATGCATGGACATGCATTAATCCTCTGTTCTTATGTGTTTTAAACATGAGAGGTTGTTTTGGAAGCAAACAGCGTGTCATTGGAGGCTTCGGACGCTTGATTTTGTGTCGGTAAATCAAGGCTTCGCGTATCGGTGAGTGAGAACGTGGATTCTAGCTTTGGAATGTTTTAAGGTGGTTTATGGGAGTTTAAACTTAGCTTGATACAATGGTTTAAACTTGGGAGTAAGTAAAAATGGATATTCTCTCTCGGTCGTGCTAAGTGTTAAATGGTTTTAAGCATTTGTTTTGATTTACAAGTTACTATTGTTTAAGCATGTTTTAATGTATTTGATATACTATTTATAAGCATGAAATGCTGAATGATGCACATGGTAAGTGATCCTTGTAAGTATGGTTTATACTTGTGGTTTAAAGCATGGTTGTTGCTTTGGAAAAATGGGTTGGTTAATGCTTGTTAAAAATAATGAGGCAAATGTTAAATGGTTAATTATATTGGCAAGTGATGTGGTTTTAAAATTATTATCGGATATAGTTGGCCAGCCATAGGATTGAGTGCACTATAATAAGTCACTTTGGATGTTGAAGGGTTTAGATTCGTGTACCAAAACTCTATCCGAGTGTCGTAACGTAGAGGGGTTAAACAGTGTCGTAGACTCCCGTTAGTGGATCAAGCGTCTAACCGATGATTGGGGTTGGTGTCCCCGTGGGTTGAAAGGTGTACCTGGTTGGTAATGTACCACGATTGTTATTGTATCGCTATTTCGGTTGAGATGGCTTGAAGTGTTGGTCGAACACTTGTTGAATCCGTGTATCCGGTGAACTCTTTTGTTAATGGATTTGTTTAATGATCACTTGTAAGCCAATAAAATTGTTAATGTATCATTGAAAGGTTTATGTTGTGATTTATACATGTTTACTCTTTAAGCTTTGCATATGGTAGTTATGCATGAGAAGGCTTAAATTGAGGTTGAGCAATGGGACTTGTTGTTGGTTAATAATACATGTTGCATATGGTCAATATGCTGGTTTTAAAGACGTTAAGTGCATGGTTTTAAAGGCATGATAATGTTTAAAGGTTGTTTGAAATAAGTTTTAATGTAATGTTGAGAAATGGTTTTTAATGCATTGGTGGTGTTTTGTTTGTGAGCGCTCCTCACTAAGCCTTGTGTGCTTATGCTCATATTGTCCATCAATGCAGAGAATTGAGAGCTTTGGAGGCAGCAAGGAGCAAGGGATCCTAGTAAGACTTGTTTACCATAGTATGTTGGACTAGACTATAAGCAATAAAGGCAATGGGGTACTTGTTTTTGTTTTTGGGAGATGTTTTGATAAACTCTCTATTTAAGCAAGTTAGTTTGATTGCTCTAAAGTTGTAAATGGCCTTTATGGTTTGTTTTTGGTGATGGTTTGAAGTTTTATGTTTTACTTGAATGGTTTTCTAGGTTGCATGCCTATAGATTTACGTTTGTTGCAAAATGCCATGAACTGATGTTGAATATGTGATTCTATGTTGTGAATTGTATCCTGAATATGTTGGATGTATGTTAGAAGCATGTTAGAGTGTTTTGGATAGACTAAAAGCTTGTTAAACCAGTTAAATGTGACATTACATGCCCAGGCGTACCGATACGCAGGGGACCGTATCGGTACGGTTAGGCAAAATTAAGAATGTAGTTTCGATACGGGCTTGTGTGTATCGGTACGGCTAGGCAAAAATAAGCATGGTGTTTCGATACGAGCTTGGGTGTTTTGGTATGAAATTTCTTTACTGGATTCTACTTTTTGGGACAAAACTCGTGTACCGAAACACTACCATACCGTACCGGTACGATTGTCAAACATTTTCGAACTGCCAGCTAAGCGTACCGAACGGGTTACAATGTATCGAAACAGTACAAGCTTGTGTAAGGCACCGTATCGATACGGTGGCACACGTATCGGTACGGTTGTCTGTTAATTCAGTTAATGTCATGGAAGTGGAGTTATATTTTCTTGTGTTTTTGTCCCTTTATGTTATGGATGCAATTGAATGAGTTTGAATGTTCGAATCGGGCTGATTTTTGACATGAGAACATGAAACCTGCTTAATTAAATATTGGTAACTTAAAAATGTGCTAAATCCGTGCAGTTTGATCAAATTGCAATTTGGTCCCTAATTTGCAATTAAGCCAATTGGATGTCAAATCGATGCCCGATTGAGCTTGTGTTTTCACCTGATGTCAGTATAAACATATAGGTTAATGATTTTGCATTTAGTCAAGATAAAAGAAAAAAAATGGTTGCGTTCGGGTTCTTTCTTAAAGGTTTATCTCGGCAAACCTAATGTAGCTCGCTCGTTTCGGACTTGCGACTAGGCCGGGTCGAAGGGGTTACAGGTGTGCATTCCAAGGTGATGTAATTGACGTTAGAGAAATGCGTATGTGAATATAAACAAAAAGCGGCACAAGGATGCAACTAGACGGTCCGAGTCCAAAACAAGAAAAAGAGAGACAACTTCTGGGAGATTACAGTATACAACAACCCTCATACTCGTTGTGCCATCGTTTACAGACAGGATCGTCCAAACATGGGTTCAAAACTCATCGCGGAGAGCGTCCAAAAAATTGTCCAAGCAAGCCCTAAAGTCACAATTTCTGCGTTGAGGGCGCATTTTACGTCAGTATACAATACACTCCATCATACAAAAAGACTTTGATGGGAAAAAATAAGGCAATCATGAATTTGCACGGGGAATGGGACGCTTCTTACAACGAGCTCTCAACTTGGATAAATATCATGAAGAAATATAACCGAGGAACGATCGCAAATCTGGAAACCAAACCATACTACATGGACGATGTAGCGGCTAATTGAAATCGATACAAGTATCCCACCTTTTAAAAATTGAATCTTGGGGGATTTCTTTTAAAAATTATATTTTGAAAATAAAACTTAGAGTCGCCACCGACCACTTGAATAAGGTAGACCGGACACCACAAAACTAGAGATTCGTTTAAAATGGGTTCGGGAGTTGGTTACGTGTGGGGAAGGATTAACACCCCTACAACGCGTGAAATCGGTACCAAATCATACATTGCTTTTATATCGATGGAAATCATTGAAATTTAAATTGACTTTAAACAAATGTTCTCAATTGAATATAAGCTTTAAACTAAGTGGGCTTTAATATTTGGCGAGTTTGAATTAATTAATCCTTTAATTAATAAGGGTGACT
Source organism: Hibiscus mutabilis (assembly GCA_019671005.1). NCBI lineage: Eukaryota > Viridiplantae > Streptophyta > Magnoliopsida > Malvales > Malvaceae > Hibiscus > Hibiscus mutabilis. The sequence goes on along the minus strand of CM033728.1, from coordinate 20,294,129 downwards.
ATACATTCGGACCATAGATTAAACCGACGTCAAATAAGATTGATTGTCGGGGTTAATTTAGGGTTCGAATCAAGTATATCACCTTTATCCATGATGCAAACAATTAGATATGATGTTATGACTTATCAAAATTGTATTCATGTTAAAGTTTACACAATATAAATTAATTTGAATATTTAGTCAATATCCATTAAGTCAAGATATTACGACACAAATATTTGAGTTAATAAATACCTCCTTTTTATAGTTAAAGATCCATTAATTATCAAGGTGTCCATTGAATTAAAAGGATCAAATGAATGACAATTAAATACTTGTCACATAAAGGTTTTAAGATAACCACCCAAAAGACCTACTGAAATTCTAACCTAAAAGGCCCAAATTATAGAAAATGTAATTAGAGATTTATTATTGTTTAAAATGTTCTAATATCAACCCTAAATTGATCAAAACTAAGAAACCTAAAAAAATTAACATTTTATGAAGTTTTCTTGAATTTTAATAATTAATTTGATTAATTTTAAATTGTATCCCATTAAGTCAAGGGCACCACTTAAGAGGAATCAAATTAATAATTAAGATTTTTAAATTATGATCTAAATCAAATATTTTTCATATTATAATATAATTAAGAGAATGAGATTAATTAATTTAAAATACACCACATTAAGGTAATGACATATTTTAATTTAATTAATTCAACTAAAATCTAACTAGGGTTTCAAATTTAATCTATGACTTGAACTTAAATTTAATTTAATTTAATTAAACATGCACCCCATTAAATCAATGGTATATTTTAAATTAATTAAGTTAAACTTTAAATCAAACCTAAACTAACCTAAAAACGAAAACAAACCTCACATCGAGCAAATTAAAAAAGCTAACATAAACACAAGACAAACATAAATGAAATAAAGAACAACTCTACATATATAAAGATATAATAATATATATATCACATATAACATATAAAAAAGGGATATCGAATATATAAAAAAAAACAGTGTGTATATAAAACCTTACATATGAAATAATGATATATACATATGAACTATAGCATTTTAAAACGGGCTATATATATATATATATATATATATATATATATATATATATATATATATATATATATATATATATATATATATATATATAAAGCCTGCACATTTTTTTTTTCTTTTTGATAAGGTACCCACTGAGCTTTATTATTTGAAAATGGTAAAAAGAACAATGATAAGCATAAGTCTGAAGGAAAAACCAAACAATCGACTGAAAAGGAAAAAACAAAGAAAGACCAAAAGACATGAAAGCTTAAAAAGCTAAAAGCTCAGAAGATCCAGCGAACCCTTGGTCTACTCGCGTGAAGCAAATGAAGCACTAACCAAGAGAAGAGAAGGGTTGTTGCACAACGAGGGCCCTAAGAAGAAAAAACAAGAAAATTTTTCATGAAGGGTCTAACCAGCGACGATCCTCTGCGGCAGCGGAGAGAACTTGTGGAGGCGCGTCTTTGACCCAGAACCTGTCGGCGGCACAAGATTTTCCCACCTGAGTGAGCCATTGCATGCGCGGTTTGATTACCTTTCCGGCCTGTAAAAGAGAAATTACAAACCCGGAACTGACCAGCAACGGACTTTGCATCATGGATTATGGGACGGAGAATTGAGGAGTCATCATCTGTGGAAATCAACTTTTGTACTATGGTCTTAGCATCGCCTTCAATCACCACTTCCTGCATACCCAAATCTCTGGCAAATTGGAGATCCTAGAGAAAAGCCAAAGCCTCTGCTTCAAAAGCAGTACAGATCCTCTCATTCACAAGGTAAGCAGACCCAAGAATTTGGCCTTCATTATCTCGTATTACAACTCCTGAAGATGATAATTTTGTAGCATTGGAGAATTGAGCATCCACATTGACTTTAACGAAAGGAGCAGTTGCTGGAATCCAGTGTACTTCAGAGAGAACATTTGGATGGTCGAGAGTATCAGTGAGAGAATTCAACTCCATGACATAGCTTCGAACGAAGGTAACGACTTCATTTGAGTTTTGTAAAGTACCCTCATGATAGAGCTTGTTTCTTGAAAACCATAAAGCCCATACTCTTACTGCAATTTCTTTGAATTTTGAATGATTGAGATTTAGAAAACACCATTCTAGCCACTCAACAAAGTCCATAGAGGTAGAAGAAATAGGCCATTGATAACCAAGTGACAACCATACTTGATGGGCAAAAAAACAGAGTCGACTCATGTGTGAAATATCCTCAAAGTTCTGCTTACAACGAGGACACAAATTGTCATTGGCAATTCTCTTAATGTATAGGTTTTGCATCGTAGGAGCACAATTGCATGAAAATTTCCATAGCAAAATCTTGATCTTCGAAGGCCATTGGATATTCCAGATTGTATTGTAGAAATTACCACTATAATCTGGAGAAGATGATTGAGCCAACAGTAGACGGTACCTACTACGGACCGAATATATGCCTGTTTTTTCTCCATCCCAGACTTGAATGTCTAGTTGGGGAATTGATGATATTCGAATAGAAAGGATAGCTTCAACATCCTCTTCATTAAACACCGAGCTAATTAAGTCAGTGTTCCATTTTCGTTCCATAGGGTAAAGTAGATCAGACACATAATTAATATGTTGCACCCTAGGAGAAGTAATCTTGCGAGGGGGGGGGGGTAGTGGTAACCACAAATCATTCCACACCGATATTGCTTCACCTGTGCCTACCCTCCAACACAAACCACGTTCTAGAGTTCCTTTGGCACACCAAATACTCCTCCAAATTTAAGATGGATTAGAGCCAAGAGTTGAATCCATGAAATTCGTGCGAGGGTAATATTTTGCACGAAAGATCCGGGCAGCAAGTGAATCTGGATTTTGAATGAGTTGCCATCCTGGTTTCACCAATAGGGCGAGATTAAATTTGCATGTCTCGAAATCCCATTCTGCCATTTTCCTTAGGCTGGCATAAAAATTGCCATGTACACCAGTAAATTCCTCGTTTTCCATCCGACTTTTGGCACCAAAACCGGGCAAAAACGCCTTCTAACACTTTGCAAAAAACTCAGGGGAAAAAGGAAACATGACATTGCAAAAACTAGTATTGCTTGCAATATGGATTTGATGCATACCTCTTTCCCGCCAATAGAAAGAGACTTCGTACTCCAGTGAAGGATATACTTCAGACTTATATCTTTCAAATTGGAGAAAGCTTGTCGTTTATTCCTTCCAACTATAGACGGTAAGCCAAGGTACTTCTCTGGGTTGTTCTGGCTAGACACTTGCAGAATTCGGCAAACCTCATTCCGATTTTCATCAATCACATTGGCTCCAAAGAAAACATTTGATTTTTCGAAATTTATAGTTTGGCCAGAACAATGGAAGTGTGTAATATAGCTTGAGAGATGTTGCCCCTAAAGTATTAGCTTCACCGAAGATCATGCTGTCGTCTGTAAAAAGAAAATGAGCAACTAAGGGAGCACCTCTTGTCACTCGGATTCCATGGAGGGAATTGGATTGGGATGCTTGCCGAAGCAAAGCTGATAATTCTTCGCTGTATATCAGAAATAAATAGGGACCAAGGGGGTCACCTTGGCGAAGACCTCTTGTAGGAAGAAAACAATCCCCTGCCGATCCGTTAATCACAATCGAGTAAGAAGCTGAGGTGATACAACCCATTATGCAATCAATCCATCTATTCGCAAAACCCATCTTTCGTAGCATCATAGTGATAAACGGCCATTCGGCTCTATTGTATGCTTTACTCATATCAAGTTTTAAAGCGAAAGAGCCATGCCGACCAGTTCTTTTGTTGCGAAGGTAGTGTAAAACCTCATAGGCAGCCATAATATTATCAGATATGTATCTTCCTGGAATAAAAGCACTCTGGGCACTCTGGGCCTCGTCGATGCAACAGTCTAAAACTCCTTGAAAGCGGTTGGCAACCATCTTAGAAATTATTTTGTAGAGGACATTACAAAGGCTAATAGGTCTAAACTGTGACATGTTAGACGGATTATTTACCTTCGGAATTAAGACAATGCGAGTAGCATTGATGTCGGCCAAAGATAGATTTCCTCTAAGAGCTTCAATACAATAATCAGCCACCTCCGAGCCAATAACATTCCAAAAACGCTGATAGAAGATTGCACCCAAGCCATCTTCCCCACATGCGTTTAGAGGGCTCATGGAGCGAACTGCATTATACACCCCCTCGTGTGTGTAATCCTTCAGAAGACTTTCGTTCAAGGAAGGTGTGATGCACTGAGCAACCCCCCTCCAGAATAGGCGAGGCATCTCCCACACCTTTGGAAGAAAATAAATCCTGAAAATACTCAGTTGCCGCATTTTTTATATCTTCTTCCGACTCAAAAACAGCTCCGCCATCTCCGGTAAGTTTAGAAATTTTGTTCGTGCGACGGCGACTTGATGCAAAATTGTGGAAGAAATTAGTGTTCCTATCTCCAAACTTGAGCCAATTTGCCCGAGCTCTTTGCTCCCAGTAGATTTCTTCTCTATCTGCTTCCATATTCAGACCCAACTTAACATCGGTGATTTCAGCTAGAACCTCATCCGATGGTTGACTCTCATTTAGTTCTTGGAGCCTTTTATGAAGATCATTCACAGTAAGCTTCTTCTCTTTTTTTAATACGTTTGAACCACGCCTCTAAACCAAGACAAACAAGCTTTAGTCTTTCCGGAACAGCAACATGAGTGGACTGCCAGATTTGTTGCACCTCAATTTCACAAGATGGTTCGAGCAGCCATGAAGCTTAAAACGGAAAGGGAATATTCTGTCTTTGCTAATGGCTCTGCCGTCTGTGTTCAATAATAACTGACAATGGTCCGAAAAGGAATGAGACATGAGAAAGGGTAGAGTCAGGAAACATACCATTCCAAATCGAATTTGCAACCCCCGGTCAAGTCTTTCTCTTATGTTGTTATGGGCGAACCAACATTATAACCATTATCTTCTAGTGAGCAATCCGATAATGCCTCACGAAAGCCTTGCATCTGGCGATCACTTCAGACACGACCACCACTCTTCTCGAAAGAAAACATCAATTCATTAAAGTCGCCTATGACCAGCCAAGGGATGGATGAAGAGTCATTAAGGTGACGCAAGAGATTCCAGGATTCAGTTCGGTTCCTTTCTTCTGGGGTACCATAGAAACCTGTGCACCTCCAAGCTGAACCATTAGAGTCATCATCAATAAATACATCAGTGTATCGTGAAGAAAAGGATCCAAGAGTAACTGAGCAATTGATTTTCCACCCTAAAGATAAGCCACCACTACTACCATTTGCATTTACATCAATACCATTTTAATAGCCACAAAACTTACGAACTTTTGCCATCTTTGAACTCTGTAATTTTGTTTCAATCAGAAAAATTACAGAGGGGTTGATGTCTCGTAGCGTGTGCCGGAGACGTCGAGTCGTCCGGGACTTCCCCAGGCCTTGAACGTTTCAGCTCAAGAGTTTCATTGTGTTTGGCTGGCCTGCATAGCAGAACCTGCCGATTCATTAAAAGATGCATCAGGCGAATCAAGATCAGAAATAGCTGAAGCAGTGAGTTGACGACGTTGGCGTTTCGAACCTTCCAAGAAAGAATCCGAATTTTCCTCCTGCTCAATTGCAATAACCCCGTCACCACCATTAATACGACCTTCCATAACTTGAGTTGACATCAGATCATTATTAACGGGATAAATTGGAGCCACAATAATAGAATTTGAAGAACTTTCCACTGTTGACTTGCTTTTTATGTTCTCTCTCCCTTGATTTATGTCATTAAACAAAGGAGAAATCTTGCCAGATACAATTTCCCTTGAATCCCGAAATTGCTGCATTTACGGTCTAGATTGGGGAAAAGTCAAAACTTGTTTCCTCCCTGAGCCATCTACTGGAGATTGAGATTCCTCCCAGAGGCTTCCAAACATTTGCAAGTGGCTCGCATCGAAAGGACATGGATGACACTTGTGGTAAGAAAGCGGCCAACGAAACACCTTTTAAACGAGATCCCCACAGTTTTATTTTCAGGTTCCACTTGGATCTCACTATCTTCATCGTCCTCCAGCGAAAGATTCTGCTAAATTATCTTCAAAAGCCGGATCCATGATACTACAAATTGAAAAGATCAAGAAACAAAGGGGGAAAACGTGCTAATAAGCAGAGAAAAGATCAAGAAAAACTATTTATATAAATTTTGATAGGTTAAATTTTTAGATGTCCCTGCACATGTTATATTACATTCTATACTATACTATACATAACTAGGTACTAATATATATACACGCACCTTATATCTATATTTAATATATATATATACCTATTATATACTATTTATATGTTTGATAGAAGTAATATACATATATCACACTATACATATATTGTATTAAATACAAAAGAACATCAGCCACATCAAATATCAACATTTAAAGGACTGAAAATTAAAGAAAAAAATTACAGAGCTGAAAAATAAATATGCATAATGATAGGGGTGAACAAGGAGATATACCATTGGACTGAGGGTTAAAATAAAAAAAACAAGAATTTTGGGGGACCAAAATGTATTAACCCATTGAAAAATAAATTTAAATTTGGACAAGAGGCTTAATCGAAAGCATTTTTAGAAAGCAAGGGACGATAGAGATAATTTTGAAAGATGGAATGGCCAAAAAGTTAGGGCGAAAACGCAGGATGGCTCAAAGGTAATAAAACTATTTTTTAATGTCGATTCTGCACAAAAAGGGATGAAGTTGCGATTTTTGAAAAAAATTTGGGGACCCTGGGAGAAAATAAAAAAGGCGGAATGGCCTCCGTGTGTAATAAGGGAGACACGGAGGGATTTATGGCGATAATAACCCGTTTTTAAATCCTAAAAATAATATAAATAGACTTTATTGGTCTAAAACTTTCCCTTTTGGGCCATTTTAAGAACTGAGCTCTCCCCAACTCTTTACCTTTTTTTTTGTTCTGCTAGGGCTTAACAAACCCAAAAACCATCGCATTTAGTAGTGACAGCCGTCGTTACTGCCGTTTGAAACCTAAAAGCCACCTCTTTTCGAACCCTTAAAATCAGGATTTGGTCTTAAATCTTAAAAAATGAACAAAACCCCCTCATTTTTGAGAAAACAGTTTCGAAAGGTGCATTTTTCCTTTAAAAACGATCCAAAAAGACTCTTTGTTCAAAGATCTCCTTTCTCTAATAGCTGATTCACTTCGCCCTGCCCCAAAAGAAACCATGAAACTTATCATCGAAAGGGGAGAAGAGCGACGAAAAGGTAAAAAGCTCAAACCCTAACTATAATGTTTATGTTTATATTTATGCTATGAAAACTAAAGAAAATACCTCTAAAACTTTTGTTTTTTTTTGTATTGCTCTTTCTCGAAAACCCCGAATGGGTTTTGTTACCTCTCTAAAAGTATTGTTTTTAATATCAATCTTACAATGCTTTTGCTTGTTTTTAGGTACATTTAGTTGCATTAGGATGTTAAAACCATGAATTTGCATAAGGAGTTTAGAATTCTGACTATGCTAGTGTGAAAGGTTGTTTTGTTGGCAATTTTGCAAATTTGGCATAGTATTTGGCTCAAAAAAGCAACACAGGAAGGAATGCCAGAGAGAATGCCGAGTGTTATTGGCACGGATAGACCAAACAATGCCAAGCACCGGTTGGCAGAGAAGTGAACTTGATGCCATGCCAAGAAGCTGTTGAACTCCGAAAAAATAGGACAAGATCAGGCTCCAAAAAGATAGCAATTGAATCAATCTCCGAAAAATAGCAGATAAGATGGTGCTAAGATTGGTTGGCAGATTCATGCCAAGCTTGGATGCCAAGGCAACGTCGGCAGTATGGCGTCAACTTTAAGCTGATCAGCTCCCATTCAAATTTGGATAAGATAATTATCTCTTATCCCTTCAGCATTTAAAATTCAAATGAGGAGCTTATCCTATCCATTCCTTGCACGCCTATTTAATGACAAACCAAGCAAGCATTCGATGAGTGGGTTTTTGGGGATTTTTGGTGGTGCTTGATCGTGAGTGATTAGAGTGAGGAGTTGGAGTGCGACAATTGACAATCGGCCGCACCAAGGAGGGAGGTTTGACCAGCTTGGCCGAGAGCCTAGATTTTGAGGGCTACATCGAGAGACCTCGCCTATCTCTTGTTTTAAGTTGTTTTGGATTTTTTTTAATAATAGTTGGTGGGAGGTTCGACCAAGGAGTTGGAGTTTATGGTTTTTTAGTTAAATCCCTCACCATGAACTAATCTAATAGTTGGTCGGGGATGTTTAGCGTTGAACGCTATTTCATGTTTTAGTTTTTAATAATAAATCTGCCTTGGCATTGTTTTATATATTTGACATACTTTAATGTTTCCTAAATACTATGCCAAGCGAGAGGTGCCACTGTTAGCCTATTGCTCCTCAATATCTTAACAGACTTGGGGTGACAACGATTAAGTTGTTCAATACTGAGGAGAGGAGCTTCGAGAGAAGTCGTTCAAGTAGATGAACTTACTTTGGGAGTGAAATCTACCCCTTTGGAGTATAGATTGGATCTTAATCAAACTGGTTTATTTAAAAGCATGCACTATAGAGATATATGGGTTTTTTCATGATCAATTTAGGGTAATGACCATTGAGAGAGGCTTTGCTAATTTTGAATCTGCTCGGCAAACAATGCCATGACAGGTTGTTATTAAAGGCTGGCACGACATGAATAACGTGAAAACCAGGCATTCCCTGCCAACGCTCATCATTCATTAAAACACCTTCCTTGCCAACGTCTTTACTTTACTTTTATTTCTTTTCTATTCAATTATTTCAAAAACCAACGTCAAATCAAAACAACTTTTTCTCAAGGCAAGTAACAATCAAGGCAAGCGAATTCCAAGTCAATCTCTGTGGGATCGATACTCAGCTTAACTATTGTATTACTTGCAGACCGTGTATACTTGCACGCAAAAGACTCATCTTGGCACTATTTTATACTTTTCCAATACATATCTTCTGCACTTTTGCCAGCATTCATTTAGAGAGTCTACAAGTTTTTGGTGCCATTGCCGGGGATAGCGACGAAATTTATTGCTTTAATTTTTACTTGTTTTTTTGTTTTCATTTTACTAACTTTATTTTTTTTATCATTATTTTTTTCCTTTTTAGGAAAGCTACAAAGAAGAGTATGGACAGCCACATATGGTATGATGATGACTACATTTTCCCCACTTATGACTACTAATATCCAACTCCAAGAGCTATCTATGAGCAAAGACGATATGAAAAGCATGAAGAGGATGCCTATACAACACTCTCGGCACAGATTTCAGAATTGAAAAATATGATTACATCAATGCAAATGCCTAACAAGTTCAGCAAAAGGCAAGCAACACCCGTTGCTTGTGCATATTGTAGAGGATGCCACTCGTTTGACAATTGCCCCTTCAACCCTAATTCCTATTGTTACACGGGGCATTGTAATGTGAACAACCTTTCCTCCTACAACTTCAACCAATGATGGAACCAGAAGCAAAATATTTTTTGGAATAATCAAGACGATGATTATTTTTATGCACCTAACAACTTTGCTACACCACCAGACTTCAAACAAATGCCATCCCAAGGCAACATTCTTCATGAGAAATCAGCGACAGATCTTTATGGATCCAACGGATCATTTTCCATGGTAGAATTGCCTTCAGAAATGCCGATGCACAACAATCCACCTCAAGAGCAAACAAATTACATTGGAGACGCATTTGAATATGCCATGGATGCTATGAGAGGCTTGGAAGAACAAGTCAAAAGTCTTGCAAATACCGTGAATAACATGCCTCAAGAGAACGAGATAGAGCTTCCATCAAGGCAGCAAGAGGTGGCAAACGCTTCGGTTGGTGGTAACAATCAGAATGCCATGGCAACGCTACATCAACAAGCTGTCAATTTTCTTCTTCCACCTGCTCCTCAAGGAATTCATAATCAACATTACGAGTATCAGATTTTTCCTAACACATTTGAATCACTAGATTATACTGATGAAGAGTATTCCACAACAGGTACATTGGACTCATTAGTGGTGCCAAGTCCGATGCCAAGACAGAAGGGGATTCTGAAGTTCCAAACTAAGAAGATGAAGGCAATCGGCCAATTATTTGCCAGGAAGAGAAATCAGTGCCAGCAGGTGAACCCAAGGATGTAGAGAAAGAAGAGGCAAAGGCTGATGATGTCATACCACTATTTGATGCCAAACCTCCAGAAGCTCTGCCATGTGATATTGATGCTCGGCAAAAAGGGTGAGAACAAAGCAAAGCTGTCACTCCCCTAAATGGCAACCAAGTCAAGATTTTAACATGTGAAGAAAAACCAATTGTTTGCCATGCGAATAAATCAATGCCAGCAGAAGAAACCAAAGAAGTTGAGAAAGGGAAAGCAAGCATCAACAATGCCAGATCTGAATCTGATGCCAACACCACCACGACAAAACCAGTGGAGCCAGTAATTGCCAACCCTGCATTGGTAATACAAATAAATGTCACTTTTAATGTTGACAAATCTCTTAAGTGTGCAGATGAACCTGAAGAATGCCATGCAGTTGAGCCAATGGAATCCATTTTAGATAAAAACCTGGCATTGACTTTCCAGTGAATAAAAGCTGATGCCATTAAACATAAGTACGATGGCAACACAATCGAGCGAGAGAGAAGATCGATTTTGGTTAGGACTGATGCCATGAAGTGAGGTGTGCTTAGATAGCTAGTTACTTGAACAAAAAGTAGAGTCCAAATGGTAGAAAATGAAGAACTGAAGTAAGAGATTTTGGCCATAATAATAATGCCAGAGATGGTGACGCCAGAAATTGAAGATTTACCTAAGAATGCTATGGAAAGTCTGGAGCCGGTTGAGGATACATACACCTCGGCATAAAATGAAACAGAAGGACCACAGTCTAAGCACTACTGGATGCTGAATTCAATCAAAGATTTGATAAGCCTACATGGAAGAGATATTTTGGTTTTTCGAGGTGGTTATTCAAAACCCCAATGGCAAAACATTCTCCTTTGTTGTGCAATCTAGAGTTTGGAATGATCAAAGGAAAGTAATTCTTTGGCTTTCTATGTTGGTTATTTAAACCAAATATTGCCACAACCTACCATCCACCAACCAATAGCCAACGTTTAAAGCACTACATGGAATATGATCGGAACAATGCCAAAGAGGTGATCACCTTGGCAGAGATAACATGAAAACACCATCGGGTTTGAATTTTGTAAATATTAGGATAGTTATTTTTCTTTGTTTTTAGGTTTCAAGGTTTTTAATAGTTTTAGCCTATGTTGTTTTTTGTTTTTATTCCTTGTCTATGTTGAAAGGTTTTCTTTGAGTTAATGTAGAATCAGTATGCCAGGAACAATGTTAGGAGTAATGCCAATGAAAGACTTGGCATGTGTCGATGCCATAATAGGAGAATTCTACGTGCCAAGCACAATGCCAGAGCAGCTTGGCGTGCAATGAACTGAAAAACGAAAAGAGGAGATAAACCTTAGTTTGATCGGCCCATTAGATAAGAGGGAGTATTTTTCTTTTAATTTAAACCCCAGCAGCCCAAAAATTGGATTGAAATTTAAATTTAATCCAACCACCTTATCACTCCAATCTTTACCAAATCTTATCACTTACAACCTTATCACTTTACCCTCTTTTCAAATCAAATCTTTTTACCTTCCATCATTATCCCTATTTACTCAGTTACAAACCCCATTAAACTTCCCAAACTTTTCACTTCCCTTTCCATAACGGAATTTAAAGAACCCAACACTCTCTAAATTTTCCACTTTTCTTTTCAAACAAGAACCAAGCTTTACAACGTCTTTTCTTCTTCTTCTTCCTTGATTCAAAATTAGTCCAAATTCTTACACGTTTCTAATGACTTATTCTTCAACCCCTTTCAACCGATTTTTCAATGAGGAGACCCGTAAAAAGTTTGAAGCTAACTTTTCTTCAAGATCTTTTTGCTATGAGAAACACTTCGATTTCAAGACGGATACAAGCATTGGCTTCCCTCCAGAATTTATGGCAATAGTTGACAAGCACAAGTAGAATCTGTTTTGCTAGCAAGAAGGGGAGATTTATGCCACCATTGTTCAAGAATTCTACGCTCATCTTGTGATCAAGGATTCACTCTTCTTGATGATTCGAGGTAAGTGTGTGCATTTTGATGAGGGGTATATTAACAATATGTTTGAATTGGATGGTGCAAGGGATGAATATTTTGATTATGCCGATTCAATGAATGCTGCCAAGAGAAAGAAGTTACTGCCAGATTTGTGTGAGCCTGGTATGGCATGGACAGTGTCATCGAAGGGCCACCAAACGGTGAAACGATTGGCATTGAAACATCAACCGAGAGGATGGAATCACTTTATAAAGGCCAATCTGATGCCTACAACCCCATAATAAGATCATCTCAGAAGAAAGGCTGATATTATTGCACTCCAACATGATGGGGTGCAAGATTAACGTGGGCAGGCTCATCATCGATGAAACTTATAAATGTGCAGCAAGAGGTAATGGAAATTTGTTCTTTCCTTTGTTAATTTCTAACATTTGCTTGCTCCATGGTGTGCCAAAGCTTGATACAGATAAAGGTCAAAGGAACAATAATCACAGTTGCTATCTGGAGAAATCTCACTGCTGCCGAGCCATAAGACAAAGGCAAGGGGAAGGCAAAAGTGCCCACGCCAAAGCCAAACGTGTTAAAGGCAGTGCCAGACACCATGCCAGCTGGTTCACTGGCAGTTCTGTCTCAAATTTACCATCTCCAGGAGATCATTCTCCGAAAGCTAGAGAAAGCCGAGGAGCTCAATGTCAAAATGCGACATTACATACAAGCTAGGGATGTTGTAATTAGGGAGACTCTTAAAAAATTGTCCACCGATTTTGTGCTAGAATTTCTATTGAATTGATATTCTTGCTTTTGTCGCTTCAACCTTTGTGGGAATGGTGGTGGAAGTCGTATATCTTCAATCCTTCTGGAACTTGATTGACGGCATTGCCGGGGCAACTGGAGTTGCTGAGGCATCATCAACTGGGGTTGTCGTGGAATCCTTATCGATGGTTGCCGCGGCATGCTGCTTTCGAGCATGCTTATAGTTGGTTGCCGCGGCATCGTCAACTGGGTAGCCGTGGCATTTCTTGGTTCAGCATTTGAGGCTTTACTGTTGAGTTCATCTTGTTCTTTTTGTGGAGTTTTGTTTGATGAGCGAGCTTGAGCCTCTTTCAGTTGCCGACTACTTCTAGTGGTGATTGCCTTACATTGCCCGTGTCCAGTTCCTCTTGTGACTTCAGTATCACTGGGTAAACCTCCTTGCGGTCTAGTATTCGAGTTTTGAGCAAATTGTCCGACTTGAGTTTCCAATGATTTGATTGTCGCCTCATGGTTTTGCAATCTCATCTTGGTCCTGTTAATAAAAGCATCAGTTATTTTTATGAAGTTACTATTTTCAGCCATATAAGATTCAGTTTTCAACATAAAAGCATTGAGAGAATTTTCCAAAGAACTAGATGTTGTTGGTTGTTGCTGCGGCAACTGTTGCCATGGCATATTCTGCTGGAATCCCGATGCTTGTGCATTCTGATTGTTCTGGTTTAGAGCATTGTTGAGATTACTCCATGAAAAATTTGGGTGCTTCTTCCAAGCTGGATTATATGTGTTGGACATCATATTGTTGTTCCGATTGTAATTCCCCACATAAAAGCTGGATTCTGCATATATTCAGAAGAATTATGGTTACCACAACATAACTCACAAAAGGAATCTACTACCTTGACCTCATGTATGTTGTTTTGTTTCTGCATGTTCTAGACCATCTTGGTTAGAGTGGCCAATTGTGCCAAAATTGAATCTGATGATCCTAGTTCATGTATTGTGGCTTGGCGTCTAACTCCTCATCTTCTAGCAGACGAGAACTGATAATCATTCTTGGCGAGCCTGTTTAGAATTTGCATTGCTTCCTCTGGCAACTTATCTAGGAGTATGCCGTTTGACGAGGCATCTAGCATCATCCTTGTTGGTGTATTCACAGTGTTGTAAAACATTGTTACTTGTGTCCATATTGGGAATCCGTGTAGGGGGCATTTGTGTAGAAGTTCTCTATATCGCTCCGAAGCCTCGTACATGGATTCATCATCTGCATGCTGAAAAGCAGTAATTTCATTACGAAGCTTATCAGTCAAATTTGTAGGATTAAATCGAGCATGTAAATCATGACAAAGATTGGTCCAAGATTCTATTGATCCGGCAGGAATACTATTCAACCATGCTTTCGCCCTATCCCCCAGTCAATAGGGGAATAATCTTAGCCGTAAAACATCTGGGGTGACTCCTTGTATTTCGAATGAGTTGCAAATCTTGAGGAAAGATTTAAGATGTTGCGTGCATCTTCAGTTGTTGAGCTGCCAAATTGACCAATTGTGTTGATCATATTGAACATCATCGGTTTCAACTCAAAGTGGTCGGCTTCAGTTTCAGGTGTGACAACTCCTGGATTAAGTCCTTCAAGATCTTCCTTTAGATAGTCTCGAATAGTTCTGTTTCGTGCAAAAATCACTTCTCCTCCTGGTGAAACATCCTGATTTATATTTCAGTTTTGATTAGCCATTGCTACTCTTAACTTTTGTCTGAGCCTTTGCAAGGTTCGTTCAATTTCTGGATCAAAGGGATATTTTGGTGTAATCGGTCTCGCCCTGGTCATATACCAATGCAAAACCAAAGTTTGTTAACCCTTCGAATCTTAAACAATAAAAATAAAAAGTGCAAGAAAATAAAAACAAAGTCGCTATTGCCAATGCCTGGCAACGGTGCCAAAAACTTGTTACGCGTAACAAGTGCTTCGCAATTGTATAAGTGTACACGCCACAAGTTATAGTATAAAAGATATCATCTCCACAAGGATTGATGCCACTTCAAGAATTCAATCTTTTGCACTGTAAAATGTAAAAACACAAGTAGGTGATTGTAGGAGTTTTAACTAACAACTAAACTAGAAAGCAATAAAGTAAAAGAAGATGTAATCAAAAGAGAGGGAATAGGCCAGGTTATCATGAGTTGAGGTGTGATAGCTAATTGGATCGTCTTGGTAAAAGAGTGCAAGGGCAACTCAGTTGTCGTGGAAACTTGCGCAGCTGGGTTGCCTTGGCAACTAATCGAACGGTTTCCTGGGCAACTGGCTGGGCGGCTGGGAAGCAACTTCAAGATTCGATAGAGTGTTCTTCAATGGTTTCTTCTTATCCCTAAGTCGAAACTCTAGCTATTTGTGCATGCCTTGACAATACATCCCTGCGTGAATCAAGGGTGAACAACAACCAATCTTGCACTCCTCTTAGCCGTTGAAATCCTTAACTTATTCCTAAGCCGAATTAATCTTCACCATCGATAGATTGCATAAAGACCATACTCATTCGTTTCTTGAATATAACTCTCCTCACATTAGATAAATAGATAGAATCACGAGATCCTCTCCCAATTCACTCGCAAATAAGAATAAAAACCAAGAATGAGTAAACCTTGAATTGAAAGTGCAAACTCTTATTACCTAAACAAAATCCAATTTTTTCTCACAACCACAAAACACAATAACCTTAGCCAAATAGATTTAGTTCATGGCTAGGTTCAAAAGAAACACAAAACAAAGAGTCCCTAACATAAACCTAATCGAACAAGAAAGAAAAAGATGAAGAATGGTTGAAAGCTTCTTGCAAATTTCTCTCCCCTTTTCTTACACCTCCTTGAGGTGACGGCTTGGTCCTCAATTTATAGGGCTAGGTCAAGGTCTTTCTTGAGGAGGAAGTTAAGTTGGAATTAAATACTTTTAAAGAATATAATTCTTTATTATATTTAAATTCCTTCTAGATCTTCTCCTATCTTCTTGGGATTTAATTTCTCTTTGACCGCTTCATGGAAATCAAACTCCTTTGGGATTTAACTTTGCTCCACGTGATCTTGGGTTTATCTAGTCATCAATTTCGGCTGCCATATCATCTTATCCCTTATCGACAATTGCCCTGGCAACTAGCTCGGCATCTCCTTCATGCACTGTCCTGGCAACTGCGTCGGCATCTCCTTCTTGTATTACCCTGACAACTGGTTCCAGCCTTGCTTTGGCAAGTGATTCTGCACACACAAAAATAACTATCGGCAACACCCTTTTTCCACAAAATTAAGCAAAATATGATATCAAGCTTAACCACCAAGGAAACAATGCAAACATGCATGAATGGCTAATAATGCAACTATTATGAGCCTAAGTCTAGCAATAATATGAATAAAAAGGGTGAATAAAATAGTACTTTTAGACACTTAACAAAACTCTCTCGGGTGAACTACAGGCTAAGGCTAAGGCTCAGGCTCAGGCATCTTAAATTGGATAAAAACCAGATAAAATGTGACATTACAGGCTCAGGCATATCAATACGGGTGGTGTCATACCGGTACTACAAGGCATCTTTAGGGTAATATTAACCTAGGCGTAACGGTACGGGTGGTGTCGTACCAGTACAGACTTGCAATATTGGTATAAGGCATTAAGGCGTACCGATACTGATATAGAGGTACCGATACACCAAATTAACACTGGAATTTTACTGTAGCATAGGTACCGGTATGGGTGGTGTCGTACCGATACCCGTTGATGAGTTAATTTGGGAATTTATTAGTCAATTGGGAGATGAACTGAGAGATCTAGTTCAATCTTCCTAGGAATCCTCGGACTTCCTTTTGTGTTTGAGGCGGCGGGAGATCCTGAATTGTCTTCACCTAAGAGTTTTCTGGACGTAACTGCAAAGGTACACTTGTCCAGGTTGAGTTTTAACTAGTACTTTCTTAATCTTTGGAAGAGCTTTCACAGATTTTTATGTGCTTATCTTTGGTCTGAGATTTGTATATCATATTATCCACGTACACCTCGATCTCCTTATGCATCATGTCATGGAATAAGGTTACCATGGCTCTCTAATAAGTTTCCCTAGCGTTCTTCAACCCAAAAGGCATTACCTTATAGCAAAATGTGCCCCACATGGTCACGAAAGTGGTCTTTTCCATATCTTCGGGGTGTATTTTAATCTGATTATACCCCAAAAAGACATCCATGAATGAGAACAACGAATGCCCCACAATTTTGTCAACTAGAGTATCAATGTGAGGCAAAGGGAAATTGTCCTTGGGGCTTGCCTTGTTGAGGTCCCTATAATCCACGCACATGCGCACCTTCCCGTCCTTTTTGGCATTGAGACTATATTGGCTACCCATTCTAGGTATTTGGCAACTTTTAGAAATCTAGTCTCAAATTGCTTCTTTATTTCTTCTCTAACCTTCAGCAACATGTCTGTTCTCATCCTTCGAAGCTTTTACTGGACAGACTTACATTCTGGACTAATAGGAGGCTTGTACACCACAATATATGTGTTTAAACCCGACAATATTGGTATGTCCATGCAAATACATCTTTGAATTCTAGAAGCAGTTCCACCAAATCTCGTCTAACTTTTGAAGATAAGGTAGTGCCGATCTTCACCTCTTTCTTTTCCTCACCGATTCCCAAGTTCAAGACTTCTAACTCTTCTTGATGTGGTAGAATCTATTTCTCCTCACTTGCCATCAGTCTCAACAATTCATATGGGAGCTCATATTCTACCTTGTCACCTTCTTCATCGATTTCTGCTGAGACACGGGTTGTTCAAAATCTACCCCAGGATTAGATTCAGAATCATTCATACAGTTAATATTTAGGGGTCTGCATGAGTTTGAAAATACATATTAGGAATAGGAACGAATAGTTTATGAAATGAATAAATAATAAACAAATAACTAATGAATGAAATGAATGTTATGTTTGCCATTTGAGAAAGAGATATGGAAAATATCATTTTTCATTAAAAGCAAATAAAGATAGACATAGCCGCCCTTTTACAAAAGATCCATGTTACTCTCGGGAAAAAGAAACAAGGTTGTTTTGAGCATTACTTTGATTTGGACCTAAAAACTATAGGCATGTCAACACAGGTCCAATTGTTGAGCTTTTCCCCTGTGAAGCATGGGCAGATCTTGGCCAAAGGCTAGATAGTCTCGTTACCCTCAGAGATCACATTAACATCCATCACTTCCAAAGCTTCACTGATCAGCTCTTCGTTGAGAAACTTCTTATTCTCTTAGTTGGCTTATTGCACCTTTAATTTGGGGTTCACTACCCCATCGAACACAAAAAAACTTTTAATGTCGGTATAAGTCATGGGCCCCTACAGATTGTCTTCCCCTATGAGCCGAGCCTTCTTTTGTTATTCTCTCTTCTTCCACTCTTGTTTTCTTTGTAAGAAATTGGGCTTATAGCCTAGCCCAAAATGATCATTCTTGCTGATGACACCTTTAACCCACAGACGTCCTTGCAAATTTCTTCCCAAGCCTTTTCCCTTCTTTGCTCCTATTCCTAAAGTCTCTGCCATCACAATCTTGGTACAGTTCGATAGCCTAGGGCATAGAATCTTGTTCCCTTCGGTAACGAAAGTAGCATTGATGAACTCTAAGGCCCTAAAGGAACATTCCACTGCCTCTTCATCGGTCGAAATATATGGTGCATCAAAACTCACCGAAGCGATGATGTCTTGCTCGGCGTTAACTGTCACTAGCTTCCCTTTAATAACAAACTTTAATTTATGTTGTAAAGATGACGACACAACACCGATAGAGTGTATCCATGGCTTTCCCAACAGACAATTATAGGATAGCCGAATGTCCATAACCACAGAGTCGACAGTATAATCACTCGGGCCAATGAGCACGGGTACTTCAATTTTCCCGACAACATCTCGTTGGGTCCCATCAAATGCTCATACTATATTCTGACAAGGTTTCATATGTGAGCTGTCGAAGGGCAGCCGTTACAAAGTAGCCAAAGGCATGACATTCAAGGCGAAGTTGGCAGTACATGGCCTTTACAATGGGCGGTGATGTTTAGAGCCTTGGTGGACCCCATAACCCCCTTCGAAATCTTGTCATCATTGAAGGTAATGTAATTATCGGCAGTGATATGGCCGATTATTCGAACTAGCTTGCTGACTGAGATATCACATGAAATGAAAGTTTGGTTTAAAACCTTCAACAGTGCTTCACAGTGTTTTTTGAGCTTAGCAGGAGGCCAAGCACTGAAATTCAGGTTGGTTTCTTTCTGAGTTGCTCTACCACACTGTACTCGATGTGCTTTAAAAACTTCAAAAGTTCTTGAGCTTGAGCCTCAATTATCGGCTCATTAATTTTCGGAGGTGGCTCCTCTTCGAATATCTTCTCAGTTTCAGACTCGTTTACTTTGCCTTTACCCCTCTGCTCCTCCACTGCCTTTGAAGTTTTTGGAGCGTAACACCAACCACTCCTTGTAAAGTGCCCAACCTCACTTGCTGTCTCGAGGTTTGGCTTCCTCGGCTCTTCTTGAGCAGGCTTTACTTTCGCAACTAACTTTTGACCTTCTTGTGAACTTGAACACCCCGGTATTGAAACATTGGCGGTGTAATTCCATGGGACCATTCGAGTATCCTTAAAAGAAAAAGATGTTGGGGCAAAAATTATGATTTTAGGGGCCACCTTAGAGCTTTCTTCTTGGGGTGTGCTCTTTTCACTTGGCTTGAAATCAAGGACAAAAGGTCTTCTTGTGCTATACTTGGTGTTCAAGATGTCCGAGGTGCATACTTCTGATTCCTTCCTTTTTCTTCTCAAAGAACTCAATTTCTTTATTATCCATCAGTTTCTGAACCACCTGACGGAACTCTCCACAATCTTGAATCTCATGATCCCCTGATTGATGATATTCACAATATGGGCCACAATCATTCTTTACGATCAACATCCATAATTCAATGAGGCGTGCCATGCACAATTGCTGAAAAACCCACCTCAAAGGGGACTTTAATTTGGACACACTCACATTGGCTTTTCTGGTGTACCCTTTTTCCACAGCATTTAGTCCCTAACCTCCATGGTTAGGTAGGGGATTGTTGGCAGTATTTGGTTCTCCCAACTATAATACTTCAGTTTTTATCAAATTTTGGATGAACTTCTTGAATGCCACACAATTCTCAATCGAATGCCCCAAAACATTGGCATAGTATTCGCAGTGTACTTTGGGGTCATACCACGCTGGGTAAGGTGGGTTGAAAGGGGTGACATGGTAGGGACGAACCAAGTTCGCCTTGTACAGCTGTGAGTATAGCTCCTTGTAAGAAATAGGCAAGGGGGTTTCTTACCTTTTTTTTGGGCCCTCTACTTCTCTTTTACTGAAATTTTGGGGATTCTCGGCTGTAGCTTGGGGCTGGATATGGTGAGGTTCTTGACGGCCTCATAGGTACTTGCATGGTTAACCTCATGATCTTTTTCCTTATACTATTTTTGTGACGGTTCTCCTCCGTCAATTCTTCCACTCTTGATGGCTGATTCGATGCGTTCGCCGATCATTACCATGTCCACAAAATTACTAATAGGATTACTGATCAAACGATCATAGAGTGTCCCTTTTAGCAAGTCTATGAACATCGGAGCGATCTCATTCTTACAAAACGGAGGCTAAACTTGCGCTACCACATCACGCCATCTCTAGGCATATTTACGGAGGCTCTCATTGCGTCTTTGCTCTATCCCTTGCAATGAAAGTCGATTGGGGACCATGTCAGTTATGTGCTTGTATTGGTCGGTGAAAGCATTGGCTAAATCCTTCCATGACTTAATTGGAGCCTGTGTTAGCTGATTGTACCAACTCGTGGAAGATCCCACCAGGCTGTCTTGGAAATAGTGGATCGGCAACTTTTCATTGTCAGTAAACCCCATTATCTTGCGGAAAAACTTAGGTATATGGGTAGTGGGGCAATTCATCCCACCGAACTTCTTAAATTTTGGGGTCTTGAACTTGTACGAGATCTCTACATCCGGGACCAAACTGAGTTCTCTAGCATTCACCCCATAAGAACCTTCCTCATCCTCATTTACCTGGAATTTCTTTTCAAGATCCTTCATGGTTTCTTCCAACTGTTTCAAGAATTCCGCCTTTACTTGATTCAGTTTTTCCAACTCATCAAAATTTGGGATGCTATCCCTGACATTTTTGGTATTTCCAAAGGTCACGCCCGGTTGAGCATGGGCAGAGGCACCATCCTGATGAGATGAAGATACCCCTTACAGAGGTTTCGGTGTAGGGTTGATGAAGAGGGGGGTTTTAAAGATCGAGGAGTACGAAGGATCTCCCGAGTTCTGAGTAAGGATTTCAACAACACCCTTTCATCTTGGGTCTTCTCCCCGACTGAGTTGCAACATCTGAGATATTTCATTCATCATATCTTGTTGGGATTTGACGATGGTGTCCCTCAATTCTTGATGTGCTCGTTCTAACTGACCCCTAAGATCAGCTTTTAACTTGGCAAAGTTCTCGTCCATTATCCTTGCTTGCAAACAAGTGCGATATGGGTCTGAAATGATTGCAATTTATCTTTTAAATTCTATCACAACATTCTCATTATTAATTTCATTGTATAATCAATTAATGCAAATTATATGTGTTATGCGATGCATGGGACAAATGATAAATAAAATGCAAGAATATATGCAAATAAATGCATTGATTCCGTTGGTGATCACCCTTGAACAACTTTCATTGGATATTAACAAGGTTCTCATTACAAAGTGAGAAAAATAAACTCCTATAGATATGCCCTGGCCTTAACTCCTAGCTCCTAGATAGATTCAACTAGCTGGATGAACCTATGTGCCTCTTCCATGCCTGGAGCTACGAGAAGACGGAGAGCTTTGGCTTTCGCGGCTAGGTTCCTCACATGCTTAATGACTTCTTGCACTTGGACCATCAGGGTAGTGTTATACTGGTCTCGATCCTAAATCATGCGAGTTGCATCGCGAAGGTGCCTCAACCAATAATTATCTCCCCCTTCTGCGACTTCTTCAAGAACTAATATTCTTCCGAGGTAATCCTGAATAGTGGCCTCTAATGTTTCGATCTGACTTCAGAGTGCTTCATTCTCTTGCCGAGTAGCTTAAAGTTCAAGGAAACCATTCCGAGCGCGGTATTCATGAAAATATCGATCTAACTCCCCAACCCTTTCTTCTAGCTAACATTCTAGGCTTGGCTTTGATTCAAACTCTCCAAGGTGGAGTTGTACAGACCTTGCATCTTAAACAGTCAGTTTTTGCTTTATTGGGATTTTCTCTTCCATGCGGCAACATTCTCTTTCTTTGAATTCATCACTTGCTTACTTTTCTCACTTTCTTGTTTAGCTTTTGCTCTCTCCTGTTGGATTACGCTTCTAGCAACCTTTCTTTCATTCTCGACGGTTAGCTTGTAGTTTTCTATCTCCTTGTCAATTGCTTGTTTATCTTTCTCTCTTTCTTCCTCGACTAAGCGTATCTCATTCATTCTTTCCTTTTCCACGGCTAGAAACTTCTTCTGATTGGCATTCCGCACTAGAGCTTGAAGCCTGAGAGTTTCGCTTTGGTAGGGAGCATTCTTTTCCTTTAAATTCGCATTGAGCTTTATTAATTGCTTGATAGTCCCATCTCGTTCGTCCACATCCAAGTTGACCCTATAAAGCTCGCTCGTGTGCTCGATTTGCAAAACATCAATCCTCTTTTTAACCTCCTCTAGCTCGCTTCTTAGGATATCAGCCTCGGAAGGTACCATCTTCAAATGCTCCTCAAGTGACATAGTCGGCCATTGATCGGGCTTCAGAGTCTTGTCATTAATTCTCTTGCGCATCCAAAAAGCATAGTCTAAGGTGAACATGCACTTTTTATCTTCTTCCATCTTTATACGATAACAGTGATCCCAAGCTCTAGAGGCAGCTTGGATTTTCTCCTTGAATGGAAACTCGGCAGTGTTTAAGCCGGCGGTGACAGGCACAAACTGTCATGACCCAAATTGCCTAGACACTAACAGAGGAGTGCAATCAATTCCACCGTACAAGCCTATCATCATCAACCAATCGTAATCTCTGCAGCTATATAAGAAATGAAGGACACTACCGAGCCAAGGTACCCTCCACACAATGTCTTTATCTTGGAGATTCCTGAGGATCTTCGTCCACTTCTGTTTGTCCAACTCTTTCCACCACTCTTTCGCTAGATACTCTCGCAAAGTGGAAAAATCTCCCAAAAATATTCTGGGTAGAACCCTAGCCGGTGTCTTCCAAAGATGACTCTGAATCTATACCTGAAGCAACTGTGCACATCCCCTAAAACGCCCTTCTTCATGCTTCTAGCTCATGTTAAGGAATTGAAAGTTTCGGTTAAGATTGCCAATACTGGATTGGCCTTCCTCTTCATGTACTCGAATAAATCCAAGATGGCCACATCAATGTTACCCAAAACTCTCAGGAAAATGATCAAGCCATAGATCCCCAAAGTGAATAGATCCATCTTCATAACCGTATTTGGGTGTGTAGGTATGATATCTCAAATGCACTCCTATGAAAAAAGCGGTACTGTCTCCTCTGTTCTGATTCAAACCTTTGACCCAATCTTCACTCATTTCGGCTAGGGTTCTAAGCTTCAAAGGATAATTCTGGGACTTTGATGGCTTTATGTAAATCCAGTCTTCATGAATATTCTTCTGATTAAGCAAAGTTGTGTATTCTTCAGATGTAGGCATCAAATCTTTCCCATTAAAAGTGAAGCAACAAAAGGCGGGATTCCAAAACTAAAAGATGGCTCAGAGCAAAGGCTGATTAATTTTGACATACATCAAGTGTGCTATATCACCATAACTTTCAGGGAACAAATTTTGCAACCGTCGATCCCATCTTCCCAAATCTATTTCAATTCCTATAAGTCATTTTGCTGTAGACTGACATATGTATACCCCGCTACTATACGCTCGCTTGTTAAACTGTCACCTTGAGCCCTTCGGTTGATTTCTGACCAATGCCGAATGGCTGAGTTGGTATCCTCCTTCTTGAGATACCTTCTATCCATGATGAAAGATTTTAACTCGGCAAACCACTTGAATCAACACCTTCATGTTATGCAATGTATATGCGAAAAATTTATGGAAAACAAAATAAAACAAAAAATAAACAAGTCAGTACCAGATAAAATCAATAAATATATTGAAATAAAGTGGGAAATTAAATCAGACAAAACAACCCTATTTACATCCTTTTCTAAAACCTAGGTTAACCGCATGGCTCTAAAAGGGGTGGGCTTTCTATGTTCTCTACATGCAATTTTGGTACTAAAAGGTACCCGAATTGTCCTCGATGTCCCTTCCTAAGGGTAGCAAGGCCCTCGATCATCACCCATTATAGGCTCCTCTTAACCGAGTTCAATTTAGGGGGACCCATTCGCTATGTCCATACGGGGAAATAATATTCCTACGAAAACATAGGGTACTCGAGCCCCGAAGGTACTTACTAGGCCCATACGGAGGAACAATATCCACACGAAAGCACTAGCGTTCCCCCCCCCCACTTAAAGAGACGAGTTTAAATGACAAATTTTAAATACGTTAAAATAAGCTCGCATTTATAAACAAATACTAATTTAATCGTCACTTTAATTCGCAACTTTGATATTAATAAAGCGGTAATTATATTTTATTTTTCTTTAAAAATGGCCGGACTCTCTTTTTGTTTTAAAAACCAAAACTGGTCCCCAGCGGAGTCGCTAGAAGTAGCGAACTCCTTTTGAAAATCGAATTGATCGCTAAAAAGGAGTAATAGATTTTCTTACGTTATTTATACTTTTTTTCTTTTCATTATGTATTTTGGAAAGCATTTGAAAAGGGAGAATTCTCTTAAAAAGCGTATTTCTTTACTTGTTGAAAACAATAAAACCTGGAGTCGCCACTAGGGTAGGCTGGACACCATAAAACAAATATTTGTTTGAAAGCTGATTCGGGTGTCGGTTACGGATGGGGAAGGTTTTGGCACCCCACACCGCCCAAAACTTGGTACCAAAAAAGAAAAATTAATTACCGCTTTATTAATATTAAACTTTCTAAATTAAAGTGACTATTAAATTAAAATTTGGTTATAGATGCGAGTAAATTTTAAGGGCCCCGTTATTCGAGAATAAGCGAAAACTACCAACACTACGTTTGATACTAGCCAAGCTTATCCTCAAATAAATGGGCACCGCATTGACAGTTTATTATGCAACCTAACGCATTAAATTCAAACAAACAAGAAATAACAATACAATAATTAAACAATAGCGTAATGCACCTACACATCTATATATTTACCACATAACAATATACGTATATTAATCTTTATATACCAAGCTCATACTTATGATAAAACACATCCATTTCATACATGAATGTACCACATATTATCCATTATATATATATATATATATATATTACGTAGGAAGGGAAAAAACAATAAAAAATATAGTATAATATAGCATATACTTTAAAAAAACAAAGCAATATGTACATAATAGTTCAATATAATAAATCATGTATATATACATGTACAAATATAAAATAAAGTTATGTAAGCTAAATACTACAAACAATATAGAATAAACGCATATACATACAACACATATATATAACATGATCCTAACGAGTAAAGCTACATGTACAAATATGCCATACGTCTAGAGTTATAAACTACCACATGATATAATCAAACAAAAAAACCACAATAGAAGCACGACATATAAAAACAAATAATAAAAACAATCGAACATGAAATGAAAAGACTGAAATATAAAAAATAAAAAGCAAGGCTGAAATTAAATATGCACATGCAGGGATCAGAATAAAAACCAAATAAATTAAAAGGGGTCGAAAGAGGAGTTGAACCACTGGAATTTGGGGTTAATTGAAATCAAAGTAGATTTTTGGGGACCGAATGAGATGTTAAACCACTTAGAAGTCAGATTAAATTCGATTAAGGACGTAAATGGAAAATAGTTTAAAGTTTTAGGGGCGGCAGTTGTATTCTTAGAATGCGGAAGGACCTGAAAGTTTAAGCAGGAACACAGAAGGAATGAAGAGTGATAAAACCATTTTTTAAAATGATTCAGCTTGGAGACGGGGTGAAATTGAATAATTTTGAAAACTTGGAGGGCCCGAGTAAGAGATTTAAAGAAGCGGAAACCCTAGCGAGCATAATATCCTCGGGATGAAGGACTTATTTTATAAATATTCTATTTTAAAAAAAAAACTTAGTATAAAACCTAATTTGGTAAACCCTTAGCCCTTTTTTTCCCATTTTTTAGCTGAAATCCTATTTTAGGAAAACCCTCCCTTTCTCTGAAACCACGTGAACACCTCCGCCCTACTCATCATCAGAGTCTAGGATAAACCCAGATTTTGGCCGTCTCCGCTGTACCGACCGCCGCTAATCGGCGCCGATGGTTTCAAAAACCCAAAAGATCCCCCTTTTTTTAGAAATAAAGCTGAAGTACCAAGAAAATAGAGGATCTTCCATTCCATTTCGATCTGAAAAATTAGACCCCACTTTAGATCTGAAAAAAACTTCATCCCCCTTCCGCTGGTTCACCGAAGCTGCCGCTAAAGGCTGCGAGGCTTGTTACCAGAGTGAGAGGAGGCGAAGGATCGACAACCACAATTTTTTTAAAACAAAGGTAAAGAAGAAACCTTAATTACCTTTTTGAGTGTTTTTTGAATGCATGCACTAAAAAGAAAGAATATGCCTACGAAATTTTCTTTTTTTTGCTTTCTTTCTATTTCCTTCTCCTTCCTTTTACAATTGGTCTTAGGGTTTTTTTATACCCCGATTTACATGTTTTCTTTTAGAAATAATGATAAAGTAACAAAAAAAATGTCATTGGTTGATTTGTATATTTTTGGCCGCCTCTGAGGGTGTCGGCTCTGTAGTTTTCCGTGTTTGCATGCATCTGTGGTTCTGAGTTTGTCTTTGCTATTTTGAGCCTTCTGACACTC
The DNA here is from genome assembly GCA_019671005.1 of Hibiscus mutabilis. Classification (NCBI taxonomy): domain Eukaryota; kingdom Viridiplantae; phylum Streptophyta; class Magnoliopsida; order Malvales; family Malvaceae; genus Hibiscus; species Hibiscus mutabilis. The sequence continues at coordinate 20,267,162 of CM033728.1, read as the reverse complement.
TGTAACTTGTTTTGCATATTGTTGGTGCATTCGAACAGTGGAGATGAGGATTGGATAGTGGCAGGCCTCTAAAACGCCAGAAGCGTGGGCGCGCGTCAGAAGCAGAACGGTCTGGCATCATTTTTGCACGCGCGTGTGAGTCAAGATAGACGGTCAGGTCAAACCAGTATGTGCCTAGGAGATGATCAAGGCCGTTTGATCAATTTTTGATCTAATGGCTGTTGGGGGTACGACGCGAGGGCTACAAGAGATGCCTCGTAGGGTTCTCTTTAGCGGTCTGATCTGGACCGTTAGATCTAAAATAGATCTGACAGTTATTGTTTGGCTGCGCAAAAACAAAATGAGTAGATTAGGGTTTTCAAACTCGGTTTGGGCCAAACGGGCCGAATTGTAATGTAATTTTTGGGTTTTTAATATTGTAAATGTACTTTCTAATTTTAATAGACATTGTGCTTTTATTATTTAGTTAATTATTAAATTTAATTAATCTTTTTGTTTTTCTGTTTCTATTTAATAATAATAATATAATAATTTAATATAATAATATAATAATAAAACAAATATAATAATAAAAAACGGAAATAATAATAATAACAATATAATAGTGATATCAACTATAATTGTAAACAATAAAATAACATTGTTTTTTCTTTTTTCTTTTTCAAACTACCAACACCTAATATATAGTAAAATAATATTTTGAGGTTTTTAAAATGGATAATAATATTTGCCAAAGCCCATTATTATAAAGTTAACACAAATATAAAACGGGTTAATATCCTGGATAAAATTTGTGATTACACTTCGCTTTCAAGATCTTGAGGCTACAAGTCCTTTCTATATAGAACTTTTTGCTTACGGTTCCCTTCTATATAGAACCCTTCGCTTTGAAATCCTCAAGTTCTTCCTATATTGAACTTTGAAATGGCACCCCGTCTTCTTACGGCGCTAGTACCAGAAGATTCTCCACTGCTTCATGAAAGGCTAAAAACTTGAAGATCAGGAAGTAATGCCTTGCTTTCTCATCGTGTTGGCATAAGGAATACCTATCAAACACAAACAAAAATGTTTTGATGATGTGAGTTATCATGCTCCTAACTTTGGGATGCCTAACTATATATGATGCATGAATAGCGGCATCTAACGTTGCTCATACATTTTCACCGCTCTAATTGATATATCTCTGACCATCTCCTTGATTTCTTCTTCTTTTTCTTGATCCTTGCGCTAACGGAACCCCATCTTAGTCTTTCTTTCTTGAACTTTCAAACTCTTTTTTGCTCTAAAACACCTTTTCAAGTTTTCACTTTACATCTGCTTTTCGTAAAGTGCCTTTTCGAGTTTTCACTTTGGTTTCTTCTTCTTCTTCTTTCTTTTTTTCTTTCATTTTTCTTTTTTTTCTTTTTCTTCTTTTGGGTGCCTTTTTGGGTTTTCACCTTGAAATCACTTCGCCGTCGCAAGCCATTTGCTTCTAAGTTTCGATGTAGATGACAAACTTCATTTTGCTTGGTATCTTCTATCTGCTTGGACCTTGGTATAAAAAACTTTGAGGTCAATTTTTATCTTTGGACCAATTGTGCTTGAAAAGGTTAGAACATAGTAATACCAAGAAATCTTTTGCTTATCATGAATCTACATTAACCTACTTGCAAGATGCTTTGTAGAATAGATAAAAGAAGGCACAAAATAATATTTCATTAATATTTTTGAAAGTTTGTAATGATTTAAAAGTCATGGCAAACATGAAAGAAAAGGAAAAATAAAACATGATATAATGTCCCAAACATTAACTGTATGAATGATACGAGAGCTCATCGACCGAAGTGAATCCCTCGCTTGAAGTTCTTTACTGAAATTTTTGATATCCGAGAAGGTCTTGTTTGCAAGATGCCTAATCTTGAAAACTCGTCTGAGCTGCCCTTTTTGGATTTTCAACTCAGATTTTCCTTTGGTTTTAAGACACCATTTTTTGGTTTTCATCTTAAGCCCTCCTATTTCTTTTTCTTCTTTCTTTTCTTTTTTTCTTTTTTCTTGTTCTTCTTATTCGATACCTAAGGTGCTCTTTTTAAGTTTTTCACCATAGGTATTTTTATTTTGTGAAGCGCCTTTTTGGGTTTTCACTCCGCCTTTTCCTTTTTTCTCTTTTCTTCTTTATGCATAGTATTTCTTGACTGAGGCTGATTTCACTGGATTGCTTAACTCATTCCCGTCCATCTTTGTTAAGATCAATGCTCCTCCGAAAAAGGCCTTTTTAACAATATACGGCCATTCCCAATTAGGCATCCATTTCTCTCAAAAATCTCTTTGAGTCGACAAGATCCTTTTAAGCACTAGATCCACCTCCCAAAATTCTCTTGGGCGAACCACTTTATCGTAAGCTCATGTCATGCTCTTTTGGTACATCTGACCATGGCAAATAGCTTTCAGTCTCTTCTCTTCAATGAGATTCAACTGATCGAATCGTGCTTGTACCCACTCAGCCTCTTCCAACTTTACCTTATTCAATATCTGAAGTGATGGAATCTCTACTTCAATAGGTAGAACTGCCTCCATGCCATAAACCAAAGAGTATAGCATTGCCCTCGTCGAAGTACGTGCAGAATTTCGATAAGCGAACATAGAAAATGATAACTTCTCATGCAAATCTTTAAAGGCACTAGTCATCTTCAATATGATCTTCTTGATGTTCTTTTTTGTTGGTTCTACCGCCCCGTTCATCTTAGGACGATAAGTGGTGGAATTATGATGCACTATTTTGAATTGCTCGCACACCTCGGCTATCATCTTGTTGTTCAAGTTAGAAGCATTGTTGGTGATGATCTTTTTTGGAAAACAATACTGACAGATGATTTCTTTCTTCAAGAACTTGCAAACTGTTGCTCTTGTGATATTGGCATAGGAAACTACTTTTACCCACTTAGTGAAGTAGTCGATGACCACTAGAATAAAACAGTGTCCATTGGAAGCCTTTGGGTGAATTTGACCAATGACACCTATGCCCCACATAGTGAACAACCACGATGAATTTATGATGTGAAACAGTAATGGTGGAGATGGATCTTATGGGCATATATCTGACATTTGTAGCACTTCTTTGCATAGTCGATACAATCCCTTCCATGGTCGACCAAAAGTACCCATATCTCATAATTTTCTAGGCCATTGAGAAACCACTAACATGTGTCCCACATAACCTATCATGTACCTCGACTAGGATGGTCTTAGCCTCTCGAGCATCGACACATCTTAACAATATTTAGTCTTTGCCCCTTTTGTATAAGACTTCCCCATCTAGATCATATCCGTTACCATTCTCCTAATGGTTCTTTTATCATTTTCATTGGCCTCCTTAGGGTAGGTTTGGAACTTGATATATTGAAGAATATCATAGTACCATGGGTTGCCATCCTCCTCTTCTTCCAAACTATAGTAATGAGCCAGTATTTCAAAATTTTGAATCTCATTTGGCTTTATTTTCACTTTGGTGCTTGCCTAAAACATTGTGGCCTAAGTTGCCAAAGCATCCGCCATCTGATTGTCTTCCCTTGAAAGGTAGGCAAAGCTAATCTTCTCAAAGTTTTTGACTAGCTCTTAGATCAAATCATAATACTTGATCAACTTTGAGTCTCTTGTTTCCCATTATCTTTAGAGTCGATAAACTACCAAAGATGAATCTCTAAAAACCTGAAGCACCTTGACTTTCCTTTCAATGGCCGCACGTAAGCCTATGACACAGACCTCATACTCGACTATGTTGTTTGTACAAAATAATTCCAATATACTTGTGAAAGGATAGTATACGTTTTCTGGAGAAATTAACACTGCCCCTATTCCATGGCCTAGGGCATTGCATGCTCCATTAAAATAAAGCTTCCAACTTATCTTCCAAAGTAGCCTTTTCTTCAATTGTGACGCTTATCACATCATCTTTGGGAAAATTAAAGTTCAAGGGCTCATAGTCATCCGAAGCGCGGTTGGCTAGGAAATCCGCTATAGCACTTCCTTTTATTGCTTTCTGACACACATACACAATGTCGAATTCAAGCAAAAGCATTTGCCAACGAGTCATCTTCTCGGTTAGTGCTGGCGCCTCTATCAAGAATCTAACGGGTCCAACTTTGATATCAACCAAGTGGTATGGTACAACATGTATTGTCTGAGCCTCTTGGTAGCCCACACTAGAGAACAACATAATTTTTGAATCGGTGGATACCGTATTTCATAATCGGTGAACTTTTTGCTTAAATAATAAATAGCTCTTTATTTTTTTCGGACTCATCATGTTGCCCTAACATACAACCCATCGAATTCTCAAAGACTGTTAAGTACATGATCAACGGTCTATCCGGCACTGATACTACTAGGATCGAAGCATTAGTCAAATACTTCTTGATATTGTCTAGAGTCTTTTGGCACTCTTCATCCCATATTCCTGGGTTATTCTTCTTAAGCAATCTAAAGATAGGGTCACACTTCTCGATTAACTGAGAAATGAATCAAGATATGTAATTTAATCTCTCCAAAAACCCTCAAACTTCTTTTTGCATCTGAGGTGGTGGAAGGTTCTAAATGGCTTTTACTTTATTTGGGTCAATCTCAATCCCTTTTTGGCTAACCACAAAACCCAAGAGTTTTTCGTACGTGATGACAAAGTGGCACTTGGCTGGGTTTAGCTTTAACTGATACTTTCTCAATCTTTGCAAAAGTTTCCTCAAGTACTGAATATGCTCCTCTTTAGTTTAAGACTTGCCAATCACATCATCCACATATACCTCGATCTCTTTGTGTATCGTGTCATGGAAGAGAGTCACCATGGCTCTTTGATAGGTTTCTCTGGCGTTCTTTAGTCTAAACAGCATCACTTTGTAACAAAATATGCCCTACATGATCACAAATATAGTCTTCTCCATGTCTTCAGAATGATTCTTTATTTTATTGTACCCCTAGAAACCATCCATAAAAGAGAACCACGAATTCCCCGCGGTGTTATTGACCAAAGTATCGATATGAGGCAAAGGAAAATTATCTTTAGGGCTTGCCCTATTGAGATCTTTATAATCTACACATATATGAACCTTCCCATCTTTTTTAGGTACCAAGATTATATTTTCCACCTGCTCCGGGTATTTGGCGACCTTTATGAAGCTGGCCTCATATTTCTTTTTCACTTCTTCCCGAATTTTCAACAACATATTCGTCCTTATTCTTCTTAGTTTTTGTTGAACTGGCTTGCATTTTGACCTTATCAGTAGCTTGTGTACCACAATATCAATATCCAACCCTAGCATATCTTGATAAGTACAAGAAAACACGTCTTTAAACTCTATGAGTAATTCTATCAACTCATGCCTAGTCTTGGATGAGAAAGTGGTGCCGATCTTTACCTCTATTCTCTCTTCGTTGGACCCCAAATTGAGAATTTCCACTTCTTCTTGGTGGGGTAAGATCTGTTTGTCTTCACTTTCCATTAATCTAAGCAACTCATCTAGGACTTCACATTCTATCTCATCTCCCCCTTCATCAATTTCTGCCAAATACAAGGGTTGCTCAAAATCTACCTCGGGATTAGATTCAAAATCATTCATACAGTTAATAAAAGTGACACTAAAACAATTTGGAAACAAATATATATTGGGAAGAGAAATGAATATTATTATGAAATGAATGAAATAATGGAATAATAAATAATAAATGAATGCAATAAATGCGATGTTTGCCATTTGAGAAAAAGGGGAAAGCATTATTTTTATTCATTGAAAGTAATTAAATTAATATAGAAGCCCTTTAAAAAACTTCCTCATTGCCCGCGACCGAAAGCAAATATGGTTGGTTCCGAGCATTACTCTAATTCAGACCTAAAAACTAAAGGTAGGTCCACATTGGTCCAATTATTGAGAGTCTCTCCGATAAGGCAAGGGTAGATTCTAGCCAAAAACTTGCCACTCTTTCCTTCTTCGACTATCATGTTGACATCCATCCCTACTAGTGCTTCGCTGAACTTTTCCTCACCATTGAGCATGTCACTTTCTTGGATGGCTTTGAGCACTTTTTATTCGGCGTTGACTATCCCACCAAACACAAAGATGTCATTCATATTGGAAAAAGTCATCGGTGCCCATGGGATATCTTCTCCCTTGAGTCTAACCTTCCTTTGTTCTTCTCTCTTCTTATATTCTAACTTCCTTTACTGAAAATTGGGCTTGTAGTCGAGCTCGAACTAGTTTTTCTTGTTGAAGACACTTTTGGCGCGTAAACACCCTTATAGGTTCTTTCTGAGAACTTTTCCATTATTGGTTCCTCGTCCTAAAGTCTCCCAAACTGTCATCTTAGTACAATTAGACAGTCTAAGGCGTGGGAACTTGTTTTCTTCTACCACAAAGGTAGCATTCACAAATTCTAAAGCTCTAAAAGAACACTCTATGGCTTCTTCATCAGTTTGGATGTAAGGAGCATGGGTCGTTACAGAGGCAATAATGTCTTGTCGGCGCCCACGCTTACCAATTTCCCCTCGATGAAAAATTTTAGTTTTTGGTGCAATGACGAAGGCATTGTGTCGGCCGAATGAATCTAAGGCCTTTCTAGTAAATAATTATAAGTTGCTCGGGTATCTATCTCTACAAACTCGATAATGTGTGAACTATCAATGGGAAACCTTTAGGTCCTATTAAAAGCTCTAACAGGGTTTTGGCATTGCTTCATGTGTGAACTATCAATGGGCAACCTTTGTAGAGTCACCATTGACAAAACATTCAAGGTGGATCCGTTGTCAATGACTACCCCCAGCAAAGCATGCCCTTTGCAATGGGTAGTGATGTTTAAAGCCTTAGCTGATCCCATTCCCTCATCTAAAATCTCATCGTCACTAAAGGTGATGTAGTTATCTGTGGTGCTGTGGCCTACTATCTGGTCTAACTTACCCACCGAAATATTATTCGGGACAAAAGTTTGGTTCAAAACCTTCAACAATGCACTCTAGTGTTTTTCTGAGCTTAACAATAACTCGAGTACCGAGATCTGTGCTTCTTGCCTTTAGAGTTGTTCAATAATGCTATACTTGCTCTGCTTTAAGAACCTTAAGAACTCTTGTGCTTGTGTCTCTGTTACCGCCTCATAAATCTTTAGAGGAAGTTCCTCCCTAAATATTTTCTCAAGCTCGGTCATTACGAATTTACCATCATACTTTGGCACTTCTGCCACCTTTGATGTTTTCGATGAATAGTACTTACCACTTCTTGTGAAGTGCCCTACCTCGTTCACTATCTCAGCTTTCAGATTCATTGATTCTTCTACTTGTACGTGTTTTCCTCCTCAGGTGACTTCTCATCTCCTTGCGGTTCTAAACCCTCCGGTACTGAGATGTGAGCGGCGTAGCTCCATAGAACCTTCCTAGTCTTCTTAAAAGAAAAAGGTTCCAGAGCCACAATGATAAGCTTAAAGGCCATCTTAGAACTTTCTCTTTGGGACGAGCCCTCTTCCCTTGGCTTGAGCAGGATCATAAACGACATATCCACCCCATATTAGACCTTAGAGCTGTCCAACATACATCTAATTCGTTCTTCCCATCGTCCTTCTCAAAAAACTCAATCTCTTTATTGTCAATCATCTTTTGAATCACTTGCTTGAAGTCTTCACAATGTTGAATTTCATGTCCCTCCTCTTGGTGATACTCACAATAAGGACCACTTCCTTCCTGTACAATTTCCATACCTCGATCAATTAGGCTCACCATGCATAACTGTTGGAATACCCATCTCAAAGGGGACTTAATCTTGAACTCACTCCACTTCGCTTTTCTAGTATATTCTGCATCGATAGCATTTACACTACGGCCCTCATGATTCGGTTGTGGGTTGACAACTATATTTTGTTTATCCCATTGCAACAACCCGATATTGATCATGTTTTGAACAAACTTTTTAAATATGATGCAATTTTCAATCGAGTACCCCAAAACACCGGCATGATACTCGCAATGTGCCTTGGCACCATACCATGCGGGGTAAGATGGCTTGAACGGAGTGACATAATATGACCAAACCAAGTCGGCCTTGTGTAATTGTGAGTATAACTTAGTGATTGACACCGAAAGAGGAGTGAATGACATTTTCTCATTCTCGTTCATTAAGGGTCTTGTCTCTTTCTTGTTTGGGCCTTGGCCACCTCCGGTTGTGACTTATGGTTGAGAAATAGTGAAATTCTTTAGGGTAGTATAAGTGCTCGTGGTATTCACTTTATTGTCCTTTCTTTTGTAGTTCTTTCAAGAATTTTCTCCACTATCAATTCTTCCACTCTTTATAGCCACCTCGATTGATTCCCCGGTTCTTACCATGTCAGCAAAATGCTAAGTGGTGTTGTTTATCAATCGGTCAAACAACGTGCCCCTCAAGGTGTTCACAAAAATCAGTGTGATCTCATATTCGAGGATCGACGGTTGAATCTGAGTGGCCATATCTCGTCACCTTTGAGCATACTGGTGCAAACTCTCATTTGACCTTTGTTCCATCCCCTCTAACATGATTCAGTTCAGGGTCATGTCAATCACATACTTGTATTGTTCTATGAAGGCCCTTGAAAGATCCTTCTATGACTTGATATTAACTCGACTAGGTTGAGTATAACACCAGGTTGCAAAATCGGTTAAGCTATCTTGAAAACAATGAATGAGTAGCTTCTCATCCTTTATAAAAGCTGTCATCTTTCGGCAACACATAGTAATGCGAGCTAAGGGGCAAGTAGTTCCGTCATACTTATCAAAATTGAGAGCTTTGAATTTCGATGGTAGGGCTAGATCCGCCATGAGGCTCAAGTCACTAGCATCATTCCCTTGCTCATCCTTCCCTTCCAATGTCTTAAACATTTCTTCAAAGAAACGAAACCTCTCCTCGTACTTCTTTTCCATCTTGGCCATAATTCTCTTTTACACTTCATTCATCATGCTTATACCCGACACTTCATTCTCATAGCTTACCCCTATAGGGTGATTGGCGGATGCCCCCACGAGATTGATGAAGACTTTTTTTCCTGATTTTTTCATTTCTGGTTAAAAGTTAACATGTTGTGTCGTCTCTTCTATTCCCTCAATGTGCGAACTGTTAAAAGAAACTCCTTCATTGCCTTCACTCTTTGCAAGCAAATCAGTCATTTGAGCAATGATAGAAACTTGTGATTATGAAATTTGATCCTTGATGTTTTTTTTCAATCCCATCCAAATGAATTTCAATGTCCTTTTGACCTTATTCTACCTTAGACATTTTTTCTTCCATTGCTCGGATTTTGTGAGCGAGTACCGTATGAATAAGGAATGATTGCGATTATAAAGAACCAAAAATTCTTCCATAAGAAATCTTTTAATTAATGTCAATAATTTAACAATATTAGAAAATAAAATGGAAATGTAATGCATGTATGCAAAGAAACAACATTGATTCGGAAAATATCCTCGTTAAACAACTTGCATTAATGGAAACAGTTTCATTACAACGATAAAAGAAAACTGCTAAATATACGGCCCAACCCTAGCGCATCAGTTACTAATCTCTCCTAAAAGCCAAGACTTGTTCCTCCTCTACGCCATCTCCGATGTACTCTTGAAGTTCGGTAGCCTCCCACGCGAGAAGCTAAAGTTGTTGAGCGACCTCTCATACTTGAGTCATCAAGGTTTCCATTTCTTGTCCTTGCATCCAAATAGTTTGAGCCGCATCTCAGAGTCATTCCACCATCGGCACCTGATACACTTGGATACCCCCTTCATGGCTTGCCACTTGATCCTTGAGCTTTTGAACCTCAAATTCAATCTCTTCACTTTGAACCTTTAAAGCTTGATTTTTTGAATAGCTCACCTCTAGCTTCTTAGTCGAGCCCTTGTACTTTTGGAGAGATATTTCCAACTGCCTAATCTGAGCTTTCATCTTCTTATTTTGAGCTTCTCTATCCTCAAGTTGTTCTAAAGTAAAAACCCACAAATTCTCTATCTCTTGAGTCAAAGCACGCACTTGATTTCTTTGCTTGTAGTAATTCCATTTATAAGACTCGGCTCTCATTTTTTCCTCATTGGCCCTTCGAATCAAATCTTTATTCTATAAATATTCTAAAACTCTCTTGTTTTTATTCAACCTTTGAAATTTCTAAATATTTTCTTTCTCCATCTTGAGCTCAAGCTCCAACTCGTCATTCCTCTTTTGCAAACTCTTGATCTTACCTTCAAGCTTGGTCTTGTCTAATCCAAAGTTGAACCTTTCTTGATCGATCTTCCTTACAAGTGCATCAGACCTCTCTTGCTCCTCTTCTAACTACTTTCTTATCAATTCAATCCTGGTAGGAAGTTTGGTCAAACTCTCTTCAGTAGACAACATGCTTTCGGGATTCAGTTTAGGGACATTATCGTTGATGCAGTGAAAGCACCATACTTCATACTCTGGAGTTAATGGATGAAGACCGGGTAAAATCCTGACTCACCTTGTGTTGTTCCATGCAAAAGATGTAACGCCCTGAAATTGGGCCCAGATGTGAGCTGGATCAGATCGGTGGTTCAAGAGAACCGGTTTAGGCAATTCGAATAGTTTCGGGAAAATAAATTCATAAAATTGATTTTGGGATAAAATAAAATATGGGAAAATGTTTTAAATTATTTAATTAATATTTTAAGTAATATGATGAGGTCAATTTGAGGTAATTAAATCTAATTTTTAGACATTTTGGTCAAGTGACTAAATTGAAAGTTTTCAAAACTATTTTTGGTTACTAAATCGAAAAGGGTCAAAACTTAGAATCTTTAAGGAGCTATTTTCCCAATCTTTTTCAACATATTTCTCTCTTAATTTAGGCTATTTTTAATGTATTTTTAAATGGTTTAATAATTAGATAAATAAGGATTTATTAAAAAGATCTTTAATTTGCCAAAAACATTTTCTTACATAACTACTTTTCTCCAAACCTTTTGTCTCAACTTTCTCAGCATCCAAACTAGGATTTCTACTTCAAAATCTCCAGGAATCATTCTCCATTGATTTCCTTATTGATTTCTCTAAATTCCTTTGCAAAATCTCTTTGGATTTCATTAAGGCTTGGCCAATTAAGCGAGAAATCGGCAATTAGAGGTGATTTTCGTTTCTCTCCTCTAATTAAAGGTTCTTGAAATTTCCAAGTTTTTGATCCCTTTTGTTTATTTATGTTAAGAAATTATGATTGTAATATGGATTTATTGATTAAATTAAGTTTTCTTGGAAAATTCTTGGAAATTGATTTGGATTTGTTTTGGTGATATATCTAATGGATTTAGGTATCCATTTAGATGTATTTTAATGTTGAAAGAGTTGATTAATCAATGTAATCTGGAAACTATGTGAATTGTTAGTTTTCTATGTATAGTTGGTTTTTGGGTTGATCTTGTTACTGTAGTTTTGCTGGAGGTATAAGGACTTGTTTAAAGTGTTTTTGGATGCTAATTGATGTTGTTAATGTGTTAGAATCATTAGATGATGGTTGCGCTTTGTTTAGGTAAGGTTTGGTGGTGTTCTTGATGGTTTTAGGAGGGTGTTGAGTGGATTCTTGTTAGGCGATGTTGTCTTTGTTGGTTGCTGGAGGTTTGAGGTACAAATATGTGTTTTAATCCTCTGTTTTTGATTGGGTAAAGCAGGGGATTTGAATCCTTTGGCATTTGAAGAAGGCACATAAGCTTCAAAAGCTTGATCCGCGCATTGGCAAGCAAGCATTGGATTGTTAGTGAGTGGAAAAATGTTTTACTGCTGTTAAAAGGTTTGAAAAAGAGTTGTGGGAGTTTAGATAAAGTTTGATACACTTATCTAAGCTCGGAAGTAAGTATTAGTTGAGCTTTCTCTTGATTTCGGTTTTGCAAAATGAAATCTCATGCACATGTTGCTGGTTTTAATTAATCACTGTATTATGCATGTTTTGAAAGCGAAAGGTGTGGTAAATGATCATAGATGATGATTCATGAGAATGGCATATGGTTTAAAAATATGATTTTGAGATTGATAAAATACATGGTTTAATGTATTTGTGTTAGATTGATTTGATGTATATGTAAAACAGTGAGGTAATGTTGTTTATTGAATATATTGGCAAGTGACTGTGTTTAAAATGATATCGGATATAGTTGGCATGCCATAGGGTTTAGAGTGCACTATAAAAAGTCACCTCATGTTTGTCGAAGGGTGTTAAGTGTCCGAAATCTCCAACATGAGAACTGCAGCGGTTGAGGTGGGTAAATGTTATGTTTACTCCCGCTGGTGGATTATATATCCAAACCGTAGAGGTGGGTAAATGTTCCGTTACTTCGGTTTGAACCGTTGAGGTGGGCAAGTGTGCCATTACTCTTGTTGAGGTATGTATGTGAAGTGGTTGTGGAAACCACTTGAGAAATCCGTGTATACGATAAGTTTTGTGAAATGAAAGGTTGCTAGTTTTGAGTCACTTGAAAGCCAATATATGAGATAATGTATCATGTGAAATGGATTATATTTTTATAATGAGATTTATACATGTGTTACTCTTTAAGCTTGTTATAAAGGTGTTGTGGTGTGAAGCTTTAATTGAGGTAGATATTGAATCGACGATACATGTGCTGAAAATGATTTAAATGTGCATATTTGAGATGATATGAAAAGCATGAGATGTTTTTCCATGAGATAATTACATGTGATTTGATAGAAATGGTTTTTAAATGCATTGATGAGTGTTTATGTGAATTTCCTCACTAAGCTTATAGCTTATGCCCTCTTTTCCTCATCAATGCAGAGAAATACCTTTCTCGAATAGCACGTGACCAAGAGAGGATCCAAGGAACAATTCATTAGAAAGTATGGTTTTGTATACGTTAAGTAGTAATAAGAAGACAATGTGACTAGGTTGTTTTTGGGAGATGTATTTGTGTTACTCCCTGTTGTAATAGTTTGAATTGATGTTTTGGTTTGGTATGATGCTTTTATATGTGGTTTTGAGGGGTTGGGAGACATTAAGCATGCTTGGGTAGAAACCATGATCATATGTAATTGCTTGAGTATGTCATGCTTAGTATAGACTCAATATATGTTGCTATTGTAACCCCCTTGACCCGGCCTAAATGCCCGACCGAACCGAGCAAGCTACATTAGGCTTGCCAAAGCAAATTGATGAAAGATTACAAAAACCGGTCCATTTTTTCGTTTTTTATCTTGTCTAGATGCATATTGTTATTCATAAGTGATCATGCTCGCAGCGGATGGAACTACAAGGGAAACGGACCATGGAAAGGCAACCAATTGCATACAATACATCTTAGGGACAAAAATGTAAATACTGTAAGATTATGGACTGTTACCAAAATTAGGGTTAGAAATCCTCAATTAGTCAGATTACATGCTCGTATATCAATTTACAGATCAAACCCACCATCAATGCTCATACAATTGACAAAACAAGATTCAGGGACTGAATTGAAAGAAAACATAACTAAACTTCCATGACATTAACATAATTAACTGCCAGCTGTATCGATACGCGGGCAACCGTATCGATACGGTGCTTTATACAGACCAGCCTCATTTCGATACGCCATGTACCATACTGGTACGGCAATTCGAACATAAAATCCAATTTAATATTGCTAAATATTGTACTGATACGATCAGCATGTGTTTCGGTATACGGGCCTGGTTCAAAAAGTAGGTTTTTAGTAGAGCTAAACCGTACCAAAACCACTACACCCGTACCGATACGCAGTGCTTGAAATTGCCTACCCATACCGATACGGTCCCTTGTGTATCGGTATGTTTGTGCCTGTAATGTCATTTTAAATTGGGTTTTCACTCGAATCTAGATGCTTTCAGGTTCTAATAACCCACATACTATAAACACCCATCAAGACATGCTCCATCATTTGCACCAAGATTAAGCAACCATAACATTTCAAGTACTTCCAAAGGATCAATCTATCAGCATGCTCCCTAAAACACTCACCTAACATACCAAAACACTCAGTTAAACATTTTCCATCACCAACAACACTTCAACATATTTCTAGCACCATAATCAACGTGTTAAATCCATCAAAGCATGGCATTCAATCAAAGGTATCTAGATGCATACCTAGGCAACCGCCTAGCAACAACCAATAAGCAAATCCATTACATGCTTACCAACAACAATCCAAGTTCAAAACACAACATTAACAACGCTCAAAAACAGGGGAAAAACAGATTTACAAATCCCAAAGAACGTGGCGAACACATTACCTTTTAACCGGAAACTTAAACCGAGTTCATACTCAAAGCAGTCTTGTCCTTGGATCACTTAGACTTTGCCTTTGCTTCCCTAATCCTCAATGCTCTGCATCATTAGGAAAAGAGAGCGTAAGCACACATGCTTAGTGAGGATGCTCATAAAACAATGATGCAATGAAATCCTTTGAAATTAAACACTTGTTTTCAAACCATGCTTACAACCAAAGCATTACATTACTCCAAATCAAAACATGCATAACAACCTTATGCAAAAATCACTGTAAATCACATGCTTAATTTCCATGCATAAAACCATCTTACCATGCTTAAATCTCAAAGCATTATAAAATAGGTTCAACACATGAACTTTCATATATTGACATTTATAGTGACCCGGGCACACAACCCTTACCTTGGACAGTCACCCCTATCCACATACATATGAAATACACTGATTCTCGTACCATACCTAGTTAGAAAGCATGATACCTGTTGCGCGTAATAAGTGCTAAGCAATTGTGAAAGTATACACGTCGCAAGTTATAGTATAAAAGATATCGTCTACACAGGGATTAATGCCACTTCAAGAATCTAGTTTCTTGCACTGTAAAAAGTAAAAGAAAACACAAGTAGAAGATTATAGGAGTTTTAACTAATAACTAATCTAGAAAGAAAATAAGTAAAAGGTGATGTAATTAAATGATAGAGATGGGCCAGGTTATCGTGAGTTGAGGTGTGATAGCCGATTGGATTGTCTTGGTAAAAGAGTGCACGAGCAACTCAGTTGCCGTGGCAACTTGCACAATGGGGTTGCCTTGGCAACTAATCGATGGTTGCCTGGGAAACTACTTGGGCGTCTGGGCAGCAACCTTCAAGGTTCGACAAAGCATTCTTCAATGGTTTCTTCTTATCCCTAAGTCAAAACTCTAGCTACTTGTGCATGCCTTGATAATACATCCCTGCGTGAATCAAGGGTGAACAACAACCAATCTTGCGCTCCTCTTAGCCATTGAAATCCTTAACTTGTTCCTAAGCCGGATTAATCTTCACCATCAATAGATTGAATAAAGATCATATTCATTCATTTCTTGAATCTAACTCTCCCGATATTAGATAAATAGATGAAGTTACGAGATCCTCTCCCAATTCACTCGCAAACAAGAATAAGAACCAAGAATGAATAAACCTTGAATAGAAAAGTGCAAACTCTTATTACCTAAACAAAATCCAATAGTTTCTCACAACCACAAAACAAAATAACCTTAGCCAAATAGATTTAGTTCATGGCTAGGTTCCAAAGAAACACAAGATAAAGAATCCCTAGCATGAACCTAATTGAACAAAAAAGAAAAAGATAAAGGATGAAGCTTGTCGAAATCCTCCTTGCCCTAGATGCTTGTCGAAAATTCTCTCCTCTTGCTCTCTCTGGAGTTGACGGCATGGCCTCTAATTTATAGGGCTAGGTCAAAGTCCTTCTTTGAGGAGGAAGTTAAGTTGGAATTAAATTATCTTTAAAGAATATAATTCTTTATTATAATTATATTCCTTCTAGAACTTCTCCTATCTTCTTGGAATTTAATTCTTCTTTAATCTCTTCATGGAAATCAAACTCCTTTGGGATTTAGCTTTGCTCCATGTCATCTTGTGCTTGTCTAGTCATCAATTTCAGCTACCATATCACCTTGTTCTTTGTCGGCAATTGCCCTGGCAACTGGCTCGGCGTCTCCTTCATGTATTGCCCTGGCAACTAGCTCGGCATCTCCTTCATGCATTGCCCTGGCAACTAACTTTGGCAAGTGATCCTGCATATACACACAAAACACACCAAAGCAGCATCTTTTCCCACAAAAACAACCAAATTATGAAATCAAGCTCAATGATGGAAGGAAACATGGATTAATGTATGAATGACTAATTATGTAACTAATATGAGCCTAAGTCTAACAATAATATGAGTAAAAAGGGTAAGAAAAATAGTACTTTTGAACACTTATCAATACCCCAAAACTTGCCTAGTTAAACCGCAAGATTTGACAACCTCGCCTAGTTAAACCGCGAGTTTTACCGACATTGCCTAGTTAAACTGCATACCCCAAGAGATGTCCCAATAGTCCGAGTGGCCTATTTAAACCGCCATTAGCTCACGGACCCATGGCCACGATCGATTTTTGATATATATTATAGTGCACTTAAATCCTATGGCATGCCAACTATATCCGATTGTTTCTTACCTTGTCACATAGCCAATATATCAATAACAAAACCATTTACTCATTGTTTTACAACGCATTAAGCAAAAACCACATATGCAAACCTCATTACCAAAGCAATAACCCATTCCCAACCGGAATGAAAACCAATGCTCGCTAGCATTTCATTTCCCTTTAAACCATTGCATATGTATTCAAAACCATGCATTTACAGTAAGTAAAACAAACCATGTTTAAAACCCAAAACATGTAATCAATCATGCTCATAACCAATTCCGATATTAAGACCAAAAGAGGGAAACTTACTTTCAACTTATTAAGGGTTTCACGCTTAACCTAAACTCCCAACATCATTTTGCAAACCTTTATGATTCATTTAAAACCAGTTTCTACTCACCAATTACAATTCGTCTTGCTCGCCAATGCACAACGAGCTCCCGGCTAGCAACAATCTACTTCAAGATGCTTCGCCTTGATTATCCCCTATTTTGATCACACAAAACCAGAGGAAACATGCATCAAAGTGCATCCAAACCACTGCCTTTAAGAAAAACCCCGCAACTCACAAGTTGCTCACTCAAAAACCATCTGAAACTTATCGAAATCAACCCTAAACACCTTCCAATCTTAACCCAGCCACAATACAACGATTCGATACATCAAACTTCATCAATTAACATCCAAAAACCCTTTTACAACATCCTTTTACTTCCAACAATGATTAAACACCAAAAACATCAAAAAAGCCCTTAACAAACAACCTTTACTATTAGAGATTTAACTAGTTTCAGGATTACAATATTAAATCCAAGCTTTTAACGTTATTTAACATCAAAATCATGATCTAACTTGATCAAGAACCCAGCAAAACAGATCCAATTCGAAAATCTACCAATTTCACCAATCAAAACACAATTAAACCAATTTTCCTCAATTAAACTATCAAAACCATTAGAAAAAAATTGTAAAGGATCAACAACTTAGGAATTTCAGTAAAGAACCTTTTATTAGAGGAGAAGAGTGAACCTTACCTCTAATGGATGCTTTCTCCCTTAATTGGCTGATTTTACATGTGAAAACAAAATTAAAACAATAAGTTTTTACTTGAAAATCATTGTGAATCCATTAGAAATCAAAAGATTTAAGAAAATGATGATTTACCTGATGATTTAGAAGAATGAATTAGTGTTTGGCTGGAGAGATTTTAAGAGAAAAGATTTTTGAGAATGTTAGTTACGTGACTTTTGTTTTAAAAGAATTAATTATCAATTAATTCTCCCCAACCTATTTTATTTTCCAAAACACTTTTAAAAATAGCCAATTAAAGGATAAAGTCTGAAATTAGACTTTTGGGCTATTGGCTCTTTAAAGATTCAACGTTTTGACCCTTTACAAAACAACCACTAAAAATAGTTTTCAAAGTTTGCATTTTGGTCACTAGTCCAAAATGTCCAATTTCAAAACTCCTATTATAAAATTGATTTCACCACAATCATTAATATATTCAATAATGATTTTAGAGAATTTTTTCCATATTTTTATCACTTCTGAAAATGTTTTATCTGATTTAATCCCGAAACTAACTCGAACCTCTAATACCAGTCTATTGGATCCTCGAACCGAACACCAAAATCGCTAGACCCAAAAACGAGGCATTACAACTCTCCCCCTCTTAAGAAATTTTGTCCTCGAAATTTACCTGGAGAAAATAAATGCGGAAATTGCTCCTACATATTCGCCTTGCTCTCCCGAGTCGCTTCCTCGACACCTCAATGTCGCCACAAGACTTTAACTAGTTCTATCGTCTTGCCACGAAGAACCTTGCTGCTGGAATCAAGGATTTCCAGCTCTTCCTCAAAGGACAAATTCGGCCTCAACACAATATGCTCCACCGGTCCGTAACATAGATACATGGAACACATCATGTATTTTCTCCAGCTCGGGAGGCAACCTCAATCAATAAGCCATAGGACCAACACGTTCCACAACTTCATATGGTCCAATAAACCTTGGACTAAGCTTACCCTTATGTCCGAGCCGCATCACCTTGTTCCATGGTGACACCTTCAAGAACACACGATCACCAACTGCATATTCAATCTCCCTACACTTCAAATCAGCATAAGATTTCTACTGATCCGCAGCCGCTTTCAAGAGATCACACACAAGCTTTACCTTTTCATCCGTGCCTTTCAATACTTGCAGCAAGGAAACATGCTTTTCCCCTACCTCAGGCCAATACAAGGGTGTACGACACCTCCGGCCATACAATGCCTCATACGGTGCCATATGGATCCTTGCTTGGCAGCTATTGTTATAAGCAAATTCAACCAAAGGTACATGCTTCTCCCAGGTTCCTTGAAACTCAATAATACAACACCTCAACATATCCTCCAAAACCTAGATAACACGCTCATACTGTCCATCCGTCTAAGGATGATACGTGGTACTGAAACTCAACCTTGAACCTAGAGCCTGGTGCAAATATCTCCAAAACCTCGCTGTAAGTCGCGGGTCTCTATCAGAAACAATAGACGTATATACCCCATGCAAACGCACAATCTCAGTGATGTACAAATCTGCCAACTTATCCAAGGTATATGTCGTATGCACTGGCAGAAAATGTGCACACTTCGTAAACTGATCAACAATCACCCAAATGGAGTCCTTTTTAGCTGGTGTCAATGGCAACCTTGACACAAAATCTGTGGTGATTCTCTCCTATTTCCATTATAGAATTCTCAATGGTTGCAACAAACCTGATGGAAACTGATGTCAACTTTAACCCGCTGACACACCATGCACTTAGATGCAAACTCCGCCACATCTTTTTTCAAACCAACCCAAAAGTACACTTCCTTTAAATCACGATACATCTTGGTACTACCGGGATGCATAGAAAAAGGACTAGAGTGTGCCTCTGCCAAAATAGTATGCCTAAGCTCCGAATCTTCCGGCAGCACTATTCGGCCCTTAAAGCACAAAACACCACCATCATCAAAATGAAACTCCGGTGGCTTGCCATCCGATATGTCCTTAACATGAGGAACCAAAGATTCATCATACGGTTGCTTAGCTTTAATCATTTGTGACAATGTAGGCTTAACTTGCAATTCATCCAACAAACCACCTTCCTGTGTCACACTAAACCTTGCAAACATCATCCTAAGCTCGACTACAACCTTACGACTCAACGCATCTGCAACCACATTAGCTTTTCCAAGATGATACTCGATCGTCAGGTCGTAATCCTTAAGCAACTCCAACCATCTACGTTGTCTAAGGTTCAGATCCTTTTGAGACATCAAATATTTCAAATTCTTATGATCCGTAAAAACCACATACTTCTCACCATAAAGGTAGTGTCTCTAAATCTTCAAAGCAAACACCACCGCCGCAAGCTCCAAATCACGAATCAGATAGTTCCACTCATAAACTTTTAGCTGTCTCGACGCATAGGCCACAACCTTGCCATCTTGCATCAACACATAAACCAAACCAACGTACGATGCATCATTATAAACCACAAACTCCTTCCCTGACTCTGGTTGGATCAACACGGGAGCATGTGTCAATATTTCCTTCAACCTCTCAAAACTCTATTGTTGCTTCTCCGTCCATACATAAGGAACATTCTTTTGCAACAATTTTGTCAACGGTGCTTCAATACTAGAAAATCCTTCCACAAACCACCGATAATAACCAGCCAACCCAAGAAAACTACGAATCTCGGACACTGACTTAGGTTGCTTCCAATTAAGAATAGCCTCAACTTTCTTTGGATCAACACAAATACCCTCCGAAGAAATCATATGACCAAGAAACATCACCTCCTCGAGCCAAAACTCGCACTTGCTCAACTTAGCATACAACTGATTATCCTTCAAAGCCTGCAACACAATCCGCAAATGTTGATCATATTGTTCCTTGGTAAAAGAGTACATGAGTATATCATCAATAAAAACCACCACGAATTGGTCAAGGTACTCATGAAACACCCTATTCATCATATCCATGAATGCAGTCGGGGCATTCATTAAACCAAACAGCATCAACAAGAACTCGTAATGCTCGTACCTCATACGAAACGCCTTCTTATGCACATCCACATCCTTAACCTCTAACTGATAATACCCCGATCTTAAATCAATTTTTGAAAACACCACTGCCCCGTAAAACTAGTCGAACAAATCATCAATATGCGATAATGAGTATTTGTTCTTCATAGTCAACTTATTCAACTGACGATAATCAATGCACATATGTATCGATCCATTTTTTTCATAAAAAGAACCGGAGCACCCCAGGGCGAAACACCCAGTCGAATGAACCCATGGTCTAACAACTCTTGGAGTTGCTTCTTCAACTCCTTTGGCGCCATCCGATAAGGAGCAATGGACACCAAAGTCGAACCCTCATATGTCTTGATACCGAATTCCACCTCTCTATTTGGCGGTAAACTCGGTAACTCTTCAAGAAACCCCTTCAGAAATTTACACACAGTCTGAATGTCCTGCACCTGAACACCCTTAGCTTCTGGATTCATAAGAATAGCCAAATAAGCTTGGCAGCCATAAAACATCATCTTCTCCGCCCGAGTAGCCGAAACAACATTGAACAATAATTTCACATTCTCACCAACCACCACAACTTCATAATCATCGGCTAGACTCAAGGAAATCCTTTTGGACTCGCAATCCACCACCGCCTTGTGCTCACTCAACCAATCCATACCCAAAATAATGTCAAAACTATGGAATAGCAATTCCACCATATCCATGGCAAACTCATGACCTTGCACTACCAAAGGACAACACCTATACTACATTCTAGTTGTAATCGTCTCCCCGAAAGAACTAGTCACTAACATGCCAACATCTAAGATCTCAACAGGGACATTCAGTAAAGATGCATGCTCACTTAAGATATATGAATGAGTAGACCCCAAATCAATCAAATAAAATAATGACAAGGATTCAAGGTAATGGTACCTGCGATCACATCAGTGTCATTGCACCTCTCATGATGAGCATAAACCTGAGTCGGTCCACCATTCTCTGGACACACAGCAACTGCATGAGCTACAACCCTCTGTCTATCCCCACGCCTCTAAAAATTACCATTACCACAGCCTCGGCCACTAGCAGGTGCAACAGCTTATACCGGTGTATCTCTCGCTGCACGAGGACAATCACGCTTCATATGATCCTAAAATCCACACACCCAACAACCTCTGGTGTTTCCCCAACACATACCCGTGTGATGTCGACCATAATTCTCAAACTCAGCTATAATACGCACACCATGGTTGCCATGGCCACTACCGCCACGCTTAAACTCTATCTTGAACCTCTTGTCTCGCGACCTCCTATTCTGCTTCCCAAAATAACCAGAATCAGCCACTCTCTTACCAAAGCTCTTACTTGCCGCTGACAAGGACACACCCATGGGCTGCTCAGTATCCTTGGTACGATTCACAAGTACATCAAAATTTGTATAGTCTCCCGCTAGCAGATATGTCTTGATATCCTTCACAAGACCATAGCGAAACCTGTTGTACCTCTCAAGATCATCTGGAACCAACTCCAAAGCATACTGACTCAAGCGGGCAAACTTCATCCCATACTCAACCACATACATGCCGCCCTATTCCAAAGCCATAAACTCACGCTTCCTTGCATCCAAATATTGAGGACCAATGTACTTCTTCTTGAAAGCCCTTTGAAAGAACTCCCAGGTTACATCCGCTTCTGGCACATTAGCAATTGTGGTTACCCACCAATGATACGCAACACTATGTAGCAGAGACATGGTACAACCCGCTTGCACTTATCATTACAACTCATCTGATCCAGAATATGAATCGTACTCTCTAGCCATTCCTCGATTGCCTCATGACTCAATCCCTAAACTCTACACCTCCCAAACTTCAGAGACGCTTCAATGGTAATCTAGGGTTAACCACCACAGTAGGTACCAGTGCTTGCACATGCACTCTAACCACCGTCTCTTGAAAAGCTCCCATCATCACTTGGATTAACAAAGTCAAATCCCCAAAAACTAGCCCTTGTAGAGCTGGAGGTACACCACCTACCCCAGTATCAACATGTGGAACCAACGGAGGTGGAGGAGGTAAGGTAATACGAGGAT
This sequence comes from Hibiscus mutabilis, assembly GCA_019671005.1. Classification (NCBI taxonomy): domain Eukaryota; kingdom Viridiplantae; phylum Streptophyta; class Magnoliopsida; order Malvales; family Malvaceae; genus Hibiscus; species Hibiscus mutabilis. The sequence continues at coordinate 20,244,583 of CM033728.1, read as the reverse complement.
TCCTTCCTTCAACATTATTTTGCTCAGACCCAGCATTACCAACTATCAAACGAGTCTCGCGTCGATCCATACTAACAAAAGCATCAAAACACATTAAAGTCAGGCTAACATAAGGCAAAGGATCCAAGACAACCTTATAAAACATTTTAAAACCTCGGTAATAAGCAATGTGTTCCTAATTCATACCTCAACATGATGTAATTCAATTACATAACATGTACACATTCACCGTGCATGTCAACGAATGACAAACAATCAAACGAAAACATCCTAACCTTTAATAACCTGGCTCTGATACCAAAAAATGTAACCCCATCGACCCGGCCTAGATGCTTGACCGAACCGAATAAGCTACATTAGGCTTGCTGAAGCAAACAAGAGAAAGATTACAAAAACCGGTCCATTTTTTTCCTTTTTTATCTTGTCTAAATGCATATTATTATTCTTAAGTGATCATGCTCGCAGCGGATGGAACTACAAGGGAAACAGACCACGAAAAGGCAACCAATTGCATATAATACATTTTAGGGACAAAAATGTAAATTGTTAAGTGTTCAAAAGTACTATTTTTATTACCCTTTTTATTCATATTATTGCTAGACTTAGGCTCATATTAGTTGCATTATTAGCCATTCATGCATGCTTGCATCGTTTCCTTGGTGGACAAGCTTGATTTCATATTTTGCTTAATTTTGTGGAAAAAGATACTGCTTTGGTGTGTTGTGTGTGTGTGTGTGCAGAATCACTTACCAAAGCAAGGATGGAACCAGTTGCCAGGGCAATGCATGAAGGAGATGTCGAGCTAGTTGCCAGGGCAATGCATGAAGGAGATGTCGAGCTAGTTGCCAGGGCAATTTTCGATAAGGGAAAAGATGATATGGTAGTCGAAATTGATGACTAGATAAGCCCAAGTTGACGTGGAGAAAAGTTAAATCCCAAAGGAGTTTGATTTCCACGAAGAGTTTAAAGAGAAATTAAATCCTAAGAAGATAGGATAAGTTCTAGAAGGAATTTAAATATAATAAAGAATTATATTCTTTAAAGATATTTAATTCCAACTTAATTTCCTCCTCAAAAAAGACTTTGACCTAGCCCTATAAATTAAGGATCAAGCCGTCAACTCCAAGAGGGAGAGAGGAGAGAAATTTCAACAAGGAGCAAGGGAGATTTCGACAAGGCTTTGGAGAGATTTCGACAAGGTTTCAACCATTCTTCATCTTTTTCTTTCTTGTTCAATTAGGTTTATGCTAGGAATTCTTTTTCTTTTGTTTCTTAGGAACCTAACCATGAACTAATTCTATTTGGCTAAGGTTATTGTGTCTTGTGGTTGTGAGAAACAATTGGATTTTGTTTAGGTAATAAGAGTTTGCACTTTCAATTCAAGGTTTACTCATTCTTGGTTCTTATTCTTGTTTGCGAGTGAATTGGGAGAGGATCTCGTAACTTCATCTATTTATCTAATATCGGGAGAGTTAGATTCAAGAAACGAATGAGTATGGTCTTTATTCAATCTATTGATAGTGAAGATTAATCCAGCTTAGGAATAAGTTAAGGATTTCAACGGCTAAGAGGAGCGCAAGATTGGTTGTTGTTCACCCTTGATTCACACAGGGATGTATTATTAAGGCATGCACAAATAGCTAAAGTTTCGACTTAGGGATAAGAAGAAGCCGTTGAAGAATGCTCCACCGAACCTTGAAGTTGCTGCCCAGCCACCCAAGTAGTTGCCCAACTAGTCGCCCAGGCAACCGTCGATTAGTTGCCAAGGCAACCCCGCTACACAATTTGCCACGGCAACTGAGTTGCCCTTGCACTCTTTTACCTAGACGATCCAATCGGCTATCACACCTCAACTCATGATAACCTAGCCTAGTCTCTCTCATTTAATTACATCTTATTTTACTTATTTGCTTTCTAGTTTAGTTGTTAGTTAAACTCCTACAATCTTCTACTTGTGTTTCTTTTACTTTTTATAGTGCAAGAGATTAGATTCTTGAAGTGGCACCAATCCCTGTGGAGACGATATCTTTTATACTATAACTTGCGACATGTACACTTGCACAATTGCGGAGCACTTATTACGCGCAACATAAATCTTGTAAGATTATGGACCGTTACCAGAATTAGGGTTACCAATCCTTAATTAGTCAGATTACATGCTCGTATATCAATTTATAGCTCAAACCCACCATCAATGCTCATACAATTGACAAAACAAGATTCAAGGACTGAATTGAAAGAAAACATAATTGAACTTCCATGACATTAACAGAATTAACTGCCAGCCATATCGATACGCGGGCAACCTATCAATACGGTGCTTTATACAGACCAGCCTCGTTTCAGTATGCTATGTACCATACCGGTATGCCAATTCGAACACAAAATCCAATTTAATATTGTTAATTAATGTACCGATACAATTAGCATGTGTTTCGGTACACGTGCTTGGTTCAAAAAGCATGTTTCCAGTAGTGCTAAACCGTACCAAAACCCCTGCACTCGTACTGATGCGTAGTGCTTAAAATTGCCTAGTCGTACCGATACGGTCCCTTGCGTATCGATACGTCTGGCCTGTAATGTCATTTTAAACTGGTTTTTTACTAGAATCCAGATGTTTTCAGGTTCTAATAACACACATACATGCATATAAACATCCATCAAGACATACTCCATCATTTGCACCAAGATTAAGCAACAATAACATTTCAAGTACTTCCAAAGGATCAATCAATAGGCATGCTCCCTAAAACACTCACCTAACATACCAAAACACTCAATTAAACATTTTCCATCATCAACAACATTTCAACATATTTCTAGCACCATAATCAACATTTTAAATCCATCAAAGAATGGCATTCAACCAAAGCTATCTAGATGCATACCTACGCAACCACCTAGCAACAACCAATAAACAAATCCATTACATGCTTAACAACAAAAATCCAAGTTCCAATCACTGCATTAACCATGCTAAAAAACCAGGGAAAAACAGATTTACAAATCCCAAAAACTTGGCGAACACACTGCCTTATGAACCGAAAACTTAAACCGAGTTCATACTCAAACTAGTCTTGTCCTTGGATAACTTTGATTTTGCCTTTTCTGCCCCAAACCTCAATGATCTGCATCATTAGGAAAAAGAGAGCGTATGCACACAGGCTTAGTGAAGATGCTCATAAAACAATGATGCAATGAAATCCTTTGAAAACTAAACACTTATTTTTTAAACCATGCCTACATCCAAAGCAATACATTGATTCCAAATCAAAACATGCATAACAACCTTATGCAAAAACCATTGTACATCACATGCATAAAATCATCTTACCATGCTTAAATCCCAAAGCATTATAAAATAGGTTCAACATATGAACTTTCACAAATTGGCATTTATAGTGACCCCGGGTACACAACCCTTACCTTGGATAGTCAACCCTATCTATATACATATCGGATACACGAATTCTCGTACATGCCTAGTTAAACCGCATGATGCCCCAAACCTTGCCTAGTTAAACTGCAAGATTTGACAACCTCGCCTAGTTAAACCACGAGTTTTATCGACATTGCCTAGTTAAACCGCAATGTCACCATCATCTTGGGCTGTCTAGTAAAACCGCATACCCCAAGAGATTTCCCAATAGTCCGAGTGGCCTAGTTAAACTGCCATACCTTAAGAACCCAAGCCACAATCGATTTTTCATATATATTATAGTGCACTTAAATCCTATGGCATGCCAACTGTATCCAATTGTTTCTTACCTTGTCACATAGCCAATATATCATTAACAAAACCATACACTCACTGTTTTACAATTCATTAAACAAAAACCACATGTACAAACCACATTGCCCAAGTAATTACCCATTCCCAACCGGAATGAAAACCAATGCTCACTAGTATTTCATTTACCTTTAAAACATTGTATATGTATTCAAAACTATGCATTTACAGTAAGTAAAACAAACCATGTTTAAAACCAAAACATGTAATCAATCATGCTCATAACCAATTCTGATATTAAGAGCAAAAGAGGGAAACATACTAACGATCTTAGTTAAGGGTTTCACGCTTAACCCAAACTCCCAACATAAATTGCAAACCTTTACAATTCATTTAAAACAAGTTTCCAGTCACCAATTACAATTCGCCTTGCTCGCTAATGTACAATGAGCTCCCGGCAAGCAACAAGCTAATTCACCTTGATTATCCCCTATTTTGATAACACAAAACTAGAGGAAACATGCATCAAAATGCATCCAAATCACTCCCTTTAAGAAAAACCTCGCAACTCACATGTTGCCCACTCAAAAACCATCCGAAACTTATCGAAATCAACCCCAAACACCTTCCAATCTTAACCCAGTCACAATACAACGATTCGATACATCAAACTTCATCAATTAACATCCAAAAACTCTTTTACAACATCATTATACTTTCAGCGATGATTAAACACCAAAAATCTCACAAAACCCCTTAACTAACGACTTTTAATATTAGAGATTCACCTAGTTTTGGGATTACAATATTAAATCAAAGCTTTTAACATTATTAAACATCAAAATCATGATCTAACCTGATCAAAAACCCAACAAAACAGATCCAACTCGAAAATCTACCAATTTCACCAATCAGAACACAGTTAAACCAATTTTCCTCAATTAAACTATCAAAACCCATTAGAAAGCAATTGTAAAGGATCAACAACTTCAGAATTTCAGTAAAGAATCTTTCATTAGAGGAGAAGAACAAACCTTACCTCTAATGGATGTTTTCTCCCTTAATTGGCTGATTTTATATGTGAAAACAAAATTAAAACAATAAGTTTTTACCTGAAAATCATTGTGAATCCATTAGAAATCAAAAGATTTAAGAAAAGGATGATTTACCAGATGATTTATAAGAAGGAATTAGTGTTTGGCTGGAGGGATTTTGAGAGAAAAGATTTTTGAGAAAGTTAGTTATGTGACTTTTGTTTTAAAAGAATTAATTATCAATTAATTATCCCCAACCTATTTTATTTTCCAAAACAACATTGATTCGGCAAATATCCTCGTTAAACAACTTTCATTAATGGAAATAGTTTCATTACAACGATAAAAGGAAACTGCTAAATATACGGCCCAACCCTAGCACCTCAGTTACTAATCTCTCCTAAAAGCCAAGACTTGTTCCTCCTCTAAGCCATCTCCGATGTACTCTTGAAGTTCGGTAGCCTCCCATGCGAGAAGCTGAAGTTGTTGAGCGACCTCTCATACTATAGTCATCAAGGTTGTCATTTCTTGTCCTTGCATCCAAATAGTTTGAGCCGCATCTCGGAGTCATTCCACCATCGGCACCTAATACACTTGGATACACCCTTCATGGCTTGCCACTTGATCCTTGAGCTTTTGAACCTCAATTTCAATCTCTTCACTTTGAACCTTTAAAGCTTGATTTTTTGAATAGCTCACCTCTAGCTTCTTAGTTGAGCCCATGTACTTATGGAGAGATCTTTCCAACTGCCTAATCTGAGCTTTCATCTTCTTATTTTGAGCTTCTCTATCCTCAAGTTGTTCTAAAGTAAAAACCAACAAATTCTCTATCTCTTTAGTCAAAGCACGCACTTGATTTTCTTGCTTGTAGTAATTCCATTTATAAGACTCGGCTCTCGTTTTTTCCTCATTGGCCCTTCGAATCAAATCTTTATTCTATAAATATTCTAAAACTCTCTTGTGTTTATTCAACCTTTGAAAATTTTAAATCTCTTCTTTCTCCATCTTGAGCTCAAGCTCCAACTCATCATTCCTCTTTTGCAAACTCTTGATCTCACCTTCAAGCTTGGTCTTGTCTAATCCAAAGTTGAACATTTCTTGATCGATCTTCATTACAAGTGCATCAGACATCTTTCTCCTCTTCTAACTACTTTCTTATCAATTCAATCTCGATAGGAAGTTTGGCCAAACTCTCTTCGGCAGACAACATGCTTTCGGGATTCAGTTTAGAGACATTATCATTGATGCAGTGAAAGCACCATACTTCATACTCCGTAGTTAATGGATGAAGACCGGGTAAATCCTGACTCACCTTGTGTTGTTCCATGCAAAAGATGTAACGCCCTAAAATTGGGCCCAGGTGTAAGTTGGATCAGATCGGTGGTTCAAGAGAACCGGTTTAGGCAATTCGAATAGTTTCGGGAAAATAAATTCATAAAATTGATTTTGGGATAACATAAAATATGGGAAAATGTTTTAAATTATTTAATTAATATTTTAATTAATATGATGAGGTCAATTTGAGGTAATTAAATCTAATTTTTAGACATTTTGGTCTAGTGACTAAATTGAAAGTTTTCAAAACTATTTTTGGTTACTAAGTTGAAAAGGGTAAAAACTTATAATCTTTAAGGAACTATTTTTCCAATATTTTTCAACAGATTTCTCTCTTAATTTAGGCTATTTTTAAAGTATTTTTAAATGGTTTAATAATTAGATAAATGAGGATTTATTAAAAAGATCATTAATTTGCCAAAAACATTTTCTTACATAACTACTTTTCTCCAAACCTTTTGTCCCACTTTCTCAGCATCCAAAGTAGGATTTCTGCTTCAAGATCTCCAGGAATCAATCTCCATTGATTTCCTTCTTGATTCCTTATTGATTTCTCTAAATTCCTTTGCAAAATCTCTTTGGATTTCATTAAAGCTTGGCCAATTAAGGGAGAAATTGACAATTAGAGGTGATTTTCGTTTCTCTCCTCTAATTAAAGGATCTTTGTTGAAATTCCCAAGTTCTTGATCCTTTTTGTTGATTTATGTTAAGAAATTATGATTGTAATATGGATTTATTGATTAAATTGAGTTTTCTTGGAAAATTCTTGGAAATTAATTTGGATTTGTTTTGGTGATGTATCTAATGGATTTAGATACCCATTTAGATGTATTTTAATGTTGAAAGAGTTCATTAATCAATGTAATCTGGAAACTATGTGAATTGTTAGTTTTCTATGTATAGTTGGTTTTTGGGTTGATCTTGTTACTGTAGTGTTGCTGGAGGTATAAGGACATGTTTAAAGTGTTTTTGGATGTTAATTGATGTTGTTAATGTGTTAGAATCATTAGATGTTGGTTGGCCTTTGTTTAGGTAAGGTTTGGTGGTGTTCTTGATGGTTTTAGGAGGGTGTTGATTGGATTCTTGTTAGGCGATGTTGTCTTTGTTGGTTGCTGGAGGTTTGAGGTACAAATATGTGTTTTAATCCTCTGTTTTTGATTGGGTAAAGCAGGGGATTTGAATCCTTTGGCATTTGAAGAAGGCACGGAAGCTTCAAAAGCTTGATCCGCGCATTGGCAAGCAAGCATTGGATTGTAAGTGAGTGGAAAAGTTTTTACTGCTGTTAAAAGGTTTGAAAAAGAGTTGTGGGAGTTTAGATAAAGTTTGATACACTTATCTAAGCTCGAAAGTAAGTATCGGTTGAGCTTTCTCTCGATTTCGGTTTTGCAAAATGAAATCTCATGCACATGTTGCTAGTTTTAATTACTCACTGTATTATGCATGTTTTGAAAGCGAAAGATGTGGTAAATGATCATAGATGATGATTCATGAGAATGACATATGGTTTAAAAATGTGATTTTGAGATTCATAAAATACATGGTTTAATGTATTTGTGTTAGATTGATTTGATGTATATGTAAAACAGTGAAGTACTGTTGTTTATTGAATATATTGGCAAGTGGCTGTGTTTAAAATGATATCGGATATAGTTGGCATGCCATAGGGTTTAGAGTGCACTATAAAAAGTCACATCGTGTTTTTCGAGGGGTGTTTAGTGTCTGAAATCTCCAACATGAGAACTGCAGTGGTTGAGGTGGGTAAACATTATGTTTACTCCTGCTGGTGGATTATATATCCAAACCGTAGAGGTGGGTAAATGTTCCGTTACTTCGGTTTGAACCGCTGAGGTGGGCAAGTGTGTTGTTACTCTTGTTGAGGTATGTATGTGAAGTGGTTGTGGGAACCACTTGAGAAATCCGTGTATACAATAAGTTTTGTGAAATGCAAGGTTGATGGTTTTGAGTCACTTGAAAGCCAATATATGAGATAATGTATCATGTGAAATGGATTATATTTTTATAACGAGATTTATTAATGTGTTACTCTTTAAGCTTGTTATAAAGGTGTTGTGGTGTGAAGCTTAAATTGAGGTAGAGATTGAATCCATGATACATGTGCTGAAAATTATTTAAATGTGCATATTTGAGATGATATGAAAAGCATGAGATGTTTTTCCATGAGATAATTACATGTGATTTGATAGAAATGGTTTTTAAATGCATTGATGAGTGTTTATGTGAATTTCCTCACTAAGCTTATAGCTTATGCTCTCTTTTCCTCATCAATACAGAGAAATAGCTTTCTCGGATAGCATGTGAGCAAGAGAGGATCCAAGGAACAATTCATTAGAAAGTATGGTTTTGTATACATTAAGTATTAATAAGAAGGCAATGTGACCGGGTTGTTTTTGGGAGATGTATTTGAGTTACTCCCTGTTGTAATAGTTTGAATTGATGTTTTGGTTTGGTATGATGCTTTTATATGTGGTTTTGAGGTGTTGGGAGACATTAAGCATGCTTGGGTAGAAACCATGATCATATGTGATTGCTTGAGTATGTCATGCTTAGTATAGACTCAATCCATGTTGCTATTGTAACCCCCTCGACTCGGCCTAGATGCCCGCTCGAACCGAGCAAGCTATATTAGGCTTGCCAAAGCAAACCGATGAAAGATTACAAAAACCGGTCCATTTTTTTCCTTTTTTATCTTGTCTAGATGCATATTTTTATTCATAAGTGATCATGCTCGTAGCGGATGGAACTACAAGAGAAACGGACCATGGAAAGGCAACCAATTGCATACAATACATCTTAGGGACAAAAACGTAAATATTGTAAGATTATGGACCATTACTGAAATTAGGGTTACCAATCCTCAATTAGTCAGATTACATGTTCGTATATCAATTTACAGATCAATCCCACCATCAATGCTCATACAATTAACAAAACAAGATCCAGGGACTGAATTGAAAGAAAACAGAACTAAACTTCCATGACATTAACAGAATTAACTGCCAGCTGTATCGATACGCGGGCAACCGTATCGATACGGTGCTTTATACAAACCAGCCTCATTTTGATAAGCCATGTACCGTACCAGTATGCCAATTCGAACATAAAATCCAATTTAATATTGTTAAATATTGTACTGGTACGTTCAACATGTGTTTCGGTACACGAGCTTGGTTCAAAAAGTAGGTTTTCAGTAGAGCTAAACCGTACCAAAACCACTATACCTGTGCCGATACGGTCCCTTGCGTATCGGTATGTTTGTGCCTGTAATGTCATTTTAAATTGGTTTTTCACTTGAATCTAGATGCTTTCAGGTTCTAATAACCCACATACATGCATATAAACATCCATCAAGACATACTCCATCATTTGCACAAAGATTAAGCGACCATAACATTTCAAGTACTTCCAAAGGATCAATCAATAGGCATGCTCCCTAAAACACTCACCTAACATACCAAAACACTCAATTAAACATTTTCCATCATCAGCAACATTTCAACATATTTCTAGCACCATAATCAACGTCTTAAATCCATCAAAGCATGAAATTCAATCAAAGTTATCTAGATGCATACCTAGGCAACCACCTAGCAACAACCAATAAACAAATCCATTACATGCTTAACAACAACAATCCAAGATCAAAACACTGCATTAACCATGCTAAAAAACTAGGGAAAAACATATTTACAAATCCCAAAAACTTGGCGAACAGATTGCTTATTAACCGGAAACTTAAACCGAGTTCATACTCAAAGTAGTCTTGTTCTTGGATCACTTAGATTTTTCCTTTGCTGCCCCAAACCTCAATGCTCTGCATCATTAGGAAAAAGAGAGCATAAGCACACATGCTTAGTGAGGATGCTCATAAAACAATGATGCAATGAAATCCTTTGAAAACTAAACACTTATTTTCAAACCATGTCTACAGCCAAAGCATTACATTGATTCCAAATCAAAACATGCATAACAACCTTATGCAAAAACCATTGTACATCACATGCTTAATTTCCGTGCATAAAATCATCTTACCATGCTTAAATCCCAAAGCATTATAAAATAGGTTCAACATATGAACTTTCATATATTGGCATTTATAGTGACCCGGGCACACAACCCTTACCTTGGATAGTCGCCCCTATCCACATACATATCGTATACACGGATTCTCGTACCATACCTAGTTAGAACGCGTGATACCCCAAACTTGCCTAGCTAAACTACAAGATTTGACAACCTCGCCTAGTTAAACCACGAGTTTTACCGACATTGCCTAGTTAAACCGCAATGTCACCATCATCTTGGGCTACCTAGTTAAACTGCATACCCCAAGAGATGTCCCAATAGTCCGAGTGGACTAGTTAAACCGCCATTACCTCAAGGACCCATGGCCACGATCGATTTTTGATATATATTATAGTGCACTTAAATCCTATGGCATGCCAACTATATCCGATTGTTTCTTACCTTGTCACATAGCCAATATATCATTAACAAAATCATACACTCACTGTTTTACAATGCATTAAACAAAAACCACATGTGCAAACCACATTGCCCAAGTAATTACCCATTCCCAACCGGAATGAAAACCGATGCTCACTAGTATTTTATTTACCTTTAAAACATCGTATATGTATTCAAAACTATTCATTTACAGTAAGTAAAACAAACCATGTTTAAAACCAAAACATGTAATCAATCATGCTCATAACCAATTCCGATATTAAGAGCAAAAGAGGGAAACTTACTTCCGATCTTAGTTAAGAGTTTCACGCTTAACCTAAACTCCCAACATAAATTGCAAACCTTTATGATTCATTTAAAACAAGTTTCCACTCACCAATTACAATTCGCCTTGCTCGCTAATTCACAACGAGCTCTCGGCAAGCAACAATCTACTTCAAGCTGATTCACCTTGATTATCCCCTATTTTGATAACACAAAACTAGAGGAAACATGAATCAAAATGCACCCAAACCACTGCCTTTAAGCAAAACCTCGCAACTCACATGTTGCCCACTCAAAAACCATCCGAAACTTATCAAAATCAACCCCAAACACCTTTCAATCTTAACCCAGCCACAATACAATGATTCGATACATCAAACTTCATCAATTAACATCCAAAAACTCTTTTACATCATCCTTATACTTTCAGCGATGATTAAACACCAAAAATCTCACAAAACCCCTTAACTAACGACTTTTAATATTAGAGATTTAAGTAGTTTTGGGATTACAATATTAAATCAAATCTTTTAACATTATTAAACATGAATCATGATCTAACCTGATAAAAAACCCAGCAAAACAGATCCAATTCAAAAATCTACCAATTTCACCAATCAAAACACAATTAAACCAATTTTCCTCAATTAAACTATCAAAACCCATTAGAAAACAATTGTAAAGGGTCAACAACTTTGGAATTTTAGTAAAGAACCTTTCATTAGAGGAGAAGAACAAACCTTACCTCTAATGGATGCTTTCTCCCTTAATTGGCTGATTTTATATGTGAAAACAAAATTAAAACAATAAGTTTTTACCATAAAATCATTATGAATCCATTAGAAATCAAAAGATTTAAGAAAAAAGATGATTTACCAGATGATTTATAAGAAGGAATTAGTGTTTGGCTGGAAGGATTTTGAGAGAAAAGATTTCTGAGAAAGTTAGTTATGTGACTTTTGTTTTAAAAGAATTAATTATCAATTAATTCTCCCCAACCTATTTTATTTTCCAAAACAACATTGATTCGGCAAATATCCTCGTTAAACAACTTGCATTAATGGAAATAGTTTCATTACAATGATAAAAGGAAACTGCTAAATATACGGCCCAACCCTAGCGCCTCAGTTACTAATCTCTCCTAAAAGCCAAGACTTGTTCCTCCTCTAAGCCATCTCCGACATACTCTTGAAGTTCGGTAGCCTCCCACGCGAGATGCTGAAGTTGTTGAGCGACCTCTCATACTTGAGTCATCAAGGTTGCCATTTCTTGTCTTGCATCCAAATAGTTTGAGCCGCATCTCGGAGTCATTCCACCATCGGCACGTGATACACTTGGATACCCCATTCATGGCTTGCCACTTGATCCTTGAGCTTTTGAACCTCAATTTCAATCTTTTCACTTTGAACCTTTAAAGCTTGATTTTTTGAATAGCTCACCTCTAGCTTCTTAGTCGAGCCCTTGTACTTTTGGAGAGATCTTTCCAATTGCCTAATCTGAGCTTTCATCTTCTTATCTTGAGCTTCTCTATCCCCAAGTTGTTCTAAAGTAAAAACCAACAAATTCTCTATCTCTTGAGTCAAAGCATGCACTTGATTTTTTTGCTTGTAGTAATTCCATTTATAAGACTCGACTCTCGTTTTTTCCTCATTAGCCCTTCGAATCAAATATTTATTCTATAAATATTCTAAAACTCTCTTGTTTTTATTCAACCTTTGAAATTGCTAAATCTCTTCTTTCTCCATCTTGAGCTCAAGCTCCAACTCGTCATTCATCTTTTGTAAAATCTTGATCTTACCTTCGAGCTTGGTCTTGTCTAATCCAAAGTTGAACCTTTCTTGATCGATCTTCCTTACAAGTGCATCAGACCTTTCTCGCTCCTCTTCTAACTACTTTCTTATCAATTCAATCTAGATAGGAAGTTTGGCCAAACTCTCTTCGACAGACAACATGCTTTCGGGATTCAGTTTAGGGACATTATCATTGATGCAGTGAAAGCACCATACTTCATACTTCGGAGTTAATGGATGAAGACCGGGTAAAATCTTGACTCACCTCGTGTTGTTCCATGCAAAAGATGTAACGCCCTGAAATTGGGCCCAGATGTGAGCTGGATCGGATCGGTGGTTCAAGAGAACCGCTTTAGGCAATTCGAATAGTTTTGGGAAAATTAAATCATAAAATTGATTTTGGGATAAAATAAAATATGGGAAAATGTTTTAAATTATTTAATTAATATTTTAACTAATATGATGAAGTCAATTTGAGGTAATTAAATCTAATTTTTAGACATTTTGGTCTAGTGACTAAATTGAAAGTTTTCAAAACAATTTTTGGTGACTAAATCGAAAAGGGTCAAAACATAGAATCTTTAAGGAGTTATTTTCCCAATATTTTTCAACAGATTTCTCTCTTAATTTAGGCGATTTTTAAAGTATTTTTAAATGGTTTAATAAATAGATAAATGAGGATTTATTAAAAAGATCTTTGATTTGCCAAAAACATTTTCTTACATAGCTACTTTTCTCCAAACCTTTTGTCTCAACTTTCTCAGCATCCAAACTAGGATTTCTACTTCAAAATCTCCAGGAATCAATCTCCATTGATTTTCTTTTTGATTCCTTATTGATTTCTCTAAATTCCTTTGCAAAATCTCTTTGGATTTCATTAAAGCTTGGCCAATTAAGGGAGAAATCGACAATTAGAGGTGATTTTCATTTCTCTCCTCTAATTAAAGGTTCTTTATTGAAATTCCCAAGTTCTTGATCCTTTTTTGTTGATTTATGTTAAGAAATTATGATTGTAATATGGATTTATTGATTAAATTTAGTTTTCTTGGAAAATTCTTGGAAATTGATTTGGATTTGTTTTGGTGATGTATCTAACGGATTTAGATATCCATTTAGATGTATTTTAATGTTGAAAGAGTTGATTAATCAATGTAATTCGAAAACTATGTGAATTGTTAGTTTTTTGTGTATAGTTGGTTTTTGGGTTGATCTTGTTACTATAGTGTTGTTGGAGGTATAAGGACATGTTTAAAGTGTTTTTGGATGTTAATTGATGATGTTAATGTGTTAGAATCATTAGATGTTGGTTGGGGTTTGTTTAGGTAAGGTTTGGTGGTGTTTTTGATGGTTTTATGAGGGTGTTTAGTGGATTCTTGTTAAGCGATGTTGTCTTTGTTGGTTGCTGGAGCTTTGAGGTACAAATATGTGTTTTAATCCTCTATTTTTGATTGGGTAAAGCAGGGGATTTGAATCCTTTGGCATTTGAAGAAGGCACAAAAGCTTCAAAAGCTTGATCCGCGCATTGGCAAGCAAGCATTGGATTGTTAGTGAGCGGAAAAGTGTTTTACTGCAGTTAAAAGGTTTGAAAAGGAGTTTGGGGAGTTTAGATAAAGTTTGATACACTTATCTAAGCTCGGAAGTAAGTTTCGGTTTAGCATTCTCTCGATTTCGGTTTTGCAAAATGAAATCTCATGCACATGTTGCTGGTTTTAATTACACGTTGTATTATGCATGTTTTGAAAGCAAAAAATGTGGTAAATGATCATAAATGATGATTCATGAGAATGGCATATGGTTTAAAAATGTGATTTTGAGATTGATAAAATACATGGTTTAATGTATTTGTGTTAGATTTATTTGATGTATATGTAAAATAGTGAGGTAACCTTGCTTATTGAATATATTGGCAAGTGGCTGTGTTTAAAATGATATCAGATATAGTTGGCATGCCATAGTGTTTAGAGTGCACTATAAAAAGTCACCTCATGTTTGTTGAGGGGTGTTAAGTGTCTGAAATCTCCAACATGAGAACTGCAGCGGTTGAGGCGGGTAAACGTTCCATTTACTCCCACTGGTGGATTATATATCCAAACCGTAGAGGTGGGTAAATGTTCTGTTACTTCGGTTTGAACCGTTGAGGTGGGCAAGTGTGCCGTTACTCCAGTTGAGGTATGTATTTTTAAGTGGTTGTGGGAACCACTTGAGAAATCCGTGTATACGATAAGCTTTGTGAAATGAAAGGTTGCTGGTTTTGAGTCACTTGAAGCCAATATATGAGATAATGTATCATGTGAAATGGATTATATTTTTATAATGAGATTTATACATGTGTTACTCTTTAAGCTTGTTATAAAGGTGTTGTGGTGTGAAGCTTAAATTGAGGTAGAGATTGAATCCACGATACATGTGCTGAAAATTATTTAAATGTGCATATTTGAGATGATATGAAAAGCATGAGATGTTTTTCCATGAGATAATTACATGCGATTTGATCGAAATGGTTTTTAAATGCATTGATGAGTGTTTATGTGAATTTCCTCACTAAGCTTATAGATTATGCTCTCTTTTCATCATCAATGCAGAGAAATACCTTTCTCGAATAGCACGTGAGCAAGAGAGGATCCAAGGAACAATTCATTAGAAAGTATGGTTTTGTATACGTTAAGTAGTAATAAGAAGGCAATGTGACCGGGTTGTTTTTGGGAGATGTATTTGAGTTACTCCCTGTTGTAATAGTTTGAATTGATGTTTTGGTTTGGTATGATGCCTTTATATTGGTTTTGAGGGGTTGGGAGACATTAAGCATGCTTGGGTAGAAACCATGATCATATGTGATTGCTTGAGTATGTCATGCTTAGTATAGACTAAATCTATGTTGCTATTGTAAACCCCTCGACCCGGCCTAGATGCCCGACCGAACCGAGCAAGCTCTATTATGCTTGCCAAAGCAAACCAAAGAAAGATTAAAAAAACCGGTCCATTTTTTTCCTTTTTTATCTTGTCTAGATGCATATTATTATTCCTAAGTGATCATGCTCGCAGCGGATGGAACTACAAGGGAAACGGACCATGGAAAGGCAACCAATTGCATACAATACATCTTAGGGACAAAAACGTAAATATTGTAAGATTAAGGACCGTTACTGAAATTACGGTTACCAATCCTCAATTAGTTAGATTACATGCTCGTATATCAATTTACAGATCAAACCCACCATCAATGCTCATACAATTGACAAAACAAGATTCAGGGACTGAATTGAAAGAAAACATAACTGAACTTCCATGACATTAACAGTATCGATACACGGGCAACCGTATCGATACGGTGCTTTATATAGACCAACCTCGTTTTGATTAGCCATGTACCATACCGTTACGTCAAATTGAACATAAAATCCAATTTAATATTGTTAAATACTGTACTGATACGATCAGCATGTGTTTATGTACACGGGTTTTGTTCAAAAAGTAGGTTTTCAGTAGAGCTAAACCGTACCAAAACCACTACACCCGTATCGATACGCAGTGCTTGAAATTGCCTAGCCGTACTGATACGGTCCCTTGCGTATCGGTATGCATGTGCCTGTAATGTCATTTTAAATTGGTTTTTCACTCGAATCTATATGCTTTCAGGTTCTAATAACCCACATACATGCATATAAATATCCATCAAGACATACTCCATCATTTTCACCAAGATTAAGCAACCACAACATTTCAAGTACTTCTGAAGGATCAATCTATAGGCATGCTCCATAAAACACTCACCTAACATACCAAAACACTCAATTAAATATTTTCCATCATTAGCAACATTTCAACATATTTCTAGCACCACAATCAACGTGTTAAATCCATCAAAGCATGACATTCAATCAAAGTTATCTAGATGCATACCTAGGCAACCACCTAGCAACAACCAATAAGCAAATCCATTACATGCTTAACAACAACAATCCAAGTTCAAAACACAACATTAACAATGCTCAAAAACAAGGGAAAACAGATTTACAAATCCCAAAAAACATGGCGAACACATTACCTTGTTAACCGAAAACTTAAACCGGGTTCATTCTCAAAGCAGTATTGTCCTTGGATCACTTAGAATTTGCCTTTGCTGCCCCAAACCTCAATGCTCTGCATCATTAGGAAAAAGAGAGCGTAAGCACACATGCTTAGTGAGGATGCTCATAAAACAATGATGCAATGAAATCCTTTGAAAACTAAACACTTTTTTTCAAACTATGCTTACAACCAAAGCATTACATTGATTCCAAATCAAAACATGCATAACAACCTTATGCAAAAACCATTGTAAATCACATGCTTAATTTCCATGCATAAAACCATCTTACCATGCTTAAATCCCAAAGCATTATAAAATAGGTTCAACAAATGAACTTTCATATATTGGCATTTATAGTGACCCGGGCACACAACCCTTACCTTGGATAGTCGCCCCTATCCACATACATATCGTATACACGGATTCTCGTACCATACCTAGTTAGAACGCGTGATACCCCAAACTTGCCTAGTTAAACCGCAAGATTTGACAACCTCGCCTAGTTAAACCACAAGTTTTACCGACATTGCCTAGTTAAACCGCAATGTCACCATCATCTTGGGCTACCTAGTTAAACTGCATACCCCAAGAGATGTCCCAATAGTCCGAGTGGACTAGTTAAACCGCCATTACCTCAAGGACCCATGGCCACGATCGATTTTTGATATATATTATAGTGCACTTAAATCCTATGGCATGCCAACTATATCCGATTGTTTCTTACCTTGTCACATAGCCAATATATCAATAACAAAACCATTTACTCACTGTTTTACAATGCATTAAACAAAAACCACATATGCAAACCTCATTGCCAAAGCAATAACCGATTCCCAACTGGAATGAAAACCAATGCTCGCTAGCATTTCATTTCCCTTTAAACCATTGCATATGTATTCAAAACCACGCATTTACAGTAAGTAAAACAAACCATGTTTAAAACCCAAAACATGTAATCAATCATGCTCATAACCAATTTTGATATTAAGACCAAAAGAGGGAAACTTACTTTCGAACTTATTAAAGGGTTCACGCTTAACCTAAACTCCCAACTTCATTTTGAAAACCTTTATGATTCATTTAAAACCAGTTTTTACTCACCAATTGCAATTCGTCTTGCTCGCTAATACACAACGAGCTCCCGGCAAGCAACAATCTACTTCAAGCTGCTTTGCCTTGATTATCCCCTGTTTTGATCACACAAAACCAGAGGAAACCTGCATCAAAGTGCATCCAAACCACTGCCTTTAAGCAAAACCCTGCAACTCACAAGTTGCTCACTCAAAAACCATCTGAAACTTGTCGGAATCAACCCCAAACACCTTCCAATCTTAACCCAGCCACAATACAACGATTCGATACATCAAACTTCATCAATTAACATCCAAAAACCTTTAACTAACAACCTTTAACATTAGAGATTCAACTAGTTTCAGGTTTACAATATTAAATCCAAGCTTTTAACGTTATTAAACATCAAAATCATGATCTAACTTGATCAAGAACCCAGCAAAACAGATTCAATTCAAAAATCTACCAATTTCACCAATCAAAACACAATCAAACCAATTTTGCTCAATTAAACTATCAAAACCCATTAGAAAAAAATTGTAAAGGATCAACAACTTAGGAATTTCAGAAAGAATCTTTTATTAGAGGAGAAGAACGAATCTTACCTATAATGGATGATTTCTCCCTTGATTGGCTGATTTTACATGTGAAAACAAAATTAAAACAATAAGTTTTTACTTGAAAATCATTGTGAATCCATTAGAAATCAAAATATTTAAGAAAATGATGATTTACCTGATGATTTAGAAGAATGAATTAGTGTTTGGCTGGAGAGATTTTAAGAGAAAAGATTTTTGAGAAAGTTAGTTACGTGACTTTTGTTTTAAAAGAATTAATTATCAATTAATTCTCCCCAACCTATTTTATTTTCCAAAACACTTTTAAAAATAGCCAATTAAAGGATAAAGTCTGAAATTAGACTTTTGGGCTATTAGCTCCTTAAAGATTTAAAGTTTTGACCCTTTACAAAACAGCCACTAAAAATAGTTTTCAAAGTTTGCATTTTGGTCACTATCCAAAATGTCCAATTTCCAAAAATCCTTTTATAAAATTGATTTCACCCCAATCAATATATTAAATAATGATTTTAGAGCATTTTTTCCATATTTTTATCACTTCCAAAAGTATTTTATCCGATTTCATCCTGAAACTAACACGAACCTCTAATACCGGTGCACCGGACCCTCAAACTGAACCCCAAAACTGCTAGACCCAAAACCAGGGTGTTATAGATATGTGTGATGATTGAATCTTATAATGTTACATGATGTTTAGATGTTGATTGGATAGTATTAGATTGAGCCAAAGTGTCATATGTTGGAACTAGATGTCAATACAGGTCGCCCCGTACCTATATAGGCCCCTCAGGTTTTGGTACACGGTGACCTAATCAGGCTCAGGTCATTCAAAATAGCCTTGGAATACTGATACGCCTGGTAACCGTATCGGTACGCATAGTGATGAAACAATGTTCATTTCGGTACACGGGTTATCGTATCGATACGGTGTCTAGCTACTAGAATCTGGATTTTCAAAATATACAAGCTCGTACCGATACGCCTAGGGACCGTATCGGTACACCTTTGTCTTCTTGTGCCGTATCAAAACATAAGTCATCCGTACCGGTATGCAGACATTTAATTTTGTTGAGATGCTATTTGAAGTTTTCAATATTTGCAATTTGGTCCATGTTTCTTAGATGTGCAATTAAATGTGTATGAATGATCATTTTTGGTTGAGATTTCAAATAAAGGTATTTAACATGATTAATTGAGGATTGCTAATTTTAATTTCACGAAAGTCCTCGTAAATCTTGGAAATTATGTTTTAGTCTATGTAACATGTTCTTGAGCAATTGGATGTCGAAATAACGCCTGATTGAATTGTAATTTTAACCATGACATGTATGAACACAATAAGACCTAATGATGTATTTAGATAAGATAAAAGAAAAAATAGATCGTTTAATTCATAATCTCTTTAGGGTTTATTTCGATAAATCCTAATGTAGCTCGCCCGATTCAGTCTTTCTACTAGACTGGGTCAAGGGGTTACATTTGGTGGTATTAGAGCTAGGTTATGATTATTGGGAGATGGGTTATGATTGTTTGGTTGGTTGATGTTGTATGAATATGTTGTTTGACATGTACGGTGATTGAATTTGTGAATTGTGTTTGATATGTGGTATGTTTGGGGTGTTTAAACTTGGGACACATTGCCTTATTACTACTTGAGTTAAATGATTTTATTTTTAAACAAGAGTGACTTGGATTCTTTCTGCGTGCTGGTCTGATTGTTTTGCTTTGTTGCATAACCATGTTTAGACTCATATTTTCGCGTATGGGACCGAGACGAGAGACTAGAGCTTACATGGGTAGTGTGGTGGATACACATGATGATGAGTTACCTTCTCCTCCACTGAATCCTCCTGGTGGTGTTGAAGTAGAGGGAGGTGCACCTCAGGCACCCCAAGCACCTATTTTGGTGATATGGCACCGTTAGTCCAGGCGATGATGGGAGCTTTCTAGGCGGCCATAGCTAGAGTGCATGTACCTACACCGGCACCTATAGCTGTTAATACTGGGTTACCTTTAGAGCATTTGCATAGCCTTGGTGGTGTTAAGTTCAGAGGTTTGACTCTTGAAGTAGCCGAGTAATGGTTTGCTAGTACAGAGAGAATCTTTTGCCAGATAGAGTGTACGAATGTACGCAAGCATGGATGTATTGTGTCATTACTCTAGGGCGATGCTTATAGTTGGTGGATAACTGTGATTACAGCGATGGAACCTGCTAATGTTACATGGGAATTCTTTTGTGAGGCTTTCAGGAAGAAGTATTTGGGAACTCGGTATAGAGATGAAAAGAAAAATTAGTTCATGGCTTTGGAGCATGGAAACATGTCTATATCTGAGTATAAGATCCAATTTGTATGAATGAGTAAGTATGCTCCCGAGTTGGTTCTGGATGAGCGACAGAGGTATGACTGGTTCCATTACGATTTGATCAAAGAAGTGAAGACGTACATGTTGGCTACCGACTACACAGAGTTTGATGTCCTGGTTTCTTAAGCAAAGAACATCGAGTAAAATTTGGGCTTGTCTGCTTGTTCTGAGGGTTCTTCAACAAGAAAGAGGAGTGCAGAGTCTAATGTTGGTAAGGATTGTTATAAGAGGCATAGAGACAGAAGGTACTGTCTGGATCAAAGACGGGGAGGAAATGGTGTTGGGCATGGTTTCCATGGTCATAACACCTATACTGGAGTTCTTAAGTGTAGGAGATGTGGTAGGATGCATTCGGGAGAATGTTGGGGGTGCTATAGGCACATGTTGGAGCTATAGATTGAGGGATCATATTATGAGGGATTATCCGTAGTTAGCCAGAGAGGGTCAGGCTCATGTACCAGCAGTTGTGGCGCAGAGGGGCCGTAGGCGCGGCCATGGACATTTTCAGCGCATGAATGATGGTCAGAGAGTAGTAGGCATGCCATGGCGGTTCAGCCAGAGAAGGGTGGACCGGCGAGAGTCTTTGCTCACCGTGTAGGAAGTTGTATATGAGTTTTCCCTTGATGGTTCAAGGGCATGTGTTTGAGATTGACCTGATGGAGTTAACATTTCACGATTTTGATGTGATTTTGGGTATGGGTTGGTTGTCTCGACACAAAGTTGTAGTGGATTTTAAATCCAAACGGGTTTCCTTGAAACTTGCCGAGGATTATGAAGTTGTGGTTATGGGTAAAAATGTAAAGTTCATGTCAAATGTGGTTTCTGCTTTGGAGGCACGAAAGTTGTTAGAGTTTGGGGGTCAAGCATACCTAGCCTATGTTATAAACCCAAATATGAAGGAAGCGTGTGCCCAGGATATTCGCACAGTTTGCAATTTTCCATAAGTGTTTCGAGAAGAGTTGTCTGGTTTACCGCCGGATAGAAAGGTAGAGTTCTGTATTGAGACGTACACGGATATGGCTCCAGTGTCGATTGCTCTGTATTATATGGCACCGAAAGAGTTAAAGGAGTTGAAGATGCAGTTGCAAGAGTTGTTGGATCGTGGGTTCATTTGGCCAAGTGTGTCACCGCGGGGAGCACTGGTGTTGTTTGTGAAAAAGAAGGATGGCACGATGAGAATGTGCATTCATTATCGACAACTAAACAAGTTGACGATTAAGAACAAGTATCCTTTGCCGAAGATTAATGATCTGTTTGATCAGTTTAGGGGTGCTACAGTGTTTTCTAAGATTGATTTGCGATCAGTGTATTATTAGTTGAAGGAAAAGGATAAGGATGTGCCGGAGACAGCTTTTCGCACACGTTATGGGCATTACGAGTTCTTAGTGATGGCGTTTGGTTTGACAAATGCACCAACAACGTTCATGGATATGATGAATAGGGTGTTCCATGAGTTTTTGGACCAATTTGTGGTAGTGTTCATCGATGACATTCTTATGTACTCGCGTACTAAGGAAGATCACGATCGGCATCTCCGAATTGTGTTACAAGTTCCGTTGGACAGCGAGATTTTGCCAAGCTAAGTAAATGTGAGTTTTGGATCAAGCAGGTGGTTTTTCTTGGGCATGTTGTTTCGGCCGAGGGTATTCATGTGGATCCATAAAAAGTTTAGGCCATTGTGAATTGGAAGCAACCATCATCTGTTTCAGAAGTCCGTAGTTTCCTGGGGTTTGCGGGATACTACCGATGCTTTGTAGATGGTTTTTCAAAGATTGTTGCCCCTTTGACGAAGCTGTTGCAAAAGGATGTGAGTTTTGAGTGGATGAAAGCTAGGCAGCAAGCTTTCAACAAGTTGAAGGAAGCTTTGACACAAGCTCGAATCTTGATTCAACATGAGTCAGGGAAGGAGTTTGTCGTATATAGTGATGCATCCTATATGGGTTTAGGGTGTGTGCCGATGTAGGAAGGAAGGGTTGTAGCTTACGCTTCGAGGCAATTGAAGGTGCACGAGCGCAACAACCCTACGCATGACATTGAGTTGGCTGCGATGGTATTTTTCTTAAAGATTTGGCGACATTATCTGTACGGTGAAAAGTGTAACGTGTACACAGATCAAAAAAGTTTGAAGTATTTGATGTCTCAAAAGGAGTTAAATCTTAGGCAACGAAGATGGTTAGAGTTGCTTAAGGATTATGACCTAACGATTGAGTATCATCTGGGAAAATCGATCATGGTAGCGGATGCCTTGAGTAGAAAAGTCGCGGTAGAGTTAAGGGCAATGTTCACTCGATTGAGTTTAACGCGTGATGGTAGGTTGCTAGCGGAGTTGCAAGTAAAGCGTTTGATGCTGCAGATTATAAAAGAGAAGAAGCCCTATGATGAGACGTTGGTGGCTCATGTTAAGGATATCTTAGATGGTAATCAGACGGATTTTGGCTTTGATGAGGATGGGGTGTTGTGCTTTAAGAGTCGGGTGGTGGTGCCGATGGATGAAGAGTTGAGGCACACTATTTTGACTGAAGCACATTTGAGTCCTTTTGCTATGCATTCAGGGAGTACAAAGATGTATCAGGACCTGAAGAAAGAGTATTTCTGGGTTGGCTTGAAAAAGGATGTTGCGAATTTTGTTGCTCATTGCATGGTTTGTCAGCATGTTAAGGCGGAACATCAGTTTCCTTCGGGGTTGTTGCAACCATTAAAGGTTTCTGAGTGGAAATGGGAGAGAATCACCTGGATTTTATATTCTGTTTGCCTTTGACGCCATCAAAGAAGAACTCTGTTTGGGTGATTGTGGACAGGTTTACGAAGTGTGCACATTTTCTGGCTGTGCATACGATGTATACTTTGGATAAGTTGATAGAGCTGTACATTGCTGAGGTTGTGAGGTTGCATGGTGTACCGTTGTAATACCCCAGTTTTGAGCCTAGGAGTTTTAGGGTAGTTTAGTCGGTCCGGTGGATCGGGATTAGAGATTCGAGTTAGATTCAGGATTTAAATTGAGTTAAATATTTTTATCAAAGATAAAAATATAGAAAAATAGTATAAAATCCTTATTATATATATGATTTTGGTGAAAACAATTTTAGAAAATGAAATTCGGAAATATGACATTTTGATTTAGTGGCCAAAATGCAATGTCTGCAAAACTATTTTTAGTGACTTTTTGTAAATGGATCAAAACTTTGAATCTTTAAGGTGCTAATTAGCCTAAAGGTTTTCATCAGATTTCTCCCTTTAATTAATTATTTTAAATGGGTTTTTAAGAGCTATAAATAATGGAGAGAATTAAATAATCTTAATTTAGACTTTTAATCAAAATTTACGTAGCAAACTTTGTAACTTCTTTCTCTTAAATTCTCTCCAGCCAAGCACACTCCAACTTCAATTTCTTCAGGTAAAAATCAGGATTTCAGAGAGTTTTTTATTTCTAATTGATTTCTAAAGCTTTTACATCAAATACTTATTACTTTTATCTTGATTTTCATGTTTTATCAAGCAATTAAGGGGAGAAATCACCATTGGAGGTAAGGATTCATTCTTCTCCTCTAATGAAAGGTTCTTTATTGAAATTCCTAAGTTTTTGATCCATTTTGTATGATTTTCATTGGGTTTTAATTAATTAAACTCAAATTTATGGTTTAATTGGTGATTTATGATAGAAATTAAGGAAATTTGTAGTTGATTTGTTTTTGCTGAGTTAAGGATTGATTTACAACTTGATTTTGGTGTTTAATATGTTAATGAAGTGAGTTTTAATGATATAATCTCGAAATCTAGAGAATCTCTAATTTGTTAGGTTGATAGTTACGAGATTTTGAGGTGTTATGGTTGATTATTGCTTGCTGGAGGTATGAGGTTGATTTGAGTTGTTGTTAGATGTTACTTGATGATATTTGAAGGTTGAGATTTGTAGTTGTTGGTTGGGTTGAGGTTTTTGATGAATCGATGATGTTTTTGATTGATTAGGATGTGGTGCTGCGGAGGATTATAGTTGGATAATGTTATTTATTGTTTGCTGTGAGTTTGGATGCATTATAATGCATTGGATCCTCTGTTGTAATGTGTTTGAAACAGGGAAAATAATCCGAAATTGAACCTTGGTGTTAAGGAGTTGTCGGGACCTTGATTTTACATCGGCAAGAGAGGCGTTGCTTTGTCAGTGAGTGAAAACATGGTTTAAAGCGTTTTGAGGGATTGAAATGATGTTTTGGGAGTTTAGGTAGAGTTTGAAATGCTTACCTAAGCTCAGAAGTAAGCATGGATTGTTTTCTCTCTCGATTTTGGTTGGCAAACGATTTATGAAGTGCACTTGTTTAATTATTGGTTACCTCCATATTTATGCATAAAATGAGCATGGTTTAATGCTAGAAGTTGATATAAAATGATGTTAGATACATTTGGAAAGTAATGCATGGTTTTAAAGAATGTTTATGAACATGGCTTATGCATGGTTTAATGCATGATGAAATGATTTGAATGATGCATATGAAAACAGTGAAGTATGTTTGTGGATTATATTGGCAAGTGATAGATTGGAAATGATATGGAAATGTTATCGGATATAATTGGCCGGCCATAGGATTTAAAGTGCATTATAATAAGTCGCTCGTGGTTGTAGAGGTAGTACGAGAGGTACTTACTCCAATCATGTGAACCCAATGTTGTTGAGGTAACACTTAGATGGCTTTTTCTCCAACTTTGGGCTGTAGAGGTTGTTGCATCGAGTGAGTTCACTCCATGTTGGAGGATGAGCAATGGTAGTGTTGAGGTGGTGCATGTATTATACAACTCCATGCCATTAAGCTGTAAGAGATTGGGAAATCCGTGTATATGATGTTAAAGTTGATTTTTGGAAATGATGTGTATGGTAATGGATCACTTGAAAGCCAATATAATGTTTCAAATGTATCATGTTGATGAATTGGTTGGTATAATGTGATTTATACATGTTTTACTCCTTAAGCTTTGCATATGAGATGTTATGCATGAGAGGGCTTAAGTAGAGGGAAGTGCATATGGGATCATGCTGTAGAATCCATAATATATGTTCCATATGGTTTAATATGCTAGTTTTGGAAAGATAAAATGCATGTTTGGAAGAATGGCATGATGGTTTTGAAATGGTTTTAATTTGCATTGGATGATACTTTGAGTTTTGAGTGCTCCTCACTAAGAAATGATTGCTTACGCTCTCTTTTATCATCAATGCTGATTGACTGGGTGCAAGTGGGCCAGCAAGCAAGGAGGAAACTTCCAAGACTTGTTTTTGCAAAGTATGTTGAGTTTTAAAGTAGTAATAAAGGCAATGTGGCTTAAATGTTGTTGGGAGGGTTTGAGTGTTCACTTCTTTGTTTGAGCGTTTACTTCTCTAATTGAGCAAGTTTATATTGTTGTTTTGGACTTGTAATAAGCTTGGTTTGCTGGGTTTTGCATATGGTATATGTTTTGGTACTTTTAGTAATGTGGTTTTAGGAAGCATGTCTATAGTTTACCTTTAAAGCATGTTTTCCATGAGTTGGTGATGGTTTTGTGTTGCCATGATTAGGTTTGATCATTGGTAATGTTGCTTGAGTGTTGGAAGCATGTTGAAGTGTAATGGTAATCATCAAAGTGTGTTTAAACTGTAAAATAAACATTTTAGGTCCAGGCATATCAGAACGCATATCCCCGTACCGGTACGGGTAAGCTATATCAGGCATGGTGTGTTGGTACGCATGATAGCCATTTCAATACGGGTAAGCCATTCTGGGCATAGCGTTTCGGTACACGGGGTAGTGTTTCGGTACGAGTAAAAGCATAATGGCAAGGTGTATCGATACGCGTAGCCGTACTGGTATAGTTTTGAGCTACTAGAGTCTAAGTTTTATAAAGTGGCCAAGGCATACTTATACACTTGTCGTGTATCGATACGGACATCATTTATTTTAGTTATTTAGATATTTTAAAGGTTTTTGATTTATTCATTTTGGTCCCTGATTGTTGTGAATGCAATTGCTTGAGTTTGTACGGTCGGATTGAGCTGAGAATTGACATGCAAGCATGTAATCAGACTAATTGAGGATTGGTAACCCTAATTTCAGTAATGGTCCTTTAACTTGCCAGTTTTATGTTTTAGTCCCTAAAATGTATGGTATGCAATTGGTTGCCTTTCTGAGGTCCGTTTCCTTTGTAACTTCATCTGCTGCATGCATAATCACTTAGGATTAATAATATGCATCTAGACAAGATAAAAGAAAAAATGGACCAATTTTCGTCATCTTTCTCTGATTTGCTTCGGCAAACCTAATGTAGCTTGCTTGGTTCGGTCGGTCGTCTAGGCTGGGTCAAGGGGGTTACATTTGGTGGTATCAAAGCCATGTTATGATTGTTGGGAGTTGGTTATGGTCGTTGGGTGTTGGTTTATGTTTGTTGGGAAGTTTTTTGATACGTATGTTGATTGATTCATGTTGGTTGCTATACATGGTGATTGATTACATGTTATATGCCATGCTGGGGTATGATTTGGGACATGCCTTATTACTACTGTTATGAAATGATTTCGAATCGAAATGGAAGTCTTGGATCCTTGATTGAGGTTGGCCTAATTATTTTGTTTTTGATGTATTATCATGCCTTAGATTCTTTGTTTATGATGATGTTGCGCATATTGAGTTCTCCGCAATTGTGCAAGTGTACACGTCGTAAGTTATAGTATAAAAGATATCGTCTCCACAGGGAATGGTGCCACTTCAAGAATCTAATCTCTTGCACTGTAAAAAGTAAAAGAACACAAGTAGAAGATTGTAGGAGTTTAACTAACAACTAAACTAGAAAAAGATAAAGTAAAAGAAGATGTAATAAAATGAGAGAGAATAGGCCAGGTTATCGTGAGTTGAGGAGTAATAGCCAATTGGATCGTCTTGGTAAAAGGGCGCAAGGGCAACTCAGTTGCCGTAGCAACTTACGCAGTGGGGTTGCCTTGGGAACTAATCGACGGTTGCCTGGGCAACTAGCTAGGCAACTGTTTGGGAGGCTGGGCAGGAACTTCAAGGTTCGGCGGAGTGTTCTTCAATGGCTTCTTCTTATCCCTAAGTCGAAACTCTAGCTAATTTTTCATGCCTTGATAATACATCCCTGCGTGAATCAAGGGTGAAAACAACCAATCTTTCTATCCTCTTAGTCGTTGAAATCTTTAACTTATTCCTAAGCCGGATTAATCTTCACCATCGATAGATTGAATAAAGACCATACTCATTCGTTTACTGAATCTAACTCTCCTGATATTAGATAAATAGATAGAGTTACGAGATCCTCTCCCAATTCACTCGCAAACAAGAATAAAAACCAAGAATGAGTAAGCCTTGAATTGAAAGTGCAAACTCTTATTACCTAAACAAAAACCAGAAAACACAATAACCTTAGCCAAATAGATTTAGTTCATGGCTAGGTTCCAAAGAAACAGAAAACAAAGAATCCCTAACATAAACATTATTGAACAATAAAGAAAAAAGATGAAGAATGGTTGAAAGCCCTTTGTCGAAATCTCTCCCCTTTTGCTCTCTCTTCAATCAATCTCTCCCCCCTTGCTCTCTCTTCAATCGAACTCTCCCTTTGCTCTCTCTTGGAGTTGATGGCTTAGTCTCCTTTAAATAGAAGATGGCTAGGTCAAAGTCTCTCTTAAGGAATAAGTTAAGTTGGAATTAAATACTTTAAAAGAATATAATTCTTTATTGTATTTAAATTCCTTCTAGATCTTCTCCTATCTTCTTGGGATTTAATTTCTCTTTGACCTCTTCATGGAAATCAAACTCCTTTGGGATTTAACTTTGCTCCATTTCATCTTGGGCTTATCTAGTCATCAATTTCGACTGCCATATCATCTTATCCCTTATCGAAAATTGCCCTGGCAACTAGCTCGGCATCTCCTTCATGCATTGCCCTGGCAACTGCGTCGGCATCTCCTTCATGCACTGCCCTAGCAACTGGTTCCGACCTTGTTTAGGCAAGTGATTCTGCACACACACAAAAACAACTATCGGCATCATCCTTTTTCCACAAAATTAAGCAAAATATGAAGTCAAGCTTGTCCACTAAGGAAACAATGCAAACATGCATCAATGGCTAATAATGCATTTAATATGAGCCTAAGTCTAGCAATAATATGAACAAAAAGGGTGAATAAAATAGTACTTTTAGACACTTAACACACCCCCAAACTCGAACTATTGCTTGTCCTCAAGCAATGTAAACTAATAATTACCCGCCAAGACTTCAATTTTCACAAACTTAGCTGTGAACTTGATTTCAATTCTCAGACCTGTGGCACAAAGTATGATTGGCTTTTCATTTTTTCGGAAAACTTAGGAGTTACTCGGAATCAAACTATAATGCTTGTGAGTGTGTGCGGAGTTGTGTGCAAGTTGATTTTTCAAATTCTATGCAAACAAGAGGTTTTCAAATTACTTCCTTGGGTTCTTTTAACATGTTTTAACTAGAGCCGGCTTCGGGCACTCTAGTGTTTTGTTTTTAGTTTTTTTAAGTTAATTAATTTATTCGACTAGAGCTGGTTTTGGGCACCTCTAGCGATCAATATTTTAGCACATACTAGAGCCAATTTCGGGCACCTCTAGCATTCATCCTATTTTTATTCTAATCCCCCAATTTTTTAACTATCAACCTAAGATCGCTAGAATTCATTAAATCAATCAAGCCACAACAGTGTTTCATCAAGTTTAGCATCATAGTAAGATTCTAAGTGTTTCCACGTTTATCCTAGAATAAAAAGTTCTATCAATTAAGTACATTGGCAAAGTCATCATCGGATATTCATCAAATCTAGGCAATTCTTGTTCCAACTAAAGGCATGGCAAGCAATTTATGTATCATAAATGCAATACTTAAGATGAATGCAACTAAACATGGTAACTAACTAATAACAATCCCCCCCAAACTCGAGTGAGGAATTGTCCTCAATGCATGCAACAAAGAAAAATAAAAATAAAAACAAAAATAACATTAAAGAAAAGTAAAATGCAAACGAGGACTTACTCCGAGACTTTGTCGTCGTGGATGATTAGTTTCCTTTTGGCCTGTGTCATGATTCTTTTGCTTGAACGCGGTGGTTGCTTTCTTGTTGTCGATGGTGGAATCGATCCTCGTACGGGGGTGTCCTCATCGTCCTCATCATCATGTCATTGGCCTTTTGCTTGGGCTTGGAGGATTCTATTGGTGCGGTCTTTGTTGGTGCAATAGAGGACTCGTCCGAATCTAAAAAATCAGATAATGATTCAGTACGAGTTGATTCAGGCATAGGCTCTTTACCTTTGGCTTTTGTAGTAGTTACCGCCACTCATTTGATTAGGGACACTACTCGAAGAGTTAAGCGAGACAAGGCCAATTGAAAGAGCCCTAGGAGTCCCAGGAAGATAGAGGCAAGACAAGCCCATCCGCTATTATGACTTTGCGCAGACTGATCACTTGCGGCACACATTCTATATGATCGATGATTCCAATGCGCTTCGATTTCATATACTTCTTCGCTTTCTCTTTCTCTAATAAATTTGAAGATGAGAGCAGGTTCCCATTCGAGGAGCTCAATGGAAAGTCAGCCTTTGAGGGTTCATGTCTGAATCAGGGATGTGGTAAGGAAGCGTAGCAGTCAATTTCAAAGGTTCGCATCGAAACGAAAGGGAAGCGTCTTTAGCTTTGGTTGCTGCGGCATCTTCAGTGTTGGTTGTCGGGGCAACTGCTTGGGCATGCGCATGTAGGTTGTCGCGGCATCATCTGTTGCGATTGTTGTGGCAACTGCTTCATTGGTTGCCATAGCAAGGATTTCGACAGGAAAAATAAGGAATGGTACGTGGTTATCCGGGTACTTTTCCAGGATGACTTGGGTGATGGCATTGTTGTAATCCTTCATGTACCGCATGAACATTAGTTGTCGGTCTTCAATTTGCCTAAGGCGGTTCACCAATGGTTGTAAGAGTGCTTCGAGTTGTCCCGGGGTTGCTGTCTGAGTTGCCTGAGCATTAGTTGCTTGGGAATTAGGAGTTGCCGAGGCGGCAGGAGTTGTCGTGGCAATTGAAGGCGTTGGGGATTTTACCAGTGCTTCTCCCATTAGCTTTCAGATTTGTGCTCGATTCCAACCGGACATTGGTAGGGCCTTTTCATCAGTGGACTCACTTGGGACATGTATCTCCTTGCAAAGATTGGAAATTAAGCAAGGGAAGAAAAGAGAACCCTTGTCTTTGTGCTACATACAAAAATCTCATCACAAATAATTTTTCCAATGTTAATGATGCGATTATGCAAGATAGAATGTATGAGCAAAAGACGAGGTGTATCAACGGTGGTATTGTGTGTTGTGGGCAATAAAGAAGTTTTAACAAACTTATTCCATAATTTTGCCTCGGGTTTAAGCCAAAGGCGATTTACCGTGCCCTTGTATTTACCATCGTTCCAATGAGTTCCTGGTAGAGTAAGTTCTTGAAGCACCTTGTCGAGTTGCTTGGGCGTGAGTTGATCAACAAAGGCTTGATGCTCGTCCTTCTCAACGTAGAGCCCGTAAAAGGTGTTGATGTTTTCGGGGCTTATGAGTATAGCCTTGTCACGAACAAAAACATAAGCAATATCCAGGTTAGGTGAGTGAGCATAGAATTCTCTTACCCATGAGATGTTACCTGGTTCCAATTGATGGCAAATGATTTGCCACTTTTGATGTGCAATCCTTTCGAAGATGAATGGTTCAAGGCCGAAATCTTGATGAGAGTTGGAGTATTCTAAGCCTTGTTCTTCACAAATCTTTCATCTTTCAAACTTAGAGTGAAATCTTTCTTGAACCACCAGTGTAGCAAACTTCTTGTTTCTTGGTTCTTTGGAGGAACTTGGATGAACCAAAAATTCAATTTTGGATGCCATGGATGATCTTGGTTGTGAGTTTGGTAGAAACAAAGAAAATAAAGAAAAAGAAACTAAAGAGTTGCAAGATGAAAAGTAGGAATAGGTTTCTTGGAAGTTAAGGGTGATGGGTTAAATATAAAATATATGTAGTAAATATGGTGGGTGGGATTAATTGGAAAGAAAGAAAATAAGGGTTTTGATTGGGGGAAGGGGACGGCTAGGGGATTTGGGGAAGGAGAAGGGTTTGGCCGGCTATGTAGGGTTTATTTAGGGTAAATTGGAGTCTTAATACAAGCCTTAGATTTAGCCCATTAATTTCCTTGTTGAAGAAGTTTCCTTCTTGAATTAAATTCCTCTTTATCTTGAACTCTTTTCCTACAATTCAAAAACAAATAAAATAAGGATTAAAATTAAAGATAAACTAATAAAATAAAATAAATAAAGATGTGCAAAGAAATTCTTAAACCTAAAATTTAAAAACAATTAGATAAATATGAAAGAAAGATGTAGTCTTAATCTTTAAGAAAATAAATAAATTTACCCTAAAAAGAAAAATAACCAAAATTAATAAACAAAAATAAAAAAATTAAATAGTTCGAAAAAATAAAAGTAAAAAGAAAATATCGAAAGGAGAGCATGCTCATGCATCTCCTAAGGTAACCACTTCTTTGTTACGTTCCACATGGGCACCATTGTAGTGCTTCAATCTTTGTCCGTTGACTTTGAATTCATGTTCGTCAGTGATGGACATGATTATCACAGCACCATGGGAGAACGGTTTGACAACTTCAAATGGTCCTGACCATCTTGATTTTATTTTTCACGGGAAAAGTTTCAGCCGAGAATTGAATAAGAGAACTAATTGCCCTAGCATGAATTGTCGCGACAATAGTTTCTTGTAATGCCATTGCTTTTTTTCTTGTAGATTCGTGGATTGTTATAGGCGAGTGTACGAAATTCTTCTATCTCGTTGAGGTCCAACAAACGCTTTTGCCCGGCACTTTCCCAATCCATATTCACGGTCTTAATTGCCCAATATGCCTTGTGTTCGATTTCCACCGGTAGATGGCATGTTTTGCCATAGACAAGTCGGAAGGGAGACATACCTAAGGTTGTTTTGAATGCAATGCGATATGCCCAAAGTGCATCATCTAGTCTTACTGACCAATCCTTCCTAGAGGAATTTGCAACTTTCTCAAGTATACCCTTCAATTTTCAATTAGAAATCTCTGCTTGCCCATTGGTTTGTGGGTGATATGCCGTGGCAATTTTGTGTGACACGCCGAAGCGTTGCAACATCTTGGAAATAAGTCTGTTGTCAAAGTGCTTGCCTTCATCACTGATAATTGCTCTCGGCATCCCAAACTGTCTAAATATATTTTTCTGCAAGAATTGTTGCATGGTCTTGGAATCGTTGGTGGGAACTGCAGCTGCCTCAACCCATTTAGACACGTAGTCGATGGCAAGTAGAATGTAGAGGTTACCGAATGAAGATAGGAAAGGTCCCATAAAATCAATCCCCCATACATCAAACAATTCCACCTCGATGATGTTTTGGAGAGGCATCTTATGTCATCTAGAGATATTGCCCGTCCTCTGGCAACGATCACATTGCTTGTAAAACTCTTGGGCATCTTTGTACAATGTTGCCAATACAAACCAGATTGCAAAACTTTGGTCGCGGTATGTGTTCCTCCAAAATATCCTCCATAAGGTGAAGAATGGCATTGCCGGAGTACATTCTGTTGCTCCTCTTCAGGGACACATCAGCGTATAACTTGATCTGCACATTGTTTAAACAAAAGAGGCTCGTCCCAAAAGTAATGCTTAGCATCATGGCGGAACCACTTCTTCTCTTGGTGAGTACGGCCATAAGGTAAAATACCACTAACAACGAAATTAACTAAATCCGCGTACCAGGGTATTATCGTGGCATGTGTTGCCATGGCAACTGCTTCCATGGTTGCCGAGGCGTGCGCGTCTAGAGTTGTTGCAGCATGCGCGTCAAGGGTTACCGAGGCAACTAACAGTTGCACATCCGAAAATGCATCACATATCTCTAAATCCGAGTCCTCCTCCCTATTGCATTCTAAGCGTGATAAGTGATCGGCCACTTGATTTTCTGTTCCTTTCCTCCCTTAATTTCAATGTCAAACTCTTGTAAAAGCAATATCCAACGAATCAAACGAGGTTTGGCATCCTTTTTAGAAAATAGATACTTAATTGCCGAATGGTCCTTATGGACAATTACCTTTGTACCAATCAAGTAAGGATCGAACTTGTCAAATGCGAAAACTACGGCTAGTAACACTTTCTCTGTTGTTGTGTAATTCACTTGAGCACTATTAAGAGTTTTACTAGCTTAGTATATCACATGAAAGGTCTTACCTGTGTGTTGGCCTAGGACTGCTCCTCCCGCAAAATCACTTGCATCACACATAAGCTCAAAAGGTAGCATCCAATCTTAGAAAAATTGAAGACTTTATCCTGTTCAAGCAAATTGCACAAGGGTTTGGTAATCTTAGAAAAAATATGAATGAACCTCCTGTAAAAAGCTGCATGTCCAAGAAAGCTTTGGATTCCTTTAACCGAACTTGGTGGTGGTAATCTCTCAATCACGTCCACCTTGGCTTTGTCTACTTCGATTCCCTTGGATGAAATCTTGTGGCCGAGCACAATTCCTTCATCTACCATAAAATGACACTTCTCCCAATTAAGGACTAAATCGTATTCTTCACATCTTGCCAACACCTTCTCTAAATTACCGAGGCAACTGTCAAAGTCATTACCAAATACTAAAAAATCATCCATAAAGATTTCAAGGAAGTCTTTGACCATGTCTGAAAAGAGTGCCATCATGAATCTTTGAAAGGTTGTCGGGGTATTACACAATCCGAACGCCATTCTTCGAAAAGCATAAGTACCCTATGGGCATGTGAAGGTTGTCTTTTCTTGATCTTCTAGTGCTATGACAATTTGATTGTAACCTGAATAACCATCAAGAAAACAATAAAAGGGTTTACCTGCAAGACGGTCAAGCATTTGATCAATAAAGGGTAATGGGAAGTGATCTTTCCTAGTGGCTTTGTTTAGCTTTCGATAATCCATACAAACCCTCCAACCGGTCACAGTCCTGGTTGGAATGAGTCCATTGTTTTCATTACTTACCACCGTTAATACCTTCCTTTTTTGGTACACATTGTACTGGACTTGCCCATATACTATCAATGATAGGGCATATGATGTCGGCGTCAAGCCACTTGATGATTTCCTTCATTACAACCCCTTTCATGGCATGATTCATTCTCCTCTAGGCCTCAATCGAAGGTTTGTGATCATCTTCCAACAAAATCTTATGCATGCACACTACCGGGATAATTCCCTTCAAGTCGGCAATTGTCCATCCTATCGCCTTCTTATGTATCATCAACATGTCGATCAACTTCTTTTCCTACTCAGGTTGTAACTTAGAGGAAATAATTATAGGCAATGTATTATCGATTCCCAAGTAAGCATATTTTAGTTGCCCAGGCAACTGTTTCAACTCAAGAATTGGTGGTTGTTCAATGGAGGGCTTTTCGAGTTTACCTTCCTTACCTGAGTAATCCAGTGGTTCAAAGTATGTACATGGTCGATTGACTAACCAATTTGCCTCTTCTTGTTGTTCTCCATCGATCGGTTCTTCATACTCATCAGGTTTCTCTAAATCGGCAATGTAGTTGCTGAGGCAAATAAATTCCTCGTCGAAGTCAAACTCTGACGTGGCATGAAGAAGTTGGCATTCTTCCGGATCAGCGGCATGCCTTAGTGTTTGGAACACATTCAGTTTAACTTGCTGGTCATTCACCCTCATTGTGAGTTCTCCCTTTTTAACATTGATCAAAGTTCTCCCTATTGCTAGGAAGGGTCTCCCGAGAATGATAGGTGCATGTTCATTTGCTTCACAATCCAAAACAATAAAGTCAGTGGGAAAAATAAATTTATCAACATTTACCAGTATGTCTTAGATTTTTTCCTCTAGATGCACATAGGATCTGTCGGCTAGCTGTAGCATAACTGTTGTAGGTCTTGCCTTCCCGATTCCTAGTTTTTGGAAAACCGATTTAGGCATTAAGTTGATACTTGCTCCAATGTCACATAATGTTTTCCTGACATAGTGGTTTCCGATGGAACAAGGTATTGTGAAACTTTCGGGATCCTTCAACTTGGGTGGCATACGATTGTGCAACATGGCCATGCATCTCTCTGTTGCGGCAACTGTTTCAAACTCTCCTAGCCTTGTTCTCTTGGACACAATGTCCTTCAGAAACTTGGCATAGTTCGGCATTTGTTCAATCGCCTCACCTAATGGCAAGTTGATGTGGACTTGCTTTAGGATATCAAGAAACTTCTTAAATTGATATTCTTGCTTTTGTCGCTTCAACCTTTGTGGGAATGGTGGTGGAAGTCGGATATCTTCGATCCTTTCATTGGTCTGGAACCTGATTGACGGCATTGCCGAGGTAACTAGAGTTGCCAAGGCATCGTCAACTGGGGTTGCCGTGGCGTTCCTATCGTTGGTTGCCGCAGCATCTTTATCGCTGGTTGCCGCGGCAATTCCTGGTTCAGCATCTGAGGCTTCATCGTTGAGTTCGTCTTGTTCTTTTTGTGGAGTTTTGTTTGATGAGCGAGCTTGAGCCTCTTTAAGTTGTTGGCCACTTCTAGTGGTGATCGCCTTACATTGCTCATGGCCAGTTCCGCTTGCGACTTCAATATCACTAGGTAAACTTCTTTGCGGTCTAGTATTCAGGTTTTGAGTAAATTTTTCGACTTGATTTTCCAATGATTTGATTGCCGCCTCTAGGTTTTGCAATCTCATCTCGGTCCTGTTAATAAAAGTATCAATTCTTTTTATGAAGTTACTGTTCTCAGCCATATAAGATTCAGTTTTCAACATAAAAGCATTGAGAGAATTTTCCAAAGAACTAGATGTTGTCGGTTGTTGTTGCGGCAACTATTGTCGTGGCATATTCTGTTGGAATCCCGATGCTTGTGCATTCTGATTGTTCTGGTTTAGAGCATTGTTGGGATTACTCCATAAAAAATTTGAGTGCTTCTTCCAAGCTGGATTGTGTGTATTGGACATCACATTGTTGTTTCGGTTGTAACTCCCCACATAAAAGCTGGATTCCGTATTCTGCATACATTCAGAAGAATCATGGTTACCACCACGTAACTCACAAAAGGAATCCATTACCTTCGCCTCTTGTGTGTTGTTTGGTTTCTGCATGTTCTGGACCATCTTGGTTAGAGTGGCCAATTGTGCCGAAATTGAGTCTGATGATCCAAGTTCATGTATTGTGGCTTGGCGTCTAACTCCTCCTCTTCTAGCAGATGGGAACTGATAATCATTCTTGGAAAGCCTATTTAGAATTTGCATTGCTTCCTCCGACGACTTATCTAGGAGTATGTCGTTTGCCGAGGCATCTACCATCATCCTTGTTGGTGTATTCACAGTGTTGTAAAAATTGTTACTTGTGTCCACACTGGGAATCCGTGTAGGGGGCATTTGTGTAGAAGTTCTCTAATCGCTTCCGAGCCTCGTACATGGATTCATCATCTGCCTGCCGTAAAGAAGTAATTTCGTTACAAAGCTTATCAGTCAAATTTGTAGGATTAAACCAAGCAAGGAAATCACGACAAAGATCGGTCCAAGATCCTATTGATCCGGCAGGAATACTATTCAACCATGCTTTCGCCCTATCCCTTAGTGAATAGGGGAATAATCTTAGTCGTAAAACATCAGGGGTGACTCCTTGTATTTTGAATGAATTGCAAATCTCGAGGAAAGATTTAAGATGTTGTCGTGCATCTTCAATTGCAGAGCCGCCAAATTGACCAATTATGTTTATCATATTGAACATCACTAGTTTCAACTCAAAGTGGTCGGATTCAATTTCAGGAGTGATAACTCGTATATTAAGTCCTTCAAGATAGTCTCAAATAGTTCTGTTTCGTGCAAGAATCACTCCTCCTCATGCTGGAACATCTTGATTCATATTGTCGTCTTGATTAGCCATTGCTACTCTTAGCCTTTGTCTGAGTCTTTGCAAGGTTCGTTCGATTTCTGGATCAAAGGGATATTCTGGTGTAATCGGTCTCGCCCTGGTCATATACCAGTGCAAAACCAAAGTTTGTTAACCTTTTGAATCTTAGACAAGAAAAATAAAAAGTGCAAGAAAATAAAAACAAAGTTAATATTGCCAATCCCCAGCAACGGCACCAAAAACTTGTTGCGCGCATTGAGTGCTCCACAATTGTGCAAGTGTACACGTCGCAAGTTATCGTATAAAAGATATCGTCTCCACAGGGATTGGTGCCACTTCAAGAATCTAATCTCTTGCACTGTAAAAAGTAAAAGAACACAAGTAGAAGATTGTAGGAGTTTAACTAACAACTAAGAAGATGTAATCAAATGAGAGATAATAGGCCGGGTTATCGTGAGTTGAGGAGTGATAGCCAATTGGATCATCTTGGTAAAAGGGTGCAAGGGCAACTCAGTTGTCGTGGCAACTTGCGCAGCGGGGTTGCCTTGGCAACTAATTGACGGTTGCCTGAGCAACTAGCTGGGCAGCAACTTCAAGGTTCGGCGTAGCGTTCTTCAATGGCTTCTTCTTATCCCTAAGTCAAAACTCTAGCTAATTATGCATGCCTTGATAATATATCCCTGTTTGAATCAAGGGTGAAAACAACCAATCTTGCGCTCCTCTTAGCCGTTGAAATCCTTAACTTATTCCTAAGCCGGATTAATCTTCACCATCGATAGATTGAATAAAGACCATACTCATTCGATTCTTGAATTAACTCTCCCGATATTAGATAAATAGATAGAGTTACGAGATCCTCTCCGAATTCACTCACAAACAAGAATAAAAACCAAGAATGAGTAAACCTTGAATTGAAAGTGCAAACTCTTATTACCTAAACAATATCCAATTGTTTCTCACAACCACAAAACACAATAACCTTAGTCAAATAGATTTAGTTCATGGCTAGGTTCCAAAGAAACACAAAACAAAGAATCCCTAACATAAACCTAATTGAACAAGAAAGAAAAAAGATGAAGAATGGTTGAAAGCCCTTTGTCGAAATCTCTCCCCTTTTGCTCTCTCTTCAATCGATCTCTCCCCCTTTGCTCTCTCTTCAATCGAACTCTCCCCCTTGCTCTCTCTTGGATTTGACGGCTTGGTCTCCTTTAAATAGGAGATGGCTAGGTCAAAGTCTCTCTTAAGGAAGAAGTTAAGTTGGAATTAAATACTTTAAAAGAATATAATTCTTTATTATATTTAAATTCCTTCTAGATCTTCTCCTATCTTTCTGGGGTTTAATTTCTATTTGACCTCTTCATGGAAATCAAACTCCTTTGGGATTTAACTTTGCTCCACGTCATCATGGCCTTATCTAGTAATAAATTAAACTGCCATATCATATTATCCCTTATCGACAATTGCCCTGGCAACTAGCTCGGCATCTCCTTCATGCATTGCCCTGGCAACTGGTTCCAACCTTGTTTAGGCAAGTGATTCTGCACACACACAAAAGCAACTATCGACAGCACCTTTTTTCCACAAAATTAAGCAAAATATGAAATCAAGCTTGTCCACCAAGGAAACAATGCAAACATGCATGAATGGCTAATAATGCAACTAATATGAGCCTAAGTCTAGCAATAATATGAACAAAAAGGTGAATAAAACAGTACTTTTAGACACTTAACAGATGCCACCGAGGAGAGAACTATGTTTTAATACGAATGCGGGGAGGCAGGATGACAAGAATAATGCTATGCCTATTGAGGGGTTGCCACCTCCTCTGCCGAATCCACTGTGGGTGTGGAACAAGTACCATCTGGCCAGCGCTGGGTGATATGGCGCCTTTGATATAGGCGATTACAGGAGCTTTTCAGGCTACAGTGACTGGGGTATGTGCCTGCACCAGCACCGGTTGTTGCTGCTAATCCGAGATTACTATTAGAGCATTTACGTGGCTTTAGAGGGGTCAAGTTTAGAGGGTTGACGCCCGAGGTTTTCGAGGAGTGGTCTGCCAGCACAGACCGTATATTAGATTAGATGGATTGTTTTGATACCCGTAAGCTTGGGTGTGCTATATCCCTGTTGCAGTGAGATGCATATAGCTGGTGGACTACTGTGATTACGGGGATGGAGCCCGACGATGTGACGTGCGAAACCTTCCAGACTACTTTCAGGAAGAAGTATCTCAAAGTTAGATACTTGGATGAGAAAAAATACGAGTTCATGGCCTTGGTGCAAGGTGATATATCGATATCTGAGTATGAGATACAGTTTGTGAGGCTGAGTCAGTACGCTTCGGAGTTGGTGCCTGATGAGAGGCGTCGTTGCGACTGATTTATTATGGTTTGGCGTAGGAAGTTAAAACATATATGTTGGCTGCGGAGTATATTGACTTTGATGTGTTGGTTTTGAGAGCCAAGGATATTGAACAGAGTTTGGGCTTGACATCTGTGCTGGAGGGTCTGGTTCTAGTAAGAGAGCCGCTGAGTATAGTACTGGCGGTGGCCGGTATAAGAGGCACCGTGATCAGAGACATCAACATGAGCTTGGACGGAGAGAACAGTTAGGGCAGAGTTTCGGAGGTGGGATACCAGAGTGTGTTCAGTTTGGGAAGAGATCTTTTAGGGTTTGTTGGAGATCAAACAAGGTTTGTTAGGGTTATGGATCTCGAGATCATGTTAGACGTGATTGTCCTCAGGTTGGACGAGCTGGTCCAGTTCTTGCACCGGTTGCAGCTAATACTTGCTGGAGTTGTAGGTCGACTGATCATGTGAGGCGTGATTGCCTTATGTTAGCTAGAGATGCACATGTTCCCGCACCTGCTATGGTTGCATCGAGAGGTTGAGGTCGTGGTCGAGGACATTTCTAGCCGAGAGATGTTGGGCGTAGGACTGTGGCACACACCGTTGCTATCGAGCTGGATGGAGAAGGCCCCGCAAGGGTATATGCGCATTACGAGGGACGCAACAATATCGATGTGATTGTAGGTACCTTTACTTTGCAATCCTTGCCATTATTTTCATTGGTTGATTCTCGTTCCACTCATTCGTATATTCTGAGTGAGCATGCACAGTTCTTTGGGTGAGATGGTTGTGGTTAGGAGGTTATACCATAGGTGTCCTCTGAAGTGCAAGATCATGTGCTTGCCGTGGATTTGATGGAATTGCCATTCCTCGGTTTTGATGTAATTTTAGGAACGGATTGGTTGTCCGCGCATAGAGCAGTTGTGGATTTTGAAACCAAACGAATATCCTTGCGTCTTGTCGATGATTATGAAGTTGTGGTGGTTGGCGAGAATGCAAAGTTCCTGTCTAATGTTGTTTCGGCTTTGGAAACAAGTCGAATATTGGAACTTGGATGTCATGCGTATTTGGCCTATGTTATGAATCCTGGATCTAAGGATGTACGTGTGCAGGACATCTGTACAGTTTGTGATTTTTTGGGAGTTTTTCCTGAAGAGTTACCGGGATTGTCGTAGGATAGGGACGTGGAGTTTAAAATTGAGACGTATGTTGATACGGCTTCGGTGTCTATTACGCTTTATCGCATGACACCTAAGGAATTGAAGGAGTTGAAGATGCAGCTCAAGAGTTGCTCGATCGAGGGTTTATTAGACCTAGTGTTTCACTTTGGGGTGCGCCAGTGTTATTTGTGAAGAAGAATGATGGCACGATGAGAATGTGGATCGATTATCGGCAACTGAATAAGTTAACGATTAAAAACAAATATCCTTTGCCACGGATTGATGATTTGTTTGATCAATTCTAAGGTGCATCAGTATTTTCTAAGATCAATTTAAGATCGAGATATTATCAGTTGAAGGTGAAAGATGTGGATGTGCCAAGGACTGCCTTTCGTATGAGGTATGTGCATTACGAATTCCTGGTGATGTCGTTTGGGTTGACCAATGCACCAACTACATTTATGGATATGATGAATCAGGTATTTCACAAGTTCTTTAATCAATTTGTTGTGGTGTTTATTGATGATATTCTTCTGTACTCTCGTACCGAGAAAGATCATGATGAGCATTTGCGCTTCAGAGATTATTGGATAATCATTTGTATGCCAAGTTGAGCAAATGTGATTTTTGGTTGAAGGAAGTGGTCTTCCTTGGACACGTGGTGTCCGTAGAGGGAATTTGTGTGGATCTTCAAAAGATTAAGGCTGTGGTGAATTTGAAGCAACCTAAGTCAGTGACAGAGGTATGTTGTTTTCATGGGTTGGCTGGATACTATCGTCGGTTTGTGGATGGTTTTTCAAAGATTCCTTCTCCTTTGACCATGTTGTTGCAGAAGAATGTTTGTTTTGAGGGGTCAGAGGACCGACAGCAAGCCTTTGAAAATTTGAAGGAAGCGTTGACGCAAGCTCCGATCTCGATTCAACCTGAGTCGGGAAAGGAGTTTGTGGTGTATATTGATGCATCCTACATTGGGTTGGGGTGTGTGTTGATGTAAAGTGGAAAAGTTGTGGCTTATGCATCTAGGCAATTGAAGGTGCTCGAGCATAACTATCTTTCTCATGATCTTGAGCTTTCCGCAGTAGTGTTTGCATTGAAGATTTGGAGGCATTATCTTACAGTGAGAAGTGTGTTGTGTACACGGATCACAAAAGTTTGAAGTATTTGATGTCGCAGAAGGAGTTGAATCTTAGGCAATGGCGATGGTTTGAGTTGCTTAAGGATTATGATTTGACCATTGAATATCATTTGGGTAAAGAAAATGTGGTAGCGGATGCTTTGAGTATAAAAGTTGTGGTTGAGTTGAGATCTATGTTTGCTCGGTTGAGTGTAACATGTGATGGAGGCTTGTTAGCTGAGTTGCAAGTGAAACCATCCTTGTCACAAATGATAAAGGAGAAGCAATCGTACGATGATGAGTTGGTTTACAACTATCCCAAGTTGGTTGTGTCAGATAGAGATCTAAGGTTTACAACGAGGTTTTGGAAGTGTTCGCATCGAGCCTTGGGTACTCAGTTGCATTTTAGCACTTCGTATCATCCTCAGACGGATTGACAGTCTGAACGTGAGATTCAGATTTTTGAGGATATGTTGAGGTGTTACATTATTGAATTCCAAGGAACTTGGGAAAAACAATTACCTTTCGTGAAATTTCCATACAATAATAGCTATCAGAAAAGTATTCAGATGGCACCGTGTGAGGCCCTATATGGTAAGAGGTGTCGTACGCCTTTATGTTAGGCTGAGGTTGGGGAGAAGTATATTGCTATGCCCTATGTTTTTAAAGACACTAATGAGAAAGTGAAGCTCGTGACTGATCGCTTGAAAGTGACATCCGATTGACAGAAATCCTACATGGATTTGAAGCGTAGAGAAGTTGAGTATGTTGTCGGTGACAAAGTGTTTCTGAAAGTTTCAGCTTGGAAGAAGGTGATTCGCTTTGGTCATAAAGGGAAGTTGAGTCCGAGGTTTATCAGGCCTTATGAGATTTTAGATCATGTTGGTCCTGTGGCTTATCGGATGATGTTGCCTCCCGAGTTGGAAAAGATTCATGATGTGTTCCATGTTTCGATGTTGCGGAGGTATCGATCGGATCCATCACATGTTATGCCAATTGAGGATGTTGAGTTGAGGTCGGATTTGTCCTATGATGAGGAATCAATAGAAATCCCTGA
This sequence comes from Hibiscus mutabilis, assembly GCA_019671005.1. NCBI lineage: Eukaryota > Viridiplantae > Streptophyta > Magnoliopsida > Malvales > Malvaceae > Hibiscus > Hibiscus mutabilis. The sequence continues at coordinate 20,201,280 of CM033728.1, read as the reverse complement.
TACCAGTAGTAAAGTTCTTTGTGGTAAGACGATAGAGCTTGTCAAGGTGTTGTGGCAGCATCAAGGAGTTGGGGAGGCCACGTGGAAGAGTAAGTCGGACATGAAAGAGCAATTTCATCATCTACTTCCTCCAGGTAAATTTCGAGGATGAAATTTCTTACGTGGGGGAGAGTTGTAACGGCCCGATTTTAGGCCTAGGAGTTTTGGGGTGGTTTAGTCGGTCTAGTGGACTGGGATTAGAGATTCGAGTCAGATTCGGGATTTAAATCAAGTTAAATATTTTTATGAGAGATAAAAATATGGAAAAATAGTATAAAATCGTTATTATATATATATATATATGATTTTGGTGAAAACAATTTTGGAAAATGAAATTCAAAAATATGATATTTTGATTTAGTGACCAAAATGCAAAGTTTGCAAAACTATTTTTAGTGACTATTTTGTAAATGGATCAAAACTTTGAATCTTTAAGGAGCTAATTATCCTAAAGGTTTTCATCAGATTTCCCCCTTTAATTAATTATTTTAAATGGGTTTTAAGATCTATAAATAGTGGAGAGAATTAATTAATCCCAATTTAGACTTTTAGTTTCAAAATTCACGTAACAAACTTTGTAACTTCTTTCTCTCAAATTCTCTCTAGCCAAGCACATTCCAACTTCAATTTCTTCAGGTAAAAATCAGGATTTCAGAGAGTTTTTGATTTCTAAAGCTTTTACATCAAATACTTATTACTTCTATCTTGATTTTCATGTTTTATCATGCAATTAAGGGGAGAAATCTCCATTGGAGGTAAGGATTCGTTCTTCTCCTCTAATGAAAGGTTCTTTATTGAAATTCCTAAGCTCTTGATCCATTTTATATGATTTTCATTGGGTTTTAATTAACTAAACTCGGATTTATGGTTTAATTGGTGATTTATGATAGAAATTGAGGAAATTCATAGTTGATATGTTTTTGCTGAGTTAAGGATTGATTTACCTCTTGATTTTGGTGTTTAATATGTTAATGAAGTGAGTTTTAATGATAGAATCCTTAAATCTAGAGAATCTCTAATTTGTTAGGTTGATAGTTGGGAGATTTTGAGGTGTTGTGGTTGATTATTGTTTGTTGGAGGTAAGAGGTTGATTTGAGTTGTTGTTAGGTGTTATTTGATGCTATTTGAAGGTTGAGATTCATAGTTGTTAGCTGGGTTGAGGTTTTTGATGAATCAATGATGTTTTCGGTTGATTAGGATGTGGTGTTGTGGAGGATTATAGTTGGATGATGTACTTTGTTGTTTGCTGTGAGTTTGGATGCATTATAATGCATTGGATCCTTTGTTGTAATGTGTTTGAAACATGGGAAAATAATTCGAAAGTAAACCTTGGTGTTTAGGAGTTGTTGGGAGCTTGATTTGACATCAGTAAGAGAGGCGTTGCTTTGTCGGTGAGTAAAAATGTGGTTTAAAGCATTTTGAGGGTTTGAAATGATGTTTTGGGAGTTTAGGTAGAGTTTGAAACGCTTACCTAAGCTCAGAAGTAAGTATAGATTATTTTCTCTCTCAATTTCGGTTAGCAATCGATTTATGAAATGCATTTGTTTAATGATTAGTTACCTCCTGTTTTATGCATAAAATGATCATGGTTTAATGCTGGAAATTGATATGAAATGATGTTAGATCCATTTGGAAAGTAATGCATGGTTTTAAAGAATGTTTATGAACATGGCTTATGCATGGTTTAATGCGTGATAAAATGATTTGAATGATGCATATGAAAACAATGAGGTATGTTGATAAAATTGGATTATATTGGCAAGTGAATGATTGGAAATGGTATGGAAATGTCATCAGATATAATTGGCCACCCATAGGATTTAAAGTGCACTATAATAAGTCGTCCATGGTTGTAGAGAAAGTACGAGAGGTACTTACTCTGATCATGTGAACCCCAATGTTGTTGAGGTAACACTTAGATGGCTTTTACTCCAGACATGTGTTGTAGAGGTTGCTGCATCTAGTGAGTTTACTCCACGTTGGAGGATGAGCCTTGGTAGTGTTGAGGTGGTGCATGTGTTGCACAACTCCATGCCATTAAGCTGTAAGGGATTGGGAAATCTCTTGGGAAATCCGTGTATCTGATGTTAAAGTTGCTTTTTGGAAATGATGTGTATGGTAATGGATCACTTGAAAGCCAATATAATGTTTTAAATGTATCATGTTGATGGATTGGTTGGTATAATGTGATTTATACATGTTTTACTCCTTAATCTTTGCATATGGGATGCTATGCATGGGAGGGCTTAAATAGAGGGAATTGCATATGGGATTATGTTGTGGAATTCATGATACATGTTGCATATGGTTTAATATGTTGGTTTTGGAAAGATTAAGTGCATGTTTGAAAGAATGGTATGATGGTTTTGAAACGGTTTTAATTTGCATTGGATGATACTTTGTGTTTTGAGCGCTCCTCACTAAGCAATGATTGCTTACGCTCTCTTTTATCATCAATGCAGATTGAATGAGTGCAAGTGGGCCTAGCAAGCAAGGATGGAACTTCCAAGACTTTGTTTTGCAAAGTATGTTGAGTTTTAAAGTAGTAATAAAGGCAATGTGGCTTAAATGTTGCTGGGAGGGTTTGAGTGTTTACTTCTCTATTTGAGCAAATTTATATTGCTGTTTTGCACTTGTAATAAGCTTGGTTTGTTGGGATAGCCGTATCGAAATGAGTAAGCCTTTCTGGGCATAGCATTTTGGTACGCGGGGTAGTGTTTCGGTATGGGTAAAAGAAGAATGGCAAGGTGTACTGGTACGCGTAGCCGTACCGGTACGGTTTTGAGCTACTGGAGTTTGAGTTTTATAAAGTGGACAAGGCATACCGATACACTTGCTCGTGCATCGATACGGACAACTTTTATTTCAGTTAATTGTATGTTTGAAAGGTTTTTGATTTGTTGATTTTGGTCCCTAATTGTTGTGAATGCAATTGCTTGAGTTTGTAAGGTCGGATTGAGCTGAGAATTGACATGCAAGCATGTAATCTGACTAATTGAGGATTGGTAACCCTAATTGTAGTAATGGTCCTTTAACTTGCCAGTTTTATGTTTTAGTCCCTAAAATGTATGGTATGCAATTGGTTGCCTTTCCGAGGTCCGTTTCCTTTGTAACTTCATTCGATGCAAGCATGATCACTTAGGAATAATCATATGCATCTAGATAAGATAAAAGGAAAAAATAGACTAGTTTTCGTAATCTTTCTCCGGTTTGCTTCGGCAAACCTAATGTAGCTCACTTGATTCAGTCGGGCGTCTAGGCCAGGTCGAGAGGGTTACAACCGAAGTCTATTGTGTATGATAGAGATCCACGTTTCACTACAAGGTTTTGGGAGTGTTTGCACAGGGCCTTGGGTGCACGGTTGAACTTCAGTACTTCGTATCATCCTCAAACGGATGGTCAGCCTGAGCGTGTTATCCAAGTGTTGGAGGACATGTTACGGTGTTGCATCAATGATTTTCAAAGGTCGTGGGAGAATCAGTTGCCGTTGGTGGAGTTTACTTATAATAACAGTTATCATGCTAGTATCCAGATGGCACCATACGAGGCTTTGTATGGTAGGAGATGTCGTACGCCACTTTGTTGGGCGGAGGTAGGGGAGAAGTATGTTTCTTTTCCGGATATGTTGAAGGATACCAATGAGAAAGTAAAGCTTATTAGTGATCGGTTGAAAGAAGCTTCGAATCAGAAAAAAGTCTTATGCTGACTTGAAGCGAAGGGAAATCGAGTATGTACTTGGTGATTGTGTGTTTTTGAAGGTTTCGCTTGGGGTAAAGGTGATGAGGTTTGGACGGAAGGGCAAGTTGAGCCCTAGGTTTATTTGACTGTATGAGGTATTGGAGCGCGTTGGTCCAGTTTGCGTGTAGATTGAGGTTTTCGGCTGAGCTAGAAAAGATACATGATGTTTTTCTTGTGTCGATGCTTCAGAGCTATATATCAGATCCTTCGCATGTAATGCTTATTAAGGAGATTGAGTTGAATCCGGATTTGACCTATGATGAGGAACCGGTGAGGATTTTGGATTCGAGTAGCAAAGTTCTCCGCGGAAAAACCATAGAGTTGGTAAAAGTGTTGTGGCGGCACCGCGGTGTAGAGGAAGCTACCTAAGAGAGCAAAAAGGACATGTTGAAGCAGTTCCCTCATCTTTTCTCGTCAGGTAAATTTTGAGGACAAAATTTCTTAAGAGGGGGAGAGTTGTAACGCCCTAAAATTGGGCCTAGATTTGGGCTGGATCGGATCAGTGGTTCAAGAGAACCGGTTTAGGCAATTCGAATAGTTTCGGGAAAATAAAATCATAAAATTGATTTTGGGATAAAATAAAATATAGGAAAATGTTTTAAATTACTTAATTAATATTTTAAGTAATATGGTGAAGTCAATTTGCAATAATTAAATCTAATTTTTAGACATTTTGGTCTAGTGACTAAATTGAAAGTTTTCAAAACTATTTTTGTTTACTAAATCGAAAAAGGGTCAAAACTTAGAATATTTAAGGAGCTATTTGTCTAATATTTTTCAACAGATTTAGGCTATTTTAAAGTATTTTAAAATGGCTTAATAATTAGATAAATGAGGATTTATTAAAAAGATTTTTAATTTTCCAAAAATATTTTCTTTCGTAACTACTTTTCTCCAAACCTTTTCTCTCAACTTTCTCAGCAACCAAACTAGGATTTCTACTTCAAAATCTCCAGGAATCAATCTCCATTGATTTCCTTTTTGATTCCTTATTGATTTCTCTAAATTCCTTTGCAAAATCTCTTTGGATTTCATTAAAGCTTGGCCAATTAAGAGAGAAATTAGTAATTACAAGTGATTTTCGTTTATCGCCTCTAATTAAAGGTTCCTTATTGAAATTCCCAAATTCTTGATCCTTTGTTGTTGATTTATGTTAAGAAATTCTGATTTTAATATAGATTTATTGATTAAATTGAGTTTTCTTGGAAAATTGTTGGAAACTAATTTGGATCTACTTTGGTGATGTATCTAATGGATTTAGATCTCCATTAAGATGTATTTTAATATTGAAAGAGTTGATTAATCAATGTAATCCCGAAACTATGTGAATTGTTAGTTTTCTAGGTGGTGTATAGTTGGTTTTTGGGTTGATCTTGTTGTTGTAGTGTTGCTATAGGTATAAGGACGTGTTTAAAGCGTTTTTGGATGTTAATTGATGTTGTTAATGTGTTAGAATCATTAGATGTTGGCTGGGCTTTGTTTAGGTAAGGTTTGGTGGTGTTCTTGATGGTTTTAGGAGGGTGTTGAGTGGATTCTTGTGAGGCGATGTTGTGTTTGTTGGTTGTTGGAGGTTTGAGGTACAGATATGTGTTTTAATCCTCTGTTTTTTATTGGGTAAAGCATGAGAGTTGAATCCTTTGGCTTTTGAAGAAGGCACGAAAGCTTCAGAAGCTTGATTATCGCATCGGCAAGCAAGCGTTGGATTGTTGGTGAGTGGAAAAGTGTTTTACTGCTGTTAAAATGTTTGAAAAGGAGTTGTGGGAGTTTAGATAAAGTTTGATACACTTATCTAAGCTCAGAAGTATCGGTTGAGCTTTCTTTCGATTTCGTTTATACAAAATAAAATCTCATGCACATGTTGTTGGTTTTAATTTCTCATTGTATCATGCATGTTTGGAAAGCGAAAGATGTGGTAAATGATCATAGATGATGATTCATGAGAATGGCATATGGTTTATAAATGTGATTTTGAGATTGATAAAATACATGGTTTAATGTATTTGTGTTAGATTCATTTTATGCATATGCAAAACAGTGAGGTAATGTTGTTTATTGAATATATTGGCAAGTGGTTGTGTTTAAAATGATATCGGATATAGTCGGCATGCCATAGGGTTTAGAGCGCACAATAAAAAGTCGCCTCATGTTTGTCGAGGGGTGTTAAGTGTTCGAAATTTCAAACATGAGAACCACAGCGGTTGAGGTGGGTAAATGTTCTGTTTACTCCAGCTGGTGGATTATACATCCAAACTGTAGAGGTGGGTAAATGTTTTGTTACTCCAGTTGAGGTATGTATGTGAAGTGGTTGTAGGAACCACTTGAGAAATCTGTGTATCCGATAAGTTTTGTGAAATGAAAGGTTGCTGGTTTTGAGTCACTTGAAAGCCAATATATGAGATAATATATCAAGTGAAATGGATTATATTTGTATAATGAGATTTATACATGTGTTACTCTTTAATCTTGTTATAAAGGTGTTGTGGTGTGAAGCTTAAATTGAGGTAGAGATTGAATACATGATACTTGTGTTGAAAATGATTTAAATATGCATATTTGAGATGATATGAAAAGCATGAGATGTTTTGCCATGAGATAATTACATGTGATTTGATAGAAATGGTTTTTAAATGCATTAATGTGTGTTTATGTGAATTCCCTTACTAATATTATAGCTTACGATCTCTTTTCCTCATTAATGCAGAGAAATAGCTTTCTCGGACAGCACGTGAGCAAGGGAGGATCCAAGGAACTATTCATTAAAAAGTATGTTAAGTAGTAATAAGAAGGCAATGTGACTGAGCTGTTTTTGGGAGATGTATTTTGAGTTACTTCCTGTTGTAATAGTTTGAATTGATGTTTTGGTTTGGTATGATGCTTTTATATATGGTTTTGAGGGGTTGAGAGACATTAAGCATGCTTGGGTAGAAACCATGATCATAGGTGATTGCTTGAGTATGTCATGCTTAGTATAGAATCAATCTATGTTGCCATGTGTGATGATTGAATGCTTATGATGTTACATGATGATTAGAGATTGATTGGATAGTGTTAGAATGAGTCAAAGTGTCATATGTTAGACCTAGAGGTCAACACAGGTCGCCCCGTACCAGTACAAGCCCCTCAAGTTTCGGTATGCTGGGACCTAACCAGGCTTAGGTCATTCAAAATATCCTAGGCGTACTAATACGCCTGGTAACTGTATCGGTACGCATAGTGATGAAATAGTGTTCGTTTCGGTACACGGATTACCGTTTTGATACAGTGTCTAGCTACTAGAATCTGGATTTTCAAAATATACAAGCCCGTACCGATATGCCTAGGGACTGTATCGGTACGCCTTTTTCTTCTTCTACCGTATTGAAACGCAAGTCACCCGTACTAGTACGCAGACAGTTAATTATGTTGAGATGGTATCTGAAGTTTGCAATCTTTGCAATTTGGTCCCTATTTCTTAGATGTGCAATTAAATGTGTATGAATGATCATTTTGGGTTGAGATTTAACATAAAGGTATGTAACATGACTAATTGAAGATTGGTAATTTTAATTTCATGAAAGTCTTCGTAAATCTTGGATATTACGTTTTATTCTCTATAACACATTCTTGAGCAATTGGATGTCGAAACGATTGAGTTGTAATTTTAGCCATGACATGTATGAACACTATAGGACCTAATGATACATTTAGATAAGATAAAAGAAAATGGACCATTTAATTCGTAATCTCTTCAGGGTTTATTTCGGTAAACCCTAATATAGCTCGCTCGGTTCGGTCTTTCTGCTAGACTGGGTCAAGGAGGTTACAAAAGAAGCAAGATAAAAATTTTCCTTGTAACCCTTTTTCATCTCATATTCTATCCCAAACTTGTTCAATCCACTTGTAGCTGGCACAAACTACGCAGACCCATATTGCCTTAACACTATGAGTGGTGCGTATGTGGTGTGCCCCAAAGCTTGAGTAAAGGAACCCAACTGTATTATCCACATCTATACAAGATATTCCTCGCCAGTTGTCAGGGAGCTCTCCAAACTATTTCCTCATCCTTTAAGTTTTGGAATACCTCGAACCATACTTCCTTAGACCTTCCCAACGGCCAATCACTCTTTGTAGAAATTCCTCGAGTGGAGAGAAATGAAAATCATAAATGGGCCGCGAAAGTCTAACATCGGTCCAACGATGACTATGGAGCCAAACTGTTAATAACTGAGCACAACCTTTAAAATGGCCTCTTCCTTTTTTTGGCAACCCTTAAATGATCTAAAAGTCTCTGCCAAGATTACGGGGCCGGGTTGACCTTTCCACCCAATCGGTCGAATAAATCCACTACAGACACATCAATATGATTCAATGTCTTTGGAAAAATCACCAAGTCATAAATTAAAAGGGCAAACATATCTCATTGTACTTTACCCACTAGAAGTGTCGATGCCAAAGCCAAAATTCCTTTCCACTTCAAATAGTTCTTTTTGTTCCTATTTGCAACGTGCGCTTCCACCCATGATGGCATTGCACCTGACAACCTAACCAATTTATCCCTGAAAGACTTAATCCTACTCATTTTAGAATAAACTCGATTATCCTCAATTGCAATTGACAATGGTTGAATACTCTTCGATAGTTGGGGTCATATCAGCATTGCCAAATGTAAAGCAACTATAAGTTGGGTTCCAAAACTCTACTAGGGCTTGAAGAAATGTTTCATCAATTGGCACATTTAACAGATACATAATGTCACCATATTCCTTCTTAAAAGCATTTCTCATCTTATAATCCCAACTACTCCATACGTTGCTCAAAACAGATACATCATTATGGCTTACATTGATGTGAGTTACAAATGACATATTCGATACAAACCCCACTTAAATACAATCTCCCATTTGTATATGCTCACCCTATGACTAATTTTGTACTTCTAAGTTCTTCTCATCGTTGCTACGTATCATATCTCCCATCGATCAAGCTTTTATGTTAGACTATCCCCAAATCAGTGTTTTCTCCTATGATATGCCATGAGTAAATGCAGAAACAAATAACCAAATACAAAGGAAAACAAGGAAAAAGAAAATGTGTTAGTAATGAATAAAATAATTAAATGAATAATAATTAAATGCAACAAGAAACAAATATTAGAATAAAATAAAATTAAACAGATAAACAAATAAAACCTAACAACACAAATTCTAATTTGCCATGGTTATCTGCATGGCTCTAATGGGGTGGGCTTCTTAAATTCTCACACATGTGGTTTGGTTCTAGACAAGGGTACCCGAACCTATCTTATCACAACAAGAACCCCAATTTTGGCCCATTACAAGCTTGTGAATAGGATTCAGTTCGAGGGAAAGCATGACCTAATGATGCGGAGGGCTGCTCGCAGATTAGAAGGCATGGATTCTAGAAGTGGATTGCCAGACCGCAGAGGGTTACTCATGGGGTATTGGGTGCCTCCACTCCCACTCAAGGGATAGATCTCAGGTAAAAAGCTTGATGATTATGATGCAACACATGTCGATGTTCCTTACTAATTAAATGAACCATTAATGCAAAACTATTAATTATCAAAGCCCACTTAATTAAAAAGTATTATCTTCAAGAAAGAACAAATTAATTAAAATCAACTTAAATTTCAAAATTTTCATTGTAAAAGCAACGTACAATTTTTGGCTTAACTCTCTTTTTTTGTTTTGTAAAAACAAAATTCGGTTCCAAGCGGAGTCGCCATGCTGTAGCGACTAATTGAAAATCGATACGGTTATCCCACATTTTAAAATTTGAATCATGGGGGATTTCTTTTAAAAATCATATTTTGAAAATAAAACTTGGAGTCGCCACCGGTCACTTGGATAAGGTAGACCGGATACCACAAAACCAGAGATTCATTTAAAATGGATTCGGAAGTTGGTTACGTGTGGGGAAGGATTAACACCCCCACAATGCCCAAATCAATGCCAAATCATACATTGTTTTTATATCGATGGAAATCAATGAAATTTAAATTGACTTTAAACAATTGTTCTCAATTGGATATAAGCTTTAAACTAAGTGGGCTTTAACACTTGGTGAGTTTGAATTAATTAATCCTTTAATTAATAAGGGTGACTATACATTTGGACCATACATTAAACCGACATCAAATAAGATCGACTGTCGGGTTAATTTAGGGTTCGAATCAAGTACAACACCTTTATGCATGATGCAAACAATTAGATATGCTGTTATGACTTATCAAAATTTTATTCATGTTAAAGTTTACCTTTAGACAATATAAATTAATTTGAATATTTGGTCAATATCCATTAAGTCAAGATATACGACAAATATATTCGAGATAATAAATAGTTAAAGATCAATTAATTATCAATGTGTCCATTGAATTAAAAGGATCAAATGAATGACAATTAAATACAAGTCACATAAAGGTTTTAGGATAAACACCCAAAAAGCCCACTAAACCAAATTATAGGAAATGTAATTAGTGATCTATTATTATCTAAATTAAATATTTTCATATTCTAATATAATTAAGAGAATGAGATTAATTAATTTAAAATACGCCACATGCAATGACATATTTTAATTTAATTAATTCAACTAAAATCTAACTAGAGTTTCAAATCTAACCTAGGACTTGAACTTAAATTTAATTAAATTAAATTAAATTAAACATACACCCCATTAAGTCAAGGGTATATTTTAAATTAATTAAATTAAACCTTAAACCAAGCCTAAACTAACCTAAAATCTAGCAAAGACGAAAATAAACCTCACATCGAGCAAATTAAGAAAGCTAAGATAAACCCAAGGCAAACATAAATGAAATAAAGAACAACTCCACATATATAAAGATATAATATATATATATATATCACATATAATATATAAAAAAGAGTTATCGAATATATATATATAAACAATGTGAATATAGAACCTTACATATGAAATAATGATATATACATATAAACTATAGTATATAAAAATGGGCTATATATATACAAAAGCCTGCACATGTTATACTATACTATACTATACTATACTATACTATACTATATACGCACCATATATCTATATTTAATATATTTGATACATGTAATATACATATATCACGCTATACATATATTGTATTAAATACAAAAGACTAAGCAAGCAATATATATATATGTGTGTGTGTGAAACATCAACCACATCAAATATCAACATTTAAAGGACTGAAAATTAAAAAAAATAAATTGCAGAGCTGAAAAATAAATATGCATGATGATAGGGGTGAACAAGGAGATATACCACTGGACTGAGGGTTAAAATAAAAAGAAACAAGAATTTTGAGGGACCAAAAGGGTATTAACCCATTGAAAAACAAATTTAAATATGGACAAGGGGCTTAATCGAAAGCATTTTAGAAAGCATAGGGACGAGGGAGGTAATTTTGAAAGACATAATGACCAAAAAGTTAGGGTGAAAACGCGGGATAGCTCAAAGGTAATAAACCATTTTTTTTTAAAGTCGATTCGGCACAAAAAGGGACGAAATTGCATTTTTTTAAAAAATTTTGGGGACCACGATAGGAAATAAAAAAGGCGGAATGGCTTCTGTGTGTAATAAGGGAGACATAGAGGGATTTATGGCTATAATAACCCATTTTTAAATCCTGAAAATAATATAAATAGACCTTATTGGTCTAAAACTTTTCCCTTTTGACCATTTTAAGAACTGAGCACTCCCCAACTCTTTCATTTTCTCCTTTTTTGCTCTGCTAGAGTTTAGCAAACCCTGAAACCACCACATTTAGCCGTGCCGGCCGCCGCTATTCTGCGCTAAAAAAGCTAAAATTCACCTCTTGCCGAACCCCTAAAACCATGATTTGGTCTTAAATCTTAAAAAAAGTGAACAAAGTCCCCTCCTTTTTGAGAAAACAGTTTCGAAAGTCACCTTTTTCCTTTTAAAATGATTCAAAAAGACTCTTTGTTCACAGATTTCCTTTCCCTAATAACTGATTTACTTTGCCCGACTCCGAAAGAAATTATAAAGCTTATCATCAAAAGGGGAGAAAAGAGACGAAATGGTAAAAGGCTCAAACCCTAACTTTAATGCTTATGTCTTATTTATGCTATAAAAACTAAAAAAATACCTCTAAAACTTTTGCTTTTCTTTGTATTTCTCTTTCTTGAAAATCCCGAATGGGTTTACAACTGTTTAGGGCTCTCTTATATAGCCTTTTGATATTACAATTGTTAAAAGAAAGTGAAAAATCTAAAAATCGCTATTGGTTTTAGTTTGAAATCCTTAGAAGTAATCATTTATTGTTTTTTATTTTGTTGTTGTTTTTAGCTTTCTGACATTCTGTAATTTTGGATGCATGTTGCTGATGTGCTTGAACGGGGGAGATATGGACTGGAGAGAGGCTGACCTTTTGAAATGCAAGGTGTGTGGCCGCGCATCGGGAGCATAACAGTCAGGACGTCATCCTTGCATGCACGTGTGGAGAAGATGGAAAGTCGAACGTGATTGACACGCGCGCGAGAGTCCATCTTGGTCGTGTGATGCACCCTTGATTAAACGGTTGTGAGGGATGCGGCACGACACCAAAGAGATAAGGATTATGGCTCCTTTTGCTGGGGGTGATCTAGACCGTCAGATCGCATTTGATCTAACAATCCTGATCTGGCTGCGCATGGGAGGTAGATAGATTAGGGTTTTAGTTTAAGTTAGGGTTTGGGCCCTTATTGGGTTGTATATTCTATGTAATATTTTTTATTTTTTTAATATCTAAGTGTAAATGGCTTGCATCTATTAATAAGTTTGGGCTTTTTATTTACTCAATTAGCATTTTGTTTTGGATTTTAATAATAAAGATAATAGTGATGATATCGTATAATAATAATAATAATAATAATAATAAAACCAGGTCTAAAACCTGGATAAAATTAATGATTATAGACGATTACATGGTTTCTGATGTTCGCCAATTTTAACGATTTTTCTGGATATTTCCCTAGTTATTAATGCATACAAGAACTGCAAGCCCATCGTGCTGATCGATGACACATTCTTGTATGGAATATACAAGCAAGTTTTGTTGTTAGCCGTTGTTCAAGACGGCAATCGCAAAACAATACCCATTGCATTTGCACTTGTGCCCAAAGAAGATACTGAATCATGCAGGTTTTTCCTCAAAAATCTATGCCATTACATTATACGAAATGATCGAGTTTGCTTGATCTTAGATCGAAGAGGTAGGATAAAGTCAGCGATCGAATCTTTGGAAAGTCGGTTTCAATCTCCAAACATTGAACACCATTTATGCATATGCCACATTGCCTCAAACTACCATGGCCAACTTAAGAAGGACGATGAACGCAGACTCGTTATATGCGTGGGTATGTATTAAGATTTGTTGTATTTATTGCTACTTTCCCTATAACTCATTTGTACACTCTGTCGTGTCTTAGGGTACGAATTAATAAATTTGAACAAATGTTTGAAGACTTGCGAGAGAGAAATTATGAGTGCTACAAGTATGTTGCAAAAATTCTCAAGGAAAAATGGTCCAATACATACGATGACAGTTTTAAATATAGACACATGACAACCAACTTGGATGAGGCAATCAATTCTTCCTTGAACGGGATTCAAAGTTTACCAGTGACAACCATCGTGAAAGCTATATACTTCTGTTTGGCCAAGTTGTTTGCAACCTTGGAGAAATAGGATGTCATTATGTAACAACAGGGATGCACATTCCACCTCAAGATGCGAGAAGAAATTAAAAAACATTGTTAAATCCAACAGGTTGTATGTGTTGCCAATGTCGCGTAACGACAACTATTTTTATGTCTCAGAGATACTACGACCTATACATGCTTTTGATCCAACGTCATACAGGGTGGATCTCGAACACAAGTTGTGCGATTGTGGATACTTCCAAGCATTGAAGACTCCATGTGAGCATGTCATCGCTGCATGCTCCGCTGCCAGGCTCGATTACAAGGAATACGTGGATCCTATATACTGGCTTTATTTAGTATTTAAGGTCTACGAAATGGATTTCCCACCAATCGACAGCGAAATTGAATGGAATGCTGAGCAGACATGGCCCACAATTTTACTTGACCAAAGTTTACGAAGGGAAAAAGCAGGACGTCCAAGAGCCACAAGGATTCAGAATGATATGGACGACATGCGTCACCGTGAGCCTACCAGAGAACCTAGACTTTTGAGAATTGTAGACTTCCGGATCACAAAATGTCAAACTGTCCATCTCTAACATAAATCTGTTGTTCTACCTTTTTTAACTAAGTACCCGTGTTTTAACATAAATCCTAGTATTAAACTTCACTTAACTCTAACTTTTTATCATTGCATAATTTACATAAAAGGTTATTATAATATTGAAATTAAGTACTCAAATTAAATAATTAAATTAAACTGCTACATTTTGTTTAAAACATTATACAACTTACTTCTTAAAATATTTGAGCATTAAAATACAATTACAAAAATTTTAGATACTTTACAAATTTCACAAATTTAATTTTTAATAAAATATTTTTTCAAAACTTTTATCATTTTTAAAAAATTTAAATGCCACTAACATAACTTATAACCCAAACTTTACAATACTATCAAACAAATTTAATCAATCCTAAACCAAACTCGCACTGCCTACACGGCGAGTTCAATCCATTCAAAATGTCATTATGGTTAGCCCTACAACGTCATTAAGGTTGAGGAAACTCGCCGTGCTCCTACGGCGAGTTCCAATTAAGATTAGATTAATCACCTGATTAAGATTTAAACCGGATATTTAAAAAAGGTAGAACTCGCTCGGATCCTACGACAAGTTTGAATAAAAAATAATATTATTTTGGAACTCGCCGTGCATGTTCAGCGAGTTTATTGTAATGATGTTAGTCCAAAAAATATAGAATTTTGGGTCCTAGTTTGATAAAAATAAGAACTAATGGTCCTAGAACTGTCTTTAAGCCGTTGAACCAAGCTCTAGCCTGGCTTGGCCATTGGTAACACTGCCATTATTTACGCTATTTGGGCTACATTACCTAGTATACTATGGGATCAATATTTTTTTTCTCACGGATCATGATGAAATTAAAGAGAAGACAAAGGTTTATGCTTTAAGTTGTTTTTGTCTACACTGATAATTAATTTCCTTCAGCATCATAGTTTTGCTTACATAGGGGAACACCTGACAAAGAGGATAAAAGAGATGGGTGGTTTGACCAAGATGACAACTCCAGTGGCACTATTTGTGCTAGACTAGAAAAAGGAGGATAGTGTGGTATGTTCTTCTTTCTATTTTCTTACCTTTTTTAAGTTAATCATGTTATGCTATAACATGTTCCTGTAGATTTACATGAACCTTGAAACATCCTGCATAGCTAAAAATTTATTATATGGTCTTGGATGTTTCCAGGTGAGATCTTTGGTCAGCGATGGAATCTCTTACTCTTATTGTGAGAACATCTCCGGTATAACTCTAACTTGTGCCATGGGCTTATTCATTGCATATAGATTATATATCCTTGCAAAGTAACAGTGAAGATTGATGGTCGAGATATAAGGTCATACAACCTAAGATTATTGAGGAAACACAGCACTTGTAAGCCGAGAACCCACACTATTTTCAGGCACAATAAGGGAAAACATTCTATATGGAGCATCAGATAAAATCGGTGAATCCGAAATCATTGAAGCAGCAAATGCCCATGACTTCATTGCAGGCATAGCAGACGGTTACGATATCTGGGGGAGCAGAAGCAAGGGATCGCCATAGCCCGAGCCATATTGAAGAACCACAGAACGAGTGATGGTGGGGAGAACTAGTGTGATTGTATAGGCTAAGTACCATTCAGAACTGTGATGTTATAGTCGTGTTAGACAAAGGGAGGTTGGTTGAGAAAGGTAATCACTCATCTTTGTTCGCTATGGGGCCAACAGGAGCTTACTACTCTTTGATTAAGCATCTAAGTGGAACCCATGATTCTACTATATCATTAAGGAAAAATTGTTTATTCATAGATGAACAAAAATCACCTTTTATAGGAACAAGAATATGATCCTATAAAGGGAACTTAATTTGTGTTGAAAATTTAAAAATATGATTAAAACTACTTGTGTTGGACACCTGCATACATCCGAGGCTCACAGATACTTGATAATGGTTAATAGTGTAAACTTAATATGTTCTCACAACTTTACAAGAAATGGTGCAATAAACTCGTAAAACCTCACCCATCTTACCCGTAACAACCATGAAATAGAAAACCGGATCGAACTGACTAGTTTAACCGAAAAGCGAAAGTCCAACTGATCGACCTTCACAGTCCAGATTTTTGAAATTAGGTACAGCAATGAGCTCTCTTTTGCTTACTTTCATTTATATAAAATCAAACCCTAACTTTTTCTACAAGTTAGGGAATAACATACCTCGGCAGTGGTGTATAAGGAGCTCAGACTCTAATCTCAGAAAAATAAGTTGATGAGACAGCCAGCCCCTCGGCGTCATAAGTTCGAACCAGTCTCTGTCTCTTACAGGGTGCCTCTAACCAACAGAACTCCAAATGGAATGACTTGGATTCAGCTACACTCTTTGCGATATCAGAAGGGTATCCCATATACATACCCCCAGGTAATAATGTTAGCTGGTAAGCCCTTTCAAATTCAACCAAGTTATTGGTGATCGTACCAGTCCAATGCACGTTAGTCCTTACATCACGTCCACCGCCCTTGGAAGTAACATCCTGATCATGTATATCGAAACACAAAGGGAGAAAAATATGAAAACTGACAATAGTGAGTGTTCACCCAAGACAAAACCAGTTGACTATACGTTAATCAACTACCACCAGAATAATTTAAGCTTGAAGTGGCATTTAGAATACCAAGCCCAAAACAGAAATAAGAAAAACTGAAGACAGAATTTTCCGCATTTTAGAAGTCATAAAAGACATTAGCAGAACCAAAAGGCAGCCCTTGCCTTTTTATATACAACAAAATGCTACAATCTTCAGACTCGGGAGTGAGTGTCAGATACTGGTCTGTGTCAAAGGTGTATTTTCAAAATTTTCAAAGTTTTTACAGATAATTAGAGAATCATACTCCCATATCCATACCTGAATATGTATTAAATATGAGTGCTGGGCACGAGTATTTTAGAAAAAAATAAAGTGCCACGGCAACATAGAAAAAATGAACAAGATCTTATCACTAACTTCATGGAACTAATCCCTTCTGACATCATAAATGTAGTCTAAGAGATATAAATCAATTCCACTTCAAGCTTGCATGACTCTTGCCTTTTTAAGAGACTGAATATTGTTCTCGAAACATTTAGAGAAACAAACATACCTGGATGAGCTTATTCTTATCCATTTCAAGTAAAGCAACTGTATCAGCTTCTGCCATCGTTGATCCATAAACACCACTGCGCTTTGTTACAGAATGGCCTTTCCACTTGCCCAAAAATGGTAAAATCCGATCTTGTCCATCCTACAATCCGTAGAACAATTCTTATAAAAGGAAGTTAGAACTGTCAGTTTAAACAAAGTGGTTGAAGATCAATTACCACCATATTGCCAAGTGATGGGTGAATAAGTGGCCCATCACCTCTATCCTCCAAGAAGATGATGAGCATATCCACGAAGCCTCTCAGGTCCATGATATGAAAAGCTCTTGCTCTTCTATCCTTCTCTTGAGAATATATGCAATTTTCACAAACAAGGGAAGGCCGACGAGAAGGGAGCTTAAGATTTCTGTAAAAAATAACAAATAGTTAGCTCTTTTAATTGAATGCAGCCGCCTGTCTAGTGATCCACTTATCCATGCAAATTCAATACTCAAAGAGTGCCAGTTTTAAATATTCTTCTAAACAACCAAACAGAATGGAGATTCCAGTTTTTGCTACTATTGAAACGATGCATAAGAAGAAAACTAATCCTCCTCTTCTCTCCACCACTATGCCCAAGCAAGCCAACACCCGTCCCATCCCTCCCTCCCCGAAAACACTAACAGTAAAACAAGTCAACTTGCAACCATAGTAGAAAAGGTTTTTTCCTTTTTTATATATGGGGTAAGGGTTGTCCAGGGATCAAACCTGGGATGGGTCTTAATTGAAGAGTTGAACACAAGTCCTTTTCCACCCCACCTGTGGTCCAGTCGACCATGGCAGAAAAGCTTGAAACTTTAAAATAGGGAGACTGAGATGGTTGTAGGGAGACATTAAAGAAATATGGCATGTGGACTACCCAATAATCTAACCAATCAAATGGATCAAAATCAACTTCTGATAATGTGACAAATTTATAAGATGCCTTCTCAAATGGTTACAAGAAAACTTCTTTTTTTTTGTTGCTCTCCCGGTTCCCCAGGGCTTTGCCCTGACTAATTCGGACCGAACCGCATTGGTAGAAAACTTCTTTAAAATAGGGGCTATTCATACCATACATCATGCATTATATATTAAAGTTAGGCTTAAGCATACCAGCCATCAGAACAAATTCATACATCATAACAAGAAGAAAAAAAAAGGAGCACAAAAGATGAATGCCTTCTAAGAGCAAAAGAGCTTACTTAGCTAGTATCAATGTTATTCTTAGAGCATAAATTCATACAAATTCATACTTCATAACAACAAGAAAAAAAAGGAGCACAAATTCATACAACTAAGCTGGTATCAATGTTATTCTGACTCCTTTTCCAAGTATATATTATTCAATTGATAAGCTGAATGCCTTCTAAAAGCAAAAGAGCTTACTTAGGTGATTCCTCCCCAGTGTCATCTTCTCCTAATACCCCTTGCCTTAACACGGTATCCAACATGCCAGCAGTCTGGTACCTTAATGAAAAAGCTCTCTCTTTGGGAAAAAATCCGATCTGCAGACTAAACATAATTGATAATTGTAAGAGAAAATAACGGACTTTAAAAGCTAAGATACAATGAAAAGAATGTACTTCGAAAATCAAACAATTTCAGATCCTGATTGGGAAAAACTCTACCTCCTGATATTTGTCCACAGTGAACATATTTGTTTCTTTTATTTTGTATTCTGCCCATTCAACTTCCTCCTGAAGTCCAGAAATTGAAGTGCTTGATTGAGGCTGCTCAATGTACAACCTAAAACAACAACTTTGTCAACCAACTTCCATAGGAGAAATGTAAACACCATAGGCATCTATCTACTAGCTATAATGACTAATTCACTTAAATATATGGTTTTTCTATTTTAACACCTCTCATAAATAAGAAATAGAAATAAGAATACTCCAAGAATTAGATCACATATACTTCAAAAAGATAACAGAATCTAAAAAATTCACCCAAAAACTAAATACAAATGGTATTAGAAACTGAAAAGCTTACGTTTGAATAAGACTGATCAGCTCATCTTCTCCATACGAACTAGCCGAAAGCCTAGTATTTATTTTTTGCAACAAATTCCCATTTGCATCAAATTGCTACAAATTAAAAAAAAACATTTAAAAGAAAAATTATTAATGAAACGAAGAAAAGTAAAAAGTGATTAAGAAATAAGTAATTACGTGGAAAGAACCGGTCCATTTTCCCGAATTAAGATGGAAAAACTGTCGGAGATTATCGATGCTCATGTAATGATCTTCTTGGACAGGAGCAGAGTTGGAAGCTCGGATTTTGGAGCTCCGAAAGGAGGAAGGGAAGGGGTTCGTGTTGCGAAGTCGTGAGAAGAAAGGAAAGGATCTGTTGTTTGAATTGACGGAAGTGGAAATAGTAGAGTAACAGGTTGAAGCCATTGCCGTTGCCATTGAGATTGTTGTTTGGATTGAGTGGGAAAGGTTGATCCTTTTTTATGTCTTATGCGTTCTGGATTGATTTGTCTCCTCTGTTATTAAATGCTTAGGGCACCGACAGTAAACTATAAACTTTATACCAAGTTGTTTTTAAAGAATTTTTTAAGACATCTAAACTTTAAATTGCTAATTAAGATTTTCAGTTGTCCTATTTTTTAACACCGTTAAAAAAATATTTTTAACCAACTAAAGTGTGCAACATCAATCTCATTTAAATATTAAATAAAAAATTAAATTTAATTAAAGAAATATATTAAAAATATTATAATATTAATATTGCGGATTGATGCATTTTGATTAAAAGACCCAAAGTGGCAAAGCCTTGGGTAAAAATAGCACTTTGTGCGGTTATTGCGCTTAAATTATTTTTACGTTCTTTTTTTAAATTTAAAATAGGAAACCATATGAATAAGGGAGAAACCCCATGAAAGAAAGATTAATGATTCATATAAATCACTTAATGGGAAATGTCCTGAATAAACCCAACGGGTGACTATAATCATGTTATACAGAAAAAGGTAACTATCATACCCTTTTCTGATGAATCATATAGTCCTACGACTTCGTCTACTAATAAGAATAAGGTTAAAAATGAATTATAATTACAATTGAAACGACTGAAAAAGATATATGAGTTAATATATGCTCTAAAGTTGAAAAAATCATAAAAATGATGAAAAAAAGAGGGTTTCTCGGTTTTATGGAATGGAAATCAGGAATTAAATCCATTATAGGACTTATTCTATCTCTTTTATAAGATACTATGCCGCCACTCGGACTCGAACCGAGATGCTCTAGCACTGCTTCCTAAGAGCAGCATGTCTACCGATTTCACCATAGCGGCTTGCTCGAAATCATAATAACTCATTTTTATTCAATCGTCGAGATTGAAGCTGAAGTGGTCAATTCAATGTAAAATATAATTTTTTTTAAGAAACATTTAATTTGAATTGATGAATAAAAACTCGTTGAAATAGCAATTTGAAGGTTCAAAAGGAATCTTTATTATTTATCATATCATTTTATTTAATTAGTTCGTCGATAGAGATTTTTTAGTTTGTGTTTTCCTAAAAGAGAACTCTTTTATTGTAACGAAACTAACTAGTTGTAACTTCAATTCATAGATAAAATTCAACAAAACAAAAAAGGGTTCTTTATCATAAACATTTTTAATGATTCATTTCTCATTCTTTTGTATGATTTTTATGAATCCATAAAAAAATGTTTATCAATTGAATGAATAAATGAATGAAAGAATATGATTTTTAGAGATCGCAATTTGAGCACCACATCCAACGATTTCAAAATATTTATGTAATTTGGATAGCTTTGTATTAATCGTTAGGACTTTACGTTTTAAGGATTTATCAAACCAACTAGATATTGGGTTGTACACGTTACGTTATATAAAAAGCGTTTCGATTCCTGTCATAATTGTACCATACTTCAAAAAAGTATTTCAAATTTCGAATTCTAAAAATATATCTTGATTCATCTTCTTATACAAGCATAGGATTTTTTTAGATCACTTAAAATTGATACATTATTTGTATATCCACTAAATTAGAAAGGGGTTTTTTCTCAAGTGGGTTGAAAACAAGGGAAGGATATATAGTAATTCAGAGAAATAATGATTCATAAAGTTAAAAAATTGAAACTTCATTTTAAATTTAATGGATTAGTTTCGACAACCCAGTTAAAGCTCTTATGTATGTGCTCCCATATAGCATAAATATCAAAATTATTAATTATTATTATTTATTATTCAAAATTCAATATTATAAAAATAACAATTTATTATAACACTAACATAACAAATGGGCGATGGGAAAATAAGAATCCCCACCCCCGGAAATGAAAAAAAAAAAGATATTCAAAAATTCAAAAAAGAAAACCTTAATTCAAAAAAGAAAACCTTTGTATTTTATTCGAGTTAAACCAATTCAGATTACTCCAAATTTATTTGTCGTACAAATTTTTTTTTGAATTACCTGTAGAAAGAGATTTCGCTAATGAAAAAGCTTTCAACGCCACCCAATATCCTTTCTTTTTCCAAACATTTTTTCGAATACGCTTTTTTGATTTAGAAGTACGTTTTTTTGGAACTGCCATTCAAAAAAAGGTTATTCAATGCTATAGTTGGATGTCAAGTTAAAAAAATATTTTTAACCAACTAAAGTGTGCAACATCAATCTCATTTAATATTAAATAAAAAATTAAATTTAATTAAAGAAATATATTAAAAAATATTATAATATTTAAGAAAACTCCTTTTTATCCATTCTGTGGCTATCATTTCTTCTTTTTCTTTAACATATTTTCAGCAACAACACCCAATCCTTAATCAATCTAACCACCTTCGACCTCAACGTCACATGAAGACCAGCCAACACAAGAGATTTTAGTGATTTTACTATTGTCAAAATCAACTTGCACTTTTCAAAATTCTTTCCTCCAACATCATTAGAATCATCTTGTAACCTCCTCGACCCGGCCTAGTCGCAGAGAAAGCTACATTAGGTTTATCGAAGTAAACCAGAAAGATTAAACCTAAGACACGTCTATTTTTTTCTTTTATCTTATCTACATGCATTTATGCTTTCCTACATGGTCATACTGTTCATAGGTGAGCACTCATCTTAATTGGGCATCATAACGATATCTAATTGGCCACAAACACGAATTAGGGACTAAAACATAATTTTAACAATCTGGAAGGACTTTTCTAATTTTAAAGTTACCAGCATTTAATTAAGTATATTTCAAGCTTACATGTCAAAAATCAGCTCAAATAGACCCTACAAACTCACACAATTGAGCCCACATCATCAAGGACCAAAATGAAAGAAATAGAACTTCTCTAAAGCCATTAACTAACTTAATTGCCTCGGGTATCGGTATGCCCTTTCCATTTCGAATTCTAAAAATTTCAGTAGCCAACTTCCGTATCGGTATGACCATGCGTACCGATATGCCTTACCAAAATCAAAGGCTCGTACCGATCCTCAAACCTGTGTACCGAAACCCCATGCCAAACTCAGCCTTCCTGTACCGATACGCAAACCCGAGTATCGGTACGCTACTCTTAAAAAGTATTTCCGTATCGATACGCCTAACCCGCGTACCGAAACCACAAGCCTGAAATAGCTTCTCGTACTAATACGTGAACATGTGTACTGGTAAGCATGGACCTGAATGGTCACAAATGACTGGTTTAACATGCTTATATCAAAACTAAACCATTTCATCATGCCACACACTCTTATACAACACTATCAAGATGCAACAACAACCTAAACATCATAAGTTCAGCAACCAATTAGTATTCATACAACCCATGATATTCTAAAGGCATACTTCCCAAAATTACTTTGTCAAACACCCCAAAATACACAAATAGGCTAATCTCAGCATATGCATCATAACAACACAACCCACACAGCATAATAAACTTGCTCAAACCATCACAACAAGACAACCATCAAGGAAGCTCTAGATGCATACCTAAGCAACCATTCATCCACAACTACAAGCAAGTATTAACATCAAGCTTAGCAACATCAAACCATCCTCAAAACCCAGCATGTAAACATACTTAAAATCCGTAAGAAATCAGGATTACAACTCCCAAAAACCATGGCGAACACATTGCCTTATTAACCGGAAACGTAAACCGAGTTCAAACTCAAAAGTAGATTATCTTTTGGATCCTTGCAAACCTTGCCTTCGCTACCTCGAACTTTAATGCTCTTCATCATTAGGAAAAAGAGAGGGCAAGCACACATGCTTAGTGAGAATGCTCATAAACAATGATACACTATAAACCATTTAAAAACCACATGCTTGCTTTTCCCAAAACATGCTTACAGCCTAAGCATTTTCCCATAATTCCAACCGAATCAAAACATAATAACCTTTATATAACATCATATGAAATCCTTGCTTAAATCCCAAACATTTAAACAAACCATGCTTAAATCCCAAAGCATTACAAGCAAGGTTCAACACATGAACTTTCTCATATATTGACATTTATAGTGACCCGGATAGACTATCTCTATCCTATACACATATCGGATACACGGATCTCTCATACCATGCCTAGTTAATCCGCATGATATCCCAAACCTTGCGTAGTTAAACCGCAAGCTTTGATACCCTCACCTAGTTAAACCGCGAGATCTCACCCTTGCCTAGTTAAATCGCAAGTGTACCGACCTTGCCTAGTTAATCCGCAAGATCACCATCAATTTGGGTTGCCTAGTTAATCCTCAAGTCCCAAATGAGGTCCCCAACAGTCCAAGTGGCCTTGTTACACCGCCATACCTCAAGAACCCATGGCCACGATCGATTTTGTTTATATTTTATAGTGCACTTTTAATCCTATGGCATGCCAACTATATCCGATTGTTTTCTCACCTTGTCACATAGCCAATATTTCATTTACAAAACCATTTACTTACTGTTTTACAATGCATTTCATAAAACACCACATATGCAAATGTCATTGCCAATGCAATAACACCATTCCCAACCGGAATGAAAACCAACGCTCAGTAGCATTTAATATACTTTCAAACCCCTGCATATGTACTCAAAATCATGCATTACCAGTAAATAAATCATACCATGTTTATCACCAAAACATGTAAACATCATGCTCATATCTAAGCCGATATTCAAGAGCAAAATAAGGAAAACTTACTTATGAGCTTAGGTAAGTGTCTCACGATTATACAAACCTTTGTAAAGCATTTAAAACCGGTTTCCACTCACCGATAAGCCTCGCCTTCCTTGCTAACACGAAACAAGCTCCTGGCAAGCAACCAAACAACTTCAAGCTTCGTCGCCTTGATTATACCATGTTTTAAACACATAAAACCAGAGGATAAATGCATTCAAACCATTTCCTAACAACAATCTCCCGCAACTCCCAAGTTGCCCACTCGAAAACCATCAGAAACATACTGAAATCAACATCAAACGTTTCTGAAACTTAAACCAGCCATAAAACAAAAATTCAAGCCTTCAACCAACATCTAATAACATCCAAAAACCCTTTCCTAACATCATTTTACCTCCAGAAAAGACTAAACTCGATTATCTCCATAACAACTCAAACTAGCAATCTAAATAATTAGATATTCAAGAGTTTCAGGATTCTATTGATAAAAATAACTTATCAACATCAAAACACATCCAAAACCTATATTAAATCATTCTCAATTACTGGAAATCAAATCCACTTCGAAAATCACCATGTTTCATCAATATTTCCAAAATAACTCAATTAAACATGGATAAAACATTAAAACCACATTACAACTTATAGATCAAGGATCAAATACGTGGGAATATCAATAAAGAACTATTTAATAGAGGAGATCACGGACCTTACCCCTGTTATGTGATTTCTCCCTCCATTGGCTTGTTTAAAGCTAAGAAAATGCAAGATTTCAATGAGATTTTGCAAAATACAGTTAAAGGAACAAATGTTTAAAAGGTAAAAGGTTTTGGAAAAAGTTATGTGAATTTCTTTTAAAATCTAATAACTAACTTTAGATATTTAATCCTTATTAAAACTCTTTTAAAATACATGTTTAAAATAATTTAATTGAAGGGAGAAACCACCAGCAAACACTTGGTAGATTAGCTCCTTAAGGATTCTAAGGATTTGACCCTTTTGATTTTAGTCACTTAAAAACAGTTTTCCAAAAATTGCATTTTGGTCACTAACCCAAAATTTCATATTTCCAAATTCCTTTTTCCTAAAATTGATTCCAACAAAAATCAATATATATTAAAAGATGATTTTTAACTATTTTCCATGTTTTTATCTTACCAAAAAATATACAGTCCCAAATCTGACTCGAATCTCTAACCTGATCCATCGGACCTTCTAATAAACCTCAAATCCGCTAGGCCCAAAACTGGGGTGTTACAACTCTCCCCCACTTAAGAAATTTCATCTTCAAAATTATCTGAAGGAAACAGATGCAGAAATTGCTCCTTCATATCCGCCTTGCTTTCCCAAGTAGCTTCCTCAACACCTCGGTGTCGCCACAAGACTTTCACGAGCTCTATCGTCTTACCATGTAGAACTTTCTTGCTAGTGTCGAGGATCGCTATAGGTTCCTCATCAAAGGATAGATCCGGCCTCAACTCCACATCCTCCACTGGCATAACATGCGATGGATCTGATCGATATCTCTTCAACATCGAAACAGGGAACACATTATGAATTTTCTCCAACTCGGAAGGCAACCTCAACCGATATGCCACAGGACGCACACACTCAATAACCTCGTATGGTCCAATGAACCTCAGACTAAGCTTACCCTTACGTTCGAATCTCATCACCTTTTTCCATGGTGACACTTTCAAGAATACGCGATCACCTACCCATATTCAACCTCCTTATGCCTCAAATCCGCATAAGATTTCTGCTTTCAACCGATCGTATACAAGCTTAACATTTTCATCTGCGTCTTTCAACACATCCGGTAGGGTAACAAGCTTTTTCCCCCACCTCAGCCCAACATAAGGGCGTACGACACCTCCGACCATATAACGCCTTATAGGGTGCCATTTGTATACTCGCTTGATAACTGTTGTTGTAAGCAAACTCAACTAAAGGCAAGTGTTTCTCCCAGGTTCCTTGGAACTCGATAATACATCATCTCAGCATATCCTCTAAAACCTGGATAACCCGCTCAGACTGCCATCATACTGAGGATGATACGCAATAGTAAAACTCAACCTCGAACCCAAGGCATGGTGCAAACTCCTCCAAAACCTTGTCGTAAACCTCGGATCCCTATCAGAAATGATGGATTTAGGTACACCATGAAAATGCACAATCTCTGCTATATACAAATCTGCCAACTTGTCCAAGGTGTACGTTGTATGCACTGCCAGGAAATGTGCACACTTTGTGAACTGGTCAACAATCACCCAAACGAAATCCTTCTTAGCTGGTGTCAACGGAAAACCTGTTACAAAATCAATGGTGATTCACTCCCATTTCCATTCTGAAATTTTCAGCGGTTGCAACAACACGGATGGAAATTGGTGCTCAGTCTTGACCCGCTAACATACCATGCACCTGGAAACAAATTCAGCCACATTCTTTTTCAACCCAACCCAGTAGTATACCTCCTTCAAATCACGATACATCTTAACACTACCAGGATGCATAGAAAAATGACTAGAGTGTGCCTCCGTCAAGATAGTATGGCTCAACTCCATATCATCTGGCACCACTATTCGACCCTTGAAACACAAAACTCAATCATCATCAAAATGAAATTTCATCGGATTACCATCTGCTATGTCCTTAGCATGCTCAACCAACGAATCATCACACAGTTGCTTAGCTTTAATCAACTGAGGAAACGTAGACTTAACTTGCAACTCAGCCAGCAAATCGCCCTCCCGTGTCACACTCAACCTTGCAAACATAGTTTGAAGCTCAACCGCAACCTTACGACTTAATGTATCCGCCACTACATTGGCTTTACCAGGATAATACTTAATGGTCAAGTTGTAATCATTAAGAAACTCTAACCACCTAAGCTGCCTAAGATTTAAATCTTTATGGGACATCAAATACTTCAAGCTCTTGTGATCCGTAAAGATCACACACTTCTCACCATAGAGGTAATGTCGCCAAATTTTCAAAGTGAAAACCACGGCCGCAAGCTCCAAATCATGGGTTGGATAATTGCACTCATGAGCTTTCAACTGCCGCGATGCAAAGGCTACAACCATCTCATCCTGCATCAGCACACAACCTAAGCCAGCATACGATGGATCACTATAAACCACAAAGTCTTTCCCAGATTCAGGCTAAATCAACACAGGAACATGTGTCAGAACTTCCTTCAACTTCTCAAAACTGTGTTGTTGCTTCTCCGTCCACATATAAGGACATTTTTTTGCAACAACTTGGTCAACGGTGCTGCAATACTCGAGAACCCCTCAACAAAACGGCGATAATAACCAGCTAACCCAAGAAAGCTACGCACCTCCGATACAGACTTAGGTGGCTTCTAATTGCGAATAGCCTCAATCTTATGTGGATGAACGTGAATACCCTCCGCAGAAACCACATGACCAAGGAATGTCACCTCTTTTATACAAAACTCGCACTTTCTCAACTTAGCGTACAACTGATTATCCTTCAACACTTACAACACTATCTGCAAATACCAAACGTGCTCTTCCTCAGTATAGGAGTACACGAGAATATCATCTATGAACACCACGACAAACTGACCAAGATACTCATGGAACACTCTATTCATCATGTCCATAAATACAGCTGGGGCATTTGTCAAACCGAAAGGCATGACCAAAAACTCATAATGCCCATACCTCATATGAAACACTATCTTATGCACATCCACATCCTTAACCTTCAACTGGTAATACCTCGATCTTAAATCTATCTTGGAAAACACCACTGCTCTATAAAACTAATCAAACAAGTCATCAATCTGCTGCAATGAATACATGTTCTTTATCGTCAACTTATTCAACTAACGATAATAGATGTACATACGCATTGTACCGTCCTTCTTTTTCATGAAGAGAATAGGAGCACCCCACGAAGAAACACTTGGTCGAATGAACCCATGGTCCAACAACTCTTGAAGCTGTGACTTCAACTCTTTCAATTCTTTTAGTGCCATCCTATAAGGAGCAATAGACACTGATATTGTACCCTCATATGTCTCAATACGAAACACAATCTCCCTATCCGGAGATAAACCCGACAACTCCTCAGGAAAAACCTCAGGAAAGTCGCAAATGGTCTGAATATCCTGCACTCGAACACCCTTGGCTTTCAAATTCATAACAATAGCCAAATAAGCCTAGCAGCCATCAAACATCATTTTCTCCGCTCTAATAGCCAAAACCACATTGGACAGAAACTTATCACTCTCGCCAACCACCATAACTTCATAGTCGTCAACCAACCTCAAGAAAATCCTCTTGGATTCACAATCCATAAATGCTCTGTGCTCACTCAACCAATCCATACCCAAAATGATATCAAAACCATGGAATGGCAATTCCATCAGATCTGCAGCAAATTCATGTCCTTGCACCACCAAAGGACAACGCTGATACAACCTTCTTGTTGTAATTGTCTCCCCAAAAGAACTTGTAACTAGCATACCAACATCTAAGATCTCAACAGGAACATTCAGCATAGATGCATGTTCACTCAAGATATATGAATGCGTGACCCCGAATTAATCAAGGATAACAATGAAAATGATTGCAAAGTGAAAGTACCTACGATCACATCTGTGTCATTACGACCCTCACGGTGAGCAAAGACCCAAGCTGGTCCACCACCTTCAGGTCTCACTGCTGCAGCATGAGCCATACCCCTCTGACCATCATGGCACCTCTGAAAATTACCCCTACCATGGCCTCAGCCCTAGTAGGTGTAACAATCTGAGCTGGTGCATCTCTCATAGCCTGAGGATAATCATGCTTCAAATGATCAGATGAGCCACAAATCCAACAAGCTCCAGCATTACCCCAGCACATACCCACGTGGCGCCTACCGCATCGCTCACACTCTGGTATAACATGAGCTCCCTAAGCACTCTGGCCAACTCCACCACCACGCATGTGATCTGGCTTATGCCACTTGTCCCTGAACCTCCTATTTTGCCTCTCAGAATAGCTACAGTCTGCCACTCTCTTACCTACGCTCACACTCGCAGCCTGAATTGGTGCACCCAATGACTGCTCGATATCCTTGGCCCGATTGACTAACACATTAAAACCCATATAATATGCAGCCAAAAGATACGTCTTGATGTCCTTTACAAGACCATAACGGAACCTATCACATCTCTACTGGTCTATCTGTAACCAACTCTAGAGCATACTGACTCAACCGGACAAACTTCACCTTGTATTCAGCAACAGGCATGCCTCCTTGAGATAGCAGCATAAACTCGCGCTTCTTCATATCCAAATATTGGGTACCAAGATACTTCCTCTTGAAAGCTCTCAGAAAGAACTCTCAAGTAATGTCCGCCTCAAGAACGCCAGTAATTGTGGTCACCCATCAATGATATGCATCCCCCTGCAGCAGATATACAGTGCAACCCAACTTGCGCTCCTCATTACATCCCATCTGATTTATGATGCGAACCGTCTTTTCCAGCCAACCCTCAGCTGCCACAAAGAACAAACCTTGAAACTCCTCACCTCGTAAACTTCTCAAATGCTCTAAGGGAAAACCTTGATTTGCCACCACAGCGGGTGTCGGTGCCTGGGCTTGTACTCCCGCCATCGCTTCCTAAAAAGCTCATGTTATCGCCTGAACTAACGGAGTCAAATCACAATACACAGGCACTTGGTGAACCTGGGGTGCTTCACCCGCCCCACCGTCAACTGGAGGAACCACTGGAGGAGGAGGAGGTAAAATATGAGGGAGATTCTCTTCTGTCTCATTGTTCTGTTCAACCTCGACAGTATTAGCCATAGATCGTGTCTCACGTCGAGCCATGCTAACAAAAGCACCAAAACACATTAGAGTTAGGCTAGCGTCAGGCAAAGGATCCAAGTTAACTTTAAAACGTATTTAAAATCCTCGGTAATAGGCAAAGTGTTCCCAATTCATACCCCAACAGAACATTAAACAATCACCGAACATATACACAATCACCGTGTAATTCAATCAACATCAGCTAGTCGAACAACAACATCCCAACCTTTCACAAACCTGGCTCTGATACCAACAAATGTAACTCCCTCGACCCGGCCTAGTCGCAAGACCGAACTGAGCAAGCTACATTAGGTTTACCGAAATAAACCGGAAAGATTAAACCTAAGACATGTCTATTTTTTCTTTTATCTTATCTAGATGTATTTATGCTTTCCTACATAGTCATACTGTTCATAGGTGAGCACTCATCTCAATCGGGCATCATAACGATATCCAATTGGCCACAAATACAAATTAGGGACCAAAATGTAATTTTAGCAATCTGGAAGGAATTTTCTAATTTTAAAGTTACCAGACTTTAATTATGTATATTTCAAGCTTACATGTCAAAAATCAGCTCAAATAGACCTTCCAAACTCACATAATTGAGCCCACATCAATTAATGACCAAAATGAGAGAAACATAACTTCTCTAAAGCCATTAACTAACTTAACTGTTTCGAGTATCGGTATGCACACTTGAGTACCGGTACGCCCTTTCCATTTTGAATTCTAAAAATTCCAGTAGCCAACTTCTGTACCTGTACGACCTTGCGTACCGATATGCCTTACCAAAACCAAAGGCTCGTACCGATCCTCAAACCCGTGTACCGAAACCCCATGACAAACTCAGCCTTCCCGTACTGATACGCAAACCCGAGTATCAGTCCACTACTCTTAAAAAGTATTTTTGTATCGATACTTCTAACCTGCATACCGAAACCACAAGTCCGAAATGGCTTCCCGTACCAATACGTGAACACGCGTACCGGTACGCCTGGACTGAATGGTCACAAATGACTAGTTTAACCTGCTTATATCAAAACTAAACCATTTCATCATGCCACACACTCTCATACACCACTATCAAGATGCAACAACAACCTAAACATCATAAGTTCAGCAACCAATTAGCATTCATACAACCCATGATATTCTAAAGGCATGCTTCCCAAAATCACTTTGCCAAACACCCCAAAATACACAAATTGGCTAATCTCAGCATATGCATCATAACAACACAACCCACACAGCATAATAAACTTGCTCAAACCATCACAACAAGACAATCATCAAGGAAGCTCTAGATGCATACCTAAGCAACCATTCATCCACAACTACAAGCAAGTATTAACATCAAGCTTAGCAACATCAAACCATCCTCAAAACCCAGTATGGAAACATACTTAAAATTCATGAGAAATCAAGATTACAACTCCCAAAAATCATGGCAAACACATTGCCTTATCAACCGGAAACGTAAACCGAGTTCATACTCAAAAGTAGTTTATCTTTTATATCCTTGCAAACCTTGCCTTCGCTGCCTCGAACTTTAATGCTCTTCATCATTAGGAAAAAGAGAGAGTAAGCACACATGCTTAGTGAGAATGATCATAAACAATGATGCACTATAAACCATTTAAAAACCACATGCTTGCTTTTCTCAAAACATGCTTACAACCTAAGCATTTTCCCATGATTCCAACCGAATCAAAACATAATAACCTTTATATAACATCATATGAAATCCTTGCTTAAATCTTACAACATTTAAACAAACCATGCTTAAATCCCAAAGCATTACAAGCAAGGTTCAACTCATGAACTTTCTCATATATTGGCATTTATAGTGACCCAGATAGACTACCTCTATCCTACACACATATCGGATACACGGATCTCTCATACCATGCCTAGTTAAATTGCATGATATCACAAACCTTGCTTAGTTAAACCGCGAGATCTCACCCTTGCCTAGTTAAACCACAAGTGTACCAACCTTTCCTAGTTAATTCGCAAGATCACCATCAATTTGGGTTGCCTAGTTAATCCGCAAGTCCCAAATGAGGTCCCCAACAGTCCGAGTGGCCTTGTTACACCGCCATACCTCAAGGACCCATGGCCACAATCGATTTGTTTATATTTTATAGTACACTTTTAATCCTATCTTATCCCAACTATATCCGATTGTTTTCTCACCTTGTTACATAGCCAATATATCATTTACAAAACCATTTACTTACTGTTTTACAATGTATTTCATAAAACACCACATATGCAAATCTCATTGCCAATACAATAACACCATTCCTAACCGAAATGAAAACCAACGCTCAGTAGCATTTAATATACTTTCAAACCCCTGCATATGTACTCAAAATCATGTATTACCAGTAAGTAAATCATACCATGTTTATCACCAAAACATGCAAACATCATGCTCATATCTAAGCCGATATTCAAGAGCAAAATAAGGGAAACTTACTTCCAAGCTTAGGTAAGTGTCTCACGCTTACCCTAAACTCCCAACAACCTTTAAAAACCCTTGTAAAGCATTTAAAATTGGTTTCCACTCACCGATAAGCCTCGCATTCCTTACCAACTCGAAACAAGCTCCTAGCAAGCAACCAAACAACTTCAAGCTTCTTCGCCTTGATTAACCCCTATTTTAAACACATAAAACTAGAGGATAAATGCATTAAAATGGATTCAAACCATTGCCTAACAACAATCTCCCGCAACTCCCAAGTTGTTCACTCAAAAACCATCTGAAACATACCAAAATCAACATCAAACTTTTCGAAACTTAACCGAGCCATAAAACAACAATTCAAGCCTTCAACCAACATCTAATAACATCCAATAACCCTTTCCTAACATCCTTTTGCCTCCAGCAAAGATTAAACTCGATTATCTCCATAACAGCTCAAAACTAGCAACCTAAATAATTAGAGATTCATGAGTTTCGAGATTCTATTTATAAAAACAACTTATCAACATCAAAACACGTCCAAAACCTATATTAAATCAATCTCAATTACTGGAAATCAAATCCACTTCGAAAATCACCATGTTTCATCAATATTTCCAAAATAACTCAATTAAACATGGATAAAACATTAAAACCACATTACAACTTATAAATCAAGGATCAAATACTTGGGAATATCAATAAAGAACCATTTAACAGAGGAGATCACGGACCTTACCCCTGTTATGTGATTTCTCCCTCAATTGGCTTGTTTAAAGCTAAGAAAATGAAGATTTCAATGAGATTTTGCAAAATAAAGTTAAAGGAACAAATTGAAATCAATAATCTGAGTGAAAAGAGTTCCTTACCTCTGGATTTTGATGAAATTCTGAGTGTTTGGAAGAAAAGAAGTTGAGAGAAAAAGGTTTAGAAAAAATTACGTGAATTTCTTTTAAAAGCTAATAACTAACTTTAGATATTTAATCCTTATTAAAACTCTTTTAAAACACATGTTTAAAATGATTTAATTGGAGGGAGAAACCACTAGCAAACACTTGGTAGATTAGCTCCTTAAGGATTCTAAGGATTTGACCCTTTTGATTTTAGTCACTTAAAAACAATTTTCCAAAAATTGCATTTTGGTCACAAACACAAAATGTCATATTTCCAAATTCCTTTTCCTAAAATTGATTCCACCAAAAATCAAAATATATTAAAAGATGATTTTTAACTATTTTCCATATTTTTATCTTATCGAAAAATATATGGTCTCGAATCCGACTCGAATATCTAATCCGATCTACCAAACCGTCTAATAAACCTCAAATCCCTCAGGCCCAAAATCGGGGTGTTACACATCTAGCTTGGGCTGCCAACTGGAGCAAACTATTAGATTTTGGATCAAGTATTTCATCTAGTTTCATTTATCTTTGCAAAAATGGGTATGCCTCCAAGTTTTAAATTTTCTAGTTTACATCCATAGATAGAACCCATTCTCAATCCGTTTTGGGTAATTTTAAAATCTGAATTTTGTTTTTCAGATGTTAATCTTGTATATGGGTTCTTTATTTTTTTTTAAGTTCTATTTTATTTGAGCAATATTTTAATTTTGAGAAAGAATCGTATATGAAGATAGAAATGACAACTCCAATAGTGACCTGGGCTGAAAAGTGGACCGTCATGGAGAAGGTCAAAATTTAAAGTTTTTTTTTTGCTCAATTTTTTTATTCATGAAACTGAAATTTTTTTCTCACAGTTCCACCCTCAATTACAATGAATTAGTAATTCGTGATGAAAAGTTACGGTTTATTAGAGGATTTATTGTCGATGTCTGAAGGAACCAAAATTAAGCATTCTCAAAAGAAAAAAAATAATAGAAATCCACTAATTGGCCTAGTGGCTAAAGATGCTCATATTGTCCCATCTTGCATTAGTTCGAATCCTAGTAAAAAATAAAATATATCTTATTTAATAAAAAGAAAAGAAAAAGATAAAAAAAGAAAAAGAAAAAAAACAAGGAATTTCAATTAATGTCATGAATCTCAATTTTAAAGAACATTTAAATAGTTTAATCTTAATTTTCAATAACAGTGATCCTCCATAGCAGCAATGGAAGAAGCTTCGAATCTGAGCTTATCAAGGCTATGATTTTTCATTATTCATCATACACCGGAAACTTTGAATCTTCACTAGAAATGCAACACAATAACTTCACTATGTTGAAATGGCGAATACTGCCCAGTATTTGACATAGAATAAGCTGGAATATGCATGTTGTAAATATTTTGGAGGTCTAACAATTTCTGAGAATTTGTTGAAGAAAAAAGCAAGCAAGAAGGAGAAGAAACGAGAGACAGATAAGGGAAGAGAGAAGGGTAAAAAGGAGATTTTCTAAGTATTATAATATTTTTAATATATTTTTCTTTAATTAAATTTAATTTTTTTATTTAATATTTAATGAGTTTTGACATGTCACATTTTAATTGGTCAAAAAAATTTTAACGGTGTTAGAAAATAGGACAACAAAAATAATGATTTAAAGTTTAAGTGACAAAATATCTCGAATTTTTTTTAAGGAGCAACTCGGTAAAAGATGTATACTTTAAGGACCAACGGTGCCATTAAGCCCTTATTCAAGGGAAAATTGAACTTCTAAACCAATATTTTTTAGACTAAATTAATTTTTTTAATTAATAAATTAGATTAATTAAGCAGATCAATTTTGATCATCAAATTTTACTAATATTATTATCACATGATACACTACAGTTTGTCAGGGACATTAAAGATCTATTTAAAAAATATATAATTTTTTAAAAATTTTAAACCAACAAATATACCATAGGTTTTTCTCTTTTCTTAGAGCGTCGTTTGCATTTTTTCTCTTTTTATTTGGTTGACAGCAATGTTAGTTTTGATGTTGATCACCGACCACCGATATTTTTTTTTCTTTCTTACACTCCGTTTTTACTATGTTTTTTCATTGATTTTTCTCTAAATTTTTATATTAGCATCTATCTGTTTTGGGTTCTTACTTCTGGCATATATTGTTGAGTTTGTTTTTCTTTACCTTTATGGCATGCTTTTTCTCTGTCTTGTGGCACGCCTCTCCGTTATGACACGTTATTTGCCTATCTTTACAGTAGATTTGTGTTTGTGTACAATTTCTCACGACACTCGATTTTGATGTGCGATTATCGACGGTCGTTCAATAGTTTGATCATATTTTGTGGTTGTTTGCCGACGCATTCAGATCTATATAACGAATTAGCCCACAAGACTATTGGTTTCGCTTGTCACTCCTTCATCACTCATCAAGCATCTAGTTGGATTGAGATAAGGAGTTTGGTTTACGGTTACAGTGTTTCTGTTAATGTTTCTTAGGAGATTCACTTTATCTCTTACGTGTTGACAACTCCTCTGGCTTTTTTTCGTTCAATTGAGCCTCTACTTATCTATCCGAGCAACAGTGAGAGTATCATTTACTAGCGTGACTGAGTTTTCTCTGTTTTGAGAAGGAGGGGAGTCTTTTCATCGTTTTCTCTTTTTAGTTTTATTTATTTATTTGTTGTTTATTATGGATATTTTCTTGTTTGAAATTCTAGTTTGGCTCTCTTTATGAGTAATAAAAGTTACCCGATATTATCTTCAAAGAAAAAAATTAAGAATTTTGCAAATAAATTTTTTGAAAATGTCAAGTGGCAACATTGTGACACAATGCGTTGTACCAACTAGGGATGTAAAAAGCTGACCCGACCTGAAAACCCGACTAAAACCTGCTCGAGTCAGAACCTGGTTTAACCCGAGGATGCGATGACCCGAAACCGATCTGTAACCGACTGTTGTTGACTCGAACCCGAGTTGGACCTGTTATTATAGTAACCGAACCCGGCCTGCATCCGACCGAGAACGACCCGATCCCGAATTGAACCTATTACTGTGGACCCGAAACTCGACCTACACCCGACTGAAACGAACCCGAACCCGAGACTAACCTGGCAGATAACCGATATTACCCGACTGAATCGACCCGAGATCTGATTTTACCCTACCTGTTAATTGACCTGACTTCTTTTGAACCCGACTTGTTGTTGACCTGAACTAATATTGACCTGGCTTGATTTACCTAACACGTAATTGAGGAAGCCTATGATTTGATGAATTTAAAGTGTTGATAAATGTAAACTATTAATTTTTTAAAACAATTTGAAGTGTTAAATAATCTTTTTGTTATATATACATATATAATCAATTAAAAATATCAAAAAAAGGAAAGATTGGATTTAGATATTCATTTGACACTACTAAGTTTGAAATTTTATTAAATAATTCAATGCTTAGTAATAATTCAATATGCTTAGTAACTCATTCAATATAAATTATTTGTCAAGTTTGAACTACTAAGTTTGAACTAAATTAAAGTTTTAACTTTCATGTTGATGTTATCATGTGTACAATTACATGTTTACATCCATATCAAATTTTTGTGTATAATTATATTTAACCAAAGTTTATTATATGTTATAATAATAATAATAATAATAATGTCTAAATTGAATTAACTTATTAAACTTAGAATCTAATTGAGCTAAACTAAAATCTAGAAGCATAAATCACAGACATAATTAAAAGAATTCTAAAACTAAATGTGGAATTTCAATTAAATTACTAAGTTGAGATTCAATTGAATTAAACTAAAACAATTGGTAGAAGAAGAAAAAGACAATTGGTAAAAAAGAGAGAAAAATACAAAATTTTGGAGGGAAATAAGCCACAAATTTTTTAGGTTTGAGATTAATTTAATTTTAATCTAAAAATTTTAGAGGGATAAATGCCACCCAAAATTTTGGAGGGAATTAGGGGAATAAGCCACCCAAAATTTTGGAGGGAATTAGTGGAATTTCTATTTTTGGTAATTTAGTCTAATAATATTTTTATTTATTCTAGTCCCTATAATTTAATTTTTAGTTAAAATTGCCTCATATTTATTTATATTTTTAACAATTTAGTCCAATTTATTCTAGTCCCTAAAATTTAATTTTTACTCCAAATTAGCCCCTATTCAGTTTTTTGTATTTTATTATAGTCTTTAAAAAGTAAAAACCTGCCCGCCCATTTTTCAAGTTGATATGCCCGTAGCCCGCCCATATTTAAAAAGCAATTGCCAATTGCTGTAACAAATGGAGAGAATCTTGCCCGCCCATTTTTAATGGGTTATTAGTGGATTAGGCCATTACTAGTTTAGGAGCTTTACACTTAAGTCCTTTTTTTATTCTTTAGTTTTAGTTTGATTCATTTTAGTCCCAATTTGAGTTTAGTTTCCTTAGACCTTTAGGTTTAGGTTCTTCTTTAATTAGATCTTCCTTCATAAAATTGTTTAATAATTAAAACGTTTGACGAGCTTTTGAAGGCCTAATTTATTTCGGCAAGGATGCAAAACGACGTCGACAATTATAATGTATTAAATTATAATTATTAGTGTTTGGGGTTATGTGATTAGGTTAGGGATTAGGGGATTAGTTTTGCACTTTAATTATCAGTGATTGCAAGATTTAGGGGTTGTCTTGCAATCCAACCCCTGAATTAAATTGAATCAGTTTTTAAATGGCGAAATTACCTCACCAGTCCCACCGTGTTTTTGAAATTTTCATTTCAAGTCTGCCCCTTGGTCCAATTACAATTTTAGTCCTTTCATGTTCGGGCCAGCTTGCATTTTCGTCCATAAATTGCATACTATTGTCTTTTAATTTCTGTTTCTTATGTTTATTTCTTTTCATTTCAGTCCTGTTCCATATATAAATATTCATGTTCGTTTATTATGATCTTGTATGTTGATGTAGCCTTTTGCCTTTTCATATGTCTCTCGTACATGCTTTGTATTTTCATGTTTACATGTATATATGTGTTGAGTTTATGGTGATTATGTATTTTTATGCATTTGTTCGGTTATTCGCATCACACATATTCGATTAATATTTTAGTTGGCTCGAATACAACATGTTTTATATTTTAGCATGTATTACATGTTTTCTTTGCTTTTAGGTTACGTTTTAGTATATTTTCTTGGTCATGTATAATGCCATGTTCTGCATATGTTACAATGTGTCTTATTGTAATATGTATATCTTCTCGTAATATGTGTTTTTGTTTCATGCCTTGTTATTGTGATATGTTAAGTTTATTTTTAGTCATGAGTATGAGTAATTTGTATGCATGTATGTTTTAGATTAGTATTTTATTTATGTTCGATTAGTAGTTTATTATGTTAATATTTATTTGTATTGTATTTAAATTATTTGCCATGTTTTATATTTTGTTCACTAAGTTTGCACAATGGGATATATAATGTCAATGCAGTGCCATTTTTTCCGAGCGTAAACGGGGCCAGTATCAGGCGTAGTGATAGTGGTTGGACGTTTACTCTCAGATTACGGGGCCCTTAAAATTTACTCGCAATTATAACTGAATTTTAAACTAATCGTCACTTTAATCCGGAAAATCTAACATTAATAAAGCGGTAATTATTAAAGTACCAATTTTGGGCGGTGTGGGGTTGCTAATCATTCCCCATCCGTAACCGACTCCCGAACTCAAAGCTTTTGAATCTTTGGTTTTATGGTGTCCGGCCTACCTAAGTGGCCGGTGGCGACTCCAATTTTTAAATAAAATATGGTATTTTTAAAACCCCACAGAATAAATATTTTAATACCCGAAAAACCACAAACACCTCGAAAATCCGTTTTTTAGCGATAAGGGGACATCGCTACAGATGGCGACTCCGTTGGGGACATTTTTTGTTTTTAACAAAGTAAAGAGAGTCGAGCTTTTTTTCAAATAATTACCGCTTTAATAATATTAGAAGTTCCGGATTAAAGTGACTATTAAATTATTATTCGGTTGTAATTGTGCGTTTATTTTAACGCATTTAAAATTTGGCATATATACCTGTTTTTAAGTGGAGGGAAAACGCTAATGCTTTCGTGGAGATATCGTTCTCCCGTGTAGGCCTAGCAAGTACCTTCGGGGCTCGAGTACCTTATGCTTTCGTAAGGATATCGTTCCTTCGTGCAGGCATAAGTGAATGGGTCCCCCCTGAATTGAACCCGGTTGAAAGGAGCCTATAATGGGTGATGATCGGGGGCCTTGCTACTCTTAGTAGAAGACAGTAAGGACAATTCGGGTACCTTTTAGCACCAACACTGCATATAGAGAATATAGAAACCCACCCCTTTAGAGCCATGAGGATAACCTTAGGTGTTTTAGATGGGTAAATAGGGTCGTGTTGTCTGTTTACCTTATTTAATTCGTCTTTTATTTATGTATTTATTAATTATATCCGGTACTGACTTGTCTTCTTTTTGCTATTTTTTCATGCATTATTACATTCGCATTACATAAAGGTACTGGATCAAGTGGTTTACCCGATCAGAAAGTCTTTCACCATGGAAAAAAGGTGTCTTAGAAAAGAGGAGCTCAACTTGTCTATTAGACATTGGTCAGAAGTCAACCAGAGGGCCCAAGGGGACAGCTTACCAAGTGAGCGCGTGATAGCAGGGTACACCTATGTGAGTCTTCAACAGAACAACTTAGGGGATCTTCAAAGTATCTGGGAAGAATGGGACCAGAGATTACAAGATAGGTTCTGTGATAGTTATGGCGACATTGCACAGTTAATGTACATTCGGGGTCAACCAGCCCCTACTCCGAGCCATTTTTCAGTTCTGGAATCCTGCCTTTTGCTGCTTCACCTTCAATGGACAGACATGATGCCCACAGTAGAAGAATACACCACTCTGCTTAATCATAAAAATGTTCAGGAAGATTGGATCTACGCAAAACCTCCGAGGAATCAGAATTACACTTCAAAGATCAAAACCTTTACCGGAATGAGCGACGATTGGGTCAATGGCTTGATCCGACTTCGAGGAGATAGTACAATATTCGCATGGGAGAACATTCGAGACATCCTACCTGCACATCCAGATGAGGAGAAAAAGATAGACATGCTTGCCTTGGGAATATATGGGTTGGTGATCTTTCCAAGAATTATGGGAAACATTGATGTAGCCATTCTAGATCTGTTTGAGCGGGTAAAATGGCGAGCAAACCCAGTACCAGCTATTTTGGCCGAGACCTTTATATCTTTAAATGCCAGTCGGAAGCACGAAGAAGGACGTTTTCGAGGATGCGCACAACTGTACAGGTATGGATTCAGAGCCACATGTGGAAGACACCGACGAGGGTTCTACTGGGGATATCCTTCCAAGGTTTTTCGCCTTTACGGGAATACTTAGCAAAAGAGTGGCGAGAGGACTTGAAAATAAGAAAATGGGCTAGTTTCTTCAGGAACATCCAAGACGAAGACATAGTATGGAGGGTCCCGTGGCTCGGTAGAGTTAATTACTTTTTATAAAGTTGCGGTGATTTCAACTGGCTGATGATGTTGGGACTGCATGAAGGGATTGCTTGTGTTCCGCTTCTGGTGTCCCGACAATTTGGATCCCGACAGTTCATTCCCAATACCGCCGGGTTAAGCCGAACTGAATTTCTTTTCAAAGGGGAGTTCAAAGAGAAAGTTCAGACTATCATGAGGGCTTGGGACCATTGTTACCAGATTAGGGTGGAAGGAGAC
Organism: Hibiscus mutabilis; assembly: GCA_019671005.1. NCBI lineage: Eukaryota > Viridiplantae > Streptophyta > Magnoliopsida > Malvales > Malvaceae > Hibiscus > Hibiscus mutabilis. The sequence goes on along the minus strand of CM033728.1, from coordinate 20,160,045 downwards.
ACCGAGTACATGACGACCCCAGACTACGATCTTTGGAGACGTTTGAGGGTAAATGATATGATTCCCGAATCTGATCAAGGACCTGTGGTGTCACTTGAGGAGCTTACAAGGGTGGTGCCATCTGAAGCCGATATCTTACGGAATGAACTCGAAGAAATTAAGAAGAAAATGGACACCCAACAGACTCAACATGCGAGTGAGCTCTATAAAGCAAGCTTAGAGGTCGACAAACGGGATGGGATCATTAGACAGTTGAAGAAATAAATTGCAGATTTGAGCGACAAGAACGCTCTTTACCAAAAGGATACCCTTCTACTTCAAGCGAAAATACAGAAGGCCGACTGAAGTCAGTTCATAGCCGTGGAAAAGGAAAGAATGAATAGTATCCATTTGGTGGAAGAAGAACGAAAAATCAGCAAGAGAGCGATCGAGAAAGAGATAGAAAGCTGCCAGTTGGCTATGGAAGAAGAAAGACAGTCCTTCAAGAAGGTTATTGACCAAGAAAAGGAAAGAACTAGGCAATAAATTAGCAAAGAAAAACAAGCAGTCAACCACGAGAGAGAAAACGTCGCTGCATGGAAAAGAAGATCCATGAATAGCCGGAATAGACTGTTAGAGATGCAAAAGTTGTACGATAACACTATTCAAAGTCTGGATCAAAGCCGAAGTTAGAATGACGAATTGAAAGAAAATGTGGTAGAAGTAGAACACTCCCTTCGACCGTACTGCCAGAGGAATGGCTTCACTGGGCTACAAGAAAGAGAATGTGAAGTAGGCATGTTACGAACCCGAATTAAGTCCCTTGAAGCAACTGTTGAAGATTATAAGGAAAAAATTAGTGTATTCGAGGAAGCTACAGCCGGAGGGAACACTTATTGGAAAAGGAGACTGCGTGACGCTGCCCGGATGGTACATGATAGAGACCAATATTATGCAAACCTGATGGTGGACATACAGCGAGTCGCCAGGCATGTGAATGATTTGGCCATCGAGGCCGAAACACTTCGACCTTTTGTATTCCCAGAAATGGAAGAAGCTCCCAGGTTCATCAAGTTGCTCAGGGCGATTGGAAAATTAGGAGATAGAGCTAGGGCTTATCTATAGGGCTCTGTGTTGTAATTAGTACTCTTTTGTATTAGGGATCTTCATTTTGTAATATGGACTTTGTTGTAATTTAGACCCTTTAATTCCCGTGCAAGTAGTTCAAAAGGGTGATTACCAGCGGAATCAATACCTTCTGCATACATTCCTGCATTGTATCATGACATTCGCATCATTATACATGCATTTATTTTACTTGCAACCATATTAATGTTATGAATATTGTTTCAGTGTGTGAAAATAGAAGTTAACCCGCAATCATTCATCATCCATACCTTACTCGATTACAAAGCAAGCTCATGGAAGACAGGATAATCACTTTAGAAAAGGGGCAAAGAGAGCTCGAGGCAAGGCTTGAAGAGGCTCAAATAAGCCTCAGTGACCAGATTGCTCAGTCCCAAGCATCGATAGTGTCCGACATAACCGTATTGTTGGCTAAAAGTCTTGGAAAGAAAGTTGAAGGAGAAACCGTTCAAGAACCAGAAGGTACCCTAGTTCACTATAAGGTTCAACCAGCTGCGCCAGATCCGACTAGCAAGGTGTATATCGACCCTGCAGGAATGTCAGCTAGTCTTCAGATAGGGGCACCTGAAACTCAACCCCTCCACACTGAATCACTCTATAAAGAGGAGGTGCCAGATCTAAATGTGGTCGAAAGGATCAGGACAGAGGTGGAGAAAAAGTGGGAGGAAAGGTTTCGCCTCATGGAGGAAAAATTTAAAATGATACAAGCTACGGAAGAGTCAGGAAATGACGCTAGTGACTTAAGTCTGGTATCCGATCTTGTCCTACCACCAAAATTTAAAACGCCAGAGTTTGACAAATACGATGGAACCACATGTCCTTCCGCGCAATAACAATGTACTGTCAAAAGATGGCAGCCTACCTTAAGGACGAGAAGCTACTAATTCACTGTTTCCAAGACAGCCTAACTGGAGCGGCATTACGGTGGTACACCCAGTTGAGCAAGGTAAATGTCAAGACATGGAAAGATCTGTCAAGAGCATTCATTGAGCAATATAAGCATGTAACAGATATGACCCTCAGTAGAATTATGTTGGAAAATATGGGGCAGAAGTCCAACGAAAGTCTACGACAATATGCTCAAAGTTGGCGGGAAGTGGCCGCCCAAATTCAGCCACCCCTCCCGGAACATGAAATTACGCCGTTATTTGTTAATACTTTAAAAGGGGCACTTTTTGATCGCCTCATTAATAACACAACACAGTGTTTTGCTGATTTGATTAGGATTGGGGAGTCCCTTGAATTGGCAATTAAGAGTGGTAGAATTGGCTATTGATCAGACCGACTGAGTATGTGATTGATTTTGTGGTAATTGACATAAAACCATCTTACAGCTGCTTATTGGGAAGGCCATGGATCCACTCCGTAGGAGTTGTCCCCTTATCGTTGCATTAGAAATTAAAATTTGTAGTCAAAGGCAAATTGGTCACAGTAGAGGCTGAGCAGGAAATTGTTGCTTCAGTGACATCAGATGCCCCATATATTCAAAATGACGAGGATGCTGCAGAATGCTCTTTTCGAGCATTAGAGCTAGTGAATGCCACGTTCGTCGCAGAAGGAAGTCGGATCCCCTGTCCCAGGTTATCTAATTGTACCAAGATGACCGTCGCAGAAACTTTGGGCCGAGGAGCCAAAGTAGGAAGAGGGTTGGGGAAGAAATTACAAGGGAGCCTAAGAGCCAAAAGTATGATAACTAAGAAGGATCGTTTCGGGCTGGGTTACAAACTAAGTGTCCAACAAAGAAAAGAGGAATACAAGAGAAAAGAAGAGCAAAGAAAAGCCAGTTTTAAAGGAGAAGACATTCTATGAAGACCAATGTCCTTCCCTAGTTTGAAAACCACTTTTGTCTCCGGAGGATTCTACCAACCAGGTCAAGGAGTTGAAGAGGCAATTAAGGAAAATGACGTACTCAACCAGGAGGAGACATTCAATGAATCACTTGAAGGGATGTACATCAACATGATAGCTGGAAAGGGCCAAGGCAGTAAAATGTTGACCAACATCTGCCCCTGCCGTCTCGGGGAAACACTTGACAACTGGAGCTGCATTGATCTACCTGTGGTTTTTAGGAATAGATCAGAGTAATGCTCCGAATTAACCTTTTGTTTTTGCCCTTAAACAATGTTGATCTTTTGTATAGGGCACCTATGTTAACTTTTTTTTGTTGAAATGAAAATATTCCCGCTTTCCTGAATGACCAACATTTCATTTATTTCATTCATGCATTCTTCATGTTCATTCACTTTGTATAAAGCCATCCTCTTCCCAATATAATTCATTCTCATCTAATGCAGGTCGCTCATGATCGACTATATGAATGATACCGGATCCAATCCCGGAGTGAATTTTGAATGCCCTGAGATCTCAGAGGGAATTGAGGAAGAAGATGATGAGATAGAATGTGAGGTCCCAGTAGAGTTGAAGAGAATGGTGGCCAACGAAGAAAGGCAGATCATGCCCCACCAAGAAGAAACAGAAATTGTAAACTTAGGGACCGAAGAAGAGAGAAAAGAAGTAAAAATAGGGACGACGTTTTCCTCGAAAACCAAGCACGAACTGATAACCCTACTTCATGAATTTAAGGATGTTTTCACCTGGACCTATCAAGATATGCCAGTGTTGAATACTGACATAGTGGTGCACAAATTGCCAACAAAGCCGGAGTGCAAACCAATACAGCAAAAACTTCGGAGAATGAGACCATACATGTTATTAAAAATCAGAGAAGAAGTATAAAAACAGTTTGATGCTGGTTTCTTGGAGGTAGCCAAATACCCCGAATGGGTTGCAAACATCGTACCAGTACCAAAGAAGGACGGGAAAGTTCGTATGTGTGTAGATTATAGGGGTCTAAACCGAGCTAGCCCTAAAGACAATTTCCCCTTACCACATATTGACACGCTGGTTGACAACACCGCAGGACATTCATGGTTTTCATTCATGGACGGCTTTTCAGGGTACAACCAGATAAAGATGGACTCTAACGACATGGAGAAAACTACGTTCATAACCATGTGGGGCACTTTTTGTTATCGGGTGATGCCTTTTGGGCTCAAGAATGCAGGGGCAACGTACCAAAGAGCAATGGTGACTCTTTTCAATGACATGATGCACAAAGAAATAGAAGTATACGTGGACGACATGATTGCCAAGTCCCGAACAGAGGAGGAGCACCTACAGAACTTGAGAAAACTATTCCAAAGACTACGAAAATACCAGCTGAGTCTCAATCCTGCCAAATGTACCTTCGCCGTTACTTCTGGAAAACTCCTAGGGTTCGTGGTAAGTAGAAGAGGGATCGAGATCGATCCAGATAAAGTGAAAGCCATCCAGGATTTCTCACCACCCCACACTCAGAAGGAAGTTCGCGGTTTCCTGGGGAGGCTGAATTATATATCTCGTTTCATTTCCCAATTAACCGACCGATGTGACCCGATCTTCAGACTTCTTAGAAAGAATAATCCTGGTTTGTGGGATGAGGAATGTCAAGGAGCCCTAGAAAAGATCAAAAGGTACCTGACAAATGCTCCGATTTTAGTCGCGCCAGTACCTGATCGACCATTAATCCTCTACCTGACAGTCTTTGAGAATTCAATGGGATGCGTATTGGGGCAACACGATGAGTTAGGGAAAAGGGAGCAAGCCATCTATTACCTAAGCAGAAAGTTTAATGATTGCGAAACGCGGTATCCACCAGTTTAGAAGATGTGTTGTGGTCTAGTTTGGGCTACCAAGCGGCTTAGGCAGTATATGCTGTACCATACTACTTGGTTGATATCCAAGCTAGACCCATTAAAGTTCTTAATGGAAGCGCCAGCACTAACGGGAAGGATGGCCCGCTGGCAGATGCTCTTATCCGAATTCGATATTGTATACGTGAGCCAGAAAGCCGTAAAGGGGAGTGTCGTAGCAGATTTCCTAGCTAGTCGCGCTTCGGACGACAATGAGGCGTTGAAATTTAATTTCCCAGACGAAGACTTGATGTGCATTACAACCGAGGAAGAGGTTTCAGATGATAAATCATGGAAGCTTTACTTCGATGGAGCCTCTAACGCCCTCGGACATGGGATAAGAGCCGTGCTAATTTCTCTTGAGGACGTCTATTATCCCTTCACCAGCAGATTAGAATTCTTCTGCACCAACAATATAGCTGAATACGAAGCTTGCGTTATGGGACTAAACTCAGCTATTGAAAGAAAGGTTAAGGAACTTCGAGTATTCGGAGATTCATCATTAGTAATTTACTAAATGGGAAACCAGGGACCCGAAGTTGGTCAAATATTATGAATTGATTCAAGAGCTCACCCAGGAGTTTGAAAGGGTCAGCTTCAATTACCTTCCCCGAGAAGAAAATTAGATGGCAGACGCCTTGGCGACCCTGGCATCCATGTTTAAAACAAACACTGGGGCAGGAATGAAGCCCATTAAGATGCAGACATTTGAAAGGCCTGCTCATTGTTGTAATGTACAGGAAGAGATTGATGGAAACCCATGGTACTATGATATCTTGCAATATGTCAAGCTTCAAAAATATCCGGAAGGGGCAAATGACAATGACAGAAAACCACTCAGAAAATTGGCAACAGGATATGTCCTAGATGGGGAAATCCTATATAAGAGAAGTCATGATCAGACATTGTTGAGATGTGTGGATGCCCGGGAGGTGAAGGAGATTTTAGCCGAGGTACATGATGGGCTATGTGGAACGCACGCCAACGGGCTATTTATAGCCCAGAAAATTATGAGATATGGCTATTTCTGGTTGACCATGGAGGGAGATTGTATCGATTAGGCCAGGAAATGCCAAATTTATGCTGACAAGATTCACGCGCCCGCATCGCCTTTACACACCATGAATTCACCGTGGCCTTTTGCGACGTGGGGCATGGACGTCATCAGGTAGATTCATTCGAAAGCTTCTAATAGACACCGTTTCATTTTGGTCGCCATAGACTATTTCACTAAATGGGTAGAGGCAACATCTTACGCCAACATCACAAGGACTACAGTATGTAAGTTCCTAAAGAAGGAGATTATTTGTCGATACAGTTTGCCAGAAAGGGTCATCACCGACAACGCTTCCAATCTGAATAACAAAATGATGACAGACGTGTGCACTCAATTCAAGATAACGTACCATAATTCCACGGTCTATCATCCTAAAATGATTGGGGCAGTGGAAGTAGCAAACAAGAATATAAAGAAGATCATAGCAAAGACGACGGATACCTACAGGGATTGGCATGAGAAGTTTCCATTTTCCCTTTTCGCCTATAGGACGTCCATTCGCACATCAACAGGGGCAACACCTTACTCCTTGGTGTATGGTACCGAAGCAGTACTCCCCATTGAGGTAGAGATCCCGTCTCTCTAGGTCTTAAATGAAGTAAAATTAGAAGAATCCGAATGGGTGCAGGCCAGACTCGACCAGCTAAATCTCATTGAAGAAAAGAGACTAAAGGCCATTTGTCATGGTCAGATGTACCAAAAGCGGATGATGCGGGCATACAACAAAAAGGTGCGCCCAAGAGAATTCAGAGAGGGGGATCTAGTGCTCAAGAAAATCCTCCCGATTCAGAAAGATTCTCGAGGAAAATGGATGCCCAACTGGGAAGGGCCGTACGTAGTAAAAAAGGTCTTCTCAGGAGAAGCCCTAATCTTAACTAAAATGGATGGAGAGGAGCTGAAAAGCCCTGTAAATTCTGATGCTGTTAAGAAATACTATGTTTGAAAAAAAATGGAGAAAAAAGAAAAAAAAAGAAAAAAAAGAAAAAGAACAAAAATGGAGAGCTTAGGGCGAAAACCTGAAATAGGGCGTCTTGAAGCAAAGGGAGGACCCGAGTTGAAAACCCGTAAAGGGTGGCTCGGATAAATTGAAAGGTTGGATATCCGAAGAGAAGGGTCATCCCCATGAACACTGTGAAGAGGGAGCTTCAGGCAAAAGATTCTACGCCGGTTGACAGGATCATGTATCATTCATACCGAAGATAATGAGGGATCTTGTATTTCATATTTAGCTTTTCTCCTTTCTCATGTGTGTCATAACTCTTTTAAAATATCCCAAGCCCTTAATCCTAACAAAATCGTGTTTTTGAGCATCCATTCCTTGCCTTCTTGTTAATTTCAGGCAAACAAGCTAACATAAGCTTATGGTAAAACAAGAGATTTCTGAGCATTACTGTGATCTAACCTTAAAGATGCAGGTGATTAGAAAACGAAGTTAACTTTGCCCTCTAGCTCCCTATATAACGACCGTTGATAGGGAGGGCGGAAGGCTTCAAGCAACATGATAGGATGACCAATGGCGTACGCCCTGCTTATTCAAAAGAAAGCATGCGGGATAACAAGAGAGATCTCCCAGGTGAAAACCCAGAAGGGTACCCCTAAAAAAAACCCTCTAAAGTGAAAACCCGAAAGGGCACTTTAGAACCCCAAGTCGGAAATTTAGAAAAAGAAAGGTTGGAATGGTTGAACCCGACAGTGGAATGGGGTATCGCCGCCCGTAAAAGGGGAAAAAGTGAACAACTTGAAGTCGAGATCGACTGAGGACTAAAGCAGGCCCACCAAGATATTGACAGTCATGCATCATGAATAGTTAGACATCACTAGGATTAGGAGCATGTCAATTCATTTGTCATAGCATTTTGTTTTATCTTAGACAGGTATCTATGGATTCAAAGAGACACCGGTAGGTATTGGGGTGTGAATCTCAAACGTGAAGATGAAGGTTCTACATACAAAGGCCTATGTTTCCAAGCGCCTGCAGAGAGAGGTTCTATATAGGAAGAATCCACCGCTCCGAGGCTTCAGAAGCTGAAAGTTTTATATAGGAAGGACTTGCAGCTCCAGGGTGAAGACTAGCAGTTATATATAGGAAGAACTCCCAACCGAAGGAATTCACCCATGACACAAGGTTTTATATAGGGAAAACCCATTGTGTTGAAAGCGAAGAGTCTTATATAGGAAGGACTCCGAGCTCTACTGTCTTAGAGTAAAAGATTCTATATAGGAAGAATCTGTAGCTCCAAGATTTCAAAAGCTGAAAGTTTTATATAGGAAGGACTTACAACTCCAGGGTGAAGACTAGCAGCTCTATATAGGAAGAACTCCCAGCCGAAGGAATTCACCCATGACACAAGGTTTTATATAGGGAAAACCCATTGTGTTGGAAGCGAAGAGTCTTATATAGGAAGGACTCCGAGCTTTACTGTCTTAGAGTAAAAGATTCTATATAGGAAGAATCCGTAGCTCCAAGATTTCAGAAGCTGAAAGTTTTATATAGGAAGGACTTACAGCTCCAGGGTGAAGAATAGCAGTTCTATATAGGAAGAACTCCCAACCGAAGAAATTCACCCATGACACAAGGTTTTATATAGAGAAAACCTATTGTGTTCAAAGCGAAGAATCCTATATAGGAAGGGCTCTGAGCTTTACTGTCTTAGAGTGAAAGGTTGTATATAGGAAGAACCCGTAGCTCTGAGATTTCAGAAGCTAAAAGTTCTATATAAGAAGGACTGACGGCTCCAGGGTTTGAAGACTAACAATTCTATACAGGAAGAACTCCCAGTCGGAAGAATCCATCAAAGGCGCAAAAGGTTGTATATAGAAAAAAAACCCAGCCGCGTTGAAGGCAAAGAGTTTTATATAGGAAGGACTCCGAGCCTTACCGTCTCAAGATGAAAAATTCTATATAGGAGGGACTTATGACTTGAGGCTTCACAGCGAAGGCTTCCATATAGGAAGAGCCTGTAGCTCCAAGATCGGAGGGGGAAGAAGTTATATAGAAAGGACTTACGAGCCCGAAGATTCAGCCAAGGAAAAACGGAGAGTTCCAGAAGAGCACGTGTTTTCGAAGCTACAAATAGGGAAGTCAGATAAAAATGAATGCTTATGAATCTTTGTTTGTCCTCGTTCCACGAGAACAAGCAAAGAGGGGCAACTGCAATCACTCATTTTTATCTAATTTCTAAGTATCATATTAATATATTAGTGCATGATTACATATATGTGTGTGCGTGTATATGTTATTAATATTACATAATGATATGTGTGTGAATGTATGCATGATGCATATATTTATGTGGTATATTACGTACCTATTAATATATGTATGATATGGTTATATTTATGTTAGGAGTATCGTATAATGTATGTTAGTATATGTGCATTTATGAGTAGGTTTATATGTTTGCATGTATATATTATTAATGTCCTTGTTATTATTGAATGTATACGAATAAGTGTTGCATGTATTATTATTAAGTATATTTACGTGTGAATGTATTTCATCACAATTGTATGTATGTATACGTAAGTATGTATGTGTATGTATTTACTATTATATTAATATATTATTATTAATATGTATGGACAAATTTGAAAATAATAGAAAAGCCCACTTAAATTAAATATCCATATTATTACAAAACCCATAAATTACAAGGCCCATTTGGCCCAAGCCCAAAGCCCCACCTAACCCTAATTACTCTATCTTTGCGCAGCTGACCAGGAGCCGTTGGATCAAAATGTGGATCCAACAGCCACGATCAAGGAAGGGAAAATATCTAGCTGGCCGCGTGAACTACACGCTTGGACGGTTCGAATGCCACGCGCGGACCCTTCGATATCCCACGCGTGCGTAAGTCTCACGCGCTATAACCCCTCTACTGCTGAGCCCCACGTGTCACGATCTGAAGCCGTTTCACCGATCGAGGTTTCATCTGGAACGTGCATCCTTCAAGCTATCCTGACCTTTAGATCGAATCTAATCCAACGGCCGAGAACGCCTCTGGCCGAAGACATCTCCCCCACACCGCCACCATGCTTCCACCATGCCGGCCTCCAACCACCGCGTTCAGACATATCAGAACAACACAAAAAAAGAAGCTATGTCAGTATCAGTCCAGATCTAAAATATTTTACATTACTTGCTACCAAACCAAAAGAAGAGAGTGATATATGTATGAAACAAGTAATTGTAAAGCAGCAGTGATAATCGAAAGAAAAAATAAAAAAGAAAAAGCACAAAGTTTTCAGTGGTAACGCTTTTCTCTTTTTTCTTCTTTACTTCTTTGCATGCATACAAAAAATATACGCAGTAATAACAAAAAGAGAGGGATGTAGAGTTGTTACCCTCGTCGTCGACGGATCTCCCCTCACCAGTGACAAGCCTCTTCGGCTTTCCCAAGCTGAACATGGTGAACTGAAGGGAGTGGGAGGTCCCTTTTGGTTAAACATAAAAAAAAAAAATTCTGTTTCGTATTTACTTAGATCTAGGCAAAGGGGTGAGTCTTAGCGTAGATCTAAGTCCATATTCGGGTTCGGTTTGGAAAGAGGTTGGTTTTGGGTGTTTCTTTTGGTTCACCGGCGCCGGCTAGCGGCGGCCGACGGCGGAAGGGATGGCGGAAAGTCACCGATTTCTGGGTTCATCACAGGTTCGAGGATGGGAGTTGAGAGAAAATAAGAAAGCGAAGGGATTGTTATAAAACTGATTAAGGAAAAATGAGAAAAAGTTGAGGTCGGGCTGAAAACGGGGGTTTTATAGTTATTTTATTTTGTGAAATGGGTAAATTCGGAAATAAATCCCCCCGCGTTTTTGATATTTTCATTTCTGTCTCGCCGCATGGGATATTTACAATTCCAGTCCCCCTTATGTTCTAAAATCTTGCAATCCAACCCCTGAATTAAATTGAATCAGTTTTTAAATGGCGAAATTACCTCACCAGTCCCACCGTGTTTTTGAAATTTTCATTTCAAGTCTGCCCCTTGGTCCAATTACAGTTTTAGTCCTTTCATATTCGGGTCAGCTTGCATTTTCGTCCATAAATTGCATACTATTGTCTTTTAATTTCTGTTTCTTATGTTTATTTCTTTTCATTTCAGTCATGTTCCATATATAAATATTCATGTTCGTTTATTATGATCGTGTATGTTGATGTAGCCTTTTGCCTTTTCATATGTCTCTCGTACATGCTTTGTATTTTCATGTTTACATGTATATATGTGTTGAGTTTATGGCGATTATGTATTTTTATGCATTTGTTCGGTTATTCGCATCACACATATTCGATTAATATTTTAGTTGGCTCGAATACAACATGTTTTATATTTTAGCATGTATTACATGTTTTCTTTGCTTTTAGGTTACGTGTTAGTATATTTTCTTGGTCATGTATAATGCCATGTTCTGCATATGTTACAATGTGTCTTATTGTAATATGTATATCTTCTCGTAATATGTGTTTTTGTTTCATGCCTTGTTATTGTGATATGTTAAGTTTATTTTTAGTCATGAGTAGGAGTAATCTGTATGCATGTATGTTTTAGATTAGTATTTTATTTATGTTCGATTAGTAGTTTATTATGTTAATATTTATTTGTATTGCATTTAAATTATTTGCCATGTTTTATATTTTGTTCACTAAGTTTGCATAATGGGATATATAATGTCAATGCGGTGCCCTTTTTTCCGAGCGTAAACGGGGCCAGTATCAGGCGTAGTGATAGTGGTTGGGCGTTTACTCTTGGATAACGGGGCCCTTAAAATTTACTTGCAATTATAACTGAATTTTAAACTAATCGTCACTTTAATCCGGAAAATCTAACATTAATAAAGCGGTAATTATTAAAGTACCAATTTTGGGCGGTGTGGGGGTGCTAATCCTTCCCCATTTGTAACCTACTCCCGAACTCAAAGCTTTTGAATCTCTGGTTTTATGGTGTCCGACCTACCTAAGTGGCCGGTGGCGACTCCAATTTTTAAATAAAATATGGTATTTTTAAAACCCCACGGAATAAATATTTTAATACCCGAAAAACCACAAACACCTCGAAAATCCGTTTTTTAGCGATAAAGGGACATCGCTACAGGAACATGAAAGGAAAGTTGAGGATATGCAAGCAAAACAAAAAAGATTTTGAAAAGAAAAAACCAAGACTTTCATAACTTACTTTCAAGAGTCCATGATGATCACCAAAAGGAAATAAGTGATCTTAAAGCTTCTTTAAACAAAGTTGAAAGCCGAATCGAGTAGTAAGTGTTGAGACTTGTGGATAGTTGCGAGATTACCGTTGTTATTATGTCCATGAGATGAGTGTTAAACCTCTATTGAGGATACACCGTTGAGTTGTTGGCGTTGATGGCCAGTAAGAACATGGTGATGTTGGCACGTGGTTTCTTTGGAAAAAATAGGGTAAGGTTTGACATGAGAAGTTAGGGCATTAAACGCCTTTGGGGAAACATGTTGTAAGAAAGAAATCTTAGTTTTGGTAGTTCAGTTTGGAGAAAGGCTAAATGTCTTATTTGTTGTTGTCCCAATTGCAACGTTTGATGGTTTTTGGTTGCATGGAATTGCATTTTGTACGAGAGGATTAGGTTGTAAATATTGGGTGTTTGTGCGAAAAAAGTGACTCTAAAGTGGTTTGAAGTGAGTTGTTGAGTTCTTTGAGGATTTGTGATGTCCGTGGCATCTGGTAATGTGTCGCTAGAGGAGACTACGAAATTGTTGGTGGTAGTGAGGTTAAATTAGCAATAAGTTATGTTGTCATAGGGCTAACGAGGCTTGTTTGTAAGTTGTTGACAGATGCTGAGAAATGTATACATTGGGTTGTGTCTTTGAGTAAGGATGGTGGGAATAACGATGTTTTGGAAGTTTTGGTCATGGAATAATCTTGTGTTTGTAAGCAGTAGTAAGTGGTTTGAGCTGATGGTTAGTAAAAGTTTGTTAAGTGTTGTTAAGTTAGCGAATGCTTTTGTTAACCTTTGGGGTTGTAGCGAGATAAGTATTCTGAGAATGCTTAGTTGAATGGGTAGATAGAGTGGTGGTACACTCTTGTTTAGGAGAACTAGGAAGGCTTTTGCCTGAAGACCGAAGGCCGGTTGTTAAACCTTTTAAGCTAGGTTGGTGGATGTTTCCAGATAGTTAGATTTGAAGTAGACAAGAGGGTAGGAATGTTAGTTCTGGAAATGTTATCAGTAAGTGTGGATGATTGATCATGCATAATGTATTAGCACTTATATGTATATACTTAAATATGCCAGTTCATGTATGCATGTGGCATGACATTAGTGGTTTTGCATCCATATACATAGGAATCATTGGAAGCATGTAAGTAATCATGCATACATGTGTCCACACTTACGGATGAGTTTCTGGGAATTAGTGTAGTGATGGTATAAGATGGTTCGTTGGGAGGAGAGTTTGCATAGGGTTCTCTAGGTTTTTAGTAGCTTGGCGATCATGCTTTATAGAATCAAAGAGTAAGGATGATTGTTGGAGCCATAGTTTGGGTTGTATGATAGTGGTTACTAGGTGATAAGTGAATAGATTTGCTAAGGATATAAGAGCTCGAGATGGTTGTTGTTATATAAGAAATGGAGCATTAAAAAGTATTTTGGGTTGAAGGGCCGAAAGAAAGAGGATTGATGGTAGGGAACAACCTTGGTAGGAAAAGCTGTGGTTGAATAAGGTGGAGTAAACCTTGATAATGCGTTGGTAATTCATGTTAAGGATATGGTGAATGGGAGATCATCGGATTTCCTGTTAATGATGGTGATGTTTAAGCTCGAGGGTTGGATGGTTGTGCCAAAAGATGTTAAGTTGAGGCATATTATTCTGACTAAGTCCATTCTAGTTTTGTTGTCATACACCTGAGTAGTACAAAGATGTTTTAATGGTTGGAAGAAAAGTACTACTGGATGTTTTAGAAAAGGATGTTGCGTATTTTGTAGCTAAGTGTATGGGTTGTCGGCGCGTTAAGGCTAAGCATAAATTTTCTTTTGAGTTTTTGCAACCGCTGAAGATTATGGAATATAAGGGGGGAAAGGTTCAGTATGGATTTGTTTTGGGCTTTAACGCCAACTGTAAATGGTTTCCTTTATGGGTGATCATTAACCGGGTTAGGAAGGGTGCATGGAGTATTTAAGTCCATGGTTTGGGTAGAGATTCACGTCACTGTCGAGGTTGGAGAGTGTCTTCATTAAGCTTTGGGTGCTCGGTTGTCTTTTAGCATTTCATATTGTTTGTGGTTGGGTGGTTAGTCAAAGTGTGTCATCTTGGTTCTAGAGGTTTTGTTGAGAGGTTGTAACCTGAGTCTCTGAGAACCTGGGGAAGACAGTAGCCTTTGGTTGAATTTGTTTGTAATAATAGTTTTGGGCGTGTGCACAGTTGGTGCCGTGTGAAACATTGAATGGTAAGAAATGTTGTACATGTTGTGATGGGTTGAGGATGGTAAGGTGTGTTTTTCCTCATTTGTTGTGTTAAGAAATACCTATGAGGAGGTGAAGCTTGAGTGTGACTGTTTGAAAGTAACTTCAGATTTTCAAGAATTTTACGCGGAATTGAAGTCTAGAGAATTTGTGTGTACCATTGTTAAATGTGCGCTCCTGAAGGTTTCACCTTGGAAGAAGGTGATACGCTTTGGGCGCAAAAAAATTGAGTTTGGGTGTTGTGGTCGGATCCATTGCATATTGCGTTTGTAAAGAATGTTGATTTGTGTTGGATATGTGTGGTGATGAAGAGCTTGTAGAATTGTGGGTTCCTATGGCAAGTGAGGGAAGGGTGAAGTCTTGTTAAGGTGTTGTGGTGATATAGCGGTGTTGAGGAGTCCACGTAGGAAAATAACTCAGAGATGATGGAGTAGTTTCCTCATCTTTTCCGCTGGTTAAATTTCGAGTATGAAATTTCTTAAGGGGGAGAGTAGTAACGCCCCAGTTTTGGGCCTAGATGTTAATTAGGTCAGATAGACGATTCGAGGAACCGGATTAGAGAATTCGAGTCAATTTTGGGATTAATTCATAATAAATATTTTTAAAGGTCTTAAAAATATGGAAAATGTTTTAAAACCTTTATTTAATATATAAAGATATATGGTGAAATCAATTTTGAAAAATGAGTTTTGGAAGTAAGATATTTTGCATAGTAACCAAAATGTAAAGGTTGTAAAATCTGTTTTTCTAGCGACTAAATTGTAATGGGTCAAAACTTTGAATCTTTAAGGAGCTATTTACCCAAAGTCTAATATTATACTTTTCCCTTAATTTGGCTATTTTAATGATTTTAAAATGCAATAAATAGTCTTGGAGAATTAATTGGATAATTAAAGTTCAAAACAAATTTGACGTAACTAACTTTTCACCAAAAGATTTTCTCTCCAATTATCTTCGGCCATACACTTTTTCTTTCTTCAAAATCTTCAGGCGAAATCTTATTTTCATTAATCTTTTTATTTCAAGTGGTTTTATAATGATTTCCTATCAAATCTTATTGTTTTCTCATTGTTTTCTTGTGCAAATCCATCCAATTAGGGGGAAAGTCATCAATTATAGGTGAGGTTCGTCCTTCTCCTCTAATATAAGGTTCTTTACTGAAATTCCCAAGTTATTGGTCCTTTACATGTGTTTCTAATGGGTTATTATGGTTATAAGGGAATTAATTGGTTTAATTAAGGTTTGATTATGGAAATCGATGAGATTTCGAATTGGTTCTGATTTGTTATGTTCTTGATTGTATTCGAACGAGATTTTGATGTTTTATAATGTTATTAAGTGGGTTTTGACATTGGAATCCCGAAACTATATGAATCTCTAATTTTCTAGGTTGTTAGTTATGAGTCTTTGAGGAGTTGTGGGTGCTTATTAAATGTTGTAGGTATAAGGATGAAGTTAATGTGTTTTTGGATGTTAATTGATAGATGAGATCCATAGGTTGTGGTTGGGTAAAGTTTGTGAGTCGTTTGATGGTGTTTTCGGTTAGTGTGGAAGGGTAATTGCTTGAGAAATTGGTGAGGATTGTTGCAATTTGATGTTGCTGGGTTGTGAATGCATTTTGATGTGTTAGAACCTATATTTTGTGATGGTTAAAACATGGGAGATTGGTCTTCAAGATTGAATGGACGTTTTGAAAGCTTTAGAGGCGTGTTTATTATATCGGCAAGTGAGGCTTTGCGTGTCGTTGCATGAAAATGTGTTTTGCAGCTTTTCAAAGGTTTGGAAATTATATTCGGGGGTTTAGATCAAGCTTGAAACACTAGTCTAAGCTCGAAAGTAAGTAGAGGATGAATTCTCTCTTGAACTTGGTTTGGCAAATGGTTTTTATGCACTTGTTTTGATAACTTGATTTCTCACTGTATATGCATGATTTGAGCATGGTTCAATACTGGAAAATGATTATATAATGATGATTATGCATTTGAAGGTAATGCATTTTTTGATAATGTTTCGAACATTGATTAATGCATGGATGATGCATTGGATAAATGGACTTAATTGAAGCATATGAAAATAGTGAGTTAATGTTAATGTAATGAATCATATTGGCAAATGATGGTCTGAAACGGTTTTGGAAATGTCATCGGATATAGTTGGCCGACCATAGAATTGATAGTGCACTATAAAAAGTCGCATTGGATGTTGAGGGGTTTAGATCCAGAGTACCGAAAACTCCATCCGAGTACCCTAATGATTCAGGGGTTTTAATATGTGTACTGAAGACTCCCGTTAGTGGATTATACATCTAGCTGATGAGTGGTGTTGATGGGTTTATGTGTACCGAAAACTCTACCACGGGTTTCACAATGGTGGAAGGGTTTATGTGTACCGAAAACTCCTGTTGGTGGACATTTTAGATGCCGGTAGATCGTATGTTAAGTGTTGGGTGAACACTTGTTGAATTCGTGTATCTGATGTTATATTTTGTAAAGTGGAACTTGGGTAATGATCACTTGTAAGCCAATATAATTGATGATGTATCATGAGATGGATTGTATGGTTTAATGTTGGTTTAAACATGTTTTACTCTTTAAGCCTTGCATTGGTAGTATGCATAGGAAAGCTTAAATTGAGGATAACAATTGGGATATTGTTGTTAATCCATGATACATGTGCATATGGTTTAATTTGAATGTTTTGGAAATGTTAAGTGTATGGTTTGATAATGCATGATGTTTTAATGATAAATGAAAGGTGTTTTAGAAAGTGGGTTTTCAAAAGGATTGTTAAATGGTTTTAAATGCATTGATGATGTTTGGTTTTCGAGCATTCCTCACTAAGCCTAGTGTGCATACGCTCTCTTTTGCCATCAATGCAGATAATTAAATGTTAGAGGCAGCGAGCAAGCGAAGGGAAATCCAATGACTTGTGTTTACGAAAGTATGACTTCGATAAAGACTTGTAGTACTAAAGGCAATGTGGTCATTTGATGTTTGGGAGGGTTGTTTGCTAGACTTCCTGTTTGTACAAGTTTTATATGTAGGTTTGAATTTGTAAGAGGTTTATTATGCTTGAGATGTGGATGAATTTATGTTTTGGATGCTGATTAGGGAGCATGCCTATAGAATTTGTGGATGATTGGATTAAACTTGTTAGGATTGCTTAAAATGTTGGTATATTGTTGTCAAGCATGCTTTTGATGATTTATGATGTGTAAGAGATGTTTAAAGTTGTTTAGAGTGAGCCGTAGAGTCATATGTTAGACCTAGAGGTTATCACAAGCCTCTGCATACCGGTACGGGTACCCAAGGATCGGTAAGCAGGATCTGGGAAGGCTCAAATTATCAAAAAATAACAAAGGGTATCGGTACTCCTATCCATCGTATCGGTACGCCTTAAGGAAATAATTGCACTGGTGTCGGTACACAGGTCTGAGTACCAATACGATCCTTTCATTTTTAAAGATACGTACTGATACGCGGGGTACTGTATCGGTACACATTTCAGTTACTGAAATTTCGAGTTTTGAGAAATTACGAAAGGGGATTGGCACGAGGTCAAGACCGTATCGGTACGAGTTGGTCAACACACCGTACCGATATGGTGGTTTATGTTTTAGTACGAGTAGTCGTTATGGTCGTTAAGTCATATCGGTACGCTCTGTTGTTTTTGTGCATGTTAGCCTGCTGAAGTTTGAAAATTATGTAATATGGTCCCTGAATGTTTTGTATGCAATTAAATGAATTCGGATGATTGTTTTGAGCTGGTTTTTAACATGTGAGCATGAAATTGGACTAATGAAGGTTTGGCAAACTTGTTTTTAATTAAGTCCCTGTAATTTGTAAAAATTACATTTTGATCCCTAATATACGCATTTGAGCAATCGAATCCTATTTAGAAATATGATTTAATTGTAATGTTTCCGCTGAAGCATGTTCACTATAGGAATTAATATCAATGCAGTTAGACAAGATAAAAGAAAAAATGGACCCAGTTTAGGTTGTTAGCTCGGGTTTGCATCGGCAAACCTAATGTGATATTTTTAGTTCTATTTTGGCTAGGCCGAGCTAAGAGGGTTACAGTTTGGGTTCCTAAAGAACTTGTTACTTCTAAAAATGTTGATGTCATTGCTTCTTGGATTCCTAAGGGAACCAAGATTTTTGGAGCTAATACTCATGGATCCAAAAGAATTTGGGTACCAAAAATCAAGACTTAATACTATGTTTGTAGGGGGAGCATTGCTACAAGGCCCAAACTTCAAGTGCAAACTCATGGTACCTTGATAGTGGATGCTCGAGACACATGACCGTGACAAGAGTCGATTCTTGGAGCTAAAACCAAATAGTAGAGGAGTAGTGACTTTTGGTGATAACTTCAAAGGCCACATTGAAGGAATTGGTTCCTGCAACCCCCTCGACCTGGCCTAGACGCCCAGCCGAACCGAGAGTGCTACATTAGGTTTACCGAAGCAAACCAGAGAAAGGTTACGAAAAGTCGGTCCATTTTTTCTTTTATCTTGTCTAAATGCAAATTATTATTCCTACATATTCATACTCGTAGCAGGTGAGTTCTCGAATGAAACGAGTCACAAAAGACTACCAATTGCATCATATTCAAAATTTAGGAATAAAACATAAATACTTTAAATTATAAGACCAAAACTGAATTAAGGTTACCAATCCTTAATTAGTCCATTTACATGCCAACATGACAAATTTCAGGTTAATATGATCATCCAAAATCAAACAATTGCATTCCCAAGACTCAGGGACCAAAAATGAAAGAACCATAAACCTTGAAGATTCCAAAATAACCGAATTAACATTATCCGTTCCGGTACGCTTACTAGTGTTTTGATACGCCCTTATGTTTTCAAAAATGCAAAATCTAGTAGCTAAAACCCGTACCGAAATGCTTGATCGAGTATCGAAACACTTGCTCGAGTACCAAAATGTTAAGCCCGGAAAGGCTGGCCCGTATCGAAACACCATCCCGCGTATCGAAACGCTATGCCTGAAATGGCCTAGCCGTACCGGTACGGGGACACCTGTTTCTATACGCTTGGACCTGTAATGTCATTTTTAGCTAGTCTCTCACACAAATCTAGATGCGTTTAGGTCCTAGCAACTTGCATACATACATATAAGCATCCAACATCACATTTAACAACACTTGTACCATGGTTTAACTACAACACAAGATTATGCCACCAAAAGATTAATCTAGAGGCATGCTCCCTATAACTCACCACAAAACATACCAAGATGCTCAATTAAACATTTACCAGTAAGAACACCATACCATAATCAACAGGATAAGCTCATCAAAGCATGCCATCCAAGCAAAATCATCTAGATGCATACCTAGGTAACCACATAACCTCAACCATAGGTAACGATGCACTATATTCGAAACAACACAATCAAACTCCAAAATCACAGCATTATACACGCTGAAAACCAGGGAAAACTAAATTAAAAATCCCAAAAATCCATGGCGAACACATTGCCTTATTAACTGGAAACTAAAACCGAGTTCATACTCAAATAGTCTTGTCTTTGGATCACTACGACTTTGCCCTTGCTGCCCAAGCCTTAATGCTCTGCATCATTAGGAAAAAGAGAGCGTAAGCACACTTGCTTAGTGAGGATGCTCTTAAAACAATGATGCATTAAAAACCTTGAAAACCAACACTTGTTTTCTACCATGCTTACGACCTAAGCAAGTTCCAATGATTCCAACTCACAACATGCATATCGACCATATGCAAAACATTATAATCCACATGCTTAAGTTCCCAAAGCATTTTATAGAAAACCATGCTTAAATTCCAAAACATTAAACCATAACCCATGCTTAAATTCCAAAGCATTAAATCATAAACTATGCTTAAATTCCAAAGCATTAAATAAATAGGTTCAACAAAAGAACTTTCATATATTGGCAATTATAGTGACCCCAGATAGTCAACCACTATCCTTGATTAGCCGACCGATAATCATTAGTTAACCGACCATTAACTTTACACATCGGATACACGGATCTCCCTTAATGACCGACCATCATCAGGACCACACCATGCCGACCGCAAGCTTTACATCATCAAGGGGAACCGACCGCTCAACCCAAGTGATAACAACATAATCCGAGTAGCCGACCGCTATACCTCAAGGACCCTTAACAACAATCGATTTTTAAACATATTATACTGCACTTTATCCTATGGCATGCCAACTATATCCGAATGTTTTCTCACCTTGTCATATAGCCAATATATCATTTACAAAACCATTTACTCACTGTTTTACAATGCATTACACAAAATCCCCACATATGCAAATCACATTGCCATAGCAATATCACATTCCCGACCGGAACAAAAACCAATGCTCACTAGCATTTAATACACTTTTAAGCCACTACATATGTACTTAGAAACCTTGCATTTACAGTAAATAAAATAGCCATGTTTACGACCAAAACATGAAACACACATGCTCATATCCGAACCGATATTAAAGAGCAAATGAGGGAAACTTACTTCCAAGCTTAGGTAAGTGTTTCAAACTTAACCTAAACTTCCACCGATTTCACTTCGCTTTGCTTGCTACCGCAAAACAAGCTTCCGACAAGCCTCAAACCACCTCAAGATGCTTCGCCTTGATTATCCCTTGTTTCGGCCACACAAAACCAGAGGAAAATTGCATTAAAATGCATCCAACACTCTATTTCAAACCAAAATCCCGTAGCTCTCAAGATGCCCACTCAAAACTCATCCGGAACTTACTGAAATCAACCTCAAACACTACTCAATCTTAACCCAGCCATATTATAACGATTCAAAACATCAAGCCTCATCAATTGATATCTAAAAATTCATTCACAACATCCTTTTTCTTCCAGCAATGATTAAACACCTTAAACAACCCAAAAACCCTTAACTAACAACCTAAACAATTAGAGATTCAACCAATTTCGGGATTCCATTCTTAAAAACAACTTATCCACATTATAATACATCCAAAATAATATTGAAATCAATCCACAACACTGGAAAAAAAAATCCAAATCGAAAATCACAAGATCCATCAATTAAACCTCAATTAAGCTAAAATGCATAATTAATTAATCAAAACCTATTAGAAACCATATGTAAAGATCCAAGAACTTGTAAATTTCAGTAAAGGACCTTTCATTAGAGGAGAAGAACGTCCTACCTCCAATGAATGAGTTTCCCCTTAATTGGATGGTTTTTCCTCTTGAAAAACAAAGAAAGTTAAATGAGATTTTTGGAAAACCAATTGAGAAATCATTTAGCAAATCAATGAGTTAAGAAATTAAGATCATTACCTTAAATATCTGACGGAAAAAGAGTGTTTGGCTGAAAGTGTTTTGAGAGAAAATTTGAGAAAAGAAAAGTTACGTCAAATTGTGTTTTAGAAAAATAACCACCTTAGAACTAAATCTTCTTTTAATTCTTTTAATTAAAACCTTTTTAAAATAATCCTAATTAAGAGAAAACTCAGATTATACCAAATGGTAAAATAGCTCCTTAAAGATTCAAAGTTTTGACTCTTTACAAAACAGTCACCTTTTAAAAACAGTTTTCAAAAATTGCATTTTGGTCACAAGCCAAAATGACACCCTTCCAAAGCTCGTTTTCCAGAATTTCTTTCACCAATATTTTTAATATAATAAAATATGATTTTTAAACATTTTTGCATATTTTTATATTTCGGAAAATTATTCTCTCCTGAATCCGACTCGAATCTCTAACCTAGTCCACTAGACCGTCTAACCAGCCCCAAAACCGCTAGGTCCAAAACGGGGCATTACAACTCTCCCCCTCTTAAGAAATTTTGCCCTCAAAATTTACCTAGAGGAAAAAGATGCGGAAATTTCTCCAACATATCCGCCTTGCTTTCCCAAGTGACTTCCTCGACACCTCGATGTCACCACAAGACTTTAACCAGTTCTATTGCCTTACCACGTAGAACCTTGCTATTGGAATCAAGGATTTCCACTGGCTCCTCTTCAAAGGATAAATCTGGTCTCAACTCAATATGCTCCACCAGTATAACATGCGAAAGATTCGACTGATACCTTCGTAACATGGATGCATGAAACACATCATGTATTTTCTCAAGCTCGGGAGGCAACCTCAACCGATAAGCCACAGGACCAACTCGCTCCACGATCTCTTACGGTCCAATAAACCTCAGACTAAGCTTACCCTTATGTCCAAACTGCATCACCTTTTTCCACGGTGACCTTTAAGAACACACGATCGCCCACCGCATATTCAGTTTCCCTACGCTTTAAATCCGCATAAGATTCCTGCCGATCCGCAGCCGCTTTCAAGCATTCACACACAAGCTTAACTTTCTCATCTGTGTCTTTCAACACATATGGCAAGGGAACATGCATTTCCCCTACTTCGGCCCAACACAAGGGCGTACGACACCTCCAGCCATACAATGCCTCAAATGGTTCCATTTGTATACTCGCTTGATAGCTGTTATTATAAGCAAATTCAACCAACGGCAAATGCTTCTCCCAGGTTCCTTGAAACTCAATAATACAACACCTCAACATATCTTCCAAGACCTGGATAACACGCTCAGACTGCCCATCCGTCTGAGGATGTACTCGGTCTTGAAACTCAACCTCGAACCTAAAGCCTGATGTAAACATCTCTAAAACCTTGTTGTGAACCTCGAATCTCTATTTGAAATGATAGACTTTGGTACCCCGTGCAGATGCACAATCTCAGTAATGTACAAGTCTGCCAACTTATCCAAGGTATACGTCAAATGCACTAGCAGAAAATGTGCACACTTTGTAAACCGTCAATAATCACCCAAATAGAATCCTTTTTAGCCGGTGTCAACGAAAACCCCATCACAAAGTCCATGGTGATTCTTTCCCATTTCCACTCCAGAATTCTCAATGGTTGCAACAACCCAGATGGAAACTGATGTCCAGCTTTAACCTGCTGGCACACCATACACTTGGACACAAACTCCGCCACATCCTTTTTCAAACCAACCCAATAGTACCTTTCCTTCAAATCACGATACATTTTGGTACTACCAGGATGCATAGCAAAAGGACTGGAATGTGCTCCCACTAAAATAGTGTGCCAGAGCTCCAGAACTTTTGGCACCACTATTTGGCCCTTAAAACACAGAACACCATCATCATCAAAATGAAAATCCGTTGGATTACCATCTGCTATGTCCTTAACATGAGGAACCAATGAATCATCATATGGTTGCTTAGCCTTAATCAACTCTGAGAGTGTAGGCTTAACTTGCAATTCTGCCAACAACCCACCTTCCCGCGTCACACTCAACCTTACAAACATCGCCCTAAGCTCAACCGCCACGTTACGACTTAACGCATCCGCAACAACATTGGCCTTTCCAGGACGATACTCAATTGTCAAGTCGTAATCCTTAAGCATCTCCAACCACCTTCGTTGCCTAAGGTTTAAATCTTTTTTAGACATCAAATATTTCAAACTCTTAAGATCCATAAAGACCACACACTTCTCTCCATAAAGGTAGTGTCGCCAAATCTTCAACGCAAACACCACAGCATCAAGCTCCAAATCATGAGTTGGATAATTGCGCTCATGAACCTTTAACTACCTCGACGCATAAGCCTCAACTTTTCCATCCTGCATCAGCACACAACCCAAACCAACATACGATGCATCACTATAAACCACAAACTCCTTCCCCGATTCTGGTTGAATTAACACATGAGCATGTGTCAAAACTTCCTTCAACTTCTCAAAACCCTGCTGTTGCTTCTCCTTCCAAACGAAAGGAACACTCCTTTGCAGCAACTTTGTTAACGGAGCCGCAATACTAGAAAACCCCTCAACAAAATGGCGATAATAACCTGCCAACCCAAGAAAACTACGCACTTCTGACACGGTCTTAGGTTGTTTCCAATTGAGAATAGCCTCAATTTTTTGCAGATTAACATGAATTCCCTCTGTGAATACCACATGTCCGAGAAACATCACCTCCTTAAGCCAAAACTCGCACTTGCTCAACTTGGCATACATCTGATTATCCTTCAAGACTTGCAACACAATCTACAAATGATGATCATGCTCCTCCTATAACACCCTAGAATTTCGTTAAATAGTATTAAGGTCATTTGGTACTAAGTTAGTAGATTAAAAACTAACTTAGTGACTAAAATGACAAAAATGGAAAAGTTAGGATTTCTTTAATTAGGAGCTTTAGAAAAGGAATTTATGAGGTTTAAAGGTATCATAAGATAGAGAATAAGTAGATTAGGGTACCTGAAAAATTTGTTTGAAATCCGATAAAATTGAAATGGGAATTGAAGGTTAAAGTTTAGTGACCAAAATGACAATTTTCAAAAGTTAGTTGTTAAATCATAAAGAAAGGAAAAGTTTAAATCCTTAATAAAGAATTTGCCCAATAACTAAATTTTATTCTGTAGATGGATAAATTTGGTTAGTAAGTAAAATCTAATATAGGTCTCGGGAATGAAAATGCAGTATAAAGTATGGAATTTGGATAGAATAAAATTATTAAGTGTGCTCAGACCAGGGAAACACTAGGATGAGTGACCTTCGAGAATATCCCATAAAAGTGTTTCTGATCGATATTTTGGACTCATTAAGAGTAAAGAATATTCATATGGATTCCCGATAAAGGATTTCTAAGATAAAATTTACTCGATGAGGATTTTTGATAATTATGAGAATAATATACTGAGTTAGGAAAGTTCAGCTTAAGTCCTTAGGAAAGGAAGTTTTTTATGAGATAATAGTATCAATTTTCTGAATATGGAAATATAAAATTTTCGGAATAAATTCGATAGCTCGGTAAAGGTAAAATCACAGAAGAAATGTTTTGTGAATATTGGGAAATCGGATCGAATTGAAATTTTAGAGGATGTTCCTAAGCCATAGAAAATCATAAAATAATATTTATGGAATTTAGAGATATGAGATTTTTGGATTAGATTCGATAGTTTGATCAATGGAAAATCGTATTAGGTGATTATCGGGTAATTTTATCGAATAAAAATCATAAAATACAATTTTATGATTTCTTTGGGAATGGTCGATTATGTAGGAACCAATTGGTTCAAATGTAATGGAATGAAAATTTTAAAGAAGATTTGTAAATATGAGTTTGGTTGAGGGACAAATTAGTAAAATGGATTAAAATGAATTTAAAATTCATTTTAATTATACAAGTGGCAATATTAGATTAAAACAAGTATATTAGTTTAAAAAATGAACAAAAATTTGCTCATCTATTCCTACATATGCCATGGGGGAGAAGAAGAAGGGAGAAAAAAAATACATCAAATTTCAAGCTTGGTTTGGAAGGGTTACAAGTAAAATCAAGGTTAGTTCATGAAGGAAAAATTAATCCTTGTTCAATTTTCTTTCATTCGATAGTAATTTATATGGTACTATGAAGAAGTGTTCATGGTTTGATGAGAGAGAAAATTTAGGGTTTATGGATTTGTCTGAATTAAGGTTTGATTTAGTTGAATCAAGTATAGAAATGATATTTACAAGCTTTGATTTGAATTAATTCCATGTCTATATGCAAAACCCCTAAATTTTGAAAATTAGGGTTTATTTTAGGGTATGGAATTTTAGAGCATGATTGAAGGATAACTGGTTGTATGTGTTGTTTTAAGCTGATTGGAATGAAAATCCCTAATTAGAATTGTAATAGGGACCAAAATGTCAACTTTGTAAAGTTTAAGGATTTGATTGTTGAGTTTGTATTTGATGAATGCTATGTTGGAAAATTAATTTAAGTGATTGGAATTGAAGACGTTTAGGGATTGAAGTGTGATATTGGAAATTTATGAGTACTTAAGTTAGATTATTGATTTAATTACTTGAATTGAATAAAGGAAGGGAATAGTAGCTTAATTACTTGAAGGACTAATTCGGCTAAGTATGAAAGTTTAGGGACCAATCTGACAATGTAGTTTTTGATGAAAGATGTAAGGAATTTTCATAATTTTTGTAGATTTTATTAATTTATATGGCTTATATCGTTAGAACCATTATCGAATCTAGTTTCTCCAGTATAGAGGAAATTAAGATCCAGTATGTATTCTGCTCTGTATAAGTAATTCTTTGAAGGTAGTGCAAGCTGTCAAAAACTGGAATTTGAAACATTTTGTATTTAAAGGTTTGTTAGTAAGCTCGAAAGAATTATTGGAAGTTCAAATTAGTCACTAAGGACCATAGTGAGTTTTCGAAAAGTACAAGGAAGAAAGGAAAATAATTGAAAATTTTATTTTCGAATGATTATGTTAAAAAGCAAATGGCTGGCTTTGTTAGATTTGAGTCTAACAAATATTTTATTGTATTTATATGATTAATGAAGTCGAGTCCGAATCAGAGAAGGTTTGAGGTACTATGAAAGAAAGAATCGAACTAGGACTTAGTGAGGCATTGTAATACCCCAAATTTTACTAAGTTGATTAAGGATCATTTAGTACTAAGATAATAGCTTAAAAGTCATCTTAGTGACTAAAATGACAAAAATGCAAAAATTAGGATTTCTTCGATTATGGGTTATGAAAAAAGAATCTCTGAGATTTAAAAGCATCAGATGATAGAGGGAAAGTTAATTAGGGTACTTGCAAAGTTTGGTCGAAATTCAAGGAAAATTGGAATGGGAATTGAAGTTTAAAATTTAGTGACCAAAATGAAAATTTTGAAAGTTTTGTGGTTAAAGTGTAAACTTTGGAAAAGTTTAGGGACCAAAGTGTAATTTTCAAAAGTTATGTATTTTAACCCCGTAAATGAATAGGTCACCCCAAGAGTGACCTTTCTGTGTTACTCGGATTTTTCGTTCGGAGCTTGTATTTTTGGCTATAAAGCGATAAAGTTTGGAAGAATATTTGGATATTTAGATCGAATCGAATATCCAGGATATTTTGAAGGATGATAAGCCAAGGTTGATTATGTCGTTTTACATGTTTAAGATATTTTCTTTGTGTTGGAAGAATTTGAACCCTTGGATTTAAGTTGATTTTCCATGCTAAATATAAGTCATTGGATGAAAAAGGGTAAGATCGTAATTTTGGAAAATCACAAGGGCAAAGTTGGCAAACTACTAATTCAAGATTAAATCTATGTCATTGGATGAAAGATGATGATATGAGGAGCATTATGGAAATATAGAATTTTTGGAATAGATCAGATAGCTCGATAAAGGTAAAATCGTAGTAGAAGTATTTTGTGAATATTAGGAAATTGAATTGAATTGAAATTTCAGAGGCTGTTCCATAAGCCATGGAAAATCATAAAATGATATTTATGGAATAGTGGTTGGTTGAGAAGGAACTAGTTTAGTTAGATTCTAATGGAATGACAATTTTTAAACAAGCTAGTAAATAAAGAATAGCTGGAGGGTAAATTGGTCATTTGTCAAGGATAGCAATTTTGAAATATTTTTGAAATGTTGAGGACATTTTTGGAAGATGAAATATACATGTATTTAATCTTGGCCCTTGATTTTAGATGATATTAAATTAGCCATTGGATTTAAAGTCTAAATTGGTAATTTCACTATTTAAATGAATTTAAAATTCATTTAATAGTTGCAAATAGTTAAATGATGAACAAAACTCATATTTTACAGCCTTGGAACGTGGAGCAAGAGGGTAAAAAGAAGAAGAAAATTTTTCCAAGCTCGATTCAAGCCCCAAAACTCGATTTTCAGGTAATCTTTTGAACTGCAAAGTTGTTCTACTCTTCAAGCTCTATCTTTTGATGTATTTAATCATGGAATACATGATTGATTGATGGGAGTTTTATATGAGAAGTAAATTAGAGTTTATGAACAAAATTGGGGCTTTTGAGATTTTATGATTCCATGGTTGAATTTAAGTTGAAATCAAGCTTATATGATGTTAAAATCATGTTATTGAGTTAGGATTTAAACACTACATATTTTGGTTTGTATGGAGAAGATTAGGGTTTATGGATTTAAGTCTAACTTAGGGTTTGTGATGTTGGATTAATGATCTAGTAAGCTTGATTTGTTGTTTGGAAGCAAAACCCTAAGTTAAAACTTATAGGGACCAATTCGGCAAGCTTCAAAGTTAAGGGACCGAATCTGAATTTTATGAATTTGGAGTGTATTTATGTAATTAATGATGCTGGAAATGTGAAATTGATGTTAGAATACTAAACCAATGTTGAATTTAATTAGGGACCATTTTGACAAATTGTCAAAATCAAGTGACCAAATAGGCAATGAATTCTTGGATGGGGATTAAATCTGATTTTTGATTAAAATAATATAATTAAGGTAGTAGTGTTGATTTGAGGACTAAATTGCAAAGTTAAGAAGTTTAAATCTTTACCTTTGCATTTTAGTGACTATTTTGGGCAAAGAAAGAAAATTAGAGGGAATTATTTGAATAATTATTTGATGAAGAAAATGATAAAATTGATGGTTTGAAACAAGTGATGGGACTAAATTGATAAGTAGAAAAATAATAAGAAGTTAGTATAAATTATAAGTTGATTATGGAAGGCTATGATGAAGATTGAATTTTGAAAGTGACTTTGAAAATTCACCATAAATTCTAAAAAAATGGTTAGATGATGAATTTTATATCGTTGTAAATATGTGTTCGCCTAGTTTCGTATCCAACAAACGGAAACCGATTTCGAGTTCTGAGTCAAAAGATGTGAATTTTTAATCGAATGAAGGTCAGAAAATTTACAGAGCAGTTTCTGTCTGTGACGGGAGTTTGAGGAATTTTCATAATTTTTGTAGATTTTATTAATTTATTTGGCTTATACCGTTAGAACCGTTATCGAATATAGTATTTGCAGTATAAAGGAAATTAAGATCCGATATGTATTCTGCCCGGTATAAGTAAATCTTTGAAGGTAACGCAAGCAGTCTGAAAATGGAATTTGAAACATTTTGTGTTTAAATGTTAGTTAGCAAGCTCGGAAGAATTATTGGAAGTTCAAATTGGTCACTAGGGACCATAATAAGTTTTTGAACAATACAAGGAAGAAAGGAAAAATATTTGGAGATTTTATATTCGAATGATTATATTAGACAGTATGGTTAAGGTATTGTTAGATTTGAATCTAACAAATATTTTATCTTATTCATGTGATTAATGAAGTCAAGTTCGAATTAAAGAAGGTTTGAGATTCTATAAAGGAAAGGATCGAGTAGAATTTAGTGAGGCATGCTAATAAATGGCCCAGGTGAGTGCAATGCATACATAACATGATACATGATTGTTTTATACATCATTGGTAAGACTTGCAATAGGTCTACCTGATTTATATGTTGGCATGATATTTATGTCATTGATCATATATTTTAAATATGTCAAGGGTTGAAAACAAATGCATTGATCACTAGTTATTGATGATGGTATGCTATGAATGTTATTTCAGGTATGAACTGCCCAATATTAAATTATATTGATATACATTGCCATGGATGGGATAAATTCGGGAATTTTGCCCAAATGAGTCATTGAGGGATAGGGTATAGTTGGCATGCCATAGAGTCCAGCAGCACGCTGCATGATCGGGAATTCGAGATAGAACTATAGTGTTAAAAGTACACTTAGTGTATAGTAAGCACGGCCTTATAAACGTGCGGGATAATGGTTAGCACGGCCTTATAAACGTGCGGGTTAGCACTTCGGTGCATATTTGACTTGCGTACCTAGGGTCATCAAGGTTATACTTGGGCTATGAAATTGGGAAAC
Source organism: Hibiscus mutabilis (assembly GCA_019671005.1). Taxonomy (NCBI): domain Eukaryota; kingdom Viridiplantae; phylum Streptophyta; class Magnoliopsida; order Malvales; family Malvaceae; genus Hibiscus; species Hibiscus mutabilis. Next base: position 20,129,930 of record CM033728.1, on the reverse strand, counting down.
CGGGAAAACATTCATAATCGGGCTATAAATAAAGGGATAATAAATGGTAAATAGGTTAGAGAGTATATGAACTCTCGAGACATATTTATATGAACACTCAGGACCAATGGCAAGTATATCGGTAAGAAATTTATATCCGGTTTATATTATGTTGATACATGATTAGTATGATGGTATACCTATCTAGTGATCATGATGCATTTATACATATGAGGCATATTATGATGACCGAGCAAACATGAAAATCTGATGACATTGGCATGTAGTAAATAATTACTAATGCAATGTGAAAGCTAATGCATTGGCATATATCATGCTATATAAATGTAGTCGTGATCTTGAATAAAGTTTAAATTATTGTTATTAATTTCCTTTATTGCCTCAGCAAGTTCGTACTTAGCGTGTGTTTGATTGTACACACGTAGGTAAATCAAGGTGAAAGGGAGAAAAACATTGCATCAATATTGGAAAGCTCAACAGGTAATCACAGTAATGACATCCTAATTACAATTTGATTATTATAGTGACATGTATACTTACTAAGCTTATTGAGTGTGATTGGCGTTTCTAGAGAGATTCAAGGTTAAGAATAACCTTAGGTGATGAATTGCATACTAAGATAATTTATTTAGGATTAGAAACTCGAGTAAATAATTTAAGTCAATTTTTAATAAAGTTAAGCGTGCTTGGGCTAGAGAAATTTCAGGATGGGTGACCACTGAGAATTTTTTTTTTTTAATTTTAAATTACCTTGATCTTTGAGTAAAGAAGTCAAAGCATTTTTGACTCGTATCTGGTGTACGGATAGAGGTAAGGGGTGTTACATGCATCATGTTAAGTGTCCAAGGTGAGTGCATTTTTACCTATTTTAATTTTGTGATATGAGGAAGACTTGCAATAAGTCGACCTTGATATTAATAAAAAAATATATTGATCAAAGTTATACAAATGGCATGAAATATTAAATGTATATCTGATTCATTGATATGGCACAAAGATATATCTAAGATAAATCAGATTTTAGATATTGTGTATGAACTGCCTAATATCGACTATATGATCTATATTGATGCTTTGAACATGGAATATTGAAATGCCCAAGTAATATGATATGAGAGTCCATGGTATAGTTGGATATCAATAGATTCCATGGAAGTTGCATCACACAAGATGATATGATTTCATGTTTTGTGACTACTATGGTGTCACACCCACCTTGGGGACCCAAGCCCTTGGTGTTGCACCCTGGGGATCCAAGCCCATGGTGCCAAATGCACTAAAGAGGTGCTTTTATGAGAAGCAAAGAGCGTCCTCGAGTACGTAACATACACCTTGGGGACCTAAGCCCTTGGTGTGCACCCTGGGGATCCAAGCCCATAGTGCTAACGGCACTAACGCGGTGCCTAAATGAGGAGCAAAGAGCATCCTCAAGTATGTTCTCATTTACAAGTTCAAGTTAGACACTCATGTGACTCGAGTTCCATGTTCTCATATTACTTACTTTGGGCTATCTTTAAAATAAGGTTATACTGTAAATGATTACATGATGACTGATAAATACTAATAATATGATATTTAAACTTGTTTTATGATATGATATAAATTGTATTGGAATCACTTGTCATTTGCAGGAAATATATTACACTGCTATATGACCGAGAATTGACTTTGATAAGTTTATTTTATATGATTCTTTACATTGAAACGATTTACTTTAAATTATAGTTGCCTCACTAAGTCGTTACTTAGCATGTGTTGTTTCACACGTAGGATATCGAAAACTTACCGGAAGAGGAATCAAGCGTGTTAATCAAGCTACAATTTGCCAAACATCAGTAAGACATTCTAATTTTATGATATTCTCTAGTGGGCATGTAATAATTTATTCGTTAGTTGTTTTAAAGATAAAATTTTAATTGTTGTTTATCGCGTAACAATTTTAAATCCGAGAAAAGGATTAGGCAGTGTACCTAGTTTTCACCCTGAGTTACATACTTATTTAAATAATTGACTTATAAATTTTACAAACCAATTCAGGTCAAAACTAGGTGTGCCTGCCTGACATTGTTTTAAATTAGAAACCGAGAAAAGGCCAACCATTGGACTAGTTAAGCAAAAATAGTATAATTTTTTTCTACAAGTTAGGAAATCAATTAAATATTACTGTGACATATTCAATGTGTTTTTAATCATCAAATATACGTTGAGGGTGTTATATTTAGTGGTATCAGAGCTAAGGTTTAGCCGGATCTGGATGCTAAACCAAGTTTGTTATAAGTTTGTCAGTAAATACATGCTCCTAGAATGTCATATTACTTATCTGTTGATTGTATGACTTGAAGCTGCTCCTCATTAGTATAAGATCGAATAAGATTATAGTAAGAAAAGTAAGACGTTACTGAATTTCTTCATTCGACGAATCTCAGAGGTCAAGAAAGGACTCACAGTGAGTATAATAAAGTAAAATAGGTATTGTAATAAACTTCAGCTCAAGTTAAGTTATCTGCATTGGAAGGAACTGATACAGTAATTATAAGGTGTTAGTCCTTAACAGTGTATTTGTATTTATAATAGTATAAGATACGAAGAAACTTAGATAGTAAGGACTCATACACATTTTAAGGTAAAAGACAGCTGTAGGACGGTGAAATTATGGCTAAATGATACTAAGATTGTCTTTGATAAAATAAGATATGCGAATAAAAAAAATTAGATGAATAGAGTTGAAATGCTAGAGATTACTACATAAGTAACCTAGCAGTTTGCTTAAGACAAAAGCTGAGGGTATGAGTGTTTAGAGTATGATGAAAAAGATTCAGTAGTATCTAATTGTAAGATATCTATAATGTTAATACTTATGAGTAAGGACTGAATAAGAAGAACAATGATACTACTGAGACAGTTGATAAGGGAGCTGAAAAGACAATGGATTTTGGCAAGAAGATGGATTTCCAGTAAATTGAAGCTAAAAGAATTCTATCTGGATGATTGTGGATAGTTAAAGTGAATTGTTCAAACTTGAAGGACATATTAGAATGTGCGTTAATGAAATTTCAGGAATTTAGAAGAGATACTTAACAATAGCTAAATTGACATACGATATTAAGATTAGTCAAGTGTCAAGAAGATACATCTTAGGTAAATTATTCAAGTAGGAAAGGTGAATTAAACCTCCTCTGAATGAATAGTAATATGGGTTTATAAAGAACAAAATTTAAGAAACCAGAAGATTCTATTAGTATTAGTTCTCTTAAGGAAGGAAAGATAATAGAAAGAATGTGACAAATTTGATAGGAGTAGTACTTGTAATAGTGGATCAAGCATGAGTTGAAAATTTGAGGACGAATTTTCTTAAAGGATGGGAGAATTGTAACACCCCAAAATTTCGTTAAATAGTATTAAGGTCATTTGGTACTAAGTTAGTAGCTTAAAAATTAACTTAGTGACTAAAATGACAAAAATGGAAAAGTTAGGATTTCTTTAATTAGGAGCTTTAGAAAAGGAATTTCTGAGGTTTAAAGGTATCATAAGATAGAGAATAAGTGGATTAGGGTACATACAAAATTTGGTTGAAATCCTATAAAATTGGAATAGGAATTGAAGGTTAAAGTTTAGTGAGCAAAATGACCATTTTCAAAAGTTGGTTGTTAAATCATAAAGAAAGGAAAAGTTTAAATCCTTAATAAAGAATTTGCCCAATAACCAAATTTTATTCTGTAGATGTATAAATTTGTTTAGTGAGTAAAATTTAATATAGGTCCCGGGAATGAAAATGCACTGTAAGGTATGGAATTTGGATAAAATAAAATTATTAAGTGTGTTCAGACCAGGGAAACACTAGGATGAGTGACCTTCGGGAATGTCCTATAAAAGTGTTATTGATCGATATTTTGGACTCATTGAGAGTATAGAATATTCATATGGATTCTCGATAAAAGGATTTCTAATAGAAATTTTACTTGATGAGGATTTTCAATAATTATCAGAATAATAGACTGAGTTAGGAAAATTCAGTCTAAGTCCTTAGGAAAGGAAATTTTTTTATGAGATAATAGTATCAGTTTTCTGAATATGGAAATATAAAATTTTCGGAATAAATTCGATAGCTCGGTAAAGGTAAAATCGTAGTAGAAATGTTTTATGAATATCGGGAAATCAGATCGAATTGAAATTTTAGAGGCTGTTCCATAAGCCATGGAAAACCATAAAATAATATTTATGGAATTTAGAGATATGATATTTTTGGATTAGATTCAATAGTTCGATCAATGGAAAATCGTTTAGGTGATTATCAGGTAATTGTATCGAATAAAAATCATAAAATAAAATTTTATGATTTCTTTGGGAATGGTCGGTTATGAAGGAACCAAATTGGTTCAAATGTAATGGAATGACAATTTTAAAAAAGATTTGTAAATATGAGTTTGGTTGAGGGACAAATTAGTAAAATGAATTTAAAATTCATTTTAATTATACAAGTGGCAATATTAGATTAAAACAAGTATATTAGTTTTAAAAATGAACAAAAATTTGTTCATCTATTCCTACATATGCCGTGGGGGAGAACAAGAAGGGAGAAAAAAATACATCAAATTTCAAGCTTGATTTGGAAGGGTTACAAGTAAAATCAAGGTTAGTTCATGAAGGAAAAATTAATCCTTGTTCAATTTTCTTTCATTTGGTAGTAATTTTACATGGTACTATGAAGAAGTGTTCATGGTTTGATGAGGGAGAAAATTTAGGGTTTATGGATTTGTTTGAATTAAGGTTTGCTTTAGTTGAATCAAGTATAGAAATGATATTTACAAGCTTTGATTAGAATTAATTCTGTGTCTATATGAAAACCCCTAAATTTTGAAAATTAGGGTTTATGTTAGGGTATGGAATTTTAGAGCATGATTGAAGGATAAATGGTTGTATGTGTTGTTTTAAGGTGATTGGAATGAAAATCCCTAATTAGAATTGTAATAGGGACCAAAATGTCAACTTTGTAAAGTTTAAGGATTTGATTGTTGAGTTTGTATTTGATGAATGCTATGTTGGAAAATTAATTTAAGTGATTGGAATTGAAGAAGTTTAGGGATTGAAGTGTGATATTGAAAATTTATGAGTACTTAAGTTAGATTATTGATTTAATTACTTGAATTGAATAAAGGAAGGAAATAGTAGCTTAATTACTTGAATGACTAATTCGGCTAAGTATGAAAGTTTAGGGACCAATCCGGCAATGTAGTTTTTGATGAAAGATGTAAGGAATTTTCATAATTTTTGTAGATTTTATTAATTTATGTGGCTTATACCGTTAGAACCGTTATCGAATCTAGTTTCTCCAGTATAAAGGAAATTAAGATCCAATATGCATTCTGCTCTGTATAAGTAAATCTTTGAAGGTAGTGCAAGCTGTTAGAAAATGGAATTTGAAACATTTTGTATTTAAAGGTTAGTTAGCAAGCTCGAAAGAATAATTGGAAGTTCAAATTAGTCACTAAGGACCATAGTGAGTTTTCAAAAAGTACAAGGAAGAAAGGAAAATAATTGAAAATATTATTTTCGAATGATTATGTTAAAAAGCAAGTTTAAGGCACTATTAGATTTGAGTCTAACAAATATTTTATTGTATTTATATGATTAATAAAGTCGAATCTAAATCAGAGAAGGTTCGAGGTACTATGAAAGAAAGGATCGAACTAGGACTTAGTGAGGCATCATGTTAATTGGCCAAGGTGAGTGCATTTTTACCTATTTTAATTATGTGATATGAGGAAGACTTGCGATAAGTTGACCTTGATATTAATAAAAAAAAGTATATTGATCAAAGTTATACAAATGGCATGAAATATTAAATGTATATGTAATACACTAATATGGCACAAAGATATATCTAAGATAAATCAAATGTTAGATATTGGGTATGAACTGCCTAATATCGACTATATGGTCTATATTGATGCTTTGAACATGGAATATTGAAATGCCCAAGTAATATGATATGAGAGTCCATGGTATAGTTAGATTTCCATAGAGTCCTTAGCAGCTGCATCACACAAGATGATATGATTTCATGTTTTGTGACTACTACGGTGTCATACCCACCTTGGGGATCCAAGTCCTTGGTGTTGCACCCTGGGGATCTAAGCCCATGGTGCCAAGTGCACTAAAGAGGTGCTTTTATAAGAAGCAAAGAGCATCCTCGAGTACGTAACATACACCTTGGGGACCTATGCCCTTGGTGCACCCTGGGGATCCAAGCCCATGGTGCTAATGGCACTAACGCGGTGACTAAATGAGGAGCAAAGAGCGTCCTCGAGTATGTACTCATTTACATGTTCAAGTTAGACACTCATGTGTCCTATACATGTGACTCGAGTACCTTGATCTCATATTATTTACTTTGGGCTATCTTTAAAAGAAGGTTATACTAAAAATGATTACATGATGACTGATAAATACCGATAACATGATATTTATACTTGTTTTATGATGTGATATAACTGTATTGGAATCACTTGTCATTTCCAGGAAATATATTGCACTGTTATATGACCGAGAATTGACTTTGATAAGCTTGTTTTATATGATTATTTACATTGAAACGGTTTACTTTAACTTATAGTTTCCTCACTAAGTCGTTTCTTAGCATGTGTTGTTTCACATGTAGGATATCGGAAACTTATCGGAAGAGGAATCAAGCATGTTAATCAAGCTGCAATCTGCCAAACATCAGTAAGACATTCTAATTTTATGATATTCTCTAGTGGGCATGTAATAATTTATTTGTTAGTTGTTTTAAAGATAAAATTTTAATTGTTGTTTATCGCGTAACAATTTTAAATCCGAGAAAGGGATTAGGAAGTGTACCTAGTTTTCACCCCGAGTTACATACTTATTTAAATAATTGACTTATAAATTTTACAAACCAGTTCAAGGTCGAAACTAGGTGTGCCTTCCTAACATTGTTTTAAATTAGAAACCGAGAAATGGCCAACCACTAGACTAGTTAAGCTAGAATAGTATAATTTTTTTACAAGTCAGGAAATCAATTAAATAATATTGTGACATCTTTAATGTGTATTTAATCATCGAATATACATTGAGGGTGTTACACCTTCTCGGTACGAGAGTACACGAGTATATCATCGATAAAAACCACCACAAACCGATCAAGGTACTCATGAAACACTCAATTCATCATGTCCATGAAAGCCACCGGGCATTTGTCAAACCAAACAGCATCGCCAAAAACTCGTAATGCCCGTACCTCATACAAAACACCGTCTTATGAATGTCCACATCCTTAACTTTCAACTGATAATACCCCGACCTTAAATCTATCTTCGAAAACACCGCTGCCACGCGAAACTGATCGAACAAGTCATCAATCCGAAGCAACAGATGCTTGTTCTTCACCGTCAACTTATTCAACTAACGATAATCAATGCATATACGCATCAATCCATCCTTCTTTTTCACAAAGAGAACCGGAGCACCCCAAGAAGAAACACTCGGTCGAATGAACCCATGATCCAACAACTCCTGAAGCTGCGATTTCAACTCTTGTAATTCCTTCGGTGCCATCCGATATAGAGCAATGGATACCATACTTGTACCTTTATAAGTTTCAATACGAAACTCCACCTCCCTATCCGGAGGTAACCCGACAACTCTTTAGGAAAAACTTTTGGATAATCACAAACAGCTCGAATGTCCTGCACCCGAACACCCTTGGCTTTTGGATTCATAACAATAGCCAAGTAATCTTAGCAACCATCAAACATCATCTTCTCCGTTCGGGTAGCCGAAACAACATTGGACAAGAATTTCACATTCTCACCAACCACCACAACTTCATAATCATCGGCCAACTTCAGAGAAATCCTTTTGGACTCACAATCCACCACCGCCTTGTGCTCACTTAACCAATCCATACCTAAGATAACGTCAAAACCATGAAATGACAACTCCATCAAATCCGCAACAAACTCATTGACCTTGCACCGCCAAAGGAAAACGCATATACAACCTTCTAGTTGTAACCGTCTCCCCAAAATAACTAGTTACTAACATGCCAACATCCAAGATCTCAACAGGAACATTCAACAATGATGCATGCTCATTTAAGATATATGAATGAGTAGACCCTGAATCAATCAAAGAAAACAATGACAAAGATTGCAAGGTAAAAGTACCTGCGATCACATCCGTGTCGTTGCATCCCTCACAATGAGCATAAATCCATGTTGGTCCACCATTCTCCGGTTATACAACAACAACATGAGCCATAACTCTCTGACCATCCTCGCGCCTCTGAAAATTATCCCTGTCACAGCCTTGGACCCTAGTAGGTACAACAGCCCGAACCGGTACATCACCCACAGCACGAGGACAGTCACGCTTTATGTGACCAGGAGATCCACATATCTAGCAACTCATGGTATTTCCCCAACACTCACACTCAGCTACAATACGAACACTTTGGTTACCATGGCCGCCACCACACTTGTGACATGACTTATGCCTCTTATCTCGAAACCTCATATTCTGCCTCCTAAAACAGCCAGAGTCAACTCCTCGCTTATTCGAGCCCATGCCCGAACCTTGTCCTAACACCCTCAAGGATAGCTCAATATCCTTGGCGCGGTTTACAAGCACATCAAAACCTGTTTAGTCCGCCGCCAACAGGTATGTTTTGATATCCTTCACCAACCTATAGCGAAACCTATTGCACCTCTCAAGATCATCTGGAACCAACTCCGAGGCATACTGACTCAAACGAATGAATTTCATCTCATATTCTGCCACGGACATGCCGCCCTAAACCAAGGCTATGAACTCAAGTTTCCTCACATCCAAATATTGAGGACCAAGATATTTCTTCTTGAAAGCTCTTCGAAAGAACTCCCAAGTTACATCCACCTCTAGGACATTAGCAATTGTGGTCACCCACCAATGATAAGCATCACCATGTAACAGCGACACGGTACAACCCAGCATACGCTCATCATTATAGCCTATTTGATTCAGAATACGAATCGTACTCTCCAGCCAACCCTTGGCTGTCTCAGGGTTCAAACCCCTGAACTCAACACCTCTCAAACTATGGAGAAACTCCAAAGGTAACCCTGGGTTAACCGCCATAGCAGGTGTCGATGCCTGCGCATGCACTCCAGCCATCGCTACTTGAAAAACTCCCGTTATTGTCTGACCTAACAGAGTCAGATCACCAAATACTGGCACTTGATGAGCCTAGGGCACACCACCAGCCCTAACATCGACCGACGAAACCAATAGAGGAGGAGGAGGTAAAACATTAGTGGGATTCTCTTCCTTAATGTTATTCTGCCCGATCCCTGCATTTCCAGCCATTGAACATGTCTCACGTCGAGCCATATTAACAAAAGCATTAAAACACATTAAAGTCAGGCTAACACAAGGCAAAAGGATCTAAGGCCATCTTATAAAACATTTTAAAACATCAGTAATAGGCATTGTGTTCCTAATTCACACCCCAACATGATGTAATCAATCACTGTACATGTACACACTCACCGTGCATAACCAACAATGATATACATCCAAAAAAAAACATCCTAACCTTTTGTAACCTGGCTCTGATACCAACAAATGTAACCCCCTCGACCTGGCCTAGACGCCCTATCGAACCGAGAGAGCTACATTAGGTTTACCGAAGCAAACCAGAGAAAGGTTACAAAAAGTCTATCCATTTTTTTCTTTTATCGTGTCTAAATGCAAATTATTATTCCTACATGTTCATACTCACATCAGGTGAGTTATTGAATGAAACGAGTCACAAAAGACTACCAAATGCATCATATTCAAAATTGAGGACTAAAATGTTAATACTTTAAATTATAAGACCAAAAGTGAATTTAAGGTTACCAATCCTCAATTAGTCCATTTACATGCCAACATGGCAAACTTTAGGTTAATATGATCATCCAAACTCAAACAATTGCATTCCCAAGACTCAGAGACCAAAAATGAAAGAACTAGAAACCTTCAAGATTCCAAAATAACTGAATTAACGGTAATCATACCGGTACGCTTACTAGTGATTCGATACGCCCTTATATTTTCAAAAACTCAGAATCCAATAGCTAAAACTTGTACCAAAATGCTTGATCACGTATCGAAACGCCTAGAAAAAATACCTATGGCCGTATTGAAACATTTGCTCGAGTACCAAAATGTTAAGCCTAGAAAGGCTGGCCCGTATGGAAACACCATCCCGCGTATCGAAATGCTAGGCCTGAAATGGCCTAGCCGTACCAGTACGAGGACACCTATTTCGATACGCCTGGACCTGTAATGTTATTTTTAGCTGGTCTCTCACACAAATCTATATGCATTTAGGTCCTAGAAACTTGCATACATACATATAAGCATCCAACATCACATTTAACAACACTTGTACCGTGGTTTAACTACAACACAAGATTATGCCACCAAAAGATTGATCTAGAGGCATGCTCCCTATAACTCACCACCAAACATACCAAGAAGCTCAATTAAACATTTTACCAGTAAGAATACCATACTAGCAACACAACCATACCATAATCAACAGGATAAGCTCATCAAAGCACACCATCCAAGAAAAATCATCTAGATGCATACCTAGGTAACCACATAACCTCAACCATAGGTAACGATGCACTATATTCGAAACAACACAATCAAACTCCAAAATCACAACATTATACACGCTCAAAACTAGGGAAAACTGAATTACAAATCCCAAAAATCCATGGCGAACACATTGCCTTATAAACCAAAAACTAAAACATAGTTCATACTCAAATAGTCTTGTCTTTGGATCACTACGACTTTGCCCTTGCTGCCCCAAGCCTTAATGCTCTGCATCATTAGGAAAAAGAGAGCGTAAGCACACTTGCTTAGTGAGGATGCTCTTAAAACAATGATGCATTAAAAATCTTGAAAACCAACACTTGTTTTCTACCATGCTTATGACCTAAGCAAGTTCCAATGATTCCAATTCACAACATGCATATCGACCATATACAAAACATTATAATCCACATGCTTAAGTTCCCAAAGCATTTTATACAAAACCATGCTTAAATTCCAAAGCATTAAATCATAACCCATGCTTAAATTCCAAAGTATTAAATCATAAACAATGCTTAAATTCAAAAGCATTAAATAAATAGGTTCAACAAAAGAACTTTCATATATTGGCAATTATAGTGACCCTGGATAGTCGACCACTATCCTTGATTAGCCGACCGCGAATTATTAGTTAGCAGACCGTTAACTTTACACATCGGATACACGGATCTCCCTTAATGACCGACCATCATCAAGACCACACCATGCCGACCACATGAGTTAACCACCTTGCTGACCACAAGCTTTACATCATCAAGGGGAACCGACCACTCAACCCAAGTGATAACAACATAGTCCGAGTAGCCGACTGCTATACTTCAAGGACCCTTAACCACGATCGATTTTTAAACATATTATAGTGCACTTTATCCTATGGCATGCCAACTATATTTGAATGTTTTCTCACCTTGTCACATAGCCAATATATCATTTACAAAACATTTACTCACTGTTTTACAATGCATTACACAAAATCCCCACATATGCAAATCACATTGCCATAGCAATATCACATTCCCGACCGGAATAAAAACAAATGCTCACTAGCATTTAATACACTTTTAAGCCACTACATATGTACTTAGGAACCATGCATTAACAGTAAATAAAACCAACCATGTTTACAACCAAAACATGAAACACACATGCTCATATCCGAATCGATATTAAAGAGCAAGGGAGGGAAACTTACTTCCAAGCTTAGGTAAGTGTTTAAAACTTAACCTAACTTCCAAATCCACTTTCAAACCTTTGAAAGACTTTTTAAACCGTTTCCACTCACCGATTTCACTTCGCTTTGTTTGCTACAGCAAAACAAGCTCACGGCAAGCCTCAAACCACCTCAAGATGCTACGTCTTGATTATCCCCTGTTTTGGCCACACAAAACCAGAGGAAACATGCATTAAAATGCATCCAACAATCTGGTTCAAACCAAAATCCCATAGTTCTCAAGATGCCCACTCAAAACTTATCCGAAACCTACCGAAATCAACCTCAAACACTACTCAATCTTAACCCAGCCATATTATAACGATTCAAAACATCAAGCTTCATCAATTGATATCTAAAAACTCATTCACAACATCTTTTTTCTTCCAGCAATGATTAAACACCTTAAACAACCCAAAAACCCTTAACTAACAACCTAAACAATTAGAGATTCAACCAATTTCGGGATTCCATTCTTAAAAACAACTTATCCACATTATAATACATCCAAAATAAGATTGCAATCAATCCAAAACACTGGAAAAACAGATCCAAATCGAAAATCACAAGATCCATCAATTAAACCTTAATTAAGCTAAAATCCATAATTAATTCATCAAAACCTACTAGAAACCATATGTAAAGAGCCAAGAACTTGGGAATTTCAGTAAAAAACCTTTCATTAGAGGAGAAGAATGACCTACCTCCAATGAATGAGTTTCCCCTTAGTTGGATGGTTTTTCCTCTTGAAAAACAAAGAAAGTTAAATGAGATTTTTGGAAAACCAATAGAGAAATCATTTAGCAAATCAATGAGTTAAGAAATTAAGATCATTACCTTAAATCTCTGATGGAAAAAGAGTGTTTGGCTAAAAGTGTTTTGAGAGAAAACGTGAGAGAAGAAAAGATACGTCAAATTGCGTTTTAGAAAAATAACCACCTTATAACTAAATCTTCTTTTAATTCTTTTAATTAAAACCTTTTTAAAATAATCCTAATTAAGAGAAAACTCAGATTAGGCCAAATGGTAAAATAGATCCTTAAATATTCAAAGTTTTGACTCTTTGCAAAATAGTCACCTTTTGAAAATAGTTTTCAAAAATTGCATTTTGGTCACTAGCCAAAATGTCACCCTTCCAAAGCTGGTTTTCCAAAATTGCTTTCACCAATATTTTTAATATAATAAAATATGATTTTAAACATTTTTCCATATTTTTATCTTTGAAAAAAATATTCCCTCGCGAATCCGACTCGAAACTCTAACCCGGTCCACTAGACCGTCTAACCAGGCCCAAAACTGCTAGGCCCAAATCTAGGGTGGTACAGTTCCATTGGTAATCACTCTTCTATACTTATTGAGAATGTTTTGTATGTCAAGGGCCTTAAGCATAATTTGTTAAGCATAAGCCTATTGTGTGATAAAGGATTCAATGTCATTTTTTATTTAAATGGTTGCAAAATAATTGACATTGCATCCAATAAAATTGTGCTTATTGGTTATAGAATAAGAAATATATACATGATGCATCTAGATGACATTCATATCTCAAATGCATGTTTTGTTGCAAAAGATGAGCATGATTCTTAGTTGTGGCATAGAAAACTAGGACATGCTAGCATGAGTGTTTTAGAAAAATTAATTTCTAATGATCTAGTAAGAGGTTTGCCTAAAATCAAGTTTTCTCTTGATAAAGTTTGTGATGCATGTGCTAAAGGAAAACATAAAAGAGTTTCTTTTAAATCCATTAATGATGTATCACCAAGTAGGATATTACAATTGATCTATATAGATCTTTTTGGCCCTATTAGAACTATGAGCTTGGGTGGTAAACAATATGCTTTTGTGCTTGTTGATGATTACTCTAGATTTATTTGTGTTCTATTTTTAAGTACCAAAGATGAGACTTTGGAATTCATCACATTTTCAAAAGCAAACCAAAATGATGTTAGTTACTCTATTTCTCATGTTAGGAGTGACCTTGGAATCGAATTTCAAAATCTTGGTTTTGAAGAGTTTTGCAACTCTAACTGTATTAGCCATAATTATTAGGCTCCTCGTACACCTTAACGAAATGGATTTGTAGAGAGGAAAAATAGAACTTTAGAAAAAAGGGCTAGAATTATGGTTTGTGAAAATAATTTGCCAAAGTATTTTTGGGCGGAAGCTACAAATACCGCTTGCTATATTGTCAATAGAGTAATGATTAGGCCACTTTTAAAGAAAACATCTTATGAGCTTTTTCAAAAATAAAAAGCCTAACATTATCTATTTCTATCCTTTTGGATGCAAATGTATTGTTTTAAACAATGAAAAAGACAATTTAGGCAAGTTTGATGCAAAAAGTGATGGAGCTATTTTTCTTGGTTACTCTTTAAACTCTAACGCCTATCGTGTATTTAACAAAATAACTTTAGCAGTTAAAGAGATTATACATGTTGTTTTTTATGATAATGTCCTTCCGAGGAAGGATACTTGTGATGATGATGTAGGAATTTTGGATGCCAATAATGGTGGAGGATAATCATCAAAGGTTGATGAAGTTCTATCAAAAGAAGAACCACAAGATCCACCTCTAGAAGCCTTGAAGGACATGTCTCTAGAGGAAAGGGAGGTCACCTATCCAAGGGAGTTCAACTATGTCAAAGGTGGTGAGATTTTGGGTGATCCATCCAAATGTGTAACCACTAGATCCTCTCCTAGAAACACATGTAATTATGTTGCATTTATCTCATACATAGAGCCTAAAAATATCAAAAAAACATTAAATGATGATTATTGGATATTGGCCATGCAATAAGAGTTAAATCAATTTGAGAGTAGTTAAGTTTGGACATTATTTGATAAGCCTACTAATAAATCTACTATAGGTACTAAATGGGTTTTTAGAAACAAACTAGATGAGAGTGGTAACATAGTGAGAAACAAGACTAGACTTGTTGCTCAAGGTTACACTAAAGAAGAAGGAATTGATTTTGATGAAACCTATGCACCCGTAGCTAGAATGGAAGCTATTAGGATGTTGTTTGCTTTTGCATGTTTTCATGAATTCAAACTTTTTCAAATGGATGTTAAAAGTGTTTTTCTAAATAGTTTTATAAATGAGGAAGTGTATGTGGAACAATCTCCCATTTTTGAAGATCCAAAATATCCAAACCATGTTTTCAAACTTTCAAAAGCTTTATATGGTTTGAAATAAGCCCTTAGAGCTTGGTACGAAAGATTTGTCAACTTTTCTAGTAGAAAAAGGTTTTGACAAAGGGAAGGTTTATACTACACTTTTTATAAAAAAAGGAAAGGATATCTTAGTAGCTCAAATTTATGTTGATGATATTATTTTTGGTTATAGTAATGAATCTATTTGTCAAAATTTTGCTACGTTAATGCAAGGTGAGTTCGAAATGAGCATGATGGGGAAGCTCTCATTCTTCTTGGGAATCCAAATCAAACAAAGGAAATATGGCATCTTCGTCAATCAAGCAAAGTACATCAAGGATATACTCAAGAAGTTTGGCTTGGAGAATGTAAACTCTCAAGCCACTCCAATGAGCTCATCTACAAAGCTTGACAAAGATGAAGGAGATAAATGTGTTGATCTTAAGCTTTATAGATCTATGATAGGATCTTTGCTTTATCTTACCGCAAGTAGACCAGATAACATGTTTAGTGTTTGCTTGTGTGCTAAATTTCAAGCTAGTCCTAGAGAATCGTATTTACAAGTTGTTAAGAGAATCTTTAGATACCTTAGAGATATACCTAGTTTAGGTCTTTGGTATCCTAGAGACTCATCCTTTAGTTTGCATGCTTATTCGGATACGGATTATGAAGGTTGTAAAATCAATCGGAAAAGCACCTCTGGTACTTGTCAATTCCTAGGTAACATGTAACACCCTTAACGTATACTCGTAAGCTGAATATACATTAAAGATGTTACGAAGTCATTGAAAGAAATCTTAACTTGAAATTTTTTTATTATACCAAAATTCATCTTGTTGTTTAACCCTTTCTCGGTTTTGAATTAAAACTATGTCAGTCTATTGCAGCTAGTTTTGACCCTGAATTGGTTTATAAAATTCATAACTGAGTTATTGAAATAAAAATATAATTCAGGGTGAAAACTATGTACACAGCCTAGACCCTTTCTTGATTTTAAAATTTTTACGTGATCGGGATTAAACAATACGTAACTATGTCAAAATTCATAGTTATTAATAGCAAACCATTTCTCTAAATCCATACTTCCATGATGATGTATAAATATATTATAAACTTAGACTTACAAAATAGTTTAGCCACTTAAAATATTACATGCCCACTAGACTATAAAATTTCGTTAAAGATGTACGTACTGTACTTACAGATAGTAACTTGTTCTTCCCAATTAACAGCTCCTCCTTGCTAGTCTATTTTCAGAGAACCTACATGTGAAATAACACTCACTAAGTACGAACTTAGTGGGGCAATAATCTTATTTATCAAAACATAAAATTAAGCAATAAATGTTATACATTAACCTAGAATAGTTTCTGTCTAAAGTAGTATTGTACAAACAAGGTTTTTCATAGTCAGTCCATATTCATGTGCAAGTCATAATTTTTCCAACTTAGTCTAGTTTCCAATATTCCATCATTATCAAGTAAATCGTATACATGGCATAGTTCACATACATGGCATATATTTCACATGCATGACATGATATATATATATATATATGACATAATTCACATACATGACATACTTCATATACATGGCATAATTCATATATATGGCATGAATTATATACATGGCAGAATCCATATACGTGTCATAATTCATATACGTGGCAAGATTTATATATGTGACATCATTCATATACTTGACTTAATTCATATAGATAACACGATACGTGTACATGGCATAAATCATATGCATGGCATAATTCATATAAGAAACATAATTTGTATACATGGCATGATTCATATGCATAGCATATTTTTTTATATATGTGACATACTTCGTATACATGGCATAATTCATGTAGTTGACATGATTCATATACGTGGCATAATTCTTATACTTGACATATTTCATATACATAGCATGGTTCATATTCATGACATGTTTCATATACGTAACATGATTCGTTTACATGACATAATTGACTTACGTGACATTATTCTTTTATCATTGCCCAAAGTATGCTATATGAGAATGAGGTACGCGAGTCATTCTTGAAATGACACCGTAGTATCAAACGTGAACGTAAAGATGAGTACGTACTTGGGGACGCTCTTTGCTCCCCATAAACATGAAGAACCTCGACAGTGCACTCGGGCACAGTGGGCGTGGATCCCTAGGGTGCATGTGACACAATCATTTTGTCACAATAATTGTTTGATAACATAAACGTAAGGGTGCAGCTGCTAAAGACTCTATGGCATGCCAACTATACCATGGACTCTCATACTCAATACTTGGGCATTTCTTTTTATCATCAATCAATCATATACATAAACATTTCATGCTTCATTATAAATGTTCATGGTAAACATAGATCATCATATAAATAAATATTTCATATCTCATACTTCAACATAATTGGTCATGGGAAACATAAATTAATATATAAATAGATGATGCAATATCATTTTAATTTAAGGTCGACTATTCGCAAGTCTTCCTAATTGCATTTTAAAGCATGTAGATGCACTCACCTGGGCCATGAATAGTATGCCTCACTAAGGTTACTCAGCGAAACTGTTTGGGTTTCCATTCATTCTTTTCTAGTGGAGTAGATCTTCCACATCCAGGTGGAAAATCCCGAACAGCTGAAACCTTTCATTTCTTGAATTCAAGAAAAGGAAGTGATAGTGTCTGAATAACATTGAGAGCTTTTACATTAGTCAGTGTAAGGGCATTTGTCTCATCTTTATTGTTGTTACCAATCTCGGGACTATTGGAAGAATTATCCCAAGAAGATAACT
Source organism: Hibiscus mutabilis (assembly GCA_019671005.1). Classification (NCBI taxonomy): domain Eukaryota; kingdom Viridiplantae; phylum Streptophyta; class Magnoliopsida; order Malvales; family Malvaceae; genus Hibiscus; species Hibiscus mutabilis. The sequence goes on along the minus strand of CM033728.1, from coordinate 20,112,113 downwards.
GACTTGATTCTAGAGGCTTAGACATTGGTTCCATACTTGCTTTGAACTTCACTTTCCATTCATGTAGCAAATACCATGTAAAAATTTCACATTAGAAATTTATTCAATCTTTATTTGTACAAATACAAATAATATACTTATTTGTATCTTTCTTGAATAGTTAAGCTTCCACTTGAACGATTCAAGTTATCTAATCATTCAACATAAAATTTCCCAAAAATTTTCTTTCCTTCTTTATACTTTCAAGATTTCATTTTGGTCCTTAATGACCATTTTGAACATTAAAAAATTGTTCAAGCCCAATTTGAACAATTTTTATAATTAATTACTCATTTGGACTATTACTCTTTTAGTCCTCAAACTTTTTAAAAGTGACATTTTAGTCACTACTTCACTTTTGTAAATACATTCATGTACAATTAAACCATTTATTTATTTCTAACATCCTTAGAAATTTTCCCTTAACTTCTAAACTTTGACCAATTTAGTCCTTCACTAAAACTTTTGTTTCGAATTGGTCCTCCATATTTCCTTTCTTATCTTTTCAATCCTTTTAACTTCCTATCACGCTTGAATCTTCAACTCTATCAATTATTCATCAATTCAAGATTAACCCTTTATTTTTCTAAAATTGCCGAAATGGTCCTCTTAATTCTAAAATTTTTCATTTTGGTCCCTAATCACAATTTCAATCCATTTCAATCATAATTCATCAATTCTAAGGCTAAAATAAAATTTTCAATAATTTTCCCTAATTTCTCAATCTTTTCAAAATGGTTCCTAAAAATTCAAATGGGGAAATTCTTTATTCTAATATCAAAATTAAGCTTCCAACATCATAATCCATTCAATATCATCCTTAATTTAGCTTCCTAACCAAAACCCCCAAATTTTAGGGTTAGGGTTTATAACCTCAATCATGGAATTAATTTAAATTCAACTTGATTCCATGTTTTAAATCATCAAATCAACTAACTACAACTCTAATTTCATCATAAACTTTAATTCCCACAATCAATCTTCATCCATAAAATGAACCAAACTTGACATTTATCATGCAATATTACTATCAAAATGAAGAGAATCAAGCATAGATAAATATACCTTAATTTATTTTGCTTGATCTTAGCCTTTAATCCTTCAATTTTGGCTTGAAAGTTGTGTTCTCTTCTTCCCCTACTTTCTTTCTTGTTTTTGAAATGCACCCCAAAAGATGAACAAAACTTTTGTTCATCTTTTATTATTTAAATCAACATGTTGAAAATTAAATGGATTTTAAATTCATTTAATTAGTAAAATTACCAACTTACCCTTTTAATCCAATGGCCATAGCTTAATCTTGTCAAAAATCAATGGCCATGACTAAATCCATGTATATTTGACCTTTCAAATTTTCCCTCAAAGTTCCAAAATATTTCAAAAATGCCATCTATGAGAAATGACCAATTTGCCCTCCAACTATATTTTATTTACTTACATGACTTAAAATTGCCATCCCACAAAAATTGAACCAAATTGGTTCCATTCTAACCAACTTCCTTCCCAATATATCATAAATTTTAATTTATGATATTTATTCGATCCAATTATTCGAATTTCACTCAATACGATTTCCAAAATTCCTTTCTTTGAGCTTTATAACCGCTCCATCATATTCTAACTAAATCTAGTTTGAATCCAATCAACAATAATTAAAACATTCATAAAATAATATTTTATTAATTTTCCATAATATTTTGAACTGTCTTTAAAATTTTAATTCGATCCGATGTACCGATAATTACCGGGAATTTTTATCGGATACATTTCCTCTTATAAATATCATATCAACAATCCATTGTGAATATTACTAACTTAAACTGAATCCTTTTTATCAGTCAAAATATTGGATATGGGCTCTTCCCAACAGGTCACCCATCCTATGCTACTCTAGTCTGAGCACGCTTAACAATTTTTATTAAATCCAAAATTCGAATAATATAAGCCTTGTATGAAAATTTTGGGTAACACAAAAATACCACTTTTAGGGGTGAACTATCCATTTACGGGGTTAAATTGCATAACTTTTTAAAATTATACTTTAGTCCATATACTTTTCCAAAGTTTAACTTTAACCCTTAAACTTTCAAAAATTACATTTTGGTGACTAATCAAAAATTGGGATATTACAATCCCTCCCCTTAAGAAAATTTGTCCTCAAATTTTCAACATTTACCCATTTCAAACAACTTCGTATACTGCTTATTCATTCTCTCATCAATTTCCCGATTGATTTTCTCAGGAGAAATTACTTGTGAAGGATCTGATCGATACCTCCGAAGCATTAATATGTGAAACACATAATGAGTCTTGTTCCTATCTGGAGGTAAAGCCAATTTGATAAGCCATTGATTCCTTTATTTTTAGAATCTCATATAGCTCAATAAATCTAGGACTAATCTTTCCATTTCAACCAAAACGTAACTCCTTCTTCCAAGGTGAATCTTTTAAAAACACTTTTTCTCTAACTTCATACTCAATATCCTTTTTCTTCTTATTGTTATAGACCATGGCGGCCTTGAGATTTTGCTGAATAATCTTTACTTTATCCTCCATGTCTTGTGTTAATTCAACTCCTCCAACGTTTTAGTTATTCTACACATTTCAATCTTGTAACCCGGATCATTTAAAAGAAGTTCGAGATTTTCTTCCATATGCCATCTTGATACTTGCTTGATAATTATTATTATAAGCAAGTTCAGTTAAGAGCAAGTACTTTTCTCATGATTTTTGTAAACTCAATTATACATGCTCTTAGCATGTCTTATAGAATCCGCATAATCCTTTCAAAATGCCCATCTGTTTGCGGATGAAAAGCGGTACTAATATTTATTTTAATACCTAAAACTTCAAATAACTTACCCCAATACTTTGAAGTAAACCTTGGGTCTCTGTCTGACACTATCGATGCTGAAGCACCATGTAGTCTTACTATCTCTCAAATATAAAGTTCTGCATATTTATCCAGTGAATAATCCATTCAACTAGAATAAAGTGAGCAAACTTTGTTAGACGATTCATAAAGACCCATATTAAATTCTTTTTACTTGGTGTAGCTGTCAATTCCGTTATACAATCCATCGTTACTCGTTCCTACTTTCATTGGGGAAAGAAATAGACTGAAGTAATCCATAAGGTATTTGGTCACAGTTTCGAGTCTTTAAATCTTCATACATCTTATTACTCATTGGGTGCTTAGTTAATGAACTATAATTGGCCTCTGTTAATATCTCTTTCTTCAGATTGTCATCATCAGGAACATATACGTTACCTCAGTAATATAGACAACCATTAGGCTTGATCTCATAATCTTGTGTTTCCCCAGTTTCAGCTTGTCTCCTTTTTTCGACATCTTTCATCCATAGACTGCAAATCTTTGAATTGACCCAATAAAGTTGACTTTAACTAACATTCTTTTGTTAAGGAATCATCTCGTCCCACAGACAATTGTGCATTCATCATGCCCAAGACAGACAATGTTTTTCGGCTAAAAGTATCTATCACTACATTAACCTTCCCAAGTGATCATCGATAGCGACATCATAATCCTTTAAAATTTCAACCTATCTTCGTTATCACTGATTCATATCTTTTTGTGTCATCAAATACTTAAATTTTCATGATCCGTGTAAATGTGACACTTTCCCTATACAGATAATGCCACTAATTTTCAAAGTAAAAATCATAGCTGCCATTTCCAAGTCATGTTGAATAGTGCCTTTCATGAGTTTTGAGCTACCTTGATACATAGGCTACTACTCGTCCTTCTTGCGTTAGCACGCAACCTAAACCGCAATGAGATACATCATTGTTGAAAATATATTCTTTTCCTGACAATTAGAACTTACATTTAGAAAATTGGCGTAGAGTTGCTAATCTCTTAAAGTTTGTAGTACCACACGATGATGGTAATCATGCTCAGCTTCGGTCTTCGAATAAACCAAAATATCATCTATGAAGACCACAACAATCCAGATAGGGTTGTAATATCTTATTCATCAAATCCATGAATACAACAGAGGCATTTGTAAGTGCAAACAACATCACCATAAACTCGTAATGTCCATAACGAGTCATGAATGTTGTCTTTGATACATTTTCTTCCTTGTCCTTGAGCTAATAATAACCTTGATTGAAGATCTATCTTTAAAAACATTACTACACTTCTAAACTGATCAAATAGATCCTCAATTCATAGTAGGGAATACTTGTTCTTTATGATTACTTTATTCCATTGTCGATAATCTATTCATAATCATAGGGAACCATCTTTCTTCTTTACCATTAATATAGGGCACCCCATTGTAATTCACTTGGTCAAATGTAACCCCGGTCTAGCAATTCTTGTAATCAAGCTTTTAGTTCCCTTAACTCAGTTGGTGCCATCCTATATAGTACCATTGATACTAGTTCAGTTCCACGATAGACATCAATCTCAAACTATATTTCTTTATCCGGAGGTAACCATGGTAACTCATCCGAAATTATATCAGAAATTCCTTTACAGTCAGGATGTCTTCAATCTTTTTAGGTAACTTTTGTATATCTTTCATACAAACCAAACATGTTTCACATCCATTGTATAACAGCCTTTGAGCTGTTGTTACAGAAATTACTGACTATAAAGAGTCAATTCTTTCTCCCTCAAAGATTACTTCAAAACCATTGGGTCCTTGAAGTACCAACCTTTTCTTCTTACACTTCATATCTGCATCATATGCAGATAACCATTTCATTCCAAGAATGTCTTCAAATTCATGGAACGGAAGTTCCATTAAATCTGTCGAGAACTAGATTCCTTGAATTTCTAATGAACCTCTCCTACATATTCTAATTACTTGTGCATTGTGTCCAAGAGAATTATTGACAATCACATTACTAATTATTCTCCATAGCCTTCGTTATGTTCATAGCCTCTTGGAATTTTGATAAGTTCATGCCAAATAGAATCTCCTTGGGCCTTGGACGAAGCTTCTCTATAAACCATTCACATCGAGACCTTTCGACCGACATCAATTTAACTGCGTACTGTCTCAGTCTATTAAAATCTAACTCGTACTCATAAACAGTACGAGTACCTTATTCAAACTTAGGACCGCTGCAGCATTTCTCTTTTTACTAGTTACCAACATACTTGGCTTTAAAAATTCTTCTTTCTTCTCTTAATTCCCACAATTAAACATTTATCGCAGTCCATCAATACTTAATATCATCTATTTCTACTGAAACTTATTCATGTTATTGAGGAGCATAATCAAGTTACACAGTAGTACATCAGTAACATGACATCCTAGGGGCATGTACTTAACATTAAATCACATTAAACTCGATTTAGCCTCCTGAATCGGCTAAACTTGTAGCTCTGATACCAATAAATGTAACACCCTTAACGTATACTCGTAAGCTGAATATACAATAAAGATGTTACGGAGTCACTGAAAGAAATCTTGACTTGAATTTTTTTTATTATACCAAAATTCATCTTACAGTTTAACCCTTTCTCGGTTTTGAATTAAAAACTATGTTAGTCTATTGCAGCTAGTTTTGACCCTGAATTAGTTTATAAAATTCATAACTGATTTATTGAAATAAAAATATAATTCAGGGTGAAAACTATGTACACTGTCTAGAACCTTTCTTGATTTTAAATTTTTTACGCGATCAGGATTAAATAATACGTAACTACGTCAAAATTCTTAGTTATTAATAGTAAACCATTTCTCTAAATCCATACTTCCATGATGATGCATAAATACATTATAAACTTAAACTTACAAAATAGTTTACCCACTTAAAATATTACATGCCCACTAGACTATTAAATTTCGTTAAAGATGTACGTACTATACTTACAGATAGTAACTTGATCTTCCCAATTAACAGCTCCTCCTTGCTAGTCTATTTTCGAAGAACCTACGTGTGAAATAACACTCGCTAAGTACGAACTTAGTGAGGCAATAATCTTATTTATCAAAACATAAAATAAAGCAATACATGTTAGACATTAACCTAGCATAGTTTATGTCTAAAGTAGTATCGTACTGACAAGGTTTTTCATAGTCAGTCCATATTCATGTGCAAGTCATAATTTTTCTAACTTAGTCTAGTTTCCAATAATCAATCATTATCAAGTAAATCATATACATGGCATAGTTCACATACATGGAATATATTTCACATGCATGACATGATATATATATATGACATAATTCACATACATGACATACTTCATATACATGGCATAATTCATATATATGGCATGAATATATACATGGCAGAATCCATATACGTGTCATAATTCATATACGTGGCATGATTTATATACGTGACACCATTCATATACCTGAATTAATTCATATACATAACACGATACATGTACATGACATAAATCATATGCATGGCATAATTCATATAACTAACATAATTTGTATGCATGGCATGATTCATATGCATAGCATTTTTTTATATATGTGACATACTTCGTATACATGGCATAATTCATGTACTTGGCATGATTCATATACGTGGCATAATTCATATATGTGGCATAATTCGTATACTTAACATATTTCATATACAAAGCATGGTTCATATTCATGACGTGTTTCATATACGTAACATGATTCGTTTACATGACATAATTCATTTATGGACATGATTCTTTTATCATTGCCCAAAGTATGCTATATGAGATCGAGGTACGCGAGTCATCTTGAAATGACATCGTAGTATCAAACGTGAACGTAAAGATAGTACGTACTCGGGGACGCTCTTTGCTCTCCATAAACATGAAGCACCTCGACAGTGCACTCGGGCACAGTGGGCGTGGATCCCCAGGGTGCATGTGACACAATCATTTTGTCACAATAATTGTTTGATAACATAAACGTAAGGGTACAACTACTAAAGACTATGGCATGCCAACTATACCGTGGACTCCCATACTCAATACTTGGGCATTTCTTTTATCATCAATCAATCATATACATAAACATTTCATGTTTCATGCTTCATTATAAATGTTCATGGTAAACATAGATCATCATATAAATAAATATTTCATATCTCATACTTCAACATAATTGGTCTTGGCAAATATAAATTAATATATAAATAGATGGTGCAATATCATTTTAATTTAAGGTCGACTATTCGCAAGTCTTTCTAATTGCATTTTAAAGAATGTAAATGCACTCACCTGGGCCATGAATAGTATGCCTCACTAAGCTTACTCAGTGAAACTGTTTGGGTTTCCAGTCATTCTTTTCTAGTGGAGTAGATCTTCCACATCCAAGTGGAAAATCCTGAATAGCTAAAACCTTTCGTTTCTTGAATTCAGGAAAAGGACGTGATAGTCTCTGAATAGCACTGGGAGCTTTTACATTAGTCGGTGCAAGGGTATTTGTCTCATCTTTATTGTCGTTACCTATATCGGGACTATTGGAAGAATTATCCCGAGAAGATAACTGACTTGATTCTGGAGGCTTAGACACTGGTTCCATACTTGCTTTGAACTTCATTTTCCATTCATGTAACAAATACCATGTAAAAAATTCACATTAGAAATTTATTCAATCTTTATTTGCACAAATACAAATAATATACTTATTTGTATCTTTCTTGAATAGTTAAGCTTCCACTTGAACGATTCAAGTCATCTAATCATTCAACATAAAAATTCCCAAAAATTTTCTTTCCTTCTTTATACTTTCAATTTTTCATTTTGGTCCTTAATGACCATTTTGAACCTAAAACAATTGTTCAAACCCAATTTGAACAATTTTCATAATTAATTACTCATTTTGGACTATTACTCTTTTAGTACTCAAACTTTATAAAAGTGACATTTTAGTCACTACTTCACTTTTGTTCATAAATTCATGTACAATTAAACCATTTATTTGTTTCAAACATTCTTAGAAATTTTCCCTTAACTTCTAAACTTTGACCAATTTAGTCCTTCACTAAAACTTTTGTTTCAAATTGGTCCTTCATATTTCCTTTCTTATCTTTTCAATCCTTTTAACTTCCTATCACGCTTGAATCTTCAACTCTATCAATTATTCATCAATTCAAGATTAACCCTTTATTTTTCTAAAATTGTCGAAATGGTCCCCTTAATTCTAAAATTTTTCATTTTGGTCCCTAATCACAATTTCAATCCATTTCAATCATAATTCATCAATTCTAAGGCTAAAATAAAATTTTCAATAATTTGCCCTAATTTCTCAATCTTTTCAAAATGGTCCCTAAAAATTCAAATGGGGAAATTCTTTATTCTAATATCAAAATTAAGCTTCCAACATCATAATCCATTAAATATCATCCTTAATTTAGCTTCCTAACCAAAACCCCCAAATTTTAGGGTTAAGGTTTATAACCTCAATCATGGAATTAATTCAAATTAAACTTGATTCCATGTTTTAAATCATCAAATCAACTAACTACAACTCTAATTTCATCATAATCTTTAATTCCCACAATCAATCTTCATCCATAAAATGAACCAAACTTGACATTTATCATGCAATATTACTATCAAAATGAAGAGAATCAAGCATAGATAAATATACCTTAATTTATTTTGCTTGATCTTAGCTTTAATCCTTCAATTTTGGCTTGAAAGCTGTGTTCTCTTCTTCCCCTACTTTCTTTCTTGTTTTCGAAATGCACCCCAAAAGATGAACAAAACTTTTGTTCATCTTTTATTATTTAAATCCACATGTTGAAAATTAAATGGATTTTAAATTCATTTAATTAGTAAAATTACCAATTTACCCTTTTAATCCAATGGCCATAGCTTAATCTTGTCAAAAATCAATGGCCATGACTAACTACATGTGTACTTGACCTTTCAAAATTGCCCTCAAAGTTCCAAAATATTTCAAAAATGCCATCCATAGGAAATGACCAATTTGCCCTCCAACTGTATTTTATTTACTAACATGACTTAAAATTGCCATCCCACAAAAATTGAACAAAATTGGTTCCATTCTAACCAGCTTCCTTCCCAATATATCATAAATTTTAATTTATGATATTTATTCGATCCAATTATTCAAATTTCACTCAATACGATTTCCAAAATTCCTTTCTTTGAGCTTTATAACCACTCCATCATATTCTAACTAAATCTAGTTTGAATCCAATCAAAAATAATTAAAACATTCATAAAATAATATTTTATTAATTTTCCATAATCTTTGGAACTGTCTTTAAAATTTCAATTCGATCTGATATACCGATAATTATCGGGAATTTTTATCGGATACATTTCCTCTTATAAATCTCATATCAACAATCCATCACGAATATTACTGACTTAAACTGAATCCTTTTTATTAGTTAAAATATTGGATATGGGCTCTTCCCAATAGGTCACCCATCCCTGTGCTACTCTGGTCTGAGCACGCTTAACAATATTTATTCGATCCAGAATTCGAGTAATATAAGCCTTGTATAAAAAATCCGGGTAACACAGAAATACCTCTCTTGGGGTGAACTATCCATTTACGGGTTAAATTATATAACTTTTTAAAATTACACTTTGGTCCCTGTACTTTTCCAAAGTTTACACTTTAACCTCTAAACTTTCAAAATTACATTTTGGTCATTAATCAAAAATTGGGATATTACATAACATGTGAATCTCATGGTTTTCTAAGAAGCAAAATAGTGTTGCTTTTTCTACCACCTAGGCAGAATATATTTCGACCGGTAGTTGTTGTGTTCAAGTCCTATGAATGAAACAACTTTTAGATTATGGAATTGATATAGGTATCAGTCCCATAAAGTGTGACAATAAAAGTGCTATTTTTCTCACTAAAAATCCAATCCAACATTCTAAAACCAAGCATATAGAAATAAGACATCATTTCATTAGAGATCAAGTCTTAAAAGATGATGTAGTTCTAGAGTATGTAGATACCTTGCAATAAGTAGCGGGTATCTTTACCAAACCTTTAGATAAGGAGCGTTTTTGGACTCTTAGGAGAGAGTTAGGGCTTAGTAGCCTTTCTTGAACTTAGAGCCTTTGTTTGATCTTAAAAATTGCTTGAATTTGTATGAATTTCATGTTTGTGTGATCTTCTCCTTGAATGCAACTATTCGTGTTGTTAGGGGAGTATGTATCTTAGATTGTGTATATATGTTGCTCATTCATCTTAATCATGCATATCGATTCGAGTAAAATTGAATTTTCAGGTCTTTTGCAGCCAAAATTGTCTATTTTGGTCAAAGGGTATCGGTACATAGGTTGTTGTACCGATACATGTTTTCAGGGGTAGCGTTTCGGTACAGACTCGTCTATACCAGTACGAGTTGAGAATTAGTACGGGCTATTCCTATACCGGTATGCGCTGTTCCAGTACACTTTTTAGTCGTACCGCTACGCGTGCGCACTGGAGCCATTAAATAGGGTTTTCCTATTTTAAATCAAAATCTAACGTCTTTTACCCAAAACCCTAGCCGAAAAACCCTATATAAACACTCCAAATCTCTTGATTTTTATCAAAAACTATCAAATCTTTTTGGAGGCTTTTGTTTACAACATATGATCAAGATTAGTGCGAATCATCTCCTCATTCATCCATCATTCAAGATAAAAACCCTATTTTTATATTATTTTGAATTTCTTCATATTTGTATAGCTTTTAGGATTAATTTTTGTATATTTAGGATATATAAATCCATAGTTTTAATGTTTTTACTAAATCTCTTTCAAAACTGAATATTTTTATTCGAATATATATTTATACTCGTATATTTTATTTTACAGTTTCAAGTTGTAAACTTATCAAATTTTTTCTTTATACTTGTATATGATTTTAAACTATAAAATATAGATTTTTACATTACCATGATTATTGGTTGATTTATTGGATTGAATTTGATGTGTTTGCATATATAAGTTTTTGTGGTTTGAATTTTGTAGGTTTTATTCGAAATCCTTTTAAACCTGGCCTCCTAGAAAATGACCTAGAAACGATTCTAGTGCTAGTTCTTCCAATCCCTGTAACAATGGTACCAAACCTAACATTGTCCAACTTTATGTCCATTGTTTTAATGAACCGAAAAATCCTCAAGCAATAGAAGTTTTCAAACAATTTCAAAACTTTACTGTCTGTCGTGAGCGTATTGTTGATTATACTTATATGTGGTTCGATGAGTTTAATTTTAAATACCTTAATTTGATGAGGAAATGGAAGTTCATGAATTTTCTAAACATCCCCAGAGTTTACAAAAACCCTGTCCATTTTTTTACTCCAATGCTAAGTGTGTTTTAAGCCAAGAGAAAACTGAAACTATTGTCATTGAATCCTATGATATGGGAAAACATTTTCTCTTAATTCTAAAAAACTAGTCGATCTTTTGGGGGATAAAAAACATTGGTATTGATGATGAAAACTCTTTTCCTACAACCTATAGTGACTCTGTTATAGTTCTTGAAGCTCATAGGCATTTTTTTCACCTTCTCATCACTTGGTGGTTTAGCCTATTCGGTGATAAGTGGTCCACTATTCACATGGTGGATGACTTTTGGTTTCATTGCTTTCACTTAAGTAAACGCCCTAACCTAGCTCAAATTATCTTTGTCGAGATGGTCCACATCATCAACAACCATCATACCACCCTTTTGAAGTCTTTCTCCTATAACACCATCCTTAGCCATATTTTTCATAAACCTCAAAATTGATTGTTTCCTTGATCTTGGGGTTCCCCTATCAAGCCTATTGATCTGACATCCCTTAAGAAAGCCAAGTTTACCTTTTTCAATGGTGAATGGTTTCGCACTTCTAGCCTTCGTGGTGAAGTCCCCATAGATGTTGAATCAGTTGAGGATGTCCTTGATGCTCTGATTTCTCCACCTCCTAGAGATGCTCTCATGACCTACCTTGATGGGAAGTTTACCGCCATGGACATAAGGTTTGACACCATCGACACCCATTTAACTTCCATGATGCTAGATTGACTACCATTGAGCACCGTGTGTCTTCTATGGACATCTCCCTTGCCACGTTTTATCAAGAGTGGCTTGGACATGTTCATGGAGATAACGATGAAGAAGAGGAAGACACAGACGATGAGGATGCTCCTTAGGCTTAGAGCTTTGCATATCATATCATATCATATCATATCATATCTATTAGGATTTGAGTTTTATGCACCTTTGGTTCTTTGATATGTCCTATGACTATTTGCTTTGGTTTATGTTTTTAATTTCGTTGGATTATATATCTTGAATATTATGCTTTGGATTTATAATATTATGGTTTTATATTATCTTTGGAGTTATTTTGCATTATATTGGTTTATGTTTGTTTTATTTTACCCTATTGATTTTGATCTAACAAAAAGGGGAGAAGTGTGGGGTATAATTTTTTTAAAGATTTTTTAAAAACAAATAGTCTTTTATCTTAAAGTAAAGGGAGTGAACTAAAAATTTATTTTGGTTTTGTTATATCAAAAAGGGGAGATTGTTAAATCTATATTTGATTTTGATATAACTACGACTAAATTGTAAACAAATAAATTTTAAGGTACTTGATTTTACTCGCTAAATTGAAAGACATTCGAACTTAAATGATTTTTTAAATCAATTTATCAATCCCCAAATTTTTTAAGTGTTTTGATACTCAAATCAACCACTATAAATCTCTTGTCTCATTTTTATTGCTTTTGCAATTTATTTCCACCAATTTTTTATTTGCCAATTCACCACCTCTTGGCCATTTCCATTGATTGATCAACTAAACAGGGTTTATGGATTAATTTTAGGATTTAGAGGTTTATGTTTAAGGGTTTTAAATTTAAAGGTTATGGTTATAATTTATGGTTTAGGTTAGAATTTAAGGTTTATAGGTTAAAACCTAGCTCTCTAACATATTACCCTAAAACTTAAACCTAATCTTAAATCATAAATCCTAAATTCTAATCACAACCCTTAAATTCCAAACCCCTAAATCTTAAACCATAAATTGAATCCATAAACCCTAAAATAAAGGCGCTTGTAAAAACTTTTTGTTTCCATTGACCGTGCATGAAATATTTTCCCTTTTAACTTAAATATTATTTTTATAAAAAAATTAAAATCCTTACTTAGCTTATAGATTAGGCGTTGCACGCTTTCTCTTTAAGGTTTTAGGTTTGAAGCCTGAGCTCTATCCCAATTACTAGGAGTGATGGTCTGCGTTTGCAGTTCTTATAACTTGTGTTTTTCGACTTTACAAGAATATATAGACACAAATGTACTACATACTACATAATAATTAAAATATGATATAAAATAAAAATAATAATATTAATATGGTCTGAATATAGGAAATTCTAACTTTTCATACCAGTACATAATATTTTAAACACAATAATAATACATTATAGCCGTGATAAACCAACAGTCATCCGAAACCATAAGCATATATTTTTCTCCACATACACACATTTCATTATAAACTGCCAACGGAAACTCTGTATCAATTTATTCGAATCAGTCCAACCTTCTCAACAGGTATTCAACTTGGACTTCTTTTGTCAATGGCATGATCCAGTCACCATATAAGTCTGCAACCAAGCTCGGGTTTATTTTGTAAACCGGATCAACACCATCTTCATCTATATTAGCTGGCAATACTTGCCCATACGTTCTGGCTTTCATTTCTACTCTTTTCTTGATCGACTCTTCAACCAAGGGATATGTCAGCAACTCCATCAACCATTTCCGGTCCTGCTCAATCCGAGACTGAATAATGAAACACAGCACTCGACAGATGCTTCAACAAAATGCACTCAGGATAGAACTATGATAAACCTGTTTCTGAATGGCAACTGTATAGGTATCTGGTGATGCTCGAAATTTACACTCTGCCACAAATTTCCCATAATGAATTCTCTTTGAAAGAGTCTGCGGTAACACATGTATGTTTAAGCATCCGAGAGTTCCCGAAATGTGAAGTTGTTGAGAATACAATTATTAGTTAGATGATCCGAAAAATGGACGTTTGAGAAAAAACCTTACACAAGTACACAGCCAACGCTCAATCTCCGAGATTTTGGGTGAGATCAACGAAGGTCACCAAATTGTAACATACATGGTTCACATTGCATATGCAGAATACAAAGTATGGACATACATTAGAAAAACAATGCAGTTACTTGTTACACTAGCAAAACCCAGTTCTATATGCGGATCAAATGAAACAAACTGTCACTAACTTATCATTGGCTTCCCGAAATTTGATTCACACTTTAGAAAATACATATGGTGTAACTTCCCACAGTAAGGGACCTCAACTTATTAAAGATCATGTTACCATGATATCCAACTCTCATGAATCAGTGCCTTGTATAACCTGTAATGAACCAATACGACTATTTCGGCAAGTGAATTTGCATACAGAGTAACTCTCAAATTCAAGCAAACCGAAGAAAGAAAGAAATAACATTACGAAGTACCTGGTAACCGCAAGTTAACAGCATTTACAAAGGCTTAACCCCATTCAAATACCAAAGAATGAACTACCTCTTTCAAAATTTACTCAAGTTCTAATTTAGACTTTACTAGCTAAAGTTTTGGAAAACAACATCAATAGCTATCTTGCACGTACTAAATCTAAATTAAAAGTACATAAAAGGGATAAACGACAGAAGAATTCACAACATTTACTACAACCAGTAAAACACCATTTCAGACGAAGGCATATAACTAAATTAGAAACGCACGAGACCTCTCCAAAGGAAAATAAAAACATATCAAATATGCTTTGACTAGTTCCTAACATACAGACTAGTAAAAATATTAACCTGCAAACACATGGTGTCACAAACGGCAGTAGATCCACAATTGCCATCATCTCCTTTCTTTACCAGTCTCGGAATAAGATTTCTGAAGTACATTTCCCACACTTGGTTATTTAAGTTTATTGAATCGGCAATGGGATGTAATACCTGTTTGATTGACAGAAAAAGGCTCATATATGAAGTTAAAACTTAGCACTTACAGTAAGAAAAAAAATCTGAATGTCCACAAATTTACAAATATTATGGAGAGTGACAGATAAAGATCATGTGAAGAGACTACAAAATAGTGATTTACTAGCAGAGGACTCTGTTTTACCAGACTAATGCTACCTCAATTAACCCCAACCCTTTACTATTAGAGTAATGGAAATAGCAAATGCTTAAAATTCCAGTAAAACAAGTAATTAACAGAATGCTTCTTGTTGGCAAAGAATCACATATCCAAGGCAACTGTACGAAAGCAACAACTGTGATTTATCTTCCATCCTACTACTTTACCTTTGGGTATTGCAAAGGTGGCAACAAGGGGTCCGGCGATTCGTCTGGGAAGAAAGGATGCTCATCTGGGCTCTTGTATCTGCCAACCTATATGCAATAAAAAGCTGATGAGAAAACCAGCACCAAGTTTTCCATACGAGACTATCGAGTAAAACATACCTGGGCATGAACTTTTCAGTTTCTTTGAGCATATACTCCACCAATGAGCCATGGAACCCATCCATTGAAAAGACATCAGGATCATACGTTTCCGCATTATTACAATATTGAGCTCTCTCCAGAAGGCTAAATATTATACTGTCCTCTTGTCGGATTAATGAACGCCTTACGGCCTCTAGGGTTAAATTCTCGCTCTCATCCACCCTTTGCTTTACCCCCATTTGCCTATTGAGATGTAACCAAAATTAAATAATCAGAAACCTTCATCAATGTTGAAAAGATATCAGCTAGTACACCACAGAAATACCAAAGAAAAAAAAACTGAGTGTTTATGACAAGGGTTAGTAAAAAGTTCAATGTAGTCATCCTAACTTCTTTTTTGAGCATGGTTTATGAGCCATTACACTTCATTATGGTACCATATAGAAAGCCAGAGTCTCTTGCTGCTTATACATGGAAACAAATATATATATATATATATGATGTATAATTGTATATATAAAGTATTCCTTCATTTATAAGGCGTTCAAATGTGTTCAAGAATTCAAGTTGCTAGAAACAGCATAATAATGAAAAATGCATGTCGAAGAGAAGCATTCAATTTTCTATATCATGAATCATGTTGAAGAGAATGTTGCTGTAACTGTAATCAGATTGGTTTTATCCTGAAGGGGAAAAAAGGCATTTAATTCTAACTAATAAATACTACCACTAGAATTCCGCAGTAAATTATCAAGGGGAAAAATCATTAAAAATTAAAATTAAATAAAAAATGAGGAAACAGAGATTTAGATATGATATTCATCTTTCTGCATTAGAAATAGAAAGCTTCTCATGCAATTTTTCAACAAACAGGAAAACTCAGACGAGCACCAGAAAACTATTAAAAGCCTAGATTCCACCCAATTTCATAACGTGCAGGAAGATCTAAAATCAGCCAGATTCAAAGAAAATGGATGCAGCAAATTCAGCTAAAACCAAAGGTTTATTATTATTATTATTATTATTATTATTATTATTTAAAAAAGAAACAAAGAAATAAACTTTTTTGGCTCAGCGATAAAAAAAAAAAAAAGCTGAATTGAAGCAAACGGTAAAAACAAGCAAAAGGGTTGATTGTTTTATATCCAACAGAGTAGGTGGAATCATGAAGAGAATGAATGGCTTTCTTTGACAACTTTGCAGAGCAATCAAGCTTAAAGGTGGGGAATTCCCGGGATTGCAGAGGCATAAGGTTAGTGGGTCTTGAAATTTTGGCAGTGCCATTTAGAGAAGGTAAAGGTGGAAAAGAAGAGATTAAGAGCTTAGGCTCCATTGATGACAAAAAGAAGAGAAACGAAAAGAAGTGCAAAGGAAGCTAAAGCTTGAAGCTTTTGAAACACAGGGAGTCAATGTGGAATGACGAAGAGAATTTTGGTAGGTGAGATGGGCGTTGTTGGCAAAGGGGAATAATTGGAGTAACAGTTGGAGTTGAATTCCCACTGATTCGGGAATGAATC
The DNA here is from genome assembly GCA_019671005.1 of Hibiscus mutabilis. Classification (NCBI taxonomy): domain Eukaryota; kingdom Viridiplantae; phylum Streptophyta; class Magnoliopsida; order Malvales; family Malvaceae; genus Hibiscus; species Hibiscus mutabilis. Next base: position 20,095,122 of record CM033728.1, on the reverse strand, counting down.
GCGTTTCTACAAGTTAATTGTAAAAGAATATTTACAAGTGATTAATTTATTAATAATGAGATTTGAGTGATATAATTTAATTTAATTATATATTTATTCTTTATATCAAAATTAAATTGAGTAATCTAAATTATTAATCACCCTAAGTTTTTAGATTAACATTGAAAAATAATTCTTATAAAATAACTAAAATTCATTCCAAAACCTCAATCGATTACTGAGTGATGAAAAAAATTATTAATACTTAGCACGTATAATGGTATAAATAAAATATTAGAAGATCAATAGGATGTCAGTAGGGCCGGTTTTGTGATTCGCCCTTACTTCGCACCCAATTAGGCAGGGATGTGTATGAAGTGGGAACAAAAATTAGGCATGTTGTGAGTCGTGGGACAAGTGTGGATATAATCTTGTAATTGCCTCATCCCCACCCATTTCGTCTCATTCCCATCCACCAATAAATATAATAAACAGTGGCAGATTCAAAAATATTTTTTTAGGGTAAACATATGTATATTAACATCATGTTCGAATTTGATTCGTTTATTATTTAGTGTTCAAGCTCAGTTCGTTTAGCGTTTATGGACATGGCAAGCGGATGAAAATAAGTTAATAATGCTTATTTACAACGGTGTAAACAAGTTATCAATGCAAATATTAGTGAATCAGAAAAAAAACCAGTGAAAATAACTTGCACACAATAACTATATGGTGAATCCAACACTGTAGTTAATACATATATAATTTAAAGTTTGTTTAAGAAAACAATGTCGTATGATACAACTTATGGAGACATGCCTATAGAACATCTTCATGATGTGGACAATTTTATGCAAACATTTTCTTCTCCTCATGCCGTGGGCATTGAGTACAATCCTGTATTTACGCTAGCTATAAAACACATTAGTGAATCAGAAATCTCCAAATTACAATTCAAAAAGCAATATGATATATAATACATATAAGGCTAAAATAAATTCAAAACAACCTAATTTGTACCAATAACAATTTATATTCAATCAATAAAAATCAAGGGCAAGTATGAATACATTTGCTAAATTGATTCAACGAAATTAGTATAAAGAATTATTAATCCATAAAGTCATATTTCTACTTTAATTATTATATCCTTATTTGTATCGCTATTGTTGTAAGAGAAAGAACAAAAAGTCATGTACTTTTGAAATCTTGTAAAATAAAATTTAAATAATAATTGAAATTAACCTCTATATATTGAATAAATGAATAATTTTAAAAATAAAAAATTACATACTTTAGTCTTGAACTTTAAAAATCAAGGATTTTATTTGAGAAAAAAAAGTCAAAACAGAGAATAATAATTGAAATATACTTTTATTTTTTAGTTAGCTTTTGTATTTTTTTTATTTGGTTATTGTTTTTGGGCTTTTATGTAGGGCTATAGACGAATCAAACTCAAATGAATTATTTGTGGACTCCTAAGAAAGAATAAGTTATACTTATGGATATCTTTAGTCAGTTTTTTTTTTATAATTTATGTGACTGGTGACAAATAAATTTTTATAAAATTTTAAGGTGAGCACAATCAATAAAATAGATAACTAGTACGAAAAATTCAGATTCTATGGTGGGCAACCCTAGACACAAAGTGCATCTGCCACTAATAATAAGTATATTTAAAAATATTTAAATAATAATAATTCTCAATTCACATCTACTGCTATTTTTAAAAAAATACACCACACTCACATAGTCATAATTTCTCGATTCCCACTCATTTAAAGGGTCATGACAACTTATTATTATTTTTAAAATGTTGATAATTGAAATAATATTGCATGTGTGGTAGGAGTCTAGAAGAAAAATATTTCATTTTTTCATAAAAGTTTATATTTATTTAACTATTACTTATAAATATATTATATGAACTAAATTGTGGGTTAGATAAGACCCACATGGGTAGTGGGGTAGGGATGGCTATAGTCTTTGCGGATGTTGGAAAGGAGATGATTTTGTAATTTGTACCTGTAACATGTCGTGGGGCAGGGATGAAGATAAAAAATTCTTAGTGGTGATGAATGCGAGAGGAGCACCCTTCGCACCCGCCCCACTCAGTTGACATCCTTAAATATAGGGAGACCTCCCAACTCAATTTTTTCTATTCACAACACCAAGATTTGAATATCTGACCTTATTTAAGGGACCTAGGGCCTCATCTCGCTAAATCAACTGGTTGTTGGTAAAATTATAAATATAAATATACAGACTCTTAAACAAGTATAAAACTACTTAAAAGATAGTGATTTATTGTTAATTAGGTTTAATGACTTAACTTAATAAATATGTATTTTAAATTGTAATTCTAAAATAATAAATATACTCAAGATATAAAAGAAATAGAAATTAATTGAGAGAAATCAAATAATTGATTTTTAAAAGATAAAAAATCATGTACAAAATGATACAAATATATATGTACCTGTACATATAAATACAAAACTGAAATGGTATAAATACCAATATCATTTCATTTTATTTTAAAATCAAATCTTGGATTATTAGTTATAAATATAAACATTTTTATTTGAATTTAATTATACAATTAATATAAATAAATATAATTGTTGACTGGTAAAATGAACAACGACCGAAAATGATGGGAAGATGGTGGTTTCGGTCTCAAAAAGTCTCTTAACGGTTTATTCGGCCTTTGAAATAGGGGCATCAAATATGTCGAATACTTTTTCAACACTTTTTTTTCTCAAGAAAACGACCCATCAAAAGATTCGCTATCTGATCAAAATTATATATTGACTGCTAGGACAACTATATGTACCAAGCTTGAGCCGAATCTTTCAATGTCATCGAGAACGCTCTACACTTGATCTGATCTGATGCTCCAAACAAACCCATGTGATTCAAAAAATGGGACAAATGATCCGGAGGGTCTCTTCTTCCGGCATACATCAACTTGGGAAACTTAAAAGATGTAGATACATGATGCTCCAAAATACTTTCAGCTAATGATTCATTTTTATACCTTCGGAGGTCTCTAGAGGAATCTCTCCGCTGAAAATTCTACAAATTCTAAAAATTGTTTTCAAGTTGCTCCATCTTTCTTCGCAACATTTGTTGGGTATCCTCCTCCTCCATAGGATAATAATTTAGATCGAATATTTAATTCAAGTATTAAATTAAAGGAATGAGGTTTTGGAGGATTAATTTTAAAGTAAGTGATGGTCGTTTCGTGTAAGGATCGATTGTTGAGGATTTTTGGTACAAATATACTATTATATTTTGAATGAGGATGTTTTGAATTAAAAAGTGGGAAAGGAAGAAAAAAATAGATTTTTAATTCCCTTCTCTATCTCCATTTTTACCCCAATTTTCTCTATTCCTCTTTAATCTTTCAACTCCAATCTATCGAAATCTGGCAGTTTGCTGTCGACACCTTTACTATCATTGTGTTCATCTCGTTGAGACGAGTTTACTGATACTAGCGACACCACCTTTGGAGTCGCTATCGGAGGAGGTGAGAGAGAGATGAGAAGTTTTAGGTTATTGAGGTAGGGTGTTTTGAGTGCTCAAAACGAAGAACGAAGGCCATCATATTGTTCACCGATGTCAAGACAGATAATCTGGGCCTTGACCATCGTCGTCCAGTCACCAGAGGAAGTCGTACGCGCTACTCCCTACGCATGGTCGTACAACGCTAGTAAGATCCAGCTGGTGATATCCGGATTAAGCTGCTGGGCTCCAGCTATTGGACTGAGCTAAGCTGGCCTACCGAGTCAGCCTACCGAGTCAACCCAAGCCAGCCTACCAGGCCGGTCTACAAAGCCGATCGAGGTGGCCTATCGAGCCGAGTTGAGTTGCCGCCGCCCGTTGACTTTTTGGGGGGGCCCTACCCGAGGATTTTTTGATGTTATGAGTTTGTTTTTGCAGTCCATTTCACCAAATTCAAACCCGATAAGTTGTTTTACCCTAAAGTATTTGGTGAGGTAGAATTGCTTATGTAGTCGTATTTGTTTTATTCGAGGGTTTTGTGAACTCGAGTATTGGATTTAAAGAGTTGAATGGAGGAGCTTGGATGGGGATTTATCGCTTTGGCTTAAGGTTAGTACACCTCAAACTTTGAATGCTTCATGAGCATCATAAATATGATTTTTTTATGTGTTAGTATCTGCAAAATATGTAGACGATGAATAAGCATGTTTAGAGACCCCTAGCATGAGACTTGATATCTATGAGATGCATGATGATGTTGCGAATATGATGAGACTCATAGAGACTTTAGAGACCGTGTATCATCGTTTGAGATACTCATATGATTATTTGATGATTGGTTTATTGATTGATAAATTATGATGCCTTGTATGCCAGTTCGAATAGGTTGAAGTGAATTAATGGAAATTATACTTAAGAGATAAATACTCAATTAAATGATTATGAAGCTGGTAATATTATTAAATAATTAAATGCGTTAGTAAACAAACCCTAATGACTTTCATAAGCTTTAGGGATCGAATAAAGCGTTATAATATCGTAATTCAAGAAAATAGTATGAACCTATGAGTAGGGTATCGGTACAGGCTTTGGCCGTATCAGTATGTGATTGGATACCATATCGGTACGGGTCAAACCGTATCGGTACTTGGGGAAATCTAGGATTTCCCAATAAGCAATGTTAGTATTGGTACACGTGTGAGTACCACTACCGAGGGGTACCGTATCGATACTCGTATTCTAGTACAAGTACCCACTAGGCTGAATAATCTAAATTCCAATTAAAGATGGAAATCGAGGCAGGATATCTATAAATTGATTTATGCCTTAACAAATGAGATAAAGTGGATTAATGGAGATCAATAATGAAGATGATTAATGTACACTTCCATAATTATTAACAAGTGGTAAACTTAAATCGTGGCTTGATAATTGATGGAAACCATAGAGATTAGTAATCATGTAAATGTTGTGTGCTGTATAGTAATCGTATCAATGTTGTGTGACGTATGGTAGTCGTGTCTATGTTGTGTGCTATTTTGGACACTTTGTTGGTTGAGTCACCTTTGGTTGATAGGATCCAGATACCCAGAAAGCATGTCGCAACACCATGGTTAGAGGTGCTGAATGTACATTCCTGAGGCTCTATGACACCGAGCCTCACCTAGAGAGTGTACGTTCCTGAGGCTATATGACATCTGGCCTCACTCAAAGTGTACATTCCCAAGGCTATGTGATATTGGGCCTCACTCTAAGTTTGTGGTTATGACTTTGTGTGTTTTTTCTTGGATGATTTGGTGAGATCCTGAGTATTGTTGGGCCTTGTGTGTCATATTTGAAACATTGCATGATAAGAGCATGTGTTTAGGCGACTAGTGGCAGCGCCACGTGTTTATTTATCTCTCCTTATTGCTCGTACTAGCTTGCATGCTTATGTTTATGATTAGGATGAAGTATAGTAGAGTAGATGTGTACCACTGAGCTTTGTAAGCTCAACGCTTGAAATCATTGTTTTCGTGCGTAGGTTGATCATGGGGTTAAAGAGCACTATTAGTATGAGATTCCAGCAAGCGGTGTTTGCCTGAGTACGTCACTTATATTTAGTGGGCTGTGTATTCATAGGGCCTTATGTGGTCGAGTTTGTATGAATTGTATTAATCAAGACAAATGTTCAAATGTTTTAAATTAATTTACAGCTCATTTGTAATAATTTAATTATTTATTTATATTTTCAACTATTTGATTTAAATGTTTTTAGAGAATATTTTGTTGGGCTAAACCGAGTTGAGAAATTTTATGGTAACGAGTTGGGCTTAAGACCCAAATATGGCATCCGAGTTTAGGGTGTTACATTTACTCTTCTCATTTAGCTCTCGAATCAACCTTTTATTCATTTCGTCGGCCAGTCTCTGCTGCTCCAACTAGTCTTACATGAATTTTTGCTGTAGCTTAAACTGCTTCATTGAAAGTGAAATTGACTCCTCCATTCTCTTAATCTTTCTTGCATTTCTAAGAACTGTTGGTTGCTAGCCTCCAATGGTGAATCTCCACTAGGATGATGAGCATTCACTCTTACACCTGTAAATATTATGGCAGGGGTTGGGCCTACAATTGTTGCTGGAACTGTTACCACTACTACATGTTGATGGAAGTCATCTGACCAACCAGGTTAAAATCTTCTGCTTGCCTCCTCATTGTCTCATCATGCCAATCTTCTCCCATTTTCCTTTTTGAATGAAAAAAAATCAAAGAGCTATCTAGAAACCTGAAGGATCTAAAGGTCGCGTGTCGGTTCCACGCTCACCGCACCAGTTGTTGGCTGGTAAAGTGAACAAAGACTTGAGATGGTGGGAAGACGACAGTTTCGGTGATGGTTCAAGGTAGTTTTGGTCTAGTTTTCTGGTGATATGGAATCATCGTGCTTTACTCTATGTTGCATGGCTATTTATAGTGCTTTGGACAAGTGTTGACTATGAGTTGTCGTGGCATTGTGATTGGACATCCTAAGAAGTGATGCTCTAGAGTGGTCTGTCATCAAATAAGACCACATGTTAACACACATGGTCATTGGTAGACATTCATAGATCGCGCACTAGTGATCGTTCGCGGGTCATGGAATGTTCACGAAGTATGTTCACAAGTTCAACACGTAGCTACTCCCATGGTTGGGGTTTGCAGGTACCAAAAATAATACATTAAGTTTTTGAACACTAATTCAAGTTTTCAATAAGAAAATTATATAAAAAATAAAATTTAGATTTTGAGCCAACCACACAATATCTATGTTGAACTAACCAAGTAAATAACAATTAAACAAATTGTTACAAACATTTAGAGATGGTCCTCCTTATTGTAGACTACATAGCTATGTTTTGAATGCGTACTTTATTAGTTAGGTGGGGCTGTTGAGTACAACAGCCTAATATACGGCTAAATAGGGCACAACTAAAATGTTAGAAAATACGAAACTTAAAATGTTATTTACATCAACCAAAATATTACTCAAACAAACAATTCTAAGACTTGTCTATAAGTTTCAAAACTTACTACCAACTTAAAATGTTATAAAAAGTATAAAATTTAGGTTGCAAACCTGAAATGTTACCGAAATATTTTTTCACGACAAGTTTCAGAACTTGTCTCTGAGTTTCGAGACTTACCATCAACCTAAAATGTTATAAAAATTATTACATTTTAGTTGTGTGGATAACATTTTAGGTTCCTATTTTATAACATTTCGATTGTGCCATATTAACCGTATATTAGGCTTTTGTACCATAGACGCACCTTAATTTAACGGGTTGATTGATGAATCAAACAAACTTTATATGAACTATATGTCAGTGGGGATTTTCGACATGTGTGAGATGAGCGACCGCACAGGGCCCCCAAGAAAAAAGGGACACCAAATTAGTTAAATTAAATGTTTATAGAGGGAAAACAAAAGATTTTGGTTTAATAAATTACAAGAAAAAAATAAAAAATAACTTTAAAGAGGGCCTCAAAATATATCTTTTTACTAAGATAAAAATATCTTTTAAAAGAACTTATATATCTTTGGGATTATAAATTAAAGGACATCGTTTTAGTAAACTGTACATGCCCCATAAATCTTTGAACCGGTCACTGTTATATGTTATAATAATTTATGTAATTTGATAATCTTTAACGTAATTTGACAATTACATAAATTATAATAATTTATGTAATTTGATAATATTTTACGTAATTGATCTTAATTTAACACCATTTTAATAATAATTTATGTAATTTGATAATATTTTACGTAATTGATTTTAATTTAACACCATTTTAAATAAGGAGCTTATTTATTAGTACGTTTTGAGTTGGATATTAGTAATTTTGTTAGTACGTGGATTTAAATCTACACATCAATTTTAATTCGGTTACTTTGGAGAACAAAATAAACCCCAGTCGCTTGTTTGCTTTGCTATCACCCGAGCCGTTTACTTTTTTTTTTCTTTGCTTAATCGGCAGCGACACCAGTTTAGATGTTTGTCGTCGACCGCCGGTAATTCATATTTTTTTATTGTTTTCTTATACTTGAATCTATTTGTTTTCTTTTCTTTTTTCTCCGTACATCTTGCTGTGCTTTCCTTTTTCCATGTTGCATGTTTTCTCTGCCTTTATGGCATGTTTATGTCTTATGAAACGTTTTATGACTTCTTTTGCAGGCGTTTGGTGTTCGTTCGGTGACTCTCACGACTTTGAATCTGATTCGTGTTTGTTGGATGTCTTGGATAGTTTGATCCCTTTTGGGTTGTTGGTCGGTGTAATCAAAGCTGTGTAGTGGATCGTCGCCTTTGGGAATAGGAGTGAAAGGTGGTTGTTGATTTTTGGATTTCATCTAGTTCGTATTTTGACGACTCCCCGATGACGCTTCATACAATAGACCACATAGATTTTCTTTGATGCAAAGAGGAAGCGCCTGATCTGACCAGTGCATGACTTATTTTTTCTTTTTAAATTTGCTATTTTTTTTGTTTTTTGGATGTTTTAAAACATTTTATAGATTTTGTTATTGTTTTACTTTTGTTAATTAATAAAGCTTTGGTGGATGTGTAACAACCCCTTCCCGGTTTAGAAGGAAACCGGGTCGGAGATGCTAACGGTAAACGATAACAGTGATCGGTACAGTAATTTTGATGATTCAATAACAATTCGATGATACGATGCAATGATTCAATATTACTATGCAATGAAACAATGATCATAAATTGGTTTGATACAATGATTATCTTTTTAGGGACCAAACCATAATTGTTATAAATTAGAGGCCCTTTTCAGAAATTAAACTTACCAATACGAAATTCAATTTATAAACAATGAGCAGGTAAATTTTCAACCCATTCAGAAGTCATTTACCTAGTCAATTAAGCCATTTCATAAACGGTGACCATTTCATGATTTACCAGACTCATTCCCATAGCTTTTAACTAACTTACCTGTATCGGTATCAGTACTCGAGAGGCCATACCGATACGCCATGCCTGATGCGAGTATCACCAAATTCCAGTGACCAATATGCGTACCGATACGCATAGACCAGTGTTGATACGCCTTTAATATCATCATTAATGTTCCTTTTGAACTTATAATGAGTATCGGTACTGGCATAGCTTTACCGATACTGTGTCCTAATTCCCAAATTGATTGAACAATGGTGCCGATACGGTCCCACACATACCGATATAATGCCTCAATAAAATTCTAGTATTGAATACCCGTACTGATACGCCCAAGGTAGTATCGATATGCCATATTGACCAACATTAACCTGGTCAAAAAAATGCATACTCATACCGATATGCCTTCACCCATATCGGTATGACAGGGTCTGTAATGACAAATTATGTTTGGTTTTTATCCATTTTAGCCTAACAAATCATGTCCAAATTTCATGAAATTTTACCAACAACCTTGTTTAGTCCCAAACTATCATCATGTAAAGTTTTAGGGCTAAATGAATCTGTTTACTATGTTTTTACCTTTTAGAGCCAAATAAGCATATTTTACTAATTTCAACATACTCATAGGTCTATTTTATTTTTATCTTAAGCATACACATAACCATCATTCATACATATCAAAATGGGTCATTTATGCATACTTAGACCCTATGCCACCATTCTAGGAGTTTATAGACAAGAAGGAAATTACATAGTCTTGTATATTAACTTGCAAAACTTGTTGCTTTCCCGATCCTTGCAGCTTATACTCCTTAACCTAAAATGCATGGAAATGAGATGCATTAGGCTTATTTAGCCTAGTGAAGTAGTCATTAACAATGCTATGAACAATACAATGAATACCAATAATAGCAATGATAATATTTCAATGTATATAACATCTCAAATCATGCCTAACAATGATTTCAATAACTTTAAACCTTGGATCGATATGAGATAATGGATACGCGAATTCCCAACCAACATCTCCAAATCAATAAGTGGTCAAAAATCCCGCTAACATCACCAAATGACCAATATCACACACATCCTGCCAACATCGCCAAATAGAGCCTTAGCTCAAGGGTCCACTCTGTACCAATGAGCTCATGAATTCTATGGCATGCCGATTTTATCCAATGTCCATTCGAATCCAAGGTCTGATAATTTGGCCAATAACAATGACAATATTCAATATCGGTACAATGTTCAACATCAATAACAAAGATCAATGCTTGCCTTGTTCAATGATGACCATATAGGTCCTTGTTAATACAATGATTTTATCAATACGATGATCTTACCAATGCAATATTCTTATCAATACAATGATCTTGTCAATGTTATGGTCAATAATCAAAATGCATGTCTATAAATCTCAATAGTATGTCAATGGGGTCAATGGCAATATCAGTGATCAATATGTATTTCAATGGTGACAATACCAATACTATGACTCAGTAATCAATGTTTTAATGCAATAAGTTTACCAAAGCTTACAAATATAGGTTTCCATGAGATTTCGATATGACTATACCTTATAGAGATGATGACAATGCAATAATCAATGAACAATGAAACCAAGAAGGCACCTAGCCATTCGCGAGACTCTGACTACACTCACCGATACTCTTAAAGCTTTTAGGGCTCCTGGATGACTATTCCTTTATTTCTTGACTTGTTGGAATTTGGTGGATTCAGTGGTTCTTCACCTTGATTGATTTGAGCTATAAATAATCAAAATTATAATAATTTCAATAACGATAACAAATTCATAGCAATCTTTAGCTATGAAAATCAATAAGAGTCAAGCCTTGATATCCTTAGAGAATTTCTAGGGTTCTTGCTTCTTGAACTTGGAATTAAACATAGATTATATTATAGAATCAATGAACCAATAAGGGGTTATAGCTTACCCGATCGATAGCTATAAATTAGGACTAAGAAACTTAAGAAAAAATGAAGCTTGGATCACTTTCTAATGGAGGTTCTTGCTTGCCAATAGCTAGAGGAAGAAGATGGTGACCAAGGTGCTTGCTCTTTTCAATGACCGGTAAGTTTCATCCTTCATTCTTTTTTTTCTATTTCAATCCCTTGTAATAGCTAGGCTTTCCTTCACTTGAAGGAAACTAACCCAAACAGCCCACGTAAGTGGTGATTAAGCTAGGAGAGGGGCTAATTGCAGGGTTAGTCCCCCAACTTTCCATACTTTACACTTTTGTCCAATAGTTTTAATTTTCACAATTTGGTCACTAAGCTATGTTTCAATGTTTTCAATATGGTCCTTAATAAACAAAAATGCTTAATTAGAGTTTAATATCTAGATAACTGACCACTTGGTCAAAGGTCAACACATTGATTTGACTTTTCAATGTTGAATTTCTGATTATCGGAATCTAATTCTAACTAGACCGATTTTTAGAGTGTTATAACTCTCCCCCTTAAGAAAAATTTATCCTCGAATTTTACCTGAATTGAAGAGACGAGGGTATTGATTCTTCATGGTCTCTTTGGGTTCCCATGTAGCTTCCTCAACCTTGTGACCCCTCCAAAGAACCTTGACTAATAGAATGTTCTTGTTATGAAGTCTTTTGACTTCCCTTGCTAATATCTGTACCAGTTCTTCCTCATAGGTCATATTTGGTTGAATCTCAATAATTTTTGGTTCAATGATATGTGATGGATCATAACGATATTTATGTAGAATTGATACATGAAAGACATTGTGGTTCTTGCTTAATTCTTGGGGCAAATCTAGTCGGTAGGCTACGAGATCAACTCTTTCAATAACCTTAAAGGGTCCAATTAATCAGGGGCTCAACTTCTCCCTTTTTGCCAAAATAAAGATTTTTTCCATGGGGACACTTTCAAAAAAGCTTTTTCTCCCATAGAATATTGTATGTCTCATCTCTAAAGATCAACACAGGCCTTTTGTCTGTCAGAGGCGGCCTTAAGATGGTCATGAATGATGGTAACCCGTTCTTTAATTTCTTGAAGTAAGTCAGGGCCCAACATCTTGCCTTTATCAAGTTCAGACCAACATAACGGTGTTTTATATTTCCTGCCACACAATGCTTCATGTGGTGCCATTTTGATGGATACTTGGTAGTTGTTATTGTAGGTAAATTCAATAAGGGGTAGGGATTCTCTCACGTTTCTTCAAAGTCAACGATACATGCTCGAAGCATGTCTTCCAGAATCTAAATTACCCTTTCTGACTAACTGTCAGACTAAGGGTGAAAAGTACTACTGAGATTAACTCTAGTTCCTAGAGCTCCTTACAATAATCTCCAAAATTGAGAAACAAACCGGGGGTTTCGATATGAGATGATAGACTTGGGTACTCTATGGAGCCTGGCAACTTCCTTGATAAACAGGTCAGCTAGTTTAGGGAGACCATACTTTATCCTGACAGGTAGAAAATGAGCTAACTTTGTGAAACGATCAACAATGACCCAAATAGCATCATGCTTGGATGGTGTTAATGGAAGCCCACTAACGAAGTCCATAGTGACTCTCTCCCATTTCCATTGAGGTAGTCCAATAGGTTGCAACAATCCAGTGGGGACACGATGCTCAACCTTGACTCGCTCGCATATAAAACACTTAGATACATATTTCGTATTAGCTTGCTTCATGCATGGCTACCAGCAAAGTTCCTGAAGATCCTTGTACATCTTCATAGATCTCGAATGAACAGAAAAAAGGGCTACAATGAGCCTCCTTGAGGATGTTATCCTGAAGTGACTTGTCATTTGTTACACAAATTCAATCACAAAAGCTTAAGAGTCCTTCAACATTAACCTTGAACTCAAAATCATGATTACTCTGAAGTTTAAAAATAATGGCTTGTAATTCAAGATCTTGCAATGGCTTAATCCTCGATACAACAGTAGTCTGAATATGAAGTTCAGCCACTAAAGGTTGATGCTTGAAATGAGCATTAATAGCTTGAGGGGCAGGCACAGGCTTGCGACTGAGCGCATCAGCAACAACATTGGCCTTGCTCGGGTGATAATCAATGACAAGATCGTAATCTTTAAAGAGTTCCATCCATCTTCTTTGTCGAAGGTTTATCTCTTTCTGTGTTAATAGGTACTTGAGACTCTTGTGATAGGGGAAGAGGTAGCATTTTTCTCCGTAGAGATAATGCCTTCAAATTTTCAATACAAACACAACTGCGGCCAATTCAAGGTCATGAATAGGATAGTTCATTTCATGTGGCTTAGGTTATCTCGAAGCATATACAATAACCTTGCCTTCTTACATCAATGCACATCCTAACCCAAGTTGTGAAGCATCACTGTATACTGTATAGGGCTTGCCGAACTCGGGTTGAGTTTGGATCAGTGCACGAGTTAATACTTACTTGAGCTGGTCAAAGCTACGTTATTGCTTCTCGGTCCATTCAAAAGAAATATCCTTTTGGAGAAGCTTAGTCAATGGTGCTGCTAGTATAGAGAATCCTTTAACAAATCTCTTATAATAGCCAGCAAGACCGAGAAAACTTTGAACTTCCCTAACATTCTTTAGTGGTCCCCATTCAATGATAGCTTGAATCTTTTTTGGGTCTACTTGCGTACCTACTACAGACACGATATGTCCTAAAAAGGAGACTTCGGTAAGCCAGAACTCACACTTACTAAACTCGGCATAGAGTTGCTTCTCCCGAAGGGTTTGAAGCACAACACAAAGATAATCTCTATGTTCAGCTCTAATCTTGGAATAAATTTGTAACAGCCCAATTTTGGGCCTAGGTGTTAGCTAGGTCGGATAGACGGTCCAGTGGACCGAATTAGAGGATTCTAGTCAATTTTGGGATTAATTCGAAATAAATAATTTTAGAAGGGATAAAAATATGAAAAAATATGGTAAAGTCTTTAATTATTATATAAAAGATTTTGGTGGAATCAATTTTGGAAAATGAGTTTTGGAAAAGTGACATTTTGGATAGGTGACTAAAATGTAAAAATGGAAAATTTGTTTTCTAGTGACTAAATTGTAAAGGGTCAAAACTTTGAATATTTAAGGAGCTATTTGTCTCAAAGTCTAATGTCAGACTTTCCTCTTTAATTGCTATTTTCAAATGTTTTAAAAGAGTATAAATAGGCTAGGAGAATTAATTTTATAATTAATTGCCTAACCAAACTTTACGTAACTAACTTTTCTCTAAAAGGTTTTCTCTCAAATTCTCTCAAGCCAAACACTCTTTTCTTATTCAAAATCTTCAGGTAACATCTTGATTTCTTTGATATTTTATTTTCAAATGGGTTCTTGATTGTTTTCTTCCAAAACCTTATTTTTTTAATCTTATTTTCTCATATAAATCCATCCAATTAAGGAGAAAGTCAACATTAGAGGTGAGCTTCATTCTTCTCCTCTAATGAATGGTTCTTTACTGAAAGTCCCAAGTTATTGATCCTTTATATATGTTTTCTAATGAGTTTGAACGATTTAATTATGGAAAATTGGTTAAATCAAGGTTTAATTGATGAGGTTGATTGATTTTCGTATTGGATCTATTTTTCTATGTTCTTGATTGGATTAGAACATGATTTTGATGTTTTATCATGTTAATAAGTTGGTTTTAACATTAGAATCCCTAAACTAAGTGTATCTCTAATTTCCTAAGTTGTTAGTTATGGGTTTTTGAGGAGTTGTGGATGTTTAATGAATGCTGGAGGTATAAGGATATTGTAAATATGTTTTTGATGTTAATTTATGGATCAAACCTTTAGGTTTTGGCTGGGTTAAGTTTGGAAGGTGTTTGATGTTGTTTTTAGTTGTTGTGGAGGGAAATTGATTTAAGATTGTTGAGGATTTTAGTGAATTGATATTGCTGGGCTGTTGAATTCATTTTGATGCATTGAATCCTCTATTTTTGTATGGTTAAAATAGGGGAGGTTGATCCTCAAGCTTGAGGTGAGGTTTCGGAAGCCTTGGAGGCTTGGATTCGCATCGGTGATCAAAGTTTTGCGTAATCGGTGATTGAGAATGCGTGATTCAGCTTTGAATTGTTTTAAAGGTTGTTATGGGAGTTTAAATTAAGCATAAAATGCTGGTTTAAACTTGAAAGTAAGTATGAAAGAAATTCTCTCTCATTTTCAGTTGGCGAAGTTAGTTTTATGCACTTGTTTTTGAATTACATGGTACCTACTGTTTATGCATGGTTTAAAGTATGTTTTATATTGTTTTTGATCATATAATGATGAGGATTGCATTTGGAAAATGGTTCATGAAGTATTGTGATATACTTGTTAATGCATGCTTGATGCATTGCAAATGGTTTTGTGGATGCATATAAAAAAAGTGAGGTACATGGTTAAAATGAATTATATTGGCAAGTGATGTGGTCTAAAATGTTATCGGATATATTTGGTCGGCAATAGGATTGATAGTGCACTATAAAAAGTGTCTTGGATGTTGAGGGATTTATGTGTACCGAAAACTCCATCCAAGTACCCTAATAGTTTATGGGTTATATGGTACCAAAACTCCCGTTAGTGGATTGTGAATCTAACCGATGATTGTGATCGTGATATTACCTTGAATTTCGGTTGAGATTGCATAAAGTGTTGAGAGGACAATTGTTGAATCCATGTATCCGATGTAATATTTTGTAAAGTGAAAGTTGGTTAATGATCACTTGAAAGCCAATATAATTAATGATGTATCATGTTGATAGATTATGTTGTATAATGTAGGTTTATACATGTTTTACTCTTTAAGCCTTGCATATGGGTTGTTATGCATGGGAAAGCTTAATTTGAGTGTAGCAAATGGGATTTTGCTGTTAATCCATGATATATGTTGCATATGGTTTAATATGCATGCTTTGGAAATGTTAACTGCATAGTTTTGTAAGGCATGGTGCTTTAAAAGATGTTTAAAAGTGGTTTCCAAAGTGGTTTGAGTAACCGATTTAAAATGCATTGATGGCGGTTTGTTTTAGAGCACTCATCACTAAGCCTAGTGTGCTTACGCTATCTTTTTCCATCAATATAGAGAATTAAAGGTAGGAGGCAGCAAGCAAGCAAAGGGGATTCGAATGACTTGTGCTCTCAAAAGTATGGTTTTGATCTAGATTTGTAGTAGTAAAGCTAATGTGGTTAACTGTCGTTTGGGAGGGTTGTTTTGCTAAACTCTCTGCTTGTGTAAGTTTTAATTGTTGTTTGGGATTTGTATAAGGCCCTATATGCTTGATATTCCTTTAGATTTATGTTTTGGATGTTGAGTAGGAAGCATGCCTTTAGATGTTGTGGATATTTGAGCTATGCTTGATTGAGCTATGCTTGATTGAGCTACTTTAAATGCTTGAATGATTGTGATTAGTATGCCATTGATGATGTATGATTTCTATTTAAGGCTTGGACATGTTTAGAGTCAGCCAAAGTGTCATAAGTTGGACCTAGATGTCATTACAGGCCTTTGCATACCAGTACGAGTACCTTGGTTTTGGTACGCGGGGTCTAGTGAGGCTCAGGGCTGCAAAATTATTCAAAGGGTATCGGTACACCTAGCACTGTATCAGTACACCCTTTTGCCACTAGAATTTGTGTTACGAAAATATTTCTTAAGGGATCGGTATGGGAGTGGCACAGTATTGGTACCGGTTTATCCTATACATCGTATCAATACGTGAATGCACGTATCGATACGCATAGCTATTTTGTTAGTTAGGCTGTATTAATACGGTCATTTTGTATCGGTACGCAGTGGTGTTTTGTGTTGTTCCTTGCTTGCTAAAGTTTGAAATTATGCATTTTAGTCCCTGAATGTTGTGTATGCAATTATATGAGTTTGGATGCTTATTTTAAGCTAGAAATTGACACGCGTGCATGAAATCTTATTAATGAAGGATTGGTAACTTGGAACTTGGTTAAGTCCTTGTAATTTTTAGAAATTACATTTTGGTCCCTAAAGCACATGTTTAAGCAATTGAATCCTGTTTTGAAATTTAATTGCTTGATGTTGTATCTGCTATTGCATGTTTACCTTATGATCTAAATCAATACATTTAGATAAGATAAAAGAAAAAAATGCACCCGGTTTAGGTTATTAGTTCGTGTTTGCTCTGACAAACCTGATGTAGTCCTTGTAACTCAGTTTCGACTAGGCCGAGTTAAGGGGGTTACATTTGTTGGTATCAGAGAAAAGATAAACCTAGATTTATGAAAAGTTGGGATGTTTTTTATAATTGTTCATTATTGTTTGCTATGCACGGTGATTGTTTATACGTATGGTGATTGATATATACTTTGTTGGGGTATTTTTAGGATACATTGCCTTATTACTATAGTTATGAAATGATTTTGATTTGAAATGTAAGTCTTGGATCCTTACTTGAAGCTGGCTTGATTGTTTTGTTTTGGTGTAATTATCATGCTTTAGATACATTTTTATATGATGCCACCAAGGAGAGATTTGAGATCGAGCATGAGTGCTACTGTCGTAGGGTAGGGGGATAAGGAGAATGCCATACCTCCTAGAGGTTTTCCATCTCCTCTGCCTAATCCACCTGAGGGAGTGTAGCAAGTACCACCTGCATTACCTAGTCCGGTGTACGGTGATATGACGTTTTTGATATAGGCAATGACTAGAGCATTTCAAGCTGTGATGGCTAGAGTCCATGTACCTGCACCAGCACCGGTTGTCGCTACTAATTTGGGTTTGCCGTTAAAGCATTTGCATAGTTTGAGAGGAGTTGAGTTAAGAGGGTTGGCACCCGAAGAGTAGCTTGCCAGTATGGATTAAATTTTGGATCAAATAGGGTACAATAATGTCTGTAAGCTAGGATGTACGGTGTACCTATTGTAGGATGATGCATATAGTTTGTAGACTTCTATTATTACGGGTAAGGAACCTGGTGATGTGACATATGAGTTCTTTCAAGCTGCATTCAAAAGGAAGTATCTGGAAATTAAATACTTGGATGGAAAGAAATGTAAGTTCATGGCCTTGGTTTATGGCATTATGTCCGTATCTGAGTATGAGGTATAATTTGTGAGGATGAGTCAGTATGCGCCTGAGTTGGTGCCAGATGAGAGGCATCGTTGTGACCGATTCTGTTATAGATTAGTATAAAATGTGTTGGTTACATGGACGAAGGACATTGAGCAAAACCTGGGTTTATCTTTTCGCTCAGGAGGTTCTGGCTTTGAGAAGAGAGCTGTGGATTTTGGTTTCAGTGGTGGTCAATTTAAGAGACACAGTGATAGGAGGTATCACCCTGAACAAAGACAAAGCGAAAGTAATGCTGGGCAAGGGTTGCAGGGTCAGAGTACCCAGGTTAGAGCATTTCATAATACCTGTTGGGTATGTGGATTGTGAGATCACATGAGACGAGATTGTCCATGTTTGGTTAGGGAGGGGTAGGCTCTTTCATCTATTGTTGCTAATTCTTGTTGGAGTTATGGATCTAGGATCATTTAAGATGTGATTATCCTTTGTTGGTTAAGGATAGACAGACACCTATATCTATTGTTGCACCATAGAAAGGTTGTGGGCACAGTCGAGGTAATTTCCAGCAAAAGAATAAAGGTCAGAAAACTGTTTCTTACACAGTAACGGTTTAACCTAAGGGTGGTGGACCTACGAGGATCTATACTCATCGCTAGGGGAGGAATGACAGTGATGTGATTACAGGTACTTTTACCTTGCAGTCTATGTCATTACTTTCTCTGATAGATTCTGGTTCTACGTATTTATATATTTTGCAAGAGCATGCACATTTGCTTAATATACCGATAGAACTGTTAAATGAGGGTATGCAAGTAACTATCTCTTTTGGAGAGACGGTTGTTACTAGGAGGTTGTATGGGAGATATCCTTTGAAAGTTCAAGGTCACGTGTTTGCGGCTAATTTAATAGAGTTGTCGTTTTATAGTTTTGATGTGATCTTGGGTATGGATTGGTTATCGGAGCATAGGGCTGTGGTTGAATTCGTAACCAAGCTAGTTTTGTTGAAACTTACTGATGATTATGAAGTGGTGGTTGTAGGTGAGAATGTTAAGTTCTTGTCCAATATGGTTTTAGCTTTGTAAGCGCAGAAGTTGTTGGAGTTTGGGTGTCAAGCATATCTGGCTTATGTTATGAACCCAGATATGAAGGAGGCATGTGTTCAGGATATCCGTACTGTTTGTGATTTCCCAAGGGTGTTTCAGGATGAGTTACCTAGGTTACCGCTAGATAGAGAGATGTAGTTTTGTATTGAGATGTATACAGATACAGCTCCAGTGTCGATTACACCGTATCGTATGGCACTAAAAGAGTTGAAGGATTTAAAGACACAAATTTAGGAGTTGTTGGTCGTGGTTTCATCCGACCTAGTATGTCATCGTAGGGTGTACCAGTGTTGTTTGTAAAGAAGAATGATGGCACATTGAGGATGTGTATTGATTATCGGCAACTGAACAAGTTGATGATTAAAAATAAGTATCATTTGCCATACTATCAATTCTAAGGTGCTACGGTGTTTTCTAAGATCAATTTGAGATCTAGATACTATCAGTTAATGGTTAAGGATAAAGATGTACCGAAGACTGCTTTTCACACACGATACAGGCATTTTGACTTCTTAGTGACGTCGTTCGGGTTGATGAATGCTCCTACAGCTTTTATGGATATGATAAATAGGGTATTTCATAAATTTTTGGACCAATTTGTAGTGGTGTTTATTGATGATATTCTCCCGTACTCTTGTACCGAGGATGATCATGATCGACACTTACGAATTGTGTTGCAAGTTTTTTTTGGATAAACAGTTGTATGCCAAGTTGAGCAAATATGAGTTTTGGATTAAAGAAGTGGTCTTTTTTTGTCATGTTGTTTCGACGAAAGGTATCCATACGAATTCGCAAAAGATTGAGGTGATTGTGAATTGGAAGCAACCTAAGTCAGTGACGGAGGTTCATAGTTTCTTGGGGTTGGCAGGTTATTATCATCACTTTGTGAATGGATTCTCAAGTGTTGCTGCTCCGTTGACTAAGTTGTTACAAAAGGATGTACATTTTGAATAGACAAAGTATATACAACAAGCTTTTGAGAAGTTGAATGAAGCTCTGACGCAAGCTCTGAGCTTAATTCAACCAGAGTTAGGAAAATAGTTTGTGGTTTATAGCGATTCAGCATATCTTGGTTTAGGGTGTGTGCTGATACAAGATGGGAAAGTTGTGGCTTACGCATCGGGGCAGTTGAAGGTGCACGAGCGCAATTATCCTACGCATGATTTAGAGCTTACCACGGTGGTGTTTGCGTTGAAGATTAGGAAGAATTATCTATATGGTGAGAAGTGTGTTGTGTATACGGATCATAAGAGTTTGAAGTATCTGATGTCGCAAAAGGAGTTGAATTTTAGGCAACGCAGGTGGTTGGAGTTGCTTAAGAATTATGACTTGACAATCGAGTATCACCCGGGCAAGGTAAATATTATGGCTGATGCTTTGAGTAGAAAAGTGGTTGTTGAGTTGAAGGTTATGTTTGCAAGGTTGAGTGTGATGTGGGATGGAGGGTTGGTGGTCGAGTTGCTAGTGAAGCCATCTTTGTCACAGTTGATTAAAAAAGTAACCTTATGATGAGGTATTGGTACCGCGTGTTAAATATATCATGGATAGAAATTTGACGGATTTTCACTTTAACTATGATGGGGTGTTATGTTTTAAAGATCGGATAGTGGTGCCTAGTGATGATGAGTTAAGGCATACCATTTTGACCGAGGCTCATGCTAGTCTTTTTTCTATGCATCCGGTAGTACCAAGATGTATCGAGGTCTAAACGAAGAGTACTATTAGGTGGGTTTGAAAAAGGATGTGGCTGATTTTGTTGCTAGATGTATGGTGTGTCAGCGTGTTAAGGCTGAGCATTAGTTTTCGTCCAAGTTGTTGCAACCGTTGAGGATCCCATAGTGGAAATAGGAGAGGATCACCATAGATTTTGTGTCGGGGATACCTTTGACACTGACTAAAAAGGATTCCATTTGGATGATTGTTGATTGGTTTACGAAGTGTGTACATTTTCTGTCAGTGTATATGACATATACCTTAGATAGGTTGGGGGATCTTTACATTGCTAAAATTTTGAGGTTGCACGGGGTGCCTAAATTGATTGTTTTAGATAGGGATCACGGTTTACATCATGGTTTGGGGAGTGTTTGCAGCGAGATTTGGGTACTCGCTTGAATTTCAGTACTTCGTATCATTCTCAGACGGATGGTCAGTCTGAACATGTGATTCAAACCTTGGTGGATATGTTGAGGTGTTGTATTATTGAGTTCCAAGGAACTTGGGAAAGACAGTTGCCTTTGGTGGAGTTTGCGTACAATAATAGTTATCAGGCAAGTATAAAGATGGCACCATATGAGGCCTTGTATGGTAAGAAGTGTCGTATGCCTTTGCGTTAAGCTTAGGCTAGGAAAAAGTTTGTTTCCATGCCTGATATGTTGAAAGATACGGATGAGAGGGTGAATTTTATTTGTGATCACTGAAAACGGCCTCGGTTAGGCAAAAATCCTACGCGAATTTGAAACATAGGGAAGTTGAATATGCGGTTGGTGAAAAAGTTTTCTTGAAGGTTTCACCTTGGAAGAAGGTATTGCTCTTTGGGCATAAAGGAAAGTTAGGTCTGAGGTTTATTGGACCGTATGAGGTGTTGGAATGCGTAGGCCCTGTGGCTTACCGACTGAGTTTGCCTCCCAAGTTGGAAAAGATTCATGACGTGTTTCAGGTATCCATGTTGCGGATGTATCATTCAGATCTATCGTATATGATGCCAGTGGAAGATGTTGATTTGCGACCGGATTTATCATATGGTGAGGAGCTAGGGGGATCCTGGACTTCAGTAGTAAAGTTCTTTGTGGTAAGATGATTGAGCTTGTTAAAGTGTTGTGGCGACATCGCGGCATTGAAGAGGCCACGTGGGAGAGTAAGTCGGACATATAAGAACAATTTTCGCATCTATTTCTATCAGGTAAATTTTGAGGACGAAATTTCTTAAGTGAGGGAGAGTTGTAATGCCATGGTTTTGGGCCTAGGTGTTTGCCAGGGCGAATAAATGGTCCGATGGACCGTATTAGAGGATTCAGGTTGATTTTGGGATTAATTTGAAATCAATATTTTTAAAAGAGTTAAAAATATGGGAAAATATGGTAAAATATTTATTTAACATATATAAGATTTTGGTGGAATCAATTTTCGAAACTGAGTTTTGGAAAAGTGACATTTTGGAAAGGTGACCAAAATGTAAAAATAGAAAATCTATTTTCTAGTGACTAAATTGTAAAGGGTAAAAACTTTGAATATTTAAGAAGCTATTTGCCTAAAGTCTAATATCAGACTTTCTCATTAATTGGTTATTTTAAAAAGGTTTTAAAAGGGCATAAATAGGCTTGGAAAATTAATTTTATAATTGATTTTCAAAGCAAACTTTACGTAACTAACTTTTATCTAAAAGATTTTCTCTCAAATTCTCTCCAGCGAAACACTCTTTTCTTATTCAAAATTCTAAGGTAACTTCTTGATTTCTTCAATCTTTTGTTTTCAAATGAGTTCTTCATTGTTTTCTATCAAAACCTTATTGTTTTAATCTTGTTTTCTCATGTAAATCAATCCAATTAAGGGGAAAGCCCACATTAGAGGTGAGATTCATTCTTCTCCTCTAATGAATAGTTCTTTATTGAAATTCCCAAGTTATTGATCCTTTATATATGTTTTCTAATGAGTTTTAATGATTTAATTAGGGAAAATTGGTTAAATCAAGGGTTAATTGATGAGATTGATTGATTTTCGTATTGGATCTATTTTGTTATGTTCTTGAATGGATGAGAACATGTTTTTGATGTTTTATGATGTTAATAAGTTGGTTTTAACATTGGAATCCCGAAACTAAGTGAATCTCTAATTTCCTAGTTTGTTAGTTATGAGTTTTTGAGGAGTTGTAGATGTTTAATGAATGCTGGAGGCATAAGGATGTTGTAAATATTTTTTGGATGTTAATTGATGGATCAAACCTTCAGGTTTTGGCTGGGTTAAGTCTAGAAGGTGTTTGATGTTGTTTTCGGTTGTTGTGGAGGGAAATCGATTTGAGATTGTTGAGGATTTTTGTGAATTGATGTTTCTAGGTTGCTGAATGCATTTTGATGCATTGAATCCTCTATTTTTGTATGGTTAAAATAGGGGAGGTTGATCCTCAAGCTTGAGGTGAGGTTTCGGAAGCCTTGGAGGCTTAGATTCGCACCGGCAATCAAAGTTTTGCATAGTCGGTGATTGAAGTAAGAAGGTTGTTATAGGAGTTTAAATTCAGCTTTGAATTGGTTTAAGGAATTTTCTTTCTTTTGTTATGGGAGTTTTATATTGTTTTTTTAAACGCTGGTTTATACATGGTTTAAAGTAATTATTTTTGAAAGGATTGCATTTGGAAAATGGTTCATTTTTGATATACTTCTTAATGCATTGATGTTTTAAATGTTTTTGTTATCGGATATAGTTGGTCGGCCATAAGAGTGCACTATAAAAGTCATCTTGGATGTTGAGGGGTTTATGTGTACCAAAAACTCCATCCAAGTACCCTAACGGTTGAGGGGTTATATGGTACTGAAAACTCCCGTTAGTGGATTGTGCATCTAACTGATGATTGGGTTGTGATTGTACCTTGAATTCTGGTTGAGGTTGCATGAAGTGTTAAGAGGACACTTGTTGAATCCGTGTATTTGATGTAATATTTTGTAAAGTGAAAATTGGTTTATGATCAATTGAAAGCTAATATAATCAATGATGTATCGTGTTGATGGATTATGTTGTATAATGTAGGTTTATACATGTTTTACTCTTTAAGCCTTGCATATGGGTTGTTATGCATGGGAAAGCTTAAATTGAGTGTAGCAAATGGTATTTTGTTGTTAATCCAAGATACATGTTGCATATGGTTTAATATGCAGTTTTGGAAATGTTACGTGCATATATTTTGCAAGGCATGATGTTTTGAAAGATGTTTAAAAGTGGTTTTCAAAGTGTTTTGAGTGACCTGTTTAAAATGCATTGATGGTGGTTTGTTTAGGAGCACTCCTCACTAAGCCTAGTGTGCTTACGCTCTCTTTTTCCATCAATGCAGAGAATTAAAGGTAGGAGGCAGCGAGCAAGCAAAGGGGATTCCAAGGACTTGTGCTTTTAAAAGTATGGTTTTGATCTAGACTTGTAGTAATAAAGGCAATGTGGTTAATTGTCATTTGGGAGGGTTGTTTTGCTAAAATCCCTACTTGTGAAAGTTTTAATTGTAGTTTGGGATTTGTATAAGGCCCTATATGCTTGATATTGCTTTGGATTTCTATTTTGGATGTTGAGTAGGAAGCATGCCTATAGATGTTGTGGATATTTGAGCTATGCTTGATTGAGCTACTTTAAATGCTTGAATGATTGTGATAAGTATGCGATTGTTGATGTATGATGTCTACTGAAGGTTTGGACATGTTTAGAGTGAGCTAAAGTGTCATATGTTGGACCTAGATGTCATTAGAAGACTTCATGTACCAGTACGGGTACCTTGGTTTTGGTACGCGGGGTCTGGAGAGGCCCAGAGCTGCAAAATTATACAAAGGGTATCGGTACGCCTAGCCACCATATCGTTACGTCTTTTTGTCACTGAATATGTGTTAAGAAAATATTTCTTAAGGGATCGGTACGGGGGTGGCACTATATTGGTACGAGTTTATCCTATACACCGTATCGATACGGGAATGTACATATCGACACGCATAGGCATTTTGTTATTTAGGCCATATCGATACGGTCATGTATGTATCGGTACACATTGGTGTTTCTTTAGGTTTCTACCTACTGTAGTTTGAATATTGTGCATTTTAGTCATTGAATGTTATGTATGCAATTATATGAGTTCAGATGCTTGTTTTAAGCTGGAATTTGGCATGCGAGCATGAAATCTGATTAATGAAGGATTGGTAACTTGGAACTTGGTTAGTCCTTGTAATTTGCAAAAAATACATTTTGGTCCCTGAAGCACATGTTTAAGCAATTAAACCCTATTTTGAAATTTAATCGCTTGTTGTATCCGCTATTGTATGTTCACCTTAGGATCTAAATCAATACATTTAGATAAGATAAAAAATGAACCCGGTTTAGGTTATTAGTTTGGGATTGCTTCGGTAAACCTATTGTAGCCCTTTTAACTTGGTTTTGGCTAGGCCAGGTTAATTGTGTCACAAGATCAATATGTCATCGATAAATACCACTATAAATTTATCAAGATAGGGTCTAAAAACCAGGTTCATGAGATCCATGAAAGCAACCAGTGCATTGGTTAACCCGAAGGGCATCACCAAGAATTCGTAGTGGCCATACCTTGTACGGAAAATAGTCTTGGGTACATCACATTCTTTGACCTTCATCTGGTAATACCTAGACCTTAAATCAATATTGGAAAAGATGCTGGCATCCTTAAGTTGGTCAAAAAGATCATCGACCCTCAGGAGAGGATACTTATTCTTGATAGTCAACTTATTCAATTGTCGATCGTTAATGCAAAGACGCATAGATCCATTTTTCTTCTCAACAAAAAGGACCGAAGCTCTTTAAGGTGAGGACTCGGTCGGATGAGACCATTACTTGACAAGTCTTAAATTTGGGCCTTGAGCTCCTTGAGTTCTATCAGAGCCATTCTGTAGGGTGTAATAGAAATAGGGTTGGTTCCAAGTTGCACCTCAATTCCAAACTCAACTTCCTAGGTGGGTAGCAAACTCGAAAGTTCACCGAGAAACACATCAAGAAATTATTTTACGGTTTCGATGTCTTGAAAAAATGTTTCCTCCTTGTTCTTGCCTTCAATGGCATACAACAATGGATTACTACCTCTAGAGTTAACGAGAGTTATGCTCTCCTTGCTGAGACCTCAGAGATACAACTTCTTCTTACTACAATCTACCCAAGCTTGGTGCTCACCGAGCTAATCAAGCCCTAATATAACATCAAATTCATGGATAGGGAGAGCCATAAGGTTAGCCAGGAAAGGAATCCCTTGAATTATTAGGGGACAATTCTTGTATACTAAACTAATTGCAACACTATCACCTAATGGATTTGTTACTGTAATCTTAATAGCTATAGGCTCAGATCGTAGCTTAAACTTCTTTATCAATACAATGCTTATAAAGGAATGAGTGGATCCAGGATCTATCAATGCATAAACAAGATGAGAATGTATTTCATTGGTACCTGTAATGATATCTGGATCATCATCATGCTCTCTTCTCCTCACATGATATATTTGAGCAAAAGCCTTGGATTCTTGTCGATTCGAGGTCCTTGTAGAGCCACTAGGTCTCCCTATAGCTCCCGATGCAGTTTGCTTCTGCCCATTACTCTTGAAAGATTGTGCAGGTGATGCCGGGGTGACTGGTACGGTAGCCTTAGAAGTGTTCATAGGACAATCCTTGATGAAATGACCTTGCTCACCATAATAAAAACAAGCCTCAGTCTATTTACTGCACTGACCTGTTGGATGCCTTCTCTAGCAATAGGTGTAAGTAGGATACCAAGATTCTTGACCCAAACCTCCAGTAATTCCAATGGATACTGTCCTAGCAACAGACTGCGACATAGTTGGTGGCCTTGAAACGTTGCAAGAACGAGAAGGCTGTTGATAGTATTGCTGCTTAGGTCCATGTGACCTTCCGTTCTTGTGGGGTAATGGAGGACAAGAATCATCTCGGGGCCTCTTATCAAAACTAGATGACCCGCCATTCCTTTGAGTTTTTTGAGTAGTTTTAGTAGCAATGGCTCAATTTACGAGCTCTTGGAAATAAATGATACCTAGAATAGTAAACAAAGGACAAAGTTCATCACTAAGCCCTGTGATAAGCATCCCGTAGTTTTCTTCTTCTTTCTTGACGTACTCAACTTCATACATAGAGTATTTGCAGAAGTCGTGGATGTACTGCTCTACTGAACTTTCACCTTGTTTAAGATGCAAGAAGATGTCTCGCCTTTCAGCTAGATAAAAATCACTCATGTATTTCTTACGGAACTCCTTTAGGAAGAATTCCAAGGTGACAACTTCCTCTGAGACGGTGAGAGTGGTTGTTTCCCACCAATGTAAGGCTTCATCAGCAATCAGTGAAAGAGCACACTCCAACTTGTTCTCGTCAGAACACTGTAATTGCTTATTCAATATCCTTAACATTTTATCAAGCTAGTATTTAGCAACCTCCAGGTTATCGCTTTCTTTGCCAGTGAACACATAAGCTCTATACTTAGCGATCTTGTCAATAGCAGCTCGAGACATAGAGGTAGCAGCCATAGAAGATTGTGCTGCCTGCTCAGTCCTTAGAGTAGTCATGAATTGCTTGAACATCTTTTCCATGGTTCTGATAGCACTCAAACTGAGCAGTTTGGGCAAAGGATTCAGGATTTGGTACGTTCTGTTGAAATTCTTGAGGATTGGGAGGATCTCCCCCTTATCTCCTCACCATGAGTCGAGGAGTCGGTGGAACGCTCAACATTTTGGTGAGCTTCGTTTGACTCAGACATGATTACTATATAAAGAAAAAGATCAGATTAGCTACAAGTCATAATATACACAATAACTCCTAGGTGGCATATGCAATGCAATGACCACACAATAGGCTTCAGTTTAGTCCTAGAATTGACTAAACTCTATCTTTGATACTATAATTGTAACACCCCTTTCTGGTCTGGAAGGAAACCAGGGCGAAGATGCTAACGGTTAACGATAACGGTGATCGGTATAGTAATTCTGATGATTCAATGACAATTCGATGGTACGATGCAATGATTCAATATAACTATGCAATGAAACAATGATCTTAAATTGGTTCGATACAATAATTATCTTTTTAAGGACCAAACTATAATTGTTATAAATTAAAGGCCCTTTTCAGAAATTAAACTTACTAATACGAAATTCAACTTATAAATAGTGAGCAGGTAAATTTTCATACCATTCAGAAGTCATTTACCTAGTTAGTTAAGCCATTTAATAAATGGTGACCATTTCGTGATTTACCAGACTCATTCTCAAAACTTTTAACTAACTTACCTGTACCGATATCGAAACTCGAGAGGTCATACCGATATGCCATGCTTGATTCGAGTATCACCAAATTCTAGTGACCAATATGTGTACCGATAAGCATAAACCAGTATCGATACGCACTTAATATCATCATTAATGTTCCTTTCAAACTTAAAATAGGTATTAGCCCCTAATTCCCAAATTGATTGAACAGTGGTACCAGTACGGTCCCACATGTACCGATACGATGCCACAATAAAATTCTAGTGTTAAATACCCGTACCGATACGCCCAAGGTAGTATTGATATGCCATGTTGACCAATGTTGACCTGGTCCAAAAATGCATACTCGTACTGATACGCCTTCACCCGTATCGGTACGACAGGGTCTGTAATAACAAATTATGTTCAGTTTTTATCCATTTTAGCCTGTCAAATCATGTCCAAATTTCATGAAACTTCACCAACAACCTTGCTTAGTCCCAAACTATCATCGCATAAAGTTTTAGGTCAAAATGAATCATTTTACTATATTTTTACTTTTAGAGACAAATAAGCATATTTTACTAACTTTTAATATACTCATAGGTCCATTTTATCTTTAGCTTAAGCATACACATAACCATCATTTATACATATCAAAATGGGTCATTTATGCATACTTAGACCCTATGCCACCATTCTAGGAGTTTATAGACGAGAAGGACATTACATAGTCTTGTAGAGTGACTTGCAAAACTTGCTCTTTTCCCGGTCCTTGCAGCTTATACTCCTTAACTTGAAATGCTTGAAAATGAGATGCATTAGGCTTATTTAGCCTAGTGAGGTAGTCATTAACAATACTATGAACAATATAATGAATGCCAATAATATCAATGATAGTATTTCAATGTATATAACATCTCAAATCATCCTTAATAATGATTTCAACAACTTTAACCCTTGGATCGATATGAGATAATGGATACGTGAATTCCCATCCAACATTTCCAAATCAATGAGTGGTCAAAATCCTACCAACATCGCCAAAGGACCAATATCATACACATCCCGCAAACATCGCCAAATAGAGCCTTAGCTCAAGGACCGTAGTCCACTCTGTACCAATGAGCTCATGAATTCTATGGCATGCCAATTGTATCCAATGTCCATTCGAATCCAAGGTCCAGTAGTTAGGCCAATAATAATGACAAAATTCAATATCAGTACAATGTTCAATGTCAATAACAATGATCAATGCTTGCCTTGTTCAATGATGACCATATAGGTCCTTGTCAATACAATGATTTTATCAATATGATGATCTTGCCAATGCAATATTCTTATCAATACAATGATCTTGTCAATGCTATGGTCAATAATCAATATGCGTGTTTATGAATCTCAATAGTATGTCAATAGGGTCAATGGTAATATCAATGATCAATATGTATTTCAATGGTGACAATATCAATACTATGATTCAATAATCAATGTTTCAAAGCAATAAGCTTACCAAAGCTTACCAATATAGCTTTCCATGAGGTTTTGATCTGACCATACCTTGTAGGGATGATGACAATGCAATAATCAATGGACAATGAAATAGGGAAGGCACCTAGCCATTCCCGAGACTCCGACTACACTCACCGATACTCCCAAAGCTTTTAGAGCTCTTGAATGATTATTCCTTTATTTCTTGACTTGTTAGAATCTGGTGGATTTGGTGGTTCTTCACCTTGATCTTTTTGAGCTATAAATAATCAAAATTACACTAATTTCAATAACAATAACAAATTCATAGCAATTTTTTGCCATGAAATTCAATAAGAGTCAAGCCTTGATATCCCTAGAGAATTTCTAGGGTTCTTACTTCTTGAACATGGAGTTAAACATAGATTAGATTGTGGAATCGATGAACCAATAAGGGGCTATAGCTTACTCGATCGATAGCTATAAATTAGGATTAAGAAACTTAAGAAAAACAAAGCTTGGATCACTTTCTAATGGAGGTGCTTGCTTGCCAATAGCTAGAGGAAGAAGATGGTGATGAAGGTGCTTGCTCTTTTTCAATGATCGGTAAGTTTCATCTTTCAATCTTTTTTTCCTATTTCAATCCCTTGTAATAGCTAGGCTTTCCTTCACTTGAAGGAAACTAATCCAAACAACCCACGTAAGTGGTGATTAAGCTAGAAGAGAGGTTAATCGTAGGGTTAGTCCCCTACCTTTCCATACTTTACACTTTTGTCCCAATAGTTCCAATTTTCACAATTTGATCACTAAGCTATGTTTTAATGTTTTCAATATGGTCCTTAATCCATAGCATGCTTAATTGGGGTTTAATACTTGGATAATTGACCACTTGGTCAAAGGTCATCGCAATGTTTGACTTTCTGATGTTGAATTTTCGATTATCAAAATCCAATTCTGACTAGACCAGTTTATAGGGTGTTGCAGGATGTGTCAAAAAAATTCGTTAAATATTCAAATATTTGAACTTAAATTTGAACAAATCTGTTTGACTTGACTCGACTCGAAAAAATTTCAAATAAAGTTTGAATTATAAAGCATGCTAAAAGGGTAAACTTGCCTCTGTAGTAAACCCAAATCAACAATGTTGTCCCTGCTTTTTTTTTATCAATTTTGTCCTCGAAGTCATTTAATTGCATCCATTTTCCCCTTTACCAACGTTGACCATTAACATTATATAGGTTTTTAGATGTTAGACAGGTTGGTCAGACGGCTCGGGAGAACCAAAATAAGCAATTCGAGCTAGTTTTGGGAATTTAATCTTAATAAATTGTTTTTGGCTAAAATAAAATATGGAAAATGCTAGAAATATTTAAGTAATATTATAAGATTTTTGGTAAATTCAATTTGAAGAAATTAAATTGGATTTTGGGATATTTTGGTTCGGTGACTAAAATGTAAAGTTTTCAAAACTGTTTTTGGTGACTAAATCGTAAAAGGGTCAAAACTTAGAATCTTTAAGGAGATAATTAACCAAACTTTTTATCAGATTTTCCTTTAATTTTGGCTATTTTAAAAAGGTTCTTAAATGGTTTTAACAATAAAATAAAATAGAATTAATAAAAAGGATCTTTAATTCCACGAATCATTTCTCACGTAACTAATTTTGCTATCACTTTTCTCTCAACTTTATCAGCAGCCAAACTATCAAATTCTTTCCAAAATTTCCAGGAATCAATCTATTTTAATTTCCTTTTGATTTTCTACTTGATTTCTTTGATTCCTACAACAAAATCTACTTGGATTTCAACCCATCTTTGCCAATTAAGGGAGAAATCAACAATTAGAGGTGATTTTCCTTTCTCTCCTCTAATTAAAGGCTATTTAATGAAATTCCCAAGTTCTTGATCCTTTACAACTAAATTTTGTTATGTGTTTATGATTTAATCAAGATTTTATGGATTAAATTATGTTTTGATGATAAATTGGAAGAATATTGTTATGGATCTATTTTGCCTTGATTCTAATTGTTTTAGACACTTAAGATATGTGTTTTAATGTTAAAGGGAGAAATTTATTAAAGAAAACCTGAAACTATGTGAATTGTTAATTTTCTAGGTTGTATATAGTTAGATTTTGGTGCGATCTTCATGTTGTAGAGTTTCTGGAGGTATAATGGTGTAATAAGGATGTCAATTAATGTTGTTAAGATGTTAAAAGCAGTAGGTTTTGACTGGGCTTTGTTTAGATGAAGTTTGGGGTGATTTCGGTTGTTTTAGAATGGCATTTGATGGTTTTCAGTGAGGCAAAGTGGTGCTTGTTGGTTGCTGGAAATTAGAGAGGCATGGAAGTGCATTAATCCTCTATTTTTGTTTTTGTAAATCAGGGGAGTTGAATCCTTTAGCTTTTGGAGAGGTTTTAGAGGCTTTGGAAGCTTAATTATGCGTCAGCAAGTGGATCTCTTGGTTGTCGGTGAGTGGAAACGTGTTATACTGCTTTGGCAAAATAAGTTTGAAACACTTATCTAAGCTCAAAAGTAAGTATTTGTTGATATCTCTCTCATTTTCGATTTGGCAAAATACAATTTCATGCACATGTTTATGATTTTGATTACCTACTGTTATATGCATATTTTAGAAATGAAAGATGTTGCAAGTGATCATATATAATGGTTATTGAAAATGGAATATGGTTTATGAAAGTATTTTGGGAATACTAGAATACATGATTTAATGTATTAGAAACTGGATTGGTTTGATGCATATGTAAAACAGTAAGGTAATGTGGTTTGAATATATTGGCAAGTGGATGAGGTTAAATGTTATCAGATATAGTTGGCTAGCCATAGGGTTTAAAGTGCACTGTAATAAGTCGCCTCATACGTGTCGAGGGGTTAATTGTGCCATTTTCTCTACCATGAGAACCGCAACGGTCGAGGGGTTAATTGTGCCGTTTTTTCCAACTGGTTGATTTATACATTATAACCGTTGAGGGCTACTCCAGTTTGAGGATGTATGTGAAGTGGTCGAAGGAACCATTTGGGAAATTTGTGTATTTTTATAAATTGAACGAAACTTGTTTTTGAGTCACTTGAAAGCCAATATATGAGATAATGTATCATGAGAAATGGATTATGTTTGTATAATATGGTTTATACATGAGTTGCTCTTTAAGCTTGCTATATAGAGGTTTTGACATTTGAAGCTTAAATTGATGTTGGAGATAGAATCCATGATACATGTGTTGTAAATGATTTAAATGTGCATATTTGGGCATATTTGAGAAGCATGAGATGATTTTGGAATGAACATTATAAATTTGTTTTGATATAAAATGGTTTTAAATGCATTGATGGGTGTTTTTGCGATTCACTCACTAAGCTTATAGCTTATGCTCTCTTTTCTCATCAATGCAGAGAAATAGGCTCTTTCGGACAACAAGTACGCAAGGGGAGATCCAAGGGTTGAGCCATTTTCAAAGTGTGGTTTTATAAATACTAAGTAGTAAGTGACCAAGTTGTATTTGGAAGGTTTATTTTGGACTCCCTGGTTGTACAAGTTATGTTTGATGTTTTGGACTTGTATGATGCATTTGTTGGTCTTGAGGGGTTGGGAAACAAATTGCATGCTTGCGTAGAGATCATGCCTATAGGATTTATGTTTGGATCTGATATGTTGTGTATGATCTTCTACCATGCTTCTATATCTGAGGAATTAATGTTTGAGAAGTTTTATGATGATTAGATGTTGATTGGAGTAAGTTAGATTGAGCCAAAGTGTCATATATTGGACCAAGAGATCATTACAGTTTAGCCCGTACCGGTACAGGTCCTCAAGGATCGGTACGCGGGGACCTGTCTCAACTTAATTTGGGCAAAATTGCCTTGTCGTACCGATACGCCTAGGGATCGTATCGGTACACGATGCTGAAATTTTAGCTTGGTGTTGGTACACAAGCAACCATACTGGTACGCCTTTTGGCTACTAAAATTCTCATTTTTGATTATTGCATGCTTGACCAATACGCTTGTAGACCGTATCGATAATCCTTTGAAATTTGAACCTGTATCGATACGGGGTGACAGTGTACTGATACATAATTAGTTAATTCTGTTAATATGCTTGCTGAAGTTTGATTCTTTGCAATTTAGTCTATATTTCTTGATCAAGCAATTAAATGAGTTTGGATGATTATTTTAGGTTGAAATTTAACATGTATATATGAAACCTGATTAATTAAGGATTGGTAACTTTAATTTCTAAGAATTCCTTATAATTATTTGTTTTTACAAATTGGTCCCGAAAAGGCTATTCTATACAGTTGGATGTCAATTCGACGCCCGATTGAGTTGTAATCTTCACCGTTACCAGCATGAGCATCTTAGGACTAAATAAAGCATTTAGATAAGATAAAACGGAAAAAAATGGACCATTTTTCTAAGGAAATCTTACGGGTTTGTTTCGGAAAACCCAATATAGCTTACTCGGTTCGGTTTGGCGTCTAGGCCAAGTTAAGGGGTTACAAAACCATTTCAATCTATTTATAAAAACACATTGAATACACGGATTTCCCAAGTGGTTCCTTCACCACTTCACATACATCCTCGAACTAGAGCATGGTACTACTACCCCTCAACGGTTATGATGTATAAATCCACTAGCGGGAGAATTGGCACACTCTTGACCCCTCGACCACATTGGTTCCTCATGGTGGAGCATGGCACACTCTTGACCCCTCAACACATATGAGGCGACTTATTATAGTGCACTTTAAACCCTATGGCTAGCCAACTATATTCGATAACTTTTAATCACGACCACTTGCTAATATACTCTATAAAACCATATTACCTCACTGTTTTACAAATGCATCAAGTCAAAACAATTTCCAATACCTAAAACCATGTATTCTAGTATTCTCAAAACTCTTTTCATAAACCATTTGTCATACTCAATAATCATCACATGTGATCATTTGCAACGTCTTTCATTTCTAAAACATGCATATAACAGTAGGTAATCAAAACCATAAACATGTTCATGATTGTATTTTGCAAAACCGAAAACGAGAGCGAGATCAACCAATACTTACTTTCGAGCTTATACAAGTGTTTCAAACTTAATTTAAACTCCCAAAAATCTTCAAACCTTTTAAAAGTACTAAACCATGTTTGCACTCACCGACAACATAATGCTCCACTAGCCGATGCAAAAACAAGCTTTTGAAGCCTTCGAAACCTCTCCAAAAGATAAAAGATTTGTCTCTCCTGTTCTACCCTCACAAAAACAGAGGATTGATGCATTTCCATGCATCTCTAAACACAACAACATATCTTCTCAACTTCGCCTCACTAAAAACCATCAAACGTTTCCTTAAAACATCTGAAATCATCACCAAACTCAACCTAAACAAAGCCCAACCACGACCTAACTATTTTAACATCTTAACATCATCAATTAACATCCAAAAACAACAATATAACAATCTTATATCTCCAGCAACCTTTCAACACCAAGATTACCTCAAAATCTAACTATTTACAACCTAGAAAATTAGCAATTCACTTAGTTTCGGGATTCCTTTTATTAATTTCTTTTCATAACATTAAAACATATCTTACAAGAGATCTAAATCAATTAGAATCAACACAAATCAGATCCATATCAAGATTCATCAAATTTCTTATCAAAACTCAATTAAAACCTTAAAATCATGATTTAATCATCAACACATAACAAAAATCAATTGTAAAGGATCAAGAACTTGGGAATTTTAGTAAAGAACCTTTAATTAGAGGACAGAAATGAAAATCACCTCTAATTACTGACTTTCCCCTTAATTGGCAAGATTTGAGTGAAATCCCAAAAAACAAATAAGATTTGGTGTAGAAATCAAAAGAATCAATTAGGAAATCAAAAGAAAATAAAAAGGAATGATTCCTGAGCATTTTAGAGTAAAATTGATAGTTTGGCTACTGAGAAAGTTGAGAGCAAAAGTACTTACGCAAAAAAATGAAATTGGTTATTAAAGATCCTTTTAATCAAATCTATTTTATTTTTATTTATTAACATTTTAAAAACTATTTAAAATAGCCTAAATTAAGCAAAAATCTGATTAAAAACTTTAGTAAATTAGCTCCTTAATGATTTTAATTTTTGACCCTTTTACGATTTAGTCACCAAAATAGTTTTGAAAACTTTACATTTTAGTCACCAGACCAAAATGTCCCAAAATACGATTCTATTTCTTTAAATTGAGTTTTCCAAAACCCTTAGAATATTAATTAAACATTTTCTAGTATTTTCCATATTTTGTTTTAACCAAAAACAATTTATTATGAACCAATTCTCGAAACTAGCTCGAATCACCTAATTCGGTTCCCTGAACCGTTTAATTGATCTAGCTAACATCTAGGACCAAATTCAGGGCGTTACAATTCATGTGGTTAGGACTTATCTACTCTATAATATTTATTTCTTTGATGTTTTATTATTATGTAGTAACCCATGTTCCTGTTTCATTTGCATATTCATTTAGTGTACTTCGCATCATACCTTATTGATATTCCGAAGCAAAAGTCAATCATTGATCATGAACCTTCGAGTAGCATTATCCAGCTCTAGGGCCTGCCGTTCTAATGTAGATGTCAGAAATGATTCCCTGAAGCTTGTTAAGTGTGAAAAAGTACTATATTTTCTACCCTTTTTACTCATATTATTGTTAGACTTAAGCCCATTTTAGTTGCATTTTTAGTCATACATGCATAGTTTTGTAGTTTCTCTGTCTGTTGGGCTTGGCCTTATGTTTTGATAGTTTTGTGGAGAAATCATTGCTATTTTTGCTCTATTTTGTGCAGGACGAGTTGTCGAGCCACTTACCGAAGGTTGCCCTGATAAGTTACGATAAAAGCTATTATCCCCAGGATTAATTCAAATGCATTGGATAAATATCCAGATTCGAATTCAAAAGCTGAGTTAGTTAGGGATCAGATCGCACGAATTTCACTCAATTGGACCACTTCCCCTCGCCTATTTAATGAGATCACATCAACACATCAGGGAGAGGATCGTGATAGAGAGATTAGATCAAAGAGGGGGATTTGTGCATAGCCATTAACACATATTGGAGGAGTTCATATTCTCTATTTCTTTTTATCTTGTATTGTGCGATCCACCCATGTTTGGGTTTTATTTATTGATGTTTTCTTTTAACCCAGCTAAGAAATAGATTAATTGGGCTTGGGTTATCAGGTTTCTGGTGTGTAAAGACGAATGATTTGTTTTGGCTTTTAATCTATAGATTCGGTGTTTAGCCATTCTTGATTCGTAATTTCACTTCAAGGAAACTTGGGAAAGGAACTTGAATGCATTTATTTATCTAGAGTCGGGAGAGAAAGATTCACGAAATGATTGGATACGGTTTCCATTTAAACAACCGTTGGTGGAAACTAATTCACTTTAGGAGTAAGGAATGGATTTCAGTGACTAAGAAGAGTGAAAAGATCGATGTTGTCCACCCAAGGTTAACATAGGGATGTATCTCTAAGGCTTGTACAATCATCAGTTATTCGGTTAGGGATAACTCAAGGGCATTGAAGAACGCTACGCCAAACATTGAATGGCAATTACTTGCCACAGAAGTTACTTGCCAAAACAATTACTAGCCACGAAAATACATCTGACAATCACACCACTACTCACGATAACCCAACCTATTCTCTCATATCGATTACCTCTTTCTATTTATTATATTCTAGTTTATTTTACTAGATATTTATCTTCATCTATCACCATTAATTCTATTTCCTTTTAGTGCAATAACATAAAAGTCAAAGTTTCACCAATCCCTGTAGATACGATCTTAATCTATACTATTACTTGCGACGTGTTCACTTGCACCGTTTGCGTTGTACTTAAATCACGCAACAAGTTTTTGGCGCTGTTGCCGAGATTGGCAATAACGATTTTATTTTTATTTTTTTGCACCTTTCTCTCTTCATTTATTTATTTTGTTATTTGTTTCAAGAGGCTAACATATTTGGTTTTGCGTCCATGTATGACCAGAGCGAGACCAACAACATAAGGCTACACACTTGAATCTGAGATTGAACAAGTTTTTCATAGAAGAAGGAGAGAGCTAAGAGCAGCTATGATAGATCCTATTGATCCAGTCGGCAATGAGAATGCCCTCAGCAATCAGAATGCCCATGGCAACCCAAATACCTTCAGGAATCAGAATGCTTCGGCAGGAGGCAATACAACTCTAGTAGAGCAACTTGTTCGTGTACGGAACATGCCCATTTCAAGATCACTTACTTCTAGACCTTGTTGATTTCAATCCAGGAAATATCACTCCTGAGATTCAAGCCGCACACTTTGAATTGAAGCCGATGATGCTTAATATGATCAATTCAATTGGCCAGTTTAGTGGCTCAGCAACTAAAGATGCCAGACAACATCTTAAATCATTCTTAGAAGTTTGCGATTCATTTAGGCAATAGAGAGTCCATGTGGATGTCCTGAGGCTAAAATTATTCCCCTATTCACTGAAGGATAGGGCAAAAACATGGTTGAATAGTATGCCATTCGGAACTTTAGAATCTTTGACAAATTGTTCTTAGAAGTTTGTGATTCATTCAGGTAACAGGAGTTCATGAGAATGTCCTGAGGCTAAAATTATTCCCCTATTCACTGAATGATAAGGCAAAAACATGGCTGAAGAGTATACCATCTAGATCTTTAGAATCTTGGACAGATATATGCCAGAGTTTCCTTGTCAGGTTTAATTTTACAAATATGATTGATAAATTGCGTAATGACATTATTTCTTTTCGTCAAACAGATGACGAATCCATATATGAGGCTTGGGATTGGTATAACGAGCTTCTATGCAAATTTCCCATGCTCAAATTCAGAGATTGGATGCAAGTAGTAATGTTCTACAATGGAGTCAACGTACCGACTAGGATGATGCTAGATGCCTCAACAAATGGCACACTCCTAGACAAGTCACATGAAGAAGCTTTGGAGATTTTGGACAGACTTGCCAACAATGATTACCAATTCCCAACCAGTAGAAAAGGAGTAGTGAGAAGAAATGCCATGACAAGTAAGCTTGATTCAATAGATGCTATCTCAGCACAACTATCTGCAGTAACCTACATGGTTAAGAACTTGCAGCGACCCAGTAACACACATAAGGTCAAGTTAGTATATTCATTTTGTGATTCTTGTAATGTTATCCATGATTCTTCTGAGTGTCCGCAGAAACTATAGTCCAGTTTTCATGTTGGAAACTACGACCAAAATAGCAATCCATATTCCAAAACATACAATCCAGCATAGCGGCAACACCCAAATTTTTCATTGAGTAACTAGAACAACTCCAACAATCAGACCTGTTATAACACAGAAGCATTAGGATTTCGGTAGAACATGCCACGAAAACAGTTACCGCAACAACAATCATCACCGGCTAGTTCTTTGAAAACCACTTTAAATGCTTTTATGCTTAAGACTAAATCTTATATGGCTGAGACTAGTGATTTCATTAAAAAGGCGGACTCCTTTATTAACAGAACTTAGATGATGATGCAGAGCCAATGAGCAATGTTGAAATCATTGGAGAAGTAGGTTGGCTAATTTGCCCAAATCTTAAGTGCAAGGCCACAAGGTATTTTGCCCAGCGACATTAAGGTTGTACGATGAACAAGCCATGAATAGTGTAAAGTGATCACCACCTGAAGTGGACCAAAGGCAAATGATAACCCTATCAAACCTGAGGATAATAGTCAGCCAGCAAAGCAGTCTTATGTACAAAAAAATGTACTGTACGACAATCATAGATGATGATCCTTCAGTAGTTGCCATGGCAAATCCACATGCCACGGCAAGTTCAGCTAACAATACCAAGCCAGATAAGACGAGTAAAGGCAAAGAGATCAAATTGCGACCACCATTCCCACAGAGGCTGAAGAGGTAGAAGCAAGTTCAAGAAATTTCTTGACATCCTGAAGCAAGTTCACATCAGCCTGCCATTGGTTTAGTCAACAGAGCGATGCCTAATTACGATACGTTCCTTAAAGACATTATTTCTAAACAAACAAGGCTGAGCGATTTTGAGATAGTTGCCTTGACAACAGGATGTATTACAATGTTGAATAACCGATTGCCACCCAAACTAAAAGATCCAAGCAGTTTTATAATACCTTGTGCCATTGGCAATCACTATGTCGAGAAAACATTATATGACCTTAGAGCAAGCAAAAATCTTATACCAAAAATCTATTTTCAGCGATTATGCATAGGGAAGGCGAGACCCACTATAGTCATGCTACATCTTGTGAACAGATCTTATGTTCATCTAGAAGGAAAAATTGAAGACATTTTGGTAATAGTGGATAAATTTATTTTCCCGCTGGTTTTATTGTTTTGGATTGTGAGTAGATTAGTTCACCCTCATTATTCGTGGAAGACCGTTCTTAGAAATAGGGATAACCTTGATCGATGTTGAGAGAGGATAGCTCACTATGTGGGTAAATGAGTAGCAAGTCACGCTCAATGTTTTTTAAAACCCTCAAGTATTCTGATGACCCAAAAGAACGCCAGATTATTTAAGCCACCACAAAATTCAACTTCGATGTGGAGGAGTATTGCCACGACAATTTCATTGCCGAGACTAAATAACCTAAGGAACTAGAATCAGACAACAAGGCACAATAAGAAACAAATTGGATTGTAAGTCAACCAGGTAAAAGTTTCAAATCTCTTGATTATTCAAGCAACGAACGTAAACATGATAAACCTTTCATTGAGAGACCTCCTATTTTAGAATTAAAACCATTTCCAAAGCAATTGAAATATGTTTATTTGGGAAAGGATAACACCTTTTCTGTGATAATTTCTTTTAAGTTGCAGTCTAAACAGGAAAAGAAATTGATTTACATGTTGGCATTGCAGAAAAAGGCAATAGGTTGGACAATTGCAAATCTGAAGGAAATCAATCCGGTAGTGTACATGCATAATATCCTACTAGAGGAAGGCCACACCAATTTTATTGAGGCTCAAAAGAGGCTTAACCCTACCATAAAGCAAGTCTTGATGAAGGAAATCATCAAGTGGCTTGACGCAAGTATCATATATCCAATTTTTGACAGCTCATGGGTAAGTCTGGTACAATGTGTAACAAAAAAGGGAGGTAGGACTGTGGTAAGTAATGAAAACAATGAACTCATTCCAACTAGAACTGTTACCGGTTGGAGGGTCTACATAGATTACCAAAAATTGAATAAGGCTACTAGGAAAGATCATTTTCCTTTACCCTTTATTGACCAAATTCTTAACTGTCTTGCAGGAAAATCCTTTTATTGTTTTCTTGATGGATACTCAGGCTATAACCAAATCGCCATAGCTCTAGAAGACCAGGAAAAGACCATTTTCATGTTCCCTTTTAGTATGTATACATTTAGAAGGATGCCATTCAGATTGTGCAATGCTCTAGAGACCTTCTAGAGGTGTATGATGATGATTTTCTTTGATATGGTCGATGATTTCCTAAAATCTTCATGGATGAGTTATCGCTATTCAGAGATAGTTTTGACAATTACCTCGACAATTTGGATAATGTCTTAGCATGTTGTGAAGAATATGACCTAGTTTTAAACTGGGAGAAATGCCACTTCATGGTGGATGAAGGCATCGTACTAGAACACAAGATCTCATCCAAGGGAATCGAAGTGGACATGGCTAAGGTGGACGTGATTGAGAAATTGCCGCCACCAAATTCAGTCAAAGGGATCTGAAGTTTTCTCAGACATTAAGGTTTTTATAGAAGGTTTATTCGTAATTTTTCTAAGATTTCTAAACCTTTGTGTAATTTTCTTGAACATGATGAAGCCTTCAATTTTGATGATTCTTGTGCCACGACATTTGAAGACTTAATGAAGCAGCTTGCCACGACACCTATCGTTGTTCCCCTTAATTTGTCCTTACTTTTTGAGCTCATGTACGACGCGAGCGAATTTGCTGTATGAGCTGTCTTAGGGTAATAGAAAGGCAAAATTTTCCATGTGATATACTACGCTAGCAAAAAACTTAGTGGTGCTCAATTGAATTACATCACTATGAAAAAGGAGTTGCTAGCATTAGTGTTTGCATTTGACAAGTTTCGTCCTTACTTGATTGGTACTAAGGTAATTGTTCACACTAACCATTC
Organism: Hibiscus mutabilis; assembly: GCA_019671005.1. Taxonomy (NCBI): domain Eukaryota; kingdom Viridiplantae; phylum Streptophyta; class Magnoliopsida; order Malvales; family Malvaceae; genus Hibiscus; species Hibiscus mutabilis. The sequence continues at coordinate 20,053,471 of CM033728.1, read as the reverse complement.
GGCAATTAAGTATTTGATTGCTAAAAAGGATGCCAAACCTCGTTTAATTCGTTGGATATTACTTTTACAACAGTTTGAAATTGAAATTAAGGACATGAAAGGAATAGAGAACCAAGTTGCCGATCACCTGTCGAGGCTTGAAGGGGCAATAAAGATGATGATTACTTGGAGATCCATGACATATTCCCGAATAAGCAGTTGCTAGTTGCCACGGTAACTCCCTGGTATGCCGATATAGTAAATTTTATCGTGAGTGGTATTTTACCTTATGACCTTACTTATTAGTGAAAGAAACGGTTCCTACATGATGCTAATCATTATTGTTGGGACGTGCATCTTTTGTTTAAACAATGTACAGATCATGTCATACTAAGATGTGTTCTCAAGGAGGAACAAAAAAATGTGCTTCTACAATGTCATTCATCACCCTATAGAGACCATTTTGGAGGTACTCACACAATGGCTGAAGTCTTACAATGAGGCTTTTACTGGCCAACTCTTTATAAAGATGCCCATGAATTCTACAAGAGGTGTTTTCAATGCCAACGAACAGGAAATATTTCAAGGCGGCATGTGATGCCATTGTAGAACATCCTTCAAGTAGAATTGTTTGACGTATAGGGCATCAATTTCATGGGGCCCTTCCCATTGTCATTCGACAATTTATACATCTTGTCATAGACTATGTGTCCAAATGGGTTGAGGTAGTTGCAGTTCCCAGAATTGATTCAAAGACCGTTGAACGATTCTTTTAGAAAAACATATTCAATGGATTTGGAATGCCTAGGGCAATTATCAATGATGAAGGCAAACATTTTTAAAATAAGCTTATTACCAAGATGTTACTAAGCTTTGGAGTGACTCACAAAGTTGCCATGGCATACCACCCGCAGACTAACAGGCAAGCCGAGATTTCTAGCCATGAGTTGTAATGGCCCGAATTTGAGCCTAGAAGTTAGCTAAATGGATTAGACGATTCAGGTGAACCAAATTAGTAAGTTCTATCTAGTTTTGGGAAATTAAATCGTAATAAATATTTTTAACACGAAATAAAATATGGAAAAATAGTAGAAAATGTTTATTTAATATATTGAGGGTTTTGGTAAACTCAATTTAATGAAATATGTCTGAATTACATAACATTTTGGTCTGGTGACTAAAATGTAAAGTTTTCAAAACCTTTTGGTGACTAGATTGTAAAAGAGTCAAAACTTAGAATCTTTAAGGAGATAAATACTAATATTTTTTATCAGACTTTTCCCTTAATTTAGGCTATTTTTAAATGGTTTTAAAATGTTTATTTAATAAAATTAAAATAGATTTGGTTAAAAAGGATTTTAAAAGGTGATTTACTTTTCTCACGTAACTACTTTTGCTCTCAACTTTTCTCTCAACTTTCCCAGCAGCCAAACTACCAATTTCACTCTAAAATGATTAGGAATCATCTTTTTTTGATTTCATTTTGATTTCTTAATTGATTCCTTTGATTTGTACATCAAATCCTATTTGTTTTCTTGGAGATTTCATTCAAATCATGTCAATTAAGGGAGCAGTCAACAATTAGAGATGATTTTTGTTTCTCTCCTCTAATAAAAGGTTCTTTACTGAAATTCCCATGTTCTTAATCCTTTACAATTGATTTTTCTTATGTTTTAGTGAATAAATCATGATTAAAAGGTTTTAATTGAGTTTTAATAAGAAATTTGGTAGATCTTGTTAATAGATCTGATTTGTGTTGATTCTAATTGATTTAGATCACATGTAAGATATGTTTTAATGTTATGAGAAGAGATTAAAAAAAGAATCCCGAAACTAATTGAATTGCTAATTTTCTAGGTTGTAAATAGTTAGATTTTGATGTGTTCTTGATGTTAAAAGGTTGCTGGAGATATAAGGTGATATTATTAGTGTTTTTAGATATTAATTGATGTCATTAAGATGTTGAAATTGTTGATTTATGGCTGGGCTTCATTTAGGTGGAGTTTAGTAATGTTTTCAATTGTTCTTAGAAGGCGTTTGATGGCTTTTAGTGTGGCAAAGTTGAGAATAGATGTTGATGGGATTAGAGATGCATTTTAATGCATTAATCCTATGTTTTTGTGTGGGTAAAGTAAGAGAAACAGATCCTTTAGCAATTGGAGAAGTTAAGGAGGCTTCAGAAGCTTGATTTTGCATCAGCAAGTGGAGCTTTGTGTTGTCAGTGAGTGGAAACATGGTTTACAGCTTTGAAAAGGTTTGAAAGTGATTTTGGGAGTTTAGATTGAGCCTGAAATGCTTGTCTAAGCTCAAAAGTAAGTATTAGATGATTTCGCTCTCAATTTTGGTTTGGCAAAGTTGATTTTCTCATGCCTATGTTTATGATTTGATACCTATTATTTATGCAGGTTTTGGGAAATGGAATATGATGCAAATGATATTATATTGATGATATTTGAGTATGAAAAATAATTTGTAAAAAGGATTTTAATGATATATAAATGCATGTTTAATTGCATTGGAAATTGGTTTGAATGATGCATATGAAAATTAGTGAGGTATCATGTTTAAAGTGGAATATATTGGCTAAGTGACTATGAAATAAATGTTATCGGATATAGTTGGCATGCCATAGGGCTTAAAGTGCACTATAATATGTCGCCTCATGTTTGTCGAGGGGTTAATTGTTCCATTTTCTCCACCAAGGGAACCGTAGCGGTCGATGGGTTAATTGTGCCGTATTCTCTCAGTGGTGGATTACGTATCACAATGGTTAAGGGGTTAGTTGTGCCGTTTTCTCCCATTGTAGATATTATACATCATAATTGTTGAGGGGTTAAATTGTCATTTGCTCCGGTTCTGGATGTATGTGAAGTGGTCGAAGGAACCACATGTGAAATTCGTGTACCCAATGTATTTTGATAAAGGAAAGGTTCTGTTTTTGGGTCACTTGAATGTCAATATATGAATTAATGTATTATGATGGATAAATATGTTTTGTATAATGAGATTTATACATGTTTCTCTCTTTAAGCTCTTGTAATGCGCTGAATTTGGGCCTAGATGATAAATGGATAGATTAGACGGTTCAAGAGAACCGGATTAGACAATTTGAGTTAGTTTCGGGGATTAAATTGTGATAAATCACTTCTGGCTTAAATAAAACATGGGAAAATGATAGAAAAAACTTAATTAATATTTTAAGTATTTTGGTAAATTCAATTTGAAGGAATTAAATCTGATTTTGGGACATTTTGGTCCGATGACTAAAATGTAAAGTTTTCAAAACTATTTTTGGTGACTAAATTGTAAAAGGGTCAAAACTTAGAATCTTTAAGGAGCTAATTAACCAAAATTTTTCATCTGATATTTTCCTTAATTTAGTCTATTTTAAATAGTTTTTAATTGGTTTTAAAGATTAAAATAAATAGAATTAATAAATATAGATTTTAATTACACAATTCATTTTCTCACGTAACTAATTTTGCTCTCAACATTTCTCTCAATTTTTTCAGCAGCCAAACTATCATTTTCCTTCTAAAATTTTCAGGAATCAATCACTTTTGATTTCCTAATTGATTTCTTTGATTTCTACAACAAAATCTACTTGGATTTCAACTAATCTTTGCCAATTAAGGGAGAAATCAATAATTAGAGGTGATTTTCATTTCTCTCCTCTAATTTAAGGTTCTTTAATGGAATTCTCAAGTTCTTGACCCTTTACAACTGATTTATGTTATGTAATTATGATTAAAACATGAATATGATGATTAAATTGAGTTTTGATATGAAAATTAGATGAACACTATTTTGGATCTATTTTGTATTGAATCTAATTGATTTAGATCTCTAATAAGACGCGTTTTAATGTTGTAAGAAGTGATTAATTAAAGAAATCCCGAAACTATGTGAATTGCTAATTTTCTAGGTTGTAAATAGTTAGATTTTAGTGCGATGTTGGTGTTGTAGAGTTATTGGAGGTATAAGGACGTTATAGGGATGCTTTTGGATGTTAATTGATGTTGGAATCAATAGGTTTTGGCTGGGCTAGGTTTATATGAAGTTTGATGGTGATTTAGGTTGTTTTAGAGAGGTGTTTGATGGTTTCTTGTGAGGCGAAGTTGTGTTTGTTGGTTTCCATAAATTAGAGATGCATGGAAGTGCATTAATCTTATGTTTTTGATTGGGTAAAGCAGGGGGTTTGAATCCTATAGATTTTGGAGAGGTTATGGAAGCTTAGGAAGCTTGATTCTCGCAACGACAAGAGAGCTTTGGATTGTTGGTGAGCGGAAACGTGATTTACTGCTATTAAAAAGGTTTGAAAGAAGTTGTGGGAGTTTAGATTAGTATGAAACACTTATCTAAGCTCAGAAGGAAGTGTTGGTTTAGCTCTCTCTTATTTTTGGTTTTGCAAAATATAATCTCATGCACATGTTTATAGATTTGATTACTTACTGTGATATGCATGTTTTAGAAGATGTTGCCAATGATCATACATGATGAGCTTAGAGCATAGCAAATGAATTATGAAAGCATGTTGAGAATGCAAGAATACATGGTTTAATGTATTGGAAAATTGTTTGAATTGATGCATATGTAAAACGATAAGTTAATGTGGTTTTTATTGATTATATTGGCAAGTGAATGAGGTAAATGTTATCAGATATAGTTGGCTAGCCATAGGGTTTAAAGTGCACTATAATAATTCGCCTCATGTGTGTCGAGGGGTTAATTGTGTCGTTTTCTCCATCATGGGAACTACAGCGGTCAAGGAGTTAATTGTGTTGTATTCTCCCGCTGGAGGATTGAGTATCACAATGGTTGAGGGGTTAGTTGTGCCATTTGCTCCTATTGTAGATATTATACATCGTAACTATTGAGGGGTTAAATGTACTGTTTGCTCTGGTTAGATGTATGTTAAATGATAGAAGGAACCACTTGGGAAATTCATGTATCCGATGTGTTTTATAAGTTGGAAAGAAACTTGTTTTGAGTCGCTTGAATGCCAATATACGAGATGATGTATCATGAGAAATGGATTATGTTTTGTATAATGTGGTTTATACATGAGATGCTATTTAAGCTTGCTAATTAGAGATTTTTGCATATGAAGCTTAAATTGAGGTTTGTGATGGAATCCATGATACATGTGCTGCAAATGTTTTAAATGTGCATTTTGAAGAGATTATAGAGGCATGAGATGTTTTGGCACGAGACTTATACTCAAGATTTGAATTAAAATGTTTTTAAATGCATTGATGAGTTTTTTGAGATTCCCTCACTAAGTTTATAGCTTACACTCTCCTTTCTAATCAATGCTGAGAAATAGACTCTAACGGACAACGAGAAAGCAAGGAAAGGTCCAAGGATTGAAGTATTTTCAAGTATGGTTTTATAAATACATAGTAGTAATAAGAGGCAATGTGACCAAGTTGTAATTGGGATGTTTATTTTGGATACCTCATGTTTGAACAAGTTATGTTTGATGTTTTGGACTTGTATGATGCTTAATGTTTGGTTTTGAGGGGTTGGGAAACAATATGCATGCTTGGGTAGAGACCATGCCTTTAGGATTTATGTTTATGTTTGATTTGATATGTTGTGTATGATCTGTTACCATGCTTCCATGTGTGATGAATTGATGTTTGTGATTTTTAAGATGATTAGACGTTGATTGGAGTGTTGATTGAGCCAAAGTGTCATATGTTGGACCAAAAGGTTATTACAAGTCTGTCCGTACCGGTACGGGTCCTCAGGGATTGGTACACAGGGACCTATATCGGCTCAATTCAGGCAAAAATGCCTTGGTGTATTGATACACCTAGGGAACATATTAGTACGCGATGCTAGAATTTTGGCTTGGTTTCAGTACACGGGCAAACATACTGGTTAGCTTTTTGGCTACTAGAATCCCAACTTTTGAATATAGTGTACCCGTACCAATACACTTAAAGACTATATCGGTACACCTTTGTATTTTATGCCCATTGCGATATGGGAAGTGCCCATACCGGTACGCCAACCGTTATTTTTGTTATGCGATACCGGTACGCCAACCATCTGAAGTTTGAATATTTGCAATTTAGTCCCTGTTTCTTGATCATGCAACTAAATATGAATGGATGATTATTTTGAGTTGGGATTTAACATGATTATACGAAATATGACTAATTAAGGATTCATAACTTTAATTCAAGGAAAGTCCTCTTAATTATCAGAAATTACATTTTAGTGCCTACAGCACAAATTCATACAATTGGGTGCCAAATCGAAGCCCGATTGAGTTGTAATCCTCACCATAACCAACATGATCACCTTAGGACTTAAATAATGCATTTACATTTGAAAAAAATAGACCAAGTTATGATCTTTGGGAGGTGGGTTATATTTTTTGATGTATTGTTGATATATGATTCCGTTTTTTGTTATGCACGTTGTTTGATTGTTGAGAGGTGATTATTTTGTGAAATATTGATATGATTTTGATTGGTAGGAACTTGGGGACACATTCCCTTATTACTACTAGTTTTAAATGATTTTTTTTTTGAAACGTGAGCACCTTGGATTCTTGTTGTAAGTTGGTCTAACGGTATTGTTTTATTGCATTATCATGTTTTAGACTCATATTTTTATTGTGAAATACAACTGAGACGAGAGCTGAGATCGAATGCGTTCACATTCCTTGAAGGGAATGATGAGATATGGATCAATCCAAGGTTGGGTTAGCTTTGGCTTGGGATTGAAAGGATGTAGAGGCTTATGTTGCGAAGCTACCTCGGTTGTATTGCTAAATCAGGGGTTGAGGATGTTTGGATTTCAAAAGTTGTGTTGTTAGGGATCTTTTTTTGAGATGTTATATATGATGTTATCGGAGTTGTCTTTTAGTCACGAAGTTGGTTTTGGTGTTGAGACGTATTTTGGTCCGACTCCTGAATTCTTTTAAGTCGTGGTGGCGGGTAGAAATAAAGTGTAGAAGTGATGATATCTTCGTGTTCTAAGTGTACGATGAAGTTGAGTAAGCTCAATCCGAGAATATTGTTAGTAAGTGTGAACTGTTAAACATGCATAGTACAAAACACTTATATATATATATATATTTAAATATGTTATTACATTCATATATTTGGGCATGAAATTAGAGATTTTGCATACATGTGCATAGGCATCTATGAGGGCATATAAATAATCATGCTTATATAGGAGGTTCTTTAGGATCATGTAGAATTGGAAAGTGTTTAAGGTGGTTTTCGGAGGTTGTAATAGATTTGAAGCGACCAAGGTTGGTGTTAGGAGTGCGTAGTTTCAAGGATCGGCTAGTTGCTATAGGAATTCGTAGAGAAAAGTTTTCTGAGGTTGTGGTACCGTTAGTGAATTTGAGACATTGAAGGTGTCTTGTGGTTCGCGAGGTCACATTAGGCACGATTGTCCGTAATTAGCTAGAGAAGGTCGGGCTCCTGCACCTGCTGTTGTACCACAGAGAGACCATGGGCGCAGCCATAAACATTTTTAGCGTAGAGGGGATGGTTAGAAGACAGTTGCTCATACCGTAACGGTTCAACCTGAGGGTGGTGGACTAGCGAGATTTTTTGCGCATGGTGTGGGAAAGAATAATACTGATGTGATTGTAGGTACATTTACTTTGCAGTCCATATCAATGCTTTCTTTGATAGATTCTAGTTCTACATATTTATACATCTTGCACGAACATACATGTATGCTTGATATACCTTTAGAGGTGTTAGAAGTTTGTATCCGGGTAACTAGTTCCTTTGGTGAGACGGTAGTTGATAGGAGATTGTATAGGAGATATCCTTTGATGGTTCAAGGTCATGTGTTTGAGGAGAATTTGATGGAATTGTCGTTTTATGGTTTTGATGTAATTTTAGGGATGGATTGGTTGTCTGAACATAGGGATGTGGTTGATTTTGAGACCAAGCAAGTTACGTTGAAACTTATTGAGGATTACGAAAGGGTGGTTGTGGGCGAGAACGTCAAATTCTTATCCAATGTTGTTTCGGTTTTGAAAGTGCGAAAGTTGTTAGAATCTTAGGGGTCAAGCATACCTAGCTTATGTTAGAACCCTAATAAGAAAGAAGTGCATGCTGAAGATATTTGCACCGTTTGCTATTTTCTAAGACTGTTTTTGGAAGAGTGCCTGGTTTGCCACCGAATAGGGAGGTAGAATTTTGCATTGAGATATATGAGGATACAGCTTCGATGTCAATGGCATCGTATCGCATAGCACCGAAGGAATTAAAAGAGTTAAAGATGCAGCTACATGAGTTGTTTGACCATGGTTTCATGCAGCCTAGTGTGTCACCGTAGGGAGCACTGTGTTGTTTGTGAAAAAGAAAGATGGCACGATGAGAATGTGCGTTAATTATTGGCAAATGAATAAGTTGACAATTAAGAACAAGTATTCTTTTCTGAGGATCAATGATTTGTTTGATCAGTTTTGGGGTGCTACGGTGTTTTCTAAGATTGTTCTGAGGTCATGGTATTATCAGTTGAAGGTGAAGGATAAATGCGTGCCAAAGATAGCTTTTCGCGATCGTTATGGGCATTATAAGTTCTTAGTGATGCCGTTTGGGTTGAAAAATGCGCCATTGGCTTTCATTGATATGATGAATTGGGTGTTCCGTGAATTCTTGGATTAATTTGTGATAGTGTTCATCGATGACATTCTTGTGTACTCTCGTACCGAGGAAGATCACGATCGACATCTACGAATTTTGTTGCCAGTTCTGTTGGACAATAAGCTTTATGCCAAGTTGAGTAAGTGTGAGTTTTGGATTAAGCAAGTGGTTTTTCTTGGTCATGTTGTTTCGGTCGAGGGTATTCACGTAGATCTGTAGAAAATTAAAGCTATTATGAACTGGAAGCAACTGAAGTCAGCATTAGAAGTTTGTATTTTTTTGGGGTTGGGTGGATATTATCGACGCTTCGTGGATGGTTTCTCGAGGATTGCTACTCCTTTGATGAAGTTGTTGCAAAAGGATGTAAATTTTGAGTGGACAAAAGCTAGACAACAAGCTTTTGATAAGTTGAAGGAAGCTTTGAAACAAGCTCCAATCTTGATTCAACCTGAGTTAGGGAAAGAGTTTGTCGTTTGTAGTGATGCATCCTACGTGGTTTTGGGGTGTTTGTTGATGCAAGAAGGAAGGGTTGTGGCTTACGCATCTAGGCAGTTTAGGGTGCACGAGCACAACTATCCTGTGCACGATGTTGAGCTTGTTGTGGTGGTGTTTGCGTTGAATATTTGGTGACATTATCTTTATAATGAAAAGTGCATTGTATATATAGATCACAAGAGTTTGAAATATATGATGTCCTAGAAAGAGTTGAACCTCAGGAAACGAAGGTACTTGGATTTGCTTAAGGATTATGATTTGATGATAGAGTATCATCTGGGAAAGGCTAATGTTTTAGCCAGTGCTTTGAGTAGAAATGTTACAATTGAATTGAGCTCGATGTTCGCTCGGTTGGATGTGACGCATAATGGTGGTTTGTTGTCCGAGTTGCAAGTGAAGCCATCGTTGTTGCAGTTGATCAAGGATAAGCAACCATATGATGATTCTTTGGTACCGCATGTCAAGGATATAATAGATGGCAATCAAAAGGACTATTTCAGTGATGAAGGAGTTTTGTGTTTCAAGAGTCGAGTAGTGGTGTCGAAAGATAAGGAGCTAAGGCACACTATCTTGGCCGAGGCACATTCGAGTCCTTTTGCTATGCATCTAGGAAGTACAAAGATGTATCAAGATTTAAAAAATGAGTATTTCTGGGTTGGTTTGAAAAAAGATGTCGTAGATTTTTTTGCTCGTTGTATGGTTTGTCAATGTGTTACGGCTGAACATCGGTTTCCTTATGGGTTGTACAACCATTAAGGATTTCAAAATGGATGTGGGAGAGAATTACCATAGATTTTGTAACTGGATTGCCTTTGACGCCATCAAAGAAGAATTATGTTTGGGTGACTGTGGATATTTTTACAAAGTGTGCACATTTTTTGGTTGTGCATACAACGTATACTTTGGATAAGTTGGCAGAGTTGTATATGGCTGAGATGGTAAGGTTGCACGGGGTGCCAAAGTCTATAGTATCGAATAGAGATCTGTATTTTATAGCAAGGTTTTGGGAGTGTTTGTACAAGGCTTTGGGTACGCGGTTGAACTTCAGTACTTCGTATCATCTTCAAACAGATGGTCAGCCTGAACACGTTATCCAAGTGTTGGGAGATATGTTGCGGTGTTGTATCATTGATTTCCAAGGATCGTGGGAGAAACAGTTACCTTTGGTGGAGTTTGCCTATAACAATAGTTATCAAGCTAGTATCCAGATGGCATTATACAGAGCTTTGTATGGTAGAAGGTGTCACACACCACTTTATTGGGCGGAGGCAAGAGAAAAGTATGTTTTTTTTCCTGATGTGTTAAAAGATACCAATGAGAATGTAAATCTTATTAGTGATCGGTTGAAGGTGGCTTCGAATCGGCAAAAGTCATATGTTGAATTGAAGCGTAGGAAGATTGAGTTTTCTGTTGGTGATCATGTGTTCCTTAAGGTTTCGCCTTGGAAAAAGGTGATGAGGTTTGGACGGAAGGGCAATTTAAGTCCTAGGTTTATTGGGCCTTATGAGGTGTTGGAGCTTGTTGGTCCAGTTGCTTATAAGTTGAGGTTGCTTGTAGAGTTGGAGAAGATACATGATTTTTTCCATGTATCGATGCTTAGGAGGTATAGATCGGAACCTTCGCATATGATGCATGTTGAGGAAATTGAGTTGAATAAGGATTTGACCTATGATGAGGAGCAGGTGAAAATTCTAGATACAAGCAGCAAGGTTCTTCATGGGAAGAACATGGAGTTGGTGAAGGTGATGTGGCGACATGTGGAGTCGATGAAGCCACCTGGAAAGCAAGGAAGACATGTTGAAGCAATTTCCTTACCTTTTTTCACCAGGAAAATTTTGAGGATGAAATTTCTTAAGAGGGGGAGATTTTTAACACCCTGAAATTGGGCCTAGATGTTGGACGGATCGATTAGATAGTTCGGGAGAACCAGACTAGGCAATTCGATTTAGTTTTGGGAATTAAATCGTAATAAATCATTTTTGCTAAAATAAAATATGAAAAAATGCTGGAAAATACTTAATTAATATCTTAAGTATTTTGGTAAATTCAATTTAAAGGAATTAAATTTGATTTTGGGACATTTTGGTCCGGTGACTGAATGTAAAGATTTCAAAACTGTTTTTGGTGACTAAATCGTAAAAGGGTTAAAACTTAGAATCTTTAAGGAGCTAATCAACCAAACTTTTCGATCAGATTTTCCCTTAATTTAGGCTATTTTTAAAGAGTTTTTAAGTAGTTTTAAATATTAAAATAAATAGAATTAATAAAGAGGAATTTTAATTACACAATTCATTTTCTCAACTAACTAATTTTGCTCTCACTTTTCTCTCAACTTTATCAGCAGCCAAACTATCATTTTCCTTCTAAAATTTCCAAGAATCAATCTCTTTTGATTTCCTTTTGATTTCCTACATGATTTCTTTGATTCCTACAACAAAATCTACTTGGATTTCAACCAATCTTTGCCAATTAATGGAGAAATCGGCAATTAGAGGTTATTTTCATTTCTCTCCTTTAATTAAAGGTTCTTTAAGGAAATTCCCAAGTTATTGATCCTTTACAACTGATTTATGTTATGGAATTATGATTAAAACATGGATATGATGATTAAATTAAGTTTATATATGGAAATTTGTTAAACACTTATTTAGATCTATTTTGTATTGAATTTAATTGATTTAGATCTCTAATAAGATGCGTTTTAATGTTGTAAGAAGTGATTAATTAAAGTAATCCCAAAACTATGTGAATTGCTAATTTCCTATGTTGTAAATAGTTAGATTTTGAAGTGATCTTGGAGTTATAAGGTTTGGAGGTATAAGGACGTTATAAGGATGTTTTTGGATGTCAATTGATGATGTTAAGATATTAAAATCAATAGGTTTTGGCTAGTCTTTTTTTGGATGAAGTTTGGTGATGATTTTGGTTGTTTAAGAGAGGCGTTTGATGGTTTCTTGTGAGGCGAAGTTGTGTTTGTTGGTTTCTGGAAATTAGGGATGCATTGAAGTGCATTAATCTTATGTTTTTGATTGGGTAGAGCAGGGGAGTGGAATAAAATAAAAAAATGTTTGAAATAAGTTGTGGGAGTTTAGATTAAGTTTGAAATAATTATCAAAGCTCAGAAGTAAGTATTGGTTGAGCTCTCTCTCATTTTCAGTTTTGCAAAATATAATATCATGCACATGTTTATAGATTTGATTACTTACTTTTATATGCATGTTTTAGAAATGAAAGATTATGCAAATGATTATACATGTTAAGCTTTGAGTAAAGCAAATGATTTATGAAAGCATGTTGAGAATGCTAGAATACATGGTTTAATGTATTGGAAAATGGTTTGAAACGATGCATATGTAAAACAGTAAGTTAATGTGGTTTTTATTGAGTATATTGGCAAGTGGCTGAGGTAAATGTTATCATATGTAGTTGGCTAGCCATAGGGTTTAAAGTTCGCTATAATAAGTCACCCCATATGTGTCGAGGGGTTAATTGTGTCATTTTCTTCACCATGGGAACCGCAACGATCGAGGGGTTAATTGTGCCATGTTCTCTCGCTGGAGGATTGAGTATCACAATGGTTGAGGGGTTAAATATGCAGTTTGCCCCCATTGTAGATATTATACATCATAACTATTGAGGGGTTAAATGTGTTGTATAATGTGGTTTATACATGAGATGCTCTTTAAGCTTGTTATTTAGAGATTTAGCGTATGAAGCTTAAATTGAGGGTTGTGATAGAATCTATGGTACATGAGTTGAAAATTATTTAAATGTTCATTTGAAAGAGATTATAGAGGCATGAGATGTTTTGGCATGAGACTTGTACGTTTGATTTGAATTAAAATGGTTTTAGATGCATTGATGAGTGTTTTTTGAGATTCCCTCACTAAGCTTATAGCTTACGCTCTCCTTTCTCATCAATGCAGAGAAATAGACTCTATCGAATACGGAGTAAGCAAGGGATGATACAAGGGTTGAAGCATTTTCAAGTATGGTTTTACAAATACATAGTAGTAATAAGAGGCAATGTGACCAAGTTGTAATTGGGAGGTTTATTTTGGATACTTCTTGTTTGTACAAGTTTAGTTTGATGTTTTGGACTTGAATGATGTTTAATGTTTAGTTTTGTTGGGTTGGGAAACATTATGCATGTTTGGATAGAAATCATGCCTATAGGATTTATGTTTGGATTTGATATGTTGAGTATGATCTTCTACCATGCTTCCATTTCTGAGGAATTGATGTTTGTGAAGTTTTAAGATGATTCGATGTTGATTGGAGTGTGTTAGATTGAGTCAAAGTGTCATATGTTAGACCAAGAGGTCATTACAAGACTGTCCATACATGTACGAGTCCTCAGTGATCGGTACACGAGGACATGTCTCGACTCAATCTAGGAAAAATAGCCTTGGCGTACCGATACACCTAGGGATTGTATCGGTACGCGATGCTAGAATTTGGTTTGGTGTCGGTACACGGGCAACCGTACCGGTACGCCTTTTGGCTACTAGAATTCTAATTTTCAGAAATAGTATACCCGTACCGATACACTTGAGGACCATATCGGTAAACCTTTGTATTTTTCACCCGTTGCGATACAAAAAGTGCCAGCACCGGTACGCCAATCATCATTTCTGTTAAGATGCCTTCTGAAGTTTGAATATTTGCAATTTAGCCCATGTTTCTTGATCATGCAATTAATTGTCAATGGATGATTATTTTGAGTTGGTATTTAACCTGATTATATGTAATATGACTAATTAAGTTTTCCAAGAAAGTCCTTTAATTATTAGAAATTACAAGTCCTCTTAATTAGATTTTAAATGCATTGATAAGTATTTTTAGAGCGTCCCTCACTAGGCATTATTTGCCTACACTTTCATTTCACATAAATGGAGGAAAATAAGTTTTTGGGGCAGCAAGCAAGTAAAGAATAATCCAAGAATCGAAGCATTTCAAGTATGGTTTTAGTAAACGAACTTGTAGTAATAAAAGGGCAATGTGATCAAGCTGTAATTGGGATGGTTGTATGCTTACTCCCCATTTTTGACATGTTTCTTTTGGTATTTTGGATATGTATGTGGCTATATGTTTTGATTTGAGGGGTTGGGATGAGTTTTGCATGCTTGGGTAGAGACCATGCTATAGGACTTATGGATTGTTTAGCTATGGATTAAATGTTCATCTAGCATGCTTGATTGGTTGTGGAGTTTATGTTAAATATGTTTTATAATGTTTTTATGATGTTTGAGGCAAGTTTAATTGAGCCCAAGTGTCATATGTTTGACCAAGAGGTCATTACAGACCCAGTCGTACCGGTACGGGTCCTCAGAGATCGGTACGCGGGGTCTATCTTGGCTCAAAAGTGTGCAAAATTGCATAGGGGTATCGGTACACCTAAGACTAGTATCGGTACACCCCACAGAAATTACACTAGTTATCGGTATATGGGCAACCGCATCCATACGCCTTTTAGCTACTAGAATTCCCTATTTTGATATTGAACTACTAGAATCAGTACCTTGAGGACCGTACTGATACCTTATGCAAAATATACTTGTATCGATACAGGCAAGGGCTGTATCGATACCCAGTGTGTTTGATACGCTCCAACTCTCCAATTGACATTGTTGGGAAAAGCTTGATTGTTCCCGACCGTGAATGCAAGTAAGCCTTGTAATCCGAATGCTTTGAAGATGAAATGTTGAAGGAAAGGTGATGAATAGAAAGGGTGTGGACGTATGGATGCGTGGTGTTTAAGGAAATTGTGAAAGGGATGACAAGAATGGTGTAGGGTATGTGATGGCTCGGGTAATGAAAGAAATGATATGGAAAGAAAGGAATGAGAATGATATGGTAAAGGTTATAGATATGGATGAATAGTTTGGTGGTAGTATTCAAATGATTCAAAGAAAGAAACTATACAAAAAATATAATCACGTTTCTTAGGAGAATGACTTTGAGGATGGTTGATAGGACTTGGACCTGTTGGTTATATGAACCAAGAACCCGAAGTATATAGGAAATAAGAGACACCACAAGCAAGAAAGCATGATAAGTCAAGATAGTTCCAAAAAGAAAAAGTTTGAGAGAATAAATTCACAAAGTAAAAGATAATTTATAGAATGAGAATTGTATGTTACGAATGACAAAATGAACTCCTATTTATAGGAATTGAAGGGGTTTATCTGAATTGGTATGTGTCTATTCAGCTAAGGGAAAAAATTGGTTCACAAAGGCATGTTCATTCACTCTAGGCCGAATGGTTATGGTGCATCCCTCCAAGGATGAATTGCCGCCCTTTATTTTCCCTCCAAGGCTGGTTTTGGTGCTATTTGGTTTTCCCTCCAATGCTAAGGGGTGTGTCTCCTGGGAGGGAACATGTCCCTTGCTGTTGAGCTGCCATAGGGAGCTTAAGCTGAAATGAGTGGCCGAACTAGCTTCCTAGCTGAGTGAGCTTAGTTGAGCTAGTGTTTGAGCTGACCAATCTTAATCTTTTCCATTGAACTCCTTTGAGCTGGTTTCCTTGTCCACGAGCTGTCTTTGACCTAATAGAACTCTTATCTTAAGTCATTTAGCTGAATGGAGCTGATTTGAAGTTGATAGGAGCTAGTATAGTCTTGGCTCTTGAGCTTGTTTTGAGCTGAATAAGCTTAGGTGAGCTTCCCTTCAATCATCTATTGTTCATCTGAGCTAGAAAAGACCTACAAACAATGCAAATGATTATAAGTAAATGCATATAATAGGAAATAAGAAATATACTAAGTAAAGATATGGTTATATAAGATATGCATGCATGACATTACTTGATATGCAAAATATAGGGTATGATATATGGAAATGCATTATAGTACCCAAAGACATAAGGCATGAAGTCAAGCTAGTCACATTATGAGTATGGATGATATGAGTAACTACACTGCGTGCATGCATAACTAATGATAATAGTAATGTGTAATCATAAAGAAGGTAAGTAGAAACTCCCTTGACTTTCATCCTTGTGAAACAAATTAAAAGTATAGTGAATATGAGTAGTGAATGAAATGGGATCACATAATCCCCTTTCTTTAAAGTGTTTTGTCCTCAAATCGAAGCCTTTCTTTTTGGACTTTTTTTACTGTTGGGGTAGTTGAATCCTCATCTTTTCCCTTCAATGGAATGCTTTCCTTATGATCAATATGCAAAACAAAGAAATAAACATTTTCTGGTTTTTGGTTAGGAAAAACAACATCGATCAGAGGTCGTGTCAAAGACACTTCCTAATCATCTCCTTTTTCGAATAGGCACATTTCCTTTGGGTTCTCCTTTGCAATGGTTAGAATCATCACATCTTAGGTGTAGAGATATGTGCTTTGGCCCAAATCATCACACCTCTTGGAACATGCACTTGCTCTTTGAGTTCCTTCTTTGTGTTGTTTGGAAGCAATATGTCCTTTGGTGATGAATCTTGTCCCTTGAATCACTTCTTTGTTCGAAACATCATGGTCTTTGTTGGAGGTACGTAGCTCTTCATCTTTTCTCTTTGATTCATCGTGATGGTTGATGAAGAGTCTTGACTATTCAGAATTTCTATCAAGTAGGTTGGTAACATCAACTCCCTTAAGCTTTGTACCTTTTCAAATGATACCCCCTGAGTAGGTGTATAATGCCCGCTTTATACCCTTGAAATGATTAATCTTGGGCTGAATGGATGTTTGTAGTTTGGCCTTGACTTTGATGCACCAACCAATCTCAAAAAGAAAATTGTCATCATAGGTTGATAGGATAACACCACGTAGGCGAATAAACTTGCTGCAAAACAAACCATGGTTAGAAGAAAAGAAACTTATAACAAAATAGAAAGAAATTGCAAACGAAGGAGGATGTTTGGCGATCTTAAGGGGCGTTTGTTGCTTGGTGATGAGGAACTTTTTTGAAACATCTTTTGAAATCTTCTCACCAATAGCATTATTGACATATGAAGGATACTAGATTATCTTCATAATTGGCAATGAGTTTGGAATGTCTCTTGAAAACTTCTATCCATCATTATCCTGGAACAATGGCAAATCAAGAATAGGAAGAAAAAATTTGTTAGTGACAAATAAATCCCGTTTTCCTCCTCCACACTCATTCTCTTCATTCCTTCTTTAAATTTTCTTTTTGGCCTCATACTCTTCTCTTTTCTCATTTTCAACTCCATCCTCGTTCTCATTCTTATTTTCAATATTTTCTTTTTCAATCTCATCTTCTCCTTCTTTTTTTTCAATTTTCTCAACCTTCTTCATGGCCTCAAGGCTCTTTTTATTAAGTGAAATTGATCCTCCTTCACTTGGCTCGGTGTTAAAGGTGCCAAGGTAATCATTTTGCCTTCATATTGGAAAGAGTATCGGTTGGTGAATCCATCATGGACTGCTCTTTTATCAAGCTGCCACGACCTCCCCAATAATAGATGGCTGGTATGCATAGATGCCACATCACAAATTGCTTCATCCTTGTATCATCCAATGGAAAAGGAAATGACAAATTGATCGGTGATAGTGATTTCTTCATCATTATTAAGCCATTAAATCTTGTATGGAATTGGATGATTCGTTGCTATTAAACCAAGTTTCTTGACCATCAAATTTCTAGCAATATTGGTACAACTTCCACCGTCTATGATAACGAAGCACACTTGGCCTTAGACATGGCAACGTGTCTGAAAGATGTTCGATCATTGTTGATCATCTATCACGTCTTGGATCTTATTTTCTACCCCTCTTGAGGCTGATGGATTGTTGAAAAATCCTGTGACATGGTTAGTGAAAATAAAAGAAAAAATAAACCTCACAACGCACTCACAAAAATGCCTCACGGTCACTCCAACGAAAAGTTAGATGTCACTTAATCACTCAACACTCGCGTTTCACTCTTGGGAATTAGGCTTTTACTTCCCCTTCTGTGCTCACAAGTCTCATGCCTTTTTTCCACTCGATTCTCTCGTCACAAGTTCATGAAAGAACTTACTCAAAACTTTAAACTATATGGCATTTGGGCTGTAAATAAGGTAAGGCTAGAAAAAGAAAGGAATAAAGGAAATGAAAATAAGGAATGGAAAGAGAATGAAAAGGTAGGTTATAAGAAGAATATAAATGAAATGAAATGAAATAGAAGAAATTAAAACAAACGTACCATAAAACTTACTTACAACTCGATCGAGAAACAATCAATCTTGATGTATTTCTTCGAGCTTGTTGTTTGTTTGCTTTGTTTTGCCTTCACCACCTTTGTGTTTCACTATTCTTTTTTTTTGTACTATCTCGAATTCCTTAGATGTAGGAAGAAAGAATTCTAATTTTTGTTTTTCTTTTTTTATAACAAAAAATGAAATCACAAAAGATAGGGGCTTACTTGATTCTTCTAAAAGCTATGATACCATATGATACTCTTCAACTCTCCAATAGATTTTGTTGAGGGAAGGTTGATTGTTCCTGACCGTGAATGCAAGTAAGCCTTGTAATCTGAATGCTTTAAAGATGAAATGTTGAAGGAAAGGTGATGAATAGAAAGGGCGCAAAAGTATAGATGCGCGGTGTTTAAGGAAATTGTGAAAATGGTGACAAAAATGGTCTAGGGTATGTGAAGGTTAGGGTAATGAAAGAAAGGATGTGGAAAGAAAAGAGTGAGAATGATATGGTGTAATATCCCAAATTTTGGCTAGTAACCAAAATGAAAATTTTGAAAGTTTGGTGGTCAAAGTATAAACTTTGGAAAAGTTAAGGGACTAAATTGTAATTTCTAAAAGTTATGCATTTTAGTCCCGTAAATGAATAGTTCACTCCCAATAATGATATTTTGTGTTACCTAGATTTTTCGTATGGAGTTTGTATTATTGGCTATAAAGCGATAAAGATTAGAAAAATATTTGGATGATCGATCGAATAGGATATTCAAGATATTTTAAAGGATAAAAAAGCAAGGTTAAAAATGTCATTTCCATGTTTTAAAATGGTAGGATTTAACATGGACCATTGGATTAAAATAGGTTTTCCATGTTAAATATGAGCCATTGGATGAAAAATGGCAAGATGATAATTTTGGAAAATTCCAAGGGCAAAGTTTGTAATCACTAACTACTTGGTTTATTTTTTACCCTTGGATAAGTAGGTAGACATGTGGCAAGATATGAAGAATTGGATTACAAGGGCAAATTGGACTTTTTCCATAAAAGAGATTTTTTTAAGATTTTTATATTAAGATGACAAATGGCTAAAATTGAAATAAATGAAAATTCAAGACTTCTCTACTCATCTTCTTCTTATTCGAAACCCTCATACAAGATCATGAACGTGATCAAGATCATATTACGAGCAAGATTAAAGCCAAGCAAAAAGTTCAAGAGTAAAGCTAAAAGCAATAGTAAGGTTTACTAGTGAGGCATCATGTGAGTGCAATGCATACATAATATGATACATGGATGTTTTATACATCATTGGGATGGCCTGCGATAAGCCTACCCAAATTTTATTGTCATTATATTTATGTCATGGAGCATATGATTGGCATATTTTAAATATGTGAAAGATTGAATATAAATGCATAGATCACTAGTTTATATGATGTTATATTATGAATGTTATTTCGGTTAAGAACTGCCCAATGTTAAATTATGTTGAAATACATTGCCATGGATGAAATAAATACGAAAATTATGCCCAAATAAGTTATTGAGGGACAAGATATAGTTGGCATTCCATAGAGTCCAGCAGCACGTTGCATATTCAGTTATTCGGTTTAGCACTATAGTGTATATAAAGGACACTTAGTGCATATGGTGGGCACGACCTTATGTGTATTATGGTGGGCACGACCTTATGTGTATTATCACTTCGGTGCATGTTTGACTCGAGTACCCAGGGTCCGCATAGGTTTATATTTTGGCTATGATATTGGTAAATAATTGATAAACGGGTGAAAGAGTGTATAAACTCTTAAAGTTATGACAAGTATATTGGTAAGAAATTATATCCGAATATATTATGTTGATACAAGAATAACATAATGGTAAGAAATATCTAGTGATTCAAAATGCATGAATACAGTTACATGTTATTAGTTATAGTTATGTTATATTACACTAGATATTATTATTGCCTCACTAAGTATATATTTAGCGTGTGATGGTTTTCAGGCGTAGGTAAAAGGCATAAATCGGAGTAAGGAGCGAGCATTATCAGTAATAACATCTTTTGATGTGTTTTGATGTTTCAAAATGGCATGTATATGTTAAATTTAGTCAGTTATATACTAGTTTATATATATGGTTTGTAATAACTTATAAACTAGTTTATTTTATAATGGATGATGAGTAATTATATTAAATTTTAAAATCGGGTAATAACTAGATAAGGGTTAATAAAGCAATCAGGTAGATTTTATTTTAGGCAATTTTTGGGCAGTTATATTCCTTATATATTATAGAAAAGAAATGTTAAATGACTGCCTAAAATCGAACTTAATTTGATGGGATAAAAATTCAAAATGTTATTCTACGCGAATAAAAATTTTTATATTCTTTATGTGATACTCTAATTAGTATTTAATATAGAATTCTAGTAAGGTCGTTACATTTATTGGTATTAGAGCTATAGGTTTAGTCAGTTTTGGATACGAATTGGGTTTGTTAATAGTCGGAATTATATACATGCCACTAGGATGTCAATATTACTGATATTTGAATGAATATAATTGGATGCCTAGTAATTAGTATTGTTACTCCTTACTTATAAGGGATTATTGTGACATTAACAGATGTCAGATCTTCGGGAATCTCGTCAGGCAATCGAGCGTGATATGCCTGCTCAGAGTGGAAGTAATGAGGTGAATCAAAATTTGCCTCAGGGATAGCAGAATGTAGAGCCATTAGCTCAAGAACAAAGAAATATGCATGTGCAAGATCAAGGCTTATTTCTTTAGGCATTGGATGCTATTATAAATCAGCGAGCATCAATATCATTTTTGAAAGAATTAAGGAAAATGAAAGCACCAAAATTTAAAGGTGATACTAATGTTGATCCAATGGCCGCTGATTACTGGTTGAATGATATTAAGATCATGTTAAGTAGGATTCCTTGCGATGATCAAGGAAAGTTATAAGGAGTAGTATCCCTTCTGATGGAGCAAGCTAGCATGTGGTGGAATGTAGTCACTGCACGAGTTCTGCCAGAACAGATTACATGGGAATTCTTTCTGAAAGAATTCAAAGAAAGGTATATTGTGGACCTGTTCATTGAAGAAACGAGGCAGTAGTTCCTGGATTTGATGCAATCAGGCATGACAGTCTATGAATATGAATGTGAATTCAACAGACTGAGCTGATTTGCAGAAGAGTTTCTTCCAATAGAAAAATCCAGAATCGATAAATTCATAGCCGGGTTGGATTCTCAATATAAAAGGGTATTGGTTTCTTGCAATTTCATCACTTTCCAAGAGGCGGTGAATCGAGCAAAAGCTATGGAAAAAGTGGACCTTGAGGAAAAGACGGGAAAACAAGTTCAAGCTGGAAAATGATCTGGAAGTTCTTTTGTTGCGTCATCATTTAAACGCAGTAAAGGTTTTCCATAGCAAAGTCTAGTGACATCAGCTTCTTCTGCTAAAAAGGGATATTCTAGAGGGAAGTTAAAGCATGCTCAGACTATTACTGCGTGTGCTCGGGGCTCCAGATTTCATCCTGTTCCAGAATGTGAACATTGTGGAAAAAGGCACTCTAGTCAATGCTGGTTCACTGGTGGAGAATGCTACCATTGTGGACAAGTTGGTCATTTCATGAAGAATTGTCCAGAGCTTCACCCTGATCATTCATTCTCATCACCTTAGAAAAGTAGAGGAAATAAAGGTCACAAACCAATAGTATCTACGACTATACCTATTTGAGAAGATAAAGTTGCCGTTCGAGTATATAATATCAAGACTGCTCATGACCGAGATGATTCAGAGATTGTAGCAGGTATAATCGAACTCTTTGGCAAACCTATTTTTGTATTGATTGATCCGGGCTATACCCATTCGTATATTAGTTCTAAAGTAGTATTTGAAAGAAATATTTCGGTATAACCAATTTTGAGTGGGGTAGTTTCTATTAACCCCTAGGACAAAGCGCCAAAGTAGTTCAGATATGTAAAAAATGTCTTATAAAGATCCAAGGAAGAGAATTTCTAGCCAATCTTATGGAATTGCTTTTCCAAGAGTTTGAAGTTATTCTTGGAATAGACTGGCTATCGGCATATGACGCTATGGTTGAATGCCGATTAAAAGGGCAGTTTTAAAAGAACCAAATGGTTCAGAAATAATATTTGTGGGAGAAAGGCAAAATTATTTGAGTAATGAGATTGCAGCTGTAACTGCTGAAAAGTTATTATCACAGGAGTATGAAGCCTATTTAGCTCATATGATAAATACTCCGGAAACAAAGATAGATCTGGAAAAGATACCTACGGTGCGGGAATTTCCAAATGTTTTTCTGGATGAATTATCAGGATTACCTCTGGATCAAGAGGTGCAATTTGGTATTGATGTGCTTCATGGAATAGCACCAATATCAATGGCACCTTATAGGATGGCTCCTACAGAACTTAAAGAGCTTAAGGCTCAATTACAAGAATTATTTGATAAAGGTTTTATACGACCAAGTATATCACCTTGGGGAGCTCCAGTCCTATTTGTGAAAAAGAAAGATGGATCAATGAGGTTTTGTGTGGATTACTGTCAACTTAATAAAGTGACGGTGAAGTATAAATATCCTTTACCAAGGATTGATGACCTCTTTGATCAAATTAAAGGAGCAACGGTGTTTTCTAAAATTGATCTTCGATCGGGGTATCATCAATTGAATATCAAAGAAGCATATATACCAAAGACAGCTTTCAGAACTAGATACGGGCATTATGAGTTTGTAGTAATGCCTTTTGGACTTACAAATGCACCAGCATCTTTTATGGATCTGATGAATCAGATATTTCAGCCATATTTGGATCAATTTGTAGTTGTATTCATAGATGATATATTGTTTTATTCAAAAACCAAAGAGGATCATGATACTCATCTTCGATCAGTTCTTCAGATCCTCCAAGAAAAGAAATTATATGCAAAGATGTCAAAGTGTGAATTCTGGTTGTCTGAAGTAACTTTCCTTTGACACATAGTCTCTGCAGAAGGAATTTGAGTTGATCCTAAGAAGGTTCAAGCAATACTCTAATGGAAAGTTCCTCAAAATGTCTCTGAATTGAGAAGTTTCTTGGGATTAGCTGGTTATTATCGGCGGTTCGTAAAAGATTTTTCAATGATTATCGCTCCAATAACTAAGATATTAAGAGAAGATGTGCCATTTATTTGGACTGATAAGTGCCAAGAAAGCTTCGATAAATTGAAGCAGATATTGACAGAAACTCATGTCTTGGTACAATTAGAATCTGAGAAAGATTTCACAATCTATAGTAATGCATTCCATAATGGTTTGGGGTGTGTATTAATGCAAGAAGGAAAGGTTATAGCGTATGCTTCTCGACAACTCAAAACTCATGAAAGGAATTATCCTACTCATGATTTAGAGTTGGTTGCAGTGGTGTTTGTTTTGAAGATTTGGCGTCACTACTTATATGGTGAAAAGTGCTACATCTTTACGGATCATAAAAGCTTGAGATATTTATTATCTCAAAGAAGCTTAACTTGAGGCAAAGAAGATGGATAGAACTGATCAAGGACTATGATGTAATCACTGATTACCATCCGGGAAAGGCTAATGTGGTAGCAGATGCACTTAGCCGGAAAACATTTTCTGCCTTGAGATCATTGAATGCTCAGTTAAGGTTAGAGGAAAATGGTACAATAATGGCTGAGCTTCAAATCAAGCCTACTTTAATAGAAAGCATTAAAGATCTACAAGCAAAGGATAAAGAATGCTTGGAAAAGAAGAAGCAAGTGGAATATGGTGAATCTAAAGACTTTGAAATAAAATCAAATGGATGTCTATATTACAAGGGACATGTATACATTCCTGAAGATGAGGATCTAAAGAGGGAATTACTTTCAGAATCACATTTCAGTCCTTTAACTATGCATCTAGGAGGCAACAAAATGTATCAAGATGTAAAGATTCGATTTTGGTGGCCTAGCATGAAACGATCTATCACTGAGTTTGTTGCTAGGTGCTTAACATGTCAACAAGTAAAGGCAAAACATCAAGTTCCATCGGGATTGCTTCAACCGATCTCAATTCCATAATAGAAGTGGGAAAAGGTCACTACGAATTTTGTAATAGGTTTACCATTAACGCCAAGTACTAAAGATTCGATTTGGCTTATTGTGGACCGATTGACTAAGATGGCACATTTCATACCAGTTCGAGCAGACTACTCCTTGAACAAGTTGGCAGAACTATATATTAAGGAAATTGTTAGACTGCATGGAGTTCCTATGTCTATTATTTCTGATAGAGATCCAAGGTTCACTTTAAGGTTTTGGAGAGCACTACATGAAGCATTGGGAACTCAGCTACACTTTAGTACTACTTTCCATCCCCAAACAGATAGACAATCAGAAAGAACTATTCAGATACTCGAAGATATTCTTAGAGCATGCATAATTAATTTTGGAGGTTCTTGGGAAAGATATCTTCCATTAGCTGATTTTGCTTACAACAATAGTTATCAATCGAGTATAAAAATGGCACCTTATGATGCATTATATGGAAGAAAATGTCAAACACCGTTGAATTGGTTCGAGTTGGAGGATCGAAAAATCATTACACCAGATCTTGTCAAGAAATGGAGAATAAGGTAAAAATAATTCAAGATAATCCCAAGGCTGCTGCCGATAGAAAAAAGTCACATTCAGATCTTAAAAGAAAGGATATCGAGTTCGAGGTTGGAGGTAAAGTATTCTTAAAGGTTTCTCCCTGGAAAAAGATATTACGCTTGGGACAAAAAGAAAAGCTTAGTCCAAGATTCATTGGTCCTTATGAAATCTTAAAAAGGGTTGGTCCAGTGGTGTATCAACTAGCTTTACCACTAGAGCTGAGTAAAGTCCATGATGTATTTAATGTGTCTAAGCTTCGAAGATATCGATCGGATCTTTCACATGTTATTACACCAGAGATCGAGATTCAATCAGATTTGACTTTTGATGAAGAACCTATAAAAATTTTGGCCCGAGGAGAAAAGCAATTAAGGAACAAGAAGATTCCTCTAGTTAAAGTTCTATGGAGAAATCACAAAGAGAAAAAGCTACTTGGGAAGCGGAGGAAATAATGAAAAAGCAGTATCGTACCTTTTTGAACCAAGTAAGTAAGGAAAATTCGAGGAAAAATTTTCTTAAGGGGGAGAATTGTAATATCCCAAATTTTGGCTACTGACCAAAATGAAAATTTTGAAAGTTTGGCGGTCAAAGTATAAACTTTGGAAAAGTTAAGGGACTAAATTGTAATTTCCAAAAGTTATATATTTTAGTCCCGTAAATGAATAGTTCACCCCCAAGAATGATATTTTCGTGTTACCCGAGTTTTTGTATGGAGTTTGTATTATTGGCTATAAAGCAATAAAGTTTAGAAAAATATTCAGATGATCGGATCGAATCGGATATTCAAGCTATTTTAAAGTATGAAAAAGCAAGGTTAAAAATGCCATTTCCATGTTTTAAAATGGTAGGATTTAACATGGACCATTGGATTAAAATAAGTTTTCCGTGTTAAATATGAGCCATTGGATGAAAAATGGCAAGATGGTCATTTTGGAAAATTCCAAGGGCAATGTTGGTAATCACTAACTACTTGGTTTATTTTTTACCCTTGGATAAGTAGGTAGACATGTGGCAAGATATGGAGCATTGGATTACAAGGTCAAATTGGACTTTTTGCCATAAAAGAGATTTTTATTAAGATTTTTATATTAAGATGACAAATGGCTAAAATTGAAATAAATGAAAATTCAATACTTCTCTACTCATCTTCTCCTTGTTCGAAATCCTCCTACAAGATCGTGACTGTGATCAAGATCGTATTACGAGCAAGAATAAAGCCAAGGAAAAAGTTCAAGAGTAAAGCTAAAAGCAATAGTAAGGTTTACTAGTGAGGCATCAGGTGAGTGCAATGCATACATAATATGATACATGGATGTTTCATACATCATTGGGATGACTTGCGATGAGCCTATCCAAATTTTATTGTCATTATATTTATGTCATGGAGCATATGATTGACATATTTTAAAATGTCAAAGGTTGAATATAAATGCATAGATCACTAGTTTATATGATGTTATATTATGAATGTTGTTTTGGTTAAGAACTGCCCAATGTTAAATTATGTTGATATACATTGCCATGGATGGAATAAATACGAAAATTATGCCCAAATAAGTCATTGAGGGATAGGGTATAGTTGGCATGCCATAGAGTCCAGCAGCATGCTGCATATTCGGTTATCCGGATTAGCACTATAGTGTATATAAAGGACACTTAGTGCATATGGTGGGCATGGCCTTATGTGTATTATGGTGGGCACGACCTTATGTGTATTAGCACTTTGGTGCATCTTTGACTCGAGTACCCAGGGTTCTCATAGGTTTATATTTAGGCTATGATATTGGTAAATAATTCATAAACGGGGTCAAAGAGTGTATAAACTCTTAAAGTTATGGCAAGTATATTGGTAAGAAATTATATCTGGTTATATTATGTTGATACATGAATAACATAATGGTAAGACATATCTAGTGATTCAAAATGCATGAATACGGTTACATGTTATTAGTTATAGTTATGTTATATTGCACTAGATATTATTATTATTGCCTCACTAAGTATGTACTTAGCGTGTGATAGTTTTCACGCGTAGGTAAAAGGCAAAAATCGGAGTAAGGAGCGGGCATCCTACCTATCCAGAATAAAAACACAGTATCAGTAATAACATCTTTTTATGTGTTTTGATTTTTCTAGATGGCATGTATATGTTAAATTTAGTTGGTTATATACTAGTTTATCTATATGGTTTGTAATAACTTATAAACTAGTTTATGTTTATAATGGATGATGAGTAATTATATTAAATTTTAAAACCGGCTAATAACTAGATAAGGGTTAATAAAGCAATCGGATAGATTTTTATTTTAGGTAGTTTTTAGGCAGTTATATTCCTCATATATTATAGAAAATAATTGTTAAATTATTTGCCTAAAATCAGACTTAATTTGATGGGATAAAAATTCAAAATGTGATTCTACGCGAATAAAAAAATATTCTTTATGTGATACTCTAATTAGTATTTAATATAAAATATTGGTTAGGGTGTTACATATGGTAAATGTTATAGATATGGATGTATAGGGTGGTGGTAGTATTCAAAGGATTCAAAGAAAGAAACTATACTAAAAGGTATAATCCTATTTCTGAAGAGAATGACTTTGAGGGTGGTTGATAGGACTTGGATCCGTTGGTTATATGAACCAAGAACCCGAAGTATAGATAGAAATAAGAGACACCACAAACAAGAAAGCTAGATAAGTCAAGAAAGTTCTAAAAAAACAAGTTTGAGAGAATAAACTCACAAAGTAAAAGATAATTTATAAAATGAGAATTGTGTGTTACAAATGACAAAATGAACCCCTATTTATTGGAATTGATGGGGTTTATCCGAATCGGTATGTGTCTATTTGGCTAAGGGAAAAAATTAGTTCACAAAGGCATGTTCATTCACTCTAGGCTGAATGGTTATGGCGCCTCCCTCCAAGGATGAATTACCGCCCTTTCTTTTCCCTCCAAGGATGGTTTTGGCACCATTTGGTTTTCCCTCCAATGGTAAGGGGTGTGTCTCTTGGGAAGGAACATGTCCCTTGGTGTTGAGCTGCCATAGTGAGCTTAAGCTGAAATGAGCTAGCTGAGTGAGCTGAGCTAGTGTTTGAGCAGACCAATCTTAACCTTTGTCATTGAGCTCCTTTGAGTTGGTTTCCTTGTCCACGAGATGTCCTCAAGCTAATAAAACTCTTCTCTTAAGTCCTTGAGTTGAATAGAGCTGATTTGATGTTGATAGGAGCTAGTATAGTCTTCGCTGAATGCTTGAGCTTGTTTTGAGCTGGATGAGATTAGGTGAGCTGCCCTTCAATCCTCCCTTGTTCATGTGAGCTAGAAAAGACCTACGAACAATGCAAATGATTACAAGTAAATGCATATAATAGGAAATAACAAATATACTAAGATGTGGTTATATAGGATATATATGCATGACATTACTTGATATGCAAAATATAGGGTATGATATGTGGAAATGCATTATAGTACCCAAAGATAAGGCATGAAGTCAAGCATAGTCACATTATGAGTATGGATAATATGAGTAACTACGTTGCGTGCATGCATAACTAATGATAATAGTAATGTGTAATGATAATGAAGGTAAGCCGAGACTCCTTTGACTTTCATCCTTGAGAAACAAGCATAGTGAATATGATTAGTGAGTGAAATAGGATCGCATCACTATTACTTCTGGTAATATGCTTTGCTGAAGTTTGAATCCTTGCAGTTTAGTCCTTGTTCCTTGATCATGCAATTAAATGAGTTTGGATGATTATCTTAAGTTGAAACTTAACCAGATTGCATGTAACCTAGTTAATTATGGTTTGGTAACTTTGGATTTAAGTAAGTCCCTTAGGTTTTCCAAAATTACATATTGGTCCCTAGACTGCGCTGCCGATCAATTGGATGTCAATTTGACGCCAAATATAATTGTGAGTTTTACACGCTGCCAGCATGATCACCATAGGACTAAATTATGCATTTATACAAGATAAAAAATGGCTTGTTTTCTAAGTAATTATTCAGGTTTGTCTCGGCAAACCCAATATAGCTCGCTCGGTTCGGTCTGGCATCTAAGTCGGGTTAAAGGGGTTACAGATTTCTAATCGTGAGTTGAAGATTATCCTTGAAAAGGTTGTCAATCCCTCACAAAAGGATTGGCCTGCGAGAATTGATGATGCACTTTGGGCCTAGCGAACAACATTTAAAACTCCCCTAGGCATGTCTCCTTATAGACTTGCCTACGGCAAGACTTGCCATCTATCGGTGGAGGTCGAGCATAAGGCCTATTAGGCAATCAAAACAATGAACATGGATTGGGAAAAAGTAGGACAAAGCACTTACTAGACTTGACTAAGATGGAAGAATTTCGTACACTAGCTTACGAAAATGCCAATCTCTATAAAAGAGAAGACTAAACAATGGCATGACAAAAAGCTATTGCCGCAACAATTCTTGCCAGGGCAACTGGTGCTTCTCTATAATTCTAGACTCAGACTTTTTCTGGGCAAACTGAAGTCAAGATGGTCCAGGCCATTCGAAGTAGTTAAACCCTATTCTCATAGGGTTATTTTGATAAAATCAACTACGAGTTTAAGGTCAATGGACACAGATTGAAGCACTATGTTGGTATTCAGGTTGAGCGTGATAAGAGAGCGTTATCCTTAAAAGATGCATGAGAATGCTCAGTATTGTTTTTAATTTCTTTTTCAGTTATTTTCTCTTTTTTTGTTTATTTTATTTTTCTTTGAATTTTTTCCTTTATCTTTATCTTTTTATTTTTGTTTTAGTTTGATTTAGTTCTTATCTTGATCTTTATTTTCTTTATTTAGTCTTTATCTTTTTGTTTTTGATTTTGATTTAGGATAAGAGTTTTGAAAGGAATGGAGATTGGGTTTCATGATAAAATTTCATTTAAATACCTATTGGTAACACATCAAACCATCTTTTATCTCATTTACCAACCTTTCACTCTACCATTAAATCACAATTACAGCACATCTTCTTTCACTTTTCCCTATCTCTTGAAACTCTTAAGCTTTTCTTGTTTTTCTACCAAACACCATGTCCAAGAACTTGAAAACCATGCCTAGCGAAATTTCATCACAAGCAATTGTTGCGCCCTCTTTCTGCTGTTTCACAACACCGCCAATCAAGCAAATATTGGAGAAGAAGTTTGGCACTCGAAAGGTTTGGGAAGCACAAGGTTTCGCTTATGATCTCACCAAACCAAAGTATGGTCTTGAGGATTCCGTCTACACCTTTGTTGCGGATAACAAGTGGCCAATCTTTTGGGAACAATCTAAACTGGTTAATGTTTCATGGGTAAGGGAATTTTATTCACTTGTTTCCAATCCAGATAACCCGTGTGTTTTTGTGTGTGGTAGGGCTATTTTTCTTGATGCCACGACAATCAATGCCTATTATGGGTTATTCTTTACACATTATGAGCACATCGAGTTTGTGAATAACATCACCCCGGAAGAGACGGGCTGAGTCTTCAAGGACCTCACTATTAAAGGAATCACTTGGAATGATGGAGATTTGAAGGGGACTGTGAATCGGGTTATGCTGAAAGCACTCGTTTGATGCCAAAACTCATAATACTTCTGTTTCTTCCTCTCGTTTATTGTTGGGCGTCCATCCACAAAATATGATCATATCTTAACATCACCATTCAAATAAAATTAAAACTAAGAGAATAGGCAAGAAGGAGATCTGTTGATGTAGCCCTTCAATTGCTCCAGAGCTATCAGTCTTAGCTGGTTGGACCACGTTGCCTCTCGGTTCACCATGGTCTAGCCTCTCTTTCGATTTGATCCCCTCAAGTGGTGGCTTGAGCTCCTTTAAATAGGCTTGCATAGAAACCCTAGGATAAGTTTTTGTGTTTAAAATTTGAATGAGCGAAGGGATAAAATGTGGTATCCTTTTATCCTGATATGAATCCTAGGCTAACGTGTTCAGGGTCCAATAGCTACTTTGATCGGTCATCAGACATCAATCCTTTGCCAGCTGAGCTTGGCATTGCTTGGTCCATCTATGCCAACAGCTACTCGGCAATTCTCTTACTTACTTTCCTGTGTTCTCTGCCAGCGTCTTTCTGCCTTGCCTGTCTGCCTGTGTCCTACATCAAAACCAACAAAACTAACCTTCACACTGGCAACAAAATAGCTTTTAACTCTTTATGCAAATGCATGAATTTTAACAACTAAATGCAAACATATCTACTTAAAGGCAAGCAAAAACATTGTGAAATAAGCATAAAAATCAGTACTTTTGAGGAGTTAACACCCCCCAAACATAGCTCATTGCTTGTCCTCAAGTAATGCAACTAAAAATCTAGAGAAACAAAAAATATAGGAAAAGTACATCGGCACAAATTGTCATGGTTCCCAACACCTACTAGCTAGCAACATATTATCCTAGGTCTGTCCTCGGATATTCAGTGTATCAATGCTAAGCAGATAAGCAAATTCAAGTGCAGCAATATTGTTCTAGTCTAAGGTCATCAAGTGTGCATGAAACATGGGCAATATGTATCAAGTTTCCATAACTCTCTTAGTCAAGTTTACTACCCAAACTCAAAATTTTTATATATAATACCTTTTCTCTTTTTTCTTTATTTGCCAAGGTTTTTTACACTGGCAATGGATTAGGGTTGCGTCATGTACTATTTGGCGTGAGACATAAGAAGGAGCAAACCAAGAATACCTACATTAATATAGATTATATCACGAAGCTAACCCATTACACTCATATCCTAAAGTTATGTTGGCTTGAGAACTAAGAGGGAGCAAACCACGAAGACCCAAGTTAATTATTTTCCCTAAGGCAGATGACTGTTCAAATTTTCTTTCAGCTTTTGGCAAAACATTGTTGCCTTATTCTTTCTTTCTACCCTGGCATTTTCTCTCTCTTTTTTTAGTTTAGTTTCAAGCGAATTAAGTTTGTTTCGCAAAATAGATACATACCATGTGTAGATTGAAACTAAAGTTTCTAAAATAGAGTTCAATTGCCAAGCAACTTGGCAATGTTAACCTACAGGTATAGAAGTTCTAAATTTCAGCTTCTTCATCGGGCATATAATCTAGCACAACTTTTCCTAAACTAGCAGTGTTGGTAATGAGTATAAAATTGACCGAGGCAAAAATTTTTTTTGAGGTTTGGTATGCATGTGTTAAATCCTATATGGCAAACAGAATGCAAACTGAAATATAAACATGAATGTCATGGCAATAGATGTAAGGCAACCCATACCCCCAAACCTAAGGTGTGCATTCTCCCCAATGCGTGATAACAACACACATATATACATATAAAATTTAAAATGCATGAACATGTAAATGAGAATTAAATGAAATGCAAGGATTTTAAGAGGATGAGGACTCCCCTTCGGAGGGTTCTGGTCGTGAAATACGTGTTTTCTTTTTGATGAAGTTCCCTCGATTGGAGCCATATGCTTCTTGCGCTTAAGGCTAGGTTTTGATACAGCTATGGAAGCTCCAAGGTCATGGTGAACCTTCTCAACAATTTTCATTGGCTCAGAGGCAACCGAGACATCAGTGGCAGCATATGAGGCAGGTGTTGTAGGTGTGGCAACAGTCTTGTCATGGCTTTGAATTCATTTATCTTTAGATTCAGGTGGAGTATCAGTTTTGGAAGATTCAACTTGTACTGGAGAGACTAGGATGATGGCATCAGATTGTGTCTGAGTGTGGACAGAGTGGGGACTGGTTGGCATGTCATGCTTGGCAGGGAGGTCGGCAGGGAACTTAGGGAATACTGGCAGTGTTTGCACGGATATGCCTTTAAGGGTTTTCTTTATGGCACAGTCCCTAGTATACACATATTGCCATAATAGGGTGTTCTACTCATCAACTTTCTCAAACATTCAGAGGATAATCTCCTTGCATTGGTAGATCTGGGAAAGCATTGCCACTGATCTAGCTGGCATCAGAGTCACAGGTTCTGCCGTTGGCACAGACTCGACCGTCTTTTGCTTGCCCTTCTTATTTGCCTTTGTGGTAGCCAACCGTCCCCACAAGGTAAGAGTTATGGTGGTCCCCTTACTCTTTTGAATGTTGTCTGAATCGAGCTATGGCACATCATGCTGCATGCAAATGGTAGATATTAGAGAGGGAAAAAGTAAACTTCTATTGCTCTTACCAGCATACTTAAAACTCTCTTCGACGATAAACTGTCCAACATTAATCATGCCAATCTTTTCTCTGAAACTATCTCATTTTGTACAGTCGGTATTAAGTTTGCCTTTAATAAGTGATTCTAGCCATGTGACTGAGGCTTTAATACCAACCGTTTTACCATCCAATGTCATTTTGATGACGCGTTCCATTGGGTGCCAGCCTCACACAGTTCCTTAAATATCGTCTCCCTCTTAGTATCGTCTAAATATTCTGCAAACTTGGTGTGTTCATCCTCTTTTCCATCCAAATAAAACATATCGAAATGAGCACACTTACCTCACACCATCAAGAAAGGTGAGTCTTTGGTCGTAAGATGAGCATAGAATTCTCAAACGACGTTGGCATGGACTTCTCTTGGTGGTTGGCAGAATTTCACCCACTTATGCTTCTTTATCACCTTGACAAACTCTGGGGAATAGCCCAAGTTGGGTTCATTCCTGAACTTGAAACCCTTCTCATAGCAAAAGGTTCTTGATGTGAAATTCTCCTCATAACTTTTGTGGATCTCTTTATTGAAAAAGATATTGAATGGTGTTGAAGAAGATGCCATGAAAGTCACTTGAAAAATCGAGTGGTTTTTTCAAAGACAGAGATTTAAATCTTGCTTTTATTTCTTGATAAAGATAATGGAAGGAAGAGTGAAAAGTCTTTAGCTAAGAATCGATTAGGGTTTAAGTAGATGAAGGGTAAAACGGTTGAGTGTTTTAAATGGTGTTCTTAATTTGGCCGGTTGAGTAGGGAAATGATAATGGTTTAGCGTGTTTGGGGAAGATAAACAATGATGTGATAAGAGGTAAAGTGATAAGATGACGCAAGAATAGATGAAGTGATAAGGTGATTAGGTTAAAATTTGAATTTCAACTTTTCACCTTGGGCGGCTAGGGTAAAATTCAACACTTAGCAAAAATTTTCTATCTTTCTTGGGCCGAGCTCTATCAAGCCTTGGGCGGTTATGGAAAATTCCCCTTTTTTATCGCCCAATGCAAATCTTCTGCCTTGGCATTCTGTCTGGCAACAAAATCCTACGTCCACTCAACAAAAACCTTTGAATACAACAATAGGAAGATAAAAACTAAAATGAAAGAAAATAAATGAAAAACAACTAAAATAAAAACATCTAACCTAATATATACAAAAACCAAACCATGGTGATGACGCTCATGGAACCTCTTCCAAGATGGGAACCTCATTGGCATCATTTTGAGTGCCTTTCAAATATTGTTTCAATATTTGGCCGTTTACTTTGAAAATTGTTCCCATTTTCAAATCCTTGATATCTACTGCTACATGACCATATGGTTTCACAACATCAAAGGGTCCTGACCATCTAGACGTGAGCTTTCCTAGAAACAACTTTAGCCTCGAGTTAAATAACAAGACACATTGGCCAACCTCAAATTGCCTTGGCGCTATCCTGTTGTCATGCCATCATTTTGTTCATTCTTTGTAAAGTCTGTTATTCTCATAAGCTTGCATTCTGAATTCCTCTAATTAATTTATGTCTAATAAATGCTTTGCACCGGCAGCTCTCCACTCTATGTTTAGCTTTTTGATTGCCTAATAAGCTCTATACTCTAATTCCACTAGCAAGTGGCATGCCTTCCCAAACACGAGCCTATAAGGAAAAGTTCCCAAAGGAGTTTTAAAGGCCATTTTGTAAGCCCACAAGGAATCATCTAGCCTCAAAGACCAGTCCTTCCTTGTTGGATTCACAGTTTTTTCCATAATGTTGTTGATTTCCTGAGATTTCCGCTTGGCCATTTGTTTATGGATGGTAAGATATGGCCATACGTTGATGGATTCTGTACCTGCACAGAGCTCTAAAGATTAAATTGCACTTAAAATGTGTACC
Organism: Hibiscus mutabilis; assembly: GCA_019671005.1. Taxonomy (NCBI): domain Eukaryota; kingdom Viridiplantae; phylum Streptophyta; class Magnoliopsida; order Malvales; family Malvaceae; genus Hibiscus; species Hibiscus mutabilis. The sequence goes on along the minus strand of CM033728.1, from coordinate 20,018,507 downwards.
TTCATCATGAATGATGGCTCTAAGGGCACCGAATATAGTAAAGATATGCTTACGAAGGAACTTGGCAACAATACTGGCATCATTTGTTGGCAAAGCCAAAGCTTCTGCCCGTTTTGAAACGTATTTAATAGCCATCAGGATATATAGGTTCCCAAATGATGGGGGAAAGGAACTCATGAAGTCTATGCTCCATACGTCAAATAGCTCCACTGGCATAATATTTTGGAGCGGCAATTAATGTCTGCTAGAGATGTTACCCGTCTGCTGGCATTGATCACAAGCCTTGGCAAAGTCATGAGCGTCTTTAAACAGTGTAGGCCAAAAGAATTCGGAATGCAACACCATGGTAGCTGTCTTTATTCCAGCAAATTGTCCTCCATACAGTGTTGCATGGCATAACTACAAAATGTTGTACTACCCCTCCTCTGGCACACATCGTGGATCACTTGGTCGACACATTCTTTGAGAAAAATTGGCTCATCCCAATAATGTTGCTGAACATATCACAAAAACATTTCCTTGCATTACTCTCCAGATTCAGTGGCAAAATATTGCTTACCAGGTAATTGACTATACCAGCGTACCATGGCAAAGAATCGACAGCAAGTAAGTATTCATCAGGGAATTCATCTCTAATGGTAGTGGCTCTCCCTTCCTCAAGGTGATGCTCTAATCATGATAAATGGTCAGCTACCAAGTTCTCACTCCCTTTCTTGTCTCTAATCTCGAGATCAAATTCTTACAATAAAAATGTCCATCAAATTATTTTGGGGTTGGCTTTTTTTTCCAAAAGGTATTTTAATGTCGAGTGATCTGTATACACCACAACTTTGTTGCCTATTAAGTAAGACTTGAACTTATCAAATGCAAATACAGCCGCGAGAAATTCTTTCTCAATAGTGGTGTAGTTGAGTTGGGCTTCATTCAATGTCCGACTAGCATAGTAAATGGTAAGGAAAATTTTGCCACGCCTTTGTCCTAACACAGACCTAACGGCATAACCGCTGACATCACACATAATCTTGAAAGGCTCATTCCAGTCTAGTGCCACGACTATGGGGGCATTAATCAATTTGTCCTTAAGTTCCTGAAACACTTTTAAACACGAATCATTAAATGCAAAAGTGGCATTTTGTTCTAAAAGCAAGCATATAGGTTTAGAATTTTTTGAGAAATCTTTAATGAACCAACGATAAAAACTTGCATGTCCTAAAAAACTTCTGATACCTTTTACACTTGTAGGAGGTGGCAACTGTTTGGTTAGCTCCACCTTCGCCTTGTCTACTTTTAGGCCTCTCTTGGTTACACTGTGACCGAGAACTATGCCTTCCTTCACCATGAAATGGCATTTTCCCAGTTCAAGACCAGGTTAGTCTCAATACATCTCCTCAAAACAAGCTCTAGAATCTGAAGGCATTCCTCGAATGTTTTGCCAAACACTGAGAAATCATCCATAAAAACTTCTAGGTTGTTCTCAATCATGTTAGAGAAAATCAACATCATACATCGTTCAAATGTTGCTGGAGCACTACACAGTCCAAAGGGCATTCTCTTAAAGACGAATGTCCCATATGGACAAGTGAATGTGGTTTTTTTCCTGATCCTCTAGAGCGATGGCAACCTGATTATAACCTAAATATCCATCTAAGAAGCAATAGTATGCCTTACCTGCCAGTCTATCCAACATTTGATCGATGAAGGGCAGGGGAAGTGATCTTTCTTGGTGGCATTATTCAGCTTCCTATAGTCCATTCACACTCTCCACCCGGTAATAGTTTGGAAGGAATTAACTCATCATTGCTATTTTGAGCTACGGTCATGCCACCTTTGTTTGGCACACATTTCACCAGGCTGACCCACAAGCTATCAAAAATGGGATAGATTATCTCGACATCTAGCCACTTGATAATTTCTTTCTTAATTACCTCTTTCATGCTCGTGTTTAGTCTTCTCTAACCCATAATTTTTTTGCCATGATATTCCTCTAAGATTATTTTGTGCATGCAAATAGTGAGGCTTATTCCTTGGATGTCGGCCAAGGTCAATCCCATATCTTGCTTATATTTGCTTAAGATTTCCAGCAATCTTTTCTTCTAATCATTAGATAGATCGGCAGCAATGGTCGCTGGCAGAGTAGAGTGTTTACCTAAGTAGGCATATATGAGGTGGTATGGCAACGATTTCAGTTCCTATTCTGGTGGCTCCTTGACGGATGGTTTAGGGGCCTTGATTTCTCTGCCCACCAGCTCCAATCCCTCTGGCTGGCCAAAGTAATTAGAAACTTCATTCTCCAACGTTGGCCCTTCAGTGTCTTCATTCATCTTAATTTCATAATTCAGTTCTCTACGTCATCATCCGTGTCTTGGCACAGCTGTGCCACGTCTATAGTAAAAATGAACTCTATCATTTCATCAGCTTGGCCTTCCTCTGGTTCATCTGCACATTTAAGAGCTTGAAATACATTAAACGTAACATTTTGGTCATTCATGTATGAATATCAATTAAGGCTGTACCTGTGGCAAAGAATGGTCTACCCAATATGTTTGGGATATTCATGTCTGTCTTATAATCTAAAATGATAAAATCATCTGGAAATATAAATTTATCTACCTTTGCCAACACATCCTCAATCTTACCCTTAGGATATGCAAAAGATCAGTGTGCCAACTGAAGTGTTACGGTGGTAGGCCTTTCTTCAATGCCGAGCTTTTTGAAAATAGACATTGGCATTAAATTGATGATGGCTCCCAGGTCACACAGTGCTTTACCAATGAATCTGTTGCCAATGGTACAAGGAATAGTGAAAATTCTTAGATCTTTTAGCTTAGGTGGCAATCAATTGAGTATCATTGCACTGCATCCCTCAGTGAGAGCTACAGTCTGGAAATCACCCAATTTTCTCTTTCTGGACAAAATGTCCTTCATGAATTTAACATAATTGGGCATTTGCTCAAGAGCTTCTACTAATAGTATGTTGATTTGCAGCTGCTTAAGAACTTCCAATAAGCACTTAAATTGCTGATCCTGGTTGTGCTTCTATAGTCTTTGTGGAAATGGTGGAGGTGGGTAAGCAAATGTTGACTCTGCCGGCCTTGCCAAGGGATTACTGGCATCTAACTGAGGTCTGGCATCAGACAGCGGTCTGGCATCGCTTATGTCTGCTTCTTTCTTCTCTGTTTCTTTTGGTTCATCTACTATTCTTTTCTCTTGGTAATTGGCTGATTGCTTAACAAGTATTTCAGCCTTGCATTGTTTGCCACTCCGAAGAGTTGTAATTTTGCACTGTTCATTGCCTCTCTGCTGAGCATCTTCTGTATCACTTGGAAATACTCCCAAGGGTCGATTTCTAAGTGCATTAATAATCTATCCAATTTGAATCTCCAAGTTCCGCATAGATGCTGCCAAACTCTGAATATTTGCATCATTTCTCTCTATGTATTCTGTCAAAGCCCCTGGTTGTTTTTTTGTCCTACATAAAAGTTGCTTCGTGCCCTCTGTGGCATGGAATTCTTATGGAATCCTTGCTGGACATTGTTATTCTAATGTTGGGCATTGTGTTGATTACCACCTTGATTTCCTCCAGTTTTAGTTTCGGTCCCTAGTCTGGTAGTAGGATACTCAAAATCATTAGTTGAGATCCTTTTAAGGATACCAACTGCCTCCGTATAGTTCTTGTCCATTAGCGAACCATTTGCCGAAGCATCAACAATAGTTCTGGCATGAGTATTGAGTCCATTGTAGAAGGTCTCCATCTGGGTCCAATTTGGAAAATATGCACGAGACACCTTCTCAACAGGTCCTTAAATCTCTCCTAGGTATCATATAGGGTCTCATCATCAGCCTGCCTAAATGTAATGATCTCGCTTCTCAGCTTGGCAGCGAGTTTAGGTGGCTGGAATCGCAGCAGAAATTTTTGGAATAGATCTCCTCATAAGGTGACAAAACCAGGTGGCGAGGAACTAAGCCATGTTTTTGCTCTATCTCTCAGGGAAAATGTGAATAATTTTAGCTTCACTGTATCCTCTGACATTCTAGGCTGATGAAATAGCTGGAACACTTCCATGAACTGCTTGAAGTGTTGCCACGGGTCTCTAGTAGGTGCTTCATCAAATTGTCCTATATTCAAAAATGTTTGTATTATTACTAGTTTAAGTTCAAAATTCGATGTATTTACCTCTGGACCAATCAGTCTTGGCATCAAATTGTCTATGTTCGTTGCTGAGTGTTCTCGGATAGGTCTCTCCTCCTCCACATTAACGGTTGGGGCAGAAGGTGCGACCGGTATCTCATTGTGGTTTGGTGGATTTCCTTGATTGTTTCGGTTACATCAGCTCCTCCATTACCTTGATGTGCCATCTCTCGAGCTTTTCTTTTTAACCTTCGAAGGTTCTTTCAATTTCTAGGTCGTACGACCAATCTTCCACCAAAGGGTGGTTTTTGGTCATACACCAGTTAAAATAAGTAAATAAAATGAAATAATAAAAGAAATGAAACAAGTAAAAAATCAAAACAATAAATTCTGTCGCAATCCCCGGCAACGACGCCAAAAACTTGTCGACTTTTGCTAACACTTGGCAAACGATTGAATATTTAGTGTAAAAGTGCAAGAAACAATGCCAAGGTAAGTCTTCTGCATGCAAGTATACACTGTCAGCAAGTAATACAACGGTAAGCTGAGTATCAAATCCACAGGGATTGACCAAGAACTCATTTGCTTAATTTTTACTTGTTTGCAATGAAAATGAAAGTGTTGGAATGATTTGGGTTTTTGATTGAAAGATAGTAAAAACAAAGTAGGTAAAAATAAAAATAGTCTGGCAACGGAAGTGTTCAATTGAATGACGAGCATTGGCAAGGGATGCCTGGATTTCATGCTACTTATGCTAGCCTTTAATAATGTCCTGCCTTGTTTTATTGCCGAGCAGATTAAAAGTAGTATTGCCTCTGTCGATGACAATACCCCAAGTTAACCATGAATAAACCTCTACATGTCTATAGTGAAGCTTTTCATTAATTAACTCAATTAAATATCAACATTTACTCCTAATGGGTAGATTCACTTTCGAAGTAAGTTCATCTACTTGAACATCTTCTATCTAAGCTTCTCGTCTTAGTATCTGGCAACTGATCATTGCCCCTTAAGTCTTTTAAGATATTAAGGTGCAATAAGCACACTATGCTGACTGTCGTATGTCAAAAGATTTGAGAAAATTAAGTACTTGCAGATAGAAAATAATGCCAAGGAATTTTAAATTATTAAAACCAAACATAAATTTAGCTTTCATTGCAAACATCCCCCAACCAACTGTAAAATCTTACTTCATGGTTTGGGGTCCATCCACAAAATATGATCGTATCTTAACATCACCAATCAAATAAAATTAAAACTAAGAGAATGGGCAAGAGGGAGATCTGTCGATGCAGCCCTTCGATTGCTCTAGAGCTCTCGGTCTTAGCTGGTCAGACCACGTTGCCTCTCGGTTCACCACGATGCAGCCTCTCTTCCGATTTGATCCCCTCAATTGGTGGCTTGAGCTCCTTTAAATAGGTTTGCATGGAAACCCTAAGATAAGCTTTTTGAGTTTAAAATTTGAATGCATGAACGGATAAGAAGCGGTATCCTCTTATCCTGATTTGAACCATAGGGCTGACGTATATAGGCCCAACGGCTACTTTAATCAGTCATCAGACATCAACCCTTTGCCCGCCAAGCTTGGCATTGCTTGGTCCATCTATGCCAACTCCTACTCGGCAATTCTCTTGCTTCCTTTCCTACGTTCTCTGCCAGCGCCTCTCTGCCATGCCTGCCTGCCTGTGTCCTGCATCAAAACCTGCAAAACAACCATTCACACTGGCAACAAAATAACTCCTAACTCCTTATGAAAATGCATGAATTTTAACAACTAAATGCAAACATGTGTACTTAAAGGCAAGCAAAAGCATTGTGAAATAAGCATAAAAATTAGTACTTGTGAGGAGTTAACACGTGCATTCATAGAAATAATAAAAATGTAAAAAATAATAAAAACAAAACAATAAATGAATAAATAAGCTGCTCCATTCATTCATTTGTTTTCCCAAGACCGTTGTATATATCTTCGATTTTTTCTTCTTAGGTTTCCGGATATCAATGGCATAAGCGACCTTGAGTTTGACCTGCAACTCAATTTCGAGCATCCCATGTGTTTAGCTGAGGTTGAAGATTACGATAATGAGGTAGTATGTGATATGCCTAATGATCTACTCAGGTTGATGGAAAATGTTGAAAAACTAATTCTTCCCCACAAAAAGAACTAGAAGTCTTGAATATCAAAACTAAAGAAGAGAAACATGAGGTGAAGATCGGTATCACCATCACCGCTGAGACACAAAATTTTTTTATTAAGTGTTGCGCGTAATAAATGCTACGCAAATGTGCAAGTATACACGTCGCAAGTTATAGTATAAAAGATATCGTCTCCACAGGGATTGGTGCCACTTCAAGGATCTAATCTCTTGCACTGTAAAAAGAAAAAACACAAGTAAAGGATTATAGGAGTTTAACTAATGACTAATCTAGAAAGCAATAAAGTAAAAGAAAAGATGAATTCAAATGAGAGAGATAGGCCAGGTTATCGTGAGTTGAGGTGTGATAGCCGATTGGATCGTCTTGGTAAAAGAGTGCACGGCAACTCGGTTGCCGTGGCAACTTGCACAACGGGTTGCCTTGGCAACTAATCGATGGTTGCTGGGCGACTAGTTGGGCAACTACTTGGGCTTCGGGCAGCAACCTTCAAGGTCGGCAGAGAGCGTTCTTCAATGGTTTCTTCTTATCCCTAAGTCGAAACTCTAGCTACTTGTGCATGCCTTGATAATACATCCCTGCGTGAATCAAGGGTGAACAACAACCAATCTTGCGCTCCTCTTAGCCGTTGAAATCCTTAACTTATTCCTAAGCCGGATTAATCTTCACCATCAATAGATTGAATAAAGATCATATTCATTCATTTCATGAATCTAACTCTCCCGATATTAGATAAATAGATGAAATCACGAGATCCTCTCCCAATTCACTCGCAAACAAGAATAAGAACCAAGAATGAATAAACCTTGAAATAGAAAAGTGCAAACTCTTATTACCTAAACAAAAACCAATAGTTTCTCACAACCACAAAACACAATAACCATAGCCAAGTAGATTTAGTTCATGGCTAGGTTCCAAAGAAACACAAGATAAACAATCCCTAGCATGAACCCAATCGAACAAGGAAGAAAAGATGAAGCTTGTCGAAAATCCCTTGCCCTAGAGGCTTGTCGAAATTCCCTCTTGCTCTCTCTCTTGGTCTTGTCGAAATTCCCTTGATATTTATAGGGCTAGGCCAAATCCTTCTTTGAGGAGGAGTTTGAGTTGGAATTAAATTATCTTTAAAGAATATAATTCTTTATTATAATTTTATTCCTATTAGAACTTCTCCTATCTTCTTGGAATTTAATTCTTCTTTAATCTCTGCATGGCAATCAAATTCCTTTGGGCTTGGGCCTTGCTCCATGTCATCTTGGGCTTGTAAAATCATGAATTTCGACATCCCTATTGCATTTAGTTTTTGTCGACAAATGCCATGGCAACTGGCTCAGCGTCTCCTTCATGCATTGCCCTGGCATCTAGCTCGGCATATCCTTCATGCATTGCCCTGGCAACTAGCTCAGCATTGCTTTGGCAAGTGATCCTACACATACACACACAAAGCACACCAAAGCAGCATCTTTTCCACAAAAACTACTAATTTATGTAATCAAGCTCAACGATGGAAGGAAACATGGATTAATGCATGAATGGCTAACTATGCAACTAATATGAGCCTAAGTCTAACAATAATATGAGTAAAAAGGGTAAGAAAAATAGTACTTTTGAACACTTATCACACCCCCAAACTCGAACTATTGCTTGTCCTCAAGCAATGCAAACTCATAATTACCTGCCAAGACTTCAATTTTCACAAACTCAGCTTTGAACTTGATTTCAATTCTACGAACCGGGGCACAAAGTATGATTGGCTTTTTATTTTTCAGAAAAGCGAGGAATTACTCGGAATCAAACTATAATGCTTGTGAGTGTGTGCGGAGTTGTGTGCAAGTTGATTTTTTGGATTCTATGCAAACAATAGGTTTTCAAATTACTTCATTGGTTTTTTTAACATGTTTTAACTAGAGCCAATTTGGGCACCTCTAGTGTTTTGTTTTTAGTTTTCTTAAGTTAATTTAATCGACTAGAGCGGTTTGGGCACCTCTAGTTAAAAAAATTTTTTAACGCCTCCTAGAGCCAGTTTGGGCACCTCTAGTTATCAATTTTTTTAGCACATGCTAGAGCCAATTTGGGCACCTCTAGCATTCATCCAATTTTTATTCTAATCCCCAATTTGTTAATTATCGACCTAAGTTTACTAGAATTCCTTAAATCAATCAAACCACAACAGTGTTTCATCAAATTTAGCATCATAGTAAAATTCTAAGTTTTTCCATGGTTATCCTAGAATAAAAATTCTATCAATTAAGTGCATTGGCAAAGTCATCATCGAATATTCATCATATCTAAGCAATTCTTGTTCCAATTTAAAGGCATGGCAAGCAATTTATGTATCCTAAATGTAATACTTAAGTGAATGTAACTCAACATGGTAACTACTAATAACAATCCCCCCCCAAACTCGAGCGAAGCATTGTCCTCAATGCATGCATAAAAATACCAAAAATAAAAATAAAAATGCATACGAGGACTTACTCTGAGAGTTCGTCATCGTAGATGATTAGTTTCCTTCTAGTTGGCGTCTTGATTTTCTTGCTTGAACGCGATGGTTGTTTTCTTGTTGCCGGTGGTGGAATCGATCCTCGTGCGGGGTTGTCCTCATCATCCTCTTCATCAATGTCAATGGCTTTTCGCTTGGAAGATACAATTGGTGCGGTCTTTATTGGTTCAATAGAGGACTCGTCCGAATCTGAAAAATTAGAAAATGATTCCGTAGGAGTTGATTCGGGCATAGGTGCTTTACCTTTGGCTTTTGCAGTGGTTGCCGGGATGTCATCAGGGTTGGTTGCCGTGGCGACTACTTCATTGGTTGCCGGGGCAAGAATCTCGGCGGGAAAGATTGGGAACGGCACATGATTGTCCGGGTACTTTTCTAGGATGACTTGAGTGATGGCATTGTTGTGCTCCTTCATGTACCGCATGAACATTAGTTGCCGATCTTCAATTTGCCTTAGGCTGCTTGTCAATGGGTTCAAAAGTGCTTCAAAGTGTCTCGGGATTAATGGCCGAGTTGCCCTGGCGTTAGGTGCTTGGGCATTAGGGATTGCCGTTGCGGCAGGAGTTGTCGTGGCAATTGGAGGCCTTGAAGAATCTCCCGTTGCCTCTCCCATTAGCTTTCGGATTAGTGCTTGATTCCAACCAGACTTGGGTAGGGCCTTTTCATCGGTGGACTTACTCGGGACATGCATCTCCTTGCAAAGATTAGAAATTAAGCAAGGGAAGAAAAGGTAACCCTTATCTTTTGAGCTGCATACAAAAATCTCATCACAAATAATTTTTCCAATGTTAATGATGCGATTATTCAAAATAGAATGTATGAGCAAAAGACGTGGTATATCAACGGTAGTATTGTGTGTGGAGGGCATTAAAGAAGTTTTAACAAACTTATTCCATAGTTTTGCCTCGGGTTTAAGCGAAGGCGATTTACGATGCCCTTGTATTTACCGTCGTTCCAATGAGTTCCCGGTTGAGTGAGTTCTTGAAGCACCTTGTCGAGTTGCTTGGGATTGATTTGGTCAACGAAGGCTTGATGCTCGTCCTTCTCAATGTAAAGTCCGTAAAAGGTGTTGATGCTTTCGGGACTTATAAGTATGGCCTTGTCACGAACAAAAACATAAGGATTATCCGGGTTAGGTGAGTGAGCATAGAATTCTCTTACCCATGAGATGTTACCCGGTTCCGGTTGATGGCAAAAGATTTGCCACTTTTGAGGTGCAATCCTCTTGAAGATGAATGGTTCAAGGCCGAAATCTTGATGAGAGTTGGAGTATTCAAAGCCTTGTTCTTCATGAATCTTCTGGCTTTCAAACTTGGATTGAAATCTTTCTTGAACTGCCGGTGTAGCAAACTTCTTGTATCTTGGTTCTTTGGAGGAACTTGGATGAACTAAAAGTTTAATCTTGGATGCCATGTATGATCTTGGTTGTGAGTAAAAACAAAGAAAAGAAAAGAAAAGAAACTAAAAAGTTGCAAGATAGAAAGTAGGAATAGGTTAAGGGTGATGGGTTTTATAGAAAAGATAGGTGGTTGGGATTTGGGGAAAAAAAAAAAAAAGGGTTTAGGGTTTGGTAGGAATTTTCGACAAAAGGGGTTTTGGTTAGGATGAATTGGAGGCTTTATATAAGCCTTAGATTCAGCCCATTAGTTTCCTTGTTGAAGATGTTTTCCTACTTGGTTTAGAATTCCTTCTTTCTCTTGAACTTCCTTTCCTACAATTCAAAAACAAATCAAATAAGGATTAAAATTAAAGATAAACTAATAAAGAAAATAAATAAAGATGTGTAATAGTATTTTTAGACTTAAATAAAAAAATCTATCCTAAAACTACTAATAATCGGCAAAATAATAAAATAATAATAAAAAAATCGAAAAAATGAAAAATAAATAAAATAATTAAATAATCGACAAAAAACAAAAATAAAAATAAATAAAAATAAAAATAAAAATATCAAAAGGGAGAGCATGCTCATGCATCTCCTAAATTGACCACTTCCTTGTTACGTTCCACATGGGCACCATTGTAGTGCTTCAATCTTTGTCCATTAACTTTGAATTCATGGTTGTCAGAGATGGACTTGATTATCACGGCACCATGAGAGAATGGTTTGACGACTTCAAATGGTCCCGACCATCTTGATTTCAGCTTTCCCGGGAAAAGTTTTAGCCGAGAATTGAATAGGAGAACTAGTTGCCCTGGCGTGAATTGCCGTGGCAATAGTTTCTTGTCGTTCCATCGCTTTGTTTTCTCTTTGTAGATTCGTGCATTGTTATAGGCGAGTGCACGAAATTCTTCTATCTCATTGAGATCCATCAAACGCTTTTGTCCAGCACTTTCCCAATCCATATTCACGGTCTTGATTGCCCAGTTCGCCTTGTGCTCGATTTCCACCAGTAGATGACATGTTTTACCATAGACAAGCCGGAAGGGGGACATACCTAATGGTGTTTTGAATGCAGTGCGATATGCCCAAAGTGCGTCATCTAGTCTTAATGACCAATCCTTCCTTGAGGGATTTACAACTTTCTTGAGTATTCCCTTCAACTCCCGGTTGGAAATTTCTGCTTGCCCGTTGGTTTGTGGGTGATATGCCGTGGCGATCTTGTGTGATATGCCGAAGCGTTGAAACATCTTGGCAATTAGTCTGTTGTCAAAATGCTTGCCCCCATCGCTGATAATTGCTCTCGGCATCCCAAACCGTGTAAATATGTTTTTCTGCAGGAATCGTTGCACGGTCTTGGAATCGTCGTTGGGAACTGCAGCTGCCTCTACCCATTTAGACACATAGTCGACGGCGAGTAAGATGTAGAGGTTGCCGAATGAAGATGGGAAAGGTCCCATAAAATTGATCCCCCATACATCAAACAGTTCCACCTCGATGATGTTCTGGAGCGGCATCTCATGTCGTCTAGAGATATTGCCTGTCCTCTGGTAACGATCACATTGCTTGTAAAAGTTTTGGGCATCTTTGTACAATGTTGGCCAATACAAACCGGATTGCAAGACTTTGGCCGCGGTACGAGTTCCTCCAAAATGTCCTCCATAGGGTGAAGAATGGCATTGCCGGAGTACATTCTGTTGCTCTTCTTCAGGGACACATCGGCTATAACCTGATCTGCACATTGTTTAAACAAAAGAGGCTCGTCCCAAAAGTAATGCTTAGCATCATGGCGGAACCGCTTCTTCCCTTGGTGAGTAATGCCATAAGGAAAAATACCACAAACAAGGAAGTTAACTAAATCCGCGTACCAGGGTATTGCCAAGGTATGTGCCGCCGTGGCGACTGCTCCCAAGATTGCCGAGGCGTGCGCGTCAAAGACTGCTGCGGCATCGAGAGTTGCCGAGGCGTGTGCATCCATGGTTGCCGAGGCGTCATGGGTTGCCGAGGCATCTAGGGTTGCTGAGGCGTCAAGGGTTGCCGATGCAATTAAAATTTGTTCATTCGGGAATGCATCGCATATCTCTAGATCCGAGTCCTCCTCCCTATTGCGTTCCAAACGTGATAAGTGATCGGCCACTTGATTTTCTGTTCCTTTCCTGTCCTTAATTTCAATATCAAATTCTTGTAAAAGTAATATCCAACGAATCAAACGAGGTTTAGCATCCTTTTTAGCAAATAAGTATTTGATTACCGAATGGTCCGTATGAACAATTACCTTTGTACCAATTAAATAGGATCGGAACTTGTCAAATGCGAAAACTACAGCTAGTAACTCTTTCTTCGTTGTTGTGTAATTCACTTGAGCACCATTAAGAGTTTTACTAGCGTAGTATATCACATGGAAGGTCTTACGTGCGTTGGCCTAGGATTTGCTCCTACCGCGAAATCACTTGCATCACACATGAGCTCAAAACGAAGCGTCAACGGTGGAGCGACAATGGGTGCCGAGGCAAGCTTTTTCTTTAGGGTTTGAATGCTTGGGTGCAAGAATCATCAAAATCGAAGACTTTATCTGTTCAAGCAGATTACACAAGGGTTTAGTGATTTTAGAAAAATTATGAATGAACCTCTGTAAAAACACGCATGTCCAGAAAACTTGAATTCCTTTAACCGAATTTGGTGGGGTAATCTCTTGATCACGTCCACCTTGGCTTTGTCTACTTCAATTCCCTTGGATGAAATCTTGTGGCCGAGCACTATTCCTTCATCTACCATAAAGTGGCATTTCTCCCAATTGAGGACTAAGTCCGTTTCTTCGCATCTTGCTAATGACCTCTCTAAATTGCCGAGACAGCCGTCGGAAGTCATTACCAAAAACCGAAAAATCATCCATGAAGATCTCAAGGAAGTCTTGACCATGTCGAAAAAGAGTGCCATCATGCATCTTTGGAAGGTTTGCGGGCGTTACACAATCCGAGCGGTATCCTTCGGGAGGCATAAGTACCGTATGGGCATGTGAAGGTTGTCTTTTCTTGATCTTACGGTGCTATGGCAATCTGATTGTAACCTGAATAACCGTCAAGAAAACAATAAAAGGGTTTACCTGCAAGACGGTCAAGCATTTGATCAATAAAGGGTAATCGGAAGTGATCTTTCCTAGTGGCTTTGTTTAGCTTTCTATAGTCCATACAAACCCTTCAACCGGTCTGATCTGGTTGGGATAAGTTCATTATTTTCATTGCTTACCACTGTTATACCTCCCTTTTTCGGTACACATTGTACTGGACTTACCCATGTACTATCAGAGATAGGGTATATAATACTGGCGGCAAGCCACTTGATGATTTCTTTCATTACAACCCCTTTCATGGCATGATTCAGTCTCCTCTGGGCCTCAATTGAAGGTTTGTGATCATCTTCCAACAAGATCTTGTGCATGCACACCGCCGGGCTAATTCCTTTCAAGTCGGCAATTGTCCACCCTATTGCCTTTTTGTGTAGCTTCAACATTTTGATCAGCTTCTTTTCCTGCTCAGGCTGTAACTTAGAAGAAATAATTACAGGCAATGTATTATCGGTTCCTAAGTATGCATATTTTAGTTGCTCTGGTAATTGTTTCAACTCAAGAATTGGTGGTTGTTCAATAGAGGGTTTTTCGAGCTTACCTTCCCTTACGAGTAGTCCCGGTGGTTCAAAGTATGTACCTGGTCGATTGACTAGCCAATTTGCCTCTTCTGGTTGTTCCTCATCGACCGGTTCTTCATACTCCTCATGTTCCTCTTGGTCGGCAATGTAGTTGCCGAGGCAACTAAATTCCTCATCGAAGTTAAACTCTGCCGTGGCATGAAGTAGTTGGCATTCTTCTGGATCATCAGCATGCCTTAGTGTTTGGAACACATTTAGTTTGACCTGCTGGTCATTCACCCTCATTGTGAGTTCTCCCTTTTCAACATCAATCAAGGTTCTCCCTGTTGCTAGGAATGGTCTCCCGAGAATGATGCGTGCATGCTCATCTGCTTCACAATCCAAAACAATAAAGTCAGCGGGAAAAATAAATTTATCGACTTTTACCAGTATGTCTTCGATTTTTCCCTCTGGATGCACATAGGATCTGTCGGCTAGTTGCAGCATGACTGTTGTAGGTCTTGCCTTCCCGATTCCTAGTTTTTGGAAAACCGATTTAGGCATCAAGTTTATGCTAGCCCCAAGGTCGCATAGTGCTTTCCCGACATAGTGATTTCCAATAGAACAGGGTATTGTGAAACTTCCGGGATCCTTTAACTTAGGTGGCATACGATTGTGCAACATTGCCATGCATCCCTCTGTCGCGGCAACTGTTTCAAACTCTCTTAGCCTTGTTCTCTTGGACACAATGTCTTTAAGGAACTTGGCATAGTTTGGCATTTGTTCAATTGCTTCCACCAGTGGCAAGTTAATGTGGACTTGCTTTAGGATATCAAGAAACTTCTTGAATTGGTATTCTTGATTTTGTCGCTTCAACCTTTGTGGGAATGGTGGTGGAAGTCGGATATCTTCGATCCTTTCATTGGTTTGAAACCTGATTGACGGCATTGCCGGGACATCTGGAGTTGCTGAGGCGTTATCAACTAGGGTTGCCGAGGCATGCTTATCGCAAGTTTGCCGAGGCGTCATCGGTTGCTGAGGCATGTTTATTGCCGGTTGCCGCGGCAATTCCTGGTTCAGCATCTGAGGCTTTGCCGCTAGGTTCGTCTTGATCTTTTTGTGGAGTTTTGTTTGACGAGCGGGTTTGAACCTCTCTAAGTTGTTGGCCACTTCTGGTGGTGATTGCCTTACATTCCTCATGGCCAGTTCCTCTTGCAACTTCAGTATCGCTAGGTAAACCTCCTTGTGGTCTAGTGTTCAGATTTTGAGCAAACTGTCCAACTTGATTTTCCAATGATTTGATTGCCGCCTCTTGGTTTTGCAATCTCATCTCGGTCCTGTTAATAAAAGCATCAGTTCTTTTTATGAAATTACTATTCTCAGCCATATAAGATTCAGTTTTCATCATAAAAGTATTTAGAGAATTTTCCAAAGAACTAGATGTTGTCGGTTGTTGTTGCGGCATCTGTTGCCGTGGCATATTCTGCTGGAATCCCGATGCTTGTGCATTCTGATTGTTCTGGTTTAGAGCATTGTTGGGATTACTCCATGAAAAATTCGGGTGCTTCTTCCAAGCTGGATTGTATGTATTGGACATCATGTTGTTGCTTCGATTGTAATTCCCCACATAGAAGCTGGATTCCGGATTTTGCATACATTCAGAAGAATTATGGTTATCACCACATAACTCACAAAAGGAATCCATTACCTTGACTTCATGTGTGTTGTTTGGTTTTTGCATGTTCTGGACCATCTTGGTTAAAGTGGCCAATTGTGCCGAAATTGAATCTGATGATCCTAGTTCATGTATTGTGGCTTGGCGTCTAACTCCTCCTCTTCTAGTAGATGGGAATTGATAATCATTCTTGGCCAGCCTGTTTAAAATTTGCATTGCTTCTTCCGGCGACTTATCTAGGAGTATGCCGTTTGCCGAGGCATCTAGCATCATCCTTGTTGGTGTATTCACGGCGCTGTAAAACATTGTTACCTGAGTCCACACCAGGAATCCGTGTAAAGGGCATTTGTGTAGAAGTTCTCTATATCGCTCCCAAGCCTCGTACATGGATTCATCATCCACTGCCGAAAAGAAGTAATGTCGTTCTGGCTTATCAGTCAAATTTGTAGGATTAAATCTAGCAAGGAAATCACGACAAAGATCAGTCCAAGATGCTATGGATCCGGCAGGAATGCTATTCAGCCATGCTTTCGCCCTATCCCTCAGTGAATAGGGGAATAATCTTAATCGTAGGACATCGGGGGTGACTCCGTGTATCTTGAACGAGTTGCAAATCTCGAGGAAAGATTTCAGATGTTGTCGTGCATCTTGATTCTTGAGCCGCCAAATTGACCTATTGTGTTGATCATATTAAACATTACCGGTTTCAACTCAAAGTGGTCGGCTTCAATTTCAGGTGCGACAACTCACGGGTTAAGTCCATCAAGATCTTCTTCAAGATAGTCTCGAATAGTTCTGTTTCGTGCAAGAATCACTCCTCCTCTGCTCGAACATCTTGATTCATATTGCCGTCTTGATTTGCCATTGCTTCTCTTATCCTTCATCTAAGTCTTTGTAAGGTTCGTTCGATTTACGGATCAAAGGGATATTACGGTGAAGTCGGTCTGCATACTGGTCATATACCAAAGCAAAACCAAAGTTTGTTAGCCCTTTGAATTTTAAACAAGAAAAATAAAAAGAAAGTGCAAGAAAGTAAAAACAAAGTCGCTATTGCCAATCCCCAAGAACGGCGCCAAAAACTTGTTTGCGCGTAATAAGTGCTACGCAAATGTGCAAGTATACACGCATGCAAGTTATAGTATAAAGATATCGTCTCCACAGGGATTGGTGCCACTTCAAGGATCTAATCTCTTGCACTGTAAAAAGTAAAAACACAAGTAAAGGATTATAGGAGTTTAACTAATGACTAATCTAGAAAGCAATAAAGTAAAAGAAAAGATGAATTCAAATGAGAGAGATAGGCCAGGTTATCGTGAGTTGAGGTGTTATAGCCGATTGGATCGTCTTGGTAAAAGAGTGCACGGACAACTCAGTTGCCGTGGCAACTTGCACAATGGGGTTTCCTTGGCAACTAATCGATGGTTGCCTGGGCGACTAGTTGGGCAACTACTTGGGCTTCTGGGCAGCAACCTTCAAGGTTCGACAGAGCGTTCTTCAATGGTTTCTTCTTATCCCTAAGTCGAAACTCTAGCTATTTCTGCATGCCTTGATAATACATCCCTGCGTGAATCAAGGGTGAACAACAACCAATCTTGCGCTCCTCTTAGCCGTTGAAATCCTTAACTTATTCCTAAGCTGGATTAATCTTCACCATCAATAGATTGAATAAAGATCATATTCATTCGTTTCATGAATCTAACTCTCCCGATATTAGATAAATAGATGAAATCACGAGATCCTCTCCCAATTCACTCGCAAACAAGAATAAGAACCAAGAATGAATAAACCTTGAAATAGAAAAGTCAAACTCTTATTACCTAAACAAAAACCAATAGTTTCTCACAACCACAAAACACAATAACCATAGCCAAGTAGATTTAGTTCATGGCTAGGTTCCAAAGAAACACAAGATAAACAATCCCTAGCATGAACCCAATCGAACAAGGAAGAAAATACGAAGCTTCTCGAAAATCCCTTGCCCTAGAGGCTTGTCGAAATTCCCTCTTGCTCTCTCTCTTGGTCTTGTCGAAATTCCCTTGATATTTATAGGGCTAGGCCAAAGTCCTTCTTTAAGGAGGAGTTTGAGTTGGAATTAAATTATCTTTAAAGAATATAATTTTTTTATTATAATTTTATTCCTATTAGAACTTCTTCTATCTTCTTGGAATTTAATTCTTCTATAATCTCTGCATGGCAATCAAATTCCTTTGGGCTTGGGCCTTGCTCCATGTCATCTTGGGCTTGTAAAATCATGAATTTCGACATCCCTATTGCATTTAGTTTTTGTCGACAAATGCCATGGCAACTGGCTCGGCGTCTCCTTCATGCATTGCCCTGGTATCTAGCTCGGCATAACCTTCATGCATTGCCCTGGCAACTAGCTCGGCATTGCTTTGGCAAGTGATCCTGCACATACACACACAAAGCACACCAAAGCAGCATCTTTTCCACAAAAACTACCAATTTATGTAATCAAGCTCAACGATGGAAGGAAACATGGATTAATGCATGAATGGCTAACTATGCAACTAATATGAGCCTAAGTCTAACAATAATATGAGTAAAAAGGGTAAGAAAAATAGTACTTTTGAACACTTATCATTAAGCTTTTACAAGAGTACAAAGATGTGTTCACCTGGTCGTATCAAGATATGCCAGGCCTAGACAGTGATATTGTGATGCACCAGCTACCCATAAAGTCATAATGTAAGCCCGTACAACAGAAACTTTAAAGAATAAGACCAAAAAAGCTTCTGAAAAAAAAAGAGATAGAGTGAAAAAGTAATTTGACGCTGGATTTCTATAGGTGGCCATGTATCCTGAATGGGTGGACAACATTGTCCATATCCCAAAGAAGGACGAGAAAGCACGTATATGCATCGATTATAGAGACCTCAACAAAGTGAATCCTAAGGATAATTTTTCACTACTGCATATTGATACTTTTGGGGTTACATTCGAAAAGCTTTTGGGTTTTTTGTAAGCAAGAAAAGGGATAGAGATTGACCAATACAAGGTTAAGGTAATCTAGGAACTTTATCCCCCTTAAACACAAAAGGAGGTTTGAGGTTTCCTAGAAAGGCTCAATTACATCGCCAACTTTATTTCTCAGTTTTAGACTCTTTCGAAAAAAACAATCTAGGGGTATGGAGTGAAGAACGACAAGAATACTTGGATAAAATTAAAAAGTAGCTATCGTGTATTGGTTCCACCTATTCTGAGGAAGCCTCTAATCCTATACATGATAGTGTATAAGAATTCAATAGGTTGCGTCTTGGGACAACATGATGAGACTAGAAGAAAGGAAAATGCGATATACTATTTGAGTAAGAAATTCACTGATTGTGAAACTAGGTACTCACCAATTGAAAAGCTATGATACGATTTGGTATGGGCAACTAAGAGGCTCAGACAATACATGTTATACCGCTGATACTTGCAAAATAGGTATGCAATTAAGAGAAAGTATACTCGTCGATCAAGTAATAAAGTTATGAAGTAGAGTATCCAACTACATGGATTGGATCAATAATTTCAAGGTACTTGTACTCAAGAGTTAGCAAAAAAATATTGGTTTGAGGATGGTTTACTAAAACTAAATACAATAAAAGTAAAGTAGCAATGATCAAAGACAAGTAGGTGTTGTAGCAAATATTGAGATGGTTATAGAAGCTGGGTTTATTGCCTAGGAATTATGTCAATTACTATTCGAATGCTATAGCTGTTGGCGATACATGTCTACATAAACCAATTAAGTCTTTACATATTCGACAAGGTTTTCTAATTAACTTCTTGACTCTCTCGATGCCTAGAAGTTTATAACAAGGACACTATGGCAATACTTAACTGCGTAAACCCTAACCACTCTATTGTCTATTCAAGTTCCTCTTATTAGTTGTTGAAATCATAAACTTATGTATTAGCCGGATTAGAACCTAAGTTGACGGCTTAAGTCCAGTATTTATATTTGTATAACCTAAGTCTCTCAATATTAAGCTACGAATCAACAGCTAAAAGGACTCTATTGATATCTGATAGCTCTTTATAGAGCACATATTTTCTCTAGATTTAGGGATTAAATTGTCCCCACATCGGTATTTCATGCATCCATTTATGCATTTTTGCTTATTATATGTATTCTATCTAACTCAAGCCATAAGTGCCCTTGCTATACACTTTTCTGCCTTTTTGCTGGTTTTATCGCTATAATTACTAATGTCCATGCTGAAGAAATTTCTTCACTGCAGCCAGTTAGACACTGTAGCATCCAGTTGTCCAAACTGCCAAGGATAAGAACGAATCTGCCAGTTAGATTTTTTGTTATAACAAATTGTGTACGGCAGATTGGCGCACAAATCACGTGAAGGACAAGCGTCCTTACCTTAGCAGCCTATAAAACCAAACTTTTTGGAGGAGAGAGAATGACACTCATACAATTTTCATTTTCCTATCATCTTCAACCTTTAGAAGCTCTCTTCCCATGGCGGCTTAAGGTCCATTTCTAGAGATCCAAGGTGAAGCAAGGTAGAAATATATGAGGAAACGAAGATTCTTGTGCTGGAGCAAGGAAGAATATATTTATCTTCTTTAAATCTTTCTAGAGATAGGCTTTTAACGAAGCTCTATTTTATTATTGTGTTAATTGACGTTGGTTTATCTTTTTAGCTATTTTATGAACTTGTTTAAACTTGTTTTTTAAAGTTCAAAATAATATTATTAGCTTTCTTCTTATTTCAATTGTTGGATTTGAACTTTGTTTACATGAGAGTGTTTAACATCATCACTAACACTGAGAGATGCAGTGACAGTTCATATTAACAAGCCATTACAACGAGAGTTGATCCACTTGTTTGAGGATTTGTAGTTTTAAATATCAATGAGACTTGTGGTCATTCTACATATTTAAGTTCTTAGTTGAAAGTTGAACGAAAACTAGTAAGCGAGCTTAGTATTTTATTTCCCAAATGAACCATCCTATATTGTTTCTTTGATGCGCATAATAATCTTCCCAACTAAACCGAGGGGATTCATATCTTTACTTGATATTTTCTTTACCTTCATATAATTGTTTATTTTTGCTCTCACAGTTTATCTTGCATTCTATACTTTATTTCTCCATTACAACCATCAATACACTCACAATCTTTCTATTTTCATAATTGCTTGCAGCCATATAATAATACAACTAAATACCTATCCTTGTGGGATTGATATCTAACAGTATCACCCTGTTAACTATACTTGCATCTGCAGTGTATGCTTGCATAGTTCGTGTGACGATTATTCACTGATCAAATTTTGGCGCCGTTGTCGGGGATGGCGTTATTTGGTTTTTTTGTTTTGCTTGCAATTCCATTTTCTTTCTTTAGTTTGTCGTTACTTCTAATCACTTTTTGTTATTTCCTTTTCTTTTTATTAGTTTTGTAGGAGTTGCATAACCAGAAGTTTTGCCACACCACTTTTCGTGCCTGATCCAGAAGTTGAACGAACTCTTAGATGAGCACTTCGAGAACAAAGCGAGATAGCAAGACAGTTAACAATGAGGGTATCCCTCAAGATCCTGAAAACTCACCACTGCACCCGCTAGCCTAGAACAAACCAATCTGAGAGGTTGTAGTTCCTCAGTTGGACAATTTGCAAGCAAAAGTGGTTCAACCAACTATTCAAGCTGAAAATTTCGTGTTGAACCCAGGTCATAATCCAAATGCTGAAAGAGCATTGCAAGGGTAAAGTGCATTGCAAGGCTATTACTCTTTGCTGTGGCAAGCAAACTGCTAATTCAATGTAGCAATCACCCATATCTACTCATGAGCATGGGGAATCCTCAAAGACTAATTCAATGTTGAAAGATTGAATGTAGGATGTCGTGGTGGATGATACTCTTTTAGTTATCACTCCGCTACCACCAGTCTTGCAGCCTAATTTGTTGGCGTAATTTTAGCTATCGACATAATCAATAGATACTCCATCTCTTTCTTATCCTCAGAGATTCAAGAATAATGAGTCTAAAAATCAATTTTAATTCTTTTAATATACTTCACAATAGCTTACATTGCAAATCCATTTGATGGATGCTCTTAAGCAAAATTCTAATAATGCAAAGTTCATGAAGGAAAGTCTATCTAAGAAGAAAAAGGTTAGTGCTATAAAGACCATTGCGCTCATACAGGAGCGCAGTAGCATATATCAACCCCTCAACCAAGAAAATAAAAGATCCTGGCAGCTTCATTATTTCCTATTCTATTGGAAATCATTACTTTAGCAAAGCTCTTTGTGATCTCAGGGCCAATATTAATCTAATGCCTTTGTGAACTTTTCAGAAGCTAGGCATTAGACAAATGAAACCTATTACGGTCATATTGCAACTAGCGGATAGATTTTTAATGCATCTGAATGGACAAATTAAAGATGTACTTGTTCGTGTCGATAAGATCGTATTTCCAACTGACTTTATTATTCTTAATTTTGAGGCAGACAAGGGTGTCCCTATTATTCTTGGCTAACCATTCTTAGCAACTGGGAAGGCTATCATTGATGTCTCCAAAGGATAACTCACAATGCGGGTCAATCATGATCAAGTCACTTTTGGGATGTTTAATATAGATTTTGGAAGGAATGCAGAGCAATGTCATCATATTGATGTTTTAGGTAATTTAATTACACCAATTATTCACCCCAGCACAACCATTGATTTGTGAGAGCGAGAGATACATTGTACGGGCATGTTTTTTGCGCCACAATCAGAACCGTCAAAACCCATAGCATAAGACGGTAAAGATCGCGCCTTTTCATTTCCTTCTTTTCTTTCACTTTTATTTAGTAACCTGGATTCACTGACCTTCTTCACTTAGATTTCTCTATTTTTCTTCTTCGATTCTACAAAGTTCTAATTTTTCTGCAAAGTTCTTCTTCTTTTTCTTCATCTTTACTCTCTCATGGAAAAGACAAGAGCTGCTTGAAAGATCTCTATGGAGACTTCTACAAAAGAAACACAAGGCTCTACTTCTAACCCTCAAAAAAAGGAACCAGTTGCACAAGATGAGAAAACTGAATTTGTGGTGTTGCAGACAACAATGGTAAAAGTTCATTACAAAGAGCACATCCTCAAGCGAAATATACTTTTGAAATAAGGGATTATGGTATATCAGGAAAAAGAACCTTGAAAAATAATTTGCTAGACCGTCGAGCTTCACAAATGGAGAACTTTTTACTCTCATCTCGTAAATTACTGCTCTGCTCTGGTAAGGGAATTCTACTCTAACCTTTATGAGCCATCATTGAAGATGATTTTGTGAGGGAGAGTTCTATACCATGGAGTGATGCTTCAATTAATAGTTTATTAAAGACATATGTGAAAATTGATGAACATTCCATGTTTGTAAAAGAAATTAATGAGGAGAAACAAGATTTGCTAGTTAGGAATTTGTGCATTGCTGATGCATTTTGGTCAGAGACCATTGACTCATAGCACCACAGACTCCTTGGATAAAATGTTTCTGATACATTCAATTGTCAAGGGGAGGAAGATAAATGTGGGTGCAATTATCCACAAGGAGATAATAGACTTTGCTTAGAAGAAAAAGGGGATTTTGGCTTTCCCTGCATTGATCATGTAATTGTACAATTTGAAGGGGATTAAACTGTTGAAAAGTAAAGAGATGACGGCCAATAAAGGGCCACTCAACGAGGTATCCATCGAGAGAATGGTGAGAAGCACTAAGGCTCCTATACCAAAATCGAGCACTACAACAAAATAAGAGAAAAGTAAGGAAACGGTAGAGTCTGTTGTTGAGGATATTCCTACAAGCAATGAAGTATGGATGAATGTTCTGGCGATTGAGGACAAACTTGATGCTTTCACAAGCACGTTTGAGAAAGTTGCAGACACAGTGCAAACGCTTGACCTTGCACATTACTTGTTCTATGCATACGTCAAGACATAGCATAAATCTGCCCTCACTACATGAGTAGAGCAGTCCCAATCACATTGCCAGAATTCCTAGAATTTCCACTAATCATGCACAATTATGATTTTTCTTCTGATACGGCCACAAAATTAGTCCCAACGAAGTTTATCAAATCTCTTGAGAATGCAAGCCACCACGAGAAGAAGCATTAAAAAAGAACAAGTTATTGTGGAAGATGTTGATGAAGATGAGGACGAGAGTACCCAAGTAGAGAAGATTGAGTTAAAGAAGTTGTTGTTGAAGAGAAGTCTGTTGCATACAAGGTTGTGGATGCAACATGTGAAGGACCAGAGTTTGAGTGAGATACAGCGAGACCGGTGGAAGTAGTCATTGCAACAGAAGAATAAGAGGGTAATCCTCTTGCAATGGTGTTTTACAAGTCACCAACCTTGTTCCTCCCTACTATAGCGATGATCGATGATGCTGAGAAAAAAGAGAATCCTAAAACTAAAGAGGAAGCCTCTCTGCTAAAGAAAGAGAAGAAGGTAAAGAACTCAAAATCCAAGGACAAGCATAAGAAGAAGTTCAAGGAAAAAAAGAGGAGCGAGAAGAAGAAGCATTGCTCTGTCTCATCCTCTCAATAGTCATGAACGACTAAGTTAGTATTTATATTTCTGTAGGCATTCATACCATGTACTGTAATTTCATTCTGTTAATTGTATTGTCATTACATTTGCATTGTCATTATAATTGAATTTAGTTTTATTGTCATTGCAGACATCATTGTAACTACATACTGTCGTTGTATTCTATTTTTGCATTGGGGACAATGCAATCTTTAAGTTTGGGGGATACACATGGGATTTGAAATGCACCACTATTTCAAAAAAAATTAAGTAAAAGAAAAGTTTTTTGCGCTTCCATTCGAAGTGTAAATATTGAATCATGCTAAATGTTGATGATTTGGTTGGATATATATGTTGGATGATTGCATTATAGCTCTTCATAAATACATTTACTTGCTTGAGTAAAGGATATCTAGCATCAACTCTTTGACTTTGGATGAATTCTGCCTTCTTTAGCATGTGTCATATATGTTGTGCATAAGATAGTAGCTTAAGGGGGAACACTCTAATACATGCGTTAGAAAAATAAATCTGGCCAAATGGTGTCGTTGCATGAGTGTATGTCGTGACAATGAAGCACTTCCTAGGGGTTCGTTGCACAATATCTTACTTCTCTAAGTCTAAGGTGCATTCATTGTTTGATATCCCTCGCTACTTATATATATAAATATATATATATATATATTTAAATATGTGTTGTGTTAAGTAAATGTTGTTAGGTAGAAGAATTCTGATTTGATATGCATGTTGCAATGTATTGTTGAAATGTTTGTTCTTGTACTTGTGATCGAATTGTGGATGCAATCCTCTATCATATCGATCCAGTTAATTCATTGATTGGATGGAATGATTCAAGTAGCTAGAATGTTTTTAAACTTTGTTTATACCTTTTTATTCTTAATTTTACTTGAAGACAAGTAAAAACTCAAGTTTGGGGGTGTGATAGCTATTTAAAGAGAACGCATTTCCTATATATTTAGGGATTAAATTGTCCCTACATCGGTATTTCATGCATCTATTTCTGCATTTTTTGCTTATTATCTACATTTTGTCTAACTCAAGTCATATGTTCTCTTGTTAGACAATTTTCTACCTTTTGCTAGTTTTATCACTGCAATTACTATTGTTCCTGTAGAAGACGTTTCATTTGTAACACTTTTTAAAAAAAAGTTGGGAGCCTTGCTGGTTGTTGGGCTTGAACCCACAACCCAGTGTATGTTTGGCCGCGTACCCAGCGAACTGAGCTAGACGCTCTTAGAGTTTTGTTTCCATGAAATTTCTTTTGAATTAAAGTAGGTTGGGGTATCAAATAATAAATAAACCTATTGATCCTCTTTTCCAGACCATTCGAACCAAAATACCCAAACCCCTCAATTTTTTTTGATCTCACAAAACCCTTTTCGGCCATCTTCTTCGGTAACCCTCACCGTAGCGGCATGTCTATCACCTCCGCCACCACCTTTCTTGCCAAGTTTCGATAAAAACCCCAAGTATCGCGCCCGGTCGTCAAACCTTTCGCTGGGAAATCAAGGATGAAGGTTTTTCGTTTTTAGGGTTCCAAAAACCATTCAAAAATCCTTCGATTTTGGCTGTCGCCCTTGCCCATTACTTCAGAAACTCTTATGCTTGAGCCTCAGTTATCGGCTCATTGATCTTTGGAGGGGACTCCTCACCGAATATCTGAGCATGACCAATTGATGCACCATTTCCCTTATCCTTTGTAGCTTCGGCTGATTTCAAGGCTTCCGAAGAGTAGCACCTGCCGCTCCTCGTGAAGTGACCTACTTCATTGACAATTTCATCTTTCTCTGTCTATTCATCTTTCTGGGTTAGCTCTTCTTCTACCATTTGTTCTTTCTCCTCATCAGGCTTCAACTTCTCTGGTATAGTCACATTGGCAGCATAATTCTGAGGGGTCCGCCGCATGTCCTTGAACGGAAATAGGGCAGGTGCTGAGATGATGATTTTAGGGGCTACCTTTACCGCTTCTCCTTGAGATGAACTTACTTCCTTTGGTCTGGAAGGAATGACAAAGGGTCTATCTCTCCCATACTTGAGGTTGGGGCTATCTGACGCACATACATCTAACCCCTGCCTTCCCGTAGCCTCCTCAAAGAACTCTATCTTTTTATTGTCCATCATCTATTGAATCAATCTCCTGAATTCTTCACATTGTTGGATGTCGTGTTCTCCATCCTGATGGAACTCGCAATAAGCTCCACACCCTTTCACCGCTATCATGCCTCTGTCAATCAAGCGGGCCATGCATAATTTTTGGAATACCCACCGTAAGGGAGACTTAATTTCTGATACATTCTCCTTAGCCTTCCTAGCAGAGTACTCCTCAATAGCGTTTACTTCGTGGCTCCCGTGATTAGGCAACGGATTAGCGACCATATTCGGTTCCTCAAATTTCAATACCCCAGAATTAATCAGACCCTGTACGAGTTTCTTGAATATGAGGCAATTTTCTATGGAGTGACCAGGGGCACCGCCATGATAATCGCAATGCACGTTGGGATCATACCACGATGAAAATGGAGGTTTGAACGGAGTAACATAGTATGGGCAGACCAAGTCAGCTTTATACAACTAAGAATAAAGCTTGGTGTAAGAGACTGGCAACGGAGTAAATGATGCTTTCTCCTGTTCCTTTCTTGGAGCTTTCCCCTCTATTTGGTTTGGGTTCTGAGCCTTCCCTGTAGATGCTTGCGGCTGAGAGACCGTGAAGTTCTTTAGAGCATTGTAAGTACTCATATTGTTTACTTCATTCTCTCTCTTCTTGTTGTACTTTTGAGAGCTATCTCCGCTGTCAATCCTGCCACTATTGATTGCCAATTCGAGAGACTTCTCGGTCCTAATCAAATCGGCAAAGCTCTGAGTTGTATTATTTATAAGGCGATCGAACAGTGTTCCCTTTAGAGTATTCACGAATAAAGGCGTAATCTCGTGCTCCAGAATTGGTGGCTGGATTTGAGTGGCCACCTCTGGGCGTATTGTCGCAGACTCTCGTTAGACTTCTGTCCCATGTTTTCTAACATGATCCTACTAGGGGTCATATTCGTCACGTGTTTGTACTGCTTAATGAACGCCTTCGAAAGATCCTTCCAAGACTTGATGTTTACCCGGCTTAATTGAGTGTACCACCGGAGTGCTGCCCCAATCAGACTATCCTAGAAACAGTGGATTAAAAGCTTCTCGTCCTTGATGAAGGATGTCATCTTTCGGTAATACATGGTCACATGCGCGGAAGGGCATGAAGTTCCATATTTGTCAAATTCCAAAGTCTTGAATTTTAGTGGTAGAAAAAGGTCATATACCAGGCTTAGATCACTGGCCTCATTCCCTGGTTCATTTGTGGTTTGCAGTGCTCTAAACTTTTCCTCCATGAGACGAAATCTTTCCTCCTATTTCTTTTCCACTTTCGTTCTAATTTTCTCGACCAAATTCAGATTTGGCACCTCTTCTTCGTAGAATGCCTCTGTATCGATGGGTTGGTTTTCAGATGCCCCTGCCTGAGGATTAGCAGCTATCCCAATAGGGTCAATATATACTCTTTTTGTCAGACTTGGCGTCGTTGGTTGAACCTTGCTGTGAGATGCGATACCTTCTGGTTCGTGGGCGACTTCATCTTTAACCTTTCCTTCCCAAGGCTTTTTTCCAGCAATGCGATTAAGTCAGATACTGTCACAGCTTGTGATTTAGTGATCTGCTCACTAAGGCTCTTCTTGGCTTCATCGAAACGTGCTTCCAAATCTTTTTGCCCCTTTTCCAGACTGACTATTCTGTCCTCCATTAGTTTGCTTTGGAACCGAGTAAAGTATGGACGTTGAATGATTGCGGCTTATCTTTTAATTTCACACTGTCACAATATTTACACTATTAATATAATTGCAAAGAAAGATAAATGTATGTATAATGATGCAAATGTCATGATGCAATGCAAGAATGTATGTAAATAAAGGTACTGATTCCGCTGGTAATCACCCTTTTGAACTACTTTCATAGGAATTAAAGGGTCCAGATTACAAAATATCAAAGTAGACTTCCACATATAAGCCCTAGCTCTATATCCTAACTTCTCGATAGCCCTGAGTAGTTTGATGAACCTAGGTGCTTCTTGAATGTCTGAGGTTATGAAAGGTCGAAGAGCTTCAGCTTCTGCAGCTAAATCCGTCACATGTCCTGCAACCCGTTGTATTTCCACCATCAGGGTCGTGTAAAACTTGTCTCTGTCTTGAATCCTCTGGGAGGCATCACGAAGTCTTCGCCGCCAATAATCGTCTCTACCTGCTGCAGCTTCTTCGAATACCTTGATTCTCGCCCTGTAATCTTGAACGGTTGTCTCAAGTGACTCAATTCAGGCTCGTAACATGCCAATTTCGTGCTTCTTTTCTTGTAGTTCGATGAAATCATTCCTACGATGATAGGTCAGAAAGGACTGCTCCAACTCTGCCAGTCTTCCTTCTAACTGAGCGTTCTAATCTTGGCTCTGATTCAGGCTTTGGATAGTGTCGTTGTACAAGTTCTGTATCTCTAGTAGTCTATTCCTGTTCTCCACGGATTTCCTCTTCCAGACGAAAGTGTTCTCTCTTTCGTGGATGATTGCTTGCTTGCCTTTGTCGATCTCTTGCCTAGCTCTTTTTTTTTCTTGGTTAATGGCGTCCTTGAAAGACCGTCTTTCACTCTCGATGGCTAATTTACAACTTTCTATCTCTTTATCGATTGCTCGCTTGCCTTTCTCTCGTTCTTTTTCAACTAAACGCATATTGTTCATCCTTTCCTTCTCCACAGCTAGGAACTAGCTTCAGTTGGCATTTTGCACCTTTTCTTGAAGTTGGAGAGTATCTTTCTGATAACGAGCATTTTTCTCACTCAGATATACATTCAGCCTCTTCAACTGCCTAATGGTCCCATATCGTTCGTCGACATTTAAACTTGCCTTGTAGAGTTCATCCATATGCTGAGTCTGTAAAGCCTTCATCTTCTTCTTAACCTCCTCGAGTTCATTTCGCAAAATTTCAGCCTCGAACGGTACTATCCTCATATGCTTCTCAAGTGACATGGTTGGTCCTTGGTCGGGTTCTAGAATCTAGTCGTTCCAAAGATCGTAATCTGGTGTAGTCATGGACTCAGTATCCCCTTCTACCCTTATCCAATAACAGTGATCCCAAGCTCTCATGATGGTCTAAACCTTCGCCCTAAACTCGCCCTTGAAAGGAAACTCACTTCGACTTAAACCGGCAGTGACTGGAACAAACTATCGTGATTCGAATTGTTGGGACACCAAAGACGGAGCACAAGCAATCCCACCATATAGTCCTAACATCATCATCTATTCATAATCGTCGCAGCTGTATAAGAAGTAACTAACCTTCCGAGCCATTGAACTCTCCACACTATGTCTTCGTCTTGAATGTTACTAAATATTCATGTCCATTTCTTCCTGTTCCAGTCGTCTTGCTATTCCTTCGCTAAGTACTCCCGCAAAGGTGAAAAATCTCATAATGATATTCCCGGTAAAACCCTCGTTGTTGTCTTCCACATATGGCTCTGAATCCAAACCTGTAGCAATTGTGCACAGCCTCTGAAACGTCCCTCTTCATGTTTTCGGCTTGCATTCAAAGAGATGAAAGTTTCAGTCAAGATTGCCAGTACTGGATTCGCCTTCCACTTCATACGCTCAAATAGATCTACGATGGCTACATCGATGTTTCCAAGAACTCTTGGAAAGATGATCAAACCATATATCCCTAAGGCGAATAGGTCCATCTTCTTTACCTCATCTGGGTTTGCTGGTATGATGTCTCGGATACTCTCCCAGGCAAAGGCTAAGCTGTCTCCTCGAACCTGAATTAGGCCATTAACCCAATCGTCACTCATCTCGGTAAAAGTTTTGAGCTTCGAAGGGTAATTCTGCTTCCTTGGCGGTTTCGCATAGATCCAATCTTTCTGAACATTCTTCTGATTAAGTAGGGTCGTGTATTCTTCTATCGTAGGCATCATATCTTGCACGTTGAAAGTGAAGCAACAAAAGACGGGATTCTAGAACTGGAAGATGGCTCGGAGAAAGGCTGGTTGACTCGGACATACATCAAATGTGCTATGTCGCCATAACTATCAAAGAATAAGTCTTGTAGTCTTCGATCCCATCCTTCCCAAATCCTTGTAAGATCTCATAGGTCATTCTGTTGAAGGCTCACGTAGGTATACCCTGACACTATGTGCTCGCTCGACAAACTATCACCTTGGGTCCTCTAATTGACTTCCGACCAATGTCTGACGGCTGAGTGGAGTTCGTCCTACTTAAGATACCTTTTTTCCATGATGAAAGATTTTCTGATCGGGCAAACCACTTGATCCAGTACCTTTATGTAATGAAAATGCAATGATATATGCAAAAAAAGCAAAACAAAAAAGAGAACTAGTCACTACCGGATAAAATAAATAAATACATAAATAAAATGGCAAGTTAAATAAGATAAACACACAAAACAACCCTATTTACATTCCGTCTAAAACACCTAGGTTATCCGCATGGCTCTAAAAGGGTGGGTCTTTTATGTTCTCTACATGCAGTGCTAGTGCTAGGAGGTACCCGAACTGTCCTTGTTGCCCCCTACTAAGGGTAGCAAGGCCCCCGATCATAACCCATTATAGGCTCATCTCAACTGAGTTCAATTCACGGGGACCCATTCGCTTATGCCCCTACGAAGAAACAATATCCTCACGAAAGCATAAGGTACTTGAGCCCCGAAGGTACTTTGCTAGGCCTATACGGAGGAACGATATCCTCACGAAAGCACTAGCGTTTTCCCCTTACTTAAAAGGACGGGTTTATATGCCAAATTTTAAATGCGTTAAAATAAACGCTCAATTATAACCGACTGTTAATTTAATAGTCACTTTAATCTGGAACTTTTGATATTCATAAAGCGAATTATTTAAAAAGCTTGACTCTCATTTGTTTTTGAAAAACAAAAAAATGGTCCCCAGTGGAGTTGCCATATGTAGCGATATCCTTTTATAAGGGTGTTTTCGCTAAAAAAACATGTTTCGAGGTGTTTAGGGGTATTTTGGGTATTTAAAAATGTTTTTCGTGAGATCTTAGAAAAACTGTGTTTTATTTAAAATGGAGTCGCCACCGACCACTAAGGTGGGTTGGACACCATAAAACCAGAGATTTTGAAATGTTGGGTTCGGGAGTTGGTTACGGATGGGGAAATATTAGCACCCCCACACCACCTAAAATTGGTACTTTAATAATTACTGCTTTATTAATATTAAATTTGGTTATAAATGCGAGTAAATTTTAAGGACCCCGTTATTCGAGAATAAACCGATATACCACTATCACTGTGCTTGATACTGACCGCGTTTATGCTCGAATAAAAGGGCACCGCATTGACAAATAATATATCCATATGCAATCTTAGAAACATTACCTACATACATATAATTTAACATGATATTTAAAAAAAAGCATGATCATAAATAAAATGACATGTTACAAGAATCTAAGCTAGACATAAATATGAACATAAACATATGAGCATGGTGAAAAAAGAGAAAAACATGCTTCAAGGTTAAATTAACTAACTATAACATGCCTAAACACGTGTAAGAAATTACCACAAATGCAACATATACAAGACATACATATAATGTGATGCTAAACTAATAACAATGTTACCACAATACTACATTAAAACTTTATCATATGACACAATTTATACATACATCAAAATAAAAAACGTGACATTATGTAACAAAAAAAACACTAACATATAACCTAAAATGCAAAAAACACGATCATGAAACTCGCGTAACCACATAAACATGTATACAAATTGAACTAAAATATAACATATTAAACAAACATGTACACTATATGAACAAGTGAAATAAAATCAAGATATAACCCATATTAAAAAACACACTAAAAAACCTTAAATAAACATAATATATAAAAGCCTATACATACACACAAAAAAAACAATGTAAACTTGATAAAAAAACAAAAAAAGGACATAAATATTTAAAACTTGAAAGGGACTGAAATGTAAAAAAAGAAAAATAGAAGAAAGAAACAAAAGAAAGAAAAACACACATTTTAGGACTTGATTACAAACTGAACTAACTCAAAAGGACTAAAATTGTAAAAAACCCATGCGGCAAGCTAAAGATGAAAAAAATCAAAAACGTGGAGTGGCTAAGCGTGTAATTTTACCTTTTTAAACAGATTTCAATTAATTTTGGGATTGAATTGAAAGATTTTAAAGAAGAATAGGGGCCTGGGTTGCGATTAGACCAAGCGGTGAAATCGGTTTGAAAATATCCAAAACGCGGATGTCCTTATAGGGCAAATAAACCAAATATTTTTTGTTTGTCTTTATACCAACTCAAACGGCCTTCTCTTTCCCTTTTTTTCACTTTTTTTAACCCTAAAATAAAAAAAACCTCATTTCTTTTGAAAATCCAGAAGCAAAACACCCTAAAAAACAAACCCCTCTCTCCGGCCACC
The DNA here is from genome assembly GCA_019671005.1 of Hibiscus mutabilis. Taxonomy (NCBI): domain Eukaryota; kingdom Viridiplantae; phylum Streptophyta; class Magnoliopsida; order Malvales; family Malvaceae; genus Hibiscus; species Hibiscus mutabilis. The sequence continues at coordinate 19,985,990 of CM033728.1, read as the reverse complement.
ATGCCCGACTAGCCTCAGGCAAAGCTTGGTCGTAAGGCTGCCTCGAGCCGTCCTAGGATTCAGTTTCCGATGACATAAAAACCCAAAAAAACTATAACCCTTCCATTTCGAACCAAATGCCTAGACCTCTTTCATACTTTGAACCGAAAACAAGCCCCTTGAGTGGCTCACCAAAGAGGTTCCTCACCAGAAATAAATGGTTTTTGGACTTGGGTAATCTCTATTTCTTTTTATTTTTTATTTACATGCATTCATGAGAGAAAAGAAAGAAAGTTGATTACCACTGGAAACTATTTTTGGCATTTCCTTTTTTATTTTCTCAAATCTGGTAACTTGTGTTCTTACATATTTTCGTTTGATACATATATGCCTCCTGGATTTTCGTTTGGTAGAAAATAAAATACAATACATATTTTAGATTTGATTTGGTATTGACACCTATTTTCTTATGTGTTTTCTGTCATGTTTGGTGCGGTGGTTGAGGGCCGGCATGGTGGAGGGATACGTTCGGCCAGAAGGGATCTTGGCCGTTGGATCAGATTTGATCCAACGGTCGAGATGGTTTGATGCATGGATAGTCTAGATGCAATCTAAAGAATGGAAGGATTGCACCAGATTGTGCCACGTGGCGTCTTGGTATCCGAACGGTCAGCATGTGCTCTACACGCGCGCGTGAGAAACAAACGGTCTAGAGAGTGCATCACACGCGCGCCAGCTGGAGGGTCTCCACTTGATCTGGGCAGTTGGATCAAATCTTGATCCAACGGCTCAGGTCGTGTGGCTGCAAGAGAAAAATAAGAGATTATGGCAGATAAGAATTAGGGTTTTTGGACATTGGGTTAGGGTTTATACCAAAATGGGCCTTGTAAAATTTAATTTTGGGCTCAGTAATTAAGACTAGACTTGTTTGGGTTTTATATATTTTGGATTTTTATTTTAAATTAGTATGATAATAATAATAATAATATTAATATTAGTAATAATACTCCCTCCGTCCTATTTATTTTGCCCATTGTTGACTTTTCACACAGTTTTAGGAAGAAAAAGTTTGTGTAAGAATGTGTAAGAAAAATGATGTAAAATAATTGAAACGACAATTTTATCCTTAAAAAGTTGAATTTTGTTTTGTTGGGAAACTAAAAAAGGGGTATAAAGAGAAATGTGCTTTATAAAAGTTGTTGATTTTTTCAATGAGACATTTTAAGTGGAACAATTTCAAAACACAAAAGGGACATATTGAGTAGGACAGAGGGAGTAATAATAATAATAATAATAAAAAATACAATAATACATATACACAGGCACCTACAATATATGTACGTACAAGCATACATGCAAATTAACAAATTCATCACATGCATTAATAATACACATTCACAAATATATACATATTTGTTTGTACATAATTAATATAACCTTGCACCTTAGTATATATACAAACAATTAAAGCATACGTGACATGCAAACACACGACACACCTACCATATTAATTATTAATACGTACACATATAATATGTAGTGTACATGCATCCACACATTAATCACACATGTATATATTACATATACTAATCACACGTACATAATATAATATATGTATACAGACAATAATAGTAAATATTAATAATTACATAATATTTACAAATTAATACAAAATTTATACCCCAAATAAAAATGAGTGATTACACCACCACTTCTTTCTCATCAAGTTCCGAACAAAACCCCCAAGTATCGCGCCTGGTCGTCACGTCGTTCGTTGGGAAATGAAGAAGGAAGGTTCGTTATTTTTAGTGTTCAAAAAACCATTCAAAAATCCTTCGATTCTGGCCGCCGCCCTTGCATGTTGGTTTTTGTGGCCGAAATAACCTTCCCCGTCTCGAGGCTAGCCAACCCATAACTGTCGATCACTCAACCGTCGTCGTTCGGTCCTTCACCGGAGTTAAGCCGATTTAGGTAAGAAAGGTAAGCTTCGATTATTTTCTGAGTTGTTTTCTTGAGTTTTGGGTAGATTTTGAGTTCTGGGATTGAAATTTGGCCAAGTTTGAGCATATTGTGCCTTTTTTCGGCCATTTTGGCCACGCGTGGAGTGCACGCGCCGCTCGGGGCAATTTTCGGTCGTCCTAGATGGTGGTCGTGGTAAACCAAGCCCGAACCAGCCTTGAACCAATTCTAAACCAAACTGCCTGATCCAACCCGACCAATTGATGAGTCAACTCAGTGAGTCAACCCGGTTGAGTTAACTTAATGAGTTGACTCGACTGAGTCAACTTAGTGAATCAACTCGCCCGAGTCAAATCATTGACCGCTGATGTTAGCATTGATTGTTGATGTCAACATTCACCATTGACCAATGATGTCAGCGTTGACTTTGATCGCTGACGTCAGCGTTGACTCTGACCAAAAAGTTAAAATTTCTAAAAAATCCTATTTTACGTTTTTTGATGTCCTGAGTCTGTTTATGAAGCCCGTTTTGCGAAATTCTAACCCAAAAGCCTCCAAAATTGACTTTAAACTTGATCAAATTATTCAATTTAAGAGTAGAAGAGTTGGATTAAGGAATTTGACATGAAATGTTATTGTTTAAGGTACTCGAGATTCGCTCGATAGATCATCTGCTCAGCCCAGCTCTTCTTGATCTGCACCGTCACGTGCTCCTATAGTTACCAGTATGTTTAGAACTCCATATGTTACTTGGGTTAGAAGTTGCTATTTCCCTTTAGTAACTCTGATTCGTTATGTCATAGGATCTAGCACTGCTGTAGATCGTATTGAGGAGGGTGCTCGTTAGTTACTGATCGACTTTTGAGGTGTGTTCCTTGTGTGCTAAATTACCGTTTTATATGATTTGTTTAAAATGATTATCTAAATTGATCGTGATATGTTTTTCCTGAAATATTATATGCATATATGTATGATTTGATAGCATGCTCTCTAATTACTATTTACTGGAATGTATACCTATTAAGTGGTTCATGTTATTACTGTTTACTGCATAAATTGTTTAATTGGGGTTACTGAGACAGTGATTGGAGATCTTCAGGTGCAGCCCTGATCTAGCTGTACCTCTAGTTAGGCCTTCTACGCCTTCGGGCCTAGGACTAGCCTCCAATTAGGCCTCCTACGCCTTCGGGCCTAGGACCAGCCTCCAGTTAGGCCTCCTATGCCTTCAAGCCTAGGATCAGCCTCCAGTTATGGGAAAAATATATTTGGTGTTTGGTTGGAGGGAAGCTAGGTTAAAATGAAAACTTTGGTTGCCCTATAGCATGTTTTAATGATATAATTTTATAATTAATTGAACTATTTTAATTATTATTATTATGCACATGTTGGGACACACTAAGCCCTAGCTCACACCTCCACCCTTGCTTTTCAAATATCTTTTTGGGATAGGCTACCAGATCTGGCACTTGGAGGATCGACATATTTTGTACTCGTCTTGTTGTAATATTTCTATCTTCCAGACTGTCTTAATTTTGGTGACATGGGCCTATATTTTGTTACTATGATGTAATATCACTTATTATAGTTTAGTTGGATAACTAAAATGACTTATATTCGAATTAATTATTATTATTATATTTAAAGATTTTAAATTTTTAAACATTTATTTGAAAACTTTTTAGTAAGTAATGTGATTTTCTAGATTCAGACTTTACGCATAGGCCGGTCTAGGGGGTTACATCGTCACTTCAGCCAGTTTGACACTGTAACGGCCAATTATCCAGATTGCCAAGGATAAGAATGAATCTGCCAGCTGGATTTTCTGTTAAAACAAATTACGAACGATAGATTGGCACGCAAATCACCTGAGGAAAGGTGTCCTTACCATATCAGCCTATAAAAGCATACTTTTTGAGGAGAGAGAACGACAGTTACGCGATTATCATTTTTCCTATCATCTTCAACCTTTAGAAGCTCTCCTCCCATGGCAGCTTAAGCTCTATTTTTGGAGATCTAAGGCGAAGCAAGGCAGAAAGTATCTAAGGAAACAAGGATTCATATTTTGGAGCAAGGAAGAATATGTTTATCTTTTTTAAGTCTTTCTAGAGATAGATGTTTATTGAAGCTTTATTATATTCTTGTGTTAATTGACGATGGTTTATCTTTTTAGCTATTTTATGAACTTGGTTTTTAAAGTTCAAAATAGTCTTATTAGCTTTCTTCTTATTTCAATTGTTGGATTTGAACTTTTCTTGCATGAGAGCGTTTAACATCTTCACTGACATTGAGAGATGCAGTGACAGTTCAGATTAAGAAGCCATTATAACGAGAGTTGAATAAGGATACAACGAGAGTTGATCTACTTGTTCGACGATTTGTAGTTTTGATGAACAATGAGAGTTGTGGTCAATCTACATATTTGAGTCATCAATTGAAAGTTAAATTGAAGCCAATAAGTGAGCTTAGTATTTTATTTGCCAAATAAACCAATGTATATTGTTTCTTTGTTGCACATGATAATCTACCAAGCTAAACTGATGGGATCCAGATCTTTACTTGATATTTTCTTTACCTTCATACAATTGTTTATTTTTGCTCTCGCATTTGATCTTGCATTTTATACTTTATTTCTCCATTATAACCACCATTGCACTCACAATCTTTATATTTTCAAAATTGCTTGCAGCCACATAATAATACATCTAAATACCTATCCTTGTGGGATCGATATCTAACAGGATTACCATGTTAATTATTGTAACACCCCTTCTTGTATCCGCACACCGAACACGAGTCGGAAATGTCACAGCAGTTTAAAAATCATTAAACTACAAAAATTAGGTCAAATTTAAAAATTTCAAATATTAACATACCATAAGTAATTAACTTAACATATAATAATTATACATATCGTACCATGTAATTTTATTTACATAACCATAATTAATACAATGTAGGCCGGTTAACTGATTTCACAAAATAACAGATTATTTTCGTACATGCCCCTAATTTCTAACAAAACAAGATGTCGTAAGTACAGAAAATAACCTATTGACGTGCTAATCTCCTCCAAAAGAGATAGAGTGATGCAACGCTTTGCTACTACTCCCAGCTACCTACGCGTATTACAGAAAATACACGCTGAGAATATTCTCAGTGAGGCATAAGGTAAGTAACTCATATAAAATAATTGTAAATGCATGATATTTTTAGAAATCAAGTCAACAATTAAATTCACATACTTTAAGAGTGCAGGAATAATTTTGCAAAAGCACGTATCGTAATAAATCTCTAACCTGAAAAATCACATAGCCCAAGGTAAATATCGAGTGACTAATATACGAGTCATGTACTTTAAAAGTACTAGTCTTCTCATATCTGGCTCGTAGGACATTATAAAATGTCAATAACTCGTAGGAAACATAAGTGTCAACAGCTCGTAGGACACAATAAAGTGTCGATAACTCGTAGGACACAATAAAGTGTCAATATCTCGTAGGACTCTAATGGTATACCACTATATTGTCAGACTCAATATTATACTACCAAGGGCAATATGAAATAATTTTCCTGCAAATATGGCAAGCAACCTAAATTTCACATATATATATCACATAAAAGAAATTTCATATTGGAGCAGTTCATACTCCAATATGTCATATAATATCTCATCAGTATACTGCCATAAAAATAATATCATATAATTTATCATGTAAATATCATGCAAAAATCATATCATGCTAAGTTAAAAATCATGTCACATATTAATTTAAAACATTTATGCACTCACCTTTGCCTCGTATAACTTTTAATACTCGATTCAATCCCGAACCTTTTCCTTTCCCTTTTTAGTTAGATCACGATTGGTATCAGTATCTACACAACAAATAACATATACCATTTCAAAGTATATGTTAGAACATATACAATTCATATATAATAATGGAAAGTAAATAAATAACTATCCATTATTAACTAAAATTGATCCGATAAACCTTCCATATTCGAACCAATATTTTTCATATTTTCCTTAAATTTCCAACTTTTCCCAAAATTCACAATTTAGTCCCTAAGGACTCTTTTAAGCTACCAAACATCATTTCCAAGCCAAATCCTGGCATTTCTCATCATTTGCACTTTAGGACCTAAACTTAAAAAAATCACAACTTGATCCTTTAATTTCCAAAAATTACAATTAAGTCCTAAAGTCACCATAAACTTCAAAATAAGCTTCCATATCACTTAACTTGATTTTTCAACCTATTGCACTTCAAAAATAAGTTTTGCAGCCAAGTCCCTAAACTTTCCAAAAATTTACAAATTGATCCCTAATGCCAAAATAATTAGGGATTTCATTCCAAACACTTTATTTCATCATTCTATACAATTATTCCTTCCACAACACCCTAAAATTCAACACTTGACATAAACCCTAAAAATTCCATAATTTAAGAACATGAGTTTTTCTTCAATCTAACAACTCAAACAAGCTTGAATAACATCAAACTCATCATTTCCTACTTCAAACAAAATTTTTCCACAACTTCCCCTTATTTTCCATCATTCCTGAAATGGTCACTAAACCATTTCAATGAAAACTTTCACCACTTGAACACTAGAAACAACAACACAAGCATATTTCCATCATAATAATCCATATAAACTCAAGTTTCAAGCATGCTCTTCATCCATCTAAATCTTCAAACTCAACATAGAAGCATAGAAACTAAGCAAAAATTATGTCAAATGATAGAGAATTTCAAGAGGAATAATTTTCTATTTCATGTCTTCAACCTAAAACCAACTCAAGAAGCTTAAAAATTGAATCAAAGTCCCTCACCTTGTTCAAAGAGCTGTTCGGCAACCTTGTATAGAGCTTGAAGAAGACTAAATTTTTTTCTAACATTCTATCACTTAATTATGCCATTTGGCATAATATAACACCATTAAATTCAATTAAAAAATCACATAATGCCACATGTATTTTATTTTAAATATGATAAAACCACTTGTCTCATAAAAATGAATATTAAATTCATTTTATTCACCTTTCCAACTTTGTCCCCCAACTATCCCAAAATTACTAGTTAGACCTTCTAGTTCAAATCCAACCAACTAGTTGGAAACTAACCAAATCTTAATTGAAATTCAACCAAACTAAGATATAATATTCCAAAATAATATTCTATCACTTTTCCATAGCCTCTTGAATCAAACTCTAAAATTTATATTCGATCCGATATACCGATAATTTCTACTGCGATTAAGTCTTTTACGAACTATCGAATTCCAAAAATTCCCAAAATTTAACATAATGTTCCCTTAGTCTAAATAATACTTCCTTCAAATTTTCATAATTTTCTGAGTTCGAATGATTACCCAAATTCAATTTAAACTTTAACCGTAATTTCCCAATAATAGAAATACCGGATCGAACCAACAATTTCATATTCGATCCACACCCTTATATGATCTATTTATTTTTTCCATAAAAATTTTTATTGGGAAAATTACCATGTTAGTCCCTATATTTTTTCAAGACTTTTCACTTTTATCACCAAACTTTGAAACTTTACGTTTTAGCCACTAAACTAAAACTACCAAACTTAATTCTCTACAATACCAACACTAAGCAAAATTTTGGGGTATTACAATTATACTTGCATCGACAATGTATGCTTGCACAGTTCGTGTGATGATTATTCACCGATCAATAACTCTTACATTAACTATGCGTGAATAACAATGAACCAAATAGATAAATGGAAAGGCTATAACATTAAATAAGTAATTAAAATATAATATCCTAAAACATAAACCTAACAAAAGTATTTAGCTCATGTATGAGCTATTAACATCCATAACTAAAACAATTAAAAACATGGCATTTTCTTAAGCAATGGGAAAGAAATATCAAGCGTCCTCATCGTTCTCTTCCAAGTCTTCTAACTTTGTTGCAGGTCCTGCACACCTCAAGCCTCTCTCGATGTCTCTCGTCGTGTGGGGACTCCTCTAGACCCTTAAATATGGTCGTTCTCCAATAGTTGAAGACTAAGGGCTACCGTCTAAGATCGAGCTCCCTTTTTTCTGGCCCAAGTCTTCCTTATATAGGGGACAAAGCTAGGGTTTAGAAACCCTAAAGTGCATGAAGCCTATTAATAAGAATCTTGCGTTCTCGCTTCATTTAATGAGAGCTCATATCGGATGGAAGTCCATGTGTGTCAAAAGTCTAGATTTATCTCCAGCTCTTCTGCTTAGTTGGCTTGTCAAGAGAGAGATCCATTCCACTGCTCTAGCACTCCTCGCATCGGTTTCTTCCTACACAAGCACCACTAAAATGTATTACCTTCCCCATTAAAAGAATCAAAATATATAACAATTAAGCATATGCAATATAACTCCATATCTACATGCAAACTGTATGCAAACTACTCCTAATTGTAACTATATAAACTTGAACACACGCAAAAGCTAAGTAAAAAGGGTACACAAAATAGGTTATCTAAGCAGTCGTCAAATACCCCCAAACTTGAACTATTGCTTATCCTAAAGCAATGCAAACTAACCTAAATAAAACCTATAGTTTCCAAGGTTCCAACTAAGGTATGGTTTCAAAACTTCCAAAACATGCTGCAACATCAACTCAATCCTCAGAAAAATAAAGATACGCAATATAATAGAGCTCACAAATTCGTTTCTAGGGTCAATTCTACTGTAGGTGGAGTGTGTGTTGAGCTTATAAAATTTTGCTCTCTATCATTGCCCTAGAATTTTTTTCTTTTAAGCACAATGTTGTACTCCCTTAATTCTTTTTAAGTTCGTTAAATTGTATCCTTGGGGCTTCAGCTTATCACAACTACTCTTTAGGCCTGAAGATGGAGTGGAGCAAACAGCCTATCCCCGATCCTTATGAGCAGAGTCGTCCCATGAGGACTTTCATTCACTCTTATTCTAGTACTATTGTTCCTACCAGGGAAAGTTAAATAGACCAAACACAACTCACCTAGTGTACTAAGCTAGTAAAGCATATTAGAGTGTCCCTTAACAGTTTTCCTTTGGCATCAACTTTAACATTTAATTTGAACTTTATCTTTTTTCATTTTTTCTGGGAGTTTACTTTAAGCCTTTTATTGCTACATTGAGCATTATGTTCATTATCATTAATTTTATGCTTTGGCATCAGAGAGTCGACCTAGAATTTCCCTAAGGCTTCTTAAGCTTTTGAGAGCATGCACCATGTGAGATAGAAGCTACAACAGTTTCAAACTTAATTTCAAATCACTAAAGATCTTAACACCTTTCAAAACACATTTAAGCACAAATTCATCATAGGAATATCATAGCTAGTGTAGCAGCAATTTCAGAACTAAAGAACCATAGCAATGGAAACATTAAAAACAAACCAAGCTATTTACAGTCCTAATTTTTTTTTAAAAAATTACCTAATATATACATGGGACGGTACTCCCTCAAACTTGAGAGAAACATTATCCCTAATGCAAAAATAAAAACAAACAAAACATAAAGAAACTTGTAATATGGAAAATGAAAAGGAAAAAATGCAAAATCTAAAAAGAAAGAAAAATTACCTAGGGAGTTACTAGGCATGGGAAGGTTCAGCTCATCGCACATTGCTCTTAGTTCTTTGTCCAGTACGGGGCACAAAAGATCCAGGCTCTTATGGGGCCTATGGTGGTGCAAGGGATGTAGGGGCATCATGTGGTGTGGAGGCAGTGGTAGAGGCTGAAGAGTCTGAGGAATCATATATTGTAGTCAGGTGCCTCAAATGTTCTTGCATCTCCACAATAAGATTGAGGACTCAACCGTCAGTTATTTTGGTCTGAGTCTTGGGAGTGGGGGCAGAAAAAGTGGGTGATTTCTAGTAAGGAGTAGGAGTGGCATGTGGAACGGATAGTGGCACCACATTTGTATCATCACTGGCCAAGTGGATACGGCTAGCCAGAGTATATTATTTAGGATACATGGCGGCCTTGCCCTTAGCTCTTGTCCTCTTGGTTGGATGACGAGGCATATGAGCATTAGCAAGCGTCTTCTTCTTCTTTCTCTTTTTCTCAGCAATATTAGTAGAGTTGGGTGGAACCTCTTCTTCATTATCGTCTTATTCTTTTGGTGGTGGTGTTTTATCTGTAGGTGCAGAAGTAGGTTCAGCAAAGTAGTGCTTAGGGAACTGGGAAAAGGTAGTTGTAGACGTCGGAACATCTCATTCAACACTATTCTTGTGGCCATGTCATTCTCTCTGGCATAAGCAAAGTAGGGCCAAAAGAACTCAACCATGGCTCTTAACAAGGCTACATGTTAGGCAGTGTCATTGGAGGGTGCAAAGGCAGGCACAAGTCCCTCTAGCCTTGGCATCTGGGCTAGTAGCGTCCTCGTTTGGGCTTCCATCACCATGTCACCAAGGGCTTCCTGAACCTGCGCAGTTTCACAAAGAGCAGTAATCAGGCTTGGAAATACTAAAGGACTCTTTGTACCTGTAGAGGTTACCTTGCCATAATAGACTCGTGGGTTATCTTCCTAATATTAATCTATCGTCCTTTCATCACTTAATGCTGAAGGAGCATCCTTTTGGTAGAAGTTGTAGAGTGACGCCCTATTGGCCTAAGACGATTGTTCATGAAATGGATCCAAAATTTGGTATCCAGCTTAAAGTCAACCCTTTTAACCGCCCTAGTAGTAGGTGATTTCAATATCCTCATTAATCGGAATGCGAAGATCGCTCTGCACCTCGTCATAAGTGACATTGGTGGTGGCCACTTCAAAATTATTGTGCTCGTCCTCATCATTGTCCAGGATGAAATAATCATTAATCATGGTGGTAGATAAATCTACAAGCTTTCCTCGAACAAACTCTGTCTTGTCCCTAATATGGGTAACGTGAGTGTAAAACTCTAGAACCCATGAGATATTTAACCGTACTGGCTAATGGAAAAACTCCTTCCAGTCGTGGGTTACAATGGCTATGTGGGTGATGGCATTAAACTAGAAATTGTATTCATCAGAAAACTCTAATCTTTCCTCCAATGTGAGGGGCCGATTGCGGAAAAGCTCGTAGCGTTTCTCTATTTCATTATTATACAAATTTGAGAGAGGTTCGGGTTCCTCCGTTGCCTAAGTGAGGCATCGAGAGGTAGCAGAGGTGGGATACTGCGTCAGTGATAGGCTGACTTCTTGCTGAACATGTGAGTTATTTTGGCTGGCACGTGCAACGGTCCTGGTTTTTGCCATTGTTTCTTGAGGATAATGTGGATGAAAGTAAGGTTCTAGGGCTAGGTAAAAAAATATTAGCAAGAATTGAGTTTGGAAAGGGGTTAATTTCTTTCTCCTAGGTTATAAAGTGAAGTTGGATGAGTTGCGAGGAAGATTGAAAGGATTTTGGAGTGACATAGTTTTGGAGGGAAAGTCATATTAATTGAGGGTTTATGGCATGTGAAAGAGATAAAAGGACATATGGCGGCACGGGGAAGTTATAATGGGTTAAGTTGGAGAGAGAAAGCATGGTTATAATGATGAAGGGGACAAGGGAATAAAGTATAATAAATTGTACTATATTCTTCCCTTTTTGTTTGCAAATAACACCAAATCTGCCAAGAAGCTTCTTTTCCCAAAATCCTAAGAGGACTTTCCATCTTGTCTTTTGCTTTAATAACTGTGAAAAATAACAAAACATTAAAGAACTTTTAATCAAATAAATAATACTTAATAAACTAAAAGTGATAATAAAATTAAATATTGCAACTAGAAAAATTAAATTAAAGTTCAAAATAAAATAAAAGTGCATAAAAGTAAAAGGGATAGAGTAAAAGGGATAGAACTGGATGCTTAAGCATCCAATAGCGTGACTGGGGTTTTGTCACAATGAACCGGTGATCCTTGGTAGGACGTCAGGTGTTGACCATTAGGACTACAACTGAGGGGTACTACTGCCGATGCAAATATTATGAAATTCTCAGTCCTTCTCATTATGAACTTTCATTTTTTCTCCCTCTTTAGAAAGCTTGAACAACTTCTTATTATGAAATTCTCAATCCTTCTGCCAAGGTTAACTGCGAAGTCTAAATTTTTTCTTCTTATTAGGAGCCGATTTATTTCTCTTGGCCATACGGACCCGCCTCTCTGCAAAGGTTTCAAATAAGCGAGCTATTCTCATTAAGAACTCTTTGCTCTTCTTGAAAACATTGATCTGACTCTCTGTAAAGGTGTTGAATAAGCAAACTCTTCTCATTAGGAACTTCTCATTCTTCAAAAGGAAAACTCTTCTCCTTAAGAGACTTCATTCCTTGTTGGGCGAATTCTTCTCATTAGAAACTTTGTATTTTTTGTTGTGCAAACTCTTCTCATTATGAGCTCTATATTCTTTGTCGTGAGAACTCTTCTCATTAGGAGCTTCGTATTTTTTCTGGGCAAACTCTTCTCATTAGGAGCTCTTCTTTTTCTGGTCGAACTCTTCCCATTAGGAGCTCTATGTTCTTTACTTGACGAACTCTTCTCATTAGGATCTTTTCATTCATTGCTAGGAATGTTGATTCACCTCCTCCTTTAGGAAAAAACTGAACCTACAAAAAGAAATATCATCGATTAATAAGAACTCAACCTGAAGCAATATGAAATATCCTTAATTTCCCACTTGAAGTGCTAAGATCTTTAGAGTCGCTGCTTTTTCTTCCTAAAGTGTATCAATCTTTCAGTCTAAAGCTCTCATAGGATTTCTTATTTCTCTTCCTCTGTTGATCGATCTCTTTCGGTGCTTGATATATGTGTGACATGTTTAAAGTCAAATCTATCATTAATCTTTTAATAATAATTGTAAGATAAATGTACACTTTTGGTAAATCATTAAGGAATTTTAAGTGCTTCAACAAAAGGCACTGAAACTTTTGACCAATTAAACTGTGAATCTTTCTCATTTGAGCCCGATGTTGATCTATCTTGCTTTCTATCCTGGTAACCTAAACTTCTTTCTTTTTCTTGAAACTGATGGCTCAAAAGATTAATATATTTGTGGATAACATGCCCCCAATGTCTTATTGTGACAACACTCGAAAAGTTCTTCTCATTTCTGAATATGTCGGCCTAAAGGACCTAACATCATGCCTGAAGGACTTATTGATGACCCAAAGGTTTTAGAATTGTACTGCACTTTCTGTCCTATACAGACAATCAAATGTTCTTATCACTCCCGAAGGTGATGGTCCGAAGGACTTAACATCATGTCCGAAGGACTTAAAGATGATGCAAAGGTTTTTGAATTGTAATGCATTTTCTATCTTGTGCAAACAATCAAATGTTTTCATCACTCCCGAAGGTGATGGCCCGCAGGACTTAACATCTTCCCCAAATGACTTACTAATGACCCAAAGGCTTTAGAATTGTACTGCACTTTCTGTCTTGTGCAAACAATCAAATATTCCCATCACTCTCGGAGGTGATGGCCCGAAGGACTTAACATCATGCCCGAAGGACTTACTGGTGAACTAAAGGTTTTAGATTGTACTACATTTTCTGTCTTGTTTAGACAATCAAAAAAATCTTTGCTGAGATCTATTTCTTCAAAAAGAAAGTCACGGGTTGATATCTTTGCTTCACAAAAATATGATTGAAATCTTTGTTGGATCTACTTCTCCAATCTCAAAGTTGTAGATTGAAATCTTTGCTTGTTCTTTGCTAATTCTATAAATTCTTGCAAAAATAAGCAAAAATGCTTTGAATGTATGAGTTAGCATGCTTCTATCTTATGGATGCCTAACTATATATGAAGCATGAATAGTGTCAATTGAGGACCACTTGGGTGAGCTTTCATCTTTAGGGGAAGCTCAAAATTTCTTTGCTACATTTTTCATTAAAACTCTTGCTGCCGGTAATGTAACTTATCTCACACTCAGTTTCAATCTTCGGATCTATGCATCTTTTGCTCTAAAGCGTCTTTTCAGGTTTTCACTTTAAATTGCTTTTCTCAAAGCGCCCTTTCTAGTTTTCACTTTGGTTTTTTCTTTTCCTTTTTTCTCAATGCGTCCTTTTGGGTTTTCACCTCAATTTTTCTTTTTTCTTTTCTTTTTTTTCTTTTTTTTCTTTTTTTTTCATTTTCCCTTTCTCTTTTTCCTTTTTTTCTTTTCCTTTTTCTTTTTCCCTTTTTTCTTCTTTTTTTTTGAAGTACCTTGACATGTTTTTACCTCATTTCTTTCTTTTCTTCTTTCTTTGCAATGATTTTTCCTTTGTTCCAAATAAGGCTAATCTCAATTCTAATGAAACTCTTACTTGCCTTTTCAAGAATTCAACACATAAACCCTTCTGTTGCCATGTCTCACTTCTCAAATCTCGTGTACTAGTGATGACTCCTTTTTAAAAAGACGTTATTGATATTTTCATTTAGCTTCATTGCCAACATTCTTTCTCATGGTTCCAAAAGAGATCACCACTTATGTTGTTTCAACTTGCAGACTCTATTCACCTGAATAAAACATATTCTTCTTTAATTTTCTATGTAGCATTGCCTCACTCTTGAATTCAACTATCATCTTTGTTCAATCTAACATCCACAAAGCTTTTTTGTCATGCAATGCTTTAGAAGTAATGATCTTTGCTTTTGAATAGGACAAACCTTTAACAAATTGATCCGGTTACTGCTTTTGCCCCAAAAGATGGTCCATGTTCTCTCTTTGGCCTAGGGTTGTCTGTGTCACTTTCCTGCAGCTTTTATTTAAATTTTTTTGACACTCAAAGTTAAGCCTTTTAATCGTCATACTTTCCATAATTTAACGAGTATCGACGCTACCTACTGTTCTGTCCGCACTTAAAAGATTAGTACATCAAAATAATACCCACAAAATTCTTTGCCTTTCTTGTTTCTAATCAATTTATCTACAAGATGCTTGTTGAAATGATAAGTGAAAGGCTCAAAATACTATTTTACTAAATGTTGAGAAAATGGAACAATTTGATAAGTCATGGCAAACATAAGAAAATAAAACCAAAATTAGGCCTCAAAATATCAAGTGCAACAGAGCCTTTAAACCAAATTGGCAAAGATCAACTCAAATGTGACCACTCCCAAGTTATTAGACTTTCGAGAGAAACATTTTTCATATGCCTAATTATATCCCATTTAAGTGGCACTCTTTACCGCACTAACTCACCATGCCCAATCCTTCCCTCTTTTTTGATCTTAATCAGACATTAGAAGCCTGGAAATCCTTAAAGAAAGGTTAGCCCTGATAAGCCTGGAAATCCTTACTCCACTACCTATATATGATCAAAATGGTATTTTGAGGCTTGTAATGTAGGCTATGGCTCACGATTACGAAAGAAAAAGATATATAGGATCAAATAAGTGTTTAAGGGTGATTAAACCAAGGATCATCTCTTCTAGGTGAAATCTTATTTTTGCACTCCTTGAACCGAATACTTTCTTCTTTTCTTCGTTTTTCTTTTTTTACATTCTTTGGATCGCTCTAGACTTCCCATTTTTGGGTTTTCACCCAAAAGTTCATTTCCCTTCCTCAAATTCAAAAGTGATCAATCCTCCACGACTCCTTTAGATAGAGATTCATTTGAATGGAAGATCTCACATATGTCTCTTGCTTTTCCTTGTACTTTCAACTTGATTCAGTTGACTCTTTGGACACAAACTTTCTACTATTTTTTTCTTTTTTCTTTTTTCTTATTTTTTCTTTTTTTCATTTTCCTTTTCTTTTTCTTTTTTTGGACTTGATTTGGAATATTCACCTTCATTCTACATGTCTTTCTTGCTCTTGCACTCAATGCATTCACCTTTTTTCTTGCCCCCTAATTCACAACGCATCACTATCATAACATTATCAAAACCAAACATCTTTCACTTGCAAACAAACTTTCATCCTCTTTGCCCAGTGAGGGGATGATCCTTGGTTTGGGTTGAATTGAAAGAAAATTATCAAGCTCAAAAGGGATAACATAGGATATTTTTCTTATTTTCTTTATTTGTGAAGGGATATGAAGGAATGCCAAATGTCTTCCCATTTACGGATATCTTCAAAGAAAAGCAGTCTTTAGGTGGTAGAGGTTTTAGGGTTATCACTTCATTCAAGGATCTTAGTCAACAATGCTTGAGAGGAAAATTCACTCAGGGTTTGTATTTGGGATTTTCCCGTGATACTTCAACACTCATTAATGTCTTCCTATTGGTCTAAATATATTAAAAGAAAGCCACATTTCAGGAATTGATCTTTGAATCTGATTCTTGGTCACTCGTGCAGTTAATATTCAAGGACCTGATAGAAAATGATAGTGAAGATATACACATATATGTATGGGAGAACAAAAACTGACCCATAACAAAGAATAGTTGAAATATTAAAAGAATCAAAGAATGTAAAATGTTTGGCATTTGAGAAAAATTATGTAGGAAACAAACATCGTAAACAAAAGAACCGCCAATACTCGCGGGCAAAAGCGATTGGGGTGGTTTAGGGTATTACTCTGTAACGGTCCTAAAAATCCAGACAGGTCACCTGTTGTCCAATTGTCGACCATTATTCAAGGAAAACTTGAGTGAATTTTAGCCTCAATAATTCTTTATTTTTTATTTACCAGCACAAATACATGCCCCTTCTTGCTTATGTTATGAAGTTCTCATCGAATCTTGATTTAAGACCATCTTATATATGAGTTTCCATGTTTCCTCAATCAGTTCCTTGCTCTTTTCTATAGAATGTTCAATTATTTGCATGTGAAAATTAACAGCTTCTTCTGGCTAGCGTCTAGATGAACTTTGCTTTTCAAGATGTTGGTTGGATGTGATAAAGCTTTAATGGGGATGTCTATTCGAGGTTTCTTTGTTGTCAGATACTGATTCTCAATTAGTTTCTCCTTGCTCTTCCTTCTATTTCTTTTCTTGACGTCTTTTAGCCCATGATTTTCGGGCAATCCAATTGTATTGGCTCCAATCATGTGACTACCTCTTGGATTATAAATCTTAATGGAATGACCCTCAGTGTCAACTTCCAAAATCCTCTAGTTCAGAAAGTTTGAACTTTTCCGCTTGAAAGTGTAACAATCTTCAATGTCATGATCATGAACTCTATTATGATATTCACAATGAATCCTAATGTTGTAACAACTTGGATGATGGGGCTTTAAAGGTTTCACGTGATATGATGAATTTTTGAGCAATTTAAAGTACAACTTATGATAGGAAACATGAATGAGATCTAGTTTTGACTTTAATTTTCCACTAACAGGAGCATCTAATCTTAAGGTATTATTCAGTAAATGAAACTTTGAAGGGATAGAAGACAAGACATTACACTGATTCTGGTAGACCCCAAACTTTAGCAAATTTTCCACAAGAGCTAGTTATGGATTCCCCCTTTCTCTTTTATCTCAATTCATTAGGAAAATAATGGTCTTCTATAGAATTGAAGTTTTCCTTTATCAAAACATAAATACCCATTCCTTATGAGATCGTTGACTCTGTATTTCAAAACCATACAATCTTATACAGAGTGACTGAAATCTCCACACTAATAACCGCAAGCATTTTTATGCCATAAAAAGACATAAAACTTCTGTGGAACCGTTATAAAAAGGTGATTCTGTACAAGGTAAGGCAACAGATCTGAATATGGCATTGGAATAGGAATAATAGTCTCATTTTTCTTGCTAAACCATTCGACCTTTCTATCTTGTGTTTCTGTGTTTTCTTCTCCTCTTTTCCTTAATGAATTCGATTCCATTGTAAGAAAATCTCTAGCCTCAACTATATCCATGGCTTTCATCACTTCAGAGAAACATCTTGAAAATAAGTGTGGTTCTTTGACTCTGTTGGAATTATCTTGTTCTTTAACAGTCTTATAACCTTTAGACAATACAATTTTGGAACAAACATCAAAATTTTGGCTTTTACTCGGTCCTTCTGTATTTGTTTGCTTGACGATGTTCATTTTAGCTCTGTCAAATCATGTCAGTGCGCTAAGGTTAGGAACGTCATCTCCAAATCTTGTTTCCAAATTCTCTGAATTGTTAGTCAATACTCTGACCATACTAGTTTGAACCTTCTTCGAAACTGGTCCTTTGGGTTGAACCTTTGTGTGAAACAGGTTTTCCCTTTGATCACCAATATTGATATTTCTATCTAAAACTTTTTCTTTCTCAGCTTCCCTGATTCCAAACAATCATTGGTCAATATTCCTTTTTCTCCATTCTACCCAAGCGGTCCCTAATAACCTTCTAAGATTGCTTGACCCTAACAAGCCTATTGCCCATGCTTCTCAGGATATTGGTTTTCAGCTAATGCAATGTTATTTGAAAAAATACAATGTTATTTGAAGAAAAATGCAATGTTATTTGAAAAAGAATGCAATGTTTTTTTCTTCTAAAATGCAATATTTAAGCAATGCAATGCATGAATGCAAAAACACAAAGCAAAAACGAAATAAAGGAAATGTGTCAGTATGGTGAAATAATCGTATAAGCAAAAATTAAATCGACACAAAAGGCAGTTCATATCGAGAAATGAAAATAACCAGAGAAGCGTATTTAAAAATAGCATCACTCTGTCCGAGGTCCTTGTTTGGCTCTAGTGGGATATACTTCTAGATTACAGCATGTCATTTTTGTTCTAGACTTTGGGTGCCCAAACTGTCGTTATTGTCTACTGCAATAGCAAGATATCGATTCTAGAGTAAACATCCCCTTGTAGTGAAGGCGTAACCTCACGGTGTATAAGGTTGGTACACATGAAGAAAGAAAAAATTCTGATCACAGAGATGGATACCTCACGTAGGATCATGTCTCGCTCCTACTTAAAGTAGAAGCCCGTGTAGAAGGCTTATACATGAATGTCAGATATATCACATAGATAAAAAGCATATTTCTATTCTTTACACAAACCCATCCAATAATTATTGAAGAAATTAAATTCGATTTACCATTCTTAAATGCCAAAATGCCATGTAAAATTTTTAGGCTTGACTCACGAAGTTGCTCCCCAGCGAAGTCGCCAAGCTGTCAAAACCATTTTAAACTGGGGTAAAAATAGCTTGACGATTAATCTTTGAAATTAGGGATTTTCATTTAAATTTAATTTGAAACTGATTTGGAGTCGCCACCGGTAACTTTGGAAGACCGGACACCATACAAACAACCAGAGATTCGTTCTTTTAAAATTTGGGGTTCGGGAATCAATTATGTATGGGGAAGGATTAACACCCCACAAATGCCCGATATTAGTACCTTTGATTTTGCGTGACATTTTGGAATTTTGAATAACAATTTAAATTTAATTTAATAAATAATTATTAATTGGATTTATGTTCTAAATGAAAATATTCCTCTTATAAGGAAATATATTTTTGATCCAAATATGAGATTGGAAACACCCTTATACGCTTAGGGCACCTCTATTCATATTCAAAAAATATATTTCCAACATAAAAGGTTTTTAACGCATGATTTTATTATTATCTTGTTCATTTTAAGTGATAATCTAAAAAGCCTCTATTTAAATTTATGTGTTATTTAAATCTATGAATATTATTTAATTTAAAGGTTTATATGAGACAACATCCAATTGCTTGAGCATCATCCATATTTAAATCCCAAAATTATATATAATATTCCCTAGTTTAATTAATTAAACTAATCATTAAAGTTCTAGTCATATTTAAAGCTCTAATTAATAAACTATATTATTTATCAAATTATAAGGTTTTAATGAATATTAAATATTCTACTTAAAAGCCCATGTTGAACAATACCTCTTTGCAATGGGACATCATCCAAATTGGAACTTCAAAGCTTCCCATTTAATATATATTGATTTGCTACAATGACCTTCTTAATTATTAGATCCTAATAGTGAACCTAGGACTAAAGCTCTAAACAATTAATTAAATCTAAGTGTTTTAGTTGTCTAACAATTATACTACATGAATTAATTAAAACATGCATCAATTAAACAACAATTAGATTGCAATTAAATAATTAAAGTTGTAAAAAAGGACTAAATTGAAAGGATTAAAACTTGCATTTTAATGAAATAGACCAAATTGAAATTTATTGAAAAATTTGTGCCCAAATTACAAGAGATTGAAAGACAAACACACGAATCCCCTTGCCCGACTCGTTTAGAAACGCACAGACTACCCATGACCCGAGGTCCAAAACGCAGCATTTTGGTAAGAGTACTTAAACCATTTTTTCCAGAAATTTCACCTATTTATTTCATTTTTACACAAAATCTCTCTCTCCATTTTCGGCCTCTCTCATCTCTCTCTACAAACACTCAAGCTCACCCATAAACCATAAAAATGGATTGAAATCCATGTGTTTAGGATGAACTTCATCCATGTGATCTCCTTTGGTCCAATAGGACGACACCACGTGTCTTTTGGGATTAAAATTTGGGCGGGTAAGAAAGGATTTCAAGTCCAATTGTGTTTGTTAGACTGACAGATCGTAAAAATGAGCTGTAAAGATTGAGATTTTGGGATTTGTAAAAAAAACAAGCCTTATGTATGGATATTATGTAAATGGATTATTTTATGGACTGTTTTAGATGATTTTATTTATTATATATTTTTTAAGTTTTATTTATAGTGAAAATATAATATATGTTGGTACCCAGATAAAATTCGGGTCTTACAACATTCTAGAAACTTCTCTTTTTATTTTTACGTCCCTCTTACCCACATAAACGTCTCGTATTGAAATGGGAACCATTGAATTCACGCTTATATAACACAAAAGTTTTTTGTCCATTACTCTAAAAAAGATTTAGTACAAAGACTATGATGATGTTCATTATTCTGGCTTTAAGATTAAAACATCAATACCATTCGAAGACATTTAAGGTGGAGATAAATGTTGCTGCGAAGACTCCCTAAAAGCAATCTGAAGTGCTTTAGACAGGAATTTGAGAACCTATAAGAAGCATTGAAGGTGCTTGATACCATTTTAAAGTAGCATGCTTCTAAACAGGGTTGCTTACTCATTCGCTATTCTCTCTTCCATGACAAATAGAACAATTTTATAAACATTTGAAGAGGTGTCTAGAGATCTAGGGGTTTCATTCGAGTTTAAGAGCCACTCAAGAAGGCCTTTCACTCAATATTGATGCATCAACTACAGTGATAATTCAGCATAGTCCAATAGTGGATTTGTTTAATTGCGAACCAGAATGTTAGAGATCCATACTACCTTAACTAAGACAAAGGCTAAAAGAGTGCTTAAGAATCTAAGGATCAAAGTCCATCTTTCCAACCAGAAGTACAAGATCATTGGATTGAGTGAGTAAATATGCAAAGATCAGATGTTTAGAAGAACCGAAAATTCAGAACTTCCCCATAACACACCAAAATTTTCCACAATTCAGAAAACCCTAATATTTAAAATCTCTAAATTTCGAAACACTAAAATTTGGGATTTGGTTACTCCTTATATTTTTTTAGTAACCAATTTGTTTAAAAATGGAACTTCAGAGAACTTTTTGAAAAGCGGGAAAAACTATAGGCCTTTGTTTCGTGGTTTACCCATTTATTTTGTGTATTTATTCATCCTCTTTAGCCCTAAGAGCCAGTTCACATTCCATAACACATTTGTAGCCCCTTGTTTTCTCTCATGAGTTATCTCCCTCAACTTATTTCTTTTCTATCTAAGCTTCGGTGAGTACCTAAATGCCATTCATGGCTCTCACGACCACCACCAACGAGTTCCCTGTTGCATCGCGAGTAAACCCCAACCCTTAGTTACCCTTCACCAGCCACCGTTTATGAGAGATTAGAGAGGAAAAATCTCGGTTACCTTTGTGCCACCGTTTGCTCCACCGTTCTTTGATTATCGTTAGCAAGTAAAGGCATCAAAAACCCCTTAGCCTCATTTGTTCTTTTTGTATCGTCGTTCTTCACCCTCTCTTTTGTTTGTGTATGGGGCAAAAATCTATCAGAAACATTTTGATCACCCTCGTGTTCTTACGTTACTGTCGTACCCTCCATCTCTTCATTTTTGTTTTGATCTTTGGGGTAAGCCTTTTGTTTTCCTTTTTGATCTTTTTTGTTTAGGTTGTTTTAATCAAACCTTTTTGTTTGATTTTCGGTAACGAACATAATGGTCTTTGATGATTGCTTCCATCGTTCGTGCATCTTTGTTGCTGCCAGTTTGGGTGCTGGAAATCCTAGCCCCCTATATCTGATGCAATAGTTAAGGGACCTGGTCTATGTGTGATGTGTGTATGGGGTTGGGCCAATAGTTCCTTTGATGATAGCTCAAGTCTGTCTGAGAGGGCATATCAGATTGAGTCCAATCCGGTGAAGTCCAAATCATGTATCCCAAACCGAGTAAACAAATTATGAACCAATTCGAACCAGTTGTGAAAGTTGATCTGAACTATGTGAATTAGACCAAACTGGTTTTGACCTTGAGAACTTGACTCATTGACCGAGACAAACTGTTGACCCAAACTGGTTTGACCTTGGACCCGATGACAAAATCTGATCTGTTGACCTGGATCTGACCTGACCCATTAACCTGTTTGACCAAACTATTAACCCTTTGACTTTTTGACAGTTGACTCTGTGCTGTAAGAGTTGATTTTGACCAGAGTTGGCCAAGGTTAACTTTTTTGAACAATCTTCATCTTAACCTTTTTCGATGTCCTAAGTCTATATCCACTGTCTATTTCGTCAAATTCGAATCTAAAAGCCTTGTTTATTTATAATTAATTTGTATTTAGTAATTTTAGAGGAATTGAATATTGGTTTGATCTAAGTTATTATTGTGTTCAGGTATCGACGTTGAAGCCGACGAGTTACCTCATCTTGTTTAGACTAATTGTACATGTTCTTTGTGGTCTATGCGTAAGTATGCTTTCATGTTGGTGGCTTAGTGATAGTGTTAGGTTGCGTTTGTGGTTGAGGTGGCTGTGGAAAATGGCCGTTTACCAGGTACAACAACCCCAAACAACTTTTAGTTTAGCTCCCAACGAGTATTTTCCCACCTATTTTAGCGCCTAAAAGGGCATTTCAGGATAACCAAATTTTTTAGCTTTTGGCCAACGACCGTTTAGCCCCAATGGGCATTGGGGGACTGCAACCCCAAAGAGAGCCTTAGTTCTGATTTAAAGATCTTAACTCGTAGGTTTTGATTCAGCTATACTTGAGCGTGAGTTGTGTCCTTCTTAATATTAGAGCTTCTGCACGCTAAAGGTGTGTCTCTTCCTGTGCTATAAACTTGTGTGTTTCTTCCGGTATTATAAATAATTATGTTTTTATGTATTTTGTGTGTGTAATTCTGTTGTGATTGGGTGAATGTTTTCAGATATAATGCATAACATGCCATATTTTGATTTTAAAAAAATCATATTTACCGAATTATGAAATATCAGATTTATTAAGTTGTGAAACATTGGATTAATAAAGTGGTACAACTTGAATTTTAATAATTCAAGTTTCAAATGTGATTTAGATTTTAAAATCAGCATCATATCATTATGGGTACATGGATTGGGATTGTTCGGAGAAGTTCCATGGTTTCACCCTTTGGGCTGAGTTCTGCTTCGGATTAGTGGTTTCACCCTTCAGGCCGAGTTTAACTTTTGATGGTGATGATGTAGAGAGTGGTTCTAGGGAACCTTACTCTTCAGACGATGTATCAGAGATTGGGTATTGTGTTTCATGTGCATCCAATATCATATCATTATGATTCAGATATATTGTAATTGAATGTGTTTTCAAAAGACTTTATCAGAAAATAAAAATATTGTTTTGCTTTCTGGTTGCTTGCACTTTAGAGACACACTAAGCTCTTTAGCTTACACCCCTTAGTTTCTCTTTCAGATACTCAGACCCTTTAGGAGACTCGGTACTTGGAGCATCTCGCTATTATTCAGATAATATTTATCATTCAGTATGAACTTTCTTTTGATTATTTCAGACTATTATTTTAACATTATTTTTAGGACATTTATGTAATGCAGACTTTTTTACTATTTATAATTTGGGATTTATTGGATGCATGCATTTATGGATTTGTTTTCAGTTATTTTATCAATTATCAAAACCTTGTTTAAAATATTGAGTTTAATAATATTTAGAATATTTATTAAGTTTTACATAATTAGCAATTACCTTGAATTATAAATTATTTTAACCTAAAATCGTTTCTTGAGGGACTAATTTCAAATTATGACTTCCAAAATTTGGTTATTTCTTCTAAGTCGGGTTTAGGCGATTACATTCCCACCATAAAATATGTCATACATTCATAAGATAGGCATTCCTAGGAGTATGCTAACTCATTACAATCATAGCATTTGTTAATTTTGACAGGAATACCAAGACATATATCGTTTTTCAGCTCGGTATCATCAGGTTTGAAGGATAAAAATTGTTCATGCTACCTAAGGTTTGAAAGAGTGAAGTTTTGATTTGTTCTCATCAGGTACGAAGGAGCAGATCATTTTTGAGATCGACATCCTCTAGTTTAAGGATTAGAGTTTTTTATAGTACCACAGGTTTGAATGAGCAGAGTTTTGATTTGTTCTCCTCAGGTATGAAGGAGCAAGTCATTTTTCAGCTTAGCATCCTCAGGTTTGAAGGATTAGAGTTTTCACACTACCTCAAGTTTTAAGAAGTGGGGTTCAATTTGTTCTCCTCAGGTAAGAAGGATAAAATCATTGTTCGGCTCGACATCCTCGGGTTCGAAGGATTAAAGTCATTTTTTCACACCACCTCAGTTTTCAATGAGTGGGGTTCGATTTTTTCTCCTCATGTACGAAGGAGCAAATCACTGTTTGGCTCGGTGTCTTTGGGTTCAAAGGATTCGAGTCATCTTTTCATACCACCTCAGGTTTGAAGAAGTGGGTTCGATTTGTTCTCCTCGGGTACGAATGAGCAAATCACTTTTCTACTCGACGTCCTCAGCTTTGACGGATTAGGTTTTTTTCTGTTGCCTCAGGTTTTGAAGGAGAGGAGTTCTATTTGTACGAAGGAGCAGATCCATTAAAATAAAAAAGAGTCCATTAAATTGTTCATTTGCAAAAGTAAAGGCCCATTCTGTCCAAACTTAAGCTAAAGAAACCCTAGAGTCTGATCCTTTTTCTTCTGCGTAGCCAGCTCACAGCTGTTGGATCTAATATGATCCAGAGGTACACATCGTCCCAAGGAGAATCATGCAGATCGTCTGTCAGCGTGAACCCACATGCCAAACTGTTCAGCTCCTCACTTGCGCATGCAGGTCACGCGCTCGACTCTTTGAGTTCTAACCAAACCCTTCGACTTCCCCGACTACCATCATCAACGCTAGCCCATGCTCTATCACAACTGCTTCCAAGCCCTTTGTTTCCGTTTCCCTTATTTGATTATGGCATGCAAGCAAAAAAACATAAAGGGAATCAAAGATCCAAATCAAATCGAGCAAAAAGAATGAAGGAATCAGTCCAAATCAAATAAAACCAAACAAGGAAAAAAATCAAAGAGATTCTAGGGTTTTCTATTGTAATTCGGGAAAGAAATCATGGATTCTTCACTTCTTTTCTATTGTAATCGGCTATATAAATTAAATCAAACATTATGTATGCATACACAATTCTTCCAAGAAATACAAGAAAAAAGCATTTTTTGAGGCATTCTTTTGCATTTTTTCTTTCTTTCAAATTAAATAAAAGGGAAGAATTTTTGTTTACCATTTCAAGAGCCGTTAACTGTCGTCGGAGCAATCATGCATGACCGTTGGAGGCATTGATAAGGGTCGAGGGTAGCTAGGTTCAGATAAAGAGGGGAAGATTATTTTGAATTAGGGCTTTAGGTTTAGAAATAGAAGGTGTGTTACTGGGTGGTCATAGCTTTGTTCATAGATTTTGGGGCTTTAGATCTTAAAAACACGTTGGGGGTAGTGTTTTAGGTGTTTGTAAGGATCTGGGAGAGCTTCTTGGTGAAGAACAAGTTGGTGTTATGGGCAAACATGTGTGTTTGATCTGAAAATGGGTGTAAATCTGGGTTTAAGTTATTTGTTCTTGAAGGGGCTTGAGAGAAAATAAGAGAGTGGGAGAAGGAGGTAGAGAGAAGATTTATGAAAATAAGGGAGATGGGCAAATTTTTTGGTTGAATGGGGTTTTATATTGACCCGAGAGCCGACTCGAATCTGCCTCTCAACCCGTGTCCTACTTTTTCGGGCTTTATACCACATCCCATCAATTTTAAATTCATGCAATTTAGTCCCTTCCGTATTCAATTTTGCTCTTTTAATTTTGCTTTTTATTTAATTTGGTCACTAATTGCTTCATGCTCCTTTTTTTTTACTTTATAGTTTCTTTTGTGGAATCAAGTTTATTTTAGCTTGGTTCTTCCTTTATCTTAATTTATTATTCTCCATTTCATGTTTTAGGTTAGTATAGTTTTTTATAATGAAACTTTTAATATTAATTCCTTCAAATTAGATCCTCAATTTAATTAATTGAAGCCCTTAGTGTAGATAATGTTTAGTTTAAATTCTAAAATTAATGTTATTTACATAAAATTTAGCTACTAAATTAGCTTCATAGTTAGATCTTTATATTTTACACCTCATAGGTAGATCTTTAAATGATGTACATTTTAATTAGTTCCCTAGGTTTAAGCTTCCTCCAATAATTCATCCTTAATTAAAAATATACTTATTAAGTTTTTCTGTGATTAATATAACCCTTCAGATTTAAAAAACATAGACTTTAGGATTTTTAAGATTTTTGTATGCATGTATCCGAACTACAAGGAAAAATATTATTGACCAAGTAAGCGCCATTTTATGGTCGTTGTGGGGGTCTAATTCTTCCCCACACGTAACCGTGCCCCCGAACCCAAGATTTCAAAATATCTAGTTTCCTTTAGGTTTCCGATCTACCTAGTTTAAAAGATCGGTGGTGACTCCGTGTTTTTTTTTTTATTTTTGTCATTCCTGGTCTCGACTCACGTTAACGGTCATAGGTCAAATGGCAAAATTGATGTAATTGAATGACTTCGAGGACAAAATTGATGCAAAAAATTAGGGACAACATTGTTGATTTGAGTTTACTATAGGGGCAAGTTTGTCCCTTTAGCCTATAATATATGACTCGTCAGCTCGACTAACTCAAAATTTCTAGACTCAACTTGATCGAATGTTTGCCATTAATATCTAGTATGTTTGAGTTTGAATTTGAACACTTTCATCATTTCTTTTAGGTTAAACTACACAAAATGCCACTAAAATTTAACATGTGTATCGAAAATACCACTAAACTATAAATCGATACTATTATAACATTAAAATTAGATTTTGGTATAGCTGTTTTGATTTATAGTTTAATGTTATAATAGTATCAATTTATAGTTCAGTGTATTTTCGATACACATGTTAAAGTTCAGTGACATTTCGTGTACTTTGCCCTTTCTTTTATCTCTAAGACACAATTTGAAGTTTAACCTTTTTTATTAAATGTTGAGTTATTACATTTCAGTTAAATGCCGAGATTCAAACCTATACAAGATGTGACAACACAAGCATCCTTGGTGAGTAGACCAATTAGTGGATCTCTCAAGTTTAATTCTTTTTATTCAAATTTGTTTTTAAACATGATACTTTTGTGTGGCTATATGTATAATATATAAAAATAAATATAATTTAGGGTAAAGTACACCAGATGTCACTAAATTATTACCACTAACTCGAAAATGTCACCGAACTTCAAAAATGTTCAATTTTAACACTGAACATTATTGCCTGACTCATTTATGTCAGTTCACTGTTAACTTTTAATAAAATAGTTAATTCAAAAATGACGTCGATTTGGTACGGTACTTTTGAAGCCTAATTTAGCCCAAAACGGTGTCGTTTTACTGGAGGAAAAATATTAAAACTCATACAATTAGGGATTTGAACCCAAGACCTTTAAATACAAAGGATAAGCCTTAAACTGGGTCGTCCCTGGGCCAGGGCAATAAGGGCTCTCGCCCCGGGCCTACCCTTGCCTAGGGCCCAACAATGAACATATCTAAAACTAGATAAGTTAAAAGCTGGATAGTTTTGAGGGCCCACCGTCCAACTACTTTTTTTCTATATATATATGAATGTGGAGAAATTTTTTTATGAATCCTTCCACCACAACACTTATGTGGTCTCTAACCAATAATATAATGCCAACTAAAATTATATTTACTTGTCATTAAATTTTTTCCAACTCACCATTAGTCTATATTCCATGTCACCTTCCCCACATTCTCCCTCCTTACAAAATAATCCTTCCACCATAACCAATGACTCATTCTTTTCTTTTTTCAACTTTCGAAACCCAAATAAAAAATAATCGCCAGAATTATGAAATTTCATGGGGAAAAGCAATTACCATTGCTTGTTCTCATGTTTTCATACCTTTCAATTCTCAAATGTAGGGTGTTCAAACTTCAGTTTTAACCGAATTAACTGATCGAATCGAAGTTTTTTTCATTTAATCGATCATTTAATTTTAGGTTCAGTCGGTTAATGATTAATGATTTTTTCAAACTTCGGTTATCAATTTAATTCGGTTTGAAATCGGTTAATTAACTGAATTAACCACAAAATTTATATATTATGTATTACATATATTTATTTTTGGTCACTAAACTTTTAAAAATTGTAAAATGGTCATTAAACTTTATCAAATTAGAACAAGATGATCATTAAATTTATTGAATTATTAAAAAAATAATCATTAAACTTTTCAATATTTATCAATAATTTATAACCTGCAATGAATCAATGACAATGTTGTAATAGTTAGATAAGCTTAGTGGTTGTCTAAAAAGATTATTTTAACATAGTTTAGTGACCATTAGTGTAATTTACCCAAAATTTGATAACAAATTTTGGTTAATTCAAAAACCGACCAAATTAACCGAACTTTTTTTGGGTCGATTAAAATTTTTTGAAAAATTTCAGTTCGATTAACGGTTAATAGGGAAAAATTAAGTTAATGAATTTTTGGTGGTTCAGTTCGGTCAATTAACCGAACCGACCGATTGAACACCCTTACCCAAACGTTTTTTTCCTTAAATTAAAAAGATGAAGATTTGAGGAAAATTTTTCGGACTTTCTCAAATTTGCAATGAGAAAAATTTTCAATTCCCAAATTTCCCCCTTAAGTTAATTACATGAGCCAACATCTTCCTTAACCTTTGATTCTCACTTTCATTTGCAAAACAGCTAACCAAAAAAACGAGACCCAATCGAGCAGTATTATATATCAAGTTTTGGCATTTCCAAAATCACATACAAAGATCAAACATTCATCTTGCTTTTTTACTTTGTTTATCTTTCATGTCGGGAGAAATTCCGTTATTGTCCATCGTGGATCGATTGGTATTGGCCGTTAACAAATTTAAACCAATCTGAAAAATCAAGAAGAAACAAGATTCACCAATTCTATCCGTCAAAAACACAACTTGTAAACAGAAGTAAAGGGTGGGTGATTAACCGAAATCAATGGAGAGTCCATCGACTTTCACCGTTGATGAAGAAGAGAGGGCAAATAGTTTGGGAATTTGAAAAAAGTAAAAAAAGATGAGAAAAAGCAATGACGATAACTTTTGTCATGGAACTTCTAACGATGATTTAAGTTTTCTAACAATTACTTTTAGTTTGGGTTTCAGAAAAATGAGAAAGATCAGCATTATGATATCTATGATTGGTTGCAGACTTGCGGTGGAAGGATTATGTAATTAGCCCAAGTTGAAATTATGTCGTTTTATAGTTGTCTTTTATTTGTTTTTGTTTTTGCTTTAATTTCTCTTAATATCTGTTAATGAAACGACAAGTTTTGGTATGTTAATAGAGCTAAGAAACGGTGTCGTTTATTGACACTATGTTAAAAGCTGAGTCTATTGCTGAGAATGATATCGAATGATGAAACTGTTTTTGTCTTCTCTCCTAAACTTTTGTTCCTTCAGTCTCTCTCTGGTCTTTTAATATTCTTATCTCCTTTTAATTCTTAATCTTTTGATTCGAGTTGTTACAGATTATTTTATAAGTAGGAAGAACGGGGAAGGTAACATGGAATATAGACTAATTGTGAGTTAGAAAAATTTTAATGACATGAAATATATTCTTAGTTGGCATTATAATATTAGTTAGGGACTATGGTGATAATTAATTACAACATCATAATCTTTGATTGACTCTAACCATCTTTTTTGCCTCAGATTCAAATCATTATGAGTCATTAAAAACTTTAAACTTTTATGATCCATAACAATAAAGCATCATTCACCATATAAATAATAACGCCATATCTTCAAAGCAAAAACCACCGCGGCCAATTCCAAATCATGTGTCAGATAATTCCTCTCACGCGTCTTTAATTGTTCGTAGGCATAAGCTACTACCTTTCCTTCTTGCGTCAATACGCATCTCAATCCATTATGGGACGCATCACTGTACAATGTGAAATTCTTTCCTGATTCTGGCTGTACAAGCATTGGTGCTTCAGTTAAAATCATCTTCAAGTTTTTAAAGATCTACTGACACTTATTAGTCCAAACGAAAGGTACATCTTTCAGTAATAGTTTAGTAATCGGTGCAACGATCATCGAGAAACCCTTCAGAAAAACGTCGATAATATCCTGCTAGTCTCAAGAAACTACGAACCTCAATAATATTATTTGGAGGTTTCCATTCAACAATTTTTGGGATCAACTCGAATTTCTTCTATCGACAAAATATGGCCTAAGAAAGCCACCATTGATAGCCAAAACTCACATTTAGAAAGTTTAGCATACCATTTCTTTTCTTTCAATATTTGTAATACCACCCGCAGATGGGCATCATGTTCTTCCCTAGTCCTCGAATAAACCAATCTATCATCAATAAACACAACAACGAACCGATCCAAGTACGGCTGGAACACTTTGTTCATCAGGTCTATAAATGTTGTAAGAGCATTAGTGAGACCAAAAGGAATCACCACAAACTCATAGTGTCCATACCGTGTCCGAAATGTTATTTTCGGAATATCCTATTCTTTAACCTTTAACTGATAATAGCCCGACCGAAGATTGATCATAGAAAACACAACTGCTCCTTTCAACTGATCAAATAAGTCATCAATCCTCGACAATGGATACTTGTTCTTGATTGTTACTTTATTCAACTGACGGTAATCAATGCATAGACGCATCTATCCATCTTTCTTTTTAACAAACAAAATCGGTGCTCCCTAGGGTGATACACTAGGTCGTATAAAACCCCGATCAAATAACTCTTGCAGTTGTGCTTTTAACTCCCTTAATTCTATTAGAGACATCCGATATGGTGTCACTGATACCGGTTCGGTACCAGGTAGAACATCTATTCTGAAATGCACTTCTCAATCTGGAGGCAACCCTAACAATTCTTCTAGAAATATATCAGGAAATCTCAAACTGTTAGAATACTGTTAATTTCTATCTTTGAGGTTTGAGTATCCAAAACATGAGCTAAATAAGCTTGACATCCCTGATGCAACAATCTCTTTGTCTTCATTGTCGATATCACATTAGTCAAATAATTTGACCCTTCATCGATCACTACTCACCTTCTTTGCTTTTTAACACTAGTCGTTTCAAAGGAAAATCCACTATAGCATAGTAACCATGTAACCAGTCCATGCCCAAAATAATCTCGAACTCATGAAAAGGCAATTCTATCAAATCAGCTGGGAATTCAATCCCATGTATCACTATCAGGCTCTGCTTGCAAATTTATTCACCCGAGCACTATGACCAATAGGGTTGGAAGCAAAGACATCACTAGATGTAAGTTCTAAGGTAATCCCTCTATCTTGAAATAACTTAGAACTAACATATGATTGAGTAGATCATGGATCTATCAACACAAATATAGGTTTATTAAAAAGCTAGAAATTACCTATAACAATATCTGGTGCATCTCTATCATCATTAGTGCGAATATGATAGACCTTTGCTGGAGTCTTTAAGTACCTGTTGGAAGCAGCTTCGAATATTCCCGAATGGGTAGTCCTAGTAGATCTCGTATTACCCTGATTTCTTTCTTTTTGGCTATGAGCTACCAATCGCTTTGGTCCATCATTAACTTTTGGACAATCTTGTACAAAATGATTAGTGGCACCACAATCGAAACAAGCTCCCGTAAGGGCTCAACACTTCCCAAAATGATACTTGCCACAATGCTCACAAGCATTTGGGCTTTGGAATTTCTTCGAACCTCCCGTCCTCGTAGCAGAGGCCTGTGAATATTTGGACTTCCTAGATCCAAATCTCTGTCTAAAGGATGTGGTAGATCCTGCTCGGTTATCCTAATATGAGCCCTTTCTTCCCTTAGAAGATAACGAACCAAAAGATCCTCTATGACTCTTTTTCTGGGACTAAACATTACGAGTCGGCATCTTTTCTAGCCAAACTTTTTCCATCCCTTTTGCTTGATTGACCGCATCTTGAAATTTAGTAATATTCATAGCAATCAACATCTCTTTATAATCAGCATCCAAGCCTTCAAGGAAGCAAGTGCTGTGATCTTTTTCAGTAGGAATCAACTCTAAGGAGAAACGACTCAATTTGTTGAATTCACATTCATATTCAAACATTGTCTGATATCCTTGCTCGAGATTTAGAAATTCATTTCTCATTTCTTGGATGAACATGTCACTAATATACTTGTTGCGAAACTTGCAAAGAAAAAACTCCCAGGTAATCTCCTCACGAGGGCAAGTAGTGACATTTGTCCACCAAATACGAGCTTGTCCCTTCAACAAGGACACGACTCCCTCCAGCTTCCTCTGATCGTCATAATGTAGTCCATTGAGAATAATCTTTAATCATTTAGCCAACAATCTGCGGCAATATGATCTCCATCAGTGAAATCTGGTGCTCGCGGCTCCTTTAACTCCTTAGCAATAGAATTTTGCGGAGGCCAATTAATGAT
The DNA here is from genome assembly GCA_019671005.1 of Hibiscus mutabilis. Taxonomy (NCBI): domain Eukaryota; kingdom Viridiplantae; phylum Streptophyta; class Magnoliopsida; order Malvales; family Malvaceae; genus Hibiscus; species Hibiscus mutabilis. The sequence goes on along the minus strand of CM033728.1, from coordinate 19,953,134 downwards.
CATCTCCATAGCTTGTAAGAAATTTCTCTGATCCTGTACTAGTATTCCAGACTGAATTGGCACATTCTCTTCAGACTGTGCTAAAGGCTAGACGAAACTAGGTCCCTCACTAACCTCAGGGTCATTTTGACCCTCTATATGGGTTGTCTGACGCGAACCTCCGCCCTCAGACATCTATACTCTCAATAACATTTCATATTAGTAAGCAAGCACATCAATCATACTAGTGTCACCATTAGTAATTATGATATCCTAGTGGCATGTATACACTTTTGACATTTATCAGACTTGGTTCAACTCCAAAACTGACTAAACCTGTAGCTCTGATACCAATAAATGTAACACCCCTTTCTCATATTTGATCATCAAACACGAGTCGGTGATGTTACAAAATAAAATAAAAAACATTTCTATTATAAAACTTTTGAACTGGCAGCCTACAATGTCTTTGAATAAAAATATATATCAATTTTTATAGACATTGAAAATTCTTTTAGTAATTTTTTAATTAAACTAGATTTAATAATATTTTTAACCATATAAATTAATAACTCATATTCAATATACTCAAATTATAAATATTCTTCAAAGTCACAGTACAGTGCAGTTTTTCTACTAAACTGTTGTCCTATTTTCTGACCTATCATCACTTAAAAATTCATAACTTCAAAAATACATATCAAAATCAGTTACCGTTTGTTTTAAAAGAAGCTAGACTCAATTTTTAATTCATACATATAAGATTCACCTTCTAATTCGATTTGTGAAATTTATGGCAATTTTTCAAACTTACTGCCTAATGCAGACATTTTGGATTGTTTTTATCTATTCCAATTATAAGCCCACTAACTACTCATAAATCATTCCAATTCACTTAGTAAATATGCTAAACCATACTTCATTTATAGATATCATAAAACTCTAGCAAATTTTAGAGTGGTTTGTACTAAACGAGCAGGTTTATCATTATACATGCCACTAAAACAAAAACATCATGTAGGATGTCAAGACATTACTATGATAACCTGTAGTATGTCCTCGTCAACAAGGTGATGCAAAATGCTACTGCTTACAACTGGTATCGTATCAACCTACGTTTGCACATACAAAAACACGCTAAATATGAACTTAGTGAGGCATTAAAATGTATTCATGAAATAAGTAAATAACTTAAGAAAAACATAGTTTAGGCAATTATTGCCAAATTTTCCTGAAAATCAATACTATTATATAACATGATTAAAATAATATTAAAAATATCTTATAAATCAATTTCATATACTGCCCAAGATATACATAAAGAGAGTACTAAGCATGTGATTCGTGTACTCTCAGAGTATTAAATATCCCATGGATACTGATGATAACTATGGTGAGCTCGATGTACTCCCTAAGTACTAAGCACCAAAGTGTTATGTAGTCCCAAACTACTAGGTCATAAACACCGATGAACTTCCATAGTTTTAGACACATAAAAGTGCCAGACGCAGCTACTAGACTCTATGGCATGTCACTATACTATAACTCTCAATAAGAAACTTGGGCATTAAAACATCATCTTTATACTTGTAGTATATCATTCTATAAATGATAAATAAACTATCATTGATAGAACAAAATAATAAAGCAGTTCATACTCTATTATACCATAAAACATTATGTAACATATCATCGATATATGATAATAAGATTATCATAAACAAAACATAATAAGGCAGTTCATATCCTATCATGTATAAAACTATTTTTTGTCTATGAAAATATTGTATTTCACATAAAAGTCAATATTACCAACTCGGTAAAATCGTATAGATTGACTTATCGCGAGTCTTTCAAAATACATTTTAAAATATACCTTGATGCTTGTACTAAATACCCAAATTAACAGAGTATCACTCAATCCTCGACCATTGAGTTTTCCTTTTTGCCCAAATCAATCCCGAACTTTCTCGAACTCTACATTTACACCATATATACAACAACCAAAATCAAATGTATACATTAGTATACACTAACAAATTTGGCATTCACCATAAAAAATTAATAAAAAAATTCAAATACCAATTCAAAATCAATAATCTGTCAAGATTTCATTTAAACCTTCAAAATTTTCACAATTTCTATACAAACCATTCACTTCAACCGAATTGCAAAATGGTCATAAGGGAGTGTTTTCTTCTTCCAAATGATACATTCAAGCATGAAAATCATCATTCTAATCGTTTCCATCTCTAATTTTTTTTTTGAAATATTTCCCCCTAATTTCTCTACATAGCTGAATGGTCACTATGCCATATTCCACGAGATTTTCATCACTTCAACATAGAAACAACATCACAACCTCATTTCTAACATGATTACACCTTAAAACATAAAATTTCAACATGTCCTTCATCTACCTTAATCACCAATACCAACTTAGAAGTAGGGAAATCAAGTAAAACTTATACTAAATGAAAGAGAGTTCAATGGAAAATAAATCCTTATTCCATGTCTTAACCCAAAAACCAACCACATAAGCTCAAAAATTTAAAAGAAAATTTTATTACCTAGCTTAGGAAACTCGTGGAAATAAAGAGAATGACGAACTAATTTCTACACTTTTCTATTCTTTATTTTCATGCCAAATGACTTTATTTAATCATACTTAATATAAAAATATTCATTTAATTGTAAAATGACTATTTTACTCTTGATCATATCCATTCATAAGTTGACAACTATGCTCCTTATTTTTCTGTAGCTTAAGATATTTAAAAGCATATGTAAAATGACCACTTTGTCATGAATAACTCAACTTATTTTTAAAATTGTCATTTTCACTACTACACCAAATATTGCATAGAATTGAATTTAAATAAAAAAAAAAAAAAAAAATACAATATCGTAATCCTCGAGTCTTCCTAAGACTTCCGTATTTTTTTTAATAATTTGAGCTCAAACAATTGCCTGAATTAATCATTGAAACTTATTCTTTGTATAACTTTTCACGTAAATCTCGTATCAAAAATTTGATCCCCACCAAAATTCTTATACTTGATAAACTATTCAATATGGAATATAAAATGATATATTGGAAAATTACCTTATTTATCCCTAAATTTTCTTAAATTTTTACTTTAGTCACCAAACTTTAAAAGTTTATTTTAGTCACTAAACTAAAACCACCAACGTTTACTTCTTTATGTTTTGGTCACTAACCAAATATTGGGGTATTTGGGTTAGACTTTAGCTAATTAATTTCTTCCGAAAAATAGTTTGGGTTGATTAAATTGGTTTTCGATAAATTTATCATGGAAAAATATTTTTGAAAGTATATTTAATTATTTTATTAAAAGATGGAATTTAATTTTGAGTAATTCTTTAAGGGGTCGATTTAATATTAAATTAAAAAATGACTATTTTACATTAGTTGTAAAATGTTAGTGATGTCAATATTGTAAAAAGGAATTAAAGTGATATTTTATTGGGATTATTAAACCAATTATTAATATATCTTTCCCTCTCATTTTTAACAAAAGAAGATGACAGTTATTATTTTCCCAAGAGATGGGAAAACACATCCAAGATTTTCTCTCATTTTCTCTCTTGAATTCGCCAAATACAATTTAAAGAATACTGATTTTCCTTCTTGATTTTCACCTCTTTTATATCCTAAATGATTTATAATCAACAAGCTAGCAAGAGCTAGTAGTCTTCATCAAATCTTCTTGGAATTCACTTTCAATTGAAGAATGATGTTTTCAAATTTTATTTTTCATATCAATTGGGTAAGCTCTTGATTCTTAAAGGTTTTCTAATTGTTTTTAATTGATTATATATCGTTTCTATTGAAGTTTATGAATTAAAATGAATTTAATTTGATTTATTTGGGTTCTTGGATGGTAAATGGCGATTGTAATTTGATAGATAAGATCAAGATGTTTTAATTGGATTGATAATTTTATGAGTAAAATGAAATCTAATATCAATTTTGTCAAATTGATTCCGAAATTAATGTAATTGGTTAAATTTAGATTTAGATTCAGATTCTTGAATGAGATTATTGGTAGAATGGTTGGCTGAAGTATTTGATCATATATTTGTGAGCATTTTGAGTGTTTGAAGAAATGCGCGTAAGAATTATTAAGCTAAAAAAAGGGAATGAATCGAATGGGCAAGGGTGCGCTCGGTGCGCAGGCAGGGCAGTAGCACCACTAACATTCCCTTCGAAGGATCTTGTGCGCGTAGAATGGCTGCTGCAGCTTCCCCATATCGTTAGTGTGTGTATATATATATAAGAAGAAGAAGAACAAAATAATGAAATGGAGATTAGAAACAGAGTAGTAGCGTGGTGAGAAAAAAGGAAGATGATGGGAAATGATTCTCTACTGGTGGTGTGGCGGTGATAGGGAAATCGAAATGGTTTGGATAATTGTGATAATGGTGCTATAATAAATTGGTTACTTTAGTGTGGTTCAATTTATATTGACCCTTGCATTTTCTTGTGAAAGATGGCAAGTGTTTGGACAATTTTCGATTAGGCGTCGAGACGTTGGCAACAAGACACTAGTATGTTGGTGAGTGCAAATGTGTTTTGGTACTATAAAGAGGTTTGAATTATGACTTTGAGGTTTAGTTAAAGCCTAGCAAGCTTAGCTAAGCTCAGAAGTAAATTTTTTCTCTATTTTCGCCTTTTGGATATCATTTTGATATGAGACTTCGATGTACATATTTTGGTTTAAAAGCATGGTTTGGTTTACTTACTGTTTTATGCATCTTTTAAATGTTATGCAATGATTTATGACTTATGAGGATGTTTAAGTGCATTGAGAAATGGTTCCTAAATGGAATGTGGTTATTGCCTTGGGCAGTGTGGTTTTGCATATGGAAATATTTTGTTAAATGCATATGGAAAAAAGTAAGTAAATATGTTTAAAAGTGTATATTGACTATGTGGCATACAAAAGAAAGTATCGGATATAGTTGGCATGTCATAGGGTTTAAAGTGCACCATAATATAAGTCGATCACCATGCAGCCCCAAGAGTATGAAGTAGGCTACTCGGGCTGGTGGATTGTCATTTGTGGTATGCAGTAGGCTACCCAAGTTGATGGAGTACCTCGTGTAGGATTGATGCGGGACTCTCTGGATCAAGGTATGGTTTGGTAGCGGTGAGTCTACTGGGAAATCCGTGTATCCAATGTGGTTTTATAAAAGAATAATGGTTTATTGTGAGTCACACTAATTGCTAATATATGTGAATCAAAGTGGAAAGCTATTTTACATATGGTTGTTATGCATGTTATGTTTCCAAAAAAATGTAAGCAAATAGCGTTGGCTTTACACTCATATCTTACTTTACAATGAATGCATGGTTTATGCCGGAAGATATGATGCTTATGATTTGATCAAGCATGTTTTATTTAAATGTCTTGAGAATGAAAAATTTATTATGAAAAATGAAGTATATGATTCGAAGAAGCATGTTTTATTTAAATACTTTGGAAATAGTGTGTTTGACTTGCTTAATACGGGTTTCTTATCAGTTTTGATTTTGAAAACGCATTGATGTTTTACCCTTTTGAGCGCATTCACTAGGCATTATTTGCTTATTCTCTCCTTTCTTTCTTCAATGTAGTAAATTAAGTGAGTGCGGGGTTGTGGTTCGAGGCAAGGAAGGATCCCAAGACAAGCGTTCTAAAGAGTATGTTTTATACTGTTATCATTATTTTGTAATGAGGCAATATGGGTTAATCGTTGGGATGTTAGTTTATATAAAGCTTGATTATATGGTTAGAGTTTATTTTATGTTGGATGATGACATTATTTTATGTGTATGATGTTGGTTTTATTTAATGCCAAGTACATTTGATGATTATGATCTAATGATTTAAATGGTTTAAATAATGATTGGATTGATTGCTTATGTTCTAAGAGTACATATGGTCATATGCTTCTATTTCTTAACTGATCTATGGCCTATGTTGAGGTCTTGACTATTTGATGTTTATTGGATAATGCTTTATATTGTTAGGAAGCATGCCTCTAGATTACTTGTATGAATTGAGCCTATTTGCTTTCATGGTATGATTTTAAGAGCTGGACAAGGTTGTTTGTATGTAATTTGGGTATGTTTGGTTTGGGATTCGAATCCCCTAAGATGAAATTTGGAGCACCCCGTATCGGTATGCTCAATGTTCAGTATCAGTACGCGGGGTCAATCTAGTGTTCAGTATTACATGTGGGTATCGGTGCGCATGACATGGTTTCGGTTCGTGTAACCTAATATCGGTACGCATTGTAGCGTATCGATTCTAATATTTGCTTCGATGTTTGCCAGAACTGGTACGATATCTTGTGTACTAGTACGGCCAGTGGTTCATTCCGTTAATGGGTTTTACCAAGTTTAGATTCTTTGCATTTTGGTCATTATATGTTGTTGCATCAATTGAATAAGTAAATGATGTCCGTTTGACCTGAGATTTTGCAAGCACGCTCATAGTGTATCTAATTGCTTTATTATACTTTTATAAAAGTGTTAGTCCCTGTATTTGGCGGTTTTACGATTTACTCCTTAATTTTGTATTTTGTTTAATTGGATGCTTATTTGTTATCCGTTGGAGCTAAAATTTGACACGCTAGCATGAAATATGATTAACTAAGTATTGGTAACCTAAAACTTGTATAAGTCCCTGTAATTATTCAGATTTGTATTTTGGTCCCTAGAATGCTTATATTTGCAATTAAGTGCCTTGTCGATGCTCGTACCGAATGAAAATTGAATCGTTGCTTGTATGAACGCCATAGGTCTTAATTATGCATCTAGATCAGTAAAAAGAAAAAATGGACTTTAATTCGAGTAAGTCAGCTCGGGTTTGCTTCGACAAACCCAATGTGATCTTCGTGGTTTGGGTCTAACGACTAGGCCATATTAAGGGGGTTACAGTTTGAAACAATTTAATATAAATAATTGTTGGCATCTGAGAGTAATTATTGAAAAAAAATAAATTTAAGACTATGTTCATAATAAAAAGTATTGAAAAAATTAGGCTGCTAATAATAAGTATTTAAAAATTGAATTTTAAGATTGTTTCTTAATAACAAATACTGGGGAAAAAACCAGGCCCCTAATAACAAGTATTAGAAAAAATTAAAATTTAAGACTAGAGACCTCTAATAATAAATATTGGAAAAAAATTAGCACCCTATTAATAAGTATTAAAAAATTAGTAATATCGTCATCATTCAAATCTTAAAAGTATGCCCATAATAACAAGTATTAAAATTTAATTTATTTTCTAATACTTTTTAGGGTAAACTACTTAGGTGACCACCAAACTATTTGAGCGTACCTATTTTGATCACCGAACTAGGCAACTCGTCAATCAGACCACCAAACTTTTAAATTGGTCCTAATTTGACCACCACCGTTAAAAAACTAACGGAGGGGTGACGTGGCAGTTGACAGAAATTTATAAAATTGCACATTTGGTCTCTGTTATTTGGCTATTATATCAATTTGGTCCTAATTTTAATTTAATTCAAAATTTTAAGGCTCTAATACGATGATGACATGTGTCACCATCTAATTAGATATTTTTCTATTAATTTAATTTATTATTTCCCTTCAATCACAAGGTGACATGTGTCGCCATGTGATTAAAGGGGAAATAGATAAAATGAAAGTTTGCAACCAAGGGGAATTGAACCGAAAATATTTAGGTTAAATTGCCACACTCAAACCATTGATCCTGAGCTACTTCTATGAAAAATTCTATTAACATGTCTATTTAAATCGTAACCTGTGAAATGGGGATGAAAAATTAACACCTTCTTTGCTCTCCTTCTCCTCCTCGTCTCTCAAAGAATCATCTTTGAATCCATCCTCCTCCTCGCTCAAGTAGTTTCTTTGGTACAGGATGGATTAACATGTTTATTTCATCGTACATCACTATTATCACCTTGTACGAATCTGCAAAACTCCCACTCCCAAGAACCTCCGCCGATGCTCTTAATAGATCCTGCAAATCAAACCTTTGGGACTCATCATCATCTTTCAAGAATTTTAGTTTCCCATGCTCAAGAATCTTCTAATCGATATATATATATATATATATATATATATATATATATATATATATATATATATATCATCAAGCAGGGTACAATACTTGTGCATTATTGGCAATAGACATATATGAATATTTGTGTATAACTTCGAACATGGTTGCGTCCACATGGCTTAAGCTTGCGGGGATAGGACTTTCCAATCAATTGTTAGGGAAGCTAGCCACATTCAGACTCTGCTTAAAATCATGTATTGGACCAGAAAATTGATTCCCTTCTAGCCTCAACATTAGAAGCTTGGGCAACATGGTTAGCGATGACGAGATTTCGCCAGTGAAACCATTATTAGCCTAAGAGTTGAATTATTTGCTAATGACTCCCTAAATTCCCATTTCAAAGACGAGGAGGAGAAGCAGAGCGAAGAAGAAGGTGTTAATTTTTCATCCCCATTTCACATGTTACAATTTAAATAAACATGTTGATTGAATTTTTCATAGCAGTGGCTCTAGTTTAGCAATTTGAGCATGCTAATTTAACCCCCAAATGTTCTGGGTTCTATTCCCCTTGGTTGCAAACCTTCATTCTATCTATTTTCCCTTTAAATTAAGATTAGGACCAAATTAATATAATAGATAAATAACAGGGACCAAATGTATAATTTTAATTTTTTTATTAACTGCCACGTCATCCCTCCGTTAGTTTTTTAACAGCGGTGGTCAAAATATGATAAATTTAAAAGTTTGTGGTCCGATTGACGAGTTGCCTAGTTCTATGGTTAAAACATGTACACTCAAATAGTTCAGTGGTCAACTGAGTAGTTTACCCTACTTTTTATTAGTTGTCTGATTTTTTCCAATATTTGTTATTATGAGCATACTCTTAAAATTTAATTTTTTCAATACTTATTATTAAGAGGTCAAATTATTTCAAAACTTTATATTATGGATGTACTCTTAATTTTTTTTTCAATACTTGATATTAGAGACAAAGATTTAAATAGCGATATGCAACCGCAACAACGACCGTTATATAGCGGGAGCGACACCATTCGAAACCACGATACTTGCAACCTCTATGTCCACAATAGGATATGTAATTAAAAATTTTCACAACTGCGATACTCGCAGTGACCGAAATAACATCCATTATGTCTACAACTCTCATAAGCGCAACAAGATTAAAAATGTGACCGCAACTGTAATTTAAATCTCTAATTTATGGTCCAATTTTTAGGCTTGGCCTAGGGCCACCAAAACTCAAGAATGGCCCTGGCCTTAACCACTGAACCAACATAAAATTTTATAATATTTTATCACAAATATTATATATGTCAAACTACACTTGAGAGTAGTTCAAATTATTTTATGAAATAAATAATACTAAAAATACTATTAATATATAAATAATGTAAAATATATTATTTCTGTATATATATATATCAATTTATATAAATAAATATCATTTATAATATATATTTTAAAAACACACACAAAAATATTCATGAAAATAATATATTTATATTATAAATAAAAAACTATAAACCCAAAACCCAAATCCTAAATAATAAGATTTGGGGTTTAAGTTTAGGGTTTATGATTTTTATATATTATTTATAGTATAACTATATTATTTTTATGAATATTTTGGTTTTTTTAAAACAAATATATTTATATTATAAATAATATAAAAACAATATATTTTTATTTATATATATTGATATATAGTTAAGGGACGGAAAAATTATTACATGGTCCCGACTCACCACTTCATCCGTGGTCCCATACAATGAGATTCATTCATTCAATGGCATGTAGGAAAGAGGTGAAGATTCACCTTAGAAAAAAATGAGATGGAAAATTATTATTGAATGGGACCATGGATGACATGGTGAGCCAATCCCATCTAATAATTTTTCTAAGGGATGAGATCCAGTTACACTATGTAAAACTCAACTAGTTTTACACTAATCCATGATCATTGGATGAGTGAAATGGACAGATGAGCTTAAAAGTAGGATATGATAAGATTATCACTTGAAAAAAAGGTAAGGAGTTAATCTCATCCATCCATTTAACCCATCTAATGGCCATGAATGAATGTAAAACTAGTTGAGTTTTACATAGTGTAACTGCATGCTAACCCTATAGTTAAATAATATATTTTCTATTATTCATATATTTTTTATATTATTTTTTCATAAAATAATTTAGTTGAACCAAATAGATAAGTTTATATTATTTAAATATATATATATTATTTTTAAAAGTCAAAATATTCATAAAATTATTATATTTATATTATAGATAAAATATAAAACCCCTAAGATTTAAGGTTGATTTTAGGGTTTGTGGTTTATAGTTTTTTTATATATTATTTATAATATAATTATGTCATCTGTATGATTATTTTGGATTTTTAAAAAAAGAATATATAAAAATATAAAAAATAATATATTTTTATTTATATATATTGGTATATATGTAAATAATATATTTTATATTATTTATAGTATTATTAATTTCATAAAATAATTTAAATTATTCTCAAGTGTAGTTTTACATATATAATATTTGTGGTAAAATATTATATAATTTTATATTGGTTTAGTGGTTAAGGCTTATCCATTATATTTAAAGGTCTTAGGTTTAAATTCCCCCAAGTGCACGGGTTTTATTATTTTTCCTCTAGCAAAACGACGTCGTTTTGGTCTAAATTATGCTTCAAAATAGCCATACCAAAACTAGTCAAAAAGTAAAGTTTAGTGTTAGATTTGAACATTTTTAAAGTTCGATGACATTTTCGAGTTAATGGTAATAGTTTAGTAGCATCTGGTGTAGTTTACCCTAAAATTTATGCGAGAAACATTCAAACTTCTATCAATTACCGTCAATAATAATTTGTTGTCATCTTATAACTTTAGAAGTAAAAGTATAATTTTTGTCTAATTCTCCAATAATAGAGGATTTATATATCTTTCTCAATATGTCTAAAGACTATCTCTCCACTCACACTACATACCGGAGTTTCCATCGATACTCTCAATATACCTTATTCACTAGTCTTAAGTCACCATAATTAACAGTTTTCCATCCAAACAGTACCCTCTAAATCGACCCAGAAGAAAAGGCTAACTCTAGGAAGTCGCGTTTAAAAACTTATCTCTCAAGAAACCAAACTTTAGGTTTTAAGATTTTAAATACAAAATAACTCATAGGAATAAACTGAAAAATATCCCATTTATTATAAAACACAATCATTTAAACCATGTTTTGATAGTTGATGAAATGTCTAAAAACAATCCATAAATGTATGCTAAAAGTAATCCCAAAACAATAAAAGGCCATATTCCGAATTTACATAAAAATCCCAAAATAATAAAATAATAAAACAAAATCTAAGTGTCTGAAAAAATGTCCATACTGAAAGATAATAGTGTCCGATAAAAGAATGTGGTCCTCTAAGTATCATACGCCTAAGTCTGAGTATCTGAAAGAAGGACTAAAGGGGAGTAAGCTATAAGGCTTAGTGTCTCTCTAAAATGCAGATACATTAAACACAGAATAGAGAATTAGATCATCATGTTCAATCTCAAACATACATACAGATATACATAAATGCTCATGGTAATATGCACTAGACAGAATGTATGCACCCAGCAACATAACATTGTCTTAAGAGTAGGTTCCCTAAAACCGCTCTCTACATCACACCATCAGAAGTGGAATTGAGCCCGTAGGGTGAAACCACTGAACTTGTTCATACAATTCCCAACCCATATAATATGACATGTTATCTCAATTTCCAAATCTGAATACAATCTTGCTCAATTAATCAGGATGTATGCACAATAAGTCTGATAATTATTTACTCCCATTCCAATATATGATGCATGGAACAAGTCATAACACACAAATCACAATTCTGATATATATATATATATATATCATGTAGCACAGGAAGAGACACACCTCAAGTAGCTAATAACTCAACGACGAGAGGATCATCTCTCACGCTTATCTTTAGCACTAGGTCGGACGCAGTCGACACCTACAGAAATATTCACTACACTAGAATATAGTTCTATGCAACAACATAAAAATAAAACTCACTAATCCGAGCTATACTCACGTGTAGATCTAGAAGGTTGTGTAGTAGCAGTCTGTATAGGTGGATAAGGAAGAATGTCGGTCTCCGAATCAACTTCACCTAAACAAAATAATATTTGAATCATATTTCGACATACACAAATTCTCAAAATACTGAGTACACATAAATGTAAATAATAAAACAGGCTTTCAGGTTTGAATTTAGGAAAACAGGAATAAATTTGGAATCCGGACATCAAAAAGTGTAGAGTCGACTTTCATCGAAAAAAGTCAATGCTGACATAATGCTCTAAGTCAATTTGATGCCACACGGTCAAAGGGTCAAATCTAAATATGTCAGTTCGGTTCGGTCAACACATGGTTCAGTTTGGGCCACAGGTTTAGTTCAATTTTTAGGGTCACAAATCTGGTCCGATTCTTTGAAGAAGGGGCACATGGATTGGGCTCCGTCTAACTAGTCTATTGCACCACTTGGTGTGATGGGTTACACTCTCATAGGCTCACCAGATTGGATAGGGAACAAGACATGGGTTTTGGGCTCATTGATAGCCCAATTCCTCTTATACAAAGCTATAGAGGTCAGGGTTTGCAGCCCCTTTGACGGTACCATCGTTCGCAACTCTAATGGTGACCATAATGGTCATTTTTACCTTAACACAAGAGGAAAAAACAAGATTTAAGCCCAATAACTCACAAAACCTAGACTTAATGGAAAGACTTACCCAAAACCAAAACCGAAAGAGGAAGAATGGAGGCAAAATGGTTCGAAAGAAAAAATTGAACGTTTTGTTCTGTTTCTGAGCAACCAGTCAAAGAGGAGAGGTGATGGTTAGGCGGATTTTGATTGGATGTTAAAGGGGAACACACTGGTAGTCTCAGATCGATGAACTGGCGACACTAGGGCCTTGGTCGGAACATGATCAAAAGCTGAGAATGATGGGTGTGGGGGTTGATATTCGAGAGAGAAAATAGAGTGGGAGTTTGGTAGCTGAAAATTCGAATGGTAGATGAAGGGGTCTTTAATTCTGAAAAGTGTATTTAAATGTATTTTTTATGTTCATGAATTGGCTCAAAAATTTGCCTCTTATTCACTTTGGTCACTAAACTTCTAAAACAGATCTTGCAATTCTGATTTTACCCAATCTAATCGTTCTACTAAATTAGGGTTTCAAGATTAAAAATTCCTAAAAATTAGTGTTTTTTGATTTAGGGATTTACACAATTTAGGGTTTTAAATTAGGGGAAAATTGGGGTGTTACAACTCTCCCATTCAAAAGAAATTTTAGCTTCGAAATTTACCTAGATCAAAGAGATGCATATACTGAACTTTGACGATGGGCTTGGGCTCCCATGAAGCCTCATCACGACAACGATTACGCCACAAGACCTTGACCATCTTAATGGTCTTCCTTATGAGAACCTCCTTGTCTTGAGCAAGAATATCAACTGGTTCCTCCTCGAAATGCAAGTCAGGATGAATCTCAATCTCTTCCATAAGAATGATGTGAGACGGATTAGCCTGATAGCTCCTCAACATAGAGATGTGGAAGACGTCATGAATACAATCAAGCTCTGTTGGTAACTCAAGCTGATAGGTAACCGGCTCAACTCGATAAAGAATTTGATAAGGGTCAATGAAATGGAGACTCAGTTTACCTTTCTGACCAAAACGAAGTACCTTCCTCGAAAGAGATACTTTCAAGAAAACCTCATCGCCTACCTTATACTCAATGTCCTAATGTTTTAGAACAGCATAAATTTTTTTTTTCTGTCAAAAGCAGCCTTAAGCTGATCCCGAATCAATCTAATAGTCTCCTCAGCCTCATGAACAATATTTGGTCCCAACAATCTATGCTCATTAAGCTCAGTCCGGGCAATAAGACTTCGACACTTACGCCCGTATAGAGCCTCATACGGTGCCATCTTGATCTTCTCCTAATACTTGTTATTGAAAGCAAACTCTGCAAGTGGTAAGAGATCCTCCCAATTGCCTCTATAATCAACCATACATCTTCTCAACATATCCTCAAGAATCTGGATTACCCACTCGGATTGAACATTAGTTTGCGGATGATAAAAAGTACTAAAGTTCAGTCGAGTACCCAAAGCGGTATGGAGAAACTTCTAAAACTTCACTGTAAAATGTGAATCTCGATTAGATATGATGGAAGACAATACCTGATGAAGTCAAACTATCTTAAAGATATATGGTCGAGCCAGCTTATTCAGAGAATAGTCGACTTGAACAGGAATAAATTGAGCAAACTCAGTGAGACGATCAACAATAACCTAGATAGAGTCTTTCTTTGATGGGGTCAAATAAAGACCACTAACGAAATCCATGGTCACTACTCCCACTCCCACTGAGGAATCTGAATGTGATGCAATAACCCTGTTGGACGCTGATGCTCTGAATTTACCTTTTGAAAAGTTAAGCACTTCGATACGAATTTGATGACATTCCTCTTGAGACCCTTCCACCAGTACCTCTCATGAAGATTCTTATACATCTTGTTCCCACCAAGATGCATAGAATAAGGACTGTCATAGGCCTCATAGAGAATAACCTATTTCACCCCAAGATTCCTCAAAATACAGTACTGGCATCAAAAACACAAAACACCATCATGATCAATAGAGAAATCCTGAGATCCACCTTATTCAACCTCTCTCATACAGTGCATCAAAAATGAATCACTAGGCTTCTTAGCTCTAATATCAGAAACAATAGTAGGAATAACTCAAAGCTCTGCCAACAGACTATCATTTCCATACAAGCTCATCCAAGAAAATAAAGCCCTCAAATATAAAATAGAACTGTGACTCAAGGCGTCGACAACTACATTAGCCTTTCTTGGATGATAATCAATCTCGTAGTCATAGTCCTTGAGCAGTTCCAACCAACGATGATGTCTTAGATTAAGCTCCTTCTGGATAAGGAGGTACTTTAGACTTTTATGATCTATGTAGATATTACACTTTTCTCCGTAAAGACAGTGTCTCTAGATCTTGAGAGCAAAAATCACAGCAAATAACTCAAGGCTATGTGTAGGATAGTTGCACTCATACATTTCAACTATCGAGATGCATAAGCCACTACCTTCTTATCCTGCATTAGAACACATCCCAAACCAGTGTGAGAAGCGTCACTATAGAAGGTGTAAGCTATTCTAGGCTTAGGCTAGATCAAAACTAGTGCTTCAGTCAACACAGTCTTCAGCTTCTCAAAACTAGTATGTTAGGCCTCAATACAGACAAAAGGAACATTCTTCCTCAGAAGCTAAGTTAGTGGAGCTACGATGATAGAAAATACCTCAACAAAGCTCTGATAATAGCCGGCTAAACCCAAGAATCTTCAGGTTTCAAGAACATTTTTGGGCTTCTTCCAGCTCAATATGGCTTCAATTTTCTTCGGATCAACCTGAATACCCTCAACAGAAACTATAAGCCCCAAAAACATAACCTTGAGAGCCAGCCAGAATTCACACTTGTAGAATTTTGCAAATAGTTGTTTCTCCCTCAAAGTCTGCAATACAATCCTAAGATGTTCCTCATGTTCAGCCTCAAATTTAGAATAGACTAGAATATCATCTATAAAGACCAAAACAAATTGTTCAAGGTAGGGTTGGAATACCTTATTCATCATATCCATAAACACAACAGGGGCGTTAGTTAATCCAAAAGGCATCACAAGGAACTCGTAATGACCGTAACGTGTTTGAAAAGTTGTTTTGAACACAACAAAATCCTTAACCTTGAGTTGGTAGTAACCCGATCTTAGGTCTATCTTAGAAAACATTGTAACACCCAAAACTTATCAAAGATATCATTAATACGATGGAGAGGATACTTTTTCTTGATCGTCAGCTTATTCAGCTTTTGATAGTCAATACACAACCAAAGTGTCTCATCCTTCTTCTTAACATATAGAGCATGATTTCCCCATGGTAAAACACTAGGTCAAATAAAGCCCCTATCAAGCAGTTCTTGCAACTGTATCTTCAACTCTTTGATCTCTTTTGTGACCATCCGGTAGGATGCCATAGACACAGGAGTAGTTCCCGCATAAACCTTGATGCCAAACTCAACCTCATCACGTTTTGGAGGTACCATGCAATTCTTTGAAAAAATATCCAAAAAATCTCTCACAACCTAAATCTTATCCATCGCAAAATCAAAATGTATTGGATGAAGAATGTAGGTGAGATAAGCAATAGATCCCTTCTCAACTTTCCACCGATAAGAATAATCTCACGATCATCAAAAGTTTTCAGAGTTACCTTCTTCTTCTTACAATCCATATTAAATTGATGTGTGGATAATCAATCCATAAGAAGAATAAGATCGAACTCCTTAAAAGGTAACTTGATTAGGTTAGCTAGAAAGATCTCCCCCTAAATCTCAATCGGACAATTTTTGTAAACTTTCGTAACCACAACCAGATTACCCACCAAACTAATGGCCACAACATTCTTTGTATCCTAAACAGGAATTTCAAGAACCCTAAAAAACAACATTTTCTATATATGAGTCCGAAGAACCATTATTAGGGAGGTTATGGTTTGTAACCCATTTGATGGTGTCGTCGTTGGAAACTCTAAAGGTAACCATAATGTTCATTTTCGACCTCAACACAAAAAGGAAAAACAATATTTAAGCCCAATAACTCACAACATCCCAGACTCAACAGAAAAACTTACCCAAAACCAAAATTGAAAGAGGAGAGACGATGGCAGAATAATTCAAAAAACTACACCGAATAATTTTGTTCTATTTTCGAGCAACCAATCAAGGAAGATAGGTGATGGTTAGGTGTGTTTTGATCGAACGTTAAAGGGGAACACATTGCTGGTCTCAGATCGATGAACAGACGATGCTAGGGCCTTGTTGGAACGTGATTGAAAATTAAGAATAATGGGTGTGAGGGTTGATATTCAAGAGAGAAAAGAGAGTAGGAGTTTGGTGGCTAAAAATTCGAATGGCAGGTGAATGGGTGTTTAATTCTGAACAGTGAGTTTAATTACCTAGATGAATGGGTAAATAGGAAGGCACGTCCTTGCATTTTTTAGGGTTCATGAATTGGCTCAAAGCTTTGCCTTAATTAACTAAACTATTGCAGGAATGTAGAGAGAGGGCCAGAACTGAAAGACTGTGTAAAGATCATAAGGTCGTCACTGACAGGGCCGAGAGAAAGATTTGTAGCTGCAAAATTTAACTGTTGATCCTTCCATAAAAAAAATCCACATTCTCTGACTAAGAACCACCAAAAGGAGATGCCGGGAGCCACCACCTCTCTTATCATAACTGTCATAATAAGATGAAAGCACCCCAAACCAACTATTAGAAGACTTCCCGATGAGGGGAACTTTAGACTGGTAAGAAAAACCTTCCAACAAGCAACCTAGGAAACAAAAAGGGGAAACGGCAATAGAATCGAAAGAATGAAAGTGAAAATCGAACGTAGATGAGAAAAAGAAGGTGCGCATGGTCAAACGGCTCTCGACGAATCTGAAATCGTTAGAGAAGACACTCCATTCGAGCTTACAAAATGAGAGATATCAAATTTGGGGGGGTTGATATATCAACTTATCTAAATATTGTTTAAACCTTTAAATTTAGACATATAATCAAATATTGTATTTAAATAAATCTATGGACTTATCATTTTCTTAAAATCATCCAAAACTCCCTGAAAAGTTGATAAAAAAGTAACTGGTTAGCATCCAAATCTGGTCAAAATTGTTCTTGTATAAGGATCCAAACAAAATGTATGAAGTTGTGCTTGATGTGGTAACACAGAACCTAATGTATTCTTGTAGGAAATTTGAGACAGTCGGCCTTCTATGTCGTCATCAACTGAATGTTCTTAAGCTAGAAGATTGTTCAGAGCTCCCAAAATCTTTGATTCTACATCAGTGGACAAAAAATGCAAAGCTTTCAGCTCTATAATTTATAAACTTCAACATGTCTCCCAAATTGAAGCAAATGTCTCGATTCGCTTCTATCCGATCAATGTCTTCGCAATTGTGTTACATTGCATCACAAACTAATGAAACTTTTCAAACAACTAAAGATGAGATAGTTAGATTAACTGCTGAATTAGATTAATCATGTACATTGACCGAATCATCATCTTACAAGTATACCAAACACACATTCAAGACCCGCAAAGGAAACAAGTGAAACGAAAACAAAATCACAGAAAGCAAGTGTCAACCTCAATAACCTATCACAGTTCATTTTGTAATCTTGAGGGATATAATAAAAACACGTGTCCTCGTTTGAAGCTTCAACTTCCAACCCCTTCGCTTGGGACAACGTTTCACTTAGGACCAACCATATATTTGGAATGAAGATGATCATGTTTACAATATATCTCCGATTGTATATTCTATGGTAATATTTCTTTAACATCAACTAGTTTTACAATTATTTATATTGTCAGTAAAAATTCATTCTTTACTGATTAGGGTATTTAACTTTATGTCTTGCAGTATCTCAATTTTATGAGTTAGAGCATCTTGATGAATTTCCCAATATGAAATAGAGTTTACACAACTGTAAGTGCTACCAAATGTCTTTTCCTTTCATGTTTTGGCAAGGTCACATACTGTGATTCACTTCATGTTTTGATGCAACTGTGCTTCACTTTATGTTTTGAAGCAACTGTGCTTCACTTCATGTTTTGAAGCAATTGTGATTTACAGTAGATGTTTTGATGCAACTATGATTCACTTCATGTTTTGATGCAGCTGTGATTGACATCATGTTTTAATGCAACATAGATACTCATAATAGAATACAAGGGGTATGATAGTTTATGTTCACATTTTTCAAATTAAAAATTTGATGTGATCCATTTTTATACCACTCAACTAGTATAGCTACTTACATTTGATACCGATAGCGAATAATGAATCTGTCCAATAAATTATTAACAATATTGACATTACTTTATATATGCGTAAAAAGTATTTGAATTATCAATTTATCCTGTTGAATGTAATAAACACCTGTAAAATGAGTTCTGAGTAATTGGTCACAAAATATTGCAACTTTTCATTATGCTCGAAATAACTACATAAGCTGTTTGGAATTGGCATACTCCTAATGTATATATTGCTTTACATGTGCACAAAATGCAATTTAAGATGTCTGATTTTTGCTCCTGCTGCTACCCATAAAAAAAGAGCAATGAAATTACCTGATTTTACAAAAATATGGTCAAACATACCTGGGTGTAACCTATACAAAGAGAGGGTCCAAAATACCTCGTAAAAGTTTCATACAAAAAATGTGCGTAACATATCTCCAACACCAACTTCAATCTGTTTATTACCAACAAACATTTATCAAACTTAAAAACGTAAAGTTGAAGATAATAAAGATTTCATATTTATAAGGAACAAAAGAAACTTAATTATTCACTCAACATTTCGGTCGACGAATGCTTGCGCGGTTTCTGAATAGACATAAGTTAAGCTCTATGACATGTGCCTACATAGCAGCTAAAATTTTGCATCTTTTTTTATTTCGGTAATTATTCAAGAGATCATATAAAATAAACATTCGTTCCTATTCCCCAACACTATATAAAATATTAACAATTCAACATAAGATAATGATGGAAGTTTTATAGTACGATACAGTAATTAAGGTGTACTGAACTACCGATGCACGTACATATCCTCTACACGCTTCCTATGCCAAAGTTGCATCCAATTAATGAAAAACATCCCAATCATCTCTATGGTAAAACATAATTGTATAAACCTCAAATTATTATTAATATTAGGCAAATAGAAATGGAATGATTACACATATCTAACTTTAACAACTATATACCCATTGATTTAATTTTTGACTTTAGGCACCACCATGCGTAGTTCTGTCCATGGCATCCGTGGTGTGCCAAACACTTCTATGAACTTTTTATCCAAAAAACATTCGCCTAATGTTTTAATCTACATGCACAAACACACATATTTTTACATACTATGTAACATCATACATTATGTTCAGTAGTTCTCAGTTTATGCCTATTACCATTTTCTTAACATCAGACACTCTTACAGCATTGCCTCGAGTTGTGGGTAAGCTGTCTAGTATCTTAGCTTCCACAAGAACCATATCCAACGCACACATATACGAATGAGTTCTATTGTCATTAATGGGGATAAATATCTGCATATAATATTTCAATAATGTCTGTTAATAAATCAAAAACTATTTAATACATTTCAAACTTTTTTCCAAAAATATATGTTTCTTCTTATCGTTTCCCAACCCGTAATGTTCTCAAAATGTTTGAAAGTCAACTGCCAATACTCAACAATCTTTGTAGCATCCAATATCCCTCCTACAAGCTGATTCTACAAGACAATCATTATTATTCAGCATGATTCCAAAGATTTAAATGTTTATTGTTAATATACAATAACTTATTAAATATTTAACATACACTTAATGCGCAAGGTAGATACCCTTTTCTTGATTTACAATCCATCCTAATATCTTCAACAATAATCGTCCACCAACAACGTCAACAACCTAAAAAATACACAAAACAAATATGAACTATTTTACTAAATTTCATTAATTAACTTAATATGACTTTATTGCTTAAGGTATTCACTATACTATACTAAGCATTGAATGTAACGACCTGAATTTCTCGAGTCAACAATGGGCGTTGACCTAGGTCTTGGACCAATATGTCGGGTCGAATGTTCGGGTTATGTTTTGTTGTTGGGCTTGCTTGGTGGTTTTGGGCTTAGCTTATGATGGGCTTTGAGGAAGGGTAACATGGTAAAAGCCATATTTGGAAGACAAAGGATGATGGAGCCTTAATTTTATGCTGGAAAAGGGACAAGGGTGATATCACCTTGCCCCCATCTTCATGTTATCCCTTTCTTCGTTCCTCTCTCATGGTGAGTGTTTGAGTTTGGAGAAATCTTGGATGTTTGAGTAGGAATCTCGGATTGTGGCTTGAGGAGAAGTTGTTCAGCACCCAAAGATGTATCTTTCAAGAGGAATATCTTTAGCATTGGTGGAAGTTGGGTTTGAAGATTGGAGCAAGGAAAAAGAGGTGGAAGAAGCTGGGTTGCTGCCTTAGTTCGTGAATCTTTGCTTGAGGTTAATACATTTCTGACTCCTTCACTTGATGAGCATCCTAAAATGATTGCTTTGTGTGGTATATAGTTTTGGGTTGTATAGTTGGAGTTTTAGAGCTTTAAACCCCCATTAATGGTAAATCAAAGATGAGATGTTGATAATGAGTAAACTTGATAAAAAAACCACCTATTATACTCTAAATAACTTGTAGGGTCGATTTGAGAATTAACTATGGAGGTTAAGGGTGGGATTGAGGAAATCCTAAGCTTTAGATTCTAAAATTAGGGCTCGCGTATCGATACGGGGTGGTAGTGTATCGGTACGCCTTTGTTATAAGAGAGACAATTTGTTAGCAGCGTACTGATACACCTTCCTATGTATCAGTACCCTCGTCTAAGGTGAATTCCAGTAACGCTTTGGTGTACTGGTATGCTAGGGCGTATCGGTACACACTATTGTATTGCCTGATAGAGGCTTAGCGTATCGGTATGCGTATGTGGGAGTACCAGTACAGGGGTGGATCAGTAAGGGGCAATCCTAGTACTGATGATGCGTACCGGTACGGCACGAAGCGTATCGGTACTGCTTGGGGTCAAATTCTTTTGAACCTAATTAGCGTATCGATACCTAGAGGGTAGTACTAATACTCACAATGGAGTATCGATACTCGCTGGGCAATCTGCCCAAGAAAGTTGAGTTCGCGTTCAAGGGTTTTATAATTCAAGGTAAAGGGCCCTAGGAGTCTATTAGGGTGTAAAATGAATACTAAAGCTAAGAAATGTAGAGTTAAACCTTGTGTGTGAAATAAATGGCTAATGGCTTGGTAATTATCGAGTGGATCACTTGTTTAACCACCCATAGAGATCCGTGGTGGATCGGTTAATGCTACATAGAAGATCGGGGTCCTTGCTGTATGCTGAATGGACGCCCATATAGGCTGGTTACCGCGAATAATAAGATAACCTAACGAGGAAAGCGTA
This sequence comes from Hibiscus mutabilis, assembly GCA_019671005.1. Taxonomy (NCBI): domain Eukaryota; kingdom Viridiplantae; phylum Streptophyta; class Magnoliopsida; order Malvales; family Malvaceae; genus Hibiscus; species Hibiscus mutabilis. The sequence goes on along the minus strand of CM033728.1, from coordinate 19,930,885 downwards.
AATGAATCCTAAAGACATATATTAATTAGTGTAACAAACGAGTTATGCCTTGGGGCATTGGTAATGGTTGGCTGGATGCCTTTTATCTCTCGGTGAGATATACTGATGCTCAAGGGAGCATGTGTTATCGCATGTGTCTTGGTTAGGAATTCGGATGTCTTAGAGTCAATGGAAGGGCACTTAAATAAGGGGATGGGTACTCCGGGCTAAGTGATCGAGTACATCTGACGTATCCATAGGCTATGTGATCTGGATACAATCCGAAACCTATCCTTGGGCTATGTGATTAGGATATGGAAATACAACTTGGGGGCTGTGTGAGCTCGAGTAACTCGAAGGGCTATGTGAACTCCAATAACCTGATTGGCTATCTGACATTAGGAAAAAACTGCTTGTGGCTATTGTGATCCAAGTTGTCTTGGACGTATCTATGGCTATAGTGATCTGGGTATGATCCTATCCTGACGGCTATGTGATCACGAGTAACCCGACAAATGTGTGAGCATGGAAAAAATAGTAGGGTTTCGTTGGCCATTAGGGAATGTATGTTATTTATGTTGTTGTATGGATAATAGATATTGGCTATGTTACCCTTGGGCTATGTGATCTGGGTAGGGTTGTTACTCAACGGGCTGTGCGAGCTCGATTAACTCGATGGGCTTTGTGATCTCGAGTGTGGGCTAGATAACCCTTGGGCTATTTGATCAAGTATGGGGCGTAGGTCGATGGTCGGTGGGACCTCGCGTATGGTAAGTCTAGGATTGCTTAGTGGTCTTCTTACAAATAGTAGTATCTTGAGACAATTGTAAGCTCTAGCTAGGATAGGCTAGAAGATGATCCTTAGATGTTGAGAAGCCCTTCTGTACAGTATTAATTAATTATCATGCATGCTTGTTTTATGATATTCATGAATTGCGGTAGAGTAGAAATATACCATAGAGCTTTGTTATATCAGCGTGCGGAATTGTGGTTTCTTTTGTGCGTAGGTTGACATGTTGCTTTTTGGAAGAGCACATCAAGGAGGATTTTCCAGCACTGAGCCAGTTTCAAAGTACCGTACTTGATGTTTAGTTTGGACTGGTTGTATTCATAGGACCTTACAATAGTTGAGTTTGTATCTTATTTTGATTTACTTTTATTTGGTCAAATAGTGTAATTTATTTAGAACTTATATTTTGTAAACCTTTTAATTTTTTATTTACATGGATTTTATGGAAATGGATCGTTTTAAGAATTGCCATCTTGTGGTTTTAAATGAGAAATTTTGATGGGTCAGGTTTTGGTGACTCGAATGTGATGCTCCAGATTCGGGACAGGATCGGGGTGTTACATTTAGTGGTATCAGAGCTTAGGTTTATTCGGTTCTAGGAAACCCAAGGTGGTATAGAGGTCGTGGTAAGGTGTCTAGTGAATACAAGTCCCTAAATTTAAGTGTACTTTATAAGACTGGGAATCCTAATGTGCCACCTTGTTTGTTGTGTTTCAGAAAAAGGATTGATGGAAAGTGGACTTTATAAGACTGGGAATCCTAAATTTAAGTGTACTTTATAAGACTGGGAATCCTGATGTGCCACCCTTTTCGTGACCTTACCTCTGCCTTCTTGCATGTGGTGCAAGCTATCCTGAGGCAATTTGATGTGCTTCCAAGATCCCTGTAGAGAGGCTTCATCATTTTGGGCCTAAGAATTTTAAAGGCTTGGGTGAGGATGTCCTGATCAAGGCTGACCAGTGGTTACGCTATACACAGAGAATCTTGAGACAGATGAAGGGAAGCCAGAAAGATGATATTGATTACATGTTTCCCTTCTTAAGGGCAATGCACACGAGTGGTGGAAGACCGTATAGTTGGGTCTATAGCTTGAACGACCGACATGGGATATCTTTGTGGATGAGTTTTGGAAGAAGTATGTTAGTGAGTTACATATGGATGAGATGAGGGACCATATTTTTATCTAGAGTTATGCTCTAGAGTTTGCTTCCACATAAGAGTTGGGGTGCAAGAGGTTCAGACAAGGCTTGAATGTTGACCTTCAGTTGCATGTGACAGCGGGTCCGCTTGGGACATTCTCCGAGTTAGCCAATAGTGCAAAGGCACTTGAGCGGCTTCAGAGTTCAGCATCTAATCAGTTCAAGGATTTTAGAGGTCATGATGTGGAGACCCAGAATATCATGGGTCCTTCCTCCTATCCGCATGAGAGGTTTTACGCTTCGAGGAGTTCGAAGAGAGTTACATCGGATCAGCTACCGAGAGTCAGCATAGGATCTAGATCGAGGGTTCGTAGAGGCTCTTTGATTCCTACCCCAGAAGGGAGTATTGATGGTTCTATTGGAGCATCGCTTCCACCAGCATGCGAGCATTGTGGAAGACATCACCTCGAAGTGTGCTTCTTGCTTCGGAGGGTTTCCTATAGGTGCTAGGCACCGGGACACATGGCAAAGGACTGCCCACTTGTGGATGAGGATACATTAGTTTAGTCTCAAAGGTGGGCTACTTCCCGTCATGATTAGAGTTTTGCTAGAGGCGGGCGCCGTTAGGTTATCGAGGTAGAGGTCCTATGAGGTCTACCACCAGGGTTGGTACGTGAGCCGTTGCTAGATAGTTTGGTGCTTAGAATGGAGTTGACAATGTGGCAACCGAGGATATGTCAGGTAAATAAGTTTTGTGTTGGTTCTAGCTGTTTGCGTTAGCCGTTTAGCTCTTCGGTTGTGTAATAGATCAGTTTTTGTGATGTACACCTTGGTAAAACTTGGGTTTGTTGTTGTTTTAGATAGAGATTAGAGTTGCATCCTTGGCTAGGTAAGTTCTTACCGTAGATGGTTGTTGAGAGTTCATGTGTGCCGTAAGATGTGAGTGAGAAGTTATTAAGTTTTAGTTTGCTTGAATCTAGTTGTTAGTATTGGTTGTGTAGGATCATAACCTCTATAGGGTGGACGTTGTGCTCCGTAGTGCTAGCTCAAGGAAGGTTCTATAGGTTGTAAGGTATTCTTAGCTTGCGTTGTAGACGCAAAAGTTGAGAGGTTTTAGTCTTAGTGTTGAGAGCATTTTGAGGGTATGGAGGTACCCTTGGTGAATAAGCAATCTTACCAGTTGATTGTGGTTTAGAACCGTGATTAAAGTGAGGTTGAGTTTGTTGTTAGTGTCCATCACTTCGTGGTATGGTACTTAACGAACTTTTTGTTGGAGGCACACTTGTGCAAGTGACCAATTGGGTGTCGCTGCCAAGTGCTTCACCGAGATTATGTTTGCATGAGAGTAGCTTGTATGGTGGCTTTGGATATGTTGAGCCGTAGTGCAATAGTAGAAGACCGCTGTCGGTTTCATGAGGTCGGCGACCTTATTTTGGCCATAGAATGTGAGAGCTTCACATGTTGTTTGCCGGAGCAAGGTACCATAGAACAGGGTAAATGAAGGTTACGATGAACATGGTTGAAGCCCTAGGGGCGAGTCGTGAGAATAGTAGCTTAGCTTGTGCACCTGTTGAGCTAGATTTGGTAGGGTTGGAGAATTTCCCAATCGAGTTCGACCGAAGTTGTTATCGGTTAAGGCAAGCAGTGTGCAAGTTATTAGAGTGGCACAGTGGAAATTTAGAGTAATAGTTGTCTTGAGGGTGATCAGATGGTTGCTTTGCAAAGAAATGTTTTTAGACAGACCAGTTGGCGATCCCTGAGGACAATCAAATGGCTTTCCACATCTGATGGTTGGGACCGAGGCAAGGGTTAGGATGAAGGTGTTTAGACTTTTGCAAATAGAATGGTTAGTTTTGGGTTGCTTGTGTGAGATCGCAAGTGACGATGGTCATTTCTCGGAACCAAGTGGTTGGAATCATAAGTGGTTGTTGATCCTGTTGAAAGTAAGTTTGGGGTAAGGCTAAGTTTTAAGTTCTAACTTGGTGGGTCAAGTCCGGGGAAAAGAGTTGTTGGATTCGAGGTAGATTGATGATAATGATTGGTTGTTAGGGTTTTGCTTGTCCTTTAATGGTTTGACCGGGATATGGTTGTTGGACATGATGATTTCCTAGCAGTGCTTTGTGGGAGTGGTACATCGTTTTAGATATAGATGAAGTCTAAGTTAGTTTGTGGTTGACGGATCCTTGTAGAAAGGTTGGTTAGCCGAGATAGAATCCGATAAAAGCGAGTTCTTTAAGTGAATGTTTGAACAATGTGGGTCGAGGTTGGTTATGTTACCATGCTTAGCGGTTCACCATAAGTGTTGTTGGTTGCTGAAAATGAGTCTTGGGAACCTCAAGAGAAGTGTCGAGAGTGTGTGGTTTTATGCTATGGTTCTGTTAAGGTAGGTTGAGGGAGAACTCTCCCTAATCAAGGTGATCCTGTTTGAATGATGAGGTGGTTAGATCCATTTTGGTTACATCTCCCTTTCATCCATCTAAATTTTGAGGACGAAATTTCTTGAAGGAGGGGAGAGTTGTAACGACCCGGACTTCTCGAGTCAACAATAGGCATTGACCCGGGTCTTGGACCAATACGTCAGGTCGAATGTTCGAGTTATGTTGGGCCTTGTTGTTGGGCTTTGTGGACCTCTAGGTGTTATTGGGCTTGCTTGGTGGTTTTGGGATTGGCTTATGATGGGCTTTGAGGAAGGGTAATATGGTAAAAGCCATATTTAGAAGACAAAGGCTGATAGAGCCTTAATTTTCTGCTGGAAAAAGGAAAAGGGTGATATCACCTTGCCCCATCTTTATGCTATCTCTTTCTTCCTTCCTCTCTCATGGTGAGTGTTTGAGTTTGGAGAAATCTTGGATGTTTGAGTGGGAATCTCAGATTGTGACTTGAGGAGAAGTTGTTCAGCACCCAAATATCTATCTTAGAAGAGGAATATCTTCAGCATTGGTGGAAGAAGCTTGGTTGCTGCCTTAGTTCGTGAATCTTTGATTGAGGTCAGTACATTTCTGACTCCTTCACTTCATGAGCATCCTAAAATGTTTGATTTGTGTGGTATATTGTTTTGGGTTGTATAGTTAGGGTTTTAGAGCTTTAAACCCCCATTAATGGTAAATCAAAGATGAGATGTTGATAATGCGTAGAATTGATAGAAAACCACCTATTATACTCTAAATAACTTGTAGGGTCGATTTGGGACTTAACCATAGAGGTTAAGAGTGGGATTGAGGAAATCCCGAGCTTCAAATTCTGAAATCTAGGCTCGTATACCGATACGGGGTGGTAGCGTATCGATGCACCTTTGTTATAAGGGAGACAATTTGTGAGAGGTGTACTGGTACGCCTTCCCGTGTATTGGCACCTCTTATCTAAGGTGAATTCTAGTAACGCTTTGGCGTACTGGTACGCTAGGGGCGTATTGGTACGCACTGTTGCATTCCTGTGAGAGGCTTAGCGTACCGGTACGCGTATATGGGAGTACCAGTATGGGGGTGGATCGGTACGGGGTGATCCTGGTACCGATGATGCGTACCGGTACGACACGGAGCGTATCAGTACGACTTGGGTCAAATTCTTTCAAACCTAATTAGCGTATCGGTACTCATGCGGGAGTATCGATACCTAGAGGGTAGTACCGATACTCACATTGAAGTATCGATACTCGCTGGGCAATCTGTCCAAGAAAGTTGAGTTCACATTCGAGGTAAAGGGCCCAAGGGGTCTATTAGGGTGTAAAATGAATACAAAAGCTGAGAAATGTAGAGTTAAACCCCGTGTGTGAAACAAATGGCTAATGGCTTGGTAATTATCGAGTGGATGGCTTGTTTAATCACATATAGAGTTTCGTGGTAGATCGATTAATGCTACGTGGAAGATCGGGGTCCTTGCTGTGTGCTGAAGGGACATCTATACAGGCTGGTTTCCGCGAGTAATAAGATAACCTAACGAGGAAAGCATAAATGAATCCTAAAGACATATATTAATTAGTGTAACAAACGAGTTATGCCTTAGGGCATTGGTAATGGTTGGTTGGATGCCTTTTATCTCTCAGTGAGATATATTGATCCTCAGGGGAGCATGTGTTACCGTATGTGTCTTGGTTAGGAATCTGGATGTCCTAGAGTCAGTTCAAGGGCACTTAAATAAGGGAATGGGTACTTCGGGCTATGTGATCGAATACATCCGATGTATCCACAGGCTATGTGATATGATGTGATCCAAAACCTATCCTTGGGCTATGTGATTAGGATATGGAAATACAACTTGGGGGCTGTGTGAGCTCGAGTAACTTGAAGGGCTATGTGATCTCGAGTAACCTGATTGGCTATGTGACCTCAAGAAAAGACTACTTGTGGCTATTGTGATCCAAGTATGTCTAGGACGTATCTGTGGCTATAGTGATCCGTATATGATCCTAACCCGACGGCTATGTGATAACGGGTAACCCGACGGCTGTGTGAGCATGGGAAAAATTGTAGGGCTTCGTTGGCCATTAGGGAATGTATATTATTTATGTTGTTGTATGGATAATAGATGTTGGCAATGTTACCCATGGGCTATGTGATCAGGTTAGGGTTGTTACTCGATGGGCTATGTGATCTCGAGTATGGGATAGATAACCCTTGGGCTATGTGATCAGGGTATGGGACATAGCTCGATGGTCGGTGGGACCTCTCGTATGGTAAGCCTGGGATGGCTTAGTGGTCTTCTTACAAATAGTGGTATCTTGAGACAGTTGTAAGTTCTAGCTAGGATAGGCTAGAAGATGATCCTTAGATGTTGAGAAGCCTTTATGTGCACTCTTAATTATATTATCATGCATGCTTGTTTTATGATATTCATGAATTGCAGTAGAGTATAAATGTACCACTCAGCTTTATTAGCTCAGCGTGCGGAATTGTGGTTTCTTCCATGCGTAGGTTGACATGTTGCTTTTTGGAAGAACACATCGAGGAGGATTTCCCAGCACTGAGCCAGTTTCAGAGTACAATACTTGATTTTTAGTTTGGACTGATTGTATTCATAGGACCTTACCACAGTCGAGTCTGTATCTTATTTTGATTTACTATTATTTGGTCAAACGATGTAATTTATTTGGATCTTATATTTTGTAAACCCTTTTAATTTCTTTATCTACGTGGATTTTATGGAAATTGATCGTTTTAAGAATTGCCATCTTGTGGTTTCAAATGAGAAATTTTGATGGGTCGATTTTGGGTGACCCGAATGTGATGCTCCGAGGTTACGTTGAATTTCCCCAGCATCCGGGGTGTTACATTGAATTTCCCCAACATCCGGGTCGTAACGTATCAGCATCGCTTATAGTCAGATACATGTGGCCAAAATTATTGAGGATTTTGATGCACACATACAAATAGTTAAAAATTATATTCAACCTAACTACATTTCAGTATTATAATGGATTGCTTACATTTTAAGCAAAGACGGATTTCATATATAGTCATACGTGCCTCTTGCTGACGCCCCAACCCTATCGTTTATTTCAACATAGCTCGGTACTTGCAACACTTAAACATTTCACGTGAAATATTGAATTATATTAAAGAATTAAAATATTTAATAACTTTATAAATAATACACCTTCTACCAATTTTTATAAAATGTGAAACATATGTAATCAAAACAACCCCTGGCATTAGATATTACAAATGATTTAATTTCTAAATGAATTTCAACTCATTCATCCAACCATATCATGTTATATGCAAATGGCAAAGGCCATTAACACTTAATAATTGAGTTCGCATTACAAGCACTCAACTTATTTCCGACATTACATAATATAAAAAAGTTCAATATGACACTTCTTTCATCAGGCGAGTTAATTCATGTTTCGAGTTTTCATTCCTACTCGTTTTCCTTGTCCAAAAACCTTTGACGATGCTTCCACATTTGGCTTACCCTACAAATTAACATAAATTTTTCCATCAATATAAAACTTCTACATCAAATTACCAAAACATTCATAAAAATAAAAGTTATACACTTCAATGCTGATTATACCTTTCTCTTTTTGGCTGCCACAACTACGTTTTCATCCTTCACCCAGTGACATCGTCTATTAACACTTCAACATCAATATCAACTCTATCTTTTGGGTCCGACTCTTGAATTTTTGACTTTTCTGCCATTGTTTCCTCTTCTTCAAGGATAATGCCAAATTTTGCATCAATTATACGTAAAGCTTTCTTTATGTACATCATGTTCGCACTCAAACCCGTAACCTAATCAACCACGTTCTTCGATTCCTCCTTAGTGTCTCCAAAATCTCTTCAATCTTCTTTTGCTTTTCTACTCCAACTTGGAGACTCTCTTTTATTTCATTCAGATCTGAAATAACCTTCTCAAATGCCTCTATAATAAGATCACTACTAGCACTCGTCTTTCCACATTCTTTGCCTTCACCGCAATCATCATCCGACCCAATTACCTGACAAAATCATTAATTCATTTTATGCCATTCTATTTCAGTATAGAATGCAAAATTTAATAATTTACTTACTTTAAATTTTTAGCAGGGCATTCTCCCTTTATGTGGGAAACAAGTTTTGCTACGTCTTTCTTCCCCCATGCATGAATGCGACCAACACGATCTGCAGCAGCAGAGGCTCTGCTTGGAATTCTACTCCAATAATTATACAATATGACCTACATTTCATATTAGTCAAAACATTATTATCAAAAAAAACTTGGGTAGATTATGTACTATTGCAACGAAACATCAATTTTATAAAACATTACCTCTAAGATTGCAATGCATCCGGTCATGTAAGCTTGACCTGCATGACCATTAAATTTGGCTATACCATCAATCAACCTCTCATATGCAAATTTACACCAGTTCAATTTTCTCTTCAACCCAATAGAGAAAAATAACTTCAAATGTTCTATAGAAGGCACGATGTCCGACGTTGGACATAGAAACACACCAACAATATACAACAACATCCGCACTTTCAATTCATCCCCCTCAAAAGCACCACGTAATATTTCTCCCTCCAGTTCAAGAATTGTAAGCTTTGTACTAATTTTATTTTTCAATGCTAATTCTTTCCCATTAAATTTCCTCATGACGTGTTCAACACATCTTCCACCATTAAAGAAATTTGGTGGCCATTAAATTGCATCATTGAGCTTTCGACATCAAAGGTCTCCACTAACGTACGACATAGATCGTGATGAATTGCTTAAGATTTTATTCCAAATAGAGGCCTAAACCTTATTTCTGCAACAACACCATCAATATCTACCTCTACATCTCTTTAAACAACTTCAACAACTTCTTCATGCTACACCTTGATGAAATCCCCTATGACATATAATATAACAATAATTACTTCAATGTTACTTTTCTATATATTATTTAACGAAAATGTTTAAACTTAAATACTTTGTCTAACAAGAAAGATACTCTTACCTTCTTAACTTCTGCCTTGCCTTTGCCTTTTGATATCCATTCCATATACGCTTGCTTTTGTTGCACGTGCATATGAAAACAAGGTTCTTTTCCCCATCACTCATTTTTGCCCATTTCATTGCTAGTGTTTTTCCCACTTGTATCACTCCCATAAATATTATATTTTTATAATATGTAAACTTTAGAAACCAATACAAATCACATAAAACTATTTCAAATTTCTCACTTACCACAATTTTGATTTTCTTCTTTCCTCCATTGCGTCCTTTACATTCACTTATATTGTGCATACATTAATTCAAAGTTAGAGTATGCAATACTTAACTCTAACCAACTAATAATTTCAAACATTCTATATATATTCAACTTTAACTTACTAGAAGTTAAAATATGCAGTCAATGATTTATGTGCCTTATCCACCGCAACCATGTCATCCGTCACCCCTTCTACGTCAATATTGCTACGTTCATCCATTCTCAACTACTTCAATATAAAATTAATATCACATTAGTTTTTAGAATTAAATAATACTCAACATCATATAGTATTGGACCAAAACAAATTCAATTTCCTTACTAGTTACATCAATTATCAACAACAAGTATTGCTAACTTCTTTCAAACAACCAATTACTACTTACATCATACAGTATTGGACCAAAACAAATTTTGTTTCCTAACTAGTTACATTAATTATCAACAAGTATTGCTAACTTCTCTCAAACAACCAATTACTAGCTACGTCAAACAGTATTGGACCAAAACAAATTCAGTTTCTTTACTACTTACATCAATTATCAACAACAAGTATTGCTAACTTCTTTCAAACAACCAATTGCTACCTACATCATAGAGTATTGGACCAAAACAAATTCAGTTTACTTACTACTTGCATCAATTATCAACAACAAGTATTGTTAACTTCTTTCAAACAACCAATTACTAGTTACATCATACAGTATTAGACCAAAACAAATTCAGTTTATTTACTAGTTACATCAATTATCAACAACAAGTATTGCTAACTTCTTTCAAACAACCAATTACTACTTACATCATACAGTAATTGATATAAACAAAATTACCATTCTACTTTAGTATAATATTTTTCTTTGAAGATAAAAGCCTACGGCTTCCATCTGAAGAATAAACAAGTCTAAGAACGATGACTCATATGACATATTTGATATGAACAAAGCTAACATTCAGCTTTAGTATTGGTTTGTTGTTCTAGATACAAATATGCATCATAATTTTTTTTGGCATACCAACTATTCATTTATCTAAGCTTACACTGGTAGGAAATTATATTTTCTTACTAGTTCTATCATTAAGATGGTTTCATGGATAGTTAGCAATCCTTTATAGCATTTGTATCAAAGTTAAATTAAACCAAGATAATATCCAAGGCAAAACAAGATGGTTTCGTACTTCTTTTTAGAGATGGAGTTGTTGGCAACATCTATAACTATAACAAACTGCAATACAAGAAGTAGATTGGCAACAACAAAAATTAAATTATAATAAATATAGTTAAAAATAATAAATAAATATTGTTACAATAGCACGCACATCAATCCAAGAAAATCTAAGCAAACAAATATTAAAGATGTTTGTATTAGAATAAAGTTAGCTATACATATTGAGACTAAAAAGAAAGTCAAAAGCATAACCTTGAATGAAATAAATTTGCACCAAGGTTTGGAAGCCTATTAAGAAGGCACTTTGGTGAACCTTTAATGTCCGACAGACTCCACGCGAAAAACATAAACGAATGCATGAAATATATAGAAGAATAAGCAATCAGCTAGGAGAACATTTGCAACTAACCTAGAAGTTATCTTCTATTTGCCAATTTTTTAGTGTTCTTTATTTGTTTACCAGTAAAATAATCTAGAAACAATTCAACCATGCTGAGCTTTTCTATGGGAGGTTAGAGAAGATAATGCTATAGGTGCCAAAGTGAGTTGGGAAGTTGTTAGTAATACAAAAAATGGGGATTGGAGCTCAAAGATCAAAATATTTAGAATATTTAATGTATTTTTATACATATTTGAATGCATTTTCAGAATCAAGTTCAATTCAGGTCAATTGGGTTCATGCTTAGCCATTAAGATCTTTTTTCAAAAGCAAGGTTCCAAGTGTCAAGTGTATATAGCTAGAGTTGAAGGAGAATTCTAAAGCCAAATAAGTGTTTGGTACATGAAGTTTCACATTACTTGCAAGAATGTATGATTCTGTCATCATATTAGGAACAATGTAATATAAATGGTACTCTTAATAATAGATAATTTTTTAGGTGATCTTACATTAACTTGAAACCAAAAAAATAAAAAAAATAAACTAATATATAAATTTATTTTTTCCTTTGATATATTCAATCAAGTAACAGTCTAATTTCTAACTATATTATTTATTTGGGTGACACTTAAGTAAGGAATAGTTCACCATGCTAATACATGGAGCTCTTTTTAAAAATAAGCTAAGTTCCATGGAAAAACCTTGATTTTGTTACTCATGTACTTCCATTACCGAAATTTTAAGACTATTTTCACCCCAAAATAACATACCCATCACCCTAAATCCTCCACACATATCCCAAAACCATAACTTCTTTCAAAACCCTAGGAAAAACAAACTCTATTTCTTTACTCATGTAGATTTTTGTAGCTGAAATTTTAAGAATTTATAAAAAAAAAAGAAACTTACCTGAAAGCTTACTTCCTTCCAAATCAACTTAACAAATGAAAATACCGTAGAATCACTCGTTGAAAGCTTTCAAAGTGTTTCAAAATAAAAATACCCTAACCCTCCAATTTCCCGCTTCCTAACGCCGTTTTTTTTTATTCGCCTTTTTACCTTATTTCTAAGGTAATAGGTTAACTGATTTTTATTTTACCTTTTTTAATCCAACGCCTAATATTATTTATGCTCAATCCAACGGCCTAATGTACAAGGCATCATTTTAGTCGTTGTTTAAGTCGTTTATTTTTAGAATCGGCCCCTACCCCAACCTCTATTTAAAGACCCACTGTAGCGACCATTTTTTGAAACTGGATGTGTAAAAATAGCCTGAAGATTGTGTAACACCCCCTTTTCGTATCCATACGACGAATACGAATCAGGAATGTCACAACTTTAATATCCTTAAATATTAATGATATTTGAAACAAAATTCAAGTTTTGATAACTTTGAACCCAAATCTTGAGTACTGGTACACCCTGTCCCAAAATGCACATTCTTGCATTTTCATATTTCTAATTCATCCTTATTCAATTCCCAAATGTCTTCAAATGTTATGTATGCTTATAGAGAACAATTGACTATCATAAAACATACATGCTCTCAATTATCTTAGCATGCAACTCATCACTTGAGGTTACTCTTAACTTTGAATCTTTCCAGAAATGCCAAATATCTTGTAACCATAACGAACTTTAAAGGCCAATCACAACTCAAATAGGTTTAGCAAGTATACATGCCACTATAATAGTCAAACCTCAATTAGGATGTCATTACTGTGATTACTTGTTGAGCTTTCCAATATTGATGCAATGCTCTTCCCACTCTTATCTTGATTTACCTACGTATGCACAATCAAACACACGCTAAGTACGAACTTAGTAAGGCAATAAAGGAAGTTAATAACAATAATTTAAACTTTATTCGACTTCATGGCTATGTTTATATAACGTGATATATATGTCAAAGCATCAACTTTCACATTGAATTAGTAATGATTTACTACATGCTAATGTCATAAGACTTTCATGCTTGTTTATTTGTAATAATATGCCATATATGCATAAATGCATCATGATCACTAGACATGTAAATCCATCATGTTATTCATATATTAACATGATATAAATTACATATAAATTTCTTAACAATATACTTGCCATTTATTCCAAAAGCTCATAAGCTTATTCACTTGTTTATCATTTATTAACCATAAACCATAGCCCAAATATAAGCCTATGAGGACCCTGGGTACACGAGTCAAAACCGCACATAAGGTTGTGCTAACCATATACAATAAATGTCTTTTATATACACTATAGTGCTAAACCGAGTATACAGCGTGCTGCTGGACTCTATGGCATGCCAACTATACCTTGTCCCTCATTAACATACTTGGGCATATATTCCATATTTATTCCATCCATGGCAATGTATATCCACATAATTTAACATTGGGCAGTTCATACCCGAAATAACATTCATAATATAACATCATATATAACTAGGGATCCATGCATTTATATTCAACTTTTGAATATTTAGAACATGTCAAATATATGATTATGACGTAAATATCATGCCAAAATAAACAAGGTAGACTCATCGTGAGTCTTCCTAATGATGTATAAAACATCCATGTACCATGTTATGTCTGCATTGCACTCACCTTGGCCACTTAACATAATGCCTCACTAAGTCCTAGTTCAATCTTTGCTTTCAAAGTACCTCGAACCTTCTTTGATTCGGACTTGACTTCATTAATCACATGAATAAAATAAAATATTTGTTAGATTCAAATCTAACAATACCTTAAACATGTTGTCTAATATAATCACGCGAATATAAAATTTCCAAATATTTTTTTCTTCCTTGTACTGTTCAAAAGCTCATTATGGTCTTTAATTACCAATTTGAACTTCCATTAATTCTTCCGATCTTGCTGACTAACATTTAAATACAAAATGTTTCAAATTCCATTTTCTGACAGCTTGTGCTACCTTCAAAGATTTACTTATACAGGGAAAAATACAACTGGATCTCAATTTCCTTTCTACGCAGAACCTAGATTCGATAACGGTTCTAAAGGTATAAGCCACATAAATTAATAAAATATACAAAATTATGAAAATTCCTTACATTCACGTCACAAAGCTATCCAAACAGAAACTGTTCTGAAATTTTTCTGACCTTCATTCGATTAAAAATTCATATCTTTTAACTCATAACTCGAAATCAGTTTCCATTTGTTGGAAACAAAACTAGACTAACAAATCTTTACAACAGTATAAAAGTCATCATCTAACCATTTTTGTAAAACTTATGGCGAATTTTTAAACTTACTGCCATAATTCAAATTCCAACATAACTTTCCATGAATAACTTCTAATTTACACCAACTTCTCCTTATTTCTTTACTTGTCAATTTAGTCCCACCACTTTACTTCAAATGGCTAGAATAAAGCTTGTATTGACATGTTCTCTTTACATCCTTCATTATAATAAGCTTAAACCTTTACTACTCTAATTTCTCTTGATTTGTCAAAATGGTCACCAAATTGCCAATACAATGATTCAAGCTTCTTAACTTTGCAAATTAGTCCTCAAATCAACATTACTACCTTAATTCCATCATTTGAACTAAAAATCAGATTTACGCTTTCTACATATCCTCTTTACTGAATAGACCATTCAAGTTTGACAAATTGTCAAAATGGTCACTAAAGCGATTAATCATCGGTTTAGCACTCTAACTTCATTTTCATGTCTCTAACATCATTAATAACATAAATACATTTCAAATTCTAAAAATCAGAATTGAACCCCTAACTTTAACACTTTGTTGAATTAGTCCTTTAGGGTTTAAATTTAGGGTTTTGATTCCAAGCAACAAATTAAGCTTGCAAGATTACTAACTCATCATCATAAACCCTAATTTAAGGTTGGATCCCTAAACCCTAATATTCTTCAAGGTTTTTGAATTGTTTAGGGTTTAAATCACAACTCAAAAACATAAAAACAACATCATTCTTGTTTGATTTCAACATAAAATCGAACATAGATTCATAAAATTATAAAACCCCCCAATTTGAACATAAACCTTAATTTATCTCTCATATCAAGTATCATCAATAAAGCATGAAATCCATGAAAAATTTACATCAATAGTTAGAGATCGGAGAGATGAACAACTTTATAGTTCGGAAGATTACCTTAAAACCTGGATTTGGGGCTTAAATCGAGCTTGGAAAATTTCCCTCTTCTTTCTCCTCTTTCTCCACGGTTTTGGAGATGAAATTTCATTGATAAACCTTCATATTTCATATATATAAGCCACTTGTATAATTAAAAATGAATTTTTAATTCAATAAATTCCACTTTCCAAAAATACCCTCCAACTAGATTTATATTTCTAATTTTCCATTTTGTAACATTCCAACTAAACTTAGTTGGATTCTAATCAGCCACTATTCATCCATAAAAGAAATATCAAAATTCATTACATGTCCCTATTGGGTGAAATGACCAAAAAGCCCTTTATCGATCAACTTACTCACAAAATTACCATTCCATGTCATTTCAATCGATTTAAATTTTTCCCGACCTTTTGAACATCCAAATATCCATAAAATAATATTTTATGACTCTTCTAAAGTTCATGGAACCATCTCTGAAATTTTAGCTCGATCTGATTATTCAAATATTTTTTCGAACTTTATCGCTTTATAGCCATTAACACAAATTCTGAACCAAAAATCTGAGTAACACAAAAACGTCATTATTGGGGGTAAACTATTCATTTACGAGGTTAAAATAAACAAATTTTGAAAATTACACTTTGGTCCCTGAACTATTCCAAAGTTTATATTTCAGCCACAAAACTTTCAAAATTTACATTTTGGTCACTAGCCAAAAATTGGGATATTACATATTGATTCTTGGAAAATTAGGATTTTGACCCTTTTTATTCATTTTATCATTAAAATCATGATTTTATGTTAAATTGAATTTTATTTTTTATTAGCCATAAAATCATATTTTTTTCTTTTATTTAATCTTGAAAATCAACTTGGAGTCGCCACCGATCATTTCGAGGTAGACCAGACACCAAAAACAAACCAGAGATTTATTTCTTAAACGTTGGGTTTGGGAGTCGGTTACGTGTGGGGAAGGATTAGCACCCCCACAAACGCCCGTTATCGGTACCTTAATTTTACGTGACATTTTGGCATTTCAAATAATTACTTTAATTTAATTTATTCCATAATTATTAATCGAATTTAAATTCCAAATGCAGATATCCTTTTATAAGGAAATTCATTTTATTCGAATATGATATTAAAAGCACCCCGTTAAATGGCACCCCTATTCATATTTAAAAATGAATTTCAAATATAAAAGGTTTTAAATGAATGATTTATTATTGTCTTGTTCATTTTAAGTTCTTACCCTAGATGGCTCTAATTATTTAGGTTATTTAAACTACGAATATTAATTAATTTAAAAGGTTTCCATGAGAAAATCGCAATTACTTGAACATCGTCCATGTATTAAAGCCCCTAAATTAATAATATTCCTAATTAATTAATGATTCTAATTAATTAAAGTGTTCATCATAATTAGGGCTCTAATTAAACCAATTAAATTATTATCCAGTTATAAATGAAAATGTATATTAAATATACATCTTTTATGGCCAATGTTGAGATAACACCCCATTGTAAACAATGGAACACCATCCAAATTTGGGCCCCAAAGTTTCTATTTAGTATACATTTAATTAACTATATTGTTCTTCCTAATTAGTTATTTAATTCTAATTAAAGAACCTATTAACTAAAGCTCTAAACAATTATTAAATCTAAGTGTTTAAATTGTCTAAACAATATACTACATGCTATATTTAAAAACATGCATCAAGCAATTAATTTAATTATATGTAATTAAATTAAACAATTAAAGAACATGATTAAATTGAAAATAAATTTAAACTTTAATTTTGATTCATTAAAGATGACTAAATTGGGAATATTACAAAACTTCAAGCGCAAAACAAAGAGATTCGAATTCTTAGGCTCAGATCCTCCCAACCTGACCCGACTGACCCTCGTGGGTCTCCCAAACCCGGCACCAAAATAGTGCCATGTTGAATCGCCTATAAAGGGCTCGAAACCAAGCTAACTCAGCCACTTCAAGCTCTCGCCTTATCTCTAACTCAAGCATCTCTCCCTTCTCTCTAGAAAAACCTCTCACACCCAAAAAACAACACAAATCTGGATCAAAACATCCTTTTTTCTTGAATGTTCATCGTGTTCTTCATAAAAATAAAGGACACGGTTGAACACCGCCCTCAACCGTCGTACGCCCAACCATTGTACGCCAAACCGTTAGATCCATTCCATCGCTCCGACCATGCTTTAGTTTGTTCACCGGCCATCATCTACCCTCCGGCCGACCGCTGCCTCTACCGCACTTAAACATTAAAATTCCCAAAATCTCCATTTTCATCTCTCGAAACCCAAAATTTCCTAGATTCGATCCTAAACCTAATTTCAACAGAAACATCCATTCTTCCCCAAATCTAAGTCTAAGATCTACCCATAAACACCCTATTTGACTCCACCAATGAAATCCAAACTCCGGCCACCAACCTCAATTTTTGATTCGAGTTTATATTTTTACTTCATTTTTTCTTTAAATCAAACTAATATTTTTTTCTTTTTCCTTGATTTTGCAAGATTCGAAATGAAACAAGGGGTTACTTTCTTGGCGGTGAGATTTCGACGGTTGAACTTTCTCCGGTGTCCCTTCGAATTCTGGCGGCGACAGTTCAGCTACCGGCGGTTCATTTTCCAAGGATATCCTCTCTCTTTAATTATTACTTTATTTATTATTATTATTTTATTTATGGTAATTATTAATTATTTTATTAATTCTGACAACTTTATCTTTCTTTTTTATAAATGGCCTGATTTGGTGATGTCAGCAAAACCAAAATCTTGGTGAAAAGGGAACGGGCCAACCCGGGACTGCCACGTGGCATGGTTTGGGCAGGAAAAATGTATTTTCTTCAGATTATTATGTTTGTTTGGTGGGTTATAACCTAAAATGAAAAGCTTGTGAATGGGATTGGGGCCTGATTATTGGACATTATTTATTTATGTAGGTACCTGGGCAAAATTCGGGTATTACAGTTGCCCCTCTTTGCTCATTGTTGTTGAAAAGGAAGTGGGCAAAGACTGAAAAGACATGAATTTTGTATGAATCCAATGGCCATCCGAAGCTTGAAGCTGTTCTTCTCATTTCGAAATTCTTCAAACTTCTACCAAACTGTGGAGTCTGAAGCTATTCTTCTCATTATGAAATTCTTCATCTTCCAAGACTCGAAATTGCTTTTGAAATTCTTCATTTCTTGAGGTTTGAAGCTTTTCTTCTTATTATGAAATTCTTCATCCCTTTGTCAAACAATCTACCTCTCTGCAGGCTAACTGCAAAATTTGAACTAGTTCTTCTTATTATGAACCCATTCATTTCTCTTGGTCATACCGATCTGCCTCTCTACAAAGGTATCAAACAAGTGAGCTCTTCTCATTAGGAATTTTCATTCTTCTTGAAACCCATTGATCTTTCTCTCTGGAAAGGCATTGAATAAGCAAGCTCTTCTCATTAGGAACTTCTCATTCTTTCAAAAAGACGAACTCATCTCATTATGAGTTCTTCATTCTTTGTTGGACGAACTCTTCTCATTAAGAGCTCTGTGGTGAATTCTTCTCATTAGGAATTCTTCATTCTTTTTTAGGTGAATTTTTCTCATTAGGAATTCTAGGGCGAACTCTTCTCATTAGGAGTTCTTCAATTTTGCCCGTTCACCCCTCTGTAAAAAGAGACGAACAAGTGAGCTCTTCTCATTAAGAACTCTCCTCATTCCACAGCAAACGAACTATTCTCATTATGATCTCTTCAATCTGTCTTGGCAAGTTCTTCTTATTACGAACTCTTAATTCTTTGATAGTTGAGATCTTCTCATTGGGAACTCTGGATTCTTTAATAAAAATGTTGATTCTCCTTTCCTTTGGTGAACAGTTAATACTGCAAAAAGAAACATCATCAATTAATTCGAATTTAATCTGAAATATCATGAAATATTCAATTTCTCGCTTAAAGCACTAAGTTCTTTAATGTCAATGTTTTTCTGTCTACAGTGTCTTAATCTTTCTATCTGAAGCTCATATGGGATCTCATCTCTTTTTCCCTTTCTTTGTTGATCAATTTCTTCTGTGCTTGGAATGTATATGACTGATTAAACCGAACGTCTTCCTCATCTACCCATTGTTTATTTATCTGACCTTTCGATCAAGTAACATGGATTTTTCTTTTTCTTTTTCCTTTTTCTCTTTTTCTTTCTTTCTTTATTCATTTTTCACATTTTCTTTCTTCTTTTCCATTTTCCATTTTTCATCTTTCTTTATTTTTTTCTCTTTTTATCCCTTTTTGTTTTTCTTTTTTTCATTTTTCTTCCATCTCCTCTCTCTTTTTCGTTTTCTCTTTTTCTATTTCTTTCTTATTTCTTTCTCTCTCTTTTTTCTTTTTTCTTTTTTTGTTTCTTTCTCATTTCCTTCTCTCTTTTTGAACGATCGGCCCAAAAGCTTGATGTCTTCCAATAACATGGCCCACCATCTTATTTTGGCAACCATCGAAAATTTCTCATCATTTCTGAAGGTGTCAACCTAAAGGATTTAACATCATGCCCGGAGGACTTACTGATGACCCGAAGGATTTAAGATCATAATGCACTTCCTTTCTTGTGCAAACAATCAAATATTTTACTAAATCCGCCTTTGTAAACAAAGAATCTTGCTGAAATATGCCTCTACAAATAAAATGTCTTGCTAAAATCTACTTCTATAAATAGAATATTTGTTGAAATCCGCATCTGCAAACGAAATATCCTGAGATCCGCGTTTGCAAATAGAGCCTCTTACTGAAATCTGCATCTACAGATAGAATGTCTTGCTGAAATCTACCTCTATAAACGGAATATCTTGAGATCCGCCTCTGTAAACATAATGTTTGTTGAAATTCTCCTCTGCACACGAAGCCTCTTGCTGAAATCTGTCTCTACAAATAGAATGTCTTGCTAAAATCTACCTTTGTAAGTGAATATTTGTTGAAATCTACCTCTGTAAATGGAATATCTTGAGATCTGCCTCTGTAAACAGAATATTTTAGAGAAATTCCCCTATGTAAACAAAATTTCCTTGCTAATCTAGATCTGCAAATAGAAAATCATAAATTAATATATTTTCTTTCTCACAAACACGACTAAAATCGTTACTAGATCTATCTTTCCAAGATCTATGCTCGCTCTTTGTTGGATCTTTTTCTCCAAGATTTCTGTTCATTCCTTGCTGAATCTTTCTCTTTAAGATGTTTATTCATTCTTAATTGGATCTTTTCTCTGAGATCTCTGCTCGTTCTTGCTTGGATCTACTTTTTTAAAACTCGAAGCTATAAATTGATTATTGCCTTTTCTTTATTGAATTTGCAAATTCCTGGCAAAATATGCAAAAATGCTTTGAATGTATAAATTAGCATGCTCCTATTTATAGATGCCTAACTATATGATGTATGAATGTTGTCAACTAACGACCACTTGGGCAAACTTTCATCTTCAGGGAAGCTCTAGATTTCTTCAAAACTTCTTCTTCTGACAGCGTAACCCATCTCACACTCAAGTTCAATCTTCAGGATATCTGCATCCTTTGCTCTAAAGCGTATCTTCATGTTTTCACTTTAGTTAATTTTCTCAAAACACCCTTTCAGGTTTTTACTTTGTTTTTTTCTTCTTTCTTTTCTTTTTAAGGCACCTTTTGGGTTTCACCTCGGTCTTTTTTCTTTTATCTTTTCCTCTTCTTTTTCCACATCTCACCATGCATTTCTAAAAAATTGAATGTTGGGAACCACTCTTTTCTTAGAAAATCACTCTTGCTATATCCTCATTCAGCTTTTCTAAAAAAATTATTTCTCATAACTCTAAAAGAGATCATGATTCACTGTTGTTTCAGCTTGCAGACTTTATTTTACCAGCTTGTGATGTTCTGTAAGGTTGGTTCTTTTTGCAACATTGCCCCACTCCGACTTGACTTTAACCAATATCTTTGCTCACATTTACCTTGTTTCCTTACTTTTGAATAGCAAAAACAACCTTTAATGATTGATCTGGCTGTATCTTTGCTCCCAAAAGATGGCTCCCATTCTCTCTTTTTGCCATAGAATTACTTGTGTCATTTTCTTGCAGCTTTATTTGAATGTTACTGACACTCGGAGTTGTGTCTTTTCCTCGTCATACTTTTCATCATTAAACAAGTATTGAGGCTACCTCTTGTTCTACCTGCACTTAAAGGATTAGTACATCATAGTAAAACCCACAAAATCCTTTGCTTCTCTTGTATCTAATCAATTTATCTGCAAGATACTTGTTAAAACGATAAGTGAATGGCTCAAAATATTATTTTACTAGATTTGAGAAATTAGAATATTTTGATAAGTCATGGAAAACATGAGAAACAAAAATAAAAATTAAGCCCCCTAAATATCAAGTGTATCAGAGCCTTTGAACCAAATTGCAAAGATCAACTCCAATGTGACCTCTTCCAAATTACTAGACTTCTGAGAAAAACATTTCATGTATACCTAATTCTATCCCATTTAAGGTGGCACTCTTTACCTCACTAACTCACCATGCCCCAATTCTTCCCTCTTTTCTAATCTCGATCAAGCATTAGAAGTCTAGAAGTCCTTAAAAAAAGGTTAACCTTGATAAGCGAGATGTATTCTGAAGACAAACTCAACTTGCTCCAATACCCGTATATGGTCAAAATGGTCTTTTTGAGGCTTGTAATGTAGGCTATGGCTCTCGGCTACCAAAGAAATAATATATAGGCTCAAATAAATACTTAAGGGTGGTGAAACCAAGGATCATTTTTCCAAGTGAAATATTATGTTTGCACTGATCTGACTGTGTTCGGATAAAATACACAATTTTTCTTTTTTCTTTTTTCTTTTTTATGGATCGCTCTAGACTGCCCATTTCTGAGTTTTCACTCTAGAGTTCATTTCCTTTCCATGAAAATATTCTTCCAATGCTCCTTTAGATAGAGGCTTGTTGAAAGGAAGATCTCACATATATGTATTGATTTACATTTGCACTTTTCAACTTTAGTGCTTTCTTCAATTACTTCAGCTTGATTCAACTTACTTTTTGAACACAAACTCCCGCTATTTTCTTTTTCTTTCTTCTTTTCTCTTTTTCTTTTTTTTTTTTGATTTGGAATATATGTCTTCATTCAACATGCCTTTCTTGTATTTGTACTCAAAACATCCGCTTTTGTTTCTTGCCCCTAATTCACAAGGTAGCAACTTTGCAGCATAATCAAAACCAAACATCTTTCACTTGCAAAAAAACTTTCATCTTCTTTGCCCCCAGTGTAGGGGTGATCCTTGATTTGGGTTGAATCCAAAGAAAATCAGTAGGCTCAAAGGGGACATCAAATGATACTTTTCTTATTTTCTTTCTTTGTGAAGGGAAATGAAGGAATGCCAAATGTCCTCCCATACTTGGATATCTTTGAAGAAAAGCCTTCTTCAGGTGGAAGATGTTTTGGGTTATAACTTCATTCAAAGACCTCAGCCGACAATGCTTGAGAGGCAATTCACTCAAGATTTGTATTTGGGATTTTCCCGTGATTTCTAAACACTCATTAATGTCTTGCCATTGGACTACTAAATAAAGTAGAAAAGAGTCACATTTTTTAAGCTGATCTCTGAATTTGATTCAAGGTCACTCTTACAATCAATATCCACGGACCTAAGAGAAAATGCTATTGAAGACATATACATATATGAATGGGAGAACAAAAACTATCCCATAACAAAGAAGGAATGAAATATTAAAAGAATACAAAGTTTTTGCCATTTGAGAAAAAATATAAGAAACAAGCATCATAAGCAGATAAACCAAATAGCCTCCCTTACAAAGGACCCCTAATGCTCGCGAGCAAAAGCGATTGGGATGATTCAGGATATTACTCCGTAACTGTCCTAAAATTGCAAACAGACCTCTCGTGGTTCACTATTGACCATTAACCAAGGAAGACCTGAGTGAATTTCATCCACTCCAATTCTACCAGTAATTCTTCATTTCTCTGTTACCAACACAAATACATGTCCATTTCTAGCTTATGCCCTGGTGCTCTCCTTCTTTTTGAACAGATTTTTTTAACTCTTCAATGATCAAATTCCTCAATGATGCTCCACTGGTCTCTTTCCATATTCAGTTTGCCCCACCTTTATTATTTAGGGTGAGCAAATGCTCTAAGTCCTTGGACATTTTAAGTTCCTGAACTTTCATCAAGTTTATCTTTAATTTTAGAAAACCACCAGAACTCCGTGGCAAACTTGCTAAGTCCATGAATTGGCTGATATATATTTTATCATCATCACCATGACCTCTGATAGGCGATTTTTCCTAAATAAAGAAATACCAACTGAAGCTGATTGCCCCATACTCAGCCATATCCTCCCCATGAGTGGTCCAACATTTACAACCATGGCCTTACATTTTGACCTCATCTCTGAAATAATACAAGAGAATCTTTGGACTTGAAGTAACAAAGTTGATTTATATACTACTTCGGAAATAATTCTTGCAAGTTGTACCCCCTTAATACATAGACATGAACGAGACAGACTTCAAAACTCCAAACAATCTTGGAAGCATTCATTCTGGATCTCTGACTAACCAACTTCTTGATTTCTTCCATTAAGGGCCGCCACTTCTTGGTAGCACATCCTGGCTCCCTATATGAAACTTGCAAATATTATCAAGATCATAGCTATGGGTAGATGGGCTTGACATCTTCTTCACCAGCCTAGGGGTAAGATATTGACCTCTGATAAATAAATAAGTCTGGAATGGCCATTCCAATATATCAAAATTTGTGTTTATCCAAGGAATCTTCCATGATAGACCTGGTAAGTCAATTGACATTTTCCTCTTACAACCTCAGGAAGTATGACCATTGCATTCATTCACTTCTTTCTCTCTTTTCACTTGACATTTTTCAGCACTTGTTTTCTGAGCAATCCAATTGCATCGTCTTCAATTTGGGGGACTACTTTTAAGTTACACATCCCAATAGCTGATATTCAATGTCAACTTCCAAAATCTCTTGGTTCAGAAATTTTTGAATTTCCAACTTGAAAGTG
Organism: Hibiscus mutabilis; assembly: GCA_019671005.1. Lineage (NCBI taxonomy): Eukaryota > Viridiplantae > Streptophyta > Magnoliopsida > Malvales > Malvaceae > Hibiscus > Hibiscus mutabilis. The sequence goes on along the minus strand of CM033728.1, from coordinate 19,906,538 downwards.
TAACAATCTTCAATGTCACAATCATAACTCACAACAATCTTGATATTGTAACAACTTCAGTAATGAGGCTCTGATAATTTCTCATAATGAAGTGAAACTTCATGCAATTTGAAATATATCTCTCAATAGAAAACATGAATGAGATCTAGTTTGAATTTTGACTTTCCACTAATAGGAGCATCTCGAGCATCTGATCTTGGAGCGTTCTTTGTTAAAGAAAATATTGTAGAAAAGATACCAAAATATTACTCTGACTTTAATAAACCCCAGGCTGCAACGAGTTATTCACAAAAGTTTGTCATAGCTTTTGTCCTCTCTATTTTATCTCAACTGCTTTAGCAAATGATAGTTTCTGATTGAACCGGACAATTTACTTTCGGAACACAAATACCAGTCCATAAACTTCAGTAGGACCATTATCAGAAAATGATTTGGATAGAGTAGAGCCACAAATCTGAACCTGACATTAGATAGGAATAATTGTCTCCATTTTCTAACTGCACTCCTCAGTCTCTTTATCTTGTATCTATATTTTGCTCTTCGTGCAACCAATTCTTTTGTGAGCAAGTTTTTAATCTTCAACTGACCCTGGCATTCATCGCTTTAGAGAAAGACTCTTTTGCCCCTCGTCTCTGCTGGGATCATTATGTCCTATGATTGTCACTGAACCATCGATTGGCAAGACTTTTGGGTTTTTATTTTAGCATTTTCAAAATCCACCAATGTCTCTAAGTCAAGCATTCTGTTGTTCTCTTCCAAACTCAGATCTTCTAGATTCTTTACAGATGCTGACTTTTTATTTCCATCTCTCTCTTTTCCTTTTTTTGGCTTTTTTTTTTACTTTTTTGACTCTTTTTTTTACTTTTTTGCATGGAGTGTCCTTTCAGACTGAACCCTTATATGAGATGAGTTTCTATCTTGATCACCCACGTTGGCAGTTCATCTAGAACCTTTCTTTTCTTGACCTTTTTGATTCTAAGCAAAGTGATGACTCGTATTCCATCTCGTTCTCGGGCTGATCATCCTTTTTCTTCGTTCGATCCAAGTAGCCCCCAACAATCTTTGTGACTGCTCAATCTTAATAAATATGTTACCCATACTTTTCAGAACATAAATTTTAACCAATGCAATGTTACTTTTTTTTTTAAAAATGCAGTACAATATTTTTATTTTATATAATGTTTAAATGTTGTAATGCATGAATGCATGAGGTATCGATTTCAAGAACTAGTCATTAGAGCAACATCCATTTAACTAAAAGGTCAAATACGAAGAGAAGGCAATATGTTCACAAGCTACAACTCTTTTGGTTGATCACTTTGTTCAGCCTCTGAATCAACATCTGCCCTAGCTCAGTGTCAATATCATAATATGTTGTACATTCCCAACTTCATTGAACAAAATCTGCACATGCCAGGCGACTCCCCGCACTTAGCTCCTAAAGTTAATCATTTCACAATTCTGTTTCTAGATTATCTGGATTACTGCCTTGACTTAATTTTTAGTATTTTATCCTTCATTGTGGTTCCTCTTTGAAACTTACGAACTGGTATTTCAAATATTGTACTGCATTTTCTAATTTTACCACTTTCCTCAGCTCCCCATTAGAAATCAGCATTTTCCTTAATTATGGTATCCTTCAGTAAATTTCATCATTTGTGAAACATGGATATCGCCTCTGAGTTCAAAGCTTTCTATTCTTCCTTAGGTTTAGAAACGGTCCTTGAATGCCCCTTCAATTTATTCGTCTTCTATCCTTCCTCTGGTTATCATCGCCTTTTCGGATACTGCGTCTTGTTTATCTCTGTAACTGTCGTTGACTCTGTCTTGAAGCTTGAACTGTTGTTGAGTCTTGTATAAACCTTGTCTTTTTTCTTTTTTTGACCCCTAGAACAGTATAACAAAGCCTCGTATTTTCTCTATTGTTGGTGTCACATCTATCCTCTTGAAAAGCAAACAATTATACCAGGCTTCGTAAATGGATCATGGCCCTAAACAACTCTTGATTCATTTGACTATCCAACAGCAACGCTACAACTCAGGAATCTTATTAGAAATGACTCTTCATATCCTCGTCCTATGGTTCTCAAATTAAATTTGGTTCTGGTAAAACTTCATTATGTTCAGAAATTTCTAGTACAACCTTGCATTAATGACACTTAGCCTCCATGGACATTGTCTTCATACTTGTACTGAGTCTTCTTGAATCGGGTCTATAGTGACATATTGTTCCCCACTTGTCTATCAGACCCTTTAGCTCTTATGACCACTGCCTACTCGACTGATCCTTGAACCAATACCTCTCGTGAATGCAATGTGATGTAACATATATAAAAGATATATAACAAAACACAAAAAATAAAACAAAAAAACATTGTCAGTATGGTGAAATAATACTGTAAGCAAAAATAATTGTTAAAAAACAATTTATATTGCGTAAAAATAACCAGAGAACAATTTATTTTGCACACAAAAATAACTAGAGAAATGTATTTAAATCAGCAACACCCTGTCCTAGGTCCCTGTCTGGCTCTAACGAGGTAGGTTTCTATATTACAGCATGTGGATTTCGGTCTAGACACTAGGTACCTGAACTGTCGTTACTAGACTATAGTAAGACATCGATTCAGGAGTATACGACCCCTTATAGCGGAGGCGAAACCTCACGATGTATAAGGTTGGTATACCGAAAAGAGGACAAAATTCCAATCACGGAGCTGAATAACTCACATAAGATCATGCCTCACTCCCACTTATAGGTGAAAAGACCGGGTAGAAGGCTTATGCATGAATGACAGTTTATATCACACAAGAAAAAGCTATCTTTATTATTTCTAAAAATTCATCCAATAATTATGGAAAAAAATAAATTCAAATTACTGTCCTAAAATGCCAAAATGCCACGTAAAATTAATTATGCCTGACTCTTGATTTTTAAAATATGTCCCCAGCAGAGTCGTCAATCTGTCGCGACCATTTTTTGAAACTGAATGTGTAAAAATAGCCTGACGATTGATTCTGGGAAAATTAGGGTTTTGACCCTTTTTATTCATTTTATCTTGAAAATCATGATTTTATGTCAAATTGAATTTTCTTTTTATTAGCCATAAAATCATATTTTTCCTTTTATTTAATCTTGAAAATCAATTTAGAGTCGCCACCGATCATTTTGAGGTAGACCGGACACCATAAAACAAACCAAAGATTCATTTCTTAAAAGTTGGGTTCAGGAGTCGGTTACGTGTGGGGAAGGATTTGCACCCCGATAAATGCCCGTTATCGGCACCTTGATTTTACATGGCATTTTGGCATTTCAAATAATTATTTGAATTTAATTAATTCCCTAATTATTAATTGAATTTAAATTCCAAATGCAGATATCTTTTTATAAGGAAGTTCATTTTATTCGAATATGAGATTAAAAACACCCCGTTAAGTGGCACCCTTATTCATATTTAAAAATGAATTTCCAACATAAAATTTTTTAAATGAATGATTTATTATTGTCTTGTTAATTTTAAGTTCTTACCCTAGATGGCTCTAATTATTTAGGTTATTTAAACTACAAATATTAATTAATTTAAAAGGCTTCCATGAGAAAATGCCAATTACTTGAACATCGTTCGTGTATTAAAGCCCCTAAATTAATAATATTACTAATTAATTAATCATTCTAATTAATTAAAGTGCTAATCCTAATTAGGGCTCTAATTAACCCAATTAAATTATTATCCAATTATAAATGAAAAATGTATATTAAATATACATCTTTAAAGCCAATGTTGAGATAACACCCCATTGTAAACAATGGAACACCATCCAAATTTGGGCCCCAAAGTTTCTATTTAATATACATTTAATTAACTATAATGTTTTTCCTAGTTAGTTATTCAATTCTAATTAAAGAACCTATAAAGTAAAGCTCTAAACAATTATTAAATCTAAGTATTTAAATTGTCTAAACAATATACTACATACTATATTTAAAAACATGCAACAAGCAATTAATTTAGTTATATGTAATTAAATAAAATAATTAAAGAACAAGATTAAATTGAAAAGAAATTAAAACTTTAATTTTAATTTATTAAAGAGGACTAAATTGGGAATATTACAAAACTCTAGGCCCAAAACAAAGAGATCTGAATTCCTTGGAGCGGACCCTCCCAACCCAACCCGACTGACCCTTGCGGGTCTCCCAAACCCGGCACCAAAATGGTGTTGTGTTGACTCGCCTATAAAGGTCTCTAAAACGAGCCAACTTGGCCACTTCAAGCTCCCGCCCTCTCTCTAACTCAAACATGCTCTCCCTTCTCTCTAGAAAAACCTCTCATTCCCAGAAAACAACTCAAATTTGGATCAAAACATGTCTTTTTTACCTGAATGTTCATCGTGTTCTTCATAAAAATGAAGAACACGGTTGAACGCTGCCCTCAACCGTCATACGCCCAACCGTTAGATCTATTTCATCGCTCCAACCATGTTTCAGTTTGTTCACCAGCCACCTTGCCCTAGCTCTGGCCACCGTCTACCCTCCGGTCGGCCTCTGCCGCCTCCACCGCACTTAAACCTTAAAATTCCCAAAATCTTCGTTTTCATCTCCTGAACCCAAAATTTCCCAAATTCGATCCTAAACCTAAGTCAAATTCCCGTTTCAACAGAAACACCAATTCTTCCCCAAATCTAAGTCTAAGATCTACCCATAAACACCCTATTCAACTCTGCCAATGAAATCCATACTCCGGCCACCAACCTCATTTTCCAATTCGAGTTTATATTTTTATTTCGGTTTTTCTTTAAATCAAACTAATATTTTTTGCTTTTTTCTTGATTTTGCATGATTCAAAATGAAACAATGAGTTACCTTCTCGGCGGTGAGATTTCGACGGTTGAACTCTCTCCGGTGTCCCTTCGAATTCCGGCGATGACTAAACTTCCCCGGCGGTGATCGTTCGGCTACTGGCGATTCATTTTCCAAGGATATCCTCTATCCTCAATTATTACTTTATTATTTATTATTTATTATTATTATTTTATTTATGGTAATTATTAATGATTGTTATTAATTCTAACAACTTTCACTTTCTTCTTTATAAAGGGCCTGATTTGATGATGTCAGCAAAACCAGAATCCTGATGAAAGGGGAACGGGCCAACCCGGGACTGCCACATGACATGGTTTGGGCGGGAAAAATGTATTTTATTCAGATTATTGTGTTTGTTTGGTGGGTTATAATCTAAAAAATGAAAAGCTTGTTAATGGGATTTGGGCCTTCAGTTTGGGCTTTTAGCTTTGTAAAGAGGTTTTGGGGTATTTGTAATATGGATATTATTTATGGACTAATTTTATTTATTTATAGGCTATTACTATTATTATTGGATTTTATTTATTTGTTTGTTTTTATTTACTAAGAGAATATAGTATATATATGTAGGTACCCGTACAAAATTCGGGTATTACACTCACTTTACCCTCACTTAAATCCACTGATATTAAAAGAAGAAAAAAAAGGTATCGAGTAAAGATTCAAAGAGAATATTTGGTGTTTGAGTGAAGCTTTGAAAGTTTTCAAGTAAGTTTTATTTTTTTATATAATTTTTAATTTGTTTATATTAATTTATCTTTTAGTTTAGAAAGTTGATATTAGATATTTTATGTTAAATGTATTATTGTTATTGTAGATATTTTGATTAATTTTTAAGTATGGTTATAGTTTTATTAGAGTGTTATTAATCTCCTTGAAACCTTGGTTGATTAAATATTAAATTGTTATTATTTTATATTATATAATATTTTTAGTGTTAGTGTAGTATTGCTGTTCTGAAAAAATTGTTATCATTTTATTATATAATATTATAACTTTTATGTGTTAACTAATTAATAATACTAAATTATATTAGTTATATTTATGTATAAAAATTAAAATTTACTAGATAGATAAATAATTCTCAAATAATAAAAAATGAAAATTAATATTAGTAATACATTATGAATAATATTTGAAATAATTATGTTTATAATAATATTATTATATATATATATAATAATGTTATTAAAAAATTTACGATTATATTATTTTACAAGAAGATTAATGATATATTTTATATTTTTGTAGGTTTGTTAAGACGACATCAAACAGTGAACATCTATTGCGGTTAGATAAGCAACACATTTCATATTGGCAAGAACAAACGGTAAAATGCACACTTCCTTTAATGTTTTGCACATTTATTTAATGTTGAATGCGTAATTTTAATGACTTAATTTTAGGGTAACAAACGTATCCTTCGTCACCGAGGAATGAATAACAAGAAGTCACCCGAACAAATTATTTCATATTTGGAGAAAGTCGGATTCTATAATGTCGCACTCCGTGACTTTAAGATGGTCCCTTCATTAATAAGTGGATAGTCACTAAAAATGCAAAGATAAGGATTCAAGCTTTTTAACTTTGCAAATTAGTCCTCAAATCAACATTACTACTTGAATTCTATTATTTCAACTAAAATCAGATTTAGTCCTTCTATAAAATGTCATTTCCGTATTGGTCACTTAACTTTGATAATTTGTCAAAATAGTCACTAACTCGATTTAACATCGGTTTTGCATTCTAACTTCAATTTCGTATCTCCAACATCAATAATAACATAAATACATCATAGAAATCAGATTTGGTCCTCTAACTTTTAAGATTTATGAAATGATCCCTATCTAATAAATTTAGGGTTTTGCTTTCAAATAACAATTCAAGCTTACTAAATTATTAATCTACTAGCATCACAAACCCCAAATTAAACTTGAATCCATAAACCCTAATTATATTCATAATAATCGAAACATGTAGAGTTTAAATCCCAACTCAATAACATGATTTTAACATCACAAAATCTTGATTTCAACAGAATTTCAACATGGAATCATAAAATCTCAAAACCCCCAATTGAGTCCATAAACCCTAATTTATTCTCATACAAAACTCTCATCAATCAAGCATGTTTTCCATGAATTATTTACACCAAATAGAGCTTGATGAGTAGAACAACTTTGTAGTTCGAAAGATTACCTGAAAATCGAGTTTCGGGGCTTGAATCGAACTTGGAAAATTTCTCCTTTCTTCCCCCTCATTTTCGAAAATATGAAGATGAAGGAGACTTCACCTTTTGGCTCTGGATAATTATGCCACTTGTAAATATAAAATGAATTTTAAATTCATTTAGATAGTGAAATTACTAAAATACCTTTTTAATCCAACGGTTGAGATTGATCTTATCATTAATCAAGGGCCAAGATTTACTCTTCCATTTCCTTCTTCCAAAATTATCCTTTTAATTTTTTAAGTATTTCAAAAATGTCATTGGGGATAAATGACCAATTTGCCCTCCAACTAGTTTTATTTAGTAGTTTGCCATTCTTGTAAAAATTCATCTAAGTCTAGTTGGAATCCAACCAACTATAATAAAATATTCATAAAATAGTATTTTATGATTTTCCCATGGCTTTTGGATCAGTCTATCAAATTTTAGTTCGATCTGATTTCCCGATATTCGTAAAATACTTCTACTATGATTTTACCTTTTTCGAACTATCAGATTTATTCCAAAAATTCTATATTTCCATATTCGGGAAATAAACATTATCATCTCATAAAAACTTATTTTCTTAAGGACTTAGACTAAATTTTTTTTAACTCAGTTTATTATCCCGATAATTAACGAAAATCTTCATAGAATAAAATTTATTTTAGAAATACTTTATCGATAATTCGTTCGAATATTCTTTACACTTACCGAGTCCAAAATATAGATCATAAACACTTTTATGGGACCTTCCCGAAGGTCACCCATCCTTGTATTTCTCTGGCCTAAGCATGCTTAACAATTTCATTCGATCCAAATTCGGTACCTTTTTCTGCATCTTAATTCTCAAAACCAATATCAAGGTACCTATTTCGATCGGATTCACTATTATACTGAATAAAATTACTTTTTGGGGAAATTTACACTTTAGTCCCCAAACTTTTCCAATGTTTATACTTTAACCCCCTAAACTTTCAAAATTTACAATTTAATCACTAGCCAAAATTTTGGGATATTACAAGACAGTACTCTAATAATCCTGACTAAGCAGCTACAGTGTTTCGATGAACACAAGCTTGAGTGTGCCCTCTCCTTGCTAGCGGAAGAATCATTGTATTGGTGGGAGACTACCATCCTTGCAGTCCTCGAAGAAACAGTGACTTAGGAGTTTTTCCTACATGAATTTTGAAAGAAATACATTAGTGAGTATTATCTCGCTGAGAGACGTGATATTGTCCTTCATTTGAAGCAAGATGGACGACCTGTGGAGCAATACATCCATGATTTCTGCAAGTACTGTAGGTGTGGAATAGAATATATCAATAAGGAGGAGGAGAAGTGTAGAATGTTCATCAATGGACTGAATGATGACCTACGCCCTATGTTTACAAAACTGGGTTTTAATATTTTCCAGGATCTTGCAAACAGGGTGAAAGCTATTAAAGTTGCTCAGAAAGCTCAGAAGGTCGGTGGATCATGCAAGTCTAAGAAGAGATATCAAGATGACTCTCATTCTCTTGAGTCTTTTAAGAAAGGGAAGTATCATGGTTCGAAATAGAATGTGTATTCATAGCCTTTCCATTTCGAATATATTACTACACCTCAAGCCGTAGCCCAGTCCTTCCCTAGTACCAATTCCATTGATAGCGTTGGTGGTTCTAGACAAGAGACACAACTCCTAATTTGCAATTTCTGCCAGCACATGCATCGTGTAGGGTAATGTTGTAAGAAGTCCAGAGCATGCTTTTACTGTAGTGAGATGGGACATCTTATTCGTGATTGCCCCAAGAATACCGTCAAGTCTACTTCTGTATCGGCTAATCCTTTATCCCCTGCTTGGTCTTTTTGAGGCAAAAGGAAGACACAAGGATCTTTCGAAAGGCCTAGTGGTTTGTCTAAGGCATCATATAGACCTAAATCTAAGGCTTCTGCACAAATGTACCACATGAGGGGCAAGAAAGAAGAAGAAGAAGAAGAAGAACATGATCTCGATATCATTGCAGGTAAAAATTTGAGGATGAATTTTTCTTAAGGGGAGAATTGTAACACCCCAAAAACTAGTCTAGTCGGAATTAGGTTCTAGTAATCAAAAAATCTATATCAAAAAGGTCCAAATATTTCATTGACTTAAATTGTATGGTCAAATGCACCGTATTAGACTCTAATTTAGTTAATTTAAAGACTTTTGACCTAATTGAATTCTTAGGAACAATTTAGTGATTAAATTGAGGAAAATTGAAAGTTTAGGGGAAATAAGGTGAAGTTTAGATAGTTGAGGGACCACTCCCATAATTATCCCACTTTGAAGTGATTTACCTTCTTACTTGCCTCCATCCTACGTGCTATTGGTTCCTTTTTACTCAACAAAAAGATGACAATTGATGGATTACCTTTAATTAAGAAATGGAAATTATTGTTACCTATCTTGGGAGGAAGCCTTATGATTTGTTGTGTGGGAGGTGATAAGATCATTCTAATAAATTAAAATAAGTCTACCCTTGGCTAGAGGAAATCTATCGAATATATTTAAGGGAAGTTGAAGAGTTTGGAAACATTTTTCCTAAGTCATAGTAGCCACCGAGGCCTCCCTTTCTTTGCCTTATTTCCTTTAGAATAAGCAAGCACCTCCATTGTCACCTTCAACCTCTAGCTCAAGCAAGCACCTCTCTCGTTGTGCAAGCTTTCCTTGATTTCTCTACACTATTAAATAGCTATTGGTCTGGTAAGTGAAAGCCCCCAAAATGATTCATTGATTCCATGGATAGTTGTTAAGTAATTTCAAGTTAAAGGTAATAAACACCTAAATCGAGTTGTATCCTTTAAGGCTCCAATCCATGGAAATCTAATAGCTAAAAGCTATTTCAAGTTTGAATAATTGACATTAAGGTTGTTATATGGAATCTAACATCTCATTTTGTTTTACCTAGCACAAGTGTTGGAGAAAGAGGGACCACCATCTCCTTCAAAAGCTAGGAACAAAGGAGTAGTAATTCGAGAGCTGTAGGAGCCTCGAAAGCTAAGGTAAGTGTAGTCAGAGTCTTGGGAGTAGGCTAGGTGCCTTTCCCAAACTTTTGAATACTGATTATTACATTGCTAACTTTGTGTATTAAGGTTATTGCATAAGAACATTGTTGATGGCTATATTGGTATGTATTGCATCGATTCATTGTCCGTAGCATCATTGTTATTGTTAATGAAATCATTGAAGCATTGACATATAGAATCATTGGTTATTGAGCATTGAATATTGTCATTGAATATTGTTTATTGACTTGAAAACATGATTATTGAACTATTGCTATTGATCCATTGTTATGGAATTATTATCGAATCATTGTATTGGATCATTGCTATTGAAATTATTGTTATATGACTACTGATATTGAACCTTGGATTCGAGTAGTATTGGATACAATTGGCATGCCATAGAATTTATCAGCTCATTGGTACGAGTGGACTACGGTCCTTAGGCTACAACCTTTATTGTGGTGCGGCGGAGGTATGTTGTGATTTGGTTATATTGGCACGGCGGAGGGACTAAACCACTATTGATTTTGGTGCGGCGTAGGGATTCGCGTATCCATATACCATACATCTATCTAAGGAAACTTATTGTTATGCAATATAAATTGTTATTGGATTTGATTATTGCATTGATTATTGTTATTGCCTCGATCATTGATAAAGTGTAAAAATTGTTATTGAATTGCATGCCATGTTATTAATGTCACATTTAACCTTGAATCATGATAGACTGCATTCTATAATTAATTCATTGTTTATGACTACCTTTTTAGGCAAAGTATGCCTAATGCGTTCATCTCTCGTGCATTTTAGGTTAGAAGGATTTTGAGATCGAGATTGGGGTGATGGCATATCAGTACATGCTTTTGTTTCTAGAAACAGATTAATGGGTGTACCGATACGGGTGATGGCGTATCAGTACAGTGCTTTGAAACTAGAATTTTGGGGAACAGTCCGGTATCGATACGGCTAGGAGCATATCAATACCCCTATTCGAAACTGTAAAATAAAAATGATTTAAATGTCACTGCATATTGATACGATTTGATCCGGTATCGGTACGAGACTATGGAACCTAACCATTTTAAATGGTCATTGTTAGGCGTACCGATACTACTTGATGTGTATCGGTACGGGCCCTTGTCATTGGAATTTTTTAGTGTTATTCCAGCCATAGCGTATCGATACGGTACTTAGGCATATCGATGCCCTTGCTCTAAAAACTTGATAGTTACCTTGATAAGTCATTGGAAATTATTGTTTAACTTCCCTAAGTTTATAAAAGAGTTAATTTGATCCAATTCATTATATATGCTTTACCGTTTTCCTAGAATCCTCTAAATTTGTATATATTTTTAAAAGAAGTATCGTATCAGTTACCCTTTTGTTCCAGTAACACTTTCTGACCTATATTCCTACTAGACCGGGAAGGGGGTGTTACATACTCATCCTCGTAGGATCGATATCAACAGGATTCTCCTATTTCTATACTTGTGTCGGCAGTGTTTTCTTGCACTTAGCGTGTGACGATTTTACACCGATCATTCGAATCACTAGATCTCTTAACACATTGCATAATAGATTTAAACACAAGTTCATCATAGGAATATCATCATAAATGCAGCAGCAATTTCATTACAATAGAACCATAGCAGAGTTTTTACCTAAGTCTAACCTCAATTTTTTCCCTAAGACAACATATACAAAAAAGTTTTCCTAAGACAATCTACCCCAAACTTGAGAGAACCATTGTTCTCAATGCAAAAGAAAAGTAGAAAACAAAATATAAACATGCCATGGAAACTTAAAAATGCAGAAATTTAAAAATAAAACTAAAAAAAAGAAAAAAAAAGTACCCCTAGGGAGTTATTGGGTGCGTGAAGAAGGAGAGCGTTCAGGGTACATGTGGCTTTTGCCCTTATCTGCAGCAGTTAAGGCTCGTTTGGCCGAACAACTGTAAGTGGTAGCATCTGAAGCAGGTCTTCATCCTATTAGGGGAAAGGTGGTGGGACCGATGTCTATACACCTTGGGCGAGAGGGTTGTGGAGGTCTAGCAGTAGTAGGGGCGCCAGAGTCGGCTAAACAGTGCAGGGGGAACAATGGAAAGTCCACTCATGAATCGGGAAGTAGCTCGTTAAAAAGGCTTTGCACGACCATATCTCTCTCTTAAGCATATAAGAAATATAAAAGAAGATAAGTAGCTATAGCTTATGGCATGGCATTGATGGGGGTTGAGGCAGGTGGCATATTTACTTGGCGTGCCAGCCCCTTCAGTTGGGGATCCTCCCATGGCTAGGGACCTATTGGGATCGGCGAGCAATTATGTGTTTAAGCACCATTGTTAGATATTAAGGTGGAGAACGATGAAGGAAAACTATTTAGGGTTTTAGGGAAAAAGTATCTGGCAGTTTGATTCTTTGAAAGTGTGTTGTCTCTCCAATATATTGGGTTGAGGGGTGTTAGAAGAAAATGGAAAAATGGAAAAATGGAAATATGAAGGGTTCATGGTAATTATGAAGGGAAAGCAACATTTAATGCTGAGTGTATCAGAGAATGGGAAAGCGGAGAGATAAGTGCTGTGTAATGGAGAAAGGACATATGGCGGTCAAGGGGAAGTGTTGAGGGGTAAAGTAGGAGAGAGATTAGGGTATAATCATTAGTGAAAAGGTAATAAATTGCAATAAATTATAAATACTCTCCCCTTTTTAAACATGTAGCCGCCGAAATTCTTTGACCCTATTTAAAACATATCAACAAAAAACTTTCTTTTCCAATATCCTGTGGGGACTTTCTAACTTGTCTCTTACTTCATCACTGACAAAAGAAAGATAAATAAAACAAACGTAAAATTTAAACCAAATGAAAAATACAAATAAACTAAAATTGATAATAAAATGCGGAAAAAAAACCTAAGAATTAAATGAAACTTTAAAAGTAAATTAAAGTTCAATATAAAATAAAAGTGTAGAAAATAAAAGGGATAAAACTGAATGCTTAAGCATCCAGTAGTGTGACTGAAGTCTTGTCACGTTAAACGGTGCTCTTTGGTAGGCCTTCAGGAATTGATCGTTGACTTTAAAGATCGTATCATCTTTCAAATCCTTGATGTCCACAGCACTATATGTATACACCTTGATAATCTCAAATGGGCCAGACCAAAGAGATTTCAACTTGCCCATAAAGAGTTTGAGGCGAGAATTGTAGAGTAGAAGTTTTTGGCCTTCAACAAAATATGAGGCATCAGTTCTGCATCATGCCGTCTCTTGGTTTTCTCCTTGTAAATTTTGGCATTTTGATAAGCATCTAGACATTGCACTTCCAACTCATTCAATTCCAGTGGTGCTCAGGTTTATAGGGTGCACAGTGCTCTTCCAATTCATTCAATGCCGAGGCATCAGTTTTGCATCATGCCATCTCTTGGCAGTCCATGTTGATCTTTTTGATAGCCCAAAAGGCTTTGTTCTCAAGTTTGAATGGTAAGTGGCATGCTTTACCATAGACAATTCTATAGGGTGACATGCCCAAGAGAGTTTTGAAAGAGGTCCGATAGGCCCATAAAGCTTCATCCAACTTCAAGGACCAGTGTTTACAGTTTGGCTTGACCACTTTCTCAAGGATTTGCTTTATCTCTTGATTGGACACTTCGACTTGCCCATTGATATATGGCTGCCCTCGTCACTAATAATAGCTCGAGACACTTTAAATCGAGTGAAGATGTTCTTGTGCAAAAACTTCAAGATAGTGTTTACACCGTTCTTGGTTGCCACAATGGCCTTCTGATGACTATGTAAATAACTTGTTGTGCATACCCTTTTACCTTAGCTTTTGCATGTGTTTAGGCTCATTTAGTTGTATTTATGAGTAGTTTGCATATAGTTAGGGAGTTACGCTGCATGCGCTTAACAATTATATATTTTGGTGCTTTTAATGGGAAATGTGGTGTTTTATGGTGCTTGTGCAAGAACTATTGAAGTTGGAGGAACGCTGAAGCAAGATGATAACATATCTCTTGATTGGAGCTACAAGGCAAGAAGAGTTGGAGATGAATCAGACTTGGCATACATGAGTTCTAATATGATACGAAATTCATTAAAGGAAACAGGAAAGCAAGATACATATAAAGAGTCTTCATTCTTTTAGTGTTACAAAAACACTAGCTTTCCCGCCTATATAAAGATAACTTAGGCCAAAAACAAGAGAAGCTTGATCATAAGCGGCAGTCCATAGTCTTCAGCTATCGGGGAACCACCAGAATTGAAGTTCTAGAGGAGTCTCCATATGACAGAAGCCATCAAGAGAGGCTGAAGGAGTGCGAGACTTACAACACAATAAGAAAGCTTAGAGGAGATTGTCGAGGATGTTTGACCCTTTTTATCCCTTACTGGATAAACTCCCATATTTTTAATTGCTTTTATTATGAATGTTTTAGGCTTAGACATGAGTTAAATACTTTAGTTTGGTTTATTGTTTTTAGGATATTATGTTTTGATTACTTTGTTTAATGCTATAGTTCTTTTCCTTTATCTATTCTATTCATTGTTCTTCATGTGTAGTTATTGTAAGAGCTATCAAGATAGGCCTTTTAGCTATTGATCTATGGCTTAATATCGAGAGAGTTAGGTTAAAAAATGTGAACAATGAGGCTAAGCTATTAACTTAGTCTTAATCTAGCTTAAACATAAGCTTAGGGTTTCAACGAATAATAAGAGGAACTTGAATAGATAACAGAGTTGTTAGGGTTCACATAGACATGTATTACTTTAGCTTCGTTGTTATCAACTTCTAAGCATTGAGAGAGTCAGAAGTTAGAAAACCCTGACGAGTAGATAAAGATGTTAATTGCTTTATGCAGACATGTATTGCTTGTCGCTATAGCATTCAAATAAGTAATCAAGCATAATTCCTAGGCAATAAAATTAGCTTCCATAATCATCTGAATATTTGTTGCAACATTTGTTTGTCTTGATCATTGCTACTTTACTTTGACTTGTATTTAGTTTTGATAGTCACCATCAAACCAATACTTTCTCAACCATTTTTAAGTATGATCGTTTTTTATTTATTGATCCAATCCTCGTGGGTTCGACACTTTACTCTATCATTTTATTACTTGATTAATGAGTATACTTGCTCCAAAGTTCATATCTATTTCTCAATGCATCAAGTTTTTGGAATCATTGTCGGGATTGGCAATTGATAATTACATAGTAATTGCGCTTAAGATTTTATTTTATTTTATTTGCATTTAATTTTTATTTTTATTTCTCTTTTTAGGTACATTCTAGTGCATGACCAGACATACAAACCAAGGTACATCTTGGGTTGATTTGTGCAAAAGCTTTTTGCATGGATATGATCAACCGAACGTGCATAATCAGAAGAAGAGCAAAATTATAGCATTCAAGCAACGAGATGATGAATTTATGTATGAATGCTAGGACAGATATAAAGATATGCTACGCAATTGCTCGATTCATGGATTTCATAATTGGCTACAAATAATGACGTTCTATAATAGCGTCAACGCTCCTACGAGAATGATGATTGACTCTTCATCTAATGGAATTTTCCTTGATAAAGATCATGAAGAGACCTTTGAAATTATGAATAAGATAGCCAATAACGACTACTATTTTCCTACAGGGAGATTGAATCTTGGCCCTAAATCTGCTGGAACACTTCAATTGGATGATTCATAGAGTGTAGCGGCTAAACTCTCCACCATTGCAAACCTGCTCAAGAACATGCAGCCAATATCCAACACAGGAGGCTAAGGTAATTCAATACACATGCAAGCATTGTGATGGGGGACACTAGTCGAATGAATGCCCCTAGAAAAAAGAATCTAGATGCTACGTATTGGAATGCTAACTACAGCAATAATCCCTATTCGAACACCTACAACCCATGGTGGAAACAACATCCAAATTTTGGTTGGAGAGGCAACACAAGAAATTCAGGAGCAAGACTAAATGCTACAGCAAAGCCTCTAGATTCCAACAAAAGACTTAGAGGTAGAACCAAGGAGTTTCTAACTCCAACTCTAATTCTTTTTATTCCACTTATCAAAGTTTTATGGATAGTGCCCAAATTATTATGCAGGATCAGTTAGCACATCTCAAGAACCATAGTGACATGCTCACAACGCAAGCCGCTATGTTGCAAAGTCAACAATCCATCCTGCAGAACAACACAACTTCCCTACGATCCTTAGAAATGCAAGTGGGTAGATTGCCCAAGTGTTGATCATGAGACTTTAAGGTGGTTTACCTAGTGATACTGGAGTCACTAAGACTTTTAGTGCAGAGCAATGCAATGCCATCACGCTGCGAAGTGGCACCCAACTGACCAAGGATGACACGTTTGGGGGAGGTTTCCTTATTGATTACACTCCAAGCAAGCCATCCACCAATGCTCTGACACCTAAGGATACAATTCTTGTGACTGATGCAGTGAAAGACATTGCTCATGATGGTAAGGAATATAATGCTAATGATGCTACTGCATCCAGTAGACTACGCGATGAGCCCAGACCACCACCTCCATTTTTACAAAAATTGAACGCTCAGAAACAAGATGCTCAGTTCCAGAAATTTCTGGAGATGCTTAAATAATTACACATTAATGACCTATTTCTAAAGGTCATCGATCAGATGCCAATCGATGTAAAGTTTTCGAAAGAAATTGTGACCAAGAAAAGGATGGTGGGTGAAGTTGAAACTGTTGCTATGGTGGGCGAGTACGTGGCAGTGCTAAGTGATTTACCACCCAAGATGAAAGATTTTGGCGCTTCACCATTCCATGTTTCATAGGTTAGAACTACTCTGGCCGCACTTTGTGCGATCTCAATACAAGTTCTAATTTGATACCGAAATTAGTGTTTACATGATTGGGCAAGAGACAAGCTAAACCTAAATCGGTGATCTTTCAATTGGCTGATTGTTCCTAAATTTGACCCGAGGGCAGAATTGAAGATGTTCTTGTCAAGGTAGACAGATTTGTCTTCCTAGTAGATTTTATCATCCTTGATTGTGAAGCTAACAAGAATGCTCCCATCATCCTTGGGAGACCATTCCTTACTACCGGTCGTATTATGATTGATTGTGAGAAAGGTGAATTCATTATGAAGATGAATGACCAAAATATCAAACTTAATGTCTTCAGCACTCTCAAGTATGCAGATGACTATAAAGAATGTCAGCTTGTGCAAAGTGAGGAAACCCTAGTTGAAGAGAACCTTCAATAGATATGCTGCAACAATATGCTTAGTGTTGTAGAGCAATCTAAATTCGACGCAACAACACACGAAGTTAAAGAAGAATGTAAGGGAGAAACTAAACAATCCAATGATGTGCTTACTGGGCCATGTATGTCTTTTGAACCTTTGGATTTTGCTGAATTAAAATCTCCCAAGCTATCGCTAGAGCATCCACGGATACTTGACCTAAAACCTCTTCCCCCACAACTTAAAGTATGCATATCTAGGGAGAATAATACACTGCTTGTAATCCTATCTGTTACTTTAACATCCGACCAAGAAAATAAATTGTTGCATGTCCTATCTCAACATAAGAATGCTATTGGTTGGACTATTGCTGACTTTAAGGGTATAAGCATTACTTTGTGTATGCATAAGATTTTGCTCGCAGATGATCATAACAACTCAATTGAACCATAACAAAGACTCCATATGATCATGAGGATTGTGGTTATGAAGGAGATAATCAAATGGCTCGATATTAGAATCATCTACCTTATCTCGGGTAGTTCTTGGGTGAGTCATGTCCAGTGTGTACCGAAGAAAGAAGGCATGATCGTGATAATGAACGATGCTGATGAACTCCTCCCAACCAGAATCGTTACAAGATGGTAGATATGTATTGACTACCAAAAGCTGAACAAAGCCACAAAAAAGACCACTTCCCTTTGCCATTCATCAATCAAATGCTCAACAAGCTTGCGGGGAAACCATATTATTGCTTCTTGGACAGTTACTTCGGATACAACCAGATTGCCATATCACTGAAGGTCTAAGAGAAAAAAACATTCATATGTCCATATTGCATTTATGCCTTTTGTCGAATGCCCTTTGGTCTATGCAATGCTCCAACAACATTCTAGCATTGCATAATGGCCATCTTTTTGGACATGGTGGATGATTTTTTAGTGATCTTCATGGATGATTTTTCTGTCATTGGAGACTCGTTTAACCAATGCTTAGGCAATCTTTCCAATGTGTTGGAATGATGTGAGGAAATTGACCTAGTGCTTAATTGGGAGAAATGCCACTTCCTGGTCCTAAGGGCATTATCCTAGGCCATTGTATTTCTAAAAAAGGTATCGAAGTAGACAAAACCAAGATATAAGTCATAGAAAAGCTTCCACCCTAGCTACTGTCAAAGGCATTTGAAGCTTCCTAGGCCATTCCAGTTTTTACAGGAGATTCATCAAAGATTTTTCCAAAATCTCGAAGCCTTTATGCTTGTTCCTGGAGCAGAATATAGTATTCGAGTTTGATGTCCAATGTTGTGCATTGTTCAAGACCTTAAGGAAGAAACTTATTTCTGCACCAGTTGTAGTGCCCCCAATTGGTTACAACCCTTTGAATTTATGTTTGATGCTAGCCACTATGTTATCGACGCCGTTCTTGGTCAGCGCCAAAGTAAGATCTTTCATGTCATATATTATGATAGTCATACTTTAAATGAGGAACAAGTTAACTACACTACCACCAAAAAAGAACTGCTTGATGTGGTTTTTGCATTTAATAAATTTAGGGCAGACCTTACAGGAACTGAATTCATTGTGCATATTGATCATTCTACCATTAAATATTTAGTGACTAAAAAGGATGCTAAACCTAGACTTATTAGATGGATATTACTTTTGCAAGAATTCGACATTGAGGTAGTGAATAGAAAAGGTACTAAAAATCAAGTAGCTAACTATCTCTTTAGGCTTGATAATGCATGCGATAATGACATTTCATGTTATATTAAGGAAGAGTTTCCTGATGAGAAATTAATGACTGCCACGACATTGCCTTGGTATGCTGATATTGTTAATTTTCTTTTTAGTGGTGTTTTTCCTTGTGATCTTAGTAGCTAGGGAAGGAAGAAATTACAACATAATTCACACTACTATTATTGGGACGAGCCCTACATTCTTAATTAGTACGCTGATCGATGATCTGGAGATTCTACCCGAGGAAGATAAAGAAGACAACCTCTACCATTGCTATTCCACTCTATACTTGGAGGATAATTGACCGCTGCAAAGGTTTTACAATCTGGATTCTATTGTCCAACCTTGTTTAAAGATGCCCAAGCATACTACAAGGCTTGCGATAGATGTCAAAGAACGGGGAATATCTCTTGACGTAACAAACTGCCCATTCAAGTCATCCTTGAAGTTGAAATTTTTGATGTTTGGGGCATTGACTTCATGAGACCAATCCCATCCTTTAGTGGACATATGTACATTTTCCTCACTGTTGATTATGTGTCCAAGTAGGTGGAGGCCATTGCTACGACCAAGAATAATGCAAATACCATCATGAGTTTTTGCACAAGAATATGTTCACTTGGTTTGGAGTATATCAAGCTATCATCAGTGATGAGGGAAGTCATTTCGATAACAAACTGATTGCTAAGACAGTACGTAGATATGGAGTTCACCATAAGATCACTACGGCATATCATCCGTAGACAAATGGACAAGCCGAAGTGTCCAACCGAGACATAAAGCATATCCTTGAGAAAGTGGTTAAGCCAAACCATAATGACTGGTCCTTAAAACAGGATAAAGCCTTATGGGCCTATCAGACCGCGTTCAAAACACCGTTGGGCATGTCACCCTATAGAATTGTCTATGGAAAGATGTGTCGCCTACTGGTTGAGCTTTAGAACAAAACTTTTTGGGCTATCAAGAAGATCAACATGGATTGCCAACTAGCTGGAGAGAGAAGATTGCTCGAGTTGAATGAGTTAAAGGATCATCATCTGGATGATTATGACAATGCCAAGATTTACAAGGAAAAAACCAAAAGATGGAATGATGCTAAACTGATGCCTCAACATTTTTTTGAATGCCAAAAGTTCTACTCTACAACTCTCGCTTGAAGCTTTTTCCAGGCAAGTTAAAGTCTCGTTGGTCTGGCCCATTCCAAATTGTCAAGGTGTATCCACATGGTGTCGTAGACATCAAAGATCTCAAAGATGGCCCAATATTCAAAGTTAATGGACAATGTTTGAAGGCCTATCCTGTAGCACTAGTTCATCGTGACAAATCTTCAGTCACGCTACTGGATGCCTAGACATCCAGTTCTAGTATCCCTTTGATTTTATGCACTTTTAATTTCTACACTTTATTTTTGAACTTTGCTTTATAACCATAGTTTATTCTTAAGTATTTTATATTCTTTTTGTTTACTGTTAGGTTTAGGTTTTATTTAATGTGTTTTGTTTATTTTTTTGCAGTTATTAAGAAAGTGACAAGTTGGAAAAGCCTTTTACAGATTTAGGAACAAAGACTTTTTGGGCTAACTAGGTTGACTCGAAATAGGGGATTGTGGTGGTTGTAATCACTATTTTTATCCGGGGACAACCCGCTTTTATATTTTTTGTGGGCTTTGTGCTTTACTTAAGTATTACTAGTTAATTAACAAAGTAAATATATACATAATGTTTGTTTAATTTTGTTTCATGTCTCGTCTTTTTTATATTTGAAAAGGAAACACAAAAAATGTTATTAGGTTTTATTTTTAACTTGTATATTAATATTCATATTGTTATACTATATTTGTTTTACTAATATTATTATTATGATATTCTATTATTATATTATTATCATATATATTATTATTAAACTAAAAGAACTAAAATATATTAAATATAAAGCCCAATTATATAATTAATTAAATAAAGCTCGAATGTTTATTGTTTACAGTCCAATTACAAAACAAAAAACTCACAAATAAATAATAAATTGCAAGGCACGTTTTGAAGCCCAAAAGCCCTAAATCTGATAACCTAACCCTAGCTCTTTGTGTCTTTGCACAATCAAGATCTGGCCGTTAGATCAGGCCCTTGATCTAACGATCCAGATAACCCCTTCAAGAAAACCCTAATTAGGGTTATCATTTGCCAAGTGCCACAGCACCAAGGCCGTTGGATCTGAGATCGAGATGGACGGCTCAGATCACCTCTAGAAGGCTCTGAAACCTTCACGCGCTCACGCGCGACTTTCCCGCTCCTCCACGCGTGCGTGCGTGACACGCGTGACCCTCCAGATTTCCACGCGCCTGACGTCTGGACTCCTCTAACTCCTCGCCTGCTGCGACCAACAGCCCTTCTCTATGGTCCCAGTCTCTCTCGCGCAGCCACGACACCCATGTGACCAAAAATATAACAACAATTAGCAAAAGAAGAAAAAGAAAGATTAAACAAAAATAACAAAGCAACGCAAGGATTTTGGCAGATCTTATAACATATTATAACGAGTGTTATATTTTTTATTTTTTGGATGTAATACTCCGATTATAAAACGGAGCAAAAACCAGATTGTAACACAGTTGAAAAAAGGAATACAAAAAGTCTCAAGAGCCTTTTAAGAGGTATCTTTCTCATTTTGATATCTTGCATGCATAGAAAAACACTAGATCTAGGTTTTTTTTGGCTGAGTTTTCTTACCCTTTAGTCTCGTTCGTTGTGTTGCTCTCCGGTGAGAAGGCCAATGACTCCATACCTTCAAGACTAGAGTTTGTTTTTATTTAAATCTGGTTATGGTTTCGGTGTCAGAGTGAAAAGTTTTTGTTAGGTTCAACTTTTGGGTTTTCCGACGCCGGTGGGCGGCAGCCAAAGGAAATTTAGGGCGGTTGATGGCAGCCAGAGTCTGGGCTGTGCGGTGGTCTGGATGAACACACAGCGGTGTTCATCCGAGCCCAGGAGAGAGGTTGAGAGGATTTGGTTTCTGGAAATGGAAAACATTTGGGAGAGTTTTTCAAATGGTTAAAAGGCATTTTTTGCCTAAATGAGTATTTTATACGGGCCCGTTGTTTTAAAAATGGGCTTATAGCCTTTTAAAACCCTCTGTGTTTTCTAAATTGCCCTCGAAGGGTTTCCTTTTTGTAAATAGCACCCAGATCCCTAAAACTATTTCAAAACTTTTGATTTCGTCCAAAAATCAAAGCAGATCGTTTTTAAAATGGGTTTATTACATTCTAGTCCTTCCATGCTTTTTGAATATCTTTTAAGCTATTTCATCTTTTATAATTAAACTCTAGGCCCCTTTGGTTTCAACCCGCATTTAATTAAGTCCTAAATTTTATTTTAATTTGATTTTAAAGGTTTTAATACCCATTTAGTCCATGTTCTTTTAAAATCTATTTAACATCTAACTTCACCTTGCATTTCATATTTATTTAATGCCTTTAAATTTCTGCCATCTATTTATGTATTCGTCCATTTTAATTGTATGCCTTATTTGCAAGCTTTTTTTTATCCGTTATTACTAGGGTAAATTTTATAGTTTACTTTAGGCCCTTTAGGATTAGTTTAGAGTTTTAAATTTATGTGCTCGTTTAATTGGGGCATAGGCTTTAAATTAATTAGATTAAATTTAGGTTAAGTTTAGAGCTCTAGTTAAATTATAGGTTCGAGTCAACTTAATCCATTTAAATTTGCCCTTGGCTCATTGGGTAAATGTTAAATGCATGAAATTGATTGAACAATTCTTAATTATTTTTTATGGGAAAAATTGGAATTTCATGTAGATCACCTAATTTAAAATCATGACTAATTAATTTGATTAATTTTAGATAGTTTCCTTGGCTCATTGAGATTCTAGTTTAAAATTAATCGAACTGATTATTATGGTTCAAGATAACCAATAAAATGATAGCTTTTCTAGTTTTTAGGATTAAATTAATTTATGGCTAATATTAGATTAACCTAGTTAATAATTAGATCACTAATTGGTCTTATCCAATAATTTGGGCCCTTTTTAGGTTAGGATCTTAGTGGGCTTAGGCTTTAATTTTATGTCTTTCTATGACATGCATTATAATTGTCATTCATTAGACATCTAATATTTTAATTGGACATTTAATGTAATTAATCAACTTAAATCATAAAACGGAGATATTTATTAATTCTGATATTTGTGTCGTAACAGTCATGGCTCAATGGATGTTGATCAAATGTTCGAATTAATTCTTATTGTCTAAAGGTAAATAAAATTTGAGATAATATTTTGACAAGTCATAACATCATGTTTAACTGCTTGCATCATGCATAAAGGTGACGAATGGAGTTCGAACCATAAATTAACACGGTAGTCGAGGTTATTCGATGTCGGTTTAATCTATGGTTCGAGGTATCGTCACCCTTATTAATTAAAGGTTCAATTAATTCGAATTCACCAATTTGACAAGGCCCGTTTAATTAAAGTCTAAATTCAATAACGAACAATTTAATTAAATTCAATTTAAATTTCGATAATTTCCATCAATTAAAAGCAACATATATTTTGGTACTGATTTCATGGCGTGATGGGGTGCTAATCCTTCCCCACACGTAATCAACTCCCAAACCTACTTTTTTAATGAATCTATGGTTTTGTGGTGTCCGGCCAACCTTAGTGGCTGGTGGCGACTCCAAGTTTTTTATTTTCAAAAACACAATTTTTAAAGGACTTCCCCACATTTTCAAATATTTTCCAAAAGATGAAAGGAAACCTATTACTCCTTTTTAGCAATCTCGTCCGAAACTTTAAATTTTTGAATTTCAAAAAAGGTCGCTATAGTTGGCGACTCTGCTGGGGAATCATTTTGTTTTTACAAAAATAGAGTAAAGCCAGGAAATCTATGTTGCTTTTAATGATGGAAAATTTGAAATTTAATTTGACTTTAATTAATTTGTTTGTCCTTGAAAATACGACTTTAATTGCACGGGCTTCGCTAATTGGTGACTTTGAATTAATTGCTCATTTAATTTCTATGGAATCACCGACATGTGTTGCATCATGATCATCAAGCTCTATACCCGAGCTTTATCCCTGGAGTGGGAGTGAAACGCTACATACCCACGTGAGTAGCCCTCCACGGGTCGGTAATTCACTTCCGGAGTCCACGCCTTTTGATATGTGAGCAACCCTCCACATTACTAGCTCGTGCATTCACTCGAACCGAATCCAATTTGTAAGCCTATAATGGGCCCGAATTTGGGTTCTTGTTGTCTTAGTAGGCGGCAAGATAGGTTCGAGTACCCTTTCTAGAAGCGAACCCATGTGTGAGAACCTAGGAGCCCACCCCAATTAGAGCTATGCGGACAACCATAGTATTTTAGAATTCATATGGTTACGGTTTTCTCGTGTTGTTCTGTTTATTGCTTCTTAATTCATGTTTTTATTTCGTATTTTCGAATTTGTTTATTTCGTTACTAACATATTTCATTTGTTTTTTTATTCTTTCCTCTTTTATGATTTGTTTTGCATATATTGTCAATCATGAAGAAAACACTAATTCAGAAATAGTCTGAACTTAAAGACTTGGTCAATGGGAGACTTAGTTCTTAGCACTGATGAAAAGAACTCCGATGTACAAGTATGGTCAGAAGGAGAGCAGCTTCATGAGGGAGACAATGTTTCCATCGGATATAGATCCGTGATGTCAGCCGAAATCTTCATGAACACCGAATACAATGATGCGTTAGGGTTGAGATCAGTATGGCACAGTTGGGACTATGAAGCTAGAGAGGTTTCAAAAGCAAGTACGGCGACATAGCACACTTGTTAGATGCTCCAGTTGATCAATCACTACTCCAAGCCTTGGGGAGAGTTTGGAACTCGGCTTATAGTTGTTTTACATTTGGAAACATCGATTTGACACCGACGATCGAGGAGTATCTATCCCTTGTGAACTGCAAAAGGATTGATGAGAATAGGGTCTACTCCAAACCACCAAAGAACAAGTATTTCTGGGCTAAGCTAGGTAGATTTTTAGGAACTTTGCCGTAATGGGTCGAAGATCAAGTCACCACTTGGAACAAAAAGGAGTATCTCAAGTGGGAGGGGATCTTGGCTTTGGCTTTAGTACATCCGGTGGGCCGAGTTCAGTAAAACCTGTTTGCATTATTGATTTATGGGTTAGTTCTGTTCCCGAAAGCGTTGGGGCTCATTCATCCCTCACTGCTAGATTTGTTTGATTGCTTAGAAGGGAAGTCCAATATGGTGCCTGTCATTTTATCCGAAACTTTCTAGTCCCTCAGGTTTTGTAGGAAACATGGTGGAGGTCACTTTTTAGGATGCCCTCAGCTTCTGACAATTTGGTTTTATAGTCATTTTTAGTCCGACGTTCACTTTTTGAGGCCTCTATTCGATGGCAAATTTTCCCCATTAGAAGAGTTCTTGCAAAAGAAAGATTCGCCAACGGTAAGATCTGAGGAGGTATGGTTAGACGTCTTAGGAAACCTAAAGGATGAAGATATAGTTTGGAAGGCTCCGTGGCTATGCACGAGGAATATTCTTTACTGATGTGGGGAGTATCCATGGTTACCATTACTTGTCCTCTGGGGCATACAGCTTACGCACCCCTGTTGGTTTTAAGACAATATGGCTCCAAGCAGTTTATGCTGGCCACAAACGGACTCAATGAATTCAACATGGACTAAGCGACTGAGAAAGGCTACAAAAGGAAGGTATACGACGCTTCTTCTACGTGGAACAATGCTAGGCGAGTCAGGATTTTGAGTGCCCCATACATGATGACCCCCGTGTATGAAGTGTCGCGTCAATGACAATATCCCTCAGTTGAATCCTGATGGTGCAAGGTCCGCCCAAGAAAGTTTGGCTACACTTCATACTGAAATTGACTTGATAAAAAGACAACTTGAAGAGGAACAAAAGAAGTACATTCAGTTAGAAGAAAAAGTCGACCAAGAGAGGTTCAACTTCGATTTAGACAAGATAAAGCTCGAAGGAGAAATCAAAGGTCTACGAAGGAGGAGTGAGATGTTGGAATCTGAACTCAAGTTAGAAAAAGAAGAAATTCAGAAGTTACAAAAGTTGAACAAAATCAAGAGAGTCACTAATGACGTGTTGAGCGAGGGGTTAGAGCTCAGACTCAAGGAGGAAAAGGCAAGAATCGTGGCTTATAAGAAGTACTACGAGCACAAGGACCAAGTACTTGCCATGATCCAAAAGATAGAGAGCTTGAAAACATCTTATTCAACAAAGCTTGAGAATGAACAACGTCGGAATGAGGTGTTAAAGGCTCAGATAAAGTAGTTAGAGAAACCTCTTCTCAAACATAAAGGTTCTACCCAAGAGCTAGAAGCTAGTAGTTTCAAAAACCAGGCTTTAAAAGATCGAATTGAGGGTTTAGAAATTGAGGTCCAGCAATTCAAAGATCAAATTACGAGCTTTAGGGGAACAATGAGGCAAGATCAAGATTTGTCACGCTTCATGACCAGATGCAAGAAGTCGCACGAAAGGTGCAGTTTCTAGTAGAAGATGCTACCGAGCTCCAAGAATGCGTAGACAACGAATCTGAGGAAGGAGAAAGGGTTGTTTGGATTTTGAGAGGGATTGTCGATTTAGGCGCTAGCTTAGAACCGTATGCGTAGCAGTTTTCTTTGAACTATTGTAACAGAACAATGTTTTCATTGATGTCAGCTGTTTATTGATGAAAGTTGCCGAAATCAGCGTCTTTCTGTTCATGCATGCTGTTGCGCGTAATAAGTGCTACGCAAATGTGCAAGTATACACGTCGCAAGTTATAGTATAAAAGATATCGTCTCCACAGGGATTGGTGCCACTTCAAGAATCTAGTCTCTTGCACTGCAAAAAGTAAAAACACAAGTAAAGGATTATAGGAGTTTAACTAATAACTAATCTAGAAAGCAATAAAGTAAATGAATAGATGAGATCAATTGAGAGAGAGATAGGCCAGGTTATGAGTTGAGGTGTGATAGCCGATTGGATCGTTTTGGTAAAAGAGTGCACAGGCAACTCAGTTGTCGTGGCAACTTGCACAACGGGGTTGCCTTGGCAACTAATCGATGGTTGCCTGGGCAACTAGTTGGGCAACTACTTGGGCATCTGGGCAGCAACCTTCAAGGTTCGGCAGAGCGTTCTTCAATGGTTTCTTCTTATCCCTAAGTCCAAACTCTAGCTACTTGTGCATGCCTTGATAATACATCCCTGCGTAAATCAAGGGTGAACAACAACCAATCTTGCGCTCCTCTTAGCCGTTGAAATCCTTAACTTATTCCTAAGCCAGATTAATCTTCACCATCAATAGATTGAATAAAGATCATATTCATTCGTTTCTTGAATCTAACTCTCCCGATATTAGATAAATAGATGAAATCACGAGATCCTCTCCCAATTCACTCGCAAACAAGAGTAAGAACCAAGAATGAATAAACCTTGAATAGAAAAGTGCAAACTCTTATTACCTAAACAAAAACCAATAGTTTCTCACAACCACAAAACACAATAACCATAGCCAAATAGATTTAGTTCATGGCTAGGTTCCAAAGAAACACAAGATAAATAATCCCTAGCATGAACCCAATCGAACAAGAAAGAAAAGGATGAAGGAGGAGGCTTGTCGAAATCCTTTTTGCCCTAGATGCTTGTCGAAAATTCTCTCCTATTGCCCTCCTTGGACTTGTCGAAATTCCTCACTCTTGCTCTCTATGGATTATCGAAATCTCCATCTTATTTATAGGGCTAGGCCAAAGTCCTTCTTTGAGGAGGAAGTTAAGTTGGAATTAAATTATCTTTAAAGAATATAATTCTTTATTATAATTATATTCCTACTAGAACTTCTCCTATCTTTTTGGAATTTAATTCTTCTTTAATCTCTGCATGGAAATCAAATTCCTTTGGGTTTGGGCTTTGCTCCACGTCATCTTGGGCTTGTTTAGTCATCAATTTTGACTACCATATCACCTTTGCTCTTGTCGACAATTGCCATGGCAACTGGCTCGGCGTCTCCTTCATGCATTGCCCTGGCAACTAGCTCGGCGTCTCCTTCATGCATTGCCCTGGCAACTAGCTCGGCGTCTCTTTCATGCATTGCCCTGGCAACTAGCTCTAGCCTTGCTTTGGCAAGTAATCCTGAACATACACACAAAACACACCAAAGCAGCATCTTTTCCCACAAAAACTACCAAGTTGTGTAATCAAGCTCAACGTTGGAAGGAAACATGAATTAATGCATGGATGGCTAATTATTCAACTGATATGAGCCTAAGTCTAACAATAATATGAGTAAAAAGGGTAAGAAAAATAGTACTTTTGAACACTTATCACACCTCCAAACTCGAACTATTGCTTGTCCTCAAGCAATGCAAACTCATAATTACCTGCCAAGACTTCAATTTTCACAACCTTAGCTTTGAACTTGATTTCAATTCTCTGAACCGGGGCACAAAGTATGATTGGCTTTTTATTTTTTTCGGAAAATTTAGGAATTACTCGGAATCAAACTATAATGCTTGTGAGTGTGTGCGGAGTTGTGTGCAAGTTGATTTTTCGGATTCTATGCAAACAATAGGTTTTCAAATTACTTCATTGGGTTCTTTTTATCATGTTTTAACTAGAGACAGTTTTGGGCACCTCTAGTGTTTTGTTTTTAGTTTTATTAAGTTAATTTATTCGACTAGAGCCGGTTTCGGGCACCTCTAGTTAAAATTTTTTTAACACATACTAGAGCCAGTTTCGGGCACCTCTAGTTAATTTTTTTTAACACATACTAGAGCCAGTTTCGGGCACCTCTAGCATTCATCCAATTTTTATTCTAATCCCCCAATTTGTTAATTATCAACCTAAGTTCACTAGAATTCCTTAAATCAATCAAACCACAACAGTGTTTCATCAAAATTAGCATCATAGTAAAATTCTAAGTTTTTCCATGGTTATCCTAAAATAAAAATTCTATCAATTAAGTGCATTGGCAAAGTCATCATCGAATATCCATCAAATCTAAGCAATTCTTGTTTCAACTAAAGGCATGGCAAACAATTTATGTATCCTAAATGTAATACTTAAGATGAATGTAACTAAACATGGTAACTACTAATAACAATCCCCCCCAAACTCGAGTGAGGCATTGTCCTCAATACATGCATAAAAATAACGAAAAATAAAAATGCATACGAGGACTTACTCCGAGAGTTCATCATCGTAGATGATTAGTTTCCTTTTGGTCGGTGTCTTGATTCTCTTGCTTGAACGCGATGGTTGTTTTCTTGTTGCCGGGATGTCTTTAGCTTTGGTTGCCGTGGCATCTTCAGGGTTGGTTTCCATGGCATCAGCTTGTGTAGGCACGATGTAGGTTGCCGCGGCATCTTCTTCATTGGTTGCCGGGGCAAGTATCTTGGCAGTAAATTTCCTTAGCATAGTAGTTGTGAGTCTTGTTGTGAAAAAGAAAACAAAGAAAACCTGAAAACTAAAGATAATGAAGAAAAATAAAATATCTCCTAAAAATAAAAATGAAAATAAAAAGAAAAAGAAAAAGAAAAAGAAAATATTGAAAGAAGAGCATGCTCATGCATCTCCTAAGTTGACCACTTCTTTGTTACGTTCCACATGGGCACCATTGTAGTGCTTCAATCTTTGTCCATTAACTTTGAATTCATGGTTGTCAGAGATGGACTTGATTATCACAGCACCATGGGAGAATGGTTTGACGACTTCGAATGGTCCTGACCATCTTGATTTCAGCTTTCCCGGGAAAAGTTTTAGCCGAAAATTGAATAGGAGAACTAGTTGCCCTGGCGTGAATTGTCGTGGCAATAGTTTCATATCGTGCCATCGCTTTGTTTTCTCCTTGTAGATTCGTGCATTGTTATAGGCGAGTGCACAGAATTCTTCTATCTCATTGAGGTCCATCAAACTCTTTTGTTCGGCACTTTCCCAATTCATATTCACGGTCCTAATTGCCCAGTACGCTTTGTGCTCGATTTCCACCGGTAGATGGCATGTTTTGCCATAGACAAGTCGGAAGGGGGACATACCTAAGGGTGTTTTGAATGCAGTGCGATATGCCCAAAGTGCGTCATCTAGTCTTAATGACCAATCCTTCCTTGAGGGATTTACGACTTTCTCGAGTATTCCCTTCAACTCCCGGTTGGAAATTTCTGCTTGCCCATTGGTTTGTGGGTGATATGCCGTGGCGATCTTGTGTGATATGCCGACGCGTTGCAACATCTTGGCAATTAGTCTATTGTCAAAATGCTTGCCTTCGTCACTGATAATTGCTCTTGGTATCCCAAACCGTGTAAATATGTTTTTCTGCAAGAATCGTTGCACGGTCTTGGAATCGTTGTTGGGAACTGCAGCTGCCTCCACCCATTTAGACACATAGTCGACGGCAAGTAAGATGTAGAGGTTGCCGAATGAAGATGGGAAAGGTCCCATAAAATCGATCCCCCACACATCGAATAATTCCACCTCGATGATGTTCTAGAGTGGCATCTCATGTCGTCTAGAGATATTGCCCGTCCTCTGGCAACGATCACATTGCTTGTAAAAGTCTTGGGCATCTTTATACAATGTTGGCCAATACAAACCAGATTGCAAAACTTTGGCCGCGGTACGAGTTCCTCCAAAATGTCCTCCATAGGGTGAAGAATGGCATTGCCAGAGTACATTCTGTTGCTCTTCTTCAGGGACACATCGGCGTATAACCTGATCTGCACATTGTTTAAACAAAAGAGGCTCGTCCCAAAAGTAATGCTTAGCATCATGGCGGAACCGCTTCTTCCCTTGGTGAGTAATGCCATAAGGTAAAATACCACAAACAAGGAAATTAACTAAATCCACGTACCAGGGTATTACCGAGGCATGTGCTACAGTGGCGACTGCTCCCAAAATTGCCGAGGCGTGCGCGTCAAAGGCTGCTACAGCGTCGAGAGTTGCCGAGGCGTATGCATCCATGGTTGCCGAGGCGTCGAGGGTTGCCGAGGAAACTAAAATTTGTTCATCCGGGAATGCATCGCATATCTCTAGATCCGCGTCCTCCTCCCTATTGCGTTCCAAACGTGATAAGTAATCGGCCACTTGATTTTCTGTTCCTTTCATGTCCTTAATTTCAATATCAAATTCTTGTAAAAGTAATATCCAACGAATCAAACGAGGTTTAGCATCCTTTTTAGAAAATAAGTATTTGATTGCTGAATGGTCCGTATGAACAATTACCTTTGTACCAATCAAATAGGATCGGAACTTGTCAAATGCGAAAACTACAGCTAGTAACTCTTTCTCCGTTGTTGTGTAATTCACTTGAGCACTATTAAGAGTTTTACTAGCGTAGTATATCACATGGAAGGTCTTACCTGTGCGTTGGCCTAGGACTGCTCCTACCGCGAAATCACTTGCATCACACATGAGCTCAAAAGGTAGCGTCCAATCAGGTGGAACGACAATGGGTGCCGAGGCAAGCTTTTTCTTTAGGGTTTCGAATGATTGGGTGCAAGAATCATCAAAATCGAAGACTTTATCCTGTTCAAGCAGATTACACAAGGGTTTAGTGATTTTAGAAAAATTATGAATGAACCTCCTGTAAAAACCTGCATGTCCGAGAAAACTTCAAATTCCTTTAACCGAACTTGGTGGGGGTAATCTCTCGATCACGTCCACCTTGGCTTTGTCTACTTTAATTCCCTTGGATGAAATCTTGTGGCCGAGCACTATTCCTTCGTCTACCATAAAATGGCATTTCTCCCAATTGAGGACTAAATCTGTTTCTTCACATCTTGCCAACATCCTCTCTAAATTGCCGAGACAGCTGTCGAAGTCATTACCAAAAATAGAAAAAACATCCATGAAGATCTCAAGGAAGTCTTCGACCATGTCTGAAAAGAGCGTCATCATGCACCTTTGGAAGGTTGCTGGGGCGTTACACAATCCGAACGGAATCCTTCGGAAGGCATAAGTACCGTATGGGCATGTGAAGGTTGTCTTTTCTTGATCTTCTGGTGCTATGGCAATTTGATTGTAACCTGAATAACCATCAAGAAAACAATAAAAGGGTTTACCTGCAAGACGGTCAAGCATTTGATCAATAAAGGGTAATGGGAAGTGATCTTTCCTAGTGGCTTTGTTTAGCTTTCGATAATCCATACAAACCCTCCAACCGGTCACAGTTCTGGTTGGAATGAGTTCCTTATTTTCATTACTTACCACTGTTATACCTCCCTTTTTCGGTACACATTGTACCGGACTTACCCATGTACTATCAGAGATAGGGTATATAATGCCGACGTCAAAGCCACTTGATGATTTCTTTCATTACAACCCCTTTCATGGCATGATTCAGTCTCCTCTGGGCCTCAATTGAAGGTTTGTGATCATCTTCCAACAAAATCTTGTGCATGCACACTGTCGGGCTAATTCCCTTCAAGTCGACAATTGTCCACCCTATTGCCTTTTTGTGTAGCTTCAACATCTTGATCAGCTTCTTTTCCTGCTCACGCTGTAACTTAGAAGAAATAATTACAGGCAATGTATTATCGGTTCCTAAGTATGCATATTTTAGTTGCTCTGGCAATTGTTTCAACTCAAGAATTGGTGGATGTTCAATAGAGGGTTTTTCGAGTTTACCTTCCTTACCTGAGTAATCCAGTGGTTCAAAGTATGTACCTAGTCGATTGACTAGCCAATTTGCCTCTTCTTGTTGTTCCTCATCGACCGGTTCTTCATACTCCTCAGGTTCCTCTTGATCGGCAATGTAGTTGTCGAGGCAACTAAATTCCTCGTTGAAGTTAAATTCTGCCATGGCATGAAGAAGTTGGCATTCTTCTGGATCATCGGCATGCATTAGTGTTTGGAACACATTTAGTTTAACTTGCTGGTCATTCACCCTCATTGTGAGTTCTCCCTTTTCAACATCGATCAAGGTTCTCCCTGTTGCTAGGAATGGTCTCCCGAGAATGATGGGTGCATGCTCATCTGCTTCACAATCCAAAATAATAAAGTCAGCGGGAAAAATAAATTTATCAATTTTTACCAGTATGTCCTCGATTTTTCCCTCTGGATGCACATAGGATCTGTCGGCTAGCTGTAGCATAACTATTGTAGGTCTTGCCTTCCCGATTCCTAGTTTCTGGAAAACCGATTTAGGCATCAAGTTTATGCTAGCCCCAAGGTCGCATAATGCTTTCCCGACATAGTGATTTCCAATGGAACAGGGTATTGTGAAACTTCCGTGATCCTTCAACTTGGGTGGCATACGATTGTTCAACATTGCCATGCATCCCTCTGTTGCGGCAACTGTTTCAAACTCTCCTAGCCTTGTTCTGTTGGACACAATGTCTTTAAGAAACTTGGCATAGTTTGGCATTTGTTCAATTGCTTCCACCAATGGCAAGTTGATGTGGACTTGCTTTAGGATATCAAGAAACTTCTTGAATTGGTATTCTTGCTTTTGTCACTTCAACCTTTGTGGGAATGGTGGTGGAAGTCGGATATCTTCGATCCTTTCATTGGTTTGAAACCTGATTGACGGCATTGCCGAGACAACTAGAGTTGCCGAGGCGTTATCAACCGGGGTTGCCGAGGCGTGCTTTTCACAAGTTGCTGAGGCGTCTTTATCGTCGGTTGCCGAGGCATGCTTATTGCTGGTTGCCGTGACAATTCCTGGTTCAGCATCTGAGGCTTTGCCGCTAGGTTCGTCTTGATCTTTTTGTGGAGTTTTGTTTGATGACCGGGTTTGAACCTCTCTAAGTTGTTGGCCACTTCTAGTGGTGATTGCCTTACATTGCTCATGGCCAGTTCCTCTTGCGACTTCATTATCGCTAGGTAAACCTCCCTGCGGTCTAGTATTCAGATTTTGAGCAAACTGTCCGACTTGATTTTCCAATGATTTGACTGTCGCCTCTTGGTTTTGCAATCTCATCTCGGTCCTATTAATAAAAGCATCAGTTCTTTTTATGAAATTACTATTCTCAGCCATATAAGATTCAGTTTTCATCATAAAAGCATTTAGAGAATTTTCCAAAGAATTAGATGTCGTCGGTTGTTGTTGCAAAGAATCATTCTTTGTGCCATATTCTCTTTGGAATCTCGATGCTTGTGCATTCTGATTGTTCTGGTTTAGAGCATTGTTGGGATTACTGCATGAAAAATTTGGGTGCTTCTTCCAAGCTGGATTGTATGTATTGGACATCACATAGAAGCTGGATTCCGGATTCTGCATACATT
The DNA here is from genome assembly GCA_019671005.1 of Hibiscus mutabilis. Taxonomy (NCBI): domain Eukaryota; kingdom Viridiplantae; phylum Streptophyta; class Magnoliopsida; order Malvales; family Malvaceae; genus Hibiscus; species Hibiscus mutabilis. The sequence goes on along the minus strand of CM033728.1, from coordinate 19,872,228 downwards.
CAGAAGAATTATGGTTATCACCACATAACTCACAAAAAGAATCCATTACCTTGACCTCATGTGTGTTGTTTGGTTTTTGCATGTTCTGGACCACCTTGGTTAAAGTGGCCAATTGTGCCGAAATTGAATCTGATGATCCTAGTTCATGTATTGTGGCTTGGCGTCTAACTCCTCCTCTTCTAGTAGATGGGAATTGATAATCATTCTTGGCCAGCCTGCTTAAAATTTGCATTGCTTCCTCCAGCGACTTATCTAAGAGTATGTCGTTTGCCGAGGCATCTAGCATCATCCTTGTTGGTGTATTCACGGCATTGTAAAACATTGTTACTTGAGTCCACACCGGGAATCCGTGTAGGGGGCATTTGTGTAGAAGTTCTCTATATCGCTCCCAAGCCTCGTACATGGATTCATCATCCGCTCTGCCGAAAAGAAGTAATGTCATTACGGCTTATCATCAAATTTGTAGGATTAAATCTAGCAAGGAAATCACGACAAAGATCAGTCCAAGATGCTATTGATCCGCAGAATGCTATTCAACCATGCTTTCGCGCCTATCCCTCGGTGAATAGGGAATAATCTTAATCGTAAGACATCGGGGTGACTCGTGTATTTTGAACGAGTTGTAAATCTCGAGGAAAGATTTCAGATGTTGTCGTGCATCTTGATTCTTTGAGCCGCCAAATTGACCTATTGTGTTGATCATATTAAACATTACCGGTTTCAACTCAAAGTGGTCGGCTTCAATTTCAGGTGCGACAACTCTTGGATTAAGTCCATCAAGATCTTCTTCAAGATAGTCTCGAATAGTTCATTTCGTGCAAGAATCACTCCTCCTCCTACTAGAACATCTTGATTCATATTGCCGTCTTGATTAGCCATTGCTACTCTTATCCTTCGTCTAAGTCTTTGTAAGGTTCGTTCGATTTACGGATCAAAGGGATATTCGGTGAAGTCGGTCTCATACTGGTCATATACCAATGCAAAACCAAAGTTTGTTAGCCCTTTGAATTTTAAACAATAAAAATAAAAAGAAAGTGCAAGAAAATAAAAACAAAGTCGCTATTGCCAATCCCCGGCAACGGCGCCAAAAACTTGTTGCGCGTAATAAGTGCTACGCAAATGTGCAAGTATACACGTCGCAAGTTATAGTATAAAAGATATCGTCTCCACAGGGATTGGTGCCACTTCAAGAATCTAGTCTCTTGCAATTGTTGAAAAAGTAAAAACACAAGTAAAGGATTATAGGAGTTTAACTAATAACTAATCTAGAAAGCAATAAAGTAAATGAATAGATGAGATCAATTGAGAGAGACATAAGCCAGGTTATCGTGAGTTGAGGTGTGATAGCCGATTGGATCGTTTTGGTAAAAGAGTGCACGGGCAACTCAGTTGCCGTGGCAACTTGCACAACGGGGTTGCCTTGGCAACTAATCGATGGTTGTCTGGGCAACTAGTTGGGCAACTACTTGGGCGTCTGGGCAGCAACCTTCAAGGTTCGGCAGAGCGTTCTTCAATGGTTTCTTCTTATCCCTAAGTCGAAACTCTAGCTACTTGTGCATGCCTTGATAATACATCCCTGCGTGAATCAAGGGTGAACAACAACCAATCTTGCGCTCCTCTTAGCCGTTGAAATCCTTAACTTATTCCTAAGCCGGATTAATCTTCACCATCAATAGATTGAATAAAGATCATATTCATTCGTTTCTTGAATCTAACTCTCCCGATATTAGATAAATAGATGAAATCACGAGATCCTCTCCCAATTCACTCGCAAACAAGAATAAGAACCAAGAATGAATAAACCTTGAATAGAAAAGTGCAAACTCTTATTACCTAAACAAAAACCAATAGTTTCTCACAACCACAAAACACAATAACCATAGCCAAAAAGATTTAGTTCATGGCTAGGTTCCAAAGAAACACAAGATAAATAATCCCTAGCATGAACCCAATCGAACAAGAAAGAAAAAGATGAAGGAGGAGGCTTGTCGAAATCCTCCTTGCCCTAGATGCTTGTCGAAAATTCTCTCCTCTTGCCCTCCTTGGACTTGTCGAAATTCCCCACTCTTGTTCTCTATGGATTGTCGAAATCTCCATCTTATTTATAGGGCTAGGCCAAAGTCCTTCTTTGAGGAGGAAGTTAAGTTGGAATTAAATTATCTTTAAAGAATATAATTCTTTATTATAATTATATTCCTACTAGAACTTCTCCTATCTTCTTGGAATTTAATTCTTCTTTAATCTCTACATGTAAATCAAATTCCTTTGGGTTTGGGCTTTGCTCCACGTCATCTTGGGCTTGTCTAGTCTTCAATTTCGACTACCATATCACCTTTGCTCTTGTCGACAATTGCCATGGCAACTGGCTCGGCGTCTCCTTCATGCATTGCCCTGGCAACTAGCTCGGCGTCTCCTTCATGCATTGCCCTGGCAACTAGCTCTAGCCTTACTTTGGCAAGTAATCCTGAACATACACACAAAACACACCAAAGCAACATCTTTTCCCACAAAAACTACCAAGTTGTGTAATCAAGCTCAACGTTGAAAGGAAACATGAATTAATGCATGGATGGCTGTTTATTCAACTGATATGAGCCTAAGTCTAACAATAATATGAGTAAAAAAGGTAAAAAAAAATAGTTTTTGGGGTCCTTAAGACGATGTTTGATGTCAAGACAATGAAGATCGAAGGCATTCTAGAAGACTCAGAGGGAGATGTTTGATGTCAAGACAACCAGAAAGCAAGGCATCAGTTTTTGGGGTCCTTAAGACGAGGTATCACCCCATGCCAAGACGATAAAGATCGAAGGCATTCTAGAAGACTCAAAGTTAGATGTTTGATGTCAAGACAACCAGAAAGCAATGCATCAGTTTCTGGGGTCCTCGAGATGAGGTATCACCCCATGCCAAGACGATAAAGACCGAATGCATTCCAGAAAACTCAAAGCGAGATGTTTGATGTCAAGACGACCAGAAAGCAAGGCATCAGTTTTTGGGGTCCTCAAGATGAGGTATTACTCCATGCCAAGACGATAAAGATCGAAGGCATTCCAGAAGGCTCAAAGCGAGATGTCATTTGGTGTCAAGACGATCGAGGATCGAGGCATCATTTTAGGCGTTTCATTTCTTCAGGACTTACATAGGAAGAATTTGAAGCTCTAGAATTTCTGGAAGAGGAAGGGAGAACGGTTCTATTTAGGAAGGACTCGCAGCTCAGAATCTCCAGACAGGGAAGTCGAATAAAATTAGTGCTTATGGTATTTGCTTTATTCTTGTTTTACAAGGAGAAACAAAGAGGGGCAGTTGTAATCATTATTTTTATCCGGGGTAAACCCACTTTTATATTTTTTTGTGGGCTTTGGGCTTTGCTTAAGTATTACTAGTTAATTAACAAAGTAAATATATATATATATAATGTTTGTTTACTTTCGTTTCATGTCTCATCTTTTTATATTTGAAAACGAAACACAAAAAATGTTATTAGGTTTTATTTTTAACTTGTATATTAATATTCATATTGTTATACTATATTTGTTTTACTAATATTAATATTATTATTATTACATTCTATTATTATATTATTATCATATATATTATTATTAAACTAAAAGAACTAAAACAAATTAAATATAAAGCCCAATTATATAATTAAATAAATAAAGCCTGAATGTTTATTGTTTACAGTCCAATTACAAAATTAAAAACCCAAAAATAAATAATAAATTACAATGCCCATTTTGAAGCCCAAAAACCCCAAATCTGATAACCTAACCCTAGCTCTTTGTGTCTTTGCGTAGTCATGATCTAGCTGTTAGATATGGCCCTTGATCTAATGGTCCAGATCACCCCTTCAAGGAAACCCTAATTAGGGTTATCATTTGCCAAGCACTACAGCATCAAGGCTGCTGGATCTGAGATCGAGATGGACGACTCAGATCACCTTTAGAAGGCTCTGGAACCTTCACGTGCCCACACGCGGCTTTCCTGCTCCTCCATGCGCGCGTGCGTGACACGCGTGACCCTCCAGATCTCCACGCGCCTGACTCCTGGACTCCTCTGACTCCTCAGCTGCCGCGACCAACAACCCTTCTCTTTGGTCCCCGTCTCTCTCGCGCAGCCACGACACCCATGTGACCAAAAACAGAACAACAATTAGCAAAAGAAGAAAAAACAAGATTAAGAAAAAATAACAAAGCAACGCAAGGATTTCGGCGGATCTCAGAACATATTATAACGAGTATTTTATTTTTTATTTTTTGGATGTAATACTTCGGTTGTAAAACGAAGCAAAAACCATATTGTAGCACAGTTCAAAAAAGGAATACAAAAAGACTCAAGAGCCTTTTAAGAGGTATATTTCTCGTTTTGATATCTTGCATGCATAGAAAAACACTAGATCTAGGTTTTTTTAGGTTGAGTTTTTTTGCCCTTTAGTCTCGACCGTTGCGTCGCTCTCCGGTGAGAAGCCCGTGGCCTCCGTGCCTTCAAGGGTGAACCGAGAGAATGATGGGGGGTTTGCTGGACCCCTCCGAGGTATCGACCGGTGTGTTTAGGTTTAAAGGAGGCTTTTTTGTTTCTGTTCGGTTAGATCTAGGAGAGTGGAGTTTGTTTTTTTTAAATCTGCTTATGGTTTCAGTGTCAGAGTGAAAAGTTTTTTTAGGGTAGGCTTTTAGATTTTCCGGCGTCGGTGGGCGGCGGTTGGAGGAAATTTAGGGCGGTTGATGCAGCCAGAGTCTGGGTTGTGCGGTGTTCATCCGAGCCAGGAGAGTGTTTTTGGAAATGGAAAAATTTTAGGAGAGTTTTTCAAATGGCTAAAAGGCATTTTTTGCTAAAATAAGTATTTTAATGAGGCCCTTTGTTTTAAAAATGGGCTTATAGCCTTTTAAAACCCTCCGTGTTTTCTAAATTACCCTCGAAGGGTTTTTTGTTTTTGTAAATAGAAACCCAGGTCCCTAAAACTTTTTCAAAACTTTTGATTTCGTCCAAAAATCAAACTAGATTATTTTTTAAAACGGGTTTATTACACTCTAGTCTTTTCGTCCTTTTTGAATATCTTTTAAGCCATTTCGTCTTTTATAATTACACTCTAGGTCCCTTTGGTTTCAACCCGCATTTAATTAAGTCCTAAATTTTAATTTAATTTGATTTTAAAGGGTTTAATACCCATTTAGTCCCTGTTCTTTTAAAATATGTTTAATTTAGCCCCCTTCCAGTTTTTTTTAAATCTTAATTTAATTCCTTCTCAATTTTTAAAAATTACCATTTGGGCCCTTAGTTTTTTTTTCTAATTTCACATTGCATTTCATATTTATTTAATGCCTTTAAATTTGTGCCATCTATTTATGTATTCATCCATTTTAATTGTATGCCTTATTTGCAAGCTTTTTTATCCATTATTAGTAGGGTAAATTTTATAGTTTAGTTTAGGCCCTTTAGGATTAGTTTAGAGTTTAAAATTTAATTTAATTTAATTAATTTAAACTATGCGCTCTTTTAAATGGGGCATAGGCTTTAAATTAATTAAATTAAATTTAGGTTAAGTTTAGAGCCCTAGTTAAATTATAGGTTCGAATCAACTTAATCCATTTAAATTTCCCTTGGCTCATTGGGGTAAATCTTAAATGCATTAATTTGATTGAACAATTCTTAATTATTTTTTAGGGGTAAAATTAGAATTTCATGTAGATCACCTAATTTAAAATCATGACTAATTAATTCGATTAATTTTAGATAGTTTTCTTGGCTCATCGGGATTCTAGTTTAAAATTAATCGAATTGATTATTATGGTTCAAGATAACCAATAAAATGATAGGTTTTCTAGTTTTTAGGACTAAATTAATTTAGGGCTAATATTAGATTAACCTAGTTAATAATTATATCACTAATTGGTCTTATCCAATAATTTGGGTGGGCTTAGGCTTTAATTTTATGTCTTTCTATGCCATGCATTATAATTGTCACTCATTAGACCTCTAATATTTTAATTGGACATTGCATGTAATTAATCAACTTAAATCATAAAATGGAGATATTTATTAATTCCGATATTTGTGTCGTAACAGTCTTGGTTCAATGGATGTTGACCAAATATTCGAATTAATTCTTATTGTTTAAAGGTAAATAAAATTTGAGATAAAATTTTGACAAGTCATAACATCATGTTTAACTGCTTGCATCATGCATAAAGGTGACAGACGGAATTCGAACCATATATTAACGCAGTAATCAGGGTTATTCGATGTTGGTTTAATCTATGGTCTGAGGTATCGCCACCGTTATTAATTAAATGTTCAATTAATTCGAATTCACCAATTTGAAAAAGCCCGTATAATTAAAATCTAAATTCAATCACAAACAATTTAATTAAATTCAATTTAAATTTTGATAATTTCCGTCGATTAAAAGCAACATATATTTTGGTACCGATTTTCGGGCATGATGGGGGTGCTAATCCTTCCCCACAGGTAACCAACTCCCGAACCCACTTTTTTAACGAATCTCTGGTTTTGTGGTGTCCGGCCTCCCTTAGTGGCCGGTGGCGACTCCAAGATTTTTATTTTCAAAAACACAATTTTTAAAGCACTTCCCCACATTTTCAAATATTTTCCAAAAGACGAAAGAAAACCTATTACTCTTTTTTATCTATCTCATCCGAAACTTTAAATTTTTGAATTTCAAAAAGGTTGCTACAGCGACCACACGTGATAAGAGAAAATAATATAATGTAATTTATTACATTTTATTCTTTTGTTTCCTTAATGATTATAACCATACCATGTCTATCACTTTAACCTACCCCACTTCCCCGTTACCACCACAAGTCGCTTCCCTATTCCTCACGCCGCCTACCCCTCCACTTTCTCACTTAGCAAGGTTTTTAGCATTAATTGATGATGTTTCCCTCCATGATAACCCAACCCCTTGTCTTTCCATCTCTTCATCTTCTTCTAGCCCTCACATCCCAGATACTATGCTACCTAATATCCTCTACTTGTAACCCGAAAAAGTTTTAACTTGTCTTCCTCCGCCTCCCCTTTGCAAGAATGGTCCGACAACTCAAGGTAACCCATCATAGCCTACAGCCTCCTCGCCAACAAAGACATACTAGTCCCCCATCTTCTCTATCACTTCTACCATTCCCCGACTCAAACATGGCGGCCTACGATAATACAACTAAAACACCCCTGACCCGGATTAGGAGTAACCCAAATTCAGAAGTGTTATGGAACAAACATTCAGACCAACATACAACATTGAAACAACATATGACAATTTAATACTTCATAAATAGGAATATGAACAGAATTTCAGAATAATTTAAAACTTTTTATAAATTGAATAGGTCTTCAACTTAAATCACATGCAGACAAAATATACATATGTTTAGCAGGGACACTTCAATCTTCAGTCCATAGCTTGAGTTCATAGATTAGGTACTTCAGACCATAACATTATTACTACCAACATGCAATCATGGTAAACATTCAGTCATCATATATAACATAAATTAATCAGCGAATAAACATTCGAGACATTATAGATTATTTACAAAGAGTGTTAGACACGTTTAACTATACTATTTTTACTTAAGATTTAACTCAAATTTACATATCTGAATTTGCAGCATACATACCATCAAAATGATTAATCACTTAAGAGTCTTACGGTCAATAAACAATATATCATATTCAATACACAACAATCACTAGTTTTTAGAATAACAATTATTTTGTTTATACTTTTGAACTTATACATATGACGTGTTTTACTTGATATGTAAGACATCAATCATATAGATTAGAACATGGAGTACTTCATTTTATTTAAAAATAAATGTGTGCACACGTGTGCATACATTTACATATGTACACCTAATCCAACATGCTTCGTATACAAACTTAAATGTCAAACAATCCAACGTATCTTTGAATTACTCAAAACAGTCTCATGTATATTTACTTTATGCAAAACAGTCCACATATCATTGGCTACACAAAACAGTCCAATGTATCTTTAATTTATGCAAAACAGTCCACATATCATTGGTTACGCAAAACAGTCCAATGTATCTTTAATTTATGCAAAACAGTCCACATATGATTGGTTACACAAAACAGTCCAATGTATCTTTAATTTATGCAAAATAGTCCACATAAATGGTAAATTACACAAACAGTCTAGCATGCTTATAATTATTACAAAACAGTCCAATATATTTGTAATTTACACCAAATAGTCCAGCATAATGGTAAATTACACAAACAGTCTAGCATGCTTATAATTATTACAAAACAGTCCAATATATTTGTAATTTACACCCGACAGTCCAGCATAATGGTAAATTACACAAACAGTCCAGCATGCTTATACTTCTTACAAAACAGTCCAATATATTTTTAATTTACACCAAACAGTCCAGCATAGCGTCTCGCAATTAACATATTCGAACCTAATATGAACTCTTAACTTAAAGAATACGCCAATTTCTATAGTAAGCTTATTGCTTATCATACAAGTTTTTTGACCAAGACACTTGTATAATTAGACATTAAATCAACCTTTTTGCATGGCATCTATTATAGTATAAGCAAACATAATTTACTTGTCATTTAAGGCATCAAGGTAATTCTTTAATTTATTTGAACTTTCTTTATTTTATTCTTAAGTTAGCATTCTATTTTCACTAAGTATAAAACATATACCAAGTAAAGTAAGCAATTCATGTCACTCGAGTAACCATATATTTTATTGTTTGGCTTGTAAATCTCATTGATCTATGTTATTGTAAACTAGAGTATTTGATCAAATACAAATACCATAATTCAAAAGAGCTACATGAAGCTTTGAACAGAAAGCTAACTATTGTACTATAAGACGTTCGAAATATTCATTTACTCATGTAGTCAAAATTACTTGGACAACACACATATATATTTACCTATAAGCATTCAAATGAAACTCATATATTTAGTTATGCACTCAATCATAGGCAATATATTTCCTCAAAAGACTATAAAAACCTCAGTTAATTACAATTTACTTGTTATGCACGTTATCGAGGGGATCATTAGTTTATTTTATAAACTTTCATGGTTTCCATCTAATATAGTTACTTGTCACATAAGTTATTAAACAAAACATCTCTTGGACATAAACTTCTTATCATACAAGATACCAAGCTTAATATATTAATTAGTTCACAATTTTCATTATTTAATCTTTACATAGCCTTGAGAATCAAGTAGCCCTAGGTATACGAATCCCCAACCAACTATCACCAACCAAATTTGGTCTTCGAAGTACCGGTCAATCGCTCCTACTATCGCCAAGTGACCACTAAACATCCCTCCTATTCTCGCCAAATAAGGACCATAGTCCAGGACTGTAGTCCACCCCAAACACGAGCTCTATGGACTCTATGGCATGCCAACTATACCTAAGACTGACTCAAGACCAAGGCTTTCACATTTATCATATCTTATTAGCACAGGGTGAGCAGAGCTCCTTATCAAGATATCACATCACATCGTCTGGCTTGTTGCCCTTTTCATATTATAATATATATACACCACGTGTGAATTTCTTCGATCCATTTTTCTCATTCGAAGAGTATCATAGTAAGGATTAACGTCAATAAGTATCATATATGTATATGTATATATAGTTCCCATTGTAAGCTTATTCACAAGTTCACATAAACATATCGTGTCAACATGTAGAATCTTATGTATGTCTCAAACATATATTGTACCTTCAACAAGTATTTTACATATAATAAAGTACTTTTATTAAAGTACTCACCTCAAATCCAAGCTTAATGTGCGGTAATTAAATTAACAGACAATCGACGTAAATTAAAGTAAATAAGGATGCTCAAGATAGTTTCAGTCTATCCTGAGACTTTAAACTACGCTCACAGTTAATCTCTGAGCAACTTAAGATCGTGAGTCAATACACCTTTTTGTTTATCCCACGTTTGCCCTCGTAAGTCCTTAATTCACCAATGTCCACTCGGTCTAAAGGTGAAAGAAAGAAAAGTACAATAGTAATATATTAGAATTGGTCTAACATTCATTTTCATGTATCTACTCAATTTAATCATGCGTTTACAATTTCTTTGCACCAAAACAATCTATTAACATAAGAATTCATATTCGAGCATGCTAGAACAGTCCTGAACCCTACATACATATGTACATGTTTACAAAATAGCTCAATTTATATGTATATACATTTTATTTTTCCTTAAAACAATCCACCTAATCACATACACATACAAACAGGGCAGCCTATTATATATATATATACATTTCTATACATCAAAACTGTCCATCTCTATTATCATACATAGGAACACATTCAAAACAATCTCAAATCCATTTATACATGACCAGCGCATAATTCATGTATTTTCATATGTAATCGTACAGGGCAGCACCTTTAAATTCTATGTCATGTGTTACGGTTTAATTACACATAATTATATTCATACATGCATGCAACACTCACTTAGGGGTTACTCAAACCTCTCTAAAAATAGGGCAGCATCAATTTAATAACTAATTTACTTCCTGTCCATAATTAATTTACAAGAATTGATAGTTCAATTCTGTCCGGCAATGACCAACTTGTAAATCAATCAAATACATATTCCAACCTGGGCAGATTTTACATGTACACATTCAAAACACTTTATTTTCATATCTATTTACAATAGTCCTATTTTCATATCTTTCCTAAGCACTTATATATGAAACAGCCTCTAAACGAATTCTGTCCAACATTGGTTTACCAATTATATTCAAACAACAAATTCACAACGAATTAAGAACCTATTCAAATAGTTCTTACGTTATCCATGATCATTTAAGCTCCACAAACATATAACCTCGAAATACACCAAATTAGTATGGACTTAACATGATTCCCTAACATTTCTAATCATTCTCATGACCTATTAACATATTTATCAAATGTATATAAATTTTTCTCTTGATTATAGAGAAAGAATAAGGTACTTACCTTTCTCCCAAGCTTAATCGAATAGAATTTATGCAAGGATGTGCTTAACTAAGCTTTGAGCAAGCTCTTTCTCCACTCTCTCTTACTTAGGATAATTCTGTTGTTTGCTAGGAGATTGAAGAAGATGATGTCCCAACTTTGGTTATCTTTCTCCACCTAAGCTGTTTCCCCCTTGCCACTAACACATGTCTTACCACATGACACATGTTAAAGTCCTTAGTTAAATTTTTATTTTACATGCAAACTCCTATTTTATCCTAGCATTTGTTTTAGCCCTTTCAAAAATTGCTATCATATCTTTCTTTGCTTCGATTTTGGTCCTTAATTCATTCAATCATAATTGCTAAGGATAAGTTTAATCTAATTGAAACACATTCAAAGTTCTAACTTACTTCTAGGCTATGTTTTGGGATGTCACAATTTTCCTCCCCTAAAAGAAAATTCATCCTCGAATTTTTTTGAGGAAAGGATGAGGATATTGGTCCTTCATAACCGTTTACGGTTGTCAAATAACTTCTTTGACCTTATGATTTCTCCTTAATATCTAGACAAAAGAGAATCGACTTGTTACGAAGTCTTTTAACTTCACGATCTAGAATTTGGACTGACTCGTGAAGGAAGATCTCATCTTATAACAATCTATTTAGGCAAAACACTCATCAGCCGGACTCTCTATGTCCTGACCTTAACGTATCTCATACGTTTCTAAAGGCTAATCACGCATAAAAGAGAGCTTGTATCAGACATAGATCATAAGTACTTATCAAATTTAACTCTTAGGTGGCACATTAACATATTGGTGATGCAACGAGTTCCGGTTTAGTCCGAGAATCGGCTAAACTTATGCTCTAATACCAAAATTAAAACACCCCTAACCCGACTTAGGAGTAACCCGAATTAGGAAGTGTTGCGGAACAAACATTCAGACCAATATACAACATTGAAACAACATATGACAATTTAATATTTCACAAATAGGCATATGAACAGAATTTTAGAATAATTTAGAACTTTTTATAAATTGAATAGGTCTTCAACTTAAATCACATGCAGACAAAATATACATATGTTTAGCAGGGACACTTCAATCTTCAGTCCATAGCTTGAGTTCATAGATTAGGTACTTCAGACCATAACTTTATTACTACCTACATGCAATCATGGTAAACATTCAGTCATCATATATAACATAAATTAATCAGCGAGTAATCATTCGAGACATTATAGATTATTTACAAAGAGTGTTAGACACTTTTAACTATACTACTTTTACTTAAAGATTTAACTCAAATTTACATATCTAAATTTGGAACATACATACCATCAAAATGATTAATCACTTAAGAGTCCTGTAGTCAATAAACAATATATCATATTCAATACACAACAATCACTAGTTTTTAGCATAACAATTATTTTGTTTATACTTTTGAACTTATTCAAGTTATAATGTGTCCTACCAAATCATTCATGATCCCATACCATTAAGGTATCATAAATCACGTGATTTCTAGGATGGGTAAACATTTAAATATATATAACTCTAGCATGACTCAGCTATCAAGTAACTACTAAATCTTGCGAACTGTTAAATCATATGCAGCAAGCAATCACAAATAAATAATAATAAAGGCCCATTACAAACTTGAATGCTTATTAGATTTATATACATGATAAGATGCAAAAGAAATCTAAATACTCAATGCGTGCTTAACCACTATGTGCCACCAAATAGGAGTACACTAAGGAATTACAAACATACATCTTGGTTCTTGTGATCTAGTCCAAACTCTCAAGAATATCGAAGGCAAGATTACCTTGAAATGTTAGAAAGAAAAGGGTAAGCAATGGCTTAGTGAGGTAGTTCATATAATCCCAGTAAGAATTAACAACTCTATCCATAACTCTATACTTTCTTAGAATCTAACAGGAATAGGTAGTATCAAGCTTTACTAATATCAAACCCATCTTAAGCACAAAGCTCGAACATGGCAATAACAATTTCAACTTATAGCACTTTAACGTGTTTTACTTGATATGTAAGACATCAGTCATATAGATTAGAACATGGATTACTTCATTTTATTTACAAACAAATCAAATGCACACGTATACATACATTTACATATGTACACCTAATCCAACATGCTTCGTATACAAACTTAAATGTCAAACAGTCCAACGTATCTTGGAATTACTCAACACAGTCCCATGTGTCTTTACTTTATGCAAAACAGTCCACATATCATTGGCTACACAAAACAGTCTAATGTATCTTTAATTTATGCAAAATAGTCCACATATCATTGGTTACACAAAACAGTCCAATGTATCTTTAATTTATGCAAAACAGTCCACATATCATTGGTTACACAAAACAGTCCAATGTATCTTTAATTTATGCAAAACAGTCCACATAATGGTAAATTACACAAACAGTCTAGCATGCTTATAATTATTACAAAACAGTCCAATATATTTGTAATTTACACCAAACAGTCCAGCATAGTGGTAAATTACACAAACAATCCAGCGTGCTTATAATTATTACAAAACAGTCCAATATGTTTGTAATTTACACAAAACAGTCCAGGATAATGGTAAATTACACAAATAATCCAGCATGCTTAGAATTCTTACAAAACAGTCCAATATATTTGTAATTTACACCAAACAGTCCAGCATAGCATCTCACAATTAACATATTCGAACCTAATATGAACTCTTAACTTAAAGAATACATCAATTTCTATAGTAAGCTTATTGCTTATCATACAATTTTTTAGACCAAGACACTTGTATAATTAGACATTAAATCTACCTTTTTGCATGGCATCTATTATTTTATAAGCAAACATAATTTACTTGTCATTTAAGGCATCAAGGTAATTCTTTAATTTATTTGAACTTTCTTTATTTTATCCTTAAGGTAGCATTCTATTTTCACTAAGTATAAAACATATACCAAGTTAAGTAAGCAATTCTTGTCATTCGAGTAACCATATATTTTATTGTTTAGCTTGTAAATCTCATTCATCTATGTTATTGTAAGCTAGAGTATTTGATCAAATACAAATACCATAATTCAAAAGATTTTACATGAAGCTTTAAATAGAAAGCTAACTATTGTTCTATAAGACGTTCGAAATATTCATTTACTCATGTAGTCATAATTACTTGGACAACACACATATATATTTACCTATAAGCATTCAAATGAAACTCATATATTTAGTTATGCACTCTATCATAGCCAATATATTTCCTCAAAAGACTATAAAAACCTCAATTAATTATAATTTACTTGTTATGCACGTTATCGAGGAGATCATTAGTTTATTTTATAAACTTTCATGGTTTTCGTCTAATATAGTTACTTGTCACATAAGTTATTAAACAAAACATCTCATAGACAGAAACTTCTTATCATTCAACATACCAAGCTTAATCCATTAATTAGTTAACAATTTTCATTATTTAATCTTTACATAGCCTTGAGAATCAAGTAGCCTAGGTATACGAATCCCCAACCAACTGTTGCCAATCAAATTTGGTTCTCGAAGTACCGGTCAATCCCTCCTACTGTCGCCAAGTGACCACTAAACATCCCTCCTACTGTCGCCAAATAAGGACCATAGTCCAGGACCGTAATCCACCCCAAACACGAGCTCTATGGATTCTATGGCATGCCAACTATACCTACGAATGACTCAAGACCAAGGCTTTCACATTTATCATATCTTATTAGCACGGGGTAAGCAAAGCTCCTTATCAAGATATCGCATCACATAGTCTGGCTTATTGCCCTTTTCATATTATCATATATATTCACCACATGTGAATTTCTCCTTGGTTCATTTCTCTCATTCGAAGAGTATCATAGTAAGGATTAACATCAATAAGTATCATATATATATATATATGTGTGTATATATAGTTCCCATTGTATGCTTATTCACAAGTTCACATAATCATATCGTGTCAAGCATGTAGAATTTTATGTATGTCTCAAACATATATCGTACCTTCATCAAGTATTTCACATATAATAAAGTACTTTTATTAAATAACTCGCCTTGAATCCAAGCTCAATGTGCGTTATTAATTAAATTAACAGACAATCAACGTAAATTAAAGCAAATAATGATGCTCGGGATAGTTTCAGTCTATCCCGAGACTTTAAACTACACTCACAGTTAATCTCCGAGCAACTTAAAATCACGAGTCAATACACCCTTTTTGTTTATCCTACGTTTGCCCCTCGTTAGTCCTTAATTCACCAATGTCCGCTCGGCCTAAAGGTGAAAGAAAGAAAAATTCAATAGTAATATATTAGAATTGCTCTAACATTCCATTTCTTGTAGCTACTCAATTTAATCACGCGTTTACAATTTCTTTACACCAAAACAATCTATTAACATAAGAATTCATATTCGAGCATGCTAGAACAGTCCTGAACCCTGCATACATATGCACATGTATACAAAATAGCTCAATTTACATGTATATACATTTTATTTTTCCTTAAAAGAATCTAATTAACCACATACACATACAAACATGGTAGCCTATTATATATATATACATTTCTATACATCAAAACTGTCCATCTCTATTATCATACATAGGAATACATTCAAAACAATCTCAAATCCATTTATGCATGACTAGGGCAGTCCATAATTCATGTATTTTCATATGTAATCGTACAGGGCAGCACACCTAAATTCTACGTCATGTGTTACGGTCCAATTTACACATAATTATATTCATACATGCATGTAACACTCACTTAGGAGTTACTCAAACCTCTCTAAAAATAGGGCAGCATCAATTTAATCACTAATTTACTTCATGTCCATAATTAATTTACAAGAATTGATAGTTCAATTCTGTCCGGCAATGACCAACTTGTAAATCAATCAAATACATATACCAACCTGGGCAGATTTTACATGTACAAATTCAAAACACTTTATTTTCACATCTATTTATAACAATCCTATTTTTCATATTTTTCCTAACCACTTATATATGAAACAACTTCTAAACGAATTCTGTCCAACATTGGTTTACCAATTATATTCAAACACCAAATTCATAATGAATTAAGAACCTATTCAAATAGCTCTTACGTTATCCATGATCATTTAAGCTCCACGAACATATAACCTCGAAATACGCCAAATTAGTATGGACTTAACATGATTCCCTAACATTTCTAATCATTCTCATGACCTATTAACATATCTATCAAAAGTATATAAATTTTTCTCTTGATTATAGGGAAAGAATAAGGTAGTTACCTTTCTCCCAAGCTTAACCAAATAGAATTTATGCAAGGATGTGCTTAACTAAGCTTTGAGCAAGCTCTTTCTCCACTCTCTCTTACTTAGGATAATTCGGTTCTTTGCTAGGAGATTGAAGAAGATGATGTCCCAACTTTGGTTATCTTTCTCGACCTAAGCCATTTCCCCCTTGCCACTAACACATGTCTTACCACATGACACATGTTAAAGTCCTTAGTTAAATTTTTATCTTACATGCAAACTCCTATTTTATCCTAGCATTTGTTTTAGCCCTTTCAAAAATTGTTATCAAATCTTTCTTTGCTTCAATTTTGGTCCTTAATTCATTCAATCATAATTGCTAAAGATAACTTTAATCTAATTGAAACACATTCAAAGTTCTAACTTACTTCTAGGCTATGTTTTGGGATGTCACAACAACCCTTACGAAGATTGATGATCTTGACTGTCGCCTGTGCTCCTCGGACAACCCATTCAATCGTCATTACAGACACATATGTTGCCAAGAACTAATCTTGGATGAGGGAATAGAGTTCACCCCAAACTACCACTACAATTTTGACGCTGCCATACGCGTAGTCATAACCATACAGGGTTATGAGGACTTCATTCGCCAATCAAGACCGGTAAATGTCAATTGGGTGCAAGAGTTTTACACTCACTAGGGAACGAAGGAGTGTATGTCCGAAGAAACATGGTGGATTGCTCAGCGCTCCTAATTTCTTGCCACTACAACCTGAGGGTCATTAGTGGCAACCATAATGACTTTGTGGCCAATGCTACTGATGAGATCACCACCCATGTTCTAAGCAACCTTTGTGTCCCTATAATCACTTGGTTACATACGGAGTCGAACGCCAGGGTGATGGCATGGGAGCAACTCAAACTGGACTTCAAGTTTTAGATGTATTTCATCAACAATCGCATACTACCAACTCACAATCATTCTACTATCTTACACCGATGATTGATGCTCCTCCACTCCCTGATAAACAGACGACAACTTAATCTGTTCATAATGATCCATGAGTTGATCATGGCGAGGGTGACCTATTGGGAAACGCCGGTACACCCCATGGCACAACGGAAAAATTATCTGACGTATTTCGCCAGTGATCCATATACGAGGAACGAATCTAAGGTGAAAAAGGATGAAACGTTACCTTAAATAAATTTGAAAAATCGCAGGGAGTTAGGAGAATACAATTCTTCTAGCACGATATCCAATCCAAGTCGTCACAACAGTGTTTCAACCTCTACTCAGTCCACCCAAATGAAACGAACAATATTTTACTTCTCTAACTGTTAGAGAGTTTTTTTGCAAAAGGCATATTTTGGCTGCTAGAACTTATGCCTTTATATAGCATTCAAAAACCTAATTCTAATTAAATTCAAATTCATTAAATATACAATATATTTAACCGAATATAATTAAATATGTAGAATCTGATTCTACTTTAATTAGGTTTTTTAGAGATATATATATTAATAGTATTTAATAGTTACAATAATTTTCTAGTATTAAAATATATAAACAAGATTATCTATAATTACAATAATTATAATAATCTTAGTTTTTTACTTATTACGTGTACAACAAGTTTGTACACATGCTATCCAGTCGATATTTGTTCGTTTCAATCATAGGGTGTCACCCTTGTATGTTCATGTAACATTAGTAGTAATATCTAGAACAATTCTAATATTACAAGCAATGAGTGGCATCTAGCAATGCATCATTGCTACCTAAGTTACAGGAAGTCGTGGTTCGACATAACCTTCGTGATTAACTCTTTTCATATATTACATCCTTTTGTCCTCATATCTAGATCAGACACGAGTCATGGAATAGTCACACTTGTATAGTCCATCTAATATTTATTGATATCTTGAGTAGACTATTATAAACGAATAACTATGATATCTCATATCAATTTATTCGAGCATGGCCATGCATTTTCTAGTCTGACTCAATCAAGTGGTCTATGATATTACTCCTATTATGTAGAAGGGACAAATCCTATCTTGATCAACCATATTCTGCTACATAGATTGCGACATATCCAATATTAGTCTTTATAGTATAGTCAGTTACAACACACGTTTGACCACATCAAAATATGTCACTCACGATGTTGAAATAATGATGATCTAAAGTCTGAGGATCATACATGTAGTTATCACTATGAGCAATGTTGTGACTGTCACATAATAATCCAAGAAACATACTCATAGCGGGTCAGTCCAATATGTCATTCTCTAACACATACATATGTATTGATTTTGACATCTTAATGTCAATGACAACACTTTGTCATCAATCAACTACATATTAGTCTTAATATATTATTGTTGTCCATGCCCACAATAATACTCGACTAAGGACATTCAAGAATAACTATATTATTCTAAGGACTTTATTATAATTCAGTTTATTTATAAATGCACAGAATAAGGCTGAAAATAATAATGGCTTTATATTAATAAACATGATAAAATAAGTATGTCTTTTACAACCATCTCATGATTGGTCTTTGGGCATACTCCAACATGACCTCGAGAAAATGTACAAGGACTTGCCTTTCCCTAATCTTATCACAATATCAGAGGGCTGGAGTAGACGAATAGGGATATGATCAGATTCTTGAGCGCCTAACAAGTTGGTTCCTTTACCAAGTGCAAGCCACAAACGACCTTGGAGGCTGTGCCAACACATCTGCCACTCCTGCTCAGGACCTTAACCATTCTATTCAAGAGGCCATCTCCAGCTTTCTAGAGCCTTATTTCCAATATGTCCAAGCAAGGGACATAGATGAGTGATTGCTCTTCAATGATCTCATTCTGAAATCATCGGTGGAGTACCCATTGTTGCCTCTCTAACTTCTCTCCATCCTTATTGTCGTTGCCGCAACTGCACCACCCATTTAGCAGTAAGCGCATGCTGCCAGTCCACCCTCCACCATGCCACACAAAAGGGGGCCACCAGATACTATTGGTGGTGATTCTGCCAAGAAGACAAAGTCCTCATGGGACAAAGGAAAGAGCATTTTCATCTGGGAACCTTCTCCCCAGTAACTTCATGGGTTAGTTTTTCTTTACATTTTTTGTTTTTCATATAGCATTTGCATATTTTTTTGCATTGGGAACAATGCTTCTCTCAAGTTTGGGGGAGAACTATCTCATGTATTTATTAGGTTAAATTTAGGTTTTTTTTTAAATAGTCTATAAATAGCCATGTTGTTTTCAAAGGTTCCCTTTGCAATGGTTCTATTGATTTTAAGTTTGTAACCTCCTCGACCTGGCCTAGTCGCAAGACCGACCGAGTGAGCTACATTGGGTTTACCGAGGTAAACCATAAAGAAAAAATTGAAACATTACCATTTTCTTTTATCTTGTATAGATACAAAATCATTAACCTTTATGTTCATACTATCATCAGGTGAAAACTCAACTCAATCGGGCATCGATTTGACATCCAATCGACTCAATTGCAATTTAAGGACCAAATTGCAATTTGATCAAACTGCAGAGACTTAGTACATTTTTAAGTTACCAACCTTTAATTAAGCAGGTTTCATGTTCTCATGTCGAAGATCAGCTCGATCCGAACATTCAAACTCATTCAATTGCATCCACAACATTCAGGGACCAAAACGCAAGAAAACAGAACTTCACTTCCATGACATTAACTTCACTTTACTTCCACAACATTCCGTTTCGATACACTGCAACCCATTTCGGTACGCCTAGCTGGCAGTACATATTTACTTGACATCTGTACCGATACAGTATGGTAGGGTTTTGGTACGCGGGTTTTGTCTCAAAAAGCATATTCCAGTAAAGAAAATTCGTACCGGTACACCCAAGCCCGTATCAAAATGCCCTGCTTGATTTTTCCTAGCCATACCGATACGGTACCCTACGTATTGGTACGCTTGGGCCTGTAATGTCACATTTAGCTAGTTTAACAAGCTCCTAGCCTATCCATAACACCCTAACATGCTTCTAACATACATCCAACACAATTAGGAAACAAAACACTGCATATCAACACAATTTCAACACCAATTCACATCATTTTGCATCAAACATAAATCTATAGGCATGCAACCTAGAAACCATTCAAGTAAAACATGAAACTCCAAACCATCACCAAAACCAAACCATAAATGCCATTTACAACTTTAGAGCAACCAAACAAACTTGCTCAAATAGGGAGTTTATCAAAACATCTCCCAAAACCAAAACGAGTACCCCATTGCCTTTATTACTTATAGTCTAATCCAAACATACTTTGGTAAACAAGTCTTGCTAGGATCCCTTGCTCCTTGCTGCCCCCAAAGTTATCAATTCTCTGTATTGATGGACAATAAGAGCGTAAGCACACAAGGCTTAGTGAGGAGTACTTACAAACAAAACACCATCAATGCATTTAAAATCATATCTTAACAACTCATTGAAATCCCATTTCAAAATCGTGTTTCAACGATATTTAAAACATCATCATGCATTTTAACCATGCACTTAACATCTTTAAAACCAGCATATTAAACCGTATGCAACATGTATCATTAACCAACAGCAAGTCCTATTGCTCAACCTCAATTTAAACATTCCCATGCATAAAACCATATGCAAAGCTTAAAGAGTAAACATGTATAAATTACATTATACAACATAAACTTTCCAATGATACATCAACAATTATATTGGCTTACAAGTGATCATTAAACAAGTCCATTACCAAAAAGTTCATCAGATACACAGATTCAACAAGTGTTCAACCAACACTTCAAGCCATCTCAACCGAAATAGCGATACAATAACAATCGCGGTACATTACTAACCGGGTACACCTTTCAACCCACGGGGATACCAACCCCAATCATCGGTTAAACGCTTAATCCACTAACAGGAGTCTACAGTACTATTTAACCCCTCTACTGTTATGGTACTCTGATAGAGTTTTCGGACACGGATCTAACCCTTCAACATCCAAGGCGTCTTATTATAGTGCACTCAATCCTATGGCCAACCAACTATATCCGATAACAATTTTAAAACAACATCACTTGCCAGTATAATTAACCATTTAGCCTTTACCTCACTGTTTTTAACAAGCATTAACCAACCATTTATCCAAAGCAACAACCATGCTTTAAACCACAAGTATAAACCATATACTTACAAGGATCACTTACCATGTGCATCCTTCAGCATTTCATGCTTAAAAATAGTATATCAAATACTTTAAGTTATGTTTAAACAGTAGGTAACATGTAAATCAAAACAAGTGCATAAAACTATTTAACACTAGCATGGCCCAGAGAGAGAAACCACTTATACTTACTTCCGAGTTTAAACCAGCGTACCAAGCTAAGTTTAAACTCCCATAAGCCACCTTTAAAACATTCCAAAGCTGAAGTCCACGTTCTCATTCACCGATATGCGAAGCCTTGATTTGCAGACATGAAATTAAGCGTCCGAAGCCTTCAATGCTACACCGTTCGCTTCCAAAACAACCTCCCCTATTTAAACCACATAACAACAGAGGATTAATGCATCTTCATGCATTTACAACATAGCAACAACAGATCCTCACGAATTCTTGCATTCAATTCACAATTACCCAACCACAACACCGAAAACCTCAATTAATCCCTTCCAAACACAACCCAGCCACAACCTAACAATCTAACACCGCTTTTATCATCAATTAACATCTAGAAACAAAATCAAATCAACCTAACACCTTCAGCAAACACATAGCCACCATAACACCTCAAAAACATAACCCTAGCAACCTATACAATTAGAAATACAAGAGTTTCGGTATTACATTGATAAAATCAACATCATTAAACATCCAAAATATGTTTAAAGACAATTCATAACACTGGAAATCAGATTCAATTCAAATCTTTCATCATCTCATCAATTTTACCCGATTAAATCTATATAAAAAACACAAAATCATATTATAAACCATAAATCAAGGATCAAATACTTGGGAATATCAATAAAGAACCAGTTAATAGAGGATATCATGGACCTTACCCATGTTATATGATTTCTCCCTCAATTGGCTTGTTTAAAGCTAAGAAAACATAAGATTTCAATGAGATTTTGTAAAACAAAGTTAAAGAATCAAGTTAGAATCAATAATCTGAGTGAAAAGAATCTCTCACCTCTGGATTTTGATGAAATTCTGAGTGTTTGGCAGAAAAAAGTTGAGAGAAAAGGTTTAGGAAAAAGTTACGTAAATTTTCTTTAAAAGTAAATAACTAACTTAGTTATTTTAATCCCTCTTAATCCCCCTTTAAAATACATGCTTAAAATGATTTAATTGAAGGGAGAAACCACCAGAAAAAACTTGGTAATTTAGCTCCTTAAGGATTCTAAGAATTTGACCCTTTTCATTTTAGTTACTTTAAAACAGTTTTCAAAAATCGCATTTTGGTCACTAACCAGAATGCCACATTTCCAAATTCCATTTTCCAAAATTGATTCCACCAAAAATCAATATATATTAAAAGATGATTTTTAACTATTTTCCACATTTTTATCTTATCAAAAAATATACGGTCCCGAATCCAACTCGAATCTCTAACCCGGTCCACCGGACCGTCTAATAAACCTCAAAATCGCCAAGCCCTAAAACTGGGGCGTTACAAAGTTGTTGCTATATTAATAATGATATCCTATGATGAATCTATGCTTAATGTTTTGAAATGTGCTAAGAGCTTTCATGTTTTGAGCTTAGGGTTGAAACTGCTGTAGCTTTTACTCACATGTTGCATGCTTTCTAAAAACTCAAGAAGCCTTAGGGAAATTCTAGGTCGACTCTTTGATTCCAAAGCATAATTTGTTGTTAATGAACTGAATGCTCAATGTAGCAATAAATGGCTTAATTAAACTATCAGATAAATTGAGAAAATAATGAAAATTAATTGAAAACTTGATGCCATAGGCAAACTGTTGAGGGACACTCTTCTATGCATCTTGCTAGCTTAGTACACTAGGTGAGTTGTGCTTGCTCCAATTAACTTTCCCTAGTAGGAACGATATTACTAGCATAAGAGTGAATGAAAGTCTTCACAGGATGACTCTGCTCGTAGGGCTCAGGGATAGGCTATTTGCTCCACTTCATCTTCAGGCCTGAAAAGTAACTGTGATAAGCTGAAGCCCAGTGATAAAGTTTAATAAGCTTTAAAAGAATTAAGGGAGTATAATATTGTGCTTAAGAGAAAAAGAAAATGCTAAGGCAATAAAAGAGAGCAATCCTTAAATTTTTCTAAGGCCATTAAGTGATGATTGCATGCAACACAACACTCACTGCACCTATAGTAGAATTGATCCTTGGAACAAAACTGTGAGCTCTGATGCATTGCATTTCTTTAAAATAGCTGGGGATTGGTGTAACACCCTTAGCGTATACTCGCAGTACGAATACACATTAAGGATGTCACAATATTATTTACAGAGTTCTAGACTTGTAATATTTTTAAAACATCAGACATAAAACTAGTTTATAAAATAACCCTTTCTCGACTTTTGAAATATTCGTAGACTATTTGCAGATTTCTAGTTTTGACACTGAATTAGTTTATAAATCATATTAGTCAGTTATTAAAATAAGTATATAACTCAGGGTGAAAACTAGGTACACTGCTTGGGCTCTTTCTTGAATTTAAAATCGTTACTCTATAAACGATAAATAAAATTTTACCCGATTAAATATCTTTACCAATAATTTTTTAACCATAAGAATAATTCATATTTCCACGGTTAATCCTTTATACTATCTTAAACTAATTTATCACATTACTAGTACCTTATCATGTTCTTATTTATTTACGTTTTTTTTAACTGGCTATTTATCTGACTCTTAATCAAACCCATGCCTTTAAAACAACTAACAAATAAATAGATACATGCCCACTAGAGAATATCATAAATTAGAATGTCTTACTGATGTTTGCCAAATTGCAGCTTGATTAACATGCTTGACTCCTCTTCTGGTAAGTTTCCAATAACCTACGTGTGAAACAACATACGCTAAGTATTCACTTAGTGAGGCAAAGCATATAAGGTTATCAAATAACTGACATGAACATAATTCAAGGCTTATTTTTATATCTAGTTTATCTAAGTATAACTGATAAATTACTTGTAATAAGTTCATCATGTTTACTTGACATATTCAACATGCTTCTCATATCATAATATAACTAGTTTTTATGGCATTTCATAGCAAACTTTATCATAATTCTAATTCTTTGCCTAACATATCAAACAAAGAAATACAGGTATTACTGAGCATAACATAACTGGGAAAATACTAATCTTATAGAAAATACAAAGATATACAGATAATACGGAGAACATGTTATTTCTCTTACTCAGAACCAAAACTTTGCAGAAAACTTAGTACATAACAAAAATTGCCAAGCTCACTAGCTCGATTACCTGCACTTTTATTAATCTTTTAAATTTGCCCAAAGTATAGTTTTTGAGACCTTAGGTACACGAGTCATCTGAATAAGACACTAGAGTGTTTAACGTGAACATGTAAATGAGTACGTACTCGAGGATGCTCTTTGCTCCTCATAAAAGCACCTCGTTAGTGCCATTAGCACTATAGGCGTGGATCCCTAGGGTGCACACCAAGCTCTTGGGTCCCCAAGGTGTATGTGACACCATCGTAGTCACAAAAACATGTAATCATATCATAACTTGAGTGATACGGCTACTAAGGAATCTATGGCATGCCATCTATACCAAAGACTCCCACTTTGTAATACTTGGGCATACATATATATGTATATCATGATCAAAAGTTATCATATCAGATGTCATCAATAAATCATAATGGTAGTTCATAACCCAAATAATATCAGGTATACTATAACAAAGATATCTATCAGAGCATTGACAATGTATTATACATATTACTTTCTCTTACCATATTCAAATAACATATCAGTTATAATGACTCTAATAACATTTCAAGATAAGTTCTCTTACTTGAAATAGTATGTTATTCAACCTATATTAGCTTATTTATTAAGAATAATTTTCTAGTCAGTGATCATGTATCAAACATGTCACTTTTTCTTAATTTTTTATGAACATAACATATCATGAATAATTCTTTATTCATATGTAGGAACATTGTCCCCACATTGCTCACCATATTACTTACCACATTTAAATAGTAGAACATAACATCAACATATATCATATCATGCATTCATAAATAAGGTTGGCTTATCGCAAGCGTCCCTTTATCACATGCATAATTAAGTAACAATTAAGGCACTCACTTTGGCCACTTAACTTAATGCCTCACTAAGTCCTAGTTCGATCCTTTATTTCATAGTACCTCGAACCTTCTTTGATTCGGACTTGACTTCATTAATCACATGAATTTAATAAAGTATTTGTTAGATTCAAATCTAACAATACCTTAAACATGTTGTTTCATGTAATCATTCGAATATAAAATTTCCAATTATTTTCCTTTCTTCTTTGTTCTGTTCAAAAACTCATTATGGCCCTTAGTGACCAATTTGAACTTCCAATAATTCTTCTGAGCTTCCTAACTAACATTTAAATAAAAAATGTTTCAAATTCCATTTTCTGACAGCTTGCGCTACCTTTAAAGATTTACTTATAAAGAGTATAATTCATACTGGATCTTAATTTCCTTTTTACCGTAGAAACTAGATTTGATAACGGTTTTAACGGTATAAGCTACATAAATTAATAAAATCTACAAAAATTATGAAAATTCCTTACATTCACGTCACAGAGCTGTCCAGGAAGAAACTGCTCTGTAATTTTTTTTACCTTCATTCGATTAAAAATTCATATCTTCTAACTCGAAACTCAAAATCAGTTTTCGTTTGTTGGAAACGAAACTAGACTAACAAATCTTTACAACGGTGTAAAATTCATCATCTAACCATTTTTTTAGAATTTATGGTGAATTTTTAAACTTACTACCATAATTCAAATTCCAACATAAGTTTCCATAAATAACTTCTAATTTACACTAACTTCTCCCTATTTCTCTACTTGTCAATTTAGTCCCATCACTTTACTTCAAATGACCATAATAAATCTTGTATTCATATGTTCTCTTTACATCCTTCATCAAAATAGGCTTAAACCTTTACTTCTCTAATATTTTTCTTGATTTGTCGAGATGGTCACCAAATTTCAAGTATAAGGATTCAAGCTTCTTAATTTTGCAAATTAGTCCTCAAATCAACATTACTACCTTAATTCCATCATTTGAACTAAAAACCAGATTTACTCCTTTTACACATCCTCTTTGCCAAATAGACCATTCAAGTTTGACAAATTGTCAAATGGTCACTAATGTGATTAATCGTCGGTTTAGCATTCTAACTTCATTTTCATGTCTCTTATATCATTAACAACATAAATACACATCAAATTCATAAAAATCAGATCTGGTCCCTTAATTTGAAGCTTGCCAAAATGGTCCCTATGTATTTAACTTAGGGTTTTGCTTCCAAACAATAAATCAAGCTTACTAGATCATTAATCCAACATCACAAACCCTAACTTAGACTTGAATCCATAAACCCTATTCTTCTCTATACAAACCAAAATATGTAGGTTTTAAATCCCAACTCAATAACATGATTCTAACATCATACATGCATGATTCTAATTTAAAATCAACCATGTATTCATAGAATCATAAAAGCCCCAATTTGTTCATAAACCCTAATTTCTTCCTCGTATCAAATCTCATCAACCAAGCAAGTATTCTATGAATTATTTACATAAAAAAGATAGAGCTATAAGAGTAGAACAACTTTGTAGTTCGAAAGATTACCTAAAATTGAGATTCGGGGCTTAAATCGAACTTGGAATTTTTTTCTTCTTTCCTCTTCTTCTTCTTCTTCTCTTCACCAGGGTTTTGGAGAGTATTTTTCTGATAATACCTTCATATTTCATGTATTTATGACACTTTTATTATGAAAAAAATGAAATTTTAATTTAATAAATTGCATTTTCCAAAAATACCCTCCAACTAGATCTATATTTCTAATTTGCCATTTTGTAACATTCCATCTAGACTTATTTGGATTCTAATGAGCCACTATTCATCAATAAAAGAAATCTCAAAATTCCTTCCATGTCCCTTTTGGGAGAAATGACCAAAATGCCCTTTATCGATCAACTTATTCACAAAATTGCCATTCCATGTCATTTCAATCGATTTAAATTTTTCCCAACCTTTTTAACATCCAAATATCCATAAAATGATATTTTATGACTCTTCTAAGGTTCATGAAACTATCTCTAAAATTTTAGCTCAATTTGATTTGCCGATAATTACTTAGGACTTTTACAACGATTTCTCGATAATCGAATTATCGAATTGAATCCGTGACTTCATATTTATAAATTTTAGGATTCGATATTAATATATTATTCCATCATCTAATAAAATTTCATGTATTTCCACTCATCCATACAGATATGGGACCTTCCAGATGGTCATCCATCCTAAGGCCTGAGCACGTTTAACTACGAAGATCGATCAAAATTTGGTATCTTGAACTGTATTTTTCTTCCTAAAACTTATATCAAATTTCGTATCATATCCTGTCTTATCCATATACAAAATAAAAATAATGACTGAATAATTTTCTTTATTCGAGTCATATATCCTGGCATTACCTAATTATTCGACTGAGAATAACTTTTTACATAATTCTCGTATTGGAATCCGGGTGATGCCAAAATATGCAATCTAACCCGGTCTATCCATTCATGGAATAAAAATTCTTAATGGTAAAATTCTTCATTAGGGGCTCACACTTTTTCTATATTTATACTTTAGAAACCAACTTTTGAAAAGCTATCATTTTGGTCACTAAATTTTAAACTTCAATTCCCATTCCAATTTTCCTCGGATTTCAACCAAACTTTGCAAGTACCTAATTAGCTTTCCCTCTATCATTTGATGCTTTTAAATCTCAGAAATTCCTTTTCCATAACCCATAATCGAAGAAAACCTAACTTTTGCATTTTTGTCATTTTGGTCACTAAGTTAGCTTTTAAGCTACTAACTTAGTAACAAATGACCTTAATACTATTTAACAAAATTTTGGGGTGTTACAATTCTCTCCCCTTTAAGAAAAATTGTCCTCGAATTTGCAACTCATATATGATCCATTGTTACAAGTACTACTTCAATTTTGCCTTGATCCTTCTAGTAACTTCTTTTATCTTACATTTCCTTGAGAAAACCACTATTAATGAAATCTTCTGATTTCTTAATTATTGGTCTCTATTAACAAAGTTTGATATCCATTCAGAGAAGGTTTGATTTACCTTCTCACTTGTACAAAATATCTTGAGAGATACCCTCTTATTACTTAGCTACTCTTAGTATCATATGTCAATTTAGCCATTGGCAAATATTTCTAATCTGTCTTCCAAAGTTTGAGTAATCCATTCCAACTGTCCACCAATTTGTGGAGGAAGAACGATACGAAATCTTAATTCAATATTCCAAACCTCATGTAAATACTTCATAATTCGTGGAATAATCTTTTGACCTTTATTGGATACAATAAGTACCATGACACCATGTAGTTCTGATTATCTCTTCTTAAAATACATGTCTATACACTTATTTAGCTTTACAAGCTGAGATAAAATGCGCAGATTTAATCTAACTGTCCACAATCACCCAGATTGAATTCTTTCAGTTCAGATTTACTAGCAATCCTCTTACGAAATCCATTGTACTTATTTATGTATTCCTACAAATCCAAGAAGTACATAGTACCCCGTGCTGTCTCTTTCTAATTAAATTTACAACTCTTGATACTCTTGTTTATTTCCATGATGTATGATTAAAAGACTACATTGATCTTATGTGAATAGCTTTCTTTTCAAGTCACTGTCACTAGAAATATAAATTCTTCTTTATTAATATCAGTAACCATCAATCTCAATCTCATATCCTGATTTTCATCTGATTCATTTTGCTTTTCATCAATCATTCTTTCTTTACTGGGTTAAGTATAATTCTCGTCTAATAGCTTCCTACTACTAAGTTTTCCAACTTTCTTTCTCATAACTCAATCAATGTTCTCTTATAGAGTGTCGTAGTCACTTATTCTACGCTCGGATAAACATCAATACAAACTATATTTTTCTAGTCCAGAAGAATTCCTAACACTTGTCCATAAACATTTCAAAAAAATCTCAAATAGTTGAAACGTCTTCTATTAAATACACACCACCTTTACTACATAGCTTTCTTTGACTAAACTTGAGCAATTAATTCTTCAAAAAAAAATTAAACATGTCTTCTTATATTCACATCCATCTCATGTACAAATAACCAATTCATCTTGAATATAATATCATATTCTCAAAATGGTAACTTTATAGAAATTTCCATAATTCAATCACTTAGTTCATTAAAGAACATCTCCTATCAATTCGTGTCTCCTAATGCTTATGATTATCATCACTTTATTCTTACTTATTGTTTCTATCGAAATTTCCTGGAAAAGAAGTCGTATCTTATCCAAAATACCCCAACTCTATCTTTATCAAGCTCTGCCACCAATTATTCAGACATAATTAACCTTTTATTTAACTTATTCAGTTCCAACTCATGTGTACAAATAGTATGGATATCTTGAAATCAGATACTACTGAATTATTCCCATCATACACTAATTATTCATATATTCAGTTTTTTTTAGAAAACTACCAGATTACATCTGCAGCCACTACTAACATTACCATATTTGACACTCAAGCATATATATTTCCCAATTAAAGATACTTCTTATTCTTCTTGCTTTTTCATATCTGAATATCTTAATTTATTAAAGATATTCTTAACATCATTTAATCACAAACTTACAGTCCTATGATTGTCTTCTACCTTGAAATGTGATCCCTTACTATCTAAATTTCTTTGTAACTTATGTTGTTATAAACATAAGTGCATATATAGATGTTAAGGACTAACATCTTATAATTACTGCATCAGCTCCTTACAATGCAGATAACTCAACCCAAACTGAAATTGATTACAATACTTTTCTGACTTCATTGTACTCGTTGTGGGTCGTTTCTTGACCTCTGAGATTCGTCGATTAACGAAATTCGATAGTGTCTTACTTTCCTTACTATAATATTATTCTATATTATGCTAATGAGGAGCAGCTTCAAGTCATACAATCAACCCATCAGCAATATGACATCCTAGGGGCATGTATTTACTGACAAACTTATAACAAACTCGGTTTAGCATCCAAAATCGGCTAAACCTGTAGCTCTAATACCACTAAATGTAACACCCTTAATGTATACTCGTAGTACGAATACACATTAAGGATGTCACAATATTATTTAACAGAGTTCTAGACTTATAAACTTTTTTTAAAACATCTGACACAAAACTGGTTTATAAAATAACCCTTTCTCGACTTTTAAAGTATACATAGCCTATTTGCAAATTGCTAGTTTTGACCCTGAATTGGTTTATAAATCATATTAATCAATTATTAAAATAAGTATATAACTCAGGGTGAAAACTAGGTACACTTCCTAGGATCTTTCTTGAATTTAAAAAAGTTACGCTATAAACGATAAATAAAATTTTACCCGATTAAATATCTTTACCGATAATTCTTTAACCATACGAATAATTCATATTTCCATGGTTAATCCTTTATACTATCTTAAACTAATTTATCACATTTCTAGTACCTTTTCATGTTCTTATTTATTTACGATTTATTTTTGAAACTGACTATTTATCCGATTCTTAATCTAACTCTTGCCTTTAAAACAACTAACGAATAAATAGATACATGCCCACTAGAGAATATCATAAATTAGAATGTCTTACTGATGTTTGGCAAATTGTAGCTTGATTAACATGCTAGACTCCTCTTCTGGTAAGTTTCCAATAACCTACGTGTGAAACAACATATGCTAAGTATTCACTTAGTGAGGCAAAGCATATAAGGTTATCAAATAACTGACATGAATATAATTCAAGGCTTATTTTTATATCTAGTTTATCTAAGTATAACTGATAAATTACTTGTATTAAGCTCATCATGTTTACTTGGCATACTTCAACATGCTTCTCAAATCATAATATAACAAGCTTCTATGGCATTTCATAGCAAACTTTATCATAATTCTAATTCTTTGTCTAACATATCAAACAAAGAAATACATATATTACTGAGCTTAGCATAATCGGGAAATACCGATCTTACAGAAAATACAGAGATATACAGAGAATACGAAGAACATGTTATTTCTTGTACTCAGTACCAAAACTTTGTAGAAAACTTAGTACATAACGGAATTTGACAAGCTTACTAGCTCGATTACCTGCACTTTTATTAATCTTTTAAATTTGCCCAAAGTATACTTTATGAGACCTTAGGTACGTGAGTCATCTGAATAAGACACATGAGTGTCTAACGTGAACATGTAAATGAGTACGTACTCGAGGACGCTCTTTGCTCCTCATAAAAGCACATCATTAGTGTCATTAGCACTATGGGCGTGGACCCCCAGGGTGCACAACAAGGGCTTGGGTCCCCAAGGTGTATGTGACACCATCGTAGTCACAAAAACAAGTAATCATATCATAACTTGAGTGATGCAGTTGCTAAGGAATCTATGGCATGCCATCTATACCAAGGAGTCCCACTTTGTAATACCTGGGCATATAGATATATGTATATCATGATCAGAAGTTATCATATCAGATGTCATCAATAAATCATAATGGTAGTTCATAACCCAGATAATATCAGGTATACTATAACAAAGATATCTATCAGAGCATTGACAATGTATTATACATATTACTTGCCCATACCATATTCAAATAACATATTAGTTATAGTGACTATCATAACATTTCACAGATAAGTTCTCATACTTGAAACAATATGTTATTCAAGCCATATTAGCTTATTTATTAAGAATAATTTTCTTGTAAGTGATCATGTGTCAAATACATCACTTATTCTTAATTTTTTATGAACATAAAGTATCATGTATAATTCTTTATTCACATGTTAGGAACATTGTCCTTACATTGCTTGCCATATTACTTACCACATTTAAACAGTATAACATAATTAAGTAACAATTAAGGCACTCACCTTGGCCATTTAACATAATGCCTCCCTAAATCCTAGTTCGATCCTTTCTTTCATAGTACCTCGAACCTTCTTTGATTCGAACTTGACTTCATTTATAACATGAATACAATAAAATTTTTGTTAGATTCAAATCTAACAATACCTCAAACATGATGTTTAATGTAACCATTCGAATATAAAAATTCCAATTATTTTCCTTTCTTCCTTGTACTGTTCAAAAACTCATTATGGTCCAAAGTGACCAATTTGAACTTCCAATAATTCTTCCAAGCTTACTAACTAACATCTAAATACAAAATGTTTCAAATTCCATTTTCTGACAGCCCGTGCTACTTTCAAAGATTTACTTATACAGAGCAGAATACATATTGGATCTTAATTTCCTCTATATCGTAGAAACTAGATTCGATAACGGTTCTAACGGTATAAGCCAAATAAATTAATAAAATCTACAAAAATTATGAAAATTCCTTACATTCACGTCACAGAGCTGTCCAGGAAGAAACTGCTCTGTAATTTCTTTTACCTTCATTCGATTAAAAATTCATATCTTTAACTCGGAACTCGAAATCAGTTTATGTTTGTTGGAAACAAAACTAGACTAACAAATCTTTACAATGGTAAATTTCATCATCTAACCGTTTTTGTAGAATTTATGGCAAATTTTTAAACTTACTGACCTAATTCAAATTCCAACATAACTTTCCATAAATAACTTCTAATTTACACTAACTTCTCCCTATTTCTCTACTTGTCAATTTAGTCCCTTCACTTTACTTCAAATGACCAGAATAAAGCTTGATTCATATGTTCTCTTTACATCCTTCATCAAAATAGGCTTAAACCTTTACTTCTCTAATTTTTTCTTGATTTGTCGAGATGGTCACCAAATTTCAAGTATAAGGATTCAAGCTTCTTAATTTTGCAAATTAGTCCTCAAATAAACATTACTGCCTTATTCCATCATTTTAACTAAAAAAATCAGATTTACTCCTTCTACATATCATCTTTGCCAAATAGACCATTCAAGTTTGACAAATTGTCAAAATGGTCACTAATGCGATTAATCGTCGGTTTAGCATTCTAACTTCATTTTCATGTCTCTAATATCATTAGTAACATAAATACACATCAAATTCATAAAAATCAGATCTAGTCCCATAATTTAAAGCTTGCCAAAATGGTCCCTATATATTTAATTTAGGGTTTTGCTTCCAAACAACAAATCAAGCTTACTAGATCATTAATCCAACATCACAAACCCTAAGTTTGTAACACCCCGGTTTTGGGGCTAGGTGTTTCAAAGGTTGGTCCGAAGGTCCGGTGGATCGAAATTAGAGATTCGAGTCAGTTTTGGGATTAAATAGAATTAAATGTTTTTGAAGGTGTTAAAATTGTGGAAAAATATGCAAAAATCATTATTTAATTTATTAAGGTTTACGGTGAACTCAATTTTGGAAAATGGGTTTTCGAAGGGTAACATTTTGGTTAGTGACCAAAATGTAACTTTTGAAAACTGGTTTTAAAAGGTGACTAAAATGAAAAGGGATCAAATTCTTAGAATCCTTAAGGAGCTATTTTACCATGTTTTTTCTGGTGATTTCTCCTTTCAATTAAGTTACTTTAACATATGTTTCAAAAGTTAATTAAAGGGGTTTTTGATATTAAAAGTTAGTTAACCTTTTCAAGATATTTTGACGTAACTTTTCTCTCAACATTTCTCTTCACGTCTCTCTCAGCCAAACACTCAAGTTTTCATCAAAATATAGAGGTAAGAGATCTTTTTACTCAGATTATTGATTTATAATTGATTCTTTAAATTTGTTTTACAAAATCTCATTGAAATCTTGTGTTTTCCTAGTTTTAAACAAGCTAATTGAAGGAGAAATCTCACAATAGGGATAAGGTCCGTGATCTCCTCTAATGAATGGTTCTTTATTGATATTCTCAAGTGTTTGATCCTTGATTCATGATTTATAAACTGATTTTTCTTGTTTTACAATGTTTAATTGAATTAATTGGGTGAAATTGATAGAATAGTGAAAGGTTCGAAGTGGATCTATTTTCCAATGTTTAAGATTGATTTTAAACATATTTTGGATGTGTCAGGTTGTTGATAAGTTGTTTTATCAATGGAATCCCGAAACTCTTAAATCTCTAATTGGTTAGGCTGTTAGATTTGTGTTTTGTGGTGATAATTGAGTTTTATCATTGCTGGAAGTAAAATGATGTTTGGAAAGGGTTTTTAGCTGTTAATTGATGAAGTTTTATGGATTGAATCATTAAATTATGGTTGAGTTAAGTTTTGGAAGTGTTTGGGGATGATTTCGGTATGTTTCGGATGGTTTTCGATTGGGCAACTTGAGAGTTGCAGGGTTTTGCTTTGAGGCAATGGTTTGAATGCATAATGATACATTTATCCTCTGGTTTTATGTGTTTAAAACAAGGGACAATCAAGACGACGAAGCTTAACGTTGTATTGTTGCTTGTCGGGAACTTGTTTCGCATTGGCAAGGAAGGCGAGGCGTAACAGTGAGTGGAAGCTGGTTTTTTAAATGCTTTGCAAAGGTTTGTAAAGGTTGTTGGGAGTTTAGGGTAAGCGTGATACACTTACCTAAGCTCAAAATTAGGTTTCCCTTATTTTGCTCTTGAATATCGGCTTAGATATGGGCATGTTGTTTTCATGTTTTGGTGATAAACATGGTATGATTTACTTACTGGAAATGCATGATTTTTAAGTACATATATAGGGGATTAAAAATATATTAATGCTACTGAGCATTGGATTACATTCCGGTTGGGAATGGTGTTATTGCTTGGGCAATGTGATTTGCATATGTGGTGTTTTATATAATGCATTGTAAAACAGTAAGCAAATGGTTGGTAAATGATATATTGGCAATGTGACAAAGTGAGAGACAATCAGATATAGTTGGCATGCCATAGGATTACAAGTGCAGTATAAAATATGAACAAAATCGATCGTGGCCATGGGTCCTTGAGGTATGGCAGTTTAACAAGGCCACTAGGACTGTTGAGAACCTCATTGGGCATGCGGTTTAACTAGGCAACCCAATTTGATGGTGATCTTACAGTTTAACTAGGCAAGGCCGGTATACTTGCGGATTAACTAGGCAAGGGTGGTAAATCTCGCAGTTTAACTAGGCGAGAGTGTCAAATCTTGCAGTTTAACTAGGCAAGGTTTAGGAATATCATGCGGTCTAACTAGCATGGTATGAGAGATCCGTGTATCTGATATGTTGGATAGAGGGTAGTCTATCTGGGTCACTATTAATGCCAATATATGTGAAAGTTCATGTGTTGAACCTACTATTTAATACTTTGGGATTTAAGCTTGTTTTTATTTGATAATGCATTGGGATTTAAGCATGGTTTATGATTTAATGCTTTGGAATCTAAGCATGGAATATGTATATGATGTTGCATAACGGTGTTTATGCATGTCTCGGTTGGAGACAAGGAAACTGCTTTGGTTATAAGTATGTTTTGGAAACAAGTGTTTTGGTTTCAAATGTTTTTAAATGCATCATTGTTTTATGAGCATCCCCACTAAGCATGTGTGCTTACATTCTCTTTTTCTTAATGATGCAGAGCATTAAGGTTTGGGGGCTGCAAGGGCAAGGCTAAAGTAATCCCAAGACAAAGACTACTTTAAGTATGAACTCAGCTAATGATTTCGGTTAATAAGGCAATGTGTTCGCCATATTTTGGGAATTTGTAATTCTATTTTTCCATGGTTTTTAAGCACATGAAGTGCTGGATTTCATGTTGGTTTGTTGTTTTTAGACTTGTGTGAATCATTGCCTATTTTGATGCTAGATGTGTGCTTAGGAGTGCATCTAGTTATTTTGGTATGGTTGCCATGTTTTGATGATTCAAGCAAGTTTGGTATGATATTATAAATGTGCAAGCATGTTGAGTATGCCTTAAAGGTACCAAATGTGAGTTTTGGTTGTTTGGTAGAATGATATTAGGAAGCATGCCTATAGATCAAGAAGTTTGTATGAATGCCATGTTTGGTTGATGTTTCTGTGTTGCTTTGGTGGGAAATGTATTTTGGTGATGTTGTATACGTGTTTGAAGCATGTATAAGTGGTTTGGTTTTCATTGAGGTGTGATTAAACAGTAATTTGGGACATTATAGGTCCAGGCGTATCGAAACAGGTGACCCCATACCGATACGGCTAGGCCATTTCAGGCATAGCATTTCGATACGTGGGTAGGTGTTTCGATATGGATAAGCCTTTTTAGGCATAGTGTTTCGGTACTCGAGCAAGTATTCCAATACGGTCTTAAGCATTTTTTCCAGGCGTTCTGATACGCGAGCAAGCATTTTGATACATGTTTTAGCTACTGGAATCTGAGTTTTTGAAATCATAAGGGCATATCAAAACACTTGTATGCGTACCAGTACGACTTCCGTTAAATCGGTTATTTTGGAATCATGAAGGTTTCTTCTTCTTTCATTTTGGTCCTTGAGTTATGTGAATGCATTTGTAAGAGTTTGAGTGATAATAATAACCTGGAATTTGTCATGTGAGCATGTAAATGGACTAATTGAGGATTGGTAACTTTAATTTTAGTTTTGGTCCCTAAAATTATCAGTTTTGCAATTTAGTCCTAGAAACGCATGATATGCAATTGATGTCCTTCCCGTGATCTATTTTCTTTGAAAATTTAACCGCTGCAAGTATACACATGTAGGATTAATAATTTGCATCTAGATAAGATAAAAAGAAAAAAATGGACTAGGTTTTCATAATTGTTCTTCGGTTTGCTTCGGCAAACCTAATGTAGTTCTCTCAGTTCGGTCGGGAGTCTAGGCCGGGTCGAGGGGGTTACATTTGTTGGTATTAAAGCCAGGTTTTGAAAAGTTTGGACATTGTTGTGTGATTAGTAAGTGGTGTTTGAATTGCACGGTGATTGTGTATATGTTCGGTGATTGTTTATATCATGTTGGGGTATAAAGTGGGAACACATTGCCTATTACCGAGGTTTTAAAATGTTTTATAAGGTTGTCTTGGATCCTTTGCCTTATGCTAGCCTAACTTTAATGTGTTTTGATGCTTTTGTAACCATAGCTCGACGTGAGACGCGATCGATGTCTAATACTACTGGGGTAGGGCAGAATAACGAGGTGGAAGAGAATCCCCCTAATGTTTTACCTCTGCCTCCTCTAATGGTTCCTCCAGTTGATGTTAAGGCGCACCAGGTGCCTGTATATGGTGATTTAACTCTGTTAGTTCAAGCAATAACGGGGGTTTTCCAAGCAGCAATGGCTGGGGTGCAAGCGCAAGCACCAGCACCTACTGTGTGGCTAATCAAGGTTTACCCTTGGAACGCCTTAGAAGTTTGGGAGGCGAGGAATTTCAGGGTCTAAGTCTTGAGGTAGCCGAGAGTTGGCTGGAGAAAACGATATGTATTTTGAACCAGATGGGTTGCAATAAGGAGTGCAAGTTGGGTTGTACTATGTCACTATTGCAAGGTGATGCATATCATTGGTGGGTGACCACGGTTGCGGGTGTTCCCGAGGTGGATGTGACTTGGGAGTTCTATCGAAGAGCTTTCAAGAGAAAGTATCTTGGTACTCAATATTTGGATATGAAGAAGCGCGAATTTATATCGTTGACGCAGGGTGGCATGTCTGTTGTCGAATATGAAGTAAAGTTTGTTCGCTTGAGTCAGTATCTCCTGAGTTGGTCCCTGATGATCAGCAGAGATGTGACAGGTTCCGTTATAGGTTGGTGAAGGACATTAAGACGTATCTCTTGGCTGCAGATTAAACAGATTTTGATGTGTTGGTCAACCAGGCCAAAGATGTTGAGCAGTCTTTGGGTGTACCAGTCCAGGCTGCAAGTGCGAGCTTGGGTAAGAGAGCAGCTGAATCTAGCTATTCTAGGAGACAGAATAGGAAGTTTTGAGATAAGAGACATAGGCCATATCACAGGCGTGGTGGTGCTAGATAGAGTAATCAGGGTACTCGTGTTGTACCAGAGTGTGAGCGTTGTGGTGGGCGCCACACGGGTATGTGCTGGAGTAATGCTGCAGCTTGTTGGATTTGTGGGTCATCTGATCACTTGAAGCGTGATTGTCCTCGAGTTTTGAGGGATGCACCGGTACATGTTGCTACACCTGTTAGAGGCCGAGGCCGTGGCAGGGGTAATTTTCAAAGGCGCAAGAATGGACAGAGGGTTATGGCTCATGTTGCAACGATGAGACCGGAGGGTGCTGGACTGGCTCGGGGTCTATTCTCATCGCGAGGGTTGCAATGCCACTGATGTGATTGCAGCTACTTTTACTTCGTAATCCTTGTCATTGTTGTCTTTGATTGATTTGGGGTCTACTCATTCTTATATCTTGAGTGCGCATGCATCTTTGTTGAATGTTCATGTTGAGATCCTTGATGTTGGCATGTTAGTAACTAGCTCCTTTGGAGAGACGGTTACAACTAAAAAGTTGTATAGGCGGTGTTCATTGGTTGTTCACGGTCATGAGTTTACCGCAAATCTAATGGAGTTTTTCGTTCCATGGTTTTGAAGTCATCTTGGGTTTGGATTGGTTGAGTGAGCACAAGGCGGTTGTGGATTATGAATCCAACTAGATCTATATTTCTAATTTGCTATTTTGTAACATTCCAACTAGAGTTAGTTAGATTCTAATCAGCCACTTTCATAAATAAAAGAATCTCAAAATTCCTTCTATGTCCCTTTTGGGCGAAATAACCAAAATGCCCTTTATCGATCAACTTATTCACAAAATTGCCATTCTATGTCATTTCAACCGATTTAAATTCTTCACGACCTTTTTAACATCCAAATATCCATAAAATTATATTTTATGACTCTTCTAAGGTTCATGGAACTATCTTTGAAATTTTAGCTCGATCTGGTTTGCCGATAATTACTTAGGACTTTTACTACGATTTCTCGATAATCAAATTATGGAATTGAATCCATCACTTCATATTTATAAATTTTAGGATCCAATATTAATATATTATTCCATCATCTAATAAAATTTCACGTATTTCCACTCATCCATACAGATATGGGACCTTCCCAGATGGTCATTCATCATAAGGCTTGAGCACACATAACTACGAAGTTTGATCAAAATTCGGTATCTTGAACTGCATTTTTCTTCCTGATACTTTTATCAATTTTCGTACCATATCATGTCTTATCCATATACAGAATAAAAATAATGACCGAATAATTTTCTTTTTTCGAGTCATATATCCAAGCATCACCTAATTATTCGACTGAGAATAACTTTTTACATAATTCTCGTACCAGAATCCGGGTGATGCCAAAATACGCAGTCTAACCCAGTCTATCCATCCATAGAATAAAAATTCTTAATGGTAAAATTCTTCATTAGGGGTCAAACTTTTCCCATCTTTATACTCTAGACACCAACTTTTGAAAAGCTATCATTTTGGTCACTAAATTTTAAACTTCAATTCACATTCCAATTTTCCTCGAATTTCAACCAAACTTTGCAAGTACCCTAATTAGCTTGCCCCTATCATCTGATGCTTTTAAATCTCAGAAATTCCTTTTCCATAACCCATAATCGAAGAAATCCTAACTTTTGCATTTTTTGTCATTTTGGTCACTAAGTTAGCTCTTAAGCTACTAACTTAGTAACAAATGACCTTAATATTGTTTAATGAAATTTTGGGTGTTACAATTGAATTGATGTTGCATCATGTTTTGGAACTATCAAAACCATAGCTTAGTTGGAACCTTTGATACAATAGGTTGTTTTGTTTTGTTTTTGTCTTTAGTTCATGTTAGTTCACATTGCTTGAAGGCAAGCAATAATTCAAGTTTGGGGGTATTTGATGACTGTGTAAATAACCTATTTGGTATACCCTTTTAGCTTAGCTTTTGCATGTGTTTAGGCTCATTTAGTTGCATTTAAGAGTAGCTTGCATATAGTTAGGGAGTTGCACTATCTATGCCTAATTGTTATATACTTTGGTGTTTTTAATAGGAAAGGTATTGTTTTTGTGGTGTTTACGCATGAACTGTAGGAGCTGAAGGAGCGCTGGAGCAGAAAGGATAGCACATCTCTCGTTGGAGCTGACGAGGCAAGAAGAATTGCACTGCATGTGCCTAATTGTTATATACTTGATTAATATGTTCAAACGCTTATATTTCAAAATAAAACTTAAAGATCATAATCTCATATTACATAATCAAAATGAAACTCATTTTTTTTCTTCCTAACACAACCAGGAGCTATTTTCTCCATAACTAGAAACATCACCTATATATATATCCAAAATAATGATAAAAATTTATTTTTATACATTTTAATTAACTTTATACAAATAAATATAATACATGTTTTAGGTACAATAATAGTTTTAATTGGACAAAAAAAAAGATGATAAGGGGTGATAGTCACGAGACTTAATTGGAGAAATAAAAGGTGGTATGTGTGGTCTATAAAATAAATAATTGTTCTGCCCGACTGATCAACCAATTAAAACACACGAAGAATACTTGAAGTTGCTGCCTGCTAGGTCTTACATGAGAAAGTCGCCATGTGATAGAGGACAAATTTGATCTGATATGGAAGTCGCCATTTGAAAAGGATGTTTTTCATTTTTTTTTTAATATTCCATTCAAGACACGACGATTTTGTCTTCCCCAACCGGCACACAATGACTTTTTCCCAGCACACAACGAGTTCTTCAAGTTATTGTTCAAACAATCATATACGCGAAATAATCTTCAAAATACCCCATTTCCCCATTTAAGTTTTTGTTTTTATCAGACAATAATTTTGTTAAAAAATCGTTAATCTAAAAATAATAAAATACAAATATTATATTAAAATATTGAACGAACAGAACAAGCAATATAGATACACATAACTAAAAGAAAACGATTGGAAACGAGTTGAGGCATGTAGCTACGCAGTTTCCTTAAGATAGATTTTCGACCACTTCTTAGTGCTTGTGATTTTTGGTTGTCTGTCTCCTAGGATACAACTAGATGATTAGCTACAGTATCACAAACTACACAAATCACGAACTATAACCTTGCCTTCTCCTATCACCCAAAACTATTTTTAAAATCATAGAGTAAAAC
This sequence comes from Hibiscus mutabilis, assembly GCA_019671005.1. Lineage (NCBI taxonomy): Eukaryota > Viridiplantae > Streptophyta > Magnoliopsida > Malvales > Malvaceae > Hibiscus > Hibiscus mutabilis. The sequence goes on along the minus strand of CM033728.1, from coordinate 19,830,560 downwards.
AATAGAAAATTCTATGTGTTTTTTGAGTTGTGTAAAACCTATAAGGTTTACACGCTATTTATAGGAGTTTCACAAGGGTATAAGAAAATTTTTGACCTAATAGAGTATTTATAATTTTAGAATTAACGAGCCTTTAAAAAGCAGTTTCCAAAATTATTGTCTAAATTAAAGGAAGCTTTTAATATTTATCCTTTTAATTCTAAAACATAATTGGAAATGATATGCTCTTTTTGAGGAAATATTTGGGTTAAAATATCCGCAATCCCACAGAGGGCCAGACCGGTCCGGACATTCACGCTACCCATGTTGTGCATTGTTGCACATTTACTAACCAACAATGGTTCCACATTTTTCCTCAACAACGTTTGGATCAATTTCTCATTCAAGGCTCCAAAATTATCATTTTTCCAATAATCCCCTACATGAATGAAATTGATCATTTAATCAGAAACATTTTAACTCAACGTGGTGATAGTATCTACGATCGATAGTTGCATAGGATAGGTAGGTTTCCTCCTTTGAACCTTCCCTTGTGAAAGTATATATACTTTACTAGTTGACCAACAAACGCGATGCCGTTGAACTATTATATTGTTTGTGTAAATGATGATATACTTCACACAACTACCTCTCTGACAAGAGTATTAGTTCTTATAGGCATGTCTATATGGCCGTGAACATCGTTTGGTTCTGCAAGAGTTTGAAAAAACTATGCACAATGTCTCCTTGAAGCGACCCCACTTCACTCTCACATAGGTGACTTATGTTGTTTAGCTCACCGAAGCACACAATGGTCATTAAAAGCTTTGCTTAGCCTATTCCACTTTGATCACTTTTTAAAACATAGGAACTAAATTGGGGATAAGTACCCCCCCCCCCCCACAGTGACTGAACAAGGTCTATGAAATTAGGTTGTCCCTTTGAACCTAGATCTTGAGATCTTCAGTCTACTAGGTAGGATTTTCCTTCACATAGCGCCTTAAATTTTCTTAGGCTATAGTCACATTCCTTTCGATGTTTCTCAACTTGATCTCGATTTAACCCTTTGGTTAGCAGATTAGCAACATTATCTTTTGATCTTACAAAATCAATAGAAATAAGTCAATTTGAGATCAGTTGTTTAATGATATTGTATCGACAACGCATATGTCTCGACTTACCATTATACATAAAGCTTTGTGCTCTACCAATTTATGAATATTGTAGGCACATACTTTGGCCATTCAAGAATATCCTCCAAAAAATTTTGAAACCATTTGGCTTCTTCTCTAGACTTGTCTAGAGTTACAAACTTAGACTCCATTGTGGATCTAGTTGTAAACGTTTGTCTTGAGGAATTCCATGTCATAACTCCTATTTTCAATGTGAAATATATTCGCTTGTACCTTTGGTATCTTGAATATTAGATATCCAATTGTCATCAAAGAATCCTTCTAAATTGTAGGATCTCTGAATAATGTAGTTCATAGTCCTGAGTATATCTGAGATATCTCATTACTTTCACAATCGCTTTCTAGATGTTTGACCTTAGATTGATTGTGAATCTGCTTAAACTACTTATAGTAAAAGCAATATCTGGCATAATACAATTCAATCAGACTGTCTATGATCCTTGCATATTCCACTTGGTTAACCTTTTTGTTTTGAACAAATGTTGTCTAGTATTCATTGGAGTTCTGGCTATGCCGAAAAAATCCTTGCTAAACTTCTTTTGTCCATGTAGTGTGATTGCGTCAATATGAGACTATCAAACAGTCATTAGATTTGGATGCCCAAAATCAAATTTGTTTGTCTCATATTTTTCATGTCAATCTTGAATTTGACATGCCTTTGGTACATTTACCATTTCATTGTTACTCTTAACAATGAGTACATCATCAACATAAGATCATATATCCTAATGGTGGTAGCTTTGACATACATACATTTGTCACACTTATTTGTCATCATGGCAATATCTTAGTTTCAAATTTTTGTTTAACATATGGACTATCTTTATTGATAGTATTCAAAGTTCGTTTCGTTGAACTTGGATCAACTTCCCTAGTTATACAAGGAAGTATATTTTCAAATAATAAGACATTTTTTATTCCATTATCATATTCTTATGAATCTTAGGGTTCTTCAATTCGTACACAAGAAATTAATATATATTGCTATGTTCTACATAGTCAATGAAAATACAGTCCGCAATTTTGAGACTTATTTTTATTTACTTTGGTGATGGGGCATTACCTTTGCAAGACACCCCCACATTTTCAAGAAGTTATAGGAAGGTTTTATTTTCCTTTATAACTCATATTGTGTCTTATCTCTTTTATTGTGGGAAACCTTATTTAGAAGGTAATTAGTTGATAGAACAACTTCTCATTACATGTTAGGCTTATTTTTTGAAGTTTTAGTTCTTTTTCAGAAGTCATCTTCAAAATTGTAGTATCAACTTTTCTCATATGGAACTTCTCTCCATCATAATCCTTTTATTAAGTTTGAATTTCAATAACATGCTTATAGAGAATAATTTCTCTATAGTTTTATCTTTGCTTTTAAGCAAAAACACATAACACTATTTTGTGCTATCATCAATGAAGGTAATAACTATATTTCTTCAAACAATAGTTTGTCATGTCAATTGTTACGCCAATATTTTGTCATAACATTGACCCCATTTAGAAGTCTCTAGTTTGAATGTAACTGCTTGACCCAGTCTAGTTGCAAGACTGAGCCGAGTGAGCTACATTAGGATTTACCGAAATAAAACCTGATGAAATTACATTCGAACCAATCTATTTTTCTTTTATCTTTTCCATATGCATTTTTAGGTACTACGGTGTGCATACAAGTCATGGCTAAAATCCCAACTCAACTGGGCGTCATTTCGACATCCAATTTCTCGCACTTGCATTCTAGGGACTAAAACACAAAACTAAATTTTGATATTTATACGAGCTTTCCCAAAACTAAAGTTACCAATCCTCAGTTAGTCATATTACATGCCTTCATATTAAATAACAGCTCCAAATGATCATTCATACTCATTTAATTGCACTTTTAAGATGCAGGAACCAAAATGCAAAGACTTATATAACTAAAATGACGGTCTGCGTACTGGTACGGGTCATATGCATTTTGATACGGCACAAAAAGACAAAGGCGTGCCGACACGGTCCCTAGGCGTATCGGTAGGCGTATCGGCACGGGCTTGTGTATTACAAAATTTAGAATTCCAATAGCTAAACACCATATCGATACGTTAACCCATGTACCAAAATGAGCATTGTTTCAACACTATGCGTACCGATACGATTACTAGGCGTATCGGTACGCCTACGCCTTTTTGAAAACTTTGAGCCTGGATGAGTCCCGTGTACCGAAACCTGAGGGTCATGTACTGGTACGGGGCGACCTGCAATGACCTCTAGGTCTAACTTATGACACTTTGACTCAATCTAACATTATCCATTCAGCCTCTAATCATTATATGGCATCATAAACACTCAATCATCAACCATAGCAACACGGATTGAAGCTACACTAAGCATGGCATACTCAAGAATCTCCTATGGTCATGTTTTCTACCCAAGTACGCTCAAAGTCTCCCAACCCCTCAAAAACACATATAACAGCATCATACCAAAACAAAACATTAATCCAAACTTATTACAATCAGGAGCATCTCAAAACACATCTCCCAAAAAAACCAGGTCACATTGCTTTCTTATTACTACTTAATGTATATAAAACCATACTTTGAATCGAAATGTGCCTTGGATCCTCCCTTGCTCACGTGCTGCCCGAGAAGCTATTTCTCTACATTGATAAGGAAAAGAGGGCATAAGCTATAAGCTTAGTAAGGGAAATTGCAAAGCACTCATCAATGCATTTAAAAACCATTTCTATCAAATCACATGTAAATATCTCATGGCAAAACATCTCATGCTTTTCTCAATATCTCAATTATACACTTTTAAAACATTTTCAACACATGTATCATAGATTTAATCTCTACCTCAATTTAAGCTTTACACCACAACACTTTTATAAAAAGCTTAAAGAGTAACACATGTATAAGTATCATTATACAAATATAATCCATTTCACATGATACATTATCTCATATATTGGCTTTCAAGTGACTCAAAACCAGCAACCTTACATTTCGCAAAACTTATCAGATACAAGGATTTCTCAAGTGGTTCCCACAACCACTTCACATACATACCTTAATAGAAATAACGGCACACTTGCCCACCTCTAAGGTTCAAACCAGAGTAACGACACACTTACCCACCTCTACAGTTTGGATGTATAATCCACCAGCGGGAGTAAACAGAACATTTACCCACCTCAACCGCTGTGGTTCTCATGTTGGAGATTACAAACTCTTAACACCCCTCGACAAACATGAGGTGACTTTTTATAGTGCACTCTAAACCCTATGGCATGACAACTATATCCGATGTCATTTTAAACACAACCACTTGCCAATATACTCAATAAACAACATTATATCACTGTTTTACATATGCATTAAGTCAATCTTCCACTAATACATTAAACCATGTATTTTCATATTCTCAAAATACTTGCATAAATCATATGCTATTCCCAAAAGTAATCATCAATGATCATTTTCATTATAAATCATTTCTAAACATGCATAATACAATGAGTATTCAAAACCATAACATGTGCATGAGATTTCATTTTACAAAAGCAGAAATCGAGAGAATCTCAACCGATACTTACTTCTGAGCTTAGATAAGTATGTCAAACTTTATCTAAACTCCCACAACTCCATTTCAAACCTTTTAACAGCAGTAAAACACTTTTCCACTCACCAACAATCCAACGCTTGCTTGCCGATGCGCGAATCAAGCTTCCAAAGCTTCCGCGCCTTCTTCAAAAGCCAAAGGATTAAACTTCCCTGCTTTACCCAACCAAAAACAGAGGATTAAAACACAATTATGTAACACAAACCTCCAGCAACCAACAAACACAACATCGCCTCACAAGATCCCACTCCACACCTTAAAACCATCTAGAACACCCTTTCCTAATCAAAGCCCATCCAACATCTAATGATTCTAACACTTAACATCATCAATTAACATCCAAAAACACTTTAAACACGTCCTTATACCTTAAGCAACACTACAGCAACAAGATCAAGCCAAAAACCAACTATACACAACCTAGAAAACTAACAATTCACTTAGTTTCAGGATTAGATTGATTAATCAACTCTTTCAACATTGAAACACATCTAATTTAGGATGTAAATCAATTAAATCCATCACCAAAACAGATCCAATTCAACTTCCATTAATTTTCCAAAAAACTCAATTTAATTAACAAATAAATATTTAAATCACAATTCCACAATATAAATCAACAACAAAGGATCAAGAACTTGGGAATTTCATTAAAGAACTTTTAATTAGAGGAGAGAAACGAAAATCACCTCTCATTGCTGATTTCTCCTTAATTGGCCAAGCTTTGATGAAATCCAAAGAGATTTTGCAAAGGTATTTGATGAAATCAAATAGAAATCAAAAAGGAAATCAATGAAGATTGATTCCTAGAGATTTAGAAGTAGAAATCTCAATTTGGTTGTTGAGAAAGTTGAGAGAAAGGATTTTGAGAAAAGTAGTTACATAAGAAATTGCTTTTAAGAAATAAAGATCTTTTTAATTAAATCCTCATTTATCCAATTATTAAACCATTTAAAAATACTTTAAAATAGCCTAAATTAAGAGAGAAATCTGTTGAAAAAGAATGGTCAAATAGCTCCTGAAAGATTCTAAGTTTTGATCCTTTTTCGATTTAGTCACTAAAAACATTTTTGCAAACTTTCAATTTAGTCACTAGACTAAAATGTCTTAAAATCAGATTTAATTTCCTCAAATTGACTTCACAAATTTACTTAAAATATTAATTAATTAATTTAGATCATTTTCCATATTTTATTTTCCCCAAAATCACTTTTATAAAATTATTTTCCCGAAACTATTCGAATTGCCTAAACTGGTTCTCTCAAACCTCCTATCCAACCGATTCACATCTAGACCCATTTTCGGGGCGTTACGTTGAAGAAATATTATCCATCATAGGGCAATTGAAGCATTTCCTATGAAATTTTGCTTCTTGGGCATATCGCCTAGTTTGCAATTTAAAGTCCTTTTTTTTTTACTTCCACTATGTTTGCCCTGACAATATTTGTCATAGCAATATTTGCCTTAGCAACATTCGAAGGTGGTAACAACTTTTACCATGTCTTCTCTAACAATAGGAGGATCATCCTTCAGATATTTGATCAGATTCAACATGGTCAAATAGACAACATCTTTTGTTGTCACGTTTTGAAATTCTCTACAATGAATTTCACTGATTTTTTCGTTGTGACTCATAGTCAAAAACCAGAAACAGAAAATTTTGAACTTGTTTATCATCGGGAATTTAGTTCAAATCTAAAACTAGAAACAAACACAATTTCTAACTTTTGTTAGACGGCAGGAATTTAGTAAACTAAAAACATGAAACAAAAATTCACACGGTCTAATAGAAAAAGAAAGAATGAATAGTGCATCAAGTAGGTAACTTATGAAAAGATAGGTGGCGCACTAGGCACGCTTAAATACCAAGTCTTTCAAAGAGCCAATATCCCTAGACATGCAGTCTCCTATTGTCTTTTAATAATTCATTTATGAGTTTCATTCTCTTATGCTTAAGGAAATTCTTGAAGTCTTTCTAAAAGGGGGTTAGTTTTCCAAATGACTAACGCCTAAACGGATTCACTTAAATTTGTTCCATTTGCAAGAATATCGTGAGTGATCAATTAAAGTCATTGTCTTTGAATTACAACAATTTTGAATCAATCCTTCCCAAATAAAGAATTTGCTAACTAAGAATTTCTTGGCAACGGCATCTTTTGTTTTTTATTTATGGTCCAACGACCCTCACAATTCTTTAGGCATTTTTAAACATTGTACACTTCGTAACGTGCATTAGATAAGGCTTTAAGAATTTAGTTTCAACATAGATAAACAAAGTTCTTCAATGCTTTGATTCATGACCTCGGTAGAGATTCAAGACCTCGGTCGAAATCAACGCTTTGGATTCAGTAACTATTGTTACTTCCAATTACAAATTGTGTTAGAACATATTTGTCCGGTTAGAATCAACGCAAGATTCTAACGAAGAAATAAATTCAATGATTTATTTCCATCTTTTCATGTTATATATTCTGTTAAACAACGAGATTAGTAGCACTAAAACCCGAAACAGAGATATCAAGACAACCCGATTAAAAGGAAATAATCCTTTAATTTTAATTTCGTTAATTCTTGTTTGGAGAAGAGATAAAGTAAACCCGTTAAAACGACAGGAATTAAATTTCTGAAAATGAATTTATTTACTAGATCTCAGTTTCTAAAAAAATCAGGATTTCGTCTGGATATCCTGTTCGTCTCTATAAAATTCTTCAAAATAAATTATTAGTACGAGAATAAAAATTCATGTCATTCCAAGAATACAAGTAAAAATTATTATGGCCAAAATTTAAAGGGAATAGCCCCATGAATATTACCATAATTACTGGTTACATGCACAATTATAGGCGATACCTTAATATTATAATTTAAGGATTTACCTTAATGATACATAAACATGTATATACATGGTATTTAATATTACCATAACAGAGAGAATCTCGCCGATTCTTTTATTGTCCCACGTTAATAACTATATTAATATTATAGCAATAAACACATATGGAAAAATTGATGGAAATTAAAAAAAAAGCAGCAAATTATAGTTTAGATCTCGGAAACCTGGAGACGGCACGTACTAACATTGTTGGCCTTGCTCTCAGACTGCAACAAGGTCCAGTTCCATGGGCAATTACCAATCTTCATGGTTAAAATGATTCCTCTTTAATTTATTCCACATGAACACCTTTTCGAATGAAACACTGACGATGGTTTCAAAAACCAGGTTACACGACAGTACAATAATTTGTTTTTATAGATTATTGCATAACAAAATATTAGTACCGACAGAAAAGTAATTCAAAAAGGATTAACCAAATTATTTAACTTTGTCGAGGATAAACCATTGCCTCATGCATAGAAATATGTTCGTCTTGGATTAAAAGAGAATATGTCTTAAGATTGCTAAAAAACGTTAATTCAAACAAAAATTAATAAAATACAAATATTATATTAAAATATTAAACGAACATAACAAAAATATAGATACAACATATATAAAACCAAACCGATTAAGAACGAGTTGATGTCTGTAGCTACACAGTTTCCTTAAGACAGATTTTCGGCTACTCCTTAGTCTTGAGATGTTTGGTCGTATTTTTCTCAAGATACGACAACTAGATGATCATCTGAAGTAACACAACTGCAGAGATCACGAACTATAACCTTATATTTTCCTATCACCAAAAACTACTTTTGAAATAACATAGTAAAACAATAAAAAATTCTCTATGTGTTTTTGAGTTGTGTGAAACCTAGAAGGTTTAAACGTTATTTATAGGAGTTTCACGAGGGGTATAAGAAAACTTTTGACCTAATAGAGTATTTATGATTTGAGAATTAGTGAGCCTTTAAAGAGCAATTTATAAAATTATTGTTTGAATTAATGGTAGCCTTTAATATTTATCTTTTTAATTCCAAAATATAATTGAAAATTATATATATATTTTTTAAGAAATATTTGAGTTAAAATATCTACAAGCCCACTAAAAGTCAGATCGATCCGGACATTCTCGTACCCACGTTATATATCGTTTTACATTTATTAACTAATAATTAGTTCTACATTTTTCTTCAACAACGTTTAGATAATTTTTCATTTAAAGTTCAAAAAATTATTGTTTTTTCCGACAATTTTTTAGGCATTATTATAAACATAAATTTCCAGCTTTTTCTTGAATCTTGAACCTGCGAAAAATTAAGAATAATGCACGAAGCAAAGCTGGAGTTTTCTGCTCAGGAAAGAAAAGTGCCTGATAAAAACAAAAATTTCAATAGCGAGACTCATAAATATATTAGAACTTTAATATATATATATATATATGGCAAAATATAATTTGCGGTGAAACAAAATGTTTCCACAAGCGACGCTAGTTTTAGGGTTTAGACATCTATTTTAGATTTTAAGGGTTTAAGTGTGTATTCAGAATTTAGAGTTTATGGTTAAAATGTAAGGTTTAGAGTTAGAATTTAGAGTTTATGGTTAAAATGTAGGGTAATATGGTTAGGGTTTTAGATTTTAACATATAAACCTTAAAATTTAATTCTAAACACTAAATTCAAACCACAACTCCTAATTTAAAACTCTTACATTTAAATCCCTAAATATTAAACCCTAAACGAAGTGCCTAAACTCTAAAACTGAGTCGCCATATATATGCATTGAAAGTTATATTTAGTTTAAATTGTATTATTTTTTAATTTAAAATATATATGCGGCATCTGTTTTAGAGTTTAGGTGCCATATGTAAAGGTAGAGATGTAAATTTGGACGTTTTTTAAATTGTGTTATTTTTTATTTAAAAATTTGCTAAATTATATGCATTGAAAGCTGTACTTGTTTTCTTATTTGCTATATATTTAAGTTTAAAACTGTAATTGTTTTTTTGTATAATTATTTTTTTTAGTATTAGTAATTTATGAAGTACGATTCCCCGTGACAAATATTCTTCTTCATATTTTACAAGTTGGGAACGTACGTACACTTATAAAGTAAATCGAAAATTATTAATAAAATTTTATATTAAATTATCAATTTTTTACACTCGTGTTTATCTAACAAAAAGTAGATTTAATCATTTTACACAATATTATACGATTGTCACGGCTGGAACTCGGGTAGCTATAAAAACGTTTGGAGTCGTCACCGGTCTTTTTAAATAAGAGGACTGAAAATTTAAGATAAATTAGAGATTACGAAATCTTGGGTTCGGGGGCACAGTTACATGTGGGAAAGGATTAACGCTCCCACAACGCCAGTAAAGTGATGCTTATTTGGTCACTAATATTTTCTAACATACTTCGGGTTTACACAAAATTCAATTGAGCCTAAAGTCTGCAATTTTTAAAGGCTCAAGGTTTTATTTTAATTTAAAAGAAAATCTAAGTGAAATGATTTTTAACTAATTTATTAGGGGTAAATTATTTAAAGGGCTTAAACTAACCTTAATTAAGATTTATTTAAAGCCTAGTTAACTAAATCGAATGTGTGATGTATGAACTTAATTTAGAGAATCTAACCTAGGAAACTAATTTGTTATGGAATTGATTTAATGTTTAACCCTAAGGGAAGTAGTACTAAACCTATAATTAATTAAAAGAAACCTAGGCTAGGGGTATTAATTACCTAAGCAATGATCCTAACTAGAGAATCAAAATTATGGGCCTTAATTACTAAAACTGTAGAATGATAAAAAGTATTACGCGAATATAAATAAATAAAACACATGCAATAAAATAAAAAATAGATAAGGACCGAATTGAATAGAATGCAAATTAAAATGCCTCAGTTGAAGAAAAAAAGACTAAATTGTATGAAATGCAAAGTGAAGTGCTGAGGTGAGAAGCCCAGGAAAGAAGGGCGCGAGTCGTGAAGAGGATCAGGGTTGGTTCGCGAGTCGGTATAAAAATCTTGTTTCACTGAAAATTTCTCCCATTTCCCCTCTTTTCTCAGATTTTCCCTCGGCCACTCTCCCCTATTTTGTTCTCTTAACTCCCTTATGAACCAACAATAAGAAACCCATAAATCATCCCCTTTTTGGATCAAAACCATGAGTTTGTCCCCTGTTCATCTCGTGTTCATGCAAAAACCCTCCTTTTATCCCCACAAACACTAAAACATCACCCAAACCTGTTTTTCTTCGATTAAACACCCAAAAATCAAGAACACCACTTGAACCCTTGGTATTCTTCAACTAGTCCTAAGATTTAAACCCTGGTCTAAAAAGATCAAACCCTTCTTCCCCAAGCCTAATCACTATTCCATCGAACTGACCCTCGATAGTGACTTCGGTGGCAGTGCATGTGGGCTCCAGATACGAATGACAGCTCCGAACGATAAAGGCCCCTCCTTGCTTTTTATATTTCAAACAAAAAAGAAAAAAATAAAAATAAAGCAACAATATAGATGCCAAGAACAAAGCTTCTTTGTATTTTTTCTAGAAAACTATGTATTCCGTGTGTTTAAAATGGTGAATGTTCGATCTTTATAACCAATTATAGAGATGAAAAATATGGGAAGAATCTTCGATTCCTTTCCCGAATTACAATTTGATCTCTTTCTTTTTTTGAATTGAGAAGATCTTTGATTTTTTTTCCTTTTTTGTGTTTGATTTGTTATGACTAACGTTTTTCTTTCCTTGTTCCTTGTGATTTCAGCTTGGGGAACACATCTGGACGAGTAAGGAGGAAACAATGGCTCAACGATGATGATGGCAAAGTGTGGTGGCCACGGTTTTGCTTGGGGAAGAGGAAGGGTCTGGTGAAATCTCGAATGGCAGGCTCGTGATACTCACGCGCGAGTGATGATCTGCATACATTTCCCTCAATCCATTTCTCCACGTCGATTGGGCGTTGGATCAAGATGAAATCCAACTGTAGAGGCTTGTCTGTGCAAAGAAAGCGAGATTAGATAGGGTTTTTCATATATATTGGGACAAATTGGGTCCTTATTTATGTATATGGACTACTTTTATGGTAATGAACTCTTTTATATATTTTTTACTTATTAGGTTTTGTATAATATTTACAATAATAATATATGCTCATATATATAAGGAAATAAATAAAAATAAAAAAAAGGTATGATAAAATTAGGTAACTACAACTTTCCCTCTTTGCACATTCTAGTGAAACAGGAATAGGGTAAAGAACCAAAGGTACTGGTTTTATTCGGCTGAACTATACACTGGTAACCGTGATTCGCTCTTTCGCACCCAAGGAGAACAAGCCACACCCTACTCCTTCAAACCCGAGGTAGTGTCCAAATCTTCGCTCTTTCGAACCCGAGGATGACGAATCAGACCCCACTTCAAACCTGAGGTAGTGTAAAAAAGAAACTTTAGCCCTTTCAATCTGATGATGCAGAGTTGAAGGCTGATCTTGTCCTATCTGAGGAGAACAAATCGAACCCCACTCCTTCAAACCTAAGGTAGTGTTAAAATCTTTACTCTTATGAACCCGTAAAGAACAAGTAGAGCCCCGCTCCTTCAAACCTAGGGCAACATGAAAAAGATGAATTTGATCCTTCGGTCACAAAATTAACAAATGCTATGATTATTATGGATTAGCATTCTCCAGAGGATGAATAACCCATGAATGCATGGCACGTTTTATGGTAGAAAATTTTCCAATTTTTGCTCCATATGATCTTTGCATATTTGCTCACTCACCTCAGTTATCTTGTACTCTTGGTTGAAAAATATTCATAAGTAGTTATCTCCAATGTCTCCGCTTCACCATTCTCATTCTTTGTACCTCTTTACCTCATAGAAAATATTTGATCTTTGCATATTTACTCACTCAATCAAGTTATTTTGTACTCCTAATTGGAGAGGTAAACTTTTTCTTCAAATTCCTTACCATTCTTTTGGTATTCTGATTGGCAAACCCACGACTAGATTATGTTGAATCTCAATTCTACTTGATACACCGATATTGATTGAAAGGTTTCTTTGAGTGACTCTAAAAGCTCTAAATCTTCAGATGTCTCTTCTGATGTATTAAAATAATATCAGGCACTTTCAGCGCTTCTTGTGATTTTTTTGATTGTTTGTAGGGGAATCTCCATCTTGATTGTCTTTGAATGATATTGGCACTTTAATCTCTTCTTTTTGCGCTCATCAAGGTCGGGGATCTTGAATTCTTAATTGACGTGGATTGCCCCAATTGGATAACATGATCAACTTGCTAAACGAAAATTCATGCTCATGCAAATGACATGATCAGAGTTAGAATAATGAACTACATCATAGTCCCTATACTTTGAAACCATTTTCAGAGTAATGCACAAAAATCTCTTGTGTTATATGAATATTAATCCAATTGGTCCCCATTTAATATAAGATGCTTATGCAGATGAGAGGGATGCAAGAAGCAATAGTGACGTTTTAGAATGTAGTCTTTATTAATAGTGTGGCAAACATAGGGGTAATTACAAAAAAAGGTAAAATCAAATATCCGAATATCAAGTGCCAAAGCATTCTTAGTCAATGCGTCGGAAGTGTCCCAAAATGTTTGTCAAGAAGATTTTGAACACCACAATGATGGGTAAAAATGTGACGTCCCTTCAAACATGCCAAGGTTTCTAGGGAGCTACTTATCATACGCCTAATTTATATTTGAGCCACCCTTTGAGAGTTTTCAACTTGAACCCTCATTTGGTTTCAAGATGCCCTTTGTGAGTTTTCATCTTGAATCCACCTTTTATTTATTTTTCTTCTTTTAATTCTAAAGTGCCCTCATGGGTTTTCACTTTTAGATCATTTCATTGTTTCTTTCACGAAGCACCCTTTTCTGGTTTTCAATTTAGCTTTTTCTTTTTTCCTTTTTTTCTTCTTCTTCTTCTTCTTCTTCTTCTTCTTCTTCTTCTTCTTTAGCCGTAGTATCGCTTGACCGAGTTTAAATTCACTCAAATTTGGAGTTCATCTCTGTCGATCTCATCCAAAATTAATGCTCCTCTAGAGAAGTCCTTTGTCAAAACATAGGGCTCCTCCTAATTAGACGCCCACTTGCCCCGAGAATCTCTTTGGATTGGTACCATCTTCTTCAATACTAAGTCTTCTTCACGAAGTTCTCTTTGGTGGACCTTCTTGTCAAGTGTCTGTATCATCCTCTTCTAGTACATTTGACCATGGAAATTACCTTCAGCCTTTTTTCCTCAATTAGATTCAACTGGTCGTATCTTTCCTGGACCCACTCAGCCTCGTTTAGTTTTACCTCCATTAAAATGTGAAGTGAAGGAATTTCGACCTCGATCAGTAACACGACCTTTATTCCATATACTAATGAGATTAGAGTTGCTCTAGTGGATGTTTGCACAGAAATTCAGTAAGCGTATAGGGCGAATGGTAGTTTTTATGCCACTATTTGTAAGTGTCGGTCATCTTTGTGACTATATTCTCGATGTTTTTGTTGGTTGCCTCCACTACCCGTTCATCTTTGGACGATAAGTTACTGAGTTGTGATGCTTAATGTTGAATTGCTCACAAACCTTATCCACTATTTTGTTATTCAAGTTGAAGGCTTTATCGGCGATGATCCTTTCAGCATACCATAACGGCAAATAATCTCCTTCTTGAGGGATTTGCATACTATTTATCTAGTGTTGCTCGCGTAAGAGGTAACTTCAACCCATTTGATGAAGTAGTCGATGGCTACCAAGATGAATCGATGCCTGTTCAATGCTTTTGGGTGGATTTTTTTGACTATATCTGTACCCCACATTGAGAAAGGCCAATGAGCATTCATAACATGAAGCATTTATGGTGGCGCATGCATCTTGTCAGTGTAGCTAATATAGTCCCCATCCATTGTAGACCAGTAATAGCCAAGGCGTATGATTTGCCTAGCCATGGTGAAACCACTAGGGTGGGTCCCACAAACTCCCTCGGGAACCTCTTCTAAGATCAATTGGCTTCTTTGGCATCTATACATTTCAACAAGAATTGATCTCGACTTTTCTTATATAGGACCTCCCCATCTAGGATGTATATTGAGGCATTCTTCAAATCATTCTTTTATCATTCTTGATTGCTTGTTGTGGACAGTCTTGAGTCTTTATGTACAACAAGATGGCGTGGTACCATGGAAAATTGTCAAACACTTTAATTAGTTCGATGACCAACTTGTGATACTCAATTAATTTTGCATCTTTTGTTTCCCATTCTCCCCGAATATGATAAATGACCAAGACAGAATCCCCAAAAACCCTCAAAACTTTGATCTTCCTCTCTATTATCGCTCGTAATCCCATTATGCAAGCCTTGCATTTTGCCATATTTTTGGTGTAGAAGAACTTTAACTGGCTAGTGAAGGGGTAGTGGTTACCATCTAGTGAGACCAAAATTGCCACGTCTTAAAGCATTCGGTGCACTGTCAAAATTTAAGACCCATTTATCCGATGGACCATTCTCTTCTTTAATCGAGATAAACATAAGGTCTTCATCGAGAAAATTAAAATCTAGGGCCTCGTAGTCATCGGAGGCACGACTTGCCAAAAAGTCTACTATGGCGCTTCCCTTTTATTACTTTCTAGCTAACATACTAAATGTTAAATTTGGAGAGCAACATCTACCAATGGGTCAATCTTCCTAACAAGGCTGGTGCTTCCATCATGAATTTTAAGAGGCCGAGTTTTGATATTAACCACATGGTGTGGTATAAAATGTATTGCCAAAGTCATTTAGTTGCCCATACTAGAGCGTAGAACAACATCTCGATTGGTGAGTACCTTGTTTCACAGTTAGTGAATTTCTTACTTAGATAATAGATATCCTTTTTTTTTCTTTTGGTGTCATCATACTGCCGCAGTACACAACCTATCGAGTTTTCGTACACTGTTAGGTACAAGATCATAGGTCTACCCGAAGCAAGTGTTACCAACACAGAAGGATTTGACAACTACTTTTTAATTTTGTCCAAGGTTGTCTAGCTTTCTTCATTCCACGGTCCCGAATTATTCTTTCTAAGTAGTTACATATTGGTTCATATTTCTCAGTCAACTATGAGATGAATCGGGCAATGTAGTTGAGCCTTCCCAATAAACCTCGAACCTCCTTTTGCATTTCGAGGGAAGGAGCTCCTAGATTGCTCTTACTTTATATAGGTCATTTCAATCCCTTTCTTGCTCACTTTGAAACTCAATAACTTTTCAGATGTAACCTCGAAAGTATATTTGGTGGCATTAAGTTTTAACTAGAATTTTCTCAACCTTTGGAAGAGTTTCTCTAGTTCTTATGTTCAGGACTTGGCAGTCATGCCATCCATGTACACCATGGTCTCCTTGTGCATCATGTCATGGAACAGGGTCACCATGGTTCTCTTTGATAAGTTGCCACGATTTTCTTCAGACCGAAAGGCATTACCTTGTAGCAGAAGGTTCTCCTACAATGTTACAAATGTGGTTTTTTCCATATATTCGAGATAGATCTTGATCTAGTTATACCCAAAAAAATCATCCATGAAGGAGAGTAAGGAATGGCTCGATGTGTTGTCCACTAAGGTGTCAATATGCGACAAAGGGAAGTTATCTTTAGGGCTTGCCCTGTTGAGATCCCTATAGTTGATGCACATGCACACTTTTCTGTCTTTCTTCGGAATGGGGACGATGTTGGCTACCCACTCAGGATACATGGCCTCTTGTAGGAATTAGGCTATGTACTACTTCTTTACTTTATCTCTTATTTTTTGGAGCATCTTGGGTCTCATCCTCTGAAGTTTTTTGTTACACAGGCTTGCATTCAGGCTTTATGGGTAATCTGTGCATCACAATGTCAGTGTCTAAGCCGGGCATATCTTGGTACGACCAAGTGAATACATATTTATAGTCTTGTAGAAGCTTGAGCAGACTATATCGTGTTTCTACCGTAATAGTGGTGCTAATTTTCACCTCGCACCTTTCTTCCTCAGTCCCGAGGCTTAGAACCTCTAACTCTTTTTTGTGATGGAGAATCTACTTTTCTTCATTTTCCATGAGATTGAGCAAATCGTCAGGTAGATCACATTCAACCTCGTCGTCGTAGTCTTCAACCTCTTCTAAACACGTGGGATTTTCACAATCAACTTGCTGGTCAGACTCAAGGTTACTTCTGCAATTGATATCTAGAACCTTGAAAAGGGAAGAATCATGGATATATACAATGGTATTGGGAAAATAAATGAATGAATTAGTTTATTTATTAGTTTATATTTGTCTGTTTTTCATATCTTTTTGCGTTTTATGTACGAATGCATATTTGTCACATAAAATTTACTGGAAATGTATCTTTTATTAATATGGAAACCAAATGGTTTATTATAGACCCTTTACAAAAGATACCCTACTGCCCTCGGGCTATGACAGTGGGTTGGTTTCAGGAGTTACTCTAAATATGACTTAAAAACTACAAGAAGTTCTTCTTTAGTCTAGTTATTAAACTAATCATGTTGGCGAATCATAGATAGGTATCCGCCCTCTTTGTCCTCCTCTAGCATGACATTGATGCTAAGGTTCCTGAAAATGTCAGTGATGTCGCCATCCTCTTTCTCATCTTTAGTCATGTCAGGGTTCACAAACCCTTATGACATATAGGTGTAATCTATGGGTGGAAAATTTATTCAGTCCCACGCGATTTCGTCCCTATTCAATCTCCCTTTTCTCCTCTCATGGTTTCTCCTCATAGCAGCTCACCTTTGCATTGTAATGGGCTTAAATCCTATCCCAAATCGCTCTTTCTTTTCAATGATAGTCACTGGGTATAACATCCCTTAGTGTTGCTTTCTGAAGCCCTTACCAACCATGGCTCCTTTTCCTAGGGTATTCTTCACTTGCATCTTAGCATACTTGAATAGCCCCGACTTGCGAACTTTGCTTCCCTCCATGATGAAGGTCGCTTTGACAAGTTCAAATGCCCTAAAGGAGCATTCTACTACATCTACCCCAATCTCAATATAAGAGGCATCAGTCAATATTTAGGCAATGATGTCCTCTTCAGCGCCGATTATCACTAGTTGGTCGTCAACCATGAACTTCTACTTTTGATCCAGCAAAGGTGACTGCTCTCGCCGAATGCATATAAGGGCATCCAAGCATGCAACTATAAGTAGGCTTTATGTCCATTACTAGGAAAACAATGTCAAAAGTGGATGGCCCAATCTACAGCTACACTTCTATCTTTCCTAGCACATCCCTCTCGATTCCGTCCAAGATCCTCACGGTATTTTGGTATGATTTCATGTGAGAGCTATCGAGTGGCAGCTTTCTCAATGTCACCATGGATAGGTCATTCAAGGCTGAGCCATTGTTGATAAGGACTCCTGGTACCATCTATCCTTTGCAGCAAGTAGAAATGTGGAGGGCTAAGTACAAGCCCTTTCCTCCTTCTGGAATCTCCTCATCACTAAAGAAAATAAAGTTATCCACAGTGATATGGTTGACTAACCTCTCCATCTTATCGGTCGTTATTTCTTTTAGTACAAAGGTTTGACTGAGATTCCTAAGTAGGGTGTCACGATGCCCTTCGGAACTTAACAACAGTGATAACATTGAAATTCAGGCCAGGAGCTTGTGAAGTTACTCCACCACATTGTACTCACTATGTTTGATAATTTTCAAAAAATCTTCAGCCACTGACTCCTTCACGGGCTTGTGCTATTTTGGGGGTTGCTCCTCATAAAAATTCTTTTTAGGTCTATCAGCTATGGCCTTTCTTTAGGCCACATCGCAATCCTCAGCCACTAGTAGGGAATAACATCTGTCATTTTTCATAAAGTTGCCTACCTTATTAACTGTTTCTCCGGCTGGCTTGTTTTTAGTTGGCCCCAGGAATCTTTAAATTGCTCTCATCTACAGTTGCCACGGCAATTGCACGACCACGTGCAAGATCAACGAGATGATAATACTTTTCCAATGGAATATGAGTAGGTAATGGTTGAACCTTTTGAATTCTTTAAAAACTCACCTCGTCCATTGCAAGTATGTCTTGAGGAACTGATCTTGGTAGATTTGAAGCCATCGAAATCTCTACTGATGGAGATGTTTGAGAGGCCAAAAGAAAAAGGTGTTTGGATTCGTAAAGCTTTTCAAAAAATTGGTTCTTCTCTTAACTTACAGCAAATTTTGGTAACTGATTGCCACGGCAATTGGCTTGAGTAGCAATTGCCACGACAACAAAGGCTACATCTAACCATGATAGAAGTCGACAAAAATGAGGTAATTAAATAGTTGGGAATGGATATAATTTTCCTATTAATATATTTGTGCCTTCAGGAATAGTAGCAAGGTGGAGGGCATGCATGGACTACAAGGGAGCACGGAAGAAAGACACATCCACCATGGTAATGCAAAGGGGAGTAGCTGGGAGCACATTGGCCCAATTGTTTTGGGGCAATATTGTCACTCGATGGAAGGTGCGGATGGACTATAAGAAGTGTCAAAAACGACTCTCCTCAAGTTTTCTCAGATATGCAGTAACATTAGAAGATGCATGATGGCTCTCTTTTCAGACATGGTCGAAGACTTCCTTGAGATCTTCATGGATGATTTTTCTGTTTTTGGTAATGACTTCGACAGTTGCCTCGGCAATTTAGAGAAAGTGTTGGCAAGATGTGAAGAAACCGATTTAGTGCTTAATTGGGAGAAGTGCCATCTTATGGTAGATGAAGGAATAGTGCTCGGCCACAAGATTTCATCCAAGGGGATTGAAGTAGACAAAGCCAAGGTGGACGTGATCGAGAGATTACCTCCACCAAGTTCGATTAAAGGAATTCGAAGCTTTCTTGGACATGCAGGTTTTTACAGGAGGTCCATTTATAATTTTTCTAAAATTACTAAACCCTTGTACAATTTGCCTGAACAGGATAAAGTCTTCAATTTTGATGATTCTTGCGCCCAAGCATTCGAAACCCTAAAGGAAAGCTTGCCTCGGCACCCATTGTCGTTCTACTAGATTGGACGCTACCTTTTGAGCTCATGTGTGATGCAAGTGATTTCGCGGTAGGAGCAATCCTAGGCCAACGCACAGGAAAGGAACAGAAAATCAAGTGGCCGATCACTTATCACATTTAGAACACAATAGGGAGGAGGACGCGGATTTAGAGATATGCGATGCATTCCCGGATGAGCAACTTTTAGTTGCCTCGGCAACCATGGATGCGCAAGCCTCGGCAACCCTCGACGCCGCAGCAACTCTTGATACGCACGCCTTGGCAACCATGGACGCACACGCCTCAGCAACCCCTGACGCTTCGGCAACCATGGATGTGCATGCCTCGGCAACCCTCAACGTCGCGGCAACCACTGATACGCACGCCTCAGCAACCATGGATGCGTATGCCTCGGCAACTCTAGACGCACATGCCTCAGTAATCTTGGGAGCAGTCGCCACTGCAGCACATGCCTCGGTAATACCCTGGTACGCGGATTTACTTAATTTCCTTGTTTATGGTATTTTACCTTATGGTCTTACTCACCAAGGGAAGAAGTGGTTCTGCCATGATGCTAAGCATTACTTTTGGGACGAGCCTCTTTTGTTTAAACAATGTGCAGATCAGGTTATACGTCGATGTATCCCTGAAGAGGAGCAATAGAATGTACTCTGACAATGCCATTCTTCACCCTATGGAGGACATTTTGGAGGAACTCGTACCGCGGCCAAAGTTTTTCAATCCAGTATGTATTGCCCAACACTGTACAAAGATGCCCAAGAGTTTTACAAGCAATGTGATCGTTACCATAGGACGGGCAATATCACCCACAAACCAATGGGCAAGCAGAAATTTCTAACTGGGAATTGAAGGGTATACTCGAAAAAGTTGTAAATCCCTCTAGGAAGGATTGGTCAGCAAGACTAGATTACGCACTTTGGGCATATCGCACTGCATTCAAAACACCCTTAGGTATGTCCCCCTTCCGACTTGTCTATGGCAAAACATGCCATCTACTGGTGGAAATCGAACACAAGGCATATTGGGCAATCAATACCGTGAATATGGATTGGGAAAGTGACGGGCAAAAGCGTTTGTTGAACCTCAACGAGAGAGAAGAATTCCGTGCACCGCCTATAACAATGCACGAATCTAAAAGGAGAAAACAAAGCAATGGCATGACAAGAAACTATTGTTGCGGCAATTCATGTCGGGGCAACTAGTTCTCTTATTCAATTCTTGGCTGAAACTTTTCCCAGGAAAACTAAAATCAAGATGGTCGAGACCATTCGAAGTTGTCAATCCATTCTCCTATGGTGCCGTGATAATCAAGTCCATTATCGACGAACATAAATTCAAAGTTAACAGACAAAGATTGAAGCACTACAACGGTGCCCATGTAGAACGTAACAAAGAAGTTGACACCTTAGGAGATGCATAAGCATGCTCTCCTTTCGATATTTTCTTTTTCTTTTTATTTTTTTTCTTTCGAACTATTTTTTCTATTATTTTCGGTTATTTTTTCTCTTTATTTATTTTTGGAATTTTTAGGAGAGATTTTATTTTTCTTCATTATCTTTAGTTTCTAGGTTTCCTTTTCCACAACAAGACTCACAACCACCATGCTAAGGAAATTCACTGCCGACTACTTGCCACAGCAACCACAATAGAAACTGGCGATGCCCAGGCAACAACAATGGCTTCGGCAACTACTGATGCCCATGCAAGTGAACCTACATCGGCAAACATGGATCAAATCAAAGCAATGCTATTCATGCGGTACCAGCATTCAACCACCGACTGAAAATGAATCAAGCAAACGGCACGAAGGAAACTTATCACTCGAGGTGACGACCTCTCCGGCTAACTCATTTCATTTAGTTTCTTTTAAATTTTGTTTCACTTTTACTTGCATTGAGGACAATGCTTCTCTCGAGTTTGGGGGGGTGTTGGTTTCTAGTTAGCTTCATGTTTAGTTGCATTCATCTTTAGCAATCACATATAGGTTACATATGTTACTTGCCATGCCTTTAATTGGATTTAATTGCTTAAGACTTGTTGAATATCCAATAATGAATTTTTGCCACTGCACTTAATTAAAAGAACCTTTAATTTTAGGATTGCATGAAAAGAACTTAGAATTTTACTATGATGCTGAATTTTTTTACACGATTGTGGCTTGTTGATTGAAAGAAACTTAGTGAACTTAGGTTGCTTAAAATTTGGGTAAATTTAAAATTGAAAATTAAAAGTTAAATTCTTGCTAGAGGTGCCCGAAACTGGCTCTAGTAGTAAATGCACTTTCTTGCTAGAGGTGCCCGAAACTGGCTCTAGTAGTTAATGCACATTAAAGAATCTCTAGAGGTGCCCAAAATTGGCTCTAGTCGACTAAAATAAAATGAGAAATTGCTTACTTTACTAGAGGTGCCCGAAATTGGCTCTAGTGAAAATAAAAATAAATGCCCCAGTAATTAAATTGATAAAAGCCTATTGTTCACATAGAATCTTGAAAATCAACTTGTACACAACTACGCACACACATTGTCACGATCATTATAGTTTGGTTCTGGGTAATTTTTGTGCTATCCGAAAAATTAAAAGGTGATCATACTTTGTGCCACAGTTCAGAGGTTTGAATTCAAGTTTGAAGCATGTCTTTGATGATTAAAGTCTTGGCAGGTAATTGTTAGTTTGCATTGCTTGAGGACAAGCAATAGTTCGAGTTTGGGGGTGTGATAAGTGTTCAAAAGTACTATTTTTATTACCCTTTTTACTCATATTATTGTTAGACTTAAGCTCATATTAGTTGCATAATTAGTCATTCATGCATTAATTCATGTTTCTTTCCACCGTTGAGCTTGATTACATAACTTGGTGATTTTTGTGGAAAAAGATGTTGCTTTGGTGTGTTTTTGTGTGTGTGCAGAATCACTTGCCTAAACAAGGCTAGAACCAGTTGCTAGGGCAGTGCATGAAGGAGATGCCGAGCTAGTTGACAGGGCAATGCATGAAGGAGATGCTGAGCCAGTTGCCAGGGCAATTGTCGACAAAGAATAAGGTGATATGGTAGTCGAAATTGATGACTAGACAAGCCCAAGATGACGTGGAGCAAAGCTAAATCCCAAAGGAGTTTGATTTCCATGAAGAGGTTAAAGAAGAATTAAATTCCAAGAAGATAGGAGAAGTTCTAGAAGGAATATAATTATAATAAAGAATTATATTCTTTAAAGATAATTTAATTCCAACTTAACTTCCTCCTCGAATAAGAACTTTGACCTAGCCCTATAAATAGATCACCAAGCCGTCAACTCGAAGGGGAGCAAGAAGAGGGAAAATTTCGACAACTCCAAAGGGAAAGAGGAGAGAAATTTCAACAAGAGAGCAAGGGGAGAGAGTTCGATTTCTTCTTCTTCTTCTTTTCTTCCATTAGATTCATGGTTTGGGGATTATTCTTTGTATATCTTTTGAACCCAATAATGAACTAACTTGATTGGTTGGGGTTATTGTGTTTTTGTGGTTGAGAAACAATTGGATTTTGTTTAGGTAATAAGAGTTTGCACTTTTCTATTTAAGGTTTACTCATTTTTTGTTCTTATTCTTGTTTGCGAGTGAATTGGGAGAGGATCTCGTAACTTCATCTATTTATCTAATATCGGGAGAGTTAGATTCAAGAAACGAATGAGTATGGTCTTTATTCAATCTATTGATGGTGAAGATTAATCCGGCTTAGGAATAAGCTAAGGATTTCAACGGCTAAGAGGAGCGCAAGATTGGTTGTTGTCCACCCTTGATTCACGCAGGGATGTATTATCAAGGCATGCACAAATAGCTAGAGTTTCGACTTAGGGATAAGAAGAAGCCATTGAAGAACGTTCTCCCAAACCTTGAAGTTGCTGCCCAGCCACCCAAGTAGTTGCCCAGCTAGTCGCCCAGGCAACCATCGATTAGTTGCCAAGGCAACCCCGCTGTGCAAGTTGCCACAGCAACTGAGTTGCCCTTGCACTCTTTTACCAAGATGATCTAATTGGCTATCACTCCACAACTCACGATAACCTGACCCATTCTCTCTTTTTCTTTCATTTATTCTTTTAGTTTATTGCTTTTACTTTACTCATTAAAATCAACTCCTACTATCAATTGTGTTTTTACTTTTACAGTGCGATAACTAAAGCAAAGTGGCCCAAACCAATCCCTGTGGATACGATACTCGATACTCGTATCACTTTATTACTTGCGACGTGTATACTTGCACAATTGCGTAGCACTTATTACACGCAACACTAGCCATGCCTTGAATGAATCACAAATGAACAATACCATCACTGAAAAAGATCTACTTGCTGTAGTTTTTGCATTTGATAAGTTTCGGGTATACCTTATAGGAACTAAAGTCATTGTACACGTCGATCACTCAGCTATTAAATATTTAGTAATTAAAAAGTATGCTAAACCTAGACTCATTAGATGGATTTTACTATTGTAAGAATTTGAAATTGAGGTCATGGATAGGAAGGGCACTGAAAACCAAGTAGCCGGTCACCTCTCTAGGCTAGAAAATGCATGTTAACATGATGATGCATGTGATATTAAGGATGAATTCCCTAATGTGAAATTATTGACTGATATAGCTTTACCTTGGTACACTGACATTGTTAACTTTCTTGTTAGTGGCATTTTTCCTTGTGATTTAAATAGCCATGATAGGAAGAAGTTTCAACATGATGCACGCTACTACTATTGGGACGAGCCTTACCTCTTTAAACAATGTGCTGATCGAATAATAGAAAGATGCATACCTGAAGAAGAGAAAAATGACATCCTCTTACATTTCTATTCCACTTCATGCAGAGGGCATTTTGGAGGATATATGACTTCTGCAAAGGTCCTACAGTCTGGGTTCTATTGGCCCACCTTGTTTAAGGATGCCCAGCCATACTACTAAGCTTGTGATAGATGTTTGGGGCATCGACTTCATGGGACTTTTCCCTTCATATTGCGGATACTTATACATATTGCTGACAGTTGATTATGTGTCTAAGTGGGTTGAAGCCAGTGCAACAACAAAGAATGATGCAAAAATAGTTCTGAAGTTTTTGTACAAAAATACTTTCACTTGATTTGGAGTGCCTCAAGCCATTATCAGTGATGAGAGCAGCCACTTCGACAACAAACTGATTACTAAGGCGTTGCATAGGTATGGAGTTCATCATAATATCGCCACAACATATCATCCACAACCCAATGGGCAAGATGAAGTGTCCAACCGAGAGATAATACAGATTCTCGAGAAGATAGTCAAGCCAAATCGAAAGACTAGTCCTTGAAGCTAGATGAGGCCTTATTGGCATATCGGACCGCATTCAAAACACCTTTGGGCATGTCACTCTATAGACTTGTCTATGGTAAAGCATGCCACTTACCAGTCGAGCTTGAACATAAAGCCTTTTGGGCTATCAAAATGATCAATATGGACTGCCAACTAGCTGGAGAGAGACACTTACTGGAGTTGAATGAGTTGGAAGAGCACCGTTTAGATGCTTAGGAGAATGTCAAGATTTACAAAGAGAAAACCAAGAAGTGGCATGATGTGAAACTGATGCCTCAGTATTTTGTTAGGCCAAAAAGTTCTAATCTACAACTCTCGCCTAAAATTCTTTCCGGGCAAGTTAAAATCTTGTTGGTCTGGCCCATTCAAGGTTGTCAAGGTGTATCCACATGGTGCTATAGATATCAAGGATTTCAAGGATGGCCCGATCTTCAAGGTCAACGGTCAAAGACTCAAGGCCTACCATAGAGCATCGGTCCATCGTGACAAAATCTCTGTCACACTACTAGAGGCTTAAGCATCCCGATCAACCTCTTATTTTACTTTTCTGCATTTCTGCTTTTGTACTTGAATTTAGTTTTTCAATATTTTATTTTTTTATTTGATTTTTTTATTTTATTTCGTTCTATTTTATTTTGGCGGTTATGAAGCAAAAGCAAGGAGAAAAGCCGTCCTAAGATCTTAAAAAGGGAGACTTTTGGCAAATATGGTTTTATTTTAAAGGAGTGAATTTTGGCGGACACAAGGCAAAAAGGGGAAATATTTGTAATTTATTACCTTTTCCCTAATCATTATTCCTACCTTCTCACTCCTACTTTCACCACTTCCCTAAGCCGCCACATGTATTTCCCCCCCTCCACTTTCCCAATATCCCATAAACCCCACATTTATTATCATTTTTCCTCCAAAAACTAAACCCTAAACCTTTCAAACTTCTTTTGCTTTCTTTTATAACCCATCCATCCCCTCATACCACAAGAGATATAGGTGATTTTCTTTAGAACCAAAATCTTGCTAGTTTTCTTTATCAAACCCTATAAACCTTTTTTCTCCCACCGTCCTCCTCTCAAGACATCATGACTAGAATCAAGAATGCCACCCGTACTAATCACAACAGCCCGACGCAGCTGTCATCACCATCCCAATCTTCTTTTGCCTCCCATACTCCATCTTCACAGTCACTAGAAGATCTTGAACCTTTCAAACGTTTTTTCAACAAAGAAACCAATGAGCGCTTTGTTTTGTTCAAGGATCGGCCACTCATATCGAAAGAAGGATTAGAGTTTTTAGGCGACACCTGCTTTGAGTTTGATGTCGACACCATCATCGTCATCGGTGCCCATGACTGGGAAGATCTTGTAAACCAACCAGGCCCAATCAATGTTTCATGGGTAAAAGAGTTTTGCACCTATGTCAGGGAACCTAAGGAAAAAATGGTGTTCATCCGAGGAATGATGGTCCCTTTTTTTGCAAAGGTTATTGTTGGGATGATCAATCAATGATAAATGACCAAGATAGGGTGAATTGGCAAATAAAAATTTGGTGGAAGCAATTGGAAAGATAAAAAGATTGCGACACAAGAATTTATAGTGGTTCAACCTTCTAAGTAGGTTTACATCCACTATCTTAGCTATCCACACTAAGGATTTTCTCAAATCCACTAGATTTGCTTTCCTTTTGAGGCTAAAGGAGATAACCTTACAAACTCCCTTTAAGACTTATACCCCAAAGTCTTAAGAACCCTCACAAAGGGAATTATAAATGAAGCAAACTGAAAATCCTCACAAAGACTAGGTGTTTGCACAATTCTAAGTTTACTCAAACCCCAAAACTTGAGTAAAAAGATTACAATACAGAACTCTCAAGTGGGTTACAAGAATTTGACAATTAAGGCTCAAAGATTGTTGGGTATGTTCTTGAATGTTTTAGATTGGTTGAATAGTTGTTGTTGAAGCTTTGGAGACTTGATTTTATACCCCTTTATTGATTTCTAGCCGTTTGGGTAGTTGGAATATTGAATAGAGTCGTTGGACTGCATTTTTCTCCCAATAAATGTTGTTTGGTGGCCAGGCGTATCGATACTCGAGAAAGCGTATCGGTACCTGTCAAAGAGAAAATAGTTGTTGCAAAAAGGGGGTATCAATAAGTGTGAAGCCGTATCGATAGGGTGTGTGTATTTTAAAGGGCATACTGATACAGTCTATATCATATCGATTCTAATTTTGCTCACTGGAATCTCTATAAGTTGTGAATAAAAATTGTATCGATATGCCTATATGGGTATCGGTACGTCTTAACTAATTTTCAAACTATGGTTCTAATAAAATTGACAAGGCAACGGTCGAATATTAAATGAAAAGATTTGAAAAATCTTTAACCCTCGTACCGTTATGCATGAAGCTGTACTGATACTTGTATACAATTTTGGTTCCATGTTTAACAAGGCGTACCGATACGGCTACACGCGTATCTATACCCTATAGCCATCATGAATAAAATAGTTTTCCAATAGCTAAAAATCTTACCGATACGACCTTAAGCGTATCGATACACCTATACCGAAATGGCTATTTTTAAGTACCAAATACTTAGAAAATATTTGGGATTCAAAGTTTTTTACTTAGAAATAATTTGAAGTTTGATTCTTTGTCAATTTGTGAGTCTTTTAAAAGCCTTTAAAAATTTATTCCTTTTTACATATTATTCCTTGTTATATCAAAATCAATTTTAGGTTTATCAATCCTTAATGCCTTTTATGGTTTGAGGATGTAGAAGATGAGCACAGCAGTTTCACCGCGGTGGCCAATGCCGCAACTTATGGTGCAGTGCTCCAAGACCTTTACGTTCTAGGAATGTGTTGGACAATGAAGTCTCCCAAATCTAGGGTGGTAAATAGGTTGCAGCCGAAGCTAGAACCTAAATTATGGATTCACTTCATGAACACGCGCTTAATGCCAATATTGCATCACTCAACAATTTTGGGGAAGAGAATGCTATTGTTCTATTCTGCCATGACCGACCACACCATAGATTTTGGGAAACTAACTCATGCGACCATTATTGGGAGAGCAACTTCCAAGGGTACTCATGGCCCTCTACTTTTTCCTAGTTTTATCACCGCTTTGTGTCAATAGGCACAAGTATGTGTGGGCCCTAAAGATGTAATGTTGAAGGCTCAATGCGGGAAGCTGCCCACATAATTACCAAGACTAAATGGGCTTGCTCCAAATGCTACATCTGAATCCATATAGCCCAAAACGCAATTGTTGAGTACCTTATGTCATACTTCTTTTATGTCCATGAGAGAGACATGGCCATAAGGACATTGTTTAATGAGATGCTTCCACAATCGATGGTTACCTTCCCCTCTTTCCTGGGAAATACTTTGTTGAACTTGCTATTGCGTCTGCTGAACAACAACAACAACCGTAAGAAGTTGAAGATGAAGTCATTCTGTCAACCACCTCTGCTGCTGTTGAAAAAAGATGAAGAGAATGAAGAAAGAGACTCATATTGATACTCCTACCTCTAGTCGTCCCGCCAAGAGGATAAGGTACAGGGCTAGGCCCCAATGCACCCTACATGTACTACCCAGGCAGCCTTATCAATTTAGCTAGTGACGACACAACTAATTTTCTAACATCGGTTCCTCAGGACTCTCTAGCCCCTCCACAATCATCGCTTACTCCTTCTGCCACCACTCTAAGGACTCGTACCAAGGAACCTACTGGTCGATTCATCAATCTCATTATTGAGATTGATGAGTAGTTGAGAAGGCCTACCTACAACGTCTAAATCAATGGACTCCTCAGCTTCAACAATTTCTTCCATCCACAATATACCCCTCAAGAGCTTGCAACTTCCACGCCCTGCACTAGACAACGACCGAAGAGCCAGGCATGACAAACTGCACCTTCCTGCACCCAATGACTCTCTATGTAAAATATTTTTATTTTAGTTTTTATTTTTTTTATTTTTTTCATATTTACTTCATTGCTAATTTATAATTTTTCTGCATTGAGGAGAATTATTCTCTTAAGTTTGGGGGGGATTATCTTGTCTTAGGTAAAAAAAATTATTTTTTACATAGTTTGTTGGTTTTAAGTTTCTTTTATGGTTTTGGAATAATAGAAACTGTTGGTGCATTGATGATGATATTCCTATGACTTGTGCTTAAACTGTTAGCAATATGTTAAAAGCTCTTGCGATTTGAACTTAGGGTTAATACAGTTGTAGCATATATTTGACACATTGCATACTTTCGAAGCTTAAGAAGCCTTAGGGAAATTTTAGGTTGACTCTCTGATGCCTTAGCATATTTGATGATAATAATGAACTAAATGCTCAATGCAGCATAAAGGCTTAAAAATTAAACTCCCAAAAAATAGAGAAGAAGAATGAAAATAAAAATATAAGTAATTTGTTGCCAAAGGCATAGCTGTTGAGGGGCACTCTAATATGCATAATGCTAGCTTAGTACACTAGGTGAGTTGTGTTTGCTACATTTAACTTTCCTTGGTAGGAACATTGGTTATAGCATAAGAGTGAATAAAAGTCTTCAATGGATGACCCTGCTTGTAGGGCTCGGGGATAGGGTGTTTGCTCCACTTCATTTTTAGGCCTGAATGGTAGTTGTGATAATGAACTGAATATTAAGGGAGTAAAATAAAGTGCTAAAAAAAGAAAATGCTAGGTAAGAATAGAGAGCAAACCTTGAAATTATCTAAGGTCATTAAGTTTTGATTGTATGCAACACAACACACACTTCACTTATAGTGGAATTGATCGTAGGAACAAATATATTGATCTTTATTATATTACATACCTTTGATTTTTCTAAGGATTGAATTAATGTTGCAGCATGTTTTGAAACTTTTAAAACCATAGTTTAGTTGGAACCTTTGAAACCATAGATTTTGTTTTTCTTTTTAGAAAGAACCTTAGAACCATCATTTTGTTCTTAGGTTTAGTTTTTAGATTTTGCATGCCATTGCTTGAGGACAAGCAACGGTTCAAGTTTAGGGTATTTGATGATTACATAGAGAACCTATATTTTGAACCCTTTTACTTGGCATATTGCATGTTTTCAAGCTCATATAGTTGCATTTAGGAGTAGTTTGCAAGTAGTTAGGGAGTTAATGGTGTTTGAACTTAATTGTTATATATATTGATGCTTTTAATGAGAAAGGTAGTTGTTTCTAGTGGTGCGTATGCAGAAAGCAACCCAGACGATGGAATGCAGGAGCAGTGGAGCAGCATCTCTTGATGTGCAACAAAGTTGGAGATAAACCTTGACTCTTGATGATCAACTTACACGTAGACCTCTCTCCATTATGGACTTCACTGAATGATGCGAGAAAGCAAGTTCCTCTTTAAAGAGGTTCCGCACGCTTTAGGGTTTCTTAACCCTAGCTTTGCATCTTATATAAAGACAACTTGGGTAACAATTCAAATGGAGTTGGATCATAGACAACAACCCTTTGTCTTCAACCATCAGAGAACCACCATCGTTGAGGTTAAGAGGAATCTCCACACGATGAGAGCTATCAAGAGAAGCTTGAGAAGTGAGAAGCACTGCAGCACAGTTCGAAGGCTTGGAGGAGAATTCGAGGACGCTTGACTTTCTTTCTCTCTTTCTTGATAAACTGTCTTGACTTTTATTGTTTTTATTATGGATGATATTTGCTCAAACAAGAGCTCAATACTCTTTTGTTTGGTTTATTGATTTTAAGATATTATGTTTTTAATTATTTGCTCAATGTTATAGCCCTTTTTCCTTATCTACTATTCATCGTTCTTAATGCATAATTATTGTAAGAGCTATCGAGAGATGCCTTTTAATTAATGATATGTGGCTTAATATCGAGAAAGTTAAGTTAGAAAAACGTGATCAGTGGAGCTTAAGTTGTCAACTTAGGTTTTAATTCGGCCTAGACATAAGTTTAGGATTCCAATGACTAATAAGGGGAACTTGAACAGATAATAAGTTGTTAAGGTTTATGCAGTCATGTATTGTCACAACTTCTTGCTATCGATTTCTAGGTATCGAGAGACTCTAGGAGTTAATTAAAAAAACTTTGTAGAGTAGATTAGGATATAATTGGTTTAAGCAGACATGTATTGCTAACCGCTATAGTATTCGAATGATAACTAGAATAATTTTTAGCTAGAATAATTTTTAGGCAATATACCCAGCATCTATAATCATCTGAATATCTGCTACAGCATATGTTTGCCTTCTGATCATTGCTACCATTTATTTTTCTTGCATTTAGTCATAATTCCATCACTACACCAATATTATTTTACTAGTTTTTAAGTGTAATTGCTTTGAGTTTGTTACTCCAATCCCTATGGGTTCGACACTCTACTCGTCATTATATTACTTGAGCGACGGGTATACTTGCTCTTAATTGTGCACACATCCAACACGCATCATTAACCTGTAACCTATTACAATTTTTTCACATGTTTACTAATGAAATTATCTCTTCGATAAATATTATATTAAAATATTCATAAAAGTGCTTAAATATAGATTCTAAACACTAACTCCATAATTAAAAAAATACCTACATACTATAAAGTTCCAACACAACACAAAAATACATAAACTTTATACTTAGTTTCAAGTTTAAGTTTTAACAATGTTCAACACAGAGCAATACACCATCAACGTTTAGGACATAGAAATACACCATCAAAATTTTAAAGACAAATCTTTAACTAACATAAAACAAACATAAGGTAAATGAAACTTCTATGAGTTAGTATCACAAGCTACAAAAGTTAACTCTATGATCAAATCATCCAAGGTCTTCACCGGCTTCCTCATCAATCATAATTGTTTGTTGATCGAGTGTTAAATTCTTCATTCCTATATTTCAAAACATAAATAAGTTAGTAAAGAAATATAATGTAATACTAGCAAATCGAAGATAAAAAAATAATTATGAACTAGATTACAAGATGAGGTTTAGAAATTAGAAAAGGGGGTGTGTAGGCTGAACTTTTAATTGTAGGTATTTTATTTTTAAAAATGTACAAATAATTTAATAACGGTTAACCATTTGTCAAAATTCGTAATCGTAACCATTAACCATCATTTTTAGCTGTTCGATTAACCGAAACCGTTTAGCCTTAACGGTTCGGTTAATTAACCTGTAAAATGTAACGATTATACCAGTTTACGATTACGGTTAATTATGCACATCCTTAGTACTAATGATATAGGATGATTTATTTTTTATAATTCAAATTCGAATAATTATATTTACGAAAGGTAACGTAGAATGTTAAAAATAATTTAGGTAATGTAACTGTTGGTTGAAAATATTGTTGATGTCAATCACTTAATCTTCCATTTTATTTTTTGGGTTAGAACAAATTGATTGGTAAAAATGGTAGAAAATGAGAATAGAGATAAGGTTGGATATACTATTACTTATAAAACCGTGTGCTACGCATTTGATGGAACATCCACTGCAATCAGAATTGCGACATTCTGCACAGGTGCAAGGTATTAAGAGCAAGTATACCTTATGTACCTTGGATATACGGTCCGGGTTGAGTTCCAATTTAAATTCCTTTATTTTTAGCACGATTCGAGGATATGGATATAAGGTTCATTTAATATTATGAATTTAAAAATATATTTTTATATTTATGTTTATATAATTTTAATTAAATTTAAGTAATATTTTCAATTACGAAGGAGCAAGTTTGTATCTCACCCTATATATATTGCTAAGTTTAATTTTTTTCGAACAAAGTTTAAATTAATTTTTGATCAGATTGCTAAGTTTAATTAGACATATAATATATGGGTTATATTTTAATACGTTAGCGATGTAAAAAAAATTTCACAACCCTTCATATTTAAGCTATAAAATTTAAAACCTAAATTCCTAGCCCTAACACCTAAAACCTAAATCTTAAATCATAAACTCTAGATTCTAACCATAAACCTTAAATTTTACACCTTACAACCTAAACCCTAAACCACAAACTAAATCTCTAAACCCTAAAATTAAAAGGCTTGTGTAAACTTTAGCTTGCATATCAAAGTATTTTTCATAATATATTGCACAAAACATAATATAAAAGCAAAGCGAAGAAAAAAAAAACTTAGAAAGAATTGTATTATATAGGTCATGTTTGACAATTAACGGATAGCGGATAGCGGATAACGGTTTATATTAGTTGATAATGGATAGCTGATAGCATTAACTGATTTGACTAGCGGGTTGCATTAGCTGATTGTATAAAAGTGTTTGGTAAAAATTAACTGATAGCTGATACCTGTTTGATTATTTGAACAAGTAAAATAACATATAAAGACACGATTATATTCAATACTTGTTTGAATAATTTATTAGTTATTATTATATTGTATCAATTAATATTAATTATATTATGAAAATTAATTTTTTTAAATTTCATTACGAAGCATATTTGTAGAATGTATATATTATTTTATTTATTTATAAAATTATCTTTTAATATAGTTTTAATAATTATTAAATTTAGATGTATATGTTAATTTTTTATTTATAAAATTATATTTTGAATATAATTTTATTAGTTATTAAATTTATATGTATGTACTGATTTATTATTTATGATTTTTTAAATTTTATTAGTTATTTAAATTTATGTTATTTAAAAAATTATAATTATCAAAGACAAAAAAAAATTTATAAGTCTTTTATCTAAATCTCTAACTCATAAAGCTCCTAAAGTGAGCTTTTTTAAAATGAGAAGTTTTATTTCTATCCACTATTACAATAATCTATTTATCAAACATTTAAGTTATCAAATTTAACTAATTAAAACCCTAAAAATATTTTAAATATTTAATTTTGATTCAAAATATTATTTACCAAACATAATCAAAATTTAGGGTGAGAATTTCCGTGAGATAGTGAGCTAATCTTTTCAGAACCGACTGACACAACCCAGGCTTATCCAATATTCTAATCTTCATATCATTTTAACTTTTATTATTTTAATTTTAAATTGAGAAAATTAAGTAAGTATATTTAATCGGTTGATCAAGCTATTTTTTTTCTCTAATATTTTTTTAAGTCATGAGTTCTACACCCATTAAAAATACTCATTTTTTCCCTAGAGTTCTCTTCCCCTCCCCTCTAGATAAAATTAAGATTAGATTTAAGATTTGTCAAAAAATTAATTTGAGAAAATTCTTTTTCTTTATTGAAGAATATAATTTATAATGGTAAATATTTTGATATATAAATTTTACGTAAGTCCGTTAATTTTAAGATTTAAATCACAAATTTATGTACACTATAAATCAGGGGCTAATCTTGATAAGATAAGTTGAGTGGTCTATTTAAAATTTCTGAAAGTTTTGTAAGCATAAACTAAAATTTTAAAATTTTTGAAAGATTTAATTTAAAATTTTGAAAGCCTAATTATAATGATCAAAATTTTTGAGACTTAATCAGAAAATTTTAAACATTTTAAAAGAGGAGTTAGTTTAATAAAATTAAAGAAATAAAAATTTATTGAGAATTTTAAAATTTTTAAAGAGGCCAAATTAAAATTTTATAAAAAAAATTGAAGAGTCAAAAGTCAATTGTCCAAAAGATTAGGGCTCGAACCCTTCTGACCCTCATCATAATCTACCTCTAGTATAAATAAAATTGTTCAAATTTATATTTTTTTTAAAAATAATATTTTCTTTTCTAAAAAAATCTATGATTCTTATGCATGTTTTAAATTTAATTGTAATATCTCAATTTTTGTCTAGTGCCAAAATATAAATTTTGAAAGTTTTGTGGTTAAAGTATAAATTTTGAAAAGGTTTAGGAACCAAAGTATAATTTTCAAAAGTTATGTGTTTTAAACCCGTAAATAAATAGTTTATCCCCAAGAATGATGTTTCCATGTTATGTGGATTTTCGTACGGAATTTGTATTAATGGCTATAAAGCGATAAAGTTCGGAAAAATATTCAAATAATCGGATCAAACTAAAATTTCAGAGATAATTCTATGGACTTTAGAAGAGTCATAAAATATCATTTTATGGATATTTGAATGTTAAAAGAGATCGGAAAAAATTTAAATCGATCGAAATGACATAGAATGACAATTTTGTAAGTAAGGAAGGCGTTGTATCAAGTTCAGAAAATTTCACCAAGCTATCATAGTAATGACATCTTACTTGAGGTTTTTAATTTATTTTAGTGGCATGTATAAATGGGATAATTTTGTCTATTTTATTTCAACATCCAATATTTTTCTAACAGTCAAATTTATTTATTTTTAAGTAAAAGAGCTCCGATTTTGTGTATTAATCGATATAAATATTTTCAAAGGTTTCAAATTTATAGACTTTTTGAATAAAAATCATATTATTATTTTGTGACATCTCTGACTTATATTCGGTAATCAAATACGAAAATGAGGTGTTACATTAATGACTATCATCTAACCTTATATGTGCGTAGATAGGCAAGGTAAATGCTGATTAACTTCTAAAATTGACTACCAACAAATTTAGGTGCAATAATAGAGTATAATGTATTCTTATAGAGAAAATTCAAGTTCAAATTTAAAGACAATATTTTAAAGATGAAAACAATAAATTTCAAATATAAATTATTAAATAAACATGAAATATATTAAAAAAATATTCAATTAGAGCCAAAGAATTTTATTTTATTATTAGTGTCGTAATAAATTTAATCTTTAATTTTTTATTTTATTTTTATTACTTTTTAGCTATATATGATTTTTTTACATTTAAAGAATGAATTTTACTCTTAATCTCTAAAAATGAGTAAGATGATTATTTTTAAAATATTCATTAACATGACAAACAAAACAAAATAGTGCTATGTCACATAAAAATGTGTGAACCATGTCAACAGCATTAGAAATTTAACATTTCAATCAGCATTTTTGTTAAAGAAAAATTATTTCATAATTTTTTTGAGGTTGAAAAATAAATTCAATTAAAATTAGAATCAAGTTGGTTAAAGATTTAATCATTAATGATTAAATTGATCATTATACCTTTATTAAACAAAGTATTTTTCTTAAAACATATATAAAAATGCATAAATAAATTCCCAAAGCAAATTTTTTGCTAACAATGGAACCGGAATAGAATTTTAGATTATGTAGAGGAGCATTTGATTCCAGTTGCTGTGGATAAGAAATCACTTCATAAGAGTATTAAACCAAGTAATTTTGGAAGTTTTTAGTTATGGAGAGATAAAATTGGAGCATCTAATAGTGTGTTTTTGGAAGTATTTAATTGGCAGGAGTACCTACTACAATTATTACAATTGGAAGTTATGGGTACAAGATACAATCTTAGTACTGGTTGTCGACTATTATTGTTCATTATTGTTCTTATTCTTTTTTGTTTTGTGTCTCAATTTTAATAAGAATCACTGCTCTTGTGGCACACGTTTTTTATGTCTTTGGGCACGTTTTTCATTAGCTTTTATGGTTCGTTTCATCAATCATTTAGCACGATTTCAGTATACCTTATCGGTCGTTTGGTGCTCGTATAAAGTGACTCACGGTGCTAGTTTTTTGATTTGATTTTATCAATGGTTATAGAAAATATTGATCCTCACTCGTTTGATGGTTTTTTAACCAATATAATCATAATTGTGTAGGGGAGTAATGTGTCGGATAGTTTGTTTCGCTCACCACTCCTTTTTCATCCCGTAAAGCGTCTCGTTTTGCTAGAGACAAGAGATTTATAAAGGTTTCTAGTTTTGATGGTATGTTAATCTCCATAGAAGTATTTATTTTTATTTATACATTTGCTTTGAAATTTTAGTAGACTAGTCCCTTTTTTCTCTCTTTTTAATACGTTGTATATGCAATATCTTTTACAGTGTTTAATAAAATACATATACCATTGTTTAAAAAAAAATACAATCTCGTTGTCTTCAATTCCACTTATTAAGATTTTTGGTACAGTTGTGCTACCGTTTTGAATTTATTTGTATACAATTTTAATTTGAGCAATAACACTATTAGTAAATTTATAAACTGTTACGTTAGTATGTTAGTTTTTTTGTTACTTGATTAACAACCGATAATTAAATTAAATTAAATATGTCATGACTTTTGATAATAGAGTGATCAAAAGTAAAAATACTAATAATCTAGTGATTAATTATACAATTTGTACACTTTATTATTATATTTGTATTATAAACCAATAATGAGTTAAATCATTAAATGTAACCAGTCGGGACAAAAACAAAATTCCATGATTGCCTCCCTTTTACCTTATCGTTTTAGTGTCAACTTAATTTTGGTACAATGGCAGCTCTTTCTTATCTTTTACATTGTGAGTTTAAATTCATCGAAAAAAAAAAACTCCTCTTTCACTTAAATAAGAATTATTAAAAAAATATTGCGCCGTTTTCTCAATTTAACCCAATTTTTTTAGTTCTTAATTTATCAACAATGATATTAATTTTAGTGCTGGTCGTCACCGTCGATAATTTTTTTCTCTTATTTTTTATATCAAGTTCTTATTTTTTATATCTCGATTTTTTTATTTTTTCTGTCTTGTAACACGCTTTTTCTTTGTCTTGTAACACGTTTCTGCCTTATAGCATGTTATCGTCTATTATTGTGGTAGATATGCGTTCGTAGATACGTTTTTCACGACGTTTTGACTCTGATTTACGAATTTTCAGTGGTCTTCAGTAGACTCATCCCCGTTTTGGCTCTAATTTACGAAACAACCTCTAAGATTGTTGGTTTTGCACATCACTCCTGCTTCAAGCCTAAAGCGTGTAGGTAGATAGAGACAAGAAGTCTTATTTTCTGTTTTTATTTTTTTGGTGTTTCATATTTATCGTTGTTTTGCAGCCACTGGAGAAGTTTTGCTAGTATGATATTTTGTTTTTTAATTTTTTCAATTTATATTTATTATATTTTTATTTTTACTACAAATTTATTTCTTTCTACATTATTTTTTATTTTAATTTCTAATAAAATTCAACCGACATATATTCAAAAAAATCTTATAACTTCAACACATACTAAAAATGAAAATTTCCCTTTTTTTTTACCTAGATAAGAATTATTTAAAAAAAAAAACTTATCACTTCAACACATAGTTTAACAGTCTTATTTAATTAATACTTCCAAAGTGCATCCATCGGTAGAAGAATCTAGTAAAAGATGGTACAATACTTTTTCTCTCTCTATTGATAATTTAGTAACTTTAGTATGATTATTAATATTTAATTTATTAATTGATTAATTTGAATCATATACTATAAAAATTTATTGAAAGGTAAATCCTCCTAATTCAATTTATTTTATGGACAATCTTCCTAATTCAATTAATTTAGGGTTTAAAATTTAAAATTTAAGGTAAGTTTAAATTTTAGAGTTTAAGATTAAATTTTATAGTATAAATATATAGATTTGTGTAAAATTTATATTATACAATTTATGTATCAAAATTTATCTTTTATTTTATTTAAAATACTAACATTACTTAAGAGGTATAATTATTATTTTGTTAAACCAACGAATAATTGATAATATTCATATATTTTCATTACAAATGATTATTATGTATTATTTGACATCATAATCCTTTTCTTTTCATAAATCATTTTCCTTTTCAATGCACAATTATGAGTAGCATTCTCCTTATTTTTCTAATGGATATATTTAGACAATGATGTGGTGACAAACCTACAACTCAAAATCCCCAAAACCATGACTGTAAATGTTAGTCCCCAAAACCATGACTGTAAATATGATCTTAAGTTTTTTTTGTTGGTTGCGTCAATAATGGGCATTGAGAATTAATTGACAATTTAGGAACATCATGAAGTTTGGTTTTTGTTGAATTTGTGATAAGCCTAATCTCATGTCTCTTTTAATCGGTTAAAATTTGTTTTTTTCAT
The DNA here is from genome assembly GCA_019671005.1 of Hibiscus mutabilis. Classification (NCBI taxonomy): domain Eukaryota; kingdom Viridiplantae; phylum Streptophyta; class Magnoliopsida; order Malvales; family Malvaceae; genus Hibiscus; species Hibiscus mutabilis. The sequence goes on along the minus strand of CM033728.1, from coordinate 19,791,638 downwards.
AATTATGAATATGCGTGCCTAAATCAAGTTTTTTTGGGGGGAATTTATTAAGGGTAAAACTTTGATACACAAGCTGTGTAAAATTAATTTTACACAAGCCTGTGTTTTACACTACAAAAACTCAAATCGTAAATTTCTAACCCTAACCCTAAAAAACTAAACCCTAAACCTTAAACATTATACACTAAATTCTAAACACTAACCTTAAATTCTAAACCTTACAACCTAAACCCCTAAACTTTTAACCCTAAACTAAAACTTTAACCCCTAAAACTAAAAGGCACGTGTAAACTTTAGTTTACACGGCCTGTGTATCAAAGTTTTCCCATTTATTAATTACAGTAAATACATATGGATTGATTTTAAATTATGATGTTACTTTTACTTGTTTAATAATCTTATATAAGAACTCAGGTTATGAAATATATATTTTTATTTAAAATATGTATTTGATTCGGTTGGATTAAAATTTTAGTTTTGATCATCAAGTATAAAGATAAATCTCTAGAAACAGATAAATTCATGTTTTGGCTATGTCTTATATTTTAGTGGGTAATTGAAATACAATGTCACCAAAGTGACCGCTTATGCATAGATTAACTTATTTAAAATATCAAGATGTTTGTGTTTTTGTAATTCATGCGTTTATTAATTGGCACAAAGGAAATTAATATTTGGCCGAATTTCAAATAACACATGTGGTAATAAATGTGTGACAATTATAAGGTATTTATGTGTACAATACGTTAGTCCAAAGATTAACCTGTTGTTCGACATAGTTTATTGTCAATGTTTGATTGCTACAACAAGAGTACCGCTTACAGTTAATATTACTGTCCAAAACCTTGATATTAATGTTGTGTTTGGTATCTTGAGGGGAATTAGTCATTATTTCAAATTTATTTGTTTACTTATGAATTATTGGTGTGAGTATATTTATTTATGTATTATTCTTTTGTTCTAAATTCAGCTAGTTCTTCTGCTGCCACAATATATGCTAATGTCAATTCTATACCCATGCTTAAAGGGACGAATTTCAAGGAATAGAAAAGACACTTACTGATAGTGCTTGGCTGTATGGACATAGACCTTGCATTAAGGGAAGAACAACCTGCACATCTCACTGCGGCTAGCACCCCTGATGCAAAAAGGGATTTTGAGAGGTGGGAACGTTCTAATCACATGAGTCTGATGATCATGAAACACATCATTCCCGAAACCTTTAGGGGTGCAGAATCTGAAGAAATTATTCAGGCTAAGGATTTCTTTGACAATATTGAGCAACGTTTTGTTAAAAATGATAAGGTTGAGATGACATTACTTCTGAATTTTTTGATGTCTATGAAGTACAAGGGTCAAGGAAATATAAGGGAGTACATTATGGAAATGTCTCATATTGCTTCAAAACTTAAGGCACTTAAAATCGAGTTTTCTGATGATTTACTCGTCTTATGGTTTTGGTATCGCTTCCTGCACAGTTTAACCAATTTAAAATTAGTTATAACTGTCAAAAGGAGAAGTGGACTCTAAATGAGCTCATTTCTCATTGTGTTCAAGAGGAAGAAAGGTTGAAGCGTGAGAAAACTGAAAGTGCTAATTTGTCTAGTGCCTCTAAAGACAAGGGCAAGAAAAGAAAATATCAGAATGAAGCTGCTAAAGGTCCAGCTCAAAAGAAACAAGAGAATGTTCCAAATAATTGTTTCTTTTGTGACAAGCCTAGACACATGAAGAAAGATTGTACCAAATATCACGCATGGCATGCAAAGAAAGGTATGAATCTTACTTTGGTATGTTCTGAGGTTAATTTAGCTTCAGTACCTAGAAACAATTGGTGGTTAGATTCTGGTGCTACTACTCACATAAGTGTTTCTATGCAGGGTTGTCTGAGCTATCGAAAGCCAAGTGATGGTGAAAGAAACATCTTTGTGGGCGATGGAAAATTAGTGGAAGTGGAAGCAATTGGGCATTTTAGGTTGTTATTAGGAACTGGTTTTTATTTAGATTTGAAAGACACTTTTGTTGTTCCATCTTTTAGGCGGAATTTAGTTTCAGTTTCTTTGTTGGACAAATTTGGTTATTATTGTTCATTTGGAAACAATCAGTTTACTTTGTCTTTAAATTCAAGTATTGTTGGAACTGGTTATTTAAATGCTTATGACAACCTTTATTTGTTAGATACAATTGCATCCTAAAATGAAACCTTGCATGTGGAATCACGTGGTACTAAGCGAAAATTAAATAAAGAAAATTCAGCATCATTATGGCATAAACGCTTAGGTCATATATCAAAGTGTAGGATTGAGCGTCTTGTGTCTAATGGTATTTTAGAGTCCCTTGACTTCACAGACTTTAATGTTTGTGTTGATTGCATCAAGGGAAAAGCAGACCAAAACTAAAAGATTAGGTGTCAATCGTTCTACAGACGTCTTAGAATTAATTCATACTGATATTTGTGGGTCATTCCCTACGGTATCTTGGAATGATCAACAATATTTCATAACATTCATAGACGATTACTCACGCTATGGGTACATATATCTTATTCATGAAAAATCTCAGTCTTTGGACGTGTTCAAATCCTATAAAGCTGAAGTTGAGAATCAACTCAACAAAAAGATTAAGAAAGTTCGATCTGATCGTGGTGGTGAGTACTACGGTAGATATGATGGATCAGGTGAACAACGTTCATGACCATTTGCAAAGTTCCTAGAGGAATGTGGTATTGTCCCACAGTACACCATTCCAGGATCACCTAGTATGAATGGTGTTGCTGAGAGACGTAATAGGACTCTTAAGGATATGGTAAGAAGTATGATTGCTCATTCTACCTTACCTGAGTCACTCTGGGAGAAGCATTAAAGACATCAACGTACATTTTGAATAGAGTACCCACTAAAGCAGCTGAAAAAGACACCTTATGAGCTTTGGGTGGGTAAAAAGCCCACTCTAAAGTATTTTCACATTTGGGGATGTCCAGTCGAGGCAAGGCCTTATAGGCCACATGAAAAGAAATTGGACTCTAAAATAGTAAGCATCTACTTTATTGGTTATTCTGAGCGATCTAGGGGCTATAAATTTTATGATCCCATAATTAAGAATATTTTTGAGACGGGAACTGTAACATTTTTTGAGGATGTTGAGTTTGGAAGGAGAAATAAGGTTAGGGACATTGTTTTTGAGGAGGAATTGAGTTTTAAATCAGTTCCTACTATTACTTTTGATGATGTTCAAGTTTCTATACCGATCATCAATCAAGAAGTGAATTCGGAACCTCAACAAGGAAGTGTTGAACAGCTTCCTCCTATTCAAGATGAGGTAATTGTTCTAGAAGAACAAACTCAACAACCTCAAGAACAAGTGCCATTAAGGAGATCCACAAGAGAAAGGAGAAACGCTATTCTGGATGATTATATTGTGTTTCTCCAAGAAAATGAGGATGACAATGGAATAATGGAAGATGATCCGATCAACTTTCATCAGGTCATGCAAAGTATTAACTCTCAAAAGTGCATTGATGTCATGCAAGAAGAGTATAAATCCATGCAAGACAATAAAGTTTGGAAACTTGTCCCATTACCTGAAGGTGCAAAACCAATTGGTTGTAAATGGATTTTTAAAACCAAGAGGGATGCAAATGGTAATGTGGAGAGGTATAAGGCACGTCTTGTAGCTAAAGGTTATACTCATAAAGAAGACATTGATTTTTTAGAGACTTTCTCACCAGTTTCATCGAAAGACTCATTTAGGACAATCATGGCACTTGTAGCTCATTTTGATCTTGAGTTACATCAGATGGATGTTAAGACTGCGTTTCTCAATGGAGACATTGAAGAAACAATTTATATAGTGCAACCAGAAAACTTTGAGTCGGGAGACCCAAAGAATATAGTGTGCAAATTAACAAAATCCATCTATAAACTCAAACAAGCTTCTCGTCAATGGTATCACAAATTTCATCAAGTAATTGTCTCGTTCGGTTTTAAGATGAATGTTGTTGATGATTGCGTGTATCATAAGTTTAGTGGGAGTAAGTACATATTATTGGTTTTATATGTCGATGACATTTTGCTTGCCACGAATGATATAGGCTTACTGCATGAAACCAAGAGATTTTTATCTAAGCATTTTGAAATGAAAGATCTTGGGGAAGCTTCTTTTGTTTTAGGAATTCAGATACATCGAGATCGATCTCGAGGTATTCTTGGATTGTCACAAAAGAACTATATCGATAAAGTACTTAAAAGGTTTGGCATGCAAAATAGTAAACCAATAGACACCCCTGTCACTAAAGGAGACAAGTTTTGTCTTGCCCAATGCCCTAAAAGTAATCTTGGAATTCAAGAAATGCATAAGATTCCTTATACATCAGCTATTGGAAGTCTAATGTATGCTCAGGTATGTACGCGTTCGAATATTGCGTACATTGTTTGGATGTTAGGCAGATACTCAAGCAACCCTGGTATGGACCATTGGAAAGCAGCCAAGAGGGTTATGATGTATCTTTAGAGAACAAAAGATTATATGCTCACATACAGGAAATTAGATCATTTACAGGTCATAGGGTATACGGATTATGATTTTGCTAGATGCCAAAATAGTAGAAAATCTACATCATGCTATATTTATCTGTTAGCTGGTGGAGCTATATCCTGAAAAAGTGCCAAACAGACACTTGTAGCTTCTTCCACTATGGCAGTAGAGTTTGTAGCATGCTACGAGGCATCAAATCATAAAATATGGCTGCGAAATTTTATCACTGGGCTGCGTTTTTGGAGAATATAGAAAGACCACTTAAATTATTTTGTGACAATAAATCAACAGTGTTGTATTCCAACAACAATAGGAGCTCGTCTAAGTCAAAGCACATTGACATAAAGTTCCTAGTTATGAAAGAAAGATTGCAAAGTGGACAAATATCCATAGAAAACATTGAGACAAACTCTATGATAACGGATCCGCTCATAAAAGGTTTACCACCTAAGGTCTTTCATGAGCACACTGCTCATATGGGTGTTACATCATTTAAGGATATTATTGTTTGAGTGGGAGTTTGTTATTTGTTCACTTTATTTTTATGTTTATTTTCAGACACTTATGTATTTGGTTATTTTTTTATTACCAGAAATGAAGTATTCAGATTATTCACTCTTTCTTATTTGGATAAGGACCTCACTTATGTTTAAAGAGGACCAGTTGGAAATATGCATGTTCGGTTCACATTTACATGTAATTTCTATGCTATGCATCCATGAATGATCTATGTCATTTGATTATGTTTGTATACGTGACCATTGATGGGTCCAGTCATGATTGATATGGTGAAGACCGCTTTGATCAAATATCGATATAATTGATGGACGAGATTGTTATAGAATACTTATTACATGATAGCAAATTTTTGAGCTCATAAGGTTGTACATTTGTCAGAAAACATATGTTGCCCAAGTGAGAGATTGTTGGATTAAAATTTAATAATATTGGGCACATATGTATAATGTATGTTGCTATTATAAAGTTTAACACGTAATTAAGTGACCAATTATGTTACACGTGTTATAAGTACTAAATTGTCATGGAATTAAAAGTGTAGATACCATAAGTTAGATTTATAACTCAATGAGGGGCAGAGTTGTAAATATTAATAAACTTTTTAATCAGTTTATATAAAGGGGTAGTGGTCCCCAAGATATAGGTTAACTTGCATATCTCTTTTTCCCGTCTGAGAGTTGTGTGGCAAGAGGTAATCTATCATCTTGAAAGATCAAACTCTCTCTGAAAAATCTCCATCGATGGATTCAGGTACGCTTTCGCATATCTAGTTTTGTTCTTAATGATTTGACATATATAGATCTTGGGTTTATATTCGTATTGAATATATTTTAGTTCTAACAAGGATCGAATATATATTTTGATTTCTAGCAGTAAAATCATCCATTTCTTCCATTTTCTTTCTCACCCGATCTTCTTCTCCTTCAAACTTCTCTGGGTTCTTTTCCTTTAGCCTATAAATCCTTCCACAAAAGTAAAACTATCAAGTCTTTTCCTTATGCTCTTCGAGAGGAACTGTTGAGGTATATTTCATTAAGTTTTTTTTTTCTTCTAAAATTCTATTGTTTACTGATATTTAATTCATGATTTTTTTGGATAAATAATTCATGAATATTCATATAATTGAAAGGCTATTTTATTTGAACAATCTTTGTATGAAAAAAAGCAAAGTTTTCTATTTGTTGAAGAAGAAGGAAAGAAAAGAATAGCATTATTACGAAAGAAAAAGGAACTTGGTGCGAAAATTAGCAATAAAATTGATAAGAAATTGGAAAGGGGTGATTTTGAAAATTTGAGATGCTGCCAAGGGTGCTTTGGCGAATTTACATCAGTGGTGGCAGTTCCGTAAATAGAACGTATTAGGACAAAAAAAAGCTGGATTTACATGTTTATATATTCTATTTATTAAGAGAAAACTTCAATAAACATACTGTGTAAACTTTAATTTATACAAGTCTTTTAGTTTTAGGGATTAAGGTTTAATTTAGGGATTAAAATTTAAGAGTTTAGATTGTAAGGTTTAAATTTTAAAGTTAATATTTAGAATTTAGGGTTTAGAGTTTAGGTTTAATTTTTTATGTTTTAAATTTATTTTTAATTTATAGTATAAATAAATAAGTTTATGTAAAATTTATTTTACAAATTTAAACTCATTTATTAACTATATTGAAATACTAGGAAAATATGATGATAGGCTGTAACACGTGTCATGATATGGAGGCTTTATGTAGCAAAAGTAAGATAAGGTAATATGAAATAATTAAGTGGGAAATTATCTCCCGTCGCTTCGTTTTATTGGTTTTTTTTTTTTTTTTTGTTGGGATGCTTTAAGAGTTCCTTAATTGAGAAGATCAGAATTTCGGAATTTCTACGTAAATTCCTTAAATTTTGTTTTTTTAAATGAAAACGGCTATTTTATTTATTAGTGAGTGCAATTTTTTACGATATATACAGGGATAAAATTTAATTAAACAATATAAAAATTTAAAAGTTTTACCCTAATTTTAAACCGAGTTGATGACTATTTACACACCAATGTTTAGGTGTATTGTTTTGGATTTATTAAAATTTTCAAATAATTATGTATATATTTATAGCCTATTTTAAGTTCCTTAATCAAATATTTGTTCTATAAACATGTAAGTATACTTCTATTACGTGTGCATTTATAACTTAAATAGAAATTTTTAAAAATCGTAAACATTCAATATTAAAATATTTTGTAAGATGGACATGCATATAACAAAAAAATATATATTCTAAAAATATAGTAAGTGATTTTTTTGAAGGAAATAAAATATAGTAAGTGACGAGTGAAAAGGGTTAATAGCCTGATCATGAATGTTGTGTCAGTTATTTTGTAAGGGTTCATGGATGATCTGTATATTGATGCATATATACTTGTCAATATGTCTTTGACTTGAGTGCAGTTGAAAAAACAACTTGAATATATTCATGCTTTATGAAACAACCGATTTTAATAGCAGAATCAATCACCTAGTACACCACCACCCTACTTTTAGAAACAACCGAATCAGTGCCTTATAATCACATCCTGCACTGAGGACCACTTTTCATAGTTCTTCCTGCTGATTTCCAGAACCAAATTTCACCACCACCACCCAACCTTTAGAAACACCGGAATCGGGGAATGATAGTCAGCATGCTTTTAGTGAAGCCCTAGCATGATCGATAGTCATCCAGAAAACCAGCCTTCAAAGAAATCTGAAATAAAAAACCAGAAAACATTAACAGATGAGCCCTGTTGCTAAAATAGTCCAATCTACCTGTTTATCTATTAAACCAATGGCCGATTTGATTTTCCTTATTTATTATTTCAACGAAAGATGAGGAAAGAAAGAGATTTTATTACTTTAAACATGTGTTAAGCATGAATGAACATCAAACGGTTGGATATATAATTTATTTGTTTGAGAAGATTAAGGATTTTTGGAGTCTCTTGAATTTCCTTCGGTAACATCTCGGGGACGATGATGGTGGAGGTGTCGTGTCCTACGGTCTTAGCACACAAAAATATAACAACATTCAAGTTCATGAGTTCGGAAAATTGTGCACGGTTTATGTTATATGGGTATCCTTGTTTCAGTCGGAGGGAATCAAATGCATGAAGGAGATATTACAGGTAAATATGCTTAAGAGCCTCTGGTTTCTTCTATTGCTTAGTTTGGTAGTGTGTTGAACAGATTTGGTATTGAAATCAATCTCACTGCTTAGTTAAAGGGACGTAATATCATTTTTGCATAAGCTTAACCTACTTTCAGCAGCCATTCTCGACCGAAGTGACTTTATCTTAATGTGCTTTTAAGATTAGGTGTCCGACACTTGCACCCGAATTTAGGTATAGACATTGTTGCTTTTGTGACCTGAATTTAAGATTAGGTTTGATTTTGAACTGTTAACTTTCAACTATGAGAGCACGACACATTTAATAGATATGAAAACAGTGCAATGCATGTTTAATATTGTATCGATTTATGTTTAGGATTTTAAGACATTAATTTTTATGCTGTTCCTATGTCTACACAGCTAACATGAAAGAAAAGGAAAAATAAAGATGCGACAGTATAAGCATACAGCGATTTTGCCCGAACTGTTCTAGGCATCCATTGGAAACTTGGAATACAACCCTGAATTGCCTTTAGCAGTATCAAAAGTCCAGCATCTGGATTATTTAAAATGCTAACCAAAATGCCTTTCAAAAGAAAAGAAAAGAATATGATGAGACATGATTTCTCAGGAATCTATGCTTAAAGTATATGCCCCAACCCCTAGTGAAGGCATTTGGAAGAAGACGGCCAAAGAGGTTAGAATACCAATAATTCATAGATGAGAGGATAGAATCTAACAAGGTAACTAGTTTCTTGATTGATGCAAAATTGATACTAATAACTTGAACTTGGTAAGATTCCTGGCAAAAAGTATTACTATACTAATCTTAAACTGTATATTAAAGTTCTGTGTGGTTTGTTATGGCAAATGGTTATTGATGCCAGTATATTGTTTCGGAAAACCAGGGTTCCATCAACAATATATACATGGGTTTTTGATAATTTATGTCCTCATGCAGGGTTTGGCTTGACTGTAGGAAAGAAGAAGCCTAAGAAGAGCCGAGTATGGAGGTCATTGGTGATCTACCAAGAGAGTTGTTCCTTGAAATCCTCTTACGATTGCCGGTAGAATCTTTGATGCGATGCAAGTGTGTTTGCAAATACTGGTATGCTCTCATTAGCAATCCTAAGTTCATCGAATTGCACCTTAAGTACAACTGCAACAACAATGTATGTGTCCTTCTCAAGCGCTGCCTTCTAACGTGCTTAGGAGAGAAAGAAAATATGCTGTCGTTGGCCTGCAGCAACTGTTTCTCTTTCGTAAATTTAGATGTTGATTTGTCTTTATATAAGAAGGAGCCGTGCTTACAGCTTTTAGGTCATTGTGATGGCATTATTTGCCTTTCAAATTACAGAGATGATATAGTTCTATGTAACCCTGCAACTAGGGAGTCCATGGTACTCCCGGAATCCTCTCTCCCTTGTTACTCGCCGAGCTCAAACTTGATCCCACAAACCAGTGCCTTAGGATTTGGTTATGATGCTAAAACCCATCACTGCAAAGTTGTTAGGATTGTTTCGTTCTGGGAGGAGCGAAGTGGGAAAACTTACCCCACCATTCGAGGGTCGAAGTCTATTCTTTGGCATCTGGTTCTTGGAAAGAAATCGATGTTAAGGTCCCCGCCTATGTGTGGTATTCTCCATGTTTCGAGACATTCTTTAATGGAGCGTTTCATTGGTATGCTATTGACAATAACCGAAACGAGGTCATCCTTTCATTCCACATGGGAAACGAAGCGTTCCAAGCAATACCGATGCCAAGTGCCCTCTCCTTGTATGAGTATTCAACGTGCAGGAGTCTTTTGGTGTGGAATGGATGCATTACTCTAGTAATTTATCCGAGAAAGGGGACCGAGAAATCATTTGAGATATACATGATGAAGGAATATGGAATGAGGGAGTCTTGGACAAAGATATTGACAATTGGACCTCTTACGAAAGTGGAAATGCCTTTGGCTTTTTGGAAAAATGATGAGATCCTCATGGAAGGCTCTGACGGATTGGTTGTTTCTTACAACCTTAAGACCCAAGAACTCAAGGATCTTCCGATTTATGGGATTCCGAAGTCGTTCGCGACTCTGGTATACGTGAACAGCCTTGTTTCAGTCAAAGGAGGGAATCAAATACTTGATGAAGGAGATAATACAGGTGAAAATGTTTCAACTCCGGTCCCATTTTCTTCTCTTTTCTTTCTGCAGATAATCAAAACAAATTGCTTTGCCTTCTTTTGATGTATTTTTCTTGCTTATTCAGAGAATTGAGCATTTAACACCCAACACTTGGAATATCCCAGACCCTTTCTTCCCTTTCTAACATGTCCCAGAAGCTACTTTGGGGCTTAATCTTTGGTTTATACTGTCAGCTAGTCTTGAGTTAATCTGTGTGGGATCCAAATTCCTTGTTCTTTTAGAAGATATATCAATAAAAGTTTGTCATTGATGATTCTAATCCTGGTGTTTTTTGTGTTAGATTTTGGTTGGTGAAGGAGCTGCCTCTGGACCGGACCTGCATAACCTTCATCAAGTTTAACAGATGATGAACAGGGGACGATGGAGACCAATGTATAAGAAAGTAAAAGCAAATGAATAAAACCAATAAATATATTATCATAAATGTACAGAAAACAACTGTTGTGAATTTGGCTTTATAATCTTTGTGCCGTAAATAAAGATTTTAAGGTTCATAAATGGTGATGTCTGTAAATATTTCTGTTTTGGTAGATAATCTCTTTGCATAGATGTCCCTCCATGTCGTATATGTAACAACCGTTTAATTTTGTTTTACATCATACTGATTGTTTTATCGTATTTTAAAAATGTTGGCCTAATTTTGAAGTACAACGTTGCCATGATCTCCATGGTGAATATCTTGCCAAAATAAATATTAGGACTTTATTAGATGACAATACAAAATGACCAAAGAATTGCAGCATCCGCTGCTTTCACTCTAGATGGTCATGTGGTCTGATTGACATAAACAAGGCAGCATATTGCAGCAACCGGTGGTCACGGCTGTTGCTGTTTTGCACGGAAGAAATTATCGGACCTTTAGTCTTTGTTTTGTAACGCCGCCAGGAGAATTGTATGTTCACTGCCGCCCATGTTCGCCAATTGGATGAATAGTACCTTGCTGTTCTTTTGAGCCTCTCATTGGCGAATTTGTACCTGAAGTGATCTGTGAGGTATCTGAGATGGTTTGCACCGAGACTGAATGCTTCAATCGGCTCTATGCAAACAAATGTTGCAGATGAAGCCGGAAGCCGGTCCATAAATGGGCGACGAAGACACCATGACAGCAGCTCATCACCGAAAAACCCTCCCGGTTCAATTGTACTTGTTGTGACCATGCCTTTGCTAAGGCTCTGATTACGCCTCATCCGACCACGAACTATGAACACCATTCTTTGCACTGGATCTCCTTCTCTGGATATCTGTTTCCATGGGAACATTGACAAGTTAAACAACCTTGTACGGTTTTGTAACAGTGTGACATAACATGAACATATGTTCATACCTTTTCATCTTTAGAGAAAACAAGTGGCTTAACCCGATCGCAGATGTTATCAAGAATTAGATCACCCAAGTTGTGGAACAGAGGAACCTGAGAGAAAGAAATCGGAGTTGAACAGTTAATCGGTCTTTGTTGAAATTCTATGCCATAGGTTAGTACCTTTTTAATAAGGTCAAGGCATAGGTAGCGCTTTATGTCCCTCCTAAGGCCTTCAGGCAAGTCTTTGATTATGTCCATTTCATCTTCTCCTCCCAAAGTTACCCATTTCTGGCGTTCGAAGTGGCGAACTCTTTGTCTCAAATGGGACGGCAACTGTCGACGCTTCATCCACCATTCGACGTCTCGACATCTCAGCTGCATTTTTCTCTTCTTAGCCATGACTGCATGCAAGAAGACCTTGATCACGAAAGGATGAATCCATTGTCAGTTTAAGTCAGCAATTGAACAATTCCATTAGAGAAAAAAAGAGTTATCCAGTGATGACCTGGATGTTTCCAATCAACAAAGTGAAGAGTAGCAATCCAGCAAGCACAACGCATATACTGAAGATCACTTCTAGCCAATGACTTGTTGGTTCAAGATCATTTCCAAAGGTGCTGCAAATTGATATATATGAAAATTGAACCAACAAAATCATAAGGAAAATGAAAGAAGTTAGGGTACCTGAAAGACATTAAGCCCCAAAATATTGGATAAAAGATCTTAACAGCAAGAGAATTGCTAGAAACAACAGGAAGAGCCGACTGATAAATCCCATAATTGAAAGGTCCATCAACATCTAAACACAATGGTTTGCCTACAAGTTTTGTCGAGTTCCCACCACATGCATTGCCTACAGCTTCAGCAGCAGGAAATAAACCCTGGTAACACACCTTATCTGAGCATGACAACGATAGCTTGCACTGCTCGTTTCTCCCACACTGTTGCCGGAGGCACAATGCCACGCGTTGTATCGCTAGTACATACCAGCACCCTCCGGCAACCTTGATGCAAAAAAAAAAAAATCAAAAATGGAAGAGAAATTAATCCCATTGTTAGATAGAGTTTGTGAAAATGCTAGTTGAATTATAGCACGAGTGAACTTACATGAGAGGCTATGAAGTAGGCAATGAGATTAAGGCCAAAACCCCACCAAATGGTGCCGAAGATGTAACCGGTGACCTTTTGAATCCTTGTCATTAAGTAAATGCCGTGGTAAACTTTTGGGAGGAATTGGAACAAGAATATTAGTATCAGTATCGTCATTATAAGCTTGATTTGCTCTTCCCTGATTAGTTTTGGCACAACTAGCCAGAACACTGCCTGCAGAAGAATATACAAGTTGTGTTTCAGTTAAGTCTGACTTTGGTTATGCACCGTATCAGTATCCGAACCTTGGTGTTGGTCCAATTGGTTCTTGCAATCGCAACCATCACGAAGCATAGAAACGAACATGCAATTCAGGAGTGTAAGGATGGGCAAGTAAGGCTGAGCGACCGTTTTGTTACTTTTCAATAACGTTAGTGACCGTTTCATTATTTATAAAACCTAAGTGGTAAAAAAAAGAAACTTGTTCATACTCCAGGTACCATTTATGTAGTTTATCCTTACTGTATTTTGGTATTGTAGTTGGTGCTAACATTGATTAACAGACAAGGGTTTAAGTGACACTAACGGAAAAAACTTGCAATCAATAGTTTTTGAATTCCATAAAAAGTAAATTAAAGATTTTTTAAAATAATTATTAAATAATTTTTTAAAATGTTAATTAATATCAGTCACAGAAACCCTAAAAAGCAAAACAAACTATTTTTAAAAGTGGGATTTGTGTAGGGATGGCAACTGGGAGGGGCGGGTTTTTGGTCGCCCCGAACCCACCCCAATATATTAATCTCAAAACCCGACTCCACCCCGCCCCGGAAATAAAATAATAATTTCCCTGCCCCGTCTCGATTTATAAACCTGACCCCGACCCGACCCGAAAATGTAAAAAAATATTAAATTTCGTCGACGATAAATGTTAGATTCGATCGAACGGCCATTATATTTACAAAACATAAATTTCATAGACTTTAAACTATATAAAAAATAAAATAAAACCAATTAAATTACTTATATGAAGAAAAAATACTTATTTAAAAAAATAAACTCGACCATTGACTTTTAGAACCATATATGTTAAAATTCGAACAATATCTAACGGAAATTTAAGATAAACACAAACTAAAAAAATAGCTTGAAACTCCTAAAAGTATTTATATATAGTGGTATTTTTATAAATATAATAAAAATAAATAAAAATAATAAAAAAATACCGGGGCATGGCAAGGCGGGAAATTTTCATATCATACCTGCCCCGACTTTACATTTTTGAATACCCGCCCCGATCCCCGAAAATCATAAGAAAAAACCCGATCGGGTCGGGTCGGGGCACACCAGATCGGGTCGAGTCAAGGCACACTGGGTCGGGTCGGGGACGGGTAATTTTGCCATCCCTAGATTTGTGGCACCCACCTAATATTCTTCACTTTTTTGTGCCTCATCACATAATTTTGAATTAACCGATCAATCTTCAAAAACGTTTTTTAAATATCATTTATATTTTGATACTCAAGCTGTATAAAAAAAATTACACAATCTTCTTATAAAATTTAAAACTTAAATCCCAAATCCTAGCTCCCTAAAACCTAAACTTTAAACCTTAAACCTTAAACTCTAAATTCTAACTATAAACCTTAAATTCTACAACCTACACACTAAACCCCTAACCCTAGCCTAAAACCTTAAACTCTAAAATTAAAAAGCTTGTGTAAATTTTAATTTACACAAACTTATATATCAAAGTATTTTTCATCGATTAAAGATATTTATTCTTATGTAATTACTAAGAATTCTAAATATCTCGACATGTTTGTCATGTATAATGTAATTAACAATTTAATTTCTAATGTCATATTTGATTGTACAAATTATAATTACATGATTATATAAAATTAAATTTTAAATAATATCAGTTATTATAAATATATTTATATCCTTAAATCCTAAAAATATTTAAACAAATATTTGACAATAAAGTTACTAACAAAAATAAAATTACTAGATTGAAAAAAGTGTTATAATATAATATATATTATTCTTTTTGAATAGATAATATATATTATAAAGCCATAAGATGGAGCAATGATTTATAAGTTGGCTTTGTAATAATAAATAAATAGTATAAATAAAACTTTGTATATATAAATAATAATAGTAATAATAAAATTGTAATATATTGTTATGATTATATGATAATATTTTTATAATCCTTTAACAATACACACACCTTGCACACACATATGCTTGAACTCAAATTCTTTTCGATGAACACAATCCTTATTTCCACGGGAGTCACTCATTGGATTTTACTTTCTCTTGACAATTGAAGAGTCTAATGGATGTTTCTAATTACATTCAATTCATTTGAATCTACAAATTATGATTATTGTCCAAACACATCATAGCTGTGTAATACACTCAAATTTAATTACATGATGTGTCCAATGTACTATTAATAATTTTTTAATGTATTCCTGATTAAAAAAATACAACATTTAAATTCAAAAGTTCTAGCGAAAAAGATGATTATGTTTTTCTTAGGATGCATAATTTTAACTGCATGTCTACAAGTATACATGAATTTTATCAAGGATTAAAAAATAACAAATACTATCATAAAATCATATCGAGAATGCTAAAATATACACTATATATTATATATCAAGGTTTAGCGTTTCAGGTTTGAGTTACAATCTATATAGTTTTTACATGTAGATTTTTTCTTTGAACTTGTTTTGTAATAAATAATTTATATGATAATTATTTATATTTGAAATTAAGATTGTTGTTGTACTTAAGAAAAACATTAAAAGAGAAAAGGAGCAAACCTGAGGAACTGGGAGTATGACGAAGGCATCAAACCAGAAATCTTTAAGAGAGCGAATATAATGAGAAGCAATGGCACGTGGGTCCCACACGAGTTTACCGCAACCAACGACGAGGGACTCCCTCGACACGTACGCCACCCTGAACTGAAGCCAAAAATGGAAAAAGTGGACGGCGTCGACGCCGGTTCGAAGGACGGTTACAACGGCGGCGAGGCCACCATCCATGTACAAACAAGGCGAACCGCCTCTGCCTATCGACAGAGAATAAAAAAACAGAGGGTCAATCGCCAAGGCCATGCCACGAGCCAGCAGGAACGCCCGGTTCCATCTTTGCACACGCTTGCTCCTCGGATCAAGCACGGTCCCGAACGGACCAGAGGTTTGCGGAGCGGCGGCTCCAGTATTCTTCTTGCTGTGATGAATGGGGACGAGAGATGAGCCGGCGGAGGCTTCCCATTCGGGGGGATGAGCTTGGTCGCAGCTGGAGGAATGGAAAACCGGAACACCGACTTGAGTGCAAGCGTGACATTCTATAGTGCTGGAAACTGAGTTGTCATGGTTGGTGTGAAAGCTCTCCCGGTTACAGTTTTGAAGCTGACAAAGTCCAATCCACCTGTTAGAGAATCAGCAAAAACACATTGAAAATCTTTATTTGTAATATATTTGAAGAAAATCATGTAGAATGTTGATAGATGAACTTGTTTTTTGTTCCTTGTTCATGGAAGGGAAGAGAAGAGGGGAGACCTTGAGAGGGAGATGTTGGACAAAGAATCCATGGTGGGAAGGTGGAACCATAGGAGAGAGAAAGATAAGTAAAAGGAATAGGAGAGGAAGGGGGGATTATGGAGTTATTTGAGGCTGAAAGGAGAGACTAGAGAGGACCGGTCTGTCACGTTGCACGTGACATGAATAAGGATGTAAAAATAGGTAATCGGATGGGTTCAGGTCGGATCTTGTTAGGTCGGGTCAAATCAGATACATGTTATTTTAGGTTGATTTAATGTTTCGACTCGATTCGGTTCAGGTGCGGGTCAGTTTCAGGTCGGGTTCATTTTAGGTCGGGTCAGAACGGTTCAGGTTCATTTCAGGTCGGATCAAAACGGTTTGGGTTCAAATCAGTTAATTGATAGGTTAATTCAGGCTCAGGTAGACTTCAGGTCAGGTTCATTTCAGGTCGGGTTCATTTCAAGTCGGGTTCATTTTAGGCCGGGTAATTTCAAGTCGGTTTCATTTCAGGTCGGGTTAATTCGGGTTTCGAATTCGTATTAAGTTTGAGTTTGGTACAAATTAGACTTTGTGTTGTGTCATTTCAAGTGAATTATTTAACGCCTTTCACGAACACGAATCACATTAAAAATAAATATTAGGCACTAGAATGAACAAAAATATCATCATATGATTCATATCTAAATTATTGGAGTAAATTACAAAAATTAGAAAATAACAAGGGTCAATTTCGGTGAAAAATAAAATTTTAAGGACTAACATGAATAAAAATATCATCATATTAAAAACATTGGACTAAATTATAAAAAAATGAATAGGGGTCAATTTGGAATAAAAATAAAGTTTAGGGACTATATTGAATAAAAATATTAAAAACATTGGACTAAATTACCAAAAAATGAATAAGGGTCAATTTGGACTAAAAATAAAGTTTTAGGGACTATAATAAACAAAAATATCATCATATTAAAAATATTGGATTAGATTAGAAAATTTTAAAATAAATAGTGGTGAATTTGAATCCCTAAACCCCAAACCTCATCCCCTAAATCTTACAATCACTAATAATTAGAGTGCAAACTAAATCCCTAAACTAATCTCATAATCCCAGCCAACCCCTCAACTTGACACATTTACCCCTAAACCCAAACCTCAACCCCTAAATCTTACATTCACTAATAATTAAAGTGCAAGCCTAATCCTCAAATCCCTAAAGTAATCCTATAACCCCAAATACTCAACTTAAAACATATATTATACCATAAACCCTAAACCTCAACCCCTAAATCTTACAATCACTAATAATTAGAGTACAAGCCTAATCCCCTAATCCCTAAACTAATATTATAACCCCAAACACCCAACTTGAAACATATATTATACCCGTAAACCATGAACCTCAACCTCTAAATCTTAGAATCACTAACTTGGGATTTGAGCGGGTCGAATCCCTAAGAAAATGGGCGGGATTTTTTTTAAAACTTTGGACTAAATTACAAAAAAATTGAATAGGGGTTAATTTGGACTAAAAATTGAATTTTAGAGACTAGAATAAATTGGACTAAATTGCAAAAAATATAAATAAATATGGGGTAATTTTGACTAAAAATTAAATTGTAGGGACTAGAATAAACAAAAATGTTATTCGACTAAATTACCAAAAATAGAAATATATGAGTCAATTTTGGCTAAAAATAAAGTTATAGGGACTATAATGAATAAAAATATCATCATATTTAAAATATTGGACTAGATTAGAAAAATTTGAAATAAATTGTGGCCAGTTTGGTTAAAAATTAAGGACTAATATGAACAAAAATAAACCCCAAATCCCTAAACTAATCCCATAACCCCAATTCCAAACACTCAACTTAAAACATGTATTGTTTATACCCCTAAACCCCTAACCTCATCCCCTAAATCTCTATACTAATCCCATTACCCCAAACATTCCACTTAAAACATTTATCCCTAAACCCCAAACATGAACCCTAAATCTTAGAAGCACTATTCACTAATAATTTGAGTGCAAGCCTAATCCCATAATCTCAACCCCTAAATCCCTAAACTAATCCCATTACCCCAAATACTCCACTTGACACATTTATCCCTAATCCCTAAATTAGAACCCCTTAAATCTTACGAGCACTATTGAATTAAAAAATCAAACTTAGTAGTGTCAAATGAATATCTAAATCTAATCTTTCCCTTTTTATATATTTTTAATTGAATATATATGTATATATAACAAAAAGATTATTTAACACTTTAAATTGATTTAAAAAATTAATAGTATGTATATATAACAAAAAGATTATTTAACTCTTTAAATTGATTTAAAAATTAATAGTTTACATTTATCAACACTTAATACTTTACATTTATCAACACTTTAAATTCATCAAATCATCAAATCATAGACTTCCTCAATTACATGTCAGGTAAATATCAAGTCAGGTCAATGTCAATTCAGGTCAACAACAGGCCAGGTTCAAAACAAGTCGGGTCCATTAACAGATAGAGTTCAAAATAGGTTGGGTTCAAAACAGGTCGGGTAAAATCGGATCTCGGGTCAATTCAGTCGGGTAATATCGGTTATCTGCCAGGTCAGTCTAGGGTTCGAGTTCGTTTCAGTCGGATGCAGGTTGGGTTTCGGGTCCAGAATAACAAGTTCAATTTGGGTTCGGGTCGTTCTCAGTCGAATGCAGGTCAGATTCGGTTACTACAATAACAGGTCAACTCGGGTTCGGGTCAACAACAGTCGGTTACAGATCAATTTTGGGTCATCACATCATCGAGTCAAATCAGATTCTGACTCGAGCAGGTTCAGTCGGATTTTCGGGTCGGGTCAACTTTTTACATCCCGATATAAACAAGGGAAAGAACGAACTCAAAAAGTAGTTTGATTCTTATGTCTATTTAACTATTTAGGATAAGGTTTACTAGCATTTATAACTACAAAACAAATTTTAAATGCTTTTATTTATCATCTTTAATGAAGTGTTTATGTTCTGGTCCACTCATATTTTATAAAAGATTTATTATTAATCATCTCTATAAATATTCTTTTACTTATTAAATTAATATTTGATGTACTTATGAATTTATGTAATTATATCTTATTCGTGCTACACATAATGCATTGTAATTTTTTTTTAATTTAACCATTCATTCTTTTTAAAATATTATTTCAGAATTTAATTTTTTAAATCGGTAGACATGCAAAATTCATTTAATAGTATAGACATGAATATGGGGGGTTAGGTGGCAGTCAAGGTATAGGGTCCACCGATGGGGCAAAATATGAGACCGATAAACCATCGCCATATCCTTGTCAATGTCCAATTACACCTCACTTATAAACTATTAGAAACGTAAAGGATGACCAGACTTGAAAAAAAGGAAAGAATTTCGATCCAA
The DNA here is from genome assembly GCA_019671005.1 of Hibiscus mutabilis. NCBI lineage: Eukaryota > Viridiplantae > Streptophyta > Magnoliopsida > Malvales > Malvaceae > Hibiscus > Hibiscus mutabilis. The sequence goes on along the minus strand of CM033728.1, from coordinate 19,771,897 downwards.
AAAAAGAGAATACTTTAATTAAATTATTTGTATTTTATTAAAAAAATGGATGTATTGTTGCTATTCAATTTTTAATTTCTTTTCAAAATAATAAGTCAGCCTTACTCTTATCCAGTAGCATATATTTAAAAAATCAAACAGAATCTTTTTAAAGCTTTTTATAATCTTTTTGTGTAAAATTATTTATTCAACTATCCTTCTTAAAATGCATATTGATGGAGTGGTGCTAGTACAATATATAAGGGAACATAAAATTAAATATATTTAAATGTATATTATTATTTTTTATTTATAAATGAAAAAGAATTAAGACCGTGCAACATTGTATAAATCGTATTTTTAAATAACTATAGTTCTTAAAATAAAAACATCAAAAGAATATTTTTTTTGCAATGTTTAGAAATGTGCGAAGAAAACAACCAAAACAGTTTCTTGGGAAAAAAAACACTAGAAATGATAAAATTTATTAAAGTGATTTTTTTTATAATCACAATTATTTAATTTACTGACTGACTAATTCAATTTGGTACTAAATAGATTCATTATGGGAGTGAACCTTATAATTCAATTATTCTATTCACAACACTAATAGGTGATTACAGAATAATATCTGTTCATATATGTTTAATCCTTTGACAATGCACACACCTTGCAGACAAAGCAATTTGAATTCAAGTCATGAACATTATCCGTTTTTTTATTGAGACCACTTGTTGTATTCTAAACCAACTGGTTGCTGGTTATTAAAGAATGGTTAATAAAATATTAGCTGATGTTTGTTGGTGTGTGAATATATATATATATATATATATATATATATATATATATATATATATATATATATATATATATATATATATATATATGAGATGAGATCTAGTTACACTATGTAAAATTTAATTATTTTTATACTAATCCATGATCATTGAATGAGTGAAATGGATGAATGAGATTAGAAGTAGGATATATGAAGATTAGCACTTGGAAAAAAAAGTAAGGAGTTAATCTCATCAATCCATTTCACGCATCTAATGACCATGAACTAGTGTAAAACTAGTTGAGTTTTACATAATGTAAGCGGATCCTAACTTCACATATATATATATATAATTAATGATATTTTGTTTGGTTAATTAATCTAGATACAAATATTATAGGACATCAACAACCGAATAGCATTATTAACAACCCTAATATATATATAATAAATAGCTAAAACTTTTATCATCTTATTTTACCGAATATTTGGATAATGAAAACTAAAAATATAATCTTAACTCTCCGATAAATAAATAAAATCTTATTATTATGAAGATGATTGAGTAAGTTTACTCTAAGAAGAAAGGTATGAACCCAATCCACTATATACCTTCTTTTTCAACTAATCTTATTTTTTCGTTTTTTCCGCACTTTCATGATATACGACTCTCCATCCAAATCAACAGAGAACAGAGATGAATCGTTTAATCCATCACAACCTCATTTTTACCATCTACAATTGTAAAATTGATTTGGAAATATGTATGCTATTTTATATTTTGTTGGGCTCAAACAATCAACCGAATACGCAAGAGGGGTGAATTGGTCTTTGAGTGAAATTGGTGGAAGCAAAAGGAAAATAAAAGTTTGCACAAAGATTTATAGTGGTTCGACTTCTCAACTAAGTCTACCTCCACTACCTTAGCTTCCACACTAAGGATTTTCCACAAATTCACTAAATTTATCTTTCTTTTTTTTCTAGGCTTAAAGAGATAACAATTACAAAACCTCAAAGCTTATACCTTAAAGCTTTGAGACACTTCTCACAAAGAGAATACAAAATAGCAAACAATGAAAAACCTCACAAGGTAAACTGTTTTCACAATTTAGCTCTCACCCAAAATTCTAATACTTGAGCAAATGTGACAATTTGGCTCACTAGTGTTTTCTACAAGGAATTTGACAATTTAAGCAGTAAATCAATTTCTCTATACAAAGAATGTTGGCATTGAGTTTATTTTTATTCCATGGCTGCTTGAAGAGGTCTTTTAGACCCTCTAAGGAGTTATTGATCATTAGTAGTCGTTAAGGGTTGATTAGAGTCGTTGGAGACTTTATTTTCAGCATTAAATGCACTTCTGGGCATCTCGGTATTGATACGTGGCTTCAGGTATCGGCACCTGCCTTAAAAGTAGAAAAAGTCGTTATAGCATTTAAGCCAGGGATACCGGTACGCGATACTTGGTATTAGTACGGGACCACTCGTATCTGTACGACCTTGGCCGTATCGGTACGACATTTGCTTACTGGAAAATAAAGTTTTGTGGAAACAAAATGGCGCATCGGTACATGAGCAACCGTACCGGTACAGGCTCTTCTGGGTATCGGTACACGAAACATCGTATCGGTACTCAAAGCCTATTTTTGACACTTGTGCTATTTTGAAAGCATTTGTTCAAGTTAAAAACATTTCAAAAACCTTTAGAACATATTTTTCAAGTTATTTGAACTTTGAATTATTTTTTCAAATATGGTTTAAGTCCAAAAATATTTTTCATTTTAGTTATATCAAAATCAAATATCTCAAAATATTTTAAAATAGAATCTAAAAAGTCTAAAAAATATAAAGGAGATGGTGAATAACTATAAAATTTAGAAAAATAGTAATCGCATTTTTTGTTTAACCACTGATTTCTAAGTCATTGGTGGATTAATTCGAACCGGGTGCTAATAGAGACCCATTATGGGGTAACCCTTCCAACTCAATTGTTTCATTCACAACACCAAAATTTAAACTTCTAAACTTACTTAAAGAATCTAATGCTTCGTCCTATTAGACTAATTGGTTGTTAGTAAAATAGTAATCGATCTTTTAATTAATTATTTTATTTGTTTACGTAGTTTTGTTGAATATGGACCCCCAAAGGAGTTTGAGGAAACGAGGTAGGTCGGGGGTGGGAGGAATTGCTGTAAATTGACAAGGAAGGTGTCATTTTTTTGTCTATAACTATATGGTTTACGTCTTTCAATTTCTTTAATTCTTTTTGTCACTTTTTATATTTAATTCGATGATTAAAAGTTTGTTACATGGTACTTAACTTGCCAACAAATGTTGTCGGATAAAACTTAATTTATTTTAATGACTACGAGACAGATTTTTATGCTTCAATAATTTATATTCAATCATTGTTAACGACTGCATGATGTCATCAAATTAATAAATAAATATAAAGTTTATTAAAAATAAATAAAATTTATTTTTAAGAAACTTAGATATGCAATTACAGATATTATCACAAATAATATATATTTTTCATTAATATGTTATATATGAAAGATTAATAATTTCATAAAAAAGAATAAAAGTTTGTTACACACATTAATATATTTGTAAAAAAACTTTTTAAAAACTATTAATATTTTTTGAGCATATAACTATTAACATTTTTATATAGGAGTTTTTGTTTATTCCACTAGTGGGCAGAGTAAATTATCCATATAAATATGTCCTCATCTTATTTATACATATATATATATTTCTTCAATATATATATTCCCTCTACTTATAAAAATAAACTAATTTAATATAGTTGTTTTAATTATGTAAGAATTTTGTTATATATATAAGGTTAGGATCCATTTACATTGTGCAAAACTCAATTACTTTTACAATATTTTTGAACCGTTGGATGAGAGTAAATAAATGGCTAAAATTATTTCCTTATCTTTTTTCCAGTTATAATCTTCACATTCCTACTATTAATCTCAACCATCCATTTGCCTTCATCAACGGTCCAAAAAAGTTGTAAAACTTGAAAGTTTTACACAGTATAAGAGGATTATATATATATATATATATTGATGCGAGCCCGATCAGCACTAAACTTTTCAAGGCCTTGCTCACGTCAATAAAGAAGTCTAAGAGTTTCCATACTCGTGGTCAAGCCGCGGATTGCCGAAATTCATACTCAAATATCCTTTTTCAAGCATTGGATCCTAATATCAAACCTTGGTCTTCATGAGAAGCATGCAACGTTTTGCATGAGATGTTTTAATGCATGCATGTTGTTGGGGCGTGTGTCATTTTATTGCATGCATTCTCATAGTTAGGCATGTAGATTGCATGTTTTGTTAGTTTGCATGTTTCTTAGGCTTGTATGTTGCATTTAGCAATTATAGTTTAATAAGTTACCTAGTTGTTAATTGCATACATTATTAGTTTAGGTGCATATTTGATAATTAATGGGTTGCATATTTAATTTATCATATTTCAATACACATTTAATCTTGTGTCCTCCTTGCATATTAAAGTGTCAATCACTTGGTGCATTTTTAGGTCATATATATTTGCTACAAAATCAGTGTATTTTTCTATACAATTGAGTGTTGCATCTTGCACATAAATTTTTCTTGCTTAGTGTGATATTGTGGCATGCATTCTTAAATATTGAATGAAAGCATAATAATGTCTTAATCTTATATTGTGCTACACTTATTGTGTCCTAAAGTTTGCATATGTACTCTGTAGGTACTCAAAGCAGGGCGAATTGCATTAGGAAACCTTGGGGAAGTGGCTAGCCATGGAATAAAACATTTAAGAGGAAGATTCAAAGTGCATGAAAAACAATTTATTTACATGGAAGATTCATGTAGTATATGGAAAGGCTATGTGCATGTTCAAGTGCATTCATGAATGGCATAATTAAAGAGTGCATTGAAGGACCAAAAGACATTTTAAGATTAAAAAACTATTTGACTACCAAGAGAATTTGAAAGGTTCCAAGCTTTAAAGGATTTTTAAAACTTCAAAAATTCATTTGGCTAGCAAGAGAAGGTGAAAGGTTCCAAGCTTTAAAGACATGCATGTATTGCCATTAAAGGGAATTTTTTATATTTAATTTGAGTCCCTTCCTCTTCCACCATGTAAAGCCTATAAATAGGACTCATTTCATCATTTGTAACGATCAACTTAGAATTTTATAAACTATCTCTTTTGTGGATGTTCACTCTATACTTTTTCAAGAACTTTTATCAAGTCTCGTACTTGTGGCATCAATCCTATTCCATTTTAATTATATCGCAGGTTCCTAGTTGTCATATAACTAGCGAGTCTCAATCCATTATCGGTTAAGAACATTATAAGGTCTGGGTCAACAATCTTTATATTGTTGGTTCTTCATTCATTTCGAAACCACTCGCTTCCATCAATTCCATTTTCACCTACATTCCATTGCCATTTAAATCTTTCAACCTTTGATCTTTCATTCTCCATTAAACCATCCATATATAACTTATCAAACCTCTCTGTCAATTCAAACTCATCCTTTTGAATCTAGCTTTCAACCGTTAAGAAACTTACTTGACTAACGATCGGGCAAACATATACAACTCGAAAACTCACGTAAACATGTTCTTATCATATATATATATAAATGAATGGCTGAGATTAACAGTAGGATATGTGCACATTATCACTTGGGAAAAAAAGTAAGAAGTTGATCTCAGCCATCCATTTTACCCATCCAACGACCCAAAAAACGCGTAAAACTCATAGTTTTACATTGTGTGTAAGTGGATCCTAACTCTGTATATATTAATGGGTGTATTTGGAATGTCGCTTATTGAATCCAGATACATTTACTTGTAATTACACATGAGTGACATATTTGGATAATCAAATGGTGATGTTATGAATTTGATTTAAGTGACCGATATAAAAAATTTAAAATCTTGGAAGACCAAAGAAAAAAACTTTTTATTTAAAAGGTTTAAATTAAAGTATTACTTTTTGAAATGAGCTAAAAGTTTAATTTTTCTAGTTAACAATAGGCTAAAATGACGTATAAAATTACAAATTTTCCAATTAACTAAAGGGGAAAATACCCTACCTACCTCTTTAATAAACTCTTTAGTGAGATTCATTAATTGGCTGAGTGATCAAAGATATTCATGTTATTCGATCTTGTATAGATTCGAATCTCGCATTTACCTTGAGAATATACTATCCATCTACTTAATAAAAAAACTATGCCCCTTAGTAATAATTGTAATCAAGGAATCCTATTTATTTGAGTGTAATTAAAGCACATCAATTTCTTGCTCCAATTCTTATATAGTATTAAGAATGAGTTATATTTTGATACACAAGTTGTGTAAAAAAATAAACAACACTTCATATTTAAACTATGAAATCTAAAACCTAAATTCCTAACCCTAACCCCTTAAAACCTAAACTTGAAACCCTAAACTCTAAATCCTAATCATAAATCTTAAATTCTACACCCTACAACCTAAACACCTAAACCCTAAACCATAACCTAAATCCCTAAACCCTAAAATCGAAAGCCTTGCATAAATTTTAGTTTACACAAGCTTGTGTATCAAAGTGTTTTCCATTAAGAATTAAGGAAATTACACAATTAATTATGTGTTATATTTTGATAACAAGCTGTATAAAAAATTTACATAACCCTTGTATTTAAACTATTAAATTTAAAACCTAAATCCATAAATCCTAAACTCTAAACCATAAACTCTAAATTCTAACCATAAACACCAAACTAAACCCCCTAAATCTTAAACCCCTAAACCCTATAATTGAAAGACTTATGTAAACTAGTTTACACAAGCTTGTGCATCAAAGTATTTTCCATTAATTATTTAGTGATTAGTAGTTGGTAGACCTGAACCACTTGACCCGAGACCTGAACCAATTTACCCTACCCGAGACTCGATATGGAACCCGAACATAATAGTCTAAACTTGACCTTAACTCGAAGTAAATCGAACTGAATTTTAGTTGAACTAAAAGTAACCAAAACTGAAAGCAACCCGAACTGAAAATCAATCCAAACTGAAAACAAGTCGAACCGAAAGCAACCTAAATTTAATTTCCTCAAATGTATATGTTTTATTATCCTTTTGTATTATATTACTAATTAACAACCACCTTTAGTAATAGCAATAACCACCTTTAGTAATAGTTTAGTGGTTTAATATAATCTTTTCTCCTTTAAAAGACCATCTCAATGTATTGACTCAAATTGAAAATTGATGATCCAATATTAACCTGACCCGAAAGAGTAAATGATTTGATATTAACTTGATCCGAAACTAACTAATCTAATATTGACACAACCCAAAATTCATTTAATTCAATATTGACCTGACCAAAAAGTTCAACCGATCAAATATTGACCCGACCCAAAAATCAACAAATCCTATATTGACTCGATCTGATACCCAAACCGACCTGAAATAACATAAACTCGAACTAAAACCGAACTAGACTCGATCTAACCCGAATTGAACCCAAACCAAAAGTATCTCGAACCAAAAATAACTTGACCCGAAATGACCTGATTTGAACGACCTAATTATCACATCTAGTAGTTGGTTTAATAGCATTTTAGGTTAGTAATATATATTTCATTTATTACAATGGCAAATGTCAAATTAATTTTTTTAAAATGTTAGAAGCCCTTGAACTTCTAAAAAATAATTAAGCTCATGAACTTTTTTACATTCAATTAAGTTCTTAAACCAATAAATTAAATTAATTAAGCCTTTGACCAACATTGATGGTTAAATCTAACGTTTTATTATTAGTTGGTACAATGCGTTGTGTCATTCTATTGTCACTTGATATGTTCTGAAATTTTTATTTTATTTAAAAATTCTTTAAAATCCTAAAAGAACTTATAATATATATATATATATATTTTAAATCTATAAATGCCACTTGATAGAACTATAGTATGTCATGTGACAGTAATATCTAAAGAAATATCTGTCAAGATTTAATGGTCAAAATTGATTAAATGACTTAGTTGATTAAATTTATTAGTTAAATGACTTAATTGAGTGCAAAAAAGTTCAGTGACTTAATTAATTTTTTAAAATACAAAAGTTTCTTACTCATTTAAACTTTTTTTACAATTTTTAAATCTACTGAAAAAAATGCACGTTGGTTGATAATATACAAATATTTCTTATATTTGAATTGTCTAAACTAGGAATCTTAAAGGAATTAAATGACCTTATTTTCCGAGAATTATAAGTTTTTTTTTTACAAATTCTAAATCTAATCCTAATCATATCTAGAGGGGAAGGGGACTCTAAGGGAATGAGGGGAGTGCTCTTAGTAAGTCTAGAACCCATGACCTAAGAGAATTATAAGTTAAAATAATGTGGATGTTTAAAAAAAGTAAAAATATGAAGTAGGGTTTGGGAGGTTTTTATAGGGAAATTCGGACTAGGGTTTTTATAGGGAAATTCAGACTAGGGTTTTGAAAGAAAAGTAGGAGAGTTTTAATTAAAGTTGGATCCTCTTTTAATGCCTTAAAAACTGCCCAGCAGCTGCGCGTACCGATACACCACAAAGCGTACCAAAATGTCTGTACCGAAACGGTTGTATGCCGTTTCGATAAGTGACCCGTACCGGTACAACTTGAACTATACCAAAACGCCATTCAAGAATCCGTATCGATACGCAGTATACCGTATCGATACGCCTGTGCCAAAAATAACATTTTTGGCTCCAAGTTGCTCAAAAATTTGAACTTAAACAAATCGAAATGCATGTGTATGATAAATGAACAACATGAATTAGCATAAATAGATGCATACTCCCCCTAGAAACAAGTATAGATGCTTATAGGAGAAAAAGCACATAAGCAATGTAATCATTCAAATTCAAGCAAAATTTTGATACCAAAGAGGGCTCTAAGGCTCAAGAAAGGTTGGTTAAACCTAACTCTCTCCTAAGAGACCAAAAACGTTCTTTATGTAATGGTTTGGTGAAAATGTCTGCTAATTGGTTTGAGGTGTCTACATATTCTAGGACTGCATCATTTTTCAAGACATGATCTCTAATGAAATGACGCCTTATTTCTATGTGCTTGGTTTTATAATGTTAGATGGGATTTTTAGTGAGATAAATGGCACTAGTATTGTCACACCTAATGGGGATCGTACCTACATCAATTTCATGATCTAAGAGTTGTTTCTTCATCCAAAGGACTTGAGCACAACAACTTCCTACTGAAATGTACTTTACCTCGGTGGTAGATAATGCTACACTATTTTGCTTCTTGGAAAACCATGATATGAGCATACTACCTAGGAATTGACATGTACCGGAGGTGCTCTTTCTATCTATTTTACAACCCCCATAATCTGTATCCAAGAAAGCATGTAAACTAAAGGAAGAGTCTCTAGGATACCAAAGACCTAAACAAGGTGTGTCTTTAAGATATCTAAAGATCCGCTTAATGGCTATAAGGTGTGATTCTCTAGGACTAGCTTGAAATCTAGCACACAAGCAAACACTAAACATTATATTAGGTCTACTTGCGGTAAGATAAAGCAAAGATCCAATCATTGATCTATAAAGCTTTAAATCCACACACTTACCTCCTTCATCTTTGTCAAGCTTTGTAGAAGAACTCATTATTGTGGCTTGAGGTTTCACATTCTCCAAGCCAAACTTCTTGAGCATGTCCTTGATGTACTTAGCTTGATTGATGAAGATTCCATCATTCCTTTGTTTAATTTGGAGCCCCAAAAAGAAAGAGAGCTCCCTCATCATGCTCATCTCAAACTCACCTTGCATCATCTTAGCGAACTCTTGACAAAGAAATTCATTAGTATAACCGAAAATAATATCATCAACATAAATTTGAACTGCTAATATGTCTTTGTCATTTCTTTTTATGAAGAGTGTAGTATCCACCTTTCCTTTGTCAAAACCTTTTTCAATTAGAAAATTTGATAAGCGTTCATACCAAGCTCTAGGAGCTTGTTTCAAACCATACAAAACTTTTGAAAATTTAGAAACATGGTTTGGGTAATTTGGATCTTCAAAACTGGGTGGTTGTTCTACATACACTTCTTCATTTATAAAACCATTTAGAAATGCACTTTTAACATCCATTTGAAAGAGCTTGAATTCATGATAACATGCAAATGCTAATGACATCCTAATGGCTTCCATTCTAGCTATGGGTGCATATGTTTCTTCAAAATCGATTCCCTCTTCTTGAGTGTAACCTTTAGCAATAAGCCTAGCCTTGTTTCTCACTATGTTACCACTCTCATCTAGTTTGTTTTTAAAAACCCATTTAGTTCCTATAGTAGTTTTATTACTAAGCCTATCAACTAATGTCCATACTTTACTTCTCTCAAATTTATTTAACTCTTCTTGCATAACCAATATCCAAAAATCATCATTTAATGCTTCTTTGATATTTTTAGGCTCAATGCATGGGATAAATGCAACATAATTACAAATATTTCTAAGAGAAGATGTAGTGGTAACCCCTTTGGATGGATCACCCAAAATCTCACCACCTTTGACATAATTGAACTCTTTTGGGTAGCTCACTTCCTTTTCCTCAAGGTTAATGCCTTCAAGGCTTCTAGAGGTGGATCTTGTGCTTCTTCTTCTTTGGTTGGAACTTCATCAACCTTTGATGTTTATCCTCCATCAGTGGCATCAAAAATTCCTACATCATCATCACAAGAATCCTTCCTCGGAAGGAGGTTATCATCGAAAACCATATGAACTAACTCTTCAACAACTAAAGTTCTTTTATTAAATACACGATATGCTTTAGAGTTTGAACAATACCCTAAAAAAATAGCTTCATCACTTTTAGCATCAAATTTTCCAAAATTATCTTTTCCATTGTTCAAAACAAAACATTTACAACCAAATGGATGAAAATAGCTAATGTTAGGCTTTTTGGATTTTAAAATCTCATAAAGAGTTTTCTTTAAAATAGGCCTAATCATTACTCTATTTATAATGTAGCAAGCCGTATTAGTGGCTTCCGCCCAAAAATATTTTGGCAAATTGTTTTCACAAAGCATGGTTCTAGCCATTTCTTCTAAAGTACGAATTTTCCTTTCAACAACCCCATTTTGTTGAAGTGTTCTAGGAGTTGAAAAATTATGGCTTATACCACTTGAGTTAAAAAAATCTTCATAACCTAGATTTTGGAATTCGGTACCATGGTCACTTCGAATATGAGAAATAGTTTGACCAAGATCATTTTGAGTAATTTTTTAAAATGTGATGAATTTTTCTAAAGCCTTATATTTGGCACTTAAAAATAGAACCCAAGTATATCTAGAGTAATCATCAACTAAAACAAATGGATATGATTTTTCACCCAAGCTAGTAGTTCTAATAGGACCAAAGAGATCCATATGGATCAATTGTAAAACTCTACTAGATGAAACATCATTAATAGGTTTAAAAGAAGTTCTTTTATGTTTGCCTTTTGCACAAGTATCACAAATTTTATCAAGAGAAAATTTAATTTTAGGCAAACCTCTTACTAGATCTTTTGAAACCATTTTTTCTAAAACACTCATGCTTGCATGCCCTAATTTTCTATACCACAACCATGAATAGTGTTCATCATTAGCAACAAAACATGCATTAGAAATATGAATGTAATCTAAATGCACCATATATATGTTTCCTATGCGATGACAAAAAAGCACAATTTTGTGGGTTTCAACATTTATAATTTTGCAACAATATATATAAAAAATTACTACGAAAACTTTATCACAAAGTTGGCTTATGCTTTATAAGTTATGTTTAAGACCATTGATATATAAAACATTTTCAATAAGTATGGAAGAGTGATTACCCATGGAACCCATTCCTTCAATTTGACCTTTGGAGTTGTCACCAAATGTCACTAATCCTCCTCTCTTTAGCTCTAGTTCCAAGAATCTACTCTTGTCTCCTGTCATATGTCTTGAGCATCCACTATCAAGGAACCACGTATTTGTACTTGAAGCTTTTGGCCTTGTAGCAATGCCCCCCCTACAAACATGGAATCAATTTTTGATTTTTGGTACCCAAATCTTTTTGTGTCCACGAGCATTAGTTCTCAAAATCTTGGTTCCCTCAGGAATCCAAGAGCCAATTACATTAAGATCATTAGAAGCAACAACATATTTAGGAATCCATATACTTCTAACTCTCTTACCATAATAGGGCCTTGGGAACCCTCTATGTTTGTACCCATTAAAGTTCCTTTTTACATAGTTGGGTTTTGAAGATTGTCTTTTTTCAAAACTTGGTTTCCCAACTTTGTTCAAAGAAGCTTTGAGATCATTTACCTCCTTGTGGTAATGATCATTCAACTCAGAAAGAATGTTGTTTAAATTAATATTTTCCTTTTCAAAATATTTTTGATTATCTTGTAAATCACAAAGCTTCTTTTCAAGTTCCGAATTGGTTTTAGATAAGAAATTGTTTTGGTTTTTCAAATCTAGAATAATTTTCTTGTTTTTCAAAATTGATTCCTTATACTTTTCAACCAATTCGTCATAAGCCTCTTGCAACTCATTATAATCATCAAATAATTCATCATAAGTAGGATCATTAAATGAGTTGGAGGTTACCTTAGGATCCTCCTCAAAGGCTATGAGACAAAGATTAACAACTTCTTACTCCTCATCACTTGATGATTCTTCATAGCTCCAAGTGGCTACATGGGCCTTGTGTTTCTTCTTCTTCTCGAAGTCTTTCTTCTTGAGTTGAGGACAATCAATCTTGATGTGTCTCGGATTCTTGCATTCATAACACACAATAGGATCCTTCTCTTCTTCCTTCCTCTTGCTCTTGAAATCCTTTCTTCGATTGAACTTTATTCTCCGGTTGGATCTCATGAGCCGAGTGAATCGTTTGGCTAGCATAGTCAATTCCTCATCTTCCCCCTTGCTTGAATCGCTCTCATCTTGTAAAGTTTTGAGAACAATTCCAATTTTATTCTTTTTCACTTACTTTTTTGGACCTTCTTTTCGTCTTTTTTCTTCTCTTCCTTGTTTTATGATCTCATGAGTTAGTAGAGAACCTACAAGAGCATCGAGCTTTAAGGTTTTCAAGTCCTTTTCCTCGATAATGGTAGTCCTCTTCCCCTTTCCATGACTCGAGAAGAGAGTATAAGAGCTTCCGAAAAAGCTTATCTTCGTGTATGACTTCTCCAAAGCCTTTGAGACCGTTTACAATGACAGAGAAACGATCGAACATCTTGGTGATGCTTTCATCGGGCTCTATCTTGAAATTTTTGTAGCTTAGATTGATGAGTCCAATCTTGGTCTCCTTAACATCGTTGGTGCCTTCGTAGGTGGTCTCTAGTTTGTCCCACACCTCCTTTGCACTTGTACATGAGGAAATCTTCACGTATTCATCGAGTTCAAGTGTACAAAAGAGCATGTACGAGGCCTTGTCATTTATTTGAAACTTCTTTCTTTCTTCATCGGTCATTTCATGCTTGGCCTTGGGAACTTGTCTTTCTCTTTCTTACTTCATCAAAATAGATGGTCCATCTTCGATTACATCCCAAAGGAGATAATCGTTGGATTTGATGAATAACCTTATTTAGTTCTTCCAATATGGATAGTTGTCTCCATTGAAGAAGGGCGGTCCAACGATGAATTGAGACTCATACATATTGTTGCCGAAAGTAGACACCATGGCTTGTGGGTCAGTTGATTGAATCACCTTCTAGGATTGTCTCAACGGTGGTTAGACATTCGGTTGAGTGTGGCTCTGATACCAATTGTTAGGATGATCAATCAATTGAGGTTTGTGACCAAGATAAGGGTGAATTGGCAATTTTAAAGTTTAGAAGCAAATTAAAAGATTTAAACAATGAGACACAAGGATTTATAGTGGTTAAACCTTCTAACAAGGTCTACGTCCACTACCTTAGCTTCCTACTAAGGATTTTCAAACAATTCACTATAAAATTCTTCCACTTTTCTAGGGTTAGGAGGCAACCGTTACATGTTCTAAGCTTTTTACCCAATGCTTTGAACAATTCACACTTAATACAAAGAAAAAGTGTGGCAAATGAAAAATCCTCACAAGATACAATTTTTGCCCAAATATAAACTCTCACAATCCCAAACTTGAATCAAAGTTATACAAAGAAAATTGCACAAGTTGGGTGTACAAGATTTGACCCTAAAACGCAAAGGGTTGGATTTTAGATTGGATGCTTAAGTGTTGATCAAAGTAGGTTCATTAGTTGTTGTAGCCGCATTGAAGACTTGTATTTATACCCCCTTATTGAATTCTAACCGTTTGGGTGGTTGAGGTCGTCAATAGAGCCGTTGGAAGCCATTTTTCCCGCAATAAATACTGTTTTGTAGCTACCCGTATCGGTACACGAAGGCCTGTATCAATACCTACTACAAGAAGAATATAGCCGTTGTGCAGTAGCGTATCGATACGCGGGATGGTGTATCGAAACGATCATAGTGTAAAATTGGGGGCGTATCAAAACGAAATAGCAATATCGATATGAGTTTTGCTCATTGGAATCTGAGGTGAAAAATGGTATCGGTACGCCTAGGGGCGTATCAGTACGGGTAACTGAAAATTAAAAGTTTAGTATTCCAATAACTGACAAGGCAACGGTCGAAAAATTTAATACGAAGATCTTGAAGATCTCGACACACCACATCGGTACGCTTAAGCAAGTTCTTAAACCCAGATGAATGTCGTATCGAAACGAGGGAACCCGTATCGATACGTAAAGCTTAAAACGTTTACCAGATGAAGGCCGTATCGAAACGGTCAAGACCGTATCGAAACGCAAGGCCTAATTTTCAAAGTCATATGAATGCCGTATCGAAACGGGCTAAGCCGTATCGGTACGCTTTGAAAAACCAAATTCCAATAATGAATTTCTGTATCGAAACACCAAGAGGTTTATCGATACGCCTGGGCGAAAATGCATAGTTTGGCTTGAAAACACAGAAAAATTTTGGGTTTAAGTTTTGGACTTAAAGAAAATTTTCCTTGTCAATTTGTAAGACTTTTGAATACTTAAAAATTTATTTTCTTTTACAATTTAGTCCTTAAACAATTTGTTATATCAAAAATTAAACATAGGTTTTACAGAATGAAATGCAATGAAAATGAACTAAAAAATTATATATTAAATTAGGGAAAATTTTAGAGTAAAAGCTATGTACCGATATGTATCACTAATCACATGCAACGCTATGTATCATTACATATTTTAATAACTTTTGAAATCATAGGGACGTAAAATGTAATTATTCCTTTTTTAGAATAAAAATATGTTAAAGCACTTTCTGGACTAATTTTTCACGTTTTTATTTTTTTAATTTTTGTCCACTTTTTATTTTAATAAATTTATTATATTTGAATTAATAAATAAAAAATCTGAAAAAATGGTAAAAATGTCTTTTTAACATATTTTATTTTAATTGGAATAATAACATTTTAAATCCTCATAATTTTAAAAGTTATTAAAATAATTAATAAATTTAGATTATAAAAATTAGACCTTGGATTCAATTTTTTTCGGACTTGAACTTTTCAAGTATGAGTCAATTTATATTTAAACTTTGATTTTTTTTTTTAGTTTGAGTCAATTCAGATTTCAACATTTCATATATTTTTTTAAACTTTTTTTTATCAATGAAATTTAAATGGATTTAGATTTGAATTCTTTTAATCAAATTTTTAGACTCAAATTATTTTACAACCTCTAATCACAACGCACTTTGACTCGAGTCATAGTTAAATATACTTATAATTATAAAGAAAATAAAAAAAACAAAGCATATATAAATACAAAAAAGAGAAAGGAAAAAAGCCTTTGAAAGATTTTAGAGACCGTGCAATTATCGGAGAAAACTGTTAAGAAAGAATGATTTTCTTGTGGACTTGTTCCCCAAGCACTTCACATTGCTTATTTTGGTCAATTTCATATAGAAATTCTTTTTTTTATATATAGAAAATCAACCAGTGAAGATTTGAAGTGGTTGTTTGATCAATTTCAAAGAAAAATGTTTTTCAATTGCCGACTAAAATAAATTGAAATTCAATTTTAAAAGTATAAGCAAAATGAATAATTTGATTAACACGTTCTCTTGCCAAATAAAGGGAAAAAAAACTTAAAGAATTGTCTAAAATTTAGAAGAATTGGACAAAAATTAAAGTATTGATAAACTGGAAAAAAATTAAGTACTAAAAAGTTAAGTGTTGAAAAATTAAATAATGAAAAATTAAATATTGGATTTAAATAAAAATATATATTTAATATTTTGTTTAAAAATAAACACTTAGATTGTTCGATAAATGTAAATTTTAAAAGATATTATAGTTAAAAGAAGACTAAAATAAAATAAAGTGTTGGAATATTTTCTATTAAGTAGTAAGGTCATTTTTTGGCAATTAGCGGATAGTTGATAATGAATAAAGTATTACATTAGCTGATAGCTAATAGCATTAGCTTATTTGACTAGCGAATTGCATTAGTTGATTGTATAAAATTGTTGAGCAAAATTAATTGATAGCTATTTGATTATTTGAACAAACAAAATTTGTTGAGTTGATCAATCAATGATATTGGCCAAGAGGGGGTGAATTGACGATTTAAAAATCGGTGGGAGCAAATTGCAAAAGAAAGAAAAAATTACAAGAGGATTTATAGTGGTTCAACCTTCTAAACAAGGTCTACACCCACTACCTTATCCACCACACTAAGGATTCCACAAATTCACTAATTTGTCTTTCCTTTTAGGCCAAAAGAGATAACCTCACAAAATCACCTAGACTTATACCCCAAAGTCTAGTGACCCATTTCTTAAAAAAGAATACAAATTGAGCAAACTTTAAGAATCCTCTAAAGAAGAATGTTTGCAAAAAATTAAACTCACTAAAACCCCCAACATTTGATAAAAGGAAAGATACAATAAGCCCTCACAAGTGTATACAAGATTTTACAATAAAAGCTCTAAAAAACTTTAGATTTTTGCTTGAATGCTTTGGAATGGTTGTCTTATTGTTGAAGAAGCTTTCAAGACTTGTTTTAATATCCTCTTATTGATTTCCAATCATTTGGGTTGTTAGAGAATTGAATATTGCCTTTGGGGGTGGTTTTTCCCGCATTAAATGTTGTCTGACAACTGTGGGTAACGATACGCAAAGGCATGTATCCGTATCTGCCTAAAGAAGAAATAGTTGTTAGTATTATAGGGTGTATTGGTACGCGAGGTCGCGTATCGGTACATAGTGAGGGTTACCAGTACGCTAAGGTCTGTACCGATACTGAAGTTGCTCACTGGAATTTTGGTGGAGCTTTGGGTATCAGTACGCTCGAGGCCATACCAGTACTCAGTGTAAAATCCTTAAGTTTCAATTAGACAGTATCGGTATGGAAGCTACCGTACCAGTACTCAATGTGTTCAAAAAAGTTTTAAGCTCCAGGGCATATTGGTACAAGTTCACGTACCGGTACTGACAAGCCATTCATAAAGAAAATATTAAGGAGCGTACCGGTACGCTAAGGGCCGTATCGATACTCATTAACCATTTTGAATTCCAGTAATGAAAATCCGTATCGGTACGCATAGGGTCGTACCGGTACTCACTGACCAAAATGGTCTTTTTGAGTACCAAAAGACTTAGAAAAATATTTTCATTTTAATTGGTTGACTTATAAAAAATTTATCTTTAAATATAATCAATTTTGTTCGAATACTTGTCATTGCGTGAGTAATTTCAAATACCTTAAAATTTTATTTATAGCTTAAAAGTCCTTTTTATATCAAAATCAAAACATAAGTTTAACAATCTCCCTTTTTTGATATAACAAAACCAAATAAAATTTTAAGTCTCCCCCTTTCTTTTTTACTAAAAGGCTAAGTTTTTGAAAAATTTTATAAACTCATTTCTCCCCTTTTTATTAGATCAAAATCAATAGGGTAACAAATAATGGATAAAGGTTCAAATAATAAAATATAACTCAAAATATAAAATCCATAATAGCATAAATTCAAAGCAATGATATCCAACAATATCCAAAGTATCAAACATAAATAAACTAAATCATATGAAATATAAAGTCATCATAGGTGCATAAATAAGTCTAAAACCAAATAAGTTTATAATGACATAATATGGATGAAAAATTAAATAGCCGACGATGCATCCTCGTCATCATCACCACCATCTTTATCGCCATCTCTATGGACTTATTCCCTCTACTTATCCTTGTCATCTCCTTCGGCGGCATTAGGATCTCAAACTCATTCGTTATTTATGAAGTAAAATTTAGCCTTACGAAGGGATCTATCATCTATGGGCTTGGTAAGAGGATAAGGAAGATTATGAGAGCAATCTAACGAAGGGATCTATCATATATGGGTAAGAGGACAAGGAAGATCATGAGAGCAATCTATCTTTAACTTATGGAATATATGACTCAAGATAGTGTCATAGGTAAAGGACTTGACTAAGTTGGTGCGACGGTGATTGACAATGTGAACCATCTCGACAAAGATGATTTTGGCAAGGTTGGGATGTTTTCTTTCACGGAAATAATAGAGCCAAAAATCATTAACGACTCGAACGAAAGACCATTTACCATTGGATGGTCGAACCACCAAATAATAAAAAGGTGAAGAAAACACTCACGTGGACCAATGATTTTGACTGAAGCACCCGAATTATGAGAAGCAGAAAAATTGGTCTCATCATCTAAACTCACATCTTCTAATCCAAGGTGATTGGCTAAAATTTTAGAATCAATGCGAAAGGTTTTGCCCATGACATAGGACTCAAGAACAATGGTTTCGGTTTGAGCGGCATTAAGGATACACTTAGCATTGAAGTAAAATATGCGAAAAAGAGTTTTGTAAACAATTCTGAAATTTGTAGAAAGTAGAGAAATTTTCATTGCCTTATCAAATCAAGATATTTAAAACCAAAGGCACCAGAACACATGTAATTATAGTCCAACACTCGCTCACGACGGATTGAAAAGGTTTGAAACATTTAAAAATTTGTGAGTTGGTTTTGAACACCATGTTCATTAAAGCTTTGGTTATAGATAGCATTAAAGTTTGGTTTGAGATTATTATTGAAAGAACTAGGGGACCGATTCTAGGGCATTTGATATGGGGAACCATTTTTGAAAACATGTAAAGGTTTGGGATTTGAAAACGGGTTAGACACTAAGAATTATCTCATGCAAAAAAACAATAACAATGTATGCAATTCATCAATAATACAATCCAATATATCAACCAATATTCAAGGTATAAAAATTGTATATGTATATATAATGTTATAGATATAGGTTTTGAAATTATACATGTATACGAAAAATATATATAACTATAATTTTAAATCTAAGAAAATATGTATATGTATACGTGTAAAAGAATATATATTCGGGGGGAAAATTGGAGTTTTGAAATTTTTTTATGAAATATTGAAACTATACAATTATATAAACCCAATATACTAGATTCAATCTTAAAACTATATAAAATAATAATAAATTCAAAATAGGTATGTAACGACCCAAATTTCGGGATCTGAGGGTCGAGTTTGATCGAGGCATGGGCCTCGTATTTGGATTGTATTTTTGGGCTTTGAGGGGCCTTTTGGGATTGCATGTCCATGTTGGGTTTAAGTGGCTGTTGGGTTATGAAGAGAGAGGGAAGGGTATCATGGTAAATACCTAAATGGAAGTTTGGGGGGGGGGGAGTAAGGCTTATTTTCTGCACCTATGCAGGAGGTGAGATCATCTTTCTTTAATATCTTCATCTCCCTTTTCCAACTTCTTTCCTCACCCAAAACACATCCATCAAGGGTAGGATTTTGAGAGTTGGTGTTATGATTCACGTTTAGCTCGTTGAGGGAATTGTTACCAACATTCAAGGATCTACATTTCAAGGTAAGCTTTATATGGTATAAAGGATGAAGGGGTTGTTGGAGGGTTGGATAGGATTGGAGTTTGGGGGCTTTAATCTTTAGTTTAGACTACGTTTTAGGCCTTTTTATCCTCCAGCAACATTGTAATGCGTTTTGTAATCTCCCCATGTAGTGAAAGAGGTTGGGAGCTCATCCAAGGCTCAAAAAGGGAGAAAAGCTTGAAGCTTTGGAAGAAGGCTTTGTGTTATCAGCTAAGCTAAGGTTAGTACACTACTAACTCTCATAGTTTCCTGGAAATCATAAAGTTAAGCTTTGAAGCATGATTGGGTGTTTTTGGCTTTGATTAAGCTTGGGTGGTTGTTAATGGTAGATCTTGAAACTATGATAGCAATGGCCTAAAATCAGTAGTAATCCACTTAATACTATTATCATAACTTGTAGGAATGGTTTAGGGTTTAACCTTGGGGGTTAAATAGGGTTTCTAGGTGAAACCTGTACCTAGAGTTTGAAACTCGGGATCGTGTACCGGTACGAGGACCTGAGTATTGGTACGTCTTAGTGTAAAAGGGGGAAGGGTTGTGCGAGGAGTACTGGTACACCTCCCCGTGTATCGGTACCCTTGTAAGATAAGAATTCCAGTAACATTTTCGCGTACCAGTACGCAAGGGGCGTATCGGTACGCACTGTTACATTGCTTGAGAAAGGCTTAGCGTACCGGTACGCGTATGTGAGAGTATCAGTACAGGGTGATCCTAGTACCGTAATGAGTATCGATATGGGTTGGGGCGTATCAGTACGGCTTGAGGGACCAGTTCTTTCGAACCTAAAATGAGTATCGGTACTCGTGGCCGAGTGTCGGTACCTAGAGGGGAGTACTGATATCCATATAGGAGTATCGGTACTCGCTGGGCATTCTGCCCAAGGAATTTGACTTTACGTTCGGGAGTTCTATAATTTGAGGCAAAGGGCCCTGGGGGTCTTTTAAGGTGTAAAATGAATACTAAAACTGAGAAACTGAGATTTTAACCCCGTATGTGAAATGATTGGCTAATGACTTGGTAAATATTGGGTAACCCGTGTGAGGTAGTAACCCATAGGGATCCTAGGTGGATCAATCGAGGCTGTATGGTAATTAGGGTCCTTGTTGTGTACTGAGGGACGCCTAGGTAGTTGAGTTATCCCTTGTTGTTTTGATTTGGATACCCTAAGTGTGCTGCAATACCTTGAAGATTCTCGAATGTTGGATCCTGATGCTTTGTGGATACGAGCTTCATTCGAATATGCTTGATGAGAGATTCCGAGTATGGATGTAGGATCCTGATGCTATGTGGACTCAGACCTCATCCCCTTGAGTATAGGATCTCGATGCTATATGGACGCGGGCCTTACTCGTAGTGTAGGATCCTGATGCTATATGGACGCGAGCCTCACTCAAGTGTAGGATTTTGATGCTTTGTGGACGCGGACCTCACTTAATGTGCTTGGTGTTATCTGGGTGATGCTATGTAAATGTGTGAGGTATTTATATGAGCTGTGTGCGTGATCATACATTCATAATGCCATGTGTTTAGGCGGTTATGGTAGCATCATTGTTATCTTGCCATGATATCATTCATGTTGCATTGCTTTATTTATGATTTGCATGAAGCATGGTTGAGTGGTGGTGTATCCATTGAGCTTGTTAGCTCAGCATTCAGAATCATTTTTTCCGTTTGTAGGTTAGTAGATTGTCGTGAGGGTTCAAAGAGCACCAGCAAGGCTTAGATTTCAGCATCGACTCTAGTGGTTGAGTACAAATGCTAGATGTAATGGGCTATGTATTTCGTAGGACCCTATATGTATTTTGTAACTCTTATTTTGTATTATTTGGTCAAGTCAAATATTTTAATATTTGTAAATGGAGCTCCGTGAATACTATTTTAAACATCTGGATTTGACTGTGATTTCAATGCATGGACTTATGTTTTATTGGACCTATTATGCTTTGGGTTTGAAAAAAGAAATATTTTTATCGTGCGGATTTTGGGCTTAAGGCCCAAATGTGGCATCCGGGTCACGGGTGTTACATTTAGTGGTATCAGAGCCTAGGTTTAGTCTGTTCTAGGACGCCCCAAGGGGAGTTTAGAGGGGTTTATAGGTGTCTAGCGAATATGTAACACCCCGGTTTTGGGCTTAGCGGTTTTGAGGTTTATTAGACGGTCTAGTGGATCAGTTTAGAGATTCGAGTCAGATTCAGGATCGTATATTTTTCAGTAAGATAAAAATATGGAAAATAGTTAAAAATCATATTTTAATATATATTGATTTTTGGTTGAATAAATTTTGGAAAATGGAAATCGAAAATATGATATTTTGTGTTAGTGAATAAAATGAGATTTTTGAAAACTGTTTTAAGTGACTAAAATCAAAAGGGTCAAATCCATAGAATCCTTAAGGAACTAATCTACCAAGTGTTTGGCGGTGGTTTCTCCCTTAAATTAAATCATTTTAATCATGTGTTTTAAAAGGTTGTTAAAATGGATTAAATATCTAAAGTTAGTTATCAGTTTTTAAAAGAATTTCACGTAACTCTTTCCTAAACTTTTTCTTCCACACACTCAGAGTTTTATCAAAATCCAGAGGTAAAGAGCTCATTTCACTCAGATTATTGATTTTAATTTGTTCCTTTAACATTGTTTTGCAAAATTTCATTGAAATCTTGTATTTTCTTAGCTTTTAACAAGCCAATGAGGGAGAAATCACATAACATGGGTAAGGTCTGTGATCTCTTCTGTTAAATGGTTCTTTATTGATATTCCTAAGTGTTTGATCCTTGATTTATAAGTTGTAATGTGGTTTTAATGTTTTATCCATGTTTGATTGAGGTATTTTAGAAATTTGGGTGAATCATGGTGATTTTCGAAGTGGATTTTATTTCCAGTAATTGAGATGGATTTTGATGTTGATAAGTTGTTTTTATCAATAGAATCCCGAAATTCTTGAATCTCTAATTAGTTAGGTTGCTAGTTTTGAGTTATTGTGGTGATATTCGAGTTTAATCTTTGTTGGAGGTAAAATGATGTTAGGAAAGGGTTTTTGGATGTTGTTAGATGTTGATTGAAGGCTTGAATTGTTGTTTTATGTCTGGTTTAAGTTTTGGAAACGTTTGATGGTGTTTTCGGTATGTTTCAGATGGTTTTTGAGTGGGCAACTTGGGAGTTGCGGGAGATTGTTGTTAGGCAATGGTTTGAATGCATTTTAATGCATTTATCCTCTTGCTGTATGTGTTTAAAACATGGGATAATCAAGACGACGAAGCTTGACGTTGTTTGGTTGCTTGTCGGGAGCTTGTTTCGCGTTGGCAAGGAAGGCGGAGCATATCGGTGAGTGGAAACTGGTTTTAATTGCTTTACAAAGGTTTGTAAAGGTTGTTGGGAGTTTAGGGTAAGCGTGAGACACTTACCTAAGTTCCGAAGTAAGTTTCCCTTATTTTGTTCTTGAATATCGGTTTAGATATGAGCATGTTGTTTGCATGTTTTGCTGATAAACATGTATGATTTACTTACTGGTAATGCATGATATCGAGTACATATGCAGGGGTTTAAAAGTATATTAAATGCTAGTAAGCGTTGGTTTTCATTCCGGATAGGAATGGTGTTATTGCATTGGCAATGAGATGTGCATATGTGGTATTTTATGAAATACATTGTAAAACAGTAAGAAAATAGTTTGTAAATAATATATTGGCTATGTGACAAGGTGAGAAAACAATCGGATATAGTTGGCATGCCATAGGATTAAAAGTGCACTATAAAATATGAACAAAATCGATCGTGGTCATGGGTTCTTGAGGTATGGCAGTTTAACTAGGCTACTTGGATTGTTGGGACTTCATTTAGGGCATGCAGTTTAACTAGGCAACCCAAATCGATGGTGATCTTGTGGTTTAACTAGGCAAGGTCGGTACTCTTGCGGTTTAACTAGGCAAGATCGGTACTCTCGCGGTTTAACTAGACAAGGGTGTCAATTCTTGCGGTTTAACTAGTCAAGGTTTGGGATATTATGCAGTTTAACTAGGCATGGTATGAGATGTAACACCCTTAACGTATACTCGTAGACCGAATATACATTAAAGATGCTACAAACTCTTTTAAATAAATCTTGACTTACATTTTTTTATTTAAAAACATTTTTAGCAATTATTAAAACAACAATACAATTCAGGGTGAAACTAGGTTAGCTACCTAGGCTTTTTTTCTTGATTTTAAAATCGTTGTGAAATAATTGATAAATAAAATTTGAAACTGATTAAACATGTTCTACTAGCAAATAAATAATTATATGCCCGCTAGAAATCGTAATAAACTAGAATGACTTACTGATATTTTGTAGATTGTAGCTTGATCAGCATGCTCGACTCCTCTTCAAATATTCCAACTTAACCTACGTGTGGAATAAACACACGCTAAGTACGAACTTAGTGAGGCAATTAATCTCATTTATCTAAACATGAAATAATGCATTACAGTATATCATATGAAAAGTGCAGTACATGTTTTGTAAAATGACAAGCATGTCCAAATATTATTTATATTATTAATCTACCTAACCTAGAATCATACTATCATTATTCCATAATCATCAAGTATTCATGTGCATGTCATATTCTTTAATATAGTCATATTTTCAACATTCTATATTCATCGAGTAATCATATGCACAACATATTCTTTAACATAAACATGTTTTCAATCATAATTCATGTCATCTATCAATTTTATCATAAAAACATACAATCAATATTTCATGATCATCAATTAGTCATTTACATAACGTAATCTTTATCATAGCCATGCTTTCAACATTCTATTATTATCATATAAGCATTTAAAAAACATGTCTTTTAACATATTCTTGCTTTCGCCATGTAATCGTTCACATAACATATACCTTGACATAGTATCGTACTAACAAGGTTTTCATAGTATGTCAATATTCATGTGCAAGTCATAGTTTTTCTAACTTAGTCTAGTTTCCAATACTCCGTCGTTATCAAGTAAATCATATACATGGCATAGTTCACATACATGGTATATTTCATATATGTAACATGATTCATATACATAACTTGATTCATTTACATGACATGATTCTTTTACCTGACATGATTCATATACATAACTTGATTCATGTAAGTGATTTAATTCATATACATGGCATGTTCCGTATCCATGGCATGGTTCATATCTATGACATATTTCATATACATGGCATGGTTCATATTCATGACATGATTCATATACGTAACATGATTCGTTTACATGACATGATTCATTTACGTGACATGATTCTTTTATCATTGCCCAAAGTACGCTATATGAGATCGAGGTACGCGATTCATCTTGAAATGACATCGTAGTGTCTAACGTAAACGTAAAGATGAGTACGTACTCGGGGACGCTCTTTGCTCCCCATAAACATAAGGCACCTCGATAGTGCACTCGGGCACAGTGGGCATAGATCCCCATGGTGCATGTGACACAATCATTTTGTCACAATATTTGTTTGATAACATGAACATAAGGGTGCAACTACTAAAGACTCTATGGCATGCCAACTATACCATGGACTCTCATACACAATACTTGGGCATTTCTTTTATCATCAATCAGTCATCATAATCAATCATATAAATAAACATTTCATGTTTCATGCTTCATCATATATGTTCATGGTAAGCATAGATCATCATTTATGCAAACAATAATTCGTACCTAGTATTCCATCAAGCTTGCCATGTCGAGTAATGTATCATATCGTGTATTATAGAGAAATGCAATGTCAATTTTAACATAGTGCAAACATATAAAAATGCACTCAGCTGGGCCATTTATTAACTTGCCTCACTAAGCTCTATTCGATCTTTTCATTTATAGAACCGCGAGTCTTCTTTTGATTTGAATACAACTTCATTTATCACATGAATATAAATAAACATTTGTTAGATTCACATCTGATAATATTTTTATCAAACTTTCTAATCATTCAACATTAAAACTATCCATAAATTTCCTTTCTTCCTTATACTGTCGAAAACCTCATTTTGGTCCTTAATAACCATTTTGAACTTCAAATAATTCTTCTAAACTTGATAACCAACATTAGATACAAAATATCTAAATTTTCATTTTCTGGCAGCTTTGTACAACCTTCAAATATTTATTTCTATAAAATAATCTAAAACTCGGAATTCAATCTCGTTTGTTCTAAAAGAAACTAGATTCAATAAGCTTTTCACCCATGTAAATTAATAGCCCATATTCAACTTGTACGATTTATGGTGAATTTTCAAAGTCAATTTTCAGTGCTAATTTCGTAACAGACTGGTGCTCTGTTTTCTGACCTTTCGTCACTTAAAAATTCATATCTTTTGACTCGAAACTCGAAATCAATTTCCGTTTGTTGGAGGCGAAACTAGACGAACAAATATTTACATCGGTATAAAATTCACCTTCTAACCATTTTGTAGAATTTACGGTGAATTTTCAAACTTAATGCCAAATCCAGTTTTCCTACACAACTTCCATAAATAACTTCAAACTTTATACTAATTTCTCCTTACTTTGATATTTGTCAATTTGGTCCCCTTACTTGATTCAAACCACTAATGTATCACTTTCTCCATCAAATAATTTTTCAAAAATAATTCCCTCTAATCTTTCATTCTTTCAGAAATAGTCACTAAAATGCAAAGATAAGAATTCAAGCTTCTTAACATTGCAAATTAGTCCTCAGTTCAACATTACTACTTGAATTCTATTATTTCAACTAAAATCAGATTTAGTCCTTCTCTAAAACCTCATTTCCGAATTGGTCACTTAACTTTGACAATTTGTCAAAATGGTCACTAACTCGATTTAACATCGGTTTTGCATTCTAACTTCAACTTCACATCTCCAACATCACTAATAACATAAATAAACTTTAAAATCATAAAAATTCAGATTATTCCTTTAATTTTCAGAATTTCCAAAATGGTCCATATACCTTTAATTTAGGATTTTGCTTCCAAATAACAAATTCAAGCTTACTAGATCATTTATCCAACATCACAAACCCTAAATCAAACTTGAATCCATAAAACCTAATAATCTTCATACAAACTAAAATATGTAGGGTTTAAATCCCAACTCAATAACATGATTTTAACATTATACTAGCTTGATTTCAACTTGAATTTCATCATGAAATCATAAAATTCCAAAACCCCAAACTTTTTCCATAAACCCTAATTTCATCTCATGCAAAATTCTCATCAATCAAGCATGTTTTCCATGAATTATTTACACCAAAAGATAGATCTTGAAGAGTAGAACAACTTTGCAGTTTGAAAGATTACCTGAAAATTGAGTTTCGGGGCTTGAATCGAGCTTGAAAATTTTTCTCCTTTTTTTCTCCCCTTAGTTCAAAATATTTCAAGAAAGGTGAACAATTTGGTTCATATTTTACTTATTTAAATCCACACGTTAAAATTAAATGAATTTAAAATTCATTTAATTAGTGAAATTACTAATTTGCCCTTTTAATCCAATAGCCAAGACTTAATCTTATCAAAAATAAATGGCCATGATTTGATCCAAGTGTAATTCACCTCCCAAAATTTCCCTTAATATTTCAAAATATTTCAAAATTGTCATCCTTGTCAAATGACCAATTTACCCTCCAACTAGTCTTTATTTACTAATTTGCCATTCTTGTAAAAATTCAACCAAGTCTAGTTGGAATCCAACCAAATACAATAAAATATTCATAAAATAATATTTTATGACTTTCCCATGGCTTTCGGATTAGTCTCAGAAATTTTAGTTCGATCTGATTTCACGATATTCGTAAAATACTTCTACTGCGATTTTACCTTTTCTGAACTATCGGTTTTTTCCAAAAATTCCATATTTTCATATTCGGGAAATAAACTCTATTATCTCATAAAAACTTTCTTTCCCAGAACTTAGACTGAATTTTTCCTAACTCAATCTACTATTCCGATAATTATCGAAAATCTCCATAGAATAAAAATTTCTCTTATAAATCCTTTATCGATAATCCATTCGAATATTCTTTACTTTTATTGAGTCCAAAATATCGATTAGAAACACTTTTATGGGACATTCCCGTAGGTCACCCATCATTGTATTACTCTGGCCTGAGCACGCTTAACAATTTCATTCGATCCAAATTTGGTACCTTTTTCTGCATCTTAATTCTTAAAATCGATATCGAGGTACTTATTTCGACCCAATTCACTCTTATACTAAATAAAATTACTTTTTGGGAAAATTTACACTTTAGTCCCTAAACTTTTTCAAAGTTTATACTTTAGCCCCCTAAACTTTCAAAATTTACAATTTAGTCACTAGCCAAAATTTGGGATATTACATGAGAGATCAGTGTATCCAGCATGAGATAGAGGTAGTCTATTCGGGTCACTATAAATGCCAATATATGCAAAATTTCATGTGTTGAACCTTGTTTATAATGCTTTGGGAATATAAGCATGGTTTGGTAAAAATGCTTTAGAATTCAAGCATGGATTGTTTATGATGTTATAAAGGTTATTGTGTTTTGATTCGGTTGGAATCATGGAAAAATGCTTAGGTTGTAAGCATGTTTTAAGAAAAGCATGCATGTGGTTTTTAAATGGTTTTATGCATCATTGGTTATGAGCATCCTTACTAAGCATGTGTGCTTACGCTCTCTTTTCCTAATGATGCAGAGCATTAAAGTTTGGGGCAGCAAAGGTAAGGTTTGCAAGGATCCAAGGGATAAACTACTTTTGAATATGCACTCGGTTTATGTTTCTGGTTAACAAGGCAATGTGTTCACCATGGATTTTGGGGAGATGTACATTTGTTTCTTTGTGGATTTAAATGTGTTTCTATGATGGTTTTTGATGATGGTTATATATTGCTCACTTTGATGTTGTTCTTGTCTAAAGTTGAGACTAGATGGATGACTAGGGATGCATATAGAGTTTCCTTGTAGGTTGACATGTTGTGCTGGTTGGACCAAGTTTAGTATGCTATGTTGAGTGTTTTGGTATGTTGCTTATGTCGAGAATGGTCTAATTGTACATTTTGGTATGTTTGACAAAGTGGTTTAGGAAACAAGCCTCTAGAGTGGTCCTTTGGTAGCATGATGTTGTTGTGGTTGCCTAATTTGGTATAAATGTTAGATTGTGTATAATCAAGGGTTGATATGTATGTTCACAAGTTGTTAGGGGTCAATTGCATCTATAATTGTATGAAAAATCAGCTAAGTTTGACATTACAGGCCCAGGCGTACCGATACGCGAGGGACCGTATCGGTACAGCTAGGCATAATTGGCCATGTTGTATCGGTACAGGCAAGGGCGTATCGAAACTTTATGTGGTTACTGGAATATCATTTTTTTGAAATGGAGCCCGTGTACCGAAACACCAATGGAACCGTATCAGTACGAGATGCAACAATGCTGCGTACCGAAACACTAATTGAACCATATCGGTACGGTACGCAAGAACTTCTAAAACATATCTTATACTCAAAATAGTGTACCGGTACGGTACCAGCCGTATCAAAACGAAAAGTTCACAACCGCATTGATACGGGTCATACCGTTTTGATGCATGGGTCGTTAATTCTGTTGATGTCATATTGAGGCAATTTTTGTTTTCTTCCATTTTAGTCCCTGATTCTTGTTTAGCCATTTATTTGGGCATAAATGATTGTTTGAAGCTGATTTTTGGCATGCAAGCATGAAATGAACTTAGTTGAAGGTTGATAACTTAAAAGTTAGAAAAGTCCTTTAAAGTTGCTAAAATTTTGTTTTGGTCCCTATTTCGTGTTCTTGGTCAATTGGATACCGTTACGATGCCCGATTGAGATGAGTGTTCACCTATGAACTGAATGATCATGTAGGAGAGCTTTAATGTATCTAGACAAGATAAAAGAAAAAATGGTAGCGTTTAAAGGTTAATCTTTCTGGTTTACCTCAATAAACCTAATGTAGCTTGCTCGGTTCAGTCTTGCGACTAGTCCGGGTCGAGGGGGTTACAGAATACATGCCCATAAGTCAAAGACGTACTTATTTTAAAGCTGAAATTTGATGGTGTGACCTCGTTTGTTGTTGTGCAGAATAGAATCATGCCAAGGAGGCCAAGAATCGATGAGGAAAGTTTGGGCTCTAGAGAAGGGAGTTACGATGAGGAATATGTGCCGGGAACAGAGGATATGTCGGAGGACACAGTTGACCGGGGAGTCAACTACTTCTTACATCTAAATCGGGCGTTGCACCAGATTGTGAGGGCAATCCGAGGGCATCTGCTACCCCTCGTGAGGCACCTATTGAAAGGGTGAGAAGGTAAGGCGCTACGGATTTCCATGGATCGGGGCGAGATAACATATTACAGGCAGAATAGTGGTTGAAAGATACACGCTGGATTATGAGGCATATGAGGTTGAGATCAGAAGATAAGTTGTCATGTATCTTGTCCCTGTTAAAAGGCAATGCTAGAAAATAGTGAGAAATAGTAGAGCTTGGGTGGCACCCCAATCGACCATCTTGGGACGATTTTCTCAAGGAGTTCGAGAAGAAGTATGTGGGCGAGGCCCACTTCGATACCTTGAGAGATCGGTTCAATCATATTGTACAAGAAAACTAGTCAGTTTTTAAATATGAGCAAGGGTTTTTTCAGTTGAGTAGGTATGCTCTTGAATTAGTTGCCACTGAAAAGATGAGGTGCAAGAGGTTCTTGAAGGGCTTGAGGAAGGAAATTCAGACTTACCTAACTGTTGCACCACCGATGGTGTTTTTGGAGTTGACTTCGAGTGCCAAGTCTCTTGAGAAAATGCAAGGCTTAATATATGGCCCGTCTGGTAGGCAAGGGAGTTCGGGTGTGAGGACCCAAAACCCCTCCAACAACTCGCAGGCCTTCTCGGGAAGAAGTAGAAATCGGTGGAACCATAATAGAGGAGCAACGAATCGACGTTCAAGTTTAGCAAGTGCAAAATTTGGCTTTCGGAAGTGGCATTCCTTGGTCACATATTTACTGCAAATGGAATCCGCGTAGACCCTCAAAAGATTCAGGTTGTGGTGGAGTGGAAACCTCCACAGAATGTTTCAGAAGTCTATAGTTTTCTAGGACTTGCCGGGTATTATAGGCGGTTTGTTAAAGGTTTTTTCGTTATAGCCGCACCGATGACCAAACTGTTACAAAAGGGGTCTATTTTGAATGGAATGAGAAAATACAACAAAGTTTTGAGCAACTAAAAGCCTATCTCACGGAGGCTCTGGCCTTAACCCAACCTGAGCTTGGCAAAGAGTATCTTGTGTTTAGTGACGCGTCTTTGAATGGGCTTGGTTGTGTCCTTATACAAGAGGGAAAGGTGGTTGCTTACGCTTCGAGACAGCTTAAACCGCACGAACAGAATTACCCTACCCATGATTTGGAGCTCGATGCCATCATCTTCGCATTAAAGATTTGGAGGCACTATCCCTATGGGGAGAAGTGTTATATTTATACATATCATAAGAGCTTGAAATACCTGCTTACGCAAAAAGAGTTGAACCTGAGGCAACAACGGTGGATTGAATTGTTAAAGGACTATGATTGTATCATAGAGTGTCACCTCGGTAAGGCGAATATTGTGGCTGATGCCCTAAGTAGGAAATCTATGTCAGACCTAAGAGCTATGTTTGCCCTATTGAGGATAACCGAGGATGGAGGTCTTCTAGTCGAGCTTCGGGTTAAACCTACGTTGGTACAAGAGATAAAGTGGACTCAAGCTTTGGATGAAGAATTAGTAGCACAGATTGAAGCAGTTTAGAAAGGTAAAGCTTCAGACTTTGAGGTACGAGAAGGTGCGTACTTGTACTTTAAGGGGCGGCTATGTGTTCCGGCCTTGGAATATTTGAGGGACCGCATCTTAAGAGAGGCACACTGTAGTCATTTTACTGTACATCTAGGAAGCAACAAAATGTATCAAGATCTTCGTCTTTTTTATTGGTGGCCAAGTATGAAAAGAGATGTCTCTGAATTCGTAACAAGATGCTTAGCTTGTCAACAAGTGAAAACGAAACATCAGGTTCCATCAGGGTTGCTTCAGCCTATTCAAATTTTGCAATAGAAATAGGATCGGATCACCATGGATTTTGTCATCGGGTATTAATGACCCAAAGAAAACATGATGCTATTTAGGTTATTTTGGATCGTTTGACCAAGTCTGTTCATTTCTTACCGGTACGTATGGATTTTACCTTAGAAATGTTGGCTTAACTGTACATAAAGAAGATAGTAATGTTGGATGGTGTGCCGTCATCAATCATTTCTGATAGAGACCCACATTTTACAGCTAGGCTATGGAAGAAGATCCATAACGCCTTGGACACCAAGCTACATTTCAGTACAACTTTTCACCCTTAGACCGATGGTCAGTCTAAGCGTGTCATTCAGATTCTCGAGGATATGCTCTGGTGCTGCATTTTGGACTTTGCAAAGAGTTGGAAGGACCAGTTGCCACTTGTAAAGTTTGCCTACAACAACAGTTACCAGTCGAGCATAAAGATGGCCCCTTTTGAGGCATTGTATGGGCGTAAGTGTAGGACACCCTTGTGTTGGATCGAGCTCAATGAGAGGATGATCGTAGGATCTGATCTAGTTAGCCAAACCGAGGAAAAAGTTTAGATTATCAAGGAAAGGTTACAAGCGGCCTTTGACCGTCAAAAGGCCTACGTAGATCGGAAACACAAACATGTTGAGTATGATGTCGGTGAAAAAGTGTTCCTCAAGGTATCTTTGTGGAAAGGAATCATTCATTTTGGACGCAAGGGGAAGTTAAGCCCAAGGTACATCGGACCTTATGAGATACTTGAGAGAGTGGGACCAGTGGCTTATCGGTTAGCCTTGCCAGTGGAGTTGGCTCGCATCCACGATGTTTTTCATGTGTCTATGTTGAGACGTTATCATTCTGATCCTTCACATGTTGTTTTGCTTGAAGAAATTGAGGTAAATGTTGACTTGACCTATGAGGAAGTCCTGATTATAGTTCTTGACATAGGAGTTAAAGAGCTTCGCAACAAGTGCATACCTTTGGTGAAAATGTTATGGAGGAACCATGGTGTTGAAGAAGCAATGTGGGAAGTCGAGGACGGCATGAGAGTTCTTTATCTGCGTTTTTTCCCACCAGGTAAATTTCGAGGACGGAACTTCTTTAAGGGGAGAGTTGTAACGACCCAGATTTCAGGATTCAAGGGTCGGGCTTGATCAATGTATGGGCCTCATATTTGATTATTTTTTTGGGCTTTGGGGAGCCTTTTGGGCTTGCATGTCCATGTTGGGCTTAAATGGTTGTTGGGTTATGAAGAGAGAGAGAGAGAGAGAAGAGTATCATGGTAAATACCTAAATGGAAGAGTTTGGGGTGGAGTAAGGCTTATTTTCTGCACCTATGCAGGAGGTGAGATCATCTTTCTTTAATATCTTCATCTCCATTTTCCAACTTATTTCCTCACCCAAAACACATCCATCAAAGGTAGTATTTTGAGAGTTGGTGTTGTGATTCACGTTTAGCTCGTTGAGGGAAGTGTTACCAGCTTTCAAGGATCTACATTTTAAGGTAAGCTTTGTATGGTATGGAGGATGAAGGGGTTGTTGGAGGGTTGAGAGGGTTGGATGGGATTGGAGTTTAGTTGCTTTAATCTTTAGTTTAGACTATGTTTTAGGCCTCTTTTATCCTCCAGCAACGTTGTAATGCGTTTTGTAATCTCCCCATGTAGTGAAAGAGGTTGGGAGCTCATCCAAGGCTCAAGAAGAGAGGAAAGCTTGAAGCTTTGGAAGAAAGCCTTGTGCTATCAGCTAAGCTAAGGTTAGTACACTACTAACTCTCATAGTTTCCTGGAAATCATAAAGTTAAGCTTTGAATCATGATTGGGTGTTTTTGGCTTTGATTAAGCTTGAGTGGTTGTTAATGGTAGATCTTGAAATTGTGGTTGCAATGGACTAAAATCGGTAGTAATCCACTTAATACTATCATCATAACTTGTAGGAATGGTTTGAGGTTTAACCTTGGGGGTTAAACAGGGTTTCTAGGTGAAACCCGAACCCAGAGTTTGAAACTCGGGATCATGTATCGGTACGGGGACCCAAGTATCAGTATGCTTTAGTGTAAAAGGAGGAAGGGTTGTGAGGGGAGTACTGGTATGCCTCTCTGTGTATCGGTACCCCTTGCAAGATAAGAATTCCAGTAACACTTTCGTGTACCGATACACAAGGGGCGTATCGGTACACACTATTACATTGCTTGGGAAAGTCTTAGCGTGTCGGTGCGCGTATGTAGGAGTACCGGTACGGTTGTGGATCAGTACGGGGCGATCCTAGTACCGATGATGAGTATCGATACGGGTTGGGGCATATCGGTACTGCTTGAGAGACCAGTTCTTTCGAACCTAAAATGAGTACCCATATAGGAGTATCGGTACTCGCTGGGTATTCTGCCCAAAAAATTTGACTTTACGTTCGGGGGTTCTATAATTCGAGGCAATGGGCCCTGAGGGTCTTTTAAGGTGTAAAATGAATACTAAAACTAAGAAACTAAGATTTTAACCCCGTATGTGAAATAATTGGCTAATGACTTGGTAAATATTGGGTAACCCATGTGAGGTAGTAACCTATAGGGATCCTAGGTGGATCAATCAAGGTTGTGTGGTAATTAGGGTCCTTGTTGTGTGCTGAGGGACGCCTAGGTAGTTGAGTCATCCCTTGTTGTTGGGATTTGGATACCCTAAGTGTGTTGCAACACCTTGAAGATTCCCAAATGTTGGATCCCGATGCTTTGTGGATGCGGGCCTCATTCGAAGATGCTTGATGAGATATTCCGAGCATGGATGTAGGATCCCGATGCTATGTGGACGTGGGCCTCATCCCCTTGAGTATAGGATCCCAATGCTATGTGGATGCATGCCTTACTCGTAGTGTAGGATCTTGATGCTATGTGGACGCGGGCCTTACTTGTAGTGTAGGATCCCGATGCTATGTGGACGCGAGCCTCACTCAAGTATAGGATTCTGATGCTTTGTGGACGCGGACTTCACTTAATGTGGTTGGTGTTATCTGTGTGATGCTTTGTAAATGTGTGAGTTATTTATATGATATGTGTGCGTGATCATACATTAATAGTGCCATGTGTTTAGGCAGTTATGGTAGCGCCATTATTATATTGTCATGATATCATTCCTATTGCATTGCTTTATTTATGATTTGCATGAAGCATGGTTGAGTGGCAGTGTATCCATTGAGCTTGTTAGCTCAACGTTCAGAATCGTTGTTTTCGTTCGCAGGTCAGTAGATTGTCGTGAGGGTTCAAGGAACACCATCAAGGCTTGGATTTCAGCATCGAATCTAGTAGTTGAGTACAAATACTAGATGTAATGAGCTATGTATTTCGTAGGACCCTATATGTATTTTGTAACTCTTATTTTTTATTATTTGGTCAAGTCGAATATTTTAATATTTGTAAATGGAGCTCCGTGAATACTACTTTAAACATCTAGATTTGAT
Source organism: Hibiscus mutabilis (assembly GCA_019671005.1). NCBI lineage: Eukaryota > Viridiplantae > Streptophyta > Magnoliopsida > Malvales > Malvaceae > Hibiscus > Hibiscus mutabilis. The sequence goes on along the minus strand of CM033728.1, from coordinate 19,736,619 downwards.
TGTGATTTCAATGCATGGACTTATGTTTTATTAGACCGATTATGCTTTGGGTTTGAAAAAGGAAAGATTTTTATCGTATGGATTTTGGGCTTAAGGCCCAAATGTGGCATCCGGGTCACGGGTGTTACAAGGTATAGAAAATAAGGTTTTACCATGAAGAATGGATGACTGAGATGATGGTCTTGCACTAACTTGATGATTAAGAGGATGGGTATGTTGTTTTCTTGAAGATTCCCAAATAAATTTGAAGAAAAACCGTGAAAAGATGAGAATTTTTGGGAGAATTTTATGTTTCAAAACTGCTAGGGTTTATGTTTTAAAAAAATATGATGAAATTGGCCTATTTATAGGCCAAGAGACATGAGTACAGGTATGGTACAATGCGTACTGAAATAGTGCATATTGTTAAATCCTCAAAAGATCTACTTTTAACACATATATTGCCATGCTATTGCTTGACTTTTGGTACATATTTATGCATTTTGCCAATATACTCATGCATTTGCATCTAGGAGTTAAGGAAAGTACAATTTTCTTTGCCAGAGTGATGGGTATTTTCTAATGTGGTGAGCAAGTTTGGTAGGTCAAAAGCAAAAGGAAAAAAGCTGAGCGCAGTTGGCAAAAGCAGAAAGGAAGAATGCCAATGCTAGGTTGGCAAAAGAAAAAAGTTTGATGCCCGATTAAATAGCCATGAGTTAGAGCCAAGTCAACCCTAATTCAAAGAAAAAGATAGCGCGCCTACAATGGTGCGCAACAAACTTTTAAAAAAGTATAACCCTAATTAGGGTTTCTACGAGCGCCTATATAAAGAATTCCATCGATTGAGCAAGGGGGTTGCTCCGTGGGGAGAAAGTGAGGGTAGAAGCAAAACAAGGTTCAACCAGACAGTCTAGCCAAGAGCTCTGGATCCATTGAAGGCATGCATCGACAGATCTTCTTTAGTCCATTTCTCTTAGATTTAATTATGATGTTGATGATGGTGTTTAAAAACGATAATATTTTGTTGGTTTCCCCAGCCATGAACTAGTCTTTTAAGTTGGTTAAGGGTGTTTGCGACGAACGCTTAGTTTAAGTTTTTGATAATTGAACACCTTGGCATTATTGTTTATTTTGCTTGCGCTTAAATTTATCATATTTTATGCCATGCGACAATTGCATTGAAATGCTCATTATCCCCTAATATCTTAATTGACTTAGGGGATAAGGATTAATTGCCAAATACTAAAGAGACAAACTTCGGCAGAAGATGTTCAAGTAGATAAGCTTACTTCTGAAGTGAATCTACCCCTTAGGAGTAAAGATTAAAACTTTGCCAAGTTAATTATTGGAAAACATCACTATAGACATATAGGTGTTAAACGTAATTAACTTAGAGGATTGCCATCAACGAAGGCAATGCTAATTTAAAATCTGCTCAGCAATAAAACCAAGGTAGAACACTATTAATTGTTGTCATTGCTAGCATGAAATCCAAACATCTTTTGCCAAGCTCATCAATGATCTTGACACAAGTGTTTGCCAATCTGCCTGAATTCTTACTTTATTTTCCTTTAATCGTTTTCTTAATTAAATTCGAAATCAATTACCATCTTAATTGCTTCAATTCACAAGTATTTATCGTGGCTTTTAATTTCTTAACAATCCATGTCGATACGATACTCAACTCACTACTATATTACTTGTTGACCGTATATATTTGCAATCAAAAAGACGTATTCTTGGCATTATTACTTGTATAATTACACTGAATCCTTAATCTTTTACCAAGCAGTACTCGGTCAACAAGTTTTTGGCGCCGTTATCGGGGAATGCAATGGGATTAATTGTTTTGATTTTTACTTTTTTTGTTTGTTTTATTTATTTTGTTTCATTTGGTGTGTGACCAGGAGCCGCAATATGAATGAAGATTTACAATACGATCTGGAGATTGAAAGAACCCTACGCAAGATAAGAAGAGAACGTCATAAATTGGCTCATAACGTGAATAGTGGAGTAGATGGTGTCCTAAATAATCAATAAAATCTGACAATACATGATAGGATACTACCCGCTCCTACTGTTGCTGCGGAGATGCCCGCAGAATAACCTATCATAGAATACTTGGCACCAAACATGGATAACTTGATGGCATGACTGATTGGTCCAGAGGTAAATACAATTAATTTTGAACTTAGACCAGTAATGATTCAGACGTTATTGAATGTAGGTCAATTTGATAGATCACCTATCAGAGACCCAAGGCAACACTTGAAGCAATTCATGGAGGTTTGCCAAATATTTCTCATTTCCTCTAAGAGATAGAGCAAAATTGTGGCTAAGCTCTTTTCCACCTAGTTTAGTTACTTCGTGGGCAAAATTATGCTAAAAGTTTCTTTTGAGATTCTAGCCACCTAAACTTAATGCCAAGTTGAGGAGTGAAATCATTACTTTTAGGTAGGCTGATGATGAGACTTTGTATGATGCTTGCGAGTGATTCAAAGACCTATTAAGAAGATGCCCCATGTATAGATTTCCTATATGGACCCAAATAGAGACCTTTTATAACGAACTCAATGCTCATGCAAGGACTGTTGTTGATGCTTCGACAAACGGTTCATTGTTAGACAAGAATTACATGGAGGCATATGACATCCTTGAAAGGATTGCCACCAATGATTTTCAATACCCTACTACCAGATTGGGAATCAAAACAAAATTCGCTGGGAAATTAAAGCTTGATGCATTATCATATATTAATCCTCAAATTTCTAACCTCACTAATATAGTGAAGATGATGCAGAATGCTACTGAAGTCTGAGAAGTAAAGGTATTGAAACCATTATGCACTATTTGTGGAGAGGGTCATAATGTGGAATAATGCCCTGCAAACTCAGAATTGGTAAATTTTCTTGGTAATTACAACTGCAATAATAGCCCACACTCCAATACTTATAATGCAGGGTGGAAGTAGCATCTGAGCTTTTAATGGGAGAATCAGGGAGGTAATCAATTCAATGCCCAATGACAGAATAACAATACACTGTCAGGTTTCAACCAGAATGTAATGCAATAGAGAGCACAAAATAATTTCCATCCAGGGTATAGATCTACCCATGGGAACACGTGAATGGAGCGAAATGATGTGACTATTCAGAGTTTAGCAACTTCTATGTGAAACTTGGAGGTCCAGCTAGGATAGATTGCCAATGCACTCAGTAACAGACTCAAGGAACTTTGCCAAGTGATATAGAAGATGCTCGACAAAAAAAGAAAGAACAATACAAAGCAGTCACCCTCTAAAGTGGCAAACAAGTCGAGAATAAAACACTTGCCAAGCAGCCGATTGTTTGCTAGGAAGAGAAATCAATACCAGCAGATGAACCTAAGGAACAATATCAAAGGGAGGCAAGCACTAACAATGCCAGACCTCAATCTGATGCTAAAACCACCTCATCAAAACTAGCTGAGCCAGCATTTGTCTACCCGCCACCATCTTTTCTACAAAGGCTCCAAAAGCACAAGAAAGATCAACAGTTTAAGCGCTTCTTGGAAGTCCTTAAACAAATGCAGATTAATATAATATTAGTGGAAGCTCTCGAATAAATGCCCAACTACGTTAAATTCATGAAGGACATCTTGTCCAAAAAGATAAAGCTGGGTGTTTTTGAGACTGTAATACTCACTGATGGATGTAGTGCAAATGATAACCAACAGATTGCCACCGAAATTGAAAGATCCTAAGAGTTTCACTATTCCCTACATGATTGGCAATAAATTTATAGGTAAAGCACTGCGTGATCTGGGAGCCAGCATCAATCTAATGCCAATGTTAGTTTTCAAGAAACTTGGTATTGGAGAAGCAAGGCCTACCACAATAACACTTCAGTTGGCTGACTGGCCTTATGCTTATCCTAAGGGTAAGATTGAGGATGTGTTGGTAAAGGTAGATAAATTTATATTCCAGCTGATTTTATCATTTTAGAATATGAGGCTGATATTGATGTCCAAATAATATTGGGAAGACCATTTCTTGCCACGGGTATGACTTTAATTGATGTTAAAAAAGATGAGCATACTATGCATAAGAATGACCAGCAGATTACATTTATCATATTTCAAGCTCTTAAGTGTGCAGATGAACCCGAGAAATGCCAAGTTGTTGAGTTGATGAAGTCTATTTTCAATATGGACATAGTGCAGTTTTGTCAGGGCACATATATTAATGCCATAGAATAGGATGATGATATGATGAGTGAAGAATTAGAAGAGCCAACTATGTTGAATGAAGTCATAAGTTACTTAAGGAGGCCTTATTCACTTAAGTTGGTTGATAGAGAAATCAAGGCACCCAAACCATCTATTGAGGAACTATCAAAACTGGAGCTGAAACATTTACCAAGCCATCTCAAATATGCTTACCTAGGGGACAACTTCACTTTTCCAGTAATCATTACTGCTGATTTGACTGAAGACCAAGAGGAAAGATTGTTGGAGACGTTGGGCAATTACAAACAAGCCCTGGGGTGGACCATAGCTGATATTTGATGGATAAGCCCAGCAATCTGCATGCATAAAATCATTTTAGAGGACACCCATGGCAAACCAATCGAGGCCCAGAGGAGACTGGATCTTAGCATGAAGGAGGTAGTAAAGAAAGAAGTTATAAAATAGCTGGATGATAAGATAATTTATCCCATTTCTGATAGCTCGTGGGTTATCCCGATGCAGCGTATGCCAAAAAAGGGTGGAATAACCATGGTGCAGAACAATAAGAATGAATTGATCCCCTCGAGGACTGTGATAGGTTAGAGGATGTGCATGGACTACAGAAAGCTAAATAATGCCACCCAAAAGGATCACTTTCTGCTACCCTTCAACGATCAGATGTTGGATAGACTAGTAGGGAAGGCATTTTATTACTTCTTGGACAACTACTCGGGCTATAATCAAATAGCCATTGCTCTAGAAGATTAGGAGAAAACTACGTTCATCTGTCCATATGGAATATTTGCCTTCAAAAGGATGCCCTTTAGATTGTGTAATTCCCCAACAACGTTTCAGCATTGTATGATGTTGATCTTCTCGAATATGATCGAGAATTACTTAGAAGTCTTCATGGATGACTTCTCCGTCTTTGGCAAAAGTTTTGAGAATGCCTTCAGAGTTTGGAACTTGTTCTCCGGAGATGCATTAAAACCAATTTGGTCCTGAACTGGGAAAATGTCACTTCATGGTGAATGAGGGTATAGTTCTTAGGTATAAAGTGACCAAGAAGAGACTGAAAGTGGACAAGGCAACTGTAGAGGTAATTAAACAATTGTCACCACCCATCAGTGTCAAAGGTATTCAAAGTTTCTTAAGACATGTAGGTTTTTATCGTCTTTTTACTAAGGATTTTCAAAGATTTCTTAACCTTTATGGTTACTTTTGGAACATAATACCATTTTTGTGTTTGATGATTCTTGTTTGAAAGCTTTTTAGGAATTGAAAGATAGGTTAGTCAATGCCCCCATAGTTATGGCACCATATTGGAGTGAGTTATTTGAGCTCATGTGCGATGCCAACAACTACGCTATTGGAGTTGTGTTAGGACAAAGGCGTGGCAAAATTTTCTATACCATCTATTATGCTAACTGGATGTTGAATAAAGCCCAGCTTAACTACATAACAACTGAGAAGGAGTTCCTTCCAATTGTCTTTGCATTCAAAAAATTTAGATCTTACCTTATGGGTAGTATAGTTGTGGTATACACAGACCACTCGGCAATCAAATACCTCTTGGCCAAGAAAGATGCCAAGACCAGACTAATCTGATAGACACTCTTGTTATAGGAGTTTGATCTCGAGATACGGGATAAGAATGGGAGTGAGAACCTGGTGGTTGATCATTTGTCTCATTTAGAGCACCACCATGAGGATGACAACACCACCGCGATCAGGGATGATTTCTTTGATGAACAATTGCTTGCGATCAATACCATTCTATGGTATGCTGACATAGTCAACTACTTGGTCAGTAATATTATGCCACCAGACTTGTCAAGTAAAGCCAGAAAGCAATTTTTTAGAGATATTCGGCAATATTATTAAGATAAGTCATTCTTGTTCAAATAGTGTGTCGACCAAGTCATTCGTCGTTGTGTGTCAAAGGATGAACAACAAATCATTCTTCAACTCTGCCATACAGCACCATAAAGAGGTCAATTTGCTAAAATAAAGATAATATGCAAAATGTTGCAGTTTGGATTTTTTGGCCAACGTTATTCAAGGATGCCCATTATTTTGCCAAGTCATACGGTAGGTTCCAACAATTTGGAAATATTTCTAGCAAACATCAATTGCCGCTTCAAAATGTATGCATGTTGAGTTGTTTGATCTATGAGGGATAGACTTTATGGGTTATTTTCCCTCATTGTTTGGCAATTTATACATATTTGTAGCAGTAGATTATGTCTCGAAGTGGGTTAAAGCCATTACTCTCCCAACAAATGATGCCAAGACAGTTGCCAAGTTTCTACACAAGCACATATTTGCCATATTTGGTGCCCTTAGAGCCATTATACATGATGAAGGTACACATTTTAAATGCCATTTAATCACTAAAGCTTTGCGCATGTATAGAATCCAGAAAAGAATTACTATTGCCTACCATCTTTAAACAAATGACCATGCAAAAATTTTAAACAAGAAGATCAAAAACATTCTAGAGAAGACCATGAATCCATCCTAGAAGGACTGGTCATTGAGGATAGATAATTCCTTGTGGGCATATAGAACAGCTTTTAATACACCATTAGGGACTTTCCCCATACAAGCTTGTGTTTGGGAAGTCATGTCATCTTCTGGTGGAGCTAGAGCACCGAGTGTATTGAGCAGCCAAACAGTTGAACATGAAATAGAATACCGCATGTGAGAAGAGATTGTTAGATCTGAATGAGCTAAAAGAGTTTGGAGCACAAGCCTATGAAAATGCCAAGCTTTATAAAGAGAAAACAAAAAGGCGACATGACAACAGAATATTGCCAAGACAGTTTGAAGTTGGGCAGAAAGTGTTATTGTTCAATTCAAGGCTCAAGTTTTTTCCAGGTAAACTCAAATCCAGGTGGTCTAGACCCTTTGAAGTAGTCAAGTCTTATGCTCATGGAGCAGTAGATATCAATGACTTAAAAATGGGGACTACATTCAAAGTGAATTGCCATAGGTTAAAGCGTTATTGGGAACAAAGTCAAAAAAATGCCAAGGAGACCATTCTCCTTGCGGAGATTCAATAAGTTTGCCATCTCAGTTTAATCCTTGTAGATATCTAGGATAGCCATTTTTTTGTATTTTAGTTTAATTATTTTTTTTCCATTTCGAAATGTATTTTGAGTGTTAGTGCAGGTAATTTTACCAAGGTTCAATGCCATGGCAGACTGGCATTCGGACACCCATCATTTCAGCATGCGGATCCTATTCAAGATTAGGTTCAATGGAGATCAAATTTTGCTGAACGAAAAAAAAACCTAATAGCAGTCGCCCTATTCGAAATTTCAAGGTTTGAAATTTAAACATATATTTTTATCCGTGCCCCATTTCCCGCACCGTTACTCTCCCACTCGCCCAAACTCATCATTATCCCACTTTTCCATACATATCTTAATTGCCCAAACTCATCATTATTCCCACTAACTCCATTTTAATCCATCCCAACCGCCACTTTAAACCCTATTTAATTCTCATTTCCTCTTAATCAAGAACTCTTCCCTTTCTTTCAAGCCGGCAAGATACAAGCAAGAACCAACATTCCTTTTATGACCTATATCGATTAACCATTTTTTCTAAACATTCTTCAATAGAATCTTCACCAGCCCTACCCTAAATCTTCTTCAATGATGAGGCAAAGAAGAAGTATGAGGAGAACTACTCGACGTGAACCTTTTCTATGAAAAGGGTTCGAATTGAAGGGCGAGCCCAACATGGGGTACTCAACGAAGGTGGCTACCATCATCAAGAAACACAACTGGGAGGTCTTGTGTCTTCAGCCTGAGAAGGTCTACTCAACCATCATCCAAGAATTTTACGCCTACCTCACACCAAGGCCTCACCCTTTGTGTTCGTACGAGGTAAGTGTGTTCAGTTTGATGAGGGGTATGTTAATCGTATATTCGATTTAGATGGTGCAGGGGAAGAGAACTCGACGTTCACCAAATCTATTGATGAGGCCAAGCACCAGCTTCTTTTGACGGATTTGTACGAGCCAGGCACAAAGTGAAATATATCCTCCAAGGATAAGAGTATTGTGAAGAGGTTGGCCTTAAGACCACGACCACGGAGGTAGAATTATTTCTTGAAGGCCCGCTTGATGCCAACCACTAATAATGAGATGGTGACGAAGGATAAGATAGCGTTGCTTCACTTCATTATGACTAGAGGAAGATTAATGTAAGCCGACTTATCATCAATGAGACTTACAAGTGTACCGACCGTAATTTTGGTAGTTTGATTTTCCCTTCCATCATTTCCACCATCTGCATCCAGTATAAGGTGCCCACGCTTGACACTGATAACGTCCAGCAATGCAAAGGAGTTATCACTTTGGCTCTTTAAAGGAAATTGATTGCTAAGGAGGCACGGAAGAAGGGAAAATGAAAAGCTGCCCAGCCTGCATCTGCTACCAAGATGCCCAAGGCTGAACCTTACACATAAATGCCAGTTGATGCAATGGCATCGCTCTCCCATGTATATCAACTCTAGGAACTCTTTTTTTCAAAAGTTCTAGAAAACTAAGGAACAAAACCTGGCGCTCTGGCATTATATTGGGGACAGAGACCGTGCCCTAAAAACAACTCTTGCAAATATGTTTACCATTCCTTTGCCACAGTATCCAGAGTTCCCAAGTAAGCTCTATATATCAAAAATAATGCCAATCAGCCCTCAATCTGCCCATACTTCAGCCTAGCAATCTGATGCCACTATACCAGTATCACCTGCCCATGTAGATTCTTCCAGAATTGAGACTCGGCATGATTCTAACGATGATGTGCCTACCAAGACTAATTTGCCACTAGTGGCTCCAGACTCTTCAGCCGCCCATATTGCTCCTACCACATCTGAGCTGGAAAAGGTAATTGAAGAGGTCCTCCAAGAAGTGAAGGCCTCTACTGCTGCCCCGAAGCCACAACTGGAAAGAAAGAATTCGGGCCCAAAACATTCTGCAGGAGAGTCCTTATCCCTATAACTCCTTAGTTTCATATTTTTCATTTTTAGCATTCATTGTATTTGTATATATGTGTTCTTATGCATTGAGGATAATGCATACCTTTGGTTTGGGGGTATGTATTGCCTTACATTTATTGCCATGCATTTATTTTTATGTTTTTGTTTGCATTTTGTTATTGTCAAGTAGATTAAGTAAAACCATGCTTACTAGACCATTAAAAGAATTTTTTTACCAAGGCTTGATTTTGACTTGATAGTTTTGCCAAACAAATTGCTAGCATAATTAGATTTCTTCCTAGTATTCCCCTATTCGATGATGAATTTAGAATCTCTAGTCTAGCATGAGCCAGTAGATTTAGTAATGCAGAGTTTCCCGGTAATTGATCTCTAATATAGGGAAATTAAGTTTCAGTTAAACACGTAGTATGCATCTAGTTCTTAAGAAAAACTTCAGATTTTTGAAACTAAACTCAGAATAATAATAAAAAATGTAAAAGTAATGAATAAGGCAACAATATTTTGCCAAAAGCTAAAAAAATAGAACACTCATCTGCCTTAGAGACAATAAGTAACTTGGGGCTTCGTGGTTTGCTATCCCTCTTAGTTCTCAGACCAACAAAATCTTTGGGGTATGAGTGTAATGGGTTAGCTTAGTGATAAAGTCTAGATTAATGTGGGGGTTCATGGTATGCTCCCTCTTACTTCTCACGCCAAACAACATTATGATGCGAACCTAAATTTAATGCCAGAAAAAGAAACCCTTGGTGATAAAAATGTTTTTTGAGTTTGGATAGTAAAGTTTCACTAAGGGAGTTAAAGGATACTTGATGCAAACCACCTGCACTTCATGCACACTTCATGACCTTAGGTTAGAGTTATATTGCTGCACTTAAATTTGCTTACCTATTGGCATTTCTATTCTGAGATAACTAAGAACAGAACTAGGGCCAGATTTTACTTGTTGGCTTGTGTTGCTAATCAGAAAATTTTGCTGAGGCAGTTTACTTTACTTTAATTTTTTATACTTTTATAATTTTGCATTACTCAAGGACAAGCAATGAGCTAGGTTTGAGGGAGTGTTAACTCCTCAAAAGATCTACTTTTCACGCGTATATTGCCATAATACTTCTTGACTTTGGGGTACATATTTGTGCATTTTGCCAGTAGATTCATGCATTTGCATCTAGGAGTTAAGGAATGTACAATTTTCTTTGCCATAGTGAAGGGTATTTTCTTACTGTGGTGAACAGGTTTGGCAGGTCAAAAGAAGAAGGAAGAATGTCGTGCATAGTTGGCAAAAGTAGAAAGGAAGAATGCCAAGCTCGGTTGGTAAAAGAAGGAAGTTCGATGCCTGGTCAGATAGCCATGAGTCAGAGCCAGGTCATTCCTAATTCAAAAAAGAAAATAATGCACCTACAATGGTGCGTAACAAAATTTCAAAAAAACATAACCCTAATTAGGGTTTCTACGAGCCCCTATATAAAAAAGTCCATCGATTGAGCAAGGAGGTTGTGACGTGAGGAGAAAGTGAGGGTAGAGAGGCGAACCAAAGTTCAACCAGACAGTCTAGTTGAGAGCTCTAGATCCATTGAATGGTTGCATCGACGGATCTCTTTCTTTAGTTCATTTCTCTTAGATTTAATTCTGATGTTCGTGATGGTGTTTAAAAAAGATAATATTTTGTTGGTTTCCCTAGCCATGAACTAATCTTTTAAGTTGGCTAGAGGTGTTTGCGATGAACGCTTAGTTTAGGTTTTTTAATAATTGAATACCTTGGCATTATTGTTTATTTTGCTTGCACTTAAATTTATCATATTTTATGTCATACGAAAGTTGGCATTAAATGCTCATTATCTCTTAATATCTTAACATACTTAGGAGAATAGGATTAATAGCCGAATGCTAAAGAGAGAAACTTCGACAGAAGATGTTCAAGTAGATGAGCTTGCTTTTGAAGTGAATCTACCCCTTAAGAGTAAATATTAAAATTTTCCAAGTTAATTATTGGAAAACATCACTATAGACATATAGGTGTTAAACGTAATTTACTTAGAGGATTGCCAACAACGTGGGCAATTCTAATTTAAAATCTGCTCAGTAATAAAACCAAGGTTTAACATTATTAGTTGCTGTCATCGCTAGCGTGAAATCCAAACATCCCTTGCCAAGTTCATCAATCATCTTGACACAAGTGTTTGCCAATCTGCCTGAATACTTACTTTATTTTCCTTTAATCACTTTCTTAATTAAATCTAAAATCAATTACCATCTTAATTGTTTCAATTCACAAGTATTTATCGTGGCTTTTAATTCCTGGACAATCCCCGTGGATACGATACTCAACTCACTACTATATTACTTGCTAGCAGTGTATACTTGCACGCAAAAAGATGTATTCTTGGCATTATTTACTTGCATAGTTACACTGAATCCTCAATCTTTTGCCAAGCAGTAGTCAGTCGACACGTATCGATATAGACTGGGTTGTACCGGTCCTCGCATATCAATACTGATGTTTCTTGAATACTATAACGGTTCAAGATACCCAATACCAATACCCTCTCACCAAATGGTAAAATTTGGCTGCAAAGAATCTAGAAAGCAATTTATATATATGCCCCCAAATACATGTATATGATGTATGAGCATAAAAATAGGCAATCAAAAGTATATATTCCCCCTAACTATTTGCATAAAAGCATCAAGGAGAAATTCTCAAAATCATTTATTTTAAACAAATTCAAGCAAGATTTAAGAACATGAAAAGGCTCTATGGTTCAAGGAAGGTTTGTAAGACCTAGCTCTCTCCTAAGAGTCCAACGACTTTGTAAAAATGTTCTCTACATGATGTAAGATATCTACAAATTCTAGAACTACATCTTCTTTTGAGACATGATCTCTGTCAAATGATGTCTTATCTCTATGTGTTTGGTTCTAGAATGTTGGATGAGATTTTTAGTGAGACAAATAACACTTGTATTGTCACACTTAATAGGAATAGTACCTACCTCAATTCCATAATCTAAGAGTTGTTGTTTCATCTATAGGACTTGAGTACTACAACATCCTGCCGAAATATATTCAGCCTCGATGGTAGATAGTGCTACACTATTTTGTTTCTTAGAGAACCATGAAATAATCATGTTTCCTAGGAATCGACAAGTACCGAAGGTACTCTTTTTTATCTATCTTACAACCTCTATAATCTGCATCCGAAAAAGCATGAAAACTAAAGGATGAGTCTCTAGGATACCAACGACCTAAGATAGGAGTATTTCTAAGGTATCTAAAGATTCTCTTATGGAATGTAAATGTGATTCCTTGGGATTAACTTAAAATATAGCACACAAATAAACACTAAATATAATGTTCGGTCTACTTACGGTAAGATAGAGCAAAGAGCCTATCATGGATCTATAAAGCTTAAGATCGACATATTTACCTCCTTCATCTTTGTCAAGCTTTGTAGAAGTGCTCATTAGAGTGACTTGAGGATTCACATTCTTTAATTCAGACTTCTTGAGCATGTCTTTGATGTACTTTGCTTGATTGATGAAGATGTCATCATTCCTTTGTTTGATTTGGAGCCCCAAAAAGAATGAGAGCTCCCCCATCATGCTTATCTCGAATTCACCTTGCACTAACTTAGCAAACTCTTGACAAAGAGATTCATTAGTAGAACTAAAAATAACATTATCAACGCATATTTGAACTACTAAGATATCTTTGTCTTTTCTTTTAATAAAAAGTATAGTATCAACCTTCCCTTTGTTAAAACATTTTTCAATGAGAAATTTTGATAATCTTTCATACCAAGCTCTAGGAGCTTATTTCAAACCATATAAAGCTTTTGAAAGTTTAAAAACATGGTCTAAAAATTTTGGATCTTCAAAACTAGGAGGTTGTTTAACATACACTTCGTAATTTATAAAGCCATTTAGAAAATCACTTTTGACATCCATTCAAAAAAACTTGAATTCATGAAAACATGCAAATGCAAGTAACACCCTAATAGCTTTCATTCTAACTACGGGTACATAGGTTTCATCAAAAGTATTCCCTCTTCTTGAGTGTAACCTTGATCAACAAGTCTAGCCTCATTTCTCACTATGTTACCACTCTCATCTAGTTTGTTTCTAAAAACCCATTTAGTACATATAGTAGATTTATTACTAGGTCTATCAACTAATGTCAAACTTTACTTCTCTCTAATTTATTTAGATCTTCTTGCATAGCCGTAATCCAATAATCATCATTTAATGCTTCTTTGATATTCTTAGGCTCTATGTATGAGATAAAAGTAGCATAATTACATATATTTCTAAGAGATGATCTAGTGGTTACCCATTTGGATGGATCACCCAAAATCCTACCATTTTTGACATAGTTGAACTCCCTTGGGTATGTGATCTCCCTTTCCTCTAGAGATTGTTCATTCAAAACTTCTAGAGGTAGATCTTGTGGTTCAATCTTTGATTGACTTCATCTACCTTTGATGATTGTACTTTGGATGGATTACCCAAAATCCCACCACCTTTGACATAGTTGAACTCCCTTGGGTTTGTGATCTCCTTTTCCTCTAGAGATAGTTCCTTCAAAGCTTCTAGAGGTTGATCTTGCGGTTCAAACTTTGATGTGACTTCATCTACCTTTGACGATTGTTCTTTGCCATCATTGGCATTTAAGATCCCTACATCACCATCACATGAATCCTTCCTCATAATGGGATTCTCATCGAAAACATGTATAGACTCTTCAACCACTAAAATTCTTTTATTAAATACACGATATGCTTTGGAGTTTAAAGAATATCCAAGAAAAATCCATTCATCACTTTTTGCATCAAACTTGAACAAATTGTCTTTTCCATTGTTCAAAACAAAATATTTGCATCCAAAAGGATGAAAATAGCTATTGTTAGGTTTTTGTTTTTGAAAAGTTCATAAGGTGTTTTCTTTAAAAGTGGTGTAATCATTACTCGGTTAATAATATAGCAAGCGGTATTAGTGGCTTTCGCCTAATTTTTTTTTGGCAAATTGCTTTCACAAAGCATGATCCTAACTATTTCTTCTAAAGTTCTATTTTTTTCTCTCAACAACCCCATTTTGTTGAGGGTGCGAGGTGTCAAAAATTATGGTTAATTCCTCTATAGTTCAAAACTCTTCAAAACCAAAATTTAGAAATTCAGTTCCATGGTCACTCCTAACATGTGAAACAGAGTAACCAACATCATTTTGGTTTGCTTTTGAAAAAAAGTGATTAATTTTTCTAAAGCTTCATCTTTAGTACTTAAAAATAGAACCCAAGTAAATCTAGAGTAATCATCAACAAGTACAAATGCATATTGTTTTCCACCCAAGCTCATTGTCCTAATAGTGCCAAAAAGATCTATATAGATCAATTGTAATATCCTACTAGTTGATACATCATTAATGGATTTAAAATAAACTCTTTTGTGTTTGCCTTTAGCACATGCATCACAAATTTTATCTAGAGAAAATTTATCTTAGGCAAACCTCTTATTAGATCATTAGAAATTAATTTTTCTAAAACTCTCATGCTGGCATGTCCGAGTTTTCTATGCCATAACCAAACATTATGCTCATCTCTAGCAACAAAGCATGCATTAGAAATATGAATGTCATCTAAATGCATTATGTATATGTTTCATATTCTATGACATATAAGCTCAATCATGTTAGATGGAATGTCAATAATTTTACAACCATTAGAATCAAACGTTAGCATTTTGAAATGAAGTAATTCGAAACGTTAGCATTTTTTAACAAATCTTAAATCTAACCCTAATCTTACCTAGAGAGAGGGGAGGGGAAGAGGGGACTCTAGAGGAAGGAATGAGCGTACTCCTAGTGGGTCTATAACCCATGACCTAAGGGAATATGAAAGAATAATGATGAGCAGCTTGGCCAACCGGCCAAATGCACTCTTAAAGATCTTATTAAAATTTTCAAGAGTTATAATTATATGGGTGAAGTGCGAATTTTATTTAATTAATAAAACAATTTATATAATTTTATATACATTAATTTTGAAAATATAAAATACTGATATACTAATATATTCATATGTTAACATATTTTATATCATAAAACGCATTCTAAATCCAAAAGATCGAAATCAAATTTGAATAATTATTTGGATCGGTAAATTCAAGCTTTGAACAAGTGTTTTCATCCGTTCCACGTGTGTCTTCATTTGTTTTATGATTCGAGAGTAATCTTATTTAAACTGAAATTGTATGTAGATAAAATCTTTCCAACAATAATAGAGAAAAAAATCTTACAGTAACTTTTTCTAACAACTAAAGAGCATCAATTTTATAAAATAAAACGTTTTTGTATATATATTGTTTTCAAAATAAAAATGTTCTAGTACAAGAGTGGGAAAAGTAGAAGTCCAGCAATTGTTTGGCATTGTTTTCGCAAAGTAAAGCATGGATTTGATGTTTTGTTAGTGACAAAAGCAGACGTGGATCTTTCACTTGTCTTCTTACTAGTAAATAGTAATTGTAAGATTCTTTTATTATTATTTTAGCCATGCTGGGTTGTGCTACTTCCTTCCATGTCTTTACCAATAATTGTTGCGAGTGACCCAGTCGTCAACCTTTCCCTTTTTCTATTTTCTGATCTCAACATCATGCTCAGCTCAACTATTACTTTCCCCACTTACGAACCCCAATCTCTTCCATATAAATGTTGATGCCTTCAATTATTGGACCATATCCAAACTAACAATATTCGATATTATATATTTTGTATTTCTTATAATGAGTTATTATAGGATACACTGACGGTAATAATTACAAAATGGTATAGTAAATAGATCTCTTTTTAAAATGCCCGCTCTCAACTCTTCTTTCTTTAATTTTGTTTAGCGGACGACAATATCTGTTTTAATACTGATCGTTGACCGTCAGTTTTTTCTTTTGTTTCTATTTTTTATTTTCACAAAAATAATTCTGTCTTCGTGACACGTTTTTCTACCTTCATGATACGTTTTTTTTGCCTTTGTGACACGTTTATCTCTGTCTTTTGACACGTTTGGTGTCTTCTTTCTCGGTCGTTTGGTCGTTCTTTTTAGTTTATGTTTTCTCATGGTTGGATTTGATGACGCCACGATTGATTAATATGACGCTTATTTGTAATCCTGCTAATTTTTCCTGCTTTGGACCCTAGGATTGAAGGATACGCGGTTTACGTTCGTAGATAGTTTTTCACGACGTTCGGCTCTGATTTGCGGTTCTCGGTGGTCTTTCAATGGCTTAATCCCTTTTATGGTTTATTTTTCAATTCAGTTAGATTTGTTCACATCTATTTTTCGTTCAAGTCTTTTGGTGGTTGGGTTTTATACCTTTTTCCATGTATGGCCCTTATATGATCTAAAGTGGCTAGTGTGTTATAGAAAAATGTCTAAATTATATATTTAGTTTACGATAATAATTGTAAACCTTATTGTAATTTTGAATATTTTCTCTTTTAAAATAACTAGATCCTTTTATTGAAAAATCTCTTTTAAAAATGTAAAGGTTAATTCGAATAACCTATACATTTATTTTTTTAATGACATTTAATAAATTTGATATTTGAATTTTAGTTATATCTCATTTTTACTAACAATTTTTTATTTTGATATTATAAAAATAATATTTATAATTTATTTATTTACATATTTTTGATATATGTAATTATCAATATATGAAAAGTATAAGGCATGGGCAAGAGGGACGCTCACCCAAGGCTCAATTTTTTTTTATATTTAGAATTATAGTCTAATCTTTTCAACTATTTTTAAAATTTAACTTTTTTAATATTTGTTATGGAAAGTCTAATATTTTTTTCAATATTTGTTATTAGGGACCTAATTTTTCCAACTCTTGCTTTTAGGGACTTAATTTTTCCCAAATATTTGTTATTAGAGGTCTACCCTTAAATTTTAATTTTTCAATATTTGTTATTAGGGGTCCAATTTTTACAATACTCGTTATTAGGGCCCAATTTTTTTACGACTTGTTATTAGGCATTCAATTTTTTCTAATATTTGTTATTAGGGACTTACTCTTCAAATTTAATTTTCTCAATAATTTTTATTAAGAGCCTAATTTTTTTAATACTTGTTATTAAGGGCCAATTTTTTTTCAATGCTTATTATTAGGGCTCAATTTTTTAAAATATTTATTATTAGGGGTCTACTCTTAAAATTTATTTTTTTTATATTTTTATTAGGGGTCCAGTTTTTTCTCAATACTTTTATTAGGGGCATAATTTTTTCCCAACATTTGTTATTAGGAGCCTACTTTTAAAATTTATTTTTTTATTAAACTTGTTATTAAAGGCCTAAGTTTTTGCTCTGGGCCACCAAAATCTCATGAACGAGCATGTATATTATTTATAACCAAAAATTTAGAAAAATACTTTGATACACAAGCTTGTGTAAGCTTTAGTTTATACAAGCCTTTCAATTTTAGGGTTTATAGATTTAGGTTAGAGTTTAAGGTTTAAGGGTTTAGTAGGTAGGGTGTCGAATTTAAGGTTTGTGGTTAAAGTTTAGAGTTTAGGGTATAAGGTTTAGGGCACAAGGTTTAGGTTTTAGCGTGCTATGGTTAGTGATTTATGTTTTAAATTTTATAGCTTAAATATGAAGGGTTGTGTAATATGTTTTACACAGCTTGTGTATCAAAATATTACTCTAACCCAAAAATATTATACATTTATAATTTTTAATATATGTGGTACATATGAAATATTATAAAATTTTGAAATAATAATTTTTGAATTATAATTGAAATAATAATTTTAAAAGTTAAAGCGAGACAAAGTATAATAAAAATTTATGTTAATAATTTCGTTTTAAAAACAATAACATATTTGTTATTAAACTTAGGGATGGCAACTGGGCAGGGCGGGTGCGGATACCGCCTCCCCATATTCATACCCACTTGAAATTTTTATATCCACCACCTACCCACTACTCACGACGGATACCATTTTTCAAATCCACACCCGCCCAAGCAGGTACATTCTTAAATCCATGCCCATATCCACTACCTAATTGGGTGTCCACCGCCCAATCCTTACTCACTTGGCAAGCCACTACTAATATTGAATTATGTAAAAATAAACCATAAACTTGTGTAAAGAAGAGTAAAACTTCGTATATTTTATTGATTTATCCAGTGCATATATATATATATATAATATTTACACTTGTATAAATTTAACTACAACTAACTAAATAAATATAACTAACTTAACTAAAGCACATTTATGTCGGTATAATTTTTACTTGGCTACATTTTTAACTAACTAATGGTGGTAGACAATTATAAAAAAATGTTTCTATCCTAAGATTTGGCTAAATTATAAGTCACATCTTTTAAAATCTTAGGGTTTACAGAATAGGTTTTGAACTTATTCCTAAATTCATAATAGTCCATAATTCATATGGTGGATAGTCAGTGGGCGGGACGGGCGAATGTGGGGTAGGGCGGGTGGATGCGGGCGGATACGGTGCGGGTAAGTTCTAAAATCCATCACCTACCCACTACTCACGGTGGGTATAACTTTTTACGTCCACACTCGCCCACTACTAACCAAACTCATACCCATTCCCACCTCAATCGGGGCGGGTGCGGTGCAGAATTTACAAAATTGTACCCGTCTGCCATCTCTAATTAAACTTGTAATTAAGTGATATATCTCACGAAATGTAAATGTATTTTATATATAAAAAATCAACTCTATTTGAAACAAATAGGGGCGAAGATTCTGCTATTCCTGCCAAAACCCGTTTTATTTATTTATTTATATTATTTTTACAAGTAAACGTGCTTCACGTGTATTTTTGGACAAACATGAGACGAAAGGACAAACGAAACATGAAACCATTTGTTTTGTTTTGTCGATGTTTTACGAAAAGTGTTCCTTTGCTTTATACCTTTATAGATTAGGGTTGGAATAAGATCCCTCAATCATCCAATCTGGTTTTTTTAAAGTTATCATATTTATTACCACAAAATTTATTCTTCAATTTTTACAAACCTCAGTTTTCATTTCGTTTCTAAAAGTTGGACTTGGTTGCCCATAGGCCACAGTGCATATGGTTTTGTTTTATAATTTTTTAAATTAATTGTGCAGACATATGTGTACAATATAAATTATTAAAAATGATAGTTTTAAGCTTTATTTTGAAACACTATATCAATATGTAAAATAAATTATACAATCCATCCTATTTTAATTATACAATCTTAAATTTAAATCTTAACTCTAATCCTAAATCTTAAATTCTAAACATGCGACCTAACCAAGTAAATTCTATTTAAATATGAATATTATGTATTTATGTAAAATAACTATTTAAATAAAAAACTATAGAAAAAATATCACTTTTCTTATAAAAAAATAATTACCATTTAATTTTAAAACATTTTAAAATATTTTTTCCTTCATCCACATTTATAGTGTATTGTTGTCTAGCACATATATGTCACGTGGTCATTTTTTTTCCAAAAGATGTATAAGATGTACAATATCATTGCTTTTATATTATAATTTTTTATTTCCTTTTTATATTATAAATCTCTCATTTTTTGATGTATGATTAATGATTTTATCTCTTTTTAAGGGAGACATTCCCGCTCACTCAATCTCGTGATGTTCTCATCATAAGTTGTTCACTTTATCTATCCCACCCACTATGATGCTTGTTGTACCTCCTCCAAGCACCTCTGTAACACACTACCTCTGAAGAAGATACCTGCACCTCCACACTACACTCTGGTATCAAGGCCTCCGGAAATTATCTAAAGCAACATCTAATGGTCGCGTCTCCCTAAAGGACCACCTCCTAAATCTACTAGCCTTCGGGATCTGCAAGCCTCTACTACAGAACCTTCAGAGCTCCTAGTCTCTACACAACTCCTCAGCATGCGAGGAACTATGGTCTCTAGGGCTTCTATTCTTCGGACCACTCCCCATACTCAACTATTGTGCTTTAACACAACAACCACCAAGTGTGTCTGCCCCACCAGCTGAGCCTATCACCTGACAACTGAGCTATCATCTGTTAGCCCATCAATAGCCATCACTAAGCCTGGCACGATCTCGTCAAACATCACTTCGTCTACAGCAACAAGGGGATATAAATACCCCCAAGATCGAAGATAAAGGGGAACGACTCTCCTCAAATCACTTCGACCACTCTCCCCCTCTCATCTCCAATATGATTTCGACCACTCACTCCACATTTGTTTACGGCTCTCGGCCCTAGCTCAACCAGGGGTGAATCGCCCAACTTTACAGGCATCCACTGCCTACTATGGCTCTCTACCTGTCCCACGACAAGTGAACCACCGGTCCCGCCTCCAAACCTTCCTGCGACCACCATCTCCACCTCCTTATCTGGTGTCGCCCAAAATCGGCATCCACAATTGAACTGCCTAACTTTATAGGTGTCCACCGCCTACTGTGGCTCTCCGTCTATCCCACAACATGTGAACTACCAGTCCCCGCCTCCAAACCTTCTTGCGACCACCATCTCCACCTCCTTGTCTGGTGTCGCCCAAAATTGACATCAACAATTGAATCGCCCGACTTTACAGGCGTCCACTGCCTACTATGGCTCTCTGCCTTTCCCACTACAAGTGAACCACCAGTCCTCGCCTCCAAACCTTCCTACGATCATCATCTACACCTCCTTGTCTGGTGTCACCCAAAATCAACATCAACAACGCTTGGCATGAAATTGATCAATTAATGGAATATTCTGATATCACTTGTCACGTGATTATTTTTCACTTTTCAAAAAATATATGTGATAGAATGTGCTGTCACAATTTTTATACTCCAAGACCTCGTTTCCTTCTCGATGTGTTATTAAAGTCTCAACCTTTCTCTAAGACGTAACACATATAAACATTATATATTAAACTCATGGCTTGATGTCATGATTCAACTGCACATAGACTCAGTTGCAAAATAACTAAAAGATTTTTATTTTAAAATTTAATGAATATTATTAGAACAATGTTTCTGTCTTTTTTATTCTTTTAAATAATAACTTTTAAATAAAATAACTAAAAGTCATCCCTTAAAAGTCAATCACGTGAATAATAATTTATATATAATTTTTTACCATGTAAATATATTTTTATATAACATATTTTTGTGCACTTATATAATATATACGACAAAACATATTAAAAAATAAGAGACCGGTGAAATCGTTGGCGGGTTAACGTCTCACAATTACCTGGAATCTGCTTTCTTGTCTTATGGCGGGACATTTTTTTTTTTACTTTTTTCTATAAAGTATAACCCTGTATATGTTATTAAAATATTAAATTAAAAAACTGTTATCGTGTTATATTTAATTTAAATATTTTATTTTTATGAAAATGAAAAGAAATAAATATCCTATTAAATATTTGATATATTAAGAAAATAAAAAAATCTCTCGTTGTCCTTTCCCGTGAATAATATTATATGCCAAAAAATATTAACTTTGAAAATATGTATAATTTATGGTTTGTTTGTTCGTTGAAAGTGGTTTTATAAAATTAGGTTGATTCTCTGAAAAATATTGTTTTTTTAACATTTGATTAATTATGTGTAAAATATCTTTCGTTGTTTGACATTTTAAATCATTTTTAGTGAAAAAGACACAACATAAATATTTATGGTGAAAGACACGATTTTTTAAGGATTTTATATATTAACAAGTTATTCAATTAAAATTTTGAGATAATCAAGTTATTATGTTATTAAAATTGATATAAACTACTTGATTTATTATCAATTTTAGTCCTTAAAATATATGCATTATATTAATTTGGTCTTATTTCAAAATAATTTAATAACTTTTCATATTTAAAAATTCTATTAGTGAAGTACTATGTCTACTAGCAGGTAAAACATTAAGGTCATAATGGGTATGTTCTATTAGTTTATCAATTGTCTAGTAGTGAAGTGGTTGTGTTTGTCGAGCTATCACTTATGTCGATTATCGAGCTGAGAAACAATAGCATAGGGTGCAGTAAGTGTTCAAAGAGTCTATCCGGAGGGTGTAATGTCAAAATTTTTAAATATAAAAGGTTAAATTTATTGAATTATTTTGAATTAAGACCAAGTTAATAGAATGTATAAATTTTGGGGGTAAAACTGTTATTATACTAGACCATGTTTTAATTTTAACCACGGAGTCACATGTTTGTCACAATTTTTTAATTGAGTGGTTAAATTGCTTCTTTTAAAGAAAAGTGACCTATTTGCCTAAAATTTTAATTGGTGATTAAATTGTTTCTTAAAAAAAAGTTACTTGTGTTACTAAACTTATAACTAAATTACATGTGATGTAATTTTTTTGATTAAGTAGAGATATTGCATTATCATGTCGGAATTCGAACTCATATAAAATGAGACAAGTTAAGTATCATTGGCACTCGACCAATTAGTGGATCTCTACATTTGATGTAATTTAAACATGTTTAAATGTGCAATATATATGGGTAATTATTTCACACACAGGCGGTGGAAACAAAATGTTTCCACAAGCGCCTTAATTTTAAGGTTTAAGGTTAGATTTTAGGGTTTAGAAGTTAGGGTTTTATGTTTAATGGTTTAGAATTGATTGGTTGTGGTTAAAATTTTGGGATTGGGTTATAATTTAGAGTTTATAGGTTAAAACTTAAATCCCAACTATATTACACTAAACTCTAAACCCTAAATTATAACCCTAAATTCTAAATCCTAACAAGAACCCCTAAATTCTAAACCTCTAAACCTAAACCTCTAAACCTAAACCACTAACATCTAAACCTTAAACCTTAAAATTAAGGCGCTTGTGAAAACTTTTTATTTCCACCACTAGTGTATCGAATATAAATTCATATATAAAATCAAATTATAATATCGTAAGTTACTTTCATACTTAAATTTGGTGAAGTTTTGATTTTGGTCTTCTTACTATAATCAATTTTAAGATTAATCTCTTATATAAGCAACTCCTAAAAGCTTACGCCTTTATTTGAACATTGTCATGGTTTTTCTATTAGGTATAAAGTCGAAAATAGTCCTTTACGTTTGACCTTTTGGTCAATTCAGCATTTATTCTTTTTTTTGTGCAAACGAGTACTTAACGTTTGATTTTCATTCAACTTTTACCCTCGTTGAATGAAAACTGTCAGTCAACATACTTTGACCGTTTAAGGCTGATGTGGCAATCCAACTTGGCATAGGGAGATTACATGGTAGTGCCACGTGTCAAGTGACGTGTAAATTTTTTTAAATTAATTATAACCAATCGGATGATAAAACGTTGAAATGCCTAACCAACCAACCAAGTTGAAATGTTATTACTAGTTTATGTATTTACAAATTTCTTCTGGGATTTTTCCAATAAAACTGTTGTCCCTTAAATTATTGGGGAAAATAAAATCACATAGGTGAACTGAACAAAGTAAAAGCATGGAGGAAAGACGATATCAAAACTTCGAGTTTTGTTTGAATTAAGCTTTGTTATCAAAACAAGGAAAGACGATGATTGTGAAGGAGCACTGCAAGCATGTAAGATTAAAACAAGAGTTTGGAGTTGTTATCTTGCTGTTTTTTCTATGTCAAACTTTGGGTTGCGGGTCGTGAATGAAGAAGAGAACTTTTCTCTCTTTTTTTCCTTTTAAGTTCCGGGGTTTTGTTTGTTTCTCGAGAAAATGGAGGAAAAAAAAAGATGTGTCGTTAATGGATGCAGGGTTGGCTTTGTTGATTGTTGAGACTAAAAGAGAAAGTGGTGAATGATCCATTTGGTGCTTTGGGGGATTGGAGTTTGGAAGAAAGGAGATGGAGAAGTTGATCATTGTTACTGGTTTGGTGTCCATTGCTCTGATGATGTCAAAGTTGTTGTTTTGTAAGTTTTTTCTTTTTCTTTTGGTGTTTGGTCACCAAAAAGAGAAAGGGAAAATTTTGATGGATGGGATTAAAATGCAGGAACTTGAACGATCTTTATTTTGAAGGAACACTGGCACCTGAGCTTGAAAATCTAGCTCACATTAAATCTATGTAATTGCCTATGACTCTTCATTTTTACTCATGTCCAATATGGATACTTAGTATCTCTGAATACATGAAAAAAAGCTTAAAAATTTATCTATATCTGTGTTAAATACATATTTATATTTGAATATAACACTCGAGTCCAAGTAACATATACCTAAAACTAGGTCCATGCTTTTACTTTGTTCAGTTCACCTATGTGATTCTATTTTCCCCAGTAATTTAAGGAACAACAGTTTTACTGGGAAAATCCTAGAAAGAATTGATAAATAAATAAACTAGTAATAACATTTTAATTTGGTTACTTGACTTCGTGGTTAGGCTTTTAGTTTACCATTCACTAGGTGTGGGTTTGATTCAGACAAGAAGCTAAGCCTTAAACTTTTATTTTTTCATTCCATTGTCTTTGCCTTTAAACTAATTATATAATGCCACCTGTCATCATCCGGTTGGTTATAGTTAATTTAAAAAATATTTTTTTACATGTCACTTGACACGTGGCACTGCCACACCATCTCCCTATGCCACGTTAGAGTGCACATCAGCCTTAAACGGTCAACGTCTGTTGACTGAAGGTTTCCATCCAACAAGAGTGAAAGTTGAATGAAAATCAACGTTAAGTGCTTGTTTGCACAAAAAAATAGATTTTAAGGTTTAGAGGTTAGGGGTTTATGTTTAATGGTTTAGAATTGATTGGTTGTGGTTAAAATTAGGGATTGAGTTATAATTTAGGGTTTATAGGTTAAAACCTAAATCCCAACCATATTACACTAAATTCTAAACCCTAACATTTAAACCCTAAATTATAACCCTGAACTCTAAATCCTAACAAGAACCCCTAAATTCTAAACCTCTAAACCTAAACCACTAACATCAAAACCTTAAACCTTAAAATTAAGGCACTTGTGAAAACTTTTTTGTTTTCACCGCTAGTGTATCGAATATAAATTCATATATAAAATCAAATTATAATATCATAAGTTATTTTCATTCTTCAATTTGGTCAAGTTTTGATTTTGGTCTTCTCACTATAATCAAATTTAAGACTAATCTCTTATATAAGCAACTCCTAAAAGCTTACGACTTTATTTGAACAGTGTCATGGTTTTTTTATTAATATCTATATATTTATATTATAGTTGAATAAAGATATTTTTTTATACGCCAAAAGTCGGTATAAGTTTATTTTTCATGGATATGTACATACAGGGGTCATAGGGTCTGCATTTTATAGTTAGGAAGAAAGGAGGATGAGCATCAACTGAAAATCCCAGGAAACGTAAAGAAAACATCGATGCTTTCACTAAAACATATGGTTGTCGAATCTCGACGTCCACATCCATATTCTTAGTTCTTACCATGAGATGAAGAAGACTTACCCAGGGACAGGGAGGATATGGCAGTGGAGAATTACGAATCCAAGGGGAATGGGGAGGAGGAATTCTTGATTCAACTTCTCCTTATCAATATAGTGGCTCCACTAGATTTTTGTTAAGAGAAAGCATACAGAGCTTTGTTTTACGAATTTATGTCAAATGGACATTGCACCTGACATCTTGCATCAAGGTCACAACATAAGGGAACATTCAATCACCTTCTCCGATAAGATCTGCTAAAGCTGTTTCCACATCACAGAAATGCAACTGCATTTATCTAGAATCTTCGCAAATCATCTTCATTTGAATAAATATAATCATGGAGTTCAATATTACATACAGAGAAGAAATATTCAGCTTGTAAAATGATATTTGATTCTCATTACTTGTAAATGGTTACATTTGTTGCAAAACTATCTTTACATGAACCATGCAACCCTACACCAAAACCTAAAATAAAATAAATTGATTTCATTCTCTGGTGTAAGATACAACAGACGTGCAAAGAAAGAAACCCTAAGCAAATCAAAGGGATAAGACCCCTTTTACTAGAAATCCATTTGATGTTGGGAGTCGCCACTCCATCCTCCATATTATTTCCAAGATGCTCATCCTTATGATGAAGAAGAAAATATTAGGATGGATGTCTTGGCAACACAACAGGTATTGGCTAAATTCATTGAGAGTTCCATGGATGCTAGCCTCCTAAGAAGCACCACTATGCAACACAACTCCTACATGCAAATGTTCCAACTGCTATGAAGATCCATACTATCCCGCCATACCTTGGAAGGCTCTACAAAGCCAGCTTGAGTTTGAAAGATGATATTATACCATCGCCTGCCTTGAATTTTTCAGAATTTCTTGGATATAAGCACTCATTTTTTTTAATATGGATATAAGCACTCACATTCTACCATTGCAGGACAAAAAAATGCAAGTCCTTAACTATGGTATTAACATCCAAGTGCTGTGATTGCAGGAATCCTGTTCTCCATGGTTCCTTTTGTCAACCCATTTATAGTGTCTGACCCTGAATTTATGTCAGTCTTGACTATGTTGATTTGCATCCATCACTGCCTCAGGCAAGCCACAACAATCAATCTTCTCCCTCTGATACTCGTATGATGTGCATGAGTCATCCTGAATATCATAATCATCTTCATTATTCCCCTGAATCTTACTCAATAGCTCAAAGTCATTGCTATTATAATTACTGAAGAAACTTTCAACTTGTTGTCCTGAAATTTCATCTATATCTCCCTCGTCGTCTTCATTAGTTGCAGCTCTACAGACATCACCAGCAACATTTTCAGAAGAATCAACCCCATCCTCATCATCTTCAATGTCCTCATGACCATGTTCAAAATGTGCAGCAGTTCCTTGACCAACTGGAGATTCCACAACAGAGTCATCCTCCTCTGCTTGATTTCCATAATCAGTAGTCTGCCACTCATCATCATCACTATCAATATTTACGGGGTCAATGCGGTTCTGCTGAGCTCGTTTTCTGAGCATAAAGACATTAAAATAGTAACTAATGAAGTCCTCCTTTGCACGGGAAGGGAGAACTACAGATAGATGATCCCAGAAATTCTTACCCATTGACACGGGGCTGGAGAGGACAACATTATGAAATGCCACTTCTTCCTCTTCAGTCCATCTTTTAGCAACTTCCTCCCCCATATCACAGAGACCCATCTCCCTGAATATTTCCAGGCCGAGATTATCTCTTAGTTTCTCTCTTGCTTCCATTACATGTTGTCTAACGCATCTGATAGAACCCTGATCAAGGCATTCACATTCAGTTCTGTGTCTCGCATCTTCACACTGGAACTTTGCAGTTACTTCAGCATCAGGCATTGGAATGACACAGCTACCTATCATCTTATTCCCGTAATCATCTTTTTCCATAAGGCCAACACATGATGTTCTAAGGGCTCCTTGAGGATCTGATATATCTAGAAAATCTGAAGAGTTCTCCGGATCCTGTTGGCTCCACTCTGGAATATCAGCTTGATGTTCTGGTCCAATAGAAACTAGCACTCGAGGAGAAAGAATGGACTGATCGATCTCATTAGAATGAAGAAAATCCTGAATTTGGTGCCCAGATGCAAAATATTCTGGAAACAATGGAAGATGAACTGCCACCTCTGGATCAGCATTTGCATCTATCCCAGTGCTGTTTACCCACCAAAAATGGGAAACACAGCCAGAGGTACTACTTTCATATTCGTTATTGGTTCCAGTTAAAACTTTGCTCCATTGATCTTCAGCGAAACTACCTTTATCTTGGCAGTTACTGTAAATGTCCACCCATTTACCTTATTCAAATTCGAGCTATCAGATACAGTAGCTTACTGAAGATTTTAATTTGACTGGCGAAATATGGTAATAAAGCTTATGCACATATTTAGATGCGATAAAGGAACCATATGAAAGCAATTAGACTACTACAGTACAAGATAGATAGAATATAAAGAAATGGTTACCAAAATGCTTCTATAAACTCAAATAAGCAAAGCTTATGGTAATAAAGTTTTCTGCATGTCAACCAAACTAATAATAGGAACAACAAGCAAGTTCATCAAATGCGCCTTCCACGTGTTTAATTGACGGACGAAAGGAAAATCAACCTTTTTTGTTTGACAATTGGAAAGATAAACACTTATGTATCTGTGCTTGTTGATGATAACAAGTCGATGATTCACACAATGAAACAATTTTTACAGTACAAGGTCCACAAAACATGTAATCTATGATGCAAAAGAGAATTATAGATGTATCAACATTGTATTACCAGAAATTTGAGGATCTGGAGCTTTGTCGACGGTATCTTCCCATTGCCTTGGTTGCTTGCGCGCAACCTCTTGAGAGTCATCTACGTGAGGACGCTTATGAATCATTTTAGCCTGCCAGTAAAAAGTAGCCATACTTTAGACAATAAAAGATAATGCACCGGAAGGGCAGGGAGGAATTGAACAGAACAAAGGAAGATGGTCAACCAACATTCAAACCAAAGTCAAACGATAAACAATGGTGTCAAAAACATGGAAGTAGAAGCATCTGTGCATCTTTTTTCAATAGGTAGAAGCAGCTAGGATTGAATAAATATTAAAGCAGGAAAGAGGAGAACATGCCTAGTTAACAGAAAACAACAAACACTGAAATATTAAGTACTCCATAATGAACTAGCATTTTTTTCATCACCATAACTTTTAACTATCAGAGTAACCGCCGACCAACAGCTACGTAATCGCATTTACAGAATTAACTAAAAACAAACATTTTAAATTATTAATTAAAGTAAAAATAATGAAAATGTTCAGGTCTATATTCTACGTAACTGAGCTATATGGGCTTGTTCGCACCTGAAACTTCGTTGACCAATCAATTGAGGAATTCAACAGGTGCAGGAAATGGGAAATACGATTTAATGATTTTATAGATTTAAAATGATAATTATTTACAAGAAATAAAGATAAATAATCACAAATTTTCTATTTAAAATATTTTACAATGGAAAAAACATAACCTTTTTCTTTTTAATAAAACAAACCCTACAAAGTTTCGATATTTAAGAAAATTCCGAAAAAAATGACCGACCCAAAACAAGTGGAATATGGGAAAATCAAAATCCAAGTTCAAATTCGATAGATCAAAGAAGCCCCTTTTGGAAATCGAAGAATATAAAAAACCCTAACCCTAGAATCGAATTCGAAACACGGGAGAGGGTGAAATTAGGATCAAACGAAAGAGGATAGGACCAATTAACACGGAAAGAACCAACTTAAAAGAAGAAGAAGAAAATGGAAAGATGAGAAAGAAAATGAATTTGAATTTGCGACCGCGACATTGGTAAGTTGGGGGAAGGTTGATTTATAGGAATTGGATCAGCGGAGATAAATGAACATTACAAAAAGAGGTTAGAGTCTGTCAAATAATTACGGAGGATGCCACTCTGGGAATCGAGGATTAGGATTTCTCTGACGAAATTGATGTAAGAAATTTAGGATATGATTGTCTATTTTACTTGCTTGCAGTTGGCTGATCCAGGAACTGTTTGACACGTGAAAAATACCTTCATAAGATGTTTCTTTCCGTAAAATACACTTTCCCCTCGGCCTTAGCAGAAGTTTCACTTATTGTTCAATTAAAAAAAATTCACTTACCCCTTCTAAGTTTGAAAAATACCAATTTACTTCTTAAGATTTTTATCTCAAATTTACCCTTTGATCAATATATGTTATTCAATTTATTTGTATTATTTTTAATAATTTTTTATTCAATAGTATTTAATTACAATAACAATAATTTAGTTAGTCATAAATTTATTTTAAGTAATCTAGTTACTTAAAATAAATTTATAAAATTCGTTATAATCCAATATAAACATATATATTTTTAAAATAATATATGTAAGTTTATTTTTTATTCACCAAAAAACTTATTCTTTAAAATACCATGAATAATTTATTTTTTTATTCTTTTAGCAATGTATTATGGAAATACATGTTAAATGTTTTATACTTAATTTTAATTTATTTTTACCAAGTAACTTTGAAATGAAATTATTTTTTCATTTCTCTTTATGTCTTTATTCTATATTTAAATCAATTCCATGTATCACATTATTTTAATCTTCAATTGTTTATTCAAGTATTATGTGAAAGGTTATACTTAAGAATTGATTCGATTGTCCTAACAATGAATTCTTAAACATGTTTTCAGGTCCGTTTTTGGATTTTGATGGCCTTAGGGCCCCTAAATCTAAAAGTCGACTTCTAATAATAAGTATTGAAAAATAAACAAATGTTCAGATTAAACAAAAACATAATTTGCTTATAAATTGTATCTCAAATAACAAGTATTAAAAAATTGAATTTTGAGAATAGAAAAAAATAAATTAATTTGCTTGTAAACTGAGTCCTAATAACAAGTATTGAAAAAAAAATTAAATTTTAAGAGTAGACAAAGAAATTGGTTTGCTTGTAAACTGGGTCCTAATAACAAGTATTGGAAAAAAATGAATTTTAAGAGTAGACAAAAATAAATTAATTTTCTTGTAAATTGGACCTAATAAAAAATTAGAAAAATGGATTTTAAGGGTAGACAAAATAAATTTATTTGCTTCTAAATTAGACCCATAATAACAAATATTTGAAGAAAAAATTGAATTTAAGTGCAGCCAAAATATATATTAATTTGCTTGTAAATTGGGCTCCTAATAAATAGTATTGAAAACAAAATGAATTTTAAGAGTAGACAAAAATAAATTAAATTATTTGTAAATTTGGACTCCTAATAACAAGTATTGATAAAATAAATAAATTTTAAGAGTAGATATAAATAAATTATAAGTATTTGAACTTCTTAATTATGACATCTGCCCAGACATAGAAATGACTCTGTATGCATCGTTAGAAGAAAAATGAATTAATTGGACAAAAAAATGAATGGATGGTCAAGGGACAGCCAAATATACAAAGAATTAGTAATGAAGATTATATAAATTGTGTACAAAGAGACTCTCAGGTAACATCAAAAAATACGCTTAAGGGTATCATATGCTCTTGAATTTTTTCAAAAAAAGTCAATTAAGCACCTGATTCTTTTGCACTTAATAAAGCTTCGAACCAATAAATTAAATTAATTAAGCTCTTTGACTCATTTTGGCCATTAGTTTTAAACAATTTTGTCTTGGGATATTACCGTCACGTGACATACTATAGTTATGTCGTGTGACATTTAAAAATTCTTTAGAAAACTATTTTTTATAAGTTTTTTGAATTTTTAGAACTTATAAAGATTTTTAAATAAAATAAAAAATTCTAGAGATGCCAAGTGACAACACTGTAACATGACACGTTGCACTAACCAATCTAAAAAGACTATTAGATTTAATAGTCAACGTTGATCAAAGGGGTGAATTGATGAAATTGTAGAGTATGATGGCTTAATTGAGTGAAAAAAGTTTAAGAGCTTAATTAATTTTTTTCAAAAGTTCAAGGGCTTATAAAACCGTAAGCCAAAAGAATATTGATTTGAGAATAAAATTCATAGAAATAACTAGGAATACTTTCCATAATTTAATGTAATGACTATTAAGAACGAAATAATCCTTTAATATTTTTATTTTAAATCTTCATTTATTGATACGCTTCAACTCTCCAATTGTTATTGTTGAGAGAAGCTTGATTGTTTCCGACCATGAATGCAAGTAAGCCTTGTAATCCGAATGCTTGAAGATGATGAAATGATAGAAAGATGATGATAGTTTAGGGTGCGGAAGTGTATGATGCGTGGTGATTAGGAAAAGGATTGAAATGGATGAAAGGGAAAGGTTTTGTTGTAATATCCCAATTTTTGGATAGTGACCAAAATGTAAATTTTGAAAGTTTTGTGGCTAAAGTATAAACTTTGAAAAGTTCAGGGATCAAAGTGCAATTTTCAAAAGTTATGTATTTTAACACCTTAAATGAATAGTTTACCCCCAAGAATGACGTTTCCGTGTTACCCGAATTTTTCGTACGGAGTTTGTATTAATGGCTATAAAGCGATTTTTTTCAATGAATATTTGGATGTTAAAAAGATTGAGAAAATTTTAAATCGATTGAAATGACACGGAATGGCAATTTTGTGAATAAGTTGATCGGTAAAGGGCATTTTGGTCATTTTACCTAAAAGGGACATGGAAGGAATTTTGAGATTTCTTTTATTGATGAATAGTGGCTGATTAGAATCCAACTAAGTCTAGTTGGAATGTTACAAAATGGCAAATTAGAAATATAGATCTAGTTGAAGGGTATTTTTGGAAAGTGGAATTTATTGAATTAAAAATTCATTTTTTCATAATACAAGTGTCTTAAATACATGAAATATGAAGGAATTATCAGCCAAATACCCTCCAAAACCGTGGTCAAGAGAAAAATTTTACAAGCTCTATTTAAGCCTCGAATCTCGGTTTTCAAGTAATCTTTCGAGCTACAAAGTTGTTCTACTCTTCGAGCTCTATCTTTTGATGTAAATAATTCATATAATACTTGCTTGGTTGATGAGATTTGATATGAGGAAGAAATTAGGGTTTATAAACAAATTAGGGCTTTTATGATTTTATGAATCCATGGTTGATTTTAAGTTAGAATCATGCTTGTATGTTGTTAGAATCATGTTATTGAGTTAGGATTTAAACCCTACATATTTCGGTTTGTATAGAGAAGATTAGGGTTTATGGATTTAAGTCTAACTTAGGGTTTGTGATATTGGATTAATGATCTAGTAAGCTTGATTTGTTGTTTGGAAGCAAAACCCTAAGTTAAATACACATGGACCATTTTAGCAAGCTTTAAAACTAAGGGACCAGATCTGATTTTTATGAATTTGATCTGTATCTATATTATTAATGATTTTAGATACATGAAAATGAAGTTAGAATGCTAAACCGATGATTAATCGCATTAGTGACCATTTTAACAATTTGTCAAACTTGAATGGTCTATTCAGGAAAGAGGATATGTAGAAGGAGTAAATCTGATTTTAGTTAAAATGATGGAATTAAGTTAGTAATGTTGATTTGAGGACTAATTTGCAAATTTAAGAAGCTTGAATCCTTATATTGGAAATTTGATGACCATTTTGACAAATCAAGAGAAATTAGAGGAGTAAAGGTTTAAGCTTATTTTAATGAAGGATGTAAAGAGAACATATGAATACAAGCTTTATTCTAGCCATTTGAAGTAAAGTGATGAGACTAAATGACTAAATTGACAAGTAGAGAAATAAGGAGAAGTTGGTGTAAGTTAGAAGTTATTCATGGAAAGTTATGTTGGAATTTGAATTATGGCAGTAAGTTTTAAAATTCGCCATAAATTCTACAAAAATGGTTAGATGATGAATTTTATAGCGTTGTAAATATTTGTTAGTCTAGTGTTGTTTCCAACAAACGAAAATTAATTTCAAGTTTTGAGTTAAAAGATGAATTTTTAATCGAATGAAGGTCAGAAAAATTACAGAGCAGTTTCTGCCTGGACAGCTCTGTGACGTGAATGTAAGGAATTTTCATAATTTTTTAGATTTTATTAATTTATGTGGCTTATACCATTAGAACCATTATCGAATCTAGTTTCTTCGGTAGAAATGAAATTGAGATCTAATATGTATTCTACCCTGTACAAGTAAATCCTTGAAGGTAGCAATCTGTCAAAAAAATGGAATTCGAAACATTTTGTATTTAAATGTTAGTTAGCAAGCTCGGAAGAGTTAATGGAAGTTCAAATTGGTCACTAAGGACCATAATGAGTTTTCGAACAATATAAGGAAGAAAGGAAAATAATTGAAAATTTTATTTTCAATTGATTATGTTAAACATCATGTTTAAGGTATTGGTTAGATTTGAATCTACCAAATATTTTATTGTATGTATGTGATTAATGTAGTCAAGTCCGATTCAGAGAAGGTTCGAGGTACTATGAAAGAAAAGATCGAACTATGACTTAGTGAGGCATCGTGTTAAGTGGCCAAGGTGAGTGTGTTATATGTATGTATAGCATGTTACAAATAGGACGACTTGCGACAAGTCGACATTGGTATTAATTAAAATGCATGTTAATTAATAATTGTATGAATGTTATGAATTAATAATTGTATGAATGTTATGAATTAATAATGTGACAGGTATGATACATTGTCATAGTTTATAGATTTATCTAAGATAAATCAAACTTTTAGATTTTGGGTATGAACTGCCCATTATCGAATTATGGATGATAGTATTGATGGATTGGATATTGAACGTTAAAATATTATAATGTTATGCCTGAGTACTAATGTGAGAGTCTTTGGTATAATTTGATATCCATAGAGTCTTAGTAGCTGCCTTCTAGCACTACGGTGCGTTCCAGACACTTCGGTGTTGACTTCAGACACTGTGGTGTTGTTTAGACACTTCGGTGTCAACTAGCACAAAAGGTGTCAACTTCCACTCAAGTACGTACTCATAATCAGACGCTACGGCGTTGCAGAAACTACGGTGTCATTATGATGACTTTTATACCATAGGTTCACATGAAATTGTACTTTGGGCTATAATTCATGAAATGCATTTATGCAGGTGGATATGCCATTAAGTCTATCGTATTTCCTACTGATAAAGTAAGAACGATATTATGACTTTGGACATATATACATACAATTATGATTTACATTGATTCTTTGAACATGGAATGTTAATTATAATGTTGATTTTGCCCAAGTACTATTGTGAAGTCTTTGGTATAGTTGGATACTCATAGAGTCCTAGCAGCTGCGTCATAGCACTACGGTGCAAGATAGACTCTTCGGGGTCGAGATAGACTCTTCGGGGTGGAGATAGACTCTACGGATTTGGTTCAAACACTACGGTGTACATAGCACAAAATGTGCGAGTATGAGGAGCAAAGGGCGTCTTCGAGTACGTACTCATCATTAGACGCTACAATGTTGTAGACACTATAGTCTCGGTTATGATGACTCATGTACCAAAGTATCACATTATATTGTACTTCGGGCTATAATACATGAAATGCATTTATGCAGGCAGTTAAGTTAAAAAGCTTAATGTATATTTGATTAATAAAATAAAGGTTTGATGATATGATATAAACTGCAATTGGGACTCGCTTGCCATTTTGCAGGAACTATATTGCACTGTTACATGACAGGGGAATGAATTTGATAAGTCAGTTTCATACGATTCTATATTTTTTTATAATATACAGAGCAATTTGGTTATTTATGTTATTTCTATACATTGAAATGTTTTACTTTAAATTATAGTTGCCTCGTTAAGTGAATACTTAGCATGTGCTGTTTCACACGTAGGTTATTGGAAACTTACCGAAATAGGAGTAAAGCATGTTAATCAAGCTGCAATCTGCCAAACATCAGTAAGACATTCTAATTTATGATATTCTCTAGTGGGCATGTATCAATTTATTCATTAGTTGTTTTAAAGGTAAAATTTTTAATTATCGTTTATCACATAATGATTTGAAAATTTAAGAAAAGGCCTAGGCAGTATAATTAGTCTTCACCCTAAGTTATATACTTATTTTAATAACTGATTAACATGTTTTATACATCAATTTAGGGTCAAAACTAGAAATATACAAATAGGTCATGAATACTTCGAAAGTTGAAAAATGGTTATTTTATAAACTAGTTTTATGTCAGATCTTCTAAAAAAATTTACAAGTCTAGAACTCTGTTAAATAATATTGTGACATCCTTAATGTATATTCGTACTATGAGTATACTTTGAGGGTGCTACATTTAGTGGTATCAGAGCTACAAGTTTAGCTAATTCTGAATGCTAAACCAAGTTTGTTATAAGTTTGTCAGTAAATACATGGCCCTAGAATGTCATATTACTGATTTGTTGATTGTATGATTTGAAGCTGCTCCTCATTAGTATAGGATAGAATAAGATTATATTAAGAAAAGTAAGATGCTATCAGATTTCGTCAATCGACGAATCTTAGAGGTCAAGAAAGGACTTACAGCAAGTACAATGGAGTAAAGTATGCACTGTTCTTGACTTCCGACTTGGTTGAGCTACTTGTATAGTAGGGAGTTCAAGCACAAAAGCAGGGAATACTATTTTAGATATTAAAAGAAATACATGAGAGGTTTTAACCTCCAGTATCTATATTTGTTGGGGCATTGATTGTTAAAAGTTTAAGTTTCTGAGTGCCCTAAATTTTATAGTAAAGGTGAATTGATGACTACTTATTTGAAGTTAAAGGATGATAAAAATCATATTGGAAGGTCTGAAATATATGAAAATTGAAAAGTCAGAAGAAGTAATATTGTTACTAAGGGAACATGTTTGTATTTGAGTAGATTAATGCCTAACTTACAATAGAAGTGACCTGGAAAATTTCCTAGAATGAATTAAAAGAGCTAAAAGCTCAGCTGTAAGAATTGTTAGACTGAAGTTATAATCAATCTAGTGTACTATTGTGAGAAGCTCCAAAATTATTAGTAAAGAAGGAAGATAGTTCTTTACGACCATGTAGTGATTATTTATAAAAGGAAATAAGAAAAAGGAAATGATATATTTTCTATCAGGATTATCAATTAACCTAAACCAGAAAGACTTGATGTGAGTTTTGGTTATTATAAGTGGCTTTCTTAGGTCATATTACTTCAGGTGTAGGGATCCGAGTCAATCCTAAAATTATACAGTCTATTGTGGAGTGGGAAAATTCCCAAAAATATTATAGAGGTTTGCAGTTTCTTAAGACTTATTGGTTATGATCAAAGGTCTGTGAAAGATCTCTTGAGGATGTGTTATGGGCTTGTATAATTGAGTTTGAGATAACGGAAAAGATATATGCCATTAGTAGAAATTGCTTATAATAATAGTTATTAAGAAAGTATACATATGGCACCCTACGAAGCTCTCTATGATCGAAAATGTAAATCACTATATTAAATTGGTATGAGTTGAAGATCGTAAATTAATTAAGTCAGATCTATTACAAGAAATGGAAGAAAAAGTAAAGATTATACAAGATAATCTTAAAAAGACTGATGATCAACAGAAGTTTTATGCAGACTTGAAAGGAAAAGATATTTAATTCGAAGACAAAAGAAGAACATAATGCCTATCTTCGCATTGTTCTCCAGACTCTTCAAGAAAAGAAGTTAAATGCTAAGCTGTCAAAGTGTAAATCTTGGTTGCCGAAAGTTGTTTTTCTTGGTCATGTGGTTTTGGTAGAAGAGATAAGAGTAAATCCCAAGAAAGTACCAACTATAGCTGAATGGAAACCTCTAAAGAATGTTTCTGAGGTTCGAAGTTTCTTGGGACTTGTTGGTTATTATCGAAAGTTTGTAAAGAATTTCTCGATGATTGCCTCCCCATTGACCAAGCTATTGAGGAAAGATATGTCATTCTGTTTGATAAATAAGTGCCAATAAAACTTTGAAACATTAAAGAAGATACTAATCGAAGCCCTGGTATTAGTACAACCAGAATCGGGCCCTTTGGTCATCAAACCAAGAACCCGAAGTATAGATGGAGACAGGAGACGCCACAAGCAAGAAAGCTTGATAAGTCAAGATAGTTCTAAAAAGAACAAGTTTGAGAGAATAAACTCACAAAGTAAAAGATAATTTATAGAATGAAAATTGTGTGTTTACAAAATGCAAAATGAACCCCTATTTATAGTTTTCTAAGGGCTGCCGAATGGGCATGTACAAGGGGTGAAGAGTTGGCCGAATACGCATGGTGTCCCTCCATGAAGGTGCCTTGATGTTTCAGCATGCTTAGGTGACTCCCTCCAAATTCTTGTCGCCATGTTTTCCCTCCATAAGTTGTCGCCCAAAGTTTCCCTCCAATGCTGGTCGATTGTGTCCCTTAGGGAGGGGACATATCCCTCCGAGGTTGAGCTGACTATGGTAGCTAGAGCTGAGTTGAGCTGATCGAGCTAGGAGTAAGCTGGCTTGAGCTGTACGTTGAGCTAAATGAGCTTCACTTAGTTTTCGAGCTTGTTTGAGCTGCTACGAGCTGCCCTTAGCTAGGTGAGCTTGTCTTTAAGAGTCCTTGAGCTATCTCTAGCTATTTGGAGCTGATAAGAGCTAGCATGGTCTTGGACAAATTGAATGAGCTAATTTGATCTTGTAATGAGCTTAGAATGAGCTGCCCTTCAATCTTTCCCTTGTTCATGTAAACTGGTATGTCCTACAAAAAAATAAACAAATATAAGTAAATGTAAATAATAGGAATTAAAACAAAATGCTAAGAAAAGATATGGTTATACTTAATATGCATGCATGAAACACTACTTAATGTGAAAAGTTTAGGGTATGATATATGGAAAGGTGTTATGGTACCCGAAAACACTAAGCATGATGTTAAACATACATGTAATGTAAGCATAGATGATAAGTATATGTGCATGCATAACTAGAAGTATCATAAGTATATAACTAAGATAAATGTGAAGAAGGTAAGTAAAAACTCCCTCGTTCTTCATCCATGTGAACAAAGACAAAAGTATGGTGAAACTGAGTAATGTGTGAAATAGGACGTATTATCTCTCATTCTTTAAAGCGATTTATCCTCAAATCAAAGCCATTTATACCAGGAAAATCCTCCATTGTTGGGGTAACCAAACTCTTGTATGATTCCTTTCTTGGTTTGCTTTCTCTATATTATCTTGAAAGGCAAAAGAAAATGAAGATTCTTACTTGTCGTTAGAAAAATCAAATTTGACCTTAGGGCATGTCAAAAGACATTCCCTAATCATTTTGTTGCTAGTGTTGGCACTTGAATTCTCCGTTTCCTCTTCTTTGAACTTATTTTGGCCCGTTTATTCTTCCAAGTTTCCATGCTTTTCTTCATCAAATTCTAATCATTTTGCACAGGCTTTGGAGTAAGTAGTACAAGAACAATCTTCTTTCCTCTGCTTGAAAGAATAATGATTGGTGAAATAATCATGTATGGTCTTCTTATCATATTACCATGACCTTCCAAAGAGAATATGATTGGCATGCATAGGCATAACATCGCACATAACTTCATCTTTATAATTGCCAATTGAAAAGGGAATTATAACTTGTTTGGTGACCTTTAATTCTCCTCCATCATTTAACCACCAAAGCTTGTAAGGTGCAGGATGCTTCAAATTTTTTAAGCCTAATTTTTCCACCATGATTGCATTGGCCACATTTTTACAACTTTCTCCTTCTATAATCATAAAACGCACCTTGTTGTTGACATGGCATCGAGTATGAAATATGTTTTCTCGTTGTTCTTCCTCCTCGTCCATTTGTGCATTAAGTAGTCTTTTGACTACTAAAAGCTCTCCATCAACATCTGGTTCAATCTATTATTCTTTCTGCTCAAATTCCTCCTTGGCTTCACCCTCATAGTCTAATGTGATCTCGCCATTATCCAAAAGCAACATGGTGTTCCGGTTTGGACACTAATTAGCCATATAGCCCCATCCTAAGCTCTTGAAGCACTTGATATCACTCGAACACTCCTTGCCATCTACTTGTTTGCCTTGGCTAGTCTCCATCATTGATGGTTTTGGCTTAGATGATTTGACTTGCTCTTTGATCTGAAGAGGTACGTTATGTCGAGCATTGTTCTATTTAAGGCTAGAGATATGGTTAGTCCTTGGTAAGGTCCTCCTATGTTGCTGCCACTCTACTTTTATTGCCATGTACACTATTTCTTCAATTTTAACATAGTGTTGCAACTCTACAACATCGGTAATTTCTCAGTTTAGTCAGGTAAAAAATCTGACCATGGTTGCTTCTCGGTCCTAGTCTATGTTAGCACGGATTATAGCAACTTCTATCTCCCCGTAATAGTCCTCAACACTCTGATTCCCTTGCTATAAGTTTGTAATTTATGATATAGATCTCGGTGATAGTGTGTTAGAATGAATCTCCTCCGTATGATACTATTCATGTTATGCCATGTGGATATTGGCCTTTATTCGTTACGTCTTCTGGACAAGGTTAATTGGTCCCACCAAATAAGAGCATAGTGTATGAATTTCATGGCTACCAAACTACATTTTTTGGTTCTGAGTAATTATGGCAATCGAAAACATGATCCACCTTACTTTTCCAATCTATGTTTACTTTCAGATCAGTTTTTCCTTGAAAATGTGGGATAGTGATTCTGATGTTGTTGAGGTTGTCATTATATTGGTCACGCCCCCTTGATATCTAGGGGTTCTCCTTTGAGATATTTGCTCGGGTTTTCCTTTGAGACATTTGCTCGACGTCTTCATCCTCGTTGTCTTTCACGATTTTATTGTCTTGGTGTACTTAGTTTTGCCTTTTGTAGCCTCGATTGCTTTGCGAACCTTCGATACAATCCATCCTTTCATGTATAGGTTCAAGATCGGCACACAATAACCTTTGCATTTCTTGAATCAATCCTTGTGTTTGGAGGTTTGGGGTTGTTGTCTTCCTCCTCGGTTTGAAGATTCAGAATGTTGTGACATGGTTAGCAAAGAAAATAGAGAAATACGAACTAAAACCTCACCAAAGAAAGAAAACCTCTCGATCACTCCAAGGAAAGATTAATGTTAGTCCACTCGATAATTGTGTTTTACTCTTAAGAATTAGGCTTTTACTTCCTCTTTTGTGCTCACAACTCTCGTGCCTTTTACCACTCAATTTTCTTGTCATAAGTTCTTAATATAACTTACTCAAACATGTCAAAATTGTTTTTACTTGTTGGCGTTTGGGTTGCAAATAAGGTTATTCTAGAGAAAAAAGAAATGATTGAAGGAAATGAAAAAGAATGGAAGGAAAAATGAAAAGATAGGTTATAAGAAGAATATAAATGAAATAGAAAAAAGTAAAACAAACGTACCACAAAACTTACTTACAAATCAATTGAGAAACAATCAATCTTGATGTCTTCTTTGAGCTTGTTGTTTGTTTGTTTTGCTTTGCCTTCACCACCTTTGTGTTTCACTATTCTTTTTTGTACTATTTTGAATTCACTTGATAGATGAAGAATAGAATTTTGATTTTTTTGCTTCTTTTTTATACTCTTTTTTTCACAAAAATAAATCACAAAAGATAAGGGCTTCCTTGATTCTTCCAAAAGCTTTGATTACTAAATGATACACTCTAACTCTCCAATTGTTGTTGAGAGAAGCTTGATTGTTCCCGACCATAATACAAGTAAGCCTTGTAATCCGAATGCTTGAAGATGATGAAATGATAGAAAGATGGTGATAGTTTGGGGTGCGGAAGTGTATGATGCGTGGTGTTTAGGAAAATGATTAAAATGGATGAAAGAGAAAGGTTTGTGTAGGTAAAGGCTGGGGAAGATAAGGTGGTAGTATTCAAAGTCTTCAAAGAAAGAAACTATGCTAGAAGAAGCATAATCTCGGATCTTAAGAGAATGGCTTTGAGGGTGGTATGAAGGATTTGGATCCTTTGGTCATTAAACCAAGAACCTGAAGTATAGATGGAGATAGGAGACACCACAAGAAAGAAAGCTTGATAAGTCAATATAGTTCTAAAACAACAAGTTTGAGAGAATAAACTCACAAAGTAAAAGATAATTTATAGAATGAGAATTGTGTGTTTACAAAATACAAAATGAA
The DNA here is from genome assembly GCA_019671005.1 of Hibiscus mutabilis. Lineage (NCBI taxonomy): Eukaryota > Viridiplantae > Streptophyta > Magnoliopsida > Malvales > Malvaceae > Hibiscus > Hibiscus mutabilis. The sequence continues at coordinate 19,694,877 of CM033728.1, read as the reverse complement.
CCCTATTTATTGTTTTCTAAGGAGTTGTCGAATGGGCATGTACAAGGGGTGAAAAGTTGGCCGAATAGGCATGATGTCCCTCCATGTAAGTTCCTTGATGTTTCAGCATGCTTAGGTGACTCCCTCCAAATCCTTGCGGCCATGTTTTACCTCCGTAAGTTTCCACCCAATGCTTCCCTAAAATGTTGGTCAGTTGTGTCCCTTGGTGAGGGGACATGTCCCTCCGAGGTTGAGCTAACTATGCCAGTTAGAGCTGAGTTGAGCTGATCGAGCTAGGAGTGAGCTGGCTTGAGCTGAATGATCTTTACTTAGTTTTCGAGCTTGTTTTAGCTGCTACGAGCTGCCCTTAGCTATGTGAGCTTGTCTTTAAGAGTCCTTGAGCTATCTCGAGCTATTTGGAGCTAATTAGAACGGCATGGTCTTGGCCAAATTGAATGAGCTGATTTGAGCTTGTAATGAGCTAAACAAGCTTAGAATAAGCTACCCTTCAATCCTTCCCTTTTTCATATGAGCTGGTATGTCCTACAAACAAATAAACAAACATAAGTAAATGCAAATAATATGAACTAAAACAAAATGCTAAGTAAATATGTGATTATACTTTATATGCATGCATGAAACAATACTTAATGTGCAACGTGTAGGGTAATATGTATGGAAAGGTGTTATGGTACCCGAAAACACTAAGCATGATGTTAAACATAAATGTAATGTAAGCATAGATGATAAGTATATGTTCATGCATAACTAGAAGTATCATAAGTATATAACTAAGATAAATGTGAAGAAGGTAAGTAAAAACTCCCTCGTTCTTCATCCATGTGAACAAAGATGAAAGTATGGTGAAACATAGTAATGTGTGAAATAGGATCGTATCATACCTCCTTCTTTAAAACAATTTTTCCTCAAACCAAAGCCTTTTGTTCTGGGACAATCCTTTATTATTGGGGTAACCGAACTCTTGTATGCATCCCTTTTTGGTTTGTTTTCTCTATTATCATCCTAAAAGTTAAAAGAAAATACAAATTCTTGCTTATCGTTAGAAAAATCAGATTTGACCTTAGGGCGTGTCAAAAGACATCCCTAATCATTTTTTGCTAGTGTTGGCACTTGAATTCTTTGTTTCCTCTTCTTTGAACTTATTTTTTGCTCGTTCATTCTTCCAAGTTTCCACGCTTTTCTTCATCAAATTTTGATCATTTTGCACTTGCTTTGGAGTAAGTGATGCAAGAATAATCTTCTTTCCTCGATGCTTGAAAGAATAACGATTGGTGAAATAATCAAGCATGGTCCTCTTATCATATTGCCACAACCTTTCAAGAAAAATATGGTTGGCATACATAGGCACAACATAACACATAACTTCATCTTTATAATTTCCAATTGAAAAGGGAATTAGAACCTGTTTGGTGACCTTTAATTCTCCTCCATCATTTAACCACTGAAGCTTGTAAGGTACATTATGCTTCAAAGTTTTTAAGCCTAATTTGTCCACCATGTTTGTGCTGGCCACATTTTTACAACTTTCTCTGTCTATAATCATAAAACATACCTTGTTGTTAGCATGGCATCGAGTATGAAATATGTTTTCTAATTTTTGTTCCTCATCGACCATTTGTGCATTAAGCAGTCTTTTGACTACTAAAAGCTCTCCATCAACAGCTGGTTCAATATGTTCTTCTTCCTGCTCAGATTCCTTCTTGGTTTCACCCTTATGGTCTAATGTGATCTCGCCATTATCCAAAAGCAACATGGTGTTCTGGTTTGGACACTGATTAGCCATATGGCCCCGTCCTAAGCACTTGAAGCACTTGGTATCACTCGAATGCTCCTTGCCATCTACTTGCTTGCCTCGGCTAGTCTTCACCATTGTTGGTTTTACCTTAAATGATTCGGCTTGCTCCTTGATCTGAAAAGGTGCGTTCTTTCGAGCATTGTTCCATTTAGGGCTGAAGGTATAGTTAGTCCTTGGTAAGGTCCTCTTATGTTGCTGCCGCTCTACATTTATTGCCATGTGCACCATTTCTTCAATTTCAACATAGTGTTGCAACTCTACAACATCGGCAATTTCTCGGCTTAGTTAGGTAAGAAATCTAGCCATGGTTGCTTCTCGATCATTGTCTATGTTAGCACGAATCATAGCAATTTCCATATCCTTGTAATAGTCCTCAACACTCTGATTCCCTTGCTTTAAAGTTTGCAATTTATGAATTATGTCTCGGTGATAGTGTGTTGGAATGCCATTTGGATATTGGCATTTCTCCATTACGTCTCCTGAACAAGGTTAATTGGTCCCACCAAATAAGAGCATAGTTTATGAATTCTATGGCTACCAAACGTACATTTTTTTGTTTCGAGTAATTATGGTAATCGAAAACATGATCTACCTTACTTTTCCAATCTAAGTATACTTCTGGATTAGTTTTGCCTTAAAAAGGTAGAATAGTGATTCTAATGTTGTTGAGGTTGTCATCATATTGGCCATGCCCTCTTTGATACATCCTTTGAGATATTTTCTCGACGTCCTCATCTTCATTGTCTTCCACGATTTTATCGTCTTGGTGAACTTGGTTTTGCCTTCTGTTGCCTCGATTGCTTTGCGAACCTTCGCTAAGGTCCATCTTTTCATGTATAGGTTCAAGCTTAGCATGCAATAACCTTTGCATTTATTGAATAATGCTTGTGTTTAGAGGTTTTGGGGTTGTTGCCTTCCTTCTTGGTTTGAAGATTCAGAATACCGTGACATGGTTAGCAAAGAAAATAGAGAAATACGAACTAAAACCTCACCAATAAAGGAAAACCTCTCGGTCACTATAAGAAATGATTAGTGTCACTCCACTCAACACTTGTGTTTCACTCTTGGTAATTAGGCTTTTATTTCCCCTTCTGTTCTCACAACTCCCGTGCCTTTTACCACTCGATTCTCTCGTCGCAAGTTCTTAATATAACTTACTCAAACCTGTCAAAATTTTTTTTACTTGATGGCGTTTGGGCTGCAAATAAGGTTAGGCTAGAAAAAAATAAAGGATTAAAGGAAATAAAAACGAATGGAAGGAAAAATGAAAAGGTAGGTTATAAGAAGAATAGAAATAAAATGAAATAGAAGAAAGTAAAACAAACGTACCGCAAAACTTACTTACAACACGATCGAGAAACAATCAATCTTGATGTCGTCTTCGAGCTTGTTGTTTGTTTTCTTTGCTTTGCCTTCACCACCTTTGTGTTTCACTATTCTTTTTTTTGTACTATTTTGAATTCCATTGATAGATGAAGAATGGAATTCTAATTTTTTTTTGGTTTTTTTTACTCTTTTTTTTTCACAAAAGATAGGGGCTTACTTGATTCTTCCAAAAACTCTGATTACCAAATGATATACTCTAACTCTCCAATTGTTGTTGTTGAGAGCAGCTTGATTGTTCCCAACCGTGAATGGAAGTAAGCCTTGTAATCCAAATGATTGAAGATGATGAAATGATAGAAAGATGATGATAGTTTAGGTTACGAAAGTGTATGATGCGTGGTGTTTAGGAAAATGATTAAAATGGATGAAAGGGAAAGGTTTTGTGTAGGTGAAGGCTCAGGTAATGAAAGAAAGGAAATAGGATAGATCGGATATGGAAGTGAAGGAAAAGATAAGGTTATAGTATTCAAAGTCTTCAAAGAAAGAAACTATGCTATAAAAAGCATAATCCCGGATCTTAAGAGAATGGCTTTAAGGGTGGTAGGAAGGACTTGGTCATTAAACCAAGAACCCGAGGTATAGATGAAGATAGAAGACGCCATAAGCAAGAAAGCTTGATAAGTCAAGATAGTTCTAAAAAGAACAAGTTTGAGAGAATAAACTCACAAAGTAAAAGATAATTTATAGAATGAGAATTGTGTGTTTACAAAATGCAAAATAAACCCCTATTTATAGTTTTCTAAGGAGCTGTCGAATGGACATGTACAAGGGGAAGAGTTGGCCGAATAGGCATGGTTTCCTTCCATGAAGGTGCCTTGATGTTTCGGCATGCTTAGGTGACTCCCTCTAAATCCTTGCTGCCATATTTTCCCTCCATAAGTTGCCTCCCAAAGTTTCCCTCCAATGTTGGTCGGTTGTGTCCCTTGGGGAGGGGACATGTCACTCCAAGATTGAGCTGACTATGGTAGCTAGATTTAGGTTGAGTTGGTCGAGCTAGGAGTGAGCTAGCTTGAGCTGAACATTGAGCTGAATGAGCTTCACTTAGTTTTTGAGCTTGTTTGAGCTGCTACAAGTTGCCCTTAGCTAGGTGAGCTTGTCTTAAGAGTTCTTGAGCTATCTCGAGCTATTTGGAGCTGGCATGGTCTTGGCCAAATTGAATGTGCTGATTTGAGCTTGTAATGAGCTAAACGAGCTTAGAATGAGTTACCCTTCAATCCTTCCCTTGTTCATGTGAGCTAGTATGTCCTACAAACAAATAAATAAACATAAGTAAATGCAAATAATAGGAACTAAAGCAGAATGCTAAGTAAAGATATGGTTATACTTAATATGCATGCATGAAACACTACTTAATTTGCAAAGTGTAGGGTATAATGTATGGAAAGGTGTTATGGTACCCAAAAACACTAAGCATGATGTCAAACATAAATGTAATGTAAGCATAGATGATAAGTATATGTGCATGCATAACTAGAAGTATCATAAATATATAACTAAGATAAATGTGAAGAAGGTAAGTAAAAACTCCCTTGTTCCTCATCCATGTGAACAAAGATGAAAGTATGGTGAAAATGAGTAATTTGTGAAAGAGGATCGCATCATTTATGGTTTTTTTCAGATATGAAAGAAAAGTATGAACAAAGTAAAAATTAGTTATAGGTAATTATCATGCATTGCACTAGCATGCAAACTAGTATTATATAAAGGAAAATGATTTAATGCACTAGCAGTGGAAAATGAAGTTCTCCACAAGCGGTGCATTTTTAGAGTTTATAGTAGGGTTTTAGGGTTAGTTTTTAAGGTTTAGGGTTAGATTTTATGTTTTATTGTTTTATTTTTAATGTGTAGGGTTTAATGTCTCTAAAATCACATGTGGCATCATTTGAAACCCCCTTGTGGTGAGAAAAAACTCTGTGCATCAAATATTTTTTTTGAATAGTTTTGTACATCAAATGTTAACCCTTATATAAATTTTTTTATATTTGGGATATAAAAGTTAAGTAAAAAGGCACATTACAACTTAATTTCATTTGCAAAGTAAAAAATATATCCCACTGAGATTCATTAATTGGCCTAGTGGTTAAGAATGTTCATCTTGCCCATCTTGTATGGGTTCGAACCCCTGTATGGGAATGTAATACCTCACTATTTAATAAAAAAAATCTATCCCACTAGTTAATTAAATAGTTTTTTTTTGGAAAATCTTATCTAATCATAATCATACCTAGAGGGGAGTGGAAAGGAAGGGAAGACTCTAGGAGAAGAAAATGGGTACTTCTAGTGGGTCTAAAACCCATGACTTAAAGGAAATGAGGGACAAAGATGAGCAACTTAGCCAACCAGCCAAATGTGCTTGTTCATTTAATTAAATAGTTATCTAAAGTTAAATGTATTAATTATTATTATTATTTTAATTTGACAAACTATTTAGATAATTGATCTATTCTAAATCATTTTTTTACAAAAGTCGATAGTTTTATTAAAAGGGAGAAATATTCAAATTATAATGGGGTCTATAACCATAAGAGTAAACTAAACATTTAATTTGGACATTTTCAACAATCATTAAAACAAAAACTAGTCACTTGGGATTATACAAGGACCATACAATAAAAGGGTTAAAAAAACAACCAAAAGACTCGAACAAAAGATATATGTGAACAATACCATAAATAGCCGATTGAAAGATAAAGCCATTAACAATAACATTAAAAATGCATATAACTAGGGGTGCAGAGAAAAATCTGATCTGACCAATCAGATCCAATCCATTTATTCGTTGATCTGATTCAAAAATTTAGATATCCGATCTATTTTTTATTTTTCGTATATTTCAGATAGGATATATGAAATTTTGGATTGGATACGGATAGTTATTTCACACACTACAAGAATTTTCTATTGTTGTGACAAATTTAATTTTTACAAAATTAATTTTGTCATTATTAGTAGCTTTATTGTGACAAAATAAATAAGCTTCACTTTAAATTAAAAAAAACATATACAATTGTGACAAAAACTAACAATGTCGTAATATTTTGTCACAATTAGCAAAGTTGTGCAACATATGGTAACAAAATATATTTTGCTACCATTTTTGTCACAAATGTTACCCTCCATTTTTTTGGTGCAAAAAATAGTCATATAGTGACAAGGTTTGTAACCGTAAGTTTTAATAATTATTACATAAAATAATTGTCACAACAAATAATGAGATTCAAGTTTTTGTGAAAAATTATGTTTATAGTTATATATTTTAATTATAGTGACAAAATGTAAAGCGACAAATGTTTCCCTCCATTTTTTGGTGAAAAAAGTAATATAGTGAAGTTTTGTAACTATAAATTATAATTATTGTTACAAAAAAATTTGTCACAACAAATAATGAGATTCAATTTTTTGTGACAAATTATGTTTGTAGTTATATATTTTAATTTTAGTGACAAAATATATTGCCACAACAAATAATGAGATTCAAATTTTTTGTGGCAAATTATGTTTGTAGTTATATATTTTAATTTTAGTGACAAAAAATTGTCACAACAAATAATGAGATTCAAGTTTTTGTGACAAATTATGTTTGTAGTTATATATTTTAATTTAGTGACAAATTTTTTTATCTTTATTTATTGATGTGTTTGATGGAAATTGTGCGTAAAGGATAAAGATAGGAAATTATTCAATTAAATAATCATAAAGTTGATAAATGATATTAAGTGATTAAATGCGTTAGTAAACAAATCTAAATAACTTTCATAAGCTTTAGGGATCAAGTAAGACCTCGTAATCTTGTGCTATGCTAAAACCTTTTAAAATAGTGAGTAGAGTATCGATACGGGCTTCGACAGTACCGATATGTTGTTCAACGCCATAACGGTACGGTTCGATCTGTATCGGTACTTGAGAAATTGTAAGATTTTCCAATAGGTGATTTCAGTATCGGTATGCATGTGAATACTGGTACACGGGGGTACTGTACTGATATTCGAGTTCGTGTATTGGTATCCGATAAGCTAAATGATCAATAATGCTAATTAAAAATGGAATAACATGGATAAATGGGATAACATGGATTAATAGGATAACGTGGATTAATAGAGATAATTAATGAGAATAATTATGTACTCCTCCATAATGTATTAACAACTAAAATAAAAGATGTATTGACGATTAGCAACAATAGGGAGATCATTGGGATCACATTGCTTGTATGTCGGGTAGGCATTTGTTGAGATAATTGTTTTGATATAACAAAAATGAAAAATGTTTTTGGAATTAAACAAAATTACAAAAATATTTCAAAGTCCAAAATACTTGAAAAATATGTTTGAAAGTTTTTAAAAGTGTTTTTCTTGAGTAAACATTTTCAAAATGGTTTAAATGTCAAAAACAGGCCTTCGATACTAGTACGATACTCCAGTACCGATACAAAGTTGCCTGTACCGGTACGGTAATACGCTATACCGATACGTTTTGTTTTTAAGAGTCCAGAGAGAACTTCGTGTATCGATACGAAAGCCTCTGTACCGATACCCGAAATACTATACTGATATGGATGTATCGTGTATCGGTACGCTCTGTATTTTTGTGCAACAACTCTTTCTTGTTTTAGCAGGTACCAATACCACTTTCGAGTACCAATACCCAAGGTTGCATAAATGCATTTATGGCTAGAATTAAAGTCCCCAACGACTATCTGGCTATAAACGTCTATTTTTTTAATCTACACTATAAATACAAGCTTGGGACACTTGAAGAAGAAGATGATGGACATTCAAGCTTAAAAATCAAGAGAGTAGAGTTTTTCTTTGTACATTTTACTTTTCTCTTGTAATTCTTTAGTCTAATCCTAGTGAACCAAAATGTGTAAACACCCACCTAAAGATTAATTAGTTTACAAATGTCAAGACCTCGTAATTGAGGGATATGTTCTAGTTGATCATTATAGAAACTAGGAAGAGTTTCTATCTTAGCTTTTGAAAAGACATGGGTGTAAAGGTTATCTCCTTGAGCCTATAAAGAGGAAAGAATTCATGAGTGAATTGGAAAATCCTTAGTGTGGATGCTAAAGTAGTGGACGTAGACCTTGGTTGAGAAGGTCGAACCACTCTAAAATCGATCGTGCCAAATTGACATCTTTTTGTTTCAATTTTTTGCTTTACAACTTCAAAGGAATCCTTCACACCTTTCATCGACGATATTCGGTTAGAGAGCATCGAGCCTATCAATTGAATTGATTCATTATTGAAATTCAATTTTCTTAAGTGTCTTAATGCTTTAAGCTAATGGAATGCTTTATTAAGGGGGAGATTTTTTTTCAAAGCTTTTATACTTGTTTTTTTTTACTCTCAATTGTTATGTACTTTCTATTGGTATCAAACTTAGCTTGAATTATTTTTGATATAACAAAAAATGGGAGAGATATGTGAAAAAAAATCAATTTCTAAAAGAAAAAAAGGAGCTTAAATATTTTTTTCTTCTGAAATATTATCTTTTTCAAATATGATTTTTCTAAGGGGGCATTTTCAAAAATAATTTTTCAAGGTGTTTTGCTGTATCAAAAATTGGGAGATTGTTGAACTTATATTTTGATATAACAAATTAAGTGAAAAATATTTTGGACTTGATCGAATATTTCAAAAACAATTCAAAGTCTAACAAACTTGAAAATTTTGTTTAAAAATGTTTTCTAAATGTTTTGGGCCATTCCTCAGCTTAAAATATTTTCATAAAGTCAAAACTATTTAATTCTTGAAAATTCTGGAATAGAGTTTCCAAACTTAGTCAAAAGTTTCCATATTCTACAGAAGTTTCCGAACTTCTGATTCTAGACAGTTTTCAAGTTTCGAAACTTTGAGTTCTAACAGTCTCAAAGAGTTTCGAAACTCTTCGAGAAGTTTCGAAAATTATATGCAGGGGAGCATTAAATGCTCAACTTTATGACTTCCCAACGCCTCCAAAACATCCCCAATGACTATAAATGGCTAGAATATTATTACACACTATAAAGGCAAGCTTTATACACTTGAAGATAGTTAGAGAACATATTCAAGCTTCATGATCAAGAGAAATATTCTTTATGTCTTTTAATCTTCATTTCTCTTGTATATATTGTATAGAGAGTGCTTTAATTGTAAATCCTTTGTACTCTTGAGAGCTTAAACAATTGTAAACATCCACCTTGTGAGGTATTTAGTTTACCAAACACAAACCTTGTAAAAGGGAGAGGTTCAAGTTTAGCCTTAGAAAAACTAGAATGATTCTATCTTAGCCATTAAAAAGATAGGGTTGTAAGGTTATCTCTTTGTCCTTAAAAGAAAGAATTCATTAGTAAATTGGGAAATCCTTAGTGTGGATATCTAAGGTAGTGAATGTAGACCTTGGTTGAGAAGGTCGAACCACTCTAAATTGATCGTGCACAAATTGTCATCTTTTATTTCGATTTTACTTCCTAAATTCATCAAGAGACCTTTACACCTTTCCTTGGCAATTCGGTTGACATATTCGAGCCCAACACATTTGATTGGTTGAGTTAGTGATTATTGGGATTAGGATACCTAGAGAAAGAGTGTTGCAACACCATGGTTAAAGATACTGGATGTACGATCCTGATGCTTGGTGTCCCCGGCCTCGTTCGAAGATACTCGAGGGGTATCTCGATGCTTTATGTCCTCAGGCCTTACTCCGAGTGTATGATCCCAATGTTGTGCGTCCCCGGGCCTCACTCAAGGTTTATATATGGTTGTATCGCTTGATGAGTGTTGATGGCATATCATATGTTTGCCTTGATGGTCTATTGAGACATCGGGTATGGTTGAGCGTTGTGTGCCACGTAGATAGACTTCTATGGTTTTGAGCATATGTTTAGGCGACTAGTGGTAGTGCCACGTGTTTATTAATATTACCTTATTGCTCGTACGATCGTGCATGCTTATATTTATGATTAGCATGAAGTATAGTAGAGTAAATGTGTACCACTGAGCTCTGTAAGCTCAGTGCTCGGAATCGTTATTTTCGTGCGTAGGTTGGTGGATCGATCAGGAGCACGAGAAGCACTACCAGTACGAGATTCCAGCAAGTGGTGTTTACCATAGTACATTACTTGTATTTAATGGGTTGAGTATTCATAGGAACTTACATGGTCGAGCCTGTAACTTTATTTTGAAATACTATTTTGATATGCAATGTATAAACTTAGAGTTCTTACTTTGTAAATCAATTTATACTATTTATTTAAATATTATTAAGTAATGGATGATAAGTGTTTTGAATAAAGGCTAAATTTATGGTTTTTAAATGAAAATTTTTTGGGTCAGATTTTGGGTGACCCGAATGTAGCACTTCGAATCCAGATCGGGGTGTTACAGTAACACTCTCTACTAATTATGTAAAATTGAACTCAAACCTGAACAAGTTCCACCACCAACAATATTAAATGCCAAAAACCCTTGCAACCCAGTGTAGTTAACAGTCAAACTTTCTTACTCGGTTAAAGCAAAGACTCGCACCCTTTACCAACCGTAGAGTATCCCTTAACACAGTTATCAACAGCATCTTCATTTCTAGAAATAAATTGCTTTGGATAAAATAATTGTTTATAAGTCTCACTTAAGAAAGTACTAAAAGCATCATGGCAAGAATGTATTGTGGTTTCACTTCTCCTAGGATCAAAAGAAATTAAAACCCCACTAAGATTGTTACCTAGACCAAATGAACAGTCGGTGGATGCCGAGATACTTACCAATTGAACAGATTCCCTCTTAGTCAGTGATGGGCCATCGATTCATGCAAGCCATTCTTGAAACATATTGCCCTCGTTGTTATGCAAGTTTCCCCATTCAAATCGTATATCTGATTGTACGACATGGGCTGCCCAACCGCTAATGGCATCGATTTTCACCACTTCGTTGATTTCTTTTGTCGTTGAAAGTGGCTTACAAGAACATATAGTGGTTGTTTGTTCATTCTCAAAAATCAACTTTCACAGTCAAAGGAGTCATTTGACTTGAAAGCTCTTCCTCCTTTGTTGTAGATAATTTATCGAGCACTTTAGCTGCACCTGAACCCACCTCCCTAGCCATAATTTGTGAATTCAACCTTACACGCTAAACTGTGACCATTCCTACAACCCGTTTTCATCACTTTGATTGCTTGGCATGCTCTTTGTTTTGAACGTAAGTGTAAATCCACCTCTCTCTCCAATAGTTGTCTTATGACCAAACTCTCTCTCCATCAATACATTAAACACTTTACAGGTTATAATATTGATTTCAAGACTTTTGGCTTTCAACTTGTCTAATCTCTTTTCCAAGCTTGTCTTCTTATTTTTCAACCATATTGTAACTTCAATATCCTCTGGTTAATCTTGTGGAACTTTGATTGTATTGGTTGCGCTCATTGTAACGATTGTTTGAAAAATTTTGGTTGAGTTGTGGATCAAAAACGACTCTGGTTATCAATTGTAATGACCCAAGATAGAATTTAGGTTAAGAAAAGAAAAAAAGGGTTTCAGAGGTATTGAAGAAGATAGAATTTAGGTTAAGAAAAGAAAAAAAGGGTTTCAGAGGTATTGAAGAAGATAGAAAATAAAGAATTTTCATTAAACATTTTGATAGATTTTCAGTAAATAATTCTTTACATATAAAAATTGTACTAGCTAATATCTAGCTGACAGCTGTAATGCTATAACAACGACAATTATTCATTGATTCTATCTTATCCCTGATATACGTCCATCGTGGACTCACATTGACCTTACCTCCGTTCAACATGTTTCTTCCTTTGATCAAATAGGTTTCATACCCATTTTCAGCTTATGCAAAACGTCGTCGTCCCAATTAATACAATACAATTCTTTCAATTGCTTTATTTTCCCCCGAGATCTTCCCCATTTAACTTAGAAATCCTCAATTCTTCGTCATTCCCTAATTTTCATCTTAGGGTCATGACAGTTGATCATTGCTTTTGATTTTTTTTAAAAAAAATCAAAAGCAATATATGTTTTTGTAAGTTTTTAAAAAATAATTATTTAATAGGTTATTTATAAAAAAAACTTGTTCATTATATAATCTCCTCCCCCAATTGAATGGAGCATTCATTCCGATTAAAACTATGTCAACTAATAAATGTATCATTCTCTTAATATTGTACAGATTTTTTAATAAATTTGAAATTCCTTTATTATTATATCTGAATTTATAAAACATGACAGTGAAGAGAAAAAGATTTGGAAAGGGAGAAACTTTGAAGCTTCTGTCAATAGTCCATACATTGGCAACTCATTTGTGTCAAAGCAAAATCATTTCACTAATGAGACACTGTTTATGAAGTTTCACCAGACACCATTCCACAGATGACACAAGATCCAACAATAATTAAGTTTTCTATCAAACAACAGAAAGATGGTAAATATTATTCAATATATATGTATGGTGCAACAAAGAGCCGTTTACTGTCTTCACTATGATGGTAAAATTCCAACTCTGCTGGCTACCATGGTGAAGGGAAAGCAACGAAATGATAAAACTTGTTGAAAAGAAAATATCGGTAGTAAAGAATCGAACTGACAGCCTCAAACTTTAATCCGTAGATACGTAACTTAAGCATCTATGACCCTTGCATGCATCACATTTTATGCCACTGCAGACATGTCCTTCAGCCATGCATCCAGTGGCTTACCAATCGAGTAGACTATGAAACCAATCTCCCTCAGCTGCTCCGCGTTCACGATGTTCCGACCATCAAAGACGAAAGCTGGCTTTTGCATGTTGTCATATATCTTCTTGAAGTCAAGAGACTTGAATTCATCCCACTCGGTCAGAATGCAAATTCCATGAGCATCTTTTGTTGCCTCGTAAGCATCCCAAACACAAGTGACTTGCTTGACAGTTGTGGGACTCATTGGCTGCAAGTGAAGGGGATGGTCCCAGTCAAACTTGTTCATGGTAAGGTCTCTCTGGATCTGGTCCTCCGTGACCTGTGGGTCGTATATGCTCAACCGAGCTTTGTCTCCCAAAAGCCCCTTGCATACATCAATGGCTGGGGTCTCCCTAGTATCACCGGTATCCTTCTTGAAAGCAAACCCTAAAATAGCAATCTTCTTGTTTGAAACCGTGTTAAACATCGAGGAAACAACACGGTTAACAAAACGGTTCTTCTGGTAGTCATTAATTTTAATGACTTGTCTCCAATACTCAGCCACCTCTGGAAGGCCGTTGCACTCACATATGTAAACCAGATTCAGAATGTCCTTCTGGAAGCAGGATCCACCGAAACCAACACTAGCATTCAAAAACTTGGGTCCAATCCTTGTATCCTTACCAACAGCATATGACACTTGTGTAACATCAGCCCCGGTTGCCTCACAAAGAGCAGACATGGCATTTACAGAAGAGATCCTCTGAGCCAAGAAAGCATTGGCAGCAAGCTTGGAAAGCTCTGCAGACCAAAGATTGGTGGTGAGAATTCGGTCTTCCGGGACCCAGTGAGCATAAACATCCTTCAATGCTTGGACAGCCTTGTTGCCTTCTGGGGTCTCCCGGCCTCCGATGAGAACACGGTCAGGGTTAAAAAGATCTAGAATCGCAGTTCCCTCTGCAAGAAACTCCGTGTTAGAAAGAATTTGGAATTTGATTCCCTTGCTGTTGTGGGTGAGAATCTTTTCAATTGCCTCTGCAGTTTTGACAGGGACAGTAGATTTTCTCAACCACAATCTTGTCAGATTTTGAGACATCAGCAATCATGCGAGCAGCACTTTCCCAATATGTAAGATCTGCAGCCTTGCCAGCTCCAAGCCCTCGGGTCTTGGTCGGAGTGTTGACAGAAACAAAGACTATATCAGCCTCACGCACGTGTTTCTCTACATCGGTGCTGAAGAAAAGGTTCTTTCCACAACACTGCTTCACAACATCATCAAGACCAGGCTCATAGATTGGAAGCTGATCACTGTTCCATGCATTAATCCGAGGAACCGAGATATCAACAACAGCCACTTCAACAGATGGACATTTAAGTGCAATGACAGCCATTGTTGGCCCACCCACATAACCGGCTCCAATGCAACAGATCTTCACCATTTTGTTTTTATACTATTACCTAAACAAAGAGAAGTGTCCAAATGGAAGACAAAAAACACAATAGTGAAAAACATTACTCGAATCACCCCGAAAGCACAAATCAAACAGTAAATCCAGAAGAAACTTAATAAGAACGTCATTGTGTGAATACAGCAAGATCCATATTTGTATGTGGCAAGTCTTTGAACAAGTCATATCACAATACAAAAATATGAAACGGAAACGACACACCACATTGCATAACACAAAAATGTTGTGTTTATTACACAACATACTTAATAAATTTTTGTTGTGTTATGTTTAGAAAATGGCACGGAAAAAGGCTGACATGACACATGCATACACGAATTCTCAGCATGGAATAGAAAACAGTAATTACAGGAAAAATATACTCTCAGATCTGACCAAGGCATCGCAGCACCGACTACGATTTTACTTACAAACTTACATATTAACCGACAAATAATAAAATGGTAGATCCAAAATTCAAAACATAGGCAAATGGAAATCAAATCAAATCAATTCTATTCCGAATTCAGATCCATAGACAATTTGCTTGATTCAAAGTTGTAGTTCAAGATTCAAAAACACAATTTACAGATAAACCGAAAGAGACAAGTCGGCAAGCAGATCTGTTTTGTTAAACCAATCAAAGCGAGCTCAGTCTAGAAATATGGAAACTAAACGTTTCAATTCATGAAAAAAAACAATGTAAAATGGCAAGAGGTTTTGAATCTTGTGGAATAGAGACTCAGATCAAGAGCTACAACTCAAAAAGATTCAAAATTTGAAGGGTCTAGTTGACCATCAATATAACATTTCTATACAGAAACAAACAACTAGCCATTTTGATACATGATAAATCAAGGTGAAAAAAGTAAAGAAATTCTGAATCTTGTCAAATGGAGAAGCAGATCAAGAACAAACAACTTTAAAAAGCTCATGCTTTTCAAGCAACAAAAAACTCGGTCCAGAACATGAAGGAAACCCAAATCACTGAAGTGAAAACTCAAATCAAAGAAGAGAAAAAGGATTAAAATGGAATAATTTGGATTCGTTTACCTCAAGAATTGCTCCTCAAATAGAGACAGTTTAAGTTCAGAGAAAGGAAGAAGAGAGCAGCTGTGCTTTAACGACATGAAATCAGAAGAGCGGGGTTTTTGTTTTATACTAAATTCAATTCCAAATGTACCGTTCTCATTTTCCTGAGAATTCCGATTTCTGACAATAAACAACGGTGGGTGAACATGTCGTGATTTACCGACTGAAATTCTTGTCAACTGAAACGAAATTACAAAAATGGGCATTCGTTAACAAAACCATTTCTCATTTTTATATTTTTTTAGATGATTTTTTTTAACAATTTCTACTTACATATGAAAAAAGAAAATTTTATTCTTACCGAATCTTGAACTCACGACTTAGGGGAAGGAATTTTTTTTAGATGATTCTGTATGTTATATTTCTATTATATATTAATGACATGTTCCCTTTGATTTAACGGCTTGAGATTGAAGAAATGGCATATCTTTTTCGTATACAAGATATCTTTAAAGAAATTTAAATTTAGGTTAAATTGTAGTTTTTATTATCTTCTAATTTGAGATTTAGTATTAATATTTATGGAAAATACTTTGATACACAAGTTTATATAAATTTTAGTTTGCACAAACCTTTTGATTTTAGGATTTAGGGTTTTAAGTTTGGGTTTACATTTTAGGCGTTTAGTGTGTAGGGTGTAGAATTTAATGTTTATGATTAAAATTTAGAGTTTAGAGTTTAAGATTTAAGGTTTAGGTTTTAGGGTGCTAGGATTTCAGATTTATGTTTTAAATTTTATAGAAGGTGATGCACGAGCACTCTTGTGTTGTTGGTGAAGAATGTTGGCTTGATTGTTTCTCGATCGTTGAAAGCAAATAAACAATCCTTGTAATGCAAGAAGGTCGTAAAAAAAATGGCTAAGGTAGGAAGATGATGATAGGCGTGGTGATGGATAAGATACGATGGTGTTTAGGGAAGGTTGAACACTTGGGAATATCAATAAAGAACCATTCAATAGAGGAGATCACGGACCTTACTCTATTGTGTGATTTCTCCCTCAATTGACTTATTTAAAGCTAAGAAAACACAAGATTTCAATGAGGTTTTGTAAATCAAAGATAAAGAATCATTTACAAATCAATAATCTGAGTAAAATGATCTCTCACCTCTGATTTTTAATGAAAACTTGAGTGTTTGAAAGAAATGAAGTAGAGAGAAAAGTTACGCAAATTTTCTTTAAAGTGATAATTAACTTTTAATAACCAAATTTTATTTTTAATTAACTTTTAAAACACATGTTAAAATGATTTAATTGAAGGGAGAAATCACTAGCAAAAACTTGGTAAAATAGCTCCTTAAAGATTCTAAGAATTTGATCCTTTTCATTTTAGTCACCTTTAAAAACAATTTTCAAAAATCGCATTTTGGTCACTAGCCAAAATGTCAAACTTCCAAATCTCATTTTCAAAAATTGATTTCACCAATATTAATCATATATTAAAAGATGATTTTTAACCATTTTTTTATATTTTTATCTTACCAAAAAATATACGGTCCCGAATCCGACTCAACATAGAAAACCGCTAGGCCCAAAACCGGGGCATTACAACCCTCACAATTCTTTAGCTATTTTTAAACACTATACACTTCATAACATGCATCGATAAGGTTTTCGACATAGAAAAACAAAGTTTTTTTATGTTTTGATTCAAGATCTCGATCAGAATCAACGCTCTAGATTCTCTTGAACAGAATAGTAACCAATGTTACTTTCGGTGACAATTTCTGTTAAAATAGATTTTTCCACAACAAAGTTTGAATAAATCAAGATTCCGCTTAAGTATCATATTCGTCTCTATAAATTTCTCAAAAGAAATTATTAATACGAATAGAAAAAAACTCATTGTTTTCAAAACACAACCAATAATTATTATCACATTTAAGAATTATTATTACATTTAAGAATTATTATTAAAGCTAAAAATTATTAAAAAAATAATAAGAATTACTTTAACAATATCATGATTTAAGTTTTTACCTTAATAATACATGGTGCTCGATATGTGATCAGCCGTTACGAACAATGCCTGCCGTGCTTGCTCCAAGCCGAAAATTTCAACAAATCCATAGTCGGCATTGGCTACTACGAACCCTTTCTTTTCCAAAGAAGCTTGTCTTACCTTACCCATTGAAATTTGGGTTTAAATTTAATACACAGGCTGTGTAAAATTAATTTTACATAAGTCAGTCTAGTTCTACTATAAATTAAAATTAAACCTAAAACCTAAAAAATTAAACCCAAACTCTAAATCCTACACCCTAAATTTTAAACCCTACAACCTAAACCCTTAAACTAAACCTCTAACTCCTAAAACTAAAGGTATGTGTAAACTTTCTGTGTAAACTAAAGTTTTGAAGTTTTTCCCTTGAAATTAACGCATGTATAATGGGCAATCTTTGGTTTTTCTTTCTATATTATTTTTCATACGCATGAAAAATTATGACTTATTCCCAAACAATATTAGGATAGAAAGAAAATTTGAGATCAACAAATTATATTTCATTAATGAAATAAACGCACGAAAATCTCAAAAAAAAACCTAAACCTCATCGTGGTATGACCCATTGTCTTGGACGTTGTAATCTGTTCGCTTTGGATTAAAACTCGAATCTATCTTAAGATTGTTAGACAATAGGTGTTAGTAATCTAAGAAAATAATAAATAATAAAATAAAATACTAAAATTATTATTATATTGAATATAATAAAATATAAGTAAATCGAATAATACAAATCAAATAAAGTGATGTAAAATAAACCGTAAAATATAAGCTTGAGATACGTTGGTCCTTTGTCTCCTAGGATACAACAACTATATGATCAACTGTAGTAGCACGTCTGCAGAGATCACGAACTGTAACCTTGCCTTCCTCTATTACCGAAAACACTTTAGAAATCACAGAGTAAAATATTAGAAAATCTCTGTATTTTTACAGTAGTAAAACCTAGTAGGTTTGCATGCTATTTATAGGGGTAGAAATTTTATTTAAAATAGAATTCATTAATTAAATAGCATTATCACAATAATATATAAATTAAAAGATAATATTTTATCCTTTTTAATTTCAGAATATTTAAAATATAATATCCAAATTTAAAGATAATCACTTATTTGAGATATTAAAAAAGCTACATTTAAGAAAAATTATCTCGTAATGGGTTAAAATATTCATAAACACAAAGGGCCCAATTAATCCAAACATTTATGTTACCCATATCATATCAATTTAAGTTATTAAATAATTATTAAGTAGAATCTTGTATATAAACATATCTCATGCTTAGTAACCCATCAATATGGGATATAAGCTTTTCCTTTTTTCCTCAACTCAATTCACAAACCTACTTTGAGCATCAATTTTTCATTCATCACTCACTCATTTTGAACGTATGAGATATCGTTGTAAAGGTCTCATGGAGTAGAATATGAAGACGTAATTTCATTATTCGAATCTCCACCTTTACCCATAAAAAATATGCCTCAAAGTTTCTACTTTATCATATTTTTCCATCACTTATGATGTTGGATTTTGAGACTACTAATGTTGCATAAAACTCCATATACTTCTAAGCTATGACTAAAGTTTTTGATTTATCAATAAAATGGTTGGTATCTTATTCTCTTTGTATTTCAATATTTGTTCTATTAACTGAACAATTTCTTCCCTAGATGATCACATAGAATAAAGAAAAGGGAGGTGATCTAATAGTCAAAATGTCTTATTCGGGGGACTATTTTGTATGATTTTTAACTAGTAAACCTCAAACATACTTTGTTGGTGGTTTTGTCCATCTTTTATATAAGTGTTTTGGACACCATACTACCATGGATTTGATACCATTAGACCAAATCTGAAATATAAAAAACTTTCAACTTCATTAGTTGAAAATTATTATTTAATAAAAAGTTATACAATGAAAATGCACTTTTTTAGATCGATTGAGACAGGTTGAGTTTCAGGAATGAAAATAACTTTTTATTATCACGGTCGAATTTGAATGCTTGTTATTAGGGATAAGTGTTTGATCGAATTGAATAAAAAAATCAAGTTGGTCTAGCTAAAGAGTAATATTTTATCATCTTAACTCAATTTAATTTTTTATGAATCGAGTCAACAGTGGTGGTTCTTGACAATACATGTTGAGATGGCCTATTTAAAATTTTCAATAAATTTAGATGTCTAAATTAAAAATTTCAAAAAATTTAAGGGTTTAATTTAATTTTCTCTTAAAATTTTAAAGGTTCAAATAAAATTTTAAAATGTGAGACTTAATGATTTTTTTTAAAAAATAGGTGAAACTTAGTTAAAATTTTCAAAAAATTTTAAAATTAATAACATTTTAAAATTCTTTAAGGGGTCAAATTAAAATTTTTAAAGTTTTCAAAGTTATAAAACTTAATTGCCAGGGCCACGATCCCACTGGTTCTCATGAGAGTCGGCCATGTGAGTTAAATCGAATAAATTTATTTGAATTAAATAAAAAAGATCAAGTTGAAAGCTTATCAATAATATGAATAAATTTCAAGTTAGATAGCATAAATTTAGACCATATATATTTAACTCTCTTAAAACAAAATAACAGAAAAATACCCGTTTGGTTTTAAAAATTATTTTTTATTTTTATTTTTAGAAAATAATTTTTATTTTTAGTTTTTTAAAAATTAAAAAATATGCTTGGTTAATAGGAATGACTACTTGTTTTCAAAAATGAAAATAGTGAAAATATGTTTGATATCTAGTTTTCCAAAAATAGAAATGAAAAAATAATTATTATACAATTAAAATAAAATATAGTTAGAAAAATATTATTATAGTAACAATAAATATATTTGAGTAAATAAACCAAAGTTTTTAATAAATGGAATTAGAAGGATTCGAACCTGGGTTAAAATAAAATTAATATTAAGAAACCATTGTTTTCATATTTGTCCACTTTCCTAAAACATTTTAAATGAAAACAATGAAAACATCTTTTATTTATGTTTTCTATTTTAATTTATTTTTGTTTTCATTTTCTAAAAATCATATTCTAATTTTACAACCAAACACGTTTTCTTCACCGTTTTCCATTTTTTAAAGTCTCGAATTTATCATTTTTGAATAATTTTAATTTTTAATTTAAGATTTTTATGGATTTTTAAATAATTTTTATGAATTATATATATATATAATTTTTTAATATTAATAATATTTTTTAATTTTTTTGATGATTTTTTTTGTGATTTTCGTTTAGGGGACCAATTTGTATATTTCTAAAACTATCAGGGATCTAAATGATATTTATAAAAAATTTAAACCAGTTTATTCAAATTATGAATTGTAAAATTTAACTAGACTCAAACTCGAAAAATTAATGAAATCAAATAACTCGATTCAAAAAAACAGATTAACTCGAAATTTAATTTTCTAAAGACGAATTGAGTTTTGCTCACCTCTACTTGACACGGGCTAACCTTTATTCTTTATATCAATACCACATCTAGAATTTTTTATAATTGTCACACCCCTAATAAATAAATACTAATGATTAGGGGAAAAGGGAAGCAAAAATAAAAAAGGGGGAAAAGGGAAGCAAAAATACTAATGATTAGGGGAAAAGGGAAGCAAAAATAAAAGAGGGGAAGTGCTGCCATGGGGTGTTAAACCTATGGCCTATGCTTAGTGAGGCTATGCTTTAATCATCTGAGCGAAGCTATCTTTCTGTCTTAGTTTTCCAACCGTTTTTATCTAACCTATGTTTTTTTGGGTCTAAGGGTTACAATAATACCTAGATTCCTTAAATCAAAGGTTATTGTATGTTAAAGCGAACTCAAATCTATTTTAGATATTACAACATTAAATATGCCAATCGAGTTAAGGCTCAATCAACCTTTACATATATGAAAAAATATTTATTTTATCTGATTTTACAATTCAATGTATAATTATAATAAAAAATCGAACCCATCAAGTGGTACTAGTAGAAAAGTGGATGATGTTCATCCTAAGAGACTTGGGTTCAATTGCTTTGTCTACAAGGCCTGTGTACTGTCAAAGGGTTAAGAATATATATGAACAGATACTACATTGTAATCACCTTTAAACTATTAAAAAATATTACAAACAAAAATCAATTGGTACAAAATATAAATGGAATCACAATTACAAATAAAACTAAAAAAATTTAATTTATGATTATATCAAATAGATAGTTAATAGAACATTTTATTTACTCAAAATTTGACATATATAAATTACAATATGTATAAATAAGATAAAGTTAGATAATTAGATTATATATAAATCATAATGAGGGCATGTAAAACTAGATTAAATTTTTTTATTAATATAATAAGTGGACCATCAACACCTTAATTGGAAGAATAAAAATAAATAAAAAGTTAAAACAATAATATATTGAAATTTGAAAGTGATGTCTCTCGAGCTGTTTTTTTTCGATTATTTCATACATAAGCAGTAAAAATAAAATCTTGTCACAAGTGTCAAAATTATAGTGCTTAGAGATTTAGTTTAGGGGTTTAAAATTTAGAGTTTTACTTATAATTTGGGGTTTAATGGATTTGTAATTTAAAACTTAAACTCCTAACCATATTACCCTAAACCTTAAAACCTAATATATATAAACCCTAAATTTTAATCACAAACTATAAATTTCAACCCCTCAGCTAAATCCCTAAATTCTAAAACTATGACACCGGTAAAAAAAATTATTCCCACCACCATTGTATTTAATATATATTTTTAATTTTTACTTTGTTTTGTAATTCTTATGAATGGTCGGTTCTCCCATTCCTTGAACAATTTGGTCTAGAGGTTTGCTTTCATATTTTTTAATGAAAAAAATAAAATTTTAATGTTTTTACCCCCAATCAATTAATTAAGAGTAAAGTACAATATTAGTAACTTAATTTTAGATTGTGTAACTTTAAAACATTTTAATTCTACCACTAAACTTTTAATTGTGCATTCATTTGGTCATTGTCAGAGAAAGAAATTAGGATCAAACATTGAGAGGGGTTAAAGACCAATAAAGTATTTAAATTTAAAAATTGGGAGGAGAAAACAGGGGTGAGTGTTTGATCAAGTCGAGTCGAGTCAAATTTTTTTGAGTTATTCTATTAACGCGTCATATTTTACAACTCAAGTTTTATTTGAATTTGTTTCGATTCGAGTCAAGTTTATGAAATTCGAGTCGAGTCGAGTTTTCGAGTTCCTATAAAAATTTAATTGTAATTATTTATCATGTTGTAGTACGTTTTGATTCCAATTTAAACGACTTTCTCTAATCATATAAGATATGCATATATATTTCTTCATATTTTTTCATATGTGGCATATATTTCTTTATATTTTTATACCGGTATATATATATATATATATCAGGAAACATTAAGGGGCTCAACTTGAACTAAAAAATCAATCCAGTGATTATTAAAAATTTAGAGTTATTCGAATTTTCATTTTACAACTCAAACTTTATTTGAATTTTTTTTAGCCAAGTTGAGTTTATGAAATTTCGAATCGAGTCAAGACGAGTTGAGTTTTTTTTACCTCGAGTTGAGTTAAAAAATTTAATTTTTTGAGTCAAGTCGAGTTTTGCTCACCCCTAGGAGAAAAATGTCTTATTTAACTAATATTAAAACTAAAAAAGACCTGAAAGACCATTATACCAAAAAATTGGAAAGGGCAACATCCCCTCCCACCCTTAGAGTGACTTTGTCCCTACTCACTAGGTCGTTTTTTTGCCCGAAAAAGTATGATTTATTAGAACACAAAATCATTCAGGCCCTAAGTCTAATTGTGTGCCTCGTTAAAAACTTTCTTAATCCTATATGGAGGAAAATAGTACAACACAATTAGACACAACAAAAATGAAGACGCAGAAACAAATCACCAGCAAAAACAAGCAAGCGCAACCAGCAAACAAAGCACAACCCAACCACCAAGCCCCAAGAACCAGAACAAATACACAGCAACACAAGCAACAAAAACACAAGACACACAACTTTCTCATTATGCACGATGCAGCCCCATGGACACATAGTTGACCCAAAAGCTAAACTCTAAAACGACAGAGATGCAAAGCCATAGCATGCACAAAGCACCCATGTCTCAAAGACATGCTTGGAAGAGGACAGAACAAACCACACCTTCCTTATCCAGAACGTCCACAAGAGAATTTGATTCACAAAAACATGGTGAAAACACACCATTGACAACAAACTACAGAGAGAATCAATTGAAACAAAGAAATCCCAAAGCCTCCATAGTCTGTATTGGCTATGTAAAATCCAACCAATTGTGATAGTTGAATCGGATTCAATTTCCACACACCAGTCAGCCCGCGCCGATTGTGACATCATAGATAAAACAAGCTCAATATCACGTAACCTTGCCACATTATAGAGTCCAAAACACCTAAAGGCTCCGAAAATAAAGCTAAAACTTTCCTGGTATCATCTTGCATAACATTACCTCAACTCGCTGGACTCGATTTACCTCGAGTGAAGCCATCGATGTTAAATTTTAAAATGCCACAAGAAGAGGGTTCCCAAAATACACCAATCTGAGGGCCTAGAGAATTACTCGAAACCAAGAACTTACTAGGACAACTCCACCAGCTTGCTTCGTTAACAATTCTAGCCTCCTTAGATGCCTTCACCAAAAAATGAGTGAAGTTTAATCAAGAAACAAATTTCCTCAAGCGGCATTCGTTTCTTATTAAAAACTAACTTATTCCTAGCAAGCCACAGGGACAAAAAGAGCGACGCCTCACTTGCTAGCCACCACTAGCATACCAAACCTAAGAAGGCACATAAACAATCTGAGGCCAAAAACACCGAAAGATCCATTGTCATAGCCAAACTCATGTCCCACCAACTCAAGAACCAATCTCAAACAGAACAAACCATGCTACACGAGAAGAGAATATGATCAACATCCTCCTTGACCATCTCGCACCAAACTCAAAGACCTTGATCCGAATTTAAAGCAATACCACGATTATGCAAAAATTAAAACATAGGTAAACGCCTTAACCAAATGAACCATAAAAAGGCTTGAACTTTTGGCGGAACAAGAAGTTTCCAAAGACTCCATCACCCACCTTGTCACAAAGTAACAAATTAGAGAGGGTGCAAACAAAAAACCAAAAAAGCGAATTCGGCTTCCATACAAACATATCTGGGACCCTAATTTGTGTCACCAATAGGGCCAACAAGGATTACAAATCCATAAGCTGACGATGCTCAAAAACTCGTAAATCACGACGAAAGAAAGCTAACCAACGATAATGAGAAAAGGAATTGGCAACAACATACTCACAAACCATAGCCAATTTGTTAACCACAATTGAAAAAAGTTACGAAAGAAGATCTTTTAAAGCTTTGTCATCACACTAAGGATCCAACCAAAAGAGCACCTTCTCACCATATCCCACTTTTCATAAGAAGCTCAACACTCCTACATGTGTAGCCACGCTCTCGCTTGAAGTAATTGAAATAATTTTCTTCAAAACAACCAAAAAATACCCTCTATGTGTTGTATTAAAATGCCACCATTGGACGTTTTCTCCATATTTGGCTACAGTCAAAGAACACCAAAGCGATGAGGGATAATTAGCATATCACAAAACCCACTTCAAAAGCAACGCCACATTCCTCGCACTAAGATCGAACACCCCAAGACCCCCAAGATGTCAGGGCCTGCACACCACCTCCCAACTAACACAGCTCATATTCCTCTACAATCCAACACCTCCTCAAAGGAACACACGTCGAATCTTGTCAATAGAGCTATGGCTCCCTTAAGAACCAAGAAGATGCCCATGTAGTATATAGGCAAAGAGGATAAACAGAGTTAACCAAGGTAATCCGAGCATCAAAATCACCATATGACGCAACAATTTGATGCTAACATGCGTTGATGTGAAAGCAAAAAAATATATATTTATTTTATAACATCGTCTTTTTCATCAAAATTAGGGTTTTTTACTCATTTCTATCTTTCATCAAAAATTGCAATTGGGTCGTTAAATCATTAACAACCATATGATGCGACAATTTGATGCTAACGTGCACTGATGTGAAAGGAAAAAGCTATTTTTTTATTTCATAACATCATCTTCTTCATCAAAATTAGGGGTTTTCACTCATTTCCATATTTCGTCGAAAATCACCATTTTATAGCATTTTTTGCTGCCACCCTAGGCACCGATGAATTTATCTCACTGTCTTCTATCGTTTTATAGGTTTAGATTTTCTCAAAATCTCTTTTAAACGCACATAATTAAACATAGAAAATTTCACCATTTTTTGGGATTTGAGGGTCTTTCTTGGATGTAAGGGGTTTGAGTGTTAAAAATCCAAGTAGTGATAAACATTCTTTTCGAGAAGATGAACAACATACATTGAAACTAGTCTCATTGAACGATCCTCAGAGGAGATTAGAGCTAGGGATGGCCATGGGTCGGGTTTTTGGTCAATCTGCACCTGGCCCGAAAATGTAGCACCTCTACCCTAACCCGACCCAGCCCAACCCGATATTTCATGATGTTTCACCTTACCTGAATCGACCCAAATTTTAGAGTGAAAACCTGTACCCGACTTGATATAAATAAAATGTTTTTTTTTCATTTTTATTCGTTAAAATAGGGAGTTCATTAAAAAATACAAATAGAGATGGGGCATTATAATATTTATTCCATTTTTATTAAACAAAATAAGGAGATAATTAAAATATATATAAAGAGAGAGAGAGAGAGGGAGGCGTTATAACAATTATACCTAAATATTTAGAATAAAATTAAACTATTATTTCAAGTATTTTTCAC
Source organism: Hibiscus mutabilis (assembly GCA_019671005.1). NCBI lineage: Eukaryota > Viridiplantae > Streptophyta > Magnoliopsida > Malvales > Malvaceae > Hibiscus > Hibiscus mutabilis. Next base: position 19,668,687 of record CM033728.1, on the reverse strand, counting down.
CTTAAAACTCAAACTTGACACTATCCTAAAAAACTCAACCGAACCTAAAATTTTCTTTACAAAACCCAACCCTATAGGGCCGGGTTGGAACTCGTCGGGTCTGGATCAAATGACCATCCCTAATCAGAGCATTAGAACATCAAACTTTTATATGAATTTTTATTGGTTTGAGGGAGTTTCGTGAAAAGTCAATTTGAGAAGAAAATTGATAGGTAAAATGTGTACGTTTTGGTACCGATCTTGCTGAAAAATAGCTATCATTGAAGAGAGACTATTGATTTGCAAAGACCATCAAAGGAGTTGATGATTTCTGAAAAACAGGGAAGAAACAACCACTTCATAACTCTATTAACAATTTAATGACCTAATGACAAAATCAATACACAATTAAAAGTTTAAATACAAAATTAAAATGTTTTAAAATTTAATGACCAAATCAATATAAACTCTAAAGTTAACGAAACACAGTTTTACTTTTTCAAAAAAAAAATAATAATGAGAGTAAAAATCCAGGTAAACCCTTTTTGAGTGAAAATTGAAATTGTGCCGTATTTAAAACTTGTAAAAATTTAATCGAAATCAAATTAAATAGTAACCTTTAAATTTATTTGACCTTAATAATTTTCATTAATTTAAATTGATTTTGGTTCATCCATTTTTAAAATTTCAAAATATGGACCAAGTATATTTGGCGGGTTGGCCAAGCTACTCATTTTTGTTCCCTCATATTTTCTTAGGTCTGGGTTCTAGACCCACTAAGAGCACATCTTCATTCTCCTAGAGTTTTCCTCCCCCTCTCCTCTAAGTAGATTAGAATTAGAATTACCACTAGACCAAACTTAGTATATAGTGGCATTTTTAGCGGCGTTTTTAGAGTAAGCACTATTAGCGGCGTTTTAATACAAAACGCCACAAATGACAAAAATTATGGCGTTTGTTTAGAAAACACCACAACAGGTCGTACTTTTAATGGCATTTTTTAAAAAAAACCCGCAAATATATAGGTTTTAGTGACGTTTGTGAGTAAAACGCCGCAAATGTATAATTTTTAAATAAACTCAGCGTTTCATTTAAGAGATATTCCCCTCATTCTCCTTCACTCTCCCTCACCCGATCCCCAAACCAACCCCACAATCCCTAGCTTTCCTCCATCGTCGACCTCAATCCCTCCGCCAAATCAAACCCACAATTCGGGCCTGAGCGCCCTTTCTCAAATTGTCGACTATTCTAATTTCCCCACCCCCTCAGTTTTCAGCCTGCTCATTTTGTTTTAGTTGCTAAGTTTGTTTGTCTCTCAAGATTCAGAATTTTAACGATCTCACTCTTTCGAGGAAAACCCAGACTGAAAATCCCGGGTTTGGTTCCAGGTATGTCCTTTTCCTCATTCGATTATGTTGTTTTTCTTGGAAAGGAACGGGCTCTTCTTTGTGTTTCTGAATGTTTAATTCAATGGTTCTCATTTTGGTTTTTTTCAAGTGTTTCATGAATAGCTATGACAAAGCTTGCATAAAGTTGTTAAATTAAAATGGATTTAAACTGTTTCGGAAAGGAATGAGCTTTTCTTTGTGTTTCTTTGCATAAAGTTGTTGAATTGAAATGGTTTTGAGGGTTCGTTCAATGGGAAGCACCGGTGAGGCTGAGCGAAAATGGCGTCACTTTAGCTCCATATCGCCCACTGATGTTGCCTCAAAGAAGCAGCCATTCTCGCCAATTTCTAAGGAGAAGAAGGTAAGGTCTTAATTGCTCCGTTTTTTGGTTTCTGATTTTAATTATTCAGTGGAATAGTTATACTTGTCATGTTTATTGTTATTGTCTTAAATTTCAATTTGGTATGCTAAGCCATTGAAGTTGTTGCTGTTTCGTGTTCTTGGTTAATTTGTAAAATAATTGTTGTCTGGTCCATAGATAACATCATTAGCGCTGATGAAAGATTCAGAGAGGCTGGACTTGCTGAAAGAAATTGGTGGTACTCGAGTTTATGAAGAGAGACGTCGAAAGCTTGAATAATTTTTCTTTTTAAATAATAGAATGGCTCTGATCTCCAAACAATATTTATATGGTTGGTGTTCTTTCTTTTATTGTATTATTTCTGATGATTTATAGGATAGCATTCTTTATCAGAAACAAGGTCGCTACTCAGTTTTCTGGTAAAGCTGCTCATGATAAATGGCTTCAAAAGGAAATTGAGGATTTGGAAAAAGTTCTTTTTATTCAAATTCATTGCAGGTTTGTTTCAACATTGGTTTGGAGATCTTATATTGGTCGCTGTTAGAAAATTCTCTTGGGTGGACACATCATTCATACTTTTTGATAAATGACCAAAGAACTTGAATAAATCGAGTATTTAAAAAATACACCTAATTTTTTATCCCCATTTTAATTTATTGATTTTTTTTATAGTTCTAATTATTTCATATAATGATGCCATATTTGTATTTGTATTGTTTTGTCTCAAGTTATGGTAAATATAGCCTAAATAATGCACTAATTGGCTTGACTATGCAATCTGATGTTGTCATCCCGCAGAGAGTATTTTATTCGGAAAAGAGTTTGGTTGTTATATTTCTGTGTGGCATGGTTAATTAATAGCATTTCACTTCCATCATTTGATTTTGCTCATGAATATCTTAGAAGGGAACTCAGCACTGGTGCTTCTGTAAGTACAAAAGACAATTAATATTCAGATGGGGTATGGGTTATAAACAGTTATCACTGCGACATCAGTTTTAAATAATATGAATTCTTTATTACCAATTGTTTACCAAGTTTAGTTTGTACCAAGTCTCGTGAAGTTGTAGTTTGGTTCATATTTTGCTTGACTCTCCAAGAAAGAAATCTATCTATACTTTGTTTCCTTTGATGAGAACTTGTAAATTCCTTTGTTTTACATGCTTCTTTGTTTTAGCTTGCTTTTTTGCTAGAAATAGTTTTTATTATCATTTTCTTTATGAAATGTGTCGATTGAGCGTTTCATTGATAAAATTTAGGTTGCAAAGGAAGGTGGTGAGAAAAGAAAATCCATGTATGCTAAAGTAAGTTTTTGGTATTCAATTATTTTAATCACAATTTATTTATTCATTAGAAATTAGTGTAGTAATAGATTATGATAATGTGTTTTGATCTCGTTAGGGGAAGAAGTGTTACATTCATAAAGCTGTTGAGCTCAAGATAGAGTATGAGAAGGCTTTGGAGGAGACAGTATAAGTGGATCGGGGAAGGGAGACTTAGGAACGCCGTACCCACTTGCTTTGTACTGATACGTCCTTTTATCTCCCAGGATTTCAGCAAATTCCAGTAGCCTCTCACCGTACCAGTACAGGCTTAGTCGTACCGATATGAGCAAGGCTGTATCGATACCAAGTATCGTGTATCGGTACCTAGTGTAATAAATGCCAACGACTCTTTCTATTTAAAGCAGATACCGATACCGAAGGTCGCGTACTGATATGAACGTCAATGGCAAAGACCCAGAGAAGTACCCAGGTGGCCCCATTACTCGAGCAAGGGCCAAGGGGTTCCAAGCAGCCATGAAAAATATGTTTACATCAAGCTTGGGACGTGAGAAAGAAGAAATAATAAGGGAGGAACACTTTACTTTGCTTATGCATGAATTTGCATGAGTATTTAAAGTTTGCATAACATTCATTGCATTCAATAAACATGTTGTTCATTAAAGCATGCGTTGCATTTAAACATGTAGTTCATTTAGTTATACACTTCATTTAACTAAGTAGTTCATTGATTAAACTAGTTCATTCAAGATTATTAGTTCATTGAATAAAGTTAGTTCATTAATTAAACTAGTTCATTCATCAAACTAGCTCATTTATTAAACTAACTCTTAATTGTTTACATGCATGTTTTCAATTAAAGATTGAATAAAGTTTACCTTTGTGTCTAGGTGCATGAGGGAAGATGAACGGTTTTACGGATGCAAGAATATCGCAGAATGTCTTCCACCGGATGCGTCTGAGACGTGTTTGGATCCAGAAATCAATTGGACGTTATTCCTCCATCTCTTAGCTTTCCAATGCCTTTTGAATCACCTCAATCCGATATCGGGAGCTTGAGATACGAATGATTTATCAAGACAAGTGCAGGCTGAAATTTTTATTACGGGAATTTTATGCATGGATGATTTGAATGAATTTGAGCCAAGGAAGAGTTCTTTCATCTTCTACCAAGAGACAAGCAATTGACGGCCATCTTAATTCAGCAAATTCAAGGCATTCAAGGTTGATGTTATCACCATTCAAGTGGGGGTTTCAAAATTCATTAAGGAGACATGAAATGAAGGCTGGATGAAACTCACCTTTTATGACATTCAAGTCATATTAATCAGCTTGGAAGATGAAGAGTTGCACTTAAACTGGACAGCAAGGATGTCTACATTCATCCTTGTCCACATTCATCCCCTTTCTCTTCATATGATAGCAAAACAAGGCAGCCCAAGAGTCCTTCTTAATTTGGACGAAAATATGACTAAATTCAACCTCAATTTGTCTAAACTAATCAGCTTTGAAGATGAGAAGAAAGGACAAAGCATTCATGTGTATTCAAGTGCATGAGCATTCATCTTTCTTGTAACACCTTTTCATATTCTGCCTACTTCTACTATAAATAGGCATCTTTAGGATCATTGTAAGACACACTTTGAATATATAAAACATCTTTGAAAGATTGCTTTCATTCTTGTTCTCTTGTGGAACTTTATCGGCTTCAAGTTAGTCTTGTAGTCTTCATCCATTTCCCTTTTGTTATAGCGTTGGTTCCTAGCTCATCTATAGCTAGTGGGTCACGTTCCATATCCTACCACTTCATTTCCACTTTATTATATTGCTGGTTCCTAACTCTTTATAGTTAGGGGGTCACAATCCATCCTTTGAATTTCTTCATCTTAACGCCAACACCCCATCATCTTCACCTACATTTTCATCTTTTATTTTTTTTTCTTCCATAATCACAACTATCACTCTTCCTACACCCCTTCTACATATCTTTCATCCCATTATTTCTATTTCTTATTTATCTATTTCTACTTACATTGTTGTTTGAGTAATTTGAGAATACATTCAAAGCATCGCAGAGTTCTTACTAGAATCACGATCGGGCATTCACATATATGATTCAAAACTCATAGTCGAGATCATATCATTTGGTATCGAGCCTAGACGATTGGGTAAGCGTATTATTTTTTCTCTCCGGGTTAGTAAAAAAAAATCAAAGAAAAAAATCAAAAAAAATCTTAAAGAGGGAGGGAGCAAGTCTATTCTTGTTTAAAAAAAATTACAATACATCATTTCTTATTCTTTGAATTACAAATTCCTTTACCTATTTTTAGTAATTCTTTCTTTTTGAAGCCATTATCCTTTTATTATTCATCATTCTCCTACCAAGCTAGAATTGTTTCAGTTAAGTCCACGAGACACTTGTAAGCCTTGAGGAAGTTCCCAAAAGGACTTGAAAATAAAGCACGAGTGGTAAAAGGCATGAGTGTGCATTAAGGGGAAAAGCCTAACCCGAGTGAAACACGAGTGTGAGTGCATTTTCTTTGGAGTGGAAAGGTGAGATTTTGTGTTAGTAAGGTTTAATTTCTTTTGTTTCTTTATCTAACATGTCACAAAGATCTGGTCATAGTGGTGAAGGAGTTCCCAATTTGCAAAATCAGGCTATGCTTCAAGCAATGGCCAAAATGATCCAAGAGCAATTGGAGCCCCTAATTGAACGAATAGACCAGACTTGAAATTTCACAAGCTAATCGGGGTAATGAGGAGTATCTGAAGAAGTTGAAGTAGATGATGTGCAAGATCAAGTATCCCAACATAGCATGGTACAACAAGGCCGAGAGAGCTCGACCACGAGTAGCGATAATCTCAAAGAACATCAAGATTACCATTCCTCCTTTTCAAGGAAGAACGGATCCCAAACCTATCTTGCATGGGAAAAGAAGGTTGAGCACATTTTTGAGTGCCATAACTATTCGAGCTTAAAAAGGTAAAACTCACGCCATTGAGTTTACGGATTATGCACTAATATGGTGGGATCAATTGACATCAAGTAGGAGACGCAATGGAGAACATCCTATCACTACATGGGATGAAATGAAAGCGTTGATGCGAAGGCGATTCATTCCAACCCACTACCATCGAGAGTTATTCAACCGTCTTCAAAATCTTTCACAAGGTAACCAAGTGTTGAAGATTACTACAAAGAGATGGAGGTGTCCATGATTCGAGCCAACATCGACGAGGATCGAGAAGCCACAATGGCAAGATTCCTAGCGGGACTAAATCCGGACATTGCGAACGTGGTCGAAAGTTGCAACATTATGTGGAGATGGAAGACATGGTGCATATGGCCATGAAAGTGGAAAAACAGCTCAAAAGAAAGGGTGCCACACGATCTTATGGGAGTTCAACATCAAAATGGGGGCAAAGTTCATACAAGAAGACTCCTCCAATACCGTCCCACGAAAAAGGAGGACCACCGAAAGGAAGTAAGCCCATTGCCGAAACCAGCAAGGGTAAGACTACCGCTACTCCAAATCGTTCCCGTGACATACAATGTTTTAAGTGTTTGGGGCGTGGACACATTGCAAGCCAATGTCCGAACCGCAACACCATGCTTCTTCGAGATGATGGAGAAGTTGAATCGGAACAAGAAGAGGATGAGAATGAAGATGTTGCCATCGAAGAAGAAGAATTAGAGTATGGCGTGGAAGGAGAGGTTCTTGTTGTCAAAAGAAGCCTAAACGTACAATTATTTGGAGGAAATGAACAACGAGAAAATATCTTCCATACTCGTTGCCATGTTGGAGGAAAGGTATGCTTTGTTATTATTGATGGTGGTAGTTGCACTAATGTTGCTAGTACCTTAATGGTAGATACACTTGGCTTGGCAACAACAAAGCATCCACAACCTTATAAGCTACAATGGCTCAACGATGGAGGAGAACTCAAGGTGACCAAACAAGTTCGAATTGTTTTCTCTATAGGGAAGTACAAAGACGAGGTATTATGCGATGTCGTTCCAATGCACGCAAGCCATTTATTACTTGGAAGGCCTTGGCAATTTGATAGGCGAGTGATCCATGACGGGTATACCAACCGGTATCGTTCACCCATGAAACAAAGAAGATCACTTTAGCCCCACTTTCTCCAAAACAAATACATGAAGACCAAATTTTATTGAGAGGAAAAAATTGAAAAAGCCAAAGAGAGAGAGACCAAAATGGAGGTAAAAGCAAAGGAGTGTGATCAAAATGAGGAAGGAAAATCAGCATTCTTTCTAAAGAGAGAGTTGAAAAGAGTTTAATGACATGACAAAGGAAGCACTTGTGCTCATGTACAAGGAAAATTTCTTGAATACTAACTACCTTGATCAAAATTTGCCTCGCTTTTGTTGTGTCTTTATTGCAGGAGTTTGATGACCTATTTCGGAGGAAATACCAAGTGGGCTGCCACCTATTCGTGGCATAGAACATCAAATAGACTTTGTTCCGAGCCGTCATTCCAAACCGACCAGCGTGCATCAAGCAACCCAGAAGAAACTAAGGAGTTGCAAAGGCAAGTATCTGAGTTGATGTCAAAAGGCTACGTGAGGGAAAGCCTTAGCCCATGTGCCGTGCCGGTTCTACTTGTGCCAAAGAAGGATGGAACTTGGCGCATGTGTGTGGATCGCCGAGCGGTAAACAAAATTACGGTAAAGTATCGTCACCCTATTCCTCGCTTAGATGACATGTTAGATGAGCTTAGTGGTTCTAACCTCTTTTCCAAGATTGATCTTAAAAGTGGTTACCACCAAATACGAATGCGGGAAGGTGATGAGTGGAAGACAAACATTCAAAACTAAGCAAGGCCTTTATGAGTGGTTGGTTATGCCTTTTGGCTTAACTAATGCTCCAAGCACGTTTATGAGGTTAATGAATCATGTTCTTAGGCCATTCTTGGGTAAGTTTTGTGTGGTTTACTTTGATGACATTCTAATCTATAGTAAAACCATGGAAGAACATGTTCAACATTTAAGGTCAGTTTTGCTAGTTTTGAGGAAGGAAAAACTGTTTGCTAACTTACAAAAATGTACATTTTGTGTCTTGTGAGGTTGTTTTCCTAGGTTTCGTTGTGAGTTCTCAAGGCTTGGAGGTGGACAAAGAGAAGGTTAAAGCCATTGAAGAGTGGCCACGACCAGCAAGCATTTCTCAAGTTAGGAGCTTCCATGGACTTGCAAGTTTTTATCGAAGATTCGTCCCCAACTTCAAGACCATAGCCGCCCCACTAACAAGTGTTATTAAGAAGAATTCTAAATTCTTTTGGGGAAGATCAAGAGAAGTCCTTTAATAGCATTAAAGATTGTTTAATACATGCCCCTTTACTTGCTCTACCTGATTTTAATCTAACTTTTGAAATTGAATGTGATGCATCGTGTAGGAATTGGAGCAGTTTTGTCTCAAGGTGGACGCCCTATAGCCTATTTGGTGAAAAATTAAGTGGAGCTACGCTTAATTACCCTACCTATGACAAGGAGATGTATGCTCTTGTGAGGGCAATGGAAACATGGCAACATTACCTTTGGCCTAAGGAGTTCATCATTCACACCGATCATGAGGCATTGAAACATATCCGGGGGCAGCATAAACTCAACAAAAGGCATGCCAAATGGGTGGAGTTTCTTGAAACTTTCCCATATGTTATCAAGTACAAGAAAGGTAAGGAGAATATAGTTGCCGATGCATTGTCACGGAGGTATATTCTTTTAAACACTTTGGAATCTAAGTTATTGGGTTTTGTTTTTATTAAAGACTTATATGTCTCGACTGATTTTGGAGAGATTTACAAAGCTTGTGAGAAAAGGTCAATTGAAAAATACTATAAGCATGATGGTTTCCTATTTAAGGAAGGAAGACTATGCATCCCTCAAGGTTCCATGCGTGAATTGCTAACTAAGGAAGCTCATGGAGGAGGATTAATGGGACATTTTGGGATAGCAAAGACTTTGGCTATACTTCAAGAGCACCTATATTGGCCTAAAATGAAACGAGATGTGGAGAGGTTGTGTGAGCGATGCATCACTTGGGGAAGGCCAAATCTAAAGTCATGCCACATGGACTTTACACACCACTACCCATACCGGAAGCACCATGGATGGATATTTCAATGGATTTTGTGCTAGGGCTTCCACGTACCAAGAATAACAAAGATTCCATCTTTGTAGTTGTGAATAGATTCTCCAAAATGGCTCATTTCATTCCCCCGTAACAAAACTAATGATGCCTCACATATTGCTACTTTGTTTTTCAGTGGAAATCTTAAGGTTACATGGCATACCAAGAACTATTGTGTCCGATCGGGATGTGAAGTTCTTAAGTCACTTTTGGAGAGCCCTATGGAGTAAGATTGGTACTAAGTTACTATTCTCCACCACTTGCCACCCTCAAACGGATGGCCAAACTGAAGTGGTGAACCGAGTACTTTCTATGTTACTTGATCCATCATTAGGAAGAATTTGAAAACATGGGAGGAGAGTTTACCACATGTGGAGTTTGCATACAACCGTTTGATCCATAGTACTACAGGCGCACGCCTTTTGAAGTGGTGTATGGATTCAATCCATTAACACCGATAGACTTGTTACCATTACCCGCTGATCAAATTGTGAATAAAGATGGACTTAATAAAGCTGAATTTGTTAAGAAGCTTCATCAACAAGTCGGGAGAACATTGAAAAACGAACCAAGCAATATGAGCAGCAAGCAAATAAGGGTTGTGGCGAATTTCCTTTGAGCGAGGGATTGGGTGTGGCTGCACATGAGGAAAGAAAGGTTCGGCTCAACGAAAGTCCAAATTAATGCCTCGGGAGATGGACCATTCCAAATAGTCAAGAAGATCAATGACAATGCCTATCAATTAGATCTTCCGGGTGAGTTTAATGTTAGTGCAACCTTCAATGTTGCTGACCTATCTCCTTATGATGTAGATGACGATTTGGAGACAAATCGCCTTAAAGAGGGAGGGACTGATATGAACGTCAATGGCAAAGACCAGAGAAGTACCCCGGTGGCCCCATTACTCGAGCAAGGGCCAAGGGGTTCCAAGCGACCATGGAAAATATGTTTACATCAAGCTTGGGACGTGAGAAAGAAGAATAATAAAGGAGGAACACTTTACTTTGCTTATGCATGAATTTGCATGAGTATTTAAAGTTTGCATAACATTCATTGCATTCAATAAACATGTTGTTCATTAAAGCATGCGTTGCATTTAAACATGTAGTTCATTTAGTTATACACTTCATTTAACTAAGTAGTTCATTGATTAAACTAGTTCATTCAAGATTATTAGTTCATTGAATAAAGTTAGTTCATTAATTAAACTAGTTCATTCATCAAACTAGCTCATTTATTAAACTAACTCTTAATTGTTTACATGCATGTTTTCAATTAAAGATTGAATAAAGTTTACCTTTGTGTCTAGGTGCATGAGGAAGATGAACGGTTTTACGGATGCAAGAATATCAGCAGAATGTCTTCCAATTCTGGATGCGATACAGACGTGTTTGGATCCAGAAATCAATTGGACGTTATTCCTCCATCTCTTAGCTTTCCAATGCCTTTTGAATCACCTCAATCCGATATCGGGAGCTTGAGATACGAATGATTTATCAAGACAGTGCAGGCTGAAATTTTTATTACGGGAATTTTATGCATGGATGATTTGAATGAATTTGAGCCAAGGAAGAGTTCTTTCATCTTCTACCAAGAGACAAGCAATTGATGGCCATCTTAATTCAGCAAATTCAAGGCATTCAAGGTTGATGTTATCACCATTCAAGTGGGGGTTTCAAAATTCATTGAGGAGACATGAAATGAAGGCTGGATGAAACTCACCTTTTTATGACATTCAAGTCATATTAATCAGCTTGGAAGATGAAGAGTTGCACTTAAACTGGACAGCAAGGATGTCTACATTCATCCTTGTCCACATTCATCCCCTTTCTCTTCATATGATAGCAAAACAAGGCAGCCCAAGAGTCCTTCTTAATTTGGACGAAAATATGACTAAATTCAACCTCAATTTGTCTAAACTAATCAGCTTTGAAGATGAGAAGAAAGGACAAAGCATTCATGTGTATTCAAGTGCATGAGCATTCATCTTTCTTGTAACACCTTTTCATATTCTGCCTACTTCTACTATAAATAGGCATCTTTAGGATCATTGTAAGACACACTTTGAATATATAAAACATCTTTGAAAGATTGCTTTCATTCTTGTTCTCTTGTGGAACTTTATCGGCTTCAAGTTAGTCTTGTAGTCTTCATCCATTTCCCTTTTGTTATAGCGTTGGTTCCTAGCTCATCTATAGCTAGTGGGTCACGTTCCATATCCTACCACTTCATTTCCACTTTATTATATTGCTGGTTCCTAACTCTTTATAGTTAGGGGGTCACAATCCATCCTTTGAATTTCTTCATCTTAACGCCAACACCCCATCATCTTCACCTACATTTTCATCTTTTATTTTTTTTTCTTCCATAATCACAACTATCACTCTTCCTACACCCCTTCTACATATCTTTCATCCCATTATTTCTATTTCTTATTTATCTATTTCTACTTACATTGTTGTTTGAGTAATTTCAGAATACATTCAAAGCACTGCAGAGTTCTTACTAGAATCACGATCGGGCATTCACATATATGATTCAAAACTCATAGTCGAGATCATATCACGTACCAATATCGACGAGTCCAGAACTGTATTTGTGGCTGGAATTAAAGTCTCCAACAGCTCTAACCAACCCCTAACGGCTAGTAACGGTCAAGAACTCCTTAAATAGTTTAAAAGCAAGCTTCAAGCAGCCATGAAACAACAAGAAACATATTGCCAACATTCTTTGTTTAGAGAAATTGTTTTGGAGCTTAAATTGTCATATTCCTTGTAGAAAACACTAGTGAACTAAATTGTCACATTAGCTCAAGTGTTAGGATTTTGGGTGAGAGCTAAATTGTGCAAACTCTTTGCCTTGTGAGGTTTTTATAGTTTGCTAAATTTGTATTCTCTTTGAGAGGGATTGTTCTCAAAGCTTTGGAGTATAAGCTTTGAGGGTTGTAAATGTTATTTCCTTGAGCCTAGAAAAAGGAAAGACCAAATTAGTGAATTTGTGGAAAATCCTTAATGTGGATAGCTAAGGTAGTGGAGGTAGACTTGGTTTAAAAGTCGAACCAATATAAATCTTTGTGTAATTTTTATTTTTGGATTGCTTTGACCACAATCACTCAAAGGCCAATTCACTCCCTCTTGGCGAATCCGGTTGATCGATTTGAGCCCAACAAATTAGGATTTGTCAAAAAAAAAATAAAGATTTCTAAAGTAACCTATTTCCACATTTTTAGTTATCCCCCCTCTAGATCCTAAAAATATTCAAGATTATGCCAAGGGAGCCTAATTGTAATTATGTTAGTTGACGGTAGCTTAAATCTTTCAAAATTTGACTGGGAATTATTCTGATCCAAGTAATGTTATATTTTTTTTTTATTTTTTTTAATTTTTTGATATTTGATTTCCATGTGATGAATCAATTGGTAAGCATTATTGTTGCAGAGTTTTGTGATGGGAAAAGGAAATCTTGAAAACCAAGAATGAATGAAGTTGCTTCACGACTCAGCAAAACTAAAGTTTTGAGTATAGTTGAAGCCATATTAAGTAGAGATGGAGAAACATAAATAGACTGAAAATTTTAGGTTTTTGAATATAACAATCAACAAATTATTGAATATAACAAATTTTTATCCATAAAATTTTCAATTTTTCATATATAACAAGTAAAAATATTGAATATAACAAGATTTATATCTATAAAAAAATTTGAATCTTCGGATATCGAATAATCGGATATCCGATCCGAATGTAAAATAGCGATTCGTATCCGATCCGAATTATTCAAAAAATAAAAAATGAATCGGATATTCGAAATTTCGGACCGGATAAACGGATCGGATCAAATTGATCGGATTTTTTGCATACCCCTAAGTGGAGGTTCATTAGTCATTTATTTATAAATTGATCTTTAAATTGATTGGTTGATGTGGTGTTTTTTTTTTGTTTTTTTTAACAATTTTTATCTAATGGACGGGAAGGAAATTTGCTTTTAATGGGTTTCGAACCCATAAATTAGGGGAGAGGGGAGAGTCTCAACTAAGAGCTTTAACCACTGATTCTAAAAATTGTTGACTTTTATTTGTTAATGATTTTATTAACATATTTTTTGCATTTCAATTAAATTATATAGTTTAATCTTACCGTCTACGATGATAAAAAAATATCATCGTCCATTCAAAACGGAGTCTTAAACCTTTAATCTTTTAGAACCTAATTAAAGAATATGCCAATCATGTCCATATCAATTAATTAATACATTTAATACTTAATTAATATCAAAATTACATATTCAATATCTAATACTTATTTTTTAAGAATGTTAGTACCTACAAATACCTACCATCACGTGTCAAAGCCACATAAATTTTAGCGAACAAAACAAGGTCGTGAACAACATTGCACAAAGCGATCACATAACATCTCACGTGATCGCTGCGCACAGGCGACCATCCACGATCCATCTGTAGCGACTAATTTTTCTGCCACTACAAAAAATTAAGAAATCATATATGGGGGTTTTCCCGCTTTTATTAAAAATTATTTAAAAAAGGGAATTATAGGAAAACTCGTATTTTAAAAACATGGAGTCGCCACCGGCCACTTTGGTAGGCCGGACACTGTAAAAACAAAACCAGAGATTCAAAAACTTGGGTTCGGGAGTCGGTTACGTACGGGGAAGGGTTATCACCCCCGTTACACCCAAAATTGGTACATAAGGGTTCGTATCGTAATTATTAAGAAAATTCAAAATTTAATTTAATAATTATTTCCTAAAATGCATGTACACGTAATAATATTAAATTTGCCTTGATATCCGCAGTACCAAAGGAGATGACACCCAGAGACCCGGATGACACTCCCACTAGAATACTGGAATAAGATGCCTATCACTATATGTAACAAGTATAAACATGACCAAATATGAAATAAAATACATGAATATTAACAAAAATAAATAATATAAAAACAATCAAAGCAATACATATCGAACAAAATGCTACAAAAGAGGATTAAAATAAATATTCACATATAAATGTATAAAACACATAAAGCAACCATGAATAATATGTATCGAACAAATAAATCAACATACAAACAAACACAGAAAAATATAAATAATATATCGAATATATATAAAACATTTAAAAAATATACAAAATAAAGGACATATTAAATGCAATAAAAAGGTTGGGGACAAGAAAAAAATTACCTTTTTAAAAGTAGTAAAATTAAAAGAAAGAAGGACCCAGTTGAAAACGGTAAAAAGAAAAAGGGACTAAAGCCGTATTTTCCCTTTTAAAATAATTAAATGAAATTTTGGGACATAATTGTAAACCGGTGAAAGCATATGAGGACTAGTTGGGTAATTTACCCATGCGGAAGGTCAAAACTGAGAAGCAAAATGGGGCAGAGGGATTTATGGGGTAATTTAACCATTAAAAACTGGTTTAATTTAGTTAGGGATGAAATTGAAAACTTTACAAAACATTTAGGGACCTAATTGAAAACATTAAAAAACATGTAGGGACCATAGAGAGGATTACTCCCTGCAAAAGGGGTGTGAGCATAATTATTTAAGGGCAGAGGGATTTATGTGGGTATTTACCCATTTTTGTTTTAAAATCGAGTATAAAACAAGGTTACCAGCCCAAAAATCAAACATTTTCTCTTTTTTTGAAACTTTCTCAAAAAATTCTGTAAATCCTCTGAAAAGAGGATGAACACCTCCTTTCAATTCCAGAAACCAGCATGGGCCACCGTTCTGGTCACCACCAAACGCCACCGGCCGCCATTTACTAGCGCCGGTAAAACCCTAATACCAAACCCTTTTTTGATTTAAAAGCTAAAAACTTCTTTATTTTCTAGAAATCTAAACCGCAATTCCATTTTTTTATAAAACTGAAACTATTTCTTTAGAAACAAAGCTCCCCTTTTGTTTTTTAAAATCATATCTTTAAATCTATAACGATGGAAGAAAGGGAAAGATAAAGGGGTATGTTTGAATGGTGCCGATCATTGGTGACACCAACTTCGGCCACCATGCAAGGCGGCGGTTTAAAACCCCAAAAGGTATAACCTTTCCCCTTTACTTTTTATTTTTTATTTTCTTTTAAGTTCAATATGCATGCAAAGTAAAAAAAATGAGTTATACCTTATAAAATCTTTTTCTTGTATTTCCTTTGAATCTCTGTATATTGGGTTGAGATTATTACATATATATTCGATTTTTACATCAGATTTGTGTTTGTTTACAAAAATAAGTAAACATTAAATGAAATCCGTGTTGTTGATGCTTGATTTTGACTGATATCCTCATTTTTATGATTTCTGGCATGTCTGAGTTGATGAGGGGATCGTGCGACGGCAGCAAAATGTCTGGCGGTGAAGCTACGTGGATGGGGGCCGGTGAAGATGAAGAGACTATCGGTCAAATTTATTTCGGGTCGTTGGATCTGATCCAACGGCTGAGATTCCTCAAAGATGGACGACTCTGATACAATCTGGGGAGCTAATGTGGCATCCCATGATCTTGCAACATGACGCGTGGGTATTTGAAGGGTTTGCTCATGTGAGGAGAATGGCCCGGGCATGTGATACACACGGCCAGCTGGAGGGTTTCATCTTGTTAATCAGGACCGTTGGATCTGGCTTGATCCAACGGTTGTCCTTCGGCTGCGCATAGAAGATGAGATGATATCAAATTAGGGTAAATTGAGTTCTAGGATTTTAATTATTTGGGTTTGGCCGTTTGCGCCTATGTAATTAATATTTTGGGTTTGTAATTGTACTTAGGATATTTAATAATCTAAATGGTTTCTAACTATTTATCTGATCTGTTTTTTAATTATAACCTAATAATAATAATAGCAACAATAATAATTATTAATAATAATAACAATGACATTAATTAATTAATTAATACACATAATATTAATATACATGCAACATACGTACAAAATACATACAAATACCATACATGCACATACAATAAATAATTATTGATAAACATGGACATATATATACATACAATGATAGTAAATATATATACACATTCTAACACATAGAAGCATACATACGATATACACATATATAATCTGCACACATACAATATAACGCATGCATATATTACTACATAAGATAATACATGCAATACATAAATAACAAGCATATATTAACACATACATATTAACATATACACGTATACTAATGCACATACAATAATACAATATATATACATACAAAACTATTAAGCACCAATAATAACAATACATACATATATTTGATGACATAATAATAGTTATAATTAATAATATTAATATATAATATTATACAACCCGGACAAAATGAGTGATTACAGCTGCCCCTCTTTGCTTGTTCTTGTGAAACGAGAACAAAGCAAAGATCAAAAGTACTTATTTTTGTCTTACTTCTCTGTCCTTGGCTTCGAAATCACGGGTTCTTCTAGAACTTTTCGCTCCTCCTTGGCCAACTCTTCAAGCTTCAATCTCTTCAATCGATTTGTACTCGTCTTGACATAGAGAAAAACTTAGCATCATGCCCAAGGTCTTGCTGATGGCCCAAAGGACTTACTAAATGGATTTACGCCAAAATGGCTACCAAAATCCCTTAAAATGATGCCCCAATTTTTACCAGTATTGACATCAAAATAAGGTTAGAACCATGCCTAGAGGTCTTACTGATGGCCCGGAAGACTTAAGAAATAGATTCACGCCAAAATGGCTACCAAAATCCCTTAAAATGATGCCCTGGTTTTTACCAGTCTTGACATCAAAATAAGGTTAACATCATGCTCAGAGGTCTTACAGATAGCCCAAAGGACTTAATAAATGGATTCACAACAAAATGGCTACCAAAATCTCTTAAAATGACGCACCGATTTCTACTAGTCTTGACATTAAAATAAGGTTATCATCATGCCCAAAAGACTTATAGATGGCCCGAGGGACTTAAGAAATGGATTCACGCTAAAATGGCTACCAAAATCCCTTAAAATGATACTTTGGTTTTTACTAGTCTTGACATGAAAATAAGGTTAGCATTATTCTCGGAGGACTTACAGATGGCCAGATGACTTAAGAACTGGATTCACGCCAAAATGGCTACCAAAATCCCTTAAAATGTTGCCCCGATTTCTACCAATCTTGACATCAAAATAAGGTTAGCATCATGCCCATAGGTCTTACAGGTGGCCCGAAGGACTTAATTAATGTATTCACGCCAAAATGGCTACCAAGATCCCTTAAAATGATGCCCCGATTTCTACTAGTCTTGACATCAAAATAAGGTTAGCATCATGCCCGAAGGTCTTACAGATGGCCCCAAGGACTTAATAAATGGATTCATGCCAAAATGGCTACCAAAATTCCTTAAAATGATGCCCCATATTCTATCAGTCTTGACATCAAAATAAGGTTAACATCATGCCCAGAAGACTTACAAATGGCCCGGAGGACTTAAGAAATAGATTCACGCCAAAATGGCTATCAAAATCCCTTAAAATGATGCTTCAGTTTCTACTAGTCTTGACATCAAAATAAGGTTAGCATCATGCCCAGTGGTCTTACTGATGGGCCGAAGAACTTAAGAACTAGATTCACGCCAAAATGGTACCAATAAAAAATCTTTAATAAAATCTACTTTTTCAACATGAAGCTGCATATCAAAATCTTTGGTAATCTTCAAATATCTGCTTAAAATAAGCAAAATGCTTTTAAGTTAGCATGCTCCTATCACATGGGTGTTTAACTATATATGATGAATGAAATGCAATATTTTTAGGATGTTCAAAACTCCAAGTCCCTGAAAGATCATTCTCAGATTTCTTTATTTCATTTCTTTGCAGTATGCTCTTCAATCTTCATCTTTATTAATCGAATACTTGCTTGCATCTTTTAATCCTCTTGTGCGGGCATTTTTTTTCTCTTTGGTGTTACCACCTATCTTCATAAATTCTTCTTATAGTCCTTATACGATTCTTATGTAGGGACTCTCATCATCTCCTTATATTCCTCATTACCCCATTCAATCATGGGCTCAACTATTATCTTCGTCTTTGACCCAACACTCAGAGTCTTCATATGTCTTAACATTAGGGCAGGCAAAATATTCTAGGTCCTCATACTTCATCAGTCATGCATTCTTATTATTTCACACAGTAATATTCTATTCAATCTTGGGCTCAATCTTGTCGGTTCTGACCCATCACACAAAGTCTTCTTCTTTTTCTTCGTATTCTGAAATTTGATTTTCGTCAAGGTTTATTCTTTATTTCTCTGAACTGGTCAAAGTATCATGGTCAAAACCACTTTAAGCCCTTGAGTCGTCTAACATATGAATTCATGCCACCACTCTTATCGTAGTCATTGATGGGTCACTCCTTTGCGATAAGTCAATCAATCACATCCATGACCTTGTATTCTGAATCTAATCTCTGAAGTAATACATGAAAATCTTTTTTGCTTAAAACGTCAATTTTTTATCCTCATTCCAAAGAAGGTTGTCCTTTAGATTAAGATACAAGACCTTGAAACCAAAATTTATATAATAAAATAAAACGGAATAGAAGCTCTGGATATCAAGCGCAATAGCGTCTTAGATTCAACCTTTCGATGATCATTCCAAGCATAGCTTGTGTCTGTGAAGACTTTGAATGTTGTGGCAATTCGAAGTTGTAAAATCTCCCAAGATAACTCAGTTTATCCTCATGATTATCGCGTTGCTACAGAAGACTACTCCTTCTCAATTATCATTTTTTGTTCTGCCCCAAAAAATAGACTTATTTAATTGTTGGAGTGCAAAAATATCATTCTAAGAATACCATTCTGGGTGCAAGTGTGTGTTGCCGATTATACTTCTGTTATTATTATTATTATTATCATTATAATTGCAATCGTATCTTCAAAGATTCATCTTTGACGCCAGGGTCTTGAACAGGTGGAGCAAAGCTTCCTTATTAGATTTGTCAATCCCACAGCTCCATCAGAGTGCTCTGAGATTTATTTATTTTATAGTTAATTTCTTCTCTTTTCTTTATATATATATATATATATATTTCTAATCATTAATTACAATCCATTAAGGCACAGAAGACTACGCTTAGAATTTCAATTTCAAGCAACTCTTACGGTTAAAATTCAGAGCTTTTTCATCATCGAATATCATCAAAGGATTAGTAGTATTGCTTTGCTTACCAGAGTCTGTTAGGTGGAAAATCACAACTCATCGTTATCACAACATTCAACTGATCTTAGAATCGATGTCGCATCTTGCAATTGATATCTAGTGACCTACAAAGGTAAGAAAGAAAATACGTATACATGCTTTTAAGGCCATTTTATGTTAAGCAAAATACATTTTCCATTGGAATAAAAATCATCAAACATGACACATGCCCTTTATAAAAAAAGATCTCCGCTACACTCAGGCCAAAGATAGCAGAGTTGATCCCATGCATTACTTCAAAAGAAAATCCTAAGTGCATGGATGCCCTAACAAGATGGCTTCTTTTCAACCGCTGACATAATTGGCTCTCTTCGATTTTGCATCCATTGTTTAACCATTTTCTGTGTCAGCCTTTCTTAAAGAACCAACTTCTTGATTTCTTCGAGTAATGCCCTACACTTCTTGGTGGCATGCCCTAGTGCCCCATGTGAAAATCACAAGTACTACTCTGGTCGCAACTGTGGGCAGATGAATCGGGGGTAGTCTACATCGGTCTAGGAGTGAGATAGCGACCTTCCACCAAATAAGAAAATATGTCTGCAATAGGGACCCCCAAATATCTCCAAATCTGTGCATGTTCGAGGAATTTTTGTGGTGACTCAGAAAAATTAGCGGGCCTTCTTCTTTTATGATTACGAGTGCTTTGAAGACGATACTCATTTACTTTTTTGTCTTCTTCTTTTTCTTCTTTTATTTTCTCATTGGTTTGGTTCTTAGACCCTAATTTTCCTTCTTGGATTACGTACTCTATTCTCTTTCCCACTATCATAAAATCTTCAAGCCTACTCCTTGATTTCTAGAGGATTATATAGAAGAAAGGAAAATGAAAAATTGAGTGAAATAGGGTGGTAATTTCCTCTTCAGTTATGAGGGGCTAAACTTGCGCTGCTAGACTCTGCCACCTCAAAACATAATCATTGAAACTCTCATTTGAACTCATTTTCATGCTCTGAAGGAGTTACCGACTCGCTGATAGATCTAAGGCATATCTATATTGGCCCCAAAAGGCTTTTGATAGGTCACCCTATGACTGAATCTGATTCCTGCTTAAACATTTATACCATACCACAATAGGTCCCGCCAGACTATCGTGGAAGTAATGGATCGGCAGCTTCATTCTTTATATAGCCTTCCATCTTTCTGCAAAATATGTTAAGGTGAACTCTCGGACAACTTGTGTTATCATACTACACAAATCTGGGAACCTTGCAATCTGGAGGAATTACTAAATTAGGGACTAAACAAAAATCTCTTGTATTGAAAGCGTTTACTTTTTCTTTTTTCTTGAGTCATTTCTCAAATCTATCTTCTAATTGCTCTAGTCTCGATTTCTTAGTTTTTTACATTCTTTCTTTCAACTGATTCTTGAATACTACCATCGAACCCGTAAAATTTTATTGTTTAATTAATTAATGCATGAAATACACAATAAATGTCTAAAAAGTAAAAGGCAAGCAATAAGTATGATCTATCACAATGAATGCAAATGGAGCGCTGATTCGAACAGTCCTTAGAAAGACATTCGTTTATGAGAAGATGTCTAATTACATGAAGCTAAAATAACGATTGTCTTGACACTTCAACTTCGCGAAGTGAGGCTCGCATCTTATTTCTCGATGTCATCTCTAGTTTCAGTGGCGATCTAGTTGTTCTCTTCTTTTGCTAACCAAAAGGTCCACAGTAGTGAAAACTATACACCTAGGGGCCTTCGAAAAAATCGCTAGCCTATTCAGGCAGAGTGTAGACAAAGGTCTCTTCTTTGGTAGATCGAGTGCAAATGAATCGAATCTCCAAACCTTGCGTCCAAGCTACGTCGTCCCTTTGCTTGATATGCACACCGTTCGTTGAACTGTCTATTTTTTCTTCATTGGTCTTTGTTCAGCCCAACCTGATATTGTAGCATTATTGCTCTTGATATCACAGAATTCTCTCTTATTTTCAACAGTCTTCTAAAGTTGACTATTCTCGAATCATAATTTATGCATGATATGAAATGCAAATTGGATGCGAAAAAGGAAAAAATAAAAAACAAGAACAAAAACAAACAAGTCAGTATAGCAAAACAATTGAATAAACAAATTAAAATAAAATAAATACTCAATAATAAAATAAAGCAACCAATTTGAAGTGAATAAAAGGTATGTACAGCAAATAAAAGTAAACAAAACCTAAAAGGGTTAATTATAAACGGGCAACATAACGACATGATTCTTACAAAGGCTGGGCTCCTACGGGCCACTATATGCGGATTAGATCTAAAGAAAATGGTACTCGAACCGTCATACTGACATCGATTCGAGGGAATATGATCCTCATACCATACGAGGGTGAGAACCCCACGAAATATAAGGACCGGATCCCGAAAGTGAATTACAACACTATACGAAGGTGAACACCTCACGAAGCGAAGTAATCACTCATTCTTAAAGGTTCTAAAACTATTGTATGATGAAAAAGGTAAACAATCAAGGTTAAGAATTAAAAATTAAATTAAATCGAATTACGATACGAACTCTTTTAAGGTTTGACTCATTTTTTATTTTTGAAAAAAATCGGTCTCCAGCGGAGTCGCCATGCTGTAGCGACTAATTTTTCCGCCGCTACAAAAAATTAAGAAATCATATATGAGGGGTTTTCCCGCTTTTATTGAAAGATTATTTAAAAAGGGGAATTGTAGGAAAACTCATATTTTAAAAATATGAGTTGCCACCAGTCACTTTGGTAGGCTGAACACCGTAAAAACAAAACCAGAGATTCAAAAACTTGGGTTTGGGAGTCGGTTACGTACGGGGAAGGGTTAGCACCCCCGCTACGCCCAAAATTTGTACATAAGGGTTCGTATCGTAATTATTAAGAAAATACAAAATTTGATTTAATTTAATAATCAATTCCTGATATGTATGTACACGTAACAATATTAAATTTGCCTCGATATCCACGATACCAAAGGAGATAACACCTAGAGATCGGGATGACACTCCCACTAGAATACCAGAATAAGAGGCCTATCACTATATGTAACAAGTATAAACATGGCCAAACATGAAATAAAATACATGAATATTAACAAAAATAAATAATATAAAAACAATCAAAGCAACAAGTATCGAACAAAATGCTACAAAATATGATTAAAATAAATATTCACATATAAATGTATAAAACATATAAAGCAACCACGAATAATATGTATCAAACAAATAAAATAACAAACGAATTTAAACAAAATATGCAAAATAAAGGACATATATTAAATGCAATAAAAAGGACGAGGACTAGAAAAAAATTACCCTTTTAAAAGCAGTATAAATTAAAAGAAAGAGAGACCCAATTGAAAACGGTAAAAAGAAAAAGGAACTAAAGCCATATTTTCCCTTTTAATATAATTAAATGGAATTTGGGGACGTAATTGTAAACTGGTGAAAGCATATGAGGACTAGTTGGGTAATTTACACATACAGATGGTTAAAACTGAGAAGCAAAATGGGGCGGAGGGATCTATGGGGTAATTTAACCATTAAAACTGATTTAATTTAATTTAGGGATGAAATTGAAAATTTTACAAAACATTTAGGGAGCTAATTGAAAACTTTAAAAAACATGTAGGACCACTAAGAGGATTATCCCCTGCGGAAGGGCTGAGAGCATAATTATTTAGGGGCGAAGGGATTTATGTGGGTATTTACCCATTTTTTCTTTAAAATATAACGTAAAACAAGATTTTCAGCCCAAAAATCAAACATTTTTTTTGAAATTTTCGCAAAAAATTATCCAAATCCTCTGAAAAGGGGATGAACACCTTTCTTCAATTCCAAGAACCACCACGGGCCATCGCTCTGGCCACCACCAAAGACTATTGTCCTCCGCTTACCGACGCCAATAAAATCATAAAATTGAACCATTTTTTGATTTAAAAGCTAAAAACCTCTTTATTTTCTAGAAATCTAAACCACAATCCCCTTCTTTTTTATAAAACCAAAACTATTTTTTTAGAAACAAAGCCCCCTTTTGTTTCTTAAAAATTAGATCTTTAAATCTATACCGATGTAAGAAAGGAGAAGATGAAGGGGTATGTTTGAATTGTGCCGATCATCGGCGACACCAACCTCGGTTGTCATGCAAGGCGACGATTCGAAAACCCGAAAGGTATAACCTTTTCCCCTTACTTTTTATTTTATTTTCTTTTACTTCCAATATGCTTGCAAAGTGAAAAAAATGAGTTATACCTTCTGATTTTTTTTGTATTTCCTTTGAGTCTCAGTACACTGGGTTAAGATTATTGCATATATATATATATATATATATTAGATGTTTTACCTCATATTTATGTTTGTTTACAAAAATAAGAAAACATTAAATGAAATCCCTGCTGTTGATGCTTGATTTTGACTAATATCCCAATTTTTTTATGATTTCTAGCATGTCCGAGTTGATGAGGGGATCGAGCGACGGTAGCGGAATATCCGACGGTAAAGCCTCGTGGACAGGGGCTGATGAAGATTAAGAGACTATCGGTCAGGTTCATTTCGGGCCATTGGATTATATCTGATCCAATAGCTGAGATTCCTCAAAGATGGATGGCTCTGATGCAATCTGGGAAGCTGACATGGCATCTCATGATCTTGCCACGTGGTGCCTGGGTATCTGAAGAATCTGCGCGTGTATCCCACGCACGCGTGGGAGGCGAACAGTTCGGGCGTGTGATACACGTAGCAAGCTAGAGGGTTTCATCTTGTTAATCAGGACCGTTGGATCTGGCTTGATCCAACTGCTGTCCTTCGGCTGAGCATAGAAGATAAGATGATATTAGATTAGGGTAAATTGGGTTCTAGGGTTTTAGTTATTTGGGTTTGGCCGTTTGAGCCTATATAATTAATATTTTGGGTTTGTAATTGGACTTAGGATATTTAATAAAATAAATGGTTCTAACTATTTATCTGATCTATTTTTTAATTATAACCCAATAATAATAATAACAACAATAATAATTAATAATAATAGTAACAATAACATTAATTAATTAATTAATACACATAATATTAATATACATGCAACATACGTACAAAATACATACACATACAATAAATAATTATTGATAAACATGCACACATATGTACATACAATAATAGTAAATATATATACACACATTCTAACACATACAAGCGTACATACGATATACACATATATAATAGGCACACATACAATATAAGGCATACATATATTACTACATAAGATAATACTTGCAATACATAAATAACAAATATATATATTAATTCATACATATTAACATATACACGTATACTCATGCACATACAATAATACAATATACATACAAAACTATTAAGCACCAATAATAACAATACATACATACATACATATATTTGATGGCATATAATAATAGTTATAATTAATTAATAATATTAATATATAATATTATGCAACCGAAAAAAATGAGTGATGGCAGGAGATGACCAAAAGCACCCGGAGGAAAAAACAGCATAAGAGGCCACCTTGGCAACTCTAGCGACGACAGTGACCAGCGATGATAATGTTTCGATGAAGTAACTGACGACAGCTACCATGCAGCAGCTACAACTCCAAAAAAGTTTTTGACAACAGTTTTGTGATCAACCTCCCCCATGGTTTACAGCAGGGCTGGATACACAACAAGCAAGAGGGGCATCTCCATCGGAAGGCAGCAACTAGTAGTTTTTGGAAATACAGGAAAAGATAAAGAGCATGGAACTAGTAGTTTACAGCAGGGCTGTATACACAACAAGCAAGAGGGGCATCTCCATCGGAAGGCAACAACTAGTAGTACAACTAAACTCATCACTCACTGCCACAGTTGAATCAGCCATTATAAACAAAAATGACTGTCTTTTCCTTCTTAAACTTTTCCCTTTCACTCTCTCTCTTTTTTTCCTTGAAAGCTCCAAAGCAACCAGCAAAATAAAGCCTGAGAATGCTAACAAAGTGAATTTATAATAAGGAACCTTGTATTCTTCAACACGCTTCGTCAACAAAGAGGCTTGTTATAAGACGTTTCACATACAACAGTTTCTCCTCAAAGAAAACCAGCATGTTTGTTACCTAGACCCATAACATGACGTTTCGTATAACCTCTACAACTTGTATGCAGTGATTTCTAAAATCGTTACCGCAAAACTCTCGCCCAAACGACACCTCTCCAGATTTTTCATGTTTGCCAAGGTCACTTTATAACCTTCCCTCACCTGGGGGAAACTGTTAATACCTACAAATACCTATCGTCGCGTGTTAAAGCCATATAGCTCGCAGCGAACAAAACAAGGTCGTGAACAGCATCTCACAAAGGATGTCCAGCGATCACGTAACAACGCACGTGATTGCTGCGAGTAGGCGACCATCCACGATCCATCTAGCATCATCCATGACACATGACGAATAAGTGAGACCACAAATAATACCGCACCCAGCGATCATGTGATGATGCACGAGATCGTTGCAGATAACAATGTCAACCTAGGACGTCACATCATAGCCGGTCTAATCGACATGCCATGACTACTTGGTCATAACACCTGTCCTAACAGTATAAAAAGGACATGCAATAAGAGAAACGAGGATCCACAACTAGGGTATCATCGTCCACAAAACAGTAGCCATATACGAACCCCGACTCAGAACGACCGTCTATACCACCGTCGGACCACTGTCTCTGAATCCCGTTCACTTTGACAATCAACAAAGAATAATATATAATATTTATTTTAAATGTATTTTTTAGGGTTAGGATCCAATTTGTTATTTTTTCATCGATTAATATCTAATACATTGATCATCAACATTCTTTTTTTGAATAGTTGATCATCAACATTCAAATGTGTAGAACTAATATATTAAATATACATTAAATTGGAAAATCAAGTTGTGAAGTCTAATAAAAAAGAATGGTGATTAAGCGTGATGGAGTGAAGTCAGACCCATAATTTATTTAGTCAATACAATCTCAACGATTAAACATGACATGAAAATCACATTGATAGA
The DNA here is from genome assembly GCA_019671005.1 of Hibiscus mutabilis. NCBI lineage: Eukaryota > Viridiplantae > Streptophyta > Magnoliopsida > Malvales > Malvaceae > Hibiscus > Hibiscus mutabilis. The sequence continues at coordinate 19,642,260 of CM033728.1, read as the reverse complement.
ATATCTAAATTATCTAGGATTCTTTCGGACCCTAAATAAAAAATAATTACACTTGAATATATAACTTCTGTACATATCAACGAAATTGAAATTCAATTGACCATTTATTCTTTTTATTCCTTGAATTATCCATGAAATGAATTTAATGACTTAAATTATATCATTAGCCCAAATTGAACCAAATCAACCCATTGCTAAAAGCTTCAAGTCTTGATCTATCATTCCCCAAAATACAAATCCAACCCAAAAGGATTCCATTGTAATTTTCCAAAACAATAAAGGGTGTTTTCGTATCTGGATTGCAACCAACAAACGTGACCGAGGGTGACGCTGCGAATGATGATGAGGCATCATTTTCTTCATTTTGTCCATCAGATTATGTTTTGACTGCTGAGAATCTTGGTTTGGATCCGCGTTCTCAGTTTCTTCTTCGTGGGATAGTAGCCAAGGAAGGTCAGAGAAGCAACTGCTGCTCTTTTTATATTTTTATGTTGTTTGATTATTGGTTCTCTGTTACATTGTTCCTTTATTTTGCAGTGTTTCAAGCAGAACTTCTAATGGAGGTCGAAGAAGCCGAAGAAATGTAAGTCACCATTCATTTAGCTAATATATTTTCACTGTTTTCATCATATTGAACTTTAAACAAGGTTGAATTTTCACTTAGGCTAAGATGTTATATTTATAAGGTAGGATTTAGGGATTCAAACTGTGCTCACAAAAGCATAATAACATTTGTAATATTGATTTAAATTGCTTGTAAATGAATCATTAGGCTTCCTTACAATTGTTTATAAACATAGGTAATGGTCTGTACTTAGAACATGGATCACAGATAAAAAAAAATATGCAAATATAAATGTTTATTTTCTGCATTTTGGCTTATGAATTTTGTATCGCATTTTAGAGCTCTGACTCTGTCGGGACAGTTGGTGGGAGGAGATGGAAAAAGCAGCTCAAAACCACTTCCCTAAAACCATTCAAGCTAAGAACTGAGGTAGGTACAGTCATTTTGACTAGGAGTTTCTGTTTATAGATCATGTATCCATCTTTATTTGAAGTGATTCTTATGTTATAATATTCAATTACTTGTTATTATACTATTACAGCAAAGAGGTAAGGCAAATGAAGAAGAGTTCATGAAGAAGATCCAAGAAATGATGACAGAGCAAGAGAAGCAGCGGATTCCGATTGCTCAAGGCCTCCCATGGACAACCGATGAACCAGAGGTCCAAGACCACTTCTATACAGTTCAAATTAATCGAAAATATTAACAGTTGCATTTGTCTTTCTCATTAATTCAAATGTTTTAATGCAGGTCTTGATCAAACCTCCTGTGAAAGAGAGCACAAGACCAGCAGACCTAAGACTCCATAGTGATATACGTGCGGTGGATCGTGCGGAGTTCGATCACCAGGTTCATTTTAATTACTACGGTCTTATTGGTAGTATATATTTTGGTGGCATTGATGTTCTGAAGTGCTATAATGTGTCTAATTTGAAGTACATATATAGATAACAGGTTTGGAAAATCATTCTTTTCTTGTGCGTTTCCAGGTGGCTGAGAAGATGAGTCTAATAGAGCAATATAAAATGGAGAGGGAGAGACAGCAAAAGGTAAATAATCTTAAAAAGAATATATATGCATGATTGAAGGTTGTTGACTTTAAGCAACTAATCTAATTTGTTTTTTTTTTTTTGCCGTGTGCAGATGGCAGAAGAAGAAGAGATAAAGAGGCTTAAGGAAGGAGCTCGTTCCAAAAGCACAACCTATACCTTACTTTGACAGACCTTTTATCCCTAGAAGGTAAAAGATTTTGACTTGGTTTAGCTTCAAATTTCTCAAAAAATTTATTTGATTCAGGCTTCAAAAGCTATGTTATTCGGACTCAAGGATGAGAGTCGGGTACGGTATGTTATTCAGGCTTCAAGGATCATGCCCATAACCTTGTTGGAATATGTATTTATTGTACATGAATACTAAAGAAAATGAAGAGGAGTAACATAGTTTGAAAATTCATTGGTATTGTTTATTTGGTTGTACTAATGTGGTGTGTGTTTTTGGTTATGAGTCAATACACATTCCAAGGCAATGAAGCAAGAGAAATATAGGTTTTTTTTTTTTGTTATTTAGTTTACCAAATAATGTCAATCCTACTCCCCCCTTGTGAAAGTCCTCTGAAGATTGTGTACTTGAGCAACCAATTTAGTTGCAGTTGTCAATTTCTTTGGTGGAAATGAAATGTCTCTTTCCAATGAGCAACTTGCAGAAGATTTCTTAGAGTCTGACCATTTTGCAACATGAATTTGGTATGTTTTGAAGCACAAAACATGATCAAGACAATTCAAAGTATGGTTTTGAAAACCAAGTCCTTCCTTGAGCATCCGGTGTAAAAAGCAATGAAGTAAACATGGTTATGGCGTCTTGCTCTTCCAACTAAGATTTTGATCTTTGGATGGCGCTTGTGTTATGATCTCTTGCCGACTCGGTTTAATCTTTTGTCTCATGGGATTTTGATTTGCAACCGAGATGTGCAGCAAGATGATGCCCCTATTTCTTCATGTCGTGATCTTCTTCGTGACATTGTTGAGTTTGGATACGTGGATGTGCATAAAACTGTTGTGCTTCTTTGTTGGGGGATTTCGTATACTTGTAACATTTTCACTCGTGTTCTTTTATTCAATGGGTGTTTAACGAGACACCTATTCGAATAAAAAATAAAGATTTATATAATAAATTGTTCTTTATTAAATTAACAATAATCAAAGGATAATTATTTGATACACTGGCGGTGGAAACTTTTAGTTTCCACAAACGCCTTAGTTTTAGGGTTTAAGGACTTAGTTTAGGGTATAGGGTTTAGGAGTAGGGGTTTAGAATTTAGTAATTGTGAAAATAATTAAGGGTTTAGGTTTATAATTTAGGGTTTATAAGTTAAAATTTAAATCTTCAACATATTACCCTAAACCCTAACATATAAACCTTAAATCCTAATCCTAAACCCCAAATTTTAACCATCACCCCTAGTTCTAAACTTCTACCCCTAAACCCTACCCCTAGACTAAATCCCTTAACCCTAAAACTAAGGCGCTTGTAGCAACTAAAAATTTCCACCGCCAGTGTATTAGATACAAATCCATAATCAAATAAGCTTCTGAATGGAATGTTGTCTCACCTAATTTTTTTTTGGTGAAAATGGTATGATTGCATTGATTAATAATCATATACGAGAAGTATTATCGTGTGCTTCATTAAAAACTCCCCTAAATATACTAAATCTAATAACATACGATAATACCAAAGAAACAAACAGTGGGATAAACCCGAAACTAGAAAAACAAAAGACCAACAATGCCACCAAGGCTCTCACTCCCAATCGCAAACTCATCTGCATGAAGCAATCCTTTCACTTCATCCAGAGGGGAAGCAAGATAATGCACATCGAAATCCAAAAGGCTTGCAAATTTAATCAGAAAATTCGCCACCCGATTGTCGTTACGGGAAACATGTTGAAATTAAATTGTAAGAACCAAATTTTATTCTGGTACATATATATATTTTTCTTAAAAATAAATAAATAAAATCTTTATATAATAATAAATTTCCAAAATACATAAATAAAGGTCTAAAATCTATTTTAGTGTCCATTTCACATTCCAAATGCCCAAAGCCCATTTTAAACTACAAGGCCCAATCTCTATATCCTAAACAGCTCATTTACAACCCAAGAAACACAAATATATTAGAAATCCATTTTACCGCCCAGTTTGTGACACGTGACAACACCCCGTTGGTCCAAATGAAGATGGCACTGATCTGTGTTTCTTCAAGTCTTATCTGAATTCAGCTGGCATGACATCAACCATTACATCAGCGGGTCAACTCCCTATAAATACTGAAGAGATAGTGTGTCAGTCAATCATTAGTCATTAATTACAGATATTAAATAATGATAATAACTACTATAATAAAAGAGAGGAAAGAGAAACTTAAAGGGAACCAAAGAGACCACTGGAAAGTTAAGGGAAAGTTGGAGAACACCTGAAGTCACCGGAGAACACCAGAGGTCGTTGTAGAAAACGAGCATAGTTGTCATTTTTGTCACCGTAAAGGTACATCCTCATCGTTTATTTTTTTTCCTACAAGAAACACAAAAAACATTAGATCAAGGCAAGACAAAGAAAAAACAGAAATGAAAAAGTGGTCGAAAGTTTACCTTTGGTCAGAGAGTGTTTAGGTTGTTGTCGTAGTTGAAAACAAGATGGTTTCGGGCAGTCTTAAGTCGGGTAAAGAGGGAGATCCTATCGGATTGGGTAAATTTAGGGATTTTCGATGAAAAATCATGTTTTTTAGGGTTTTAAGGTTCCAGCGGCCGAGAGTCGACTCCCGACAGACGGTGAACTCATCGAAGTTCGACCGGAGGTGGCGAAATGGATCAAGAGGCGGAGTATATGGTGGAGTACGGCCGAAAAAATAGTGTTCATCGAGTTCTTGAAGAATTCAAAAGTGTGAATTTTCATTCGTTTAGGCTAGGTTCTAGGTTCAAAGAGTGTTTGGGTAAGAGAAAGGGTAGAGAGAGAGTGTGAAATAAAATATGATCGAGTTCAACTCGGTTCAAGGCCTTTTATGGGTGAGTTGATACGGTTCCGTTTTGACACCGGGTCAGTAGAAATTCGCGCTTTTATAATGGGTAGGGTGGGGATGATCAGCACATTTTTAATATTTGGGTTTAATTAGATTTTTGGCCCTTGAAGCTTTGCATTTTAATTCAATTTAGCCCATGTTTTCAATAAAAATAAAATTAGAGTTTTAATTCTTTTAATTTAGTCCTATTTAATTGTTTTAATTTAATTGAAATTAATTTATATGAGTGATTTAAATTGAACACATAGTCTTAATTTCTAGATAATTAAATCATTTAGCTTTTAATATAAATTGTTAGAGCCTTAGTTCTATGTTCTTATTATGATTTAATAATTTAAATAGGATAGATAATTGTAGTAAGTTAACAAGTATTATTTGGGAAATTTAGAAGTTTTAATTTGAATGGTGCCTTAATGTAATTGGGTGTTATTCAACATAATTTTTTAAACCTAAAAGATGATAATTAATTTAGTTAATTAATTAGAGCCTTAATTATGATTAGAACTTTAGTTTAATTAAGTGAACAAGGAATATTATTTAATTTTAGGGTTTGCACATGGATGATACTCAAGCAATTGGGTGTTATCTCATATAAGCCTTTAAATTAAATGATATTCATAGATTAAATATTCATGAAATTTAAATAGAGCCTTTTCAGATTATCACTTAAAATGAACAAGACAATAATTAATCATGCATATAAAACTTTTTACATTTGAAATGTATTTTTGGAACATGAATAGAGGTACCCTGAGCGTATAGGGGTGTTTCCAATCTCATATTCTGGTTAAAAAATATATTTCCTTATAAATGGAATATTTCCATTTAGAATATAAATCCAGTTAACAATTAAGGATCAAATTAAATTCAAATTATTATTTTCGAAATGCCAAAATGCCATGTAAAATTAAATGTACAGATAACAGGCGTTTGTGGGGTGCTAATCCTTCCCCACACGTAACTGACTCCCGAACCCAATTTTAAAAAGAATGAATCTCTAGTTGTTTTTATGGTGTTCGGTCTACCAAAGTGATCGGTGGCGACTCCAAATATTTTTAAAATCAAAACGAAAATCATTAATTTCAAAGATTAATCATCAAGCTATTTTTACGCTAAAAAATTTTACGTGGCATTTAAGAAATGGTAATCCGAATTTAATTTCTTCAATAATTATTGGATGGGTTTGTGGAATGAATGAAAATATACTTTTTATCTGTGTGATATAAATTGTCATTCATGCATAAGCCTTCTACTCGGGCTTCTCTTTTAGGTGGGAGCGAGACATGATCCTACGTGAGGTATCCATCTCTGTGATCGAAATTTTGTCTTTCTTCCTGTATACCAACCTTATACACCGTGAGGTTACGCTTCCGTTATAAGGGGACGTGTACTCCCGAATTGATGTCTTGTTATCGCAGTAGACAGTAATAACAGTTCAGGCACCCAGAGTCTAGAGCAAAAACTACATGTTGTAATCTACGGGCCCACCCCACAAGAGCCAGACATGGACCTTAAAATTAGACAGAGTATTGTTAGAGTGTTGTTGTTTTAAATACGGTTCTCTGGTTATTTCTTTGCTTGATATGAATTGTTTTAGTTTCCAACAATTTAATTTCTATTTATACAATTATTTCACTGTACTGACTCATTTCTTTTATTTTGTTTTTTTTGTTTTGCATTTTTGTACTGCATCTTCTTTGCATAAAGGTATTGATTCAAAAGTGGTTATCAAATTAAAAGAGGATCATAACAGATAAAGGGATTCGTAATCTGATAGAGGAGAGTACAAATATGAGGTAGCGTTCGGGACAAACCATAAAGAAAGTGAAAGGTAGTTAATCCAAGGGTCACACATTAGATTTTGTTAGTGTTGATACTGACAAGAATTAGATGCAAGAACTGAAAAGGCAAATGGCTAAGACGATGACTATGATGACGACTATTGCCAAAGAAAAATGGGAATACTGAACTGAAAGAAGAACTAAACAAAAACCAGTACTTGAACAAACAACTGGGTTTACGCACTATTACAATGCGCATCACTAAACCAGCTAGAGGTGTAATTGAGTCAAACTCCAAGAAAGTGGTGACAGGCCAGAAAAAAATCCAAGAAAATAATGAAAATACAACACAATACTTTCATGGATAATCTAAGGGTTAGTTGGTCTAAATGTGAGATGATGAGTATGTACATACATATGTATTAGGATACTACTATCAAGCTGAATAACAATCAAGCTAAACATGAAACACTAAGGAAGAAGGTAGATGAGCATCTCAATCTTGCGCTAATGTACAAAGATCTTGTTGATGATGTTAAGAAAGATTGTAAAGAAAGTGAGCAGAAGCGGCATGTCCAATTTTAGAGGCCAAGAATGAAGATACCGAAAAGGGGCAATGACATGAAAATTGCTGTTACCCAAGCACAAGAAGTGACTCAACAATTGGCAGACCTGGCTGATGTAGCAGTGGCACTAAGTCAGAATATTGATCCATCATTAGATTACAAAGGGAACTTGACTTGGCTCTTAGAGGAAGTTAGGAAATTGGGAGTTAAAACTTACTGATATTTGTAGTATCTGCTGTATGATGTACTGAATCCTTTTATCTCAATGAAAGTTGTTCTATGATGATCACTTTTAGAATCAATACCTTCTGCATTTATGCATTCATATTTAACAACATAACATCATTATTTAATAACATTACTGTAACACCCTCGACCGAGATGTCACATTTGGGCCTCAAGCCCAAACCCAAACCCAAACCATACAAGTTTTCAAACTGGATTAGTCCAACAAGTAATTTGCAAAAACATTTAAAGCCAACAGTTGTAAATTTAGATAAGAAATCAAAATAATACAAAGGAGCTCTAAATTAAATTTAAAACATTTGAATATACGATTGGATTAATATAATTTGATTAAAATAAGAATTACAAACTTCAACGTGTAAGGTCCTATGAATACATAGCCCACTAACTCAAATACCGTACTCTGAAAATCACTTTGTACTGGAATCCCAATATAATAGTGCTCCACGATCCCACGATCAACCTAAGCACAAAAACAACGATTTTGAGCGTTGAGCTTACAAAGCTCAGTGATACACATCTACTCTACTATACTTCATGCCAATCATAAATGTAAGCATGCAAGCTAGTACGAGCAATAAGAAGAGATAAATAAACATGTAGTGCTACCACTTGTCGCTTAAACACATGCTCTCAAATATAGTAGAACATCATACATGGCCCACAAGGCACAATCATACTCGTGATCCCAAAGACTATACGAGCCAGACACACAAGTCACACAATATATCATACCACAAAACTGGGGTAAGGCCCGATGTCACGCGTCATCGAGAATATACACCTATGCTCAGAATCTTCTATCGAGCATCAATACTCAGAATCTTGCATTGATTCTTCACTCAGGATCGAGTGGGTAGCTCAGAATCTCACATCGAGCAGAACCAATACTCAGAATCTTACATCGAGTCTTCACTCGAAATCGAGTGGGTGTCTTATAATCTCACATCGAGCAGAATCAATACTTAGAATCTCACATAGAGTCTTCACTAAAAATCGAGTGGGTGGCTCGAAATCTCACATCGAGTGGTATTTATATTATCACTCAGAATCTCACATCGAGTGATCTTCATATCATCACTGAAATCTCACATCGAGTGGTCATCATATCATCACTCGGAATCTTACATCGAGTAGTCTTCATATCATTACTCGAAATCTCACATCAGTGGTCTTCATATCATCACTCAAAATCTCACATCGAGTGGTCTTCATATCAAGAAATACACAACTCACAAGTTTCCATACATGACATATTTACACATGATCCACCAATGATCCCTAAGGGTTACTATTACATGCAATCACCCAAGGTTTACCAAGTTGTTAATACATTATGGAGAAGCATATAATTTATCTCATTCATTGAATCTAGTAATCCACGTTATCTCATTTATCAGGGTATAATTTAATTATAAATATTCACACTAATTTCCATCCTTAATTTTCATTTATAAATTATTCAGTTCAGTGGGGACCGATACCCGAATACGAGTATCGATATGATACCCCAATCATGTACCGATCAGCTAAGCTCGTACCGATACTTTATTTATAGGTTTACACAATTTCTTCAATCATGAATATTTACTATTGTTTAACTAATCCCTAAAGCTTAAGAAAGTCATTTAAGTGTGTGGCTAATGTATTAAATTCATTAATATTAATTATCGGCTTTTATCCATTAAACCAATTATTTATCGGTATTAACTCTTAACCTAATTTTGGTCGAACATATCAATTTATTTGAGCAAGCACGCAAGGCATCATTATTTATTCAGACAATCAACTAATCATCAAATACTCACACGAGCATTCAAAAAACCACACACAGTCTCTAAAGCTCATAATAAAATCGAATATTTGCAAGCTCACCAGACATTTCGATAGTTACCAAGTCTCGTAATATCGGTATCAACACATGCTTATTAACCATCTCTTAGTTTACAACCATTAACATGCAAGGCAATTACACTTATGATGCTCACGAAGCATTTCAGAGTTCGAGGTGTACTAGCCTTAAGCTGATATCGCTAAAATCCTTATCCAAACTTCTCGAACAATCTACACGATCTGATGTCCAAACCCAAACAATAGTCATATAACAACCAATACGAAATTACATTAATTCTATGCATCTCTTATACCATTCACAAGGTCAAATGCGTAAAAATAGCTTACTAGGATCGAATTTGGCAAAACGAACTACGCTAATAGATCTAGAACGTCGAGAAACCCCCTAGAAGGGTCTCCTAGAAAAAAGTCAATGCCCTGGTCAACGCCGGTCAACTGCTATGGTGATCTTGTACGGCGCATTGCATCGTAACAGCCTTGCTCCCACATGGCGTGATCTGGTACGACCAAATCCATGTGAAATCGGGTCTGGGATTTGGTGTGGAATGGTGCACCAAATTTGTGTGCACCCACCTAGCCAGACGCACGCCCACCCACAAGGGTAGCGTATGGAGGCGCGTAAGAGGCCCTTCTGTGGCCAGACGGAGGCAACGAGCTCCAGCCCGCTATTCTCTAGCACTAGTTTTGATGGTGTCATTCGTTTGTGGCGGTGACAGCCAGAAAGTGCCAAACCAGCTTCTCTGAAACTTCTCTCTTTACTCTGGCAAATAACAGCTCAAACAGTGATGCAACGACCACCGTTGGACTCGTCTCGGTAAGACCTTTCAAATGGTACCAATGTTTTTTTTCTTTACTTTTCTCTTTCTTCCCTCTTTTTTCTCTCTCTTCGCAAAATATCTTATTTTCTCTTCTTCTCTTCCCCCATCAAAATAAAAACCATTTTAATTTTTCTTTTATTTTACAAAATAAATAATAAAACACCTACCATCTTTTGCCATAAAGCCTAATTCTAAATTTCTTAATTGGGCCCCAACCTAAATGCCCAATACCCAGGTCCAAGACCTGATTCGCTAACCCAAAATCCGGGTCATTACAACTCTTACCTCCTTAAAAGAAATTTTCTCCTCAAAATTTGCATTCATAGACCAGAAAAGATGCTGAATCATAACAACTCTTCGATGTCATCAAAGTTTTTCCGTTGCGCTACTCTGATCTCTCAAAACACTTATAAAAACATGACCCATGTCTTCTAACAGTACAAACATAGCTTCAACTTATTCTTTCTCTTAGAAGGAACTTGTCCTTGCTCGATACGTTACAGTCAACAAGCAAAACTTAATAGTACCTTAACAAAAACATCACACAAATATGCCATCAAAGAAATTTAAATTACGCTGTAGAACCTAAAATATTTTTGCACAAAAAATCTTTCTACAACAACATACGATCTAAAATGAACATGATAGTAAACAACCGTTGCATCCAAAACAAAATAACTCTTTTCGTGGTGACTCCCTAAATGAGACTTTATCTCTGATGGCATCGTATAACTAAAACATTTCTTGTTCGGAGCGAAACATTCAGATGATGTCCTACCTCGTCTCATACAATTACCATAAACTTAGCACTATATCACATATTGGCAACCAAAGCAGCTTTCTTACTCAGTCTTCACAAGAGCCTTACGCTCTAACCCGTAACGAATCTAGAAAACATGTCATCCGTACCACTACTTAGATTTGTCATCACATTAAAATCCCACCAAAGGATAAGGCCCTATCTCAAAACTCATGCCAAAAGGTAACATGCACACACCACAATGTCGTACTGCCCAATCCACTACCAATCTAAGCATACTTCTTATCTGGATCTCACATTTGCCAAAAATTATCCAACGTTACCCATCTAGGACAAAACCATTACTCGACGTAATTCCAACGAAGTGTGCTTTCCCAAACCCATTACACGGTCCACGATCATCTATTTAGTTTTAATTGAGAAAATATCAAAGCACCCTAAATGACTCTGAGGAACTAAACGCTCAACCCCCAACTGATGGCAAGTCAAACACCTAACGCTGTCTCAAACACACTACTTCTCACAGTCTCCCAAAACACATGGAAAAAGTTTGGTACAACTGTTACTCTCATCATTCACTATATACTGACCACTATACTATATAGGAAGAATCGCTTGTCTTGATATATCTTCTATAAATCACCCACAACATGATCTCAAAGTTCATCAGAAACCATCGAACCCATATTATCATAACATCGTATCCTCTTAAATAAAATTATATGCTACTTCTCGCGGCTTCCCAAGCAAATTGATCCTTAACTCGAAGCTAGTATCGATATTCCCTTACAAGACCATTACCTGTGATAGCGCCACACGATAGTATGATATTTCCACCTAAACTTGCTCAGTATGATCTATTACTCACTTTATTTAGATGGTGATCAACCATACGATCTATGGCTCTCACTCACTTTAGCTCATGTCGTTGCCCTAATTTCAAACTTCCTTAAAGATCAAGTACCCCAAAATTTCACACTGTTGGGGAGAACACAACCTTCCCCTTTCAAGCATAAAATTATAGCCTCGTTGGTACAACAAAACATCCTTAAAAATCTCAAAATCTTACTCGACTTAATCGATTTATCACTATTGTCACAACAAAATGGTCTTACGAAGCTCAGATCTCCACCAATGTTCCTCGGCTATTCTCTAGGAAGTGGTAAGATAATCAAAAGCATTTACTAAGTCTTAAGCCCTTGCCTCCTTAATTAGTTACACGGTGACTAACTTTTCGCGAGCACAAGGTCATTAAGGTAATTTTCTTGCCAACTCATCTTTTCATGTTCCTTATATATTCGCACATGTCACGCAAAACATCAAACTTATATTCGAGAAACAATATTATGGCCTCTACCCCAACATCACTGAAACACCTCAATGTCACCGCAAACATCACCCACTACCATGACTCACTTAGAGGGAGAAATCTTCATTCCAAAATCCATTTCAAATTTTCCTAGCCTCAACACATTAACAATAAGCATCTCATCCTCAAACTAATAAAAAAAAACACATAGGTACTTCATAATTAGTTAAACGAGTCATCCATCTTAGAAGACAATTAACGGTCTTTCACTAACACCTAACAAGCTACCAACGGCTCGAGCAACACTCCAACGGATCAACTCTCCACTAACGAACGAACCTGACTCTTCCTTTAGCGAAACACTCAGGCAAAGAAAACCTTGTTCGAGTTGTACCTCTACAACTGAATCTCTGACTTTACAACTGGTTAGTGTCCTATAACAATTGCGATTGGCACAACATCCAACTCGATCCTACCTCAACATCTACCCATGTTCTTGACATAGAAAGTCTTGACAACTACTTTAAGAAGCATAAACAAACACTCTAACAACCCAAAAGCTCTTGAGCATTGAACTACACACATCGATATTCGACAAACGATCATACACATCTTATAGCCATGTTATGCATTCTCTAAACAACCACTATGGAGATTACAATAAAAGGGCAACAATTTAACATTCTCAATACTGGAGGTTAGGTTCCCCTAAGGTTTCAAAGCCTCGAGCCCTAATCTCAACATTATTGGCTCGCATTCACATCACATTTTATTAACCAAAACAATACCACGGTGCCAAAATTCCCAAGAAGGTAGTTCTCTTTCAAACCTGTAGAACGTCTAACTTTGGCCACACTCAGATAAACTAGGGGATCCTGAATCCACTATCATTGAGAAACACCTTCACAAAGGGCGACGACACCTCTCAACTATCAATGAACTCCCTTTAAAGTAAACGAAAGGGTCCACCGACTGATTCAGGAATAGATCATCTATACTCGTGTCGCAACTGTTATTCATGCATATAAGGGTGAAGATTCCTTGTCACAAACTCTCATAACACATCTGAAGGCTCTGAGACAATTATACTATGTGAAAAGAACAACATTTAGGTGGTGAGAGAATGACACATCCTCGACTCTGACATCATTTAACTAACTCACATCTTAACAATCCGGGGCAGCTCTGACCCCTAGAATTGCTCCCATGAGCAGTCTAACACTTATCTTGGCCCTCTCAGCCACAAATGTAACCATCTTAGCTTCACAACATTGTTCGCACCATCAGAATTCCAGTCTTAAGGAGTAGGAACTTAATTTAAGGGCTTGTATTCACTAGACACCTTACTAAAACACCTACACCACCCCAAGGATTCCTAGAACCGACTAAACTTAAGCTCTTATAGCACTAAATATAACACCCTCGACTTGGATGTCACATTTGTGTCTCAAGCCCAAACCCAAAACCATAAAAAATTTTAAATTGGATTAGTCCAACAAGTAATTCGTAAAAACATTTAAAGCCAACAATTGAAAATTTAGATAAGAAATCAAAATAGTACAAATGAGCTCCAAATTAAGTTTGTTTAAAATAAGAATTACAGACTCCAACGTGTAAGGTCCTATGAATACATAGCCCACTAACTCAAATACCGTACTCTGAAGACCACTTTATACTAGAATCTTGATCTGATAGTGCTCTACGATCCCACGGTCAACTTACGCACAGAAGCAATGGTTCTAAGCATTGAGCTTACAAAGCTTAATGGTACACATCTACTCTACTTTATGCTAATCATAAATATAAGCATGCAAGCTAGTACGAGTAATAAGAAGAGATAAATAAACATGTGGCGCTATTACTAGTCGCTTAAACACATGCTCTCAAACATAGTAGAACATCATACATGGCCCATAAGGCCCAATCTTACTTGTGATCCCACGGACCATATGTGCCAGACACACAAGTCATATAATACATTATACCATAAAATTGGGGTAAGGCCGGATGTCACACGTTATCGAGAATGTACACTCATGCTCAGAATCTCACATCGAGTGTCAATACTCAGAATCTTGTATCGAGTCTTCACTCAAAATCCAATTGGTGGCTCAAAATCTCACATCGAGTAGAATTAATACTTGGAATCTTACATTGAGTGTTTACTCAAAATCGAGTAGGTGGTTCAGAATCTCACATTAAAAAGAATTAATACTCAAAATTTCACATTGAGTTTTCACTCAGAATCGAGTGGGTGGCTTGAAATCTCACATCGAGCAGAATCAACACTTAGAATCTCACATCGAGTGGACTTCATATCATCACTTAGAATCTCACATCGAGTGGTCTTCATATCTTCACTCAAAATCTCACATCGAGTGGCCTTCATATCATCACTCAGAATCTCACATCGAGTGGTATTCATATAAAGAAATATACAACTCACAAGTGTCCATACATGACACATTCACAAATGATCCACCAATGATACCTAAGGGTTACTATTACAAGTAATCACCCAAGCTTTACCAAGTTGTTAATACATTATGGAGAAGTGTATAATTTATCTCATTCATTGACTCTAGTAATCCACGTTATCTCATTTATCAGGGCATAATTCAATTATAAATATTCACACTAATTTCCATCCTTAATTTGCATTTATAAATTATTCAGTTTAGTAAAGACCAGTACCTGAATGCGAGTATCGATATAGTACCCCAATCATGTACCAGTACAGCTAAGCTTGTATCGATACTCTATTTATAGGTTCACAAAATTTCTTGAATAATGAATATTTACTCTTATTTAACTGATCCTTAAAGCTTATGAAAGTATGGCTAACACATTAATTTCATTAATATTAATTATTGATTTTTTATCCATTAAATCAATTATTTATCGGTATTAACTCTTAATTGTAATTTTGGTTGAACATATCATTTTATTCAAGCTAGCACGCATGGTATCATTATTTATTCAAACAATCAACCAATCATCAAATACTCACACAAGTATTCAAACAATCTTACACAGCCTCTAAAGCTCATAATAGTCTCGAATATTCGTAAGCTCATCAGACTTTTCAATAGTTACCAAGTCTTGTAATATCAGTATTAACACATGCTTATTAACCATCTCTTAGTTTGTAACCACTAACATGCAAGACAATTACACTTATGATGCTCACGAAGCATTTTGGAGTTTGAGGTGTACTAACCTTAAGCCAGTATCACTAAAATCCTCATATGAGCTTCTCGAACAATTCATATGATCTGATTTCCAAACCTGAACAATCCTCGTATAACAACCAATACGAAATTACATTATTTCCATGCATCTCTTATACCATTAACAGGGTTAAACATGTAAAAGCAGCTTATCGTGTTTAAATTTGACAAAACGGACTGTTCTAATAGATTTAGAATGTTGAGAAACCCCCGGGTAAAGTCCCATAGAAAAAGTCAATAGTCTGGTCAACGCCGGTCAATTGCCCTGGTAATCTTGTGTGGTGCGGTGCATCATAACAACCATGCACTCGCAAAGCATGATCTAGTGTGACCAGATCCATGAGATTATCTATACGATTCAAAATCGCTCCAAAACATGTGTTGAAAACCTTACAAAGATGACTCCTATAGGGGTGTTTAGGCACGTTTTACGCCATCTCTGAATGTTTTTTGGGCCAAAATTTTAACATTAACATGGAGTACAAGTGTTTATCTATATGACGGTGTGTCCTCCGATTGGTCCAACATTCAAAAACAGCTCTGAAATATGCGTTGAAAATCGTACATGAAACCTCTAAAAAATGGTACTGAAAGTATGCAAGAGTGGAAATAATAGGGGAAACTCATCGTGCATGCCCGACGAGTTAGGGTAACTCGTCGTGCATCCACAATGAGTTCCCCCCATTATTTCCACTTTTAATACTTTTAGCAACATTTTGCAGAGAAAAAATTAACACATATAACTCGTCCTTCCATCACTGCGAGTTTAGCCGCATTTTTCTCTATAAATAGTAATGAAATAATGTCTTTTTTCATATCACACATCCCTTTCATATTTTTTATACTTACCAAATTGACGAAGTTCACGACACTACATTAATTACGTTGTACATTATTCGGAATGGGGCAGCCAGAAATCATAATAGAAGCTCAAAAACTCCAATTGCCGTCGCATTGTCTCATATTACAAAGTTCTACTTACGACATTAGTTTTTCGTGAAACCGCACGGTCTTACATTATTTGGGATGCAAGCCAAATGTTGCCTCTAGGCCACCAGGACAGAATGTTGTACCCATATTTTTCCATTCAGCACCCATATGCGTCCATAATGATATATACGGGTACTACATGTCATATTTCATGTTGACTGACCCTGTTTTTGAATGAACAACCCTTCACATATCAAACAATTGGGCAGTCATATCACAAATGCAGTACTAAGTTAATCTGTTGTATACTATAACAAATTATTTACATGTACTCAATCATATGTATTCAAGTTCGGGGAGTAATGTATAATAAGTTGTCAAATTTTTAAAATTTCTAAATATATCTTAGTGTTCTAAATGTAGTACTTCATTATATCCGATCGATTGCAACACTCTACATTGTTCGTTACGTAAAAAATAAATAAACATAACAAAATTTGTCAACTAAACTCAAATCATTATTAAATCATGAATTCATTCATTAGGTCCAAAATTTATTAAAAGATATAAATCTAAAATTAAGAAACAAAACTATTGGGGTATGAAACATAACAAATCTTGTCAACTCAACTCAAATCATTATTAAATCATGAATTCATTCATTGGGTCCGAAATTTATCAAAAGACAAATATCTAAAATTAAGAAACATAACTATTAGGTACGAATCATAACAAAATTTGTCAACTCAACTCAAATCATTATTAAATCATGAGTTTATTCTTGGGTCTGAAATTTATTAAAAGACAAACATGTAAAATTAAGAAACGAACTATTGGGTACGAAACATAACAAATTTTGTCAACTCAACTCAAATCAATAAGTAAACCCCTGTGTACTCTACAGAGCTTGGTCCCAAGTCAGGGACCCATCTGATGGTGGATACGAGCTGACATCAAAAGCTTCAACATACATATTAGACTACAATTCAGGCTTAGGTGCTGGTTCTGGTTCAGGTTCTCTTCTTAATCCTCTGCTTCTACCTCTACCTCCTGATCTACCTCTACCTCTCTTCCCCCGGATCTGTCTGTAGATGACCCTACACCCTATACTCTTTGGGCTTGTTCAGTTTGAAACAAAAGAAGATAAGCTTCTCGTTGGACTTCGATCGTTAACTTCAGTTTTCTATTTGCCATAAACTACTTATGGTACTCAGAATTAGAGAAATTAGAATCATTCAGTCCAATGGGATCACGATTCAACAACCTGCTTGACCTGTCATGGCACCATGCTATGTATGTTGAATATTTGTTTGTCCAATTCTCTTCGCTCTTACCCTGTATGCTCACCTGTTCCATGTCATCCATATTTATCAGGTTCTCCGGCACAGGTTGGTTGTATCTATACTGCCTAAGACCCGATTGCCATAAAACAGCTCGACAATCACAAAATGTAACAACGACATTACTGAACACCAATTTTTAGCATCTTCGTAGGCAGCATACAGAATTACTTCACGAATATAAGTATCATCATATGACATCCATTGGAACTGCAATAATACGTACATAACTATAAAATTAGATCAAAATATATTCAAATTTTAATCAAAAGCAAATTTGCAATACCTGCTCCCCGCAATACATGTCAATCTTCATTCTAACTTTCAGGATTATTTTCACCTGCAACTCCTTATTTTTTAATGTTTGGCTCCATCTACATAATACAAATATGAACATCATGCTTCCCATTAATAACATCTAAAATTATTATGTTACTGGACATTATTACCTTGAAGCGAGTGGGAATTCAGACAGAGGATTGTAAATAGGTTCCAGGTATGGAAGCCAGTACCAGACCCATGATTGTAGCAGCAGGACACACCCACCAATATCGGTGTGCACGGATCTGCCATTGACGATTGTCTGGGTCGTTACCTTGCACAAATTGCGGTACAAGAAACCTAATAATGTAGATCCCCAACTGAATTTTCTTGCTCCTCATGACGTCTGCAAGAAAGGGAGGTACTACATGTTCACGTGAGAACTTGATGTTTTTGGCATTAGTATACCACCGAGAAGGAGCAATATATAGGCGAGAACAACACAATCAATTTCTGCTGATGTGGAATTTCCATCCACTTAAAAATCTCTCTTTAGTCAACTTCACACGTTTACCATCAACAACATGAGCCGACGGTGTCTTCCACAAATACTGAAAGATTAATCAATAGCAAAATACATGTTCTGAGAAATGATTGGACTGCTTGAAATTGAGACACCAAAATGCATAACAACATTTTTTAGGGTGATTGTGCACTCCCCCATGGCATGTAGAAGGTATGCGTCTTCGGTCTCCAACACTCCACCAATTCATTAACCAACTCCGGCATGTAATATCCCAAACTTTTTTGGTTAGTGACCATAATGTAAAATTTGAAAGTTTAGGGGTTACAGTGTAAACTTTGTAAAAGTTTAGGGACCAAAGTGTAATTTTCAAAAGTTATGTATTTTAACCCCGTAAATGAATAGTTTACTCCCAAAATCTCAAGAAGATCAAGCTAAGAAAGATTTGAGAAGAACAATCTAAAGAGATGAGGTACCGTTGCAACAGAAGCAGAAAACACAACAGAGAAGCAAAGAAGATTAGAGCTCATCCAAGTGGTCCTCAGTTGTCACAAGTCAAGCATTATATATAGTTAGGCATCCATAAAATAGGAGCATGCTAACTCATACATTCAATGCATTTTTGCACATTTTGGCAGGAATTTACAAAATCAGCAAAGAGCAAGCAAAGATTTGAATACAAAATTAGCAAAGAGCAAGCAAAGATTTCAATCTACAACTTCAAGAAGGAGAAGTAGATCCAACAAAGGACAAGAAAAGATTTCAATCTACAACTTCGAGAATGGAGAAGTAGATCCAAAAAAGATTATCAAAGATTTTAATCACAATTTTTGTGAAGCAAAAATATTAACCCTTTTGAAAAAGCGGATCTTAGCAGAGATTTTATGATTGTCTGCACATGACAAAAAGTGGAGTGTAATTCTAAAGCCTTTGGGCATGATGTTAATTCCTTTTGGTCATGAGTAAGTCTTTAAGGCATGATGTTGACATTTGATTGTTTACACAAGACAGAAAGTGCAATGCAATTATAAATCCTTCGGGTCATCAGTAAGTCCTTCGGGCATGATGTTAAGCATTTGGGCCATCACCTTCAGGAGTGATGAGAACATTTGATTGTTTACACAAAATAGAAAGTGCATTACAATCCTAAAACCTTTGGGTCATCAGTAAATCCTTCGGATATGATGTTAAGTCCTTCGGGCCATCACCTTCGGGAGTGATGAGACCATTTGATTGTCTACACAATATAGAAAGTGCATTACAATCCTAAAACCTCCATGTCATCAGTAATTCTTTCGGGTATGATGTTAAGTCCTTCGGGCCATCATCTTCGGGAGTGATGAGAATATTTAATTGTCTGTACGAGGCAGAAAGTGCAGTGCAATTCTAAAACCTTCAGGTTATCAATAAGTCATTCGAGCATTATGTTAAGTCCTGTGGGCCATCACCTTCGAGAGTGATGAGAAAATTTAATTGCCCGCTCAAGACAAAAAGTGCAGTGCAATTCTAAAGCCTTCGGGTCATCAGTAAGTCTTTTGGACATGATGTTAAGTCTTTTGGGCCGACACCTTCAGAAATGATGAGAACTTTTTGAATGTTGTCATAGTAGTATCAACAAAGATTTTAACCTTTTGGGCCATCATATTCAAGAAAAAGAGAAAGCTCAGGTTACCAGGATGGAAAGGCAAATAGTTCAACTTCGGGCTCAAATTAGGAAGACTCACAGTTTAATTGTTCAAAGTTTTAGCATCTCTCGTTAAAGCATTTGAAGTTTCTTAATGATTTACCCAAATTGTACATTTACTTTACAATTGATATTGAAAGATTAATGATAGATTCAACTTTTTCCAGGTCACATATGTTTCCAACACAGAAGTAGATCGATCAACAAAGAAAGAGAAACAAAAGATTTCATACGAGCTTCAGATTGAAAAATCGAGATACTTTAGGGAAAAAAATAGTGACACTAAAGATATCAATGCTTCAAGTCAAAAATTGAGGATATCTCATATTACTTCAGGTTGAATTTTTATTAACGAATGATATTTCTTTTTGTATTTTTAGTTTTTCCCCAGAGGAGGAGGTGAATCAACATTCCTAGAAAAGAATGGTGAGCTCTTAATGACAAGAGTTCGCCCAGCAAAGAATACAAGATCTTAATGAGAAGAGTTCACCAAAAAATAATACAGAGTTCCTAATAAGTAGAACTCGCACCAAAAAAGAGTATAGAGTTCATAATGAGAAGAACTAGCTTAGTAAAGAATGAAGAGCTTTTAATGAGAAAAGTTTGCCTTTTAAAGAATGAAAAGTTCCTAATGAGAAGAGCTTGCTTATTCAACACCTTTAGAGAGAGGCAGAATAACATTTTCAAGAAGAACGAAGAGTTCCTAATGAGAAGAGTTTGCATGTTCGATGCCTTTATAGAGAGGTGAATCAGTATGGCCAGGAGGAATGAATAGGTTCCTAATGAGAAGAACTAGTTCAGACTTTGAAATTAGCCTTGACAAAAGGATTGAGAAAGTTCCTAATGAGAAGAACTTCTTCAAGCTTTCTAGAGAGGAAGGAGTGAAAGTTCATATAAGAAGAACTTGTAGCTCAGATGACAGCCAAATGGTTTAGACAAGTTCGTGTCTTTTCAGTCTTTGACTAATTCCTATTCCACATCAATGAGTAAAAGAAGGGCAACTGTAAGACCCGAATTTTGTCCGGGTACCTACATATATATATATATTTCTCTTAAAAATAAAAATAAATAAGTAAAACCTTTAAACAATAATAAATCCCCAAAATACATAAATAAAGATCCAAAATTCATTTCAGTGTCCATTTTACATTTCAAATGCCCAAAGCCCATTTTAAACTACATGGTCTATTCTTTATATCCTAAATAGCTCATTTACAGCCCAAGAAACACAAATACATTAGAAATCCATTTTCCTGCCCATTTTGTGACAAGTGGCAGTGCCTCGTTGGTTTAAATGAAGATGACACGAATCTGTGTTTCTCCAAGCCTTATATGGATCCAACTGGCATGACATCAACATACTGACACCAACCATTACGTCAACGGGTCAACTCTCTATAAATACTGAAAAGAGAGAGGGTCAGTTAATCATTAGCCATTAATTATAGATATTAAATAATAATAATAATAACTACCATAATAAAAGAGAGGAAAGAGAAACTTACCGAGAATCAAAGAGATCGCTGGGAAGCTAAGGGGAACCCAGAGAACACTAGAAATCACTGGGGAACACCAAAGGTAGCCGTAGAAGATGTCCAGAGTTGCTGTATTTGTCACCATGAAGGTATCTCCTCATCGTTTCAATATTTTCCTGCAAGAAACACAAAAAACATTGGATCATGACAAGATAAAAAACAGAAATGGAAAAAGTGGTAGAAAGTTTACCTTTGCCTGAAGAGTGTTTAGGTTGTTGTTGGAGTTGAAAATAGGATGGTTACGGGTATTCTTAGGTCAGGTGAAGAGGGAGATCTTATCGAATCAGGTATATTTAGGAATTTCTGGTGAAAATTTATGTTTTTTAGGGTTTCATCGGCCAGCGGCCGAAAATCGCCTTACGACGACCGACGAACTCATCGAAGTGTGACCAGAGGTGGCATAATGGATCAAGGAGCAGAGTATGTGGTGAAGTATGGCTAGAAAAGATGATGTTGATCGAGTTCTTGAAGAACTCTGATGAACACTCATCTAAAAGTGTGAATTTCAATCCGTTTAGGCTAGGTTTTGGGGTTCAAAAAGTATTTGGGTTGAGAGAATTTGGGTAAGAGAGAGGGTAGAGAGAGCTAAATGAATTATGATCGAGTTCAACTCAGTTTAAGGCTTTTATGGGTGAGTTGAAACGCTATCGTTTTGGCATCGGGTCAGGGGAGATCTGCGCTTTTTTAATGGGTCGGGTGGGGATGATCCGCACATTTTTAATATTTGGGTTTAATTAGATTTCTGGCCCTTGGAGTTTTGTATTGTAATTCAATTTAGCCCTTACTTTCAATAAAAATCAAATTAGAGTTTTAATTCTTTTAATTTAGTCCTATTTAATTGTTTTAATTTAATTGCAGTTAATTTATATGAGTGATCCATGTTTTAAATTGAGCATATAGTCTTAATTTCTAGATAATTAAATCATTTAGCTTTTAATATAAATTGTTAGAGCTTTAGTTCTATGTTATTATTATGATTTGATAATTTAAATTGGATAGAAAATTGTAGTAAGTTAAAAAGTATTATTTGTGAAATTTATAAGTTTTAATTTGAATGGTGCCCTAAAGTAATTGGGTGTTATTCAACATAAACTTTTAAAATAGAACAAATAATATTTATTAGAACCTAGAAGATGATTATTAATTTAGTTAATTAATTAGAGACTTAATTAGGATTTGAACTTAAACAATTGGTTTAATTAAGTGAGCAAGGAATATTATTTAATTTAGGGTTTAAACATGGATGGCGCTCAAGCAATTAAGTGTTATCTCATATAAACATTTAAATTAAATAATATTCATAGATTAAATATTCATGAAATTTAAATAGAGCCTTTTCAGATTATCACTTAAAATGAACAAGACAATAATTAATCATGCATATAAAACATTTATATTCGAAATGTATTTGGAATATGAATGGAGGTACCCTGAGCGTATGGGGTATTTCCAATCTCATATTCGGGTCAAAAATATATTTCCTTATAAAAGGAATATTTCCATTTGAAATATAAATCCAGTTAATAATTAAGGATCAAATTAAATTCAAATTACTATTCTCAAAATGACGAGATGCCAAAAATTAGAGGTACCGATAACGGGAATTTGTAGGGGTGCTAATCCTTCCCCACACGTAACCGACTCTCGAACCCAATTTTAAAAAGAATGAATCTCTAGTTGTTTTCATGGTGTCCGGTCTACCAAAGTGATCGGTGGCGACTCTAAATATTTTTAAAATCAAATCTAAATGAAAACCCCTAATTTCAAAGATTATCCGTCAAGCTATTTTTACCTGGTTTAAAAATAATTTTAACATGAATAGCCCTCTTAACTAAATCATGATGTGTAGAAGAATGGAAAACCTACCAGTACAGTCCCGAATGGTTTGTAGCAATCACACAGCATCTTGGCAATCCATCTCCACCTCAATTTGACGAAACCCCTTTCCCATGCACACAACATACCAATGTAAACACCCTATAACTCCGCTCCTAGAAGGAACATATATCAATGTACTTATAAAAACCCACTATCCATTTGCATGTATGATCCCGGATAACCCCTCCACATGTAGCGTTACCATCAACAAGGTTCTAACTCCCATATGTGTTTATTTTGGACAACCCAAATAAGGACAACTCCACAATGTCGAGGTCGCAGGCATAACAGCTCCACTAACCAGTTTCATATTACTATTTTGGGATAAAGCAGGATGTCGTGCAGTGTTGCAAAGAACGAGCCATCTACTTTTGTCTAAAATCAAGCAAGTCTCATCTGAAGGATTGTTAAACACCATGGCATTTCTATCATTCCAAATATGCCACAAAATTAATCCAAATAAAATATCCCAGTCCCTAGTATCAACCACAAACTGAGATGGATCGAAAAGATTAAGGGTAAAATACACAAATGGTAACTGAACTTTGTTAAAACACAATAACCAAAATTTCAAATGTTACAAAATGGAAATTAAACTTTGTGTTTTGTAACAAAATAGTAACTAGGACGTTCCATTAAGTACTTAACTTGGCTATTATAAAACTTTGTATAATAGTACATTTAACCCTCCATATCTCTAAAAAAAAACCCTCCATATGTACATATTCAATCAATTTAATCATAATTCGAAAAAAAATTCATTAAATTTAGCCCTTGCTATTTACATAGTCTTTCAATTTGGTTCTTAAAGCAAAATTGTAAAGCTATTCTACTATATTCTTAGCCACGCAACTTGCATAAAATGTTGAAATATGAATGCTCACATTATTTTCAGGGGAAGCTTTGAATTTGGATGATGTAAGTAGAGTTTACCTGTTTTGATTGAGAACTAGAGAAGAAAAAAAAAACAGGAGAAGAGGGGAGTGTGTAACCTCTAGTTGAAGTAGAGGGAACTGAAAAGAAATGGATCACTAAACTCCAAAGTATTACAAACAAGCAACTTCTGAGTGATTGTTTTTTTGTAGACTTTTCAAAATAAAAGTTTTTGGATGGCAAAGGGTCCTGCGAATCAGCGCATGTGTCTAATGGAGATGCTTCATTTGATAATACTTCTAGGATCGAACCATGCGTTCCCATAATTGGTTTGTTAATGTGGAGCCACAGATGTTCCCCAACAAGAAGCAACCTATACAAGGTACGGACAACAAATCAAATTCTAGAATTTCTAATTCAAATGTTCCCCTTGGGAAAATATTTCCAGTTTCCAGTCGGTTCCTAACCAATTTATTGACACCTCTAACTTCTTTGTCTTCATGGACATCATAAAAATGATGCCTTGCATTTTATTTGATGATTTTGGTGTTTTTGATTGCTCAAGCCTTCATAATGGTAAAATTTGGATTTGGTGTTAAAACATGTAAAATCGGTAGGAAACCATCTAAAATAACTCTCATAATATGTAAGATTCAGTTAGAGATGCTTAAAGGTCATTTGAGGGCTCTTGGTGTGATTTCTGAGCTACAGACTCAAAGTTTTGGGCTCGAGTACCAATACAGGATGAACCCGTATAAGTATCCTATGCAAATATGATGAACACCTGGGTTTTATGAAGGACGTACCAGTATGGTCTTCAACCAGTACGGTATGAGATTCAATGGTGTACTGGTATAGGTCATCTTGTATCGGTACCTCCCAACGCCCTTGGGTTATTGGGATTCTAGTAACTAAAATTAGTACGCGCGAGAGTGTATCGGTACCCTCTGGTCCTTTGGGATTCCAAAAAGCAATTTTTGTACCGGTACGGGTCAACCCATATCGATACCCAATGTTGGTGTTTAGGCGTATTATTACAAAGGATAAGGTATCGATGCCCACTCAGTATTCTACCGGAAAACCTTGATTTTGAGTTTTAGGGGCTGATAATTCGAGGACTATAGCCAGTAGGTTTCTAAAGTGGTAAAATTAATTGTAAAAGTGAGAATCAGAGAAATATACCTCTTATTTGACCATAATGTGTAGTAAACTTGGTAATTGGCTTGAGTGCTTGGATGATATAGAAACCATAGGGTAGTAACACAATGGTAAGAATTGAATAGAAGATTTCGAATGCTTTATGTCTCTGGGCCTCATTCGAAGATACTCGAGGGGAAATTCAAATTATGAGGTGTGGAGTCCCGATGGTTTGTGTCCCCGAGCTTCACTTCAAGTTTGTGTGATTGATTGTTGATATTGCTTATGTTGGATATTGGATGCTTGTTTTGATCTTTATGCCATGTCATCATGTTTAGTTACATGCTTGTATTTATGATTTGCATGAAGCATAGTAGAGTGATAGTACACCCACTGAGCTTCGTTAGCTCAGTGTTCAAAATCTATATTTCCATTTGCAGGTTTCTAGGTTGGTACATGCATTGGAGGAGCACCATCAGTGTAGGTTTTAGCGCATTTGTTTGTTCAGAGTTCTTATTGAGCTTTGTATTCATACGACCTTATTATATTGTTGTAACTCTTACTTTGGGCTTGTATTAAGCAAGCAAATGTTTTATTATTTTAAATTATTTAAAGCTCCTTATGTAAACGTCTTAAAATGTTTATTAACATTTTAACCTTTGAATTTGAATATTTTATGATATAAAACTCTATTGGGTTAAACTAGGTTGGAAATTTTGAAGTTAAGGTTTGGGCTGAAGGCCCAAATGTGACATTTGGGTTTAGGGTGTTACAGTTAGTGATATCAAAGCCTAGGTTTAGCCAGTTCTAGGAATCCCCAAGATAGTAGTAGAGAGTCTTGAATAGGTGTCTAAAGAATACATACTTATAAGTCAAAGTTGTACTTAATTTAAGTTGAAATTTGATGGTGTAACCTTTTTTTCTTTTCTATACAGAATCTAACATGCCTAGGAGAGCATGCGATCGTAAGGATTGCTGGGGCTCCCATGAGTGGAGTTATGATGAAGACTACGTTCCAGAAGCGGAGAAGATGTCGGAAGACGAAAGGGGTCGAGGGGCCAACTAATTGTCCTATCTATACCAAGCCCTTTACCGTTTTGTAAGGGTCATTCCTAGACCTTTCGCTACTTCTCGTGAGGCTTTGGTTGAGAGGGTTCACCGTCATAGTGCTATAGATTTCTTTGGGACGGGTCAGGATAATTCGGTCAAAGTGGATCAGTGGTTGAGAGACACCCGCTGGATCATACAATTAATGTGTTTAGAATCCAAGGACAAGTTGACATGTATCCTATCTCTGTTAAAAAATGCTCAGGAATGGTGGAAATTGTAGAGTTGGGATGGTACCCTAACCAACCGATGTGGGATGATTTCTTGGATGAGTTTAAGAGGAAGTATGTGGGTGAAGCCCACATTGATAGTTTGAGAGATTGATTCACTCACTCGGTCTAATGGAAACAGACTATTTTTGAATATGAACAAGAGTTTCTGCAGTTTAGTAGGTATGCCCCAAAATTGGTCGCTATGGAAAAAAAAGGTGCAAGAGGTTTTGAAAGGGGCTCAGGAAGAAAATTCAAGTTTATTTGATCAATGACCCACCAAAGGTGTTTTCAGATTTGACCACTAGTGCTAAATCTCTCGAGCAAGTTCAAGGCATGAACTATAGCCAAGCTGGTAGGTAAGGGGGCTCGAGTGGAGGAAATCATATCCACTCTAACCAAACACAATCTCACTCTCAAGGAAATATGGTTCATTGGAACCAAAATAGGGGAACATCAAATCAGAGCACAAGATTAGATCGTAGATCAAAGTCTGCTAATCGTAGTAAACGATCAACTTCTTCTATGATGAGTTCTGAAGGTTTTGCAAGAGGTTTCGGTGCACCCATGTGTGATCAGTGTGGGTGGAAGCATCATGGGGAGTGCTATGAGTATGTCAAGTTTTGTTATGGTTGTGGTTCACTAGACTACTTTGTGAGGGATTTTCCTACTACTGCTGACACCTCTCCAATTTAGACTTAGAGAGCTCCCTATACAGCCAGAGGGGTCGAGGTTTTGCTAAAGGAGGATAGAGTCATATATCTGGAAATTAGAGTAGAGGCACATTCTAGTCTACGACTAGGGCACCAACGAGGCAGTATGTTGTTAAAGCTCAAGAGAAGTGTGAGGCTACAGACGTCATCTCAGGTACCTTTACCTTATTCTTTGTTCTTATTATTGCTTTAGTAGACTCAGGGTCTACCTATTCCTATATTCATAGTGGGATTTACTATCAGTAGGGTATTCTTGCTGAGGACCTCGAGGTTGGAGTTCGTGTGAGTAATCCTTTTGGGTATGATGTCCTTGTGGATAAAGTGTTTACAAGATGCTCGATTGAAGAGGCTCGATTTTATAACGACCCAAAATTTGGGTTATAAATTGGGTCTTGATCCAGGTATTGGACCTCTAATTTGGTAATTAAATTGAAAAAAATTAGAAATGTGAAGCTTGAATTAATGAAGTTGAGGACTAAAAATTATGAGACTTAAAGTTAGGACCCTAACTGGGAACAAGGGGGAAGATAAGCGTTTAAGAACCAGTTTACCCATTTTCTTGGAAAGAGGAGTATTTGATTTAAAGGTGGTTGAAAAGTGGTATAAGGAAAATGAGGGGTGATCTTTTGAAGAGAGAGAAAAAGTAAAAATAGGGAGTTTGGAACCCCAATCTGATATCGTTCGAATCGTCGTGCATGACACTATCAGGGACATCATCTTTAGCTCGACAAGATGAGTCAGCTGGTGGTCTCCCTGATGTCGTCAGAGCTGCCATTCGCTAGAGTGAAAAAGAGAAGTTTTGAAGAAGCTGGATCGTTAGGTTCCAGCGGTCACCGTCGAGAGCCGTGGCCACCATCAAAATCACCAACTCGAAGATAGTTGGCTGGTAAATTTTGGTTGTCGAAGGCTATCAGAAGTCACCACACGCGCCACTGCGGAGTATGGGCATGCACAACAGCATGTAGGTGCACATTGTTGCTGTGCACCATGCCACACTAGAACTCATTTTGTAGGGTGCACATACACACGTCCACACTGGATAACGCCTCGCGGGTGCACCATTCTACCCTGCACCGCGTTGTAGTAGATCGGCTGGACAGTTGACCAGTCGTTGACCGTGTTTGTCGGTCGTTGACTTTTTTTGAGGGACCCTACCCGTGGTTTTTTCGAGGGTCTAAGTCCGTTGGTGCACTCTATTTCATAAAATTCAAATTCGATAAGCTATTTTTATGTGTTGAATGTGAGAAATTAATATATAGTGTATTTGTATTTATATGAGGACTGTTCGAGCTTGAATACCGGATCAAGGGGAGCGTTTGGTGAGATTAATTAAGAAATTTTCGATAGTACTTGAGGTTAGTACACTTTGAACTCCTAATGCTTCATGAGCATTATAAATGTGATTACTTTGCGTGTTAGTGTCTGCAAAATAAGTTGATGATAAATAAGCATGTGTTGAGACTAGTATTATGAGACTTGGTAGTTATGAGATGCATGATGAGTTTGAGAATATTTTGAGACTCGTATGAACTTTAGAGACCGTGTAGGGTCATTTGAATATTTTTATGATTACTTAATTAGTTGATTTACGTATTTTGTTGCTTGAGATATGAATTGGCATGCTCGATGGAAATTTTACGTAATAGAATGATACTTGGTAATATTCGAATAAATGGTCATAAAGTTAGGAATTGATATTAAATGAATAAATATGTTAGTAAACACGGCCTAATGACTTTCATAAGCTATAGGGATCGAATGAAGCCTCGTAACTCTGTAATCCTTTAATATCATTCGAGCTTATGATTAGGGTATCAGTATGATCTTCGGTTGTGCTGTTATGCTATTCAACGTTGTATTGGTACGTGTCGACCTGTACTGGTACTTTGGGAAATTGAGATTTCTAGTAGGCAATTTCAGTATCGATTCATATTTAAATTTTAGTACCTGAGGGTATCGTATCGATACTTGGGTTTGAGTACTAGTACCCGATATGCTAAATAGTCTATAAATGCAAATTAAAGATAGAAATGGATAAGAATAAATAAATAATTTATTTATGCCTTAATAAATGAGATAATGTGGATTAATGTAGAAAATAAATGATATTAATTATATGCTTCGTCATAATGTATTAACAACTCGATAATGTAAAATAAATGATGTGATGACATTTAGCAACGATAGGGAGATCTTTGGGATCACATTGCTTGTATGCCATAGGCATTTGATTGGTTGAGACATTTCACTGATGGGATCTAAATATCCAATGAGAGTGTTGCAACACCATGGTTAGAGATGTCGAATGTACGTTCTCGACGCTGTGTGGCACCGAGTATCATTCAAAGATACTCGAGGGGGACTCTAAGTATAGAGTGTACGTTCCTTATATTGTGTGGCCCCAGGTTTTAATCAGGTATTGCAGACTATAGAGTGTACGTTCCTGATGCTATGTGACCCCAGATCTGCTCAAAGTGTATGTTTTTGATACCGTGTGGCCTCGGGTCTCATTCTAGGCTTAGGTTCTACTGTATGTGCTTTTGCCTAGATGATCTGATGAGATCTTGGGTGTGGTTAGGCCTTGTATGATGACTTGCTTATTTTTAGCATGTCTTTAGGTGACTAGTGGTAGCCCACGTGTTTATTTATCTCTCTCTATTACCCGTATTAGCTTGCATGCTTATGTTTATGATTAGCATGAAGTATAGTAAAGTAGATGTGTACCACTGATCTTTGTAAGCCCAGCACTCGAAATCGTTGTTTTCGTGCTAGGTTGGTTGATCAATTGGGAGCTCGAGGATCACTATCAGTTTGGGATTCTAGCAAGCGGTGTTTACCAAAGTATGGTACTTGTTATTTATTTACATGATTTAAGAATGGTTAAATGTTTTCACATGATGGCTAAATCTATGGTTTTAAAATGGAATTTTTGTTGGGTCATATTTTGGTGACCAAGATGTGGTACTTTGAATCCATATCAAGGTGAGTGTTACATTTAGTGGTATCAGAGCTTAAGTTTATCCGGTTCTAAGAAACCCCAGGGTGGTATAGGTGTTATAGTATTTGTGTCTAGTGAATACAAGCCCTTAAATTAAGTTTGTACTTTTTAAGACTGGAATCTAGTTGGTGCATCTAATGGTGCGACGCTAAGATGATTACGATTATGGCTGAGAGGGCTGAGTAAGGAGCTAAGCCACTTATGGGAGCGATTTTTGGGCGAGTTCGCCCTAGACTGTTGAGATGTGAAATTGTTGAATAATGTCGAAGTCAAGGATGTGTTATCCTCACACCACTTGAATGGCGTTTCATTGTGTGCTGTAGTAGTTCTGAAGCCTTCGGTTACGTTACGAAAAGTTTGTAGTAGAGAATTTTCATCGTTATACGTGAATAACATTTGTAATGTGAGTATGAATAACCCACTCTTAAAATTGATCAGTGGATACACATTGGTTAAGGACCGTTGTTCACTTAAAAGGAGTCTCGTTGATACTTGGGAAGTATTATCGCCCTTCTCAAGGGCATTTCTCTGAGATAGTGGATTCAGGATCCACTAGTTCATCAAAGTGTGACCAAAGTTAGACGTTCTATAGGTTTGATAGAGCTACCTTCTTGAGGTTTTTGCATCTTAGAAATTGATTTGGTTAATCGAGTACGATGCTAGCCAGTAATGTCGAGAGTGACCTCGAGGCTTCGAGACCTAGAGTGAACCTAACCTTTGGTAATGAGGATGTTGAACCGTTGCCCTTCTACCGTGATTTTTGTAGTGGTCGCTTTGATAATGGCACAATTGGGTTGTGGGACATGTTTGACCGTTTGGCAGATGCCAATGTATATAGTTCAATGCTCAAGAGCTTTCAGGCTGACAATGTATTTGTTTGTGTTTCCTGGAGGATTCGATGGGACTTCTTCCCAGTCAAGAACGTGAGTAGACATTAAGGTAAGGCCGAGATCAACATCGGTGCCCATTATTTTTATTGAAGTACATTAACCTATTCAAGGAAGTTAGAGGTTCAATTGCGAGGGCGCAACTCGAACGAGATTTCTTTTGTCTAAGTGTTTCACCCAAGGGTGAACTGGACGGTTCGTTTAAATGATTCATGAACCATCGACAATTGATATGTGATAGTGATGAACCGTTATTCGCCTCCTAAGGAAGAGGGCTTGTTAACTGATTCTGGAGTGCATGTTTGTTTTTTGAAGCTAGATCGAGAATGATACATTTATGCTTAAAGTGTTGGAGGATAGTAATTTTTGGATGATCTTTGAAATAAGGTTTTCTCTCTCTAAGACGTTTCATAGTAAAGATTGATGTATGTATTGACATACGAGATATTTTTGCGATGTCAAGAAGGATAAGTAGATATTTACCAAAATACCCTCATGTGTAGGAAGAGCTAGTTATAGTGTGACCAGTTAAAGAGACGAAGTGTTTGAGACTTTGTAAATGTTTATGATAAATATCATAGTTTCCCTTGAACGAGCCGAGGAACATTGTTGGAGATACGAGCTACGTGAGACCATTTTGTTGTGAGAGTGGTGCTGACTCGATTAAAGTCGAGTAAGATTTTGAGATCTTCAAGGATGTTTTGTTGTTTTTCTAGGGCTGTATTTTTGTGCTAGAAGAGGGAAGGTTGTGTTTACCCTAATAGTGTGAATTTTGAGTGCTTGTTCACAAGGGAAGTTAAGAGCGGGATAACGACAAGAGCCGAAATAATTGAGAACTATTAACAGTGTGTTTTATTAGTTGAGGATTGAGTAACTCTGGAAGCCGCTAGAAGTAGCATCTGATTGTAACTAAAAGGATACAATGTTGCGATTGAATTTATGATTCGAAATTTTTTATGGACATAGTGATCTTGTTGTGGGTGTTTTAGAGAAAGATATATAAGGGAAGAGATTCTTCTTATATAGTATAGTGGTGGTATATGGTGAATTCTGAGAGCTACAATTTGTAGCAATAAATGGCAAGAAAAATAAAGCATAAAATATGAACTTATATATATATATATAATGTCTATGTATAGAAAGTAGGTAAATATAAAAATATGTACATAATAAAACAAATATATTGTATAAAACATATTATAATAAATATAATATATATATATACATGATTAAACTATAGAAAAAAAGGAATATATAAGACTAAGGTACAAAATTAAAAAAAATGATAGATAAATAGATAGACAGACAGACATTTAGATAAGGTGCAAATTAAGGTAAAAAGGGAACCTTACATAAATATAACATAATAGATATTGTATTAATGAAAAGCATATTGTATATGGTATAAAAATTGTATTATTTAATAACATGTATTCTATATAGATATATTATACTGAATACTTTATATATTTACACAAATTAAAACGGTAAAAAGGATCAATATAGTAAAACAAATATAAATGGTATAATAGATATATGTAAACAATTAGTTAAATTTAAACAAGCAACTAATATAAAACATGCCATATAAATCTAATTTAAATAAATAATTAAAGCATAAACAAGGACTGAAATATAAAATAACGAAAAAGAAAAAGGACTGAAAGTGTGAATGTCCCACTGGTCTTCGAACCAAATTAAGAAAAAATGACGAGATTGAAAGGTTTTTAAAACTTTTAGGGACTACGACAAGTTCAATTAAAAGGTGGAGGTCCTTAGTGAAGGTAAATTACCCATTTTAAAGCATTGGTATAAAAACCAAAAATAAAAAAAACAATTCTCATTTGCTTTCAAAACTCAAAACGGATTAAATTCTTCCCCGCCATTTTCTCTCAATTGTTCATCCTGAGTTCTTGCGTTCTTTAAAAACACAGGATGAATCCTAGAATTTGGCCACCCTCTACCGTGACGATCATCATTAACCATCACCGACCGCCTCTCACCGGCACCAGCGAAACTCAAAACTTAAACCAAAACACCCTTTTCTATCCTAAGCTTGAATCCGGTTATAAATTTTTCAAAATCAACCCCCTTTTTCCTAGATCTAAAAATATAAAATTGATGCCCTCTTTTTAAAAAAAAACTAAGTTTGAAAATCTCTTTTTGAAAGATCGGGACGTTAGAGAGGAAGGCGGCGGTGGCCCATGACTTAACAGGTAAAACCCTCACTTTCTTTCTATTTTTTATTCAAAATATAAAAAGGAGAAAGATACCTCTAAAGGTTTTCTTCTTCTTTTATATTGATCTCCGAATCTCATTGCAAGATTTTTGTACCGATTATATACTGAATTTGTTTACAATATTTCATACTTAATATACTATTGATGTGATAATGTATGACTTCTTAGATTTTTGCACGCGTGGTGGTTGGTGAGATGGTGGTTGTACGTCAACGTGGAGGAAGTCAGAGGAATGGTGGTCGTAGATGAAGACACATGGTGACAATCGGTGAGAGCGCGTGGGAATGCCAATAGTCTCGGGCAATGGCCTTACACGCATGTGAAGGAAGCTGAACGGCCATCTCTCATTTAATTCGGACCGTCAGATCAAGATCTGATCTAACGATAGAGAAAATGATTCGCCAAATGAAGAGACAGTGATCAGATTAAGTTTGGGGTTTTTTAGTTAGATTGGGCCAAATGGGACAAAAGATATGTAATGGGTTATTAATATTGTAATTTGGACTTGGACGTTAATAATTGGGGTTTTATTCAATTAGATCTATTTTTAATTATTATAACTCACTTATAATAATAATAAAAATAACAAAATTTATTAAACATTAATAACAATATTAATAATACTAAACAATAATAATATTAAAATAACATAATAATAATACCACCGAATAAAAATTAGTGATTACAGATGTCTCTCTTTGCTCATTCTTGTGAAACAATAGAGCAAAGATCATAAGCACTAATTTTTATCCTCTTTCCCTATCTGACTCCTCAGAATCACGAGTTCTTCCGGCATTAAGACAAGGCTTAACATCATGCCCAAATGGCTTAAAATTGGTATCTCGCTTAGAAGCTACCAGAATACCTTGAGACGATGCCCCGATTTTTGATCATTTTGGCATCGAGACAAGGCTTAACATCATACATGAAGGTCTTACTGATGGCCTGAAGGACTTAAATTGTGGTATCTCACTTAGAGAGTACCATTATACCTTGAGACGATGCCCATATTTTTTTTATCGTTTTGGTATGGAAACAAGGCTTAACATCATGCTCGAAGGTCTTACTGATGGTCTGAAGGACTTAAAAAGTGGTATCTCGCTTAGAGAAT
The DNA here is from genome assembly GCA_019671005.1 of Hibiscus mutabilis. Taxonomy (NCBI): domain Eukaryota; kingdom Viridiplantae; phylum Streptophyta; class Magnoliopsida; order Malvales; family Malvaceae; genus Hibiscus; species Hibiscus mutabilis. Next base: position 19,607,628 of record CM033728.1, on the reverse strand, counting down.
CCTAAAATACCTTGAGATGATGCCCCAATTTCTAATCATTTTGGCATCAAGACAAGGCTTAAAATCATGCCCAAAGGTCTTACTGATGTCTCGAAGGACTTAACATCATGCCTAAAAGTCTTACTAATAGTCCAAAGGACTTAAAAAGTGGTTTCTCACATAGAGACTATCGAATGGAAATCTTTAATGGATCTAGCTCTTCAACATGAAGTTACAGATCCAAGTCTCTACTAGTATTTGAATACATGTTAGAATAAGTAAAATATTTTAAGTTAACATGCTCCTACATACGGATGTCTAACTATATGTGATGCATGAATTACAACATTCCCAGAGCTGTTCAAATAAGCTTCTATTCCCTGAAAGGTTGTTCTCGATTCTTCTTTGCTTTGCTTCGCTTTTTTGTTGTATGCTCTTAAATCTTCATCTTATCAATTGAATACTCATCTCGTATCTGATTCATCGACAAGCTTCTAATACTTTTGCATGAACAACTTTCTTGTCTTCAGGGTTACCACCCACCTTTGTAAACAATCTGCCTTTGGTCCCTATAATATTCTTATATAAGTACTATTATCATCTCCTTTGTTTAGCATTGTCCCAATCAATCCTAGGCTCATCTATTTTCTTGTTTTTGACCCAACATATGGAGTCTTCATCTATATCAACATTAGGGTGAGCATACGCCTCAATTCCCTAGACCCATCTTAGGGGAAACCAACTCTAAGTCCTTATGCTTTAAATCCCATTGTAAAGTGTAGCGACCATTTTGGAAATCGTGAGTAAAAATAGGCTGACGATTGATTTTTATATAAAAAAGTTAGGGCTTTGACCTTTTTTAATCCATTTTTAAGTTTTGAAACATTTTGAAAACTTGAATTAAATTTTACACCACTTCTTTTTAATTAGACTCATCCTTAATTTCCTTTTGAAAAAAAACAATTAGAGTCGCCACCGATCACTTCGAGGTAGATCGGACACCATAAAAACAAACCAGAGATTCATTTCTTAAAAAATTAGGTTCGAGAGTCGGTTGCTGTAATACCCCAATAATTGGTTAGTGACTAATTTGCAAAGAATTAAAAGTTGGTGGTGCTAGTTCAGTGACTAAAATGTAAAATGTTAAAGTTTGGTGAACAAAGTGAAAAGTTGAGGGACCAACATGGTAATTTTCCCAATAATTATTTTTATTATATAAAAAATAGATCACTTAAGGGTGTGAATCGAATATAAAATTGTTGGTTCAATCTGATGTTTCTATTATTGGGAAATTATAATTAAAATTTAAATGGATTTCGGGTAATCGTATGAGCTCGAAATGTGATGAAATTTTGAAGGGAGTTGTAAAAAGACTTGAAGGACATGACATTTCTTTTTGGAATCATTTTCAATCGATTTAGATTCGATTGAAGACAACATTTTATTATAGTGCACAAATAGTATTTTTGTGAATACATGGATTCATTAATGGCATTTTAGTCATTTTGCCCATACTTTTTAATTAAAGATGATTATGCAAAAGTGATAAGATTAGGTGTTAACACCTAACTGGTCATAATTGAGGGGCAAAACAGTAATTTTACTATTGATGGAGATTTTTATATTTGAATTAAAGATTTAAAATGCCATTTGTCTTATCATTAAAGTAAAGTAAAAAACTAGAATTCTCTCATCTTTTTTCTCCAAGGCCGAAAACTCCCTAGCCAAGGTAAGGAAATTTTTGATTCAATTTTTGGCTTGATTCGATTAGTTTTTGGGTTGAAACATGAAATAGAGAATTAATCTCCATTGAATTCTCTTTCATTTGGTATAATTTTTTTAGTGGTTTCCATGTTTATATGTTGAGTTTGGAGATTAGGGTTTATGAAGAACAAGTTGAGATTTCATGTTTTATGGATTAAATTGATTGAATATGAGGTTGTGATGTTGTTTAATGCTTGTTAGAGTGAAAATTTCTATGAATTATGTTATAGGTTATTTTTGGGAAAATTGAAAAATTAGGGGAAACTCTTGCAAAAATTTTATTTGAAGTGGAAATGATGTTGGAAGCTTGAATATGATGTTTGGAGGTTGAATTTCTGCTTGAATCAAGTTGGGAAGTTTGGCCAAAGTGACCTTTGGTATCCGGCTATTAGGGGGAAAATAAGGGGAAATTATGGAAAAATTTTCCTAAGGTTAAAAATGATGTAAGGATGATTTTGTAAGTCTTGGAATGTTAATTGGACTAGTTTGGAAGTTTGTAAGGTGTTGAGAACTAAATTGTAAATTTGGAGAAATATGTGATTAAAGTGGAAAATTGATTTGGAATTGAAGTTGTGTGATAAAGGAATATTTTGAAAGATTTAGAAGTTTTGAAGTTAATATTGATATTATGATATGAAGTTGGTATTAAAAGAATTATTAGGAATATTATTCCTAATATGTACTAATGTTAGTATAATACTAACATGTACTTTGAATGGTATGTGTTATTAAATGTTGTGTAGATCGTAATCTGGATCAAAATAGAGATATGAGCCAGGCTGTTGATAAAGGAAAAGCTCAAAAGTAAAGTCGAAAATAATAATACAGTTTAGTGAGGCAACAGGTGAGTGCATTGCTACTTATTTTTATTATGATATGAGGAAGACTTGTGATAAGTCAACCTCGAGTGTTGAAAAACAAAGGATTTGAATAGTAAATTATATACATATAAATTGGCTTCGAATGATTTATAAATGATTTTGGGTATGAACTAGCCAAAGTGTTTTTCTTATATATGTTATAGTGATATATCTTTATTTATTGATATTATTGAATAAGTGAATAGATTATAATAGTGAATTGGTTAAAAGCCCATTGTATGATTATTGAGAGTCTTGGTGTAATATCCCAATTTTTGAACTAGTGGCCAAATTGAAATTTTTGAAAGTTTAGGGGGGTAAAAGTGTGAACTTGGAAAAGTTCAGGGACCAATATGTAATTTACAAAAGTTATGTAAGTTAACCCCGTAAATGATTAGTTTATCCCCAAGAGTGGATTTTCGTGTTACTTGGATTTTTCGTACGAGGATTGTATTATTAGCATTTTTTGATCGAATAAAAATTGTTAAGTGTGCTCAAATCAAAGTAGTACAAGGATGGGTGACCATATGGGAAGGTCCCATATTTAATATTTTGATTGATAAAAAGGATTTATTTTTAGTTAATAATGTTCGAGATGGATTGTGGAGATAAGATTTCTAAGAGGAAAGGCATCCGGTAAAATTTCTCGGTAATTATCGGTATATCGGATCGAACTAAAATTTTAAAGATAGTTCCAAGAAATTATGGAAAAATCATAAAATATTATTTTATGAGAATTTTATTACATTTGGTTGGATTCTAACTATATTTAGTTAGATGGTAATGGAATGGCAATTTTCAAGACTTGTTGTAAATAAAGTCTAGTTGGAGGGCAAATTGGACATTTGCCATGGATGGCATTTTTGAAATATTTTGAAACTTTGAGGGCAATTTTGGAAGAATATTTACACATGGATTAAATATTGGCCATTGATTTTGATGAGATTAAATCTTGGCCATTATAATAAAAAGGGCAAGATGATAATTTCACTATTTAAATGAATTTTAAATTCATTTAAATATTACACTTGGATTAAATATGTTAAAAGATGATAAAAAAATCATCTAGACACCTCCAAGGCTGTTCGAATTCAGCAAGAAGAAAGAAAAAAAGAAAGTTTCAAACTTTCAAGCTCAAATTTGAAGAAATCAAGGCTAGTTTCAAGCAAATTTGTTTAAGGTAAATTGTTCTACACCTGATTCTCTTCAATTTGATAGTATTTTTGCATGATAAGAATTAAGTATGAGTTATGTTTGGATGAAGATTTATTATGGAAATTGAAGTTGATGATGGAATTAGACTTGTAGTTAGTTAATTTGATGATCTAAGCATGGAATTAAGGTTAGAATTGGATAAATTCCATGTTAGAGATTATAAACCCTAACCCTAAAATTAAGGGGGTTTTGGTTAGGAAGTTAAATTGAGGATGGAATTGATTGAATTATGATGTTAGGAGACTTATTTTGATGATGTGTTGAATAATTTCCCAAGTTGTGATTTTAGGGACCATTTCAAAATTTTGGAAAATTTAGGGGAAATTATTGTAAAAATTATTTTAGCATTGAAATCGTTGAATTATGATGAGAGTGGTTTGAATTGGTGATTAGGGATCAAAATGAAAATTTTTAGGAATTTAATGACCAATTCGGCAATTTAGTAAAAGTTAAGGATTGGTCTTAAACTTATGGAAAATTAATAGAATTAAAGATTTAAGCATATTATATTGAAATGTCAAGAAAGTAGTCAAGAGGGACCAAATTCGAAATAAATAATTGGTGAAGGGCTAAAGTGAATAAAGTTTGGAAGTTGAAGGAAAATGTATAAGAATGTTAGAATTATGTGAAAGGTTGAATTTGTACATTAATTTAATGTACAAAGGCAATATGGTGACCAAAATGTCACTTTTATAAAGTTTAAGGACTAAAAGGATAATAGTCCAAAACAAGTAAATAGTAATGAAATTGTTCAATTTGAGTTTGAACAATTGGTTGAAGTTCAAAATGTTCACTAAAGACCTAGGGACCAAATCGGCAATCATATGAAAATTTGGGAAAATTTCAAAAATATTTTATATTCGAATAATTATGTCTTGAAATTAAGTTAGTAATGTTAGATTTGAGTCTAACAAAGAATAGTGATAAATTATGTTTGATTGGTCTTCTACAACTCAAAAAGAGATTGAGGAAGAGCCGAGTAACAAAAAGAAGGAAAAGATTATCGACTAAGCTTAGTGAGGCTATATGGCATAAACAGGTAAGTGAATTTTATTATGTTTGCATAAAGATGAAAAAATGGAAGACTTGTGATAAGTCAACCCTAAATTGAAAAATGATATTGTATTACCATATAAATTTGATTTGTTGCATATTTCAGTAAATGCAAACTTCAGTAGAATATGAGGTAAGAATTTTATTATGCATAATGGCAATGCATGTCTATACAAGGAATATGGACACTAACAGGATTAAAATGAAACAAGATACAACCTGGGGATCCAAGCCCATAGTGCAATTGGCACTAGCGAGGTGTTTTTAATATAAGGAGCAAAGAGCGTCCTTATATGAGGAGCAAAGAACGTCCTCTCGAGTACGTACTCTATATAGCACTACGGTGCAGTTAGGCTACGGGGTTTCCATGGGCTTCTAGCCAGACACGAGGATAATAAGAACAAGATGATTACATGAAAGATCATGGATATGTATATGATACATGTTTTACATGATAGAAATGATACATGTTATGCAAATGATTGCATATTGAAAGCATGACTGTGAAAGAGTACATGATGTGTTTATGATTACACGATGAAAGCATGTCCATGTTCAAGATATTACATAATAGAGATGATTCATGTTATACATGATAATGAAGTTTCGCATGATAGTAATGTTACATGGAAAGTTGACACGGTGACATGATTTTAGATATGGGAAATGAATATGCACTCTATACATGACATGCTGAATTGCATTACTTTATGTTTTTCCTAATCTGTTTTGAATGCCTCACTAAGTTAGTACTTAGTGTGTGATGTTGCTTCACACGTAGGTTCTCCGAGATAGACGTAAGGAGGAGTTGTCATTTTGGAAGATCAAGTTATTTAAGTGACTACGGTATGTACATCTTTTAAGTAGTTGATATCTAGTGGCATGTACAAATTGATAAAGTATATGTTGGTATGTATGTTAAAAGAGTAAATGGGCTTGTAAACCTAAGTATATTACGTATTTATGTATATTATGGATGAATGGATTTGATAAAATGGTTTGATACAAATAGGTAAAAAGTTTGAATACGATTAGGTATCGTTAAACCCTGATCGTGTAGAAATTTTTAAATTAAGTAAAGGGTCTAGGTAGCATATCTGGTTTTCACCTGATTAATATTTTTATTTCAAAAACACGTGTATAAATTTATAAAACAATTCAGGGTCAAAACTAGCTACTGCAGTCTGACATAGATTTTAAATGAAAACCGAGAAAGGATGAAACTACGAGGCAAGTTTTTTTAAAAAAATTAAATCAAGTTTTCTATAAGCAACATTGTAACATCTTTAATGTATATTTAATTTACGAGAATACGTTAAGGGTGTTACACTTGATATAATTGGCATGCCAATGAGGTGGAGTATAGTGATAAAGTGACACATTGACGCTGTGTTTTACAGCAATGACCTAGTAATACAGTGATGCTGTTAAATTACATCAGTGGTATATTTATACAGTGATATAATGATTTATTATGGCACAACATATTAGTTTATGTCGCCCATGTGCATACTCAACAGTGATTCGCATACCATGCATTCTCATTTACTTTACATTGGGTATAACTATATTAAAAGTGAAAGTGCAAAGAATGATATGAATTTGAATCTTCAATGAAGAATTGCTTTGGTATAACTTGTTTTATACATATTTGAATTTTGAGACTTTACAGGTTGCCTAACAGTGGAACGGCTTTGACAAGTCAGATTTACGATTTTATAATCCCATATATATTGTATTATGTTTGTTTATGTCATTTTCTTATAGTGAATTGTTTAAATTATTTTATATTGCCTCACTAAGTGTATACTTAGCGTGTGAATGTTTCACGCGTAGGTAAAGAGCGTAAGGAGTAAGGAGCAGCAGTAGAAGACATCATCTATTTTGGAGGTGAAACATCATTATCAATATGACATCTTCGATGTTATTTTTGATATTATTAGTTGGCATGTAAATTATAAATGTTTTGAGTTGCTCTGATATGAACGTTTAGTAAAGAGCTAATTCAATCGTATTTTATTTGATAACTGAATGATTTTTAATTTAGGCAATTTTTAGGCAGTTATATTATCTATGCTAATTAGAAGTAAACTGCCTAGTTGCTGCTTAAATCTAGGTTCGAATTTAACTTGAAAATATTAAGTTTAAATTTTATGCGATTAAATATTCTTTTAGTTAAGGATACAAATTGGTTTATATTTTAAAGAAACAAAATTTTTACCGAATTTTTGAAATAAGAATAATTGCATAAGTGTCTTGTGACATCTCTAACTTGTATTCAGTGATGGATACGGGTGAGGGGTGTTACATTTATTGGTATCAGAGTTATAGGTTTAACCGGTTCTCGACCTAAATGAAAGTTGTTTTTATTGAAAAGTCTGTACATGCGACTAGAATATCAATATTACTGATTTGATGTTTATAAAATTGATGAATGTCGCTCCTTACTAATGTAGTAGTTATGTGGTTCTAGATGTCTGAATTAGTAGGTTCTAGACGAGCTGCAGAACAGGAGGTTCCGGAAGAAGCTGGTAGTGAAAATAATGAGGTTAATAATAACCCTCCGGCTCAACCGGAATAGGGAAGAGCACCAGCACAGCAGGGAATGCCTGTTTAAGATCAGGGGACTTTCCTTCAGGCTTTGGAAATGGTTATGACACATTTTCAGCCACAAGCTCCTCCTGCTCCTTAGATGACAATTGCTAAAGAATTAAGGAGTTTAGGAGCGCCTGAATTTATAGGAGAAGCAGAGGAAGGTCCCGTAGTTGCTGATATGTGGCTGAATGATTTAAATATTACGTTAGAGGGATTCCATTGCTCGGAGACTGATAAATTGGATGGAGCTATCTCGTTACTTCGAGGTCAAGCTAGATTTTGGTGGACTAATGCTACGTTGCATGTCCCTCCCGAGCAGGTTACCTGGCAATTCTTCTTGGAGGAATTCAAGAACAAATATATTGAAGATCAATTCATACTAGAGATGAAGCAACAATTCCTCAGTTTGAAGCAAGGAAATCGGACCATCTATGAGTACGAGTGTGAATTCAACAAGTTGAGCCGATTTGCAACAGAATTAATTCCCACTAAAAAGGATTGATGTGATTGGTTTATTGAAGGCCTGAATAAGAGACCAAAAGAATTGTTGGTGGAATTGAATTTGCCTACCTTTCAAGAGGTGGTAAATCGAGCCAAGGCAATAGAACGTGTCCAATCAGAAGATATGACAGAGCAGACTTCACAATTGATAAAGAGACCAGGAACATCTTCCACTTTTTTTTCATCTAAGCAGAATAAAGGTTCTGGTTTTTAGAATAGGAATAAATTTGGATCCGCTGCATCTACTCGTAAGGGAGGTAATGTCAGAGGAAATAGACAAGCACAAACTACTAATTCTGGTGCTGGTTCATCATCCATTTTAGATCTCAGCCGTGTGATATTTGTGGCAAACGTCACCCAGGTGTATGTTGGATGGTGACATGGGCATGTTTTAAATGTGGAAAAGTTGGCCATTTTGTGAGAGACTGCCCCCTGACATCTGGAGAAAGACCTGTGCAGACAGAGAGATCTACAGTGATGCCACAGAGGGGTAGAGGAAGAGGAGAATCTGGAAGACAATCAGAGTCTACTTCATAGCAGGAAATACGTGTACCAGCTCGAGTTTTTAATATCAGGACAGATAAGGATCATGATGATCCATAAATCATTACAGGTACATTCTATCTCTATGATAAGCCTGTGTTGGTTTTGATTGATCCTAGTTCTACACATTCGTACATTACCACTAAGTTGATTGAAGAAAGAAATATTCCATTAGAGTCTATCTCCTGTGATATAATAGTGATGAATCCATTGGGTAAGAGTGCGAGAGTGAATCGAATATGTATGAATTGTCCAATAAAGGTACATGGAATTGAGTTTCCGACAAATTTAATGGAATTACCTTTTGAAGAATTCCAAATAATTTTAGGAATAGATTAGTTATCTTTTTACCATGCTATGGTGGATTGTCATCTGAAATGACTAATATTGAGGGATTCAAAAGGTGCAGAGATAATGGTAATTGGTGAAAGGATAAATCCTCTATCTAATGTAATTTTAGTCGTTTCTGCGAAGAAGCTGCTGTTAGAAGGTTGTCAAGCTTTTCTAGCTAATATGGTGGATATTCGAACCTCTAGGGTTAAGTTGAAGGACTGTTCGAGAATATCCGGATGTATTTCCAAATGAGCTTCCAGGATTACCTCCAGATCGAGAAGCATAATTTAAAATAGAAGTGTTACCTGGTACTGCACCTATATTAATGGCTCCATACAGAATGGCTCTGACTGAGCTTCGAGAGTTAAAAGCGCAATTGCAAGAATTGTTAGATCAGGGATTTATAAGGCCAAGTGTGTCACCTTGGGGCGTACCAATGTTATTCGTGAAAAAGAAAGATGGATCTATGCATAGATTACCGCCAGTTAAACAAGGTGACTGTTAAGAATAAGTATCCTCTTCCGAGGATTGATGATCTTTTTGATCAACTAAAGGGTGCAACTATGTTTTCCAAAATTGATCTTCGATCTGGATATTATTAATTGAAGATTAAGGAAAAAGATATTTCAAAGACGGATTTTCGAACTCGATATGGACACTATGAGTTCGTAGTGATACCGTTCGGATTAACTAATGCACCTGCAACATTCATGGATATGATGAATCGAATATTCCAGCCATATTTGGATCGATTTGTGGTGGTATTTATTGATGACATTTTAGTATATTCAAAGACAAAAGAAGAACATGATGCTCATCTTCGTGTTGTTCTTCAAATCTTCTGGGAAAAGAAACTATATGCTAAGTTATCAAAATGTGAATTTTTGTTATCAGAAGTTACTTTTCTCGGACATGTAGTTTCAACAGAGGGGATAATAGTAGATCCCAAGAAAGTACAAGCTATAGTTGAATGGAAAACTCCAAAAAAACGTGTCCGAGGTTCGAAGTTTCTTGGGGCTGGCTGGTTATTACCGAAGATTTGTGAAGAATTTCTCGATGATTGCCTCCCCGCTAACTAAGCTATTAAGAAAGGATGTGCCATTCATTTGAATGGATAAGTGTCAAGAATGTTTTAATACATTAAAGAGGATTTTGACTGAAGCTCAGGTATTAGTACAACCCGAGTTAGGTAAGGATTATGTAATATATAATGACGTTTCTCATAATGGCTTGGGATGTGTTGCTTTAAAGATATGGCGTCATTACCTATACGGGGAACGATGCTACATCTATATGGATCATAAAAGTTTAAAGTATCTGTTAACTCAAAAGGAGTTAAATCTAAGACAGAGAAGGTGGATCGAACTTCTAAAGGATTATGATGTGGTTATAGACTACCATCCAGGTAAAGTGAACGTGGTAACCGATGCCCTCAGTAGAAAGACCTTTGCTGCCTTGAGAACTTTAAATGTGAGGCTAGCTTTGAAAGAAAATGGTACTTTGACGGCTGAGTTAAGAATAAGGCCTGCTTTAGTAAATCGGATAAAAGAGCTTCAGAAAAGAGATAAAGAATGTTTGTCAAGATTCAAACAAGTCGAAAACGGTGAGGCCAAAAATTTTTAAGTTAGGTCTGATGGATGCTTGTATTACCGAGGAAAAATTGTTATTCCTAAAGATGGGGAATTAAAGAAAGAACTTCTCTTTGAGGCACATTATAGTCCGTTGACCATGCATCCGAGTGGAAACAAGATGTATCAAGATCTAAAGAGTCGATATTGGTGGTCAGGAATGAAAAGATCTATAACTGAGTTTGTTTCAAAGTGCCTAACATGTCAACAAATAAAAGTAGAGCATCAGGTGCCTTCTGGGTTATTGCAACCAATATCTATTCCTCAGTGGAAGTGGGAACGAGTAACAATGGATTTTGTGACAGGGCTACCCTTGACTCCAAACAAGAAAGATTCAATTTAGTTAATCGTTGATAGATTGACTAAGTCGGCACATTTCATTCCTATCTGAACTGATTTCTCTATGGACAAATATGCAGAGTTGTATATTAAGGAGATAGTTCAGCTTCATGGAGTACCAGTCTCAATTGTCTCTGATAGAGATCCAAGGTTTACTTCTAGATTTTGGAAATCTTTACATAAAGCTCTGGGTAATCGACTAAATTTTAGCATAGCCTTCCATCCTTAAACAGATGGACAATCTAAACGGACTATTTAGATTTTGGAAGATATGTTAAGGGCTTGTGTGATTGAATTTAAAGAATCATGGGAGAAATACTTGCCGTTAGCTAAGTTTGCTTATAATAATAGCTATCAAGCAAGTGTCAAAATTGCACCTTATGAAGCCTTGTATGGAAGAAGGTGCAGGACTCCATTGAATTGGTATGAGTTAAAGGATCGAGACATAGTTGGTCCTGATCTTATTAGAGAAACCGAAGACAAGATAAAGATTATACAAGATAATCTTAAGATAGCTGCCGATCGACAAAAATAATATGCAGATCCAAAGGGAAAGGAAATTGAATTTCAAGTGGGTGATAAAGTGTTTCTTAAAGTATCACCTTGGAAGAAAATACTACGTTTTGGACGAAAAGGAAAGTTGAGTCCAAGATTTATTGGACCATATGAGATTATAAAAAGAGTTGGTCCTATGGCCTACCAACTTGCTTTACCTCCAGAAATGGATAAGATTCTTAATGTATATCATGTATCAATGATTAGAAAGTATCGATCAGATCTTTCCCACGTCATTACTCCCGAGGAAGTAGATATTCAACCAGATTTGACATATGAAGAAGAGCCAATTAGAATCTTATCACGTGATAAGGAATTAAGGAACAAGACAATTCCACTTGTTAAAGTTCTTCAGTGAAATCACAAAGTGGAGGAAGCAACGTGGGAAAGAGAGAAAGATATGAAGGAACGGTTTCCTCATCTATTCAAATCAGGTACGTTCTAAAAATTCGAGGATGAATTTTCTTAAGGGGGAGAATTGTAATGCCCCAATAATTGGTTAGTGACTAATTTGCAAAGAATTAAAAGTTGGCGTTGTTAGTTCAGTGACTAAAATGTAAAATGTTAAAGTTTAGTGACCAAAGTGAAAAGTTGAGAAAAGTTCAGGGACCAACATGGTAATTTTCCCAATAATTATTTTTATTCTATAAATAAATAGATCACTTAAGGGTGTGAATCGAATATAAAATTGTTGGTTCGATCTGATGTTTCTATTATTGGTAAATTATAGTTAAAGTTTAAATGGATTTCGGGTAATCGTATTAGCTCAGAATGTGATGAAATTTTGAAGGGAATTGAAAAAGACTTGAAGGACATGACATTTCATTTTGGAATCGTTTTCAATCGATTTAGATTTGATTGAAGGCAGTATTTTATTATAGTGCACAAATGGCATTTTTGTGAATGCATAGATTCATTAATGGCATTTTAGTCATTTTGCACATACTTTTTAATTAAAGATGATTATGGAAAAGTGATAAGATTAGGTTTCAACACCTAATTGGTCATAATTGAGGGGCAAAATAGTAATTTTACTATTGATGGAGATTTTTATATTTGAATTAAAGATTTAAAATGACATTTGTCTTATCATTAAAGTAAAGAAAAAAACTAGAATTCTCTCATCTTTTTTCTCCAAGGCCAAAAACTCCCTAGCCAAGGTAAGGAAATTTTTGATTCAATTTTTGGCTTGATTTGATTAGTTTTTGGGTTGAAACATGACATAGAGAATTAATCTCCATTGAATTCTCTTTTATTTGGTATAATTTTTGAGTGGTTTCCATGTTTATATGTTGAGTTTGGAGATTAGGGTTTATGAAGAACATGTTGTGATTTCATGTTTTATGGATTAAATTGATTGAATATGAGGTTTTGATGTTGTTTAATGCTTGTTAGAGTGAAATTTCTATGAATTATGTTATAGGTTATTTTTGGGAAAATTGAAAAATTAGGGGAAACTCTTGCAAAATTTTTATTTGAAGTGGAAATGAAGTTGGAAGCTTGAATATGATGTTTGGAGGTTGAATTTGTGCTTGAATCAAGTTGGGAAGTTTGGCCAAAGTGACCTTTGGTATTCGGCTATTAGGGGGAAAATTATGGAAAAAATTTCCTAAGGTTAGAAATGATGTAAGGATGATTTTGTAAGTCCTGGAATGTTAATTGGACTAGTTTGGAAGTTTGTAAGGTGTTAAGGACTAAATTATAAAGTTGGAGAAATATCTAATTAAAGTGGAAAATTGATTTGGAATTGAAGTTGTGTGATAAAGGACTATTTTGAAAGATTTAGAAGTTTTGAAGTTAATATTGATATTATGATATGAAGTTGGTATTAAAAGAATTATTAGGAATATTATTCCTAATATGTACTAATGTTAGTATAATACTAACATGTACTTTGAATGGTATGTGTTGTTAAATGTTGTGTAGATCGTAATCGGGATCAAAATCGAGATATGAGCCAGGCTATTGATAAAGGAAAAGCTCAAAAGTAAAGTCAAGAATAATAGTACAGTTTAGTGAGGCAACATGCGAGTGCATTGCTACGTATTTCTATTATTATATGAGGAAGACTTGCGATAAGTAAACCTCGAGTGTTGAAAAGCAAAGGATTTGAATCGTAAATTATATACATATAAATTGGCTTCAAATGATTTATAAATGATTTTGGGTATGAACTGCCCAAAGTGTTTTTCTTATATATGTTATAGTGATATATCTTTATTTATTGATATTATTGAATAAGTGAATAGATTATAATAGTGAATTGGTTAAAGCCCGTTGCATGATTATTGAGAGTCTTCGTATAGTTGGCATGCCAATGAGGTGGAGTATAGTGATAAAGTGATACAATGACGCTGTGTTCTACAGCTATGACCTAGTGATATAGTGATGATGTTAAATTACAGCAGCGGTATATTGATACAGTGATACAGTGATTTATTATGGCACAACATATTAGTTGATGCCGCACATATGCATACTCAACAATGACTCGCATACCATGCATTCTTATTTACTTTACATTGGGCTATAACTATATTAAAAGTGAAAGTGCTAAGAATGATTCCAGTGAAATGAATTTGAATCTTCAATGAAGAATTGCTTTGGTATAACCTGTTTTATACATATTTGAATTTTGAGACTTTACAGGTTGCCTAACAGTGGAACGACTTTGACAAGTATGATTTACGATTTTATAATCCCATGTATATATTGTATTATGTTTGTTTATGTCATTTTCTTATAGTGAATTATTTAAATTATTTTATGTTGCCTCACTAAGTGTATACTTAGCGTGTGAATGTTTCACGTGTAGGAAAAGAGCGCAAGGAGCAGCAGAAGACAATCTATTTTGGAGGTGAAACATCATTATCATTATGACATCTTTGATGTTACTTTTGATATTATTAGTTGGCATGTAAATTATAAATGTTTTGAGATGCTCTGATATGAACGTTTAGTAAAGAGATAATTTAATCGTATTTTATTTGATAACTGAATGATTTTTAATTTAGATAGTTTTTAGGCAGTTCGATTATTTATGCTAATTAGAAGTAAATTGCCTAGTTGCTGCTTAAATCTAGGTTCGAATTTAACTTGAAAATATTAAGTTTAAATTTTACGCGATTAAATATTATTTTAGTTAAAGATGCAAATTGGTTTATATTTTAAAGAAACAAAATTGTTACCGAATTTTTGAAATAAGAATAATTGTATAAGTGTCTTGTGACATCTCTAACTTGTATTCAGGGATGGATACGAGTAAGGGGTGTTACAATTACGTGTGGGGAAGGATTAGCATCCCCCACAAACGACCGTTATCGGTACCTTAATTTTACGTGGCATTTTGGTATTTCAAATATTTATTTGAATTTAATTTATTCCATAGTTATTAAATGAATTTAAATTCCAAATGTAGATATCCTTTTATAAGGAAATTTATTTTATCCGAATATGAGATTAAAAGCACCCCGTTAAGTGGCACCCCTATTCATATTTTAAAAATGAATTTCTAACATAAAAGGTTTAAAATGTATGATTTATTATTGTCTTGTTTATTTTAAGTACTAACTTAAAATGGCTCTAATTAATTAAACATTTAAACTATGTATATTAATTAATTTAAAGGCTTTCATGAGAAAATGCAAATTTCTTGAACACCATCCATATATTAAAGCCCTTAAATTAATAATATTCCTAATTAATTAACCATTCTAATTAATTAGAGTACTAATCCTAATTAAGACTCTAATTAAACTAACTAAGTCCATATTCAATTATAAGTGGAAATATATATTAAATATTCCTCCTTAAGACCAATGTTGAGATAACACCCCATTGCAAGCAATGGAACATCATCCAAATTTGAATCTTAAAGTTTCTATTTAATATATTTAATTACTACTATTACTCTTCCTAATTTAATTATTTGATCCTAATTAAAGAACTTAATAGTTAAAGGCTCTAATAATTATTTAATTTGATCTAAGTGTATTAATTATCAAACAAAATACACTACATGCCTAATTTAAATATATGCAACATACAAATAATAATTTAAAACAATTAAATTAAAGAAATTTGGACTAGATTGAAAGAAATTGGAACTTAAAACTGATTTTTATTACATTTAGGGACCTAATTGAAAAGTTTACAAATGTGAGGCCAAAACCACAAAATTTGAAAAGAAGGGCGCGGGTCAGATATCCAACCCAAATGGATATGCACAGATCTCTTTTGCTCGACCCGAATAAAGCTCGCGGGTCGAGTTAAACTGGCACCAAAACGGTGTCGTTTAGATCGGCCTATATAAGGCCCTCAACAAGTTAAATCGGTCATTCTATCCAATTCACACACTCTCTATAATGCTCTCCCCTCTTTAAATTATCTCAACCCAAACACCTAAAACCCAGAAAACCCCATCAAAAATGGATCAAAACCTAGTGTTCTTCCCTTGTTCTTCTGAAACTCATCCATTTTCCCTTGTTCGATCTATTATAAACATCAAAACATCCCCACTTTCATATTTTTCTCGATCAAACACCAAAACTCATATCAATCCAAACCATGTTCTTCCATTTCCATCCTTCGATCCCCCACCACCACATTTTCCTTTCCTAATATGTTAGCCGGCCACTGCAGGCGACGTCGGCTAGCTCCGATGACCATCTTCGGTCATCTTCTTCAGCCAACCTTACATGTCTGACCACCATTGTAATCCCAGCCACCATCTCCGACCACCGTAGGGTTCCGACCAGCGGTCGCGAGGTAATTTCCACCGTCGCACCGGACCCCTAAAATGCCCAAAAAAACATTTTTCACCAGAAATCCCTAGATCTACCCAGATCTGATAGGATCTAACCCATACTTCCCCAAAAATCAGACCTAATCACCCGAATTCGAAAGCATCCTCTAGATTTTTCCCAATATAGATCTAGGCTACCCCAAAACCAAGACTCTTCTACTCCACTAAAATAGTCTCAAAGAAACTCTGGCCGTCGTGAATATAAGAACTAATTTCCATTTACATTTTTGGTTTATATTTTGGTTTGCATGTGAATCTAAACTGATATTTCCATTTAGTTCATTTGTAGGAACTTAAAAGAATAGAAGCGGATGTACCTTCTGCTGGCTTGAAATGATAATTCTGGCAAGATTTTTAGCGATTAACGAGTTTCTCCGATGACTCTTCAGCTTTCTGTGGTGGTTTAGCTTCTGGCGGTTCAATTTTCGATGCTAGTTTGACTTCCCAAGATGGTAACTCTCTCCTCTTTATTATTATTATTATTATTAACTATTAATGATGGTTCTTAAAATCTAACATACTCTCTCTCTTCCCTATTTATAAGGTTGACTGAAGATGATGTAATGCTGACTTCATTGAGCTGACATCGTGCCAGCTGTGCATGAGCTTGTGATAGCTAAGGGGAAAAGAAGCACAATCTGTGTGATTTGGGTTTTGGCCAATAAGAGAGTGCCATGTGGCACTAAACTGAAATTTTGAGCAGGAAAGATTAAATTCTAGTTTTATTGATTAGAATGGCCAGGAAAATTGGATGTAATGGGATTTTGGGCTTTTGAAATTGAGATGGGCTTTGGGATTTTATAATGTAATTGGACATTTGGACTATATGGATGGACATTTATTTATATAATGGGTTAATTTTATTTATTTATTATTATTTATTTTGGCCTTATTTATTTAATATAATATAAACTCCAGACAAAATACGGGTATTACAGCTACCCCTCTTTGCTCATTGTTGTGGAACAGGAAATGGGCAAAGACTGAAAAGACATGGATTTTGTCCGAACCCACTGGCTATCCTCTAAACTACTAAAGCTTGAAGTTGTTCTTCTCATTTCAAAATTCTATAAACTTCTGCCAAACTGTGGAATCTGAAGTTGTTCTTCTCATTATGAAATTATTCATCTTCCAACTTTGGAACTACTTTTTAAATTCTTCATCCTCTGAGGTTTGAAGTTGTTCTTCTTATTATAAAATTCTTCATCCCTCTATCAAATAATCTACCTCTCTGCAAAGTTGTCGAACTAGCGAGTTCTTATTATGAACTCCTTATTCTTTTGTCAAGGCTAACCGCAAATTCTGAACAAATTCTTCTCATTATGAACCCATTCATTCCTCTTGTTTATGTCGATCTACCTCTCTACAAAGGTATCAAACAAGTGAGCTCTTCTCATTAGGAACTCATCATTCTTCTTGAAACCATTGATCTGTGTAACATCCTGAAAACCGGCCTAGTTGGGATTCAGTTTTTGGTGACGTGAAAATTTGTTTCCGATCAAGTAAGAAAGAATTAAAATATAAATAATGGATTTAAATTGATTAATTATTGGATAATTGTTAAGTTTCGGGACTTAATCGTAAATATTGAAAATATGTAGTTATTGGTTAAAATTTAGAAATGAAACATAAAATGATATAGAATTAAGTTATGGCTAACATCAAGGACTAGGGATGTAAGTAGACCACCTAGTGACTAAATTAAAAAGAATGAAAGTATGTTTAGTGGCTAAATTATAAAGATGTGAGGTTTTGAGTTTTAAGTGTAAGGTATGATAGAAAGGAATGACTAAGTGCGTAATTAGACCTCTTCGTAATTGAATTGTAAGAACTGAAATTATGCTTGGTAACTAAATTATAAGAAGGTAATATTAAATAGCTAAAGTGTAAAAAAGAGAAAAAAATTAAGGACTTGTGGTAAATTAACCCACAAGGTTTCTTCATAGAAAGGAAAGGTAAATAAGGGACTAGAAGTAGGATTTAACCATTTCTCCTAATTTGGTTAATCATCACCCAACGTGTCATTTGTCCCAATTTCTTCCAATTTTCAATTATAGGGAAGCTTATAATTAAGCCAATAATTGGCTAATCTTTCACGGCTAAGAGGAATAATAATAATAATAATAATAATAATAATAATAATAATAAAAGGACGTTAGACCCACGGCTTACTTCATAGCAATGGAATTAATTTGAATTACCACGTGCTATGCAAAACTTTTCCATCTTCTCCACGTGGAGGGAGGTGGAAATTGAATTAATTTGGTTAATTCATGCACGTGGAGACTTCTACCGATGGCAGAGTAAGCTTACAAGATAAGCTTAATGGGTTGTCTTTATCTTCATGATTCCATCGCTCCACCGTTACCCAATTTCTTGCCGAAAATTTATAAAAAAAAAGAAAAAATAGAGTTCATATTTATCCTAAAAAAGTCATTCGATATAAGAGATCGTTTTGGATTTTCATTTTGACAAACCATTAGTTAGGGATAGCGTTGGAAGTAAGTTAATCTGTCTTAAAAGCAAGTTAGCTGAATCCTAAGGAGATAGGAAGAAGACGAACACTTGAAGGGTGAATTGGAGTGGTTGGAAGTAAGGTGAGTGTAATTAAATTCGTGTTCTAATTAAATAGTGTTACGTCTATGTTGTTATTGAAATTCATGAATTAGAATAGCTAGAGAATTACTAAGAACTCACATGATATATATACTATGTTTGACATGCTGATTGTATTAATTTGTATACCAAATGCACTTAACAAGTGGCTTATTTGGTGACTAACACTGCCCGAAATTTGCTACTCTGTTCAAGGGGTTGTTGGGACGAATTTTTATGAACGTGGTTGTGAAAATTCTAAGGAAACAACATCAGTTTCCTGTTTAGTTTTTCCATGTCGAATTAGTACCAAAAGTATACTTAAACAACTTGTTAACTTGCTGCAGTGTCGAAATTGTTGGTCAATGAATTAGGGATAAAAATATTATCCCAAAACAGTATCTAAAGAAGTTCCGAACATCAGTTAGTGGTTCAGCCTTGTTTTGGACATTCTAGCTTTCAAACATTACCTAAACGTAGTGTCGGAAGAGCCGAATGAAAAAAAATATGTAAGTTAGTAAATGATTTACTAATGTTTCACGTGGAAGTAGCAGTACATGTGCCAAGTCAAATGGAGCTATGGTTGATTAATTTAAGAATTATCGAATGTGTGGATTATATTTATTTATATGCTGGAAATTGTCTTAATTGATACCTCATATTTGATTGTGTATAAAATGCGTAAGTTAGTAAATTAAATTGGACAAGAGAAATGAGATACCTTATTTGTATTTGCCTTGTTTGGTCATAATACGTTAGTTAATCATGAATTGCAATATTAGATTACATGTGCATATACTATGCAATATTAGATTACATGTGCATATACCATGTTTATATTCTAATGCCTTGTTTCTATTTTAGATGTCTGGGATCAAGAAATTCCTTGGAAAGCATGATTTTGGACTTAAGGCAAATTAAGTTTAGTGGATCAGGATGTCCCGTAACTTCTCAGGTGAGTGTAGTCGTGTCAAGGGACAGGCTAGGTGCCATCCCGTTGCATTTGATTTATGATTATGATGTTGTATGCATTTTGTTAAAGGCTCAAATAGAGCAAGCTTGTGTGGATGCTAATGGTAAGCATGGTAAGTTCGAGAGTGTTATTTGAATATTTCATATATGTGAAAGTTTGATATGAACATGATATGCTATAATATATGGAGCTTGATATGTTTAAGTTATGTTATGAAATATGGAGCTAAGGCTCAATTTCGATTCCGATATGTTATGGTCTACGGGCATAAAAGTAAGAAAATTAACGAAATATGTAAACCTTGGACATTTGTAAGTTTTAGATACAATTGGTATGCCATAGGGTTATTTGAGCTCAAAGAAGTAAGGGATTGGACTACGGTCCGAGGCTACGGCCTATATGTGGGAGAAATAAAGATGGATTGTGTAAGACATTTATCCGGAGCTACGGTTCAAGGCTACGGCCTATTTTTCGATCTATGTATTGGTGTAAATGGGAATCAGTGTATCCATTTGTTACTAAGGGATTAGTATATGTTAAACTTTTCTATGATTATGCAAAATTATGATAAATGACCTAAGCATGAGACTTACATGATTGATAGTGTAATTATGAAATTTAAGTATGATGATATGTTGTTCATGATCATAGCATGCCATTCATGTCATTTAATTGCCTTACGTTTGTTATGACTATCCCACTAGGCTATGTAAGCATAACATATGTGTGTCTCATGCATTTCAGGACTTTGAAGAATACCAGCTTGATCGTGTGGTAGAAGCTGCAAGTCACTCCAAGCAAATCCCATGTATGTTATTTTTTGACATAGGCTTTAAATATGTTTAATCAGCCCTCTTTTGTTTGCATATGTCAGTCCCTGAGTTAATATGGTAAAAACTTGGTTTTTGGTTTGTATGCCAAATGTGAAAATCACTAACATCGGCCTATAACGTACTAAAAAGGGAAATGCTAGTAAACGGATTTAGAATGCTATAAAATTTGGTAAGCTATTAAAAATGGCGTTAACAACTTGCTGGTAAATTTTCATGACATTTAGTTAATGTTCAGTATGCTAATTTGATAAAAAATCAGAAGAAAAATGTGATCACAGATATAACCGTACTGGTACGGGTGATGGCATATCGGTACGGGCTTATCATAATAAATCTAGGTTAAAGGACGTACCGATACTGAATAGTGTGTATCGGTATAAAAAATGGTCACTGAAATCTGTAATTTGGTACCGTACGGATACGACCTTATTACGCATTATTAAGTTTAAAATATGTTTTGATCGGTCGTCGCGTATCGATACCCTGTATCGGTATGGGCTTAATCATTTTAACAGTTGTTGTAGACGTACCGATATGGCTTAGACCGCTGAGAAGTCGTCTAGAAACCTTTGGCCTTGACCCTATGCTTATTGTACTAATACGAGGTTTAGCATACCGGTATGACTCCTCTGTTATAACGGACTCACCTACTTGTCAGCCTAGTCGTACGATACAAACACTAGGTGTATCGGTACAGGTGTCTGTTAAGTTAGTTAAATAGTAAAAAATAAATATTTTAGTTTTTACAGATTAGTAACCAATTAATCAAAGATAAAATTGGGTAGGTAAATGACCTTTATTTGTAATGAAACTTCACCTGATTATCATTGATAAGATAAATATCAGATTTATAAAATGAATTTCATAAAAGAGCCCTTGATTTGTAGAATTTATATTTAGTCCTTAAATTTAGAAAAGTTTTTGACTCCCTCAGTTTGAGTAATTTGATAACGAGTTGATCCGGTAAATTTTTTAAGACACTTGAGTATCATTTTGAATACTGTTTCAGACTTTGAATTAGTCTTCGATAACACATTTCGACCAAGTTTTTTACTAGGTCAGAAAAGGTGATAAAATTGGGTAGGTAAATGACCTTTATTTGTAATGAAACTTCACCCGATTATCATTGATAAGATAAATATCAAAATTATAAAATGAATTTCATAAAAGGGCCCTTGATTTGTAGAATTTATATTTAGTCCTTAAATTTAGAAAAGTTTTTGACTCCCCTCAGTTTGAGTAATTTGATAACGAGTTGATCCGGTAAATTTTTTAAGACACTTGAGTATCATTTTGAATACTGTTTCAAACTTTGAATTAGTCTCTGATAACACATTTCGACCCAGTTTTTTAATAGGTCAGAAAAGGTGTGTTACAATTTGCCTCTCTGTAAAGGCATTGAATAAGCAAAAGCTCTTCTCATTAGGAATTTC
Source organism: Hibiscus mutabilis (assembly GCA_019671005.1). NCBI lineage: Eukaryota > Viridiplantae > Streptophyta > Magnoliopsida > Malvales > Malvaceae > Hibiscus > Hibiscus mutabilis. Next base: position 19,585,625 of record CM033728.1, on the reverse strand, counting down.
TTATTCTTTCAAAAAGATGAACTCTTCTCATTATGAGTTCTTCATTCTTTGTTGGGTGAACTCTTCTCATTAGGAGCTCTGTGGTGAACTTTTCTCATTGAGAATTCTTCATTCTTTGCTAGGAGAGTTCTTCTCATTAGGAACTCTGTGACGAACTTTTGTCATTAGAAGTCCTTTAATTTTGCTTGTCTACCTCTCTGTAAAAGTGCGTACAAGTGAGTTTTTCTCATTAAGAGCTCTCTTCAGCAAATGAACTCTTCTTATTATGAGTTCTTCAATTGTTCTTGGCGAGTTCTTCTTATTATAAATTTGAATTCTTTGATAGTTGAGTTATTCTCTTTGGGAACTCTGGATTCTTTACTAGAAATGTTGTTTCTCATTCCTCTGGGAAACTGTTATTCCTTCAAAAAGAAACATCATCAATTCACTCGAACTGAATCTGAAACAATATGAATTCTCAATTTTTTGCTTGAAGCACTGAGTTCTTTAATGTTATTGCCTTTCTGTATAAGGTTTCTTGATCTTTTTATCTGAAGCTCATATGAAATCTCATCTCTTATTTCTCTTTTTATGTTGATCAATTTCTTCTATGCTTGAAATGTATGTGACTGATTACATTGACCATCTTCTTTATTTGCCCGTTGTTGATCTGTCTGGCCTTTCGACCATGTAGCATAATTTTTTTCTTTTTTCTTCTTTTTTGTCCTCTTTTTTTCTTTTTTCATTTTGTATTTTTCTTCTTTCCTTTTTTTCTTTCTCTTTCTTTTTTTCTTGTTTTTTCATTTATTTCTTTCTTTTGTTTGAACGATCGACCCAAAAGTTTGATGTCTTCTAATAACATGCCCCATCATCCTATTTTTACAACCCTAAAAAAGTTCTCATCATTTTCGAAAGCGTCAACCTAAAGAACTTAATATCATGCCCAAAAGACTTATTGATGACTCAAAGATTTTAAGATCGTAATGCACTTTTTTTCTATGCAAACAATCAAATATTTTTGTTGTAGTCTGCCTTGATAAAAGGAGCTTTTGTTGAAATTTGCCTTTTTAGACGAAATATCTTGACTAAATATGCCTCTATAAATAAATGTCTTGCTAAAACCCGTCTCTGTAAGCGACATACTTGTTGAAATTCGCTTTTGCAAATGGAGCCTCTTGCTAAAATCTACCTCTACAAACAAAATGTCATGTTGAAATCCACCTCTGTAAGTTAAATATTTGCTGAAATTCGCTTTTACAAACGGAGCCTCTTGCTAAATCTACCTATAAACATAATGTCTTACTAAAATTCACCTCTGTAAACAAAACATTTTGGAGAAATCTGCCTCTCTAAACGAAATGTCCTTGCTAATCTGCATCTCCAAACAGAAAATCATGAATCAATATATTTGCTTTTTCATAAACACAACTGAAATCCTTGCTAGATCTATTTCTCCAAGATTTATGCTCGCTCTTTGTCAAATTTTCTTCTCCAAAATTTTTGTTCATTCTTTACTGGATCTTCCTTTTCAAGATCTTTATTCATTCTTAACTGGATTTTTTCTCCGAGATTTCTGCTCATTCTTGATTGGATGTAGTTTTTAAAACTCAAAGCTACAAATTGATTTTTTTTGCCTTTCCTTGATTGAATTTGCAAATTTCTCCCAGATATGTAAAAATTCTTTGAATGTATGAATTAGCATGCTCCTACTTATGAATGCCTAACTATATGATGTATGGATGTTGTCAATTAAGGATCACTTGGGCAAATTTTCATCTTCAGGGAAGCTCCAAATTTCTTCGCTTTGTCTTTCATTAATAATTCTTCTACTGATAGCCTAACCTATTTCATACTTAGGTTTAATTTTCAAGATCACTGCATCTTTTGTTCTAAAGCGTCTTTTTAGATTTTCACTTTAGTTGTTTTTTCTTTTTTTTTTCTCAAGGCGCTCTTTTAGGTTTTTACCTTGATTTTTTCTTTTTTCTTCTTTTTTTCTTTCTCACTCTTTTATCTCTTCTTTCTTTCTTTTTTTGCAACAATATTTTTTTTCATTCTGATGGAACTTTTCTTGTCTTCACGGATTAAGCACAAACCTTTTTTTGCCGCATCTCACCATGCATTTCTCAAGACTTAAATGCCGGGAATCACTCTTTTCTTAGAGAGTCGCTCTAACTATATTTTCATTCAGCTTTCTTGACAAATTTCTTTCTCATAATTATAAAAGAGATTATGATTCACTGTTATTTTAGCTTGCAGATCTTATTTACCGGCATGTGATGTTCTATAAGGTTCTTTTTACAGTACTACCCCATTTTGGCTTGAGTTCAACTATTATCTTTGCTCATATTCACCTTGTTTCCTTGCTTTTGAATAACAAAAACCCTTAACGAATTGATCTGGCTGCATCTTTGCCCTAGAAGATAACTCATGCTCTCTCTTTTTGCCCTAAAATTACTTGTATCACTTTCTTGCAGCTTCATTTGAATACTTCTGACACTCAGAGTTGTCTTTTCCTTGTTATACTTTTTATCATTAAACAAGTATCGAGGCCAGTTCTTGTTTCACTTGCACTTAAAGGATTAGTACATCATAGTAATACCTATGAAATCCTTTGCTTTTCTTGTATCTAATCAATTTATTTGTAAAATACTTGTTAAAAAGATAAGTAAATGACTCAAAATATTATTTTACTAAATTTAAGAAATTAGAATAATTTGATAAGTCACGGCAAATATGAGAAAATAAAACTAGGCCCAAAGTACCAAATGCAACAAGCCTTCAAACCAAATTGCAAAGATCAACTCCAATGTGACCCCTTTTAGATTATTAAACTTTTGGGAGCAACATTTCCTATATATCTAATTCTATCCCATTTAATGTGGCACTCTTTATCTCACTAACTCACCATGCTCCAATCCTTCATTCTTTTCTAATCTCGATCAGGCATTAGAAGTCTAGAAGTCCTTGAAGAAAGGTTAACCCTAATAAGCGGGATATATTCTGAAGACAAACTCAACTTGCTCCAATACCCGTATATGATCAAAATGGTCTTTTGAGGCTTGTAATATAGGCTTTGGCTCGTATCTACCAAACAAAGGGTATATAGGCTCAAATAAATATTCTAAGGGTGATGAAACCAAGGATTATCTTTTTCAAGTGAAATATTATTTTTTTTCACTCCTTGATCAAAGCATCGTTGGATGAAATGCTCCTTTTTTTTTTCTTTTTCTTCTTTTTTTGTAGATCACTCTGGACTGCCTATTTTCGAGTTTTCATCCTAGAGTTCATTTCCCTTCCTTGAAGTCAATCTTCCAATGCTCATTTAGATGAAGACTTGTATGAATGAAAGATCTCACATATATGTATTGCTTTTATTTTGCACTTTTCAACTTTAGTACTTGTACTTTTTTTACTTCAGCTTGATTTAGTTGACTTCTTGAACACAAACTCCCACTGCTTTCTTTTATTTTTCCTTTTCCTTTCTCATTCTTTTTGACTTGATTTAGAATATTCTTCTTCATTCGTCTTGCCTTTTTGGCTTTTGCACTTGATACATTCACTTTTTCTTTCTATCTCTGAATCACATAGCATTATTATCATGTCATGATTAAAATTGAACATTTTTTACTTGCAAACAAACTTTCATCCTCTTTTTCCCTCAGTGTAGGGGTGATCTTTGGTTTGGGTTGAATCGAAAGAAAATCACCAAGCTCAAAGGGGACAACATGTAACACCCTGGTTTTAGGGTTTAACGGTTTGGTGGTTGATTAGACGGTCCGGTAGACCGGAATAGAGATTCGAGTTGATTGCGGGATCGTATATTTTTGGTGTTGGAAAAATTATATAAAAATGTTCAAAAATCATTATTAATTATGTATTTAATAATAGTGATGTTGATTTTGTAAAACAAGTTTTGGAAGAGGGACATTTTGGTTAGTGACCAAAACGAAAATTTTGAAAACTGTGATTTCCCAATGACTAAAATAAAAAGGTTCTAACACTTAGAATCTTTAAAGATCTATTTTACCAATTGGTTTCTGATGATTTCTCCCTTAATTTGACTTATTTTTAACATGTATTTTAATTAGTAATTAAAGAGAATTTTATTAAAAAATTAGTTATTATTTTTTAAAATAAAAATCACGTTATTTTCTCTCAAATTTTTTTCTCCATTCTCTCCTCAGCTAAACACTCAAGTTTTCATTAAATTTCCAGATATGTGGTGGTTTCTAACATGATTTTATTATTTCAAATGTTTTATAAAGATTGTTTACACAAAATCTTACAATAACCTTGTGTTTTCTTTAACTTTTTCTTAGTTTTTCACCAATCAATTGAGGGAAAAATTTCACAATACGGTTAAAGTCTGAGATCTCCTCTATTGTATGGTTCTTTACTGGAATTCCCAAGCATTTGATTTTTGTTTTTGTGTTTCTAATTTAATTTTGATGATTTTTTAATGTTTAATTGAGTTATTTGGGGAAAATGAGTTAATTCACGGATTAGATCTGATTTTCAGTAATTAAGAATGCTTTGACTTATATTTTGGATATTTAATAATGTTGATAAGTGATTTTTATCAAAAGAATCTCGAAACTTAAGAATCTCTATTTGTTTATGTTGTTAGTTTTGAGGTTTTGTGGTGTTTTGGTTATGTTTTCGGTTGTTGTGGAGGGTTAATTGTGAAGATTTTGTGGAAATTTGAGAAGGATTGTGGTTACTGTATTTAGAATGCATTATGAAGCATTAATCTTCTGTTGTAATGTGGTTAAAACAAGGGAGATAGATCCGGAGGTGATTGGTGAAGCTTTTGAGGCTTTGGATGCTTGTTTTCGCATCGGCGAGTCGAGGTTTCGCGTGTCGATGAGTGAAAATGTGGTTTAAAGCATTTTGATGTTTTGGAACAGAGTTTTGGGAGTTAAAGTAGATCTTGAAACGCTTACCTAGACTCGAAAGTAAGTATAAAGTGGTTTTACTCTTTTGGCCGTGCTTGTTCGAATGATTTTATGCACTTGGTTTAATGTTCATGTACCTACTGTTAAGCATGTTTTAAAGTATTCAATATACTGTTTTTGATCATGTTTTACTGAAGGATGCACATGGTAAGTGATCCTTGTAAGTATGGTTTATACTTGTGGTTTAAAGCATGGTTGTTGCTTTGGAAAAGTGTTTTGGTTAATGCTTGTTTAAAACAGTGAGGTAAATGTTAAAATGGTTAATTATATTGGCAAGTGATGTGGTTTTAAAATTGTTATCAGATATAGTTGGCCAGCCATAGGATTGAGTGCACTATAAAATGTCTCCTTGAAGGTTGAGGGGTTTATACGTCGTACCGAATACTTCATCAAAGTATCCTAACGGTTGAGGGGTTAAACGGTACCGTAAACTCCCGTTAGTGGGCTAAACATCTAACCGATGAAAAGGGTGGGTGTTTTCGTGGGTTGAAAGTGTACCCGGTTGTTAATGTGTTGCGATTGTGATTGTAACGCTATTCTGGTTGAGATGGCTCCAACCATAGGATTGAGTGCACTATAAAATGTCTCCTTAAAGGTTGAGGGGTTTATACGTCGTACCGAATACTTCATCCAAGTACCCTAACAGTTGAGGGGTTAAACGGTACCGTAAACTCCCGTTAGTGGGCTAAACATCAAACCGATGAAAGGGGTGGGTGTTTTCATGGGTTGAAAGTGTACCCGGTTGTTAATGTGCTGCGATTGTGATTGTATCGCTATTCCGGTTGAGATGGCTTGAAGTGTTGTGTTAACACTTGTTGAATCCGCGTATCCGATGAACTCTTTTGTTATTGAACTTGTCTAATGATCACTTGTAAACCAATATAATTGTTAATGTATCATTAAAATGGTTATGTTGTATAATGTGATTTATATATGTTTCTCCTTGAGCCTTGCATTTGGTAGTAATGCATGGGAAGGCTTAAGTAGAGGGTTAGTAATGTGACTTGCTGTTGATTAATGATACATATAGCATATGGTTTAATATGCTGGTTTTAATGATGTACAGTGCATGTTTTAAAAAAGGCACGATGTTTTAAAAGGATGATGTTGTGTAAATGGTTTTAAATGCATTGATGGTGTTTTGTTCTGAGCATTCCTCACTAAGCCTTGTGTGCTTACGCTCTCTTTGTCCATCAATGCAGAAAATTAAAGTCCCAAAACGCAGCAAGGAGCAAGGGGATCTTGGCAAGACTTGTTTCCAAAGTATGTTAGAGACTAGATTATAACGAATAAGGGCAATGGAGTACTTGTTGTGTTTGGGAGATATTTTGTGGAATTCCCTGTTTGAGCATGTTTCTTTAGTTGTTCTTGGTTTGTAAATGACCTTTAAGGATTAATTTTGGTGCTGGTTTGTCTTTTGGTGTGTGCTTGGATGCAAAATTAGGAAGCATGCCTATAGATTTCCTTTTGACGCATGAAGCCTTGTTGTGTTGTTAGAAATGTGATGCTAGTTGGCTTGTGATATGTTTGGCATGTTGGATTGATTAGAGTGTGCTTTTGGGATGAAAAACCAGCAAAATGTGACATTACAGGCCCAGGCGTACTGATACGCGGAGGATCGTATCGGTACGACTAGGCATTTTTAGGCTTAAGGGATCGGTACGAGGGATGGTGTTTCGATATGCCTAGGCCATTTTGGTCTTAGCGTATCTGTACGACAAGGGGTGTTTCGATACAGGTCTCAGTTACTGGATATCAACATATTCGTCCTAAACCCGCATACCGAAATGCCAAAGAGCCGTATCGGTACGATCATAAAGTTTTTCAAAAGTTTGGTATTTAAGTTGGGCGTATCGATACGGCATGGAGGTGTACTGAAATAGGGCGTTTTAAACCGTATCAATGCGAGTTTACCTGTATCGCTACGGATGACTGTTAATTATGTTAATGTCACTTTGGGAGTTTGGTTTTCTTTGCAATTTAGTCCCTGAATCTTGTCAATGCGAATGTATGCGATGAAATGATCGGATTGAGTTGATATTTGAAATGAAAGATTGGAACCTGACTAATTAAAGGTTGGTAACTTAAAAGTGAGCTTTAATCCTGATTTTTTTTGTAATTGCAAATTTGGTCCCTATTTGCGAATATAATCAATTGGATGTCAAATAGATACCCGATTGAGTTGGGGTTGCACCTGATGTCCGCACGAACATGTAGGGTTAATAATTGGCATCTAGATAAGATAAAAAAATGGACCGGTTTTGTTGTATCTCTTCAGTTTGCTACGGCAAACCTAATGTAGCCTTCTTGGTTTGGTTGTGCGTCTAGGCTGGGTCAAGAGGGTTACACAACAAATGATACTTTTCTTATTTTCTTTCTTTGTGAAGGGAAATGAAGGAATGCCAAATGTCCTCCCATACTTGGATATCTTCGAAGAAAAGCCGTCTTCAAGTGGAAGATGTTTTGGGTTATCACTTTATTCACAGACCTTAGGCAACAATGCTTGAGAGGCAATTCACTCAAAATTTGCATTTAGGATTTTTTTCGTGATTCTTGAACAGTCAACAATTTCTTCTCGTTGGCCTAAATAAAGTAGAAAATAGTCACATTTCTAAAGTTAATCTCTGAATTTGATTCAAGGTCACTCTTACCATTAATATCCAAGGACCTAAGAGAAAAATGCTATTGAAGATATATACATATATGTATGGGAGAACAAAAACTAACCCATAACAAAGAAGGAATGAAATATTAAAAGAATCAAAGACTACAAAGTGTTTTCCAATTGAGAAATATGCAGGAAACAAGCATCATAAGCAAATAAACCGAAATAGCCTCCCTTACAAAAGACCCCTAATGCTCGCGGGCAAAAGCGAATGGTATAATTTAGGGTATTACTATGCAACAGTCCTAAAACTACAAACAGATCTCCAATGGTTTAATTGTCAATCGTTAATTAAGGAAAACCTGGGTGAATTTCATCCACTCCAATTCTACCAGCAATTCTTCATTTATCTCTTTTACTAGCACAAATATATGCCCATTTCTCACTCATGCCATGATGCTCTCATCAAATCTTGAATTGAAACTATCATGCCTATGAATTTCCCTTCTTCTTTGATCATTTCTTTGATTTGTGTAACATCTTCTGACCATTGTCTAAATGAACTTTGATGTGTTAAAATGTTGACTGAATGTGTTGAAAATTTTGATAGACATATCTATTTGAGTTTTCTTCCTTGACAACTGCTAGCTTTTAATTTATTTCACCTAGCTTTCATTCTCTGTCTTTGCTTGACACATTTGCATTTAATTTCCCAACAATCTCATTGCATTAACCTCAATCAGGGACTACTTTTAAGACACCTTAATAGATGATCTTTAGTGTCAACTTCCAAAATCTCATGGTTCAGAAAATTTTGAATTTGTAGCTTGAAAATGTAACAATCTTCACTGTCTCAATCATATCTTTCAATAATCTTAACTAATGGGGCTCTCATGATGCAACGAAGCTTCGAACAATTTGAAATATATCTCTCAATAGAAAACATGAATGAGATCCAGTTTAGATTTTGACTTTCCACTGACAGGAGCATCTTGAGCATCTAATCTTGTGGTATTCTTCGGTAAAGGCAAAGTCGAAGGAATAGATACTAAAATATTACTCTGACTCCAATTAACCTTGAATTGAAATGGGTTACTCACAAAAGTTTGTCATAGCTTTTGTCATTTTCCTTCTATCTCAACCGCTTTAGCAAATGACAGTATTTGATTAAATTGGACTCTTTACTTTCGAAACATAAATACCCAGCCCTGATGAGACCAAAACCTTTAGTGGGACCATTATCAGAAAGTGATTTTGGATAGGGTAGAGCCTCAAATCTGAACATGTCATTGGATAGGAATAATTGTCTCCCTTTTCTGACTGAACTCTTCAGTCTCCTTGTCATGTATCTGTATTCTTCTCCTCTTGCAATCGATTCCTTTAAGAGTAAACTTCAATCTTCAATTGACCTTGGCATTCATCACTTTAGAGAAATACACTTCTGCCCTTCATCTCTGTTAGGATAATTATTCCTTCTGACTGTCATTGAACCATTGACCGGTAAGACTTTTGGGCTAAACTCTGGAATTTGAATTCATTCAATCTTTCTATGCCTGTCCACTGGGCTTCCTTCATTTTAGCATTTTCAAAATCCACCAGTGCCTCTAAGTCAAGCATTCCACTTTTCTCTTCATAATCCAAACTCGAATATTTTAGATTCTTTACAGATGCCCCCGACTATATTGATCCGAACTTACTCATCTTTTTATTTGGGTTTTTATTTCATCTCTTTTTCCTCTAACTTTTTTTACTTCTTTTTTTTTTAATTTTTTTTGGCTTTTTTTGTTTTTTTTGCATGAAGAGTCCTTTCAGATTGAACCCTTATGTGAGATGAGTTTCTATCTTGATCGCTGTAGCGATTTTTTTTACGGAGGGTTTCACTAAAAGGGGTTTTAAGGTGTTTGGGGGTCTTTCGGGTATTTAAAATATGTCTTACGTGGGGTTTCATGAAAAACCGTATTTTATTTTAAAAATGGAGTCGCCACCGGCCACTAAGGTAGACCGTGCACCAAAAAACCAGAGATTTTAAAAATGTTGGGTTCAGGAGTCGGTTTCGGATGAGGAAGGATTAGCACCCCTACACCGCCCAAAATTGGTACTTTAATAATTACCGCTTTATTAATATCAAACTTTCTGGATTAAAGTGACGATTAAATTAAGATTTGGTTATAAGTGCGAGTAAACTTTAAGGGCCTTGTTATTCGAGAAAAGACCGATAAACCACCATCACTGCTCTTGATACTGGCCGCGTTTACGCTAGAATAAAAGGGCACCATATTGACAAATAATATATCGATTATGTAATCTTAGAAAACATTATAGAAACATATAAAATAACATGGTAATAAAAAAGCATCATAACATATAATATTAAACTAAAGCCAAAACATAAACATGATAACAAAACATAGGTATAAATAAAAGCATACATATAAACATGTAAAAAGGAAAAAAAAACATGCTTCAAGATTAAATTAACTAACTATAACATGCTTAAACACATAAAAAAGACCACAAATGCAACATATACAAGACATACATATAATGTGATGCTCAATTAATAAAACAATATTACCATAATACTGCATTAAAACTTTATCATATGACACAATTTATGCATACATTAAAAGATCATGACATTAATATATAACCAATATCACCACACTAAAATATAACCTAAATTGCACAAAAAAAGATCATAAAACTCATATAACCATATAAACATACTATGCCAACTAAACTAAAACATAACATATAAAACAAACATGTATACAACATGAACAAAGAAATTAAAACATAAAAACATGATATCACAAATTAATACATATGTAAAAAAACATAACATATAAAAAGCATATAAACACAAAAGAGCAATGTAATCATACTAAAAAAACAAAAAATTATAAATAATTAAATCATACAAAGGGACTGAAATGAAATAAAAATAAAACAGAAATTAGAAATTAAAAACAATAAAAAACACAATTTAGGGACGGGATTGCAAGCTGGACAAAACCTATGAGGACTGAACATGTAATAAAACCAAGGGGCAAGCTCGAGGTGAAAAACTCAAAGGGGCGGAGGGACTAAGGGCGTGATTTCACCATTAAAATTCTAATTTAACCAAATCCAGGGACGAGATTGAAAGAAAATAAAAAGAAAGGAGGATCGGGATTGCAATTTGACCATGCGGCAAGCTCAAACTGAAAATACTGAAAGGGCGGAGGTCCTTATTAGACAATTAGACCATTTAAAAAAATTTCAAGGTTCTATAAAACACACTTATCCGGCTAATATCCAACCTTTTCCCCATTTTTAAAAACCCTTTGAATAAAACACTCCCTTTTCATTTTTCTCTCAAATCTGAACCCCCAAAACCTTTGAAAACTACCCTCGGCTGCTATCGTTTCCAGAAGCTGACAGTGGCCCGGCTACTCCAGCCACCGCCCTCAGCCTTCAACCATCATAAAAAACCCAAAACTGAGACTCTTTTCGAAAACTAAAACCCTTCTTTGCCTTTAAATAAACTAAACCAAAACCCCGTTATGTTTTGAAACTAAAAAACCTACTTTACCACATCGGCCTTCGTTTTCAACCAATTCACCCTTAGAGGGTTTGTTACCAGGGACGCGGGATAGCATCCAACGAGGGTAAACCCTTTCACTTTCCCTTTGTTGTTGTTTTGTATTCCCTTTCGAAATGAGCATGCATGCAAAAGAAAAAAATGAGAGTTGATTACCACTGGAAACATTGGTTTTTTTTGTTATTGATTCTTGGATCTCGTAACTCCCGAGTATAAAAAGGATTACATCTCTATATATGCCTCTTTTTTTGGATTTGGTTGCTTACAATATTAGGCTAAATAATTGCTATTGTTGTGGTTGATAATGATTTAAGATCTGACTTCTGTGTTTCTGATTTTGCATGTCTGATTTGGTGAGCCAATAAGGGTGGTTGTAAGGCGGACTAGGGAGGAGCAGCCACGTAAGGGAGCCGGTGGATGTGAAAGGTTGCAATCTGACAGAATTAATCTTGGTCGTTGGATCAAATCTAATCCAACGACCAGGATTGTTTGAAGATCGAATGACCCGGATCGAAGACACGTGGCACCTTGAGATCTGAACGGTCAATGCATGCATGCCACGCGGCATCCGAGGAGTCCCTATTTTTTTGATCTGGATCGTTGGATCAAATATTGATCCAACGGCTCAGATCGTGCGGCTGCAAGAGAAAAAGGAGAAATTAGGGTTTTTGGACATTGGGTTAGGGTTTGGGCCGATCAGGCCATGTAAATTCAATTGGGTTTTGTATATATATAATTTTTTGGGTCTGTAAACTTGGACTGGACTGTGGACTTCATATTTGGGTTTTAATATATTTATTTATTTTGGATTCCACTTTAATCTAGCCCAATACTAAATAATAATAATAATAATAATAATAATAATAATAATAAGTACACATATACACACATACATATATATTCAAGCACATAATACAAACATATATTTGTTCACACATGATTAATATAACTATACACATATTGTACATATACAAACAATGCATACACACACATCACACATATATATTACATATATTAATAACATGTACACACACATATATGTAACACGCAACAATAATATCAATTAATTATTACACTAATATAATACAATATTTACAAAGGCGGATAAAAATGAGTGATTACAGTTGCCCCTCTTTGCTTGTTCTTGTGGAACGTGAACAAAGCAAAGATCATAAGCACTAATTTTTATCTGACTTCCCTGTTTGTATCATTGGAATCACGTGTTCTTTTGGAACTCTCCGCATTTCCTCAACCGAATCTTCAGGATCGTAAGTTCTTTCTATATAGAACTTCGTCACCTTTCGATCATGGAGCTACAGGCTCTTCCTATATAGAACCTTTCGCTTTCTCAGGCGGATCCTTCGGACTAAAAGTTCTTACCATATAGAACCTTTTACCTTGAAATCCTGGAGTTAGGGTTCTTCCTATATAGAAACTTTCACTCTAAAACCTCGAGTTACGAGTCCTTCCTATATGGAACTTTTCGTTCAAAGACGATAAAGCTTGGAGTCCTTCCTATATAGAACTCTCTTCACCTTCAAAGCTGTGGGTTTTTCCTATATAAAACCTTCTACGTCACGGATGGATTCTTCCGACTTGGAGTTCCTCCTGTACAGAACTGCCAGTCTTTAAACCCTGGAACTACAAGTCCTTCCTATATAGAACTTTTAGCTTTTAAGATCTCGAAGTTACGAGTTCTTCCTGTACAAAACCTTTCATTGCGAAGGCTCGAAAATATAGGCCCTTCCTATATAGAACCTTTATCTTTGATTTTTTGGGATTTGCGCCAACATGGCTACCGATCCTTCTGGACTCACGCTACTAAGGCTTCCGAAATCTTTCTTCAAATTTGGGGATTCATGCTGAAAATGGCGACTGAACTTTCTGGATTCACACTACTATGGCTACCAAAATTTTTCTTCAAATTTGGGGATTCACGCCAAAAATGGCTACCGAACTTTCTAGACTCACGCTACTATGGCTGCCGAAATCGTTTTTCAAATTTAAGGATTTACACTGAACATGGCTACCAAAATCTGGCCTCACGCTACTAAGGCTGTCGAAATCTTTCTATGAATCTACCTTTACAATGGTAAGTGGCAGATCGAAAGTCATTGGCAATCTATAAGTACCTTTTTAAAATGGACAAAATGTTATGATAACTGAGTTAGCATGCTCCTAATCCTAGGGATGCCTAACTATACATGATGCATGAGTGTCAATATTTTGATGTGCTTGTTTCCACAATCAGTCAATCTCTATTTTCTGCTTGCTTTCTCTTCTTATTCTTCTTCTAGTAGTGGTACCCCATCTCACTGTTGGGTTTCAACCATTTCAGCCTTTCTTTTCTGAGTTTTGGGTTCTAAATTCTAAAGTGACCTCTCGGGTTTTCGCTTTAGATCTTTTTTAGGCGCCCTTACGGGTTTTCACCTGGGAGATCTCTACTGTTGTCTTGAATATTTTCTCAAACAAGTATGAATGGTGCATGACATTGGTTATCTTATTTTGATGCTCGAAGTCTTCCCCTCGTCGTGCCTTGACATACATTATGTAGAAAGCTTGAGATCAAAGTTAATCCTGTTTTCTAATTACCTGCATTCCTAGGGTTAAATCATAATAATGCTCAGAAATCTTTTGTTTATCATAAGTCTATGTTAACATGTTTGCATGATGCTTGTGAAAACAATGAGAAGACAAGGAAGGGAAGGCACAAAAATATGATTTTATTAACATTAAGGCCCTAGAACAGTTTTAGAAAAGTCATGGCAAACGAAAGGAAAAACAGAACATGAAATGCAAAACCCCAAATATCCATCGTATGAATGATGCGTGATCTCGTCAATCGAAATAGAATCTTTGCTTGGAGCTCCTTCTTCTAGTGCCCGTGAGGGTAATTCTACTTGCCAGAGGCCCAATCTCAAAATTTATCTGAGCCACCTTTAACGAGTTTTCAACTCAGATTCCTCATTTTCTTCAAGACGCCTTTTTTTTTTTCAGTTTTTCGCCTCAAGCCTCTCCCTTTTTTTCACCTAAGGCGCCCTTTGCGGGTTTTCACCTTAGGTTTTCATTTTATGAAGTGCCTTTTCAGGTTTTCACCACATTTTTCATCATTTTTCATTTAATTTTTTCTTTTTTGTCAAACATAATACTTCTTACTGAATCAGAATTCATGGGATTTTTCAATTCTTCTCCATCCATTTCAGTTAAAATCAATGTTCCTCCTAAATAAGCCTTCTTGACGATATATGGCCCTTCCCAGTTAGGCATCCACTTCCCTCAAGAATCTTCTGAATTGGGAGGATCTTCTTAAGCACCAGATCTCTCTCTTAGAATTCTTTCGGGCGTACTTTCTTATCATATGTCCGCATAATTCGTTTTTGGTACATTTGACCATGGCAGATAGCTTTCAGCCTCTTTTCTTCGATGAGATTTAACTGGTCGAGCCTAGCTTGCACCCACTCTGATTCATCCAGTTTCACTTTATTCTGAACTCAGAGTGAAGAAATCTGAACCTCAATGGGTAGCATTGCCTCTGTACTGTGCACTAAGGAATAGGGCATTTCCCCTATTGATGTACGAACATATGTCCGGTAGGCGAACAAAGCAAATGGCAATTTCTCACGCCAATCTTTTTAGGTGTTTGTTGTCTTCACGATGATTTTCTTTATGTTCTTGTTTGCCGCTTCTACTGCCCCATTCATCTTAGGACGGTAAGTCGTGGAGTTATGGTGTGTTATTTTGAATTGGTTGCACACCTCAGTCATCAATTTGTTATTCAGATTGGAAGCGTTGTCGATGATAATCCTTTCTGGCAACCCATATCGGTAAATGATTTCCTTCTTCAGGAACTTGCACACCATTGTCCTTGTGATGTTGGCGTAAGATGTTGCCTCCACCCATTTAGTGAAGTAATAAATGGAAACCAAAATAAAATAGTGCCCGTTGGAAACCTTTAAATAAATTTGTCCAATGACATCCATGCCCCATGCTGCGAACGGCCAAGACGAGTTCATGGTGTGTAAAGGTAAAAGAGGTGCATGGATCTTGTCGGTATATATTTGGCACTTATGGCATTTCCTAGCGTAATCGATACAGTCTCCCTCCATAGTCGACCAGAAATAGCCATATCTCATGATTTTTTGGGCTATTGATAGACCATTGGCGTGCGTTCCACACAAACCATCATGCACTTATGCCACAATTTCTTTCGTCTCCCAGGCATCTACACATCTCAACAACATTTGATCATGGCCTCTTTTGTACAGAATCTCCCCGTCCAAAACATATCATGTTTTCATATTTTTTATCGTTTTTTGGTCATTTTTGTTTGCCCCTTCAGGATGCGTTTGAAACTTAATATATTGCAAGATATCATAACACCAAGGGTTGCCATCTATTTCTTCTTGCACATTATAACAATGAGCTGGCCTTTCAAAAGTCTGCATCTCAATTGGCTTCATTTCTACTTTCGTATTTGCTTTGAACATGGAGGCTAGGGTTGCCAAAGCGTCTGCCATCTGATTGTCTTCTTTAAGAAGGTAGGTGAAACTGACTTTTTCAAATTCTTTAATGAGATCTTGGATCAACTCGTAGTATTTTACTAGCTTCGGATCCCTAGTTTCCTATTCTCCCCGCAACTGATAGATCACTAAAGGCGAATCTCTGAATACCCGAAGTTCTTTGATCTTTCTTTCAATGGCTGCATTCAATCCCATGACAGAGGCTTCGTATTTAGCTATATTGCTTGTGCAAAAGAATTCTAGTCTGTTGGTGAATGGATAGTAGACGTCTTCTGGAGAAATTAGCACGACTCTTATTTCGTGGCCAAGGGCATTAGAGGCTCCATCAAAGTAAAGCTTCCACGAACCGTCATCTAAAACAACGTCTTCCCCAGTTGTAATGCACATCAAGTCCTCATCTGGGAAATTGAAGTTCAACGATTCATAATCATCTAAAGCACGACTAGCTAAGAAAATCGCTATAGCACTTCCTTCTACAGCTTTCTAGCTCACATATACAATGTCGAACTCGGATAACAACATCTGTTAGCGGGCCATCCTCCCTGTTAATGCTGGTGCTTCCATTAGAAACTTCAAGGGGTCCAATTTGGATATCAACCAGGTGGTATGGTATAACATGTACTGCACAAGCCTTTTGGTAGTCCAAACAAAAGTGCAACACAGCTTCTGAATTGAGGGTACCGTGTTTCGCAATCAGTGAGCTTCTTGCTTAGGTAGTAGATGGCTCTTTCCTTCTTCACAGACTCATCATGTTGCCCCAACATGCAACCCATCAAGTTTTCAAAAACTGTCAGGTAAAGGATCAAAGGCCTGTTTGGTACCGGTGCGACTAAAATCAGAGCATTCGTCAAGTACTTCTTAATGTTCTCTAGAGCTTCTTGACATTCTTCATCCCAGACCCTTGGGTTATTTTTCCTAAGTAGTCTGAAGACAGGGGCACACTTATCTGTTAGTTGAGAGATGAAACGCGATATATAGTTTAACCTTCCTAGGAAACCTCAAACTTCTTTCTGAGTATGAGGCGATAGGAGGTCCTGGATAGCCTTCACTTTTTCTAGATCGATCTCAATCCCCTTCCTACTCACTACAAACCCCAAGAGTTTTCCAGATGTGACTGCAAAGGTGCATTTAGTCGGGTTGAGCTTCAGTTGGTATTTTTGTAGTCTTTGAAATAGCTTTCTCAGGTATTGAAGGTGCTCTTCCTCGGTTCGAGACTTAGCGATCATATCATCCATGTGTACTTCTATCTCTTTGTGCATCATATCGTGGAAAAGTGTCACCATTACTCTTTGATAAGTCGCCCCTGCGTTATTGAGTCCGAATGGCATTACCTTGTAACAAAACGTCCCCCACACAGTTACAAATGTGGTCTTCTCCATGTCCTCCAGGTCCATCTTTATCTGGTTGTATCCTGAGAAACCATCCATGAATGAGAACAATGAGTTTCCCGCAGTATTGTCAATCAACGTGTCAATATGTGGCAAAGGGAAATTGTCTTTAGGGTTTGCTCGATTGAGATCCCTGTAATCTACACACATGCGGACCTTCCCATCCTTTTTTGGCACCGGTATGATGTTTGCAACCCATTCAGGTTATTTGGCAACTTCCAGAAAGCCAACATCAAACTGCTTTTTTACCTATTCTTTGATCTTTAGCAGCATGTTAGTCCTCATTCTTCTAAGCTTTTGCTGGATTGGCTTGCATTCTGGCCTCGTTGGCAGCTTGTGCACTACTATGTTTGTATTCAACCCCGGCATATCTTGATAAGTCCAAGAAAAGACGTCCTTGAACTCTTGGAGTAGGGCTACCAGTTCACGCCTGGCTTCTGAGGAAAATGTAGTCCCAATTTTCACTTCTTTTATCTCCTCATCGGTTCTCAAGTTCACAATTTATGTTTCTTCTTGATGGGCCATGATTTGCCTTTCTTCATTGGCCATCATCCTCACCAATTCCTCAAGAACCTCGTATCCTGCCTCATCGTCATCTTCTTCAATTTTTGCAGAGATCTCAGGGTGCTCAAACTCTACCTCGGGATTGGATTCAGAATTATTCATACAATTAATTACGGGGACCCTGCATGAGATGAGAACAAATGTATTGGGAAGAGAATGATTTTAAATGAAGTGAATGAATATGAGTAAGAAATGAATGAATGAAGTAAATGAAATGTTTGCAATTTGAGAAAATGAGGAAGACATTATTTCATTGCAAACAAAAAGTTAACATAGATACCCCATACAAAATATCCATATTGCCCATGGGAAAAACAAAAGGGTTAGTTTGGAGCATTACTCTGATCTGGCCTAAAGATTATAGGTAGATCATTGTAGCTCCAGTTATTGAGAGTTTCCCCAGGACGGCAAGGGCAGATGCTGGTCAAAACGTTGCTGCCATTGTCATCTTTCTATCATGTTGATGGATATCCCTTCAAGCGATTCACTGAACATCTCATTATCGTTAAGTATGTCAGTTTCTCGAATTGCTTCTTGTAATTTCTGTTCTGTATGGTCAATTCCTCCAAAGACAAAAATATCTTTTACATGAGGGAAAGACATCGGTCTCTATGGAATATCCTCTCCTTTGAGTCTAGCCCTCCTTTGTTCTCTTTTCTTTCTATATTCCTCCCTCCTTTGCTGAATACTCAGTTTGTAGCCAAGCCCAAAACGATATTTCTTGGTGATGACACTTCTGGGTCATAGGCTTCCTTGCAATCTCCTTCCTAGCCCTCTTCATGTTTTGGCTCCTCGTCCCAAAGTTTTAGAAACGGTCATCTTGGTGAAATTGGATAACCTGGGGCAAGGGATCCGACTATCTTCCGCAACGAATGTAGCATTTACAAGTTCCAATGCTCGAAAAGAACATTCTACAACATCCTCCTCGTTTTGGATAGGGGCATCCGATGTTACCGATGCGATGATTTCTTGCTCAGCTTCTATAGTGACCAACTTGCCTTCTATCACAAATTTCAATTTATGATGGAGTGATGAGGGAACGGCTCCAGCAGAGTGAATCCATGGTCTTCCTAATAGGCAACTGTAGGTCGGCTTTATGTATCGATTGTGTACTTTGTTGGCCCAATCAACAAAGGTACCTCAATTTTTCCAAGTGATCCCCTTTGAGTACCGTTAAAGGCTCTCACGGAGTTATGACAGGGTTTCATGTGGGAATCATCTACAGACAGCTTTTACAGAGTCACCATCAGTAGTACATTTAACGCCGACCCATTATCAATCAGTACTCCTGGCAAAACATACCCTTTGCAATGGGTGGTGATGTTTAGAGCTTTAGTGGACCCCATACCTCATTCCGGGATCTCATCATCGCTGAATGTGATGAGTTGTATGCGGTGATATACCCTACTATTCTGTCCAGCTTAGATGCAGAAATGTCACCGGGTACAAACGTTTGGTTCAGCACATTTAACAATGCATCATGATGCTTTTTAGAACTCAAAAGCAACTCCAACATCGTAATCCTTGATGGTTGCTTTCGTAACTGTTACACTACATTGTACTCACTATACCTCAGGAACTTTAGGAATTCTTGTGCCTGAGCCTCAGTTACCGGCTCATTAATCTTTGGACGGGACTCCTCACCAAATATCTTCGCAGAACCAGTTGATGTACCTTTTCCCTTATCTTTTGTAGCTTCAGCAGATTTTAAAGCTCCCGAAGAGTTGCACCTGCCGCTTCTCGTAAAGTGGCCTACTTCGTTGACAATTTCATCTTTCTTTGTCTGTTCATTTGTTTGTGTTGGCTCTTCTTCTACCATTTGTTCCTCCTCCTCACGAGGTTTTGACTTCTCTGGTATAGTCACGTTGGCGGCATAATTCCAAGAGGTCCGCCCTGTGTCTTTAAAACGGAACCGGGGCTGGTGCTGAGATGATGATTTTGGGGGCCACCTTTACAGCTTCTCATTGAGATGAACTTGCTTCCTTTGGTCTTGAGGGGACGACAAAGGGTCTGTCTATTCCATACTTAATGTTGGGGCTATCTAACTCACATACATCTAACCCATTCCTTCCTACAACCTCCTCAAAGAACTCTATCAGTTTACTGTCCATCAGCTATTGAATCAATCTCCTAAATTCCTCACATTGTTGGATGTCATGCCCTCTATCCTGGTGGAACTCGCAATAGGCTCTACATCCTTTCTTCACCACTATTATGCCCCTGTCAATCAAGCGGGCCATGCATAATTGTTGGAACACCCACCGTAAGGGAGACTTAATTTCTGACACATCCTCCTTAGCCTTCCTAGCAGAGTACTCTTCAATAAAGTTCACTCTGTGGTTCCCGTGATTAGGTAACGGGTTAGCGACCACGTTCGGTTCCTCAAACTTTAATACCCCAAAATTAATCAAACTCTGTACAAGTTTCTTAAATGCGAGGCAATTTTCTATGGAGTGACCAAGGGCACCGCCATGATAAGCATAATGTGCGTTAGGATCATACCATGACGGAAATGGAGGTTCGAACAGAGTAACATAGTATGGGCGGACCAAGTCAACTTTGTACAACTGAGAATAAAGCTCAGTGTACGAAACTAGCAACGAAGTAAAGGTTGCTTTCTCTTGTTCCTTTTTTGGAGCTCTCTCTTCTCTTTGGTTTGGGTTATGAGCCTTCCCTGTTGATACTTGTGGTTGAGAGACCGTAAAGTTCTTTGGGACATTGTAAGTACTCGTAGCATTTACCTCATTCTCTCTCTTCTTGTTGTACTTTCAAAAGCTATCCCCACTGTCAATCCTGCCTCTCTTAATTGCCAATTCGAGAGACTCTCCAGTCCTGATCAAATCAGCAAAGCTCTGAGTTGTATTATTAATAAGGCGATTGAATAGTGTTCCCTTCAGAGTATTCACGAATAAGGGCGTAATCTCGTGCTCAGGAAGTGGTGGCTGGATCTAAGCAGCCATATCTCACCACCTGTGGGCGTATTGTCCCAGACTCTTGTTAGACTTCTGTCCCATGTTTTCCAACATGATCCTACTGGGGGTCATATCTGTCACATGTTTGTAATGCTCAATGAACGCCTTTGAAAGGTCCTTCCAAGACTTGATATTTACCCGGCTTAATTGGGTGTACCACCAGATTGCTGCTCCAGTCAGACTATCCTGGAAACAATGGATTAAAAGCTTTTCATCCTTGATGAAGGATGTCATCTTTCGACAATACATGGTCACATGTGCGGAAGGACATAAAGTTTCATCATACATGTCAAATTCCAGGGTTTTGAATTTTGGTGGTAAAATAAGGTTAGATACCAAGCTCAAATCACTAGCCTCATTCCCTGGTTTATCTGTGGCTTGTAGTGCTCTAAATTTTTCTTCTACGAGACGAAATCTTTCCTTATACTTAGAGTCTTTGATTGAACCTTGCTGTGAGATGCGATACCTTCTGGCTCCTGGGCGACTTCGTCTTTAACCTTTTCTTTCCCATAACTTTTTTTCCAGCAATGCGGTTAACTCGGATAATATCGTAGCTTATGATTGAGTGATCTGCTGACTGAGGCGCCGTCTAGCTTCATCAAAACGTGCTTCTAAATCCTTCTGCCCTTTTTCCAAACTGACTATTCTATCCTCCATTAGTTTGCTTTGGAACCAAGTAAAGTATGGATGCAGAATGGTTGCAGCTTATCTTTTAGTTTCACACTGCCACAATATTTACATTATCAATATTTTTGCAGAGAAAGATGAATGCATGTGTAATGATGCAAATGCCATGATGCAATGCAAGAACGTATGCAAATAAAGGTGCCGATTTCGCTGGTAATCACCCTTTTGAACTATTTTCATGGGAATTAAAGGGTCTAGATTACAAAATAGTAAATTAGAGTTCTACACATAAGCCCTAGCTCTAGATCCTAACTTCTCGATAGCCTTGAGCAGTTTAATGAACCTAGGCACTTCTTTCATGTCCGAGGTTATGAAAGGTCACAGAGCTTCGGCTTCTACAGCTAAATCCATCACATGTCCCGCAACTCGTTGTATCTCCACCATCAGGGTCGTATAATATTGGTCTCTGTCTTGAATCATCTGGGAGGCATCACGAAGTCTTCGCCGCCAATAATTGTCTCCACCTGCTGCAGCTTCTTAGAATACCCTAATTCTCCCCCTGTAATCCTGAACGGTTGCCTCGAGTGACTCAAAGCTGGCTCGTAACATACCAATTTCACGCTCTCTTTCTTGTAGTTCGATGAAGCCATTCCTCCGACAATAGGATTGAAAGGACTGCTCCAACTCTGTCAATCTCCCTTCTAACTCAGCATTCTGATCTTGGCTCTGATTCAGGCTTTGAACAATGTCGTTGTACAAGTTTTTCATCTCTAGTAATCTATTCCTGCTCCCCATGGATTTCCTCTTCCAAACGGCAGTGTTCTCTCTTTCGCAGATGATTGCTTGCTTGCCTTTGTCGATCTCTTACCTAGCTCTTTCTTTCTCTTGATTAATGGCATCCCGAAAAGATCATCTTTCACTCTCGATGGCTAACTTGCATCTTTCTAACTCCTTCTCTATTGCTTGCTTGCCTTTCTCTCGTTCTTCTTCAACTAAACGCACATCGTTCATCATTTCCTTCTCCACGGCTAGGAACTGGCTTCGACTGGCATTCTGCACCTTTCCTTGAACCTGGAGAGTATCTTTATCTTTCTGATAAAGAGCATTCTTCTCACTCAGATCTGCGTTCAGTTTCTTCAATAGCCTAATGGTCATGTAGCGATCTTTTTCACGCTAAAAAAACGAGGTTTTAAGGGTATTTGGGGTCTCTCTGGTATTAAAATGTATTCTATGGGGTTTTATAAAAACCGTGTTCTATTTCAAAAATGGAGTCGCCACCGGCCACTTAGGTAGGCCGGACACCATAAAACTAGAGATTTTAAAAATGTTGGGATCGAAAGCCGATTACGGATTGGGGAAGATTAGCACCCCACACCACCCAAGATTGGTACTTTAATAATTACCACTTTATTAACATTAAACTTTCCGGATTAAAGTGATGATTAAATTAAAATTCAGTTATAAGTGCGAGTAAATTTTAAAGGCCCCGTTATTCGAGAGTAAACTGATAGACCACCATCACTGCGTTTGATACTGGCCACGTTTACTCTCGAATAAAAGGGCATCGCATTGACAATTAATATTTCGTTGTGCAACCTAAAACATGGCAAATATAAATAAATACAATGCGATTAAAATATAAATAAATACTAACATAATAAAATATTAATCTAACACAAATAAAATACTAATCTGAAACATACATACGTAAATATTAATCTAACGCATAAATAAAAACAAATCTAACATAAATAAAATACTAATCTAAACATAAATTTAAAACATAAACAAATACTAATCTAAAACATACAAACTAAAAAATAAAAACACAATTTTAAATTAACTAATACTTCATTAAATTATAAAAAATTACAACACAAATAAAATGGGAAGAAAATATACCTAACTAGGAGCTCGAATGATGAACCCCGACTGAACCCCACCGAGATCTACCATGACCTCTCCAAAAATTAACTAGATTGGATCCAAAATAGGACCCCAATCGAATGTTGGATCGAACCAACTAGGGCCGAGGGCACTGCCCCCAACCCTAGCCAGCCTTGCGGCCTGCATGGCTCCCAATTTTGGGAGCCAATTTCATGCCAAATTCATGGCAATTTTTTTGGGTGAAAATTGTGGTTGCCCTATGCCTCTATTTATAGGCAAATGGGGGGAGGTTCTTGGTGACGTGGAGCACTAAGCTCCACGCAGTTTATTACCTTTTTTGCTTTTTATTTATTTATTTATTTACTTTCTTTTTTTTTATATTATATTATTATTATTTTGATTTTTTTCATTAATTTTATATTAATAATATTACTATTAAAATAATACTAATAATACTAAAGCTCAGACAGAAATGAGTGATTACAGTTGCCCTTCTTTGCTTGTTCTTGTAAAACGAGAACAAAGCAAAGATCAAAAGCACTCATTTTTGTCCTACTTCCTTGTTTGTAGCTTCGGAGTCACGTGTTCTTCTGGAACTTTCTGCTTTTCCTTGGCTGAATCTTTAGGCTTGTAAGTTCTTCCTCTATAGAACTTCTTCACCTTTTGGTCTTGTAACTACAGGTCCTTCCTATATAGAACCTTTCATTCTGACGTATTGAGTTAGGAATCCCTCCTATATAGGACTTTCCACTCTGAGACGGCAAAGCTTGGAGTCCTTCCTATATAGAACTCTTCGCCTTTAATGCGGTGGGTTTTTCCTTTATAAAACTTCTGCGTCACGGATGGATTCTTCTGACTGGGAGTTCTTCCCATATAGAACTGCTAGCCTTCAAACCCTGGAGTCGTCAGTCCTTCCTATACATAACTTTTATCTTTTGAAGTCTCGGAGTTACGTGTTCTTCCTATATAGAACCTTTCACTACAATGGATCGAAAATATAGGCCTTTCCTATATAGGACCTTTATCTCCGAATTTGGGATTCATGTCAAAATGGCTACCGATCTTTTTGGACTCACGCTACTATGGCTGCCGAACTTTCTTCAAATTTGGGGATTCACGCCGACAATGGCTACCGATCTTTCTGGACTCACGCTACTAAGGCTGCCGAACTTTCTTCAAATTTGGGGATTCACATCGACAATGGCTACCGATCTTTCTGGACTCACGCTACTAAGGCCACCGACATCTTTCTTCAATTTTGAGGGATTCACGCCGAAAATGGGTACCGATTTTTCTGGACTCACACTACTAAGGCTGCCGATCTTTCTGGACTCACGCTACTAAGGCTGCTAAAATCTTTCTTTAATTTTAGGGATTCATGCCGACAATGGCTACCGATCTTTCTGGACTCACGCTACTAAGGCTGCCGATCTTTCTGGACTCGCGCTACTAAGGCCGTCGAAATATTTCTTCAATTTTGGGGATTCACATCGACAATGGCTACCGATCTTTCTAGACTCGCGCTACTAAGGCCACCGAAATCTTTCTTCAATTTTGAGGGATTCATATTGAAAAAGGCTACCGATCTTTCTATACTCACGCTACTAAGGCTGTTGAAATCTTTCTTCAATTTTGGGGATTCATGCTGACAATGGCTGCCGATCTTTCTGGACTCACGCTACTAAGGCTACCGATGTTTTTGGACTCACGCTATTAAGGTTGTCGATCTTTCTAGACTCACGCTACTAAGGTTGCCGATCTTTCTAGACTCACGCTGCTAAGGCCGTCGAAGGACTTATCACCATGCTCGAAAGACTTATTGATGGCCCGAAGGTCTTATCATCATGCCCGAAGTTCTTACTGATGGCCCGAAGGACTTAATATCTGGCTTTACGCTATTCTGGCTACCGTCATCTGGCCTCACGCTACTATGGTTGTCGTCATCTGGCCTCACGCTACTATGGCTACTGCATTATGCCCGAAGGACTTATTGATGACCTGAAGGACTTAATATCATGGTCAAAATACTTACTGGTGGCCCGAAGGTCTTATCATCATGCTCGAAGGTCTTACTGATGGCCCGAAGGTCTTACTGAAGCTCTTATCGTAGCATTTCGACGAGAACTAACTCTCGGTCCCTATGCTTTAAATCTCATCATCATTCATTTTTAAAGTAATGCAAAAGGCAATTTACTTGTGTATACTTCAATACAAAAAATAATGATTGTTTGAAAAGATAACAGTCATTTTGAAAATCACAACTTGGAAGGAATACCAAAATATTTTAAAAACATTGTTTGAAACAAATGGTAAACATCTCTTTTTTTTTAAAAAAAAGCCAAACATTCTTGAAAATTAATGTTTGGAGAATGGTAAACAAAATTCAAAACATATTTCCATACATTTTAAAAACTAATGTTTGGGGGAAATGGTAAACATCAAAACTTTGGGAGAAAATGTCAAACCTTTTAAAACATGTTTGCCCCCAAAATACCAAACACCATAGCACATCTTCTTCAAATTGCCAGAGATCAACTCTAATGAAGCGCATATTTAGAAAATCTTGACTATTGTGGAGATATACGCAAATGTATAGTTTCTTCTAGTCTATTAGGCTTTCAAGAGGCACAATCCCATACCTAATTTCTAACCCATTTAAGGTGGCTCTCTTAATCTCACTAACTCAACATACCCCACTCTTCCCTCATTTGGGTGTCGATCAAGCACTTCGAAGTTTGAGGTTCCTTGAAGCAAGGTTAACCCTTATAGGCGAAATAAAATCTAAAAACATTCTCATTCAACTTGGATATCTATGGATGATCAGAATGGTCTTTGAAGGCTTGTAATGTAGGCCTCTAGTTCATGGTTAAACGAAGCCGTATCTCTCTGCTCGTATGATCTGGATATGATCACATGGAGTATTCTTTTTTTCTTTTTCGTGATCACTCAAGACTGCTCATGTTCGGGTTTTCACCCTAGAGTTCATTTCCTCACTCACTTTTTTGGTCCGCCTTGCATTCTGGTTGTGTATTGATGCTTGTTTTCCGTAAAAAAAATGATTGATCCTCTAAAGTTCCTTGAATGAAGGATTATGTACATTCCTGAGAGTTCTTGTGAATGGTATGCCCAGATGAAATGTTCTTCTTTCTTTTTTTTCTTCTTTCTTCCTTTTTTTGGATCGCTCTAGACTGCCTATTTTTGGGTTTTCACCCTAGAGGTCACTTCCTTCTTTTGTCTTTAGATTGACGTATCTTGGTTGGATAGTGATGCCAACATGCTCTGGCAGACTACTCTTTTCTTTTTACTTTTAGGATCACTCTAGGCCGCCCATTTTTGGGTTTTCACCTTAGAGGTCATTTCCTTTTTCTAAATTGGCAATCTTCGGGCCGACTTATCTTGGCTTGGCCTCAATTCGAGCTTCTATACAAATCTTCACAACTGATATTTACCTGAAATGTGGATTTATTGTGTCTCTTGCTTATAGTTGAAGTCTCATTCTTATATTGTTTGATCTGTGTGTGAAGTATATACAGTATTCTTTCTTTCTTTTTCTTTCTTCTTTTTTCCCTCTTTCTTTCTTTCTTTTTTCTATTTTCTTTTCTTTTTTCTTTTCTTCTTTTTTGTTTTTTTAGACTGCCCATTTTGGGTTTTTAGCCTTGAATCTCTTTCTTCTTATTCGAGTCTGTAGATGTATCCTCGAATCAACACATATCTATACTGGTATTGATGCTATCTTCCGCTCGAAGTTAATTACCTTTCTACAGCTCTTCTGATATTGAAATCTATGGAAAAAATTCTTATATTTACTCGATCTGGATTACTTCGGCCTTCTGATTGCCATTTCTCTTCTTTTCTTCGATTTTTCGTTTGGACATATCCTTGTTTTCAACTACTTTCTTCTGATGATTTTCTGATCTTCGTATCCAATCTGTTTGGTCTTATCTTTTTCTTCTAGTAAAGTAAAATAATACCATTCGTCGTCACATTCACAGATGTCCTGAGAAAGCCTTCAGGGGGTAGAGGTTTAAGGTTAACTCTCGATTCAAGGGTCTTAAACGACAAGTTCCTGAGAAGGAAATTTTCTAAAATGGGAACTGCCCTTTGTCTAAACATTCATATTGTTCCTCTATTGGCCTAAGTAAACTAGCAGATACTCACATTTACAGTATCCTCACAACATTCAATCTCTTCTAAATATAAGCAACTTAGAGTTGATCTTTGGATCTGAAACAAAGGTACTGTCGCATTCAAAATTCAAGGACCTGGTATAGAAATAATATATACATATGTCCATTCAAAAATGCGTGTATATGCATATGGGAGAACAAAAACTACCCCATAAAAATAAAATGTTTAAAGAATCAATGATGTAAAAATGCTTTCTAAATGGAAATGTGATTTGTTATTCTGACAAACAATGAGAGTTTTTTTTTGTTGAGAATTTCTTTGTGAAATGATGAGAAAACCGTAGGAACCTTTGGACTACCCCCGGGTACTAACTCATTTCAGACCTTTCAATGTAGTGTAGGCTTGTTCCACTTTTCTTATTTTTCCACCGTTGGATCCCTCATCAACCAGCTTCTTGATTTCTTCTATTAACGACCCCAAATTTCTTGGTGTCATGCCCCGACACCTTAATGTAGAACTCACATGTACTGTATGGATCAAAACTGTGGGCAGATGAGCTGGGCGTAATCTTTATCAGCACGGAGGTAAGGTACTAACCCTTGACCAGATGAGGCCATATGTCCGAGATGGAATACTCCGAATATCTCTTAATATCTACTTGCTCGAGGAATTTTTCTTGGTGATTCGGAGGAATCTGCATGTCTTCTTCTCTTACGATCACGAGAACCTTGAAAGTGGTACCCATTTATCTCTTTCTTTCCTTCTGCTCCTAGGCATGTCTGGTTTGTTGAATTAAGACTCAATTTTCCTTCCTGGATTATGTATTCTATTAAAGTCGTCACATTTTCCCCTCAATTTCCCGAGCAGCTTATCAAAGAGGAAATACGGAAGATGGCTTGAGACATGGAAGTCACTTTCCTCTTCAGCAATAGGAGGCTGCACTTGGGTGGCTAACCTCTGCCATCTCAAAGCACATTCCTTGAAACTCTCATCAGGTTTCATCCTCGTACCCTGGAGATACTGATGACTTGGCGCTAGGTCTAAAGCATATTTGTATTGCCCATAAAGATGTCAATTAAGTCTCCGCATGACTACACTTAGTCTCTACTCAAAAGTTGTAACATATCACGGTGGGTCCTACAAGACTGTCGTGGAAGCAGTGGAACATTAATTTTTCATTCTCAATGCAGCCCTTCATCTTTTTGCAGAACGTGGTCAGGTGAATGTTGGGGCATCTTGTTCCGTCATCATGCGTAAATATGAGAATCTTTGGAATCTGGAGGAACGACCAAATCAGGGTTCAAACAGAGTTTTCTTGCATCAAAGGCATCAAACTTTTCCTTTTCTCTTTTTTTTCTTTTTTTTTCTTTTTTTTGTTTTTGTTTCTTTTTTTTATCCCATCTTCTAACTGCACGAATCTTGATTTTTGAGTGTGTTCAATTCTTTTATTCACGATAAAACTCTAATTGGTCTTTGGATTACTCCCCAAAAATTTTATGCAAGGTAATGATAATGTTATGTAAAATATGCCATGACTGTACAATGTGATGGAATGCATGAATGCAAATGCGGTGTTGATTCTCGAACAGTCCTTAAAAGACTTTCGTTCAATAGAAAAATGTCTGGTTGCAAGAAACTAATAATGAATTACAAGTAACAGTTAGCTTCCTTCTAGAGATCTTGACTTCAGAAAGCAAAGCTCGTGCTCCACATCTCGATGTCGTCTTCAGGATGATGGGTAACCTCATCTTCTCCTCTTATGCTACTCCATAGACTCGTGACGTCATGATCTTCATTTTTGTGGCTTTAGAAAAGGACATCAACAAGTGCATGCATAATGCAGACAAGAGCTTCTTCTTATGTAGATCTAGGTGCAAACGATCTGATCTTCAAATAATACGTCTAAACAGGGATGGATTCTATCAATCCTAAGGGGAATACTTTAAAACTTTTGGGTTTACATTAAAATTCTCAAAGATTATTTGGTTTAAAGATTTTCCCTTTTTTATTATCAAAAAGTTTTAACTTACTTAAAAATTGAAACTTTTAAGGTTTTTTTTTTAGTTTTAGGAGGGAAAAGAATTCAAAACACAATAATAATATTTTAAATTTTTTAAGGAGTTAAATTAAAATTTTTGAGATTTTTACAAAGGGTTAAATGTGAAGATTTTAAAATTAGTGTTCTGTAGTCCCCACTGGATCCTCTGAACCGCACATGCCTTACTATCGGACTATCTTCTTTCTTGATTGGTCTTTGCTCGGCCTAACTTGATACTGTAATATTATCGTTTTCGGAAAAGTAGATTTTTTTCTATTTTGAAAGCCTTTTAAATGAACCATTCTTGAATCAATACCATGTCATGATATGCAAAATGAATGCATATAAAGGCGTTGACTCGTAATCACCCTTTCAAACGAATTTCATAGGAATTAAAGGGTTCAGATTCCGGAGCCAGAAAAGAAGACTTCTATAGATATGCCCCTCTACATGTTTTTGGGTCGCACTCAAGGAAATGAAAGTCTCGGTTAAAATTGCTAGTACCGGGTTCGCCTCCCGCTTCATGCGTTCAAACAAATCCAAGATGGCTACATCGATGTTTCCAAGAACCCTCGAGAAAATGATCAAATCCTATATCCCTAAAGAGAACATGTCCATTCATCGCCTCATCGGGTGTGCGGGTATGATGTCTCGGATACACTCCCATGCACAGGCTAGGCTGTCTCCTCGACTCTAAATCAGGTCGTTGACCCAATCATCACTCATCCTGGAAAAGGTTCTGAACTTCAATGGATAATTCTAGTTCCTTGGTGGCTTCGTATAGATCCAATCTTTTTGAACATTCTTCTTGTTGAGCAAGGTTGTGTACTCTTCTACCATGGGTATCATGTCATGGCCGTTGAAGGTAAATAAGTAAAAAAGGGGATTCCAAAACTGCAAAATGGCTCGGAGTAAAGGCTGATTGACTCGAACATACAGTAGCTGGATTATGTCGCCATAACTGTCGGAAAACAGGTCTTGTAGTCTTCGGTCCCATCTTTCCTAAATCTCTTTAAGCTCCCACAGATCATTCTGTTGTAGGCTCTTGTGTGTATACTTTGGCACTACACGCTTTCTCGGCAAACTGTTACCTCTGACCCGTTGATTAACCTCTGACCAATGTCGCACGACTAGGTTGATGTCGTCCTTCTTAAGATACCTTTTTTCCATGATGAAAGATTTTCTGATCGGGCAAACCACTTGCATCAACACCTTTATGTAACGTGGATGCAATGATAATGCAACAAAAGTATGAGTAAAATAAAAATTAAAAAAACACAAAAAGAAATGAGTTAGTACCAGATAAAAATAATGAATACATAAATAAATGGCAAATTAAATAATATAAACACACAAAACAACCCTATTTACATCCCGTCTAAAACACCTAGGTTATCTGCATGGCTCTAAAGGGGTGGGTTTCTATATGTTCTCTACATGCAGTGTTGGTTCTAGGAGGTACTTGAATTGTCCTTGCTGTCCTCTACTAAGAGTAGCAAGGCCCCCAATCATCACCCATTATAGGCTCTTTTCAACCGGGTTCAATTCAGGGGGACCCATTCACTTATGCCCCTACGAAGGAACAATATCCTTACGAAAGCATAAGGTACTCGAGCCCCGAAGGTACTTGCTAGGCCCATACGGAGGAACGATATTCTTACGAAAGCATTAGCGTTTTCCCCCCACTTAAAAAGGACGGGTTTATATGTCAAATTTTAAATGCGTTAAAATAAACGTGCAATTATAACCGAATGTTAATTTAATAGTCCCTTTAATCCGGAATTTCTGATATTAGTAAAGCGGTAATTATTTAAAAAGCTTGACTCTCATTTATTTTTGAAAAACAAAAATCATGTCCCCAGCGGAGTCGCCATCTGTAGCGATCTTTTCGCGCTAAAAAAACAAGGTTTTAAGGGTATTTGGGGTCTCTCGGATATTAAAATGTATTCCGTGGGGTTTTAGAAAAACCGTGTTCTATTTCAAAAATGGAGTCGTCACCGGCCACTTAGGTAGGCCGGACACCATAAAACTAGAGATTTTAAAAATGTTGAGTTCGGGAGTCAGTTACGGATTGGGAAGGATTAGCACCCCCACACCACCCAAAATTGGTACTTTAATAATTAACGCTTTATTAATATTAGACTTTCCGGATTAAAGTGACAATTAAATTAAAATGCGGTTATAAGTACGAGCAAATTTTAAGGGCGCCTTTATTCGAGAGTAAACTAATAGACCACCATCACTGCGCTTGATACTGGCCACGTTTACGCTCGAATAAAAGGGCACCACATTGACAATTAATATTCCGTTGTGCAACTTAAAACATGGAAAATATAAATAAATACAATGCGATAAAAACATAAATAAATAATAACATAATAAAATATTAATCTAAGACAAATAAAATACTAATCTGAAACATACATACATAAATATTAATCTAACAAATAAATAAAAACAAATCTAACATAAATAAAATACTAATCTAAACATAAATTTAAAACATAAACATATACTAATCTAAAACATACAAACTAAAAAATAAAAACACAATTTTAAATTAACTAATACTTCATTAAATCATAAAAAATTACAACACAAATAAAAAAGGGAAGAAAATATACCTAATTAGGAGCTCGAATTACGAATCTCGACTGAACCCCACCGAGATCTACCACGACCTCTCCAAAAATTAACTAGATCAGATCCAAAATAGGACCCCAATCGAATGTTGGATCGAACCAATTGGGGCCAAGGGCACTGCCCCAACCCTAGCCAGCCTTGCGGCCGGCCTGGCTCCCAATTTGGGGAGCCGATTTCATGGCAATTTTTTTGGCTTGCATTCAAAGAAATGGAAGTTTCAGTTAAGATTGCCGGTACTGGATTTGCCTTCCGCTTTATACGCTCAAATAGATATAGGATGGCTACATCGATGTTTCCAAGAACCCTCGGAAAGATGACCAAACCATATATTCCTAAGGCGAATAGGTTCATCTTCTTCCCCTCATCTGGGTGCGCGGGTATGATGTCTCGGATACTCTCCCATGCAAAGGCTAGGTTGTCTCCTCGATTTTGAATCAGGCCATTAACCCAATCGTCACTCAACCTAGGAAAGTTTTGAGCTTCGAAGGGTAATTCTGGTTCCTTGGCGGCTTTGCATAGATCCAATCTTTCTGGACATTCTTCTAATTAAGTAAGGCTGTGTGTTACTCTACCGTATATCTTGTCCGTTGAAAGTGAAGCAACAAAAAGTAGGATTTTAGAACTGGAAGATGGCTTTGAGTAAAGGTTGGTTGACCCGGACATACATCAACTGTGCTATGTCCCCATAACTATCACAGAATAAGTCTTGTAGTCTTCGATCCCATCCTTCCCAAATCTTTTTAAGTTCCCATAAGTCATTCTGTTGGAGGCTCACGTAAGTATACCCTGACACTATGCGCTCACTCGGCAAACTATTACCTTGGGT
Source organism: Hibiscus mutabilis (assembly GCA_019671005.1). Taxonomy (NCBI): domain Eukaryota; kingdom Viridiplantae; phylum Streptophyta; class Magnoliopsida; order Malvales; family Malvaceae; genus Hibiscus; species Hibiscus mutabilis. The sequence continues at coordinate 19,552,910 of CM033728.1, read as the reverse complement.
CCTTTGATTGACTTCTGACCAATGTCTGACAGTTGAGTTGAGGCCGTCCTTCTTAAGATACCTTTTTTCCATGATGAAAGATTTTCTGATTGGGCAAACCACTTGATCCAGTACCTTTATGTAATTCATATGTAATAATATATGCAAAAAGCAAAACAAGTTAGTACCGGGTAAAATCAATAAATACATAAATAAAAGGACAAGTTAAATAAGATAAACAAACAAAACAACCCTATTTACATCCCGTCTAAAACACCTGGGTTATCCGCATGGCTCTAAAAGGGTGGGCTTTTTATGTTCTCTACATGCAGTGTTGGTGCTAGGAGGTACCCGAATTGTCCTTGCTGCCTCCTACTAAGGGTAGCAAGGCCCCCGGTCATCACCCATTATAGGCTCCTTTCAACCAGGTTCAATTCAGGGAGACCCATTCGCTTATGCCTATACGAAGGAACGATATCCTCACGAAAGCATAAGGTACTCCAGCCCCGAAGGTACTTTGCTAGGCCCATACGGAGGAACGATATCCTTACGAAAGCACTAGCATTTTCCCCCACTTAAAAAGGATGAGTTTATATGCCAAATTTTAAATGCGTTAAAATAAACACGCAATTATAACAAAATGTTAATTTAATAGTCACTTTAATCCAGAACTTTCGATATTAATAAAGCGGTAATTATTTAAAAATATTGACTCTCTTTTGTTGTTGAAAAACAAAAAAAATGTCCCCAGCGGAGTCTCCATCTATAGCGATCTTTTTTTTACGGAGGGTTTCGCTAAAAGGGGTTTTAAGGTGTTTGGGGGTCTTTCGGGTATTTAAAATATGTCTTCCGTGGGGTTTTATGAAAAACCGTATTTTATTTTAAAAATGGAGTCGCCACTGGCCACTAAGGTAGGCCGAGCACCATAAAACCAGAGATTTTAAAAATGTTGGGTTCGGGAGTCGGTTACGGATGGGGAAGGATTAGCACCCCCACACCGCCCAAAATTAGTACTTTAATAATTACCGCTTTATTAATATCAAACTTTCCGGATTAAAGTGACGATTAAATTAAGATTTGGTTATAAGTGCGAGTAAACTTTAAAGGCCCCGTTATTCGAGAATAAACCGATAAACCACCATCGCTACGCTTGATACTGACCACGTTTACGCTCGAATAAAAGGGCACCACATTGACAAATAATATATTCGTTATGTAGTCTTAGAAAACATTATCAAAACATTTAAAATAACATGGTAATAAAAAAGATTCATAACATATAATATTAAACTAAAGCCAAAACATAAACATGATAACAAAACATACGTATAAACAAAAGCATACATATAAACATATGTAAAAAGGAAAAAAACATGCTTCAAGATTAAATTAACTAACTATAACATGCTTAAGCACATAAAAAAGACCACAAATGCAACATATACAAGACATACATATAATGTGATGCTAAATTAATAAAACAATATTACCGTAATACTATATTAAAACTTTGTCATATGGCACAATTTATGCATACATTAAATCATCATGACATTAATATATAACCAATATCGCCACACTAATATATAACCTAAAATGCACAAAAAAGATCATAAAACTCATATAACCATATAAACATAATATGCCAACTAAACTAAAACATAACATATAAAACAAACATGTATACAACATGAACAAAGAAATTAAAACATAAAAACATGATATCACAAATTAATACATATGTAAAAAACATAACATATAAAAAGCATATAAACACAAAAGAGCAATGTAACCATACTAAAAAAAACAAAAAAACATAAATAATTAAATCATACAAAGGGACTGAAATGAAATAAAAAATTAAAAACAATAAAAAACACAATTTAGGGACGAGATTGCAAGCCGGACAAAACCTATGAGGATTGAAATGTAATAAAACCAAGGGGCAAGCTCGATGTGAAAAACTCAAAGGTACGGAGGGACTAAGGGCGTGATTTCACCATTAAAATTTTGATTTAACCAAATCCAGGGACGAGATTAAAAGAAAATAAAAAGAAAGGAGGACCGGATTACAATTTGACCATGCGGCAAGCTCAAACTGAAAATACTGAAAGGGCGTAGGTCCTTATTAGGTAATTAGACCATTTTAAAAAAAATCAAGCCTCTACAAAAACACACTTATCCGGCTAATATCCAACCTTTTCCCTATTTTTTAAAAACCCTTTGAATAAAACACTCCCTGTTTTCATTTTCTCTTAAATCTGAACCCTCAAAACCTTTGAAAAACACCCTCAGCCGGCGTCATCTCCAGAAGCTGGCGGTGGTCCGGCCACCGCCCTCAGCCTTCAACCATCCTAAAAAACCCAAAACTGAGACTCTTTTCAAAAACTAAAACTCTTCTTTGCCTTTAAATAAACTAAACCAAAACCCCGTTATGTTTTGAAACTAAGAAACCTACTTTACCACATCAGCCTCCGTTTTCAACCGATTCACCCTTAGAGGGTTTGTTACCGGCGACAGGGGAGAGAATCCGACGAGGGTAAACCCTTTCCATTTGTTGTTGTTTTTTTATTCCCTTTCGAAATGAGCTTGCATGCAAAAGAAAAAAGAGAGTTGATTACCACTAGAAACTTTGGTTCTTTTTGTTATTGATTCTTGGATCTCGTAACTCCCGAGTACAAAAGGATTACATCTCTATATATGCCTCTTTTTTTTTTGATTTGGTTGCTTACAATATTAGGCTAAATAATTGATATTGCTGTGGTTGATAATGATTTAAGATCTGACTTTTGTGTTTCTGATTTTGCATGTCCGATTTGGTGAGCCGGTAGGGGTGGTTGTACGGTGGACAAGGGCGGAGCAGCAACGTAAGGGAGCCGGTGGATGTGAAAGGTTGCAATCAGCTAGAATTAATCTTGGTCATTGGATCAAATCTAATCCAACGACCATGATTGTTTGAAGATCGAACGGCCTAGATCGAAGACACGTGGCGCCTTGAGATCTGAATGGTTAACGCGTGCATGCCATGCATGCGTGAGAGACGAACCGGCCCGAGCGTGCACCCCACGCAGCATTCGAAGAGTCCCTAATCTTTTGATCTAGGTCGTTGGATCAAATCTTGATCCAACGACTCAGATCGTGCGACTGCAAGAGAAAAAGAATAAATTAAGGCATATATGAATTAGGATTTTTGGACATTAGGTTAGGGTTTGGGCCGATCAGGCCATGTAAATTCAATTGGGTTTTGTATATATATAATTTTTTGGGTCTGTAAACTTGGACTGGACTATGGACTTCATATTTGGGTTTTAATATATTTATTTATTTTGGATTATACTTTAATCTAGCCCAATCCCAAATAATAATAATAATAACAATAATAATAATAAGTACACACATACACACATACATATATATTCAACCAGATAATACAAACATATATTTGTTTACACATGATTAATATAACTATACATATATGTACATATACAAACAATGCATACACACACATCACACATATATTACATATATTAATAACATGTACACGCACATATATATATGTAATATGCAACAATAATATCAATTAATTATTACACTAATATATTATAACATTTATAAAGGTGGAAAAAAATAAGTGATTATAATCACCTATGTTGGTACTTCATCTAGAATCTTTCATTTCTTGACCTTTCTGATTCCAAGCAAAGTGATAGCTCATATTCTATCTTGTTCTCGGACTGGTTTTTTACTTCATACGACCCTAGTGGCCCTCAACAACCTTTGAGACTGCTCAAACTTAATAAGTCTGTTACCCATGCCTTTCAGAACATGAAATTTAACCAATGCAATGTTAGCTTTTTAAAAAAAATGCAATGTTTTAAACAAAAGTGTAATATTTTAATTTTATATAATGTTTAAATGATGTAATGCATGAATGCAAGAGGTATCGATTTCAAGAACTAGTCATTAGAGCAATACCCATCTAACCAAAAGGTTGATTACAAGGAGAAGCCGATATGTTCACTAGCTTCAACTCTTTTGGTTGATCAATTTGTTCAGCGTCTGAGTCAACATCTGTCCTAGCTCGGTGTCAATATCAGAATATTGTTGCAGGTTCATGACTTCATCAAATAAAATCTGCACATGCCAGGCGACTCCCCGCACTTGGCTCCTAAAACTAATCAGTTCACAACTCTGTTCCAGGATTACTACCTCAGCTTGACTTTCAGTGTTTTATCCTTCATTGTGATACATCTTTGAAACTTACGAGCTGATCTTTCAAATGTTTACTGCGTTTTCTGATTACTGCCTATTCGACTGATTCTCGAACCGATACCTCTCATGAATGCAATGTGATGTAACATATATAAAAGATATATAACAAAACACAGAAAAACAAAACAAAAAACTGTGTCAGTATGGTGAAATACATTGTAGAAAATAATTGTTATAAAAAATTATATTGCGTAAAAATAACCAGAGAACAATTTATATTGTGTATAAAAATAACCAGAGAAGTGTATTTAAATTAGCAACACCCTGTCATAGGTCCTTGTCTGGCTCTAATGGGGTGGGCTTCTATATTACAGCATGCAATTTTCGTTCTAGGCTCTGGTACCTGAACTGTGTTACCATTTACTACGACAGTAAGACATCGATTCAGGAGTATACGCCCCCTTATAGCGGAGGCTTGACCTCACGGTGTATAATGTTGGTATACCGAAAGGAGGACAAAATTCTGACCGCGGAGCTGTATAACTTAATAGGATCATGCCTCACTTCCACTTAAGGGTGAAAAGCCCGGGTAGAAGGCTTTTGCATGAATAACAGTTTATATCACACAAGAAAAAGCTATCTCCATTCTTTCTAAAAATCCATCCAATAATTATGGAAAAAATTAAATTCAAATTACTATCCTAAAATGCTAAAATGTCACGTAAAATTAATTAGGCCTGACTCTCAGTTTTTTTATTTTCCCAGCGGAGTCGCCAAGCTGTCGCGACCATTTTTGAAATCTTGTTTATTTATGTACTAACTTAAAATGGATCTAATTAATTAATCACTTAAACTAGGTATATTAATTAATTTAAAGGCTTTCATGAGAAAATGCTAATTGTTTAAACATCATCCATATATTAAAGCCCTAAAATTAATAATATTCCTAATTAATTAACCATTCTAATTAATTAGAGTACTAATCCTAATTAAGGCTCTAATTAAACCAACTAAGTCAATATTCATGTAAACGCCCCAGATTTGGTCTTAGAAGTTTTAAAGGTTGGTTTGAAGGTCCGATGGACCGGTATTAGAGATTCGAGTCAGTTTCGAGATTAAATCGGATTAAATATTTTTGAAGGTGATAAAATTGTGGAAAATATTCTAAAATCATTATTAAATATATTAATGATTGTGGTGAAATCAATTTTGGAAAACAAGTTTTGGAAATCGGACATTTTGGACTAGTGACCAAAATGCAAACTTTAAAAACTGTTTTTAGTGAATGTTTTGTAAAGAGTCAAAACTTTGAATCTTTAAGGAGCTAATTACCCAAAAAGTCTAATACAAGTCTTTATTCCTTAATTGGTTATTTTAAAGTGTTTTGGAAAAATATAAATAGGTTGGGGAGAATTAATTTGGTTATTAAACCTTTTAAACAAAAGTTACGTAACTTTCTCAAAATATTTTCTCTCAAAATCTCTCCAGCCAAACATCAATTTCTTCTTCTAAATCTTCAGGTAAACCTTTTTTTCTTAAATCTTTTGTATTCAAATGATTTCTTGTTGTTAGTTTACCAAAACTTTATTGTTTTAACTTTGTTTTCTCATGTAAATCATCTAATTAAGGGAGAAAACATCCATTAGAGGTAAGGTTTGTTCTCCTCCTCTAATGAAAGGTTAATTACTGAAATTCCCAAGTTTTTGACTCTTTACAATTGTTTTCTAATGGGTTTTGATAGTTTTATTATTGGAAATTGGTTTAATTGTGTTTTGATTTATAAAATTTGTGGATCTTCGTACTTGTTCTTTTTTGCTCGGATTTTGATCAGATTGGATCATGCTTTTGATGTTTAATTGAGTTAATAATTGGGTTTTAACATTGTAATCCCGAAACAAGTTGATTCTCTAATGTTTAAGGTTGCTAATAAAGGGTTTTTGGGGTGATAGTTGAGTTTAATCATTGCCGGAAGTAAAAGGATGTTGGGAAAGGGTTTTTAAATGTTATTTGGTGATGTTGGATGGGTTGATTCGTTATATTATGGCTGGTTTGAGTTTTGGAAGTGTTTGGAGATGATTTCGATATGTTTAGGATGGTTTTTGAGTGGGCAACTTGAGAGTTTTGGGTAATTGCTTGATGGAAATAGTTAGAATGCATAATAATGCATTTTCCCTCTGGTTTTATGTGGTTGAAACAGGGGATAATCAGGGTGACGAAGCTTGACGTTGTCTGAAGCTTGGCGGAAGCTTGTTTTGCGTTAGCAAGCAAAGTGAAGAGAAATCGGTGAGTGGAAATGGTTTTAAGAGTCTTTCAAGGGTTTGAAAGTGTTTATGGGAGTTTAGGTTAAGCTTGAAACACTTACCTAATCTCATACGTAAGTTTCCTTCTTTTGCTCTTTAATATCGGTTCGGATATGAGCATGTGAAATTCATGTTTTGGTCGTAAACATGGTTTGTTTTACTTACTGTAAATGCATGATTTTGAGTACATGTGCAGTGGTTTAAAGGTATATGAAATGCTAGTGAGCATTGGTTTTCATTCTAGTCGGGAATGTGGTATTGCTTTGGCGATGTGGTTTGCATATGTGGTGTTTGCTTAATGCATTGTAAAACAGTGAGTAAATGGTTTGGTAAATGATATATTGGCTATGTGACAAGGTGAGAAAACATTCGGATATAGTTGGCATGCCATAGGATAAAGTGCACTATAATATGTTTAAAATCGATCGTGGGTAAAGGTCCTTGAGATAAGCGGTCGGCTACTCAGACTATGATGTTATCACTTGGGTTGAGTGTTCAATTCCCCTTGTTGATGTTGATCTTGAGGTCAGCAAGGTTGTTATATCATGTGGTCAGCATGGTATGGGTTATGTTAGTGGTCGACTATCATGAGAGGTCCGTGTATCTGAATTGTAAGATTAACGGTTGGTTACCTAAAAGTTAGCGGTCGGCTAATCAATGATAGAGGTCGTCTATCTGGGGTCACTATAATTGCCAATATATGAAAATTTATGTGTTGAACTTATTTTAAATGCTTTAGAATTTAAGCATGGTTTATAATTTAATGCTTTGGGATTTAAGCATGGTTTTGTAATTTAATGCTTTAGGATTTAAGCATATGGTTTATAAATGATTTGCATATGGTCAATATTCATGCTTGGGTTGGGAATCAATGAAATGCTTGTGTTGCAAGCATGGTTTGAAAACAAGTGCCTAGTTCAAAAGGTTTTAATTGCATTATTATTTTATGAGCATCCTCACTAAGCATGTGTGCGTACGCTCTGTTTTTCCTAGTGATGCAGAGCATTAAGGTTTGGGGGCAGAAAAGGAAAGGTTTAAACGATCCAAGACAAGGACTACCTTGAGTATGAACTTGGTTTATGTTCCTGGTTAATATGGCAATGTGTTCGCCATATTTTGGGGATTTTTAATTCTATTTTTCCTATGTTTTTTAAGCATGTGAGGTGCTGGATATTATGATTGGTTTGATGTTGTTAATCCTATGTGGATCCTTGCTTATAATGATGCTAGATGGGTGCTTAGGAATGCATTTAGTTATTTTGGAATGGTTGCCATGTTTTGATGATCCAAGCAAGGTTGTTTTGATGCTTTAGATGTGCAAGCATGATGAGTAGGCCTTATAAGTGCCTAAAGTGAGTTTTGTTTGTTTGGTATAATAATATTAGGAGGCATGCCTATAGAACATCTTGGGAAGTATGAATGCCATTTAATGTTGTTGGTTCTGTGTTTTTTTATTAGGAGTGTATCCTAGTAATGTTGTATAAGTGTTTTAGGCATGTTAGAACGTTTTGGTTACCATCAAAGTGTGTATGGAGAGCAATTTGGGACAATTTAGGTCCAGGCGTACTGGTACGAGTGACCCTGTTTCGGTATAAGTAAGCCATTTCAGGCTTAGCGTACCGGTACACGGGCATGCATTTTGGTACCAGCCTGGGCAATTTTGGCCATCGTTTCGATACTCGAGAGGGTGTTTCGATACGGCACAAGGATTTTTAGAAGGGCGTTTCGATATGCGAGGGCATATCGGAACGAGTTTTAGCTACTGGATTTTGGGTTTTGAAAATTATTAAGGCGTATCGAAACACCTCCAAGCATACCGGTACGGCTGCAGTTAATTCTGTTAATTTGGAATATTTGGTAGTTTCAAATTCTTTCTTTATGGTCCTTGAGTTTTGTGAATGCAATTGGATGAGTCTGGATAATTATTTTGACCTGAGGTTTGGCATGTAAGCATGTAATTGGACTAAATGAGGATTGGTAATATTAATTTCAGCTTTGGGCCCTACATTTATGGAAATTACATTGTAGTCCCTAAAATGTATGTTATGCAATTGGAAACTTTTTCGTGGCCCGTTTCCTTTGAAAATTCACCCGCTGCAAGTATGTACACTTAGGATTAATAATATACATCTAGATAAGATAAAAGATTAAAATATACCAGTTTTTTCGTAATCTTTCTTCAGTTTGCGTCAGCAAACCTAATGTAGCTCACTCAGTTCAGTTAGGCGTCTAAGCCGGGTCGAGGGGTTACATTTGTTGGTATTAGGGCCAGGTTACGAAAGGTTAAGATGTTTTTGTTTGATTGTATGTCATTGTTTGATATCCACAATGATTGTGAACATGTACAGTGATTGCTTTACATCATGTTGGGGAATGAATTGGGAACACATTACCTATTACCGGGTCTTAAAATGTTTTATAAGGTTGTCTTGGATCTTTTGCCTTATGTTAGCTTACTTTAATGTGTTTTGATGCTTTTGTTAGCATGGCACGACGTGAGACTCTTTCAATGGCTGGTAATACCGGTCTGGACAGGATAATGATGATAGAGGGAATCCTCGTATTACCTTACCCCCTCCTCCTTCGTTGGTTCCTCTTGTTGATGTTGGGGAAGGTGGTGTACCCCAAGCTCCACAAGGGCCAATTTTTGGAGATTTGACTCCGTTAATCCAAGCGATGATGGGGGCTTTTCAGGTAGCGATGGCTGGAGTGCAAGTGCAGGCACCGACACCTACTATGGCAGTTAATCAAGGTTTGCCCTTAGAGCGTCTTTATAGTTTGAGAGGTGAGGAATTTAAGGTTTTGAGCCTTGAGGCAGCCGAGGGATGGCTGGAAAAGACAATCCGCATTCTGGATCATATGGGTTGTAATGATGTACACAGGTTGGGTTACAGTATGTCTTTGTTGCAAGGTGATGCTTACCATTGGTGGGTGACCACGATTGCAAGTGCCCCAGAGGCAGATGTGACTTAGGAGTTTTTTTGAAGAGCTTTCAAGAGGATGTATCTTGGTTCTCAGTACCAGGATGTGAAGAAGCGCAAGTTTATGAAGCTAATACAGGATGGCATGTTAGTTGCCGAATATGAGGTGAGGTTTGTTCGCCTAAGTCAGTATGCCCTAGAGTTGGTTCCCGATGATCAACAAAGGTGCGAAAGGTTTTGCTATGGTCTTGTAAAGGACATCAAGACGTAGTTGTTGGTGACAGATTACACAAATTTTGATGTGTTGGTCAATCGTGCTAAGGATATTGAGCAATCCTTGGGTGTGACAGGATAGGCTTAAGGCATAGGCTCGAGTAAGAGAGCGGCTGATTTTGGCTATTCTGGGAAGCAAAATAGAAGGTCTCAGGATAAGAGGTATAAGCCAGATTACAAGCGTGGTGGCGGTGTAAGCCATGATAATTTGGGAGCTCGGGTTGTAGCTGAGTGTGGATGGTGTGGTAGACGTCACACGAGTGAGTGTTGGGGAAATACCTTGAGTTGTTGGATATGTGGATCTCCTGATCACATGAAGCGTGATTGTCCTCGTACTGTGGGGGATGCACCAGTTTGGGCTGATGTACCTACTAGGGCCCGAGGCCATGGCAAGGGTAATTTTTAGAGACGTGAGGATGGTCATAGGGCTGTAGCACATGCAGTTGTTGTGCGACCAGAGAATGGTGGACTGGCTTGGGTTTATGCTCATCGTGAGGGGCGTAATGACACCATTGTGATCGCAGGTACCTTTACCTTGCAATCTTTGTCATTGTTTTCTTTGATTGATTCGGGGTCTACTCATTCATATATCTTAAGTGAGCATACATATTTGCTGAATGTTCCTGTTGAGATCTTAGATGTTGGCATGTTAGTAACTAATTCTTTTGGGGAGACGGTTACTACTAGAAGGTTCTATAGGCATTGTCATTTGCTTGTGCAAGGTCATAAATTTGCCACGGATCTGAAGGAATTACCATTCCATGGTTTTGATGTTATCTTGGGCATGGATTGGTTAAGTGAGCACAAGTCGGTGGTGGATTGTGAATCCAAAAGGATTTCCTTGAAGTTAGCCAATGATTATGAGGTTGTGGTGGTTGGTGAGAATGTGAAATTCCTGTCCAACATTGTTTCGGCTGCTCAAGTGGAGAAGATGATGTTCGATTGCTGCCAAGCTTACTTGGCTATTGTCATGAATCCTGAAGCCAAGGTTGTTCGAGTGCAGGACATTCAGACTGTGTGTGAATTTCTGGAGGTAATTTCTGAAGAGTTACCGAGTTTACCACTAGATAGAGAGGTGGAATTCGGTATTGAGACATGATAAGTGTTCAAAAGTACTATTTTTCTTACCCTTTTTACTCATATTATTGTTAGACTTAGGCTCATATTAGTTGCATAGTTAGCCATTCATGCATTAATCCATGTTTCCTTCCATCGTTGAGCTTGATTACATAACTTGGTAGTTTTTGTGGAAAACATGCTGCTTTGGTGTGCTTTGTGTGTGTATGTGCAGGATTACTTGCCAAAGTAATGCTGAGCTAGTTGCCAGGGCAATGCATGAAGGATATGCCGAGCTAGTTGCCAGGGCAATGCATGAAGGAGACGCCGAGCCAGTTGCCATGGCATTTGTCGACAAAGACAAAATGCAATAGGGATGTCGAAATTCATGACTTTACAAGCCCAAGATGACATGGAGCAAGGCCCAAGCCCAAAGGAATTTGATTGCCATGCAGAGATTAAAGAAGAATTAAATTCCAAGAAGATAGGAGAAGTTCTAATAGGAATAAAATTATAATAAAGAATTATATTCTTTAAAGATAATTTAATTCCAACTCAAACTCCTCCTCAAAGAAGGACTTTGGCCTAGCCCTATAAATATCAAGGAGATTTCGACAAGATGAATGGAGAGAGCAAGAGGGAATTTCGAAAAGACCAAGGGAGGAAGCAAAGGGGAATTTTCGACAAGCTTCAGCTTTTCTTCCTTGTTCGATTGGGTTCATGCTAGGGATTGTTTATCTTGTGTTTTTTTGGAACCTAGCCATGAACTAAATTTACTTGGCTATGGTTATTGTGTTTTGTGGTTGTGAGAAACTATTGGTTTTTGTTTAGGTAATAAGAGTTTGCACTTTTCTATTTCAAGGTTTATTCATTCTTGGTTCTTATTATTGTTTGCGAGTGAATTGGGAGAGGATCTCGTGATTTCATCCATTTATCTAATATCGGGAGAGTTAGATTCAAGAAACGAATGAATATGATCTTTATTCAATCCAATGATGGTGAAGATTAATCCGGCTTAGGAATAAGTTAAGGATTTCAACGGCTAAGAGGAGCGCAAGATTGGTTGTTGTTCACCCTTGATTCACGCAGGGATGTATTATCAAGGCATGCACAAGTAGCTAGAGTTTCGACTTAGGGATAAGAAGAAACCATTGAAGAACGCTCCGAACCTTGAAGTTGCTGCCCGGACGCCCAAGTAGTTGCCCAACTAGTCGCCCAGGCAACCATCAATTAGTTGCCAAGGCAACCCGTTACAGCAAATTGCCACGACAACCGAGTTGCCCGTACACTCTTTTACCAAGACGATCCAATCGGCTATCACACCTCAACTCACGATAACCTGGCCTATCTCTCTCAATTGAATTCATCTTTTCTTTTACTTATTTGCTTTCTAGATTAGTTAAACTTCTATAATCTTTTACTTGTGTTTTTACTTTTTACGATTGCAAGAGACTAGATTCTTGAAGTAGCACCAATCCCCTGTGGAGACGATATCTTTTATACTATAACTTGCGGCGTGTATACTTGCACATTTGCGTAGCACTTATTATTACGCGCAACAAGTTTTTTGCGCGCCGTTCTTCGGGAATTGGCAATAGCGACTTTGTTTTTACTTTCTTGCACTTTCTTTTTATTTTTCTTGTTTAAAATTCAAAAGGCTAACAAACTTTGGTTTTGCATTGGTATATGACGGCGAGACCGGCTTCACGAGAATATCCCTTTGATCCGTAAATCGTGCGAACCTTACAAAGACTTAGGCGAAGGATAAGAGAAGCAATGGCAAATCAAGGCGGCAATATGAATCAAGATGTTCGGCGGGAGGAGGAGTGATTCTTGCGAAACAGAACTATTCGAGACTATCTTGAAGAAGATCTTGATGGACTTAACCCGGGAGTTGTTGCACTGAAATTGAAGCCGACCACTTTGAGTTGAAACGGTAATGTTTAATATGATCAACACAATTGGTCAATTTGGCGGCTCAAAGAATCGAAGATGCACGGCAACATCTGAAATCTTTCCTCGAGATTTGCAACTCGTTCAAGATACACGGAGTCACCCCCGATGTCCTACGATTAAGATTATTCCCTATTCACCGAGGATAGGCGAAAGCATGGCTGAATAGCATTCTGCCGGATCCATAGCATCTTGGACTAATCTTTGTCGTGATTTCCTTGCTAGATTTAATCCTACAAATTTGGTGATAAGCCAGAACGACATTACTTCTTTTCGGTGGCGGATGATGAATCCATGTACGAGGCTTGGGAGTGATATAGAGAACTTCTACACAAATGCCCTTTACACGGATTCCCGGTGTGGACTCAAGTAACAATGTTTTACAACGCCGTGAATACACCAACAAGGATGATGCTAGATGCCTCGGCAAATGGCATACTCCTAGATAAGTCGCCGGAAGAAGCAATGCAAATTTTAAACAGGCTGGCCAAGAATGATTATCAATTCTTATCTACTAGAAGAGGAGGAGTTAGACGCCAAGCCACAATACATGAACTAGGATCATCATATTCAATTTCGGCACAATTGGTTGCTTTAACCAAGATGGTCCAGAACATGCAAAAACCAAACAACACACATGAAGTCAAGGTAATGGATTCTTTTTGTGAGTTATGCGGTGATAACCATAATTCTTCTGAGTATGCAGAATCTGGAATCCAGCTTCTATGTGGGGAATTACAATCGGAGCAATAACATGATGTCCAATACATACAATCCAGCTTGGAAGAAGCACCCAAATTTTTCATGGAGTAATCCCAACAATGCTCTAAACCAGAACAATCAGAATGCACAAGCATCGGGATTCCAGCAGAATATGCCACGACAACAGATGCCGCAGCAACAACCGACAACATCTAGTTCTTTGGAAAATTCTCTAAATGCTTTTATGATGAAAACTGAATCTTATATGGCTGAGAATAGTAATTTCATAAAAAAGAACTGATGCTTTTATTAATGAGGACCGAGATGAGATTGCAAAACCAAGAGGCGGCAATCAAATCATTGGAAAATCAAGTCGGACAGTTTGCTCAAAATCTGAATACTAGACCACAAGGAGGTTTACCTAGCGATATTGAAGTCGCAAGAGGAACTGGCCATGAGCAATGTAAGGCAATCACCACCAGAAGTGGCCAACAACTTAGAGAGGTTCAAACCCGCTCGTCAAACAAAACTCCACAAAAAGATCAAGACGAACCTAGCGGCAAAGCCTCAGATGCTGAACCAGGAACTGCCGCGGCAACCGGCAATAAACATGCCTCAGCAACCGACGATGCCTCGGTAACCTGCGATAAGCATGCCTCGGCAACCCCAGTTGATAATGCCTCGGCAACTCCAGATGTCCCGGCAATGCCGTCAATCAGGTTTCAAACCAATAAAAGGATCGAAGATATCTGACTTCCACCACCATTCCCACAAAGGTTGAAGCGACAAAAGCAAGAATACCAATTCAAGAAGTTTCTTGATATCTTAAAGCAAGTCCACATCAACTTGCCCCTGGTGGAAGCAATTGAACAAATGCCAAACTATGCCAAGTTCCTTAAAGACATTGTGTCCAAGAGAACAAGGCTAGGAGAGTTTGAAACAGATTGCGCTGACAGAGGGATGCATGGCAATGTTACAATCGCATGCCGCCCAAGTTGAAGGATCCGAAAGTTTCACAATACCCTGTTCTATTGGAAATCACTATGTCGGAAAAGCACTATGCGACCTTGGGGCTAGCATAAACTTGATGCCTAAATCGGTGTTCCGAAACTAGGAATCGGGAAGGCAAGACCTACAATGATTATGCTGCAGCTAGAATGCCAGATCCTATGTGCATCCAGAGGAAAAATCGAGGACATCTTGGTAAAAGTTGATAAATTTATTTTCCGGTGACTTTATTGTTTTGGATTGTGAAGCGGATGAGCATGCACCTATCATTCTCGGGAGACCATTCCTAGCGGCGAGGAGAACCTTGATTGACGTTGAAAAGGGAGAACTCACAATGAGGGTGAATGATCAGCAGGTCAAACTAAACGTGTTCCAAACACTAAGGCATGCCGATGATCCAGAAGAATGCCAACTACTTCATGCCACGGCAGAGTTTAACTTCGATGAGGAATTTAGTTGCCTCGGCAACTACATTGCCGACCAAAAGGAACATGAGGAGTATGAAGAACCGGTCGATGAGGAACAACCAGAAGAGGCAAATTGGCTAGTCAATCGACCAGGTACATACTTTGAACCACTGGACTACTCAGGTAAGGAAGGTAAGCTCAAAAAACCCTCTATTGAACAACCACCAATTCTTGAGTTGAAACAATTGCCAGAGCAACTAAAATATGTATACTTAGGGACCGATAATACATTACCTGCAATTATTTCTTCTAAGTTACAGCCTGAGCAGGAAAAGAAGCTGATCAAGATGTTGAAGCTACACAAAAAAGCAATAGGGTGGACAATTGCCGACTTGAAGGGAATTAGCCCGGCAGTGTGCATGCACAAGATCTTGTTGGAAGATGATCACAAACCTTCAATTGAGGCCCAGAGGAGACTGAATCATGTCATGAAAGGGGTTGTAATGAAAGAAATCATCAAGTGGCTTGACGCTGGCATTATATACCCTATCTCTGATAGTACGTGGGTAAGTCCAGTACAATGCATACCGAAAAAGGGAGGTATAACAGTGGTAAGCAATGAAAATAATGAACTTATCCCAACCAGGACTGTGACCGGTTGGAGAGTTTGTATGGACTATCGAAAGCTAAACAAAGCCACTAGGAAAGATCACTTCCCATTACCCTTTATTGATCAAATGCTTTACCGTCTTGCAGGTAAACCCTTTTATTGTTTTCTTGATGGTTATTCAGGTTACAATCAGATTGCCATAGCACCAGAAGATCAAGAAAAGACAACCTTTACATGCCCATACGGCACTTATGCCTTCTGAAGGATGCCGTTCGGATTGTGTAATGCCCCGGCAACCTTCCAAAGATGCATGATGGCACTCTTTTCAGACATGGTCGAAGACTTCCTTGAGATCTTCATGGATGATTTTTCGGTTTTTGGTAATGACTTCGACGGCTGCCTCGGCAATTTAGAGAGGGTGTTGGCAAGATGCGAAGAAACAGACTTCGTCCTCAATTGGGAGAAATGACACTTTATGGTAGATGAAGGAATAGTGCTCGGCCACAAGATTTCATCCAAGGGAATTGAAGTAGACAAAGCCAAGGTGGACGTGATCGAGAGATTACCCCCACCAAATTCGGTTAAAGGAATTCAAAGTTTTCTCGGACATGCAGATTTTTACAGGAGGTTCATTCATAATTTTTCTAAAATCACTAAACCCTTGTGTAATCTGCTTGAATAGGATAAAGTCTTCGATTTTGATGATTCTTGCACCCAAGCATTCGAAACCCTAAAGAAAAAGCTTGCCTCAGCACCCATTGTCGTTCCACCAGATTGGACACTACCTTTTGAGCTCATGTGTGATGCAAGTGATTTCACGGTAGGAGCAGTCCTAGGCCAACGCACAGGTAAGACCTTCCATGTGATATACTACGCTAGTAAAACTCTTAATGGTGCTCAAGTGAATTACACAACAACGGAGAAAGAGTTACTAGCTGTAGTTTTCGCATTTGACAAGTTCTGATCCTATTTAATTGGTACAAAGGTAATTGTTCATACGGACCATTCGGCAATCAAATACTTATTTGCTAAAAAGGATGCTAAACCTCGTTTGATTCGTTGGATATTACTTTTACAAGAATTTGATATTGAAATTAAGGACAGGAAAGGAACAGAAAATCAAGTGGCCGATCACTTATCACGTTTGGAACGCAATAGGGAGGAGGACGCGGATCTAGAGATATGCGATGCATTCCCGGATGAACAAATTCTAATTGCCTCGACAACCCTCAACGCCTCGGCAACCCTTGACGCCTCAGCAACCCTAGATGCCTCGGCAACCCATGACGCCTCGGCAACCATGGATGCACACGCCTCAGCAACTCTTGACGCCGCAGTAGTCTTTGACGCGCACACCTCGGCAATCTTGGGAGCAGTCGCCACGGCGGCACATACCTCGGCAATACCCTGGTACGCGGATTTAGTTAACTTCCTTGTTTGTGGTATTTTCCCTTATGGCATTACTCACCAAGGGAAGAAGCGGTTCCGCCATGATGCTAAGCATTACTTTTGGGACGAGCCTCTTTTGTTTAAACAATGTGCAGATCAGGTTATACGCCGATGTGTCCCTGAAGAAGAGCAACAGAATGTACTCCGGCAATGCCATTCTTCACCCTATGGAGGACATTTTGGAGGAACTCGTATCATGCCAAAGTCTTGCAATCCGGTTTGTATTGGCCAACATTATACAAAGATGCCCAAGACTTTTACAAGCAATGTGATCGTTGCCAGAGGACGGGCAATATCTCTAGACAACATGAGATGCCGCTCCAGAACATCATTGAGGTGGAACTGTTCGATGTATGGGGGATCGACTTTATGGGACCTTTCCCATCTTCATTCGGCAACCTCTACATCTTACTTGCCGTCGACTATGTGTCTAAATGGGTAGAGGCAGCTGCAGTTCCCAACAACGATTCCAAGACCGTGCAACGATTCCTGCAGAAAAACATATTTACACGGTTTGGGATGCGAAAGCAATTATCGATGTGACGGGGCAAGCATTTTGACAACAGACTAATTGCCAAGATGTTGCAACGCCGGCATATCACACAAGATCGCCACGGCATATCACCCACAAACCAACGGGCAAGCAGAAATTTCCAACCGGGAGTTGAAGGGAATACTCGAGAAAGTTGTAAATCCCTCAAGGAAGGATTGGTCATTAAGACTAGATGACACACTTTGGGCATATCGCACTGCATTCAAAACACCCTTAGGTATGTCCCCCTTCCGACTGGTCTATGGTAAAACATGTCATCTACCGGTGGAAATCGAGCACAAGGCGTACTGGGCAATCAAGACCGTGAATATGGATTGGGAAAGTGCCGGACAAAAGCGCTTGATAGATCTCAATGAGATAGAAGAATTTCGTGCACTCGCCTATAACAATGCACGAATCTACAAGGAGAAAACAAAGCGATGGCATGACAAGAAACTAGTGCCACGGCAATTCACGCCAGGGCAACTAGTTCTCCTATTCAATTCTTGGCTAAAATTTTTCCCGGGAAAGCTGAAATCAAGATGGTCGGGACCATTCGAAGTCGTCAAACCATTCTCCCATGGTGCCGTGATAATCAAGTCCATCTCTGACAACCATGAATTCAAAGTTAATGGACAAAGATTGAAGCACTACAATGGTGCCCATGTGGAACGTAACAAGGAAGTGGTCAATTTAGGAGATGCATGAGCATGCTCTCCCTTTTGATATTTTTATTTTTATTTTTATTTATTTTTATTTTTTGTTTTTGTCCATTATTTAATTATTTATTTTTCATTTTTTCCGATTTTTTTATTATTATTATTTTGCCGATTATTAGTAGTTTTAGGATAGATATTTTTTTTATTCAAGTCTAAGAATCCTATTACACATCTTTATTTATTTTCTTTATTAGTTTATCTTTAATTTTAATCCTTATTTGATTTGTTTTTGAATTGTAGGAAAGGAAGTTCAAGAGAAAGAAGGAATTCTAAACCAAGTAGGAAAACATCTTCAACAAGGAAACTAATGGGCTGAATCTAAGGCTTATATAAAGCCTCCAACTCATCCTAACCAAAACCCCTTTGTCGAAAATCCCTACCAAACCCTAAACCCTTTTTTTCGATTTCCCCCAATCCCAACCACCTATCTTTTCTATAAAACCCATCACCCTTAACCTATTCCTACTTTCTATCTTGCAACTTTTTAGTTTCTTTTCTTTTCTTTTCTTTGTTTTTACTCACAACCAAGATCATACATGGCATCCAAGATTAAACTTTTAGTTCATCCAAGTTCCTCCAAAGAACCAAGATACAAGAAGTTTGCTACACCGGCGGTTCAAGAAAGATTTCAATCCAAGTTTGAAAGCTGGAAGATTCATGAAGAACAAGGCTTTGAATACTCCAACTCTCATCAAGATTTCGGCCTTGAACCATTCATCTTCAAGAGGATTGCACATCAAAAGTGGCAAATCTTTTGCCATCAACCGAACGGGTAACATCTCATGGGTAAGAGAATTCTATGCTCACTCACCTAACCCGGATAATCCTTATGTTTTTGTTCGTGACAAGGCCATGCTTATAAGTCCCGAAAGCATCAACACCTTTTACGGACTTTACATTGAGAAGGACGAGAATCAAGCCTTCGTTGACCAAATCAATCCCAAGCAACTCGACAAGGTGCTTCAAGAACTCACTCAGCCGGGAACTCATTGGAACGACGGTAAATACAAGGGCACGGTAAATCGCCTTCGGCTTAAACCCGAGGCAAAACTATGGAATAAGTTTGTTAAAACTTCTTTAATGCCCTCCACACACAATACTACCGTTGATATACCACGTCTTTTGCTCATACATTCTATTTTGCATAATCGCATCATTAACATTGGAAAAATTATTTGTGATGAGATTTTTGTATGCAGCTCAAAAGATAAGGGTTATCTTTTCTTCCCTTGCTTAATTTCTAATCTTTGCAAGGAGATGCATGTCCCGAGTGAGTCCACGGATGAAAAGGCCCTACCCAAGTCTGGTTGGAATATAACACTAATCCGGAAGCTAATGGGAGGGGCACCGGGAGATTCTTCAAGGCCTCCAATTGCCACGGCAACCCCTGCCGCCGCGGAAATCCCTAATGCCCAAGCACCTAACGCCAGGGCAACTCGGCCATTAATCCCGGGACACTTTGAAGCACTTTTGCACCCATTGGCAAGCTGCCTAAGGCAAATTGAAGATCGGCAACTAATGTTCATGCGGTACATGAAGGAGCACAACAATGCCATCACTCAAGTCATCCTAGAAAAGTACTCGGACAATCGTGTGCCGTTCCCAATCTTTCCCGCCGAGATTCTTGCCCCGGCAACCAATGAAGCAGTCGCCACGGCAACCAACCCTGACGATGCCCCGGCAACCACTGCAAAAGCCAAAGGTAAAGCACCTATGCCCGAATCAACTCCTACGAAATCATTTTCTGATTTTTTAGATTCGGACGAGTCTTCCATTGAACCAATAAAGACCACACCAATTGAATCCTCCAAGAGAAAAGCCATTGACATTGATGAAGAGGATGATGAGGACAACCCCGTACGAGGATCGATTCCACCACCGGCAACAAGAAAACAACCTTCGCGTTCAAGCAATAAAATCAAGACGCCAACTAGAAGGAAACTAATCATCTACGATGACGAACTCTCGGAGTAAGTCCTCGTATGCATTTTTTATTTTTATTTTTCGTTATTTTTATGCATGCATTGAGGACAATGCCTCACTAGAGTTTGGGGGGGATTGTTATTAGTAATTACCATGTTTAGTTACATTAAGTATTACATTTAAGATACATAAATTGCTTGCCATGCCTTTAATTAGAACAAGAATTGCTTAGATTTGATGAATATTCAATGATGACTTTGCCAATGCACTTAATTGATAGAATTTTTATTCTAGGATAACCATGGAAAAACTTAGAATTTTACTATGATGCTAAATTTGATGAAGCACTGTTGTGGTTTGATTGATTTAAGGAGTTCTAGTAAACTTAGGTTGATAATTAACAAATTGGGGGATTAGAATAAAAATTGGATGAATGCTAGAGGTGCCCGAAATTGGCTCTAGCATGTGCTAAAAAAATTGATCACTAGAGGTGCCCGAAACTGGCTCTAGGAGGCGTTAAATTTTTTTTTAACTAGAGGTGCCCGAAACCGGCTCTAGTAGATTAAATTAACTTAAGAAAACTAAAAACAAAACACTAAAGGTGCCCGAAATTGGCTCTAGTTAAAACATGTTAAAAAGAACCCAATGAAGTAATTTGAAAACCTATTGTTTGCATAGAATCCGAAAAATCAACTTGCACACAACTCCGCACACACTCACAAGCATTATAGTTTGATTCCGAGTAATTCCTCAGTTTTCTGAAAAATAAAAAAACCAATCATACTTTGTGCCCCGGTTCAGAGAATTGAAATCAAGTTCAAAGCTGAGTTTGTGAAAATTGAAGTCTTGGCAGGTAATTATGAGTTTGCATTGCTTGAGGACAAGCAATAGTTCGAGTTTGGGGGTGTGATAAGTGTTCAAAGGTACTATTTTTCTTACCCTTTTTACTCATATTATTGTTAGACTTAGGCTCATATTAGTTGCATAGTTAGCCATTCATGCATTAATCCATGTTTCCTTCCATCGTTGAGCTTGATTACATAACTTGGTAGTTTTTGTGGAAAAGATGCTGCTTTGGTGTGCTTTGTGTGTGTATGTGCAGGATCACTTGCCAAAGCAACGCCGAGCTAGTTGTCAGGGCAATGCATGAAGGATATGCCGAGCTAGTTGCCAGGGCAATGCATGAAGGAGACGCCGAGCCAGTTGCCATGGCATTTGTCGACAAAGACAAAGTGCAATAGGGATGTCAAAATTCATGAATTTAGAAGCCCAAGATGACATGGAGCAAGGCCCAAGCCCAAAGGAATTTGATTGCCATGCAGAGATTAAAGAAGAATTAAATTCCAAGAAGATAGGAGAAGTTCTAATAGGAATAAAATTATAATAAAGAATTATATTCTTTAAAGATAATTTAATTCCAACTCAAACTCCTCCTCAAAGAAGGACTTTGGCCTAGCCCTATAAATATCAAGGAGATTTCGACAAGATGAATGGAGAGAGCAAGAGGGAATTTCGACAAGACCAAGAAAGGAAGCAAAGGGGAATTTTCGACAAGCTTCAGCTTTTCTTCTTTTTCGATTGGGTTCATGCTAGGGATTGTTTATCTTGTGTTTCTTTGGAACCTAGCCATGAACTAAATTTACTTGGCTATGGTTATTGTGTTTTGTGGTTGTGAGAAACTATTGGTTTTTGTTTAGGTAATATGAGTTTGCACTTTTCCATTTCAAGGTTTATTCATTCTTGGTTCTTATTATTGTTTGCGAGTGAATTGGGAGAGGATCTCGTGATTTCATCCATTTATCTAATATCGGGAGAGTTAGATTCAAGAAACGAATGAATATGATCTTTATTCAATCCAATGATGGTGAAGATTAATCCGGCTTATGAATAAGTTAAGGATTTCAACGGCTAAGAGGAGCGCAAGATTGGTTGTTGTTCACCCTTGATTCACGCAGGGATGTATTATCAAGGCATGCACAAGTAGCTAGAGTTTTGACTTAGGGATAAGAAGAAACCATTGAAGAACGCTCCGCCGAACCTTGAAGTTGCTGCCCAGACGCCCAAGTAGTTGCCCAACTAGTCGCCCAGGCAACCATCAATTAGCTGCCAAGGCAACCCCGTTGTGCAAATTGCCACGGCAACTGAGTTGCCCGTACACTCTTTTACCAAGACGATCCAATCGGCTATCACACCTCAACTCACGATAACCTGGCCCATCTCTCTCAATTGAATTCATCTTTTCTTTTACTTATTTGCTTTCTAGATTAGTTAAACTTCTATAATCTTTTACTTGTGTTTTTACTTTTTACAGTGCAAGAGACTAGATTCTTGAAGTAGCACCAATCCCTGTGGAGACGATATCTTTTATACTATAACTTGCGACGTGTATACTTGCACATTTGCGTAGCACTTATTACTCGCAACAAGACATATGAGGGTTTGACTCCAGTGCCCATTGCTCCTTATCGGATGGCACCAAAGGAGTTAAAAGAGTTAAAGAAACAGCTCCAAGAGTTGCTAGACCATACGTTCATTCGACCAAGTGTTTCAGCTTAGGGTGCTCCAGTTCTGTTTGTGAAGAAGAAGGATGGATCGATGCGTATGTGCATTGATTATTGGCAGTTGAATAAGTTTACGGTGAAGAACAAGTACCCGTTGCCGCAGATTGATGACATGTTCAATCAATTTCGCAGGGCAGTAGTGTTTTCAAAGATTGATTTAAGATTGGGGTATTACTAGTTGAAGGCTAAGGATGTGGATGTGCATAAGACGACATTTCGTACGAGGTACAGGCATTACGAGTTTTGGGTGCTACCGTTTGATTTGACGAATGCCCCGGCTGCTTTCATGAACATGATGAATAGGGTGTTTCATGAGTACCTTGGTCAGTTTGTGGTGGTTTTTATCAATGATATACTAGTGTACTCTCATACCGAGGAACAACATGATCAGTATTTACGGATTGTGTTGCAGGTTTGAAGGATAATCAGTTGTATGCTAAGCTGAACAAGTGTGAGTTTTGGCTCAAGAGGGTGCTGTTTCTTGGTCATATGGTTTCCGCAGAGGGTATCCGTGTTGATCCACAAAAAGTTGAGGCTATTCTCAATTGAAAGCAACCTAAGTCAGTGTCTAAGATTCGTAGTTTTCTTGGGTTGGCTGGTTATTATCGACGTTTCGTGGATGGGTTTTCTAGTATAGCGGCACCAGTGACGAAGTTGTTATAGAAGAATATTCTGTATGTGTGGGTGGAGAAGCAACAATAGAGTTTTGAGAAGTTAAAGGAGGTATTGACACATGCTCTTGTGTTGATCCAATCTGAGTCAGGGAAGGAATTTATGGTTTATAGTGATTCATCGTACGTTGGGTTGCATGCTGATGCAAGATGGCAAGGTTGTGGCCTATGCGTTGAGACAGATGAAAGTTTATGAGCAGAACTACTTGACTCATGATTTGGATCTTGCGGCTATCGTATTTTCCTTGAAGATTTAGAGACACTACCTTTATGGTCAAAAGTGTGTGGTTTTTACAGACCATAAGAGTTTGAAATAATTGATGTCTCAAAAGGATTTGAACCTTAGGTACCGAAGATGGTTGGAGTTGCTTAAGGATTATGACCTAACGATTGAGTATCATCCTGGGAAAGCCAATGTGGTTGCAGATGCGTTGAGTCGTAAGGTTGCGGCTAAGCTTAGGGTGATGTTTACGAGGTTGAGTGTGACACTGGAAGGTGGTTTGTTGGCTGATTTGCAGGTTAGGCCTACATTGTCACAGATGATTAAAGCTAAGCAACCGTTTGATGATTCTTTGGTTCCTCATATTAAGGATATATCAGATGGTAATCCATCAGAGTTTAATTTTGATGATGATGGTGTTTTGTGCTTTAAAGGCTAAAAAGTGATGCCAGAGGATTCAGAGCTTAGGCATACTATTTTGTCAAAGGCACACTCTAGTCATTTTGCTATGCATCCTGGTAGTACTAAGATGTACCGTGATTTGAAGGAAGTGTACTATTGGGTTGGTTTGAAAAAAGATGTGGTGGAGTTTGTATCTAAGTGCATGGTGTGTCAGCGGGTTAAAGTTGAACATCGGTTTCCATCCGGGTTGTTGCAACCGTTAAAAAATTCTGAAATGGAAATGGGAGAGAATCACCATGGATTTTGTGTCAGGGTTGCCTTTGACACTAGGAAAAAAGGACTCTATTTGGGTGATTGTTTATCGGTTTACGAAGTGTGTATATTTTCTGCCAGTGCATACGACGTATACCTTAGATAAGTTGGCAGATTTGTACGTTGCTGAGATTGTGCGTTTGCACAGGGTACCTAAGTCTATTGTTTCTGATAGAGACCCTTGGTTTACGGCGAGGTTCTGGCGATGCTTGCATCAGGCTTTTGGTACGAGGTTGAGGTGCAATACCGCGTATCATCCTTAGACGAATGGGCAGTCTGAGCGTGTCATCCAGGTTTTGGAGGATATATTGAGGTGTTGTATTATTGAGTTCCAAGGAACCTGGGAGAAGCATTTACCCTTGGTTTAGTTCACATACAACAATAGCAGTCAAACAAGTATCCAGATGGCACCATATGAGGCATTGTATGGTCGAAGGTGTGTATGCCCTTGTGTTGGGCTGAGGTAGAGGAAAAGCATGTTTCCTTGCCACATGTGTTGAAAGAAACAGATGAAAAGGTAAAGTTTATGTGTGATCACTTGAAAGCATCTGTAGATCGGCAGAAATCTTACACGAATTTGAAACATAGAGAAATTGAATATGCGGTGGGCGATCGTGTATTCTTGAAAGTGTCACCATGAAAAAAGGTGATGCGGTTCGGACGTAAGGGTAAGTTTAGTCTGAGGTTTATTGGGCCACATGAAATTGTGGAGCGTATAGGTCCTATGGCTTATCGGTTGAGGTTGCCTCCCGAGCTTGAGAAAATACATGATGTGTTCCATGTATCTATGTAGCGGAGGTATCGTTCGGATCCCTCGCATGTTATGCCAGTGGAGCATATTGAGTTGAGACCGAATTTATCCTATGACAAGGACCCGGTGAAAATCCTTGATTCCAGCAGTAAGGTTCTTTGTGGCAAGACGATTGAACTTGTTAAGGTCTTTTGGCGACACTGCGGTGTTGAGGAAGCCACTTGGGAAAGCAAGGCAGATATGTTGGAGCAATTTTTGCATCTTTTTCCTCCAGGTAAATTTCGAGGACGAAATTTCTTAAGAGGGGGAGAGTTGTAACTCCCCGATTTTAGGCTTAGATGTTTTAAAGGTTGGTTCGAAGGTCCGGTGGACCGTTATTAGAGATTCGAGTCAGTTTTGGGATTAAATCGGATATAATATTTTTGAAGGTGATAAAATTGTGGAAAATATTCTAAAATCATTATTAAATATATTAATGATTGTGGTGAAATCAATTTTGGAAAACCAGTTTTGGAAATCGAACATTTTGGACTAGTGACCAAAATGCAAACTTTGAAAACTGTTTTTAGTGACTATTTTGTAAAGAGTCAAAACTTTGAATATTTAAGGAGATAATTACCCAAAAAGTCTAATATCAGACTTTATCCCTTAATTGGTTATTTTAAAGTGTTTTGGAAAAATATAAATAGGTTGGGGAGAATTAATTTGGTTATTAAACATTTTAAACAAAAGTTACGTAACTAACTTTCTCAAAATATTTTCTCTGAAAATCTCTACAGCCAAACATCAATTTCTTCTTCTAAATCTTTTGGTAAACCTTTCTTTTCTTAAATCTTTTGTATTCAAATGATTTCTTGTTGTTAGTTTACCTAAACCTTATTGTTTTAACTTTATTTTCTCATGTAAATCTTCTAATTAAGGGAGAAAGCATCCATTAGAGGTAAGGTTCATTCTCCTCCTCTAATGAAAGGTTCTTTACTGAAATTCCAAAGTTGTTGACTCTTTACAATTATTTTCTAATGTGTTTTGATAGTTTAATTATTAGAAATTGGTTTAATTATGTTTTGATTTATAAAATTTGTGGATCTTCGTACTTGTTCTGTTCTGCTGGTATTTTGATCAGATTAGATCATGTTTTTGATGTTTAATTGAGTTAATAATTCTGTTTTAACATTGTAATCCCAAAACAAGTTGAATCTCTAATGCTTAATGTTGCTAATAAATGGTTTTTGGGGTGATAGTTGAGTTTAATCATTGCTGGAAGTAAAAGGATGTTGGGAAAGGGTTTTTAAATGTTAATTGATGATGTTGGAAGGGCTGAATCGTTATATTAAGGCTGGGTTGAGTTTTGGAAGTGTTTGAGGATGATTTCGATATGTTTAGGATGGTTTTTGAGTGGGCAACTTGAGAGTTGCGGGTAATTGCTTGTTGGCAATAGTTAGAATGCATAATGATGCATTTGCCCTCTGGTTTTATGTGGTTGAAACAGGGGATAATCAGGGCGACAAAGCTTGACGTTGTTTGAAGCTTGACGGAAGCTTGTTTTACGTTAGCAAGCAAAACGAAGCGAAATCGGTGAGTGGAAACAGTTTTAAGAGTCTTTCAAGGGTTTGAAAGTGTTTATGGGAGTTTAGGTTAATCTTGAAACACTTATCTAAGCTCGGAAGTAAGTTTCCCTCTTTTGCTATTTAATATCGGTTTGAATATGAGCATGTGAAATGCATGTTTTTGTCGTAAACATGGTTTGGTTTTACTTAATGTAAATGCATGATTTTGAGTACATATGCAGTGCTTTAAAGGTATATGAAATGCTAATAAGCATTGGTTTTCATTCCGGTCGGGAATATGGTATTGTTTTGGCGATGTGGTTTGCATATGTGGTGTTCGCTTAATGCATTGTAAAACAGTGAGTAAATGGTTTGGTAAATGATATATTGGCTATGTGACAAGGTGAGAAAACATTCGGATATAGTTGGCATGTCATAGGATAAAGTGCACTATAATATGTTTAAAATCGATTGTGGGTAAAGGTCTTTGAGATAAGCGGTCGACTACTCGGACTATGATGTTATCACTTGGGTTGAGTGTTCAATTCCCCTTGTTGATGTTGATCTTGCGTTCGGCAAGGTTGTTATATCATGCGGTCGACATGGTATGGGTTATGGTAGTGGTCGACTGTCATAAGAGGTCTGTGTATCCGAATTATAAGGTTAACTATTGGTTACCTAAAGGTTAGCGGTCGGCTAATCAAGGATAAATGTGGTCTATTCGGGGTCACTATAATTGCCAATATGTGAAAGTTTATGTGTTGAACTTATTTTAAATGCTTTGGAATTTAAGCATGGTTTATAATTTAATG
The DNA here is from genome assembly GCA_019671005.1 of Hibiscus mutabilis. NCBI lineage: Eukaryota > Viridiplantae > Streptophyta > Magnoliopsida > Malvales > Malvaceae > Hibiscus > Hibiscus mutabilis. The sequence goes on along the minus strand of CM033728.1, from coordinate 19,525,590 downwards.
CTTTGGGATTTAAGCACGGTTTTGTAATTTAATGCTTTAGGATTTAAGCATGTGGTTTATAAATGATTTGCATATGGTCGATATGCATGTTTGGGTTTGGAATCAATGAAATGCTTGGGTTACAAGCATGGTTCGAAAACAAGTGCTTAGTTTTCAAAAGGTTTTAATTACATCATTATTTTATGAGCATCCTCACTAAGCATGTGTGCTTACGCTCTCTTTTTCCTAATGATGCAGAGCATTAAGATTTGGAGGCAGCAAAGGAAAGGTTTAAAGCGATCCAAGACAAGGACTACCTTGAGTATGAACTTGTTTTATGTTCTCGGTTAATAAGTCAATGTGTTCTCCATATTTTGGGGATTTATAATTTTGTTTTTCCTATGGTTTTTAAGCATGTAAGGTGTTGGATATTATGATTGGTTTAATGTTGTTAATCTTGTGTGCATCTTTGCTTATAATGATGCTAGATGGGTGCTTAGGAATGCATTTAGTTATTTTGGAATGGTTGCCATGTTTTGATGATCCAAGCAAGGTTGTTTTGATGCTTTAGATGTGCAAGCATGATGAGTATACCTTATAAGTGCCTATTGTGAGTTTTGGTTGTTTAGCATAATAATATTAGGAGGCATGCCTATAGAACATCTTGGGAAGTATGAATGCCATGTAATGTTGTTGGTTCTGTGTTGTTTTGATTAGGAGTGTATCCTAGTAATGCTGTATAAGTGTTTGAGGCATGTTAGAACATTTTGGTTACTGTCAAAGTGTGTATGGATAGCAATTTGGGACAATTCATGTCCAAGCGTACCTGTACGGTTGACCCTATTTTGGTACGAGTAAGCCATTTTAGGATTAGCGTACCGGTACGCGAGCAGGCATTTCGCTTATGAGCCTAGGCAATTTTGGCCTGCATTTCGATAATCGAGAAGGTGTTTCGATACAGCACAAGGATTTTATGAAGGGTATTTCGATATGCGATCAAAACGAGTTTTATCTATTGGATTCTGGGTTTAGAAAATTATTAAGGCGTACCAAAACACCTCCAAGCGTACTAGTACGACTGCAGTTAATTCTGTTAAATTTGGTAGTTTCAAATTCTTTCTTTTTGGTCCCTGAGTTTTGTGAATGCAGTTGTATGAGTATGGATGATTATTTTGACCTGAGGTTTGGAATGTAAGCATGTAATAGGACTAAATAAGGATTGGTAATATTAATTTCAGCTTTGGGCCCTACATTTATGGAAATTACGTTGTAGTCCCTAAAATATGTGTTATGCAATTGGATGCTTTTCCGTGGTCCGTTTCCTTTGAAAATTCACCCGTTGCAAGTATGTACACTTAGGATTAATAATATGCATCTAGATAAGATGATAAAAGAAAAATGGACCAATTTTTTTGTAATCTTTCTATGTTTGCTTCGGCAAACCTAATGTAGCTCACTCGGTTCGGTCGAGCATCTAGGCGGGGTCGAGGGGGTTACATTTGTTGGTATCAGAGCCAGGTTACGAAAGGTTGGGATGTTGTTGTTTGATTGTATATCATTGTTTGATATGCATGGTGATTGTGAACATGTACGGTGATTGCTTTACATTATGTTGGGGAATGAATTGGGAACACATTGCCTATTATCGAGGTTTTAAAATGTTTTATAAGGTTGTCTTGGATCCTTTTCCTTATGTTAGCCTAACTTTAATGTGTTTTGATGCTTTTATTAGCATGGCATGACGTGAGACTCGTTCAATGGCTGGTAATATCGGGTTTGGGCAGAATAATGATGATGGAGGGAATCATCGCATTACCTTACCTCCTCCTCCGTTGGTTCCTCATGTTGATGTTGGGAAAGGTGGTGTAGCCCAAGCTCCGCAAGGGCCAGTTTTTAGAGATTTGACTCCGTTAATCCAAGCGATGACGGGGGCTTTTCATGCAGCGATGGCTAGAGTGCAAGTGCAAGCACCAGCACCTGCTATGGCAGTTAATCAAGGTTTTCCCTTGGAATGTCTTTGTAGTTTGGGAGGCGAGGAATTTAGGGATTTAAACCCTGAGGCAGCCGAGGGATGGCTGGAAAAGGCAATCTGCATTCTAGATCAGATGGGAGGTTATACCTGGGCTGCTAAACTCTGCCACCTTAAAGCATATTCCTTGAAGCTCTCATCATGTCTCATCTTCATACCTTGAAGAGACCAATGACTTGGTGCTAAGTCTAGAGCATGCTTGTATTGCCCCAAAAAGACAATGGTTAAGTCAACCTAGGATCGTAATCTATCTTTGCTCAATCGATTATACCATACTATAGCCGACCCTGCCAAACTATAATAGAAGTAGTGGATCAACAGCTTTTCATCCTCTAAGTAGCCCTCAATCTTTCTACAGCACATGGTCAAATAAATCCTAGGATAGCTTGTGTCATCATACTTCTCAAAGTTGGGGGACTTGAAATCAGGCGGGAAAACTAGATCTAGGACTAGGCAGTGTTCCTTTGCATTGAAAGCGTTAACTTTTCCTCTTTTCCATACCTCTTTCTCGAGTTTATGTTCTAATTGCTTGAGTCTTAATTTTTGAGTTTGTTTAGTTCTTTCGTCCATGACAAAGCTTTCAACTAGTTCTTAGATTACTGTCATCGAACCCTAAGAATCTTATTATTTAATTAATTAATGCATAAAATGTGTCATAAATGACTAAAAAGTTAAAGGAAAATAGTAAGTATAAAATGCAATAATGAATGGAAATAAGGTGTTGATTCGCAAATAGTCTTTTAAGAAGACTTTTATTGAGAGAAGATGTATGTTTACAAAAGATTGACAATATTCTACAATTGTCGACCAGCTATTCTTCCTTATATCCTGACTTCCTAGAGCAAATTGTATACTCGGTACCCAAATTCTGTGTCCACTTTCCATTTGCTTCGCTTGGACCATCCCTAAACTATAGAATTATCATTCTTTGTAAATTATAGAATGTCTCTCCCATTATAAAGATCTCCTAATATGGAATAATTTTGAATCAAAACCTATGATATGCAATGTTGAAACGAAATTTAAACGTGAATGCAATAAGGTATTAGTCGCAAAGTGATTATCATAGAAAGACTTTCATTAAATAAAAAGGCTTGTTACATCAGATATTGCTTTTCTAAGCTTTACAGATACTAATAAGCCCTCACGCCCAACTTTTTAACTTCGTCCAACAACTGAGTCAGCTTTTTTGTGGCTAGAGTCGGGTCAATATTCTGACTTAATGGCATCGCTGCATCGGCCAAGCCCACCACTTCCTAAACCACTTCACGTGCTTGGGTGACAACAAGCTTCATGTCATTGTCCCCATCTTGTATTTCTCGCTTAGCCTTTCAAAACTTGAGAGTTAGTTCTATAGTGCTTTCAAATGTAAAGTGCCTATAAGCTTTAGCGCGAATCTTGTTCGTACGTAAAGAAATTCTAAGCTCATATGCTTACTCTTTAAGTGTTGCATTTTCCAACTAAAGGGTATTGGATTTTTCCTCACACTATTGTATATTCGTATTCAAAATCTCGTCGCGGCTAGACTATCCTGTAGCTCATCCTTCAAAATGTTGCACCTTCTTTAGGCTTCCTTCAAACTTTGTGACAACAACCTAGCTTGATTTTCACTTGTCCTACTTTCCCACTTCTAATATTCTGAGTCATTTTCAACTAAACAACACTGTTCTTAAGCTTGTTTTTTCACTTATCCTACTTCTCCACTTCCAATATTCTGAGTCATGTTTCAACTAAACAACACCATTCTTGAGCTTCATTTTTCCTCAAAAGTATCGTCTAAACCAACATTCTTGAGGTCCAGTGAAGTTTCTGATAATCATCATGCAACACTTTGAGTTTCTCACTCAAATCAACTCTTTCTCGCTTGTGCTTGTTTGCCTGAGCATTATATTCTAGCGATTTCCTCTCTTCTTGAGTACTTTCATCCTTAGCCTCAGATCTAACTCCCCTGAGCAACATATTTTTGTACTATGCTGACTCCTTGTTTTGAATTTCCACTTTTCATTTTCCAAAAGAGCTTGAACTATTCGTTTGAAGGCGATACAATTCTTATGGTATGCCCCTAAATTCTTGGATAATACTCGCAACGAGCATTAACATCATACCAGTCTAGATACAGGGGTTCCGGGGATGCCAAGAAGACCAGATTCTCCAACTGGGCTTCCAGCAATTGAGGATATAACACTCCATATAACATGGGTATCGGGTCAAAATAAGGACCTTTAACTCACACTTTTTGGCCATCAGTCGTGAAGCAAACATCGGGGTTCGAACCTTTTCCTAAGTACTAGCCCTTTTTCAATTTTGTATATCAGGTTGTTCTAGCAATCGCTAGTTAGTTGTAGAATCGAGGTCTTCCGTCTTCAAAGCCCAACACTCTTATCTTAACAAGGTCTTGAACTTTGTTCTTCAAAGCCTCGTAATTCTCGGTAGTGTGATCTGAACTTCTTAAGTGTTAACTACATCTGGAACGAGTGTTGTAACCTTTCAGGTAAGGAGGTTTCTTTGGAATAGACTGAACTAGGGTAATGATATTCCTTTCAACCAGCATCAAAAGTAACTCGGTGTATCTCATAGGAATCAAAACATGCTTCTTCACATTACTTAATTCTTGGGATTCTTCTAGACCTACCACCACTTTGCTGGAGCTCAACTCAGATATTTCTCCTAGTAGTTTGTTGATGTTAATCAAGAATGGGTTCGAACTATGGTATTTGTTGGAGTTGCATCATTTGGGGGTAGAGTTATGACCATCAAGCTTCACATTTTGATTCTTGACCAATTCTTATTTCGATTCGACGGCCCCTTTTCTCTTTAGCCATAGTGGTTATTAGGTTCATCATCTCGTCCATTTGCTTCTTCAATTCTTGTATCTCATTTCGTTCATCACTAGCGTGAGTATAATATGCCTTGTCTAATTCAAAGCATTCGGATGAACCGACTTCTCTAGTCTCTCGTATATCTTTAGGACAATGCCCAACAATTGACTATTATATCTGATCATGAGACCAATTATCCATTATGATCGCCTTCTACAATGATGGCCACTTGTGAAATTAATACCTTTGTTTTATGCCATAAGGATACAATTCAAAGCAAATGTAAAGAAAAAAAAGCTATGTCAGTATGATGAAATAATCGACTGAATAATTCAAACAAATGAAATGCCAATTCACAAACAAGGTGATAAATTAAAGCAATTAAATCATGCGATTAAAACAAGCATAAACAATCAACAAACAAGAACACGAATAAATAACCAAGGCTTAAATAGGGTTACCACTAAACAGGCAGAGTTTCGGCATGTCTCTAAAGGGTGGGTTCTTACGGTCCACTATATGCAGTTAGGTTCTAGAGTACTAAGGGCACCCGAACTGTCGTTATTACCTACTAAGATAATAAGACATCGATTTGGAGGGATACGAGTCCTTATACCATACGAAGACGTGAACCCCATGAAATATAAGAATCATATCCCGAAAGTGAATTACAATACCATACAGAAGTGAACACCCTACGAGAAAAAGTAATAACTCCCACTTATCGAGGGACAGAGCTTGGGAAGCTCATGCATGAATGACAATTTATATCAAACATCGTGCTAAAAACGGTAAACAAACAACAAAAGGGATTAAAAGTTAAATTAAATTGAATTCTGATTTTTTTAATAAATACGATGCCAACCCAACTAAAGCTTGACCCTCCTTTTGTTTGTAAAAATAAAAAATTTGGTCCCCAGCAAAGTCGCCATGTTGTACCGACGTTTTAAAATTGTCCCATCCCCCCTTTTCTCAAAATAGCTTGGTTTTAGAGGAATTTTGAAAAAGCTCATATTTTTAAAACAAGACTTGGAGTCACCACCGGTCACTTGGATAAGGTAGATCGAACACCGAAAAATAAAACCAAAGATTTAAAAAGGGTTCGAGATCCTGTTATGTGTGGGGAAGGATTAGCACCCCCCGCAACTCCTAAAATTAATACATAAAGGTTTGTATCGTATTTGTAAAGAAAACTTGAAATTCAACCTAATTTAATAACTAATCCCTAATGCATGGATGCATGATCATATGGTTCGAACATAAAAACAATCTCACAACCTACGGTACCCAAAAAAGATGACGCCCGGAGACCCAGGACAACACTCCCAATAGGATACCAAGGTTTTGATAACTAGGTCTAAACAAAACAAGATATAAAATGCATGAACAATTAAATATGCTAACAATAAATAAAGGGGCAAGAAAAAATAAAGCATAAAATATGAACTTATATATATATATAAGGGCTATGCATAGAAAGTAGGCAAATAGAAAAATATGTATATAATAAAACAAATATATTGTACAAAACATATTAGAATAAATAATATATATAACTATTAAAAAAGGAATATATAAGATTAAGGTATAAAATTAAAGCAAAAGAAATATACATAAAGATAGATAGGAAACATACATATTAAAGGTGCAAATTAAGGTAAAAAAGGAACCTATAACATAATATAAACATAAACTGTATTATTTAAAAGCGTGTATTCTATACATAGATATATTATACTAATTAATTTATATATTTACACAAATTAAAACGGTAAAAGGATCAATATGGTAAAACAAATATAAATGGTATAATTGATATGTAAACAATTAGTTAAATTTAAACAAGCAACTAATATAAAACAAGCCATATAAATATAATATAAATAAATAATTAAAGCATAAATAAGCACTTAAATATAAAATAGCGAAAAAGCAAAAGGATTGAAAGAGTGAATAACCCAGTGATCTTCGGACCAAATTAAGAAAAAAAGACGAGATTGAAAGGTTTCAAAAACTTCCAAGGGCTACGTCAAGCATTATTAAAAGGCGGATGTCCTTAATGAAGGTAATTTACCCATTTTAAAATGTTGGTATAAAAACCAAAAATTAAAAAAAAACAATTCTTATTTGCTTTCAAAACTCAAAACAGATCAAAACCTTCCCCACCATTTTCTCTCAATTGTTCATCTTGAGTTCTTCAAGAACTCAAGATGAATACCAAAATCTGACCACCCTCTGTCGCGACGGTCGTCGTTAACTATCGCTTTCTCGCCGATCCAGGTAAAACTCAAAACTTAAACCAAAACCACCATTTTCTCTCCCTAACCTCAAATCCAGTTATAAATTTTTCAAAACCAACCTCGTTTCCCTTAGATTTAAAAAATTTAAACTGATGTTCTCTTTTTTTAAAAAAAAGTTGAGTTTGAAAACCTCTTTTTAAAAGCTCGGGACGTTTGAAGCCCCAAATGGAGAAAAGAAAAGAGACTGTGGCCCTTAACTTAACAGGTAAAACCCTCACTTTCTTTGTATTTTTTTATTTGAAATATAAAAAAGAGAAGGAAAAAAAGGTCAAAAGTAGCCCCAACGTTTGACATTTTGGTCACTTTAGTCCCTATGCTTTTTTTGGTCCAAACAACCACCTAACATTTTATTTTTGTTCAAATTTCACCCTCATTGGATGGAAATCGTTAGTCAACTAACGGTCAACGCCTGAGGCTAACCTGACATGTCTGCATGACATGGGGAGATGACACGACGATGCCACATGGCACTTTGCTTACGTGGCAATTCACAAAATAATTAATTAATTAATTTTTATAAAATATTTTTTAACCAATCAAATGATGCCACGTGGCACTTTACTAACATGGCATCATCCGATTGGTTAAAAATATTTAAAAATATTTATATTTTATAAAATTAAAAAAATAATTAATTTTTAAAAAAATCTCTAAATTTTCCATATTTCACAAAATAGCCCCCAAAATTTGAAATCCCTAACTCCCCCAAACCCAAGTCCCAATTTGAGTCGATTCCGCAACTGATTGCCACGCCGTCGCCCACCACATCATTCGCCGGACTATCACGATTATTTACCCCACCATATTGTCGCTAGAAATCGATTGATGTCATAAGAAATATCGAACAAAGGTAAAATCGTCGAATGGTTCATTTGAACGATTCGTGACGAACGACAATAGAATAGATAGTGAACGATGTGTGGGTCATTCGGCGAGGAAAGGACGCTTCGTTCTTTCGCCGATAACGCGACCGACGTCGACGGAAGTGGCTGAATTTGGGGGTTTAGGGATTTGAAGACTGTTTTAGAAATATTTGAAAATTTCAAGATATTTATTTAAAATATATATAATAACTATTTTCAAAAAAATATTTTTTAAAATATTTTTAACCAATCAGATGATGCCATGTCAGCAAAGTGTCACGTGGAATTATTCGATTGGTTAAAAATATTTTAAAAAATATTTTTTAAAAAATAAAAAATAAATAATTTTTTTTTGAAATGCCACATCAGTAAAGGCCACATGGCATCGCCATGTCATCTCCCTATGCCATGTAGACGTGCCATGTTAGCCTCAGGCGTCGACCGTTAGTTGACTAACTGTTTTCATCCAACGAGGATGAAATTTGAACAAAAAATGAAACGTTAGGTGGTTGTTTGGATCAAAAAAATAATAGGGGCTAAAGTGACCAAAAGGTCAAACGTTGGGGGCTACTTTTAACCTTTTGCCAAAAGAAAAATATACCTCTGAAGGTTTTTTTTCTTTTGTATTGATCTTTGAATCTCACTACAAGATTTTTGTACCAGTTATATACCGGATTTGTTTACAATATTTCATACTTAATATACTGTTGATGTGATAATGTCTGACTCCTATGATTTTTGCACGCATGGTGGTTGGGGGAGATGGTGGTCGTGCGTCGACGTGGAGGAATGGTTGTCGTAGATGAAGACACATGACGGCAATCGGTGAGGGCGTGTGAGAATGCCAGCAGTCTCTGGTGGTGGCCTCACGCACGTGTGAAGGGAGTTGAGCAATCATCTCTCTTTCGATCTGGACCGTCAGATGACGGTGGAGAAAGGGTTGTGCCAAAAGAAGAGAGAGCGATCAAATTAGATTTAGGGTTTTTAGTTAGATTGGGGCAAACGGTCCAGAAGATGTGTAATGGGTTATTAATATTGTAATTTGGACTTAGACATTAATCATTGGGTTTTTATTCAATTAGATCTGTTTTTAATTATTACATCCCACTTATAATAATAATAGTAATTGAATAATAATATTATTAAACATTAATAAAAATATTAATAACACTAAAAAATAATAATATTAAAATAACATAATAATAATACCACCCGGATAAAAATTAGTGATTGTAGACCAGTTGTTGACTTTTTTCGGAGGACCCTACCTGGAGGGATTTCGACGTTCTAAGTTTGTTGGTGCAGTCTGTTTCGCCAAATTCAAACCTGATAAGTTGTTTTTATGTACTTGACCTTGTGGATTAGTTAGTGAATGTGAGAAATTAATATATACTGCATTCATATTTGTGCGAGGACTATTCAGGCTCGAATACCAAATCAAAGGGAGCATTTGGTGAGATTAATTAAGGAATTTATGGTAGCACTTGAAGCTAGTACACTTCGAACTCCTAATGCTTTGTGGGCATCATAAATGTGATTGCTTTGTGTGTTAGTGTCTACAAAATAGGTTGATGATAAATATCCATGTGTTGAGATCGGTATTATAAGATTTGGTAATTATGAGATGCATGATGAGTTTGAGAATATTTCAAGACTCGTATGAGCTTTAGAGACCATGTAAGGTCGTTTGAATATTCACATGATTATCTGATTGGTTTATTTACTTATTGTGTTGCTTGAGATATGAATTGGCATGCTCGATGGAAATTGTACGTAATAGACTAATATTTGGTAATATTCGAATAAATGATCATAAAGTTAGGAATTGATATTAAATAAATAAATGCATTAGTAAACACACCCTAATGACTTTTATAAGCTTTAGGGATCGAATGAATCATCGTAACTTCGTAATTCGTTAATATGGTTCGAGCTCGTGATTAGGGTATCAGTATGATCTTCAATACATGATATGCTAAATAATCTATAAATACAAATTATATGTTTGAGTACCGGTACTCGGGGAAATTGAGATTTCTACTAAGCAGTTTTAGTATCGGTACAAGTTTGAGTACCGATAACCAAGGGTATTGTATCGATACTTGGGTTTGAGTACCGGTACCTGATATGCTAAATAGTCTATAAATGCAAATTAATGATGGAAAATAATGTGAATAAATAAATAATTGATTTATGCCTTAATAGATGAGATGACATGGATTAATGAAGATAATAAATGAGATTAATTATATGCTTCACCATAATGTATTAACAGCTAGGTAATGTAAAATAAATAATGTGGTGACGTTTAGCAACAATAGAGAGATCCTTGGGATCACGTTGCTTGTATGTCGGGTAGGCTTTTGATTGGTTGAGTCATTTGACTAATGGGATCTAAATATCTAAGGAGAGTATTGCAACACCATGGTTAGAGATGCCGAATGTACATTCCCGATGATGTGTGGCACCGGGACTCATTTGAAGATACTCGATGGGGATTTCGAGTATAACGTACATTCCTAACATTGTGTGGCCTCAGGTCTCAATTCGATATTGAAGAGTATAAAGCGTACGTTCCTGATGCTGTGTGGCCCCGTGTCTCACTTAGAGTGTACGTTCTTAATGCTGTGTGGCCCCGAGTCTCACTCCAAGTTTATGGTTCTATCGTGTGTGCTTTTGCTAGATGATATAATGAGATCTTGGGTATGGTTGGGCCTTGTGTGCCATGTTCGACTAGTGGTAGCGCCACGTGTTTATTTATCTCTCCTAATTGCTCGTACTAGCTTGCATATTTATGTTTATGATTAGCATAAAGTATAGTAGAGTAGATGTGTACCATTGATGTAACATCCCAAATTTTGGCTAGCGACCAAAATGTAAATTTTTGAAAGTTTAGGGGTCAAAGTATAAACTTTGGAAAAGTTTAGGGAATAAAGTGTAAATTTCCCCAACAAGTTATTTTATTCAGTATAAGAGTGAATTTGATTGAAATAAAAACCTTGATATCAGTTTTCAGAATTAAGATACAGTAGAATGTATCGAATTTGGATCGATTGAAATTGTTAAGCGTGCTCAGGCCAGAGAAATATTAGGATGAGTGAACTTTGGGAAGGTCCCATAAAAATGTTTCTAATTGACATTTGGACTCAGTAAAAGTAGAAAATATTCGTATGGATTTCAAATAAAGGATTTCTACGAGAAACCTTATGCTATGAAGATTTTCAATAATTATCGGAATAATAGACCGAGTTAAGAAACTTCAGTCTAAGTCTTTATGAAAGAAATTTTTTAAGGTTCAAAAGTATCATGTGATAGATAGTGATCTGAATTGGGTACTTTCAAAGTTTGGTAAAAATCTGAGGAAAATTGAAATGGGAATTGAAGTTCAGTGACCAAAATGAAAATTTTGAAAGTTTTGTGGCCAAAGTATAAACTTTGGAAAAGTTTAGAGACCAAAGCATAATTTTCAAAAGTTATGTATTTTAACCCTGCAAATGAATTGTTCACCCTTAAGAATGGCATTTTTGTGTTACTCAGATTTTTCGTACGAGGCTTATATTAGTGGCTATAAAGCTTTAAAGTTCAAAGGAAGAAAATTTGAAAATCTTATTGAGTGAAATTCAAATATTTAGACCGAATAAATTCCATAAATAAAAATTTAAGATATTTTGGGAGATGGCCGGTTAGATTGGAACCAATTTAGTTCAATTTTTATGGAATGGCATTTTTTTAGACATATGAGTAAAGAAAGTTTAGTTAGAGGGCAAATTGGTCATTTAGCCCCAATGGCATTTTTAAAATATTTAAAAAGTTACAAGGGCATTTTTGGAAGAAGGAAATGGAAGATTTAATCTTGGCCCTTGATTGATGATAAGATCAATCTCAATCGTTAGATAAAAGGGCAATATTGTAATTTCCCTATTTAAATGAATTTAAAATTCATTTTTATAATACAAGTGGCATATTTAGAAGAATTAAAAACAAAATGGTCAAAAAAGATGAATATTTATTCATCTACAATTTCGAAAATGAGGGGAGAAAGAGAGAAATATGGAGAAAATTTTCTAAGCTCGATTCAAGCCCCGAAACTCGATTTTTAGATAATCTTTTCAGCTACAAAGTTGTTCTACTCTTCAAGCTCTATCTTTTGGTGTAAATAATTCATGGAATATATGCTTGATTGATGAGAATTTTCATGAGAAAGAAATTAGGGTTGATGGACTAAATTGGGGGTTTTGAGATTTTATGATTTCATGATAAAATTTAAGTTGAAATTAAGTTGTTATGATGATAAAATCATGTTTTTGAGTTAGGATTTAAACCCTGCATATTTTAGTTTATATGAAGATGATTAGGGTTTATAGATTCAAGTTTGATTTAGGGTTTGTGACGTTGGAGTTATGATTCAGTAAGCTTGATTTGTTGTTTGGAAGCAAAACCCTAAATTAAAAGTATAGGGACCATTTCGGCAATCTTAAAAGTTTGAGGACCAAATCTGAATTTGTATGGAATTGAAGTGTATTTATGTTATTATTGATGTTGGGAGATGTGAAATTGAAGTTAGAATGCAAAACTGATGTTAAATCGAGTTAGTGACCATTTTGACAAATTGTCAAAGCTAAGTGACCAATTTGGAAATGAGATTTTAGAGAAGGACTAAATTTGATTTTATTTGAAATAATAGAATTCAAGTAGTAATGTTGATTTGAGGACTAATTTGCAAAGTTAAGAAGCTTGAATCCTTATCTTTGCATTTTTAGTGACTATTTTGTAAATAACAAAAAATTAGAGGGAATTATTTTTGAATAATTATTTGATGAAGAAAGTGATACATTAGTGGTTTGAATCAATTAAGGGGACCAAATTGACAAATAGAAAAGTTAGGAGAAACTAGTATAAAGTTTGAAGTTATTTATGGAAGTTGTGTAGAAAACTGGATTTGGCAGTAAGTTTGAAAATTCACATTAAATTCTACAAAAATGGTTAGATGGTGAATTTTGATGTAAAGATTTGTTCATCTAGTTTCGTTTCCAACAAATGGAAACTGATTTCGAGTCACGAGTAAAAATATATGATTTTTAAGTGGTGAAAGGTTAGAAAACAATATGGCGATCTGTTAAAAATTACAACATTGAAATTGACTTTGAAAATTCGTCATAAATCGTACAAGTTGAATCTGGACTATTAGTTTATATGGTTGAAAAGCTTATTGAATCTAGTTTCTTTTCAGAAAATGGAAATTGAGACATTTGGAAATTGATTATTTTATAGATTATTTTATAGAAATAAATCTTTGAAGGTAGTGCAAGCTGCTAGAAAATGGAAATTGAGACATTTGGTATCTAATGGTAGTTAGCAAGTTTGGAGGAATTATTTGAAGTTCAAAGTGGTCAATTGGGGACCAAAATAAATTTTTGGACAGTCTAAGGAAGAAAGGAAAAGTTTTAGAAATTTTATAGATTCGAATAATTAGATTTGATTGCATATTTAATATATTGTTAGATTTGAATCTAACAAATGATATTTATATTCATGTGGTTAACGAAATCGAATACGAATCAAACAGGTTTCGAGGTGTTATGTGGGAAAGGATCGAGTAAGACTTAGTGAGGCAAGTTGTTACATGGCCCATTGAGTGCATTTATGTGTGTCAAAAGGTAATAAGGAAGACTTGCGAATAGTCAACCTTAATTTAAAAATAGCATTGCACTATCTATATATATTGAGCTAATGCATGTTGCAATATAGGTAAATTAAATAGAATATGTAATGTGAATTGCTATCCTGAGAAATGATGATGAATTATGTTTGCCATGAACATTTATGATGAAGCATGAGATATGAAATGTTTATATATATGATCGATTATGATGATTGATTGATAATGAAATAAATGCCCAAGTATTGTGTATGTGAGTCCATGGTATAGTTGACAAGCTTGACGGAGTACAAGGTACGAACTACTGTTTGCATAAATGATAATGCATTATGTTTACATGGACAGTGGTAAGATTAAAATGAAACAAGTAGATACCTTGGGTGTTGATAGCACTAAAGACTTGCAAATATAAGGAGAAAAGAGAGTCATTGAGTACGTACTCAAGTATTAAGGCTAGAGTCTTAAAAGACTTTCCAGCCAGAAGTATTATGGCTATGGAGTCTTAAAGGACTTTTCATCCAGAAGTATTAAGGCTATGGAGTCTTAAAGGACTTTTCAGCCAGTACAAAAGGCTACGGAGTCTTAAAGGAATTTTCAGCTAGTATGATCACAAGACGATTACATGAAAAATATGATATGCAAATGACATGATATGCAATGATAGAATTGCTATGCAAAATGCATAATGAAAACATGACCGTGATAGAATACATGTTATGCAAATGATGGCATAATGAAAACATGACCATGATAGAATACATGTTATGAAAATGATGGCATAATGAAAACATGACCATGATAGAATACATGTTATGCAAATGATGGCATAATGAAAGCATGACCACAATAGAGAACATGATATGCAAATGATTGCATGATAAAAGCATAACTATGATAAAGCATATGTTATGCGAATAATTACATGATGAAAGCATGTACATGATAGAGAATACGATAGCATGATATATGATTTACATGATAAAGATGATACATGATTTAAATGATAGAAATGATACATTATTCATATGATAGATATGATACATGACATATATGTACATTGTGATATACTTACCATGCTATAGAGAAAACAAATTGCACTTTATATGGCATAATGTATTACATCGCTCATGTTTAAATAAATAAGTTTAACTGCCTCACTAAGTTCGTACTTAGCGTGTGTTTGATTCACACGTAGGTTAAGTTGGAGCAATATTTAAAAGAGGAGTTGAGCATGCTGATCAAGCTTCAATCTGCTAAACATCAGTAAGATATTCTAGCTTATGATAATATCTAGTGGGCATGTAACTATTTATTTGCTAGTAGAATATGATGCATGAAATTAAATTAAATGATAGTTTCATTAATCGGTTTCAATGATAAATCATAAAAAATTACAAGAAAGATTCCATAAGTTAAGATTTCTTTAAAGTATAAGGTGAAATAATAGTAGAATAAGGAAAGTAAAACGATAATGGATTTCGTCAGTTGACGAATCTTAGAGGACAAGAAAGGACCCATAGTGGATGTGATATAGTAAAATAAGCCTGGGAAGTTAGTTCTTGTTTAAAATAAGTTATCTTCATAGTAAAGATATGATACAGTAATTATAAGATACTCGGATACAAAGGAGTAAGAAGGATTATTTATTTAAGGAGACATTAGTATTATAAGATGTCAACTGTGAAGCCTGATAGATCAGGAAGACAAAGAATCTTGAATATAAGTATGATGAAAGTGATATTTGAGTACATACTGAACAAGATTGAAAATCTATTATCGATAAAGTGTATTGAACTTGTAACCAAAGAGTATTCAAAGAAGTCAACTAAGAGGATAATTCTACCTGAATAGTTGACAACAGAGCCTTATAAAGATAGGGCTGAAGTGTAATGGATAAGCTAAGATATCTTTTCAGAAGGATTTTGATAAAGACAATCAGTAATATAAGATGATGAGTATGACAAGCATTAAAATAATATGGATTGCTGAAAAAGAGTTTTCTAATGATCTAAGTGATCAAATACTAGAAGGTAATATGAAGGTATCATCTTGGAAATCTGAAGTGTAATTTAGATAAATTAGTTATCTGTGCACAAGGTAGAAGTGATTATAAGAAGAAATGTTTAAATTTTTAAAAGGAATTAGTTCCTTAATGAAGTCAAAAGAAGTGTGTTTAGTTGAGGATTGTTCCAACTAATTGAAATTTCTCTAGAAATGTTTCTAGACAAGAACAAGAGTCTCGGATTGCAAGGGTTATAAAGAGATACCCGTATCAGTAAAAATGAAATAAAGTATGAACTTTTTCCAATTTTTACCTGGATTGAGCTACCGGTGCAGTAAGAAGCTTAAGTATAGGAACAAGAAATCCTGTTTGGAACAAGTATGCATTGAAAATTCGAGGACGAATTTTCTTAAAGGGGGAGGAATTGTAATATCCCAAATTTTGGCCAGTGACCAAAATGTAAATTTTTGAAAGTTTAGGGGTTAAAGTATAAACTTTGGAAAAGTTTGAGGACTAAAGTGTAAATTTCCCCAACAAGTGATTTTATTCTGTATAAAGGTGAATCTGATTGAAATAAGAACCATGATATCAGTTTTGAGAATTAAGATACAGTAGAAGGTATCAAATGAAATTGTTAAGCGTGCTCAGTCTAGAGAAATATTAGGATGAGTGACCTTTGGGAAGGTCCCATAAAATTGTTTCTGATCGACATTTTGGACTCAGTAAAAGTAGAAAATATTCCTATGGATTTCAAATAAAGGATTTCTACGAGAAACCTTATGCTATGAAGATTTTCAATAATTATCGAAATAATAGACTGAGTTAAGAAAATTCAGTCTAAGTCTTTATGAAAGAAAATTTTTAAGGTTTAAAAGTATCATGTGATAGATAGTGATCTGAATTGGATACTTTCAAAGTTTGGTAAAAATTTGAGGAAAATTGAAATGGTAATTGAAGTTTAGTGACCAAAATGAAAATTTTGAAAGTTTTGAGGCCAAAGTATAAACTTTGAAAAGTTTAGGGACCAAAGTATAATTTTCAAAAGTTATGTATTTTAACCCCATAAATAAATAGTTCACCCCTAAGAATGGCATTTTTGTGTTTCTCGATTTTTTCAGACGAGGCTTATATTAGTGGCTATAAAGCTTTAAAGTTCAAAGGAAGACAATTTGAAAATCTTATTGAGTGAAATTCAAATATTTGGACCGAATAAATGCCATAAATAAAAATCTAAGATATTTTGGGAGATGGTAGGTTAGATTGGAACCAATTTAGTTCAATTTTTATGGAATGGCATTTTTTTAACATATGAGTAAATAAAGTTTAGTTAGAGGGCAAATTGGTTATTTAACCCCAATGGTATTTTTAAAATATTTAAAAAGTTACAAGGGCATTTTTGGAAGAAGGAAATGGAAGATTTAATCTTGGCCCTTGATTGATGATAAGATCAATCTCAATCGTTAGATAAAAGGGCAATATTGTAATTTCCCTATTTAAATGAATTTAAAATTCATTTTTATAATACAAGTGGCATATTTAGAAGAATTAAAAACAAAATGGTCAAAAAAGATGAATATTTATTCATCTACAATTTCGAAAATGAGGGGAGAAAGAGAGAAATATGGAGAAAATTTTCTAAGCTCGATTCAAGCCCCGAAACTCGATTTTTAGATAATCTTTTCAGCTACAAAGTTGTTCTACTCTTCAAGCTCTATCTTTTGGTGTAAATAATTCATGGAATATATGCTTGATTGATGAGAATTTTCATGAGAAAGAAATTAGGGTTGATGGACTAAATTGGGGTTTGAGATTTTATGATTTCATGATAAAATTTATGTTGAAATTAAGTTGTTGTGATGATAAAATCATGTTTTTGAGTTGGGATTTAAACCCCACATATTTTAGTTTATATGAAGATGATTAGGGTTTATAGATTCAAGTTTGATTTAGGGTTTGTGACGTTGGAGTTATGATTCAGTAAGCTTGATTTGTTGTTTGGAAGCAAAACCCTAAATTAAAAGTATAGGGACCATTTCGGCAATCTTAAAAGTTTGAGGACCAAATCTGAATTTGTATGGAATTGAAGTGTATTTATGTTATTATTGATGTTGGAGATGTGAAATTGAAGTTAGAATGCAAAGCGATGTTAAATCGAGTTAGTGACCATTTTGACAAATTGTCAAAGTTAAGTGACCAATTTGGAAATGAGATTTTAGAGAAGGACTAAATTTGATTTTATTTGAAATAATAGAATTCAAGTAGTAATGTTGATTTGAGGACTAATTTGCAAAGTTAAGAAGCTTGAATCCTTATCTTTGCATTTTTAGTGACTATTTTGTAAATAACAAAAAATTAGAGGGAATTATTTTTGAATAATTATTTGATGAAGAAAGTGATACATTAGTGGTTTGAATCAATTAAGGGGACCAAATTGACAAATAGAAAAGTTAGGAGAAACTAGTATAAAGTTTGAAGTTATTTATGGAAGTTGTGTAGAAAACTGGATTTGGCAGTAAGTTTGAAAATTCACATTAAATTCTACAAAAATGGTTAGATGGTGAATTTTGATGTAAAGATTTGTTCATCTAGTTTCGTTTCCAACAAATGGAAACTGATTTCGAGTCACGAGTAAAAATATATGATTTTTTAAGTGGTGAAAGGTTAGAAAACAATATGGCAGTCTGTTCCGAAATTAGTACTGGAAATTGACTTTGAAAATTCGTCATAAATCGTACAAGTTGAATCTGGACTATTAGTTTATATGGTTGAAAAGCTTATTGAATCTAGTTTCTTTTTAGAACAAACGGAATCGAATTCCATGTTTTAGATTATTTTATAGAGATAAATCTTTGAAGGTATTGCAAGCTGCCAGAAAATGGAAATTGAGACATTTGGTATCTAATGGTAGTTAGCAAGCTTGGAGGAATTATTTGAAGTTCAAAGTGGTCAATTGGGGACCAAAATGAATTTTTGGATACTCTAAGAAAGGGAGGAAAAGTTTTGGAAATTTTATATATTCGATTAATTAAATTTGATAGCATATTTAAAATATTATTAGATTTGAATCTAACAAATGGTATTTATATTCATTTGGTTAACGAAGCCGAATACGAATCAAAGAGGATTCGAGGTGTTATGAGGGAAAGGATCGAGTAAGACTTAGTGAGGCAAACTGTTCAGGTGAGTGCATTTATGTGTTTCAAAGGGTAATTAGGAAGACTTGCGAATAGTCGACCTTAATTTAAAAATAGCATTGCACTATCTATATATATTGAGCTAATGCATGTTACAATATAGGTAAATTAAATAGAATATGTAATGTGAATTGCTATCCTAAGAAATGATGATGAATTATGTTTACCATGAACTTTTATGATGAATCATGAGATATGAAATGTTTATATATATAATCGATTATGATGATTGATAATGAAATAAATGCCCAAGTATTGTGTATGAGAGTCCATGGTATAGTTGGCAAGCTTGACAGAGTACAAGGTATGAACTACTGTTTGCATAAATGACGATGCATTATGTTTACATGGATAGTGGTAAGATTAAAATGAAACAATTAGACACCTTGGGTGTCGATGGCACTAAAGAGGTGCGAATATAAGGAGAAAAAATGTCTTTTTTTTAGGAGTAAAGAGCGTCCTCAAGTACGTACTCAAGTTTAAGGCTATGGAGTCTTAAAGGACTTTTCAGCCAGAAGTATTAAGGCTATGGAGTCTTAAAGGACTTTTCAGCCAGTACAAAAGGCTATGGAGTCTTAAAGGGACTTTTCAGCCAGTATGATCACAAGACGATTACATGAAAGACATGATATGCAAATGATTGCATAATGCAAGCATAACCATGATAGAATACATGTTATGCAAATGATGGCATAATAAAAACATGACCATGATAGAATACATGTTATGCAAATGATGGCATAATGAAAACATGACCATGATATAATACATGCTATGCAAATGATGGCATAATGAAAGCATGACCATGATAGAGTACATGATATGCAAATGATTGCATGATAAAAGCATAACTATGATAAAGCATATGTTATGTGAATAATTACATGATGAAAACATGTACATGATAGAGAATATGATAACATGATATATGATTTACCTGATAAAGATGATACATGATTTACGTGATAGAAATGATACATGATTAATACGATAGATATGATACATTACATATATGTACATTGTGATATACTTACCATGCTATAGAGAAAATAAATTGCACTTTATATGGCATAATGTATTACATCACTCATGTTTAAATAAATAAGTTTAACTGCCTCACTAAGTTCGTACTTAGCATGTGATTGATTCACACGTAGGTTAAGTTGGAGCAATATTTGAAGAAGAGTTGAGCATGCTGATCAAGCTTCAATCTGCAAAACATCAATAAGATATTCTAGCTTATGATAATCTCTAGTGGGCATGTAACTATTTATTTGCTAGTAGAATATGATGCATGAAATTAAATTAAATGATAGTTTCATTAATCGATTTCAATGATAAATCATAAAAAAATTACAAGAAAGATTTCATAAGTTAAGATTTCTTTAAATGACTCTGTAACATCTTTAATGTATATTTGGTTTACGAGTATACGTTAAGGGTATTACATTTATTGGTATCAGAGCAAAGGTTTAGTCGGTTCTGGATGCTAAACCAAGTTTGATATGGAGTTTTCAGTAAATACATGCCCCTAGGATGTCATATTATTGATGTACTGATTGTATGACTTGATGCTGCTCCTCATTAGTATAAGGTGAAATAATAGTAGAATAAGGAAAGTAAAACGATAATGGATTTCGTCAGTTGACGAATCTTAGAGGACAAGAAAGGACCCATAGTGGATGTGATATAGTAAAATAAGCCTGGGAAGTTAGTTCTTGTTTAAAATAAGTTATCTTCATAGTAAAGATATGATCAAGATAATTATAAGATACTCGGATACAAAGGAGTAAGAAGGATTATTTATTTAAGGAGACATTAGTATTATAAGATGTCAATCTGTGAAATGCTGATAGATCGGGAAGACAAAGAATCTTGAATATAAGTATGATGAAAGTGATATTTGAGTACATACTGAACAAGATTGAAAATCTATTATCGATAAAGTGTATTGAACTTGTAACCAAAGAGTATTCAAAGAAGTCAACTAAGAGGATAATTCTACCTGAATAGTTGACAACAGAGCCTTATAAAGATAGGGCTGAAGTGTAATGGATAAGCTAAGATATCTTTTCAGAAGGATTTTGATAAAGACAATCAGTAATATAAGATGATGAGTATGACAAGCATTAAAATAATATGGATTTTTGAAAAAAGAGTTTTCTAATGATCTAAGTGATCAAATACTAGAAGGTAATATGAAGGTATCATCTTGGAAATCTGAAGTGTAATTTAGATAAATTAGTTATCTGTGCACAAGGTAGAAGTGATTATAAGAAGAAATGTTTAAATTTTTAAAAGGAATTAGTTCCTTAATGAAGTCAAAAGAAGTGTGTTTAGTTGAGGATTGTTCCAACTAATTGAAATTTCTCTAGAAATGTTTCTAGACAAGAACAAGAGTCTCGGATTGCAAGGGTTATAAAGAGATACCCGTATCAGTAAAAATGAAATAAAGTATGAACTTTTTCCAATTTTTACGGATTGAGCTACGGCAAAGATAAGAAGCTTAAGTATAGGAACAAGAAATCCTGTTTGGAACAAGTATGCATTGAAAATTCGAGGACGAATTTTCTTAAAGGGGGAGGAATTGTAATATCCCAAATTTTGGCCAGTGACCAAAATGTAAATTTTTGAAAGTTTAGGGGTTAAAGTATAAACTTTGGAAAAGTTTGAGGACTAAAGTGTAAATTTCCCCAACAAGTGATTTTATTCTGTATAAAGGTGAATCTGATTGAAATAAGAACCATGATATCAGTTTTGAGAATTAAGATCTGATAGAAGGTATCAAATGAAATTGTTAAGCGTCTCGGTCTAGAGAAATATTAGGATGAGTGACCTTTGGGAAGGTCCCATAAAATTGTTTCTGATCGACATTTTGGACTCAGTAAAAGTAGAAAATATTCCTATGGATTTCAAATAAAGGATTTCTACGAGAAACCTTATGCTATGAAGATTTTCAATAATTATCGAAATAATAGACTGAGTTAAGAAAATTCAGTCTAAGTCTTTATGAAAGAAAATTTTTAAGGTTTAAAAGTATCATGTGATAGATAGTGATCTGAATTGGATACTTTCAAAGTTTGGTAAAAATTTGAGGAAAATTGAAATGGTAATTGAAGTTTAGTGACCAAAATGAAAATTTTGAAAGTTTTGAGGCCAAAGTATAAACTTTGAAAAGTTTAGGGACCAAAGTGTAATTTTCAAAAGTTAAGTATTTTAACCCCATAAATAAATAGTTCACCCCTAAGAATGGCATTTTTGTGTTTCTCGAAATTTTCGCACGAGGCTTATATTAGTGGCTATAAAGCTTTAAAGTTCAAAGGAAGACAATTTGGAAATCGTATTGAGTGAAATTCGAATATTTGGACCGAATAAATGCCATAAATAAAAATCTAAGATATTTTGGGAGATGGCCGGTTAGATTGGAACCAATTTGGTTCAATTTTTATGGAATGGCATTTTTAATATGTGAGTAAATAAAGTTTAGTTAGAGGGCAAATTGGTTATTTAACCTTAATGGTATTTTTGAAATATTTAAAAAGTTACAAGGGCATTTTTGGAAGAAGGAAATGGAAGATTTAATCTTGGCCCTTTATTGATGATAAGATCAATCTCAATCGTTGGATAAAAGGGCAATATTGTAATTTCCCTATTTAAATGAATTTAAAATTCATTTTTATAATACAAGTGGCATATTTAGAAGAATTTAAAACAAAATGGTCAAAAAAGATGAATATTTATTCATCTATAATTTCGGAAATGAGGGGAGAAAGAGAGAAATATGGAGAAAATTTTCTAAGCTCGATTCAAGCCCCGAAACTCAATTTTCAGGTAATCTTTTCAACTACAAAGTTGTTCTACTCTTCAAGCTCTATCTTTTGGTGTAAATAATTCATGGAATACATGCTTGATTGATGAGAATTTTCATGAGAAAGAAATTAGGTTTTATGGACTAAATTGGGGGTTTGAGATTTTATGATTTCATGATGAAATTTATGTTGAAATTAAGTTGTTGTGATGATAAAATCATGTTTTTGAGTTGGGATTTAAACCCCACATATTATAGTTTGCATGAGGATGATTAGGGTTTATGGATTCAAGTTTGATTTAGGGTTTGTGATGTTGGAATTATGATTTAGTAAGCTTGATTTGTTGTTTGGAAGCAAACCCCTAAATTAAAGGTATAGGGACCATTTCAGCAATCTTAAAAGTTTGAGGACCAAATCTGAATTTGTATGGAATTGAAGTGTATTTATGTTATTATTGATGTTGGAGATGTGAAATTGAAGTTAGAATGCAAAACTGATGTTAAATCGAGTTAGTGACCATTTTGAAAAATTGTCAAAGTTAAGTGACCAATTTGGAAATGAGATTTTAGAGAAGGACTAAATCTGATTTTTGTTAAAATAATAGAATTCAAGTAGTAATTTTGATTTGAGGACTAATTTGCAAAGTTAAGAAGCTTGAATCCTTATCTTTGCATTTTTAGTGACTATTTCGGAAAGAACGAAAAAATAGAGGGAATTATTTTTGAATAATTATTTGATGCAAAAAGTGATACGTTGGTGGTTTGAATCAAGTAAGGGGACCAAATTGACAAACAGCAAAGTAAGGAGAAATTAGAACAAAGTTTGAAGTTATTTATGGAAGTTGTGTAGGAAAACTGAATTTGGCAGTAAGTTTGAAAATTCACCATAAATTATACAAAAAATGGTTATATGGTGAATTTTATACCGACGTAAAGATTTGTTCGTTTAGTTTCGTTTCCAACAAACGGAAACTGATTTCGAGTCCCGAGTAAAAAGATATGATTTTTTAAGTGGTGAAAGGTCAGAAAACAATATGGCAGTCTGTTCCGAAATTAGTACTGGAAATTGACTTTGAAAATTCGTCATAAATCGTACAAGTTGAATCTGGACTATTAGTTTATATGGTTGAAAATCTTATTGAATCTAGTTTCTTTTAGAATAAACAGAATCGAATTCCGTGTTTTAGATTATTTTATAGAGATAAATCTTTGAAGGTAGTGCAAGCTGTTAGAAAATGGAAATTGAGACATTTGGTATCTAATGGTAGTTAGCAAGCTTGGAGGAGTTATTTGAAGTTCAAAGTGGTCAATTGGGGACCAAAATGAATTTTTGGACAGTCTAAGGAAGGAAGGGAAAGTTTTGGAAATTTTATATATTCGAATAATTAGATTTGATAGCATATTTAAAATATTATTAGATTTGAATCTAACAAATGGTATTTATATTCATGTTGTTAACGAAGTCGAATCAAAGAGGATTCGAGGTGTTATGAGGGAAAGGATTGAGTAAGACTTAGTGAGGCAAACTATTACATGGCCCACGTGAGTGCATTTATGTGTTTCAAAAGGTAATTAGGAAGACTTGCGAATAGTCGACCTTAATTTAAAAAAAGCATTGCACTATCTATATATATATATATATTGAGCTAATTCATGTTACAATATAGGTAAATTAAATAGAATATGTAATGTGAATTGCTATCCTAATAAATGATGATGAATTATGTTTGCCATGAACATTTATGATGAAGCATGATATATGAAATGTTTATACATAATCGATTATGATGATTGATCGATAATGGAATAAATGCCCAAGTATTGTGTTTGAGAGTCCATGGTATAGTTGGCAAGCTTGACGGAGTACAAGGTACGAACTACTGTTTGCATAAATGATGATGCATTATGTTTACATGGATAGTGGTAAGATTAAAATGAAACAAGTAGACACCTTGGGTGTCGATAGCACTAAAGAGGTGCGAATATAAGGAGCAAAGATCGTCTTTTTTTAGGAGCAAAGAACATCCTCTAGTACGTACTCAAGTATTAAGGCTATGGAGTCTTAAAGGACTTTTTCAGCCATAACAAAAGGCTATTGAGTCTTAAAGGGACTTTTCAGCCAGTATGATCACAAGACGATTACATTAAAGACATGATAAGCAAATGATTGCAAAATGAAAGCATAACCATGATAGAATACATGTTATGCAAATGATGGCATATTGAAAACATGACCATGATAGAATACATATGCTTTTATCATAGTTATGCTTTTATCATGCAATCATTTGCATATTATGTACTCTATCATGGTCATGCTTTCATTATGCCATCATATGTTGAATTCTTACCTTTGCATTCTAGTGACTATTTTGGCAAAGAAAGAAAATTAGAGGGAATTATTTTGAATAATTATTTGATGAAGAAGATGATGAATTGGTGATTTGAAGCAAGTGATGGGCTAAATTGACAAGCAGAAATATAAGAAGAAGTTAGTTTGATTTCGAAGTTTATTATGGAAAGCTATGTAAAAGATTGAATTTGGGCAGTGACTTCAAAAATTCACCATAAAATCTACAAAAAATGGTTAGATGATGAATTTTATACCGATGTACAGATTTGTTCGTTTAGTTTCGTTTACAACAAAAGGAAATTGGTTTCGAGCTCCGAGTTAAAAGTTGTGAATTTTTAATCGAAAGATCAGAAAATTTATAGAGCAGTTTTCTGCCTGGACAGTCTGTGACGAGAGTTTGAAGAAATTTCATAATTTTTGTATATTTTATTAATTTATGTGGCTTATATTGTTGGAACCGTTATCAAATCTAGTTTCTCCAGTATAAAAGAAATTAAGATTCAGTACGTATTCTTCCCGGCATAAGTAAATCTTTGAAGGTAGCGCAAGTTGCCAGAAAATAGAATTTGATACATTGTGTATCTAAATGTTTGATAACAAGCTCGGAAGAATTATTGGAAGTTTAGAATGGTCATTAAGGACCAAAATGAGTTTTTGAACAATACAAGGAAAAAAGGAAAAATATTTGGAAATTTTATATTTGAATGATTATATTAGACAGCACGGTTAAGGTATTGTTAGATTTGAATCTAACAAATATTTTATCTTATTCATGTGATTAATGAAGTCAAGCCCGAATCAAAGAAGGCTCGAGATTTTATAAAGGAAATGATCGAGTAGAATTTAGTGAGGCATGCTAATAAATGGCCCAGGTGAGTGCAATGCATACATAACATGATACATGGATGTTTTATACATCATTGGTAAGACTTGCGATAAGTCTACTTGGTTTATATATTGGCATGATATTTATGTCATTAATCATATGATTGACATATTTTAAATACGTCAAAAGTTGAATATAAATGCATGGATCACTAGTTATATATGATGTTATATTATGAATGTTAATTCGGGTATGAACTACTTATGTTCAATTATATTGAAATACATTGCCATGGATGAAATAAATACAGGAATTATACCCAAATTAGTCATTGAGGGACAGGGTATAGTTGGCATGCCATAGAGTCCAGCAACACGCTGCATAATCGGGAATTTGGGATTGCACTATTGTAACAACCTGGATTTCTCGAGTCAACAATGGACGTTGACCCTGGTCTTGGACTGAAGTGTCGGTCAAAATGTTAGGCCATAATGGGCCTCCATACATTGTGGGCTTCCTTGGTGCTTTTGGGCTTGGCTTATGTTGGGCTTAAGGAAGGGTATTATGGTAAAATCATAATTGGGGAAAAAAAGGGTTGATGCCTCATTAAGGTGGGCTGCCATCCTTGTAAGAGGGTGAAGTCAGCCTTGTCCTCTCTCTATTCATCCCCTTCTTCTAATTTCTACCCCAACCCAAAGTAAAAGATGGAAACTTGTTCTGGAAGAGTGTGAATCTCGGATTGGCCATCAAGGGAGAGTTTATCAGCATCAAAGGATCTTCATTTCGAGCTAGACATCATTGGTTTTGGTGGAAGTTGGGTTTGAAGCTTGGAGCAAGGAAAGAGAGGTGGAAGAAGCTTGGTTGCTGCTTAAGTTTGTGAATCTTGCTAAAGGTCAGTACATCTCTGACTCCTACGTTTCATGAGCCTCGTAAGATGATTGCCTTGCTTGGTTTTATGTTTATGGGTTGCTTAGTTAGGGTTCTTGAGCTTTAAACCCCTCTAATGGTAAATCAAGTTTTGGGAGTTGATAATGGGTAAAACTGGTAGGAAATCACCTAATATACTCCAAATAACTTGTAGGAAAGATTTGAGACTTATTCATAGGGGTTAAGGGTGGGATTGGTGTAATCCTAAGCTCCAGGTTTTAAAATCTGGGCTCGAGTACAAGTACGGGGTGGCTGCGTCCTGGTACTCCTTTGCATATTGAGGGACAGTTTGTGAGGGGTGTACCAGTACGCCATCCCGTGTATCAGTACCCCTCACTCAAATGGAAATCCAGTAGCGCTTAGGCGTATCGGTACGCACTGTTACATTGCTTGGAAAGGCTTTGAGTATCGGTACGGTACGTAGCATATCGGTACATCCTTAGGATGAACTCATTTGAATCTAATAGGGATACCGGTACCCATTAGGGAGTACCAGTACACGATGTTGATTGCCTAGGAGAGGCTTAGCGTAGCGGTATGCGAATGGTAGAGTACTGGTACGGGCTTAGATCGGTACGGGGCAATCCCAAAACTGATGCTGAGTACCGATATGGGGTAAGAGCGTATCGGTATGGCTTGTGGTCTAACTATTTTGATCCTAGTTAGGGTATTGGTACTCATGAGGGAGTATCGATACTACGAGGGCGGTACCAATACGCACCTTCGAGTACCGATACTTGCTTGGATTAAAGGATCCGGTATATCCCTAAAGGTATAAAACAAACACTAAAACTAAGAAATCGAGGTTAGCAACCCGTATCTGGATTAAAGGCTAATGGCTCAGTAACAGTTGGATAAGTTGCTTGGTTTGGTAATCCATAAGGGTCCGTGGTGGATCAGTTATTACTACGAGGTAGCTTAGGGTCCTTGTTGTGTGCTGAAGGGACGCCCATGTAGGCTGGTTGTCGTGAGTAATGAGATAACTTAACGAGAAAGGCGTAAATGAATCCTAAAGATAGATATTAAATAGTGTAACAAACGAGTCATGCCTTGGGGCATTGGTAACGGTTGACTGGATGCATTTTATCTCCCAGTGAGATATGTTGATGCTTGGGGGAGCATGTGTTATCGTATGTGTCTTGGCTAGGAATCTGGATGTCCTAGAGTCAGTGCAAGGGCACTTAAATAAGGGGATGGGTACTCCGAGCTATGTGATCGAGTACATCAGATGTGTCCATGGGCTACGTGATCTGGATGCGGTCTGAAACCTATCCTTGGGCTATGTCATCAGGATATGGAAATACAACTCGAAGGGCTATGTGATCTCGAGTAACTCGATGGGCTATGTGATCTCGAGTAATCATGTTCAGCTATGTGATCGCAGGATAAGAGTGTTTGTGGCTATTGTGATCCAAGTATGTCTAGGATGTATCTGTGGCTATAGTGATCCGGATATGATCCTTATCGGCGGCTATGTGATCACGGGTAACCCAACATCTGTGTGAGCATGGGAAAAATAGTAGGGCTTCGTTGGCCATTAGGGAATGTATGTTATTTACGTTGTTGCATGGATAAACGATGTTGACTAGTTACCCTTGGGCTATGTGATCAGGGTAGGGTTGTTACTCGATGGGCTATGTGATCTCGAGTATAGGTTGTATTACCCTTGGGCTTTGTGATCAGGGTATGAGATGTAACTCGATGGGCTTTGTGATCTCGGGTATAGGCTAGATAACCCTTAGGCTATGTGATCAGGGTATGGGACGTAATTCAGTGGTCGGTGGGACCTCATGTACGGTAAGCTTGGGATGGCTTGGTAGACTTCTTACATAATAGTGGTATCTTGATACAGTGGTAAGCTCTAGCTAGGATAGGCTAGAAGATGATCCTTAGATGTGTAGAAGCCTTAATGTGCACTCTTGAATATATTATCATACATGCTTGTTTTATGATATTCATGAATTGCGGTAGAGTAGAAATGTACCACTGAGCTTTGTTAGCTCAGCGTGCGGAATTATGGTTTCTTTCGTGCGTAGGTTGACAGGTTGCGTTTAGAGGAGCACATCGAGGAGGATTTCCCAGCACCGGGCCAGTTTTAGAGTATAGTACTTGATGTTTAGTTTGGACTGATTGTATTCATAGGGCCTTACCACAGTCGAGTCTGTATTTTATTTTGATTTACTGTTACTTGGTCAAACAGTGTATCTCAAATTGGAATATATACTTTGGAAACCCTTTTAATCTTATTATCTATGTGGATTTCATGGAAATTGATGGTTTTGAGAACGGTCAACTTGTGGTTTTAAATGACAAATTTTGATGGGTCAATTTTGGGTGAACCTAAGTGATGCTTTGGATCCGGGACGGGTTTGAGGTGTTACAATTTGGTATCAGAGCCTAGGTTTAGTCGGTTCTAGGAAACTAGGGGTGTTGTAGAGGTCGTGGTAAGGTGTCTGGTGAATACAATTCCCTAAACTTAAGTGTACTTTATAAGGCTAGAGATCCTGATGTGCCACCTTGTTTGTTGTGTTTCAGAAAATGATTGGTGGAAGGTGAAATCGGTAGTGAAGAGGCAAGTCACTTCCGCGACCTAACCTCTGCCCTTTTGCGTGTGGTGCAAGCTATCCCAAGGCAATCCGAGACGCCTCGCAAGACCCCTGTAGAGAGGCTTCATCGTTTTGGACCTAAGAGTTTCGAAGGCTTGGGTGAGGATGACCCGATCAAGGCTAACCAATGGTTGCGCGACACACAGAGAATCTTGAGACAGATGAAGGAAAGCCCGGAAGATGATCTTGATTGCATTCTTTCCCTTTTTAAGGCTAATGCACACGAGTGGTGGAAGACCGTAGAGTTGGGTCTAAAGCCTGAGCTCCCGACATGGGACATCTTTGTGGATGAGTTCCGAAAGAAGTACATTAGTGAAGTACATATGGATGAGATGAGAGACCAGTTTATGCATTTGGTTCAGGGAGATCGAACGGTGTTTACTTATGAGCAAGAGTTTTTACGTTTGAGCCGTTATGCCCCAGAGTTGGTTGCCATAGAAGAGTTGAGGTGCAAGAGGTTTAAACAAGGCTTGAACGTTGACCTTTAGTTGCATGTGACAGCGGGTCCTCTTGGGACATTCTCTGAGTTGGACAATAGTGCGAATGAACTTGAGCGACTTCAAAGTTCAGCATCTAATCAGTTTGAGGATTTTAGAGGTTGTGATGAAGAGATCCCGGATATCATGAATCCTCTTCCCTATCCGCATAAGAGGCTTTATGTTTCAAGGAGTTCGAAGAGAGTTGCTTTAGACCAGCTACCGAGAGTCAGCTCAGGATCTAGATCGAGGGTTCGTAGAGGCTCTTTGATCCCTACTCTGAAAGGGAGTATTGATGGTTCTGTAGGAGCATCGCTTCCACCAACTTGCGAGCATTGTGGCCGACATCATCGTGGAGTATGCTTTTTGCTTCGGAGGGTTTGTTATTGGTGCCGGGCACCAGACATATGGAAAATGACTGCTCAGTCATGGATGAGGACTCACCAGTTCAGTATCAGAGGTTGGCTATTTTCCATCGTGATCAGAGTTTTGTTAGAGGTGGAGTTAAGGCACCGTCAGGTTATCGAGGTGGAGGTCCTGTAAGATCCACTGCCAGGGTTGGCGCGCGAGGCGTTGCTAGGCAGTCCGCAACTCAGATTGGGGTTAACAGCATTGCGACCAAGGATATGTTAGGTAAATAAGTTTATGCTGGTTTTAGCTGTTGTGATAGCCGTTTAGCTCTTCAGTTGTGTAATAGACCGGTTCTTGTGATATGCATCTCAGTAAATCTTGGGTTTGTTGTTGCTTTAGACGGCAAATAGAATTGCATCCTTTGCTAGATAAGGTTTTATCATAGATGGTTGTTGAGGGAGCAAGTGCGTCGTAGGTTGCCTGTGAGAAGCGGTGAAGTTTATATTGCTTGAATATAGTTGTTAGTGTTGGTTGTATAGGATCTTAACCTCTCTAGGGTGGACGTTGTGCTCCGTAGTGCTAGCTCAAGGAAGGTTCTATAGGTTGCAAGGTGTTTTTAGCTTGAGTTGTAGACATGAGGGTCAAGAGTTCCTAGTCTTAGTGTTGTGGGTGTTTTGAGGGTATAGAGGTACCCTCGGTGAGTGAGCAATATTACCGGTTGATTGTGGTTTATAACTGCGATAAAGGTAAGGTTGAGTTTGTTGTAAGTGTTCATCGCTTCGTGGCATGGTACTTAATAGACTCTTGTTGGAGACACACTTGTGCCAGAGACCAACTAGGTGTCGATGCCAAGTGCTTTACCAAGATCGTGTCTGCGTGTAAGTAGCTTGTATGGTGGCCTTGGATGTGTTGAGCTGTAGTACAATGGTGGAAGAACGATGACGGGTTTGTGAGATTGGCGACCTTGTTTTGGCCATAGAATGTGAGAGCTTCGTGTGTTGCTTGTCGGAGTAAAAGTACCATTAGAAAAGTAGATAAAGGTCGTGATGATCATGGTTGAGGTCCTAAGGGCGAATCGTGAGAATATTTGCTTGGCTGGTGCACCTGTTGAGCTAGATTTTGTAGGTTTGGAGGATTGCCCAACGGAGTCGATCAAAATTGTTATCAATTAAAACAAACAGTATGGAAGTTATCATAGTAGCGCAGCAAAAATATGAATCAGTAGTTGTGTCAAGGGTAACTGGGTGGTTACTTTGCAAAGAAATGTTTTTAGACGAACCAGTTGGCGATCCTTGAGAACAATCTGATGGCTTTTCATGTTTGATGATTGGGACTGAAGCCAGGGTGAGGAAGAAGATGCTTAGACCTTGCAAGTAAAATGGCTAAGTTTTGGGTTGCTTGTGTGAGTTCCTAGTTGACGGTGGTCTTTGCTCGGAACCAAGTAGTTGTATTGTGAGTGGTTTTCGATTGTGTGAAAGTAAGTTTGGATAAAAAGAAGTTTCAAGTTCCGACTGGATGGGTCAAGTCTGGGGAAAAGAGTTGTCAGTTCAGGATAGATTGATGATAATGACCGATTGTTGGGGTTTTACTTGTCCTTTAGTGGTTTGACCGAATATGGTTCTTGGACATGGTACGTTCTTGACAATGGTTTGTGGATGTGGTGTAGTGTTTTAGACGTAGATAAATCCCAAGTTAGGTTTTGGTTGATGAATTCTAGTAGAAAGGATTGGTTAACCGAGATAGAATCCTTTAGGTGAGTCCTTAAAGTTGATGTTTGAGCAGCGTGGCTCGAGGTTGGTTATGTTGCCATGTTTAATGGTTCATCATAAGTATCGTTGGTTGCTAAAAAAGAGTCGTTGGAAACCTCAAGAGAAGTTTTGAGAGCGAGTGGCTTATGCTATGGTTCTGTTTAAGGTAGATTGAGGGAGAACTCTCCCTAATCAAGGTGATCTTTTTTGAATAATGAAGTGGTTAGATCTGTTTTGGTTACATCTCCCTTTCATTCATCTAAATTTCGAGGACGAAATTTCTTATAGGAGGGGAGAATTATAACGACCCAGATTTCTTGAGTCAACAATGGACGTTGACCCGAGTCTTAGACCGACGTGTTGGGCCGTAATGGGCCTCCAAACGTCGTGGGCTTGCTTGGTGGTTTTGGGCTTGGCTTATGTTGGGCTTAAGGAAGGGTATTATGGTAAAATCATAATTGGGGGAGACAAGGGTTGATGCCTCATTAAGGTGGGCTGCCATCCTTGTAAAAGTGTGAAGTCACCCTTGTCCTCTCTCTCTCTTCATCTTCTTCTTCTAATTTCTACCCCAGCCCAAAGTAAAAGATGGAAACTTGTTGTGGAGGAGTGTGAATCTCGGATTCGCCATCAAGGGAGAGTTTACCAGCATCAAATGATCTTCATTTCGAGCTAGACATCATTGGTTTTGGTGGGAGTTGGGTTTGAAGCTTGGAGCAAGAAAAGAGAGGTGGAAGAAGCTTGGTTGCTGCTTAAGTTCATGAATCTTGCTAAAGGTTAGTACATCTCTGACTCCTACGTTTCATGAGCCTCATAAGATGATTGCCTTGCTTGGTTTTATGTTTATGGGTTGCTTAGTTAGGGTTCTTGAGCTTTAAACCCCTCTAATGGTAAATCACGATTTGGGAGTTGATAATGGGTAAAACTGGTAGAAAATCACCTAATATACTCAAAATAACTTGTAGGAAATATTTGAGACTTATTCATAGGGGTTAAGGGTGGGATTGGTGTAATCCCGAGCTCTAGGTTTCAAAATTTGGGCTTGAGTACTGGTACGAGGTGGTTGCGTACCGGTACTCCTCTACATATTGAGGGACAGTTTGTGAGGGGTGTACCGGTACGCCTCCCTGTGTATCGGTACCTCTCACTCAAATGGAAATCCAGTAGCGCTTAGGCGTATCGGTATGCAAAGGGAGTATCGGTACACACTGTGACATTTCCTAGAAAGGCTTTGAGTACCAGTACAGTACGTATCGTATCGGTACGTCCTTAGGATAAACTCCTTCAAATCTAGTAGGGATACCGGTACCCATTGGGGAGTATCGGTACGCGATGTTGATTGCCTATGAGAGGTTTAGCGTACCAGTACACGAAGGGTAGAGTACCAGTACAGGCTTGGATCGGTACGGGGTAATCCCAGTACCGATGCTGAATACCGATATGGGTTAAGAGCGTATCGGTACGGGTTATGGTCTAACTCTTTCAAACCTAGTTAGGGTATCGATACTCATAGGGGAGTATCGATACTAGGAGGGCAGTACCGATACTCACCTTGGAGTACTGATACTTGCTAGGCAATCTACCAAAAAAAGTTGAGTTCCCGTTCGGCGGTTCTATAATTCATGGTAAAGGATCTGGTAGGTCCCTAAAGGTATAAAACAAACTATAAAACTAAGAAATTGATGTTAGCAACCCGTATGTGGATTAAGGGCTAATGGCTTAGTAACAGTTGGATAAGTTGCTTGGTTTGGTAATCCATAGGGGTCCGTGGTGGATCAGTTATTGCTACGAGGTAGCTTGGGGTCCTTGGTGTGTGCTGAAGGGACGCCCATGTAGGCTGGTTGTCGTGAGTAATGAGATAACTTAACGAGAAACGCGTAAATGAATCCTAACGACAGATATTAAATAGTGTAACAAACAAGTCATGCCTTGGGGCATTGGTAATGGTTGGCTGGATGCCTTTTATCTCTCGGTGAGATATGTTGATGCTCGGGGGAGCATGTGTTATCGTATGTGTCTTGGTTTGGAATCTGGATGTCCTAGAGTCAGTTCAAGGGCACTTAAATAAGATGATGGGTACTCCGGGCTATGTGATCGAGTACATCCGACATGTCTATGGGCTATGTGATCTGGATGCGGTCTGAAACCTATCATTGGCCTATGTGATCAGGATATGGAAATACAACTCGAAGGGCTATGTGATCTCAAGTAACTCGATGCGCTATGTGATCTCGAGTAATCCTGTTCGGCTATGTGATCACAGGGGTAAGCAATGAAAATAATGAACTTATCCCAACCAGGACTGTGACTGGTTGGAGGGTTTGTATGGACTATCGAAAGATAAACAAAGCCACTAGGAAAGATCACTTCCCATTACCCTTTATTGATCAAATGCTTGACCGTCTTGCAGGTAAACCCTTTTATTGTTTTCTTGATGGTTATTCAGGTTACAATCAGATTGCCATAGCACCAGAAGATCAAGAAAAGACAACCTTCACATGCCCATATGGTACTTATGCCTTCCGAAGGATACCGTCCGGATTGTGTAACGCCCCGGCAACCTTCCAAAGATGCATGATGGCACTTTTTTCAGACATGGTCGAAGACTTTCTTGAGATCTTCATGGATGATTTTTCGGTTTTTGGTAATGACTTTGACAGTTGTCTCGGCAATTTAGAGAGGGTGTTAGCAAGATACGAAGAAACGGACTTAGTCCTCAATTGGGAGAAATGCCATTTTATGGTAGATGAAGGAATAGTGCTCGGCCACAAGATTTCATCCAAGGGAATTGAAGTAGACAAAGCCAAGGTGGACGTGATCAAGAGATTACCCCCACCAAGTTCGGTTAAAGGAATTCGAAGTTTTCTCGGACATGCAGGTTTTTACAGGAGGTTCATTCATAATTTTTCCAAAATCACTAAACCCTTGTGTAATCTGCTTGAACAGGATAAAGTCTTCGATTTTGATGATTCTTGCACCCAATCATTCAAAACCCTAAAGAAAAAGCTTGCCTCGGCACCCATTGTCGTTCCACCAGATTGGACGCTACCTTTTGAGCTCATGTGTGATGCAAGTGATTTTGCGGTAGGAGCAGTCCTAGGCCAACGCACAGGTAAGACCTTCCATGTGATATACTACGCTAGTAAAACTCTTAATGGTGCTCAAGTGAATTACACAACAACGGAGAAAGAGTTACTAGCTGCAGTTTTCGCACTTGACAAGTTTCGATCCTATTTAATTGGTACAAAGGTAATTGTTCATACGGATCATTCGGCAATCAAATACTTATTTGCTAAAAAGGATGCTAAACCTCGTTTGATTCGTTGGATATTACTTTTACAAGAATTTGATATTGAAATTAAGGACAGGAAAGGAACAGAAAATCAAGTGGCAGATCACTTATCACGTTTTGAACGCAATAGGGAGGAGGACGCGGATCTAGAGATATGCGATGCATTCCCGGATGAACAAATTCTAGTTGCCTCGGCAACCCTCAACGCCTCGGCAACCCTAGACGCCTCGGCAACCCTTGATGCCTCAGCAACCCTCGACGCCTCGACAACCATGGATGCACACGCTTCGGCAACTCTCAACGCCGCAGCAGTCTTTGACGCACATGCCTCGGCAATCTTGGGAGCAGTCGCCACGGCGGCACATGCCTCGGCAATACCCTGGTACGCGGATTTAGTTAATTTCCTTGTTTGTGGTATTTTTCCTTATGGCATTACTCACCAAGGGAAGAAGCGGTTCCGCCATGATGCTAAGCATTACTTTTGGGACGAGCCTCTTTTGTTTAAACAATGTGCAGATCAGGTTATACGCCGATGTGTCCCTGAAGAAGAGCAACAGAATGTACTCCGACAATGCCATTCTTCACCCTATGGAGGACATTTTGGAGGAACTCGTACCGTGGCCAAAGTCTTGCAATCAGGTTTGTATTGGCCAACATTGTACAAAGATGCCCAAGACTTTTACAAGCAATGTGATCGTTGCCAGAGGACGGGCAATATCTCTAGGCGACATGAGATGCCACTCCAGAACATCATCGAGGTGGAACTGTTCGATGTATGGGGGATCGACTTTATGGGACCTTTCCCATCTTCATTCGGCAACCTCTACATCTTACTTGCCGTCGACTATGTGTCTAAATGGGTAGAGGCAGCTGCAGTTCCCAACAACGATTCCAAGACCGTGCAAAGATTCTTGCAGAAAAACATATTTACACAGTTTGGGATGCCGAGAGCAATTATCAGTGACGAAGGCAAGCATTTTGACAACAGACTAATTGCCAAGATGTTGCAACGCTTCGGCATATCACACAAGATCGCCACGGCATATCACCCACAAACCAACGGGCAAGCAGAAATTTCCAACCGGGAGTTGAAGGGAATACTCGAGAAAGTCGTAAATCCCTCAAGGAAGGATTGGTCATTAAGACTAGATGACGCACTTTGGGCATATCGCACTGCATTCAAAACACCTTTAGGTATGTCCCCCTTCCTACTTGTCTATGGTAAAACATGTCATCTACCGGTGGAAATCGAGCACAAGGCGTATTGGGCAATCAAGACCGTGAATATGGATTGGGAAAGTGCCGGACAAAAGCGTTTGATGGATCTCAATGAGATAGAAGAATTTTGTGCACTCGCCTATAACAATGCATGAATCTACAAGGAGAAAACAAAGCGATGGCACGACAAGAAACTATTGCCACGGCAATTCACGCCAGGGCAACTAGTTCTCCTATTCAATTCTCGGCTAAAACTTTTCCCAGGAAAGCTGAAATCAAGATGGTCGGGACCATTTGAAGTCGTCAAACCATTCTCCCATGGCGCCGTGATAATCAAGTCCATCTCTGACAACCATGAATTCAAAGTTAATGGACAAAGATTGAAGCACTACAATGGTGCCCATGTGGAACGTAATAAGGAAGTGGTCAACTTAGGAGATGCATGAGCATGCTCTCCCTTTTGATATTTTTATTTTTATTTTTATATTTTTTCGATTATTTAATTATTTTATTTTTTTTCCAATTTTTTTTATTTTATTATTTTTCCGATTATTAGTAGTTTTAGGATAGATTTTTTTATTCAAGTTTAAGAATCCTATTACACATCTTTATTTATTTTCTTTATTAGTTTATCTTTAATTTTAATCCTTATTTGATTTGTCTTTGAATTGTAGGAAAAGAAGTTCAAGATAAAGAAGGAATTCTAAACCAAGTAGGAAAACATCTTCAACAAGGAAACTAATGGGCTGAATCTAAGGCTTATATAAAGCCTCCAATTCATCCTAACCAAAACCCCCTTGTCGACAACTTCTACAAAACCCTAAACCCTTTTTCGTTTTCCCCTAATCCCACCCACCTATCTTTTCTATAAAGCCCATCACCCTTAACCTATTCCTACTTTCTATCTTGCAACTTTTTAGTTTCTTTTCTTTGTTTTTACTCACAACCAAGATCATCCATGGCATCCAAGATTAAACTTTTAGTTCATCCAAGTTCCTCCAAAGAACCAAGATACAAGAAGTTTGCTACACCGGTGGTTCAAGAAAGATTTCAATCCAAGTTTGAAAGCGGAAGATTCATGAAGAACAAGGCTTTGAATACTCCAACTCTCATCAAGATTTGGCCTTGAACCATTCATCTTCAAGAGGATTGCACATCAAAAGTGGCAAATCTTTTGCCATCAACCGGAACCGGGTAACATCTCATGGGTAAGAGAATTCTATGCTCACTCACCTAACCCGGATAATCCTTATGTTTTTGTTCGTGACAAGGCCATACTTATAAGTCCCGAAAGCATCAACACCTTTTACGGACTTTACATTAAGAAGGACGAGCATCAAGCCTTCGTTGACCAAATCAATCCCAAGCAACTCGACAAGGTGCTTCAAGAACTCACTCAACCGGGAACTCATTGGAACGACGGTAAATACAAGGGCACGGTAAATCGCCTTCGGCTTAAACCCGAGGCAAAACTATGGAATAAGTTTGTTAAAACTTCTTTAATGCCCTCCACACACAATACTACCGTTGATATACCACGTCTTTTGCTCATACATTCTATTTTGCATAATCGCATCATTAACATTGGAAAAATTATTTGTGATGAGATTTTTGTATGCAGCTCAAAAGATAAGGGTTCTCTTTTCTTCCCTTGCTTAATTTCTAATCTTTGCAAAGAGATGCATGTCCCGAGTGAGTCCACCGATGAAAAGGCCCTACCCAATTCCGGTTGAAATCAAGCACTAATCCGAAAACTAATGTGAGAGGCACCGGGAGATTCTTCAAGGCCTCCAATTGCCACGGCAACTCCTGCCGCCACGGCAATCCCTAATGCCCAAGCACCTAACGCCAGGGCAACTCGGCCACCAACCCTGGGACACTTTGAAGCACTTTTGCACCCATTGGCAAGCCGCCTAAGGCAAATTGAAGATCGGCAACTAATGTTCATGCGGTACATGAAGGAGCACAACAATGCCATCACCCAATTCATCCTAGAAAAGTACCCGGACAATCGCGTGTCGTTCCCAATCTTTCCCGCCGAGATCCTTACCCCGGCAACCAATGAAGCAGTCGCCACGGCAACCTACATCGTGCACGCACAAGCTGACGCCACGGCAATCAACCCTGAAGATGCCACGGCAACCAAAGCTAAAAACATCCCGGCAACCACTGCAAAAGCCAAAGGTAAAGCACCTATGCCCGAATCAACTCCTACGGAATCATTTTCTGATTTTTCAGATTCGGACGAGTCCTCCATTGAACCAACAAAGACCACACCAATTGAATCCTCCAAGCGAAAAGCCAATGACATTGATGAAGAGGACGATGAGGACAACCCCGTACGAGGATCGATTCCACCACCGGCAACAAGAAAACAACCATCGCGTTCAAGCAAGAAAATCAAGACACCGACCAAAAGGAAACTAATCATCTACGATGACGAACTCTCGGAGTAAGTCCTCGTATGCATTTTTTTATTTTTTTTATTTCTATTTTTCGTTATTTTTATGCATGCATTGAGGACAATGCCTCACTCGAGTTTGGGGGGGATTGTTATTAGTAGTTACCATGTTTAGTTACATTCATCTTAAATATTACATTTAGGATACATAAATTGCTTTCCATGCCTTTAATTGGAACAAGAATTGCTTAGATTTGATGAATATCCGATGATGACTTTGCCAATGCACTTAATTGATAGAATTTTTATTCTATGATAACCATGGAAAAACTTAGAATTTTACTATGATGCTAAATTTGATGAAACACTGTTGTGGTTTGATTGATTTAAGGAATTCTAGTGA
This sequence comes from Hibiscus mutabilis, assembly GCA_019671005.1. Lineage (NCBI taxonomy): Eukaryota > Viridiplantae > Streptophyta > Magnoliopsida > Malvales > Malvaceae > Hibiscus > Hibiscus mutabilis. Next base: position 19,486,339 of record CM033728.1, on the reverse strand, counting down.
ACTTAGGTTGATAATTAACAAATTGGGGGATTAGAATAAAAACTGGATGAATGCTAGAGGTACCCGAAATTGGCTCTAGCATGTGCTAAAAAAATTGATCACTAGAGGTGCCCGAAACTGGCTCTAGGATGTGTTAAAAAAATTAACTAGAGGTGCCCGAAACCGGCTCTAGTTGATTAAATTAACTTAAGAAAACTAAAAACAAAACACTAGAGGTGCCCAACACTGGCTCTAGTTAAAACATGTTAAAAGGAACCCAATGAAGTAATTTGAAAACCTCTTGTTTGCATAGAATCCGAAAAATCAACTTGCACACAACTCCGCACACACTCACAAGCATTATAGTTTGATTCCGAGTAACTCCTAAGTTTTCCGAAAAATAAAAAGCCAATCATACTTTGTGCCCCGGTTCAGAGAATTGAAATCAAGTTCAAAGTTAAGTTTGTGAAAATTGAAGTCTTGGCAGGTAATTATGAGTTTGCATTACTTGAGGACAAGCAATAGTTCGAGTTTGGGGGTGTGATAAGTGTTCAAAAGTACTAATTTTCTTACCCTTTTTACTCATATTATTGTTAGACTTAGGCTCATATTAGTTGCATAATTAGCTATTCATGCACTAGTCCATGTTTCCTTCCATCGTTGAGCTTGATTACATAACTTGGTAGTTTTTATGGAAAAGATGCTGCTTTGGTGTGCTTTGTGTGTGTATGTGCAGGATCACTTGCCAAAGCAATGTCGAGCTAGTTGCCAGGGCAATGCATGAAGGATATGCCGAGCTAGTTGCCAGGGCAATGCATGAAGGAGACGCCGAGCCAGTTGCCATGGCAATTGTCGACAAAGAGAAAATGCAATAGGGATGTCGATATTAATGACTATACAAGCCCAAGATGACGTGGAGCAAAGCCCAAACCCAAAGGAATTTGATTTCCAAGCAGAGATTAAAGAAGAATTAAATTCCAAGAAGATAGGAGAAGTTCTAGTAGGAATACAATTATAATAAAGAATTATATTCTTTAAAGATAATTTAATTCCAACTCAAACTCCTCCTCAAAGAAGGACTTTGGCCTAGCCCTATAAATAGCAAGGAGATTTCGACAAGATGCATGGAGAGAGCATTAGGGGAATTTTCGACAAGTCCAAGGGAGAAAGCAAGGGGAATTTTCGACAAGCATCTAGGGCAAGGGATTTTCGACAAGCTTCATCTTTTCTTCCTTGTTCGATTGGGTTCATGCTAGGGATTGTTTATCTTGTGTTTCTTTGGAACCTAGCCATAAACTAAATCTACTTGGCTATGGTTATTGTGTTTTGTGGTTGTGAGAAACTATTGGTTTTTGTTTAGGTAATAAGAGTTTGCACTTTTCTATTTCAAGGTTTATTCATTCTTGGTTCTTATTCTTGTTTGCGAGTGAATTAGGAGAGGATCTCGTGATTTCATCTATTTATCTAATATCGGGAGAGTTAGATTCAAGAAACGAATGAATATGATCTTTATTCAATCTAATGATGGTGAAGATTAATCCGGCTTAGGAATAAGTTAAGGATTTCAACGGCTAAGAGGAGCACAAGATTGGTTGTTGTTCACCCTAGATTCACGCAGGGATGTATTATCAAGGCATGCACAAGTAGCTAGAGTTTCGACTTAGGGATAAGAAGAAACCATTGAAGAACGCTCTGCCGAACCTTGAAGGTTGCTGCCCAGACGCCCAAGTAGTTGCCCAACTAGTTGCCCAGGCAACCATCGATTAGTTGCTAAGGCAACCCCGTTGTGCAAGTTGCCACGGCAACTGAGTTGCCCGTGCATTCTTTTACCAAAACAATCCAATCGGCTATCACACCTCAACTCACGATAACCTGGCCTGTCTGTCTCTCATTTGAATTCATCTTTTCTTTTACTTTATTGCTTTCTAGATTAGTCATTAGTTAAACTCCTATAATCCTTCACTTGTGTTTTTACTTTTTACAGTGCAAGAGACTAGATCCTTGAAGTGGCACCAATCCCTGTGGAGATGATATCTTTTATACTATAACTTGCGACGTGTATACTTGCACATTTGCGTAGCACTTATTACGCGCAACATGATCAGGGTAGGGTTGTTACTCGATGGGCTATGTGATCTCGGGTATGGGTTGTATTGCCCTTGGGCTTTGTGATCAGGGTATGAGATGTAACTCGATGGGCTTTGTGATCTCGGGTATAGGCTAGATAACCCTTGGACTATGTGATCAAGTTATGGGACGTAATTCAGTGATCGGTGGGACCTCGTGTACGGTAAGCCTGGGATGGCTTGGTAGACTTCTTACATAATAGTGGTATCTTGAGACAGTGGTAAGCTCTAGCTAGGATAAGCTAGAAGATGATCCTTAGATGTGGAGAATCCTTTCTATGCACTCTTGAATATATTATCATGCATGCTTGTTTTATGATATTCATGAATTGCGGTAGAGTAGAAATGTACCACTGAGCTTTGTTAGCTCAGCATGCGGAATTGTGGTTTCTTCCGTGCGTAGGTTGACAGGTTGCGCTTAGAGGAGCACATCGAGGAGTATTTCCCAACACCGAGCCAGTTTCAGAGTACAGTACTTGATGTTTAGTTTGGACTGATTGTATTCATAGGGCCTTACCACAGTCAAGTCTATAATTTATTTTGATTTACTGTTACCTGGTCAAACGGTGTATCTTAAATTGGAATATATATTTTGGAAACCTTTTAATCTTATTATCTACGTGGATTTTATGGAAATTGATGGTTTTGAGAAAGGTTAACTTGTGGTTTTAAATGAGAAATTTTGATGGGTCGGTTTTAGGTGACTTGTAAGTGACGCTTCGGATCCGAGACGGGTTCGGGGTGTTACAACTATAGTGTTTAAAGTACACTTAGTGTATATGGTTAGCACAGCCATAAAATGTGCGGCATATTCGGTTATCCGGGATAGCACTATAATGTTAGTATTTGAAACTTAGTGTATGGTTAGCACAGCCTTATAAATGTGCGGGAGAACTTTGGTGCATATTTGACTCGCGTACCCAGGGTCCTCAAGGTTTATTTTGGGCTATAAATAAAGGGATAATAAATGGTAACAGGTTAGGGAGTATATGAACTCTCGGGACATATGGCAAGTATATCGGTAAGGAAATTTATATACGGTTTATATTATGTTGATATATGATGGTAATACTTATCTAGTGACCATGATGCATTTAAGCATATAAGGCATATTATGATAAACGGGCAAGCGTGAAAATCTTATGACATTGGTATATAGTAAATAATTACTAATAAAATGTGAAAGTGGATGCATTGGCATATATCATGCTATATAAATGTAGCCATGAAGTTAAATAAAGTTTAAATAATTGTTATTACTTCCTTTACCCCCTCACTAAGTTCGTACTTAGCGTGTGTTTGATTGTACACACGTAGGTAAATCAAGATGAGAGTGAGAAGAGCATTGCATCAATATTGAAAAGCTCAACATGTAATTACAGTAATGACATCCTAATTAAGGTTTGGTTATTTTAGTGGCATGTATGCTTGCTAAACTTATTCAAGTTGGGATTGGCCTTTAAAGTTGTTATGAGTTTCAAGATAATTGGCGGTTCTGGAAAGATTCAAGGTTAAGAATAATCTTTGATGATGGGTTGCTTGCTAACATAATTGATTTACGATTAAAACTCGATTAGATAATTTATGTCGATTTTAAATAAAGTTAAGCGTGCTTGAGCTAGAGAAATTTTAGGATGGGTGACCATGGAGAAGATCTCTGAAAATTTTAAATTGCCCTGATCTTTGAATAAAGAAGTCATAACATTTCTGACTCGTATTGTAATACCCTAAAATTTACTAAGTTTATTAAGGGTCATTTAGTACTGAGATAATAGCTTAAAAGCTAACTTAGTGACTAAAATGACAGAAATGCAAAAGTTAGGATTTCTTTAATTATGGGTTTTAGAAAGGAAATTTCTAAGGTTTAAAAGTCTCATGTGATAGATAGTGAATTGAATAAGGTATTCTTAAAGTTTGGTTGAATTCCAAGGAAAATTGGAATGGGAATTGAAGTTTAAAAAGTTAGTGACTAAAATGTAAATTTTGAAAATTTTATGGCTAAAGTATAAACTTTGGAAAAGTTTGGGGACTAAAGTTGTAATTCCCTAAAAGTTAAGGGTTTTATTTCATAAATAAATAGATCACCTAAGGGTGTGAATCGAATGTGGAATTATTGTTTTGATATGATACTTCGATTATTGGGAAAATTGCAGTTAAAGTTTAAGTGGAATTCGGATACCCGGATCAAACTGGAAAATTTTGAAATTTTTCCGTATGATAGAGAAAGGTTATAAAAGTCATTTCCAAGTGTTGGAAATATTTTTAGTTTGATTCAAGATGAATCCTACAGTTTATTTTTGAGTAAAGGATTATTTATCAATATATTGGATCGAATGGAAATTTTGGAGACTAATCCAAAAGCTATGGAAAAGTCATAAAATGTTATTTTATGAATATTTTATTATGGGTGGTTTAATTCTAACTAGATTTAGTTAGATCTTAATGGAATGGCAATTTGGAAACAAACTAGTAAATAAAGACTAGTTGGAAGGCAAATTAGTCATTTGGCCTCAATGGCAATTTTAAAATATTTAAAAAGTTATAAGGGCAATTTTGGAAAGAGGAAATTTAAGATTAAATCTTGGCCCTTGATTGATTATAAAATCAATCTCAACCATTAGATAAAAGGGCAACTTGTAATTTCACTATTAAATGAATTTAATATTCATTTAATAGATATATGTGTACAATAATGATAAAAAGATGAAAAAAAATGTTAATCTTTTCCAGCAAAAAATGTGAGGGCTAGGGAAAGAAAGAGAAATTTTTTCCAAGCTCGATTCAAGCCCCAAAACTCTATTTTTCAGGTAATCTTTTCAACTACAAAGTTGTTTTACTCTTCAAGCTCTATCTTTTGATATCAATAATTCATGGAATCCATGCTTGATTGATGAGAATTTACATGAGAAATAAATTAGGTTTTATGGATCAAATTGGGGCTTTTGAGATTTTATTATTTCATGATTGAATTCCAGTTGAAATCAAGCTAGTATGATGTTAAAATCATGATATTGAGTTGGGATTTAAGTTTTACATGTTTTGATTATTATGAAGATGATTAGGGTTATTGATTCAAGTTTAATTTAGGGTTTGTGATGTTGAAATAATGATCTAGTAAGCTTGAATTGTTGTTTGGAAGCAAAACCCTAAGTTAAATTGTGTAGGGACCATTTCGGTAAATTGGAAAGTTGAAGGACCAAATCTGAATTTTTAGAATTTGGGGTGTATTTATGTTATTAATGATGTTAGAGATAAGAAAATGAAAAATTAGAAAAGGACCAAATATGAAATAATGCTAAATTGATGTTGAATTTAATTAGTGACTATTTTGACAAATTGTTAAAGTTAAGTGACCAATTCAGAAATGAGGATTTAGAGAAGGACTAAATATGATTTAGTTGAAATAATATAATTCAAGTAGTAATGTTGATTTGAGGACTAATTTGCAAAGTTAAGAAGCTTGAATCCTTATCTTTGCATTTTTAGTGACTATTTCGGAAAGAACGAAAAAATAGAGGGAATTATTTTTGAATAATTATTTGATGCAAAAAGTGATACATTGGTGGTTTGAATCAAGTAAGGGGACCAAATTGACAAATAGCAAAGTAAGGAGAAATTAGAATAAAGTTTGAAGTTATTTATGGAAGTTGTGTAGGAAAACTGAATTTGGCAGTAAGTTTGAAAATTTACCATAAATTCTACAAAAATGGTTAGAAGGTGAATTTTATACCGATGTAAATATTTGTTCGTCTAGTTTTTCCTCCAACAAACGGAAACTGATTTCGAGTTCCGAGTAAAAAGATATGAATTTTTAAGTGGTGAAAGGTAAAAAAATAGTATGGCAGTCTATTCCGAAATTAGCACTGGAAATTGACTTTGAAAATTCGCCATAAATCGTACAAGTTGAATTTGGGCTATTAATTTATATGGTTGAAAAGATTATTGAATCTAGTTTCTTTTAGAACAAACATAATCGAATTCCAAGTTGTAGATTATTTTATAGAAATATTTCTTTGAAGGTAGTGCAATCTGCCAGAAAATAAGAATTGATACACTTTGTATCTAAGGTTGAATAGTAAGCTTGAAAGGAGTTAATGGAAGTTAAAATTGGTCACTAAGGACCATAATGAGTTTTTGAACAATACAAGGAAGAAGAGAAAATGTTTGGAGATTTTGTATTCGAATGATTATTTTGGACAATAAGCCTCAGATATTGTTAGATTGGGATCTAACAAATATTTTACTTATTTGAATTATGAAGTTAAGTTCGAATCAAGGGAGGTTCGAGGTACAATGAAGGAAAGGGTCAAAGATGACTTAGTGAGGTATACTAATAAATGGCCCAGGTGAGTGCATTCTTACTTATTTTATTATAAAGACTTGCGATAAATCGATCTTGAGTGTTAAAATAAATAAATATTTTTGAACCGTAAATGATATATTTTCAATGATTTTTGAAATGAATTATGAATTAATTTTGGGTATGAACTGCCCAATACACTTTTATATGATATTGTGATATGTTGATATCTATTGAAATTTTAAATAAGTGAAGAATACATGATAGTGATTATTAAAAGCCCATTGTAAGCATTTTGAGATTCTTGGTATAATTGGCATGCCAATAAGGTGGAGTATAGTGATACAGTGACGCTGTGTTCTACAGCTATGACCTAGTGATACAGTGATGTTGTATAAGTGTACAACAGTTATAAAGTGAAACAGTGATGATGTGTTCTACAGCTATAACCTAGTGATACAGTGATGTATAAGTGTACAACAGTTATAAAGTGAAACAGTGATGTTGTGTTCTACAGCTATGACCTAGTGATACAGTGATGCTGTTAAATTACAGCAGTGGTATAGTGATACAGTGATTTATTGTGGCACAACATATTAGTTGATGCCGCACATGTGCATACTCAATAGTGACTCGCATACCATGCATCCTCAATTACCTTACATTGGGCTATGATTCAAGTGATAGTGAAAAGTGCAAATGAAGTGATTTAAGTGTAAATGAACTATTCATCGAACAGTGGTTTTAGTATGAACTTACTTATTTATGTGTGCGTATGAAATGTGATTCTTACAAGTTTCCTAGAGAAAGAACGACTTGATAAGTTAGTGTTTACTATTCTGTATTTCTAAATGATATATATAATATTTCCAATATTATTGTTAGATTAATTATTGAAAAGTTTATTTAATATTATAGTTGCCTCACTAAGTAAATACTTAGCGTGTAACTGTTTTACACGTAGGAAAGAAGAAATGGTTGGAGTAAGGAGCATAAATGGACATCATCAAGCAATAACAGGTACATCAGTATCAGTAAGATATCTTTTGACACTGTTTGATATTTACTAGTTGGCATGTATACTAAAAGGATATGCCTGCTCTGATAGAATTTGCACTTTATTTGGTATTAGGATGAATTTTAAATCATGCCGTTTTTAGGCAATTTTACTAATTATATAAAGACAATTAAATTGATAAGTTGTTGCCTGAAAATAAACTCGATTTGATGATGAAAATATTATGTTTAAACTTTACGTGATTAACTAGATTTGTAAATAAAAATTAAATATATTGTAACATTTTTAAAGAAACAAAATTTTACCGAATAACAAATGTAGAGGGTTCTACGAATTTCTTGTGATACCTCTGACTCGTATTCAGTGATGGATACGAGAAAAGGGTGTTACACGTATTCGGTGTACGGATATGGGAAGGGGGTGTTACATTTATTGGTTAAATTTTAAATTACGCTAATCTATGGTTTTAAAATGGAATTTTTGTTGGGTTAAATTTTTGGTGACTCGAATATGGTACTTCATATTTGGATCAGGATCAGGGTATTGTAGATTTTTCACGGTAGATCTTATGGTATTGTTGCTCCAAGAGTTTGATGTTATCTTAGGGATGGATTGGTTGTTTGAGCACGATGTGAGTTTGAGATGTAGAACGAAGTGCCTTAAGCTTCAAGGTTCAGAATGGCTAGATTGGTTATAAAGAGTGAAAAGAATCATTACCTACCCAACGTAGTGTTGGCTATGGCGGCACAAAAGATGATACAACAAGTGTTGAGGCCTTTTTGGCTCATGTGGTTGATACAAGTGTTGAGAGTTTGATGTTAAAGAACCTTCAAACAGTAAGAGAGTTTGCTGACGTATTTCTAGATGAATTGCTAGGTCTATCCCAGATCGTGAGTTAGAGTTTCAGATTGAGGTAATACCGGGGATAGCACCGGTGTCCATTGCTCCTTATCGCATGGCTCCAATAGAATTGAGAGAGTTAAAAAATCAGATTCAAAAGTTGTTGGAGAAAGGATTCATCCAACCAAGCATCTCTTCTTGGGGTGCTCTGGTCTTGTTTGTCAAGAAGAAGAATGGTTCGATGAGGATGTACATTGATTATCGTCAGCTCAACAAGGTGATGGTAAAAAAATTGTTATCCTCTACCAAGGATAGTAACATGTTTGATCAGTTGAGAGGTGTCTGCGTGTTTTCAAAGATCAACTTGAGGTCAAAATATTATCAGTTGAAAGTCAAGGATGAAGATGTCCGAAAGACCACTTTTCGGACGCGGTATAACCACTATGAGTTCTTGGTTATGCCTTTTGGATTTACCAATGCACTTGCAGCTTTTACGGATTTGATGAAATAGATTTTTCAGCCCTACCTAAATCAGTTTGTTGTGGTCTTTATAGACGATATCTTGGTATACCTGAGTTCGAAGGAGGAACATGATTATCACCTTCATATTGTCCTCTAAATCTTGAGAGATACAACTTTATGCCGTGTTTAGTAAGTGCGAGTTTTGGCTTTCTAAGGTGGCATTTTTGGGCCATATTGTTGCGGCAGATGGGATCCGCGTTTAAATTTTTATTTTTTTCGTTTAAAATAATGCCATGAATGGCTTGAGAACTTCTGTCGGAAAATGTTATTTTATTCGTTTAAAATAATTTGTGGCTGTTTTGCGAATATGTGAAGTTTGTTTGTTGACTTCTAAGTAAGAGTTGCTTGGTTTGTTTGACGTATTTTGTAACTGCTTTTTATTGGTTACATGTGCTGTATAGGAATTTATGGGGTTAATTACTGGTTTGTATCCAGTAGTTGGTCATATTAAAATTGCCATGTTTTTTTTTCTTTATTTTAAAATAGATGGCATTAACAAGTGCACTTGTTCTTCTTTCTATTTAGTTATATGTTTATTACTCATAGAAAGGCTATAATCTTGGGGAATTTTGTAGGTTGAGGGTCAAACAGAAGAAGTTATTTTTGATCACTTGCATTCAACTGCTTTCCAATACACCCCTCTTGGCAGAACGATTTTGGGACCTGCTGATAATATTAGGACAATAGCCATAGGGGATCTGGAGAAATATATTCAGACACTACACTGCTCCGAGAATGGTATGCACGTCCTTAAAACCAACGAATCTATCGTGTATCTGTTGAACTGTTCCAATTATTTCTTTGCGTATGTGCAAGAGTTGTTGGTAGCTTCTTATAAATATGTGTTATTTGGCAACTTTTACAGGTCATTGCCGCATCTGGAGCTGTTAAGCATGAGGAAGTTCAAGTAAAGAAGCTGTTTACCAAGTTATCATCTGATCCAACCACTGCTTCTCAGCTAGTTGTGAAAGAACCAGACGCTTTTACTGGTTCTGAGGTGGGGTGCCATTACTTAAGTAACTTTTGAAACTTTTTTTTTCAGTAATGGCATTCAATGTGTTATGCCCTTCTAAGATTTTATTGTTCAACTTTGAAAAATCAGGTGAGAATAATCAATGATGACGTTCCTCTACCACAATTTGCAGTTGACTTTGAGGGTGCATCTTGGACAGATCCAGACTCCATCGCTCTAATGGTTATGCAGGCAATGTTGGGTTCATGGAGCAAAAATGTTGGCGGTGGTAAGCGCATGGGGTGAGTTTTCTCCTTAATTGAATCACATTTTAAACTGGACAAGTGCTTCTCGGCTGTCTCATGAGTCATGATGGCGTTCAACACTAACTATAAAGATACTGGTCTTTTCGGTGTCTATACTATTTCTAAGGTGATATTCCCTGCCTATATGTATAAGTTTTTGTATAATACATTTAAACATGTATATATCAATTTTTTAGTTCTACATTTGGCATAAACATTATATTTGCCCCCACCCCCACCTTAAATTAGGTTAAACAATTTGATTTGCATGTGTGAACAAGGGTTAGGGGCTATATGCTGTTCTATTTTATTACTTTTTTCTTTTCATATTATTCTACCTTTTATTATGAATGAAAATTAAGTTTTATGTTCTGTTTTCAGCCAGATTGTTTGGATGATTTGGCTTATGCTATCATGTATGAGATAAGCAAGCTAGCTGACTCGTCGCGTTTCAGAAGCTGATGTCATTCGTGATTGTAATCAGGTATAGCTAAAAGTGCCTGCTTTTTTTCATGTTTGATAGTTATTAATTTTTGTATTTAACGTTTTGTGCTTTTTTAAGAGCTTCTATGCCAATAGGACAAAACCAGTTGCCAGTAGGTGATTTTGCATTCTGCATCAAAAAATGTGTATATAATGCACCTACAAGTGTAGATTTCTTTTAAAGACCTTAGTATTTGTCGTGTAGATTTTGTTTGAAGAAGTCTATTATTATTATGAAAGTCGTTAATTTTTTGGTGCAATTTTAAAGGAACTATACCCTTTCAATGGAAATAAATGCAAAAAGAAGAAAAATGTACTTCCTGCCCATAGTTAGAATATAACCATGATGCCTGCTGTAGGTAGTCCTTTTATTCTCTCATAATACTTATAATCCACTTTCACTCTTTTAACTCATTCTTGCATGTTAACATCACATAAATCTGTGTATGGTACCAAGGCTGTGCCCTTGAATAATGAATGTATTGTTGCATCTGTAATTTACTTGTGAAGATATATTCCATGTGCTTAACTACTTTTTTCCCCTCAGTTAAAGTCATCCTTGATGCTTCACATAGATGGAACTAGTCCTGTAGCTGAAGATATTGGACGCCAGGTATAATTTTTTTCTGCAGTGAAGAGTTTTTAACAATGTTAAAAAAACGGACTGGAAGTCGAATTGGACAGACCTCCAAATTTGGTTGAATTGGTTGAACCAGTTGGTTTCATCAAAACTCCTTTTGCAATTGACCGTGTTCTGCAACATATACACCAGATAGTAGCTTTGCTGAGCTGTTTTTGCAAGAGAAAAAATTACTATCATTTATTACTCATTTGAGTTGCTTGTTTGTGGTTTATCTCCCTGTAACACCCCTTCTCCTATCCGTACACCGGATACGAGTCGGAAATGTTATGACTTCTTTATTCAAAGAGCAGGGTAATTTAAAATTTTCAGAGATCTTCTCCATGGTCACCCATCCTAAAATTTCTCTAGCCCAAGCATGCTTAACTTTATTTAAAATCGACATAAATTATTTATTCGAGTTCCAATCGTAAATCAATTATCTTAGCAAGCAACTCATCATCAATGATTATTCTTAACCTTGAATCTTTCCAGAATCGCCAATATCTTGAAACCCATAAAAACTTTAAGGGCCAATCCCAACTCGGATAAGTTTAGCAAGTACACATGCCACTATAATAACCAAACCTTAATTTGGATGTCATTACAGTGATTACCTGTTGAGCTTTCCAATATTGATGCAATGCTCTTCTCGCTCTCATCTTGATTTACCTACGTGTGTACAATCAAACACACGCTAAGTACGAACTTAGTGAGGCAATAAGAGAAGTAATAACAATTATTTAAACTTTATTCAACTTTATGGCTCCATTTATATAGCATGATATATGCTAATGCATCAACTTTCACATTGCATTAGTAATTATTTACTATATGTCAATGTCATAAGTTTTTCATGCTTGTCCATTTGTCGTAATATGCCTTATATGCATAAATGCATCATGATCACTAGATAAGTATACTATCATATTATTCATATATCAACATAATATAAACCAGATATAAATTTCCTTACCGATATGCTTGTCATATGCCCCGAGAGTTCGTATGCTCTCTAACCTATTTACCATTTATTATCCCTTTATTTATAGCCCAAAAATAAGCCTTAAGGACTCTAGGTACGCGAGTCAAATATGCAACAAAGTGTTTCCCGCACATTTATAAGGTTGTGCTTACCATAATACCCGCACATTTATAAGGTTGTGCTTACCATACACTAAGTGTCAAATACTAACACTATAGTGCTATCCCGGATAACCGAATATGCCGCACATTTTATGGCTGTGCTGACCATATACACTAGTGGTACTTTAAACACTATAGTGCGATCCCGAATTCCCGATTATGCAGCATGCTGCTGGACTCTATGGCATGCCAACTATACCCTGTCCCTCAATGACTTATTTGGGCATAATTCTTGTATTTATTTCCTCCATGACAATATATATCAACATAATTTAACATTACGCAGTTCATACCCGAATTAACATTCATAATATCACATCATATATAACTAGTGATCCGTGCATTTGTGTTCCACCTTTGACATATTTAAAATATGTCAAATATATAATCAATAACATAAATATCATGCCAATATATAAACCAGGTAGACTTATCGCAAGTCTTCCAATGATGTATAAAATAGCCATGTATCATGTGATGTATGCATTGCACTCACCTAGGCCATTTATTAGCATGTCTCACTAAATTCTACTCGATCCTTTCCTTTATAGAACCTCGAACTTTCTTTGATTCGACCTTGACTTCATTATTCACATGAATAAGATAAAATATTTGTTAGATTCAAATCTAACAATACCTTAACCATGTTGTCTAATATAATTATTCGAATATAAAATTTCAAATTATTTTTCCTTTCTTCCTTGTACTGTTCAAAAACTCATTATGCTCCTGTGTGACCAATTTGTACTTCCAATAATTCTTCCGAGCTTGCTATCAAACATTTAGATACAAAATGTTTCAAATTCCATTTTCTGACAGCTTGCACTACCTTCAAATATTTACTTATACCAGGCAGAATACATACCGGATCTTAACTTCCTTTATACTGGAAAAACTAGATTTGATAAAGGTTCTAATGGTATAAGCCACGTAAATTAATAAAATCTATAAAATTTATGAAAATTCTTCAAACTCCCGTCACAGTGCTTTTTTGACCGAAATTGCTTTGTAAATTTTCTGACCTTCATTCGATTAAAAATTCATATCTTTTAACTCGAAACTCAAAATCAGTTTTTGTTTGTTGGAAATGAAACTAGACGAACACATCTTTACAACGATATAAAATTCATCATCTTACCATTATGTAGAATTTATGGTGAATTTTTAAAGTCACTGCCAAAATTTAATCTTCTTCATAGCTTTCCATAATAAACTTCTAATTTATACTAACTTCTCCTTATTTTTCTACTTGTCAATTTAGTCCTATCGCTTGCTTCAAACCACCAATTCATCATCTTCTTCATCAAATAGTTATTCAAAATAATTCCCTCTAATTTTCTTTCTTTGCCAAAATTGTCACTAAAATGCAAAGGTAAGGATTCAAACTTCTTAACTTTGTAATTTAGTCCTCAAATCAACATTACTACCTTAATTCTATTATTTTAATTAAAAAGAGATTTAATCCCCATCCAATAATTCATTTTCTATTTGGTCACTTGATTTTGACAAATTGTCAAAATGGTCACTAATTCGATTCAACATCGGTTTAGCATTCTAACATCAATTTCACATCTTCAACATCATTAATTACATAATACACCCCAATTTCATAAAATTCATATTCGGTCCCTTAACTTTGAAGCTTGCCGAATTGGTCCTTATATATTTAACTTAGGGTTTTACTTTCAAACAACAAATCAAGCTTACTAGATCATTAATTCAACATCACAAAACCCTAAGTTAGACTTAAATCCATAAACCTTAATCTTCTCCATACAAACCAAAATATGTAGAGTTTAAATCCTAACTCAATAACATGATTTTAACATCATATAAGCTTGATTCCAACTTGAATTCAACCATGGAGTCATAAAATCATAAAAGCCCCAATTTTGCCCATAAACCCTAATTTCTTATACATATCAAATCTCATCAACCAAGCAAGTATTCTACAAATTATTTACATCAAAAGATAGAGCTTGAAGAGTATAACAACTTTGTAGTTCGGAAGATTACCTTAAAACCGAGATCCGGGGCTTAAATCGAGCTTGGAAATTTCCCTCTTCTTTCTCCTCTTTCTCCATGGTTTATGGCTGGAAAATATGAACATTTGTTCATCTTTTTACTATTAATTTACACTTGTAACTATTAAATGAATTTTAAATTCATTTAATAGTGAAATTACCAATTTATCAATTAAATCCAATGGCCAATTTAATCTCATCCAAAATCAAGGGCCAAGATTAAATCCATGTATATTTCATCTTCCAAAAACGTCCTCAATATTTCAAAAATATTTCAAAATTTCCATCGTTGCCAAATGACCAAATTGCCCTCCAACTAGTCTTTTTTACTAGTTTGTTTCAAAATTGCCATTCCATTAGAATCTAACTAAATTAGTTCCTTCTCAACCGGCCACTATTCCATAAATATCATTTTATTATTTTCCATGGCTTATGGAGCAGCCTCTGAAATTTCAATTCAATCTGATTTCCCTACATTCACAAAATACTTCTACTACGATTTTACCTTTACCGAGATATCATATCTATTCTGAAAATTCTATATTTCCATAATGTTCCTCATATCATCATCCTTCATCCAATGACCTAGATTTAATCTTGAGTTAGTAGTTTACCAACTTTTCCCTTGTGATTTTCTTAAATTACGATCTTGCCATTTTTCATCCAACGGCTCATATTTAGTATGGAAAATCAACTTAAATCCAAGGGTTCATATTCTTCCAACACAAAGAAAATATCTTAGACATGTAAAATGACATAATCAACATTGGCTTATCATCCTTCAAAATATCCTAGATATTCGATTTGATCCGATTATCCGAATATTTTTCTGAACTTTATTGCTTTATAACCATTAATACAAACTTCGTACGAAAAATCCGAGTATCACGAAAACGTCATTCTTGGGGGTAAATTATTCATCTACGATGTTAAAATACACAACTTTTGAAAATTACACTTTGCTCCCTGAACTTTTACAAAGTTTACACTTTAACCCCTAAACTTTCAAAATTTACATTTTGGTCAGTAACCAAAATTTTGGGATATTACAATTCTCCCCCTTAAGAAAATTCTTCCTCGAATTTTCAACACATACCTGGTTCAAAAATTGAGGAAATTGTTTTCTCAAATCTTTTTCTCTTTCCCAAATCGCTTTTTCGACTTCATGATTTCGCCAAAGAACCTTAACAAGAGAGACCATCTTATTCCTTAATCCTTTGACTTCATGTGCCAAAATATTTACCAATTCTTCCTCATAAATCAAATTCAGTTGAATCTCTATTCTCTCCAAGGTAGTTATATATATAAAGGATCTGATCGATACTTCTTGAGCATCGATACATGAAATATATTGTGAATCTTGTCCATTTCCGGAGGTAAGGTTAACTAATAAACTACCGGAACAACCCTTTTTCACACTCTTATATGACCCAAAGAATCTCGAACTTAGCTTCCCTTTTTGGTCCAAACCATAACACATTCTTCCAAGGTGAAAATTTTAAAGGAATATTTTATCCTTCACTTCATATAAATATCTTTTCTTTCAAGATCAACAGATAATATCCACCATTCTAAAGCAATTCTAAATTACTTCGAACCATACATACTTGATTCTTCACATCTTGAACTGAATCAAATTAGATTCAATCACCTCTTAGTCCTCTTTTCATCATCCTCGGGAATATAAATCACTCATTGATAACATGAACATCCTTTTGACTTAACATCAAAATATTTGAATTTTTCCTTTTCACCTTACTGAATTCATTCCACACATATCTTATCTTTTATTTATAAATCTTTGACCCAATTTGTCAAAGTAGACTTGAGCTGAGACTGTGTAATCGATACACTATTTTTTTCCTCCAAAGATAATTAAGCATTTAATACTTATAAGCCAAATGATGATTTTTGGCTAAGTACATCTATTACTACTTTAGCCTTATTACACCACTACACATCCCAACCTATTATGGGACGTATTATTGAATAAGGCATAATCCTTACTAGATTCATACTGCACTAATACTAGTGCTACTATCAAATCTTATTCTACTTGTAATAATATAATTGTAATTTAATCTTAGAGGAATCTTATTCTACTTGATCCAACGGTCCAGATCAGTCCAAAATGATCTAGCTGGCGCGCGTGATGTCACTCTCCAGACTGCTCGCCTCCCACTCGCACGTGCGTTGCACGCGCGAGACCGTTCGTTCTCCCTCCATCACGTGTCGAGATCAGAAGCAGCTTTGCTCATTCTAAGACCAGATCTAGGCCATTCATTTCCCATGCAATCACAGCCGTTGGATCAGATCTGATCCAACGGCTGTGAGTGAATCTGGCTAAAACGACACTGCCACCATACTTACACCAGGCTGCCTCCACCATGTCGCTGTACAGCCCTCCCTCAACCACCGGACATGCCAAACAAACACAGAAAGTAGAGATGTTAGATCCAAGGCACGAACATAGTGTTTTCATTTATTGTAACATGCTTGTGTAAACAAAACAAAAATCGGAGTATGCATATATACAAATGTAACCCATCATTGTGTACTCAGATTAGATATTCCAGAAATAAGAAAAAGCCTCAGTGGTAATAACCACCTTCTTCCTTTGTTTTTTTTTTTGCATGCTTCGAAATCAAAAAGAGAGACAAATAAAATAAAGGAGTTTAAAGTTTACCTTGGCCAAAAATTGACCCTTTGTCGGCGATAAGCCTCGTGAGGGGTGAGCCAGTACCAAATGGTGCTTTTAGGCCGACAAAAAAGGGGGAAGGTTTTGACTTTTTGGTTCCGGTTTGTTCTAAAACAAGGGTTTATAAAACGTTTTGGGTGTGGTATTTTCTAGATCTAAGAAAAGATTGGGTTTTTTCCTAAAAACTAACATTCGATGGGGGTTTTGGATGAAAGGCCGGTTGTTTTGGTTGGTTTTTTTATCTTGTCGGGGCCGACTAGCGGTGGCCGGTGGTGGAACAAATGGCGGCTAGAAGTTTTAGGGTTTCGGTTTAAGAAAATAAGATAAGAGGAGAGGGTTTATTCAAATGGCTTAAAAAATTTTGGGGAAAGGGTTGGATTTTAGCCGGATAGGTATGTTATATAGAGTCATAAATTTTTTAAATGGTCAAATTACTATATAAGGAGCTCTACGTTTTTCAACTTTTCAGTTTTGTCTCGCCCATTGGTCTATTTGCGGGCTGAGTCCTTATTTATTTTTAAACTACTCCAATATGGTCCTCAAATCAAAACAAATCAGATTTCCGAATGGCATAATTACCAACTTAGCCATCCCGCGTTTTTGGATTTTTCAGTCCGAGCTTCCCCATTAGTTTAATCACGTTTCCAGTCCTTGCAAGTTCTTCCCGGGTTATAATTCGGTCCTCAAATGTTTGTTTTTTTTATTTATTTAAGTGTTATGTTTTTAGTTTATTTTATTTCAGTCCCTCTTTCTTTTTTTATTGTTATGCTTGTGTTTTTTGGTATAATTACATTTCCATTTTATGTCTCAAGCTCATTTGTTTTCTTGCATTACATGTCATTATGTTTTTATCATGTGTTTTTAGTTGTCATATTATGTTTTTTTGTGTTTTAGTTTATTTTGTCCGTGTTATATATGTTTATTTTGTAGGCTAAGTTTTAATTTCGTTTGTACATCATGTTTATGTGGTTCTTCATGTTTTTTTATTTATTTAGGTTGATGTATGATGTGCATTCATTCATGTTTTTTATGATATGCATTTTATCGTGCTAATGTATCATTTGGTTCATTTGTTCATGTTACATACTTGTGTTTTGATTAAGTGATCATGTTTAGTTTAGTTGTTTATCTTGAATATACGTATGATAGTATGTTTTGTTTTTGTCTTATATTTTAGGTTACATATTAAAAATGAGTGATTTTTGTTACACATAAATATCGTGACGTGTTTTGGCATATGTATGTAATTTGTGTCACGTGATAAAGTTTTAGTGTAACATGGTGATAATATGGTTTTGTCATTTTAGTATCATGTCTTATATTATGTCATGCATATTGCATTTGTGTTTTTAGGTACTTAAGGATATTTAGTTAATTTAACCTTGAAGCATATCTTTTACCATGTTTGCGTGTATATGTTTTATTTATGTTTAGTCTAGATCCTTGAATATGTCATTTATATCTATGTTCATGTATTTTGTTACTTTTTGTTTAATATTATGAAATTCTTGTTTTTATCTTTTTAGTATCATGTCAATGTAAATGGTATGATTTAAGGTTGCATAATAGAATATAAATTGTCAATGCAGGGCCCTTTTATCCGAGCGTAAACGGGGCCAGTATCAGGCGTAGTGATGGTGGTTGGGCGTTTACTCTCGGATAACGGGACTTTTAAAATTTACTCGCACTTATAACCAAATTTTAAATTAATCGTCACTTTAATCCCGAAAGTCTAATATTAATAAAGCGGTAATTATTAAAGTACCAATTTTGGGCGATGTGGGGGTGCTAATCCTTCCCTATCCGTAACCGACTCCCGTACCCAACAATTTCAAAAATCTCTGGTTTTACGGTGTCCGGCCTACCTAAGTGGCGGTGGCGACTCCATTTTCAAAATAAAATACGGTTTTTTTAAAACCCCACGGAAGACATTTTCAAAACAAAAAAAGATAAAAGTACGTTTTTTAGCGCAACAGACATCGCTACAGATGGCGACTCCGCTGGGCACATTTTTTTGTTTTTTCAAACAAAATAAAGTGAGTCGAACTTTTTAAATAATTACCGCTTTATTAGTATTAGAAATTCCGGATTAAAGTGACTATTAAACTAACATTCGGTTATAATTGTGCGTTTATTTTGACGCATTTAAAATATGGCATATAAACCCATTTTTAAGTGGGGGAAAACGCTAATGCTTTCGTAGAGATATCGTTCTCCCGTGTAGGCCTAGCAAGTACCTTCGGGGCTCGAGTACCGTATGCTTTCGTAAGGATATCGTTCCTTCGTGCAGGCATAAGCAAATGGGTCCTCCTGAATTGAACCCGGTTGAAAGGAGCCTATAATGGGTGATGATCGGGGGCCTTGCTACTTTTAGTAGAGGACAGCGAGGACAATTCGGGCACCTCTTAGCACCAACACTTCATGTAGAGAACATATAGAAACCCACCCCTTTAGAGCCATGCGGATAACCTTAGATGTTTTAGATGGGATGTATATATGATTGTTTTGTTCATCGTGTTTAATTTACCCTTTATTTGTGTGTTTATTGATTTTAATCGGTACTGACTTGTTTTCTTTTTTGTTTTGTTTTTGCATATATCATCGTATTCGCATTACATAGGGTATTGATTCCCGAGTGGTTTCTCCCATAATAGAAGATTGTTCAAGATGGACCAAAGGTTCTTTGACCTAAGGAAAGAGGGTCCAGTTCCAGAGTTCCATCCCGAGACAAGGCCAGGGATAGCAGAAGAAGGATCGTTCAGGGACTCAAGAATAGATTCGGTAAGCAGTGTCAGTTCTGGTAACAAGCGAGATGAAGTACAAGAATTAAAGAAACAAATGGTCGAGATGATGGACCAGATGAATGCTATGATGAAAGGCAAACAACCTGTCGAACTAAGAAAAGAATCGATCAGGGATCAGAATACAGAACAGAATGGTCAAAATGTCAAGACAGACAACACTGTTAAATACGACAAATTGAATCTCTTTGTGATCAATCTCAAGAAACAGACAAGCGGCATATCTGAGGTAGATACCAAGAGAACAGAGGCAAGACCAGAGGGAGCTCGAGAATCCAATGACATCAGAAGGCATTATCCTATACCCATGAGATACACCGAGCTACGTCCGTTGCTTGTCGAAAGAAGCCTTATCGTACCGGTGAAGTCTGTACCAAAGAGACCTCCTTATTCGAAGGGTTACAACAGTCGTTTCTAGTGTAGCTACCACATAGGCGATTCGAGTCATCACACTGAGAATTGTAGAGCCCTAAAGGACAGAGTTCAAGATCTTATTAGAATGGGAGTTTTGGGTTTCGAAGACGGACAATCCAGATTCTACAGCGAGCCAGCCATTGCCCGAGGGGCAAAGTTGAAGAAGGGTCAATGCCCAATCCAAGGTTTGGGTAACACAAAAGTGGGTCACTCAAGTGAGACAAATTCAGGAGTCAACAGTAAAAGCATCTCAGAGGATGAACTTGCATGCAAGTACGGCCAGCTCGAGCATGAGAGGTACGATCTGAGCATGAAATTGAAGAGCATACAAGACGAGTACTAGAAGCTACACTTTGAATTCAAGAATGTCGGTTTGGGTGACACTGCTGAAGAGTGGATTAATGGTATGATTCGGTTGAGGAACGATTTAGAACACTAGAGGCAGAAATGCAAAACTAGTAAAAATACAACCAAATCATTATCACAGAAGATGAAAGAAGCGAGAGCCAACGCGACGTTCTCCAAAGTGAGTTGGAAAGTAGTCTGGCCATGGACGATATCCTGAAATCAAGTCCGCAGCAGGAAAGAGAGGAATCACAAGCCCTTCAAATGGAAAACGTAGTACTCAAAGAACAGATAGCGAGGCGCAAGGCTTCTTTACGTACCAGCAAGATCCGTGCTGAGGCAGTGACCGTTAAGCTACAAAAGGTCGAGCAGACAATACAAAAGAAAGACCGAGACATGAAGATCGTTATGACTCAAGCCCGACAAGTAGCTCAACAGGTAGCAGACTTAGCTGATGCAGCAGCGCCGATAAGCCAGAATATGGATCCAGCGTTGGACCGCGAAGGAAAGCTAACGGGACTATTGAATGAGGTCAAGAAATTAGGTGCTAGGGCTCACCGCTATCTGTAAACCCCTAAGACCGGATGTAATGAAACCTTTTGGTCTAAATGAAAGATGTCCTATAGGGACAAATCACTTGCAGAATCGATGCCTTATTGCATTCATACATTGCATTTGTATCACGTCCTTTGCTTTGTTTAATAGTTTTATCATCGCATGGCACTTCATCATTTAATACTTGGGGTTCGATGGCATAATTAGTTGAGAAAATGGAACGAGCTAAAGAGTCGAGGCTTAACCAACTAGAAGAAAGAATCGAGAAAGAGCTGAAGAAGAAAGAAAAGATAAATGTTTTCAATACGAGGGAACTCTGCCTAGTCCCTGATTGGTCATTTCTCCGGATTTCAAGATTCCCAAATTTGTGCGCAGTATGACAAAACCAGCTACCCGAAGATTCACTTGACCATGTTTTGTAGAAAAATGGAGGGATACATGAAGAATGGAGAGTTGTTGATCCACTACTTCCACGATAGCTTTATGGGACCTGGAGCAATGTGGTATAACTGTTTGAAAATAAACCAAGTTAGGTCATGGGGTGACCTTGCTAATGCCTTCTTGAGTCAATACAAATATGTTTTAAATTTAGCACCATATCTTTAGTTTCTTTAGAATGAGAAAATGAGACCAAATGAAAGCTTCAGGGAATATGCACTAAGGTGGCGATGTTTGGCGACCCAAGTCCAGCCTCCTATAACGGAAGAAGAGTTGACTCCCTTGTTCCATGCAACGTTTCCCTCTCCTTTCTTCGATGTGATGTTGGAGAAATTGAGAAACAAATTTGAAGATTTCATGAGGATTGGAGAGATGATAGAATATGCAATCAAAGAAGGAAAATTGGGGTCTTAAGTCCAAGGACCAAATCAAAGATAAGATAGATAAAGACGAAGAGGTAAATGAATGTCATCTCTAGGGTTCACGTGGTCGTAAAAAAAGATGACAGACTGACACCTTGGGGTCATCAAGGAAAATTCCTCGAATGAGCTAAAATTTTGAAGTGTTTAGAGCATCCATCTCAGACATATGGCCTCATTTGGTAGGGGTCACTATCTTGCTTCTAGACCGATGAAGATTGCACCTGATCCATCTACCCATAGTTTTGACTCGAGTAGCACATGCAAATTCTATATAGGGGCACCGGGGCATCCCACCATAAAATGTACCTTTATTGGAGGAGATCAAGAAGTTGATCAATGATGGGACCTTGACACAAGAGCTGATCCAGCAGTGGAGGACCAAGGATGAGGGGCAAGTTTACATAGTGCTGAGGAAGGCAGAGATGTCTCTACATTAAAAGACTTTCCTAAAGTAATACAAGGAATCAACTTTACTACTTGTGGCCCACATGTGGTAAAGATCTTTTGTGAAGGGGCATGTTTGTTGATTTTTATTCCAATGAAGAACACATTTTGCTTAACATACAATGTTCTTAAAAGCACATAGATGTATATTTTCTTGCCGTTGTAGGACACTGGATATCAATTGCAAGATGTGACATTATATGGATGTTGTGACAACGATGAGGTGTAATCTTCCCCACCAAACTCTGGTCAGCGAAGCGAGATTACTACTCTTTCGATGATGTTCAATGACAAAAAAGCTTCAGATGTCAACCATGTAGAGTTTCTTGAAATTGAAACTCTAGGCATAATCTTCTAGGTAGTAAAGAATTAAAAAAGAAAAGAATTGAAGAAAAAAAAAGAATTAAAAAAGGGAAGAATTGAAAGAAGAAAGAAGAGGAAAAAAGAAAAAAGAAAAAAAGAAAGAAAGAGAAAAGAATAATAAAAAGCACTCATATGTTCGAAACCTGGTAATAGGCTTGTTCGGATAAGAGTGTGGGAATTTTGGGGCACTCCGCTGAAGCGATAAGGTGGCAATACACCATACAATTCAAGAAACCTTAGCTTCATGAGTGATGGTAATAATTTCAAATCGTGACTATGCCGAGTAACTCGGGGCAATGTTGTTTGCTCCATCGTTGTCCTCAAGACAAAGGACTGTGATGAATTGATTTCCTCAAATAATGACAAAAACGTAAAAAAGAAAAAAAAGAAAAAAAGAAGAGAAAAAAGAAGAAAAGAAAAAAGAAAAAGAGAAAAAAAAGAAAAATGGAAAAAGAAAAAGGAGGAGAAAAGAAGAGAAAAAAGAGAGAGAAAAATAAACGATAGCATAGGTAAAATTAAAACTCGCACCACCTATAACTCTATTCTTAGAGTAATATTTCTGCGCTCGAGTGGTCATACAAGCCCACCCTTTTTGGGGGCGGAGTAGGTAATGAGAATTGAGAAAGCGTAGTATTCTACAGCAACGCGGTAATCATGAGGATGAACCGAGTCACCTGGGAAGATTTCACAGCCTTGAATTACTGAATGGTTGAATCTAAGACGCTCTTGCACTTGATATCCAGAGCTCATGTTCTGTGATTTCAAGATCTTGTATGTTAATCTAAATGATACCCTTCAGTGGAATGTCAATCAATAAATTAACAAGTTAAAGCAACAAAGATTTCCATGTATTACTTCAGAGATAAGATCTATAACACAAGGTTGCGGATATTATTGGATCACCTAACCAGAAACGACCCCACAATGTATAGGATGAAGATGATGACAAGAGCATATGTGTCAGACAGCTCAAGAACAAGAAGCGGGTTTCAGCCATGATGCCTTGGTTGGTCCAAGAAAATGAAGGACAAACTAGGACGATAATGAGATTACAAAATACGGGGGACGATAAGAGGTAAACATTGAGTCTCCAAAGAATTAAAGCACAGGGATCGAGAAATGGTTCCCGTCAAGAGACAGCAAGAAGATTGAGATTAAGTTCAGAACATAGATGCATTTTGCGCACCCTGATGACGAAACTAACAAATACTCAGAATGTTGGGTCAAAGGAGTTGGAAGGTAGCCGAGCTCATGATCGAGTGGGGCAATGCAGAACAGGAAGAATGGTAAGAATCTCTGCACATGCATGATATAGAGTTTGCTTGTGAACAGGCAGAGACCCCGAAGAAGAAAGGCAAGTGCTCGTGCAAAAGAACAAGATCGGGTACTCATTTAACAAAAATTGAAAAAAATGAAGATCAAAACTGAGCATACTGCAAAAAAGAAAGGAAACGGAGAAATCCGAAGAATGACTTTTCAGGGCATAGGATTTTAAAACATGCCTAAAAAGAAAAAGAAAAAGAAAAAAGAAAGAAAAAAAGAGAGAAAGAATTATATCGCGAAAGGGTTAAGAGACATGAATCAGATAAATAACTGATCAAAGGACATACTCCAACAGAAGAGAAGAAAGGAAATCTGAGAAATAACCTTCCAGAGTGTATGTCTTTAGAACAGAAAAAAAGAAGAAAAAGAAGAAGAAATAAGAAAAAGAAAGAAAAGAGAGTGAGAAATGATGATAAAAAGAGAAGAAATAAGAAAAGGAAAGAAAAGAGACTGAGAGAAAAATGATGATAAAAAGAGAAGAAGAAGAAGAAGAAGAAGAAGAAAGAGGTAAAAGAGAAGAAAAAAGAGAAGAAATAAGAAAAAGAAAGAAAAGAGAGTGAGATAAAAATGATGATAAAAAGAGAAGAAGAAAAAGAAGAAAGACGTAAAAGAGAGAAGAAAAATAGAGAAAAGAGAAAAGAAAATAGAAGAAAAAAAAGCACGACATTGCATGCATCATATAGATAGAGGCATGTCAATTTTTGCTTGTTTCTAGACAGGTATTTGAAGAATTGTCGAAAAATTTACTAAAGAAAGGAAAGATGACGGCAGCCATAGCGGCGTAAGGCCAGATGTTAAATCTTTCGGGTCATCGGTAAGTCTTTCGAGCATGGTGTTAAGTCCTTCGGGCTACCATTAAGTCTTTCGAGTATGGTAATAAGTCCTTCGGGCCATCAGTAAGTCCTTCGGGCATGATGCGACAGCCATAGTAGCGTGAGGCCAGATGACAGCGGCCATAGCAGCGTGAGGCTAGATGTTAAATCCTTCGGGTCATCGGTAAGTCCTTCGGTCATGGTGTTAAGTCATTCGGGCCACCATTAAGTCTTTCGAGCATGGTGATAAGTCCTTCAGGCCATCAGTAAGTCCTTCGGGCATGATGCGGCAGCCATAGTAGCGTGAGGCCAGATGACGGCACCATAACGGCGTAAGGCCAGATGTTAAATCCTTCGAGTCATCGGTAAGTCCTTCGGGCACGGTGTTAAGTCCTTCGGGCCACCATTAAGTCTTTCGAGCATGGTGATAAGTCCTTCGGGCCATTAGTAAGTCCTTCGGGCATGATGCGGCAGCCATAGTAGTGTGACGTCAGATGACGATAGCCATAGCGGCGTGAGGCCAGATATTAAATCCTTCGGGTCATCGGTAAGTCCTTCGAGCACGGTGTTAAGTCCTTCGGGCCACTATTAAGTCTTTCGAGCATGGTGATAAGTCCTTCGGGCCATCAGTAAGTTCTTCGGGTCATCAATAAGTCCTTCAGGCATGATGCGGTAACCAGAGTAGCGTGAAGCCAGATGTTAAGTCCTTCGGGCATGATGATAAGACCTTCAGGCCACCAGTAAGTCTTTTGAGCATGGTGATAAGTCCTTCAGGCCATCAATAAGTCCTTCGGGCATGATGCAGCGGCCCTAGTAGCGTAAGTCCAAAGATATCAACAGCCTTGTAAAAAAGAGAAAGAAAAAATATAGAAAAAGAGAGAAGAGAAAAAAAGAGAAAAAGAAGAAAAAGAAAAAAGGAAGAAATGAGCAAAAAAAGAAAGAAAAAGAAAAAGAGAAAAAAAAAAGAAAAAAGAGAAAAAAATCAAAGACAAAGGTTATATAAAGGAGAAGCCTACGTTTTCGAGCCCCTAGTGAAAGGCTCCATATAGGAAGTGCCCTAACTCCAGAATCTCAAAGAAGAACCAAAGGTGAAGAAGTTATATATAGGGAGAACTTACGAGCCTGAAGATCCGGTCGAGGAAAAGCGAAGAGTTCCAGAGGAACACGTGATTCTGAAGTCGTGAGCAGGGAAGTCGGATAAAAATGAGTGCTTTTGGTCTTTGCTTTGTTCTCGTTTCACAAGAACAAGCAAAAAGGGGCAACTGTAATCACTCATTTTTATCTGGTTTGTGAATATTGTTAATATAATAATTAAAGGGTATTATTATTGCATGTGGGCGTGTTATACTATGTGTTTATATGTACGTGTGACTAGTGTATATGATCTATGTGTGTGATGTGTGTAAATGCATGTATAGTATATATGTTATGTTATGCATGCATTAGTAATTATTATGTGTATGTTCATATATGTTTGCATGTGCGTATCATTAATGTCCTTGTTATTTTGGAATGTATACGAATGAGTGTTGCATGAAGTGTATGTATTATTATTAAGCGTATTTATGCGTGAATGTATGTTATCACAATTGTATGTATGTGTACGTAGGTATGTATATATATGCATTTATTATTTATTATATTAATATATTATTATTAATATATATATATATGTGTGTATAAACAAATCTGAAAATAAAGGCCCATTGTTACTATTAATTGTCCAAGTCCTTAATTACAAAGCCCAAAAAATATGTTGCATGTAGTACCAGGCCCGATTGGCCCGATCTAATTAACCAAAAAACCCTAGAATTTAATCTACCACCCTATCTTTATCTTGCAGCCGTCGTCATCCTGGCCGTTGGATCAAGTCTTGATCCAACGGTCTAGATCAGTCCAAAATGATCTAGCTGGCGCGCGTGATGTCACTCTCCAGACTGCTCGCCTCCCACTCGCACGTGGATTGTACGCGCGAGACCGTTCGTTCTCCCTTCACCACGTGTCGAGATTAGAGGCAGCTTTGCTCATTCCAAGACCAGATCTAGGCCATTCATTTCCCATGCAATCACAGCAGTTGGATCAGATCCAACGGCCGTGAGTGAATCTGGCCGAAATGACACTGCCACCATGCTTCCACCAGGCTGCCTCACCATGCCGCCGTACAGCCCTCCCTCAACCATCGGACATGCTAAACAAACATGGAAAGTAGAGATGTCAGATCCATGGCACGAACACAGTGTTTTCATTTATTGTAACTTGCTTGTGTAAACAAAACAAAAATTGGAGTATGCATATATACAAATGTAACCCACCATTGTGTACTCATATTAGAGATTCCAGAAATAAGAAAAAGCCTTAGTGGTAATAACCACCTTCTTCCTTTATTTTTATTTTTTGCATGCTTCAAAATCAAAAAGAGAGACAAATAAAATAAAGGAGTTTAAAGTTTACCTTGGCCGAAAGTCGACCCTTTGCCGATGATAAGCCTCGTGGGGGGTGAGCCAGTACCAAAGGGTGCTTTTAGGCCGACGAAAAAGGGGGAAGGTTTTAACTTTTTGATTCCGGTTTGTTCTAAAACAAATGGTTTATAAAACATTTTGGGTGTGGTATTTTCTAGATCTAGGAAAAGATTGGGTTTTTTTCCCTAAAAACTAACGTTCGATGGGGGTTTTGGTTGAAAGGCCAGTTGTTTCGGTGATTTTTTTTGATCTTGTCGGCGCTGACTAGCAGCGGCCGGCGATGGAACAGACGGCAGTCAGAAGTTTTAGGGTTTCGGTTTAAGAAAATAAGATAAAGATGAGAGGGTTTATTCAAATGGCTTAAAATATTTTGGGGAAAGGGTTGGATTTTAGCCTGATAGGTATGTTATATAGAGTCATAAATTTTTTAAATGGTCAAATTACTATATAAGGAGCTCCGCATTTTTCAACTTTTCAGTTTTGTCTCGCCCATTGGTCTAATTGCGGGCTGAGTCCTTATTTATTTTTAAACTACTTCAATCTGGTCATCAAATCAAAACAAATCAGATTTCCAAATGGCATAATTACCCACTTAGCCATCCCGCGTTTTTGGATTTTTCACTCCGAGCTTCCCCCTTGGTTTAATCACGTTTCCTGTCCTTGCAAGTTCTTCCCGGGTTATAATTCGGTCCTCAAATGTTTGTTTTTTATTTATTTATTTAAGTGTTCTGTTTTTAGTTTATTTTATTTCAGTCCCTCTGTCTTTTTTTTATTGTTATGCTTGTGTTTTTTGGTATAATTACATTTCCCTTTTATGTCTCAAGCTCCTTTGTTTTTTTGCATTACACGTCTTTATGTTTTTATCATGTGTTTTTAGTTGTCATATTATGTTTTTTTTGTGTTTTGGTTTATTTTGTCCGTGTTATATATGTTTATTTTGTAGGCTAAGTTTTAATTTCGTTTGTACATCATGTTTATGTGGTTCTTCATGTTTTTTTATTTATTTAGGTTGATGTATGATGTGCATTCATTCATGTTTTTTATGATATGCATTTTATCGTGCTAATGTATCATTTGGTTCATTTGTTCATGTTACATACTTGTGTTTTGATTAAGTGATCATGTTTAGTTTAGTTGTTTATCTTGAATATACGTATGATAGTATGTTTTGTTTTTGTCTTGTATTTTAGGTTACATATTAAAAATGAGTGATTTTTGTTACACATAAATATCGTGACGTGTTTTGGCATATGTATGTAATTTGTGTCACGTGATAAAGTTTTAGTGTAACGTGCTGATAATATGGTTTTCTCATTTTAGTATCATGTCATGCATATTGCATTTGTGTTTTTAGGTACTTAAGGATATTTAGTTAATTTAACCTTGAAGCATATCTTTTACCATGTTTGCGTGTATATGTTTTATTTATGTTTACTCTAGATCCTTGAATATGCCATTTATATCTATGTTCATGTATTTTGTTACGTTTTGTTTAATATTATGAAATTCTTGTTTTTATCTTTTTAGTATCATGTCAATGTAAATGGTATGATTTAAGGTTGCATAATGGAATATAAATTGTCAATGCGGTGCCCTTTTATCCGAGCGTAAACGGGGCTAGTATTAGGCATAGTGATGGTGGTTAGGCATTTACTCTCGGATAATAGGGCTTTTAAAATTTACTCGCACTTATAACCAAATTTTAAATTAATCGCCACTTTAATCCGGAAAGTCTAATATTAATAAAGCGATAATTATTTAAAGTACCAATTTTGGGCGGTGTGGGGGTGCTAATCCTTCCCCATCCGTAACCGACTCCCGAACCCAACAGTTTCAAAAATCTTTGGTTTTACAGTATCCGGCCTACCTAAGTGGCCGGTGGCGACTCCATTTTCAAAATAAAATACGGTTTTTTTAAAACCCCATAGAAGACATTTTCAAAACAAAACAAATAGATAAAACTACGTTTTTTAGCGCAACGGACATCGCTACACATAATATCACATCATATATAACTAGTGATCTGTGCATTTGTGTTCCACCTTTGACATATTTAAAATATGTCAAATATATAATCAATAACATAAATATCATTTCAATATATAAACCAGGTAGACTTATTGCAAGTCTTCCCAATGATGTATAAAATAGCCATGTATCATGTGATGTATACATTGCACTCACCTGGGCCATTTATTAGCATGTCTCACTAAATTCTACTCGATCCTTTCCTTTATAGAACCTCGAACTTTCTTTGATTCGACCTTGACTTCATTATTCACATGAATAAGATAAAATATTTGTTAGATTCAAATCTAACAATACCTTAACCATGTTGTCTAATATAATCATTCGAATATAAAATTTCCAATTATTTTTCCTTTCTTCCTTGTATTGTTCAGAAACTCATTATGGCCCTTAGTGACTAATTTGTACTTCCAATAATTCTTCCGAGCTTGCTATCAAACATTTAGATACAAAATGTTTCAAATTCAATTTTCTGACAGCTTGCGCTACCTTCAAAGATTTACTTATACTAGGCAGCATACATACCGGATCTTAACTTCCTTTATATTGGAAAAATAGATTCGATAACGGTTCTAACGGCATAATCCACATAAATTAATAAAATCTACAAAATTTATGAAAATTCTTCAAACTCCCATCACAGTGTTGTTCTAACCAAAACTGCTTTGTAAATTTTCTGACCTTCATTCGATTAAAAATTCATATCTTTTAACATTGAACTCGAAATTAGTTTTCGTTTGTAAGAAACGAAACTAGACGAACACATCTTTACAACGATATAAAATTCATCATCTTACCATTTTTGTAGAATTTATGGTGAATTTTCAAAGTCACTGCCAAAATTTAATCTTCTTCATAGCTTTCCATAATAAACTTCTAATTTATACTAACTTCTCCTTATTTTTTTACTTGTCAATTTAGTCCTATCACTTGCTTCAAACCACCAATTCATCATCTTCTTCATCAAATAGTTATTCAAAATAATTCCCTCTAATTTTCTTTCTTTGCCAAAATTGTCACTAAAATGCAAGGGTAAGGATTCAAACTTCTTAACTTTGCAATTTAGTCCTCAAATCAACATTACTACCTTAATTCTATTATTTTAACTAAAAATCAGATTTAATCCCCATCCAAGAATTCATTTTCTATTTGGTCACTTGATTTTGACAAATTGTCAAAATGGTCACTAATTCGATTCAACATCGGTTTAGCATTCTAACATCAATTTCACATCTTCAACATCATTAATTACATAAATACACCCCAATTTCATAAAATTCAGATTCGGTCCCTTAACTTTGAAGCTTGCCGAATTGGTCCTTATATATTTAACTTAGGGTTTTACTTTCAAACAACAAATCAAGCTTACTAGATCATTAATTCAACATCACAAACCCTAAGTTAGACTTAAATCCATAAACCCTAATCTTCTTCATACAAACCAAAATATGTAGAGTTTAAATCCTAACTCAATAACATGATTTTAACATCATATAAGCTTGGTTCCAACTTGAATTCAACCATGGAGTCATAAAATCATAAAAGCCCCAATTTTGTTCATAAACCCTAATTTCTTCCTCATATCAAATCTCATCAACCAAGCAAGTATTCTACGAATTATTTACATCAAAAGATAGAGCTCGAAGAGTATAACAACTTTGTAGTTTAGAAGATTACCTTAAAACCGAGATTCGGAGCTTAAATCGAACTTGGAAATTTCCTTCTTCTTTCTCCTATTTCTCCATGGTTTATGGCTGGAAAAGATGAACATTTTTCATCTTTTTACTATTAATTTACACTTGTAACTGTTAAATGAATTTTAAATTTATTTAATAGTGAAATTATCAATTTATCCTTTAAATCCAATGGCTAATTTAATCTCATCCAAAATCAAGGGCCAAGATTAAATCCATGTATATTTCATCTTCCAGAAACGTCCTCAACATTTCAAAAATATTTCAAAATTGTCATCCTTGCCAAATGACCAATTTACCCTCCAACTAGTCTTTTTTTATTAGTTTATTTTAAAATTGCCATTCCATTAGAATCTAACTAAATTAGTTCCTTCTCAATCGGACACTATTCCATAAATATCATTTTATGATTTTCCATGGCTTATGGAACAACCTCTGAAATTTCAATTCAATCCGATTTCCCGACATTCACAAAATACTTCTACTACGATTTTACCTTTACCGAGCTATCGGATCTATTCTAAAAATTCTATATTTCCATAATGTTCCTCATATCATCATCCTTCATCCAATGGCCTAGATTTAATCTTGAGTTAGTAATTTATCAACTTTGCCCTTGTGATTTTCCAAAATTACGATCTTGCCATTTTTCATCCAACAACTCATATTTAGTATGGAAAATCAACTTAAATCCAATGGTTCATATTCTTCCAACACAAAAAAATATCTTAGACATGTAAAATGACATAATCAACCTTGGCTTATCATCCTTCAAAATATCTTGGATATTCAATTCGATCCGATTATCTGAATATTTTTCTGAACTTTATCGCTTTATAGCCATTAATACAAACTCCGTACGAAAAATTCGAGTATCACGAAAACGTCATTCTTAGTGGTAAACTATTCATCTACGGGGTTAAAATACATAAATTTTAAAAATTACAATTTGGTCTCTAAACTTTTCCAAAGTTTACACTTTAACCCCTAAACTTTTAAAATTTACATTTTGGTCACTAACAAAAAATTTGGGATATTACACTCCCATCCTTGCAGCTACTTACATACGGTCGGAGAATCCCATTTGCTGAATTGTTTGCTAGGATTGATGCTGTTGATCCAAGCACTGTTAAACGTGTTGCAAACCGATTTATCTATGACAGGGTAAGAACCGTAACCTAACTTAGCTATTACAACTCTAGCCTTGCAGCTTTTACCGAAATGATTGAAGCTGATACGACATCTGAATGCCTTTGTTTTAGTAGGACGAGACATTGAACTTTGTTGTAATGCAGTCCTTTCAGTGGGGTGAGACTGAACTTTGTGGATATTGACGTTTTTAACTTGCTTTGTTTTTGGTTTTGGCAGGATATTGCAATTGCTGCAATGGGTCCTATCCAAGGTTTGCCTGACTACGACTGGTTCAGACGCTGGACCTACTGGAACCGGTATTAGATTATTTTGTCACGCAGTCCTTTCTTGGGAAACTGAGACAACGATTTGGTACTTTTGCACAACCAAAAGTACTGGGAAAACACCAAGGTTAGTACCATTCAATTCGATAATTTGGGTTCTTGGTTCCGTAACTTGACTGTTATTTGGTAATAAGGAAATGCTGCTCCCAGTGCTTCTGCTGAGAATTTGTTTTGGCTAAGCAAAAGGAGCGTGATGCCCCATCATAATGTTGATAATATTGTATTTGTATTTTTGGATCATAGCTTCGAATGGCATTTTATGTTTGAGCCATTTTTTAAGGCTACTTTCATCTGAGGCCTTTACTAATTTCCCCTGCCTGCCTTCTCATTCCTGTCCATGGTTCAAACCTTGTTCCTCCTCATTCATCAAAATAAATAAATAGAAAAAGTGTAGGTTTTTCCCGCTCAAATCTGCATTGTAATGCTTGAAACTGAGCTGAGTTGAAGGTTATAAAAGAACACGTTATGGGAAGACGAAACAGAATGATCTTATAGGGAATCATTTGAATTCAGTATAGGTTTCCACAGTAACAAGATGATCTTACAGGGGATCTTTTGAAGACCATAATATCCTCCGGTGAATAGGAAATGGAGGCAATAAACCTGTACTCTGTACTTGAACTTGTTGCAGAGACTGAATAACCTGTTTTGACAGTGTGTTGTCCACTAGTACTATGCTTCCTAACCTAACCAGCACCAAATAACTTTGAACATCCAATGAGATACTGCTTTGAACAACAAATCTTTAACCTTCACAGCTGTGTTATGGTTATCATTAATTTACCGTAGATACTTGAAAGAAATCATACGTGCTTAAAAGATATAAAAGAGTTGCAACTTCCCAAATAAAATCTACACCCATACCATCATACCTTGTGGCTTTGTGTCATGGGGGATTTGGAGGAGACGAAAATTTAACTGCTGCAGTGAAACATATAGTGGGTTCCAATAAGAACCTGTGAAGAAAATCTTGGCTGCTGGTTGAGGGTGACCAAACTGGGATCCAAGATTTGTAAACTAGAGCATATGATGTTCTTCAGATGCCGATGCAAAGCCTTGAGGAACACTTCAAACGCATACTTCTTCATCGTAGGAACCCTTTGAGACTCAAAACATGCCGTTTCATTCGGGATCCAGTTGTTTCTCTTGGTGAGGTGATGACTTGGAGGAGTCGATCTACCGTCCAAATTGATTTGGTTTGCACAGATGGGATTAAAACTTTTTTAACTCGACACGATTGAATGTTTCCTAAAGTTTCAACTCTTTATCATGGTTATTTCATCATTCATGTCACCTTTTCTGGGTATTGATGTGGGTGTGTGACACGTGTATGAAAGGAGCCATACGTGGCTGATATCTGTTGCAGAGAAACAGCTAAGCGGGTTATCAAGTTGCAAAGAGGAGTTACTGGGGTAGAGAGATAGTAAACAAAAGAGTATGGTGTTCATGTTGGTTTCGCGCTAATATTTTGATATTTTAACTATTTTTTAATAAAATAATACTTAATTTTATATTTTATTTTAAAATAATACCTTTACTGTTTAATTTTATCGAAAAAGCTGATATAAATTTTATTATACATGTGTTGCCTTTTAATTGGTTAAACAAAATCAAAGAAGATAAAATAATTCTTTTGGTAAATGCGGGATTCGAATTAGGGACCCCTTGAAAAAATGAATCAATACTTAACCGTTAAGCTAATCAATAACTTTGTGGCATTAACAAATAAATATTTAACTTAACAAAAAATACTGCCTCAAAATAAATCAAAATTGTTGCTTTAAAGAATTAAACGTGAGACCCTTATAAAATAGGTACTATGTAAAGCAATTAACTTAAGATAGTGATACAATTAGAATTCACTGAAACTAATATTTACGTTAATTCACACTATCACTAAACTAAATAAATAAGTATTTACATTTTTATTATAAAATTAATATTAAAATATTCTAAAAATTAAATTTATAATCTTTATTTGGCATAAAATATGAACTTAAATTATTTGAATTTTTTTATTTTTATAATATTATATTAGATATTGTAAAAATTAAAAGAATTTCTCATTTTGTTTGAAAATTAAAAAAATAATAAAATAACTATGCATTTGTTTTCATAATATTATATTAGATAATGTAAAAAATTAAATAATTTTTTTTCTCATTTTTTGGAAACTAAAAAACTAACAAAAGCAATATTTATTTATTTTTATAATATTATATTAGATATTGTAAAATTAAAATAATAAATTTAAAAATAAATAATTTTTTAAATGATTTAAAATTTATATTTTATTTTAAATAAAGAGTACCCATTTTACGAGGGATCCAAGTTCAATTCTTTATAGTAACAATTTTATTTTATTGAGGCGGTAACTTAGATTAAGTTAAATATTTGTTTGTTTACTTCTATTAATCATCTTGGTCAATGGTTTGGTGTAATGGTGTTGAATCCTTTGTCCAAGGGGTCCTTGGTTTGAACCCCACTTGCGCCAAAGGAATCATTTTTTATTTCTTTTGATTTTGTTCTACCAATCAAAAGGGGATACAGTCACCTTCTTGTTAGAAAAATAGAAATATTAAAAAAGTAATTTGTGTATGCTAAAGAGATAATGACGTATAAATTTAAAAAAAATAAAAAAAAAATTTATGTCATCTTTTTCGTTAAGATTAAACGGTGGATGTACTATTTTGAAAACGAAGCATAAAGTTGGATATTATTTTATAAAAAATAATTGAGATATTAAAACAGTAACACAAAAATAAATGGGTATTATTTATGTAGTTTTTCTTAAATTATATATGTTGTAAGATAAAGTTTTTTAGTTTTCTTTTTCAAATTGCTGAGATAGTAAATTGATTTTTGTTTTATTTTATTTTATTGGAAAAATACACCTTGAAGTTGTTATATTATTTTAAAACAATTTAATTTAATTTTTTATTTTAAAAAATTCTATCATTTTAATTTTTAACCTTTTTCTAAATTGCATGTTCTTAACGCATAAAAATTATACTACTTTCATGGCATAACAATATTTAATAGTAACTTTTTGTTGTTTTATGCGGTTATAGAATTACTAATTTGATTTGAGTTCACTACCTTGACCGTTTTGTAAAACGAAGACTAAATAAATAAAATTTTAAATATAAAAAATTAAATTTATTTAACTATTTTAAATTAAGACAAACTAAAAATATTATTATATTAAAAAATTAATATATTTATAACAATATATTAATGAGCTATTCGTTTGTAACATTTAAAAAAAATGACAAATTCATCATAAAATTTATAATTAAATGATCATAAGTGTAGTTTACTCTAAACAAGAAAACAACAAGAGTTGATAATTCTCATTATTGACTAATGTTTGAACAAGATAAGTTAAAATAAAAAAAAACTCATTATTACCAATTGATCCCATTGTCAAACATGTTTTAGAAACAAGGAAGAAAAAGTCTCCATCTCATGTTTTTTCAAAGCCAAACCTACCTCCACTCCCCTGCTCCCATCTCTGCTTTCCGCCACGGAAAAGGCTTCATGCTGATCAATGGAAACAATCGCCACCTTCAGGGGTTTCCCCCATCCGAAATCTGATCCATAAACACCAAATATAGGTGATCCTGCAACACTGATGATCTGAAACTTTTCCATTTCCTTTATAAGATTGAACATATCTGACAGTCTCTTTTCGATTCCTTCAAGAACCCCTCTCTCCATTAAAGCTTTCACCATCCCACTAACCTTTTGAACAGCGTAAACAAACCCATTTTCACCCAAGAAATCTCTTGCTTTTGCGACTTCCATTTTACCTGTATTACAGTTCCCCAAGTAATTTTCTGGAGCTGGAGGGTTTAACCGCCGCCTGCAATCTACTACGAAAGCGAGAACAACACCTCGATCGCCGTCTCCTCCTCTGGCTTTCACCATGCAAGTTGCTACATAAGCATATGTAATCACAAACGTTGATAGGTGAAGTTGTTTGCCGCTATCTGGTACTTCAGACAATACCCTTTCTCTTAATTTGTTGAGACCATCACGAGTAATCTCAAACGTGGCTCGAACTAGATCCGGAGCTCCTCCTGCACTCGTCGTGATTTTGAGGCTTTTCTTATCAGTATCCGAATCTGAGCCGCTCATAGCTACCCACTGGTTCAAATATAACATGTCGAGTCCATCGGGTCCTTTGAGAACAGACCTGTCAAAAAACGGGATCAGCTCGGGTGGCAAGGGTGAGTTGTCTGTATTGCCTTGGTTACATATATAAGCCCAAGATTTGATGAACATGGTTGTGGTTTTGCCATCGAGAACAGCATGGTGGGCTGTGATTCCAATGCAAAACCCCATATTTGGGAAAAGGGTTATTTGCAAAGCGAGAGTTGATGCTGAAACATCTGAAGTTATCAGCTCTGGTTTGAGAGGATGCAACTCGACAGCGTCATGGATTCCATTGCCTGAAAGGAGATTAAATTCGGCATTAGATTCGGCAACCGTGAGGGGAACGCCGTCGTTCGGAGTGTATAAAATGACGGGTTTAGTTTGGCCCGGTGGCCACTTGAGGTTGCCGGCGAGGGGGAGGTAATGGAGGAGTGTGACGGAAAGGGAGTGCTTGAGTTTTGGGAGGATGACTGAGTTCAAACAAGCAGGGGTTAACTCGTTGAGTTGGTAAAAGAAGAGCCGCTCAACAGGAGGAAGCTTGAACCAGAAAAGATCGAAGAAAGTGAGGGGAAGACACAATTCGGTGGCTGATTCTGGTGAGTTGGAGGATGGAGTAACTCGGGTGACCTCCAGAATTTTCATTGTGTTTGGTTGATTATGCAAGACAAACATATCAAGAACTAAATACATAATGCGGCAATGATGATTTTTTTTCCGGGTAAAGTACATAAATGGTGGCTAAATTATCTCACAAATTATAAAATAATATAAACTTTTAAAAGTTATAGTATGTGCATTAAATTTTAGTTTTTGTTACATAATAGTCACTGAGTCGTTAATTGTCGTTAAGTGAATGACATGTCAGTTACAGAAATTTGTAAAACAACACATTTAATCATCAATATTTACACATTCAATCAATTTATACATTAATAATGAGGTTTAAATTAGGACTAAATTGATTGAATATGTAAATATAAATGATTAAATGTACTATTATTCAAATTTTAGTCATTCGCTTAACGACAGTTAAGGCTCAATGACCATTTTATAATAAAAACTAAAGTTTAATATTAATTATATAACTTTTAAAAGTTTAATGATCATTTTGTATTTTTTAAGATAGTGTAATAACTATTTTGTATATTTTAGCTTTTTTTCAGATCTGTCTCAATGTTGGAAAATTCTAACCATTTGTATAATTTATAATATTTTTTCTTCTATTACTTTTGTTCATATGTTTTTCATGTATATTGTTTTAGTATTATTATGTTTATTCATAATAAAATTACATTTTGTTGAACTATTACTAGATTATAAAATTAAATAAGTTATAATAAGTCAGATAATATTTAATTCTATGTAATCACTAACTTTCAATCATTCTTATCTTTGAATATAATATAAATATTATTTTATAACAATAAATCTTATAATAATTTTTAACAAGTAAATAAAAAGTGCAAGTTAAGAGCAAAATTGGTTTTGGATTTCCGAGAATACCTAATCATAATTTTTTTCCTGATACTTCAAAAATAGAAGACTCTCGAAATTTTGGTTGATGAATCCAAATAGAAAACCTTGGCTGTCCTTTTCATTTCTCTCGAATCTTACAATATAGATAATATAAATATATTATTTCTAATATAAATACATTAGAAATAATATTAATATATTAATAATAAATAGAAAATTTATATATAAATAAAATTTATATATTATAAATAATTTTAAATATATAAATAAATAATATATTATATAAAAATTAAAAATTAATTTTTAAAACCCCCAAAATTTTCGGAATGTAACAAAAGCCCCAATATCCACCAAAACATTAAACCCATAAACCCTAACCTTAAAATATAAATATTAAACAAATAATACTAAAATATATAAACAAATAATATATTATTAAAACTAAAAAAATAATTTTCAAAAATAATTTTGAAATTTTCAAAATTTACAAAAAAAACCCCAAAATTTACCAAAACCCTAAATACCAAATCCATCCATTATCGTTGCTAATGTGCTTATGGTTTTAGGGTTTAGGATTTATGATGCATAGTTTTAAGGTTTATAGGTTAGAGTTTAATGTTTTTGGTGGATTTTGGGTTTTTTTTGTAAATTTTGGAAATTTTGTAGAGTTTTAAATTATTTTTTAGTTTTTAGAATAATATATTATTTATTTATATATTTAATATTATTTATAATAATTTTTTATTTAATATAAATATTTTACATATTATTTATATATATTAATATACTATTATATGTTTATTATTATTATTTCTTATATAAATATATTAGAACTAATATATTTATATTATTTATATAGAGTAATATTATTTATATAATAAAACAAATTGAATTAATCTCAACTACAATTTGGCATATATATAATCTGTGTTAGAAACAAAGCAAAGATGTTAAGTTGACTTAGTGATTAAGAGTTTGCCTTTGATTTTTAAGGTTCCAAATTCAAATCCCATTAAGTGCATATTTTTCCACATTTTCCTCTAAAAATGACAAAAAATAACAACACCAAAAAGACGTCATTTTGATCCAGCATCCAAATCATC
The DNA here is from genome assembly GCA_019671005.1 of Hibiscus mutabilis. Lineage (NCBI taxonomy): Eukaryota > Viridiplantae > Streptophyta > Magnoliopsida > Malvales > Malvaceae > Hibiscus > Hibiscus mutabilis. The sequence continues at coordinate 19,447,017 of CM033728.1, read as the reverse complement.
ACGTCGTTAAGCAATTAACAGCGCGATGGTATAAACGAGTCGAAAAATAAAATTTAAGGGTAAAATTAAACCAATTAAAAGGTTGGTGACAAAAACAAGTCAATGCCTATAGTTTGGCGGTACCTGACGTAGTTTACCCAAAATATAATTAGCTGGCTCTAACTACTCTAACTACTTATCAACCGAATATTAACAAGCTAACTACTTCTAACTTCAACACTCACCCTCAAGTTGGATGTTGAAATACATCTTTAACCTCTAACTTGAAAATCAAGTAGTTATGTTGTTGAATTCCTAATACTTTAGTAAGCACATCAACAAGTTTTTTTCAAAGTTGAAACATGATCAGTTTGAATCAACCCTTATTATGTTTTTTTCTTTGCAAAATGACAATCTATCTCAATATGTTTAGTACGTTCATGGAATACCGAGTTTGATGCAATCTGCAAAGCTGGCTGCTATCACATTGCAACTTAGCTGGTTGTTTTAACTTAACTCATAATTCTTCCAATAAACCATTTAGCTAAACAATCTCTGATGTAGTCACTGCCATGCTTCTATAATATACTTCTGCAGATGATCTTACAATGATATTATGCTTTTTTGCTTTCGAAAAAACTAGTGAATCTCCCAACTTCACACAGAAATCTGTTACGAATTTTCTGGTCGTAAGAAATGATGTCCAATCAATGTCGCAACAAGCAATTATTTGACATTCACTTGAAGAACTTAGCAGAATTTGTAGCACCCCTACCTGGTCTAGAAGAAAATCAGGTAAGAAGTGTCACCGAAAATTAAATCAGAGATTTAAACTTTTAAATCAAAATCAAACAAGTACATAACTTAAGCAAACACAAGCAGTACAATCAACCGTTTACAAACTTATAATTTCTTAATTATGATTTAAACTTTAAAGACTAATTTGTAAAGTTTCAAAAGTTTAGGGACTAGAGTGTAAATTTGCAAAAGTTTAGGGACTTATTTATAAATTTCTAAAAATTTCAAAGAACAAAGAATTATTCATTTTATTAAAATGTATTATTCTTAATCACTTTTACATTTCAAAGCTTGAATTAAAAAAACAACTGAATCGGAGTTTAATTACTTAGTTATGGATTAATGACTAAAATACAAAGTAGTCAAAATTATACGAGAGTTTCGAAACTCTTTGTGTAGTTTCAAAACTTGGCATTCCAGTAACATTTTAAGTATCAAAACTGACCCAAAGTTTGGAAACGCTTTCCTTAGTTTCGATACTTAAGCTGGAGTTTCGAAATTCTACTATATTGTTCACCCATTTGGACTTTCTCCACATCAAACCTTAATTTAAAGAATACCAAACATATGGACTAACATCTTAAGCATATTATATAATCAATAACCATAAAAATCAAACAAAAGTTCTAGACAAAGCATTCATCAATCAAAGCCTCATACGACTTTAAGATAGATCATGATCAAAAGTTAACATGTACCAACTATTGAAGCCATTTAAACCTCACCATTCAAGTACTTACCATTTGACAATTTAAACATCTAATTCATGTCTTAATTTTCAACACTTATCTTGTTTCATGCATATCATCATAACCATGCATACAAAGTATAACATGTTGTACCATGTCATAATTCACACATATCAAACAAGTCGCATAGCTTACCATACATACTAAACTTGGCGTGTATCTTTTAAACATAATATGTCTATCATTCTTTATTTAAACCCTTAATTCATCAAGCATGCCAGGCCAAACATCACATTATGTCAATCAATCATAGCATAACTTAACATCAAGCCATAACCAATCCTAACTTTTAGCAGGTTATTTCATTTATTCTCATTTCCTATATTTACTCATCAATATACCCTATTTAGTATAATATCATAGTCGAACATTTTAAGTCTTAACATATTCCATTTATCAATTCCATCTTATATCACCTATTCAAATTATAATATCAATCTAAAGTCACATTCATCATAATGCAAATCTATCAAGCTTAGTTCATATGCCATTAACTAGGAGTTTTTCAAAAGTAAACATACTCAATGATTTAAGAGTGACTTGCAACTCCTGAATACGATCCTGAGTACTTACGGAGATTTAATACCTGAAATGTATGCATAGGAACAAGGTAAGCTTATATAGCTTAGTGAGGTAGTAAACTTAATTATAATTAATATGCAATGCTTTAAGTATACAAAAGGGGTCATAGCCACGTGGCAACAAGACACACATAACATAACTATCATAACTTTTCTAATCCGATCCATTTCATACACGTACTCATATTCATGATCGTACTAATGTTCATAGCTTTAATCATAAGATCTCATTAATTTCCTTATTCATATTCATTCTTATAATATCATAATCATATACATAAGCTTTTAGTTGTGTTTTCTTGGATCACAAGTGACACTTGGATACATGAATCCTCAACCAACTATCACCAACATAACTGAGAATTGTCAACCCTCCAATTGTTGCCAATGACCAAAACAACATCCCTTCTACTATCGCCAATAAGGATCACAATCCATTGGGTCATAACCCACCCGTACATGAGCTAAATGGACTCTATGGTATGCCAATTGTACCCTAAGTTAAATCGTATCCATGGTAGTTATTTAATTTACAGTTTTGATTCATAAGTGAGCTTATAGCTCCAAAGTTTCATATCATTGTTTCATAGTGAGCTTAAAGCTCCAAAGTACCATAGCTTGATCCAAAATATTAAACTGGCCTTAATTCCCCTATGTTTCCATTGTTGAATCTAGGATTCCATATCCATAGCTAAATCTATTCATAGGATTTAACATGAATTTCATCAGTACATATCTTAAACTCACAAGCTTTAATTAACAGAGAAACCTAAACTTCAATGTTTTAGGCTGTGATGTTCCAAAGCCCTAAAATTCATGGAAAATTACCATGAAACTTAGAATAACCTGATTTCATATATAGATCATTAATTTCACAAAATCCTCAACTTTAGGAATTAGGGTTCATCAGCACATATGCTCTAAACTTGATAAAATTGTTACCAATAGAAAGCTAAAAGAATATACTTACCAATTTTGAAATTGGATTAAAGAAAAGATGACCAATTTTAAAAAATTGAATTCTAAGGGGTTGAAGTTCACGAAGGGTTCATCAATGGCTTCAAGGTAGTTTGGGAAAGATGATTCTTCCCCCCTTTTTTTACCTAGCTAAAAACCAAATAGCCGAAATTGGCTTATTGCTTTTCTTTTTTCCAACCAAAATGCCACACTTAATTTGGTCATGACACATGAGTGATGACTAGTTCATATTTTTAGAAAATGGTCCAATCACAAACTTGATCATTGAACTCTCCACATCTTGTACTAAAGTCACAATGCTTTACTTTCTTTTACTTTAGTCACTAAATAGCTTTCTTCTTAATTACTTAATCATTCCACTTTTCTATCATTTATACTTATGACCTTATATCTTACATCCTTATAAAATGGTCCTTAACTTCTTAAATATTCAAAATAAAACTAAATTAATTAAAATTAATCAGTCTGAATAATTCATGAAACAAGATTTAGTTGTTGGAAAATAAATTTTAAACACTGAAAATATAATTAACTACTAAATCGATATTTTTGGGTGTTACAGAGTCCTTGCCCATGATTGATTTTGACATACTGAACTATCCTTAGTGCTGCTTCAAGATCATTAGCTTTGGTTGCTGCATAAATTGGCTCAAGGGTGAACTACATAGGTTATATCAGGCCTAGCGTAAGTCAAATGGATCAACATTCCTATTAACCTTTGAAAGATTGATTTATCTATCTATACTTCATCTTCATTTTTCCTTCCCTAAGCTTTTGAGATAAATATTTTTATATAACAATTTAAGTGAAAAATGTATTTGGACTCATTCAAATATTACAAAAATAATTCGAAGTCCAATTAACTTGAAAATATGTATAAAATGTTTCAACTAAAACCTATATCGAATATACCTTAAAAAGTCAAAATATAGTCAAATTTTAAGTGTTTTAATGAAGGTTTCGATACCCAGTGTTTTTGAAACCATTCAAGCATAAACGTTTTAGAATCAAAACCTAGCTAAGGTTTCCATACCTTGCAAAAGGTTTTCATACCTCTAGCCCACAACGACTATTTTTCTTTTAAAACTCCCTAAAGGTTTCGGAACCTCTACAAAGGTTTCGATACCTTTGTGCATGTGGGCATTTAAAGCTCGACTTTATGACTCTCCAACAGCTCCAAATCATCCCCAACGACCATAAATGGTTAGAAACTCATTTCACACTATAAAAGCAAGCCAATGACACTTGAAGATGGGAAGAGGACACATCAAAGCTTAATGATCAAGAGAAATTGTCTTTAAGTCTTTATTTCTTCTTTTCTCTTGTATATGGTGTATAAAGTACTTAATTGTTTTATCCTTTGTACTCTTTATAGTGAGCTTAACTATTTGTAAATACCCACCTTGTGAGGTATTTTAGTTCACCCAAAGCAAACTTGTAAAAGGGAGAGGTTTTAGTTTAGCCTTAGAAAACTAGAGTTGTTCTATTTTAGCCATTGAAAAGATAGGGGTTGTAAGATGTAGTAACCCATTATAGTCCGGGCCTTTGAGTCCAATTAAAATACAATTACCCTTACCCAATTACAAACCCAACCGGCCCATTACACCCAAACCCAATCTGATATCCAATAAACCCAAATACCCATTTTAATTAAAAAAAAACATAATTACTAAATTAACCCTAACCCTAAAATAACATAAACCAAAAAAACCCTAGCCTAACATATCTACCGCAACACCCCCACTTTCCACTGCAGTCGCCGCCCAAGCCGGCCACCTCCGCCGCCCACGCTGCCAAGCCGCATAATCCACCGCCCATGTCAGAAAAAACAACAAAAATTTCAAATCTAGAAAAATCAAGTTGCGTGCAAGTTATATTATTTTATTATATATTTTCAGTTATAAAACCCCCCATGAGGATTTGATGTAAATGGAAAGGTGATTGGAATAAAAAAACGAGGTTTTTTTTCAGTTCAAAAAAAAGGTTTTTTTTTCGAATGTAAACAAGAGGCTTTTGAGGGGGTTTCGGATATAATAAAAGGGGGATTTTGATCAAAATTTTTTAAAAAAACAAGGTTTCTAGATCCAAATCTTCAAAAGCGAAAAATAAGAAAAATGTATTATTTTTTCTATTCGAATAAACGCAAAAATAAAAATAAAATGTTTTTTACTTGGTTCGGCTTCGAACCAGTGTCGCCACCGTCGTCCACGGTCGAGGTTGAACCGCCGATGAACGGTTCCAGTCAAACATCGATCATCTTCCTCGATCCAAAATTTTAGATTCGAACAAGAAAAGGAGGGTTCGAATCTATCAGGGTTTTGAGATAAAAATATAAAGAAAGGGGGAGGGGCGGCTTTGAGCCGGAAAAAAATAAGATAGTGAATTGACTTAGGTATTTTAGGTTATATATTAAGAAAAATGGGGTAATCACTTAAGAAGTCCCTCCGCCATAATTTTTTTTAAACTTTGCCTCTGCCGCATATTATAATATCACATTTGGTCCCTAGGCTTTTTAAGAAAGTTTCAATCTGGCATTTCTTTTTGTTTCAAATTAGTCATTAAGATAAATAAAATGGGCAAATTACCTTATTAGTCCTTCCATCCCGATGGTATTTTCAAAATGGGTCTGACGCATGGCGAAATTCTTTCTGTAGTCCCTGCAATTTTTAAATGTTTTGCAATTTCGTCCCTTTTTCAATTTTTGAGTTTCTATTTTTAAAATTTAGTCATTTTCATATTTATATTTATATAATTATTATGTATATTATAACTATTATTATTATTGATATTTTTTGCATCTACTATTATATGTTTATTATTATTTTCCTAATTATTTTAGTTAATGTATATTATATTAGTATATTTACTATAATATGTATATTACTTTATACTTAGTATTTATTATTATTATTATATTCACATATTATTATTATTATAATAATAATAATTATTATTATTATTATATGTGTATTATATAGTATTATATATTAATGTATAGCATATATATACAGTATATTATTATTATTATGCATATATCATAATATATTATAATAGGTTTATTATTCTTATAATTATTTCTATTAATATATATTATATTACTATATTTACTATATTAGGTATATTATTTTATACTTACTATATCATGAAATATATATACATTGTTATTATTATCATTATTATTTTCATTACATGATATATGAGTATATATATATATATATTATACCTATATATATTTTTGTTTATTTTATTTCAAATACATTTTTTTCTAAACTCAGTCAATTTAAGGGAATATTTTTCACTTTATTTCGGATATCGGCTGGGAAGTGACATCCTGACTCATTCAGGTGTTATCCTCCTCGATTTTTTTCGTAAATAAGAAAATGCTCTCCTTAGACCATTTTTATTAAATTTTAAATTTAAAAATCGAATTTTTGTTTTCTTGCAAAGACAGCACCAGATCGACGCGATACCAATTTTGGGTGTTGTGGGGTGCTAACCTTCCCCAAGCGTAACCGACTCCCGATCCCAAAACTTTTTGAATCTCTGGTGAATTTTTTACGGTGTCTGGCCTACCAAAGTGGCCGGTGGCGACTCCACCTCCAATTTTTTTAAAATTTTCTATTTTTTTAAAAAATTTACGGTGTTTTGCTGGGAGCGTCATCTTGGTCTCTGGGTGACGTCTTCTTTGATACCGTAAACACACACACCATATTTTTTTATAATCATTTTTTACAAATGAGAAAAAAAAACCCATTATCACATAAGCCTTATCCACAAACGCAATAATTCATTGTTAGTGAATTGAGAAATCTTTAGTGGTGAGCTAAGGTAGATGATGTAGAATTGGTTCAAAAGTCGAACCACTATAAATAGATTGTACAAAATTGTCCATTTTATTATTTTGTTTACACCAATTTATTTAAGAAGCATTTTCAACCTCTCTTGACGGTTTTCGGTTGATCGATTTTAGCCCATCACAAGCCTTGATCATATTTAGCTGATGTAAACTTCTTATGCTCAAGAAGAGTCATAACAAGTTTAGCCCCCTATCTCACTGTCTTCTATTAATCTAATGCATACTTTCTTTGATTAAGTAAAAGTCCATCTTTGGATCTCAAAATCTCAAATCCTAGGAAAAACTTTAAATCTTCCAAATCCTTCATCTTGGAATCTAATTCAGGATTCTTTTAAGTTCTTTAATCATAGATTCAACATTGATCGTGATGACCAAGTCATCAACATAAATGAGCATAATATGCCATTTTGACATCTTGTCTCTTTGTGAAAAAAAGGCCATATATGCCATACGTGCTAATGTCATAACACTTTCATGCTTGTTCATTTGTCATAATATGCCATATATGCATAAATGCATCTTGATCACTAGGCATGTAAATCCATCATGTTAATATTACATTAACATAATATAAACCAGATATAAATTTCTTACCAATATACTTGCTATTTATTCCAAAAGCTCATAAGCTTATTCAACTGTTTATCATTTATTAACCATAAACCATAGCCCAAATATAAGCCTATGGGGACCCTGAGTACGCGAGTCAAAATTGCACATAAGGTCATGCTAACCATAATAGACATAAGGTCGTCCTTATCCGCACATAAGGTCGTGCTAACCATATACACTAAGTGTTTTTTATATACACTATATTGCCCGCACAAAGTACTAAACCGCTAGACTCTATGGCATGCCAACTATACCCTATCCCTCAATGACTTACTTGAGGATATTTTCCATATTTATTTCATCCATGGCAATGTATATCGACATAATTTAACATTGGGCAGTTCATACCCGAAATAACATTCATTATATAACATCATATATAACTAGTGGTCCATTCATTTATATTCAACTTTTGACATATTTAGAACATGTAAATATATGATTATGACATAAATATCATGCCAAAATAAACAAGGTAGACCCATCGCGAGTCTTCCTAATGATGTATAAAACATCCATGCATCATGCTATGTATGCATTGCACTCACCTTGGCCACTTAACACAATGCCTCACTAAGTCATAGTTTGATCATTTCTTTGATAGAACCTCGAACCTTCTTTGATTCGGACTTGACTTCAGTAATCACATGAATAAAATAAAATATTTGTTAGATTCAAATATAACATTACCTTAAACATGTTGTCTAATATAATCATTCGAATATAAAATTTCCAAATATTTTTCCTTTCTTCCTTGTACTGTTCAAAAACTCATTATGGCCCTTAGTGATCAATTTGAACTTCCAATAATTCTTATGAGCTTGCTAACTAACATTTAAATACAAAATGTTTCAAATTCCATAATTCAGATATTCTATTTGATTTTCATTTACTTAAAGGTTTAGGGACTAAAATGAAAATCTTTTACATTTCAATGGCATTTTCAATATATTTATCACCAATATAATTTTTACATAATAACATTCATTCTTCACTTACAACTTTTGTACATTCTAGTCCCTAAATCCCTGATTTTGCCGAAATGTTATTTTGTTCCCTAGACACGAATTCATTTTGAGTCGAATGTAATTTCCAGAATTTAACCCCATTTCTAACACACAAATACCCTGATTTCCATATTGTTACACACTGGTCCTTACATTTTCTCACACTGCCGAATTGGTCACTAAATACAATCCAAGGATTCAAGCTTCCTAACTTTGCAATTAAGCCTCCAATCACTGTTAATTCATCAAACTCTTCATTATACTCAAAAATCAGAACTGATCCTTTTCAATTTCCATCATGCCGAATTGATTCTTACAATGTAACAAATTGCTAAAATGGCCCATAATCAAGATAACACCAATTTTAGCATTCCAACTTCAATTTCATGCTTAGCAAAACCTTATATGACAATAACAACTTATTAAATACAAAATAACATCAATTCCTAATATTAATCAATCAAACCGAATAGATCCATAAAGATTTCCAAATTGCTGATTTAGTCACTAGTTGAAATAACTAGATTTTCAACCTCCAAACATCAAATTCAAGTTTCAATTATCATCAAATATATAAATACTCTTAAAAATTCAGACTTAAACACCAGACCCTAACCTTTAAATGCTGGACTAAATAGTCCCTTAACTTTAGACATCAATCTAATTTAGTCCCAAGCATGGAAACAACATAAAATCAAACATAGTTTCTTAAATCTTCAAAATTCCCAAAATTCACACAACCTTAATTTCTTATTCATATCAAATTTCATCAACCAAGAAAGTATTCTATGAATTATTTACATTAAAAGATAGAGCTCGAAGAGTATAACAACTTTGTAGTTCGAATGATTACCTAAAAATTGAGATTCGGGGCTTAAATTGAGCTTGGAAAATTTTTCTTCTTTCCTCTAGCTCCCACGGTACATGGCTGGAAAAAGATGAACATTTGTTCATCTTTTAACTATTATTTTACACTTGTAACTATTAAATGAATTTTAAATTCATTTAAATAGCAAAATTACCAATTTAGCCTTTAAATCCAATGGCTAATTTAATCTCATCTAAAATCAAAGGCCAAGATTAAATCCATGTATATTTCATCTTCCAAAAACGTCCTCAACATTTCAAAAATATTTCAATTCAATTCGATTTCCCGATATTCACTAAATACTTCTACTACGATCTTACCTTTACCGAGCTATCATATCTATTCTGAAAATTCTATGTTTCCATATTCAGAAAATAAATACTATTATCACATAAAAAATTCCTTTCTTAAGGACTTAGACTGAATTTTCCTAACTCAGTCTATTATTCTGATAATTATCGAAAATACTCATCGAGTAAAATTTCTCTTAGAAATCCTTTATCTGAAATCCGTACCAATATTCTCTACTCTTAATGAGTCCAAAATATCGATCAGAAACACTTTTATGAGACCTTCCTGAAGGTCACTCTTCCTAGTGTTTCCCTGTTTAGAGCACGCTTAATAATAGGGTTCGATCAAAATTCGATACCTTATACTGCATTTTCATTCCCGGGACCTATATCAGATTTTTACTCACTGACCGAATTTATCCATCTATAGGATACAATTAGTTATTGAGCAAATCCTTTATTATGGATTTAAACTTTTCCTTTCTTTATGATTTAGCAACCAACTTTTAAAAACTGTCATTTTGGTCACTAAACTTTAACCTTCAATTCCCATTCCAATTTTATCAGATTTCAACCAAATTTTGCATGTACCCTAGTTTTCTGATCATCCTTCTAAATATCCTGGATATTCGATTCGATCCGATTATCTGAATATTTTTCTGAACTTTATCACTTTATAGCCATTAATACAAACTCCGTACAAAAAATTCGGATAATATGGAAACTTCATTCTTGGGGGTAAACTATTCATTTATGGGTTTAAAATACACAACTTTTGAAAATTACACTTTGGTCCCTAAACTTTTCCAAAGTTTATACTTTAGCCATAAAACTTTTAAAATTTTCATTTTGGTCACTAGCCAAAAATTGGGATATTACAATTCTCCCCTTAAGAAAATTAGTCCTCAAATTTTTAATACATACATGGTTCAAAAAGGTGAGGAAACTGCTTTCTCATATCTTTTTCTCTTTCCCAAGTCATTTTTTTGACTTCATAATTTCGCCAAAGAACTTTAACAAGCGATATCATCTTATTCCTTACTTCTTTGACTTCATGTGCCAGTATCTTTACCGATTGTTCCTCATAAATCAAATCCAGTTGAATCTCTATTCCCTCAGGGGTAATGCTATGTAAAGGATCTGATCGATACTTCTTGAGCATCGATACATGAAATACATTGTGAATCTTGTCCATTTCCGGAGGTAAGGCCAGCTAATAAGCCACCAGACCAACTCTTTTCAAAATCTTATATGGTCAAATAAATCTCAGACTCAGCTTCCCTTTTTGTCCCAACCATAACACCTTCTTCCAAGTTGAAACTTTTATGGAATACTTTATCCTTAACTTCATATTAAATATCTTTTCTTTCAAGATCAGCAGATACTATCCATCATTCTAAATCAATTCTAGATTGCTTCAAACCTTTCTTACTTTATTTTCCGTATCCTGAAATAAATCAGATTCAATCACCTTTTAGTTCTCTTTCTAACTCATTATCATCGGGGATATAAATTACCCATTGATAATATGAACATCCTTTAAACTTAACATCAAAATCTTTAATTTTCCCTTTTCACCTTACTGAATTCTTTCCAGACATATCTTATCTTTCATCTGTAAATCTTTGATTCGATTTGTCAAAGTAGATTTGAGCTGAAGCTATGTAATCAATATACTATTTTCTTCCAAAGGTAATTGGCATTTAATGCTTATAAGCCAAAGAATGACTTTTGGCTAAATGCATTAACTACTACATTAGCCTTATTACATTAATACATATCCCAACCTATTATGGGACGTATTATTGAATAAGATAAAATCCTTACTGGATTCATACTGCACTAATACTAGTGCTACTATCAATTCTTCTTCTACTGGTAATAATATAATCGTAATTTAATCTTAGAGGAATATTACTGCTTCTTTAACTAACATTACTGGAGCTTCCTAAGGTGATATACCGGGTCATATAAAACCTCAATCTAATGACTCTTGCAACTAGGTCTTTAGCTTTCTCAATCTAGTAAGAGCCATTCTGTAGAGTGCAATCGATATAGGTCCCATATTGGATTAAATCCAATCATAAACTTAGCCTCTGATTAAGTGTCAAGCTTGACAACTCCTCTTGGGCAACCCATTTAAAAATCACAAACAATAGGAATACTCTCCCGGCTTACCCTTGATGCTCAGTATCTATAGCATAAGTTAAATAATTTTTCACATTGGTAACAAATTCCAACTCTGCATGCTCATGCATGCCAATTATCACAACACCCACACGATTGGTTTTGTGGTTTTCTTGAATCTCCAACATTAATTATAAATTTTAGAGAGTTCTTAATTTTCCTTGTCCCAATCTCTTAGCGAAACTATGTAATAAATTCAGTTTGATATATTTGCCGGAAATCCTCACCACTTTTTAGAAGTGGTGAAATAAATATTGATTCACTATTCCTCTTTACGAGCTGTGACCTCTGTTTAGATATTTTCCCATTTAGAACCCTTTGTATTGCATTTGGCATAATTTACTGCTCCATAGAATTTTGAAATACATAGGGCAGTCGGTACTTCTTTGTACCTGACCTCTAGCCCTCTATGAGCTGTCATAACATGCTCTCTTTTTGTCTGTGGGAAGTAGTTTAGAAGCAAATCGGCTCAGTTTATTAAACTTGCACTCATACCTATAAATAATCCAATTGCCCTAATTAAGATGGAAGAAACTTCGTTGTCTCTCTAGGATAAACTTTGTTACGGAACTCTCAAAGAAAGAACTTCTAGTTAATAGACTTTTGAGTATGTACCGTAACATTACTTTATCAAATACGGGTCTAATCCTTTTAGATGAGATAATACTTTTTCTTTGAGTCTTCTCTGATCATCAATACATAGTTCTTTCAACATAACTTTTATATCATTAAACCATAGATTAATAATCATAGGATCTCCATTAATATCTCTATGAAAATCTAGTGTGCCATAAATCTCAATTCTTTTGCAATCGGTGCCTAAGCAAGCTGATTCATGATCACATCTAATGTCTGGAAGAAAAGCTCTTAATCTAGAACATACATATCATGTTACTCTGGTGCTTCTGTGCCATGCTAAGCTGAGGGTAGAATATTATCATTAACCTTATCATGCTCGTGAATCTCTTATTGATCTACTCGCCTAAACACCTGATAAGATTCTTTTACCCTCACACACTGGAATTTAACATTATTATTATTATAATGAAGCAAGCAATTGCATCCATTCAAACAAGTAAAATCATCAGTAATTCTGACATACTAGTGGCATGTACACACTTTTGACCTTTACTATACTTCGTTTAACTCCAGAACCGGCTAAACCTGTAGCTCTGATACAAATAAATGTAACACCGATTTTCGTATCCATACAACGAATACGAATCAGGAATGTCACAACTTTACTATCCTTAAATACTAATGATATTTGAAACAAAATTCAAGTTTTGATAATTTTGAACCCAAATCTTGAGTGCTGGTACACCCTGTCCCAAAATGCACATTCTTGCATTTTTATATTTCTAATTCATCCTAATTCAATTCCCAAGTGTCTTCAAATGTTATGTGTGCTTATAGGGAACAATTGACTATCATAAAACATACATTCTCTCAATTATCTTAGCATGCAACTCATCACTTGTGGTTACTCATAACTTTGAATCTTTCCAGAAACGCCAATTATCTTGAAACCATAACGATCTTTAAAGGCCAATCACAATTCAAATAGGTTTAGCAAGTATACATGCCACTATAATAATCAAACCTGAATTAGGATGTCATTACTGTGATTACCTGTTGAGCTTTCCAATATTGATGCAATGCTCTTCTCACTCTCATGTTGATTTACCTACATGTGCACAATCAAGCACACGCTAAGTACGAACTTAGTGAGGCAATAAAGGAACTTAATAACAATAATTTATACTTTTTCGACTTCATGGCTATGTTTATATAACATGATAAATATGCCAAAGCATCAACTTCCACATTGCATTAGTAATGATTTACTACATGCTAATGTCAAAAAACTTTCATGCTTGTTCATTTGTCATAATATGCCATATATGCATAAATGCATCCTGATCACTAGACATGTAAATTCATCATGTTAATAATATATTAACATAATATAAACCAGATATAAATTTCTTACCAATATGCTTGCCATTTATTCCAAAAGCTCATAAGCTTATTCACTTGTTTATCATTTATTAACCATAAACCATAGCCCAAATATAAGCCTATGAGGACCCCGAGTACACGAGTCAAAACTGCACATAAGGTTGTGCTAACCATAATAGACATAAGGTCGTCCTTATCCGCACATAAGGTCGTGCTAACCATATGCACTAAATGTCTTTTATATACACTATAGTGTCCGCACAAAGTGCTAAACCGCTGGCCTCTATGGCATGCCAACTATACCCTGTCCCTCAATGATTTACTTGGGCATATTTTCCATATTTATTTCATCCATGACAATGTATATCAACATAATTTAACATTGGGCAGTTCATACCCGAAATAACATTCATAATATAACATCATATATAACTAGTGATCCATGCATTTATATTCAACTTTTGACATATTTAGAATATGTCAATTATATGATTATGACATAAATATCATGCTAAAATAAACAAGGTAGACTCATCGTGAGTCTTCCTAATGATGTATAAAACATCCATGTATCATGTTATGTATGCATTGCACTCACCTTGGCCACTTAACACAATGCCTCACTAAGTCATAGTTCGATCCTTTCTTTCATAGAACCTCAAACCTTCTTTGATTCAAACTTGACTTCATTAATCACATGAATAAAATAAAATATTTGTTAGATTCAAATCTAACAATACCTTAAATATGTTGTTTAATATAATCATTCGAATATAAAATTTCCAAATATTTTTTCTTTGGCAGTGTTCAAAAACTCATTATGGTCCTTAGTGACTAATTTGAACTTCCAATAATTCTTCCGAGCTTGCTAACTAACATTTAAATACAAAATGTTTCAAATTCCATAATTCGAGTATTCCATTCGACTTTCATTTAATTAAAGGTTTAGGGACTAAAATGAAAATCTTTTCCATTTCAATGGCATTTTCAATATATTTATCACTAATAGAATTTTTACCTAATAACATTCATTCCTCACTTACAACTTTTGTACATTCTAGTCCCTAAATCCCTGATTTTGTCGAAATGCTATTTTGTTCCCTAAACTCGAATTCATTTTGATTCGAATGTAATTTCCAGCATTTAACCCCATTTCTGACACACAAATACCCTGATTTCCAGATTGTTACACACTGGTCCTTACATTTTCTCACACTGTCGAATTGGTCACTAAATACAATCCAAGGATTCAAGCTTCCTAACTTTGCAATTAAGCCTCCAATCACTGTTAATTCATCAAACTCTTCATTATACTCAAAAATCAGAACAGATCCTTTTCAATTTCCATCATGCCGAATTGGTTCTTACAATTTAACAAATTGCTAAAATGGCCCCTAATCAAGATAACACCAATTTTAGCATTCCAACTTCAATTTAATGCTTAGCAAAAAAACCTTATATGACAATAACAACTTATTAAATACAAAACAACATCAATTCCTAATATTAATCAATCAAACCGAATAGATCTATAAGGATTTCCAAATTGCTGATTTAGTCAATAGTTGAAATAACTAGATTTTCAACCTCCAAACATCAAATTCAAGCTTCAATTATCATTAAATCTATAAATACTCTTAAAAATTCAGATTTAAACACCAGCCCCTAACCTTTAAATGCTGGACAAAATAGTCCCTTAACTTTAGACATCAATCCAATTTAGTCCCAAGCATGGAAACAATATAAAATCAAACATAGTTTCTTAAATCTTCAAAATTCCCAAAATTCACACAACCTTAATTTCTTCCTCATATCAAATTTCATCAACCAAGCAAGTACTCTATGAATTATTTACATCAAAAGATAGAGCTCGAAGAGTAGAACAACTTTGTAGTTCGAAAGATTACCTAAAAACCTAGATTCGGGGCTTAAATTGAGCTTGGAAATTTTTTCCTTCTTTCCTCTAGCTCCCACGGTACATGGCTGGAAAAAGATGAACATTTGTTCATCTTTTAACTATTATTTTACACTTCTAACTATTAAATGAATTTTAAATTCATTTAGATAGTGAAATTACCAATTCAGCCTTTAAATCCAATGGCTAATTTAATCTCTTCTAAAATCAAGGCCCAAGATTAAATCCATGTATATTTCATCTTCCAAAAAGTCCTCAACATTTCAAAAATATTTCAATTCAATCCGATTTCCCGATATTTACTAAATACTTATACTACGATCTTACCTTTACCAAGCTATCAGATCTATTTTGAAAATTCTATATTTCCATATTCGGAAAATAAATACTATTATCTCATAAAAACTTCCTTTCTTAAGGACTTAGACTGAATTTTCCTAACTCAGTCTATTATTCTGATAATTATCGAAAATACTCATCGAGTAAAATTTCTTTTAGAAATCCTTTATCCAAAATCCATACGAATATTCTCTACTCTTAATGAGTCCAAAATATCGATTGCAAACACTTTTATGGGACCTTCCCGAAGGTCACTCTTCCTAGTTTTTCCCTGTTCAGAGCACTCTTAATAATAGGGTTCGATCAAAATTCAATACCTTATACTGCATTTTCATTCTCGGGACCTATATCAGATTTTTACTCACTGACCGAATTTATCCATCTACAGGATACAATTAGTTATTGAGCAAATCCTTTATTATGGATTTAAACTTTTCCTTTCTTTATGATTTAGCAACCAACTTTTAAAATTTGTCATTTTGGTCACTAAACTTTAACCTTCAATTCACATTCCAATTTTATCGGATTTCAACCAAATTTTGCATGTACCCTAATATGCTTATCATCCTTCAAAATATCCTGGATATTCGATACGATTTGATTATCCGAATATTTTTCTAAACTTTATCGCTTTATAGCCATTAATACAAACTCCGTACGAAAAATCCGGATAACATGGAAAAGTCATTCTTGGGGGTAAACTATTCATTTATGGGGTTAAAATACACAAATTTTGAAAATTACACTTTGGTCCTTGAACTTTTCTAAAATTTATACTTTAGCCACAAAACTTTCAAAATTTACATTTTGGTCACTAGCCAAAAATTGGGATATTACATCTGTGACACCCGTATCCAGTATCCAATTAAGAGAACTTTCTGAAATAGATAAGCAGTGGAAGTTAATACCTGTCAAATAAGCAACCGAATCAGTTGAAAGACCTTTGTTCAGAAGATTCAAAATCTAGTTGTATTGTTCCTATGTGAAGACACCAGTAGGCCTTGATGAAGAAGGTGGAGAAACATTCAAATCTACTGACTTAGAATCAAAATCAAAATTAACAATGTCAGTGATTTTAGCATTATTAGCCACAACTAAACATTTTCTTCTTATGAACTTGAAGTCAGCAGGATACCCAATGAGTCGATAACAATTCTTTTGTTTGTGACCTCAGATCTTGCAGTGGTCATAAACACCATTGAATCGTCTGCGATCTGAACCTCTAATGACACTTGAAAACGTAAATGCAGTTTCTGTAAATGGCATAACTCCTGATAACTGCACCCTTTGCGATTCTTGCATCGAGTAACTTTGATTAACTGTAATAAGTGGTTGCATAAGTAAAATCTGACTGCGGATTGTCGAATACAACTCATTGAGACCCATAAAAAATTGGAATTTTTTTTTTGTTAAAAATGGATCAAAGGTGTGATACTCATTCTGCAACAGTGTATGACGTGTGAAATAAGTAGAAATTTTCATCTCACCCTGATGCAATATGGCAATTTCCCGATGAAGAAAGTAAACCTATAACCATCCACTTTGTCAAACCTCTCTTTGAGATCTTCCTAGACGAACGCTGCACTTGAAACGAAAACGATCCTTGCCGAGAGCTCCTTGCTAGCGGAATTGTGAATCCATGAAAGCACTATCGCATTACACCTCTCCTGTTGCAGTTGTAATGATTTAGCATAATTTTCCTTCTTGCAATCTCCATCGATGAAGCACCAATTTATTTTATGTAAAGTCCAAAACCCAGAAGCCAGCTAGCAAACCACATATAGATCAATTATATCATTTATCTTGTGAAGCTCAAAAGCGCACGTTTTAAATGATTTCTTTGTAGCTTATGTTAAAAAACCAAATTCATTTATTACAAAAATGAGTCATTTAAGTTTTGGTAGAATAATATTGCAAAAAAATTTTGGTAGAATAACAATGAGTAAATTAATAGGATTTTTAGATATAGACAATTAAATTATTATTTTTTTTGAATTAAAACTAAATTGATAGTATGTATAAGTTTCGGTACCAATTTGAGAGAAATTGTATAGTTCATGTATCAACTTGAGAGTAAATTTCTCTAAGAAGCGACTTGGGAGAAAGTGTCTAGTTCAAATACTAATTTGAGAGAAAAAAAATCTTTAATTACTAACTTGATAGAAGATGCTTAGTTTAAACACCAAATTTATATTTAAGCCATAATATATATTTAATGTATTCTTTTAACAAAACAAAACAATTTAAACTCAAGTCTCATAAGATAAATATATTATTTTTTCCACTTGCTGCACTTGTTGGGTTCACCGTTATATTGAGTGTTTATTTCATATTAATATTGTTTTTTAGATTATATCGTTTGCGTGTTTTGTGAGTTTTTTATTATAATTCAATTCAAAGAATAATTTTTTAATAGAATTTAAAGAATAAATTGTATGTTAATAATATGTCTTGATTCATAATATATTTTTGCATATTGATTAATAACGTGTATGTCTATTATTTATTTATTTATTTAAGAAGGGTCAAATTATAATTTTGATTCCTCTACTAAATTTAGATGTTTAATTTTTGTACTTTAATTTGACATGACTTGATCTGAAGGGAATCCCATTGAACAAAATAGTGAAATTTTACTTTAAGCCCTTCTTGAATATAAAACAATTTAAATTATTTTTTAAAAAATATTTAACTTTATTCTTAACCATTTATATTTTTATCTTCGACCTCCAATAAAAATTTTATCTCGTCCCAAATTTGATCCCTTTATTTTTATAATACATTAATAAATAGCTAACACCATTAACCATCCGGATTAAAATGCTACATCGATCTCTTCTTTAAACCATCATTTCCAATTTAAAGAAAAAACATGTTAGCATAATGAGTAGGAAGGCAGAGATGAAACTAGGCGCTAGAAAATGCCATAAACGCTCTAAAATTGTAAGATTATGTTGAAGCCCCTTAAAGATTTATAAAACATAAGCTTTTTTTATCGGCAAGTATGATTTTTATTAAACACAAATCATACAAAAAATACTAATAGATGCCTCATTAAACCTCCCTAAACCTAGTCGGAGAAAAAGAGTGCCCCCTAAAAGTGTATAAAACAAACAAACACGAAAAGGAAAGACACAACCCGCACACCAAGTTCGAATAAATACAAGAAAAGAGAAAATGCCTAACCCAAGACACCAAAAAAATAGCTCAAAAGACTACTCAACACTAGATTGGCACCAAGTCGTGACACCCCTTTGGCCAAAGCATCCAAGATATCATATGCTTCTCGATAAAGACCACAAACTCCAAGTACTACAGTTAAGAAGTAACAAGCAATAGTGATTGCAAACATGTACCTGCATCCACCAACACACTGCAAAGAAATGATCATCCCCATAACAAACGACAACATAAGACTCCTTTATTGGGCATGGTTGTGCGCTTCGATGAGACGCGCGATATCCTTCACGATTACTTCCTCATTACCCCCTGTACAGGCCCTAATGAGTTTGCCCAACTTGATTGTTTCCTTTGCTTCTCTCAAGATAGCCTTTTTCCGGTTAATAAAGTCAGAATCAGAAAGAGGCCCGTTTGCAGCACCATGACATTCTTTCTGATTTTTCCGTAGTCTTTCTCTACCCTTTTTCTTCAATTTCTTCTCTGCCTCAATCCTTTCTTCTGGCTGCATGAAACTAAAGACCACATTTGATACACTTCTAACCTTGCGCAGGGTTCCTATTACACCTCCAAATCGGGTCTAGTCAGAATTGAATTTCGGCAATTAGAAATTCAACATCGAAAGGTCAAATTTTAGCATTTGACCTTTGACCTATGATAAGAGTCAATTATTCAAATATTAAACATTAATAAAATATTGTTAATGTTTAAGGATCTTATTGCAAATAATGAAACATTCTTGGTGATAATTGAAGTATTGGGATATAAGTGTAAGAGATAGTAAGAGGAAGGGTTAAGTGGTTGTAAGAAAGAATGAAAAGGGGTGAATGATGATGTCTTGGATATTTTGGTTAATTGATAAATAAATTAAGTTAGTGGAAAGTCTTAATATACTTCATCGGGAAGCATAAATCAAGTGAAAGGAAGAGTTATTCCATCTTTATCTTATTCTTTAGTTTAAATAAGCAAACACCTCCCCACGTGTAAGCACACACCTCTATTGACGAAACTTTGGAAGCTTAGTGTAATAACCTATTTTTATCCGGGTTACCCAGTCCAAACTCATAACCCGAGCCCGTTTACAATACCCAAACCAAAAACCCAATAACCCATTAACCTATACTCAATTCAATTACCCAAAACCGACCCATAACCAAAATCCCCAAATCTGTCACCCATATCTGAAACCTTAAATCAAACTACACCAAATCTTAAATTTAATCTCTAACTCATAAACCCCAAATTAACCCTAAACCTTAAACCAGCTATCCCTAAACCTATCCTTTGAATCTTAATAGTTTCCACAACCGAACCCACTCTCATCAAACCAACTATGCCTAAACCTACCCCTTACCTTGTCAAACAAGCCATCCCCTGCCATATCCCCAAAATCCAGATCTGCAAATTTTAACAGGGTAGTGGTTATTGATTTTCTATTGTAAAAATGGGCTATATAACCCGAATGAAAATCTGAAAATAGGGGGATTTGAAGAAAAGAAGGGGTTGAGGGAATTCGAAAAAAATCTGTAAAAAAAATTAGATCAAAAATGAAAAAATCTGTAAAAAAAGGGAAATTTTGTAAAAGATTCAAGATCAATACAAGAAGTTTGAGGGTAAAAATTATTTCTTGTTTTCTTTTCAAATCAAATCTATTTTTGTTTTTTTCTTTTTTATTTCAAATCACAAAAAAGAGAAAGATTTCGAATCATACCTGGCCGTTTGAGCACCGCCGTGAGGTCGGTAAACGACACAAGAAAGAAAAGGGGAACGGTTGTCGTCGGGGTGAGTTGAGAGGAAAAAAGGAGGATAAGTTTTAGGGTTAATGGCACCGTTTTAAGTCCAAACCCGCGCGTTGACCTCGATACCTGAGGAGGATCCGCGTTTTGGCTTATGGGATAATTACACATCTGGTCCTTCTTCTTGTACCCCGCTTTTATTTTGGCCAGAGGCTAATCACGATTTTAGTCCCTACTCTTTATTCTCGCATCCATTTTCATCATTTTTTATTTTAATTTCGCACTTCTATTTTACTTTTTACTCAATTTAGCCATTGTCTTGTTTTTATTTAATTTTAATGCTCTAATTTATTTTATTAGCATTTTAGCATGATTATTTCCCGAGCTTATCATTTCAGACCCTTTTTTTCTATTGTGATTCTTGTGATTATTAACTATGTATTATATAAATTTTACACATGCACTTGTTATATTACATATATATATTACACATTATATTATATATGTTACATATTATACATATTTTATATTGCATATTATATTATTTATTAAATATTTATTATACTATATGTTACTTAATATACATATATAGTGTTATGAGATGTATTTATTATGTTTATTATATATGTATTTTTGGTATGTAAGATATGTTTCATATTAGATTATGTGTATTATTATATGTCATATTTTTTAAAAAATGTTGTAGCATTATATACATGTATTACTGTTTATACATTACCATATATTATTATATTATATTATATTAATTAATATTACAAAGCATATATTTTTTTATCATGTATGTAAATAAATATATATGTATATGTTATAATTTTAAATATATGCATATACATTATAATATATAGCTTTATATGTTATTATTTTATATACGTATTTAATATGTATATTTTGTACATGTGCCTATATTTATTTCATTAGTCACTTTATGCTTTATGTTTTCTTCATACATTTTAATTTATTCACATCATATATTTTGTATTTTTATGACATCAAAAAGAATTAAAAAAAAAGAAATTAATTTCAAATTTTATATTAATGTTTTTTAAACCTCGAGAAATCATATTCCGGGAGTATAGGGATGTGATTTCCTCGAATTTTTCTAAGAAAACGAGAAACTGTGTCCCGAGCGCATAGGGGTGCGATTCTCTCAATATTTTCGGCATATAGGAATCACATTTCAAATTTTAACCGAATTCATAATTTCTAATACCAAGACATTAATAATCGGCTAGGTACCAATTTTGGGCGGTGTGGGAGTGTTAATCCTTCCCCATCCGTAACTGACTCCCGGACCTGAATTTTTTTATCTCTGGTTTTATTTTTGGTGTCCGGTCTACCCTTTTTAAAATGACCGGTGGTGACTCTATCTTTTTAATTTCAAAATCGGGCAGGGGTTTTCCAAACAAAATTAAATAACAAGGAAAAGAAATTTTGTAAAGAGCGCCGGACAAATTTACGTGATTACAGCTGGCGACTCCGCTGGGGACATTTTTTGTTTCGAAAAATGCAGTCAAGCCACGAGTCGATTATCTTTTAGTCTTGGTCGTTTGAAATTGGCGAAATTGATTTTAATTTAAAATATGATTCTGTCTTATTTTACTACGAGTCATGCATTTTATTTTCTGTTGATATAACTGCCTTATTTTACTGCTTAGTATAAGTGAACTTGCATTGCATTCCATGAGCTTTTTACCCGAGCTCTGTCCTAATTTAAGTGAAAGTGTGATATTGCCTTCATGTGGGTTACCACCGTATAGGTTAGTGAATCGCTTTCGGGATATATTTTTTATGCTTTCGTGTGGGTTACCTCCGTGTAGGCATAAGGGATGTATCCCCCTGAATTGAACTTGGCCCGTTTGAAACCTATAACGGGCAAGGATCAGAAGCCTTGCTACCTTTAGTAAGGGACAACGAGAACAATTTGGGCACCCTTCCCTAGAACTAAACCACATGTAAGGGACCATAGGAGCCTTGCTTTAGAAACAGATCTCGTTAAAAGTTCAAAGGAGAAACGCTTCTAACCTTTTGTCTACTTTATAGATTTATTTCATGAATAATATGTCAGGTAGAAATCATGCCAGGTAGGATCTTTATTTCTGTGAATAATAATTTATCGGGTAGATACCATGTCGGGTAGGATCTTTCTTTCTATAAATAATAATATGCCGGGTAGAAATCATGCCGAGTAGATTTTTTTCAGAATAAAAGCATGCTGGGTAGATATCATGCCGGGCAAGATCTTTTTGTAAATACAATATCCGGGTAGAAAGCATGACGGGTAGGATTACTTTTTTAAATAAAGCATGTCTACCGGTAGGTTTTATACCATTTGCTTTATGAAAATTACTGATCTTTTTATAGGTACTAACCCATTTATTTTGTTTGTGCATTGTATTGACATCTCATTTTTGCATGCATTTTCATATTTATCATAATGCATTATCATTTCCCAATCAAGGGGTCTGATTTCGAAAATCCGATCGCAGTCACTCTGGGGTACCCAAGTTAGCCGTATCTGTATCTATCTTTCACTCAAGGCAAAGCTTAAGAAACGGAAAGTCGTCTAGCAAGAGTAGAGCAACAAAGACATGAAGAGTGACATAAATGAGAAGCTCGAAAAGGTACAACAAGCAACTCGCGATAATATCGCGCAATCACATGTGGATCTGCTAACTCAGATAGTTGCTATTTTGGCCGGTGAAGATCCTAAAAGAAAAAAAGGATTGGTCATAGACCCAATTGCACTAGAAAAGGCAAAAAAATACATACAATAAGACACATTTGCAAGTGCCAGTTTCAGTTGAAAAGCAACAATCCTCAAGCCGAATCTTCATCACATGGGGGGAAGTAATTCCCAAAACAACCCTAGTGAGCATACCATCCCTGATTCGAGCATCATCAACAAGATGGGTCAAGGAAGGATCGAGGCGGTCAAGTGGATTAAAGATTTGTACAAACGAGTTAAAAAGAAATCCAAAGTTGCAAAAGGGGCAAGAGCATCCTGTGAGGTAGATGCAAGAAAATTAAGTCTAGTCCTTGATATGGTGATACCTTCAAAGTTTAAAATGCCAGAATTTGAAAAGTTCAACGGAACAAGCTTTCCGTCCGCTCACCTTACCATGTTCTACCGAAGCATGACAGGGCATGTTGGTAACAAAAAACTCTTAATCCATTGCTTCTAAGAAAGCTTAAAAGGGTCTGCTGCCAGGTGGTATAACCAACAAAGCCAAGACCAGGTACAATCATGGAAAGATCTGGCCAAAGCCTTCACCGACAAGTAAAAACATATAACGGACATCGATCCAGATCCTCTAACACTATAGAGCATGGAAAAGAGACCCGATGAGAGCTTTCGACAGTACGTGCAAAGGTGGAGAGATGTTGTTGTGCAAGTACAACCACCATTGCTCGAGAAAGAAATAACGCCTGCATTTGTAAGGACTCTAAAAGATCCATTCCTAAAATCCATGGTGGGTAATGTAACCAAGAGTTTGGAAGACCTCATGATATCTGGCAAACTCATTGAAGCAACTATAAGAGAAGGGAATATTATCGACCCTAGCCAAGAAAGAGATGAAGAAGAAATTTATACAGTAAGATCTTATCTGACCAGCCGACCTTGGTCTTCACGTCAGCCAAGCTACTTGTCCTCACGTCAACCAAAAACTTCTCAAAAAATCATCCATCCAATTCCAATGACATATATAGAACTACTCTCAATGCTTGTCGAAAAGAACTTGATAGCCCCAGTCTAGTCTAAACCGAAAGAGCCTCCATATCCAGAAGGATATGATGTTGAAGCTATTTCAGACTATCATATAGGAAGCTCGGGCCACACCACCGAGAATTGTGGGGCATTAAGAAATAAGGTACAGAGCCTTATCGAGACAGGAACTTTAAAGTTCAACAACGGGGTCCCTCAAACAAGCTAATTGAGGATTGAAAAGGAATGAATGACCTTCAAAGGCTTAATTCTTTTTGTTTGGGGCATCTTTGTAGACTAAATATTTTGAGTAATGCATGAAATCAACCTTTTACCTAGGCCCGAAGGTAAAAAAAGGGGAATCTCTTGTAAGGGCATGTGATTATTCAATGCATTCCCTCATGTTTCTTTAAAAAAACAAACAAAAAAAGTTCAAAATTTAATTGGTCCATACCTTTGCAAAACTTTTGTCCATATTTTCAAAGAACCACATCGGTTCTAACCTGACAATTGATTCCAAACAGTTTGGAGGCACTTAATCCCTCCACTTCATGAAAAAATTCTCATTTTGAAAATATTTTTTAAAACAAAAAGATTTCTTGTATCACTTTTCTTATAAACATAAGGTACAAAGGCCTAAAGCCCATGTCTATTCAAAGCAGGAAATGAAGCCTTCAAAGGTATTTAATCAAAATGATATCTGAAAGATAAATGGGGTAACGTTCAAAGCTGTCAAGAAGATGAAAAAAGACGAGCCTGAAAGGTCATTCAGCTCAGAAATTTGAATTAAGAAAATAAAAAATAAGAACAAAGAAGATTTTTGGGGCAAGCTTTTGCTCGAGAAAATCAGAAGAGGGAATTAAACCAAAGGAAGAAGACCCCTACAAGTATTTTATGCATCTCCATGCATCATGACATACATAACATTGCATCATTGCATCACCAAAATGTGTCCATGCATCATGAAAGCATACATGGAGGCATATGCATCATTGCATCTTTTAAACATGACCATACATCATGGCATACATAACATTGCATCCTTGCATCATTGCAAAAGCATGCACATGCATCCCATTTGCATAAATACATGAAATAATTTTCAAAAGCAAACTTCATCCTTTCATAAGGATATTTTTCAAAACTCAATCCTTCCATAAGGATATTTTTCCAAACTTCAAGATAATTTTCAAAACTGAGTTCCATAATTCAATCCTTCCATAAGGATATTTTTCCAAACTCCGTCCTTCTATAAGGATATTTTTCAAAACTCAATCCTTCTATAAGGATATTTTTTCAAACTTCAAGATAATTTCCAAAACTGAGTTCCATAACTCAATCCTTCCATAAGGATATTTTTCCAAACACCATCCTTCCATAAGGATATTTTTCAAAACTCAATCCTTCCATAAGGATATTTTTTAAACTTCATCCTTCCATAAGGATATTTTTCCAAACACCGTCCTTCCATAAGGATATTTTTCAAAACTCAATCCTTCCATAAGGATATTTTCCAAACTTCACATTACAAAAGGATATTTTTCAAACTCAATCTTTTCATAAGGATATTTTTCAAAACTCAATCCTTCTATAAGAATATTTTCCAAACTTTATCATTCTAAAGGATATTTTCCAAACTCAATCTTTTCATAAGGATATTTTTCATAACTCAATCCTTCCATAAGGATATTTTCCAAACTTCATCCTTCCAAAATGATATTTTCCAAAACTGAGTTCCATAACTTAATCCTTCCATAAGGATATTTTTCCAAACTCTGTTATTCCATAAGGATATTTTTCAAAACTCAATCCTTCTATAAAGATATTTTCCAAACTTCATCCTTCCGAAAGGATATTTTCCAAATTTAATCCTTCTATAAAGATATTTTCCAAAACTCTGTCCTTCCATAAGGATATTTTCCAAAACTCATTCATTCCAAAAGGATAATTTCCAAAACTGAGTTTCATAACTCAGTTCTTTCATAAGGACATCTTTTTTCGAATTTAATCTTTCCAAAAGGATATCTTTTTCAAAAGTAAAATTCCTTTCTTACATAAAGAAAAAAATCAAACAATAAAAAATCAAATAAGGAAAAAATCAAAAAATTCAAGAAAAATTCAAAAAAGAGAGGAAAAAACCTTTTGAAAATGTCCGAGGTACGAATCCAAAATGAGGCCTTAGAAATAAAGAGAATGAAGATCATTTTATCAAGTTTCAGCGTCCTTAACATGAAGGAGTGGAACCCAAGAGAAAGAAGAAGATTGTTTGGCATCCTCATGAGGAAGAAGTTGATAATCTTTGACAGAGCCCAACCTCCTTGACACGAAGGAGTAAAAAGAATCAAATCAAAACTTTCAGCGGTATGGTAGCTTGATCAAATCAAATTTCTGGTCCTGCCTCTTCGTCAGTGTTGTAGCTGGATCAACCTTACAAACTTCAGACCTTGTCTCCTCGGCAATACGGTAGCTTGGTTAGATACAAACTTCATATCCTGCCTCTTCGTCGGTGTTGTAGCTGGATCAACCTTACAAACTTCAGACCTTGTCTCCTTGGCGGTATGGTAGCTTGGTCAAAATTTATTGGATTTTAAGTTTACCTTTTTTATCAATTTTGTAGTTTAAAAAAATTAATCAAAAAAAGAAAAGAAAGAAAGAAGAAGAAAGAAAGAAAGAAAATAAGAAAAATGGAAAAAATGAAAAATGAACAAAAGAATGGAAAAATTAAAATAAGAGATAAAAGAAAAGAAATAGAAAAATGAAAATAAAGGTGAAAACCCAAATGGGCGCCTTGAAAAGATCTTTTTCAAACATCAAAAAGGCGCGAACCCATAAGGAGGCCTTAGACATTCAAAACGAAGGAAATGAAGATACGTTAGTCTCACCGCCCTAGAGTGACAGTGAAATGAGTACTAACACAAGTTCGTATCCCTAAAGTTGCAGTGGAATGAATCCAACATCAATTTTATCTCCCAGAAGTTGCAGTGGAATGGACACAACATCAACCTTGTCTCCCTAAAGTTGTAGTAGAACGAATCTAGCTTCAATTTTATCTCTCTGAAGTTACAGTGGAAAATTGGAGCTATATTGTCTCATCTCCCTGAAGTTACAGTGGAACGAATTCAACAAGTCTGTCTCTATGAAGTTGTAGTGGAACAGACAAAAATACAACAACTGACCATATCTCCTTGAACTTCCAATGGAGCGGATCACCTATCCAATAGAAGATGAAGCTACAACAACAGACCCTATCTCCTTGAACTTCCAATGGAGCGGGTCACCCATTCAACGAAAGACAAAGCTACACCAAGAAGAGAAGATAAACCCGCACTCGTTTTGTTTCTCCAACCCCCATTTTGAAGATTTTTCTTCCTCAAGAGTGACAGGTGGATCAATCAAGAAAAAAAGACATGCATCGAAGAGAAAGAAGATCTACCGAAGAAAGGAGATATACGTTAAAAGGGAAGATGATCAGCCAAACTGGACAAAATGGGTCATTTTTTTAGTCTTTGCTCTATTGTCGTTATACAACAATGAGCAAAGAGGGGCAGTTGTAATAACCCATTTTTGTTCAGGTTACCCAGTCCAGACCCATAACCCGGGCCCGTTTACAATACCCAAACCAAAAACCCATTAACATATACTCAATTTAGCTACCCAAAAATGACCCATAACCAAAATCCCCAAATCTGTCACCCATATCTGAAACCCTAAATCAAACTACACCAAACCCTAAATTTAATCTCTAACTTCTAAACCCTAAATTAACACTAAACCTTAAACCAGATATCCCTAAACCTATCTTCTAACTCTTAACAGTTTAACAACCGAACTCACTCCCATCAAACCAACTATACCTAAACCTACTTCTTACCTTGTCAAACAAGCCATCCCCTGCCATATCCCTAAAAATTCAGATCTCCAGATTTCAATAAGGAGTGGTTATTGATATTCTATTATAAAAAGGGGTTATATAACCCGAATGAAAATCTGAAAAATGGAGGGGGTTTGAAGAAAAAAGGGGGCTGAGGGAATTCGAAAAAAATTGTAAAAAATATCAAATCAAAAATGAAAAAATCTGAAAAAAAATGAAAGTTTTGTAAAGGATTCAAGATCAATACAAGAAGCTTGAGGGTAAAAAAATATTTCTTCTTTTCTTTTCTTTTCTTTTCTTTTCTTTTCAAATCAAATCTATTTTTATTTTTTTTCTTTTTTATTTCGAATCACAAAAAAGAGAAAGATTTCGAATCATACTTGGCCGTTTGAGCACCGCTGTGTGATCGCCGTGAGGCTGCGAGGCCGGTGAACGACGCAATAAAGAAAAGGGTAACGGCCGCCGTCGGGGTGAGTTGAGAGGGAAAAAATGAGGATAAGTGTTAGTTTTTTATTTTTTATTTTAAATTTGTTTGTTTAAAAATACCCTTTATTATTTGAACAAATAGCCTCAAAACGGCACCGTTTTGAGTCCCAACCCGTGCGTTGACCCGGATACCCATGGAGGATCCTTGTTTTGGGTTATGTGATATTTACACATCTGGTCCTTCTTCTTGTACCCTGCTTTATTTTGGCCAGGGGCTAATCACGATTTTAGTCCCTACTCTTTATTCTCGCATCCATTTTCATCCTTTTTATTTTAATTTCGCACTTTTATTTTACTTTTTACTCAATTTAACCACCATTTTGTTTTTATTTAGTTTTAATTCTCTAATTTATTTTATTAGCATTTTAGCATGGTTATTTCCCGAGCTTATCATTTCAGTCCCTTCTTTTGTATTATGATTAATAACTATGTATTATATATATATTTTACACATGCACTTGTTATATGTAATATATATATGTATATATATTACATATTATATTATATATGTTACATATTATACATATTTATATTACATATTATATTATTTATTAAATATTTATTATACTATATGTTACTTAATATACATATATAGTGTTATGATATGTATTTATTATGTTTATTATATATGTATTTTTGGTGTGCAAGATATGTTTCATATTATATTATGTGTATTATTATATGTCATATTTTTTAAAAAATGTTGTAGCATTATATACGTGTATTACTATTTATATATTACCATATATTATTATATTATATTAATTAATATTATGAGCATATATTTTTTTATCATGTATGTAAATATATATATATATATGTATATGTTATAATTTTAAATATATGCATATATATTATAATTTATAGCTTTATATGTTATTATTTTATATATGTATTTAATAAGTATATTTTATATGTTCCTATATTTATTTCATTAGTCACTTTATGCTTTATGTTTTGTTCATACATTTTAATTTATTCGCATCATATATTTTGTGTTTTTATGACATCAAAAAGAATTTTTTTTAAAAAAAATTATTTTGAATTTTAAATTAATGTTTTTAAACCTCGAGAAATCATATCCCGAGCGTATAGGGATGTGATTTCCTCGATTTTTTCCAAGAAAATGAGAAACTGTGTCCCGAGCGCCTAGGGGTGTGGTTCTCTCAATATTTTCTTCATATAGGAATCACATTTCAAATTTTAATCGAATTCGTAATTTCCAATACCAAGACATTAAATAATCGGCTAGGTACCAATTTTGGGCGGTGTGGGGGTGTTAATTCTTTCCTATCCGTAACCGACTCTCGGGCCTAAATTTTTTATCTCTAGTTTTATTTTTGGTGTCCGGTCTACCCCTTTTAAAATGATCGGTGGCGACTCCATATTTTTAATTTCAAAACCAAGCAGGGGTTTTCCAAACAAAATTAAATAACAAGAAAAAGAAATTTTGTAAAGGACGCCGAACGGATTTACGTGATTACACTTAGATTTTTCCAAGAATTCCTATTCGTCTTCTACTCTAACCTTATTCAATGTATGTTTAGGGCACTAAAGTTCACCTTTGTCTTTAAGGAATATAGAAATTCTTGTAAAGGTTCCACATAACTAGATATGAAGATTATTGAAATCATGCCATTGTCTTCGTTTTATAAATAAGGTAAAAGTGGAAACTTATTCGTCTCTTCAAAGAAGCCCAAGCCACGGAACAAAGGAATCTATATAGGTGACATCCATAGCTTTGGAAAGTTTGGTGAGTGTAGTTCATGGTTCGGATGGCTAGGTGTCATCCTTGTTGTATTTCTTTTATAGTTTATTGTTTGATTATTGTAGAATTGTTCATTGGCTCATTTAGAGCATTGGGTGGCAACACTCGTATCTTTGGAAAGCATTGGTAAGTCTCTTTGTATTGTCTTGCATCATGTTACATAACATTGATAAGTCTATTGCATCGGCAAGTTTATAGTATTGGTTAAATCATTGCATCGATGAAAGCTTGGCACAGATAAGATCATCGTATTGGCAAAGACATTATATTGACAAGGCTATTGTATTGATGAATTATTATTATATTGACAAGGATTATTGGAGCTAAGTCTCAACTATCGAATAAGAATAACTTTCTATTGTTAAATCATAAGACATGTAAGTTGCCTTGCAATGGAAGTCCTTGTACACTTTGGCTTGGTACATGGTATATTTGGACTACGGTCTATGAACTACGACTCAAGGGTAATGATCCTATATTGGTGATGTTGGAGGTTAGGGGAGATGATGGGTGATGGTGGAGGAAGTATTATAACATTACATTGATTCAAGCTATTGCTTTGTGCTTTGAGCTTACCTAAACACGGACCAATTTTACCTATGTCCAAATGTGTTCCAAGGCAAATGATGTTAAAATACAAGTAATACTATGGATATGATTATTGTATAAATAAACAAGAATAAAACATGGAAATGGATTCACTACATTGAGCATTGTTCATGTATATGTATTCATTGGGTCACCATAATCATTGGTTGCATTGTCTTTATGAAATCTATTATTATTGTTATCATATTATTATTGAGTTACTACCTCACTAGGCAAAGTATGCCTAATGCATTCATTGTCATGCATCATTTCAGGTTTAAGATTTTCGAGGACGTGATTGTGGTTCAAGGTTGCAAGTCACACTCCAAGACTATTGAGTAATGTGTTCTTGTCCCCTATAACTCCTAGAAAGGTGGCACATGGTATATGTATGGATATGTATATTACAATCATGAGGTATATGTTGCAAGTTTGTAAAAGGGTAATTAAGATGAGTTTATAAGATATATATATATATATTATAATCATGATATACTAGGTTAAGATATGGAAATATGTAATTAAATACGATTATCGAAGTCTTGTATGTATTGGTTAGTAAAGAGGATTTGAGATCTATAAAATCAAGTTATAAATGGTCGTCTTGATGATATGATGTTAAATACGTGTTGCATGATAAGGTTTAAGTCTAAAATGAAGTATATTGTGTGTAGGTATTGTCCACCATGTGAAAAGGGTTTAATTATAAAATATGGTACATTGGTGTTTTGGCAAAATTAATAAAATGGCCTAAAACGCTTTAATAAGGGAAATCATAGTAAATGGATTCGTATTGGCATGAAATTTGACATGCTTATAGAAATAATGATTATAAGCTTTTTGGTAAAATTTGATAAACATTGGGCAAGGTTAAGGCTTTCAATTTGGATAAAACCGGTACATGCATGCAAAATTGGTATAAGGCTTTAAGGCGTACTGATACAAGGGTACTGATACGCCAAATCATCACTGGAATTTTACTGTAGCATCAATATCGGTACGGCTAGTGTCATACCGATACTCATTAATGAATCAATTTGGGAATTTAGGGTTAACGTACTGGTACGGTGTTGGACCCGTACTGATACAGAGGGCATCGTATCCTCGTACCGGTATAATATGTTGCGTACCGATACTAGATTTAGGTTCGAAAAAAAATATTTTAAGGGCGTACTTGTACGGCCTATTGAGTACCAGTACTAAAATAGGTGAGTTAGTTAAGTTAGTTAACTGGTTTTGAAAACTTTGCAAAATGTCCACAGATTCATATATGGTCTAATTAGGAGTGTAAATGGTTTCCAAAACCTTTGAAATTTTATATGCAGGATAATCAAGCATGGAATTTCACATTGGTAAATCTAATTATTGATAAGTCCTTAAAATTTGCAAGAATTACAATTTAGTCCTTAAACTTGCATAAGTTGTTAAATGGACCATTATTATAATTTGGTTGAATTACATTGACCTTAGCTAATCATTGTATTGAATCAATGTTATTAATTTACTATTTATAGTCCAAATCATCGAAACCAGTGAACCGTTCACCGTATTGTTCACCGATAATGCTTTCTAACCAAGATTCTTACTAGATTGGGAAAGGGGTGTTACAGTCCCATTATACTCTATCACTTCCATATACGACGCCTTATTAAGCAAGGCGCTATTCGCATGTTGATCACTACACGTGTGCCTCTCGACTTGTTCAATATCCATGCTTGGTTACTGTTCCATCTCCTCAATGTTCACTCCTATATTAATGCCATCCATCGTTCGATCCATAATGGCCACGGTTTTATCCCACGACCATGTTGGTACATCACCCGACACTGCTAAAATATGTTGATTTTCTCGATACAGACCATCTATAGAATTCTCACTGTAATCTAGAACCCTCAAGTCAAGGCGTCATGTTACCTCTAAGATATCCTTCTTAAGCTCGTGTTCTACGTCCCCTAAAGAATCTGGCACAATGGTGCCTTTTGAATCCCTCGCCAACTTATTCACAATGAGCGTATCCATGGTTGGCTCATCCTTAACCACCCAATAGTTTTGATCGGCATCTTCTCAATCCCAATATTAGTGACTTGATCATGAACATCATGTTGAGCTTCCTCCTTTCTTGCGTTTTCCTCACTCACACTCTCATCCTCATCCAATTCCACTTCTTCACCTTGTACAGTCTGGAATAAGCTTTCTATTTCTTGAACACGCACCAAATATATCCTCCATTCACCAATAATTTCACAACATCCTCAATTTTATTCATCACATCTATTTTGATCAAGATACAACCTTATTCGAACGATGTCGGTGCAGACGTATCTTTATCAATATACACAAGGGATCCCCATACCTCTGTAATATTTTTGAACGTATGCTTTGACCAAGCCTGAATTGGAACTTCTACAATTAGCCATACATGTCTTTTATCCAATTTTATATCTGACGACCATTCTTGGACCATCTCAAACCATTGCAACAAAACTCTTGATTCCAACAATTTCCTTCGAGATTCAACATCATTAAACATAAGCAGAAAAAACGGTCATGTTATCCTCATAATAGAAAATCCATGTAATTTTGCTCTAGTAAACTCGCCAGACAATTTTGCTAATGTTGTTGCACATATGCTTCGTCTGATCATGCTACATTGTAGGATGTCCCTATTATTTTCATTCACCACTCTAACCCCACGCTTTCGGATTGGTCCCGTTGTGAACGACCTAGGATTTGCAGTATTCTCTCTACCAACAGGCTAGACACGCTCTGTGGAACTTGATGCCTTTTTTTTCTCCACCAGAACATCTCACGCCTATCACTTCTCACCATCGAAACTCTGATATATGCACCATAAATTCATGCCCCATCCAATCTTTCTATCTAAAATATGCATCTCTTTCTGATTCCAATCTCACAAAGCCATATCTAGCTCCATTCTTTGCTCTCTTTTGGGGAATAAACACATCGACTACGATTCCATGACGATCACAGACTTGCCACAATCCTTTCCAGTGAATCTGGTGGGATAGATTAGTAACAAACAAAGTCCATAGCCGTCAGCCTTCATTCCCTGAAATGCCTCAGCAACTTCTTTCCATTCACTAGGACACGAAACACAATTGTAGTGTATGAAACACAAAATGAGGAGAAATCAGATTGTGACAAATACACAAACACCTAGTGTGTCCAGTCTCAGACACGGATATTCCAAAGACTGGGTATATTCTTTGATGAGTAAATTCTAAAAGCCACGAGCTATTGAAAAGAAGAGATAGAGATCAGAGCATATGAGTTGTTTCTTTTAATTAGTTTCAGGGACCAGATTCGAATTAATTTGAAAAATCCAATGTATTATGGGTGGAATGCGAAATATTGGGACTTGGAAGATTCACGATTGTATAACTATAAAACATAAGCTAATAATGATAAAATGACATTTTCCCCTTAAAATGAAAAAAATAGTCATTCTAAAAATTGAAATTTTTTAAAAATATAATAGTAAATTTTTATTCTGACTCCTATAAATTTTTAGAATTCATGTCGTCAAAATTTATATTTTCACCCTTGTTAGAAGTATGAGTGTTAAAAAATACCCGACCTAGATGACCTATTGACCCAAACCCCTAAAATTTGGGTATTTCTTTAAAAAATATTTGATCGGGTCAAGTCTGAGCCAAAATATTTCTAACTGAGTACCTGACCCAACCCGATACTTTTAATACATGTTTTTTAATTTTAAATTATATTTTTATTTTAGGTTCTTAATATTTTTACCCTGAAACTAAATTTAAATTCTTAAATTATTTTTATGTTTGTATTATGTACTTTTAAGTTTAAAATTTTTCAAAAATATTTGTATTAATTTGTCAATATAAGATTAGAAAGAAAAAATCACGACCGAGATTAATAGTTTTAATACCTTACTTGGTGATGGACTTTAATATATATACAACATTTTCTAAAAAAATGTTTTAACTCAAAGCATTAATTGGGTCAGGGGCTTTTCAATTTCATTAATTTTATTTTAACAGCCATATTAAAAGTAGAAATCTACAATTAAAAGTTTATCTTGAAACATCTAGAATTTGATTGCTCAAAAGCATATAGTACGTAGAAAAAGACAATTTGATGAAATTGATGGTGAGGAAACATTAATATCTCTTATAGAGTCATTTAGAACTTAATACTTCTTCTATATTGTTGATCAAACCATTATTTTTTTGGATAAGAGGGTTGAATAATATCAATTATATGATAATATTTTTGGTTTCTTGTTGCATTATGAAACATTACATTTGTTGGATGACTTTAATTTCAAATTTCATTGTAATAATTTTAAAAATGCTCTTAAGGAAGGTGGATTATATGATGTTGATGGAAATGAGCTATGTGTTGGACTAAAATTACTTAGGGAGTTTTTAACCCCAAGAAAAGATACGAGGAACTCATTGAATATTATCAACTATTTCTATTACTGTTGTTTCTACAAAATGAAACTTTTCGAAATTGAAGTTTGTAAAGTCATACTTACGGACAACTATGTGGCAGGAAAAGCTAAATAGACTTACTTTGACGATAATCGAGGGTGATCTTTTGGAAGAAGTTGATGTTGAAAGTGTTGTAAATGATTTTGCTTCAAAATATGCAAGAAGAACATCACTTTTTTAAGTGAAAATGTTAGACTTTTAGATGTTTGTAATATGTTTTTATGTTGCTCAAGAGAGTATTCTAACATTTTTTATATTAAGGGGACTTTATTTGAAAAAATCTTATTCCACTTTTTATATTATAAATTAAGAGCTCTATTTTAATAAAGTATACATGGCCCTTAAATCTTTGAATCATCCCTAGCTATAAGCAAGGATGGCATGGTTGAGCATGTTTTATTTTTGATGGCTTCGACAACCGCTATAAAAAATTGGAGCCGTCAGGGAGTGGTGTCAAGATGGTTAAGTTCAGTTTATTTTATTTTACTTTTCTTTTTCTACTTTTATGTTTCATTCTTCTGGTGCAGATAAAAATCTTGTGTTCGATCTTGAAATCGAGAAGACGACGCAATGGTTGAGAAAACTTTACGCGAGTTGGCCCTACCGTATATCGAACAACAACCTTTTTGCATCAATTACCAAGATCTATAGGTACCATTCGAACTCAAGTTCAAACTAATTCATCTTCTTCCAACTTTCAGGGGACTTGAGAACGAGAATCCACACAAACATCTGAAGGAATTTCTTATAGTATGCTCGAGCATGAAATCGCAAGGAGTCACAATTGTTCAAATGAAGTTGGAAGCATTCCCATTCACCTTGGCCGACAATGCAAAGGATTGGTTATTCTACATACCATCCAAATCAGTTAAGACATGGACAAACATAGCAAAACTCTTTCTTGAGAAGTACTTTCCCGCTTCAAGAGCCGCCAATATTAGAAGAGAAATATGTGAAATTCAACAAAGAAACTCAGAGTCGATGAATGAATATTGGGAAAGATTCAAGCAACTTTATGTCAACTGTCCACAATATGGGATATCTGATCAACTTCTCATCCAGTACTTTTACGAAGGTTTGCTACATATAGAGAGACAAATGTTAGATGTAGCAAGTGGGGGATCCATATTAAACAAAACTCCTAGAGAAGTTGAAGAATTGATCAATGTCATGGTAGCCAATTGTCAACAATTTGGCTCAATTCAAGACAACACTTCTAGAAGGGTTAATGAGGTAAGTATTTCTACACTCACATCTCTTGTTCAACAAATGTCTATAGGTAATACACACCAAGTCAAAGCTTATGGTGTTTGAACAAGTATCAGACATCCCACCGACATGTGTCCCACACTCCAAGGGGACATTACTAATGACACCACCACCTTTAGAGGATTTTATGGTCAAAGAAAGTATGATTCATACTCAAGCACTTATAATCCGGAGTGGAGAAATCATCCTAATTTGAATTATGAAAACATACCATATCCGGATCAATAAGGTACTTTCTGTGAGCTGCAATCATCACCATCTAACAAAACCTCCTTTAGAAGATATTGTGTACAAACTTTCCCACAACTTGGAACAATTTCAACAAGAGACAAGGTCAAGTATTAAAAACATCAAAACCCAAGTAAGTCAAATTGCCTCGTCTCTTAGTAAATCTGAATCTCAAGGTAAGTTACCATCACAAACCATTTTAAATAATAAAGAAAATGTGAGTTCCATTACTTTGAGATGTGGCAAGAACTTGCATGATCCAACCCCCTCTAAATCGAAAGAAAATGAAAGGGAAGAAGGAAGTTCATCAAAACCCACAGATGATTCAATTTTCGAAACACCCCATTCCAAGAGAAACGAACAAAAATCCAAGAACTAATCGAGAAGGAAGTTGAAGGCAAACCAAAAATCAATCCGATAATGATATCACCTTTATTCCTTCAAAGGTTTACAAAAACAAATAATGATGAACAAGAAAGAGAAATGCTTGAGATATTCTTTGAAGTCAATGGCACCTCCAAGCCAACTAAAGAAAAAACCAACTGGAATCCATGAATCAATCCAACCAACACTGAGCCTCTCGATAAACCTTTCTGGAATCCACCATGGAAAAAAGGGGTCTAAATCTATCAAAGACAAACCTCCCGACGAACATCTTCTAACTTTTTGTGATATG
This sequence comes from Hibiscus mutabilis, assembly GCA_019671005.1. Lineage (NCBI taxonomy): Eukaryota > Viridiplantae > Streptophyta > Magnoliopsida > Malvales > Malvaceae > Hibiscus > Hibiscus mutabilis. The sequence continues at coordinate 19,408,886 of CM033728.1, read as the reverse complement.
ATATAATAGGGAGTCACGTATAGCCAAAGAAGTTAAACAAAAATGTTTCATGGGAGGCAACCCATGATTTTTTTTATTTATTTTTTTCCATTTTTTATGAATTTTTACAATTTTTCTTTTTAGGTACAAGGAGTAGCACTCATAGAAAAAGATACAACCACACCTCATGTTCTTCAGGCAAAATAAAAGCAATCCACGATTAGATGTGCCCAAGCTTCTTGTCCCATCCATACCATGAACCATCATATGGCGGATAAGAGAGCATTCTTTTTCTTAAAAACTTGTATTGCTTTATTTTATGCATGATGCTTTTAGAACATTAGGTACAATGTTCAATTTAAGTGTGGGGTGGAGGCTTTTGGTTGAAAATATTTGTTGGAATCTTGCTTAGTTTGCTGAAGTTAATAGGAAGAAAATATGTGAATTTTATACTTATTGATGACTTAGAAAAATTACTTTCACATTAAAATTTTTTCTTAGAATCAACATGTTAAAATTTTTGAGATATGGGATCCCAATGTAAAAATGAGACTGATATGGAAAGTAAATTAGGAATGATAAAACTTTTTAGCCTTGCAAATCGCTGCTTGATTAATTGATTTGATAGTTGGATGGATAAAATTGGATACAACATAAGCGACTTTTGTGAGATTTGAGCTTAATAAGCATACATCTTTTATGCTTTGGATTCTTTTATCTTCAGATTTAGGTGGTATGTCAGTTCTGGCAGATTCAACTTGTATTAGAGAGACTGAGATAGTGGCATCAGATTGTGTAGGATTATGGACAGAATGAGGACTGGCCGGCATGTCATCCTTGGCAAGGAGGTCGGTAGGGAACTCAGGGAATGCTGACAATGTATGTGCGAACATGCCTTCAAGTGTTTTCTTCATGGCACAGTCCCTAGCATGAACATACTTCCAAAACATAGAGTTCTTATCCTTGGCTTTCTCTATCTTTTGGAGGATATTCTCCTGGCGTTGGTAGATCTGGGAAGTATTGCCATTAATCCAACTGGCATTGGAGTCACAAGTTTTGCCCTTGGCACCTTGGCCTTTGGCACAGACTCGACAATCTTTTGCTTACCCTTCTCCTTTGCCTCTGTGGCAGTCAGTTGCCTCCATAGGGCAGAAGTTATGGCGGTCCCCGTACTCTTTTGAATGCTATCTGAATCAAGCTATGGCACGCCATGCTACAAATAGATAGTATAAATCAGAGAAGGAAAAAGTAAACTTCCATTGGTCTTACCAGCATACTTAAAGGTCTCTTCGATGATGAGCCGTCTAACATTAATCTTGGGCCAGTTATAATAGAGTGTAGCAGTGCTAATTTTTCCTCCAAAACTATCTTATTGTGGGTGGTCGGCATAAGGTTTGCCTTCAAGAAGTGATTCCAACCCTATGGCTGAGACTTTAGTGCCAACCGTTTCACAGTCCGATGGCCTTTTGATGACATGTTCCATTTAGTGCCAGCCTCACATAGTTTCTTCAACACCGTCTTCCTTTGGCATCGTCTAAGGATTCTGCAAACTTGGTGTGTTTTTCCTCTGCTCTATCCAAAGAAAACATATCATTTATATAACCTTCATCAAAATGAATGCACTTACCTCGCACCATCAAAAAATGTGAGTCTTTGGTTGTAAGATGAGCATAGAATTCTCAAACGATATTGGCATAGACTTCCCCTGGTGGTTGGCAGAATTTCTCCCACTTGTGTGTCTTTATCATCGTGACAAATTTTGGGGAATAACACAAGTTTGGCTCATTCTTGAACTCAAACCTTTCTCATAGTAGAAGGTTCTTGATGCAAAATTCTCCTCATACTTTTTGCAAATCTCTTCATTGAAAAAGACATTGAAGGGTGTTGAAGAAGATACAATAAAAATCTTTTGAAAAATCAAATAGTTTTTTTGTGAAGAAAGAGAAGTAAATCTTGCTTTTATTTCTTGATAAAGACAATAGAAGGAAGAGTGAAAATTCTTTGGCTAAGAAACGGTTAGGGTTTAAGTAGGTGAAGGGGTAAAACGGTTGAGTATTTTAAATGGTATTTTTAATTTGGCCAGTTAAGTAGGGATAATGATAAGGGTTTAGCGTGTTTGGGGAGGATAAACAATGATGTGATAATGGGCAAAGTGATAAGAAGATGCTGGAAATGATGAAGTGATAAGGTGATTAGGTTAAAATTTGAATTTCAACTTTTCACCTTGAGCGGCTAGGGAAAAATTCAACACTTAGCAAAAGTTTTCATTCTCTCTTGGGCCGAGCTTTATCAAGCCTTGGGCAGCTATGGTAAATTTCCTTCTCTATTTTTTATTGCCCCATGTCAGTCCTCTGCCTTGGCATTCTACCTGGCAACAAAATCCTGCATTCACTTAATAAAAACCTTTCAACGCAATAAAAGAAAGATAAAAATGAAAGAAAGATAAATAAATGAAAAATACTGGAAATAAAAACATCTAACCTACTATATACACAAATCAAACAATGCTGATGATGATCATGGAACTTCTTCTATGAGGATAATCTCCTTGGCATACTTTTAAGTGCCTTCTAAATAGTGTTTCAATCTTTGGCCATTTACCTTAAAAATTGTTCCTATCTTGAAATCCTTGGTGTCCACTACTCCATGAGCATATGGCTTTATAACTTCAGAGGGGCCCAACCATCTCGACTTGAGCTTCCCTGGAAACAACTTTAGCCTTGAGTTAAATAACAAAACACGTTGGCCTACCTCGAATTGCCATGGCAATTTCCTATTGTCATGCCATCTTTTTGTTCTCTGACATTCTCATAAGCTTGTGTTCTTAATTCCTCTATCTCGTTTATGTCCAATAAATGTTTTATACTAGCAGCTCTCTACTCTATATTGAGCTTTTTGATTGCCCAATAAGCTCTATGTTCCAATTCCACTGGCAAGTGGCATGCCTTCCCAAACATGAGCCTATAAGGAGAAGTTTCCGATAGAGTCTTAAAGGCTATTTTGTAGGCCCACAAGGAATCATCTAGTCTCAAGGACCAGTCTTTCCTCGTTAGATTCACAGCTTTTCCCAAAATGATCTTGATTTCTTCGTTTGAGATCTTCTCTTGGCCTTTTGTTTGGGGATGGTAAGTTGTGGCAATACGTTATTGGATTCTGTATGTAACACCCTAAAAATACCCCTAATTCAAAAACCTAATTTTGAAATACCTAATTTCAAAACCCTAGAAATTGGGAATTTAAATATGAAACCCTAATTAAGAAATTTGGGAATTAATTGAATTCTAAACAAATTTAATGATCTTTTTATAAAGAATTGATATTAGGTACCTATTTTGTGAACCCTAGAAAAGTACAAGGACTTACTTTGTAATTTAACCAAAATTTTGGTTATATAAGTCTCTTTCCCCTGCGACTTCTTATTTTCCACGCCTACAGTCGTCTTTCCCTCCCCTCTCTCGATTTGCGTTCGAATCGCATCTCTTTTTTCTTTTCTTTTTTATTATTTATTTAATTCGATCAAATCCTGCTGAGTCTCGAACTGCTCAATTCAACTATGTCTTCGGTTGATTTGAAGATCAACTATTCGAATCAGATAAGTATTCATTAAATTTCGTTAGATTAGTATTTAGGAATAATTCTTTGATCATAGTGATAATAGTAATAGTGTTATCGTAGGATTATTCTCATAGGTACCAATACAGCTGGACCCAATGCTTCTGAATCTTGAGAAACGCCTCAATCAGTAGGTTGAGTTTCCTTTGGCTAAGGTGTGTTTTCTTCCGATGCTATAAATAAATGGTTTTTATATGTTTTTACACCTTGCTTGATTATGATTTGCATTATGGCTTGTATGGTTGACATCATATGCATACGATTTTAGAATGTGTTTTAATTATGATTTATAAAATATTTGATTTACGAAATATTGGATTTACGAAACTATGATTTGCTATGATTTATGGATTTATTAAGTATGTTTATGGAATATCGGATTTATGGAAATTTGTTTATGAAATTTGAGTTTTAAACATCATATATGTATGAGCATATGTTGGCATTTGTACGGAGGAAGTTCAGTGGTTTTACCATTCAGGCTGAATTTCACTTCGGATTGGTGGACGTAGCGAGGAGGTTATGGGAACCTTCCTCATCTTTGGCGGACATAGCTGGGTGCATTGCATTACACTTGTGATATTGTACCATTGTTTTATGTTTTAAAGAAACTTGAGGAAATATTACTTTGTTTTATGACTATGATTTTCTTGCACTTTAGAGACACACTAAGCTCTTTAGCTTACTCCCCCATAGTATTCTCTTACAAATATCTTTGGACTTTAGGTGACGTGGTACTTGGAGGATCTCACATTTTATCCGGTTATTTTATTATTCAGTACGAAACTATTTTTAGATATTCAATTTATTATTTGTTATTTTGATATATTGATGTAATTTTAAACATTGAGACTAATTATGTTTTGGGATTATTTTTAGCATTCTTTTACTATGATTTTATTTTAGAGATTTTATTTAAATATTCGAATCTTATTTAAGAAATTTATGTTTTATTTATTATAAGACACTTATTAAATTAACGTTATATATATTCTTTTTAAATTAAAGTATAATCTTTAAAATTTGTTTTCTTGAGGGAAAAGTTTTCAAACGTGACTTCCTAGATTCGATCTATTTCTTCTAGGTCGGGTTTAGGTGGTTACATTTAGGGGTGAGCAAAACTCGACTCGAAAAAACTGAATAACTCAACTCGACTCGAGGCGAAAATACTCGACTCGTCTTGACTCGACTCGAAATTTCATAAACTCGACTCGACTCGAAATTTTTTTAAATAAAGTTTGAGTTGTAAAATAGAAACTTGAATAACTCGAATTTTTTAATAATTAATAGATTTATTTTTAAGTTCGAGACGAGTTCCTTAATTTTTTATTATATATATACTGATATATAAAAATATGAAGAAATATTGCAACATATGAAGAAATATATATATATAATATGCATATCTTATATGATTAGAGAAAGTGATTTAAATTGGAATCAAATTGTACTATAACATGATAAATAATTACAATTAAATTTATATAGGAACTCGAAAACTCGACTCGACTCGGCTCGAATCGAAAAAATTTCAAATAAAGTTTGAGTTGAAAAATATGACTCGTCAACTCGAATAACTCGAAATTTTTTTACTCGACTCGACTCGATCTAACGCTCACCCCTAGTTACATTTAGTGGTATCAGAGCTAAGTTCAACCCTCGGACTGTGAGGCTCACATGAAATTTTAAACCGAAAATGATTTTTGCATGCATATTAAATATTTCTGGGCAGAATGGGATTTTCTGATAAATATTTTTTTTAAAGAATTCGTATATTTTGAATGGAAACTCCAAGTACCAACTCTAATTCTAGGATTATTTCCTTTTGTAGATAGATTACTATGCTATCTTTTATGTTGAAAAATTAGGAATTCAGAATGAAGAATTTTAAGTTGTGTCAGTTAATTTTTGGGATCTATCGCTGAGTTTGGAAATTTCGAGGACGAAATTCCTTTTAAGGGTGGGAGAGTTGTAACACCCCAAAAATACCCCTAATTCGAAAACCTAATTTTAAAATCCCTAAATTCAAAACCCTAGAAATTCAGAATTTAAATATGAAACCATAATTAAGAAATTTGATAATTAATTGAATTTTAAACAAATTTAATGACCTTTTTATAAAGAATTGATATTAGGTACCTATTTTGTGAACCCTAGAAAAGTACAAGGACTTACCTTGTAATTTAACCAAAATTTTGGTTATATAAGTCCCTTTTCCCCTACGACATTCTTATTTTTCACGCCTACAGCCGTCTTTCCCTCCCCACTTTCGATTTGTGTTTGAATCGCATCTTTTTTTTCTTTTCTTTTTTATAATTTATTTAATTCGATCAAATCCCGCTGAGTCTCTGACACTGCTCAATTCAACTATGTCTTCGGTTGATCTGAAGATCAACTATTCGAATCAGATAAGTATTCATTAAATTTCGTTAGATTAGTATTTAGGAATAATTCTTTGATCATAGTGATAGTAGTAATAGTGTTATCGTAGGATTATTCTCATAGGTACCAATACAGCTGGACCCAATGCCTCTAAATCTTGAGAAACGCCTCAATCAGTAGGTTGAGTTTGCTTTGGCTAGGGTGTGTTTTCTTCCCGTGCTATAAATAAATGGTTTTTATATGTTTTTACACCTTGCTTGATTATGATTTGCCTTATGGCTTGTATGGTTGACATCATATGCATACGATTTTAGAATGTGTTTTAATTATGATTTATAAAATATTGGATTAACGAAATATTGGATTTACGAAACTATGATTTACGAAATTATGGACTATGATTTATGGATTTATGAAGTATGTTTATAGAATATCGAATTTATGGAACTTTTTTTATGAAATTTGAGTTTTAAACATCATATATGTATGAGCATGGGTTGGGATTTGTACGGAGGAAGTTCAGTGGTTTTACCCTTCGGGCTGAATTCCACTTCGGATTGGAGGATGTAGCGAGGATGTTATAGGAACCTTCCTCATCTTTGGCGGACGTAGTTGGGTGCATTGCATTACGCTTGTGATATTGTACCATTGTTTTATGTTTTAAAGAAACTTGAGAAAATATTACTTTGTTTTACGACTATGGTTTTCTTGCACTTTAGAGACACACTAAGCTCTTTAGTTGACTCCCCCATAGTTTCCTATTACAGGTATCTTTGGACTTTAGGTGACGTGGTACTTGGAGGATCACACATTTTATCCGATTACTTTATTATTCAGTACGAAACTATTTTTAGATATTCAATTTATTATTTGTTATTTTGATACATTGATGTAATTTTAAACTTTGAGACTAATTATGTTTTGGGACTATTTTTAGCATTCTTTTACTATGATTTTATTTTAGAGATTTTATTTAAATATTTGAATCTTATTTAAGAAATTTATGTTTTATTTATTATAAGACATTTATTAAATTATCGTTATATAAATTCTTTTTAAATTAAAGTATAATCTTTAAAATTTGTTTTCTTGAGGGAACAGTTTTCAAACATGACTTCCTAGATTCGATCTATTTCTCCTGGGTCGGGTTTAGGGGGTTACACTGTACTTGCACAGAGCTCTAGAGATTAAATTGCACTTAAAATATGTACCTTCATCATGAATGATGGCTCTGGGGGCACTAAATATAGTAAAGATATGCTTATGAAGGAACTTGGCAAAAACCTTGGCATCGTTTGTTGGCCAAGCCACCACCTCTACCCATTTTGAAACGTAGTCAACAGCCGCAAGGATATATAGGTTCCCGAATTATAGGGGAAAGGGACCCATGAAGTCTATTCCCCATACGTCAAATAGCTCCACTTACATAATATTCTAGAGCGACAATTGATGTCTGCTAGAGATGTTACCCGTCCGCTGGCATCGATCACATTCCTTGGCAAAGTAATGAGCGTTTTTAAAAACTGTAGGCCAAAAGAATCCAGACTACAACACCTTGGCCGCGGTATTCATTTTAGTGAAATGTCCTTTATACGGTGCTACATGGTATAACTACAAAATGTTGTTTTGCTCATCCTCTAGCACACATTGTCGGATTACTTGGTCAACACATTGTTTGAACAAAATTGGCTCATCCCAATAATATTGTCGAACATCTCGCAAAAATGTTTTCTGGCATTACTCGCCAAATCTGGTGGCAAAATATTACTTACCAGGTAATTGTCTACGTCATCGTACCATGGCATTGAATTGACTGCAAGTAAGTATTCATCGGGGAATTCATCTCTAATGGCAGTGGCTCCACCTTCCTTTAGGTGATGCTCTAATCGTGATAAATGGTCAGCTACCAAGTTTTCACTCCTCTTCTTGTCTCAAATCTCAAGATCCAATTCTTGCAGCAAGGGCGTCAATCAGATGAGTCTAGGCTTGGCATACTTCTTTGCCAATAGGTATTTCAATGTCGAGTGATCTGTATACACCACAACTTTGTTACCTACTAAGTAAGATATAAACTTGTCAAGTGTAAATACAACCGTGAGAAATTCCTTCTCAATTGTGGTGTAGTTGAGTTGGGCTTCATTCAAAGTTTGGCTGGCATAGTAAATGGTATGAAAAATCTTGACACGCCTCTGTCCCAACACAGGTCCAACGGCATAATCGTTGGCATCACATATGAGATCGAAGGGCTCACTCTAATCTGGTGCCACGACTATGGTGGCATTAATCAATATGTCCTTAAGTTCTTGAAATACTTTTAAACAAGAGTCATCAAACGCAAAATTGGTATTTTGTTCTAAAAGCAAGCATAAAGGTTTAGAATTTTTTGAGAAATCTTTAATGAAACGGTGATAAAAACTTGCATGTCCCAAAAAACTTCTGATACCTTTTACACTTGTAGGAGGTGGTAACTGTTTAATTACCTCCACTTTTGCCTTGTCTACTTCCAGGCCTCTCTTGGTTACTTTATGACCGAGAACTATGCCCTATTTCACCATGAAGTGCCATTTTCCCAGTTTAAGAATAGGTTAGTCTCAATACATCTCCTCAAAACATGCTTTAGACTCTGAAGGCATTCCTCAAATGTCTTGCCAAACACCGAGAATTCATCCATGAAAACTTCTAAGTTGTTCTCAATCATGTTTGAAAAATAGGCATCATACAACGTTGAAACGTTGCCGGAGCATTACACGGTCCAAATGGCATTCTTCTAAAAGTGAATATCCCATATGGATAGGTGAATGTGGTCTTTTCCTGATCATCCACAACTATGGCAATCTGATTATAACCCGAATAACCATCTAAGAAGCAATAGAATGCGTTACCTGTCAATCTGTCCAACATCTGATCAATGAAGGGCAGTGGGAAGTGGTCTTTCCTATTGGCATTATTTAGCTTCCTATAGTCCATGCACACTCTCTAACCAGTAATAGTTCTGGAAGAAATCAAGTCATCTTCTCTATTTTGAACCACGATCATGCCATTTTTATTTGGAACACATTGCACCGGGCTGACCCACAAGCTATCAGAAATGGGATAGATTATCCCGGCATCTACCACTTGATAATTTCTTTTTTAACTACCCTTTTCATGTTCAAGTTCAATCTTCTCTGGCCCTCAATTGTTTTGCCATGATATTCTTCCAAGATTATTTTGTGCATGCAAATAGTTGGGCTTATTCCTCGGATATCAGCCAAGCTTCATCCCAGAGCTTACTTATAATTGCTTAAAATTTCTAGCAATCTTTCTTCCTGATCATTGATAGATCAGCAGCAATGATCATTGGAAAAGTCGAGTGTTTACCTAAGTAGGCATACTTGAGGTGGTCTGGCAAAGGTTTCAGTTCCAATTCTGGTGGCTCCTCAATGGATAATTTAGGTACGTTAATTTCTCTGCCAGCCAACTCCAATGGCTCTGGCTGTCCAAAGTAATTAACAACTTCATTCTCCAAGGATGGTGTTTCGGTGTCTTCACTCATCTCAATTTCATCATCCAGTTCTTTGGCATCATCATCTATTTTTAGCACAGCTGTGCCATATCCATAGTGAAAATAGACTCTGTCATTTCATCAGCTTGGCATTCCTCAAGTTTATATACGCGTTTAAGAGCTTGAAACACATTAAATGTAACATGTTGGTCATTTATACGCATAGTAAGTTCACCTTTATAAACATCAATTAAGGCTCTACCTGTGGCAAAGAACGGTTTGCCCAATATAATTGGGATATTCATATCTACCTCATAACCTAAATGATAAAATTAGCTGAAAATATAAATTTCTCTACCTTACCAACACATCCTCAATCTTACCCTTAGGATGTGCAAAGGATCGGTCTGCCCAATTGAAGTGTTACAGTGGTAGGCCTTGCTGTGATGCCAAGATTTTTGAAAACTGACATTAGCATCAAATTGATACTGGCTCCCAGCTTACACAGTGCCTTACCCATGAATCTATTGCCAATGGTACAGGGAATAGTAAAAGTTCTTGGATCTTTGAGCTTCGGTGGCAATCGATTGAGTATCATTGCATTGTATCTCTTAGTGAGAGCTACAGTCTCAAAATCAGCCAATTTCCTCTTTTTGGACAAAATGTCCTTCATGAACTTAACATAGTTGGGCATTTGCTCAAGAGCTTCTACTAACGGTATGTTGATCTGCAACTACTTAAGAACTTCCAAGAAGTGCTTAAATTGTTGATCCTGCTTGTGCTTCTGTAGTCTTTGTGGAAATGGTGGAGGTTGGTAAGTAAATGATGACTCTGCCGACTTTTCCAATGGTTTTTGGCATTAGACTGAGGTCTGACATCGCTTATGTACAGTTCTTTCTTCTCTGTTTCTTTTGGTTCATCTACTGGTCACTTTTATTTCTCCTAGTAATTAATTGGCTGCTTGACAGGTATCTCAGCCTCGCATTGTTTGCCACTCCAAAAAGTCACAACTTTGCATTGTTCATTTCCTCTCTATTGAGCATCTTTTGTATCACTTGGCAAAGCTCCCTAGGGTCGATTGTTGAGTGCATTAACAATATGTTCAATCTTAATCTCCAAGTTCTACACAGATGCTGCCAAACTCTGGACAGTTGCATCATTCTTCTCCATATATTCTATCAAAGTCCCTTGGTTGTTCCTTTGTCCTGGATAAAAATTGCTTTGTGCCCTCTGTGGCATGGAATTCTGGTTGAAACCTTGTTGAGCATTGTTATTCTGACCATGGGCATTGTTCTGATGCTGGGCATTGTTGTTCTGCTGCTGGGTGTTGCCTCCATCCTACATTGTAAGTATTGAAATTTGCATTATAATTACGATTGAAATTGCCAATAAAATTTACTGACTTAGGGTTGGCAGGGAAATCTTCCATATAATGGTCCTCCCCACATATTGTGTAGAATGGGTCCAATGCATTTACCTTTTGGGATTCTTTATTCTTTTGCAAAGTTCTCACCATGCTAGTAAGATTGGAAATCTCAACGTGGATGGATGTTAGTTCATCTAATGCTAATTTTCCACCAGTTTTAGTTTCAGTCCCTAGTCTGGTAGTAGGATACTCAAAATCATTAGTTGAGATCCTCTCAAGGATGTCAACTGCCTCTATATAGTTCTTGTCAAGCAGCGAACCATTTGCCGAAGCATCAACAGTCTTAGCATGAACATTGAGTCCATTGTAGAAGGTCTCCATCTAGGTCCAATTTGGGAATCCATGCATAGGAAACCTCCTCAATAGGTCATTGAATCTCTCCCAGGCATCATATAGGGTCTCATCATCAGCCTGCCTAAACGTAATGATCTCACTCATCATCTAGGTAGTGAGTTTAGGGGGCTGGAATCGTAGCAAAAATTTCTGGCATAGATCTCCCTATGAGGTGACAGAACCATGTGGAAAAGAACTAAGCCACATTTTTTCTCTATCTCTTAGGGAAAATGTAAACAATTTCAGTTTCATTGTATCTTTCGATACTCCAGGCTGCTGAAATAGCTGGCAAACTTCCATGAATTGCTTCAAATGTTGCCTCGGGTCTCCAGTAGGTGCTCCATCAAATTGTCTTACATTCAAAAATGTTTGTTTCTCTCTCTCTCAAAATATCCCTTTTATTTTCTTCCTTCTCTCTCCCCCATGAAATCATCAGCCACCTTTCATTTTAAAACACCCTATTTCTTTTTTTTTCTTTTCTTTTTAAAATATCCTTTCACATAATATCTCTTTAATTTATCACAAAGCCCAAATTCAACTATCCTTGATTTAGGCTTCCCAATATAAGGCCCAAATAAATAGAGTTCGAGGCTCAATTCTGCAAAGCCCGAAATTTGGGTCGTTACACATACACCAATTCAGTAATAAAAAATATTAAAACACATTTTTCTCAATATTAATATTATTAAAACGATATTTTATCTTAATTATATAATTTTTAAATAAAATAATTAGAAAAAGGTAAAACTTTGATACACAGGCTGTGTAAAACTAATTTTACACAGGCCTGGGTATTTACAGTATAAAAACTCAAATCATAAATTTTTAATCCTAACCCTAAAAACTAAACCCTAAGCCTTAAACCCTATACATAAATTCTAAACACTAACCTTAAATTCTAAATCATACAACCTAAACCCTTAAACTTTAAACCCTAAACTAAAATCATAACCCTAAAACTAAAAGACACGTATAAACTAAAATTTACACGATATGTGTATTAAAGATTTTACCTTAAAAAATCATACGTTCAATGACTAAATCCGTGTTTAGTGAAGATTTACATACCAACACTATATTACATCACCTATAATCATTCAACGTAAATATATTTGTATACATAAAATGATTCCTTTTTCCCACGTTATAAATATGGTGAATTTTTATTATTATTAAAATTATGACTTAATAACCTTTAAAAAATTGAATTTTTTATTAGCTAAATATTAAAACCATTTTTTATACTTAGATCTTAAAGAAATAAGTGAGTATTTTTCAAAATATAAAAGAAATAGAATTCTCATTAAATCTCATGAATTTGCGTTCTTTTTTTGTTTAATTTTGATACATATAAAATAAATTTTACGCAAGTATGCATATTTATACTATAAACTTAAATCCTAAAATACTAAACTTGAATCCTAAAAAGCTAAACCCCAAACTCTTAACCCTAAACCCTAAATATTAATTACTAACCTTAAATTCTAAACCCTACAGCTCAATCCCTTAAACTGTAAACCCTAAACTAAATCTCTAACCCCTAAAACTAAAAGGTTTGTGTAAACTTTACGGCCTTAGTATTAAATTTTTTTCTTTTCTTTTTTTATTGGCTCAGTAAATATGTATATCAGTATTCAGTACTTAAATTTTATAACACAAATAATTAATATAAAGCAGGATATTTGGGACCATTTTTTCAGCAACAATGGCACCTTTACTTTGTATTACTCGATCGCGACTGTTTGTGAAACTTTCCTGTTCCCCTTTTGTCATCTTGAGATTAAAAACAAAAGCGTTTATAAATAAAATATTATTTATTTGAACAATATCAATAGATTTTATTAAACAACATCAAAGATAATATAAATACAATGCATCAAAAGGAAAAAAAAAATGGGACTAGTCCACTAAAAGTATCATACAAAAGAAAACACTTTCATAGAGATTAGCATAACATCAAAACTCAAAAACTTTCATGAATCCCCTTGTCTCTAGCCAAACAAGACACTTTACGAGATGAAAAATGAGTGATGAGTTAACCAAACTATCAGGCAGATTGTTCCGCTACACAGTTCTGATTACATCGACAAACAAACCATCAAATGAGTGGGGATCAATCTTTTCTATGATCACTGATAGAATCAAGTAAAAAATTAGCGCCGTGAGGATCTATATACGAGCACCAAATGACCGTTAAGGTATGATGAACCGTACCAAACGAAAGATGAAATTAACTACAAAAGTCAATGAAAAGTGTGCCACAAAAGCAGAGAAAACACGTGTCACAAGAGTAGAGTTACTTATTAAAATTGAGAAAACAAAACATGAAAAGAATAAGAAAAATAATGAACACCGATAGTCGACAACCAATATTAAAACCGTCGACCGAATAAAAAAATTGCAGCGCAAGGGTTTTTAGAGGATAGAAAAATTAGGTCTAATAAATAAAATACTATTAAAATTGTGTTTAGAAAACAATTAAAAATTTTATAGATATATTTCAAAATATTAATCTTACGATTATCTTGTTTGAATATATAGTTCTTTTTAAAAATTCAAGCTATTATTATCTTAGGAGTTCAAAAATTAATTAAAAAAATAATGATATTAGAAAAACATAATATAAAAATATGCAATATGAATATCATTAGATCTTTGAAAATATAAAAAATAATTTTGATAAATAAAAAATTTATATTTTGAAACATAATATATAAAAAAATTGCACAGTCATTCCTATTTAAACTATATAATCAAAGATCTAAATTCTTAATCTTAAGACTCTAAACCCTTAACCCAAAACTCTAAACATAAATCCTAAATTCTAAACACTATAACCTAAACCCATAAACCCTAAATTTAAAAATTTTAATGTAAATTTTAGTTTACACAAGTTTATGTATCAAAATTTATCTCATATAAAAACTATAAATTATAATTAATAAAATAATATTTAAAGTTGGTCTAGCGAGATGAGGCGCTAGATAGGGGTGTTTAAATCCGGGTACCCGGGTCTTCGGGTAGTGGTTTAGTCGGCCCGTGTTGGTCGGGTACCTGGAAGTTATGGGTACCCGCAAAATCAGATAATTGGATAACCGAATATAAAAATATGTATTTTTTAAATATAAAAATATTTTATTAGTTGAATATAAAAATATGTATTTATTAAATATAAAAATATAAAATTTAATATTTTTATCAGTTTAATATATATATATATATGAATATAAAAAATATTAATTTCAAATATATCCAGGTACTCGGGTAACCGGTTACTTGAGAATTCTGAATTTTGTGACTCGGCACGACCTGAGAAATGGCGGCTCGGGTACCCGACTCTGGTAAAAAAAATCGGGTAAATACCCGATTATTTATATTCGGGTATTAGGGTCGGGTCAGTCAGGTATTTTTGAACAACTCTAGCGCTAGGTATCTTAAAAAATGCCAAGGGTCGAATCTTGGCATTGTGAATGGAGAAAAGTGAGTTGGGAGGGTCTCCCCATATTAGACATTTACAAAACCCAATGCGGATTAGTCGGCCAATGAATCAGATACAGACGATTAAAAAAGATTTTTTATTTTTTATTTCATAGTTGGACAATGCGAATTAAATGAAAAATAAGGTTGAGAGGAACTTAAAAAATCATATATTTAGGTTAGATTTAAATAAATGATTTGAGCCATCAAAATTCGTTGTGAATTTTAAAATCACCTATTAAATTTGATGCTCAAAACCATCCTTCCAAAAACACTAAAAGTTTCTGACCTATCTCTTTCTCTGCTGCAAACAAGCACGGCTTCTGTTATCCCTTTCTGGATTAACGAAAGGAAAATTAAAGAAACATTGCTTAAATATTCTTTTAAAAAGCAGAATAGTCTTGCTCATTTCTTTATTTTTGCTTAATTCCCCTATGTCCATTTTTTAATTTATGTTTCAAGTTGTAACTGTCCTTCTGGTGGACATAGGGTCTATATTTGAGTAAGACTCCACAGAAGTAGGTCATTTATCGATCTGAACTGTGTAAATAAGAAGCGTAAACAAATTTTCTTGTATTCTTATTTATGTTCTTTTTTGTTCACTCTAATTGCATCTGACTTAAGCATTGTCAGACATAACTATATTAACATGTTCTCCCACAATGATTACATTTATTTACTGATATCAATCAGACAGTTGAGTGCTATAATGCAATCTCATCTCAAAATCTCTAAAAGGATTCACATACATCTCCACCAGTCAAAGAAAAACCAGAGAAGAAGTGCACATCAGTTAGCTTTGTGTTTTTAAGGTCAATTTCTCTTAATTTTGGTATATATTTGCAGCAGAACTTCATCTTTCATCTCTTTTCAATCATTTGATATAAGGATTGCATGCTGTGCCAGGTAAAGTTTTTGTCTATTTCATCAAGAAAGCAAAAAGTTGCTTTGCAAATTGCAATTCATTCATAATGTATAGCCCTAGGGGTTTCTATTTTTGCTTGCCTTGGAAGATGTATTTACCAAACACAGGAGGAGAAACTTTTACATATAGAAAGATGGTTAAGCCGAAATAGAAGTGAAAAGCTGTTTTTCTTTTTCGACCCTATTATCATTTTTCCAAGATGAGAATTTGCCTACGGCACTATTCTATGCTACTAAAGAAATAAAATTCCCCATATTGAAGTTGTTTTTATTTCGGCTCAGATGTTAGGTTTTCAAACACTTCAACTTGCCGGTCCTCCATGCATGCATATCTATCTTCCCGCAAAAAAGTTGTGGTCCTGTTTTCAACTCTAGTGGATGTTTATATCTGCACATATGTATATAGATTGGTCCCAATCCTGTAAGGTAGCCTAAAGGTCTCAGGTAGCTCTCAAACACCGTCAAATTGACTATTCCCCTTAACACCATGAAATATACACACCACAAGTTTTGTCAAGCTTAACCAAAGGACTTATCTTGGTAGGTTTTGTTTGTCGTTTAATCCCCAACTCTCCAAACATTGCCTATGAATCAAGTTCTTTAATTTCTACTTCTTCTATTTGATTTTCTTATATCTTAGATATCAGTTTTACTTGTGTCTCCTTCATTTAATATCGATTTACCTAGATTCTCTATATATATTGAAACATATTACCTAGGGATGAGCAAAATTCGACTCGACAGGAAAAAAAATTGAATTTTTTGACTCACATTAAAAAATCAACTCGAAAAAATTTCAAATAAAGTTTGAGTTATAAAATGATAATTTGAATAACTCCAATAACTCAATTTTAAGTAATTAGTGGATTGGCTTTAAGCTCAAGTCAACTTTGCATGATATATGTATATTGCTTATGAAACAAATATGAAGAAATGAACGTGTATATCTTATACATGGACAAATGCACCTAACTTGTTGGAGGGGCAATTGTCGCTCCCAACTTTGATGGATTAATTGCATTTTAAACCATTGATAGTTTTGAAACTATTGTAATTAAGTCTTTGTCCCTTCCAAAATTTTGTAATTAAGCCTTTGCCCCTCCCAAAATTTATAGTTTAATTAATTTTTAGGATCTTGTTAGTTTTAAAATTAATGAAATTAAGTCTTGACTCCCATTTTTTTAGCTTAATTACTTTTTAAGTCCTTTAATTTCAAAATTAGAAAAAATAAACCCAAACTCCCTTAATTTTATAGTTTAATTGTTTTTAAGACCCTACTCATTTCAAAGTTAAGCAACTTGCCCTCTTATGGGTGAATCTTGGCTCTGTCCCTAATCGTATATGGTTATAAAAATTGTTTAAATTGGAACAAATAAGTATCATAACATTATAAATATTTATAAATAAATTTGAACAGAAACTCGAACAACTTGACTCGAAAAAATTTCAAATAAAGCTTGAGTTATAAAATAAGACTCCTAACCTCAATTAACTCGAAAAATTTTAACTC
Source organism: Hibiscus mutabilis (assembly GCA_019671005.1). Classification (NCBI taxonomy): domain Eukaryota; kingdom Viridiplantae; phylum Streptophyta; class Magnoliopsida; order Malvales; family Malvaceae; genus Hibiscus; species Hibiscus mutabilis. The sequence goes on along the minus strand of CM033728.1, from coordinate 19,391,759 downwards.
GACTCGATCAAATGCTCGCTCTAATATTACCTAGATTTTGCAATGGGAAGTGGGAACAAATCAATAAAATGCAACAAAATCTATGTATTTTTTTTAGAAAGGAAAGGACAGAAGTAAAGGGTTTAGCTTCCAAAATTTGGTCACATGAACAACTTCCCTAGTAGGAGTACTAGCTAGGCGTGCATTCATCAACCCCTTGTGATAGGGATTCAATCGCAAGTGCTTTTGTAGTTGTCGATAAAGCATGCCTCTATCATTTTTTTCAAATATATGCAGCATGGTCCCCCTCTTATCTTATATTCACTTTGTTTTTGGGTAACAAAATGAGAGATTGTCAAAAAAAAATTGGTTTAATCACCGATACTCGATTCATTGATATATTAATTTAGAATATGTCTTGCAGAGGTCCAATATGGTGCAATCCTCTTAATATAGTTTTCTCTATTAACAACGTTAAATTTTAAATTAATAATTTTACTTAAAAGATCTAACGTTTCATCCCATTAAATTAACTTGTTGTTGATAGAAAGGGTTAAACTTTATTTACTCTAAAACTTACCCCATCCGCTACTATTGCTTTCTCTAATCTATAAATAATCAAGCTCAGATCTTTCTTTCTCAAATTTGATCATTCCTGGCCTGATTTTGATTCTCAAGATTAAGCCCCTCGGTATGGTCTCAATGATTGCTTAACATGCTTGTAAGGGAGGAAACGTGTAGACTAGCTAAAGTATTAGACATATGGTGAAATGTGACACGTGGCAACCCTACTGCCATTGCTTCTTTTCTTAATTTCTTCATTTCTTCCATGGACAATGGTCGGTTAAATTCCAGCATCTTTCTTCTTCTTTTTTCTCAAATGAATGAACTTCATCAACAAGGTTTGTTATAAAAAGCAAACATATTTTGATCTTTCAATATACAAGCAGCAATTTTGGTTGAGCCCGGCACCAAAAGCTTCAAGGTGCATAAACTGGTATACTCAAATGTTTGATAATTTTTATGTTTCAGTTGATTTGCAGATTTTCGTTGGAATAATACCTATTGATTTTTTAATGACTTTTTTCTAAAACTCTAAAGAATCTGCTCTTTCTTCACATCCTCACCTTTTCTTAGCTTTCTCTTGTCCACTGATCAAGCAAACCTAGTCCGAGCTTTAGTTTCTATATGAAAATTAGGGTTATACATACACACAGTGATCTAATTAAGTTGGTAGCTATTGACTGAAATCTAATTCTTCTCCGGATTCTACTCTATCAATTTTTATTTTTTTGAGCAACAATTGGGATCTTCTTTTTCATATGCTGATTGCTGAGGATTATATATTTTAGTAAGATTCTATTTATTGATGTTTCTTTTGATGATGCAATTTTGAAAGGAAGCTTTTCACCATTTAGGTAGCCATGGATTTGCTTCTCACACAGAAGACCTACATAATTTTAATGTTGTGCCATTACCATTGTCATCCACGTTATCTCTATCATTTGGTTCTAGACAACAAATTAACCATTTTCAAATGCTCAGCTCGGCTGCTCAAACCATCTTGCCTACTTCTCTTAACCTTCCAGTTCCACCACCGCACCCAATAAGCCAATCTATCAGACCCTTCCATTTGAACATTACTCCTAGGCTTCCCCATTCGCAAAACAGCATCGGACATCAGCCTGAAAAGGAACAGGAGTTTCCTTCTAAATGAAAAGAAAGCAGTACTATTGATCTCCATGGAAAGGTACTTTTTGAATCAAATTTAAAGGCATTTTTACTTCCCGGAACTGAGAAGCAGACATTTGTGTTTCGATTTCATTATTTTTGCTTCATTGGGTGATTGGAAAAAAAACAAGTCAGGATCTTCATATATAGATTTGAATGCTATACTGCTAAAATAATTATAATCAATATTTGATGCTTATCAACAGTTTGATGGTATACATATCTTCTTGTTTTCTTCTTTTAGTTGAAATATGGTCTCCACAATGCCTTGTATTGCTAGAGCAATATCAACTAGATGAAGGGATTTGAGGCACACATCTACACGTGTCAAGCTCACACAAGATCCAACAGGATAATGTCATGATGAAAGGAATAGCAGGTTGAGAAAAATAGGGTTAAAAGGGCCCGCAATTCGAAAGTTTCATGAAGCATGCATACATAGTTTGTGGTCCTTAACACAGATATATAGAGACAGAGACATCGAAAGAGAGAAAAAAGAAAAGTTGGATGATGTGAAGTTAATTTATGATCTCTGGTCCTTCATTTTTAGAAGAGAAATGAAAAGTAAAGCAGCCCCACCATCCAGATATGGATACATGATATGATAGTCTCCATTTTAATTTTTTACCAGTTGCCCCCACCACAGCTGTTTTATGTCAAAGCAAAAACTGTTGAGGTGCTGTTTGATGATCAAAAATATTCTGCCCCGTGGATTTTTCAATGACTCACGCTAAAAAAATACTTAAAAATTAAATTAAAAATTTTAAACTTAAATTTTAAATTCTACACCCTAAAAAATATATCATATCCTAAATTTTCTATACCCTAAACTCTAAACCCTAATTTTAGTGTAGAACATAAATGAAGGCATATTAAAGGGTAGACGATTTTCATTCCTATTTGATTGCTTTATTACAACCCAAAACTGTTACTATATTGGAAGATTTTTCTAGGGTTTTGTCCAGTGACAGCAAGTTTTAACCTACTCTCTTTTTTTTCTCTTAAAAGTTTCCTCATATTCAACTATTAATCTTATACCTCCATTTTACTCATCCAATGGTTATAAATTTGTATAAAATTAATTAAGTTTTACACAATGTCAGGTGTTCCTATCTTATATACATATATTTGATTTATATTTGGGACATATAAATTCATGACGGTGATCCAGATATTAAACAGTTTAAGTATATGTACTTATTTTTATTTTATTTTTTGGTTGCCCTACCAGTTTTTCAAGGCTTTACCCTGACTAATATGGATTGATCCACGTCGCACACCTAGCTTTGATGCGCGAGTCTCCTAGTAGGGATTTTCTACATACACAAGGCCTCAAACTCGAGACCCGCTGAAGCGATACCAAACCGCTTATCACTTGGACAACCTCGTTGGTTATTTTTATTTTATTAATGATGTATATAAACTTTTCTGCATTTGTTGGAGAAATTATATCATAGGTTTGTCTCGTCACGTCATCCATGGTCTCAACTAATAAAATCATCCATTTCATTAATTTTTTCATGTCATTTTTTACCAAGTGATATTTACATGTTAAATTTTTTTAAAATTTGATTTAAGTAAATATGAGTGAAGGAAGATTCACTTAAAAAGATGATACGGAAAAAAATCAATGAAATAGATTATTTTTATTGGTTGAGACCATTAATAATGTGGTGGGGCGGACATATGATATAATTTCTCCATTTTTTGGAATATTTTTTCTCATCCCTTAACAAATGACCAACAAACTACTGAAAATTATAATATTAAAACTAAAATATTTTATAATTAAAAAGTACTATTAATATAATAATATTGGACTCTATTAAAGCTAAGTTTTGATATAAAAATAATGTTATTCGGGATTTCTTTTCTGGAAATTGTTTTAATTTTGTAGGCCATGATATATTTTTACGAAACAAACATAGAAAATGTGCAAATAGTTTTTAAATCATTTTATGTAATATGAATAAAAAAAGTGCAGAAAATAATTTTACGAAATCAATTCATTACACTCTTGAACATATAAAATAGGATAAATTAATACATACAAAATTGTAATTGCATACTCTATCACAATGTTGAATACAGTTAACAAGTTTTATGTAACTATACATAAAATCATGGGGGCATATATAAGTGACACCCTAAAAATATTTCAGAAATTTTGTATATATAAATTTTATATAAAACATAAAATTTGTACCATTATAAAAAAAAATTCTAACTCCGCCTTTTTCCAAAATTTGACACCCAATTTAATTTTCTTTTTTAAAAATTCTAACATCTCAATTCAATTTTTTATGGCTCCACCACTACGTAAACGTATTAAATTTGTGTTTTTCATGTTTGAGTTACTGAATAACGATTTATGTAATTACAAAAAGAGTAAATTTTTTGTATAATTACAGAAAAAAATTAGGGTAAATTACATGAATTATCACTAAATTGTACTTTTAAATCTAATTTGGTCATGAAGTTTCAAAACGTTCAATTTACTAACTGAAGTTTAGGCATTGAACATTTTTGTCACTAAAGTTTAGACATTGAACATTTTTTATCACTCTTAAACCTCAAACGGTCATAGATAGTGGTTGTTCGATCCCAAATTTCATCAGTCACTTCGTCTCGACTCCTAAGTCTAAATTTGACCCTTTTATTTTGTCGAAAAAATGCTCCGAAGTTCACGAATTACCCAAAAGCCTTCTGGTTTTTCTCTCGTCGATCCCCTCCTCTGTTTTCGGATGGAGCCTATTTCTTAGTATGTTATGTTACTTCTCTTGTGCTAATGAAGTTTTTAATTGTTCAGATCTTGGAGAAGTTCCTCCGTTCGCCGTAAATGAACACCACCAAAAAGTTAATGAAGGAGTGACAAAAAAGGTTTAATGTTTAAACTTCAGTGAGTAAATGGAACGTTTTGAAACTTCAGTGATCAAAATAGGTTTGAAAGTAAAGTTCAGTGATGATTTACGTAATTTACCCAAAAAATTATTGGTGTGTTATTAATTTATGCAATTTAGTACTAATAGTTTCTATAATTTTATAATGCTACATGTAATTTAACATGCTACTCCTAATCTCGTAGGTCCTTACATAACTTTATCCTAATGTCCTTACCCTAGAACTCCACATATTATTGAGAAAAGGGCAAAGTTAAACCTGTTCATGGGTCAGTACTAATAGTTTCTATAATTTTATAATGCTACATGTAATTTAACATGCTACTCCTAATCTCGTAGGTCCTTACATAACTTTATCCTAATGTGCTTACCCTAGAACTCCACATATTATTGAGAAAAGGGCAAAGTTAAACCTGTTCATGGGTCAGTTGGCTTATCTGACTCTGGGTCTGTGGATAGACTTGAGTGAAGCCATAAATTTTGTATAGAAGGATCGAGAAAAGATAAAATGTTTAGGGTGGAAGCTAAAGGAAATGCATTAAAATGGTTTAAATTAAATTATTAATTATTGGGAGGGGCCAAAATTGAAAGTTCTTCACTTAACTAAAGAGTTAAAGGGGATAGATTGAATAGTTAATCAGTAGGAGTGGCTAAAAGGCAAGCGGCCTTGAAGCTAAATTTGCAGCATTGGGCGGAGGGCAATTAATGCAGGCCTGATGAATGCAGACTTTTGAGAAGAGGCTGGGATCAGTTATCCCGTAATAGGCCTTGAGACTATACGAGCCTACCTACCTTCATAAATAAACAGTGAACAGTTCAATTCTAAACTCAATGCATACAGTTGCATTCTTCTAGATTCTATGTTTCATTCAAGAGTTGGATGTCATAACCAGGAATTCTAAACTCAATTAATCCAGGAATTTAAATTGTGGTTACGACAATGTTTTTGTTCGAGATTGTGGACATCGTTATTTGAATCGGCCATAACAGAACAAAAGAATGGAGGTTTGGCCGAGCGTGGGTGATGTTTGGCCAGGCTATATAATACGTCTGGCCCGGTTTAAGTTATTGGGCCCGGTTCTGGGCTGAACCGAGCCAGTTGGTTAGTCAAGCTGAGCCGAGCCGCCAGTGGCCGAGTCATCGCGCCGTCATTGACCGTCGTCTCATCGTCGCCGCCGTCACCATACCGCCGTCGACTGTTGACCGTCGCCGTTGACTGTTGACCGACATTGACTTTTTTCGGAGGACCCTACTCGAGGGTTTCTCGACGTTTCAGATCTATTGGCACAGTCCGTTTTGCCAAATTCGAACCCGATAAGCTATTTTTACATGTTTGACCTTGTAATTGGTATAAGAGGTGCATGGAATTAATGTATTTTCGTATTTGCTGATATACGAGGATTGTTCGAGTTTGGATATCGAATCAAGTAAGATATTCGGGAAGTTCAGATAAGGATTTTAGCGATATCAGCTAAAGGTTAGTACACCTCAAACTTCGAAATGCTTCATGAGCATCATAAGTGTAATTGCTTTGCATGTTAGCGGTTGCAAATTAAACATGTGTTGAGGCTGATATTTCGAGGCTTGGTAATTATTGAGATGCTTGATGAGCTTGAGAATGTTCGAGACGGTTTTGAGCTTTAGAGACCATATAGGATTGTCTGAATATCCGTATGATTATCTGATTTATGATTGATATATGATGATGCCTTGTGTGCTAGCTGAACGAATTAATATGTTCGATTGAATATTGGTTAGGGGCAATACTGATAAATACTCGATTAAATGTTTATGAATTTGGAATTTATATTCGATTAAATGGGTAAAAAACTGGTAATTAATATTAATAAATTAAATGCGTTAGCCACACACTTAAACGACTTTCATAAGCTTTAGGGATCGATTATAGAATTGTAAATATTCATGATTTGAGGAATTGCGTGAACCTGTGAATAGAATATCGATATGAGCTTAGTTGTACCGGTACATGATTAGGGAAACGTATTGATACTCGTATTCGAGTACCACTCCCTACTGAATTGAATAATTTATAAATGCAAATTAAGGATGGAAATTAGTGTATATGTTAATAATTGAATTATGCCCTGATAAATGAAATAACATGGATTACTAGAGACTATGAATGAGATAAGTTATACAGTTCTCCATAATGTAATAACAACTTGGTAGTGCTTGGGTGTTTGCTTGTGTTAGCAAACCTTAAGGATCCTTGGCGGATCATGTGTGGTTGTGCCATGTATGGGCACTTGTTTTGTTATGTGTTTTTGTTTGGTGGGATCCGGATACCTAGTGAGTGGGTGTTGCAACACATGAAGGCCACTCGATGTGAGATTCCGAGTGATGAAATGAAGGTCATCCAATGTGAGATTCTGGGTGATGATATTTGCTCGATGTGAGGTTCCGAGCCCCATTCGATGTGAGATTTCAAGTGAAGACTCGATGTGAGATTCCGAGTATACCCGCTCGATGTGAGATTCCAAGCATGGCTGGGTCTCCCAGTGTAGGGTGACATTGGGTCTCACTCTTGGTTTGTTTTATTGATGTGCTTATGTTATTTGCGATGTTACTTATATGCTTGATATGTGTTTAGGCGATTATAGTAGCGCCACATGTTTATTTATCTCTTCTTATTGCTTGTACTAGCTTGCATGCTTATGTTTATGATTAGCATGAAGTATAGTAGAGTAGATGTGTATCACTGAGCTTTGTAAGCTCAGAGCTCGGAATTGTTGTTTCCGTACGTAGGCTAGGCGTTGGGTTGTGGGATCGAGGAACGATATCAGATCGAGATTCTAGCACATGGTGATCTTCAGAGTACGATATTTGAGTTTGGTGGGCTATGTATTCATAGGATCTTACATGTTGGAGTCTGTATCTTCTTATTTGAAATTGTATTAATTAAACTGTACATTCAAATGTTTTGAATTTAAATTGGAGCTCATTTGTACTATTTTGATTTCTTATCTAAATTCACAATTGTTGGCTTTAAATGTTTGTACGAATTTCTCGTTGGACTATTCCAGTTTAAAAAATTTTGTGATTTTGGGTTTGGGCTTGAGGCCCAAATGTGACATCCGGTCGAGGGTGTTATAAGGGTTGACTATACTGCATTCCTCTATGCTAATTTAGGTTAATGGCTAGAAGCATCTTGCTAATGGACCATTGCTAGAGGTTACACACTCCTTTTACTAGGGTTTAAAAGATGTTATTTAACACTGAATACTTGAATAACCACTCAAATTGGTGATTTTGAATTGTCTGTTTGGTCCAAATGGTAAACAGGGCAATACATCTATCAAGTCACTGAATCAACTATATATGCTGTACCGTTGGACCAACTCTCACCACTTGAAGATCATTAAATTCTTTAATAACTTATTTTTTAAGATTTTAGAAAAGTAAGTTGTCTTATATGGTAATGCTTGGTCTATAGATAGTACCATGTACAAGATAAAATGAAGAGTTAAAGATGGAGAGAAATGAGTACATATGTTACTATATACATAAGATTGCAATTCAGTTGTATTTCACAGGCTTCTTAATTTACAAGGTGTCATCAAAGCAAGTTTCATTCAAAGTTCTTATGCAACTATAGGCCAAAATTATTAGGAAAGAAGAAATTTTGAAGTACATTATGATCCTATCTGCTGTTTCCCCTTCATCCCAAAAATTATAAAACTTTATCTGAAATCCTAGTTCAACAACAGTCTTCTGCAATGCCCACCAGGGTGCACTTGTGGGTTTCCTGCTTCACCACTGATAACTTCACATATTAAGTCTTTGAAGATCAACCTCTCCATATCTAGAACCACACATGGAATTTCACTTCGGTATTCGGTCCACTCCATTGATCGAAGTGTCAATTCTCCCCATAAGATGTTTTTCAGAGTGTCATCATCATCATCATCCAAGCTTATATTTGGTGCAGTTTGTATTTTGTCTATTTCTGAACACAAGCCTCTCACAAGCTGCTGTCTTTTCAGTCTTCTATCCTCTGCTGGTGAGAGACACCGCTTGTAAGAGCCTTCCTTCACAAACTTTCTGAGTAGGATTTCGTTAACTGCGTCGAATATAAGCTTCCTGTGGTTCTTCTCAATGAGCTCCGACTGTTTGACCTTTCTGCCATTGTGCTTTCCCTCTAGAAGCCTAATGCTTGCCTTGGTTTTTTCTAGGGAAGCAAACAAGTTGGGATTGATTAGATGATCCGATGGATGATGATGGAAGGCCATGAAGCTGGAGTCCAGTTCGTCGAGGTGACCTGATGCCAACAGTACTTCTACAATGTATTTATGGTCTGCATTTGGACTATTGCAAACAGGTGCAATTTCATTGATAATTGACCACTCACAGATAGAATCCAAGTTCACAACTTTCTGAACCAAGTGCTGCATGTTTTCTGCTTTCCCGGAATCTGTCTTGAACTGGAGACTGGTAGGACTCCAGTCTGCTTCATCAGGGATAAGACCCTCATCATCTGTCATAAAAGAAAGTGATAAAAGACTTAATTTTATAAACTGCCCGAGCCTCTTGTAGGAAATAGCTAATGGCTTCCTTTAATAAGTATACAAAATTCTTAAGTTGTGTATGTTATGCTTTATATATCTTGTGATACTAGTAAGTACGGTCCAGTCATAAGGGATATAGGTGCTTCACCTTTAAAAACAATTGTTTTCTTCTTCACGGGAGACGGTGATTCGTCTCCATAAAATGTGGCATCTAAAACGGAGACCGGACTAGGTTGTTCCGGCACAGTTCTTGGAGGTTCTGCTGCTGAATCACCTTTACTAGACCTTGCTGTTGTATTCTGAATAATAGAAATAAAAGCTGTTTAGGGACGATCAAAGTACTAATGTGAATCAAAAGAAAGGAAGAAGACTTACATTCTGCCTTTTCTCATGTTTTTGGGATCTGTCAGCACTTGTGACTTCAATGTCACCATACGAGGCAGCGATCATATTGCTCTCAGATCTCATTGAACTAGCATCTGCTTGCTGACTCGAATCTCTCAGATCACTACTGATATCACTCAACTGGTCTTCCCTTCTCTGCAAATTGTGAGATTTAGACCTGGGTTTTCGATGTGGCAAGCCTGGTTCTGATTGTAGCCTGCTTGGTTCCCTTCTGCTTCTGCCCCGATCCGATGCTGGACTGGTGCAATGAGGCTGCCATTCCAATTCAAGCCTCTTCTTCCGCAGTTTAAGGCATGCGGTTTCTGAACTCATTGCCTGCTTAGGGTTTTCTTGAGCAGTAGGAGACGGCTCTTTTGAAGTTTGGTTGAATTTTAGAGTTCTGGCAGTACCCTTATCTATCAAATGGAGTCGACTGGAAGGCTCCCTAGGATAATTAGGTCTTGGAGTCAAATCTTTATATGATCGCTTGTCAACCGTTCCGTTTCTGTTATCTGCAGGGCTGATTGAGCGAAGCTTTCTTAACCTGTGTACAGGTGAAGTACAATTGCTGGCATTTTCCACAATTTTCTCTGGTTTTACTACGTAGATAGGGGATTTAAGACGTGTTGGAGAACTAGTTCCCTTAAGTGTTGCTGAAACTGCATTGCTACTTTGTAGCTTTCTCAAATTTGGTGCTTCTGAGCTCACACCAACGATGCTGTTTGTATGAGATACAGAATTTGAAGCTTGACCTTCTTCTCTGGTCTCTAGCATCTGTTTATGCTTCTGCATTGCTTCAAGTATTTGTTTAAGGGCTCTGAGATCCTTTCCCGACTTCTTGAACTCCAGTTCTGCCAACCTTTTCTCGATTTCTCCATAAACAGTTAGAGATGAGTTTGTGGCTTTCATTGGAGTTTCTCGACACTTAGAAACAGATGTTTGACCCTTGCTTCCATCCTGCTGCTTCCACGGTGCTGGTTCAATTGGACATTTCGTTGCAGCCGGTTTCTTTGAGCTTGTATTAGTCAAATGGGGTGAGTTTGGTTCTGTTTTCGAACTTCTTGGCGAACCAGAAATCCAATTCTTCTTGTTCTCGTAAATTCTTGAAGAGTATGAGAGGGGATCATCTTTCAAGTCTTGACTAGTATTGATGGGTCGACTTTGATTCCCGTTGTTTAGCATGGGGCTTGGAAATGCTTCCAATCCCATTAACTTGGCTACAATACTAGACTGTCCATTGTAGCTTACATGTTCTTTCTGCTGCTGTCCGAGAATAGAATTCAATTTCATACCATCCATGGAACCCTTTATCGAGCTCTCCCTACTATCTAATGACAGCCTCGGGAGATCTTTGAGCTTAATGTTAAGTGCATCCTGCGTACCCCTCTCATCATAAGAGAACCGATGAGCATCCCTTGGTGTGCATTCGTAGGACATTGCAGGAGCATCTTGAAGCTTAGGAATAACAGGACTTGATTCATTGAGATTGATGTTCCTGGCCTTTGCAGGTTTCGGTGACTGCAAGGGCCTTGGCGAGTCTACATACGTATACGTCCGATGGTGCCCTGCTCCCACTTTGGTTGCAGTTTTAATTGACAATCCATTGACCTCTCTGTAGATGGAGTCTTTGACCACATCACGGAGATCAAGGGAGTGTTGTCTTGAGTGCAAAGAAGCATTTGATTGACAATTGGCTGTTTCTGGCCTAGCGGTCTCGGGGAAGGTCGTTTGGCTGGTCGACGACCGGTCGATTTGTGATGCTTTGCTGCAGTCAGCAGATGAAAAGCTAGATGAACAAGAGGAAGATGAAAATGAGGTTCTTGGTGATTCAAAGGATAATCTTTGTTTATCCTTCACAGTCTTCTTCATGTTATTTTCCCGGAGCTCCTGCAAAGTAAGCTCCATTAGCTTGAATTTATTTCTGTCAATTCCTCAACAAATCTAGTAAGTGAAAGTTAAGTGATATTATTCCTTACTTGCATCTTTTCTGAAGCAATCTTGGGCTTCACGCCATGCTTGCTATTTTGACCTACAGTAACATTGAATGTCAACCATGGAAGGTTGCAGAAATGGCAAATATATAAATATTAGAGAAAAAAAAAACAATTGAAACAACAAAAGTTAATTATTACATTAAAAGAAGATTAACTTTCCCCGAATTGAAACAAGTCGAAAAACTAAAAAACCAAGCTAAAAATTTAAGAATTGTGAAGCCTTCTTAACTAATGTCTTCAATTCAACGGTTGTTGAAAAAAGATAAGTACTTAGCTTTAAAGCAGGTGTATGATCTACAATGATACGAGAGCCTTACCTGATTTTTCTTGCAAACAATCGAAAAAAAAGTACTTATAAAAACTGAGATGAAGAAGAAGTACCTGTGGGTGGAAGACTTTTGTGGTTGGGACTGTCAATGCGGCTGCGGCCAAGGAAATGGTGGCAGTCGAAGAGCTGAAACAGTCCATTCATGCACCCAATTTGCTTCTGCAGATCTGGGTTTTCATCTGATAAGGAGTATACAAACTTTGCAGACATTTTCACTTTCTCTCCCCAACAACAAAAAAAAAAACGAAGCAGCTAAAACTCAACTTTCTCAGCTTCCAAACAAATCTCTGGTAGTTTCAACGTCTCTTTTTTTCACCCCCTAAGAACAAACTATAAAGAGAAACTTAAAATGTACACACACTATGTATAGACATATACATGCATTGGAAGAAACCACGAAAAAAGGGAATTCTAAGTATATCCTAGGTAGTCATCAGACGTCAGGACTCTGAAATCTGAAGGCTGATGTTAACTCACTGAGATACTTGTTTGTTTGGGTGCTGTGTTTTTTCCATAGCTGAGAATTTTCAGAGTAAAATAACAGGAAAGGAGGGATAGATTTAAAGATAAAAATAAAGATGGAAGGAACCCCACATTCCTATTCCCTCCCCCTGCAATGAAATAAAACGTTTTCTAGGCTCAGAAAAAGGCCAAAAAAGAAAGCAAAGAGGGGACCCAACAACAAAATATGCACACCCCAAGGAGATGTTGGTTGAGTTTTGTGCTTTGGATCTCTCCTGTGAGAATATAACAGGGGATGCTATGTTAGTGGTTTATACTTTACAATATATGTAGACTGTAGAGCCAGATAGGGGTGTTCATATTCGTACCCGAATTTTCGGGTACTAAAAACTCGGCCCGTGGCCCGACTCATAAGAATTGGGTACCTGCAAGTTGGGTATATGAAAAATCAAAAACCGAGTACCTTGTTCGTTTCTTTTTATATTTTTAAAAATTTAAAAATTAAAAAAAATCACATAGAAACCACATAAAATTTAAAATTTCATAATACATACTTTAAATAGAAAAAAATTAGTGATTCGAAGTTGCATGATTTAATGCCCCGCTTACTTCAATTCTCCTACTACTGCATGGAGATAGTATTTAAATAATACTATATACTGTGTAGTTTAGAAAAATAATACTATGCAGTATGTATTGTGTAGCTACAGTAGCTCATCCTATGAATTCGCAATTTATGTTCTATTTTCTCACATTGATTTAAAATACAATCATATTGCTTCAATTTGCCCACTCTTGTTTAATGACAATTATATTGTGTAGTTCATCCCATGGATTGTGAGTTTTTCTTTCGATCTCATATTGGTAAATTAATATAAATATTTTTAAAAAATTTAAAATTTAAAAGTATCTAGTACAAGCATAAAAAGAATTTAAGGATTAAAGTAAAGATAGTAAGAACCTAAAATAAAAATACAATTTAAAAGTATATATATATATATATATATAACAAAAGTACCAGGTCGGGTACCCGGATATGAAAAAAATTTGGCCCGGGCCCGGCCCAACTACCTATGAAAAGTCACGGGTTAGGTACCCAGCCCAAAAAATTCAGATAATTTTATTGTAATACCTGATAATTTTAATTCGAATAGGCGGGTCAACAAGTTGAGCAGTTCGGACATAGTATTTTTGAACACTCTTAACTAGTCATGACAATGTGAAAATCTTTACTTGTGACAAAGAATTAGAAGCTGTACTGCCACCTTTAATATAATCTGTCATATGGAAGAAATAGAGATTTGAATTGTCCAACCCCACTGCTTATTCTTTTATTATTACTAATTTATAGTTTAACGCATACTTAAATATGTTCGAACATTTATTAATCGAATCAAAACTCAATAGAATATATTAGATATGAATGGCAGGGGATTAAATAATTGGAGCTGAAAAAGAGAGTTGAAGTAGGAGTTTGTGGGTCAGAGGTCGGCTAATAAATAAATGTAGGAGTTCCATGTGGACAAAATAATGTAGGGGGTGGGTCTGGGTGCAGTTGGACTATGGACCTCTCCTCCTTCTGCATGTGGAGTCTGTCAGAGATTACCAACAAACTACAACTCATAATAACAAGAATTTGAAGAAGCCACCTTTTCCCCAGGTTTTATTGGTTTAATATTCTCTTTAGGGATTATAATTAGAAATATACCCCTTTGAACAACATTTGGAAAAATACTCCCCATTCAGTCCACGTAATAAAAGCTCGCAGTGTGTCAAACGCGTTTTTAGAACTCGCGCTTAGTCAGACGCGAGTTCTAGTCTGATGTAGCGCCACTTACCCGTTTGCCTATTATTTTAAACTGTTAATAGAACTCGCGCTTAGCAGGACGCGAGTTTTACGATAATTTGATACGATACGACGCGGATTTATCGCGTTATTCGGATAGAACTCGCGGTTGGTGGGGCGCGAGTTCCTGGATAATTAGGTGAACAGTTGAAATATTTATTACCGCGTTAAATTTATGAAGCACTCGCGGTTGGTAAGGCGCGAGTTTCAAAACTCGCGGTCTACAAGATGCGAGTTTCATTGAATACTCGCACCCCGACCGGTGCGATTTCCACTATAAAATGGCCCCTACCTTTTACCCCACACCAAATTTTACTCTCTCTAAATTTTTCGGGTGTTTTCTCTTGTTTGATATAATGGCGAGTTTGATAAGGTTTGATCACAAACACGTTTTCGATTATCATCGTAGGAATGCAAGTTTTATCTAGTTTTGTTTATTATTTTTATTTTCTTATGTTGTTATTTTTTTAAAATTAAAAATCGTTTTAATTTATATTTGTTAAATTTTTTAGGACGGGGTGGAACGACGTTTGGAGGTTTCGTACAATCGGATGTCGAGTGGACCCCACCCGACGTTGGACCATACATCGAGTCTGCCAGATTTTTACATGCCTCTAAAATTGTTGGAGGTGCAAAATTGGACGTTGATTTGATTAACACTCTTCTAGAGAGGTGGAGGTCGGAGACACGCATATTCTACCTTCCGTACTACGAGGCGGCCATTACTTTAGAGGACATCTCCCATCTCCTCGGGTTGCATGTTGATGGAGAGATTATCACCGGTCACAGTAGTGGTGATTGGTACAACATCTGTTTGGATTTGCTAGGTGTTGTGCTTGAGTCGCTGGATGGTGGGCTTGTAAAACTAATATGGCTACGGGACACTTTTAAAAATTTATCGGATGACGCAAATGAAGACGTGAAGAAGGTAAAAAATTTATAGGTTGTTGATGAAGTAGAACTATAAAGATTTGACGGGGATAATTCTGATGAGGAATCACTTACGGAGCTCGGGCCCGGCAGTGACGAAATGGGTTTATTTCCTAAAGAACTAGCAGACCTTGACGAGCATGTAAATGAAGAGGATGATACAAAGAATGCTGCAGAAGAAGATACAGAGAAAGATACGGAAGAAGAACCTGTCGAAGTTGTTGCCCCACGTAGCTTTACTGCAGTAAGCAGTTGCTCAGCGTATTACAAACCGCCATCCCACTTCACAACAATGGATATTGATAGATTCTACGCTACAGAATTTCTAGAATTCCCACAGTTAGAACAGTACAACAAACGAAATGAGGGCGAATTGCATCTTGAATGGTCTTCAAGACTAAAAAAACAGGCGGAGGCGGCGATTAAGCATTACAACATACGCCGCTCAGTTACGTCCACTGTGAGAAAAACTGAAGCGGACAAATATATTGCTGAATGCCCACTCAAGTATGAGGGATATAACTGGAGGGTTCATGTATCACGATTGAAGAGGCTGAACAACCTGTGAAAGATAACCAGATACGACGAACCTCATACATGCTCCGTGAGAAGCCTGAGTCAAGATCATCCTAACTTGGATATGCACGTGCTTTGTGATTATATCCTTCTACTCGTGAAAGCAAATCCATGCGTATCTATGTTGGTATGCATAGCTTCAATTAAATCTCAATTCACATACACGGTTAAATACGATAGGGCATGGTTTGCAAGATATCGTGTCATCCAACAACTGTATGGGGAGTGTGAGGAATCGTACAGCGAGTTGCGAACATGTCTGAAGATGATGCAGAAATAAAACCCTAGAACAGGTGTGCAACTAGAGATAGTGTCGTCATACTACAATGATCGTATCATACATGGGGAATGCTAATTTTTTTTACCTTTTTTGGAAATTTCTGCAATCCGTTAAGGCTTTCTGCCACTGCAAGCCGATGCTACAGATCGACGGCACATTCTTGTATGGTAGATACACCTAGATCTTACTACTGGCAGTTGCACAAGATGGTAACAGAAAATGTATTCCGATCACGTTCGTAATTGTTGAAATGGAAGATATCCCTTCGTGGACTTTTTTCTTGCCAACCTGCGTACACATGTCTTACGCCAGGTTCTACAAGAAAGGGAAGATGAGATATGCATTATTTTAGAAAGAGGCGCGGGGATATGGGGATCAATCGAGCGTTTGGGCCCGTCTTAAGAACCTCCCTATATTCATCACCGATATTGTCTGTGACACATTGCTGCCAATTACTACCAGAGATATAAGAATGATGATGAGCGAATAATGGTTCTTCGCATGGGTAAGCCTTCCACTATCAAAATTATTAATTAACATGTTTTTATGATTATTTCGCATTAACTATTCTGCCTTTTATTAAATAGGCAACGCACACAGATCTGATGAGTTTGAAGAGCTGTTAGAGGATTTGAGGGTAAGAAATTTAGTTGGATACAATTATCTTTTTGATATCCTGAGGGAGAAATGGCTGCGATGTTATGATGAGGGTCGTTGACATGGTCACATGACAATGAACTTGACCGAGGCTATCAATTCGTCACTGAAGGGTACGCGTCATTTACCTATCGCATCTATTGCCAAGGCAACATATTATCGACTGGCTACCCTTTTTGCAGCCTTCGAAAAACAAGCAATGAACTGGATGAAAGGTGGTTTCATCTAGATCTCCAGCAAAAATTTCAAATATACAATTCGCACGTAAATGCGATGGGTGTGATATGGTTCTCTCGTCACGAACATCACTTCTAGGATATTGAATATTTGCGACCGCTTGAAGGAATAATGCAAAATAATTATGTTGTTAATCTACGCTGAAAAACATGCGACTGCGGAAGTTTCTAGACATTCAAGTACCCGTGTCTGCACGTCTTTGCTGCATGTGCATCTGTTCATTTTGACGCAATGACACTCGTTGATCTGGTATACCGACTTGAAAACGCATTCAAGGTATATCGATATGAGTTTCCTCCGATCGAAAATGAAAGTGATCGTAACGTAGTGGGTGATAAACCTAAGATACGACCAGATTCTTCCTTGCAGAGCAAGAAAAAAGGTTGTATGCGTTCAACAAGGATTCATTGTGCCGAGGATATGGTTCCACGAGAACGGACAAGGCAACCTAGGCTCTATACTAAATATAGGAACCCTAGACACGACAGGAGAAAATGTCCTCTTAGGACAGGCCCTCGAATAAACTAAATGTACTTGTAAGTGCAATGTTTTATTTCTAAATATCATAAACAATCTTCCAAGCTGCGTTTTATAGTTTCCATAGCGTTTTTAACACGTTTTTTACACCCTTTCAGATGCCTTATAGGGGCCGATTTCTGGACCATTTTAAACATATATTCACGTACTACAACGTGAAAGTTAAATAACAAGAGAAAAGATCCGATCCTAAAAAAATACACCAAAATCTACTTAAACATGCCTATCGACCCTTGTTACCATGTTCTTCATGCACAGAAACATGGCAACATAGCTTTTTTAACGCGATTTTTACACCATTTCGGATGCTTTGTACCAGATGATTTTTACACCATTTTCAAGAGATGTTTCACTAATACAACGTCAAAGTTAAAAAAGAAAAAAATTACCCCCAACACTGTGTAAATTCTCCGAAAAATGCCTATCGAGCCTTGTTTTAACAAAAGGAATACAAGGAACTTGCGCCCCACCAACCGCGAGTTCTATCCGGATAACGCGATAAATTCGCGCCATATCGTATCAAATTCTCGCAAAACTCGCATTCTGCTAAGCACAAGTTCTATGAACATTTTAAAATAATAGGCAAACGGATAAGTGGCGCTACATCAGACTAGAACTCGGTTTGACTAAGCGCGAGTTCTAAAAACGCGTTTGACACACCGTGAGTTTTTATTACGTGGACCGAATGGGGGTATTTTTCCAAATGTTGTTCAAATGGGGTATATTTCCAATTATAATCCCTAAAGGGAATATTAAACCAATAAAGCCTTTTTCCTAACCCTCAGCTTTTTTACTTTTCTTTTTCCTTTGGATTTTTGCCTAACAAGGTACAAATTATAGTACTTGCCCCCTAATTACGGATGTCAATAGGCGCATGCAAAACTCGACTCGATTAAAAAAATTAAATTATTTGGCTCGGTTCGATGCAAAAATACTCACTCATCTTGACTCAGCTCGTAATTTTATAAATTTGATCGACTCAAAAAAATTTCAAATGAAGTTTTAGTTCTAAAATGGAAATTCGAGTAACTTGCAATTTCAAGTAATTAGTAGATTAATTTTTAAGTTCGAGTTGAGTCTCTCAATTCTGCCTGATATATATATATATATATATATATATATATATATATATATATATATGTGTGTGTGTGTGTGTGTGTGTGTGTTGTATATGGCTATAGAAAATATTTTAAATTGGAACTAATTAGTATCATAATATTATAAGTGTTTACAATTAAATTTGAACAAAACTCGAACTCGATTTGAATTTTATAAACTCGACTTAAAAAAATTTAAATAAAGTTTGAGTTATAAAATATGACTCTTCAACTCGACTAACTCAAAATTTTTTTACTCGACTCCATCGAATGTCCATCCCGAGATGTCAATGGTGCATGTTTGTCTGAAGGGGTTTATTTGGGTGTTTAGTTGATGTTTTGTGAGTTTATCCTTGTGTTGTTCTCTTTCAGAACGTTATTCTTTTTATTAATAAAATTTTAAATTTGACTGAGTGAAAAAAAAAATTAAGGATGCCTATGGTACAGATTATTTCTTTTATGTATAGTTGTGTTTGGACGACATAAAGTAATTATAAAAATATAATTATTAGTTGTCTGTTTGTTGTAACAAGAGATTTAAAGTCCATAGACATATCTGGTTGATACAGATACACTAATTAAAAATAAAAAGTTTGAAAGTTATTATGAATAATTATGTGTATTTAACTCTCAATCCCTTATTTAAAAAAAGAAAAAGAAAAATTCTATTCTTTGTAAGAATTGAAGAGTGTATTATAATAGTGGAGCTTTAACTGCACTCTTCAATTCAAAATTAGAATCTATTCAACTTATGACCTTTTAAATGTTACAAGAGTAATAGTGTCAACCGAATTGATAAATACTTTATTATATACTTAAGCACATTCAGTTTTGATTTTGTACTTAATTTGAAAATCAAATTAGATAAATCTTTTTTCAAAAATAGAGTTTAAATAACACAATAAGCGTTGCCGGATGATAGAATTTTCGGACAAAATAGCATCCATCACTCATATAAAGACGTCCATATCATTTTATTGCTCATAAGATTCATGAAATTTCCTACTGAAATGATGTAGTCAGTAGCTGCTAAATATGCATGTGATTTCCTTGTTTTCGTACGTTTGATGGATCATAAACTGTGGTCTAAAAACATCGATATTAGATATTATTTTCGGACATTGTGAGCACTTACTCCTATCACTGTCGGATGGCATTGGCTTTATATTCGAACCTTTGATGTGATTGCGAATTAACGTCATCATATCTCTTATTAGGAAACAAAATTACAATACTTTTACAAAGTCATCTCAATCTATCTATGTTCTATTCATGGAAGTGATGGTCCAAATCCAACTCTTTATTAATTAACACAAAACTTTATTTAGACAAAACTTAAAGTAAAACCTCAATTAAATTACTTTTATTTCAATGAAAGTAAATTGGAACTCTGGGTGATATATACACACACTTGATTATGTCAAATAAAATTTATATAATTTTAACAAATAATAATATATTTTTTATATTAAAAAAGGTAATTTAAATTAATAATATTTAAAGAGCTCATACTTTTCGTGAAAAATTAATTACTCCACTACAACCAGAGGTTTTAGACTCCAGAAATATAGTTAAAAGGGCAACACGTGTCTTAGGGACGCAGGGTGTAGTAAAAAAAATAACGTATCTCATATCTCAATTGCAGGTAGAGTTTAGAGATATTAAATGTAGATTCAAATATTTGTAGATATTTGATTTTTATGAATTGGGATTTCGTTCAGATATTATAATTATTATTTCCATCAAATACGGATATTAGTACTTGCATATTCATTATCGGAATTTTCTTTAATTTTGTGAATAATGGATCAGGAGATCCATTGTCTGAATCCACTTTACTTTTACATATGACAGATTTGTACTTAATTGGAATTTGGATAACTTTACTCTGATTTAATGTAGATCACAAACGAATCGACATTTTAAAGCATGTTTACAAATTCGAAGTTCACAGAAGTTACAATTATCGGTCTCGCTGCCCATGGACGGAATGCCCTTAAATTATTAAAAAAAATTATGATAAAATTATTCTTTAACCCCACAAAGATATATAATTCATTATTGATCCCTAAATAGAAAACATGAAACAATTATATAAATGGTAACATTCATCTTAGGGACTTAGGTGTAAAAAACTTCAGTTGGAGGTTACAATGTCTAATATTTAAATTTTCCTTATGTCATATTTAAAAGATAATTATATAAATAATTTATATTTGATGTACCGATAATGTATGATTTTATAATTGTTAGTTGATTAGATGATGCCATATCAGCAAACAACTTTAAAACTAAATTTACTTTCTCATCGTATCATTAAAAAACGAAACTTTGTATAAAATTAGGGTAAAACATTGGTACACAAGCTGTGTAAAATTAATTTTACACAAGCCTGTGTATTTACATTATAAAACTAAAATCCTAACTTTCTAACCCTAACCCTAAAAATCTAAACCCTAAACCTTAAACTCTATACACTAAATTCTAAACACTAACCTTAAATTCTAAACTATACAACCTAAACCCCTAAACTAAAACCCTAAGCCCTAAAACTAAAAGGTACGTATAAACTAAAGTTTACACGGCCTGTGTATCAAAGTTTTTTCCATAAAATTATACACCATCAATATACCAAATATAACTCTCGTATAAATCAATTAAATTAAGTTACGAGTTCAATAGCTAGTATTTTTCTTTTTAAAAGAAATGGAATTTGAATATTGTATTAGTTGGTCCAAATCAACTCTGATTATATTAATAGGCATTACTAGCACACTTTGAGGAGTGGTTTTGGTTGCAGAATCATAGTATTCTATTCCATTCAGAAAAAGGCGAATATAATATAGAATTAGAGGTTGATGATGAAATGGAAAGGATAGGGAAATTGGACGCAAAACCACATGCATAAAGTTGGAGATTCACGTGAAGGATGATGCCTACACTTCATCAAGCAGGGACCAAATAATAATTAAACTAAACTTTGAAGGTTAATTCAATCATTGATTTTAAGAGAAAATACACTGTCTGGTATCTGCAATTTCCTGTATTATCAATCACGACCTTCTTTATACATGTAAAAATGCATACAAACTAAGACCTTCTTTATACATGATGCCTACTCCAAAACTAGGTTCGCAAAGACCTGGTTTACCTTATCAATTCAACCTTTATTGGCACATGAATGTACCAACTCAAAGCAGCTTTATGCTTTTATAAATCATGTGAATCAATTCGGAGTTTAGCAATTGTTTCGTACAACCATTAATCTTAAATTCGAAATCAGTTATTTACTATTTCTTCTTCTATCTACATGTAAAATAAGTCACCTACCACTCGAACTGACTTGATTTACCTTATCAATCTAATCTTGATAGGCGCATGCATGAATGTATGTACCTCACTCAAAAGCCCCCCTTAAGCCCAAATAAACCATGTGAATTATCATTCTGGGGTAGTAAGTCAACCTCAAAATTGAAATTGTTAGAAAAAGTGACCCGAATTTTGTTTTGTTCTGAAATAAAATATTCATCATGCGATTAAATTTGTAAAAAATAAAATTGAAGAAGAAATGAGGATAAGTGCTGGGCTACTGTTAGGGGTGTGCAAAAAATCGAAACCGATCTCGAAACTCGAAAAAATCAAACCAAAAAATTCAGTTTCGATTATTTTTTTAAAAAGAAAATGGTTCGATTACGATTTAAAAAAAACGAATAACCGAACCGACCAGTTATATAATATTTATTATTATATTATATTATATTATATGTCTTTTACTTCCCCAAAAGTATGAATTTTTATATTGAAAAAATAAAACCTTAGTTTTATTTTATAAAGCTTAAGCGTTTAACTTGCTAATATTAAAAAAGATACTAAAATCATATGTCGGCTTTTAAAAGTATATATTTTTTCTAACATATTATTAAAATTTATATTTTTAATAAGCAAAGTAAAAAAAAAACATTACTCGAATCGAACCAAATATTTCGATTAACAGAATAAATGGTTAACCAGTTGAATGGTTACAAACTTATGGTTTAGGGTCGAGAATTGAGTGACACGAACTTATCAGTTAATCGAAATAATTTGTTAATGGTTAACCGAACCCGGTTTTGCACACCCTAACAGGGTATGGGGCAGAGCTCCGTGGTACGGTACAAGTTCTTTCATCCGCAAGGTTTATAATTGGAAACTTATTTCCATTAAATATTACTAGGTATATAAGATTATTTACTACATAAGACTTATTGCTAATCAAATTACTTACCCTATAAATATGTAATGTGAATTAGAGATAAGTAAGTTGTCACAAAGTCTCTAGACACACAAATTCCTTTTGTATTTTTTTCAACATTATAATGTTTTTTTCTTTTTTATTCGTAGTTTTTGTTGAGATATTTGATTTTAATATAACTAAAATGAAAAATATTTTTGGACTTAAAAAACATTTGCAAAAATATTTCAAAAGTCCATCAACTTGAAAATATGTTTGAAAGGTTTTTAAAGGTTTTTTTTTGACATGTTTAAATACTTTCAAAATAGCCCATATGTCAAAAACAGGCTCTGAGTATCGGTACAAACTTTCTCGTACCGATACACAGAAGAGCCCGTACCGGTACAGTTTCCCGTGTACCGATACGCCCTTTTGTCCCCAAGATTTTAGATTTTCCAGTAGCCATTCATCGTACTGGTACAGGCTTAGCTGTACCAATACGAGAGTCACCGTACCAAGACCAATTATCGTGTACCGACACTCAGTGTAATAAATGCCCAACGACTCTTTCTATTTAAAACAGGTACCGATACCAAATGTCACATACCGACACCGACGAGCCATAACTACATTTATGGCTGGAATTAAAGTCCCCAACGGCTCCAAACAAACCCCAACGGTCATTAACGTCTATCAGCTCCTTAGAGGGTTTAAAAGAAAGCTTTAAGTAGCCATGGAACAACAAGAAACATATTGCCAACATTCTTTTTATAGAGAAATTGTGTTTGAGATTAAATTGTCAATTTTATTGTAGAAAAACACTAGTGAGCCAAATTGCCACATTTGCTCAAGTGTTTAGGTTTTGGGTGAGAGCTTAAAATTGCAAACATATTTGTCTTGTGAGGTTTCCTTTGTTTGCCGATTTGTATTCTCTTTGAGAAAAATAGGCAAGACTTTGGGGTATAAGTCTTGGGTTGTAAAGGTTATCTCCTTGAGCCTAGAAAAAAAGACAAATTAGTGAATTTGTAGAAAATTATTGGTGTGGATTGCTAATGTAAAACCCTAAACCCAGATGTCACATTTGGGCCTTAAGCCCAAACCGTTACCATAAAATTTCTCAACTCGCTTTAGCCCAACAACATATTTTCCAAAAATATTTAAATCAAACAGTTAAAAATATAAATAAATAAGTAAATCGTTACAAAGGAGCTCCAAATTAATTTAAAACATTTGAACATTTAACTTGATCATTATAATTCCAAAATAAGAGCTACAGACTTGACCACGTAAGGTCCTATGAATACTCATCCTACTAAATACAAGTATTGTACTCTGGTAAACACCGCTTGCTGGAATCTCGAACTGATAGTGCTCATCGATCCCACGATTCAACGATCAACCTGCGTACAGAATCAATGATTCCTAGCGTTGAGATTACAAAGCTCAGTTGTACACATCTACTCTACTATACTGCATGCTAATCATAAACATAAGCATGCAAGCTAGTACGAGCAATAAGGTAAGAATAATAAACACGTGGCGCTACCACTAGTCGCCTAAACACATGCTCATAATCGTAGTAGTCTATATACGTGTCACACAAGGCCCAACTATACCTGATATCTCAACAGAACATCAAGGATAACGTACGAGATACCATTGGCACTCATTAAGCAATACAACCATATACAAACCTGGAGTGAAGCCCGGAGACACACAGCATTAGGACTCTTCACTCTGAGTGTGGCCCGAAGATACATAGTGATGGGCCTCCAAACCCTATACTCAAAATTACCCATTGAGTATCTTCAAACGAGGCCTAGAGACACAAAGCATCAGGAATTCTCCGTTTGGCATCACTTTAGATGAGGCCCGGGGGCCCATAGCATCGAGAACGTACATCTAGTATCTCTTACCATGGGTTGCAACATATTTTCTCTACGTATCTGGATCCTAAAAATCAAAGAATACTAATCAAATGCCTACCCGACATACAAGCAATGTGATCTTAAGGATCTCCCTATTGTTGCTAATCGTCAACACATTATTTTTTTACATCACCGAGTTGTTAATTCATTATGGAAGATCATATAATTAATCTAATTTATTATCTCCATTAATCCATGTTATCTCATTTATTAGGGCATAAAACAATTATTGATAATACACGCCAATTTTTCTCTTTAATTGCATTTATAAATTATTTAGTGTATTGGGTACCGGTACTCAAACACGAGTAATGATTCGGTACCCTCAGGTACCGATACTTACGCGCGTACCAAAATTAGAATTGCTTACTAGAAATCTCAAACTTCTCCAAGTACCGGTACAGGTCGACCCATACCGATACGGTATTGAATAGTTTACCGGTACAGTCGAAGTCTGTACTGATACCTTAATCACGAGCTCAGACCATATTAGCGAATTACGAAGTTATAAGGCTTTGTTGGATCCCTAAAGCTTATGAAATTCATTAGGTTTTGTTTACTAATTCATTTAATTCATTTACCGACTTATGCCTATTTAATCGAATATTTATCGATATTACCCCTTAAACATAATTTCGGTTAAGTTACATCAATTAATTCAAACTAGCATTCAAGGCATCCCAATATACCAATCAATCAAAAAATCATCAAATAATTATACTGTAACCTCCTAAATTTGACCTAATTTCTTAAGTCGAATCTTGGAAGTTAAGTTTGAAAAACTTGTCCCTCAAGATAGGTTACTAGGTTTAATAATTCAAATTACAATTTAGTTATAAAAGATCGAAACCACAAAATTGTATCATTTAAATAAAACATAGTCGTTTAACAAAATTCCAAAAGTCATAATAAAATTCGAAAGAAATTCATATAATGCATGTCGAACCAATAAGTCTCAAAATCATAATAATAATGTCCCAAGTCCCAAATACAAAATCATCTGAAATAATAATAGTGTATAAAATTCAATGTTCTAATAATCATACTATATAATAAGATAAAGACGGATGATACAAAAATCCTCCAAGTACCATACGCCTAAGCCTGAGTATCTGAAAGAAGAACTAGGGGGAGTAAGCTATGAAGCTTAGTGTGTCTTTAAAGTGCAGATAAAAAAACACAAAACAAAAATCCCAACAACAAGCATAGTTCAGTAATCATCTCAATATACATATGCATTTAACAAGAGACACATAATGTAATGTCATGTACCCATCTACATACACCGTCCGAAGAGTAAGGTTCTCCAGAACCACTCTAGCTACATCGTCACCATCCGAAGTGGAACGACCCGAAGTGGAGCCACTAATTCAAAGCAGAATTCAGCCCGAAGGATGAACCTACTGAACTTCCTTGTACAATATCCCAACCCAAATGATATGACATGTTCCGATTTATATTTTCTGAATCTGAGAATATATCTGATCTATTAATTTAATCCGAGTGCATACGAGATATGTCAAATATTATTTTAGTCTGATTTTGATATTTGATGCGTGTCATGCCAATATACAAAACATATCATAATTCACATATCATTCAGTCAGTCACATATTCAATATGCACGCATAACATAAAGCACAGAAATGATATAGCACAGGTAGAGACACACCTTAGGCAGCTAATAACTCAACGTCGAGAGTGACGTCTCCCACGCTCAGCTCTAGTATTAGGTCGAGTGTCAACACCTACGAGGTTAACAAAACATAATTAATCACTACTACTATGCCACACTAACATGATTACTAAACGAAACCATACTCACGTGCATAACTTGCAGGCTGTACAGAAAGAAGTCGAACAGGTGGAAGAGGGAGAAGAATTTTAGACTCCGAGTCAACCTCACCTGAACACAATCCATATTCGTATCAAATTTTGATATTCAAAATTCTTAAAATACTGGCTATAATTAATTGTAGATAGAAAAACGGTCTTTTGGGTTTGAATTTGGGAAAACGGGCAGCGGATTTGGAATTAGAACGTCGAAAAATGCAGAGTTGACTTGGGTCAAAAAAAGTCAACACTGACTCAGCTAAAAAGTCAACGATGACGTCAACCAAAAAGTCAACACTGACGTTAGCCGGTCAACAGGTCAGGTCGATCAATGGGTCGGGTCAGTGGGTCGAGGTATCCATCCAGTTGGTTCAAAACTGCCAGATCGGTTCAAAACTACTAGTTCGGTTCGGTCTGGATGGTTTACTCACAAAGTCCGGTCTAAAGCTTGATCTGGTTCGGTCAAGGGTTTGGTTCGGTTTTCTCCACAGAACCAGGCCCGATTCGGCCACTCTCTCAACAGCTTACTTCACAAGCTTGCCGGTCTAGTTTTTGGGCTCTGGGTTTAGCCCAACACAAGGGTTTTATCCCTTATGGTCACAAGCCCTAGGGTTTCCAGACCCCCCTTGAGCGGCGGCGGCAGAGCAACACGGCGACAGCGACGCTACAACTCGGTGGCATTAAGGATACACGAAGGCTCACCAACCACGATCCACAACCTAGAATTTTTGAAATAACCTCAAGAAATCTGGATTAAAAGCTTACCCACACACACCGATTCGACCAAGACACTGAGGTACGGCAGAGCAATGCCGGAGCGTTGAGAAAGAACAGTGGCGCAAGGATTTTGGAATGGTTTCTCACCGGTTTTGAAGAAACAACCGACGGCTCGGGACAAAGCTATGAGGGTTTTGATCGCGACGGAGAGGTGAGCAAGCCGATGGTTTCAGATCGAAGAACAGACGACACCAAGGGGCTCGTCGGAGCTTTGTCGGAGCAAGAGGGTGAGGGTTTGCAAAATTTCAGAGGTTTCCAAAAGGTGGGTACGGCTAGGGTTGCAAAATGGTGGCTGAGGGGTATTTGTGGTTATAATCGAGTATTAATACCCTAGGAAAAATGGGTAAATCACAAACTAAAAGGCCCAAATTTTTACCCGTATTGCATAGTGGCCACCAAAGTTCTGAATTTCCCAATTTGGTTACCAAAATTTTATTAGGGAAATTAGGGTTCAGGAATTAGGGATTTTAAGATATAAGGATTTTTAATTTGGGGGAAAATTGGGGCGTGACAGCTCTTCCCTCTTTAAAAGAAATTTCGGCCTCGAAATTTACCTGAATCAAAGAGATATGGATACTGAGCTTTGACAACGGCCTTGGGCTCCCACACAGCCTCATCATGACCACGATTACGCCACAAGAGCTTAACCATCTTAATGGTCTTCCTCCGGAGAACCTTCTTGTCCTGAGCAAGAATCTCAACTGGCTTCTACTGGAAACGCAAGTTGGGACGAATCTCAATCTCCTCCACAAGAATAATGTGAGACAGATCAGCATGATAACGTCTCAACACGGAGACATGGAAGACATCATGAATACGATTGAGCTTAGGTGGTAACTCAAGCTGATAGGCAACTGGTCTAACTCGCCGAATAATTTGATAAGGGCCGATGAAACGAAGACTTAGTTTGTCTTTCCCACCAAATCGAAGTACCTTCCTCCATGAAGATACTTTCAAGAAAACCTCATCTTCAACCTCATACTCAATATCCCGACGTCTCAAATCGATATAAGGCTTATGTTTGTTGAAAGTAACCTTAAGCCGATCCCGAATCAATCTAACAGTCTGCTCAGCCTCATGAACAATATTCGGTCCTAACAATATGTGCTCATTAAGCTTGATCCAACCAATAGGTGTACGACACTTACGCCCATACAGAGCCTCATACGGTGCCATCTTGATACTAGCCTGGTAGCTATTATTGTAGACAAACTCCGCAAGTGGTAAGAAATCTTACCAACTGCCTCTATAATCCATAACACAACCCCTCAACATATCCTCAAGAATCTAGATTACCCGCTCAGACTGGCCATCAGTCCGCGAATGATAAGTAGTGCTAAAATTTAACTGAGTACCCATTGTTGTGTGAAGAGACCTCTAAAACTTCGTTGTAAACCTTGGGTCCCGATCAGAAATGATAGAAAAAGACACCCCATGAAGTCTAACAATCTTTGAGATGTAAAGCTTGGCTAACTTACTCAAAGAATAATTAACTCGAACAGGAATAAAGTGTGCAGACTTAGTCAACCGATCCACAACAACCCAAATAGATTATTTCTTTGATGGAGTCAAAGGAAGACCACTGAAAAAATCCATCGTCACACACTCCCATTTCCACTGAGGAATCTCAATGCGCTGAAGTAACCCAGATGGACGCTGATGCTCTGCTTTTACCTTCTGACAAGTCAAACACTTCGACACAAACCCAACAACATCCCTCTTTAGGCCCTTTCACCAGTATCTCTCACGAAGATTCTTATACATATTGTCCCCACCAGGATGCATAGAGTATGGACTGTCATGCGCTTCACGAAGGATAACCTACTTCAAGCCAGAATTCCTCGAAATACAATATCGACCCCAGAAACACAGCACACCATCCTGGTCAATAGAGAAATCTTGAGATGTGCCTTCTTCAACCTCTCTTATACGGTGCATCAAAAAGGATCACTAGGCTGCTTAGCTCAAATATCCGAAATTAGAGTAGGAATAACCCAAAGTTCTGCCAAAAGACTGCCATCCTCATACAAACTCATTCGAGCAAAAGGACTCTCAAATCTAATATGGCATTATGACTCAAGGCATCGGTAACAACATTGGCCTTGCCTGGATGATACTCAATTTCACAATCATAGTCTTTAAGAAGCTCTAACCAAAGTCGTTGTCTCAGGTTCAACTCCTTCTGAGTGAGAAGATATTTCAGACTCTTATGGTCTGTGAAGATATAACACTTCTCTCTATAGAGATAGTGTCTCTAAATCTTGAGAGCAAAAATCACAGCAGCAAGCTCAAGGTCATGGGTAGGATAGTTACACTCATATGATTTTAGCTGTCGAGACGCATAGGCTACTACCTTACCTTCCTGTATCAGAACATACCCTAATCCAGTATGAGAAACGTCACTGTAGACGGTGTAGGCCTTTCCAGGCTCTGGCTGAATTACGACCGGTGCTTCAGTCAATACGGTCTTAAGCTTCTCAAAACTAGTCTGCTGAGACTCAGACTAGACAAAAAGAACATTCTTTCTCAGAAGTTTAGTCAACAGAGCTGCGACGATCAAGAAACTCTCAACAAACCTCTGATAATAGCTGGCTAAACCCAAGAAACTTCATATCTCAGGAACATTCCTGGGTTGCTTCTAACTCATAATGGCCTCGATCTTCTTCGGATGAACCCGGATACCCTCAAGAGAAATGATATGCCCCAAAAACATCACCTCTGATAGCCAGAATTCACACTTACTAAATTTTGCATAAAGCTATTTCTCCCTTAGTGTTTGTAAAACAATCCGGAGATGTTCCTCGTGATCAACCTCAGATTTAGAATAAACCAGAATATCGTCTATAAAGACCACAACAAACTGGTCGAGATAGGGTTGAAACACTATATTCATCATATCCATGAAAACGGTAGGAGCGTTAGTCAACCCGAAGGGCATCATAAAGAACTCGTAATGACATTAACGTGTCCGAAAAGCTATTTTAAAAACATCAAAATCCTTAGCCTTGAGTTGGTAGTAACCAGATCTCAGGTCTTTCTTAGAGAACACCGTAGCTCCTCGAAACTGATCAAAGAGATCATCAATACGAGGAAGGGGATACTTTTTCTTGATTGTTAACTTATTCAGCTTCCGATAATCGATGCACAACCGAAGTGTCCCATCCTTCTTCTTAACAAAAAGAACAAGGGCTCCCCACAGAGAAACACTGGGTCAGATAAATCCCTTGTCTAACAATTCTTGCAACTAAACCTTTAACTCTTTAAGCTCTTTCGGTGCCATCCGGTAAGGTTCCATAGACACAGAAGCTGAACCCGGATAAACTTCGATGCCAAACTCAATCTCATTACGCTTTGGTGGAACACAGACAATTCTTCTGAAAATATATCAGGAAAGTCTCTCACAACCTGGATCTTATCCATCCCTGAGTCAGACTGTCTCGGATCAAGAATATAAGCAATATAGGCAATAGATCCCTTCTTGATCATCTTCTCGACTTTGAGAGCCAATATTACATTAGATAGAAAGCCCCGACGTTCTCCAAAAAGTAACACCTCCCGGTCATCAGAAGTTTTCAGAGTTGCTATTTTATTCTCACAATCCAAATTGACTCGGTGGGCAGACAACCAGTCCCTGCTGAGAATTAGGTCAAACTCGCCAAAGGGTAACTCTATCAGGTTAGCCGGAAAGATTTCCCCTTGAATCTCAAGAGGATAATTTTTATACACCTTAGAAACCACAACAGGATTACCTACCAGACTATGTACGGTGACAGCATTAGCAACATCCTCAACAGGAATTTCAAGACCCCCAGATACAGAACTCGCGACATACGAATGAGTAGAACCATTATCCCATAGTGCAAAGTAAGAGATATAGTGAATAGAAAATGTACCAGCAATAACATCTGGCTCATCTCGATCCTCATACCTCCTGGTAGCATAGACCAACCCTGGCTGTCTCGCCCCTGAACCAGCTGATCCTCTACTCTGAGTAGGCCTACGCCTACCAGCAGTACCCGAAATAGTAGATCTACCATGACCTCTCCCTCTACTAGGAGTCTGAACAGATGCTTGTGACTGACTCGAAACATAGGCAGATGAAGGTGCTATAGGACAATCTCTAAAAAATGCTCAAAAGAATCGCATCGGAAATAAGCCCCACTCTGCCTCCTACACTCGCTTGGATGCTATTTCTTGCACACAAAAAACACTGTTGCACCCCACGAGAATTAGACGAACCTCACACGCTGACAGTCAGAACAGTAGATGCCACTAGTCTAGCTCTGGAGTAACTCTGATGGTTATACTCATCTCTAGTTCTCTTCCTAGATTGATTCCCCTTATTGTGCTGAAATGAGGTGGTCGACTATCTTCTAGCCCGATCAGTACCCTAAGATTTCTGTCGTTTCTTTATAGCTTCAATCCGCTCAACAGTTCTAGCCCGTTGGGTGATCTCCTTATACTCCTTATCCTGATGTAATACAACCCCAGTTTTGATAGAAAAACGCAGCCCTCTCAGAAACCAATCACACTTCTCTTTTTCTGTAGTAACCAGTCCCGAAACATACTGGAGAAGCCTCAAGAACTCTATCTCATAATCATTAGTGCTCATATCATTCTGCTCCAGATTCATAAAGTCATCTCGGCACTTAGCTAGATACTCAAGCCCAATATACCAGTACTGAAATGACTGTCTGAAAAACTCTCATGAAATCTGACTGGCTGGAATAACTTTTTCCTCTGCTTTCTACTAGTTTTGGGCCTCACCCTACAACAATGATACAACAGCTCTCAATTTTTGGTCAGCAGGATACTCTATCTCAGCAAACAAAAATTGAAGTTTCTTCAGCCAATACTCCGCATCAGCCGGGTTTGTACCCAACTTGCCATCAAACATGGTCATCCCAGCAACTAAGAATTCTGTAGAAATAGGTTTCCTCATGCCTTCAGACTGACAGAGGTAACAAAGCAACTCTCTCTGCACTATAACATAATCCATGCCCACTGTTTCACTATCCTCGGAATCACGTGGACCAACACTTTATGGCCACTGGCCAGGTGATGTATTCTGAGCTTCAGCTTGATCCCTGAGTTGTTCCTCTCCATCAGCATCGTGTACCTCATTCTGATCCTGCGTCAGATTCGTAGGAGGCAGAGCATCACTCTCAACAGCGCTAGAATGACCTCGGCCACAGCCTCGGCCATGACCACGTCCGGTCGCTAATCTAGAACTCCTACAAGGTGGCATAGTAGTCTATCACAAAAGAAAGATGATCCTAAGTTAGAGTCGGTACTTAGAGTTTCTATTCAAACTAACATAATCTTGAAAATATTATATTTAACAAAAATACCTATTTTACGCAAAAATATTTAGAATGCATGCAAAATCATTTTCGATTTAAAATTGCATTCGAGCCACACAGTCCGAAGGCAGAACATAGGCTCTAATACCACTAAATGCAACCTCCTAAATTTGACCTAGTTTCTTAAGTCGAATCTTGGAAGTTAAGTTTGAAAAACTTGTCCCTCAAGATAGGTTACTAGGTTTAATAATTCAAATTACAGTTTAGTTATAAAAGATCAAAACCAAAAAATTGTATCATTTAAATAAAACGTAGTCGTTTAGCAAAATTCCAAAAGTCATAATAAAATTTGAAAGAAATTCATATAATGCATGTCGAACCAATAAGTCTCAAAATCATAATAATAATGTCCCAAGTCCCAAATACAAAATCATCTGAAATAATAATAGTGTATAAAATTCAATGTTCGAATAATCATATTTTATAATAAGATAAAGACGGATGATACGAAAATCCTCCAAGTACCGTACGCCTAAGCCTGAGTATCTGAAAGAAGAACTGGGGGAGTAAGCTATGAAGCTCAGTGTGTCTCTAAAGTGTAGATAAAAAAACACAAAACAAAAATTCGAACAACAAGCATAGTTCAGTAATCATCTCAATATACATATGCAATTAACAAGAGACACATAATGTAATGCACCCATCTCCATACACAGTCCGAAGAGTAAGGTTCCCCAGAACCACTCTATGTAACGCCCCAATTTTGGGCTTAGGAGTTTTGGGGAACGGTTTAGTCGGTCTGGTGGACCGGGATTAGAGATTCAAGTCGGATTCGAGATTTAAATTGGATTAAATATTTTTATTGAAGATAAAAAATATGGAAAAATAGTCTAAAATCATTATTAAATGTATAAATGATTTTGGTAAAAACAATTTTGGAAAATGAAATTCAGAAATGGGACATTTTGGGTTAGTGACCAAAATGCAAGTTTGCAAAACTATTTTTAGTGATTGTTTTGGAAATGGGTCGAAACTTTGAATCTTTAAGGAGCTATTAATCCAAAAGGGTTTCATCAGATTTTGCCCTTTAATTAACTATTTTTAATTAAGTTTTAAGAGGTATAAATAAGGCGAGAATTAATTAAACACAACGAAGGCTTTTAAAAGAATTTTACGTAACTAATTTTGTAACTTTTTTTCTCCCAAATTCTCTTCATCCAAACATATTTTCTAGCTTCAATTTCTTCAGGTAAAATTAAGATTTCAAAGATTTTTTGATTTCCAATTGATTTCTAAAGCTTTTACATCAAATTCTTATTATTTCTACCTTGATTTTCATTGTTTATAAAGCAATTAAGGGGAGAAATCAGCATTGGAGGTAAAGATTCGTTCTTCTCCTCTAATAAAGGTTCTCTATTGAAATTCCTAAGTTCTTGATCCATTTTATATGATTTGTATTGGGTTTTGATAAATTAAACTCGGATTTATGGTTTATTTGATGATTTATGATGAAAAATTGTGGAAATTCGTAGTGATCTGTTTTTACTGAGTTAAGGATTGGTTTATAACTTGATTTTGATGTCTAAACTGATTATGATGTGAGTTTTGATGATAGAATCCCGCAATCTAATGAATCTCTAATTTGTTAGGTTGTTAGTTAAGAGATTTTGAGGTGTTGTGGTTGATTATTGCTTGCTAGAGGTATACTGTTGTTTTTGGTTGTTCTTTGGATGTTAATTGAAGGTTGAGATTCGTAGTTGTGGGCTGGGTTGAGGTTTTTGGGTAATCGATGATGCTTTCGGTTGTTAAGATAGAGTGTTGTGGAGGATTATAGTTGGGTGCTAATAATTGTTGTGTTGAATGTGTTTACTCCAAGTTGGAGGATTAGCCTTGGTAGTGTAGAGGTGGTGTATGTGTTGCACGACTCCATGCCATTGAGCTGCAAGAGATTGAGAGATCTCTTAGGAAATCCGTGTATCCGATGTTACCGATGTTAATGATGGTTTTATGGAAATGTTGTTGTTGAGATGGATCACTTGCAAGCCAATATAATGTTTTAAATGTATCATGTTGATGGTTTGATTTGGAATAAAGTGTTTACACATGTTTTACTCCTTAAGCTTTGCATATGGGATGTTATGCATGGGAAAGGCTTAAGTAGAGGGAAGTGCATATGAGATTATGCTGTGGATCCATGATACATGTTGCATATGGTTTAATATGCTGATTTTGTAAAGACTAAGTGCATGTTTTGAAAGAATGGCATTATTTTTCTTAAATGGTTTGAAATTGCATTGGATGATGTTTTGTATTCTGCAACGCTCCTCACTAAGCAATGATTGCTTACGCTCTCTTTTATCATCAATGCAGATTGATTGAATGCAAGTGGCCTAGCAAGCAAGGAGGGAATTCCAAGACTTGGATTACCAAAGTATGTTTGAGTTTAAGTAGTAATAAAGGCAATGTGGCTTAAATGTTGTTGGGAGGGTTTGAGTGGTTACTTCTCCATTTGAGCAAGTTTATATTGCTGCTTTGGACTTGTGATAAGCTTGGTTTGTTGGATTTTTCACATGGTTCATGCTTTGGTTGCTTGAGTATTAGGAAGCCTGCCTATAGTTTACCTTTAAAGCATGATGATTGTTTTATGATGTTTTGTTTATGGTAATTGATGGTAAATGACCAATGATGATGTTATTTGATTGTTAGAAGCATGCTTAAGTGTTAGAATTCCAAAACGATGCTAAAAACCAGCAAATTTTGACGTTACAGGTCAGGGCGTATCGATACGCCTGTGCCCGTATCAATACAGGTAAGTGTTTCTAGGCACAACGTATCGATACACAAGGGACCGTATTGATACGGGTAAGCATATTTTTAGGCTTAGCGTATCGGTACACGGGTGACCGTATCGATACGGGTCTAAGGTTTCAAGCATAGTGTATCGATACACGTGAAGGTGTATCGATACAGTTTTGAGCTACTGGAATTCGGAATATTGTAAAGGCTCAGGCATATCGATACACTTGCCCGCGTATAGATACAGGTGGCAGTTAAGTTAGTTAAAAGTATGTTTTAAGGTTTCTGTTTTCTCTCGTTTTAGCCCCTGAGTGATATACATGCAATTAAATAAGTTTAAATGATTGTTTTGACTTGAAATTTCACCAGTATGCATGTAATTGGTTCAATTGAGGATTGATAACTTTAATTACAAAATTGGTCCTTCGAAATAATGGAAATTATAGTTGGGTCCATGGGTGTTATGTATGCAATTGGATGAGTTTGGATTAAGTTGAAATTTGGTATGTATGCTTGTAACTTGACTAATCGAACATTGGTAAAGCAAATTACTAGTTAACCTTTATAGATTGGTAGATTTACATTTTGGTCCCTATTATTGTAAAGTAACCAATTGGATATCAAATTGATGCCCGATTGGGTTGGGTTTTCACTCGTTGTTTGAATGTACATGTAGGGTAATAACCAGAATCTAGATAAGATAAAAGAAAAAAATGGTCATATTTTCAGAGTTTTCTTCACGGTTTACTTCGGTAAACTTATTGTAGCTTGTTCAGTTCGGTCTTGCGATTAGGCCGGGTCGAGGGGGTTACATTTAGTGTATCAGAGCCAGGTTATGATTGTTGGAGGTGGGTTATGGTTTGTTTATGCATGTTGGGAAGTTATTTGATATGTATGCAGATTGAATTGGGTTGATTGCTATACACGGTGATTGATTGCGTGTTATATGCCATGTTGGGGTATAATTTGGGACACATTGCCTTATTACTACTAATGAAAAATATTTTTGATTTGAAATGGTGGTCTTGGACCCTTGCTTGAAGATGGCCTAATCATTTTTATTTTGGTGTTATCATGTCATAGATTCTTTGTTTACAATGCCACCGAGGAGAGAATTACGTTTTAATGCGAATGGGGGGAGGCAAGATGATGAGAATAATGTTGCGCCTGAGGGGTTGCCACCTCCCCCACCGAATCCACCTGCGGGTGTGGAACAAGTTCCACCTGTGTAAGCTGGGCCAGCACTAGGTGATATGACACCTTTGATACAAGTAATGATGGGAGCGTTCCAGGCTGCGATGGCTAGAGTGCAGGTGCCTGCACCAGCACTGGTTGCTGCCGCTAATTTGAGATTACCCTTAGAGCATTTACGTGGCCTGGGAGGGGTCGAGTTTAGAGGGTTGTCGCCTGAGGCTTCTGAGGTGTGGTTTGCCAGCACGAATCGTATTTTGGATCAGATGGGTTGTTCTGATGCTCGTAAGATGGGATGTGATGTATCTCTGCTGTAGGGGGATACGTATAGCTGGTGGACTACGGTGATTACAAGTATGGAGGCCGACAATGTAACATGGGAAACCTTCTGGTATGCCTTCTGGAAGAAGTATCTCGGAGCTAGATACCAAGATAAAAAGAAACGCGAGTTCATGGCTTTAGTGCATGGGGATATATCGGTATCTAAGTATGAGATACAGTTTGTGAAGCTGAGTTAGTATGCTTCTGAGTTGATGCCTGATGAGAGGAGCCGTTGTGACCGCTTCTATTATAGATTGACGTATGAGGTTAAGACATATATGTTGGCTGCTGAGTATGTTGATTTTGATGTATTGGTTTCGAGAGCCAAGGATATTGAGCAAAGTTTGGATTTGACATCCCGTGCTGGAGGATCCGGTCATGGTAAGAGAGCTACTAATGCTAATGCCGGGGGTGGCCGATATAAGAGGCACCGTAATCGGAGATATCGACCCAATCTTGGGAGAAGAGGTCATCTAGGGTAGAGTTCCGGAGGTGGGATACCCGAGTGTGTTCAGTGTGGGAAGAAGCATTCGGGGGTTTTATGGAGGTCGGATAGAGTTTGTTGGGGTTGTGGATCTCGAGACCATGTTAGACCCGATTGGACGAGTTGGGCTAGTTCTTGCGCATGTTGCAGCTAATGCTTACTGGAGTTGTGGGTCGACTGATCATGTGAGGCATGACTGCCTTGTGTTAGCTAGAGGTGCTTATGTTCCTGCACCTGTTGTGGCTGCCCAGAGAGGTCAAGGGCGTGGACGAGGACATTTTCAGCCGAGAGATGGTGGGCGTAGGATTGTGGCACACCGTTGCTATCTAGCCAGAGGGAAGAGGTCATACGAGGGTGTATGTGCATCGCGAAGGACGCAACGCTACCGATGTGATTGCAGGTACCTTTACTTTGCAATCTTTACCGTTATTTTCTTTGGTTGATTCTGGTTCCACCCATTCATATATTCTTAGTGAGCATGCATAGTTGCTTGATATACCTGTGGAAATTTTTAATGTTGGGGTTCGAGTAACAAGTTTTTTGGGTGAGATGGTTGTGGTTAAGAATTTATATCGAATGTGTCATTTGATGGTACAAGACCATGTGTTCGCCGTGGATTTGATGGAATTGCCATTCTATGGTTTTGATGTGATTTTGGGGATAGACTGGCTATCCGAGCATAGGGCGGTTGTGGATTTTGAAACCAAACAGATATCCTTGTGTCTTACCGATGATTATGAAGTTGTGGTGGTTGGTGAGAACATAAAGTTCCCGTCTAATGTTGTTTCGGCTTTGGAAACAAGTCGAATGTTGGAACAAGGATGCCAGTCGTATTTGGCCTATGTTATCAATCCTGGATCCAAGGATGTGCGTGTGCAGGATATCCATACAGTTTGTGATTTTCTGGGAGTTTTCCCTGAATAGTTACCGTGGTTGCCTCTAGATAGGGAGGTGGAGTTTAAAATCGAGACGTATGTTGATTCGACACCGGTGTCCATTGCGCCGCATCGCATGGCACCTAAGGAGTTGAAAGAGTTAAAGACATAACTCTAGGAGTTGCTTGATCAGGGGTTTATTAGACCCAGTGTTTCACCTTGAGGTGCGTTGGTGTTATTCCTAAAGAAGAAAGATGGCACAATGAGGATGTATACCGATTGTCGGTAACTGAATAAGTTGACGGTTAAGAACAAATATCCTTTTTCGTGGATTGACGATTTGTTTGATCAATTATGAGGTGCATCGGTATTTTCTAAGATCGACTTGAGATCGGGATATTATCAGTTGAAGGTGAAGGGTGAGGATGTGCCAAAGACTGCCTTTCGTACGAGGTATGGGCATTACGAGTTCTTAGTGATGCCGTTTGGGTTGACCAATGCACCAGCTACGTTTATGGATGATGAATCGGGTGTTTCATAAGTTCTTGGACCAATTTGTGGTAGTGTTTAATGATGATATTCTTGTGTACTCTCGTACCGAGAAAGATCATGATGAGCATTTGTGGATTGTGCTTCAGAGATTATTAGATAATCAGTTGTATGCCAAGCTGAGTAAATGTGAATTTTGGTTGAAGGAAGTAGTTTTCCTTGGACATATGAATCCGTGTGGATCCACAAAAGATTGAGGCTATGGTGAGTTGGAAGCCACCTAGGTCAGTGACGGAGGTGCGAAGTTTTCTTGGGTTGGCTGGATATTATCATCGATTTGTAGATGGTTTTTTGAAGATTGCTGCTCCTTTAACTAAGTTGTTGCAGAAGAACGTTCGTTTTGAGTGGACGGATGATCGTCAGCAAGCTTTTGAAAAGTTAAAGGAAGCTTTGACGCAAGCTCCAATCTTGATTCAATCTGATTCGAGAAAAGAGTTTGTGGTATATAGTGATGCATCCTATGTGGGTTTAGGGTGCATGTTGATGCAAGGTGGTGGCTTATGCATCTAAGCAATTGAAGGTGCACGAGCATAACTATCCTATTCATGATCTTGAGCTTGCCGCGGTGGTGTTTGCATTAAAGATTTGGAGGCATCATCTTTATGGTGAGAAGTGTGTAGTGTACACGGATCACAAAAGTTTGAAGTATTTGATGTCACAGAAAGAGTTGAATCTTAGGCACCGTCGATGGCTAGAGTTGCTTAAGGATTATGATTTGACCATTGAGTATCATCCGGGTAAAGCAAATGTGGTAGCGAATGCTTTGATTATAAAAGCTGTGGTTGAGTTGAGAGCTATGTTTGCTCGGTTGAGTGTAACCCGTGATGGAGGCTTGTTAGCTGAGTTGCAGGTGAAGCCATCGTTGTCACAAATGATAAAGGAGAAACATCCGTATGATGATGAGTTGGTACCTCATGTTAGAGATATCTTGGATGTGAAACCATCGGGTTTTCATTTTAATAATGATGGGTGTTGTGTTTTTAGGACCGGGTAGTGGTGCCGCAGGATGAGGAGTTGAGATGTATCATCTTGACCGAGGCTCATTCTAGCCCTTTTGTTATGCATCCCGGTAGTACCAAGATGTATCAGGGTTTGAAGGAGGTGTATTATTGGGTTGGTTTGAAGAAGGATGTGGCTGATTTTGTTGCTAGATGCATGGTGTGTCAGCGTGTTAAAGCTGAGCATCAATTTCCTTCCGGGTTGTTGCAACTGTTGAGGTTACTAGAATGGAAATGGGAGAGAATCACCATGGATTTTGTGTCGGGGCTACCTTTGACACCGACTAAAAAGGATTCTATTTGGGTGATTATGGATCGGTTTAAGAAGTGTGCACATTTTCTGCCAGTGCATACGACGTATACTTTGGATAAATTGGTTGATCTTTACATCGCAGAGGTCGTGAGGTTGCATAGAGTGCCTAAGTTGATTGTGTCGGATAGAGATTCGAGGTTTACAGAAAGGTTCTGGGAATGTTTGCATCGAGCCCTTGGTACTCGGTTGTATTTTAGCACTTCGTATCATCCTCAGACAAATGGACAGTCTGAACGTGTGATCCAAGTCTTGGAGGATATGCTGAGGTGGTTCATTATCGAGTTCCAAGGAACCTAGGAAAAGTAGTTTCTGATTGTGGAGGCCTTATGTGGTAGGAGGTGTCGTACGCCTTTGTGTTGGGCAGAGGTTGGGGAGAAGTATATTTCTATACCCCATGTTTTGAAAGACACTAATGAGAAAGTGAAGCTTGTGTCTGAACGCTTGAAAACGGCATTCGATCGACAAAAATCCTACGCGGATTTGAAGCGTAGGGAAGTAGAGTATGCTGTTGGTGACAAAGTGTTTTTGAAGGTTTCACCTTGGAAGAAGGTGATGCGCTTTGGGCGTAAAGGGAAGTTGAGTTCGAGGTATATCGGGTTGTATGAGATTTTGGATCGTGTGGTCCCGTAGCTTATCAGTTGAGGTTGCCTCCCGAGTTGGAAAAGATTCATAATGTGTTTCACGTTTCGATGTTGTAGAGGTACCGGTCGGATCCCTATCATGTTATGCCGATTGAGGATGTTGAGTTGAGGCCGAATCTGACTTATGATGAGGAACCAATAGAGATCCTTGATACCAACAGTAAGGTTCTGTGTGGGAAGACGATAGAGCTCGTTAAAGTGTTTTGGGGGCATCGAGGAGGCTACTTGGGAGAGTAAGTCAGACATGAAAAAGCAATTTCCGCATCTTTTTCCTCCAGGTAAATTTTGAGGATGAAATTTCTTAAGAGGGGGAGAGTTGTAACGCCCCAATTTTGGGCTTAGGAGTTTTGGGGAACGGTTTAGTCGGTCTGGTGGACTGGGATTAGAGATTCGAGTCAGATTCGAGATTTAAATTGGATTAAATATTTTTATTGAAGATAAAAATATGGAAAAATAGTCTAAAATCATTATTAAATGTATAAATGATTTTGGTAAAAACAATTTTGGAAAATGAAATTCGAAAATGTGATATTTTGGGTTAGTGACCAAAATGCAAGTTTGCAAAACTGTTTTTAGTGACTGTTTTGGAAATGGGTCAAAACTTTGAATCTTTAAGGAGATATTAATCCAAAAGGGTTTCATCAGATTTCTCCCTTTAATTAACTATTTTTAATTAAGTTTTAAGAGGTATAAATAAGGGGAGAATTAATTAAACACAATGAAGGTTTTTAAAAGAATTTCACGTAACTAATTTTGTAACTTCTTTTCTCCCAAATTCTCTCCAGCCAAACATATTTCCCAACTTCAATTTCTTCAGGTAAAATTAGGATTTCAAAGAGTTTTTGATTTCCAATAGATTACTAAAGCTTTTACATCAAATACTTATTATTTCTACCTTGATTTTCATGGTTTATGAAGCAATTAAGGGGAGAAATCAGCATTGGAGGTAAAGATTCGTTCTTCTCCTCTAATGAAAGGTTCTTTATTGAAATTCCTAAGTTCTTGATCCATTTTATATGATTTGTATTGGGTTTTGATAAATCAAACTCGGATTTATGGTTTAATTGATGATTTATGATGAAAAATTGTGGAAATTCGTAGTGATCTATTTTTGTTGAGTTAAGGATTGGTTTATAACTTGATTTTGATGTCTAAAATGATTATGAAGTGAGTTTTGATGATAGAATCCCGCAATCTAATGAATCTCTAATTTGTTAGGTTGTTAGTTAAGAGATTTTGAGGTGTTGTGGTTGATTATTGCTTGCTGGAGGTATAATGTTGGTTTAGGTTGTTGTTTGGATGTTAATTGATGTTATTTGAAGGTTGAGATTCGTAGTTGTGGGCTGGGTTGAGGTTTTTGGGGAATAAATGATGTTTTCGATTGTTAAGATAGAGTGTTGTGGAGGATTATAGTTGGGTGCTAATAATTGTTGTGTTGAATGTGTTTACTCCAAGTTGTAGGATTAGCCTTGGTAGTGTAAAGGTGGTGTATGTGTTGCACGATTCTATGCCATTGAGCTGCAAGAGATTGCGAGATCTCTTGGGAAATCCGTGTATCTGATGTTACCGATGTTAATGATGGTTTTATGGAAATATTGTTGTTGAGATGGATCACTTGCAAGCCAATATAATGTTTTAAATGTATCATGTTGATGGTTTGATTTGGAATAAAGTGTTTACACATGTTTTACTCCTTAAGCTTTGCATATGGGATGTTATGCATGGGAAAGGCTTAAGTAGAGGGAAGTGCATATGAGATTATGATGATACATGTTACATATGGTTTAATATGCTGATTTTGTAAAGACTAAGTGCATGTTTTGAAAGAATGGCATGATTGTTCTTAAATGGTTTGAAATTGCATTGTATGATATTTTATATTCTGGAGCGCTCCTCTCTAAGCAATGATTGCTTACGCTATTTTTTATCATATATGCAGATTGATTGAATGCAAGTGGCCTAGCAAGCAAGGAAGGAATTCAAAGAATTGGATTACCAAAGTATGTTTGAGTTTAAGTAGTAATAAAGACTGTGGCTTAAATGTTGTTGGGAGGGTTTGAGTGGCTACTTCTACGTTTGAGCAAGTTTATATTGCTGCTTTGGACTTGTGATAAGCTTGGTTTGTTGGATTTTGCACATG
Source organism: Hibiscus mutabilis (assembly GCA_019671005.1). Taxonomy (NCBI): domain Eukaryota; kingdom Viridiplantae; phylum Streptophyta; class Magnoliopsida; order Malvales; family Malvaceae; genus Hibiscus; species Hibiscus mutabilis. The sequence goes on along the minus strand of CM033728.1, from coordinate 19,348,936 downwards.
GTTCATGCTTTGGTTGCTTCAGTATTAGGAAGCATGCCTATAGTTTACCTTTAAAGCATGATGATTGTTTCTTGATGTTTGGTTTATGGTAGTTGATGGTAAATGACCAATGATGATGTTATTTGATTGTTAGAAGCATGCTTAAGTGTTAGAATTCCAAAACAAGGCTAAAAGCCAGCAAATTTTAACGTTACAGGTCAGGGCGTATCGATACGCTTGTGCCCGTATCAATACAGGTAAGTGTTTCCAGGCACAGCGTATCGATACATGGGGGACCGTATAGATACGGGTAAGCACATTTTCAAGTTTAGCGTATCGGTACACGGGTGACCGTATTGATACGGGTCTACGATTTCAGGCATAGTGTATCGATACACGTGAAAGTGTATCGATACGATTTTAAGCTATTGGAATCCAGAATTTTGTAAAGGCTCAGGCGTATCGATACACTTGCCCGCGTATCGATACGGGTTGCAGTTAAGTTAGTTAAAATTATGTTTTAAGGTTTTTGTTTTCTCGTTTTAGCTCCTAAGTGATATACATGCAATTAAATGAGTTTAAATGATTGTTTTGACTTGAAATTTCACCAGTATGCATGTAATTGGTTCAATTGAGGATTGATAACTTTAATTGCAAAATTGGTCTTTCGAAATAATGGAAATTACAGTTGGGTCCTTGGGTGTTATGTATGCAATTGGACGAGTTCGGATGATCGTTTTAAGTTGAAATTTGGCATGTACTCTTGTAACCTGACTAATCAAAGATTGGTAAAGCAAATTACAAGTTAACCTTTATAGATTGGTAGATTTACATTTTGGTCCCTATTATTGTAAAGTGACCAATTGGATATCAAATCGATGCCCGATTGGGTTGGGTTTTCACTCGTTGTTTGAATGTACATGTAGGGTAATAACCAACATCTAGATAAGATAAAAGAAAAAATGTTCGTATTTTCAGAGTTCTCTTCACGATTTACTTTGGTAAACTTATTATAGCTTATTCGGTTCGGTCTTGCGATTAGGCCGAGTCGAGGGGGTTACACTTTAACTACATCGTCACCATTCGAAGTGGAACGACCCGAAGGTGGAGCCACTGATATGAAGTGGAATTCAGCCTGAAGGGTGAACCCACTGAACTTTTCCGTACAATATCCCAACCCAAATGATATGACATGTTCCGATTTATATTTTCCGAATTTGAGTATATATTCGATATATTAATTTAATTTGAGTGTATACGAGATATGTTGATATTATTTTAGTCTAAATTTGGGAAAACGGGCAGCAAATTTGGAATCAGAACGTCAAAAAACATAGAGTTGACTTGGGTCAAAAAAAGTCAACAATGGCATCATCAAAAAGTCAATGCTGACGTCAACCAAAAAGTCAACACTGACGTCAAGCAAAAAGTCAACATTGACGTCAGCCGGTTAACGGGTCTGTTCGGTCAACAGGTTAGGTCAACGGGTGTTATAACTCAGGTCAGCGGGTCAGGTTATCCACCCGGTTCGGTTCAAAACTGCTGGTTTGGTTCAGTCTGGACGGTTCACTCACAAGGTCCGGTCCAAAGCTTGATCTAGTTCGGTCAAGGGTTTGGTTCGGTTTTCTCCACTGAACCGGGCCCAATTCGGCCACTCTCTTAATAGCCCACTCTACAAGCTTGCCAGTCCAGTTTTTGGGCTCTGGGTTCAGCCCAACAAAAGGGTTTCATCACTTATAGTCACAAGCCTTAGGTTTCCAGACCCCATTGAGTGGCAACAACCATCATCGCGGCGGCGGCAAAGCAACACGGTGGCATTAAGGATACACGAAGGCTCACCAACCATGATCCACAATCCAAAATTTTCAAAATCACCTCAAGAAATCTGGATTAAAAGCTTACCCACACACACCGTTTCGACCAAGACACACAGGTACGGTGGAGCAACGTTGGAGCGTGGAGAAAGAACGATGGCGCAAAGATTTTGGAATGGTTTTTCATCGGTTTTGAGGAAACAACCGACAGATCGAGACAAAGCTTAGCGGGTTTTGATCGCGAAGGAGAGGGTAGCAAGCTGACGGTTTCAGATCGATGAACGAACGACGCCAAAGGGTTCGTCGGAGCTTGGCCGGAGCAGGAGGGTGAGGGTTTGCAAAATTTTAGAGGTTTCCAAAATGAGGGTGTGGCTAGGGTTGCAAAATGGTGGCTGAGGGGAATTTGTCGTTATAATCGGTATTAATACCCTAGGGAAAATGGGTAAAATCACAAACTAAAGGCCCAAACTTTTACCCGCATTACACATTGGCCACTAAAGTTCTAAATTTCTCAATTTGGTCACCAAAATTTAATTAGGGAAATTAAGGTTCAGGAATTAGGGATTTTAAGATTTAGGGATTTTTAATTTGGGGGAAAATTGGGGTGTAACATATACGGGTATTTCAAGCGACCATATACGGTCTCTAAAGTCTATATGAGTCAAGACATATTCATATAATCAACATGCTTCTCATAATTATTGAGTCTTGCAATATCGGTCTCTAACATGCTTATTATCCGTCTACCTATTTTGCAGGCACTAACACGCAAGACAATCATATTTATGATGCTCATAAAGCATTAGGAGTTCGAGGTGTACTAATCTCAAGCATTAGCAATAAATCATCATTCGAGCTTCCCGATTACTCCATTTTTTTTATATTTGATCCAAAATATCCTCAAATAAATACGAATATAATATGTATTAATGTTCCACATTCACTAAGTAATTCACAAGGTCAAACACTTAAAAATATCTTACCAGTTCAAATTTAGCAAAATAGACTACACCAATGGACTTAGAATGTCGAAAACCCCCTGGGTAAGATCCCCAAAAAAAGTCAACTATCGAACAACACCGGTTAACGGCCCGACGATCTAGTGAGGCGCGATGCAGGGTTGCTGCGTCGCACCTACAAGTAGTGATCCAATAGAGTGCAAGTTCAGCTGGCTGAGCGGGATCCAGTGCGTCACGGTGCACTAGAGCATGGTTCACCCACCTGGGCAGACTCACGCCTACTCGCAAGGGTGGCGCATGGGGTGCCCTCTAGTGGTCGGACGACGACGAAGAGCTCTAGTCCCGCCGCCCTGACGCTGGTAAACACGTAGATAGACTCTATTTTTGGGTTTGACAGCAGGAACCACTCTATTTTGAAATGTCCAAAACTTTTTTCGCCTTACCCCATTTGATGGCAGCTTCGATGGTGATGCCACGACCATTGCCCGACTCATCTCAACGAGATGAACGTAATGTCGTAGGAGGTGTCAACCAAGGACACTCCGATAACAATAGTTCGAACATGAAACTTTGATGGAGGGAGAGGAAAAAAGAGAGAAAGAGAAAATGAAAAAAGAAAAGAGAGGAAAATATTATTTTCCCTCATCTCCTACACCTTTTCTTTCAAATAACATTTCTACTTTTATTATTTTATTTTAATTGCCCACTTAAAAAATCCAAAATCTTAATCTGAGACCCGATTGCTATTTCGAAAATCGAATCGTTACAACTCTCCACTCATTAAAGAAAATTTTGTCCTCAAAATTTATACCGGTAAACCAAGGAAGATGCTAAAACTTTTATAACTCTCCAATGTCCTCAAATATTTCCCACTGTGCTACTCTGATCTTTCACACACTTATCAATTATAACATTTGTCCTTTAACTGTACAACACAATCTCAACTGATTCTTTCTCTTAAAAGAATTTATCCTCGCTCAGGGCATTACTGAAGGCATGTAATAAACCCAACGGTACCCTAACAAAACTGTCACACGAATACATCATCATGGTGATCCAATTGATATGGTAAGACCCAAAAAGGTTGGTGTACAACAAAATTTCAACCACAACTCCACACAATTTAAAAGAACAGGAGGTCAAACAACCATTACAACCAAAGCAAAATGATTCCTCTCATGGTGACTCTCTGAAGGAGATGCTAACTCTAATAACAACCTTTATCAATACACTAGATTGTCTAGCACAAGACCTTTGAAAATGACAGACGCCTCAACTAGTATTGAGTACTGACCTTAACCCTTGGCTAGTCTATCAACTTGAAAAACTAACATAGCTCTTACAAACCCTATTCTATGCCATGAAAGGTTATGCTTGCAACTATATCGCATCTTGGACAGTTTTATCTGAACACTCACCAAAACCTGTTATCACGTGAAATACCACCAAAGGAGAAAACTTCACCAAGAAATTCAAATTTCTCATCTAGAGATAGGGATGTAAACACCGTAGTATTGTAAACCCAAACCCCACTTGGTCTAAGTAGACTCTCTACCTGGGTTTCACCCTTGCCGAAAATAATGAACGATACTTACCAAGAATTATACCATTATTAAAAACATATTCTCATCAGAACTGTACACTCACAAACCTTTTACAAAATCCACGGTCGTTCTATTTAATTTCCACCGAGGAAATACTGAAGCATCTTAAACCACTCTGAAGAACTCAATGTTTGACTTCCAACTAATGGCAATTCAAACACTTATTAACTATCTTACACATACGTCTCCACACTGTCCCTTAAAACACACGACGAAAGTTTGGCACCACTGTCACTCCCGAAAAGCACAATGCACTGAACACTACACACAAAAAATCTTCTACTTCGATATATCATTCTCTGAAATACACAAAAGATCTCACAGCCAAGTTAAAACCATCGAACCAAATCTTCAACCATAACATTGCACCCACTTAATTAAAGTTAGATGTTATTTTCCCACGACCCTTAGGACTAAACAATTCTCAACTCAGCGCTTAACTTATCAAAACATATAGGTACTGGTATCGACCAGCTAGTACCAATACTAGATGAATCAAGTATCGGTACCAAACGAGACTAGTATCGATACTCCTTCACTAACCATCACTTGCAATCCTTGATCGCCCCACATGGGCAGCATGGTACTCTAACCCAAACTATATTCCATGTCACCCATCACTTAACAAGTTCACTTTACTTAGGTGGTGATCGATCACACGATCAACAGTTATCAATTACTTTAACTCACGGCGTTGTCCAAATATCAAGTTCTTTAGAGATCGAGTACTCAAAATTTCTCGATGTTGGGGTAGGCATAACCTTTCATCTTCTTGTAGAAAATACATCATTGTTAAAACAGCAAACATTCTCGAAAATTTCAAAATCTCCCTCGACTCCATTTGAGTCAGCACTACTTTCATGAACAGAACGTTATTAAGCAGCTCAAATCTCCTCTAATGTTCTTCTACTCAATCCAAGGAAACTACGATCAAAATAAAAAGCTTTCACGAAGTTTTAAGCTTAAATCTTATTAGCTAACCATATGGGTAAATAGCTTCTCCAACATATATGGGCATTTTGGTAATTATATTTTCATCGCCCCTATTTTTGAATTCCTCATACCTTCACACGTGTCATGCAAAACATCAAGTAAATATTTAGAAGACAATCTGGTGGTCCATTCTAACATCACAAAAACATCTCGTACATTAATGCAGACATCAAACGTTACTACAACACGTCTTAGAGAGAGAAAACCTTATTTTAAACATCATTTTAAAAATACTAGCCTCCAACACTTCAACCATAAGCGTCTTATTATATCCTCCATAATCGGTTATCAAGTTACCCTCCTTAGGAAGCGAATAATTGTCCTTTACTGTCACACAAAAAAACTGTCAACGGTTCATGCATCATTTAAACAAACCTACTTCTTATCAGAGAACAAGTTCAGTTCAACCTTGGGTGAAACACTCAGACAAAAGAAACCTCGTTCGAGTTGTGCCCTCGCAACTAAACCTATGACTCTCTCTACAATAGGTCAGTGTCTTTCGATTAAAGTGATAACACTGACGCCAAACTCAGCCTTACCTTAGCATCTACTCATGTCCTTGACAGGGAGAAAGTTATGAAAAATCCTCCAAGAAGCATAAACATACACTGACAGTCCAAAAGCCCTCGAGAGTAGAACTCTCTACATTGGCATCTGTCGAACGGTCAAACATGTCTCACAACCCTATTGTGTCATTTTCTAAACGACCACTACAAAAATCACGGTAGAAGGGCAACAGTTTAACATCCTCATTACCAAAGGTTGGGTTCCCTAGAGGCATCGAAGCCTCGAGCACCACTCTTAACATTACAGGCTAGCATCATGATTGATTTAACTAAATTAATTTCCAAGGCACAACAACTCTCAAGAAGGCAGCTCTATCAAACATGTAGAACATCTAACTTCAATTAAAATAAAGCAAACCAGTGGATAATGAGTCCACTATTTCCAAAAAATACCCTTGAGAAGGGTGATGATACTTCTCAAGTATCAGTAAAACTCATTTTAAGCAAACAAATGGTTTTCCAACCAACATACATCCACTGATCGGCTTTAAGAGATTGTTATCCATACTCGCATCATAAACGTTATTCACTCATAATGATGAAGATTCTCTACCACAAACTCTTTGTAATGTATCCAAAGGCTTTATAACGACTAATATACAAAAAGAATGCACCATTTAGGTAGCGGGAGGATAACACATTATCGACACCAGCATCATTCAACTAATTTGTATCTCAACAGTCTGAGGTGACCTTGCCCCTCAGAATCGCTCCCATGAGCAGCTCAACACTAAACGCGGGTCTCTCAGCCACGATCGTAACCATCCCGGCGTCACAACATTGGACGTACCATCAGGATTCCAATCTTAAAGAGTACAAACTTAATTTAATTGCTTATATTCACTAGACACTTTACTACAACACCTATACCACCTCGGGGTTTCCTAGAACTGTCTAAAACTAAGCTCTGATACCACTAAATGTAATACTCTAAACTCAGATGTCATATTTAGGCCTTAAGCCCAAACCGTTACCATAAAATTTCTCAACTCAGTTTAGCCCAACAAAATATTTTCTAAAAAAATTAAATCAAACAATTAAAAATATAAATAAATAATTAAATCCTTACAAAAGAGTTCCAAATTAACTTAAAACATTTGAAAACTTGACTTGATCATTAAAATTCCAAAATAAGAGTTATAGACTCAACCACGTAATGTTCTATGAATCCTTAACCCACTATATACAAGTATTGTACTATGGTAAACACCGCTTGCTAGAATCTCAAACTGATAGTGCTTCTCAATCCTACGATTCAACGATCAACCTACGCATGGAAACAACGATTTTAAGCTCAGTGGTACACATCTACTCTACTATACTTCATGCTAATCATAAACATAAGCATGCAAGCTAGTACGGGCAATAAGGCAAGAATAATAAACACATGGTGCTACCACTAGTCGCCTAAACACATGATCATAATCATAATAGTCTATCTACATGGCACACAAGGCCCAACCATACCCGATGTCTCAATATACCATCAATGCAAACATATGAGATGTCATTGGCACTCATCAAGAAATACAACCATATACAAACTTAAAGTGAAGCTCGGAGACATACAATGTCGGGACACTTCACTCAGAGTGTGGCCTAGAGACATACAACGTTGGGCCTCCATACCTCATACTCAAAATTACCCATTGAGTATATTTGAACGAGGCTTAGAGACACAAAACATCGAAAATCCTCAATTTGGCATCACTTTAGATTAGGCCCGTAGACACATTGCATCGGGAATGTACATCATGTATCTCTTACCATAGTGTTGCAACACAATTTCTCTAGGTATTCGGATTCCAAAAATCAAAGACTCTACCAATCCAATGCCTACCCGACAAATAAGGAAAGCGATCCCAAGGATCTCCCTATTGTTGCAATCGTCAACACATTATTTATTTTACATTACAGAGTTGTTAATTAATTATGGAGGAACATATAATTAATCTCATTTATTGTCCACATCAATCAACGTTATCTCATTTATTAAGGCATAAAACAATTATTAATTATACACATCAATTTTTCTCTTTAATTGTATTTATAGATTATTTAGCGTATTGGGTACCGGTATTCAAACACGAGTATTGATACGGGATCCTCGAGTACTGGTACTTATATGCGTAACAATACTAAAATTGCTTGATAGAAATCTCAAATTCCCCCGAGTACCAGTACAGGTCGATCCTTACCGATACAATGTTGAATAACGTACTGGTACAACCAATACCCATACTGATACCCTAATCATGAGCTTAAAACATATTAGCAAATTATGAAGTCATGAGGCTTTATTCGATCTCTAAAGCTTATAAAAGTCATTAGGGTTTGTTTACTACCGCATTTAATCATTTAATATCATTTACCGACTTATGCCCATTTAATCAAATATTTATCGATATTACCCCTTGAACATATTTTTCGTCAAATTACATCAATTCATTCAAACTTGCATTCAAGGTATCACAATATACCAATCAATCAAAAAATCATCAAATAATTATACGAGTATTTTAAATGACCATATACAGTCTCTAAATTCAATACGAGTCAAGACAAATTCATATCATCAACATGCATCTCATAATTATCGAGTCTTGCAATATCAGTCTCTAACATGCTTATTATCCGTCTATCTATTTTGTAGGCACTAACACGCAAGGCAATCATATTTATTATGCACATGAAGTATTAAGAGTTCGAGGCGTGTTAACCTCAAGCACTAGCGATAAATCCTCATTCGAGTTTCCCGATTACTTTACTTATTCTGATATTTGATCCTGAATATTCCTCAAATAAATACGAGCTCGATTTCATATTTTGCTTAATTTTGTGGAAAAAGGGTGCTGTCGATAGTTGTTTTTGTGTGTGTGCAGAATCACTTGCCTAAACAAGGCTGAAACCAGTTGCCAGGGCAATACAAGAAGGAGATGCCGACGCGATTGCGATTTGTGTGCATGAAGGAGATGCCGACGTTAGCTTGATTTGCAGGCGGTGCATGAAGGAGATGCCGAGCTAGTTGCCAGCGCAATTGTCGATAAGGGATAAGATGATATGGCAGCCGAAATTAATGACTATAGAACCCCAAGATGACGTGGAGCAAAGTTAAATCCCAAAGGAGTTTGATTTCCATGAAGAGGTTAAAAAGAGATTAAATCCTAAAAAAGATAGGAGAAGATCTAGAAGGAATTTAAATATAATAAAGAATCATATTCTTTAGAAGTATTTAATTCCAACTTAACTTCTTCCTCAAGAAAGACTTTGACCTAGCCATTTCATATTTAAAAGAGACCAAGCCGTCAACTCCAAGTGGAGCAAAAGGGGAGAGATTTCGACAAGGGCTTTCAACCATTCTTCATGTTTTTCTTTCTTGTTCGATTAGGTTTATGTTAGGGATTCTTTGTTTTGTGTTTCTTTTGAACCTAGCCATGAAGTAAATCTATTTGGCTAAGATTATTGTGTTTTGTGGTTGTGAGAAACAATTGGATTTTGTTTAGGTAATAAGAGTTTGCACTTTCAATTCAAGGTTTACTCATTCTTGGTTTTTATTCTTGTTTGCGCGTGAATTGGGAGAGGATCTCGTAATTCTATCTATTTATCTAATATCGGGAGAGTTAGATTCAAGAAACGAATGAGTATAGTCTTTATTCAATCTATTGATGGTGAAGATTAATCCAGCTTAAGAATAAGTTAAGGATTTCAACGGCTAAGAGGAGCGCAAGATTGGTTGTTGTTAACCCTTGATTCATACAGGGATATATTGTCAAGGCATGCACAATTAGCTAGAGTTTTGACTTAGGGATGAGAAGAAACCATTGAAGAATGCTCTGCCGAACCTTGAAGTTGCTGCTCAGCCACCCAAACAGTTGCCCAGCCAGTTGGCCAGGCAACCGTCGATTAGTTGCCAAGGCAACCCCGCTGCGCAAGTTGCCACGGTAACTGAGTTGCCCTTGCACTCTTTTACCAAGACGATCCAATTGGCTATCATACCTCAACTCACGATAACCTGGCCTATTCTCTCTCATTTGATTACATCTTCTTTTACTTTATTGCTTTCTAGTTTAGTTGTTAGTTAAAACTCCTACAATTTTCTACTTGTGTTCTTTTACTTTTTACAGTGCATGAGATTAGATTCTTGAAGTGGTACCAATCCCTGTGGAGACGATATATACACTTGCACAATTGCGGAGCACTTATTACGCATAACAAGTTTTTGGTGACGTTGCCGGGGATTGGCAAAAGCAATTTTTTTTATTTTCTTGCAATTTTTATTTTTATTGTTTAAGTTTTGAAGGGTTAACAAACTTTGGGTTTGCATTGGTATATGACCAGGGCGAGACTGATTACACCAGAATATCCCTTTGATCCAGAAATCAAATGAACCTTGCAAAGACTCAGACAAAGGTTAAGAGTAGCAATGGCTAATCAAGACGGCAATATGAATCAGGATGTTCCAGTAGGAGGAGGAGTGATTTTTTCACGAAATAGAACTATTCGAGACTATCTAGAGGAAGATCTTGAAGGACTTAATCCAGGAGTTGTCACACCTGAAATTGAAGCTGACCACTTTGAGTTGAAACCGGTGATGTTCAATATGATCAACATAATTGGTCAATTTGGCGGCTCAGCAACTGAAGATGCACGACAACATCTTAAATCTTTCCTCGAGATTTGCAACTCATTCAAAATAGAAGGAGTCACCCCTGATGTTTTACGACTAAAATTATTCCCCTATTCACTGAGGGATAGGGCGAAAGCATGGTTGAATAGTATTCTCGCCGGATCAATAGGATCTTGGACCGATCTTTGTCGTGATTTCTTTGCTTTATTTAATCCTACAAATTTAACTAATAAGCTTCGTACTGAAATTACTTCTTTTCGACAGGCAGATGATGAATCCATGTACGAGGCTTGGGAGCGATATAGAGAACTTCTACACAAATGCCCTCTACACGGATTCCCAGTGTGGACACAAGTAACAATGTTTTACAATGCTGTGAATACACCAACAAGGATGATGCTAGATGCCTTGGCAAACGGCATACTCCTAGATAAGCCACCGGAGGAAGCAATGCAAATTCTAAACAGGCTCGCCAAGAATGATTATCAGTTCCCATCTGCTAGAAGAGGAGAAGTTAGACGCCAATCCACAATACATGAACTGGGATCATCATATTCAATTTCGGCACAATTGGCCACTCTAACCAAGATGATCCAGAACATGCAGAAACAAAACAACACACATGAGGTCAAGGTAGTAGATTCCTTTTGTGAGTTATGTGGTGGTAACCATAATTCTTCTGAATGTATGCAGAATCTAGAATCCAGCTTTTATGTGGGGAATTACAATCGGAACAACAATGTGATGTCCAACACATATAATCCAGCTTGGAAGAAGCACCTAAATTTTTCATGGAGTAATCACAACAATGCTCTAAACTAGAACAATCAGAATGCACAAGCATCAGGATTCCAGAAGAATATACCACGGCAACAGTTGCCGCAGCAACAACCGACAACATCTAGTTCTTTGGAAAATTCTCTCAATGCTTTTATGTTGAAAACTGAATCTTATATGGATGAAAATAGTAACTTCATAAAAGAACTAATGCTTTTATTAACATGACCGAGATGAGATTGCAAAACCATGAGGCAGCAATCAAATCATTGGAAACTCAAGTCGGACAATTTGCTCAAAACCTGAATACTAGACTGCAAGGAGGTTTACCCAGCGATACTAAAGTCGCAAGAGGAAATGGCCACGGACAATGTAAGGCAATCACCACTAGAAGTGGCTGACAACTTAAGGAGGCTCAAGCTCGCTCATCAAACAAAACTCTACAAAAAGAACAAGATGAACTCAGCAGTAAAGCCTCAGATGCTGAACCAGGAAATGCCACGGCAACCTCAGTTAACAATGTCGCGGCAACCAACGATAAGCATGCCCGAAATGAGCATGCCACAACAACCAACGATAAGGATGCCACGGCAACCCCAATTGATGATGCCTCGACAACTTTAGTTGCCCCGACAATATCGTTAATCAGGTTCTAAACCATTGAAAGGATTGAAGATATCTGACTTCCACCACCATTCCCATAAAGGTTGAAGCGACAAAAGCAAGAATATCAATTCAAGAAGTTTCTTGATATCCTAAAGCAAGTCCATATCACTTGCTGTTGGTTGAGGCAATTGAACAAATGCCGAACTATGCCAAGTTTTTGAAAGACATTGTGTCCAAGAGAACGAGGTTAGGAGAGTTTGAAACAGTTGCCGCAACAGAGGGATGCATGACCATGTTGCACAATCGCATGCCACCCAAGTTAAAAGATCCCGGAAGTTTTATAATACCATGTTCTATCGGAAACGACTATGTTGGGAAAACATTATGTGACCTTGGAGCAAGCATAAACTTGATGCCTAAATCGGTTTTCCAAAAACTAGGAATCAGGATGGCAAGACCTACAATAGTTATGGTACAGCTAGCCGACAGATCCTATGTGCATCCAGAGGGAAAAATCGAAGACATACTGGTAAAAGTTGATAAATTTATTTTTCTTGATGACTTTATTATTTTGGATTGTGAAGCAGATGAGCATGCACCTATCATTCTCGGGAGACCCTTCCTAGCAACAGGGAGAACCTTGATCGATGTTGAAAAGGGAGAACTCACAATGAGGGTGAATGACCAGCAAGTTAAACTAAATGTGTTCCAAACACTAAGACATGTTGTTGATCCGAAAGAATGCCATCTTCTTCATGCCACGGCAGAGTTTAACTTCAACGAGGAATTTAGTTGCCTCGACAACTACATTGCCGATCAAGAGGAACCTGAGGAGTATGAAGAACCGATCGATGAGGAACAACAAGAAGAGGCAAATTGGTTAGTCAATCGACCAGGTACATACTTTGAACCACTGGATTACTCAAGCAAGGAAGGTAAACTCGAAAAGCCCTCCATTAAACAACCACCGATTCTTAAGTTGAAACAGTTGTCATGGCAACTAAAATATGCTTACTTGGGAACCGATAATACATTGCCTACAATTATTTCCTCTAAGTTACAGCCTGAGCAAGAAAAGAAGTTGATCAACATGTTGATGCTACACAAGAATGCAATAGGGTGGATAATTGCCGACTTGAAGGGAATTAGCCCGGCAGTGTGCATGCATAAGATTTTGTTGGAAGATGATCACAAACCTTCGATTGAGGCCCAGAGGAGACTGAATCATGCCATGAAAGGGGTTGTAATGAAAGAAATCATCAAGTGGCTTGATGTCGGCATCATATACCCTATCTTTGATAGTACATGGGTAAATCCAGTACAATGTGTACTGAAAAAATGATGTATAACGGTGGTAAGTAATGAAAACAATGAACTCATTCCAACCAGGACTGTGACTGGTTAGAGGGTTTGTATGGATTACCGAAAGCTAAACAAAGCCACTAGGAAATATCACTTCCCCTTACCCTTTATTGATCAAATGCTTGACCGTCTTGATGGTAAACCCTTTTATTATTTTCTTGATGGTTATTCAGGTTACAATCAAATTGCCATAGCACCAGAAGATCAAGAGAAGACAACCTTCACATGCCCATACGGTCTTATGCTTTCCGAAGGATGCCGTTCGGATTGTGTAATGCCCCGGTAACCTTCTAAAGATGCATGATGGCACTCTTTTCAGACATGGTCGAAGACTTCCTTGAAATCTTCATGGATTATTTTTTCGTATTTGGTAATGACTTCGACAGTTGCGTCGGCAATTTCGAGAAGGTGTTGGCAAGATGTGAAGAATCCAATTTAGTCCTTAATTGAGAGAAGTGCCATTTTATGGTAGATGAAGGAATTGTGCTCGGCCACAAGATTTCATCCAAGGAAATTGAAGTAGACAAAGCCAAGGTAGATGTGATCGAGAGATTACCTCCACCAAGTTCGGTTAAAGGAATTCGAAGCTTTCTTGGACATGCAGGTTTTTATAGGAGGTCCATTCATAATTTTTCTAAAATTACTAAACCCTTGTGCAATTCGCTTAAACAAGATAAAGTCTTTAATTTTGATGATTCTTGCGCCCAAGCATTCGAAACCCTAAAGGAAAAGCTTGCCTCAGCACCCATTGTCATTCCACCCGATTGGACGCTACCTTTTAAGCTCATGTGTGATGCAAGTGATTTTGCGGTAGGAACAGCCCTAGGCCAACGCACAAGTAAGACTTTTCATGTGATATAGTACGCTAGTAAAACTCTTAATAGCCCTTAAGTGAATTACACAACAACGGAGAAAAAGTTACTAGCCATAGTTTTCGAATTTAACAAGTTCCGATCCTATTTGATTGGTACAAAGGTAATTGTCCATACGGACCATTCGGCAATTAAGTATCTATTTGCTAAAAAGGATGCCAAACCTCGTTTGATTCGTTGAATATTGCTTTTACAAGAGTTTGACATTGAAATTAAGGACAAGAAAGGAACAGAAAATCAAGTGGCTGATCACTTATCACGCTTAGAACGCAATAGGGAGGAGGACGCAGATTTAGAGATATGCGATGCATTCCCGGATGAGCAACTGTTAGTTGCCTCGACAACCATGGATGCGCATGCCTCGACAACCCCTGATGCTTTGGCAACCATGGATACGCATGCCTCGGCAACCCTCGACGCCTCGACAACTCTAGATGCACATGCCTCGGTAACCCTTGATGCACACACCTCGGCAACTTCAGACGCGTATGCCTCGGCAACCACTGATGAGCATGCCTTGGCAACCCTTGACACGCATACCGCAGTAACTCTAGACATGCACGCATCGGCAACCATGGAAGCAGTTGCCACGGCAACCACAGATGCCTCGACAATACCCTGGTACGCGGATTTGGTTAATTTCCTTGTCTGTGGTATTTTACCTTATGGCCTTACTCATCAAGGAATGAAGCGATTCCGCCATGATGCTAAGTATTATTTCTGCGACGAGCCTCTTTTGTTTAAACAATGTGTAGATCAGGTTATACGCCGATGTGTCCCTGAAGATGAGCAGCAGAATGTACTCCGGCAATGCCATTCTTCACCCTATGGAGGACATTTTGGAGGAACACGTACCGCGGCCAAAGTTTTGCAATCCAGTTTGTATTGGCCAACATTATACAAAGATGCCCAAGAGTTTTACAAGCAATGTGATCGTTTCCAGAGGACGGGCAATATCTCTAGACGACATGAGATACCACTCCAAAACATCCTTGAGGTGGAATTGTTCGATGTATGGGGGGTTAATTTTATGGACCTTTCCCATCTTTATTCGGCAACCTCTACATCCTACTTGTCGTCGACTATGTGTCTAAGTGAGTTGAGGCAGCTGCAATTCCCGCCAACAATTCCAAGACCGTGCAACGATTCTTGCAGAAAAACATATTTACACGGTTTGGGATGCCGAGAGCAATTATCAGTGATGTAGGCAAGAACTTTGACAACAAACTCATCGCCAAGATGTTACAACGCTTTGGTGTATCTCACAAGATTTCCACGGCATATCACCCACAAACCAATGGGCAATCAGAAATTTCCAACCAAGAATTGAAGGGTATACTCGAGAAAATTGTAAATCCCTCTATGAAGGATTGGTCAGTAAGACTAGATGATGCACTTTGGGCATATAGCACTGCATTCAAAACACCCTTAGGTATGTCTTCCTTCCGACTTGTCTATGGCAAAACATGCCATCTACCGATGGAAAACTAACACAATGCATATTGGGCAATCAAGACTGTGAATATGGATTGGGAAAGTGCCGGGCAAAAGCCTTTGTTGGACCTCAACGAGATAGAAGAATTTCGTGCACTCACCTATAACAATGCACGAATCTACAAGGAGAAAACAAAGCAATGGCATGACAAGATTGAAGCACTACAACGGTAAATACAAGGGCACAGTAAATCGCCTTCTACTTAAACCCGAGGCAAAATTATGGAATAAGTTTGTTAAAACTTCTTTAATGCCCACCACACACAATACCACCGTTGATACACCTCGTCTTTTACTCATACATTCTATCTTGCATAATCGCATCATTAACATTAGAAAAATTATTTGTGATGAGATTTTTGTGTGTAGCACAAAAGACAAGGGTTCTCTTTTCTTCCCTTGCTTAATTTTCAATCTTTGCAAGGAGATGCATGTCCCAAGTGAGTACACCAATGAAAAGGCCCTACCAAAGTTTGGTTGGAATCGAGCACAAATCCGAAAGCTAATAGGAAAGGCATCGGTAAAGTCCCTAATGCCTTCAGTTGCCACAGCAACTCCTACCACCTCGGTAACTCCTAATGCCCAAGCAACTGATGCCCGGGAAACTCGGCCAGCAACCCCAGGACAACTTGAAGCACTCTTACAACCGTTGGAGAACCGCCTTAGGCAAATTGAAGACCGGCAACTAATGTTCATGTGGTACATGAAGGATCACTACAATGCCATCACCCAAGTCATCCTAGAAAAGTACCCAGACAGCTGTGTGTCGTTCCCTATCTTTCCTGTTGAAATCCTTGCCACAGCAACCAAAAAAGTAGTTGCCACGGCAACCGCAATAGATGATGCTGCGACAACCTACACTGCGCCTACCCAAGCAGTTGCCACAGCAACCAACACTAAAAATGCCGCGGCAACCAAAGCTAAAGACGCCCCGGCAACAACTGAAAAAGCCATAGGTAAAGCGCCTATGCCCGAATCAACTCGTACTGAATCATTATCCAATCTTTCAGATTCGAACGAGTCCTCCATTGCACCAACAAAGACCACACCAATCGAATCCTCCAAGCCCAAGCAAAAGGCCAATGACATTGAGGAAGAGGATGCTGAGGACGATGAGGATAACCCCGTACGAGGATCGATTCCACCATCGGCAACAAGAAAGCAACCATTGCGTTCAAGCAAAAGAATCAAGACTCCGACAAAAAGGAAACTAATCATCCACGATGACAAACTCTCGGAGTAAGTCATCGTTTGCATTTTACTTTTCTTTATTTTTATTTTACTTTGTTTCATGCATTGAGGACAATGCCTCACTCGAGTTTGGGGGGATTGTTACTAGTTAGTTACCATGTTTAGTTGCATTCATCTTAAGTATTGCATTTAAGATACATAAATTGCTTGCCATGCCTTTAGTTGGAACAAGAATTGCCTAGATTTGATGAATATCCGATGATGACATTGCCACTGTACTTAATTGATAGAACTTTTTATTCTAGGATAACCATGGAAACATTTAGAATCCTAATATGATGCTAAACTTGAAAAAAAACACTATTGTGGCTTGATTGATTTAAGGAATTCTAGCGAACTTAGGTTGATAGTTAAAAAATTGGGGGATTAGAATAAAAATTGGATGAATGCTAGAGGTGCCCGAAATTGGCTCTAGTATGTGCTAAAAATTGATCGCTAGAGGTGCCCGAAACCGGATCTAGTCGAATAAATTAATTAACTTAAGAAAACTAAAAAACACTAGAGGTACCCGAAACTGGCTCTAGTTAAAACATGTTAAAAGAACCCAAGGAAGTAATTTGAAAACCTCTTGTTTGCATAGAATCCGAAAAATCAACTTGCACACAACTTCGCACACACTCACAAGCAATATAGTTTGATTCTGAGTAATTCCTAAGTTGTCCAAAAAATGAAAAGTCGATCATACTTTGTGTCACGATTCTGAGGATTGAAATCAAGTTCAAAGCTAAGTTTGTGAAAATTGAAGTCTTGGCGGGTAATTATTAGATTGCATTGCTTGAGGACAAGCAATAGTTTGAGTTTGGGGGTGTGTTAAGTGTCTAAAAGTACTATTTTATTCATATTATTGCTAGACTTAGGCTCATATTAGTTGCATTATTAGCCATTCATGCATGTTTGCATTGTTTCCTTGGTGGTTAAGCTTGATTTCATATTTTGCTTAATTTTGTGGAAAATGGGTGCTGCCGATAGTTGTTTTTGTGTGTGTGCAGAATCACTTGCCTAAACAAGGCTGGAACCAGTTGCCAGGGCAATACAAGAAGGAGATGCCGATGCAGTTGCCAGGGCAGTGCATGAAAGAGATGCTGACGCAGTTGCCAGGGCAATTGTCGTTAAGGGATAAGATGATATGACAGCCGAAATTAATGACTAGATAAGCCCAAGATGACGTGGATCAAAGTTAAATCCCAAAGGAGTTTGATTTCCATGAAGAGGTTAAAGAGAGATTAAATCCTAAAGAAGATATGAGAAGATCTAGAGGGAATTTAAATCTAATAAAGAATTATATTCTTTAGAAGTATTTAATTCCAACTTAACTTCTTCCTCAACAAAGACTTTGACCTAGCCATCTCCTATTTAAAGGAGACCAATCCGTCAACTCCAAGAGGAGCAAAAGAGGAGAGATTTCGACAAAGGCTTTCAACCATTCTTCATCTTTTCCTTTCTTGTTCGATTAGGTTTATGTTAGGGATTCTTTGTTTTGTGTTTCTTTTGAACCTAGCCATGAACTAAATCTATTTGGCTAAGGTTATTGCGTTTTGTGGTTGTGAGAAACAATTGGATTTTGTTTAGGTAATAAGAGTTTGCACTTTCAATTCAAGGTTCACTCATTCTTGGTTTTTATTCTTGTTTGCGAGTGAATTGAGAGAGGATCTCGTAACTCTATCTACTTATCTAATATCGGGAGAGTTAGATTCAAGAAACGAATGAGTATAGTCTTTATTCAATATATTGATGGTGAAGATTAATCCAGCTTAGGAATAAGTTAAAGATTTCAACGGCTAAGAGGAGCACAACATTGGTTGTTGTTCACCCTTGATTCACGCAGGGATGTATTGTCAAGGCATGCACAATTAGCTAGAGTTTCGACTTAGGGATAAGAAGAAACCATTGAAGAACGCTCTGCGAGCCTTAATGTTACTGCCCAGCCGCCCAAATAGTTGCCCAGGCAACCATCGATTAGTTGCCAAGGCAACCCCACTACGCAAGTTGCCCTTGCACTCTTTTACCAAGACGATCCAATTGGCTATCTCACCTCAACTCGCGATAACCTGGCCTATTCTCTCTCATTTGATTACATTTTCTTTTACTTTATTGCTTTCTAGTTTAGTTGTTAGTTAAAACTCCTACAATTTTCTACTTGTGTTCTTTTACTTTTTACAGTGCAAGAGATTCGATTCTTGAAGTGGCACCAATCCCTGTGGAGACGATATCTTTTATACTATAACTTGCGACGTGTACACTTGCACAATTGCGGAGCACTTATTACGCGCAACACCAGGCATGGGTGTTACATTTTAAAAGTCTATCAACTTGAAAATTATGTTTAAAAGATTTTTAAAGGGTTATTGGCATGTTTAAATACTTTCAAAATAGCCCAAATGTCAAAAACAAACTATGAGTATTGGTACAGACTTCCTCGTATTGATACCTAAAGAGCTCGTACCGGTACGGTTGTTCGTGTACGGATACGCCCTTTTGTCCCCCATATTTCAAATTTTCTAATAGCCATTCACCGTACCAGTACAGGATTAGTCGTACCGGTACGAGAGGCATCGTATCGATACAAAGTATCGTGTACTGGTACCCAGTGTAATAAATGCCCAACAGCTCTTTCCATTTAAAGTAGATACCGATACTGAAGGTCCCGTACTGATACTGACGAGTTCAGAACTGCATTTATGACTGAAATTAAAGTCTCAAACGGGTCCAAACCAACCTCGACGGTCATAAATTACTACAAACTCCTTAGAGGGTTTAAAAGCAAGCTTCAAGCAGCCATGGAACAACAAGAAACATATTGCAAACATTCTTTGTATAGAAAAATTGTGTTTGAGATTAAATTGTCAATTTTATTGTAGAAAAACACTAGTGAATTAAATTGTCACATTTGCTCAAGTGTTTAGGTTTGAGTGAGAGCTTAAAATTGCAAATATATTTGCCTTGTGAGATTTTACTTTGTTTGCCGATTTGTATTTTTTTTAGAGAGATAGACAAGACTTTGGGGTATTAAGTCTTGGGTTGTAAAGGTTATCTCCTTGAGCCTAGGAAAAGAAAAAGACAAATTAGTGAATTTGTAAAAAAAACTTTAGTGTGGATAGCTAAGATATTGAAAGTAGACTTGGTTTAGAAGTAGGACTACTATAAATCATCGTGTCAATTTTTAATTTCTGATTCCTTCCACCACAATCACTCAAAGGCCAATTCACCTTTTCTCTTGGCGAATTTGGTTAATCGTTCGAGCTCAACAGTTTTTTAAAGGTTTTTCTACATAAATTTTGGTATCTTTTTTATATTGTGCAATCTTATTTTTTGTTATTATTGTTATTACAAGGATACTTAAAGATTGAAGAGGGAAAATTTGAAAATTGCTTCAAAATAAAGTAATACTTTTGAGCAACCTAAAGGCAGGTTCTTGCTAACATGCTAAGGTGTTTCATAAAAGAGGGGCGGGGATGGGATAGTTTGACCATTAAACTAGGGAAGGGTAGGTTTATTCTATTGAGAGTGGGTGGGGGGTAAAGTCAAGATTCCATCTTATTTCATTTCACATGAGAAAGATAATGGCATCGGAAATCTTGAGAGATCTAACCTTGGAATGTAAGAATCCCAACAAATTGAAGTTGAATTTTGGCAAATTCATGTTTATTCCCAACTTCCTATAAGCATCAGTGTAGTTTGTTTATGCTGAATTAAGGAAAGACGTGTTCATTTGGTGAGAATTGCTTTGTCTACGGGAAAACATAATGGAAGGAGCTGGTCCTGTCAGAGATTTTCGCGAACATGGCAAAATCAAATGGGTTGGAATAATTCAGATCAATAAATGTTTTATAATTTTTATAAAAATTGTTGTTGCAATGAATATTAAACAGAGTGCTGCAACAGTTTAAACAATCCCTTGAGTAATATTATTATTACTATTGTAAAAGTTGTCAATTCTGACTTGTGTGTTTAAGTTGAATGGGAAATTCCCAGCAAGTTACCAAGACTAGTTGGTTTAAGCAAGATCAAAGGTTCGAATGAAGCAATTGGATTGGGAGGATTGCCCCCATAATAGATCTCTACAGTACTTGATTCGAGTTAGTCAGCCAATGAATTGAATACCGGTGATAAAAAAAAATTCCCAGCAAATTGTTTGGGTTGCTTCTACGTACCAAAGCATAAAATATTTGATCATGAGTGATGTTGCTCATTTTTTACCACTGTTATTTACGGCTGTAACAATGAAGCTGATGGGTTGTACAAGTCATTATCATCTTCTCAAAAAACAAGATTTATATCCTACCGTTTTTATATTTAAAATCTCTCTTTTTTTTATGTGCAATTAATTTCCTTCGCATCTCTGGCATGACACTATAATGTACCAAAACACTAATATATATACAGAAACTTGCATATGCTAACTCTTGGTTATAAATGAAAATTCAGACGAATCCGGATCCCAAGAAGCATTCAACCTACTACGAGAATTAGTGGTCTTTAATGCAGGTTAGGGATTTGTTAATGAGAATGTTCAAATTGGCGTAGAGAATGGAATTGACAGTTCATTAGCAGCAAGAGTTACCTACACTGCACATGCACTGCCTACTTTATCAAATCCGGTATGGTTAGGATACTCTAATCTTTCTCAACTGAACTCAATTATAATCCTTAAGAACAAGTCCAAATCAACTTTCTTTCTTTATTTTATTCTAGGAGCGAGCAAAACTCAACTCGAAAAAACCGAAATTTTTTGACTCTACTCAAAAAAATTTCAAATTAAGTTTGAGTTGTAAAATAAAAATTCGAATAACTCGAAATTTTTAATAATTAGTAAATTAATTTTAAATGTGAGTCGAGTCCTTCAATTTGTCCTTATATATATATATAAGAATATAGAAAAATATGAAGAAATATATGTCACATGAAAATATAAATATATATATATTATATGATTAGAGAAAGACGTTTAAATTGAAATCAAATTGTACTATAACATGATAAATAATTACAATTAAATTTGCATAGGAACTCGAAAGCTCGACTCGAACTCAAATCAAATTTCATAAACTCGGCTTGAATCGAAAAATTTTCAAATAAAATTTGAGTTGTAAAATATGACGCATCAACTCGAATAACTCAAAAATTTTTTACTCAGACTTGATCAAACGCCCGCTCCTATTTTATTCGGTCATTAATGAATATTGTTACTTGATTCACTATGCTTACCATATCACCATCAATCAAATATGGTTAGGATACTCTAATCTTTCACACAATTGATTAATGGAAGATTCTTATATCAATTTAGATTAGATTAAAATTAATTATTTTTCATGATGTTATATTTTCATAAACTAAAAAAATAAATTTTGAGAAATTAATCTTTGAATTTGAAAATACAACTGCATCAATAATCTCTGGAGCAAGTGGTTAAAGCTTTCAGTTGACATCCTCCTATTTTAAACACAATTGCATTTGAACCTAAAGAATGGTTTTAATGAAAAAAAAAACGAATTCGAGTAGTTTGGTTTATAAGGTGTGAGTGAGTTTTATATCTTAACATCTTTTGTGGAATTATCTTTTTAAAAGGTAGTGTACTAAATAAAAACTCATATTTTTTCAATAAAAGTTGTTATGACTTGGTAAAATTTAACGATATTCTTATAATCTTATATATTAGGGTAATGAAATATATACCTTTCAAAAAAATATTAATCAAATATATTAAATATTTGGCTTTTTTCTTCTTATCATATTAAATATTTGTTTTAATTCAATGGGGTGTACAAATAATATTTTTATATTTAATTTTAATTTTAATTCTTTTATAAAAAGTATATAAATTAAAGAAGTTAACATTATGCCATCATTTTACGGCTAAAATTTTGATACATAGGTCGTGTAAAACTAATTTTACACAAGCCTGCATATTTACGTATAAAACTCAAATCTTAAATTCCTAACCCTAACTTTAAAAAACTAAACCCTGAACCTTAAACTCTATACCCTAAATTCTAAACAATAACCTTAACAACATAAACCCCTAAATTTTAAACCCTAAACTAAAACTCTAACCCCTAAAACTAAAAGGCACGTGTAAACCAAAGTTTACACGGCCCGTGTATCAAAGTTTATTTCTTACTTTAATAATGTAAGTTTTAACTAAAATATCACTTTAAAAAAGCTACATAATTTTAAAATTATTAACAACTTTTAATCTATTTGGGAGAAGTTATTAAATTTAGTAATATTTTTTAATTATTATTATAATATTAATTCATACTATCAAATTTTTTGTAAAAATGGTATGATTATATTAGAAAATCATACACAAGATGTATTATTGTGTGCCTCATTAAAAACTTCCTTAAACCTAATTGAAGAAAAAGAATACACGTACTTAAATAACAGAAACAAACTAAGGACGAACCTAACTGTAAAAAGCAAAGCCGTACCCCCATGGCGCTTACCCAGCCAAACCATTCTCCTCATCTTGTAGCACTCGCACTATACCAGCCGGTGGGAAATCAAAAACTCCCACATTAAAGTTCATACGAGTGGCTGCTTTGGCCAAATAATATGTAACCCTATTGCTTGTACGAGCAACATGCCGAAATCGGATGCTCCAAGATCTTTGGACCAGTTCTTGAATATGAAGCATAATGGTCAACGTGCCACTTTGGTCTCGGATAGAATATTGTAATCGTACAGTTTTTTTACAATCTAATTTCACCTCCACATACCGAGGCCCTTATCTTAAGCACAATGCATACCAATGAAAGTTCCCCATAACTCCACTTTCAGAGTCAAACAGATGTCAATGTATTTAGAGAATCCCATTATCCATTTACTTGCGTAGTCTCGGATTACTCCCCCACAACTAGTGTTGCCATCATCAAGGTTTCGGCTCCCATTGTATTAAATAATGAAAATTTTATTTTAAGTAAAAACAATTTATTTTTATTAATTTAATTAAACAATTTTAATTAATTAATTACGTTTGTAGACACCAAATTTTGTTCAAGTTTGAATCAATATTTTCACAACAATTCAATTCTGGTTAGAGTAATTTAGTACCGGTAAAAATATTTTTTTAAACGGACTTTAATTGAAATTCATGTAATAATTAGGAAAAATATTTTAAATTCATATAATAAATCATGTAATAATTAGTTTTTTTTCTTATGTTATTACTTATGTATCAAATATCACATTAAATTCTCTTATTGTTCATGAAAATGCAATGCCTGTTAACCTACAACATTCATGGGCTGATCTCTTGGACCCTAGTTAAACTTGAGCCCAACAACATTTTCGCAGAACTTAGAGGAAACGAAAATTAGTCTAATGGACTAGTATCGAAATTAATGCACATAATCATCCCTTAATGTGATCCAAATCAGATGCCTTTTTTTTGTTTAATCAATGGTTTTGACTCGTTAGTCGACTAATTTAGATCGGATTTTATAAAGACTTATTATGGGGAGATACTCCAAACCCAATTTTCTTCATTTACAACGTCATGATTCGAACATCTGACTTTGCTTAAAATATATAGTGTCTCATCTACTAGACCAACTGATTGTTGGTAAGTGCATTTTAAATGAAGTAAACCGAAATGAATCAACTAATATAAAACATTTGCAAATCACAGGGCGAATTAAAAGTATGCATGTTGGTTTTAGTGACTTCTACGTTACTTTTTATGGATATTTTCGTTTACCGAATATAACATTATCTTTAAGAATAATATTATTTGAATATAAAATTACTTAGTATGTTACGTGAAATCTTACATTTCCTCTTTTGGTTCATTTGATAAGGATGTAAGTAGAGCCGTTTTTGAAATTTTAGTGGTCTTAGGGTGAACCTAAAAATTAGGCCCCTAAAAATAAATATTGGAAAAATTAAAATTTAAAGTAGGTCCTAATATCAAGTATTAGAAAAATGGGTCTCTAATAACAAATATTTTTCTTTAAAAAATATTCCCCTAATAACAAGTAATAAGAAAAAACTGGACTCCTAATAACAAATATCAGAAAAAATTGAATTTTAAGAGTAAATTCCCAATAACAAACACCGAGAAAAAAAGTATACCTCTAATAATAAGTATTAGAAAAAATTAGGTCTCTAATAACAAGTATTGGAAAAGAATTAAATTTCAAGAGTATATGTCTAATAACAAATATTGGAAAAAAATTAGGCCCCTAATAACAAGTATTGAGGAAAAAATTTGAATCCCTAATAACAATTATTGGGAAAAAATTGAGCTCCTAATAACAACTATTGAAAAAAATAGGGCCCTAATAACAATTATTGAAAAAAATAGAGCTCTAATGTAAGTATTGGGGAAAATTGGCCCCTAATAATAAATATTGAGAAAAATTGGACACCTAATAACAAATATTAGAAAAATTGAATTTTAATAGTAGACACTCAATAATAAATTGGAAAAAAATTAAACCCCTAATAACAAGTGTTAAAAAAATTGGGCTGTAACACCCTAAACTCGGACGTCACATTTAGACCTTTAGCCCAAATCATTTTCATAAAATTTCTCGACTTGGTTTAGCCCAAATAAAATACTTTCCGAAAACATTTAAAGCCAATGATTAAGATATATATATATATATGATTAAAACGATACAAATGAGCTATAATTAAATTAAAATATTTGAACATTCGATTTGATTAATACAGTTTACAAAATATGAATTACAGACTCCACCACGTAAGGTCCTATGAATACACAGCTCACTAAACACAAATATCGTACTCTGGAAAACACCACATGCTGGAATTTTGTACTCATGGTGCTCCTCGATCCCACGATCCGACAATCAACCTACGCAAGGAAACAACGATTCCGAGCCCTGAGCTTACAAAGCTCAGTGGTACACATCTACTCTATTATACTTCATGCTAATCATAAACATAAGCATGCAAGATAGTACGAGCAATAAGGAGAGATAAATAAACACGTGGCGCTACCACTAGTCGCCTAAACACATGATCTGATCAAAGCAATCTTCATACATGGCTCTCATGGCGTAACCATACATGAGATATCATCAGATCATCTAGGCAAAAATATATATCAACAACAACAACAACTCTGGAGTGAGGCCTGGTCACATAGCATCGGAACATACATCCATACTCAGAATCCCTCATCTAGCATCTTCGAATGAGGTCCGAGTCATATAGCATCGATAACCTTCATTCGGTATCTCTAACCACGATGTTGCAACACTCTTTCTCTAGGTATCCAGATCCCATGAATTATTGACTCAACCAATCAAATGCCTCTTCGGCATACAAACAATGCGATCCCAAGGATCCCCTATTTTTGCTAATCGTTAACACATCATTTATTTTACATTACTGAGTTGTTGATACATTATGGAGAAGTGTATAATTAATCTACTTCATTGTCTCCATTAATCCACGTTATCTGATTTGTCAAGGCATAATTCAATTATTAATATTTGCACCAATTTTCATCCTTAATTTGCATTTATAGATTATTTAGTGTATTAGGCACCGGTACTCGAACATGAGTATCGATACAAAACCCTCAAGTATCAGTACTCGCACAAGTACCGATACTGAAACTGCTTTTTGGAAATGTAAATTTCCCTGAGTACTGATACAGGTTGACTCGTACTGACACATCATTGAGTAGCATATCGATACAGCCGAAGCCCATACTGATACCCTAATCACTAGATTAAAACGTCTTAACATAATTCAAGATTCACGAGGCCTTACACGCTCCCTAAAGCTTATGAGACTCATTAGGGTTTGTTTACTAAAGCATTCATTCATTTAATAATAATTACCGGCTTCATGATTGTTTAGTTGAGTATTTATCCCTTAAGCATAATTTCAATTGATTCACGTTAATTCATTTCGAACAAACATATGAGTCTCATCATATTTGTAACATCATCATGTATCTCATAGATATATCAAGTCTTATGATATCGGTCTCACAACATGCTTATTCATCGTCTACCTATTTTGCGAACACTAACAAGCAAGGCAATTACATTTATAATGCTCATAAAGCAATGAGAGTTCAAGGTGTACTAACCTTAAGCCAAAGCAATAAATCCACATCTAAGCTCATTCAAACATCTCTTTGATTCCAATATTTGAGTCCATCAAATCATCGGATAAAAAAATACGACTACATAAGTCATTTCACACTATCAAACTATTTTAGAGGATAAAACATGTAAAAATAGCTTATCGGGTTTGAATACAGCAAAATGGACTGCACCAATTGACTCAAAACGTCGAGAAACCCTTAGTTAAGGCCCCTCAAAAAGTCAACACTGGTCAACGGTTAACGGTAGTGCGAAGACGGTCAACAACAACTTAGCTCAGCTCGAATAGCTAGCTTGACAGACTGGCTTACCCTACAACTTGGGTCAACTTGGCAGACCGGCTTGGCTCAGCCTAATAGCCAGCCCAATGGCTCGACCCAAGTAGATATGGCTGGCCACTGT
Source organism: Hibiscus mutabilis (assembly GCA_019671005.1). Classification (NCBI taxonomy): domain Eukaryota; kingdom Viridiplantae; phylum Streptophyta; class Magnoliopsida; order Malvales; family Malvaceae; genus Hibiscus; species Hibiscus mutabilis. Next base: position 19,321,539 of record CM033728.1, on the reverse strand, counting down.
GGTTGAACGTCACCCACGCGTAGGGGCGGCACGTAGGGGCGCATGAAGTCTTCTACGGTGGTCGAGCAAAAGCGGCGAGCTCTAGTCTCACTGTCCCAATGCTAGTAAACACGGTGTTGCCCTTCATTTCATGATTTGGCCATCGAAAGTGCCCATTTTAAGCCACTCAAAACTTGCTTCCTCTTACCCCAGTGAACAGCAGCGTCGACGGTGACTTGGTGACAATCAGCTGACTCATCTCAGTGAGATATTTCTAACAGCGTTGATGGTGTCAAGAACGGATGCTCGGATGGCGATAGATTAGACTTTAAAACTCTTCCCCTTCACTTTTCTCCCACTTTTCCATTTTCTTTCTCACTATTCACTTTTCTCTCTTTCCCACATATCGTCCTTTTTTTCTTTTCCATCCACCTACCTCCCACTCATCTCTTTCCTCCCTTATTTAAATTTCAAACTCCCATCTCCTTAAATAAAAGATGATAACAATTTAATAAAATCCCAACTTCACATTATTCCTTTTTGCCACTAAGCCCAAATTAATTATTCTTAATTTAGACTCCCAACATAAAGACCCAATACCCAGGCCCGAGGCCCGATTTGTTAACCCAAAATTTGGGTCGTTACATGGGCTCCTAATAAAAATTAGGGTCAAGTCACTAAACTATCCCTAAAAATACAAAATGGTCACTAAACTTTCAAAAATTACATAATAGTCATTAAACTTTAGTTTTTATTACAAAATAGTCACTGGGTTGTTAACTGTCGTTAACTGGGAGACATGATAGTTACGAAAATTTGTATAATAACATATTTAATCCTCAATATTTATACATTCAATCAATTTAGACATCAATAATGAGGGTTAAATTAGGAATAAATTGATTAAATGTGTCAATATGTAGGATTAAATGCTATATTATTCAAATTTTTGTAACTGTCACGTTACCCAATTAACGACAGTTAACACTCAGTGACCATTTTGTAACAAAAACTAAAGTTTAATGCCCATTATGTAACCTTTGAAAGTTTGATGACCGTTTTATATTTTTAGAGATAGTTTAGTGACCATTTGTAAATTTTACCCTAAAAATTATTAAAAAATTAGACCTTAATAACAAATATTAAAAATATTAAAATTTAAGAATAAACCCCTAATAATAATTATTAAAAAATATACCATAATACCAATATTGTAAAAAACGGGCCTTGGACAAGCGCCCCTCTCGCCCATGCCCAGGGACAGCTCTGGATGTAAGTTATGTTGTTTGGTTGATGTGTTGTAAGATTACTTAGAAGTACATTTTACTAAAATTGTCATTATGATAGATTTTTCTTGAAACAAGGTTAGCCTTTGATATTAAGTTAGAACATATTGATATAGTATAACACCCGTATTAAGGTCATTTGGTACTAAGTTAGTAGCTTAAAAGCTAACTTAGTGACTAAAATGACAAAAATAGAAAAGTTAGGATTTCATTAATTAGGAGCTTTAGAAAAGGAATTTTTGAGGTTTAAAGGTATTATAAGATAGAGAATAAGCAGATTAGGGTACACGCAAAATTTGGTTGAAATCCGTTAAAAAATTGGAATGGGAATTGAAGGTTAAAGTTTAGTGACCAAAATGACAATTTTCAAAAGTTGGTTGCTAAATCATAAAGAAAGGAAAAGTTTAAATCCATAATCAAGAATTTGCCCAATAACTAAATTTTATCCTGTAGATGGATAAATTCAGTCAGTGAGTAAAATATGATATAGGTCCCGAAATAAAAATGCAGTATAAGGTATCGAATTTGGATCGAATAAAATTATTAAGTGTGCTCAGACTAGGGAAACACTAGGATGAATGACCTTAGGGAAGGTCCAATAAAAGTGTTTCTGATCAATATTATGGACTCAGTAAGAGTAGAGAATATTCATATGGATTTCTGATAAAGGATTTCTAAGAGAAATTTTACTTGATGAGGATTTTCGATAATTATCAGAATAATAGACTGAGTTAGGAAAATTCAGTCTAAATCCTTAGGAAAAGAAGTTTTTATGAGATAATAGTATTAATTTTCCAAATAAATCCGATAGCTCGGTAAAGGTAAAATCGCAGTAGAAATGTTATGTGAATATCGAGAAATCGGATCAAATTGAAATTTTAGAGGTTGTTCCATAAGCCATGGAAAATTATAAAATAATATTTATGGAATAGTGGTCGGTCGGGAAGGAACTAATTTAGTTAGATTGTAATGGAATGGCAATTTTGAAATAAACTAGTAAATAAAGACTAGTTGAGGGCAAATTGGTCATTTGGCAAGGATGGCAATTTTGAAATATTTTGAAATTGGTATGGGCATTTTAGTAATTTATGATCTCAAGAATTAATCGTAGCCATTGATTGAAGATGGGATCAATTTGGAGACTTGGATTATAAGGGTAAAATGGTCATTTTGCTATGTCAGGGATGTTTTAAATTAAAAAGGTGAGAAATAAGACATTTGGCATAATTAAAAAGCCAAAATAAAGAAGAAATATTAGGTTTCTTTGGGTGTTGCTACCGTGAGGTTTTGGGGAGTAAAAAAAATTTTCAAGTTCAAATTTAAAGCATTTCAAGCAAGAATCAAGGTTAGTTCATGAAGGAAAAATTAATCCTTGTTCAATTCTCTTTCATTTGGTAGTAATTTTATATGGTAATATGAAGAATTGTTCATGGTTTGATGAGAGAGAAAATTTAGGGTTTATGGATTTGTTTGAATTAAGGCTTGATTTAGTTGAATCAAGTATAGAAATGATATTTTCAAGCTTTGATTTGAATAAATTTCATGTCTAGATGCAAAAACCCTAAAATTTGAAAATTAGGGTTTATGTTAGGTATGGAATTTTAGAAAATGTTGAAGGATAAATGATTCTATGTGTTTTTTAAGATGATTTGAATGAAAATCCCTAATTAGATTGTAATAGGGACCAAAATGTCAACTTTGTAAAGTTTAAGGATTTGATTTTTGAGCTTGTATTTGATGAATACTATGTTGGAGAATTAATTTAAGTGATTGGAATTGAAGAGTTTGATATTGTACAAGTTTAATTTTGATGTTTGGATCAAAATAAAGTTATTGAATGATATAATGACCAAAACGGGAAGCATGAAGAAGTTTAGGGATTAAAGTGTGATATTGAAAATTTATGAATACAAGCTTCATTTAGTATTCTGAAGTAAAATGATAGGACTAAATTGACAAGTTAAAAAATAAGGAGAAGTTATGATAAATTTAGAAACTAATTATGGAAAGTTAGGTTCAATTTAAATTATGGCCGTAAGTTTAGAAATTCACCATAAATTCTATAAAAATGGTTAGATGGTGAATTTTATACCGATATAAAGGTATGTCAGTCTAGTTTCGTTTCCAACAAACAAAAACTGATTCCGAGTTCCGTGTTAAAAGATATGAATTTTTATTCAATGAAGGTCAGAAAAATTATAGGGCAGTTTTCTGCCTGGATAGTCTGTGACGTGAATTCAATGATTTTTCAGAATTTTTTAGATTTTATTAATTTATGTGGCTTATACCGTTGGATACGTTATCAAATCTAGTTTTTACTATATAAAGGAAATTAAGATCCAGTATTTATTTTGCCCTGTAGAAGTATTTCTCCGAAGGTAGCACAAGCTGCCAGAAAATGGATTTTGATACATTTTGTATCTAAATATTAGTTTAAAGAGTTTGGAAGAATTGTTTGAAGTTTAAGTTAGTCACCAATGATTATGATAAATATTTAGCAAGTGCAAGGAAGAAAGGAAAATATTTGGATATTTTATATTCGAATGATTATATTAGATAATATGTTTAAAGTATTGTTAGATTTGAATATAACAAATGTCTTATTGTATTCATGTGGTTTATGAAGTCAATTCCGAATTGAAGGAAGTTCGAGGTACGAGTAAGAAAAGAAAAGAAAAGGATTGAACTAGTGTTTAGTGAGGCATTCTATCAAATAGCCTAGGTGAGTGCAATATATGTATATTAAGTTAATAGAATGGAAGACTTGTTACGAGTCAATCCTTAGAATTCATATCATATGTATATGTTAAATCTAGTACATAAAATGTCAGTAAAAGATAAAATAAACTTGATATGCTATGTTACTCAAGGTAAAGAAATAGTATGACCTAATTTGTATCTGATCATTGATTTAGTAATTATTTATAAAACATGATGAAAGCTATTGTATTTATATGATACAATGTTACTAAAACGATGAATATTTCTGTTATACTAGCTGACATCATATAATTATGGTAAAAATAAGTAACATGTATCTGAACATGGCAATGTGACATGTATAGTACACTATCTTTACTCTGAGATACTTATATGATTTATTATACATGTTGTAATATGGGGTACGAACTGCCCAACTATGATTATTGAATATATCTGGTATGATTATTCTGAACATGACATGATATTTGATATGATCATTTTGAAAATGATATGATAGCTGAATTCCCAAGTATTACAACATAAGAGTCTTTGGTATAGTTGGATATCCATAGAGTCTTAGAGCTGCAATCTCATGTATGATACAAGTATGTTTCGTGACTACTACGGTGTCACTTCCACCTTGGGGACCCAAGCCCTTGGTGTGCACCATAGGGATCCAAGCCCATAGTGCTAATGGCACTAACAGGGTACTTTTATGAGGAGCAAAGAGCGTCCTCGAGTACGTACTCATATGTCATGTTCAAGTTAGGCACTGCTGTGTCTTATTTCAGACGACTCGCATACATTGATCTCATATAGTATACTTTGGGCAGTTTTGAAAAGTTAATGAAAATGCAGGTAGTCGAGTTAATAGACTTGACAATTCAGTTCATGACACATTTCAACAGAGGTTTGGTATTAAGTACGAGAAATAACAGGTTCTTTGTACTTTTGAATTTTCTGCATTTTTCTACGGTATCTGTATTTCTTTGATTATGTTAAGCTCAATATTGTCTGTATATCTTTGTTTGCTCTACTAAGTAAAGAACTAGAACTATGTCAAAGTATGATTTGACACGTTAATTGAAACTAATCATAGTATGTTATGAAAGGTGTATTGATTTATGACAAGTAATGATGTTGCACCTAGAATGACATAATTTGTCAATCAAATTAAGATAATTCAGACATAAGATTAAGTCCTGTAATTACATGATTTTTAGTTATTTGATAATTTTATAAATTTTGCCTCACTAAGTGAATACTTAGCGTGTGTATGTTTCACACGTAGGTTGTCTGGAAGCATATTTGAAGAGGAGTCAGACATGCTGATCAAGCTGCAATCTATCAAACATCAGTAAAGCATTCTACTTTATGATATTTTCTAGTGGGCATGTATCTCTTATATGTTAGTATTTTGTGAAGCCAATATTAGACTAAAAGTCAACTTAAATAATCAGCCTTAATAATGAATCTTAACTTGATAAAGATAAGATGAAGAAATAGTAATGTGAGAAATTAGTTTGACTAGTATGGATATTAAATCATGGTAATAAAGACTGTTAGAAAGTATGTGAAATTTTGGTAAGTGAGTTTAATCGATTAAAATTTTTATTTTATCGGTTATCGCGTAATGGTTTTGAATTAAAAAAGGTCTATGCAGTGTACCTAGTTTACACCCTGAGTTATATTTTTAGTTTAATAACTGATTAATATGTTTTATAAACTAATTCAAGGTCGAAACTAGCTAAATGCATATAGGTTACATGCTCATTGATACTGAAAAAGGTTTAAATTTTTCATACTAGTTTGGTGTCAAATGAATGCGTTTAAAAAAAATTACGAGTCTGGAATTCTATCAGAAAATGTTGTGACATCCTTAAAGTGTATTTGTACTACGAGTATACGTTAAGGGTGTTACATATAGAGTTTATGCAACTCTTTTCAATGGATTCTATCTAAGTTTTACATTTAATATATTATGGCTAAAGGGTTACTTTTGCCCCTAAGTTCGACCTAAAAAATTAATTTCGTCCCTCGCCGAAAAACGCATCTAATATGGCCCTCCAGTTCGCGAAATCGATCAAATTGATCCTTTGACCGAAGTTGACCGTTACGATGCTGACGTGGAAGTTAACGGTGATGACGTGGTAGTCCATGATGCTGATGTGGAGGTCCACAATGCTGATGTGGCAGTACACGTGGGATAATGACGTGGTAGAGGGGGCTGAATTAATTATTTTAACAGAATTCGAGGGCATAATTGATTTTTTTGCCAAGTTCATGGGCATAATTGATTTTAATTAAAAGTTCAATAATTTATTTAATATTTAAGTTAAAAATAAGAATTTAGGAAATTATTAAAATTTTAAAAATATTAAAATTAGATAAATAAATTGTTTAAATTTCAAGTTAATGTAATCGATTTATTTACTTTCACAAAAATCAAAATAATTTTATTTTTTATATAAAAATCCATAAAGTTAATAAAAAATACTAAAATATTCAAAATATTATTGAAAATAAAAATTATATAAAAATTTAAAATTTATTAGAAATTATAAAATGATAAAATTTACATATAAAAACTTAATAAAAATGTTTATAAAGTATTAAAAAATTAAACACTTTCATCGAAAAAGTCTTCGACTTCGTCAGTCTGAGTATTATCATTCGTTAAACAAATTTTCAGTGGAATTAACCTTGTATTAGAGTAACAAAAAAGCTCAAGTTTTGTTTCACTTTTCTACATCAAATTGATGCTCACTAATATTTGATGTAGAAAAATGAAAGAAAATTTTGGTTTTATTACTACTCTAATACAAGAATGTTTCAACTGAAAATATATTTAAGTAATATTAGTACGCTTAGCATAACGAGAAACAGTCAAAGACTTTTTCGATGGTTTAAAAATATTTTTAAATTGTAATTTTATATATTTATAACTTTTGATATTTTTAATTTTAATGTTTTTACTTGTTTTTTAAATTCATTATAGTGTTTTTATTCTTTAATATTTTATGAATATTTAAATATTAATATTTTTATTTTTTAGCTTAAATATTAAGTAAGTTGTCGAATTTTTAATTAAATTCAGTTATGCCCTTGAATTCAGTAAAAAAATCAATTATGCTATCGAATTCGGTTCAAATAATCAATTTAGCCCCCTTTGCCACGTCATCATCCCACATGTACTACCACGTCAACATTGTGGACCACCATGTCATCGCCGTTAACTACCACATCAGCATTATAATGGTCAACGTCGGTCAAAGGGTTAATTTGATCAATTTCGCGGACTGGAGGCCACATTAGATGCTTTTTCGACGATGAGCAAAATTGATTTTTGGGTCGAACTCAGGGACAAAAGTACCCCTTTAGCCATATATTATTAATATAATTAAGATTATTATTTAGTGCAGCCTCATTGAAAAAAACTCCTCCAATTCGTTCAGGGAAAAGATGATTACCTCTGGAAATAGGATTACTGGAATGTAACATTACCTAGCACATTACTGGAATGTTATATTACCTTGTTTGGTTTATTTGTCAAGAATGTACGATGACAATGTAGGTTTGGCGGATATCGGTACTCACACGTGTATCGATACTAATATAGGTTACTAGAAGTCCTTAATTTTCACAAGTACCGGCACGGTTCAAACCATACCAATGCGGTCCCCAAACGTGTATCAGTATGGCCAAGGCTAGTACCTATACCCTATTTATGGCTTCGTACAATTTCCTCGAATTACGATGTTACAACGCTTTTTCAATCACTAAAGCATATGAAAGTTATTAGGGTTTGTTTACTAACGAATTCATTCAATTAATATTAATTATCGTCTTAATAATCATTTATTCGAATATTACCAATTATCAGTCCATTTAGAATAACTTCCATCAAACATGCCAATTTATATTCCAAACAGATAATTATGCAAATATTCAAACGACCCTACAGAGTCTGTAATGCTCATACTAGTCTCAAATATTCTCATGGTTATCAGGCATCTCAATATTTACCAAGTCTCATAATATCGGTCTCAACACATGCTTATTCATCGTCTACCTATTTTACAGATGCTAGCATTCAAGCAATACAACATGTAAATCAACCAATCAGATAATTATAGAAATATTCAAACGGCCCTACATGGTCTCTAAAGCTCATACTAGTCTCAAATATTCTCAAGTTCATCAGGCATCTCAATATTTACCAAGTCTCATAATACCGATCTCAGCACATGCTTATTCATCGTCTACTTATTTTACTGATACTAACACGCAAAGCAATCACATTTATGATGCTCATGAAGTAATAGGAGTTCGAGGTGTACTAACCTTAATAAAAAACGATAAATCCCCTCTAAGCATCCCTTTAATTCCAATATTCGAGTCCAAAAATTCTTCGGATAAAACAAATACGAATACATAAGCCCTTTCGCACTATCGAACTACTTTAGGGGATAAAACGCGTAAAAATAGCTTATCAGGTTTGAATTTGGTGAAACAGTCTGCGTCAACGGACTCAAACATCGAGAAATCCTTGGGTAAGGTCCCTCGTAAAAAGTTAATACCGATCAACGGTCAACATTGGTAGTCAACGGTGGCGGCAACTGTCAATGGCGGCTATGGCAATCAATAGCGACAGACAGCGCAAAGATGGCGCTTGGGGACATGTACTGCAGCTTCTGATGATCGAACGACAACGACGAAGCCCTATTCTAACTCTTTTAACGCCAGTGAGCATGATGGTAGTCTCAGTTTCTTGTTTCAAGCTCTCAAACCTCCTTAACTAGAAAACTCAAAACTTTCACTCACTTACCTCCTTCGACGGTAACTCCGATAGCAGCGTTGTTGGTAACGACGAGCTCGTCTCAACGAGATGAACACAACGGCGATAGAGGTTTCGACAACGAATGGTCGAATCCTGTAGATCAGAGTTTGAATCTCCTCCCAAACACTTTCTCTTTCACTTTCCCCTTTCTCTCCTACTTTTCTTTCGCTCCCTTTTTCCAACATATCCTCATCCCTTTTTAATGTCGTGAAATTGGGCCTAGATGTTAATAGACTGAGTAGATGGTTCGGGAGAACCGGTTTAGGTAATTCGAGTTAGTTTCGAGAATTAAATTGAAATAAATTGATTTTGGCTAAAATAAAATATGGAAAAATGCTAGAAAATATTTAATTAATATTTTAAGTATTTTGGTAAATTCAATTTGAAGTAATTAAATCTGACTTTTGGGACATTTTGGTAACTAAATCGTAAAAGGGTCAAAACTTAGAATCTTTAAGGAGCTATTTGACCAATACTTTTCATCAGATTTCCCCTTAATTTAGGCTATTTTAAAAGTGTTTTTAATTGGTTTATTATTAAAATAAAATAGGATTTTAATAAATGGATTTTTAGATTTGCAAAATCACTTTCTTACGTAACTACTTTTATTCCAACTTTTTTCTCTCAACTTTCCCAGCAGCCAAACTAAGATTTTCACTCCAAAGTTCTCATGAATCAATTCCTATTGATTTCCTTTTTGTTTCCTAATTGATTTCTTCGATTTCTATTGCAAAATCTACTTGGATTTCAACCAAGCTTTGCCAATTAAGGTAGAAATCAGTAATTAGAGGTGATTTTCGTTTCTCTCCTCTAATTAAAGGTTCTTTAATGAAATTCCCAAGTCCTTGATCATTTTTTATTGATTTATGTTATGGAATTATGGTTTAAACATGGTTTTGATGATTAAATTCAGTTTTAAGTGGTAAATTTGATATACACTATTTTGGATCTGTTGTGGATTGATTCTAATGAGTTTAGATCTATTATAAGCTTTATTTTAATGTTGAAAAAGTGATTAATCAATGGAATCCTGAAACTATATTATCTGTTGGTGTGATCTTGTTGCTGTAGAGGTGTTGGAGTTATAAGGACGTGATTAAGATGTTTTTGGATGTTAATTGATGTTGTTGAGGTGTTAGAATCAAAAGGTTTTGGCTGGGCTTTGGTTAGATGGGGTTTGGTGATGATTTTGGTTATTCTAGAGAGGTTTTTGATGGGTTCTTGAGAGGCGAAGTTTTGTTTGTTGGTTGCTGGAAGTTTTAGATACAGAGATATGTTTTAATCCTCTGTTTTTGATTGGGTAAAGCAGGGGAATTGAATCATTTAGCTTTTGGACAAGGCGCGGAAGCTTCGGAAGCTTGATTCGTGCATCGGCAAGCTAGCTTTGGATTGTTGGTGAGTGGAAACGTGTTGTACTGCTATAAAAAGGGTTTGAAAGAAGTTGTGGGAGTTTAGAATAAGTTTGAAACTCTTATCTAAGCTCGAAAGTAAGTATTGGTTGAGCTCTCTCTCGTTTCGATTTTGCAAAATGAAATCTCATGCATTTGTTTATGATTTTGATTACTCACTGTATTATGCATGTTTTAGAACTGAAAGATGATGCTAATGATCATATGTGATGATTATTGAGAATGAAACTTATTTTATGAAATTATTTTTGAGAATACTAAAATGCATGGTTTAATGTGTTGAAACTGGATTGATTTGATGCATGTATAAAACAATGAGGTAATGTTGTTTTATTGAATATATTGGCAAGTGGTTGAGGTTCAAATGTTATCAGATATAGTTGGCTAGCCATAGGGTTTAAAGTGTACTATAATAAGTCGCCTCATGTGTGTTGAGGTGGGTAAATGTTCTGTTAGCTCCAACATGAAAACCGCAACGGTCGAGGTGGGTAAATGTTACATTTTCTCCCACTGGTGGATTTATACATTAAAACTGTTGAGGTGGGCAATTGTTTTGTTTCTCCGATTTGAACCGTTGAGGTGGGTAATTTTTATGTTGTTCCGGTTCGAGGATGTATGTGAAGTGGTTGCGAGAACCACTTAGGAAATTCGTGTATCCAATGTGTTTTATGAAATGAAAAGTTGCTGGTTTTGAGTCACTTGAAAGCCAATATATGAGATAATTATCATGAGAAATGGATTATGTTGTATAATGAGATTTATACATGGGATTGCTCTTTAAGCTTGTTATAGAGATTGTGGCATTTAAAGCTTAAATCGAGGTAGAGATAGAATCCATGATACATGTGCTGCAAATGTTTTAAATATGTATACTTGAAGAGATTATCAAAGCATGAGACGTTTTGCCATGGGACATTTACACTTGGTTTGAGTTGGTTTGAGTTAAAATGATTTAAATTGCATTGATGAGTGTTTTCTTGATATTCCCTCACTAAGCTTATAGCTTACACTCTTCTTTCTCAGCAATGCAGAGAAATAGGCCATATCAGATAGTGAGTGAGCAAAGAAGGATCCAAGGGTTGAGACTTTCAAAGTATGGTTTTATAAATACAAATTAGTAATAAGAGGCAATGTGACCAAGTTGTTTTGGGAGATGTATTTTTTGGTTACTCCCTGTTCGTATAAGTTTGATTGATGTTTTGAACTTGCTTGGAACTGAATGCTTGATGTTGAGGGGTTGGGAAACATTATGCATGCTTGGGTAGGAATCGTGTCTTTAGGAGTTTGCTATGAATATGCCATGATGTGTATGATCTCATACCATGTTGCTATGTTTGAGGATTTGATGTTTGAGAGGTTATATGATGATTAGATGTTGATTGGTGTATGTTTGTGTTAACTCATCAATGCTTGCCTTTAAGTACATTTAGTTGCATTTAGCCTTAAAATTCATGCATTTCATAAGGAGTTAGGAATTGTGCTATGCCAGTATGAAGGGTTGCTTTATTGGCATTATTGCAGGCATGGTAGAGCAGTGCAACATAGAAAAGAAGGAATACTAGAGAGAATACTGAGTTGCTGTTGGCAGCGATGAACCAAAAATTGTCGAAGCACCGGTTGGCAGCGATGATGAGTTTGATGCCCGGCCAAGTAGCTGTTAGACCTTGATGACGTCAGGCCTAAGATTCAAATATAGGATAAGATGATCACATCCCTTATCCCCTGAACATTCAAAATTCAATTTCAAGGCTTATCCTAGGTTATCCTTGTACGCCTATTTAAAGAACTCAAGTAAGCACATAATCGACATTGCACCAATCATCAATGATCGACTTAGAGAGGTTGTACCAAGGAGATGTGGTTCGACCAGCTTGACCGAGAGCCTGAACCTTGAAGGGCTACATCGACTGACCCCTTTCTCGCCCATTCTCTTTGTCTAGCTATTTTTATTTTTAAATAATGATGTTGTTAGAAAACGATGAAGGTTTTTGGTTTGATACCCTCACTATGAACTAATTTAATAGTTGATGGGGGATGTTTGCGTTGAACGTTGTTTCTATGTTTTGCTTTTAATAATAAAAAATGCTTTGGCATTGTTTCCCCTATCTGGCATGTTCTTTAGTTTTCTAAATTCTTTGCCAAGCGACCGCTGGCATTGTTTGCTTATTGCACCTTAATATCTTAACAGACTTAGGGGGCAACACTAAGGCGAGATGTTTTGATGGAAGATGTTCAAGTAGATGAACTTACTTCAGGAGTGAGTCTACTCCTTAGGAGTATAAATTGTAACTTAATCAAATTGATTTATGAAAAAATTCATTATAGAGATATAAGGGTTTTTACATGGTTAATTTCGAGCATTGCCATCGACAAAGGTAATGCCAACTTTGAATCTGCTCGACAAATAATATCAAGGCAGAAAATTATTAAAGGTTGGCTTGAAAAGCGTGAAAAACAGGCATCCCTTGCCAACGCTCAACACTCATTTAAACTCTCCTTGTGCCAACGTTGTTTTCCTTTTATTTCTTTCCTTTTAACCACTATTTTCAAACAACCTTAAATCAACTAACACTTTTCCTTGACAAGTAAACAAGCAAAGCAATCAAACTCTTGGTCAATCCTTGTTGGATCGATAACTCAGCTTACTATTGTATTACTTGCCGACCATGTATACTTGCACGCAAAAGACTTAGTCTTGGCACTATTTTCATACATTTCCAATACATTTCCACCATTTTGCCAAGCACTCACACAATCGAACAAGTTTTTGGCGCTATTGTCAGGGATTGCAATCGAGTTTGCCGTTTTTAAATTTTTACTTGTCTTCTTTTTTTGTTCTTTATTTTATTTCTTTGTTTTGACCAGTGTATGACCAGAAACCGCCATGTGGTGGAAGATTGGCTATACGATCCGAAAATCGAAAGAACCATGCAAAGGTTAAAGAAAAAGATTCAAGAGATGGCTCAACACGGCAATGGAGGAAATGGTGTGTTAAACTATAATGAAAATCCACCCAATAACAATGGAATACCACCTGCTCCTGTTGCCTCAACTGTTAATGTGGAGGAATAGAGACCTATTAGAGAACATTCAGCACCAAACATTGATAATTTGATGCCAGGACTAACTGGTCCCGAGGTAAATACACCCAATTTTGAACTCAAACCGGTAATGATACAAATGCTTTTGAATGTAGGACAATTTGATGAAGCACCTACTAGAGATCCAAGGCAACACTTGAAGCAATTCATGGAAGCCTGCCAGCTATTTTAGCAGCCTGAAGTATTAGAGGATATAGTGAAGCTAAAGTTGTTTACAATTCTTTCAGAGATAGAGCAAAAGCGTGGCTAAGTTCTTTGCCACCTGGTTCATGGGGAGATCTATGCCAGAAATTTTTGTTACGATTCCAGCCACCTAAACTCACCGCCAAGTTGAGGGGTGAGATCATCACATTTAGGCAGGCTGATGATGAGACCCTATATGATGCCTGTGAGAGATATAAAGATTTGTTGAGGAGATGTCCCATGCATGGGTTCCCGAAATAGACCTAAATAGAGACCTTATACAATGGACTTAATGCGCAAACCAGAACAGTTATTGATGCGTCGGCAAATAGCTCACTGCTTGAAAAAAACTATACAGAGGTAGTTGGCATCCTTGAGAGGATTTAAATCAAATATTTTGAATATCTTAATGCCAGACTTGGGACCGGTACTAAAACTGGTGGGAAATTACAGATAGATGAGCTCACATCCATCCACGCTGAGATTTCCAATCTTACTAGCATGGTGAGAACTTTGCAAAAGAGTTACGAGGCCTAAGAAGTTAAGCCATTAGCCTCATTCTGTACAATATGTTGAGAGGATATTCATACGAAAGATTGCCCTACCAACCCTGAGTCGATAAATTTTTTGGCAATTTTAATCGTAATTATAATCCAAATTCCAATGCTTACAATGCATGATGGAGGCAACACCCAAATTTAGCTTGGGGGAATCAAGAAAACAACCAATATAATGCCCAACAGCAGAACAATAATGCTCAGCGTCAATACAATACCCAACGTCAGAACAATGTCATGCCATGGGTCAACCAGAATGCCATATCACAAAGGGCACAAAACAATTTTTATGCAGGGCAAAGGAGCAACAAGGGGATTTTGATAGAATACATGGAGAAAAATGATATAACTATCCAGAGTTTGGCAGCATCGATGTGAAACTTGGAGGTACAAATTGGACAGATTGCCAATGCACTAACAATAAACCCTAGGGAGCTTTGCCAAGCGATACAGAGGATGCCAGGCAAACCATAATGAACAATGCAAAGTTGTGACTCTACGGAGTGGCAAACAATGCGAGCCTGAGACAACTCTCAAGCAGCCAAATAGTTGCTAGGAGAAGAAGAAACTACCAGTAGATGAAAAAAGAACCAAAGAAGAAAGAAGCGGACATAAGTAATGCCAGACCATAGTCTAATGCCGACCTGCCGGATGTCACAGAACCTTGCAAGACCACATTGAGCTATTATGGTCTATCCACCTCTACCGTTTCCAAAAAGACTACAAAAGCACAAGCAGGATCAACAATTTAAGCGCTTCTTGGAAGTACTTAAACAATTGCAAATTAATTTACCATTGGTGGAAGCTCTCGAGCAAATGCCCAACTATGTCAAATTCATGAAGGACATATTGTCTGAAAAGAAGAAGCTGGGTAATTTGAAACTGTAGCTCTCACTAAGGGATGCAGTGCAATGATACTCAATCGGTATCCACCAAAGCTGAAAGATCTGAGAAGTTTTACTATTCTATGTACCATTGGCAATAGATTCATGGGTAAGGCACTGTGTGACTTGGGAGCCAGCATCAATTTGATGCCAATGTCTATTTTCAAGAAGCTTGTCATAGAAGCAAGGCCTACCACGGTGGCACTTCAGTTGGCGGATTCGATTATTTACACATCCTAAGGGTAAGATTGATGATGTGTTGGTAAAGGTAGATAAATTCATATTCCCAACTGACTTTATTATTTTAGATTATGAGGCAGATTTAAATGTCCTAATTATATTGGGCATACCGTTCTTTGCCACAAGAAGAGCCTTGATTGATGTTCATAAAGATGAATTAACTATGCGCATGAATGACCGGTAGGTTACATTTAATGTGTTTCAAGCTTTGAAATGTGCAGATGAATCAGACGAATGCCAAGAAAATAATAAGATATAGTCTATTTTTAAGGTGGACGTGGCATAGCTGTACCAAGATACTGATGATGATGCTAGCAGAAGTGACAGTGAAGGTGAAACAAGTGAGGACACTAAAGGAGCAGCCTTAGTAGAAGCAAGTTATTTTGGACAACCAGAACCATTAGAGTTGGCTGGCAGAAAGATTGTAGCACCAAAATCATCCATTGAGAAGCCACCCGAACTGGAGCTCAAATCACTGCCAGACCATCTCAAGTATGCTTACTTAGGTAAACAGTCAACCTTGCCAGTGATCATTGTTGCTGATCTCACTAATGATTAGGAGGAACGATTGCTGGAAATTCTAAGCAATTACAAGCAAACGTTGGGATGGACCTTGGCTGATGTTCGAGGAATAAGCCTAACCATTTGCATGCACAAAATCATCTTGGAGGAATATCATAGGAAGACCATTGAGGGTCAGAGAAGATTGAACCTGAGCATGAAAGAGGTTTTTAAGAAGGAGATTATCAAGTGGCTAGATGCCGGGATAATCTATCCTATTTCTGACAGCTCGTGGGTCAGCCCAGTGCAGTGTGTGCTAAAGAAAGGTGGCATGACCGTGGTTCACAATAGCAACAATAAGTTAATTCCTTCCAGGACTGTTACCTGATAGAGAGTGTCATGGATTATAGGAAGCTGAATAATGCCACCAAGAATGACCATTTTCCATTGCCCTTCATTGATCAGATGTTGGACAGAATGATATGCAAGGCATTTTACTATTTTCTAGATGGTTATTCAGGATATAACCAAATTGCCATAGCTCTAAAAGATCAAGAGAAGACCACGTTCATGTGTCCATATGGGACGTTTGTCTTTAGAAGAATGCCATTCGGATTTTGTAATGCCCCGACAACATTTCAATGTTGCATGATGTCTATTTTTCAACATGATTGAACAAAATTTGGAAGTATTCATGTCTTTTGGGAAGATGGTAATGGCCCCGTGACAAGTGATATCAGAGCGATCCTTTGACTGCCCGATTTCACGCCGAGTGCCTATGAGTGGGGTAGGCAGGGTGGACAACTGTGACAAGGTAGCCCATCACGAGAGCGGAAGCTCGTGACGAGGGTGTCACGAGGTTGAGTGTGGGAGAATGTCACGCCTAAGAAGAGGTGGGGTCATTAATCCCACATCGGAAAGGAAAATGAAGGTCTTGGGATATAAATACGGTGGCACTGCACATCCTATCAGACATGTCTTTTGGGAAGAGGGTAATGGCCTCGTGTCAGTGTTTGGAAAAACATTTGAGGAATGCCTTTGAGTTTGGAGCAAGTCTTAAAGAGATGCATTGAGACAAACCTAGTGTTGAACTAGGAAAAATGCCACTTCATGGTGAAGAGGGCATTTTCTCAGGCACAAGGTAACCAAGAAGGGATTGGAGGTCGACCAAAAAATTGAGGTAATCAAGCAATTGCCACCACCGACAAGTGTAAAAGGTATTAGAAGCTTTTTGGGACATACAAGTTTTTTACCGTCGTTTCATTAAAGATTTTTCTAAAATTTCTAAACCTTTATGTTTGCTTTTGGAACAAAATGCCACTTTTGCATTTGATGATTCTTGTTTAAGAGCATTTCAGGAACTTAAGGAAAAGTTGATTAATGCCCCTATAGTCGTGGCACCGGATTGGAATGAGTCATTCAAGCTCATGTGTGATGGCATCGATTATGCGTTGGAGTAGTATTGGGACAACGGCGTGGCAAAGTTTTTCATACCATCTACTATGCCACCCGAACACTTAATGGAGCTCAGCTAAATTATTCTACAACTGAGAAAGAATTTCTTGTAGTTGTATTCACTTTTGATAAATTCATATCTTATTTAGTTGGTAACAAGGTTGTGGTGTATACAGATCATTCATCACTAAAGTGTCTTTTGGAAAAGAAGGATGCCAAGGCCAGACTAATCCGATGGACGCTTCTACTACAAGAATTTAACCTCGAGATCCGAGTCAAGAAGGGTAGTGAAAACTTAGTAACTGACCACCTATCACGTCTAGAGCATCACCTTGAAGATGGTAAGCAAGCAACCATAAGAGATAAATTTTCAGATGAGTATTTGCTTGCAGTCAATGTCGTGCCATGGTACACTGACATAGCCAACTACCTGGTAAGTAATATTTTGCCTCCAAATTCGGCATACAATGCCAAGAAAAGATTCTTTCGAGAAGTTAGGCAATACTACTGGGAAGAGCCAATATTGTTCAAACAGTGTGCCAACCAAGTGATAAGACAGTGTGTGCCAGAGGATGAGCAACACAACATTTTGCAACTATGCCATGCCACACCGTATGAAGGTCACTTTGCTGGGATAAAGACTGCTGCCAAGGTGCTGCAATCAGGATTCTTTTGGCCGACACTATACAAAGATGCCCATAACTATGCTAAGACATGTGATCGATGCCAGCGGCCATAAAATATATCTGGCAGACACCAATTGCCGCTTCAAAACATCATGCTTGTGGACTTATTTGATGTGTGGGGGATAGACTTCATAGGTCCATTTCCTCCATCATTTGGTAACTTATACATCCCCACGGTTGTTGCTACATTTCAAAATGGGTTGAGGTTGTTTTATTGCCAACGAACGATGTCAAGGCCGTTGCCAAGTTCTTACACAAACATATTTTTACTCGATTTGGTGCCCCCAAAGTGATTATTCATGATAAGGTTACCTGTTTTAAATGAATTCTAATCTTTAAAGCTTTGTGCATATATGAAATTCAGCAAAGGGTTTCCACGACATACCATCCCCAAACAAATAGGCAAGCCGAGATTTCAAATAAGGAGATCAAGAGTATCCTTGAAAAGACTGTAAAACCATCTAGAAATGACTGGTCTTTGAGACTAGATGACTCTTTGTGGGCTTACATGACAACATTTAAAACTTCCTTGGGTACTTTACCATTCAGACTCATTTTTGGAAAAGCATGCCATCTACTGGTGGAAATAGAGCACCGTGTATATTGGGCAATCAAAACGCTTGATATGGCATGGAGAGCTGCTGAAGAAAAAGACTACTAGTCCTAAATGAGTTGGAAGAGTTCAGAACACAAGCTTATGAATATGCCAGACAATTTGAGGTTGGCCAACGTGTTATGTTATTTAAGTCAAGGCTTAAATTATTTCTAGGCAAGCTTAAGTCAAGGTGGTCCTGCCCTTTTGAAGTTGTAAAGCCATATGTCCATGGTGCTGTGGACATTAAAAATTTAAAGTCGGGAGAAATTTTTAAGGTAAATGGTCAACGATTGAAGGACTATTTGGAAGGGACTCTGAGGAATGCCAAAGAGGTTATCCTCACGGCAGAGATTCAGTGATCATCATCAGTGTGTAATTTTTGTACATAGTAGGTTAGATGTTTTTGTTTTTATTAATTTTCATTTCTTTCCTTTTCTTATTAGTTTTAAAATTTTCTTTTTATTTTGATTTTTCTGCATTGAGAGGTTTTCTTTGAGAATGTGCAGATTTAGTGTGCCAGGTATAGTGCTGAGACAGGGACCTAGCAAGAGGCGATGGCAAATTGGGAGAATTCTGTGTGATAGATACAATGCCGGGTTTGGGTTTGGCATGCGGCGATTGGAAATTTGGAAGAAAAAGATTTACCTTAGCTTGGTGAAAAGTCGGCCCATGAGAAAGTGAAAATAGTCTTTGAACCTTTACCCTAGTCGCCCAAATTGGATAAGTTGAAATTTAAATCCAACTTAAACCCTTATCACCTAAATCCTTATCACTTTACTCTTTTAAACCTACCCTATCACTTAAACCCTTATCACATCATCCTTATCACTTCAACCCTTTTCTTTGTTCCCATACACGTAATTACCCATCATTACCCCCTCTTAAATTAGTCACTTTAATATCCCCATTAAAACACTCAACCTTTTTACATTTTAACCTACCCTAACCGTTCAAAGAGTTAAAGACCCTTCACTTTTCTTTTGTCTTTCTTTATCACAAAAGAACACAAAGATTCATTTTCTTCTTCTTTTCCCCCCAAACCGATTAAGTTTTCAACTTGTTTCCATGGCTTCCTCATCCACGCCCTTAAAAATATTTTTCAATGAAGAGATTCACAAAAAGTATGAAGCGAACTTTGCCTCATGAGAAGCAGTTTGAGTTCAAATATGAGCCAACCGTGGGATTTCCACTGGACTTCATGACAGTCGTAAACAAGCACATGTGGGAACTCTTCTACCAATAAAATAGAGAGGTCTTTGGGAATATTGTCCATGAATTTTATGCCCACTTGACCACCAAGGATAAACCTTTCTTGATGATTCGAGGCACATGCGTGCATTTTCATGAGGGTTATATCAATGTCATATTCAAATTAGAGGATGCCGAGGAGGAACATCTGGATGATACCGAGTCAATGACTGTTGCCAAGAGGAAAAAATTACTGGTGGATCTATGCGAACCAGGCACGAAATGGATTGAGTCTGCCAACAAACACCGAACAGTCAAGAACTGGCACTGAAATCTCAACCAAAAGGGGTAGAACCACTTTTTGAAAGCAAATCTGATGCCAACCACACACAACAAAACGGTGTCGGAGGAACGGTTGGCGCTACTGCACTCAATCATTGTTGGTTAAAAAATCAATATCGGTCGGATCATCATCGAGGAGACATATAAATGTGTTGGTAAGCCTAAAGGCAGTTTGTTTTTTCCTTTGTTAATTTCTAACATTTGCATGAGGCATGGTGTGCCTAAGATTGACTTAGACAAAGGCCAAGAAATTAAGGGCACCACAATCACGCCGGCCCTATAGAGGCAAATCACTGCCACCGAGTTAAAGGACAAGGGAAAGAGGAAAGCAAAAGAATCAACGTTAAAGCCTAAAGTGGCGAAGGCAGAGCCTGATGCTCCCATCCCAGCTGATTCTGTGGCATTGCTCTCCCGGATCCACTATCGTTAGGAGATAATTCTCTAGAAATTAGAGAAAGCTGAGGAGTAAAATGTCAAACTGTGGTAGTATCTCATGCCAGGGATGTTCCCATCAGAGAAACCCTTAAAAGATTATCCCAGACTTTTCATCAGCCTTCCCAGATTTTTCTATAGAAATCTTTGCCAGTGATGATGCCATGCCAGTTAGTCCCCGATCAGTTCATACCCTGACACTTAGATGCCACTATCCTAGTTTTGCCAGTTCAAGTTGAAATGTTGAAAACGAAACGCTACCAGAAGAAGAAGAAGAAGAAGAAACGCCACAACACCTCATGCTCTAGCCTCGATGCCACCGCCACTCTGCCGTCGTGTCGAGGCAGTGCAGATTTTCAAGGAAGTTGGAGCTTCCACTGCCGCCTCAAAGCCAAGCATGGAAAGAAGAAAAAGAATGACCTATGATCATGGGACATTTATCAAGAGAAAAACCCACGTCACACGGGAGGAAGTCTCCACATAAACTCCTTTGCATTTCATTGTTTTACATTTCACATGTTCATGCATTTTATTTTTCTGTTATTTGTATATATGTGTTATTTTCATGCATCGAGGACAATGCACATCTTTGGTTTGGGGGTGTGCGTTGCCTCACATTTATGCCAGGCCATGCATTCATGTTTACATTTCTACTGCCATGCCATGTATGCCATATAGATTAGGTTGTAGCCATGCATATCGAACCACTGAAAAAAAGAAAAAGAAAATTTTGCCTTTGTCAAATTTTGAAGTATGCTAATACTTTGTTAGGCAAGTTGAAATTGTTCTAGAATAGTCTGTCCGATGAAGAAATTTAATCTTTAGTTTGCCTATGCCGGCAGAATAGTAATGCCAGGTCTGCTTGGCAATTGATCTCTAGTTTAAGGAATTGAACTTTCACTTACCACGTAGTATGCATCTAGTTCCTAAGCAAACTTAGAAATTTTGAAACTAAGCTTAGAGATAATAAGGCAACAATGTTTTTCCAAGGCAAGAAAAAATGGAACACTCCTCTGCCTCAGAGATAATAGGTAGCATGGGGCTTGGTGGAACTCCTCGTTAATGCTCAGGTCAAAAACTTTAAGGGTATGAGTGTAATGGGTTAGCTTAGTGATGTAGTTTGGACTAACATGGGGATTCATGGTATGATCCGTCTTATTACTCATGCCAAATAGTGCCATGACACGAACCCTAATTTAATGCCAGTTAAAAAACAAAAACCCCTTGGCAGGAATAAAAGAAAATTTTTTAGTTTATGTAGTAAATTTGACTAAGAGAGTAAAAGGATACTTGATGCATATTGCCTACACATCGTGCACTGTTCATGCCCTTGGACTAGAGTTATATTGTTGCACTTAAATTTGCTATCTGCTTGGCATTATTGCATTTGAGATATCGAGGGCGAACTAGAGCCAATTTCGCTTGCCAAAGACGTGTTGGCATTCCGATCAAAATTTTGCTGAGGTAGTATTTTCACCATTTTGCTTTTAGCTTATTTGCATTACTTGAGAACAAGCAATGAGCTAGGTTTGGGAGTGTGTTAACTCATCAAAAGTACTAAATCTTATGCTTATTTCACACTGTCTTTGCTTGCCTTTAAGTGTGTTTAGTTGCATTTCGCCTTAATATTCATGAATTTGCATAAGGAGTTAGGAATTGTGTTATGCTAGTGTAAAGGGTTGCTTTGTTGGCATATTGCAGGCTCAACAGAGAATGACTGTTTTGGCAGAGTAGTGCAGTGCAGAAAGGAAGGAATACCAGAGAGAATGACGAGTTGCTATTGGTAGAGATGGACCAAAAATTGTCGAAGCACCGGTTGGCAGCGAAGAGGAGTTTGATGCCCGGCCAAGTAGCTGTTGGACCTTGATGATGTCAGCCCTAGGATTCAAATATAGGATAAGATGATTACATCCCTTATCCCTTGAGCATTCAAACTTCAATTTTCAAGGTTTATCCTAGGTTATCCTTGCACGCCTATTTAAAGAACTCAAGCAATCACATAATTAACATTCCACCAATCATCAACGATCAGCTTGGAGAGGCTGCACCAAGGAGATGTGGTTTGACCAGCTTGATCGAGAGCCTGGACCTTGAAGGGTTGCATCGACCAACCCCCTTCTAGCCCATTCTCTTTGTCTAGTTATTTTTATTTTTAAATGATAATGTTGTTAGAAAACGATAAAGGTTTTTGGTTTGATACCTTCGCCATGAACTAATTTAATAGTTGGTGAGGGATGTTTACGTTGAACGTTGTTTCTATGTTTTGTTTTTAATAATCAAAGATACCTTGGCATTGTTTCCCCTATATGGCATGTTCCTCTGTTTTCTAAATTCTTTTCCAAGCAACCACTGGTATTGTTTGCTTATTTCACCTTAATATCTTAACAGACTTAGGGGGCAAAAATCCATTTCCAGATACTAAGGCGAGATGCTTCGACGGAAGATATTCAAGTAGATGAAATTACTTCGGGAGTGAGTCTACCCCTCAGGAGTATAGATTGGGACTTAATCAAATTGATTTATGAAAAACTTCAATATAGAGATATAAGGTTTTTTACATGGTTAATTTCGGGCATTGCCATCAACAGAGGCAATGCCAACTTTCAATATGCTCGGCAATAATATCAAGGCAAAAATTATTAAAGGCTGACATGAAAATGTGAAAAATAGGCATCCCTTGCCAACGCCCATCACTCATTTAAACTCTCATTGTGCCAACCTTGTTTTCCTTTTATTTCTTTTCTTTTAAACTGTTTTCAAAACCCACTTTAAATCAACAACACTTTCTCTTGGACAAGTAAACAAGCAAGGAAAACAAACTCTTGGCCAATCCTTGTGGGATCGATAACTAGCTTACTATTGTATTACTTGCAGACAAAAGACTTAGTTTTGACACTATTTTCATACATTCCTAATACACTTTTCCACCCTTTTGTCAAGCACTCACACAGTCGAGCAAGGTTGATTAAGCCAAAGTGTCAAATGTTGGACCAAGAGGTCATTACAGGTATGTCCGTACCGGTACGGGTCTTTAGGGATCGGTACGGGAGGACTTGTCTTGACTCAATCTGGGCAAAATTGCCTAGGCATACCAATACGCCTGGTACCGTATTGGTACGCATAGCTGGATAATAGGCCTAGTTTCAGTACACGGGTTATCGTAACGGTACGCCCTTTGGCTACTAGAATTTTAATTTTCAAAATTGGCATACCCGTACCGATACACTTGAAGACCGTATTAGTACGCCCTTTTTGTTTTACCTGTTGCGATACGATAACTACCTGTACTAGTATGTCAGCTGTTAATTCAGTTAGGATGCTTCTAAATATTGTATTCTTTGCAATTTAGTCCATGTTTCTTAATTGTGCAATTAAATGAGTTTGGATAGTTATTTTAAGTTGAGATTAAACCCGAAGGCATGTAATATGAATAATTGAGGATTGGTAACTTCAATTTCATGAAAGTCCCTACAATTAATGGAAATTATATTTTAGTCCTTGTTGTGCGATTTCGAGCAATTGGATGTCGAATCAACGCCTGATTGGGATGTAACTTTCAACATAACCAGCATGAACACCTTAGGACTTAAATATTCTTTTAGATAAGATAAAAGAAAAAATAGATCGTTTCTAATATAATACTTCTGGGTTTATCTCGGTAAACCCTAATGTAGCTCGCTCGGTTCGGTCTAGTGACTAAACCAGGTCAATAGGGTTACATTTGTTGGTATCAGAGCTAGGTTATGATTGTTAGGAGGTGGGTTATGGTTGTTTGATTGTTTGATAATACATGAATATGTTTTTTGACAAGCACTATGTTTAAATTTGTGAGTTTAAGTTCGAAATATGGAATATTTGGGTATTTAACTTGGGGACACATTGCGTTATTACTACTTGAGTTAAATGATTTTGTTTTTCAACAAGAGTGACTTGGATTCTTGCTGCAAGCTAGCCTAATTGTTTTGTTTTATTACATTATCATGTTTAGACTCATATCTCTACGTATGGGACCGAGAAAAGAGACTAAAGCTCATCTGGGGAGTGTGGTAGATAGACATGATGATGAGTTGCCTCCTCCTCCACCGATTCTTTTTGTTGTTGTTGAGGTAGAGGGCAGTGCACCTCAGTCACCACAAGTACTTGTTTACGGGGACATGACACCGTTAATCCAAGTGATGATGGGAGCTTTCAAGGCGGCCATAGCTGGAGTACATGTACCTGTACCAACGCTTACAACTGTTAACATCGGTTTACCTTTAGAGCATTTACGTAGCTTGGGTGGTACCGAGTTTAGCAGTTTGGCCCCTGAAGTAGCCAAGGAATGGTTTGCTAGCAAGAAAAGGATCCTTGGCTAAATGGGGTATACAGACGTGCGTAAGTTGGGGTACACTGTGTCGTTGCTGCAGGGTGATGCTTATAGTTGGTGGACAACTGTGATCGTGGGCATAGAACCAGTTAAATTGACCTGAGAATTCTTTCATGCTACCATTTGTAAGAAGTATTTGGGTTCTCGATATCAAGACAAAAAGAAGAGAGAGTTTATGGCTTTAGAGCAGAGGAACATGTCTATTTCCGAATATGAGATTTAGTCTATTCAATTGAGCCAATATGCTCATGACTTGGTTCTAGACGAGCGGCAATAATGAGACAAGTTCCGCTATAGTTTGGTCAAAGAGGTGAAGACAAACATTTTGGTAATAGATTATATGGAGTTTGATGTCCTGGTTTTCTGAGCCAATGACATAGAATAAAATTTAGGGTTGTTTACCCGTTTTAAGAGTTCTTCTGAGGGAAAAATGAGTGTTGAGTCATATGTTGGGAGAGAAAGATACAAGAGGCACAGAAATAGAAAGTACCGTTCAAATCAGAGACGCAGAGGAAATGGTGTTGGACGTGGATATCAGGGTCAGAGTACCTATGCTAGAGTTCTCGAGTATAGGATTTGTGGCAGGAAACATTCGGGAGAGTGATGGGGTGCTATTGGCACACATTGTGATCGTAGGATCATCTTAGGCGAGACTATCCACAGTTAGCCAGAGAGGGATAAGCTCCTGCACCTGTAGCTGTACAGTAGAGAGTTCGTAGGCATGACCGTGGATATTTCCAGCATAGAGATGAAGGATAAAGGGTTGTGGCACATATCGTAACGGTTCAGCTAGAGGAAGATGGGTCGGTAAGGGTCTTTACTCACCGTGTAGGGAGGAATGACACTGACGTGATTGCAGGTACCTTTACCTTGTAGTCTATACCTTTTTATCTTTGATTGATTTCGGTTCTACGTATTTCTACATTCTGCACGAACATGCTTGCTTGCTTAACATACCTATAGAGTTGTTAGATGTTGGTATGTGGGTAACCAGTTCTTTTGGTGAAACAGTTGCAGCTAGGAGGTTGTATAGCAATTGTCCCTTAGAGGTTCAAGGGCACGTGTTTACTGCTGACCTGATGGAGTTTTCGTTTCACGATTTTGATGTGATTTTGGGGATGGATTGGTTGTCTCAACATAGAGCTGTAGTTGATTGTGAGACTAAGTAAGTTTCGCTGAAACTGGAAGAGAATGACGAGGTGGTGGTTATGGGCGAGAATGTCAAGTTCTTGTCAAATATGGTTTCAATTTTGGAAGTACGGAAGTTGCTAGAATGTTGGGGTCAAGCATACCTAGCCTATGCTATGAACCCTAATATGAAAGAAGTGCATGCCAAGGATATTCGCGCAGTTTGCGATTTTCCAAGAGTGTTTCCAAAAGAATTGCATAGTTTGTCGCTGGACAGGGAGGTAGAATTTTGTATTGAGACGTATGCGGATATAGCTCCGATGTCGATTGCACCATATCGTATGACACCTAAAGAGTGAAGGAGCTGAAGACACAGTTGCAAGATTTGCTAGATTGAGGTTTCATTCGGCCAAGTGTGTCACCATAGGGAGCACCGGTGTTGTTTGTGGAAAAGAAAGATGGCACAATGAAAATGTGCATTGATTATCAACAACTAAACAAGTTGACGCTTAAGAACAAGTATCCTTTTGCCGAGGATTGATGATTTGTTTGATCAGTTTTGGGGTGCTACTGTGTTTTCCAAGATTGACTTGAGGTCTAGGTATTACCAGTTGAAAGTGAAGGATAAAGACATGTCGAAGACAGCTTTTCGCACGCGTTATGGGCACTATGAGTTCTTAGTGATGCCATTTGGTTTGACCAATGCACCGACAGCATTCATGGATATGATGAATCAAGTGTTTCATGAGTTATTAGATCAATTTCTGGTGGTGTTCATCGATGATATTCTTGTGTACTCTCGTGCTGAGGAAGATCACAATCGATATCTATAGATTGTGTTGTGAGTTTTGTTGGACAACAAGCTTTATGCCAAGCTGTTGTTTTGGACCAAGCAGGTGGTTTTCCTTGGTCATGTTGTTTTGGCCGAGGGTATTCGCGTGGATCAGCAGAAAATTAAAGTTGTTGTGAATTTGAAACAACCGAAGTCGGTATCAAAAGTTCATAGTTTCCTGGGGTTAGCAGGATATTACCGACACTTTGTGGATGTTTTTTTAGGATTACTGCTCCTTTAACGAAGTTGTTGCAAAAAGATGTGATCTTTGAGTGGACAGAGAGTAGGCAACAAGCTTTTGATTAGTTGAAGGAAGCTTTGACGCAAGCTCTAATCTTGATTCAACATGAGTCAGGGAAGGAGTTTGTTGTCTATAGTGATGCATCTTATGTGGGTCTGGGGTGTGTGTTAATGCAGAAAGGAAAGGTTGTGGCTTATGCATCTAGACAGTTGAATGTGCACGAGTACAACTATCCTATGCACGGCATTGAGATGGCTACAGTTTGTGTTAAAGATTTGACGACGTTATCTTTATGGTGAGAAGTGTATTGTATACATGGATCACAAGAGCTTGAAACATTTAATGTCACAGAAGGAGTTGAATTTTAGACAACGAAGATAGTTGGAGTTGAATTTTAGACAACGAAGATAGTTGGAGTTGAATTTTAGAAAGGTTGCGGTTGAGTTGAGGGCAATGTTTGCTCGGTTGAGTATAACGCGTGATGGTGGTTTATTGGCTGAATTACAAGTGAAGCCGTCGCTATTGTAATTGATCGAGGAGAAGCAATCGTATGATGACTCTTTGGTATCGCATGTTATGGATATTTTGGATGTCAATCAGACGAATTTTTGCTTTAGTAAAGAAGGTGCTTTGTGTTTCAAAAGTCAAGTGGTGGTGCTGAAGGATGAAGAGTTGAGGCACACTATCTTGGCTGAGGCACATTGGAGTCCATTTGCTATGCATCTGAGGAGTACGAAGATGTATCAGGACTTGAAGAAAAAGTATTTCTGGGTTGGCTTGAAAAAGAATGTCGCAAATTTTGTTGCTCGTTGTATGGTTTGTCAATGTGTTAAGGCGGAGCATCAGTTTCCTTCGGGGTTGTTGCAACCGTTAATGATTCCGAAATAGAAGTAGGAGAGAATTACCATGGATTTTGTGTCTGGTTTGCCTTTGACGCCAACAAAAAAGAATTTTTTGTGGGTGATTGTGGCAGGTTTACGAAGTGTGCACATTTTCTATCTGTGCATACGATGTATACTTTGGACAAGTTGGTAGAGTTGTATATTGCTGAGATTGCGAGGTTGCACGGAGTGCCAAAATCTATTGTATCAGATAGAGATCCATAATTTACCATGAGGTTTTGGGAGTGTTTCATAGAGCTTTGGGTGCACGGTTGAACTTCAATACTTTGTATCATCCTCAAACGGGTGGTCAGTCTGAATCCAAGTGTTGGAGGATATGTTGCGGTGTTGCATCATTGATTTCCAAGGATCTTGGGAGAAGCAGTTACCGTTGGTGGAGTTTACCTATTACAACAGTTATCAAGCTAGTATCCAGATGGCACCGTACGAGGCTTTGTATGGTAGAAGGTGTCGTATGCCACTTTGTTGGGCCTTATGAGGTGTTGGAGCGTGTTGGTCCATATGCTTATAGGTTGAGGTTGCCGGCAGAGTTAGAAAAGATACATGATGTTTTTCATGTATCGATGCTTCATAGGTATAGATCGGATCTTTCGCATGTAATGCCTGTTGAAGAGATTGAGCTGAATCTAGATTTAACATATGATGAGTAGCCGGTGAGAATTCTGGATTCAAGCAGCAAAGTTCTTCGCAGAAATACCGTAGTGTTGGTAAAGGTGTTGTAGAGGCATCATGGTGTTGAGAAAGCCACCTAGGAAAGCAAGGAGGACATGTTGAAGTAGTTTCCTCATCTTTTTCCACCAGGTAAACTTTGAGGATGAAATTTCTTAGGAGGGGGGGAGTTGTAACGCCCTAAAATTGGGCCTAGATGTTAATCGGATTGGGCATATGGTTTGGGAGAACTGGTTTAGGCAATTCGAGTTAGTTTCAAGAATTAAATTGAAATAAATTGATTTTGGCTTAAATAAAATATGGAAAATGCTAGAAATACTTAATTAATATTTTAATTATTTTGGTAAATTCAATTTGAAGTAATTAAATCTGATTTTGGAACATTTTGGTCTAGTGACTAAAATGAAAAGTTTTCAAAACTATTTTTGGTGACTAAATTGTAAAAGGGTCAAAATTTACAATCTTTAAGGAGCTATTTGACCAATCTTTTTCATCAGAATTTTCCCTCAATTTAGGATATTTTAAAAGTGTTTTTAATTTGTTTATTATTAAAATAAAATAGGATTTAATAAAAGGATTTTTAGATTTGCAAAATCACTTTCTTACGTAACTCCTTTTATTCCAACTTTTTTTCTCTTAACTTTCTCAGCAGCCAAACTAAGATTTTCACTCTAAAATTCTCAGGAATCAATTCCTATTGATTTCCTTTTTTTCCTAATTGATTTCTTCGATTCCTATTGCAAAATCTACTTGGATTTCAACCAAGCTTTGCCATTAAGGGATAAATCAGCAATTAGAGGTGATTTTCATTTCTCTCCTCTAAGTAAAGGTTCTTTAATGAAATTCCCAAGTTCTTGATCCTTTGTTATTGATTTATGTTATGGAATTATGGTTTAAACATGGTTTTGATGATTAAATTAAAATTTTAAGTGGAAAGTTTGATATACATTGTTTTGGATCTGTTGTGGATTGATTCTAATGAGTTTAGATCTATTATAAGTTGTATTTTAATGTTGAAAGAAGTGATTAATCAATGGAATCCTGAAACTATATGAATTGTTAGTGTTCTAGGTTGTTTATAGTTAGATTTTGGTGTGATCTTGTTACTGTAGAGGTGTTGGAGTTATAAGGACATGATTAAGATTTTTTTTGGATGTTAATTGATGTTGTTGAGGTGTTAGAATCAAAAGGTTTTGGCTGGGCTTTGGTTAGATGAGGTTTGGTGATGATTTTGGTTGTTCTAGAGAGGTTTTTGATGGGTTATTGAGAGGCAAAGTTGTGTTTGTTGGTTGCTGGAAGTTTTAGATGCATAGATGTGTTTTAATCCTCTGTTTTTGATTGGGTAAAGCACGTGAATTGAATCATTTATCTTTTAAAGAAGGCGCGGAAGCTTCGAAAGCTTGATTCGCGCATCGGCAAGCTAGCTTTGGATTGTTGGTGAGTGGAAACTTGTTTTACTGCTATAAAAAGGGTTTGAAAGAAGTTATGAGAGTTTAGAATAAGTTTGAAACACTTATCTAAGCTCGGAAGTAAGTATTGGTTGAGCTCTTTCTCGATTTCGGTTTTGCAAAATGAAATCTCATGCACATGTTTATAATTTTGATTACTCACTGTATTATGCATGTTTTAGAGCTAAAAGATGATGCTAATGTTCATATGTAATGATTATTGAGAATGAAACTTGTTTTCTGAAAGTATTTTTGAGAATACTAAAATGCATGGTTTAATGTGTTGAAACCGGATTGATTTGATGCATAAGTAAAACAGTGAGGTAATGTTGTTTTATTGAATGTATTGGCAAATGGTTGAGTTTCAAATGTTATCGGATATAGTTAGCTAGCCATAGGGTTTAAAGTGCACTATAATAAGTCATCTCATGTGTGTCGAGGTAGGTAAATGTTCTGTTAGCTCCACCATGAGAAACGTAGTGGTCGAGGTGGGTAAATGTTTCGTTTTCTCCCGCTGGTGGATTTATACATCAAAATATTGATCCAAAGTGTCATATGTTGGACCAAGAGGTCATTACAAGTCTGTCTATACTGGTATGGGTCCTTAGGGATCGGTACGCGAGGACCTGTCTCGGCTCAATCTGGGAAAAATTGCCTAGGCATACCGATAAGCCTGGTAACCGTATCAGTATGGATAACTAGATAATAGGCATGGTTTCAGTACACAGGTTATCGTACCAGTACGCCCTTTGGCTACTATAATTTTAATTTTCAAAATTGGCATACCCGTACCGATACGCTTGAGGACCGTATCAGTACGCCCTTTTTTTACCCGTTGTGATACGATAACTACCTGTACCATTACGCCAGTCATTAATTCAGTTAAGATGCTTATGAATGTTGTATTCTTTGCAATTTAGTCCATGTTTCTTAATTGTGCAATTAAATGAGTTTAAAAGGTTATTTTAAGTTGATATTAGACCTGAAGGCATGTAATATGACTAATTGAGGACTGGTAACTTCAATTTCATGAAAGTCCCTACAATTAATGGAAATTATGTTTTAGTCTCTATTATGCAATTTCGAGCAATTGGATGTTGAATCAACTCCCGATTGGGATGTAATTTTCACTATAACCAGCATGAACACCTTAGGACTTAAATATGCGTTTAGATAATATAAAAGAAAAATTATACCGTTTTTAATGTAATACTTCTGGGTTTGTCTCGACAAACCCTAATATAGGTCTCTCGATTCGTTCTAGCAACTAGACCGAGTCAAAGGGGTTACACCCTTTTCCCTATTCCCATCCTTTTTAAAATTCAAACCTATTTCCACAAACATAGTGGGTCCAACTAAAATTCTTAACTTGGATAAAGCCTATGCCAATTTTTTCAATTAGGCTCCCAACATAAAGACCTACTACCCGGGTTCAAGACCCGATTTGCTAACCCAGATTTTAGGTAGTTATATCTATTCAGTAGATGGAGGTGATCCACTCTGTTTTGGACACTTTTTGTATGGCATCTGAACATAAGGTTAGTGTCTCTAAGACGCAGATGTTCTTTTCTTGCAATACTTGTCTGAATATTCGAAGTGAAATCGTTAATAGGTTTGGCTATGTGGAAGTTCAGGACCTTGGAAAATATCTCGAGATTCCGTTGTTACACCATTGCATAACTAAAGCTACATATGGCTACTTATTGGACAAGGTTCATAATCACCTTTCAATGTGGCCAGCGCAACCCTTATCCTTAGCTGGTAGAATTACTCTAGCTAATTCTGTATTGCAAGCCATTCCAAGTTACACCATGCAAGTTGCGTGGCTTCCTAAAGGTCTCTACAAAGAAATTGAAAAACCGATCCATTGATTTATTTGGGGTAGTTTAGAAGAGCACCAAGGAATTAGTCTTGTCCGATGGAAAGATATGCAAGCGCCAATAGAATGTAGGGGCCATGGATTCTATGATTTGGAGAAATTCAATATCGCTTTCTTAATGAAATTGGGGTACCAGTTGATACAGGATGGTCATAAGCTTTGGGTGCAAATATTGAGAGCCAAATATAGGTGGGAAGGAGTCCTACCTCTTAGCTTGCATAGTTGCAGGTGTTTACATCTATGGTAGGGCCATCAGCCGAGTTTGGGACAAGGTTTGTAATGGAGTGTGTTGGCAGGTACATGATGGATGTTTAATTGATTTCTGGCATGATGAATGGCTTACAAATGTTGGTCCTTTGATTCATAAGGTGCAGTTCGATTTGTATCCTCTCCTTAGACTGGTGGTTTCTTTTATCTCCAATGATGCAGTATGGGATGTCGATCTTTTGCGACAAGTGCTTCCAGAGGAGTATGTGCATCGAATTCTGACTGTCACGCCACCTATGAATTACCTAGGGCTGGATAGAGTAGGATGGCATGGCAACTCTAAGTCTATTTTTACAGTTAAATCAGCATATGAGATGCTTGTAGTGGATTCAGAATTGAATCGTGATAGTTCTTGGAAAGCTGTACAGAAGCTTTTGATTCCTCAATGAATTCACTCATTCTTGTGGTTGGCTGTTAGAATTAGAAGAGATATAAAAGTGTTGAACACACTGAACATAGGGAAAAAGAGGCAGTACTCTCCATTAGCTTTATTGATTAATTGTTGTAATATCCTCAAATGAGGACTGGCGTATATATATACAACCTAAGAGGTTAATAGAGTCATTTATCATAACGGCCTTCTAACAAATTACTTAACCATTATTCAATTGATTTTAACAACCACGTCACAGAATAAGTACGTTCATTATCTAAACGATACTCTAATATCCCCCTTGCTGTGACAACCTTCAGGACCTTTGAAACTTCAATCTTTAACAACTTCAACATCTCTATTATTCCTCTTGCTATGACAACCTTCAAGACCATCGACCTAAAGAAAACCAAAAGAACACATACAGCAATTAAGAAAACCTACTTAATTGATACAACAGAAAGTTTGAGACGATGTCTTTCAAACGCTGGAGCTGAAAGTGGTTTGGTCATAACATCAGCTACTTAATCATATGCTATAACCTCATTCACTTGCAATTTTCCTCTAGCTACCTGTTCTCGAACAAAAAACAAGTCAAGCTCCACATGCTTAACTTAGAATGCATCACAGATTAGCAGAAACAACTATTGCACTAGAGTTTTCACAACACAACACAGGGGTATCTTCAACCTTAACATTGAGTTCCTAGAGAAGAGAGCGAATCCATATTATCTCAGCCGTAGCACAAGCAACACTCCTATACTCAGCTTCAACAGTAGATCTGGCTACTACTTGCTGTATTCGAGAGCCTCATGATACATGATTACCACCAAAATACACACAAAACCCTGTTATAGACTTGCTTTGTAACACCCCCTTCCCGTATCCGTACACCGAACACGAGTCAGAAATATCACAGTAATGCAAAATTCATCTTACATTAAAAATCGGGACTAATTAAAAATTTTAATTAACTATTAAGTACTAATATCATTATATCAAAAATTCTATCATAATACGTAAAAAATTATACTTATAACATATCATTTAATATACGCAATAAAACCATTACAAGGCAGGCCGGTTTAGACGTTTAACAAAATAAACAGATTATTTTAGTACATGCCACTATTCACACAAAATAAGAAAGTCGTAGATACCGAAATAACCTATCGATACACTATCTCCTCCAACATAGATGTTGATGCAAAAGCTCCGCTACTACCACCAAAATTCTTGTACCGAGATAAACAATTCATTTTTTCCATAAAATAATTACTGGGGAAATTACCATATTGGTCCCTAAACTTTTCCCAACTTTTCACTTTTGCCACCAAACTTTAAAATTTTATGTTTTAGTCACTGAACTAAAACCACTAACTTTTGATTCTTTGAATTTTAGTCACTAAGCAAATTTTGGGGTATTACAATTCTCCCCCTAAAAAAATTCATCCTCAAATTTTCAAAATGTACCTGCAATAATATTTGGTTCTTCTCTATCTTATCTATAATCATAT
This sequence comes from Hibiscus mutabilis, assembly GCA_019671005.1. Lineage (NCBI taxonomy): Eukaryota > Viridiplantae > Streptophyta > Magnoliopsida > Malvales > Malvaceae > Hibiscus > Hibiscus mutabilis. The sequence goes on along the minus strand of CM033728.1, from coordinate 19,287,536 downwards.
GTCCGAATATGATAAACTCTGGCTAGAGCTCGATCATCTCAACCTCTAACAGCTTCGGTTTCCTTTTTAGAACCCCTTCTGGAAGATCCTGCAAATCCTCAGCTTCTGCCTATTTGCAGTCCAACAGATCTTTCTGTCTGAACTGATCTATCTTTTGGAATTGGGTAGTCCCGTATATAATGTCCAGTGTCACCACAACGATAACAAGCTCCTGTGACCATCCAACATTCTCCTCGATAAATTTGATTACAATGCTTACATCGAGGAAGTTCTTGTTTATTTCCAAAATTCTTTACTGATGTCGAAGTATTATTAAACTTTTCAGCTTGTCTTGCTTGTCTTTGGGTGCTGAAAATTCAGATCTTTCCTGTTGTAAATATCATTTACCTCGCTTTAATGATCGCAAAGAAAAAGATGTCTCAGCACTCCTTTTCTGGTTCTGTGATTCTTTTTCAACTTTTTTCTCGGACAATCTCCATTGCTTTAGCTCTATTGACAGCTTCTTGAAAGTCCCTGGGAATAATAGCCACCAGCACCTTTGATATCTGGCATCTAAACCACTTATGAAGCTATCAGTGATAGCTCTCTCATCCGATAAAAATTCAGAGGTAAACCTACTTAGTCTATTAAACTCGCATTCATATTCATACACCGAGTGATCTCCTTGCTTAAGGTCCAGAAACCGCTGCCTCATTTCCCGAATGAAGGCATTTCCAATATATTTCCTCTCAAACTCACGGAGGAAAAACTGCAAGTTCACCTCTTCATGAACACGAGCAGTTACATTGTTCCACCATATTAGTGCTTGCTCTCTCAACAAACAGACAACTCCTTCCAGCTTTCCTCGATCATCACACCCAAACCAAGACAATATTGTCTGTATGTCATTTAACCAGAGATCTGCCGACATAGGATCCCCATCAACATTGCCTTTAAAATCAGAAGCCTGCAACTTCTTTAACTCCTTCGAAACAAAAATCCGAGGAGGTCTATTTATTATTGCATCCAAAGCTTGTAAAAATGTACCCCGATCTTGCACCGGTATTTCTTGTACAGGTGCACCTGTTCCCTGTCGTACATGTTGTTGTACTTCTTCACCAACTTCTAGAGCATTCTCAGGCCCCAGTTGCTGAGTAACATTTCGGGATCCTACTTCCTCTGACATCTGTACTCATAACATTCACTTAAACTAATAAGCAATTGCATCAATCAAACATGTATCGGTTCTGAGTAAATACGACATCCTAGTGGCATATACTCTTTTAAACACTTTCTTTGAGTTCAAATTACTCCAGAACCTGCTAAACTTGTAGCTCTAATACCAATAAATGTAACACCCCGTTCTCGTATCCGTACACCGAACACGAGTCAGAAATGTCACAGTAATGCAAAATTTATCTTACATTAAAAATCAGGACTAATTAAAAATTTTAATTAACTATTAAGTACTAATATCATTATATCAATAATTCTATCATAATACGTAAAAAATTATACTTACAACATTTCATTTAATATATGCGACAAAACCATTACAAGGCAGGCCAGTTTAAACGTTTAACAAAATAAACAGATTATTTTAGTACATGCCTCTATTCACACAAAGTAAGGAAGTCGTAGATACCGAAATAACCTGTCGATACACTATATCCTCCAACAGAGATGGTGATGCAAAAGCTCCGCTACTACCACCAAAATTCTTATATCGGGATAAACTATTCATTTTGCCATAAAAATAATTGTTGGGAAAATTACCATGTTGGTCCCTAAACTTTTCCCAACTTTTCATGTTCGCCACCAAAATTTAAAATTTTACGTTTTTTCTCATTGAACTAAATCCAGTAAATTTTGATTCTTTGAATCTTAGTCACTAAGCAAATTTTGGGGTATTACAATTCTCCCCCTAAAAAAATCATCCTCAAATTTTCAAAATGTACCTGTAATAATATATGGTTCTTCTCTATCTTCTCTATCGTCATATGTCTGAATATGATAAACTCTGGCTAGAGCTCGATCATCTCGACCTCCAGCAGCTCGGTTTCCTTTTTAAAACCCCTTCTGGAAGATCCTGTAGATTCTCGGCTTCTGCCTCTTTGCAGTCCAACAGATCTTTCTGTCTGAACTGATCTATCTTTTTTAATTAGGCAGTCCCATATATAATTTCAAGTATCACCACAACGATAACAAGCTCCTGTGACCATCCAACATTGTCCTCGATGAATTCGATTACAATGCTTACATCGAGGAAGTTCTTGTTTATTTCCAAAATTCTTTACTGATGTCGAAGTATTATTAAACCTTTCAGCTTGTCTTGCTTGTCTCTGGGGTGCTGAAAATTCAGATCTTTCCTATTGTGAATATCCTTTACCTCGCTTTAATGATCGGGAAGCAAAATATGTCTCAACACTCCTTTTCTGGTTCTGTGATTCTTTTTCAACTTTTTCTCGGACAATCTCTATTGCTTTAGCTCTATTGACCGCTTCTTGAAAGTCCCTGGAATAATAGCCACCAGCACCTCAGAGTTTGTTGTAGCATTACTTTTCAAACGTCATAAATCCGTAAATCATAGTCCATAATTCCGTAAATCATAGTTCAGTAAATCCAATGTTTCGTAAATCAAATATTTTATAAATCAAAATTAAAACACATTCTAAAATCGTATGCATATGATGTCAACTATACAAACCATAATGCAAATCATAATCAAACAAGGTGTAAAACCATATAAAAATTATTTATTTATAGCACGGGAAGAAAACACACCTTAGCCGAAGCAAACTCAACCTACGGAATGACGAGTCTCTCATAATCAAAAGTACGGGGTCCAGCTGTATTGGTACCTATGAGAATAATCCTACGATAACACTATTACTATTATCACTATGATCAAAGAATTATTCCTAAGTACTAATCTAACGAAATTTAATGAATACTTATCTGATTCGATTGATCTTCAAATCAACCGAAGACATAGTTGAATTGAGTAGTGCCAGAGATTCAGCGGGGTTTGATCGAATTAAATAAATAATAAAAGAAAAGGGAGATGCGATTCGAACATAAATCGAGAGAGGGGGAGGGGAATGTGCGGCTGCAGGCTTGGAAAAAAAAGAGACTGACGCAGGGTGAAACCAAACCTATATATATATTTTTGGATAATTTACAAGGTAAGTTCTTGTTCTTTTCTAGGGTTTACAAAGTTGGTACCTAATATTAATTCTTTATAAAAAAGACACTAAATTTATTTAAAATTTAATTAATTCCCAAATTTCCTAATTAGGGTTTTATTTTTAAATTTGCAATATCTAGGGTTCTAATTTAGGGATTTTCAAAATTAGGGTTTTTAATTTGGGGCAAAAATTCAGGGTGTTACACTAGCTATCCTTGCATCCATAGACCTTGACAGCTCTTTAATCTCCTCGATTGATCTATCAGGTCTAATCATGAAAGATTGAAACGTTTCCTCCAGGGAATTTGAATTCTCTTGACGAGGACTATATTGCCATAGCATATCTACTGCAGCAGCAAAACTATTATGGTAAAAAATCATCATTTTGATCATACCATGAAGGATTTTGCTGATGATTCTAACTACGGTCCTCCATGCGGCCATATGCAACAGGATTATATGGGAAATTTCCAAACAAATGATGTTCTCCACAATAAGCACAAGAAATTGCGATGTCATGAACTCGTTGGGCAGCTATCAGCGATTGCATAGATGCGATCAGGTTGGTCAATTCTGCAAGTTATGTCGAGATTGATGTGGAAGCATCCTTGTTGATCAAATCATGTACTTGTCTTTCTTGGAAAGCTCTAGTGGGTTGGTATTGGTAGTCATTGATGGATGTAAGATACTCTCCAAAATGTTGATTTATATCTTCCCATATCAACTCTTGAATAGATTGATGCTTATTTCCTCCCATGTTGATGTTCCTTCACTTGATAACACACATAATTTAATTTTTTTTTGAAACAAAACAAACAAAAATAAATGTTAGTAAAAATAATAAGAAAATTGCAATAACAAAAACAGCTAACACCAATTGTCAATCCCCTGCAATGGTGCCAAAAACTTGTTGCGTGTTTTGAGTGCTATGCAAATGGTGCAAGTGAACACGTCACAAGTAATAAATGATAAGTATCGAGTATCGTCTCCTCGGGGATTGGTTTGGGCCACTTTGCTTAAGTCACTGCAAATATTTAAAGAATTAAATAGTAAGGTGAATTGAGCTAAAGTAAAATAAATCTAAAGAATTGAAATAATGGAAAAAGGAAACCGAATTGATAGAGTAGGCCGGGTTATCGAGAGTATTGGTGTGATTGTCGAAAGAGTTGCCTTGGCTTGTAGTTGCGATGGAAAATAATTGCTAAGGCAAGTAGTTTGCTAGAAGTAGGACTTTTCGTGACCAGTGAAATGTCGTGGCAAGTGGTTTAGTTGAAAGATGACTCTTATTGGCAAGCGGTTGCCCTGGCAAGTTAATTGACATGGCAAGTCAATGCAGAGTAATTGTTGTAGCAACTGGGCTGCAAATTATTGCTTCTTCAATGTTCAGCGGAGTGTTCTTCAATGCCTTTGAATTATCCCTAACTGAATAACTAATGATTGTGCATGCCTTGGTGATACATCCATGCGTTAACCTTGGGTGGACAACATCGATCTTCACTCCTTTTAGTTGCTGAAATCCTTTCTTTATCCCAAAGGCGGATTAGTTCCCACCAACGGTTGTTTAAATGAAAACCGTATCCAATTTGTTTCGTGAATCTAGCTCTCCCGAGCCTAGATAAATAGATGCGTCAAGATTCTTTCCCAAGCTCACTTGAAACAATAATAAAAACCAAGAATGGATAAACAATGAATTTATATTGAAACTAAAAACCAAGAACAAGAACAATTCGTCTCTCAACACCAAAAACCCAATAATCCCAAGCCAAATAAATTTATTTCATGGCTGGGTAAAGAAGAAATAACAAGGAAAATAAACCAGACATGGTGGGATTACAAACAAAAATGGAGAAGAGCTCATTTGTGCGTGAATCCCCTCTTGTGCAATTTCCCTCTCCTATCCGACTCCTCTTTTGTGTTATTGATGCAATCTCTTTAAATAGATGAAGAAGAAGAGTTTGAATGCGTGTAAAAACTGTGGGGGAATTGATCTCTAACCAACTCAGCATTTGAATTCAAATCTGGAGAATTATCCCATGTGATAATGTTAAGAATAAAATATAATTCTTGGGAAAAGAAAGGTAAATTCTATTTAATTGTAAAATAGAATAATTATCCCCTTTTAACTCTCTTTATCTTCTATATTTATCTGTAGTAAACTCCCATTTAAATCGAGTCTTTATCCATTGCATTTGAATTTGAATTGGGGGTTGGAAATCCTAACCACTTTGATCCCTTCAACGCCATGACAGACTTCGGCAATTGGCTCGACAATTCGTCATGTACACGAACAAGCAAAAGAGCAGCATTTTTCTACAAAAAGTAATAAAATGCATGGCCAAGCACATTGAACTAGGAAACTACGAACTTATGCATGAATGACTACAAACGCAAGAAAAACGAGCTTAAGTCTAACAATAATGTGAGTAAAAAGGGTAGGAAAAACAGTACTTTTACACACTTAGCAATTATCCACAATTAGCTTTTTCTCAAAAGAAAACAAACTTTCATCAAAAACATGTCTGGAAATAACTAATTTCCCTGTATTATCCAAGCACTTATATCCATTATGTGAAGAACTATAACCTAGAAAAGTGCACTCATTGGTTTAAAAATCCAACTTATGTCTATTAAAAGGCCTCGTGTAAGGACAACATGTACAACCAAAAACTTTCATAAAGTTGTAATCTGGTACCTGCTTATAAAGCCTCTCATATGGTGAACTTCCTTGCAAGACCTATGTGGGTAGCCTATTGATTAAATATACCGTAGTAAAAAAAGCATAACTCTAATACTTCAAGGGTAAATGAGCTTGTGCCAGCAATGAGAGGCTCATCTCAACTATATGGTGATGCTTCCTCTCAGCCTTTCCATTTTGCTCAGAGGTGTGAGGACAAGAATCTCGATGTTGCACCCCATTTGTCACCATCCAGTTTGTCAAAGACTTATATTTAGTGCCACCATCTGTCTGAAGAGCCTTGATTTTACAACCAAACTGTACTTCTATTAGTTTAAAGAAATTAACAAAGTATTGAGCAACTTCACTTTTCCTTTTTTATTAAGTAGAGCCAAGTATGGCAAGTATACACATCTATGAATGACACATAGTAGACATAACCATCTGAAACAACAGGAGCTGGTCCCCAAAGATCAGAAACAACTAATGCAAAAGGTTCTTTATACTCAGCAAAAGACTTAGAAAAAGGGAGCTTATGAGCTTTCCCTTGTAAACATGTTTGATAAACATGTGACATATTATTCTCAGCTAAGCATACATCACAGAACTACAAAACAGTCTTCATAACACCCTTAGAGGGATGTCCAAGACGTCTATGCCACCAACTAAAAAGATCTTGTGACTTAAGAACACTATAAAGCTCAGCACTTGAGTAATTTGCAACACACGAACGTTTCACAATAGGAGGTAACATTTAGTACAGGCCTTCAGGAGAGAGCCTCCCTTCCAGTAACATTTTTCGAGTCTGAGATGTAATACCTCAATATTTTGTTAGTGACCAAAAAGAAAAGAATTAAAAGTTGATGGTTTTATTTAAGTGACTAAAACATAAATTTTGAAGTTTGGTGACTAAAATGAAAACTTGAGAAAAGTTTAGGGACAACATAGAAATTTTCCCATATATTATCTTATACTCTAAATATGAAAAGTTTATCCCGATATAAGAATTTTGGTGGGAATCAAATTTTGGTACGAGATTTGTGTGAAAAGATATAAAAAATGATAAGTTTCGGTATTTAATTCGAATGATCAATTGAATTTAGAATATTATGGAAATTTTATGGAAGTTTTAGGAAGACATTGTGGTTCTGAATCATTTTTTATTGATTTAGATTCAATTGAATGTAGTACTTTGTGTAGTGCTTGAATGGCATTTTCGAAGATATGTTATTTCATTAAGGGCAAAATGGTCATTTTGTATACATTTTATAAAAATCTACACTTATGGAAAAGTAAGAAGCACATGTGTAAACATATTATTGGTTATAAATCAAGGGGTAAAATAGTCATTTTACTATTAAGGAGATTTTTTAAAAAATAATTATATAATGTCATTTGGCATGGAAATAGAGAAAGAAAAGTGTAGAAAATTTTCTCATCTTTCTCCTCCATTGTCGTGAGTTCCTAAGGTAGGTAAGGAAAATTTTCATTCCAATTTTTAGGCTTGATTTAGTTGATTTTAGAAGTAAGACATGAAATAAAGATTTGTTCTCCATGGAATTCTCTTTCATTTGGTATAAGTTTTGCATGGTTTCCATGTTTCTAAGTTGATATTAATGTTTAGGATGGATGAAGGACATGTTGGAATTTCATGTTTTAATGTTTATTCAAGTTGGAAATGAGGTTGTGGTGTTGTTTTATGCTTAAAGTGATGAAAATTCCATGGAATATGGCTTAGGGACCATTCGGCTAATTGAAGAAAATTAGGGGAAATATTGTAAAAAATTATTTTAGTGATGGATATGAGTCGAATGATATTTTTTATGCTTAATTATGTCATTTGGTTGATGAAAACATTCATTAAGGACTATATTGCAATTCGGCTAATGTAGGGGACTTATATGGAAATTATGAAAAAGTGAAGGTTTAAATGAAATCTCGATGTATTGTTGTTTTGAATTGGCATTTGAAGAATTTTTATGAATTTCCTATAGTAATTGCCGAATTGATCAATGTATACTAATGTATACATTCGATTCTTTTTAATTTATGATCAATGTAAATGTAGAGTTCGAAGAAGGTCAGGATTGATTAGAGCAAAAAGGAGAAGTCAAGGATCAAGGTTTACGTGACACTCTGTTAATTCGTGAAATTTAGTACTAGGCAACAAGGTGGGTGCATTTATATGTTTTAAAAGTATTTAAGAAGACTTGCGATAAGTTGACCTATACGATTTTACCGAATTGGTAATATTGACTTTTATATGAAATATAATATTTTTACAGGTAAAAAGAAATTGTTTTGTACATGATAGGGTATGAACCGCCTTATTATGTTTTGTTTATGATAATCTTATTATCATATATCGATGATATGTTACATAATTATTTATGGCATAATGGAGTATGAAATGCTCCATTATTTTGATTTATCGATGATGAGTTATTTACCATCTATAGAATGATATATTGCAAAGGTAATGATATTGTTTTATTACCCAAGATTACCATGAGAATTACAGTATAATGGCATGCCATAAGAGACTAGCAGTCTGGGACTGCATTGTAGCTACACTTGCCACATAGTGGGTAGCATTCTGGGAATGCATTGATCTTCAGATATAGTAGTCTGGGACTACCGTCACTTTGGTGACTAGTGCTCTGAGAGCACAACGAGCTCGTATTAATTTAATGTTTGCCTTTCTCTTTAGGGGAAATGGCTAGTACTCTAGGAGTACATGATCTCGTATACTTAGTTCTCTCTATACGTATTTCTTGGGCTATTGATATAAAGAACTTTTATAAAATGATTTTTAATGTTATTCAGTCTTGCTATAAAAGCAATATCGATTTGTAATGGGTTTGAATAAGAATTGTCTATAGTATGTTTATAAGCAGAGGCGTTTTGCATCACCTTGAGAACGAGGACATACTACAGGTTATCTTAGTAATGTTTTGACATCATATATGTTGTTTTGTTTAGTGGCATGTATGAAGATAAACCTACTAGCTTTGCATAACTCGAACTTTAATTACCTTATGGTTTGTAATGTTTATAACTAAAGTATGGTTTAACGTATTTACTATGTATGTTGGAATGAATTATGAGTAGTTAGTGGGCTTACAGTTGGAATAGATAAAAACAGTCTAAAAAAAACTCTGCATTAGGCAGTAAGTTTGAAAAATTACCATAAATTCCATAAATTGAATTTGAAGGTAAATCTTATATGTATGAACTACAAATTGAGTCTAGATCCTTTTAAAACAAACGGCAACTGATTTCGAGGTCGGTACTAAAAGATATGAATTTTTAATATATGAAAGATCAGGAAAACAGGGCAGCAGATTTCTTAAACTTTTGCACTGTGTCGTGAGTTTATGATTTTTTGTGAATTTTTATATAATGAATTTGAGTTATTAATTTATATGGTTAAAAATCTTACTAAATCTAGTTAATTAAAATTTTATGAAATGTATTTTTGATCTCTACAAAAATTCATAAAAAAATTTGTTGAAGAGCAGTGTAGGCTGCCAGTTTAAGTTTTGATAATGGAAATTGTTTAAACTTTGTTTTGTAACATCACCGACTCGTGTTTGGTAAAAAAATACGAGAAAGAGGTGTTAGAGAGAGTCCTTCACACAACATCTAGTAGCATGAAACTCAAAACACACACAATTATCTCGAGCAAGCTGAGAAACAGACACTATATTCTTCTTTATGGATGGTACATGTAATATCTTTTGTAAAAACAATGGTTTAGTGCAAGTTTGTAAAGAACCATAACCAAAATTCTTAATTCGAATACCTTCACCATTTCCCATAAGCAAAGTATTGTTACCTGTATATGGTGCTGACGACTGAAGAGCAAAGGAGTCATTTGTAACATGATGTGCTGCTCCCGCGTCTGGATACCAAGCACCATCAGTTACACCTAAATTCTAACTTGAGGTGGACACAAAGGAGACATGTGCCGAGGGAAAAAGGAGGGAGCAACCTGAAAAGCTTGACCACCTGCAAAAGGAGTAAATTGAGGACCTATAGTTTGTGATGTCCCACCTTGACAAAAACCTCCTGACATGGAAACACCAGAGTAAAAAGACTGAGCTGTAGGAGAAATCATCCCATGTAGAGAAGATGTAACAAAGGTAAATTGATTCCTGTATGGGGTGGCTGGAACATAGTGAGTAATAGAAACATTTGACAATGGAGACATAGGAACCTGTGAAAACTGCCCACATTGTGACTAAAAACCTGAGCTGGATTAGCAAAATTCTGAGAATAACCAGAGGATCCAGAGGAAGTTGTATTACTGCCTTGAAAATGAGAGCTTTCACCTTGAGACTCACCATTGCTTGTGTTGTACCCAAAGTAACTATGATCAAATCTATAACAGCATTTCTAAACAGTGAGACCAAAACATCCAAACAACGAGGACGAATCGAGTTATTTTGACCACGTCTTTTGCCCCTATATTTATTTCCACCGCGTTATCTTCCTCGATAAAAGGATAGAGAATATGACTGTGAGTCTGGCTGTTGAGGAAACGTAACAGCCTCTGAAAAGCTTTGAGAATTCAGACCTTCACCATTATTATCAGCTTGTTGGACAACTAGATTAGCATGCATAGGCAATCCTTCTTGTAAAAACACCTTTTGACGAGCTTCACAGTCTTGAAGCATATCAGTAAGCGCTTCTAAAGACATGGATTCCTTGGAAGCAATGGCAATAACAAACTCAAACTCTACCGACAAGCCAGCAAGAACTACACTGACTTGCTCAGACTCAGTGATTAGACTGCCTGAGGAATTAAGTGTATCATAGATCTGTTTAATTTTTGCCAAATATTCATGGACAGAGAGGCCTCTCTTTTTCTGTGTATGTAAACTATGCCTTAAAGCAGAGATTTTAATACTAGATTTTGCAGAAAACATGCGAGTAATAGTATTCCATATGAAAATTGTAGTATTACAGTCAGCGAGACGAGGAAGAACTTCAAGACTGATTGTAGACAACAATCATGACGTTAGCAGTTTATCTTGTCGATGATAAAGCATAAAACTCATACTTTCAACACGTTGACCTGACTCACCAACAGTAAACTAACTCGGTACACTAATATCTTCAGAGATAAAACGTAAAAGACCATACCCATCTATAATTAATGAAACCTGATACTTCCAAAGAATATATGTACTATCAGAGAGTTTCACAACATTCAACTTCGGAATCTATTAAACAGACAAAATTTGCAACCCAGCCGAGACATTACTTTGACTAGAACCAACATTGGCGATCGTATCTTGCATCATTGAGACTACCACTTCACTCAAGCAATATGGCAAACACTTGGTGAGCAAAAGAAACCAGACTAACAAACAAGAGAAAGCCACAAATCACCTCCAAACAAAGCAACGAAGCTTAGATTTTGCAAGAAACAATTATGCAACAGGATCAGATCTGAAAGAAAACTCTGAAATCAATGTAACAAATCAAAAAACCATCAAAAGGATTCATCGATAGAGAACCTAAAATTTTTAGGATACCAGAACAAGTCACTAATCTACTCTTTATCCAATGAGTCATTACGAGTAGATATTCTTGCAACCCAAGCAGTAATCCTTTCAAAAAAATAAGTCTAAGATTGAGGCAAAACGATCAATAAAAAAAGAACATAAACGAAAGTTAGGCAATATTCACTATCTAACCTGAAACCCTTGAGATCACAGAGTTAGAATTGTTGCAAACCTCGTCCAACTCACGATGTCAAGATTTGAATTATTGAAAGTATTGCAGTTACAGTAACTTCAAGAAATCATACAGAATGTACGCAACAGCCAAAGCATCAGAAAGAAATAACCACGCCGATCACCATCGCCGGTAATGTAACCTGTCGACTCGGCCTAGTCGCAAGACCGAACCGAGCGAGCAACATTAGGTTTACCGAGATAAACCATAAAGAAAAAACCGAAACGCGACCATTTTTTAATCTTGTCTAAATGCAAAATCATTAACCTATATGTTCATACTGTCGTCAGGTGAAAACTAAACTCAATCGAGCATCGATTTTGACATCCAATTGGCTTAATTGTAAATTAGGGAACAAAATGCAGTTTGATCAAACTACATGAACTTAGCACATTTTTAAATTATCAACCTTTAATTAAGCAGGTTTCATGTTCTCATGTCAAAAATCAGCTCGATTCGAACATCCAAACTCATTCAAGGACCAAAACGCATGAAAACATAACCCACTTCCATGACATTAACTGAATTAACAGAAAACCGAATCGATACGCATGCCACCGTATCGATACGGTGCCTTACACAAGCCTGTACTGTTTTGATACACTGCAACCTGTTTCGGTACGCCTAACTGGCGGTTCGAGAATGTTTAACAACCGTACCGATACGGTACGGTAGTATTTCGATACGCGAGTTTTGTCCCAAAAAACAGATTCCAATAAAAAAATTTGTACCGGTACACCTAAGCCCATATCAAAACACCATGCTTGATTTTGCCTAGTCGTACCAATACGGTTACCCGCATATCGGTACGTCTGTGCCTATAATGTCACATTTAGCTGGTTTGACAAGCTTTTACGTATCCAAAACACCCTAAAATGCTTCTAACATACATCCAACATATTCAGGATACCATTCATAGCATAGCATCACAAATTCAACATCAATTCATGGTATTTTGCATCAAAGCGTAAATATATAGGCATGCAACCTAAAAACCATTCAAGTAAAACATGAAACTCCAAACCATCACCAAAACCATACTATAAAATCTATTTAAAACTTTAGAGCAACCCAACAAACTTGCTAAAGCATGGAGTTTATCAAAACATCTCCCAAAACCAAAACGAGAACCCATTGCCTTTATTACTTATAGTTTAATCCAAACATACTTTGGTAAACAAGTCTTTCTAGGATCTCTTGCTCCTTGTTGCCTCCAAACTCTCAACTCTCTGCATTGATGGACAAAAAGAGTGTAAGCACACAAGGCTTAGTGAGAAGCACTCACAACAAAACACCATCAATGCATTTAAAATTATTTCTCAACATTACATTAAAACTTATTTCGAACAACCTTTAAAACATTATCATGCCTTTGAAACCATGCACTTAACATCTTTAAAACCAGCATATTGACCATATGCATCATGTATCACTAAACAACAACAAGTCCCATTGCTCAAACTCAATTTAAGCCTTCCCATGCATAACTACCATATGCAAAGCTCAAAGAGTAAACATGTATAAATCACATCATACAACATAAACCTTTCAATGATACATTAAAAATTATATTGGCTTACAAGTGATCATTAAACAAGTCCATTAACAAAAGAGTTTATCGGATACACGGATTCAACAAGTGTTCAACCAACACTTCAATCATCTCAACTGGATTAGCAATACAATAACAATCGCGTTACATTACCAACTAGGTACACCTTTCAACCCACGGGGACACCAACCCCAATCATCGGTTAGACGCTTAATCCACTAACGGGAGTCTACAATGCTGTTTAACCCCTCTACCATTAGGGTACTCGGATGGAGTTTTTGGTACACTGATCTAAACCCCTCAACATCCAAGACGACTTATTATAGTGCACTCAATCCTATGGCCGGCCAACTATATCCGATAACAATTTTAAAACCACATCACTTGCCAATATAATTAATCGTTTAACATTTGCCTCACTGTTTTTAACAAGCATTAACCAAACCATTTTTCCAAAGCAACAACCAAGCTTTAAACCATAAGTATAAACCATATATTTACAAGGATCACTTACCATGTGCATCCTTTAGCATTTCATGCTCAAATACAGTATATTAAGTACTTTAAAACATGCTTAAACAGTAGGTAACATGTAAATCAAAACAAGTGCATAAAACCATTTAACACTAGCACGACCGAGAGAGAATATCCACTTTTACTTACTTTTGAGTTTAAACCAGCATACCAAGCTAAGTTTAAACTCCCATAAACCACCTTTAAAATATTCCAAAGCTGGAATCCACGTTCTCATTCACCGATACGCGAAACCTTTATTTGCTGACGCGAAATCAACCGTCTAAAGCCTCCAATGCTACACCATTCGCTTCCAAAACAACCTCCCATGTTTAAACCACATAACAACAGAGGATTAATGCATCTCCATGCATTTAAAACACTGAAACAATAGATCCTCATGGATTCTTGAATTAACCTCACAATTACCCAGCCAGAACAACCGAAAACTCCACCTAATCCTTTCCAAACCCAACCCAGCCACAACCTAACAATCTAACAACACTTTTATCATCAATTAACATCTAGAAACAGAATCAAATCAACCTAACAGCTTCAGCAAACACACAACCACCATAACACCTCAAAAACACCAATGTAGCAAACTAAACAATTAGAGATTCAAGAGTTTTAGAATTCCATTGATAAAATAGACTTATCAACATCACTACACATCCAAAATATGTTCAAAACAATTTATAACACTAGAACTCAGATTCAATTCGAATCTTTCATCATTTCATCAATTTTACCCAATTAAATCTATATAAAAACATAAAATCAGATTATCAACCATAAATCAAGGATCAAATACTTGGGAATATCAATAAAGAATCATTTAACATAGGAGATCATGGACCTTACCCATGTTATGTGATTTCTCCCTCAATTTGCTTGTTTAAAGCTAAGAAAACATAAGATTTCAATGAGATTTTGTAAAACAAAGTTAAAGAATCAAGTTAGAAGCAATAATCTGAGTGAAAAGAATCTCTCACCTCTGGATTTTGATGAAATTCTGAGTGTTTGGCAAAAAAGAATTTGAGAGAAAAGGTTTAGGAAAAAGTTACGTAAATTTTCTTTAAAAGCAAATAACTAACTTAGATATTTTAATCCATCTTAAACCACCTTTAAAACACATGTTTAAAATGATTAAATTGAAGGGAGAAACAACCAGAAAAAACTTGGTAATTTAGCTCCTTAAAGATTCTAAGAATTTGACCCTTTTCATTTTAGTCGCTTTAAAACAGTTTTCAAAAATCGCATTTTGGTCACTAACAAAAATGTCACATTTCCAAAATTGATCCCACCAAAAATCAATATATATTAAAAGATGATTTTTAACTATTTTCCATATTTTTATCTTACCAAAAAATATACGGTCCTGAATCTGAATCGAATCTCTAACTCGGTCCACCGGACCGTCTAATAAACTTCAAAACCGCTAGGCCCAAAACTAGGGCATTACAACTCTCCCCACTTAGAAAATTTCGTCCTCAAAATTTATTTGGAGGAAACAGATGCGAAAACTGCCCCAGCATCTCCGGCTTACGTTCCCACGTGGCTTCCTCAACTCACGGTGCTTCCACAACACCTTAACTAGCTCAACAGTCTTTCCATGAAGAACCTTACTGCTGGAATCAAGAACCTCCACCGGTTCCTCATCATATGACAAATTTGGTCTCAACTCGATATCTTCAACAGGCATAACATGCGACGGATCCGACCGATACTTCCGTAACATCGAAACATAAAACACATCATGTATTTTCTCCAGCTCGGGAGGCAACCTCAACTGATACGCAATAGGACCCACACGCTCAACAACCACATACGGTCCAATAAACCTCGTGCTAAGCTTTCCTTTTGCCGCCCAAAACACATCACCTTTTCCGAGGTGATACCTTCAAAAACACTCGATCACCAACAGCTACTCTATATCTCTACGCCTCAAATCTATGTAGGATTTCTGACGGTCCGAAGCCACTTTCAAGCGCTCACATATCAACTTTACTTTCTCATTTGTGCCTTTTAAAACATTAGGTAAGGAAAGATGCTTCTCCCCAACCTCATCCCAACATACAGGCGTATGGCACCTCCTTCCATACAATGCCTCATACGGTGCCATCTATATACTAGCCTGATAAATGCTATTATAAGCAAACTCCACCAATGGTAGTTTCTTCTCCCACGTTCCCTAGAACTCAATAATGCAGTACCTCAACATATCCTCGAGAACCTAAATCACGCGCTCCGACTGACCATCCGACCGAGGATGATACGAAGTGCTAAAATTCAGTCTTGTTCCTAGAGCACGATGCAAGCACATCCAAAACCTTATTGTTAAATTCGGATCTCTATCCAAAAACTATAGATTTAGGCACCCCATGCAAACGCACAACCTCGAGAGATGTACAGATCGACCAACCTATCTAAGGTATACATAGTATGCACTGGCACAAAATGCTCACACTTCGTAAACCGATCAACAATTACCCAAATAGAACCCTTCTTGGTCGGTGTCAAAGGCAATCCAAACACAAAATCCATGGTGATCCTTTCCCACTTCCATTCCGGTATCCTCAACGGTTGCAACAAACCGGAAGGAAACTGATGCTCAGCCTTAACCCTCTGACATACCATGCAACGAGAAACAAAATCAGCCATATCTTTCTTCAGCCCAACCTAATAGTACTCTTCCTTCAACCCACGATACATCTTAGTACTACTGGGATGCATAGCAAAAGGACTAGCATGCGCTCTAATCAAAATTTTAGACCTCAACTCATCATCTTCAGGCACCACAATTCGAACTTTAAAACACAACACCCCATCGTCATTGAAATAAAAATCCGTAGGATTCCCATCCATGATATCCTTCACATACGGCACCAAACTCTCATCATGTGGTTGCCTCTCCTTGATCGACTGGACAATGATGGTTTCACTTGTAACTCAGCCAACAATCCACTGTCACCCGCCAGACTAAAACGAGCAAACGTAGCTCTCAACTCCACAATTGTTTTCCTACTCAAAGCATCCGCCACAACGTTGGCTTTTCCCGGATGATATTCAAAGGTCAGCTCATAATCTTTAAGCAACTCAAGCCACCCCCGCTGCCTAAGATTCAGCTCCTTCTGGGACATCAAATATTTCAAGCTCTTATGATCCGTATAAACCACACACTTCTCGCCATAAAGGTATTGCCTCCAAATTTTCAAGGCAAACAAAACTACGGCAAGCTCAAGATCATGAGTAGGGTAATTATGCTCATGCACCTTCAATTGCCTAGATGCATACGCAACTACCTTACCTTCTTGCATCAACACGCAACCAAGCCCAACATATGACGCATCACTATAAACAATAAACTCCTTTCTCGATTCAGGTTGAACCAAGACTGTAGCTCGCGTCAAAGCTTCCTTCAACCTTTCGAAAGCTTGTTGTCTATCCTCCTCCACTCAAACCAACATTCTTCTGCAACAACTTAGTTAAAGGAGCAGCCAAACTAGAGAACCCTTCCACAAAACCAAGAAAACTCCAGACTTCAGTTACTGACTTAGGCACCTTCCAACTCATCACAGCCTCAACCTTATGCGGATCAACACGAATTCCCTCGGCCGCCACAACATGCCCAAGGAAAACAACCTCCCTAAGCCAAAACTCACACTTGTATAACTTGGCATACAACAAATTAGCCAACAACATCTGAAGCACAATCCACAAATGTCTATCATGATCCTCCTCAGTACAAGAGTACACTAGGATATCATCGATAAACACCACCACAAACTGATCCAAAAACTCATGGAACACCATGTTCATCATGTCTATAAAAGCAGCCGGTGCATTGGTCAAACCAAACGGTATCACAAGAAACTCATAATGCCCGTACCTCGTACTAAAAGCGGTCTTGGGCACATCCACATCCTTCACCTTCAACTGATAGTACCCAGACCTCAAATCAATCTTAGAAAACATCGAGACACCCCTGAACTGATCAAACAGATCATCTATCTACGGTAACAGATATTTGTTCTTTATTGTCAACTTGTTCAACTGCTGATAATCTATACACATCCGCAACGTACCATCCTTCGTTTTTACAAACAACACCAGTGCACCCCACGGTGAAATACTCGGTCTAATGAACCCACGATCAAGCAACTCCTGCAATTGCGTCTTCAACTCCTTTGGGGCCATGAGGTACAAAGCAATAGAAACCGGTGATGTATCCTCATAGGTTTCAATGCCAAACTCTACCTCACGGTCAGGTGGCAACCTATGTAATTATTTCAGAAAAACACCCTAAAACTCATATACGATGTGAATATCCTGCACCCTCAACTCCTTTGAACCAAGATTCATCACATAGGCCAAGAAAGCCTAACATTTGGACCCCAACATCCACTCACTTCCAAAGCTAAAATAGTATTAGACAAGAACTTAGCATTCTCACCAACAACCACCACTTCAAAATCATCCGATAACCTCAAAAATATCCGTTTGGTCTCAAAATCCACCACGGCTCGATGCTCGGTCAACCAATCCATGCCCAAAATAACATCAAAGCCATGGAATGGCAACTCCATCAGATCTATAGCAAAAACATGGCCTTGAACCATCAACGGGCACCTACGATACAATTTTCTAACTATAACTATCTCCCCAAGAGAACTAGTCACTCTAACACCCACATTTAGAATTTCAACATATTTAGTATATCAAGCAATTGGTCATGCTCACACAAGATGTAAGAATGGGTAGAACAAAAATCAACCAACGAATACAATGGTAATGATTGTAAAGAAAAAGTACCTGTAAATACATCAGTGTCATTGGGACCCTCGCGGGCATACACCCTAGCAAGTCTACCTCCCTCAGGCTGGATAGCAACAGTATGAACCACAGTCTGCTGCCTACCATCTCGACGCTGAAATGGCCCACGGCTACAGCCTCACTGCGGGACAACAACAGGTGCAACATCCTGCCCATCTCAGGCCAACAATAGACAATCACCCCTCTGATGGTCGCCATACCCACAACTCCAACAAGCATTGGCCACAATAGGCGCATGTGCTGACCCTTTCTGGCAAGACACAAACAATCTCGCCTCAGATGATCTCGGGATCTACAAACCCAACAGTTGTTAAATGGTGATCTAACCTGGGCACCATGCCCCTAGGCTCTACATCCTACAACACCTCTGCTATGCCTCAGCTTCGGACGAAACCTCCTATCACGGTGTCTCTTAGCCTGACCACCGCTAGAACCAGAATCGGCAGTTCTCTTACCTGAGCTAAAGCCTCGCGACACAGAAGCCAAACCAAGATTCTGCTCTATATCCTTGGCCCGAGAAACCAACACATCAAAATTGATATAATCAGCAGCAAGCATGTATGTCTTAGCCTCCTGTACGAGCCCGTAGCAGAAACGATCACATCGCTAGTGCTCATCAAGGACCAACTCAGGTGCATACTCACTCAACCTCACAAACTGTACCTCATACTCTGCCATAGACATATCGCCTTGCACCAAAGCCATGAACTCACGCTTCCTATCATCCTGATATCAGACTCCTAGATACTTCTTCCATAAAGCACTACAGAAGAACTCCCAGGTCATATCATCGGTCGTCATACCGGAATTCGTGGTAGTCCACCATGTATAGGCATCACTAGGCATCACCCTGTAACAGAAAAATAGCATAGCCCAGTTTACAGGCATCGATATACCCCATCTGGCCTAGTATCCTCTCAGTACTGGCCAACCATCCCTCTGAAGCCTCAGGTAACAAGCCTCGAAACTCAACTTCGCCAAAACTGTGAAGACGCTCTAACGGCAAACCCTGCCCAACCATGGGTGGTGCCGGTATATGAACACTCGCAACCGCTGCCTGAAAAGCACCGATCATGGCTTGAATCAACAGTGTCATATCACTCATCCCTGGTCCAGCTGGCGCAGGTGGTACTTGCTCTACTCCCTCAGGTGGAATAGGTGGGGGCAATGGCAACCCTCCAAAAGGTACAACTTCTCCCTCAACATCCTGCCCAGTGGCAGCAACAATCGTACCAGATCACAACTCTCTCCTCAATCCCATTGTGTTAAAATATATCTAAGGCATGATAATCATTTCAAAACAAAACAGTCAGGCCAGCTTCAAGCAAGGATCCAAGACTTCCATTTCAAAAATCAAAACTTTCCAGACTATAATAATAAGACAATGGGTTTCCCAAATTTCCCCCCAACATGGAAAAAGTAATCATCGTACATATTACAATCACCGTGCATATTAAACATCAGATAACCACTCACAATCACATTACAATAATCAAACCAACTCCCAACTATTGAAAACCTGTCTCTAATACCACCAAATGTAACCCCCTCGACCCAGACTAGTCGCAAGACTGAACTGAGCGAGCTACATTAGGTTTACCGAGGTAAACCATAAAGAAATTGAAACGTGACTATTTTTTTATCTTGTCTAAATGCAAAATCATTAACCTATATGTTCATATTGTCATCAGGTGAAAAATTAACTCAATCGGGCATCGATTTGACATCCAATTGGCTTAATTTTAAATAAGGGACCAAATTGCAATTTGATCAAACTACAGGGACTTAGCACATTTTTAAGTTACCAACCTTTAATTAAGCAGGTTTCATGTTCTCATGTCAAAAATCAGCTCAATTTGAACATCCAAACTCATTCAATTGCATCCATAACATTCAGGGACCAAAACGCAAGAAAACAAAACCCACTTCCACGACATTAACTGAACTAACAGACAATTGTACCGATATGCATGCCACCATATCGATACGGTGCCTTACACAAGCCTGTACTATTTTGATACACTGCAACCTATTTCGGTACGCCAAACTGGCAGTTCAAGAATGTTTAACAACCGTACCGATACGGTATGGTAGTGTTTCGGTACGCGAGTTTTGTCCCAAAAAGTAGATTCCAGTAAATAAAATTCGTATCGATACACCCAAGCCCGTATCGAAACATCATACTTGATTTTGCCTAGCCGTACCGATACGGTCCCCCGTGTATCGGTACGCATGGGCCTGTAATGTCACATTTAGTTGGTTTAATAAGCTTTAAGCCTATCCAAAACACCCTAACATGCTTCTAACATCCATTCACAGCATAGCATCACAGATTCAACATCAATTCATGGCATTTTGCATCAAGCATAAATCTATAGGCATGCAACCTAGAAACTATTCAAGTAAAACATGAAACTCCAAACCATCACCAAAACCATACCATAAAGGCCATTTACAACTTTAGAGCAACCCAACAAACTTGCTCAAGCAGGGAGTTTATCAAAACATCTCCCAAAACCAAAACGAGTACCCCCATTGCCTTTATTACTTATAGTTTAATCCAAACATACTTTGGTAAACAAGTCTTGCTAGGACCCCTTGCTCTTTGTTGCCTCCAAAGCTCTTTAATTCTCCACATTGATGGACAAAAAGAGCGTAAGCACACAAGGCTTAGTGAGGAGCGCTCACAACAAAACACCGTCAATGCATTTAAAATCATTTCTCAACATTACATTGAAACTTATTTCAAACAACCTTTAAAACATTATCATGCCTTTAAAATCATGCACTTAACATCTTTAAAACCAATATATTGACCATATGCATCATGTATCACTAACCAACAGCAAGTCACATTGCTCAACATCAATTTAAGCCTTTCTCATGCATAACTACCATATGCAAAGCTTAAAGAGTAAACATGTATAAATCACATCATACAACATAAGCCTTTTAATGATACATTAACAATTATATTGGCTTACAAGTGATCATTAAACAAGTCCATTAACAAAAGAGTTCATCGGATACACAAATTCAACAAGTCTTCAACCAACACTTCAAGCCATCTCAACTGGAATAGCGATACAATAACAATCGCGGTACATTACCAACCGGGTACACCTTTCAACCTATGGGGACACCAACCCCAATCATCGGTTAGACGCTTAATCCACTAACGGGAGTCTACGATACTGTTTAACCCCTCTACCGTTAGGGTACTCGGATGGAGTTTTCGGTACACGAATCTAAACCCCTCAACATTCAAGGCGACTTATTATAGTGCACTCAATCCTACGGCCGTCCAACTATATCCGATAAAAACTTTAAAACCACATCACTTGCCAATATAATTAACCATTTAACATTTACCTCAATTTTTAACAAGCATTAACCAAAACATTTTTCCAAAGCAACAACCATGCTTTAAATCACAAGTATAAATCATATACTTACAAGGATCACTTACTATGTGCATCCTTCAGCATTTCATGCTTACAAACAGTGTATCAAGTACTTAAAATCATGCTTAAACAGTAGGTAACATGTAAATCAAAACAAGTGCATAAAACCATTCAACACTAGCACGACCGAGAGAGAATATCCATTTTTAATTCTGATTTTAAGCCAGCGTATCAAGCTAAGTTTAAACTCCCATAAACCTCCTTTAAAACATTCCAAAGCTAGAATCCACGTTCTCACTCACCGATACGCGAAGCCTTTATTTGCCGACGCGAAATCAAGCGTCCGAAGCCTCTAATGCTACACTGTTCGCTTCCAAAACAACCTCCCATGTTTAAACCATATAACAACATAGGATTAATGCATCATCATGCATTTACAACACTGCAACAATAGATCCTCACGGATTATTGCATTCACCTCACAATTACCCAACCACAACAACCAAAAACTCTACCTAATCCTTTTCAAACCCAACCCAGCCACAACCTAACAATCTAACAACACTTTTATCATCAATTAACATCTAGAAACAGAATCAAATCAACCTAACACCTTCAGCAAACACACAGCCATCATAACACCTCAAAAACACCAATCTAGCAACCTAAACAATTAGAGATTCAAGAGTTTTGGGATTCCATTGATAAAATCGACTTATCAACATCATTACACATCCAAAATATGTTCAAAAACAATTCATAACACTGGAAATCAGATTCAATTCGAATCTTTCATCATTTCATCAATTTTACCCAATTAAATTTATATAAAAACATAAAATCAGATTATAAACCATAAATCAAGGATCAAATACTTAGGAATATCAATAAAGAACCATTTAACAAAGGAGATCATGGACCTTACCCTTGTTATGTGATTTCTCCCTCAATTTGCTTGTTTAAAGCTAAGAAAACATAAGATTTCAATGAGATTTTGTAAAACAAAGTTAAAGAATCAAGTTAGAATCACTAATCTGAGTGAAAGTAATCTCTCACCTCTAGATTTTGATGAAATTCTGAGTGTTTGCCAGAAAATAAGTTGAGAGAAAAGGTTTAGGAAAAAGTTACGTAAATTTTCTATAAAAGCAAATAACTTAACTTAGATATTTTAATCCCTCTTAAACCACCTTTAAAACACATGTTTAAAATGATTAAATTGAAGGGAGAAACCAACAACAAAAACTTGGTAATTTAGCTCCTTAAGGATTCTAAGAATTTGACCATTTTCATTTTAGTCACTTCAAAACAATTTTCAAAATCACTAACCAAAATGTCACATTTCCAAATTCTATTTTTCAAAATTGATTCCACCAAAAATCAATATATATTAAAAGATGTTTTTTTAACTATTTTCCACATTTTTATTTTACCAAAAAATATACGGTCCCGAATCTAACTCGAATCTCTAATCCGGTCAACCGGACCGTCTAATAAACTTCAAAACCGCTAGGCCCAAAACCGGGGCGTTACAAGTAACCTCAAATGAGTCTCTGATATCATGTTAGAATTAGAAGAGATATGAAAGTGTTGAACACAGTGAAGATAGAGAAAGAGAGGTTGTACACTCCATTAGCTTTATTGATTAATTGCTGTAATATCCTCAAATGAGGACCATATGTATGTATGTTTGTATGTATGTGTAACCGAAGAGGTCAATAGAGTCAGTTATCATAATGGCCTTCTAACAAATTGCCTAACCATTATTCAAGTGATTCTACAACCACGTCACAGACTAAGTACATTCATTATCTAAGCGATACTCTAATATTGGCTATGCGAGGAAATTTGCTTACTAATGTTGAACGTGTAAGGACATATGACGTTGGATGATCGTTGCGACATTTGTAAGCGAGGCACTGAGGATGTAATTCATGTATTGCGCAATTGCCCCAAAGCGAGAGTCGTATGGGCTGCATTGATTAAACCGGATATGTTGGCAGAATTCCTTTCCTTGCCTGCTCTGGAATGGCTAAGTTTGAATTTAAGGAAAGATGGAGGATAAGAAGCACAGGGACGGCAAAAGAACCCCGTTTCAAGTACCCGATACGTCCCCGGTACGGCACGGGAACGGCTGGGGTACGTACCGGGGACGTGCCACGGTGGCGGGGTACGGTTGAGCAAAGATCGGGGACATTCGATGTTTATTGATTTTCTCTTAATTTAGAATGTAAAGTAAAATTTTCATTCAATTTAGTTATTTAATTTTAGTAATCTTCTAATTTAAGTGTTAGAAAATAATTTAAAAATTATTAGAAGTAAATTTAAATAACTATAATTATAATTATTGTTTAATACAATTTTAATTTTAATCTTTATTGTATTATAAATTTTAATAATTTATTATATATATATATTAAAATTTATTTTATATTTGTCGTACACTTGCCGTACCCGTACCCTGTAATTTTAGAAATTGCCGTTTCCTGTCTCCGTACCCGTCCACGTATCCGTATTTGTGCAACTTAGATGGAGGTTATGCAATTCATAGGGACAGTTGGAATTTTTGGTTTGCTATCCTTTGTTATAGAAGCTGCGGAACAGGCGAAATAAGATCCTCTTTGACCCTGAGTTTGTAGAAATAATTGTGTCCAGTAGGTGCTATATGGACTTATGGAGTTGGTGCTATCTGCTGGTGCGCGAGAACAAAACAGTGGCACGCTCGACACAAATCGCCCTTTGTCTTCAGATGTTTGGTCGTTTCCGGAGACGGGCTGGGTGAAACTTAATGTAGACGGAGCGGTTGCTCTAGGTGACGATGCTGCCGCGGTGGGAGGAGTGATTCGATCAGCTGTGGGTGATTCGTTGTATGGCTTTTCTTGAAGTATCGGTAAGTGTTCGGTCCTTAATGCTGAATTATGGGCAATACTAGATGGTCTACGACACGCCTGGAGAACTGGTTTCCTCAGGGTTGTGTTGGAGTCGAACTGTCGCGAGGCGGTCACTAGTTTACAGGAGACTAATCTCAATCGAATAGGAAACGGGCTGGTTATTGTCATCCAGGAGATGCTTCGGCGTGACTGGGAGGTCTCGTTGCGACATATTAACCGTGCATCTAATGTGATAGCGGACAAACTTGCAGTATCAGTGCGTGGCCAACCACTGGGTGAGATATTATTTGCGACTACACCAGTCCATTTGCAGAATTTCATATATCATGACAACCAGCAAGCTCTTGCTGTAGTTTAGTTGTTTACAGTCCTTTGTCTACCAAAAAAATAAAACTACAAAATAATCATCATTATGGATAAACTGTTTCAAACAAATTAAACATATAGATGCACAACGTATAAATCCAGTTTTAAAAAGACTCCAAGCCCAATGTCGAACCCATCTTGCTCCAAATTATCTATTATTCTTAAGTGAATAATTAAAAAACAATTAAATATTATATTAAAAAATGATTTTTTAATAGCCTTAAGGGATTACATGGTAATATTTAAATCAGATCTATTAGGTTGAATATCATATTTTAATTTTTCAAGTATCATGTTTTTAATTTCTTAGTTATATTATTTGTGAAATGCTTAAAATATAAACACTTTATATGAACTAATTTAATTATTAAATGCAATAATCTCGTGCTCAAGTATATAACCGTTTCATTTTATATTATATTCAAGTTTATATTTTACATGCTACCCAATAATATCGATTATTATTCGTATCTATTTTATTTTTTCAATTATAATAATTTTTAATAATCTCAAGTAATTATAATGTAGTATTTGTTCATACATATTCTTAACCATTTGACAATGCACATACATTTTGTAGAAAGAGCAATTTAAACTCATGTCTCTTAGGATAAATATCATCCGTTTTTTTAAATTATAACAATTTTAAAGTTTGTTTAATAAATATTTTTGTATTATTACTTAAAAAGAATCAACAAACTCTACTGGTTACACAGTAACTTATAGGGGTTCAAGACGAAATCCCTCGGATCGAACAAATCTGAACATTCACTTGGGTCTCCCTGTCTATAAATCTGTACAACCTTTTTTATACTTTCCAAATTAAATAGCCCTTCTAGATGCATTTTGAATAATTTTTTAAGTTATTTGACATTTCAAATTTAAAATGAGTTAGGAATTTGACATGCGGTAAAATAACTTAAGCGGTAACAACATAAAATAAGATATGCACAAGAGATTGATTTAACGTGGGTCAGTCTTGCCTATCTCCATGATTGAGAGAAACGAAAATTTCACTATCAACGTAGATAACATAAAAAGTGTAAATACATGATATCCCATGTAATCTCATTATCAGGTACATATATCCCAAAATCTGGTATAACCAAAATACTCTTCCAACGTCCCTAGAAGATATCTCAGATATTTACTTATTAAAGTAAACATTAATTACCAATTAATATCCAACTATTAAAATTACAATAAAACTCAACTTAATTACCAATTAGAATTTGAGTCAAAATATAACAAAATATATTCACGAGGGCAAGTCTCTAGTGACTTGTATTCTTAAACTCTATTGGAATGCTACTATTTATTTCATTTGGAAGGGGAGGAACAAAAGGCAATTCACTAGTTCTTCACGTACCGTAGTTGGATTACTTGACTTAATCAAGGAAGTTGTACAGATTAAGCTAGTTGATAGGCGTATAGATAAATATATAGTTGTTGATTCTTCCCTTTGTGTTTTTATAAACGTCCTTTGTTTATTTGTAGCGGATTTTGCTTTTATTGGACAATGAATACAAACAAATTATCCAAAAAAATAATAAATTAGCATTGATAAATGCAATAATTCGTTACTAAGGATTACATGGTACAACTTTGTGATATGCTAATCTATTTGAATCAACAAGTATGAATTATTGAATGTTGAGATAAGATCATAAATCATGGCTGGAAACACCTCAATCTTGTTGATGGAATCTTTGGAGAGAATGTGGTGTTGAACACGGCAGCAGAACCGGCCTGATATTTTGTTCCTGCGGGTCCAAAATTAGGCACCGTCTTTATTTGACAACAACTTTATTAAAATCTTCCACTTGGAAAAAGTTATGTTCCCAACATTTTGACTTCACTTGCTTTTCTTTGGTCACATAATTTCCCCCTATATTATACTGAAAAGGATGGTGTGGATGCTTTTGAAACCACTAATCCTTCTGCTAATAACATATCATCACTTTATTAATTTATCTGATTAACGTGTGATTATAAACCCTTATCTAAGATTTGTTTAATTAAAAATGTAATTGGAAACAGTTTTTCTAATTAATTACATCATATTTTACTAAGAACATCTCATTACAACCCTTGACCAAAAGAAAAGAAAAAAACATTATTCCCCCAATAGTCATTTGCTGATTTAATTTTATCAATATAATTTTTTTACATAAAATATTTCTATTTTATTTTTTATTGTATCTATATTATTATTTATACAAATTATATTTCATTTAAAAATAAGTATTATTCATATTTAAAAAATAAGTATTATTCACACTCAAATATGTATCTCAAATAATAGTATAAATAAAATTTTATAACATTTTAAATGCTAAAGATAATAAAAGAACAAGGATATTATTTCATTTTGATTTCTAAAAAACTAAACAAAACTCATTTTTTTTAAAATTATAATTTATTATAATAAAAAAGTCATTAGTAAGAGCCTCATTAAAAAACCTTCTTAAGCCTATGTGAAAGAAAAAGAGTGGGCGTTCCTAACGGTGGAAACAAACTAATCTACACACTAATACATTACAATCTACAAGAATTATTTGAGTAAACGTACACAACCCACAATAACACACATCCTTCAACTCGAAACAACCCCCAGGACTATCACACATTCTAGGGGTTGACAGGCCACAAACAAAACTCCAAGCACTCAAGGCAACCCAGATTACACTTAATCAAGCTATCATTCAGCAGATTTTTTTCCAGATCAAAGGGGTAGATCTATAAATACAAGTTTTTGCCAATTTGTCCGCAGTGGCATTAGCACCCCTCGAAACCTCCTGGATTGACCAAGACAAGTCTGCACACCGTTTCACACAATCTGCAACCACATCTTTGAAGATACTAGAGAAGAATTAAAAATTTTAAGCCATTCAACACAAGCTGCACAATCTGTTTCCAGCATAAGCGTACATGAATTTGCCTATACCGAATCTCGAAACAAAGAAATAGTCTCTTTCAAATCAAGCAACTCGGCCGAAGTGGCGTCAATACACCCTACTGACCTTGAAAACATCATGAGTGTGACATTATTCGAGTTCCTCAAAATACTTCCAATTCTAGCTCTACTAAACTCCCTTCAACAGCCCCATCTACATTGAACTTCAAGGAATTCAAAGAGGGTTTGATCCAATGGCAGTACACCTTACCCACTTGATTCACAGATGCATTTTTAATGGTTTGCGGGCAGCGAATAAAGTCATCATTTGAAGCTATACAAAAAGGCCATTTAGCCTTGCACAACCACCCTAATCTAGATAAGCATAAATAAAAAAGCCGGTTCACATCAACTCGGATCTCCTTAAAGAGAACTTCATTCCTGAAAATCCATATTGACCAAACAAAGCAGAAGAAACATAGCTGCCAAACCAAGATAGATTTCGAAGGAATATCAACTCGCATCCATGATAAGAGAAACATCACCTGGTATCACAAAGTCGAGTTCCCATAACTTAAATCATCGAGTCCAAATAGTCCAACTTACAGGACAATGACAAAAAAAGAAGGCTCACTGTCTCGAGATTTCCTGAACAAAGAGGACAATCCAAAGATTGTTGCCTAAGGACTCCTCTCTTTGCTAATTCACTTTGGTTAGGAATTTTGCCATGCATCAGTTTCCACATAAAAGCTTTCATTTTCGGAAGAGCAAGGTTAGGCCAAACGAGATTCC
The DNA here is from genome assembly GCA_019671005.1 of Hibiscus mutabilis. Lineage (NCBI taxonomy): Eukaryota > Viridiplantae > Streptophyta > Magnoliopsida > Malvales > Malvaceae > Hibiscus > Hibiscus mutabilis. Next base: position 19,258,704 of record CM033728.1, on the reverse strand, counting down.
ACACGTCCTCCTTAAACCTGCCATTAAAGGAAGTTAGTTCACAAAACGTTTTAGAAGAATAATAGCCATTTGAAGTCCCTGCCCATCTTAAACTATCACTTTGGAATTGTTCGGGCGAAACACTATTAATGGTCGAAATAAAATCCTTTCAGACGTCTTTTTACCATTCAAATAAATTTCTACGTAAATGTATCCTCCATATCCATCTTCCATCTTCAAAGTTACCAAAATCAGAAACAAGACCCAATTTTTAGTCGCTAAGGCAAAAATTTTGGGGGGAAAAACTTTAAGGGGAGCAGTCCCGGCCCACATATCATCCCAGAATTTTATAAACTTGCTGTCACCAACAATCATGCGTAAGTTTTGAGTAAACAGATCACCAGCATTAGATAGCGGGGAAATTATCTCCCTCCACACCCATGTTTTATTTCCAGGCTTTAAGTTTTGTGGCAACAAATCAGAATTTTCATTATATTTTGCACTGATCACTCTTCTTCATAGGCTATTGGTTCAAGTACCAAACCTCCATAACCATTTATTTAGAATAGCCCTATTCTTCGATTTGAAGTTTATTAATCCCAACCCTCCACGGAATTTAGGCAAAATCAGAGTTTCCCACCTAATTCAATGAACGGCCTTACTCTCCAGCGATCCCCATAAGTATCTAGCCATCAAACTGGAAATTATGTTATTAATAAAAGCCGGCATCGAAAATAATGACATGAAAAAAATTGGTAAACTAGTTAAAAACTGACTTTACGAACGTCACCCGCCCCCAAATGACAACATATTAGACTTCCAACATGCTATTATTTTTTTTGTTTTGGGCCTTTGTTGAGTCCATTTATTTGGACTTCTGTCATTCCAATGTCAAACATTTTATATATGAATTTTACTTTTAATTTTTGATAAAATAGTGAACTTTTATATTTTAAAGGTAAATGTTAATGTTCGAATTCACATAAGATGAGAAAATATAAATATCTTGATCACTTGACCGATTAATGTTAAACTAGCTCTAAAATAGAAGTTCTTTAAGTTGTTTTAGAACTTAAGTATTAATTTCTATATATAATCAAGATCAACCAATAAATAACAAAAAAATAAGCAACATAAAGAATATATTTTGAGAATAGTTTCTCTTTTATCAGGTTTTGAAAAAAAAATACTAGCTAGTTAGATTCATGACTAAAATCAATCTTTTCATTCACATTTTAAAAATCATCAACAGTTGTATTACTTTTTTGTTTATATAAAAATAAATAGACGAGTTTAGATGGAAAAGTTAGATTTTGTTTTTACTTATATAACATAATACTATTTTGTTCCATTTCATAAGGAATCCTAATTAAATAAACAAATGGGAATAAGAGGACTACATGATTGAGGTTTTGAACAGGTCCTTTACATGATAAAAAAGTCAATGAAAAAAAAAACATTTATTTTGTGCCTTGACCATGATTCCTTGCTGCATTCATATACATCTAAAAGGGAACTCTTGTTTTACATCTCTGTAAAGCAGAAAGGAACGATGACAGGGAAAGCCGCCGGTGCCGGAGCTAGGCAGTACAACAAATCAGAGGTCCCACGTTTGAGATGGACTCCTCAGCTTCACCACCACTTTGTTCAAGCTGTCGACCACCTTGGTGGAAAATACAGTAAGTCCCTAATTAATATCACTCTCCATCTGCCTTAATCTGTCCTATAACTTGCTTACAGTAATCGACGCTTTCTGGGTCGACATGCTTCCAGTACCGAAACAAAAGTGAAGAAACTGGTGTGATTCTGCACTGTCTTATTTGATGCCCTAAATTAATCTGCAGTTTGGTTCATGGATATTATTCTATCATGTCTTTATTATGTAAGCATGCATGAGCAGCAGTAGAAGAAGAGGAAATAAAGGAACCCTGTAACTGTTACGTATAGGCGGTGATGATCGTGTGTGCAATATTAGTTTGGATTGTTGAATGTATGGCGTGAGGAATCATTTTGTTGTTGTTTTTAGCTTGAGTTCTGAGTGTATTGTGTGATTTGTTTTTTCGATTTTTTTTCTAGACTTTACTTACTGTTTCCATGAGTCTTTTTATTAATAAAAATATCCGCTTTTGCCAAAAAAATATACTCCATAAAATTGAAGGATGGTTTAATTTGCAGGAGCAACACCAAAGCGAATACTGCAGATGATGAGTTGTGTAAAGGGGCTCAGCATTTCCCATATCAAAAGCCATCTTCAGGTATTATTAGATCTTATGATTAAACCATATGTTACAGTCACAGTAGAAAATCTAAAATTTTACAAACTTCACATGTTATGCAAATTTGATCAATATACATTATTAGTTTTAGAAATTTATAATATGTTTAAAAGTAAAAAAATAAAATCAGGTCTATACAATATCAGTGAACCACCACAAGATATCACAAGCAGAGATTTAAATCTCGGTTGCAGTCGCGTTTTCGGTCGCGTCGTGGTTATCGCATTTTCGGATATAACGGAGGCTATTGCGGTCACTGTCTGTGTCGCGGTCGTGAATTTTTTTTAAATTTGTACAATTTATTGTAAAACATACTAATTATAATTTTAAACATAATAGATAACTTCTAATGATTTTTAAAGTGTTTTTTAACAATTATGAAATTTTATTAATATAAATTTAAAGTGAATGAGAAATTTTGTTTAAAGAATTCTTAGATTGTCTTGTGATTTTGTTTAGTTTAAAGTTTGGATAATAAAATTATATGAATATGATTAAATTAAACAATGTGCATCAATAAAAGAACTAAACACGTGAATAAACATATAAAAATAATAATTAAATTTATTAAAAATTTAAAACTAAAAAATTAAATAATTTGAGTTTTATTAAAATATTAATAAACATTATAAGCATATTAATAAACAATAAAATAATTTTAGTATAATAAAATAATAATATTAATAAATAATTATACTAAACATGTAAATAAACTAAACAAAGTTTTTAAAAAATTAAATAATGTGGTTTATTTGCAGTCAAATAAATACATTATAATAATATTAATAAAGAATAAATATATTATAAAAAATCAAATAATTAATAATATTATTAATAAATAATATTAAAACATTAAATGCTTTGTTTTTCCCTATTTCAAATTGTTTTCATTTCCAAAGTAATATTAAATTTAATAATTAATAATAATATTAATAATATTTTAAACAATAAAAGTAAATGTTTAAGCCTTTCTTCTCCGTCCATTCTCATTCCCCTTTTATTTCACTGCAAATAACCCACTCTTTCACCGTCGTCGTCTTCAATCAGTCGCCGCCGTCGCTCCAGGCACCAATCGACTCCCTTCAGCGTCCTCTTTTATTCTATCAGAATAGGTTTTTCAAAAAATGTCTCTAAAGCCTCAAAAGTGGTATTGAACTTCTCGACTTCCCCCTCGACGATCTAGCTTTTTCACCGTTGGATCAGGACAAGATCGGAGTATGTGCTTCCCCTCCTCGCCATCTTTCTTTTCACCATTGGGATTGTCCAAGCGACTGCCGAAGCTCCGGGAATCGGAAAAAATCCGAAGGTCCTCTTCTTAAAACCTCTCTTTTTTTTAGTTTTGGGTGAATAACGGGAAATAACGGGCCGTTACCACCGCGATTGGCCGTTACCGCCGCGATTGCGGCCATTATCTGCCGTGACCAGTAATATCGGAAATAGCGGTTTCGGTCGGCAGCGCTACCGCAATATAGTGGCCGCTATAGTGTTTGCGGAGCGTTATTTGAAACCCTGATCACAAGTTAAAAATATAATAATTATTTGAATTAATATTTTATGTATTAATTGTTTAATTAGTCAAATAATAACATATAATTAAATAAAGTTAAATGAACTTGATTCTGAAGTTTATGATTATGTGTATCTGATTTAGTAACATGACAAACAATTATGCATTAAATATAGGAAAAAACTTTGTTACACGGAGTTTTTACAGGAGCCTTTTAGTTTTAGGGGTTAGAGTTTTAGTTTGGGGATTTAGGTTGTAGGATTTAGAATTTAAGGTTGGTGTTCAAAACATAAGGTATAGGATTTAAGGTTTGGGGTTTAGTTTTTTTGGGTTAGTGTTAAGAATTTAAGATTTGGGTTTTATAGTGTAAACATGCAAGCTTGTGTAAAATTAATTTTATACCTGCGTATTAAAATTTTACTCTTAAATATAAATCTTAATTGATGATGTGTCTCAATATAGCGTATTAACTGTTTATTAGATGTATACACTATAAGTGCATCAAGTATACACTCATAATTTTTTTTTGAAAATACACACCCATAAATATATAAAAATTCACATGTGAGATATAGAATATTACTTAGGTTGAGAGGGTAACTCTGGTAATATATAAAAATTCACATGCAATACTCATTACTCAATCTAAATTAGTCAACTAATAAATAAAATACTCATGATTATAACAATATAAAATATTAATTTTTTTCTCAGTAAGTATGATTTCATTGCAAGGAATCATACGCATAATTTCATTGCAGGGAATCATACCCAAACAATCGTCATGTGCCTCGTTAAAAACCTCCATAATTCTAGTCGGAGGAAAAAAGTACACATGACGACTACAAAAACAAGGGACAAACACCTGAAGCAAAACCAACAAACCGACAAAACCAACTAAGCAACATAACACAACATAGAGCCGTGACACCCATCCAAGAGCAATGTGAGAATCTGATACAACAACCCAAACATTCATTCTCCTTTCATTTTCAACATCACGAGCCTCAACCTGCTGGAAACAAACAAACTAAAGCCACACACCACCCAACATAAACATTATTCAAAACATCTTGCCACGAGCCACAAGCCACAAGCTCACACCTACACTACTTGCGAACCAAAAAGAACTAACACATAACTTTGAACCACATTGCGCGCTTCCCATCACTCCGCGGCCAGCTATAAAATATTAATTAGTTTTGCTTGTGCTTTTTTTCTAAGAAAAAAAAATAGTGTCCGCCTGTTTCTTCATGTTTCCAAAAACTAATTTCCATTTTTTTAGAAATATACACTCTACTCAAATTGATTTCTATATTGTTTTCAGATTGTTTGTCATCCCCTCCGATTGCTCTCCATTAAAATGAAAATTAACCTTTATTTTTCTTGGAAAAATAATTAATTTCAAATTTTGATTGGTGTAACCTTTCCAACTTATCTCCCATTTAACATTTATTATTGATAAATTTAAAAATATATATTTTTATGATTATATATGAAGTTTTTATATACTTCATATGTTTTCTTAAATTTAATTATTTAAAAATATTTAAAATAATAAATGTTAACATTTTTTAAAAAATGTATCATTTTAATTAAGACAAAAGCAATGTTATTCATAGTAATAATAATATTGTAATAAAAACAACTGTTCATAACATTTTTAATGATTAAATATATTATGAAAACTTATTTAATAAATTTGGATGACCGATAGGGTGTGATCGCACTCTTTAAAATTTCAAATTAACTTATAGTTTATGTATTTTTTATTGAAAATCTAATTTCTTACTTCTTAAAATTTTATAATTTCGTACTCCTTAAAATTTTAATATAATTTTTTAAGAATTTGCACTCCTGATATAAAACCCTACATGATGGTGGAGTTTGTAGGCTTCATAAAATAAAGGGTGACACATACTTCTTTTAACATATTAATGTGATTACATAATAGTATATATTAGTATCAATAAAACATAGTAGATGTTTTAATTTAGAAGCATTCCAAGTTATTTTAATCGTGTATTAACGTAACATGATTTATGGTTAGTTGCCTCTAATACCAACAAGACAAAAGAAACTGTTAAAATTAAAGTAGGGAATACCTTTAGTCAAAGGTGATTACAAGGTAGTATCTGTTCATACATGTTCTTAACCCTTTGACAATGCGCATACACCTTGTAGATAAAAGCAATTTGAACTCGTATCTCCTAGAATGAATATTATCCGCTTTTCTACTGGGACAATTGTAGGGCTCACCAATAAGGAGATTTGAAAATAATGATTCATTTTACTTAAGTTATTATTAGACCTTGATTGAATCGATTTTGATTAACCCCGTAGATGTACCGAAGCTGCAAAGATAGCAACTCGCGCCTAAGAAGACCACGCCTTGAAGACAATTTCAACGCTCGACTCTTCTCATCATCTAAGAGGTAAACACACACTTTCCACTTGATGCTGGCATTATTAGATTATATTTAACAAGTGGTTCGAATTCTAGACGATGTTAAAGGACGCATCTTAGTTGGTTCATTCAACCATTAGTAAAAGTTGATGTTCGAACCCTATTACAAAGTCTAGTTAATAAGCGTGTTCATACTCAACTCGTGTCGTGTTGTGGGTTCGAGTTGTGAACATGTACTTCAAATTTGAATATTTTTATTTATGTCTCTTACAAGCGTTGAAGGAACTCCACAATCTGAGTGATTAATCTAGGCTGAAATTTAGAAGAAATCGTTGCCGTTGAAGGAGAATTATTAGTCATGGCATTTAATGTTGGTTGAAAACAAGGAAGCCTGAAAAGTCTTAACCCTTTTGATCCGCTGGAATGAATATGACATTTTAGAAAATGAGAGTGCAACCGAAACCCTTTCCTAATGTCCCTATCTCTTTAATTTAGCATTTAGCAGAATATCTTTCAACAAAAAAAAGCATTTAGCAGAATAGGTTTCCTCGTGAAAGCAAAGTCTGTCCCCAACAACATGCCTGCCTTTTAGTTGCTTGCCAAGATTAAGAAAATTGCATATTCTGTTCATTCAATTCTTATACGTGTTTTGAAAAGTTGATTCTTTTGCTTTTATTTGACTATAGGGGAGGGGTTACTGATAACGAGGTGATTTTTGCTTGGTTCTACCCGCTCTCTGCGTCTGGTCTGGAGTTAAATGATTCATTTCCCACTAATTTTCATTTGCATTAATAAAATGGTCTTTACTGATTTAGCAGAAATAGACCCAGCCATGCATGCATTGCTTTGGGACAACAACCTAACTCTGTACACGTTACTGTATTGTTTTATACATCATCATTCTCCAACCGATGCTTAAATTGAAACATGTTTTGGATCGTTGTTTGTATGAGGTGAGAAGTCGTTTTTCTTGTTGATATTGCTCGAGTCCTGCCGTCCTAAACGTATGGTGTGGTTTGCTTTTATGTTTTAGCGTATTCTTGTATTCTCGGAATTGTTTCCGGACTTATCCTACTGTTTTAGTATGTATTTTTATTAATAAAAATAAGTGATTTGCGGAAAAAATTTGTAATCGCAAGGTGTATTTTCTTAGGGTTAAACTACACTTAATGTCATTTAACTAAACAAACATGTTCTTTTAAAATTTGCAAATAAGTCAATTAAAATATTGTTACAAACAAGTTACCCCGTCATTGAAACCGAAACGGACAGTTAATGTGACCTGATATAATAATATTTATGGTCCCAAAACTTATTCATTCTATTATTTTTGTCCTAATTCGAAATAGTTTAATAAAATTCACCCTTCATATTTAAAAGTTACATCAATATAGCCTTTTTTTGTAATACTGTCAAAGTAACAACCAATTTATTGACCCTTCACTATTTGTAATAATATCTTCTAAAAGTAATAGACCGTACAAGTTTTGAGGGGTTAAATAATCTAATAAAATTTTGTCACTAGTCCGTCTAATAATTAACGACGAATGAACTATTTGTAATAGTATTTTCACCGAACGAGTTGTTTGTAACTTTTAGAAGAAAAAGTAGCATGTTTATTACCAAACATGAGCTGGGTGTAGTTTAATTTTTGTTTATCACAATGTATTTATTGTGGTAGCATGCTTAATAGAGATACCAGTATTGACGGGCGAAAAATGTTTCCATGAGATATCTCATCCAGAATAATGGTTTGCAGGGTACAAGGATCCGAACACAAAGATTGGAAAAGCAATCATAGCCATTTACAAGTGGAGGAAGCAGCTACTCTCTTTGAGCATCAGCATCAGCAGGTACTATTCATTTAATCGAAACATGTTTTTTCTTGCTTATCTGCATGCACCTACCATCGAAAGCACTTCACACCATTTCAAAAAAATCAAATTTTAATGCCCATTCACATTCCATACAACTCCCTTGTTTGCCTTTAGAAGCTCCATCAACATTAGAGCTCTCCAACCTAAACTACAGAGATTAGGTGTTTAATCAAGACTGGATACAATCTTTATGAGTATTTGTTTCTAAACTTGTTTTTTCGGACAGGATACGTCTGCATGCTTGGTTGGTAAACAGTTGAAAGATGAAGACGAAGGAGACGTATGTGAGTTATCTCTATGCACCGCTACCATACAAAGCTCAGGAGATGAGGAGGAGGAAGGCTGCTTTCTTAGGCGCCCAACTTTCATAAGGACTTCAAACTTTTCCAACAATTACATTAATTTGGACTTAACCATCTCCACCACATTTCCCAATTGATCATCACTTTTTGTTTCATTATACATGCAATGTTCGAGTCATTTATAGTAGAAAATTAGTTTTCTTAGGGTTAATTGTATGTTTGGTACATGAACTATACTCAATTAGTCAATGTCATACAAAATAGTTTTTTTTTGCTTGTTATCATACATGTGAGATTCCGTATGCATATTCCTAAATTCCAACCAATCTTCAAATTTAGGGAAACGTATGTCTTGCAAGTTTTCGCTAGCACATCCTTCCTCTCAAACACAACTGGTTTAGCATGTACAATGTACTTTTAAGTAGTATAATGTGTTTACACCAAAAGGTTTTGCAAATTCAAATGCACAAAATAAATAAATTTCAATATGCCTGCAATTTTTTTTACAAGTTTATTGAAAGTTAAGAGCAACAATCACATTCATAATAGAACTCGAATCACATTCATAAGAAAAATGATGCATTTATACACTACAGAGCAACACGAGATTAGTATGAACTCCATCAAGGTTTTTAGATTTTGGCATTTTGGGACTAGTACAACACAATGGCGGATCCATGTAGCCAAGGTGGTAGCAATTGTACACCCATTTTTTTTAGATCCAATAAGTTTAGCTTAATGTGAGGAGAGAAAAATATTAAGGAAATCTGTATTAGCATTTTGAGGAGAAAAAAGAGTATTAGAGTTTTGGACCTATTTTTTAGTTTCGAGATCCGCCATCGGTACAATAGTAGTGGCATTGAAAAGCAGGGTGAAGTTTGAAAGAAAAATAGTGCTAGAGTCAAATACGCATCTATAATTCTCCAAGCAGATTTGAAAGATTGAGATGAGAAACCATTTAGTTGAAGGGCCTTATCCCCCTAAATGACAAAACATGGCACACTAAACTTCCTCGGTAGTGGTTTCTTTCTCAGGGCTTTACTAATTTTCAACAATAATGGATACATGTAACAGAATCATGAAAGAATAAGCCGTAATATGAAGATCTAACTGCATATGTGAAAGAACTGATAGAAGTTTTTGTAGGAACTACTTTATGTGGTTCGTGTGGCCATTTCCCTTATTCACGTGCATAAGCCGATTGTGGGAATTTCCCGTATGCTCGTTCATTACATGAATTGATGTTGTCCCACGTTCCACTATTGGAACATTTTTCATGGCCATTTCCCACGTCCTGCCACGCCCAATTTATGGAAGTTAAGGGGTTTATAAGTAACCGGTGGTGGTTCTTGATGGAAGAACCACTATAAATATCCCATTAGTCTAAGGTCCCTAAACACCAAGAATAACAAAGTATTCTATTTCATCTAGTGAGGTTTCTCGAGTGCTTAGAAGGCTTTGGCATTTTAGTTTTTGTGTAGTCGACTTCGCTATATTTGACGGTGGTTCGAGGCGTTTTCACGATGGTTTTAAGCATCCGATGGTGGTTCAACGTGCTCGACGGTGGTGCAACCACATCTCAATTTGGCATACGGTTTTGACAATGGCTGGAGGTATTTATAAATTTCAATCCTTCTGTTGCGTTTTGCTCGATTTATGCTTACATTTGGTATAAGAGCATGGTTAAATCTCTGCCTTTTCGTTTTAAAGTTTGTATGTTTCTCAAAATTAAAATGCCATGTTGATCTTTAAATTCTAAAATTTTGAGAAAAATAATGTTGTAGACTTTTGTTTTAAAATCATAAGATTTTATTAAATTAATTTTCTAAAATTTATTAATTAGTTTATTAAAAAAGAATTTTAGAAATAATTTTGTATGTGCCTAAATTAAGAGATGCTATATAACTTATCCGGTAATTAGTTATATACATAAAATTAGGTACATAAAACTTTAAGACTTATTGCATAAAGTATTAAGCAATAAAACTATATAATATATGTCTAGGGATCCGAATAATTTATTTAATTAGAGAATTAGCCACAACAACTTTAATTAAATAAAATTACGGTAAGGATCTCATAAGGACTAGACATAAAATGTTGCATAATTAATTAGCAACAACTTTGAATAAAGTTTAGGTTAATATCTAGCTAAGTGATTTTTAATTTTATTTAGTTAAAGACTAGCCACATCATCTTTAGTTAAATAAAATTACTAAGGTTAAAAATCACATACGGAAAGCTTAGATATTAAATCCTATTACATACCCTATTAAAGTAAAAATTATTAGATGAGTTTTTATAATTACCCACAGGAATTATGAAAATAAATCTAATAATTTTTATATAAGGGATAGAAAATAATTCTATCATAAAATGGATCTAATCGAATTAAAATTTAGCCCACATGCAATTTTTATGTCATTAGATTCATTATTTACATAATTTGTATTGGTAAATTTTGACTTATGTTTGCCTCAAATTTATATTAAGCATGTATGTCAATTTATTTTTGCAGCATTACAACCTATAAATATGTCTGATAATAAAGTAGTTATCCCTGAATTAACCAGTGAGAACTTTAAGTTCTTGAAGGAGGGTATTCTTCTTCAATTGGGGTGTATGGATATTGACTATGTTATAAGGAAATCTGAGCCACATATCACTGACACCGGCAATCAGGCTGATCTTCTCTATATGAAAAGTGGGAGCGATCCAATCGCTTAAGTATTATGTTCATTAAGAGCAAGGTTCCTGCTGATGTTCGTGGCTCGATTGAGCATTATGAGAATGTCAAAGAGCTATTAACGGCTATAGAGAAACAGTTTCAGACTTCTCAAAAGTTATTAGCCGTCACCCTAATTATGAAGTTCACATCACTAAAGCTCACAACAGTGAAAGGTGTGCGTGATCACATCAATAAGATGCGAGATTTGATAGCTCGACTTATGGCACTTGAGGTTGAAATGTCTGAATCTTTCCTGGTGCACTATATATTGAACACTCTTCTACCTCAATATGGGCCATTTAAGATCTCTTACAATACACATAAGGATAAATGGTCTATTGATGAACTTTTGACCATGTGTGATCAAGAAGAGGGTAGGCTCGTACTAGAGATGGGAGATAGTGCACTGACAGCTACTCAAGGAAATAGGTCAGTCCAAGCCAAGCAAAAGGGGAAGGCTAAAATGCAACCCCAAGCTGACATAAAGAAAGAGTTCACGTGTTTCTTCTGTAAAAAGAAGGGACACATGAAGAAGGACTGTGTCAAGCATAAGGGCTAGCTTGAAAAAAAAAGGTAAATCAATCTCACTTTTTTGCTTTGAGTCAAATATGGTTGATGTTAATTATAACACATGGTGGATTGATTCTGGTTCTACAATCCATGTCTCAAATTCCTTACCTTACAGGGATTAAAAAACCTGAGGGAACCAGTGGGAGCTGAGCGACACATCTATTTGGGAAACAAGATGCAGTCACATGTGGAAGCTATTGGGACCTGCGAATTAGTGCTTAGTAGTGGCTTTGTTTTAATTTTAAAAAAGACTTTTTATATTCCTAGTTTTTCTAGAAATTTAATTTCTGTTTCAAGACTTGTACCCTTGGGGTATTGTTTTAATTTTTCAAATGTTAGTTTCAGTTTATTTTATAAATCTGAAATTGTTGAAAATGGAATTTTGTGTGATGGTCTTTACTCTATTGATTTAAAAAATAATGCCACTCATAATGTTATGTACATTCAAACTGGTACTAAACGTTGTGTTATAAATGACGATTCCTCTACTTTGTGGCACCGAAGATTATGACATATCTCCATTTAAAGGGTTAAAAGATTAGTAAATGATGGGGTTCTCAATACCTTAGATTTTACTGATTTTGATACTTGTGTTGACTGCATTAAGGGCAAGCAGACTAACAAGTCAAAGAAAGGTGCCAAGAGGAGTTCGACCATATTGGAAATCATCCATTCTGATATCTGTTGCCCAGATATGGATGTGCAAGGTCAGAAATACTTCATCACTTTCATAGATGATTACTCATGGTTCATGTATCTCTACATGCTTCATCATAAAAGTGAAGTGTTAGAAGCTTTTAAGGTTTTCAAGGCTGAAGTAGAGAAACAATGTAGTAAGCAAATAAAGATTGTGAGAACCGATAGAGGTGGTGAGTATTATGGTAGATACACTGAGGATGGACAAACACCTGGTCCATTTGCGAAATTTCTTCAATACAACAATATAGTTGCCCAATACACCATGCCAGGCTCGTCTGATTAGAATAGTGTTGCGAAAAGAAGAAATCGAACTCTAATGGACATGGTGCGAAGTATGCTTAGTAGCTCTAAGCTAACTAAGTCCTTATGAGTTGAAGCTCTCAAGACGGCTATGTATATATTAAACCGGGTTCCAACCAAGGCTGTCCCAAAGACACTTTTGAGTTATTCAAAGGTTGGAAACCGAGTTTGCGACATATACGCGTATGGGGATGCCCGTTTGAAGTGAGAATTTATAACCTACAAGAAAAGAAACTAGACCCAAGAACCATTAGTGGGTATTTCATTGGATATACCGAAAATTCCAAAAGGTTACAGATTTTATTATCCATCTAATAGCACTAGAATTGTGGAATCAAGAAATGCAAAATTTCTTGAGAATGACTCAATCAGTAGAAGTGATCTATCTCGGGATTCAATACCCGTAGGTCATCTATCCACATCAAGTGAGAGATTGGTTATCATATATAACACCCCTCAAGCTCAACCGGGTGTTGAACAACCAATCAATGAAGTTCCACAACCTGCTGAAGACACTATAGTAGATCAAATTGTTCAAGAAAATCCAGAAATTATTGAACAACCATTTGAACAACATGATCTACAAGAAAATGTTGGTTCAACATTAAGGAGATCTGTTAGAGAAAGAAAATCAGCAATTTCTAGTGATTATTTTGTGTATTTACAAGAATCTGACAATAACATTGGAGCTGAAAATGACCCAGAGTCATTTTCAACTGCCATGAGCTGCAATGAATCAAAATTATGGTATGATGCTATGAAGGATGAGATGAATTCTATGAAAAGTAATGAATTTTGGGATCTTGTACCGTTGCCTGATGGTGTAAAAGCCATTGGATGTAAATGGGTCTTCAAAACAAAAAGAGACTCAAAAGGCAACATAGAAAGATATAAAGCAAGACTTGTTGCTAAAGGATTCACTCAGCGAGAATGAATTGATTACACTGAGACTTTTAGTCCAGTATCTAAGAAAGATTCCTTACGCATTGTGTTGGCATTAGTAGCTCAATTTGACCTTAAGTTACAACAAATGGATGTGAAAACTGCCTTTCTAAATGGTGACCTAGAGGAAGAGGTATACATGAAACAACTTGAAGGATTTTCCTCTAGTGATGGTGAAAATTTGGTTTGTAAGTTAAAGAAATCTATATATGGATTGAAACAAGCCTCTCGTCAGTGGTATTTGAAATTCTATGAGGTTATCTCTTCATTTGGCTTTGTTGAGAATATCATGGATCAATGTACATACCAGAATGTCAGTAGGAGTAAAATTTGTTTCCTTATTCTATATGTGGATTAATTGCAACAAATGACAGTGGTATGCTATATGAGGTGAAACAATTTCTTTTTAAGAATTTTTATATGAAAGATATGGGTGATGCATCTTATGTCATTGGCATTAATATTCATCGTGATAGACATAAAGGTGTCTTAGGTCTATCTCAAGAAACTTATATCAACAAAGTTTTAGAAAGATTTCGGATGAAAGATTGTTCACCTAGTGTTACTCCTATCGTGAAGGGTGATAAGTTCAATTTGAACCAATGCCCGAAGAACGAATTTGAGAAGGAGCAAATAAAAAACATTCCATATGCTTCTGTTGTTAGAAGCCTAATGTATGCTCAAGTCTGTACAAGACCTGGCATTGCATTTACCGTTGGGATATTGGGAAGATATCAGAGTAATCCGGGTATGGACCACTAGAGAGCTGCAAAGAAAGTTTTGAGATACCTCAAGGGGACAAAGGAATACATGCTTACGTACAAACGATCTGACCATTTGGAGGTGATCGGCTACTCCGATTCAGACTTTGCTGGCTGTGTTGATTCACGTAAATCAGCATCAGGTTACATATTTATGTTTGCCGGCGGAGCTATATCTTGGAGGAGTGTCAAGCAGACATTGATTGCCACTTCCACTATGGAGGCCAAGTTCGTTTCGTGTTTTGAGGCTACCTCACATGGAGTATGGTTAAAGAGTTTCATTTCTGGGCTGAGACTTGTGGATTTAATCTCTAGGCCATTAAGGATATATTGTGACAATTTAGCTGCTGTGTTTATGGCTAAGAACAACAATAGTGGAAGTCGAAGTAAACACATCGACATTAAGTATCTAGCCATAAGGGAACATGTTAAAGAAAAGAAAGTGGTCATTGAGCACATTAACACTGAGCAGATGTTAGCTGATCCTTTGACTAAGGGCATGCCACCATATAAATTTAAGGATCATTGCTCCCACTTTGTAAATTTTCGTTGTAAGAATGATTATGTTGAAACTCTAATAAAATTTGATATTTCTCATATATGTTGTGTACACATTAAGTTAATTGTTTCGAGAAATATCACTAAAGTTTGGACCTAGAATAAACATTAGGTTTATTCATTAAGTATATGGGCTAAAGTGTTGAAACTTGATGTATTGTGGTACATGGAAGATACTACTCAAATCCATACAAGAAATATCGCCATGATTCACATTATATTTTGACTTTAAGTACTTATGGACAATACGAACCAAGTGGGAGAATGTAGGAACTACTTTATATGGTTCGTGTGGCTATTTCCCTTATGCACGTGCATAAGTCGATTGTGGGAATTTCCCGTATGCACGTTCATTACATGAATTGATGTTGTCTTACGTTCCACTATTGGAACATTTTTCATGGCCATTTCCCACGTCCTGCCACGCCCAATTTATGGAAGTTAATGGGTGTATGAGTAACCGGTGATGGTTCTTGATGGAAGAACCATTATAAATACCCCATTAGTCTAAGGTCCCTAAGCACCAAGAATCACAAAGTATTCTATTCCATCTAGTGAGGCTTCTCGAGTTCTTAGAAGGCTTTGGCATTTTAGTTTTTGTGTAGTCGAATTCGCTATATTTGACGGTGGTTCGAGGCATTTCCACGGTGGTTTTAAGCATTCGACGGTGGTTCGACATGCTCGACGGTGGTGCAATCACATCTCAATTTATGCTTACAGTTTTTGCAATATCTCATTGTTGGAAGTACTCCCTAGTGTTCAATTCTGTAACATTCATGTCATTCGGTGACGGTCTGAGCATGGAGCAATGATCTTTGTACATTAAGTGTTGATGCCATTCACAAACAGGTCGTACAGATCTGAGGCCATGTGGCTAGCACAACCTTATATAGTGCAAAGATGTTATAAAGAAAGCATACAAAGTAATATTAGAGATACCCTTTCCTGTGTTCTTATATTAAAACAGAAGTTAACTAAGAATGCACTGAATTATTTGAACTAGAATGCATTCAAAGACATGAAAAATGAGAAATGATGAGCTTTAAAAACTGGGAAGGAGATGATCAATCTAACATAACGATGATAGAGATGAATGATAAGGAGATCTGTTACGAAAAATATTTGGAGACATTACTTGAACGAGAATAGATCCATTTGATATGTGAATGGATCATGCAGGGAAAATGAGATACACAATTCTTCAATGTTGGAGTGACTAGATGAAAACTAAGAAACAAGATTATAAAGATCAAATACAAGAATGGGGCTAAGGCAGATACTCATGAGAACATTAAGGAGATTTTAGTTGAATATTTTGATGAAAGACAAAGCTGAGATGGCAGAAATTAGACAGTTCCTTGACACACTCAATATGCCTAAAGTTCCCTCAAACCAACTTGTCTTGTTGGAAGAATGCTTTCTTCCAAATGAAACCACTTAAATCACAAGACCTGATAGGAAAACTCAACTTGCTGCACCTTTGGATATGGATATCCATGAACCTTTAGATGTCCATTAATTAGCCCTTTATTGTAATTAGACCCAATACTTATTATTATAAAAGATTGGGTCAGATTTTACTTTTAGCCTAAATTAAGATTTACAAGTGTTTTTTAGGCCTAGTTAGCATTTAAAAATAGCCCACACATGCCTCCTTGCTCAAAACCCATTACTTGCCATCCAAACCAGCCCAATACCCTTAAAATTAGTCCAAATAAAAGCCTCATCAATCCTTACTTGCCGCCTAAGCAACCAACCTCTATTAGCCTATTACTTGCTGCTCAAGCAAACCAGCCCTTATCAAATTACTTGGCGCACAAGCAATAACCCTTATCAGCTTAATCATTGCCACCCAAGCACACAATGAGTTTAAAGGCTGCTTTTCTTTATTATTTTAATTGTATTAGGTTTTCCTTGTTCTAGTAGAAGTTAAATTACTTTGGCTATCCTTCACCTATAAAAGGATGAAGCCTCCACCATTGTAACACAGATTTTCTTTGATATATGAAATATTTAGTGAGTTCATTTTTGCAAGTGCTGATAACTTGTGCCTTAGAAGTATTCTTCAACATAAGATCATCGAGTTCTTGTGAGGGAGATATTCTTCACACTCCTGCTTGCCTAGGTAATTGCGTCTAGGAGGATGAGTTAGAGCCGCTTGAGGTTGCTTGCTTAGGTAATTGCTTCTAAGAGGGTGCCGAGGACAAACAACAACATCAATTTTGCCAAGCCATCTTCATCTACTACCTCCACGCCACCGTCTATAAGCCATAAACAAAGCTGAAAATTTCCCATTTGTTTTACCTATCCTTTCTTCATCTTTTCAGTCTTTTTAATTATAATCTTGTTATTCATCTTCTAATTTTTCACCTTGCCTTCGTTTCTTTAAATTTCCCACCTTGAATCTAAAAATTTCAAGAAAATCCCTTCTCAACTCTTTTGAATTTTCAGATCTGCGTTCTTGATTGAGTCTAGAGCTTCTAGTTTTTGCAACAACTTAATTGAAGGTTTTCAAATCTACGATTGCGCTACTCTATCAGAAACATTCTTTTTGATTTTTTCTGAGTAATTGTGAGATTGTTGGACACCTTGTCACTAATGCATTCAGAGATTTCTTCAAAGGAAAAAAACGGTAAAAGAGCTCAACAAAACTTTATTTCTCTCATTCTAAAGGTGGAAAGCGAGGCAGCTAATGACTGTAGGCTAATCAGCCTATGCAACAGTGTACAAAATCATTGTAAACTTGATTATCAACAGGCTTAAACCAACAATAGGAAGCTTAATTTAACCTTTCCAAAACGTTTTAGTGTGTATAGACAGCTTCATGACATTGCCCCTTGTACATTCTTCATAATAATGGCTGTGTATTTCAAGATTTGTGATTGTGCGATGTGAATTGCACATATCTCAATGGCTTTTCGGAAAAAGAAGAGACTAAAAATGTCCAAAGATCCACACTTGGAGCACGTTGCTACATGACAAATACACCAATTTCCAATTTTTATCTGGTTACCACTAATTTACTTACCATCCTCATTTTCTTTAAGGGTAAAATTTTGATACGCAAGTTGTGTAAGCATGTGTATTCACACTATAAAAATTAAAAGTCTAAATTTTTAACCTTAACCCTAAAAAACTAAACCCTAAACACAAATTTTAAACACTAATATTGAATTTTAAACTTTACAACCTAAACCCCAAAACTTTAAACCCTAAACTAAAACCCCAACCCTTAAAATTAAAAGATACGTGTAAACTAAAATTTATTCGGCTTGTGTATCAAAATTTTTTTCTTTCTTTAAACCACACCCAAACTAATGTTACCCTCTCCATCCAAAATCATCGTTAATTAATCAATCCCCTCAATTCACAAGGCAATCTCTTTTTGAGTTGGTTTCCTCCACGCAAAGGAATTATCTCATTTATTTTGTCCATTGTTGATTTTTTTATACAATTTTAAGAAGATAAAATTTGTATAAGAACATATAAGAAAGATGATGTAAAATAATTAAAACAATAATTTTATTTTTAAAAAGTTGAATTATTTTTATTAGAAAATTAAAATATATATAAAGAATAGTTTTTTCTTTAAAAAAAACTCCCAAAGTCTATTGCTTTCTTGTTCTACCCATTTGCAAATTTATCACAACACTTTCCTTTTTCCTTCCCTTGGATGTGGATAGCCTTTTTCTCTTTCAAATCTGTTTTTTTTTTTTTAATTCTTATACCCTTTTTCTTGACCTCTTCATTTTCTCTATTCCTTGTTTAAATCAAGTTTCTGCCGACAATATAAGAGAAAAGGGTAATCTTTTTTTGCTTTCCTGTTTATTCAATCATGATCTTCTGTGCATTTCTCCGCCTTTATCCGATTCCTTTCTCTTTTTTTTTTTAATTACTGGATCCTCATCTGATTTTTCTTGATCAGAATCGGCTGCCTGGTTCATAATCCTTTTCTGGGTATTCCTTATTTTTCCTTTTTACTGCCGATTTACCCTGATTTAACTTGCAATCTGATCTTCTACTGGTTTTGGGTAACGCTTACCTTATAGCTTATTTGCTAGTAGCTTTTTCTTTTTCTTACTGTATCCGGAGGTACTGGTTTTAGCTTCTTGGTATTGTAGAGACTCTACATTATTGACTTCATTTCAGGTGTGGGTTTTCCTTCTTTCCTGCTTGAAACCCTTTTTTGTATTCCATTTTGGAACTAAACTCTTTATTTGTTCATTTATACATGTTAGTGCTGGTAATTGTCTGTCCTTCCTATCTTTTTTGAAACGGTCATCATACTTTTAATGCAATGATAATTGTTTTCCTTTGATTGTCCACGTAATGATTGAATTTCCCATGTCCAACTTTGATACACTTTGCAGACATTGCAATTCAACAGCTTTGTGGACTAAAATAGCTAAGATTCTAAGAAAATGTTCAATACCACTGAGCTTAAACGGATTGTGTTAATCATATAATGTCTAATAGCAGTAGAATTTCTTTAAATGTTTCAAGTCATTGCTCTATAATATGACTGATTCAGAAGCATTGTCCTTCTGAAAGCATTCTGCAGAAGAATAGTACGGTAAGAATAATGGCATTGACACTGTATACCCCCTGTGTTTCCCTTTAGGATGTAAAACCAATTGAAGTTAAAATCCCATGCTTTCTTTTTTATTTATAGAATCTTTAGTTATAGCAAATTAACCAAATATTTACTTTGTTTTCTGTATTGGGAACAAAGTCCATGAGGTTAAATTCTTATTCCTAGCAAGAGTGATGTACTAGTTTTCTGTCTTATTTATAGGATCTTCAGTCATATCAAGCAAAAAATTTATTTTAATCCTTAAAGGTTAAGTCAGATATATATTTTATCTTTACGAGCAGAAGTTCCCTGAATTTGATTCTTTGACTGGAATGTCAATTGCCAACTTTTGGGATGCCTCCAGTTTACCTTGGATACATTGATAACAGACTGTGTTCTATTATTTTGGATAGATAACTATATCTGCTATTTATGAGCATGTGAAGTTGTTAAGAACAGTTATACTATGGACAGATGGACTTTTTAGAACTGACCCTTGTCTTACATTACATAATGCTCTATATATTTGAATGGTTTCAAGTGGTTGTTGATAGCCCCTCCAAACATGGCTTTATCCCCAACCTAGGGAGGTTATTGTTGTTGTTCTTGCTTAGGAAGTAAACCAGCAATGATGTGGCCATCTGCAATTGAGCATGTTTGATGTTTCTATGGATTGGCTCTGTTGTTGGAGTACTTTTTAACATTGATTGGGATATTTTAATCATTTTGTTAAAACATAAAAGCTGGAAATCCGAAACTGTGACATTGGGCACTTAGTCAAATAGAATTTCTTATCTAGCTAAAAACGAAGCTCCTATAATAATTTTTTTGGCTGAAATTTCAAGTTTGAGATATCTCCAAAGTGAGAAACAATTTGTGCTGTTCTTTTGGATAGGCAACTTATATCTTCTATTTATGAGTATGTGAAGTTCTTAAGATTAGATATACTATGGAGTTTTTGAAGTTAACCCTCGTCTTACATGACATGTCGTACTCTTTACATCCTAAGCTCGTTTATGAAGAATAAGTATACAAAAAGATTTGTATTTGCATATTTTTTGAAGGATAATTGAACTGATTACTTTTAGGAAATAACATGTACCCTTCTAATATTTGCATTTGTTTTTTATGACTTAATCATGTTACTTTTCGACAGTGATAATGGTGAGAATTTGCTCTGTGAGACTATCTCTCTGTTATGCTCAAATTTCGAAATCTACAACTTCTTTTTGACTATTTTATGCAGGGGTTTATTTCTCTGGATTCATCAGACATTCCTTTTTGTACCTGTTGCTATTTTCTTTCCACTTCAATCATATATGGGCTGAGGTGCACATTTCATGGGAGGTGTAAGGTACGATGAACCAGCCTCAAAACGCATGAAACTATCCTCTAAAGAATTGAGACATCTTTCAAACGGTTCAACTCTTGAAGAGCATAAAGTTGGGTCTTCAAGAGACTTGATGGCTCGGCCCCTGCATTCTGAAGGGGGAGAAGAAGTTGTTGGTTCAAAAGGAGTTATAAAGAAAGTAGAATTTGTCCGAATAATAGCGAAAGCATTGTACTCACTTGGTTATATAAAGAGTGGCACTCATCTAGAGGAAGAATCAGGGATAGCGTTGCATTCTTCTAACGTTAATTTACTTATGCAGCAAATTCTTGAGGGAGATTGGGATGAAAGTGTTGTCACATTGCACAATATTGGTCTGACAGATGAAATGACCATAAAATCAGCCTGTTTTCTGATATTGGAGCAGAAGTTTTTTGAATTTTTGGATGAAGAAAAAGTCATGGATGCTCTGAAGACACTGAGAACTGAGATTTCACCTCTTTGTATCAATCATAGTAGAGTACGTGAGCTTTCCTTGTTCATTGTGTCACCCTCTTGCTGTTTTTCTGTTCGGTCTCCAAAACAAGATACTTCGAGAGCAAGATCCCAGACTAAGTTATTGGAAGAATTACAGAAGCTGCTTCCTCCAACAGTTATGATTCCTGAAAGAAGGTTGGAGCATTTAGTTGAACAGGCCCTTGTCTTGCAAAGAGATGCTTGCATGTTCCACAACACTTTGGATAAGGAAATGTCTCTATATGCTGATCATCATTGTGTGAGAGATCAAATTCCTTCTTATGCATTGCAGGTTAGATTCTATTCTGGTAATCAATTTTTTGTAGTTTTGCAATCTGTCTCTTATCTTTCATGCTTCGCTTTAAGATGGGAAACTTATAAAGTTCTTGTACTTTTTTGTTTGATGCAATATTCCGTGCCTTAGTATTGCAGAAATTAGAGATCTATTTAGATTGTGCTTTATCAATATGGATATTTGTTACAATAGATTAATATTTGGGACATTGGCATTGTAAATTTTTTAACTCCACAAGCAGGGTTAAAACACTGTCAAGTGTTATCTTTTTATTTTTTATTTTATCAAATATAATTTAAGGACACGGTGTTTTAATCCTGCTTGTGAAGTTACAAATATACGCTGCTAGTGTACCAAAAAACTATCCTTGTTACAATATATAAGCAGGTAAATAGAATCGATACTAGGTATTTGGTTATAAATTAGGTTCTAAATTCTAGTGTTTATGCTTTCACTGACATTAATGTTTGAATACTTCTTATTGGATAGACAATTTCCTTATTAGGTGCAATCTTTGAGGCCTTCATTAACCATATACCTATTACTCTAGACTCAAAAATCTGCTGCAGGGTTTCTAGGATCTGAGAATTGTAATGGAAAAGACCAATTTTGAGTCATTGGAGATGATGGTGTATGTGTTTTAGGATGCTTTCACCTTTAATACAGATGACATGCTAGGAATTATCTAACATAGATGAAATAGTTGAGTTTGTGAGATATAAGAAAAGATATGAAATAGTGAGCTCTTTGATATCTCATTCATTGTTGGAAGAATCTTATGTGGAAGGTTCTTAATCACGGTGCTTGAGAATTGTTTGGCAAAGCTAGAGGATAATACTGTTAGTTAGTATACATAACCGTGTGTTGTAAAGAGTTTTAGATAGAGTAGGAGTTGTATGTTATCTTTATCTTAACTAGTAGTTTGAATTTTAAATTTGATCTTTGTAAAGGATAAAAGTCTTATCCTATAGGTTAACCACTTGGTGTTAAACACCTCTGTAAAAGTCTATATAATAGACTCTCTTTCACTAATGAATGATAAGAAAAACACAGAGAAAAACTCTGTTTCTCACAAATACATCTATCTTTACTTTCTCATTGCTTATGCAGCTAGAAGATAAGGTCTGTTGGGTTTAGGTTTACACTGTGATCGGTAAGTTCTTTTATTTGTTTCTGCAGTGTCTTCCCAAATTATAAATGAATCAAAGATCAGTATTTTAGGTTGTCCTTTAAGTTCTCCACGTTTCATTTATTGTTGAATGCCTTTTAGCTGTTAAACTTCATGTATAAGGGACCAACAAGGTGCAACTTTCTACGTATTATTGGCGCATACGTGTCTACAAGGAGAAACGATTTAACAATATTCTACTACCTAGGTTGGGTTTTTGAGGCTTTTAGTCACAAATGGGTGTTGAACATGTTAAATGGAACTAAGATGGAAGTTAATACCACAATTAATATTGGATTTTCCTGATATTTTTAGAAGTGTATTGGCAAATTATTATTTCCTTCTTAGATTTGTAGCAAATCGGCATTGGCAATTTGTATTTAACTAGTTTTAACTTGTAATCCAAGTGTCGAGGTAATAATACAACAAGTAAATTAGCCAACGCTGCATTGCAAGATCAGTTATTCACGTTAAAGCTTTTGACATGAATACGATGTGTTCATTTCTCTGGTTACGTAATGTGACACTGGTATTACATTTAAATATGATCAATTTGTTTAGACGTGACCTGATTAATACATTTAGACACGTTTAGCATATTTAAACATGAATAATAATTTTAGTTATGTATTTTAAATATTAATAATTCAATAAAGGAGTTAAATTTCAAGCACCAAGGAATATTTTCCTGTCATAAACAGGTTGACATGATTGCCTAATACGAATATTTTCCTGTCATAAATAGGTTGACATGATCATGGCACTAAGACAATCATACAACACCCAAATTTGTTTACCTATGTGTCGTGTTTATGCCTTTTTAGTGTACTTGCCTAGTTTATGAAAAATATTAGTTAATTTGTTTACATATGCTTCCATGTGATTTGTTTTAAGCTTCTTCTGGCTGAAATAATTTCTGATTCTTGATTTATCTTCTATTTGTCTATTCCTGCTCCGAAAGTTAACAACTTATGTCTTGCATTTTTCTTTTATTAAATTATTTTTGCAATTTCTTCTCTGTTTTAAAAAAAAAATTATTCTTTACATTTCTCTTGCAACAGATATTACAGGCTCACACTGATGAAATATGGTCCTTGCAATTTTAACACAATGGGAAGTACTTGGCTTCATCATCAAATGATTGCTCAGCAATCATTTGGGAGGTATTGCTATTCACTTGGAACATGGATATAACATATAATGTTGGTTTTGCTTAGGATGATAAACTTTTCCAGCTTATGCCTTGCAATTTTTATTTTTCAAATTCCTTCTTATAGAAATGAGTCAGTATTTTATTATTTACTTTCAATTAAATCTAGCAACGTATGATATCTTTTTGGATGCTAATGTCCAATGCTTAATCTTTGGCATCTTCCTTTGATACCTGACGATTCACTCGTATCTTATAGTCTACCTTAGCTGCCAACATGGTAAAATAAGGAAAGAAATGATAAAAAGAGAAGTGGTTGTTGTTGATTAAACATATATTATGCTTGATTGTTATTTCTGCTACTTGAGTTTGTTTCCCAAGAAATGAAAATGGAAGTAGATTAGTGTTTTTTAAATATAAAAAATTTATCATCCTAAGTTCCGCCACCGTGAGTGACCTATAGCTTTCTGGGCTGCTTCAGGTGCATCAAACCGTATGTAACCCTTATCATATCTGACACTAAAATCAATATACTTCAAATGTACTTGGTATCAAATTTAATTAATAGGAACAAAGAGAAGCAATTGGCTGGTACAAGCACAGCTATTGAACCTGTCATTAGTCTTAGTTATCATTTGAATAAAAAGAAAAAAAATAAAAAGAGAGCTTGATGTCCTGTTCCAGAACAAGGGCTGCTATTGAACCTTTCTCCTGTACATTTCCATATATTAGTCCGGTCGAAATGATTTTCTGCTCTTTCTTTTTCTTGGATTTCATGAGCTTTTTTTCAAGCTGTGGAAAGCATGGTTTTTTTTTTTGAATTATTAAACCCATTTGAGGTTTTATTGTATTCAGATTTCTTTTCTCCTGTAATGTCTGCGTAGTGGTCTAGCTGAAATGCTTTTCTGCTCATCTTTTTCATGGACTTCTTGAGCTTGTCTTTCCTTAGCCGTGAAAGGCATAATTGTTCATTTATTTTCTCGAAATATTAAACCCTGTTGAGATTTTATTTTATCCAAATTTAAGCAACTTATGGAAACATTTCCGTTTAACTTCATTATCTTTGAAATAATCGCTTTTTCAACTTTCATCCTTAATCACCTTACCATTCAAGTCCATTCTCTTCTTTTTTCTTGTTTTGGTAAGTTTTCAGTACTCCAAACACTAGGGACTCTACCTTTTTTTTCTCTTTTTCAAAATGTTATACAATTATCCTAGGGTGCTGGTGAAATTTAGACTCTCTATAGGATGGAATCTAAATTTTCAAGCATGTATGGGTTGTATTAATGTGCGAGCATTCTTTTATTACTGTGAATCAACTATGTTTTCGCTCCTCATAAGCCTTGCAATCAGTTGATTTTCTCATTCTAATATATTTACTTATTTTAGGTTGGTGCAAATGGAGTGTCTTTAAAACATAAACTTTCTGTTCACCAGAAACCTATCTCTTCTGTTTCATGGAGTCCTAATGACCGCCAGCTCCTCACATGTGGTGTGAGGAGGTTGTAAGGCGGTTGGACGTTTCTTCCGGTGAATGCCTCCATGTTTACGAAAAAGCTGGTTTTGGCATGGTTTCATGTGGATGGTCTCCTGATGGCAAATGGATATTTTCTGATGTTAATGATAAGAGTACGAGCATGTGGGAATTGGATGGGAAAGAGCTACAATGCTGGAAAGGGCAACGCACTCTAAAAATTTCTGATTTGGAAATAACAAGTGATGGAAAGCAGATTATAAGTATATGTAGGGAAACATCAATTTTATTACATGACAGGGAAGCAAAAGTTGAGAGATTTATTGAAGAGGATCAAACAATAACTTCATTTTCATTATCAAGAGACAATAGATTCTTACTGGTAAATCTTTTGAACCAAGAAATTCATCTATGGAGCATAGAAGGTGATTTGAAGCTTGTTTCTAAATATAGAGGTCATAAGCGGCACCCGCTTCATCATTAGGTCTTGTTTTGGTGGACTTGAGCAAGCTTTTATTGCTAGCGGTAGTGAGGATTCACTGGTAAGGACATTAAATTTGTACTATGCCATTCTGTAGCAGTAAGTTAGCCTATGATTCATATGGAAAAGTCGTCTGATAATAAATTTTCTTCTGCTGTATGTTTAGGTCTATATTTGGCATAGGGGCACAGGAGAGCTTATAGAAGCATTACCAGGCCATTCTGGAGCTGTTAATTGTGTCAGCTGGAATCCAGCAAACCCTCACATGTTGGCATCAGCCAGCAATGATCGAACGATTCGGATATGGGGCTTGAATAATCTAAGCGCTAAGCAGAAGGACACTCATAGTAATGGCATCCATCATTGCAATGGAAGTACCTGAGATTAAATGCTTGGATCCCCAATCTCTCATGCCTGATATAATTGGTTTCATATAAATGCTTTACCTTGTTGAATGCTGACATTCATAACAAAAAAGTTTGTCAACACTGCTGGAACTTTCTGGTAATAAACTTGCTATATCTCTAATTGGCAATTTAATTAGTTTGATTACATTTTACGTGAAAATTTGGAGCTTGCTTGCCTATATGTTCTTCTGAGCATGTTTTCTCAAGGAGTATTACTATTAAAGGATCTGTCTGTAGTTTTTGTTTACTGTTTTAACGAATGGAAAATATCCCATCCACTGTCGGAAAGGTTTTCATTGTCGGGTACCCGGCCTTTTCGGGCATTACATATACCGGCCCGTGTCTTGGCCTGCTTTAGCCGGGTACTTGGTATTCGGGTACCCGTGAAACCTAAGTACCCGAGAAATCGGGTAACGGGTGCCCGTTTTACATTTTACTTTTTTGTTTAAAATCTAAATTTTTATAGAAAAATTATATATGTAACACATAAGCATACAATCCAAACACAAAAAATTAGTGATTTGAAATTAGTTTTAAGTAAGAAATATTTTAATATATATTAAATTTATCACCAAAAAGCATTAAAATATTAAGAATGGATGTGGTTCGATTGATTCAACAGAAGAATAGTGGTAACTGTAACACCTTGATCCCGATCCAGATTTGAAGTGCCTCATTCGGGTCACTCAAAAGTTGACCCATCAAATTTCTAATTTAAAACCATAAGTTTAGCATTCTTTTAAAATATCAAAACATGCATTTAGTTAAATAAACAATTTACAAAACATGAGCTCCGAGTTTAAAATGTTGTATATCAAAATAATATTCCGAATAGAATTTACAGACTTAACCACTGTATGGTCTTATGAATACAATAGCCCAAACTAAACATCAAGGATTGTACTCTAAAGCGATGCGATGCTGGGAAATCCTTTCATGATGTGCTCATCGATCACGATCAACCTACTAACCTGCGAATGGAAAAAACGATTTCGAACGCTGAGCTTAAAAAGCTCAGTGGTACATTTTTACTCTACCACAATTAGTGATTATCATAAAATAAGCATGCGAGATAAATATAGTTTAGAGAGCATAGATAAGGCTTCACTATCTATGAGTTATCATCTAGCCTACACAAGCTAGAGTTCTTAGATCACCTATTTCAAGGCATCCATAAATCTATAAGAAGCTTTACATGATCTACAAGGCTTCAAATACTCGAGGTCACTCAGCCCCTCGAGGCTAATACCTCCATAAGCTATCATACATGGCACATAAGGCCCAACCATACTTGAGATCTCATTAGATCATCGAGGCAAAAGCACACATATCATACAACAACAAACTTAGAGTGAGGCCCGGGTTACACAAAATCGAGAACATACACTTTGAGTGAGGCCCGAGTCACACAACATTGGGAACGTACACTCCTCAGATGAGGTCGGGTCATGCAGCATCAGAACATACACTCTAGGTGAGACCGAATCATATAGCATCAGAACATACACCGATACTCAGAATCCCCCCTCAAGTAACTTCGAATGAGGCCCGGGTCACACAACATCGGTAACCTTCATTCGGTATCTATGACCATGGTGTTGCAACACTCTCATTGGGTATCTGAATCCCATCAATCATAAAACCAACTAAACAAATGCCTACTCGGCATACAAGCAACGGGATCCCAAGGATCTCCCTATCGTCGCTACTTGTTATCACATCATTTATTTTACATTACCGAGTTATTAATACATAATGGAGAAGTATATAATTATTCTCATTAATCCACATCATCACTTTAATCAAGGTGACTAGACCAAGAAAGTGCCCACATGGCATACATAATCATTAACAATACCACCACTCTATGGTTTCTATCATTAATAAGTCACCCAAAGCTTACCAAGTTATTACACATTATGCTCATATATGAGGGTTAAATTTTGGTTTCTCAGTTTTATAATTTATTTTACCACATTAGAAGCCCATAGGACCACTATCCTCAAATTATCAACCATTCGAACTCAAATGCACATTTTTGGGCAGATTGCCCACTGGGTACCGATATCGGTCCTCGCGTACTGGTACGGTACCCCAAGTATCGGTACTCACAACGTACCGATACAAAATAACTCACTAGAATTTTGGTTGCCTGTGTACCAGTACGGGTCAACCCGTATTGATACCTCTTTGCATGGCGTACCGGTACATGTTGAACACTATATTGGTACCCCTTTAATAGTTCATCTTCAAATGAACAATGCTTTTCAATCCATAACACTTAGGGTATCGGTATAGCTCCCCGTGTACCGGTACCTAGGCTTGGAAAATCACTCCCAAAGCCTCTAAATTGAAACCACTAACCGCTTAACTCGATCCTACATCTTATGCAAGTTAATTAGGTTTGTTTGCTACCATTTTTACATATTATTAGCATTAAATCCGTAAATTACCATTAACAAGGCTTTAAACTACCAAAACACCAAACTAGCAATCATATACCACAAAATCAAGCACGACAATCACTTATGATCTTCAAGAAAAGTAGGAGGAAGAGATGTACTGACCTTTTAACAATTATCCCAAATTTATTTCCACCACTTACATTCCTCAACTTCTTCTCTTTGGCTCCAACTTGAATAAACCCCAAAACACCTCTTTTTACCTCACAACAAGGAAATGAATCAAGACTCAAACCAAATACTAGAAAGATGTCTAGCCACAGATTAACAACCCTAGAAACATGGAAGAAAGGCTAAAAGCTTAATCCCCAAAGAAAACCCATAAATGGAGAGCTCACCTTTTTAAGAAAAGACGACCACTTTCTTGAAGCTCTTGGAATTATGATTAATTTTTTCGTCACTCATGAATCCTGAAATGGAACTTAGCTAGGAAAAGATTTGATTTTTAGAACTTGAAGTCTATTGTTTCCATGGAGAAAGTGGTGGGAAGAAAGATAAGAAGAAAAGATGAATAAATGGGTGATATCATAACCTACCTTTTTGTCCTCCACAAAACTCACGTGAAGACAAGAAAAGATAGAAGGAGACCATCTTTTATTTTGAATAAGGGCATATTCTCCATATACAACCTCTAACTTTCACCATTTTTACATTTTGGTCACTATCTAAGCCTATGTAGCTCAAATCTCATCCGACAAGGCCCAAACATAGCCCAATGGGTCCAACGGCCCGAACCAACACATAGATCATAACTCAGGTCAATGCCTAAACATTGACTCAAAAATTTGGGTCGTTACAACTCTCCCCTCCTAAAAAGAAATTTTGACCTTGAAATTTAAACGAAGGGAGGAGATGCAACCTTATCAGATCCAACCATTTCTTATGTCCTCTCTTAAATTTCCTTAGCCAAAGCTCATAACACTAGACTCGTCAACACTTCTCTCATGAATCCCTAACGACTCACTCCTAACAATCGAACAACATTCACATCGAACCCTAACTCAGAACAACATAGGATGAACTCAACGATGCTGTCGAAGCATTAACCCAAAGAACTCACTTCGGATGAGTTTCATCTTGATTAACAATCATCTCTTCCCCCATCAATGATCCAAAACCCTTGAACTCAAACCTCACATGTGCCCAAAATGTGACACCTCTTCGACGATACACTACTAGGAACACTTTTCCGTCTCTTATCAACACCATGACCAAACGTTTAGAGAACATACAAAACTCTGACAATCAAACTCTACCATCGATCTATCTTGAACTAACAACCCTTATTTCCCGACTCGGCTAACCAAAACAGAACTTAGCATCTCACTTTACTTGAACTCGCCCCAACTCAACAAAGGTTAACTCACGATCATGCAACTCCATCAATCGAGCCACTTTGGTTCCAATGAAAACTGTTGCCGCTTACAAACTCTATTATAGATCAAAATTCATCCAACTACCCTCGAAGGTTTGAATATTCTCTTCCAAACCAACCACTTAATTCCAACAAATAGTTGTGTTAAAACTCTAACAAGCCCTCAAGAATTTCAAATGGTCTTTCCAACACGATCTGTTGCAACACAAGAATCCTGGTTCCATACAACCATAGCCAATAACCATACTGCCGCTGTGCTACTATGACAAAATTCACACTATTTTACCATACATGTAGACGATCCATCTAAAAAAATTGGTAAAACAACCATCCAATTCATCAAGCCTATGATTATAACAACGCTCTCATGAATTCAAACTATCTCACAACTTGTCTTTAGAATCCACTCATCACATCAAAAGCAATCTTTTTCATGACCTCTCTTTAACCTTCAACTTACAGTACTCAATTTTAAACCATCATACAAAACCCTCAAACTCATCGACTAATTGCAAGGTCATCAACCTCAAAGAACGAGTAACAATTCTCTACCGCTACTCAACGACTCACAGAATTCAATGCCAACACGCTTCACCATACCACTATAGATAAAAAGCATAGGTACGTCCCAAGGTGAACCATTTGGCGACAACATCCGTATACACCCACTTTTACAAATGAGCCCTCACACTAGAAGTTCAGTCGGTGCCATACTACATAGTGTTGAACACTGACATCAAACTCGACATTACCTCAATCATGGGTTCTAACTCACGATCAAGATGTAAGCTCTCTTATTCCTTGGAAAACACATCAACAACCCTTAATTGTTCGCAAGCTCTAAAGCTTTGAACTCCTAACCCTCGTATCCATTGCGTGGGTTAGGGATGCCTCAAAGCTTACAAAGCTGCTCTTGAATTAACATCACTGAAACATAGTGATCACGCTAGGGAAGAATTGGTTGCTTGTGCCCATTACCAACAAATGGGTTCACCTAGAACCACAAAGCTTCGAGACTCTCGCTCGAAAACCAAGGCATGCATCATGCTCAGATGACTGATCCAATCACAAGGTAACATCTACCAACTAGGGAGAGAGTGAATCTAACAAGCCCACAGAGACTGTTACTCTCAATCCTCACTCACCACCCACGATAAGAAAAACCTTACCTACAAGCACTTACAAATATGAAAAATTAAATAATACTACATCAACCTCTAAATCTTACCACAATACTTATTCAATGAGATTCAATACCACTGTATAAACGAGAAATTAGATTTCCATCAATGCAACAACTCAAACCAAAATGAAACATAGGTGTCTAACATATAACCGATAGCAAAGCTATCATCTTTGGTCTGAATGACAAACTATCTAGTAACGGCTCGAGCATCGACTCTGACGGTAGATCTTATAGTACCTCCACCTTGATATCCAAACGATGCCCTAGCACCGCTTCTAGGAAAGCTTTGACCATGCCGAGAAGGAGTCAACCTCTGGACTAAACTAGAGTAACATCTTCCATGTTCGGTCAATCTTTTTTTCATGTGACCAGGTGCTCGACACCTATAGAAAACCCTATGTAACAAGAAGCACAATCCAAGATGATGTCAGCTACAATGCTCACAAACTGGTGGAAACAATGCTCCACCTGAACCATCAGTACTCCCATTTGGAGCAGAAATCAAGTAACCCATACAAACCCTTGGTCAAGATCCCTGATAGACTCTCTCTAGTTGATCTGAAGCAACTCTCTTTAAACCCCTCGAAGCATGAAACCTTTTAGACGGAGCCTAATAAGGACCTATGTTGTTCTGAGTTCCCAAAGTCTGATCCCTTGAGTCTCTAATCTGGTTCAGTGTTGTACCTTAAAGTCGTTCAAGTGCCTTTGCAATATTAGCTAACTCTGAGAATGTCCCAAGTGGACCCGCTATCATATGCATCTGAAGGTCAATATTTAATCCATGTTTAAATCTTTTACACCTCAATTTTTTGGTGGTAACTAACTTTGAGGCATAACAACTCAACTGTGAAAAATCTTGCTCATGCTCAAATACTGTTTGGTCTCCTTGAACTAGGTCCATGAACTGATCTCTCATCTCATCCATGTAAACCTTACTGATATACTTCTCCCTGAACTCATCAAAGAAGACATCACAAGTTAAAGTGCAAACTACAATCCCATATCAAGCGATCTCCTACCACCCATAGGCATTGCTCTGAAGAAGTGTGACAATGCAACCGAGGTCGTCCTCAAGACAACCTCTTAATTGTTTTAGAATCCTCTGTGTATACCTCAACCGTTGATAAACTTTGATTGGGTCATCTTCACCCAAACCTTCAAAATCCATAGGTACAAAACGACAAAGTTTCCCTACAAGGGTCTTGCGAAGTGCACTAGAAGGTCTCAAAAAAAGCTTGCACAACATGTGATTCTTGTCGAATAATGAACACTTTAACACAAGTATACTCGTCGAATCAAGTAATAAAGTGATAGAGTAGAGTGTCGAACCTACGAGGGTTGGATCAACAACCACGAAGTTATCGAACTTAAGAGAGTTTGAGCAAGTATTGATTGTTGTCGATTTATCAAAACTTATTGCAAATAAAGTAAAGGTAGCTATGATCAAGAGAAACAGATGCTGCAGCAAATAACATATAATTATGAAAGCTGGGTTTATTGCTTAGGAATTATGCTTGAAAACTTATTTGCTATAGCATCTGGCAATACATGTCTGCGTAAACCATTAAGATCTTTATATACTAGACATGATTTTCTAATGAACTTCTGACTCTCTCAATGCCTAGAAGTTAATAACATTGAAGCTAAGGTAATACATATTTGCGTGAACCCTAACAACTATATTATTTGTTCAAGAACTCCCTTTTAGTCGTTGAAACCCTAAACTTATGTCTAAGCCAAATTAAGACTAAGTTAACAACTTAGCCTAACTGTTCACGTTTGTTTAACCTAACTCACTCGATATTAAGCCACAAATCAATAGTTAAAAGGCTTCTCTCGATATCTCTTACAATAACTATACATGAAGAACGATTAACAGAATAGATAAAGGGAAAAAATATAACATTAAGTTAAAGTATTCAAAACATAAAAATCTAATATGTAATAAACCCAACTAAAGTATTTAGCTCATGTATGAGCCTAAAAAATCCATAATAAAAGAATCAAACATAAGCTATTTATCAAGTAAGGGATAGAATATGGTCAAGCGTCCTTGACGATCTTCTTCTGTGTTGTTCAATTGTTGCTGCAGGTCCCGTACTTCTTCAACCACTCTCGATGGCTTCTATCACGTGGAGACTCCTCTAAAACTTTAACTCCGGTGGTTCTCTGATAGTTGAAGACTAAGGACTATCATCTATGATCGAGCTCTTTTAAATTGTTATCCATGTCTTCCTTATATAGGCGGGGAAGTAGGATTTTGTAACCCTAAAGCACGCTCAACCTCCTTTAAGAGGGCCATTGGTTTCCCGCTATCTTTTAATGTTCTGTATCTAGGAGAAAGTCTACATGGGTCAAAGTATATTTGTCTCTAACTCTTATTGCCACATCAATTCCATCCGAGAGATCTCATACTCTTTCACTCCAGCATCCACTAGGTTCCTACACATGCACCACAAAACACTACTTTTCCCATTATAAGCACCAAAATATATGAAATTAAGCACATGCAGTGTAACTCCCTATCTACATTCAAACTATATGCAATCTATTCTAAATGCAACTAAATGAGCTTGAGAACAAGCAAAAGCCAAGTAAAAAGGGTATGCAAAATAAGATATCTACACAGTTATCAACATGTGAGAGAGTGGAGTTCAGGTTATAAAAGTAGTTCTTCACCTTACCTCCTACATCCCTTGGAAGGCTTGTGTCCCAATAGCTCGGTACAGACTCCTTACTGAAGTCTTTCTCATTAGAGACACAGCTCTCTTTATGAATCTCCTATCATGTATGACATCTCTCGCCATAACCAATTCTAAATTCACAAGAAAACATGGTTTATTGCCTAGGAATTATGCTTGAATACTTATTTCAATGCTATAGTAACTGGCAATACATGCCTGTGTATACCATTAAGATTTTTATCTACTCGACAGGATTTTCTAATGAACTTCTAACTCTCTTGATGCCTAGAAGTTAATAACATTGAAGATAAAGGTAATACATGTCTGCGTGAACCCTAACAACTCTATTATTTGTTCAAGAACTCCCTTTTAGTTATTAAAACCCTAAACTTATGTATAAGCTAGATTAAGACTAAGTTAACAGCTTAGCATCACTGTTCACATTTGTTTAACCTAACTCTCTCGATATTAAGCCATAAATCAATAGTTAAAAGGTTTATCTCGATAGCTCTTACAATAACTACGCATGAAGAACGATAACATAATAGATAAAAGGAAAATAACTATAATAATAAGATAAAGTATTCAAAACAAAAAAAACTTAATAAGTAATAAACCCAACTAAAGTATTTAGCTCATGTCTGAGCCTAAAACATCTATAATAAAAGAATTAAAAATAAGCAGTTTATCAAGTAAGGGATAGAAAAGGGTCAATCGTCCTCAATGATCTTTCTCCGTGCTGTCCAACTGTTGTTGTAGGTCCCGCACTCCTTCAGCCTCTCTAGATGGCTTTCATCGTATGGAGACTCCTCTAGAACTTTAACTCTGGTGGTTCTCCGGTAGTTGAAGACTAAGGACCGTCGTCTATGAAGGAGCTCTCTTGAATTGTTGTCCAAGTCTTCCTTATATAGGCGGGGAAGCTAGGGTTTTGTAACCCTAAAGTTCACACAACCTCATTTAAGAGGGCCATTGCTTTCCCACTATATTTTAATGTTCTGTATCTAGGAGAAAGGCCACGTGAGTCAAAGTAGATTTGTCTCCAACTCTTTATGCCTCATCAGTTCTAGCCGAGAGATCTGCTACTCTTATACTCCAGCATTCCTCCAGAATCCACTAGGTTCCTGCACATGTACCACAAAACACTACATTTTCCATTACAAGCACCAAAATATATACAATTAAGCATAGAAAATGTAACTCCCTATCTACATATAAACTATATGTAGTCTATTCTAAATGCAACTAAATGTTCCTGAGAACACTTAAAAGCCAAGTAAAAAGGGTTGCAAAACATGATATCGACACAGTCATCAATATGTGAGAGAGCGGAGTTTATGTTATGGAAGTAGTGTATCACTCTACCTACTACATCCCTTGGAAGGCTTGTGTCCCCATTGCTCGAGACAAACTCCTTATTGAAGTATTTCTCATGAGAGGCATGGCTCTCTTCACAACTCTTCTGTCGCGTATGACATATCTCGCCATAACCATTTCTGAATTCATAAGAAAATAAGGTAGTGCCATCAATATTCCAGTCTTGGAAGAGTATAACTTAACTTTAGAGGCTTGTCACTAGACACCTTACAATGACATCTCTACCACCGCAGGGTTTCCTAGAACTAGCTAAACAGAGGTTCTGATAGCACTAAATATAACACTCCGTGTTAGGTGAAATGACATCACATGATTTGTGCAAGTGTACACTATCAATGCAAGTAGTTGATAGGCAGATCCTGTCAGATATCTATCCCACAAGGATATAAACTTGGTTGTAATCTTATGTCAATGCAAGAAATACTGTAAATAAAAAGAAATGCGAGTGTAATTGTGACTATAAAGAAAAGATAAAAAGAGTGATATTAAAGGGTGTTGTGGAAGCAATAAAAATGCAATAACAAAGGAAGTAAATTTTTAGAAAGGAAACTAGATCCCCCAGTTGAACTCGGCAGATCACTAATTACAACAAGGAAAATTCATATGATGATTTAATTACAGTTAATATTAACTTGAGTTGCTAACTTTCTTTCAGCCTTTCAACGATTACCCAAATATTCAATTTTACCACAACCTCCATTGCTGGCCAGAAATACATATTCTTAAACAAGTGGATCAACTCCCGCTGTATCCTCATCCAACTCTCGTTGTAGTTCTTGTTAATCTAGACTATCACTGCATCTTCTAATGTCAATGGTTATGCTAAACATTTCCATACAAACATGGTTCAAATCCAACAATTGAAATACAAAAGAAAGCTCAATAGAATATATTGAATTCAAAATCCAAAATAATTCAAGCTCATTAACAAACTAAAGAGTAAATCATCATCATTTAATTATAAAGAAAATGTATAAACTCAAATGAAAACGTCTATTCTTAGATCGATTCAGAATGAGTCTACCATTTTCCCCTTGCTCAACACTTGGAATCTTCGTTCTCACCAAGAACTATGCCTCATCTCACTTTGGTTCTCCATAAAGTAAGCTCAAGTGGCCATTGAATTCGTTGTTTTAAGAAAAACATCCTTGAGAAAGGATCGAATTAAGGAGTTCCTTGTTTTAAGAAAAGCATCATTGAGAAAGGATCGAATTAAGAAATTCGTTGTTTTAAGAAAAACATCCTTGAGAAAGGATCGAATTAAGAAATTCGTGTTTTAATATGAAATAATACCTTGCTTTGAGACTACCAAAATACCTCATAAAAATGTTGTCTCACTTAGAGACTACTAGAATACCTCGACTAAATGCCCCAACTTCGGATCGTTTTGGCATAAAAGGATGCTCGTCACTCTCAAATAATTGAAGATTGGAAGACCTTTGGAAATTGTAATCTCGCAAGTCAAAGGACTCTTGATTCTTTGTTGAGATCTGTTTCTCCTCTCGTGAAGCTGTAGATTAAGTCTTTTATCAACCTTCAAATACCTGTTTAAAATAAACAAAATGTTATGATGGTATGAGTTAGCATGCTCCTAACATAAGGACGTTTAACTACATATGAATGAATGAATTGAGGACCACTTGAGCGATTCCTATTCTTCAAGGAAATTGATTGGGAAATCCGTGTCTTGTTTTTTCAATGCGACTGGAATACCCCATCTCACACTCGGGCTTAGCCTTTCCTAGTGTATTTTGCTCAATTGGTTAGTTGGAGATATCTTTTGTCATTAAACCGATTGGGCATCTTATTGCCCCAAACATTTTTTCCCAAAAAACTTGTTGCTCACTCTTGTACTTTTGTTGCTAGCAAAATTTTGAAATCTTTATTAGAAAACACATGTTTAGATTTCAATGTGAGATACTTATTGAGAAAACTGGTTTTTCTTTTCAAATTGTAAATATATTAGGCTACACTGAATGCCCCAAATATCAAGTGCATGAACAACACTGACAATAGCTTACTGAGGATTGCCCCAAGCAAATCCTGTGTCTAGGAGACCTCAAAAGCTGAATTGAAGTTTGAAGATGTGAAGTGCATTTTAAGTCTACTTCGATATTTAACCGATTTTATCTTGTTTTTGTTTGGGGAATTCAATTCATTACATTCCCTTTGCTCGAAATAAATGATGGAGCAAACAACAAATTCCTGAGCTACTCGGCATTGTCATGACTTTGAACATATTACCATCACTCATGAAGCGAAGAGTTTTGATTGAAATAGGCTTCAGCGGTGTGCCCCAAAGATTCAACACTCTTATCCAAAAAATGCCTGTTACCAAGTTTTGAACATTGGAGTGCGTTTTGATTAATCTTGAAAAATGCCTATTACCAGGCTTTGAAGATTTGAATGCTCTTTGAATAAGGCCTATTACCAGACTTTGAAAGTTAAGTCAATTTATCTTGTTTTGAAAATGCCTATTACCAGGCTTTGAACATTAAAATGATTTTCAAAGACTTTAGCATTAAGTTGTACCAATATGTTATTATGTGTGGTCTTTAAGGTGAAATGCAGGTCACATGCTCATAATCTCTACAACTTAGGATTTCAACTAGACACAGGCTACTTGGAATCAACCTTAGGGTCAAAGTCAATGTTCATTTCACAATTGATATAAGGAACCCAATGAGCAAATATATTTACAAAATGAAGAGATTTGAAAATAGATTGCATCTTTTTATTGAAACTTTGAATTTGTGGCCTTAGGCCATTACAAAAAGACTGACGCCACATTCGGGCCTTTTTTGTTTTTGAATGTAAACTTACCGAGGGGAGTGCTCGAGTGCCCCCAATGTGGAATTACTTACACTTGTCTAAAGTACAGACGTGGGTCGTGAAGCTTGTCCCTTTATCCTCCGGTCCGGGCATCATCCTTGTCGAACATGATGAATTCTTTATTTCGAACCGATGTGATGATGAATGAGGAAATGTATGTCTAGATGTGATGTTAATGTGAAGATGTTGATGCAAGCAACTAGCATGTTGAGATGATGTGATGCAACTACAATGCAAGTGAATGTGATTGTAGTGCAAATGAATGAGGTCATTGCTGTATGCTTGTATGATGCAACTATCGGGAAAATGAATGAGATTAATGCCAATGTGATACAACTATTGTGCAAATGAATGAAATTAGTGAATGATGCAATTGTAGTGCAAATTAATGTATGAGGAAATTACAAAATTATTGAATGCCAATGTGATGCACTTACCCTAGAATGAGTGAGGAAAACAATTGATATTGTACGGATGAATGTAAAAGGTATTGATCGACAAACATTCTTGCTGAACAACTTTTTGTAATGAAGATTGAGTCCCATTTCAACAAAAAGAGGGCTATCATATAATACTGATCTGGACTAGTCCTCGTCTCACTTCTTGATTGGTCTCGGGCCTCGAGACTCTTTCTTGATGATATGAACTCTTTATTCCAATACAAAAGCCTCCAATTTTGAACTGTTCTCGAATCAACACTTCAAATGAATATGCCATGTGATACATGCATGAGCAGGGTTAAATTACTCATATTGGACAAGAAGCTGAATTTGTTTGATGCAAACAATAATGGCCAAAACAATGCACGCATAGGAGGTCAAAAACGATGCATCTTGGACAAGAAATTGAATCTGTTTGTGAAGTCTGGAAAGTCAGCTAACTTGCGATGAGTTTTCGGATGGGATCCAGGCATTTCTGGGTCGAGTTGTCTCCTAACAAATTGTCCTTCATTCAGTTACCTTTCCAACGCATCTTGAAACGCGTCAATCGGACATCGGAAACTCAAGTACACCAAATTTACTGAAGACTGCGCATGCAGAAAACTGGATACGGGATTATTACGAATTTTATAAAATTCAGCCCAAAAGCTAACATATAAGGCTTTGGACGAATTAAACTTAACCCAACCTAATTATTAACATTTAAATTATGTTTTTAGGGTTTTATATACTTTAGGAACCAACCACCCTTCTCCCAAGCCGTTAGATCAAGTTCAATTTAATGGACCAGATTTATTTGTTTATTTTATTCATTCTTAGCTTTAGGTTAAAGCCATCCTTCATCTATAAAAGGATGATGTCTTCTTCTTTGTTTTTAAGATTTCATTGATTAATAAAAAGTTATCTTTGGAGATTTTAGTATTATTTGAGTTTGCAAGTGTTCGGTAAACTTGTCTAGAAGCCATCCTCAACATAAGATCATCGAGTTCTTGTGAGGGAGATCATCTTCACACTCTTGCTTGCCTAGGTAATTGCATCTAGGAGGGTAGCTTAGAGCCACTTGAGGTTGCTTGCTTAGATAATTGCGTCTAAGAGGGTGCCGAGGACAAAACATCAACTATCAATTCATCACGTCATCTCCACATATTCAAGCTCCTAGTTTCTCTTGAATTTTTAGATCTGCCCATACTTTTCTTGGTTGAGTCTAGAGCTCCTAGTTCTTGCAACAACTTGATTGAAGGCTTCCAAATCCAAAATTGCGCTACTCTATCATTTTAGCCCCCCATACATGTATCATTCTCCCCTGTTGAAAATGATTCGTCCTGAATCTTAAGATTTGTTGATCACAACCTTCAAGTCTCTTGAGATGTCTCCAGGAATAAAATATTAAAACTAGGATCTATATAGAGAATTATATATTTTTTCTCAACTACTAAAAAAATAGTAAAAGATAGTTGTTTTAAACACCTAAACCAAGGCTCGGATACCAAATGATAGAGTAGCACAATCTTGGATTTGGAAGCCTTCAATCAAGTTGTTGCAAGAACTAGGAGCTCTAGACTCAATCAAGAAAAGTATGGGTAGATATGAAAATTCAAGAGAAACTAGGAGCTTGAATATGTGGAGATGACGTGATGAATTGATAGTTGTTGTTTTGTCCTCGGCACCCTCTTAGATGCAATTATCTAAGCAAGCAACCTCAAGCGGCTCTAACCCACCCTCCTAGATGCAATTACCTAGGCAAGCACGAGTGTGAAGATGATCTCCCTCACAAGAACTCGATGATC
The DNA here is from genome assembly GCA_019671005.1 of Hibiscus mutabilis. NCBI lineage: Eukaryota > Viridiplantae > Streptophyta > Magnoliopsida > Malvales > Malvaceae > Hibiscus > Hibiscus mutabilis. The sequence continues at coordinate 19,218,264 of CM033728.1, read as the reverse complement.
TTATGTTGAAGATGACTTCTAGACAAGTTTACCGAACACTTGCAAACTCAAAGAATACTAAAATCTCCAAAGAGAACTTTTTATTAATCAATGAAATCTTAAAAATAAAGAAGAAGACATCATCCTTTTATAGATGAAGGATCGCTTTAACCTAAAGCTAAGAATGAATAAAATAAACAAACAAATCTGGTCCATTAAATTGGACTTGATCTAACGGCTTGGGAGAAGGGTGGCTGGTTCCTAAAGTATATAAAAGCCTAAAAACATAATTTAAATGTTAATAATTAGGTTGGGTTAAGTTTAATTCGTCTAAAGCCTTATATGTTAGCTTTTGGGCTGAATTTTACAAAATTCGTAATAATCCCGTATCCAGTTTTCTGCATGCACAGTCTTCAGTAAATTGGACGTATCTTGAGTTCCTGATGTCCGATTGACGCGTTTCAAGATGCGTTAGAAAGGTAACTGAATGACGGACGATATGTTAGGAGACAACTCGACCCAGAAATGCCTGGATCTCATCCAAAAACTCGTCGCAAGTTAGCTGACTTTCCAGACTTCACAAACAGATTCAGTTTCTTGTCCAAGATGCATCGTTTTTGACCTCCTATGCGTGCATTGTTTTGGCCATTATTGTTTGCATCGAACAAATTCAGCTTCTTGTCCAATATGAGTAATTTAACCCCGCTCATGCATGTATCACCATGAATATGCACAAATGAAACACCAAAATTCTTACACATGAAATCTTGTAATTAATTTCAATAATCTTATAATTTTTGTAGATAAATGCGATATAATGTAATCATGAATGCAAAGAAGAACACTGATTTGGCAAATATCCTCGTTAAACAACTTGTATTAATGGAGATATTGTTCCATTACAATAATGAAAGAAAACCGCTAGACATACGACCCACACCAAGATAGCCTTTGTTCTTTTTCTGACTCTTCTTTGGCGTATTCCTGAATTTCGATAGCATCCTGTGCTAGGAACTGGAGCCATTGGGCAATTCCTCGTACTTGAACCATCAAATTTGTTGTCTCTTGTCCTTGCCCCTAAATATTCTAAGCAGCATCTCAAAGTCGTTCCATCATCGGTATTTGATATTCTTAGATTCCCCTTTGCGGCTTGCAACTTGGTCCTTGAGCTTCTGAACCTCGGTTTCTCGTTCCTTGGATCTACCCTTCGGCCAATCTTTTTTTTGTGGGAATTCTTCAAAATTCTTCTGATCGTTGTTATGTACCAAATCTCCCATTAATCAAGCTTTTAATTTCAGACTATTTCCAAATCAATGTTTTTCTTTATGATATGACAAGATAAAAATCAAGAAAACAGGTTAGTAATGCAAAAAACAAATAAATTAATCAAATGAAAAAAGAGTGAAGCGAAGTAACCTACGAAACCTAACCATATGAATTCTAGCTCACTATAGCTCTCCACATGGCTCTAATCGGGGTGGGCGTATTAGATTCTCACGCATGTGGGTTCGGTTCTAATCAAGGGTACCCGAACCTATCTTATTACCTACTAAGGCAACAAGAACCCAAATTCTGGCCCATTATAGGCTTGCGAATTGGTTTCGGTTCGAGGGAACGCAAGACCTAATGACGTGGAGGGCTGCTCACGTGTCAAAAGGTGTGGATTCCGAAAGTGATTTATTGACCCGTGGAGGGTTACTCACGTGGGTATGTAGAATTTCACTCCCACTCAAGGGACAAAGCTCGGGTATAGAGCTTGATGATCATGATGCAACACATGTCGGTGATTCCTTAGAAATTAAATGAGCAATTAATTCAAAACCACCAATTATCAAAGCCCGTCGAATTAGCGAAACATCTTCAAAAAAGAACAAATTAATTAAAGTCGATTTGAATTTCAAAATTTCCATTATTAAAAGCAACATATATTTTCTTGGTTTAACTATCTTTTTTGTTTTGAAAAACAAAAATCGGTCCCAGCAGAGTCACCAACTATAGCGACCTTTTTTTGAAATCGAAAAATCGCTAAAAAGGAGCAATAGGTTTTCTTTTGTTTTTTTGGGAAAAATATTTGGAAAAACGGGGATTTCTTTTCGTATTTTTGAAAATAAAAAAACTTGGAGTCGCCACCGGCCACTGAGGTAGGCCGGACACCATAAAACCAGAGATTCGTTCAAAAAGCGGGTTCGGGAGTTGGTTACGCGTGGGGAAGGATTAGTACCCCCATCACGCCTGGAAATCGGTACCAAAATATATTGATTATCTTGAATCATAATAATTAATTGGTGGATTCGAATTGATTAAGGATTTAATTAAATTGTTCGTGATTGAATATGGACTTTAATCAAACAGGCTTTTGTTAAATTGGTGGATTCGAATTGATTAAACATTTAATTAATAAGGGCGATTGTACATCGGACCGTAGATTAAACCGACATCGAATAAGACCAACTGCAGTGTTAATTTACGGTTCGACTCAAGTACATCACCTGTATGCATGATGCAAACAATTAAGAATGATGTTATGACTTGTCAAATTTTAATCCAAATTAAATTTACCTTAGGACGGTAAGAATTAATTCGAATATTTGGTCAACATCCATTGAGCCAAGACTGTTACGTCACAAATATCAGAATTAATAAGTACCTCATTTTTATAATTTAAGTTAATTAACCAAATTCATGTCCATTAAAATATTAAAGTCATATGAATGACAATTAAAATGCATGGCAAAGAATTGCATGAAATTGAAGCCCTAGGCCCACTAAAGTCCTAACCTAAAAGCCCAAATTATTGGAAATTAATTAATGATCTAATTATTAACTAGGTTAGCCTAATATTAACCCTAAATTAATTAAATCCTAAAAACTAGAAAATCCTAATAATTTATTGATTATCTTGAATCATAATAATTAATTCGATTAATTTTATACTAGTATCCCAATAAGCCAAGGAGACTATCTAAAGCGAATCGAATTAATTAATCATGATTTAAACTAAGTGATCTAAGTCAAATATTGATTTTAACCTAAAAGGTAATTAAGAGATATCCAACCAATTTAATGAATTCAACATTTATCCTAATGAGCCAAGGATAAATTTAAATTAACTAAATTGATTCGAACCTTAAATCTAACTAGAGGCTCCAAAAATCTAATCCTAAATTTAATTTAATTAATTTAGAAATTATGGCCCAATAAGCTGAGCACATAATTCCAATTAATTAAATTAAATTTTAAGCCCTAAACTAACTAAGATTCTAAAAATCTAGTCCTAAATATAATTTAATTAAATTTAAAATTATGCCCCAATAAGCCGAGCACATAATTCAATTAATTAAATTAAATTAAACTCTAATTTAACTTAAAGAGGTCTAATCTATTAAAATACTTAACTAAATTCGTTTTAATTGATTTAAACACATAGCCCAATAAGCCAAGGACATGTTTTAAATTAATTAAAAAAAACTCTAAAAAGCTAAACTATCCTAAAACACATACAAGCAAATACTAAACCACATCAACAAACAAAATAAAACAAATAACACAAACAAATAAATTAAATAAAAACATATAAGAAAGATACTTAAATAAACAACAAAGGTTACCAACAAAATCATTCAAAATTTTCATTCAACCATAAGAATGAATTACATAAAAATATATAATAAAAAGGGAAGAAAGTACCAAAACATAAATGTATGCTCTATCGATCAATACACGGATCGTTGTTGGAGTTGAAAAGCTTGATTTAAGGGTTGGTGGCTTGAATGGGTGTGATTTTTTGATTCGAATGGTTATGGTGCGGCAGTGTAGGAAAATGAAATAGGACAGTGGAGGGGGTGAGGCTGTGTAAATCTTTGGAGAATGAAATCATGGCTCTCTATAGTGTGTGGCTAGGAAAAAAAAGGGTAATGGATTGTGGAAAAATCAAAACTGTTTGGAAATGAAAATGGCCATCGGGTTAGTGAACTTTGGAACTGGCGAAGGGGAAAAAATGCGGCTAAGGAAAAATCAATTCATTGGTTGTGGTTTTTTTTTTTTTTTTTTTTGGGGGGGGGGGGTGATGCTTATGGCCGTGTAATGTATAGTGGGGTTATATATATTATTATATTTTTTATCCTATCAAATAGAACCAATGAGGTTTAAGACCTTACTCACTAAGTAGTTTCTAACTAATGAGAGTGAGGTATCCATCCACCCAATAGGAGTAAAGCCTTAATGAGGAAGTAGTTTGGATTTTTATTTTATTTTTTGTATTTTTTATTATATAAAATCATATGGAATGGGCCATGTAATTTTGGGCTTAGGGTATAAGGTTTTCGGTATTAAAAGGGTGATGTGGATTGATCTTATTTCGAGTATTTTAATTTAAACCCGGACAAAATTTAGTGTCTACAATTTACTAGCCCAATTTAACCTTACAATATTTAGTGACCAAACTGTAAGGTTCCAGAATTCATTTTAAATTTTATTAACAGAATTAATAATATGGGTATCGGTACGTGCTTGGTTGTACTGATACACCTTAGCCGAGTTCGGTAAGTTAGTTATTGCAATATAGGGGTCGTACTGATACGAGTCACCCCGTGTCGATACACTATGATCAGTGTGACTTAATAATTTTATAGATTCAAAAGGTCATACCGATACGGGTCTTACCGTATCGATACGCTAATGACCGTTAAAAAGGTTACAAAACACTATACACATATCGATACGAGATATCAATATGCGGGGCCTTAATTCAATTTTATAGAGTTTAGTGACGAAAGGGAGTACCAATATGCCTATAGCCATATCAGTACGAGGCTATCTGTGCAAGGAAGGGATCGGTACACCCTATCCCCGTACCAATACCCAGTTATAATTGAAATTCAAAATTCAAAAACCTATACCAGTACGGACCAAGCCATATCAGTATGCCATTTAACCTGGGTCAAATTATGCAAGCCTATACCAATACGCTACCACTTATATTGGCAGGGTCTAAAATGATAATTTTTATCAAGTTTATTAGCCATTTACCCAACCAAACCTTGTCCAAATTCTACAAAATTTTACCAGTAAGTTTGTTTAGGCTAAATTTAATAACATGCCAAATTTTAGGGACGACCGAATTTGTTTACTATGTTTTACTCGATTTAGGCCAAGTATGCATTTTAACTACTTTTAACCCATTTTCAAAAGTCCCATTTTATCTTTTTAAACGCACCAAAAGCATACACAACATCCGTATGGTCAAAAGTAACTTATACAACCATTATGACACCATTCTAGGAGTTTGTAGGACGAACATACTTTACTTTAACAACTTAGTGACTTGCCAAAACTTCAACTTAGCCCGATCTCGACTCCAAACTTTGTTAACCTGAAATGCATGGAAAATGAATGCATTAGACATACTTTGCCTAGTGAGGTAGTCATAAGCGATATAAAATGCAATGAATGCATCTATACCATGCTTCAATAACATCAATAGCAACAATATGAAAATATGTCCAAGTCTATGCTCACTATAATAACAATAAACGATGCAATAACAATAATCAATGCAATAGCAATATTTAGGCAATATCAATAATCAATAACAATAGTTTTCCTTGGATCGATGTAGGGAGTGTGGATACACGAATTCCTACACCTCACTAAATCGATAGTGGTCTTGTCCCTCCGCCTCACCTTTATGACCAAAACACAACATACCTCTGCCTCACCACAATAAAGGCCCAAGCCAACTGTACCATTGAGCTCATGAATTCTACGGCATGCCAATTGTATCCAAAGTCCACTAGAATCCAAGGTTCAATAACAATAGTTCAATAGCAATGTTTCCATAACAATGATTCGATACAATGATACAGTAGCAATATTTCCATAACAATGGATCAACATCAATAGTTCAATGACAATGATTCAATATCAATAATCCGATAACAATATTCAATAGCAATATTTCTATAGTGATATTTTGATGACTATGATTCAATACAATGTTTCAATAACAATATGTAATAGTCAATGATCAATATTTCTATATGTCAATATTTCAATGATTTCGATGACAACAATAATGATGCTATGGACAATGATTCGATGCAATACTCACCAATACTTACCAATATGGCCTCCAACAATTTTTTATGCAATATCCTCAACACGAAAAGGTTAGCAACGCAATAATCAATATTCAATAGATTGGGGAAGGCACCTAGCCTATCCTCGGGACTCCGACTACACTCACTTTAGCTTTCAAAGCTCTTAAGGCTCTTGGATGACAATCTTTGTCCCTAGCCTTTGAAAGAGATGTTGGTCATTCTTTGTCCAACACTTGAGCTAGGTAAAATAGCAGGGAAATGTTCGAATCGATACGATGAACTCAAAATCAATATCTAAAATTTTAGTAGCTTTTAGCTAACAAATCTTCCATGGATTTGAGCTTGCAATACATGGGCTCAAACTATTAAGCTCAAGCTTTCAATTAGAAATTACTCAAAATCCATCCATGGAATCGATGAATTGTTTGGAGGCTTTAGCTTACCAATACGAGGGCTATTCAACGGTGTTGAGAAATCAAAGAAAACTTGAAGTAGCAGTGGAGATGCTAGCTTAAGCTTGAGGTAGGGGATGACAATGGAGGTGCTTCGTTAAGCTTTATGAAAGATGGAGAAAATATGAATAGAATTAAGGAAGGGCTTGGTGGGTAGTTTTTCAATGGAATATTAAACTTCAACCTCCTTTTTATCTCTGTTAAACAAACCGAGGAGCTTACCCTCCCCTAAGGGTAAGCTTAAAATTTTGATATCCATCTTTTCTCAAATTAAAGCTTTAATAATTATCATCATGTGTTTGTCATCCGTTCTTACCAATTCATGTGAATTCACATGAAGCACGGAGGTTAATCATCCTCCAAAAGGGATAATTATGAGGGTAGTCCCTTAACTTTCCAAACTTTGCACTTTTGCCCCTAAAATTTCAATTTTTACAATTTAGTCACTAAATTGTTTTCAAAGAATTCAATTAGGTCCAAATTCTCTAATTTGACTCAATTAGAGTCTAGTACGGTATAATTGACCATACAATTAAAGTCAATGCAATATTTGGACCTTTTTGATATAGAATTTTTTATTGTCAGAACCCTCTTCCGACTAGACTAGTTTTTAGGGTATTACAAGATCCTTATTCGCAATCAATGGTGGACCCAAAAAGTATACCCTATGTGATAACTGCTCGTATAACTACCAAATTAGACGAAACATCTTAAATAAAACCTAATCCTAATAGGAAACAAAAAGAAAAGAAATTAAATGCTTAGAAATAAAACTATGAAATTAAAATACGGAAATTAAATAAGCATAAAATTAAATGCAAAAAGTAAAAGGGATAGATTTGGTTGTGCTAATCATCCAATAACATGATCAAGGATTTATCATGATGAAACGGTGTTGTACCCCCTCGACCCAGCCTAGACGCCCGATCGAACCGAGCAAGCTACATTAGGTTTGTCGAAGCAAATCAAATAAAGATTGCGAAAACCGGTCCATTTTTTCCTTTTATCTTGTCTAGATGCATATTATTAATCCTAAGTGATCATGCTTGCAGTAGGTGAAGTTACAAAGGAAATAGACCTCAGAAAGGCAACCAATTACATACAATACATTTTAGGGACCAAAACATAAAACTGGTAAATTAAAGGACCATTACTAAAATTAGGGTTACCAATCCTCATTTAGTCAGATTACATGCTTGCATGCCAATTCTCAGCTCAAACCGACCATTCAAACCCATTTAATTGCATGTACAACATTTAGGGACTAACGTAAGAAAACAAAACCTTTAAAACACACTTTAACTGAATTAACAGCTACCCGTATCGATACACGAGCAAGTGTATCGGTACACATTTGCATTTTCAAAATTCCAGATTCTAGTAGTTCAATCCCGTATCGATATACTTCTTCGAGTATCAATATGTTATGCCTGGAAATACCAACCCGTATTGATACGGTCTCACACGTATCGATACGCTATGCCTGAAAGCACTGACATGTATTGATACGGTCTTACGCGTATCAATACACTATGCCTGAAAACACTGACCCATATTGATAGGGTCTAACGCGTATCAATACGCCCTGGCCTATAATGTTCAAATTTGCTGGTTTAATATACATTTATGGATTCCAAAACACTAAAACATGCTTCTAACATTCATACAACATTACCAAGGATCGATCCTAATCATAATATCACAGTTCATCAACATATCATGGCAATCTACCCGAATCTCAAGTCTAGAGGCATGCTCCATAAAATCAAGCAACTCACATACCATAATCCAAACATAAGGCAATTAACCACATGGTCAACAAAACAATACCTCCCTAGCATCGATCAAAACATGCTAGTATCATAAAAGCATTGTAAAAAACCAACACAAGCTAGATGCAATCCAAGGTATCTCCTAGCAACATCACATACTAGCATGGCTCAACCAACACGCTTTTCATCCATCAAATGATCATCAAACCACAACATGTAAACCACAACAAAAGCCATGGTAATATGTCATTACAAATCCCCCAAAATATGGCGAACACATTGCCTTATTAACCGAAAGTAAAACGGAGTCTCGCACTCAAAGATAGTATAGGTCTTGGATCGCCTTCTTGCCTTGCAATGCTGCCCCAAACTCTAATGCTCTGCATCATTAGGAAAAGGAGAGCGTAAGCACACTTGCTTAGTGAGGATGCTCATAAAATCAATGGTGCATTTAAATCCATTTGAAAACTAAACACTTGTTTTCAAACCATGCTTATGACCAAAGCAATTTCATTGATTCCAAATCAAAAGATGTATATCGACCATATAAAAAAACATTTACAAATCACACGCTTAAATCCCAAGGCATTAAATCATCTCATGCTTAAAACCCAAAGCATTAAAAAGTTGGTTCAACACATGGATTTTCATATATTGGCAATTATAGTGACCCCGGATAGACGACCTCTATCCTTGGATAGCCGACCACAATCCTTAATTAGCCGACCGCTAATCATGGGTTAATCGACTGTTAACCTTACATATCGGATACATAGATCTCTCAGGATGGACTCACCTCCACCGCAACTCATACCATGCCTAGTTAAACCGCATGATATCCTAAACCTTGCCTAGTTAAACCGCAAGATTTAACAACCTCGTCTAGTTAAACTGCGAGCTCTACCGACCTTGCCTAGTTAAACCGTAAGATCACCATTGACTTGGGTTGCCTAGTTAAACCGCTTGCCCCAAGTGAGGTCCCAATAGTCCGAGTGGCCTAGTTAAACCGTCATACCTTAAGAACCCATGGCCACGATCAATTTTGTTTATGTATTATAGTGCACTTTAATCCTATGGCATGCCAACTATATCCAAATGTTTTCTCATCATATCACATAGCCAATATATCATTTACAAAATTATTAACTCACTATTTTACAATGCATTATACAAATCACCATATAACACCCTTAACGTATACTCGTAAACCGAATATACATTAAAGATGTTACGGAGTCATTGAAAGAACTCTTGACTTTTAAATTTATATATATATATATATATATATATATATATATATATATATATATACCAAAGATTACCTTACAGTTTAACCCTTTCTCGGTTTTGAATTAAAAACTATGTCAGTCTATTGCAGCTAGTTTTAACCCTGAATTGGTTTATGAAATTCATAATTGAGTTATTGAAATAAAAATATAATTCAGAGTGAAAACTATGTACACTGCCTAGACTCTTTCTTGATTTTAAAATTTTTATGCGATCAGGGTTAAACAACATTTAATTATGTCAAAATTCATAGTTATTAATAGCAAACCATTTCTTTAAGTCCATACTTCCATGACAATGTATAAATATGTTATAAACTTAGACTTACAAAATAGTTTACCCACTTAAAATATTACATGCCCACCAGTCTATCAAATTACGTTAAAGATGTACGTACTGTACTTACAGATAGTAACTTGATCTTCCCAATTAACAGCTCCTCCCTGCTAGTCTATTTTTGGAGAACCTACGTGTGAAATAAAACACACGCTAAGTACAAACTTAGTGAGGCAATTAATCTCATTTATCTAAACATAAAACAATGCATTACAGTGTATCATATGAAAAGTGCAGTACATGTTTTGTAAATGGCAAGCATGTCCAAATATGATTCATATTATTAATCTACCTAACATAGAATCATACTATCATTATTCCATAATCATCAAGTATTCATGTGCATATCATATTCTTTAACATAGACACGTTTTCAATCATAATTCATGTCACCTATCAGTTTTGTCATAGAAACATGCAATCAATATTTCATGATCATCCATTAGTCATTTACATGACATAATCTTTATCATAGCCATGCTTCCAACATTATATTATTATCATGTAAGCATTTGCATAACATGTCTTTTAACATATTCTTGCTTTCATCATGTAATCATTTACATAACATATACCTTATCATAGTCATGTTCTCATTATGCAATCATTTGCATATCATATACCTTATCATAGTCATACTTTCATTATGCCATCACTTGCATATCATTTACTTGAGCATAGTAATGCTTTCCTTATGCCATTATTATCAAGTAAATCATATACATGGCATAGTTCACATACATCGCATATTTCATACACATGGCATAATTCACATGCATGGCATAATTCATATACGTAACATAATTTGTATGCATGTCATGATTCATATACACAACTTGATTCATTTACGTGACATGATTCTTTTACTTGACATGATTCATATATGTGATTTAATTCATATACATGGCATGTTCCGAATTCATGGTATGGTTCATATACATGACGTATTTCATATACATGGCATGGTTCATATTCATGACATGATTCATATACGTAACATGATTCATTTACATGACATGATTCTTTTACATGACATGATTCTTTTATCATTACCCAAAGTACGCTATATGAGATCGAGGTACGCGGGTCATCTTGAAATGACACCGTAGTGTCTAACGTAAACGTAAAGATGTGTGCGTACTCAGGGACGCTCTTTGCTTCCCATAAACATAAAGCACCTCGATAGTGACAGTGGGCGTAGATCCCCAGGGTGCATGTGACACAATCATTTTGTCACAATATCTGTTTGACAACATGAACATAAGGGTGTAGCTGCTAAAGACTATATGGCATGCCAACTATACCGTGGACTCTCATACATAATAATTGGACATTTCATATTTCATGCTTCATCATAAATATTCATGGTAAACATAGATCATCATTTATGAAAATAATAATTCGTACATGATATTCCATCAAGCTTGCCATGTCGAGCAATGTATCATATCATGTATTATAGAGAAATGCAATGCCATTTTCAATGTAATGCAAACATTTAAAAATGCACTCACCTTAGCCATTTATTATTATGCCTCACTAAGATCTATTGATCCTTTCCTTTATAGTACCTCGAACCTTCTTTTGATTCGAATCCAACTTCATTTATCACATGAATATAAATAAACATTTGTTAGATTCACTTCTAACAATATTTCAATTAAGCTATTTAATCATTCAACATAAAAAATTTTCCATAAATTTCTTTCCTTCCTTATACTGTTCACAAACTCATTTTTGGTCCCTAATGACCATTTTGATCTTCAAATAATTCCTCCAAGCTTGCTAACCAACATTAGACACAAATTGTCTCAATTTCCATTTTTATCAACTTGCACTACCATCAAAGAAATATTTCTATAAAATAATTTAAAACTCAGAATTTGATTCCATTTGCTCTTAAAGAAACTAGATTCAATAAGCTTTTCAACCATATAAATTAGTACCCTAAAATCAACTTGTACGATTTATGGTGAATTTTCAAAGTCAATTTCTAGTATTGATTTCGGAACAGACTGCCATACTGTTTTCTGACCTTCCACCACTTAAAAATTCATATCTTTTTCCTCGAAACTCGAAATCAGTTTCCATTTGTTAGACACAAAACTAGACAAACAAATATTTACATCGGTATAAAATTCATCCTCTAACCATTTTTGTAGAACTTATGGTGAATTTTCAAACTTACTGTCAAAACCAGTTTTCCTGCACAACTTCCATAAATAACTTCAAACTTTATACTAATTTCTCCTTACTTTTCTATTTGTCAATTTTGTCCCCTTACTTGATTCAAACCACTAATGTATCACTTTCTTCATCAAATAATTCTTCAAAAATAATTCCCTCTAATTTTTCGTTCTTTCCAACATAGTCACTAAAAATGCAAAGATAAGGATTCAAGCTTCTTAAATTGGCAAATTAGTTCTCAAATCAACATTACTACTTGAATTATATTATTTCAAATAAAATCATATTTAGTGCTTCTCTAAAACCTCATTTGCAATTGGTCACTTAATTTGACAATTTGTCAAAATGGTCACTAACTCGATTTAACATCGGTTTTGCATTCTAACTTCAATTTCACATCTCCAAAATTAATAATAACATAAATAAACTTCAAATCATAAAAAAATCAGATTAGTCCTCTAACTTTTAGAATTTCCGAAATGGTCCTTATACCTTTAATTTAGGGTTTTGCTTCCAAATAATAAATTCAAGCTTACTAGATCATTTATCCAACATCACAAACCCTAAATCAAACTTGAATCCATAAACCCTAATCATATTCATACAAACTAAAATATGTAGGGTTTAAATCCCAACTCAAAAACATGATTTTATCATCATAACAACTTAAATTTCAACATAGAATCATAAAATCTCAAAAGCCCCAATTTGATCCACAAACCCTAATTTCTTTCTCATCAAAATTCTCATAAATCAAGCATGTATTCCATGAATTATTGACATCAAAAGATAGAGCTTGAAGAGTAGAACAACTTTTTAGTTCGAAAGATTACCTGAAAATCGAGTTTCAGGGCTTGAATCGAGCTTGAATAATTTTCTCCCTTTTTTTCTCCCCTTAGTTCGAAATATTTCAAGAAAGATGAAAAATTTGCTTCATATTTTACTTATTTAAATCCACATGTTAAAATTAAATGAATTTAAAATTCATTTAATTAGTGAAATTACTAATTTACCCTTTTAATCCAATGGCCAAGACTTATTCTTATAAAAAATCAATGGCCATGATTTGATCCAAGTGTAATTCAACTTCCAAAATTGCCCTTAATATTTCAAAATTGCCATCCTTGTCAAATGACCAATTTGCCCTCCAACTAGACTTTATTTACTAGTTTGCCATTCTTGTAAAAATTCAACCAAGTCTAGTTGGAATCCAACCAACTACAATAAAATATTCATAAAATAATATTTTATGACTTTTCCATGGCTTATGGAATAGCCTCTGAAATTTCGATTCGATCCGATCTCCCGATATCCGTAAAATACTTCAACTGCGATTTTACCTCTTTCGAACTATCAGATTTATTCCAAAAATTCCATATTTCCATATTCGGGAAATAAACTCTATTATCTCATAAAAACATCCTTTCCCAGAACTTAGACTGAATTTTCCTAACTTAGTCTACTATTCCAACAATTATCGAAAATCTCCATAGAATAAAATTTCTCTTAGAAATTCTTTATCGATAATCCATTCGAATATTCTTTACTTTTACCGAGTCCAAAATATCGATTAAAAACACTTTTATGGGGCCTTTCCAGATGTCACCCATCTTTGTATTTCCCTGGGCACGCTTAACAATTTCATTCGATCCAAATTCGATACCTTTTTTCTGCATATTAATTCTTAAAACCAATATCAAGGTACATGTTTCGATCCGATTCACTCTTATGCTGAATAAAATTACTTGTTGGGGAAATTTACACTTTAGTCCCCAAACTTTTCCAAAGTTTATACTTTAACCCCCTAAACTTTCAAAATTACATTTTAGTCACTAATCAAAAATTGGGATATTACACACCATATATACAAACTACATTGGCAAAAACAATACCACATTCCCGACCAGAATGAAAACCAATGCTCACTAGTATTTCATATACTTTTAAATCACTACATATGTACTCAAAATCATGCATTTACAGTAAGTAAAACTAACCATGTTTGTAACTAAAACATGAATTACACATGCTCATATCTGAACCGATAATCAAGAGCAAAAGAGGGAAACTTACTTCCGAGCTTAGGTAAGTGTTTCAAGCTTAACCTAAACTCCCAAAAACACTTTCAAACCTTTGAAAGACTTTTAAAACCGTTTCCACTCACCAATTACACATCGCCTTGCTTGCCAATGCAAATCGAGCTCTAGCTCTGATACCACCAAATGTAACCCCCTCGACTCGGCCTAGTCGTAAGACCGAACCGAGTGAGCTACATTAGGTTTACCAAAGTAAACCGTAAAGAATTAAGCCTGAAACCCGACCATTTTTTCCTTTTATCTTGTCTAGATGCAAAATTATTATCCTATATGTACATACTGATTTCTAGTGAAAACCCAGCTCAATCGGCCGTCAAAATTTGCAAATTTAGAAAACTGCAGGGTCTTGAATCATTTTTACATTACTAGCCTTTAATTAGACATGTTTCATGCTTACACGTCAAAAATCAGCTCAAAACGATCATCCGAACTTATTCAATTGCATCCACAATATTCAGGGACCAAACGTAAGAAAATAGAACTTCACTCCCATGACATTAACAGAATTAACGGTCACCGTATCGATACTCGGGTAACTATATCGATACGGTGTTCAATATTGCTTAGCCCTATTTTGGTACACCATGTACCGTACCGGTACGCCTAGCTGGATAATAGGTCTCATTTAAAATGTTCAATACCCGTACCGATACGGCATATAGGTGCTTCGGTACGCGGGTTTCAACTTGAAAAGCAACATTCCGGTGGCGTAGAACCGTACCAGTATGCCTTATCCCGTATCAAAACCCAAATCCTAAATTTTTCTAGCCGTACCGATACGGTCCCCAGCGTATCGGTACGCCTGGGCCTGTAATGTAACTTTTAGCTGGTTTAACATGCTTCTAAACTATACCAAAATATCCTAACATGCTCCTAACACACACCCAACACAATTTAGAATTAGACGACAACATAAAATTAGAGATTCAACATCCATTCACGGCATCTTGCATCAAATGTAAATCAATAGGCATGCAACCTAGAAAACCATTCAAGTAAAACATGAAAATCCAAACCATCACCAAAATCAAACCATAAAGGCCATTTACAACTCAAGAGCACTAGACAAACTTGCTTAACAGGGAGTTCAATAAATTATCTCCCAAACAACAACGAAAACCCCCATTGCCCTTATTACTTATAGTCTAATTCAAAACATACTTTGGTTACCAAGTCTTGTATCGATCCCTTGCTTCCTGCTGCCTTCCAAGCTTTTAAATCTCTGCATTGATGGACAAAGAGAGCGTAAGCACACTAGGCTTAGTGAGGAGTGCTCGAAAACAACACACCATCAATGCATTAAAACCATTTCTCAACATTACATTGAAATCTCATTTCAAACACCTTTAAAACATTATCATGCCTTTAAAACATGCACTTAACATCTTTAAAACCAGCATATTAAACCATATGCAACATGTATCATTAACCAACAACATGTCCCATTGCTAGCCACAATTTAAGCCTTCCCATGCATAACAACCATATGCAAAGCTTAAAGAGTAAACATGTATAAATCACATTATACCACATAAACCTTTCAATGTACATCAACAATTATATTGGCTCACAAGTGATAATTAACCAAGTTCCTTTACCAAAATAGTTTATCGGATACACGGATTAAATAAGTGTTTACCCAACACTTCAAGCCATCTCAACCAGAATAGCGATACAATCACAATCGCGGTACCTAACAACCGGGTACACTTTCAACCCACGGGGATACCAACCCCTTACCTCAGTTATATGCTTAATCCACTAACAGGAGTATACTGTACTGTAAAACCCCTCTACCATTAGGATACTTGGATGGAGTTTTCGGTACACAGATCTAAACCCCTCAACATCCAAGGTGACTTATTATAGTGCACTATCAATCCTATGGCCGGCCAACTATATCCGATAACAATTTTAAAATCACATCACTTGCCAATATAATTAACCATTTACCATTATCTCACTATTTTTAACAAGCATTAACCAAACCAATTTTCCAAAGCAACAACCATGCTTTAAACCACAAGTATAAACCATATACTTACAAGGATCACTTACCATGTGCATCCTTCAGCAATTCATGCTTAAAAGCAGTATATCAATACTTTAAAACATGCTTAAATAGTAGGCTCAATGTAAATCAAAACAAGTGCATAAAAACCATTTCATACTAGGAAAATCGAGAGAAAAAAACCATATTTACTTACTTCTGAGTTTAAACCAGCGTATCAAGCTAAGTTTAAACTCCCATAAACCACCTTTAAAACATTCCAAAGCTGGAATCCATGTTCTCACTCACCGATACACTAAACCTCGATTCGACGACGCAAAATCAAGCATCCGAAGCCTTCAAAGCTTCACCGATCACTTCCGGATCAACCTCCTCTATTTTAACCACATTACAATAGAGGATTAATGCATCTTAATGCATTCAAAACACTGTAACAACAATTCCTTACAGACTTCCACAACTCTCTCAAAATTACCCAACCACAACAACCAAAATCATCACCTAATCCTTTCCAAACACAACCCAGCCACAAACTAACAATCTAATACTTCCATAATCATCAATTAACACTAAAAAACAGGATTGATTCATTCATATACTTCCAGCAGTTAAACAACCACCACAACTTCACAAAAACACAAATCTAACAACCTAAACAACTAGGGATTCAAGAGTTTCGGGATTCTATTGTTAAAAAAAACTTATCAACATAATAATACATCCAAAATATGATTAAAATCAATCTTTATCACTAGAAAACATATCCAATACGGATCCTTCCCTTTTTTTTTATCAATTTCACCCAATTAAATCAATTAATTCAATATAAAAACAAAAAATTAGATTATAAACCATAAATAAAGGATCAAACACTTGGGAATATCAATAAAGAATCATTCAATAGAGGAGATCACAGACCTTACCACTATTGTAAGATTTCTCCCTCAATTGGCTTGTTGAAAGCTAAGAAAACACAAGATTTCAATGAGGTTTTGTAAATCAAAGTTAAAGAATCAATTACAAATCAATAATCTAAGTAAAATGATCTCTCACCTCTGATTTTTAATGAAAACTTGAGTGTTTGGCAGAAGAGAAGTGGAGAGAAAAGTTGAGAGAAAAGTTACGCCAATTTCTTGAAAATGATAACTAACATTTTAATAACCAAATCCCCTTTTAATTTACTTTTAAAACACATGTTAAAAATGTTTAATTGATAGGAGAAATCACTAGCAAATACTTGGTAAAATAGCTCCTTAAGGATTCTAAGAGTTTGATCCTTTTTATTTTAGTCACCATTTAAAACCAGTTTTCAAAAATTGCATTTTGGTTACTAACCAAAATGTCACACTTCCAAAACCCATTTTCCAAAATTACTTTCACTAATATTAACCATATATTAAAATACGATTTTAACCATTTTCCACATTTTTATCTTACCGAAAAATATTTGCTCCTGAATTCGACTCGAATCCCTAACTCGGTCTACTAGACCGTCTAACAAGCCACAAGATTTGACAACCTCGCCTAGTTAAACCGTGAGCTCTACCTACCTTGCCTAGTTAAACCGCAAGATCACCATCGACTTGGGTTGCCTAGTTAAACTGCATGCCCCAAGTGAGGTCCCGATAGTCCAAGTGGCCTAGTTAAACTACCATACCTCAAGGACCCATGGCCACGATCGATTTTGTTTATGTATTATAGTGCACTTTAATCCTATGGCATGCCAACTATATCCGAACATTTTCTCATCATGTCACATAGCCAATATATCATTTACAAAACCATTTACTCATTGTACAAATCACCACAGATGCGGACCACATTACCAAAACAATACCACATTCCCGACCGGAATGAAAACCAATGTTCACTAGCATTTCATATACTTTTAAAACACTGCATATGTACTCAAAATCATACATTTACAGTAAGTAAAACAAACCATGTTTACAACTAAAACATGAATTACACATGCTCATATCCGAACCGATAATCAAGAGAAAAAGAGGGAAACTTACTTCCAAGATTAGGTAAGTGTTTCAAGCATAACCTAAACTCCAAAAAACACTTTCAAACCTTTGAAAGACTTTTAAAATTGTTTTAACTCACCAATGACACCTCGCCTTGCTGGCCAATGCAAATTGAGCTCCCAGCAAGCCACAATCCACTTTAAGCTACTTCACCTTGATTATCTCTTATTTTAGCCACGCAAAACCAGAGGAAATATGTCTCAAATTGCATCCAAACCACTGCCTCAAGCAATTACCCGTAACTGACAAGTTGCCTACTCATGAACCATCCAAAACTCATGGAAATCAACCTCAAACACCTTCCAATCTAAACCCAGCCACAATATGACGATTCGATACATCAAACTTCATCAATTAATGTAACATCACTTTCCCGTATTTATCACCAAATACGAGTCAGCGATGTTAGTAACAAATTTTAAACCCAATTATTTCTTTACCTTAAGAAAACAGGTAGTCTACGCTACTTTACTTAAAAATTTATAAAAATTCTTATAGTCATCAAAAATTCATTCTGAAAATTTCTAATTAAACTAGGTTCATTAAGCTTTCTAGCCATATAAATTATTATCCTAAATTCATTATACAAAAAATCAAATAAATTCCTAAATTCACGTCACAGCCCCAAAATACTGAAATTCTGCTGTCCTGTTTTCTGACCTTTCATCGAATAAAAATTCATATCTTTTTACATACAACTCGAAATTAATTACCGTTAATTTTTTAAGAAACTAGAAAATATTTCTAGTTCATACATATATGATTCACCTTCAAATTCAATTTGTGGAATTTATGCTGATTTTTCAAACTCACTGCTTTTGCATACACATTTGGACATATTTTTAATCTTTCTACCTTAAGACCCAAATTTAATAAAACTTAGTCCATCATCATTTATAGATATAATAGAACTTACTAGGTTTATTATCTATATTATCACAACTATTAAGTAACCATATTTGGTAATAAGTTATTACAACCCCATTGATTATACATGCCATCTAGTATATTTCCAAAAGAAATGATGGATGTCATTACATTACTATGAGTATGGAGATATACCTCCCAAAATATGAAAGTGATGCTCGGCTACTCTTCCCTCGAAGCTCCTTTAAATCCTACGCATGAAAGTCATCATACGCTAAGCATATACTTAGTGAGGCAATAACATTTAATTCAAATACAATTTCACATAGGTATCAAGATAAATAAATAACAATGCATATGATCACCTACCATTTTATGCATATTAGTATATATGACACGATATATGTATAATAACATATTACATGATAATAACCTTGATTCTTACCAAAAACCAAGTAAATCAAGCCAAAAGTTGAATTGAAATTTTTGCTCTTACCTTGCTAGGGGTTTCGGCTACTTGGGAGAAAGATGAGCAAATTTATAGCTTTTTCTATCTTTTGTTTTAATGCCAAATGTCTTCTAATTTGGCTATAAAAGAATAAAAAATCTCTAAAATAGTAATTTGACTATTTTACCCCTTAGTTATAACCAATTACAATCCAACACCTATGTCTTATCCTCTTCCATAAACAATTTTTATTAAAAAGTATAGGTGAAATGACTAAAATGCCATTAATGAAATAGTTTATTTTCAAAAATGCCATTCCATCAACTATACAAAATACTGAATAGAATCGAATCTAAACTGATTTAAAAATGATTCAAAACTTCGATGCTATGCTCTTCGAGTCTTTTTAAGACTTCCCTCAAATTTCATAAAATTCCAAGTTCATACGATTACCCGAATTGCACTTAAAGTTTAACCATAATTTCCCAATAATAGAAACATCAGATCGAACTATATTTTTTATATTCGATCAAACATAAAATAATTATAGGGAAAATTACCATATTGATCCTCAAACTTTTCTCAACTTTTCACTTTTGTCACCAAACTTTAAAACTTTACGTTTTAGTCACTGAACTAAAACCAGTAACTTTTGATTCTTTAGGTTTTGGTCACTAATCAAATAATGGGTTATTACAATTCTCTCCCCCTAAAAAAAATTCATCATCGAATTTTTAGAACGTACTTGGATTTAACAAATGCGGATACTATTCTTTCATCCGTTCTTCAGTTTCCCAAGTGGCTTCTTCCACTTTGTGATTTTTCAAGAGCACCTTAACCAATGGAATCAATTTGTTTCTTAATTTCTTCGCCCCATGAGCTAGAATTTTTGCTGGTTCTTCTTCAAATGTCAAGTCAAGTTGCATCTCAACTTCCGTAGGTGAAATGACATGGGAAGGATCCGATCTATATTTGCGAAGCATAGATACATGAAAAACATAATGAATCTTGCACATTTCTGGTGGTAAAGCCAATTGATATGCCACCGGTCCAACTCTTTTCAAGATTTCACACGGACCAATGAATCTGGGACTAAGCTTCCCTTTTCTTCCAAATCTCATTATTTTCTTCCATGGTGAAACTTTCAAAAATACCTTGTCTCCTACCTGGTATTCAATATCTTTTCTTTTTAAATCTGAATAAGCCTTTTGTCTATCAGAAGTTGCCCTTAGATTATCTCGAATTATCTTTACTTTTTCTTTAACTTCTTGAATCAAGTTAGGCCCAATAATCTTACGGTCTGCCAACTCAAACCAATTTAACGGTGTTCGTTATTTTCTTCCATATAAAGCTTCATACGGTGCCATTTTGATGCTTGACTGATAACTGTTGTTGTACGCAAATTCAGCCAATGGTAAATACTTTTCCCACGAACCTGCAAACTCAATGACACACGCTCTAAGAATATCTTCCAAAATCTAAATTGTTCTCTCTGATTGTCCATCAGTTTGAGGGTGGAAGGCAGTACTAAAATGCAATCGAGTACCCAATGCTTCCTGTAGTGCTTTCCAAAATCTAGAAGTAAATATGGGATCTCTGTCTGACACAATGGAAATAGGAACTCCATGTAGTCTAACAATCTCCCGAATATACAACTCTGCATATTTACTCAAAGAGAAATTTGTTCTGACTGGCAAGAAATGTGCTGATTTAGTTAATCGATCTATAATCACCCATATTGAGTCTTTCTTGCTCAGCGTCAATGGTAACCCGGTTACAAAATCCATAGTCACTTTCTCCCATTTCCATTTCGGAATAGCAATTGGTTGAAGTAATCCTGATGGCACTTGATGTTCTGCTTTAACTTGCTGACAAGTTAAGCATTTAGGCATGAATTCCGTTATAGTTCTTTTTCATTCCTAGCCACCAAAAATGACTTCTCAAATCCTAATACATTTTATTTCCTCCCGGGTGCATCATTAAAGGACTAAAATGTGCTTCTGTAAGGATTTCCTTTTTCAATTCCTCATCTTCAGGAATATAAGCATGTCCTTTATAATATAAACATCCATTGGATTTCACCTCAAAGTTTGAAGATTCTCTCTTTTCAACTTCGTTCTTTTTCTCCAAGCAAGTTCCATCTTTTTCCTGTGATTCTTTTATTTTGTCTATCAAAGTAGACCTGGTGTTCAACTCAGTAAGTAAAGAACCATCATCCAATATTGATAATTGAGCATTTGATATCCGTATAGCTGAGAACATCTTTCGGCTAAGTGCATCTGCCACCACATTAGCCCTTCTTGGGTGATAATCAAAGATTGCATCGTAATCTTTAATTAGCTCGATCCACCGTCTTTGTCTTAAATTTAGCTCCTTCTGCGTTAAAAGATATTTCAGACTTTTATGGTCTGTGTATATATAACATTTTTCTCCATATAAGTAGTGGCGCCAAATTTTTAGAGCAAAAACAACCGCAGCTAACTCCAGATCATGAGTAGGATAATTCCTCTCATGAGTTTTAAGTTGCCTGGAAGCATAAGCCACCACTTTCCCGTCTTGCATAAGTACACAACCCAAACCATTATGTGATGCGTTACCATACACCACAAAATTCTTACCCGATTTAGGTTGAACTAACACCGGAGCTTCTGTCAAGACTTTCTTCAATCTTTCAAAACTTTCTTGACATTCTTTAGTCCATATAAAAGGTACAATCTTCCCGAGCAGTTTGGTAATAGGTGCAGCAATCATCGAGAAATCTTTCACGAACCGGCGATAATATCTTGCCAATCCGAGAAAACTTCTAACCTCTGCAATATTTATAGTAGGTTTGCACTCCATGACAGCTTGAATTTTCTGAGGATCAACCCGAATTCCTTCAGCCGATACTATATGTCCAAGAAATGTCACCTTAGAAAGCCAAAACTCACATTTAGATAGTTTGGCATATAACTTCTTCTCCCTCAAGATCTGAAGAACTATTCTGAGATGAACATCATGATCCTCCATGGTTTTAGAATAAACCAGGATATCGTCTATGAATACCACTACAAACTGGTCCAGGTATGGCTAAAAATTTCGGTTCATCAAATCCATAAATGCTGCTGGGGCATTAGTTAATCCAAACGACATTACCACAAACTCGTAATGTCCATATCGAGTCCTAAATGTAATACCCCAAAATTTACTAAGTTGATTAAGTGTCATTTAGTACTAAGATAATAGCTTAAAAGCTAACTTAGTGACTAAAATGACAAAAATGCTAAAGTTGGGATTTCTTTAATTATAGGTTTTGGAAAGGAAATTTCTAAGGTTTAACGGTCTCATGTGATAGATAGAGAATTGAATAAGTTATTCTTAAATTTTGGTTGAATTCCAAGGAAAATTGGAATGAGAATTGAAGTTTAAAAAGGTAGTGACCAAAATGTAAATTTTGAAAATTTTATGCCTAAAGTATAAACTTTGGAAAAGTTTAGGGACTAAAATTGTAATTTCCAAAAGTTAAGGGCTTTTATTTCATAAATAAACAAATCACATGGTATGAATCGAATGCAGAATTATTGGTTCGATCTGATACTTCGATTATTGGGAAAATCACAGTTAAAGTTTAAGTGGAATTCGGATACCCGGACCGAACTGGAAAATTTTGAAATTTTGCCATATGATAGAGAAAGGTTATAAAAGTCATTTCCAAGTGTTGGAAATATTTTTAGTTCGATTCAAGATGAACCCTACAGTTTATTTTTGAGTAAAGGATTATTTATCGGTATATTGGATCAAATAGAAATTTTGGAGACTAATCCAAAAGCTATGGAAAAGTCATAAAATGTTATTTTAAGAATATTTTATTATATTTGGTTGGATTCCAACTAGATTTAGTTGAATTTTTACAAGAATGGCAAACTAGTAAATAAAAACTAGTTGGAGGGCAAATTGGTCATTTGGCCCTAATGGCAATTTTGAAATATTTAAAAAGTTATAAGGGCAATTTTGGAAAGAGAAAATGGAAGATTAAATCTTGGCCCTTGATTGATGATAAAATCAATCTCAACCATTGGATAAAATGGAAAAATTGTATTTTCACTATTAAATGAATTTAATATTCATTTAATAGATATATGTGTAATATAATGGTGAAAAGATGAAGTTCATCTTTTCCAGCCAAAAACGTGAGGGCTAGAGAAAGAAAGTGAAAAAATTTTCCAAGCTCGATTCAAGCCCCGAAATTCGATTTTTAGGTAATCTCTTCAATTACAAAGTTGTTCTACTCTTCAGGCTCTATCTTTTGATATCAATAATTCATGGAATCCATGCTTGATTGATGAGAATTTACATGAGAAAGAAATTAGGGTTTATGGATCAAATTGGGGCTTTTGAAATTTTATGATTCCATGATTGAAATCAAGCTAGTATGATGTTAAAATCATGATATTGAGTTGGGATTTAAGTTTTACATGTTTTGATTATTATGAAGATGATTAGGGTTTATGGATTCAAGTTTAATTTAGGGTTTGTGATGTTGAAATAATGATCTAGTAAGCTTGAATTGTTGTTTGGAAGCAAAACCCTAAGTTAAATTGTGTAGGGACCATTTCGGCAACTTGAAAGTTGAAGGACCAAATCTGAATTTTTAGAATTTGGAGTGTATTTGTGTTATTAATGATGTAAGAGATAAGAAAATAAAGTTAGAATGCCAAATTGATGTTGAATTGAATTAGTGACCATTTTGACAATTTGTCAAAGTTAAGTGACCGAATCGAAATTGAAGTTTGTATGGGGTTAAATATGATTTTTAGTTGTAATGATGGAATTAAGGTAGTAATGTTGAATTGAAGACTAAATTGCAAAGTTAAGAAGCATGAATCCTTATCTTTGCATTTTAGTACCTATTTCGGTAAATAAGGAAAATTAGGGAGAATTATTGTGAATAATTATTTGGTGAAGAATTTGATGAGTTGGTGGTTTAAAGCTAGTGACTGGACAAAATTGAAAAGTATAGAAGTAAGGAGAAGTTAGTATAAAAGTTGAAGTTGTTTATGGAAGTTGTGTAGAAAAACTGGTTTATGGCAGTAACTTTGAAAATTCACCATAAATTCTACAAAAATGGTTAGAAGGTGAATTTTATACCGATGTAAACATTTGTTTGTCTAGTTTCGTGTCCAACAAATGAAAACTGATTTCGAGTTGAGTAAAAAAATATGAATTTTTAAATGGTGAAAGGTCAGAAAACAGTATAGCAGGCTATTCCGAAATTCAATACTGGAAATTGACTTTGAAAATTCGCCATAAATCGTACAAGTTGAATTTGGAATATTAATTTATATGGTTGAAAAGCTTATTGAATATAGTTTATTTCAGAACAAAGAGAATCGAATTCCGAGTTTTAGATTATTTTGTAGAAATATGTTTTGGAGGTACTGCAAACTGCCAGAAAATGAGAATTGATACACTTTGTATCTAAGGTTGATTAGTAAGCTTGAAAAGGGTTAATGGATGTTCAAATTGGTCACTAAGGACCATAATGGGTTTTTGAACAATACAAGGAAGAAAAGAAAATGTTTGGAGATTTTGTATTCGAATGATTATATTGGACAATATGTAACCTATTGTTAGATTAGGATCTAACAAATATTTTACTTATTTGAATTATGAAGTTAAGTTCGAATCAAGGGAGGTTCAAGGTACAATGAAGGAAAGGATCGAAGAGGACTTAGTGGGGCATACTAATACATGGCCCAGGTGATTGCAATGCATACATAACATTATACATAGATATTTTATACATCTCCGGTAAGACTTGCAATGAGTCTACCTGGTTTATATATTTGTCATGATAATTATGTCATTGATCATACATTTGACATACTTTAAATATGTCAAAGGTTGAAAATAAATGCATTGATCACTAGTTATTGATGATGATTTACTATTAATATTATTCGGTTATGAACTGCTTCATGTTAATATAAATTGATATACATTGCCATGGATGAAATATTTGATGATATAAAGCCCAAGATGATATAGAGGTTCAAAGGTATAGTTGGCTAGCCATAGAGTCATAAACAGCTGTATAAAGATTCTAAGCACTTCAGGTAAAGTGCAAATTTTATAAATACTCATTGAGGAGTATACTCATGCATGGTTTGAGTATACAAACTTATTAGTGTGCTAAGCACTTCGGAGTAATTTCATAAAAACTCAATGAGGGATATATTGTATACTCCGGTAAGTATATATAAGCACTTTGGTGCTAAGCACTCCCGGTAGAGTGCAAATAATATACATACTCAAGAAAGGTTGGGTATGGGGGGATGGCTCGTGTACATAGAATCTCTTAATTCGATACTTGGGCTAAATAAATTGAAAAGAATCGAAAAGAAACAGGAAGATAAGCTTGAAAGCTTGCAAATAGAAATGGAAAAAGGTATGGGTAAGCATTGAAAGCTTACGAATGGAAATGGCAACGATATTGGTAAGATCTAATCTTATCACTTTGATATACATATTTATTTATGTTAACGAGCATATAATGGTAAGGTGATCATATGCATTGTTAATCATTAATATTGATATTATGACAATTGCACTTGAATTCGAATTATTGCCTCACTAAGTAAATACTTAGCGTGTAACTGTTTTACACATAGGAAAGAAGAAATGGTGGAGTAAGGAGCATATACGGACATCATCAACCAATAACAGGTACATCAGTATTAGTAAGATATCTTTTAATACTGTTTGATATTTACTAGTTGGCATGTATATTAAAAGGGTATGCCTGCTCTGATAGAATTGTGTTTTATTGAGTATCTGGATGAATTTTAAATCACGCAGTTTTTAGGCAGTTTTATTAATTATATCAAGACAAATTAAATTGATAAGTTGCTGCCTGAAAATAAACTCGATTTGAAGATGAAAATATTATTTTTAAACTTTACACGAATAACTAGATTTGTAAATAAAAAAATAAATACATTGTAATATTTTTAAAGAAACAAAATTTTACCGAATTACAAATGTAGAGGGTTTTACGAATGTTTTGTGATACCTTTGACTCGTATTCAGTGTGGATACGGGAAAATGGGCCGTTTTTGGGATATCCTGCTCTTTAATCTTCAATTGATGATAGCCCGATCGAAGATCAATCTTAGAGAACACTACTGCCCCCTTTAATTGATCAAAAAGATCATCAATTCTTGGTAATGGATATTTATTCTTTATCGTCACTTTATTAAGTTGACGATAATCAATACACAATCTCATCGATCCATCTTTCTTCTTTACAAACAATACGAGTGCTCCCCATGGTGATATACTTGGCCGTATAAAACCTCGATCCTGTAATTCTTGCAGATGTGACTTGAGCTCCCGGAGTTCAGCAGGTGCCATACGATACGGTGCCATCGATATAGGTGTTGTATCGGGTAAAACATCAATTCCAAATTCTACCTCTCTATATGGAGGTAATCCAGGTAATTCTTCTGGGAATACATCTAGAAATTCCCGCACCGTAGGTATATCTTCTAATTTCACTCCCTGCCTCAAGGTATCAATTTCGGGAGTTGGATCTATTTCACAACCATCCATCAACATTTCATTCGCATCAACAGCCGAAATAACATCACTATGATGATTCGGCTTCTCACCCACGAATATTATTCGCGATCCATCTGGTGCCTTTAAAATTAATCTTTTTAATCGGCAGCATCATATACAAATAACCAATTCATCCCCAATATTATTTCAAACTCACAAAACGGTAATTCCATAAGGTCAGCGGGGAAATCCACACTCTGAATTTTAATCGGACACTGACGGAAAATCCTCTTAACCTTAGCACTCTGGCCTATTGGATTGGTTGTTACTACCTCACTCGTAATTAGTTCTACTGGAATGTTTCTTTCTAGTATGATTCTAGAACTAATATATGAATGAGTGGAACCAGGATCAACTAATGCAAAAATAGGTCTATTAAAGAGTTCAAGCATACCTGATATCACATCAGGATCATCTTTACTCTCTGCGGTCTTGATGTTATATACACGAGCATGAGCTTTGCCTTTCAGATTTGATGCAACTTCCGATGCACCTTGATGCGAATTCCACCCTCAGCTCTCTTTATTTCTCTGAGAAGCAGCCGCCGATTGATTCTCTTGTAATTCTGGAAATGCTCGTTTGAAATGACCCTGCTTCCCACATTGATAACACATTGTCTCTGGCGCATACCAACATCGACCAGGATGTCTTCTTCCACAAGTCTTGCATTCAGGTCTATTCCCAAGTCCATCACCTTTTCACTAGTTTTATTGTGAACTTGTTTCGATTTACCCGTAGAAGAATTCTTCTTTTTGGACGACATCGACCCAACAAATCCTTGCTGCTGAAATCCTTTACCCCTTTTTGACCAGGGTAAAACACTAGGGCCTCTAGGTCGCTTTGACTGTGCTTTCTTCTCAGAAGCTTGTTATTGTTCCACCCTTTCCATTCCTTTAGCTCGGTTAACCGCAACTTGAAATTTAGACAAATCGAGAGCAACCAAGACTTTCTTATACTCCGGATCTAGGCCTCCCACAAATTTATTAACTCTATGCTTCTTAGTCGGAAGGAGCTTTGTAGCAAACCGGCTAAGCTTTTTAAACTCACACTCATACTCATATATCGATCTACCTGCTTGCTTTAGATTCATAAACTGGGTCCTCATATCCTTGATGAAAACATCACCAATGTACTTGTTCTGGAATTCTTTTAAAAAGAATTCCCAAGTAACTCATTCGAGGAATCTGAGCAGTAATGGTGGTCCACCAAATTTGAGCAGGTCCCATCAAAAGTGATGTTACACCTTCAAGTTTTCCTTGATCATCACACCAGATAGAATTCAACATAATTTTAATATCATTTAGCCAAAAGTCCACAGACATCGGATCAACATCAGAATCGCCTTGAAATTCTGATACCTTCAACTTCCTCAACTCCCTTGGCACCGATACTGGTTTCGGTTTATTTAAGATATCATCTAATGCCTGCAGGAATAGTCCACGATCCTGAACTGGCATGTCTTGCTGTCGTTGTGCAGGTGCCTGACCTTGATATTGCTCTTGAAGTACATTCTGATTTACCTCGTTACTTTCACTCTGCACAGGAACCTCCTGTTCAAACGCATGTCTAGAACCCTGATGGTCCGACATCTGAACATAACACATTTTCAACAAGTTTCTTAATATAGAGTAGCATTACTAATTATAGAGCATCAGAGTATCTGCACATAATCATTAGTAATTATGACATCGTAGTGGCATGTATACAATTCCCACTCATTTTTAAATTCAATTTCTATCCAAAATTGACTAAACCTGAGGCTATGATACCAATTAATGTAACATCCCTTTCCCGTATTTATCACCAAATACGAGTCAGCAAGGTTACTAACAAATTTTAAACCCAATTATTTCTTTACCTTAAGAAAACATGCAGTCTACGCTACTTTACTTAAAAATTTATAAAAATTCTTATGGACATCGAAAATTCATTCTGAAAATTTCTAATTAAACTATATTCATTAAGCTTTCTAACCATATAAATTATTAGCCTAAATTCATTATACAAAGATTCAATTAAATTCCTAAATTCACGTCACAGCCCCAAAATACTGAAATTCTGCTGTCCTGTTTTCTGACCTTTCATCGAATAAAAATTCATATCTTTTTACATACAACTCAAAATTAATTACCGTTAATTTTGTAAGAAACTAGAAAAAATTTCTAGTTCATACATATATGATTCATCTTCTAATTAAAATTTTGGAATTTATGCTGATTTTTCAAACTCACTGCTTTTGCATACACATTTGGACAGATTTTTAATCTTTCTACCTTAAGACCCAAATTTAATAAATCTTAGTCCATCATCATTTATAGATGTAATAGAACTTAATAGGTTCATTATCTATATTATCACAACTATTAAGCAACCATATTTGGTAATAAGTTATTACAACCCCATTGATTATACATGCCATCTAGTACATTTCCAAAAGAAAGGATGGATGTCATTACATTACTATGAGTATGGAGATATACCTCCCAAAATATGAAAGTGATGCTCGGCTACTCTTCCCTCGAAGCTCCTTTAAATCCTACGCTTGAAAGTCATCATACTCTAAGCATATACTTAGTGAGGCAATAACATTGAATTCAAATCCAATTTCACATAGGTATCAATATAAATAAATAACAATGCATATGATCACCTACCATTTTATGCATATTAGCATATATGACATGATATATGTATAATAACATATTACATGGTAATAACCTTGATTCTTACCAATACCGTTGCCATATTCATCATCGAGCTTTCAAGCCTTTTTATCCTGTTTTTCAATTTATTTAGCCCAAGTATTGAATTAAGGAAATTTTTGTACGCGAGTCATCCCCCTATTCTTACTTGAGTATAGTATATTATGTGCACTTTACTGGAAATGCTTATGTATACTTACCAGAGTATACAATTAGTAATTAATTTTCACTTTACCTGAAGTGCTTATAATAAATTGCACTCTGCCGGGAGTGCTAAAATGTTTATACAACTGTTTATGACTCTACGGATATCCAACTATACTTTTAATTTCCTATCTCACACTTTGGGATTTATGTCAATCATAATCTCATACATGGCAACATATATTTACATATTAAGCAATTCATACACAAAATAATATTCCATGAATAAGTAGTGATCCATACATGAAACTTTCAATTCTTGACATATTTTTAACACGTCAATTATATGTTGAATGACATAAAGATCATGCTATACATGCATTGCACTCACCTTGACACTTTCAAAAGTAAACTTTATACTAGCCTCACTAAGCTCGGTTACACTTTCTATCTTCTTTCTTCACTCGTTTAATCTCGAACTTGCTTGTTATCTGTATGTACATTAAATACATGACACAAGCAACCTTAAGTACATGTCCAACCTTTACTAATACATGTACATACCAATATGGAAAATTTAATATTTTCAACCAAGCACTTCTTTGCTACCACAATACTTCCTATACTTTAATCTCATTTCAAATTACACACTACAACCAATAATTTGATAATTTCCCTTTAAACCCTAAATTCTCTCTCTTAGGGTTTATAAACTAAATTTTGGAAACTTCCACATTTCATCTCTATTTTCAAAAATATTAACACCAAAATGATCATTGTATCATAACAAACAACATATCCATGCTTCTTGAATATTTTCCAATTTTTCACTTATTTCACCCAATTTACACAATTCACAAATTGGTCCTAAAATGATGTTTTCTTCAATCCAACATCATAATTCAACTTAGAAAACATCATTCTAATCAAATCTATCATCAAAATAATTTTTACAAAATTTACCCTAATATTATTTATTTTTGCCGAAATGGTCCCTATAGGTTTATCAAGAAGTTTTCATCATTTCAAGCATTTAAACAACACTACAACACCATTTCCAACTTGATTAAGCCTTAAAACATGAAATCTTAACATGCTCTTCAACCACCCTAATCATCAAACTCAAGTTAGAGACATGGAAACTAAGCAAAACTTATGTCAAAAGATAGAGAATTCAAAGGAGATCAATTTCTTATTTCATGTCTCTAACCAAAAACCAAGCGAATCAAGCAAAAAATTGAATTGAAATTTTTGCTCTACCTTGCTAGGGGTTTCGGCTACTTGGGAGAAAGATGAGCAAATTTCTAGCTTTTTCTATCTTTTGTTTTAATGCCAAATGTCTTCTAATTTGGCTATAAAAGAATAAAAAATCTCTAAAATAGTCAAATGACTATTTTACCCCTTAGTTATAACCAATTACAAGCCAACACCTATGTCTTATCCTCTTCCATAAACAATTTTTATTAAAAAAGTATAGGTGAAATGACTAAAATGCCATTAATGAAATAGTTTATTTTCAAAAATGCCATTCCATCACCTATACAAAATACTGAATAGAATCGATTCTAAACTGATTTAAAAACGATTCAAAACTTCGATGCTATGCTCTTCGGGTGTTTTTAAGACTTCCCTCAATTTTTCATAAAATTCCAAGCTCATACAATTACCCGAATTACACTTAAACTTTAACCGTAATTTCCCAATAATAAAAATATCAGATCAAACTATATTTTTTATATTCGATTCACACCCTTAGATGATCTATCTATTTATGGAATAAAAATAATTATTGGGAAAATTACCATGTTGGTCCTCAAACTTTTCTCAACTTTTCACTTTTGTCACCAAACTTTAAAACTTTACGTTTTAGTCAGTGAACTAAAACCACTAACTTTTGATTCTTTATGTTTTAGTCACTAATCAAATAATGAGATATTACAATTAACATCTAAAAACACCTTTACAACATCATTTTACTTCTAACAATGATTAAACTCCATTAACGTCACAAAATCCCTTAACTATCAATATTAAACATTAGAGATTCAACTAGTTTCAGGATTACAGTGTTAAAAAAAGTTGTTAACATTATTAAACATCAAAATCATGATCTAATTTGATCCAGAACCCAGCAAAACAGATCTAATTCGAAAATCCATCAATTTCACCATTAAATCACAATTAAATCAATTTTCCATAATTAATCTATCAAAACACATTAGAAAACAATTGTGAAGGATCAATAACTTGGGAATTTCAGTAAAAAAACATTTAATTAGAGGAGAAGGATGAACATTACCTCTAATGGATGCTTTCTCCCTTAGTTGGATGAATTTACATGAGAAAACAAAATTGAAACAATAAGGTTTTGTTTGGCAATCATTGAGAATTCATTTGAAATCAAAAGATTTAAGAAAATAAAGATTTACCTGAAGATTTAGAAGAAGAAAATAGTGTTTGGCTGGAGAGATTTTGAGAGAAAAGTTAGTTACGTAACTTTTATTTTAAAGAATTAATTATCAAATTAATTCTCCCCAACCTATTTATATTTTCCAAAATACTTTAAAAATATCTAATTAAGGGATAAAGCCTGAGATTAGACTTTGTGAAATTAGATCCTTAAAGATTCAAAGTTTTGACCCTTTTACAAAACAATCACTAAAAATAGTTTTCAAAGTTTACATTTTGGTCAGTAGTCCAAAATGTCCGATTTCCGAAACTCATTTTCCAAAATTGATTCCGCCCCAATAATTGACATATTAAATAATGATTGAGAACATTTTTCCATATTTTATCACCTTCAAAAATGTTTAATATGATTTAATCCTGAAATCAACTCGAATCTCTAATACCGATCCACTAGACCCTCAAAATAAACCCCAAAACATCTAAACCCAAAACCAGGGCATTACAGGTGCTCCGTTGTAAATCTTTAACCATTTCAACACTTGGCAATGGTGCCTAAACAGTGGTCAAAAGAATATTCATAGACAAAGAAGTTATCCATGAAAATCTCCAGGAAATCATCCACCATGTGTGAAAAGATGGCCATCATGCAACGCTGGAATGTTGCTGGAGCATTGTATAGGCCAAAGGGTATTCGACAAAAGGTATAAATGCCATATGACACATGAATGTTGCGTTCTCTTGGTCTTCCGGTGTGATAGCAATCTGGTTGGATCCAGAGTAACCATCTAGGAAGCAATAACAGGGTTTCTTTGTGAGCTTGTTGAGTTTCTAGTTAATAAACGACAATGAGAAATGGTCATTTTTTGTGGCTATGTTTAGCTTTTGGTAGTCAATATAGATCCATAATCCAATAACGGTTATGGTCAGAAGGAGTTCATCAGCATCGTTCTTGATCATGATTGTGCCTCATTTCTTTGGCACACACTGAACATGACTCACCCACGAACTATCTGAGATAGGGTAGATGATTCCAGCATCAAGCCATTTGATGTTTTTCTTCATTACCATAGTCCTCATAATTGGATTGAGTCTCTGTTGTGGTTCTATTGAGCTGTTGTGATCATCTGCAAGCAAAATCTTATGCATACACAAGGTAGGGCTTATACCCTTCAAGTCAGTAATAGTCCAAACAATAGTTCTCTTGTGTTGAGATAAGATATGCAACAATTTAGTTTCTTGGTCAGATGTTAAGCTAGCAGATATAACAACATGAAGAGTATTATTCTCCCCTAGATATGCATACTTTAATTGCGGGGGAAGAGGTTTAAGATCAAGTACTGATGGATGCTCTAGCAATGGCTTTGGAGATTTAAACTCAGCATAATTCAAAGGTTCAAATGTCATACCTGATCTGGTAAGTACAATATTGGATTGCTTAATCTCGACCTTACCTTCTTCTTTAGCTTCATTCATGGCCTCATCAAAGTCAGATTGTTCTGTAGCACTGAGCACATTACTGCAGCATATTTCTTGCAAACTATCTTCAATTGGGGCTTCTTCACTTTGCACAAGCTGCCATTCTTCATAGTCATCCACATACTTGAGAGTGTTGAAGACATTGAGTGTGATCTTTTGGTCATTCATCTTTATAGTAAATTCACCCTTCTCACAGTCAATCACGATACGCCCGGTGACAAGGAATAGACTTATGAGGATGATGGGAGCATTCTCACCAGCTTCACAATCAAGGATGATAAAATCTTCCGGGAAGACAAACCTATCTACCTTAACTAAGACATCTTTAATTATGCCTTCAGGTCAGATTTGAAAACGATCGACCAATTGAAGGATCACCGATATAGGCTTAGATCTTCTCATCCTTAGTCTTGTAAACACATATTTCAGCATCAAGTTGACACTTTCAATGAGATCATATAGGGCACAACTAGAGTAGTTATGGCATATGGAGCATAGAATGGTAAAACTGCCAGGGTCCTTCATCTTGGGTAGTAAATCACTTAGTACAGTCACACATTCGCTCGTCATAACAACAGTGTCAACTTCACACACTAAACTTTTCTTGGTCATATTTTTTTTCAAAAACTTTGCATATATTGGCATCTGATCAATGGCCTCCAAGAATGAGACATTGATGTGCAACTTTTTGAGCATATCCAGAAACTTCTGGAATTGGACACTTGTTTCTAAGCCTTTAATCACTGTGGGAATGAAGGTGGTGGTCTAGGCTCATCGTGTGGTTTACAGGATGCAACAACATCCTTAGCTTGTCATTGTTGCTATCAGTAATAAGGTCTCTCACTGTATTAGACACATGAGTTGTATCCTTAGGTGCAAAAGCATCGGTGGATGGTTTGCTTGGAGTGGAATCAACAAGGGAACCTCCCCCAAAATTGTCATCTTTCTTCAATTGGGTTCCGCTATATAGCGGATGGCATTGCATTGCTCTACACTGAAAGTTTTAGTGAATTTAGTATCACTAGGTAAACCGCCTTGTGGTTGCATCTTCAAGACTTGGGCAATCTACCCAACTTGTGTTTCCAAGGACCGCAAGGAAGCAGTGTGATTTTGCATGATCAATTACTAATTTTGCAACATAACACCTTGCACTGTGTGCATGTCACTATAGTTCTTTAAATGTGTTAATTGATCTTGCATGATAACTCAGGTAGTTTCCGTAAAATTTTTATAAGTAGAATAAAAAGAATTAGAATTAGAGTTTGAAGCTCCCTGGTTCTGCCTCTGAGTCTTTTGTTGGAATCTAGGAGGGTCTGCTGTGGCTTTCTGTCGCGCTCCTAAATTACCTGTGTTACCTCCCCAACCAAAATTTGGATGTTGCCTCTACCATGGGTTGTAGGTGTTGGAGTAGGGATTGTTGTTGCTGTTGGAATTCCCTATCTAATATCTAGATTCTTGTTGTTGGGGGCATTTATTCGATTGATGTTCCCCATCATAATGCTCACATGTGTACTGGATTACGTTAGCCTCATGTACATTGGATGTCAGTTGCGTGTTATTGAGTAGATTTGTAATGGTGGAGAGTTGAGCTGCTAAACTCTGGGAATCATCCAACTGAAGAGATCCAAAAGATTTAGGTTCGGGCTTTAATCTCACTCTAAAAAACTGGTAGTTGTTATTGGCTATTTGGTCTAGTATCTCAAAAGCCTCTTCAGGATCTTTGTCAAGAAAAATTCTATTGGCTGAAGAGTCAATCATTATCTTTGTAGGTACATTAAAGCCATTATAGAACGCTATCACTTGTAGCGAATCATGGAATCCAAGAATTGAACACTTGCGTAGTATGTCTTTGTATCTGTCACAACATTCATACATAGATTCATCATCTTGTTGTGTGAATATAATGATCTCGCTTCACTTCTAATTGTGCACATTCATTGGATCATATCTGTGCAAAAAGTTCCTGCACAAGTTATCCCTGGATGTAATAGATCCTAAGAAACTAGTCTTCAACCATGCTCTGGCTTGATCACGCAAGGAGTAAGGAATACTTTGAGTCTCAACACATCATCAAGAACCCCTGGTTGTTTAAAATAATTACAAACTTCCCGGAAAGCTTGAATGTGTTCTTGAGCATCATCTTTTGCTGATCCTCCAAATTGTCCAATAGAGTTGAACATGTTGAACATAATGGGCTTCAACTAGAATTGAGCTATCCCTAGATCAGGCATAATGATTGATGGGTTGAGGCTGTTGATAACATGCTCCAAGTTCTCTCTAATGGGCCTTCTAGGTCTGGCTGGTGGTGGAGCCGCATGTCATAAATGTGCACCATTTTAGGCTGCATTCTCAACAATTCCTCGTGCATCTACCCATGGAACCTCTACGTTATAGTTTCTTTGATTGTCCAAGCCACTCTCTCCATCCTCGTTCGCTATATTCTTTCTCTCTCTGTGTATATATCACAAAGTTTTTCAATCTGTGAATTAAATGGAAGAATATGTTCAGAGTTAGAGCGTCCGGTCATGCACTGGAAAGCACCTGTAAAATAAAAACGAAAACAAAAATTAAAAGCAAATAAAATAAAATTTTAAGTGTAATTACAATGTAATTATCAATTGCCAATCTCCGGTAATGGTGCCAAAAATTTGATGCTTGTCGAATAGTGATGCACTTTAGAGCAAGTATACTCGTCGAATAAAGTAATAAAATGATAGAGTAGAGTGTCGAACCCACGAGGATTGGATCAATAAGCACGAAGTTATCAAACTTAAGAGAGTTTGAGCAAGTTTTGATTGTTGTCAGTTTATCAAAACTAATTGCAAATAAAGTAAAGGTAGCGACAATCAAGAGAACAGATGCTGCGGCAAATAACAAATAATTATGGAAGCTGGGTTTATTGCCTAGGAATTATGCTTGAATACTTATTTCGATGCTATAGCAACTTGCAATACATGTATGCGTAAACCATTAAGATCTTTATCTACTCGACAATATTTTCTAATGAACTTCTGACTCTCTCGATGCCTAGAAGTTAATAACATTGAAGATAAAGGTAATACATGTCTGCGTGAACCCTAACAACTCTATTATTTGTTCAAGAACTCCCTTTTAGTCATTGAAACCCTAAACTTATGTATAAGCCAGATTAAGACTAAGTTAACTGCTTAGCGTCACTGTTCACATTTGTTTAACCTATCTCTCTTGATATTAAGCCACAAATTAATAGTTAACAGGTATCTCTCGATAGCTCTTACAATAACTACACATGAAGAATGATGAACATAATAGATAAAGGGAAAAGAACTATAGCATTAAGATAAAGTATTCAAAACATAAAAGCCTAATAAGCAATAAACCCAACTAAAGTACTTAGCTCATGTCTGAGCCTAAAACATCCATAATAAAAGAATTAAACATAAGCAGTTTATCAAGAAAGAGATAGAAAAGGGTCAAGCGTCCTCGGTGATCTTTCTCCATGCTGTCCAACTGTTGTTGTAGGTCCTGCACTCTTTTAGCCTCTCTCGATGGCTTTTGTCGTGTGGAGACTCCTCTAGAACTTTAACTCTGGTGATTCTCTGATAGTTGAAGACTAAGGACTATCATCTATGATCGAGCTCTCTTGAATTGTTATCCAAGTCTTCCTTATATAGGCAGGGAAGCTAGGGTTTTGTAACCCTAAAGCACGCGCAACCTCCTTTAAGAGGGCCATTGCTTTCCCACTATCTTTTAATGTTTTGTATCTAGGAGAAAGGATACGTGAGTCAAAGTAGATTTATCTCAAACTCTTCATGCCCCGTCAGTTCTAGCTGAGAGATCTGCTACTCTTTCACTCCAGCATTCCTCCAGCATCCACAAGGTTCCTACACATGCACCATAAAAACACTACATTTCTCATTACAAGCACCAAAATATATAAAATTAAGCATACACAATGTAACTCCCTATCTACATGTAAACTATATGCAATCTATTCTAAATGCAATAAATGAGCTTGAGAACAACCAAGAGCCAAGTAAAAAGGGTATGGAAAACATGATATCAACACAGTCATCAACATGTGAGAGAGCGAAGTTCAGGTTATAGAAATAGTTTTTTACTCTAACTCCTACATCCCTTGGAAGACTTGTGTCCCCATCGCTCATGACAGACTCCTTACTGAAGTCTTTCTCATGAGAGACATGGCTCTCTTCACAACTCTTCTGTCGTGTATGACATATCTCGTCATAACCAATTCAGAATTCATAAGAAAACGAGGTAGTGCCATCAGCATTCCCAGTATTGGAAGAGTATAACTCTACTTTAGGTACTTGTATTCACTAGACACCTTACTACGACATCTCTACCACCTCAGGGTTTCCTAGAACTTGTTAAACCTAGGCTTTGATACCACTAAATGTAACACCCCATGATCGGTGAACTGATGTCACATGATTTGTGCAAGCGTACACTATCTATGCAAGTATAGTTGATAGGCAAATCTTATTAGATATCAATCCCACGAGGATAGGAACTTGGTTGTAATCTTATGTCGATGCAAGAAATACTGTAAATAAAAAAGAAATGCGAGTGTAATTGTGACTGTAAAGAAAAGATAAATGAGTGATATTAAAAGGTGTTGTGGAAGCAATAAAAATACAATAACAAAGGAAGTAAATTATTAGAAAGGAAACTGGATCCCCTCGGTTCAACTTGCCAGATCACTAAATGCAACAAGGAAAATTCATATGATGATTTAATTACAGTTAATAATAACTTGAGTTGTTAACTTTCTTTCAACCTTTCAATGATTACCCAAATGTGCAATTTTACCGTAACTTCCATTGTTGGCCAGAACTACATATTCTTAAATAAATGGATCAACTCCCGTTGTATCCTCATCCAACTCTCGTTGCAATGCTTGTTAATCTAAACAGTCACTGTATCTTCCGATGTCAATGGTTATGCTAAACATTTCCATGCAGACATGGTTCAAATCCAACAATTGAAATATGAAAGAAAGCTCAATAGAATATATTGAATTAAAAATCTAAAATAATTCAAGTTCATAAAAAAACTAAAGAGTAAACCATTTTCATTTAATTACAAAGAAAATGTATAAACTCAAATGAAAACCTCTATTCCTAGCTTGATTCAGAATGAGTCTACACTTTTCCCCTTTCTCAACACTTGGAATCTTCGTTCTCACCAATAACTCTGCCTCATCTCACCTTGGTTCTCTAGAAAGTAAGCTTAAGCGGCCATGGGAGAAGCTTCAAATTGTTTTAAAGACGATGAAAATGATAATGCGGCTTGATTATCTTTCTCTCTCCTCAAAGATGTCCTTTTTTATAGGCCGATCTATGGAGGACACTTGTCCTTCATGTGAATTGTGTGAAGGATTGTCGTACTCAGTCTGGTAGAACAGATCATCCTTATACTTAGCGATCTGGATAGCTGGCAGCTGTAATGACGAACCTGGTTGCAATGAATAAACTTTCTCTGCAAGGACATTTGCATTACAACGACAAAGCAACAAAAAGACAGAATTTTGCATAAAAGAGCAAAGATGACTAGAGTTATAGAAAATGCAAATAACAAACTGAAAATGCAGAAATGGATACATGAGGAACTATTGTTAACTCCTCAAAAGATGTACTTTTCATTCTTATATTGTCATGCTATTGCTTGAATTTAGGTATATATTAGTATATTTTGTCAGTAGTTTCATGCATTTGCATCTAAGAGTTGAGGAATGTACAGTTTTTATTGCCAGAGTGAAGGGGTGTAACCCCCTCGACCCGGCCTAGATGCCCGACCGAACTGAGAAAACTACATTAGGTTTGCTGAAGCAAATCGGAGAAAGATTACGAAAACTGGTCCTTTTTTTCTTTTTATCTTGTCTAGATGCATATTATTAATCCTATGTGTACATACTTGCAGCGGGTGAATTTATAAAGGAATCAGACCATGGAAAGGCAACCAATTGCATAACTTATATTTTAGGGACTAAAATACAAATCTAATAAAATAAAGGACCAGAATTGAAATCAAGCTACCAATCCTTAATTAGTCCAATTACATGCTTATATGTCAAATTCAGGTCAAAACGATCATCCAGTCTCATGCAATTGCATTTACAAAATTCAAGGACCAAAATGAAAGAAATAGAAACTTATAAAAATTCCAATAACTAAAATAACTGCAGACCGTATCGGTACGCGTGTAGGTGTTTCGGTGCGCCTTAATAATTTCCTAAACTTAGATCCCAATAGCTAAAACTCATACTAAAACACTTGCTCGTATATCGAAACGCCTAGCCAAAATGCTTGAGCCCGTATCGAAACACTTGCTCGAGTACCAAAACGTTATGCTTGAAAAGGCTTGCCCGTATCGAAACACCCTCCCGCGTATCGAAATGCTATGCCGAAAATGGCCTAGCCATACCAGTACGGGGTTACCTGTTTCGATACGCCTAGACCTGAAATGTCCCAAATTGCTTCTAAACATTTTTTAATGATAATCAAAAAGCTCTAACATGCCTTAAACACTTATGAAACATTAGTAGGATACATTCCTAACCAAAGCAACACCATTACATGGCATTCATACACCCCAAGAAATTATATAGCCATGCTTCCTAATGTCATTATACCAAACAACCAAAACTCACATTAGGCACTTTTAAGGCATACTCATCATTCTTGTTGCGCGTAATAAGTGCTACGCAATTGTGCAAGTATACACGTTACAAGTTATAGTATAAAAGATATCGTCTCCACAGGGATTGGTGCCACTTCAAGAATCTAGTCTCTTACACTGTAAAAAGTAAAAGAAAACACAAGTAAAAGATTATAGGAGTTTTAACTAATAACTAATCTAGAAAGCAAATAAGTAAAAGGCGATGTAATTAAATGAGAGAGATAGGCCAGGTTATCGTGAGTTGAGGTGTGATAGCCGATTGGATCGTCTTGGTAAAAGAGTGCAAGGGCAACTCAGTTGCCGCGGCAACTTGCACAACGGGGTTGCCTTGGCAACTAATCGATGGTTGCCTGGGCGACTAGTTGGGCAACTACTTGCGAGTCTGGGCAGCAACCTTCAAGGTTCGGCAGAGTGTTCTCCAATGGTTTCTTCTTATCCCTAAGTCGAAACTCTAGTTACTTGTGCATGCCTTGATAATTCATCCCTGCGTGAATCAAGGGTGAACAACAACCAATCTTGCGCTCCTCTTAGCCGTTGAAATCCTTAACTTATTCCTAATCCGGATTAATCTTCACTATAAATAGATTGAATAAAGATCATATTCATTCGTTTCTTGAATCTAACTCTCCCCATATTAGCTAAATAGATGAAGTTACGAGATCATCTCCCAATTCACTCACAAACAAGAATAAGAACCAAGAATGAATAAACCTTGAATATAAAAGTGCAAACTCTTATTACCTAAACAAAATCCAATAGTTTCTCACAACCACAAGACACAATAACCTTAGCCAAATAGATTTAGTTCATGGCTAGGTTCCAAAGAAACACAAGATAAAGAATCCCTAGCATGAACCTAATTGAACAAGGAAGAAAAAGATGAAGAATGAAGCTTGTCGAAATCTCCTTGCCCTAGATGCTTGTCGAAAATTCTCTCCTCTCTCTCCCCCTTACTCTCTTGTCGAAATCTCTTCCTTCTTTCCCTTTGGAGTTGTCGAAATTTTCCCTCTTCTTGCTCCCTTTAGAGTTGACGGCTTGGTGATCTATTTATAGGGCTAGGTCAAAGTCCTTCTTTGAGGAGGAAGTTAAGTTGGAGTTAAATTATCTTTAAAGAATATAATTCTTTATTATAATTATATTCCTTCTAGAACTTCTCCTATCTTCTTGGAATTTAATTCTTCTTTAACCTCTTCATGGAAATCAAACTCCTTTGGGATTTAGCTTTGCTCCACGTCATCTTGGGCTTGTCTAGTCATCAATTTTGACTGCAATATCACCTTATTCTTTGTCGACAATTGCCCTGGCAACTGGCTCGGCGTCTCCTTCATGCATTGCCCTGGCAACTAGCTCGGCATCTCCTTCATGCACTGCCCTGGCAACTGGTTCTAACCTTGTTTAGGC
This sequence comes from Hibiscus mutabilis, assembly GCA_019671005.1. Classification (NCBI taxonomy): domain Eukaryota; kingdom Viridiplantae; phylum Streptophyta; class Magnoliopsida; order Malvales; family Malvaceae; genus Hibiscus; species Hibiscus mutabilis. The sequence continues at coordinate 19,176,289 of CM033728.1, read as the reverse complement.
AAGTGATTCTGCACACACATAAAAACACACCAAAGCAGCATCTTTTTCCACAAAAATCACCAAGTTATGTAATCAAGCTCAATGATGGAAGGAAACATGGATTAATGCATGAATGACTAATTATGTAACTAATATGAGCCTAAGTCTAACAATAATATGAGTAAAAAGGGTAAGAAAAATAGTACTTTTGAACACTTATCACACCTCAAACTCGAACTATTGCTTGTCCTCAAGCAATGCGAACTAATAATTACCTGCCAAGACTTCAATTTTCACAAACTTAGCTTTGAACTTGATTTCAATTCTCAGAACCGGGGCACAAAGTATGATTGGATTTTCATTTTTTGGAAAACTTAGGAGTTACTCGGAATCAAACTATAATGCTTGTGAGTGTGTGTGGAGTTGTGTGCAAGTTGATCTTTCGGATTCTATGCAAATAAGAGGTTTTGAAATTACTTCATTGGGTTCTTTTTAACATGTTTTAACTAGAGCCGGTTTCGGGCACCTCTAGTATTTTGTTTTTAGTTTCCTTAAGTTAATTAATTTATTCGACTAGAGCCGGTTTCGGGCACCTCTAGTGATCAATTTTTTTAGCACATACAAGAGCCAGTTTCGGGCACCTCTAGTGATCAATTTTTTAGCACATGCTAGAGCCAATTTCGGGCACCTCTAGCACTTATCCAATTTTTATTCTAATCCCCCAATTTGTTTAATTATCAACCTAAGTTCACTAGAATTCCTTAAATCAATCAAACCGCAACATTGTTTCATCAAATTTAGCATCATAGTAAAATTCTAAGTTTTTCCATGGTTATCCTAGAATAAAAATTCTATCAATTAAGTATATTGGCAAAGTCATCATTGGATATTCATAAAATCGAGGCAATTCTTGTTCGAACTAAAGGCATGGCAAGCAATTTAAGTATCCTAAATGTAATGCTTAAGATAAATGCAACTAAACATGGTAACTACTAATAACAATCCCCCCCAAACTCGAGCGAGGCATTGTCCTCAATGCATGCATTAAAGAAAAATAAAAATAACAAAAAATAAAATGCAAACGAGGACTTACTCCGAGAGTTCATCATCGTGGATGATTAGTTTCCTTTTGGTCGTTGTCTTGATTCTCTTGCTTGAACGCTGATAAGTGTTCAAAAGTACTAGTTTTATTACCCTTTTTACTCATATTATTGTTAGACTTAAGCTCATATTAGTTGCATAATTAGTTATTCATGCATTAATTCATGTTTCTTTCCACCGTTGAGCTTGATTACATAACTTGGTGATTTTTGTGGAAAAAGATGCTGCTTTGGTGTGTTTTTGTGTGTGTGCAGGATCACTTGCCAAAGCAAGCCTAGTGCTAGTTGCCAGGGCAATGCATGAAGGAGACGTCGAGCTAGTTGCCAGGGCAATGCATGAAGGAGACGTCGAGCCAGTTGCCATGGCAATTGTCGACAAGAGCAAAGGTGATATGGTAGTCGAAATTGATGACTATACAAGCCCAAGATGACGTGGAGCAAAGCCCAAACCCAAAGGAATTTGATTTCCATGCAGAGATTAAAGAAGAATTAAATTCCAAGAAGATAGGAGAAGTTCTAGTAGGAATACAATTATAATAAAGAATTATATTCTTTAAAGATAATTTAATTCCAACTTAAACTCCTCCTCAAAGAAGAACTTTGGCCTAGCCCCATAAATATGAAGGAGATTTCGACAATCTATAGAGAGAAGAGAGGGGAATTTCGACAAGTCCAAAGAGAGCAAGAGGAGAGGATTTTCGACAACTCCAAAGGGCAAGAAGGAAGAGATTTCGACATGATAGCAAGGAGGGAGAGAGTTCGATTTCTTCTTCTTCTTTGCTTCCATTAGATTCATGGTTTGGGGATTATTCTTTGTATATCTTTTGAACCCAACCATGAACTAACTTGATTGGTTGGGGTTATTGTGTTTTGTTGTTGTGAGAAACAATTGGTTTTTGTTTAGGTAATAAGAGTTTGCACTTTTCTATTCAAGGTTTACTCATTCTTGGCTTTTATTCTTGTTTGCGAGTGAATTGGGAGAGGATCTCGTAACTTCATCTATTTATCTAATATCGGGAGAGTTAGATTCAAGAAACGAATGAGTATGGTCTTTATTCAATCTATTGATGGTGAAGATTAATCCGGCTTAGGAATAAGTTAAGGATTTCAACGGCTAAGAGGAGCGCAAGATTGGTTGTTGTTCACCCTTGATTCACGCAGGGATGTATTATCAAGGCATGCACAAGTAGCTAGAGTTTCGACTTAGGGATAAGAAGAAACCATTGAAGAACGCTCTGCCGAACCTTGAAGTTGCTGCCCAGAAGCCCAAGTACTTGCCCAGCTAGTCGCCCAGGCAACCATCGATTAGTTGCCAAGGCAACCCCGCTGTGCAAGTTGCCACGGCAACTGAGTTGCCCTTGCACTCTTTTACCAAGACGATCCAATCGGCTATCACACCTCAACTCACGATAACCTGGCCTATTCTCTATTTTTCTTTCATCTATTCTTTTAGTTTATTGTTTTTACTTTTCTCGTTAATTAAAACCTCTATTATCAATTGTATTTTTATTTTCACAGTGTAGTAACTTAAGCAAAGTGGCCCAAACCAATCCCCTGTGGAGACGATACTCGATACTCATATCACTTTATTACTTGCGACGTGTATACTTGCACATTTGCGTAGCACTTATTACGCGCAACAAGTTTTTGGCGCCGTTGTCGGGATTGGCAATTGGTGTTAGTTGTTTTTGTTATTGCATTTTTTCTCTCTTAGTTTTACTAACTTTTCCTTTTGTTTGTTTTTAAAAAAAAATTTAGGTGCGCTACAAGTTAAGGAACATCAACATGTCGGGAAATAAAAGCCAATCTATTCGAGAGATGATGTTGGAAGATATGAATCAATCCAATCAAGAGTTCCTTGCACCCTTTAATGATTACCTATACCAACCGAGAAAAGCCCAAAGAACTTATACCGTGGAAAAATCTTGTGCTATGTGTGGAGAACATCATGTGTTTGAAAATTGCCCTCACATTTTTGGTGCATATAACTACATGGAGGACCATAGAGGGAACCAACAGCAAAATTCTTCATGGTATGGTCAAAAGCTCAAATTTTTTTACCATAACAATTTTGCGCGACAAATGATATGCCATGGCAATGTAGTCCTTTTCAAGAGCATTCCAATTCCTTGGAGGAAAAGTTACTAGCTTCCTTGGCTAGACTTGACGGATCAATTGAAGAGATTCGAGAACTATCAAAATCTATGGATACGAGGATAGCTCGGTGGGATGCAACCTTAGGGATTCAGAAGATCAATTGGGGAGATCCACATATGTCATGGATAACATGCACCAACAATTCATTCCTAGGGATACTGACGTCCCAAGGCAAGAGGATAAGGAGCAATACAAAGAAATCTCTCGATGTGTGAGGAACAACTAGAACCTCAAAGTCAAGAGGATGCCAATGAGAGAGACGCCCAACACATGATGAGCTTGAACAACAAATTGCCTCGGCAATGATTGAGAGCCTAAGCGAGCAATGCCGCGACAACACTCGGTGAAGCTGAGAACAACAATACTACAGCAAATTTACGAGGAACCTGATGCCCGAAGGTTACAACGTTGATGTTGAAGCGAGGAATCAGAGATTGCTCTCATCTACAATTGCCACGACAATTACACGACCACATGCAAGATCAACGAGATGATAATACTTTGCCAATGGAATATGAGCAGGTAATAGTTGAACCTTTTGAATTCTTTAAAAACTCACCTCGTCCATTGCAGGTATGTCTTGAGGAACCGAGGTTGGTAGATTTGAAGCCATCGAAATCTCTACTGATGGAGATGTTTGAGAGGCCAAAAGAAAAAGGTGTTTGGATTCATAAAGCTCTTTAGAAAATTGATTCTTCCCTTGACTTAAAGCAAAATTTGACAACTGATTGCCACGGCAATTGGCTTGAGCAGCAATTGCCACGACAACAAAGGCTACATCCAACCATGATAGAAGTCAACAAGAATGAGGTAATTGAATGGTTGAGAATGGATATAATTTTTCCTATTAATATATTTGTGCCTTCAGGAATAGTAGAAAGGTGGAGAGTATACATGGACTACAAGCGAACAAAGAAGAAAGACACCTCCACCATGGTAATGCAAAGGGGAGTAGCTGCGAGCACATTGGCCCAACTCTTTTTGGGCAATATTGTCACCCGATGGAGGGTACGGATGGACTATAAGAAGTATCGGAAACGACTCTCCTCAAGTTTTCTCAGATATGTAGTAACATTAGAAATGGTCACTTTAGGAGATGCCTGAGCATGCTCTCCTTTCAATATTTTCTTTTTCTTTTTCTTTTTATTTTCATTTTTATCTTTAGGAGATATTTTATTTTTCTTCATTATCTTTAGTTTCCAGGTTTTCTTTATTTTCTTTTCCACAACAAGACTCACAACCACCATGCTAAGGAAATTTACTGCCGACTACTTGCCACAAGCAACCACAATGTAAACTGGTGATGCCCGGGCAACAAAAATGGCCGGCAACTATCGATGCCCATGCAAGTGAACTGCATTGGCAAACATGGATCAAATCAAAGCAATGATATTCACGCGGTACCAGCATTCAACCACCGACTGAAAAATGAATCAAGCAAACGGCACGAAGGAAACTTATGACTCGAGGTGACGACCTCTCCGACTAACTCATTTCATTTAGTTTCTTTTAAATTTTATTCCACTCTTAAATGCATTGAGGACAATGCTTCTCTCGAGTTTGAGGGTGTTGGTTTCTAGTTAGTTTCATGTTTAGTTGCATTCATCGTTAGCAATCACATATAGGTTGCATATGTTACTTGCCATGCCTGTAATTGGATTTAATTGCTTAAGACTTGTTGAATATCCAATGATGAATTTTTGCCACTACACTTAATTGAAAGAATCTTTAATTTTAGGATTACATGAAAAGAACTTAGAATTTTACTATGATGCTGAATTTTTTTTACACGGGTGTGGCTTGTTGAGTGAAAGAAACTTAGTGAACTTAGGTTGCTTAAAATTAGGGTAAATTTAAAATTGAAAATTAAAAGTTAATTTCTTGCTAGAGGTGCCCAAAACTGGCTCTAGTAGTAATTGCTCTTTCTTGCTAGAGGTGCCCGAAACAGGCTCTAGTAGTTAATGCACATTAAAGAATCGCTAGAGGTGCCCGAAATTGGCTCTAGTCGACTAAAATAAAATGAGAAATTGCTTACTTTGCTAGAGGTGCCCGAAATTGGCTCTAGTAAAAATAAAAATAAATGCCCCGATAATTAAATTGATAAAAGCCTATTGTTCACATAGAATCTTGAAAATCAACTTGTACACAACTACGCACACACATTGTCACGAGCATTATAGTTTTGTTCAAGGTGATTTTTTTGCTATCTGAAAAATTAAAAGGTGATCATACATTGTGCCACAGTTCCGAGGTTTGAATTCAAGTTTGAAGCATGTCTTTGATGATTAAAGTCTTGGCAGGTAAATGTTAGTTTGCATTGCTTGAGGACAAGCAATAGTTCGAGTTTGGGGGCGTGATAAGTGTTCAAAAGTACTATTTTTATTACCCTTTTTACTCATATTATTGTTAGACTTAAGCTCATATTAGTTGCATAATTAGTTATTCATGCATTAATTCATGTTTCTTTCCACCGTTGAGCTTGATTACATAACTTGGTGATTTTTGTGGAAAAAGATGCTGCTTTGGTGTGTTTTTGTGTGTGTGCAGGATCACTTGCCAAAGCAAGCCTAGTGCTAGTTGCCAGGGCAATGCATGAAGGAGACGTCGAGCTAGTTGCCAGGGCAATGCATGAAGGAGACGTCGAGCCAGTTGCCATGGCAATTGTCGACAAGAGCAAAGGTGATATGGTGGTCGAAATTGATGACTATACAAGCCCAAGATGACGTGGAGCAAAGCCCAAACCCAAAGGAATTTGATTTCCATGCAGAGATTAAAGAAGAATTAAATTCCAAGAAGATAGGAGGAGTTCTAGTAGGAATACAATTATAATAAAGAATTATATTCTTTAAAGATAATTTAATTCCAACTTAAACTCCTCCTTAAAGAAGACTTTGGCCTAGCCCTATAAATATGAAGGAGATTTCGACAATCTATAGAGAGAAGAGAGGGAATTTCGACAAGTCCAAAGAGAGCAAGAGGAGAGGATTTTCGACAACTCCAAAGGGCAAGAAGGAAGAGATTTTGACAAGATAGCAAGGAGGGAGAGAGTTCGATTTCTTCTTCTTCTTGCTTCCATTAGATTCATGGTTTGGGGATTATTCTTTGTATATCTTTTGAACCCAACCATGAACTAACTTGATTGGTTGGGGTTATTGTGTTTTGTTGTTGTGAGAAACAATTGGTTTTTGTTTAGGTAATAAGAGTTTGCACTTTTCTATTCAAGGTTTACTCATTCTTGGCTTTTATTCTTGTTTGCGAGTGAATTGGGAGAGGATCTCGTAACTTCATCTATTTATCTAATATCGGGAGAGTTAGATTCAAGAAACGAATGAGTATGGTCTTTATTCAATCTATTGATGGTGAAGATTAATCCGACTTAGGAATAAGTTAAGGATTTCAACGGCTAAGAGGAGCGCAAGATTGGTTGTTGTTCACCCTTGATTCACGCAGGGATGTATTATCAAGGCATGCACAAGTAGCTAGAGTTTCGACTTAGGGATAAGAAGAAACCATTGAAGAACGCTCTGCCGAACCTTGAAGTTGCTGCCCAGAAGCCCAAGTACTTGCCCAGCTAGTCGCCCAGGCAACCATCGATTAGTTGCCAAGGCAACCCCGCTGTGCAAGTTGCCACGGCAACTGAGTTGCCCTTGCACTCTTTTACCAAGACGATCCAATCGGCTATCACACCTCAACTCACGATAACCTGACCTATTCTCTATTTTTCTTTCATCTATTCTTTTAGTTTATTGCTTTTACTTTTCTCGTTAATTAAAACCTCTATTATCAATTGTGTTTTTATTTTCACAGTGCAGTAACTTAAGCAAAGTGGCCCAAACCAATCCCTGTGGAGACGATACTCGATACTCATATCACTTTATTACTTGCGACGTGTATACTTGCACATTTGCGTAGCACTTATTACGCGCAACAAGTTTTTGGCGCCGTTGTCGGGGATTGGCAATTGGTGTTAGTTGTTTTTGTTATTGCATTTTTTTCTCTCTTAGTTTTACTAACTTTTCCTTTTGTTTGTTTTATCAAAAAAAAAATTTAGGTGCGCTACAAGTTAAGGAACATCAACATGTCGGGAAATAAAAGCCAATCTATTCGAGAGATGATGTTGGAAGATATGAATCAATCCAATCAAGAGTTCCTTGCACCCTTTAATGATTACCTATACCAACCGAGAAAAGCCCAAAGAACTTATACCGTGGAAAAATCTTGTGCTATGTGTGGAGAACATCATGTGTTTGAAAATTGCCCTCACATTTTTGGTGCATATAACTACATGGAGGACCATAGAGGGAACCAACAGCAAAATTCTTCATGGTATGGTCAAAAAGCTCAAATTTTTTTTTACCATAACAATTTTGCCGCGACAACAGATATGCCATGGCAATGTAGTCCTTTTCAAGAGCATTCCAATTCCTTGGAGGAAAAGTTACTAGCTTCCTTGGCTAGACTTGACGGATCAATTGAAGAGATTCGAGAACTATCAAAATCTATGGATACGAGGATAGCTCAGTGGGATGCAACCTTAGGGGATTCAGAAGATCAATTGGGGAGATCCACATATGTCATGGATAACATGCACCAACAATTCATTCTTAGGGATCTTGGCGTCCCAAGGCAAGAGGATAAGGAGCAATACAAAGAAATCTCTCTGATGTGTGAGGAACAACTAGAACCTCAAAGTCAAGAGGATGCCAATGAGAGAGACTGCCCAACACATGATGAGCTTGAACAACAAATTGCCTCGGCAATGATTGAGGAGCCTAAACAGAGCAATGCCGCGACAACACTCGGTGAAGCTGAGAACAACAATACTACAGCAAATTCTGAGGAACCTGATGCCCAGAAGGTTACAACGTTGATGTTGAAGCGAGGAATCAGAGATTGCTCTCATCTACAATTGCCACGACAATTACACGACCACATGCAAGATCAACGAGATGATAATACTTTGCCAATGGAATATGAGCAGGTAATAGTTGAACCTTTTGAATTCTTTAAAAACTCACCTCGTCCATTGCAGGTATGTCTTGAGGAACCGAGGTTGGTAGATTTGAAGCCATCAAATCTCTACTTGATGGAGATGTTTGAGAGGCCAAAAGAAAAAGGTGTTTGGATTCATAAAGCTCTTTAGAAAATTGATTCTTCCCTTGACTTAAAGCAAAATTTGACAACTGATTGCCACGGCAATTGGCTTTGAGCAACAATTGCCACGACAACAAAGGCTACATCCAACCATGATAGAAGTCAACAAGAATGAGGTAATTGAATGGTTGAGAATGGATATAATTTTTCCTATTAATATATTTGTGCCTTCAGGAATAGTAGAAAGGTGGAGAGTATACATGGACTACAAGCGAACAAAGAAGAAAGACACCTCCACCATGGTAATGCAAAGGGGAGTAGTCATGAGCACATTGGCCCAACTCTTTTGGGCAATATTGTCACCCGATGGAGGGTACGGATGGACTATAAGAAGTATCGGAAACGACTCTCCTCAAGTTTTCTCAGATATGTAGTAACATTAGAAATGGTCACTTTAGGAGATGCCTGAGCATGCTCTCCTTTCAATATTTTCTTTTTCTTTTTCTTTTTATTTTCATTTTTATCTTTAGGAGATATTTTATTTTTCTTCATTATCTTTAGTTTCCAGGTTTTCTTTATTTTCTTTTCCACAACAAGACTCACAACCACCATGCTAAGGAAATTTATGCCGACTACTTGCCACAAAGAACCACAACAGAACTGGTGATGCCGGGCAACAAAAATGGCTTCGGCACTCATCGATGCCCATGCAAGTGAACCTGCATTGGCAAACATGGATCAAATCAAAGCAATGATATTCACGCGGTACCAGCATTCAACCACCGACTGAAAAATGAATCAAGCAAACGGCACGAAGGAAACTTATGACTCGAGGTGACGACCTCTCCGACTAACTCATTTCATTTAGTTTCTTTTAAATTTTATTCCACTCTTAAATGCATTGAGGACAATGCTTCTCTCGAGTTTGAGGGGGTGTTGGTTTCTAGTTAGTTTCATGTTTAGTTGCATTCATCGTTAGCAATCACATATAGGTTGCATATGTTACTTGCCATGCCTGTAATTGGATTTAATTGCTTAAGACTTGTTGAATATCCAATGATGAATTTTTGCCACTACACTTAATTGAAAGAATCTTTAATTTTAGGATTACATGAAAAGAACTTAGAATTTTACTATGATGCTGAATTTTTTTTACACGGGTGTGGCTTGTTGAGTGAAAGAAACTTAGTGAACTTAGGTTGCTTAAAATTAGGGTAAATTTAAAATTGAAAATTAAAAGTTAATTTCTTGCTAGAGGTGCCCAAAACTGGCTCTAGTAGTAATTGCTCTTTCTTGCTAGAGGTGCCCAAACAGGCTCTAGTAGTTAATGCACATTAAAGAATCGCTAGAGGTGCCCGAAATTGGCTCTAGTCGACTAAAATAAAATGAGAAATTGCTTACTTTGCTAGAGGTGCCCGAAATTGGCTCTAGTAAAAATAAAAATAAATGCCCCGATAATTAAATTGATAAAAGCCTATTGTTCACATAGAATCTTGAAAATCAACTTGTACACAACTACGCACACACATTGTCACGAGCATTATAGTTTTGTTCAAGGTGATTTTTTTGCTATCTGAAAAATTAAAAGGTGATCATACATTGTGCCACAGCCGAGGTTTGAATTCAAGTTTGAAGCATGTCTTTGATGATTAAAGTCTTGGCAGGTAAATGTTAGTTTGCATTGCTTGAGGACAAGCAATAGTTCGAGTTTGGGGGCGTGATAAGTGTTCAAAAGTACTATTTTTATTACCCTTTTTACTCATATTATTGTTAGACTTAAGCTCATATTAGTTGCATAATTAGTTATTCATGCATTAATTCATGTTTCTTTCCACCGTTGAGCTTGATTACATAACTTGGTGATTTTTGTGGAAAAAGATGCTGCTTTGGTGTGTTTTTGTGTGTGTGCAGGATCACTTGCCAAAGCAAGCCTAGTGCTAGTTGCCAGGGCAATGCATGAAGGAGACGTCGAGCTAGTTGCCAGGGCAATGCATGAAGGAGACGTCGAGCCAGTTGCCATGGCAATTGTCGACAAGAGCAAAGGTGATATGGTGGTCGAAATTGATGACTATACAAGCCCAAGATGACGTGGAGCAAAGCCCAAACCCAAAGGAATTTGATTTCCATGCAGAGATTAAAGAAGAATTAAATTCCAAGAAGATAGGAGGAGTTCTAGTAGGAATACAATTATAATAAAGAATTATATTCTTTAAAGATAATTTAATTCCAACTTAAACTCCTCCTTAAAGAAGGACTTTGGCCTAGCCCTATAAATATGAAGGAGATTTCGACAATCTATAGAGAGAAGAGAGGGGAATTTCGACAAGTCCAAAGAGAGCAAGAGGAGAGGATTTTCGACAACTTCAAAGGGCAAGAAGGAAGAGATTTTGACAAGATAGCAAGGAGGGAGAGAGTTCGATTTCTTCTTCTTCTTTGCTTCCATTAGATTCATGGTTTGGGGATTATTCTTTGTATATCTTTTGAACCCAACCATGAACTAACTTGATTGGTTGGGGTTATTGTGTTTTGTTGTTGTGAGAAACAATTGGTTTTTGTTTAGGTAATAAGAGTTTGCACTTTTCTATTCAAGGTTTACTCATTCTTGGCTTTTATTCTTGTTTGCGAGTGAATTGGGAGAGGATCTCGTAACTTCATCTATTTATCTAATATCGGGAGAGTTAGATTCAAGAAACGAATGAGTATGGTCTTTATTCAATCTATTGATGGTGAAGATTAATCCGACTTAGGAATAAGTTAAGGATTTCAACGGCTAAGAGGAGCGCAAGATTGGTTGTTGTTCACCCTTGATTCACGCAGGGATGTATTATCAAGGCATGCACAAGTAGCTAGAGTTTCGACTTAGGGATAAGAAGAAACCATTGAAGAACGCTCTACCGAACCTTGAAGTTACTGCCCAGAAGCCCAAGTACTTGCCCAGCTAGTCGCCCAGGCAACCATCGATTAGTTGCCAAGGCAACCCCGCTGTGCAAGTTGCCACGGCAACTGAGTTGCCCTTGCACTCTTTTACCAAGACGATCCAATCGGCTATCACACCTCAACTCACGATAACCTGGCCTATTCTCTATTTTTCTTTCATCTATTCTTTTAGTTTATTGTTTTTACTTTTCTCGTTAATTAAAACCTCTATTATCAATTGTGTTTTTATTTTCACAGTGCAGTAACTTAAGCAAAGTGGCCCAAACCAATCCCTGTGGAGACGATACTCGATACTCATATCACTTTATTACTTGCGACGTGTATACTTGCACATTTGCGTAGCACTTATTACGCGCAACAAACGCGATGGTTGTTTCCTTGTTGCCAATGGTGAAATCGATCCTCGTACGGGGTTGTCCTCATCGTCCTCTTCATCAATGTCATTGGCTTTTCACTTGGAGGGTTCAATTGGTGCAGTCTTTGTTGGTGCAATGGAGGACTCGTCCGAATCTAAAAAATCAGACAATGATTCCGTACGAGTTGATTCGGGCATAGGTGCTTTACCTTTGGCTTTTACAGTGGTTGCTGGGATGTCTTTAGCTTTGGTTGCCGTGGCATCTGCTTGTGCAGGCACGATGTAGGTTACCGCGGCATCATCTGTTGCGGTTGCCGCGGCGACTGCTTCATTGGTTGCTGGGGCAAGGATCTCGGCAGGAAAGATTGGGAATGGCACGCGACTGTCTGGGTACTTTTCTAGAATGACTTGGGTGATGGCATTGTTGTGCTCCTTCATGTACTGCATGAACATTAGTTGCCGGTCTTCAATTTGCCTTAGGTGGCTCGCCAATGATTGCAAGAGTGCTTCAAAGTGTCCCGGGGTTGATGGCCGAGTTGCCCGGGCGTTAGGTGCTTGGGCATTAGGGATTGCTGGGGCGCCAGGAGTTGTTACGGCAATTGGAGGCCTTGATGATATTTCCGGTGCCTTTCCCATTAGCTTTCGGATTTGTGCTTGATTCTAATCGGACTTTAGTAGGGCCTTTTCATCGGTTGACTCACTTGGGACATGCATCTCCTTGCAAAGATTAGAAATTAAGCAAGGGAAGAAAAGAGAACCCTTATCTTTTGAGCTACATACAAAAATCTCATCACAAATAATTTTTCCAATGTTAATTATGCGATTATGCAAGATAGAATGTATGAGCAAAAGGCGTGGTATATCAACGGTAGTTTGTGTGTGGTGGGCATTAAAGAGGTTTTAACAAACTTATTCCATAGTTTTGTCTCGGGTTTAAGCCGAAGGCGATTTACTGTGCCCTTGTATTTACCGTCATTCCAATGAGTTCCCGGTAGAGTGAGTTCTTGAAGCACTTTGTCAAGTTGCTTGGGCGCGATTTGATCAACAAAGGCTTGATGCTTATCCTTCTCAATGTAGAGCCTGTAAAAGGTGTTGACGTTTTCGGGGCTTATGAGTATGGCCTTGTCACGAACAAAAACATAAGGATTATCCGGGTTAGGTGAGTGAGCATAGAATTCTTTTACCCATGAGATGTTACCCGATTTCGATTGATGGCAAAAGATTTGCCACTTTTGATGTGCAATCCTCTCGAAGATGAATGGTTCAAGGCCGAAATCTTGATGAGAGTTGGAGTATTCAAAGCCTTGTTCTTCGTAAATCTTTCGGCTTTCGAACTTGGAGAGAAATCTTTCTTGAACCACTGGTGTAGCAAACTTCTTGTATCTTGGTTCTTTGGAGGAACTTGGATGAACCAAAAATTTAATTTTGGATGCCATGGATGATCTTGGTTGTGAGTTTTGTAAAAACAAATAAAATAAAATAAAAGAAACTAAAGAGTTGCAAGATGAAAAGTAGGAATAGGTTTCTTGGAAGTTAAGGGTGATGGGTTTTATAGAAAAGATAGGTAGTAAATATGGTGGGTGGGATTAATTTTGGAAAGACGAAAGAGGGTTTCAGTTTAGGGGAAGGGTGAAGCTAGAGGGTTTAATTAGGGTAAGTTGGAGGCTTTATATAAGCCTTAGATTCAGCCCATTAATTTCCTTGTTGAAGATGTTTTCCTTCTTGGATCAAAATTCCTCTTTATCTTGAACTCTTTTCCTACAATTCAAAGACAAATCAAATAAGGATTAAAATTAAAGATAAACTAATAAAAGAAAATAAATAAAGATGTGAAAAGGGATTCTTAAACTTACAAAGATAAAAAAAAAGAAAATCTATCCTACAAGAGCAAATAATCGAAAGTAATAAAAAAATAAAAAAATAAAGATTAAATAGTTCGACAAAATTAAAAATAAAAATAAAAAATAAAAATAAAATATCGAAAGGAGAGCATGCTCATGCATCTCCTAAGGTGACCACTTCTTTGTTACGTTCCACATGGGCACCGTTGTAGTGCTTCAATCTTTGTCTGTTAACTTTGAATTTATGTTCCTCGGTAATGGACTTGATTATCACGACACCATAGGAGAATGGATTGACAACTTCGAATGGTCCCGACCATCTTAATTTTAGTTTTCCAGGGAAAAGTTTCAGCCGAGAATTAAATAAGAGAACTAGTTGCCCTGGCATGAATTGCCGCGACAATAGTTTCTTGTCATGCCATTGCTTTGTTTTCTCCTTGTCGATTCGTTCATTGTTATAGGCTAGTGCATGAAATTCTTCTATCTCGTTGAGGTCCAACAAATGCTTTTGTTCGGCACTTTCCCAATCCATATTCACGGTCTTGATTGCCCAATATGCCTCGTGTTCGATTTCCACCGGTAGATGGCATGTTTTGCCATAGACAAGTCGGAAGGGGGACATACCTAAGGGTGTTTTGAATGCAGTGCGATATGCCCAAAGCGCTTCATCTAGTCTTAATGACCAATCCTTCCTAGAGGGATTTACAACTTTCTCGAGTATACCCTTCAATTTTCGGTTGGAAATTTTTGCTTGCCCGTTGGTTTGTGGGTGATATGCCGTAGCAATCTTGTGTGATATGCCGAAGCGTTGCAACATCTTGGCAATAAGTCTATTGTCAAAATGCTTGCCTTCGTCACTGATAATTTCTCTCGGCATCCCAAACCGTGTAATATGTTTTTCTGCAAGAATCGTTGCACGGTCTTGGAATCGTTGTTGGGAACTGCGGCTGCCTCAACCCATTTAGACACGTAGTCGACGACAAGTAGAATGTAGAGGTTGCCGAATGAAGATGGGAAAGGTGCCATAAAATCGATCCCCCATACATTGAACAATTCCACCTCGATGATGTTCTGGAGTGGCATCTCATGTCGTCTAGAGATATTGCCCGTCCTCTGGCAATGATCACATTACTTGTAAAAGTCTTGGGCATCTTTGTACAATGTTAGCCAATACAAACTGTATTGCAAAACTTTGGCCGCGGTACGAGTTCCTCCAAAATGTCCTCTATAGGGTGAAGAATGGCATTGCCAGAGTACATTATGTTGCTCTTCTTCAGGGACACATCAGTGTATAACCTGATCTGCACATTGTTTAAACAAAAGAGGCTCGTCCCAAAAGTAAGGCTTAGCATTATGGCGGAACCGCTTCTTCCCTTGGTGAGTAAGGCCATAAGGTAAAATACCACAAACAAGGAAATTAACTAAATCCGTGTACCAGGGTATTGCCGAGGCATGTGCTGCCGTGGCAACTGCTCCCAGAATTGCCGAGGCGTGCGCGTCAAGGACTACTGCGATGTCGAGAGTTGCCGAGGCGTGCGCATCAAGGGCTGCTGCGGCGTTGAGAGTTGCCAAGGCGTGCGCGTCCATGGTTGTCGAGGCATCGAGGGTTTTCGAGGCATGCGCGTCCATGGTTGCCGCGGCAACTAAAAGTTGTTCATCTGGGAATGCATCACATATCTCTAGATCCGCTTCCTCCTCCCTATTGCGTTCTAAACGTGATAAGTGATCAGCCACTTGATTTTCTGTTCCTTTCCTGTCCTTAATTTCAATATCAAATTCTTGTAAAAGTAATATCCAACGAATCAAACGAGGTTTGGCATCCTTTTTAGCAAATAGATATTTGAATGCCGAATGGTCCGTATGAACAATTACCTTTGTACCAATCAAATAGGATCAGAACTTGTCAAATACGAAAACTACAGCTAGTAACTCATTCTCCGTTGTTGTGTAATTCACTTGAGCACTATTAAGAGTTTTACTAGCGTAGTATATCACATGGAAGGTCTTACCTGTGCGTTGGCCTAGGACTGCTCCTACCGCGAAATCACTTGCATCACACATGAGCTCAAAAGGTAGCGTCCAATCTGGTGGAACGACAATGGGTTACGAGGCAAGCTTTTCCTTTAGGGTTTCGAATGCTTGGGTGAAAGAATCATCAAAATCGAAGACTTTATCCTGTTCAAGCAAATTGCACAAAGGTTTAGTGATTTTAGAAAAATTATAAATGAACCTCCTGTAAAAACCTGCATGTCCAAGAAAGCTTCAAATTCCTTTAACCAAACTTGGTGGGGGTAATCTCTCGATCACGTCCACCTTGGCTTTGTCTACTTCAATTCCCTTGGATGAAATTTTGTGGCCGAGCACTATTCCTTCATCTACCATAAAATGGCACTTCTCCCAATTGAGGACTAAATCAGTTTCTTCACATCTTCCCAACACCTTCTCTAAATTGCCGAGACAGCTGTCGAAGTCATTACCAAAAACAGAAAAATCATCCATGAAGATCTCAAGGAAGTCTTCGACCATGTCTGAAAAGAGTGCTATCATGCATCTTTGGAAGGTTACCGAGGCGTTACACAATTCGAACGGCATCCTTCGAAAAGCATAAGTACCGTATGGGCATGTGAAGGTTGTCTTTTCTTGATCTTCTGGTGCTATGGCAATTTGATTGTAACCTGAATAACCATCAAGAAAATAGTAAAAGGGTTTACCTGCAAGACGGTCAAGCATTTGATCAATAAAGGGTAATGGGAAGTGATCTTTCCTAGTGGATTTGTTTAGCTTTCGATAATCCATACAAACCCTCCAACCGGTCATAGTCCTGGTTGGAATGAGTTTATTGTTTTCATTACTTACCACCATTATACCTCCCTTTTTCGGTACACATTGTACCAGACTTACCCATGTACTATCAGAGATAGGGTATATAATGCCGACGTCAAGCCACTTGATGATTTCTTTCATCACAACCCCTTTCATGGCATGATTCAGTCTCCTCTGGGCCTCAATTGAAGTTTTGTGATCATCTTCCAACAAAATCTTGTGCATGCACACTGCCGGGCTAATTCCCTTCAAGTCGGCAATGGTCCACCCTATTGCCTTTTTGTGTAGCTTCAACATTTTGATCAGCTTTTTTTCCTGCTCAGGCTGTAAATTAGAAGAAATAATTACAGGCAATGTATTATCGGTTCCTAAGTATGCATATTTTAGTTGCTCTGGCAACTGTTTCATCTCAAGAATCGGTGGTTGTTCAATAGAGGGCTTTTCGAGCTTACCTTCCTTACGTGAGTAATCCAGTGGTTCAAAGTATGTACCTGGTTGATTAACTAGCCAATTTGCCTCTTCTTGTTGTTCCTCATTGACCGGTTCTTCATACTCCTCAGGTTCCTCTTGATCGGAAATGTAGTTGCCGAGGCAACTAAATTCCTCGTCGAAGTTAAACTCTGCCGTGGCATGAAGAAGTTGGCATTCTTCTGGATCATCGACATGCCTTAGTGTTTGGAACACATTTAGTTTAACTTGCTGGTCATTCACCCTCATTGTGAGTTCTCCCTTTTCAACATCGATCAAGGTTCTCCCTGTTGCTAGGAATAGTCTCCCGAGAATGATAGGTGCATGCTCATCTGCTTCACAATCCAAAACAATAAAGTCAGCGGGAAAAATAAATTTATCAACTTTTACCAGTATGTCTTCGATTTTTCCCTCTGGATGCACATAGGATCTGTCGGCTAGCTGTAGCATAACTGTTGTAGGTCTTGCCTTCCCGATTCCTAGTTTCTGGAAAACTGATTTAGGCATCAAGTTTATGCTAGCCCCAAGGTCGCATAATGCTTTCCCGACATAGTGGTTTCCAATGGAACAGGGTATTGTGAAACTTCTGGGATCCTTCAACTTAGGTGGCATACGATTGTGCAACATGGCCATGCATCCCTCTGTTGCGGCAACTGTTTCAAACTCTCCTAGCCTTGTTCTCTTGGACACAATGTCTTTAAGAAACTTGGCATAGTTCAGAATTTGTTCAATTGCTTCCACCAATGGCAAGTTGATGTAGACTATCAAGAAACTTCTTGAATTGATATTCTTGCTTTTGTCGCTTCAACCTTTGTGGGAATGGTGGTGGAAGTCGGATATCTTTGATCCTTTCATTGGTTTGGAACCTGATTGACGGCATTGCCGGGACAACTGGAGTTGCTGAGGCATTATCAACTGGGGTTGCCGAGGCATGCTTATCGCAAGTTGTCGAGGCATCCTTATCGTCGGTTGCCGAGGCATACTTATTGCCGGTTGCCGCGGCAATTCTTGGTTCAGCATCTGAGGCTTTGCCGCTAGGTTCATCTTGATCTTTTTGTGGAGTTTTGTTGGATGAGCGGGCTTGAGCCTCTTTAAGTTGTTGGCCACTTCTAGTGGCGACCGCCTTACATTGCTCATGGCCAATTCCTCTTGCGACTTCAGTATCGCTAGGTAAACCTCCTTGCAATCTAGTATTCATGTTTTGAGCAAACTGTCCGACTTGATTTTCCAATGATATGATTGTTGCCTCTTGGTTTTGAAATCTCATCTCGATCCTGCTAATAAAAGCATCAGTTCTTTTTATGAAGTTACTATTCTCATCCATATAAGATTCAGTTTTCATCATAAAAGCATTTAGAGAATTTTCCAAAGAACTAGATGTTGTCGGTTGTTGCTGCGGCAACTGTTGCCGTGTCATATTCTGCTGGAATCTTGATGCTTGTGCATTCTGATTGTTCTGGTTTAGAGCATTGTTTGGATTACTCCATGAAAAATTTGGGTGCTTCTTCCAAGCTGGATTGTATGTATTGGACATCACATTGTTGTTCCGATTGTAATTCCCCACATAGAAGCTGGATTCCGGATTCTGCATACATTCAGAAGAATCATGGTTATCACCACATAACTCACAAAAAGAATCCATTTCCTTGACCTCATGTGTGTTGTTTGGTTTTTGCATGTTCTGGACCATCTTGGTTAAAGTGGCCAATTGTGCCGAAATTGAGTCTGATGGTCCTAGTTCATGTATTGTGGCTTGGCGTCTAACTCCTCCTCTTCTAGTAGAGGGGAATTGATAATCATTCTTGGCCAGCCTGTTTAGAATTTGCATTGCTTCCTCCAGTGACTTATCTAGGAGTATGTCGTTTGCCGAGGCATCTAGCATCATCCTTGTTGGTGTATTCACGGCGTTGTAAAACATTGTTACTTGAGTCCACACCGGGAATCCGTGTAGGGGGCATTTGTGTAGAAGTTCTCTATATCGCTCACAAGCCTCGTACATGCATTCATCATCTGCCTGCTGAAAAGAAGTAATGTCGTTATGAAGCTTATCAGTCAAATTTGTAGGATTAAACCAAGCAAGGAAATCACGACAAAGATCGGTCCAAGATCCTATTGATCCGACAGGAATGCTATTCAACCATGCTTTCGCCCTATCCCTCAGTGAATAGGGGAATAATCTTAATCGTAAAACATCGGGGCTGACTCCGTGTATTTTGAACGAGTTGCAAATCTCGAGGAAAGATTTAAGATGTTGTCGTGCATCTTCAGTTGCTATCATATTAAACATTATCGGTTTCAACTCAAAGTGGTCGACTTCAATTTTAGGTGCGACAACTCCTGGATTAAGTCCATCAAGATCTTCTTCAAGATAGTCTTGAATAGTTCTGTTTCGTGCAAGAATCACTCCTCCTCCTGCTGGAACATCTTGATTCATATTGCCGTCTTGATTAGCCATTGCTACTCTTAACCTTCGTCTAAGTCTTTGTAAGGTTCGTTCGATTTCTGGATCAAAGGGATATTCTGGTGTAATCGGTCTCGCCCTGGTCATATACCAATGCAAAACCAAAGTTTGTTAGCCATTTGAATCTTAAACAAGAATAGTAAAAAGAAAGTGCAAGAAAATAAAAACAAAGTCGCTATTGCCAATTCCCGGCAACGGCGCCAAAAACTTGTTGCGCGTAATAAGTGCTACGTAATTGTGCAAGTATACACATCGCAAGTTATAGTATAAAAGATATCGTCTCCACAGGGATTGGTGCCACTTCAAGAATCTAGTCTCTTGCACTGTAAAAAGTAAAAGAAAACACAAGTAGAAGATTATAGGAGTTTTAAGTAATAACTAATCTAGAAAGCAAATAAGTAAAAGGCGATGTAATTAAATGAGAGAGATAGGCCAGGTTATCGTGAGTTGAGGTGTGATAGTCGATTGGATTGTCTTGGTAAAAGAGTGCAAGGGCAACTCAGTTGCCGCGACAACTTGCACAACGGGGTTGCCTTGGAAACTAATCGATGGTTGCCTGGGCGACTAGTTGGGCAACTACTTGGGCGTCTGGGAAGCAACCTTCAAGGCTCGACAGAGTGTTCTCCAATGGTTTCTTCTTATCCCTAAGTCAAAACTCTAGTTACTTGTGCATGCCTTGATAATACATCCCTGCTTGAATCAAGGGTCAACAACAACCAATCCTCTTAGCCGTTGAAATCCTTAACTTATTCCTAAGCCAAATTAATCTTCACCATCAATAGATTGCATAAAGATCATATTCATTCGTTTCTTGAATCTAACTCTCCCGATATTAGATAAATAGATGAAGTTACGAGATCCTCTCCCAATTCACTCGTAAACAAGAATAAGAACCAAGAATGAATAAACCTTGAATAGAAAAGTGCAAACTCTTATTACCTAAACAAAATCCAATAGTTTCTCACAACCACGAGACACAATAACCTTAGCCAAATAGATTTAGTTCATGGCTAGGTTCCAAAGAAACACAAGATAAAGAATCCCTAGCATGAACAAGGAAGAAAAAGATGAAGAATGAAGCTTGTCGAAATCTCCATGCCCTAGATGCTTGTCGAAAATTCTCTCATCTCTCTCCCCTCTTGCTCTCTTGTCAAAATCTCTTCCTTCTTTCCCTTTGGAGTTGTCGAAATTTTCCCTCTTCTTGCTCCCCTTGGAGTTGACGGCTTGGTGATCTATTTATAGGGCTAGGTCAAAGTCCTTCTTTGAGGAGGAAGTTAAGTTGGAATTAAATTATCTTTAAAGAATATAATTCTTTATTATAATTATATTCCTTCTAGAACTTCTCCTATCTTCTTGGAATTTAATTCTTCTTTAACCTCTTCATGGAAATCAAAATGGGATTTAGCTTTGCTCCACGTCATCTTGGGCTTGTCTAGTCATCAATTTCGACTACCATATCACATTATTCTTTGTCGACAATTGCCCTGGAAACTGGCTTGGTGTCTCCTTCATGCTTTGACCTGGCAACTAGCTCGGCATCGCCTTCATGTAGTACCCTGGCAACTGGTTCTAGCCTTGTTTAGGCAAGTGATTCTGCACACACACAAAAACATACCAAAGCAGCATATTTTTCCACAAAAATCACCAAGTTATGTAATCAAGCTCCACGATGGAAGGAAACATGGATTAATGCATGAATGACTAATTATGTAACTAATATGAGCCTAAGTCTAACAATAATATGAGTAAAAAGGGTAAGAAAAATAGTACTTTTGAACACTTATCAATTCTCACACATCTAAAGCATCAAAACAAACTTGCTTGAGTCATCAAAACATGGCAACCATCAAAGATTAACTAGATGCATTCTATGCAACCACCTAGCTCAACTATAGGCAAAGATCATCAACCAACATATCAACATCAAATCAACCTTACAATCCAGCACATAACTTGCTTAAAAACCATGGGAAAACAGAATTACAAAACCCCAAAATATGGCGAACACATTGCCTTATTAACCGGAAGCATAAACCGAGTTCATACTCAAAGTAGTCCTTGTCTTGGATCGCTTTAAACCTTGCCTTTACAACTCCAAACTTCAATGCTCTGCATCATTAGGAAAAAGAGAGCGTAAGCACACATGCTTAGTGAGGATGCTCATGAAACAATGATGAAATTAAAACCATTTGAAAACGAAACCACTTGTTTCCAAAAACATGTTTAACAACCCAAAGCATTTTTCCTTGTCTCCAACCGAGACATGCATAACAATCCTTATGAAATATCATATACAAATTCCATGCTTCGATCCCAAAGCATTAAACCATAAACCATGCTTAAATCCCAAAGCATTATATCATAAACCATGCTTAAATCCTAAAGCATTAAAATAGGTTCAACACATGAACTTTCACATATATTGGCATATATAGTGACCCTGGATAAACTGCCCTCTATCCATACATATCGGATACACGGATCTCTCATACCATGCCTAGTTAAACCGCATGATATCCCAAACCTTGCCTAGTTAAACCACAAGATTTGACGACCTCGCCTAGTTAAACCACGAGTTTTAACACCCTTGACTAGTTAAACCACAAGTGTACCGACCTTGCCTAGTTACACCGCAAGATCACCATCAATTTGGGTTGCCTAGTTAAACCGCACGCCCTAAATGAGGTCCCAACAGTCCGAGTGGCCTAGTTAAACCGCCATACCTCAAGGACCCATGGCCACAATCGATTTTGTTCATATTTTATAGTACACTTTAATCGTATGGCATGCCAACTATATCCGATTGTTTTCTCATCTTGTCACATAGCCAATATATCATTTATAAAACCATTTACTTACTGTTTTACAATGCATTACACAGAAATCACCACATATGAAAACCACTTTGCCAAAGCAATAATACCATTCGTGACTGGAATGAAAACCAAAGCTCACTAGCATTTCTTATACTTTTAAACCCCTGCATCTGTACTTAAAATCATGCATTTCCAGTAAGTAAATCAAACCATGTTTAACAACAAAACATGAAAACAACATGCTCATATCCAAACCAATATTCAAGAGTAAAATAAGGGAAACTTACTTCCGAGCTTAATTAAGTGTTTCAAATGTATCCTAAACTCCCAACAACCTTTATTAAACCTCTTAAAGGCGTTTAAACCAGTTTTTACTCACCGATACACCTCGCTTTGCTTACCAAAGCGAATCGAGCTCCCGACAAGTGACAAACAACATCAAGCTTCGTTGCCTTGATTATCCCCTATTTTAATCACATAAAACCAGAGGGCAAATGCATCATTATGCCTTCAAACCATTTCCAACAAGCAATTACCTGCAACTCTTAAGTCGCCCACTCAGAAACCATGCAAAACATATCGAAAACTTCCCCAAACAGTTTTGAAACTCAACCCAGCCATAATATAACGATTCAACTCAAGAAACTTCATCAATTAACATCTAAAAACCCTTGCCCAACATCCCTCTACTTCCAACAATGATTAAACTCAACTATCACCCCCAAAACCCCTTGATTAACAACCTTAAACATTATATATTCATCTTTTTTCGGGATTACAATGTTAAAACCAAGTTATTAACTCAATTAAACATCAAAATCATGATCTAATCTGATCAAAATCCCAACATAATAGAACAAGTACGAAGATCCACAAATTTCATTAATCAAAACACATTATAAAACAATTGTAAAAAGTCAACAACTTAGGAATTTCATTAAAGAACCTTTCATTAGAGGAGGAGAACGAACCTTACCTCTAATGGTTGCTTTCTCCCTTAATTGGATAATTTCCATGAGAAAACAAAGTTAAAACAATAAGGTTTTGGTAAACTAACAACAAAGAATCATTTACAAACAAAAGATTTAAGAAAATAAAGGTTTACCTGAAGATTTAGAAGAAGAATTTGATGTTTGACTGGAGAGATTTTGAGAGAAAATATTTTGAGAAAGTTAGTTACGTGATTTTTGTTCTAAAGCCTTTAATTACAAATAAATTATCCCAACCTATTTATATTTTCTAAAACACTTTAAAAATAGCCAATTAAGGGATAAAGTCTGATATAAGACTTCTAGGGCAATTAGCTCCTTAAAGATTCAAAGTTTTGACTCTTTACAAAACAACCACCAAAAATAGTTTTCATTTTGGTCACTAGTCCAAAATGTCTGATTTCCAAAATTCGTTTTCTAAAATTG
Source organism: Hibiscus mutabilis (assembly GCA_019671005.1). NCBI lineage: Eukaryota > Viridiplantae > Streptophyta > Magnoliopsida > Malvales > Malvaceae > Hibiscus > Hibiscus mutabilis. Next base: position 19,152,843 of record CM033728.1, on the reverse strand, counting down.
ACTTTACCATAATTGTTGCGCGTAATAAGTGCTACGCAAACGGTGCAAGTATACACGTCGCAAGTAATAAAGTAATATGAGTATCGAGTATCGTCTCCACAAGGATTGGTTTGGGCCACTTTGCTTAAGTTACTGCACTGTGAAAATAAAAACACAATTGATAATAGAGGTTCTAATTAACGAGAAAACTAAGAGCAATAAACTAAAAGAATAGATGAAATCAAATAAGAGAGGGAATAGGATAGGTTATCGTGAGTTGAGGAGTGATAGCCGATTGGATCGTCTTGGTAAAAGAGTGCAATGGCAACTCGGTTGCCGTGGCAACTTGAGCAGCTGGGTTGCCTTGGCAACTAATCGAACGGTTTCCTGGGCAACTGGCTGGGCAACTGTTTGGGTGACTAGGCAGTAACTTCAAGGTCCGACAGAGTGTTCTTCAATGGTTTCTTCTTATCCCTAAGTCGAAACTCTAGCTAATTGTGCATGCCTTGACAATACATCCCTACGTGAATCAAGGGTGAACAACAACCAATCTTGTGCTCCTCCTAGCCGTTGAAATCCTAAACTTATTCCTAAGATGGATTAGTCTTCACCATCAATTGATTGAATAAAGACCATGCTCATTCGTTTCTTGAATCTAACTCTCCCGATATTAGATAAATAGATAAAGTTACGAGATCCTCTCCCAATTCACTCGCAAATAAGAATAAAAACCAAGAATAAGCAAACCTTGAATTAAAAGTGCAAACTCAAATACCTAAACAAATCTAATCGTTTATCAAAACCAAAAACCCCAAATAACCCAAGCCAATTAACATCAATTCATGGCTGGGTTCAAAAGATATACAAAGAATAATCCCCAAACATGAATCGAATGAACTAAAAATAAAGAAGATGATGAGGTGTGATCAACTCTCTCTCTCTTTTCTGATTTCCCCTTCCTCTCCTCCAATTGCGTTAACCTTTCAATTTATAGGAGATGATCTGATCAGTTTGTTTGTTGATAGGAGAGGTTGGATTGTGTTGGAGTTGGATTTGCACTGGAGTTGGATTGCGTTGGAATTCCATGGAGATAAGATCTTAATCCAATTTAAACTCTTCAATTCTACAGATTAGGTTGTTGATAAGGATGAGTTTAAGTTGGAATTGAATTGGATAAAAGAGATAATTAATCTCTCTTATATTTATCCTCAAACTCCTAATAAAACTCTTGTAATTTAATCTCCCTTTGAATCTCCAATTATTCTAGGATTTATCTTCTTCCACGTCATATTAGGCTTTATCTAGTCATCAATTCGAGTGCCACATCATCTTATCCATTATCGATAATTTCCCTGGCAACTAGCTCGGCATAACCTTTATGCACTGCCCTGGCAACTGCGTCAGCATCTCCTTCATGCAGTGCCCTGGCAACTATGTCGACATCTCCTTCTTGCACTACCCTGGCAACTGCGTCGATATCTCTTTCTTGTATTGCCCTGGCTACTGGTTCCAGCCCTGCTTTGGCAACTAATTCTGCACACACAAAAACACACCAAAACAGTATCTTTTCCACAAAAATCACCAAGTTATGTAATCAAGCTCAACGGTGGAAAGAAACATGAATTAATGCATGAATGACTAATTATGCAACTAATATGAGCCTAAGTCTAACAATAATATGAGTAAAAAGGGTAATAAAAATAGTACTTTTAAAGACTTAGCACACCCCCAAACTCGAACTATTGCTTGTCCTCAAGCAATGGAAACTAACAATTACCTGCCAAGACTTTAATCATCAAAGACATGCTTCAAACCCCGGAACCGTGGCACAAAGTATGATCATCTTTTAATTTTTCGGATAGCACAAAAATTACTCAGAATCAAACTATAATGCTCGTGACAATGTGTGTGCGTCGTTGTGTACAAGTTGATTTTCAAGATTCTATGTGAACAATAGGCTTTTATCAATTTAATTACCGGGGCATTTATTTTTATTTTCACTAGAGCCAATTTCGGGCACCTCTAGCAAAGTAAGCAATTTCTCATTTTATTTTAGTCGACTAGAGCCAATTTCGGACACCTCTAGCGATTCTTTAATGTGCATTAACTACTAGAGCCAGTTTCGGACACCTCTAGCAAGAAATTAACTTTTAATTTTCAATTTTAAATTTACCCAAAATTTAAGCAACCTAAGTTCACTAAGTTTCTTTCAATCAGCAAGCCACAACTGTGTAAAAAAAATTCAGCATCATAGTAAAATTCTAAGTTCTTTTCATGCAATCCTAAAATTAAAAGTTCTTTCAATTAGTGTAGTGGCAAACATCATTGGATATTCAACAAGTCTTAAGCAATTAAATCCAATCAAAGGCATGGCAAGTAACATATGCAACATATATGTGATTGCTAAAGATGAACGCAACTAAACATGAAACTAACTAGAAACCAACACCTCCTCCAAACTCGAGAGAAACATTGTCCCCAATGCATGTAAAAGTGAAACAAAATTTAAAAGAAACTAAATGAAATGATTTAGTCGGAGAGGTCGTCACCTCGAGTGATAAGTATCCTTCGTGCCGTTTTCTTGATTCATATTCCGGTCGGTGGTTGAATGCTTGTGGTTGGTACCACGTGAATAGCATTGCTTTGATTTGATCCATGTTTGCCGAGGCAGGTTCACTTGCCTGGGCATCAGTAGTTGCCAAAGCCATTGTTGTTGCCTAGGCATTGCCAGTTTCTGTTGCCATGGCAACTGCTGAAGTAGTTGCCGGGGCATCCTCTGTTGCGGTTGTCGTGGAAAGTAGTCGGCAGGGAATTTCCTTAGCATGGTGGTTGTGAGTCTTGTTGTGGAAAAGCGAATAAAACAAAGACAACCTAAAAACTAAATAACACTGTAGACAAAATATAAAATATCTCATAAAATTTCCAAAAGTAAATAAAGAACAAAAAAAACAAAAAAAACCAAAAATAAAATAAAGTTTCAAAAATAAAAAACAAAAATTAAAAATTCTTAGAAAGAGCATTTTCATGCATCTTTTAAGGTTACTGCATATCCGAGAAAACTGGAGGAGGGTCGTTTCTGATACTTCTTATAGTCCACCCGCACCCTCCATTGAGTGACAATATTGCCCAAAAAGAGTTGGGCCAATGTGCTCGCAGCTACTCCCCTTTGTGTTACCATGGTGGATGTGTCTTTCTTTCGTGTTCCCTTGTAGTCCATGCATGCCCTCCACCTTGCTATTGTTCCTGAAGGCACAAATATATTAATAGGAAAAATTATATTCATTCCCAACCATTCAATTACCTCATTCTTGTTGACTTCTATCATGGTTGGATGTAGCCTTTATTGTCGTGGCAATTACTGCTCAAGCCAATTGTCATGGCAATCAGTTGCCAAAATTCGCTGTAAATCAAGGCAAAAACTAATTTTCTGAAAAGCTTCACGAGTCCAAACACCATTTTCTTTTGGCCTCTCAAACATCTCCATCAATAGAGATTTTGATGGCTTCAAATCTACCAACATCGGTTCCTTAAGACATACCTGCAATGGACGAGGTGAGTTTTTAAAGAATTCGAAAGGTTCAACCATTACTTGTACATATTCCATTGGCAAAGTATTATCATATCGTTGATCTTGCATGTGGTCGTGCAATTGCCGTGGTAACTGTATATGAGAGCAATCTACAAATTCCTGCTTCAACATCAACGTTGTAACCTTCTGGGCATCAGGTTCCTCAGAATTTGCTGTAGTATTGTTGTTCTCAGCTTCACTGAGTGTTGTCGCCGCATTGCTCTGTTTAGGCTCCTCAATCATTGCCGAGGCAATTTGTTGCTCAGGATCATCATGTGTTGGGCAGACTCTCTCATTGGCATCCTCTTGACTTGGAGGTTCTAGTTTTCTCCACACATCGTGGACCTCTCTTCACATTGCTCCTTATCCTCTTGCCTTGGGACGTCAGTATCCCTAGGAATAGATTGTTGGTGCATGTTATCTAAGGCATATATGGATCTCCTCAATTAATCTTCTGAATCCCCCAAGGTTGTATCCAACTGAGCTATCCTTGCATCCATTTTCTTTGATAGCTCTCGAATCTCTTCAATTGATCCGCCAAGTTTAGCCAAGGAAGCTAGCAACGTTTCCTCCAAGGAATTGGAATGTTCTTGAAAAGGACTACATTGCCATGGCATATCTGTTGCCGTGATACTAGGCTGCTGATAAGGACTACATTGTCGAGGCATGTCTATTGCTGCAGCAAAATTGTTATGGTAAAATTTTTTTGAGCATTTTGATCATACCATGAAGGATTTTGCCACTGGTTCCATCTATGGTTCTCCATGTAGTCATATGCACCGAAAATGTGAGGGCAATTTTCAAACACATGATGTTCTCCACAACAAGTGCACGAGTTTTCCACGGTATATGCTTTTCTCGGTTGGTATAGGTAATCATCGAAGGGTGCAAGAAACTCTTGATTGGATTGATTCATATCTTCCAACATCAACTCTCGAATAGATCGGTTTTTATTTCTCGACATGTTGAAGTCCCTTAACTTGTAGCGCACCTAATTTTTTTGATAAAACAAACAAAAAGAAAAATTAGTAAAAATAAAAAAATGCAATAACAAAAAAAACTAACACCAATTGCCAATCCGCGACAACGACACCGAAAACTTGTTGCGCGTAATAAGTGCTACGCAAACGGTGCAAGTATACACGTCTCAAGTAATAAAGTGATACGAGTATCGTGTATCGTCTCCACAGGGATTGGTTTGGGTCACTTTGCTTAAGTTACTGCAATGTGAAAATAAAAAAACAATTGATAATAGAGGTTCTAATTAACGAGAAAACTAAGAGCAATAAACTAAAAGAATAGATGAAATCAAATAAGAGAAGGAATAAGCCAGGTTATCGTGAGTTGAGGAGTGATAGCCGATTGGATCGTCTTGGTAAAAGAGTGTAATGGCAACTCGGTTGCTGTGGCAACTTGTGCAGCTGGATTGTCTTAGCAACTAATCGAACGATTTCCTGGGCAACTGCTTGGGCAACTGCTTGGGCGACTGGGCAGCAACTTCAAGTTTTGGCAGAGCGTTCTTCAATGGTTTCTTCTTATCCCTAAGTCGAAACTCTAGCTAATTGTGCATGCCTTGACAATACATCCCTGCGTGAATCAAGGGTGAACAACAACCAATCTTGCGCTCCTCTTAGCCGTTGAAATCCTAAACTTATTCCTAAGACGGATTAGTCTTCACCATCAATTGATTGAATAAAGACCATGCTCATTCGTTTCTTGAATCTAACTATCCCGATATTAGATAAATAGATGAAGTTATGAGATCCTCTCCCAATTCACTCGCAAACAAGAATAAAAAACAAGAATTAGCAAACCTTGAATTAAAAGTGCAAACTCAAATACCTAAACAAATCTAATCGTTTATCAAAACCAAAAACCCCAAATAACCCAAGCCAATTAACATCAATTCATGGATGGGTTGAAAAGATATACAAAGAATAATCCCCAAACATGAATTAAATGAACTAAAAATAAAGAAGATGATGAGGTGCGACCAGCTCTCTCTCTCTTGTCCGATTTCCCCTTCCTCTCCTCCAAAGTTGCGTTAGCCTCTCAATTTATAGAAGATGATCTAATCGTGTTGTTTGTTGATATGAGAGGTTGGATTGCGTTGGAGATGGATTTGCATTGGAGTTGGATTGCGTTGGAATTCCATGGATATAAAATCCTAATCCAATTTAAACTCTTCAATTCTGCAGATCATGTTGTTGATAAGGATGAGTTTAAGTTGGAATTGAATTGGATAAAAGAGATAATTAATCTCTCTTATATTTATCCTTAAACTCCTCATAAAACTATTGGAATTTAATCTCCCTTTGAATCTCCAATTATTCTAGGATTTATCTTCTTCCACGTCATATTAGGCTTTATCTAGTCATCAATTCGAGTGCCACATCATCTTATTCATTATCGACAATTGCCCTGGAAACCAGCTCGGCATAACCTTCATGCAATGCCCTGGCAACTGTGTCAGCATCTCCTTCATGCACTGCCCTGGCAATTGCGTCGGCATCTCCTTCTTGCACTACCCTGGCAACTGTGTCGACATCTCCTTCTTGTATTGCCCTGGCTACTGGTTCCAGCCTTGCTTTGGCAACTGATTATGCACGCACAAAAACAATATATTTTTTCCACAAAAATCACCAAGTTATGTAATCAAGCTCAACGATGGAAAGAAACATGAATTAATGCATGAATGACTAATTATGCAACTAATATGAGCCTAAGTCTAACAATAATATGAGTAAAAAGGGTAATAAAAATAGTACTTTTAACACTTAACAATAATCATTAATATATTTAATAATGATTTTAGAATATTTTTCCACAATTTTATCACCTTCAAAAATATTTAATCCGATTTAATCCTGAAACCAACTCGAATCTCTAATACCGGTCCACCGAACCTTCGAACCGACCCTTAAAACATCTAAGCCCAAAATCAGGGTGTTACAACTCTCCCTCACTTAAGAAATTTCATCCCTAAAATTTACCTGGAGGAAACAATTGCGGAAATTGCTCCAACATGTCTGCCTTGCTTTCCCACAAGGCTTTCTCGACACCACGGTGTCTCCACAAGATCTTAACAAGCTCAATCATCTTGCCTCGAAGAACTTTGCTGCTAGAATCAAGGATGTCCACCGGTTCCTCATCATAGGATAAATCTGGCCTCAACTCAATATGCTCCACCGGTATAACATGCGAGGGATCCGACTGATACCTCCGCAACATAGATACATGGAACACATCATGTATTTTCTCCAACTCGGGAGGCAACCTCAACCGATAAGCCATAGGACCAAAACGCTCAACAACCTCGTATGGTCTAATAAACCTCAGACTAAGCTTACCCTTACGTCCAAATCGCCCACTGCATATTCAATTTCCCTACACTTCAAATCCCTGTAAGATTTTTGCCGATCCGCAGCCACTTTCAAGCGATCAGACACAAGATTTACCTTCTCATCCGTGTCTTTCAACACATTCAATAAGGAAATATGCTTTTTCCCTACCTCAGCCCAACACAAAGGCATACGACACCTCTGGCCATACAATGCCTCATACGGTGCCATTTGTATACTCGCTTGGTAACTATTGTTATACACAAACTCAACCAAGGGTAAATGCTTCTCCTAGGTTCCTTGGAACTTAATAATGCAACATCTCAGCATATCCTCCAAAACCTAGATAACCCGCTCAGACTGTCCATCCGACTGAGGATGATATGCGGTACTGAAGTTCAACCTCGTACCCAAAGCCCGATGCAAACTCACCCAAAACCTCGCTATAAACCTAGGATCTCTATCCGAAACAATGGACTTAGGTCCCGTGCAAACGCACGACCTCAAAAATGTACAAATCCACCAACTTGTCCAAGGTGTACGTTGTATGCACTAGCAGAAAATGTGCACACTTCGTAAACCAATCTATAATCACCCAAATGGAATCATTTTTAATCGGCGTCAAAGGTAACCCTGACACAAAATCCATGGTGATTCTCTCCCACTTCCATTTCGAAATTCTCAACTGTTGCAACAACCTGGATAAAGACTGATGTTCAGCCTCGACCCGCTGACATACCATGCACTTAGAAACAAACTCATCCACATCCTTTTTCAAACCAACCCAATAGTATACCTCTTTCAGTCCACGATACATCTTAACGCTACCAAGATGCATAGCAAAAGGAATAGAATGTGCCTCCGTCAAAATAGCATGCCTCAACTCTGGATTATCCAACACCACTATTCGACCCTTGAAACACGAAACTCCATCATCATTAAAATGAAAATATGTCGAATTACCCTCTGATATATCCTTAACATGATCAACCAAGGAATCATCAAACGGTTGCTTAGCTTTAATCATCTGTGACAATGTAGGCTTAACTTGCAACTCAGCCAACAATCCACCTTCTCGTGTCACACTCAACCTAGCAAACATAGCCCTAAGCACCACCGCAACCTTACGACTCAACGCATCCTCAACCATATTAGCTTTTCTAGGATGATACTCGATCGTCAAGTCGTAATCTTTAAGCAACTCCAACCATCTACGTTGCCTAAGATTCAAATCCTTTTGAGACATCAAATACTTCAAACTCTTATGGTCCGTAAAAACAACACACTTCTCACCATAAAGGTAATGTCTCCAGATTTTCAGAGCGAACACCACAGCCGCAAGCTCCAAATCATGAGTTGGATAATTGCGCTCATGAACCTTAAGTTGTCTCGATGCATAGGCCACAACCTTACCATCTTGCATCAGCACACAACCCAAACCAGCATAAGAGCATGTGTCAAAACTTTCTTCAACTTCTTAAAACTGAGATTTTGCTTCTCCTTCCACACATAAGGAACATTCTTTTGCAACAACTTTGTCAACGGTGCTGCAATACTAGAAAACCCATCTACTAATAACCAGCCAGCCCAAGAAAATTTCAAACCTCTGAAACAGATTTAGATTGCTTCCAATTAAGAATAACCTCAATTTTCTGTGGATCAACACGAATACCCTCCACAGAAACCACATGCCCAAGGGACATTACATCCTTAAGCCAAAACTCACACTTGCTCAGTTTGGCATACAACTGGTTACCTTTCAAAACCTGCAACACAATCCACAAATGCCGATCATGCTTTTCCTTGGTACTAGAGTACACGAGAATATCATCTATAAACACCACCACGAATTGATCAAGACATTCATGGAACACCGTATTTATCATATCCATGAACGCAGCCGGGGCATTTGTCAAACCAAAAGGCATGACCAAAAACTCATAATGCCCGTACCTCATACGAAACGTGGTTTTATGCACATCCTTAACCTTCAAATGATAATACCATGATCTCAAATCAATCTTAGAGAACACCGCTGCCCCACGAAACTGATCGAACATGTCACCAATCCTCGTCAAAGGATATTTGTTCATCACCGTTAGCTTATTCAATTGCCGGTAATCAATGCACATACGCATCGTACCATCATTCTTTTTCACAAAGAGAATCGAAGCACCTATAAGGAGTAATGTACACCGGCCTCGTACCCACATACGTCTCAATATTGAATTTTACCTCCCTATTTGGCGGTAAACCCGGTAACTCTTTAGGAAAAACTTAAAAAAATCACTAACAGTTTGAATGTCCTGCACCCGAGCACCCTTAACTTCAAGATTCATCACAATAGCCAAGAAAGCTTGGCAACCACCTTTCCACTTGAGTATCCAATACAACATTGGACAAGAATTTCACATTCTCGACAACCACCACAACTTCATAATCATTGGCTAACCTCGAAGAAATCCTTTTGGATTCACAATCCACAACAGCCTTGTGCTCGCTCAACCAATCCATACCCAAAATAACATCAAAACCATGGAATGGCAATTCCATCAGATCTGTGGCAAACTCATGACCTTGTACAACTAAAGGACATCGCATATACAACCTTCTAGTAGTAACCGTCTCACCAAAGGAACTAGTTACTAACATGCTAACATCAAGGATCTTAACAGAAACATTCAACAAAGATGCATGTTCACTCAAGATATAAGAATAGTAGACCCCGAATCAATCAAAGATAACAATGACAAGGACTGCAAAGTGAAGGTACTTGCGATCACATCCGTGTCATCGCAACCCTCACGATGAGCTTAGATCCGAACTGGTCCACCATTCTTTAGTGGTACCGCAACTGCATGAGCTACAACTCTTTGACCATCCTCACGCCTCTAAAAATTACCCCTCCCATGGCCTCGACCCCTAGAAGGTGCAACAACATGTACCGGTGCATCCCTCACAGCACGAGGATAATCACGCTTCAAGTGATTAGAAGACCCACAAATCCAACAAACTCCTGCATTACCCTAGCACATACCCTTGTGGCGCCTACCACATCGCTCACACTCCGCTATAACACGAGCTCCCTAGATACCCGGCCAACACTGCCACCACGCTTATGATCCGACTTATGCCTCTTGTCCTGAAACCTCCTATTCTGCCTCCCAAAATAGGTAGAATCGGCCACTCTCTTACCCAAGCTTGCACTCATAGCCTAAACTGATGTACCCAAGGATTGCTCAATATCCTTGGCCCGGTTGACCAACATATCAATATCTATGTAATCCGCAGAAAGGAGATAAGTCTTAATATCCTTCATCAGACCATAGCGAAACTTATCGCATCTCTGCTGATAATTGGGAACCAACTCTGGGGCATATTGACTTATGCGAACAAACTTCACCTCATACTCGGCAATAGACATGCCACCCTACGATAGCAACATAAACTCGCGCTTCTTCGCATCTAAATACTGTGCACCAAGATACTTTCTCTTGAAAGCTCTTCGAAAGAACTCCCAAGTCACATCTGCTTCAGGAACACCTGCAACTGTGGTCACCCACCAATAATATGCATCACCCTGCAAAAAAGATATAGTACAACCCAACTTGCGTTCCTCATTCTAACCCATCTAGTTCAGAATACGAATTGTCTTTTCCAGCCATCCCTCGGCTGCCTCAGGACTCAAACCCTAAAATTCCTCACCTTCCAAACTTCAAAGACACTCCAAGGGTAAACCTTGATTAGCCACCACTGCAGGTGTCGGTGCTTGCACTTGCACTCCAGCCATCATCGCCTGAAACGCTCCTATCATCACTTGGATTAACGGATTCAAATCACCAAAAACTGGCACAAAAGGTGCCTGGGGTACACCACCCACCCCAACCTCAACAAGAGGAGCCAACAGAGGAGGAGGATGAGGTAAAACATTAGGGGGATTCTCTTCCTCAATGTTATTCTACCCAACGCTGGCATTATTAGCCATTAAATGCACGCCGAGCCATGCTAACCAAAGCATCAAAACACATTAAAATTAGGCTAACATTAGGCAAAGGATCCAAGAAAACCTTATGAAACATTTTAAAACCTCAGTAATAGGCATTGTGTTCCCAATTCATACCCCAACAAGATATTAAACAATCACCGAACATATACACAATCACCGTGCAATTCAAACATCACAAATTAATCAAACAACAACATCCCAACCTTTCAAAACCAGGCTCTGATACCAACAAATGTAAATCCCTTGACCCGGTCTAGATGCCTAACCGAATCGAGAAAACTACATTAGGTTTGCCGAAGTAAACCAGAGAAAGATTACGAAAAGTGGTAATTTTTTTTCTTTCTATCTTGTCTATATGCATACTATTAATCCTATGTGTACATACTCGCATCGGGTGAATTTACAAAGGAATCAGACCACGAAAAGGCAACCAATTGCATAACTTACATTTTATGGACTAAAATGTAAATATGATAAAATAAAGAACCAAAACTGAAATCAAAGCTACCAATCCTCAATTAGTCCAATTACATGCTTACATGTCAAATTTTAGGTCAAAGCGATCATTCAATCTCATACAATTGCATTTACAAAATTCAGGGACCAAAATGAAAGAAACTTCCAAAAATTCCAATAACTGAAATAATTGCAGCCCGTATCGGTACGCGTGTAGGTGTTTTGGTATGCCTTAATAATTTCCAAAACTCAGATTCCAATAGCTAAAACTCATACCAAAAGACTTGCTCGCGTATCGAAACGCCTAGCCAAAAAGCTTGAGCCCGTATCGAAACACTTGCTCGAATACCAAAATGCAATGCTTGAAAAGGCTTGCCCGTATCGAAACACCCTCTCGCGTATCGAAATGATATGCCTAAAATGGCCTAGCTGTACCGGTACGAGGTCACCTGTTTCGATACGCCTGGACCTGTAATGTCCAAAATTGCTGTCTAAACATTCTTTAATGATAACCAAAACGCTCTAACATGCCTCAAACACATATGCAACATTACTGGATACATTCCTAACCAAAACAACATAGAACTAACAACATTACATGGCATTCATACACCCCAAGATATTCTATAGGCATGCTTCCTAATGTCATTCTACCAAACAACCAAAACTCATATTAGGCACTTTTAAGGCATACTCATCATGCTCACACATCTAAAGCATCAAAACAAACTTGCTTGAATCATCAAAACATTGCAGCCATCAAAGGTTAAATAGATGCATTCCTATGCAACCATCTACTCTCAACTATAAGCAATGATCATCAACCAACATATCAGCATCAAATCAGCCTTACAATCCAGCCATAACATGCTTAAAAACCATGGGAAAATAGAATTACAAAACCCCAAAATATGGCGAACACATTGCCTTACTAACCGAAAACATAAACTGAGTTCATACTCAAAGTAGTCCTTGTCTTGGATCACTTTAAACCTTGCCTTTGTAGCCCCAAACTTCAATGCTCTGCATCATTAGGAAAAAGAGAGCGTAAGCACACATTCTTAGTGAGGATGCTCATGAAATAATGATGAAATTAAAACCATTTGAAAACCAAACCACTTGTTCCCAAAAACATGCTTAACAACCCAAAGCATTTTTCCTTGTCTCTAGCCGAGACATGCATAACAATCCCTATGCAATATCATATACAAATTCCATGCTTAGATCCCAAAGCATTAAATCATAATCCATGCTTAAATCCCGAAGCATTATATCATAAACCATGCTTAAATCCCAAAGCATTAAAATAGGTTCAACACATGAACTTTCACATATATTGGCATTTATAGTGATCCCGAATAGACTACCCTCTATCTATACATATAGGATACACGGATCTCTCATACCATGCCTAGTTAAACCGCATGATATCGTAAACCTTGCCTAGTTAAACCACAAGATTTGACGACCTCGCCTAGTTAAACCACGAGTTTTACGACCCTTGCCTAGTTAAACAGCAAGTGTACCGACCTTGCCTAGTTACACCGCAAGATCACCATCAATTTGGGTTGCCTAGTTAAACCGCATGCCTTAAATGAAGTCCCAACAGTCCGAGTGGCCTAGTTAAACCGGCACACCTCAATGACCCATGGCCACGATCGATTTTGTTCATATTTTATAGTGCACTTTAATCCTATGGCATGCCAACTATATCCGATTATTTTCTCATCTTGTCACATAGCCAATATATCGTTTATAAAATCATTTACTTACTATTTTACAATGCATTACACAAAAATCACCACATATGCAAATCACTTTGCCAAAGCAATAATACCATTCCTGACCAGAATGAAAACCAAAGCTCACTAGCATTTCTTATACTTTTAAACCCCTGCCTATGTACTTAAAATCATGCATTTCTAGTAAGTAAATCAAACCATGTTTAACACTATAACATGAAAACAACATGCTCATATCCAAACCGATATTCAAGAGCAAAATAAGGGAAACTTACTTCTGAGCTTAGGTAAGTGTTTCAAACTTAACCTAAACTCCCAACAACCTTTATTAAACCTCTTAAAGGCATTTAAACCAGTTCCACTCACCGATACACCTCGCTTTGCTCACCAACGTGAATCAAGGTCCCAGTAAGCAACAAACAACGTCAAGCTTCATTTCCTTGATTATCCCCTATTTTTATCACATAAAACTAGAGGGAAAATGCATCATTATGCATTCAAACCATTGCCAACAAGCAATTACCTGCAATTCTTAAGTTGCCCACTCAAAAACCATTCGAAACACATCGAAAACATCCCGAAAAACTTTCGAAACTTAACCCAGCCATAATATAACGATTCAACCCAAGAAACATCATCAATTAACATCTAAAAACCCTTTCCCAACATCCTTTTACTTCCAGCAATGATTAAACTCAACTATCACCCCAAAACCCTTGATTAACAACCTTAAACATTAGAGATTCAACTTGTTTCGGGATTACAATGTTAAAACTGGGTTATTAACTCAATTAAACATCAAAATCATGATCTAATCTAATCAAAATCCCAACATAACAGAACAAGTACAAAGATCCACAAATTTCGTCAATCAAAACACAATTAAACCAATTTTCCTCAATTAAACTATCAAAACACATTATAAAACAATTGTAAAGAGTCAACAACTTAGGAATTTCAGTAAAGAACCTTTCATTAGAGGAGGAGAACGAACCTTACCTCTGATGGATGCTTTCTCCCTTAATTGGATAATTTACATGAGAAAATAAAGTTAAAACAATAAGGTTTTGGTAAACTAACTGCAAAGAATCATTTACAAACAAAAGATTTAAGAAAAGAAAGGTTTACCTGAAGATTTAGAAAAAGAAATTGATGTTTGGCTGGAGAGGCTTTGAGAGAAAATATTTTGAGAAAGTTAGTTACGTGTTTTTTGTTTTAAAGCTTTCAATTACAAATTAATTCTCCCCAACCTATTTATATTTTCTAAAACACTTTAAAAATAGCCAATTAAGGGATAAAGTCCGATATTAGACTTTTAGGGCAATTAGCTCCTTAAAGATTCAAACTTTTGAGTCTTTACAAAATATCCCCCCAAAAATAGTTTTCAAAGTTCTCATTTTGGTCACTAGTCCAAAATGTCTGATTTCCAAAACTCATTTTCCAAAATTGACTTTACCATAATCATTAATATATTTAATAATGATTTTAGAATATTTTTCCACAATTTTATCACCTTCAAAAATATTTAATCCGATTTAATCTTGAAACCGGCTCGAATCTCTAATACAGGTCCACCAAACCTTTGAACCGACCCTTAAACCATCTAAGCCCAAAACCGGGGTGTTACAAGGGGTGTTTTCTTGTCGTGATGTGCAGGTTTGGTAGGACTGGAGCAGGTGAATGCAAGATGGAAATGCTGAGTGCAGTTGGCAAAAGCAAGAGGAAGAATGCGAAGCTTGGTTGGCAAAAGCAGGAGGCAGAAAGGAAAGCATGGTTGGCAAAGAAGGATGATCGATGCCTGAGAAAATAGCCCTGAGCTAAAACCAGGTCATCCCTAATCTTATAAAGGGGGAATACGCCAAAAATTGTGGTAACAAACCCTTAGGATTTTATCCTAACCCTAATTAGGGTTCCTCGTATGCCTATATAAAGGAGTTCAAGAATGAGCAAGAGGGTGGCTACACCGGGAAGTAAAAGAGTAGGGTAAAGGTAGACAAAGGTTCGATTAGGCAGTTTTGCCTAGGGCTCTGGATCCATTAAAGGGCTACATTGACAAATCTCATTCTTTAGTCCATTTCTCTTGAAAATATTTATAGTTTTGTGACAATGTTTAAAAACGATGTTATGTTGTTGGTCTCCCTAGCCATGAACTAATCTTTTAAGTTGGATAAGGGTGTTTTTTATTAATGCTTAGTTTTTCAGGTTTTAATAATTGAATGCTTTGGCTTTATTGTCTATTTTGCTTTCGCTCAACGTTATCATATTTTATGCCAATGATAGTTGGTGTTGAATGCTTGTTATCCCCCAATATCTTATCAGACATGGCAGATAAGGATTAATTTCCAAATACTAAGGAGAAAAACTTCGACAGAAGATATTCACATATATGAACTTAAACCTGAAGTGAATCTACCCATTAGGAGTAAAGATTAAACCTTCACCAAGTTAATTGTTTGAAAGCTCACTATAGACATATAGGAGTTAAAAGTAATTAACTTAGGATATTGCTATTGATGAAGGCAATTGATGCTTGTCGAATAGTGATGCACTTTAGAGCAAGTATACCCGTCGAATCAAGTAATAAAATGATAAGTAGAGTGTCGAACCCACAAGGAATGGATTACGAAGTTCTTAGGCTTAAGAATGTGTTTGCAAGTAATGGTGGTTGTTGATTTATTAAAACTAAAACTAAAATATCTATGATTAAGATGAACATCTGGACAAATAATAGATACTTCTGGAAGCTGGGATAATTGCTAAGGATATATGCTTGAATACTTATTACAATGCTACAGCAACTGGCGATACATTCTGCGTAAAACCATTAAGATCTTTATTTACTACACGAGACTTTCTAAGGAACTTCTGACTCTCTCGATGCCTAGAAGTTAATAATATTGATTCTAAGGTAATACATGTCTGCATGAATCGTAACAACTCTATTATTTATTTAAGAACACCCTTTTAGTCGTTGAAACCCTAAACTATGTCTAAGCCAGATTAAGACTAAGTTAACGGCTTAGCCCTATTGTTCACGTTTGTAACCTAACTCTCTCGATATTAAGCCATAGATAAATAGTTAAAATGCCTCTCTTGATAGCTCTTACAATAACTACGTATGAAGAACAATGAAAAAAATAGATAAAGTGAAAAACAACTATAGCATTATAATAAAGTAATCAAAACATAAAATCCTTGGACGCAATAATCCCAACTAACGTATTTAGCTTATGTCTGAGCCTAAAACATCCATAGTAAAAAGTATTAAGTACGACAGTTTATCAAGCAAGGAAAAAAAAAGAGTTGAGCATCCTCAACAAACTCCCTCCGTGTTGTCCAACTGTTGCTGTAGGTCACCCACTCTGTCAACCTCTCTCGATGGCATTTGTCGTGTTTATAAATCTCTAGCTTCTACTCTGGTGGTTCTCCGCAAGCTTCAGACTAGGTCTATTGTCTATAATCACGCTCTATTTTGAAATGGCATCCAAGTCTCCCTTATATAGCCAGTGAAATTCGGGCTTTAGTACGCTAAAGTGCACGCGGCTTCATTAAAGAAAGCCATTGATTTCTCGCTATATTTAATGTTTCGTATCAAGGAGAAAGTCCACGTGCGCAAAAGTAGATTCATCTCTAACTCTTTATACCTCGTCAGCTCTAACCATGAGATCTAATACTCTTTTGCTTCAACACTCCTCCAGCACCCTACACATACAACAAAAACACCACATTTCCCATAAAAAGCACTAATATATATGACATTAACGCGCAAGCGGTGTAACTCCCTATCTATATGCAATTATATACAATCTTACCTATATGCAATCTATATGGGCTTGAAAACATGCAAAAGACAAGTAAAAAGGTATAAAAATAGATCATTTAGACACTCATCAAATACTCCCAAACTTGAACTGTTGCTTGCCCTCAAGCAATGCAAAATAGAAACAAGAACAATAAAAACAGTAAACATCCCATAATTCCTCAGGTTCCACTAGGCTATGATTATAGAGATTCTAGGTCATGCTGCAGCAGTAATTCATTCCTCAGCTATGTCAATAGGATGCAATGCATCAGAGCTTACATTTTCGTTCCAAAGAACAAATCTGTTGTAGGTGCAGTGTGTGCTAAGTTACATGCATTCCTCACTTAATAGCCTTAGAGAAACTTAAGGGTTGCTATCTATTGTTGCCTCGACATATTTTTTCCTTTTCATCATATTGTTTTTCTCCATTTTCTTTTTAATTTTTAAAATTGTATCCTCGGGGCTTTAGCTTACCACAATTACCCTTTAGATTGAGGATGGAGTGGAGCAAACAGCCCATCCCCAAGCCCTACGAGCAGTGTTATCCCATGAAGAATTTTATTCACTCTTTGCCAGTACTATCATTCCTACTAGGGAATGTTAAATGGAGCAAACACAACTCACCTAGTGTACTAAAATAGCAAGATGCATAGAAGAGTGTCAATTAACAGTTTTGTTTATATTATCAAGTCTTAATGATTTTTCTTGATTTTTCAAGAAGCTTTTAAGCCTTTATTTTGCTACATTGAGCATTAAGTTCATTCACTTTGATTCATGCTTTGGCATCAGAAAGTTGACCTAAAGCTTCCCTAAGGTTTCTTAAGTTTTTAGAGTGCATACAACAGATTCATCATTAAGTTCAAAACATAAAGCTCTTAACACATTGCAAAGCATCAACATAGATTCATCATAGGAAGTCATGATCAGTGCAGCAATAGTTTTAGAATCAAAGAAATCATAGCAAAGGGAATCTATCAGACATATTAGGCTATTTACAGGTCCTAATTTAAAAAAAATTAAATTTAACCTATATATATATGTGTACTCCCCAAAGCTTGAGAAGAGCGTTGTCCCCAATGCAAAGAGAAACAAAAAAGAAAAACAAATAAAGGAAAAGTAAATATGCAGATGCAAAATGGAAAATAAACTAAAAGAGTTTAAACTAACCCAGGGAGTTACTAGGGTGGTGCGGTACAATGTGCTTGGCTTTTTGTTCGTCTGCTAGTATATGGTGTAGGAAGAGCAATTGCTGTTGGTGACTATTGAAGTGCAAGAGGTATAGGAGACATAGGGGTATCCATGTTTAACAGAGCAGTGGTAGATGCAGAAGAATATCATGAGGTGGGTAATAGGGGTCGATGCCCCGAGTGCGCCAGTAGCTCCTCAATAAGCTCAAAGACTCAACCAACAAAAACCTCAGTTTGAGACCTAGGAATAATAGCAGATGGAGTTGGAGTGGGTGATGTTTTGATAGGAGAATGAGTGACTTGGCCCACTGGTTGTTGCACTTCAATAGAATCATCGCTAACCAGGTGTACTGGCTTGCGGGATATGATAAGTCAGGGTGCATAGGGGCCTTGCCTTTTGCCATAGCTTGTGTCTATTTAGCAAGGCGGCAGGGAACATACAAGACAACTAGTTTCTTCTTCTTTCTTGTTCTAGTAGTAGTAGCTGGACGACTGGTAGGATTTTATCTTCCTCTTCTTTTTCTCTTATCTCTTCTTTTTTTTCTTTTTTCTTTTTATCTTGGTGACTGATTAATAGGAGGTTCAGCAAAATAACACTGAAGGAATGTTGGGAACGTTTCAGTAGATCTTGGGGACAATTGATTGAACACAACTCTTGTGTCCATATTATTTTCTCTAGCATATTCAAAAAATGGCTTCAAGAATTCTATCATGGCGCTAAGTATAGTAGTACGCAGAGAACTGGTAGCCGTAGTGCTGAAGGGTATTGTACTGGTCACAAGCCCTTTAAGCCGTGGTATCTTTTTTGGAAGCACCCTTGTATGAGCTTCTACTACCAAGTCATCAGGGTTAGTCCGAACGTGTGCCTTTTTACACAACACAATCATCAGACTTGGGAAAAGCAGAGGTCGTTTTTGGTCTGAAGATGTTTCTTTGCTCACAGTGGATTCATATGTCATTCTCCCAACATCAATTTGCTGATCAGTCATTACAGAGTGCAAGAGAAGCATTCTATCGATGGGGATTGTAGAGTGGTGTCTTGTGGGTCCCATGTGTGTGATCATGAAAATGATCCAATACTTAGGTTTTGGTTTCAAGTCAAACCATTTCACAATATTGTTAGTGGTCGATTTCTATGTCCACGCAATCCCCAGGATGTACAAGTCGTTCAGTACCTCATCAAGGGTGGCGTTGGTTGCCGACGTAAAGTCATCATGGTCGTCCTCTGCATTGTCAAGGTCAAACTGAGTATTAATTATCTCAGAAGAGAATTTTATGATTTTTCCACAGATGAATGGGGTTATGTCGTCGGCTCTAATGATATGGGTATAAAACTTGCGCACCCAAGAAACATTGATTCGCCCAAGTTGCCGGACAAACTCTTCCCAGCCATGGGTTTTAATGATGAAGCGAATGTTGTCATCAAACCAGAGTTTGTGTGTGCCATTGAACTCCAAGCCTTCTTTCGATATTAGTTGTCGATTCTAGAAGTTCTTGTATCATTGCTCCATCTTCAGATTGTAAAAGATCTGATACGGATCAACTTATTTTCTAGCTGGCATTGTACAATGTGATGTTGATACGGATATTTTTGGGCCAGGGTTGTTCCGATTGGTTTTGGTTTGTCTGGTGAAGCACTTACACTGGCGTGGTTGGTGATTCTTATTTTGGCCATGTCAAAGGAAGAAGAATGCAAGGAAGAAAAGTGGTAGGGTTTGAGTAAAGGTCAAGAATGCAAGAAGAAGGGGAAACACAATTTTCTCTGGGTTATGAAAGAGCGATAGAGTTTCTGGATAGTACGGTGAAAGAGGAAAAGATGGGTGTAATTGTGTGTGATTGATGGAAAGGCGTGTGATGGCAGGTGAATAGTGTGTATGGTAAAGTAAGGTAGAGAAAACGGATATAATGATTATGAGGTAAAGATAGTATCTGGATAGCAAATATTCTCTTCCCTTTGTCAAAGGAATATCACAGTTTATCAAAAAGTGCATAATCTTGATTTGTTGAGGACCCAACAAGTAACCTTGTGAGATAACTGCCAAAATTAACAAATTTATGTTAAAGACAATTTAATCCTAATAAGAAAAATTATAAAATTAAACATACAAGAATTTAAAAATGCAAAAAATTAAAAATGGTAAAAGCTAGATGTTTTTAATCATCCAATGAGGTGGCATAGTGTTTATCGTGATGAATGAGTGTTCCATTGTAAATTATCAACCACTTTAACACCTCAAAAAGTTTGTTTAAGCATTGATCAACGAGAGGTGGCTAGTCGTGATCCCATGAGCCATCGTGCCATTTGATAATCTCTTTCTCATCTACAGTCTTTAAGGTTGGATTGAGTTTCCACTGTGGAGTTGTTACGTCGCTGTGATCTCCTGCAAACAGAACCTCATATATGCACAAAGTAGGACTTATGTCCTTCAAGTCAGCGATATTCCAACCAATAGCCTCCTTGTGTTGTGATAACACAATAAAAGATTTGGCTTCTTGGTTAAGGTTTAAAACAACATGTAATGTGGTATTTCCCCCTAAGAATGCATACTTTAATTGTGGGGGAAGAGGGTTAAGATAAGTATAGTTGGATGCTGAAGTGATGGTTTGGGAGATTTAAATTCAGCATAATCCAAAGTTTCAAAATTCATACCTGGCCTGGTATGCACATCATTGGATTGTTCAATCTCATCCTTACTTTCTAACTCAACTTCTTGCATGGCCTTATCAAAGTCAGCTTGCTCTGTAGCACTAAGCATATTGCTGAAGCTTATTTCTTGCAAACTTTCTTCAATGAAGGATTTTTTTAGTGTCTACAAGTTTGCATTCTTCATAGTCATATGCGTACTTGAGTGTACTGAAGACGTTGAATGTGATCTTTTGGTTATTCATCTTCATGGTGAATTTACCTTTTCACAATCAATCACAATATGCCCGGTGGCAAGGAATGGTCTCCCCAGAATAATAAGAGCATTCTCATCAGATTCATAGTCAAGGATGATAAAATCTACCTAAAAGATAAATCTATCTACCTTTACCAGGACATCTTCAATTCTGCCCTCGGTTCAGATTTGAAATCGATCTGCCAATTGATGGATCACCATTGTTCATTTAGCTTAGATTTCAACATCAAATTAAAACTTGCATCGAGATCACATAGAGCACGACTAGAGTAGTTATGGACTATGGAGCATGGAATGGTAAAACTACTAGGATCCTTCATCTTGGGTGGAAAATCACTAAGCACAGCCACACACTTACCCGCCGTAGCAATAGTTTCAACTTCACCCACTATTCGTTTCTTTGTCACGATCTCTTTCAAGAATTTTGCATAGATTGACATCTGATCAATGGCCTCTAGAAGTGGACATTGATGTGTAATTGGTTGAGCATATCCAAAAACGTTTGGTATTGGATATCTTGCTTTTGAGCTTTCAATTTTTATAGGAATGAAGGTGGTGGTCTGGGCTCTTCGTGTGGTTTAATTGATGCAGGTACATCTTTAGTTTCATCTTTCTTGCCATTAGTAGCAAGATCGTTCACTGTATTAAACACAAGAGCTGGTTCCTTAAGTGCATGAGCATCGATGGATGTCTTGCTTGGAGTAGGATTTATGTGAGAATCTCCCCCAAACTTGGCTTCTATCCTTAGTTGCGTACCACTACATAGTGTGATGGCGTTGCATTGCTCTGCTTTAAATGCTTTAGTGATTTCAGTATCACTAGGTAATCTGCATGGTGTTTGCGCTTTCAACATCTGGCAATCTACCCAACTTATGTCTCCAAGGACCGTATAGAGGCGGTGTTGTTTTGCATGATTGATTGCTGGTTTTGCAACATGATAGCCTGTGTTGTGAGCATGTCACTATGATTCATCAAGTGGGTTGCTTGATCCTGTAAAATAATACGGGGAGTGTCCATAAAATTTTGATAAGAATTATCAAAAGAATTAGAATTAGAGTTAGAAGGTCCTTGGTTCTGCCTCTAAGTCTTTTGCTAGAATCCAAGAGGTTCATTAGTGGCATTCTGTGGTTCTCATAGATTTCCCTTGTTGCTTCCCCATCCAAAATTAGGATGTTGCCTCCACCCTGGTTGTAGGTGTTGGAATAGGGTTTGCTGTTACGGTTGGTGTTCCCTACATAGCATCCAGATTCTTGTTGTTGAGGGCATTCACTCGATTGATGTTCCCCATCACAATGCTCACAAGTGTGTTGCACTACCTTGGCCTCTCAGACGTTGGATGGTCTTTGCATGTTTTTGAGCAGGTTGTGATGGTAGAGAGCTGAGCTACTACAATTTGAGATTTATCTAACTGGAGTGTTACAAAAGGTTTAAGTCCAGTCTTCAATCTCCCTCTTGGGAACTGGTAGTTTGTGTTGGCTATCTAATCTACGATGTCTAAGGCCTCATCAAGTTCTTTGTCAAAACAAAGTTCCATTAGCCGACGAGCCAATCATCATCTTGGTAGGTGCATTGACGCCATTATAGAACGTCATGACTTGTAGTCAATCATGAAATCCAAGGATCGAGTACTTGCATAACATGTCTTTGTATCTATCCTAAGATTCATACATGTATTCATCATCATATTATTGGAATGAGATGATGTCGCTTCACTTCTGATTGTGCACCTTCGGCGGATCATATCTGTGCAAAAACTTGTTGTACAAGTCATCCCAGGGTGTAATAGATCCTGAGGAACAACTCTTCAACCATGACCTGCTCGATCTCTCAAGGAGTAGGGAAATAACTTGAATCTCAAGACATCATATGAAATCCCTGGTTGTCGAAAGCAGTCGTAAACTTCCAAGAAAAATTGAATATGATCTCGAACATCCTCTCTTGCTGATCCTCCAAATTGTCCAATTGTATTGAGCATGTTGAACATAACATGCTTTAGCTCAAAGTGGGATGTCCTTAGATCTGGTACAACAATCGCTGGGTTAAGGTTGTTTACATGCTTACTATGCATTTTAATGGGTCTTCTGAGTCTGGCAGGGGGTGGATCCTCCTGTCGTACTTGGCCAACTTTTTTAGCCGCATCGATAACTCCATGTCTATTGACTGGTTGTACATCGCATTCTCGCTCGTTATCATGGTCGTTCCTATCGTTCTCATTCACCATATTCTTTTTCTCTCAGCGTAGATTCCTCAAAGTCTTTTCAATCTCTGTATCCAACGAAAGAATGGGTTATGAGTTGGAACTTCTGGTCATGCACTGGAGAGAACTTGAGAAATAAAAAAAATTAAAGGCAAGAAAAATAAAGTCCTAAGCGCAATTACAACGTAATTATCAATTGCCAATCCCCACAACGACGCCAAAAACTTGATGCTTTTTGAATAGTGATGCACTTTAGAGAAAGTATACTCGTCGAATCAAGTAATAAAGTGATAAGTAGAGTGTTGAACCCACGAGGATTGGATTAATAACTACGAAGTTCTTAGGCTTAAGAATATGTTTGCAAGTAATGGTTAAAACTAAAAATAACTATGATTAAGATGAATAACTGCTAAATAAAAAACATATAATTATGGAAGCTAGGATTATTGGTAAGGATATATGCTTGAATACTTTTTATAATGCTACAACAACTGGATATACATGTCTGGTAAACCATTAAGATCCTTATCTACTCGACATGATTTTCTAAGGAACTTCTGACTCTCTCAATGCCTAGAAGTTAATAATATTGAAGATAAGGTACTACATGTCTATGTGAACCCTGACAACTCTATTATTTGTTTAAGAACTCTCTTTTAGTCATTAAAACCCTAAACTTATGTCTAAGCTAGATTAAGACTAAGTTAACAGCTTAGCCCCACTGTTCACGTTTGTATAACCTAACTCTCTCGATGTTAAGCTATAAATAAATAGTTAAAAGGCCTCTCTCGATAGCTCTTACAATAACTACGCATAAAGAACGATGAATAGAATAGATAAAGTGAAAACACCTATAGCATTATAATAAAGTAATCAAAACATAAAATCCTGGGACGCAATAATCCCAACTAAAGTATTTAGCTCATGTATGAGCCTAAAACATCCATAGTAAAAAGTATTAAGTGCGAAAATTTATCAAGAAAGGAAAAGAAAAGAGTTGAGCGTCCTCGACAAACTCATTTCGTGCCGTCCAACTATTGATGCAGGTCTCCCACTTTGTCGGCCTCTCTCGATGGCGTCTATTATGAGGAGAATTCTCTAGCTTCTACTCTGGTGGTTCTCTAAAAGCTTCAGACTAGGATTGTTGTCTATAATTGTGCTCTCTTTTGAATTGATGTCCAAGTCTCTCTTGTATAGGTGGTGAAATTAGGCTTTAGTACCCTAAAGTGCATGCGACGTCATTAAAGAAAGCCATTGATTTCTCACTATATTTAATGTTCTGTATTAGGGAGAAAGTCCACGTGAGCAAAAGTAGATTCATCTCCAACTCTTTATGCCTCGTCAACTCCATCCATGAGATCTCCTACTCTTCCGCTTCAGCACTCCTCCAGCACCCTGCACATACACCACTTTTCCCATAAAAGCACCAATATATATGACATTAACGCGTAGGTGGTGTAACTCCATATATATATGCAATTATATACAATCTAACCTAAATGCAATCTATATGGGCTTGAAAACATGCAAAAGGGAAGTAAAAAGGGCATACAAAATAGATCATTTACACTCGTCAGCAATACTAACTTAAAATCTGCTCGGCAATAAAACCAAGGTTTAACGTTACTATTTGCTGTCATCTTTAGCACGAAATCCAAACATCCCTTGCCAAGCCTATCAATCATCTTGACACGTGTATTTGCCAGTCTACCTGAATCTTTGCTTCAATTATCTTTATCATTTTCTTAATTAAATCTGAAATCAATTGCCATCTTATTTGTATTAATTCACAAGTATTTATCGTGGCTTTTAATTCCTGGACAATCCCTGTGGATATGATACTTTCTTACTACTATATTACTTGTTGATTGTAACACCCCTAAAACCGGGCTAGGAGTTTTGCGAGGCAAACACATGCTTGAAGAATATTATCTTTGGCTTAATAAAAAAGCAATTTGAGCCAATTGAATAAGTTAGTCAATGAAATTGAAGGTAAAAGAGCTAATTGAGCTAAAGATCAATTATCTAATGAGTAAAGTTGATTATATTTCAAGGATTATGAAGGAGAATATTTGAGCATTAAGAGGTTAATTTAGTATATGACTTGAATTATTAAGGATTGAATTGTAAGAAGTAATAATGTAGTTGTGAATAAATTGTGAAAGACGTGAAACTAGTATTGAAGGACCAAAATGAAAGAAGTTCAAAGTTGAGAGCAAGGGAGCAAATTGGAACCATGGTAAAATAATAATGTTGCATGTGTATTCAAACCTCTAAGTGTTGGTGGAACAAATGTGGCAAATCCTTGAGAAGTGTCCGGCCAAGTGGTGGGGAAGGAGAGTCATTTTACTCTCGTGCCATTGTCTTCCTCCTTTGGGGTCACTTGACCTACTACTCCATTGAAGAATGAGAGGAATTTTTGAGATGGATTCATGTAAAGCATAAAGATTTCGGTGGGAAATAAAGAAAAAAAAGGGTCTATGATTCAAGTCATTTCAACAATGAATGGTAAGTTGTTTCTTGAGTAATAGGATAAGCTTAAATTCATAGTTTTGATTTGGAAATTTATGCGTTGTTTTTGAATGAAATGCAAGAGAAAAGGAAGCTAAAAATTGGAACTGAATCTGAAGTCTTTTAGCTGGAAATGCTAGCGAGACTTACGCACAAGGTGAGCTGATTGTGAATGGAATGATGTTTCAATGATTTTCGTATTGGACTAATGTTGTTTAAAGTATGAAATATTGCTGTTGATTATGAGAAATAGTGTTAAATGATGCTGAAAATTTAAGTTTATGGAGGTTTTTGAATGGCTCCTACAATTATTCAAGTCACATGTTGTTTTGAAGTACTTAGAGTCATAGAAATGGAGGTCAAATGCAATCTGCCCAGAAAAGCTCTATTCTGGCAGTAAGTTTAGAAATTCATAGAAAATTTAATATGTTGAGTTTGAGGATGAATTTTATATGTATAGAACCTTGTGTGAGTCTAGCTTAATCTCCAACAAACGGTGATTGATTTTGAGCTCCAAATCAAATGTTATGAATTTTTAAGTGAAGGTAGTGCAGAAAATCTAGAAATAGATTCTGCTCTGGACAGATTCTATCTAGAGACTTTCAAGAATTCTCATAATTTGTGTAGGTATTGTTAAATTATGAGGCTGATACCATTAAAACCATGGTTGAATCTAGTTTATAAAGGTGTAAGGAACTTTAAATTTCAAGGTATATTCTACTCTGAAAAGATAGTTCTTTGATGATAGCTCAAGTTGCCAAAAGTTGGAAACAGGGATTTAGCTTGGAAAAAGGAATTAAGGAATGACTAATATATATGTATGGTTAATGCTTGAATGATAATATTGGTTATGCATATTAAGTTAATGTGCGTTAAAAGGTATGCATATTAATGGATGTACTTGTGGTTATTTAAATTAAAGATTGCCAGAGGAAGCAAGGTTCAATAAGGGACAGTTCAAAATCAAAGGACTTGGATGAATCAAGAATCGAATAGAGAAAGCTCGAATGTATTTAGTGGATTGGGATATCCCGTAACTTCGGGATAGAAGGTGAGTGTAACTATACCCTTGTGTGATAATGATTTGAAATGAGATGGTAATAGACATTTAATGTACTAATAACTCGCATGAAGTAAGTCTTAAAGGAACATAATAATTATACCGCTTAGTAAGTTTGGTCAAATGGTACACTAATGGTGGATCAGGTAACCCCAAGGTAAGCTAGTTGTATGAATCTTTGATTGCTGATATGGTAAAGTATGCTATGGTTTCTTGTTATGTGATTGTTGGTACTTCTTTGTGCGAATGTATAGTGTAAACTAGTTAAAGGAATGCTATGCAAGGTGTAATGATTCTAATTGATGCAAATGATATGCTTAAATGATAAATAAAAAGTACTATGCCTAAGGATTTACTTCTATGTTGTTAATAATGCCCTGTTATAATGAAAAGCATGATTAAATGAAATGGTATGATAGCATACTTAGTTATGCTCTGAAATGAGATGAAAAGACGATATGGAATGAATGAAAGTGAGCTAAAGCTCATATGGTAATGACAAGCAATGCTTGCAAATGTTTATGAATTGAAATGAAAATATATATAAAACCCCTTGGATATGACTCAACCTAGGACACAATTGGCATGCCATAGGATCCATTGAGCTGTTGTGTAGGAGGGACTACGGTCCAGGACAATTAAGGTCCTTATTTGTCGATAGTAAGAGGTATGTGCTATGATCGATCATTGGTGACAGTAGGAGGGTTGACCATATTGTTAAAAGTCTAGTGGCAACAGTTTGGGTGGGGATTCGAGTGTCCGTATGTTGTCTAAGCCCAAGGAAATTAATTGAAATAATAATGATAAGATTATAAAGAACTTATAAGTGAATATAAATGGTGCTTATCTATGAAAATGAATATGTTTCCACATTGTATGCTAATGGCATTGAGGTAAATAAGACAATGAAATGAATGATAATGCTTATGACCTTGAAAGAAATACAATTGATTGTTTTTGAGTGATTCTTAAAATGTATATGCAAGGTTGTTACAATATGCTTAATAAGGAAGCAAGATATGATATTGATTGTTATGCTTGGGATAATCATGTGTTGTTTTAGAACTTTTGGTATAATCTTGGACCATTTTTTTATTATGCTTGAAGCTTGAATATAGTTACATTGTTTGCTAGTAACCAAATGTGGACCGTTGCAATCTAAAAATGAAACTGTTTTAGGACTACTTTGGTAAATTAAGAAGGGCTGATTGGGAACTTGAAATGGATAGTTTAGTAAACTAATTTGGAATATTTTATATATAAAATAATTTTTTTGTATTGTTTTGACAAATGGAGATATGGAAAGTTTTGTAAACTAATTAGGGGTTGTTTTGCAAGATTAAAAAAGACTGTTTTATGATCACAATTGACTATTTTTGTAAACTTGAAACATGGGCTATTTTGTAAACTAATTAGGGGCTGTTTTGTAAGATTAAAGAGGATTGTTTTGTGATTTAATGGACTATTTTTGTAAACTTAAAACAAGGGTTGTTTTGCAAGTTAATTAGGGGCTGTCTTGTGATCAAAATGTACTATTTTGTAAATTCAAAATATGGACAGTTTTATATGTTAAAATGGAATGTTTTACAAGTTAAAAATAAGGACTATTTTGCAAGTTAAATATGGACTGTTTTGTAGACTAAGTGGACTATTTTACAAGTTAAAAATGTGGACTGTTTTGCAAGTCAAATGAGGACTGTTTTGCAAGTTAAATATTGATTGTTTTGTAGATTAAAGTGGACTGTTTTACAAGTTAAAAATGTAGACTGTTATGTGAAGTATGGAAGACATAAATTAAGCTCAAGATATATAGTTTTTGGTGAACCAAATATGAAATGACTCAAAGAATGAGTAAGTAGAGAGAATAGAGTAAACTTTGACTAAATGAAAGGAATCAATCAAAACCAAATCATAAGGACTTTGTAAAAGTAAATATATCTTCTTGTATCTTTGTATGTTTGGACTGGTTTATCTAGCTCACTAAGTTCTTATGAACTTACTTGTATTTGATTATTTGTTCTTTCAGGTAGCTATCACTGAGATAGCGAGGATCGTGCCAACTCCCAACAGTAAGTCACACAAGGCCTAAGCTTAGAGAATGTTTATAGTTTTAGTTACTTTAAATTCCTAGGGTGGAAAAACATGATTAAGGTTTATGTTAACTAAGTGGTTAGTTTAACATATAATTGCATTCAAGTGATGATTATAGTACCATATGAAGAAGGTACAAGGTTTGTAAAATTAATAGGCATGGGTGTGATATGGTTACTTGCTATGATACGTGATTGTATGCTTGAGATTGAGCAGGTGTGATATAAGATGTTTTGCTGTGCTTTGTGATGATGTGCATGACTAGGCTAAGCTATGATTCTACCGTTAATCTATGTTGTTCTTTAGGAATCCTAAAATTATAAGATGATAGTCTTTAAAAACCTTGGTCATATGTTTATAAACTTGTATCCTAGGAGGCAATAAAGGCTAGAATGAATGAACTATATGAAACAAGAGTAGATTGTTTTGTTATTGCTTATATCATAGATAAGAAAATATGTGCATTATTGAATACCAAGGCTTAATAGTTTAGGGAAGTAAGTTGAGATGAATGAATGTTTATGATTAATTACTGCAAGTGGAAAAATTGTATGTGATATCATAATCAATACAATGTATGTTAATGCTATGTTCTAAATGGATGAATGGATAAGTAAGGTTATTGTTAATGCAAGTGTATAAATGTATATGATCATGTGATTGTGTTATGAATGTTATAGTTATGTCGTGGATAGTTGAGTAATGATATTTACCATGTGAAAACTAACCTAGTAAGTAAGACTAGGCTTTGGAAATGTGAAATCCTTATAATGTTATGTAAGAAGGAATTGAGATAAGGAATGAAATTTACCCCATAATGTCTTAAAAGAAAATGAGATCATGTTGAATGTCTTTGTAACACCCCCTACTCGGGCTAGGAGGTAAACCAGTTTAGGGAGTATTACCGAACAAACATTCAAACATCCATAAGATAACTTAACACTACACAACTAAACATGCCTTCAGAAATCAAGGTAATTTAAAACTTTTTATTCTTATTCATAATTCATGTTTCAAAGTTCATTACATATACAAACAAATATGCACACATTATGCATTTCACTTTAACTATTAGCTCATAACACACACCATATTAATACTTCAGTACACAAAGCTTACCTTATTACTTCTACAATCTCATAAGATTTATCCTTAATCATAAACTTCATTCTTCGTAAACAAATTATCAACTTTGTATACTTTTGTCCATTTAAGAATATAGATCATTGCTTAAGGTGATCCAGGATAACAGTAAACCATTATTTGAAGGTCTTTAAGTCTAAATATTCTTATTATTTAACTTCAAATCTTATTATCAAGATTGCTAAGACATTTAACATTATCTCATTTTCTTTTAAGACATTATGGGGTAACTTTCATTCCTTATCTCAGTTCCTTCTTACAAAACATTATAAGTACTTATGTTTTAAACTTTCTTATAAGAGCCCTAAAGTTCCTTATTAAAGACTTAGTACTCACCGACATATAAAGATTTCACATTTCCAACGCCTAGTCTTACTTACTAGGTTAGTTTTCACATGGTAAATATCATTCCTCAACTATCCAAGGAATAACTATAACATTCATAACACAATCACATGATCATATACATTTATAAACTTGCATTAATAATAACCTTACTTATCCATTCATCCATTTAGAACATAGCATTAACATACATTGTATTGATTATGATATCACATACAATTTTCCACTTGCAATAATTTAGTCATAAACATTCATTCATCTCAACTTAGTTTCCTAGATTATTAAGCCTTGGTGTCCAATAATGCACATATTTTCTTATCTATGATATAAGAAATAACAAAACAATCTAACTCCTATTTCACATAGTTTATCATTCTAGCCTTTATGGCCTCCTGGGATTCAAGTTCATAAACATATGACCAAGGTATTTAAAGACTATCATCTTATAACTTTAGGATTCCTAAAGAACAAACATATATTAATGGTAGAATCATAGTTTAGCCTAGTCAAGCACATCATTGCATTGCATAACAAAACATATTATATCACATCTGCTCAATCTCAAGCATACAAGCACTTATCATAGCAAGTAACCATATCACACACATGTCTATTAATTTTACAAACCTTGCACCTTCTTCGTAAGGTAATCATCACTTTGAATGCAATTATATGTTAACTAACCACTTAGTTAACATAAACCGTAATCATGTTTTGCCACCCTAGGAATTTAAAGTAACTATAACTATAAACATACTCTAAGCTTAGGCATTGTGTGACTTGCTGTCGGGAGTTGACACGATCCTTGCTAATAGAGTGATAGCTACCTGAAAGATCAAATAATGAAATACAAGTAAGTTTAGAAGAACTTAGTGAGGTAACTAAACTAGTCCAAACATACAAAGATACAAGAAGATATATTTACTTTTACAAAGTCCTTATGATTTAGTTTTTATCGATTCCTTTCATTTAGTCGAAGTGTACTCCATTCTCTCCACTTACTCTTTTTTTGAGCCACTTCATATTTGATTCACCAAGAACCATATATCTTAACCTTTCAATTTATGTCTTCCATGCTGCACATAATAGTCTACATTTTTAACTTGCAAAATAGTCCATTTTAATCTACAAAATAGTCCACATTTTAACTTACAAAACAGTTCACATTTGACTTGCAAAACAATCCACATTTTTAACTTGTAAAACTGTCCATTTCAATCTACAAAATAGTCCATATTTAATTTGCAAAATAGTTCATATTTTAACTTGTAAAACAGTCCACATTTTTAACTTGTAAAACAGTCCACTTATTCTACAAAACAGTCCATATTTAACTTGCAAAACAGTCCACATTTGTCTATTTTAATCTACAAAACAGTCCACATTTGACTTGCAAAACAGTCCACATTTTTTCACTTGTAAAATAGTCCATTTTAATCTACAAAACAATCCATATTTAACTTGCAAAACAGTCCACATTTTAGCTTGTAAAACAGTCCATATTTTTAGCCTGTAAAATAGTTCACTTAGTCTACAAAACAGTCCACATTTTAACTTGCAAAAGTCTACTAGGCTATACCACCATTTTATTTAATTCATTAACAAATTACCTAACATTGATATCTTATTTTCTTTACATACACAATTAACATGTCAAAGATCATACAACAAGCAATTTCATTAATTTCACTAGCCTAATTTGTTCCATACTCATAAGCATATAAGTGTCTTTCATATATATACTTTAAAGACCAAGCATAACAATCAATATCATATCTTGTTTCCTTATTAAGCACATCGTAACAATCTTTCATATACATTTTAAGAATCACTCAAAGAAATCAATTATATTTCTTTCAAGTTCGTAAGTATTATCATTCATTTCATTGTCTTATTTACCTCAATGTCATTAATATACAATGTGGAAATATATTCATTTTCATAGATAAGCATCATTTATATTCACTTATAAGTTCTTTATAATCTTATCATTATTATTTCAATTAATTTCCATGGACTTAGACAACATACGGACACTCGAATCCCCACCCAAACTGTCACCACTAAACTTTTAACAATATGGTCAACCCTCCTACTGTCGCCAATGACCGACCACAACACATACCTCCTACTGTCACCAAATAAGGACCTTAATTGTCCTAGACCATAGTCCCTCCTACACAAGAGCTCAATAGACCCTATGGCATGCTAATTGTGTCCTAAGTTGACTCTAATCCAAGGGTTTATATATAATTTCATATATTTTCATTTCAATTCATAAACATTTGCATGTATTGCTAGTCATTACCATTTGAGCTTTAGTTGTAACACCCTTAACGTATACTCGTAGACCGAATATACATTAAAGATGCTCCGAAATCTTTTAAAGAAATCTTGACTTACATTTTTTAAAACATTTTTAGCAATTATTAAAACAACAGTACAATTCAGGGTGAAACTAGGTTAGTTGCCTAGGCTTTTTCTTGATTTTAAAATCGTTGTGCAATAATCGATAAATAAAATTTGAAACTGATTAAACATGTTCTACTAACAAATAAATAATTGCATGCCCTATACAGATCATCATAAACTAGAATGACTTACTGATGTTTTGTAGATTGTACCGCGACCGGCATGCTCGACTTCTCTTCAATTATTCCAACTTAACCTACGTGTGGAATAAACACACGCTACGTACGAACTTAGTAAGGCAATTAAACTTATTTATTTAAACATGAAATGATATAATACAATATGTCATATAAAAGTGCATTTCATATTTCTCTATAACATGGCAAGTATATCACAATGTACATATGTCATGTATCATAACTATCATATAAATCATGTTATTACTGCATAATATATTCTCTATTATGGACATGCTTTCATTATGCAATCGTTTTCATATAATGTGCTCTATCATGGTCATGTTTTCATTAGGCCATCATTATCAAGTAAATCATATACATGGCATAGTTCACATACATGGCATATTTCATAAACATGGCATAATTCACATGCATGACATGATATATATATATGACATAATTCACATACATGACATACTTCATATACATGACATACTTCATATACATGACATAATTCATAGGTATATGGCATGAATTATATACATGACAGAATACATATACGTGTCATAATTCATATACGTAACATAATTTGTATACATGTCATGATTCATATACGTGACATGATTCGTATACATAACTTGATTCATTTACATGACATGATTCTTTTACTTGACATGATTCATATACGTGATTTAATTCATATACATGGCATGTTCCGTATTCATGGCATGGTTCATATACATGACATATTTCATATACATGGCATGGTTCATATTCTTGACATGATTCATATACGTAACATGATTCTTTTACCATTGCCCAAAGTACGCTATATGAAATCGAGGTACACGAGTCATCTTGAAATGACACCGTAGTGTCTAACGTGAACGTGAAGATGAGTACGTACTCGGGGACGCTCTTTGCTCCCCATAAACATAAAGCACCTCAAAAGTGCACTTGAGCACAATGGGCGTAGATCCCCAGGGTGCGGTACCTCGACAATGCACTCGGGCACAGTGGGCGTAGATCCCAGGGTACGTGTGACACAATCATTTTGTCATAATTTCTGTTTAATAACATGAACATAAGGGTGCAGCTGCTAAAGACTCTATGGCATGCCAACTATACCGTGGACTCTCATACATAATACTTGGGCATTTCTTTCATTACTAATCAATTATCATTAATCATATAGATAGGAAATTCATATTCATATTTCATCGTAATTGTTCATAGTAATCATAAATCATCATAATTAATCATATAAATATACATTTTATGTTTCATGCTTCATCATAAATGTTCATGGTAAACATAGATCATCATATAAATAAACATTTCATATCTCATATTTCAACATAATTGATCATGGCAAACATGAATTAACATATTTATAGATAATGCAATGTCATTTTAATCTTATTATTATCCATATTTCATGTATGCATAATGCATCACCATTTATGCGAACAATCATTCGTACCTGGTATTCCATCAATCTTGCCATGTCGAGCAATGTATCATATCACGTATTATAGAGAAATGCAATGCCAATTTAAACATAATGCAAGCATATAGAAATGCACTCACCTAGGCCATTTATTAACTTGCCTCACTAAGCTATGTTTGACCTTTTCCTTTATAGAACCTCAAACCTTCTTTTGATTTGAATCCAACTTCATTTATCCATGAATATAAATAAACATTTGTTAGATTCACTTCTAACAATATTTCAATTAAGCTATTTAATCAGTCAACATAAAAATTTTCCAAAAATTTCGTTCCTTCCTTATAGTGTTCACAAAATCATTTTTGGTCCCTAATGACCATTTTGAACTTCAAATAATTCTTCTGAACTTGATACCAACATTAGATACAAAATATCTCAATTTTCATTTTTGGGCAGCTTTGTACAACCTTCAAAGAATTTTTTCTATAAAATAATCTAAAACTCCGAATTCAATTCCGTTTGTTCTAAAAGAAACTAGATTCAATAATATTTTCACCCATATAAATTAATATCCCAAATTCAACTTGTACGATTTATGGCGAATTTTCAAAGTCAATTTCCAGTGTTGATTTCGGAACAGACTGTCAAATTGTTTTCTGACCTTTCACCACTTAAAAATTCATATCTTTTTACTCGAAACTCGAAATCAATTTTCGTTTGTTGGAGGAGAAACTAGACGAACAAATATTTACATCAGTATAAAATTCACCATCTAACCATTTTTGTAGAATTTATGGTGAATTTTCAAACTTACTGCCAAATCCAGTTTTCCTACACAACTTCCATAAATAACTTCAAACTTTATACTAATTTCTCCTTACTTTGCTATTTGTCAATTTGGTACCCTTACTTGATTCAAACCACTAATGTATCACTTTATTCATCAAATAATTATTCAAAAATAATTCCCTCAAATTTTTTGTTCTTTCCAAAATAGTCACTAAAAATGCAAAGATAAGGATTCAAGCTTCTTAACTTTGCAAATTAGTCCTCAAATCAACATTACTACTTGAATTATATTATTTCTACTAAAATCAGATTTAGTCCTTCTCTAAAACCTCATTTCCGAATCATTCACTTAACTTTGACAATTTGTCAAAATGGTCACTTTCTCGATTTAACATCGATTTTGCATTCTAACTTCAATTTCATGTCTCTAACATCATTAATAACATAAATTCACATCAATTTCATGAAATTCAGATCTGGTCCATCAACTTTAAAACTTGTTGAAATGGTCCTTAAACTTTTAACTTAGGGTTTTGCATCCAATCATCAATTAAAACTTACTAAATCATTAATTCAACAGTACAAACCCTAAATTAGACTTAAATCCATAAACCCTAATCTTCTCCACAATAACCTAAATGTGTAGGTTTTAAATCCTAACTCAATATCATGATTTTAACATCATACAAACTTGATTTCAAGTTAAATTCAATCAGAATCATAAAATCTCAAAACCCCTAATTTAGTCCATAAACCCTAATTTCTTCTCATACAAAATTCTCATCAATCAAGCATGGTTTCCACAAATTATTTACACCAAAAGATAGAGCTTGATGAGTAGAACAACTTTGTAGTTCGAAAGATTACCTGAAAATCGAGTTTCGGGGCTTGAATCGAACTTGGAAATTTTTTCACCATTTTTATTTTTTTCTCCACCTCATATTTTGAAATTTTAAGATGAAGAATGGTCTTCATCTTTTTATTTTCATCCAATTTGGCCACTTGTCTTGTATAAATGAATTTTAAATTCATTTAAATAGTAAAATTACTAAAATGCCCTTTTCATCCAATGGCCAAGATTTAATCTCATAAAAACTCAATGGCCAAGATCAAATCAATGTTTAATTGGCATTTCAAAATTTCCCTTAAAGTTTCAACATATTTCAAAAATGCCATCCATGGCAAATGTTCAATTTGCCCTCCAACTAGTCTTTATTTACAACAAGTCTTGAAAATTGCCATTCCATTAAAATTAAACCAAATTGGTTCCAATCCAACCGGCCATGTCCCAAAATATCTTATATTTTTATTTATGGAATTTATTCAATCCAAAAATTTGAATTTCACTCAATACGATTTCCAAAATTTCTTCCTACGAACTTTAAAGCTTTTTAACCATTAATATAAGCTTCGTATGAAAAATCCGGGTAACACGAAAGTGTCACTCTTGGGGGTGAACTATTCATTTACGAAGTTAACTTACATAACTTTTGGAAATTACACTTTGGTCTCTAAACTTTTCCAAAGTTTATACTTTGGCCACAAAACTTTTAAAATTTTCATTTTGGTAGGATTTTATATAGATAGCCAATTTATCTTAAAATTGGTCTTAAGATTCTTAGATTTCTGGTTTGTTTACAGCTTTTCTAACAAACAGTTCTTAGAATTTCTTATAATTCTTGTGCTATACTTCAAATAAGATTTATAGCTGTCATGCTAAAATTCTCCATTTAAAATCATTTCCTTGACATATTGGCTTAACCCACTGATCCTACACTATTCCTTATAAACAATGTGAGTACCTTGTCGAAGTTAAGAAATCAGTGAAATAATTTCCTTATGAACTAATCACCAAATCCAATCTCTAACACCTTTCTAGGAAGTTTTCCAAATAACTCCCTCTACAATAACATTACTTCTTATATCCTTTCATTATTAATACATCTCAAATCTTTTATAAGAGTTTTATCATCCTTCATTTTCAAATAAATAATCATACTTCTCTTTTGCTCTGACATTTAAGGCCCCCAACAACTTAAACATTTAAACAACCAATGCTTTATTATATATACAGATATTGGAGATTAAAACCTCTTAAGTACTTTTTCTTCTGATATCTAAAACAAGATTTCATGTTTCTATACTTAAGCTTCCTATTGCACCAGTAGCTCAATCCAGGTAGAAATCGGAAAAAGTTCATACTTCATTTCATTATTACCGCTACGAATATCTTTATAACCCTTATAATCTGAGACTCTTGTTCTTATCTAGAAACATTTCTAAGGAAATTTCAATTAGTCGGAACAATCCTCAACTAAACACACTTCCTTTGACTTCATTAAGGAACTAATTCCTTTTTAAAATTTAAACGTTTCTTCTTATAATCATTTCTACCTTGTGCATAGATAACCAATTTATCTCAATTACACTTCAGATTCCCGAGATGATACCTTCATAATACATTCTAGTATTTGACCACTTAGATCATTAGAAAACCCCTTTTCCAGCATTCCACATTATTTTAATGCTTGCCATACTCATCATCTTATTTTACTGATTGTCTTTATCAAAACCTTTTTGAAAAGATATCTTAACTTATCCATTACACTTCAGTCCTATCTTTATAAGGCCCTAATGTCAACTATTTAGGTAGAATTAACCTCTTAGTTGACTTCTCTAAATACTCTTTGGTTACAAGTTCAATATACTTTATCGATAATAGACTTCCAATCTTGTTCACTATATACTCGAAATATCACTTTCATCATACTTTTATTCCAGATTTCTTGTCTTCCTGGTCTTTTAAACCTTATAGCTGACATCTAGTAACACTGTTGTCTCCTTAAAGAAATAATCTTTCGTGTACAATTTACCTTTAGTTCGGTTCTATAAGTAAGAAATTCTTTTCTTACTTAAGTTGTATCTGACTAAAAGACTTTTCAAGTTTTCTAACGTTTGAAGAGTCTGCATTGTAATTCTTTCCATACATGCTTTGACTATCCTTGCAATATAGTTTAATACTTCTAGTACTCTGACTGATTCAGGCCTAGCATCTTCCTTTTGAACTTCAGTTATAGTCTCTTAACAGATCAATTCTTTCCTACCTTCTTTTTTTCTTTTATTAATCTTCTCAATAGTATCATTACTTAACTCCCTTTTATGTACTGACAGTACATACATCTTATAATAAGATACTTCTGAATTATTTCCATCATAACTTTAATCTTTAACTTATCTTGAGTAAACTACCAGATTAAATCTGTAGCACTACTGACATTGTTATCTTCAAACATATATATTTCTAAAGTAAAGATACTTCTTCTTCTTACTCCTTCGTATCTGAGTATCTTATAATTACTGTATCATCTCTTTACTATGCAGATAACTTATTCTAAACAAAAACTAACTTACAGGCTTATTTTACTGTATCATATCCACTATGGCTCCTTTCTTAACCTCTAAGATTCATCAACTGACGAAATCTATTATCGTTTTACTTTCCTTATTCTAGTATCATTTCACCTTATACTAATGAGGAGAAACATCAAGTCATACAATCGGCACATCAATAATATGACATCCTAGGGGCATGTATTTACTGATAAAAATCATATCATACTCGGATTAGCATCCATAACCGGTTAAACCTTTGCTCTGATACCAACAAATGTAACACCATTAACGTATAATCGTAGACCGAATATACATTAAAGATGCTACGAAATATTTTAAAGAAATCTTGACTTACATTTTTTAAACATTTTTAGCAATTATTAAAACAACAGTACAATTCAGGGTGAAAACTAGGTTAGTTGCCTAGGTTTTTTCTTGATTTTAAAATCATTGTGCAATAAAAGTGATTAAACATGTTCTACTAACAAATAAATAATTACATGCCCACTAGAGATCATCATAAACTAGAATGACTTACTGATGTTTTGTAGATTGTAGCTCGATCGGCATGCTTGACTTCTCTTCAATTATTCCAACTTAACCTACTTGTGGAATAAACACACGCTAAGTACGAACTTAGTGAGGCAATTAAACTTATCTATTTAAGCATGAAATGATATAATACAATATGTCATATAAAAGTGCATTTCATATTTCTCTATAACATGGCAAGTATATCACAATATACATATGTCACGTATCATAACTATCATATAAACCATGTTATTACTACATAATATATTCTCTATCATGGATATGCTTTCATTATGCAATCATTTGCATATCATGTGCTCTATCATGGTCATATTTTCATTAGGCCATCATTATCAAGTAAATCATATACATGGCATAGTTCACATACATGGCATATTTCATGCACATGGCATAATTCACATGCATGACATGATATATATATATATATGACATAATTCACATACATGACATAATTCATAGGTATGTGGCATGAATTATATAAATGGCAGAATCCATATACGTGTCATAATTCATATACATAACTTGATTCATTTATATGACATGATTCTTTTACTTGACATGATTCATATACATGATTTAATTCATATACATGGCATGTTTTGTATTCATGGCATGGTTCATATACATGACAAATTTCATATACATGGCATGGTTTATATTCTTGACATGATTTATATACGTAACATGATTCTTATATCATTTCCCAAAGTATGCTATATGAGATCGAGGTACACGAGTCATCTTGAAATGACACCATAGTGTCTAACGTGAACGTGAAGATGAGTACATACTCGGGGATGCTCTTTGCTCCCCATAAACATAAAGCACCTCAACAGTACACTCAAGCACAGTGGGCATAGATCCCCAGGGTGCGGCACCTCGGTAGTGCACTCAGGCACAGTGGGCGTAGATCCCCAGGGTACGTGTGACACAATCATTTTGTCACAATTTATGTTTAACAACATGAACATAAAGGTGCAGCTGCTAAAGACTCTATGGCATGCCAACTATACCGTGGACTCTCATACATAATACTTGGGCATTTCTTTTATTACTAATCAATTATCATTAATCACATAGATAGGAAATTCATATTCATATTTCATCGTAATTGTTCATAGTAATCATAAATCATCATATAAATATACATTTTATGTTTCATGCTTCATCATAAATGTTAATGGTAAACATAGATCATCGTATAAATTAACATTTCATATCTCATATTTCAACATAATTGATCATGGAAAACATGAATTAACATATATATAGATAATGCAATGTCATTTTAATCTTATTATTATCCATATTTCATGTATGCATAATGCATCCTCATTTATGCAAACAATCATTCGTACCTGGTATTCCATCAATCTTGCCATGCCGAGCAATGTATCATATCGCGTATTATAGAGAAATGCAATGCCAATTTCAACATAATGCAAACATATAGAAATGCACTCACTTGAGCCATTTATTAACTTGCTTCACTAAGCTCTATTCGACCTTTTTCCTTTATAGAACCGCAAACCTTCTTTTGATTTGAATCCAACTTCATTTATCACATGAATATAAATAAACATTTGTTAGATTCACATCTAACAATATTTCAATTAAGCTATTTAATTAGTCAACATAAAATTTTTACATAAATTTCTTTCCTTCCTTATAGTGTTCACAAACTCATTTTGGTCCCTAATGACCATTTTGAACTTCAAATAATTCTTCTAAACTTGATACCAACATTAGATACAAAATATCTCAATTTTCATTTTCGGGCAGCTTTGTACAACCTTCAATGAATTATTTCTATAAAATATTCTAAAACTCCGAATTCAATTCCATTTGTTTTAAAACAAACTAGATTCAATAATATTTTCACCCATATAAATTAATAGCCTAAATTCAACTTGTACGATTTATGGCAAATTTTCAAAGTCAATTTCCAGTGCTGATTTCGGAACAGACTGTCATACTATTTTCTGACCTTTCATCACTTAAAAATTCATATCTTTTTACTCGGAACTCAAAATCAGTTTCCTTTTGTTGGAGGAGAAACTAGACGAACAAATATTTACATCGGTATAAAATTCACCATCTAATTATTTTTGTAGAATTTATGGTGAATTTTCAAACTTACTGCCAAATCCAGTTTTCCTGCACAACTTCCATAAATAACTTCAAATTTTATACTAATTTCTCCTTACTTTGTTATTTTTCAATTTGGTCCCCTTACTTGATTCATACCACTAATGTATCAATTTCTTCGTCAAATAATTATTCAAAAGTAATTCCCTCAAATTTTTCGTTCTTTCCGAAATAGTCACTAAAATGAAAGATAAGGATTCAAGCTTCTTAACTTTGCAAATTAGTCCTCAAATTAACATTACTACTTGAATTCTATTATTTCAACTAAAATCAGATTTATTCCTTCTGTAAAACCTCATTTCCAAATTATTCACTTAACTTTTACAATTTATCAAAATGGTCACTAACTCGATTTAATATCGGTTTTGCATTCTAACTTCAATTTCATGTCTCCAACATCATTAATAACATAAATTCACATCAATTTCAAGAAATTCAGACCTGTTCCCTCAACTTTAAAACTTGTTGAAATGGTCGTTAAACTTTTAACTTAGGGTTTTGCATCCAATCATCAATTAAAACTTACTAAATAATTAATTCAACATCATAAACCTTAAATTAGACTTAAATCCATAAACCATAATCTTCTCCACAATAACCTAAATGTGTAGGGTTTAAATCCCAACTCAATAACATGATTTTAACATCATACAAACTTGATTTCAATCAAAATCATAAAATCTCAAAACCCCCAATTTAGTCCATAAACCCTAATTTCTTCTCATACAAAATTCTCATCAATCAAGCATGGTTTCCAAAAATTATTTACACCAACAGATAGAGATTGATGTGTATAACAACTTTGTAGTTCGAAAGATTACCTAAAAATCGAGTTTCGGGGTTTGAATTGAACTTGGAAAATTTTCTCCATTTTTCTTTCTTTCTCCCCCTCATATTTCGAAATTTTAAGATGAATAATGGTCTCAATCTTTTTATTTTCATCCAATTTGGCCACTTGTCTTGCATAAATGAATTTTCAATTCATTTAAATAGTAAAATTACTAAAATGCCCTTTTTCATCCAATGGCCAAGATTTAATCTCATAAAAACTCAATGGCCAAGATCAAATCCATGTGTAATTGGCATTTCAAAATTGCCCTTAAAGTTTCAAAATATTTCAAAAATGCCATCTATGGCAAATGTCCAATTTGCCCTCCAACTAGTCTTTATTTACAACAAGTCTTAAAAATTGTCATTCCATTAAAATTGAACCAAATTGGTTCCAATCCAACCGGCCAGGTCCCAAAATATCTTATATTTTTATTTATGGCATTTATTCGATCCAAATATTCGAATTTCACTCAATACGATTTCCAAAATTTCTTCCTACGAACTTTAAAGATTTATAACCATTAATATAAGCTTCGTACGAAAAATTCGGGTAACACGAAAGTGTCAATCTTGGGGGTGAACTATTCATTTACGGGGTTAACTTACATAACTTTTGAAAATTACACTTTGGTCCTTAAACTTTTCCAAAGTTTATACTTTGGCCACAAAACTTTTAAAATTTTCATTTTGGTCACTGAGCTTCAATTCCTATTTCAATTTTCCTCAGATTTTTACCAATCTTTGAAAGTACCCAATTCAGCTCACTATCTATCACATGATACTTTTAAACCTTAAAAATTTCCTTTCATAAAGACTTAGACTGAGTTTTCTTAACTTAGTCTATTATTCCGATAATTTTTGAAAATCTTCATAGCATAAGGTTTCTCATAGAAATCCTTTATTTGAAATCCATACAAATATTTTCTACTTTTACTGAGTCCAAAATATCGATCAAAAACACTTTTATGGGACCTTCCCAAAGGTCACCCATCTTTGTATTTCCCTGGCCTGACCCATCTTTCTATTTCCCTGGCCTGAGCACGCTTAACAATTTCATTCGATCCAAATTCAGTACCTTTTTCTGCATCTTAATTCTTAAAATCGATATCAAGGTACCTTTTCGATCCAAATCACTCTTATACTGAATAAAATTACTTTTTGGGGAAATTTACACTTTAGTTCTCAAACTTTTTCAAAGTTTATACTTTTAACCCCAAAACTTTCAAAAATTACATTTTGGTCACTGGCCAAAATTTGGGGTATTACATTAGCTCCCTTTCATTCATTCCCATATCATCTTTTCATTTCATTTCAAAGCATAACTAAGTATGCTATCATACCATTTCATTTAATCATGCTTTTCATTATAACAGAGCATTATTAATAACATAGAAGTCATCCTTAGGCATAGTACTTTTATATATCATTTAAGCATATCATTTGCATCAATTAGAATTATTACACCTTTCATAGCATTCGTTTAACTAGTTTACACTATACATTCACATAGAGAAGTACCAGCAATCACATAACAAGAAACCATAACATACTTTACCATATCATCAATCAAAGATTCATACAACTAGTTTACCTTTGACCAAGCTTACTAAGTGGTATAAATATTAATTTGCTTTAAGACTTACTTCATGCAAGCTATTAGTACGTTAAATGTCTGTTACCATCCCATTTCAAATCATTAGCTAAGTGCTCAATGCTACCAAATAACATTTATCTTGGCTCAATCCTTTTAATAAGTTCTCAAATACTTTTCATATCTTTTCTTACATTTAGCCATACTTCTTACATACATCGATTGTTTAACTCTTTTCATCATATTTCATTATTTATCTATCATAGGTTTTAAATTGAAATTGTATTTCGGTCTTAAGCAATCACTATCACACAAAGGTATAGTTACATTCACCTTATATCTCGAAGTTACAAGATATCCCAATCCACTAATTACATTCAAGCTTCCTCTACTCAATACTTGATTCACCCAATTCCTTTGATTTTGAACTGTCCCTTGTTGAACCTTGCTTCCTCTAGTAATCTTTAATTTAAATAATCAAAAGTACATCAATTACTATACATACCTTTTAACACACATTAATTAATATGCATAACCAATATTATCATTCAAACATTAACCATTCATATACTAGTCATTCCTTAATTCCACTTTTGGAAACTTGAGCTATCATCAAAGAATTGTCTTTTCAGAACAGAGTATACCCTAAAATTTAAAGTTTTTTACACCTTTATAAACTAATTCAACCATGGTTTTAATGGTATAAGCCTCATAATTTAACAAGACCTATATAAATTATGAGAATTCTTGAAAGTCTCTAGACAGAATCTGTCCAGAGTAGAATCTGTTTCCAGATTTCTGCACTACCTTCATTTAAAAATTCATAAACTTTTGATTTAGAGCTCGAAATCAATCACCGTTTGTTGGAGATTAAACTAGACTCACACATGGTTCAATAAATATAAAATTCATCCTATAACTCAACATATTCAGTTTTCTATGAATTTGTAACCCCCTCGACCCGGCCTAATCTCAAGACCGAACTGAACGAGCTACATTAAGTTTACCGAAGTAAACCGTGAAGAAAACTCTGAAAATGTGACCATTTTTTTCTTTTATCTTATCAAGATGCTGGTCATTACCCTACATGTACATACAAACAACGAGTGAAAACCCAACCCAATCGGGCATCAAATTGATATCCAATTGGTCACTTTATAATAATAGGGACCAAAACGTAAATCTACAAATATATAAGTGTT
Organism: Hibiscus mutabilis; assembly: GCA_019671005.1. Classification (NCBI taxonomy): domain Eukaryota; kingdom Viridiplantae; phylum Streptophyta; class Magnoliopsida; order Malvales; family Malvaceae; genus Hibiscus; species Hibiscus mutabilis. The sequence continues at coordinate 19,107,965 of CM033728.1, read as the reverse complement.
AACTTGTAATTTGCTTTACCAATCTTCAATTAGTCAGGTTACAAGCATACATGCCAAATTTCAACTTAAAGCGATCATCCGAACTCATCCAATTGCATACATAACACCCAGGGACCCAACTATAATTTCCATTACTTCGAAGGACCAATTTTGTAATTAAAGTTACGAATCCTCAATTGAACCAATTACTTGCATACTGGTGAAATTTCAAGTCAAAATGATCATTCAAACTCATTTAGTTGCATGTATATCACTCAGGGACTAAAACGAGAGAAAGCAGAAACCTTAATTAACTAACTTAACTGCCACCCGTATCGATACGTGGGCAAGTGTATCGATACTCCTGAGCCTTTACAAAATTTCAGATTCTAGTAGCTCAAAACCGTATTGATACACCTCCTCGAGTATCGATACACTATGCTTAAAACCGAAGACTCGTATCGATACGGTAGCCCGTGTATCGATATGCTTTGCCTGGAAACACTTACCAGTATCGATACGGGCACAAGCATATCGATACTCCCTGACCTGAATTGTCAAAATTTGCTATTTCAACATACATTTAAGGATTCTAAATATTCTAACATGCCTCTAACACTCAAGTAACATCATCATAGATCATTTACCATCAAACTACCATAGATCAATTATCAAAAGATGATCAACATGCTTCAAAGGTAACTAAAGGCATGCTTCCTAATACTCAAGCAACCCAAAACATAATCCACATGTAAAATCCAGCAAGCCAAGTTTATCACAAGTCCAAAGCAACAATATAAACTTGCTTGAACAGAGAAATAACCGCTCAAAACCTCCCAACAACATTTAAGCCACATTGCCTTTATTACTACTCAAAACTCAAACATACTTTGGTAATTCAAGTCTTGGGAATTCCTTCCTTGCTTGCTAGGCCACTTGCACACAATCAGTCTGCATTGATGATAAAAGAGAGCGTAAGCAATCATTGCTTAGTGAGGAACGCTCAAAATACAAACCATCATCCAATGCAATTAAAAACCATTTCAAAACATGCACTTAGTCTTTACAAATCAGCATATTAAACCATATGCAACATGTGTCATGGATTCCACAGCATAATCTCATATGCAATTCCCTCTACTTAAGCCTTTCCATGCATAACATCCCATATGCAAGGCTTAAGGAGTAAAACATGTGTAAACACTTTATTCCAAATCAAACCATCAACATGATACATTTAAAACATTATATTGGCTTGCAAGTGTCCATCTCAACAGCAACATTTCCATAAAACCATCATTAACATCGGTAACATCGGATACACAGATTTCCCAAGAGATCTCGCAATCGCTTGCAGCTCAATGGCATGGAGTCGTGCAACACATACACCACATCTACACTACCAAGGCTAATCCTCCAACTTGGAGTAAACACATTCGACGCATCAACCTCTATAGCTCTTGGCTGGAGTAAATGCCATCTAAATGTCACCTCAACAACTTTGGGGTTCACATGGTCAGAGTAAGTACCTCTCGTACCACCTCTACAACCACGGGCGACTTATTATAGTGCACTTTAAACCCTATGACCGGCCAATTATATCTGATAACATTTCCATTTCATCACTTGCCAATATAATTCACTTTTATAAACATACCTCACTGTGTTCTTATGCATTAATCAAATCACTTTAACATGCACTAAACCATGCATTAACCATGATCATAATATTCTTTAAAATCATGCATTACTTTCCAAACTCATTTATCATCATTTCATATCAATTTCCAGCATTAAACCATGCCCATTCCATGCATAAAACAGGAGGTAAACATTCACTTAACCAGTGCATTTCACAAATCATTTGCCAACCAAAATCGAGAGAGAAAACCACCTTACTTACTTCCGAGTCTTAGAACAGCATATCGAGCTTAGTCTAGACTCCCATTAAACCTTTGAAAAGCTATTCTTAGCCATTTTACTCACCGACAAAGCAACGCCTTTCTTGTCGATGTCAAATCAAGCCTTCGGCAACTCCTCAACACCAAGATTCGCTTCTGAACTACTTTCCCCTCTTTCAAACACATCATAACAGAGAATCCAATGCATTACAATGCATCCAAACTCACAACAATACAACAATTAACAACACCCAACTATAATTCTCCACAACACTCTATCTTAACAACCGAAAACCTCATCGATTCACCAAAAACCTCAACCCAGCCCACAACTACGAATCTCAACCTTCAAATAACATCAATTAACATCAAAGCAACAACCTTATATACCTCCAGCAACCAAAAATTAACCTCAACACCTCAAAATCTCTTAGCTACCAAACTAACAAACTAGAGATTCAATAGATTCCGGGATTCTATCATCAAAACTCACTTCATTATCATATTAAACATCAAAATCAAGGTATAAACCAATCCTTAACTCAGCAAAAAATAGATCATTACGAATTTCTTCAATTTTTTATCATAAACCACCAATTAAACCATAAATCCGAATTTAATTTATCAAAACCCAATGAAAATCATATAAAATGGATCAAGAACTTAGGAATTTCAATAAAGAACCTTTCATTAGAGGAGAAGAATGAATCCCTTACCTCCAATGCTAATTTCTCCCCTTAATTGCTTTATAAACCAAGAAAATCAAGGTAGAAATAATAAGTATTTGATGTAAAAGCTTTAGAAATCAATTGGAAATCAAAAACTCTTTGAAATCATAATTTTACCTGAAGAAATTGAAGCTGGAAATATGTTTGGCTAGAGAGAATTTGAGAGAAAGGAGTTACAAAGTTAGTTATGTGAAATTCTTTTTAAAAGCCTTAATTGTGTTTAATTAGTTCTCTCCCCTATTTATACCTCCTAAAACCTTAATTAAAAATAATTAATTAATGGGAGAAATCTGATGAAACCCTTTTTGGATTAATAGCTCCTTAAAGATTCAAAGTTTTGACCCATTTCAAAATTGTCACTAAAAACAGTTTTGCAAACTTGTATTTTGGTCACTAACCCAAAATGTCCCATTTTCAAATTTCATTTTTCCAAAATTGTTTTTTACCAAAATCATTTATATATTTAATAATGATTTTAGACTATTTTTCCATATTTTTATCTTTAATAAAAAATATTTAATCCAATTTAAATCCTGAATCTGACTCGAATCTCTAATCCCGGTCCACCGAACCGACTAAACTGTTCCCCAAAACTCCTAAGCCCAAAATTGGGGCGTTACAGAATTTCTAAGCTTACTGCCAGAACATAGTCTTTTGGGCAGATTACATTTGACCTCTGTTTCAATGACTCTAAGTACTTCAAAACAACATGTGACTTGAATTAATTATTGGAGCCATTCAAATACCTCCCTAAACTTAAATTTCCAGCATCATTTAACATTATTTATCATAATCAACAGCAAAATTTCATACTTTAAACAACATTAGTCCAATATGAAAATCATTGAAACACCATTGCATTAACAATCAGCTCACCTTGTGCTTAGGTCTCCCTTGCATTTCCAGCTCCAAAACTTCAAATTCAGTTCCAATTTAAGCTTCCCTTGCTCTTGCATTTCATTCAAAAACAACATATAAATTTACAGCATGCATTCTTATTCAAAATCATGTTCTTTCTCTTCTTCATTGATAGTTTCAGCCAAGGGAGAGTAAATTCAAAGAGGAAGATGGTGGAATGAGCAAGTGGATCTCTTCTCCCTCACCACATGGCCAGCTAGCTCTCATGCATGGTCACTTGGATTCCACTTGTCCAAAGTGGTGGAATTACACATGCAAGAAGCAAGTTTCTTCCTTATTTCATGTTAGTCCTAAACGCTACTTACCCTACTTTACAATTTAGTCAATAGCTCATGTATTCTTTCTTATAATTCAATACTTAATGTTTTGATCAAAATATTAAATTAACCACTTAAAGATCCTATGTGCTCCTTCATAATCCTTGAAATATAATTACTTTACTTATTTGCTAATTGGTCTTTAGCTTAATTAACTCTTTCACCTTCAATTCCATTGACTTAGTCAATTTACTCAAATTGAGTCTTTAATAGTCCAAATGTAACTTCTCCAAACATGTATTTGCCTTGTAGAACTCTTAGCCCACTTTTAGGGGTGTTACAGTCTTAGCAATCTTGATAATAAGATTTGAAGTTAAATGATACGAACATTTAGACTTAAAGACCTTCAAATAATGGTTTATTGTTATCCTTAATAACCTTAAGTAATGATCTATATGTCTTAAATGGATAGAAGTATACAAAGTTGGTAATTATTTTAAGAAGAATGAAGTTTATGATTAAGGATAAATCTTATGAGATTGTAGAAGTAATATGGTAAGCTTTATGTACTGAAGAATTAATATGGTGTATGTTATGAACTAACAGTTAAAGCGAACTGCATAATGTGTGCATACTTGTTTGTATATGTAATGAAGTTTGAAACACGAACTACGAATAAGACTAAAAAGTTTTAAATTACCATAATTTTTGAAGGCATGTTTAGTTGTATAGTGTTAAGTTATCTCATGGATGTTTGCATGTTTGTTCGGTAACACTTCTTAAACCGGTTTAACTCCTAGACCGAGTAGGGGGTGTTACAATGATCGTGTATACTTACATGCAAAACAATATTTACATGGCATTATTTACTAGAATAATTACGCAAAATCATTAAAATTTTGCCAAGTAGTATATCGTTGACAAGTTTTTGGCGTTGTTTCCAGGGTTTGCAACATGATTAATTGTTATGATTTTTACTTGTTTTGTTTTATTTTTACTTATTATATTTTGTTTGGTGTATGACCAGAAGCCTCACTACGAAAGAAGATTTACAATACGACCTGAAAAATGAAAGAACCCTGTGCAGGTTAAGAAGAGAACGTCGGAAAATAGCTCGTAACAGGAAAGGTGAGTTAGAAGGTGCCCTAAAAAAGCCAAAAACCAAGAGTACCCAGATATACATGATGGGATACCGTTTGCTCCCGCCATTGCTGTAGAAATACCTGCAGAACGACCTATTAGAAAATACTTAGCACCAAGCATGGATAATTTGTTACCAGGACTAATTGGTCTAGAGGTAAATTTGGCTAATTTTGAGCTTAAAAGGGTAATGATTCAGATGATGGTAAATGTAGGTCAATTTGATGGATCACCTAATGAAGACCCAAGCTAGAATTTGAAGCAATTCATGGAGGTTTGCTAACTATTTCAACAACTTGGTGTGACTGAAGAGACAGTAAAAGTGAGGTTATTCCCATTTTCTTTGAGAGATAGAGCAAAATTGTAGCTGATCTCTTTGCCACCTAGTTCAGTTACATCATGGGCAAATTTATGCCAGAAGTTTCTTCTGAGATTCCAGCCACCTAAACTTAATGCCAAGCTACGAAGAGAAATCATTACCTTTAGGTAAGTTGATAATGAGACGTTGTATGATGCTTGGGAGCAATTCAAGGACTTGCTGAGAAGATGCCCCATGCATGGATTCCATACCTGGACCTAGATGAAGACCTTTTATAACTGGACCTAGATGGAGACCTTTTATAACAGACTCAATGCTCATGCCAGGACAGTTGTTGATGCTTCGACAAATGGTTTGCTGCTAGATAAGAATTACACTGAGGCCTATGACATTCTTTCAAGGATTGCAACCAATGACCTTCAATACCCTACCACTAGATTGGGAACCAGAACGAAAGTAGATAGAAAGTAGAGCTTGATACACTATCGTTGATCAATGCCCAAATTGCCAACCTTACTAATATAGTGAAAATAATGCAAAAGCCAGCTGAAGTCTGAGAAGTGAAGGCATTAGAGCCATTTTATACTATTTAAGGAGAAGATCATAACATGGAGGAATACCCAGCAAACCTAGAATCAGGGTATTTTGTTGGCAATTATAATCGCAATATCAACCCAAACTCTAATACTTATAATGCAAGGTGAAAGCAACATCCAAACCTTTCATAGGCAAATCAGGGAGGTAATCAATTTAATGCCCAGTGACAAAACACCAATTCACTACCAGGATTCAACTAGAATGTGATAGCACAGAGAGCACAATATAATTTCCATCCATGGAAGGGATCTACCAATAGGAACACCCTAATGGAGTATATGGAGCGTAATGATACGACTGTCTAGAGTTTTGCAGCATCAATGAGAAACTTGTAGGTCTAGATAGGACAAATTGCCAGGGCACTCAATACCAGACCTCAGGGAACTCTATCAGGTGATACGGAGGATGCTCGTCAAAAAGGGAGAGAACAATGCAATGCTATCACTCTCCGAAGTGGCAAACAAGTTGAGAATTCAACACCATCAAAACAACCAATTGTTTGGCATGAGAACAAATCAGTTCTAGTAGAAGAAACCAAGGAGGGTGAGAAAGAGAAAGCAAGTACTAGCAATGTCAGACCTCAATTTGATGCTAACACCTGCTCGGAAAAACTAGTTGAGCCAGCATTTGCCTACCCACCACCACTTTTTCCATAAAGGCTCCAGAAACACAAGAAGGATCAACAGTTCAAGCGATTCTTGGAAGTCCTTAAACAACTACAGATTAATACTCCATTAGTGGAAGCTCTCAAACAAATGCCCCCACTACGTTAAATTCATGAAGAACATCTTGTCTAAAAAGAGGAGATTCGGTGATTTTGAGAATGTCGCACTTATTGAGGGATGCAGTGCAATGATAACCAAAACATTTCCACCAAAACTGAAAGATCCTGAGAGTTTTACTATTCCCCGAATGATTGAAAATAAATTCACGGGGAAGGCACTGTATGATCTTGGAGCCACCATAAATTTAATGCCAATTTTAGTTTTCAAGAAACTTAGTATTGGAGAAGCCATACCTACCACAGTAACACTTCAACTGGCAGATCGATCTTATGCACGTCCCAAGTGTAAGATTGAGGACGTACTAGTAAAGGTAGATAAATTCACATTCCCTGTTGATTTATTATTTTAGTATATGAGGCTGATATTGATGTCCCAATAATATTGGGAAGACTATTTCTTGCCACGATTACGACATTAATTGATATTTAAAAAGGTAAGCTTACTATGCGTATGAATGACCAGCATGTTACATTTAATATTTCTCAAGTTCCTAAGTGTGTAGATGAACTTGAGGAATGCCAAGTTGTTGAGCTTATGGAGTCCATTTTTAACGTGAACATAGCACGGATCTGCCAGGGAATAGAAGTTGATGCCATAGAGCTAGACGATGAAGATATGACGAGTGAAGAATCTAAAGAACCTAACGAGTGTGTAAATGGACTATATTGTATATCCTTTTACTTGTCTTTTGCGTGTTTTCAAGCTCATTTAGATGCATTTAGGAATAGATTGCATATAGTTGCATGTAGATAGGTAGTTACACTGCCTGCGCTTAAATGTTATATATTTTGGTGCTTTTAGGGGAAAAGTAGTATTTTGTGGTGCATGTGTAGAATGTTAGAGGAATGCTAGAGCGGAAGATTAGTAGACCTCATGGCTAACGCTGACGTGGCATAAAGAGTTGGAGATGAATCTACTTTTATCCACGTGAACTTTCTCTTAATATGGAACATTAAAAGATAGCGGGAAATCAATGACCCTCTTTAATGAGGCTTTACGCGCTTTACGGTTATGAAACCATAGTTTCACCACCTATATAAGGGAGAATTGGACAATAATTCAAGAAAGCCAGATTTTAGACAACAGTCCTAGTCTTTAGCTTGAGGAGAACCACCAGAGTCAAAGCTAGAGAACTCTCTACACAATTGATGCCATTGAGAGAGACTGGAGGAGTTGGAGACCTGCAACAATAGTTAGACAACATGGAGAAAGATCATCGAGGACGCTTGACCCTTTTCAAGAGAGCCAACAGAGTCAAAGCTAGAGAGCTCTCTACACAATTGATGCCATCGAGAGAGGCTGAAGGAGTTGGAGACCTGAGCAATAGTTGGACAACACGGAGGAAGATCATCGAGGATGCTTGACCCTTTTCAATCCCTTGCTTGATAAACTATCGTACCTTAATATTTTTATTATGGATGTTTTGGGCTCTGTCATGAGCTAAATACTTTAGTTGGGTTTATTGTTTCCCAGGTTTTTTTGTGTTTTGATTATTTTATTTTAATGCTATAGTTTTTCCCTTTTATCTATTTTGTTCATCATTCTTCATGTGTAGTTATTGTAAGAGCTAACGAGAGATGCCTTTTAACTATTGATTTGTGGCTTAATATCGAGCGTGTTAGGTTAAACAAACGTGATTAGTAGGGCTAAGCTGTTAACTTAGTCTTAATCTGGCTTAGGTATAAGTTTAGGGTTTCAACGACTAAAATGGAGTTCTTAAACAAATAATAGAGTTGATAGGGTTCACACAAACATGTACTACCTTAGCTTCAATATTATTAACTTCTAGGCATCGAGAGAGTCAAAAGTTCATTAGAAAATCAGGTCGAGTAGATAAAGATCTTAATGGTTTACACATGCATGTATTGCCAGTCGCTGTAACATTGAAATAAGTAATCAAGTATATATCCTTAGCAATAAACTCAGCTTCTATAATTATCGATTATTTGCTGCATCATTTGTTTATCTTAATCATAGCTACTTTTCCTTTAATTGTTTTTAGTTTGATAATCCAACAACAACCATAACTTGCACAACCATTCTTAAGTTCGATAACTTCGTATGTATTGATCCAATCCTCGTGGGTTTGACACTCTACTCTATCACTTTATTACTTGATTCAACGAGTATACTTGCTCTAAAGTGTATCACTATTCGACAAGCATCAAGTTTTTTACATCGTTGTTAGGGATTGGCAATTGATAGTTACGTTGTAATTGCGCTTAGGATTTTATTTTATTTTATTTTATTTTTGTTTTTATTTTTGTTTGTTTTTCTCATGTATATTCCAGTGCATGACCAGAAGGTCCAACTTAGAACCTATTATTCCATTAAAAATAGAGATCGAGAAAACTTTGCAAGAGTTATAGAGAGAAAGAAAGAAAATAGTGAGTGAGAACGTTGAGGACGACCACGAGAATAGCGTAAAATGGCATACCACCAGTAGATGGACATGGACTTATTGAAAACGTAGTCCTTAATAGAGGCCAGGCACGACATGAGGCTCCACCACCTGCCAGACCTAGAAAGGCCTATCAGAATGAACATCGAGTCCACTATCAACAACCTCAACCAACCTATTGTTGTGCCAGATCTAGGGACATCTCAATTTGAGTTGAAGCCCGTTATGTTCAACATGCTCAACTCCATTGGACAATTTGGAGGATCATCAAGAGAGGATGCTCGAGAACACATTCAATATTTCTTGGAGGTTTGTGACTGTTTTCGACAACCAGAGATTCCTAATAATGCGTTGAGACTCAAGTTATTTCCCTACTCCTTGCGAGATTGGGCTAGGGCATGGTTGAAGACTTGTTCCTCAGGATATATTACATCCTGGGATGACTTGTGCAGCAAGTTTCTGCACAGATATGATCCATCGAACATGCACAACCAGAAGCTTAGAGATATCATCTCATTCACACAACATGATGATGAATCTATGTACGAATGTTGGGATAGATACAAAGACATGCTACTCAAGTGCTCGATTCTTGGATTCCATGATTGGCTACAAATCATAAAGTTCTATAATGGCGTCAATGCACTTACAAGGATGATGATTGTCTCGTTAGCCAATGGAGTTTTTTCTTGACAAATATCCTGACAAGGCTTTCGAGATACTTGACCAGATAGCCAATAACGACTACCAGTTCCCAATGGGGAGATTGAAGTTAGGCCCCAAATGTTCTGGAACAGCTGAATGACTCCCAGAGTGTAGTAGCTCAACTCTCCACCATCACCAACCTGCTCAAGAACATGCAACCAATATCCAATATTCGAGAGGCTAAAATAGTGCAATACACTTGTGAGCACTATGATGGGGAACATCAGTCGAATGAATGCCCCTCGAAACAAGAATCTGAATGCTATGTAGGGAAAACCAATCGCAACAACAATTCCTACTCCAACACCTACAACCCAGGGTTGCGGCTGTCGCAACCTTTTTTAAGGGTCTCGACAATTTTTTAAAAGACAAAACAATGAAGTCGCCACCAATCTTTAATGAAGGTGTGATTGGATCACCTCAAACGAGTTATTTTAATCAAATCATTTTATTTTATCAAAACAACATTTTTGGTCTGGAAAACACAAAAAGGGGTTTGAGAGTCAGCTACGCGTGGTGAAGGGTTAGCACCACCATGACGCCCAAAAATTGGTACCTTGTCGGTTACAAAAGGTTTCAAAGTCGGATTTTGCGAATCGATGTAAAGCTTAAATTATTTTCCGTTCATAAGTTTAATTTTACTTTAACGGCCTTACTATTCAAAAATGAACTTCAATCACCGCCAACACCTCTGGCGCTAACCCGTCATTTCCATTTAGTAAGACACCGCATTATTTAGATTCCACCTTTCTAACAGACAAAGAAACTTGCTTTGTTGAAGACTTTTTTCTTTAAATTAAAGCCCAATAATCCTAAAGAAGATCTAAGTTTTTTATTCCTATTTAAGGGTTTAAATTTCATTAAGTGTATTTTATTTTTGTGAAGAAAATTTTATCAAACAAAAGTTTCTAACTAAGGCTTGTATAACTTATTCCTAAGGTTCAAAATTACTAAAAGGCAATCAAGACAACAAGTTAAAGTTTTTTTTATTTACTTTTTAGGCCTGATCCATAATCGAGTAATATATTTTTACATTACCAAGGGCAACCTTAAAAACAATTCATGCAATTAAGGGCAAATAACACAATATCCATACATACGTCACGTAAAACATTTTATATTGGAGCAGTTCATACCCCAATATGCTTTATAATATTCATGGTATACTGCCATAATCTGTAAATCATTAAAATAAAGTACTGCTAAAAACATATATGCACTCACCTTAGCCTTGTAAAGCTCCTTTTTACTATTCGATTAGTCTCGAACTTTTCTTTTCCCAGCCTACTAGTACGACCTTGATCTTTATCGGTATCTAGATGAAGATAACATAAAACATTTCAAAGAATATGTTAGAACATACTCAATCTATATAAAATAATGGAAAGTAAATGAATAACTATTCGTTATTTACAAAAATTGATCCGATAAAATTTCCATATTCGAACCAATATTTCTTAAACTATTCTTTAAATTTCCAACTTTTAAGCCTCCAAACATCATTTTCAAGCCAAATCCTTACAATTCTCACAATTCACACTTTATGACCTAAACTTTAAGAATTAACATAATGGTCCTTGAATTTTTTGAAATTCACAAATTGGTCCCAAAATTAGAATAAACTTCAAAATCAACATCCAAGTCACTTAACTTAATTTTTCAACCCAATACACTTCAAAAAAGCTTAACAACCAAGTCCCTAATCTTTCCAAAATTTACAATTTGGTCCCTAATGCAAAATAATTAGGGATTTTCATTCCAAACAACTTATATGATCATAATAAACTATTCTTTCTTCAATCATGTCCCTAAATTTCATACTTGACATAAACCCTAACTTTTCCATCTTTCAAGAACATGATTATTTCTTCATCAAAACAACAAAATCAAGCTTGCATAACATCATTCTCATCATTTCCATCATCAAAATAATTTTTCCATAATTTCCCCTAATTTCCTAATCTAACCGAACGGTCACTTAACCATTTTCCTTGAAATTTCCATCATTTGAACCATAGAAACAACATCATAAGCTTATTTCTAACATGAACAACCATTAAAGCATAAGTTTCAATCATGTTCTTCATCCACCCAAATCACCAAACTCAACTTAGAGACATCAAAACTATGCAATACTTATACCAAATAATAGAGAATTTGATGAAGAACAATTTCTTTTATTGGAAAAAAGAAAGTCTGCCACATAAGATTTATTGGAAAAATATCTTTTATTGATATAAAAACCATAATGGTTTTTTGACATTTACTCTTAACAAGAGATCTCTACTGCCTTCGGGTCCAAGGCAAAAGAGTTAGTTTCGAGCATTACTCTGTGGATGACCTAAAAGCTATAGGAATTTCTTCCACAGTCCAGTTGTTCAGCTCCGAATAGGGGCGAATCATGGAAAGGTACTTGTTTCCCTCATCCTCCTCTAATATGGCGTTAATGTTCAGCTCTTCAAAAGCTTTCTCGAGCTCTTTCTTTCCTTTTTCCTCCTCATCATTTGTAGTTTCGGGATTCATGACGCCTTCTGACCTAAAAATGTGACAGATAGGTGGGAATGTCATTAGCTCCCATTTAATTTCTTCTCCGTTTTGTCTTGTATTCTTTTTTTCCTGCCTCTCTCTTATCGCTGCTCTTCTCTGCATTGGGTTGGGCTTGTAGCCTAGGCCAAACTGGTCTCTCTTTTCAAGGATCATCACGGGGTATGGTCTCCCCTAAAGCTACTTGCCGAGGCCTTTACCCCTTTTCCAGAGTCTGCTTGACTTGCATATTTGCGTTATTTGACAATTCTGTCTCAAAGACCTTATTTCCTTGAGCGACAAAGGTAGCATTAACGAGCTCAAATGTCCTGAAATGACACTCGAGTGCACCTTCATCTGTTTCTATATAAGGGGCGCCAGTTGATACCGAGGCAATGATGTCTTCTTCAGCTTCGACTATCACTAGCTGGCCATAAACTATGAATTTCAACTTCTAATGCAAAGTGGAGGGAACAGCCCCGGCAGTGTGGATCCAAGGGCGCCCCAGCAGGTAGCTATAAGTGGGCTTGATGTCCATCACCATGAAATCTATTTCAAAAGTAGATGGGCCAATTTGTAGGGGTATCTCTATTTTCCCCAAAACATCTCTCTGGGTTCCATCGAATGCTCTCATAGTATTTTGGTATGCAGTCATGTGAGAGCGGTCAACTAACAACTTTTTTAAGGTATCCAAAGGCAATACATTCAACGCTGACCCATTATCAATAAGAACCCCTAGCAGCATGTGCCTCTTGCATCTAGTAGAGATATAAAGGGCTTTGTAGGATCCCTTCCCAGTTATCAGAATTTCTTCGTCATTGAATATGATGAAATTATTCCCCGCAATATTGCTGACCAACTTCTCCATCTTGTCAGTCGTTATCTCTTTTGAAACAAATGTCTGATTTAGGATTTTTAAAAGGGCGTCACGGTGGCCCTAGAACTCAGCAATATAGATAGCATTGAAATTCTTGCCGGGATTTTATGGAGCTGCTCTACCACACTGTACTCACTATGTTTGAGTATCTTTAAAAATTCATGAGTCTCCGATTCTTTCACTACCCTCAGGTGAGTCCTGGGTTTCTCCATAAACAAAAACTTTTCTCCCTCAGGTTCTTCAATTGTTATCTTCCTCTAGGTGGCATCCCTATCTTCAGCCTCTGGTGGTGAGTAACATCTTCCACTTCTTGTAAAATTGCCCACTTGATTGACCGGTTCTTCTTTTTTTCCTTCTCTACCTGATTTATTTCCTAAGGCTGTTACCGAGCAAGCGTAATTCCAAGGCACTTGTTTACTATCCTAGTATGGAAAAGGGGTAGGTGCCTTTATAACCAGCTTCAAAATTGTTCCTTTCTCTGGCTCAGTAATTCTAACCTTGGTCTTAATTGCTAAGGGCTTCATTCCTGGATAGTTCCTTCTTGTGGGGCTTTCATCTGAGGCACATATATTCAACGTACAACTCCTTTATTTCCCTTCAAAGAACTCCAGTTCTTTGCTATCCATCCTGTCTTGGACCAAACTCCTGAATTCAAAACAACTTTGAATTTCATGTCCTCCCTCTTAATGGTACTCGCAAAAAAACTTACCATCCCCTTCAACTTCTACATCTTGTTTCTCAGTAGTCCAGCCTTCACCATTTGGGCCCATACCCATACCATAGGTGCCTTAACTTCTTCAACATATTCCTTAACCAACTTGCCTTCCTCCTCATCCACTTCATTCACTTTATTCTTCTGGTGGCTAGGCAGTGAGTTATCTTTCGTGTCTGAAGTATCGAAAGATAACATGCCTGATTTTCGTAGATCATCTACTACCCTTTTGAAGGCAGTGCAGTTCTCAATAGTATGCCCCTATTCCCAGCGTGGTATTCGCATTGAGCCTTCTCATCATACCATGGCGGGTCGGAGGAGAAAAGGGAGGAACGTGTCGTGGTAGCACCATCTGTGCTTCAACCAATTTAGAGAATAACTCAGCATACGTCATAGGGATAGGAGGAAAATATGGCTTCTTATTCCCTTGGAATTTTCGTTCATCTTTTGGCGGATTTGAAGCCATAGGATTGGTATTATGGTAACAGGCTTATTAAGGACTACCCCTTATGAATAATTAGGGTTGTAAGCACCTATCATACTAAATTTATTTCTTTTTTCTTATATGGTTTCTTCATCTCTCCTCCATCGAGCTTCCCGCTCTTAACAGCTGCCAAAATCAATTCCTCGTTCATTAACATGTCTGCAAAACTCTTCATCGCATGATTGATCATACGATCATAGAAAGTACCTTTAAGGGTGTCCATAAACATGAGTGTTATCTCACTTTCCATTAGTGGCGGCTAAACTTGAGTGGCCATATCCCGCCATCTCTGAGCGTATTGGCGGAAGCTTTCATTATGTCTTTGTTCTATCCCTTGCAAAACAAGCCTGTTTAGGACCATATCAGCATCATGTTTGTAATGTTCACCAAATGCCCTTGACAAATCCTTCTAGGTTCGAATGCTTTCCTGACTTAACTAATTGTACCAGCGAGTGGCGGACCCAGACAAACTGTCCTAGAAGTAATGAATGAGAAGTTTCTCATTTTCTAAGTACATAGACATTCTACGACAATACATGGTCAAGTGAGCATTGGGACATGTAGTCCCATCGTATTTGTCGAAGTCAGGGGTCTTGAACTTCAGAGGAATTGTCAAGTTGGATACCAGACTCAGTTCTCTAACATCTATGCCTCCATGGGTGTTCCCTTCTTGGAAGGTCCTAATGATCTCCTCTAACTTGTCACAACGATTTTCGAGTTTTTTGTTCATGTTGACCTTATCAGCAATTTCATCAAGGTCCGAGACCTCATGATCATGTAGTACCCCAGGGTTGACCACTGGCTCAGTTTGTACGCGAGCAAAAGATTCTGCAAAGTTGAGCAGGGATTTGGCCTTGAAGAGGGAGGCCCATCTTGGTATTCCAGGGTGAATCACCTAAAACTATGGTAAAGTGTTAACATTTTCTGGGTTATCTTGAGCATCAGGGTCTTTGAACCCAAACATGGCCGCAATCTGACCAACCGTCTTCCTGTGCGCCAATTCAATCTCATGTTTCAAGTCACTCTCAATCTTATCCAGCCTGTCCTGAGTACTCTTGCGGTTGATTTTGAGAGATGTCATTATGTCGTCAATACTTTTGTCCATTGCTCTGGTTTTGGAACAGGTACAACATTTGTGACTTGCTATTTTGAATTTTCTGTTTGGGTAAATTATTTCGATTAAAATCTTATGTATACAATGATATTAATCTAACACAAAATAAACAAATGAATGCAAAAGGAAAAAAGCATGAATGTAAACAAAGGGCCATTGATTCCATAAAGTAATTGCCCAAAGAATGAACTCTTTATTGGATGGAAAGATCTTTATTACAATAACTCCTATTTTTTTACAAATATTTTTCTGCCCGAATACTTAATTCCTTCATTTCCTCTGTCAGCCATATAAGTCTTGGTCCCACCTCACCAACTGGCCTGACATACTGGCGGAGAGTCGTAGCTTCAGTAGCTAACATCTTTACATGCTTAGCCACGTCTTGTATCTGGGTCATGATGCTTTTGTTAAATTTATCTCATCCTTGGAACTCTCTGGCATTGTCCCTAAGCCGAGTAAACCAATAGCCATTGCCCCCTTCATTGATATCTTCGAGAACCAGAATCTTCGTCATGTACTCCTGAATAATGCCTTCTATAGCTTCTACTTGCTTCTTCAATGTATCATTTTCACTCAGACTGGGCTGGAGTTCGATATAAGTATGATGATTCTGGAACCTGTGCAGTGAATGATTCAGGTCTACTACCTTGGCTTGCAACTTAACAATAGAGGCTTGGCTTTGCTTCAGCTTCTATTTGTGTCTCATCACATACCATCTGCAACTCAAACAAACGAACCTTGTTGTCATGCACCTTCCTCTTCCATGCAGTAACATTTTCTTTTTCTTTTTCGAGGACCCGCTTGTTATTTTCATTCTCAACTACTTGTTCCCTCTTTTCTTCTCATCTATTAGCAATCGTCTATATTTTTCAACTTCTTTTTTGCCACGCTCTCTTTCTTTTCTCATGGCCTGCTTAATTTCTTGCCTCCACTGCTCTGGAGTCTTCCTCAAATCAACATTTCGAACTGTGGCCTAAAATTTGAGAAAATCCACCCTCTGAATCTCAAATTTTACTTCTAGGTCCTTGTACAGCTTCACTACCCGATTTGTCTCTCATTTATACTTATCCACATCTAGGCTTGCCTCAAATAAGTCCTTCGTGCGCTGGCTTTGTAGGTCTTCAATCTCAGCCTTGGCCCTTTTCAACTCGGCTCTTAGAATATCAACTTCAGACGAGACCACCTTCAAATGTTCCTCAAAGGATTTAGCATGTCCCTAAGTAGGTGGTAAAATTTTTTCATTCATCCTGACATGTCTCCATACATCGTAATCAAGGGTGAACATACACTGACTATCGTACTCGATTTCCATGAGGTAGCAATGCTTCCATGAATCAATAGTTTGGATCTTCTCTCTGAACTCTCCTTGAAACTCGAATTCTGATAAGTTAAGACCCATAGTGAAGGGAACAAACTGTCGAGAGCCATACTGTCGCGACACTAGTAAGAGGGCACAACCAATTCCACCCCATAGGCCTAACAACATCAAAAAATCATAATCCCCACACCTGTACAACACCTTGGTGTGGCCCATCCATGGAACTCTCCATATGATATCTTGATCCTGGCGATCCCAGAAGATATCAACCCACGTGTTCCTCTTAGCTACCAGCCATTTCTTTGCCAAAAATTCTTGGAGTGGAGAAAAGTGTGGGGAGTGTATATTAGGCAATGCTAGGGTCGGACACTTTCAGAAATGACTAAGGGCCTAAACCTGGAGCAAAGGTGCACATCCTCTGAAACGCACACCTTCCAGTTTTCAACATACATTCAAAGAGATTAATGTTTCTTCTAGTACAGCTGGCAATGGGTTGGTTTCCCTTTTCAACATCGATATTGCCCAATATCCTTGGAAAGATGACCAAGCCGTAAATTGCTATAGCCAAGAGATCCACTCTCTTTTCCTTATCTGGATGAGTGGGAATTATGTTTCGGATGCTCCACCAAGGAAATGAAAAGCTGTCCCCTCTTTTCTGTATCAGTCCTTTTACACAACCATCCCACATTCGAGCAAAAGATTTGAGCCCCAAGTGAGCATTCTTGTTGTTAAGAGGTTTAGCATATACTCGGTCCTTCTTCACCTTGCGTAGGTTGAAAAGTGCAAAATACTCCTCAAATGTAGGCATCATATCTTTGCCATTGAAAGTAAAACAACAGAACCCAGGATTCTAGAACTGAATCAATGCTTTAAGGAATGGTTCATCCACCTCCACATGTAGCATATATGCTATATCACCATAAGTATCAAAGAATAACTGCTTTGTTACATGGTCAAAAAAACCCATATCTCTCGCAACTCGTGTACACCGTTTTGTTTGACGCTTATATGGGCATGCTTTGATGTTTCTGTCTCGTGATCAACTGTCAAACTATCTCTGTGTGCTCGCTGGTTGACCTCAGACCAGTGACGTACATCCGCATTGTCTTCTTCCTTTTTTTAGGTACCTCCTATCCATGACAAGAGTTGTTTTCTAATCGAGCAAATGTCTTGAGAATCAACCCCTTCTAGATATGGAATGAGGATGCAAACATGCAAAATAAAAACAAGACAAGAAAAGGAAATAAATAATACTTCAAAAAAACACAAAAAGGTCCAAAATAATTTCATTGTATAAATAGTAATTGGGTAGCTTATTCCAACACTTTTGGACATGTCTCCATGGACTATTCTTACGAAATAATTTTGACCAAAATCAAAGCCTAAGGTTTTCTGCATGGCTCTAATGAGGTAGGCTTCTAGATTCACACACGTGGTTTAGTTCTAAAAGGTTCCTGAATTGTCCTCACTGTCCCCTACTAAGGGTAGCAAGACCCCCGATTCTCGCCCATTATAGGCTTTAAACGAATCAGGTTCAACTCAGGGGACCCACTCCTATGTCCATATGGAGGATCAATATCCACACAAGGACATAGAGTGTGGGCCCCAGAGGTACTTGCTAGGCCCATACGGAGAATCAATATTCCCACGAAAGCAATAACATTTTCCCCCTACTTAAACGATCGGGACAAAGCTCGGGCTTAGAGCTTGGATTTAAATCTTAAATGCGTAAAATAAAATTAAACTTATAAATGGACAATTAAGTTTAAGCTTTACTTAAATTCGCAAATTTCGACATTAAAACAAGATGTAACTGACTTGTGGCCTGACTCGTTTTTTTTTTTGTAAAAACAAAAAAGTTGTCTCCAGCGGAGTCGCCAAGCTGTCGTAACCTTTTTTTAGGGTCTTAGCGATTTTTTAAAAGACAAAACAACGGAGTCGCCACCAATCTTTAATGAAGGTGTGATTGGATCACCTAAAATGGGTTATTTTAATAAAATCATTTTATTTTATCAAAACAACATTTTTGGTCTGCGAAAATACAAAAACGGGTTCTGGAGTCGGTTACGCGTGGGGAAGGGTTAGCACCCCCACGACGCCTAAAAATTGGTACCTTGTCGGTTACAAAAGGTTTCAAAGTTGGATTTTCCGAATCGATGTAAAGCTTAAATTATTGTACGTTCATAAGTTTAATTTTACTTTAACGGCCTTATTATTCGAAAATGAACTTCAATCACTAACAACACCTATGGCGCTAACCATTCATTTTCGTTTAGTAAGACACCACACTATTTAGATTCCACTTTTTCTAACAGACAAAGAAACTTGATTTGCTGAAGATTGTTTTCTTTAAATTAAAGTCCAATAATCCTCAAGAAGGTCTAAGTTCTTTTTATTCCTATTTAAGGGTTTAAATTTCATTAAGTGTATTTTATTTTTATGAAGAAAATTTTATCAAACAAAAGTTTCTAACTAAGGCTTGTAGAACTTATTCCTAAGGTTCAAAATTACTAAAAGGCAATCAAGACAACAAGTTAAAGTTTTTTTATTTACTTTTTAGGCTTGGATCAAATTTATTTTGAAACGTTTTTTTCGTGTGTTTTTTATTTTCTTTGGAAAAACACTTTTTGAAACTTTTTATCATTCTAATTACTTGAAAAAAAAATCTTTTTATTTTTATGTTTTAAAGTTAAGCTTATAATTGTGTTAAGATTAATAATGTGTATATATGAAAAGGAATCTTATGTGTTAGAAAAAGCATTGTAATAACTTTGTGATTTGAAGAACATGGAATATAGAGGGGTACTATGAACTATTGATTGTTGTGTAGTCCAATGTATATGAATACATGTTTGTATATGATTGGAAGAATAATTTAGATCTTCGAAACTTAAAAAAAATTACCCTATCTTTTGAGAGCATGACTAGTTGTTTGCTTTAAGTTTGTCAAGAAAATTTGTATGTTTGTTTGGTAACACGTCCTAAGCCGGTTTAATTCATAGACTGGGTAGGGGGTGTTACAATTTGGTATTAAAGCTTAGGTTTAGCCGATTCTCTGGCTAAACCGGAACTCGTTGCATCATCATTTGTTACATGTGCCACCTAAGAGTTAAATTTGATAAGTGCTTGTGATCTGTGTCTGATAAAAGCTCTTTTGTGTGCTAATAGTTAGTAGGAATGTCTGAAACACATTTGGACCGGGATAATGGGATCCCGGTTGGCTCTTCCGCTGAAGGAGGTAATGTAAGAATAAATTAGAAATGACAAAGTCTTCTGAATGCTACTAACTAAGTAAGCGTTATGTTTGGGTAGATATGAAACCCTCTAAACCAAATTCTGTGGAAATTCGAGGATGAACTTCTTTTAAGGGGAGGAGAATTGTAATACCCCAAATACTGGTCTAGATGTATGAAGAGATATTGAACGTTAGTTTAATTATTCGAAACATTTTAGAATAAATCTAGAACTATTATTATTACATCAACTAAGGACCAAAGTTTGAAGTTTGCATAATATTATAACTATTTTAGAATGGACCAAATCAAAGACCTTGAATGTTTGGGGGACTGCATGTAAACATTAAAGAAACACAAGCCTTGCACACGTCATCTGTAAGGGAAGACATGTGAGAAGGATCGGCTAGGTGGCTGAAATTCTACTTATCATCCCCTTTTCTCCTCTCTTAGCCGAATCTCAAAAGTGAGAAAAAGAGAATGAGGTTTTGATATAGCTTTGGGTTTTGAGAATTGGATCGATTCATGAGTAAGCTTTAATTGAGAAAGATTGGAGAAGAACGTAAGATACTTTTCTTCTTCTCATTAAAATTTCATTGAGAAATTGATTGCAATATATTTCTGAACATGTTGTTATTAGTATTGTTAGAATCAAATCATGAAAGTAACACTCTTAAATTCATTTGGGTGGTTAATGAAATGAAATTTACCTTGTATGGTGGTTTGAAACCTTAGTAGAATTGTTTAAAGATTGGTTTGTGAAATATTGTATGTTGGGTGTTAATTTTATACTCGATCAATATCTTGATTGATAGGGAGTCTATGCTTGAATTTGATGAATGGATTCTTGAATTGATAAGGACAATTAGACAACTCATAGTTTTGCACTAGGGACTGTTTTGGATCATTTGAATGAGGATAATTAAATTGTTTCATATATGTGTTTATATGTAGATGTAGCTGAACTTGTTTTAGCATGAACATGAGCTTTAGGGACTGTTTCGCTTGTATAAAAATGAATATGAGTGAATTGGGGCTATTCAGAACATATAAGAAATTAATGAGCTGTTTTAAAGATGTATGTGGAAGTTCATAAGGTTGAGGACGTTTCTATGTGAAATTAGATGCAATTGGGGACTGTTTTGATGCATGTAAATATGTATGCAAACATAATGGATTGATTAGACATGGGTACTAACTTTTGTAGACTGATTAGAGCATATAAATGTGTGTATGTGAGTTAAGGATTGTTTAGTAAATGTGATAGTAGCTGACCATAATAATTCTGGATTGGTTTGAAGGTATATAAAATGTTAGGGGTTGTCCTTCATTTATATAGACGTTAGGGACTATTTTTGGATGTTTGTAAACACATGGACTGACTTATGAATACATAAATATATATATCATAAAGTTGGAACTGTTTCTACACTATAAATAAACATCAAGGACTGTTTTACATTGGTATGAATATTAAAGGGTTGTTATGTAAAAATCTATGAGAATATATAAACATTTCGGACTGTTTCGTATTAATAAAAAAGTAGTGGATTGTGGTATGTGAAATTATATGTACACTTGAGCATTTTGAGTAGTTCACAAATGAAAGGTTATTAGAAATTGTTCTAATGCATAATTGTACTTTTTGTCACATTAGACCAAGAAAGATTTGTTGGGGCAAGAGCTAAAGTAGATCAAACGGTATATAAGCAAAAAGGGGGATCGTGATTTGGGAACAAAACTAGCTCGGACTAAACAGTCAGTGTATTTTAATGTCTCATGATAGGCTAGTAACCTTCCCGAGCATTTCTTGATGATTTTAATTATATTGTTTCACCTTGAATTATATTATGCAAAAGCAAGCTTGGAATTGAAGTAAGTCCCTAAATGATAAGTATGATGAAATGTAACACTTGTTTCTGATGTGCACTATTTAAAGTTGATGATTATGCTTATAATGGAAACTATCCATTGGTACATGCTCGGCAATAATCTTAGCTATACTACTATTCAAAAAAAGAGGGATGATGTATAGAGGAATTTATGATTTGAATACATGCTCGATACGAAAGAACAATAATCTTGTTCATATGATATTCTGATTAAGGAGCTATGCTCATTTTGTCTCCGAAATGATAAAAGTAAATTGAAAGCCTTAGTTTCGAGTCAGTCTTAGGTATAGTTGGCATGCCATAGAGTCCATAGAGCTCGTGTTTGGGGTGGACTATGGTCCTTATTTGGCGACAGTAGGAGGGAAGTTTTGTGTTCATTTGGCGACAGTAGGAGGGATTGACCGGTACTATGAGTACCTTTTTGTTAGCGACAGTTGGTTGGGGATTCGAGTACCTACGTTGTTACTTGATTCTCAAGGCTATGAAAAAGACATAATAACAAAAATAACAAGTTAAACAAATGAACTACGTCTGTTAATCTTGTAAAAAAGTATTTATGTTATATGATACTATGTTTAATAAATATTTTACAAGTAGCTATGTTATTTTATGTTTTATAATTTGGGTGATAAATATAAATGCTCGTGAGATTCTATGTTTGATTTTTGATGTAGCATATAATCAGGAGTTGATGACATGGTTTGATAACTTCTACAATAAAAATCTCTAAATTATTTCTATATTTGTATCATGTAGTTTTTATGTTTTAAATTTTTTAAAAATATTTGTATTAATTCATTAATATGATATTCGAAGAGAAAAATCAAGATTGAGGTTAATAAATATTTCTTTGTGAAAAAAGAAATAAACTAGCAATTGTAGCTCCTTAAACTGGCCTAAATCACATCTTCATGTAATAATGCGAGCAACGCATCTGGGGAACATCGAATCGAGAGCACTCCAATGCATCCATTCAAGTTTCAAGATTGTATGGTTAGCACTCCAATACATCTTCATGTAATTTGAGTCAATATTTGGATGTTGACCCGGGTTATGGATCTACATGTTGGTTTGGGTCGTTGGACCCATTGGGCTAAGTTTGGGCCTTGTTGGATGAGATTTGAGCTACATGGGCGTGGATAGTGACAAAAATGTAACAATGGTGAAAGTTAGAGATTTTATGTGGAGATTATACCCTTATTCAAAAAAAGGCTGATCTCCCCTTGTTCTTTCTTGTCTTCACGTGAGCTTTGTGAGGGACAAAAAGGTGGCTTATGATATCACCCATTTATTTATCTTTTCTTCTTCCCTTTCTTCTTCCCCTGTACTTAAAAAAGTGAGTTTTCCATTAATGGGTTTTCTTTAGGGATTAAGCTTTTGGGGCTTCTTCCATGTTTCCAAGGTTGTTAATTTGTGGCAAGACTTGATCATTTCCTTGTTGTGAGATAAACATGAGGTGCTTTGGGGTTTAATCAAGTTGGAGCCAAAGAGAAGAAATTAAGGAATGTAGTGGGGAAACAAATTCGGAATATTTGTTAAAAGGTTAGTACATCTCTGACTCCTACTCTTCTTGAAGATTATAAAGTGATTGCCTTTGTAACACCCTCAACTCGGATGTCACATTTGGGCCTCAAGCCCAACCTGCAACCATAAAATTTTGAACTAGTTTAGCCCAATCCACAATCAATTTCTAAATCTATTTGATATTCGATCCAATAAAACATATATAAATATTTGAAAATATTTACAAGGGATCTCATTTTAAATAACACTATAAAAACATTTGTCTCAATCATTTTAAATCCAAATACGAGTTACAAAACATACTATAGGGTCCTACAAATACATAGCCCAAAGACCTAAGTAATGTACTATGGTGAGACGAGGTGCTAGAATCCTTCACTGATGGTGCTCCTCCACGTAACATGCCAAACTTACTAAACCGCGAACATGAACATGTTGCTAGAAATGATGACATGGCATATACATCAATATATGATGCTACCTCTAGCCGCCAAAACACATGGCAAACAATAATCAATGGATGCATCAAATCTCACAGAACAATCATAAGCATCAAACCACAAACATAGAGTAAGGCTCGGTGTCACACAACCTCAGGAATGTACACTCTAAGTGAGGCCCGATGTCATATAGCCTCGGGAATATACATTCGACAATCTCTGACCATGGTGTTGCAACATGTTGTCTGGGTATCAGGATCCCATCAATTAAAGGTGACTCAACCATACAAAGTGTCCATTTATGCACACAACATAGACACATCTACCATACAGCACATAACATCACTCGATCCACCAAGGATCCCTCATGGTTGCTATTACAAACAAGTCATCCAAGGCTTTACCAAGTTGGGCCACAACCCTCGAATTATAAGCCCCTCAAACTAAAAATGTATTTTTCAAATAGATTGCCTAGTGGGTACCGATACCCAACCACGAGTATTGATACGCCTCTCTGGGTATCGATACCCAACCAATGCGTACTGATACTCGGTTTCACCTAAAAAGGGGTTTAACCAACGACTTCGTACCGGTATATGCCCCCATATACCGATACCCGTTCGATACTGATACGTCCCAAAGCATACCGATACACTTTTTCGCTATTGGAATTGCTAAAATAGGGGGTGCTAATACGACCTGAGCTCGTACCGATACGCCCTTCAAAGATTGTATGTGTTCCTCACTTAGAACATAGGGTACCAATACGCGTTCATCCCGTACCGGTACTCAAACCTAGAATTCATTTTTTAGAGTTCGTAAATCACCTCTCATGCCTCCAAAACCCAAAGGCAAGACCCCAAGACAAACCTACAATTTATGGATGGTGTTTTAGGTGTTTTCTACCATTTTACAAGCTTTTAACAACTCAATTGAGTTTTGCCATGATCAAGGCTCTTAAGCAACTAAAAAATAAAACACCACTCAAGCACACAAAGCAATCAAATTTAGGATGTCCTTGAATGTAAAAGAGTTAGTAGTGTACTAACCTTAAGTGAGAATCATAAACCCAAGCTTCTACTCAAGCTTTCTCCCACTTTCTCCAAACCCCAGGCTTGCAAAAGTCCTCCAAACTCTTCCACATACCACACAAACATGAAATCTAAATCACAACTTGGATTAGAGACCGTGGAGTAATTTTCTACAAAGCTACAACCTTAAGATCAAGAGAAATCTTCCCATAGCTTTAAACTTCCCAAAAGACCCATTTATGAAAATCTTACCAATTTTCTACAAGGATGCATTTTCATGGAGCTTGAGAGATGGAGATTAACATATTTGAATCTTGGACTTTAGGTGGAAGAAATGATTGGTAAAGTTTGGATTTTTAACCTTGGTGGCTATGGGGTTTTGAGAGGAAAGATGAAAGAAGGTGTGAAGGAGAAAATGAGTGATATCCCAACCCAGATCCCCTTTTTCCTTGATGCTCGTCGAATAGTGATGCACTTTAGAGCAAGTATACTCGTCATATCAAGTAATAGAGTGATAAGGAGAGTGTCGAACCCACGAGGCTTGGATCAATAACTACAAAGTTATTGAACTTAAGATTGTGTTTGCAAGTATTGATGGTTGTAGATTGGATTAAAACTAAAACAACTAAAGTAAAGATTGCTATGATTAAGACAAATAGCTGTAGCAACTAACAGATAATTATGGTGGCTGGGATTATTGCTAAGGATATATGCTTGATTTCCTATGATAATGCTATAGCGTATGGCAATACATGTCTGCATAAACCATTAAATTATTTATCTACTCGACAAGATTTTCTAATAAACTCCTGACTCTCTCGATGCCTAGAAGTTAATAATATTGTAGCTAAGGTGACACATGTCTGCGTTAACCCTAACAACTCTATTATTTGTTAAGAACTCCCTTTTATTTTATTAAAACCCTAAACTTATGTCTAAGTCAACTTAAGACTAAGTTAATAGCTTTGTCCTGCTATTCACGTTTGTATAACCTAACTCTTTTGATTTTAAGCCACAGATCAATAGCTAAAAGGCCTCTCTCGATAGCTATTACAATAACTACGCATGAAGAACGATGACCATAATAGATAAAGGGAAAAACAACTATAGCATTGAAATAAACTAATCAAAACATAAAATCCTGGGACGTAATAATCTCAACTAAAGTATTTACCACGTGTCTGAGCTTAAACATCCATAATTAAAAGAATAAATTATGGCAGTTTATCAACCAAGGAAAAGAAAAGAGTCGAGCGTCCTTGACAAAACTCCCTCTGTGCCGTTCAACTGTATTGCAGTTCTCCATCCGTCGGCCTCTTTTGATGGCATCTTTCGTGAGGAGATTTATCTAGCTTTCGCTGGGATGGTTCTCCGTAAGCTCTGGACTAAGACTAACGTCTGTAATCACACTCTCTCGTGAAGTAGCATCCAAGTCTCTCTTATATGGGCAGTGAAACTAGGATTTCAGTACCCTAAAGTGCACGCGGCTTCATTAAAGAAAGTCTTTGATTTCCCACTATATTTAATGATGCGTATTTGGGAAAAAGTCTACATGGGCAAAAGTAGATTCATCTCCAACTCTTCATGCTTTATCAGCTCTAGCCATGCGATCCACTCCTTTTTCGCTCTAATGATCCTCTAGCATCTTGCACATACTGTAACGCCCCAGTTTTGGGCCTAAGAGTTTTGGGATGGTTTAGTCGGTCTGATGGACTAGAATTAGAGGTTCAAGTCAGATTCGGGATTTAAATTGGAATAAATATTTTATTAGAGATAAAAATATAGAAAAATGGTCTAAAATCATTATTAAATATATAAATGATTTTGGTGAAAACAATTTTGGAAAATGAAAATGGGAAATGGGACATTTGAGTTGGTGACCAAAATGCAAGGTTTGCAAAACTATTTTTAGTGACTGTTTCGAAAATGGGTCAAAACTTTGAATCTTTAAGGAGCTATTAATCCAAAAAGGGTTTCATCAGGTTTCTTCCTTTAATTAAGTATTTTAATTAAGTTTTTAAGAGGTATAAATAGTGGAGAGAATTAGTTAAACACAATTAAGCTTTTCAAAAGAATTTAACGTACCTAACTTTGTAACTTCTTTCTCTCAAATTCTCTCCAGCCAAACATATTTCCAGATTCAATTTCTTTAGGCAAAATTGGGATTTCAAAGAGTTTTTGATTTCCAATTGATTTCTAAAGCTTTTACATCAAATACTTATTGTTCCTACCTTGATTTTTCATGGTTTATAAAGCAATCGAGGGGAGAAATTAGCATTGGAGGTAAGGATTCGTTCTTCTCATCTAATGAAAGTTTCTTTATTGATATTCCTAAGTTCTTGATCCATTTTATATGATTTTCATTGGGTTTTGATAAATTAAACTCGGATGTATGGTTTAATTGGTGATTTATGATAGAAATTGAAGAAACTCGGAGTTGATATGTTTTTTTTAGTTAAGGATTGACTTATAACTTGATTTTGGTGTTTAAAATGTTGTTAAAGTGAGTTTTGATGTTAGAATACCGAAATCTAGAGAATCTCTAATTTGTTAGGTTGATAGTTAAGAAATTTTGAGATGTTGTGGTTGAATATTGTTGCTGGAGGTAAGAGGTTGGGTTGAGGTGTTGATTTGATGTTATTTGATGATACTTAGAGGTTGGGATTCTAGTTAATAGCTGGGTTGAGGTTAGAGATGAATCGATGATGTTTTCCGTTGTTAAGATAGGGTATTGTGGAGGATTATAGTTGGATAAATGTTAGTTGTTGGTTGCTATGAGTTTGGATGCATTATAATGCATTGGATCCTCTGTTGTGATGTGTTTG
Source organism: Hibiscus mutabilis (assembly GCA_019671005.1). Lineage (NCBI taxonomy): Eukaryota > Viridiplantae > Streptophyta > Magnoliopsida > Malvales > Malvaceae > Hibiscus > Hibiscus mutabilis. The sequence continues at coordinate 19,080,262 of CM033728.1, read as the reverse complement.
AAACATGGGAAGATAATCCAGAAGTGAACCTTGGTGTTGAGGAGTTGTCGAAAGCTTAATTTGACATCGGCAAGGGAGGCGTTGCTTTTTCGGTGAGTGAAACGGATAAGAATGGCTTTTCAAAGGTTTGAAAAGGTTTAATGGGAGTCTAGACTAGGCTTGATACGCTGGACTAAGGCTCAGAAGTAAGTAAAGTGGATTTCTCTCTCAATTTCGGTTGGCAAATGATTTATAAATGCACTTGTTAAATGATTGTTTACCTCCTATTTTATGCATGAAACGACCATAGTTTAATGCTGGGAATTGATATGGAATGATGTTAGATTCATTTGGAAAGTAATGCATGAATTTAAAGATTGTTTATGAACATGGCTTATGCGTGGTTTAATGCACAATGAAATGATTTGAATAATGCATATGAAAACAGTGAGGTATGTTTATAAAAGTGGATTATATTGGCAAGTGATGAATTGAAAATGTTATGGAAATGTTATCGGGTATAATTGGCCGGCCATAGGATTAAAGTGCACTATAATAAGTCACTCGTGGTTATAGAGGTAGTACGGGAGGTACTTACTCCGATCTTGTGAACCCAATGTTGTTGAGGTAACACTTAGATGGATTTTACTCTAGCCATGAGCTGTAGAGGTTGATGCGTCGAGTGTGTGAACTCCAAGTTGGAGGATTAGCCTTGGTAGTGTAGAGGTGGTGCATGTGTTGCACAACTCCATGCCATTGGGCTGCAAGAGATTGCGAAATCTCTTGGGAAATCCATGTATCCGATGTTAAAAATGATTTATGGAAAGGATGAATATTGAAATGGATCACTTGAAAGTTAATATAATGGTTTAAATTGTAATATGTTGATGGATTGGTTTGAATGATGTGATTTATACGAGTTATACTCCTTAAGCTTTGCATATGGGATGTTATGCTTGGGAAGGCTTAAGTAAAGGGAATTGCATATGGGATTATGCTGTGGAATCCATGATACATGTTGCATATGGTTGAATATGTTGATTCTCTTTATAAAGTGTAAGTGCATGTTTTGAAAGAAGGGCATGATGGTTTGAAATGGTTTTAAATTGCATTGGATGATGCTATGTACTTTGAGCGCTCCTCACTAAGCAACAATTGCTTACACTCTCTTTTATCATCAATGCAGATTGATTAAGTGCAAGTGGCCTAGCAAGCAATGAGGGAACTCTTGTGGTTTAACTAGTCAAGGTTTGGGATATCATGTAGTTTAACTAGGCATGGTATGAGTTGTGCTGGAGGTGAGTCCATCATGAGAGATCCGTGTATCTGATATGTAAGGTTAACAGTCGGTTAACCCATGATTAGCGGTCAGCTAATCAAGGATAGTGGTCGACTATCCAGGGATAGATGTTGTCTATCCAGGGTCACTATAATTGCCAATATATGGAAATCCATGCGTTGAACCTACTTTTTAATGCTTTGGGTCTTAAGCATGAGATGATTTAATGCCTTGGGATTTAAGCATGTAATTTGTAAATGTTTTTGCATATGGTCGATATGCATGTTTTGATTTGAAATCAATGAAAATGCTTTGGTCATAAGCATGGTTCGAAAAAGAGTGTTTAGCTTTCAAATGAATTTAAATTTATCATTGATTTAAAGAGCATCCTCACTAAGCAAGTGTGCTTACACTCTCCTTTTCCTAGTGATGTAGAGCATTAGAGTTTGGGGCAGCATTGCATGGCAAGAAGGCGATCCAAGACCTATACTATCTTTGAGTGTGAGACTTGGTTTTACTTTCGGTTAATAAGGCAATGTGTTTGCCATATTTTGGGGGATTTGTAATGATGTATTACCATGTTTTTTGTGGTTTACATGGTGTGGTTTGGTGATCATTTGATGGATGAAAAGCGTGTTGGTTGAGCCATGCTAGTATGTGATGTTGCTAGGAGATACCTTGGATTGCATCTAGCTTGTCTTGGTTTGTTACAATGCTTTTATGATACTAGCATGTTTTGATCAATTCTAGGGAGGTATTGGTTTGTTGACCATGTGGTTAATTGCCTTATGTTTGGATTATGGTATGTGAGTTGCTTGATTTTAGGGAGCATGCCTCTAGACTTGAGATTCGGGTAGATTGCTATGATATGTTGATGAACTGTGATATTATGATTAGGATCGATACTTGGTAATATTGTATAAATGTTAGAAACATGTTTTAGTGTTTTGGAATCCATAAATGTATATTAAACCAGCAAATTTGAACATTACAGGCCAGGGCATATTGATACGCGTAAGACCGTATCAATACGAGTCAGTGTTTTCAGGCATAGTGTATTGATATGCGTAAGACCGTATCGATATGGGTCAGTGTTTTCAGGCATAGCGTATCGATATGTGTGAGAATGTATCGATACGGGTTGGTGTTTCTAGGCATAGCATATTGATACTCGAAAAAGTGTATCGACACGGCTTTGAACTACTAGAATATGGAATTTTGAAAATGCATAGTGTACCGATACACTTGCTGAGTATCAATATGGGTAGCTATTAATTCAGTTAAAGTGTGTTTTCAAGGTTCTGTTTTCTTATGTTTTAGTCCCTAAATGTTGTACATGCAATTAAATGGGTTTGAATGGTCGGTTTGAGCTGAGAATTGGCATGCAAACATGTAATATGACTAATTGAGGATTGGTATCCCTAATTTTAGTAATGGTCATTTAATTTACCAGTTTTATGTTTTGGTCCCTAAAATGTATTGTTTGCAATTGGTTGCCTTTCTGAGGTTCGTTTCCTTTGTAACTTCACCCACTGCAGGCATGATCACTTAGGATTAAAAATATACATCTAGTCAAGATTAAAGGAAAAAAAGGACCGGCTTTTGTAATCTTTCTCAAGTTTGCTTCGGCAAACCTAATGTAGCTTGCTGGATTCGGTCGGGCGTATAGGTCGGGTGATAAGTGTGTAAAAGTAGTATTTTTCCAACCCTTTTTACTCATATTATTGTTAGACTTAGGCCCATTTTAGTTGCATTTGTAGCCACTCGTGCATAATTTTGTAGTTTTTCTGTTTGGAGGGCTTGATCTTGTGTTTTGCTATTTTCGTGGAAAAGTCACTGCTTTGGTGCTTTAATTTTTCCAGGTCAGGATTGCCGAGGCAAGTCGGGATAAATCTGCCCATTTTTGGATAAACTCGAAATTCAATGGATAAGCCCCCAAAATCCAGATTTACAAGAGGAATTTGATGGAGATAAAGACTCCAATTATTGAGGAGTTCTTAGAGATAAAGATGGAAGATATTAATTATCTTTTACCCGATTTAATCAAGCCTAATCCTATCCTAATCAACAAGCATTATCCATAAGAAATTCAAGAGTTTGATCTGATGAGGAACTAATCTCCAAGGAATTCCAACACAATCCAACTCCAATGCAAATCCAACTCCAACGCAATTCAACTTCTCCTATCAGCAAACAACCGATCGATCATCTCTTTAAATAAAGATCAAACCTGTGATTGGAAGGGAGAAGAGAGAGGAATCGGAGAAAGAGAGAATACGCAAGGCACCATCTTCATCTTTATTTTTACTATGCGATCCAGAGCTGGGAAGTTTTCCTTTGCATATCTTTCAAACCCAGCCATGAATTGATGTAAATTGGATGGGTTTATTTTGGGTTTGTTGTTTTGATAAACGTTTAGATTGTTTAGGTTTTTGAGTTCCAATTTAATTTCAAAGTTTGTTCATTCTTGGTTCTTAATTTTAATTGCGGGTGAATTGGGAGAGGATCTCGTGAATGCATCCATTTATCTAATATTGGGAGAGTTAGATTCAAGAAACGAATGAGCATGGTCTTTATTCAATCAATCGATGGTGAAGACTAATTCGACTTAGGGATAAGTTGTGAATTTCAACGGCTAAAAGGAGCTCAAAATTGGTTGTTTTCCACCATTGGTTCACACAAGGATGTATTCTCAAGGCATGCACAATTAACAATGTTTCGAGTTAGGGATAACGAGAAACCATTGAAGAACGCTTTGTCGAACTTTGAAGGTTGTCACCCAATTTCCCAGGCAATCGCTCCATTCCCAATTGCCCAAGCAATCGCAGAATTGCCCAAGCAATCTGATTAGATCCAATGGACGAAACGATTGAGCTACTCTAGCACTCAATTACCACGATAGTCCATTCAACTATCACTCCACAACTCACGATAACCTAGCCTACTCTCTCTTATTCGATTACTTTATCCTTTATTTCTGTTTACTTAGTTTATTTTACTTATTATTCATCACCATTCAATCTATCTCTTACAACGTAGTAGCTTAAGCAAAGTGGCCCAAACCAATCCTTGTGGAGATGATATCTTTACTATACTATTACTTGTGACATGTGTACTTGCACCGTTTGCGTTGCACTCAAAACACGCAACAAGTTTTTGACGTCGTTGTCGGGGATTGGCAATTGGTGTTAGTTGTTTTAGTTATTGCATTTTTTTTATTTTTACCAACTTTTCTTTTTTGTTTGTTTTATAAAAAAAATCAGGTGTGCTACAAAGTTAAGGGACATCAACATGAGGGGAAATAAAAGTCGATCTATTCGAGAGTTGATGTGGGAAGATAGGAATCAATCCAATCAAGAATTTGTTACACTCACCGATAATTACCTATACCAACCAAGAAAAGCCCAAAGAGCCTATGCCATGGAAAACTCTTGCGCTTGTTGTGGAGAGCATTATGTGTTTGAAAATTGCCCTCAAAATCCTGGTGCATATGGCTACATGGAGGACCATAGTTTGAACCATCAGCAAAATCCTTCATGGTGTGATCAAAATGCTCAATTTTTTTTACCATAACAGTTTTGTTACTGCAACAGATATGCCATGGCAATACAGTCCTCGTCAAGAGCATTCAAATTCCCTAGAGGAAACATTTCAAGCTTTCATGGCTAGACCTGATTCTCTCCTCGAATTCAATCAATTGCCACCGCAATATGGTAAATTTCAAGAACTATCAAATTCCATGGATGCGAGAATATCTAGGATGGATGTACTATTGAGAGAAGCGAAAGATCGATCGAGGAGAATAACATATGTATTGGATAACATGCCTCAACAATTAAGTCCTATGGATACTGAAGTCCCAAGGCAAGAAGACAAGGAGCAATGCGAAGAGAGCTCCCTGATGTGTAGGGAACAACTAAAACCTCCAAGTCGAGAGCATAATGATGAGAAAGACTGCCCAACACTGTATGAGCCTAAGCAACAAATTGCCACGGCAATGATTGAGGAGCCTGAACAGACCAATGCCGTGACAACACTTAGTGAAGCTGAGAAAAGCAATGCTATAGCAAATTCTGAGGAATTTGATGCCTAGAATGTTACAACACTGACGCTAAAGCAAAAATCTGTGGATTACTCTTATCCACCATTGCCATGGCAATTGTACAACCACATGCAGGACCAACACGATGGCAATACTGTGTTAATGGAATATGAGCAGGTGATGATTGAACCTTTTGAATTCTTTAAAAACTCACCTCATCCATTACAAGCATTCCTTGAGGAACCAATGCTGGTAGATTTGAAGCCATCAAAATCTCTACTGATGGAGATGATTAAGAGGCCTAATGAAAATGGTGTTTGGACTCGTGAAGCTTTTTAGAAAATTGGTCATTCCTTTGACTTACATCGAATTTTGGCAGAAGATTGCCATGGCAATTGGCTGGCGCAGCAATTGCCATGACAATGAAGGCTACATCCAACCATGACAAATTTTGCCAAAAATGAGGTAATTAAATGGTTGGGTGTTGATATAATTTTTCCTATTAATATACCCATGCCTTCAAGAATAATAGCAAGGTGGAGGATATGCATGGACTACAAGGAACACGAAAGAAAGACACCTCCACCAAGGTAGTGCACAAGGGAGTGGTCGCGATCATAATGGCCCAACCCTTTTTGGGCAATATTGTTACTCGATGGAGGGTGCGGATAGACTATAAGAAGTATTGGAAACGACCCTCGTCAAGTTTTCTTTAAGGCAATCCAATTCCCTTCAAATTTTCTTTTCTGCTTATTTTGATTTTAGTTTTTGCTTTGTTTTCCATTTTAATAAGAGTAGGGTGTTGAGAGAATCCCAGACAATTCGACTTGTCACTAAAAAGGAACATGCCCCGGCAATGAAAGCTGGCAATTCTTGACCAACTACGAATGGCATTGCCGCGACAACCCCTATACTGCACAAAGGTAATGAACCAATTCAAAAAAAAATTATAGCATACTGACTCTTATTCTGATTTTTCAGAATTCCCAAGACACCACCTCTACACCATTAAAGTACCACCTTCGGATGTGCCAATAAAACGATCATTGAAGCATAAAGCTTTGATCTTAGAAGAAATAGCGAAGGAAGGTGAGTCGAATGAGGAGGTCGAGGAAATTAAAGAACTTAACTCTACAACCAGTAAGGCGAAGCAGCACACGCGCCAAGCAAACAGCCACATGGATACTACAAATTCGAGGTAAGGACCTCTCTGATTAACTCATTTGCATTTCATTTTTTTCATTTGTTTATATTTTAATGCATTAAGGACAATGCTTTCCTCGAGTTTGGGGGGATTGTCTTGGTTGTTTCATGTTTAGTTGCAAGAGGCCTAATGAAAATTGTGTTTGGACTCGTGAGGCTTTTCAGAAAATTGGTCATTCCTTTGACTTACATCGAATTTTGGCAGAAGATTGCCATGGCAATTGGCTGGCGCAGCAATTGCCATGACATTGAAGGCTACATCCAACCATGACAAATTTCGCCAAAAATGAGGTAATTAAATGGTTGGGTGTTGATATAATTTTTCCTATTAATATACCCATGCCTTCAAGAATAATAGCAAGGTGGAGGATATGCATGGACTACAAGGGAACACGAAAGAAAGACACCTTCACCAAGGTAGTGCACAAGGGAGTGGTTGCGATCATAATGCCCCAACCCTTTTTGGGCAATATTGTTACTCGATGGATGGTGTGGATAGACTATAAGAAGTATTGGAAACGACCCTCGTCAAGTTTTCTTTAAGGCAATCCAATTCCCTTCAAATTTTCTTTTATGTTTATTTTGATTTTAGTTTTTGCTTTGTTTTCCATTCTAATAAGAGTAGGGTGTTGAGAGAATCCCATACAATTCGACTTGTCACTAAAAAGGAACATGCCCCGGCAACGAAAGGTGGTAATTCTTGACCAACTACGAATGGCATTGCCGCAACAACCCCTATACTGCACAAAGGTAATGAACCAATTCAAAAAAAAAATTATAGCGTACTGACTCTTATTCTGATTTTTTAGAATTCCCAAGACACCACCTCTACACCATTAAAGTACCACCTTCGGATGTGCCAATAAAACGATCATTGAAGCATAAAGCTTTGATCTTAGAAGAAATAGCGAAGGAAGGTGAGTCGGTTGAGGAGGTCGAGGAAATTAAAGAACTTAACTCTACAACCAGTAAGGCGAAACAGCACACGCGCCAAGGAAACAGCCACATGGATACTACAAATTCGAGGTGAGGACCTCTCTGATTAACTCATTTGCATTTCATTTTATTCATTTGTTTATTTTTTAATGCATTGAGGACAATGCTTTCCTCGAGTTTGGGGGGATTGTCTTGGTTGTTTCATGTTTAGTTGCATTTGCATTCATTTGTTTTAGTTAGTGTTACTTGCCATGATAGTTTGCCTAACTAAACCTGTTAATAACCTGCTGTGATATCTGATGACGATTTATTTTCTACTGCATTAGGTTAAGAGAACTTTTGACTCTAGGCTTAGCATGGAAAGTTGCTTAGGATTTTGTTATGATGTTGCTTTAATAAACATTGTTGCGACTTGTTAATCTAGGAGAACCTAGTGAACCTTAGGCAAGGAATATTAAAAAAACACTAGAGGTGCCCAAAACTGGCTCTAGCCAAAAAAATGAAAAAAATGATGAACAATGAACCTTAGCTAAAGGTGCCCGAAACTGGCTCTAGTATAAGAATAAAAAGAAGAATTACTAGAGGTGCCCAAAACTGGCTCTAGTTAGATCGCTTGCCTCGGCATGTTAATAAAACTAAGGTTTTGCTTGGAACTCCTATGATTGACTTGTACACGGCTACACACACACTTCACTTGCATTATACTAAATTTTGAATAATCTTTCTATATTTTGCCCAAAGTCACAAAGGTAATTATTAATGCTAGTTGCCACGGTTCTGAGGATTGAAGTTAGGTATGCAACTTGTTCATGTTTGGTAAATGCCTTGGCAAGTGCTTGTTAGTTTTGCATTGCTTGAGGACAAGCAATAGTTAGAGTTTGGGGGTGTGATAAGTGTGTAAAAGTATTGTTTCTCCAACACATTTTACTCACATTATTGTTAGACTTAGGCCCATTTTAGTTGCATTTATAGCCACTCATGCATAATTTCATAGTTTTTCTGTTTGGAGGGCTTGATCTTGTGTTTTGCTATTTTTGTGGAAAAGTCACTGCTTTGGTGCTTTAATTTGTGCGGGTCAGGGTTGCCGAGGCAAGTCGGGATAAATCTGCCCATTTTTGGATAAACTCAAAATTCAATGGATAAGCCACCGAAATCCAGATTTACAAGAGGAATTTGATGGAGATAAAGACTCCAATTATTGAGGAGTTATTGGAGGTAAAGATGGAAGATATTAATTATCTTTTATCCAATTTAATCAAGCCCAATCCTATCCTAATCAACAAGCATTATCCACAAGAAATTTAAGAGTTTGATCGGATGAGGAACTAATCTCCATGGAATTCCAACGCAATCCAACTCTAATGCAAATCCAACTCCAATGCAATTCAACTTCTCCTATAAGCAAACAACCGATCGATCATCTCTTTAAATAGAGATCAAACCTACGATTGGAAGGGAGAAGAGAGGGGAACCGAAGAAAGAGAGCACTTCGCAAGGCACCATCTTCTTCTTAATTTTTACTTTATGCGATCCATAGCTGGGACGTTTTCCTTTGTATATCTTTCAAACCCAGCCATATGAATTGATGTGAATTGACTGGGTTTATTTTGGGTTTGTGGTTTTGATAAACGTTTAGATTGTTTACAATTCAATTTCAAAGTTTGTTCATTCTTGGTTCTTAATTTTAATTGTGAGTGAATTGGGAGAGGATCTCATGAATTCATCCATTTATCTAATATCGGGAGAGTTAGATTCAAGAAAAGAATGAGCATGGTCTTTATTCAATCAATCGATGGTGAAGACTAATTTGACTTAAGGATAAGTTGCAAATTTCAACTGCTAAAAGGAGCTCAAGATCGGTTGTTGTCCACCCTTGGTTCACGCAAGGATGTATTATCAAGGCATGCACGATTAATAGTGTTTCGAGTTAGGGATAATGAGAAACCATTGAAGAACGTTTCGCCGAACTTTGAAGGTTGTCGCCCAATTGCCTAAGAAATCGCTCCATTCCCAATTGCCCAAGCAATTCGACTGGATCTAATTGACGAAATGATTGAGCTACTCTAGCACTCAATTACCACAACAGTCCATTCAACTATCACTGCACGACTCACGATAACCCAACTTACTCTCTCTTATTCGATTACTTTATCCTTTATTTTTGTTTACTTAGTTTATTTTACTTATTATTCATCACCATTCAATCTATCTCTTACAACGCAGTAGCTTAAGCAAAGTGGCCCAAACCAATCCCTGTGGAGACGATATCTTTACTATACTATTACTTGCGACGTGTATACTTGCACCGTTTGCGTTGCACTTAAAACACGCAACACCGGGTCGACGGGGTTACATAATCTCTTGCTGATCCTCCAAATAGCCCAATGTTATTGAGCATGTGAGCGTTCCCTAGATCGGGCACCACAATGGATAGGTTAAGGTTGTTCATAACGGGCTCACTGATATCTCTAATGGGCCTTTTGGGTCTGGTAGGTGGTGGATCTTCCTGTCGTACTTGGCCATTATTTTCTGCTCTAGCAACTCCTTGTCCATCGACTATTGGTATGCCTTGGTTATTCACATTATTAGGGTTGTTCTCTTCGTCGTTCACCATATTCTTATTCTCTCAGTGTAGTCTCCAAAAAGTTCCTTTGATTTTTGGGTCGTATAGAGGAAAAAGTTGTGTGTTGGAATGTCTGGTCATGCACTAGAACGTACCTGAGAAAAAAGAAAAAATAAAAACAAAAACATAAATTAAAAGCAAATAAAATAAAGTCCTAAGTGCAATTACAACGTAATTATCAATTGCCAATCCCCGGGAACGATGCCAAAAACTTGATGCTCGTCGAATAGTGATGCACTTTAAAGCAAGTATACTCGTCGTATCAAGTAATAGAGTGATAAGTAGAGTGTCGAACCCATGAGGATTGGATGAAATACAAAGCTATTGAACTTAAGAATGTGTTTACAAGTATTGGTGGTTGTAGATTGGATTAAAACTAAAATAATTAAACTAAAGATAGCTATGATTAAGACAAACATCTGCAACAACTAACAGATAATTATGAAGGCTGGGATTATTGCTAAGGATATAATGCTTGATTACCTACGAAAATGCTATAGTGACTGGCAATACATGTTTGTGTAAACCATTAAATTCTTTATCTACTCGACAAGATTTTCTAATAAACTTCTGACTCTCTCGATGCCTACAAGTTAATAATATTGTAGCTAAGGTTATACATGGTTGCGTTAACCCTAACAACTCTATTATTTGTTAAGAACTCCATTTTAGTCGTTGAAACCCTAAACTTATGTCTAAGCCAGATTAAGACTAAGTTAACAACTTAGCCCTACTGTTCATGTTTGTATAACCTAACTCTCTTGATATTAAGCCACAAATCAATTGTTAAAAAACATCTCTCCACAGCTCTTACAATAACTAATAAAAACATAAAATCCCATGATGCAATAATCCCAACTAAAGTATTTAGCTCATGTCTGAGTTTAAGGCATCCATAATTAAAAGTATAAAGTATGGAGTTTATCAAGAAAGGAAAAAAAAGAGTCAAGTATCCTCGATAAAACTTTTTTAGTGCCCTCCAACTGTGCTACAGTTCTTCCTCCGTCGGCCACTCTCAATGGTGTCTTTCGTAAGGAGAATTCTCTAGATTTCGCTCTGGTGGTTCTCTGCAAGCTCTAAACTAGGATTGTCGTCTGTAATCGTACTCTCTCGTGAAGTAGCGTCCAAGCCTCTCTTATATAGGCAGTGAAACTAAGGTTTTAGTACCCTAAAGTGCACGCGGCTTCATTAAAGAAAGCCTTTGATTTCCCGCTATATTTAATGTTGCGTATCTGGGAGAAAGTCTACGTGAGCAAAAGTAGATTCATCTCCAACTCTTTATGCCTCTTCAGCTCCAGCCATGTGATCCACTCCTCTTCTGCTCCAACAATCCTCCAACATCCACCAGCATCCCGCACATACACCACAAAGCACCACCTTTCCCGTAAAAAGCACCAATATATATAACATTTAAAACACAGATAGAGTAACTTCCTATCCACATGCAAATATGTACAATCTAACCTATATGCAAACTATATGAGCTTGAAAACATGCAAAAGACAAGGAAATGGGGCATATAAAATAGATCAATTATACACTCATCATTCCCCTTTCAAAATCACGTGAAGTCCAAGGATAAGGGGAGTGATCATCCATTAACTCTTTACAAGGGTGCATTCTCTTCATAAAACTACTAACTTTCACCATTGTTATATTTTGGTCACTTCTCAAGCCCAAACAACCCAAATCTCATCCATTAAGGCTCAAACTTGGCCTAATGGGTCCAATTATCTAACCCAACTCAAAGGTCCATAACTCAGGTTAATGCCTATTTGTTGACTCAGAAATTTGGGTCGTTACAGCCTTGCTTAATTTTGTGGTTTATGGTTGCTAGTTTGGTGTTTTGATAGTTTAAAGCCTCGTTAATGGTAATTTTCAGATTTAATGCTAATAATATGTAAAAATGGTAGCAAACAACCCTAATTAACTTTTATAAGATGTAGGAATGAGTTAATGGGTTAGTGGTTTCGATTCGAAGGCTTTGGGAGTGATTTCCCAGCCTAGAAAGCCATTTCTAGGCTTCGGTATCGGTACATGGGGAGCTGTACCGGTACCCTAAGTTTTCTTGGTTGAAAAGCACTGTTCATTTGAAGATGAACTATTAAGGGGTAGTGTTCAACTTGTACCGTTATGCCATGCAGAGGGGTATCGGTATGGGTCGACCCGTACCGGTATGCAAGGGAAACCAAAATTCTAGTGAGCTATTTTTGTATCGGTATGCTATGAGTATTAATACTCGAGGCAACCTATATACAAGCTATTTTCATATTGGGTAATTCGAGGACGGTGGTCCTATGGGCTTCTAATGTGGTAAAATAAATTGTAAAACTGAGAAACCAAGATTTAACCCTCATATATGAGCATAATGTGTGGTAAGCTTTGAGTGACTTATTAATGATAGAAACCATAGAGTAATGGTATTTTTAATGATGATGTGTGCCATAAGAACACTTGCTTGGTCTAGTCACCTTGATAAAAGTGATGATGTGGATTAATAAGAATAATTATATACTTCTCTATAATGTATTAACAACTCGATAATGTAAAATAAATGATGTGATAACGAGTAGCGACAATAGGGAGATCCTTTAGATCTCGTTGCTTGTATGCCGAGTAGGTATTTTTTTGGTTGAATAGATGATTGTTGGGATCCGGATACCCAATGAGAGTGTTGCAACACCATGGTTATAGATACTAAATGAAGGTTACCGATATAATGTGACTTAGGCCTTATTCGAAGATACTTGAGGGGGATTCTGAGTATGGGTGTGAGTTCTGATGCTACGGGACTTGACATCACCTGTAACCCCCTCGACCTCGGCCTGGAACGAGCTACATTAGGTTTACCGAAGTAAACCGTGAAGAAAACTCTAGAAACACTACCATTTTTTTCCTTTTATCTTATCTAGATGTTGGTTATTACCCTACATGTACATACATACCACGGAAGAAAACCCAACTCAATCGAACATCAAATTGATAACCAATTGACCATGTTTGCAAGAATAGAGACCAAAATGTAAATCCACAAATCTATAAGGGCTTACTTATAATTTGCTTTACCAATTTTCCATTAGTCAGGTTACAAGCACACATACCAAATTTCAACTTAAAACGAGTATCCGAACTCATCCAATTCCATTTATAACACCAGGGACCAAAACGTAAATTCCACTATTTCAAAGGGCCAATTTCGTAATTAATATTACCAATCCTCAATTAAACAAATGACATTCATACTGGTGAAATTTCAGGTCAAAATGATCATTCAAACTCATTTAATTGCAAGTATGTCAATTAGGGACTAAAATGGGAGAAAATAGAAAACTTTAAAAATACTTTTAACTACCTTAACCACTGACTGTATCGATACGCGATCAAGTGTATCGATACGCCTGAGCATTCACAAAAACTCCAGATTCCAATAGCTCAAAACCGTATCGATACGCCTCCTCGAGTATCGATACGCTATGCTTAAAGCCGTAGACCTGTATCGATATAGTCACCCGTGTACCGATACTCTAAGCCTGAGATGTACTTATCCATATCGATACGGTCACCCGTGTATCGATACGTTGTTCCTGGAAACACTTACCTGTATCGATACGGGTACAGGCGTATCGATATGCCCTGAACTGTAATGTCAAAATTTGCTAGTTTTTAGCCTCGTTTTGGAATTCTAACACTTAAACATGCTTCTAACAATCAAATAACATAATCATTGGTCATTTTCCATCAACTACCATAAATCAAACGTCAAGAAACAATCATCATGCTTCAAAGGTAAACTATAGGCATGCTTCCTAATACTCAAGCAACCAAAGCATGAACCATATGCAAAATCCAACAAACCAAGCTTATCACAAGTCCAAGGCAACAATATAAACTTGCTCAAACAGAGAAGTAACCACTCAAACCCTCCCAACAACATTTAAGCCACATTGCCTTTATTATTACTTAAAACTCAACATACTTTGGTAATTCAAGTCTTGGAATTCCCTCCTTGCTTGCTAGGCCACTTGCACTCAAGCAATCATTGCTTACTGAGGAGCGCTCTAGAATATAAAACATCATCCAATGCAATTTAGAACCATTTCAAACCGCCATGCCATTCTTTCAAAACATGCACTTAATCTTTATAAAATCAGCATATTAAACTATATGCAACATGTACCATGGATTCCATAGCATAATCCCATGTGCAATTCCCTCTACTTAAGCTTTCCCAAGCATAACAACCCATATGCAAAGCTTAAGGAATATAACACGTATAAATCACGTCATTCAAACCAATCCATCAACATGATCCAATTTAAAACACTATATTGGCCTTCAAGTGATCCATCCATTTCAATATTCATCCTTTCCATAAATCATTTTTAACATCGGATACACGGATTTCCCAAGAGATTTCCCAATCTCTTCCAGCTCAATGGCATGGAGTTGTGCAACACATGCACCACCTGTACACTACCAAGGCTAATCCTCCAACTTGGAGTACACACATATGACGCATCAACCTCTACAACTCACGGCTGGAGTAAATGCCATCTAGGTGTTACCTCAACAACATCGGGGTTCACATGATCGGAGTAAGTACCTCTCATACTACCTCTACAACCACAGGCGACTTATTATAATGCACTTTAAATCATATGGTCGGCCAATTATATCCGATAACATTTTCAATTCATCACTTGCCAATATAATCCACTTTTATAAACATACCTCACTGTTTTCATATGCATTATTCAAATCATTTCATTGTACATTAAACCATGTATAAGCCATGTTCATAAACATTCTTTAAAAATCATGCATTACTCTCCAAATGCATCTAACATCATTTCATATCAATTCCCAGCATTAAACCATGCTCATTTCATGCATAAAACATGAGTTAAACAATCATTTAACAAGTTCATTCATAAATCATTTGCCAACCGAAATTGAGAGAGAAAACCACTTTACTTACTTCTGAGCCTTAGACCAGTGTATCAAGCCTAGTCTAGACTCCCGTTAAACCTTTTCAAATCTTTGAAAATCCATTCTTATCTGTTTCACTCACCGACAAAGCAGGGCCTCTCTTGCAGATGCCAAATTAAGCTTTCGGCAACTCCTCAACACCAAAGTTCACTTCTGGATTAGCTTCCCTTGTTTCAAACACATCACAACAGAGGATCCAATGCATTATAATGCATCCAAACTCACAACAACCATCCATTAACATTTATCTAACTATAATCCCCCACAACACCACAACCTATAAACCGAAAACATCCTTGATTCACCAAAAACCTTAACCCATCCCACAACTACGAATCTCAACCTTCAAATAACATCAATTGACATCAAAACAACAACCTAAAACAACCTTATACCTCCAGCAACCAATAATTATCCTCAACACCTCAAAATCTCTTAACTACGAATCTAACGAACTAGATATTCAATAGATTCCAGGATTCTATCATCAAAACTCACTTCATTATCATATTAAACATCAAAATCAAGGTATAAACCAATCCTTAACACAGCAAAAACATATGACCACGAATTTCTTCAAATTTTCATCATAAACCATCAATTAAACCATAAATCCGAGTTTAATTAATCAAAACCCAATGAATATCATATAAAATAGATCAAGAACTTAGGAATTTCTATAAATAACCTTTCATTAGAGGAGAAGAACGAATCCTTACCTCCAATGCTAATTTCTCCCCTCAATTGCTTTATAAACCATGGAAATCAAGGTAAAAACAATAAGTATTTGATGTAAAAGCTTTAGAAATCAATTGGAAATCAAAAACTCTTTGAAATCCTAATTTTACCTAAAGAAATTGAAACTAGAAATGTGTTTGGCTGGAGAGAATTTGAGAGAAAGAAGTTGCAAAGTTAGTTACGTGAAATTCTTTTAAAAGCCTTAATTGTGTTTAATTAATTTTCTCTATATTTATACCTCTTAAAAACTTAATTAAAAATTGTTAATTAAAGGGAGAAATATAATGAAACCCTTTTGGATTAATAGCTCCTTAAAGATTCAAAGTTTTGACCCATTTCCAAAACAGTCACTAAAAACAATTTTGCAAACTTTACATTTTGGCCACTAACCCACAATGTCCCATTTCCGAACTCCATTTTCCAAAATTGTTTTTACCAAAATGATTTATATATTTAATAATGATTTTATATATTTTTCCATATTTTTATCTTCAATAAAAATATTTAATCCAATTTAAATCCCGAATCCGACTCGAACCTCTAATTTCGGTCTACTGGACTGACCAAACTATTCCTCAAAACTCGTAGGACCAAAATCGGGGCTTTACATCACCCAAGGAGTGTATGTTCTTGATGTTGTGTGACCTGGGACTCTCTCAGATTGTATGTTCCGATCTTGTGTGACCCATGCCATACTCTATGTTTGTTGTTGTATGATATGTGTGATTTTGCCTCGATGATCTAATGGAGGTATTGGCCTCCAGGGGCTGAGTGACCTCGAGTATTTGAAGCCTTGTAGATTATGTAAGACTTCTTATAGATTTAAAGATGCCTTGAGATAGGTGATCTAAGAACTATAGCTTGTGTAGGCTAGATGATAACTAATAGATAGTGAAGCCTTATCTATGCTCTCTAGACTATATTTATCTCGCATGCTTGTTTTATGATAATCATGAATTGTGGTAGAGTAGAAATGTACGACTGAGCTTTGTAAGCTCAGCGTTCAAAATCCTTGTTTTCGTTCGTAGGTTAGTAGGTTGATCGTGATCGTGGAGCACATCATGAAGGGATTTCCCAACATCGCATTGCTTCAAAGTATAGTCCTTGATGTTTAGTTTGGGCTGTTGTATTAATAGGACCTTACAATGGTTGAGTCTGTAAATTATATTCGGAATATTATTTTGATATAGAATATTTTAAACTTAGAGCTCCTATTTTGTAAATTGTTTATTTACCTAAATGCATCATGAATGTTTTGATATTTTTAAATAAGGCTAAACTTATGGTTTTAAATTAGAAATTTGATGGTTCGATTTTTGGGTAACCTGAATACGACACTTCGGGTCTGGATCCGGATCGGGGTGATAGCCCTATAAAGTGTATGTATTTCCCTCCCTAATTATTGATTAATTTGTCCCCACAATAGCTCATCATACATTCATTTCTGCATTTTCAGTTTGTTATTTTCATTTTCTATAACTCTAGTCATCTTTGCTTTTTTATGCAAAATTCTACCTTTTTGTTGCCTTTTCGTTGTAATGTTAATGTCCCTACAGAGAAAGTTTATTCACTGCAGCCGCCAACTTTCCATATCGCTAAGGATAAGGATAACTATGCCGGCTGTATAGTCTATTATACCAAACTGAGTATGGCAGTCCTTCACACAATTCACATGAAGGACACGTGTCCTCCATAGATCAGCCAATAAAAAGGACATCTTTGAGGAGAGAGAAAGATAATAATGCTGGATTATCATTTTCTTCATCTTTAAAACAATGCGAAGCTCCTCCCATGGCTGCTTGAGCTTACTTTCTAGAGAACCGATGTGAGATGAGGCAGAGTTCTTGGTGAGAACGAAGATTCCATGTGCCGAGCAAGGGGAAAATGTAGACTCATTTCGAATCGAGCTAGGAATTGAGGTTTCCGTTTGAGTTTATACATTTTCTTTTTAATTGAATGACGATGGTTTACTCTTTAGTTTGTTTATAAGCTTGAATTATTTTGGATTTTGAGTTCAATATATTATATTGAGCTTTCTTTCGTATTTGTTGGATTTGAACCATGTTTGCATGGAAATGTTTTGCATAACTATTGACTCGGAATTTGCAGTGACAGTTCAGATTAGCAAGCATTGAAACGAGAGTTGGATGAGGATAGGGGTGTGCATTATTCAGTTTTAACTGATTTAACCGAATGAACCAATTTTTTTTGGTTAATAGGTCGATTAATTTTAGTAATGATCGATTAACAATTAATTTTTTTGGGAAATTTGGTTATCGATTAATTCAGTTCAAAAACGGTTAATTAACCGAATTAACCAAAAATATAAATTAAAATATATTGTATATATTGTTTACTTATATCTTATTCTTATCCAATAAACACAAACCCATTAAAGATATTTTTAACCCAATCAATTTTTGACCCATTATAATATTCTCATCCAAATTAAAAGTATTATAATGAAAGGAAAAAATAAAATCCCTAAATGACTAATTTCCTAAAACTCTATCGATTTTCCCCTCTTCTAAGTTCTCACTTCTCAATCCTACAGTGTTAGACATGTCGGTTCCGGTGAGATTATGTCAAGTATTCTCACAGTTCTCAAGTTTGTTCCTCACTAAACCACGACACATCTTCGTTTGTTCTGCAAAAAAAGGTTAATTTTCATATTATTGTTTAGGGTTTGGGTCTGATTAGTATTAAATTTTGATTAGACTTTCTTTTTATATTAATTATGTATTTCAAATTTTCTTTAGATTCCTTTTATTTAATATTATAACTATATTGTTAATTTAAAATAGAAAACGTGTAAATAATATCGTTTAATTCGGAAATCGACCAAATTAACATAATTAATTTCGGTTTAGTTAATTAGTTTCAAATAAAATTTGGCTCGATTAATCGGTTAAAAGACAAATTTTGATTAATTCTATTCTGGCTAATTCGGTTCGGCCATCGACCAAATTAACCGAGAGTTGATCCACTTGTTTAAGAATATGTAGTTCTGGATAGCAATGGAAGTTGCAGTAAAATTACAGATTTGGGTAATCGTTGAAAAGTTGAAAGAAAGTTAGCAACTCAAGTTATTATTAACTGTAATTAAATCATCATATGAATTTTCCTTGTTGCATTTAGTGATCTACCGAGTTGAACTGAGGGGATCCGGTTTCCTTTCTAATAATTTACTTTCTTTGTTATTGCATTTTTATTGCTTCCACAACAACCTTTAATATCACTCTTTTTATCTTTTATTTACAGTCACTATTATACTAACATCTCTTTTTATTTACAGTATTGCTTGCATCGACATAAGATTACAACCAAGTTCCCATTCTCGTGGGATCAATATCTAATAAAATATTCCTATCAACTATACTTGCATTGACAGTGTACGCTTGCAGAAATCATGTGACATCATTTCATCAATCAAGTTTTGGCACTGTTGCTGGGGATAGCGTTATTTGTTTTTTATGTTTTTGTTTGCAATTCTATCTCATTTCTTTAGCTTGTAGTTGTTACTAATATTTTTTTGTTGTTTTATTTTCTTTTTATTCTCATATTTTGTGTTGTATGACCAAAAGTTCTGCCACACCACTTCTTACACCTGATTTTTATATTGAAAGACTCTTAGAAGAAGACTTAGAGAACAAGGTGAAATGGCAAGACATATCAACGATGCGGCTATATCGATATTTCCGCTGCAACATCCTAAAGATCCACCACTTCATCCATCGGTTCAAGTTCAAAACAGAGCAATATAAGATGTTGTAGTTCCTCCTTGAATGATTTACAACCAGGAGTGTTTCGACCACCCATTCAAGCTAGAAGTTTTGAGTTGAAGCCAATCATGTTCCAAATGCTCAACCTAAATGGGCAATATTTTAGGTTACCACATGAGGATGCCAGAGAGCATCTCCAATCATTTTTATTAATTTGTGCTTATTTTAGTCAACAAGGTGTTCCAAATGATGCCTTCCATACGTATACAATTATTTCCATATTCTTTGCATGGAAGAGCTCATACATGGTTTTGTGGACTTCTTATTGGATCTATCACTTCATGGAATGATTTCGCAACACAATTTGTGTTACATTTAAATTCTCCGACAATGAACTCACGATCGAGGAATGATATCACTACTTATTATCAATTGAATGATGAAACTCTACATACTACATGGGAACGCTACACGTCGTTCTTGCGACGATGTCCCAATCATGGCCTTCAACAAGAAACTCAAATTGAGATCTTCTACAATGGGTTGAATGCATCCATAAGACATCTTGTCGATGGATCATCTAATCGACCTTTACTTGATTGCACTTACACTGATATTGTTGAAGTGTTGGAGCGTTTTGCCCAAAATGATTCTCAATATCCTATTTCGAGAGCTGCTTCATGCAAGGCTGCACCATGAGTGTTCGAGCTGGATGATATTTCTTCTCTTAAAGCTTAAATTTCTTCTTTGGAGAATAAAATCAAGAATATGGAAGGCACGAGTAAGGTTGCCCCTATTCAACTTGCTCAATAGAAGACTGCTCATGTGTTCTCTTGTGAGATTTGTGGTGAAAACCATAGTTATGAAGACTGCCCACAACAAGAAGAGAATGCGAGTTATGTCAGCAACATGCGGAGAAACGCCATAGGAAATTCTTACAATGCAACTAACAGGGAATCTTAGGGAAATTCTAGTTCTATGCAAAACTAAGGAGTATTTCGATCTGGGAATAATACTTTCCAAGGGAAATCTAGTGTGCAACAAGGGAATTTTCGTTATCAGCAACAACAATATACTTCGCAAGCTCCTTTGTAGTCACAAAAAAAAAACAAAGTGCAACCATAATATTCTACTTCACAGAATCAACAATCGCAATATGGAACACAATCATAGTATGGTGCACCGTCTCAGATACAATCTCAGCCTAGTCACTATGCTCCGTCATCTATATCTGGTCCAATTGCCCTATTTGAGGAAATTATGCGAGAACACTTTTCTCGAACTGAAGTAATAGTACAAGGGCACTCTTCTTCGATCCGTACTTTGAAAGCTCAACTAGGATAGTTAGCTACTGATATGAACTCTTGACAATCGAGCACACTTCCCAGTAATGCTAAAAGATCGGTCATCAAGGGCAAGGAACATTATAAGTTTATAACTCTCCGAAGTGGTAAACCAATTAGTGATGCTACTCAATAATTTTCCATTTCTTTTCAAGAGTGAGGGGAGTCTTAAAAAATGACCATATGTTAAAAAATAGAATGGAGGTTGGTGCAGAGGATGATATTCCTCTAGTTATTAATTTGATACCACTAGTTTTGCAATCTAAGTTGTCGGCGCAAAAGTTGTCGGCGCAAAAGTCGTTGGCGCAATCAGCATATACTCTATCTCCACCATACCCTCAAAGATTCAAGAATACTAAGTATGATAATCAATTTAAATTCTTTCAAGATTCTTTACAACAGATCACGGTGGAAATTCTCATGTTGGATGCTCTTATGTAGATTCTAAATTATGCAAAGTTCATGAAGAAAATTCTATCTAAGAAGAAAAAAGATGAGTGCCATAGAGACCATTGCGCTCACAAAAGAGTGTTGTGCGACTATCCCTAATTCTTTGCCCAGGAAAATGAAAGACACTAGCAACTTTATTATTCCATGTTCTGTTGGAAATCACTACTTCAACAAAGCTCTTTGTGATCTTAGGGCCAATATAAATCTTATGCCATTATCTACTTTTCAGAAGCTAGGCATTGGACATATGAAACCTATTGTGGCCTGTAGCGATGTCTTTTTCGCTAAAAACGTGGTTTTCTATGTTTTTGTGATTTTCGGATATAAAATGTTTATTCCTTGGGGTTTTAAAAAACGCGCTATATTAAAAATTGGAGTCGCCACCGGCCACTTAGGTAGGCCGGACACCATAAAACCAGAGATTTAAAAACTGTTGGGTTCGGGAGACGGTTACGGATGGGGAAGGATTAGCACCCCCACACCACCCAAAATTGGTACTTTAATAATTACCGCTTTATTAATATTGAATTTTCCGGGTTAAAGTGACGATTAGTTTAAAATTCGGTTATAATTGCGAATAAATTTTAAAGGCCCCGTTATCCGAGGGTAAACGCCCAACCACTATCACTACGCCTGATACTGGCCCCGTTTACGCTCGGATAAAAGGGCACCGTATTGACAATTTATATCTCGATATGCAATCTTAGTGGGCAAAATATAAAACGTGGCAAATAATTTAAATGCAATAAATATTAACATAACAGAATACTAATCTAACATAAATAAAATACTAAACTAAAACATACATATATACATATTAATCTAACTCATAAATAAAAACATATCTAACATAAATAAAATATTAATATTAAACACAAATTTAAAACATATTAAATATTAATCTAAAACATAAACATACAAAATAAAAAATAAGACTACAATTTTAAAATAACTAATACTTCATTAAATTATAAAAATTACAACACTAATAAAAAAGACAAGAAAATATACCTAACTAGGAGCTCGAATAAGGAACCCTGGTTGAACCCCACCGAGATCTACCGCGACCCCTCCAAAAATATTAGCTAGATCAGACCTAAAATAGGACCTCGATCGAATGTTGGATCGAACCAACTAGGGTCGAGGGCACTGCCCCCAACCCCGGCCAGCCTTGCGGCTGGCCTAGCCCCCAAGATTTGGGGGTGCCAATTGCATAGCCAATTTATTTGGCAATTTTGGCGTGGATTTCCCCTCCAATTGGGCGTCCCTTTGCTGCCTCCAATTCCTGCCTATTTATAGGCAAAAGGGGATGGGAAATGGGTGACGTGGAGCACCCTGCTCCACATAATTTTCCTTTTTTTTAATAATATATTTATTATTATTTTATTTTTCATTAATTTTATATTAATAATATTATTATTAAAATAATACTAATAACACTAAAACCCGGTAAAAAAATGAGTGATTACAATTGCCCCTCTTTGCTTGTTCTTGTGAAACGAGGACAAAGCAAAGATCAAAAGCACTCATTTTTGACCTACTTTCTCGTCTTTGGCTTCGGAATCACGTGTTTTTCTGGAACTATCCGCTCTTCCTTAGCTGAATCTTCAGGCTCGTAAGTTCTTCCTATATAGAGCTTCGTCACCTTCCGATCTTGGAGTTATAGGCTCTTTCTACATAGAACCCTTCACTCTAAAGCCTCGAGTTATGAGTCCCTCCTATATAAAACCTTTCATTCTGAGACGGTGCAGCTTGGAGTCCTTCCTATATAGAACTCTTCGCCTTCAACATTGGTTTCTCCTATATAAAACCTTCTGCGTCGCTGATGGATTCTTCCGACTGGGAGTTCCTCCTGTATAGAACTGCTAGTCTTCAAACCCTGGAGCTGTCAGTCCTTCCTATATAGAACTTTTAGCTTCTGAAATTTTAGAGCTACAGGTTCTTCCTATATAGAACCTTTCACTCTGAGACAGTAAAGCTCGGAGCCCTTCCTATATAGGACTCTTCGCTTTCAACACAACAGGTTTTCCCTATATAAAACCTTGTGTGTCATGGGTGAATTCCTTCGGCTGGGAGTTCTTCCTATATAGAACTGCTAGTCTTCACCCTGGAGCTGTAAGTCCTTCCTATATAAAACTTTCAACTTCTGAAATCTCAGAGCTACAGGTTCTTCCTATATAGAACCTTTCACTCTAAGACAGTAAAGCTCAGAGCCCTTCCTATATAGGACTCTTCGCTTTCAACACAACAGGTTTTCCCTATATAAAACCTTGTGTATCATGGGTGAATTCCTTCGGTTGGGAGTTCTTCATATATAGAACTGCTAGTCTTCACCCTGGAGCTGTAAGTCCTTCCTATATAAAACTTTCAGTTTCTAAAATCTTGGAGCTATGGATTCTTCCTATATAGAATCTTTTACTCTAAGACAGTGAAGCTCAGAGCCCTTCCTATATAAGACTCTTCGCTTTCAACACAATAGGTTTTCCTATATAACCTTGTGTGTCATGGGTGAATTCCTTCGGCTGGGAGTTCTTCCTAAATAGAACTGCTAGTCTTCACCCTCGAGCTGCAAGCCCTTCCTATATAAAACTTTCAGCTTCTGAAGCCTCGGAGCGGCGGATTCTTCCTACATAGAACCTCTTGTTACGGGAGCTTGAAAATATAGGCCCTTCCTATATAGAACCTTTATTTTCGAATTTGGGATTCACACCATGATGGCTACCGATGTCTCTTCAGATTCGGGGATTCACACCGAAAATGGCTACCAAACTTTCTTTAAATTTGGGGACTCATGCTGAAGGTGGCTGCCAAACTTTCTTCAAATTTTAGGGACTCACGCCGAAGATGGCCGCCAAAACTTCTTCAAGTTTAGGGACTCACGCCGAAGATGGCCGCCAAACTTTCTTCAAATTTTAGGGACTCACGCCGAAGGTGGCTGCCAAAACTTTCTTCAAATTTTAGGGACTCACGCCGAAAATGGCCGCCAAACTTTCTTCAAACTTTAGGGACTCACGCCTAAAATGGCCGCCAAAACTTCTTCAAATTTAGGGACTCACGCCGAAAATGGCCGCCAAACTTTCTTCAAACTTTAGGGACTCACGCCGAAGGTGGCTGCCAAAACTTCTTCAAATTTAGGGACTCACGCCAAAAGTGGCTGCCAAACTTTCTTCAAACTTTAGGGACTCACGCCGAAAATGGCCACCAAAACTTCTTCAAATTTAGGGACTCACGCCGAAAGTGGCTGCCAAACTTTCTTCAAACTTTAGGGACTCACGCCGAAAATAGCCGCCAAAACTTCTTCAAATTTAGGGACTCACGGCAAAAATGGCCTCCAAACTTCTTCAAATTTAGGGACTCACGCCAAAAATGGCCGCCAAAACTTCTTCATGTTCTTTGATAATTCTTCAGGTACCTGTCCAAAATAATCAAAAATTGACATGCCCCTATCTATATGATGCATGCAATGTAATGGTTTCTTTCTTTTCTTTTTCTTTTTTCTCTTCTCATTTTCTTTTTCTTTTCTTCTTTTTTCCTTTTCTTTTCTTTTTTCACTTTTTCTCTTTCTTTCTCTCTTTTTCTTTTAGACTTTTTATTCTAAAGTCTTACACCCT
This sequence comes from Hibiscus mutabilis, assembly GCA_019671005.1. Taxonomy (NCBI): domain Eukaryota; kingdom Viridiplantae; phylum Streptophyta; class Magnoliopsida; order Malvales; family Malvaceae; genus Hibiscus; species Hibiscus mutabilis. Next base: position 19,055,347 of record CM033728.1, on the reverse strand, counting down.
AAAAGGTCGTTCCTCAGATTTCTTCATCTCTTTACTTCTTCACTGTAGGCTCTTAAATCCTCATTTGAACATGCTTTTAAACCTTTTGTGCGAAAGGCTTTCTTGTCTTTAGGGTTATCACTTGTCTTCATAAATGATCCTCTGGTTCTTATATTATTTTTATAAGAACCATTGTCATCTTCTTCGCTTGGCGTTGCCCCATTCAACCACGGTCTCCACTGCTTTGAATTTTCTGACCCATCATATAGAGCCTTGATCTATTTCTAGTCACCAGGGTGAGCCAAAATGCTTCCATCCCCTGAGCTCATCCTTGATCTTCTCGTAGCATTTCGACGGGAACTAACTCTCGATCCCTATGCTTTAAATCTCATCATCATTCATTTTTAAAGCAAAGTAAAAGGCAATTTACTTGTGTATATTTCAAAAAATAATGATTGTTTGAAAAGATAACAGTCATTTTGAAAATCACAACTTGGACGGGATACCAAACATTTTGAAAACATTGTTTGGAACAAATGGTAAACATCTTTTTCTTTTCTTCTTCTTTTTCTAAGGACCAAACATTTTTTTAATAATGCTTGGAGAATGGTAAACAAAATTCGAAGTGTATTGCCAAACACATTTTTTAAAAAACTAATGTTTAGGGGAAATGGTAAACATCAAAACTTTGGGAGAAAATGTCAAACCTTTTAAAACATGTTTGCCCCCGAAATATCAAACACCATAGTGCATCTGCTTCAAATTGCCAGAGATCAACTCTAATGCAGCGCATATTTAGAAGATCTTGACTATTGTGGATATATATGCAAATGTATAGTTTCGTCTGGTCTAATAGGCTTTTGAGAGGAACAACCCTACCTAGTTTCTACCCCGTTTAAGGTGGCTCTCTTAATCTCACTATCTCACCATGCCCCATCCTTCCCTCCTTTGGGTGTCGATCAAGCACTTCGAAGTTTGACATTCCTTGAAGAAAAGTTAACCCTTATAGGCGGAATGAAATCTGAAGACATTCTCATTCAACTTGGATATCTATGGATGACCAGAATAGTCTTTGGGGCTTGTAATGTAGGCCTTTGGTTTATGGTTAAGTGAAACAGTATTTCTGAACTTGTGTAACTTGGATATGCCCATTATTCTTTCCCTCTTTTGGATCACTCTAGACTGCCCGTTTTTGGGTTTTCACCCTAGAGTTCATTTCCTTTCTTTTTATTGTAGGCTGCCTTGCAATCTGGCTATATACTGATGTTCGTTTTCTGTTCAATAATGTTTGATCCTTCAATACTCCTCGAAACTGAGATTTCTTGAATGAAGGACTATGAATACATTTCTGGGAATTCTTGTGATTGGCACGCCCAGATGAAATATTATTCTTTCTTTTTTCTTTTCTCTTTTTTCTTTTCTTCTTTTTCACTTTTTCTCTTGGATCGCTCTTGACTGCCCATTTTTGGGTTTTCACCCTAGAGGTCACTTCCTTCTTTTGTACCTTCGGATCAATGTATTTTGGCTGGATATTGATGCCAGCATGCTCAGGCAGACTACTCTTTTTCTTCATTTTCAGGATCACTCTAGACTGCCCATTTTTGGGTTTTCACCCTAGAGGTCATTTCCTTTTTCAAAATTGGCAATCTTCGGGCCGACATGTCTTGACTTGGCTTCAATTCGAGCTTCTATACTAATTTTCAAAACTGATATTTACTTGAAATGTGGATTCATTGTGTCTCTTGCACATAGTTGAAGTCTCGTTCCTGTATTGTTTGATCTGTGTGTGAAGCATATACAATATTCTTTCTTTCCTTTTTTTTTTCTTTTTCTTTCTCTTTTTTTTCTCTTTTTTCTTCTTTTTTATTTTATTTTTATTTTATTTTTTCTCTTTTTTAGACTGTTCATTTTGGGTTTTTAGCATTGAATCTCTTTCTTCTTATTCGACTCTATGAATGTATCCTTGAATCAACATGGATCTATACTGGGTATTGATGCGATCTTCCGCTCGGAGTTAATTGCCTCTCTGCAGCTCTTCTGATATTTACTTGATCTGGATTGCTTCGGCCTTCTGATTACCATTTATCTTCTTTTTTGGTTTTTCGTTTGGACATATCCATGTTTTCAACCACTTTTTTCTGATGATTTTCTGATCTTCGTATCCAATCTGTATGGTCTCATCTGTGTCTTCTGGTAAAGTAAAAGAACACCATTCGTTGTCATATTCACAAATGTCCCGAGAATGCCTTGGGGGTAGAGGTTTAGGGTCAACTTTCGTTTCAAGGATCTAAAACGACAAGTGCACGAGAAGATAAATTCTTAAAATGGGGGGCGCCCATTGTCTAAACACTCGCTTTTGTTCCTCCGTTGGCCTAAGTAAACTAGCAGATACTCACATTTACAGTATCACCACAACATTCAATCTCTTCTAAATATATGCAACTTAGAGTTGATCTTTGGATCTGAAGCAAATGTACTGTTGCATTCAAAATTCGAGGACCTGGTATAGAAATGATATATACATATGTCCATTCAAAAATGTGTGTATATGCATATGGGAAAACTACCCCATAAAAATGAAATGTTTAAAGAATCAAGAATGTAAAAATGCTTTTCTAAATGGAAATGTGATTTTTAATTCTAATAAACAATGATTTTTTTGTTGAGAATTTCTTTGTGAAATGATGAGAAAACCGTAGGGACCTTTGGATTATCTCCAGGGTACTAACTCATTCTGCCCCTTCCAAGGTAGTGTAGGCTTGCCTCTTCTCTTGTTTTTCCACCGCTGGATCAACTCTCTCGTCATGACTTCCTCGTCAACCAGCTTCTTAATTTTTCTATTAACGACCCCAAATTTCTTAGTGTCATACCCCAGCGCCTCAATGTTTTGAAAGTGGTACCCATTTATCTCTCTGTTTCCTTCTGCTCCTAGGCAAGTCTGGTCTTTAAACTTAGGTCCTAGAGTGCATGTTCAATTCTCTCTCCGACTGTCATGAAGTCCTCAAAGCTGGCTTTCATTTTCTCGAGCATCTTATTAAAGAAGAAATATGAAAGGTGGCATAGAAGTCAATTTCCTCTTCATCTACGGGAGGTTGCACCTGGGTCACTAAACACAGACACCTCAAAGAACATTCCTTGAAGCTTTCATCAGGTTTCATCTTCGTACCCTAGAGATACCGATGACTTAGTGCTAGGTCCAAAGCATATCATATCAGGGTAGGTCCTGCTAGACTGTCGGGGAAGTAGTGGATTGGCAATTTTTCAATTCAGCCCTCCATCTTTTTGTAGAATATGGTCACGCGAATCTTGGGGCATCTTTTTCCTTTATTATGCGCAAATCTGGAAATCTTTGGAATCCGAAAGAACGACCAAACCGGGGTTCAAACAGAGTTTTCTTGCATTAAAGGCATCAAAGTTCTTTTTCTCTCTTTTTCTCTCGAGCCTATCTTTTAACTGCTCGAATCTTGATTTTTGAGTGTGTTCAATTCTTTTATTCACGATAAAACTCTAATTGTTCTTTGGATTACCCCCCAAAAATTTTATGCAAGGTAGTGATAGTGTTATGTAAAATATGTCATGATTGTACAATGTAATGCAATGCAATGCAATCCTAAAATATAAATACGAATGCAGTAAGGTATTGATTCCAAAAGTAATCCCCATAGAACGACGTTCATTAAGGACAAAAGGTTTCATTATATCAGATATTAGATATTTACAGTTACTGATAAGCTTCAGGGCCTACTTTCTTAACTTCATCTAGTAGTCCGGTCAGCTTGCCTCTGTAGTCCAACACTTGATCCACGTTCTGACAAAGCCTGCCACCTTGTTGAGCCGCCTTACCTGCTCGAGTAATATCGATCTTCAGGTCTTCATCTATCCCTTGCTTAGTCTTTCGTAGCTTGGAAGTTGCCCTTTCCAGCTGAAGAGTGTTGAATTGTCATTGCTCTGTCGTAAACTTGTTTCTAAAACTCTTGATAATGGTTAAGTTATTCTGTAGCTCATCTCTGGAGACTATCGTACCTATTCCCAATTTCCTCAAACGTACCTGATAATATCCTGACTTGATTCTTGCTTGACTAGTTTCTCTTCTTTCAATATTCCGAGTCGTCTTTCAACTGGACAACACCGTTCATCTATTCTTTAAAGGTGACCCAATCTGGTATTCTTAAACACTTAGGAAAGCTTCTAATGATCAGTCTGCAAATTCAATTTTATCCAAGTTATCTATCTCTTATCTGAGCTGGCTGAACTCGAAAGAATATCCCTCTCCTGGGATGCCCCTATCCCCGATCTTCAAATTTAACTCGCTTGAGTGACCCACTTCGGTATTACTCGAACTTTGTCCTGGATATAGATTCCTCCTCAACTTTGCCCCTCGGGTGATTGTTAGCTCACTATAGAATTAGGGAACTCCGTATTCGAAACCTAAAATCCTCATCGCGATAAGATCTTGAACTCATTCCTCAGGGCCCCGCAATCCTCAATACCGTGACCCAAACTTCCTAACCGGTAACTGCCTCTAGCATGCGTGTCGTAATCTCTCAGATAAGATGATCTCTTCTTCGCTAGAGACTTCACCGAGGTAATAAGGGTTCAATTTGTCGTATTTGGCTGACTTGGAGGTGGAATTCTGACTATCTCGCTCTCTATTCTGATCCTTAATCGGTTCTTCTTTCAGTTTGATGGATCGCTTACCTTTCGTTTTGATGGATCGCTTACCTTTTGTCAAAGTATTCATCTGATTCATCACGTCTTCCCTCTGCTTCTTTCAACTCTTGCACTTTACTTTGCTCATTACCAGTACCGTGTCTCCTTACCGTGTTTGACCTGAAGTCTTCAGATAGTTCTTCTTCTATTGTCTCCGATCTTGTTCTGGGACAAAACCCTGGATCCGTGCCCTCTAATATCTGACCAGACGACCCTTTGCCGATTATGAACGATTTCTGAGATTTGAGGAACCACTTCGGGAATCAATACCCTATAAATGCGATAATGCATGCAAATGCGATGTTGATTCTCGAACAGTCTTTGAAAAACTTTTAATAGAGAAAATGTATGTTTGCAAGAAATTAATAATGAATTACAGGCAACAGTTGAATTTATTCTGGAGGCCTTGACTTTGGGAAGCAAAACCTGTGCTCCACGTCTCGACGTCGTCTTCAGGATGATGGATGACTCCGTCTTCTCCTCTTATTCTATTCTATGGACTCGTGACATTGTGATCTTTATTTTTGTGGCTTCTGAAAAGGACATCAGACAATATATTTTCTTCTGTAGACCTGGGTACGTCTAAACAGGGATGGATTCTATCGATCCTAGGGGAGTACTTTAAAACTTTTTTGGGGTTTAAATTAAAATTTTCAAGGATCATTTGGTTTAAAAATTTCCCCCTTTTATTATCAAAAAGTTTTAACTTACTTTAAAATGAAAATTTTAGGTTTCTTTTTGTTATTATCATTATTCTGAAAGTTTTATGAGGGAAGAAGTTTCAAAGCAAAATAATAATATTTTCAATTTTTTTTAAATGAATTAAATTAAAATCTGAGATTTTTTAAAAAAATGGTCAAATGTGAAGATTTAAAATTGGGGTTCTGCGGCCCTGACTGAATCTTCTGCGTCGCACGTGCCTTACTATCGTACCGTCTTCTTTCTTGATTGGTCTTTGCTCGGCCTAACTTGTTACTGTAATATTATCGTTTCTGGCAAAGCATACTTTTTCTATTTTGAAAGCCTTTTAAAGAACTGTTCTTGAATCAACACCATGTCATGATATGCAACATGAATGCAAATAAAGGCGTTGATTCCGCTGGTAATCACCCTTTCGAACGACTTTCAGGGGAATTAAAGGGTCTAGATTACAAAAAGGTCCATATTACAAAAGGAGTCCCTATTACAAAAAGAGTCCCTATTACAAAAAGTCTTAATTACAAAACAAAGTTCTACACATAAGCCCTAGCTCTACCTCCTAGCTCCTCGACAGCTCTGAGCAACTTGATAAACCTTGGTGCTAAGTCATTCACACACCTTGTAGCTCGTTGTATGTCCACCATCAGGGTCTCGTGTGTATACTTTGGCACTGCACGCTTGCTCGGCAAATCATTACTTCGGATCTGTTGATTAATCTCTGACCGATGTCGCGCGACTGGATTGATGTTGTTCTTTCCTAAGACACCTTTTTTCCATGATGAAATATTTTCTAATCGGGCAAACCACTTGAATCAACGCCTCTATATAATGTGGATGCAATGATAATGCAACAAAAGTATGTGTAAAATAAAAAATAAAACACAAAAAATGTGTTAGTACCGGATAAAAATAATAAATACAAAAATAAAAAGACAAATTAAATAAGGTAAACAAACAAAAAACCTATTTATCCCGTCTAAAACACCTAAGGTTATCCGCATGGCTCTAAAGGGGTGGGTTTCTATGTTCTCTATATGCAGTGTTGGTGCTAGGAGGTACCTGAATTATCCTTGCTGTCCCCTACTAAGGGTAGCAAGGCCCCCGATCATCACCCATTATAGGCTCCTTTCAACCGAGTTCAATTCAGGGGGACCCATTCGCTTATGCCTGCACGAAGGAACGATATCCTTACGAAAGCATAAGGTACTCGAGCCCCGAAGGTACTTGATAGGCCTACACGGGAGAACGATATCTCCACGAAAGCATTAGCGTTTTCCCCCCACTTAAAAACGGGTTTATATGCCAAATTTTAAATGCGTTAAAATAAACGCGCAATTACAACCGAATATTAATTTAATAGTCACTTTAATCCGAAACTTCTAATATTATTAAAGCGGTAATTATTTCAAAAAGCTCGACTCTCTTTTTGTTTTTTTTCAAAACAAAAATGTTCCCCAGCGGAGTCGCCATCTGTAGCGATGTCTTTTTTCTCTAAAAACGTGGTTTTCTATGTTTTTGTAATTTTTCGGATATAAAATGTTTATTCCATGTGGTTTTAAAAAACGCGCTATATTAGAAATTGGAGTCGCCACCGGCCACTTAGGTAGCCCGGACACCATAAAACCAGAGATTTAAAAACTGTTGGGTTTGGGAGTCGGTTACGGATGGGGAAGGATTAGCACCCCCACACCGCCCAAAATTGGTACTTTAATAATTACCGCTTTATTAATATTGAATTTTCCGGGTTAAAGTGACGATTAGTTTAAAATTCGGTTATAATTGCGAATAAATTTTAAAGGCCCCGTTATCCGAGGGTAAACGCCCAACCACTATCACTACGCCTGATACTGGCCCCGTTTACGCTTGGATAAAAGGGCACCGCATTGACAATTTATATCTCGATATGCAATCTTAGTGGGCAAAATATAAAACATGGCAAATAATTTAAATGCAATAAATATTAACATAACAGAATACTAATCTAACATAAATAAAATACTAAACTAAAACATACATATATACATATTAATCTAATTCATAAATAAAAACATATCTAACATAAATAAAATATTAATATAAAACACAAATTTAAAACATATTAAATATTAATCTAAAACATAAACATACAAAATAAAAAATAAGACTACAATTTTAAAATAACTAATACTTCATTAAATTATAAAAATTACAACACTAATAAAAAAGAGAAGAAAATATACCTAACTAGGAGCTCGAATAAGGAACCCTGACTGAACCCCACCGAGATCTACCGCGACCCCTCCAAAAATATTAACTAGATCAGACCTAAAATAGGACCCCGATCGAATGTTTGATCAAACCAACTAGGGTCGAGGGCACTGCCCCCAACCCCGGCCAGCCTTGCGGCCGGCCTAGCCCCCACGATTTAGGGGTGCCAATTGCATAGCCAATTTATTTGGCAATTTTGGCGTGGATTTCCCCTCCAATTGGGCGTCCCTTTGCTGCCTCCAATTCCTGCCTATTTATAGGCAAAAGGGGATGGGAAATGGGTGACGTGGAGCACCCTGCTCCACATAATTTTCCTTTTTTTTTAATAATATATTTTTTATTATTTTTTTTTCATTAATTTTATATTAATAATATTATTATTAAAATAATACTAATAACACTAAAACCCGGTCAAAAATGAGTGATTACATGGCCACATTTGAATTAGCATATAGATTATTGACTTATCCAAATAGCCAAATTAACGATGTGCTTGAATGTGTGGATAAGTTCGTATTTCCGAAAAATTTTGTTATTCTCGACTATGAAGTAGACAAGGACGTTCCTATCACTCTCGAAGGCCCATTTTTAGCAACCAAGAGATCTCTTATTGATGTCTCAAAAGGAGAACTCACAATGCGAGTTGATAATGGTCATATTACTTTTGGGATGTTTGATTCAGATCTTGGAAAAAATATATAAGAATATCATCATCTTAATAATTTAGAGGATCTCATTCAAGAAGACTTGCATCACCGTAGTATACTCATTGCTTCGGACACTGCATTGATAACAGTTGAAGAAAATCTGCCTAATTGCGACAACATTATTGAAGTACTTATAGTTGTCGTCCAACACAAATGGTAGATTAAATCTCTAGATTTGGCAAACCGTACAATCCCAATTTTTAAACCATCGATTGAAGAGGATCATACTCTAGAATTAAAGCCCTTACCTGCTAAATCTCAAGTATGCATTCCTTGGTGTTAAGGATACAGTCCCAGTTATTTTCTCGGCAACTTTAGACAGAATTCAGGAGGAAAATTTGTTCAATATTCTTAAGCAACACAAACGAGCTATTGCTTGGACTATTCCTGATATCAAAGGCATTAGCCCATCTTTGTGTATGCATAAGATTAAACTGGATGATGACAACAAATAATCTATTAAACCTCAACGCCGCCTCAATGAGAAGATGAAAGAGGTGGTTAAGAAAAACAATTCTCAAATGGTTAGAAGCAGATTTTATCAATGCAATATCGATAGTGTATGGGTGAGTCTAGTCCATTGTGTTCCCAAGAAGAGTGGTATCACTATTGTCCATAATTATGCTGATGAATTAATTCCAACTCGTATTCCAAAGGGTTGGTGAATTTGCATAGATTACATAAGACTCAATGCAGCCACATGTAAAGATATTCCCACTTCTTTTTGTCGATTAAATGGTCGATAGGCTTGCTAGAAAAGAGTATTATTGTTTTTTAGATGGGTATTCTGGATACAATTAGATTACCATTGCACCTGAAGACCAAGAAAATGGTACATTTACTTGCCCATTTGATACATTTGCTTTTCGTTATATGCATTTTGGTCTTTGTAATGCACCGACTGCATTTCAAAAGTGCATGATGGCAATATTCTCTGACATGATTTACAATTCTTTTGAAATTTTTATGGATGATTTTTCGGTTTATAGGAATGATTTCGACCATTGTGTCAACAATCTTGAAAGAGTGTTGTAGCGATACGAGGACACTAATATCATCTTAAACTAGGAAAAATGTCATTTTATGGTCACAGAGAGAATTGTGTTAGGGCATAGAATTTCTAAAGCATGAATTGAGGTCGATAAAGCTAAGGTGGATGTCATTGAAAGATTGCCACCGCCAACTAATGCAAAGGGCATTCGGAGTTTCCTTGTGTATGTTGGGTTTTATTGGGGGTTTATTCGTGATTTCTCAAAAATCACAAAGCCATTATGTTTATTGCTAGAGCAAAATAGGAAATTTGTCTTTGGTGATGCGTGTTTGAATACATTAAATCGAATTAAGAAGCAGGTTGTGAACATACCAATTGTCGTTACACCCAACTGAGAGAAACCTTTTGAACTTTTGTGTGATGCTAGTGACTTCATGGTTGGAGTAGTTCTAGGACAAAGGTGAGATAAGATATTTCATGCAATCTATTACGCTAGTAAAACTCTTAATGAGGCCCAGATTAATTATACAGCCACAGAGAAAGTGTTATTAGCAGTGATTTTTGCTTTTGACAAGTTTCGTTCCTACCTTGTCAGTGCAAAGATTACGGTGTTCACTAATCATTCAGCCTTGAGATACCTTTTTTCTAAGAAAGATGCGAAACCAAGATTAATTTGATGGATCTTGTTGTTGCAAGAGTACGACATAGAGATAAAATATCGCAAAGGTTTAGAAAATCAAGTTGTTGGTCATCTTTCAAGATTACAATCTGCAAAGAAGATGGTAATAAAATTCATATTGTCAACCCATTACTAGATGAAAAGCTATTTGTTGTGGATGTAACTCCATGGTATACAAATTTTCTCAATTATCTTGTGTGTGGAAAGACTCCTCTAGGTGTAACTGGGCATAAGAAAGTTGTAACACCCCCTACCCCGTCTAGGAATTAAACCGGCTTAGGACGTGTCACCAAACAAACATACAAACTTTCTTGACAAACTTAAAGCAAACAACTAGTCATGCTCTCAAAAGACATGGTAATTTAAATTTTCTTTTTTAAAGTTTCAAATATCTAAATTCATCTTCCAATCATATACAAACATTTATTCATATACCATGGACTACACAACAATCACTAGTTCATAGTACGCCTCTGTCTTCCATGTTCTTCAAATCACAAAGTTATTCCAATGCTTTTATTAACATATAAGATTCCTTTTAATACGTACACATTATTAATCTTAACTCAATTATAAGCTTACATACATCTAATCATTTAAGACATATTGATCTAGATTAACATTGTTCAAGTTAACATTAAACCATTGGTTAATAATCTTTAAACTTCCATGTTGTACCATTTAATAAAAAAAATTTACTAACCAAGGTTACCAACTAAACAAATCATATCAATACCAAACATATATCCTTCGCAACAAGTATACAAGTTTAGATAATTTCTAACAGTCACATATATCCTTTGCGTAGCAAGACCAAATATATAAAAAATCATTGTCATCTAACCATTTATTTACTCTAACCATTAAACTAGCCATTCGAGATATATCACTTTTATTTGGGGTTTAGCATACGATTATATATATATATTCAGGCTGCAACGCACATGCCATCAAGGTGATCTATCAACTTAAGACTCTTACAGATATTTGAGCAACCATATAAACTCACTAACTATTGTAGCGATGTCCTTTTGCTTCATCACTAAATAAAAAATGAGTTTGGCGGAGGGTGTTTGAAAGGTGTTTGTGATTTTTCGGATATAAAATATTTATTCCGTGGGGTTTAAAAAACCTCATAAAAAATGGAGTCGACACCGGCCACTTAGGTAGGCCGGACACCATAAAACCAGAGATTCAAAAAGACAGGGTTCGGGAGTCGGTTACGGATGGGGAAGGATTAGCACCCCCACAACGCCCAAAATTGGTACTTTAATAATTACCGCTTTATTAATATTGGATTTTTCGGATTAGAGTGACGATTATTTTAAAATTCGGTCGTAATTGTGAATATATTTTAAGGGTCCCGTTACCCGAGAATAAACGCCCGACCACTATCACTACGCTTGATACTGGCCCCGTTTACGCTTGGATAAAAGGACACCGCATTAACAAGTTATAAATCATATGCAATCTTAGTGGCAAAAATGTAAAACATGGCAAAATATTTAAATATAATAAATATTGACATACCAGAATACTAATTTAACATAAATGATATTCTAGACTAAAACATGTATATATACATATTATTCTAAATAATAGATAAAACAACTATAACATGTCAAAATAACAAGGCAGGAATAAGTACGTATAGACGAACAAATATTTCAAAAAGACATGCATACTGGTAATAAAACATATTTCAACATATACGGGTCCACATATCGTACAAAAAGGGTAAATACACTAACATGTAACCCTAAAAAAAACAAGAAAACACACACATATAAAATACAAAATACTCCATGTACAAATCAACTAAAACATAACATGCTTAACATGAATAACCGGATAAAAGACGCATGACCATTATAATCTTAATACACATATATATGTAAACATAAAATACGAGTCATATACGAGGGACATAAAATAAAATAATAGAATACATCAACATATACGATTATAATACGAACTTGAGTATTTACAAAGAATACAGGACTGAAGTGAAAGAAAAACAAAAGTCAGTGGCAGAAATTAAAGAGCAATAATATGTAATTTAGGGACGAAATTGCGAAACAAACAAAACCTAAAAGGACCATAATTGTAATTAGACCAAGGGGCAGACCCAAAGTGAAAAATTCAAAAACGCGGGATGGTTAAGGGCATAATTTTACCATTTAGAAACTGACTCGGTGTAATTTAGGTACTGGATTACAAGATTTTGAAATATCAGGGGGACTGGGGTTGTAATTATACCATGCGGCAAGACAAAAATGAAAATATTGAAAACGCGGTGGGATTAAGTGTGTAATTTACCCATTTAGTAAAATAATAATACCTATATAAAGGCTATTTTCAGACCGAAACCAAATTTTCTCCATTTTCGTTTCATTCTTCAGTTTTCATATAGCCCATGTTCTTCTTTTTCTCTCGTCTATTCTTATAAAACCCAGAATCCGGCGGCCGGCCGCCGTATTCTCCGCCGCCAGCCGCCGCTAACCGGCATCGGCGAGCCTCCAAAAGACACCAAAATAACCACTAGTTCATCCTCAACATGAATCCGTGGTTGGATTCAGAGGATACCCCCTTATTTACCCTAGATCTAGGAAATACGAACCAAAAAAAGTTTTAAACCTAAAATATAACTACCAGGGGGGCCTTCCCCTTCCTTCAGTTCACCAGATCTGACTTGTAGAAGCCGAAAGGCTTATCACTGAGGAAGGGAAGACCCACAAGCAACACCGGTAAGACTACTCTCCTTTCTTGTTTCTGTTTTTTTTTCTTTCGTATATGTATGTAAGGAAAACAAGTAAGAAAAAGAGACTAGTATTTACCACTGGACTGTCTTTTGATTCACTTGACTGGTTACAATTTTTTGGTGTTTTACAAGATCTCTGTTCTCTCCTTCTTTGTTACTACTCTCCCTCTTATCCCTTCCTTTTTTTCTTTTTGTTACAAAAGCCCCGTTTCATATATATTATTGTCTCTGTTTGTTGCAAGTTGCATTTTCTTTTTCAGATCTGAACTGACACTTTTGCTTGTTGTCTTGGGCATATTCTGAACACGGGATGAATATCGCGCTGTGGCGGTGGCGGTATGGAAATTTCGCCCGGTGCCAGGGACAGCGTTCTCGGCCGTTAGATCAGATCTGATCTAACGGTCGAGATGGCTTGAAGGACGAACGGCTTGGATGAAGCCTCGATTTGATGAGACGGCTTCAGATCTCACCACGTGGAGCTCTGCAGTCGAGGAGTCAGACCACGTGGATCTTACGCGCGCGTGGGATATTAAAGCGTCCGCGCGTGCACCACACGCGCGCGTGGCACTCGAACGGTCCATACGTGTGGAACACGCCCTTTGGCGATATTTTTGACTTCTTGGTTGTATCGTGGCCGTTGGATCAGATCTTGATCCAACGGCCCACAGTTACCTGCACATTGTAATTAGATAAGATTCAGATTTGGGCCAACCGGGCCTTGTAATTGGACTTGGACTTGGACTGTAAATTTTATTTGGGTTTAATATATTTAATATTTTTTTACTTTATCAGCCCAATAATAATAATAATAATATAATTATAACAGCAATATATATACATGATACAAACATATACATATTGGCATACGTACATATAATCCTGCCCATAATTAACATAACTTCTATATATATTAATCATATACGCTCATACTCTAAATATATACGCGACACACATTCATCTAATACGTATACATACATAGATTATAATATACATGCACACACTTTATATATATTAGTAATACTAATGCAAACGATAAACATATAATATAATAAACATATATGCAACACTAATATGTATTTACAGATAAAAAATGAGTTATTACAGTTGCCCCTCTTTGCTTGTTCTCATGAAATGGGAAACAAAGCAAAGATTCATAAGCACTCATTTTTATCAGACTTCCCTGTTTGTAACTTTGGAAAAACGAGTTCTTTTGGACATCTCCGCTCTTCCTTGGTTGAATCTTCAGGCTCGTAAGTTCTTCCTATATAGAGCTTCGTCACCTTCCGATCTTGGAGCTACAGGTTCTTCCTATATAGAACCCTTCGCTCTGAAACCCCGAATTATGAGTCATTGCTTTCACTTTGAGACAGTAAAGCTTGGAGTCCTTCCTATATAGAACTCTTCGCCTTCAACGCTGGTTTCTCCTATATAAAACCTTCTGCGCCGCTGATGGGTTTTTTCGACCGGGAGTTCTTTTTGAGATTTTAGATTTAGGATTTTCCCTCTATGGAACCTTTCACTGGGGCATGAAAATGCAGTTTTTTTTTACGAGGCTGTTGCCATTTTTGGACCTACGTTACTAAGACTGCCGCATCATGCCCGAAGGACTTACTGATGACCCGAAGGATTTAACACCATGCTCGAAAGACTTACTGATGACCCGAAGGATTTAACATCGTGCCCGAAGGACTTACCTATGACCCGAAGGATTTAATATCTGGATCTGACGCCGACATGGCTGTTGTTTTATGGGGACTCACGCTGATATGCTTCCACATCATGCCCGAAGGACTTACTAATAACCCGAAGGATTTAACACCACGCTCGAAAGACTTACTGATGACCCGAAGGATTTAACATCGTGCCCGAAGGACTTACCGATGACCCGAAGGATTTAATATCTGGATCTGAGCCGACACGGCTGTTGTTTTATAGGGACTCACGCTGATATGCTGCCACATCATGCCCGAAGGACTTACTGATGACCCGAAGGATTTAACATCATGCTCGAAAGACTTTACTGATGACCCGAAGGATTTAACATCATGCTCGAAAGACTTACTGATGACCCGAAGGATTTAACATCGGGATCTGACGCCGACATGGCTGTTGTTTTATGGGGACTCACGCGCCGATATGTCGCCACATCATGCCGAAGGACTTTCGATGACCGAAGGATTTAACATCGTGCCCGAAGGACTTACCTGATGACCCGAAGGATTTAACATCGTGCCCGAAGGACTTACCGATGACCCGAAGGATTTAATATTCGGATCGACGCCGACATGGCTGTTGTTTTATGGGGACTCACGCCGATATCTTTGCCACATCATGCCCGAAGGACTTACCGATGACTGAAGGATTTAACACCACGCTCGAAAGACTTACCGATGGCCCGAAGGACTTAACATCGTGCTCGAAGGACTTACCGATGACCCGAAGGATTTAATATCTCGGATCGACGCCGACATGGTTGTTGTTTTATAGGGACTCACGCCGATATCTTTGCCACATCATGCCGAAGGACTTACCGATAACCCGAAGGATTTAACACCACGCTCGAAAGACTTACCGATGACCGAAGGATTTAACATCGTGCCCGAAGGACTTACCGATGACCCGAAGGATTTAATATTCGGATCGAGCCGACACTATTTGTTGTTTTATAGGGACTCACGCCGATATGCCGCCACATCATGCCCGAAGGACTTACTGATGACCCGAAGGATTTAACATCATGCTCGAAAGACTTTACTGATGACCCGAAGGATTTAACATCGTGCTCAAAAGACTTACTGATGACCCAAAGGATTTAACATCGGGATCTGACGCCGACATGGCTGTTGTTTTATGGGGACTCACGCTGATATCTTTGCCACATCATGCCCGAATGACTTCTCGATGACCGAAGGATTTAACATCGTGCCCGAAGGACTTACCTGATGACCTGAAGGATTTAACATCGTGCCCGAAGGACTTACCGATGACCCGAAGGATTTAATATCTGGATCTGACGCCGACATGGCTGTTGTTTTATGGGGACTCACGCTGATATGCTGCCACATCATGCCCGAAGGACTTACTGATGACCCGAAGGATTTAACACCACGCTCGAAAGACTTACTGATGGCCCGAAGGACTTAACATCGTGCCCGAAGGACTTACCGATGACCCAAGGATTTAATATCTAGATCGACGCCGACATGGTTGTTGTTTTATGGGGACTCACGCTAATATGCTGCCACATCATGCCCGGGACTTACCGATGACCCAAGGATTTAACACCACGCTCAAATACTTACCGATGGCCCGAAGAACTTAACATCGTGCCCGAAGGACTTACCGATGACCCGAAGGATTTAATATCTAGATCGACGCCGACATGGTCGTTGTTTTATGGGGACTCACGCTGATATGCTGCCACATCATGCCCGAAGGACTTACTGACGACCCGAAGGATTTAACACCATGCTCGAAAGACTTACTGATGGCCCGAAGGATTTAACATCGTGCTCAAAAGACTTACTGATGACCCAAAGGATTTAACATCGGGATCTGACGCCGACATGGCTGTTGTTTTATGGGGACTCACGCTGATATGCTGCCACATCATGCCCGAATGACTTACTGATGACCCGAAGGATTTAACATCGTGCCCGAAGGACTTACCTGATGACCTGAAGGATTTAACATCGTGCCCGAAGGACTTACCGATGACCCGAAGGATTTAATATCTGGATCTGACGCCGACATGGCTGTTGTTTTATGGGGACTCACGCCGATATCTTTGCCACATCATGCCCGAAGGACTTACTGATGACCCGAAGGATTTAACACCACGCTCGAAAGACTTACTGATGGCCCGAAGGACTTAACATCGTGCCCGAAGGACTTACCGATGACCCGAAGGATTTAATATCTAGATCTGACGCCGACATGGCTGTTGTTTTATGGGGACTCACGCTAATATGCTGCCACATCATGCCCGAAGGACTTACTGATGACCCGAAGGATTTAACACCACGCTCGAAATACTTACTGATGGCCCGAAGAACTTAACATCGTGCCCGAAGGACTTACCGATGACCCGAAGGATTTAATATCTAGATCTGACGCCGACATGGCTGTTGTTTTATGGGGACTCACGCTGATATGCTGCCACATCATGCCCGAAGGACTTACTGACGACCCGAAGGATTTAACACCATGCTCGAAAGACTTACTGATGGCCCGAAGGACTTAACATCGTGCCCGAAGGACTTACCGATGACCTGAAGGATTTAATATCTGGATCTGACGCCGACATGGCTGTTGTTTAATGGACTTTGGTAAATTCTTCGATAATTCTTCAAATATCTATTTAGGAACAAGCAAAATTGACATGCCCCTATTTATATGATGCATGTAGTGTTATGATTTCTTTCTCCTCTTTTTCTTTTTTCTTTGTTAATCTTATGTCCTGAAAAGTTATTCTTCTGATTTCTCTATTTCCTTTCCTTTTGCGGTATGCTCAATTTTGATCTTCATTTCTGTCAAATTTTGCTCAATGGGCATCTGCTCTTGTTCGTTTGCACGAGCACCCGCCTTTCTTCTTCGGGGTTTCTGCCTGCTTCTCCAACAAACGCTATATCATGCGTGTGCAGAGATTCTTACTATTCTTTATGTTCTGTATTGCCCCATTTGATCGTGCTCAGCTATCTTCCAGTTCTTTTGACCCAACATTCTGAGTATTTGTTAATTTCGTCATCGGGGTGAGCAAAATGTTTCTTAACCTCAATCTTCTTGTTGTCTCTTGACGGACACCATTCATCGATCTCTGCGCTTTAATTCTTTGGAGACTCAATGTTTACTTTTTTACCGTTTCCTCACTTTGTAAGCTCATTCTTGTCCTGTTTCGTTTTTCATTTTCTTGAACCAAACAAGGCATCGTGGCTGGAATTCACTTCTTGTTCTTGAGCTGTCTGACACCTATACCTCTGTTATCATCTTCATTCTATGCATTGTGATGTCATTTCTGGTTAGGGGCTCCCATAGTATCCGCCTCCTTGTGTTCTGGATCTTACCCCTGAAGTAATACATGGAAATTTTTGTTGCTTTAACTTGTCAATTTGCTGATTGGTGTTCCCCTGAAGGGTATCATTTAGATTAACATACAAGATTTTGAAAACACAACATAGGAGCTCTGGATATCATGTGCAAGAGTGGCTTAGATTCAACCACTTGATAATTCAAAGATGTGAAGCCTTCCCTGGTGACTTGGTTCATCCTCATGATTACCGCGTTGCTGCAGAGTACTACTCTTTCTCAATTCTCATTATCTACTCCACCCCCAAAAGGGTAGGCTTGTATAACCACTCGAGCGCAAAAATATTACTCTAGGAATAAAGTTCTGGGTGGTGCGAGTTTTAATTTTTCCCATGATATCGCCTATTTTCTTTTTTCTTCTCTTTTTTTTTGTTTTGTTTTTGTTTTTATCATTATTTGAGGAAATCAATTCGTCACAGTCCTTTGTCTTGAGGACAACGATGGAGCAAACAACACTGCCCCAAGTTACTCGGCATAGTCATGATTTCAAAATATTACCATCACTCATGAAGCTAAGGTTTCTTGAATTGGATGATATATCTCCACCCTATCTCTTCAGCGGAGTGCCCCAAAATTTCCATACTCTTATCCGAACAAGCCTATTACCAGGTTTCGAACATAGGAGTACTTTTTATTATTATTTTCTCATTTTTTATTTTCATCTCTTTTTTCTTTCCTTTTCTTTTTCTCTTCTTTTTTTTGTTTTGTTTCTTGTTTACTATCTAGAAGATTATGCCTAGAGTTTCAATTTTAATCAACTCTACATGGTTGACATTTAGAGCTTTTTTATCCTTGAATATCATCGAAAGAGTAATAATCTCGCTTTGCTGACCAGAGTCCGGTGGTGCGGATTACACATCATCATTGTCACGACATCTATCTAATGTCACATCTTGCAATTGATATCCAGTGCCCTACAACGACGAGAAAATATCTATGTACTTTCAAAAACATTATATGTTAAGCGAAATGTGTCCTTTATTGAAAATAAAAACCAACAAAATGCCCCATCACAAAAGATCTTTGCCACATGGGGGTCATATAGAGTTGATCCCCTTGTATTACTTCAGGAAGGTATTTTAATGTAGAGACATCTATGGCTTCTTCAGCACTATGTAGATTTGCTTCTCATCCTTGGTTTTCCACTGCTTGATCAGCTCTTGTGTCAGGGTTCCATCATTGACCAGCTTCTTGATTTCCTCCAGTAAAGGTCTACATTTTCTGGTGGGATGCCCCGGTGCCCCCATGTGGAATTTGCATGTGCTACTTGAGTCAAAACTATGGGCATACAGATCAGGTGCACTCTTCATCGGCCTAGGAACAAGATAGTGACCCTCTACCAGATGAGGCCAAATGTCTGAGATAGATGTTCCAAACATTTCCAAATTTACGCTCGTCCGAGGAATTTTCCTTGATACCCCCGATTTGTCAGTCTGTCTCCTTCTCTTACGGCCACGCGAACCTTGGAGATGACACTCATTTACCTCTCCATTTTTATCCATCTTATCTTCGATTCGGTCCTTAGACTTAGACCCCAATTTTCCTTCTTTGATTGCATATTCTATCCTTTCTCCAATCGTCATAAAATCTTCGAATTTGTTTCTCGATTTTTCCAACATCATATCGAAGAAGGGAGATGGAAGCGTTGCATGGAATAGGGGGGTCAACTCTTCTTCTGCTACAGGGGGCTGGACTTGGGTCGCCAGACATCGCCACCTTAATGCATATTCCCTGAAGTTTTCATTTGGCCTCATTTTCTCATTCTGAAGAAACTGTCGACAGAGTGCTAAATCTAAAGCATATTTGTATTGATCCAAGAAGGCATTAGCGAGGTCACCCCATGACCTAACTTGGTTTCTATTCAAACGGTTGTACCACACTGCTGCTGGTCCCGTTAGGCTATCATGGAAATAGTGGATCAACAGTTCTTCGTTCTTCATGTATCCTTCCATTTTTCTACAAAACATGGTTAAGTGAATCTTCGGGCAGCTGGTTCCGTCATACTGCGCAAATCTGGGAACCTTGAAATCTGGAGGAATGACCAAATCAGGGACTAGGCAGAGTTCCCTCGTATTGAAGACATTTATCTTCTCTTTCTTCTTAAGCTCTTTCTCGATTTTTCCTTCTAACTGGTCAAGCCTCGACTCTTCAATTCGTTCCATTTTCCGATTAATTCTGCCATCGAACCCCATGTATTAAATGATGAAATGCCATGTGATGATAAAAAATGCAAAAAATGTGATGCAAATGCAATGCATGGATGCAATAAAGCATTGATTCCGTAAGTGATTTGTCCTTATAGAACATCTTTCATTCAGACCAAAAGGTTTCATTACATCCGGTATTAGGGTTTTACAGATATCGGTGAGCCCTGACACCTAATGTCTTGACCTCATTCAATAGTCCCGTCAGTTTTCCTTCGCGGTCCAATGCTGGATCCATATTCTGGCTTATTGGTGCTGCTGCATCGGCTAAATCTGCTACCTATTGAGCTACTTGTCGGGCTTGAGTCGTAATCATCTTCATGTCCTGGTCTTTCTCCTGTATTGTTTGCTCGGCCTTTTGTAGCTTAACGGTCATTTCCCCAGCACGGATCTCAGTGGTATGTAAAGCAGTCTCGAGTCTCACTAGCTGCTCTCTGAGTGTTGCGTTTTCCATTTGGAAGGCATGTGATTCATTCCTTTCCTGGTGCAGACTTGATTTCAGGATATCTTCCATGGCCAGACTGCTTTCCAACTCATTTTGGAGAAAGTCGCGTTGGCTCTCAGCTTCTTCCAGCTTCTTTGATAATGATCTGACTTTATTCTTACTATTCTTGCATTTCTGCTTCCAACGTTCTGAACCGTTCCTCAGCTGAATCATACCATTGACCCACTCTTCCGCGGTGTCACCCAGACCGAAACTCTTGAATTCAAAGTGCAGCTTCTGGTACTCGTCTTGTACATTCTTTGATTTCATGCTAAGATTGTGCCTCTCATGCTCGAGCTGGTCGCGCTTGTGTGCAAGTTCATCTTCTGAGACACTTTTATTCTTGACTCCTAACTTTATCCCGCTTGAGTGACCTACTTCTGTGTTACCTGAACCTTGGGCTGGGTATTGACCTTCCTTCGACTTTGCCCCTCGGGCAATGGCTGGCTGGCTGAAGAATCGGGGTTGTCCGTCTTTGAAACCCAAAATTCCCATTCTGATAAGATCTCGAACTCTATCCTTCAGGGCCCTACAATTTTCAGTGTGATGACTCGAATCGCCTATGTGGTAGCTGCACCGGACACGCCTGTTGTAATCTTTCGGATAAGGAGGTTTTCTTAGCATAGACTTCACTGGTATGATAAGGTTTCTTTCGACAAGCAACGGAAGTAACTCGGCGTATCTCATGGGTATTGGATAATGTCTTCTGATGTCATTAGATTCTCGAACTTCCCTTGGTTTTGCCTTTGTTCCCTGGGTATCTTCCCAGATGTGCTACTTGTCTGCTTCTTGAGATTGATCACAAAGGGATTTGATTTGTCATATTTAACGGTGTTGTCTATTTTGACATTCTGACCATTTTGTTCCACATTCTGCTCCCTGATCGAATCTTTTCTGAGTTCGACATGCTGCTTGCCTTTCATCATGGCATTCATCTGGTCCATCATCTCGGACATCTGCTTCTTTAGTTCTTGTATTTCATCTTGTTTTTCACCAGGATTGACGCTGCTTACCGAATCTGTTCTGGTGTCCTTGAATGGTTCTTCCTCGGCTGTCCCCGGTCTAGTCTCGGGATGGAGTTTTGGGATTGGACCCCCTTCCTTCAGGTCAAAGAACCTTTGGTCCATCATGAACAATCTTCTATTAAAAGAGAAATCACTCGGGAATCAATGCCCCTGTGTAATGTGAATGCAATGGTATGTAAAAAACAAAGCAAAAGAACACAAGTCAGTACTGGACAAAAATGATAAGTACATAATAAAAGGGCAAATTAAATGCGATAAGTAAATAAGGCAATCCTATTTACATTCCATCTAAGACACCTAGGTTATCCGCATGGTTCTAACAGGGTAGGTTTCTATGTGTTCTCTACATGCAGTTTTGGTTCTAGGAGGTACCCGAATTGTCCTCGTTGTCCTCTATTAAGAGTAGCAAGGCCCCCGATCATCACCCATTATAGGCTCCTTTCAACCGGGTTCAATTCAGGGGGACCCATTCGCTTATGCCCGTACGAAGGAACGATATCCTTACGAAAGCATAAGGTACTCGAGCCCCGAAGGTACTTGCTAGGCCCATACGGGAGAACGATATCTCCACGAAAGCATTAGCGTTTTCCCCCCACTTAAAAAGACGAGTTTATATGCCATATTTTAAATGCATTAAAATAAACGCGCAATTATGACCGAATGTTAATTTAATAGTCACTTTAATCCGGAACTTCCAATATTAGTAAAGCGGTAATTATTTGAAAAAGCTCGACTCTCATTTGTTTTTGAAAAACAAAAATATCCCCAGCGGAGTCGCCATCTGTAGCGATGTCCTTTTGCTTCATCGCTAAATAAAAAACAAGTTTGGCGGAGGGTGTTTGAAAGGTGTTTGTGATTTTTCGGATATAAAATATTTATTCCGTGGGGTTTAAAAAACCTCATAAAAAATGGAGTCGCCACCGGCCACTTAGGTAGGCCGGACACCATAAAACCAGAGATTCAAAAAGACAGGGTTCGGGAGTCGGTTACGGATGGGGAAGGATTAGCACCCCCACAACGCCCAAAATTGGTACTTTAATAATTACCGCTTTATTAATATTGGATTTTCCGGATTAGAGTGACGATTATTTTAAAATTCGGTCGTAATTGTGAATATATTTTAAGGGTCCCGTTACCCGAGAATAAACGCCCGACCACTATCACTACGCTTGATACTGGCCCCGTTTACGCTTGGATAAAAGGATACCGCATTAACAAGTTATAAATCATATGCAATCTTAGTGGCAAAAATGTAAAACATGGCAAAATATTTAAATATAATAAATATTGACATACCAGAATACTAATTTAACATAAATGATATTCTAGACTAAAACATGTATATATACATATTATTCTAAATAATAGATAAAACAACTATAACATGTCAAAATAACAAGGCAGGAATAAGTACGTATAGACGAACAAATATTTCAAAAAGACATGCATACTGGTAATAAAACATATTTCAACATATACGGGTCCACATATCGTACAAAAAGGGTAAATACACTAACATGTAACCCTAAAAAAACAAGAAAACACACACATATAAAATACAAAATACGCCATGTACGAATCAACTAAAACATAACATGCTTAATATGAATAACCGGATAAAAGACGCATGACCATTATAATCTTAATACACATATATATGTAAACATAAAATACGAGTCATATACGAGGGACATAAAATAAAATAATAGAATACATCAACATATACGATTATAATACGAACTTGAGTATTTACAAAGAATACAGGACTGAAGTGAAAGAAAAACAAAAGTCAGTGGCAAAAATTAAAGAGCAATAATATGTAATTTAGGGACGAAATTGCGAAACAAACAAAACCTAAAAGGACCATAATTGTAATTAGACCAAGGGGTAGACCCAAAGTGAAAAATTCAAAAACGCGGGATGGTTAAGGGCGTAATTTTACCATTTAGAAACTGACTCGGTGTAATTTAGGTACTGGATTACAAGATTTTGAAATATCAGGGGGACTGGGGTTGTAATTATACCATGCGGCAAGACAAAAATGAAAATATTGAAAACGCGGTGGGATTAAGTGTGTAATTTACCCATTTAGTAAAATAATAATACCTATATAAAGGCTATTTTCAGACCGAAACCAAATTTTCTCCATTTTCGTTTCATTCTTCAGTTTTCATATAGCCCATGTTCTTCTTTTTCTCTCGTCTGTTCTTATAAAACCCAGAATCTGGCGGCCGGCCGCCGTATTCTCCGCCGCCGGCAGCCGCTAACCGGCGTCGGTGAGCCTCCAAAAGGCACCAAAATAACCACTGGTTCATCCTCAACATGAATTCGTGGTTGGATTCAGAGGATACCCCCTTATTTACCCTAGATCTAGGAAATACGAACCAAAAAAAAAGTTTTAAACCTAAAATATAACTACCAGGGGGGCCTTCCCCTTCCTTCAGTTCACCAGATCTGACTTGTAGAAGCCGAAAGGCTTATCACTGAGGAAGGGAAGACCCACAAGCAACACCGGTAAGACTACTCTCCTTTCTTGTTTATGTTTTTTTTTCTTTCGTATATGTATGTAAGGAAAACAAGTAAGAAAAAGAGACTAGTATTTACCACTGGACTGTCTTTTGATTCACTTGACTGGTTACAATTTTTTGGTGTTTTACAAGATCTCTGTTCTCTCCTTCTTTGTTACTACTCTCCCTCTTATCCCTTCCTTTTTTTCTTTTTGTTACAAAATCCCCGTTTCATATATATTATTGTCTCTGTTTGTTGCAAGTTGCATTTTTTTTTCAGATCTGAACTGACACTTTTGCTTGTTGTCTTGGGCATATTCTGAACACGGGGACTGAATATCGGCGCGGTGGCGGTATGGACATTCTGCCAGCGGCCAGACGCGTTCTCGGCCGTTAGATCAGATCTGATCTAACGGTCGAGATGGCTTGAAGGACGAACGGCTTGGATGAAGCCTCGATTTGATGAGACGGCTTCAGATCTCGCCACGTGGAGCTCCGCAGTCGAGGAGTCAGACCGCGTGGATCTTACGCGCGCGTGGGATATTAAAGCGTCCGCGCGTGGACCACACGCGCGCGTGGCACTCGAACGGTCCATACGTGTGGAACACGCGCCTGGCAGATATTTTTGACTTCTTGGTTGTATCGTGGCCGTTGGATCAGATCTTGATCCAACGGCCCACAGTTACCTGCACATTGTAATTAGATAAGATTCAGATTTGGGCCAACCGGGCCTTGTAATTGGACTTGGACTTGGACTGTAAATTTTATTTGGGTTTAATATATTTAATATTTTTTTACTTTATCAGCCCAATAATAATAATAATAATAATATAATTATAACAGCAATATATATACATGAAACAAACATATACATATTGGCATACGTACATATAATCCTACCCATAATTAACATAACTTCTATATATATTAATCATATACGCTCATACTCTAAATATATACGCGACACACAATCATCTAATACGTATACATACATAGATTATAATATACATGCACACACTTTATATATATTAGTAATACTAATGCAAACGATAAACATATAATATAATAAACATATATGCAACACTAATATGTATTTACAGATAAAAAATGAGTGATTACAACTATTAAACTATATAAAGCAAGCAATAAACAAAAATAATTAAAGGCCCATTACGAAACATTGTATACTTATCAACTTATGTACATATAAAAATCCAAGATGAAAGATCTATATGCACTATGCATACATTTCGACTATGTGCCACCAACTAGGAGTTCTTAAAAGAGATGCAAAACATACTTCTTGCTACTTGTGATCTTAACCAAGCTCAAGGTTAACTAAACACAAAGTTACCCTTAAAAGTGAGGAAAGGATAGGGTAAGCAAATGCTTAGTGAGGCAGTACTAATAACTATAGTCAATGCATTAAACATTTTTGATCCATCCCTATTCATTCACCCATGATGTTCTGATTATACATACCTCTGACTTGATTATAAAATAAGTTGTCTTGATTTAAAGCATTAGAACTAGTATACTCCTTTATTCAAAGTTATAAGAGTCCAAGTAAATGTCGATTTAATCAAATAACAAAGCATTATAGACACAAGGAATCACATATAACATTTTATTAACTTATTTTACTATTCTCACCATTTTCTATCTTAGCAACTTATAATCATATTTTGCTTGTTACAAGATTTCAAACATAACATATCAAAGACTTATATTACTTGTCATGTAAGGTATTGAGCATAGCTTATCATAGACACATGTTACTAGTTATATAAGATATCAAAAATCATATTTAGAAAAATACTTATATATGTCCAAAACACTCCAATACATACTTGTATATATGGAAAGTAGTTCCAAATTCATGAACATACATACAAACGCTTACATGCTTATACTTAATCAAAACAGTTCAATATTCTTGTATATACAATTAGACTTTCAAAACAGTCCACAACATGCTTGAATTCATTCAGACAATCCACTAAACATGTACATATATAAATATACATTGCAACATAATCTAAGACATGTTCATTTATATCAAACAGTCCACAAAACATGTAATTATAAATGTACATTGCAAAATATTCCATGGCATGATCATTTCTATCAAAACAGTTCGCAAAACATGTATTTATAAATGTACTTTGCAAAACAGTCCATGACATGATCATTTCTATCAAAACAGTCCACAAAACATGTATTTATAAATGTACATTGCAAAACAGTCGATGACATGATCATTTTTATCAAAACTGTCCACAAAACATGTATTTATAAATTTACATTGCAAAACAGTCCATGGCATGATCATTTCTATCAAAACAGTCCACAAAATATGTATTTATAAATGTACATTGCAAAACAGTCCAGGGCATGATCATTTATATCAAAACAGTCCACAAAATATGTATACACAATTATGCATTTCAAAACAGTCCAGTTATAGTCATATCTATCAAAATAGTCCATAAAATATGTATACATAATTATGCATTGCAAAACATTCCAGTTATAGTCATATCTGTCAAACAGTCCACAAAATATGTATACACAATTATGCACTGCAAAACAGTCCAGTTATAGTCATACCTATCAAAATAGTCCATAAAATATGTATACATAATTATGCATTGCAAAACAGTCCAGTTATAGTCATATCTATCAAAACAGTCCACAAAATATGTATACACAATTATACATTGCAAAAACAGTCCAAGGTAGTAGTATTTTATCTAGATTTGTCTATAAATCGCATATATATATTTATATGCCTTAACCATTTACTTAGCTTATAAGTTTTCATGAATTCTTTAATTATACCTGCAAGGTTTCGGATCATGACACCAATTCTTAATCCAATTCTTAATCCAATTTATGCTTAACTTTAGTTAAACGTTAATTCCTTAGTATGCAAATTTTTATGTTGATTCAATAGGTTAACCCGTAGATTCGTAGTTTTTCTTAAATAAGGCATTACTTAAACATGGTTACTTATCACATAAGTTATTCTAATTCTGAATTACTTGTCTCATAAGACAACAAACATATCTTTGTCATATTACATCATAGGCATGATATTACTTTTCAAATAAGTATTAGCTTAGCAAGTCATGAACTTAAGTTGGTTATTGTAGAATTTAACTTAGCATGTCATCGACTCCTGATTATATGCTACATCAAATATCAAACATAGAATCTCACGAGCATGTATATTTATTACCCAAATTATTAAACATAAAATAACATAGCTACTTGTAAAATATTTATTAAATAAAGTATCATATAACATAAATACTTTTTTACATGATTAACAGACGTAGTTTATTTGTTTAACTTGCTAATTTTGTTATTATGTCCTTTTCATAGCCTTGAGAATCAAGTAACAACCTAGGTACTCGAATCCCCAACCAACTGTCGCCAACAGAAAGGTACTCATAGTACCGGTCAATCCCTCCTACGGTCGCCAAATGACCACAAAACTTTCCTCCTACTGTCGCCAAATAAGGACCGTAGTCCACCCCAAACACGAGCTCTATGGACTCTATGGCATGCCAACCATACCTAAGACTGACTCGTAACCAAGGCTTTCAATTTACTTTTATCATATCAGAGACAAAATGAGCATAGCTCCTTAATCAGAATATCATATGAACAAGATTATTGTTCTTTCGTATGTATTCAAATCATGAATTCCTCTATACATTATCCCTCTTTTTTTGAATAGTAGTATAGCTAAGATTATTGCCGAGGATATACCAATGGATAGTTTCCATTATAAGCATAATCATCAACTTTAAATAGTGCACACAAACAAGTGTTACATATCATCATACTTATCATTTAGGGACTTACCTCAATTCTGAGCTTGCCTTTATATAATATAATTCAAGATAAAACAATATAATTAAAATCAGCAAGAAATGCTCGGGAAGGTTACTAGCCTATCATGAGACATTAAAATACAGTTATTGTTTATTCCAAGCTAGTTTTGTTCCCAAATCACGATCCCCTTTTTGCTTATCTACCGCTTGATCTACTTTAGCTCTTACCCCAACAAATCCTTCTTGGTCTAATGTGACAAAAAGTACAATTATGCATTAGAACAATTTCTAATGACCTTTCATTTGTGAACTAGTCAAAATGCTCAAGTGTATATATAATTTCACACACCACAATCCACTACTTTTCTATTAATACGAAACAGTCCTAAATGTTTATATATTCTCATAGATTTTTACATAACAGCCCCTTAATATTAATACCAATGTAAAATAGTCCTTAATGTTTATTTATAGTGTAGAAACAGTTCCAACTTTATGATGTATATATTTATGTATTCATAAGTCAGTCCATGATGTTTACAAACATCCAAAAACAGTCCCTAACGTCTATATAAATGCAGGACAGCCCCTAACATTTTATATACCTTCAAAACAATCCAGAATTATTATGGTCAGCTACTATCACATTTACAAAACAGTCCCTAACTCACATACAAGCATTTATATGCTCTAAACATTCTACAAATGTTAGTACCCATGTCTAATCAATCCATTATGTTTGCATGCATATTTACATGATTCAAAACAGTCCCCAATTGCATCTAATTTCACATAGAACCGTCCTCAACCTTATGAGCTTCCACATACATCTTTAAAACAGCTCATTAATTTCTTATATGTTCGGAATAGCCCTAATTCACTCATATTCAATTTTATAAAAGAGAAACAGTCCCTAAAGCTCATGTTCATGCTAAAACAAGTTCAGCTACATCTACATATAAACACATATATGAATCAGTTTAATTTTCCTCATTCAAATGGTCCAAAACAGTCCCTAGGGCAAAACTACAAGTTGTCTAATTGTCCTTATCAATTCAAGAATCCATTAATCAAATTCAAGCATAGACTCCTTATCAATCAAGACATTGATCGAGTATAAAATTAACACCCAACATACACTTTTTCATAAACCAATCTTTAAACAATTCTACTAAGGTTTCAAACCATCATACAAGGTAAATTTCATTTCATTAACCACCCAAATGAATTTGAGAGTCTCACTTTCATGATTTGATTCTAACAATACTAATAACAACATGTTTAGAAATATATTGCAATCAATTTCTCAATGAAATTTTTATGAGAAGAAGAAAAGTATCTTACCTTCTTCTCATATCTTTCTCAATTAAAGCTTACTCATGAATCGATCCAATTCTCAAAACCCCAAAGCTATATCAAAACCTCATTCTCTTTTTCTCACTTTTGAGATTTGACTAAGAGAGAAGAAAATGGGATAATGAGTAGAATTTCAGCCACCTAGCCGATCCTTCTCACATGTCTTCCCTCACGGATGAGGTGTGCAAGGCTTGTATTTCTTTAATCTTTACATGCAGTCCACCAAACATTCAAGGTCTTTGATTTGGTCCATTCTAAAATAGTTATAACATTATGCAAACTTCACACTTTGGTCCTTAGTTGATGTAATAATAATAGTTCTAGATTTATTCTAAAATGTTTCGAATAATTAAACTAACGTACAATATCTCTTCATACATCTAGACTAGTATTTGGGGTATTACAATTCTCCTCCCCTTAAAAGAAGTTCGTCCTCGAATTTCCATAGAATTTGGTTTAGAGGGTTTCATATCTACCCAAACATAACGCTTACATAGTCAGTAGCATTCGGAAGACTTTGTCATTTCTAATTTATTCTTACATTACCTCCTTCAGCGAAAGAGCCAACCGGGATCCCATTATCCCGGTCCAAAAGTGTTTCAGACATTCCTACTAACTATTAGCACACAAAAGAGCTTTTATGAGACACAGATCACAAGCACTTATCAAATTTAACTCTTAGGTGGCACATATAACAAATGATGATGCAACGAGTTCCGGTTTAGCCCAAGAATCGACTAAACCTAAGCTCTGATACCAAATTGTAACACTCCATACCCGGTCTAGGAATTAAACCGGCTTAGGACGTGTTACCAAAAAAACATACAAACTTTCTTGACAAATTAAAGCAAGCAACTAGTCATGCTCTCAAAAGACAAGGTAATTTAATTTTTTTAAAGTTTCAAAGATCTAAATTATTCTTCCAATCATATAAAAACATGTATTCATATACCATGGACTACACAACAATCAATAGTTCATAGTACGACTCTATCTTCCATGTTCTTCAAATCACAAAGTTATTACAATGCTTTTACTAACACATAAGATTCCTTTTCATACATACACATTATTAATCATAACACAATTATAAGCAAACATACATCTAATCATTTAAGACATATTGATCTATGATTAACATTATTCAAGTTAACATTAAACCATTGGTTAATAATCTTTAAACTTCCATGTTGTACCATTTAATAACAAAATTTACTAACCAATGTTACCAACTAAACAACTCATATCAATACAAACATATATCCTTAGCAACAAGTATACAAGTTTAGACCAATTCTAACAGCCACATATTTCCTTTGCATAGCAAGACCAAATATATAAAAAAATCATTGTAATCTACCATTTATTTATTCTAACCATTAAACTAGCCATTCGAGCTACATCACTTTTATTTGGGGCTTAGCATACGATTATATATATATTTTCAGGTTGCAACACACATGCCATCAAGGTGATCTATCAATTTAAGACTCTTAGAGATATTTGAGCTACCATATAAACTCACTAACTATTAAACTATATAAAGCAAGCAATAAACAAAAATGATTAAAGGCCCATTACAAAACTTTGAATACTTACCAACTTATATACATATAAAAACCCAAGATGAAGGATCTATATGCACCATGCATACATTTTGAGTATGTGCCACCAACTAGGAGTTCTTAAAAGAGATGCAAAATGTACTTCTTGCTACTTGTGATCTTGACTAAGCTCAAGGTTAAATAAACACAAAGTTACCCTAAAAAGTGAGCAAAGGATAGGATAAGCAAATGCTTAGTGAGGTAGTACTAATAACTATAGTCAATGCATTAAACATTTGTGATCCATCCCTATTCATTCAACCAAGATGTTCTGATTATACATACTTCTAACTTGATTATAAAATAAGTTGTCTTGATTTAAAGCCTTCGAACTAGTATACTCATTTATTCAAAGTTATAAGAGTCCAATTAAATGTCGACTTAATCAAATAACAAAGCATTATAGACACAAGGATTCACATATAACATTTTATTAACTTATTTTACTATTCTCACCAATTTCTAAGTTAGCAAGTTATAACCATATGTTGCTTGTTACAAGATTTCAAACATAACATATCAAAGACTTATATTACTTGTCATGTAAGGTATTGAGAATAGCTTATTATAGACGCGTGTTACTAGTTATATAAGACATCAAGCATTGCTTATCAAAAATCATATTTAGAAAAATACTTATATCTGTCCAAAACACTCCAATACATACTTTATATATGCAAAGTAGTTCCAAATTCATGAACATACATACAAACGCTTAAACAAACCACTACATGCTTATACTTAATCAAAACAGTTCAATATTCTTGCATATACAATTAGACTTTCAAAACAGTCCACAATATGCTTGAATTCATTCAAACAATCCACTAAACATGTACATATATAAATATACATTGTAACATAATCCAAGACATGTTCATTTCTATCAAACAGTCCATGGCATGATCATTTCTATCAAAACAGTCCACTAAACATTACATAAATAAATATACATTGTAAAATAATCCAAGACATGTTCATTTCTATCAAACAGTCCACAAAACATGTATTTATAAATGTACATTGCAAAACAGTCCATGGCATGATCATTTCTATCAAAATAGTCCACAAAACATGTATTTATAAATGTACATTGCAAAACAGTCCATGGCATGATCATTTCTATCAAAACAGTCCACAAAATATGTATTTATAAATGTACATTGCAAAACAGTCCATGGCATGTTCATTTCTATCAAAATAGTCCACAAAATATGTATACACAATTATGCATTGCAAAACTGTCCAGTTATAGTCATATCTAAAATATGTATACATAATTATACATTGCAAAATAGTCCAGTTATAGTCATATCTACCAAATAGTCCACAAAATATGTATACACAATTATGCATTGCAAAACAGTCCAGTTATAGTCATATCTATCAAAACAGTCCATAAAATATGTATACATAATTATGCATTGCAAAACAGTCCAGTTATAGTCATATCTATCAAAACAGTCCACAAAATATGTATACACAATTATACATTGCAAAAGCAGTCCAAGGTAGTAGTATTTTATCTAGATTTGTCTATAAATCGTATATATATATATATATATATATATTTATATGCCTTAACCATTTATTTAGCTTATAAGTTTTCATGAATTCTTTAATTATACCTACAAGGTTTGGGATCATGACACCAATTCTTAATCCAATTTATGCTCAACTTAAGTTAAACGTTAATTACTTAGTATGCAAATTTTTATGTTGATTCCATAGGTCTACCCGTAGACTCGTAGTTTTTCTTAAATAAGGCATTACTTAAACATGCTTAGTTATCACATAAGTTATCCTAATTCCGAATTACTTGTCTCATAAGACAAAAAACATATCTTTGCCATACTACATCATAGCCATGATCTTACTTTTCAAATAAGCTATTAGCTTAGCAAGTCATGAACTTAAGTTGCTTATTGTAGAAGTTATCAAACTTAGTATGAAATCGACTCCTGATTATATGCTACATCAAATATCAAACATAGAATCTCACGAGCATGTATTTTTATCACACAAATTATCAAACATAAAATTACATAGTCACTTGTAAAATATTTATTAAATATAGTATCGTATAACATAAATACTTTTTTTACATGATTAACAAACGTAGTTCACATGTTTAACTTACCAAATTTGTTATTATGTCTTTTTCATAGCCTTGAGAATCAAGTAACAGCCTAGGTATTCGAATCCCCAACCAACTGCCGCCAACAAAAAGGTACTCATAGTACCGGTCAATCCCTCTTACTGTCGCCAAATGACTACAAAACTTCCCTCCTACTATCGCCAAATAAGGACCATAGTCCACCCCAAACACGAGCTCTATGGACTCTAAGGCATGCCAACTATACCTAAGACTGACTCGAAACCAAGGCTTTCAATTTACTTTTATCATATCGGAGACAAAATGAGCACAGCTCCTTAATCAGAATATCACATGAACAAGCTTATTGTTCTTTCGTATCGAGCATGTATTCAAATCATGAATTCCTCTATACATCATCCCTCTTTTTTTTGAATAGTAGTATAGCTAAGATTATTGTCGAGCATGTACCAATCGATAGTTTCCATTATAAGCATAATCAGCAACTTCAAATAGTGTATATCACAAACAAGTGTTACATATCATCATACTTATCATTTAGGGACTTACCTCAATTCCAAGCTTGCCTTTGCATAATATAATTCCAGCTAAAACAATATAATTAAAATCAGCAAGAAATGCTCGGGAAGGTTACCAGCCTATCCCGAGACTTTAAACTACACTCATTGTTTATTCTGAGATAATTTTGTTCTCGAATCACGATCCCCTTTTTACTTATCTACTGTTTGATCTACTTTAGCTCTTACTCCAACAAATCCTTCCTGTTCTAATGTGACAAACATTACAATTATGCATTTGAACAATTTCTAATAACCTTTCATTTGTGAACTACTCAAAATGCTCAAGTGTACATATAATTTCACACACCACAATCCACTATTTTTTTATTAATACGAAATAGTGCTAAATGTTTATATATTCACAGATTTTCACATAACAACCCTTCAATATTCATACCAATGTAAAACAGTCCTTAATGTTTATTTATAGTGTAGAAACAGTTCCAACTTTATGATATATATATATATTTATGTATTCATAAGTCAGTCCATGATGTTTACAAACATCCAAAAACAGTCCCTAACGTCTATATAAATGCAGGACAGCCCCTAACATTTTATATACCTTCAAAACAATCCAGAATTATTATGGTCAGCTACTATCACATTTACAAAACAATCCCTAACTCACATACACACATTTATATGCTCTAAACAGTCTACAAATGTTAGTACCCATGTCTAATCAATCTATTATGTTTGCATACATATTTATATGCATCAAAACAGTCCCCAATTACATCTAATTTCACACAGAACCGTCCTCAACCTTATGAACTTCCACGTACATCTTTAAAACAGCTCATTAATTTCTTATATGTTTCGAATACCCCCAATTCACTCATATTCATTTTTATACAAGCGAAACAGTCCCAAAAGCTCATGTTCATGCTAAAACAAGTTCAGCTAAATCTAGATATTAACACATATATGAAACATTTTAATTTTCCTCATTCAAATGGTCCAAAACAGTCCCTAGGACAAAACTACAAGTTGCCTAATTGTCCTTATCAATTCAAGAAGCCATTAATCAAATTCAAGCATAGACTCCCTATCAATCAAGTCAATGATCGAGTATAAAATTAACACCCAACATACAATTTTTCATAAACCAATCTTTAACCAATTCTACTAAGGTGCCAAACCACCATACATGGTAAATTTCATTTCATTAACCACCCAGATGAATTTAAGAGTGTTACTTTCATGATTTGATTCTAACAATACTAATAACATGTTTAAAATTATATTGCAATCAATTTCTCAATGAAATTTGTATGAGAAGAAGAAAACTATCTTGCCTTCTTCTCCAATCTTTCTCAATTAAAGCTTACTCATGAACCGATCCAATTCTCAAAACCCCAAAGCTATATCAAAACCTTATTCCCTTTTTCTCACTTTTGAGATTTGGCTAAGAGAGAAGAAAAGGGAATGATAAGTAGAATTTCAGCCACCTAGCCGATCCTTCTCACATGTCTTCCCCCAATGATGACATGTGTGCAAGGCTTATGTTTCTTTAATCTTTACATGCAATCCACCAAACATTCAAGGTCTTTGATTTGGTCCATTCTAAAATAGTTATAATGTTATGCAAACTTTACAGTTTGGTCTCTAATTTATGTAATAATAATAGTTCTAGATTTATTCTAAAACGTTTCGAATAATTAAACTAACGTTTGATATCTCCTCATACATCTAAATTGGTATTTGGGGTATTACAAAGCAAGATTCCTTCATGATGCAACTAAATATCATTGGAATGAGCTTTATCTTTTCAAGGTTTATAATGATAATATCATCAGGTGTTGTGTCCTGGAGGAAGAAATGATTCCAATTTTACAGCAATATCATGATGCTCCGTATAGAGGTCACTTTGGTGGTATGAGAACTACTGTGAAAGTCCTTCAGTTGGAATTTTATTGACCATTGTTATTTAAGGATGCCCACGAGTTTTCACAATGGTGTGATCGTTGTCGGAGCATAGGGTCAATATCTAGACGAAATGAGATGCCACAACAACCAATTATAGCGGCAGAACTATTTGATGTTTGGGGCTTGGACTTGATGGGTCCTTTTCCAAAATCATTTAGTAATCTTTATATTTTAGTTGTTGTTGACTATGTTTCTAAATGGATAAAAAGCTGTGGATGTACCAAAGGATGATGCCAAGCCTGTATTAAAGTTTTTCCACAAGCATATACTCACCCGTTTTGAGACACCGAGGGCATTAATTAGTAATCAAGGGAAGCATTTTCATTGCAGCCAAGTCGCTGTTGCATTAAAGAGATATAAAGTACATCATAGACTTGCTATAACTTATCATCCTCAATGTAATGGAGAAGACGAGATCTCCAACCGAGCTATAAAAAATATCTTGGAAAAAGTGTTGAATACCACTAGGACAGATTGCTCTTCTCGTTTGGATGATGCTTTATGGGCAATTCGCACTGCTTTTGAAACCCCACTTAGGATGTTGCCGTATCAGTTGGTCTTTGGAAAATCTGTCACTTACCTGTTGAGTTAGAACACAAAGCTATGTGGGCTTTAAAGCAAGTGAATTTGGATTATGAAGCTACTGGGAAGAAATGACTATTGGATCTCACTCAGATGGAAGAGATTCGTCGCAATGCTTATGAGAATACGTCCATTTATAAAGAAAAAAGCAAACGCTGACATGACAAGCTCTTATTGCAGCAACAATTTAAAGTTAGATAATTGATCTTGCTATTTAATTCACGACTGAAGCTACACCCTGGTAAATTGCAGTCATGTTGGTCGGGACCTTTTGATGTCGTGAAAGTTTTTCCACATGGTGCAGTCACAATCAAGGATTGCAAGGATGGGATTGCAAGGATGGGAACCAATTCAAAGTCAATGAAAAAAGGCTCAAACATTATTTTGGTGACTTGGATTCTAGAAGTGTTGAAACCATTAAATTGGTCAATTTATCTCATTAAGTGTTCTTTTTATTTTTATAGTAGTAGATTTATTTGTATTTCTTTCTTTTCTTGTTTATTTCCTTTTTAAGCTTTCTTTCTATTGTACAGAATAATTTTCCCCTTGCATTGGTCTAGAATTTGCTCTTCTTTAAAAAGGTTGTGGGAAAAAGGCTTAACATAGTGTGCATGACTTTAGGGGAATTTCAAGTAATTTAATTGCACCGATTAATCCACCCAATCACAACCCTCTAATTGGCAAGAGTATGAGATGCAATGGATGGGCATGATTTTTGTGACACAATCACAACCGTTTGATCTCATTACATCAGACAGTAAAGGTTGCGGCTTTTCATTTTCGTATGTTATTTCTCATATATTTCATAACATCAGTTTTATTGTGTTTATTCACCAAATTTCTGTTTTGTTTTCTTCTTCAAACAATAAAAATCAAAGCTTTAATCTTTTTGCAAGTTCTTTCTTCGTTGCACTCAACTATGGCAAATGCACGAGCTGCAAGAAAAATCTCTATGGATCATTCTGCAAAGGAAACTCAAGATTTAGCATCTAACCCACAAGAAGAGGAACAAGCTGTATTAGTTGAGACACCTACTTTCGAGGTGCTATTAACAACTATGGAAGAAGAACGTTATAAGGAGAACATCCTTAAAAGGAATATACATCCAAAGCATGGGATTGGTCTTTCTTCTGAACGCGACCAGGGATGTTGATTCATCAAACCATTGCACTCCACAAATGGAGTACTTTTTGTGCTCACCCAGGAAATTTTAGCCCTACGATGGTAAGAGAATTTTACTCCAACCTTTATAACCCGTCTCTTACGTTAATTTTTGTACGAGAAAGTTCTATACCCTGGAGTGCTGCTACCATTAACAAAGTGTTGAATGATGTTGTAAATAATGATGAGCATTCTCTATTTCCTAAATATATTGATGATGTAAAGCTAGACTTGCTGGTTGATAAGTGTTCAAAAGTACTATTTTTCTTACCCTTTTTACTAATATTATTGTTAGACTTAGGCTCATATTAGTTGCATAATTAGCCATTCATGCATTAATCCATGTTTCCTTCCATCGTTGAGCTTGATTACATAACTTGGTAGTTTTTGTGGAAAAAGATGCTGCTTTTGTGTGTTTTGTGTGTATGTGCAGGATCACTTGCCAAAGCAAGGCTATAGCTATTTGCCAGGGCAATACATGAAGGAGATGACGAGCTGGTTGCCAGGGCAATGCATGAAGGAGACGCCGAGCCAGTTGCCAGGGCAATTGTCGACAAGAGCAAAGGTGATATGGTAGTCGAAATTGATTACTAGACAAGCCCAAGATGACGTGGAGCAAAGCCCAATCCCAAAGGAATTTGATTTCCATGAAGAGATTAAAGAAGAATTAAATTCCAAGAAGATAGGAGAAGTTCTAGTAGGAATATAATTATAATAAAGAATTATATTCTTTAAAGATAATTTAATTCCAACTTAACTTCCTCCTCAAAGAAGGACTTTGATCTAACCCTATAAATAAAAGGCCATATTGTCAACTTCCAAGGAGAGCAAGAAGAGAGGATTTTCGACAACTCCAAAGGGCAAGAAAGAAAAGATTTCGACAAGAGAGCAAGGGGGAGAGAGTTTGATTTCTTATTCTTCTTCTTTGCTTCCATTAGATTCATGGTTTGGGGATTATTCTTTGTATATCTTTTGAACCCAACCATGAACTAACTTGATTGGTTGGGGTTATTGTGTTTTGTTGTTGTGAGAAACAATTGGATTTTGTTTAGGTAATAAGAGTTTGCACTTTTATATTCAAGGTTTACTCATTCTTGGCTTTTATTCTTGTTTGCGAGTGAATTGGGAGAGGATCTCGTAACTTCATCTATTTATCTAATATCGGGAGAGTTAGATTCAAGAAATGAATGAGTATAGTCTTTATTCAATCTATTGATGGTGAAGATTAATCCGGCTTAGGAATAAGTTAAGGATTTCAACGGCTAAGAGGAGCGCAAGATTGGTTGTTGTTCACCCTTGATTCACGCAGGGATGTATTATCAAGGCATGCACAAGTAGCTAGAGTTTTGACTTGGGGATAAGAAGAAACCATTGAAGAATGCTCTGCCGAACCTTGAAGTTACTGCCCAGACGCCCAAATAGTTGCCCAGCTAGTCGCCCAGGCAACCATCGATTAGTTGCCAAGGCAACCCCGCTGTGCAAGTTGCCACGGCAACTGAGTTGCTCTTGCACTCTTTTACCAAGACGATCCAATCGGCTATCACACCTCAACTAATGATAACCTGACCTATTCTCTCTTTTGATTTCATCTATTCTTTTAGTTTATTGCTCTTAGTTTACTCGTTAATTAGAACTCCTATTATCAATTGTGTTTTTACTTTTCACAGTGCAGTAACTTAAGCAAAGTGGCCCAAACCAATCCCTGTGGAGACGATACTCGATACTCATATCACTTTATTACTTGCGACGTGTATACTTGCACAATTGCGTAGCACTTATTACACGCAACAAGTTTTTGGCACCGTTGTCGGGGATTGGCAATTGGTGTTAGTTGTTTTTGTTATTGCATTTTTTTTCTCTTAGTTTTACTAACTTTTCTTTTTGTTTCTTTTATTAAAAAAAATTAGGTGAGCTACAAGTTAAGGGACATCAACATGTCAGGAAATAAAAGCCAATCTATTCGAGAGATGATGTTGGAAGATATGAATCAATCCAATCAAAAGTTCCTTGCACCCTTTGATGATTACCTATACCAACCGAGAAAAGCCCAAAGAACTTATACCGTGGAAAAATCTTGTGCTATGTGTGGAGAACATCATGTGTTTGAAA
Source organism: Hibiscus mutabilis (assembly GCA_019671005.1). NCBI lineage: Eukaryota > Viridiplantae > Streptophyta > Magnoliopsida > Malvales > Malvaceae > Hibiscus > Hibiscus mutabilis. The sequence goes on along the minus strand of CM033728.1, from coordinate 19,016,007 downwards.
ATTGCCCTCACATTTTCGGTGCATATAACTACATGGAGGACCATAGAGGGAACCAGCAGCAAAATTCTTCATGGTATGGTCAAAAGGCTCAAATTTTGTTTTACCATAACAATTTTGCTGCAACAACAGATATGCCATGCCAATGTAGTCTTTTCAAGAGCATTCCAATTCCTTGGAGGAAACGTTACTAGCTTCCTTGGCTATACTTGACGGATCAATTGAAGATATTCGAGAGCTATCAAAATATATGGATACGAGGATAGCTCAGTGGGATGCAACCTTAGGGGATTTAGAAGATCAATTGGGGAGATCCACATATGTCATGGATAACATGCACCAACAATTCATTCCTAGGGATACTGACGTCCCAAGGCAAGAGGATAAGGAGCAATACAAAGAAAGCTCTCCGATGTGTGAGGAACAACTAGAACCTCAAAGTCAAGAGGATGCCAATGAGAGAGACTACCCAACACATGATGAGCATGAACAACAAATTGCCTCGGCAATGATTGAGGAGCCTGAACAGAGCAATGCCGCGACAACACTCAGTGAAGCTGAGAACAACAATACTACAGTAAATTCTGAGGAATCTGATGCCCAGAAGGTTACAACGTTGATGTTGAAGCAGGAATTTGTAGATTGCTCTCATCTACAGTTGCCACAACAATTGCACGACCACATGCAAGATCAATAAGATGATAATACTTTGCCAATGGAATATGAGCAGGTAATGGTTGAACCTTTTGAATTCTTTAAAAACTCACCTCGTCCATTGCAGGTATGTCTTGAGGAACCAATGTTGGTAAATTTAAAGCCATCAAAATCTCTACTGATGGAGATGTTTGAGAGGCCAAAAGAAAATGGTGTTTGGATTCGTAAAGCTTTTCAGAAAATTGGTTCTTCCCTTGACTTACAGCAAATTTTGGCAACTGATTGCCACGGCAATTGGCTTGAGCAGCAATTGCCACGACAACAAAGGCTACATCCAACCATGATAGAAGTCGACAAGAATGAGGTAATTGAAAGGTTGAGAATGGATATAATTTTTCCTATTAATATATTTATGCCTTCAGGAATTGTAGCAAGGTAGAGAGTATACATGGACTACAAGCGAACAAAGAAGAAAGACACCTCCACCATGGTAACGCAAAAGGGAGTAGTGGCAAGCACATTGGCCAAACTCTTTTTGGGCAATATTGTCACCCGATGGAGGGTGCGGATGGACTATAAGAAGTATCGAAAATGACCATCCTCAAGTTTTCTCAGATATGCACTAACATTAGAAGATGCATGTTGGCACTCTTTTCAGACATGGTCGAAGACTTCCTTGAGATCTTCATGGATAATTTTTCTGTTTTTGGTAGTAACTTCAACAGTTGGCTCGACAATTTAGAGAATGTGTTGGCAAGATGTGAAGAAACCTTAGTCTTTAATTGGGAGAAGTGCCATCTTATGGTAGATGAAGGAATAGTGCTCGGCCACAAGATTTCATCCAAGGGAATTGAAGTAGACAAAGCCAAGGTGGACATGATCGAGAGATTACCCCCACCAAGATAAAGCCTTCCATTTTGATGATTCTTACACCCAAGCATTCAAAACCCTAAAGGAAAAGCTTACCTCGGCACCCATTTTCGTTCCACTAGATTGGACCCTACCTTTTGAGCTTATGTGTGATGAAAGTGATTTCGCGGTAGGAGCAGTCCTAGGACAATGCACAGGAAAGGAACAGAAAATCAAGTGGCCGATCACTTATCACGTTTAGAACGCAATAGGGAGGAGGAGGCAGATTTAGAGATATGCGATGCATTCCCGGATGAACAACTTTTAGTTGCCTCGGCAACCATGGATGTGCATGCCTCGGCAACCCTCGACGCCACAGCAGCTCTTGACGTGTACGCCTCAGCAACTCCAAACGTGCACGCCTCGGCAAACTCAAGACGCGCACGCCTCGATGCCGCAGCAACCCTTGATGCCTCGGCAACCGTGGATGCGCATGCCTCGGCAACCCTCGACGCCGTAGCAGCTATTGATGCGCACGCCTCGGCAACTCCAGACGCGCACACCACAACAACCACTGATATGCACGCCTCGACAACCATGGATGCGTATGCCTCGACAACTCTAGACGCCCACGCCTCGGCAACCTTGGGAGTAGTCGCCACGGCAACACATGCCTCGGCAATACCCTGGTATGCGGATTTAGTTAATTTCCTTTTTTGTGGTATTTTACCTTATGGCCTTACTCACCAAGGGAAGAAGCGGTTCCGTCATGATGTTAAGCATTACTTTTGGGACGAGCCTCTTTTGTTTAAACAATGTGCAGATCAGGTTATACGCCGATGTGTCCCTGAAGAGGAGTAACAGAATGTACTCCGACAATGCCATTCTTCACCCTATGGAGGACATTTTGGAGGAACTCGTACCACGGCCAAAGTTTTGCAATCCAGTTTGTATTGGAAACACTGTACAAAGATGCCCAAGAGTTTTACAAGCAACCTGATCATTGCCAGAGGACGGGCAATATCACTTACAAACCAATGGGCAATCAAGACCGTGAATATGGATTAGGAAAGTGCCGGACAAAAGCGTTTGTTGTACCTCAACGAGATAGAAGAATTTTGTGCACTCACCTATAACAATGCACAAATCTACAAGGAGAAAACAAAGCAATGGCATGACAAGAAACTATTGCCGCGGCAATTCATGCCAGGGCAACTAGTTCTCTTATTCAATTCTCGGCTAAAACTTTTCCCAGGAAAGCTGAAATCAAGATGGTCGGGACCATTCGAAGTCGTCAAACCATTCTCCCATGATGCTGTGATAATCAAGTCCATCTCTGACAACCATGAATTTAAAGTTAATGGACAAAGATTGAAGCACTACAACGGTGCCCATGTGGAACGTAATAAAGAAGTGGTAAACTTAGGAGATGCATGAGCATGCTCTCCCTTTGATATTTTATTTTTATTTTTATTTTTTTCCGATTAATATTTTTTATTTTTTATTTTTCGAACTTTTTTTTATTTTTTTATTTTCGATTATTATTATTCTTTAGGATAGATTTTTTTTATTTATTTATCTTTTTAAGTTTAAGAATCACATTACACATATTTATTTATTTTCTTTATTATTTTATCTTTAATTTTAATCCTTATTTGATTTGTCTTTGAATTGTAGGAAAAGAGTTCAAGATAAAGAGGAATTTTAATCCAATAAGGAAAACATCATCAACAAGGAAACTAATGGGCTGAATCTAAGGCTTATATAAAGCCTCCAATTTACCCGAATCAAACCCCCCTTGCCGTCACTCTCTCCCTAAACCAAAACCCTTTTTTTCATTTTCCCTAATCCCACCCACCATATTTACCACCTATCTTTTCTATAAAACCCATCACCCTTAACCTATTCCTACTTTTTATCTTGCAACTTTTTAGTTTCTTTTCTTTTCTTTTCTTTTATTTGTTTTTACAAAACTCACAACCAAGATCATCTATGGCATCCAAGATTAAATTTTTACTTCATACAAGTTCCTCCAAAGAACCAAGATACAAGAAGTTTGCTACACCGGTGGTTCAAGAAAGATTTCACTCCAAGTTTGAAAGCCGAAAGATTCATGAAGAACAAGGCTTTGAATACTTCAACTCTCATCAAGATTTCAGCCTTGAACCATTCATCTTCGAGAGGATTGCACATCAAAAGTGGCAAATCTTTTGCCATCAACCGGAACCGGGTAACATCTCATGGGTAAGAGAATTCTATGCTCACTCACCTAACACGGATAATCCTTATGTTTTTGTTCGTGAGAAGGCCATACTCATATGCCCCGAAAACGTCAACACCTTTTACGGGCTTTACATTGAGAAGGACGAGCATCAAGCCTTCGTTGATCAAATCACGCCCAAGCAACTCGACAAGATGCTTCAAGAACTCACTCAACCGGGAACTCATTGGAACGACGGTAAATACAAGGGCACGGTAAATCGCCTTCGTCTTAAACCCGAGGCAAAACTATGGAATAAGTTTGTTAAAACTTCTTTAATGCCCACCACACACAATACTACCGTTGATATACCACGTCTTTTGCACATACATTCTATTTTGCATAATCGCATCATTAACATTGGAAAAATTATTTGTGATGAGATTTTTGTATGCAGCTCAAAAGATAAGGGTTCTTTTTTCTTCCCTTGCTTAATTTCTAATCTTTGCAAGGAGATGCATGTCCCAAGTGAGTCCACCGATGAAAAGGCCCTACCAAAGTCCGGTTGGAATCAAGCACAAATCCAAAAGCTAATGGGAGAGGCACCGGGAAAATCTTCAAGGCCTCCAATTGCTGCGGCAACTCCTGCCGCCCCGGCAATCCCTAATGCCCAAGCACCTAACGCCCGGGCAACTCGGCCATCAACCCCGAGACACGTTGAAGCACTCTTGCAACCATTGGCAAGCCACCTAAGGCAAATTGAAGACCGACAACTAATGTTCATGTGGTACATGAAGGAGCACAACAATGCCATCACCCAATTCATCCTAGAAAAGTACCCAGGCAATCGCGTGCCATTCCCGATCTTTCCTGCCGAAATCCTTACCCCGACAACCAATGAAGCTGTTGCCACGGCAACCGCAACAGATGACGCCGCGATAACCTACATCGTGCACGCACAAGCTGATGCCACGGCAACCAACCTCGAAGATGCCACGACAACCAAAGCTAAAAACATCCCGGCAACCACTGCAAAAGCCAAAGGTAAAGCACCTATGCCCGAATCAACTCCTACGGAATCATTTTCTAATTTTTCAGATTCGGACGAGTCCTCCATTGCACCAACAAAGACCGCACCAATTGAATCCTCCAAGCGAAAAGCCAATGACACTGATGAAGAGGACGATGAGGACAACCCCGTACAAGGATCGATTCCACCACCGGCAACAAGGAAACAACCATCGCGTTCAAGCAAGAGAATCAAGACATCGACCAAAAGGAAACTAATCATCTACGATGGCGAACTCTCAGAGTAAGTCCTCGTATGCATTTTATTTTTCGTTATTTTTATTTTTATTTTTCTTTAATGCATGCATTGAGGACAATGTCTCACCCTAGTTTGGGGGGGATTGTTATTAGTAGTTACCATGTTTAGTTACATTCATCTTAAGTATTACATTTAGGATACATAAATTGCTTGCCATGCCTTTAGTTGGAACAAGAATTGCTTAGATTTGATGAATATCCAATGATGACTTTGCCAATGCACTTAATTCATAGAATTTTTATTCTAGGATAACCATGGAAAAACTTAGAATTTTACTATGATGCTAAATTTGATGAAACACTATTGTGGTTTGATAGATTTAAGGAATTCTAGTGAACTTAGGTTGATAATTAACAAATTGGGGCATTAGAATAAAAATTGAATGAATGCTAGAGGTGCCCGAAATTGGCTCTAGCATGTGCTAAAAAAATTGATCACTAGAGGTGCCCGAAACTGGCTCTAGTATGTGCTAAAAAAAATTTAATCGCTAGAGGTGCCCGAAATCGGCTCTAGTCGAATAAATTAACTTAAGAAAACTAAAAACAAAACACTAGAGGTGCCCAAAACTGGCTCTAGTTAAAACATGTTAAAAAGAACCCAATGAAGTAATTTGAAAACCTCTTATTTGCATAGAATCCGAAAAATCAACTTGCACACAACTCTGCACACACTCACAAGCATTATAGTTTGATTCTGAGTAACTCCTAAGTTTTCCGAAAAATAAAAAGCCAATCATACTTTGTGCCCCGGTTCAGAGAATTGAAATCAAGTTCAAAGCTAAGTTTGTGAAAATTGAAGTCTTGGAAGGTAATTATGAGTTTGCATTACTTGAGGACAAGCAATAGTTCGAGTTTGGGGGTGTGATAAGTGTTCAAAAGTACTATTTTTCTTACCCTTTTTACTCATATTATGGTTAAACTTAGGCTCATATTAGTTGCATAATTAGCCATTCATGCATTAATCCATGTTTCCTTCCATCGTTGAGCTTGATTACATAACTTGGTAGTTTTTGTGGGAAAAGATGCTGCTTTGGTGTGTTTTGTTTGTATGTGCAGGATCACTTACCAAAGCAAGGCTAGAGCTAGTTGCCAGGGCAATACATGAAGGAGATGCCGAGCTAGTTGCCAGGGCAATGCATGAAGGAGACGCCGAGCCAGTTGCCAGGGCAATTGTCGACAAGAGAAAAGGTGATATGGTACTCGAAATTGATGACTAGACAAGCCCAAGATGACGTGGAGCAAAGCCCAATCCCAAAGGAATTTGATTTCCATGAAGAGATTAAATAAGAATTAAATTCCAAGAAGATAGGAGAAGTTCTAGTAGGAATATAATTATAATAAAGAATTATATTCTTTAAAGATAATTTAATTCCAACTTAACTTCCTCCTCAAAGAAGGACTTTGATCTAACCCTATAAATAAAAGGCCATATCGTCAACTTCCAAGAAGAGCAAGAAGAGAGGATTTTCGACAACTCCAAAGGGCAAGAAGGAAGATATTTCGACAAGAGAGCAAGGGGGAGAGAGTTCGATTTCTTCTTCTTCTTCTTTGCTTCCATTAGATTCATGGTTTGTGGATTATTCTTTGTATATCTTTTGAACCCAACCATGAACTAACTAGATTGGTTGGGGTTATTGTGTTTTGTTGTTGTGAGAAACAATTGGATTTTGTTTAGGTAATAAGAGTTTGCACTTTTCTATTCAAGGTTTACTCATTCTTGGCTTTTATTCTTATTTGCGAGTGAATTGGGAGAGGATCTCGTAACTCCATCTATTTATCTAATATCGGGAGAGTTTGATTCAAGAAACGAATGAGTATGGTCTTTATTCAATCTATTGATGGTGAAGATTAATCCGGTTAGGAATAAGTTAAGGATTTTAACGGCTAAGAGGAGCGCAAGATTGGTTGTTGTTCACCCTTGATTCACGCAAGGATGTATTATCAAGGCATGCACAAGTAGCTAGAGTTTCGACTTAGGGATAAGAAGAAACCATTGAAGAATGCTCTGCCGAACCTTGAAGGTGCTGCCCAGATGCCCAAGTAGTTGCCCAGCTAGTCGCCCAGGCAACCATCGATTAGTTGCCAAGGCAACCCCGCTGTGCAAGTTGCCACGGCAACTGAGTTGCTCTTGCACTCTTTTACCAAGACGATCCAATCGGCTATCACACCTCAACTCATGATAACCTGGCCTATTCTCTCTTTTGATTTCATCTATTCTTTTAGTTTATTGCTCTTAGTTTACTCGTTAATTAGAACTCCTATTATCAATTGTGTTTTTACTTTTCACAGTGCAGTAACTTAAGCAAAGTGGCCCAAACCAATCTTTGTGGAGACGATACTCGATACTCATATCACTTTATTACTTGCGACGTGTATACTTGCACAATTGTGTAGCACTTATTACACGCAACACTGGTTAAGGATTTATGTGTTGAAGACGCATGTTAGTCAGGGACCAATGTTGGTAATTATATTATGTATAGGAGGTTCCTAACTTTGCATGCCAAGATTTTGTTTCAATTTGTTAACTCTAGGATGATGCCATAAACTCTAGCACCACAGTCTCCTTGAACTGAATGTGCCTGACACATTCTATTATCAAGGGAAAGAAGATCAATGTGGGTGAGATTATCCATAAAGAGATTGTTGAATGTGCCGAGAGAAAGAATTTTGGCATTTACATCTCTTATTATGTAGTTGTGCAACCTAAAGGGGATTAAGCTCCTAGAAAACGAGGAAATGACGACCGACAAAGGGCCCCTTAATGAGGTTTCCATCAAGAGAATGATGAGAAACAGCGAGGCTCCTACACCAAAGTTGGGTGCTGCAACGAGGCAAAAGAAAGGGAAGGCCAAAATAGGGACTACTGTAGAGGACCTCCCACAAAACAATGAGGTATGGCTGAAGGTTCTGGAAATTAAGGACAAAATTGATGTTGTCACAAGCACAATAGGGAAAGTTGCAGCCACGATACAAACTTTAGACCTCTCACAGAACTTGTTCTATGCGTATGTCAAGACGTGGTATAAGTCTATTCTCGCTGTAATGAGAAGAATTGTTCCAGTCACTCTCCTAGAATTTCCACCAATAATCTGCATCTATGACTTTCCCTCTAATGCAACCACAAAAAAGCCCTACAGAAATATGTGAACTCTCATGAGGATGCGAGTATTTTTGGGGACACACAGAATGAGGAAACCTCGAGCAAAATCATCAAAGGCGGTATTTTGATCTAAACACTATAGCTGAAGTAGACACAATCCCCACCTTTCCTGATAAAGAAGAAGTTATTGTAGAAGATGTTAATAAGGATGAAGATGAGAGTACACAAGCTAAGAAGCCTGCTACTGAAGATGTTGCAGTTGAAGATATGTCTGTTGCATCCAAGTTTGTGGATGCAACATCTGAAGGTCCTAAGTTGGAGCTAGATATAGTGAGACCGATGAAAGTTATCCCTGAAGTGGAAGAGAGCCATTTCAGTTCTTTTCTACTACAAGGATAGTTGATGATGCCAAAAAGGAGCAACTACATGAGGATGAACTGGATGTTGTTCCTTAAAAAAAGGAGAATAAGCACAAACACTCCAATTCAAAGGACAAACAATGAAAGAAACACAGGGAGGAGAAGAATCATCGTGCAACCTCCTCCACACAAGAGCCATGACTAAGTTAGTGTTTAGATTTTTGTAGGCATGATTTTCATATAGTGTAATTTTATGTTGTTAAAATAAGTATTGTCATTATATTTGTAATATCATTCTAATTGCATTTTAGTTTATTGTCTTTTCATTTATCTTTGTAATTGCATTATGCATTCTCTTATTGCATGTTGTTTTCTCACAGAGGACAATGCAATCTTTAACTTTAGGGTTATACACCTGGATTTGAAATGCACTCCCATTTCAAAAAAAAATTAAAAGCAAAGGCAAGGTTCATTTTGTTTCTAAATATTTTTCATACATTTGATGCTTCAATCTTAAATCATGTTAACTGTTAATGAATTGGTTGGATACAATTGATGGAATGTTGCATTGAAATTTTACATGAATAAACTTGCTTGCTTGTGTAACAATACATAGCATCGTCTTTTTTTTATTTTAGATGAATTCTGCTTTGTTCAATTGTTGCTATATATGTTAATAGACCCTATTATGTGTAAATAAAAGCCACTCCAATGTGGGAGTAATATGAGCGTAGCTTAAGGGGGACCATTCCTCTGCATGCATTAGAAAAATAAATCTGGACAAAGGTTGTCGCTGCATGAGTGTGTGTCAGAGCAATGAAGTACTCCTTGGGGGTTCGTTGCACAACATCTTACTTCTCAGGATCTGAGGGTGCATTCATTCTTCGATATCCTTTGCTGCTTAAAAATAATATATATAGTAATATTATATGTTAAATAAATGTTGTTTAGGTGAATAGAATCTGAGATGTTAGGTATGATGCTATGTATTGTTGAAATGTTAGTTCATTTGTTCTTATGCTTGAGTTATCAATGCAATTTTCTATTATGTAGATGCATTTGATTCATTTATTGTAACACCCCTTACCTGTATCCATTACTGAATACAAGTTAGAGATGTCACATGACACTTGTACAATAGTTCTTATTTCAAAAATCAGTAAAATTTTGTTCTTTAAAAATATAAACAATTAACTCTTTAACTAAAATAACATTTAACCGCGTAAAATTTAAACTTAATATTTCTAAGTTAAATCCGAATCTAGATTCAAGCAACAACTAGGCAGTTTACTTTTAATTCACATAATTAATAGAACTGCCTAAAATCTGCCTAAATTATAAATCGTTTGGATATCAAATAAAATACAATTAAATTATCTCTTTACTAATATATTCATATCATATCAGCTTAAAACATTTATAATTTACATGCTAACTAATAATATCAAAAGTAAAATCAAAGATGTCATACTGATAATGATGTTTCGCTTTCAAAAATATGAAGTCTTCTACTGCTGCTCCTTACGCTCTTTACCTATGCATGAAACATTCACACACTAAATATACACTTAGTGAGGCAACATAAAATAATTTAAACAATTTCATTGTAAAGAAATGGCATAAACAGACAAAATATAATATATATATATATATATCACATAGGATTATGAAATCATAAAAACTGACTTGTCAAAGTCATCTCACTAATAGATAACCTGTAAAATCTCAAAGTTCATATATATATATAAGACAGGTTATACCAAAGCAATTCTTTATTTGAAAATTCATTTCACTTAGATCATTCTTTGCACTTCCATTATTAATTAAACTATAGCCCAATGTAAAGTAAATGAGAATGCATGGTATGTGAGTCACTATTGAGTATGCACATGTACGGCATCAACTAATATGTTGTGCCATAAAAAATCACTATATCACTGTATCACTTTATAACTGCTGTAGACTTATACATCATCACTGTATCACTAGGTCATAGCTGTAGAACACAGTGTCACTGTATCACTATATCACTATACTCCACCTCATTGGCATGGCAAATTATACCAAGAATCTCATAATGCATACAATGGGCTTTAAACATTCATTGTCATGTATCATTCACTTATTTAAAATATCATAAGATATTAACATTTCACAATATCATATAAAAATGCATTGGGCAGTTTATACCCGAAAATCATTCATAGTTCATTTCAAAAATCATTGAAAATATATCATTTGTGAATCAACACTCGAGATAGACTCATCGCAAGTCTTTCTCATATCAAAATAAAATAGTAGAGATGCACTCTCCTGTTGCCTCACTAGATTGTACTATTACTTTTGACTTTACTCTTGTACTTTTTCTTTATCTACCGCCTTGCTTGTATCTCTATTTTGATCTCGATTACGATCTACACAACATTTAACAACACATCCAATACAAAGTATATGTTAGTATTATACTAACATTAATACTTATTAGGAATAATATTCCTAAAAATTCCTTTAATACCCACTTTATACTATAATATAAATGTTAACTTCAACACTTTCAAAATAATCCTTTGTCACTAAACTTCAATTTCAAATCACTTTCCACTTTAATCACAATTTTCTCCAACTTTACAATTTAGTCCTCAACACTTTACAAACTTCCACATTAGTCTAATTAACATTCCAAGACTTACAAAATCATCCTTACACCATTTCTAGCCTTAGGAAAATTTTTCCAAAATTTCCCCTAATTTCCCTTGAATGCCGAATACCAAGGGTCACTTTGATCAAAATTCCCAACTTGATTCAAGCATAAATTTAACCTCCAAACATCATATTCAACCTTCTAACATCATTTCCAATTCGAATAAAAATTTTGCAAGAGGTTCCCCTAATTTTTCAAGATTCCCAAAAATAACCTACAACACAATCCATGGAAATTTTCACTCTAACAAGCATTAAACAACATCACAACCTCATATTCAATCCAATAAATCCATAAAACATGAAATCTCAACTTGTTCTTCATAAACCCTAATCTCCAATCTCAACATATAAGCATGGAAACCACTCAAAAATTATACCAAATAAAAGAGAATTCAATGGAGATTAATTCTCTAATTCATGTCTTGAACCAAAACTAACCAAATCAAGCAAAAAATTTGAATCAAAAATTTGCTTACCCTTGCTATGGAGGTTTAGGCCAAGAGGAGAAAGATGAACAAAATTATAGCTTTTTCTATCATTAATTAATAAGACAAATGGCATTTTAAATCTTTAATTCTAATATAAAAATCTCCATCAATAGAAAAATTACCATTTTGCCCCTTAATTATATCCAATTAGGTGTTGACACCTATTAATTTCACTTTTCCATAATCATCTTTAATTAAAAAGTATGGGCAAAATGACTAAAATACCATTAATGAATCCATGTATTCACAAAAATGCCATTTGTGCACTATATTAAAATACTACCTTCAATCGAATCTAAATCGATTAAAAATGATTCCAAAACGAAATGTCATGTCCTCCAAGTCCTCTTACAACTCCCTTCAAAATTTCATCACATTCTGAGCTCTTCGAATTCCATTTAAACTTTAACTGCAATTTCCAATAATATAAACATTGAATCGAACCAACAATTTCATATTCGATTCACACCCTTATGAGATTTATTTATTTATAGAATACAAATAATTATTGGGAAAATTACCATCTTGGTCCTTAAACTTTTCACTTTGGTCACCAAACTTTGACATTTTACATTTTAGTCTCTGAACTAAAACCACCAACCTTTAATTCTTTGCAATTTAGTCATTAACCAATTATTGGGGTATTACAATTCTCACCCCTTAAGAAAATTAGTCCTCGAATTTTTAGAACGTACTGATTTGAAAATATGAAGGAAACTGTTTTTCCATATCTTCTTCTCTTTCCCACGTTGCTTCCTCCACTTTGTGATTTTGCCAAAGAACTTTAACAAGTGGAATTGTCTTCTTCCTTATTTCCTTGACACCACGAGCTAAGATTCTGATCGGTTCTTCTTCATATGTCAAATTTGGTTGAATATCTATTTCCTCTGGAGTAATGATGTGGGAAGGATCTGATAGATACTTTCTGAGCATCGATACATGAAATACATTATGAATCTTATCCATTTCCGGACGTAAAGCAAGTTGGTAAGCCACATGACCAACTTTTTTTTACAATCTCATATGGTCCAAAGAATCTTGACTCAACTTTCCTTTTCGTCCGAAGCGTAGAATTTTCTTATAGGGTGATACTTTAAGAAATACTTTATCACCCACTTGAAATTCAATTTCTTTCCTCTTTGAATCTGTATATGTTTTTTTATCGGTGGCTATCTTAAGATTGTCCAGTATAATCTTTACTTTGTCTTCGTTTTCTCTAATAAGATCAGGACCAGCTATGTCTCAATCTTTTAACTCGTACCAATTCAAAGGAGTCATGCACTTTCTTCCATATAAAGCTTCATAAGGTACCATTTTAATACTTGCTTGATAGCTATTATTGTAAGAGAATTCCGCTAACGACAAGTACTTCTCCCATGATCATTTGAATTCAATCACACAAGCCCTTAACATATCCTCCAAAATCTGAATAGTCTGTTCAGATTGTCCATCTGTTCGAGGGTGAAAAGCTTGCTAAAATTGAGTCGAGTACCCAGAGCTTTATGTAAAGACTTCCAAAATCTGGAAGTAAACCTTGGATCTCTATCAGAGACAATAAAGACTGGTACTCCATGAAGTTGAATTATTTCTGTAACACCCCCACCCGGTTTAGTAGTAAATCGGCTGAGGAGCGTTACGGGGAACACTGGAAACATGAATAATTTAAAAATTTTCAAGAACTCATCCCTATTAGATGAGTTGAGTGACTAACAGGGCATTTAAACGTTCATATATTATCATACAGCAAGCATATGTATTTTATTCACCCTAGATTACCAACTTGGGTATACATTTGCAATTCTACATTTAATGATGTCTACTATTTAAACATGTGACCATGCATAGCATTCAGATATCATACTTAGACAATTACAATTGATCATACAAGCAAGATATGTTGTGCTTCACAAAAGATGAGGAAAGTAAGGGTAAGATTGAACAATCTAATGTTGTGCTTCACAAACCAAGTATGAACTTTGAACCTTTGAATTATGATGAGTTCAAATATTCTACACCATCACTTGAACATCCACCGGTACTTGATCTTAACCTTCTTCTCCCTCAATTAAATTATGTATTCTTAGGAGAGAATAATACACTACCTATCGTTATATCTGCTGGCTTAAAACCTAACCAAGAGGTTAAACTATTAATTGTCTTATCACAACATGAGAAAGTCTTTGGTTGGAATGTTGCTAACTTAAAGGACATAAGTTCTACTTTATGCTTGTATGAGGTGTCACTTACAGGTAACCATGGCCGCTGGATAACACCACCTTGGAAATTTACACTGATTGTGTGAACTGTGGATGAAACAAAGATTATCAAATGGCATGATGAACATATTTATCTCATATTGGATGCTTCAGTCGAATACTACCCGTTACAATTCTTGAATCAATATGTAAGCAAGCTTATCGAGGTGTTGCAATAGATAACGATGTTCATGAGAGCACCAGTCTTTCATGATAAAAATCTAGCACTATCATCAAAGAAGAACCACATTTAATTTCTTTTCTTTTAAAATTGCATTTTTAATTTCGGATATTATTTTTCATTTTAGGATTAGTTTTGCTTAAATTCATTTGTTTATGTTGGCAGATATCATGTTAAGAACAACAAGTGAGCCGAGCTAATCACGGATTCCCTAACAATCTTGAGCTAGAATATCAGGTTTCAGTAAGTGCAATATCTTCTTCAACAGCTAAGTCCTGTCACTTCAACCTCTCTCCCTGTACTAATAAACCAGCCATACGTCGTTTCCCCATTCATCACGTCACTCACTACTCAACTTCCACAAGAAGTGAGGACTCTGTATTAATGACCGGTGTGACATTTCATGATTACACCAATTTTTTCCCTTTTCACCCTTCCATCCTTACCATAAAAGATAACACATTAACCCCTATCAGCCTTCTCGTCTCTTACAATAAGCCTCTCTAAAACCCTAAATTCCTAACTAGTTCATATGTACCTCTGCCTACAACATGGTCTGACAACTACTAGGTACTCGTAGAAATCAACAGCCCCCTCGAATGGAATGAAATGATAGCCCTCATTCTTCTCCATCACCTCCTACATCTCTAGAAGCTAGTGCATAATCCTTCGAGAACATGGCTTATGAGGAATTTGAAGAACTTAATTCTCGCTTATACAAATTGGATAATGTCTTGACACCTAGTTATAAACACATGATCCAATAAGAACTCATCTTAGAGAAAGGATTGGAGTTCACTCTGAACATCTGCTACAAGTTTGAAATTGATAAAGATGCGGTCATAACTACATGAGGGTAGGGAGATTTCGTTCGACAGCCATAACAATTTAACGCTGATTGGGTACACAAGTTTTACACTTACGTGGGCCACATGCCTTTCAGTAGGTCCTTTGTACGTGGGACAACTATAGTATTCTCGGCCACAGTAATTATAGACCACTACAATCTCTCTGAAATTGATGGCGGCCATAGAAACTTTGTCACCATAGCGACAAATGACACATATGCCCTGCTATTGACAGACCTTTGTATTCCTTGGACTATATGGGAATAAAATGACCACTACATCCAGAAAGTAAACTAGGCACGTCTTAAACCGGCATCGAAATTCTTGATGCACTTCATCAACAATCGCTTCCTTCCAACAAGAAATTGATCTACTACATCTTGTCACTAATTGATGTTCCTACACTCCATCATCAATAATCATGGTATTAATCTATATGAATTCATTTATGAAGCCATCGTAAATAGAGCTACATCGACAAAGAAGCCCAAGGATCTACCTTTCCCCAATCTTATCACCATCTTATGTCAAAAAGTAGGGGTTAAGGAATGGGGGGAGGATGATATCATTGAGCATCATACTGGTTGGTTGCCCTCTCAAGTTCAGCAGATGAAATGATATAGTATACTGACTGAGCTCGTTGCCACATCTGCTCATGGTCTCTGCCAGATAGTCCAGGATGTTGTTAGTAGTTTAATGGAACCCTAATTTCAATATGTCCAAAACTCAGTGGTGGTGGAGCAATCCTTGAACAATAAGCTCATGCCAAAAGCCCAAGAAGAGCCCCAACCACCAGCACCTGCTCCTGCCACCACCACCCGTTAGAGACAACGACTAGTTACTAAAGTTAGCGCCTCTTCTTGCCCTGACAAGAAACAAGCGTTCGTCTGGGACAACGGCAAGGCATCATCATCCGATAACCACCATTGTAGTAACTCTGTGGGTTAGATTTTTATTTTCATTTTCTTTTCTTTTAGTTAGTTTAGTTTTTCATATTTTGTATTTGCATATTTGCTTTTCCTTGATTTGTTTTTGTTTTTGTTTTATTTTTTTCTGCATTGGGGATAATGCTCTTCTCAAATTCTTGGGAGCACATACCCATATATATATATATATATATATATATATATATATATATTAGGTTAAATTTAGGTAAAAAATTAATTTTTTTTAAAAAAGGTCTTGTAAATAGTCTAATATGTCTGATAGGTTCCCTTTGCTATACTTTCTTGGATTCTTAATCTATTGTTGCGTTAATCATGACTTCATATGATGAATCTATGTTGATGTTTTGCAATGTGTTAAGAGCTTTAGGTTTTGAACTTAATGTTGTTTCTGTTGTAGCCCTTAAAAACACATGTTGCATGCACTCTAAAAACTTATGAAACCTTAGGGAAACTCCATCTCGACTTTCTGATGCCTAAGCATGAATCAAAGAGAATGAACTTAATGCTCAATGTAGCAAAATAAAGGCTTAAAACACTCCCTAAAAAATTAAAGAAAATTAATTGATAATATAAACAAAACTGTTAAAGGAGACTCTTCTATGCATCTTGCTATCTTAGTACACTAGGTGAGTTGTGTTTGCTCCATTTAACTTTCCCTGGTAGGAATGATAGTACTGGCAAAGAGTGAATGAAAGTCTTTATGGGATGACACTGCTTGTAGGTCTTGGGGACGGGTTGTTTGCTCCACTCTATTTTTAGGTACTGAAGAGATAGCGTGATAAGCTAAAGCCCTAAAGATACATTTTTCAAACTAAAAAAGAACATGGAGTATTAAAAGAATGTTCTGAAAAAGAAAATAAAATGCCAAGGCAACAACAGAAAGCAACCCTTAAGTCTCTCTAAGGCTATTAAGTGATGAATGAATGTAACTTAGCATACACTACACCTACAGTAGATTCGATCTTTTGAACAAAACTGCAAGCTCTAATGCATTGCTTATCATCAACATAGCTGAGGAATGAATTAATGATGCAGCATAACTTGGAATCACTGTAATCATAGCTTAGTGGAACCTTAGGACCTATTGGCTACTTACTGATTCTATTTTCTTTTTTTATCTTTCTTGCTTCCATTTTGTATCATTTGAGGACAAACAACAATTCAAGTTTGGGGGTATTTGACGAGTGCATAATTGATATATTTTATATGCCCTTTTTCCTTGTCATTTGCATGTTTGCAAGCTCATATAGTTTGCATATAGGCTAGATTGTACATATTTGCATGTAGATAGGGAGTTACACTGCCTGTGTTTTAAATGTTATATATATTGGTGCTTTTCACAGGGAAGGTGGTGCTTTATAGTGTATGTGTAACCCCCTCAACCTGGCCTAGTCACAAGACCAAATTGAGCGACCTACATTAGGTTTACCGAAGTAAACCGAGAAGAAGAAATGAAACGCGACCATTTTTTCCTTTTATCTTGTCTAGGTGCTGGTTAATACCCTACGTGTTCATACATACAACCAAAGAAAACCCAACTCAATCGGGCATGGATTGATATCCAATTGACCATGTTTGCAAGGATAGGGACTAAAATTTAAATCTACAAATCTATAAGGGCTTACTTAAAATTTGCTTTACCAATCTTCAATTAGTTAGGTTACAAGCATACATGCCAAAATTCAACTTTAAACGAGCATCTGAACTCATCCAATTGCACCAGCAACATTCAAGGGCCAAAATGTAAGAAAACAAAAATTCAGAACACCCAACAACTAACTTAACTGCTTGCAGTATCGGTACAGTAGGATCGAGTATCGGTACGCATGCATGGATTGAAAATCCAGTAGCTCAATATTGTACCAGTACACTCACGCGTACTGGTACGCCTTACCTTACAAAAGCCTCTTTGTATCGGTACCCAATCCCATGTACCGATCCACTAAGCCCAATTGCCTTGCATCGTACCGATACGCAAACCCGAGTATCGATACGCTAAGCCCAGATGCCTTGTGTAGTACCGATACAAAAACTGAGTACCGATGCGCTAGGCTTGCTTTGCCTACTCGTACCGGTACAGAGGTACACATACCGATACGCCTGAACCAATAAGGTTCATTCTAGCTACCTAACCTTTATTTCATCAATCCAATACACACTAAAATGGCCCTAACACACAACCAGCAAATCTAGGAGTTCAACCACAACCATATATCACATATGGGCTAACATCACAAGTCATCATGCTTCAAATAACAACTATAGGCATGCTTCCTAGAACTCAAGCAACCAAAACATAAACCATATGCAAAAACCAACAAACCAAACTTAACACAAGTCCAAGACATCATCATAAACTTGCTCAAATAGAGAAGTAAGCTCTCAAACCCTCCCAACAACATTCAAGCCACATTGCCTTTATTACTACTTTAAAACCCAAACATACTTTGGTAAGTCAAGTCTTGAGATTTCCCTCCTTGCTTCCTAGGCCACTTGCGCTTAATCAATCTGCATTGATGATAAAAGAGAGCGTAAGCAATCATTGCTTAGTGAGGAGCGCTCAAAGTACATGAAATCATCCAATGCAATTTAAAACCATTTCAAACCATCATGCCCTTCTTTCAAAACATGCATTACACTTTACAAAGAGAATCAACATATTAAACCATATGCAACATGTATCATGGATTCCACAGCATAATCCCATATGCAATTCCCTCTACTTAAGCCTTCCCAAGCATAACATCCCATATGCAAAGCTTAAGACGTATAACTCGTATAAATCACATCATTCAAACCAATCCATCAACATGATACAATTTAAAACATTATATTGGCTTTCAAGTGACCCATTTCAATATTCATCATTTCCATAAATCATTTTTAACATGGAATACATGGATTTCCCAAGAGATTTCGCAATGTCTTGCAGCCCAATGGCATGGAGTTGTGCAACACATGCACCACCTCTACACTACCAAGGCTAATCCTCCAACTTGGAGTTCACACACTCGACGCATCAACCTCTACAGCTCATGGCTGGAGTAAAATCCATCTAAGTGTTACCTCAACAACATTAGGGTTCACATGATCGGAGTAAGTACCTCTCGTACTACCTCTACAACCACGGGTGACTTATTATAGTGCACTTTAATCCTATGGCCGACCAATTATATCTGATAACATTTCCATAACATTTTCAATTCATCACTTTCCAATATAATCCACTTTCATAAACATACCTCACTGTTTTCATATGCATTATTCAAATCATTTCATTGTGCATTAAACCACGCATAATCCATGTTCACAAACATTCTTTAAAATCATGTATTACTTTCCAAATGCATCTAACATCATTTCATATCAATTCCCAACATTAAACTATGCTCATTTCATGCATAAAACATGAGGTAAACAATTATTTAACAAGTGCATTTATAAATCATTTGCCAACCAAAATCGAGAGAGAAACCTTAGACCAACATATCAAGCCTAGTCTAGACTCCCATTAAACCTTTTCAAATCTTTGAAAAGCCATTTTTATCTGTTTCACTCACCGACAAAGCAACGCCTCCCTTGCCGATGTCAAATTAAGCTTTGGACAACTCCTCAACACCAAGGTTCACTTCTGGATTATCTTCCCTTGTTTCAAACACATCACAACATAGGATCCAATGCATTATAATGCATCCAAACTCACAACAACCAACAACTAACATTTATCCAACTATAATCCTCCACAACACCCTATCTTAACAACCGAAAACATCATCAATTCATCTCTAACTTCAACCCAGCCATTAACTACGAATCCAAACCTCTAAATATCATAAAATAACATCAAATCAACAACTAAACCCAACATCTTACCTCCAGCAACAATATTCAGCCACAACATCTCAAAATTTCTTAACTATCAGCCTAACAAATTAGAGATTCTCTATATTTCGGTATTCTAACATCAAAACTCACTTTAACAACATTTTAAACACCAAAATCAAGTTATAAGTCAATCCTTAACTCAACAAAAACAGATCAACTACGAATTTCCTCAATTTCTATCATAAATCACCAATTAAACCATACATCCGAGTTTAATTTATCAAAACCCAATGAAAATCATATAAAATGGATCAAGAACTTAGGAATTTCAATTAATAACCTTTCATTAGAGGAGAAGAATGAATCCTTACCTCCAATGCTAATTTCTCCCCTCAATTCTTTATAAACCATGAAATATCAAGGTAGGAACAATAAGTATTTGATGTAAAAGCTTTAGAAATCAATTAGAAATCAAAAACTCTTTGAAATCCTATTTTTACCTGAAGAAATTGAAACTGGAAATATGTTTTAGAGAGAATTTAAGAGAAAGAAGTTACAAAGTTAGTTACGTGAAATTCTTTTGAAAAGCTTAATTGTGTTTAACTAATTCTCTCCACTATTTATACCTCTTGAAAACTTAATTAAAATAGTTAATTAAAGGGATAAATCTGATGAAACCCTTTTTGGATTAATAGCTCCTTAAAGATTCAAAGTTTTGACCCATTTTCAAAATAGTCACTAAAAATTGTTTTGCAAACCTTACATTTTGGTCACCAACTCAAATGTCCCATTTCCGACTTTCATTTTCCAAAATTGTTTTCACCAAAATCGTTTATATATTTAATAATGATTTTAGAACATTTTTCTATATTTTTATCTCCAGTAAAAATATTTAATCCAATTTAAATCTCGAATCTGACTCGAACCTCTAATTCAGGTCCACCAGACCGACTAAACCATCACAAAACTCCTAGGCCCAAAACTGGGGCATTACAGTATGTGCAAGATGCTAGAGGATCATTAGAGCGAAAAAGGAGTGGATCGTATGGCTAGAGCTGATGAGGCATGGAGAGTTGGAGATGAATCTACTTTTGCCCACGTAGACTTTTTCCCAAATACGCATCATTAAATATAGCAAGAAATCAAAGGCTTTCTTTAATGAAGCCGCGTTCACTTTAGGGTACTAAAACCCTAGTTTCACTACCCATGTAAGAGAGACTTGGATGCTACTTCACGGGAGAGTGCGATTACAGACGTTAGTCTTAGTCCAGAGCTTACGGAGAACCATCCCAACGAAAGCTAGGTAAATCTCCTCACGAAAGATGCCATTAACAGAGGTCGGCGGATGGAGAACTGCAATACAGTTGAATGGCACAAAGGGAGTTTTGTCAAGGACGCTCGACTCTTTTCTTTTCCTTGGTTGATAAACTGCCATAATTTATTCTTTTAATTATGGATGTTTAAGCTCAGACATGTGGTAAATACTTTAGTTGAGATTATTACATCCCAGGATTTTATGTTTTGATTAGTTTATTTCAATGCTATAGTTGTTTTTCCCTTTACCTATTCTGGTCATCGTTCTTCATGCGTAGTTATTGTAAGAGCTATCGAGAGAGGCCTTTTAGCTATTGATCTGTGGCTTAAAATCAAAAGAGTTAGGTTATACAAACGTGAATAGTAGGACAAATCTATTAACTTAGTCTTAATCTGACTTAGACATAAGTTTAGGGTTTCAACAAAATAAAGGGAGTTCTTAACAAATAATATAGTTGTTAGGGTTAACGCAGACATGTGTCACCTTAGCTATAATATTATTAACTTCTAGGCATCGAGAGAGTCAGAAGTTCATTAGAAAATCCTGTCGAGTAGATAAATAATTTAATGGTTTACACTGACATGTATTGCCAGTCGCTATAGCATTATCATAGGTAATCAAGCAAATATCTTTAGCAATAATCCCAGCCACCATAATTATCTGTTAGTTGCTACAGCTATTTGTCTTGATCATAGCAATCTTTAGTTTAGTTGTTTTAGTTTTAATCCAATCTACAACCACCAATACTTGCAAACACAATCTTAAGTTCAATAACTTTGTAGTTATTGATCCAATCCTCGTGGGTTCGACGCTCTACTTATCACTCAATTACTTGATATGACGAGTATACTTGCTCTAAAGTGCATCACTATTCGACGAGCATCCGGGCTAAAGGGGATATGGGTTGGGATATCCCTCATTTTCTCCTTCACACCTCTTTTCATCTCAAAACCTCATAGCCACCAAGGTTAAAAATCCAAACTTTACCAATCAATTCTTCCACCCAATGTCCAAGATTCAAATATGTTAATCTCCATCTCTCAAGCTCCATGAAAAATGCATCCTTGTAGAAAAAGGGTAAGATTTTCATAAATGGGTCTTTTGTGAAGTTTAAAGCTATGGGAAGATTTCTCTTGATCTTAAGGTTGTAGCTTTGTAGCAAATTACTCCCCGGTCTCTAATCCAAGTTGTGATTCAGATTTCATGTTTGTGTGGCATGTGGAAGAGTTTTTAGGACTTTTGCAAGCCTGAGATTTGGAGAAAGTGGTAGAAAGCTTGAGTAGAAGCTTGGGTTTAGGATTCTCGCTTAAGGCTAGTACACTACTAACTCTTTTGCCTTCAACGACATCCTAAATTTGATTGCTTTGTGTGCTTGAGTGGTGTTTTAGTTTTTGGTTGCTTAAGAGCCTTGATCATGGCAAAACTAAATTGAGTTGTTAAAAGCTTGTAAAATGGTAGGAAACCACCTAAAACACCATCCATAACTTGTAGGTTTGTCTTGGGGTCTTGCCTTTGGGTTTTGGAGGCATGAGAGGTGATTTACGAACTCCAAAAAATGAATTCTAGGTTCGAGTACCGGTACAGGATGAACGCGTATCGGTAACCTATGTTCTAAGTGATGAACACATACAATCTTTGAAGGGCGTATTGGTACGAGCTAAGGTCGTATCAGCACCCCCTGTTTTAGCAATTCCAATACCAAAAAAGTGTACCGGTATGCTTGGGGATGTATCAGTATCGAATGGGTATTTGTATATGGGGGCCATGTACCGGTACGAAGTCGTGGGTTTAACCCCTTTTCAGGTGAAGCCGAGTATCAGTACGCATTGGGTGGGTATCGATACCCAGAGAGGCATATCAATACTCGTTGTTGGGTATCGGTACCCACTAGGTAATATGCCTGAAAAATACATTTTTAGTTTGAGGGGCTTAAAATTCGAGGATTGTAGCCCAACTTGGTAAAGCCTTGGATGACTTGTTTGTAATAGCAACCATAGGGGATCCTTGGTGGATCGAGTGATGCTATGTGTTGTATGGTAGATGTGTCTATACTGTGTGCATAAATGGACACTTTGTATGGTTGAGTCACCTTTAATTGATGGGATCCTGATACCCAGAGAGCATGTTGCAACACCATGGTCAGAGATTGTCGAATGTACATTACCGAGGCTATATGACATCGGGCCTCACTTAGAGTGTACGTTCCAGAGGTTGTGTGACACCGGGCCTTACTCTATGTTTGTGGTTTGATGCTTATGATTATTGTGTGAGATTTGATGCATCCATTGATTATTGATTGCCACGTGTTTAGGCGGCTAGAGGTAGCGTCGTATATTGATGTATATGTCATGTCATCATTTCTAGCTACATGTTCATGTTTATGATTTGCATGAAGCATAGTTGAGTGGAAGTGTATCAACTGAGCTTTGTTAGCTCAGCGTTCAGAATCGTTGTTTCCATTCGTGGGTTAGTAAGTTTGGCATGTTGCTTGGAGGTGCACCATCAGTGAAGGATTCTAGCGCCTAGTCTCACCAGAGTACAATGCTTAGTTCTTTGGGCTATGTATTCGTATGACCCTATAGTATGTTTTGTAACTCGTATTTGTATTTAAAATGATTGAGACAAATATTTTTATAGTGTAATTTAAAAGGAGATCTCTTGTAAATATTTTCAAATATTTATCTATGTTTTATTGGATCGAATATCAAATAGATTTAGAAATTGATTGTGGATTGGGCTAAACTAGTTCAAAAATTTATGGTTGCGGGTTGGGCTTGAGGCCCAAATGTGACATCCGGGTTGAGGGTGTTACAAAGGCAATCACTTTATAATCTTCAAGAAGAGTATGAGTCAGAGATGTACTCACCTTTTAACAAATATCCCGATTTTGTTTCCCCACTTACATTCCTCAATTTCTTCTCTTTGGCTCCAACTTGATTAAACCCCAAAACACCTCACGTTTATCTCACAACAAGGAAACGATCAAGTCTTGCCACAAATTAACAACCTTGGAAACATGGAAGAAGCCCCAAAAGCTTAATCCCCAAAGAAAACCCATTAATGGAAAACTCACTTTTTTAAGTAAAGAATATCACTTTCTTAAAGCTCTTGGAATGGTGATTAATTTCTTCTTCACTCCTAAATTCCGAAATAGAGCTTAGCTAGGCAAAGATTTGATTTTTTGACCTTGGAGTCTAGGTTTCTATGGAGAAAGTGGTGGGAAGAAAGGGAAGAAGAAAAGATAAATAAATGGGTGATATCATAACCCACCTTTTTGTCCCTCACAAAGCTCACATGAAGACAAGAAAGTACAATGGGAGATCAGCCTTTATTTTGAATAAGGGTATAATCTCCACATAAAATCTCTAACTTTCGCCATTGTTACATTTTTGGTCACTATCCACGCCCATGTAGCTCAAATCTCATCCGACAAGGCCCAAACTTAGCCCAATGGGTCCAACGACCCAAACCAACATGTAGATCCATAACCCGGGTCAACACCCAAATATTGACTTAGAAATTTGGGTCGTTACAGTAATGCTAACCATACAATCTTGAAACTTGAATGGATGCATTGGAGTGCTCTCAATTCAATGTTCCCCAGATGCGTTGCTCGCATTATTACATGAAGATGTGATTTAGGCCAGTTTAAGGAGCTGCAATTGCTAGTTTATTTCTTTGTTCACAAAGAAATATTTATTAACCTCAATCTTGATTTTTCTCTTCGAATATCATATTAATGAATTAATACAAATATTTTTAAAAAATTTAAAACATAAAAACTACATAATACAAATATAGAAATAAT
Organism: Hibiscus mutabilis; assembly: GCA_019671005.1. Taxonomy (NCBI): domain Eukaryota; kingdom Viridiplantae; phylum Streptophyta; class Magnoliopsida; order Malvales; family Malvaceae; genus Hibiscus; species Hibiscus mutabilis. Next base: position 18,991,149 of record CM033728.1, on the reverse strand, counting down.
TTAGAGATTTTAAATTTAGTTTTAGGGTAAAAATATTATGAACTTAAAATAAAATTTAAAATTAAAATTAAATATATATATATATATTAAAAGTATCGGATCGGGCCGGGTACCTGGGTACCAAAAAATTTGGCCCAGACCCGGCCCAACTACCTGGGCAAAAACTTAGGTTGCGTACCCGGCCCGGTCGGGTAATTTTTTTAGTAATATAGCTGAGTTTTTCCTTTCAGGTCGTCGAATAGTGGGCCGGATCAATCGGATCAAGTAATTTTGAACACCCCTAACTGGCGGTGGAAACGAAAAGTTTATACAACCGTTTTATTTTAAGGGTTTAGGAATTTAGTTTAGGATTTAGGGTTTAAGAATAGGGGTTTAGAATTTATGGTATATAATTAGAATTTAGGGTGTATAGGTTAGGGTTTAGGTTTTAGGGTAATATAGTTAGAGATTTAGGTTTTAACATATGAACCCTAAACCTTAAATTATAACCATGCCTTCTAAATTCAAAACTCCTATACTTAAACCTCTAAACGGAGTCTCTAAACCATAAAACTAAGGTGTTTGTGGAGATTTTTTGTTTCTACTGCCCTTGTATCAAATAATTACCCTTTAACTAATAGTGGTTAAAATGAAATATGTGCATGTAAGGCACTCAAGTTGGGTTCATATAAATTCGAGTTTAATTTGGTTCAGGGACCAAGTTGGGAAGAATTATCCGGTTCAGAAACGAATGTGGACTAAAAAGAGTTTGAAGGACCAAATTGAGTGAAGTTACCAATCTATAGGTCTGAATTATGGATGCTCAAAGTTAAGTCTGCAATGGCTTGATGCAGCTGATATTTAATTCTGCTGGCTTTGCAATTACAAAATGCCTAATTACATATTCGATGTTTGAATTATTGTTAAAAGAACTAAAACTTGACCAGTAGACACTTCTACGCTGAATGAAACATTTCCCCCTATTTTGACCTTCGTTGCATAGCAACTCATTTATAACTATTTATGTTGGATTTTTTTAAGTGCATATAGGTACAAGTACAATTATAAAGACGATAAGGAGGAACATATTCGAGATCTATAATCTGAATTAATATATAACAAGACACAGTCAGATGAAACCAGATTGATACATAATTAAGAGTAAATATTGGAATACAGTTGAACTGGAAAATCTTAACCTGATCTGAAATAGTATGGACAAGAATTCACATGAAGAGGTGAAACGAGATCTTACACATGCATAAATATAATCATAGACGCAAGAATTTTTTTTACCTTTTAATAATATATATTTTTAAATAAAATTAAATAAACTATGAATTTGTCCCCAACTTTCAAATATTTATGAATTGTCCCCCAATTCTCAATTCTAGCTCGATCCCGAATATAATGTCGTATTAAAATTAAAGTTGAGCGATCTAAAGGTGATTAGAAGGTAGTATTTGTTCATACATATTCTTAACCCTGTGATAATGCGCAAACGCTCTGTAGACAGAGCTATTAAATATGGGTCTCTTATAATGAACATCATTCGCTTTTCTACTGAGACCACTTGTTGGGTTCTATTTATGAATGTTTTTGAACAAAAAAAGCCAACTTCATTGCAACAAAACAAAACAAAACATGAAAAGAAACAAAAACGAAAACATGGGAGGGGGAAGAAACAACACAAAGCAGCCAAAAGAATGGCAGGAAGATAAACACAGCAAGAGCCACAAAACAAATCACATGCGATCAAAAACAAAAAAACAAAAGAAAACGGAGGCTATCAAGCCAACCAACCAAACGAAAACTAAAAACAACCAAGCAAGCTTGGTCATCAGCCACTGCATGTCATTCTAGTTGACGCCGAAGCATAAATCTTGAGGTGAAATGCAATCCGATGGGCCATTAGCAAACCAACGTGCAAGATCTGAAGATGTGAAGGGTGATGGACAAGAAGGCAGATCCAGTCCAAAGAACGAGGAATCAGCCTTCAAACGGCAGAAGGAACGGTAACCAAACCGAGCCGAGACACCATGAAACCAGAACAAAAATCGGCGACATCGCCGAGAGGAAAATAGGGGGAAAGAAATTCACCATAGACCAAGCCGAAGACGACGATCCTCCTCCTAACAACAAGGCCCCGATCGAGACCCACGACCGTCGAAGGAACAGAACTGGACAAAATAGAAAATCTCTCTGAAAAACCAAAGATGGAAGGGAAAGAGTAACAACAGCTAAGACAAGAGAGTTGGTGAGAAAGAAGGAAAACAAAAGAAAAAAGAAAGGGGGAGAAAACCAACCCCCGGTGAAGGAAACGGTTGGCCTCCCAAATCAGCTCAAAGTTTAGGTTTTATTTAGAGAGAAGGAGGAGAACCTTTTTTATAACAAGATCTTTCTTTTTAAAAGACACTAAATTCTAGAATAAATAATATTGAGCTTATGAGCATCTAGAAATATATATTTCATAACACCCCTTCCCGGTCAGGTCGAGAACCGGGTCGAAAGGCGTTACCGGAACAATAATGGTATTTAGTGTAATCAATATTCAAACATTTAATGTTATCATGTTTTACACAATGCAATAATGATACATCAATTTCGATAACTTAGTACAAAGCTATGTTAGCCATCTCGGGACCAATTTTAAACTTTTATAAGTTTTAGGGACTAATCTATAATTTTAGCATTTTAGAGGTCCTTTTCTAAAATTAACCATACTGTACTAAAATTAAATCTGTAATCCATGACCATAAGAATTTTCATGTTAATCGAACGTCATTTACCCATTCAATTACACCATATAATGTTCAGTGACCAATATGCAATATTTTAAATTTATTCCAATTAACTATTAATAGATTTACCTGCATTGGTATCGGTACTCGAGAGGTCGTACCGATAAGCCTGTGTCATGACCTTTAAAATGGTTAAGGATCAAGGAGCCCGTATCGATACTGTGTCTACTAGTATCGATACAGAATACACGTTTTATACTTATCAGAATCTAATGAACAATACTCGTATCGATACGGTTAGGGAACTGTACTGGTACGGGTTAACCAAGTTGACCCGTTTCGATATGCCCTAAAGACCCTATTGATGCATTTAATTTTTTAGATTCCAGTGTTTACTTTTCGTATCGGTACGCCCTTTGACGTATTGATACGCCATGTTGACTGATGTTGATTGTGTCCAAATATGCTTACCCGTATCGATATGCCATCACCCATATTGATAAGCCCTGCACTGTAATGACATATTTTGTCTAGTTTTTATCAAATTTAACATATCAAACAATTTCCAAATGCAATGAGATTTTACTAGCAAATTAATATCAACATAATCCACTAGCATGCCAAATTTCATGATCATATGAATCTGTTTACTAAGTTTTCACCTTTTTAGCCACTTAAGCCAATTTTTACCATATTAAGCCTTTAATGAAAGTCATTTTAGGCCTATATAAGCATTCTCATAACATGCATAACATACACATATCAAAAAGCATACAAGTTACTATTACAACAACTATGACACCACTCTAGGAGCATGTGTAAACATTACATTCACCCTTGTAAGACATGCCAAAATCTTCAAAAAGGTTGTCCGATCTCCCAACCACTTTTCCTAACCTGAAAATGCATGAAGATGAATGCATTAGGTATACTTTGCCTAGTGAGGTAGTCACAACAATACCAAAAATACAGTATGCATTCAAGCGCATGCTTAGGCAATATTTTTATGACATTTCATCTATGTTCAATATCAATGAAACAAGTTCAATATCATTGGTTCTTTTATTCAATATCAATAATCCATATAGATCAATAATAACCCTTGGATCGATCAAGATAGTGGATACGTGGATTCCTACGCCTCGCCAAATTAATAATGGTCTAATCCCTTCGCCTCATTAATTGACCAACACAACACCCCTCTGCCTCGCCAATATAAAGGCCGTAGCACAAGGATCGTAGTCCACCCGTACCAATAAGGTCATAAATCCTATGGCATATCGATTGTATCCAATGTCCACTCAAATCCAAGGTCCTGTAATTTAGGCCAATATTCAATACGTTATCAACATCAATATGTTCAATGATTCAATAATAATATGTTGACCCTTTGTTTTGATTGTGTGAGTGCTTGGCAAAAGGGTACAAAATGTGTTGGAAATGTATGAAAACAGTGCCAAGACTAAGTCTTTTGTATGCAAGTATGCACGGTCTACAAGTAATACATCAGTAAGCCGAGTGATCGATCCCACAAGTATTGGCCAAGAGTTTAATTGCTTCGCTTGTTTACTTATCAAGGAAAAGTTTGTTTGATTTGAAATTGGTTTTGAAAACAATTTCAAAGAGAAGAATTGAAAGGAGAGAGTTTAAATGAGTGATGAGCGTTGCCAAGGAATGCCTGCTTTTCACGTTATTCAGGCCATGCCAGCCTTTAATAAAGTCTGTCTTGGCATTGTTTGTCGAGCAGATTCAAGTTCGTGTTGCCTCTCTCGATAGCAAAGCCCTAAATTAACCATGTAAAAACTCCTATATATCTATAGTTTAGTTTTTATAAATCAATTTGAATAAGTTCCAATTTATACTCTTAAGGGGTAGACTCACTCCCGAAGTAAGTTCATCTACTTGAACGTCTTCTATCGAAGCATCTTTCCTTAGTATCTGGCAATGATCGTTTCCCCCTAAGTATTTTAAGATATTAAGGTACAATGGGCTATCAATGCCAGCTGTCACTTGGAACAGAAGTTATAAAATCAGAGAACATGCCAGATAGGGACAATAATGTCGAGGCATTTTAATTATTAAAGATAAAACATAAAAACAGCATTCAATGCAAACATTCCTCACCAACTATTAAATTAGTTCATGGTAAGGTTAACAAACCAAAAACCTTCATCATTTTTAACAACCATCATCATTTAAAAGAGATAAAATAAAATCGACAAAGAGGATGGGCTAGAAGAGGATCTATCCATGCAACCCCTATTGGTCTAGGCTCTCAGTCAAGCTTGGTCAAACCACGTCTCCTTGGTGCAGCCGACTGTGATCAACGAGGCTCTCCCTCCAATCGTAATCCTCCACTCAAGTGCTTGGTTGAGTTCTTTAAATAGGTGTGCAAGGATGACCTAGGATAAGCCTTGAATTTGAATTCGAATGATCAAGGATTAGGAATGTGATCATCTTATCCACCATTTGAATCCTAGGGCTGACATCATCAATAGTTCACCGTCCATTTGACAGAGCATCAAACACCTTTTCTCTACCAACCGGTGCTTTGGCAATTTTTGGTCTTTTACTACCAACAGCTACTCGGCATCCTCTTTGGCATCGTTCCCTTCCTACGCTGATCTGCTCTACCGTGCCTGCAATACTGCCAACAAGCAACCCTTCACACTGGCATAGTCCAATTCTAAACTCCTTATGCAAATGAATGTAATTAACAAATAAATGCAGCTAAATATGCTCAAAGACAAGCAAAGATACTGTAACATAGGCATGAGAATTAGTACTCTTAAGGAGGTAACACTCCCCCAAGCCTAACTTATTGCTTGTCCTCAAGTAATGCTTGTAAGCTAAGGAAAACAAAAATTGTGAAAATAGTACCTCAGCAAAGTTTTGGTTGGAACGCCAACAGGGGCTGGCAATCAGAATTAAGCTCTAGCTCTGTCCTCAGTTATCTTCGTGCAGTAATGCCAAGCATATAACAAATTCAAGTGTAGCAATATAGATCTAGTCTAAGGTCATTAAGTGTGCAAAAGTGCAGGTGATATGCATCAAATTTACTTAATTCACTTAGTCAGTTTTACTACCCAAACTCAGAAAATTTCTTCATTATTATTCTGCCATAGGTATATATTTATATATTTTTTATTATTGCTGGCATTAGATTAGGGTAACGTCAAGCACTGTTTGGCGTGAGACATAAGAGGGAGCAAACCACGAATACCCATGTTAGTCTATATTACATCACTGTTTATCCTATTACACTCATACCCTAAGTCATGTTGGCTTGGGAACTAAGAGGAAGCAAACCACGAAGACCCAAGTTAATAATTTTCCCTGAGGCAGATGAGTGCTCTAAAGTTCTTCAGCATTTGGCAAACATTGTTACCTTATTCCCCTTTTTTATCTTTTCTTTGGCATTTCTGTCTCTTTTTTTTCTAAGTTCAGTTTCAAGAGAGCCTAAGTTCATTAAGCCGACTAGATGCATACCTCGTGTAAAGTTCTACCAAAGTTCCCTAAACTAGAGTTCAATTGCCAAGCGGCCTTGGCATTCTTACTCTGCTAGCATTAGGCAACTAAAGATTTAAAATTTCTTCATCGGACAACTTATTCTAAAATTAGTAAAACTTTCCTAACAAAGTGTTAGCATTCTTCAAAATTTGGTCGAGACAAAATTTTCTTTTTCTCTTTTTTTTATTGGTTCAGTATGCATGGCTAAAATCTAATCTATATGGCATACATGGCACGACAACAGAAATGTAAACATGAATGCATGGCATGGCATAATGTGAGGCAACGCACACCCCCAAACCAAAGATGTGCATTGTCCTCAATGCATGAAAACAACACATATAAACAAATAAACAGAAAAAATGCATGATCATGGGAAATGCAATGACATGAAAATATGCAAAAGGAGTTTTAGGAAGAGGATGACTCCCTTTCAAATGGTTCTTGTCTTATGACGTGGTCTTCCTCTTAACAAAGGTTCCACAATCAGGGGCCATGTGCTTCTTTCTTTTGAGGCTGGGCTTTGAGGAAGCAGTGGAAGCACCAGTTTCCTTAATGATCTACATCGGCTCCGATGCAGCAGGTGTGGCAACAGACGAGGCAGGGGCAACAGATTTCTTTTGAACTTCTTCTTCAGATTCTAGTGGTGTTTCATACTTAGTAGATTCTACTTGAACAAGGGAGACTGGTACTGTGGCATCAGAGGGTGTTGGAGTATGAACGGGTCAGGGGCTAGCTGGCATGGCACCATCATTGGCAAAGATTTCCATAGAAAAATCAAGGAAGGCTGGCATAGAGTTCAGGGACAATCTTTCAAGGATTTCCCTGGTGGCAACGTCCTTGACATGAAAGTAATGCCATAGCTTGCCGCTCTGTTCCTCGACTTTCTTCAACTTTTGGAGAATCATCTCCTGACGTTGGTTGATTTGGAAGAGCATTGCCGCTGGCATAGAAGACTCAGACTCAGCCTTCGGTGCTTTTGGCTTTGGTGTTAGCATGACAACCTTTCCCTTACCTTTATCTTTCAAATTGGTGGCAGTGAGGTTATTCCATACATTCGGTGTGATTGTGGTTCCTTTTACTCCTTGGATTTTTTTTAGAATCGGTCTTGGGCACATCATGCTTCATACAAATGTTAGATATTAATAATGGAAATAACAAACCACTAGTTGGCTTACCAACACATTTTTATGTTTCATCTATGATGATCCAGCCAACATTGATCTTCCTGCCCGTGATAATAGAATGCAGTAGTGCCACCCTCTCCTCCGACACGGTCTCATTATGAGTCGTTGGCATTAATTTTTCCTTGAGGAAGTGGTTCCATCCCCTTGGTTGTGATGTTAGTATAAACCGCTTGATTGTTCGGTGCCCTTTTGAGGACACAATCAACTCAGTGCTCGGCTCACATAAATTCATCAGCATCTTCTTTCTTTTGGCAGTGGTTATCGTAGCCACAAACTGTGTATGCTCGTCTTCATCGTCCAACTCAAACATAGTGTTGATGTACCCTTCATCGAACCGTATGTATTTTCCTCTAATCGTCAAGAATTAACTGGCCTTGGTCATGAGATGTGCGTAGAACTCTCGAACAATGTTGGGAAAGATTTCACCTTTTTGTTGGCAAAACATTTCCCATTTGTGCTTGGTGACTATTGCCATGAAATCTGGGGCAAAACCCAAATTTTTCTCATTCTTGAACTCGAAGAACATTTCATAGCAAAACATCTTCGATGAGAAGTTATCTTCATACTTCTGGTGGATTTCTTCATTGAATAAGGTCCTAAAGGGTTTTGATGAAGAAGTCATGGGAGCGAAGTTGAAAGTTTGAATGATTTTTGAAAAAAGAGAAGAGAAATATCGTAAATCTTTGTTTCTGGCTTGATAAAGATCAAAGGGGAAAAGTGAAAGGGTTTTCGAACGGCTAGGGTAGATGAAGTAAAGGTTGACTGTTTAATGGGGGTTATTAAAGTGGCCAAATTAAAGAGGGGCAATGATGGTATTATGCGTGTATGGGGAGAAGAAAAAGGTTTTATTTGATAAGGGTGTAAGTGACAGGGATGATGTGATAAGGGTGTAAGTGATAGGGTAAGTTTTAAAGTTTTGGAGTGATAAAGGGTTAAGTTTAATTTAAATTAAAACTTATCCCTTATTTGGGAGACTAGGGTTATGTTTCAAAATTTCACTTCTCATGGGTTGAATTTAATCAAGCTAGAGTAAATCTTCTTTTCCCAAAATTACATTCGTCGTATGCCAAGCTTGTGTTGGCATTGTGACTGGCACACAGAATTCTCCCACTTCCAATTGTCTCATGCCAAGTCATACCTTGGCGTTATTCCAGTCATACTAGATCTGCACACACTCAATGGAAACTGTTCAACCCAGCAAAGGAAAATCAATAATAAAAAGGAAAAATCAAATAAAAAATGTTGAAAAAGAAAAACAACTAACCTAATATTTACAAAAATTCAAGACCTGATGATGAAGTTATAGTACCTCTGCCAAGAGGATAACCTCATTGGCATTCTTCCGATCAACTTCCCAATAGTGCTTTAAAAGCTGGCCGTTTACTTTGAAAATTTCTCCCGACTTCAGATTTTTAATGTCCACAGCTCCATGAACATATGACTTTATAACTTCAAACAGTCCTGACCATCTCGAATCGAGCTTGCCTGGAAATAATTTAATCCTCGAGTTAAATAGTAGAACATATTGGCCTACTTCAAAGTGTCTTAGCATGATTCTCCTGTCATGCCAGCGTTTTGTCCTCTCCTTGTAGAGTCTGGCATTCTCATAGGCTTTGTGATCTGAACTCTTCCATCTCGTTTAGGTCTAGTAATCTCTTTTCTCCAGTAGCTCTCCAAGCTATATCAAGTGTTTTGATAGCCCAATATGCACAGTGCTCTATCTCCACCATGAGATGTCATTCTTTTCCAAACATGAGTCTAGATGGTGAAGTTCCCAAGGGAGTTTTAAATGCTATCCTGTAAGCCCATAAGGATTCATCTAGTCTTCAGGATCAGTCCTTCCTTGATGTATTCACAGTCTTTTCAAGGATACTATTGATTTCCTTGTTTGAAATCTTGACTTGCCCATTTATTTGAGGATGATATGCCGTGGCAATCCTTTGCTGAATTTCATATCTGCACAAAGCTTTAGAAATTAGTTTGCATTTAAAATGGGTACCCTCATCATGAATAATCATTCTAGGGGCACCAAAACGAGTAAAAATGTGTTTGTGCAAGAATTTGGCAATGACCTTAGCATCTCTTGTTGGCAATGCCACAGCCTCAACCGATTTGGATACGTAATCCACAGCTACAAGGATATACAGATTACCAAACGATGAAGGAAATGGACCCATAAAGTCTATCCCTCATACATCAAATAAATCCACAGGCATAATGTTTTGGAGTGGCAGTTAGTGTCTGCCAGAGATGTTCCATGTCCGTTGGCATCGGTCGCATGCCTTGGCATAGTTGTGAGTGTATTTGTATGTTGTGGGCCAAAAGAATCCAGACTACAGCACCTTGGCAGCAGTATACATTCTGGAAAAGTAACTTTCATAAGGAGTAGCATGGCATGAATGCAAAATGTTGTGCTACTCATCCTCTGGCACACATCGCCTTATTACTTGGTTGGCACATTGTTTGAACAATATTGGCTCATCCCAATAGTAATGCATGACTTCTCGCAGAAAACGTTTCCTGGCATTAAATGCCAAATCTGGTGGCTGGATATTGCTGACCAAGTAGTTGACTATGTCAGCATACTATGGCACAGCTTGGACTGCGAGCAAATATTCGTCTGGGAATTCATCTCTTATGGCAGTGGTCTTACCATTTTCATAGTGATGTTCTAGGCGTGATAAGTAATCAGCCACTAAATTCTCACTGCCCTTTTTGTCTCGGATCTCAAGGTCAAATTCTTGTAGTAGAAGTGTCCACCGGATCAATCTGGGCTTGGCATCCTTTTTTGCCAAGAGGTACTTTAATGCTGAGTGATCTGTATACACAACAACTTTATTACCAACCAAATATGATCTAAATTTGTCGTTGTCCCAGTACTGCTCCGACAGCATGATCGCTGCCATCGCACATGAGTTCAAATGGCTTACTCTAGTCTGCTGCCCCGACTATAGGGCATTGATTAGTCTCTCCTTAAGTTCTTGAAACGCTCTCAAACAAGCATCATCAAACGCAAAAGTGGCATTTTGTTCTAATAGCAAGCATAAAGGTTTAGAAATTTTTGAAAACTCTTAAATGAAATGACGTAAAAACCCACATGACCTAAAAAACTTCATATACCTTTAACACTTGAAGGAGGTGGCAACTGTTTAATTGCCTCCCCTTTCACCTTGTCAACTTCCAAGCCTTTCTTGGTCACTTTATGACCGAGAACTATGCTTTCCTTCACCATGAAGTGGCAGTTCTCCCAGTTCAAGACCAAGTTAGTCTCTATGCATCTCTTCAAAACAAGCTCTAGACTATTTAAACACTCATAAAATGTCTTTCCAAAGACCGAGAAATCATCCATAAAGACATCTAGGTTATACTAATCATGTCTGAAAAGATAGACATCATATAGCATTAAAACGTTGCTGGTGCATTACACAGTCTGAATGGCATCCTCCTAAAGGCGAACGTCCCATATGAACATGTGAATGTGGTCTTTTCCTGGTCTTTCAGAGCTATATAAATTTGGTTATAGCCCGAATAACAATCTAAAAATAATAGAAAGCTTTACCTGCCAATCTGTCCAACATTTGATCAATGAAAGGCATCGGGAAATGGTCATTCTTGGTGGCATTGTTCAGCTTCCTATAGTCTATGCACACTCTCCATCTAGTAATAGTTCTGGAAGGAATTAACTCATCCTTGCTGTTTTGAACCACGGACATGGCACCTTTCTTTGGCAGGCAATGTACCGGGCTAACCCACGAGCTATTGGATATGGATAAATTATCCCAGCATCCAGCCACTTAATAATTTTTTTTCACGACTTCCTTCATGCTCGGGTTCAATCTTCTCTGGCCTTCAATCATTTTACCATGATATTCTTCCAGGATTATCTTGTGCATGCATATGGTTGGAATAATACCTCGGATGTCTGCCAAGGTCTAACCCAAAGCTCGCTTGTGCTTACTTAAAATCTCCAACAATCTTTCCTCCTGATCATTGGTTAGTTCATCAGAAATGATCACTGCCAAGGTCGAGTGTTTACCTAAATATGCATATCTGAGGTGGTCTGGCAAGGGTTTGAGCTCCAGTTCATATGGCTCATCAATTAATGGTTTTGGTGCCACTATGTTTCTACCAGCCAACTCCAATGGCTCTAGTTGTCCAACATAGCTTACTTTTTCAATATCCTTGCTTGCTTTTCCTTCACTATCGATCTCACAACATCATCATCTGCTTCTTGGCACAATTGTGCCATGTCCACCTTAAAAATAGACTCTGTCCTATCATCTGCTTGGCATTCCTCCATTTCATCTGCACATTTAAAGCTTGAAACGCATTAAATGTAACCTACTGATCATTCATGCACATTATTAATTCTCCTTTATGTACATCAATTAAAGCTCTACCAACGGTAAGAAAAGGTCTTCCCAATATAATTGGGACATTTACATCAGCTTCATACTCTAAAATAATAAAGTCAGCTGGGAATATGAATTTATCTACCTTTACCAACACATCATCAATCTTACCCTTAGGATGTGAAAAGGATCAGTCTGCCAACTGAAGTGTCACGGTAGTAGGCCTTAATTCAATGCCAAGCTTCTTGAACACCGACATCGGCATTAAGTTAATACTAGCTCCCAAGTCACATAGTGCCATGCCATGAATCTGTTGCCAATAGTGCACAGGATAGTAAAACTTCTAGGATCTTTCAATTTCAGTGGCAACCGATTGAGTATCCTAGCACTGCATCATTCGGTGAGAGCTACAGTCTCAAAACACCCAGTTTTCTTTTCTTGGACAAGACGTCCTTCATGAATTTAACGTTATTGGGCATCTGCTAAAGTGCTTCCACTAATGGAAGATTGATCTGCAATTGCTTAAGCACTTCCAAGAAACGCTTAAATTGATGATCCTACTTATGTTTCTATAACCTTTGTGGAAATGGCGGAAGTGGATAAACATATGTTGGTTCTGTTGGCTTTGCCAATAGTTTGCTGGCATTAGACTACTGTCTGGCATCGGTCTACTTACTGGCATTAGTCAAATTGTTGACATCATTTTGATGGATGTCAATGTTCCTGTCCGTTACTTTGTTTTCTGGTTCTTTTGGTACATCTACTGGTCATTTCTCTTCCTTTTGCAATGAACTAGCTGTTTGACAGATGTCTTATCCTCAGATTGTTTACCACTCTGAAGAGTTACAACTTTGCATTGTTCATTGTTTTTCTGGCGGGCATCTTTTGTATCGCTTAGCAAGGTTCCCTGGGGTCTATTGCTAAGTGCGCTGGCAAGCTGCCTAATCTGAACTTCCAAGTTTCGCATAGAGGTTGTCAAACTTTGGACAGTTGCATCATTCCTTTCCATGTATTCCATCAAAGTCCCCTGGTTGTTCCTTTGTCCTCCATAAAAATTGTTTTGTACCCTTTTTGTGCCATATCATTGTTCTGACGTTGGGCATTGTTGTTCTACTATTGGACATTATATTGGTTGCTTCCTTGATTCCCCCAAGATAAATTTGGGTGCTACCTCCATCCTGCATTGTAAGTATTTGAGTTAGAATTCAAATTGTGATTTATATTTCCAACATAATTTACCGACTCAGGGTTGGTACGGCAATCATCCACATAGTGGCTCTCTCCACAAATGGTGGAGAATGGATCTAGTGCTTTAACTTCTTGGGACTCGTTGTTCCTTTGCAAAGTTCTCACCATGCTAGTGAGATTGGAAATCTCGGTATGGATGGATGTTAGTTTATCAACCTCTAATTTCCACTAGTGAGATTGGAAATCATTAATCGAAATCCTCTCAAGGATGCCAACATCCTTTGTGTAATTCTTATCAAGTAATGAACCAGCTGCCGAAGCATAGACAACAGTCATTGTTTGTGCATTTAATCCGTTGTAGAAGGTTTGTATTTGGGTCCAATTCGGGAATCCATGCATAGGATGCCTTCTCAACGGATCTTTAGAACTTTCCCAAGCATCATATAAGGTTTCATCTTTAGCCTACCTGAATGTAATGATCTCAGCCCGCAGCTTGGCAGTGAGTGTTGGCGGCTGTAAATGCGTCAGAAAATTCTGGCATAGGTCCCCCATGAGGTGACAGAGACAGGTGGCAAAAAATTGAGCCAAGTTTTTGCTCTATCTCTCAAGGAAAAAGTAAATAATTTTAGCTTCATGGTATCCTCTGATACTCCGGGCTGCTGAAATAGCTGGCAAATCTCCATGAATTGCTTCAAGTGTTGCCTCGGGTCTCCAGTAAGTGGTCTATCAAATTGTCCTACATTAAAAAAAATCGTTTGTATCATTACCGATTTGAGTTCAAAATCAGGTGTATTTACCTCGAGACCAATTAGTCCTGGCATCAAATTGTCAATGTTTGGTGTCGAATGTTCTCTAATAGGCATCTCTTCCTCCACATTAATAGCTGAGGCAACAGGAGCTGGTGGTATTCCATTGTTATTGAGTGGATCATTGTTTAACACACCATTTCCTCCATTGCCATGTTGAGCCATCTCTCGGATCTTTTTCTTTAATCTTCGCATGGTTCTTTTGATTTCCAGATCGTATAGCCAATCTTCCACCACAAGGCGATTTCTGGTCATACACCGGTCAAAACAAAGAAAAATAAAAACAAAAATAAAAAGAAGATAAGTAAAATTTTAAAAACAACAAACTTCGTTGCAATCCCCGACAACGGCGCCAAAAACTTGTTGTGACTGTGTGAGTGCTTGGAAAAAGGGTAGAAATGTGTTGGAAATGTATGAAAACAGTGCCAAGACTAAGTCTTTTGCGTGCAAGTATACACGGTCTACAAGTAATACAACAATAAGCTGAATTATCGATCCCACAAGGATTGGCCAAGAGTTTAATTGCTTCGTTTGTTTACTTGTCAAGGAAAAGTTTGTTTGATTTGAAGTTGGTTTTGAAAATAGTTTAAAAGAGAAGAATTGAAAGGAAAACAACGTTGGCACAAGGAGAGTTTAAATGAGTGATGAGCGTTGGCAAGGAATGCCTGGTTTTCATGTTATTCATGCCATGCGAGCCTTTAATAAAGTCTGTCTTGGCATTGTTTGCCAAGCAAGTTCAAGTTGGCGTTGCCTTTCTAGATAGCAAAGCCCTAAATTAACCATGTAAAAACTCCTATATATCTATAGTATAGTTTTTCATAAATCAATTTGAATAAGTTCTAATTTATACTCTTAAGGGGTAGAGTCACCTCCGAAGTAAGTTTATCTACTTGAACATCTTCTGTCAAAGCATCTTGCCTTAGTATCTGGCAATGATTGTTGCCCCTAAGTCTGTTAGATATTAAGGTGCAATGGGCTATCAATGCCAGCTGTCGCTTGGCACAGAACTTATAAAATCATAGAACATGCCAGATAGGGACAACAATGTCAAGGTATTTTAATTATTAAAGACAAAACATAAAAACATCGTTCAACACAAACATCCCTCACCAACTATTAAATTAGTTCATGGTGAGGTTAACAAACCAAAAACCTTCATCGTTTTTAACAACCATCATCATTTAAAAGAGATAAAATAAAACCGGCAAAGAGGATAGGCTAGAAGAGGATCTATCGATGCAGCCCTTCTTGGTCTAAGCTCTCGGTCAAGCTTGGTCGAACCACGTATCCTTGGTGCAGCCGACTGTGATCAATGAGGCTTTCCCTCCAATCGTAATCCTCCCCTCAAGTGCTTGCTTGATTTCTTTAAAAAGGCGTGCAAGGATGACCTAGGATAAGCCTTGAATTTGAATGCTCAAGCATAAGGAATTTAATCATCTTATCCACCATTTGAATCTTAGGGCTGACATCATCAATGGTTCACGGTCCACTCGACCGTGCATCAAACACCTCTTCTCTACCAACCGGTGCTTTGGCAATTTTTGGTCCTTCACTGCCAACAGCTACTCGGCATCCTCCTTTGCACCGTTCCCTTCCTACGTTGATCTGCTTTGCCGTGCCTGCAATACTGCCAACAAGCAACCCTTCACACTAGCATAGTCCAATTCTAATCTCCTTATGCAAATGCATGCAATTAACAACTAAATGTAGCTAAATATGCTCAAAGACAAGTAAATATACTGAAAAATAGGCATGAAAATCAATACTTTTGAGGAGGTAACACCCTTAGGTCCATTTCAATGATCTGGTGAGTTCAATAACAATAGTTGGTCAGTAACGATATGTTCAATAATTCAATGACAATGGTAGTAGTTCAATGGTCGATATCCAATAATTCGATGACAATAATTGATACCCAATGTTTCAATATTTCAATAAAGAAGCTTACCGAAGCTTACCAATATACCCTCCAAGGGTTCGATGCAATGGCCTTACTATCAATGTTAGAATAATGTATTCAATGAAAATGAAACGGGGAAAGTCACATAGCCTAATCCCAAGACTCTAACTACACTCACCTTGATTTTTGTAGCTCTTAAGGCTCCCGAAATACATTCCCTTGCCTTTAGCTCTAGTAAGAGATGATGGTTGATCTTCCAAAGCTTGAGCTAGGAAAAAATTAGGGAAATTGTTACAATCATAATCAATGACTCAAAATCAATATCCAAGCTTAATAAAGCTTGTAGACAACATCAGTTCCATGGAATTAGGCCTATACCACATGGGTTCAAACTTTGACTTTCAAGACCTAATCTTGAAATTAAGCATCAAATATCCATGGAATCAACAAATTGTTTGAGGGATTTAACTCACCAATCCAAGAGCTTCAATTCGATGTAGAGAAATCAAAGAAATCTCAAGGAGCTAAGTGAGGTGCTTGCTTGAGCTTGATGAAGAAGATGGAAATGGTGGTGCTTCCTTAGCTTTAGTAAACAATTGAAGAAAGATGGAAGCATAAAGTCTCAGTTTACTCTGATATTTCTAACCTTCCTTTCTTTCCCCTATTTCCTTATTTAGCCGAATGGCTTACTTCTCAACTTGGTTACCTCCCAAGCAACCAATCAAATGGTTTCCTAACTTGGGAGGAAAACCCTTTTCAATAATAATTTTCAATCCTTATCTCGTATCAATTGTCATATTTTATGACAATAGCCCACCATTTTCACGTAGATAAAGCCAAGCAGGGAGTGACTCACACCTCAAAATGGTATAATTACGAGGGTGGTCCCTCAATTTTCCCAAGTTTGCACTTTTACCCCCAAACTTTTAATTTTATCAAATTAGTCACTAAATTACTTTCAATTCTTCCAAAAAGGTCCAAGATCAATAATTAGACTCGATTGAAGTTCATTACAATGCAATGGGGTACAAGATTAGAGTCATTACATTAGTTGGACCGATCCGATGCAAAATTTTCGATCACCAGAACCTAATTCTGATTAGACCGGTTTTCGAGGTGTTACATATTTACTTATGAGTCTGACGCAGTTGCAATGTGAACCAAGAAAATAATAATATCTTTCCGGTTGACAATTAGAAGTAAAGATAATTTATGTTAAGGAATGAAAACAAATTGGGTTTATGGGAAAATATCCCATGCACTAATTTTAGGGTTAAGGATCTAATTTAGGGTCCATAGTTTAAGGTTTTAGGTTTAG
This sequence comes from Hibiscus mutabilis, assembly GCA_019671005.1. NCBI lineage: Eukaryota > Viridiplantae > Streptophyta > Magnoliopsida > Malvales > Malvaceae > Hibiscus > Hibiscus mutabilis. The sequence goes on along the minus strand of CM033728.1, from coordinate 18,974,168 downwards.
GGGTTTATAATTTAGGGTTTGTGCATTAAATTAAGAATTTAGGGTTAAGATTTTGAGTTTAGAGGTTAGGGTTTAGGTTTAAAGTAACATGTTAGGGATTTATGTTTTTACTTATACTAAATTCTAAGCACATAAACTTAAACCCCTAAACTATAAATCCTAAACTGAATCTCTAACCCCTAAACTATGAACCCTAAACTAAATTTCTAACCCCTACTACTAGGACGTTTGTGGTAATAAAATGTTTTTTACCGCCAATGCATGGTATAATTACCCTGGGTTTATTTGTGTATATAAATTGTGCAACTCAAAATATTCCAAATAAAGTCTCTGCTGATGTCTGCCAAGGACCATCTTTAGCTGATTACACCAGTTTTTGGGGCTCAACAAGCCTTGCTTTGCATGTATAAGATAAGATAATACATATCAAAACAACATACTCCCCAAGTCTACCTATTGATTTGATTTCAAGAATGTTTCCCCAAACAATTTTTTATGAAGGAATGCAATTCACCAACACCACTACCATAGTTTTCCTTAATAAATCCCAAACATCCACTACTGACATTTTCTAATGATTAACTCATCTTATTTGTAATTTACTCCAGCTTAAGACTTTTTATTATGTGTTTTAGATAATTTAAGATATTTATCATTTATTTTATCTTATAAGAGATTTAGATAAATTAGACTTATTTTATTTTATTAGTTTCATAGTTTATAATTTACCTAAGTTTTAGGATTTTACTAACCTCTAAATAAACTCTCATTTATATTTAAAACACATTATCAGGAATTCAGTTCAATACAAATATTTTCTTTTAAAGTTTCTCTTTGTGAGTTCTTTGTAAGTTTCAGTATTTTTATCTTTGTGAATTCAATTCACATCTATTCATAATTTCATATAAATTGCTTGGTTTTATGAATTACATACCCTAAAATAAAATGGAGCAAGTTCCAAAGGTAGGTAGTTTGGAAATTTGCTGCCTCTATCTCGTACCCAAGAGTCAATGAGTTAATAAAAGATATGCTGTGTTTTTCCAAGTAGATATAAGTTGCATGTGGCAATGTAGCTCAAAAGCGTGTTGGCGCAATGTTTCCACAAGTGGGCAACAACCCTACATGAGAATGGCTCATGCGTGGGACCGCAGGTTGCCATGTAAGAAAATGTACCACATGTTGCTACAATGTCCCCTCTCCCTTTCCTGTTTTTTACCTCAACGCTTATGTGCACCACACATACTTCTAACATGAGGCCGTTATGCACCGTATGGGTCGTATTTTATCCGTTAAATAACGTCATGGCACCATCAGATTCACGTTCTTGGCACAGGTAATTGTGTCCGTAACGGCAATTCAGAACAATGTTGGTACAACTTTTGCCGGTTATAAATAGGAGAGCATGTGGTTTCTTTTCAGCACACAACATTCTCTCTTAATACTCCCCTAGAAAGCAGTTTCTTCTAGTTCTAGAGGACAGTCACTGAACAACTACAATGGTGCTAGTCGATACCGCCAAGCAATCTGCAGCAAGCCTCTCCAAGCTGCTCATCACCGACCACCTGTTTGCAACTCGTCTATTTATTTACTTGGAAAATGATGGGGACGATGACGATGATGACGATGGAGCTGATGTAGCACCCGCAGCGTAGCTGGCTAATGACATCATGGGATGTTAGAGGAGTCTGTCAACTATCTCGGAGAATATTATATATGTATTTGTAGACAGTGTTCAGCTTATATGTAGTTTAATTAAGCTGATGGATAGTTAAACTTACTCTTGTATGACTATATCTTGTTAGTTGTCACTTCAGACTACAGAGTATTATCGTCAATGCTGATAAAATTTATTAATGTGCATCAAACTGAGAGAAAATGAAGGTTGTATGCACAGCCACCACTTTATGAAAGAATTAAGTTTATTCTCCCGGTACAATTGGATGTTTATGCAGCCCCATGATGTTGATTAGAAGCTGAGCATTGAAAAACCATTTTTCCAGGGTATCTTGATGGTCTCGGTGATGCTGTTGAGCAGGGCCTAGTGAAGGCTGTTGGTGTGTAAAACTACAGTAGTCAATTTTTTCGCTGTCAATTATAGTTGGCACTATTGAGTTTGACAACAAATCCTCTGTATACAGTTCATATTCGTACACCATTTACTTCTTTTAATATGGAACTTTTCATTTCTAACCATGTTATTCGAACTTGGAATAAGTGTTAGATACCGGTATGTGTCTATACAAATATGTCCAATTTTCTTTTTAGATATTTTGATATATTTGGAGGATTATACCATGTTCGAATCAGATACGAATGCTTCAAAGAAAATGAAGAGTCGGAGTGGCATAGTTTCTAACCTTTATGGCTTCTATCTTATTGGTAAAAAATTTCCTATTGCGGAGAAGCGATTTCGTGATGCTTATGAAAGGCTTAAGAAGAGAGGAATTTGCTAGCCTCCAACCGAGTGCAGTAAAGTCTCATCACCACTGCAGTAAAATCTACCAACAGGACCTGGAGCTAGGATTTACACTCGAGAGTGTTTAACTAAAGTAAGCTTCATGAGTGAGTGGTCAATGTCATTGCAAATGTGCAGCCTCATAGGAGAGAACTACGTTGAAACTCCGACACAGGCTTGTCTTGTACTTTTGCTTGTATATCTGCTTGCAGCAATCCAGAGTTCTCTGTCTCCAGCATACCGGCGATTAACAGTTTTAGCACAGAGATTCCTGCATTAGCAACAAAGTTTTTATGTCTCAATAGTGTCCGACTCTAATCAGTAATGCCCTCAACTTTTTTTCATATCGCAATAGTGTCTGGCTCTAATGCCAAGTTGTTATGTCTAACACGAATACTTTAAGAAAAATGAAAAGTCGCGGCAAGTAACTTACACTCTCGTGACTACTCAGATGTGTCGTTTATATATGTTATTAGATCTTATACAAAATGAACTTATTTTTTACTATAGGTTGTGATCAACTGGTTAATATGCCAGGAGAACTTTGTAACCAATACCAGGAGCCAAAACTGCTGTTAAGAAGCTGAAGAATTTGCAGGTGCACTACGCTGGTTGGCTTCGAAGATGAGCCCTGTTACGAGTTTATTTGATGGATTATTCAAAGCATTTAGAAAAAATGAAACCAGTCAAAAGCAAAGTAAAGCAAGCACAAAACAAATCTACTTAAAAAACCAGCAACTTTTCACTGTGAAAATCCACATTTTGTAAGTTCATCTGTGTATTGTCCCTCGTTTAGAAGTTGATGCTGCTGGGGCTTTGATGTACCGAAAAGTTATGAATATTTAATTTTAATTCGTTTCTGATAAAAAAAAATGGGACAAATAATTTGTTCATCTCGATTAAATATGCAATAAACCAAAAAAAAAATTAAACCAGCCAAAAGCAGAGTTAAAGGAGGTAGGGAGCAAGTGCTAATCTAGTTTATCCACTGATTTTTTTTAGTTTATCAACCGGTTTAATCTAACAGAGAACAAATACGACATTTTTGCAACTAAAGCTTTCTACACTCTCTCTCGAAACTTTAGTTTAAACAAAATACTTAAACTCTAATGTATATGTATGAAATACTAAACTATGAGCTAAGTATCCAATTTTCACATTTTGCATTCGTTTTTGTCTTCATATGTTATATTGCTTATTGAGCCTAGTAATGCATAACTTCATGGGTCAAAAACTCCAAATTTAAAAACCATCAAAGTCTGTTTCATAGCCATTGAACAAGGAATAAAGCTTAGCTGACATTGAATCAACTTTCTTTTCATATCCAATTAAATATATGGAATTGATAACAACAAGATTATTAAAGTTTCCCATATTGTTTCATTTCCATCGTGCTCTCTCACTTTAAACCTTTTCTTTTTCTTCTGGAAACTTGTTTCAGAATTCTTTTTTTACTTGCTGTTATCGTCAAAGTTAATTTGCACCGTCATATAAATAATTGTTGAAAAAAAATTTAAAAAAAACACATGTCAAAAAATGATAAGTGGGTACATTTAGGGGCACGATATAGGGGTAGAAGATTCTCGTTTCAAATATAGATCAAATTTTATAATATATAAATATAATTTGTATACTAGTATAATTAAGATCGGTAAAATTTTGATACACAAGTTGTGTAAAACTAATATTACACAAGCCTGTATATTTACGCTGTAAAATCCAAATCCTAAATTCCTAATCCTAATCCTAACCCTAAAAAACTAAACCCTAAACCTTGTACCCTAAATTTCAAACACTAACATTAAATTCTAAACCTTACAACCAAAACCCTTAAACTTTAAACCCTAAACTAAAACTCTAATCCCTAAAACTAAAATGCACAGTGTAAACTAAAGTTTACACGGGCTATGTATCATTTTTTTTTCAATTAGGATGTAGAAACCCTATTCTTCCTTTTTTTTCTCTTCCAACGTCGTAAGTCTCTCTTTTCTTTTTTTATCTTGTCGACGACGATACTAATATTAATGTTGGTTGTCGACCACCAGTGTTCATCTTTATCATTGTTTTCTCACGTTTTGATTTGTTTTTTTAGTTATATATTCTATTTTTTAATTAAAAAATTGTTTGGCTTCTTTCTTTTAGCATATTTTGCATATGTTCGTCTGCTTTTGTGAAACGTTTTAACTCTACTCTTGTGGCACGCTTTCCTTCACTCTTGTGACACGTTTTACTTTGCTCTTGTGGCACGTTTCCTCTGCCTTATGGCCTGATGTTTGCCTACCTCTACGGTAGATCTGAAGTCGTATAGAAATTCTCACATCACTTGTATCTAATTTGTGATTATCAGTGGTCTTTTAGTGGTTAGATCTCTTTTCTGGTTCATTGCCAATGTATTCAGATCTGTTTTGCGAAGCAGCCTATAAGTTTGCTTTGGTTCGCTTGCCACTCTTTCATCATCTTTAAAGCGTCTAGTTGGACAAAGGAATATTATTGACGATTATTGGGTTACTATGAATGATGGATGTCAGATTCAAAAGAAGACTTCGACTATCATTGCGTCTTTGAATTTTCTTGTTCTTTCTATTTTATGTTTGAGTTTTTTTTTGTGAACATGGCCCCCGAAATTCTTTCTTATTGGTTGCATTATTAATGTTGTACATTCTTTTGTTCAATAAAATTCAATATCGTTCCAAGATTGAAAAAAAAAATCTTTCATATCCATTCTACGATTAATAAAAGTAACCCTTTAAAATTTGTGTTGTCTGTCTCAACAATACCATCTAATTTATACAGGTTTTGTAGTTTTTTCCATTACACATGCTGTAGGATTTGAAATTAGGTAAAAGAAAGGATATATATATATATATATATATATATATATATATATATGCAAGTTGTGAATCAATATGTTGAAAGTAGATAGAAATATGCATAGATTCTATGGCCACTATTATAAAAGCGAGAAGAAGATAACATAAAGTAGACGACATATCCAACTTATAGACCAACATAGATCTTGATTCGTCACAAGAGAATGGCCACTTTCATGATTGTTATATAGCAACAATTAAGTCGATGCCCCTCCAAGTTGTGAATTAATAGTTAACGTTGAAACTACAGCGTCCACCTTCCTCTTAGAGCATGCATTTTACCATATTAATTACATACAAAAACATTTCTCAAAACAATCCATCGTCAAAGGGAACTAAACTCACAAACATGTTTAAACATATTAAAATTATTTGGTAGGAAACTAATTAACACGCTGTTCGTTGGTTGACAGATGAAGAGGTTTGTCAAACAAAAATCATCTGCCCTTTTTTCGATGCCCCTTTCTAATTCTTAAATACTAAACCATATACCTTAAAAATATATCATAATCCTAATTCTCTAAATCCTTAACCCCAAACCTAAGCCATAAATATAATTGTTTACTGTAGGAACATAAATAGAGACACCAAAAAGAGGAAGAGAAATTCTATTCAGGTTTATCATCCTCCGACCAATGCTACTCTAAAAATACCTAGCTGATTGTTGATTTCATATAATGCTACTTGTTGCAAACATATATCATGAGCACTAAATATAGGTTCTTCTTCTTCTTCTTTATTGGAACTAAATATAGCTATGGATTATGGATTATTTCATTACCTTTTCAAACCAGTTTTTTTTTTGTTTATTTAATATAGATCACACTACATGTCCTCAAACTATGATCCTCATTCTAAATCGATGTCAAACTCCAATGTCATCCTCAAACTATGACTTTCATTTTAAATTGATCCTCAAACTTTTAAACGTTCCAATTTTATCTCTAAATTATGACTTTCATTCTTAATTGGTCCCTAAACTTTTGAATGTTTTACTTTAATCCTCAAATTATCAATATATGTTAATCATATCTCATGTTAATAAAATTGTTATACAAATTATTGATCATCATGTAAATGATTATGTGTATTATGTAATGATATGATAGACATGACATTAACGATAATTTAAGGATGGAATTAGAACATTAAAAAATTGGAGGACTAATTTCGAATAAGTGTCATAATTTGAGGATATATTATACAATTAACTCTTCAACATATGATGTGTTAAGGCTTTTTGATTGTTGGTTGGATTTTGAAAAACAAGTTTCGGTGCCATTCGTTTATTTGACTAAGTACGATCAATTATTTATAAAAGGTTTCAATATACATTTGGTACCTAAACTAGACACTTTCTTTTAAGTTGGTGCCCAAAGAATTTTTGCTCATAAGTTGGTACCTAAACTTGATACCTTTTCCCAAGCCGGTACCTAAAGAACTTTTGCTCTCAAGTTGGTACCCGAACTTTAATTCATCAATTGTTTTGATAATTTTATTAACAATTTTAGTCCCAAAACTTACACATGCTATCAATTTGATCCTAATTTGAAACAATTCAATAAATTTAACCCTTTATATTTAATAATTTCACCAATGTATTCATTTTTTACGATAATGTCAAACCAAGCGAGTCTATTGGATCAAAGCAACAGTTAGAAAACTGCATTATGCAAAAAAAAAAACAAGCGTAGCAACCCAAATTTTTTAGTCAACATATGGTGTTGATCCGGGTCATGAACCTCCGTGTTAGCTTGGGTAATTGGACCCGTTGGGCCAAGTTTGGGCCTTATTGGATGAAATTTGGACCTTATAGGCTTGGGAAGTGACCATTTTGTAATAAGGGAGAAGGTCGTAGAATTTATGGAATGATTTTACCATTGGAAGAAAAGTGGGCTGATCTCCCCTTAATTCATCTTATCTTCACGTGGAATAAGAGGGAGGGACAAAAAGTGGGTTTTGTGATATCACCCATTTATTTATCTTTTCTTCTTCTATTTCTTCCCACCATTTCCCCATTGAAACTATAGATATCAAGGTCTAAAAATCAAATCTTTACCTTCAAAAGTTTCATTTCGGAATTTAGGATTGAAGGAGAAATTACCATTCCAAGAGCTTCAAGAAAAGTATATTTTTTATGGAAAAAATAGTAAGTTTCTCATTTATGGGTTTTTGTGGATTAAAGGCTTTAAGGGTTTTCCTTTGAAATTAAGGGTTCAAATTTGTTGCTAAGCCTTCCCCTAACGTTTATTTCATGCCTCGTTTCATTTCCATGTTTGTGCGGCAAGTGGAGGTGTTTGGAAAGCTTCTTTAAGCTTGGAACAAGAAGAAAGCTTGAGAAAAATAGTTGGGTGAGCTAAATTCGGGTTTGTTGGTTAAAGTCAGTACATCTCTGACTCCCAAACTTCTTGAAGATCATAATAATAATGCTTTGCTTAATTTTATAGTTTTTATGGGTGTTAAATAGGTTGTTAAATGACTCATAAATACCTATACTTAACCTAGTAAATTTTAGTAACCTCTTAGGGAGGTTTGGATGTTCTTAGAGGCAAATAATGGGTTATTTCCGAGGCCTAGGAAAACAATTATGGGATTGAGTATTGGTACCAGATGAACGAGTACATGTATAGGGTGTTCTTGTCTTGAACAAGGACGATTCGTGCTTGCGTACCGGTACTACATTTAGGTAGTATCGATATGAGACTCTGAGTACCGATACAATTTGTCCATTACTGGTACTGGCAAACCTTCTTGAAATTCTAGTAGCGAATCTCGGTACTAGTATGCAAGGGGGAGTAGCGATATATGAGGCTTGAGTATTGGTACAATCGATCCAGTATCGTTCCTAATAAACCTTGCCAAATTCTAGTAGTGCTATTTTGTATCGGTACACGTATGGGGGTGCTGGTACCTAAGGGTACTATACCGGTATGCGTGGTCCAGTACCCACTAAACAATCTGCCCGAGAAATATCATTTTGAGCTACAAGGGCTGGAAAATTGTGGTTTATGGTCCAATATGCTTCTTAAAGTGTAGAAAGATGTAATTAAACTTGTAATGCCCTAAAAATGGGCCTAGATGTGAATCGGGTTGGACCGGAGGTTCGAGAGAATCGGTTTTGGTAATTCGAATAATTTCAAGAAAATAATTTTATAAAAGTGATTTTGGGGAAAATAAAATATGGAAAAATGCTCTAAATTACTCATTAATATTATAAGTAAATTGGTGAAGTCAATTTGAAGAAATTAAATCTGATTTGACCAATCTTTTTCAATAGATTTCTCTCTTAATTTAGGCTATTTTTAAAGTATTTTTAAATGGTTTAATAATTGGATAAATGAGGATTTAATTAAAAAATATCTTTATTTCATAAAAACATTTTCTTACGTAACTACTTTTCTCAAAATCTTTTCTCTCAACTTTCTCAGCAACCAAACTGAGATTTCTACTTCTAAATCTCCAGGAATCAATCTTAATTGGTTTATTTTTTTATTTCTTCAAATACCTTTGCAAAATCTCTTTGGATTTCGTCAAAGCTTGGCCAATTAAGGAGAAATCAACAATTAGAGGTGATTTTTGCTTCTCTCCTCTAATTAAAGGTTCTTTAATGAAATTCCCAAGTTCTTAATCCTTTTTTGTTGATTTATATTGTAGAATTGTGATTTAAACATTTATTTGTTAATTAAATTGAGTTTTCTTGGAAAATTAATGGAAGTTGAATTGGATCTGTTTTGGTGATGGATTTAATTGATTTACATCTAAAATTAGATGTGTTTTAATGTTAAAAGGATTGATTAATCAAGGAATCCTGAAACAATATGGATTGCTAGTTTCTAGGTTGTTTATAGTTGGTTTTGGTGTGATCTGGTTGTTGTGGTGTTGTTGGAGATATAATGACGTGTTTAGGTTGTTGTTGGATGTTAATTGATGTTAGTAATGTGTTAGAATCATTAGATGTTGGCTGGGATTTGTTCGAGTAAGGTTTGGTGGTGTTCTTGTTGGTTTTAAGAAGGTGTTCGATTGATTCTTGAGAGGTGTTGTTGAGTTTGTTGGTTGCTAGAGGGTTTTGATACAGAGATGTGTTCTTAATCCTCTGTTTTGGTTGGGTAAAGCATGGGAGCTGAATCCTTTACCTATCGAAGAAGGCGCGGAGTTATGGAGGCTTGATTCTCGCATCGGCAAGCAAGTTTTGGTCTATTGGTGACTGGAAAAGTATTTTACTGCTGTTAAAAGGTTTGAAAAGGAGTTGTGGGAGTTTAGATCAGGTTTGATACACCTATCTAAGCTCGAAAGTAAGTATCGGTTGAGCTTTCTCTCGATTTCAGTTTGTAAAATGAAATCTCATGCACATGGTTATGGTTTTATTACTAACTGTATTATGCATGTTTTGAAAGTGAATGATGATGAAAATAATCATTGATGATGACTTTTGAGAATAGCATATGATTTATGCAAGTGTTTTGAGATTATAAAAATACATGGTTAAATGTATTTGTGTTGGAATGATTTGATGCATATGTAAAACAATGAGGTAATGTTGGTTATTGAATATATTGGCAAGTGGCTGTGTTAAAATGTTATCAGATATAGCTGACCGGTCATAGGATGAAAGTGCACTGTAAAAGTCACCTCATGTGTGTCAAGGGGTGTTAAAGTGTCCGTAATCTCCACCATGAGAACCGCAGTGGTTGAGGTGGGTAAAAGTTTCGTTTTCTCCCGCTGGTGGATTATACATCCAAACCGTAGAGGTGGGTAAATGTTTCGTTACTCTGGTTTGAACCATTGAGGTGGGCAAGTGTGTCGTTTCTTCGGTTGATGTATGTATGTGAAGTGGTCGTGGGAACCACTTGAGAAATTCGTGTATCCGATGTGTTTTATGAAACGTACGGTTGCTGGTTTTGAGTAACTTGAAAGCCAATATATGAGATAATGTATTATGAGAATGAATTATGCTTGTATAATGTGATTTATACATGTGATGCTCTTTAAGCTTGTTATAAAGGTGTTGTGGTGTGAAGCTTAAGTTGAGGTAGAGATTGAATCCATGATACATGTGTTGAAAATGATTTAAATGTGCATATTTTGAGATAACATGAAAAGCATGAGATGTTTTACCATGACATATTTACATGTGTATTGGGCTAAATGGTTTTAAATGCATTGATGAGTGTTTTGCGGTTTCTCTCACTAAGCCTAGTGCTTATGCTCTCTTTTCCTCATCAATGCAGAGAAATAGCTTCCTCGGGCAGCACGTGAGTGAGGAAGGATCCAAGGATTTGATACATTTCAAAGTATGGTTTTAATACGTTCTAAGTAGTAATAAGAAGGCAATGTGACCGAGTTGTTTTGGGAGATGTGTTTTGAGATACTCTCTGATGTAATAGTTTGGATTATTGTTTTGGACTTGTATGATGCATTTTACTTGTGTTTGAGGGGTTTGGGAAATATTAAGCATGCTTGGGTAGAGAACATGCTCTTAGGTGAATGTTTGAGTATGCCATGCTTGGTGTGATATCTTGATATGTTGCTATGTTTGATGGTTGGAGGTCTATGATGCTATATGATGTCTAAAGGTTGAATTAAGGGAGTTAGATGAAGCCAAAGTGTCATATGTTGGACCTAGAGGTCATTACAGGTCTCACCGTACCGGTACAACCCCTCAGGTTTTGGTACACGGGGAGTTGCCATGGCTCAAATGGTGAAATTTTGCCTAGCCATACCGATACGCCTGGTAACCATATCGGTATGCGTAGTTATGAAATAAAGAGGGTTTCGATACACGAGTCACCATTCTGATACGGTTTATAGCCACTAGAATTTGGTCTTTCAAATTAAACAAGTCGTACCGATATGCTTGAGGACCGTATCGGTACTCAATTGCTCTTTGTTACCATATCGATATGGTGAACACTTGTACCGAAACACTGGCAGTTAAATCTGTTGATATGTTGTCTGATGTTTGAAAGCTTTGCATTTTGGTCCTTGTTTCTTATTTATGCAATTAAATGAGCATGAATGATCATTTTGAGTTGTGATTAAATATGAATGCATGTAATATGACTAATTGAGGATTGGTAACTTTAATTTTATGAAAGCTCGTATAAATATTAGAAATTACATTTTAGTCCCTAGAATGCGGATGCGAGCAATTGGATGTCAAAATGATGCCCCATTCAGTTGAGATTTTAACCATGACTTGTATAAACACCGTAGGACCTAAAAATTCATCTAGAAAAGATAAAAGAAAAAAAATGGATTGGTTCGAATGTAATTTCATCGGGGTTTATTTTAGTAAACCCTAACATAGCTTACTCGGTTCAGTCTTGCGACTAGTCCGGGTCAAGGGGCTTACAAAACTTGTAACTGATATTTTTGGAGCCACTTGTCTCTTGGTGAGGTGTATTAATGCTCAGGGGGCATATATCATTTTATGATGGTTGTATAGCAATCTGAATGTCCTAGAGTCAGTACTGTAATACCCCGAAGTTTGGCCTAGAAGAATGTTACCAACTCAAGGCAATTTAAATTGCCTTGCTTCGATCATAAACCTAGATTTAATTAAAGGTCTAAGACCAAATTGAAAGATAAGAAAGAAGGGATAACCAATGTCCAAGGGACTAAACTGAATGACATTTTAAATTAAAGGTTTGCATGCCAAATAAAAGTTTCATGAGGGACCTGAACACATGTCAATCTTAGGGGGAGAACATGTGTGAGGAGTCTCGGCTTAGTGGGGGATAACCCATTATCCCCATCTTCTTCAAAGAAACTTAACAACACTTGAGAGAGTGAATGGGATTTTCCATGAAAGTTTGAGAATTTAAGCTTTGTTGATTCAAGCTCTTTGAATCTTTGATCGAGTAGCTTATGGAAGAAGTAAGCATCCTTTTCCTATCTTCTAATCTAAGAGTTTATCTTGAGATTTTGTGAAATTGTATGTGTATTTGGAGATGTTAAGTTGCTGATTTTGAATCCTATGAGTTTTATGGATAGTTGAATGGTTTAAATGGATCAAATTGAGGTTGCTGCCATTATGTTCTGTTTTTAGAAATTCTTAAGAAGATTTAGGCTATTGTTGAATGCATAAATTGTAATTGAAACTTGAATTAATTGCCATTGCTTGATAGTAATGAACTTTAGATTTCTGTGCACCAAATTGATTCATTTAAGAACTAACTTGATCATAAGAGGATGGTTTTAAAAACTATTTTGGATTGGTAAAAATAGAGAAGGGGCTATTTTGTAAGTTTAGGGGTTGTTAAGGGTTCATAAGGACTGTTTTAGTGATATTAATGGACTGTTCTGTAAACTGGAAATAACGGACTGTTTTGCAAATAAATTGGGGGCTGTTTTGTAAATCTAGGAAGTGTTTTACAACTCAAAACAAGGTTGTTATGCAAGCTTAATTTATGAGATGCTTTGCAATTAAATTGGACTGTTTTGTAAATGGAAATGTAGACTGTTTTATACACTTAATTAAGGGACAGTTTTGTAAGGAAAAAGGGGGCTGTTTTACAAAATTTAAGGGCTATTTTATAAACACAATTAAAGGATTAACTTGAAAATTGATTGAGGTTTGTTTTGTGTAAATTTAGGGACTGTTTAAGGGCTAATTTATTTTGTAAACTTGAAGTGTATCAAAGTTGTTTATAGAATATATGCATAATGTAGTTAAGGTTGAAATGGAAATGATTTTAACATGTGATTGTATTCTTTGTTATGCTTAGACCAAGAGAGAGGGATTTGAAGAAGTGAGGTACAATGTGGGTCAAGTTGTAGAAAAGCAATCTGGGATAGTAATTCAGGATCAAACATAAGCTTGGAAATACTGTGAGTGTAGTTTAAAGTCTCGGGATAGGCTTACAACCTTCCCGAGCATTCTTAATTATTTTAATTACATTGCTTTATCATTTAATTAATCTATGTATATACAAGCTTGGATTCGATGTAAGTACCTAAATGTTTGGTATTCTATGAAATGCAATACTTGATTTGGTGTTATGCTTATAGTGAGACCTATACATGCTTATACATGCTTGATAAGTAACCTTTGCTATGCTAACATTTGATTAAGATATATGTTAGAATTGAGAATCATACATGAATTATATATGTGTTGGATATGATAAACAATAATCCATGTTCATTTGATATTCTGATCATGGAGCTATGCTCATTTTCGATTCTGATGTGATATGAATAAAGTAAAGCCTTGGTTTCGAGTCAGTCATATGTATAGTTTGCATGCCATAGAGTCCATAGAGCTTGTGTTTGGGGTGGACTATGGTCTTTATAAGGCAACAGTAAGAAGGATGTGTTTGGTCATTTGGCGATAGTAGGAGGGATTGACCAGTACTTTGAGTACCTTATTTTAGGCGACAGTTGGTTGGCAATTCGTGTACATAGGCTACTTGAATTCCAAGTTTATAAAGAAATTATGTATAATTGAATCATTATTCAAATTGTTATGTTTAAAAGATTGCTTATATGACAAATAAGATTAAGCTAAGTTCTTTTGATTTATTATTGAAATATGTTAATGTGTTTTAACCTTGTTATGATGAAGTTGTATTACAAATATATGAATAAGTGATGCTTTCTTTTGTACTTATTGGCCAAATTAATTACATGCTTATAGCTAAAGTTTTGACCATTAGATTCCTAAGAAAATCTAGTTTAAAAATTAAAGTGACAATTATAGCTTGAAAGAATTCATTCCTTTGGCTAATGTAACTCGTGGTATATGATTTCGCTGTCTCGTTATGCATACATTTACTTAATCCTTTTCTTTACGTTTTAGAGTGAAGCTTTAGAAATGGTTACTATCTGAGCTAATACTAGCTAGTTAACCAATTATTTGGATACTTATATGACAAGTAAAACTTAGCTTTATGATATCTAAACTTCTTTAAAAGAAGTGACGCTATGCTTTGATCATAGTGGCTATACAATACAAGTTATCTATCCTAGAGTTGAAGCACTATTTTTTATTGGTTAATATTGTCTTCGAAAATGATAACCTAACTAAACTCTAAGTTGCTCTACCATGCATGCTTCTAGTTACTTTTACACTACCTCACTAAGTGTATACTTATATGTTTATTTCGATTATATTTCAGGATGTTTTGGTAGCAGTTGCTTGTCGGAAGCTCAATAAGTTCACAAGTACTTAAGTGTATGTTTGATAATCTTGGATTAGAACTCCTAGATGGTGGCATTATGCTTGTATATTGCATGTAGAATATTTAATTTGTCTTTTGATAGCGATGCCTATAAGCATTCAAGGTATTTGTAAATGTGTGTAAATGGCATTTCTAATGTTTGGTGGTGATTTAAGTGACTAAATATTGGTTGGAGTGTTTGCTAATAGGTTGATAAGTACATGGATAACTGAATAACGCACTCATGTGATTTCAGATAGAAATAATGTGTGCGTCTTAAATGTTTGTCAAGATCTTGAGATAGTTACTTGTGTACATATGTATATAGAGAACCTTGCTAAGCCAAATTCAAATAACATTGGATTAGTTGACTTGGTTGATAGATGTATTGGGAACCTTGATAATAACCATAGTGATTTTATCATGTTAGGTAATGAGTTAACCTTAGATTAATGATGTTTTGAGTAAAACATGTTTTGCTTGTATGATTTTAATTAAATGATATGATATGGTTCTAATGAGTGAGGTTTGTTTATGTACTATAAAGTCTCATACATGTTGGTTCAATTAGCCCTAGATTGCTCGATATGGTTATTTTCTGTTTATACCATTATAATGAATTATAAACTATCTATGCTCTGGTTGGATTGATTTTCATTTGAATTAAATGGAAGTGTTGTTAAGAATTTGTTTATGTTAGGCTGTCAAAGGAATCCATGTACAAATGTGATAGGTAGATCTTGAATGGTCAGTGAATCTTATATGCTTATAACCTTCTTCGAAACTTGTTTCCTCTATGTAAATAATTATATTAAAACACCATTTTGTTTTGAATGGAGTTTAAGTAAATTATGTTTCAAATATAGACTTTAAGACCTAGTATGGTTATAATTAATTTTGGTAATAACAAAAGAAAGTAGTAACTAAGTCAGAATGCTAATGTGTCTCAATTTTTGAATAGATTATGCTAAACTCTCTTAGTTTAACATGCCATTGATTTAATAGAATTCTAAAACCTATGTTAAGATTATTTATGTCTGAAATGGAAAATTTTAGTCTCGCAGATGTTAAGAATAGACATAATCTCTCTTGTTTTTGCATGTGACCCCATCCTTGTTTGATGGTTGATTGTTTGTGTTTGCTATTAATGCTCCTTAACTCGGTTTAGCTTCTGAACCAGTTAAGAGGTGTTATATTTATTGGTATCCGAGCCAAAGTTTAGTTGATTCTAGGACTAAACAAAGTCTTGTTGCATAATCATTTGATGCATGTGCTACCTAGGAGTTAAATTTGACAAGTACTTGTGATCTGTGATTAATACGAGCTCTTTTGTATGTTGATTGTTAAAATAAGTGTCTGAAACATACCTAGGCTGGGACAATGAGAGCCCGGCTGGTTCCTCCAATGAAGAGGAAGAGAAATGATGAATTAGGAATAACAAAATCCTTAGAATGTTGCTAAACAACAACAAGAAGCTTCTCCAATCCATCATGTGTAGTAAAAATGTTTCCTTAGTATATTAGAAACATTCAATCAATTTGTTGATTTTCTGACCAAAAACCCTTCAACTCCTCCCGTCCTTCCTTTCGTTGTGCAACCAAGGGCTTCGATAGACAAGTTAGCTTAATATCGAAGCTTATACCTTCGTGAGTATAATTGAATTGTACTCAAATCCTATATATGTCTTGTTTGATTCTAGATTGACTTATTCCTTTATATGTTCTGCCGTCATAGAGAAATTTAAATTAATTTCTAAACCTACAAATTGTAATCTTTTTGCCACCAATTCTCTGGGAGATAGATTTGTGGTAAACTGAGTATATAAGAATTGTTATTTTTTCGTACAATGAATTCCTTTTCCTACTAATCTTTTAGCCCCACCGTTCCATGAATCTGACCTTATTTTGGGATTAGATTGTCCAAGTAAATGCCATGTCTGGGTAGATTATTGTAAGAAAAGACTTTTCCTCCATGGATTAGGAAAAGAATCTATACTTTTGTTAGATAAGAAACCATTCGAACCAAATTCTTGTGTTTACTACTATATCTGATGTTAATGTGATCAAACCCACTCTTAAATCTATCGTAGTTGTCTCTAAAATTCTTGATGTATTTCCCAAATAACTTCTAGGATTACCTCTAACATGAGAAATTGAGTTTGGGGTTGAAGATTTTCTTGATCAACTTAAGAATTCTATAGTGTTTTCCAAGATCGATCTTCGGACAGACATTACCATATGAAAGTCAAGGAAATTTATGTACCAAAGACTGCGTTTAGGACTTGATATGGTCAATACGAATTTCTTGTAATATCTTTTAGCCTATCAAATGCTCCAGTTGTATAGACCTTATGAATCGAGTCTTTAAGCCCTATTTGGATAAATTTGAGGTAATCTTCATCAATAGTATTCTCATTTATTCCAATGGTGAGAATGAGCACTCGAAACACATTCAATTTCTTTTTGCAAACTCGTCGAGACCATCAACTCTATACAAAGTTCATTAAATATGAATCTTGGTTATTTGAAATGTCCTTCCTTGGTCATGTAATAATTTACAGAAAGGATTAAGGTTGAACCTAAGAAGATTCAATCAAATATGGATTGGAGAAAAATTAGAAGTTTTTTGGAGATAACTAGTATTATCGGAGTTTTTTCAAAGGGCTTTCCATCTTGGCCGCCCCTTTAACTAAACTCCTTCGAATGAATATACCTTTTGTGTGGCCAAAAAACCAACAACGAAGTTTGATCAATTAAAGTAAATCCCTACTTATGCTTATTTTAAGATACAAAAGAATCGACAATTTTTAGCTGAACTTCAAGTTCAGTCTGACTAGATCTCGAGAATTAAAACTCTTCAGCAATCTGATCCTGAGCTTCAGAGTATTTTTTAAGATAAAATATAAACCTAATTCAGATTTCTCTCTGAAATCTAAAAATTCCTCTATTTCTAAAATAGAGTTTGTATACCAAATGATGAAACCCTTAAGAGAAAAATGCTTCAGGAAGTTCTTAGTAGTTTCTTTTTGATCCATTTCAGATATGTCAAGATGTATAAGAATTTGAAGGAGTTACATTGGTGTCCAGGTATGAAGTTTGCCATTACATAGTATATATCCAAGTGTTTAACTTGTCAAAATTTAAAGCTAAACATCGAGTTCTTGTAGAACTCTTACAACCTATCGAACTACATCAGCGGAAATGGGAGAGTATAGCTATGGATTTTGTGAGTGATTTACCTTTATCCCCAAAGAAAAAAAAAGGATTCAGTTTAGGCGATAATCGATAGATTCTTTAAGTTAGCACCTTTCATATATGTTCGAATGAGTTGAGTTTAGGCAAGTTGGTTGAATAGTATATCCGTGAAATCATATGATTACATGGTGTTCCTGTACCCGTAATCTCGAATTGAGACCTTCGATTCACCTCAAGATTTTGGAATTTCTTACAAAAAGCTTTGGGAACCAAGATCAATCTCAGTATAGCTTTTCATCCCTATTCTGGTAGTAAATCAGAAAGAGTAATCCAGATCCTAGAAGATATGCTTCGTGCTTGTGTATTTGACTTTGGAAAGAATTGGGAGAAAGCAAGGCTTTAAGGCATGAACTCCTTAGAGAAACAGATGAACAAATAAACATCATGCAGGGAAATTAAGAGAAGCCCTTGTCAGAAAAAATCTTATGCTGATCTTAAAGGGGGATATTCAATATATTGTAGAAAATTATGTATTTCTGAAGGTCTCTCCGTGGAAAAAGCATTTAGATTTAGAAGAAAAGGAAAGCTTAGCCCTCGTTTCATTGGACTATTTGAAATATTTGAGAAAATTAGTCTTATTGCTTATTACTTAGCCCTTCAGAGTGAATTCGATAAGATTCATAAAGTATTTTATGACTCCATGCTTCATAGTTATCAATCAGATCCCTCCATTGTGTAGAATCTGAAAAGGTGGAACTTAATCCTGATCTATCTTATGAAGAAGAACTAATCCGAATCCTAGATCGTGAAGTTAGAAGGCTTCGTAACAAATCTATTCCCCTTGTAAAAGTATTATGGAGAATTCACAAGACAGAAGAGGCAATTTGGGAACCAGAGGCAATTATAAAAGAGTAACATCCTCATCTGTTCAACTCAGGTAAACTTGAGGATGAATTTTCTTTTAGGGGGAGAATTGTAATACCCCAAAGTTTGGCCTAAAAGAATGTTACACATATAATGCAATTTAAATTGCCTTGCTTCGTTCATAAACCTAGATTTAATTAAGGGTCTAGGACCAAACTGAAAGATAAGAAAGAAGGGATAACCAATGTCCAAGGGACTAAACCAAATGACATTTTAAATTAAAGGTTTGCATGCCAAATAAAAGTTTCATGAGGGACCTAAACACATGTCAATCTTGGGGGGAGAACATGTGTGAGCAGTCTGGGCTTAGTGGGGGATAACCCATTATCCCCATATTCTTCAAAGAAACCGAACAACCCTTGAGAAATAGATTGGGATTTTCCATGAATGCTTGAGAATTTAAGCTTTGTTGATTCGTGCTCTTTGAATCTTTGATCGAGTAGCTTATGGAGGAAGTAAGCATTCTTTTCCTATCTTCTAATCTAAGAGTTTATCCTGAGATTTGATTTCAAATTGTCATGAATTATAATGTTACCGAAATTAGGGGATATTTAAACTCATGCTATAAATTTCTTGATTCACCCGAATGGTATACATGATTAAATTACCATGATTTTGTGAAATTGTATGTATATTTGGAGATGTTAAGTTGCTGATTTTGAATCTTACGAGTTTTATTGATAGTTGAATGGTTTGAATGGATCAAATTGAGGTTGTTGCCATTATGTTCTGTTTTTATAAATTCTTAAGATGATTTAGGCTATTGTTGAAGGCATAAGTTGTAATTGAAACTTGAATTGATTGCCATTGCTTGATAGTAATGAACTTTAGATTTATGTCGACCAATATGATTCATTTAAGGACTGATTTGATCATAAGAGGATGGTTTTAAAAACTATTTTGTATTGGTAAAAATAGGGGAGGGGCTGTTTTGTAAGTTTAGGGGCTGTTAAGGGTTCATAAGGACTGTTTTGGTGATTTTAATAGACTATTTTGTAAACTAGAAACAAGAGACTATTTTGCAAATAAATGGGGGGCTGTTTTGTAAATCTAGGGACTGTTTTACAAATCAAAATAGGGTTGTTATGCAAGCTTAATTTATGGACTGTTTTGTAATTAAATTGGACTGTTTTGTAAATAGAAATGTAGACTGTTTTATACACTTAATTAAGGGACGGTTTGGTAAGGAAAATGGGCTGTTTTACAAAATTTAAGGGCTGTTTATAAACACGATTAAAGGATTAACTTGCATATTGATTGGGGGCTATTTTGTGTAAATTTAGGGACTATTTAAGGGCTAATTTATTTTGTAAAGTTGAAGTGTATCAAAGTTGTTTATAGAATGTATGCATAATGTAGTTAAGGTTGAAATAGAAATGATTTTAATGTGATTGTATTCTTTGTTATGCTTAGACCAAGAGAGAGAGTTGAAGAAGTAAGGTCCAATGTGGGTCAAGTTGTAGAAAAGCAATCCGGGATAGTAATTCGGGATCAAACATAAGCTTGGAAATACTGTAAGTGTAGTTTAAAGTCTCAGGATGGGCTTACAATCTTCCCGAGCATTTTTAATTAGTTTAATTAGATTGCTTTAACATTTAATTAAGCTATGTATATACAAGCTTGGATTTGAGGTAAGTACCTAATTGTTTGGTATTCTATGAAATGCAATACATGATTTGGTGTTATGCTCATAGTGAGACCTATGCATGCTTTTACATGCTTGATAAGTAACCTTTGCTATGCTAACATTTGATTAAGATATATGTTAGAATTGAGAATCATACATGAA
Source organism: Hibiscus mutabilis (assembly GCA_019671005.1). NCBI lineage: Eukaryota > Viridiplantae > Streptophyta > Magnoliopsida > Malvales > Malvaceae > Hibiscus > Hibiscus mutabilis. The sequence goes on along the minus strand of CM033728.1, from coordinate 18,953,775 downwards.
TTGTATATGTGCTAGATATGATAAACAATAAGCCATGTTCATTTGATATTCTGATCATGGAGCTATGCTCCTTTCCGATTCTAATGTGATATGAATAAAGTAAAGCCTTGGTTTCGAGTCAGTCATAGGTATAGTTGGCATGCCATAGAGTCCATAGAGCTCGTGTTTGGGGTAGACTACGGTCCTTATGATGCGGCAATAGGAGGGATGTGTTTGGTCATTTGGCGACAGTAGGAGGGACTGACTGGTACTTTGAGTACCTAATTTTAGGCAACAGTTAGTTGGGGATTCGTGTACCTAGGCTACTTGAATTCCAAGGTTATAGAGAAATTATGTATAATTGAATCATTATTCAAATTGTGATGTTTAAAAGATTGATTATATGACAAGATTAAGCTAAGTTCTTTCGATTTATTATTGAAATATGTTAATGTGTTTTAACCTGGTTATGATAAAGTTGTATTACAAATATTTGAATCAGTGGTGCTTTCTTTTGTACTTATTGGCCGAATTGATTACATGCATATAGCTAAAGTTTTGACTATTAGATTCCTAAGAAAATCTAGTTTAAAAATTAAAGTGACAATTATAGCTTGAAAGAATTCATTCCTTTGGCTAATGTAACTCGTGGCATATGATTTCACTGTCCCTTTATGTATACATTTACTTAATCCTTTTCTTTACGTTTTAGAGTGAAGATTTAGAAATGGTTACTATCCGAGCTAATACTAGGTAGTTAACCAAATACATAGATGCTTATATGACAAGTAAAGCTTAGCTTTGTGATATCTAAACTTCTTTAAAAGAAGTGACGCTATGTTTTGATCATAGTGGCTATACAATACAAGTTATCTATTCTAGAGTTGAAGCACTATTTGTTATTGGTTAAGCTTGTCTTCGAAAAGGATAACCTAACTAAACTCTAAGATGCTCTACCATGCATGCTTCTAGTTACTTTTACACTACCTCACTAAGTGTATGCGTATATGTTTATTTCGATTATGTTTCAGGATGTTTTGGTAGTAGTTGCTTGTCGGGAGCTCAATCTAGTTCACAAGTACATAAGTGTATGTTTGATAATCTTGGATTAGAACTTCTAGATGGTGGCAATATGCTTGTATATTGCATGTAGAATATTTAATTTGTTTTTTGATAGCAATGCCTATAAGCATTCAAGGTATTTGTAAATGTGTGTAAATGGCCTTTCTAATGTTTGGTGGTGATTTAAGTGACTAAATCTTGGTTGGAGTGTTTGCTAATAGGTTGATAAGTACATGAATAACTGAATAATGCACTCATGTGATTTCAGATAGAAATAATGTGTGCGTCATAAATGTTTGTCAAGATCTTGAGATAGTTACTTATATACATATGTATATAGAAAACCTTGCTAAGCCGAATTGAAATAACATTGGTTTAGTTGACTTGGTTGATAGATGTATTGGGAACCTTGATAATGACGATAGTGATTTTATCATGTTAGGTAATGAGTTAACCTTAGATTAATGATGTTTCGAGTAAAACATGTTTTGGTTGTATGATTTTAATTAAATGGTATGATATGGTTCGAATGAGTAGGTTGGTTTATGTACTATAAAGTCTCATACATGTTGGTTCGATTAGCCCTAGATTGCTTGATATGGTTATTTCCTGTTTATACCATTATAATGAATTATAAACTATCTATGCTCTAGTTGGATTGATTTTCATTTGAATTAAATAGAAGTGTTGTTAAGAATTTTTATATGTTAGTCTCTCAAAGGAATCCATGTACAAATGTGATAAGTAGATCTTGAAGGATCAGTGAATCTTATATGCTTATAACCTTGTTCGAAACGTGTTTCCTCTATGTAAATAATTATATTAAAACCCCTTTTTTGTTTTGAATGGAGTTTAAGTAAATTATGTTTCAAATATAGACTTTAAGACCTAGTATGGCTATGATTAATTTTGGTAATAACAAAAGAAAGTAGTAACTAAGTGAAGAATGCTAATGTGTCTCAATTTTGAAAAGATTATGCTAAACTCTTTTAGTTTAACATGCCATTGATTTAATGGAAGTCCAAAACCTATGTTAAGATTATTTCTATCTAAAATGGAAAATTTTGGTCCCGCAGTTGTTAAGAATAGACATAATCTCTCTTGTTTTTGCTTGTGACCCCATCCTTGTTTGGTGGTTGATTGTCTATGTTTGCTAGTAATGCTCATTAACTCATTTTAGCTTCTAAACCAGTTAAGAGGTATTACAAGTACTACGATAATTAATTAAGGGGATGCATACTTAGGGCTATGTGAACAAGTACATTTGATGTACTCACATACTATGTGATCTGGATGCAGTTATATAAGGGGATGCGTGCTTAAGGCTATGTGAACAAGTACATCTGACGTACTCACGAGCTATGCGATCTGGGTGCGGTTAGTAACCTATCCATGGCTATAGTGATCCAGATGCGATATTTAACTCGGCGACTATGTGAGCTCGAGAAATCTTGATGGCTTGGTGACCTCAGGTAAGGGCTACCCATGGCATAGGTGATTCGGGTATGTTCAAGACATATCTGTGGCTATGATGATCCAAATATAGTCCATTTTACCCTATGGATATGTGAGTTCGGGTGACCCGGCAGTTCTGTGAGCACAGGTAAAGTAGGGCTTTATTGGCCAGTACATAGTGATGTATGGATTTAAATTATGTATGTTGTTATGGATGCTATAGATGATATCTTATGGATGTATTAACTCGATAGGCTGAGTGACCTCGAGTATGGTAAAGCATTATGGGACATGTTAGACTTCTTGTAGATTTAATGATGCCTTGAGATAAGTGATCTAAGAATTTAGCGTATGTAGGCTAGATGATGACTCATAGATAGTGAAGCCTTATCTATGCTCTCTAGACTATATTTATCTCGAATGCTTATTTTATGATAATCACGAATTATGGTTGAGTAGAAACGTACCATTGAGCTTTGTATATGATATCTCTCTAAAAAGCACGTATTTTCTCTTGATATATGGATTATTTTATCCCCACAATAGTGTTTCATGCCTCCATTCCTGCATTTCCTGATTATTATTTGCATTTTAGTTAACCCAAGTCATATTCGTTATTGTTATATAATTTTCTACCTTTCTGTTGTTTTGTCGTTGCATTACTAATGTCACTGTAGAGGAAGTTTCATTTCTCCAGCCAGTTCAACATTGTAGCGGCCAACTGTCCAGACTGCTAAGGATAAGGACGAATCTGCCAGCTGGATTTTTTGTTACAACAAATTGTGTACGACAGATTGTCATGCAAATCACCTGAAAGACTGGTGTCCTTACCTCGGTAGCCTATAAAATAGTACTTTTGGAGGAGAGAGAACAAAACTCACACGATTATCATTTTCCTATCATCTTCAACCATTCAAAGCTCTTATTCCATGCGGCTTAAGCTTTATTTCTGGAGAACCAAGTGCAACAAAGCAGAAATATCTGAGTAAACGAGGATTCATGTGCTAGAACAAGGAGGAATATGTTTATCTTCTTTAAATCTTTCTAGAAATAAATGTTTATCGAAGCTTTATTATATTTCTTGTGTTTATTGATGGTGATTTATCTCTTTAGCTGAGTTATGAACTTGTTTAAACTTGGATTTTAAGTTCAATATAATCTTAGTAGCTTTCTTCTTATTTCAATTGTTGGATTTGACCTTTGTTTTCATGAGAGTGTTTAACATCATCACTGACATTGAGAGATACAATGATAATTCATATTAACAAGCCAATATAATGAGAGTTGAATGAGGATACAACGAGAGTTGATCCACTTGTTCGAGGATGTGTATTTTTGAAGAACAACGAGAGTTGTGGTTAACCTGCATATTTGAGTCATCGGATGAGATTTGAATGGAAGTCAATAAGCAAGCTTATTATTTTATTTATCAATTGAACCATTGTATTTTATTGCCTTGCTGCCCATGGTAATCTGCTGACTTGAGCTAAGGGGGTCCAGATCTTTACTTGATATTTCTTTTACCTTCATTAATTCATTTCTTTTTGCTTTAACAATTGATCTTACATTCAATCTTTTATTTTTCCATTGCAACCACAATTATACTGACAATCTTTCTATTTTTAGAATTGTTTGTAGCGACATAATAATACAACTAAATTCTTATCCTCGTGGGATCAATATCTAACAGGATCTACTTGTTAACTATACTTGCATCGGCAGTGTACGCCTGCACAGTTCGTGTGACGATTATTCACCGATCAAGTTTTGGCATCGTTTTCGGGGATGTTGTTATTTAGTTTTTATGCTTTTAGTAGCAATTCCATTTTCTTTCTTTAGTTTTTTGTTGTTTCTAATCTCTTTTGTCATTTACTTTTTGTTTTATTAGCTTTGCTTGTGTTGTATGACCTGAAGTTTTGCCACACCACTTTTTGTTCCTGGTCTAGAAGTTGAATGGACTCTTAGACGAAGACTTAGAGAAAAAAGTGAGATGGGAAGATAGTTTAACAATGAGGTATCCCTCAAGATCTTGAAAACCCACCGCTACATCCACCAGTTCAAAACATAACGATCTACAAGCTGGTAGTTCCTCAGCTGGATGATTTACAACCGAGAGTGGTTCGACCACCCATTCAAGCTAGAAATTTTGAGTTGAAGCTGATTATGTTTTAAATGCTCAACTCAAATGGGCAGTATGCGGGGTTGCCACATGAAGATGCTAGAGAGCATCTTCAATTATTTCTTTTAATTTGTGTTTCTTTTAGTCATCAAGGTGTTCCTAATAATGCCTTACGTATGCAATTATTTCCATATTCTTTGTAGGGAAGAGCCTGTATATGGTTTTGTGGACTCCCTGCAAGATATATCACGTCATGGAATGACCTCGCAACATAGTTTGTATTACGCTTTAATCCACCGACAATGAACTCGCGCTTGAGAAATGATATCACTGCTTACTATCAGTTGGATGATGAAACTCTTCATTCTACATAGGAAAGATACAAGTCATTTTTGCGATGATGTCCCAACTATGGCCATCAACAAGAAACTCAAGTTGTGATCTTTTACAATGGGTTGAATGCGTCCATAAGACATCTTGTCGGTGGATCATCTAATGGACCTTTACTCGATTGCACTTACATTGCTATTGTTGAAGTGTTAGAGCAATTTGCATAAAATGATTCTTAATATCCTATTCTGGAGCTACTTCATGCAAGGCTGCACTAACTGAATGATATTTCTTCTCTAAAAGCTCAGATTTCTTCTTTAGAGAACAAAATCAAGAATATGGAGGGAATATGTGAGGTTGATCCTATTCATCTAGCTCAACAAACTACTACTCTTGTGTTTTCTTGTGAGATTTGTGGTGAGAATCATAGCTATAAAGATTTCCCACAACATGTAGAAAATGCGAGCTATGTAAGTAACATGAGGGGCAATACCATGGGTAACTTTTACAATACAACCAATAGGCAATCTTGGGGAAATCCAGTTCTGCACAAAATTCAAGCGTATTCTGCTCTGGAAATAATACTTTTCAAGGAAACTCGAGTGGTCAAAGTTTTGCGAGAGGCAATGCTAGAGCATCGCCTGGATACCATGGTAGGGATACCAAGATATCCACTACCAGAGTTGACACCCGAGTCGTCACTGGATAATCTACTGTTTAGGCCAGAGATGACACCTTTGCCACTGATGATATATCAAATGTCTTTATTTCGTTTTAGTTTAGTTGTTACATTGATGGAAATATGATTTCTTATTTATACAATGGTATTAATACTCATTGGGTAAGTGTTGTGGTAAGATCTAGAGATTAATATCGGATTGATTAATTTGTCAGATTTGTAAGTGTTAGTAGGTTAGGTTTTACCTTAGATGACGAATGAGGATCAAGAGTAACTATCCTCGTGGGCTTATTAGATTTAATCTCTCCTTATGGATGTTACCTCGTGCTTAAATTGGTTGTTTGAGCACGGCGTACATTGTAAATTCGAGTGTGAGTCTCTAAGCTTATAGTTCTAAGTGAACTAAGTTGTTGGTAATGGACAGGAGGAACCATTACCTCCCTAGTGTGACTCCATGTTATGGTGATGATTGTCAAGGATGGTTTGTTAACTTATGAGATATTCTTAACTCGCACATTTGGTGTAAGGGTTGGGAGTCTGAAACTTTAGAGTTTGCGAACAATTAAGAGGTTTGTAGATGTGGTTTTCGAAGAACCATCGGGTTTACCTCCTGGTCCTAAGCTAGAATCCATGATGGAGTTAATGGCAAGTTCAGTGTTAGTCTCCATCGCCTTTTGGTATGGCACTAATTGAACTTTTAGAATAAAGACTCATTTGTAAAAGTGAATGATTACTACCCATTTCCTGAGGTTGGTGACTTTGCAATCAGTTGATGGGTTTCGAGCTTTCTGTGTGATCATTTAGAATCCAAATATAGTAAGTTAAAGGTTAAAGAGATTTCGCAAGGAAGGTTGTATTTAAATTGAATGTTTTGCTCTATCGAATCTTTTGATGATTGTGTTCACGTATGGTGAGACAATGTACACATTATTAGAGTAACGCAATGAAAGCGTGGTTTATTTGCTATGATATTGTAGGTTTTTGTAATCATGTTATCAGTTTAGAGGAAAGTGATTGAATCTTCGATAATAGTTGATGACTTTAATCGTTAGTGAAGTTCGTTTATAACAACAATTAGAATCAAAGTGGCTCAAATGTGGCATTGTGTGATCAGGAGGTTGGATTCCATTTGAGTTGGACCAAATTCGAGTAAAGTATAATGCTAAGTCCTATCTTGGTTTAGCCAAGTTGGAGGAAGTTGTTGATAATTCAAGATAGATCGAAGATGGCCTTCGATCATTTGAAGTCACGTGTACTTGAAATTTTTGGACATTGATTTAGTAGTGGACAAGGAACTTTTTCGTAATTGGGAAATCCAGACGCATATGAGTTTTGATTTGAGTATTGGGAATGAATCTTTAAGGGTTCATGAGAAAGGTTTTGAGAAATCTAGTATGATGTGCTTTGGCTAAGGAAGTTTTGTGGAGGAACTTCTGATTCGTGGTGAACGTGTGTGAGACAGAAGGATGATTTGATATACTATAGTTGTATCTCCTTTGATAGGCTCGATGTACTTCAATCGTAACTCGTCGATGAAAGGTGTCAAGATATCTTGTGAAGTTGGGAAGAAAAAATCGATGAAAAAAATGACAATTTTGACACGATCGATTTTAGAGTGGTTCGACCTTCTCAATCAAAGTATACATCCACTGCCTTAGCATCCACACTAAGGATTTCCCAATTCACTACCATGAATTCTTTCTTTTTACAGGACAAAGAGATAACCTTTACAACCTATCTCTTCATGGCCTAAAATAGAACCCTCTCCCTAGTTTTTATAAGAATCAACTAGAACATATCCCTAAAAAATGAGGTCTTGAAAATGTAAACTAATTATCTCTCTAGGGGGTGTTTACACATTTTACCTCACTAGGATTTGACTTAATTACAAGAGATTAAAGAAATAAACACATTACAACTCTATTCTCTTTGTCTTTAAGCTTGGATGTTCATCCTCTTATTCTTCAAGTGTCATTGGCTTGTATTTATAATGTGGAACATTTATAGCCGTTAGGGATGAACACTAGACGTTGGGGTTGAAAACTAGACGTTTGGAATGAAAACTAGCCGTTGGGGATGAAAACTAGCCATTGGGGACTCTAATTCCAGCCATAAATGCATTTATGCAACCTTGGGTATCGGTACCTAACAAAACAAGAAAGAGCCATTGCACATATATGTAGAGCATATCAGTACACGAAACATCCGTAAGAAGTGCTCTTTGGAATCTTAAAAACAAAAGTGTATCGATACAGGGCATTGTCGTATCGATACGGGCAGCTTTGTATCGGTACTGGGAGTATCGTACCGGTATCGAAGGCATGTTTTTGACTTTTAAATCACTTGAAAATATTTATTTGAGTCAAAACACTGCAAAATAATTTTAAACAAAATTTCAAGTATTTTGGAGTTTGAAATATTTTTGCAATTTTGTTTAATTCCAAAAACATTTTTTATTTTGTTATATCAAAATAAATATCTCAACATCCTTCTTTTAGTTAAATTCGAGGATGAAAATTCTTTCTAGGAGGGGAGAGTTGTAATGACCCAAATTTCCTAGTCAACATATGAGTGTTGATCCGGTCATGGACCTCTATGTTAGCTTGGGTAATTAGACCCGTTGGGCCAAGTTTGGGCCTTATTGGACGAGATTTGGACCTTATAGGCTTGGGAAGTGACTATTTTGTAATAAAGGGAGAAACATGTTGATTTTATGAAATGATTTTAAAATTTGGAAGAAAAGTAGGTTGATCTCCGCTTAATTCATCTTGTCATCACGGGGAATAAATAGGGGGCAAAAAGTGCGTTTTGGGATATCACCATTTTTTCATATTTTCTTCTTCTATTTCTTCCCACCATTTCCCCATGAAAACCATATATATCAAGGTCTAAAAAGCAAATCTTTACCTTCAAAAGTTTTATTTTGGGATTTATGATTGAAGGAGAAATTAATCACCATTCCAAGAGCTTCAAGAAAAGTAAATTTTTGTGGGAAAAGGGTAAGTTTCTCATTTATGGGTTTTTGGGGATTCAAGGCTTTAAGGGTTTTCCTTTGAAAATAAAGGTGCAAGTTCGTAGCTAAGCCTTCCCCTAACGTTTATTTCATGCCTTGTTTCATTTCCATGTTTGTGTGGCTAGTGAAGGTATTTGGAAAGCTTCTTTAAGCTTGGAACAAGAAGAAAGCTTGAGGAAAGTGTCCTCTCAACACTTCAAGTCATCTCAACAGGAATAGCGATACAATCACAATCGAGGTACATTAAAAATCGGGTACAATTATAACTCACGAGGACACCAACCCCAATCGTCGGTTAGATGCTTAACCCACTAACGGGAGTTTACGGTACCATATAACCCCTCGACCGTTAGGGTACTTGGATGGAGTATTCGATACACCATATAAAACATCTCGACATCCAATGCGACTTTTTATAGCGCACTGTCAATCTTATGGCCGGCCAACTATATCCGATAACATTTTCACAACACCACTTGCCAATATAATTCACAATTAACCATGTACCTCACTTTTTTATATGCATTAAACCAAATCATTTCCAATGCAACAAACCATGCTTTTCAACAAGTATTTCCACATACTTACAAGGATCACATACCATGTGCATCCTTCAACATTTCATAATCAAAATAGTTTTAAACATACTTTAAAACATGCTTTAACAGTATGAACCATGTAATTCAAAACACGTGCATAAACCATTTCGTAAAAGCACAGCCAATAGAGAAAACCACTTTATACTTACTTCTAAGTTTAAACCAGCATTTCAAACTAAGTTTAAACTCCCATAAACCACATTTAAATCATTTCAAAGCTGAAATCCACGTTCTCACTCATCGATACGCGAAACCTCAATTCGCCGAAGCGAATTCAAGAGTCCGAAGCCTCCAAAGCTTCACCGATAGCTTCCGGACCAGCCTCCCCTGTTTTAACCATATAACAACAGAGGATTAATGCATCTCAATGCATTCAAACACTACAACAACATTCCTTACAAACCTCAACAATTCTTCCACCACAAAAACCAAATCATCATCTAACTCTTTCCAAACACAACCCAGCCGCAAACTATCAATCTAACACTTATGTTAACATCAATCAACACTCAAAACAGGATTACATCATTCTTATATCTCCAGCAACTAAACAACCAACACAACACTTCAAAAACACCAATCTAAAAACCTAAATAATTAGGGATTCATGGAGTTTCGGGATTCCAATGTTAAAAACAGTTGATCAACATTATAAAACATCTAATACATTTTAAAATCAATCCTCATCACTGAAAAATAGATCCAATACAAATCTTCTTCAATTTTATCAAATAAACCCAATTAAATCAAATAATCATCATAAAAATATAAAATCAGATCATAAATCATAAATCAAGGATCAAATACTTGGGAATATCAATAAAGAATCATTCAATAGAGGAGAAAAATGAACCTTGCCTCTATTGTGTGATTTCTCCCTCAATTGATTGATTAAAGCTTGAAAAACATAAGATTTCAATAAGATTTTGTAAATCAATGATGAAGAATCATTTATAAATCAAGAGTTCAAGAAAATAGATCTCTCACCTCTGAAATTTGATGATAAATGAGTGTTTGGTAGAGTAGAAGTGAAGAGAAAAGTTGAGAGAAAAGTTTACGACAAATCTTTATAAAATCAATAACAACCTTTTAATATTAAAACTCCTTTTTATTAATTAATAAAACACATGTTAAAAATCCTTAATTGATGGAAGAAACCACCAGCCAAAGTTTGGTAAAATAGCTCCTTAAGGATTCTAAGAATTTGACCCTTTTACAAACTAGTCACCATTTAAAACAGTTTTAAAAATTTACATTTTGGTCACCAATCAAAATGTCACCATTCCAATTTCAATTTCCTCAAATTGATTTCACCAATTTTATCCATATATTAAATCATGATTTTAACCATTTTTTCATATTCTTAAGTTACTCAAAAATATTTATTCCTGAATCCGACTCGAATCCCTAACCCGGTCCACCAGACCGTCTAACAAACCCTTAAACCGCTAGGCCCAAAATCGGGGCATTACAACTCTCCCCCACTTAAGAAATTTCATCCTCAGAATTTACCTGGAGGAAACAGATTCGAAAACTGTTTCAACATATCCGATTTGATTTCCCACGTGGCCTCCTCAACACCGTGATGCCTCCACAACACCTTAACAAGCTCAATCGTTTTGCCACGTAGAACCGTACTGCTGGTGTCGAGGATCTCCATCGGCTCCTCATCATAAGATAAATCTGGCCTTAGCTCAATATCCTTCACCGGCATAACATGCGATGGATCCAACCGATACTTCTGCAACATCGACACATAAAAACACATCATGAATCCTCTCCAACTCAGGAGGTAACCTCAAACGATATGAAACTGGAACCACACGCTCAATGATCTTATATGGTCCAATAAACCTTGGTCTAATCTTCCCTTTTCGCCCAAAATGCATCACCTTCTTCCAAGGTGACACCTTCAAAAACACCCGATCACCCACAACATATTCTATATGCCTGCGCTTCAAATCCGCGTAGGATTTTTTACGATCCGAAGCGGCTCTCAAGCGCTCACATATCAGCTTCAGTTTTTCATTGGTGTCTTTCAACACATTAGGCATCGAAATGTATTTTCCCCAACCTCAGCCCAACACAACGGTGTACGACACTTCCTACTATACAAAGCCTCGTACGGTGCCATCTGTATACTAGCTTGATAACTGTTATTATAAGAAAACTCCACCAAGGTAACTGTTTTTCCCATGTTCCGTGGAACTCAATGATACAACACCTCAACATATCCTCCAAGACCTGAATCACACGCTCCAACTGACCATCCGTCTGAGGATGATATGAAGTACTAAAATCCAGCCGTGCTCCTAGAGCACGATGCAAACACTCCCAAAACCTTGCTATAAAACGTGAATCTCTATCCGAAACTATGGATTTGGGCACCCTGTGCAAACACACAAACTTAGAAATGTACAGATCAGCCAACCTATCCAAGGTATACGTTGTATGCACTGGCACAAAATACGCACACTTTATAAAACGATCAACAATCACCCAAATGGAATCTTTTTTGGTCGGTGTCAAAGGAAAACCAGACACAAAATCCATGGTGATTCTTTCCCATTTCCATTCTTGTATCCTCAACGGTTGTAACAACCCAGAAGAAAACTGATGCTCAGCCTTTACTCGCTGACATACCAAGCATCGAGCAACAAAATCAGCCACACTTTCTTCAAACCAACCCAATAGAACTCTTCCTTCAAACCTCGATACATCTTAGTACTACCGAGATGCATAGCAAAAGGACTAGCATGCGCTTCGGTCAAAATGGTACGCCTCAACTCTTTATCATCAGGCACCACAATCCGACCTTTATAACATAACACCCCACCATCATTAAAATGAAAATTCGTAGGACTTCCATCCATGTTATCTTTCACATGCGGTACCAAACTCTTATCATGCGGTTGTTTATCTTTAATCAACTGTGACAATGACAGTTTCACTTGCAACTCAGCCAACAACCCGTCGTCATGAGTCACACTCAACCTAGAAAACATAGCCCTCAACTCAACAACAACTTTTCTACTCAAAGCATCAGCCACCACGTAAGCTTTACCTGGATGATACTCGATGGTCAGATCATAATCTTTAAGCAACTCTAACCATCTTCGTTGTCTCAGATTTAACTCCTTCTATGACATAAGATATTTCAAACTCTTATGATCCGTATAAACTACACATTTCTCACCATAAAGGTAATGCCTCCAGATTTTTAAAGCAGAAACAACTGCGGCGAGTTTAAGGTCATGAGTAGGGTAATTACGCTCATGTACCTTCAAATGTCTGGATGCATAGGCAACTACCTTACCCTCCTATATCAGCACGCAACCAAGTCCAACATAGGACGCATCACTATAGACAACGAACTCTTTCCCTGACTCTGGTTGTGTTAAGACCGGAGCTCGTGTCAAAGCTTCCATCAACCTTTCAAAAGCCCAATGCATATCTTCCGCCCACTCAAAACGAACGTTCTTTTGTAGCAACTTGGTCAAAGGAGCAGTTATACTGGAGAACCCATCAACAAACCTACGGTAATAACCGGCCAACCCTAGGAAACTCTAAACCTCTGACACAGATTTAGGCACTTTCCAACACATCATGGCCTTAATTTTGTACGGATCAACACGAATCCCCTCGGCCGACACCACATGCCCAAGGAAAACAACCTCCCTAAGCCAGAACTCACACTTGCTTAACTTGGCATAAAGCTGATTAGCCAACAACATCTGAAGTAAAATCCATAAATGCCTATCATAATCCTCCTCGGTACGAGAGTACACAAGAATATCATCGATAAACACAACCACAAACTGATCCAAAAACTCATGGAACACCTGATTCATCATGTCCATGAAAGTAGCCAGTGCATTGGTCAAACCAAACAGTATCACCAAAAACTCATAATGCTCGTACCTCGTACGAAAAGCTGTCTTGGGCACATCCACATCTTTCACCTTCAATTGATAGTACCCAGACCTCAAATCTATCTTACAGAAACAGAAGCACCCGTAAACTAATCAAACAAATCATCAATCCGTGGCAAAGGATACTTATTCTTTATCGTCAACTTATTCAGTTGCCGATAATATATACACATCCGCAACATACCATTATTCTTTTTCACAAACAACATCGGTGCATCCTACGGTGAAATACTTGGTCTAATAAACCCTCGATCGAGCAACTCTTGCAGTTGCATTTTCAACTCATTCAACTCCTTTGGGGCCATGCGATACGGAGCAATTGACAATGGTGATGTATCCGCATAAATCTCAATGCCAAACTCTACCTCTTGATCCGGTGGCAACCCCATCAATTCTTCTAGAAAAACACCCAAAAACTTGCATACCGTACGAATATCGTGCGCCCTCAACTCCTTTGAACCAGGATTCATAACATAGGCTAAGAAAGCCTAACATCCAGAATCCATCATTCGTCTCGCTTCTAAAGCTGAAACAACATTAGACAAGAACTTAGCATTCTCACCTACCACCACTACCTCGAAATCATCAGACAACTTCAGGGATATATGTTTGGTCTCAAAATCTACCACAGCCCTATGCTTGGTCAACCGATCTATTCCTAGAATAACATCAAAACCATGGAATGGCAACTCTATCAAATCCACGACAAACATATGACCATGAACCATCAGCGGACATCTACGATACAACTTCCTAACCACGTCTGTCTCTCCAAAAGAACTGGTTACTCTAACACCTACATTAAGAATTTCAACGAGTACATCAAGCAACTGTGCATGCTCACTCAAGATATATGAATAGGTAGAACCATAATCAACCAACGAATACAATGGCAAAGACTGTAAAGTGAATGTAACTGCAATCACATCAGAGTCATTGCGACCCTTACAGTGCGCATACACTCCTGCTGATCCACCTCCCTTAGGCTGGATAGCAACCGTATGAGCCATAGTCCTCTGTCCGTCATTCCTGCGCTGAAACTGCCATGGCCACAGCCACGGCCTCTATGCGGAGCAATAACAGGTGCAGCACCCTGCCTACCTCCAGCTAACAATGGACAATTATATCTCAGATGATCGCCAGACCCACAACTCCAACAAGCATTAGCCACAGCAACCGCAGGTACTTGATCCTCTCTGGCCAAACGTGGGCAATCTCGCCTTAGATGATCACGTGATCCGCAAGCCCAATAGGTATTATGTAGAGCTCTAACCTAGGTACCCTATCCATATGCTCTATGCCCAACAACACCTCCACCGTGTCCCTGATCAGGGAGATACCTCCTGTCACGGTGCCCCTTGGCCTGACCACCGCCAAAGCTAGAATCTGCCACTCTCACCAAAGCTAAAGCCTCGAGACCCAAAAGTTAACCCAAGGTTATGCTCGATATCTTTGGCTCGCGTAACCAATACGTCAAAATTTGTCTAATCAACAGCAAGCATGTACGTCTTAACCTCCTACACCAGCCTATAGCGGAAACAATCACATCGCTGTCGCTCATCAGGAACCAACTCAGGTGCATACCGGCTCAACCTCACAAATTATACCTTATACTCGGAAGCAGACATACCACCCTGCACTAGAGCCATAAACTTTCTATTCTTTTCATCTAGATATCGGGCCCCCATGTACCTTTTTCAAAAAGTAACAAAAAAGAACTCCCAGGATATATCCTCAGGTTCCATCCCAACTGTCACGGTAGTCCACCATCTATAGGCATCTACCTGCAATAGGGACACAGTACAACCCAACTTACGGGCATTCGTACAACCCATCTGACCCAGTATCCTCTCTGTACTAGCCAACCAATCCTCAAAAGCCATTGGTGCTAGACCACAGAACTCAACTCTACCCAGACTGCGAAGACGCTCTAACGGCAAACCTGTTTGTCCAACCACTGGTGCCAGCACATGAACACCCACAACAGCTGCCTAAAAAGCACCAGTCATGGCCTTAATCAACGGTGCCATGTCACCCATCCCTGGCCCAGCTGGCACAGGTGGTACTTGCTCCACTTCTACATGTGGATTAGGTGGAGGTGGCGGTAACCCTTTAGGAGGTATGATATCCTCCTCATTTCCCTGCCCAACGGCAGCAGCAAATGTACCAGATCGTAACTCTCTCCTCGGTCCCATCATGCTAAAAATATATCTAAGGCATGATATTTCACCAAAACAAAACAATCAGGCCAGCTTAAAGCAATGATCCAAGACTTTCATTTCAAAACCAAAACATTTCAAACTATAAAAATAAGGCAATGGGTTTCCCAAACTTCCCCCCAACATAGCATAAAGCAATCAACGTTCATAATACAATCACTGTGCATAGAAAACAACATATTACAACCCACAACAACATTACAACAACCATACCAACTCCCAATTATCGCAAACCTAGAACTGATACCACCAAATGTAACCCCCTCGACCCGGCCTAGTCGCAAGACCGAACCGATCGAGCTATATTAGGTTTACCGAGGTAAACCGTGAAAAAGAAACTCGAAACGCGTCCATTTTTTCCTTTTATCTTATCTAGATGCCAATTATTATCCTATGTGTTCATACTGACCGCAGGTGAAAACTCAACTCAATCGGGCATCGAACCGATATCCAATTGTGTACAATTGCAATTTACGGACTCAATTGCAATTCTAGAAAACTACAAGGACGTAACCCATTTTATGTTACCAACCTTTAGTTAGTTCGGTTTCGTGCATACATGTTGAAACTCAGTTCAAAACTATCATCCATACTCAATCAATTGCATCCACAATATTCAGGGACTAAAACGAAAGAAAACAGAACTTCAGAACATCCAAATAACTGATATAACTGCTAGTCATATCGGTACACTAAGGTGATGTATCGATACGCTTGCCTGATTAAAAATCCCCAATTCCAGTAGCTTAAATTCGTATTGATACGCTTACGCGTACCGATATGCCTTGCCCAAAAATACTCTCTCGTATCGAAACAATCCCTCATGTATCGAAACGTTGGCCACAATTGGCCTAAGCTCGTACCGAAACGCTTCTCCGCGTACGGAGACACGCATACAAATATGCCTGGACCTGAAATGTCCTCTTTTGATGGTTTAACATGCTTTCGAAGATACCAAAACACCTTAACATGCTTCTAACATGTATCCAACATATTCAAGGGTCAAACCCCAGCAAGACAACATAGATTCATCAACAATTCATGGCATCTTGCATCAAATATAAAACTAAAGGCGTGCTTCCTAGAAACCAAGCCAAGCAAAGCACAAATCTCAAAACCAATGCAACCAACAATCCAAAATGACCAATTACAAACCGAGAACAGCAAAACAACATTGCTCAAACAGAGAGTTTAACAAATCATCTCCCAACACAACAACGAAAACCCCATTGTCCTTATTACTTATAGTTTAATTTGAAACATACTTTTAGTACCAAGTCTTTAGTGATCCCCCGCTTCCTCGCTGCCTTCAAATCTTTAATTTTCTGCACTGATGGACAAAGAGAACGTAAGCACACTAGGCTTAGTGAGGAGTGCTCAAAAGCAAAACACCATCAATGCGTTTAAAACCATTTCCCAACAACACATTGAAATCTTATTTCAATCTTCTTTTAAACATCACTTAAAACATCATTTGAAGATCATGCCTTGAAAACCATGCACTTAACACTTTCAAAAACCAGCATATTAAACCATATGCAACATGTATCACTAACCATCAACAAATTCCATCGTTAAACCTCAATTTAAGTCTTCCCATGCATAACAAGCCATATGCAAAGCTTAAAGAGTAAACATGTATAAATCACATTATACAACATAAACCATTACATGACACATCCACAATTATATTGGCTTAAAGGTTATTATAACCAAGTCCCTTTACCAAAATAGTTCATTGGATACACTGATTCAACAAGTGTCCTCTCAACACTTCAAGACATCTCAACCAGAATAGCGATACAATCACAATCGCGGTACATTAACAACCGGGTACAATTACAACTCAAGGGGACACTAACCCCAATCGTCGATTAGATGCTTAACCCGCTAACGGGAGTTTACGGTACCATATAACCCCTCGACCGTTAGGGTACTTGGATGAAGTATTCGGTACACCGTATAAACTCGACATCCAAGGCAACTTTTTATAGTGCACTGTCAATCATATGGTCGGCCAACTATATCTGATAACATTTTCAACAACATCAATTGCCAATATAATTCACAATTAACCATGTACCTCACTGTTTTTTATATGCATTAAACCAAATCATTTCCAAAGCAACAAACCATGCTTTTCAACAAGTATTTCCACATACTTATAAGGATCACTTACCATGTGCATCCATCAACAATTCATAATCAAAATAGTATAAAACATGCTTTAACAGTAGGTACCATGTAATTCAAAACAAGTACATAAACCATTTCGTAAAAGCACGACCGAGAGAGAAAACCACTTTATACTTACTTCCAAATTCAAAACAGCGTTTCAAGCTAATTTTAAACTCCTATAAACCACCTTTAAATCATTCTAAAGCTAAAATCCACGTTCTCACTCACCAATACGCGAAACCTCAATTCGCCAACGCGAATTCAAGAGTCTGAAGCCTCCAAAGCTTCACTGATTGCTTCTGGACTAGCCTCCCCTATTTTAACCACATAACAATAGAGGATTAATACATCTCAATGCATTCAAACACTGCAACAACATTCCTTACAAACCTCAACAATTCTTCCATAATTACTCCACCACAACAACCGAAATCATCATCTAACTCTTTCCAAACACAACCCAGGCCCAAACTATCAATCTAAAACTTCCGTTAACATCAATCAACACTCAAAATAGGATTACATCATTCTTATATCTCCAACAACTAAACAGCCAACACAACACTTCAAAAACACAAATCTAACAACCAAAATAATTAGGGATTCATGGAGTTTCGGGATTCCAATGTTAGAAAGAACTTATCAACATTATAAAACATCCAATACATGTTTAAAATCAGTCTTCAACAATGAAAAATAGATCCAATACAAATATTCTTCAATTTCATCAAATAAACCCAATTAAATCAAATAATCATAATAAAAACATAAAATCAGATTATAAATCATAAATCAAGGATCAAATACTTGGGAATACCAATAAAGAACCATTCAATAGAGGAGAAAAACGAACCTTACCTCTATTTTTTGATTTCTCCCTCAATTGATTGATTAAAGCTTGAAAAACACAAGATTTCGATGAGATTTTGTAAATCAAAGATGAAGAATCATTTATAAATCAAGATTTCAAGAAAATAGATCTCTCACCACTGAAATTTGATGAAAACATGAGTGTGTGGCAGAGTAGATGTGAAGAGAAAAGTTGAGAGAAAAGTTTACGTCAAATATTTATAAAATCAATAACTTCCTTTTAATATAAAAACTCCTTTTTATTAATTAATGAAACACATTTTAAAAATCCTTAATTGAGGGAAAAAACCACCAACCAAAGTTTGGTAAAATAGCTCCTTAAGGATTCTAAGAATTTGACCCTTTTACAAACTAGTCACCATTTAAAAATAGTTTTAAAAATTTACATTTTGGTCACCAACCAAAATGTCACCCTTCCAATTTCAATTTCCTCAAATTGATTCCACCAATATTATCCATATATTAAATCATGATTTTTAACCATTTTCCCATATTTTTAACTTACTCAAAAATATTTATTCCCGAATCTGACTCGAATCCCTAACTAGTCCACCAAACCGTCTAACCAACCCTTAAACTGCTAGGCCCAAAATCATGGCATTACACGACCGCTGGTATTGTTTGCTTATTGCACCTTAATATTTTAACAGACTTAAAAGGCAACGATCCATTGCCAGAGACTATGGCGAGCTACTTCAACGATAGATATTCAAGTAGATGAACTTACTTCGGGAGTGAGTCTACCCCTTAGGAGTATATATTGGGACTTAATCAAATTAATTTATGAAAAACTTCATTATAGAGATATAACGGTTTTTACATGGTTAATTTTGGGCATTGCCATCGATAGAGGCAATGCCAACTTTGAATCTGCTCGGCAATAATATCAAGGCAGAAAATTATTAAAGGCTGGCATGAAAAGCGTGAAAACATGCATCCCTTGCCAACGCTCATCAGTCATTTAAACTCTCCTTGTGCCAATGTTGTTTTCCATTTATTTCTTTTCTTTTAAACTGTTTTCAAAACCCATTTCAAATCAACAACACTTTCCCTTTGACAAGTAAGCAAGAAAGGTGATAAGTGTGTAAAAATATTGTTTTTCTTGCCCTTTTTACTCATATTATTGTTAGACTTAGGTTCATTTTAGTTGCATTGATAGGCTTTCATGCATAGTTTCCTAGTTTCCTTGGTTAATGAGCTTCGTATTACATTTTGTTGGTTTTTGTGGAGAAATCACTGTCGGTTCGCTCTATTTTGTGCAGGACGGGATTGTCGTAGCAAGTAAAAAGAATACTGAAAGAGTTGCCGAAGCCGATTGCCGCGGTATATTAGGATAAATCTGGATAAATACAACTTTATCCGCTGGATTATCCAGAAAGCAAAAGATAAAGCTCATATTCAAATAGGAATTTACAGCAAATAAAGACAGAAGATAAAGAGAGATGAAAGGGGATAATTATTCTATTTTACAATTAAATAGAATTTATCTTTCTTTTCCCAAGAATTATCTCTTATTATTATCTTTATCACATAGGATAATTCTCCATATTTAAATTTAAATACACAGTTGGATAGAGATAATTTCCCCATGGATTTCAAACGCATTCAAACTCATCTTCTTCATCTATTTTAAAGAGATCGCAACAACACCAAAAAGGGAGAGTCAATTTTGGGGGGAATTAAATCGCAAGATATATCACGCACACATCATTTCTTCTTCATCTTTTTATGCGATCCATGTCTGGGTTTATTTCCTTTGTATTTTCTCTTTACCCAGCCATGAACTAATTTAAATTGGTTGGGGCTATTTGGATTTTGTGGTGTGATAAAATATTGGATGGATTAGGTTCTTGATTTTAATAAATTCAAAGTTTGTTCATTCTTGATTTCTTATTTTTCATCTTGAGAGAATTGGGAGAGGATCTCGAATGTTATCCATTTATCTAGACTCGGAAGAGTTAGATTCATGAAATGAATGAACATGGTTCTCATTCAAACAATCGTTGGTGGGAACTAATTCGCCTTAGGGATAAGGATCGAATTTCGACAACTAAGAGGACTGTAAGATCAGTTGTTGTTCACCCAAGGTTAACGTAGGAATGTATCACCAAGGCATGGACAATTAACCAGTTCTTCGGTTAGGGATAACAAGAAGACATTGAAGAACACTTCGCCGAGCTTTGAAGGAGGAAACCCACTTGCCACGACATTCAAACCAGTCCCAGTTGCCGCGGCATAAGTTATGGCCTTGTTGCCACAGTAATTCAACCGGTCATAGTTGCCACAACAATTAAGTTTCCACAACAATCGATTGCCACAACAATCCATTCAGCCATTGCACCACTACTCACGATAACCCAGCCTACCCTCTTTAATCGATTTCTTCTTTCTATTTTCTTAGTTTATTTTACTTAATATTCATCACCATCAATCTATTTCTTCTACAATGCAGTAACTTGAGCAAAGTAGCCCAAACCAATCCCTGTGGAGATGATACTTGATACATATCACTTTATTACTTGCAACGTTTATACTTGCACCGTTTGCGTTGTACTCAAAACACGCAACAAGTTTTTGGTGTCGTTGCCGGGGATTGGCAATTGGTGTTAGTTGTTTTTGTTATTGCAATTTTCTTATTATTCTTACTAACATTTCTTTTTGTTTGTTTTGTTTTGAAAAAAATTAAAATTAGGTGTACTATCAAATGAAGGAACATCAACATGGGAGGAAATAAGCGTTGATCTATTCGAGAGTTGATGTGGGAAGATAGAAATCAACATATTGGATAGTATCTTACATCCACCAATGACTACCAATACCAACCCACTAGAAGTTTCCAAGAAGGTTCTTGATTTTAATAAATTCGAAGTTTGTTCATTCTTTATTTCTTATTTTTCATCTTGAGAATTGGGAGAGGATTTCAAGTGTTATCCATTTATCTAGAGTAGGTAGAGTTAGATTCAAGAAACGAGTGAACATGATTCTCATTCAAACAATCATTGGTGAGAATTAATCCCCCTTAGGAATAAGGATTGGATTTCAATGGATAAGAGGAGTGTAAGATCAGTTGTTGTTCACCCAAGGTTAACGTAGGGGATGTATCACCAAGGCATGCACAATTAACCAGTTCTTCTGTTAGGGATAATGAGAAGACATTGAAGAACACTTCGCCGAGCTTTGTAGGAAGAAACCCAGTTGTCATGGCATTAAAACCAGTCCCAGTTGGACCATAGTTGGAAATTGTTAGTGTTTTGCATTGCTTGAGGACAAGCAATAGTTCAAGTTTGGGTGTGTGATAAGTGTGTAAAAGTTATAAATTTTACACCCTTTTACACATATTATTGTTAGACTTGGGCCCATTTTAGTTGCATTTATAGTCATTAATGTATAGTTTCGTAGTTCCTCTGTTCATTAGGCTTGGCTTTGCGTTTTATTAGTTTTTGTGGAGAAATCGCTGCTGGTTTGCTTTATTGTGCAGGACATGATTGTGGTGGCAAGTAGGGATTGTCGTGGGATTTAAGGAGAATACTGAAAGAACTGTCGTGGCAATTAAGGAGAATAATGAAGGAGTTGCCGAAGCTGATTGACACGGCCTATCTGGATAAAACTAGATAATTCTGCCCATTTTTAGGATAAATACGTAAAGTAAGGGATAATTCCCCAGATTTGGATTTACACGCAGAATTGGATCGGGATAAATGCTCAAATTTTAAACAGTTTCTTGGAGATAAAGTTAAAAGAGAATAATTATCTCTTATTCAAATTAATTCAAGCTTATTCCTATCCTCATCAACAACAAATCTGATCGGAAACTCTCCTGTAAATAGAGATCAAATTGCAGCTTTGAGGGGAGAGTCGATTTTGGGGGAATTAGATCGCAAGATCTATCAAGCACATATCCTTTCTTCTTCATCTTTTTATGCGATCCATGTCTGGGTTAAATTTCTTTGTATTTTGTTTTTACCTAGCCATGAACTAGTTTAAATTGGCTGGGGTTATTTGGTTTTTGTGGTGTGATAAATGATTGGATGGTTTAGGTTTTTTATTTTTAATAAATTCAAAGTTTGTTCATTCTTGATTTCTTATTTTTCATCTTGAGAATTGGGAGAGGATTTCAAGTGTTATCCATTTATCTAGACTAGGTAGAGTTAGATTCAAGAAACGAATGAACATGATTCTCATTCAAACAATCATTGGTGAGAATTAATCCCCCTTAGGAATGAGGATTGGATTTCAATGGATAAGAGGAGTATAAGATCAGTTGTTGTTCACCCAAGGTTAACGTAGGGGATGTATCACCAAGGCATGCACAATTAACCAGTTCTTCTGTTAGGGATAATGAGAAGACATTGAAGAACACTTCGCCGAGCTTTGTAGGAAGAAACCCAGTTGTCATGGCATTAAAACCAGTCCCAGTTGGACCATAGTTGGAAATTGTTAGTGTTTTGCATTGCTTGAGGGCAAGCAATAGTTCAAGTTTGGGTGTGTGATAAGTGTGTAAAAGTTCTAAATTTTACACCCTTTTACACATATTATTGTTAGACTTGGGCCCATTTTAGTTGCATTTATAGTCATTCATGTATAGTTTCATAGTTCCTCTGTTCATTAGGCTTGGCTTTGCGTTTTATTAGTTTTTGTGGAGAAATCGCTGCTGGTTTGCTTTATTGTGCAGGACATAATTATGGTGGCAAGTAGGGATTGTCATGGGATTTAAGGAGAATACTGAAAGAATTGTCGTGGCAATTAAGGAGAATAATGAAGGAGTTGCCGAAGCTGATTGACACGGCCTATCTGGATAAAACTAGATAATTCTGCCCATTTTTAGGATAAATACGTAAAGCAAGGGATAATTCCCCAGATTTGGATTTACACGCAGAATTGGATCGGGATAAATGCTCAAATTTTAAACAGTTTCTTGGAGATAAAGTTAAAAGAGAATAATTATCTCTTATTCAAATTAATTCAAGCTTATTCCTATCCTCATCAACAACAAATCTGATCGGAAACTCTCCTGTAAATAGAGATCAAATTGCAGCTTTGAGGGGAGAGTCGATTTTGGGGGAATTAGATCGCAAGATCTATCAAGCACACATCCTTTCTTCTTCATCTTTTTATGCGATCCATGTCTGGGTTGAATTTCTTTGTATTTTGTTTTTACCTAGCCATGAACTAGTTTAAATTGGCTGGGGTTATTTGGTTTTTGTGGTGTGATAAATGATTGGATGGTTTAGGTTTTTTATTTTTAATAAATTCAAAGTTTGTTCATTCTTGATTTCTTATTTTTCATCTTGAGAGAATTGGGAGAGGGTCTCGAGTTTTATCTATTTATCTAGACTCGGAAGAGTTAGATTCATGAAACGAATGAACATGGTTCTCATTCAAACAATCGTTGGTGGGAACTAATCCGTCTTAGGGATAAGGGTCAGATTTCAATGGCTAAGAGGAGTGTAAGATCGGTTGTTTTTCACCCAAGGTTAACACAGGAATGTATCACCAAGGCATGCACAATTAACCAGTTCTTCGGTTAGGGATAACAAGAAGACATTGAAGAACACTTCACTGAGCTTTGAAGGAGGAAACCCAGTTGCCACGGCATTCAAACCAGACCCAGTTGCCGCGGCATAAGTTGTGACCTTGTTGCCATGGCAATTCAACCAATCTTAGTTGCCACAACAATTGAGTTGTCAGCAATTGATTATCGCGACAATCCATTCAGCCATTGCACCACTACTCACAATAACCCGGCCTACCCTCTTTAATCGATTTCTTCTTTCTATTTACTTACTTTATTTTACTTAATATTCATCACCGTCAATCTATTTCTTCTACAATGCTGTAACTTGAGCAAAGTGGCCCAAATCAATCCCTGTGGAAACGATACTTGATACATATCACTTTATTACCTGCGACGTGTATAGTTGCATTGTTTGTATTGCACTCAAAACACGCAACACAAGGCAAACAAACTCTTGGCCAATCCTTGTGGGATCGATAACCAGCTTATTGCTATATTACTAGCAGATCGTGTATACTTGCACGAAAAGGACTTAATCTTGGCACTGTTTTCATACATTTCCAATACATTTTTCCACCATTTTCCCAAGCACTCACACAGTCTGTAACACCCCATTCCCGTATCCGTACACTGAACACGAGTCAAAGATGTTACAAGCTTTTAAAAATTTCTTTTAAACTAAAAACCAGGGTAATTTAAAATTTTTAACATAATTTCCCATGTGGTAACCCATCTTGAGATTTCTCTAATCCAAGCACGCTTAACTCTATCTAATTTAGAAATAAAATAATAATTTAATACACGATAGTAAAACTTTTTACGTAAATATTATAATTTCCTCAAAACATATAATAATAAGCAGTAAATAGGTTTAACATCTATGAAAAGTTTATAAAACTATTACATATCCGGTTGAAGTATTTTTTAACCAAAAAGACAGGTTTAGTACAATGCCACTACTAAATACACAAAAACATGGATGTCATAAGTACTGAAATTAACCTGTCGATTCTGTACTCGCAAGAGAGAAAGCGATGCAAAAGCCGTCCGCTCCTAATTCTGTTTACCTACGTGTATAATGAAAATACACGCTGAGAACAACTCAGTGAGGCATAAGATGAGAACATACATAAAATACTTTGTAATGCATGATATTTTCAATAGCATGATAATTCTTAAATCATAAAATCTATAATGCAGGAATATATGTAAAATAAATCATATAATTGTATTGTATAATCATATAGCCCAAGGTAAATATCAAGTGACTAATAAAAGAGTCGCGTACTTTAAAAATACTATCCTTTTCTGTAACTGTGGGCACATTTAAGTGTTAGATAACTGTAGGACACACTGAAGTGTCAGACACAGTGAAGTGTCAGATAACTGTAGGACACACTGAAGTGTCAGACACAATGAAGTGTCAGTTAACTGCAACACTCTAATGGTATACCACGGGCAAACTTAAAATAATTCCTGCAAAATGGCAAGCAACCCAATATCCATTTATATCATGTAAAACATATTCATACTGGAGCAATTCATACTCCAATACGTTCAATATAACCCATGGTTTACATGCCATTTAAAAACTATATAAATATCCTGTCATATGTATCATGCTATAAACTATTTGTAAGCATAAAGATATGCCAAAATCTTTAAATCAGTAAAATAATGTATCATGCCAAACATGTTATGCTATATAAAAATCTTTACCTTTTAGGTTAACTTATCACAAGTCTCCCTAAAATGTGTATGTTAATAAACATACTTTTAAATACATGTATGCACTCACCTTAGCCTTGATAATTAACTTTGCTACTTGATTTCACTTCCAATCCTTTTCTTTTCCTTTTCTGCTGGAACGACCTTGGTTTATATCGGAATCTACATTAAAATAAAATATACTATTCCAAGCATATGTTAACACATATTCATCCCATATATAATAATGGAAAGTAAATAAAATAACTATTCATTATGCACAACAATTGATCCGATAAAACTTTCTATATTCGAATCACATATTCTCACGTTTCTCTTCAAATCTTCGACTTTTACCAAAATACTTATTTTAGTCCCTAAGGACTCTTTTAAGCTTCCAACCATAAATTTCAAGTCTAGTCATTACATTTTTCATCCTTTTCACTTTAGCCAGAAAACTTTAAAAATTTATGTTTTAGTCACTAACCTAAAACCACCAAACTTTAACTCTTTACGTTTTAGTCACTAAGCAAATATTGGGGTATTACATGGGTCACCCTTTATATTTAAAAAATATATATCAATTTGTGTATTAAATTAATTAATGATTTCAAAAGAAGTACTCTAGTGTTAACAAGGGTATACAATTGAATATTGTAATTTATAACACGAATTATATATATTTTTTGTAACACACATTTATTTTATTTTAAGATTTACATAAAACGGTACTTAAATTATACAATCTAGTAATGTTTGTCTAATTTGTAATGTTCTATCATATAACTAAATTATATAAATTATTACAAATTTTATAATGGTTTGTGTACATGATTCAAAAGCTCTATGCTATTAAAAAAAAGCTCTATGTAATCCGTATTTTATCAGAATTTTTAGCCACAAATATATATTATGAAGTTATACAAATCATTACAATACTTCAATATTTTATGTCCAGAATAATTACATAAAACACTACTTGGTTACACAAATTAGGTAAATTAAACAAATTTTATAATAAATTTGTGTAAAAACAAAAATTCTACTATTGTGTTCTGTTTATGGTCCTTGTAAAATATAAAGTAATAAAGTATTATAAAGAAACAATTAAATACGACACAAAGCATGGTATAAAAGATAATATGAACATTGTATATACACATACGAGTATATAAAATTTTATATAACATTAATTATTAGATCATCAACATTTATTTAAATATATAATACTTAACACAATTATGATGTGAAAAATACTGAAAAACTTGTTAAAAAATAAAATTACAGAAATACAATATAAAATATAGGAAAAAACTTTGATACACAAGCCATGTAAACTTTAGTTTACACGCGCCTTTTAGTTTTAGGGGTTAGGGTCTTAGTTTAGGGGTTTAGTTGGTAAGGTTTAGAACTTAATGTTAGTGTTTAGAATTTAGGGTATAGGGTTTAAGGTTTAGATTTTTAGGGTTGGGGTTAGGAATTTAGGATTTGGGTTTTATAATGTAAATATGCAGGCTTGTGTAAAGTTAGTTTTACAAAGCCTATTTATCAAAATTTTACCCAATATATTAATGGAAAATACTTTGATACACAAGCCTTTCCATTTTAGGGTTTAGATATTTAGGTTGTAGTTTAAGGTTTAGGGGTTTAGGTTGTAGAGTGTAGAATTTAACATTTATAGTTAGATTTTAGACTTTAGAGTTTAGGGTGTTAGGGATAGGGATTTAGGTTTTAAATTTTATAGCTTGAATATGAAGGGTTATATAACATTTTTTTTGCACAGCTTGTGTATCAAAATATAATCATATATTAATGAGTTATATTTTGATACACAAGTCGTGCAAAAAAAATATACAACCCTTCACATTTAATCTATAAAATCTAGAACCTAAATTCCTAGCCCTAACACCCTAAAACCCTAAACCCTAAATTCTAACCATAAACCTTAAATTCTACACCCTACACACTAAACCCTTTTACTCTAACCTTAACCTAAAACTCCAAGCCCTAAAATTAAAAGGCTTGTATATCAAAATATAACTGTAATGTCCCAATTTTTAATTAGTGACAAAAATGTAAATTTTAAAAGTTTAGGGGTTAAAGTGTAAATTTTGGAAAAGTTTAGGGACCAAAGTGTAATTTTCAAAAGTTACGAATTTTGACTCGTAAATGAATAGTTTACCCCAAGTGTGTCATTTTCGTGTTACTTGGATTTTTCGTACGAAGCTTATACTAATGGCTATAAAGCGATAAAATTCAGAAATTTGGAAATCGTAGTTGGATCGAATGAAAAATTGTTAATCGTGCTCAGACCAGAGTAGCACAAGGATGGGTGACCTACTAAGAAGGATCCATGTTAGTATTTTTGAATGATAAAAAGGATTCAGCATGAGTCAATAATATTTGTAATGATTATTATTATAAAATTTCCAAGAGGGATTGAATCCGATAAAATTCTTGGTAATTATCGGTACATCGGATCGAATTGGAATTTTAAAGACAGTTCCAAAAGTTATGGAAAATTCATAAAATACTATTTTATGAGTATTTTATTGTATTTGGTTGGATTCCAACTAGACTTAGTTGAATTTTTACAAGAATTGCAAACTAGTAAATAAAGAATAGTTGGAGGGCAAATTAGTCATTTGGAAGGGGTGGAAATTTTGAAATATTTGAAGTTACAAGGGCCATTTTTGGAAGAAAAAAATTGAAGATTTAAATCTTGCCCCTTGATTGATGATAAAATCAATTTCAACCGTTGGATAAAAGGGCAATTTTGTAATTTCCCTATTTGAATGAATTTAAAATTTATTTACATAATACAAGTGGCATAATTGGAGCAATTTAAAAATTAAAGGCCAAAATATGAAGCCTTCTTCATCTTTCAAAATTTCAAAAATTTCAGGGAAAAAGGGAGAAAATTTTCAAAGCTCGATTCAAGCCCCGAAACTCAATTTTTAGGTAATCTTTCAAACTGCAAAGTTCTTCTACTCTTCAAGCTCTATCTTTTGATGTAATTAATTCATGGAATTCATGCTTGATTGATGAAAATTTTACATGAGAAGGAAATTATGGTTTATGAACAAAATTGGGGCTTTTAAAATTTTATGATTCCATGGTTGAATTCAAGTTGGAATCAAGCTTATATGATGTTAAAATCATGTTATTGAGTTAGGATTTAAACCCTACATATTTTGGTTTGTATGGGGAAGATTAGGGTTTATGGATTTAAGTCTAACTTAGGGTTTGTGATGTTGGATTATTAATCTAGTAAGCTTGATTTGTTGTTTGGAAGCAAAACCCTAAGTTAAGGGACCGAATCTGAATTTTTTGAAATTGGAGTGTATTTATGTAATTAATGATGTTGGAGATGTGAAATTGATGTTAGAATGCTAAACCGATGTTGAATCGAATTAGTGACTATTTTGACAATTTGTCAAAATCAAGTGACCAAATAGGAAATGAATTCTTGGATGGGGATTAAATCTGATTTTTTAGTTAAAATAATAGAATTAAGGTAGTAATGTTGATTTGAGGACCAAATTGCAAAGTTAAGAAGTTTGAATCCTTACCTTTGCATTTTAGTGACTATTTTGGCAAAGAAAGAAAATTTAAGGGAATTATTTTGAATAATTATTTGATGAAGAAGATGATGAATTGGTGGTTTGAAGCAAGTGATGGGACTAAATTGACAAGTAGAAAAATAAGAAGAAGTTAGTATAAATTAGAAGTTAATTATGGAAAGCTATGTAGAAGATTGAATTTTGGCAGTGACTTCGAAAATTCACCATAAATTCTACAAAATGTAAAGATGATGAATTTTATATCGATGTAAAGATTTGTTTGTCTAGTTTCGTTTCCAACAAACGAAAACTGATTTTGAGTTCCGAGTTAAAAGATATGAATTTTTAATCGAATGAAGGTCAGAAAATTTACAGAGCAGTTTCTGTCAGGACAGCTCTGTGACGGGAGTTTGAAGAATTTTCATAATTTTTGTAGATTTTATTAATTTATGTGGCTTATACCGTTAGAATCATTATCGAATCTAGTTCTTACAGTATGAATGATATTAAGATCCAATGTGTATTCTGATCTTTAGAAGTAAAACTCTGAGAGTATGACAAGTTGCCAGAAAATAGAATTTGATACATTTTGTATCTAAATGTTTGATAACAAGCTCAGAAGAATTATTGGAAGTTCAAAATGGTCATTAAGGACCAAAATGAATTTTTGGACAGTATAAGGAAGGAAAATTATGGAAATTTTTTTATGTTAAATGATTAGATAGCTTGATTGAAATATTGTTAGAAGTGAATCTGACAAATGTTTGTTTATATTCATGTTGTTAATGAAGTCAAATCCGAATCATAAGAAGATTCGAGGTACTATGAAGCAAAGGATTGAGTAGAATTTAGTGAGGCATGCTAATAAATGGCCCAAGTGAGTGCATTTCTATATGTGTATTATATTAAAAAGGGGAAGACTTGTGAAAAGTCAACCCAAATTTAGAAATAACATTGCATTATTTTTAAAATAAATGATCTGATGCATGACTCGGTATAGCAAGCTTGACGGAGTACAAGGTACGATCTATTGTTTGCATAAATGATGATGAATTATGTTTATTGATGAAATAAGATAACAAGTTGCATGCTTACATGAATAATGATAATTGATTGACAATAAGATGAAATGCCCAAGTATTTATGTATGAGAGTTCAGGGTATAATTGGATATCCATAAAGTCTTAGTAGCTGCATTCCAGCACTATGGTGCGTTCCAGACACTTTGGTGTTGACATCAGACGCTACAGCGCTGCAGTCACTTCGGTGATGTTTAGACACTTCGGTGTCAACTAGCACAAAAGGTACGATAATGAGGAGCAAAGGGCGTCCTCGAGTACGTACTCACCATCAGACGCTACGACGTTGCAGACACTACGGTGTCGTTATGATGACTCGTATACCATAGGATTCACATGAAATTGTACTTTGGGCTATAAATCATAAAATGCTTTGAACATGAAATGTTGATTATAATGTTGATTTTACCCAAGTACTATTGTGAAGTCTTTAGTATAGTTGGATATCCATAGAGTCCTAGCAGCTGCGTCCTAGTACTATGGTGTGTTTCAGTCACTACGGTGATGTTTAGACACTTCGGTGTCTGCCTAGACGCTACGACATTGTTCAGACACTTCGTTGTTGTAATATCCTAATTTTTGCTTAGTGACTAAAATGTAATTTTTGAAAGTTTAAGGGTTAAAGTGTAAACTTTGGAAGAGTTTAGGGACCAAAGTGTAATTTTTAAAAAGTTATGTAATTTAACTCCGTAAATGGATAGTTCACCCCCAAGAGTGGCATTTCTGTGTTACCGGATTTTTCATACGAGGCTTATATAATTCAAATTTGGATCGAATAAATTTGTTAAATGTGCTTAGGCCAGGGAAATATTAGGATGGGTGACCTCAGGAAGGTCCTATAAAAGTGTTTCTGATCGATATTTTGGACTCAGTAAGAGTAGAGAAAATTCGTATGGATTATCGATAAAAGAATTTTAAGAGAAAATTTATTCTATGAAGATTTTCGATAATTATCGGAATAATAGTCTAAGTTATGAAAATTCAGTCTAAGACCTCGGAAAAGGAAGTTTTTTTGGGATAATAGAGTTTATTTTCCGAATATGGAAATATAGAATTTTCGGAATAAATCTAATAGCTCGGAAAAGGTAAAATCGCAGCAGAAGTATTTTATGGATATCGGTATAACAGATCGAATTGAAATTTTAAAGACAGTTCCAAAGATTATGGAAATTTCATAAAATATTATTTTATGAATATTTTGTTAATTTTGGTGAGATTCTAACTAGATTTAGTTAGAATATGATAGAGTGATTATAAACCTCAAAGAAAGAAAATTTGGAAATCATATTGAATGAAATTCGAGTATTTGGGTCGAATAAATATCATAAATTGAAATTTATGATATTTTGGGAAGGAGGCTGGTTAGAATGGAACCAATTTGGTTCATTTATTATGGAATGGCAATTTTAGGTCATATAAGTACATAAAGTCTAGTTGGAGGACAAATTGGTCATTTCCCATGGATGGCATTTTTGAAATATTTTGGAACTCTGAGGGAAATTTTGAAAGGTCAAATACACATGGATTTAATCATAGCCATTGATTTTTGATGAGATTGAATCTTGGCCATTGGACTAAAAGGGCAAATTAGTGAATTCACTAGTTAAATGAATTTAAAATTCATTTAACTTTACATTTGGATTAAAACAATTAAAAGATGAGAAAAATCTTTCTCATCCATTTCCTATGATGTTCGAAATGCCCAAGAATGAAAGGGGAATAGGGTTTTCAATTTTCAAGCTCAAAATTGGAGAATCAAGACAAGTTTCAAGCAAAATTAATTTAGGTAAATTGTTCTACACTTGATTCTCTTCATTTTGATAGTAATATTGCATAATAAAAGTTAATTTTAGTTCATGTTATTGACGAAGATTGATTATGGAAATTGAAATTTATGATGGAATTAGACTTGTAGATAGTTAAATTGATGATTCAAACATGGAATTAAGGTTGAAATTGGATAAATTCCATGTTAGAAATTATAAACTGTAACCCTAAAATTTGGGGGTTTTGGTTAGGAAGCTAAATTAAGGATGGAATTGAATGAATTATGAAGTTATGGGTCCTATTTTGATTATATGTTGAATAATTTCTCAAGTTGTACATTTAGGGACCATTTCAAAAATTTGAGAAAGTTAAGGGAAATTATTGAAATTTTATTTTCAGCATTGGAATTATTGATTTATGATGGAATTAGCTTGAATTAATGATTAGGGACCAAAATGAAACATTTTGGAAGTTGAAGGATCAATTCGGCAATTTAAGAAAATTTAGGGATTGGTCTTAAATTTATGGAAAATTGATAGAATTGAAGATTCAAGGATGTTGTGAAATTTAAGGGATTGATATGTCAAGAAAGGAAAATTTTAAGGACCTATTTGAAAAGAAAGTATAGTGAAGGACTAAAGTGAATAAAGTTTAAAAGTTGAAGGAAAATTTCTAAGGATGTTAGAAATAAATGAATTGTTTATTTGTACATGAATTTAGGTATAAAAGTGAAGTGTTGACTAAAATGTCACTTTTATAAAGTTTAAGGACTAAAAAGGAAATAGTCCAAATTAAGTAATTAATTATAGAAATTGTTCAAAAATGGGTTTGAACAATTGTTTAATGTTTAAAATGGTCACTAAAGAATTAGGGGCCATTTCGGCAATGATGTGAAATATTGGGGAAATTTTTAGAAAAATTTTATATTCAAATAGTTATATTTAAGAATCAAGTTAGCAATATTAGATTTAAGTCGAATACGAGAATGATAATGTATATGTTCGATTGGTCTTATACAGTTCTAAAAAGAGATCGAAAGAGAACCAGTGATAAAAAGAAAGATGAGAACTTCGAGTAAGCTTAGTGAGGCATACTATTCATGGCCCAGGTGAGTGCACTTACATGCTTTTAAAATGCAATTAGGAAGACTTGTGAATAGTCGACCTTAAATTAAAATGATATTACATTATCTATATATATGTTAATTTATGTTTGCCATGACCAATTACGTTGAAGTATGAGATATGAAATATTTATTTATATGATGATCTATGTTTACCATGAACATTTATAATGAAGCATGAAACATGAAATGTTTATTTATATGATTGATTGATGATAAAAGAAATGCCCAAGTATTGAGTATGAGAGTTCATGGTATAGTTGGCATGCCGTTGAGTCTTTAGCAGCTGCACCCTTATGTTCATGTTATTAAACATAAATTGTGACAAAATGATTGTGTCACACGCACCCTGGGGATCTACGCCCATTGTGCCCAAGTGCACTATCGAGGTGCTTTATGTTTATGGGGAGCAAAGAGCGTCGTTGAGTACGTACTCATCTTTACTTTTACGTTTGACACTACGGTGTCATTTCAAGATGACTCGCGTACCCTCGATCTCATATAACGTACTTTGAGCAATGATAAAAGAATCATGTCACGTAAATGAAACATGTCATGTAAACAAATCATGTTACGTATATGAAACATGTCATGAATATGAACCATGATATGTATATGAATTATGTCAAGTATATGAATCATGCCAAGTACATGAATTATGCCAAGTATACGAAGTATGTCACATGTATAATAAATATGCTATGCATATGAATCATGCCATGTATACAAATTATGTTACGTATATGAATTATGTCATGCATATGAATTATGCCATGTATACGTATCATGTTATGTTTATGAATGAAAACACGTACATGAATCATGCTACGTATGAAAATCATGTCATGCAATAAAATATGCCCCGTATGAGAATCATGTTATATAGATAGATCATGTCATGAATATGAATCATGTTATGTATACGAACCCAGTAATGAATGTGAATCATGTTATGTATATGAACCATGTCATGAATGTGAATCATGTTATGTATGTGAATTATGTTATGTATATGAAAAATATTATATATATGATATATGCTATGCAAATAATTTACTTGATGATGATAGAGTATTGGAACCATGATTAAGTTATAAATTTGTAACATGCACATTAATGTCTAGTGACTATGGAAACCTTGATAGCATTATTCTATCTTAGGTAAAGAACTTGATATGATATCATATGATAAGTATTACTTTATCTTATGCTTGTTAATTAGGACTATTGCCTCACTAAGTTCATACTTAGCGTGTGTTATTTCACACGTAGGTTCTCCCACGTAGAATGGCAAGAAGGAGCTATTAAATTGGAAAATCAAGTTACATTAGAAATCACGGTATATACATCTTAAATTATGGTTGATATCTAGTGGGCATGTACATGTATGTATGTGAGTTTTAAAGAGACAAATTGTTTTGTAAACTTAAGTTATAATGTGTTTACGTACTATTACGAATGTATGGACTTAGATTATGGTTTACTACAAATGATTATGATTTATGACATAGTTAAATATCGTTTAACCCTAATCACGTAGTAATTTTAAAATCTAAAAAGGGACTAGGAAGGGTACATAGTTTTCTCCCTGAATTTTATTTTTTTTATTTCAATAACATATTTATAAATTTTATAAAACAATTTAGAGTTAAAACTAGCTTTTATAGACTGACGTAGTTTTTAATTTAAAATCGAAAAGGGTTAGACTACAAAATAAAGTTTGAATAAAAAATAATTTCAAGTCAAGTTTTCTTAACAACTCTGTAACATCTTTAGTGTATATTCGGTCTACGAGTATACGTTAAGGGTGTAACATTAATTGGTATCAGAGCTACATGTTTAGCCGATTTTGGAGGCTAAATTGAGTTTAATGTAATTTAATGTTAAGTACATGCCCCTAGGATGTCATGATACTGATGTACTATTGTGTAACTTGATTATGCTCCTCAATAATATGAATAAGTTTCAGTAAAAAAAGATGATGTTAAGTGTTGATGGACTGCGATAAATGTTTAATTATGGTAATCAAGAGAAGAAAGAAGAATGTTTAAAGCCAAGTATGTTGGTAGCTAGTTAAAAGAGAAATGTTGCAGCAGTCCTAAGTTTGAATAAGGTACTCATACTGTTTATGAGTACGAGTTATATTTTAATAGACTAAGACGATATGTAGTTAAATTGATGCCGATCGAAAGGACTTGATGTGAATGGTTTATAGAGAAGCTTCGTCCAAGGCCTAAGGAGATTCTATTAGGCATGAACTTATAAAATTTCCAAGAGGCTACGAATAGAACGAAGGCTATGGAAAGAACCTGTAATTGTTTTAATTGATTCGAGTTCGATTAATATATATTGGTACTAAGATAGTAGCCCAAAGAAAGACTTCTATAGAGAATATTTAGTAATGTGAGTGTCAATAATTCTTTTGGATACAATGCACAAGTAATTAGAATATGCAAGGCATTTCATTAGAAATTCAAGGAATTAAGTTCTCGGCAGATTAATGGAACTCTCATTCCATAAATTTAAAGACATTCTTGGAATGGAATGGTTATCTGCATATGATGCAGATATGAAGTGTAATAAGAAAAAGTTGGTACTTCAAGGACCCAGTGGTTTGAAGTAATCCTTGTGGGAGAAAGAACTGACTGTTTAGAGTCAGTAATCTCTACAACGATAGCTTAAAGGCTGTTATGCAATGAATGTGAAGCATTTTCAATTTATGTAGTGGATACCCAAAAGTCACCTAAAAAGATTGAAGACATCCTGATTGTAAAGGAATTTCCTGATATAATTCCGGATGAGTTACCAGGGTTACCTCCGGATAGGGAAATACAGTTTGAGATTGATGTCTACCCTGGAACTAAGTCAATATCAATGGTACTATATAGATGGCACCAACGGAGTTAAGGGAACTAAGGGTTCAATTACAAGAATTGCTAGACTGGGTTTACATTTGACCAAGTGAATTACAATAGGGTGCCCCATTAATAATTATAATGAAGAAAGATGGTTCCCTATGATCTTGTATAAATTATCGACAAGAGAATAAAGTAATCATAAAGAATAAGTATCTCCTATCAAGGATTGAGGATTTATTTGATCAGCTCAAAGATGCAGCAATATTTTCAAAGATAAATCTTCGATCAGGGTTATTATTAAATTAAGGTCAAGTAAAAAGATATACTGAAGACAGCATTGAAGACTCGTTATGGACACTACGAGTTTCTAGTGATGCCTTTTGGATTGACGAATGCCCCTGCTGTATTTATGGACTTGATGAATAGGGTATTCTAACTCTATCTGGATCAGTTTGTTATGGTCATCATAGATAATATTTTGGTTTATTCGAAGACCGAAGTTGAACATGGCTATCATCTTCATGTGGTACTGCAAATCTTAAGAGATAAGTAACTTTATGCCAAGTTTTCTAAATGTGAGTTTTGGTTGTTAGGAAAGTTTCAAAAGATTAAAGAAAGTTCAGGATTGATGCACCAGTTCTAATTCAACTAGAACCAGGAAAAAATATACTCTGTACAATGATGTATCTCTTTATGGTTAAAGTTGCGTGTTGATACAAGAAGGTCGAGTAGTAAACTATGTGTCAAGACAGCTCAAAATTCATGAGAGGAACTATTCAACACATGACTTGGAAATAGCAGCTATGATTTGCTTTGAAAATCTGGCGATATTATTTATATGGTAAAAAGGTGTCATATTTATATGGATCATGAAAGTTTAAGTATCTAATGACATAAAAAGATCTGAATCTGCGACAACGAAGATGGGTTGAATATTAAAGGGATTAGGATGTAGTTATTGATTATCATCCTGGAAAGGCTAATAATACACTTAGCCGAAAGACATTGTCTGTCTTGCGCATGATGAATGCACAATTATCTGAGGGACGAAATGGTTCCTTAAAAGCATAATGTTAGTTAAAGCCAACTTTATTGGATCAATTTAAAGATTTACATTCTATGGATGAAAGATGTCTTGAAAAGAGGAGACAAGCTGAAACAAGGAAAGTACATGACTATGAAATTAAGCCAAATGGTTGATTATAGTACTGAGTTTGAATGAATTATTCGCTAGATAAATATGCAGAACTTTATATTCGAGAGACAGTAAGACTACATGGTGTCTCAGTATCGATAGTGTCAGACAGAGACCCAAGGTTTACTTCAAGGTATTGGGGTACGTTATTTGAAGCTTTAGGTACTAAATTAAATTTTAGTACAATTTTCCATCCGCAAATAGATGGGTAATCGGAACGAATCATACAGATTCTGGAAGATATGTTACGAGCTTGTGTAATTAAGTTGCGGAATCATGGGAAAAGTACTTGCCTTTGGCTGAATTTGCTTACAACAATAGTTATTAAACAAGTATCAAGATGGCATATGGAAGAAAATACTGAACTTCTCTAAATCAGTTCGGGTTACAAGATAGAAATGTTCAGAATAACTCAAACATTGGAAGAGTTGATTTAACACAAGACATGGAGAATAAATTAAAGATTATTCAGAAAAAATTTCAAGGCCCTCTTCGATTGACAAAAGGCCTATACAAATAAGAAGAAAAAAGATATTGAATATGAAGTTAGAGAAAAAGTGTTTTTAAAGATTTCACCTTGGAAGAAGGTGTTACGTTTTGGGTGAAATGGAAAGATTAGTTCTAGATTTATTGAGCCATATGAGATTCTAAAAAGTAAGGAACCAATGGCTTATCAATTGGCTTTACCTCTGGATAGGAACAAGACTCATTATGTGTTTCACGTATTCATACGTCAGAGGTATTGATTGGATTCTTCACATGTAATTACTTTTAGGGAGATTAGACTACAACCAGGTTTGACGTATAAAGAAGTACTAGTGAAAATTCTAGCATACAAAGTTAAAGAAATAAGAGACAAGAAAATTCTACTGGTTAGGGTCCTCTAGAGATATCATAAAATAGAGAAATTTATTTGGAAAATTGAAGAGAGAATGAATAAGCAAAATACAAAATTGTTTGAAAAGAGTATACGTTAAAAATTCGAGGATGAATTTTATTAAGGGGGAGGAATTGTAATATCCCAATTTTTGGACTAGTGACTAAAACATAATTTTTGAAAGTTTAGGGGTTAAAGTGTAAACTTTAGAAAAGTTCAGGGACCAAAGTGTAATTTTGAAAAGTTATGTAATTTAACCCTGTAAATGAATAGTTCACCCCCAAGAGTGGTATTTATGTGTCATCGGATTTTTCATATGAGGCTTATATTATTCGAATTTGGATCGAATAAAAATTATTAAGCATCTTTCGGGCTAGAGTAGAAATATTAGGATGGGTGACCTCGGGAAGGCCCTATAAAAGTGTTTTTGATCGATATTTTGGTCAGTAAGAGAAAATCCAATATTTCAATAAAGGAATTAAAAAGAGAAATTTTATTCTATGAAGATTTTCGATAATTCAGTAATAATTGAGTTAATGGATTGTTGAAATGAAGTTTTTATGGGATAATAAATTTATTTTCCAAATATGGAAATATAAATTTTGAAATAAATCTAATATCGGAAAAGGTAAAATCATTGAAATTTTTGGAAAGACAATTCAATTGAAATTTTAAAAAATTCCAAAGATTATGGAAATTTCATAAAATATTATTTTATAAATATTTTATTAATGTTGATGGATTCTAACTAGATTTAGTTGGAATATGATGGAGTGTTTATAAACCTCAAAAGAAAGAAAATTTGGAAATCATATTAATGAAATTGAATATTTGGATCAAATAAATATCATAAATTAAAATTTATGATATTTTGGGAAGGGGGCTGGTTAGAATGGAATCAATTTGGTTCAATTTTTATGGAATGACAATTTTCAAGTCTTGCTAGTAAATAAAGTCTAGTTGGAGGGCAAATTGGACATTTGCCATGGATGGCATTTTTGAAATATTTTGAAACTTTGAGGGCAATTTTGGAAGAAGATTTACACATGGATTAAATCATGGCCATTGATTTTGATGAGATTGAATCTTGGCCATTATAATAAAAGGGTAAAATAGTAATTTCACTAGTTAAATGAATTAAAAATTCATTTAACTTTTACACGTGGATTAAATAGAATAAAAATGAGAAAAAATTGTCTTTATTCCAAGGGCTGCTGTTCGAAAGTTTAAAGAGAAAAGGGGAAAGAAATTTTCCAACTTTCAAGCCAAATTTTGAAGAAATCAAGACAAGTTTCAAGCAAAATTAATTTAGATAAATTATTCTACACTTGATTATCTTCATTTTGATAATAATATTGCATGATAAATGTCAAGTTTGGTTCATTCTATGGATGAAGATTGAGTGTGGGAATTAAAGTTTATGATGAAATTAGAGTGGTAGTTAGTTGATTTGATGATTTAAAATATGGAATCAAGTTGAATTTGAATGGATTCTATGATTGAGGTTATAAACCCTAACCCTAAAATTTGAGTGTTTTGGTTAGGAAGTTAAATTAAGGATGAAATTGATTGAATTATGATGTTATGAGACTTATTTTGATGATATGTTGAATAATTTCCCCAAGATGTAAATTAGGGGCTATTTCGAAAATTTGGAAATTTTAGGGGAAATTATTGTGAATTTTACTTTAGCATTGGAATCATTGAATTATGGTGAAAATAGCTTGAATTGTTGATTAGGGACCAAAATGATTTTTTTTTGAAATTTAGAGACCAATTCAACAATTTTAGAAAAAATAAAGGATTGATCTTGAATTGATGAATAATTGATAGAATTGAAGATTCAAGCATGTTATGATAGTTGAAGGATTGAAATGTCAAGAAAGGAAGCATAAGGGACCAAATTCGAAAAGAAAGATTGGTTAGGGACTAAATTGAATAAAGTTTGGAAGTTAAAGGAAAATGAATAAGGATGTTAGAATTAAGTGAAAGGTTTAATTGTACATTAATTTAATGTACACAATCAATATAGTGACTAAAATGTCACTTTTATAAAGTTGAAGGACTAAAAAGGAAATAGTCCAAAATAAATAAATAATTATGGAAATTGTTCAAACATGGGTTTCAACAATTTTTTAATGTCCAAATTTGTCACTAAATACCTAGGGACTAATTCAGCATTTTGTAAAGTATTGAGGAAAATTTTAGAAAATTTTTATATTCGAATAGTCATGTTTAAGAATTAAATTAGCAGTATTATATTTAAATCGAACACAAGAATGGTGATGTATATGTCGATTGATCTTATACGGTTCTAAAAGAGATCGAAGGAGAATCAGTGATAAAAAGAAAGATAAGAACGTCGAG
The DNA here is from genome assembly GCA_019671005.1 of Hibiscus mutabilis. NCBI lineage: Eukaryota > Viridiplantae > Streptophyta > Magnoliopsida > Malvales > Malvaceae > Hibiscus > Hibiscus mutabilis. The sequence goes on along the minus strand of CM033728.1, from coordinate 18,913,289 downwards.
TAAGCTTAGTGGGGCATACTATTCATGGCCTAGGTGAGTGCAATTACATGCTTTAAAATGCAATTAGGAAGACTTGCGAATAGTCGACCTTAAATTAAAATGATATTGCATCATCATCTATATATATGTTAATTTATGTTTGCCATGACCAATTATGTTGAAGTACGAGGTATGAAATATTTATTTATATGATGATCTATGTTTACTATGAACATTTATGATAAATCATGAAACATGAAATGTTTATTTATATAATTGATTATGATGATTGATTGATGATGAAAAAAATTCCCAAGTAGTATGTATGAGAGTCCAAGGTATAGTTGGCATGCCATAGAGTCCTTAGCAGCTGCACCCTCATGTTTATGTTATCAAAAAGATATTGTGACAAAATGATTGTGTCACATGCACCATGGGGATCCACGCCCACTGTGCCCGAGTGTATTGTCGAGGTGCTTCATGTTTATGGGGAGCAAAGAGCGTCCCCGAGTACGTACTCATCTTCACGTTCACGTTTGACACTAACGTGTCATTTCAAGATGAGTGATAAGTGTTCAAAAGTACTATTTTTATTACCCTTTTTACTCATATTATTGTTAGACTTAAGCTCATATTAGTTGCATAATTAGTCATTCATGCATTAATTCATGTTTCTTTCCACCGTTGAGCTTGATTACATAACTTGGTGATTTTTGTGGAAAAAGATGTTGTTTTGGTGTGTTTTTGTGTGTGTGCAGAATCACTTGCCTAAACAAGGCTAGAACCAGTTGCCAGGGCAATGCATGAAGGAGATGCCGAGCTAGTTGCCAGGGCAATGCATGAAGGAGACGCCGAGCCAGTTGCCAGGGCAATTGTCGACAAAGAATAAGGTGATATGGTAGTCAAAATTGATGACTAGACAAGCCCAAGATGACGTGGAGCAAAGCTAAACCCCAAATGAATTTAATTTCCATGAAGAGATTAAAGAAGAATTAAATTCCAAGAAGATATGAGAAGTTCTAGTAGGAATATAATTATAATAAAGAATTATAGTCTTTAAAGATAATTTAATTCCAACTTAACTTCCTCCTCAAAGAAGGACTTTGACCTAGCCCTATAAATAAGAGGTCATATCGTCAACTTGAGGGTAAGCAAGAAGAGGGAAAATTTCGACAACTCCAAAAGGCAAGAGGAGAGAAATTTCGACAAGAGAGCAAGGGGATAGAGTTCGATTTCTTCTTCTTTGCTTCCATTAGATTCATGGTTTGGGATTATTCTTTGTATATATTTTGAACCCAACCATGAACTAACTTGATTGGTTGGGGTTATTGTGTTTTGTTGTTGTGAAAAACAATTGGATTTTGTTTAGGTAATAAGAGTTTGCACTTTCAATTCAAGGTTTACTCATTCTTGGTTCTTATTCTTGTTTGCGAGTGAATTGGGAGAGGATCTCGTAACTTCATCTATTTATCTAATATCGGGAGAGTTAGATTCAAGAAACGAATGAGTATGGTCTTTATTCAATCTATTAATGGTGAAGATTAATCCGACTTAGGAATAAGTTAAGGATTTCAACGGCTAAGAGGAGCGCAAGATTGGTTGTTGTTCACCCTTGATTCACGCAGGGATGTATTATCAAGGCATGCACAAGTAGATAGAGTTTCGACTTAGGGATAAGAAGAAACCATTGAAGAACGCTCTGCCGAACCTTGAAGTTGCTGCCCAGACGCCCAAGTAGTTTCCCAGCTAGTTGCCCAGGTAACCATCGATTAGTTGCCAAGGCAACCCCGTTGTGCAAGTTGCCACGGCAACTGAGTTGCCCTTGCACTCTTTTACCAAGACGATCCAATCGGCTATCACACCTCAACTCACGATAACCTAGCCTATTCACTCTATTTTAATTTCGTCTATTCTTTAGTTTATTGCTCTTAGTTTACTCATTAGTTATAACAATCACCTACTTGTGTTTTTCTTTTCCAACGCAGTAACTTAAGCAAAGTGGCCCAAACCAATCCCTGTGGAGATGATACTCGATACTCATATCATTTTATTACTTGCGACGTGTATACTTGCACATTTGCGTAGCACTTATCACACGCAACAATGAGTCACGTACCTCGATCTCATGTAGCGTACTTTGGGCAATAATAAAGGAATCATGTCAAGTAAACGAATCATGTTATGTATATGAAATCATGTCATGAATATAAACCATGTTATGTATATGAATTATGTCAAGTATACGAATCATGCCACGTATATGAATTATGCCAAGTACATGAATTATGCCAAGTATACAAAGTATGTCATATATATAAGAAATATACTATGCATATGAACCATGCCATGTATGCAAATTTGTTACGCATTTGAATTATGCCATGCATAGGAATTATGCCATGTACACCATGTTATGTATATGAATAAAGTCATGTATATGAAAGAAAACACATATATGAATCATGCCACGTATGAAAATCATGCCATGCATATGAAATATGCCACATATGAGAATCATGTTATATAAATGGATAATGACATGAATATGAATCACATTACATATATGAACCATGCCATGTATATAAATCATGGTATGCATGTAAATCATGTCATGTATGTGTATCATGTTGCTTATGTGAATTATACCATGTATGTGAACTATGTTATGTATACGAAACATACCATGTATATAGCTTATTTATGACGATAGAGCATTGGAATCATGAGCAAGTTAGGAACTTATAAAATATATATATGAAAAACTTGATTTTGCTCCTTATATATATGTATGCATAGGCTATTGTAGTATCGAATACTACTGAGTTGTGACAAGCGATGGATCGCAGGGAACATGAGGAGGTTCAAAGTGGGAGCAATAATGTACCGCAAGCTCCACCTTCAGCTCCTGCCCCAGCTGAACCACCGGTATAGTAGAGAGCTCCAGCACAAGAATACAGAGCATTAATACAAGCTTTAGAGGTTATGGTAAATAGACTTCAGCCTTCAGCGCCTGCACCAGTTCTGCCACCTGCGCTAGTTAAAGCATCGACGACAAAAAAGCTTAAAAAGTTGGGAGCTCCAGAATTCTATGGAGAAGGTGGTTCGATGGCTGTCGACTTGTGGTTAAATGATGTTAAGATCTTGATGGAAGGATTAGGCCGTACCAACACTAAAAAGTTAGAAGGAGTTATCTCCTTATTAAGAGGACATGCTCGTATTTGGTGGACCAATGCCACTGTGTTAGTACCAGCTGCTGAGATAACTTGGATGTTTTTCCAAGAGGCATTTCAAGCCAAGTATATTGGAGAACAATTCAGGAGGAAAATGCTACAGGAGTTTTTAGACCTTAAACAAGATATTCATATTGTTTATGAGTACGAGTTAGATTTCAATAGATTAAGTCGGTATGCAGCTGAGTTGATGCCGACTGAAAAGTCTCAATGTCAGTGGTTTATCGAGAAACTTCATCCAAGGCCGAAGGAGATTTTATTGGGCATGAATTTATCAAATTTTCAGGAGGCCATGAACAGAGCCACAGCTATGGAAAGAGCCTACTTAGAACGAGTTAAAGCTCAGTCCTCTTGAGCTTCAACACAGTTTAAACGATGTCAGTGGATTCACAATCCACCACTGCCTTTTGCTCACTTAACCAACCCATACCCAAGATAACGTTAAAACCATGAAATGACAATTCCATCAAATCCGCGGCAAACTCATGACCTTGCACCGCCAAAGGACAATGCCTATACTATAATATCCCAAATTTTTTGTTTAGCGACTAAAATGTAATTTTTGAAAGTTTAGGGGTTAAAGTGTAATTTTGAAAAGTTATGCAATTTAACCCGTAAATGGATAGTTTACCCCAAGAGTGGTATTTTCATGTTACCTGATTTTTCAAACGAGGCTTATATTATTCGAATTTTGATCGAATAAAATTGTTAAGTGTGCTCAGGCCAGGGAAATATTAGGATGGGTGACCTCTGGGAGGATCCCATAAAAGTGTTTCTGATCGATATTTTGGACTCCGTAAGAGTAGAGAAAATTTGTATGGATTATCGATAAAGGAATTTTAAGAGAAATTTTATTCTATGAAGATTTTAATAATTATCAGAATAATAGACTAAGTTAGGAAAATTCAGTCTAAGTCCTTGGAAAAGGAAGTTTTTATGGGATAATAGAGTTTATTTCCCAAATATGGAAATATAGAATTTTCAGAATATTTCCAATAGCTCGGAAAAGGTAAAATCGCAGTATAAGTATTTCATGGATATTGGTATATCAGATCGAATTGAAATTTTAAAGACAGTTCCAAAGATTATGGAAAAATCATAAAATATTATTTTATGAATATTTTATTATTGTTGGTTGGATTCTAACTAGATTTAGTTAGATTATGATGGAATGGCTATAAAGCAATAAAGCTCAAAGAAAGGAAATTTGGAAATCGTATTGAGTGAAATTCGAATAATTGGATCGAATAAATATCATAAATTAAATTTTATGATATTTTGGGAAGGAGGCCGGTTAGAATGGAACCAATTTGGTTCAATTTTTATGGAATGGAAATTTTAAGTCATGTAAGTAAATAAAGTCTAGTTGGAGGGCAAATTGGTCATTTGCCATGGATGGCATTTTTGAAATATTTTGAAACTTCAAGGGTAATTTTGAAAGGTCAAATACACATGGATTTAATCATAGGCATTGATTTCTGATAAGGTTAAATCATGGCCATTGGATGAAAAGGGTGAAATGGTAATTTAACTAGTTAAATGAATTTAATATTCATTTACACATGGATTAAATAGATTAAAGATGATAAAAAAATCATCTATATTTTCTAGCTTGCTGTTTGAAACAAAAAAGAAAGGGAGAGAAAGGAAAATTTTCAAATTTTCAAGTCCAAAATTGAAGAATCAATACAAGTTTCAAGCAAAATTAATTTAGGTAAATTGTTCTACACTTGATTCTCTTCATTTTGATAGTAATATTACATAATAAAAGTTAATTTTAGTTCATTTTATTGATGAAGATTAATTATGGAAATTGAAGTTTATGATGGAATTAGACTTGTAGATAGTTAAATTGATGATTCAAACATGGAATTAAGGTTGAAATTGGATAAATTCCATGTTAGAAATTATAAACTGTAACCCTAAAATTTGGGGGTTTTTGGTTAGGAAGCTTTAGGGACCATTTCAAAAATTTGAGAAAGTTAAGGGAAATTATTTAAATTTTATTTTCAGCATTGGAATTATTGATTTATGATGAAATTAGCTTGAATTGATGATTAGGACCAAAATAAAAAATTTTGGAAGTTAAAGGATCAATTCAGCAATTTAAGAAAATTTAGGGATTAGTCTTGAATTTATGGAAAATTGATAGAATTGAAGATTCAAGCATGTTATGAAAGTTAAGGGATTGATGTGTCAAGAAAGGAAAATTTTAAGGACCTATTCGAAAAGAAAGTATAGTGAAGGACTAAAGTGAATAAAGTTTAAAAGTTGAAGGAAAATTTCTAAGGATGTTAGAAATAAATGAATTGTTTATTTGTACATGAATTTAGGTACAAAAGTGAAGTAGTGACTAAAATGACACTTTTATAAAGTTTAAGGACTAAAAAGGAAATAGTCCAAAATAAGTAATTAATTATGGAAATTGTTCAAAAATGGGTTTGAACAATTGTTTAATGTTCAAAATGGTCACTAAAGACTTAGGGACCATTTCGGCAATGATGTGAAATATTGGGGAAATTTTCAGAAAAATTTTATATTCGAATAGTTATGTTTAAGAATCAAGTTAGCAATGTTAGATTTAAGTCGAATACGAGAATGATAATGTATATGTTCGATTGGTCTTATACAATTCTAAAAGAGATCGAAAGATAACCAATGATAAAAAGAAAGATGAGAACTTCGAGTAAGCTTAGTGAGGCATACTATTCATGGCCCAGGTAAGTGCACTTACATGTTTTTAAAATGCAATTAGGAAGACTTGCGAATAGTCGACCTTAAATTAAAATGATATTACATTATCTATATATATGTTAATTTATGTTTGTCATGACCAATTATGTTGAAGTATGAGATATGAAATATTTATTTATATGATGATCTATGTTTACCATGAACATTTATAATGAAGCATGAAACATGAAATGTTTATTTATATGATCGATTATGATGATTGATTGATGATAAAAAAAATGCCCAAGTATTGAGTATGAGAGTCCATGGTATAGTTGGCATGCCATAGAGTCTTTAGCAGCTGCACCCTTATGTTCATGTTATTAAATAGAAATTGTGATAAAATGATTATGTCACACGCACCCTAGGGATCTACACCCACTGTGCCCGAGTGCACTGTCGAGGTGGCGCACCCTAGGGATCTACGCCCACTGTGCCCGAGTGCACTGTCGAGCGTCCCCGAGTACATACTCATCTTTACGTTTACGTTTGACACTACAGTGTCATTTCAAGATGACTCGCGTACCTCGATCTCATATAGCGTACTTTTGGCAATGATAAAAGAATCATGTCACGTAAATGAAACATGTCGTGTAAACGAATCATGTTACGTATATGAAACATGTCATGAATATGAACCATGATATGTATATGAATTATGCCAAGTATATGAATCATGCCAAGTACATGAATTATGCCAAGTATACGAAGTATGTTACATGTATAATAGATATGTTATGCATATGAGTCATGCCATGTATACAAATTATGTTACGTATATGAATTATGCCATGCATATGAATTATGCCATGTACATGTATCATGTTATGTTTATGAATTAAGTCATGTATATGAATGAAAACACGTACATGCTACGTATGAAAATCATGTCATGCAATGAAATATGCCCCGTATGAGAATCATGTTATATAGATAGATCATGTCATGAATATGAATCATGTTATGCATATGAACCATGTCATGAATGTGAATCATGTTATGTATATGAACCATGTCATGAATGTGAATCATGTTATGTATGTGAATTATGTTATGTATGCGAAAAATATTATATATATGATCTATGCTATGCAAATAATTTACTCGATGATGATAGAGTATTGGAACCATGATTAAGTTAGAAATTTGTAACATGCACATTAATATCTAGTGACTATGGAAACCTTGATAGTATTATCCTATCTTAGGTAGAGAACTTGATATGATATCATATGATAATTATTACTTTATTTTATGCTTGTTAATTAGGATTATTGCCTCACTAAGTTCGTACTTAGCGTGCGTTATTTCACACGTAGGTTCCCCATGTAGAATGGCAAGAATGAGCTATTAAATTGGAAAATCAAGTTACATTAGAAATCATGGTATGTACATCTTAAATTATGGTTGATATCTAGTGGCATGTACATGTATGTATGTGAGTTTTAAAGAGACAAACTGTTTTGTAAACTTAAGTTATAATGTGTTTACGTACTATTACAAATTTATGGACATAGATTATGGTTTACTACAAATGATTATGATTTATGACATAGTTAAATATAGTTTAACCCTAATCGCGTAGTAATTTTAAAATCCAAAAAGGGTCTAGGAAGGGTACATAGTTTTCTCCTTGAATTATATTTTTTTTATTTCAAAAACATATTTATAAATTTTATAAAACAATTTAGGGTTAAAACTAGCTGCTATAGACTGACGTAGTTTTTAATTTAAAACCGAAAAGGGTTAGACTACAAGATAAAGTTTGAATAAAAAATAATTTCAAGTCAAGTTTTCTTAACAACTCTGTAACATCTTTAGTGTATATTCGGTCTACGAGTATACGTTAAGGGTGTTATAGGTGTTGTTAGCACAAAATGTGCGATTATAAGGAGCAAAGAGCGTCCTTGATTATATGAAGAGCAAAGAGCGTCCTCGAGTACATACTCATCTCAGTCGCTTCGGCGATGCAGATGCTACGACGTGGTAGACACTACGGTGTCTTATCAAGATGACTCGTGTACCATGGTCTCATATAATATACTTTAGGCTATGTTAAAGGATATGATATGCAAATAATTGCATGATGAAAGTATAACTATGTTAAAGGATATAATATGCAAATAATTGCATGATGAAAGTATGACTACGTTACAGAATATGATATGCAAATAATTGCATGATGAAAGTATGACCATGTTTCAGAATATGATCTGCAAATGATTACGTAATGAAAGCCTAACTACTTGATGATCATGAACCATTAATATCATGATTCTATGACAAAATTAATAGATGACATGATTCTTAAGATAGTCATGATACATGATACTATTATGTTGTGAAATGCTTGCCATCTTACAGAAATTGTAATTCACTTTTATATAACACACTGTAATGCATCTCTTCATGTTATGATAAATGTGTTAAATGCCTCACTAAGTTCGTACTTAGCGTGTGTTTTATTTCACATGTAGGTTCTCCGAAGTAGATTAACAAGGAGGAGATGTTCTTTTGGAAAGTCAAGTTACTACAATAAGATACAGTAAGTACATCTTTATCGTAATTTGATATCTAGCGGCATGTAAATATTTTTTTAAGTTGAGCTGTTTAAAGTATAAGTTTACAACTTAAATATATGCTTTTATGATGAATAAGTTTAGAAGTATAGTTTGCTAATAGTAGCATTGAACTTTGGTACAATTAAATATAGTTAACCCTAATCGTGTAGAAATTTTATAATTAAGAAAAAGTCTAGGCAGCACACATAGTTTTTACCTTGAGTTGCATTTTTATTTTAATAACTCAATTATAAGTTTTGTAAACCAATTCAGGGTCAAAACTAGTTGCATCTAGACGACATAGTTTTTAATTTAAAACCGAAAAAGGGTTAAACTACAAGCTAAATTTTGATATATAAAAAAAATTACAAGTTAAGATTTCTTCCAACGATTTTCTAACATCTTTAATGTATATTCGGCCTACGAGTATACGTTAAGGGTGTTATAATAACCGTATATTAATTACCAAATTCAATGACAATGATAATAATAATTTTAGAACATTTTTTTTAGGCTTAAGGGTTTAATAAGTCCTTAAACTTTTGCAAAAAAATCAATTAAGTTTTCTTTGCCATCCAGTTAGCAGAGGAGTTTCAATCTCTTCTAAAAAAAGGAAAAAGAGCAAGAATCAAAGAAAATAAGAGATCCTAAAATATCCTTTTCGATAATAGTCGAGCTCAAGCAAGAAAACTTCTTGAGTTTGAGTCTTTCTATCAAGCCAAATCTGACTACTTCAGCTTATGCTCCATTTGCAGAGAGGGAGGTGATCACTTTTGAGTTACCTCCTAAAATACTTTTATTCTCGTTTTGTATCACAGTAGCTAAATCAGACTTACTTGACAAAGAATCGAAGGAAGCATCACAATTCACTTTAACAAAACACATGCTTATAGAGAGACTTCTTGAAACTGAAAAGAGAGGGTTCAAATTATCCACATTATTTTCATTTTTTATTGTTTTTGGACCACATTAGCCCTCAATTTTATATATTGACTTGTGACAGAAGTTAGTTCTTTCTGTTAATACCATTAGTTTTATTTTATATATTGTCTCAAAAATAATTATCCACATTAGACTTTCAATTTTTTATATACATTTTTATTGTTTAAAAATAGTAATTTATAAAGAAATTCACTAATTAGCCTAGTGTTTAAGGGTGCTCATATTGTCCCATTTTATATGACTTTAAATCCCGACATAAAAATATAATACATCTCTATTTAAAAAATAATAATAATTTCTAATAAATTTAAAACCGAAGGCTTCCATGCAGTATGTTTAATTGCTACTCTGAATGTCTTGGACCTGTTTCGTAAAGCCTTCAAAGGCTGGCTCCACGAGGGAAAACACGGCAGGTAATTTCATTAATTTTTTAGATTCTCTTCTCATTACCCGAAATGCCTCGTTAAAAGGAAGGGTAAACTACATCAATGGTCACCAAACTTTTAGGATGCTTTTATTTTGGTCATCATACTTTTAAAACTTGTGATATATTCACTAAATATTTAGTTCTTTTCAATATAGTCCTCCCGTTATATTCCGTTAGATGCTCACGTTAGTTTTCATTTTTTCCTTAATAAAATAATGGGTAAACTACACCATCCACCACTCAACTTTCTTTTCACTCCTATTTTAGTCATTAGAGCTTAAAAATTTCCAATTTAATAAGCTTAACTTTCAAATTATTCCTATTTTGGTCACTCTTGAATTACATGATTATACAAATACAAAAATTTGATTAACCCTTAAAAAAATTATTCTGGTTAATTGGTAAATTCAGATTATTCAATTCTCGATCTTATATTATTAAAATATCAAATATAATAATATGATAAATTTAATAACTGTTTAGTTGTGATAAAATTGTATCAAAATAATTTATTTAAAAATCTATACAGAAATTAAAATAATTTTGCTTAAAATTGTGAACCGTAACCGAATCAAAATAATTTATTTAAAAAATCTATACCGAAATCGGGTTCGGTTAATCCTTAAAAAAATAATTTTGGTTAATTGGTAAATTTGAATTATTCATTTCTCGATCTTATATTGTACCAATCAAATAGGATAATTGATTGACAGATTAATTGGAACATTTAATACGATAATGATTATCCTATTTAATTGGTACAATATAAGGTCGAGAAATTAATAATTTGAATTTACCAAATAACCAAAATAATTTTTAAGGATTAATCAAACCTGATTTTGGTACATATTTTTTTTAAATAAATTATTTCGATTCGGTTACGGTTCACAATTTTAAGCAAAATTGATTAACCGATCTGATCAATTATCTACATTATTTGTAAATTTCATTAAAATATCTTATAGCCTAGTGATTTTGATGCCCTTCTAATTTTTTTTTTAAAAAAAAGTTTTGGCTCTAGGTAAGATTACTAGGTGTGAACTCTCAATTTTCGACTTTCTAGTTGTTTTTACACTTTTATCACAAACTGAACAATTATTAAATTTATCATATTATCATATTATATATTTTAATAAGCAAAATATAAAAAAATCATTGGCCGAACCAAATATTTTGGTTTACTGGTCAATCGATTATCCGATTTAATTGGTACAATATAAAATCAAAAAATGAATAATCTTAATTTACCAATTAACCAAAACAATTTTTTTTAAGGATTAATCAAAATTTTGTATTTGTATAACCGTGTCATTCAAGAGTGACCAAAACAACAGTGAGAAGAAAGTTGAGTGATGAATGGTGTAGTTTATCTATTATTTTATTAAAGAAAAATAAAAACTAACGTGAAAATCTAACGGAATATAACGGGAGGGCAATATTAAAAACGAACTAAATGTTCAGTGACTATATCATATGTTTTAAAAGCTCAGTGAACAAAATAAAAACGCCCTAAAAGTTCGGTGACCATTAATATAATTTACCCTAAAAAGAACAAGAGAAATGCAGTACGAACCAACTTTAGATTCTTTTAAAGGTGTTGCTAATTTCAATGATTCATTTTTATCTTAAGGGTGTTGTTAATTTCAATGATTCATTTTAATCTTAAATTCTTAATAATAAGTGCGATAATGCTTTATTATTTTCACGTCCTCTGGATTTTCCTCGTCAACTTTTTCTGGGTGGATTTTGTTATACCTTACTTTATTTTTGTTTAAAAACAACATAAAACATGATAGGATACAGAAAGTAACCGAATAATCTTCAAGTTAAAAAAAAACTTCACCTTAAAGGTCAATTGACTGTAAATGTGGTAAATCTTCAACGTTTCTCTCGTAAAGACATGTTATTTATAGTTTCTTTTCCAAGGAATTGAAGTATGTGAGCTCACTATTACAACATATAGAATGGCTAATGCACAGTAAAACTGCAAAACCAATTATTCTTAGTTTCGATAGTTTTTTCGGAATAGATTAAAATACTCACATATCTAAAGGTCCAAACACATCGTCTGACTGAGCATCCCCTAAAAATGAATCGAGCTTTGGTCTTGTTTGCTGTTCGCTCGCAAGAGGGAAGTTCCAAAACGAATCCGATTTCTGGAAGAACACATAAAACACGACCGCTGAAGCAAAAAAAGTCCTAGAAGCATCAAGTAAATCTGCCACTCTGCACACAAAGATAAGATAATCGTTCTTTTATCTGATAAAATTGTTCATATGCATCCCAGCAGAGAGAGAGAGAGAGAGAGAGAGCTACCTTTCCAATCTGCAGGAACATTTAATTTTGTTACCATGGCTCCCCGTTGAGTAGAAGTTGTAAGCACAACCCTGCAACAAAGCAACGAGATGGGAAATTGAGGAGCTGGACCCGGTATTATATACTCCACAGCTGTGAGACCCAGACTCAAGGGAGTGTTGGGGCATGAGGGTATGGATATACGTCCAACATTGATATGTTCAATATTTTTCCAAGTTTTTTTCACATATTTCGAAGGTCATACCCCCTATCTATATATAAATATGTGTCGAATACATGTATCAGACACTGGTACTTTAGGAAAAATAAAGAAGCCGAAAAACAGTGTAATATCACCAAGGCATGGAGAATGATAATGTTTAGGGTTCAAACATCCATTTTAAAGATCTACACCAAAATGCATGATAAAAGCAATAAGCTAGCATATAAATGAATACCAACTCTAATTGATTTGATCCTATGTTACTCTAACTCAGATACAAGTTCGGAAGATGGATATGTGTCCAACACGGGTATGTTCAATTTTTTCCCCAAGTTTTTTCATGTATTTGGAGGGTCATTATCCCCAAAGCCATATTCAAATGTCTGACATGGGTGTTTCAAAAAAAAAAATTGGAACAACATAGATTTGATCTATGGCCTTAAAACAAAGCAAATACCAAGTGTTACGTTGAAAAAAACTAAAACTACCATTCAGATAAATAAAATATAACTAAAAAAGAGACTGGAAAATGATCAAACACGTCGTTTGGTAAAATATACTACTTCCAACAAATAATACGCCAATTGGATTGGTAGTAACATAGGGTGAAAGATTGCCAGATATTCATTAAGGTAAAAATTGTGATCTCGAGAGGAGATCAGGGAATGCCGGCAAAGATAAAGGTGTTTATCGAAGACAAAAGAACACCATGATAATCTCAAAGAGAGACCACCCAGAGACCAGCAAAGAACAATTGGAACATCCATCCATCTCATGTGGTTCGTAGGAGGATGACAAAGGTAAGTTTTCAGAATAGTCTCAGATAAACATGTGGCTGGACAAAGTAAAAACAACACAAGGGATAAGCATTTAAACAAAATACAGTAACTTCCAAGTATACTATCTTCTTTTCAAAATATATAGTAACTTTCTGTATTTAAACCTATGTTGCTCTGATTATTCTTTCTAGATTAAGTGGAACTCATATACGGCACTCATGTCCAACAATTTTTTGGACATAAGGATATAATCGTCCAAGGACTCTCCAAATAGTTAGAGAAAAACTAAACATATCAGTGTTCACACATATCAGTATCCGACACTCGCATTTGAGTCCGAGTAACAAAGATCTAAACCCCAATTGCAGCATCTCTTAGTCACTCAATCAACATAAAGTTAAAAACAACCACTTCATATTTGTTCAATGAGATCCACTTAATCTTGAATAATCAAGAGATTCATGGTCTTTTAAGACACGACTCATTTCAACAAACCGTACCTCTGACGAGGACAGAACTCGAGAGACGCAATTGGTTCACCCGGGTGTAGCCTCTTGCTCCAATGGCTTATCTCCATTTTATTTACTTCAACCACACAAATGTCTCCATCTTTGCTTCCCCTACAATGAAAACAATCGAGCATATGTCAAATGAGCACATTAATGGAGTATATCATAAATGTAATCAATTCTACAAAATTTTCCCGAGCATCATTAAACCAGTGATTGATATTTATGAACCCTGATCACTACATTCTTCTGTTTTTGCCTCTATCACTCCTTTTCTTTTTTCTTTTTCAACAGACCCTACTCCATTCTCTTCATGAGAAGCCAGGCAAGCTAAACATTTCAATAGATGACATGTATCTTGAGCTATGTTGCTCAAACTCTTCATATTTCTTAAAATACTCGTGTCCAGAACTTGTGTCTGAAACATGGATATGAAGAGATGACTGATAAGGATCTTCCGTAAACATGGAAAAATCTGACCATACCCATGTTGGACGCACACCCCTATCCAACGCTCACATCTGAGTCCAAATAACATGGATATTGCGTAACACATTCGCACATGCACATCCAAGCACTTTCAGCTACAATATAACGATGGAAATAGAGATATTTAAATTTTTGGACATGGTTACAAGGATATGACCCTCCAATTGCTTGTTTAAAAAATTTACAGGACAAGTGTCCTTCCTTGGGTGGCCTATAAAAAGAATATTATGGAGGAGAGAGAGGATCACGTTATTCTTATTTTTTTTCATATCATCTTCTACCTCCGAGTTTTTACCCTACTTCTATGGCGGCTTAAGATTATTTCTAGAGATCTGAGGTGAAGTGAGATAGATCTATCAAAGGAAATAAGGAGTCAAGTGTTGAATCGAGGAAATATATTGTTATCTTCTTAAACTCTACTTTATTTTGTTGTTTTGGGAGATCTACTTTGTATTTTGAGCTCTTATTTACGTTGGTTTAATTTCCTAGAGCTTGATGAACTTATTTAAACTATTTTTTTAGTTTAATATATATTTGTGTTAGCTTTTTCTTAAGCTTTAATAGTTGGATCTGATTTATGTTTTCCATGAAAGTTTTAAACTAGCCACTGACATCGATAGATGCAGTGATGAGTCAGATTAATGAGTTTTTACAATGAAAGTTGATTGGATGCAATGAAAGTTGGTCCACTTGTTCGAAGGGCTATAGTCTCAACTTACAATGAAAGTTGAAGCCGATCTACATCCTTGAGTCAATGGTTGAAGGTTAAATGGAAGTTAATACTCAAGCTAACCACTACATCGCTAATTGAACCATCATTTTACCTTGAGGCATACTTGATCTTTCTGTCGAGCTGAACCACGGAGATCCAGACTTATTTATCATATTTCTCTATCTTTTATTACCCTCTGTTATTGCAACCACTTTGAATCATTCACTCTCATTTTTATCCTTTTATTGCAACCACCATTGCACCCACAACTACCACTATTACAATATTGTTTTGTAGTCACATAAGTATAAGAGTAGTACCCCATCCTCGTGAGAACGATATTCAAACAAGACTTCCTTGTTTCTATTCTTATATCGATGGTGTAGCTTGTACTAATAGTGTGACATTTTTACACTGATCATTACTAATCATGAACACATCATTTATTTTACATTACCGAGTTGTTAATACATTATGGATGAGTACATTAATCATTGTTATTAGTTATCTCCATTAATCCATGTTATCACATAATCAAGGAACCTGACCAAGTAAGTGCCCACATGGCACACATCATCATTATTAATACCACTACTCTATGGTTTCTATCATTAACAAGTCACCCAATTAAAGTTACCAAATTATTACGCATTATGCTCGTATGAAGGGTAAAATTCCAATTCTCGGTTTTATAGTTCATTTCATTCATTAAGAGTCTATTTGACCATATTTCATAATTTTCAGCATATTTGGCTCAATTTTGACATTTTTGGGCAGAATGCCTAGTGGGTACTAGTACTGGCCCTCGCGTACCGGTACGGTACCCCTAGGTACTGGTACTCACAATGTACTAATACCTAAATGGCTTATTGGAATTTTTGTAAACCTTCGTGTACCGATACGGGTTTACCCATACCGATACGGTCTCAATTGACGTATCGATACAGGTTGAACACCATACCGATACTGTAATACCCCAAATTTTTTCTAAGTTGATTAAGGATCATTTAGTACTAAGATAACAGCTTAAAAATTATCTTAGTGACTAAAATGACAAAAACGTAAAAGTTAGGATTTCTTCGATTGTGGGTTATGGAAAAGAAATTTCTAAGATTTAAAAGCATCAGATGATAGAGGGAAAGTTAATTAGGGTACTTGCAAAGTTTGGTCGAAATTCGAGGAAAATTGGAATAGGAATTGAAGTTTAAAATTTAGTGACCAAAATGTTAAGCAGTCAAAACTTGTGTGGTATAAGACTAAAAATGAAAAGTTGAAGGTCTAAAGTTGTAATTTCCCAAAAGTTAGGGGTTTTCATTTCATAAATAGATAGATCACCTAAGGGTGTGGATCAAATGTGGAATTCTGGTTTGAACCGATATTTCGATTGTTGGGAAATCGCAGTCAAAGTTTAAGTAGAATTCAGGTATCCGGATCGAATAGGAAAATTATGAAATTTTACTATATGATAGAAGAAGGATATAAAAAAATTATTCCCAAGTTTTGGAAATATTTTTAGTTTGATTCAAGATGAATCCTATGATTTATTTTGATTAAGGAATTTATTTTGTAACTGATAAAATTCTCGATAATTATCGGTAAATCGGATCGAGCTAAAATTTTAAAGATAGTTCCATGGATCTTAGAAGAGTCATAAAATATTATTTTATGAATATTTAGATGTTAAAATGATCGGGAAAAATTTAAATCGATTGAAATGATATGGAATGACAATTTTGTGAATAAGTTGATCAGTAAAGGGCATTTTGGTCATTTTGCCCAAAAGGGACATGGAAGGAATTTTTGAGATTTCTTTTATTGATGAATAGTTGCTGATTAGAATCCAACTAAGTCTAGTTGGAATGTTACAAAATGGCAAATTAGAAATATAGATTTAGTTGGAGGGTATTTTTGGAAAGTGTAAATTATTGAATTAAAAAATAATTTTTTATAATACAAGTGGCATAAATACATGAAAATATGAAGGAATTATCAGAAAAAGGCCCTCCGAAACCGTGGTGAAGGAATTATCAGAAAAATGTATAACTATGTTAAATGACAGGGGAATGACTTTGATAAGTTTATTTTATGTTATTTCTATACATGGAAATGCTTTACTTCAATTTGTAGTTGCCTCACTAAGTGAATACTTAGCGTGTGCTGTTTCACACGTAGGTTATTGGAAACTTACCAGAAGAGGAGTCAAGCATGTTAATCAAGCTGCAATCTGCCAAACATCAGTAAGACATTCTAAATTTATGATATTCTTTAGTGGGCATGTATCAGTTTATTCGTTGGTTATTTTATAAGCTAGTTTTATGTCACATGTTAAAAAAATTAAATTAAAAAATTAAAAAAATTACAAGTCAAGAAATCGGCTAAATAATTTAGTAACATCTTCAATGTGTATTTAATCATCGAATATACGTTGAGAGTGTTACATTTAGTGGTATCAGAGCTACAAGTTTAGCCAATTCTGGATGCAAAACCGAGTTTGTTATAAGTTGTCAGTAAATACAGCCCCTAAAATGTCATATTACTAATGTGTTAATTGTATGACTTGAAGCTGCTCCTCATTAGTATAAGATGAGATAAGATTATAATAAGAAAAGTAAGACGCTACTGAATTTCATCAATCGACGAATCTCAAAGGTCAAGAAAGGACTCACATCGAGTACAATGAAGTAAAATAGTTAATGTAATCAACTTCAGTTTGAGTTGAGTTACCTGCATTATAAGAATTTGATTTAGTAATTATAAGATGTTAGTCTTTAACATCTATACATGCACTTATGTTTATAACAACATAGATTATAAGGGAATATATTGACTACATGGAGTACTAGCCTCGATAGTATCTAATAGAAATTCGATGTTTACTTTTAGATTTTGGAAGGTCTGAAAGATATGAATATTGAAAAGTCAGAAGAAGTAATATTATTCCTAAGGGAACATGTTTGTATTTGGGTGGATTAATGCCACAAAGTAGTATTTACAATAGAAGTGACCTTGAAAATTTTCTAGGAGTTAAAAGAGCTGAAAGCTTAACTGTAAGAATTATTAGACTAGAGTTATAATAAATCCAGTGTACTATTGTGAGAAGCTCCAGAATTATTCGTAAAGAAGGAAGATAGTTCTTTACGACCATGTAGCGATTATTTATAAAAGGAAAATAAGAAGAAGATAATGATATATTTTCTATCAGGATTATTAGTTAACCTGAACCAGAAAGACTGGATGTGAGTTTGGTTATTAAAAGTGACTTTCTTAGGTCATATTACTTCAGCTATAGGGATCTGAGTCGATCCTAAAAATATTACAGAGATTCGCAGTTTCTTAAGACTTATTGGTTATGATTGAAGGTTTGTGAAAGATTTCTTGATGATATGTTATGAGCTTGTATAATTGAGTTTGAAATCATGGAAAAGATATATACCGTTAGTAGAAATTTCTTATAGTAATAGTAATCAAGAAAGTATACATATGACACCTTACGAGGCTCTCTATGGTCGAAATGGTAAATCACTATTAAATTAGTTTGATTTGAAGATCATAAATTAATT
The DNA here is from genome assembly GCA_019671005.1 of Hibiscus mutabilis. Lineage (NCBI taxonomy): Eukaryota > Viridiplantae > Streptophyta > Magnoliopsida > Malvales > Malvaceae > Hibiscus > Hibiscus mutabilis. The sequence goes on along the minus strand of CM033728.1, from coordinate 18,894,850 downwards.
AAGTCGGATTTATTACAAGAAATGGAAGACAAAGTAAAGATTATACAATATAATCTTAAAAGATTAATGATCGATGTAAGTCTTATATAGACTTGAAAGGAAAAATATTCAATTCAAGACAAAGTAAGAACATGATGTCTATCTTCGCATTGTTTTTCGGACTCTTCGAGAGAAAAGAAGCTATATGCTAAGTTGTTAAAGTGTAAATCTTGGTTGCTATAAGATTGCTTTTCTTAGTCATGTAGTTTTGGCAGAAGAGATAAGAGTAAATCCTAAAAAAGTATCAACTATAGTTGAATAGAAACCTTTGAATAATGTTTCCAAGGTTCAAAGTTTCTTGGGACTTGTTGGTTATTATCAAAAGTTTGTAAAGAATTTCTCAATGATTGCATCCCCACTGACCAAGCTATTGATGAAAGGTGTGCCATTCAGTTGGACATATAAGTGCTAATAAAACTTTGAGACATTAAAGAAGATATTAATCGAAGCCTCGGTATTAGTATAACCAGAATCGGGAAAAGATTATGTAGTTTATAACGATGTTTCTCATAAAGGTTTGGGAAGTGTACTTATGTAAGAAGAAAAAGTAGTGGTTTATGCTTCGAGACAACTTAAGATGCATGAGAGGAAATTATCCTACTCATGATTTGGAGCTGGCAATAGTTGTATTTGCATAAATACATGAAAATATGAAGGAATTATCAGAAAAAGGCCCTCCAAAACCGTGGTGAAGGAATTATCAGAAAAATGTATAACTCTGTTAAATGACAGGGGAATGACTTTGATAAGTTTATTTTATGTTATTTCTATACATGGAAATGCATTACTTCAATTTATAGTTGCCTCACTAAGTGAATACTTAGCGTGTGCTATTTCACACGTAGGTTATTGGAAACTTACCGGAAGAGGAGTCAAGCATGTTAATCAAGCTGCAATCTGCCAAACATTAGTAAGACATTCTAAATTTATGATATTCTTTAGTGGGCATGTATCAGTTTATTCGTTGGTTATTTTATAAGCTAGTTTTATGTCAGATATTAAAAAAAATTAAATTAAAAAATTTTAAAAATTACAAGTCAAGAAATCAGCTAAATAATTTAGTAACATCTTCAATGTGTATTTAATCATCGAATATATGTTGAGAGTGTTACATTTAGTGGTATCAGAGCTACGAGTTTAGCGGGTTCGGATGCAAAACTAAGTTTGTTATAAGTTGTCAGTAAATACATGCCTCTAAAATATCATATTACTGATGTGTTGATTGTATGACTTGAAGCTGCTCCTCATTAGTATAAGATGAGATAAGATTATATTAAGAAAAGTAAGACACTACTGGATTTTTTCAATCGACGAATCTCAAAGGTCAAGAAAAGACTCACAACGAGTACAATGAAGTAAAATAGTTATTGTAATCAACTTCAGTTTGAGTTGAGTTACCTGCATTGTAAGGAGTTGATGTAGTAATTATAAGATGTTAGTCTTTAACATCTGTACATGCACTTATGTTTATAACAACATAGATTATAAGGGAATATATCGACTACATGGAGTACTAGCCTCGATAGTATCTAATAGAAATTGAGGTTTACTTTTAGATTTTGGAAGGTCTGAAAGATATGAATATTGAAAAGTCAGAAGAAGTAATAATATTCCTAAGGGAACACGTTTGTATTTGGGTGGATTAATGCCACAAAGTAGTACTTACAATAGAAGTGACCTGGAATATTTTCTAGGAGTTAAAAGAGCTGAAAGCTTAACTGTAAGAATTATTAGACTAGAGTTATAATAAATCCAGTGTACTATTGTGAGAAGCTCCAGAATTATTCGTAAAGAAGGAAGATAGTTCTTTGCGATCGTGTAGCGATTATTTATAAAATGAAAATAAGAAAAAGATAATGATATATTTTCTATCAGGATTATTAGTTAACCTGAACCAGAAAGACTGGATGTGAGTTTGGTTATTAAAAGTGGCTTTCTTAGGTCATATTACTTCAGCTGTAGGGATCTGAGTCGATCCTAAAAATATTACAGAGGTTCACAGTTTCTTAAGACTTATTGGTTATGATTGAAGGTTTGTGAAAGATTTCTTGATGATATGTTATGAGCTTGTATAATTGAGATTGAAATCATGGAAAAGATATATACCGTTAGTAGAAATTGCTTATAGTAATAGTAATAAAGAAAGTATACAGATGACACCCTATGAGGCTCTCTATGGTCGAAGGGGTAAATCGCTATTAAATTAGTTTGATTTGAAGATCATAAATTAATTAAGTCAGATTTATTACAAGAAATGGAAGAAAAAATAAAGATTATACAATATAATCTTAAAAAGATTAATGATCGACAAAAGTTTTATATAGACTTGAAAGGAAAAGATATTCAATTCGAAGACAAAGGAAGAACATGATGTCTATCTTCGCATTGTTCTTCAGACTCTTCGAGAAAAGAAGCTATATGCTGAGTTGTTAAAGTGTAAATCTTGGTTGCTATAAGATTGCTTTTCTTAGTCATGTAGTTTTGGTAGAAGAGATAAGAGTAAATCCCAAGAAAGTATCAACTATAGTTGAATAGAAACCTTCAATTTGTAGTTGCCTCACTAAGTGAATACTTAGCGTGTGCTGTTTCACACGTAGGTTATTGGAAACTTACCAGAAGAGGAGTCAAGCATGTTAATCAAGCTGCAATCTGCCAAACATCAGTAAGACATTCTAAATTTATGATATTCTTTAGTGGGCATGTATCAGTTTATTCGTTGGTTATTTTATAAGCTAGTTTTATGTCACATGTTAAAAAAATTAAATTAAAAAATTAAAAAAATTACAAGTCAAGAAATCGGCTAAATAATTTAGTAACATCTTCAATGTGTATTTAATCATCGAATATACGTTGAGAGTGTTACATTTAGTGGTATCAGAGCTACAAGTTTAGCCAATTCTGGATGCAAAACCGAGTTTGTTATAAGTTGTCAGTAAATACAGCCCCTAAAATGTCATATTACTAATGTGTTAATTGTATGACTTGAAGCTGCTCCTCATTAGTATAAGATGAGATAAGATTATAATAAGAAAAGTAAGACGCTACTGAATTTCATCAATCGACGAATCTCAAAGGTCAAGAAAGGACTCACATCGAGTACAATGAAGTAAAATAGTTAATGTAATCAACAGGTTTGAGTTGAGTTACCCGCATTATAAGAATTTGATTTAGTAATTATAAGATGTTAGTCTTTAACATCTATACATGCACTTATGTTTATAACAACATAGATTATAAGGGAATATATTGACTACATGGAGTACTAGCCTCGATAGTATCTAATAGAAATTCGATGTTTACTTTTAGATTTTGGAAGGTCCTGAAAGATATGAATATTGAAAAGTCAGAAGAAGTAATATTATTCCTAAGGGAACATGTTTGTATTTGGGTGGATTAATGCCACAAAGTAGTATTTACAATAGAAGTGACCTTGAAAATTTTCTAGAGTTAAAAGAGTGAAAGCTTAAGCTGTAAGAATTATTAGACTAGAGTTATAATAAATCCAGTGTACTATTGTGAGAAGCTCAGTAATTATTCGTAAAGAAGGAAGATAGTTCTTTACGACCATGTAGCGATTATTTATAAAAGGAAAATAAGAAGAAGATAATGATATATTTTCTATCAGGATTATTAGTTAACCTGAACCAGAAAGACTGGATGTGAGTTTGGTTATTAAAAGTGACTTTCTTAGGTCATATTACTTCAGCTATAGGGATCTGAGTCGATCCTAAAAATATTACAGAGATTCGCAGTTTCTTAAGACTTATTGGTTATGATTGAAGGTTTGTGAAAGATTTCTTGATGATATGTTATGAGCTTGTATAATTGAGTTTGAAATCATGGAAAAGATATATACCGTTAGTAGAAATTTCTTATAGTAATAGTAATCAAGAAAGTATACATATGACACCTTACGAGGCTCTCTATGGTCGAAATGGTAAATCACTATTAAATTAGTTTGATTTGAAGATCATAAATTAATTAAGTCGGATTTATTACAAGAAATGGAAGACAAAGTAAAGATTATACAATATAATCTTAAAAAGATTAATGATCGACAGAAGTCTTATATAGACTTGAAAGGAAAAATATTCAATTCGAAGACAAAGTAAGAACATGATGTCTATCTTCGCATTGTTTTTCAGACTCTTCGAGAAAAGAAGCTATATGCTAAGTTGTTAAAGTGTAAATCTTGGTTGCTATAAGATTGCTTTTCTTAGTCATGTAGTTTTGGCAGAAGAGATAAGAGTAAATCCTAAAAAAGTATCAACTATAGTTGAATAGAAACCTTTGAATAATGTTTCCAAGGTTCAAAGTTTCTTGGGACTTGTTGGTTATTATCAAAAGTTTGTAAAGAATTTCTCAATGATTGCATCCCCACTGACCAAGCTATTGATGAAAGGTGTGCCATTCAGTTGGACATATAAGTGCTAATAAAACTTTGAGACATTAAAGAAGATATTAATCGAAGCCTCGGTATTAGTATAACCAGAATCGGGAAAAGATTATGTAGTTTATAACGATGTTTCTCATAAAGGTTTGGGAAGTGTACTTATGTAAGAAGAAAAAGTAGTGGTTTATGCTTCGAGACAACTTAAGATGCATGAGAGGAAATTATCCTACTCATGATTTGGAGCTGGCAATAGTTGTATTTGCATAAATACATGAAAATATGAAGGAATTATCAGAAAAAGGCCCTCCAAAACCGTGGTGAAGGAATTATCAGAAAAATGTATAACTCTGTTAAATGACAGGGGAATGACTTTGATAAGTTTATTTTATGTTATTTCTATACATGGAAATGCATTACTTCAATTTATAGTTGCCTCACTAAGTGAATACTTAGCGTGTGCTATTTCACACGTAGGTTATTGGAAACTTACCGGAAGAGGAGTCAAGCATGTTAATCAAGCTGCAATCTGCCAAACATTAGTAAGACATTCTAAATTTATGATATTCTTTAGTGGGCATGTATCAGTTTATTCGTTGGTTATTTTATAAGCTAGTTTTATGTCAGATATTAAAAAAAATTAAATTAAAAAATTTTAAAAATTACAAGTCAAGAAATCAGCTAAATAATTTAGTAACATCTTCAATGTGTATTTAATCATCGAATATATGTTGAGAGTGTTACATTTAGTGGTATCAGAGCTACAGGTTTAGCCGGTTCTGGATGCAAAACTAAGTTTGTTATAAGTTGTCAGTAAATACATGCCTCTAAAATATCATATTACTGATGTGTTGATTGTATGACTTGAAGCTGCTCCTCATTAGTATAAGATGAGATAAGATTATATTAAGAAAAGTAAGACACTACTGGATTTTTTCAATCGACGAATCTCAAAGGTCAAGAAAAGACTCACAACGAGTACAATGAAGTAAAATAGTTATTGTAATCAACTTCAGTTTGAGTTGAGTTACCTGCATTGTAAGGAGTTGATGTAGTAATTATAAGATGTTAGTCTTTAACATCTGTACATGCACTTATGTTTATAACAACATAGATTATAAGGGAATATATCGACTACATGGAGTACTAGCCTCGATAGTATCTAATAGAAATTCGAGGTTTACTTTTAGATTTTGGAAGGTCTGAAAGATATGAATATTGAAAAGTCAGAAGAAGTAATAATATTCCTAAGGGAACACGTTTGTATTTGGGTGGATTAATGCCACAAAGTAGTACTTACAATAGAAGTGACCTGGAATATTTTCTAGGAGTTAAAAGAGCTGAAAGCTTAACTGTAAGAATTATTAGACTAGAGTTATAATAAATCCAGTGTACTATTGTGAGAAGCTCCAGAATTATTCGTAAAGAAGGAAGATAGTTCTTTGCGATCGTGTAGCGATTATTTATAAAATGAAAATAAGAAAAAGATAATGATATATTTTCTATCGGATTATTAGTTAACCTGAACTGTAAAGACTGGATGTGAGTTTGGTTATTAAAAGTGGCTTTCTTAGGTCATATTATTTCATTTGTAGGGATCCGAGTCGATCCTAAAAATATTCTGAGAGGTTCACAGTTTCTTAAGACTTATTGGTTATGATTGAAGGTTTGTGAAAGATTTCTTGATGATATGTTATGAGCTTGTATAATTGAGATTGAAATCATGGAAAAGATATATACCGTTAGTAGAAATTGCTTATAGTAATAGTAATAAAGAAAGTATACAGATGACACCCTATGAGGCTCTCTATGGTCGAAGGGTAAATCGCTATTAAATTAGTTTGATTTGAAGATCATAAATTAATTAAGTCAGATTTATTACAAGAAATGGAAGAAAAAATAAAGATTATACAATATAATCTTAAAAAGATTAATGATCGACAAAAGTTTTATATAGACTTGAAAGGAAAAGATATTCAATTCGAAGACAAAGGAAGAACATGATGTCTATCTTCGCATTGTTCTTCAGACTCTTCGAGAAAAGAAGCTATATGCTGAGTTGTTAAAGTGTAAATCTTGGTTGCTATAAGATTGCTTTTCTTAGTCATGTAGTTTTGGTAGAAGAGATAAGAGTAAATCCCAAGAAAGTATCAACTATAGTTGAATAGAAACTTTTGAAGAATGTTTCCAAGGTTCGAAGTTTCTTGGGACTTGTTGGTTATTATCGAAAGTTTGTAAAGAATTTCTCGATGATTGCCTCCCCACTGACCAAGCTATTGATGAAAGGTGTACCATTCAGTTGGACAGATAAGTGCCAGTAAAACTTTGAGACATTAAAGAAGATATTAATCGAAGCCTCGATATTAGTATAACCAGAATCGGGCAAAGATTATGTAGTTTATAACGATGTTTCTCATAAAGGTTTGGGAAATGTACTTATGTAAGAAGGAAAAGTAGTGGTTTATGCTTCGAGACAACTTAAGATGCATGAGAGGAAATTATCCTACTCATGATTTGGAGCTGGCAATAGTTGTATTTGCTTTAAAGATATAACGTCATTATTTATATTGTGAATGATGCTATATTTACATAGATTAAAAAAGTTTAAAGTACCTGTTAACTAAAAAGAGGTTGAACCTGAGACAAGAAGGTGGATAATCAGTATAAGATAAATCTGATAAAAATAAGAATTTTAATATCGGATTTAGAAATTAAAATGCAGTAGAAGGTATTGAATTTGGATCGAACAAGATTGTTAAGCGTGCTCAGACCAGAAAAATTCAATGATGGGTGACCTTCTGGGAAGTGTCATGGAATCAAAATTTTGATCTAATATAAGAAGGTGAAACTGAAGGCTTTGAAATTAGTCTGATGGATGCTTGTATTATCGAGGAAAAACCTATTTTTCAAACGATGAAGAATTAAAGAAACAACTTATCTTTGAAGTACGCTATAGTCATTTGATTGTACATCTAGGTGGAAACCAGATGTATCAAGATTTAAAGAATCGATCTTGATGGCCAAGCATGAAAAGAGTTATAACTGAGTTTGTTTCTAAATATCTGACATGTCAACAAGAAAAAAACAGAACTTCAGGTACCTTCTGAATTGTCGTGACTGATTTTAATTTCTCAGTGGAAATGAGAACGAGTGCTGGTGGATTTTGTATTAGGACTATCTTTGACATCGAATAAGAAGGATTCAATATGGGTGATTGTTGATAGATTGACTAAGTTAGCACACTTTATCCTTGTTCGAACATATTACCCTAGGGATAAGTATGCTGAGTTGTATATTAAGGAAATAAGTCAATTTAGCTTGTTAACGTTCTTTGGTGAAATCGTAAAATTGAGAAAATGACTTAGGAAAGAAAAGGATATGTGAGAAAGCAGTTTCCTCACCTTTTTGAACCAAGTACGTGTTAAAAATTCGAGGATGAATTTTCTTAAGGGGGAGAATTGTAATACCCCAAATTTTTCTAAGTTGATTAAGGATCATTTAGTACTAAGATAACAGCTTAAAAGTTATCTTAGTGACTAAAATGTCAAAAAATGTAAAAGTTAGGATTTCTTTGATTGTGGGTTATGGAAAAGGAATCCTTACCTTTGCATTTTAGTGACTATTTTGTCAAAGAAAGAAAATTAGAGGGAATTATTTTGAATAATTATTTGATGAAGAAGATGAGGAATTGGTGGTTTGAAGCAAGTGATGTGACTAAATTGACAAGTAGAAAAATAAGAAGAAGTTAGTATAAATTAGAAGTTAATTATGGAAAGCTATGTAGAAGATTGAATTTTGGCAGTGACTTCGAAAATTCACCATAAATTCTACAAAAATATTTAGATGATGAATTTTATATCGATGTAAATATTTGTTCGTCTAGTTTCGTTTTCAACAAACGAAAACTGATTTCGAGTTCTGAGTTAAAAGATATGAATTTTTAATCGAATGAAAGTCAGAAAATTTACAGAGCAGTTTCTATCAGGACAGCTCTGTGACGGGAGTTTGAAGAATTTTCATAATGTTTGTAGATTTTATTAATTTATGTGGCTTATACCGTTAGAATCGTTATCAAATATAGTTCTTACAGTATGAAAGATATTAATATCCAATGTGTATTCTGATCTTTAGAAGTAAAACTCTGAGGGTAGGACAAGTTGCCAGAAAATAGAATTTGATACATTTTGTATCTAAATGTTTGATAACAAGCTCGGAAGAATTATTGGAAGTTCAAAATGATCATTAAGAACCGAAATGAATTTTTGGATAGTATAAGGAAGGAAGGAAAATTATGGAAATTTTTATGTTAAATGATTAGATAGCTTAATTGAAATATTGTTAGAAGTGAATCTAACAAATGTTAGTTTATATTCATGTGGTTAATGAAGTCAAATCCGAATTAAAAGAAGATTCGAGGTACTATGAAGGAAAGGATCTAGTAGAATTTAGTGAGGCATGCTAATAAATGGCCCAGGTGAGTGCACTTATACTTATTTATTATATATATGATATGAGTGATTGCATTATATATATTTATGACATGTTGATAAATAAGACGACTTGCGATGAACTGGCCTTTGTATAAATAAAAATGTATGATGGCTTATTTATGCAAATAGAATGAAATATTAAATGGCATATTGATACAATGATTGTAGCATAATGATTCACTCAAGGTAAATCGAATTTTAGATATTTGGATATGCACTGCTCATTATTGAATTATGGACAATAGTATTGAAGGATTGGATATAGAATATGAAAAATAATATATTGATATGCCCAAGTACTAGTGTGAGAGTCTTTGGTATAATTGGATATCCATAGAGTCCTAGCAGCTGCGTCATAGCACTACGGTGCGAGATAAACAATGTAGACTCTTCAGAGTCAAGATAAACAATGTAGACTCTTCAGGGTCGAGATAAACAATGTAGACGCTTTAGGGTCGAGATAAACAATGTAGACTTTTCGGGGTCGAGATAAACAATGTAGACGCTTCGGGGTCGAGATAAACAACGTAGACTCTTCGGGGTCAAGATAAACAATATAGACTCTCCAGGGTCGAGATAAACAATGTAGACTCTTCGGGGTCGAGATAAATAATGTAGACTCTTCAGGGTAAAGATAAATAATGTAGACTCTTCGAGATCGAGATAGACAATGTAGACTCTTCAGGGTCGAGATAAACAATATAGACTCTTCAGGGTCGAGATAGACTCTTCAGGGTCGAGATAGACTGTACGGAGTCGAGTGACTCTACGGAGTCGGTTCAAACTCTACGATGTTACATAGCACAAAATGTGCGAGTATGAGGAGCAAAGGGCGTCTTCGAGTACGTACTCATCTCAGTCGCTTCGGCGATGCAGATGCTAAGGCGTCGTAGACACTACGATGTCGTGATGACTCGCGTACCATGACATCACATGATTATGTACTTTGGGCTATGAATATCATAAATTTAGAATGTCTTACTGATGTTTGGCAGATTGCAGGTTGATTAACATGCTTGACTCCTCTTCCGGTAAGTTTCAAATAACCTACATGTGAAACAGCACACGCTGAGAATTCACTTAGTGAGGCAACTATAAATTGAAGTAAAGCATTTCCATGTATAGAAATAACATAAAATAAACTTATCAAAGTCATTCCCCTATCATTTAACAGTGTTATACATTTCCTGCAAAATGGAAAGCGGTTTCCAATTGCAGTTGATAACATTTTATCATGCATAGAACTACCTTACAAGTATAGTTCATTAACCAATATAATATTTAAATCATATAATTCCATCTGTCTTACCAGTTTTGTGTACATGGGCATGTATCATTTTATTCATTGGTTATTTATAAGCTAGTTTTATGTTAGGTGTTAAAAAATTAAATTAAAAAATTAAAAAAATTACAAGTCCAGAAATCAGCTAAATAATTTAGTAACATCTTCAATGTGTATTTAATCATCGAATATACGTTGAGGGTGTTACAGATACCCCTATCTCCTTGTTTAACTCAATCAAACAGTGTTCTTTAACCCATAACACTAGGGTACCGATAAGAGCTCCCCGAATATCGGTACCGAAGCCTAAAAAAGCTTTGTAGGCTTAGGAATTCACCTCCAAGCCTCCAAAATGCAACCAACAACCCCTAAACTTGATCATACATCTTATGGGAGTTATTTTGGGTGGTTTACTACCAATTTTACACATTATCAACATCAATTTCGAGTTAAACCATTTTAAAGTGTCATCCACCCAAAATACACCCAAACAACCATAAACACCAAATCTAGCAACCCTAAACCATAAAATCAAGCAAGGCAAATAATCTATGATCTTCAAGAAACATAGGAGTTAGAGATGTGCTGACCTTTAAGCAAGAATCTTGAATTTAGCTCACCCACTTACTTTACTCAAGCTTTCTCACAATTTCTCCAAACCTCAAGCTTGAAAAAATCCTTCAACCTCTTCCACTTACCACACAATCATGAAATCCAAAACAAAACTTGGATTAGAGCCCATGGAAGAATTTTCTACAAGGTACAATGTTAAGATTAAGAGAAATCTTCCTAAAGCCTTAAACTTCCCAAAAACCCATTATTGAAAACCTTACCTTTTTACCTCAATATTATGTTTTTCTTGAAGCTCTGGATGGGGAGATTAACATACTAAAATCTTGAAACTTGGATGGAAGAAATGAGGTTGAAAGTGTTGAGATAAAGATTTTGATGTAACTTTCATGAAAATGTTTTTAGACTTAAACCAATTTGCAAAAATATTTCAAAGTCCATTAACTTGAAAATTATGTTTGAAAGTTTTTCAAAGAGTTTATGACATGTTCAAAAATGATTTTAAATAGCCAAAATGTCAAAAATAGGCCCTAAGTATCGATATAGTTTGATTAGTGCCGATACCTAGAAGCGCTCGTACCGATACAGTTTATTAAGTACCAATACGCCCCTTTGTCCCCAAGTTTTGACAAATTCCAATAGCCAAATTGAGTACCAGTACGGCTTCAGCCATACCGATACCCTAGGGCCCGTACTGATACTGTGTATCACGTACCGATACCCCTATGTATTAAATGCTCCAACAGCTCTTTCCTCTTTGAGATAGGTACCGATACCGGTCCTTGCGTACCGATACAGATGAGCCTAGAACTACATTTAAGAATGGAAGTAAAGTCCCAAACGGCTCTAATCAACCCCTAACGGCTAGTGACAGTCATGAAGCCATTAGAGGGTTTAAAAGACCTCATCAAGCAACTATGCAAAAAAAATCGTTGCCAACATTCAATGTTAGAGAAATTGTTTTAGTCCTTAAATTGTCATATTTATTGTAGAAAACAATAGTGAGCGAAATTGTCACATTTGCTCAAGTGTTTAGGATTTTGGGTGAGTGCTTAATTATGCAAACATATTTGCCTAGTGAGGTTTTTCATTATTTGCTAATTTGTAATTCTCTTTTAGAGAGAGTTTCAAGACTTTGGGATATAAGTATTGGTTGTAAGGGTTATCTCTTTGATCCAAAAAAAAGGAAAGACAAATTAGTGGATTTGTGGAAAATCCTTAGTGTAGATAACTAAGGTAGTGGAGGTAGACTTTGTTTAGAAGTCGAACCACTATAAATCACTGTGTCTTAATTTTTATTACTTAGCCTTTCATCCACCAAAGCAAAAATCCAATTCACCCCCTATTGGCTATTCGGTTGATCATACGAGCCTCCCAACAATTTGTATTATAGATTTATCTCTACATCGGATTAACATCCTAAAGTCGATCCTTGAGGTGCTCAATTTTTCTACTTCAACCGGTGATCATGGTGTAATCCATCGACAAGTCTCCTTACTTTGACAGTGCCAACTACTCCTATTGGAAGAATAAGATAATGTTCTTCATGAAATCCATTGACTATCATCTTTGGGATATTGTTTTTGATGGGCCATTTGTTCCTCAAAGAAGTAAGGCGAAATGGAATGCAGAAGATTGAAAGAAGATGCAACTCAATGATAAAGCTATGCACATCTTATTTTGTTCACTTGAACCCGATGAGTATGCAAAGACATCTTCTTGCTCAAGTACCAAGGAAGTATGGGACAAACTTGAAGTCACATATGAAGGTACAAACAAGATGAAGGAAACCAAGATTGGACTTCTCAACCTCAACTATGAGAACTTCAAGATGGACCCAGAAGAATACATCAAAGCTATGTTCGATCAGTTCTCCACCATATTCAACTAGCTTAAAGGATTTGGAGAGATGATTCTGAAGGACAAGCTTGTGAGGAAGTTGATTTACTCACTTCTCGACTCATGGGATTCCAAGAAGATTACCATTATAGTAGCAAAGAATTTGAAAGAGCTCAAGCTTGAAGAGCTTATGGGATCTTTGCTCACCCATGAGATGATGATGTCCAAGGGGAAGAAGAAGATAAAAGAGAAATGCATTGAATTGAATGTTGCTCTTAAATCTTCGACAAGATAACAAGAAGATTCAAGTGGATAGGATAGTGAAGAAGAATAGATGGTCAAGATCTTCAAGAAGTTCACCCGATTCATGAAGTAACAAAAGGAAGAATCAAGACATGAATCAAGAATGAAGAGGAAGGATCCCATAATATGCTTTGAATGCAAGAAGCTGGGGCATACCAATTATGGTTGCCCTCGTTTCAAGAAGAAGGGATCAAAGAAGGCATTTGTGGCTACATGGAGTGATGAAGAGGACTTCACCGATAATAAGGTAGCCAACCTATGTCTCATGGCCATCCAAGATGAAGAGGTGTAACGCCTCGGTTTTGGGCCTAGACGGTTTTGGGTTGAATAGACAGTCCGGTGGACTGGGATTATAGATTTGGGTCAATTTTGGGATTAAATTCGGGATCAATATTTTTAGGTGAAAAAATATTTGGGAAAAATGTTATAAAATCCTTATTAATTATGGGCCTATTTATGGTAAAATCAATTTTGGAAAATGAGTTTTGGGAATTGGACATTGTGGGACGGTGACCAAAATGTAAAGTTTGAAAACTATTTTTAGTGACTGTTTTGTAAGGAGATCAAAACTTTGAATCTCTATGCAGCTAATTGCCCAAAGTCTAATACCATACTTTATCCCTTAATTGGTTATTTTTAAAAGAGTTTTAGAAAATATAAATAGGTTGAAGAATTAATTATAATTAATTGCTTAAACAAAAGTTCACAAAACTAACTTTCTCAAATTGGATTTTCTCTCAAATTCTCTCCAGCCAATCACTTTTTCTCTCTTCAAAATCTTAAGGTAAATTCTTGTTTTCTTTAATCTTTTGATTTCAATTAAGTTCTTGATTGTTTTCTATCAAAACCTTATTGTTTTAACTTTGTTTTTCCATGTAAATCAATCAAATTAAGGGGAAAGCAATCCATTAGAGGTGAGATTCGGTTTTCTCCTCTAATATAAGATTCTTTTCTGAAATTTCCAAGTATTAATCCTTTACATGCGTTTCTAATGAGTTTTAATAGTTTTATTAAGAAAATTGGTTTAATTGAGGAAGTTGGTTGAGTTTTGTTTTAGGTCTGATTTGCTGAGTTCTTGATCATATTAAAACATGATTTTGATGTTTTATAATGTTATTAAGTTGGTTTTAACATTAGAATCCCGAAACTAAGTGAATCTCTAATCGGTTAGGTTGCTAGTTGTGGGTTTTTGTGGTTTTGAAGGTGTTTAATGAATGCTGGAAGTGTAAGAATGGTAGTAGGTTGTTTTTGGATGTTAATCAATGTTAATTGATGGATAAAACTGTATGGGTTTTGGCTGGGTTAAGTTTAGAAGGTGTTTTGGTGTTGTTTTTAGTAGTTTTGGATGTTTTTTGAGTGGGCAACGTGAAGGTTGCAGGGGACTGTTGTTTAGAAATGTTTTGAATGCATAGTGATGCATTTTCCTCTGGTTTTATGTGGTTAAAAAGGGGGATGATCAAGGTAAGGTTGCCTAACGTAGTACGTTGCTTACCAGAAGCTTATTTCGTGTTGGGGAGCAAGGCGAGGTGTTTCGGTGAGTAGAAATGTATTTTAAAGCCTTTTAAATGTCTGAAAGTGATTTTGGGAGCTTAGGTTAAGCTTGAAACACTTAGCTAAGCTCAGAAGTAAGTTTCCCTCATTTTGCTCTTAAATATCGATTTGGATATGAGCATGTTTGATTCCATGTTTTGGTTTTAAATATGGTTTGATTTACTTACTATAAATGCATTGTTTTGGATAAATATGCAATGATTATCAAGTATAGGAATGCTAGTGAGCATTGAGGTTTGTTCCTTGAAGGAATGTATTATTGCTTTGGCAATGTGGTTTTGCATATGAAATGATTTTGAGGAATGCATTGTAAAACAGTAAGTAAATGGTTTTGGAAATGATATATTGGCTATGTGATAAGGTGAGAAACTATCGGATATAGTTGGCATGCCATAGGATGAAAGTGCACTATAATATATACTAAAAATCAATCGTGCCATGGCTCCCTGAGGAATAGCGATTTAACTAGGCTACTCGGACTATTGGGTTATCACTTGGGGCATGTAGTTTAACTAGGCAACCCAAGTTAATGATGATCTTGCAGTTTAACTAGGCAAGGTCGACAAATCTTGCGGTTTAACTAGGCAAGGTTTGTTATATCATGTGGTTTAACTAGGCATGATATGAGTTGTGGTGGAGGACTGTCCATCATGAGATATCCGTGTATCCGATGTGTGGATGGAGGATTGTCCATCCAAGGATAGAGGGCTATCTATCCAAGGTTAAAGGTTTGTCTACCCGAGGTCACTATAAATGCCAATATACAGGAACATTTGTGTTGAATAAGGTTTATAAATGCTTTGGTTGTTAAGCATGAGATTTATATATGTTGAGGCATAAGGATTGTTATGCATGGTTTGGAAACAAAAGAGATTGCTTTGGATATAAGCATGTTTTGAAAACAAGTGGTTTATGGTTTTCAATTGGATTACTATGCATCAATGTTTTGTTAAGAGCATCCTCACTAAGCATGTGTGCTTGCGCTCTCTTTTTCCTATTGATGCAGAGCATTAGAGTTAAGGGGCAGCTTTGGCAAGGCTAAGAGGAATCAAGGTATGAGACTCGGTTTTATATTCGGTTAATAAGGCAGTGTGCTCACTATATTTTAGGGGTTTTGTAATTGAATTTACAGTGGTTATGTTCTGGTTTTATGCTTTGGTTTGATGTATATATGGTGGTTAGAAGCATCCTAGTTTTGCTATGCTAGAAGGTGATGATGCTAGGTAGTACCTTGGTATGCATCTTGATGGTGATGATCTATTTCTATGCTTTTACAACACTAGCATGTTTTGATGGTTAAAAGTGGATTGATGGTTTCCTTCTTGTGCTATATTATGCCTTGAATCTATTATTGGAATGTTGAGATGGTTGGTTATAGGAAGCATGCCCATAGGTAAATGCATAATTCCACCTTGTGAGTTCGTCTGCCTAGCATGTTTGAATGTTGTGGAAACTACGCCTATGTTGATGTATGATGCCTATGCAATGTGTGGAACATGTTTGAGATTCCTTAGGATTGAAAACCAGTCAAAATCCTCCTCCCAAGCCTAGAGGTTTCGAAACCTGGCCCCTGGTTTCGAAACCTGTAGGCTAATTTTGGCTATGGGGTGCGGTACGCTAGGACTCGTACCGGTACGGATATTAGGCTCTGGAGGCCTGGTTTCGAAACCTGTAGGGGTGGTTTTGAAACCTCCTATATAATTTGACCCCGTATTGGCCCAGAAACCCATGTACCTATACCAAGGGCCGTTATTTTAATTATATGTTCGATTTAAGCTTTGAAAGCTTGCAGTTCGGTCCCTAGTCATTGTGTATGCAATTGAATGAGTTTGGATGGTTGCTTTAAGCTGAAATTTGACATGTATGCATGAAACCTGACTAATTGAAGATTGGTAAATCAAAGTTCATGAAAGTACTTATAATTTTTCAAATTTACAATTTGGTCCCTAAATGTTTGAATGATAAATTGAGGGTGCTATGGTGATCTAATTGTGATGAAATTTCATGAGCTTGCATGAAATGAATTTAATTGTGTATTGGTAAACCTAATTTATTAATTAGACCCTTAAACCTGTAGAAATTACATTTTGGTCCTTGAATTACAATCTTGAACAATTGGATGTCAATTCAACACCTGATTGAGTTGTAAATTTCACCGCTACCAGCATGAGCAACTTATGATTTAATTATGCTTTTAGATAAGATAAAATGAAAAAAATGGACAGTTTTCTATGTAAATCTTTTAGGTTTGTCTTAGCAAACCCAATGTAGCCCACTCGTTCGGTCTGGCTCCCAGGCCGAGTCAAAGGGATTACATTTGGTGGTATCAAAGCCAGGTTTGTGATTGTTGGGTGATGTTATTGAATGTTGACTGATGTCCCATTGATAGTACACATGATTTTGAATGGTGTTGAGCATGTTGGTTGTGTTGGGGTATTATTGGGAACACATTTCCTATTACCATGGTTTTTAAATGATTTTGGCAGGCTGTCTTGGACCATTTGCCTTGCTTGCGCCCTAACTGTCCAGTTTAAACATCGATAGTGAAATTGTTTTAAATACGAACACTTAAATCATTAATTGTTTTTGGGGTTTGCAAGTGTTGTATGGGATTTTTGATAGAGTAATATAAGTGATTTACAGTCTTGAGTTGACTTAGTCATTGATTGAGAATTGTGAAGGTGGGCTCCAAACTTGAGGTATGTTATCCTCATTTTTAAGGTGGTGGATAACGTGGATCCACTATTTTAATTGTTAAATATAGTTTTTTCCATCAAAGTTGGTGATGTGCGTTTTGAATCTATGGGCTTGTAAAGTATTGGAAACAAAAATGTGGGTACTGTAAGGTGACATACGCTTGATGGTAGCATCAAGGTTTGTAGAGTATGTTCAAGTTTTTCTCGGTGGAGCAATAACCAAAATTCTGATAAGAATTTTAAAGTGTTTAAGTTAATAAGGTACTGGCATACGCGTTAGAAAATAATGTGGATGCCACGATCAAAACCTAACCGGTGATGCTGATTGTTAAGGAGAATTAGAGAGTGTTCTTAACGTCATTTTTATGAGGATGGTCAAGGTATGGAAAAAGGGGTGCAAGGTGATGGGTTGACTTTTGTCTACGAGAATCAGAGTGCGCAATAGTAGTGTGGAATCAGTACGTTGGTCAAGAAAAGGTTGAGTAATCTTCTACCTCTTTTCTGTAGTATCTTTCAGTGGATTATGGATTTGCGCAGTTATGCTTGTAGATTGGAAGAATAAGTTAACTAGGTGTATAGAGGTTTTGAAGATTAATTCTTGCGGTGGAGTTTGACCATAAGAGGACAGAGTTATGTTATTGAGATTTTGGCATGAGTGGTAACCCAAGTTATAAGGACGTTCGGGTTCTGAACACCTATGTGGTTCAAAATGTTTTTCCTGAAGAACTTTTGTGAGAGTTTTACCTATTGCTCTAGGGTACAAAGTTGAGTTTAGGTGTAAGATGCAACTGTTGCAGTTTCCGAATCCTTTTTGGGTCATCTTAGTGAGTATTGAGAAATCTTGGGGGTTGGAAATGTAGTTGTGATAGTGGTCGAGCTTTGGGTATGTTCGATCAGGAGTCTTTTTTCCTAAGACACCGACATGGCTAACGTTATTTGTGTTTCAAACTGTTGGTTGGTACGGTTATATGTGCAGACGACGAAAGTACTAGTAGCATTCGAGGTGGTGATGAGTTGGGTATTCTGTGAATGCCTAGTTATGTGAAGTAGTCGAAGTGGTGGTGTTCTCGTGTACCGTGTTACTGAGAAAGGGTCTTGGTCAAAAATCGAGGGTTATTAGCGCGGGTTTCGACGTGTTAGAAGGGATTTTTGGTACCGAGAATGTTATAAGTAAGTGTGAATGTTTGAGCATGCACAGTGCATAAACACTTATATGTACATACATACATTTTTGGGCATGACATTAGAGGTTTTGTATCCATGTGTAATGACATCTAGGTTGGCATATAAGGAATCATGCATACATATGTTCACACTTACGGATGAATTTTCAGAGGCCAACAAAGTGATGGTGTAAGCTAGGTGGCCTGTGTAAGTTAGCTTTGAGACGTACTCGAGTACGACTCCAGTTTCACCTAGGGGTGCGCTAGTT
This sequence comes from Hibiscus mutabilis, assembly GCA_019671005.1. NCBI lineage: Eukaryota > Viridiplantae > Streptophyta > Magnoliopsida > Malvales > Malvaceae > Hibiscus > Hibiscus mutabilis. The sequence goes on along the minus strand of CM033728.1, from coordinate 18,876,258 downwards.
CTTTATGTTAAAAGAAGGATGAAACGATACAAATGTACATTAATTACCGACAATTGAATAAGTTGATGGTGAAAAACAAGTACCCATTATCGTGGATTGATGATTTGTTTGATCAGTTTTGTGAGGTAGTGGTGTTTTCTAAGATTGATTTAAGATTAGGGTATTATCAGTTAAAGGTTAAGGATGCAGATGTGCCTAAGACTGCTTTTCATACGAGGTACAAGCATTACGACTTCTTGGTGATGCCGTTCGGCTTGACAAGTGCCCCAGCTACATTCATGGTCCATGAATATTTTGATCATTTCATGGTGGTGTTTATCAATGACATTCTTGTGTACTCTCATACTGAGGAAGAACATGATCAGCATTTGCGGATTGTGTTGCAGGCTTTAAAGGATAATCAGTTGTATGCCAAGTTGAGTAAGTTTTGGCTCAAGGAGGTTATGTTCCTTAGTCATGTGGTTTCCGCCGAAGGTATCCGTGTTGATCCACAGAAAATTGAGGCTATTCTCAATTGGAAGCAACCTAAGTCAGTGTCGGAGGTTCGCAGTTTTCTTAGGTTGGCTGGTTGGTATCATCGTTTCGTGGATGGGTTTTCTAGTATTGCGGCACCGTCGACGAAGTTATTGCAAAAGAATGTTCCATATGTGTGGACGGAGAAGCAGCAACATAGTTTTGAGAAGTTGAAGGAAGTTTTGACTCATGCTCTTGTACTGATTTAACCCGAGTCTGGAAAGGAGTTTGTGGTCTATAGTGATGCATCTTTCGTTGGTTTGGGTTGTGTGTTGATGCAAGATGGTAAGGTTGTAGCTTATGCTTCGCGATAATTGAAGGTTCATGAGCGCAACTATCCGACACATGATTTAGAGTTTGCAGTTGTGGTGTTTGCTATGAAAATCTAGAGAGGTTATCTTTATAGAGAAAAGTGTGTTGTTTATATGGATCATAAGAGTTTAAAGTATTTGATGTCCCAAAAAGATTTGAATCTTAGGCAACGAAGGTGGCTTGAGTTGCTTAAAGATTATGACTTAACGATTGAGTATCATCTTGGAAAGGCTAAGGTGGTCGCGGATGCGTTAAGCAGTAAGGTTACTATTGAGCTTAGGGCGATGTTTGCAAGGTTGAGTGTGACACGGGAAGATGGCTTGTTGGCTGTGTTGCAAGGCAAGCCTACGTTGTCACAAATGATTAAGGCGAAGCAACCGTTTGATGGTTCTTTGGTTCCTCATGTTAAGGACATATTGGATGGTAATCTAACGGATTTTCATTTGATGATGATAGAGTTTTGTGCTTTAAGAGTCGAATAGTGGTGCTGGAAGATTTAGAGTTGAGGCGCACTATTTTGGCAGAGGCATATTCTAGTCATTTTGCTATGTATTCTGGTAGTACCAAGATGTATCGTGGGTTGAGAGAAGTGTACTATTGGGTTGGTTTGAAAAAAGTATGTGGCTGATTTTGTTCCTAAATGCAGGGTATGTTAGCGTGTCAAAGCTGAGCATAAGTTTCCTTCCAGCTGTTGCAACCGTTGAAGATACCGGAATAGAAATGAGAGAGAGTCACCAAGGATTTTGTGTCTGGATTGCCGTTGACGCCAGATAAAAAGAATTCCATTTGGGTGATTGTTGATCGATTTATGAAATATGCACATTTTGTGCCAGTGCATACGACGTATACCTTGGATAAGTTGACATATTTGTATATTGCTGAAATTATGCATTTGCACGGGGTGCCCAAGTCCATTGTTTCGGATAGAGATCCGAGGTTTACAGTAAGGTTTTGGAAATATTTGCATCGGGCTTTGGGTACAAGGCTAAATTTTAGTACTTCGTATAATCCTCAGATGGATAGTCTTTCGGAGCGTGTGACTCAGGTTTTGGAGGATATGTTAAGATGTTGCACCATTGAGTTCCAAAGAACCTGGGAGAAGCAATTGCCTTTGGTAGAATTCGCTTATAACAATAGTTATCAAGTGAGTATAAAAATGGCATCGTATGAGGCTTTATATGGTAGGAGGTGCCGTACGCCCTAGTGTTGGGCTAAAGTTGGGGAAAAGCATATTTCTCTGCTGATGTGTTGAAAGACATGAATGAGAAGGTAAAGCTTCTATGTGATTTCTTGAAAGCGACCGTGGATCGTCAAAAATCCTATGTAGATTTGAAGCGTAGGGAATTTGAGTATGCCGTTGGTGATCGTGTTTTTTTGAAGATGTCACCTTAGAAGAAGGTGATGCATTTTGGACGTAAGGGAAAGCTTGGTCCGAGGTTTATTGGAACATATGAGGTTGTGGAACGTGTAGGTCCAGCGGCTTATCGTTTGAGGTTACCTCCCGAGTTAGAGAAGATTCATGATGTGTTTCATGTATCGATGTTGCGAAGGTATAGATCATATCCATCAAATGTTATGCCAGTAGAGGATATTGATTTGCGGCCGGGTATGTCTTATGATGAAGAACCTGTAGAGATTCTTGGTTCTAGCAGTAAAGTTCTTCGTGGTAAGACGATTGAGCTTGTTAAGGAAGCCACGTGGGAGAGTAAGGCGGACATGTTGAAGCAATTTCTGCATCTGTTTCCTCCAGGTAAATTTTGAGGACGAAATTTCTTAAGTGGGGGAGAGTTATAACGCCTCGGTTTTGGGCCTATATGATTTTGGGTTGAATAGACGGTCCGGTGGACCGAGATTAGAGATTTGGGTCAGTTTCAGGATTAAATTCGGGATAAATATTTTTGGGTGAGAAAATATTTGGGAAAATGTTCTAAAATCCTTATTAATTATGGGGATGTTTATGGTAAAATCAATTTTTGAAAATGAGTTTTGGGAATTGGACATCGTGGGACTGGTGACCAAAATGTAAAGTTTGAAAACAATTTTAGTGATTGTTTTGTAAAGAGATCAAAACTTTGAATCTTTAAGCAGCTAATTGCCCAAAGTCTAATATCAGACTTTATCCCTTAATTGGTTGTTTTTAAAAGAGTTTTAGAAAATATAAATTGGTTGGAGAATTAATTTTATAATTAATTGCTTAAACAAAATTTCACGTAACTAACTTTCTCAAATTAGATTTTCTCTCAAATTCTCTCCAGCCAATCACTTTTTCTCTCTTCTAAATCTTAAGGTAAATTCTTTTTTTCTTTAATCTGTTGATTTCAAATAAGTTCTTGATTGTTTTCTATCAAAACCTTATTGTTTTAACATTGTTTTTTTTCATGTAAATCAATCCAATTAAGGGGAAAGCAATCCATTAGAGGTGAGCTTAGGTTTTCTCCTTTAATATAAGGTTCTTTACTGAAATTCCCAAGTTATTGATCCTTTACATGTGTTTCTAATGAGTTTTAATAGTTTAATTATGAAAATTGGTTTAATTGAGGTTTAATTGATGAAGTTGGTTGAGTTTCGTTTTAGGTCTGATTTGTTGAGTTCTTGATCAGATTAGAACATGATTTTGATGTTTTATAATGTTATTAAGTTGGCTTTAACATTGGAATCCCGAAACTAAGTGAATCTCTAATCGGTTAGGTTGCTAGTTGTGGGTTTTTGTGGTTTTGAAGGTGTTTAATGAATGCTGGAAGTGTAAGAATGGTATTAGGTTGTTTTTGGAAGTTAATAAATGTTAATTTATGGATAAAACCATAGGGTTTTGGCTGGGTTAAGTTTGGAAGGTGTTTTTGTGTTGTTTTCGGTAGTTTTGGATGGTTTTTGAGTGGGCAACGTGAAGGTTGCTGGGGATTGTTGTTTAGCAATGTTTTGAATGCATAGTGATGCATTTTCCTCTGGTTTTTTATGGTTAAAACAGGGGATGATCAAGGCAAGGTTGCCTAATGTGGTACGTTGCTTACCAAAAGCTTGTTTCGTATTGGCAAGCAAAGCGAGGTGTTCGGTGAGTGGAAATGTGTTTTAAAGCCTTTTAAATGTTTGAAAGTGATTTTGGGAGTTTAGGTTAAGCTTGAAACACTCACCTAAGCTCGGAAGTAATGTTCCCTCATTTTTTTTCTTGAATATCGGTTTGGACATAAGCATGTTTGATTTCACGTTTTGGTTTTAAACATGGTTTGATTTACTTACTATAAATGCATTGTTTTGGATAAATATGCAATGATTATCAAGTATAGGAATGCTAGTGAGCATTGAGGTTTGTTCCTTAAAGGAATGTATTATTGCTTTGGTAATATGGTTTTGCATATGAAATGATTTTGAGGAATACATTGTAAAACAGTAAGTAAATGGTTTTGGAAACGATATATTGGCTTTGTGACAAGGTGAAAAACTATCAGATATAGTTGGCATGCCATAGGATGAAAGTGCACTTTAATATATATTAAAAATCGATCGTGCCATGGGTCATTGAGGAATATCTATTTAACTAGGCTACTCCTATTGGGTTATCACTTGGGGCATGCAGTTTAACTAGGCAACCCAAGTTGGTGGTGATCTTGTGGTTTAACTAGGCAAGGTTTGTTAAATCATGCGGTTTAACTAGGAATGGTATGAGTTGTGGGGGAGGACTATCCATCATGAGATATCCGTGTATCCAATGTGTGGATGGAAGATTGTCCATCCAAGGATAGAGGGTTGTCTATCCAAGGGTAGAGGTTTGTCTACCCGGGGTCACTATAAATGCCAATATATTGGAACATTTGTGTTGAATTAGGTTTTATAAATGCTTTGGTTGTTAAGCATGAGATTTATATATGTTGAGACATAAGGATTGTTATGCATGCTTTGGTTTGGAAACAAAAGAGATTGCTTTGGATATAAGCATGTTTTGAAACCTAGTGGTTTATGGTTTTCAAATGGATTACTATTGCATCAATGTTTTGTTAAGAGCATCCTCACTAAGCATGTGTGCTTAGGCTCTCTTTTTCCTTTTGATGCAGAGCATTAGAGTTGAGGGGTAGCTTTGGAAAGGCTAAGAGGATCCAAGAACAAGACTATTATTGAGTATGAGACTCGGTTTTATATTCGGTTAATAAGGCAATGTGTTCACCATATTTTGGGGGGTTTTGTAATTTAACTTACAGTGGTTATGTTCTAGTTTTATGCTTTGGTTTGATGCATATATGGTGGTTAGAAGGATGCTAGTTTTGTTATGCTAGATGATGATGGTGCTAGGTAGTACCTTGGTATGCATCTTGATGGTGATGGTCTATTTCTATGCTTTTACAACACTAGCATGTTTTGATGGTTAAAAGTGGATTGTTGGTTTTCTTCTTGTGCTATATTATGCCTTGAATCTCTTATTGGAACGTTGAGATGGTTGGTTATAGGAAGCATGCCAATAGGTAAATGCATATTTCCACCTTGTGAGTTCGTCTGCCTAGCATGTTTGAATGTTGTGGAAATTACGCCTATGTTGATGTATGATGCCTATGCAATGCGTGGAACATGTTTGGGATGCCTTAGGATTGAAAACCAATCAAAATCCTCTTCCCAGGCCCAAAGGTTTCGAAACATGGCCCTTGGTTTCGAAACATGTAGGCCAATTTTGGTTGTGGGGTGGGGTGCGGTACGGGGGGACTCGTACCGGTACGAGTTTTAGGCTCTGGAGGTCTGGTTTCGAAAAATGTACCTCCTATATAATTTGACCCAGTAATAATCCAGAAACTCGTGTACCGACACCAGGGACCGTTATTTTAATTATATTTTCGATTTAAGCTTTGAAAACGCGGTTTGGTCCCTAGATGTTGTGTATGCAATTGAATGAGTTTGGATGGTTTTTTTAATCTGAAATTTGACATGTATGCATGAAACCTGAATAATTGAAGATTGGTAAATCAAAGTACATAGAAGTCCTTATAGTTTTGCAGATTTACAATTTGGTCCCTAAATGTTTGAATGATAAATTAATGGTGCTATGGTGATCTAATTGCGATGAAATTTCATGATCTTGCATGAAATGAATTTAATTGTGGATTGGTAAGCTTAATTTGTTAATTATACCCTTAAACTTGTGGAAATTACATTTTGGTTCCTGAATTGCATTTTTAAATAATTAGATGTCAATTCGACGCCCTATTGAGTTGTAAATTTCACCTCTGCCAGCATGAGCACCTTAGGATTTAACTACGCTTTTAGATAAGATAAAATGAAAAAATGGACCATTTTCTATATAAATATTTTGGGTTTGTCTCGGCAAACCCAATGTAGCTTGCTTGGTTCGGTCTGGCTCCCAGGCCGGGTCAAGGGGGTTACAAGAGGTAACTTATAACTCATCAAATTTAAATTCTTATACTATCGATGAATTACAAGATGCCTATGATGATTTAGTTTTGGAATTTAAAGCTTTATTTTTGAAAAAAAGAAATTGGTTTCAAAATTAAAAGTCAAAAATGATTTGCTTTCCAAAACTAATTTAGAACTTGAAAGCAAGCTTGGTCAAATGCAATTTATTTTTAAGGATTTTGAAGTAAAAATTTCAAACTTGCAAATTTTGCTTTCTAAAGTTCAGAAAGTCATCAAAAGGAGTTAGATGATCTTTAAAATGAAAAAGTTTTAATTTACAAAAAATTTAAAAGGGAAACTCCAAAAATAACTTTGTAAAATCAAACTTTTACCAAAGACAATCTAGCTCCCCTAGATTTATTAATGGAAAATGTGTTAAAAAAAAATTGGGTCCCAAAAAGACTCATTGTTTGAAAGAAAAATGATGGAATTGAAAAATGGATTCCTAAAAGGACTAAAATTTTTGGGACTACTGCCATTGGATCCAAAGCAATTTGGATACCAAAAATCACTTAATTGACTTTTGTAAGTGTGCTTGAGCCATTGAGGATCAAAGTTAAAATTTTGGAAGCTCATGACACACAAGGGAGAAGGACACTTGAAGAAGGAGAGACTTAACATCCTACCTTGGTTCAAGTGGTAAAATTTAAATTTCATGCAATTGCTTGATCATGTTTTTCCATGTCTATTTTTCAATGATCTAAGCATGTTTGTATGACTCCATATTATGCCTAATTGCATATAGTTAGCGGGAGTCTCAAATTGCATGTGTCACATGTTTTTGGCCTAATATGTCTATCTTTGTGTTTTTGGCCTCAAACTTGTAATGTTTGGTTGATTTTGGTGAAATTCATGCTTTATATGTTTTAAATGTTATGTTTTGATAAGCATGTGTAGCAAAATGTGCAAAATGTATATCTATGACTTAATAGAGCCTTTGTATGAACTTAAAACTAAGTTGTAAGGCCTTTTAAGTTGTTTTTGCTACATTTTCACTAGTTTCGTGCCTTTGATACCGGTACCACCCATATCATACCGATACAACCTTCAACCAAGTACAATACAATCTCCTCTGTACCGGTACGCACAGTAAAAAAGGGTCTGTTTTGACCCTTTTTGCCATGCCTTGTATGCTTATTGATTATTTCTTTTAAATGGCATGTTTAATTGAATATTGTGGTTTTATTTGATTTATTTATTTAAAATTCAAGTTATTGCTCTTGAATTACTACACTAACAATTTACTTGATGCTTGAGTAAGGGGGAGCCAATTTTTTGTAATTCTTTTCATGTTAAAATCTTTTTGGTCTTTCTCATTGTTATTTTACACCAACAATTGATATTTCCCATCAATTGGTACTTAATTCCCAACGATTGGTTTTTAATCTTTCAACATTTGGTGTTTTGAACTTAATGTGATTTCAAACTTAGTTTTGAAATTATTTTTGATATAACAAAAGGGGTAGAGATAGGTTTGAAAAAATTAAATTTCAAAAAGAAAAGGGGAGCTTTAAACATTTTCTAAAAATATTCTCTTTTTCTGAGGGGAGTTTTCACAAAAACAATTTTTCAAGTGGTTTCGTTATATCAAAACATAGAAGATTGTTGAGATAAAGATTTTGATATAACTTAAATGGAAAATGTTTTTGGACTTAAACTACTTTGCAAAAATATTTCAAAGTCCATTAACTTGAAAAATACGTTTGAAAGTTTTTCAAAGGGTTCTTGACATGTTCAAAATGATTTTAAATAACTAAAATGTCAAAAACAAGCCCTGAGTACCAGTACAGTTTGACTCGTACCGATACCCAGAAGTGCTCGTACCAGTACGGTTTATCGAGTACTGGTACGCCCCTTTGTCCCCAAGTTTTGACAAATTACAGTAGCCTAATTGAGTATTGGTACAACTTTAGCCGTAGTGTAACCCCCTTAACCCGGTCTAGCCAAAACTAAGATAAAAGGGTCACATTAGGTTTCCCGAAGCAAACCCAAGCTAATAACCTAAACCGGGTCCGTTTTTTCATTTTATCTTTTCTAAACGCATAGGTTTTAACCTACAATGAGTATATGACAACGGATTCAATAACAATGTGATTAGATTACAAAACGGGGTCCAATTGCTTATACATGCACTCTAGGGACCAAAACATAATTTCCACAAATTTTAGGGACTTAACCAACTTTTAATTTACCAAACCTCAATTAACCAGGTTTCAAGCTCATATGCCAATTTACAGCTAAAAACAAGCATGTAAACTCATACAATTTCATAAATAACCCACGAGGACTAGATTGCACATTTTCAAACTTCAACAGGCAAAAACTCAAGGAAAAAACAATGCGTACTGATACGGGCGAGCCTATATCGATACGGCTCAACGGACTTAACCGCCACGCGTACTGATACACTAGCCACCGTACCGATACGGTGCATTAAGCAACCCTACCAATACAGCATAGTTCTCGTACCGATCCCCTTTTTTCCTTCAAAACCTCAGATTCTAGTAACCACAATACGTACCGAAACGGTACCCCGCGTATCAGTATGATGCTTTAAAATGAAAGGGGTCATATCGGTACTCAAACCCGTGTACCAATTATAGTGTATAAATTCCAAGGGGTGTACCGATACTTAGCTAACCGTACTGGTACCCCTGTGCATTTTACCTTCAAAACGGAGCCGTTTCAGACCTCGCGTACCGATCCCCAGGTACTCGTACCGGTACACGAAGGCCTAAAATGACCTCTAGGTCCGACATATAACACTTTGGCTCACTCAAAACACATCCAACTCTTACCTAAACATCATACATCAACAAAGGCATACTTTATTCAATCATACCATCATTTTAAAGTAGCTCAAACCAACCTAACTCAAACATCCACCACATCTATAGGCATGATTCCTACTCAATATCCAAAACATAAATCCAAAGCAATATCAAACATCTAACGCCACATACAAGTCTAAAGAAACCTTTAAAACTTGCACAAATAGGGAGTCTAGCAAACAGCCCTCCCAAAACAATAATTGACACATTGCCCTTATTACTACTATATATTGTTTCAAACTATACTTTGCAACCAAGTCCTTGGGTATCCTTTCTTGCTTGCTTGCTGCCCTTCAATCCACTAATCTGCATTGATGATAAAAGAGAGCGTAAGCACGCAATGCTTAGTGAGGAGCGCTCAAAACACAAAGCATCATCCAATGCATTTTAAAACCGGTTTATTCCAAAACCTTTCACATAAGTCTTTATTCAAAAACCATAATGCCTTACTTTCAAAATATGCACTTAACCTTTTCCAAACCATGCATATTAAACTATATGCAACATGTATCATGGATTCAACAGTATAATCCCATATGTAACCCTCAATTTAATCCTTCCAATGCATAACAACCCATATGCAAAGCTTAAAGAGTACTCACATGTATAAATCACATTATACAAAGCAATCCATCAACATGATACATCAATTCATTATATTGGCTTACAAGTGATCCTTTCCACGTCTCACTACTTTCATCAAAACACATCGGATACACAGATTTCCCAAGTGATATCCCAATCACATAACAGCTCAATAGCATAGGGTAAATGCAACACATGCATCACCTCTACACTACCAAGGCTCATCCTCCAATTTGGAGTAAACACTTCCAATGCATCACCTCTACGGTCGTAGACGGAGTAAATGCCATTGAAGTATTACCTCAACAATATTGGGGTTCACATGGTCGGAGTAAATACTTTTAATACATCACCTCTATGGACTCCCTCAGAGTAAATGCCATTGAAATACCACCTCTACGAACCACGAGTGACTTATTATAGTGCACTTTAAATCCTATGGTCAGCCAACTATATCTGATAACATTTCCATACCCTTTTCATACCATCACTTGCCAATCTAATTCATTTCATTATCATTAACTCACTGTTTTCGTATGCACCAATCAAAACCATTTATCCAATGCATTGAACCATGCATTAACAAATGTTCAACGACATTACAAAGACATGCATTACTTCCAAATGCATCATCATCATTATATAATCATTTTCCAGCATTAAACCATGCTCAAATCATGCATATAACAGTGAGTAGTCAAATCATTAAAACAAGTGCATCAAAACCATTTTCCAAACTGAGAACGAGAGAGAGAAATTATCCTTTACTTACTTCCAAGCTAAGACCAGCGTTTCAAGCTTAATCTAAACTCCCAACACAACTCCCAAACCTTTGAAAAGCTGTAAAACACGTTCTCACTCACCGACACTTAAAGCCTAGCTTGCCGATGTGGTAATTACACCTCCAAAGCTTTCAGAACTTCCGTTCAAGCTTGAGGTTCAATCTCCCTTACTTTTTCCACAGATAAATAGAGGATCCAATGCATTAAAATGCATTCATATCCCAGCAACAACATTCTATATCAAACCTCATCAGTTTCCACTTAATTACCCAACCACAACAACCAAAAACAACACCAAAACAACTACAAACATAACCCAACCACAAACCACGGATCTCAACCTTCACTTAAAATCAATTAACATCCAAAAATATAATTGCCACATCCTTATAACTCCATCATACATTAAAACCAACTTATTAACATTATCAAACATCAAAATCATGTCTTAAACAAATCAAGAACCCATCAAAACGGATCCATAACGAAGATCAATCAAATACATCAATTAAACATTGATTTAACCATTTTCCATAATTAAGTCACTAAAACTCATTAGAAATCATATATAAAGGATCAATAACTTGGGAATTTCAGTAAAGAACCTTATATTAGAGGAGAAGAACGAAGTTCACCTCTAACCTTGGCTTTCCCCTTAATTGGATGAGTTTTCTTGAGAAAACATGATCAAATCAATAAGGTTTTGTTAGGAAATCATTAAGAACTCATTTGGAAATAAAAGAATGTTGAAATAAAGTAGTTACCTGAGAAAATTAAAGTATAAAAGAGTGTTTGGCTGGAGAGAATTTGAGAGAAAATCTTTTGGAGAAAAGTTAGTTACGTTGAATTTGTTTTAAAAAATTAATTATAAAATTAACTCCCCAACCTATTTATACTATGTTAAAACCCTTTTTAAAATATCCAATTAAGGAGAAAAGTCTAATATTAGACTTTGGCCAAATAGCTCCGTAAAGATTCTAAGTTTTGACCCTTTTACAAAACAGTCGCTAAAAACAATTTTCATACTTTACATTTTGGTCACTAGTCAAAATGTCCAATTTCAAAATCCCATTTTCCAAAATTGATTTTACCAAAATCATTTACATATTAAATAATGATTTTAGGATATTTTTCCATATTGTTATCTCTTATAAAAATATTTATTTCCAGTTAATCCCAAAATTGACTCGAATCCTCTAATTCGGTCCACCAGCCATCTAATCAACCTAGAAAACTCCTAGGCCCAAAACCAGGGTGTTACACATACCGATAGCCTAGGTCTCGTATTGATATTGTGTATCACGTATCAGTACCCATGTGTATTAAATGCTCCAACAGCTTTTTCCTCTTTGAGATAGGTACTGATACAAGTCTCTGCTTATCGATACCGACGAGCCCAGAACTACATTTAAGACTGGAATTAAAGTCCCCAATGGCTAGTAATGGTCATGAAACCATTAGAGGGTTTAAAAGACCTCTTCAAGCTGCTATGCAAAAAAAACATTATTGCTAACATTCAATGTTAGAGAAATTGTTTTAGTGCTTAAATTGTCATATTTATTGTAGGAAACACTAGTGAGCCAAATTGTCACATTTGCTCAAGTGTTTAGGATTTTGGGTGAGTGCTTAATTGTGCAAACATATTTGCCTAGTGAGGTTTTTCATTGTTTGCTAATTTGTAATTCTCTTTAAGAGAGAGTTTCAAGACTTTGGAGTATAAGTCTTGGTTGTAAGGGTTATCTCCTTCATCCCATAAAAAGGAAAGACAAATTAGTGGATTTGGGGAAAATCCTTAGTGTGGATAGCTAAGGTAGTGGATGTAGACTTGGTTTAGAAGTTAAACCAATATAAATCATCGTGTCTCAATTTTTATTACTTAGCCTTTCATCCACCAAGCAAAGATCCAATTCACCCTCCTCTTGGTGATTCGGTTGATCGTACGAGCCTCCCAATAGAAAGTTTAGATCTTTAATGTTGGAAACTATGGTGTTCTTGGAGAAAAAGGTGAAGGAAGAAAAAGAAGAAGAAAAGGGTGGGTGAAAGGGTGATTGTTGAGATAAAGATTTGAATATAACTTAAATGAAAAATGTTTTTGGACTTAAACTAATTTGCAAAAATATTTCAAAGTCCATTAACTTGAAAATTATGTTTGAAAGTTTTTCAAAGGGTTTTTAACTTGTTCAAAATGATTTTAAATATCCAAAGTGTCAAAACTAGGCATTGAGGACCGATACGGTTTGATCCATACCGATACCCAAAAGTGCCCATACATGTACAATTTCTCGAGTACCGATACGCCCCTTTGTTCCCAAGTTTTGACAAATTCCAGTAGCCAAATTGAGTACCGGTATAGTTTCAACCGTACCAATTCTGTGTATCGCGTATCGGTACCCTTGTGTGTTAAATGCTCCAACAGCTTTTTCCTCTTTGAGACAGGTACCAATACCTGTCCCTGCGTACCGATACCGACGAGCCCAAAACTGTAATTAAGGCTAAAATTAAAGTACCCAATAGTTCTAATCAACTCCCAACGACTAGTAACTATCATGAAGCCATTAGAGGGTTTAAAAGACCTCTTCAAGCAGCTATACAAATATAAGAAACCAACTACCAACATTCATGTATAGAGAAATTTTTATTTGAGCTTAAAAGTCTTATTTTTCATTAGAAAACACTTGTGAGCTTCAATTGTCAAGATAGCTGAAGTGTCTAGGTTTGGTGAGTGCTTAATTGTACAAACACGTTTGCCTTGTAAGAGTTTTCATTGTTTGCTAAATTTGTTTTCTATTGTGAGAGAAATTTTGAAGACTTTGGGGTATAAGTCTTGGTTGTAAAAGTTATCTCCTTGAGCCCCAAAAAATGAAAGACAAATTAGTATATTTGTAGAAAATCCTTAGTGCGAAAAACTAACGTAGTGGAGGTAGACTTGGTTTAGAAGTCGACCCACTATAAATCATCGTGTCCCAATTTTTATTTCTTAACATTTCATCCACCAAAGCAAAAATCCAATTCACCCACCTCTTGACATATTTAGTTGATCGTTCGAGCCTCCAAACAATTGGTATCAAAGCTTTGTCTCTTCATCGGGTTAACATCATAGAGTCGATCCTTGAGGTGCTCAATCTTTCTACATCAATCGGTGATCATGGCGTAATCCATCGACAAGCCCCCTTACTTTAAAGGTGCCAACTACTGCTATCAGAATAATATAATGATGTTTTTCATGAAGACCAAAGATTATAATCTTTGGGATACTATTCTTGATGACCCGTTCATCCCACAAAGAAGCAAGGTAGAATGGAGTGCGGAAGATTGAAAGAAAATGGAGCTCAATGCAAAGGCCTTGCACATTCTCTTTTGTGCACTTGGTCCGGAAGAGTATTCAAAAGTTTATTCTTGCAAAAATGCCAAGGAAGTATGGGACAAAATTGAGGTCACATACAAAAGTACAAATGAGGTGAAGGAAACCAATATTAGACTTATCAACCTCAACTATGAGAACTTCAAGATGGACTTGGAAGAAGACATCAACACTATGTTCTATCGGTTCTCCACCATAGTCAACGAGCTTAAAAAATATGGAGAAATGATCCCATCTAACAATTTTGTGAGGAAGTTGATTTACCCCACTTCTCGATTCATGGGATTCCAAGAATATGGCAATCATGGAAGCAAAAAACTTGAAGGAGCTCAAGCTTGACGAGCTTGTGGGATCTTTGTTAACCCAAGATATGATAATTTCAAAGGGAAAGAAGATAAAAGAGCAAGGTATTGAAGATTTGAATGTTGCTCTTAAATCCTCCACAAGTCAACAAGAAGATTCAAGTGGAGAGGATAGTGAAGAAAAAGAGATGGCCAAGCTCTTCAAGAAGTTTACTCGATTAATGAAGCAACAGAAGAAAGAATCAAGACATGAATCAAGAATAAAGAGGAGGGATCCTATTATATGCTTTGAATGCAAGAAGTCGGGGCATACCAAGTATGATGGCCCTCATTTCAAGAAGAAGGGATCAAGCCATAAAAAGTGTGCATTTGTGGCTACATGGAGTGATGAAGAGGACTCCACCGATGATGAGGTTCCAACCTTTGTCTCATGGCCATAGAAGAAGATTCGAGGGTAACTTCTAATTCATCTACTTCAATTTCATATTCTTTTGATGAACTACAAGATGCCTACGATGAGTTGGTTTTAGAATTTAAAAATCACATTTTAAAAAACAAGAAAATAGTTTAAAATTTGAAAATTCAAAATAATTTGATATCTAAAATTGTAACACCCTTTCTCGGTCTGGTAAAAGTCGGGGTTAGAAAGCGTTACAAGTGAACAATACGGTGATCGGTTTACTAAAATCGATGACTCAGTTTATAAATAGAGGATTAACAATATTGAATCGATGCAATGCTTGACTATGGTCGATGCAACTCATTCAAATTATGATCATGGACCAATTAATAACTTATACAAGTTTAAGGACTAAATTGTAAACCTTAGAAACTTTAAGGACTTATAAAAAATTTAGGCTTTCTAATGTGGAATTCTATACTAGAATGTCTTGTGTATAAAATTAGGCTTTGGAGACCATTTTCAAATTCAATTATCCCGTACTTGAATTAGTGACCATTTTGTAAAGTTCCCAAAACCAGTTAACTAACTTACCTGTATCGGTACCTATACTCAAGAGGCCGTACCGGTATGCCTTTCAGAATATTTTTTCAAACCTAAATCCCATATCGGTACTCATTATACAGTACCAATACGAGAATTCAGTGTCTTCGTATCGGTACGGGTTTATAACCGTACCGATACGAAATCCCTAATTCCCAAATTAAATCGCTAAATGGGTATCAATACGCCACCACTTGTACCGGTACCCGTGCTACAAAAAAATTCCACTGTTGATTTGGAGTATCGATACCCCTATAGTCGTATCGGTACGCCCCAATGCCTTATGACAATTTTACTTGCCTGTACCGGTTCCACATCACCCTTACCGGTATGCTTGTGTCTGTAATGTCATATTTTGTCTGGTTTTTATTCGATTTAAGGGCCTTATCCAAGTCCAAAGTTTACCAAATTTTACCAACAAGCTTAAACACCATAAATCTACAAGCATGTCAAATTTCATGTCAATACGAATCCATTTACCATGTTTTCTCTTATTGGTGCTTTTTAGGCCGTTATTCCCTATTTATCAAAACATTAACATACCATATATCAAGTCTTGACTCATTTAACATAGTAGACCTCATGTACATACAAAATGGGGCTAAACTAACTTGTATAGATCCTATGCCACCTTTCAAGGAGTTTAAGGAAAAAGTTTACATTACATGTAACTTGGTGATTTGCTTCAAAACGTCCTTGCTCTGATTCTCGATCCGACTAACTTTTAACCTGAAAATGCATGGAAATGAGATGCATTAGGATTACTTAGCCTAGTGAGGTAGTCAACAATAACAACATGTATTTCAATAATATCATGAACATGTATAACAATGTAAGTGCATCTCAAATCATGTTTTACCAATACTTGCAATACTTGTTTATTTTCCTTGGATAGACATGTAATGTGGATACCCTATTGACTTCTCAAAAGTATTGTATTTTATGCCTATTTACACAGCTTTTTGCTTGTCATTGAGTACAGTTTTTTGCATTTAGTGTTAAAATCATGATTTTGCATAAAGGAGTTAGTAGGCATTATTTTTCCAGAATGAAGGGTGTTTTGCTATTTTTATGCAGGTTTTAGGCAGACAGGCTTGGCAACGAAATGCTGCAATAAAAGGTTAGGACGACAGAAGGAAATTACTGAGTAGCGGTTGGCAAAGCAAAGTAGAAGGACCAGAAGATTTCTGCCAAGACCCTTGGCAAAGAAGTATTGACCAAAAAAATAGGATCATATCAGATCCCAAGAAAAGCGCATTAGAACCAACTCTGAAAAAATAGGAGTGGATAAGAGGGCAAAGAATTTTTCCATGCTCGGCTGGCTAGAAAGTGGCGTCTGATGGTCGATCAAACCAGCTCATGATCCAGTACACATTAGCCCTAGAGTTCAAAATGAAGATAAGGTGATAAAGCATTTATCTTAGAGCATGATCCGATTTTCAAACCCTCCACATTATCTAGGGTTTCCTCTCACGCCTATTTAAAGAGAGCATTTCCAATCACTTGGGCGAACAACACAATCCCCGATCACTCCACATAGCTCTCACCATCACGATTGGCCTAGAGAGGCTACACCGAGGAAAGCGTGGATCAAGAAGGGCTACATCGACCGACCTTCTCTCTTGCTCTTTCATTTGCTTTAGTTGTTTTTTAAGATGATGATGTTAGAAAATGTTGAAGGTTTTATGGTTGATACCCTCACCATGAACTAATTTAATAGTTGGCGGGGGATGCTTGCGTAAATGTTGTTTTAATGTTTTGTTTTTAATAATTAAAATGCTTCGGCATTGTTTTATTCATCTAGCATGATCTTCAGTTTTTCTATAACTTCTGTGCCAAGCGACCGTCAGCACATTTTGGCTATTACACTTCAATACCCTAACAGATTTGGGTGGCAACGATTAGTTGTCATATTCTAAGGTGAGAAGCTTCGACAAAAGATGTTCAAGTAGATGAACTTGCTTCGGGAGTGAGTCTACCCCTTAGAGAATAAAGATTGGGACTTAATCAAATTAATTTATGAAAAACATACACTATAAACATATAGAGGTTTTTACATGGTTAATTTAGGGCATTGCCATCGACAGAGGTAATGCCAACTATGAATCTGCTCGGTAAATAATGCCAAGGCAGAACATTACTGAAGGCTGGCATGAATAGCGTGAAAACCAGGCATTCCTTGCCAACGCTTATCAATCATTTTACAGCTCTCCTTGCCAACGTTGTTTCATTTTCATTTATTTTCCATTAATCACTTTCAAAACCAATTTCAACTCAACAATTTTTTCCCTTAACAAGTAAACAATCAAAGCAGTTAAATTCCAAGTCAGTCTCTGTGGGATCGATACTCATCTTACTGTTGTATTACTTGCTGACCGTGTATACCTGCATGCAAAAGACTTAATCTTGGCACTATTTTCATACATTTCTAATACATATTCCACCCTTTTGCCAAGCACTCTCACAGTCGAACAAGTTTTTGGCGTCGTTGTCGGGGACTGCAATGGAGTTTATTGTTTTGATTTACTTGTTTTGTTTTTATTTTATTTATTTGTTTTGTTTGGTGTATGACCAGAACCGCTCAAAGATGAAAGCTTGGCCATACAACCCGAAAATCGAACGAACATTATGAAGGCTAAAAAAGAAACTCAAAGAGATGGCTCAGAATGGTAATAGAGGAATAGATGGTGCTCCAGTTAATCCGAAAGATCAACCAATACAAAATGGGATGCCACCTGCCCCTGCCGAACCTGTCATTTCTGTGGAGAGACCTATTAAAGAACACTTGGCACCGAATATTAACAATTTGATGCCAGGACTAATTGGTCCCAAGGTAAACACAGCTAATTTCGAACTAAAGCCGGTAATGATTCAAACTCTTTTGAATGTAGGATAGTTCAATGGATCGCCTATTGGAGATCCAAGGCAACACCTGAAGCAATTCATGGAAGTTTGCCAACTCTTTCAACAACCTAGAGTTCATGAGGACATAGTGAAGCTGAAGTTATTCACGTTTTCTCTACGAGATAGAGCAAAGTTGTGGCTAAGTTCTTTGCCACCGGGATCAATCACTACATGGTCAGACCTATGCCAGAAGTTTTTATTGCAATTCCAGCCACCTAAGCTCAATGCCAAACTAAGGAATGAGATCACGGCATTTAGGGAAGTTGATGACGAGACCTTGTATGATGCCTGGGAAAGATTTAAGGACCTGTTAAGGAGATGCCCTATGCATGGATTCCCTAATTGGACCCAGATGGAAATTTTTTATAATGGACTTAATGTACATGCCAGGACAGTTGTTGATGCTTCGACAAATGGTTCACTATTAGACAAAAATTATACAGAGGCAGTTGACATCCTTGAGAGGATTTCAATCAATGATTTTGAATATCTTACTGCCAGACTTGGGACTGGCATTAAAACTGATGGGAAATTACAGATAGATGAGCTCACGTCTATCCACGCCGAGATTTCCAATCTTACTAGCATGGTGAGAACTTTGCAAAAGAATAATGAGGCCTAAGAAGTTAAGGCATTAGCCCCATTCTGTACAATATGTGAAGAGGATCATCATATGGGTGATTGCCCTACCAACCCTAAAGCACACCCAAATTTGGCCTGGAGAAATCAAGAAAGCAACCAGTACAATGCCCAGCGTCAAAACAACAATATTCAGAGGCAATATAATAATGCCATGCCAACATTCAATCATAATGCCATGGCAACGAGAGCTCAGAACAATTTTCAGCTAGGACAAAGACCCAATCAAGGGAACATTCTCACTGAGTAAATGGAGAGGAATGATGCCACAGTTCAGAGTTCGGCGGCATCAATGTGAAACTTGGAAGTTCAGCTAGGGCAGATTGCCAATGCACTCAGCAATCGGCCCTAGGGGGCCTTGCCAAGTGATACTGAGGATGCTCGGCACAAAGGCAATGAGCAATGCAAAGCAATAACTCTTCGGAGTGGTAAGCAATGTGAGACAAATATGGATACCAAGCAATCAAGTCATTGCCAAGTTGAGAAGCTGACACTAGCAGAGGACACCAAAGAGGTAGAAATGAAAGGCGATGATGCCGGACCAATACTTGATGCCAATCCACAATCAGATGCCAAACAACAAAATGATGTCAAACAACAGAACAAAGCCAAACAACAGAATGATGCCAGCACCGCCTTGGCAAAACTAGTGGAGCCGACAGTTGTTTATCTGCCACCACCTTTTCTAGCTCGACTTCAAAAACATAAGCAGTACCAACAATTTAAGCGCTTCTTAGAAGTTCTTAAGCAGTTGCAAATCAACATACCTTTGGTAGAAGCTCTTGAGTAGATGCCCAACTATGTGAAATTTATGAAAGACATATTGTCAAAAAAGAGAAAGTTGGGAGATTTTGAGACTATAGCCCTTACAGAAGGATAGAGTGCCTTAATACATAAACGATTGCCACCAAAGCTGAAAGATCTAGTAAGTTTCACTATTCCCTGAACCATTGGCAATAGATTCATTGGCAAGGCACCGTGTGACTTGGGAGCCAGTATAAATTTGATGCCAATGTCTGTTTTTAGGAAGCTTGGTATAGAAGCAAGGCCTACCACCGTGACACTCCAGTTAGCATACCAATCTTTTGCGCATCCTAAAGGTAAGATTGAGGATGTGCTCATGAAGGTAGACAAATTTATATTTCATGTTGATTTTATCATTTTAGATTATGAAGCTGATGTGAATGTGCCGATTATATTAGGCAGGCATTTCCTTGCCACGGGTAGAGCTTTAATTGATGTTCACAAGGGTGAACTTACTATGCGCATAAATGATCAACATGTTACATTTTACGTGTTTCAAGCTATTAAATGTGCAGATGAGCCCGAAGAGTATCAACCTGATGAGATGTTGGAATCAATTTTCACCATGGACTTGGCACAGTTATGCCAAGGCAGGTGATGATGCCAGAGAGCTAGAAGGCAATGATGAGATGTTTGACGAACCTGAAGAACCAGCCTTGGAGGCTGAAGATGTGAACTATTTTGAACAACCAGAACCACTAGAGTTGGCTGGCAGAGAGATTGTAGCACCAAAAACCATCAATTGAGGAGCCGCCAAAGTTGGAGTTGAAGCCATTGCCAGACCACCTCAAGTATGCCTACTTAGGTAAACACTCAACCTTGCTAGTGATCATTGGTGCTAATCTCACTATTGACCAGGAGGGAAGATTGTTGGAAATATTAAACAATTATAAGCAAGAGTTGGGTTGGACCTTGGCTTATGTTCGAGGTATAAGCCCAACCATTTGCATGCATAAGATTATCTTGGAAGAATACCATGGCAAGACCATTGAAGGCCAGAGAAGGCTGAATCCGAGCATGAAAGAAGTAGTGAAGAAAGAGATCATTAAATGGTTAGATGCGGGATAATCTATCCCATATTCGATAGTTCGTGGGTCAGCCCAGTGCAATGTGTGCCAAAGAAGGGTGGCATGATTGTGGTACAAAACAACAAGGATGAGTTGATTCCATCCAGGACTATCACCGGTTGAGAGTATGTATGGATTATAGAAGGCTGAACAGTGTCACGCGAAAAGACCACTATCCATTGCCTTTTATCGACCAAATGTTAGATAGATTGGCAGGTAAAGCTTTCTATTATTTTTTGGTTGGCTATTCAGGTTATAACCAGATTGCCATCGCCCTTGATGATCAAGAGAATATCACCTTTACTTGTCCCTACGTGACGTTTGCTTTTAGAAGGATGCCATTCGGGCTGTATAATACCCCGACAACGTTTCAACATTGCATGATGTCTATTTTTTCTGACATGATATGTAATATCCCAAAATTTTGGTTAGTGACTAAAATGAAAATTTTGAAAGTTTGGTAGCCAAAGTATAAACTTTGGAAAAGTTTAAGGACTAAATTGTAATTTCCAAAAGTTATGTATTTTAGTCCCGTAATTGCATAGTTCACCCCCAAGAATGACGTTTTCGTGTTAGTCAGATTTTTTGTATGGAGCTTGTATTTTTTTGCCATAAAGCGATAAAGTTTGGAAAAATATTCGGATAAACGGATCAAATCGAATATTTAAGATATTTTAAAGGATGATAAGGCAAGGTTAAAAATGTTAATTCCATGTCTTACATTGGTAGGATTTAACAAGGACCATTGGATTAAAGTAGGTTTTCGATGTTAAATATGAGCCATTGGATGAAAATTGGTAAGATGGTAAATTTGGGAAATTCCAAGGGCAAAGTTGGTAATCACTAATTATTTGGAATATTTTTGACCCTTGGATTGGTAGGTAGACATGTGGCAAGTTGTGGAACATTGGATTATAAGGGTAAAAAGGTCATTATACATTAAAATGAATTTTAAATTCATTTTAATTACATTAGATGACAAATGGATTAAAATGAAAGAAAGGAAAATTCAAGATTTTCTCATCATCTTTGTTCCATGTTCGAACACCCCAAAGGTAAGAAGAAAAATTTTTCTCTTTGATTTTCAAGCTTATTTGGTTAGATTTTGGATGAAAGCATGAAACATGAAGTTGATCTACATGAAATTCTCTATCTCTTGGTACCATTTATCCATGCTTTCCTTGCTTAAAACCCTAGTTTTGTGAATTTGATGGATGAAGGGGATGTTTAAAAATGATGAATTAAGATTAGTTTTTGATGAAGATGTTGTTGGAGAATCATATCCAAGCTTATACTATGATTGAAACTAATAGGAAGTAGCTAATTCCTAATTTGTTTAAAGTTAGGGTTTTGGTAGGAAGCTGAATTTGGATTGATTTTGACATGGAAATAATTATAGAAGCTTAGAAATAAGGTTTAGAAGTTGAATTCATGCTTGAATCAAGTTGGAAATTTTTTCTAGAGTGACCCTTCAAATTCGACATATTGGAAGAAAATTAGGGAAATTTATGGAAAAATTTACTAATGCTAGAAATGATGTTTGGATTAAATTGGAACTTTGTTAAGTTCTAAGTACCTTTTCGCATACCTTGAGAAATTGAAGGATTAATATTTAAATGTTGGAAAGATAAGGTATTATGCTGAAAATTAATGTTAGAAGATTCAATTGGATCATTTTAAGAAGTTTGCTAAGTGTTGAGGACCAAATAGCAAATTGAGGGAAATAAGGGATTGAAATGGAAATTACTAGCAATTTATATGTTAAGATTGAAAGTATTATTGGAATACTTAAATATGTTGTTTGATAATTGAATATAAAGTTTAATGGAAAGGGACCATTTTGAATAATTTGGAAAGTTGAGGTGAATTCTAAAAGAATTCATTTTATGATTATTTTGTGAATTTGTGATGGATATGGATAGTTAAGGATTTTTAGGAATTTTATTCCTAATATAAGCTTATGTTAGAATGATACTAACATACGCTTTGAAATATATGTATTCGATAAACGGTGATTTTATAGATCGTGACCGTGATCAAGATCGTACTAGAAACAAATCTAAAGACAAGGATGATATATTGGTTTTAGAACTAGATATGGGCATTATGAGTCTATAGTAATGCCTTTTGGGCGTACAAATGCAATGGCAGCTTTTATGGATTTGATGAATCAGATATTTCAGCCATTTTTTGACCAACTTGTGGTGGTATTTATGGATGATATATTGGTTTATTCAAAAACCAAAGAGGATCATGATACTCATCTTCGAGTAGTTCTTCAGTCCTCTGAGAAAAGAAGTTATATGCAAAGCTATCAAAGTGTGAATTTTTGCTGTCTGAAGTAGCTTTTCTTGGACACATAGTTTCTGAGGAAGGAATTCGAGTTGATCCTAAGAAGGTTCAAGCAATACTCGAATGGAAAGTTCCACAAAGTGTATCTGAAGTGAGAAGTTTCTTGGGAGTAGCTGGTTATTATCGGCAGTTCGTGAAAGATTTTTTAATGATCGCCGCTCCAATAACTAAGCTACTAAGGAAAGATGTGCCATTTGTTTGGACAAAAAAGTGTCAGGAAAGCTTCGACAGATTGAAGAAGATATTAACAGAAGCTCATGTTTTGGTACAACCAGAATCCGGGAAAGATTTCACTATATATAGTGATGCATCCCATAATGGTTTGGGATGTGTATTGATGCAATAAGGCAAGGTTGTAGCGTATGCTTTGCGACAACTCAAAACTCATGAGAGGAATTATCCTACTCATGATTTAGAGTTGGCTGCAGTGGTATTCGCTTTGAAGATTTGGCGTCACTATTTATATGGTGAAAAGTGCTACATCTTTACGGATCATAAAAGTTTGAAATATTTGTTGTCTCAAAAGGAGATTAACTTGAAGCAAAGAAGATGGATATAATTGATCAAGGACTATGCTGTAATCATTGATTATCATCCGAAGAAGGCTAATGTGGTAGCAAATGCACTTAGCCAAAAGACATTTTCTGCTTTAAGAATATTGAATGCTCAATTAAGATTGCAAGAAAATGGTGCAATAATGGCTAAGCTTCAGATCAAGCCTACTTTGATAGAAAGGATTAAAGAGTTGCAAGCAAATGATAATAAATGTTTAGAAAATAAGAAACAAATGGAACAAGGTAAATCTAAAGATTTTGAAATAAAATCAAATGGATGCCTATACTATAGGGGACGCGTGTATATTCCTGAAGATGGGGAGTTAAAAAGGGAAATACTTTTGGAAGCACATTTTAGTCCTTTAACTATGCATCTAGGAGGCAACAAAATGTATCAAGATGTAAAGAGTCGATTTTGGTGGCCTGACATGAAACGAGCTATCTCTGAGTTTGTTGCTAAATGCTTAACATGTCAACAAGTAAAGAAAGAACATCAAGTTCCATCGGGATTGCTTCAAGCAATCTCAATTCCACAATGGAAATGGGAAAAGGTTATAGTGGATTTTGTAACAAGTTTACCATTAACACCGAGTAAGAAAGATTCGATTTGGGTGATTGTGGACCATTTGACTAAGACGGCACATTTCATATCAGTTTGAACAGACTACTCTTTGAACAAGTTGGCGGAGTTATATATTAAGGAAATTGTTAGATTGCATGGAGTCAATGTCTATCATTTCTGATAGAAATCCAAGGTTTACTTCGAGATTTCCATGAGGCACTACATGAGGCATTGGGAACTCGGTTACACTTCAGCACTGCTTTCCATCCTCAAACAGATGGAAAATCGGAAGAACTGTCTAGATACTTGAAGATATGCTTAGAGCATGCATAATTAATTTTACTGGTTCATGGGAAAAATATCTTCCATTAGCTGAGTTTGCCTACAACAACAGTTATCAATCAAGTATTAAAATGGCACCTTATGAAGCATTATATGGAAGAAAATGCCAAACATCGTTGAATTGGTTTGAGTTGAAGGATCGAAAGATCATCAGGCCAGATCTTGTTCAAGAAACAGAGAATAAATTAAAGATAATTCAAGATAATCTCAAAGCTATTGCAGACAGACAAAAGTCATATTCAGATCTTAAAAGAAAAGATATTAAGTTCGAAGTTTGAGATAAAGTATTCTTGAAGGTTTCACCCTGGAAAAATATATTACGCTGTGGACGAAACGGAAAGCTTAGTCCAAGATTCATTGGTCCTTATGAAATCTTAAAAAGGGTTGGTCCAGTGGCGTATCAATTAGCTTTACCACCGAAGTTGAGTAAGGTTCATGATGTATTTCATGTGTCCATGCTTTGGAGATATCGATCGGATCCTTCATATATTATTACACCAAAAGAGATCGAGATTCAATCGGATTTGACCTATGATGAAGAACCTGTAAGAATTTTAGCTCGAGGAGAAAAACAATTAAGGAACAAGAAGATTCCTCTAGTTAAAGTCTTGTGGAGAAATAACAAGGTAGAAGAAGCTACTTGGGAGACAGAAGAAACAATAAAAAAGTAGCATCCGTACCTTTTTTAACTAAGTAAGTAAGGGAAATTCGAGGATGAATTTTTTTAAGGGGGAGATTTGTAATATCCCAAAATTTTGGTTAGTGACCAAAATGAAAATTTTGAAAGTTTGCTGGCCAAAGTATAAACTTTGGAAAAAATTAGGGACTAAATTGTAAATTCCAAAAGTTATAAAATTTAGTCCCGTAAATGAATAGTTCACCCCCAAGAATGACGTTTTCTTGTTACTCAGATTTTTCGTACGGAGCTTGTATTTTTGGCTATAAAGCGATAAAGTTTGAAAAAATATTCCGATAAATAGATCGAATCGGATATTCAAGATATTTTAAAGGATGATAAGGCAAGGTTAAAAATGTCATTTCCATGACTTAAAATGGTAGGATTTAACAAGGACCATTGTAATAAAGTAGGTTTTCCATGTTAAATATGAGCCATTGGATGAAAAATGGTAAGATGGTAAATTTGGGAAATTCTAAGGGCAAAGTTGGTAATCACTAACTATTTGGATTATTTTGACCCTTGGATTGGTAGGTAGACATGTGGCAAGTTTTGGAACATTGGATTACAAGGTTAAAAAGGTCATTATACATTAAAATGAATTTTAAATTCATTTTAATTATATTAGATGACAAATGGATTAAAATGAAAGAAAGGAAAATTCAAGATTTTCTCATCATCTTTCTTCCATGTTCAAACACCCCAAAGGCAAGAATAAAAATTTTTCTCTTTGATTTTCAAGCTTATTTGGTTAGATTTTGGATGAAAGCATGAAACATGAAGTTGATCTACATGAAATTCTCTATCTCTTGGTACCATTTGTTCATGCTTTCCTTGCTTAAAACCCTAGTTTTGTGAATTTGATGGATGAAGGGGGTGTTTAAAAATGATGAATTAAGATTAGTTTTTGATGAAGATGTTGTTGGAGAATCATATCCAAACTTACACTATGATTGAAACTAATAGGAAGTAGCTAAATCCTAATTTCTTTAAAGTTGGGGTTTTGGTAGGAAGTTGAATTTGGATTGATTTTTACATGGAAATAATTATAAAAGCTTGGAAATGAGGTTTAGAAGTTGAATTCATACTTGAATCAAGTTGGAAATTTTGTCTAGAGTGACCTTTCAAATTCGGCATATTGGAAGAAAATTAGGGAAATTTATGGAAAATTTTCCTAATGCTAGAAATGATGTTAGAATGATTTTACAAGGCTTAAAATGATGTATGGATTAAATTGGAACTTTGTTGAGTTCTAAGGACCTTTTCGCATACCCTGAGAAATTGAGGGATTAATATGTAAATGTTGGAAAGATAAGGTATTATGCTGAAAATTAATGTTAGAAGATTCAATTGGATCATTTTAAGAAGTTTGCTAAGTGTTGAGGACCAAATAGCAAATTAAGGGAAATAGGGGATTGAAATGGAAATTACTAGCAATTTATGTGTTAAGATTGAAAGTATTCTTGGAATACTTAAATATGTTGTTTGATAATTGAATATAAAGTTTAATGGCAATGGACCATTTTGAATAATTTGCAAAGTTGAGGTGAATTCTAAAAGAATTCATTTTATGATTATTTTGTGAATTTGTGATGGATATAGATAGTTAAGGGTTTTTAGGAATTTTATTCCTAATATATGATTATGTTAGAATGATACTAACATACGCTTTGAAATATATGTATTCGATAAATGGTGATTTTATAGATCGTGACTGTGATCAAGATCGTACTACAAACAAATCTAAAGAGAAGGAAAAAGTTCGAGAATAAAGTTAAATTGACAGTAAGCTTTCTAGTGAGGCATCAGGTGAGTGCAATGCATACATAATATGATACATGGATGTTTTATACATATTTTAAATATGTCAAAGGTTGAACACAAATGCATGGATCACCAGTTACATATAATGGTATACTATGAATGTTATTTCGGGTATAAACTGCCCAATGTCAATTATGTTGATATATATATATATTTCCATGGATGGAATAAATATGGAAATTATGCCCAAATAAGTCAATTAAGGGACAAGGTATAGTTGGTATGCCATAGTGTCCAGCAGCACGCTGCATATTCGGGTATCTGGGGTAGCACTATAGTGTATATAAAGGACACTTAGTGTATGGTTAGCACAACCTTATAAATGTGCGAAAATTGGGAGCACTTCGGTGCATCTTTGACTCGAGTACCCAGGGTCCTCATAGGGTTATATTTGGGCTATGAAATCGGTAAATAATTGATAAACGGGTTAAGGAGTTTAAACACTCTTAAAATTATGGCAAATATATTGGTAAGAAAATTTTATCTGGTTTATATTATACTGCTATATGATTAGCATGAAGGCAAGATATATCTAGTGATTCAAAATGCATAAATACAGGTATATGATATTATTTATAGTTATGTTATATTGCACTGGTATTATTATTGCCTCACTAAGTATATACTTAGCGTGTGATGGTTTTCATGCGTAGGTAAAAGACAGAAATCGGAGTAATGAATGGTCATCCTACTATCTGGAGTATAACAACGGTATCAGTAATATCATCCTTTGATGTTTCTAGATGGCATGTATATGTTAAAAATTAGTTGGTTAAATACTAGTTATATATGGTTTGTATAATAACATAAAGACTAGTTTTTGTTTATAGTAAATAATGATTAATTATATTATATTTAAAATCGGGTAACAAACAAATAGGAATAAATAGAGTAATCGGGTGGATTTTTATTTTAGGTAGTTTTTAGGCAGTTATATTCTTTATGCATTAAAGAAAAGAATTGTGAAGTTGCTGCCTGAATTTGGACCTAATTCGATAGGATAAAAATTTGATAAAGGATTTTACGCAAATAAAACAATTGTGATACTCTAATTGGTATTTATTATAGAATACTAATTAGGGTCTTACATGATAGATCACATCCTGGAAGTATTCATGGATGATTTCTCAGTATTTGGCAATACATTCAAGGAATGTCTTTAGAGTTTGGAGCAAGTTCTGAGGAGATGCATTGAGAAAAACCTAGTCTTGAGCTAGGAGAAATGCCACTTCATGGTGAAGGAGGGCATTGTTCTCGGTCACAAGGTAACCAAGAAAGGATTAGAGGTTGACAAAGCAAAAGTTGAGGTAATCAAGCAATTGCCACCGCCTACAAACGTAAAAGGTATAAGAAGTTTTTTGGGACATACAGGTTTTTATTGTCGTTTTATTAAAGACTTTTCGAAAATTTCTAAACCTTTATGTTTGCTTTTATAACAAAATACTGCTTTTGCCTTTGATGATTCGTGTTTGAGAGCTTTTCAGGAACTTAAGGAGAAATTAATTAATGCCCCAATAGTCGGAGCACCGGATTGGAATGAACCATTCGAGATCGTGTGCGATGCCAATGACTATGTCGTCGGAGCAGTCTTGGGACAATGGCGTGGTAAAGTTTTTCATGCCATATACTATGCCAGCCGAACATTAAATAGAGCACAGCTGAATTATTCCACAACTAAGAAAGAATTTCTTGCAGTTATATTTGCTTTCGATAAATTTAGATCTTATTTAGTTGGTAACAAAGTTGTGGTTTATACAGATCATTCGGTATTGAAGTACCTCTTGGAAAAGAAGAATGCCAAGCCCAGACTAATCTGATGGATGCTTCTACTACAAGAATTTGGTCTCGAGATCCGAGATAAGAAGGACAGTGAGAATTTGGTAGATGATCACCTATCACACCTAGAACATCACCTTAAGGACGGTAAGACTGCTGTCATAAGAGATGAATTCCTTGATGAGTCTTTACTGGAAGTTTATGCCATGTCATGGTACGCTGACATCGTCAACTACCTGGTAAACAATATTTTGCCACCAGACTTGGCATACAATGCCAATAAGCGTTTCCTGAGAGAAGCTTAGCAATATTATTGGGATGAGCCAATATTGTTACAATAGTGTGCCGACCAAGTGATCTAACGGTGTGTGCCAGAATATGAGCAACACAACATATTGCAACTATGCCATGCAGTGCCGTACGGAGGTCACTTTGCTAGGATGAAAACTGCTGCCAAAGTGTAGTAGTCAGGATTCTTTTGGCCCGTGCTATATAAAGATGCCCATAACTTTGCCAAGGCATGTGACTGATGCCAAAGGACAGGAAACATCTCTAGAAGACACCATTTGTTTGCATTTAGTGTTAAAATCATGCATTTTGCAAAAAGGAGTTAGTAGGCATTCTTTTTCCATAATGAAGGGCTTTTCTTGTTTTTATGCATGTTTTTGGCAGACAGGCTTGGCAACGAAATGCTGGAATAGAAGGTTAGGATGACAGAAGGAAATTGCTGAGTAGCGGTTGGTAGAGCAAAGTAGAAGGACCAGAAGATTTCTGCCAAGTCCCTTGGCAAAGAAGTATCATCCCAAAAAAATAGGATCAGATCAGATCCAAGAAAAAGCGCATTGAAACCAACTCCAAAAAAATAGGAGTGGATAAGAGGGCGGAAGAATTGTTCCAAGCTCGGCTGGCAGGGAAGTGGTGTTCGATGACCGGCCAAAGCAGCTCATGATCCAGTACACATCAGCCCTAGAGTTCAAAATGAAGATAAGGTGATAAGGTGATAAAGCATTTATCTTGGAGCATGATCCAATTTTTAAACCCTCCACCTTATCTAGGGCTTCCTCCCACACCTATTTGAAAAGAGCATTTCCAATCACTTGGGAGAACAACACAATCCCCGTTCACTCCACATAGTTCTCACCATCATGTCGGCCTGGAGAGGCTGCACCGAGGAAAGCCTAGATCAAGACTCGCTGCATCGACCGACCTCCTCTCTTGCCCTTTTCTTTGGTTTAGTTTTTTTAAGATGATGATGTTAGAAAACGTTGAAGGCTTTATGGTTGATACCCTCACTATGAACTAATTTAATAGTTGGTGGGGGATGCTTACATGAACGCTATTTTAATGTTTTGTTTTTAATAATTAAAATGATTCGGCATTTTTTATTCATCTGGCATGATCTTCAGTTTTTCTATAACTTCTGTGCCAAGCAACCGCTAGTACATTTTGCCTATTACACCTCAATATCTTAACAAACTTGGGTGGCAACGATTAGTTGTCGGATTCTAAGGTGAGAAGCTTCGACAGAAGATGTTCAAGTAGATGAACTTACTTCGGGAGTGAGTCTACCCCTTAGAGAGTAAAGTTTGGGACTTAATCAAATTAATTTATGAAAAACATACACTATAGACATATAGGGGGTTTTACATGGTTAATTTAGGGCATTGCCATCGACAGAGGCAATGCCAACTCTGAATCTGCTCGGTAAACAATGCCAAGGCAGAACATTATTAAAGGCTGGCATGGCATGAACAGCGTGAAACCAGGCATTCCTTGCCAATGCTCACCAATCATTTTACAACTCTCCTTGCCAACGTTGTTTTATTTTCATTTCTTTTCCTTTAATCACTTTCAAAACCAATTTCAACTCAACAATCTTTTTCCCTTAACAAGTAAACAATCAAAGCAATTAAATTCCAAGTCAATCTATGTGGGATCGATACTCAGCTTATTGTTGTATTACTTGCTGACCGTGTATACTTGCACGCAAAAGACTTAATCTTGGCACTGTTTTCATGCATTTTCAATACATATTCCACCTTTTTGCAAAGCACTATCACAGTCGAACATACGCGAATTCCCAACCAACATCGCCAACAATAAATGGTTAATATCCTCCAACATCGCCAATAAGACCAATATCACCACATCCCGCCATCATCTCCATATAGAGCCTTAGCTCAAGGACCGTAGTCCACTCCGTACCAATGAGCGCATGAATTCTATGGCATGCCAATTGTATCCCATGTCCATTCGTAACCAAAGATTCAATGCTTAAGCCAATATCAATAACAATAGCTATAACAATAACCATCATGATAACATTAACAATAACAATATAACATAATCAATATGACTTTTCAATATTTCAATGATAACAATAATGATACTATGATTTAATAATTAACTTGACAATGTAATAAGCTTACCAAATCTTACCAATGATACCTTTAACAAGGTTTTCTCATATTCATATCTTGATCAATGATGATGATGCAACAAATTAATATCAATGAATTTGGGAAAGGCACCTAGACAATCCCTAGACTCCGACTACACTCACCGATATTTTTGAGGCTTTTAAGGCTCCCGGATGACAACTCCTTTATTCTTGAGCTTGGTATAATTGGAAGGATTTGGTGATTCTTCATCTTGATTTTCTTGAGCAACAAAGAAATAGAAATTTATGAGAATTTCAATATCGATTATAGATTCATAGCACTTATTAGCTATGAAAAAATGAATAAGCTATGATATTATTAAAGAATTTCTAGGATTCATTGATTCTTAAACTTGGAATTAAATATGGTATAGCCATGGAATCGACAAATCGATTGAGGGAAATTGCTTACCCGATCGATAGCTACAATCTAGGATTAAGAAATTTAAGAAAATCAAAGCTTTAATTACTCTCCAATAGAGGTGCTTGCTTAGGGGAAGGAGATAAAGATGATGATTGGTATGGTGCTTGCTTGAAAATCAACCGGGTAAGGTTCTTTCTTTCTTTTTCTTTATTATCCTATTAGTTTAGCATTTCCTAGGATGAAGTAATCTCATCTCAAGACACCACGTAAAGGATGACTAACATTGAAGAGGGGCTAATCACAAGGTTAGTCCCTCAACTCTTCATTCTTTATACTTTTGCCCCCAAACTTTCAATTTTCTCAATTTGTTCACTAAAACAGTTTTCAAGGTTTATAATGAAATCCTTGATCAATATCAATACTTAATTGGGGTTCATTAATCCAATAATTGGCCACTTGGTGAAAGGTAAACTCTATAATTTGACTTTCTGGTACAAAATTTTGGTTCCCGAAATTAAATTTCGACTAGGCCCGATTTCTAGGTGTTACAACTCTCCCTCTTAAGAAAAATTCGTCCTTAAATTTTTACCTGAACTAAAGAGATGTGGGTATTAATTCTTCATGGTCTCTTCTTGTTCCTATCTAGCTTCTTTGACCTTGTGACTTCTCCACAAAACTTTGACTAGAGGGATGTTCTTGTTTCGAAGTCTCTTGACTTCCCTTGCCAATACTTGTATTGGTTCTTCTTCGTATGTCAGATTTGGTTAGAGTTATATTGATTCGGGCTTAAGAACATGATATGCATCGGATCTATACTTATAGATCATCGACATATGGAATACATCGTAGATCTTGCTCAACTCATGCGGTAAAGCTAGTCGATAGGCCATAGAACCAATTCTTTCAATCACCTCAAAAGGTCCAATGAATCGGGGGTTAGCTTCCTTTTTTGCCAAAATGAAGAATCTTTTTCTATGGAGAGACTTTTAGAAACACTTTCTCACCAACATCAAACTGTATATCTCTTCTCTTAAGATTAGCATAGGCCTTATGGCGGTCAAAGGTAGCCTTCAAACGGTCATGAATGATGGTAACCCGTTCTTTAGTTTCCCGAACTAAGTCAGGGTCCAACATCTTGCCTTTACCGAGTTCAGACCAGCATAATGGTGTTCTACATTTTTTGCCATACAATGCTTCATATGGTGCTATCCCAATAAATGATTTATGACTGTTATTGTAAGCAAACTCGATGAGAGGTAGGGACCTCTCCTAAGTCCCTTCAAAATCAATAACACATGCACAAAGCATGTCTTACAAAAATTGAATTACCTTTTCTAATTGGCCATCAGATTGAGGGTGAAAGGTTGTACTAAGGTTGACCTGGGTACCTAAAGCTCCTTGCAATGCTTTCTAGAATCATGAAGCAAAATGAGGATCTCGATTAGAAATAATTGACTTAAGTACTCTGTGGAGTCTAATCACTTCCTTAATGTACAAGTTAGCTAACTTGGGAAGACCGTAGTCTATTCTGATAGGTAAGAAATGAGCTGACTTGGTAAAACGGTCAACAATGACCAAAATAGCATCATGCTTAGCTGCGGTCAATGGTAAACCACTGAAAAAGTCCATGGTTATTCTTTCCCACTTCCATTGGGGAAGTTCAATAGGTTGCAATAATCCCGTAGGAACATGATGCTCAGTCTTGACTCGTTGGCACGTAAGACATCTTGACACGAACTCTATAATAGCCTTCTTCATCCCAGGCCACCAATACAATTCTCGAAGGTACTTATACATCTTCACCGACCCCAGGTGAATTGAGAAAGGGATACAATGAGCTTCCTTAAGAATGTCATCATGAAGGGATTCAGCACTTGGTATACAAATTCTATCATAGAAGTACAAGAGTCCTTCAGAATTAATTTTGAAATTAGAATTAGGATTACTTTAAAGTTTAGAAACAATGGCTTGCAATTAGGGGCCTTGATCTTGCAATGGTTTGATTCTCAACACAATGGTAGACTGAACTTGAAGTTCAGCCACTAAAGGTTAGTGTTTCCACATCTTGAAATGATCATTGATAGCTCAAAGAGTAGGTGGAGGTTTGCGGCTGAGTGCATCAGCTACAACGTTGGCCTTGCACGGGTGATAATCAATAACAAGATCATAGTCCTTGAGAATTTCCATCCATCTTCTTTGATGAAAGTTAAGCTCATTCTGAGTCAACAAATATTTAAGGCTTTTGTGATCAGTATATAGGTAGCATTTTTCTCTATAGAGATAATGCCTCCAAGTTTTAAGGCAAAGACAACCGCAGTCAACTCAAGATCATGAGTAAGATAGTTCATTTCATGCGGCTTAAGTTGTCTTGAGCCATACGCAAAAACTTTTCCTTCTTGCATCAATACACATCCTAACCTCTGATGTGATGCATCACTAAACACGGTGTAGTCTTTTCCAAACTCAAGTTGGGTTAGGACCGGTGCATGAGTCAATATTTACTTAAGCTGATCCAAACTATGTTGCTGCTTCTCAGTCCATTCAAAAGGAATATCATTCTATAGAAGTTTGGTGAACGGTGCTACTATTATAGAAAATCCCTTGACAAATCTTCTGTAATAACCAGCAAGACCGAGAAAACTGTGAACTTCACCACCATTCTTTGGTGGTCTCCACTCCACTATAGCTTGAATCTTCTTTAGATCTACTTGAAACCTTCAGCAGAAACTACAAGCCCTAAAAAAGAAACTTCGGTGAGCCAGAACTCACACTTACTAATCTTGGCATATAGTTGTTTCTCCCGAATTGTCTGAAGCACAACTCGAAATTGATTACGATGCTTTACTTGATTTTTGGAATAGGTCAATATGTCATCTATGAATACTACCAAAAACTTATCAAGATAGGGTCAAAAAACCTGGTTCATGAGATCCATAAAGGTAGCAGGTGCATTGGTTAACCCAAAGGGCATAACCAAGAATTCATAGTGGCCATACCTTGTACCAGAGGCAGTCTTAGGCACATCACATTCTTTAACTCTCATTTGGTAGTACCTAGACCTTAGTTCAATCTTAGAAAAGATGGTTGCATCCTTAAGTTGATCAAATAGATCATCAATTCTTGGTATGGGATATTTGTTCTTGATGGTAAGCTTGTTCAATTTTCGATAATCAATACAAAGGCACATTGATCCATCATTTTTCTTGACAAAAAGAACCAGAGCTCCCCAAGGTAAGGAACTTGGTCAAATGAAACCCTTCTCTAATAGGCCTTGAATCTGTACCTTAAGCTCGGTGAGTTCGACCAGTGCCATTCTATAAGGTACAATGGAAATCGGAGTGGTTCCAGGCTGCACTCCAATCCCATCTTCAACTTCACGAGTGAGTGGTAAACCGGGAAGCTCGTTGAGAAAAAACATCAGGAAACTCTTGTACGGTATCTGTATCTTGCAACTGAGGTTCTTCCTTGCTTGCAACAGCATATAACAATGATCTCTTGCCCCTAGAGTCCATGAGAGTTATACTCTCTTTACCAAGATCTCTAAGATACAATTTCTTTTTTGAACAATCCACCCAAGCTTGATGCTCTCTGAGCCAATCAAGCCCTAAAATTACATCAAACTCATGAACAGATAGGGCAATGAGGTTGGCTAAAAAAGGTATCCCTTGAATCATGAGGAGACAATTCTTACATACCAACCTAACCATAACACTATCCCCCAAAGGATTGGTTACGGTGATTTTAGAGGCTATAGGTTTGGATGACAACTTAAATATTTTAATCAATACAGTACTTATAAAAGAATGAGTGGATCCAGGATCAATCAATGCATAAACAGGGTGAGTATATAGTTCAATATTACCTACTATGATATTTGGATCTTTATCCTTTTCTCTGCTCCTAACGTGATAGACTTGAGCTGAAGCTTTGGATTCTTGTCAGTTTGGAATTCTTGTAGAGCCACCAGGTCTCCTGGAAGCTCCCAATACAACTTGTTTCTATCATTTGCCCTTAAAAGACTGAGCAGGGGACGTAGGAATTACCGGCGTAGATGACTTAGAAGCATTCATCAAACAATCTTTGATGTAGAGACCTTGCTAACCACAAAAGAAACATACCTCGGATTATCTATGGCATTGCTTCGCAGGATGCCTTCTCTAACAGAAGTTGCAAACAGGATACTATAACTTTCAACCCGAACCTCTGGTACTCTCAATGGAGGTGTTCTAGTAGATTGAGATATGGTTTGCGGCTTAAAAAAATTAACTGATCGAAAAGGTTTTTGATGATATTGTTGCTTGAATCTCTGTTGTTTTCATTTCTTATATAGAAAGGGTGGGCGAGAATCATCTCAAGGCCTCTTCTCCGATCGAGTCAGCCTACTAAACCTCTGCGACCTCTAGGCAGCTTTAGTAAAGATCGCTTAATTCACAAGCTCATAGAAATTTTTGATTCCCAAAGTAGTGAATAAGGTTCGAAGCTCATCACTTAGGCCTGCAAAAAACATCATGCACTTCTCTTCCTCTTTTTATGTATTCAGCTCCATACTTGCAGTACTTGCAGAAGTCATAGATGTACTGCTCCACCGGCCTCCCGCCTTACTTAAGGTGCAAGAAAATATCCTACCTTTCAGGTAGATAGTATTCACTGATAGACTTCTTCCTGAACTCACGCGGGAAGAACTCTCAGGTCACAACTTCCTTGGGAGCAGTAAGTATAGTGGTTTCCCACCAATGCAAAGCCTCGTCTGCCAATAAGGCTAAGGCACACTCAAGTTTATGTTCATCTGTGCACTGTAACTGCTTAGTCAAAATTCTTACCATGCTGTCCAGCCAATATTCTACTGATTTAGGATCCTCATTAGCCTTACTTGTAAAGGTAGTGGGTCGGTGTTTAGCTAATTTATCGATAGGGGTTTGGCTTACAGAAGTAGCAGCTACAGAAGATTGTGTAGACTGCTCAGACTTAAAGGTGGCCATAAACTGCTTGAACATCTTAGTCATGTTCTTGTGACATTCAAATTGAGCAATCTGCAATATAGGTTTCTCCTCATCATTTGTCGAGGAGCCAACGGTATGCTCAATTTCTTTGTGAGCTTTTTCGGAGTTAGACATCATATACTATGAAAAAAAAGGATCGGATTAACAGTAAGTCAGAATATAGACATTAATAAACTCATAGGTGGCATATACAATGCAATGGACTTTAGTTTAGTCCTAGTATCGACTAAACTTTAGCTCTGATACCACAAATATAACACCCCTTCCCGGTCTGGGAGGAGTCCAGGTCGGAAAGCATTATCGGTGAACAATACGGTGATCGGTTTACTAAAATCGATGACTTGGTTTATAAACAGAGGATTAACAATATTGAATCGATGCAATGCTTGACTATGGTCGATACAACTTATTCAAATTATGATCAAGGACAAATTAATAACTTGTACAAGTTTAAAGACTAAATTGTAAACCTTACAAACTTTAAGGACTTATAAAAATTTTAGGCTTTCCAATGTGGAATTCTGTACTTGAATGTCTTTTGTATAAAATTTCAAAAGCTTTGGAGACCATTTTCACATTCAATTATCTCGTACTTGAATCAGTGACCATTTTGTAAAGTTCCCAAAACCAGTTAACTAACTTACTTGTACCGGTATCGGTACTTAAGAGG
Organism: Hibiscus mutabilis; assembly: GCA_019671005.1. Lineage (NCBI taxonomy): Eukaryota > Viridiplantae > Streptophyta > Magnoliopsida > Malvales > Malvaceae > Hibiscus > Hibiscus mutabilis. Next base: position 18,839,204 of record CM033728.1, on the reverse strand, counting down.
TCGTACCAGTACACCCTTAATAATATTTTCTTTTGAACCTAAATCCTATATCGGTACTCATCATACAGTACCGGTATGAGGATTCAGTGTCTCCGTATCGGTACGAGTTCATAACCATACCAGTACGAAATCCCTAATTCCCAAATTGAATCGCTAAATAGGTATCGGTACGCCACCACCAGTACCCGTGCTACAATAAAATTCCAGTGTTGATTTGGCATATCGATGCCCCTGTAGCCGTATCGGTACGCCCCAATGCCTTATGACAATTTTACATGCATGTACCGGTACGACATCACCCTTACCGGTACATCTATGTCTGTAATGTCATATTTTTCTAGTTTTTATTCGATTTAAGGGCCTTAACCAAGTTCAAATTTTATCGGTAAGCTTAAACACCATAAATCTACATGCATGTCAAATTTCATGTCAATACGAATCCATTTACCATGTTTTGTCTTATTGGTGCATTTTAGGATGTTATTCCCTATTTATCAAAACATTAACATACCATATATCAAGTCTTGACCCATTTAACATAGTGGACCTCATGTACATACAAAATGGGGCTAAACTAAGTTGTCTAGACCCTATGCCACCTTTCTAGGAGTTTAAGGACAAAGTTTCCAATACATGCAACTTGGTGAATTGCTTCAAAATGTCTTCGCTCCGATCCTCGATCCGACTAACTTTTAACCTGAAAATGCATGGAAATGAGATGCATTAGGCTTACTTAGCCTAGTGAGGTAGTCAACAATAACAACATGTATTTCAATAATATCATGAACATGTATAACGGTGTAAGTGTATCTCAAATCATATTTTAACAATACTTGCAATACTTGTTTATTTTCCTTGGATCGACATGTAATATGGATATGCAAATTCCCAACCAACATCGCCAACAATAAATGGTCAATATCCTCCAACATCACCAATAAGACCAATACATCAGATCCCGCCAACATCACCAAATAGTGCCTTAGCTCAAGGACCGTAGTCTACTTCGTACCAATGAGCTCATGAATTCTATGACATGCCAATTGTATCCCATGTCCATTCATATCCAAGGATTCAATGCTTAAGCCAATATCAATAACAATAGCTATAACAATGACCATCATAATAACATTAACAATATAGCATAATCAATATGACTTTTCAATATTTCAATGATATCAATAATGATACTATAATTGAATAATTAGATTGACAATGTAATAAGCTTACCAAACCTTACCAATGATACCTTTAACAAGGTTTTCTCATATTCATATCTTGATCAATGATGATGATGCAACAAATTAATGTCAATAAATTTGGGAAAGGCACCTAGCCAATCCCTAGAATTCAACTACACTCACCGATATTTCTGAGGCTTTCAAGGCTCTCGGATGGCAACTCCTTTATTCTTGAACTTGGTATAATAGGAAGGATTTGGCGACTCTTCACCTTGATTTTCTTGAGCTACAAAGAAATAGAAATTTATGAGAATTTCAATATCGATTATAGATTCATAGCACTTATTAGCTATGAAAAACAACAATGAATAAGCTATGATATTCTTAAAGAATTTATAGGATTCCTTGATTCTTAAACTTGTAATTAAATATGGTTTACCCATGGAATCGACAAATCGATTGAGGGAAATTGCTAACCCGATCGATAGCTACAATCTAGGATCAAGAAACTTAAGAAAATCAAAGCTTTAATTACTCTCCAATGGAGGTGCTTGCTTAGGGGAAGGAGATGAAGATGATGATTGGTGTGGTGCTTGCTTGAAAATCAACCGGGTAAGGTTCTTTCTTTCTTTTTCTTTATTATCCTATTAGTTTACGATTTCCTTAGGATGAAGTAATCCCATCCCAAGACACCACATAAAGGATGAATAACACTGAGGAGGGGCTAATCACAAGGTTAGTCCCTCAACTCTTCATTCTTTATACTTTTGCCCCCAAACTTTCAATTTTCTCAATTTGTTCACTAAAACAGTTTTCAAGGTTTACAATGAAATCCTTGATCAATATCAATACTTAATTGGGGTTCACTAATATAATAATTGACCACTTGGTCAAAGGTCAACTCTATAATTTGACTTTCTAGTGTAAAATTTCTGGTTGCCGAAATTAAATTCTGACTAGGCCCTGTTTCGAGGTGTTACAAAAACCTAGGATAAACTTGAAGCAAAACTCAATGAGTTTGAACAAAATAATGTTGGTTTACAAAATTTGCGTCAATAAGTTCAAAAAGACCATCAAAAGGAGTTAGATGATCTTAAGAAAGAAAAAGTTATGATTTACAAGAGTCTTGAAAAGAACAATGAAAATTTTGTTAAATCAAACTTTTATGTTAGACAATCTAGTTCCCCTATATTTATTAATGGTAATTGTGTTAAAAACATTTGGGGTCCCAAAAGGACTCATTGTTTTAAAGAAAATGGATGAAATTGAAAAATGGATTCCTAAGGGGACTAAATTTTTTGGGACTAACGCCATTGGATCCTAAGCAATTTGGATACCAAAAATTACTTGATTGTCTATTTCTAGGTGTGCTTGAGCCATTGACGATCAAAGTTGAAATTTTGTGAGATTATGACACACAAAGAGGAAGGACACTTGAAGAAGGAATGCTTAAGATCCTACCTTGGTTCAAGTGGTAAAATTTAGTTTCATGCAATTTGCTTGACCATGCCTATATTGTTTGATTTTGATGATGATCTAAGCATGTTTGTATGTGGCGACTGACTATTGCTTGGTAAAAGGTTGATGATTCAGTGTAATTGTGCTAGTAAATAATGCCAAGAATATGTCATTTTGCGTGCAATTATACACGGTCAGCAAGTAATACAACAGTATGCTGAGTATCGTATACACAGGGATTTCCAGGAATTAAATGCCATAATAGTTACTTATGAATTGAAATAATTGAGTAGGTGATTAAGATCAGATTTTAATTAAGAAAAATAACTAAAGGAAAATGAAGTAAAAATTCAGGCAGATTGGCAAACAACTATATCAAGATGGTGGATTGGCGTTGGCAAGTGATGCTTGGATTTCATGCTAGCAAAGATAACATTTAATAATGTTCAACCTGGGTTTGATTGTCGAGCAGATTTTAAATTAGCATTGCCTCTGTCAATGAAAATACTCTAAGTTAATTACTTTTAACACCTATATGTCTATAGTGATTTTCAAATAATTAACTTGGCAAAGTTTTAATCTTTACTCCTAAGGGGCAGATTCACTTCCGAAGTAAGCTTATCTATTTGAACATCTTCTGTCGAAATTTTTCTCCTTAGTATTTTGCAATTAATCTTTATCTCCTAAGTCTGTTAAGATATTAAGGGATAATGAACATTCAAGGCCAACTGTCATATGGCATAAAATCTGATAAATGTAAGCACAAGCACAATAGACAATAATGCCAAGGCATTCAATTATTAAAAACCCAAAAGCTAAGTGTTCATCGCAAAACACCCCTAGCCAACTTCAAAAGATTATTTCATGGCTGGGGAAACCATCAAACAGTATCATTTTTTAACATCACCATCAAATCAAAAATAAAACTAAGAGAAATGAATAAAGAGGGAGATCCATCGATTCAGCCCTTCAAAGGATCCAGAGGTCTCGATCACGGCCTGGTCAAACTATAGTTTGCCCTCCACTCTTACTTTCTTCTCACAGGTGCAGCCTCTCTTGCTTGATCAATGGTCTTCTTTATATAGGCACTCATGGAAACCCTATCTAGGGTTTGATTTTTGAAAGTTTGTTATGCACCATTATATGCATGTTATTCTCTTTTTGAATTAGGGTTGACCTGGCTCTGACTAATGGCTAACTGGCCAGGCATCGGTCGTCCTTGTTTTGCCAACTGGGTGTGGTATCCTTCCTTCTTGCTTTTGCCAATGGCACTCGATATTTCTCTTCTGCTCTTCTTACTCCTGACCTACTCCTAATATGCTCTACCAAACCTGCTCCTGACCTACCTACCACAACAAAAAGATACTCCTTCATTCTGGCAATGAAAACTATACATTCCTTAACTCCTAGATGCAAATGCATGAATCTACTGGCTAAATGCACAAATATGTACCCAAAGTCAAGCAATAGCATGGCAATATATACATGAAAAATAGATCTTTCGAGGAGTTAACAGTATGACTCCATGTTGTGCCTAATTGCATATAGTTAGGGAGAGTCTCAATTGCATGAGTTACATGTTTTTGGCCTCTATGCTTGTTTTTATGTCTATGGCCATTAACTTGTAATGCTTGGTTGAATTTGGTGAAATTCATGCTTTGTATGTTTTAAATGTTATGAGAAGCATGTGTAGCAAAATGTGCAAAATGTATATCTAGGATTTCCTCAAGCCTTTGTATGAACTTAATACTAAGTTGTAAGGCCTTTTGGGTTGATTTTGCTGCAATTTTCACTAATTTTGTGCCTTCGATACCGGTATAGCCCATATCGTACTGATACGGCCTTCAACCAAGTATCGATAATTCTCCTCCGTACCGATACGCACAGTAAAAAAATGATTGTTTTGACCCTTTTTGCCATGCCTTGAATGCTTATTAATTATTTCTTATAAATGGCATGTTTAATTTAATTTTGTGGTTTTATTTGATTTATTTATTTGAAATTCAATTTATTTCTCTTGAATTATTGGACTAACAATTTACTTGATAATTGATTAAAGGGAAGCCATTTTTTAAATTCTTTCATATAGTTTTTTATCTCTTTTCTCCATTGTTATTTTACACCAACAATTGATATTTTCCATCAATTGGTACTTAATTTCTAATGATTGGTTTTTAACCTTTCAACATTTGATGTTTTGAACTTAATGTAATTTCAAACTTAGTTTTGAAACTACTTTTGATATAACAAAAAGGGAGAGAGATAGATTTGAAAAATTAAATTTTAAAAAGAAAAAGAGGGAGCTTTAAATATTTTATAAAAATATTCTCTTTTTCTAAAATTATTTTTCTAAGGGGGTTTTCACAAAAATAATTTTTCAAGTGGTTCAGTTATATCAAAAAGAGGGAGATTGTTAGATAAAGATTTTGATACAACTTAAATTAAAAATGTTTTTGGACTTAAACTAATTTGCAAAAATATTTCAAACTCCATTAACTTGAAAAATATGTTTGAAAGTTTTTCAAAGAGTTTTTTACATGTTTAAAATGATTTTAAATAGCCAAAGTGTCAAAAATAGGACTTGAGTATCGATACAGTTTGACCCGTACCAATATCCAGAAGTGCTTGTACAAGTACAGTTTCCCGAGTACCGATACACCCTTTTGTCCTCGAGTTTTGACAGTCCAATAGCCAAATTGATTATCGATACAACCTCAGCCGTACCGATACACTAGGACCCGTACTGATACTGTGTATTGCGTACTGGTACCCTGTGTATTAAATACTCCAACGACTCTTTCCTCTTTGAGACAGGTACCGATACCGGTCCCCGTGTACCAATATCGACGAGCCTAGAACTGCAATTAAGGCTGGAATGAAAGTCTTCAACGGCTCTTATCAACCCCCAACGGCTAGTAAAGGTCATGAAGCCATAAAAGGGTGTAAAAGATCTCTTCAAGCAGCTATGCAAATATAAGAAACCAACTACCAACATTCATGTATAGAGAAATTTGTACTTGAGCTTAAAAGTCTTATTTTTCTTTAGAAAACACTTGTGAGCTTCAATTGTCAATATTGCTCAGGTGTCTAGGTTTGAGTGAGTGCTTAATTGTGAAAATAAATTTACCTTGTAAGGGTTTTCATTGTTTGCTAATTTGTTTTCTCTTGTGAGAGAGATTTTCAAGACTTTGGGGTATAAGTCTTGATTGTAAGGGTTATCTCCTTGAGCCCGGAAAAAAGAAAGACAAATTATTGAATTTGTGGAAAATCCTTACTGTGGATAACTAAGGTAGTGGAGGTAGACTTGGTTTAGAAGTCGAACTGCTATAAATCATCATGTCCCAATTTTTATTTCTTAGCCTTTTATCCATCAAAGCAAAAATCCAATTCACCCCCTATTGGCATATTCGGTTGATCGTTCGAGCCTCCCAGTAGTGAAATCACAAACCCCTCTTTTGTCCCCTTTTCTTTCACGTGAAACACCATGGAAATTAAATGTGTTCAGCCCATTATTTTAAAAATGATAATATCACACCATAACACGTCCAAGATTTTCCATTATATAATACAGTCACTTTTCCATCATATGTAGTCCAATTCTCATCCAAAAAGGCCCAAACTTGACCCAATTGGTCCAATTACCTAATCTAACATGAAGGTCCATAACCCGGGTCAACACCCAACCGTTGACGTGGAAATTCAGGTCATTATAACTCTGCCCTCCTTAAAAGAAATTGTGTCCTCGAAATTAAACGAAGGAATGAGATATAATTATCGCAGGTCAAACCGTTCTTTCATCTCACACACGTTCACCTTGAAATTAAATAAAGGAGAAGTTTCGCCCACAACGATGTTTGTCACTTCCCTCTAAACATACATAGTCACCATGACTCTGAGGTTCCTATACAAAATTTCACTAGCAAAGCTTTGACACTGAAACTCTCGACACCTCCCTCACGAACCCCATAATGATTAATTCCTTACAATTGAATAACACTCCCATTAATCCTTAGATCGGAACAACATGGGATGGACTCAAATGGTACCATCCAAACATTAACACAAAAAAACTCATTTCGGATGAGTTTCATCCCTGAAATCATTGCTTATCAGTAAGTCGCCGATCCAAACCTCTCGACTATCACCTGCATATCAAAACCCTTGAACTCAAATCCCATCTACATCCAGAATGCGACACCTCACCAAAAATGAACTACTAGATACACTTTTTCTTCTATTATTAACACAATGACCAATGTTTCAAGTTTACCCACAACTTCTGATAAATCAAACGCCAACATCGATCTATCCATAATTTTTAAAAATTTTCCTAACTTGATTAATAAAGATGAAACTTGAAATCACACTTTTCTCGAATTCGGTCCACTCAACGAAAGCTACATACTATCATGTGATTCCACAAATCAAGCCACTTTGATTCAAATCAAAAAATTGTTATCACAAACGAGCTTCACCAACGGTTATAGTTCATCCAACCACTCTTAAATATTCGAACATATTCTTCCAACCCAACCGCATAATTCAACAAACAAATATCCTAGAATTTCAACCATACCCTAAGGACTCAAACAGTTCCTTCAATGAGGTCTAATGCAATGCAAAAATCCTAGTTTTATATAATTATAACCGATAAACCATATTTCCGCTGCACTACTCTGATAATATACACACTAACTTGCTATACATGTAAATAATCCATCTAAAGATTCGGTAAAACAACACTCAATCCATCGAGTCTATGGTTATGCCAACGCATTCATAACTACGAAACCCTCAAGAATTGTCCATAAAGTTCAATCTTCACATCAACCATAATCTTTGTCACGATTTCTCTATAACCTTCAACTTACGACACTCAAATTCTAAATGATCATGCCAAAACCTCAAAACTCGTTAACTGATTACAAGGTCATTAACCTTAAGAAATGGGTAATGGTCCTTCACTGGTACCCATCGTCCAACGATGTTTAACATACAACTTTCTCGATTTGCCACATTTAACAAAAGCGAAGGCATGTCCCAAGGCTAACCACTTGGCGACAACACCGCGTTCGACTCACATTTACAAACAAGTCCATACTCTAAAAATTCAGTTGGTGCTATTCTACAATGGGAGGTATGCCAACGTCGAACTCGTCATTATCTCCATTGTGGATTCTAACTCATAATTAAGAGGTAAGCCTGATGATTCCTCAAAAAACATGCCAACGACCTCTTAATCGTTCTTAAACTTTACGGCTTTGGACTCTCAACCCTCGTATCTACTACGTGGGTTAAGAATGTCTTATAACTTACCAAACCATCATCAAACTAACATCACCAAAACATGGAATCCATTTAGAAAGATAATGGTTCCCCATTCCATTACCAACAAATTGGTTCATCGGGAACCAAGAAGCTTTGAGACTCTCGCTTGGAGACCAAATCATAATTTGCGCTCCAATGATCGATCCATACACAAGGTAACATCCATTAACCATAGAGAGAGCAAATCTAAAAAGTCCAGGAGGACAGTTGCTCTCAATCCCTAATTGCCATCCACACTAAGATCTTACCTACTAGCACTTACAATCTGACAAATTACTCAATTTGTCATCAACCTCTAGGTCTTACCACAACACTTATTTGATGAGAATCAAAATCATTGCATGATTGAGAAACCAGATTTCCATCAATGCAACAACTAAAATCAAAATGAAATATAGGTACATAACATATCGTCTGTAGCAAAGCTGTCATCTTTGGCCTGAACTGTAGACTGCCTAACAATGACTCAGGCATTAACTCTGGCAGTTTAACACCCCATTTTGGGCCTAGAAGTTTTCTAAGTGGTTTAGATGGTCTGTTGGATCAGACTAGAGGATTCGAGTCAGTTTCGAGATTTAATTTGAAACAAATATTTTTGGGTGAGATAAAAAAATGGAAAAATAACCTAAAATCATTTTTAATATGGAAATGATTTTGGTAAAGTCAATTTTGTAAAAAGAGGTCTCGAAATTGCACATTCTGGATAGTGACCAGAATGTAAAGCTTTAAAACTATTTTTAGTGATTGTTTTGTAAAAGGGTCAAACTTTGAATCTTTATGGATCTATTTACCCCAAAGTCTAATATCAGACTTTTTCCCTCAATTGGTTATTTTAAAATGATATAAAAGGCTTGGAGAATTAATTGGATAATTAAAAAGGCTTAAAACAATTTGACGTAACTAACTTTTCTCAAAAAAGATTTTCTCTCCAGTTCTCTCCAGCCAAACACTTATTTTCTTTTCAAATTTCTCAGGTAAAATCTTATTTTGATTGATCTTTTGATTTCTAATGGAATTATGATGATTTTCTAACAAAATTGAAACGGATTCCTATTGTTTTGTTGTGTAAATCCATCCAATTAAGGGGAAAAGCACCCATTAGAGGTGAGGTTCATTCTTATCCTCTAATACAAGGTTCTTTGTTGAAATTCCCAAGTTATTGATCCTTTAGATATGTTTTCTAACTTGATTTGATGGTTTAATTATGGAAGATTTGTTAAATCAAAGTTAAATTGATTGATTCTAATCATGATTTTGATGTTTAATAATGTTAAACATCAAAGTTAAATGGACATTGTTTTGATGAGTTATTGATTGATTCTAATCATGATTTTGATGTTTAATAATGTTAATAAGTGGGCTTTAACATTGGAATCCCAAAACTATGTGAATCTCTAATTTTCTAGGTTGTTTGTTGTGAGTTCTTGAGGTGTTGTGGAGGTTTTATGAATGCTAGAGGTATAAGGATATTGTTGTTGTGTTTTAGATGTTAATTGATTGATTAAAATGTTAGATTGTGGCTGGGTTGAGTTTGGATGATGTTTGATGTTGATTTCGGTTGTTGTGGAGTGAAATTAGGTTGTAGATGGTGAGGATTTATGTTTTTGTGTTGTTGAATGCATTGTGATGCATTGAATCCTCTGTTTTTGTATGGATAAAATAGGGGAACTTGTTTCTCAAGCTTGAGCGATTGTTTCAGAAGCTTTGGAGGCGAGATTATAGTATTGACAAGTAGGGCTTTGCGTGTCGGTGAGTGAGAACGTGTTTACAACTTTGTAAAGGTTTGAAAGTTGTGTATGAGAGTTTAGATCAAGCTTGAAATGCTGGTCTAAGCTTGGAAATAAGTAAAGGATGAATTCTCTCTCGAACTCAGTTTTGCAATTGGTTTTCATGCACTTGTTTCAATGGTTTAGTTACTCACTGTATATGCGTGTATGGAGCATCATTTAGTGCTGGAAATTTGATTACCTAATGATGTTGATGCATTTAGAAGTAATGCATTTTTATGAACATTGGTTAATGCAAGGTTTATTGCATTGGTTAAATGGTTTTGATGATGCATATGAAAACAGTGAGTTGTTATTAAAATAAATTATATTGGCAAGTGATGGAATGAAAATGTTTGAAAATGTTATCATATATAGTTGGTCGGCTATAGGATTAATAGTGCACTATAAAAAGTCACCTTGGATGTTGAGGGGTTTTGATCTGTAGTACCTAAAATCCATCCAAGTACCCTAACGGTTGAGAGGTTTAAATTGTACCGAAGACTCTCGTTAGTGGGTTATACATCTAGCCGATGAGTGGTGTTGAGGGGTTTATGTGTACCAAAAACTCCACCACAGGTATCACAACAGTGGAGGGGTTTATGTGTACCGAAAACTTTCGTTGGTGAACCTTGAGATACCAGTAGATTGTATGTTAAGTGTTAAGGGAACACTTTTTGAATCCGTGTATCCGATATTATGTTTTGAAAAGTGGAATTTGGTTAATGATCACTTGTAAGCCAATATAATTGATGATGTATCATGAGATAGATTATGTTGTTTAATATGTTTTAAACATGTTTTACTCTTTAAGCCTTGCATTGGTAGTATGCATGGGTGTTACCTCTCCAAAAGTACTATTTTAATGCCAATCTTACAATGCTTTTGCTTGTTTTTAGGTACATTTAGTTGCATTAGGATGTTAGAATCATGCATTTGCATAAGGAGTTTAGAGTTTTGTCTATGCCAGTGTGAAGGGTTGTTTTGTTGGCAATTTTACAAGTTTGACATAGGATTTGGCCCAGGAAAACACCTCAAGAAGGAATGTCGAGAGAACGCCGAGTGCTGTTGGAGCAGATAGACCAGACAATGCCAAGCACCGGTTGGTAGAGAAGTGAATTTGATGCCATGTTAAGAAGTTGTTGGACCCTGAAAAAAATCATACATGATCAGGCTCTGAAAAAGTAGCAATTGAAACAATCTCCGAAAAAATAGCAGATAAGATGGTGCCAAGACTTGTTGGAAGATTCATGCCAAGCTTGGATGCCAGGGCAGCATCGGCAGGATGACGTCAGCCTTAGCCTGATCAGCTCTCATTCAAATTTGGATAAGAAGATAATCCCTTATCCCTTGGGCAGTTGAAATTCAAAATTTGAAGAGCTAGTCCTATCCCTTCCTCTCAAGCCTATTTAAACACCAACCGAGCTAGACTTTGGAGAGCGAAGAGAGAGAAGAGAGCGAAGAGAAAGATCAGAGTGAGGAGTTGGTGTGTGACGATTGACAACCGGTTGCACCTAGGAAGGGTGGTCCGACCAACTTGGCCGAGAAGCCTAGATCTTTAAGGGTTGCATCGAGAGACCCCTTCTAGCCCATTCTCTCTCTCAAGTTATTTTATTTTTTTTAAGGATGATGTATTTCGAAAAAAAAATTTGGTTTTCGGTTAAATCCCTCACCATGAACTAATTTAATAGTTGGTGGGGGGTGTTTGCGTTGAACGCTATTTTTATATTTTAGTTTTTAATAATAAATCTTACTTGGCAATGTTTTCACTATTCGACATACTTTAATATTTCCTAATTACTATGCCAAGCGAGAGCTGGCACTGTTGGCCTATTGCTCCTCAATATCTTAACAGACTTGGGGTGGCAACGATTGAGTTGTTGAATACTGAGGAGAGAAGCTTCGAGAGAAGTTGTTCAAGTAGATGAACTTACTTCGGGAGTGAAATCTACCCCTTAGGAGTATAGATTGGATCTTAATCAAATTGGTTTATTTAAAAACAAACACTATAGAGATATAGGGGTTTTTACATGATCAATTTAGGGCAATGACCATCGAGAGAGGCTTTGCTAATTTTGAATCTGCTCGGCAAACAATGCCAAGACAGGTTGTTGTTAAAGGCTGGCACGACATGAAAAGCGTGCAAACCACGCATTCCCTGCCAACGCTCGTCATTCATTAAAGCACCTTCCTTGCCAACGTCTTTACTTTACTTTCATTCCTTTACTTTTTAATTATTTTCCAAAACCAATTTCAAATCAAATCAACCTTTTTCTTAAGGCAAGTAACAAACAAGGCAATCGAATTCCAAGTCAATCTAAGTGGGATCGATACTCAGCTTACCAGCTGTATTACTTACAGACCGTGTATACTTGCATGCAAAAGGCTCATCTTGGCATGTTTTTACACTTTTCCAACACATATCTTTTGCCATTTTTGCCAGTATTCACTCAGAGAGTCTACAAGTTTTTGGTATCGTTGCTGGGGATTGCAACGGAATTGATTTTTTTAAATTCTTACTTGTCTTTCTTTTATTTTTGTCGGTGTATGACCAAAATCCATCCTGTGGTGGACAGTTGGCCATACGATCCAGAAATTGAGAAAACCTTGTGGAGGTTAAAAAGAATATTTCGAGAGATGCAAAACCAAGGTGATGGAGGGAATGATGTGGTGAACAATGGTGGAGATCCACTTAACAATGAAATACCACCACCACTTGCTATCCCAGTTGTTAACGAGAGACCTATTAGAGAACATCCGGCACCAACCATTGATAATTTGATGCCAGGACTTGTTGGCATAGAGGTAAACGCTGTCAATTTTGAACTTAAGCCGGTAATGATTCAAACTCTTTTGAATGTAGGTCAATTTGATGGAGCACTCACTGGAGATCCGAGGCAACATCTAAAACAGTTTATGGAGATTTGTCAGCTATTCCAACAAAATGGAGTACCTGAAGATACCGTGAAGCTGAAGTTATTTACTTTCTCTTTGAGAGACAGAGCAAAGGCTTGGCTTAATTCCTTGCCACCTGGCTAGTTACTTCATGGGCAGACTTATGCCAAAAGTTCTTGACAAGGTTCTAGCCGCCAACACTCACTGCCAAACTGCGGGGTGAGATCATTACATTCAGGCAGGTTGAGGATGAAACCTTATGTGATGCCTGGGAACGATTTAAAGACCTATTGAGAAGATGTCCTATGCATAGATTCCCGAATTGGACCCAAATCCAAACCTTTTACAATGGACTGAACTCATAAACGAGGACTGTTGTTGATGCTTCAGTAGCTGGCTCGTTGCTTGATAAGACATATACTGAGGCTGTTGACATTCTAGAGAGGATTGCAATCAATGATTTTGAATATCTTGTTGCAAGACTTGGGACCGGAACAAAAACCAATGGGAAATTTCAGGTTGATGAACTAACATCAATTCATGCTGAGATTTCCAGCCTTACTAGCATGGTAAGAACATTGCAAAAGAACAATGAGTCCCAAGAAGTCAAAGCATTAGACCCATTCTGTACAATCTGTGGAGAGAATCATCATGTGGATGAATGCTTCGCCAACCCTGAATCGGTAAATTTTGTTGGCAATGTTAATCGTTACTATAATCTTAAATCCAATACTTATAACGCATGTTGGAGACAACACCCTAACTTAGCATGGGGAAATCAGGGAGGTAACCAGTACAACGCCCAGCGCTAGAATATCCAGAGGCAGAATAACAATGCCATGCCAGCATTCTATCAGAATGGCATGCCACAGAAAGCCCAAAACGATTTTCGACAAGGGCAGAGACTCAACCAAGGAGGCACTCTCACAGAGTACATGGAAAAGAATGATGCCACGGTCCAGAGTTTAGCTGCATCAATGAGAAATTTAGAAGTTCAGCTTGAGCATATTGCTAGTGCACTCAGCAATTGACCCCAAAGAGCATTGCCAAGTGACACAAAAGATGCTCGGCACAAATACAATAAGCAGTGCAAAGCTATAACTCTTCGGAGTGGTAAGTAGTGCGAGATGGAGAAGGTTACTAAGCAGATAATCCCAGGGAAGCAGAGAAAGAGGAAGCAAAAATAGATGATGCTAGATAGCATACCGATACCAGAATCAATGCCAGATAGCACACTAATGCCAGCACCTTGGCCAAATAGACTGATGCCAGCATTGTGTTGGCAAAGCCAACAGAGTAGACACGTATTTATCCACCACCACCATTTCCAGCAAGGCTTCAAAAGCATAAGCAAGACCAGCAATTCAAGCACTTCTTGGAGGTTCTTAAACAATTGCAAATCAACATTCCATTGGTAGAAGCCCTTGAACAAATGCCCAACTATGTCAAATTTATGATGGACATTCTGTCCAAAAAGAGAAAGTTGGTAAACTTTGAAACTGTTGCTCTAACCGAATGATGCAGTGCCATGATCCTAAACTGATTGCCACCAAAGCTGAAAGATCAGGGAAGTTTCACTATTCCCTGCACCATTGGCAACAAATTCATGGGCAAGGCACTGTGTGACCTAGGAGCCAGCATCAACTTGATGCCAATGTCAGTTTTCCAAAAGCTTGGCATAGAAGCAAGACCTACCACCGTGACACTTCAGCTGGCAGACCGATCTTATGCACATCCCAAGGTTAAGATTGAGGATGTGTTGGTAAAGGTAGACAAATGTATTTTTCCAGCTGATTTTATCACTTTGGATTATGAGGCTGATATTAATGTTTCGATTATTTTGGGGAGACCTTTGCTTGCCATGGGTAGGTCTTTGATTGATGTTCATAAAGGGGAACTAACAATGTGCATGAATGACCAGCAAGTTACATTTAATGTGTTTCGAGCTTTGAAATGTGCAGATAAACCTGATGAGTGCCAAGCAGAGGAGATGATGGAGTCCATTTACACTTTGGACACGGCACAGTTATGCCAGGATACAGAATTTAATGCCAACAATTTAGATGGCATAGCCGATCTGTTTGAGGAACCAAAAGAACCGATCTTGGACGCTGAAGAGGCGAGATATTTTGAGCCACTATAGTTGGCCGATAGAGAAATCAAGGCACCTAAACCATCAATTGAGGAGCCACCAGTATTGGAACTGAAACCACTGTCAGACCACTTGAAGTATGCTTATTTAGGTGAACACTCAACTCTGCCAGTGATCATTGCCACTGGTCTTGCTAATGATCAGGAGGAAAGATTGTTAGCAATATTTCGTGACTATAAGCAGGCATTAGGGTGGACTTTGGCAGACATCAGAGGAATTAACCCAACCATTTGTATGCACAAGATTATCTTGGAGGAGTACCATGGCAAGACCATTGAAGGCCAGAGAAGGCTAAACCTAAGCATGAAAGAGGTAGTAAAAAAGAGATCATAAAATGGCATGATGCCAGGATTATATATCCCATTTCCGATAGCTCTTGGGTTAGCCCGGTGCAATGCGTACCAAAGAAGGGTGGCATGACCGTGGTACAAAATAGTGAAGCTGAGTTAATCCCCTCTAGAACTATTGCAGGATGGAGAGTGTACATGGACTATAGGAGGCTGAACAATGCCACGAGGAAGGACCACTTCTCATTGCCATTCATTGATCAGATGCAAGATAGGTTGGCAGGTAAAGCTTTCTATTGTTTTTTGGATGGTTATTTATGTTACAATCATATTGCCATCGCCCCTGATGATCAAGAGAAGACTACGTTCACGTGCCCATATGGGACCTTTGCGTTTAGAAGGATGCCATTTGGCTTATGTAATGCACCGCAACGTTTCAACGTTGCATGATGTCCATTTTTTCTAATATGATCGAGCACAACATGGAAGTGTTCATGGATGATTTCTTAGTGTTTGGCAAAACATTTGAGGAATGTCTTCTGAGTTTGGAGCAAGTCTTGAAGAGATGCATAGAGACAAACCTAGTGTTGAACTGGGAAAAATGCCACTTCATGGTGAAAGAGGGCATTATTCTCGGGCACAAGGTAACTGAGAGAGGGTTAGAAGTGGATCAAGAAAAAGTTAAGGTAATTAAACAGCTACCGCCTCTAACAAGTGTCAAAGGTATAAGAAGTTTTTTAGGACATGCCGGTTTCTATCGGCTCTTTATTAAAGATTTTTCAAAATTTTCCAAACCTTTATGCTTGTTGTTAGAACATAATGCCACTTTTTCATTTGACGATTCTTGTTTGAGGGCATTTCAGGAGCTTAAAGAAAAGTTAATCAATGCCCCTATAATCGTGGCACCGGACTAGAATAAGCCCTTTGAGCTCATGTGCGATGCCAACGACTATGTCGTCAGAGTAGTCTTGGGACAAAGGCATGGCAAGGTTTTCCATGCCATCTATGTCAGCCGAACCTTGAACGAAGCACAACTGAACTACTCTATGTCCGAGAAAGAATTTTTTTCGGTTGTATTTGCTTTTGACAAATTTAGATCTTATTTAATTGGTAACAAAGTTGTGGTTTTTACAGATCATTCGGCATTGAAGTATCTCTTGGAAAAGAAGGATGCCAAGCCTAAACTAATCTGATGGACACTCCTGCTTCAAGAATTTGACCTTGAGATCCGAGACAAAAAGGGTAGTGAAAACTTAGTAGTTGACCATCTCTCACGTTTGGAGCATCATCTTGAAGATGGTAAGACCAATTCGATAAGAGATGAATTTCCTGACGAGTATTTGCTTGCAGTTAATGCCATGCCATGGTACGCCGATATTGTCAACTACTTGGTAAATAACATTTTGCCACCAGACTTGGCATACAATGCCAAGAAAAGGTTCTTGCGGGAAGTTAGGCAATACTATTGGGACGAGCCAATATTGTTCAAACACTGTGCCAACCAAGTAATCTGCCGGTGTGTGCCGGAGGATGAACATCATAACATATTGAGTCTATGCCATGTCGCACCATATGGAGGTCACTTTGCTGGGGTAAAGACTGCTGCAAAGGTACTGCAATCAGGATTCTTTTGGCCCACACTATATAAGGATGCCCACGAGTATGCCAAGGCATGTGATCGATGCCAACGGACAGGAAACATCTCTGGCAGACACCAACTATCGCTTCAAAACATTATGCATGTGGATTTATTTGATGTATGGGGGATAGACTTTATGGGTCCTATTCTACCCTCATTCGGTGATGTATACATTCATGTGGCTATTGACTACGTATCTAAGTGGGTAAAAGTTGTTGCTCGGCCAACAAACGATGCCAAGGTTGTTGCCAAGTTCTTACATAAGCATATCTTTACTAGATTTGGCGCCCCTAGAGTGATTATTCACGACGAGGGCACCCATTTTAAGTGTAATCTAATCTTTAAAGCTTTGTGCAGGTATGGTATATAGCAGAGAATTGCCACGGCATATCATCCACAAACAAACGGGCAAGCCAAGATTTCAAATAAGGAGATTAAGAACATTCTAGAGAAGACTGTTAACCTATCAAGGAAGGACTGGTCCTTGAGACTAGATGAGTCCTTGTGGGCTTACAGGATTGCATTTAAAACTCATTTGGGTAAGAGGTTACTAGACCTAAATGAGTTGGGGGAATTCAGAACGCAAGCCTATGAGAATGCCAGGATTTACAAGGAAAAAGCAAAACGTTGGCATGATAGTAGGATAATGCCAAGACAGTTTAAGGTAGGCCAACGTGTTTTTCTATTCAACTCACAACTAAAGTTGTTTCCAGGAAAACTCAGATCAAGATGGACGGGCCCGTAAGAAGTTGTGAAGCCCTATGCTCATGGAGCTGTGGACATCAAGAATTTGAAGACGGACGAAATCTTTAAGGTGAATGGCCAACGTTTGAAGCATTACATGGAAGGTGACCAGAACAATGCCAAAGAGGTGATCCTCTTGGCAGAGGTAACATGAAAACACCATTAGGTTTGAACTTTTGTAAATATTAGGTTAGTGTTTTTCTTTGTTTTTTTTATTTTAGGTTTTTAATTATTTTCTTTCTTTTTAAGTTTCATGTTTTCATTCCTTTACTATGTTGAAAGGTTTCCTTTGAGTTGTGCATATTCATTATGCCAGGAACACTGCTAGGGTCGCTGGCAGGGGCTAACGCTTTAATAGAAAAATCTGCCAGAAGCAGTGCCGGAGTAGCTTGGCATGCAGCGGTGCAAAAAATAGAAGGAAGAGGAAAAAAACCCTAGTTTTATCGACCTAGTAAAATAAGAGAGTTTTTTTATTTGACTTTAAACCCTAGCTGCCCAAAATCTCGGTTGAAATTTAAAGTTTCAAATCAATTACCTTATCACTCCAATCCTTACCCTATCTTATCACCTTATCACTTCAACCTTATCACTCCACCTCTATTTAAATTAATTCTTTTTATTTCCCATCATTATCCCTAATTACTAATCCCATTAAAACACTTAACCAACCCAAAACCTTTCACTTTCTCACCTTTTCCGGTTAAAGAAACCAAACATCTCTCTCACACTTTTTACTTTCTTTTCGATAAGCAAGTGCAAAACCCAAATCATCTTTTTCTTCATCTTTCAACATCGTTTCAAGTTTCTTCAACGAGTTTCAATGGCTTCACCCTCTATCCCCTTCAATTGATTCTTCAACGAGGAGATCGAGAAAAAAATTGAATCCAATTTTGCCTCGATGAGTTTTTGCTATGAGAAGCACTTCGACCTCAATGCAGAGACGAACAATGGCTTTCCTCCGAAAGTCATGTCTACGATTAACTTGCACAAATGGACTCAGTTTTGCCAACAAAAAGGGAGGTTTATGCCACAATCGTCCAAGAATTCTATGCGCACCTTGTGACCAAGGATTTGACATTCTTGATGATTAGAGGTGAATGTGTTCATTTCGATGAAGGATATATTAATAATATGTTTGAGTTGGATGGTGCAGGAGATGAGTATTTTGAGTATGTTGATTCAATGAACGCTGCCAATAGAAAAAGGCTGCTGGCAGATCTGTGAGAGCCTGGCACGGCATGGATAGTGTCATGCAAGGGGCATCGTACGGTGAAGAGGCTGGCATTAAAGCCCCAATGGAGAGGATGGAATCACTTTCTCAAGGCGAATCTGATACCCACATCCCATAATGAGACCGTGTCAGAAGAAAGGATGATCCTGTTGCACTCCATTATTATAGGGCGCAAAATCAATGTTGGCAAGCTCATTGCTGAGGAAACTTACAAGTGCGCAGCGAAAGGTACTGGTAGCTTGTTTTTCCCTTTGTTGATTTCTAATGTTTGTATGCTCCATGATGTGCCAATGCTTGATACGGATAAAGGGCAAACAATCAAGGGAAGAACAATTACTATTGCTATATGGAGGAATTTGTTGTCGAGCCCAAGGACAAGAGGAAGGGAAAAGCAAGGGCCCCCATGCCAAAGCCGAAGGAGTCAAGGGTTGCGCCAGCAACCATGCCAGAAACTGTGTCGGACAATTCAGTGGCAATGTTATCCCAAATTCACCAATGCCAGGAGATTATTCTCCAAAAACTAGAAAAGGCTGAGGAGCTCAATGTGAAGATGGGACACTACATCCAGGCCAGAGATGTTGTGATCAGAGAGGCTCTTACAAAATTATCAATTGATTTTATACCAGAGTTTCCAGACTTCCCTATTGAGCTCTCTGCCAGCGACAATGCCATGCCAGCTAGTCCAGTTCATACCCTGTCTGATACCACAGTCATGTTGTCTCTAGTTCAAGTCGAGTCTGTCAGTTCTGATTCTTTATCTGAAACAAAGGAAACCAAAGCCAAGTCGCCAGTGACACCTACTTTACATACGCCATCTGATGCCACCGATACACATGCTGCATCGGAGCCTGCCAAGGAAAAGAAGGAAGTTAGAGCCTCCACTGCCGCTTCAAAACTGAGCCTAAAAAGAAAGAAGCACATGGCCCCTGATCGAGGGCAATTTGTGAGAAGAAAAACCCGTGTCGCACGGTAAATAGTCTCCAAAGGGGAGTTCTCTTCTTCCTAAACTCCTTTTACATTTCATTGCACTGCATTACATGATCGTGCATTTTATTTTACTATTTTTGTATATATGTGTTGATTCATGCATTTAGGGCAAAGCACATCTTGGGTTTGGGTATGCATTTCTTCACATTTATGGCATGCCATCTAGGTCATTTAGAGTAGATGCATACCGAACCATTAAGAAAAAGAAAAAGAAAATTTTGCCTTGGTTTAATTTTGAAAAATGTTAACAATTGTTAGGCAAGCTTAATTTGATCTAGGTGTCTGTCCAATAAGGAAACTTTAATCTTTAGCTGTCATGCCATGCCAGCAGAGTAGTATGCCAAGTTTGCTTGGCAATTGATCTCTAGTTTAGGGAATTGAACTTACACTTAACACGTAGTATGTATCTAGTTCCTTAGCAAACTTAGACTTTTTGAAACTATGCTCATATATGAAAAAAAATTGCCAGGGTAAAAAGAAGTAAATAAGGCAACAATGTTCTGCCAAGGTAAGAAAAAAATAGAACTCTCCTCTACCTTAGGGATAATAAGCTACTTGGGGCTTCGTGGTTTGCTCCCTCTTAGTTCTCAAGTCCAAAACCTTAGGGTATGAGTTGAAGAGAAAGCCTAGTGATGTCTAGATTAAGGTGAGGATTTGTGGTATGCTCCCTCTTATCTCTCACGCTCAATAGTTTCACAAAGCAAGCTTAAATGAATGCTAGCAAGAAACCCTTGGCAACGGAAAAAATGATGAAAAAAAATATTTGAGTTTAGGTAGTAAAATTTTTCTAAAGGAATGAAAGGGAACTTGATACATATTGCCTACACTCATGCACTCTTCATGAACTTTGACAAGAGTTATATTGCTGCACTTGAATTACTACCTACTTGGCATTACTGCACTGAGGATAGAAATAGAGCCAAATTCTGCTTGCCAGCATGTGTTGGCATTCAACCAAAATTTTGTCGATGGAACTTTTTCATAGCTTTTTTGTTTTTATTTTGATTGCATTACTTGAGGAAAATCATTGAGTTAGGTTTGATGGTGTGTTACCTCTCCAAAAGTACTATTTTTAATGTCAATCTTACAATGCTTTTGCTTGTTTTTAGGTACATTTAGTTGCATTAGGATGTTAGAATCATGCATTTGCATAAGGAGTTTAGAGTTTTGTCTATGCCAGTGTAAAGGGTTGTTTTGTTGGCAATTTTGCAGGTTTGGCATAGGATTTAGCCCAGGAAAGCACCTCAAGAAGGAATGCCAGAGAGAATGTCGAGTGTTGTTGGCGCAGATAGACCAGAAAATGCCAAGCACCGATTGGTAGAGAAGTAAATTTGATGCCATGCCAAGAAGTTGTTGGACCCTGAAAAAATCGGACATGATCAGACTCTGAAAAAGTAGCAATTGAAACAATCTCCAAAAAAATAGCGGATAAGATGGTGCCAAGACTTGTTGGCAGATTCATGCCAAGCATGGATGTCAGGGCAGCGTCGGTAGAATAACGTCAGCCTTAGCTTGATCAGCTCTTACAAATTTGGATAAGAAGATAATCTCTTATCCCTTGGGAAGTTGAAATTCAAAATTTGAAGAGCTAGTCTTATCCCTTCCTCGCACGCCTATATAAAAACACCAACCGAGCTAGAATTTGGAGGGCGAAGAAAGAGAAGAGAGTGAAGAGGAAGATCAGAGTGAGGAGTTGGTGTGTGACAATTGACAATCGATTGCACCTAGGTATGGTGGTTCGACCAACTTGGCCGAAAAGCCTAGATCTTGAAGGGTTGCATCGAGAGACCCCCTCTAGCCCATTCTCTCTCTCAAGTTATTTTATTTTGTTTTTAAGGATGATGTATTTTGAAAAAGTTTATGGGTTGTTGGTTAAATCCCTCACCATGAACTAATTTAATAGTTGGTGGGGGATGTTTGCATTGAACGCTATTTTATGTTTTAATTTTTAATAATAAATCTATTTTGGTAATGTTTTCACTATTCGGCATACTTTAATATTTCCTAAATACTATGCCAAGTGAGAACTGGCACTGTTGGCCTATTTCTCCTCAATATCTTAACAGACTTGGGGTGGCAACGATTGAGTTGTTGAATACTAAGGAGAGAAGCTTCGAGAGAAGTCGTTCAAGTAGAAGAACTTACTTTGGGAGTGAAATCTACCCCTTAGGAGTATATATTGGATCTTAATCAAATTGGTTTATTTAAAAACAAACGCTATAGAGATATAGGGTTTTTTACATGATCAATTTAGGGCAATGACTATCGAAAGAGGCTTTACTAATTTTGAATCTTCTCGGCAAACAATGCCAAGACAGGTTGTTGTTAAAGGCTGGCATGACATGAATAGCGTGAAAACCAGGCATTCTCTGCCAACGTTCATCATTCATTAAAGCACCTTCCTTGCCAACGTCTTTACTTTACTTTCATTTCTTTACTTTTTAATTATTTTCCAAAACCAATTTCAAATCAAATCTACCTTTTTCTTAAGGCAAGTAACAAACAAGGCAATTGAATTCCAATTCTATCTCTATGGGATCGATAGTCAGCTTACCAGCTGTATTACTTGCAGACCGTGTATACTTGCACACAAAAGACTCATCTTGGCACATTTGTACACTTTTCCAACACATATCTTTTGCCACTTTTGCCAGCATTCACTTAGAGAGTCTACAATGGAAAAGCTTAAATTGAGGGTAGCAAATGGAATTTTGTTGTTAATCCATGATACATGTTGCATATGGTTTAATTTGCTATTTTGGATATGTTAAGTGCATGGTTTCGATAAAGCATGATGTGGAAATGATAATTGAAAAGTGTTTTGGAAAGTGGTTTTCAAAAGGAATGTTAAATGGTTTAAAATGCATTGATGGTGGTTGGTTTTTGAGCATTCCTTACTAAGCCTTGTGTGCTTACGCTCTCTTTTTCCATCAATGCAGACAATTAAAGGTCAAAGGCAACGAAGAAGCAAGAAAAGAATTCAAGGACTTGTTCTCAAAGTATGGTTTGGAACGTTATATGGTAGTAATAAGGGCAATGTGTCAAATGTTGATTTGGGAGGGTTATTTGGTGAACTCCCTATATGTGCAGGGTTTGATTGTTGGTTTGGATTTATAAGTGGGTTATAGTGCTTGAGATGTGGATGGATTTATGTTTTGGACGTTGAATAGGGAGTATGCCTATAGACTTTGTGATTAATTGTGCTAGACTTGTTAGGCTTGCTTAAGATGCTTGTATGTTGTGGTCAAGCATGTTTCTGATGTTATATGTTTTTTAGAATTGTGTTAAGGTTGTTTAGAGTGAGCCAAAGTGTCATATGTTGGACCTATAGGTCATTACAGGCTTCTGCTTACCGGTACGGGTACCCAAGGATCGGTACGCGGGGTTTAGAAAGGCTCAAATCATCGAAATAAAGTAGAGGTTATCGGTACGCCTAGCCACCGTATCGGTACGCCTTGAGGAAATATTGTATTAGTGTCGGTATACAGGTTTGAGTACCAGTACGATCCCTTAAATTTTAAAAAAACCATATCGATATACGGGTTACTATATCGGTATACGGGGTCAAGGCCGTATCGGTACGGGTAGGTCAACACACTGTATCGATGCAATTGTATGTGTATTAGTAAAGTAGCCATTTCTTGCCTGTATCGTTACGCGATGTAGATTTTGTTTATACCAGTGTGCTGAAGTTTGGAAATCTTGCAATTTGATCCCTGATTGTTATGTATGCAATTGAATAAGTTTGGATCATTTTTTTAAGTTGGAATTTATTATATGAAAATGAAATTGGACTAATAAAGATCGGGTAACTTTAATTGTGAAAAAGACCCTGTAATTTGTAGAAATTATGTTTTGGTCCCTAATGTGAACTATTAAGCAATTGAACCATGTTTTGCAATCTGATTACAATGTGACGTTCTCGCTGAAGCATGTTCACTTTAGGATAATAATTCAATGCATTTAGACAAGATAAAAAGAAAAAATAGGCTCGGTTTAGGTTATTACCTCAAGTTTGCATTGACAATCCTAATGCGACTCTTTTAATCCGGTTTCGGCTAGGTCGGGCTAAGGGGGTTACATTTGGTGGTATCAGAGCTAGGTTTACAAAAATTAGGATGTTGTTGATGTTTTTTTAATGCTAATTGCTATGCACGGTGATTTTTTTATATGTGCGGTGTTTGAAATATGCTATGTTATGGTATTTTTGGGGACACATTGCCTTCTTTCTACAGTTATGAAATGATTTTGGTTTGAAATGGAAGTCTTGGATCCTTGCTTGAAGCTAGACTGATTGTTTTTGTTTTGGTGTAATTATCATGCCTTAAATACATTTTTATACGATGTCACCGAGGAGAGAATTACGATCTAGTAGAAACATTGCTGCTGGAGGGCAGAGAGTTAAGGGCGAGATTGTACATCCTGAGGGATTACCGCTGCCTCTACCTAATCTTCCTGAGGGAGTGGAACAAGTACCACCTACACCACCTGGTCTAGTGTTTGGTGATATGATGCCTTTGGTTCAGGCGATGACAGGAGCGTTCCAGGCCGCGATGGTTGGAGTTCATGTACCCGCACCAGTACCTGCTATTGCTAATCCAAGATTGCCATTAGAGTGTTTGCGTAGTCTTGGAGGAGTTGAGTTTAGAAGGTTGACTCTTAAGGCATCTGAGGAGTGGTTTGCCAATACGAATCAAATTTTGGATCAGATAGGGTGTAATGATGTGCATAATATGGGATGTGTTGTGTCTTTATTTTAGGGTAATGCCTACAATTGGTGGACCACTGTGATCACGGGTATGGAAGCCGGTGATATGCATTAGAATTCTTCTAAGCTACCTTTAGGAAGAAGTATCTGAGAGTTAGATACTTGGATGAAAAGAAACGTGAGTTCATGGCCTTGGTTCAGGGCAGTATATCAGTATCCATGTATGAGGTGCAGTTTGTGAGGCTGAGCCAGTATACGCCTAAGTTGGTGCTGGATAGAGGCATCGCTGCGATCAGTTTCGCTATGGTTCGGAGCAGGATGTTAAGACCTACATGTTGGCCACTGATTATACAAATTTTGACGTGTTGGTTACACGAGCGAAAGGCATAGAGCAGAGCTTGGGCTTATTTTACCGACCAAAGGGTCTTGGCTAAGGTAAGAGAGTGGCAGAAGCTAGTGGTAGTAGTGGTCAGGCCAAAAAGTGTCGTGATAGGAGGTTTCGTTTGAATGCGAGATGTGGTAGAGATGGTGCTGGTAGAGGATCATATGGGCAGAGTACCCAGGTCCGGGCAGTGCATAATGTTTGTTGGGTTTGTAGATCGACAGATCATAGAGGCAAGACTGTCTACGTTTGGCCAGAGATTGGCAAGCTCCTGCAATTATGGCTGTGAATTCTTGTTGGAGTTGTGGATCTGGGGAGTGTATGAGACGTGATTGTCATTTGCTTGCTAGAGGTAGGCAGGCACATGCACCTGTTGTTGCACAACCTAGAGGCTGTGGGCGTGGTCGAGGTAACTTTTAAAGAAGGAATGAGGGACAGAGGACTATAGTGCATACATGGTAGTTCGACCTGAGGATAGTAGACCGAAGAGGATCTATGCTCATTGCGAAGGGAGGAATGACATGGATGTGATAGTAGGTACCTTTACCTTGCAGTCTATGTCATTACTTTCTTTGATAGATTTTGGTTTTACGCATTCATATGCTTTGCATGAGCATGCGCATTTGCTTGGTATACCGGTAAAAATGTTAGATGTGGGTATGCAAGTAACGAGCTCTTTTAGAGAAACAGTTGTTACAAGGAAGTTGTATAGGAGATGTCCTTTTATGATTCAAGGTCACATGTTTGTGGTTGATCTAATAGAGCTTCTGTTTTATGGTTTTGATGTGATTTTGGGTATGGATTGGTTGTCCGAGCATCGAGCTATGGTTGATTTTGAGACAAAGCGAGTTTTGTTGAGACTTGCTGGTGATTATGAAGTAGTGGTTGTGGGTGAGAATGATAAGTTTTTGTCCAATGTGGTTTCAGCCTTGGAGGCGCAGAAGATGTTGAAAAGTGGGTGTCAAGCATACCTGGCTTATATTATGAACTCGAATATGGAAGAAGTGTGGACTAAAGATATTCATACTGTTTGTGATTATCCGAGGGTGTTTTCGGAGGAGTTTCCTAGATTGCCACCAGATAGAGAGGTAGAGTTTTGTATTGAGACTTATGCTGATACAGCTCCGATGTCGATTGCACCGTATCGAAAGCGCCAAAGAGGTTGAAAGAGTTAAAAACACAACTCCAAGAGTTGTTGGATCGTGGTTTTATTCGGCCTAGTGTTTCGCCATGGGGAGAACCGTGTTGTTTATGATAAAGAACGATGGCACTTTAAGGATGTGTATTGACTATCGACAACTGAACAAATTGACTATTAAGAATAAGTATCCTTTGTCACAAATTGATGACTTATTTGATCAATTCTGAGGTGCTACGGTGTTTTCCAAGATCAATTTGAGATCTGGGTATTATCAGTTGAAGGTTAGTTGTTAACTTTTGGGTGTTGAGGAGTGGATTGGATAAAGGATGTTGAGGATTTGTGTTGTTGTGATGTTGATTGCATTTTGATACAATGTACCTCTTTTTTGTGTGGATAAAAGCAGGGGAAGTTGTCCTCAAGCTTGAACGTTGGTTTCGAAAGCTTTGGAGGCGTGATTGTCACATCGACAAGCGAGGCCTTGCGAGTCGATGAGTGGAAACATGTTTTACAGCTTTGCAAAGGTTTGAAAGTTGTGTTGGGAGTTTAGATCGAGCTTCTAAGCTCGAAAATAAGTAAAGGATGAATTCTCTCTTGAACTCAGTTTTGCTATTAGTTTGATGCACTTGTTTTACATGGTTTAATTACTCACTGTATATGCATGTTTTGAGCATGGTTTAATGCTAGAAATTTGTTACAAAATGATGTTGATGCATTTGGAAGTAATGCACGTTTTGTTAATGTTTATGAACATTGATGCAAGGTTTATTGCACTGGTTAAGTGATTTTGATTATGCATACGAAAACAGTGAGTTATTGATGTTAAAATGAATTATATTGGCAAGTGATTGAATGAAAAGGTTTGAAAATGAAATCGGATATAGTTGGTTGGCCATAGGATTGATAGTGCATTATAAAAAGGTGCCTTGGATGTCGAGAGGTTTATACGGTGTACTGAATACTCCATCCAAGTACCCTAACAGTCGAGGGGTTTATGTGTACCGAAGACTCCCGTTAGTGGATTAAACATCATACTGATGAGTGGTGTTGAGGGGTTTATGTGTACCAAAGACTCCACCACGGGTGTCACAATGGTAGAGGGGTTTATGTGTACCGAATACTCCCGTGTGTGAACCTTGTGTTACCGGTAGGTTGTTTGTTAAGTGTGAGGGAACACTTGTTGAATTCGTGTATTCGATGTTGTGTTTTTGGTAAAAGAAAACTTGGTAAATGATCACTTGGAAGCCAATATCATTGATAATGTATCATAAGATGGATTGTGTTGTTTAATGTGATGTAAACATGTTTTACTCTTTAAGCCTTGCATTGGTAGTATGCATGGGAAAGCTTAAATTGAGGGTAGCAAATGGGACTTTTCTGTAGAATCCATGATACATGTTGCATATGGTTTAATATGCTATTTTGGAAATGTTAAGTGCATGGTTTTGATAAGGCATGATGTTGTGATGAAGTTTTAAAGAGTTTTGAAAAGTGTTTTTCAAAAGAAATGTGAAACAGTTTAACTTGCATTGATGATGGTTGTTGTTTGAGCACTCCTCACTAAGCCTAGTGTGCTAACGCTCTCTTTTCCATCAATGCAGAGAATTAAGATTGAGACAGCGAGGAAGCAAGGAAAGGAATCCTAAAGACTTGTTTTCAAAGTACGGTTTAGAATGTTGAAAAGTAGTAAAATGGCAATGTGTAGAGTGAGGTTTTAGGAGGGTTTTTGATGAACTCCCTGTTGTTGCAAGTTTTAATTGTTATTTTGGACTTGTAATAAGTTTGAAGTGGTTGAGTTGTGTTGGGTTTAATGTTTTGGATGTGGACTAAGAAGCATGACCGTAGATTTGGTGTTTGAGTTTGCTAGATATGCTAGGATGGCTTTTAATGTTGTTATGTGTTGATCAAGCATGTTGATGATGTTATATAATGATTAGTTAAGTGTTAATGTTGAATAAAGTGAGCCTTAAGTGTTATGTGTTGGACCTAGAGGTCATTACAGGCCTTTGCGTACTAGTATGGGTACATCAGGATCGGTGTGCAGGGTCTGTATAAGGCTCAAATTGTTGAAAATAAACTTAGGGTACCGGTACGCTTAGCCATCGTATCGGTACGCCTTAAGAGAAAAAAGTCCTGGTGTCAGTACATGGGATAGCATACCGAAATGATCCCTCGAGTTTAAGCTTGCCGTATCGACCGTATCGGTACAGGCTCTAGCTACTGGAATTCTGAGTTTTGAAATTGTAAAGAGGGGATCGGTACGGGGTTAAGGCCGTATCGGTACGGGTTGGTTAACAAGCCGTATCGATACAGAGAAACGTGTATCGATATGGGTGGCCGTTTTGTTAGTTGGTCTATATCGGTACGGGCTTGCCTATATCGGTATGCCTTGTTGAATTTGAGATATTTTGTTCGCTGAAGTTTGGAAATCTTGCAATTTGGTCCCTAGTTGATATGAATGCAATTATTTGAGTTTGGATGACTATTTTGGAATAGAGATTAACTTGTAAACATGAAACTATAATAATCGAAGGTTAGTAATCATATTTACGACAAACGCCCTATAATTTGCAATATTTACGTTTTGTTCCCTTTCATGAATCGTTGATAAATTGGACCTTGTTTTGTATTTTGATCTTCTTGTAAGGCTACCACTGAAGCATGTTCACATAGGACCATAATGATTCACATCTAGACAAGATAAAAAGGAAAAAAATAGGGCCTAGTTTAGGGTTTTAGCTCGAGTTTGCTTCAATAAAACTAATGTGACTCTTTTAGTCCAGTTTCGGCTAGGCCGGGCTAAGGGGGTACACACCATCTATGAGTCATCTTCTAGCCTACACTAGATAGAGTTCTTAGATCACTTATCTCAAGGCATCCTTAAATCTAAGAAGTCTTACATGTTCTACAAGGCTTCAAATACTCGAGGTCACTCAGCCCCTCGAGGCTAATACATCTATAAGATATCATACATATCACACAAGGCCCAACCATACCCCAGATATCATCATATTATCAAGGCAAAAGCACACAATGCATAACTACAAACCTAGAGTGAGGCCCGGGTCACACAGCATCGAGAACACACACTATAAGTAAAGCCCATGTCACACAACATTGAAAACATACACCCATACTCGGAATCCCCTTTGAGTATCTTCGAATGAGGCTCATGTCGTATAACATCGATAACCTACATTCGGTTTCGCTTACCATGGTGTTGCAACACTTTCTCTAGGTATTCGGATCCCCTCAATTACCAACACAACCAACCAAATGCCTACCCAGCATACAAGCAACACGATTTAGAGGATCTCCCTATTGTTGCTAATCATCAACACATCATTTATTTTACATTACCGAGTTGTTAATATATTATGGAGTAGTACATTAATCATTGTCATTAGTTACCTCCATTAATCCATGCTATCATGTTAATCAAGGTGACTTAACCAAGTAAGTGCCCACATGGCACACATCATCATTATTAATACCATCACTCTGTGGTTTCTATCATTAAAAAGTCACCAAATTAAAGTTACTGAGTTGTTACGTGTTATGCTCGTATGAAGGGTAAAATTCCAATTCTCATTTTTATAGTTTATTTTATCGCATTAAGAGTCCATTTGACCATATTCCATAATTTTCAACCTCTTTGGCTCAATTTCGACATTTTTGGGCAGAATGCCAGTGGGTATCGGTACTGGCCCTCGCGTACCTGTATGGTACCCTTGGGTACCAGTACTCATAATGTACTGATACCAAAACGACTTACTAGAATTTCTCCAAGCCTTCGTGTATCGGTACGGGTCGACCCGTACCGATTCAGTCTCAATTGGCGTACCGGTATAAGTTGAATACCGTATTGGTACCCCTCTCTCCATGTTCAACTCAATCGAACAATGTTCTTTAACCCATAACACTAGGGTACAGGTACGAGCTCCCTGAGTACCGGTACCGAAGCCCAAAAAAGGATTTCTAGGCTCGAGAATTCACCCTCCAAGCCCCCAAAACACAACCAACAACCCCTTAACTTGATCATACATCTTATGGGAGTTATTTAGGGTGGTTTACTACCAATTTTACACATTATCAACATCAATTTCGAGTTATACCATTTTTAAAGTCTCATCCACCCAAAATACACTCAAACAACCACAAACACCAAATCTAGCAACCCTAAACCATAAAATCAAGCAAGACAAATAGTCTATGATCTTTAAGAAACATAGGAGTCAGAGATGTTCTGACCTTTAAGCAAGAATCTCGAATTAAGCTCACCTACTTACTTTACTCAAGCTTTCTTAGACTTTATCCAAACCTCAAGCTTGCAAAAAAATCCTCTAACCTCTTTCACTTGCCACACAAGCATGAAATCCAAAACAAAACTTGGATTAGATCCCATGGAAGAATTTGCTACAAGCTACAACCTTAAGATCAATAGAAATCTTCCTAAAGCCTAAAACCCATTATTGAAAACCTTACCTTTTTACCTCAATATTATGCTTTTCTTGAAGCTCTTGATGGGGAGATTAACATACTAAAATTTTGAAACTTGGATGGAAGAAATGAGGTTGAAAATTTGGATCTTTAATGTTGGAAACTATGTTTTTCTTGGAGGAAAAAGTAAATGAAGAAAGAGAAGAAGAAAATGGTGGGTGAAAGGGTGATATCACAAAACCTATTTTGTCCCCTTTTCTTTCACGTGAAATACCATGGAAATTAAATGTGTTCAGCCCATTATTTTAAAATGGTAATATCACAACATAACACCTCCAAGATTCTCCCCTTATATAAAACGGTCACTTTTCCATCATATATAGTCCAATTCTCATCCAAAAAGGCCCAAACTTGACCCAATGGGTCCAATTAGCAAATCCAACACGAAAGTCCATAACCCGAGTCAACACCCAAACATTGAATCAGAAATTCAGGTCGTTACAACTTATGTTTCACAAGTGTTCATTTTTTCTTATCAAATTAAAAAAACTAACGTTACATTATATAAAATTTTTATCACTGGATGTTAAAGATCGTTAGTTTGATGATGTGACACGTTATTAAAAGGAGTTAAATTTTAATTTGACTCCTAAATGTTAGACGGAATGCTAACTTGACCCTAAACTTTTGAAATATCATTTTGAACCTTAAACTTTAAGTAAAATATCATTGACCCTTGAACTTAACCAAATTTTCCCACCGTCAATAGCTACTCACCACCACCTTCGATCATCACCGATCGTCGGATGATGATTTTAAATTACTATTTTAATAAGAAATGACCCTTTTAAAGTTTATAGACGACCGATGGGACCCTAAGAAAAAAGACAAATTGGAATATAAAATAGTAATTCATATTTAAAATTATCATTAGAGGATCGATTGTATCAACGGTGGCGGTGAGTGGCTATTGGCAACAAGATAATTTGGTCAAATTCAAGGGTCAATGATATTTTACCTAAAGTTTATGAGTTAAAATGATAATCTATCTAAAGTTAATGGGTAAAATTAGAATTTAATCCTTTTTATTAACAAACCACGACATCAAACTAACGACATCTAATGTACATTGACCAAAACTTTATAAATCGATAACATAGGTAACCACAATGTTAGCTTTTTTTTAATTTGGTGAGCAAAAGTGAACACTTATGAAACATAAGTGACCAACGCTGTAGTTCACCCTTTATTTAAAGGTATTGAAAATGTGGTGGACCATTTATGTAGTTTACTCTATTTTTTATCTAGAAAAATTATTTTAATCCTTTTTCTTTTTACTCTTTTAGCCCATAAACTTCTAGTTTTTTTCCAAAATTAACGAACTAATGATAAAATAACGGGTTTTAATTTTTTAATGTATTTTATATATTTTTTACTTTTTTACAGTTTTTAATAAATTAAGTATATTTTTATATTTTCAATTTTTTATTATTTTAAATTTTTACATGAGAAAATAAAATAATAGACATCAACATTGTTAAAAGATAAAATAGATAACATTAACTTAATAAGTTCATTATTTTTTTGTTGGTTTACTTAATTTGACAAGAAATCAAAAAATGAAAAATTAATGATTAAAATGATTTTTTTAAGTTTGAAGGTAAAAAAATATTAGGGTAAAGTACACTAATTGTCATTAAACTATCTCTAAAAATACAAAATGGTCATCAAACTTTCAAATGTTACATAATGGGCATTAAACTTTAGTTTTTGTTACAGAATGGTCATTGAGCCGTTAACTGTCGTTAATTGGGTGACGTGACAATTACAGAAATTTGAATAATATAACATTTAATCCTCCATATTAACACATTTAATCAATTTATTCCTAATTTAACCCTCATTATTGATGTCTAAATTGATTGAATATGTAAATATTGAAGATCAAATATGTTATTATACAAATTTTCGTAATTGCCACGTCTCTCAGTTAATGACGGTTAACGACTCAGTGACCATTTTATAATAAAAACTAAAATTTAATTACCATTATATAATTTTTAAAAGTTTAGTGACTATTTTGTATTTTTAAAGATAGTTTAGTGATCATTTATTCATTTTACCCAAAATATTATGAGGCCAAACTATAATGTACCGCGACAAGTACAACACCAATCCTAGCCATTAATTACGGTGGTTTTGGACTTTGAGCAGGGTCAGTTGAGGTCAGGTCAACTGCCATTTTTTAGTAAATTTTAATGCCTTCTATTTTTTTTAACAGAACACCCAACGTATATAAAAGGAATATCAATACAACATCCTTAAAAGATCAGAGGGCAACTCGTCCAGCCTTAATGTCTTCTACTTTTTTTATCGAAAATGTGTTCTACTTCGCTTTGTTAGTTATTGTCTAACCGTCTTCTAGTTTTCTTTATATGTATTCACATTATCCAAATAAGGCAAGTGTAGAACTGCAATCTATAGGAAAATATGATTAGAGGGACTCTTTCCCGGGGGTGGACCCATAGTGGAGCCAGTGGGACATGAACTCTCCCAAAGTTTAACAGTTACACATTTATTTTTTTAAATTCTTATAAATTTTAATTTGGCCTTCAAATTTTAAAAAATTGTTATTATATTTTAAAATTTTAAATGATATTAATTAAATCTCCTCAATTTTTTTTGAAATTTTTAGATAACCTCCCACATTTTTATGAAATATTTAAATTAAAAATATTTAAAATTCTAATTTAATATTTTAAATTTTTTAAAAAATTAAAAAAAAAGCTTTTTCAAACTAGACTGTCACGATCCGTCCCTATTCTTACCAATTAAGATTTGTTTTATAAATATTTTTTAAAATAAGATATTTTCGTTCACCCACGATAAAATTTAAAATTTTTTATTTTTTGAAAGTAAAAATTCTTTATTAATTTATATGAATATTTATATATTAAATTTAACTTAGAAATATTATACTTTATTATTAAAATTTTAATTTCAACCGGATCAAATCCGTTTGAATTTTGTCGAACAGATAAGACATAGATCAACCTAGAGGGGCATTTTTTGGGCACGCGAAGGAAACGGGAAACTGATTTATATTCACGTCACGCAGGTCGTTAAGAAGGTTTCCACAGGAAATACGAGCCCCCCAGCCAGGCAAATTATCCAACACATGGTTGGCATTAATCTAGTGGAACCCTAAAGTCGAAAACTCTTTCTCAATTTGAATTTGTAAATGGAGAAAACGGTTTCATACGACAGCATTTAGAATCAGGAAGTAAAGTAGTCAAGCAGGACGACAAGAATGGACGTTTCGGTAGAAGTTAGATTTGTTTGAAATCAAGGTGAGTTTTCGTCTCATTAATTTTGATCTTATGTTGCTGACTTTAGTGTTGAAGTTTCAGTTTTTGGATCAATGTTTTATTCCATCTTCAAAAACCAAGTCTCCATAGGAAATGGTCCCGGATTCTCCCAACTTGTGCTAAAAGTGTGACTTTTTCCCGGATAATTTCATTGTTTGTTGTTAGATATGAATCTGGAATTGCAGGAAAAGACAAGTCGTTTAGTATTTCTTACCTCATAAACACAGTTGGGTTGTCTCCACAATCTGCGTTATCAGTGTCTAAGAAGATCCATTTTGAAACCTCTGAACAACCAGACACTGTGATTTCCTTCCTCATGAACCATGGCTTTTCAAAACCCCAGATTAGAAGCATCATTCAGAAATGGCCTGCATCTCTTTTATGCAATCCCGAGAAAACCCTTTTGCCTAAACTTCAATTCTTGTACTCCAAAAGGATTTCGGCTGTTCAACTTTTAAGAGTCCTGTCCTCAAATCCAGATGTCTTGAAACGTAGTTTGGATAACCGCATCGTCCCAAACTTCAATGCCTTCAAGGATGTCACTCGATGCAACGATGTTCAGGTGTTTTTAGCATACAAGAAATGTTCCAACGTCCTTTGGTGTGATTTTCGATCTAAGATTGCTCCTAAGCTTGCAATCTTGAAAGAATGTGGGGTGCCTGAATCAACTGTTATGGCTGAAGTTGTTGTCCACCCAAGAGCCTTTGCAGTGAATCATTATAAGTTTAGAATAACAGTTGAAGAAGTAAAGAAATTGGGATTTGATCCTTCAAAACGTAACTTCCTTACTCTTCAAGCTTTCTTACAGATCAGCAAATCATCCAGGGAAAAAAAATTCAATAATCTTAAACAATGGGATTGGTCTAATGAAGTTGTTCTTTCAGCTTTTGAGAAGTATCCGAGATTCATGATGTTTTCTGAGCAGAAGATCAGTGCAGTAATGAGCTATTTCGTCCACACAATGGGATGGAAAGCGTTGGATATCGCTAACCGACCTGTTCTTCTTTCGTATAGCTTGGAGAGGAGAATCATCCCGAGGTGTTCGGTTCTTCAAGCTTTGTTATCCAAAGGTTAAATCTCGAAGTTCAATATTTGCTTTCTGCTGCAGTCTACTGAAAAGGAATTCCTCCGAAGGTTTGTCATCCCTTATGAAGATCCTTATTTATTGAAATTATATGAGCAGAAATTAAGGACTTTGAAAAAGTAGTATGATTTTATATTACTTTGACCTGGGTTTGAGTTTCGGATACGGGTATAAATCATACAGTGTTGGATATGAATACTGCAAAAATTTCTAAATGAAAGAGTCCGAACATGGTGACGGTGTGTATGTTACATTAGAACATATTGTGGTTGCTGAAAGCTCAAATAGTCGGTGATATGTTGAACACGACTTTTCTGAACATATTGAAGTAATATTTTATTAAGGTAGTAAAAAAAATAGCAATACATAAACATATTCCAACATAAGAGTTCCGGAAACAATGCCATTTGCTCAAAGTCACCAAAAAAATAAATACAAAAAATTAACATGAAATCAATCACAAATTATGTAAATTATGAAAAGAGTTCAAATAATGATATGAAAATAAATGAGCATACAAATTTATAATACTTTCGACGGAAAATAATGAGTATAATATTTTGGTCACTCAAATATGAGTATGTTAAATTTTGTTTTGTTTTTTTTTATATTTTATAAGTTTGTATAAGACCAATTTTCATTGGCTTGATACTCTTCTTAAATAAAAGTTTTTTCTTTTGATGTTTCATAAATGTAGAAATCAAAATAAGAAGAATATTTTATGCTTGAATTGTTGCATTATCATCAGCCATCACTGTTTGTCTTTCCACATTTATCATTGTCACTTAGATTCATTGCGTATTAAATTAATAAAATAACATCTTCGAATTTCAGTACCTGAAATTATAAAAATTGACTAACTGTCAACGATGTCAAATTTTTATTAGTTAGATATTTGATATCACTCATTAGTC
Organism: Hibiscus mutabilis; assembly: GCA_019671005.1. Classification (NCBI taxonomy): domain Eukaryota; kingdom Viridiplantae; phylum Streptophyta; class Magnoliopsida; order Malvales; family Malvaceae; genus Hibiscus; species Hibiscus mutabilis. The sequence goes on along the minus strand of CM033728.1, from coordinate 18,803,502 downwards.
TTGACTAATAAATTTAGTTTATTAGCTAAACCGAAAATTGACCTTTAAAATTGAAAGGAAATCGAATTAGTTAAACATGGAAGCCTTGTGGGGTAATTGGACCTAAATTGAATCAGTGGAAATCTTATGAAGCAAATTTTATCCTTAGATTTCTACTACCAATTCGGTGGGCCATTGAAAAGATTAAGGAAAATTTTAATATAATTAAAATTTCCTATCAAACACCCAATGGGTTTTAGGAGTTTAAGGGAGGTTGTCATCTTCTTCATTTTTAGTTTTCCACCATAGCAGAAAATATCGAAGCTTAAAGGGCGAGGAGATTACAAAAAAAAAATTGTATAAAATTTGAGCAGAAAAACTCAAATTTAGCTTAAATCCGTAATACCCATTGCTTGGACTTTGAGAAAATAGTGAGGTTTCATTGAGATTGTAATTAGATTAGGTTGAAATTGTCAATGCAAAGTAAGGTAACCTTACTTCGTTATTTTGATAATTTAATTGTAAATTTATTCATAATACAATGCCTTGTGAAGTAATTTACCCAAATCATACATTTCTTTTTATTTCGATCTATCGACTAATTCTTTAACGCTCTTAAAAAATCATTCGGTTCATTTTAGGAATAAAAGTCTATAATTCAATATCAATTAAACCAATATCCAAGTATGAATTTTTCTCTTTTTTCTTTTTAAATATATCTCCATTTTTATTGAAATGAAATCAACTTAAGACAATCGATATTCAATAAGGTTTTTCCTTTTGGATGTCAATTCAATTTGACCAATTCCTATGTCTGTAAAAAAACTACTAACTTGAGCCATTCTTAAAATAGATTTGCTTTGCAATGATTTGACTTCCAAAATTAGCATCATCTTCTCCCTTTAAATTTGACATTATAATCTCATCCATGTCCATGCGCAAAACAATGGTACTTTACCTCTTTTTGCTTCTTTCCTTGGCTCCATCTTTGAGCTATGGAGTCAGCTTCGACCCCTTCACCGATAAAACAGAGATCACCCATCACGGTGGCCCAATCCTCTCCGGGCAGGTAAACTTAGTACTCATTTGGTACGGGGACGAGAGTGATAATGTTCACAACTTGATTAGGAATTTCATCCAATCGTTGAACGATGACAGGAAATCCTCCGAAGACAAAGATGAGCCTCAGGTTTCGACATGGTGGAAAGTGGTGGAAAGCTACCAATCCTTGGTCCCGGGAGCGAAGCCCGGAGAACCGCCTGCAATCAAGTTGAATGCTGAGAAACAGAAGATTACGAGTCCTAAGTATGGGAAAGTCTTGACCATGCAAGAGATTATTCCCAGTCTCATCAAAGACGTCACTCAGGGAGATCCTAACCTCATCCCCGTCATCATTGCCGCAAAGGATGTCACCGTCCAAGGACTCTGCTCCGGAAAATGTGCCGAGCAAGGCTATTATGGTAAGTTTACCGTCACTTACGAAAATTTTAAATTTAAATAAAAAATGAAGGCTTCAACTAATTTTTTTTCAAATATTTTAAGGGTTTAAATAAATTTAATTTTCAGAGATTTAATAAAAAAAAGTAAAAATTATGAGAGAGGATTTGACTAAAAATATTCAAAATTTTAAAAATATTGAGGGGACAAATTATTATTTTTTAATTAGGGATCAAAATCTAATTTTTCAAAACTCTAGGGAGCCATGACCCCTAGTCCCCACTACCTTCCGCCTTGTTTCCGGTAAAAGTAACCTAAATTATAGGCTTAATATATACTCTCTCTATCCAAAAAATAATGTCTCTTTTGTGTTTTAAAATTGTCTCACTTAAATTGTCCTCTTGAAAAACTCAACATCTTTTACTAAACACATTTCCTTTTTACCCTCTTTTTAGTTTTTCAATAAAGCAAACTTTAACTTTTTAAGGATGGAATTGTCATTTTAATTATTTTACAACACACCTCTTACACAAATTTTTTCTTCCTAAAACTACGTAAAAAGTCAACAATGGACATTATTTTTGGGGCGGATAGAGTAATTAAGTACCCAAACTATATATCTTTTTTTGCTCTGGCTTAATAGTAAAAAAGTGCTTAAACTATATATTTTTTCCAGATAGGTGACTACAGTATTTTTCGACCCAAGTAGATGCCTAACATTTTCACCGTTATCATTTTAGGTACCTGGCCGTTAACGGTCGTTTAAGAAAATCTTTTAATCAATCAAAACATGACACATATCTTTATTTTTAATTTCTTTTAACTTAAATTAAAAAAATCCTTAAATTTTCTAAAATTCACAAAATTACCCAAATTTGGACACTATTGTCGTCGTCCATCACGCTGTCGGCGACAGAATGAAGCCTCCTCATCTTGTTGTAAAACATGCATGTTGTTCGTCATCTAATCGATCGCCGTTTTCCACGTATCGTTTCTTTTTTTCTTCTATCGCTGTCTTGCTTTATTTCGACGTTAAGCACGTCGACCATTGATTTTCGGCGATGAAAGAATGGGGAAATGATCGTGGGGGTTCGATAATGGAAGTGGTGGGCACACCGTTGGCGATTAGCGGCGGCAATGGCTGGAATCGAGATTTGGGACTTAGGGGTTTAATGATCTGGGGACTTTTAGGAATTTTTGAGAATTTTAGGATATTTTTTAACATTTTATTTTTAAAAAAATAAAAAAAAATAAAGCATGCCACGTGTCATATTTTTATTGGCTAACAGGATTTTTTAAACGACAGTTAGTGGCAAGGCACCTAAAATGGTAACGGTGAAAACGTTAGGCATCTACTTGAGCCGAAAAATACTTTAGGCAACTATCTAAAAAAGGTATAGTTTGAGCACTTTTTTACTATTAAGCCTCTTATTTTAGGTGTTTAAAGTTTTTTTAGGTCAAAATATGTGCTTAATGTTTCATTTTGTTATTTTTAAAAATTTTCATTAAAAAAATCTATCATCCAATAAATGCATGACACGTGACCTATTTTTAATTTCATTTAATTTCTAAAAAAGAAAACCATAAAAAACTTTTATTTTCTCTAAAATTACCAAAAATTCTCTTTTTTTTTCATAAACCCCACAAGTCTATAACCCCCAACCCCAAACCTTTAAATTCATCCTCTATTGCTGTCGAATCAACAACCATCCATCCTTTTCGTCGTCAGACTCTCACTACTGATAACCCCAATCTTTCATCATCGCAAATCAATGTTTGAGGTGACAATTGAACGTCGAACAACGAACGTGGATTGAGTTTCACAAATGACGAATCTGACGAACGAGAAAACGACGATTGAGTATTGCAACTCTTCTAATGATAAAAGGAGATTCCATTGTTGCGTGTCGACGACGGAATGTTCACGGTGGTAGATAAATTGAAGATTTGAGGTTATTTTAATAAAAATAGAGTTTTGAGAGTTTTTTTAGAAAATAGATTTACTTTTTAAAAAAATAAAAAAAATTAAAAATTCAATCACATGTCAAGTAATGACCGATTAATTATTATTTTAACAAACCAAGATTAAATGTTAACGGAATAAAACATTAGACACTTTTTAATAGGAAACATTGGACACTTAAACTGATAACATTATAAACGTTAGACACTTATTTTAACAAAAAGAACACTTTAAACACATAAAACAAAAAATATTATATTAAACATAAATTATGCTTTGTTTTCTTTACTTCCTAAATCGTAAATTTTACTCACGAAATTTGTGGAATCTTTGGTGGAATAATAGATAAGAACAAGCCATTCATCGCGGTGGGGAATCCTGAAACGGAGTGCCCCGGAGCATGCGCATGGCCTTTCTACGAGGCTGACAGCGGGCCAAAGGGGCCGGTCCTAAAACCACCAAATGAAAATATGGCAGGCGATGCAATGGTAACTGCCTTCGCCGGAGCATTGGTTGATACGATACTCAGCCCCCAAGATACCGGCTTCTACGGTGGAAATGAGTTCGAACCGATCGGACCCACTACGGTTTGCAGAGAAATTTTCGGTGAAGGTGCCGTCCCCGGAAACCCCGGTAAGGTCCTTACTGATCCGAAAACCGGAGGAAATTACAATTCCGTCGGGAATGAAGGGAAGAGATTCTTGGTTCCGGCAATTTGGAACCCTAAAACTAAATCCTGTTGGACTCCCACGATGAAAGGATGATCTGCTGATTGATTTCCTCGTTCAGATTGGTTTATTATTCGTATGTTTATACATAATGGATGTGCATTCAAACTTCCAAAAACACTCAATGGATTGAACTCCCATGGATGAATTCTGTAGGTCTAATTTTCAATGTGTTGTGATTTTTGAAGTTTTGATTCATGTACTTTACAATTTTTTAAGTCCTATATATAGTGGACGTGTATTTGTATAACAATAGAAAGATTATTTTCATCTCTAATAAATCACATTGTGTTTTTTTTTTTACTTTGTTTATTCTTACTATAATTCCCTTAGTTTTATAATAAGCATTACTGAATTTGAAACTTAAGTGATCAAAATATGTTTGAAAGTAAAGTTCAGTGATATTTACGTAATTTATCTATATAAAAATGATTAAACTAAACTTTCATTAAAATTAAATACCATGTTCCTGCAATAACTTCAACAAAAGAAAAGAAAAAAATGTTTCAGCAATAACTAAAAACACAACCAACCTAAACTCAACAGTAATACTTTGAGCAGGAACACAATTGATCTAACAACTGATGATTGCAGTTTTCAAGTAGCCAGCACGAATCAAATCATCAGCTCTCCAAATACCACCCAACGGAAGTTCAACCCAAGCCATTTGCAGTTCGATTCTTGAACACATCTCCGGTCCGACCCCCTAACACGACCATGAGATGCGAGGCCATAAAATCTTACGGAAGTGCAACTTACAGCAAGTGAATAGCGTATTTGTTAGTCGATTGTTGGAGCACAGAAAGATGTGCACCCAATGAATAACACACGGTTATTCAAATTGCTTTTGTAAACCCAGCACATCTTCGAAAAATCAGGCTTAAGGAGTTTGAAGTTTATAGTTGAACTCGCCGGTCGAAGATCTGCACCAGACGCTATGAGTTTAGAATTCCCGAAAGAAAATCCTGGCAATGGCTGATTGACTAGAATAGTCCAGTCTTCAAGTTCAACGTTAAAGGCACCCAATTGACCATGTGCGAAAACACCATTGGCATAGGCAGCATCGACTGCATAATTACCCTCGTTGTCAAACTCGAACGTCTTCCACGAATAATCGCCCACGGAACATAGCTTGACAAAGATTTTGCCCCAAGTCGTACGCAAAAGAAAGACGACGCATTTTGGGAGGTTGCGTTCAAGAAAAGCGTCGCCACCTCAAATATGTGGGATTTTCGGAATTCTGGTAGTTTAATTACCTCGGTTGTAAATGGAGAGTACAGAAAGAGTGAGGTTGTTTCTTCGAAAAGAATCCACCCGTACGATGAAGCACAAGGTCTTGCTTTAATGAAGACCTTGAACTCTTCCCCTCTCACCGATTCTTCGGCGACGTACTCTCAGGAAAGAGGGTCACGCAATCGGCACTCACCCTTTACCTGACCCTTGCTGCCGGTTTGACGCCACTGGAATTTTTTCAATGCCCAGGGAGGGAATTTCTTTCTGAATGTCGGGGATGTGACAATTCGGGAATAACCAAGCCTTGCAAACTGCTCGTATCCGAATTCGATCCACACAACGCAAACGTCTATGTGTTCCACGGAGATCCGACCAATGCGGCCCTGTTTTTTTAATTTCCACCTCTTTGAATTCGGTCTTTCCTTACTTGTACCGGCAGTAGTCATCTCTTCGTTGGAGATAATAGTAGTTCTCAAAGGATTTTTCAAGCAAATACAGCAAGAGTACAAGGATTTTCAAAGGATATGAGAAGCAGTTTCCATTTTTCTAAAAGGTTAGTCTCAAATGATGGGCAACACTGCTGCTCTTTGATTCATGGAGCAATCCACCGGAGCTTGTAAATGGTATCATATATAGAGAAAAACCAATTATATTTAGCGAAAACTACATATTTAATATCCAACTATACCCGTATTACTGTTTTGATACGTATTTATTATTTTTGGCAAAATAATATCTAATATTATGTTTTTGTTCTGTTTTGATACCCGACTGTTAAAAAGTAATGAAGATGATAATATAGCTTGGTATTTACTTTTTATTTTTTACTTTCATTTCCATCCTCATTTTCATAGTTTATCTTTTTAATTTTAGGAAAAACTATATCAATGATTTTTATTATTAAAGTTTGAAAAGTTACATTACAGTCCTTAACATTATCGATTTGTAACAAAATGATCGCTCAATCGCTAACGTTTGTTAGCTAGATCATGAAAGTCTAATGTGACACGTTAGAGCAATTGAATTGACATTATTTCGACCCTTTGAGTTCTTTAAAAAAACGTAATTTAAAAAAAAAAAAAAAACTTATATGTTCATCATCTTCTTTCCGGTTCCTTCTAAAATTTAATCTATCTAAACACAGTTGAAATCAGACTTCACTCATGCACTCAAATTCATCGACCAACTCCTCCTCTTCCTCTTTTACTCCTGAAGATTCAACATCATTATTCATCTCTATTCTTGTATAGAATCCAACAAAATTAATATCAATTCTCATTAGTTTTTTTAAGAACTCGAGTGAAAATCTTCCTTAAAACCTTCAATTATCTTAAAACCAAAATTTAAACCGAACAACACAAAGCCCAATTCCTCAAAATTCAAGCCTTCTATCCTTCAACTTCTATCTCATTTTTCATCTACTCTAATTTCTCTATGACACTCTCTCTTTTTCTTCTAAAATGACAACGGAATGCAGTAGGATTTTGGTCGTTTTGGCTTTGGATCTTGATCCAAAATATAGAAAATCACAATCTAAATCTAATTTTAATACAATTTAACTCGTCTTCTAACCTTCACTCGATATAGTAGAAGTATGACTTCTTCTCATCCCGGCCTCAAATTTTTAATAAAAAAACCGAATGAACCCGCTTGACCCAATTATAATAAAAACATTAAATATATTATATAAAATAAAAAAATATTTTATAAATATACGAGGACGAATTTCATCTAAATATAATCTAATCTGACCCAAAATTTTAATCAAAATCATCTCATCCTATCTTAATCCCCGATTACAAAGATAAAATCCAATCCCAACCGAGTCAGGACCCATTAAGATAGGGAAAAAATTGCCACCCATATTCTCTCTCCCCACTTCTCGCTTGGAAATTCATAATAAAATGCTAGGTGAACTCTGGCCTTTCTGTTAACTCCTTGTTTTTTTTTTTCTAAATGTGTAATTTTGGTATATACCCACCAGATCACAAAATGTTCCAAAGCTTCTGTCTCTTTAAAAAAACTTGAGATTGTGCTTAAAGCTTACAACTGAATTGAGGGTGTAAAGTTTTCGCCTTTGAATGTAAAAAAAAAGTGATGAACTTTGTGGGAGATTGGCTCAAGAGAGAGACAAAAGTGTTAGTCGACAAAGGTCCTAGAAATGATGCCAAAAAGGGGTGTAGTTTCATATAACACTATAATGGCAGCGAATGCACAAAATGGAATGTTGGGAGAAGCTTTGAGGATGGTCAGGTAAATCGGGAATGCTAACATGAAACCTGATTTATTTACTGTCCAATGCACTTCCTATATTTGCAGAGTATGTGGATGTCATGAAAGGAAAGGAGATTCGTGGGTATGCTAGTAGACATTTTTTTATTACTATTATGATTGTTATATAGGTAGTCTTGATACGTATGTTAATTGTCCTCGTGTCGAAGATTCATGGTGTGTATTTAAAACAGAGAACATCTCTTGGAATTCGATGATTGCAGCTTCTGTGAAGAATGGCGTATTTGATGAAGGTCGAATGTTAACAGCCAAGGGAATGTAACATTTTCTAGTATCATGTCAGCTTGTTCATATAGGGGTTAGATATACTAGTATTATATATCTAAGCTTCTGTTTGTGGTGTTTTGCAGGTGATCATCCAGAAACATAGCAGCACAGATGAAACCAAACCCATCATACTTCAGAATCAGATCATGCTTCTTTTCTTAAAGGTGCTTGGTTTTCTTAAAGATTTTAAAATTGTATTCGAATTCATCTTTTTAAAATTATATGTTCATATTTATTAATTTAAATTAAATTAACTTTTTTTGTGTACAATTAATGAGCATGTAGATCATAAAATTGAACACGCTCACAAATTATTAAAAATCTGATTATTTAACAACTCTGATAATAATAATAATAATAATAATTATATTAATAGTATTGTAGCGGTTAATTATTGTATAATCAAACAATAAGCAAACTTTAAACAATTTATTTAATAAGTTTTAATCGATTCATAAACTGATTTCCATGAATATAACAAGCTTTAAAATCTAATTCATCATAAATCATATGTAGCTTAGTAAACAAACACTAACCATCGAAAACAATCTGTTCATTGAAGGGTGGCGAATTTCATTTGCTTATCATGAAAAGCAATAATAACCAAAAACATTTCAGTGAGAACACTGTGCATTTCTTCCGAAGAAAATAACCAACAAGAAATGAAAATAAATAGACCCTACGCTGTTTACGGCTAAATTCTTAAACGTAAATGACTCGGCAACAAATGATTATAGAATCAAAATTGAATGCAAGCAACTCAACCTGATGATCGTCCGATCATCAAGTTAAGACTTACGTCTCTAAGTGGCTGACTCGATTGATGCATTGTTATGTTCACTTACACGGTCGACAGACATCCGAGATGGTATTCAATGACGTTCTAGAATCCGGGAAGTAGCAATTCTGGCCGACTCATAGTTTAATGCAACTACCCTATCATCATCCAAATCAATCCTCTAGATCTCTGTGCTACAATTTTCCACAAGTTGGCACAAGTGCTTTAAGTTTTCTATTTCGATCCCATTGACTTTCTTGACCTGTCCACCACAGTTTACTTTTCTCTCAGTGAACAAATAATCATGCATACATCATATACAATGAATGCTTAATTATATCGACAATCGGACACTACAAATCAGCTAATGTTTATCGAAAAAACTAGGACCAATCCTCGCATCTGAGTCCAAATAACACAAATGCAAATTCAATTGATTCATACGCTGAGTTTTGAAAAATCTGTAACCTAGTTGCTCCTCTGCATGAATCTGTAACATTTCGTGATGCATGGCAACATTAATATGGTGAATAGCTCCTGTAGCTGAAAGAATTGAGGAGTGCTAAAGGCTAAAGGCCAACTGGCCACTACAGAAATTGCTTTCTTACAAAGTTATAAGAAATTCATATTACAAAAGTACTAGAACATAAATATGACTACAATTGTTCACAACGAGTTCTCATATTTTGGTATCGTCGTACAATAGCATCCATGCTAACATCAACAAACAAGTCTTTCTCTATAAAAGTAACCAAACAATCATTTAACAGTTGATCTCCCATGCTATTTCGTAATTTATTTTTTACGGTTGTCATTGCTGAAAAAGCTCTTTCCACCGTCAAATTTGCCACCGGAAGAAGCAACACTAACTTCAAAAGCAAGTAGACCCTAGAATGAGTTTCATGCTTCTTTGTCTCAACAAGTTTGATGGAAAGCTCATTTAGGTTCTTCAAATCCCAAAATCTCTCATCATTTCGAATATCAGCAATGAAATTTCCCAGTGAATATTCAAAAAAGCAACAATTCAGTTTCTGAAAATTCTCTAGGATAGAATTCAGCAAGTCGTAGTAATTTCTTTTTGTCAAAAGAAGAAAACCGATTAGAGGGATGAAAGCAAGACATGCAAACAAGTAACTCCTTACTTACCTCGCTAAATCGATTTTCAAGTTCTTGCAATTGTAAATCAATTACAGAAAGAAACACTTCAACTCAAAAATGGTGGAGATTTGTCATTTCTGGCCGTTTACTTCCACGGTAACGACTCCTCCCTAGGATAACATAGGTTGCCTCCATATCAGGAATCTTCACTTCATGCTTAATCATAAATGAAGTAACTCTTTCCATAAGATCATTCCATCCATTACCTCTCAAATCTTGGAGATTCGCTTTAGTTACATCAACCATAGACATCGCATTCACAATGTCATGTTCCTTTTTCTATAAAGCTAAATTTAACTCATTTGTAATTCCAAATATAGATAACATCAAGTGTTCCACAAAAACGAAATCAAATGACATCATTAAACGAGTAAGTGACTCAGCTTTGTCCGTGTCATTCCAGTCAGAAACTTCTCCAATGGCATCAAGTGACTCAAGGATTATAGGATACAAAGAAATCACATTCAAGATTGTTTTAAAATGCGACCCCCATCGAGTATCTCCAGGCCTACTCAAACCAAGCTCTTGATTTAAGCCAGTTCCCGATTCCAACTGACCCAACGATAATGCCTCTACAACATGCTCAGCTTGTTTTTCTCGGAGAAATTCTTTCCTTTTAGGTGAACCACCGAATAGCCAAGAAACATCCCTATTCTTTTGAGCAACAACAACAAGTGTCAATTGAAGTTGATGGGCAAAACAATGAACATAATATGCACTTAGAGATTCATTCAAAATTAAAGTTTTAAGACCATTAATTGAACCTCGCATGTTGCTAGCGCCATCATAACCTTGGCCTCGAACACTAGAAAGACTTAAAGAGTGTTCCATAAGCAATGATTCAATTGCAACTTTTAGAGTCAAGGACGTAGTATTAGCAACATGCATAATACCAAGAAACCATTCTTGAACTTCTCCCTTTTTGCTAACATATCGCAAACAAAGTGCCATTTGCTCCTTATAAGATATATCTGCAGACTCATCAACCATCATCAAGTTCTTCTATAATTGCTTTAGTTGTCTCCTTTGCACAAGCATTAATTATGTCCTTTTGAATTGAAAGAGCTATCAATTGACAATTACCGGGGGCATTCTTCAAAACTACTTTTTTATATTCAGGATTATGCACCGAAAGAAGTTGCAAGAGTTCAAGAAAATTACCCTTACTCAATGATTTCTCACTTTCATCATGCCCACGAAAAGCCAACCCTTGAAGCAAAAGCCATTTCAAGCATGTAATAGAAGCTTCTAATCGCAAGCGATAAGCACTCGTTGATTCATCAGATTGTTTGGAGAAACCTGAAGAAATTGAAGTCTTTTGATTCTTGAAATCATTCAACCTCCCTAATGCTTGATTGTGTTCACTCATATGTCCACCAACATGCTTAACAAATGCATCAATTCTATTCCAAGCTCAAAAAGCCTGAACCAACAAAAGCATCCCCTCCAACTGAATTGTCATCCTTGAATAAATAACACACATAACAAAAAGCTGCATCCTTCTCAACACTATACTCAAGCCAAGATCCATACTTTTGAAACCAATTAGGGATAAATCGTCGATTTTTTCCTGTAATATTTGTTTTAGGAAACTCATGATTGCCAGGTTGACAAGGTTGTTTTTGGATATATTCTCTGCTAACAATATCCTTGTCATCTGGATGAAAATCACTCATTTTTCTCCTTTTTCCCGGGTCATGTGGAAGATTAATAACATCAAACTCACTCAATCTTCCATCACCAATTGGTACTTCATCCATAGGAATTGAACTAGCTTCAACATATTTTTCTTGATTTTGAGGGATATCTCGAGTCTTTTCATGTTCATCAGAAGAAGAACCATTGTTTGAAGGAGAGGAAGCTTGCAAACTTGCTTGAGATGGTGAAAGATTTGGAGTAGAGACACTTCCAATATCTTTTTGAATTTTTTTTGAGAAAAAACTTGAAATGACTATGATTTGTTCTCTTCATCCTAAAATTAGATGTAAATATATTATGTTATTAAAAAAGAGTATTAAAAATAACTAGTATATAGAGATGAAATATAACTATTTCATATAATTATTTCCATGCTTTCTAAACGAAGAATTCAGAGAGAAAAATGAGTAATAAAATCATAGAATCTAAGCCTACATATTCTAAGTTCTTCAAAAGTTATAGCAAAATCTAACCAAAGAATTCAAAAATCTAAAATTATAGCAAAATCTAAAATATTCTAAATTCATCAAATTAATTATTTCTATTCTTTCATGTAAATGTAGTCACCACTGTTAATTGTCAAAACTTTCCCCTTCCTCAATCCTGGGGTGAAACCAGTGAATAGAACACCATTGGTCAACAATACTCACTCAAAACCAATAAAGTGCAGAGTGTGAACAAGATCCACATACTACCAATCACCCAATATATTCAATAATGTCCAACCAATTAACCAATTTCCAGAATTTGTATCACCGATCCAGTTACCAATCATCAAGTACAAATAACCAACTACCTAATATGAGAACTAAACCATGAATACTAATGAAGCAATTGTATTATTCCAACATTCTAGACAAATACAATGAACTGAGTGAATCAAACTTATAGTTGCTCTAATCTTCATGAAGAAAATGTAATCAAGAACACAATCTGCAATCAACTAATCATGAGATGCTCCATCTACGAGAACCAGGCAAGAATATTAGCTATCTTCATCAACCTCAACACAACAATTCTTTATTGGAACAGAACAAAAATACAGATCAGATTGCAAGAGAAGATTATCCTCAAATCTTTGAAGGTTTCCAAAATACATGTAACCATTGAAGCCTTGGATTACTAGACTAGTGCAACAACTAAAAAAGAGATCAGTTGGAGTAACAAAAAAATTGAGAGATGAACTAATATCACCGTTCGTCAGTGACCAGACGATGAAGCGAAGAAGACGATGTAAACCTAAATATAACCAAAATAAAATTTATAGAAAAATTAGGGGAAAAGAAAATAGATATAGGATAAAGATATATACCTGATTAGTAATCACAGAGCCATATAAAATCATGAAGAAATTGGTGAAGAAATTAGGTGAAGGAAAAAAATAAAAGATGGAGAGCAGTGAAGCTTGAGACGAGTGTTGGGAAAGTAAGAGATATAGAGGGTTTCTGTCAACACAGTGTTATTAAGGATTTTTTTTTAAATCTATGGTAGGTCACGTGACCTACCTTGCCCACATACACATCCGCCCCTGCATATAACATAGGAGTAAACAAACAAGCAAGCATCAATTTAAATTATAAACTACACACTAAGAATTGTACATTGTTTTGTATTACATTGGGATCAATAAGGGATAATATTGACAATAGCTATCCATGCTATTTGAGGGGAAATAGGGCAACAATAAAGAGAATACAAGTACCAAAACCCCACCAGAGCTAGTGACAAATTGTAGAAACCCTAAATGAAAAAAATATTTCATCACAATAAAAGTTAATGATCAAGAATAGGTAAACTGAAACCAAAATGATGCTTAAGAAGAAAACAAACTCAAAACTCACCCAATATTCTCAGCACCTGAAAGGTTTTGGAAAGCTACACCGGCAACTTTGTTTCCCATAATTGCAGGGCCCCCACTATTCCCGGGGTTTATAGCTGCATCTATCTGTATAGCCATTAGCTGTGTAGCACCATGAACATACTGTGTAGGCTCAACTCTAGAAACAACCCCTTTAGTAACGGAAATGTTGTCGCCTCATGCATCCAGGCAAAGGCAGTATGACATGTAAACACTAAAGCAAGAACTACTTCTTAAATTGAAGTTCAACATCCCATGATTTCCCACAAGGAAACCTTCAAAGCCTAATACTTATTGATAATTTCTTTAAAAAAGGTCTTTCCTTGTAGCAAAAGAGGGATTTAATTGAGTGAAACTTCATATTAGAGCAATGCGATATCAAGACTTGCAATGAAGGTCTAAGTCTAACAATTAGATGGTTCTTTTAGAGAAATTGAAAGAGACATTATACAACTCAAACAAGGAAAATGAATAGCAGAGAAATGAAATCAAATAGGGTGGATTTTAACACCTTGAGGATATCCAACAACAGCAACAGCTTCTTGCAGAAATGGGATGTCTCCAAGCTCCAAGAAATTCATACCCTCCCAAAACTCTGGGCTTTCAACAACAAGAATGGCTAAGTCACATTCATGACCCACAACTTGGACCTGGGCTCTATATTTAGTGGGGGAGCCATGTTTTCTAAATTTTACACAAGTCTGTCTATTTTTACTATAAATCAAAATTAAACCTAAACCCTAAACCTTAAATTCTAAACACTACAACCTAAACCCGTAAACTCTAAACCCTAAACCCCTAAAACTAAAAGGTTTGTGTAAACTTTAATTTACACAGACTGTGTATTGAAGTTTTTCTCTTTGATAATTAACATGAACAAGTTAGGCTTATTATTAAGGTATGGAGCATGATTGTAAGAGGAGGGTGTACCATACTTTATATTACACAACTAGAATGCTTTAGGGCATTATTTTATGGGTAAAATACACTAAAGGTCACTTGGTTATAAGTTTAATAACAAACAAGCCACTCTTCTTCTAAAAGTAGCAATTATAGGTTGAAGAACAAACATTTTACTTTTCTTTTTAAAGTAACAATTCAGTCACTTAACTATAGTTTTAGAAACAAACAAATCATCCAAATATTTTTTGTGACAAACATGTCATTCTGTCATTAAAATTGAAACAACGACTTGGAATATAACAATTTTAGTCCCAAAACTTATGCATTCTATTAATTTGGTCTTAATTTTAATATAATTCAATAAAATTAACCCTTCATGTTTAAAAATTTCGACAATGCACCATCCTGACACACCCTCCGATCAATTACCACGCTCCATCAACGTATAATCAACATATATGATAGCTCAACAAGCATAGACACTTCAATGCTAGATAGCTGATAGACTAATGGAATAGAATCATTATGACCTTAACGCCACCTACTAGTAGACACGGTCATTTCACTAATGTAATTCTTCAATATGAAGAGTTAACCATATTGAATTATTTCAAATTGTGATCAAATTAATAGAATGTATAAGTTTTAACGACTAAAATTGTTATTATATTGAGTCATTATTTTATTTTTAATTATAGAGTGACTTATTTGTCACAAAATTTTAACTGACATGCTTGTTCCTAAACCTATACTTGAGTGACTGAATTGTTACTCTTAGAAAATTAATGACATGTTTGTTACTAAACCTATAATTAAGTGATATTTTTTCGTCCATTGTATGCATTAAAAAAGGGTAAACTAGATTGGAGGTCATTAAATTATTAGTAAAGTTATGATTGGGTCACTCAATTATTAAAAGTTATAGTTGGGTCACTCGATTAAAATTTTAGTTATGATTGGGCCACTCTTCCGTTAAAATACAAATGGACATCTAACAAGGTTTGGTATGATGACAGTTTTAGTCCTCAAAACTTATATATTTTACCAATTTAGTCATAATTCAATAAATTTAACCCTTTATATTTTAAAAATATATCAATTTAGTCATTTTTCTTCTCTCATATAATTTGTATATAGGGGTGTGAATGAATCGAGCTTGAATGAACAAGACTATGTTCGTGTTCGTTTATTTATTTTTGAAGGTGTTCATTTGTTTAGTGTTCACGTACATGTTCGTTTAAGTGTTCGCGAACATGTTCATTTAAGTGTTTACAAACGTGTTTGTTTATACGTTCGTGAACATGCTCGTTTAACGTTCGCGAATTAAACAAACACGTCTGTTTATATGTTCAAAAATATTAACTAAACAAACAAACAATAAATAAATAAATAAAACAAAAGCAACAAAATAAAACTTACATTTCAACGTGAACTTATATAACATCCTTGGCAACAACAAAAGGTAATATTTAGTTACATCCACAAGCATTTTCATCCTGAAACATCCATTAGTCATTAAGCTCCTCAAGCTTCACAATTTGAACTCAACAATTCACTTTCTATTCAATTTAGTCTTTACCTTCATCAATACTTAAAATTTAAAAAAATGAGCGTATAAACGAGCCTATGATATGTGGGAAATATTGCATGTTCTTAATATGTTTAATTCCTCATTTTTCTTGATATATATATATATATATATATACTACTAAACCTCTTCTTTTGAGTTTTATTTTGGTTAGGAGCTTCATTGAACTATGTCAGCCCAAAACCAATAATTGAAGGAAGAATTTGGATGTTCACTGGATGTTACGACATGAGTCGTGGGCATGACTCGAGGTGCGACACGGTCCAAATTTGTTGCCTGGGATTTCAGCTAAAATTACTAATATCATTTTCTGTTTCTATCTATGACCAGGTCGTTACCCATAGAATTTGAGTACGAACCAGAAATAGAGAAGGTAGCACTAAGACTACGAAGAGAAGCTTTTCAACATGGTAAACGACCTCAACCCGAGTTAGAAGAAATATCTTACACTGAAGATATATTCTCATTTGAAGACCAAGAACCGAAAGATATGCCCGAACAAACTATTCGGCAACTTGCTACGGCACTTGACGAGCGTCAACCTTTGTGCATAATGTTTCCAATTGAAGGAGACGCCATTCGAGCTAAAATCAGGACTGATCAATCTTTTGCCTACCTTCCGTGGTTTGCAAAATGAAAATCCATACAAACATCTTAAAGAATTTCATATGGTCTGTCTGAATATGAAACCCAGGGAGTTTTAGAGGATCAAATTAAACTTCGCGCATTTTTCTTTTTCTTTAGTTGATTCAGCCAGAGAATGGCTATTTTATTTACCACCTAGTAAAACAGATACATGGGCTGACATGTCTCGCTTATTTCTTGATAGGTTCTTTCCTGCAGCTAGAGCGTCTCAGTTAAAGAGACGCATTGTGAGTTTTTGACAAAAAGAAAAGAATCATTGTATGATTACTAGAAACACTACAAAAAGTTATGCGCAAGATGTCCACAACACGACTTGGAAGATCAAACTCTCTTGCAGTATTTTTATGAAGGGTTGCTTCTGATGGAAATGAAGATGATCGATGCAGCGAGAGGATGAACGCTTTAACATGACTCCTCAAACGGCTAGAGAGTTGATTTCAACGATGGTTGTAAATGCCCAATAGTTTAGACCAACTAAACCCAAAAGATGGGTTCATGAGATAAGTACCCATTCCTTAAAAGCTAAAATCAATAAACTTACTGATGTAGTTCAAAATATGCTTGCAGGAAGAACATGTCCGACTTGCCTATATGGAATCTGCACTATGCTCGACCATCCAACTGATTCATGCCCAATACTATAAGAGGATACTTCGACACATGTAAAAGTCGTTAAGAGTGAGCAAAGCTCGACTCGACTCAAAAAAATTGAAATTTTCGACTCGACTCGAGGCGGAAAAACTCGACTCGAAATTTCATAAACTATATTCGAAAAAAAATCAAATAAAGTTTGAGTTGTAAAATGGAAATTCAAATAACTCAAAATTTTTAGTAATTAGTGGGTTGATTTTTAAGTTCGATTCGAGCCCTTAATTTTTCTTGGTATCTATATCGATATAAAAAATATGAAAAAATAAATGTCATATATGAAGAAATATATATGCATAACTTATATGATTAGAGAAAGTCGTTTAAATTGGAATCAAATTATACTATAACATGATAAATAGTTACAATTAAATTTGTATAGGAATTTGAGAACTCGACTCGAATCGAAAAAAATTCAAATAAAGTTTAAGTTGTAAAATATGACGCATCAACTCGAATAACTCGAAATTTTTTGACTCGACTTGATCAAACGCTCACCCCTAGATGTCGTTAGAAATTTAACAGGCCCTCCTCAAAGACGATATGACCCCAATACAAATACTTTTAATGTCGAATGGAGAAACCATCCAAACCTTAACTATGGGTCGAATGCTTGGTTTAATCAGCCATATCAACCAAGGCTGCCCATGCCACAATAGTATCAACCCCAAAAGTCATCTCTAAAAGACATAATAGAAAAGTTGGCCGTTAACACGAAAAAATTCTAGAAAAAGACTAAGTCACATTTACAAGAGATCGACAAGCAGATGAGAAAGCTTGTAGTAGTTTTAAGTTGCTTGGAGTCCTAAGGAAAGCTGCCATCTCAAACAGAACCAAACCCACGACAGAATGTGTGCACCATGACCTTACGAAGCGGAGCTTTTGTTGAATTTGGGACCAGTAAGAACTTCGACTCTAGACGCACAAAATAGAAAGATGAACCAAAACCACCAACAGAACTAATAGTACCATTACCATACACTGTGCTTCCTTCATTTCCAGGAAGGCTTGCCAAGCGCACTAAAGAAAGTGAAGAAAATGAGATTTTAGACACTTTTTGAAAGGTTGAGATAAACATATCGTTGCTAGACACAATTAAACAAGTCCCGAGGTATGCGAGATTTTTGAAAAACCACTATAAAAACAAAAAAAATACTCTCCAAAATGAAAAGGTAAATTTCACCTAAATATAAGGATTATGGTATGTTTGTTATTCCATGTAAAATAGGTAATGTAGGCATTAAAAAGGCTATGTGTGATCTTGGTGAATCGATAAATGTTATGTCTTTGTCTATTTTTAAATTCCTAAACATTGGTCCTTTGAAAGAGACATGAGTGATGACTGAATTAGCTGATAAATCAGTCGTTTACCCGAAAAGAGTCCTGGAAGATGTTCTGGTAAAGGTAAATGAGTTGATATTTCCAATGAATTTTTACATTATTGACATAGAGAACGACCGCTCCAATAAATCATCTAATATCCTGCTTGGAAGACTATTTTTTAGCACTGCACAAATCAAAATCGACGTGTGAAGTGGAACACTCACCATGGAGTTCGATGGAGAAGTGGTGAAATTTGATGTTTATAAGGCTATGAAGTATCCTAAATCTATGTCTAATGTTAGCTATGTCGATATAATCGAACCTTTTGTGGAAGAATATATTGAACATAGTTTTTCTGATGAATCACAAATTGTATTTTGCAGGGATTTGAATGATGAAACTGCTAAGGCAATGGAGTTGGATAATGCTTATAACGTAGAGCTAAGTAAAGATTTGAGCTTAATGCCTTCAAAATCTAAACTTTTACTTTCCATATTGCAGGCACCAAAGATAGAGTTGAAACCGTTACCGGAACATTTAAAGTGCATTTGTTGGAAAAGGGGACACCTTGCCAGTTATCATTTCAAATAAGCTTTCAAAATCGAAAGAGGAGAATTTAATGCAAGTCTTAAAGACATATAAAGAAGCCATAGGTTGTACGATTGCCGACATCAAATGACTTAGTCCCTTGACTTGCATGCATAAGATCAAGATTGAAGAGGATGCGAAGCCAAGCCGAGAAGGGCAAAGGCGCCGCAATCCTCCCACGATGGAATTTTGATACAACATAACAATCAGATCGTCGAACTAACAACGTTAAACAAAAGAGCTATAATGGAAGGCAACCCATTTTCACTTTCCATTTTATTTTTATTATTTATTTATCAATATTTAATTATTTCTTATTTTCTAAATAAAGGTACAACAAGGATTCTACAAATTTGGAACAATAGCCCGATATTCAATCTCGAATAACCTAAATCAAGTCACACGTTGACTCTATAGAAGTAAATGTTGATCTCTCCTTCCACTAGAACAACAATCAGCGACGACCTCAAGCACGATGATAGACATAGGGAGTATTCTACCACTTTCCCCTTTCGAACTTTCACTTTTCTTTTTCTCGTATTAGGGGAAATATGATTAAAGTGGGGGAGAACAATTATACTTTGCTTATCCATGTTTGTTCGAGAGCTTGTTTTGATTCTTATGATCGTCACCTTTTTTACCTTACTTGAATTTTTGTTACAATCCCTATTGCCATGATTGAATTGAGATTGCTAGGAAATGAATAAATTGATGTAATTGGTAAATTAAAATTGATGAATATTTTTTACCTAGTGATACAACTTTCAGCTTGCTTAAATAAGAGCTTGGTTATGTTTTGCTAATTAAAATTGATGTTTTTTTCTCATGTTTGCTCCTCCATTGGTAGGCATATTGTGAGTGATAGTTTGGGAATGAGATCAGATTAGAAGCCGAGGCGAGGTGCTTGGGTTGTCATCTTGTTTCCAATACAAAGACCTGAGTGACGAGCTGATGCTATAGAGTTAAAAAATGAATGATGAAATAAATAAAAATGAAAAAAGAAAAAAAGAAAAAGAAAAGAAACTCAAACTCCGCCAATCAATGCATTGTGAGTGGTAACTTGGAAATGTGACCGAATTGTGACAGGATTCGAGAGACGAGCGGACGATACAAAGTAAAAAAATGAAAGAAAAAAAATGAGAGAAAAAACTCACACTCCACCAATCGACTTATCACGAGGAGGAAGGATAATCTTGGTTCGATGGTGACTTAGTCAAAAAAAAGCGAAAGAATAGAAATTCTGCAAGTTGATTATTATTCTTAGGGTTGATAGTTTTTGTTGATTCACTTTACCTCTTATGTTTATTTATCTTGTCTAAATCTTTTAATCCACGCATGACCTTGGGATTGATACAAATATTTCATATGGGTTGTGAATGTGAC
This sequence comes from Hibiscus mutabilis, assembly GCA_019671005.1. Lineage (NCBI taxonomy): Eukaryota > Viridiplantae > Streptophyta > Magnoliopsida > Malvales > Malvaceae > Hibiscus > Hibiscus mutabilis. The sequence goes on along the minus strand of CM033728.1, from coordinate 18,783,033 downwards.
AGAAATGATAATTGAAATATGCTTGAGGACAAGCATTGGATAAATGATAGGGAATTTGATATGTGGGAAATATTGTATGTTCTTAATATGTTTTATTCCTCATTTTCTTGATATATATACTACTAAACCATTTTTTGGCTTTATTTTAGTTAGGAGCTTCATTGGACTATGTCAGCCCAAAACCAACAATTGAAAGCAGAATCTAGATGTTCACCGGATGTCATAGAAAGAGTCGTGGGCACGACTCGAGGCTCGACACAGTCCAAATCAATTGCAGCGGATTTTGAGGATTTGTCCAGCATTTTCTAGAAAGATAAGACAACATTATCTAAAAGACAAGACAAGATTATCTAGAAGATAAGGATTTAGAAGATAAAGTTGGATTATCAAGAAGATAAGGCATCATTTAACAAGAGCCACAAGATTTAAATCATTTATCTTTATCTTTTGTGATAAATTCTTGATTTAAATGAGGGCCACTAGTTTAAAATATTTATCACTTATTTTATCTTTGATAAATTCGGCTAAGCAATGCTCTGTTCATTTATACCCCTACTAGTATATCCTCATTAACATTAGAGTACTTCATTTAAAATCATTAACTAATCTAATACACAAATGTATAAATTTAAAGACTGTCGACCGTCTAATACTTGGCAAATGATTGATAATTTAACGTAATAATGTAAGTAAATAAAACCAAGAATAGGTCTTTTTGAGTGCAAGTTTACACGGTCAGCAAGTAATACAACAGTGATCTGAGTATCGTATCCATAGGGATTGTCCAGGATTAAATTCCATGATAGTTACTTGTGAAATGGAACAATTGAGATAGCAATTGATTTTAGATTTCAATTTAAGAAAATGATTAAAAGAAAAATAAAGTAGGAAATTTAGTCAGATTGGCAAACAATTGTGTCAAGATGATTGATTGGCATTGGCAAGGGATGTTTGGATTTCACGCTGGCAATGACATTAATTAACAACATTCAACCTTAGTTTTATTGCCGAGCAAATTTTAAGTTATCATTGCCCTTGTCGATGACAATACTCTAAGTTAATTACTTTTAACACCTATATCTCTATAGTGATTTTTTTAAATAATTAACCTGACAAAGTTTTAATCTTTACTCTTAAGGGGTAGATTCACTTTAACATCTATAGTGATTTTTTAAATAATTTTAAGTTTTAAATGATTAACGATAATATTTTGTTGGAAGTAAGCTCATCTATTTTAACATCTTCAGTCGAAGCTTCTCTCCTTAGTATTTGACAATTAATCCTTATCTCCTAAGTCTATTAAGATATTAGGGGATAATAAGCATTCAAAGCCAACTGTCATATGGCATAAAATATGAAGAAAGAAAGCATAAGGAAAATAGAAAAAATGCCAAGACATTCAATTATTAAAAATCTAAAACCAAGCGTTCATCACAAACACCCCAAGCCAGCTTAAAAGATTAGTTCATGGTTGGGGAAACCAACAAAATATTATCGTTTTTAAACATCACCATCATAAAAGAAAAATAAAACTAAGAGAAATGGACTAAAAAAAGAGATACGTCGATACAACCCTTCAATGGATCCAGAGCTCTCAGTCAATGCCTGGTTCGAACCACGGTTTGCCATCTATCCTCTTTTTCTTCTCACGACGCAACCTACTTTGCTCAATCGATAGGTTTCTTTATACATGCGCTCATGGAATCCATAATTAGGGTTTGGTTTTTTTGAAAGTTTTTTACGTAGCATTGTAGGCGCGTTATCTTCTTTTTGAATTAGGGCTGACCTAGCTTTGACTCACGGCTAACTGATTGGGCATCAAACTTTCTTCTTTTGCCAACCGAGCATGGCATTCTTCCTTCCTACTTTTGCCAACTGCACTCAGCATTTCTCTTCTACTCCACCTGCTTTTGACCTGCCAAACTTGTCCACCACAGCAAGAAAACACCCCTTTACTCTGGCAGTAAAAAACTACATATTCCTTAACTCTTAGATGCAAATGCATGAATCTACTAGGAAAATGCACAAATATGTACCCAAAGTCAAGCAACAGCATGGCAATATATACGATAAAAATAGAACTTTTGAAGAGTTAACACTCCCTCAAACCTAGCTCATTGCTTGTCCTCAAGTAATGCAACTAAAAATTATAACATAAAGAAAAGTAAAGTAAAGTACCTCGGTAATTTTTTTTATTAGTAACACAAGCTAGCAAGCAAAATCTAGCCCTAGTTCTTTCCTCAGATATCTTAGAGCAGTAATGCCAATAGATCAGCAAATTCAGGTGTAGCAATATAACTCTAACCTAAGGTCATGAAGTGTGCAAAGAGTGAGGGTGGTTTGCATCAAGTATCCTTCAACTCCCTTAGTGAAACTTTTTTATCCAAACTCAGAATTTTTTTCTTTTCTTTTATTTGTTCACCAAGGGTTTCTTTTTTGCATTAAATTTGGGTTCGCATCAGAATGTTGTTGGGCATGAGAAGTAAGAGGGAGCAAACCACGAACCCCTACATTAATCTATACTTTCATCACTAAGCTAACCCATTACACTCATACCTAAAGTTTTTGTTGGCCTGAGAACTAAAAGGGAGCAAACCACGAAGCCTCAAGGTACTTATTATCTCTAAGGCAGAGGAGTGTTCTAAATTTTTTTCTTGCCGTTGGCAAAATATTGTTGCCTTATTCTTTACTTTTACCTTGACATATGTGTTTTATTATAAATTTTATTCTTAGTTCAGTTTCAAGAATCCTAAGTTTGTCTTGGGAGCTAGATGCATACTACATGTTTAAGTGGAACTAAATTTCCTTAAGCTAGAGATCAAATGCCAAGCAACATGGTATTACTAACTCTACCAGATCATGCTAACAAGAGATTCTAATTTCATCATTGGACATGGCATACTAGTGCTGTAACACCCCTTCCCGTCTCCATCATTGAATATGAGACAGAGATGTCACAAAACATTTGTAGAACCGTAACATATTTATAATTCGGTAAAAATTTGTTTTATAAAGGAAAATATTACAATTTAACTTTTATTTAAAAATCTAATTAATCGCATAAAGTCAAAACTTTATATTTTCGTCTTCAAATCAAATTTAATTTCAGGCAGCAACTTATTAATTTAAGTTAACTTTATATAATTAGTGAAACTGCCTAAAAATTGCTTGATTCAAAATTCATCTAGATTTCAAATAAAATACAATTTATATCAAAGCTCGCATAACCTTTTAATAAACATGCCAACTAGTGAATATCAAATAACCTCAAATATTATATTACTGATACTGATGGACCTGTTCTTGACAGATGATGTCCACTAGTGCTCCTTACTCCAAACGCTCCACTTTTCCTACCCATGAAACAGTCACACGCTAAGTATGTACTTAGTAAGGCAATAATTCGAATTCAAGTGCAATTGTCATAATATCAATATCAATATTAAAAATTAACAATGCATATGATCACCTTACCATTACATGCTCGTTAACATAAATAAATATGTAATAACATATATGTATGTTAAAGTGATAAGATTATATCTTATCAATACCGCTGCCATTTCCATCTGTAAGCTTTCAATGCTTACTAGTACCTTTTTCCATTTCTATCTGCAAGCTTTCAAGCTTATCTTCCTGTTTTATTTGTTTAGCCCAAGGTATCAAATTAAGAGATTCTATATACACGAGTGATCCCCCTATACTTACTTGAGTATAGTGTATTATTGCACGCTACCGGGAGTGCTTAGCATCGAAGTGCTTTGGTATACTTATCGGAGTATACCATTAATGAAATTTGCACTTTACCTGAAGTGCTTAGAATATTTATACAACTGTTTATGACTCTATGGATATCCAACTATACTTTCAAATCTCTATATCATACATTGGGCTTTATATCATCAATCTATTTCATCAATGGCAACATATATCAATATATATAAATATATCAACATCTATTTCATCAACGCCATCATTAAACTTCTGTGGTGTCTCAGTTCTGGTAGATTCTACTTGGACAGGTGATATTGGTACTGTGGCATTAGATTACTGGGTTAGAGTATGGACAGACTAGGGTCTGGCTGGCATTCCTTTCGGCGCATAAAGTTTAGTTGGGAACTCTAGATATGGTGGCAAATGATTGGTGGACATTCCCTCAAGAGTTATCCTTGGGGCACAGTCTCTAGCACTAACATATTTCTAAAACACCAAGTTTTGTTCCTCAGCTTTTTCTCGAACTTTTACAGAATAAGTTTCTGTCATTGATAGATCTGGGAAAGCAGTATCATCGCATTAACTGGCATTTGTGTGGAAGGTTTCTCCTTTGGTATCTTAGCAGCAGATGCAAGTGGATCAGCTTTTCCCTTACCTTTCTCTTTAGCCTCCCTGGCAATCAATTGCCCCAAAGAGTAGAGGTGATGCTTCCTTTGCATTTCTAGACATCGTTAGAGTCGATCTTTGGCACCTTATGTTGTATGAAAATTTTAGGGATAAGTAAAGGAAATATCAAACTGCCACAATTCTTACCGGCACACTTGTAGGTCTCTGATAAGTGTTCAAAAGTACTATTTTTCTTACCCTTTTTACTCATATTATTGTTAGACTTAGGCTCATATTAATTGCATAATTAGCTATTCATGCATTAATCCATGTTTCCTTCCATCGTTGAGCTTGATTACATAACTTGGTAGTTTTTGTGGAAAAGATGCTGCTTTGGTGTGCTTTGTGTGTGTATGTGCAGGATCACTTGCCAAAGCAATGCCGAGCTAGTTGCCAGGGCAATGCATGAAGGAGACGCCGAGCCAGTTGCCATGGCATTTGTCGACAAAGACAAAATGCAATAGGGATGTCGAAATTAATGACTTTACAAGCCCAAGATGACATGGAGCAAGGCCCAAGCCCAAAGGAATTTGATTGCCATGCAGAGATTAAAGAAGAAATAAATTCCAAGAAGATAGGAGAAGTTCTAATAGGAATAAAATTATAATAAAGAATTATATTCTTTAAAGATAATTTAATTCCAACTCAAACTCCTCCTCAAAGAAGGACTTTGGCCTAGCCCTATAAATAGATAGGAGATTTCTACAACTTAGATAGAGAGAGCAAGAGAGAATTTCGACAAGACCAAGAGAGGAAGCAAAGGGGAATTTTCGACAAGCTTCAGCTTTTCTTCCTTGTTCGATTGGGTTCATGCTAGGGATTGTTTATCTTGTGTTTCTTTGGAACCTAGCCATAAACTAAATTTACTTGGCTATGGTTATTGTGTTTTGTGGTTGTGAGAAACTATTGGTTTTTGTTTAGGTAATAAGAGTTTGCACTTTTCTATTTCAAGGTTTATTCATTCTTGGTTCTTATTATTGCTTGCGAGTGAATTGGGAGAGGATCTCGTGATTTCATCCATTTATCTAATATCGGGAGAGTTAGATTCAAGAAACGAATGAATATGATCTTTATGCTATCCAATGATGGTGAAGATTAATCCGGCTTAGGAATAAGTTAAGGATTTCAACGGCTAAGAGGAGCGCAAGATTGGTTGTTGTTCACCCTTGATTCACGCAGTGATGTATTATCAAGGCATGCACAAGTAGCTAGAGTTTCGACTTAGGGATAAGAAAAAACCATTGAAGAACGCTCCGACGAACCTTGAAGTTGCTGCCCAGTCGCCCAAGTAGTTGCCCAACTAGTCGCCCAGGCAACCATCAATTAGTTGCCAAGGCAACCCCGTTGTGCAAGTTGCCACGGCAACTGAGTTTCCCGTGCACTCTTTTACCAAGACAATCCAATTGGCTATCACACCTCAACTCACGATAACCTGGCCTATCTCTCTAAATTGAATTCATCTTTTCTTTTACTTATTTGCTTTCTAGATTAGTTAAAACTTCTATAATCCTTTACTTGTGTTTTTACTTTTTACAGTGCAAGAGACTAGATTCTTGAAGTAGCACCAATCCCTGTGGAGACGATATCTTTTATACTATAACTTGCGACGTGTATACTTGCACAATTGCGTAGCATTTATTACGCGCAACAAGTTTTTGGCACCGTTGCCGGGGAATGAGGAATTGGCCATGAGCAATGTAAGGCAATCACCACCAGAAGTGGCCAACAACTTAGAGAGGTTCAAACCCGCTCGTCAAACAAAACTCCACAAAAAGATCAAGACGAACCTAGCGGCAAAGCCTCAGATGCTGAACCAGGAATTGCCGCGGAAACCGACAATAAGCATGCCTCGGCAACCGACGATAAAGACGCCTCGGCAACTTGCGATAAGCATGCCTCGGCAACCCCAGTTGATAATGCCTCGGCAACTCCAGATGTCCCGGCAATGCCGTCAATCAGGTTTCAAACCAATGAAAGGATCGAAGATATCCGACTTCCACCACCATTCCCACAAAGGTTGAAGCGACAAAAGCAAGAATACCAATTCAAGAAGTTTCTTGATATCCTAAAGCAAGTCCACATCAACTTGCCATTGGTGGAAGCAATTGAACAAATGCCAAACTATGCCAAGTTTCTTAAAGATATTGTGTCCAAGAGAACAAGGCTAGGAGAGTTCGAAACAGTTGCCGCGACAGAGGGATGCATGGCAATGTTGCACAATCGTATGCCACCCAAGTTGAAGGATCCCAGAAGTTTCACAATACCCTGTTCTATTGGAAATCACTATGTCAGGAAAGCACTATGCGACCTAGGGGCTAGCATAAACTTGATGCCTAAATCGATTTTCCAGAAACTAGGAATCGGGAAGGCAAGACCTACAACAGTTATGCTGCAGCTACCCGACAGATCCTATGTGCATCCAGAGGGAAAAATCGAGGACATACTGGTAAAAGTTGATAAATTTATTTTTCCCGCTGACTTTATTGTTTTGGATTGTGAAGCAGATGAGCATGCACCTATCATTCTCGGAAGACCATTCCTAGCAACAGGGAGAACCTTGATCGACATTGAAAAGGGAGAACTCACAATGAGGGTGAATGACCAGCAGGTAAAACTAAATGTGTTCCAAACACTAAGGCATGCCGATGATCCAGAAGAATGCCAACTACTTCATGCCACGGCAGAGTTTAACTTCGATGAGGAATTTAGTTGCCTCGGTAACTACATTGCCGACCAAGAAGAACATGAGGAGTATGAAGAACCGGTCAATGAGGAACAAGCAGAAGAGGCAAATTGGCTAGTCAATCGACCAGGTACATACTTTGAACCACTGGACTACTCAGGTAAGGAAGGTAAGCTCGAAAAACCCTCTATTGAACAACCACCAATTCTTGAGTTGAAACAATTGCCAGAGCAACTAAAATATGTATACTTAGGGACCGATAATACATTGCCTGTAATTATTTCTTCTAAGTTACAGCCTGAGCAGGAAAAGAAGCTGATCAAGATGTTGAAGCTACACAAAAAGGCAATAGGGTGGACAATTGCCGACTTGAAGGGAATTAGCCCGGCGGTGTGCATGCACAAGATCTTGTTGGAAGATGATCACAAACCTTCAATTGAGGCCCAGAGGAGACTGAATCATGTCATGAAAGGGGTTGTAATGAAAGAAATCATCAAGTGGCTTTGACGCGGCATTATATACCCTATCTCCGAGTAGTGCGTGGGTAAGTCCGGTACAATGTGTACCGAAAAAGGGAGGTATAACGTGGTGGTAAGCAATGAAAATAATGAACTTATCCCAACCAGATCGTGTGACCATTTGGAGGGTTTGTATGGACTATCGAAAGCTAAACAAAGCCACTAGAAAAGATCACTTCCCATTACCCTTTATTGATCAAATGCTTGACCGTCTTGCAGGTAAACCCTTTTATTGTTTTCTTGATGGTTATTCAGGTTACAATCAGATTGCCATAGCACCGTAAGATCAAGAAAAGACAACCTTCACATGCCCATACGGCACTTATGCCTTCCGAAGGATGCCCGTCGGATTTGTGTAACGCCCGGCAACCTTCCAAAGATGCATGATGGCACTCTTTTCAAACATGGTCGAAGACTTCCTTGAAATCTTCATGGATGATTTTTCAATTTTTGGTAATGACTTCGACGGCTGCCTCGGCAATTTAGAGAGGGTGTTAGCAAGATGCGAAGAAACGGATTTAGTCCTCAATTGGGAGAAATGCCACTTTATGGTAGATGAAGGAATAGTGCTCGGCCACAAGATTTCATCCAAGGGAATTGAAGTTGACAAAGCCAAGGTGGACGTGATCGAGAGATTACCCCCACCAAATTCGGTTAAAGGAATTTGAAGTTTTCTCGGACATGCAGGTTTTTACAGGAGGTTCATTCATAATTTTTCTAAAATCACTAAACCTTTGTGTAATCTGCTTGAACAGGATAAAGTCTTCGATTTTGATGATTCTTGCACTCAAGCATTCGAAACCCTAAAGAAAAAGCTTGCCTCGACACCTATTGTCGTTCCACCTGATTGGACGCTACCTTTTGAGCTCATGTGTGATGCAAGTGATTTTACGGTAGGAGCAGTCCTAGGCCAACGCACAGGTAAGACCTTCCATGTGATATACTACGCAAGTAAAACTCTTAATGGGGCTCAAGTGAATTACACAACAACGGAGAAAGAGTTACTAGCTGTAGTTTTCGCATTTGACAAGTTCTGATCCTATTTAATTGGTACAAAGGTAATTGTTCATACGGACCATTCGGCAATCAAATACTTATTTGCTAAAAAGGATGCTAAACCTCGTTTGATTCGTTGGATATTACTTTTACAAGAATTTGATATTGAAATTAAGGACTGGAAAGGAACAGAAAATCAAGTGGCCGATCACTTATCACGTTTGGAACGCAATAGGGAGGAGGACGCAGATCTAGAGATATGCGATACATTCTCGGATGAACAAATTCTAGTTGCCTCAGCAACCCTCAACGCCTCGGCAACCCTAGACGCCTCGGCAACCCTTGACGCCTCGGCAACCCTAGACGCCTCGACAACCATGGATGCACACGCCTCGGCAACTCTCGACGCCACAACAGTCTTTGACGCGCACGCCTCAACAATCTTGGGAGCAGTCGCCACAGCAGCACATGCCTCGACAATACCCTGGTACGCGGATTTAGTTAACTTCCTTGTTTGTGGTATTTTTCCTTATGGCATTACTCACCAAGGAAAGAAGCGGTTCCGCCATGATGCTAAGCATTACTTTTGGGATGAGCCTCTTTTGTTTAAACAATGTGCAGATCAGGTTATACGCCGATGTGTCCCTGAAGAAGAGCAACAGAATGTACTCCGGCAATGTCATTCTTCACCCTATGGAGGACATTTTGGAGGAACTCGTACCGCGGCTAAAGTCTTGCAATCCGGTTTGTATTGGCCAACATTGTACAAAGATGCCCAAGACTTTTACAAGCAATGTGATCGGTGCCAGAGGACGGGTAATATCTCTAGACGACATGAGATGCCACTCCAGAACATCATCGAGGTGGAACTGTTCGATGTATGGGGGATCGATTTTATGGGACCTTTCTCATCTTCATTCGGCAACCTCTACATCTTACTCGCCGTTGACTATGTGTCTAAATGGGTAGAGGCAGCTGCAGTTCCCAACAACGATTCCAAGACCGTGCAACGATTCCTGCAGAAAAACATATTTACACGGTTTGGGATGCCGAGAGCAATTATCAGTGACGGGGGAAAGCATTTTGACAACAGACTAATTGCCAAGATGTTGCAACGCTTCGGCATATCACACAAGATTGCCACGGCATATCACCCACAAACCAACGGGCAAGCAGAAATTTCCAACCAGGAGTTGAAGGGAATACTCGAGAAATATGTAAATCCCTCAAGGAAGGATTGGTCATTAAGACTAGATGACGCACTTTGGGTATATCGCACTGCATTCAAAACACCATTAGGTATGTCCCCCTTCCGGCTTGTCTATGGTAAAACATGTCATCTACCGGTGGAAATCGAGCACAAGGCGTACTGGGCAATCAAGACCGTGAATATGGATTGGGAAAGTGCCGGACAAAAGCGCTTGATGGATCTCAATGAGATAGAAGAATTTCGTGCACTAGCCTGTAACAATGCACGAATCTACAAGGAGAAAACAAAGCGATGGCATGACAAGAAACTATTGCCATGGCAGTTCACGCCAGGGCAACTAGTTCTCCTATTCAATTCTCTGCTAAAACTTTTCCCGGGAAAGCTGAAATCAAGATGGTCAGGACCATTTGAAGTCTTCAAACCATTCTCTCATGGTGCCGTGATAATCAAGTCCATCTCTGACAACCATGAATTCAAAGTTAATGGACAAAGATTGAAGCACTACAATGGTGCCCATGTGGAACGTAACAAGGAAGTGGTCAATTTAGGAGATGCATGAGCATGCTCTCCCTTTTTATAGTTTTATTGTTATTTTTATTTTTATTTTTTTTCGACTATTTAAGTATTTTATTTTATTTTTATTTATTTTATTTTTTTTCGATTATTAGTAGTTTTAGGATAGATTTTTTTTATTCAAGTTTAAGAATCCTATTACACATATTTATTTATTTTCTTTATTAGTTTATCTTTAATTTTAATCCTTATTTGATTTGTTTTTGAATTGTAGGAAAGGAAGTTCAAGATAAAGAAGGAATTCTAAACCAAGTAGGAAAACATCTTCAACAAGGAAACTAATGGGCTGAATCTAAGGCTTATATAAAGCCTCCAATTCATCCTAACCAAAACCCCTGTGTCGAAAATTCCTACCAAACCCTAAACCCTTTTTCGATTTCCCCCAATCCCAACCACCTATCTTTTCTATAAAACCCATCACCCTTAACCTATTCCTACTTTCTATCTTGCAACTTTTTAGTTTCTTTTCTTTTCTTTTCATTGTTTTTACTCACAACCAAGATCATACATGGCATCCAAGATTAAACTTTTAGTTCATCCAAGTTCCTCCAAAGAACCAAGATACAAGAAGTTTGCTACACCCAGTTCAAGAAAGATTTCAATCCAAGTTTTAAAGCCGGAAGATTCATGAAGAACAAGGCTTTGAATACTCCAACTCTCATCAAGATTTCGGCCTTGAACCATTCATCTTCAAGAGGATTGCATATCAAAAGTGGCAAATCTTTTGCCATCAACCGGAACCGGGTAACATCTCATGGGTAAGAGAATTCTATGCTCACTCACCTAACCCGGATAATCCTTATGTTTTTGTTCGTGACAAGGCCATACTTATAAGTCCCGAAAGCATCAACACCTTTTACGGACTTTACATTGAGAAGGACGAGCATCAAGCCTTCGTTGACCAAATCAATCCCAAGCAACTCGACAAGGTGCTTCAAGAACTCACTCAACCGGGAACTCATTGGAACGACGGTAAATACAAGGGCACGGTAAATCGCCTTCGGCTTAAACCTGAGGAAAAACTATGGAATAAGTTTGTTAAAACTTCTTTAATGCCCTCCACACACAATACTACCGTTGATATACCACGCCTTTTGCTCATACATTCTATTTTGCATAATCACATCATTAACATTGGAAAAATTATTTGTGATGAGATTTTTGTATGCAGCTCAAAAGATAAGGGTTATCTTTTCTTCCCTTGCTTAATTTCTAATCTTTGCAAGGAGATGCATGTCCCGAGTGAGTCCACCGATGAAAAGGCCCTACCCAAGTCTGGTTGGAATCAAGCACTAATCTGAAAACTAATGGGAGAGGCACCAGGAGATTCTTCAAGGCCTCCAATTGCCACGACAACTCCTACCGCCGCGGCAATCCTTAATGCCCAAGCACCTAACGCCAGGGCAACTCAGCCATTAATCCCGGGACACTTTGAAGCACTTTTGCACCCATTGGCAAGCCGACTAAAGCAAATTGAAGATCGGCAACTAATGTTCATGCGGTACATGAAGGAGCACAACAATGCCATCACCCAAGTCATCCTAGAAAAGTACCCGGACAATCGTGTGCTGTTCCCAATCTTTCCCACCGAGATTCTTGCCCCGGCAACCAATGAAGCAGTCGCCACGACAACCAAGGAAGCTGACGCCACGGCAACCAACCCTGACGATGCCCCGGCAACCACTGCAAAAGCCAAAGGTAAAGCACCTATGCCCGAATCAACTCCTACGGAATCATTTTCTGATTTTTCAGATTCGGACGAGTCCTCCATTGAACCAATAAAGACCGCACCAATTGAATCCTCCAAGCGAAAAGCCATTGACATTGATGATGAGGACGATGAGGACAACCCCGTACGAGGATCAATTCCACCACCGGCAACAAGAAAACAACCATCGCGTTCAAGCAAGATAATCAAGACGCCAACTAGAAGGAAACTAATCATCTACGATGACGAACTCTCGGAGTAAGTCCTCGTATGCATTTTTATTTTTATTTTTCGTTATTTTTATGCATGCATTGAGGACAATGCCTCACTCGAGTTTGGGGGGGATTGTTATTAGTAATTACCATGTTTAGTTACATTAATCTTAAGTATTACATTTAGGATACATAAATTGCTTGCCATGCCTTTAATTAGAACAAGAATTGCTTAGATTTGATGAATATTCGATGATGAATTTACCAATGCACTTAATTGATAGAATTTTTATTCTAGGATAACCATGGAAAAACTTAGAATTTTACTATGATGCTAAATTTGATGAAACACTGTTGTGGTTTGATTGATTTAAGGAATCCTAGTAAACTTAGGTTGATAATTAACAAATTGGGGGATTAGAATAAAAATTGGATGAATGTTAGAGGTGCCCAAAATTGGCTCTAGCATGTGCTAAAACTTAGGATCACTAGAGGTACCCGAAACTGGCTCTAGTATAGGTTAAAAAAAATTTAACTAGAGGTGCCCGAAACCGGCTCTAGTCGATTAAATTAACTCAAGAAAACTAAAAACAAAACACTAGAGGTGCCCGAAATTGGCTCTAGTTAAAACATGTTAAAAAGAACCCAATGAAGTAATTTGAAAACCTATTGTTTGCATAGAATCCGAAAAATCAACTTGCACACAACTCCGCACACACTCACAAGCATTATAGTTTAATTCCGAGTAACTCCTCAGTTTTCCAAAAAATAAAAAGCCAATCATACTTTGTGCCCCGGTTCAGAGAATTGAAATCAAGTTCAAAGCTAAGTTTGTGAAAATTGAAGTCTTGGCAGGTAATTATGAGTTTGCATTGCTTGAGGACAAGCAATAGTTCGAGTTTGGGGGGGTGTGATAAGTGTTCAAAAGTACTATTTTTCTTACCCTTTTTACTCATATTATTGTTAGACTTAGGCTCATATTAGTTGCATAATTAGCTATTCATGCATTAATCCATGTTTCCTTCCATCGTTGAGCTTGATTACATAACTTGGTAGTTTTTGTGGAAAAGATGCTGCTTTGGTGTGCTTTGTGTGTGTATGTGCAGGATCACTTGCCAAAGCAATGACGAGCTAGTTGCCAGGGCAATGCATGAAGGAGACGTCGAACCAGTTGCCATGGCATTTGTCGACAAAGACAAAATGCAATAGGGATGTCGAAATTAATGACTTTACAAGCCCAAGATGACATGGAGCAAGGCCCAAGCCCAAAGGAATTTGATTGCCATGCAGAGATTAAAGAAGAATTAAATTCCAAGAAGATAGGAGAAGTTCTAATAGGAATAAAATTATAATAAAGAATTATATTCTTTAAAGATAATTTAATTCCAACTCAAACTCCTCCTCAAAGAAGGACTTTGGCCTAGCCCTATAAATAGATAGGAGATTTCGACAACTTAGATAGAGAGAGCAAGAGGGAATTTCGACAAGACCAAGAGAGGAAGCAAAGGGGAATTTTCGACAAGCTTCAGCTTTTCTTCCTTGTTCGATTGGGTTCATGCTAGGGATTGTTTATCTTGTGTTTCTTTGGAACCTAGCCATGAACTAAATTTACTTGGCTATGGTTATTGTGTTTTGTGGTTGTGAGAAACTATTGGTTTTTGTTTAGGTAATAAGAGTTTGCACTTTTCTATTTCAAGGTTTATTCATTCTTGGTTCTTATTATTGCTTGCGAGTGAATTGGGAGAGGATCTCGTGATTTCGTCCATTTATCTAATATCGGGAGAGTTAGATTCAAGAAACGAATGAATATGATCTTTATGCAATCCAATGATGGTGAAGATTAATCCGGCTTAGGAATAAGTTAAGGATTTCAACGGCTAAGAGGAGCGCAAGATTGGTTGTTGTTCACCCTTGATTCACGCAGGGATGTATTATCAAGGCATGCACAAGTAGCTAGAGTTTCGACTTAGGGATAAGAAGAAACCATTGAAGAACGCTCCGCAGAACCTTGAAGTTGCTGCCCAGTCGCCCAAGTAGTTGCCCAACTAGTAGCCCAGGCAACCATCAATTAGTTGCCAAGGCAACCCCGTTGTGCAAGTTGCCACGGCAACTGAGTTACCCGTGCACTCTTTTACCAAGACAATCCAATTGGCTATCACACCCCAACTCACGATAACCTGGCCTATCTCTCTAAATTGAATTCATCTTTTCTTTTACTTATTTGCTTTCAAGATTAGTTAAAACTTCTATAATCCTTTACTTGTGTTTTTACTTTTTACAGTGCAAGAGACTAGATTCTTGAAGTAGCACCAATCCCTGTGGAGACGATATCTTTTATACTATAACTTGCGACGTGTATACTTGCACAATTGCGTAGCACTTATTACGCGCAACAGTCTCGTCAATGATCAGACGACCCATATTGATCTTCCTCTCTGTCACGATTGAGTGCAACAATGTCATCATATCCTCTGGCACTATGTCATTGTGTGTGGTTGGCATCATATTGGCCTTCAAAAAGTGGTTTCATCCTCTCAGCTGTGGTCTTAATGCCAGGCTTTTCACTGTTCTCTTGCCCTTAGAAGAGACATTCTACTTCGTGCCTGGTTTGCACAAATTCTTCAATAGCAACTGTCTCTTGGCACTGTCTATGGATTCAGCAAATGTCGAGTGCTCCTCCCTTGCACCATCCAAACTGAACATACGATTAACATATCCCTCATCAAACTGAACAAACTAACCGCGTATGAATACAAAGGGCGAGGCCTTGGTGGTGAGGTGGACATAAAATTCTCGGATGATGGTTGAGTGGACCTCCCCAGGCTGAAGGCAAAAAACCTCCCAATCGTGTTTCTTGATGATGGCAACCACCTCCGGTGAGCACCCCAAATTGGGTCCATTCTTAAATTTGAACTCTTTTTCGTAGTAAAAGGTTCGCGCTACGTGGTTCTCTTCACACTTCTTCTTTATCTCATTGTTGAAGAAGATTTGGAGCCGAGCTGATGAAGCTGCCATGAAAACTTGGGAAAAGAGTTGATCGATTTGGGAGATAAAAAAGGGATTTTTGGTTCTTGATTTCTCTTGCTGGCTTGAAAGAAAATTGGAAAGAGGAAAGGTTCTTGATAATAGGGGAAATATAAATTAAATAAGGATTAAGTGAGGACTGTTGGTTTGGCTTAAAGTGGAGTTAGTGAAGATAATGATGGTTTGGCAATTATAGCGTGTATGAGGGAATGGGATAATGATGAGTTTGGGCGAGTGGGAGAGTGACGGCACGGGAAATAGGGTACAACTAAAATTAGGTTAAAATTTCAAAGTTTTAAATTTAAAGATGTGCGGCTAGGGTTTCTTGCTTAGCAAGAGTGAATCTCCCTTGGGCCTAATTTGAAAATGGTCCATGTGTTATCCAAATTTGTGATGATGGGTGTCCAAATGCCAACGTGTCCTGTCATACTGCCTTGGCAAAATTACTTGTACTAACACTCACAAAAACCTTACAAAACAGAAAAGAAAAACTAAAATAGTTAAACTGAAATGTTAAAAGGAAAATGACTAACCTAACTATTTACAATGTTCATACTATGATGGAAAAATTTACTGAATCTCTGCTAGGAGAATAATCTCCTTGGCATTACTCTGACTTCCTTCCTAATAATGCTTCAACCTCTAGCCATTCACTTTGAACATTGTCCCCGTTTTTATGTCCTTGATGTCTACTGCTCCATGAGCATAAGGTTTGACAACTTCAAAGGGTCCTGACCACCTGGATTTGAGTTTCCCTAGAAACAACTTAAGCCTTGAATTGAACAACAACACTTTTTGCCCAACTTCAAACTGTCTTGGCAAAATTCTACTGTCATGTGATCTCTTTATTTTTTCTTTGTAAAACTTGTCATTTTCATAGTCTTGTGCTCTAAACTCCTCCAACTCATTCAAATCTAACAACCCCTTCTCACATGCGGCTCTTCATTCTATGTTCAATTGCTTGGTTGCCCAATAAGCTCGGTGCTCTAATTTCACCGAAAGATGGCTTGACTTCCCAAACACAAGCTTGTACTGTGAAGTCCCTAATGGTGTTTTGAAAGATGTTCTGTATGCCCATAACGAATCATCTAGCCTCAAAGACCAGTCATTTCTTTCTCCAAGATATTCTTGATCTCATTGTTTGAATTTTTGCCTGGCCATTTGTTTGAGGATGATAGGTAGCACCAGTTCTTTGCTGGATTTTATACCTGCGCAGAGCTTTAGTGATTAAATTGCATTTAAAATGGGTACCCTCATCATGTATGATGGCTCTGGAGCACCGAATCTGGTAAAGATGTGCTTGTGCAAGAAGTTGGCAACGACCTTGGCATCATTAGTTGAGAGGGCAACAGCTTCAACCCACTTTAAGACATAGCCTACTACCACAAGTATGTATAAATTGCCAAACGATGGGGGAAAAGAACCCATAAAGTCTATCCCCCACATATCAAATAGCTTCACAAGCATGATATTTTGAAGTGGCAATTGATGTCTGCTAGAAATGTTTCTAGTTCGTTGGCATCTGTCACATGCCTTGGCAAAATAATGGGCATCCTTGAATAGCGTTGGCCAAAAAAATCCCGACTGCAGCACTTTGGCTGCTGCCTTCATCCCAGCAAAGTGTTCTCCAGATAGTGTTGTATGGCAAAACTGAAGAATGTTTTGTTGTTCATCCTCTAGCACACAATGACGAATGATTTGGTCGACACATTGTTTGAATAAGAATGGCTCATCCCAATAGTATTTTTGAATATCTATCAAAAATCACATTCTGGTATTACTTGTTAAGTCTGGTGGGATAATATTGCTGACTAAGTAGTTGACTATGTCAGCATACCACAGAATGGTAGTGGTCATAAGCAACTGCTCTTCAGGGAAGTCATCTCTAATCATTATAGTGTTGCCATTCTCATGGTGGTATCCTAAAAAAGACAAGTGATTAGCCACCGAGTTCTCACTCCCCTTCTTATCTCGAATCTCAAGATAAATTCTTGTAATAAGAGTGTCCATCGAATTAGTCTAGGCTTGGCATCTTTCTTTGCCAGGAGGTATTTGATTGTCGAATGGTCTGTGTACCCCCACTTGTATATCCTTGTTAACATTAGAGTACTTCATTTAAAATCATTAACTAATCAAATACACAAATGTATCATAACACCCCCTTCTAGGTCTGGTAGGAATTCGGGTCAGAAAGCGTTACTGATGAACAATACGATGATTCGATTTGATGGTTACAATAATTTACACTATAAATTATGTATCAATAATTCATATTGATATACTTAATCATTTATAGTCAATATAGATCAACTAGATTAGAAATGGGGCTAAAAGATGACTTAATTAAATTTAGGGACTAAATTGTAAAACCACTAAATTTCTGAATCTTACTTAAAATTAAAGTTACCAATGTGAAATTCAATGTAGGTATATATGGTTTACAAATTTTTAGAACAATCAGAATCCATTTGTACCACCAATTAAGCTTTATAAACATTCAACAACCAAATTACAGCATTTCAAAACTTCTTAAATCACCCATTTAACTAACGTACCTGCCTCTGTACCGATACTGAAGGAGGCCGTATCGGTACGCCTATGTCATGGTTGTTAAATTAGTTAAAAACATTAGGGATCGTACCGGTACGGGTTCATCCTTATCGGTACACTATGCTGATCTCAAAATCCTGAACTGACCAACCGTACCAAAACGCCTAGAGACGTATCAGCACGTCTACATTGGTTGTTAAAAAGGTTATTTTCTTCAAATCTGTACTGATATTGGGTATCGGGATGCAAGGTCAACGTTTAAAAGGTCAACCTTTAAGATCGATACGGTGTCGATAAGAAACTTTAATATTTTCCAATGACTAAGACCCATACCGATACTCTTAGATGCGTATCGATACACCAATGCTGAACCGACCAAATATGCAAGACCGTACCAATAGGCCATCACCTGTATCGGTACGACAAGGTATAGATAGCAGATTCATCTGTTTTATTAGCATTTTGCTCAACCAAACCATGTCCAAATTCGATGAAATTTTACCAGTAAGTCTATTTAGCTTAAAACTACTATCATGTCAAATTTTAGGGTCGAATGAATCTGTTTGCTATATTTTCCCTAATTTAGGCCAAATATGCATTTATAGCCACTTTTAACCATTTTTAATAAGTCAAATTTAAACCCTTAAACTTACACGAGCAAACTATATTACATACATATCAAAAGGGGTAAAAGTGACTTATGCAACACTTATGCCACCATATAGGAGTCTACAGAGTTGATATACTTTACTTTATCAACGTAGTGACTTGTCAAAAACCTTCTCTGACCCCGATCTCGATCTCACACACTTCTTAACCTGAAATGCATGAAAGATGAATGCATTAGGCATATCTTGCGTAGTGAGGTAGTCATAAACAATGTTTTAATCAAGAGCTATACTCTAATATGCTTCAATATCATCAATGATAATAATGGCATGGACATGCATTTTAATGGCGAGTTTACACATTATTAATGACCAATGTAACATCAATAATTGATGCAATAGCAATGTTCAATAGAATTGTTCATTATCAATACTCAATAGCAATATTCATTAAGGTTCCTTGGATCGATGTAAGGTATATTGATACGCGAATTCCTACGCCGCACCAAAAACAATAGTGGTATAGTCCCTCCACCGCACCAATATGACCATAACACATCATACCTCCACCACACCATAATAAAGGTCGTAGCCTAAGGACCATAGTCCACTCATACCAATGAGCTCATGAATTCTATGGCATGCCAATTGTATCCAATCCAACTCGAATCCAAGGTTCAATAACAATTTTTTAGTAACTATAAGTTCAATACAATATTCAATGGCAATATTTCACTTTCAATATTTCTTTAGCAACATTTAATACTTAATGACCAATAATTCTACATGTCAATGCTTCAATGATTTCGGTGACAACAACAGTGATGCTACAGACATTGAGTCAATGAAGTACTTACCAATACTCACCAATATGGCCATCAACAATGTTTTCATGCAATTTCCTTAACACACTTGGTTGGCAATACAAGAATCAATATTCAAAGGTTCGGGAAAGGCACTTAGCCTACTCCCGAGACTCCGACTACACTCACCTTAGATTCTGAGACTCTCAAGGCTCCCAAATAAATATTCCTTTGTTCCTAGCTTTGGAAGGAGATAGTGGTCCTTCTTTCTCCAACACTTGTACAATTCAAGAGCTATCTAATGGTGTAGAGCAATCAAGGGATACACAAGAGAGGTGCTTGCTTAAGCTAGAGGTAGGGGATGACAATGGAGGTGCTTGCTTAGAATTTGGGAGAAAGATGAGATTAAGATCTAAGTTGAGTAAGTTCAGTGGGTTATTTTAAGCAAAAGGGATACACCAAAAGCTCCTAAAAGCAATTCATTTTACTTAGCTCAATCTGATGGAGGTTACCCTCAATGAAGAGAAACCTTAAAATAATATATTTTCCATCTTACCATTCTAATTATTAGCCACCCACATCATTCCCATCTTTCATTTATCATTCGGCCAAATCACATGGATTGGGATGAAGCAAGTAGGTGAGTTATACTTCAAAAGAGAAATTTACGTAGGTATCCCCTTATCTTTCCAAAGTTCATACTTTTGTCTCCAAACTTCTAATTTTCACAAATTAGTCACTAAATAACTCTCAAAATATTTAATTAGGTCCAAAGTTTATAAATCAACTCAATTAGAGTTCAATACAATATAATTGATTTCCCAATTAGGATTGACATGATATTTGGATCTTTTTGATCCATATTTTTTGATCACTGAAACCTAATTCCGACTAGATCGGGTTTTGGGGTCTTACATGTATAAATTTAAAGATTTTCGACTGACTAATGCTTGGCAAATGATTGATAATTTAACATAATAATGTAAGTAAATAATGCCAAGAATAGGTCTCTTTGCTTGCAAGTATATATGATCAGCAAGTAATATAATAGTGAGCTGAGTATCGTATCCATAGGGATTGTCCAAGAATTAATACCACGATAGTTACTTGTGAAATGGAACAATTGAGATAGCAATTGGTTTTGGATTTCAATTTAATAAAATGATTAAAAGAAAAATGAAGTAGGAAATTCAGACAGATTGGCAAACAATTGTGTCAAGATAATTGATTGGTATTGGCAAGGGATGTTTGGATTTCACGCTGGCTATGACATCAATTAACAACGTTCAACCTTAGTTTTATTGCCGAGTAGATTTTAAGTTAGCATTGCCTCCGTCGATGACAATACTCTAAGTTAATTACTTTTAACACTTATATGTCATAGTGATGTTTTTAAATAATTAACCTGGCAAAGTTTTAATCTTTACTCCTAAGGGGTAGATTCACTTTCGAAGTAAGCTCATCTACTTGAACATCTTCTGTCGAAGCTTCTCTCCTTAGTATTTGGCAATTAATCCTTATCTACTAAGTCTATTAAGATATTAGGGGATAATAAGCATTCAATGTCAACTGTTGTATGGCATAAAATATTAAGAAAGAAAGCACAAGAAAAATAGACAAAAATGCTAAGGCATTCAATTATTAAAAACCTAATACCAAGCGTTCATCGCAAACACCCCAAGTCAACTTAAAAGATTAGTTCATGGCTAGGGAAACCAATAAAATATTATCATTTTTAAACATCACCATTATAAAAGAAAAATAAAACTAAGAGAAATGGACTAAAGAAGGAGATCTGTTGATGCAACCCTTAGATGAATCCACAGCTCTCGGTCATTGCCTAGTTCGGACCATGTTTTTCTATCTATCATCTCTTTCTTCTCACGATGCAACCTCTTTTGCTCAATAGATGGGCTTATTTATATAGGAACTCGTGGAAACCCTAATTACTATTTTTTTAAGTTTGTTACACACCATTGTAGGCACGTTATCTTCTTTTTGAATTAGGGCTGACCCAGCTTTGACTCACGGCTAACTGACTAGGCATCGAACTTTCTTTTTTTGCCAATCGAGCATGGAATTCTTCTTTCTTGCCTTTGCCAATTGCACTCGGCATTTCTCTTCTGCTCTTGACCTATCAAACCTGCCCACCACTATAACACCCTTTTACCCGAGTGTCACAATTGGGCCCCAAGCCCTAACCTGTACTGTAAAATTTTTGACCTGGTTTAGCCCATACCACAATAATATCACGAAGAGTCATTAAGTTTAAAGTTAAACATTATAATAATCCATTTTAAACCATTTTATGGAGCTCCATTTAAAATATATAATAAAAGCATTCGACCCAAAATATCAGAATACAAAAAAGTTACAATACATCATAGAGTCCTACGAATAATCCGATAATACCCAAAAAGTATTGTACTCCACCGGTCGACGTTGAAGCCTTACTTCGATGGTGCTCCACCTAAACCCGATAATCCTACTGACTTGCAAATAGAAACAACAATTCTGAACTCTAAGTTAACGAAAGCTCAGTGGATACATTTCCACTGGATTATGCTTCATGCTAATCATAAAATATGTGCATGTAGATGAAAGATATCATGGGAATTTAAAAATGCATGGCGCTGCCTCTGATCGCCTAAACATATGGTCAAAATCATACAAGTTACCACACATGGCACACTAGGCACAATCATGCCTGAGGTCTGCCAACTCCACCAGATTAAACAAATAAGGGATTACCTGGGTTTGTCTATCGGGTACCTTCGAAGAAGATCTTAGAATGCCCATCGAGATTCTTCAAAGAGCTCGGTGTTAAAGTATGCCCAAAGACCAATCATGAGATGATTGTAACCACATACTTACTTTACCAGTTCTATTAAGGCATTGCCCTTTATTATTTTCGGTTATATTTTGTGTTCTTATATATAAGTTGTATGATAATAAAGTCCATAGAATAATATGATTATTCTTAAAAGGTCCATAGCCAAGTATTATCGTAGGCTTGGACAACGATAATACATTAAAGGCTATTGTGTAGTTGATTGATGACAAAGTGTTGTCATTGCCATGGAGATGTCAAAATCAATACATGAGTATGTTTTAGAGACCAACATACTGGAATGGCCCGCTATGAGCATGTTTCTTGGATTATTTTGTGACAGTCACAAACATGTTCATAGTGATGACTAGTTGTATGATCATCAGACTTGAGATCATTATTATCTCGACATCTATAGTCTCATGTTTTGATACAGTTAAAAGTGTGTCGTAACTGGTTGCATCATAAAGACTAATATTGGACATGCCACAATATATGTAGTGAGATTTAGGTGATCAACATAGGATTTGTCCCTCCTACATAATAGGAGTAATATCACAGGCCACTTGATCGAGTAAGACTAGAAATGCATAGCCATGCTCGAATAAGCTGATATGAGATATCATAAATTATTCGTTTGTTATAGTCTACTCAAGATATCAAGAAACATTAGATGGACTATACAAGTGTGACTATTCCATGACTTGTGTCCAATCTAGATATAAAGGACAAAATGATGTAATGCAAGAAAGAGAGTTAATCACATAGAGGTTATGTCGAATCATGACTTCTTGTAACTTAGGTGACAATGATACATTGCTAGATGTCACTCATTGATTGTAATATTAGAATTGTTCTAATATTTACTACTAATGTTACAAGAACCTATAAGGTCACACCCTATGGTTTGATCAAGCAAATGTTAAACGAATAATACACTTACAAAGTTGTTGTACATAAATGAAGATATAATTAAAATTTATGTATATTTTGATGTATATATATATTTTGATTATTCGAATTTAAAGTTTATATTTATTTGATATATATAGAATTTAAATTATTCTGAATTTAAAGGATAAGCATTAAAGGAGAGTAACTAAATGTAATTATAACTCTTTAATGCATGAAATTAGGAAATAGTCAACAACTCTAATTCAAGTTGAATTAGGGTTATTTGCATTATAAAAGGAACATAAGGGTCTAGCAGCCACTGATGCTTTTTGCGAAACTCTCTAAACAGTTTAGAGAAGAAAATTATTTGCTTGAAACCGGGTGAACTGAGTAGAGGTCGGGTCATTTTCGTTGCGACTAAGGATTCGAAACACGTGATCGTGATTGCATCTACGTTCTCTTCTACCTCTTTTAAGATGAACTAAGGTAGTTTTGCTACATCCTTCTTCCCGATTTTGATTAATCATACATGGATCACTGGTGAGATTGCCAGAATAATTTTCCGCTGTGCCATGGGGTGTACCGGTGGTCCCTACAGTGGTATTAGAGCCACTTGTGCGATATGAAATAGGGTTAAATACTTGTGTGATGCGTTTATATGAGATGCATATATATCTGTCAATATATTTTAAAAAATATATGATGTTTGTGCAAATAAATCTGTTTAATCACGATTAATATGTTAATCTTGTTTAATGTGTTTCCAGCAAATTGATGGTTAAGCATTAATCATCACAGTGGTTACTAGTTAGGATTTGATAAATCACAGGTTAACTGTTAATGTGTTGATTATGGGGTGATGATCGTTGATCATGATCGGCACAGGAACAATGGTTGTTCTAAGGCAGAAAACCTCCAGGATTGAAAATCCCAAAAACACGATTCTGTTGATAAAAGTTATCAAATTTTGAGGTTTTTCCACAGTAACGATGAGAGCGGCACCTCGTCGGCCGCACTGGGGTAGTCGGGCCCCCGCAAGGGGCTCTGCCCCTTGACCCCTTCGTAGGTAACAAAGTTCACAGGTTCACATTAGTAATTTTAATAAACAAGATAAAACATGTGTATGTTATGATTGATATGCACGGTGTTTTTACGATGCATGGTTATAGCCCTAAAGCCCATTTACTTTTATTTACAAAAGGTTGTAACTTTAAATATGGTATGCGTGTCGTGCTTCTCTATATTTCTATTGTAAATTCTCTTCTCATCTTACTCCCTCGTATGTAAAACGAGTTTCTCAATTTGTAATTTACGAAGATGCGAAAGGATTAGAATGATGGGCAGCCTCAAGCTTGTGAAGCGATTATTACCTTAGGACTCCTTTTGGTTCTCCCATTGGCTTGGGATGGGCCACCATAGTTTAAAGGGCCATAACAATTGCATTTATTTACTGCTTTATATTTTTCATGTATGTGATGCTATGGATGGTATGTTAACATGCTAATTAATTGATAAGATCAAGTAAAAGATTAAATGGTGAGATTATTATTAAAACCCCTCAACAAAATCTAAGTTAATATAACCTCCCAATATTTACCCTCATTAAAGCCTCGATCGATATTATGTGGGTTTTGCCAAAGCAAAGGACATGGATCTATCCCGGTTAAACGCAAAGAATAAATAAGTGATATTCGTCGGTTGAAATATTGGTTGATAACTTAGCTAGGTTACTCTAATAGGATTAGAAACCTAGAGGTTAGTTATTTGGTTAATCATGAGATGATCGCCAAACTAAGGAATTACATGAGATGTAATTAGCAAGAAGTTGCTTACCTAAATAACCATTCTCTTAAGAGTTAAAGCCAAAGCTAACTTAGGGGAAGGTGAAATATAGATCCTCACTCACTAGAAAAACTTTAAGATGTTTTTCCGAAATTAAAATATGAGGGTTTTAATTTTGAATAAAATAGTAGGAGCCTCTTTAATAAAGACCTATTGAAGATTTTAAACTTGGTAAGGATTTACTCACATATATATTTCTATTGTTGTAGATTAAATGGCAACAAACGCTTTATCATTGTGATCGGTCCTTGAGAATGACAAATTAAATTGCTTAAACTTCCTTGATTAGTTTTATAATTTGAGAATTGTTCTCAAACAAGAGCGGAAATTACAAGTCATTGAAGAACCCGTTCTTGATGAACCGGCAGCTACTGCCTCTAGAGCTGACAAAGACAAGTATAAGAAATACATGGATGATATGGTAGACATAGGATGTCTAATGCTTGCTACCATGACCCCTGAGCTTCAGAAGCAACATGAGGACATGGTAGCGTATGATATGATTCAAAACCTCAAGGAATTGTATGAGGGGTAAGCACGCCAAGAGAGGTATGAGACCTAAAAAGCTCTATTTCAATGCAAAATGGCTGAGGGATCCTCCGTAGGAACCCATGTCATCAAGATGATGGGCTATATCCAAACACTGGAGAAATTGGGATTCCCTCTCAAAGATGAGTTAGCTACTAATGTTATTTTGCAATCGTTGCCAAATAGCTTTAGTCAATTTGTCCTTAATTTCAACATGAATGAGATTAACAAGACTTTTCCACAGTTACTTGGCATGTTACAAACTGCTGAAGGTAACATGAAAAATGTTGGACCTAAGCCCATTCTGATGGTCCGCAAGGAAAAGGGAAATGGCAAGAACAAAGGAGTGGCAAAGCCTAAAGGCAATGGCAAGGCCAAGACCAAAGGAAATGATGCATTGAAACCTAAAGTAGGAGTAAGCAAGGAAGGAAAATGTTTCCACTGCAACAAAACCGGACATTGGAAAAAGAACTGCCATGTTTATCTTGAAGAGGTCAAGAAGGCAAAAGAAAACGGAACGTCCGTTTCAGGTATTTATGTTATTGATATAAACTTATCAACATCTACTTCTTGCGTATTAGATACCGGTTGTGGTTCTCACATTTGTACTTCTGTACAGGGACTACAAAAGAGAAGAAATCTGGTTAAAAGAGATGTAGACCTACGAGTTGGAAATGGAGCAAGAGTTGTTGCATTAGCTATAGGGACATATGTTTTATCTTTACCTAGTGGACTTGATTTATGTTTAGAGAATTGTTATTTTGTGCCCAGTTTGACTAAGAACATTATTTCTATTTCTTGTTTGGACAAGATAGGCTTTGAGATAATTATTAAGAATAATTGTTGTTCATTTTATCTCAGTAATGTTTTTTATGGATCAGCACAACTGGTTAATGGCCTTTACATTTTAGATCAAGATAATTCCAATTATAACATAAATAATAAAAGATCAAAAAACAAACGACTCAACTCAAACTTATCTTTGGCATTGTCATTTAGGCCATATAAGTGCGAAACGTATATCAAAGCTCCATAAAGATGGAATTTTAGATTCATTTGTTTTCGAACAATTTGATGTATGCGAGTCTTGCTTATTGGGAAAAATGACTAAGGCTCCCTTTAATAGTAAAGGTGAGCGAGCAAGTGATTTATTGGGATTAATACATAGTGATGTGTGTGGGCCAATGAATACTCAAGCCAGAGGGGGTTTCCAATACTTCATTACTTTCACTTATGATTTCAGTCGGTATGGGTATGTTTACCTCATGCACCATAAATTTGAAGCCCTTGAAAAGTTCAAAGAGTTCAAGAATGAAGTATAAAACCAATTAGGCAAAACTATTAAAGTGCTTTGATCAGATCGAGGTGGAGAATATTTGAGCTTAGAGTTTGATGAACTCCTGAAACAATATGGGATTGTCTCACAACTTACATCACCTGGTAGACCACAGTGGAATAGAGTTTCTGAAAGGAGGAATCGAACTTTGTTAGACATGGTTCGATCGATGATGAGTCTTAGCGATCTTCCGACTTCTTTTTGGGGACATGCACTTGAGACAGCTGCTTTCTAAATTGGTTCAAAAGACACCTTATGAGATATGGACAGGGAAACATCCTAGTATGTCTTTTATGAAGATTTGGGGCTGTGAAGCTTATCTCAAGCATTAGATGTCTACAAAGCTCGAACCTAAATCTCAAAAATGCATCTTTGTAGGATATCCTAAAGAAACTAAAGCGTATTATTTCTTCAATCCTATCGAGAACAAAGTGTTTGTTGCTCAAACGGGAGTTTTACTCGAAAGAGAATTTCTCTCCAAGAAAAGGAATGGTAGAAATATAGAACTCGGAGAAGTTCGAGAATAAGAGATCAATGAACCAGAGATTGAACAAAATCGAGATCCACAAGTTGTTGAGGAACAATCAACCAATTTAGAAACACAACCATTGCGAAGATCTTTAAGAGAACGCCATTTACCTGAGAGATATGGATTTCTCGTTATCACTCATGGTGATGTTCTTCTTATGGATCAAGATGAGCCTAGGACTTATCAAGAAGCAGTGTCGAGCCCAGACTCTAAGAAATGGCTTGAAGCCTGAGGTATGAGATGGATTCCATGTCAGAAGACCAAGTATGGACTTTGGTTGAACCACCTGAAGGGGTTAAACCTATTGGGCGTAAATAGGGTTTTAAGAAGAAAATCGACATGGATGGTAATGTACAAACATAAAAGGGCGATTGGTCGCTAAAGGGTTTCGACAAATTCATGGTATAGACTATGATGAAACCTTTTCTCATGTTGCTATGTTTAAATTCATCCGGATATTCCTTGCGATAGCTGCATTCTATGATTATGAAATCTTGCAAATGGATGTCAAAACCACTTTCCTTAATGGGAAACTTGAAGAGGATGTGTATATGACACAACCAGAAGGTTTTGTCGATCCAAAAGATGCTAGAAAGATTTGCAAGCTACAAAGATCCATTTATGGATTAAAGAAAGCTTCTCGAAGCTGAAATCTTCATTTTAACGATGCTATCAAAGAGTTTGGTTTTATCAAAAACGAAGATGAGCCTTGTGTTTATAAAAAGGCTAGTGGGAGCATTGTTTCATTCCTAATATTGTATGTAGATGACATACTAATCATAGGAAATGACATACCTACCTTACAGTCTGTAAAGACTTGGTTAGGAAGTTGTTTTTCTATGAAAGATTTGGGTGAGGCATTATATATCTTAGGGGTTAAAATCTATAGAGATAAATCAAGACGACTCCTAGGTTTGAGCCAGAGTACATATTTAGACAAAGTGCTAAAAAGGTTCAGCATGGATGAATCTAAGAAAGGATTTCTACCTATGAGACATGGCGTGTCACTCTCGAAGGAAATGTGTAGTTCAACCTTACAAGAGAGATAACGGATGAATAAGATTCCATATGCTTCGGCTATTGGTTCTATCATGTATGCCATGATATATACTTGTCCAAATATATCGTATGCTTTAAGCATGATGAGTCGGTATCAAGTAAATCCCGGTGAAAGTCATTGGGTTGCAGTTAAAAACATCCTTAAGTACTTAAGAAGAACTAAGGATACATTCCTTATATATGGAGGTGAGGAAGAGCTTAGTATAAAAGGTTACACTAATGCTAGCTTCCAAACTGATAAGGATGATTCACGATCGCAATCGAGTTTTTTGTTTTGCCTTAATGGAGGTGTTGTGAGCTGGAAAAGTTTAAAGCAAGATACAGTAGCTGATTCTACAATATAGGCTGAATACATTACAGCCAATGAAGCAGCAAAAGAAGCTGTTTGGATCAAGAAGTTCATTTCTGAACTAGGGGTTGTTCCCAGCATATCAGATGTCGTGGAACTCCGTTGCGACAACAATGGAGCCATTGCACAAGCAAAGGAACCCAAATCTCACCAAAGATCCAAACATATTCTCAGGCGCTTTCATCTCATTCGAGATATCATTGATCGAGGAGATATGGAAAAATGTAGAGTACACACGGATGATAATATTGTTGATCCACTGACCAAGCCTCTGACACAGCAGAAGCATGATCGTCACACCGAGTCACTCGATTTTAGATATATGAGTGATTGCTCTTAATGCTAGTGAGAGATTGTTAGAGTATGCCCAAAGACCAATCATGAGATGATTGTAACCACATACTTACTTTACCAGTTCTATTAAGGCATTGCCATTTATTATTTTTGGTTATATTTATGTGTTCTTATATATAAGTTGTATGATAATAAAGTCCATAGAATAATATGATTATTCTTAAAAGGTTCATAGCCAAGTATTATCGTAGGCTAGGACAACGATCATACATTAAAGGCTATTGTGTAGTTGATTGATGGCAAAGTGTTGTCATTGCCATGGAGATGTCAAAATCAATACATGAGTATGTTTTAGAGAACAACATACTGGAGTGACCCGCTATGAGCATGTTTCTTGGATTATTATGTGACGGTCACAAACATGTTCATAGTGATGACTAATTGTATGATCATCAGACTTGAGATCATTATTATCTCGACATCTATAGTCTCATGTTTTGATACAGTTAAAAGTGTATCGTAACCGGTTGCATCATAAAGACTGATATTGGACATGCCACAATATATGTAGTGAGATTTAGGTGATCAACATAGGATTTGTCCCTCCTACATAATAGGAGTAATATCACATGCCACTTGATCGAGTGAGACTAGAAACGCATGGCCATGCTCGAATAAGCTGATATGAGATATCACAAATTATTCGTTTGTTATAGTCTACTCAAGATATCAAGAAACATTAGATGGACTATACAAGTATGACTATTCCATGACTTGTGTCCAATCTAGATATAAAGGACAAAAGGATGTAATGCAAGAAAGAGACTTAATCACATAGAGGTTATGTCGAATCATGACTTCTTGTAACTTCGGTGACAATGATACATTGCTAGACGTCACTCATTGTTTGTAATATTAGAATTGTTCTAATATTTACTACTAATGTTACAAGAACCTACAGGGTCACACCCTATGGTTTGATCAAGCAAATGTTAAACGAATAATACACGTACAAAGTTGTATGTAAATGAAGATAATTAAAATTTATGTATATTTTGATATATATAGATTTTGATTATTCGAAATTAAAGTTTATATATATTTGATATATATAGAATTTAAATTATTCTGAATTTAAAGGATAAGCATTAAAGGAGAGTAGTTAAATGAAATTATAACTCTTTAATGCATGAAATTCGGAAATAGTCTACAACTCTAATTCAAGTTGAATTAGGTTATTTGCATTATAAAAGGAACATAAGGGTCTAGCAGCCAATGATGCTTTTTGCAAAACTCTCTAAACAGTTTAGAGAAGAAAATTATTTGCTTGCAACCGGGTGAACTGAGTAGAGGTCGGGACGTTTTCGTTGCGACTAAGGATTCGAAACTCGTGATCGTGATTGCATCTTTGTTCTTTTCTACCTCTTTCCAGACGAACTAAGGTAGTTTTTCTACATCCTTCTTCCCGATTTCGATTAATCATACATGGATCACTGGTGAGATCGCCGGAATAATTTTTCCGCTGCGCCATGAGGTGTACCAGCGGTCCCTACACTCAGTATCTCTTGTCGAGCAGCCTGGAATGCCTATCAGACCAATTCATATAATAAGCTCAAAATGCCCATCGAGCCATTTCTTTAATAAATAATATGCTTGGAATGCCCATCGACCAAAATGTGTTGCAACACTAACCTGGGTATCAAGATCCCACCAAACAAGAGTGACTCAACCATACAAGTTCCCTACCCGACACGTAACCATACATGACCCACCAAGGGTCCCTATTAGTGTCCCTACCTAACACATGGCCATATACGATCCACCAAGGATCCAAAAAAATGCCTTAACTTAGCACATGACCATACTCGATCCACCAAGGATCCATATGGTTGCTATTTAAACAAGGCATACAAACATTTCCAAGTTAATAATCATGATGGTCATTCTCAAGGTTAATTTCTCGGTTTCTCAGTTTTACATTAAGTTTCATCTCCAATAAGGCTTATCGAGCCCAATTATTCGAATTACCAGCATTCTAAAATAAAAAATGTGATTTTTAGACAGATTCGATAGGGCGTACCAATATCTGCCTTAACGTACCAGTACGGACCCTACCGTACCAATCTTTATGTTACCCGTATCGATCCTCGTACCCTAAAATAAGGTCTTTCCAAAGATACAACGGGGTACTAGTACAAGACCAACTCGTACCGATGCACTCTCCGTACCTATACGTACCCTTGCGTACCGATCCCCAACCTAAAAGGGGTATACTGGTACAAGACTTACCCATTCCGGTGCATGCCCCTGTACTGATCCTCCCCAGGATATCGATACGTGATTTTGCCACTAAAATTTGAAAAAAAATAGGGGGTATCAATATAGCCTAACCTGTATCGGTACTCACTCCCAGAATTCAGTTTCTAGAGTTCGAAACTCCTCCCCAAATCCCCTAAAACCCAACTTCGAGACCTCAAATATATCTTGCATGTTATGGGGATATTTTAGATTGGTTTCTACCAATTTTACACCATTTAACTGCAATTAAACAACTTGCCATTAAAGGGGTTAAAGTACTCAAACAACCACAATGCCATGCAACCACAAAGCTAACATGATTTTATGATGCCCATGAAGGCATAAGAGTTAGTAGTGTACTAACCTTGCTCCAAAACCAAACTTGGTGCTCCAAGCTAACCTCCTCCCACCTTGCTCTTGCCCTTGCTCTTGGAAGACTCCCCAAGCTCTTTCACTACACGAGAAGGTTGTAAATCATGTTACAACATTGTTGGAAGGTTGGACACGAAAAAGGGAAGGTTTCATAACAAGAAATGGATCAAAATCACCATTCCCGTTCATCCTCCATAACCTCCACTAAAAATCTTCATAATACCATTTTACTTGATCCTTACCTCAAAATATAGATCCTTGGATGCTAAGCACACTTCCCTCAACTCAAAAACCGAGTTTTTACACTCAAAAGACTGAGATTTGCTCCCAAAGAGTTGAGTTTTTAGAGAGAAAAAAAGATGAAGAAAATGGTAAAAAAAGAATGAAATAAGATCATCAATCTCTGCAACAATTAACCACCCTATTCGTTATTATTTGTAGGTAAATTTACCATTTTACCCTTCCTTTCATCCATAATTACATGGCCACCCAAAGCTCAAGCCCAATATTCTATGGAAATCTCCACTAAGGCTTCTAAGGCCCAGCTCAAGGCCCAAACACGTGCCCCCCAACTACGGGTTTAAAACGACCTTCGGATCTCAAAACCTGGGTCTTTACAACTCCCCCCTCCTTAAAGAAAATTTCATCCTCGAAATTTACTTGATGGAAAAAAATGCGGGTAAAACAACTTCATCTCTTCCTTGGTTTCCCACTTTGTCTCTTCGACTCTGTGGTTTCTCCACAACATCTTTACCAAAGGTATGGACTTGCTACGAAGCTCCTTGACCCTCTTGGCCAACATTTTTACCAGTTCCTCTTTGTATATCAGATCGATATTGATCTCGATCCCTTTAAGTGGAATGAAATGCGAAAGGTCTGAACGATAGCTTCTTCACATAGACACATAGAACACATTGTGAATATGTGCCATCTCTGGAGGTAAATCTAGATGATAAGCCACGGGCCCAATTATTTCAGTAATCTCGTATAGTCCGATAAACCTTAGGCTCAACTTGCCTTTTTGCCTAAAGTGCATCATCATTTTCCAAGGTGACACATTGAGAAACACCTTGTCACCTACATCATACTCTATGTGCTTGAGCTTACGGTCTGCATAAGCCTTTTGTCGATCAAAAACTGTTTGTAACCTCTCTTTGATGATCTAATCCTTTTCTTCAGTTTTCTCAACCAACTCGGACCCAACAATCTTTCTCTTGTTGAGCTCAGTCCAGCACAACGGGGTCCTAAACTTACGTCTCTACAAATCCTAGAAATGAGCCATTTGGATACTCGATTAATAACTATTGTTATAAACGAACTCCACTAATGGTAACTGTTCGTCCCAACTTTCTTCAAAATCAATGACACAACACCGAAGCATGTCATCTAGAATTTGAATAACTCACTCCGACTGTCCATCGGTCTGAGGATAGAAAGCGGTACTGAAGTAGAACCATGTGCCCAAAGCTTCATAAATCTTCTTCTACAGTATTTATCTAAAATGATAGATGTTGGCACTCTGTGCAACTGCACTATTTCTTGGATGTACAAACTAGCCAACCTCTCAAGAGAGAAATCCATACGCACAGGTAAGAAATGAGCAGACTTGGTCAATCGGTTCACTATCACCCAAATTGCATCATACTTCCGTCGTGTCAGAGGTAAACTCATTACAAAATCCATGGTTATTCTATCCCACTTCCATTTTGGAATCTAAATGAATTGAAGCAACCCTGATGGAACTCGATGTTCATCCTTAACTTGTTGACAAGCCAAACACCTAGTTATATACTCAGATATATCTCTCTTCATACTCGGCCACCAATAACACGGTCGAAGGTCTTGGTACATCTTGTTGCTACCTGGGTGTACCGTATATGGACTATGATGCGCTTCTCATAAAATACAATCCCTCAAATCCTTAAATGCCAGAACGCATATCTGACCTTTGAAGTACAAAACTCTACTATCTCGCACTTCAAATTCTGATACTTTGCTCTTTTGAACCATCTCTATCCTTGCCGTCAAATCCTCTTCTAGAGCTTGCGTTCTCTTGATCTCTTGCACTAGGGTAGGCTCTATACAAAGTTCGGCTAGCAACCTACCATCCTCAGTCATTCTTAATCGAGCAAACATCTCAAGTCTGACATAGACTTTCTACTCAAAGCATCAACCACCACATTATCTTTACCGGGGTGATACTCAGTGATGCAATCATAGTCTTTCAACAACTCAATCCATCGCCTTTGCCTCAGATTCAACTCCTTCTGAGTGGGCAAGTACTTCAAACTCTTATGGTTCGTATAGATATATCACTTTTCTTCGTACAAATAGTGCCTCCAAATCTTCAACGCAATGATTACTGCTGCAAGCTCTAAGTCATACGTGGGGTAGTTCCGCTCATGAGGTTTAAGCTGCCTTGAGGCATAAGCAACTACCTTACCTTCTTGCATAAGAACGCAACCAAGCCAATTCAACGATACATTACTAAAAACCACAAAATCCTTTCTCGGTTCAGGTTGCGTCAAGATTGGGGCCTCTATTAGGTACGCTTTCAACTAGTCAAAGCTCTATTGTCTCTTCTTATTCCACTCAAACATAACTCTTTTCTGTAACAACTTTGTCAAGGGTGCCGCTATGATAGAAAACCCTTGACAAAATGATGGTAATACCTGGCAAGTCCAAGAAAACTACAAACTTTTACGATATTCCTTGGGGGTTTCCATTCCACTATTGCTTGAACCTTTTGTAAATCCACACAGATTCTATCTGTCGTTACAATGTGGCCCAAAAAATGCTACTTCAGAAAGTTAAAATTCACACTTACTAAATTTGGCGTAGAACTACCTCTCTCTCAAGGTCTAAGGAATAAATCGAAGGTGATAATCATGCTCTTCCTCCGATCCCGAGTAAACCAAAATATCATCTATGATGGCCACCACAAACTGATCTAGATAAGGCTAAAAAATCCGATTCATCAAATCCATAAAAGTTGATGGTGCATTGGTAAGTCCAAAAGGCATTACCAGGAACTCATAATACCCGTACCACGTTTTAAAAGCGAACTTATGCACATCTTCCTCTGCTACCCTGAGCTGATAGTACCCCAACCTCAAGTCAATCTTAGAAAAAATAAGGGCATCTCTCAACTGATCAAACAGATCATCTATCCTTGGTAGAAGATAACGATTTTTCATCGTTACTTTGTTAAGCTGAAGATAATTAATGCACATTCGCATTGATCCATCTTTCCTTTTAACGAACAAGACCGGCGTACCCCATGGTGAAAGACTCAGTCAAATGAACCCTCTCTTTAGCAATTCTTGGATTTGACCTTTAGCTCTCTCAACTATGTTGGTGCTATACGATACGGTACAATAGATACTGGTGTTGTGCCTGGCATTACTTCAATTCAAAATTCTAACTCACGATCTAGGGTAGACCAGGTAACTTCTCTAAAAACACATGGGCAAATTCTCTAACCGTTCGGAGGTTTTCTAGCGTCGGGCTACCAATCCTTCTATCGACTACTTGAGCCAAAAATGCCTCGCAACCCTGTTGAATCATTCTTTGTGCCGCTATTGCCGATACGGCATTGGAAAGGCAAAACTTTCTCTTACTCCTTACCACAAGCTCAATTCCATCCGAAACTCAAAACTTAAGACTCTTCACTCTACACCCTAAACTTGCATCATGCTTGAACAACCAATCTATCCCTAAGATGACATCAAACTCTTAGAATGTAAGTACCCTTAGATCGGCTGGAAAGATCAAACCCTAAACCTTAATTAGACACATTTGGTACACCTTATCCACTAAAACATTGTACTACAGAGGACTAGTCACCCATACCCCTACTTCAAGATCTTCAGCAGAAATACCCCACTGCTGAGATATTCCACTACGAATATAGGAATGGGTAGACCCTGAATCCACCAAGGTAATAATAAGAACTAAAAAAGGTGAATGTACCTGAGATGGCGTCAATCGCCTCGCAATCTTCTTGAGCCATACTGCATATTGTCTCGCTGGTGCTTTTATCGTGGACTATAAAGTACCTCTACTCTATCGCTCATACATGTGGCCCGCTTCGCCTTTAGCCATGCCTCGACCCTTAGGAGTCGATATGAGTCCTGTTGTGACTGATCTTGAGGAGGGTCAACTATTATTGGGCAATCTCTCCAAAAATGGTATGCTGATCCACAACCAAAATAAACCATGGTTCTTCCCCAACACTCTCCTTGATGCCTACGACCACACTGATCACAAGCCTGTGTCCTCATACTCTATTGCGAGCCTCCCGAGTTTCTCATAGTTGATGAAGACATCCTCCTATAGCTCGCAGACTCTGACTGATGATCCAACCTCGAAACGT
Source organism: Hibiscus mutabilis (assembly GCA_019671005.1). NCBI lineage: Eukaryota > Viridiplantae > Streptophyta > Magnoliopsida > Malvales > Malvaceae > Hibiscus > Hibiscus mutabilis. Next base: position 18,747,062 of record CM033728.1, on the reverse strand, counting down.
ATTGTAAAGCTCCCCACTTTTAATTATATCGATTCTTGTTCCTCCCAGAAAATGACTAAGTATTGCTAAATAAATTCAGGGTCCTCTCACTCAAACCTCCTTACCCACCAGCCTGGCCATAAGTTAAACCTTATACTTGTTCGAGCGTCTTTACACTGGCGGTCAACTCAGAAAACACCGTCGGTGTGGCAGCTGTCAAATAAGTCTGAATCTCCTTCCTCAACCCCTTTCAGAAACTCTTTCATCATATCTTCTCGGTATCCACTAGCTCCAGGGCATATCTACTCAGTTGTAGAAACTCTTGTTCATACTCAAAGACTGATCGGTTCCCTTAAACCAGATGAGTAAACTGATCCCTCAGACCATCAATGTGAGCTTCGCCCACATACTTCTTCTCAAATTCATCCAAGAAGTCATCCCATGTTGGCCTATTTAGATACCATCCTATTTCCACAGCCTCCCACCATTCCCTCGTGTTCTTCTTCAGTAGGGAGAAAATGCATGACAACTTATCTTCAAGCTTTAATCTTATTTGTCTCATGATCCAGCGGGTGTCCTTTAACCATTGATCTACCCTCACTAGATTGTCTTGCCCTGATCCGAGGAAATCCGTTGCACTATAGCAACAGACCCTCTCAATTGGTGCCTCTCAAGAGGTAGCTGAAGGCCTTGGGATGGCCCTCACAATTTGATGAAGGGCTCTTTGCAGATGAGTATAATAATCAACCCTTGGGTTTTCACCGTCTTTCGATATCTCCTCTTCGTCGAGGATATAATCTTCATCATTAAAACTTTCACCATAAGAGCCTCAACTCTCCTCATGATCTCGTACTCCCCTAGGCATAATTGTTTTCTGAACCATACAACAAACAAGGTTACACTATCGAATATTCAGCTTAAACAAGTACAACTTTGACTCTTAGGCTTTGTATTCGCTAGACTCCTATTTACCACTCTAGACAATTCCCGGGGTTTCCTAGAACTGGCTAAACCTAGGCTTTGATACCACTATTTGTAACACTCATTTACCCAAGTGTCATAATTGGGCCTCAAGCCCAAACCCGTATTGTAAATTTTTTGACTTGGTTTAGCCCATACCACAATAATATCACGAAGAGTCATTAAGTTTAAAGTTAAACATCATAATAAATCGTTTTAAACCATTTCATGGAGCTCCATTTAAAATACATAATAAAATCATTCAACCCAAAATATCATAATACAAAATAAAGTTAGAATACATCATAGGGTCCTACAAATACATAGCCCAACTAATCTAAATATTATACTCCATCGGTCAATGCTGAAGCCTTACTTCGATGGTGCTCTACCTAAACTCTATAATCCTGCCGACCTACGAATGAAAACAACAATTTCAAATGCTGAGCTAACGAAAGCTCGGTGGATACACTTCCACTCTATTATGCTTCATGCAAATCATAAAATATGTGCATGTAGATGAAAGATATCATGGGAATTTAACAATATATGGCACTACCTCTGATCACCTAAAAACATGGTCAAAATCGTATAAGCTACCACACATGGCACACTAGGCATAACCATGCATGGGGTCTACTAACTCTGCCAGACTAAACAAATAAGGGGTTACTCCGGTTCATCCACGGGTACCTTCAAAGAAGAGTTTAGAATGGCCATCGAGATTCTTCGAAGAGCTCAGTATCTCTCGTCGATCAGCCCAGAATGCCCATCAGACCAATTCTTTTAATAAGCTCATAATGCCCATCGAGCCATTTATTTAATAAATAATATGCTCAGAATGCCCAGCGAGCAAAATGTGTTGCAACACTAACCTGGGTATCCGGATCCTACCAAACAAGAGCAACTCAACCATACAAGTGCCCTACCCAGTACGTAACCATACATAACCTACCAATGGTCCCTATTAGTGTCTCTACCTAACACATGACCATATACGATCCACCAAGGATCCAAACAAGTGCCTTAACCTAGCACATTACCATACTCAATCCACCAAGGATCCCTATGGTTGCTATTTATATAAGCATACAAGCATTTCCAAGTTAATATTCATTATGGTCATTCTCAAGGTTAATTTCTCTTTTCTCAATTTTACATTAAGTTTTACCTCCAATGAGGCCTATTTGGCCCAATTATTTGAATTACCAACCTCTCAAATTAAAAACATAAGTTTTGGACAGATTCGACAGGGAGTACCGATACCTGCCTTGTTGTACCAATATAAACCATACCGTATCGATCCTCATACTGCTTGTACCGATCCTCGTACCCTAAAATAAGGTCTTCCCAAAGATACAATAGGGTACAGGTATGAGACCAACCCGTATCAATGCCCTCCTCGTACCGATACGTACCCTTACGTATTGATCCCTAACCTAAAAAGAGGTACTGGTACAAGACCTACTCATTCCGATGTGCACCCCCATACTAATCCTCCCCAGATGTATCGATAAACGAGCAAGAAATAGGGGGTATCGATAGGGCCTGACCCATACCGATACTCGCGCCCAGAATTTAGTTTTTATAGTTCGAAACTCTTCCCCAAATCCCCTAAAACCCAACTCTAAGACCCTATTTTAGGTTTAGGGTTTAGGTTGGTTTCTACCAATTTTACACCATTTTAACATCAATTAAACAACTTGCCATTAAAGGGGTTAAAGCATTCAAACAACCACAATGCCATGCAACCGCACAGCTAACATGATTTTATGATACCCATGAAGGCATAAGAGTTAGTAGTGTACTAACCTTGCTCCAGAAACCAAACTTGGTGCTCCAAGCTAATCTCCTCCCACCTGCTTTTGCCCTTGCTCTTGGAAGACTCCCCAAGCTCTTTCACTACACAAGAAGGTTGTAAACCATGTTACAACATTGCTAGAAGGTTGAGACACGAAAAAAATGAAGGTTTCATAACAAGAAATTGATCAAAATCACCATTCCCGTTCATCCTCCATACCCCCCACCAAAACCCTTCATGCCAACATTTTACTTGATCTTTACCTCAAAATATAGATCCTTGGATGCTAAGCACGCTTCGTTCAACTCAAAAACCTAGTTTTTACACTCAAAAGACTAAGATTTGCTCCCAAAGAGTTGAGTTTTGGAGAGAAAAGAAGATGAAGGAAATGGTAAAAGAAGAATGAAATGAGATAATCAATCTCTGCACCAATAAACACTCTATTATTTATTATTTATGGGTAAATTTACCCTTTTACCCTTCCTTTCATCCATTATTATATGGCCACTCAAAGCTCAAGCCCAATATTCCATGGAAAAGCCCACTAAAGCTTCTAAGGCCCAGCTCAAGGCCCAACACACGCGGCCTCCAACTACGGGTTTAAACCGACCCTCGGATCCTGAAACCCGGGTCATTACAACCACAGCAAGAAAACACCCCTTCACTCTAGCAGTGAAAAACTATACATTCCTTAACTCCTAGATGCAAATGCATGAATCTACTGGGAAATTGCACAAATATGTACCCAAAGTCAAGCAATAGCATGACAATGTATACGAGAAAAGTATAACTTTTGAGGAGTTAAAAAAGATATTTATAATTATTTTTAATGTTAGATATGAAATTAGTATTTACATTAAAATTAAACGTATTGAAATCTATTTAAAATTATTTATGAAGACCTTTAGGTCTTAGTTACTGCTACTACGTAATTTTCTACAACAAGTCCAGGTTTTCGTACTATTATATAATTTTCTTATTAATTTCATATTTTTGAAATAAATTAAACTTGTTAAGTTACTAAAATTTTAAAATAAATTAATAATTAAACTTGTTAAGTTACTAAATTTTTATTATTAAACAATTTTTAATTTTTTTTTGCAAGATTGTGTATTTTCATTAAAAAATATATAATTTTTACAATAATTTTAAACTTTTTTTCTTATTTACAAATTTACTAATTGATAAATAGTTTTTATTATTATGAAAATCTATAAAAATTATTCATGTTTAAAACATGACACAGAAGTTGTTTTTACATAATGAAGCATAAGCATAAAAGAAGTGATGACAAATATATTTGGCTTAAATGAAAAATCAACCCCTAAATTATATCTTTTGTTTGTTTTAGCCCTTAAACAATTCTTTGGTCAAAATAAGCTCCTAAACTATCATTTCTACCCACTTTAAGTCCGATAGATACATAAGTCAAAAGAAAATTATTTCGACTAATAAGATGTTGACACATCACAAAAAAAAATTTACCAATAGATAGTTTAGGGACTAAAAGAAGAAAAGTGACATAGTTTAGGTACTTATTTTGACCAAAAAATAGTTTAGGGACTTAAAGTGACCAAAAATGATCGTTTAGGAGCTTATTTCGACTAAGAAATAGTTTAAGGGCTAAAAGCAAACAAAAGACATTGTTTAAGGGTTGATTTTTCATTTAAGCCAATATATTTTCATTATAGTAATATCTAATATTCTTTTTATTATATGATTCATTTTTGTAATTAATTATAAGGTTCAGTTGAACTAAGCAACACAAATTTTAAGTCTTTTATTCTTTTATTTCATGTGTTTGTATGATATGCTAAATTATATGTTATTACATATTTTATAATGTTGTTTATTTTCTGTGAGGTTCTAATTTATTTAAATAATTAAAAAAGAATTTATTATAAAATTAAATAACATATAAATTTATTTTATAGTTATAAGTCCATCTGACATATATTATATTTTTATAATATCCATATCTATAATTATTTTTAAATTTATTTATAATTAAATTTTATATTTTATAATATGAAATGAAATGATAACAAAAATATTACTCAAAACATAAAGCTAGAAATAATAATAATAATAATAATAATAATAATAATAATATGCGTGTTTAGGATTAATGGAAAATATCAAATTTGGTATAACTTGTATAATCGAGGGTACTCGAGCAGGAATGATGATGAACAATGAATAACAAGCAATTTGGGAGAAGAAAATGCTAAATTGATGTATTTTTTAATATGAAGGGTAAATTCATTGAATTATTTTGAATTAGGACTAAATTTTTAGAATATATAAGTTTTGAGGACTAAAATTGTCATTATACAAAACATTGTTAGATGTTTTTTTGTATTTTAACGGATGAGTGACTTGATCGTAATTAAAACTTTAATTGAGTGACCCAATCGTAACTTTTAATAGTTGAGTGATACAATCGTAACTTTTAATAATTGAGTGACCTCGAATGTAGTTTACCCTAAATGTGAATTCTTATTTCCAATCATTAATTAGTTGAGTTATTATTTAAAACATATGATCTAATAAGTTGTTCAATTACGGTTTCCGTAATTATATTAACAATGATAAATAGTTAAATTATATTGTTAATATTTTTTTATCTGGAAGTGAATGATTTTATTGGTTATTAAGAAAAAAATTTAACACGAGGAAAATTAATGACAATTAGTGTGATTAATGATGACAGTAACTAAAGAGATTTAGTTGATCACAATTTTTTTAAATAAGGGTCTAATTGATCCATGATTGAAAGCAATGGGCTCACTTTGATTTTTTTAATAGTCTAAAGATGATTACAAAAAAAATATTTGTTCATATATATTCTTAATTCTTTGACAAAGCACACACACCTTGCAGATAAAGAGATTGAACTCGAATCTTTTAGGATGAGCATCATCCGCTTTTCCACTGAGACAACTTGTTCGATTCATGACTCACTTGATTTTGTGTACAATTAAAGGTGCAAAAAGACATTTAAGTGCAAAATAATATTATTAAAATAAAAGTAAATTACACTACAAGTCACTCTATTATTAGTAACTTTACAATTGAATCATTGTATTTCAAAAAGTCATAATTGAGTCACTAAATTAAATCAATTCTTACAGTCAGACCATTGTGTCGTTAAATCACAAATGGATGTAACTTTTTATTTGCATTTGGCTCATATTATAAATAAATACCTAAAGTATATCAACCTTTTTATTTAGGTACCTAAAGTATTTTTTTGGTCAAATAAGTATCTAAATTATACTTTTTGGTCAAAATAGGTACTTAAAGTATTTTTTGATCAAAATATATACCTAAAATATATTTTTTTTTCATCTAGGTTCTTAAAAGTTGACATGTGGCATTAATTAAAAAATAAATTAGGTACCTATTTTGACAAAAAAAATACTTTAGTTACCTATTTTGACGAAAAAATATGTTATGTACCTGTTTTGACCAAAAAATATACTTTAAATACTTATTTTGACCAAAAAATACTTTAAATACCTAAATGAAAAAGTTTGTATACTTTAGGTTCTTATTTGTGATATAAGCCTTTACATTTTTGTTAACTCACTTATGGATAAACCTAGGTTTTTGGTCACTCAACTTTCGGCTGGAGTCAACCTTTTTGAGTTTTTTTTTTTTCTTTCTAATTTTTACAGGTTGGTGCGATATCGATTCCTCGTTGTCCTGGTATTCTTTTAGGAAAAAAATATTTGAGATTTTTATAGTTCATGAATCTATAAAGAAAAGTAAGAATAACATTTTCTGGTTGAATTGTTACATAATTAACATCTGTTTATTGGTTATGAGATTGCATAGAAACTTTCAACTTTTGGTTATGTCATTACATGCACTTCAAGAAGGATAAAAGCAATCTTCTCTATTTCCATTTTATGTTAGTAGGAATAATGGTATCCTAAGAGCGAGATGTACATTGTGATTTGGTAAAAACGAATTGTTTGATGCCAAAACTATAGGCTAGGCCATTTTTTTCGATGGGAGTCACTAGTGAATAGTGATGAAAGTTGCGAACCAGCCTAAGCATTATGGTAGTTCCAATATAAAAGATTAGTTTCATTTGGAGAACAAAACGACGACGCCGTTAAAAAAAGTAGAAGAGAATGTCACTTGTACATAATGGAATGTAACTAAGGTGCACACAATAGCCTAAAGAGTTCATTTTCATAAATTGGGCTTATTTAACCCACTATGATTGATTAATTATTGGTTATGAGTTTCTAGAGCTATGTTCACTTGAAACTTAAAGATTTAGAGATCACACCAACAATTTGTAGTTTACCACGTTAATTTAAATTTTAAGGGATGGTTCGCCGTAAAACACGATTGATATGACATTCTATTTAAAAGGTGTAGTTGATGTAGCGTTTCTTGGAAGACATGACTCACATAATACATATTTTAGAAGGTACGGTTGTGTAGCACGCTTTTGTCTTATGCGGCATGAATAGATGTTATTTTCATAAATAATCTAAGATTAATGTCATTTTATTAAATAATTAAAAACTACTCACTTGTATGATAAAAGTTAACAAAGAAATGAAGCTAAGAAACTTCTTTTATTTATTCATATTTTAGATCTCTTGTAGATTCGATCTTGGAGCAAAGCAAAGGAAGCCACAGTCTAATAATGCAGGAAATATATGTAAATACGTAGATCTAGACCCGTTGAATGTCACCTCATTATTAGGATGACAACATAAATCAACGGAACTAAATTTGATGGATCAAAGCCTTGTAACTAGGACATCTATCCCATATTCAGGCTCCACGACTAAATTCATGAACGGAGAATGTATATATTTTGGTGAAATAGTGAATGCGAAGTTCGATAGCATATGAGTGAGAAATATCTTGAGCTCCATCATGGCAAAGTGTTGTCCCATGCACGTATGAGGCCCTGCACCGAAGGGCATGTAAGCATATGGAACCTTGCATGCACCACTGATTCCATCGGCAAACCTTTCGGGATTGAACTTGTCTGCGTCGGGACCCCATAGATCCGGGTCTTGGTGCAGCGTTACCAGTGTTATCCAAACACCAACTCCTTTGGGCACATTGATGCCTCCGAATTTCACGTCTCCCAGTGCTTCCCTAGGTACAATGGCGGCCGGAGAGTATAGGCGTAGCGACTCGTTGATCACCATCGTTAACTGCCATGAATTTTCAAAGCCATCAGCATTTTATGTGTCTTGAACTTGAATGTATCGGATATACTTACAGTTTTCATCCTGCGAAGCATGTCTGCATCCGGCAACGAACCTCCACAACTCTCCAGAATCTCCGCACGAACTTTGTCTTGCCACTCGGGATAAAGAGCTAACAACATCAATGTCCACGCTGCCGACACCGCGGTGGTCTCGTAGCCGGCGAAGTATATGTTCTTGCAATTGTCGACGACGAAGCTGTTGAATTCTTGCCCTAAATCACTTATTTCTGCAGTTTCAATGATAATTTGTAAGAGATCCCTCTCCGGGTGTGATTTTGCTTCCTTCCTTTCCTTTACCACCTTCAAGATTAAAGCCTTGATTTCCTTCTCCAATCTCCAAAGTCCCCTATTGCGCTTTGTTGGCAGGTATCTGAATATTTTTCAAGTCAGTGCATAATTGGTAAGATTACAGGCATGAAATATAGGAGGATGCTCGTCCGTTCCCACCTTGATACGAATCCCGACATTTGTATTAAGAATTTATATATAGCTATATTGTAAAAAAAAAAAACCCAAGAAATATAGGGGGGAGATCAAACCTTAATCCTGGTATCCATTGAAGCAAAAGAAGTTGAGCCAAAATTTCTTGTAAATCTCTAAGCTTAAGGAAGATTTCTTTGCCTTGAGCATAATTGGTTCCAAAGCAAGCTTTTAAGATAACATCTCCTGCAAAGCTTCTTGTATAATCATCGATCTTTAACTCTGCAACTCCTCCTCCTTTCTCAATCTTTTCATTCAATGCATTGGCAACCATGAATGCCGACTCCTCCATTAATTTCATCATTCCCTGCAAACCACTAAATATTTATTTCTTTTCCTTCATAAATGCACAAATATATACATTATGAACTTCTCCAATATGATTTAATAGCTTTTTCTATTTTAAGAAAATAACGCAAAATATATTCTAAAACTTTATGCAAAGTTTGGTGTAAAAGTAAAAAATAAGAGTTAAAGAACTCGACTTATGAAATTTGTTAGTTCAATTGGAACATTGTTCATAGCGGGATGAGACATTTCTTAAATAAAATTCAAGATTTGAATCATGATGTTTTAAATGAAATAAATCGAATTGAGAGAGTCACCTTATAATAAATCTTTACAATACTTAATTCGTGTCAGACACTCAAAAGATCAAAACTAAAATAAGTTTACACACTTTTTAAACATTTTATACGATTTATATTTACATTAAGTCACATTTTATTTCGATAGTTTTACATAATTTAGTCTCTAATTTTTTATATTAATTCTTAAAAAAATTGGTCATTTTGATGACTTTGTTATAATTATGAGATTAAAGTTATTTATCACTTGCCAATTTTAAAACATATTTATTTTTATGATGTTGTGACATAATATTATAATGTAACATTATAAAAAGATCAAAACTCAAGTTCAAAGATTAAATTTAAAAAGTTAAAATCTTAAAGGAATTGTTTTTTAAAATATTGTCAAAAATGTTTTTGAAAAGTTCGTTTTACAATTTTAGTGTTTGACATTGCCTTCAAAAGTATTTTTGAGAAGATAAAAGTTCAATTTACACATAATATTGTAAAGTAAAAATAAATTAACGTAAATATTGTTCAAATTTATTATTATAAAATTTATTAACATTATTATATATAAAATAAATCAACTTAAATTATAATAAAAATATAAAAATTACGACAATTTATTAGTAATTTATATATATATATAATATAAAATTTAAACATTTCTAAATAATTAATATAAATTGTTGGATTAACTAAAAAAATTATCATCCAAACTATGAAATTTTTATATTAGTGTAATATATCAAAATATTAATTTAATATATTAATAGTTAATATATTTGATATTATCTTATGATATTAAAGTGTTTTTATTATTTATTTTTATTTAAAATATTAAATTCTTTTTATTATTTTAATATGTAATTTATTCAATATTAATACTATTAAATACAATATTTTTTGATTAAATAGAGAGATATTACTAGGCTTGTAAATGAATCGAACGAACACGTACGAGGATTGTTTGTTCGTTTTGTTTTAACCGAACAAATGAACGAACACGAGCGACTAAACGAACATAATTTCTTATTCGTGTTCGTTTGTTAAGAAATGTAGCTTGTTCGTGTTCATTCATGTTCGTTCGTTAAAATGATAAACGAATGTAAACGAACGAACATAAAAGGACTCAATGAATAAATTTAAACGAACATAAACAAACGAACGAATTATCAAATGTTCACTAACGTAAATGAACGAACGAGCAATTTGTTCGTGTTCGTTCATTTAATTAAACGAACATAAAATCTTGTTTATGTTCGTTCTGTTAACAAATAAACAAACATAAACGAACTTCCCACCAAACGGTTCACGAACGGTTCGCTAAACGTGTGGTTCGTTTACAACCCTAGATATTACATTCTCATCCCGATATTTAAACTCATACAAGATGGGACAATATGAACACCCATAGTCACTAGGCCTATTAGTGGATCTCATATTAAATACAATATTAATTTTAAGTGTTTGACATTACTTACAGGTGGAAAAAATACTTTTTTTAGCAAAATCTCTTTTTTAAGCGATCCCAAAGGGGAAAAGATATTTATTCTAAAATACTAAATGTGTTTGTGCATAATATTAATGGCAAATTTATTAAAATATTGCACCCAATTTTTTTCACAAATATGACACAAGTCAAATTATTTTTAGAAATACAGTACTTTTTACAGTGAAAGTGAAGATGATAACATTACATATCATCTTTGAACAGTAAATTAATTTTTAATTGTTGCACTGTTTGAAGATGGAGGCTGCTGGTACCGTTTTTAATTGTTGCACTATTCAAAGATGATGTCTCTTGCTACCATCTTTGAATTTTTTATTTGATTTTTATCCAATTACTGTTCGTAGACGGTGACAAATTGTGTCATCTTCAAAATCACTATAAAAAGTGCAATATTTTGAGAAATAAACTGGGTTCTACCATGTTTTGGGAGAAAAAAATAAAAGACAATATTTATGTCAATTCTCGAATATTAATATAATTATATAAATATTATTGCTAAATTAAAACTATTTAACTATTAAAATTAGTAGTATAATGATAGAAAGCTTTTAACATAAATATTTATTTAAGGATCTACTTGTATGCGAGGTGTGTGTTGTCAGATGTTAAAAAAATATGAATAGATACTATAATATAATCACACTAATACATTCAAAAAAATATTTATTAATTAATATTATGTTTAATAATAAATAATATTATTTTAAGCATATGACAATATAATATTCTAAATTATTGCTAAAATGTTATCTTATTCATTAATAAAAATAATATTATTTCAAACGTTGAAATTTAATTTTTATGTTAATATTGCTAATTTAAATTAATATATTTTCAAAAAGTAACTAAAAAGAGTAAACGTTTTTCAATGAATTATCCAAACATTAAGAAAATGGTAAAACTTTGATACACAGACTGTGTAAAATTAATTTTACACAAGTCTGGGTATTTACACTATAAAAACTTAAATCTTAAATTCTTAACCCTAACGCTAAAAACTAAACACTAAACCTTAAACCCTACACACTAAATTCTAAACACTAACCTTAAATTCTAAACCACACAACCTAAACCCCTAAACTTTAAACCCTAAACTAAAACTCTAACCCCTAAAACTAAGAGGCACGTGTAAACTAAAGTTTATACGGCCTGTATATCAAAGTTTTTTCCTTAAAAAAATACTCCATACTTTTCCAAAACGTCTTTATATATAATAATTCTGGGTAAACCTCACCGAAGGTCCCTTTCGTTTAGTGCATGTTATATTTTAGTCACCCAATTTGAAAAATAAAATATTATTCTTGCCACTTATGTTTTCAACCGATACTATTTTGGTCGCCCAATCGTTATCCCCCATTAATAAGATGACGTGGCACATTAACAAAAAAAGTAAATTTTCAATTTGACCCTTAAACTTTTAAACTTTTATATTTTCACCATCTTCACACAAAAAAAAACTCCGTATCTCTCAAAATTCTTTAACCCAGACCCTAACTTTTAAGACTTTCTTTGAATCAACCAGTGGTGAGGTTAGTATTGTATCAATACAATGCTAGACCAACAAGGAAAAGAGAACCGACTCCGACACCAATGAAAATCCATTTCTTAGAAGACTTCGAATCTGATTCTCCAACAGGGGAAATTGGTATATGAGGAGTAGGGGGGCTGCAAGTGGGGAGTTTTGAGGCAGTTCAATCCTTGCAGGCCCTTTAGAAAGTGAAACCAAAATGGACGTAAATGAGAATATAAGATCAGTCTCAGATAACTCGTTGGCCTCTAAAATACTCTTCTCCTCCGCACCAAAAGTCTCGGCAATAGAAAAAATGGAATCACCCCAAGTAACAATTTAAGAAAGCAAGTATTTTGCACCAGATCGAGCTTGATTTTCGGTAGGACAAGCACATCTAATGAAACCACAAGCTTTTCACGCACTTTTAACTGCCTAAAATCAATGGGGTTTTGAGCTTTCATCGCCTGACAAGTTGTGAGACCTTGATAAGCAAGTCTCGGTACCAGAATTGATGGTGTAAGAAGACTTATGCTGGTAATAGCTGGCATTGGCGGTGCTGAAACAGGAGCAGTTCCATTGACTTAGGGGTAATTGAGGAAACATCAGCTGAGAAATTGTTTAAAGAGGAAATTTGGGTTGCTTCAGCTCCTAACAGGTAAGCTATGGAGACGGTTGTGTTGTAAAAAGGTGGATCCGACCGGAAAGTAATGTAAGACTGACACGATCTTTGCTCACCGTTACATGAGAACCCTCTGGTTATGTTGTTGTCCTTGCTTGCATCTTCACAGGCAAGTTGCTGGTTGTTACATGAGAACAGCCATGGAAGTAGAAAGAAAGGGAGAAAGAATTTTGGACAAGGTTTCAATCTTCCAGCTGCCATAGGAAGATGATCAGTGTTTTTTGTTTGTTTGTTTACGATATGAGATAAAGAAAGGGAGGGGTTAGGGTTTGGGCTAGAGAATTTTTAATGAAAAGAAGTTTTTTTTTGTGAAGAAGGTATAAATATAAAATTTTAAAAGTTTAAGGGTGAAATTAAAAATTAACTTTTTTATTAAAGTGTCACGTCATCTTATTAACGAGGATAAATGTTGGGTAACTAAAACGGTAACGGTCGATAACATAAGTGACAAGAATATTTTTTTTTAAATTGGATGACTAAAAAAACATACACTAAACAAAAGGTACCTCCGGTAAAGTTTACCAAATAATTAGTTGATGTAAAAATAATTTTACAAACACCTTTCAAAATATAAAAAAGTATCTTATTCATTTCTTTTTAAAAAAATTTAGGATAATTTTTTGACAAATTTTAAATCTAATCTTAATCCTATCTAGAGGGGAGGGGAACGAAGACTTTAGGTGAAGGAAGAGGAGTGTTCATAGTGAGTTTAGAATCTATGACCTAAAGAAATACTAGAGAACAAAGATGAACAACTTAACTAACCGGCCAAATGTGTTTGCTCCATTTTAAGAACATTTTTCATATATTTTTGCATAAAACATTTTCTGGAAGGACAATATATTGCTAACCCAAATGTTCGATTGTTAAAATATTAATGTTACAAGATATTACGAAAATGTGTACACTTAATTTAATTTTACACTAGTGTAAATGTATGTATGTGTAGGAGTAAACATTCGATCGAGTTGAGTAAAAAAGTTTAAGTTAGTCGAGTCATATTTTATAACTCAAACTTTATTTGATTTTTTTGAGCCGAGTCAAAAATATTTGAGTTAGTCGAGTTGATGATTCATATTTTATAACTCAAAATTTATTTGAATGTTTTTTGAGTCAAGTCGAGTTGTTCGAGTTTCTGTCCAAATTTAATCCTAAATATTTATAATGTTATGGTATTAATTGATTCCAATTTAAAAGGCTTTCTATAACCATATATGATATAGATATATATTTCTTATATTTTTCACATGTGATATACATATATCAGGCAGAGTTGAGAGACTCGAATCGAGCTTGAAAACCGATACACTAATTACTAAAACTTTTGAGTTATTCGAAGTCTCATTTTATAATTCAAACTTTTTTTAAAAAAATTTAAAACCAAATCGAGTTTATAAAATTAAGTTTCGATTCAAATGAAGTCAAATTTTTTCGCAACAAGCCGAATTAAAAAATGATTTTTTCCGAGTTTTGTTCACTCTTATGTATGTAATTTAGACCAGCTCGAACCAAGATTGACAATTTTTTTTTAAAATATTTTATATACCGTGAGTAAATAGGTTGAATAAAAAATAAATTTAATTTTAAAGTTTTATGATATTATACTATACTATAATATTAATGCAGTAAATATTTAATTTATTGACAATAACGCGTAATATAGAGCGGTGTTTGAGTGAATACCTTGACCTTATCCATGAATAATTCAGGAGCAAATGATTTTCGCTGACGTGCCCAGGCATGACCGCTGGAAGCAATAATGCCTCGACCAAGCATCGCATCATGATGGTGATGCGAGGGCCTTCCCAGATCGAATGAAGTGCACGTGCTCAATTCCTTCAATGCATTCGGGTGGTTCATGTGCAATATCTGTAGGTTCCCCAACGAGAACACAAATGTCGGCCCTGTCAAAACTCACAAGCTTAAAACTTCAATTAATGATCCTTGTACTCAAACGATATCCAACGAGCAGGTACAATGAAAATGATGATGGTTTATTCTTAAAGACATGGATACGAGCAAAAGCAATCAAGAGTTACTTCCACTTTTTATTATGATCTTTTTAAAAAATTATTCGTGTCCAACGCATACCAAACGTAAATATAAATAGGGGTGTTAAAAATCACTCGACCCGGTTGACCCGACGACTCGAACCTTAAAAAGCCGAGTAATTCTTTAAAAAAATTATCCGATCCGAAATTTTTTTTGGGTAGTTAGGCCGGGTTTGGACAGAAATTTTTGGTAATTGGATATCCGACCTGATACTTTTAATATATTTATTTTTTAGTTTTAAATTATACTTTTATTTTAGGTTCTTAATATTTTTACCTAAAACCAAATTTAAATCTCTAAATTATTTCTATGTTTGTATTAGGTACTTTTAAGTTTTAAAATTTTCAAATATATTTTTTGATTAAATGGAGAGGTGTTACATTTTCATACCGGGATTTAAAAGAAAAAAAAAGAGATTAATATTTTTAATGTCTTTTAGGTGCTAAACTTCAATATATATATATATATATATGTTTCATCTTAAAACTAACTTCAAATCACTAATTTTTGTGTTTTGATTATGTATTATGAACTTTTAAATTTTATGTGTCTTACTATATGATATTTTAAAACTTCTAAATTTAAAAAATAAATAAATAAAGATGTGAATCAGATACCCGTTACCCGATTTTCCGGGTACCCGGGTTTCACGAGTACTTGAATAACGGGTACCCGACTAAAGCGGGCCGGCATATGTAGTACTCTGAGAGAACCGGCTACCAGAGAATGAACACCCCTAGATATAAACATGTGATCCTTGAAGAGATACAAAAATTCAACAAATACTCGTATCCAACAATCATGTCGAATCCGAATATAACATAAATGATAATCCGAAACTGCATATTAATATGTAAGAATACATACCATACTGTTTTCTCCATTTAACAAAGTATGGAAACACAAGAGCAGCGCAGTTGTGAGTTATAATTTGCTGTCCTTCTTGAGGCCTTTTTGAGTTCTTAAACCTAGTGCTCATCATTTCCCACATATTTCCGAGCAAGGAGTGTGGAGGACCTTTGACTCCTTCCTTTTCGAGTTCGGAACGAAGCCGTTTCGGCTTCCATATCAGTGCATTGAAGAGGCTTGCAAGCAAGCTAAAGCTTACGAGCGGCAGAATGGTAAGCAAGATATTGGTAAACAGTGGTTCCATGAGAATCTCAGCTTCTTAGTGAATATGAAGGTACTCTCTCTTTTGATTTATACTTCTGTTAGGGCTGCTTGATCCTTTCAAAGACAATTAATTTGGCAACCATAAAATCTAGAGATGTCTCACCTAACGGATAAAGAATTAAAAGTATCATAAATATAGGTTCGCAAATGGATCCCTAAACTAATAGGTTCACTAGCGGGTCCCTAAACTAATAGATTATTTACTAGCTGATCCCTGAAACTCAACTATAAACAAGCTTAACTTTTCCCATTTGAAAACCATCTCAACCATCCTAAAACTATTCCATCATTTGTTTTCACCCATTTGTAATATTTAGGGAATAGTGAAGTTATCACTCAGTAGTGGTGTCCTAAGAGTTAACATGTTAAATTTTCGATGTTTTTGATTCATTTTGATATTTGAAATAATATTTTAAATATCGAATCCATTACTAATTTAGTTAATAATATTGTATTAAATGGGGTATGATATTTTGTCTCTAGTGAAGAAATGCTTAATTTAAGAATTTGGACTAAATTGTAAAAATTTCAAAGTTGAGAGATAAAATTGTAATTTCACTAAAAATAGTTTTAATCGGAACATTTAAAAAATTCTTGTTCTCATGCAGTTGTTAGCGGGGGCGGCTCAAAAATTTAAAGAGTCTGTGCAATTTATTAAATGGTGACCCTTACTTTTTAAAAAAATTAAATGTTTATTGACAATTATTGCGTGCGTATTAGTGTTGGGAGGCTCGTACGATCAACCGAATAGCCAAGAGGGAGTGAATTAGATTTTTTTACTTTGGTGGATGAATAGCTAAGCAATAAAAATTAGGACACGATAATTTATAGTGATTCCACTACCTTAGCTATCCACACTAAGGATTTTTCTCAAATCCACTAGATTTGCTTTCCTTTTTCTCGGGTTCAAGGAAATAACCCTTACAACCAAGACTTATACCCCAAAGTCTTGAAACACTCTCTTACAAGAGAAAACAAATTTAGCAAACTAAAGAAAACCTCACAAGGAAAATAAGTTTGCACAATTAAGCACTCACCCAAACCTAGACACTTGAGCAATATTGACAATTGAAGCTCACAAGTGTTTTCTAATGAAAAAAAATAAGACTTTTAAGCTCAAATACAAATTTCTCTATACATGAATGTTGGTAGTTGATTTCTTGTTGTTGCATGGCTGCGTGAAGTGGTCTTTTAAACCCTCTAATGAGTTTGTAGTCGTTGCTAGCCATTGGGGTTGGTTTGGAGTCGTTGGAGACTTTATTTCCAACATTTAATGCACTTTTAGAGTAGGGTGCATCGGTACACGAACAATGGTATCGGTACGGTACCTAAAGAAGAAAGAGTCGTTAGGCATTTTAACATAGGGTATCGGTACACGATACATGTGTATCGGTACAAGCCCATTGATATCAGCATGGTCGAAGCGGTACCTGTACTCATTTTGGCTACTGAAATTTATCAAAACTTGGGGACAAAGGGATGTATTGGTACTCAATAAATCCACTTGTTTGGACACTCTGGGTATCGGTACATGTCAAACTATATCGGTACTCAGGGCATGTTTTTGACACTTTGGCTATTTAAAATCATTTAGAACATGTCAAAAAACCTTTGAAAACATTTCAAACATATTTTCAAGTTTATGGACTTTTGAAATATTTTTGCAAATTAGTTTAAGTCCAAAAACATTTTTCTTTAAGTTATATCAAAATCAAATATCTCAACAATCTTCGCCTTTTTGATGTAACAAAACCACTTGAAAATTTGTTTTTGTGAAAATTCCCCTTAGAAAAATAATTTTAGAAAAAGAGAATATTTTTAGAAAATATTTAAAGCTCCCCCTTTTCTTTATGAAATTGAACTTTTTCAAACCTATCTCTCCCCTTTTAGTTATATCAAAAATAATTTCAAAATTAAGTTTGAAATCACATTAAGTTCAAAACACCAAATATTGAAAGGTTAGAAATCAATCGTTGGAAATTTAGTATCAATGGATGGAAAATATCAATTGTTGGTGTATAATAACAATGGAGAAAAGAGACAAAAATTTACATGAAAGAATTTTAAAATTGGCTCCCCCTTAATCAAGCATCAAAATAATTTGTTAGTCCAACAATTCAAGAGAAAATTTTGAATTTCAAATAAATAAATCAAATAAAACTAAGAAATTCCATAAAATATGTCATATATCAAGACAAACCAATAAACATACAAGGCATGGCAAAACGGAGACAAAATAGTCATTTTTTGTCTATGCCTACCGGTACGGAGGAGATTGTATTGATACTTGGTTGAATGTCGTATCGATATGGTATAGACGGTACCGATACCGAAGGCACAAAATCAAGCAAAAACAACCCAAAAGCCTTACAAATTTATTTGAAGTTCCTACAAAGGCTTGAGGAGGTCCTAGATATACATTTTGCATATATTGCTACACATGCTTCTCAAAACATAACATTTGAAACATAGAAAGCATGAATTTCACCAAAATCAACCAAACATTACAAGTTTAAGGCAAAAAACATAGATATGAGTGTAGAAAGCCAAAAACATGTAACTCGTGCAATTGAGACTCCCCCTAACTATATGCAGTTAAGCACAACATGGAGTCATACAAACATGCTTAGATCATTATGAAAATTTAGACATGTAAAACATGATCAAACAATTGCATGAAAATAAATTGTACCACTTGAACCAAGGTAGGATGTTAAGCCTCTCCTTCTTCAAGTGTCCTTCTCCCATGGGTGTCAAGAGCTTCCAAAATTTGACTTTGCTCAATAATGGCTCAAGCACACCTACAAGTAGACAATCAAGTAATTTTTTGTATCCAAATTGCTTTGGATCCAATAGCGTTAGTCCAAAAATTTTGGTTCCCTTTGGAATTCATTTTTCAATGTCTTCCTTTTTGTTTGAACAAATTAGTCCCTTAGGGACCTAAATATTCTTAACCATTTTCCTTTAAAAATCTAGGGGAACTAGATTGTCTAACATAAAAGTTTGATTTAACAAAATTTTTATTTTTTTCAAGACTCTTGTAAATCAAAACTTTTTTCTTTCTTAAGATCATCCAACTTCTTTTGATGATCTTGTTGAAGCAAATTTTGTAAATCAACATTCTTTTGTTCAAACTCATTAAGTTTTTCTTCAAGTTCATACTTGGTTTTAGAAGTCAAATCATTTGAATTTTCAAATTTGAAACCATTTTCTTGTTTTTCAAAATGTGATTTAAATTCTATAATCAACTCATCGTAGGCAACTTGTAATTCATCAAAAGAATATGAGATTGAAGTAGATGAATTAGAAGTTACCCTTGAATCTTCTTCGATGGTCATGAGACAAAGGTTGGCTACCTCATCATCGGTGGAGTCCTCTTCATCACTCTATGTAGCCACAAATGTCTTCTTCTTATGGCTTGATCTCTTCTTTTTAAAACGATGAAAATCATACTTGGTGTGCCCGGCTTCTTGCATTTGAAACATATAATGGGATCCTTTTCTCTTCATTCTTGATTCATGTCTTAATTCTCTTTTTGACACTTCATGAATCGGGTGAATTTCTTGAAGAGCTTGACCATCTCTTCTTCTTCATCTTCACTCTCCTCTTCACTTGATTCTTCTTGAATTCTTGAGGAGGATTTAAGAGCAACATTCAATTCAATGTCTTAATCTTCTATCTTCTTCTTCCCCTTTGACATCGTCATCTCATAGGTTAGCAAAGATCCCATAAACTTGTCAAGCTTGAGCTCCTTCAAGTTCTTTCCTTTAATAATTATCGTCTTCTTGGAATCTCATGAATGGGAAGTGAGTAAATCAACTTCCTCACAAGCTTGTCTTCCGGGATCATTTCTCCAAATCCTTTAAGCTCGTTGACTATGGTGGAGAATCGATCAAACATAGCTTTGATGTCTTCTTCCGAATCTATCTTGAAGTTCTCATAGTTGTGGTTGAGAAGTCCAATCTTGGTTTCTTTCACCTTATTTGTACCTTCATATGTGACTTTAAGTTTGTCCCATACTTTTTTGGCATTTTCGCAAGAAGAAACTTTTGAATATTCTTCTGGAGCAAGTGCACAAAAGAGGATGTGCAAGGCATTTGCATTGAGATCCATTTTCTTCCAATCTTCTACACTCCATTTTACCTTACTTCTTTGTATGATGAACGGGCCATCAAGAATAATATCCCAATGACAATAGTCTTTAGCCTTCATGAAAAATATCATCCTATTCTTACAATAGGAGTAGTTGGCACTGTTGAAGTAAGGAGGCTTGTCGATGGATTGCGCCATAATTACTGGTTGATGTAGAAAGATTGAGCAACTCAAGGATCGACTATAGGATGTTAATCCGGCGTAGAGACAAAACTCTGATACCAATTGTTAGGAGGCTCGTACGATCAACCGAATAGCCAAGAGGGAGTGAATTGGATTTTTACTTTGGTGGATGAATAACTAAGCAATAAAAACTAGGACATAATGATTTATAGTGGTTCGACTTCTAAACCATGTCTACCTCACTACCTTAGCTATCCACACTAAGGATTTTCTCAAATCCACTAAATTTGCTTTCATTTTTCCCGAGTTCAAGGAAATAACCCTTACAACCAAGACTTATACCCCAAAGTCTTGAAACACTCTCTTACAAGAGGAAACAAATGTAGCAAACTAAAGAAAACCTCACAAGGCAAATAAGTTTGCACAATTAATCACTCACCCAAACCTAGACACTTGAGCAATATTGACAATTGAAGATCACAAGTGTTTTCTAATGAAAAAATAAGACTTTTAAGCTCAAATACAAATTTCTCTATACATGAATGTTGGTAGTTGATTTCTTGTTGTTGTATGGCTGCTTGAAGTGGCCTTTTAAACCCTATAATGAGTTTGTAGCCGTTGCTAGCCATTGAGGTTGGTTTAGAGCCGTTGGGGACTTTATTTCTAGCATTTAATGCACTTCTAGAGTAGGGCGTATCAGTACAAGAACACTGGTATCGGTACGCTACCCAAAGAAGAAAGAGCTGTTGGGCGTTTTAACACAAGGTATCGGTACACGATACATGTGTATGGTACGAGCCCATTGGTATCAGTATGGTTGAAGCGGTACCGATACTCATTTTGGCTACTGGAATTTGTCAAAACTTGGGGACAAAAGGGCGTATTGGTACTCGATAAACCATACCTATGCGGACACTCTGGGTATCGGTACATGTCAAACTATACCGGCACTCAGGGCCTGTTTTTGACAATTTGGCTATTTAAAATCATTTAAAACATGTCAAAAACCCTTTGAAAACATTTCAAACATGTTTTTAAAGTTTATTGACTTTTGAAATATTTTTGCAAATTAGTTTAAGTCTAAAAATATTTTTCTTTAAGTTATATTAAAATCAAATATCTTAACAAGTAGGCTGACTTTTAGATTAAAATAATTATTATAACAAGATTCAAAATCTATAAAGCACAACAATATTTTATTTTTCTCATGTGTTTTACATGTGTAATCGCTCTTATTGCATATATCCAAAACCACTTGGTTGTTAGTTATGAATTCCATTAGCATTGGATAATGAAGTGAGAAGGATAGAGTACAGAAAATTTTCATTTTTGTTTTATAAAATATTTATGACGTTTGTTTATATTGGAAAAATAAGAATTAAAACTTTCACGGCTATAAATGCATAGAAAATGGTTGTCTATTCATTTTTTTTTGAAATTGTTTCATCTTTTTTTCCCTTTTGTTAACTTGAAGCAAGAAAGAGGGCAACTGAGTTTTGGTTTTGTTTTTTAGCTAGATTTTGAAGGGAGGTATTTATTAGAGATAAAATTGTTTATATGAGAAAATTTTAATTTTAATTTTTAGGAAAAAGATTTAGATAGCACTTGAATTATTTTGAAAAATCAGTTAGACTCATTGTGACCTTTTATAATCATTTAATCCCTCTAATTATGAAATTTAATTTAATAGATCAATTGATCGACGTTGACTATTAAATCTCTGGCAATTAGCGAATTACGTTAATAATTTGTGTACACATGGTCGGTTTTGCTAACATGTCAATGTGTCATATCAATAAGTAATTAAAAGTCTCATTTTTTTCTTTCAAAAAACAATTAAGCTCACCAATAATTTTTTTTGTCAAAGTATGCCCTTAATTCTTATAAATTCAAATATTAAATAATTATAAAAAATATTTTATAATATGTATATAAAATTAATTAATAAAAATATTTTATAATACTATTAAATTTTAGGTTATTTTGTATAAATTTCTCATAATTAAGGGTATTTTTAAATAAATTTCTCGATTTAAAAGCTTAATTTATTTCTTCAAAAAAATTTAAAGACTTTTTAATTATTTTCTGACGTGATATAAAAGACAAAGTATTCACATCAATAAAAATTTCCACTTGAACTGTGGTATGTATAGAAATTACTGAATTCATCATTCTTTAATTATCATGTTAACATGTCCAATTGTTAACGTCAATCAAAGAGTCTATTTGATTAAATTTCATTGTTAAAGGACTTAGTTGATTGTAAAATATCATGAAAGATTTAAAAGATTTTTTTAGAATAGTTTGAGGACTATTTGAACCTTAATATTGTATTGTATAAAATACAGACCACATATCTTGTAATTTAAAATGGATTGATCTTGTTCTTGCAAAAAAACAAAAAGAAAAAACAAATGTCTAGTTGGCTGTTAGTTTTTAAATTAATGATGATGCCATTAAATCTTGAGATCACAAATATAATAATTAAAAATCCCATTCAAGTAAATGATAGGATAAATTTATGAGACCTCTAGTTGGTTGTTGAGCTTTCAAATACTTTAATATTAACTATTAAGGGTATTAAAAATAAATCTATTTTTTTTCTAAAATAGGTATGTAAATTTCATTTTTCCTTTTACACATTTAATTAAATTTTTAAGAAGATTAACGTTGAACTAAATATATATTTTTTAAAATGAGATACAATTTTCCCCTATAATATTTAATATCAAAGACGAATGCAAAATTTTATATTAAGGATAAACTTAAAGAATTTTAGGAGGTGAACTTATAAAATTTTAAAAGATAAAAATAAATTTTTAATATAAAAATGTATAAAATTTAAATTATCACGGGAAACAATCCCTATCCAACCCTCATTCAGTCCATCCAATTAATGCACCCGCCACTTGGTGTCGACACTGGAGGCTACAGAAAATTACAGAGGAAAGGGATAGGAAGGAGATAATGTAAACAATGAATGGGAAGAAGATAATGCAAACGGATTACAGGGGAGAACAGAGAAAAGGGATTGGCCTCTAGCAAAGAAGCAAGCGATTGTAGCCCGCAGCAGCACAGAGGCTAAGTTTTTTTAAGGACAAAGTTAAAAATTTTGTATAAAAAATTAAATTAAATTAAATGATTAGTTTTCTATAGGCATTAATTAAGTAATTTTATCCATTTGTTTTGCAAGGGAGTCAATGCCCCTCGGCTCTTGATTCTACCCCTGGTCAATGGGCTAGGCAATTGGATCGAGACGATCTTCAAATAAGGAGAAATTATATATATTTTATTGTCCAACCAATAAAAATTATATATTTTATTAATTTTTTATATCATTTTTTTATTAAGTGAATTTTTATTAATATTTATTATGTATTAAATATAAAATTAATTTTTTGGAAGTTATCATTTGAATGGGTTGATGACATAGAAAAAACTAATTGAATTGTTTTTATTGGTTGAGACTATAGATGACATAGCGAGGAGAACCCATGATATAATTTTTCTTTAATAAGATATTTTTATTTTAGATTGGACCAATCTAATCTGAATACAAAATAAATGATAAAAAACTTTATCTATTTATTTTTGAAAGCTTAATTACAATTAACAATCTCTAGAACAATTGATTAAAATTAATCAAAGAGCTTAATTGATTAAATTTTTTGGTTTAAGGGCTTAATTAATTAAATTTCTTGGTTCAATGGCTTAATTGGATGAAAAATCGTTTAGGGGTTTAATTGATTTTTTTCTTCAAAAGTTCAAGGGCTTCTTACACCCTTAAGTCTAATTAAATTGACATTTTTATCATTGAAAAGTTAAAATTTATTTTATTGAAAAACTAAAAAAATAAAAAATATATGTCAAGTAAAAATTGTTGAGTTTTTTAAGAGGACAATTCAATTTAGATAATTTTAAAACAAAAAAAATATCGTAACTTTTTTTTATTTTGCCTTGCTTTCCGCCGTGATCGAACAAAAATAAATAGAGGTTCGTGGGATTGAGGTGAAGAGGCAAAGATGGCTATATTTTTAGGAGCAAACTCCGGGCGAATATAAAGTTCATAAATACAAATTATACCTTGAAATGAAAGATAATTTCGAACCGAGTTTATCTACAAACAAGAAAACTATAAATAATACAATTATAAATTTCATAGAAAGTTTAATCTTGACTCAAGATAAGCGTTGGCGGTATACTTAACGCATACAAGTCGGACGGACAAATTTAGTGAAAAATAGAAAGTATTAAAGGTTTCCATTTCACGACAAAAAGCGAGACAATGAATTTATGAACACGATATGAGAATGACTGGTCATTTCCCTGTTTGATTTTTCTTTAGTTGTGTGCAACTATCTATAGCATTTTTTTTTCTTTGCCCTGCCAGGTGCATTAATGCACTGAAATTCTTTGACTCTCAACAAGTTTTCATTTCAAGACCAATAAACTATAAGATGAATTTATGTGCCCAACAAGGCCGTGATCGGAGATTAATTTCAGCTTCAAGTCAATTTTAATTTTGGAATTAAAACTTGAATTTAAATTTGATTCAATACTATTTTTTAAGTTTAAGTTCGGCTAACTTTTTCAAATATTGTATTTAAAATAATTATTTTCAGATTTAAGCTCCGTTCGATAGAGCTTTTTTATTAACTTTTGAAGAAATTCCACCGAACGAGCTGTTTTTTGGTGCTTCCTCACCCTACTTCTCCGTCGAATTTACTTTTCAACAACTGTGTTTAGAAAATCAGAAATTTTAACTTCTTCTCAAATGCGAATTTTCAACCCAAACCAAGAATATTATAGTTATCTTTTTATTTTTAGACCTATTGTACTTAAACAATATCATTAGAAGTCAATTTGAACACATATCACTTCACTGTTTAAAAATATTTTTTAGTAAAAAAATTTAAAAAGTCGGATGGAACATATGTTGATTTTATTGTTCAAAAAAATGTATTAGAAAATTCAAAAAAATATTGCAGATTGCCATCGTCATTATCATTTTTAATAAAAAACGAATGAACAATGAAGTTAGTTTATGATCATACCGACTTCATTATTATTTTAATAAAAAATATGAACAATGAAGTCACTTGTGATCTACAAACTTTATCTTTCACTAATCAAAATACTATAAATTCAAAAAAAGGTAAAATACTTGGACAATTTTTTTTCCAGCTGTAATATTGCAGCAAATTCCCCGCTTGTGTTCATTACGAGATATAATTAAATAATTAAGTTTGATTACTTCATTTATTTCTTTATATATTCATGGTTCAGTTTAAATTCATTTTTATGTTTTTTTAATTAATAAATGTTCTTATCATATACTATTATTTAAGTATTTAAAATTACAAACAACCAAATCTAGATTAAAAGGGAGCATTATTATTTTTAAGAGACTCAAATTTAAACAATTTGTCTGCATGGTGTGTGTCTTTTCAAAAGGCTAAAAATAAATCATAAATACTATCACATAATTACACTAAAATATTAAAAATCCAAAACAAAACAATTTACCTAATTATCAAATCATCCCCTTTATTTATTTTTGCTTTCTCTAGCCACTTATTTCTTTTTTGCCTACTCGGCGGCGGCACTAATCTTGATGCTGGTCGTCGTTGATTCTTCATAATTCCTTTCATTTTATTATATTTGTTTTATTTTTCTTTGCACATCTTGATGTGCTTTTATTTGCATTTGTCTTTGCCTTTGCCTTTATGGCAGGTCTTGTTAGAGTAATACAGATATGTGAGTTAGTTATTCTGTTATAACTGAATTGAGCTATCAATTATAACAGAGTTGGGCTTTATGAGTTGGGCTCTTTGTATTTTGAATTAGTATAAATAGGCAGTTGATTGTATTGAGCGGTTAAGCTTTTGAAATAAAAATAAAATAAAATTCAGTTTATATTTCATTCTTATTCTTTCTTTAACAAATAGTTCTTGAGTTCTTCTCAAGTTCTATCATGAGATTTCAGGTTCAATTCTTGTGTATGTTATTGCTTCGATTTCTCTTGTTGTCACTGGTTGATTCTTCGTCGTTTACCTTATCTCGATTTATTGATTTATGGTGAGATTGCTCCAGCTCTTATTTTCTCTTTGGTGAATCTGTTGTGTTCTTCTTGAAGTTTTTATATGCAATTCTATGATTAGTGTGATTGTTTTTATTTGTATAGAGTGTTTGATGAATTGTTTTTCTTCTAATTTTTCTGTTTAGTTTGATTGTTGTGAATTTGGTTTCTTCATGGCTACTTCTGGATCAGATCAGGTTATAAATGATAACAGTGCTTCCAATAATACATCTAGTTCTACAATTAATTTTAGATCTAATCGTATTTTTGCAACAAAAAAAGATTAATGTTGTGCTTGATGACCACAATTATCTTTTGTGGCATCTGCAAATGTTCCTTATTATAAAGACTAATAGGTTACAATGGTTTATTGATCCAAAGGTTAAACCTCTTACACAATATAGAGCTATAAATGGTCAATTAAGTCTGAATCTTGAGTTTGAAGCTTTTGATGAACAAGATGGAGTGTTGGCTACGTGGCTTTTATGTACAGTCAGTGAGTCAGTTCTTCCTCATTTCATAGGTCTTAGCACTTTATCTCAGATCTAAAATACTCTTCATAAGACTTATAGTGGTAAAATTACCTCCAAGTTAACTTATTTCAGGAGGATTTTATATTCTAAAAAAATGAACTCAATATGCGTAATTTTCTTAAAAAAATTTAACCTATCTATGATAACTTGGTAAACTGCGGGGAGATTATTTTTGAGCATGAACATATCAGTGCTATTTTAAATGGTCTACCGTCAGAATATGAATCTGTTATAACTATGTTCATTGTTAGTTCTACAACTTCTAGCGTCACTGATGTAAGATCTATTTTACAAGATGCTGAAGCAAGACAGAGTAATAACAATAATTAATTTGTGGCTTATACTAATGTTGCTACTCATCCTACATCTATGATTGCGCAATAATCTGCTTTTTAGATTACTGTTTATTTGATACGTTTATGATTGTTGATATTACTAGTTATACTCAGCCTGCTTCATACACTTCACCTATTGATTATATTCAGCATAGTGTTGATCATTCAGACTCTTACAATAATAAGAATTATGGAAGAAGTATGGTTAGAGACAGATCCTTTAGACCTTAGTGTCAGTTTTTTGGTAGATTTAGCTATTTGGTAGAGAGTTGCTATTTTCGTTTTAACATAAACTTCAAAAGTGATTCTTCTAAGAATGTTCAACAACATGATCGTAGACAATATAATGTTGTTCAAGGGAATATCACTACATTCTTTACGATCTATTACTCATCCACTTGTCTCTCATGTCTATTATGCTCATTCACCTTTTGTGTCTATGCCTCAAGGGTTCTTTCAGTGGTTTCACAGGTTTCTCATTCTGCTTTACTTGTGGTTGTTTTCTCTCATACTACAACTGGTCCTTCTATTTATTATGCAAATAAATCATCTCTCGCAACTTTTCCTGCTCAACATACTTTCTTACAACTGTACCTTAATATCTTGCTTCATCTCCTTAGTTTTACTTTCAAGCTTTTCTTGCCACTCCAGAGTTGGTTGATGACAATACTTGGTATCCAAATTCTGGAGTCACTCATCACCTTACTAAGAATTTATAAATCTACAGGTTGAATCTGTCAGCCCTACATCTGGTAATGTGCAAGTAGAAAATGATAATTTTTTATCTATTCACTATGTTGGTCAGTCTAGTCTTATTGCATCTTCTAAGAGTTTTTTAGATTAAATAAACCTTTAATTTTTCATAAAATTATTAAAAACCTTTTTTGTTTCTAATTTTACTCAGAACAATCAAGTTTCTCTTAGTTTTATCCCTCGTTTTTTTCAAGCTAGATATTTGACTAATGAACATATGGTTCTTTCAGGACATGAACATGCTGGCTTATATAAACTTCAAGTTGATTCATGTACTTCTGCTTTTAATAAATTCAGTCAGATGTTTGCTTTTGACTGCAATTGCTTACTTTCCTTTTCTTATAATAGTTGTTTGTTTACTTCTGCTAATAATTCTTCACTTGATCTGTGGCACAAGAGATTTAGTCACCTTACTCGGGCCATTCTTTTGCTTGCCTTACAACATTGTAATTTTTTTTTTTTATAAATGAAGATATCTTTATTTTGTGTCAAGCCTGTCAATTTGGTAAATTTCATAGGTTATATTTTTGTGCACCTATTTCTGTAATTAATGTTCCATTATAGTTAGTTACTACTGATGTTTGAGGTCATGCACCCATTTTCTCTAGAGATTTTCGTTATTATGTAGGATTCATTGATGTGTACTCAAGGTAAACTTAAATTTATTTCTTAAAAAAGAAGTCTGAGGTCAAAATCGTGTTCATTCAGTTTTATAAGCAAGCTAAGAGACAACTAGACACTAAACTCAAGGTTCTTCAGTCTGATGGAGGTGGTGAGTTTATTGGCCTACATCCATACTTCAAAGAGCAAGGCATTCTCTTCATATTATCTTGTCTTCACACCTCTGCTTATAATGAAATTATTGAAAGAAAATATAAACATGTGGTTAAAATGGGCTTATCTCTGATGGCTCAAGCTTCCCTATCCTTACACTTGTAAAATGATGCATTCGTTATAACTGTGTTCCTTATCATTAGGCTACCTACTACTGCTTTGTCAGGTATGATTTCTTATGAGAATTTGTTTCATAAGAAACCTGATTATACATTAATAAAGGTGTTTGGTTGTCTCTGTTATCCTTTTATTAAGTCTTTTATTCTCACTAATTATAATATAGGTCTACAACATGTTTTTTTTTGAGTTTTTCTCTTGTTCATAAAGGTTATAGGTATCTTAACTTTATAGGTAGAATTTACATTTCTCGTCATGTTAAGTTTGATGAGTCTTCCTTTCCTTACTCTGTTAAGTCTTAATTTGGTTTTCAAAAGCCTCATCCATGTGTGTTATGTGATCAAATTAAGAAACGAAAGTTAGAGTTGAGTTCTTTTTCTTTGCACTCTTTTCATTATCTTACCACTCAATCTGACTTAAAAATGTCAACTCCTCAGTCTCAACAAAATTTTCCTAATAGTTCGATTTCTCCTCATTTAGTAGAGTTAGCTGGTTCTTCAAGGTCCTTTTTACCTTCAAATGAGGTTTCTGTATTACAATCATCTTCATTATAAATTCAGTCTGATCCACCTATTCACACTCACGTGTACATCTTTTGGTTAAATGACCATCACTATCACAACTACATTCTTTACCACCATCACAGCTGCCATCATCACCGCTAATTTCATCTGAACCATCATCATAGTTGCATCCTGTAATATCCCAATTTTTGGCTAGTGACCAAAATGTAAATTTTGAAAGTTTTGTGGATAAAATATAAACTTAGGAAAAGTTTAGGGATTAAATTGTAATTTTCAAAAGTTATGTATTTTAGTCCCATAAATGAACAGTTTACCTCCAAGAATGATATTTTCGTGTTACCCGGATTTTTCGTATGGAGTTTATATTAATGGCTATAAAGCGATAAAGTTCAGAAAAATATTTGATAATCAGATCAAATCGAATATCAGGATATTTTGAAGGATGATAAGACAAGGTTAATTATGTCATTTTACATGTATAAGATATTTTCTTTGTGTTGGAAGAATATGAATCCTTGGATTTAAGTTGATTTTCTATGTTAAATATGAGCCGATGGATGAAAAATGGCAATATCGTAATTTTGGAAAATTATAAGGGCAAGGTTGGTAACTAATAGCTCAAGATTAAATCTAGGCCACTAGATGAAGGATGATGACATGAGGTATATTATTGAAATATAGAATTTTGGGAATAGATCCTATAGCTCGGTAAAGGTAAAATCGTAGTAGAAGTATTTAGTTAATATCGGGAAATCGGATTGAATTAAAATTTTAGAGATTGTTCTATAAGCCATGGAAAATCATAAAATGATGTTTATGGAATAGTGGTCAGTTGAGAAGGAACTAATTTAGTTAGATTATAATGGAATGACAATTTTGAAACAAACTAGTAAATAAAGACTAGTTGGAGGGCAAATTGGTCATTTGACAAGGATGACAATTTTGAAATATTTTTAAAATGTTGATGACGTTTTTGGAAGATGAAATATATATGGATTTCATCTTGGCCCTTGATTTTGGATGAGATTAAATTAGCCATTGGATTTAAAGGCTAAATTGTTAATTTTACTATTTAAATGGATTTAAAATTCATTTAATAGTTACAAGTGTAATTTAATAGTAAAAAGATGAAAAAAATGTTCATCTTTTCCAGCCATAAACCATGGAGAAAGAAGAGGGAAATTTCCAAGCTCGATTTAAGCCCCGAATATCGGTTTTTAGGTAATCTTTCGAACTACAAAGTTGTTATACTCTTTGAGCTCTATCTTTTGATGTAAATAATTTATAGAATACTTGCTTGGTTGATGAGATTTGATATGTGGAAGAAATTAAAGTTTATGAAAAAATTGGGGCTTTTATGATTTTAGGAATCCATGATTGATTTTAAGTTAGAATCATGCTTGTATGATGTTGAAATCATGTCATTGAGTTGGGATTTAAACCCTACATATTTCGGTTTGCATAGAGAAGATTAGGGTTTATGGATTCAATTCTAACTTAGGGTTTGTGATGTTGGACTAATGATCTAGTAAGCTTGATTTGTTGTTTGGAAGCAAAACCCTAAGTTAAATGCATAGGGACCATTTCGGCAAGCTTCAAAATTAAGGGACCAGATTTGATTTTTTATTGAATTTGATGTGTATTTATATTATTAATAATGTTAGATACATGAAAATGAAGTTAGAATGCTAAACCGACGATTAATCACATTAGTGACCATTTTGACAAATTGTCAAACTTAAATGGTCTATTCGACAAAGAGGATATGTAGAAGGAGTAAATCTGATTTTTAGTTAAAATTATAGAATTAAGGTAGTAATGTTGATTGGAGGACTAATTTGCAAAGTTAAGAAGCTTAAATCCTTATATTTGAAATTTGGTGACCATCTCGACAAATCAAGAGAAATTAGAGAAGTAAAGGTTTGAGCCTATTTTGATGAAGGATGTAAATAGAACATATGAATACAAGCTTTATTCTGGTCATTTGAAGTAAAGTGATGGGACTAAATTGACAAGTAGAGAAACAGGGAGAAGTTAGTGTAAATTAGAAGTTATTTATGGATAGTTATGTTGTAATTGAATTATGGCAGTAAGTTTAAAATTTCGCCATAAATTCTACAAAAAATGGTTAGATGATGAATTTTATACCGTTGGAAAGAATTGTTAGTCTAGTTTCGTTTCCAACAAACGGAAACTGATTTCGAATTCCGAGTTTAAAGATATGAATTTTTATTCGAATGAAGGTCAGAAAAATTATAGAGCAGTTTTCTGCCTAGACAGTCTGTGACGTGAATTCAGTGATTTTTATAATTTTTGTAGATTTTATTAATTTATGTGGCTTATACCGTTAGAACCGTTATCGAATCTAGTTTCTCCAGTATAAAGGAAATTAAGATCCAGTATGTATTCTGGCCTGTATAAGTAAATCTTTGAAGGTAGCGCAAGATGTCAGAAAACGAAATTAGAAACATTTTGTATTCAAATGTTAGTTAGCAAGCTCGGAAGAATTAATGGAAGTTCAAATTGGTCACTAAGGACCATAATGAGTTTTTGAACAGTACAAGGAAGAAATGAAAAATATTTGGAAATTTTATATTCGAATGATTATATTAGACAACATGTTTAAGGTATTGTTAGATTTGAATCTAGCAAATATTTTATTTTATTCATGTGATTAATGAAGCCAAGTCCGAATCAAAGAAGGTTCGAGGTATTATGAAAGAAAGGATCGAGCTAAGACTTAGTGAGGCATTGTGTTAAGTGGCCAAGCTGAGTGCAATGCATACATAACATGATACATGGATGTTTTATACATCATTAAGAAGACTTGCGATAAGTCTACCTTGTTTATGTTGGCATGATATTTATATCATAATCATATATTTGACATGTTCTAAATATGTCAAAAGTTGAATATAAATGCATGGATCACTAGTTATATATGATGTTATATTATGAATGTTATTTCGGGTATGAACTGCCCAATGTTAAATTATGTTGATATACATTGCCATGGATGAAATAAATATGGAAAATATGCCCAAGTAAGTCATTGAGGGACAACGTATAGTTAGCATGCCACAGAGTCCAGCAGCACACTGCATAATCGGTTTAGCACTATAGTGTATATAAAGGACACTTAGTGTATATGGTTAGCACGGCCTTATAAATGTGTGGATGGTTAGCACTGCCTTATAAATGTGCGGATGGTGGGCACAACCTTATGTGTATTAGCACTTCGGTGCATATTTGACTCGTGTACCCAGGGTCCTCATAGGCTTATATTTGGGCTATGGTTTATTGGTTAATAAAAGATAAACATGTGAACAAGCTTATGAGCTTTTAGAATAAATGACAAGTATATTGATAAGAAATTTATATACAGTTTATATTATGTTAATATATGATTAACATGATGGTAATACATGTCTAGTGATCATGATACATTTATGCATATATGGCATATTATGACAAATGAACAAGCATGAAAGTCTTATGACATTAGCATGTAGTAAATCATTACTAATGCAATGTGAAAGTTGATGCTTTGGCATATATATATCATGTTATATAAACATAGCCATGAAGTTGAATAAGGTTTAAATTATTGTTGTTACTTCCTTTATTGCCTCTCTAAGTTCGTACTTAGCGTGTGTTTGATTGTGCACATGTAGGTAAATCAAGATAAGAGTGAGAAGAGCATTGCATCAATATTGGAAAGCTCAACAGGTAATCACAGTAATGACATCCTAATTGAGGTTTGATTATTATAGTGGCATGTATATTTGCTAAACCTATTTGAGTTGTGATTGGCTTTTAAAGTTCAGCAGGGTTTCATGATAATTGGCGTTTTTGGAAAGATACAAAGTTAAGAGTAAACTCAGGTGATGATTTGTATGCTAAGATAATTGATTTATGATTGGAACTCGAATAAATAATTTATTTCGGTTTTAAATAAAGTTAAGTGTGCTTGGGCTAGAGAAATTTTAGGATGGGTGACCATTGAGAAGTTTTCCTAAAAAAATTTAAATTACCCTAATTTTTTATTAAAAAAGTCATAATATTTCCGAATTGTACCCGGTGCATGGATACATGAAGGGGATGTTACACATTCACCTTCACATCTCCTCCACCATCATCACCATCACAGTTGCCATCACCATCACCAATTTCATCTACACCACCATCATCTCAGTTACATCCACCTTCACCATCTCTTCCACCATCATCTTCACAATTACATTTATTATTTCCATCTTTATCAAATAGTCATCTTTCATCCTCTTCACTTTCTCTATCCTTCATTCCTTTACTTTTATCTTATGATTTGGTTCAAAATAAACATCCTATGGTTATAAAAGAGAAGACAGAAATTTTCAAGCCTAAGGTGTTTATCACTGAAGTAAAAAATAGAGAGCTTAATGATGTTTTCAAGGCTTTGCATTCTTCTCATTGGGGGCAAACAGTTCAGGATGAGTATGATGCTCTTCTTAAAAATGAAACTTGGGAGTTGCAAGTTTTACTCTCAAACAAAAAAGAAGTGGGGTGTGAATGGTTATTTAAGATTAAGCACAAACATGATGGTACCATAGAAAGTATAAAGCTCTCTTAATAGCCAAGGGTTTCTCGCAAAAGGTGGTTGTGATTTCAAGGAAACTTTCAGCCCTGTGGTGAGTAGAGATGGGCACGGGTCGGGTTTTTTGTCCACCTGAACCCGACTCGAAAATAAATACCCTAAATCCGCATCCGACCCGACCATATTCTTTAAAAAATCCGACCCT
This sequence comes from Hibiscus mutabilis, assembly GCA_019671005.1. NCBI lineage: Eukaryota > Viridiplantae > Streptophyta > Magnoliopsida > Malvales > Malvaceae > Hibiscus > Hibiscus mutabilis. The sequence continues at coordinate 18,712,864 of CM033728.1, read as the reverse complement.
ACCCAACCCGAAAATAAATATGCTAAACCCGACCCTAACTCGACCCGACCTATAAAAAAATAATTTTAGGGGCCTAATTGTAAAAAAAATTAGGGGACTTAATCATAAAAAATTATAATTTGAAGGACTAAATTGTAAATAAAAATTTAATTTTAAGGAACAAATTATAAAAAATATAAAGAGGGGTATTTTTATAAATATCCCTAAAAAATTTAAGGGAAAATTATACAATTAGTCTCGAGTCAGGTCGGGTTAGATATTTTCCACCCTAAACTCGAACCTGACCCGACCCGAGTTCACTCTTAATAAAAACCCAATCTGAACCCAATTTTTTCATTAAAAAATTTGACCCGATCGGACCGGGTCGGATAAAATGCCCATCCCTAAATTGGTGAGGAATACAACAATCAGAACTGTGTTGGCCTCAACTATTACTCAAAACTGATAAATCAGGCAAATAGATATTAACAATGCCTTTCTTAATAAAGAGTTGCATGAGAAGATTTATATGCAGTAGTCTCATGGTTTTGAAGCTTGTAGTTCATCAAGAGAAAAAACTCGTTTGCAGGCTCAAAAAGGCATTGTATGGCTTTAAGGAAGCTCCTAGGGCCTGGTATGACACATTTAAAAAGTTTATGGTCAAACAAATGGGTTTTATTTCTTCTAAGTTATACTCATCTTTGTTTACTAGAAATTCTGGAGAAAATAAACTATTATTAATGGTATATGTGAATGATATTATCATCACTGAAAGTTGTTCGACTGAAATAGATACTATGGTGCAATAAATTAACCCTGAATTTTCAGTAAAAGTCTTAGGGGAACAAAAACTTTTTCTTGACATGGAGATTTAACAATACTCTCCAGGGATAAGTCTCACCTAATCATGATATGTTTTTGAGCTACTTTCAAAGGTTGGCATGCTTCAATCTTCTTCTACTCCAATACCTATGACTGTTGTGCCCAAGGTTCAAGCTAATGACGGAAGACCTTTTGAAGATTGCAATTATATAGGATCATAGTTGGGTGCTTCAATATATTTATTTGACCAGACCTGATATTACCTTTGCGGTCAACAAAGTAAGTCAATACATGAATAATCCTTTAGAGTCACACCAAAAGATTGTTAAGAGGATTATCAAATTCCTTGTTGGTATAGTCTCCAACGGTTACTGTTCAAGCAAACTGGTAATCTTAATCTGATTTTCTATGCTGATGCAGATTGGGCCTCTTCAATTGAGGATAAAAGGTCTACAACTGGATATTATATTTTTTTAGGATCTAATCCTATTGCTTGGTGTTCAAAAAAATAATTTGTTGTGTCTCGTTCTTTATCTGAAGCAAAATATAGGAGTGTGTCGAATTTTGTTTAACTTATGTGGGTAGAGCAAGTTCTATGTGAGATTGGTGTTGTACTGAAACATGTTCCAGTTATATGGTGTGACAAGACTTATATAGTATTTATGTCTGCAAATCCAACGTATTATTTCAAAATCAAATATGTTGACATTGATATGCACTTTGTAAGGAAAAGAGTACTAGAAGAAAAATTAATTGTCAATTTTTTTCTTCCTCTGAGCAAGTAGTTGATGTGCTCACTAAATCTATTTTTCTATCTTCGTTTGCTGATATACGTGATTGTATTGGGGTACTATCAGTTAGAAAAAAAAAATCATCAAAAAAGAAACCAGAAAAATGTTAGAGTAATACAGATATGTGAGCTAGTTATTTTGTTATATATGAATTGGGCTATCAATTATAACAGAGTTGGGGTTTATGAGTTGAGCTCTGTGTATTTTGAATTAGTATAAATAGGCAGTTGATTGTATGGTTAAGCTTTTGAAATCAAAGAAATAATATTCCGTTTATTCTTTCATTCTTATTTTTTCTTTAACAAATAGTTCACGAGTTTTTCTCAAATTTCATCACGTCTCTATCTTATGACACGTTGTATTGCTATTTTTGTAGGTGTTTGGTGTTAGTATGGTGACCCTCATGACGTTTGTTTCTGATTCATGTTTGTCAATGGTCACAAATAGTTTGATTCCGGTTTGGGTTGTTTGTCGATATAATCTGTAGTGGATCATCGTCTTTGGGAATAGGCGTGAAAGATGGTTGCCGACTTAGGAAATTTCATTTGGTTCAAGTTTTGACAACTCCTCAGAGACCCTTCTTATAATGGACCGTAAAGATTTTCTCTTGTGCAAAGAAAAATTGTCTAACCTGATTGGTGCATTGCTTATCTTTTATTTTAAATTTATCGTTTTATTGTTTTTAATATTTTAAAATTTTTAATAAATTATATTATTATTTTTACTTTTGTTTATCAATAAAGCTGTCTGGTTATTTAAAAAAAAATTGATTACTAACTTCGTAATATCATTATCGTTTTAATAGAGCTGCATAAATCATAATATGTAAAGAACATCTATGAGCAATGAAATTGTAACAACATTTTGTTTTCGAACTTCATTTACGACTACCTTCTATGGTAATCGCGCGTCAATAAATCAATTGTAGTATTGCAAAATTTCAAGTTTAATTTTATCCATAATCACATTTTAATTTTATCATATTGATGTCTTGGGTGAAATAAAATATTTTATAATAATTAAAGATTGGGCGGTAAAATAGTTATATATATATATATATCTTTAAATAAGTATTTTTCATACTTTTATTTAGATACTATATAAAAAATACAAAAACATAAAATATCATTATAATATTTTAATTATTATTTAAATAAAATATTATTTTAATAATATTTCACTTGAATTGACGTCCGATTAATTGGTGACACCAACTCAATCAAGAATTTAATAAATAGTATGAATTAAATTATATCATATTCATTTAGATTTAAATCGATTATATTATAATTATAAGTTTTGAACTACAAATAAATAATTCCTCACATTCAAATATTTCATATATTAAATAATGTATAGTTATAACTCATACCAAATCTAAATAGTTAAGAATATTAAAAAAATTAGCTCATTTTGAATCAAATTATCTCATCCGCTATGTAAAACCTTGAAACTGCGTTAAACATACCTCAATTTTCTTTCAAAATAGCCGAGCGCCGACAGCTATTTTTTTATTGTTTAGTTAGCCAACAATCGATAATCATCTAAATATTGGTTGTTGATCGCTAGTGTTTATTATTCTCTTACTTTTATTTGTTATGTTTTTAATTTTTTAATTTTTTTCTATTTTAATAAGAATCTTTGCTCTTGTGACACACAATCTCTCTTTGTTTTTGTGGCACATTTTCTTTACTTTTGTGGTTTCGTTTCATCATCGTGTTGGCATGATCTCCGCATACCTTAGTGGTTGTTTGGTGCTCACATAGAGATCTTCACGGCGCTAATTTCTGATTATGATTTTATCGGTGGTCATAGAAAGATAGATCCCAACCCGGTTGATGGTTGTTTGCCGATATAATCAGTCCTGGATAGTAGAGCAATCGGTCTGATAGTTTGGTTCGCTCACCACTATTTTTTCATCCCGTCGTGCATCTCGTTTAGACAGAGATAAGGAGATTCAGGAAGGCTTCTGAATTTTTACAGCATACTAATATTTATAGAAGTATTTTTTTTTGCACTTTTGAGTTTTTGTATGAAATTTTGGTGGACTAGTTTCCATTATTCTCCTTTCTAGATGTGTTGTATTCATAATATTTTCCATGATTTTTAATAAAATTTAATTGCGATTATTAAAAAAAACTATCTCATCCGCTATGCAGCAATTAGGGGAAGCAATTTACCATTACAATAGACTTGTTAAAAGATGGTTTTCGAATATTAACATAATGTTTCTCTTTGACTTTTAAGGTAAGAAATCACGGTAATTATGTAAAATATTACAATTTCGTTAATATTTTATTGTAAATCGTAATGTTTTATATAATTGCAATAAAAACTATTAAAATTAAAATTTTTACATTTTAGTATATTATCGTTATTACGACAATATATGTCGAACCCACTACCATATATCCATAAAATTAATATATTGTTTATTAAAAAGTTAATATATATTGTACAATAACATATTAAAATTTGATAACAATTGTCTGGATGTCTAATATATTATAGTAATTAGCATAAATATTACCAAAACACTACCACTAATATATAGTAAATTTAAAAAGTTTGATCAAATTTGTTTAAAAAGAGAACTAATTTTGTGCAACTCGAAAAAGTGTAAGGGCTAATTTTTAAAACGAGGCGTTAGTTTAATGATAAAATTTATTTCAAATCCGAGTCTCACCATACGTGAACTCTCTCTTTAGGTTTTATTTAAAAATGGGTCTTGTCTCAGATGGTAAAATTAAAAAATCTAGACCTTTGAAGACCCACTCATAACTCCAAGCACCGTAAATTTTATTTTTCATCAAGTTGATCGCACTGTAAACTTTTCGAGCCCGAACAAAACGTTGATTGTACATTCTCGGGGAATCAGATTAACTCTGGTTTTGTGATCATTGCAATAGGAAAGAGAGGTCCTAACAATTTTGGATTAGCTTTTTCTCTACTGCGAAACCAGTGTGTAACTCAATATCCCAATTTCTTTGTGTTGTAATTTTAATAACCTGACACTTTCTTCCTTGAAGACAAGCAGCAGGACAGGAGGTTTCAGTGGAGACACCATTGACATGTCTTAATTGAAGACATCAAGCGAATGAAAGGCATAATTGTTAAAAATAGGTATAGAGTGCAATGGACGAATGAAATAGAGGGATATGGCAAAGACATCAACACTCATTGGCTTCTCCTTTTATCTTTGTTGCTTTTTCCTCACTACTTTGTTTCTTCCTCCTATTATATACTTGTTTAGTTAGTAAAAATAATAATTTTGTTAACAAAGCTATGGTCAGGGATGGACGCATGGTTTTACGTGAAGGAGCAAACCTATAAAATTCTAAAGAGGGGGCGAAATTATAAAATTTTAGGGGTGCAAAAATAAATTTTTAATAGAAAATACATAAAAAATAATTTCTAAATTATATATGAATTTCAAATTTTTAGGGGCGACCGTCCCAGTCCAACCACGCTATGGTATAATGACAATGTTGGAAAGTAAATTATGTGAAATCACACAATAAGAAAAGAAGCGAGGATTAGACAATATTAAAAATCTTCTTTTATTTTCCACACAAGTTACATAGCACAATGACTATTTATAGGATGGATTACGTAGGTTACTTTAATAACAGTAATTATAAGTATTAACCTATACTAAATGCATGTGTCAATACATGAATAACTTAATAAATTCTAAGTATTAAATAAATAAGCTATAAACTTCCTGTTTAATTAATTAAGCTGACATGTTTTTAAAGCCTTATTAAAAGTAAGTTTAATTTCTAACATCCCCTTAAACTTGATTTTTATTAATTCCAAGCAAACTTCAAAACTTGCAGAATATATCATACTTTAAGGGAATGGTGAAAATATCTGCAACATGGTCAAACGAACTTACGTAATCCAGTTATACTTCTTTTCAACAGATTCACAAATAAAATGATAACGTGTGTCAATATGTTTGCTTCGATCATGAAATACTAGAATCTTTGCAAGAGCTTGAGCAGACTTGTTATCAATAAAAAATCTTTGTAGCCTTTTTTTAGAGTTGAATTTTAACTAACAATCTTTCGTAGCCAAATAGCATGACAAGTACAAGATGTAGCAACAACATACTCAACTTCGCAGCTAGAAAGCGTGACAAATAGTTTTTTCTTAGAACTCCATGAGACAACTGTATCTCCCAAGAAATATACATATATGCTTGTTCTTTTTCTATCATCTTTATCTCCTCCAGAATCACTATCACAGTATTCCACAAGCTCAAATGTATTTGGTGATCCATAAAACAAGCCATAATTAAAGAGTACCTTTGATATAACAATTTTTTTTTGCCACTGTTAGATGAGAAGATGAAGGATTTTCCATGAAACAACAAACTAGTCCAACAATAAAAAGAATATCAAGTCTTGTAGAGGTTAGGTACCTTAAGCTCCCCATGATACTTCTTTCTAGACTTATTTTGATTTTGATATAACTAAAAGAATTAATTTATAAAAAATTATAAATTTAATATATTCGATTCAAATTTGTCAAAAACATATTTTTATCTTATACAAATGATTTCTAAACTGTTATACTTAATAATTATATTTAATACATTTTTAAAAGTACACTCTTGATAAGAACTCGCCCACCCACAGTCAATCTTTGATTATCCTCACTGCTCCACCAGATTCATTGATGCCTCTATTGACAAAGGACGCCTCCGGTCCTCCGTATTGGAAGTCTAGCTCTTCTTAGACTTTTATTCTTTATAATTCAAAAAATACATCTTTAGAAGTCAAACAAAAATCAACTTTTCATTATTTTAATGAAACTTTTGATACCCTCTCCAGGAGGTTTTGAAACCTTTCGGGCAGTAAGGTATGGAATCCAGACCTAGGTAAAAGGTTTCGAAATCTTTCACCAGGTTTTGATACCTCTAGTGCATGGTTTCAAAACCATGCCCTGTAATGGCTAGTTTTCCCTTTAAAAACCCTAAAGGTTTCGACCCCTTTACAGAGGTTTTGATACCTCTGTGCGGGTGAAACATTTAATGCTCATCTTTAATGGCTTCCAACAGCTCCAAACTCCCTCTAAAGTCTCACAACGGTTAGAAAAGTTTAAGAGCATATAAAATGGGTCTCCAAACAGTAATGAAGCATCAAGAAAGCCAATCCAAATATTCAATCAATCAAAATATAATTTGTACACAATATTTCCATCTTTCTTGTAAACATTAGTCTTGTCTTCATTGTAATTCATTTTCTAGTGCGGATTAGGTGTGTGAGAGAGCTTAAACTTTACAAACACTTTTCTTGTGAGGATTTTCTAAGTTTGCTTCTTTGTACTTAAATTTCGGAAATGATTCAATAGACTTTGGGGGTATAAGTCTATTGAATTGTGTAAGGTTACTCCTTATACTAAAGGAAAGAAAAATTAGTGGATTTTTGAAATCCTTAGTGTGCCAACTATGGTAGTGGATGTAGGCTCCATTGAGGGAGTTTAACCTATAACACCCTAAACTTGGATGTCACATTTGGGCCTTAAGCCCAAACCGTTACCATAAAATTTCTAAAACTTGGTTTAGCCCAACAAAGTATTTTCCAAAAACATTTAAAGACAATAGTTGAAAATATAGATAAATAATTAAAATTTTACAAAAAGCTCCAATTTAATTTAAAACATTTGAACATCCAATTTGATTAATACAATTTCAAAAATAAGAATTACAGACTCCACCACGTAAGATCCTATGAACATACAACCCACTAAACCAATGATTTGAAGCGCTGTAATCTCCACATGTTGGGATCTCGTACTAATAGTGCTTCTCGATCCCACGATTCGACAATCAAACTACGTATGAAAACAATGATTCGAAACGCTAAGCTTACAAAGCTCAATGGTACACATCTACTCTACTATACTTCATGCTAATCATAAACATAAGCATACAAGCTAGTACAAGCAATAATGAGAGATAAATAAACATGTGGCTCTACCACTAGTCACCTAAACACATTCTCTCATCATGTAAAATATCAAACATGGCACACAAGGCCCAACCATACTCGGGATCTCACCAGATCATCCAAGCAAAAACATATAGCACCATAACCACAAACTTAGAGTAAGACCCGGGGCCACACAACATCGAGAACATACGCTCTAAACTCTACAATACCTGAGTGAAACCCAGGGCCATACAGTGTCGGGAACGTACACTCTATACTCAAAATCCCCCATCAAGTATCTTTGAATGAGACCTAGTGCCACATAGCATCGGGAACGTACATTCGACATCTTCGACCATGGTGTCGCTATACTCTCACTAGGTATTCGGATCCCATCAATCAACTGACTCAACCAAATCAAATGTCTACTCGGCATACAAGCAACCTAATCCCAAGGATCTCCCTATCGTTGCTAATTGTCATTACATCATTTATTTTACATTACCGAGTTATTAATACATTATGGAGAAGTATATAATTAATCTCATTTATTGTTTCCATTAATCCATATTATCTCATTTACCAAGGCACAATTCAATTATTAATAAACACATCAATTTCTATCCTTAATTGGCATTTACATATTATTTAGCGTATCGGGTATCAAAACTCAAACATGAGTATCGATAATGAAATTGCTTACTGGAAATCCTTAATCTCCCCAAGTACCTGTACAGGTTGACCCGTACTGATACGACATCGAATAGCATACCGGTACAGTCAAAGCTCATACCGATACCGGTACAGTCAAAGCTTATGAAAGTCATTAAGGTTTGTTTGCTAGTGCATTTAATCAATTAATATTAAGTACCGGCTTCATAATCATTGAATCGAGTATTTATCCCTTAAGCATAATTCCAATCAAATCACATCAATCTACTCGAACAAACATACAAGGCATCACAATTTTATCAACAATCAAAAAGTCATCCAGTAATTATACGAGCATCTCAAAAGACCCTGCATGGTCTCTAAAGTCTCTATGAGTCTCATCATATGAGTTTCATCATATTTGTAACATCATCATGTATCTAACATATATCAAGTCTTATGATACCGGTCTCTAACATGCTTATTTATCGTCTACCTACTTTGCAGACACTAACACGCAAAGCAATCACATTTATGATGCTCATGAAGCAATAAGAGTTCGAGGTGTACTAACCTCAAGCACTAGCAGTAAATCCTCATATAAGCTTCCTGGTTACTCCACTGAGTTCAATATCTGATCTCGAATAATCCTCATATAAAAACAAATACGAAAATATATTAATTTCCTACATCCCACATTAAAAACACAAGGTCAAACGCATAAAAACAACTTACTGGGTTTGAATTTGGTGAAACGGACTATGCCAAAAGACTCAGAACTTCGAGAAACCCCTGGTAGGGCCCCCTATAAAAAGTCAACGACGGTCAACAAAGGTAAGAGATGCTGGTGATTCGATGCGATGTAGGTGTATGGAAGCTTCGGTGCAGTTGTGGGCGATAATCTGGTACAGTAGGGTGCAATTGCACCAGGCGAGAGCAATCCAATAAAGTGCAGCACACATGAGTATATGTGCATGTAACACCTCCTTGACTCCGATCATCAGAGTTAAGTTGGAAATGTCACAAAACAAATACAATGTTGACGATGACCTTTTTTTTCTCAAAAATACTATAAAATTTAAAACCGTAAAAAAAATATTTATACTGAATTAAAACACAAAATTGGAGTTCATTTACCTTTCAAAAATAACAAAATAGCTATTCAATAAATAATAGGCTCTGAACTAAAATAGACAATTTTATTACATTTATACATGCCACCTAAATTAATTAAAAACCTCAAGTAGGATGTCATTACTGTGGTAGCTTGATGAAATTCTTTGATCTTGATGCAACGCCTTGCTTACTCCAATATCTCGAATCACCTACGTGAGCACAATCAAACACACGCTAACTACGAACTTAGTGAGGCAATAATCAAGATTAAAAAAAACTAAATAGGCTTATTCAATTTTATGACTTATTAAACCTCAAGGCTGCATATATATATAACATGCCATATGACAATATACTAACCTTTATATTGTATTGGTAATGATTTACTACATGCTAATGCCATCAAACTTTCATGTTTGTCCATTTGTCATAATATGCCATATATGCATAAATGCATCATGATCACTAGGTATGTATTACCATCATGTTAATCATATATTAACATAATATAAACCATATATAAATTTCTTACCAATATACTTGCCATTTATTCCAAAAGCTCATAAGCTTATTCACTTGTTTATCTTTTATTAACCAATAAACCATAGCCCAAATATAAGCCTATGAGGACCCTAGGTACACGAGTCAAATATGCACCGAAGTGCTAATACACATAAGTCGTGCCCACCATAATACATGATAAGTGTTCAAAAGTACTATTTTTCTTACCCTTTTTACTCATATTATTGTTAGACTTAGGCCCATATTAGTTGCATAATTAGCCATTCATGCATTAATCCATGTTTCCTTCCATCGTTGAGCTTGATTACATAACTTGGTAGTTTTTGTGGGAAAAGATGCTGCTTTGGTGTGTTTTGTGTGTATATGCAGGATCACTTGCCAAAGCAAGGCTAGAGCTAGTTGCCAGGGCAATGCATGAAGGAGACGCCGAGCTAGTTGCCAGGGCAATGCATGAAGGAGACGCCGAGCCAGTTGCCTTGGCAATTGTCGACAAGAGCAAAGGTGATATGGTAGTCGAAATTGATGACTAGACAAGCCCAAGATGACGTGGAGCAAAGCCCAAACCCAAAGGAATTTGATTTCCATGCAGAGATTAAAGAAGAATTAAATTCCAAGAAGATAGGAGAAGTTCTAGTAGGAATACAATTATAATAAAGAATTATATTCTTTAAAGATAATTTAATTCCAACTTAAACTCCTCCTCAAAGAAGGACTTTGGTCTAGCCCTATAAATAAGATGGAGATTTCGACAATATATAAGGAGAAAAGAGGGGAATTTCGAAAAGTCCAAGGAGGGCAATAGGAGAGAATTTTCGACAAGCATCTAGGGCAAGGAGGATTTCGACAAGCCTCCTTCTTCATCTTTTTCTTTATTGTTCGATTGGGTTCATGCTAGGGATTAATTATCTTGTGTTTCTTTGGAACCTAGCCATGAACTAAATCTATTTGGCTATGGTTATTGTGTTTTGTGGTTGTGAGAAACTATTGGTTTTTGTTTAGGTAATAAGAGTTTGCACTTTTCTATTCAAGGTTTATTCATTCTTGGTTCTTATTCTTGTTTGCGAGTGAATTGGGAAAGGATCTCGTGATTTCATCTATTTATCTAATATCGGGAGAGTTAGATTCAAGAAACGAATGAATATGATCTTTATTCAATCTATTGATGGTGAAGATTAATCCAGCTTAGGAATAAGTTAAGGATTTCAACGGCTAAGAGGAGCGCAAGATTGGTTATTGTTCACCCTTGATTCACGCAGGGATGTATTATCAAGGCATGCACAAGTAGCTAGAGTTTCGACTTAGGGATAAGAAGAAACCATTGAAGAATGCTCTGCTGAACCTTGAAGGTTGCTGCCCAGACGCCCAAGTAGTTGCCCAAGCAACCATTGATTAGTTGCCAAGGCAACCCCGTTGTGCAAGTTGCCACGGTAACTGAGTTGCCCGTGCACTCTTTTACCAAGACGATCCAATCGGCTATCACACCTCAACTCACGATAACCTGGCCTATCTCTCTCAATTGATCTCATCTATTCATTTACTTAATTGCTTTCTAGTTTAGTTATTAGTTAAACTCCCATAATCCTTTATTTGTGTTTTTACTGTTTACAGTGCAAGAGACTAGATTCTTGAAGTGGCACCAATCCTTGTGGAGACGATATCTTTTATACTATAACTTGCGACGTGTATACTTGCACATTTGCGTAGCACTTATTACGCGCAACAAGTTTTTGGCGCCGTTGCCGGGGATTGGCAATAGTGACTTTGTTTTTATTTTCTTGCACTTTCTTTTTACTTTTCTTGTTTAAGATTCAAAGGGCTAACAAACTTTGGTTTTGCATTGGTATATGACCAGGGCGAGACCGACTTCACCAGAATATCCCTTTGATCCAGAAATCGAACGAACCTTACAAAGACTTAGACGAAGGATAAGAGTAGCAATGGCTAATCAAGACGGCAATATGCATCAAGATGTTCCAGCAGGAGGAGGACTGATTCTTGCACGAAACAGAACTATTCGAGACTATCTTGAAGAAGATCTAGATGGACTTAACCCAAGAGTTGTCGCACTTGAAATTGAAGCCGACCACTTTGAGTTGAAATCGGTAATGTTTAATATGATCAAAACAATAGGTCAATTTGGCGGCTCAACAACTGAAGATGCACGACAACATCTGAAATCTTTCCTCGAGATTTGTAACTCGTTCAAAATACACGGAGTCACCCCCGATGTCTTACGATTAAGATTATTCCCCTATTCACTGAGGGATAGGGCGAAAGCATGGTTGAATAGCATTCCTGCCGGATCAATAGCATCTTGGACTGATTTTTGTCGTGATTTCCTTGCTCGATTTAATCCTACAAATTTGACTGATAAGCTTCGTAACGACATTACTTCTTCTCGGCAGGCAGATGATGAATCCATGTACGAGGCTTGGGAGCGATATAGAGAACTTCTACACAAATGCCCCCTACACGGATTCCCGGTGTGGACTCAAGTAACAATGTTTTACAACGCCGTGAATACACCAACAAGGATGATGCTAGATGCCTCGGCAACCGGCATACTCCTAGATAAGTCGCCGGAGGAAGCAATGCAAATTTTAAACAGGCTGGCCAAGAATGATTATCAATTCCCATCTACTAGAAGAGGAGGAGTTAGACGCCAAGCCACAATACATGAACTAGGATCATCAGATTCAATTTCGGCACAATTGGCCACTCTAACCAAGATGGTCCAGAACATGCAAAAACCAAACAACACACATGAAGTCAAGGTAATGGATTCTTTTTGTGAGTTATGTGGTGATAACCATAATTCTTCTGAATGTATACAGATCCGAAATCCAGCTTCTATGTGGGGAATTACAATCGGAACAACAACGTGATGTCCAATACATACAATCCAACTTGGAAGAAGCACCCAAATTTTTCATGGAGTAATCCCAACAATGCTCTAAACCAGAACAATCAGAATGCACAAGCATCGGGATTCCAGCAGAATATGCTACGGCAACAGTTGCCGCAGCAACAACCGACGACATCCAGTTCTTTGGAAAATTCTCTAAATGCTTTTATGATGAAAACTGAATCTTATATGGCTGAGAATAGTAATTTCATAAAAAGAACTGATGCTTTTATTAACAGGACCGAGATGAGATTGCAAAACCAAGAGGCGGCAATCAAATCATTGGAAAATCAAGTCGGACAGTTTGCTCAAAATCTGAATACTAGACCGCAAGGAGGTTTACCTAGCGATACTGAAGTGCAAAAGGAACTGGCCACGAGCAATGTAAGGCAATCACCACTAGAAGTGGCCAACAACTTAGAGAGGTTCAAACCCGCTCGTCAAGCAAAACTCCACAAAAGATCAAGACGAACCTAGCGGCAAAGCCTCAGATGCTGAACCAAGAATTGCCGCGGCAACCGGTAATAAGCATGCCTCGGCAACCGACGATAAAGATGCCTCGGCAACTGGCAATGAGCATGCCTCGGCAACCCCAGTTGATAACGCCTCGGTAACTCCAGTTATCCCGGCAATGCCATCATTCAGGTTCCAAACCAATGAAAGGATCGAAGATATCCGACTTCTACCACCATTCCCACAAAGGTTGAAGCGACAAAAGCAAGAATATCAGTTCAAGAAGTTTCTTGATATCCTAAAGCAAGTCCACATCAACTTGCCATTGGTGGAAGCAATTGAACAAATGCCGAACTATGCCAAGTTTCTTAAAGACATTGTGTCCAAGAGAACAAGGCTAGGAGAGTTTGAAACAGTTGCCGCAACAGAGGGATGCATGGCAATGTTGAACAATCGTATGCCACCCAAGTTAAAGGATCCCAGAAGTTTCACAATACCTTGTTCCATTGGAAACCACTATGTCGGGAAAGCATTATGCGACCTTGGGGCTAGCATAAACTTGATGCCTAAATCGATTTTCCAGAAACTAGGAATCGGGAAGGCAAGACCTACAACAGTTATGCTACAGCTAGCCGACAGATCCTATGTGCATCCAGAGGGAAAAATTGATGACATATTGGTAAAAGTTGATAAATTTATTTTTCCCGCTGACTTTATTGTCTTGGATTGTGAAGCAGATGAGAATGCACCCATCATTCTCGGGAGACCATTCCTAGCAACAGGGAGAACCTTGATCGATGTTGAAAAGGGAGAACTCACAATGAGGGTGAATGACCAGCAAGTTAAACTAAATGTGTTCCAAACACTAAGGCATGCCGATGATCCAAAAGAATGCCAACTTCTTCATGCCACGGCAGAGTTTAACTTCGATAAGGAATTTAGTTGCCTCGGCAACTACATTGCCGATCAAGAGGAACTTGAGGAGTATGAACAACCGGTCGATGAGGAACAACAAGAAGAGGCAAATTGGCTAGTCAATCGACCAGGTACATACTTTGAACCACTGGATTACTCAGGTAAGGAAGGTAAGCTCGAAAAACCCTCTATTGAACATCCACCAATTCTTGAGTTGAAACAAGTGCCAGAGCAACTAAAATATGCATACTTAGGAATCTATAATACATTGCCTGTAATTATTTCTTCTAAGTTACAGCCTGAGTAGGAAAAGAAGCTGATCAAGATATTGAAGCTACACAAAAAGGCAATAGGGTGGACAATTGTCGACTTGAAGGGAATTAGCCCGGCAGTGTGCATGCACAAGATTCTGTTGGAAGATGATCACAAACCTTCAATTGAGGCCCAGAGGAGACTGAATCATGCCATGAAAGGGGTTGTAATGAAAGAAATCATCAAGTGGCTTGACGCCGGCATTATATACCCTATCTTTGACAGTACATGGGTAAGTCCGGTACAATGTGTACTGAAAAAGGGAGGTGTAACAGTGGTAAGTAATGAAAATAATGAACTTATTCCAACCCAGGACTGTGACCGGTTGGAGGGTTTGTATGGATTATCGAAAGCTAAACAAAGCCACTAGGAAAGATCACTTCCCATTACCCTTTATTGATCAAATGCTTGACCGTCTTGCAGGTAAACCCTTTTATTGTTTTCTTGATGGTTATTCAGGTTACAATCAAATTGCCATAGCACCAGAAGATCAAGAAAAGACAACCTTCACATGCCCATACGGTACTTATGCCTTCCGAAGGATGCCGTTCGGATTGTGTAACGCCCCGGCAACCTTCCAAAGATGCATGATGGAGCTCTTTTCAGATATGGTCAAAGACTTCCTTGAGATCTTCATGGATGATTTTTCTATTTTTGGTAATGACTTCGACAGCTGTCTCGGCAATTTAGAGAGGGTGTTGGCAAGATGTGAAGAAACGGATTTAGTCCTCAATTGGGAAAAATGCCATTTTATGGTAGATGAAGGAATAGTGCTCGGCCACAAGATTTCATCCAAGGGAATTGAAGTAGATAAAGCCATGGTGGACGTGATCGAGAGATTACCCCCACCAAGTTCGGTTAAAGGAATTCGAAGTTTTCTCGGACATGCAGGTTTTTACAGGAGGTTCATTCATAATTTTTCTAAAATCACTAAACCCTTGTGTAATCTGCTTGAACAGGATAAAGTCTTCGATTTTGATGATTCTTCCACCCAAGCATTTGAAACCCTAAAGAAAAAGCTTACCTCGGCTCCCATTGTCGTTCCACCAGATTGGACGCTACCTTTTGAGCTCATGTGTGATGCAAGTGATTTCGCGGTAGGAGCAGTCCTAGGCCAACGCACAGGTAAGACCTTCCATGTGATATACTACGATAGTAAAACTCTTAATAGTGCTCAAGTGAATTACACAACAACAGAGAAAGAGTTACTAGCTGTAGTTTTCGCATTTGACAAGTTCCGATCCTATTTGATTGGTACAAAGGTAATTGTTCATACGGACCATTCGGCAATCAAATACTTATTTGCTAAAAAGGATGCTAAACCTCGTTTGATTCGTTGGATATTACTTTTACAAGAATTTGATATTGAAATTAAGGACAGGAAAGGAACAGAAAATCAAGTGGCCGATCACTTATCACGTTTGGAACGCAATAAGGAAGAGGACGCGGATCTAGAGATATGCGATGCATTCCCAGATGAACAACTTTTAGTTGCCTCGGCAACCATGGATGCGCATGCCTCGGTAACCCTCGACGCCTCGGCAACCTTCGACGCCTCGGCAACCATGGATGCACACGCCTCGACAACTCTCGACGCCGCAGCAGCCTTTGACGCGCACGCCTCGGCAATTTTGGGAGCAGTCGCCACGGTAGCACATGCCTCGGCAATACCCTGGTATGCGAATTTAGTTAATTTCCTTGTTTGTGGTATTTTACCTTATGGCATTACTCACCAAGGGAAGAAGCGGTTCCGCCATGATGCTAAGCATTACTTTTGGGACGAGCCTCTTTTGTTTAAACAATGTGCAGATCAGGTCATACGCCGATGTGTCCCTGAAGAAGAGCAACAGAATGTACTCCGGCAATTCCATTTTTCACCCTATGGAGGACATTTTGGAGGAACTCGCACCGCGGCCAAAGTCTTGCAATCCGGTTTGTATTAGCCAACATTGTACAAAGATGCCCAAGACTTTTACAAGCAATGTGATCGTTGCCAGAGGACGGGCAATATCTCTTAACGACATGAGATGCCACTCCAGAACATCATCGAGGTGGAATTGTTCGATGTGTGGGGGATCGATTTTATGGGACCTTTCCCATCTTCATTCGGCAACCTATACATCTTACTTGCCGTCGACTATGTGTCTAAATGGGTGGAGGCAGCTGCAGTTCCCAACAACGATTCCAAGACCGTGCAACGATTCTTGCAGAAAAACATATTTACACGGTTTGGGATGCCAAGAGCAATTATCAGTGACGAAGGCAAGCATTTTGACAACAGACTAATTGCCAAGATGTTGCAACGCTTCGGCATATCACACAAGATTGCCACGACATATCACCCACAAACCAACGGGCAAGCAGAAATTTCCAACCGGGAGTTGAAGGGAATACTCGAGAAAGTTGTAAATCCCTCAAGGAAGGATTGGTCATTAAGACTAGATGACGCACTTTGGGCATATCGCACTGCATTCAAAACACCCATTAGGTATGTCCCCCTTCCGACTTGTCTATGGCAAGACATGCCATCTACTGGTGGAAATCGAGCACAAGGCATACTGGGCAATCAAGACCGTGAACATGGATTGGGAAAGTGCTGACAAAAGCGTTTGTTGGACCTCAACGAGATAGAAGAATTCCGTGCACTCGCCTATAACAATGCACGAATCTACAAGGAGAAAACAAAGCGATGGCATGACAAGAAACTATTGCCACGGCAATTCACGCCAGGGCAACTAGTTCTCCTATTCAATTCTCGGCTAAAACTTTTCCCGGAAAAGCTGAAATCAAGATGGTCGGGACCATTTGAAGTTGTCAAACCATTCTCCCATGGTGCCGTGATAATCAAGTCCATCTCTGACAACCATGAATTCAAAGTTAATGGACAAAGATTGAAGCACTATAATGGTGCCCATGTGGAACGTAACAAGGAAGTGGTCAACTTAGGAGATGCATGAGCATGCTCTCCCTTTTGATATTTTTATTTTTATTTATTTATTTTTATTTTTCGATTATTTATTTTTTTTTCAATTTTTTATTTTTTTTTAATTTTTTTTATATATTTCCGATTATTAGTAATTTTTAGGATAGATTTTATTTTATTTAAGTTTAAGAATCCTATTAC
This sequence comes from Hibiscus mutabilis, assembly GCA_019671005.1. Classification (NCBI taxonomy): domain Eukaryota; kingdom Viridiplantae; phylum Streptophyta; class Magnoliopsida; order Malvales; family Malvaceae; genus Hibiscus; species Hibiscus mutabilis. The sequence continues at coordinate 18,695,335 of CM033728.1, read as the reverse complement.
ACATCTTCATTTATTTTCTTTCTTTTCTTTATTAGTTTATCTTTAATTTTAATCCTTATTTGATTTGTCTTTGAATTGTAGGAAAAAAGTTCAAGATAAAGAGGAATTCTAATCCAAGTAGGAAAACATCTTCAACAAGGAAACTAATGGGCTGAATCTAAGGCTTATATAAAGCCTCCAATTCACCCTAACCACAACCCCTTGTCGACAACTTCTCCCCCACCCTAAACCCTTTTTCGTTTTCCCTTAATCCCACCCACCTATCTTTTCTATAAAACCCATCACCCTTAACCTATTCCTACTTTCTATCTTGCAACTTTTTAGTTTCTTTTCTTTTCTTTGTTTTTACAAAACTCACAACCAAGATCATCCATGGCATCCAAGATTAAACTTTTAGTTCATCCAAGTTCCTCCAAAGAACCAAGATACAAGAAGTTTGCTACACCGGTGGTTCAAGAAAGATTTCAATCCAAGTTTGAAAGCCGGAAGATTCATGAAGAACAAGGCTTTGAATACTCCAACTCTCATCAAGATTTCGGCCTTGAACCATTCATCTTCGAGAGGATTGCACATCAAAAGTAGCAAATCTTTTGCCATCAACCGGAACCGGGTAACATCTCATGGGTAAGAGAATTCTATGCTCATTCACCTAACCCGGATAATCCTTATGTTTTTGTTCGTGACAAGGCCATACTCATAAGTCCCAAAAACGTCAACACCTTTTACGGGCTTTACATTGAGAAGGATGAGCATCAAGCCTTCGTTGATCAAATCACTCCCAAGCAACTCGACAAGGTGCTTCAAGAACTCACTCAACCGGGAACTCATTGGAACGACGGTAAATACAAGGGCACGGTAAATCGCCTTCAGCTTAAACCCGAGGCAAAACTATGGAATAAGTTTGTTAAAACTTCTTTAATGCCCACCACACACAATACTACCGTTGATATACCACGTCTTTTGCTCATACATTCTATTTTGCATAATCGCATCATTAACATTGGAAAAATTATTTGTGATGAGATTTTTGTATGCAGCTCAAAAGATAAGGGTTCTCTTTTCTTCCCTTGCTTAATTTCTAATCTTTGCAAGGAGATGCATGTCCCAAGTGAGTCCACCGATGAAAAGGCCCTACACAAGTCTGGTTGGAATCAAGTACTAATCCGAGAGCTAATGGGAGAGGCACCGGGAGATTCTTCAAGGCCTCCAATTGCCACGGCAACTCCTGCCGCCCCGGTAATCCATAATGCCCAGGCACCTAACGCCATGGCAACTCGGCCATTAACCCCGGGACACTTTGAAGCACTTTTGCACCCATTGGCAAGCCACCTAAGGCAAATTGAAGACCGGCAACTAATGTTCATGCGGTACATGAAGGAGCACAACAATGCCATCACCCAAGTCATCCTAGAAAAGTACCCGGACAATCGCGTGCCGTTCCTAACCTTTCCCGCCGAGATCCTTGCCCCGGCAACCAATGAAGCTGATGCCACGACAACCAACCCTGAAGATGCCACGGCAACCAAAGATAAAGATATCCTGGCAACCACTGCAAAAGCCAAAGGTAAAGCACCTATGCCCGAATCAACTCCAACGGAATCATTTTCTGATTTTTCAGATTCGGACGAGTCCTCCATTGAACCAACAAAGACCGCACCAATTGAATCCTCCAAGCGAAAAGCAAATGACATTGATGAAGAGGACGATGAGGACAACCCCGTACGAGGATCGATTCCACCACCAGCAACAAGAAAACAACCATCACGTTCAAGCAAGAAAATCAAGACACCGACCAAAAGGAAACTAATCATCTACGATGACGAACTCTTAGAGTAAGTCCTCGTATGCATTTATTTTATTTTATTATTATTTTTATTTTCTTCGCATGCATTGAGGACAATGCCTCACTCGAGTTTGGGGGGGATTGTTATTAGTAGTTACCATGTTTAGTTACATTAATCTTAAGTATTACATTTAGGATACATAAATTGCTTGCCATGCCTTTAATTGAAACAAGAATTGCTTAGATTTGATGAATATCCGATGATGACTTTGCCAATGCACTTAATTGATAGAATTTTTATTCTAGGATAACCATGGAAAAACTTAGAATTTTACTATGATGCTAAATTTGATGAAACACTATTGTGGTTTGATTGATTTAAGGAATTCTAGTAAACTTAGGTTGATAATTAACAAATTGGGGGATTAGAATAAAAATTGGATGAATGCTAGAGGTGCCCGAAATTGGCTCTAGCATGTGCTAAAAATTGATCGCTAGAGGTGCCCGAAACTGGCTCTAGTATGTGTTAAAAAAAATTATAACTAAAGGTGCCCGAAACCGGCTCTAGTCGAATAAAACTAAAAACAAAACACTAGAGGTGCCCAAAACTGGCTCTAGTTAAAACATGTTAAAAATAACCCAATGAAGTAATTTGAAAACCTATTGTTTGCATAGAATCCGAAAAATCAACTTGCACACAACTCCGCACACACTCACAAGCATTATAGTATGATTCCGAGTAACTCCTAAGTTTTTCGAAAAATAAAAAGCCAATCATACTTTGTGCCCCGGTTCAGAGAATTGAAATCAAGTTCAAAGCTAAGTTGGTGAAAATTGAAGTCTTGGCAGGTAATTATGAGTTTCCATTGCTTGAGGACAAGCAATAGTTCGAGTTTGGGGTGTGATAAGTGTTCAAAAGTACTATTTTTCTTACCCTTTTTACTCATATTATTGTTAGACTTAGGCCCATATTAGTTGCATAATTAGCCATTCATGCATTAATCCATGTTTCCTTCCATCGTTGAGCTTGATTACATAACTTGGTAGTTTTTGTGGGAAAAGATGCTGCTTTGGTGTGTTTTGTGTGTATATGCAGGATCACTTGCCAAAGCAAGGCTAGAGCTAGTTGCCAGGGCAATGCATGAAGGAGACGCCGAGCTAGTTGCCTGGGTAATGCATGAAGGAGACGCCGAGCCAGTTGCCATGGCAATTGTCGACAAGAGCAAAGGTGATATGGTAGTCGAAATTGATGACTAGACAAGCCCAAGATGACGTGGAGCAAAGCCCAAACCCAAAGGAATTTGATTTCCATGCAGAGATTAAAGAAGAATTAAATTCCATGAAGATAGGAGAAGTTCTAGTAGGAATACAATTATAATAAAGAATTATATTCTTTAAAGATAATTTAATTCCAACTTAAACTCCTCCTCAAAGAAGGAATTTGGTCTAGCCCTATAAATAAGATGGAGATTTCGACAAGATATAAGGAGAAAAGAGGGGAATTTCGACAAGTCCAAGGAGGGCAATAGGAGAGAATTTTCGACAAGCATCTAGGGCAAGGAGGATTTCGACAAGCCTCATTCTTCATCTTTTTCTTTCTTGTTCGATTGGGTTCATGCTAGGGATTAATTATCTTGTGTTTCTTTGGAACCTAGCCATGAACTAAATCTATTTGGCTATGGTTATTGTGTTTTGTGGTTGTGAGAAACTATTGGTTTTTGTTTAGGTAATAAGAGTTTGCACTTTTCTATTCAAAGTTTATTCATTCTTGGTTCTTATTGTTGTTTGCGAGTGAATTGGGAAAGGATCTCGTGATTTCATCTATTTATCTAATATCGGGAAGTTAGATTCAAGAAACGAATGAATATGATCTTTATTCAATCTATTGATGGTGAAGATTAATCCGGCTTAGGAATAAGTTAAGGATTTCAACGGCTAAGAGGAGCGCAAGATTGGTTGTTGTTCACCACGCAGGGATGTATTATCAAGGCATGCACAAGTAGCTAGAGTTTCGACTTAGGGATAAGAAGAAACCATTGAAGAACGCTCTGCCGAACCTTGAAGGTTGCCCAGGCAACCATCGATTAGTTGCCAAGGCAACCTCGTTGTGCAAGTTGCCACGACAACTGAGTTGCCCGTGCACTCTTTTACCAAGACGATCCAATCGGCTATCACACCTCAACTCACAATAACCTGGCCTATCTCTCTCAATTGATCTCATCTATTCATTTACTTAATTGCTTTCTAGTTTAGTTATTAGTTAAACTCCCATAATCCTTTATTTGTGTTTTTACTGTTTACAGTGCAAGAGACTAGATTCTTGAAGTGGCACCAATCCCTGTGGAGACGATATTTTTTGTACTATAACTTGCGACGTGTATACTTGCACATTTGCGTAGCACTTATTACGCGCAACAATACACATAAGGTCGTGCCCACCATATGCACTAAGTGTCCTTTATATACACTATAGTGCTAAACCAGGTATGCAGCGTGCTGCTGGACTCTATGGCATGCCAACTATACCATGTCCCTCAATGACATACTTGGGCATACATTCCATATTTATTTCATCCATGGCAATGTATATCAACATAATTTAATATTGGGCAGTTCATACCTGAAATAACATTCATAATATAACATCATATATAACTAGTGATCCATGTATTTATAATCAACTTTTGACATATTTAAAATATGTCAATCATATGCTTCATGACATAAATATAATGACAATAAAATTTGAGTAGGCTCATCGCAAGCCATCCCAATGATGTATAAAACATCAATGTGTCATGATATGTATGCAATTGCACTCACCTTGGCCACTTAACACAATGCCTCACTATGTAACACCATCGATCCGGATGTCACATTTGGGCCTTAAGTCCAAACCCAAAACCATAAAATTTCTTTTCAAACAGGATCATCCCATCAAGTAAGTCACAAAAGCATTTAAAATAAACGATTAAAATAAATATATATAAGTAAATAAAATGTTACAAATGAGCTCCAATTTAAGTTTATAACATTTAAAGGTACAATTTAAATAATACAATTTCAAATAATAAATACAAACTCCACAAGTAAGGTCTTATGAACACATAGCCCACTAGACTCAAATATCGTACTCCAAAGATCCCCATGCTTGAATCCTGATATGATAGTGCTCCACGATCCCACGATCCAACGGTCAACCTACACACAGAAACAACGATTCCGAGTGCTGAGCTTACAAAGCTCAGTGGTACACATCTACTCTACTATACTTCATTCTAATCATAAACGTAAGCATGCAAGCTAGCACAAGCAATAAGGAAAGATAAATAAACATGTGGCGCTACCATAATCGCCTAAACACATGTCAAGCATATAAACAACATTGCAATTACAACAAGCACATCAATAAAGCAAACTAGGAGCGAGGCCCAATGTCACCCGCCATTGGGAGACCCGCCCATGCTCAGAATCTCACATCGAGCTGCTCGGAATCTCACATCGAGCTGCTCAGAATCTCACATCGAGCAGTATACTCAGAATCTATTATCGATACTTCTCTCGAAATCTCACATCGAGCGGGGCTCAGAATCTCACGTCGAGCAAATGTCATCACCCGAAATCTCTCATTGTAACACCCTTAACGTATACTCGTAGGCCGAATATACATTAAAGGTATTGCAAAATTTTGGAAAAGATCTTGACTCGATTTTTTTCAACTTTTAGTTTAACCCTTCCTCGGGTTTAAATTTAAAACTATGTCATCTAGTTGCAGCTAGTTTTAACCTTGAATTGGTTTACAAAACTTATAATTGAGTTATTGAAATAAAAATATAACTCAAGGTGAAAACTATGTGTGCTGCCTAGACCCTTTCTTGATTCTTAAACTTCTACACGATTAGGGTTAAACTATGTTTAACTGTACTAAAATTTATTACTACTATTGGTAAACTATATTTCTAAATTTATTTATCACAAAAACATATCTTTAACTAGTAAACGTATACTTTAAAACAGTTCAACTATAAAATATTTACATGCCCACTAGATATCAATTTACGACAAGGATGTACTTACTGTGACTTACTATAGTAACTTGATTTTTCCAAAGGTTCAGCTCCTCTTCACTAGGCATTTTCGGAGAACCTACATGTGACATAAGACACACGCTAAGTACGAACTTAGTGAGGCAGTTAAAATTACTTATTTAAACATGAGTTGATGATATATAATATTTCATATAAGAGTGCATTTCATATTTCTCTACGACAAGGCAAGTATATCACAATGTACTTGTGTCATGTATCATAACTATCATATAAATCATGTTATTATTGCATAATATATTTTCTATTATGGACATGCTTTCATCAAGTAATCATTTACAAATCATGTACTTTATCATGGTCACGCTTCATTATGCCATCATTTGCATAACATGTATTCTATCATATAGCATGTAATAGTTCTATCATGTATCATGTAACATTCTATCATATATCAATAACATTTCTATCTCGCATGTCATGTACTTCACAGTCATGTAACATGTAACTTCTTTTTCAAGTATCATGAAATCATGTAACATCTTTTTCATGTATCATGTAATCATGTAACATCTGTATCATATATCATGTAACATCTGTATCATGTATCATCTCTGTCATATGGATCATGTATCGTCACGCAGTCATTTGCATGCTCATGATCTACCATGTAATCATCTTGTTATTATTATCATCGTGTCTGGCTAGAAGCCCATGGAAACCCCATAGCCTATCTGCACAGTAGTGCCATGTAGAGTACGCACTCGAGAGGACGCTCTTTGCTAATTATATTAAAAACACCTCGCTAGTGCCATTTACACCCCAGGGTGTATCTTGTTTCATTCTAATCTTGTTATTATCCATATTCTATGTATAAACATGCATTGCCATTATGCAAATGCATCATCATTTATGCAAACAATAATTTGTACCTCGTATTCCATCAAGCTTGCCATGTCGAGCATTGTATCATATCATGTATTATAAGGAAATGCAATGCCAATTTCAATGTAATGCAAACATTTGGAAATGCACTCACCTGGGCCATGTAATAGAATGCCTCACTAAGCTTACTCGAGGTTCTTATCTTTCTTTTTATCACTGGTTATCCTTCAATATCTTTTAGAACTGTATAGGACCAATCGAACATATTTATCATTTCTCTAGCGTTAAACTTAAATTTAACATTGCTAACTTCATTCTTAAATATAACTATTCGAATATAATTTTTTTTGAAAGTTTCCCCAATATTCTTCAAAGTTGTTGAGTTGGTCCTTAGTGACCATTTTGAACATTAAACAATTGTTCAAGCCTAATTTGAACAATTTCCATAATCATTTTCTAATTTTGGACTATTACCTTTTAGTCCTCAAACTTTATAAAAGTGACAATTTAGTCACTACTTCACTTTTGTACATAAATTCATGTACAAATAAACCATTCATCTATTTTTCTAACATTCTTGAAAGTTTTCCTTCAACTTTATTCAATTTAATCCTTCACCATACTTTCATTTCAAAAAGGTCCTTAAATTTTTCCTTTCTTACCATTTCAATCCTTCAACTTTCATAACATGCTTGAATCTTCAACTCTAGCTTATTTTCATCTAAGCCACTATCAAAACAATAAATTTCCAAAATAATATTCTATTTTCCCTTTCTTGCCAAAATGGTCCTTTTTCATCATTTCAAGCCAATTTGATCACATTTTCAGTAATTACTCTTTAATCCCTCCTTAATCTAATATTTTCAAAATCCCCCTTTTAACTTTTTTGAAGTTACCGAATAGGTCACCAAAATTTTCCAAATGTACAATTTTGGTCCTAAATTATCAATTCAAGCTCAAAATATTATTTTCTACCCATTTCCAACATCAAATAAATTTTTGACAATTTAGTCCCCAAATTTCTTCAAAATGCCAAAATGGTCCTCTAATCTTTCAAAATTTTCATTTTGGTCTCTAATCACCAATTCAAGTTTCTTTCACCATAATTCAATAATTTCAATGCTAAAATAAATTTTCTAATAATTTCCCCTAATTTTCTCAATCTTTTCGAAATGGTCCCTATAATTTCAATTGGGGAAATTATTTAATCTAACATCAAATTCAAGCTCTCAACATCATAATCTATTCAATTTCATCATCAATTTAACTCCCTAACCAAAATCCCCAATTCTTAGGGTTAGGGTTTATAACCTTGGACATGCAATTAATCCAAATTCAAGCTTGATTCTATGTTTACAACATCAATTCTACTAAATACAACTCTAAATTCATCATAGGCTTCAAATTCCATAATCATCTTCATCAATAATATGAACTAAAATTAACTTTTATCATGCAATATTACTATCAAAATGAAGAGAATCAAGTGTAGAACAATTTACCTAATTTTTTTGCTTGAAACTTGTCTTGATTCTTCAATTTTGAACTTGAAAATTGAAAAATCTCATTTATTCCCCTTTCTTTCTTGTTTCGAACAGCCCCTTGGCTGATGACTAATTTGCCCTCCAACTAGACATTATTTACTTACATGACTTAAAATTGTCATTCCATAAAAATTGAACCAATTTGGTTCCATTCTAACCAACCTCCTTCCCAAAATATCATAAATTTTAATTTATGATATTTATTCGATCCAATTATTCGAATTTTACTCAATACAATTTCTAATTTTTCTTTCTTTGAGCTTTATAACCACTCCATCACATTCTAACTAAATCTAGTTAGAATCCCACCAACATTAATAAAATATTCATAAAATAATATTTTAAGAATTTTTAATAATCTTTGGAACCGTCTTTAAAATTTCAATTCGATCTGATATACCGATAATTTTTCAAGAATTTTTATCGGATACATTTCCTCTTAAAAATCTTATCTCAACAATCCATTACGAATATTACTGACTTAAACTGAGTCCTTTTTATCAGTCAAAATATTGGATATGAGACCTTCCCATTAGGTCACCCATCCTTGGGCTACTCTGGTCTAAGCATGCTTAACAATTTTATTCGATCCAAATTCGAATAATATAAACCTCGTATGAAAAATCCGGTAACACATAAATACCACTATTGGGGGTGAGCTATCCATTTACGGGGTTAAATTACATAACTTTTCAAAATTACACTTTGGTCCCTGAACTTTTCCAAAGTTTACACTTTAACCCCTAAACTTTCAAAAATTACATTTTAGTCACTAAGCAAGAATTGGGATATTAGAATTCCTCCCCCTTAAGAAAATTCATCCACGAATTTTCAACGTTTACCCATTTCAAACAACTGTGTGTTTTGCTTATTCATTCTCTCTTCAATTTCCCAAATGACTTTCTCTACTTTATGATTTCTCGAGAGAGCCTTAATCAGAAAAATTTTCTTGTCCCTTAATTCTTCAACTTTTTATGCTAGGATTTTCACTAGTTATTCTTTATACGTCAAACCTGGTTGTAATTCAATCTCCTCAGAAGTAATTACATGTGAAGAATCCGATCAATACCTCCGAAGCATGAATACGTGAAACACATAATGTGTCTTGTTCCTATCTGGAGGTAAAGCCAATTGATAAGCCATTGGTTCCTTTCTTTTTGGAATCTCATATGGCTCAATAAATCTGGAACTAATCTTTCCATTTCAACCAAAACGTAACACCTTCTTCCAAGGTGAAATCTTTAAAAATACTTTTTCTTTAACTTCATATTCAATATCCTTTTTCTTCTTATTTGCATAGGCCTTTTGTCAATCCACGATGGCCTTAAAATTTTGCTGAATAATCTTTACTTTATTCTTAATGTCTTGTGTTAAATTACTCTTCCAACGTTTGAGTTATTCTGAACATTTCAATCTTGTAAACCGTACCGATTTAGAGAAGCTCGGTATTTTCTTCCATATGCCATCTTGATACTTGTTTGATAACTATTGTTGTAAGTAATTTCAGCTAAAGGCAATTATTTTTCCCATGATCCTGCAAACTCAATTGCACAAGTTTGTAACATATCCTCCAGAATCTATATGATCCGCTCAGATTGCCCATCTGTTTGCGGATGCAAACTGTACTAAAATTTAATTTAGTACCTAAAGCTTCAAATAACGTACCCCAATACCTTGAAATAAACCTTGACACTATCGATGCTGAGACGCCATGTAGTCTTACTGTCTCTCGAACATAAAGTTCTGCATATTTATCCAGCGAATAATCCATTCAACTGGAATAAGGTAATCAAACTTTGTCAGACGATTCATAATGACCCATATTAAACTTTTTTTACTTGGTGTAGCTGACAAATCCGTTATACAATCCATCGTTACTCATCCCTACTTTCATTAGGGGATAGAAATAAACTGAAGTAATCCATAAGTATTTGGCCACATTTCGAGTCTTTAAATCTTGATACATCTTATTACTCCTTGGGTGCATAGCTAATGAACTATAATTGACCTATATTAATATCTTCTTTCTTCAGATTATCATTGTCAGAAACATATACTTTACTTCAATAATATAATCAACCATTTGGCTTAATTTCATGGTCATGTACTTTTCTAGTTCCATCTTGTCTCCTCTTTTCAAGACATCTTTCATCCATAGACTGCAAATCCTTGATTTGATCCAATAAAGTTGGCTTTAATTGACATTTTGCTGTTAAGGAATCATTTCATCCGTCAGATAATTGTGCATTCATCATGCGCAAGACAGACAATGTCTTTCGGCTATGTGTACTATTTGCCTTTCCAGGATGATAATCAATAACTACATCATATTCCTTTTAAAATTCAACCCATCTTCGTTGTCACATATTCAGATCTTTCTGTGTCATCAAATACTTAAACTTTCATGATCCATATAAATATGACACATTTTTACCGTATAAATAATATCACCAGATTTTCAAAGCAAATCATAGCTGCCATTTCCAAGTCATGTGTTGAATAGTTCTTTTCATGAGTTTTGAGCTGCCTTGATGCATAGATTACTACTTAACCTTCTTGCATCAACTCACAACTTAAACCATAAAGAGATACATCATTGTACAAAGTATATTCTTTTCCTGGTTCTAGTTGAATTAGAACTGGTGCTTTCATCCGAACTTTCTTCAATCTTTTAAAACTTTCTTGGTACTTTTCTGTCCATACAAATGGAATACCTTTTTGTAGCAGTTGGACAAGAGACATTGCAATGATGGAAAAATTCTGCACAAAGCACTTGTAATATCTAGCTAATCCCAAGAAACTCCAAACTTCAGAGACATTCTTCAGCTCTTCCCATTCAAGAATAGCTTGTATTTTCTTGGGATTAACTCTTATTCCTTCTGATGACACTACATGTCCAAGGAAAGTTATTTCTGACAACCGGAACTCGCATTTAAAAAACTTGGCATAAAGTTGCTTATCTCTTAAAGTTTGCAGTACCACTCGAAGATGGTAGTCATGTTCAGCTTCGGTCTTCGAATAAACTAAAATATCATCTATGAAGACCACAACAAACTAATCTAAATAGGGTTAGAATACCCTATTCATCAGGTCCATAAATACAACAGTGGCATTCGTCGATCTAAAAAGGCATCACCAAAAGCTCGTAGTGTCCATAACGAGTCCTGAATGTTGTCTTTGGTATATCTTTTTCCTTGACCTTAATTTGATAATAACCCTAATCGAAGATTTATCTTTGAAAATACTACTGCATCTTTAAGTTGATCACATAAATCCTCAATCCTTGGTAGGGGATATTTATTTTTAATGGTTACTTTATTCCATTGTCGATAATCTATAAATGATCATAAGGAACCATCTTTCTTCTTTACAATTAATACCGGAGCACCCCATGGTGATACACTCGGTCGAATGTAACCCCGGTCTAGCAATTCTTGTAATTGAGCCTTTAATTCCCTTAACTCAATTGGTGTCATCCTATATAGTACCATTGATATCGGCTTAGTTCTAGGATAAACATAAATCCTAAACTATATTTCCCTATCCGGAGGTAATTCTAATAACTCATCCATAAATATATCAGGAAATTCCTTTACAGTCGGGATGTCTTCAATCTTTTTAGGTAACTTTTATGTATCTTCCATACAAACCAAACATGTTTTACATCCATTGAATAACAACCTTTGAGCTGTCGTTACAGAAATTACTGACTCTAAACAGCCAGTTCTTTCTCCCTAAATGATTACTTCAAAACCATCGGGTCCTTGAAGTATCAACCTTTCCTTATTACACTTCATATCTACATCATATGCAGATAACTAATCTATTCCAAGAATGACTTCAAATTCATGGAATGGGAGTTCCATTAAATCTTCCAGGAACTTAATTCCTTGAATTTCTAATGAACCTTTCTTGCATATTCTAATTATTGTGCATTATGTCCAAGAGAATTATGACAATCACCTTACTAAATATTCTCCATAGAAGTCTTTCTTTGTGCTACTATCTTTGTACTATTATATTAACTGAACCCGAATCAATTAGAACAATTATAGATTCTTTCCATAGCCTTCGCTCTGTTCGTAGCCTCTTGAAAATTTGATAAGTTCATGCCTAATAAAATTTCCTTGGGCCTTGGACGTAGCTTCTCTATAAATCATTCACATCGAGACCTTTCGATTGGCATCAAATTAACTATGCACCAACTCAGTTTATTAGAATCTAACTCGTACTCATAGACAGTACGAGTACCTTGTTTAAATTTTAGGACTGCTGCAACATTTCTCTTTTAACTAGTTGGCAGCATACTTGGCTTTAAACATTATTCTTTCTTCTCTTGATTCCTATGATTAAACATTTATCGCAGTCCATCAATTCTCAACATCATCTATTTCTACAGAGACTTATTTATGTTATTGAGGAGCATAATCAAGTTACACAATAGTACATCAGTAACATGACATCCTAGGGGCATGTACTTAACATTAAATCACATTAAACTCGATTTAGCCTCCAGAATCGGCTAAACCTGTAGCTTTGATACCAATTAAATGTAACACCCTTAACGTATACTCGTAGGCCGAATAGATATTAAAGATATTACAAAATTTTGGAAAAGATCTTGACTCGAATTTTTTTCCAACTTTTAGTTTAACCTTCCTCGGTTTTAAATCTAAAACTATGTCGTCTAGTTACAGCTAGTTTTAACATTGATTTGGTTTATAAAACTTATAATTGAGTTATTAAAATAAAATATAACTCAAGGTGAAAACTATGTGTGCTGCCTAGACCCTTTCTTAATTCTTAAAACTTCTACACGATTAGGGTTAAACTATGTTTAACTGTACTAAAATTCATTACTATTATTGGCAAACTATATTTCTAAATTTATTCATCACAAAACATATCTTTAACTAGTAAACGTATACTTTAAAACAATTCAACTATAAAATATTTACATGCCCACTAGATATCAATTTACGACAAGGATGTACTTACTGTGACTTACTATAGTAACTTGATTTTTCCAAAGGTTCAGCTCCTCTTCGCTAGGCATTTCCGGAGAACCTAAGTGTGACATAAGACACACACTAAGTATGAACTTAGTGAGGCAGTTAAACTTACTTATTTAAACATGAGTTGATGATATATAATATTTCATATAAGAATGCATTTCATATTTCTCTACGACAAGGCAAGTATATCACAATGTACATGTGTCATGTATCATATCTATCATATAAATCATGTTATCATTGCATAATATATTTTCTATTATGGACATGCTTTCATCATGTAATCATTTACAAATCATGTACTTTATCATGGACACGCTTCATTATGTCATCATTTGCATAACATGTATTCTATCATATAGCATGTAATAGTTCTATCATGTATCATGCAACATTCTATCATATATCAATAACATTTCTATCTCGCATGTCATGTACTTCAAAGTCATGTAACATGTAACTTCTTTTTCAAGTATCATGAAATCATGTAACATCTTTTTCATGTATCATGTAATCATGTAACATCTGTATCATATATCATGTAGCATATGTATCATGTATCATGTAACATTTGTATCATGTATCATCTCTATCATATGAATCATGTATCGTCATGCAGTCATTTGCATGCTCATGATCTACCATGTAATCATCTTGTTATTATTATCATCGTGTCTGGCTAGAGGCCCATGGAAATTCGTAGCCTATCTGCACCATAGTGCCATGTAGAGTCTGCACTCGAGAGGACGCTCTTTGCTCCTCATATAAGGACGCTCTTTGCTCCAAATATTAAAAACACCTCGGTAGTGCCATTTGGACCCCAGGGTGTATCTTGTTTCATTTTAATATTGTATTATCCATATTCCATGTATAAACATGCATTGCCATTATGCATAATGCATCATCATTTATGAAAACAATAATTTGTACCTGGTATTCCATCAAGCTTGCCATGTCGAGCATTGTATCATATCATGTATTATAAAGAAATGCAATGCCAATTTCAATGTAATGCAAATATTTAGAAATGCACTCACCTAGGCCATTAATAGTATGCCTCACTAAGCTTACTCGAGGTTCTTATCTTTCTTTTTATCACTGGTTCTCCTTCAATCTCTTTTAGAACTGTATAAGACCAATCGAACATATTTATCATTTCTCTAGCGTTAAACTTAAATGTAACATTGCTAACTTGATTCTTAAATATAACTATTCGAATATAAATTTTTTTGAAAGTTTCCCCAATATTCTTCAAAGTTGTCGAGTTGGTCCCTAGGTCCTTAGTGACCATTTTGAACATTAAACAATTGTTCAAGCCTAATTTGAAAAATTTCCACAATCATTTTCTAATTTTGGACTATTACCTTTTAGTCCTCAAACTTTATAAAAGTGACAATTTAGTCACTACTTCACTTTTGTACATAAATTCATGTACAAATAAACCATTCATCTATTTTTCTAACATTCTTGAAAATTTTCCTTCAACTTTATTCAATTTAATCCTTCACCATACTTTCATTTCAAAAAGGCCCTTAAATTTTTCCTTTCTTGTCATTTCAATCCTTCAACTCTAGCTTATTTTCATCTAAGCCACTATCAAAACAATAAATTTCCAAAATAATATTCTATTTTCCCTTTCTTGCCAAAATGGTCCTTTTTCATCATTTCAAGCCAATTTGATCACATTTTCAGTAATTACTCTTTAATCCCTCCTTAATCTAATATTTTCAAAATCCCCCTTTTAACTTTTTTGAAATTGCCGAATAGGTCACCAAAATTGTCCAAATGTACAATTTTGGTCCTAAATTGTCAATTCAAGCTCAAAATATTATTTTCTACCCATTTCCAGCATCAAATAAATTTTTGACAATTTAGTCCCCAAATTTCTTCAAAATGATGAAATGGTCCTCTAACTTTTCAAAATTTTTATTTTGGTCTCTAATCACCAATTCAAGCTACTTTCACCATAATTAAATAATTCCAATGGTAAAATAATTTTTCTAATAATTTCAACTAATTTCCTCAATCTTTTCGAAATGGTCCCTATAATTTCAATTGAGGAAATTATTTAATCTAACATCAAATTCAAGCTCTCAACATCATAATATATTCAATTTCATCCTCAATTTAACTCCCTAACCAAAATCCCCAATTCTTAGGGTTAGGGTTTATAACCTTAGACATGGAATTAATCCAAATTCAAGCATGATTCTATGTTTACAACATCAATTCTACTAAATACAACTCTAAATTCATCATAGGCTTCAAATTCCATAATCATCTTCATCAATAATATGAACTAAAATTAAATTTTATCATGCAATATTACTATCAAAATGAAGAGAATCAAGTGTAGAACAATTTACCTAATTTAATTTTGCTTGAAACTTGTCTTGATTCTTCAATTTTGAACTTGAAAATTGAAAAATCTCATTTCTTCGCCTTTCTTTCTTGTTTCGAACAACCCCTTGGCTGATGAAGATGATTTTTATTCATATTTTATTGTTTTTAATCCATGTGTAAAGTTAAATGAATTTAAAATTTATTTAACTAGTGAATTTACTAATTTGCCCTTCTAATCCAATGGCCAAAATTCAACCTCGTCAAAAATCAATGGCTATGATTAAATCCATGTGTATTTTACCTTTCAAAATTGCCCTCAAAGCTTCAAAATATTTCAAAAATTCCATCTATGGCAAATGACCAATTTGCCCTCAAACTAGACTTTATTTACTTACATGACTTAAAATTGCCATTCCATAAAAATTGAACCAATTTGGTTCCATTCTAACCAGCCTCCTTCCCAAAATATCATAAATTTTAATTTATGATATTTATTCGATCCAATTATTCGAATTTTACTCAATACGATTTCCAAATTTTCTTTCTTTGAGCTTTATAACCACTCCATTATATTCTAACTAAATCTAGTTAGAATCCCACCAACATTAATAAATATTCATAAAATAATATTTTATGAATTTTTCATAATCTTTGGAACCGTCTTTAAAATTTCAATTCGATCCGATATACAGATAAATTTTTGGGAATTTTTATCGGATACATTTCCTCTTAAAAATCTTATCTCAACAATCCATTACGAATATTACTGACTTAAACTGAGCCCTTTTTATCAGTCAAAATATTGGATATGGGACCTTCCCATTAGGTCACCCATCCTTGGGCTACTCTGGTCTGAGCATGCTTACCAATTTTATTCGATACAAATTCGAATAATATAAGCCTCGTATGAAAAATCCGATAACATAGAAATACCACTCTTGGGGGTGAACTATCCATTTACGGGGTTAAATTACCTAACTTTTCAAAATTACACTTTGGTCCCTAAACTTTTCCAAAGTTTAAACTTTAACCCTTAAACTTTCAAAAATTACATTTTAGTCACTAAGCAAGAATTGGGATATTACACACATCGGATGGCCTTCATTTCATCACCCGAAATCTCACATCGAATGGTCTTCATGTGTTGCAACACTCACACACTGGGTATCTGGATCCCACCAAACAAAGACTCTTAACCAAACAAGTGCCCTACCTGGCACGTAACCATACATGATCCACTACGGATCCATACAAGTTCCCTACCTGGCACACAACCATCATACGACCCACCACATGTCCCTATCGTTGCTATTACAACCAATCAAGCATTATCGAGTTGTTACGTTTTATGTAGGAGTAATATAATTCATTCCCATTAATTATTTCCAACAATCCACATTATCTCATTGATTATAGTAATAACCACTTTATTAATCATATTCATCAATTTCCATCTCAAACTGACCTTTAAACCAATTAGTGTTAATTATCGGTTCATTAGCAATTTATTGAGTATTTATCGGTATTAGTCCATTAAGCCTGGTAACATCAATATTAACTCCGAGGCCCTATTCTACCCTTAAAGCTTATGAAAGTCATTATAGTTTGTTAATAGCGCATTTAAATCATTTACTATTAATTACCAATTTTTAAGCATTTAATTGAATATTTATCAGCACTACCCCTAACCAATATTCAATCGAACATATTATTTCATTCAATTAGTACACAAGGCATCACCACAAAGCAATCATAAATCAGGTAATCATGCGAATATCCAGAAAATCTTATATGGTCTCTAAAGCTCATAATAGTCTCAACATTCTCAATAATTACCAAGCCTCGAATATACACATCATCACATGCTTATCACTCATCTCTTAATTTGCAACTACTAACATGCAAGGCAATTACACTTATGATGCTCATGAAGCATTTCGGAGTTCGAAGTGTACTAACCTTATGCTGACATGGCTAAAATCCTCATCCTACCTTCCAGAATATTCCACTTGATCCGATAACCGGCCCGATTAATCCTCGCATAAAAACAATTACGAAAACACTTAAATTCCATACACTTTCTATGCCAAACGAAGGGTCAAACATGTAAAAATAGATTACCGAGTTCGAATTTGGCAAAACGGAGTATGCCATTGGATCCGAAACATCGAGAAACCCCAAGGTAGGGCCTCTCGAAAAAGTCAACGCTGGTCAACGGTCAACGGCGGCGAACGATAGCGGACGGCAGCAGACTGCGGCAGTTGGTGACGAACGGCAATGGACGGCGGCAGACGGCTCGGCGTGGCTCATCTTGGCTTGGCTCGGTGCGGCTAGGCTTGGGCTGAGTCAGCTCGACCGAGTTAGGTCAAGTCAACTCGGGTGACTCGGTCCCTTGGAGTAGGGACATGCCCACGGGCAGTGGCGGCGCGTGGGGGCGCATGACGGCGACTCCGTCGGCTTCTGGTGACCAAAATTCATCGGCTGACTATTCTCGAGCCGGTGAACTTGGTGGTGGCCTCCGTTTCTTGATCTTGAACAGCTCAACCCGAAACTTCCTCTATCTTACCTCCTCCGACGACAACTCTAACGGCGGTGATGCTGGTACCGGTGGACTGGTCTCGGCGAGATAAACACAATGGTGGTGGAGATGTCACGATCGGGCGACTAGATCTCCGTAGATAGGAGTTTGAAATTCTCACCCCAACTTTTTCTCTCTTCTCTCTCTCTCCCACCATTTTCATCTTTTCCTTAAAAGAAATTTCGTCCCCAAAATTTACACCCATAACCCAGAAGAAAAAGCTGAAACCATTACAACTCTTCGACGTTCTCAAGAATTTCCTGATGCGCTACTCTGATATCTCACAACACCTATCAACATGACCATGCCTTCTAATGGTACGAGCAATATCTCAACTGATCCTCTTCCATAGGAGGATTTCATCCTCGTTCCGTACATCACAAGCGACCAGCCAAAACTCAACGGTGCCTTGACAAAATGTCACATAGATACTTCATCAAAGAAACTTAACTTACTCTGTAGAACCTGAAGGAATTGCTATACACGGATTCTTCTACTAAACACATGATCAAAAGAACATGAGATTAAACAGCTGTTGCATCCAAACTAGATAACTATTCTCGAGGTAACTCACTGATGGAGACTCTAACTCTAACAACATTCTCATCCAAAACATCGCTTGCTAGATGCTAACCTTTTTGAAAACAACGACACCCAAACTCTGTTCAAGCATTCACATTAAACTCGACATGGAACCTATATCGGTAACTAACATAGCTCCCACCAACTCTATTCTCACAAGGGTCTTACGATTCAAATCATAACGTATCTAGAGAACACATCCTCTGTAATACCACTCATAACTATTGTCGTAATAAAGGCCCACCAAAGAAAAGGTTCAATCAACCTCGAATCTTGTGCTAAAAGGTGACATGAACATCTCGATGTGCCGTACAACCCAACTAGCAAACAAACCAAGCAGACTTTATGTGGCTCACACCTTTGTTGAAAACTTATCAAATGGTGCATATCTAGGCACTATATCATTACTCGACGAAACTGTGCACTCACGAATCCTGTACAAAAAACCCCGGCCACCTATTAACTTTCACCGATGAATACCAAAGCATCCTCACAATTCTGAGGAACTCAATACTTATCTCTCAACTGATAGCAAATAGCTACTTGTCACTACCTCAACACACAACTCCACACTGTTTCCTGAATATGTGACAAAAGCTTAGCATCAACTGTCGCTCTCAAAATTCGTCGTATAGAGACCATTGTACTATAAGGGAAAATCTCTTATCGTGATACTTCTTTTCCAAAACACTTATCACAAGACTTCAACCATCAAACCCAATTTCAATCATAACATTGTATCCTCTTAACTTAATCAGATGCTTCTTCTTGTGGCTTCCAAAGCAAATCAACCCTTAACTCCAAACATGCTAACGGACACACGGGTACCGGCACTGCATAGAGCTAATATCAACACTCTCTTACATGACCATTATCTAGGATAGCCCCATACGTCAGCATGATACTCTGAATCTTGTTACCCGATATGATCCACTATTTATTTAGCTCACTTGCTTAGCTGCTTACCGACTACACCATCAACAGTCCTTACATACCTTATCCCATGTCATCATCTAAACCGCAAATTTCCTTAGAGATCAAGTACCTCAAACTTCACTCTATTGGGGAGAGCACAACCTTTCTCTTCTAGCACCAAAATACAGCACTAGCGGTACAGCAAAACATCTCTGAAAACCCTAAAATCTCATTCAGCTCTAATCAGGTCTGTAACACACCTTTTCCCGTATCCAACACTGAATACGAGTCAGAGGTATCAAAAAACATTTGTAAAACCCTCTACATTTGTAATTCGATAAAGTTTTGTTTCTTAAAAAAATATTACAATGTATTTAGTTTTTATTTACAAATCTAGTTATTCACGTAAAGTTTAAAAATAATATTTTCATCTTCAAATCGAGCTTATTTTCAGACAGCAACTTATCAATTTAATTTGTCTTGATATAATTAATAAAACTGCCTGATTTAAAATTCAACTAGATACTAAATAAAATACGAATTCTATCAGAGCAGACATACCCTTTTAATATACTTTCCAACTAGTAAATATCAAACAGTATCAAAAGATATCTTACTGATACTAATGTACCTGTTATAGATTGATGATGTCCGAATAAGCTCCTTACTCCAACCATTTCTTCTTTCCTACGCGTAAAACAGTTACACGCTAAGTATTTACTTAGTGAGGCAATAATTCAAATTCAAGTGCAATTGTCATAATATCAATATTAATGATTAACAATGCATATGATCACCTTACCATTACATGCTCGTTAACATAAATAGATATGTATATCAAAGTGATAAGATTAGATCTTACCAATACCATTGCCATTTCCATCTGTAAGCTTTCAATGCTTACCAATACCTCCTTCCATTTCTATCTGCAAGCTTTCAAGCTTATCTTTATGTTTCTTTTTTTATTCTTTTCAATTTATTTAGCCCAAGGTATCGAATTAAGAGATTCTATGTACACGAGTCATCCCCCCATACCCAACCTTTCTTGAGTATGTATATTATTTGCACCGTAGTGCTTAGCACCCTAAGTGCTTCTGTATACCCAAACCTTGCATGAGTATACCCTCATCGAGTATTAATAAAATTGCACCGTAGTGCTTAACACCTTAAGTGTTTCTGTATACCCAAACCTTGCATGAGTATACCCTCAATGAGTATTTATGAATATTGCACCAAAGTGCTTAGAATATTTATACAGCTGTTTATGACCCTATGGATATCCAACTATAACATCAAACCTCTATATCATACACTGGGCTTTATTTCATCATTTAAGTCATCAATGGCAACATATATCAATATATATCAACATTTAACAGTTCATAACCAAACTAACATTCATATTATACCATCATCAATAACTAGTGATCAATGCATTTATTTTCAACCTTTGACATATTTAAAATATGTCAAATATATGATCAATGACATAATTATCATGACAATATATAAACCAGGTAGACTCATTGCAAGTCCTATTGGTGATGTATGAAACATCCATGTATAATGTTATGTATGCATTGCACTCACCTGGGCCATGTATTAATATGCCTCACTAAGTCCACTTTGATCCTTTCCTTCATTGCACCTCGAACCTCCCTTGATTCGAACTTAACTTCGTAATTCAAATAAGTAAAATATTTGTTAGATCCCAATCTAACAATATCTTAGCTATATTGTCCAATATAATCATTTGAATACAAAATCTCCAAACATTTTCTTTTCTTCCTTGTATTGTTCAAAAACTCATTATGGTCCTTAGTGACCAATTTGAACTTCCATTAACCCTTTTCAAGCTTACTAATCAACCTTAGATACAAAGTGTATCAATTCTCATTTTTTGGCAGTTTGCAGTACCTCCAAAGAAATATTTCTATAAAATAATCTACAACTCGAAATTCAATTCCATTTGTTCTGAAAGAAACTAGATTCAATAAGATTTTCAACCATATAAATTAATAGCCCAAATTCAACTTGTACGATTTATGGAGAATTTTCAAAGTCAATTTCCAGTATTGAATTTCGGAACAGCCTGCTATACTGTTTTTTGACCTTTCACCACTTAAAAATTCAAATCTTTTTACTCGGAACTCGAAATCAATTTCCGTTTGTTGGAAACGAAACTAGACGAACAAATCTTTACATTGGTATAAAATTCACCTTCTAACCATTTTTGTAGAATTTATGGTGAATTTTCAAAGTTACTGCCATAAACCAGTTTTTCTACACAGCTTCCATAAACAACTTCAACTTTTATACTAACTTCTCATTATTTCTCTACTTTTCAATTTAGTCCAATTACTTGCTGTAAACCATCATCTTATGACCTTCTTCATCAAATAATTATTCACAATAATTCTCCTTAATTTTCCTTCTTTACCAAAATAGTCACTAAAATGCAAAGATAAGGATTCAAGCTTCTTAACTTTGCAAATTAGTCCTCAATTCAACATTACTACCTTAATTCCATCATTACAACTAAAAATCAGATTTTTCCCCCATACAAAATTTCAAATTCGATTTGGTCACTTAACTTTGACAATTTGTCAAAATGGTCACTAATTCAATTCAACATCAATTTGGCATTCTAACTTCATTTTCTTATCTCTAACATCATTAATAACATAAATAAACTCCAAATTATAAAAATTCAGATTTGGTCCTTCAACTTTTCAAGTTGCCGAAATGGTCCCTACACAATTTAACTTAGGATTTTGCTTCCAAACAACAATTCAAGCTTACTAGATCATTATTTCAACATCACAAACCCTAAATTAAACTTGAATCCATAAACCCTAATCATCTTCATAATAATCAAAACATGTAAAACTTAAATCCCAACTCAATATCATGATTTTAACATCATACTAGCTTGATTTCAACTTGAATTCCAATCATGGAATCATAAAATCTCAAAAGCCCCAATTTGATCCATAAACCCTAATTTCTTTCTCATGTAAATTCTCATCAATCAAGAATGGATTACATGAATTATTGATATCAAAAGATAGAGCTTGAAGAGTAGAAAACTTTGTAGTTGAAGAGATTACCTGAAAATTGAGTTTCGGGGCTTAAATCGAGCTTGGTAAATTTTCTTCTTCTTTCCCCTCTTTCTCTCGTTTCAAGGCTGGAAAAGATGAAAATTCATCTTTTAACCATTATTTTAAACATATATCTATTAAATGAATATTAAATTCATTTAATATTGAAATTACAATTTTGCCCTTTTTATCTAATAGTTGAGATTGATTTTATCATCAATCAAGAGCCAAGATTTAATCTTCCATTTCCTCTTTCAAAATTTCCCTTATAACTTTTTAAATATTTCAAAATTACCATTGGGGCCAAATGACCAATTTGCCCTCCAACTAGTCGTTATTTACTAGTTTGTTTCCAAATTGCCATTCCATTTCAATCTAACTAAATCTAGTTAGAATTCAACCAACCATAATAAAATATTCATAAAATAACATTTTATGACTTTTCCATAGCTTTTGGATCAGTCTCCAAAATTTTCATTCGATCCAATATACCAATAAATAATCCTTTACTCAAAAATAAATTGTAGGATTCATCTTGAATCAAACTAAAAATATTTCCAACACTTGGAAATGACTTTTATAACCTTTCTCTATCATATGGAAAAACTTCAAAATTTTTCAGTTCGATCCGGGTATCCGAATTCCACTTAAACTTTAACTGCGATTTTCCCAATAATCGAAGTATCAGATCGAACCAAAAATTCTGCAGTCGATTCACACCCTTAGGTGTTCTATTTATTTATGAAATAAAGACCCTTAACTTTTACGAAATTACAACTTTAGACCCCAAACTTTTCCAAAGTTTATACTTTAGCCATAAAATTTTCAAAATTTACATTTTGGTCACTAATATTTTAAACTTTAATTTCCATTCCAATTTTCCTTGGTATTCAACCAAACTTTAAGAATACCTTATTCAATTCACTATCTATCACATTATACCTTTAAACCTTCAAAATTTCCTTTCCAAAACCCATAATTAAAGAAATCCTAACTTTTGCATTTTTGTCATTTTTGTCACTAAGTTAGCTTTTAAGCTATTATCTTAGTACTAAATGACCCTTAATCAACTTAGTAAATTTTGGGGTATTACAATTCTCTCCCCCTTAAGAAAATTCGTCCTCGAATTTTTTCAATACGTACTTGGTTCCAAAAGGTGAGGAAACTATTTTCTCATAGTTTCTTCTTATTTATCTCAAGTCGTTTCTTTAACCTTATGATATTTGTCAAAGAACTTTAACAAACGAGATTGTTTTGTTTTTCTTATTTCTTTGACTCCATGTGCTAGGATCTTTACCAGTTCTTTTTCATAGCTTAAATCCGGTTGAAACTCTATTTTCTCTGAAGTAAAAACATGTGAGGGGTCTAATCAATATTTCCAGAGCATCGATGCATTATGAATCTTGTTCATTTCCAAAGATAAAGCTAACTATTAAGCTTAACTATCAGACTAACTCCTTTCACAATTTCTTATAGCCCAATAAATTTTGAACTTAACTTTCTCTTTGTCTAAACCATAACACCTTTTTCCAAGGTGAAACTTTTAAGGAATAATTTATCCTTAAATTCATATTAAATATCTTTTCTTTCAGGGTCAACATATAGTTTCCATCATTGAGATAGAATTTCTTCCTTGATAATACAAATATCTATCAAACCTAACTTCCAAGTTTTCAGTTTCACTCTTTTCCACTTGTTTGAACCTTGACAACATTTCTCATCCTTTCTTTAAAGATATCTTATTTAATCCAATATGGTAAATTTTATTCTTAACTTGACAATCAAAACACCATCTTCTTTTAATGCCAATCTTGCATTCATAGCTCTTAAGACAACAAGTGTCTTTCGATTGAGAGCGTCAGCTACCACATTAACTTTTTTTTGGATGATAGTCAATGACCATATCATAATTTTTAATAAGCTCGATCCAACTTCTTTGCGTCATGTTCAACTCTTCTTTAGTAAGCATATACTTTAAACTTTTATAACCTATATAAATATAGCATTGTTCACTATATAAATAATGATGCTATATCTTTTAAAGCAAATACAACCATTGCTAGCTCCAAATCCTAAGTAAGATAATTTCTCTCATATATCTTAAGTTGTCTCAAGCATAGAGCATTACTTTTCCTTCTTGCATAAGTATCCCAAACCGTTATGAGAAGCATCGCTATACACCATATAAACTTTACCTGATTTTGGTTGTACTGGTACCGTGGCTTCTATTAAGATCTCCTTTAATGTATCAAAGATTTCTTAGCATTGATCTGTTCAACTGAATGGCATTTCTTTCCTCAATAGCTTGGTCAATGAGGAGGCAACCATCAAGAAATTCTGAGCCTCTAAAACATTCTTCAGAGGTTTCCATTCAACTATAATTTACACTTTCTTGGGGTCTACTCTTATTCCCACTGCCAAATCCACATAACTAATAAAATAGCTTTTGACAACCAAATTCACACTTTAACAAATTAGCATATATCTTCTTTTCTCGAAAGGTCTAAAGAACAATGCAAAAATAGGCATCTTATTCTTCTTTTTTCCTTCGAATAGACCAAAATATACTCAATGAACTCTACCAAAAATTGGTCCTAGCAAAATTAGAATACTTGGTTCATTAGATTTATAAATGCCATAGGAATCATCACGAACTAATAGTATTCATACCGAGTCCAAAAAGCTGTCTTTAGAATTTCTTCTTCCTTGATCTTTAGCTAATAATATTTCGATCGAAGGTCTATTTTGGAAAACATAGCTGCACCTTTTTTCTTTAACTGATCAAAACATCATCAGTCTTCGGAAGAAGATATTTACTCTTTACCATCACCTTATTTAGCTGACAGAAAACTATACTTAATCACATAGATCAATCTTTCTTTTTCACAAATACACTAGTGCACCCCAAGGTAACACATTTGGCGTTATAAAACTTCAACCTAACATTCCTTGCATTTTTACTTTTAAATCCCGAAGTTTGGTCGAAGCCATTTATATGGGGCCATTAATTTAGGCGCAATGCCTGGTATTATCTTTATTTTGAATTTCACCTCTCAATCTAGAGGTAATTTCCGAGTAATTTATCTGGGAATACATCTGGATATTTTTGGATAGTCGAGTTATTTTTCAATTTAACTTCAACAGCCCGAGTATCCAGTACATTTGCTAAAAAAAACTTAGCAACCTTATAACAACAATTTCTTTAATAAAACAACTGAAATTACATTAGAAAAGGGATTTACCCTTTTATCAACTACTACTATTTTTGTACCTTCCGTGATTTTTTCAATACTAATCGCTTTATGCGACAATTCATCATGACCTGATAGGAAGGTAACCAATTCATGCCCACCATCATCTTAAACTCCTCGAAAGATAATTCCATTAAGTTTATTAGGAACTCTATTTCTTATATTTTTATCGAGCAATTCCACATGTTCAGCTCGCCCTTACATTACAACCCAGCAAATTTGTGACTGCTATATTACTTGAAATGGGTTCTAAAATGATATCTCATTCACCATTCAACTTCGTACTTATATACGAATGTGTAAAGCTAGGACCCATCAACATCAGTACATGTTTATCCAAAAAGATGAGATGTACCTTATATGATTTTTGAATCATCACAATCTTTATCAGTCTTGATGTCATCAACTCGGACTGATATGTGCAATCCTAGCTATGAAGCAAATTCAGATGGTTTTATAATTTAGCTTAAATCTCGGAGCAACAAAACAGCTTTATCCAATTTCTCGGTATCCAAACTGTGGAATCCATCCACTGTAATCCTTAGATTATTCATTTATAAATAAAAAATCCCTGGACCTTAATCTGCTTTTCCTTTCAATTCAGGTGTTCTCGAACTTTTCAATTCCTTAATCTGGCACAAGCACTCCTTGTTGTACCAGTTCTCCCTTCTTGTTCCGATTTATCTGAAGGTTATCATTAACCATATTATTACTACTCTTGATTCCTTCCAAAGCTTCCAATTTATCAGTTCATCACACTTTCTTGACTCAAACATTTCTTATAATTCCTCCCAATTTACATTAGTAAAGAGCGACATCAATCAGATCATAAAAACATCAAATCAATAATATTGATATCCTAGTGGCATGTATACTCTTTTTAACATAAAACCACTTCCATTTAGGCCGAGAATCGGCTAAACCTGCAGCTCTGATACCAATAAATGTAACACCCCTTTTCTTGTATCCAACACTAAATAAGAGTCAGAGGTATCACAAAACATTTGTAAAACCCTCTACATTTGTAATTCGGTAAAGTTTTGTTTCTTAAAAAAATATTACAATGTATTTAGTTTTTATTTACAAATCTAGTTATTCGCGTAAAGTTTAAAAATAATATTTTCATCTTCAAATCGAGTTTATTTTCAGGCAGCAACTTATCAATTTAATTTGTCTCGATATAATTAATAAAACTGCCTGATTTAAACTTCATCTAGATACTAAATAAAATCCAAATTCTATCAGAGCAGGCATACCCTTTTAATATACATGTCAACTAGTATATATCAAACAGTATCAAAAGATATCTTATTGATCATGATGCACCTGTTATTGATTGCTGATGTCCGAATAAGCTCCTTACTCCAACCATTTCTTCTTTCCTACGTGTAAAACAGTTACACGCTAAGTATTTACTTAGTGAGACAATAATTCAAATTCAAGTGCAATTGTCATAATATCCATATTAATGATTAACAATGCATATGATCACCTTACCATTACATGCTCGTTAACATAAATAAATATGTATATCAAAGTGATAAGATTAGATCTTACCAACACCATTACCATTTCCATTCGTAAGCTTTCAATGCTTACCAATACCTCCTTCCATTTCTATCTGCAAGCTTTCAGCTTATCTTCCTGTTTCTTTTTTTTATTCTTTTCAATTTATTTAGCCCAAGGTATCGAATTAAGAGATTCTATGTACACGAGTCATCCCCCCATACCCAACATTTCTTGAGTATGTATATTATTTGCACCGTAGTGCTTAGCACCCGAAGTGCTTCTGTATACCCAAACCTTGCATGAGTATACCCTCATTGAGTATTAATAAAATTGCACCGTAGTGCTTAACACCCTAAGTGTTTCTGTATACCCAAACCTTGCATGAGTATACCCTCAATGAGTATTTATGAATATTGCACCGAAGTGCTTAGAATATTTATAAAGCTGTTTATGATCCTATGGATATCCAACTATACCATCGAACCTCTATATCATACACTGAGCTTTATTTCATCATTTAAGTCATCAATGGCAACATATATCAACATTTAACAGTTCATAACCAAAATAACATTCATATTATACCATCATCAATAACTAGTGATCAATGCTTTTATTTTCAACCTTTGACATATTTAAAATATGTCAAATATATGACCAATGACATAATTATCATGACAATATATAAACCAGGTAAACCCATCGCAAGTCCTACTGGTGATGTATGAAACATCCATGTATAATGTTATGTATGCATTGCACTCACCTGGGCCATGTATTAATATGCCTCACTAAGTCCTCTTTGATCCTTTCCTTCATTCCACCTCGAACCTCCCTTGTTTCGAACTTAACTTCATAATTCAAATAAATAAAATATTTGTTAGATCCCATTCTAACAATAGCTTAGCCATATTGTCCAATATAATCATTTGAATACAAAATCTCCAAACGTTTTCTTTTCTTCCTTGTATTGTTCAAAAACTCATTATGGTCCTTAGTGACCAATTTGAACTTCCATTAACCCTTTTCAAGCTTACTAATCAACCTTAGATACAAAGTGTATCAATTCTCATTTTTTGGCAGTTTGCAGTACCTCCAAAGAAATATTTCTATAAAATAGTCTGCAACTCGTAATTTGATTCCGTTTGTTCTGAAAGAAACTAGATCCAATAAGCTTTTCAACCATATAAATTAATAGCCCAAATTCAACTTGTACGATTTATGGAGAATTTTCAAAGTGAATTTCCAGTATTGAATTTCGGAACAGCCTGCTATACTGTTTTCTGATCTTTCACCACTTAAAAATTCATATCTTTTTACTCGGAACTCGAAATCGGTTTCCGTTTGTTGGACACGAAACTAGACGAACAAATATTTACATTGGTATAAAATTAACCTTCTGACCATTTTTTTAGAATTTATGGTGAATTTTCAAAGTTACTGTCATAAACCAGTTTTTCTACACAGCTTCCATAAACAACTTCAACTTTTATACTAACTTCTCATTATTTCTCTACTTTTCAATTTAGTCCAATTACTTGCTGTAAACCATCATCTTATGACCTTCTTCATCAAATAATTATTCACAATAATTCTCCTTAATTTTCCTTCTTTACCGAAATAGTCACTAAAATGTAAAGATAAGGATTCAAGCTTCTTAACTTTGCAAATTAGTCCTCAATTCAACATTACTACCTTAATTCCATCATTACAACTAAAAATCAGATTTTTCCCCCATACAAAATTTCAAATTCTATTTGGTCACTTAACTTTGACAAATTGTCAAAATGGTCACTAATTCAATTCAACATCAATTTGGCATTCTAACTTCATTTTCTTATCTCTAACATCATTAATAACATAAATACACTCCAAATTATAAAAATTCAGATTTGGTCCTTCAACTTTTCAAGTTGCCGAAATGGTCTGTACATAATTTAACTTAGGGTTTTGCTTCCAAACAACAATTCAAGCTTACTAGATCATTATTTCAACATCACAAACCCTAAATTAAACTTGAATCCATAAACCCTAATCATCTTCATAATAATAAAAACATGTTAAACTTAAATCCCAACTCAATATCATGATTTTAACATCATACTAGCTTGATTTCAACTTGAATTCAATCATGGAATCATAAAATCTCAAAAGCCCCAATATGATCCATAAACCCTAATTTCTTTCTCATGTAAATTCTCATAAATCAAGCATGGATTCCATGAATTATTGATATCAAAAGATAGAGCTTGAAGAGTAGAACAACTTTGTAGTTGAAGAGATTACATGAAAACCGAGTTTCGGGGCTTAAATCGAGCTTGGAAAATTTTCTTCTTCTTTCCCCTCTTTCTCTACGTTTCAAGGCTAGAAACCATTATTTTAAACATATATCTATTAAATGAATATTAAATTCATTTAATAGTGAAATTACAATTTTGCCCTTTTTATCCAATGGTTGAGATTGATTTTATCATCAATCAAGGGCCAAGATTTAATCTTCCATTTACTATTTCCAAAATTGCGCTTATAACTTTTAAAATATTTCAAAATTGCCATTGGTGCCAAATGACCAATTTGCCCTCCAACTAGTCTTTATTTACTAGTTTGTTTCCAAATTGCCATTCCATTACAATCTAACTAAATCTAGTTAGAATTCTACCAACCATAATAAAATATTAATAAAATAACATTTTATGACTTTTCCATGGCTTTTGGATCAGTCTCCAAAATTTCCATTCGATCCAATATACCGATAAATAATCCTTTACTCAAAAATAAATTGTATGATTCATCTTGAATCAAACTAAAAATATTTCCAACACTTGGAAATGACTTTTATAACCTTTTTCTATCATATGGCAAAACTTCAAAATTTTTCAGTTCGATCCGGGTATACGAATTCCACTTAAACTTTAACTGCAATTTTCCCAAAAATCGAAGTATCAGATCGAACAAAAAATTCCACATTCGATTCACACCCTTAGGTGATCTATTTATTTATGAAATAAAAAAACCTTAATTTTTAGGAAATTACAACTTTAGTCCCCAAACTTTATACTTTAGCCATAAAATTTTCAAAATTTACATTTTGGTCACTAAACTTTTAAACGCCAATTTCCATTCCAATTTTCCTTGGTATTAAACCAAAATTTAAGAGTACCTTATTCAATTCACTATCTATCACATTATACCTTTAAACCTTAGAAATTTCCTTTCCAAAACCTATAATTAAAGAAATCCTAACTTTTGCATTTTTGTCATTTTAGTCACTAAGTTAGCTTTTAATCTATCATCTTAGTACTAAATGACCCTTAATCAACTTAGTAAATTTTGGGGTATTACAAGGTCCACTTAGCTGTCACGACAGACGACTTAACATAGTACGACTTTCTACCGATGTCCTTCGGCTCGCTTCAGAACGACTGTGATACAATCAAAAGTATTTACAAAGTCTCAAACCCTTGCTCTCTTAACTGATTATACAGTAATTAACCCTTCCCACGCATACGGTCAATGAGATGTTTATCTCTTCAACGCCAAACTTTTCGTATTCCTTTACATCCACACTTGTCGCGCAAAACATCCAACTCATATTTAAAGAGACAACACAGTGGCTCCCACCTTATCTTCATCAAAATACCTTGATGTCACCGCGAACATTACCACTATCACGACATACTCAAAGAGAAAAAAAATCTTCTTTCCAAAATCCATTTATCAAATTTTCTAACCTCAACACATAGCGATAAGTATCACCCTTCCAAACTAATCTTAGAAAAACGCACATGAACTTCACATTTGGTTAGACGGGTTATCCACCTTCGAAAACAATTTTACGATACTCTCCGATAGTTTAACAAACGAGGGAACTTAACGACTCCTCTATGAAGCATAAACAAGCCCTTTGGTCGTCTAAAAGCTCTCGAGCATCGAACTACACACATTAACACCTATCAATTTGGTCAAACCTGTCTCACAACCCCGTAGCTATCCTCAAAACTATCACTGTGATGATCACGATAAAAGGACGACGATTCAACATTTCCATTTCCAAAGCTGGGTTCCATCGAGGTCTCGAAGCCTCAAATTCACTTTCGGTATCATTGGCTAACTCCCCACTTGATTAACCGAAACAATTCCTACGACGCATCAACTCTTAAGAAGATAGCTCTCCTTCAAACCGGTAAAACGTCTAACTTCGGCCATACATTGACGAACTAATGAATCCTAAATACACTATCTCCGAGGAATGCCCTTAAGATTGGCAATGATGCTATCCTAGTATCAACAAGGACTCATTTTCTTTTTAAACAGATAAAAGGGTCCTCCAACCAGCGTGCACTCATCGATCAATTTCGAGAACAATTTATCTATTCCCGTAACAAAACCTTTATCTACGCATAACGATGAAAATTCTTTGATGCGAACTCTTGCAACGAATCTGAAGACTTTAGGGACTATAATGCGCAATGAAAACGCCACTTATGCGACATGAGGAGAACACATTCTCAACTCGAGTATCCTCTGACTAACTTGCATCTCAACAATCTAAGGCGACCCCACTCTCCGGATAACTACCATTAATTGTCCTGCACTTAACTCGGTCCACTCGGTCACGATCATAACCATCTTGATGTCGCAACATTAGATGCACTATCAGAATTCCATCCTTAAGGAGTACTTACTAAAACACCTATACCACCCCGGGTTTCTAGAACCGACTAAACCTAATCTCTGATACCACTAAATGTAATACCCTTGACCCAGAAGTCACATTTGGATTTCAAGTCCAAACCCAAAACCATAAAATTTCTTTTCAAATATGATCAACCCATCAAGTAAGTCGCAAAAGCATTTAAAATAAACGATTAAAAAATACATATATATATAAGTAAATAAAATGTTACAAAGGAGCTCCAATTTAAGTTTAAAACATTTAAAGGTACAATTTAAATAATACAATTTCAAGTAATAAATACAGACTCCACAAGTAAGGTCTTATGAACACATACCCCACTAGACTCAAATACCGTACTCCGTATATCTCCATGCTAGAATCATGATCTGATAGTGCTCCACAATCTCACGATGCAACGGTCAACCTACGCACGAAAACAACGATTCCGAGCGCTGAGCTTACAAAGCTCAGTGGTACACATCTACTCTACTATACTTCATGCTAATCATAAACGTAAGCATGCAAGCTAGTACAAGCAATAAGGAAAGATAAATAAACATGTGGCGCTACCATAATCGCCTAAACACATGTCAAGCATATAAACAACATTGCAATTACAACAAGCACATCAATAAAGCAAACCAGGAGCGAGGCCCAATATTACCCGACACTGGGAGACCCGCCCATGCTCGGAATCTTACATCGAGCTGCTTGGAATCTCACATCGAGCGGTATACTCAGAATCTCTCATCGAGTCTTTGCTTAGAAACTCACATCGAGTGGGGCTCAAAATCTTACATCGAGTAAATGTCATCACCCGGAATCTCACATCGGATGGCCTTCATTTCATCACCCATAATATGCCATATATGCATAAGTGCATCATGATCACTAGATATGTATTACCATCATGTTAATCATATATTAACATAATATAAACATGATATAAATTTCTTGCCAATATACTTGCCATTTATTCCAAAAGCTCGTAAGCTTATTCACCTGTTTATCTTTTATTAACCAATAAACCATAGCCCAAATATAAGCCTATGAGGGCCTTGGGTACACGAGTCAAATATGCACCGAAGTGCTAATACACACATAAGGTCGCACCCACCATAATACACATAAGGTCGTGCCCACCATATGCACTAAGTGTCCTTTATATACACCATAGTGCTAAACCGAGTATGCAGCGTGCTGCTGGACTCTATGGCATGCCAACTATACCATGTCCCTCAATGACATACTTGGGCATATATTCCATATTTATTTCATCCATGGCAATGTATATCAATATAATTTAATATTAGGCAGTTCATACCCGAAATAACATTCATAATATAACATCATATATAACTAGTGATCCATACATTTATAATTAACTTTTGACATATTTAAAATATTTCAATCATATGCTTCATGACATAAATATAATGACAATAAAATTTGAGTAAACTTATCGCAAGCCATCCCAATGATGTATAAAACATCAATGTGTCATAATATGTATGCAAATGCGCTCACCTTGGCCACTTAACACAATGCCTCACTAAGTTCTAGTTCGATCATTTCTTTCATAGTACCTCAAACCTTCTTTGATTCGGACTTAACTTCATTAATCACATAAATAAAATAAAATATTTGTTAGACTCAAGTCTAACAACACCTTAAACATGTTGTCTAATACACTCATTCGAATATAAATTTTCCAAATATTTTCCTTTCTTCCTTGTAATGTTCAATAACTCATTGTGGTCCTTAGTGACCAATTTGAACTTCCAATAATTCTTCTGAGCTTGCTAACTAATATTTAAATACAAAATGTTTCAAATTCCATTTTTTGACAGCTTGAGCTACCTTCAAAGATTTACTTATATAGAGCAGAATACATGTTATATCTTAATTTCCTTTATACTAGAGAAATTAGATTCGATAACGGTTCTAACGGTATAAGCCACATAAATTAATAAAATCTACAAAAAATTATGAAAATTCCTTACATTCACGTCACAGAGCTGTCCAGGTAGAAATTGCTCCCTAATTTTTCTGACCTTCATTCGATTAAAAATTCATATCTTTTAACTCGGAACTCGAAATCAGTTTCCGTTTGTTGGAAACGAAACTAGACTAACAAATCTTTACAATGGTATAAAATTTATCATCTAACCATTTTTTTAGAATTTATGGAAAATTTTAAAACTTACTGCCATAATTCAAATTCTAGCATAACTTTCCAAGAATAACTTCAAATTTACATCAACTTCTCCTTATTTCTCTACTTATCAATTTAGTCCCATCACTTAACTTCAAATGGCTAGATTAAAGCTTGTATTCATATATTCTCTTTACATCCTTCATTAAAATAAGCTTAAACCTTTACTCCTCTAATTTCTCTTAATTTGTCAAAATGGTCACCAAATTTCCAATATAAGGATTCAAGCTTCTTAACTTTGCAAATTAGTCCTCAAATCAACATTACTACTTTAATTCCATAATTTTAACTAAAAATCAGATTTACTCCTTCTACATATCCTCTTTTCGGAATAGACCATTCAAGTTTAACAAATTGTCAAAATGGTCACTAATGCGATTAATCATCGATTTAGCATTCTAACTTCATTTTCATGTCTCTAACATCATTAATAATATAGATACACATCAAATTCATAAAAAATCAGATCTGGTCCCTTAATTTTAAAGCTTGCCAAAATGGTCCCTATGTATTTAACTTAGGGTTTTGCTTCCAAACAACAAATTAAGCTTACTAGATCATTAATCCAACATCACAAACCCTAAGTTAGACTTGAATCCATAAACCCCTAATCTTATCTATACAAACCAAAATATGTAGGGTTTAAATCTCAACTCAATAACATGATTCTAACATCATACAAGCATGATTCTAACTTAAAATCAACCATGGATTCATAAAATCATAAAAGCCTCAATTTATTCATAAACCCTAATTTCTTTCTCTTATCAAATCTCATCAATCAAAAAAGTATTCTATGAATTATTTAAATCAAAAGATAGAGCTCGAAGAGTAGACCAACTTTGTAGTTCGAAAGATTACCTAAAAACCGAGATTCGAGGCTTAAATCGAGCTTGTAAAATTTTTCTCCTCTTTTTCTCTTCACCACAGTTTTGGAGGGAATTTGGCTGTTAATTCCTTCATATTTCATGTATTTAAGACACTTGTATTATGAAAAAATGAATTTTTAATTCAATAAATTCCACTTTCCAAAAACACCCTCCAACTAGATCTATATTTCTAATTTGCCATTTTGTAACATTCCAACTAGATTTAGTTGGATTATAATCAACCACTATTCATCAAAAGGAAAAATCTCAAAATTCCTTCCATGTCCCTTTTGTGCAAAATGACCAAAATGCCCTTTACTGATCAACTTATTCACAAAATTGCCATTCTATGTCATTTCAATCAATTTAAAATTTTCCTGATCTTTTTAACATCCAAATATTCATAAAATGATATTTTATGACTCTTCTAAGGTCCATGGAACTATCTTTGAAATTTTAGCTCGATCCCATTATCAGAATATTTTTCCGAACTTTATCGCTTTATAGCCATTAATACAAACTCCGTACGAAGAATCTGGGTAACACGAAAACGTCATTCTTGGGGGTAAAATATTCATTTAAGAGGTTAAAATACATAACTTTTGAAAATTACACTTTGATCCCTAAACTTTCCAAAGTTTATACTTTAGCCATAAAACTTTCAAAATTTACATTTTGGTCACTAACCAAAAATTGGGATATTACAGTGTATCTGCCCTTTTCTATTGCGCACGCCCACATGTAGACAGCGACGAGTGCATCTGCCTCCAATGGCAGCAAGCAGCCGATGAGCTCTAGTCTGACATTTTGGCACCTCACGAGCACAATGGTGTTGATGGTTTACGGCGAAAATAATGGATTGTGGAAGTTTTCAACTGTCGAAACTTCACAAGCTTTACCTCGGCGTGTGACAGCAGCGACAACAATGGGGAGACCATTAGTCGACTTGTCCTGAGAGCTCGGAGACGATGGCAGTGGCGGTGTAACCCACAGCGACACCGATGATGGCAAATCGAGGTCCAAAGCTTCTCACCCCTTACCTTTTCTCTCTTTCATTATTTTTTCCCTCTCTCCAATAAAATCTTCCTTTTCTTTTCCAACCACCCACCAACTTTTAGATAAAATCAATTAATAAACATATACTATTTCCTTTATCACAAAAGGCCCAAATTTAAATATTTTTAATTTAGACTTCCTAGCAAAGGCACATAACACAGGCTCGAGACCCAATTAACTAATACGAAAATTTGATCGTTACAACTCTCCCCTTCTTAAAGAAAATTTCGTCTTTGATATTTGTACCCACAAATCAAGGAAGATGCTAAAACCTTTATAACTCTTCGGCGTCCTAAAATATCTCCCGCTGTGCTACTATGATCTCTCACATCACTTATCATAACCCTTGTCTTCTAACGATACAACATAATCTCAACAGATTCTTCTTCTTAGAAGGAATTCATCCTCACTCGGTACATTACCAAAGGCATGCATCAAACCCCACGGTACCCTGCCAAAAATATCACATAAATACGTCATCCAAGAAACTTGACTTTTGCTGTAGAATCCAAAAGGTTGATGCGCAACAAAATCCTTCCATAATTTCATATGATCTAAAAGAACATGTGGTTAAACATCCATTACAACTAAAGCAAAATGATTCCTCTCGTGGTGACTCTCTAAAGGAGACTCTAACTCTGATGGCATCTCTTATCGAAATTATTGTTTACCCAGTGCAAGACTTGTGAGAGAAAAAGACGTCTCTACATGTCTCATGACTGACTTTAGATGTTGATGTATTTACATCAAAACAACAACTAATACAGCTCCCAAAAAATAGGTTCACGCAAGAGTCGTACACTCCAACTATAATGTGTCTAGAAAACACATCATTTGTACCCTCACTAGGATCTATAATCGCATGAAATCTCACTAAGGGATAAGGTTTCATCACAAACATCAAATCTCGTGTCAAAAGGTAGTATGTATACACCGTAATATCGTACAACCCAACCCACAATCGTTCCAAGTAAACTTTTCATCTAGATCTCACTTTTGCTAAAAAAAACCAATCGATACATACCAAGAAATATATCATTACTCAAAGAAATCCCATCGAAACCGTGCACTCACAAATCCTTTATAAAATCCAAGGTCATCTATTTAATTTTCACCTAGGAAATATCGAAGCATAACAAACAACTCTGAGGAACTCAATGTTTGACTCCCAACTGATGGCAAGTCAAACACTTATCACTATCTTAAACACAAAAGTCCAAACTGTCTCCCAAGACACGCGGCGAAAGTTTGGTACAAATTGTCGCTATTAGAATTCACCATGTACTGACCATTATACTATATTGGAGAAATATCCTACATCGATACATCATTCTCTAAATCAGACTCAAGAAGATCTTGAGGTCGTCAAAAGCCATCGAACTTACATATAATCATAATATTGTACCCTTTGAAAAATAATCATATGTTATTTTCACAGTTTCAAAGGCAAATCAATCATTAACTCAAAGATTTACTAATAAAACACATGGTCAACAATTCTCAATTACTTTGACTCACATCGTTGTCCCACTCCCAACTTCCTTGGTGAACAAGCACTTAAAATTTCACATTGTTGGGGTGAACACAACCTTCCCTCTTCCAGCATAAAAATACAATCCTGACAATACAACAAAGCATTATTGAAAATCTCAAAATTTTACTCGACTTTAATTGAGTCAGCACCACTATCACAACAAAATGGTCTCACGTAGCTCAGATCTCCCCAATGTTTCTCAGCTCGTTTCAAAGAAACTGTTATACAAATCAAAAGCATTTACGAAGTGGCTAATACATTAGAAAAGACATGTGAAAAATTAGAAGACTACGATCTGGTGGTACGCAAGTTTGCTGAAGAAGTTGAATTGGATGGTGAGAATGCACAAAAAGAATCTAAGCAAAAGATAGCTCGACCAACAATATCGTTTGAATTTATTGAAGATCCATACATAGTTGATTCCAAACCTTTGCCATTGAAAGTGAGTTGGATGCTTGCAAGCATTGACAGAAGTATCTCTTTCCTTTGGCATGCATAGAATTCCACCAAAAGATAGCCACAACATTTTACTAGAGCAAAAAAGAAATTTGATTCTGATCATGAATGATATCGAGAAGAGATAATGCTAAAATGGCTAGTTGCTGGAAGGAAAAGTGGATTCCAAATGGCCGAAAATGAAGAACTGAAGCAGAAGAATCTTGCCATTACAAAAATGCCATAGACTATGGTTTTAGAACTTGAAGATTTACCGAGGATGGCTACAACAATACTAGAACAGGTTAAGGATGATTATACCTTAATATAAAAAGAAAAAGAA
This sequence comes from Hibiscus mutabilis, assembly GCA_019671005.1. Taxonomy (NCBI): domain Eukaryota; kingdom Viridiplantae; phylum Streptophyta; class Magnoliopsida; order Malvales; family Malvaceae; genus Hibiscus; species Hibiscus mutabilis. Next base: position 18,656,653 of record CM033728.1, on the reverse strand, counting down.
TGAGCAAAGCATAAGTATAAGCATTATTGGGGTGCTAAATTCAATCAAAAACTTGCTAGACCCATGGGAAAGACATACTTCGATTTTCTAAGGTGGTTGTTCAAAGACACCATGGCAAAGTATTCTCCCTTTTTCAGTACTCGAGAGTATGGAAAACTTAAAAGGAAAGCATTTCTTCGGCTTTCTACGTTGGTTATTCAAAAAATGCCACAACAATTCTAAGGGAGGTATCATGGTCATGTTGAAACTATAAAATGTTTTTCCTTTCCTTTATTTTGTTTTGTTGTTTGTTTTCTTTTGTAGGATGAGACACATGTGGAGGAATGGCTATATTTTGAATGATCCAAATCCTGGTAAATCTTATGAAGATCTCCCCGATGCCCCCACCTTGAACCTAACTCCTACTGTAGCACCTGACCCTCCATTGGCCTCATTCTTGGGGGCCAAAAGAGTGAAGCATATGAGATACAAATTGTCACCTTCACCTCCTCCAAAAAAAAGTAAACTCCAAATAAATAATTTGTATTTGCATTTTATTTCATTTTATTTGCATCGAGGACAATGCTTCCCTCAAGTTTGGGGGTGGGTATTGACCATAGTTAGTTTTTTAGATTAGTTTTTAGTAGTTTTTATTTTGCTATGGCATTAGTTTTTATTGAGACTACTATGAATGTTTTGAAGATGTCCGATGATGATAATTTTTGTGTATATGGATTGAATGTTTATGAATATCAAGATTCGGTATAATTGACCCTAGGATTTGTTTCTCTACTCTTAGATTATACATTAATGCATGTTCTCTATGCTTAAGGGCCTTAGGAAATTTTTAGGTTGACTCTTTTATGCCTTAGAATAGTATAAAAGAAAAGAACATAAATATTCAATGCTAGCATTAAGGCTTTAAATCTCCCATAAAAACAAAAGAACATGAAAGAAGAAAAATAAAAGTAAATGTGAATAAATGTCAAAGGCATAACTATTAAGGGACGCTCATCTTTGTATTGCTAGCTTAGTTCACTAGGTGAGTTGTGTTTGCTTTATTTAACTCTTCCTAGTAGGAAAAGTCACAATTGCTTATGAGTAAATGAAAGTCTTCATGGGATGACTCTACTTAATGGGCTCGAGGATGGGGTGTTTGATCCACTTCGTTTTCAGGTCTAGAAAAGCAGCTGTGATGAGCTAAAGCCCCTATGAAACAATTTGAAATAAAAAGAAAATTAATAGAGTATAAAGTTCTAAAAAGAAAGAAAATGCTAGGGTAAAATAGACAGCTTGCTTAGGAATTTTCTAACTCTCTCAAGCATAGATTAGATGCAGTTTTATTCACACATATGCACAGATAGAGAATCTAATCTTAGGGAAAAATTCTTAAAATCTAGATATGTCTTACATTTTGATACATATTATTCTGAGGGCTGAAATTCTGCCAAAGCATGTCTTGAAATAAATCTATGTCATAGCATTGTTGTTTTTAGTTTAGTTTTCATAGCTTGAGAGCAAGTAATAGCTCAAGTTTGTGGGTGTGATAACTCCATAAAAAGGGTATATTTCATGCCCTTTTACTTGCGTTATTCCTTGCGTTTAAGTTTATTTAGTTGCATTTAAGAGCATCTTGCATGCATTTATGAAGTTTATTCATAAACTTATATGATTTTATGAATAGATGCTTTATGGGGAAAAGGGAGTGCTTTGTGGTGATTGTGTAGGATTTGAGGGACAAAAAGGTGATGAAAGTATGCTGAAGCATTCGAGAGCAAAGGAATACAAATTCCACATCAATGCTTGGGAGCTAGAGAATAAGAAAGTCATTTGTCATTTTACACTCAACACGTGGTTCCCCTATTTTACAGTTGTTATTATGTACATGAAAAGAGAATATTCCCTTGGATTTAATGAAAGGGTTGATGTCAACAAAACTCTAGGGGAATACCCTAGTATAAAAGGCTAAAGAGGGAAACTTTTTCAAAGGATTTGAAATCAAGGAAAATCTTCCTCTCTTTTCTTCTCTAGTGAGTGATCACCATTGTTGGGGAGAACAAGGTTCTCTAGAACCACAAGCCATTCGAGAGAGGCTTGCTCTTCTCCATGCTTGGGGTTCTTAGGAAACTTTGATATTCCTTTTTTGTAGCCTTTATTTACTGTTGAATGATCTTATTTTGTTTTTGGATGGTTGATTATTGCTTAGACATGAGCTAAATACTCTTTTACTTGGGTTTATTGTTGAATGTTTATGTTTAAACTTTATTGAATGTCATAGCATTTTTGCTGCTTATCTATTATGTTTATTGTTCTTAATGCTTAGTCTGGTAATAACTAACGAAGGTGGCCTTAGTCTTTGATTTATGGTTTAATATTCGAGAAAATTAAGCTAGACTAGATGAATATTGGAGCTTGAGCTTGAGCTATGAAGGCTGGGTTCTAACCCTTCTTAGACGTAAAATAGGGGTTTAAACGGCTAAAAAGTGTAAAGTTAAATAGATAATAGTATCGTTAGGGTTTACGCATACATGTATCTTCATAGCATTCTATTATTAGCTTCTAGCTAGACATATTTCGAAAACCTTGTCGGATAGATAAGTGGTGCTTTATTGTTGTGATATTTTAGTAAATGTCGAGTATAGCATTTGGCAGTAAACCCATCAATCCATTCATCTTGAGTATCTTTTGTGAGCTTGCTCTATGTGGTTTATCCTTTGATTCTCTGCTCCATTTATACTTTTGCTATAGCATTTCCTTTACTGATTGTGTTAAACTTTCACTACACCATTATTTCTTGTTTGTTTTCATTGAGTGCAACTTATTTGAGTTTAATCATCCCAATCCCTGTGAAGAAGGTACTCAGTACTCACTACTGTATTACTTGTGCGATAGGTATACTTGCTCTATTTGTGCATCTATATTTTAAGCAACATGTACCAACAAGACTCCTTCATTGCATCCATTTCTGCATTTTCATGTCTATTTCTGTATTTTATCTAACTTAGTCTTAGTGGCTCTTATTTTATATATTTTTGCCTATTTTTTCCTCATTGTCGTTGTATTTATAATGTCTCTGTAGAGGAAGTTATCATCACTACAGCTAGTGATAAGTGTTCAAAAGTACTATTTTTATTACCCTTTTTACTCATATTATTGTTAGACTCATATTAGTTGCATAATTAGTCATTCATGCATTAATCCATGTTTCCTTCCATCGTTAAGCTTGATTACATAACTTGGTAGTTTTTGTGGGAAAAGATGCTGCTTTGGTGTGTTTTGTGTGTATGTGCAGGATCATTTGCCAAAACAGGGCTAGAGCTAGTTGCCAGGGCAATGCATGAAGGAGACGCCGAGCTAGTTGCCAGGGCAATGCATGAAGGAGACGCCGAGCCAGTTTCCATGGCAATTTTCGACAAGAGCAAAGGTGATATGGTAGTCGAAATTTATGACTAGACAAGCCCAAGATGACGTGGAGCAAAGCCCAAACCCAAAGGAATTTGATTTCCATGCAGAGATTAAAGAAGAATTAAATTCCAAGAAGATAAGAGAAGTTCTAGTAGGAATACAATTATAATAAAGAATTATATTCTTTAAAGATAATTTAATTTCAACTTAACTTCCTCCTCAAAGAAGGACTTTGGCCTAGCCCTATAAATAAGAAGGAGATTTCGACAATCACAGAGAGCAAGAAGAGGGAAAATTTCGACAACTCCAAAGGGAGAGAGGAGAGAAATTTTGACAAGAGAGCAAGGGGGAGAGAGTTTGATTTCTTCTTTGCTTCCATTAGATTCATGGTTTGGGGATTATTCTTTGTATATCTTTTGAACCCAACCATGAACTAACTTGATTGGTTGGGGTTATTGTGTTTTGTTGTTGTGAGAAACAATTGGATTTTGTTTAGGTAATAAGAGTTTGCACTTTTCTATTCAAGGTTTATTCATTCTTGGCTTTTATTCTTGTTTGCGAGTGAATTGGGAGAGGATCTCGTAACTTCATCTATTTATCTAATATCGGGAGAGTTAGATTCAAGAAACGAATAAGTATGGTCTTTATTCAATCTATTGATGGTAAAGATTAATCCGGCTTAGGAATAAGTTAAGGATTTCAACGGCTAAAAGGAGCGCAAGATTGGTTGTTGTTCACCCTTGATTCACGCAAGGATGTATTATCAAGGCATGCACAAGTAGCTAGAGTTTCGACTTAGGGATAAGAAGAAACCATTGAAGAACGCTCTGCTGAACCTTGAAGTTGTTGCCCAGACGCCCAAGTAGTTGCCCAGCTAGTCGCCCAGGCAACCATCGATTAGTTGCAAAAGCAACCCCGCTGTGCAAGTTGCCACGGCAACTGAGTTGCCCTTGCAGTCTTTTACCAAGACGATCCAATCGGCTATCACACCTCAATTCGTGATAACCTGACCTATTCTCTCTTTTGATTTCATCTATTATTTTAGTTTATTGTTCTTAGTTTACTCATTAAGTAGAACTCCTATTATCAATTGTGTTTTTACTTTTCACAGTGCAGTAACTTAAGCAAAGTGGCCCAAACCAATCCTTGTGGAGACGATACTCGATACTCATATCACTTTATTACTTGCAACGTGTATACTTGCACATTTGCGTAGCACTTATTACGCGCAACAAGTTTTTGGCGTCGTTGCCGGGGATTGGCAATTGGTGTTAGTTGTTTTTGTTATTGCATTTTTTTATTAGTTTTACTAACTTTTCTTTTTGTTTGTTTTATCAAAAAAAAATTAGGTGCACTACAAGTTAAGGGACATCAACATGTCAGGAATAAAAGCCGATCTATTCGAGAGATGATGTTGGAAGATATGAATCAATCAAATCAAGAGTTTCCTGCACCCTTTGATGATTACCTATACCAACCGAGAAAAGCCCAAAGAACTTATACCGTGGGAAAATCTTGTGCTATGTGTGGAGAACATCATGTGTTTGAAAATTGCCCTCACATTTTCGGTGCATATAACTACATAGAGGACCATAGAGAGAACCAGCAGCAAAATTCTTCATGGTATGGTCAAAAAGCTCAAAATTTTTTTTGCCATAACAATTTTGCCGCAGCAACAGATATGCCATGGCAATGTAGTCCTTTTCAAGAGCATTCCAATTCCTTGGAGGAAACGTTACTAGCTTCCTTGACTAGACTTGACGGATCAATTGAAGAGATTCGAGAGCTATCAAAATCTATGGATACGAGGATAGCTCAGTGGGATGCAACCTTAGGGGATTCAGAAGATCAATTGGGGAGATCCACATATGTCATGGATAACATGCACCAACAATTCACTCCTAGGGATACTAACGTCCCAAGGCAAGAGGATAAGGAGCAATGCAAAGAAAGCTCTTCGATGTGTGGGGAACAACTAGAACCTCAAAGTCAAGAGGATGCCAATGAGAGAGACTACCCAACACATGATGAGCCTGAACAACAAATTGCCTCGGCAATGATTGAGGAGCCTAAACAGAGCAATGCCGCGACAACACTCAGTGAAGCTGAGAACAACAATACTACAGCAAATTCTGAGGAACCTGATGCCCAGAAGGTTACAACGTTGATGTTGAAGCAGGAATCTGTAGATTGCTTTCATCTACAATTGCCATGGCAATTACACGACCACATGCAAGATCAACGAGATGATAATACTTTGCCAATGGAATATGAGCAGGTAATGGTTGAACCTTTTGAATTCTTTAAAAGCTCACCTCGTCCATTGCAGATATGTCTTGAGGAACCGAGGTTGGTAGATTTGAAGCCATCGAAATCTCTACTGATGGAGATGTTTGAGAGGCCAAAAGAAAACGGTGTTTGGATTCGTAAAGCTTTTCAGAAAATTGGTTCTTTCCTTGACTTACAGCAAATTTTGGCAATTGATTGCCACGGCAATTGGCTTGAGCAGCAATTTCCACGACAACAAAGGCTACATCCAACCATGATAGAAGTCGACAAGAATGAGGTAATTGAATGGTTGAAAATGGATATAATTTTTCCTATTAATATATTTGTGCCTTCAGGAATAGTAGCAAGGTGGAGAGTATACATGGACTATAAACGAACAAAGAAGAAAGACACCTCCACCATGGTAACGCAAAAGGGAGTAGTGGCAAGCACATTGGCCAAACTCTTTTTGGGCAATATTGTCACCCGATGGAGGGTGTGGATGGACTATAAGAAGTATCGAAAATGACCATCCTCAAGTTTTCTCATATATGCACTAACATTAGAAGATGCATGATGTCACTCTTTTCAGACATGGTCAAAGACTTCCTTTGAGATCTTCATGGATGATTTTTCTGTTTTTGGTAGTGACTTCAACAGTTGCCTCGGCAATTTAGAGAATGTGTTGGCAAGATGTGAAGAAACCGATTTAGTCCTTAATTGGGAGAAGTGCCATCTTATGGTAGATGAAGGAATAGTGTTCGGCCACAAGATTTCATCCAAGAGAATTAAAGTAGACAAAGCTAAGGTGGACGTGATCGAGAGACTACCCTCACCAAGATAAAGTCTTCAATTTTGATGATTCTTACGCCCAAGCATTCGAAACCCTAAAGGAAAAGCTTGTCTCGGCAACCCTCAATGCCGCAGCAACCCTTGATGCTTCAGCAACCATGGATGTGCATGCCTCGGCAACCCTCGACACGCAGCAGCTCCTGATACGCACGTCTCGGCAACCATGGATGCACATGCCTCAGCAACCCTCGATGCCACGGCAACCACTGATACGCACGCCTCGGCAACCATGGACGCGTATGCCTCGGCAACTCTAGACGCACACGCCTCGGCAACCTTGGGAGTAGTCGCCACGGTAGCACATACCTCAGCAATACCCTGCGGTTCCGCCATGATGCTAAGCATTACTTTTGGAACGAGCTTCTTTTGTTTAAACAATGTGCAGATCAGGTTATACGCCGTTGTGTCCCTGAAGATGAGTAACAGAATGTTCTCCGACAATGCCATTCTTCACCTTATGGAGGACATTTTGGAGGAACTCGTACCACGGCCAAAGTTTTGCAATCCGGTTTGTATTGGCCAACACTGTACAAAGATGGCCAAGAGTTTTACAAGCAATCTGATCGTTGCCAGAGGATGGGCAATATCACCTACAAACCAATGGGCAATCAAGACCGTGAATATGGATTAGGAAAGTGCCGGACAAAAGTGTTTTTTGTACCTCAACGAGATAGAAGAATTCCGTGCACTCGCCTATAACAATGCACAAATCTACAAGGAGAAAACAAAGCAATGGCACGACAAGAAACTATTGCCGCGGCAATTCATGCCAGGGCAACTAGTTCTCTTATTCAATTCTCGGCTAATACTTTTCCTGGGAAAGCTGAAATCAAGCTGGTCGGGACGATTCAAAGTTGTCAAACCATTCTCTCATGGTGTCGTGATAATCAAGTCCATTACCGACGAACATGAATTCAAAGTTAACGGACAGAGATTGAAGCACTACAACGGTGCCCATGAAGAACGAAACAAAGAAGTTGACACCTTAGGAGATGCATGAGCATGTTCTCCTTTCGATATTTTCTTTTTATTTTTCTTTTTCTTTTTTTTGAACTATTTTTTCTATTATTTTCGGTTATTTTTTTCTCTCTTTATTTATTTTTGGAATTTTTAGAAGAGATTTTATTTTTCTTCATTATCTTTAGTTTCCAGGTTTTCTTTTCCACAACAAGACTCACAACCACCATGCTAAGGAAATTCACTGCCGACTACTTGCCACAGCAACCACAACAGAAACTGGCGATGCCCAGGCAACAACAATGGCTTCGACAACTACTGATGCACATGCAAGTGAACCTGCATCGGCAAACATGGATCAAATCAAGGTAATGCTATTCACGCGGTACCAGCCACAAGCATTCAACCACTGACCGAAAATTGAATCAAGCAAACGGCACGAAGGAAACTTATCACTCAAGGTGACGACCTCTCCGACTAACTCATTTCATTTAGTTTCTTTTAAATTTTGTTTCACTCTTACATGCATTGAGGACAATGCTTCTCTCGAGTTTGGGGAGGTGTTGGTTTCTAGTTAGTTTCATGTTTAGTTGCATTCATCGTTAGCAATCACATATAGGTTGCATATGTTACTTGCCATGCCTTTAATTGGATTTAATTGCTTAAGACTTGTTGAATATCCAATGATGAATTTTTGCTACTGCACTTAATTGAAAGAACCTTTAATTTTAGGATTGCATGAAAAGAACTTAGACTTTTACTATGATGCTGAATTTTTTTTTACATGGTTGTGGCTTGTTGATTGAAAGAAACTTAGTGAACTTAGGTTGCTTAAAATTTGGGTAAACTTAAAATTGAAAATTAAAAGTTAATTTCTTGCTAGAGGTGCCCAAAATTGGCTCTAGTGGTAAATGCACTTTCTTGCTAGAGGTGCCCAAAACTGGCTCTAGTAGTTAATGTACATTAAAGAATCGCTAGAGGTGCCCGAAATTGGCTCTAGTCGACTAAAATAAAATGAGAAATTGCTTACTTTGCTAGAGGTGCCCGAAATTGGCTCTAGTAAAAATAAAAATAAATGCCCCAGTAGTTAAATTGATAAAAGCCTATTGTTCACATAGAATCTTGAAAATCAACTTGTACACAACTACGCACACACATTGTCACGAGTATTATAGTTTGGCTCTAGGTAATTTTTGTGCTATCCGAAAAATTAAAAGGTAATCATACTTTGTGCCACGGTTCTGAGGTTTGAATTCAAGTTTGAAGCATGTCTTTGATGATTAAAGTCTTGGCAGGTAATTGTTAGTTTGCATTGCTTGAGAACAAGCCATAGTTCGAGTTTGGGGGTGTGATAAGTGTTCAAAAGTACTATTTTTATTACCCTTTTTACTCATATTATTGTTAGACTTAAGCTCATATTAGTTGCATAATTAGTCATTCATGCATTAATCCATGTTTCCTTCCATCGTTAAGCTTGATTACATAACTTGGTAGTTTTTGTGGGAAAAGATGCTGCTTTGGTGTGTTTTGTGTGTATGTGCAGGATCATTTGCCAAAACAGGGCTAGAGCTAGTTGCCAGGGCAATGCATGAAGGAGACGCCAAGCTAGTTGCCAAGGCAATTCATGAAGGAGACTCCGAGCCAGTTGCCATGGCAATTTTTGACAAGAGCAAAGGTGATATGGTAGTCGAAATTTATGACTAGACAAGCCCAAGATGATGTGGAGCAAAGCCCAAACCCAAAGGAATTTGATTTCCATGCAGAGATTAAAGAAGAATTAAATTCCAAGAAGATAGGAGAAGTTCTAGTAGGAATACAATTATAATAAAGAATTATATTCTTTAAAGATAATTTAATTCCAACTTAACTTCCTCCTCAAAGAAGGACTTTGGCCTAGCCCTATAAATAAGAAGGAGATTTCGACAATCACAGAGAGCAAGAAGAGGGAAAATTTCGACAACTCCAAGGAGAGAAATTTCGACAAGAGAGCAAGGGGAGAGAGTTCGATTTCTTCTTCTTCTTCTTTGCTTCCATTAGATTCATGGTTTGGGGATTATTCTTTGTATATCTTTTGAACCCAACCATGAACTAACTTGATTGGTTGGGGTTATTTTGTTTTGTTGTTGTCAGAAACAATTGGATCTTGTTTAGGTAATAAGTGTTTGCACTTTTCTATTCAAGGTTTACTCATTCTTGGCTTTTATTCTTGTTTGCGAGTGAATTGGGAGAGGATCTCGTAACTTCATCTATTTATCTAATATCGGGAGAGTTAGATTCAAGAAACGAATGAGTATGGTCTTTATTCAATCTATTGATGGTAAAGATTAATCCGGCTTAGGAATAAGTTAAGGATTTCAACGGCTAAGAGGAGCGCAAGATTGGTTGTTGTTCACCCTTGATTCACGCAGGGATGTATTATCAAGGCATGCACAAGTAGCTAGAGTTTTGACTTAGGGATAAAAAGAAACCATTGAAGAACGCTCTGTCGAACCATGAAGTTGCTGCCCAGATGCCCAAGTAGTTGCCCAGCTAGTCGCCCAGGCAACCATCGATTAGTTGCCCAGGCAACCCCACTGTGCAAGTTGCCACGGCAACTGAGTTGCCCTTGCACTCTTTTACCAAGACGATCCAATCGGCTATCACACCTCAATTCATGATAACCTGACCTATTCTCTCTTTTGATTTCATCTATTCTTTTAGTTTATTGTTCTTAGTTTACTCGTTAAGTAGAACTCCTATTATCAATTGTGTTTTTACTTTTCACAGTGCAGTAACTTAAGCAAAGTGGCCCAAACCAATCCCTGTGGAGACGATACTCGATACTCATATTGCTTTATTACTTGCGACGTGTATACTTGCACATTTGCGTAGCACTTATTACGCGCAACAGCTAGTTCGACACTGCATCTACCAGTTGTCCAGTCTGCTTAAGGATAAGGATGACTCTGCCAGCTGTATTATTTGTTATAACAAACTTTGTATGGATCTGGGGCACGCAAATCACCTACAAGACAGGTGTCCTTTATTGGATGGCCTATAAAATGACTAACCTAGAGGAGAGAGAGAGTCACGTTATTCCCATTTTTATATCATCTTTAACCTCTGAGCTTTCCCCATCCTTCCATGGCAGCTTAAGCTTATTTCTAGAGATCCAAGGTGAAGTGAGGCAGATTTATCCGATGAGAAGAGGAATCAAGTGTTGAATCGAGGAAAATACGTTGTTATCTTCTTAAACTCTTCTTTATTTAGATGTTTGTGGAGATTACTTTTGTATTTCATGCTTAATTGATGATGGTTTAATTTCTTGAGCTTTATAAACTTGTGGAAAATCTTTCTTCAGTTTAATATATATTTGTGTTAGCTTTTTCGTAAGTTTTTAATTATTGGATCTAATTACCGTTTTGCATGAAAGTGTTAAATTAGCCACTAACATCGACGGATGCAGTGACAAGTCAGATTAATGAGTTTTGAAACAAAAGTTGATTGGATACAACGAAAGTTGGTCCGCTTGTTCAAGGGTTTATAGTTTCAATTTACAACGAGAGTTGAAACTAATCTACATCCCTGAGTCAACGATTGAAGAATTAAATGGAAGCTAGTACCCAAGTTGGCCTTCTAATTGCTTATTGAGCCATCATTTTCCCTCGAAGTGTACTTGATCTTTCTGTCGATCTGAGCCAAGAAAACCCAGGATTTATCTTCATATTTCTCTACCTCTTTATTTACTCTGTTATTGCTATCACAACCAATCCTTTATTCATCTCTTTACTATTTTATTACAACCACCATTGCACCCACAATTTCCACTTTTACAGTATTGCATTGTAGTTACATAAATCTAAGCTGAATACACCATCCTCATGGGATCGATATTCAAACAAGATTTTCATGTTTCTATTCTTGCATTGACAGTGTAGCTTGCACTACTAGTGTAGCTTGCACTAATAGTGTGACATTTTCACACCGATCATAACGTGCAACCACTGCTCGATTCAAGAGCAGATTATCCATACCTGTATCATAAAGATCATTCACGCAAATTGGTAAAGATTATTTACCGCAAACTCTCATGACGTATTTGAAAGCTTCGGAATAACTACTACACCCCATTAAGACACCATTTAGATTACAAGATGAGGACACATCCTCAACTATGGCATCTTTCAACTAACTGGCATCTCAATAGTTCTGGACGATCTCACCCCCGAAATCGCTGTGACTCAGCCCTCGTAGTCATGTTCGTAACCAACTTAGCATCGAAATTTAAAACATATGACACACCATCAGGATTCTAGTCTTAAAGGAGTGCAAACTTAATTTAAGGGCTTGTATTCTTGAGACAACTTACTACGACACACATATGACCTACAAAATCTAAACCTAGACACTCTGATACCGCTAAATATAACACCCCGATCTGACCCGAGGATCCAAACAGTCGTATTTAAACAATTTTCATTTATTTTACAAAAGGCACAAATCCAAAAAAATACCCCTAATGTTTGACTGAATAGTTATTTTGGCCCCTATTCTTTTTTTGAACCAATTTAACCCCCGAAGTTTCATTTTGGATCAAAACGACCCCTTTTGCGGATGAGAACTATTAGTCAACTGACAATAAACAACTTGAAATGACTTGAAAAAATGACGCGTTAGAAGAAAAAATATTTTATATTTTATACAATTTTATAAAAATATTTTTTGACTAATGTATCATTATGTACAGTTAGCATATTTGTCTGTATGACACTACTATTGCGACGTGCACTGCCATGTAGGTTTGTCATGTCATTTCAAGCTATTTATCGTCAGTTGACTAATAGTTTTCATCCGTAAATGGGTCATTTTGACCCAAAATGAAACGTTGGGGTTAAATTGGTTTAAAAAAAGAATAGGGGCCAAAATGACTATTTAGTCAAACATTATGGGCATTTTTTGGCATTACGCCTTTACAAAACATGTGGTTCCAATTCAACAACTTAAAAATTAAGATTCGAATATATTGCCCACTAAATACAAGTTTCGTACTCTAGTAATTAACACCTACTGGAATCCCACACTGATAGTGCTCCTCGAGCTCCCGATTAATCTACCCACCTACGCATGAAAACAACGATTTTGAGTGTTGAGCTTACGAATCTCAATGGTACACATCTACTTTACTATACTACATGTTAATAATAAATATAAGCATGCAAGCTAGTATGAGCAATAAGGCAAGAATAATCATGTGGCAATACCGCTAGTCGCCTAAACTCATGTTCACATCATGGAAATCATCATACATGGCTCACAAGGCCCAACCATACCCGAGATCTCATCAGATCATCTTGGCAAAAGCACACATATCATATCACAACAAACCTGAAGTAAGGCTCGGTGTCACACAGCCTCAAGAACGTACACTCTAAGTGGGGCCCGGTGTTATACGACCTCGAGAACATACACTCTGTGTGAGGCCAAGTGTCACATAACCTCAAGAATGTACACCCATACTCAGAATCCCTCATCGAGTATCTTCGAATGAGGGTTGAGGTCACACAGCATCGAGAACGTACATTGAGTATCTTTGACCATGGTGTTGCAACATGCTCTCCTGGCATCCGGATCCCATCAACCAACAACTCAACCAATCAAATGCCTATTTGGCATACAAGCAATGTGATCCCAAGAATCTCCCTATTGTTGCTAATCGCCAACACATCATTAATTTTTACATTACTGAGTAGTTAATACGTTATGGAGGAGTAGACAAATATTCTCATTAATTAGCTCCATTAATCCACATTATCTCATTAATTAAAGCATTAATCAATTTATTACTCTTACATGTATTTTCCCAATCTTTTGCTAGCATTATAGATTATTTAGCTTAGTGGAACCAGTAATCGAACACGAGTATTGGTACGGTACCCACAGTACAGATACTCTACGTGTACTGATACAAAATTACTTACTGGAAACCTTAATTTCCTTAAGTACCGATATAGGTCAACCCATACTGATACAACATTAAATAGCATATCGGTACAGCCGAAGCTTGTACCGATACCTTACTCACGAGTTCATACACTCTTAGCAAAATACGATATTACGAGGCTTATTTGCTCCCTAAAGCTTATAAAAATCATTAGGGTTCGTTTACTAACATATTTAACCATTTAATATAATTTACCAACTTATAATCATCATTAGGGTTCGTTTACTAACGTATTTAACCATTTAATATAATTGATCGACTTATGATTGGTACATCATGTATTTATCAATTTTAATCACTTAAGCATAATTTCGATCAATCACGCCAAATCCATACCACTAGCACCCAAGCGTCCCAAAAATAAATCAAGCAGTCATTGATAATTACACGAATATCCAAACGATTCTACACGGTCTCTAAAGTCTCTACGAGTCACATCATATTCTTAAATATCATCATGCATGTTATAAATATCAAATCTCATAATATCAGTCTCTAAACATGATTATTTCTCGTCTATCTATTTTGCAAACACTAACAAGCAAGTTATCCTTATGATGCTCATGAAGCATTTGAAGTTTGAAGTGTACTGACCTCGATAAATCTTTATTCGAGCTCCTCTAATTTTCTCGTATAATCCAACATTCAAGTCCACTAGACCTTGCAAACTTGACCCGAGACCCGAACCGATTTACCTAGTATCTACCCAAATATGATGACACGAATATGATCCAAAACTCAAAATAAAACGAACTAAACCAAAACCGAACCAAATTTTAGTTGGACAGAAATGGAGTAGAACCAATTTTCAATCGAACTGAATAGACCCGAACCAAAAGCAACTCGAATTGAAGGCAACTCGAAATAAAGAAAAGATATTTAAAGAAAGATGGCATGTGAACTACTACACACTCACCAAAAAGTCATATATTAAAAAACTAACCTAGCCTGAAAACTCGACTGAAATCGACTGATCCAAAGGCTGACCCGATATTGACCCGAACCGAAAGCAACTGAACTAAAAATAATTAACCCGAAAATAACTGAATCGAAATTCAACTAACTCGAAAATCAACCGACCCAATACGACCTGAATCACCATAGGCCCGAACTAAAACTGAACCAGAACTGAACGCAGACAGACCCAAGATGACCCGAAATGAAATGACTTGAACCCGAACTAAATGACTCATTGCCACCTCTATAGACCACAAAACCCTCGGATAAAAACAAATACGACTGCATGAGCAATTCGAACAATCGAACTAATCTAGGGAAATAAACGCATAAAAATAGCTTATCAAGTTCGAATTTGGTAAAATAGGTTGCGAAAACGGACTCATGATTTGAATACCCCCGGGTAGGGTCCTCCAAAAAAATTCAACGGCTCGATAAACACGATCAATGACTCGGCCAACATGGCGCGGTCAACGGGTGGTCAATGCAGCTTGGCTTGATGTACCGACTAGGCCTTGCTCACTAGACTGACCCAACAACAAGCCAAAACAGCTTGGCCCAAGCTGAGGCTAGCTGCCCACTTCAACTGGACGTCGCCCACGCTCAGGCGATGACAAACAATCGACGAGTTATAGTATGATGTTTTGGCACTTTTTGAGCTCGATAATAGTGACGTTTTGCGACGGAAAGTAACGGATCATGACGGTTTACAACTTTCGAAACTTCTTACCTTTCATCCCTGACGAACGGTAGCGACAGCGAAGGATCGAAGATCATAATTCGAATCACCTCGACGAGCCTTATCCTATGGTGTCGGCAATGAGATTACACAGTGGCCGAAACATCCTCAAATTAGAGCAAAATTCCTTTCTCTCTAAAATTCATTTCTTTCTCCCTTTCTAACATTCTCTCTCCTCCATTATTATTCTAATTTCTTTCTCATTTTTAGGGGTGTGCATTTTCGGATATGGATAGTATCTGATCCAAAATTTTCGGATATCCGATTTTTTGGATAGTCAAAATAGCGATATGTATCTGATCCGAAAAAATCGGATATCCGAATATCTGTATCCGAAAATGACTTAGTTTGAAAAAAAATTCAAATTCATATTTTTATATTTTCAAACAAATAATGTATTAATAACCAAAATTATTCTAATCAATTGCGTATATTCTCAGTAATTGATTTATCGTTAATATGACAGTATGAACCATAATGTTCTGGTTTTATATGCAACAACAATATGGCAAATTGTTTTCATATGCGAGTTTCATTCATATTTGGTTGTCTTCCAGGATGTTTGTTATGTTTAAGTCTTGAAAGTAATTTTCTTTAATGATCCAAGCTTCAGTAGCAACTGAATAATACAAATTAATTTTTTTTGCAAGGTGGAAGTTCAGAGTAACTCTACAAGTAAGTGCATTCACAGATAAGGACATGGGATTTTTCATGAACCTTTCCTTTGAGTTCTCAAAATTTTCTTGAAATTGTCAAAAAAGTGAATATAAAATATGGACATTTAAATGATTAGAGGTTATATAGAACACGTTGATTATAGGTAACCACGGTGGGAGAGGAGTGAGGTGTAAGGCCGTGAGTTGAGCAGTGAGCAGTAAATTTGAGTATCTGTGATTAGAGAGGCAAGCGCGGGGGTTGAGCAGTGAGCAGCGAGCAGCAAATTTGAAATATGGATTCGGCAGATTTGGGTAGGCCTGCTAAAGGACTAAAGGGCTAAACGGCTATAAAGGCCCAAATTTTTTTCGAATTTTCAAATTTTTAAATAATCCGAAACCAAAGTTTAGGTGATCCGTATCCGATCAGATTATCCAAAAAAAATTGGATATCTGATTCAGATTATCCAAAAATTAAAAACCAGATCGAATATCCACATTTTCAGATCGGTTTATTGGATAAACGAATCGGATCACTTGAATCGGATTTTTTTACACCCCTGCCCATTTCCATGCCAAAATCATATTAATTTAATGCCCACCAACAACCAATGGGTAAACTACACAAAAGGCCATTCGAGTTTTCTAAAATGTACACTTATTTCCCTAGAGGTTCACCTGATTTCAAAATGGTCACCATATCCATTAATTGAAGGTCTAAAGTTCTAAATTCTTCAATTTGGTCCTCTAATTAAATTATTCAAAACCTGATAACCCGACTCGAATTACCAATTCATAAACTAGGTCGTTACGCTAACAATGTCTTATCGGTTTAAAACTAAGTTCAAGACTTCATCCGATCATCAAATTCATTTATCAAGTCGAACGAGTCCTATTTAGTCCAAACTATCTATATATCGTATTTATTTCAAACCTTGAAATAAACAAACCTAGTCACATGATTAATCATATACATTCATACATCAACCATAAACCATCAATTACCATATAGCGTACGAGAGGTAGTAAAGTATTACCTTAGCTCTAAGCTACAATAGTCAGCCTCCGGCGTATCCTCGATTCCCTCTTTATCAAATATTTAAAGCCCCAACATTTCCTTAGAACATTGCAATACAAATATTCATTAATTATCGCAATCAAATCGTTCACTAGACTAGTTCTCAACTTTAAATACGCAAAAACAGCATATCGAGTTCAAATATGGTGAAATGGGATGCGAAAACGAACTCAAGACGTCGAAAACCCCTCGGGTAGGGTATCTTAAAAAAGTCAATTATGATAAAAAAGTCAACTTCGATCAAAGTCAACGGTCAACAATCAACTGGTCAATCGGTCAATTAATCAATAGCCTATACAGCTCAGCAGCTCATCTCGGCACGGCTCAGTTGGAAGCTTAGATGGCTCAACTGCTCTGAATGCTTCCCCATGCGCGATCGGTGGTGTGTGCGGTGGCTTCTGGTGGCTCAACAATGGCGACCAGTTACAGATGGGCAGTTTCCATGCCTATGGTGTTAATGGGGGCCTCAATTCATGGCAGAGAGCAACAAATCTTCGTGTTTGAGCACTATTTATTTTTCCTCCTCACCCCGACAAACGGCGACAACGACAATGATGAAAACACCGAATGACATATCTCATCGTGCTGTATCCAATGATGATGGCGATGAGAGCCACGGCGGTGGCTCTAGTGATGGTGAAATCGAGCTCCAAAGTCTCTTCTTCTCTTTCTAATATTTTCTTTGAATTTTCTCTCTCTTCCATAATTATTTGTTCCACCTTTTTCTGCCAAAATACAACCAACTCCCATAAAATATTGCCTCAAAAATTTTAGTGGGTAAACTACATATATGATAATTAAGTTTTTTGAAACTTTTCACTTTAAACCATAAACTTTGACCCTTTTTCAAAATAATCACTAATTTCTTTAAATTAAGCTTCCAACTTTAATTTCTTTCAATTTAGTCTCCAACTTTAATACATCAAACACCTTTATCTGAGACCCGATTATTAACCTAGAAATTGGGTCATTACAATATCTCTCCAAATCTCTATTGGAATATTTCTTTGTTTTAAATATCCACTTTACACCGATAGGTTCGTGACCTTTAGGTAAGGTAGATAACTGCCAACTTACATTCTTCTCGATAGCACGAGTTTCTTCCTCTATAGCTCATCGTCATTTCTCCTCTTTCATGATTTTTTTAAAATCAAACAATTCATTGTTGCAAATAAATAGAAAAGTGAAGGAATATCATTATTTTCTAAATAATAATCCTTGTACCTTTCTGGTAGTCTCTTTTCTTTTGTCGATCATCGAACTACTAGAACAACTTCTTATTCATTTGGGTCTACTTCAAGATACTCTATTAAATCTCGTGTTGGTGGTGGTGGTTGACTGTTCATCTCATCATCTTCAGTGTCAAAGTATAGAAAGAAGTCATACAAGTCTTCTTTGGGGGCATTCCAATCTTAGGTATTTTGTTCATTAAACTTAACATCTCTACTAGTAAACACCTTGTTTGTATCTGGCTGAAACAGATTATCTATTTTCGAGTTTGAATCATAGCCAATAAAAAATATATCTCCTACTTCTGTCATTAAGTTTGGATCTTTCTTGTTTTGGAATCTGAGCAAAGGCAAACCCCCGAAGACTTGCAAATGAGAAACACTAGGCTTTCTTCCACTCCAAGCTTTTTGAGGCATTTTATTCATCAAACTCTTGATGAGACACCTGTTGACAAGATAAATGACATAAGAAACAACTTCTGCCCAAAACTCATTAAGAATTTGCTTGCTTTTCAGTATACTTCTAGCCGTATTGAGAATCGTTCTATTCTTCATTTATGCCATGCCATTTTGTTGTGGAGTTCTAGAAACTGTTAAAGGATGATGAATTCTATGATTCTAGCAAAATACGTAATCTCTTTTGAAGTGAATTCACCTCCTCTATCATTTCCCAAAGCTTAGATCATATAACCACTTGATTTTTCACCATTATTTTAAAGCTTTTAAATATCTCAAAAGCTTCATATTTCGTTTTAAGAAAATAAACCCATGACTTTATGCTAAAATCATTAGTAAACAGCAAGAAATAATTACTTTTACCAATAGAGGATGTCTTGATAGGTCCACATATATCTGCATGTACAAGTTAGAGTGACATCGTTGCTCTAGAAGATGATTGGTTTAGAAAGCTCTTCCTTGCATGCTTGCCAAGGATACAAGCTTCACATAGTTACTCTAAATGTTTGATGGGTGGAAGACCTTTCACCATCTTCTTTTCTCCAAGAGCTTTAAGACCACCAAAATTCAAATGTTCGTATCTCATAGGCCAAAGCCAAAATGAATCTTTTACATATGCATTCTAATACATGGATGTGTTTGCTTTAATATTCAACAAGAACATCTGTTTTCTTGCCATAGCAACTCTTGCAATAGGTCTGGCATTTCCGTTACTTAGAGTAAGACTATTATTTTTTATTCGAATCTCATAGCTTTTTCTAAGAGTTATCCCAAACTTAAAATATTACATTTTAATTTTGGAACATAGTATATGTTAGTGATATGCTTCTGGTAATCATTTTTTAAAGAATTAAGACATTATCATTGCATTTGATTTCAAACTTAGAAGAATCTCCAAATGTGATTTCACTAGAATACTAATTTAATGTTATAAACGTTTTCTTATAACCACATATATGATTATCAGCACCAGTATCAAGGTATCAATAATCATCATCTAGATTCTCCTTTTTCAGAGCTAACAACAATGCAGCCTCATTAGTTTCTTCTCTTGTCTCTACTAGGTTTGTCTTTTCACTTATTTCTCCGTTCCTCTTCCAACATTCTGAAGCGTAGTTGCCAAATTTTTGACAATTGTAACATTGTATATGGGATTTGTCATACCTTTTGTTTCCATTGTTTCCTCTTTCATGTCCACGACCTCTTGATGAGTTTTGGATCACCCCTCGTTCTTTGTCTGCGTCCTCTTCCAAGGCCTTTTGGACTAGTTACACCTTGTTCACTTGCTTCTCCCTTAGCCGAAGGGAAACCCTTGCTTGCAACGCATGCTCTATAGAGTCGATTTTGCTTCTATTCAACCTCTCCTCATGAGCTTGTAATGAACCACTTAATTGATCAATGGACAATTTTCAAGTTCTTAGATTCTTCAATAGCAGCAACAATGTGTGTAACACCCTCAACGTATATTCGATGATTAAATACGCATTGAAGATGTCACAATATTATTTAACTAATTTCCTAACTTGTAAATTTTTTTATACTATTCTTGCTTAACTAGTCCAGTGGTTGGCCATTTCTCGGTTTCTAGTTTAAAACAGTGTCAGACAGGTACACCTAGTTTCGACCCTGAACTGGTTTGTAAAATTTATAAGTCAGTTATTTAAATAAGTATGTAACTAAGAGTGAAAACTAGATACACTGCATAATCCCTTTCTTGGATTTAAATTTTTTACGCAATAAACAACAATTAAAATTTTATCTTTAAACAACTAACGAATAAATTATTACATGCCCACTAGATAATATCATAAAAATTAGAATGTCTTACTGATGTTTGACAGATTGTAACTTGATTAACATGCTTGATTCCTCTTCCGATAAGTTTCCAATAACCTACGTGTGAAACAGCACACGCTAAGTATTCACTTAGTGAGGCAACTATAATTTAAAGTAAAACGTTTCAACTTTCAATATATAGAATCATATAAAATAGACTTATCAAGTCATTCCTCTGTCATATAACAGTGCAATACATTTCCTGCAAAATGGCAAGCGATTCCAGTACAACTTATATCATATCATAAAACAAGTAGAAATTTCATGTTCTTAGTATTTATCAGTCATCATGTAATCATTTGCAATATAACCTTCATTTAGAGATAGCCCAAAGTATATAATATGAGATCAAGGTACGTGACTCATATTGATAAGACACCATAGTGTCTAACATAACGTGAACATGAGTACGTACTCAAGGATGCTCATTGCTCCTCATAAAAGCACCCCGTCAATGCCATTAGCAATGTAGGCTTGGATCCCCAGGGTGCACACAAAGGGCTTGTGTCCCCAAGGTGGAAGTGACATCGTAGTGCCTAACTCGAACATGACAGATGAGTACGTATTCGGGGACGCTCTTTGCTCCTCATTAAAGCACCTCGTTAGTGCCATTAGCACTATGGGCTTGGATCCCCAGGGTGCAACACCAAGGGCTTGGGTCCCCAAGGTGTATGTGACACCGTAGTAGTCATAAAACATGAAACATAACATAACTTGCATGATGCTGTTGCAAATGACTCTATGGATATCCAACAATACCATGAACTCTCATATCATAATACATGGGCATTTCATTTCATTATCACTCAATCATTATCATTCATGTAAACGGGCAATTCACATTCCATATTTCATCATAATTTTACATATGTACTTGCCATTATTGTATTATGCATAAATGTAAATCATATAGTCAATATTAGACAGTTCATACCCAATATCTAAAATTCGATTTATCTTAGATAAATCTTTATGCCATATCAATGTATCACATATGTCATTTAATATTTCATGCCATTTGCATAACTTTAATCAACATACATTTTCATAAATATCATGGTTGACTCATCACAAGTCTTCCTCATATCATATTTATAAAATAGCTAAAAATGCACTCACCTTGGCCACTTAACATGATGCCTCACTAAGTCCTAGTTCGATCCTTTCTTTCATAATACCTCGAACCTTCTCTGATTTGAACTTGACTCCATTAATCATATAAATACAATAAAATATTTGTTAGATTCAAATCTAACAATACCTTAAACTTGCTTTTTAACATAATCATTCAAAAATAAAATTTTCAATTATTTTCCTTTCTTCCCTGTGCTTTTCGAAAACTCATTATGGTCCTTAATGATTAATTTGAACTTCCAATAATTCTTTCGAGCTTGCTAACTAACCTTGAAATACAAAATGTTTCAAATTCAATTTTTTGTCAACTTGGACTACCTTCAAAGATTTATTTGTATAGGGCAGAATACATACTGGATCTTAATTACCTTTATACTGGAGAAACTAGATTCTATAACGGTTCTAAAGGTATAAGCCACATAAATTAATGAAATCTAAAAAAATTATGAAAAATCACACAGATTATCCAGGCAGAAAACTGCTCTGCAATTTTTCTGACCTTCATTCGAATAAAATTTCATATCTTTTAACACGGAACTAGGATTCAGTTTCCGTTTGTTGGAAACGAAACTAGACTGACATACCTTTATATCGGTATAAATATCACCATCTAATCATTTTCGTAGAATTTACGGTGAATTTTTAAACTTACTGCCATAATTTAAATTCAACCTAACTTCCCATAATTAGTCTCTAAATTTACCATAACTTCTCCTTATTTCTTTACTTGTCAATTTAGTCTTATCATTTTACTTCAAATGACTAAATGAAACTTGTATTCATAAGTTCTCTTTACATCTTTCATCAAAAACTACATTGCCAGATTGGTCTCTAAACTTTCATACTTGGCCGAATTAGTCCTTCATTTAATTAAACTATTATTCCCTTCCTTTATTCAATTCAAGTACTTAAAATCAATAATCTAACTTAAGTACTCATAATTTTCAATGTCACACTTCAATCCCTAAACTTCTTCATGTTTGTCATTCTGGTCCTATCATTCAAGAACTTTATTTTGATCCAAACATCAAAATTAAATTTGTACAATATCAAACTCTTCAATTCCAATCACTTAAATTAATTCTCCAACATAGTTTTCATCAAATACAAGCTCAACAATTAAATCCTTAAACTTTACAAAGTTGACTTTTTGGTCCCTATTACAATCTAATTAGGGATTTTTATTCCAATCACCTTAAAACAACACATAGAATCATTTATCCTTCAATCATGTTCTAAAATTCCATACCCTAACATAAACCCTAAATTTTAAAATTTAGGGGGTTTGCATCTAGACATAAAATTAATTCAAATCAAAGCTTGTAAATATCATTTCTATACTTGATTCAACTAAATCAAGCCTTAATTCAAACAAATCCATAAACCTTAATTTTTCTCTCTCATCAAAACATGAACACTTCTTCATAGTACCATATAAAATTACTATCAAAATGTAGAGAATTGAACATAGATCAATTTTTCCTAAATAACCATACCTTGAATCTTACTTCAACCTTCCAAAAATGCCTTGAAAAAATTTTGTTTTTCCTTTTCTTCTTTCTCTTGAAACTCACGAGTTTGCCCCAAGGAAAAGATGAACAAATTTTTGTTCGTTTTACACTTATTTTGCCACTTGTATGATTAAAATGAATTTTAAATTCATTTTAATCCATTTTACTAAATTGTCCCCCAATTACATCCTAATTTCAATCCTTCTTTAAAATTGTCACTCCATTAAATTTGAACAAATTTTGGTTCCTTCATAACCGGCGATTCCCAAATAAATCATAAAATTTTATTTTATGATTTTTATTCGATAGAATTACCCGATAATCACTGAATACAATTTTCTATTGATCAAACTATCGAATCTAATCCAAAAATCTCATATCTCTGAATTCCATAAATATTATTTTATGATTTTCCATGGCTTATGGAACAGTCTTTGAAATTTTTGATTTCCCTATATTCACAAAACATTTCTACTACGATTTTACCTTTACTAAACTATCGGATTTATTCCGAAAATTCTATATTTCCATATTTGGAAAATTAATACTATTATCTCATAAAAAATTCATTTCCTAAGGACTTAACTGAATTTTCCTAAATCAGTCTATTATTCCGATAATTGTCGAAAATCCTCATTGAGTAAAATTTCTCTTAAAAATCCTTTATCGAAAATCCATATGAATATTCTCTAATCTCACTGAGTCCAAAATATCAATCATAAACACTTTTATGGGACCTTCCCGAAGGTTACTCATCCTAGTGTTTCACTTGTCTGAGCATACTTAATAATTTTATTCGATCCAAATTTGATACCTTATACTACATTTTCATTCAAGGGACCTATATTAGATTTTACTCACTGACTGAATTTATCCATCTACAAGATAAAATTTAGTTATTGGGCAAAAATTTTATTAAGGATTTAAACTTTTCCTTTCTTTGTGATTTAGCAACCAACTTTTAAAAATTGTCATTTTGGTCACTAAAATTTAACCTTCAATTCCCATTCCAATTTTTATCAGATTTCAACCAAATTTTGCATGTACCCTAATCTACTTATTTTCTATCTTATGATACATTTAAACCTCATAAATTCCTTTTCTAAAGCTCCTAATTAAAGAAATCCTAACTTTTCATTTTTGTCATTTTAGTCACTAAGTTAGCTTTTAAGCTACTAACTTAGTACCAAATGACCTTAATACTATTTAACAAGGTTTTGGGGTGTTACAATTCTCCCCTCCTTTAAAAAAAATCATCCTCAAATTTTCAACTCATGCTTGATCCACTATTACAAGTACTCTTCTCCCAGATTTGTCCCTAATCTTTCTATTATCTCTTCTTCCTTGAGAGAACTAATACTAATAGAATCTTATGATTTTTTTAAAATTTTGGTCTTTATAAACCCATCTTACTATTCATTCAGGAGGAGGTTTAATTCACCTTTCCTACTTGAATAATTTACCTGAGATGTATTTTCTTGATACTTGACTAATCTTAATATCATATGTCAATTTAGTTATTGACAAGTATCTCTTCTAAATTCCTGAAATTTCAATATACACATTCTAATATGCCCTTCAAGGTTGAACAATCCATTTTAACTATCCACAATCATCCTTATTGAATTCTTTTAGCTTCAATTTACTAGCAATCCATCTTCTTTCCAAAATCCATTATCCTTTCACCTCCCTTACAACTATCTCAGCAGTATCATTGTTCTTCTTATTCAGTCCTTGCTCATAAGTATTAGTAATTTAGATATCTTACAATTAGATACTACTGAATCTTTTTCATCATACTCTAAACACTCATACTAATGAGGAGCAATTTCAAGTCATACAATCAACACATCAGAAATATGACATTCTAGGGGCATGTATTTACTGACAAACTTATAACAAACTTGGTTTAGCATCCAGAACCGGCTAAACCTGTAGCTCTAATATCAATAAATGTAACACCCTTAACGTATATTTAATGATTAAACACACATTGAAGATGTCACATTATTATTTAACTGATTTCCTAACTTGTAATTTTTTATATTATTCTTGCTTAACTAGTCTAGTGGTTGGCCCTTTCTCGGTTTCTAATTTAAAACAATGTCAGGCAGGCACACCTAGTTTCGACCCTGAACTGGTTCATAAAAATTATAAGTCAGTTATATAAATAAGTATGTAACTCAGGGTGAAAACTAGGTACACTGCCTAATCCCTTTCTTGGATTTAAAATTTTTACGCACTAAACAACAATTAAAATTTTATTTTAAAAAAAACTAACGAATAAATTATTACATACCCACTAGAGAATATCATAAAAATTAGAATGTCTTATTGATGTTTGATAGATTGTAGCTTGATTAACATGCTTGACTCCTCTTCCGATAAGTTTCCAATAACCTACGTGTGAAACAACACACGTTAAGTATTCACTTAGTGAGGCAACTATAGTTTAAAGTAAAGCGTTTCAATATATAGAATCATATAAAATAGACTTATCAAGTCATTCCTCTATCATATAACAATGCAATACATTTCCTGGAAAATGGCAAGTGATTCCAGTACAACTTATATCATATCATAAAACAAGTATAAATTTCATGTTCTTAGTATTTATCAGTCATCATGTAATCATTTGCAATATAACCTTCCTTTAGAGATAGCCCAAAGTATATAATATGGGATCAAGGTATGTGATTCTTCTTGATAAGACACCATATTGTCTAACATAACGAGAACATGAGTACGTACTCGAGGACGCTCTTTGCTCCTCATAAAAGCACCTCGTCAATGCCATTAGCAATGTGGGCTTGGATCCCTAGGGTGCACACCAAGGGCTTGGGTCCCCAAGGTGGAAGTGACACCGTAGTGCCTAACTTGAACATGACAGATGAGTATGTATTCGAGGACGCTCTTTGCTCCTCATCAAAGCACCTCGTTAGTGCCATTAGCACTATGGGCTTGGATCCCCAGGGTGCAACACCAAGGGCTTGGGTCCCCAAGGTGTATGTGACACCGTAGTAGTTACAAAACATGAAACATAACATAACTTGCATGATGATGTTGGTAATGACTCTATGGATATCCAACAATACCATGAACTATCATATCATACTTGGGCATTTCATTTCATTTCATTATCAATCAATCATTATCATTCATGTAAACGGGAAATTCGCATTCCATCTTAATTTTTCATATGTATTCCATATTTCATCAATAAAATAGTCGATATTTTTACCTAATATCTAAAATGCCGATTTATCTTAGATAAATCTTTTATATCAACATATGTCATCTAATATTTTATGCCATTTGCATAACTTTAATCAACATACATTTTCATAAATATCATGGTTGACTCATCACAAGTTTTCATCATATCATATATATATAATAGGTAAAAATGCACTCACCTTGGCCACTTAACATGATGCCTCACTAAGTCCTAGTTCGATCCTTTCTTTCATAATACCTCGAACCTTCTCTGATTCGAACTTGACTCCATTAATCATATAAATACAATAAAATATTTGTTAGACTCAAATCTAACAATACCTTAAACTTGCTTTTTAACATAATCATTCGAAAATAAAATTTTCAATTATTTTCCTTTCTTCCTTGTGCTTTTCGAAAACTCATTATGGTCCTTAATGACTAATTTGAACTTCCAATAATTCTTCCGAGCTTGCTAACTAACCTTTAAATATAAAATGTTTCAAATTCTATTTTCTAACAACTTGCGCTACCTTCAAAGATTTACTTGTATAGGGCAGAATACATATTGGATCTTAATTTCCTTTATACTGGAGAAGCTAGATTTGATAACGGTTCTAACGGTATAAGCCACTTAAATTAATAAAATATACAAAAATTATGAAAAATCACTAAATTCACGTCACAAACTATCCAGGCAAAAAACTCCTCTTTAATTTTTTTGTCCTTCATTCGAATAAAAATTCATATCTTTTAACACGGAACTCGGAATCAGTTTCCATTTGTTGGAAACAAAACTAGACTGACATACCTTTATATCGGTATAAAATTCACCATCTAATCATTTTATAGAATTTATGATGATTTTCTAAACTTACTACCATAATTTAAATTCAACCTAACTTCCCATAATTAGTCTCTAAATTTACCATAACTTCTCCTTATTTCTTTACTTGTCAATTTAGTCTTATCATTTTACTTCAAATGACTAAATGAAACTTGTATTCATAAGTTCTCTTTACATCTTTCATCAAAAACTACATTGCCGGATTGGTCCCTAAACTTTCATACTTGGCCGAATTAGTCCTTCAAGTAATTAAACTACTATTCCCTTCCTTTATTCAATTCAAGTACTTAAAGTCAATAATCTAACTTAAGTAGTCATAATTTTCAATATCACACTTCAATCCCTAAACTTCTTCATGTTTGTCATTTTGGTCCTTCTATCATTGAAGATCTTTATTTTGATCCAAACATCAAAATTAAACTTGTACAATATCAAACTCTTCAATTCCAATCACTTAAATTAATTCTCCAACATAGTTTTCATCAAATACAAGCTCAACAATTAAATCCTTAAACTTTACAAAGTTGATATTTTGGTCCCTATTACAATCTAATTAGGGATTTTCATTCCAATCACCTTAAAACAACACATAGAATCATTTATCCTTCAATCATGTTCTAAAATTCCATACCCTAACATAAACCCTAATTTTTAAAATTTAGGGGGTTTGCATCTAAACGTGAAATTAATTCAAATCAAAGCTTGTAAATATCATTTCTATACTTGATTCAACTAAATCAAGCCTTAATTCAAACAAATCCATAAACCCTAAATTTTCTCTCTCATCAAACCATGAACACTTCTTCATAGTACCATATAAAATTACTATCAAAATGTAGAGAATTGAACATAGATAAATTTTTCCTAAATAACCATACCTTGAATCTTACTTCAACCCTTCCAAAAATGTCTTGAAAAATTTTGTTTTTGCTTTTCTTCTTTCTCTTGAAACTTACGGTTTGCCCCAAGGAAAAAATGAACAAATTTTTGTTCATTTTACACTTATTTTGCCACTTGTACCATTTTACTAAATTGTCCCTCAATTACATCCTAATTTACAATCCTTCTTTAAAATTGCCACTCCATTAAATTTGAACAAATTTTGGTTCCTTCATAACCGGCCATTCCCAAAGAAATCATAAAATTTTATTTTATAATTTTTATTCGATACAATAACCTATAATCACCTAATACAATTTTCCATTGATCGAACTATCGAATCTAATCCAAAAATCTCATATCTCTAAATTCCATAAATATTATTTTATGATTTTCCATGGCTTATGGAACAGTCTCTGAAATTTCTATTCGATCCGATTTCCCGATATTCACAAAAGACTTTTACTGCGATTTTACCTTTACCAAGCTATCGAATTTATTCCGAAAATTCTATATTTCCATATTCAGAAAATTAATACTATTATCTCATAAAAAATAACTTATTTTCCTAAGGAATTGGACATAATTTTTCCAACTCAGTTTATTATTCTGATAATTATCGAAAATTCTCATATAGTAAAATTTCTCTTAAAAATCCTTTATCGAAAATCCATATGAATATTCTCTACTCTTACTGAGTCCAAAATATCGATCAGAAACACTTTTATGGGACCTTCTTGAAGGTCACTCATCCTAGTGTTTCACTGGTCTGAGCACACTTAATAATTTTATTCGATCCGAATTTGATACCTTATACTGCATTTTCATTCCCGGGACCTATATAAGATTTTACTCACCGACCGAATTTATACATCTACAAGGTAAAATTTAGTTATTGGGATAATTCTTTATTAAGGATTTAAACTTTTCCTTTCTTTATGATTTAGCAACCAACTTTTGAATATTGTCATTTTGGTCACTAACTTTAACCTTCAATTCCCATTCCAATTTTTATCGGATTTCAACAAAATTTTGTATGTACCCTAATCTGCTTATGCTCTATCTTATGATACCTTTAAACCTCAAAAATTCCTTTTCTAAAGCTCCTAATTAAAGAAATACTAACTTTTCCATTTTTTTCATTTTAGTCACTAAGTTAGCTTTTAAGCTACTAACTTAGTACCAAATGACCTTAATATTGTTTAACAAAGTTTTGGGGTGTTACAATGAGCTCAAATTTTAAATTTAAAGATTGAATAATCTTTTCAATTACTCGAACCTCGAGTATCTCTTCGTTATTCCTCTTTAACTGGTTAACAATTTGTACTCTAGAAAAATAATCAAATATGGTCTTCGATTCATTCATTCAAAGTGCTTCAAATTCACTTCTTAATGTTTGGATACGAATCTTCTTCACTTTCTCTACTTCTTTAATGGACTTCTCAAGAACATCACATGCTTCCTTTGAAGTTGTTGCATCGGCTACCTTTTCAAAGGTCGAGTCATCCAAACATTGATAGATTATCGAAATAGCGTGTTATCCTTCTTTTGATTTTTTTCTAAAGCATCTTTTTGACCATTATTCAAGGTTGTTTCATCTTCAGACACCTTGTACCTACTAGAAACAATATCTCAAGCATCATGTGATCCAAGAATTATTTTTACACGAATTGACCAACTATCGTAGTTGTCTTTTGTAAGAAAATGATAATAAAATAAAAGGGAACATTTCTCCATTACTAGCTCTAATATCAATTTGTTGGAAAAAATTATGTCAACTCACACAATAAGAAAGTAAGAGACAGTTAGATAACTTTAAAAATCTTTTTCTTTTATTTGTCACACACTGATTACATAGTACAATGGCTATTTATATGATGGATTACATAGGTTACTTTAATAGGAAAATTCTACCATGCTCGACAAACACCGCTGAACACCACTACCGCTGAACACTATTAAATTGATTAATAAAGATTAAAAATCTCAAGGACTCAACATATAATTATAAATTATTTAAAATAAAATTTCAATTAAATTATTTTTCATATATATTATATTTTTTTGTTTTTTTAAATAATTGAATCAAATACCAACCTTAGTCAACTTAAAAAAATAAAAAACCTAAAATCTGAAACCCAAAACCATAAACCCAAAACCCTAAATCCAATGTTTAAATTTAGGGTTTATGATTTATGGTTTTAGGTTTAGTGTTTTAGATTTAGGTTTTAGAGTTTAGGGTTTAGAGTTTAAGGTTTAGAGTTAAATTATTTTTAATTAAAAATAGTGCTAAATTAAAATAATGTGTAAATATTGAGAGTTAAATTTATTATTATTTTTCGAATTAGGACTAAATTGTTTGAATGTACAAATATGAAGGACTAAATGTGTTATTATACAAAATTTATTAACTGATACGTCACTCTCTTGAAGTCCATTAAGAGCTCAGTGACCAAATTAAAACAAATCATAAAATTTAATGATAATATTAAAATAATTAAAATTTGATTACTAAATTAAATAATTAATCAAAGTTTAGTGACCATTTTGCCTCTAGAGGTAACAATGACATTTTTTAAACTGCTGGATTTTTCACAAGTGCAACATTACGACATTACCTTTAATGAACGAGGCTAAGGCCCTATTTTTGGTTGCTTCTAGCAACTCAAACACACTTTTTTAAACAAGCTCAATGGCAAACAATGCAATTTTTAGGTGAAAATTCAGTTTACAACCGGGATTATACACCCAAACTAAATTAAACCTCATTAATACTCCACTAAACAACGGCATTTCTCTCTGGTTTTAATGCTTTTCTCAAAATATCTTTCTTCAATTCTACAGATTACAGGGTTGTTCATAGGCAGCTCCATCTTCTTTCTTAAGGTATGCTATGTTTTTTTTCTCCTTCTTTTGTTTTGATTATGAAGTTGAAAGTTAATCTTTTTTTTTTGCTCATTTTTCTTGCGTTTTACTCAAATTTTGATCGCACATTTTTTACTCTTGTTTGCTCTTTTTCCCCATTCATTTCTCTTGTTTGCTCTATTTTTTCTCATTCATTTATCTCTTGTTTGTTTCTATTTTCTTGCATTTTCCCATAGCAATAGTAGAGTGACCTTGAACTTTTGACTAGAAAGTAGTGATGGAATGAATTAGGCAGAGAATAATTAGAATCGTACCCAAATAAAGAGGAATAAGGAGTTAAGCCGATTTCGTGTTATTCGCCCTATTTCAATTTTCAACACACAAAATCCTAAATAAACCGAGAAGAAACTTGGTTGGGAAAGCTGAGGTCGTCACATTGTCCAACTGTTGTAGCAACAAATTGTTGAAATCTGGTTGAGCTTCAGGGATTTGTCTGTTTAAGCTTACTATAGTAATAAAAGCTTGCTTATCATAGGTGAAATGATGGATTAGTTTGATTAATTGTTAAAATGTTTCAACTAATGGGTCACAAATATCCTAATCCACTTGGAAAAAAGCTGGTAATTGAGTTGGTTTTCAACTAATCTGCAATAATTCTCTAGCCGATAGTTAATGTTACCAATAAGCAAACTTGCATTTGATTAATATCATCAAACGTGCAACCCATTTTTAACATCCAATTATCTTTTATTGATTTGATTATCTGGTCAAGCTGGAAAAAGTCCGAGGCAAGTCCTTGATGATCAATAATTTATTTTCCTTATGATTTTGAAATTACAATTATGAGGTCAATACATAGGCTAATCATCTAATTTATCTGTTGTGCTTGTTTGATTGCTGGATATATATAGATATATATTTCTTTGAAAAATTGATTGCTGGATATTGCAATGGCCTTGATGATCATTAGTTTATTTTCCTTCTGATTTTGAAATTACAATTATGGGAGTCTAAATCTAATGCAAAATCCCAGAATTTATGGAGTATGTTATATATATATATATATATATATATATATATATATATATATATATATATACACACATATATATATGAGATCAACAGTTAAGTACTGACTTCTTCTGATTAAGAAACTATATTACTAAAATAAAGGAATATTCTTTTTCATCCACTGACCATTGTTGTATATGATGCTCAAATTTCTAGTTAACTGCAACAAAACTAAAGGAGGATTACCATAATGTGTGCTTTCATTGTCATTTTTTGCATCAAGTATGTCAGTTTTGTAATATTTGAATGTGTATTTATATGATAGATGAGAAGTATTTTGAATGTTGAAGGAAGTGGTGAAAAAAAGGCATCATGGGATAGGAGGTTGACAATAATATTATGTGATTTGTGTATTAAGGAGATATTAAATGGTAATAGACTTGGTACTCATTTTAAAAAAAAAGGATGGGTTAAAATAGTGAAAAACTTTGAGAATGAGACGAGGAAGCCTTATACGCAAAACAATTAAAAATCGTTGGGATTTATTGAAAAAAGAATGGAGGTTATGGAAGAAGCTTAAAGAAAAAGATACTGGTCTAGGGTGGAATCCTACAAAAAGAATTGTTGATACCTCCGAAGAATGGTGGGAGAGTAGGCTCAAGGTACATTTACTAATTCGTAATTTTTTTATTTTTCATACTTATAATGTTATTATAATTGTTCAATAAAACTATCAATTTATATGAAGGTGGTGCCCGAAGCTTAGAGATTCAAACTTGCAGGTATTGATCCTGAATTGGAAGACAAGTTGGACCAAATGTTCAAGGGGATAGTTGCTACTGGTGATAAAGTATGGGCACCTTCTTCGGGTATATTGCCTACCGATTTTATTGAGCATGGTTCTAATGAGACACTTGAAGAAATTGAAAAAGACAATGCAATGGAGTTTGTTCACCAAGTAGGATGTGATGAAAATAATGAAAGTCCTGAAATTCAATATGAACCAATACAAAATGTGTAACAAAAGCGAAAATCCACTGAGGCGGGACATTCTCATTTAAAGATTGGAAAAAAGAAATCCTCACAACAAATTGAGGGGCTGCAAAGTTGTCCATGCAAATTGATCAACTATGCAGTATGGCCGTAAGTATGAATGAAGCTACATCTAGGTTAAATCCCATTACATATCCATTTGGCATTCCACAAGCAGTTAAAATACTCGAAGAATTTTCTGAGAAAATTCCAAAAGCTAGTAAATTCTACTTTTTCGCACTGAAACTAATAGCGAATAAGGAGAAACAAACTGTGTTTTTATCAATTACTCAAAGGTTAGAGTTCGGTGGCTTGCTGAGCAAATGGAGGATAGTTTAAAACTTTCTAGTCTTCTTAGTCCTTGAGATATGCATCACTAAACTTTTGTTGGAAACTGTTAGGTGTCACTTTCTTATAATATTTAGTTTGAGACATTGATAAGTGTGACCTATATTTAATCTTTATTTTGTCTCGGACACGGATAAGTACAACCTATGTTTACTATTTATTTTATTTTGGATCTTGATGTTTGACTATATATTTATGTTTGCTAAGAATACTTATTTTTGTATGCTAATGGTGGAGATTTTTATATTCGGTGATGTTTATATATTTATGTTATATATGTTTGATATATCTATTTTTTATAATTTTTAATTAAAATGTTTAATTTTTGTTTTTATAATTTTTCACAGGTAATGAGTATTGTAGTATTAACAGTTTCCATGGTGATGAAAATGATGATGAAAGGGAGATTAATGAGCTCTCACAGCGTCAACAAAATTATCATAGGTTGTTTGTTGTGACAGCATCTTCCGTGCAATTATATTATGAAAAATATTTATTGAAACGACCGTGCATGGATTCAAAACAATTAGGTGATGCTTGAATTCGTGAGATTCTTGATGGTCACGAATCGCGTTTCCTGATTAACTTTAGAATGTCAAAAACTGTGTTTAAAAGTTTGTTGAGAGTTTTAGAAACACGATACAATCTACAAGGTACAAGAAGAATTTCTTCTCAAGATATGTCGGGCATCTTTTTGTATATTTTGAGGATTGGTGCATCAGTTTTTCAGTGTCGAGAGAGGTTTTAAAGGTCTGGATGGACAATCAGTCAACACTTTACAATTATGCTGAGAAAGTTTCACAAATGGCTATGGGTATAATTGCACCAAATGATTTTTCTTTTAGCACAATACCAGAACAAATAAATAATGATTCTAGATATATGTCGCATTTTAAGGTAACATTTAAATATTATAATTTCATATTTATGAGATTTATTTACTTTAAAGATGCATGTATAGTAATGTGATTTTTTTTGTAGGATTGCATAGGTGCAATTGATGATGCATATATTCCTGTCATTCTTCCACTAAATGAACAAATACCGTACATAGGAAGAAAAGGTGTCCCAACTTAAAATGTTATGGCAGTATGTGATTTTAATATGTGCTTCACATTTATCGTTACTGGATGGGAAGGAACAACACATGATACGAGGATATTTCTTGATTCTATTCGAGATCCACGATTAAAATTTTCACACCCACCATATGGTAAATTTCTTTCATCTATTTTTCAAATTACATTTAAATTATTTAATTAATTATTATTGTACTTTGATATATAGGAAAATACTACCTCGTTGATTCTGGATATCCATAAATGAAAGATTTTCTCAGGCCTTATAGAGGACAACGATATCATTTACGTGACTTTCGTAGAGGTAGACCTATATCTGGTAAAGAAGAGATATTTAATCGTTCGCATTCATCGTTATGTAGTGTGATTGAGCGAACTTTTGGTGTACTAAAAAATAGGCAATTTTAAGGGATATGCCAATTTATAGTTTTGAAAAACAAAGGATGATCGTTATATGCACAATGGCGCTGCACAATTTTATTCGAAAACATGCAGGTTGAGAGGATGCCAATTTTATGGAATACGAAAATAATGATATGACATATGAAAATATTAACCCAGAAGATGCGCAGGATGAAAAAAGCTATGAAGATATTGGTGATGAATTAAACGTTTCATTTGGTGATGAAATGGAATTCGTGAGAGATGCCATAGCTTGTAGTTTAATGAACTCAATTTAAATTGCAAGTAGTAATGTTTTTTGTGTCATAGCTTGTAGTTTAATGAAATCATTGTAAATTGCAAGCACTAATGTATTTTTTGTGTTGCTTGTTGTAAACTGCGAGCACTAATGTATTTTTTGTGCCATAGCTCATAGTTTAAAGAAATAATTGTAAATTGCAAAGCACTAGTGTATTTTTTTGTAATATTTATGTTGGGTGTCGTAACTTTTAGTTTAATGAATTCAATTAAATTGATCTATTTCATAAATTATGTTTAAAATATTTATAAAATAATTCATATACTTAAAATTTATATTTTTTTAAAAAAAATATTCAAATTTTATATATTATTTTAAAAATATTTTAATATAAAAATAAAAATGATTTTATATTTTTAAATTGATCTATTTCATATATTATGTTTAAAATATTTATAAAATAATTCATATACTTAAAATTTATATTTTTAAAAAATATTTAAATTTTATATATTATTTTAAAAATATTTTAATATAAAAATAAAAATGATTTTATATTTTTCAATTGATCTATTTCATATGATATAATATTAATAAATTTAAATATAACTAAATTAATATAATTTAAATTTTATAATATAATGTTTAAAATAAATATTTTATCTTATTTTTTTTTAAAAATAATGTCCAGCTAAGCCTGAGTAATAAGAAGAAAAGCTTGAGAGTCAAATCCAACTTGACCAATTCCCTTCTTTCTCTCTTATGATCAAACCCGGATCCCTGATAGTGTTCTTGAATCTTCGATAGCTGGTGAGAATTAAGGAGTAAAATTCATTGAGAGAGAAAACAAGATTTGAACAAATGATTACTGGGTTCGAGCTTCTGCTTCTGATCTCTCCGGAACTATTCCCCAGCCTCGAAGGTAAAGCTATATCTATGTGTTTGCAAATTGTTTATGTTATAGAAGATTTACCTGATTGGCTTCTCAGTGGTCACACCGCTGTTCCCATCGGAAAATCCAAGATCGTTGTGTTTGGAAGCCTTCTCGACAAGAAATTCCTTAATGGCATCGCTGTTTATGACATCGGTACTTTGGGTTTTTTTTTTTTTTCTTCTTCTTCTTCTTCATTCTTAGTTTTTATTGGGATTGTTCTTTGGTATTCGGTGAGAGTTCTTTATTTATTTATTTTTAAAAATCTTCATGCTCGCTCTGGGTTTTAACTGTTTCATTCAGCTGGATTGTAACCTTAATTTTGATTGAGGCATGCGAAAATGCATTGATTAAGCTCATTTTAAAAACCTATGGTCAAATTTGTGTGATTCCGTAGTTCGTTTTTTAACTGTATGAAAGCCAGTGCCTAATTGTATTCAATATTATGTTGAAATGATTGATTTATGTTTAGTTTTTGAATTGAGTATGGAAGTTTATTTCCTTAGAAGTTGATGCAACTATTCTGTGAAATTATTCAACAGAACTCCTGTGAATGGCTTCAAAAGGAAATTTCATTTCTTTTCATAAAGCATGAAGTAATTGTCAAAAGGAGTGATAATGGACCTTGAGAAGAAACTAATGCTTATATTTGTAAAAGTAATAGTGATGAAACTACTTAAGCTAGCTTGTGTGGTTTTTTATCCAGGACATGGGTGCTCGGGATTTTATAAGGATTGAGTGCTTGTGTATTTTTATCTAGGAAAAGTGTGCATGGGGTTTAGAAGCACCGTGTGATTTTATTCACTCAAGCTGGGTCTTTGTGGTGGCTTCGGCCTAGCCAATCAGAGCTAATTTAAATCTCTAGTATCGAGATCTTCAATCTGTTGGGTTGGGGGAGACAATGATGCAAGTTAGATTCCTTCAAAATTGGTATTTTCACTGTTGCTTCTATTTGGGATGTTGAGGGTAAAATTACACCGTTTATTGGTATAACTCCCTTTGTCTTATTATTCTATTCATAACAATTGTTTGCTTTTTTCTTCCTTACAATCATTCTTTGGTGGCCATTAGAGGTATGCACACCAATTAACTAAACGAAGTTGCAGTGTTAAATACCTTTGTATTTTCTACCGTGTAGTTTGTAAGAATAGGTATCATCTCTTTTGAGAATGTAGTTTCTTTACACCTTTATGGAGAAGGTTTCTGATCCCTCTAACAATGATTGGGCAATTGGTGATTTTGGAGTTTGATCTTCAATGAATGCTTACACATGCAAAGGAAATTATTTTGGAGATTTATAGTTCAGATTTGGAATGTATCATTTAACATGTCTTGATTGTTTGGAAGC
Source organism: Hibiscus mutabilis (assembly GCA_019671005.1). Lineage (NCBI taxonomy): Eukaryota > Viridiplantae > Streptophyta > Magnoliopsida > Malvales > Malvaceae > Hibiscus > Hibiscus mutabilis. Next base: position 18,619,423 of record CM033728.1, on the reverse strand, counting down.
AGAGACACTATGCTTCTGCAGATAGGACTAAGGATGTTTGAATGATATTCATCATACCATTAGGTGTAAAGTAAGTGTTTGTCAAACACTGTACACATCTCATTCTAGAGAAAATTGTGAGACTTGTTATAATTGGTGTTTGTGCTTTAATATTACTAGACTCTTTAAGAATCATTATCGTATTTTTCTACTGTTTTCATTGCTGATATACTATGTTGTTTTGGATGATATAAATATAATAAGTAAACCTTGTACATGGGCCAATCACTTCCATAAACCTCAAGGGGATATCTGCTAGTATTGACTTGTACTTTTTTTTCTTAATTGCCGTAGAGAACAAACTATTGTTTCAGCCAGAATGTACTGGAAATGGGTCAGATGGACAAGTTGGCCCCAGCCCACGAGCATTTCATGTTGCTGTTGCAATTGATTGTTACATGTTCATCTTTGGCGGTCGTTCTTGTAACAAAAGGTACATAAGCTTCAGGTGTCTGTACAAATCTATTTGTTTTATTACTCAAACATTTCTAGACTCATGCTATTGATGATGATTTTAATATCCAGGTTAGGTGACTTTTGGGTCCTAAACACTGGTAAGATTCAGCTTCTGTTATCTTGTGGTGTAAGCTTCTCAAACCTTATTTGTAACCTGTTTAATTAATTGAATATATTTGTTCCAGATATATGGCAATGGTCGGAGTTAACAAGTTTTGTGACCTACCTTCATCACGGGATTTCTCTGCAGTTTCAGCTATTGGCAATCAAAAAATTGTTATGTATGGTATCTTGGATTCTCAACCATTTCGATAGTTTGTTTAAATATACTATATTTTTCAAGCAGTAGTGATTTAAGTGCAGGTATGGTGGTTGGGATGGTAAAAAGTGGTTGTCAGATCTATAAGACACAAGTAACTTCTTTGCTCTGGGATTTTATTTGTTCTCCTTCATCCTTCTTTAAGTTACTTATCCCAGCTTTGTAAGACGACATATAAAGTAACAAGAGGATGTCCTTGAACAGTATCACTTGAGTGGACGGAGCTTTCAGTTACTGGATCACTTCCACCACCTAGATGCGGCCACACAGCTACGACGGTTGAGAAAAGGTTGCTTGTCTTTGGTGGCAGAGGTGAAGTGCTTATATAGCAGCCCTATTGTTACATTGCTCATAGGGTAATAATTGGAACATGTTTATGTTAGAAGCAAGATGGCATTTTATGTCTTCTTGATGATATATATCTTTGATACTTATTTACTAGGAGCATGCTCGGTTTGAAAAACATTCTTTTTTTTTTCGTTTAATTGAGCTGACATGAGCACTTTTTAAACTTTGACAGGGGGTGGTGGGCCGGTCATGAGTGATTTATGGGCTTTGAAAGGTCTTATTGAAGAAGGTTTGCATTTGAATTTTCTTTCCCATTTTAGTCGTGCAAATAAACATTATTTCTTCAATGAAACTATTGAATAGTAATTTCCTTATTGATGCTTATACTATTCTTGAAAATTGGTTTTTAAAATGTAAAAGAGTTTCCTACTTAATTCTATCTATATAATTTCTTTCTCAGTTTCTCTATCCTTTGATGAGTTACTTGGTCCAATTTGAAAGATGTTTGCTTCTATATGAAATGATTTCTTAGTAGTGCTCTTACAGAAGATTAAGCTAGCTTTCCTAGCGGCTCTCCAAATATTTAAGGGAGCAATAACATGAATCCTGAAATTGGTTCTATGGATACTTGCAGTTTTCCCTTCCATGTTGATGATAACATGGATGATAGATTTTTTATATAATTTTTTTTCCTTGGATAATTTTATACTCGCTATCTTACTGCATTTTTGCTTCATTTGCATGGACAAAGTCAGACGATCCATAAATTAAATTATTACCTCTGACCCAACCTATTGTTAACTATTAATTATTATTTTTTATTGTAGACATCCTACCCTTTTATTTTATCTCAACATCTATTTATCTTCAATATATGCAAGCGATGTTGCTTTATTGCAGTTAGACAACCTATTGTTAACAATTAATTATTATTTTTTATTATAGACATCCTACCCTTTTATTTTATCTCAACATCTATTTATCTTCAATATATGCAAGTGATGTTGCTTTATTGCAGTTAGAATAAATATTGTTTCTGATTTTAGATTGCTGAAATGAATTGTTATTAAGTTGACTTATGTTACCTTTTTTGTGGAAGAGAATGAAACGCCTGGTTGGACCCAATTGAAACTTCCAGGTCAAGCGCCTTCTCCCCGTTGTGGACATACAGTCACATCTGGAGGGCACTATGTAATGTCATCTCTAAATCCCTCACTGATTTAGCTATTTATCTTAATACTACAGAACTAAAAAGTGCTGAAGATGCAAACAAGCTTCCTTATTCATACTCGTCCATTACTCTTATGTGGTAATAGAAAATGAGAAAAATGAATTTTTGCATTTTTTACTTAATTTATGACTAAATTATTGAAAATATTGGAAAGCTTCTATGCTATTTTCACGATGAACATTTTTTCCTTAAGTTATGTTTATGGTTTAAACTAGGGCTTGAATTACAAGTTATTTTTAGTATAAATAAGCTGCAAAATAGATTTACAACCAACCTTTTTCTCTCTTTTAATTACTAATAGACTTCAGAAACTGGAGGTTTTTATAACCCTACATTTTCAAGAGTTCTAACTTCTATATTACTCATTTTTGAGCCTTAATTCTATTGATTTGTTGATGTTTTCTTACGTAAACAAGACCAATATAAACTAGGAATAACTACATGGAGAAAAAGATGTGAATTTCACCATCATGTACAAATCAGAACAACACATTCAAGGTGTTCTGGGTTTGAAGAAGATTTGCAGATTCTCCCAAGAAAAGAAGTAATTTTGATGGATAATTTGTATTTCAAGGGAGATTTGGAAAACGAAAGATGAATGGAAACCTTTTACCGAGGGGCATAATAAGTGATCCTTACAGCCCCCCCCCCCCCCTCCTCTTTTCCAATATAGTGGGAACTGGGAGAACATTTAATTCGTTATTATATACAATTTTGAGTTTTTCTTTCGTAATAAGATCACAAACAACAGCTTTGGAATTCTAATCCTCCATTTATGCTAACTTAGTAAATTTCCATTTTTAAAAAGATTCTTTGTTTAATATTGATAGTCTATGCATGTTTCTTCAGAGTTGCAAGGATTATCGTTGTCACTGTTATTCTTGTATCAGTATTTGTTATTCTAATTCTAATGCCAAAGTTCCCTTCTTTTACATTCTGACTTATTTTCTCCACTTCATTGCAGCTCTTGTTATTTGGAGGACATGGAACCGGCGGTTGGTTGAGTCGTTATGATATTTATTACAATGATTGTATTGTGCTGGACAGATGTAAGTATTTCTCTTTTGGTTTTCCTCCAACTCATTGAATGTTGCACCATGGTGGCTTCAGGTGGTGCCATTCTTGGCTTCTTGCACTTTTGCATGCCTGACCAATAAAGCAGGGTAAAACAAAAATGGAAGAGGGAAAGAAAGATGGAAAATATTTAGATACAAAATTGTTGAAGGACATTGACCCTCAGGTCTTTGACCAAATAAAATAATGGTCTTGAAACAGTGATTGGTTAAACTTATAAAGACTTTGGGTGTAATATGTTGCATTTTGGATGCAAGAGTGTTTATGCTTTCCCTAACTTCAGTCTACAAACAAGATTTTAGAAGGATGTGTATATTTATACTGATACGCTGGACAATTGCCTCCACTGTTCAACTCCGTATTGTTTTACAAGATTTTGATCCTTGTCCTTCCTCATGCCTAGTGATTTATGTGCTTTAGTTTATGTGGTTCTGACTAGTGGTTTAATTGCCTCAAATTAGTGTCTGCCCAGTGGAAGCGCCTACCTATTGGGAATGAACCCCCTGCTGCTCGAGCATACCATTCTGTGACTAATATAGGTTCTCGCTATCTGTTATTTGGTGGGTTTGATGGCAAATTAACTTATGGGGATATATGGTGTCTGGTTCCTGAAGTTACTAAATATACTTTCAGCTATTATTTGCGTATCATATGACTAAAGTGACAGGAAGTGCTTGCAACCTGATTTCTGTGAGTATGAAACTGACTGAGGAAATAAATGAGATAGATAGGACATGAGCTTTTATGTTACCGCAAGAAGTGCCCCTTAATTTCTGCAGAATATGCTTTTGCACGTTTCTTTAAATTGCATCTCCAATTTCATTCATAATTTTACCATTTGTAAATGCTTTTGGCTTTGTCTCCTCCTTATAGGGGATCCAATTGCAAAGCGGTTTATCGAGACCCCGGCAAAAAATGTTCCTGATGGTAAGGGTATGGCTACGGAAAATATCCAATCTGCTTTCAAGGTATCTAAGCAAATTCATCCGGCAATGCTCCATTTTTTTATACCTTTTGAAAATGAAATTGCCAGTTGGGCTTCTAACTCATGGCTCTTGTTGAAGATTCAATTGGAAAAATCTTTTCTTCCAGGGTTATGTTAAAACTCTTAACCCGTTTAACGTATATAATAGCTCGAGTTCGGATGAACAGTCAAGCCATCTTGTTTAGAAAGTAAATATTCACGGTTGAATAAAAATGATTGTGTAGATGATGTAGCCGATTTTAGGAGAAATCATTTGGAAGAATTACCAGTACATTTCTACTAGGTTTGAAACTTTTGAATTAATCTCTTAGCAATTCAATTTCTGAAGTTCATGGGCTTGTTCAGTGCCCTTTTAAACTTGGTTTGGTTCAAAGCTGATGCTTTCGGTCACCTTTGGGGTAAATTCCCGTTGATGCCACTCCTTTTAGTGTTGTTTCAGCCCAATCTGAAGATTTCCATTTCTTCCACAGGAAGGCTGAAGAGAAAATGATGCAATCGTAGAATTACAAAGAACATTAGGAATTCCAGTTTCACTCTCAGGTCCTTTGCTTCAGATATTAGATGAGTTTGAAGACAAAGAATTCATTGAAAAGGGGTCAAGGTTGACCAGAGAAAGAGTTTCTAGTGATGAACAGGGTTTGATCAATTAGGTATGACTTAATATTTGATTGTTTTCTTTTTGGGTGTTTTCCGGTAGTAGTATTTTAAATGGTGGAATAAACAGACAGTTGAGATACTTCGTGATCATTGGCGGACGTCTACTGTGAGTTATACGGAAAAGAGGAGTTAGAGTTGTACATAAACTAGAATTAGTATTGTACTTTATAATTAAGTTAGTTTACTTAAAGTCTAGAGTCCTAAGGTTAATGTAAACAAGACTTCTAATGTAACTTAGAGTCCTATTGTAACTAAAAGTAGGAGTCTATTTAAGGCTGTAAATTGTACTTCCGAGATGTATTATTTTTTGATTCAATAAAACTGTTTTTCCAGTTTTTCTAGAATATAATTATGATTCTCTACATGGTACCAGTCTTACTTCGATCCTAAATTGTTTCTATGGAGACCCAATCCGGATCTAGCGAGATGGATTCTTCATCAACCACTGCTGTCACTCTGACAGATTTTTCAGATGTAACAGGCCAAATGATTGGAAAACTTAAAAGAGGGATAACTGTGTGTGAGTTTTGTAAGAGAAGGACATCATAAGGATAACTGTTGGAAGCTGCACGGCAGGCCAAATGATTGGAAAACTTCCCCAGCCAAAATTTCCAGGGAGTCTTCTTCTAATACTGCTACTTCTCTAGGGTTCACTAAACAACAGATGATGGAGTTGCTGCAGATGATTATTAAATTCAGTGGCAGTGGAGAAGGAAGGCCATCTAGCCCTAGCAGAAGATGAAGGTACAAAGTCCTCCTCTTCCACAATACTACTTTCTACTATAACTTCTAGGGATTGGATTATTGACTCTGATGCCACAGATCATATGACTGGTAACAAAGAACTATTTTCTCAGTTTACTCCTTTCTCCTCTAAGAATTCCATTAAGATTGATGATGGCTCATTGTCTCCAATTAAGGGAAGTGGTTCTGTTATTATTAATGAGGATTTGAGACTTAAAGATGTGTTATTTGTGCCTAGCGTAGAGTGCAATTTATTATCCGTGAGCAAGTTATCCAAAGACGTGTCATGTGTGTTTCAATTTAATGATTCTCAGTGTTTTGTACAGGGACTGGACTTGGAGAAGAGGATTGGCAGTGCTAGATTGCAGAACGGCCTTTATATCCTTCCCAGCCTAAACTTCTCAACTGCTTCCTTTTCTCAATGTTGCTTTCTTTCTTTTAGTGATAATGATGTCATGTTATGGCATTATAGGTTAGGACACCCAAGTTTCTTTTACCTTGCAAAATTATTTCCTCATTTGTTCATTAATAAAAAACCATCTTCTTATAAATGTGATGTTTGTCCTCTTGCTAAACATACAAGACAATCTTATTTACCATCCACTTATAAACCATCTCATCCTTTTTCGCTCATTCATAGTGATGTTCACTCATTCATAGTGATGTTTGGGGCCCTTCAAAAGTGAAAAATATTACTGAGAGTAAATGGTTTGTCACATTTATTGATGATCATAGTAGAACTACCTGGGTGTTTTTGTTAAAAGAAAAGTCAGAAGTTGCTAGTATGTTTGAGAGATTTTACAAAATGGTTGAAACCCAATTTAAGAGTCAAATTCAGATATTTAAATCTGATAATGGTGGGGAGTTTTTTATTAAGGCTTTGGGAATTTTTTTCAGGGAAAAAGGGATAGTCCATATAAGCTCTTGTGTTGACACTCCACAGCAAAATGGGGTTGCTGAAAGAAAGAACAGACATTTACTAGAGGTCACTAGAGCCTTATTATTTACCAACAATGTCCCTACCTACCTATGGGGAGAAGTTTTGCTAACAGCCACCTATCTTATCAATCGAGTACCTAGTAAAGTCCTACATTTTCAAACACCTAGGGATGTTCTTTTGGCCAATTTTCATTCTTTTAAACCAATGACATTTGTTCTTCCACTTAAAGTGTTTGGGTGCACTGTGTTTGTTCATAACTTAAGTCCTACTAGGTCCAAACTTGACCCTAAATCATTCAAGTGTGTGCTGGTTGGGTATTCTTCACTTAAGAAGGGCTACAAGTGCTTTCATCCACCCTCTCGGAAATTTTTCACCACTATGGACCTTACCTTTTTCGAACAAGACTCTTATTACTCTAAGTCTGAATTTCAGGGGGAGCATTACAGTGAATCCCACTAGTTTCCTAATCAGATTTACTCTCATCCTTCTTTTGATTTTGCAGCTCATCCTATACTATTTGAACCCCAGACTTTTGTTGAACCCTTTGTTCTTGTACCTACATCCACACAGCCTAATCCTCAAGGTTCTCCACTAGTTGTTACACCTGTTGCTCCTTCAAGACCTCCAGAATCTCCTTTGCAGTCTCCTAAACCACTATAAGTCTATACCAGAAAACAAAAGAAAATTACTCCTGAAACAATTATGCAATCTGGTACTTGCCAGGAATTGGATTTGAGTCCAGTTACTTGTGAAGGAAACGAAGGTAAACAGTTCTTGTGAAATTCCTCCTTATCTACTTGAATTTGATTGTTTTCCTATTGCTAAGAGAAAATGTGTGAGACAATGCACTAAACATCCTATACAGAGGTATGTTGCCTATGGAAGTTTAATGCCTTCTTTCAAAGCTTTTACAGACTGTCTTGATGCAGAACAAATTCCTAAGAATGTTGAGGAAGCACTATAAGATCCCAAGTGGAAAAAAGCTGTTAAGGAGGAAATCGAAGCACTAAAGAAGAACTTTACCTGGACTATTGCTAATCTGCCCAAAGGTGTTGGTTGTAAATGGGTATTTGCAATCAAGTATAATTTTGATGGGAGTATTCAAAGACATAAAGCCAGGTTGGTAGCAAAAGGTTTTACTCAGACTTATGGTATTGATTATAATGAAACTTTTGCACCAGTGGCTAAATTGAATTCTGTTAGAGTTCTTCTGAGTTTGGCAGTGAACTATGATTGGGAATTGCATCAATTAGATGTTACAAATGCTTTTCTTAATGGTAAACTGGATGAGGAGGTATATATGCAGGTTCCCTTAGGGCTTGAAGGTGCTGGACAGATTCAGAAAGTTTGCAAGCTAAATAAGGCACTCTATGGCCTAATGCAATCTCCTAGCTTGGTTTGGCAGATTTACCAAGGTCATACTGAAAAATGGCTACAAACAATCCTTGGCAGACCATATACTCTTCTCTAAGATAACTTCAGTGAATACGAGAGTTATCCTAATTGTGTATGTGGATGATATCATATTGACAGGAGATGATAAGGAAGAACTATGCCGGCTAAAGACTTTGTTAAGCAGGGAATTTGAAATCAAAGACCTAGGGAAATTGAGATATTTCCTAGGCATGGAAGTAGCAAGATCTAACCAATGACTTGTCATAAATCAAAGGAAATATGTCCTAGATTTACTGGAAGAAACTGAACTGAAGGGTTGCAAACCTGCAGATACTCCTATGGATCATGTTTAAAATTCAGTAAGGGTACTTTGAGACCTAAAGCTGATAAAGGGCTATATCAAAGGCTTGTAGGGAAACTAATATATCTTTCTCTTACTAGGCCTGACATTTCTTTTCCTTTTAATAATATTATCAGCATATGACAGATCCAAGGCAAGAGCACATAGAAGCTGCAAAGAGGATCTTGAGGTACCTAAAAGGAACACCAGGTCTTGGATTAATGTTCAATAAGAACTCTGACATAACAATCAAGGTGTTTGCAGACTCAAGTTGGGCCAGTGAACTAACTGACAGAAGATCAACTACTGGTTACTGCTCTTATCTTTGGGGAAATTTGGTGACATGGAAGAGTAAGAAACAGACAGTAGTCTCCAAAAGCAGTGCAGAAGCCGAGTACAAAGCACTAGCTTTGGGGATTTGTGAAGGAATTTGGCTAGAGAAACTACTGGATGATTTGGGAATGAGCCTAAACAAGGGATTTGAGATTTATTGTGATAACCAGTCAGCAATTCAAATAGCAAAGAACCCTATCCAACATGACAGAACTAAACATGTTGAGATTGATGGGCATTTTATTGCTGAAAAGCTGACTAGTGGAAAAACCAAGTTGTCCTAAGTACCTACTGAAGAACAAGTGGCAGACTTGCTCACAAAAGCCTTGCCAAAAGTCCTATTTGATAAATTTATTTTCAAGCTGGGACTATTTAATATATACTCTCTAGCTTGAGGGGGAGTGTGAGTTATGCGGAAAAGAGGAGTTAGAGTTGTACATAAACTAGAATTAGTATTGTACTTTATAATTAAGTTAGTTTACTTAAAGTCTAAGTCTAGAGTCCTAAGGTTAATGTAAACAAGACTTCTAATGTAACTTAAGAGTCCTATTGTAACTAAAAGTAGTAGTCTATTTAAGGCTGTAAATTGTACTACCGAGATGTATTATTTTTTGATTCAATAAAACTGTTTTTCCATAATATAATTCTGATTCTCTACATCTACACCAAGCTCAATACCACTAAAGGAGCTTGGAACTTTTCTTCGTGATTATCAACGGCTGATTTCACGTCATCATCTGTAAGAGTTTAAGCAATATCTTTTGCTTATTTCTCCAAGTCCTAGTTTAATTTTCAACTGAGCTTGTTTGAAGCTTTGGGCTCTCCTTTTTTTTGGTGTGTGTGCGCGTGTCTTCAAATTTCTTTTGTAAATCAGCAGCCAATTATACTGATAATATTCTGCAACTTATCTTGAGGATATCATCAAGTAATGGGTCAGAATCTAAGTTCAAATCATATACAAGAACACAAGTAGAGCACCAAAATGTTGATGATTATTGTGAAATGTGTTAAAACATTTAGAAGAGTAAAAGAGCTACTTCTCTCTAATGCTATGTCAAACAAGAAGTAAGAGTAAACAAATTAGGTTTGGGAGGACTGAAGAAGATTGGTGTGGAGAAGCAGATATAAACTAGCATTATCCTACATAGGTTTGGTAAGGAGTCAATTGACTTGAATTTGATCTAGACCAAGCTTCTACTTAATAAGATCGGATCTCTATTAGTGCCGGTTTATTTAAATTGGATGTTTATAACATTTAAATTCCAAAAGGGAAAATATATAAATGTACATCATGGAAGATTTCTTAAGAGATGCTGCTTTGTGTTTCATTTTACCACTTTTTGCACCTTATAATTTCTTGGTTATTTTCTGATTGTCAAATGGCAGAGCCAATAGAGGATCTGATATTCAGTCTATTGATTCATGGGTATCGGGAAAAGAAGCTTACAAGTTTTTTCACTTGAAAAATGTTTCTCAGGTATGATTTATTGTTTATGTCTGCCTTTCTACTAATTTTTCGGTTTTGTGCACAATAAAGGAAAAGAAAGTGTTTGTTAACAATTGTTGGCTAGTAAAATAAACATTATTCGCCTGCTTAGAGTTATCATTTTACATGCAATGATTACAGCTTGAAATAAATGTGAATGGTTGGCTGGTTGGTCAAAAGCATTATATTACATTATATTGTTGAAGCATTAACCTAACCCTGAACAAGGGTCCTATTGGTTGAGTAGTTTATAAATGCCCAGTTAGCATTAGACTATTCTTTAAACGATAATCCATAGAGCGATCTAATGGTGTTCAGTTGCTTACTTGTCTAATAAATCCTTTGTTATTGGAATTCCTTTAAACTTGACTGCACTCATATCATGTGTTCATTTCTTGCTCAATTCCCTATTTGTTTACTGCATCACCTTTTGGCATTTCCTTTGGTTTCTTTATTCTCTTGTTTTCAGCTACGGATAGATGATATTCCGAGACTGCTAGCAGAATACAAAATGATTCTACCTGAGCAGAACACCTGGACCTAGAGCTGGATTGGAGTAACACTGTTTAAAACATGTGGCAAATGGATTAACATTAGAGTTTCAAGTTTCTATCTGAGGACATTACTTGATTTCATGTTCATGGTCCTATCGGTCGAGTTTATCGTTTCACATGCTGCAGAGCCGTATAATTATGTTCAGTTGCTTACTAATGTGACAACTCCTTTGTTATTGAAACTACTTTCAACGTAACTGCGCTCGTATCATGTGTTTTCATTTTCCATGCTCTATTAAGCAGAGCCCTTTCATTTTCCATGCTCTATTAAGCAGAGCCCTTTCTGCATACTAGTTTTTCAGACCTTGAAATGGAATTGTCTATTAGCTTGGTCACATCAGTTCCAATTTACTCGGTACGGGTGTAACCAAAACGGGAGCTTGATCATCTCAGAGGTGATTTTCAAAAGCGGCAGGCCTCATTCTTCCCCTAAACAACTCCATGTAGACTTCCTCATGGAGATCAGCATGTAGAATCACTAGAGTCTGGGTCCACTAATGAAGAGTCTTGTAGAGGGCATGAGTTTTGAGCTTTTTATAGTCTTGAATAGACATGAATAATAAAGTGACTGGGTAGATGTTTGATCACGTTAGATCCAGTTATTATATACATCGACGGTTCATCTTCCCCGTGTTAACATTTATAAATAGCAGATGAAGAAAAGAAAGGAGCATTCTCAAGAAAGTCTCATTAGTAGAAACAAAATATCAAGTTCAGGAGAATTACATTTGAAGATAGGATATAAACATCTTTAATTACTCACTTCTTAAACAAAAAATGGGCAAATTTAGGGAAATAATATATATATTTGCTTAAATAGAGAGGTGTTATATTACAAGATGAGAGACAATATCTTAGCCACTAGGGCAATTAGTGGATCTTAGAGAAATAATATAATTGTAAAAGAGAACAAGGGATATAGGACACTCCAAACATTATTTAGGGATTTATTGTGTTTTTTCTACATTATTATAGGGATTTGCTCTGCTTTAGGGAAGTCGTCATACGTTTTCGATAATTTTTCCTGATTTTTTTTTCAAATTACATTGAAAGTCGTCAAGAAATCATGACAATTTTACTTGATCTCAGGATGAAAATAAAAGGAAGACAGTTGAGGGTTGGAGTATAAATTCCTAAAAATCATGACACCAGCCGCCTAACTTGTCCAGATTCTCAATACAGCCTCCAACTTTTTCTTCCTTTCAATTTAGTCCTAAGATCAAGCGAAGTTCCATGAGAACTTTAACAATCGCGGTAGATCCCAAAATAATGTTTGGGTGCCCTATTTCCTTAATTTTTTTGAGTAAACTACACCATATACCACTCAACTATGGCCCATGAGTCGAAAATGCCACCGAACTTTAAAATTGTTCAAAACTATCAATGAACTTTAATATGTGACTCGAAAATACCACTCCGCCGTTAACTCTTAACACCCATGTTAAGTCAAAACAACGTCGTTTTGGTGCGATTGTTTTGAAGCCTAATTTAAGTCACAAAATGACATCGTTTTGCTAGAGGAAAATTTTTAAAATCATGTGCTTGGAGGGGTTTGAACCTAGAACCTTAAAATGTAAGGGCTAAGCCTTAACCACTAAACCAACTTGATATTATATAATCTTTGTAGTTTGGACTTTGTATTTTAAGGTTTAGGATTTAGGGTTCAGAGTTTTTATATATTATTTATAATATAAATATATTATTTTTATGAATATTTTGAATTTTTTAAAGTAATATATTTATATGATAAATATTATATAAAAATAAAAATAATACACTTTTATTTATATATATTGATATAAACATTTGAAGGTTCTAGGTTCAAACCCCTCTAAGCACATGGTTTTAATAATTTTTTTCTAGTAAAACGACGTCGTTTTGGCCTAAATTAAGCTTCAAACAGCCGCACCAAAACGACGTCGTTTTGACTTAACGGGGGTGTTAACAGTTAACAACAAAATGGTATTTTTGAGTCACATATTAAAGTTCAGTGATAGTTTTGAACAATTTTAAAGTTCGGTGGCATTTTCGACTCAGGGGCCATAGTTGAGTGGTATGTGGTGTAGTTTACCTTTTTTCGTTCATCATTTGTTATGCCGTCGTTCGTCGTGAATTATTCAAATGAACCATGCGATGATTTTGATGTTTCACACGGCGTCAATCGATTTCCGGCGACAAGGTGATAGGGTAAATAGTTGCAATGGTCCGGCGAAGGATGTGATGGCCGACGGCATGACAATCGGCGGCGAAAACACCCCAAATCGGAATTTGGGGTTTGGGTGTTAGGTATTTTAATTTTTAGGGCTATTTTGTGATGGGTTGTTTTTCAGTTATTAATTTTTTTATTTATTTTAAAATATAATTTTAGAATTTTAAGAAGCTGATAGGTGGCACGTAACGGAAGTTAACGGTAAAAATTAACAGATAGTAACGCTGGGCACCTATTTGAGTAACGTTGGAAACGTTAGGCACCAAACTAGAAAAGCGGGTATAGGTTGAACACTTTTATAACTATTAAGCCATATATCTTTTATGATTAATATATGTTAAATATTTTAGTAACTTATTGCTGAATTAAGCCTAACAAAACATCAATGGCGGCAGCACTGAAATTGATGAATGCGCATTTATCGTAAAAGTTTTAAGATATATATCATTAATGCAAGACAAAATATAGAAGCCCAAAAAACATTGGTGATCTTAATTTGTCAGCTCTTGCTAAAGATAATGAACAAATTTTACCATAAAATGGAAGTTTTATTTTTCTTCTCTAGCATGAATTCAACTAGGAGGAACATGGGTAGATTTCGAGAGTATATAACTTAATTAATTTAGTTTTAATTTAAAATATCGATAAAACAAAGAGACCTCGCGAATTAACACATAATTGGTTAAGAATATTGTATACTATAATTTATATGTTACAAAATTTAAATTTTTTAGATAAAAACAAAACTATAGTTTAAATTAAATAATATCTTTGTCAATAAAATTATAAATTTTTAATTTGGTTTAGTGGTCGGGTCTTGGACTTACTTTTTAAAGTATTTTTTTGAATATGCTAATGTGATTACAAGGTTATCTTATTCAATTTTTCTTAGCCCTTTGATAAGGCATACGCACCGTGCACACATGATGCTCGAACCTGGGTCATCTGGATGAAATATATTATTTTTTACCGCTGGGATCACTCCACTGGTTCACTATTTTTATTGAAGTTAGTCGCATTTCTTTGGTCAAACGTATCACATGACACTTTGATTAATAAAAAATATATATTTTTAAAAAAAGGCAACTTGAATAATATTTTAAAATCATGGGGTTAGAATGACCTAAAAATTATATGAAACAACTCGGTTAAATATATATGAGACAAATTGTACTTTAAATGAATTTATAAAATATGTTTATGCTTTTTAAAAGATACAATTTAAATTACTTTATCTATAAAGTGTATATGTATTTTAAAGAGTAAAAATATATATGAATAGATATTACTTTTTAATCATCTTTAGACTATTTAAAAAAATATGTTTATGCTTTCCGATTTCCTCAAGGGAACACAAAGGGAGAGAATGCGTGATTCTTATTTCTAACGTGGAATCCCTTCTTTCACACATCGCGCATTTTTTTTCCAAAGTTGAACCATCATTATCAATTGTTGAACTACACTTTAGGTGCATTAATTATAAATTAATGTGGTAGACGGCTATAAGGTTGGTTCATTAATATAAACCAATATGGACGAAACGAAGAAGATAATCTAAATGTTGTCCAAAAAAAACAAAACTTTAATTAATCGGTTTACTATTAATGATGACCATTACCAATAATAGCCCCTAAATTTCACTTCTAATGTGGATCTTCCAAAAATATGAAAAAGCATACTTTGCACACCTCTAATCTCATAGCTTTTCTCGAAAAACTACGAAAAATCATCCAAAGCCTATTTCCCCCGCACCCTTCGAATAATTATCATATTGATAAGATTAACGTTTAATATACTTGTTTCATCAAGTCTATCACCTGACATATAAATTTATCAGCCAAAAGAACACGTCAGTAGATATTAATCCAATCAATATACGTGACACTTGTTATTTAAGGTTGACAGATGACTCTCTTTAAATACCCCACTATGATATTCCTCCCTTCAGTTTTCCTCTCATACTCTTATCACCACCTACAACGATTTTTCGTCAAAATTAAAAATGAACAGTCCGAAATCATCATAATGACCCCATCCACAACCTTATTTAGTGTCAACCTAGTTTTGACACCAACAAGAATTATTTTGACATCATTATAGTTTAGTTTTAACCGTTTAGTAAAAGATTTACATTTTTTTAATACTAAAATCATATTTTAAAGGGTAAACTACATGGTCACCAAATTTTTAGGGCAGATTCATTTTGGTCGGTGTACTTTTAAAATATTCGATAAGATCACCTAACTTTTAGTTCGATTTCAATATAGTCACCAAACTTTTAGGGCGGATACATTTTGGTCACCGTACTTTTAAAATATTCGATAAGGTCACCAAACTTTTAGTTCAATTTCAATATAATCACCGAACTTTTAGTTCACTTTCAGTATGGTACCTCCCGTTACCTTCCGTTAAAAGATGACGTTAGTTTTCGTTTTTTTAATAAAAATGGGTAAACTACACTAATCATCACTCAACATTTTCTCACTCCTAATTTGGTCACTAGAGTTAAAAAATTCAATTTAATAACTTAACTTTCGAATTGTTCATGTTTTAGCCACTCTCAAATGACATGTTTATACAAATAGAAAAATTCGATTAATCCTTAAAAGATTTATTTTGGTTAATTGGTAAATTTAGATTATTCAATTCTCGATCTTATATTGTATTAATTAAATCAGATAATCAATTAACTAGTTAACTGAAATATTTGATTCTGAAAATGATTTTTTACTTTGTTTATTAAAATATCAAATGTGATAATATGGTAAATTTAATAAATTTTCGGTTGTGATAAAAGTGTAAAAACAACTAGAAAGTCAAAAATTGAAAGTTCACACCTATTAATTCTACCTAGAGCCAAAACTTAAAAAAAAATAGAAGGGTATCAAAATCATTAGACTATAAGATATTGTAATACATAAAATTTAGAAATATTATATATACTAGATCAGATCAGTTAATCAATTTTGCTTAAAACTATGAACCGTAATCGAATCGAAATAATTTATTTTAAAAATTTGTACCAAAATCGGGTTCAATTAATCCTTAAAAATTATTTTGGTTAATTGCTAAATTCAAATTATTCAATTCTCAATCTTATATTGTATCAATTAAATCAGATAATCGATTGACCGATTAATTGGAATATTTGATTCGAGTAATATTTTTTTACTTTTCTTATTAAAATATCAAATATGGTAAATTTAATAAGGAAAGTAAAAAAATCATCACTCGAATTTTTTTAAGGATTAATCGAATTTTTCTATTTGGATAATCATGTCATTTGAAAGTGACCAAAATATGAACGATTCGAAAGTTAAGTTATTAAATTGAATTTTTTTTAACTCTAGTAACCAAAATAGGAGTGAGAAGAATGTTGAGTGATGATTGGTGTAGTTTACCCCCTTTTTTATTAAGGAAAAATAAAAACTAACGTCAGCTTTTAACGGAAGGTAACGAGAGGGACCATATTTAAAGCGAACTAAAAGTTCGGTGACTATATTGAAATTGAACTAAAAGTTGGATGACCTTTTCGAATATTTTAAAAGAATGGTGACCAAAATGAATCTGCCCTAAAAGTTCGGTGACTATATTGAAATCAAACTAAAAGTTGGGTGACCTTATCGAATATTTTAAAAGTATGGTGACCAAAATGAATCTGCCCAAAAAGTTCGGTGGCCATTTATGTAGTTTACCCTTTTTTAAAAGGGAATTTATAATTGAACCGAGTGATCCCAATAGAAAATTTAATTATATTTATTTTAGGAGACTCGGGTTCAAACAGATTTGTCCACAAGATGTGTGTATTTTATCAAAAGATTAAAAAAAATATGAACATATACCCTATAATCACTTAAAGACTATTAAAAAATATATAATTGGTAAAATTAAGCTTTTGTACGTTTTGTTTAAATATGTATTTGCCGTAGATATCATATGATCATAAATAATAAAAAAAAATGAAAATAACTTTGCAAATGACTATTCCTAACCAATTCTATGCTTTCTGGGTTGAGAACAATTTATCTATAATGATTTCAAACCCAAATAACTTTGTTAATCTCACCCTTAAGACCTTGGCTTAATGATTGCTTTTAAGGTATTTTTCATCACCACGGTGAACTCAAATTTCCCAGTAAAATCAATGCTGGAATTGGGTGGATAAGCAGTCCATTCGAATTCCTGAACCATTGTTGCCAACATAAGGTGGATATGAATCGTCGCCATTGTTAATCCAGGACAAATCCTCCTCCCAGCACCAAACGGCATCATTTTCACCATTGTTACCCCTGTTATATCCGCCTCTTCTTTCCCCAAATAGAATCTGTCAGGGTCGAACTTTTCTGGGTTGGACCAGATTTTGGGATCTTCACTGATCCCAGGCAAGAAAGTCTCGACATTTGCATCGATGGGGATGTCGAATCCACCCAAAGTAGCTGGCTCAGTCGCTGCGTGAGTTAATGAAAAGTAGGTTGGCGGGTGTTTCCGTAACAGTTCTTTAACAATTGCTTGTAAATACTTCATTTTCTCCACGTCTTTTTCTTCCACTGTTCGATCACCAACTGTCCATTTGATTTCATCGACCAGTTTGGATTGGACATGTGGGTTCTGAATCAGCTGAGCAATGCCCCATTCGACTGCAGTCGCTGTGGTATCGGTCCCGCCATTTATGAACTCGGAGCAAAGAGAGACCAGCTCCGAGTCGGACGGTTCCGAGTTTCTTCCCTCAACTTTGAGATCAAAAAGGGCGTCGAGATACGAAAACGGCATCGCGGATTTATCCGATCCTGGATCTCGAAGCGCTGCTCGACGCTGTTGGATGAACGGGACGATGTTTTCGATTTGATGTTTACGAACTTGGAGGGCTCCCCTGAGTTGCTTGGCGAAAAAGGGGCGTAAAATGGGGAGATAATCGTCGATTCTTGGATCAAGTGCAATCAAAACAGATTTCATTGTCTGATCCATTTTCTCAACGGTTTCTTCATCCATTTCGATCCCGAAACACATCCCTAAGAGTATACAAAACACGGCGAAACGAGCGTTTTTCAGCACCAAGACGACGCCACCATTACCCTCGGCTTCGGCACGAAGACGATCGATGAGTTTATCCATTGCCTGCCTTCTTGTACCGACGAACTCTTTAATCCTACTCGAGCTTAGCATGTTCTGAACCATGTTTCGTCTCAGGGACCGCCATTCAGGTCCGTAAACGGCGGCGTTTACGGTGAACTTGTTGCAACTAAAGATGCTTCGGGTGGGATTCTCTCGGGGCCTGCTGGCGAAGATAGCACCCTTCTCGATGAAAGCTTCATGGCAGAGCATGGCGTCGCTGAGTATAATCATGGTTCGATTCCCCATCTTTAGAGTGAAAATCGGCCCATATTTCCGGCGAAGATCGTCGACGTATTGAAAGAAAGGCTTGCCGGAGCGAGCAGCCTGGAAAAGATTGCCAACGACAGGCCATCCAGGGGGTCCCGGAGGGAGATGGAGACGTTTGGTTCGAGATTTACGAGAACGGGAGAGAAGCAGACATGCAAGAAAAAAGGCAGCAACTGTGATAAAGAAAGGCAATGAATTGAAAGCAGCCATTGTTGATTACTGAGAGATGGTATTTGGGGTTGAGGGGATTTGTATAAAAACGAGATGAGCATGAAATTGTAGGTGGAGTTTCAATTAAAGCTGCCATAGCCAAAGCTTTCGGTCACCATTGTTTAGGTGGGACGGTGTAATTAAATGATGAAAACGAGTCAATCCTCCCACTTTTTACATATTTATTTATGAAATTATAGTATTTAATATGTTGTTATATGAGTCTTATGTGCAATCATAAATCACAATTTATCACTTATTTAAGGAATTCATAAATTTATTTAATCATGATTAAAACTATAAATAACAAAACTTTGCTCTTGAGAAAAATTGTTGCCACAATGGAGAGAAGACAGATGAGAAGTGTTGAGAAATTCATGGAATAATGTGATGTTGACAATGTTGGAAAACCGTAATATTTTTAATTACTTTTTTATGTTAAATAAAGTTTATAAATATTTATTTATAAATCATTCATTATTTTTTATTTTTTCATTAATAGTATGATAAATTATGATTTTTTATTCAATTATATTACAACAATATTTTTAAGATAAATGTTAGATTCGAATTCACATAAAATGAACAACATATAGACATCTATAACCACTATATAAATCTCATCAAATTATAATTTTTTAACAGTATATGAAAATCATATATCAGCAGTCTATTAAATATAATCCATTTATTTATTTATTCATTCAATATTTATGATTTGAGAATGATACTTAACTTGTGTTAAGGGTAAAATTTGGTAGATATCGTTTTTAGAAAAGAATATTGGGGAAATAGGGTTGCTTTGGGTTTATTTTGGTTTCTAGGACAAAAATTACAGTAATTTTCAAGAACGCCTCTTACAGAAGACGTTCTCATATTGTTTAATAATTATTGCTGCATGATTCAGGCTATGTAATGTTGCATGATTCACGCTATGAGGAGGCAGCTTTTGTAGGGAATCTCTGTATGGACGTCTCCTGCAGGAGTCGTTCAAGCCTTGAACACTGTGAGCTGCTTCTACTATATAATGTATGGACGGAGGTAGGGTTATAGTTGAAAAAAAGGGTGGATATAGATTCAAAAAAATAGAAAGAGGTTAGTACATTATTTATTTATTTTGTGTTATTTATTTATTATTTTAGTTTATTTTTTGTATTAATATAATTTTTTATTTGTGTAGGTAATTTAATTTTGTTGAAGAAGAGATTTATCAAACTTTGGAGAAAAAATTAGATTTGGTTGTAATATCCCAATTTTTGGCTAGTGACCAAAATATAAATTTTGAAAGTTTTGTGGATAAAGTATAAACTTGGGAAAAGTTTAGGGACTAAATTGTAATTTTCAAAAGTTATGTATTTTAGTCCAGTAAATGAATAGTTTACCCCCAAGAATGATGTTTTCGTGTTACCCGATTTTTCATACGGAGTTTGTATTAATGGCTATAAAGCGATAAAGTTTAGAAAAATATTCGGATAATCGGATCGAATCGAATATCCAGAATATTTTGAAGGATGATAAGGCAAGGTTAATTATGTCATTTTACATGTCTAAGATATTTTCTTTGTGTTGGAAGAATATGAACCCTTGGATTTAAGTTAATTTTCCATGTTAAATATGAGCCGTTGGATGAAAAATGGCAAGATCGTAATTTTGGAAAATTATAAGGGCAAGGTTGGTAACTACTATCTCAATATTAAATCTAGGCCATTGGATGAAGGATGATGACATGAGGTACATTATGGAAATATAGAATTTTCGGAATAGATCCGATAGCTCAGAAAAGGTAAAATCGTAGTAGAAGTATTTAGTGAATATCGGGAAATTGGATTGAATTAAAATTTCAGAGACTGTTCCATATGCCATGGAAAATCATAAAATGATATTTATGGAATAGTGATCAGCTAAGAAGGAACTAATTTAGTTAGATTATAATGTAATGGCAATTTTGAAACAAACTAGTAAATAAAGACTAGTTGGAGGGCAAATTGGTCATTTGGCAAGGATGGCAATTTTGAAATATTTTTGAAATATTGAGGACGTTTTTGGAAGATTAAATATATATGGATTTCATCTTGGCCCTTGATTTTGGATGAGATTAAATTAGCCATTGGATTTAAAGGCTAAATTGGTAATTTCACTATTTAAATGAATTTAAAATTCATTTAATAGTTACAAGTGTAATTTAATAGTAAAAAGACGAAAAAATGTTCATCGTTTCCAGCCATAAACCATGGAGAAAGAAGATAAAGAAGAGGGAAATTTCCAAGCTCGATTTAAGCCCCGAATCTTGGTTTTTAGGTAATCTTTCGAACTACAAAGTTGTTCTACTCTTCGAGCTCTATCTTTTGATGTAAATAATTTATAGAATACTTGCTTGGTTGATGAGATTTTATATGTGGAAGAAATTAGGGTTTATGAACAAATTGGGGCTTTTATGATTTTATGAATCCATGGTTTATTTTAAGTTAGAATCATGCTAGTATGATGTTGGAATCATGTTATTGAGTTGGGATTTAAACCTTACATATTTCGGTTTGCATAAAGAAGATTAGGGTTTATGGATTCAAGTCTAATTTAGGGTTTGTGATGTTGGATTATGTAATCACTCATTTTTGTCCGGGTTGTAAATATTATAAATATGTATTAGTATGTATGTATAAGTACGTGTGGTAATGTGTATATTTAAACATATGTATGTGTATGCGTGCATGAGTTAGTATGTATGTACGTATTATGGTAATTATATTATTGCATGTATGAATTAAGATTGCATATATATGGTATACGGATATTTATGTGTTTATTATATATGTTGATTGCATGTATGTATTTATAGTTATGTATTTGTTGTTATTATTTGTAGTGTGTTCCCTATATTATTATCATGTGTACGTATTATTATATGTATGTCATGTATATAGTATAGTACGTATGTAGGTATGTGTATGCGTGTATTATTATACTATTATTATGTGTGTCTACGTTTATATATGCATATGTGTATGTAAGCTAGTATGTATGTATGTATGTATTATTATTATATATTAATATATATAAACGGATCATATTAAAAACCCAAATATAAATATTATAAGTGCTCAGTCCATTTTACATATTGAAATCCAACTAAATAATTACAAGGCCCGTTTGGCCCGAAGTCCTAATTCATATCAGATAACAAAACCCTAATTGTAATGTTTTCCCTTTGCGCAGCCAAATTTAGACCGTCATATCAAATTTTGATCAAAAGGTCTAGATCAAACCGAGATGCCTCTTCATCTGCTGCGTGTGATGTACGCACCAACTGTTGGACTCCCCACGCGTGCGTGAGGTTCACTGCCTAGGCTGTTGATATTTCACTCGCCATGTGGCTCGATCCAGCATTTCCAAGATCAGATATGAGCCGTCCATCCTTGAGGAGCCTCAGTCGTTGGATCAAATTAGATCTAACGGCCCAAAATGCATCTGGCCAAATGAGAGGCTCCCCATCTTTCCACCAACCAAGCCATGTGGCTGCTCAGCTCGCGACCATCGTACGATGCCCTCATCGGCTCACCCACTTGACATGGCCAAGCAACACCAAAAAAGAGGGAAATGTCAAATCATACATATCCAACAGTAGAAACATTTATTTTACTTAATCTTGTAAACAAACACCAATCAAGCATATATATGAGATGTAATCAATCCAGTTGTACTCGGGTTTTATCACAAGAAAAAAAATCAGAAAATTCAGTGGTAATCATCTCCCTTTTTTGCATGCATGAAAAATACGAATAATAGAAAAAACAAAAAAATAGAGTTTAGAAGAGAAAGTTATACCCTTTGCCGTTCGGTTTCATCTCTTTTGGTCAGTGAGAAACCCTCGTAGGGGTGAATCAGAGTCGGGAACCCATGTTTTGTGAAGATGGCCTCGATCAACGAAGGCTGTAGGCGAGGGACGATGGCCGGAGTAGCCGGCCACCACTGAGTTTTGGGAAATAGCGGCGGCAGATTGGAAAGTTAGGTTTTTTTGGGGCTTTCGGGTTGAGAGAAAAAGAGAATGTGGGGTGTATAATTCCAATAGTTTTGAAAAATGGAAAAAAAGAAAACAGAGCATCTGATTAAGCCTATTTATAATCTTTTTATTTTTGAA
Organism: Hibiscus mutabilis; assembly: GCA_019671005.1. Classification (NCBI taxonomy): domain Eukaryota; kingdom Viridiplantae; phylum Streptophyta; class Magnoliopsida; order Malvales; family Malvaceae; genus Hibiscus; species Hibiscus mutabilis. Next base: position 18,596,649 of record CM033728.1, on the reverse strand, counting down.
AATGGGCTAATTCGGCTTTAGTCCCTCCGCCCTTTTAGATTTTCATATTGGGCTTGCCGCATGGGTAAATCACCATTTCAGTCCTCCCTTATTTCACAAAAATTCAATCTCGTCCCTTAATCTAACGAAATCGGTTTATCAATGGGTAAATTCCCTCTCAAGTCCCTCCGCCCTTTCATTATTTTCAAAGCATCTCTGCCGCAGGGGCAAAGATCTTGTTAATATGGGTGTATTGAGTTTTGAAGACGGACAACCCCAATTCTACAGTACGCAAGCAATTTCCCGAGGGGCAAAGCTGAAGAAGAGCCAAGACTTAGGACAAGGGTCAAATAAGGACGAGTCAAATTTAGAGACCAAAGATAGGGGCATCCTAGAAGAGGGATATTCGTTCGAGTGTGACCAGTTCAAGCAAAAGATAGATGATTTAAGCGAGGAACTGAAGAGTCTACAAGATGAGCGTCATGAGCTTCACTGCATGTTTCAGAATGCCGGTTTGGGTAACACTTTTGAAGAATGGAAGAATGGCATCCTACAACTGAAGAACGATCTGGGGCATTGGAAGCGAAAAGGCCAGGCTAGTGAAAATTTCGATCGTTGTCACAAAAGTTGAACGAAGCTGAGAGCCAACGTGACATCCTCCATAATGAGTTAGAAAGCAGTCTATGTATGAACGAGATTCTGAAATCAAGTATGCAGCAGAGTGAAAAGGAATTTCGCACATTTCAAATATAGAATGCATCGTCAGAGAACAAATAGATGGGATTAGAACTTCTTTGCGTACAAGCGAGATTCATGCCGAAGCTTATAAGCAGGCAGATTATGAAAGTGTCGAGAAGGTAACTTTCAAGTTGCAAAAGGCCGATCGAGAAATACAAGGAAGGGACAAAGACATGAAGATTGCTATGACCCAAGAACGTAAGGTGGCCCAACAGGTAACAGATTTGGCCGACGCAACAATGCCGTTAAGTCAAAATTTAGATCCGGCATTAGATCGTGAAGGAAAGTTGACTCGCTTGCTGGACGAAGTTAATAAGTTAGGGGTTAAGGCTCATCAGTATTTGTAAATATTCACTATCTGATGTAATGAAACCTTTGGTCTTAATGAAAGATGTTCTATGGGGATCATTGTTAGAATCAATACCTTATTACATTCATATTTACGTTTTAAGCATCACATTGCATTACATTCTTTGCACTTTTATCATTTTATTCCTCTCCTGGAATTTAAAATTTTTGAAGGTTCGATGGCAGAATAGGTTGAAAAATGGAACGAGCTGAAAAATCAAGACTTGACCAATTAGAAGATAGAGTCAAGAAAGAGTTCAAGAAGAAAGAAAAAAATAGATGTATTCAATACAAGAGAGTTTTGCCTAGTCCCTGATTTGGTTATTCCTCCGGATTTCAAGATTCCTAGATTCGTGCAATATGACGGTACAAGTTGTCCGAAGGTTCACTTGACAATGTTTTGCAGAAAAATGGAGGGCTACATTAAGAATGAAAAGTTGCTGATCCACTACTTCCATAACAGTTTGATGGGGCCCGCTGTAATATGGTACAACCAGTTGAGCATAAATCAGATTCGGTCTTGGGGTGACCTAGCCAGTGCCTTTTTGAGCCAATATAAGTATGCCTTAGAACTAGCACCGACTCGACAGTATCTTCAAAGCACAAAGATGAGACCAAACTAAAGAATTGGGGAAAATCTGCAAGGCGTCAAGAAGGCCAAAAAGAGTTGGTCCCTATGCTTGAATGTTTCGCCTTTTGCAAAAGTGGCAGTTTGATTCCCCCATTTTGGTCTTTTCTTTTGGAACTGTATATAGAAAAAGCCTACGGCTTAGGCCCAAAAGCGGTAGGAATATTTTATAAAGACACGTGTCTGCTTATTTTTGTCAAAATAAAAATCGTATTACTTAGAAAACTTTTGTGCTTTTGCTTTCTTTGATTCTTTATATTTTTCATTCATTGCTATGGGGTAGTTTTTGTTCTCCCATACGCATATACACATATTCATGAGAAAACATACACAGATACATACCATTTTATTATGTCATTGAATTTCAAACACAAGCATACCCTTCAATTTAGATTCATAGATCAATTCTAAACTATTTATATCTTAAAAAATTGAATACCATGGATTTCCCATTTTAGAAAATTCTCCTCTCAGGAACTTGTTGTTTAAGATTCTTGAATTAAGTGTTAACCCTAAACTTTTACCCCCTGAGGACTCTCTCTCGATGTCTATGAATGAGATGACGAATGGTATTCATCCACCTTCCAAGCAAGGAGAAATAAGACCAGATATTGGATACAAAAGTCATAGAATCACCAGAAGGAAGAGACCAGAGATAGTATCAGGTTCAACGAGTAAACCAGATGAAGAAGGAAAATGCCAGGCAGAGAACTGAAGCAATAAGGAGTGAGCATAGTAGACTTAACAGTGCAATAAAAAGAAGGCACACGAAGAAGTCCCTAGCCACTATGCATCAATTCAGGAGACACATAAAGAATCGACTGTTTCCATATAGAGATAAATGCCATGGTCTAATACAGACACAATAAAGATAAGATTAGAGACTGAAGATCCAAAATAGCCAGTCTAAAAAAAGAAAAGAAAAAAATAAAAAAGGTAAAAGAAAGAGAAAAAAAAAGAAAACAGTACAAGGACAAAGCTTAGATGGAAGAAATAAGTATGAGACTACAAGAAATCTCAATTTTTGAAGAACTTTGGAAGACCAGTCACCTTTGAATAAGAAAGCAAGCATTAATGCCAACAAAAAAAACAAGTCGGTCAGAAGGTATAGAAGAAGGAAATAACCTCTAGGGTGAAAACCCTAAAAATAGGCGGTCTAGAGTGATCCAAAAAATAAAGAGAAAATAGTGATCTGCCTGAGCATGTTGGCATCAAAATTCGACCATAATACATCAATCTGAAGATACAGAAGATGGAAATGAACTCTAGGGTGAAAACCCAAAAACGAGCAGTCTAGAGCGATCCGATGAACGAAAGAGAAGAAAATACTTTATATGAGCATATGATGATCAAACAAGTGCGAAAGCATGACACATGGTCTATAGTACAAGCCTCCAAAGACCATTTTGATCATTTATAGATATCTGAATGAGATAATCTTTAGAATACGTCCCGCCTATAAGGGTTTACCTTTCTTCAGGGAACATCAAACCTTAAAGTGCCTGATCGACACCCAAATGAGGGAAGGATGGGGGCATAATGAGCGGTGAGATCAAGAGAGCCACCTTAAATAGGCTAGAAAATAGGTATGAGAAGTGTTCCTCTCGAAAGCCTAAATGGACTAGGGGAGACCATACATATGCTTACATCACCGACATAGACCAATTTTTTTTAAACATACAATTCTACTAGTAGGACTAAACATTAGTTTTTCGAAAAATGTCTAAACCACAAAAAAATTCAATTCTTCTGCATATTTACCACTTGTTCCAAGCATTAGTTTTCAAAAATGTTTGAGCATATTTTCTCCAAATTTTAATTCTTTGAGTACTTCCTCCAAGCATTGGGCATTTTTTTTCAAATTTCAATTCTTTACACATTTGTCATTTACTTCCAAACATCAATTGTAAAAAATGTTTGGCATTTAGAATCTCAAATCATCCAAACATTAATTTTTCAAAATGTTTGGTATTTGCTCTGAATTTTATTTCCAAACATCAAAAATGTTTGACATTCTTTCTTAAAAAAACTTTTATTTTTAAGATATCTATAGTGTTTCTCGAGCATTAATTTTCAAAGATGCTTGACATTTTATCCAAGTTTATTTTTGGAAACAAACGCCTTTTCGTTAAAATTTTAAATGAGAATTAAAGTATAAAGACCAAGAGTTGGTTACTGCTTAGACACTATAAGAAGATTAGATTTTAGAAATGAGTTCAGGGTGTGAGGGCATTTTGCCCACCCTAATGTTGAGACAGGTCAAGACTCTGAATGTTGGGTCAAGAACTTAGAAGTAGTTTAGCCCAGAGATTGGATGGGGCAATGTGGAGGCGAGAAATGGTAAAAGTCCCTACCTAAGGATGGAGTGGGAACTAGAAGAAAGACTTGCAAAATGGGTAGAGATCTCAAAGAAGAAGAATGGTGTTACTTGCGCACGAGAGATAAAAGCGTGGGTATTTGATTGACGAAGTAAAGATTGATAAAATGAAGATTAATGAGCATACTGCAGAGAGAACGAAATGAAGAAATCTGAAGAATAACCTTTCAGGGAATAGGATTTCAAAAAGAATGAAATAGAAAAAGAAGAAAAAAGAAAAGAAAAAGAGAAGAAGAAAAAAAAGAAAAAAGAAGAGAAGAAAAAAATGAAAAAAAGGAAGAAAAAAAAGAAAAAGAAAAAAGAAAAAGAAAGAAAGAAGAAAAGAAAAAGAGTTTTACACTGCATGCATCATATAGATAGGGTCATACTAATTTAAAGGCATTTTGCTTGTGTTTAAACAGATATTTGAAGATTTACAAAGATTTTGATCTACAACTTCATGTTGAAGAAGCAGATTTTATTGAAGATTTATACCGGTAGCCATTTTCGGCGTGAATCCATATTTTAATGAAGATTGGTAGCCATTTTCGGCATGAATCCAAATTTTAAGTCCTTCAGGCCATCAGTAAGTCCTTCGGGCATGGTGATAAGACCTTCGAGCCACTGGTAAGTCCTTCAGGCATCGTGATAAGACCTTCGGGCCATCAGTAAGTCCTTCGAGCATGATGCTAACCTTATTGTGATGTCAAGACTTGTAAGAATCGGGGCATCATCTTAAGGGATACTGGTAGCCATTTTCGGTGTGAATCCAGATTTTAAGGAAGATTGGTAGCCATTTTTTGCGTGAATCCAGATTTTAAGTCCTTCGGGCCATCAGTAAGTCATTCGGGCATGGTGATAATTCCTTCAGGCCACCGGTAAGTCCTTAGGGCATGGTGATAAGACCTTCAGGCCATCAGTAAGACCTTCAGGCATGATGTCAAGCTTTCCTTTTGAATGTCGAGATGAGTACAAATCGGGGCATTAAAGAGATTAAAGCTTGAAGAGTTGGCTGAGCAAGAACGGAAAGTTCCAAAAGAACTCGTGATTGCAAGGCCAAGAACAAGGAAGTAGGCAAAAATGAGTGCTTTTAGTTTTTGCTTTGTTCTTGTTTCACAAGAACAAGCAAAGAGGGGCAGCTGTAATCACTCATTTTTGTCTGGGCTGTAAATATTATAAATATGTATTATTATGTATGTATAAGTACGTGTGGTAATGTGTATATTTAAACATATGTATGTGTATGTGTTAGTATGTATGTGTATGTGTTAGTATGTATGTACGTATTATGGTAATTATATTATTTCATGTATACATATTGCATGTATGAATTAAGATTGCATATATGTGGTATACGAATATTTATGTGTTTATTATATATGTTGATTGCATGTATGTATTTATAGTTTTGTATTTATTGTTATTATTTGTAGTGTGTTCCCTATATTATTATCATGTGTACGTATTATTATATGTATGTCATGTATATAGTATAATACGTATGTAGGTATATGTATGCGTGTATTATTATACTATTATTATTAGGTGTGTCTACGATTATATATGTATACATGTATGTAAGCTAGTATGTATTTATGTATTATTATTAATTAATATATATAAACGAATCATATTAAAAACCCAAATATAAATATTATAAGTGTCCAGTCCATTTTACATATTGAAATCCAACTAAATAATTACAAGGCCCGTTTGGCCCAGAGTCCTAATCCGTATCAGATAACAAAACCCTAATTGTAATGTTTTCCCTTTGCGCAGCCAAATCTGGATCGTCATGTCAAATTTTAATCCAACGGTCCAGATCAAACCGAGATGCCCCTTTATCTGTTGCGTGTGATGCACGCGCCAACTGTTGGACTCCCCACACGCGCGTGAGGTTCACTGCCGAGGCTGTTGATATTTCACTCGCCACGTGGCTCGATCCAGCATTTCCAAGATCAGATCTGAGCCGTTCGTCCTTGAGGAGCCTCAACCATTGGATCGAATTGGATCTAACGGCCCAAAATACATCTGGCTAAATGAGAGGCTCCCCATATTTCCACCAACCGAGCCACGAGGCTGCTTAGCCCGCGACCGCTGTACGACGCCCTCATCAGCTCACCCACCCGGTATGGCCAAGCAACACCAAAAAAGTGGGAAATGTCAGATCAAACATATCCAATAGTGGAAACATTTATTTTACTTAATCTTGTAAACAAACACCAATCAAGAATATATATGAGATGTAATCAATCCAGTTGTACTCGGTTTTATCACAAGAAAAAAAATCAGAAAATTCAGTGGTAATCCTCTATCTTTTTTGCATGCATGAAAAATACAAATAATAAAAAAACAAAAAATAGAGTTTAGAAGAGAGAGTTATACCCTTTGCCGTTCGATTTCCCCTCTTTTGGTCAATGAGAAACCCTCGTAGAGGTGAATCGGAGTAGGGAACCCAGGTTTTGTGAAGATGGCCTCGATCAACGACGGCTGTAGGCGAGGGACGGTGGCCAGAGTAGCTGGCCACCACTGAGTTTTGGGAAATACCGGTGACTGATTAGAAAGTTAGGTTTTTTTTGGGGCTTTCGAGTTGAGAGAAAAAGAGAAAGTTAGCTTCAAATTAAGGGACCAAATCTGATTTTTTATTGAATTTGATGTGTATTTATATTATTAATAATGTTAGAGACATGAAAATGAAGTTAGAATGCTAAACCGACGATTAATCACATTAGTGACCATTTTGACAAATTGTCAAACTTGAATGGTCTATTCGGCAAAGAGGATATGTAGGAGTAAATCTGATTTTTAGTTAAAATTATGGAATTAAGGTAGTAATGTTGATTGGAGGACTAATTTGCAAAGTTAAGAAGCTTGAATCCTTAGATTTGAAATTTGGTGACCATCTCGACAAATCAAGAGAAATTAGAGAAGTAAATGTTTGAGCCTATTTTGATGAAGGATGTAAATAGAACATATGAATACAAGCTTTATTCTAGTCATTTGAAGTAAAGTGATGGGACTAAATTGACAAGTAGAGAAATAGGGAGAAGTTGGTGTAAATTAGAAATTATTTATGGAAAGTTATATTGGAATTGAATTATGGCAGTAAGTTTAAAATTTTGCCATGAATTCTACATAAATGGTTAGATGATGAAGTTTACACCGTTGGAACGAATTGTTAGTCTAAGTTTCGTTTCCAACAAACGAAAACTGATTTCGAATTCCGAGTTAAAAGATATGAATTTTTATTCAAATGAAGGTTAGAAAAATTATAGAGCAGTTTTTTGCCTGGACAGTTTGTGACGTGAATTCAGTGATTTTTCATAATTTTTGTAGATTTTATTAATTTATGTGACTTATACTGTTAGAACCGTTATCGAATCTAGTTTCTCCAGTATAAAGGAAATTAATATCCAGTATGTATTATTCCCTGTATAAGTAAATCTTTGAAGGTAGCACAAGCTGTCAGAAAATGAAATTTGAAACATTTTGTATTCAAATGTTAGTTAGCAAGCTCGGAAGAATTAATAGAAGTTCAAATTGGTCACTAAGGACCATAATGAGTTTTTGAACAGTACAAGGAAGAAAGGAAAAATATTTGGAAATTTTATATTCGAATGATTATATTAGACAACATGTTTAAGGTATTGTTGGAATTAAATCTAACAAATATTTTATTTTTTTCATGTGATTAATGAAGTCAAGTCCGAATCAAAGAAGGTTCGAGGTACTATGAAAGAAAGGATCGAGCTAGGACTTAGTGAGGCATTGTGTTAAGTAGCCAAGGTGAGTGCAATTGTATACATATCATGACACATTGATGTTTTATACATCATTGGGATGGCTTGCAATGAGCCTACCCAAATTTTATTGTCATTATATTTATGTCATGGAGCATATGATTGGCATATTTTAAATATGTCAAAAGTAGATTATAAATGCATGGATCACTAGTTATATATGATGTTATATTATGAATGTTATTTCAGGTATGAACTACCGACTGTTAAATTATGTTGATATACATTGCCATGGATGAAATAAATATGGAAAATATGCCCAAGTAAGTCGTTGAAGGACAAGGTATAGTTGGCATGTCATAGAGTCCAGCAGCACATTGCATACTCGGTTTAGCACTATAGTGTATATAAAGGACACTTAGTGTATATGGTTAGCACGACCTTATAGATGTGCGGATAGTTAGCACTGCCATATAAATGTGCGGATGGTTAGCACTGCCTTATAAATGTGCGGATGGTTAGCACTGCCTTATAAATGTGCGGATGGTGGGCACGACCTTATATGTATTAGCACTTCGGTGCATATTTGACTCGTGTACCCAGGGTCCTCATAGGCTTATATTTGGGCTATGGTTTATTGGTTAATAAAAGATAAACATGTGAATAAGCTTGTGAGCTTTTGGAATCAATGGCAAGTATATTGGTAATGAATTTATATCCTGTTTATATTATGTTAATATATTATTAACATGATGGATTTACATGTCTAGTGATCATGATGCATTTATGCATATATGACATATTATGGCAAATGGACAAGCATGAAAGTCTTATGACATTAACATGTAGTAAATCACTACTAATGCAATGTGAAAGTTGATGCTTTGGCATATATATATATATATATACCATGTTATATAAACATAGCCATGAAGTCGAATAAAATTTAAATTATTGTTATTAATTTCCTTTATTGCCTCACTAAGTTCGTACTTAGCGTGTGTTTGATTGTGCACACGTAGGTAAATCAAGATAAGAGTGAGAAGAGCATTGCATCAATATTCGAAAGCTCAACAGGTAATCACAGTAATGACATCCTAATTGAGGTTTGATTATTCTAGTGGCATGTATACTTGCTAAACCTATTTGAGTTGTGATTGGCCTTTAAAGTTCGGTAGGGTTTCATGATAATTGGCATTTATGGAAAGATACAAAGTTAAGAGTAAACTCAAGAGCTGAGTTGCATGCTAAGATAATTAATTTATGATTGGAACTCGAATAAATAATTTATTTAGGTTTTAAGTAAAGTTAAACGTGCTTGGGCTAGAGAAATTTTAGGATGGGTGACCATTGAGAAGTTTTCCTAAAAAATTTAAATTACCTTATTTTTGATTAAAGAAGTTGTAATATTTTCGACTCGTACCCGGTTCATGGATACGGGAAGGGGATGTTACATTTATTGGTATCATAGCTATAGGTTTAGCCAGTTCTGGAGTTAAACGAAGTATGGTAAAGGTCATAAGTGTATACATGCCACTAGGATGTCAGAATTACTGATGATTTTACTTGTTTGAATGGATGCAATTGCTTACTTCATTATGATAATAATGTTAAATTCCATGTGTGAGGGTAAAAGAATCGTGTTAGGTGTTAGGCGAGTGAATCAATAAGAGATTCACGAGCATGATAAGGTTAATGATGATATTCTACCCTCAGCTTAGCATGGTGTAGAGGCACCAGAGTAACATGATATGCATATTCTGGATTAAGAGTTTTTCATCTAGACATTAGATGCGATCACGAATCAGCATGCTTAGGCATCGATTGCAAAAGAATTAAGAGTTTTGACATACTAGATTTTCAGAGAGATATTAATGGAGATCCTATGATTGTTAATCTATGGTTTAATGATATAAAAGTTATGTTGAAGGAACTTTGCATTGATGATCGGAGGAGACTCAAAGAAAAAGTATTATCTCATCTGAAAGGATTAGACTCGTATTTGATAAAGTAATGTTACGGTACATATTCAAAAGTCTATTATCTAGAAGTTCTTTCTTTGAGGGTTCCGTAACACAGTTTATCCTAGAGATGCAACGGAGTTTATTGCATCTTTATTAGGGAAATTGGATTATTTAAGGGTATGAGTGCAAGTTTAATAAACTGAGCTGATTTGCTTCTAAACTGCTTCCTACAGACAGAAAGAGAGCATGTTATGACAGCTCATAAAGGGCTAGAGGTCAAGTACAAAGAAGTACTGACTGTCCTATGTATTTCAAAATTCTATGAAGCAGTAAATTATGCCAAATGGAAAAGGTTTAGAATGAGAAAATATCTAAACAGAGGTCACAGCTCGTAAAAAGGAATAGTGAATCATTATGTATTTCACCACTTCTAAAAATTGGTGAGGATTCCCGGCAAAGATATCAAGCTAAATTTATTACATAGTTCCGTTAAGAGATCAAGACAAGGAAAATTAAGAACTATTTGACATTTATAATTAATGTTGGAGATTCAAGAAAACCATAAAAACAATCATGTGAGGGTTGTGATAATTGGCATGCATAAGCATGCAGAGTTTTCATTGGAATTTGTTTCTAATGTGAAAATTATTTAAGTTATGCTATGGATACCGAGCATTAAGGGTAAGCTGAGAGAGTATTCCTATTGTTTGAGAGTTTTAAATGGGTTGCCCAAGAGGAGCTGTCAGGCTTGATGCTTAATCGAGAGGCTAAGTTTAGGATTGGATTTTAATCCAATATTGGACCTATATCGATTGCGCCCTACAGAAATGGCTCTTACTAGATTGAGAAAGCTAAAGGCCTAGTTTTAAGAATCATTGGATTGAGGTTTTATATGACCCAGTATATCACCTTAGGAAGCTCCAGTGATGTTAGTCAAAAAAAGAAGTAATATTCCTCTAAGATTAAATTACGATTACATTATTACCAGTAGAAGAAGATTTGATAGTAGCACTAGTATTAGTGCAGTATGAATCTAGTAAGGATTCTACCTTATTCAATAATACGCCCCATAATAGGTTGGGATGTGTATTGATATAATAAGGCTAATGTAGTAGTTAATGTATTTAGCCAAAAATCATTCTTTGGCTTATAAGCATTAAATTCCTAATTATTTTTGGAGGAAAATAATGTATTGATTACACAACTTCAGCTCAAATCTACTGTGACAAATCGGATCAAATATTTACAGATGAAAGATAAGATATGCTTGGAAAGAATTCAGTAAGGTGCAAAGGGAAAAATTAAAGGTATCAATTTTATTCTAAAGAATGTTCATATTATCAAAGGGTAATTTATATCCCAATGATAATGAGTTAAAAAGAGAACTAAGAGGTGATTGAATCTGATTTGATTCAATTCAGGATGTGGAGAATAAAGTAAGAATAGTTCGAAGCAATCTAGAATTGCTTTAGAATGGTGGATATTATCTGCTGATCTTGAAAGAAAAGATATTTAATATGAAGTTAAGGATAAAGTATTCCGTAAAAGTTTCACCTTGGAAGGAGGTGTTATGGTTAGGACAAAAAGGGAAGTTGAGTCCGAGAGTTATTGGACCGTATAAGATTGTGAAAGAAGTTGGTCCGGTGGCTTATTAGCTAGCCTTACCTCCGAAAATGGACAAGATTCACAATATATTTCATGTATCGATGCTCAAGAAGTATCGATCAGATCCTTTACATATCATTACCCAAAAGGAATGGAGATTCAACCATATTTGATTTACGAGGAAGAATCGGTAAAGATTTTGGCACATGGAGTCAAAGAACTAAGGAATAAGATGATCTCGCTTGTTAAAGTTATTTGGTGAAATCATGAAGTCGAAAAAGCATTTGGGAAAGAGAAAAAGATATGAGAAAATAGTTTTCTCATTGTTTTTGAATCAGGTATGTGTTGAAAATTCGAGGACGAATCTTCTTAAGGGGGAGAATTGCAATATCCCAATTTTTGGTTAGTGACCAAAATGTAAAATTTGAAAGTTTTGTGGATAAAGTATAAACTTGGGAAAAGTTCAGAGACTAAATTGTAATTTTCAAAACTTATTTATTTTAGTCCCATAAATGAATAGTTTACCCTCAAGAATGATATTTTCGTGTTACCCGGATTTTTCGTACGTAGTTTGTATTAATAGCTATAAAGCGATAAAGTTTAGAAAAATATTCAGATAATTGGATCGAATCGAATATCCAAGATATTTTGAAGGATGATAAGGCAAAGTTAATTATGTTATTTTACATGTCTAATATATTTTCTTTGTGTTGGAAGAATATGAACCCTTGGATTTAAGTTGATTTTCCATGTTAAATATGAGCCGTTGGATGAAAAATGACAAGATCGTAATTTTGGAAAATTATAAGGGCAAGGTTGGTAACTACTAGCTCAAGATTAAATCTAGGCCATTGTATGAAGGATGATGACATGAGGTACATTATGGAAATATAGAATTTTCGGAATAGATCCGATAGCTCGGTAAAGGTAAAATCGTAGAAGAAGTATTTAGTGAATATCGGGAAATTGGATTGAATTGAAATTTTAGAGGCTGTTCCATAAGCCATGGAAAATCATAAAATGATATTTACAGAATAATGTTCAGTTGAGAATGAACTAATTTAGTTAGATTATAATGTAATGGCAATTTTGAAACAAACTAGTAAGTAAAGACTAGTTGGAGGGCAAATTGGTCATTTGGCAAGGATGGGAATTTTGAAATATTTTTGAAATGTTGAGGAAGTTTTTGGAAGATGAAATATATATGGATTTCATCTTGGCCCTTGATTTTGGATGAGATTGAAATAGCCATTGGATTTAAAGGCTAAATTGATAATTTCACTATTTAAATGAATTTAAAATTCATTTAATAGTTACAAGTGTAATTTAATAGTAAAAAGAAGAAAAATGTTCTTCTTTTCCAGCCATAAACCATGGAGAAAGAGGAGAAAGAAGAGGGAAATTTCCAAGCTCGATTTAAGCCCCAAATCTCGGTTTTTAGGTAATCTTTCGAACTACAAAGTTGTTCTACTCTTCGAGCTCTATCTTTTGATGTAAATAATTTATAGAATACTTTCTTGGTTGATGAGATTTGATATGTGGAAGAAATTATGGTTTATGAACAAATTGGGGCTTTTATGATTTTATGAATCCATGGTTGATTTTAAGTTAGAATCATGCTTGTATGATGTTGGAATCATGTTATTGAGTTGGGATTTAAACCCTACATGTTTTGGTTTGCATAGAGAAGATTAGGGTTTATGGATTCAAGTCTAAGTTAGGGTTTGTGATGTTGGATTAATGATCTAGTAAGCTTGATTTGTTGTTTGGAAGCAAAACCTTAAGTTAAGTGATAGGAACCATTTCGGCAAGCTTCAAATTAAGGGACCAAATCTGATTTTTATTGAATTTGATGTGTATTTATATTATTAATAATGTTAGAGACATGAAAATGAAGTTAGAATGCTAAACCGACGATTAATCACATTAGTGACCATTTTGACAAATTGTCAAACTTGAATGGTCTATTCGGCAAAGAGGATATGTAGGAGTAAATCTGATTTTTAGTTAAAATTATGGAATTAAGGTAGTAATGTTGATTGGAGGACTAATTTGCAAAGTTAAGAAGCTTGAATCCTTATATTTGAATTTTGGTGACCATCTCGACAAATCAAGAGAAATTGGAGAAGTAAAGGTTTGAGTCTATTTTGATGAAGGATGTAAATCGAACATATGAATACAAGCTTTATTCTGGTCATTTGAAGTAAAGTGATGGGACTAAATTGACAAGTAGAGAAATAGGGAGAAGTTGGTGTAAATTAGAAGTTATTTATGGAAAGTTATGTTGGAACTGAATTATGGCAATAAGTTTAAAATTTCGCCATAAATTCTAGAAAATGGTTAGATGATGAATTTTATACCGTTGGAAAGAATTGTTAGTCTAGTTTCGTTTTCAACAAACGGAAACTGATTTCGAATCCCGAGTTAAAAGATATGAATTTTTATTCGAATGAAGGTCAAAAAAATTATAGTGCAATTTTCTGCCTGGACAGTCTGTGACGTGAATTCAGTGATTTTTCATAATTTTTGTAGATTTTATTAATTTATGTGGATTATATCGTTAGAACCATTATCGAATCTAGTTTCTCCAGTATAAAGGAAATTAAGATCCAGTATGTATTCTGCCCTGTATAAGTAAATCTTTGAAGGTAGCGCAAGCTGTCAGAAAATTAAATTTGAAACATTTTGTATTCAAATGTTAGTTAGCAAGCTCGGAAGAATTAATGGAAGTTAAAATTGGTCACTAAGGACCATAATGAGTTTTTGAACAGTACAAGGAAGAAAGGAAAAATATTTGGAAATTTTATATTCGAATAATTATATTAGACATCATGTTTAAGGTATTTTTATATTTAAATCTAACAAATATTTTATTTTATTCATGTGATTAATGAAGTCAAGTCCGAATCAAAGAAGGTTATAGGTACTATGAAAGAAAGGATCGAGCTAGGACTTAGTGAAACATTGTGTTAAGTGGCCAATGTGGGTGCAATTGTATACATATCATGACACATTGATGTTTTATACATCATTGGGATGGCTTGCGATGAGCGTACCCAAATTTTATTGTCATTTTATTTATGTCATAGAGTATATGATTGTCATATTTTAAATATGTCAAAAGTTGATCATAAATGCATGGATCACTAGTTATATATGATGTTATATTATGAATGTTATTTCGGGTATGAACTGCCCACTGTTAAATTATGTTGATATACATTGCCATGGATGAAATAAATATGGAAAACATGCCCAAGTAAGTCATTGAGGGACAAGGTATAGTTGGCATGTCATAGAGTCCAACAGCACGCTGCATACTCGGTTTAGCACTGTAGAGTATATAAAGGACACTTAGTGTATATGGTTAGCCCGACCTTATAAATGTGCGGATGGTTAGCACTGCCTTATAAATGTGCGGATGGTGGGCACGACCTTATGTGTATTAGCACCTCGGTGCATATTTGACTCGTGTACCCAGGGTCATCATATGCTTATATTTGGGCTATGGTTTATTGGTTAATAAAAGATAAACAGGTGGATAAGCTTGTGAGCTTTTGGAATAAATGGCAAGTATATTGGTAAGGAATTTATATCTGGTTTATATTATGTTAATATATCATTAACATGATGGATTTACATGTCTAGTGATCATGATGGATTTATGCATATATGGCGTATTATGACAAATGTACAAGCATCAAAGTCTTATGACATTAGCATGTAGTAAATCATTACTAATGCAATGTGAAAGTTGATGATTTGGCATATATATATCATGTTATATAAACATAGCCATGAAGTTGAATAAAGTTTAAATTATTGTTATTAATTTCCTTTATTGCCTCACTAAATTCGTAATTAGCGTGTGTTTGATTGTGCACACATAGGTAAATCAAGACAAGAGTGAGAAGAGCATTGCATCAATATTGGAAAGCTCAACAGGTAATCACAGTAATGACATCCTAATTGAGGTTTGATTATTATAGTGGCATGTATACTTGCTAAACCTATTTGAGTTGTGATTGACCTTTAAAGTTCGGTAGGGTTTCATGATAATTGACGTTTCTGGAAAGATACAAAGTTAAGAGTAAACTCAGGTAATGAGTTGTATGCTAAGATAATTGATTTATGATGGGAACTCGAATAAATAATTTATTTCGGTTTTAAATAAAGTTAAGCGTGCTTGGGCTAGAGAAATTTTAGGATGGGTGACCATTAAGAAGTTTTCCCAAATTTTTTTTAAATTACCCCGATTTTTGGTTAAAGAAGTCCTAATATTTCCGACTCGTACCCAATTTACGGATACGAGAAGGGGATATTCCATTGGTCGTATATTTTGCTCAGTGAATTATCAAGTATGTTTATTTTATTTTTAACTAATAAAATTTTAAGTATTTTTTTAGTTGTTTAGTTAGTAATATAGTAGTTAGTAAATATAGTTAGTAACATAGTAGTTATACTTAGATAATAGTACTACCAAAATAATAAATTTTTAACTAGTTAGTAAGTCATATAAAACATAAATTTTGCCCTTAGATGATAGTGTTATACTATTATCTAACTATTTAGTAATCAATAAATTATTAAGGTATAAAGAAATAAATTTGTATACTAAATTTTAAATAATAATGTTGTTATACACGAGCTATTTTAAATATTAATAATAATATTTTATAATTTTTTGGTTATTTAGTTAGTAATATAATTTAGATGATGTTTGCGTGATGATAATGTTAGTGGAAATTTTAAATTATTGTCTATTTAGTTAGTACTATAAGTTAGATGATAATGTTAGTAATATAAGCAATAACTCCATATTTTTATAAGTTATTATTGTTATATATGTTCAATAACGTATTTTTTATTTGTGTAGGAAATCCAATTTAGTTGAAGTAAAGAATTTAACTTTAGAGAAAAAAATTGATTTGATAGTACGATTTTTCAAGTGTCAAGTAAGTTTATTCTATTTAATTTTAGTAAGTAGTTACAACCTTAATTATTTTTTTAGCTATTTAGTTATTGTAATAAACTTAGATGATAGTAAAGTTTCAAATTGTTTAGCTATTTAGTTAGTTAATAATATAAGTTAGATGACATGTGTGACATGGGTGACATGGGTATTATTTAAATACTCGGTGTATATATAACATGTGTGACATGGGTGACATGGGTATTATTCAAATACCCAATATACAATATTTTATATAGTATCAAATGTTTTTATAAATTTAGATTATTATAAATAATAATATTTTATAATATTAGATAAAATTCTAAACAGTTGTTTTGCAGATTAGTTAGAAATATGACATCTGAACAAGTTTTGTTACAACTTGATCATGTTCACATCTCTTCTCATCTTGTAAGTAAACTTATAAGTTGTTTAATTATTTGCGAATTCATAATATCATTTGTTCATTCTAAGTAATAAATTTATTAAAATAAATTTATTACAGGACAATCATCGCTTCCGGCCTCGACGAACGATGCCGAGGATACCATCTGATCGCATAGTTATTTACTTGCAGATTGTCAAATTTTATAATGTAAAATTTCTTTAGGGATATATGTTGGTCCCTAGGTTGATAACTGCGCTGATTGAATGGTGGAGACTAGAAACTCTCACATTTCATTTTCCAGTTGGGGAATGTACGATAACCCTGCAAGACTAGCTATACAACTTGGTGCCCCAATAAATGGGAATGCAGTGGTGGGATATGATAGATACGATGTATTTCAATTGTGCAATACGTTACTCGGAAAAGTACCTTCTGTGTCAGATGTGAGAGGGGCACGTGTAAAATTGTCACGGTTGGAGAACGAATTCAAGGTAACCGAGAGCTCTACTGAAGAGGAAGTCATTTATGTCGCGTGGACATATATGCTAAACATTATTGGAGGTACATTAATGCCAGATAAATCTGGTAGTTATGCACACACACAATATCTGCCATTGTTGGCAAAATTTCAGGAAATACGCCAATATAGTTAGGGATCTACTATATTGGTTGTACCATGAAATGTATAAGGTGGCAGTTCTTCATAACAATAATAAGAACGTGGATCTCGGTGGATGTCTTACTTTGCTCCAATCTTAGGCATGGTATAGACTTCCTTATTTAACGCCAGTTTGCAGATCACCCATTGAATATCCATTTGCAGGAAGGTAATACAATGAATCAAATTGTTGGGAATATGTTATTGATTATTAGATTTATCTGAAATTACTTAGAATGAAATATTTAATTTCTATGCAGATAGAGGCATGATATGAGAAAAGCGAGGGTGGTGCACAATAATATTGTAGATATACGACTCCAGATCGAATCTGAAGGAAGAAATCAGGCATCATAATTTTTTAAATATACTCCTACCTTATTATCTTTAATTTAATTATATAAATAAATATATTACGTAATTTTGTTTACATTTTATTTGGAGGTCGTACGAAGGTGAAGAAGCGATTTCTTGCATACCACGAGATGTGTGGGAATGTTATACATTTTGGGGTGAGGTTATACCATTAATCCATTTTTTTATTGTGGAGTATCAGTGTGCTAATCGAGTGTTGCAACAATTCAACTTTTTTCAGCCCATTCCTAAACCTCTGATTGATATTCAGTATATACATACTAGAGGTTTGAGTGATGAGCAAGAAGATTATGTCATTACTCTATAGAATGATAGAACAAGCTGGCTGCCAGAAGATTGTACTTCAATTGAAGATGATGCTTTTGATTGTTGTCCAGAGTACTCGGAGTGGTTTAATAATACTGGAAAACCATTCTTGGTAGGCCACGAAATGAGTCAAAAATGGTAGATGGAGTAGAGATGTTCATATCAAAATTTTGACAGAATATTCAAACCTGAATCTGATCAGAGCTCGCCACAACCACCAAACGATACAACAATAAATGCACCCACATATTGGTCTCTATGAGGGCCAATACATACGCCCGCAATAACTGTAGAGGGATTATCTTAACCTAATAATCCTTGGGAAAGACCAATTCGTAGATATCCAACAATTGGTGATACCTCATATCAACACACTAAAGTCAACTCATCCAGACTGAGTAATTTATTCGAACAACCACCTGTCCATACAACATTTTCTGGTAGCTCATCATCTTATCTAGACCAAGATGATGATGTATACATACCACCATTTAAGCATAATCAATCATATGGATATGGTCAGAGCATGAGTGTTGACAATATGGCATCTTGGTTGTTGACTACGACCATTTCCACTCTATTATTTGCACCAAATATGTATTCTACATCGCCTACCATGCAAATGATGGATGATCAGGTTAATCAGGATAAGCAGACTCCTAATGACCCACAATTTCCACGAAGAATGGTACGAGCCCCTCGACAATATGATTAAACGACATCCCTACATCGATAAGAATTACCAAGGAGGAGGAGGAGATAATTTTATGGTTGTCTGAGAAATATTAAAGCTTGTCTTCTTTTTTAATTATTACATTAATAACATTAAGACTAATATTTGTTTGGACTTTTCAAGTTTGTTTGGACTTTGATTTATTTTTGAAGTTCTTTTAGAAATTGATTTATTTTTGAAAGATATAATATTTTTGATTAAGTCCAAAAACATTGTTCAAAGTGCTATAGATTGCCAAATAATTTTTCTTGTGCAATAGATTGCCAAATATTTCGAAACCAAAAAGCATTTTAAAACAAGTTCACATTAACATAAAATTAGGTTGATGGTCCAACACGATAGTTGGAAAGATTGGATTTGTTCGGACACTTGTTTCTTGTATGACCTGGTCCCCTACAAAGTGTATAATGCTTAACTTGAACTCCCCCTCTCTGTCATCCGGATCATCTATATACGTATGAATGCAAGTGGAAGTCGGTCGACCCTTTAACTTTTTATGAAGCTCTGGATTTGGTAACCATTCTTCGTATATTGCTCTACCAGCCAATAATCTTGGTTCGAGATGATGTTGAACCGAAATCTGTATATACTTGCCATAGTCTGCAGGCTATAACACTCATCCGCAAACCTGTAAGGGTCCAAATGAATATGCATACATGCGACATGTGCGTGAGAGCAGGGGTATCTAAATGCTTGAAATTCACCACAATCACACCATCTATGATTAAGGTTTATGGTGAACATTCTTTGCTCACCTTGGACCTTAGCTTCGATAGAAAATTGAAAATCATTTGGGTCGAATGTTCTGACTCTCATAGAGGTGGCATCCGCTTGAAGAGTGATCATTCTATCCTGCAGGGTTTGGGACTAATTTTGTCCGCTGTTTATCTGGGCGTTAACTTCCTACCCTTTTATCGGACCAAACTTTACCCAATCTGAAGTAAGTCTCCCACACAATACTTGTAATTGAGAGATGGCGTGTTCCTTTAAGCACCAAGTTTATAACCTCAAAAGGTTAGTTGTCATATGGCCATAATGTCGACCTTCATCATAGGCTTGTGACCATCTTTCCCTGGGGATGTCATTTGCAAAATTAAATACATGTTGATCGTGTCGCCTCAACTTTCTTATCCTCGAGTCGAATTTTGGTTGAACTAGTTCATGTTGTCACTAATTTTTTTAAAAGGAAAAAAATAAAAAATGAATAAATAAATAAATAAATGAAAATAATAAAAAAAAGTAAAAAAAGTAAAAAAAGGGGGGGACCATGCGCCTGGCGCGTGTGATGCACGCACGCGGGTTTCTTCCCCCAACCCCACTGTTCGCGAATGCAGCAACAACTGCTGCTGCCCCCGCCGCGCCTAGACCACGGCAACCGTCACCGGTGGTGCCAAGCGGTCTGCCGCACCCTGGCTGTTCCAACGCCGCCGTCGCCGTCCACAGCTGCTGTCGTTCACCTGCAAAACAAGGAAGAAAAGGGGTTCGAACCCTAATTAAATTGGGGGCAAAATCTCCCAAATTGGAGCCAATCAGATGAAATTCAGATTGAATTTCAACAAGTTAAAGCTGGGATGATTTCATGGGACGAAAATGGGGATTTTGTCCCCAAATTGCCTTGAATCCCAATCCCCCAAACCCTATAAATAGTTCACTTTTCACCATTATTGAACACACAACAAGCATAAAAAAACTAAAAAATTGGTCCAAAAATACCAAGAAAAATACTCTGAAAATTTTTGGGAAGTTGTTGGAATTCTTGGAGTTTTGGGCAACATTGGTTCAAGTTTTCGCAGGGAGTAGGATCCAGCAATCCGTTGCTTCGTCGGTATAATTTCTTCCCTTTTTCTTTTATAATTTTAATTCAGTTTTTGTTTTATTCGTTCATGTCAATGTTTTTACTTTCTATATGTTTTGTTCGTATAAGTTAATTAGAATTTGTCCGAATTAATCCCTTTATTGTGAGGTTTCTTTAAAAAAAATAATAATATAAAAAGAACATCAAGAACATGTTGTTTACTTTTTTTAAAAAATAATGTTTGATTCATTTGATTTTCTAAAAAATTAAAAATGATGTTTCTTGAAATAAATCTCTTAATTTAAAAAATAAAAAAATAATAAAACTTTTCTAAAAAACAAAAAATAACGTTGTTAAAATAAGGAAGTTTTTCTTTGAAAAAAATATAAAAACAAAAAAAACAAAAAAAAAACAATAAAAATAATGTTTGATTCGTTTGATCTCTAAAAAATTCAAAATTGGTGTTTGTTGAAATAATTTTTTTTCTAAAGAATCCAAAATCTTTAAAAAAAGATTTCCAAAACTTACAAATAAAATTTTCTTAAAAAATTAAAAAAGGTTTTTTTTAAAACATAAAAGATTTTCTTAAAAAAAAGGGGTTTAAAATTTACAAATAAAAAAACTTTAAAAAGATAAAGACTTTAAAAACATAAAAAGAGTAAAGAAGAAAAAAACTTTTTTCAAAATTAACAAAAAAAGCTTAGAAAATGGCAAAAATATTTAAAATAAGAAAAAATAATAAAAAGCTCTAAAATAAAAAAGAAAAGTAAATAACATTTTGAATAAAAGCTTTATAACACAAAAAGTCAAAAAAAATAAATAAAAAGCTTGAAAACAATAAGAAATATAAAAATAAGACCTTTTCAATTTGTCAAAAAAATTTCTCGAATATAAAAAGAATAAAAACAAACAAAACTTCTTCAAATGAACTTAAAAATAAAAAAGTTTTAAATAATAGAAATCTTTTCAAAATAAAGTAAACACTAAACCAAGCCCATTATGAATTTCGAGTTTTAAATCGTGCTTCTTTTCTTGTTTTTTTTCTTTAGCTTTAGTGTTAAGTTGGCCTTAGGAATAGGTTCTTCAAACCTTAGATAGAGACTTCTTTGAAATAAAACTTTCTTCACAAGGAATAAAATACGCTTAATAAAATTCAAACCCTTAAATATGAAAAACACTTGGACCTTTTTTAGGATTAATAAGTTTAAACTTAGAATAAATAAAATATTTCAACAAATCAAGTTTATTTGTTTGTTAAAAAAGCAAAATTAAAATAATGCGATGTCTTACTAAATGGAAATGACGGGTTAGCGCTAGAGGTGTTGGCGGTGATTGAAGTTCATTTTCGGATAATAAGGTCGTTAAAATAAAATTAAACTTATGAACGGACATTAATTTAAGCTTTACATCGATTCGCAAAATCCGACTTTAAAACCTTTTGTAACCGACAAGGTACCAATTTTTGGGCGCTGTGGGGGTGCTAACCCTTCCCCATGCGTAACCGACTCCCGAACCCGTTTTTGAGTTTTCGCAGACCAAAATTGTTGTTTTAATAAAATAAAAATGATTTTATTAAAATGACCCATTTTAGGTGATCCAATCACACCTTGAAAATGATTGGTGGCGACTCCGTTGTTTTTGGATTTTTATTTTAAAAAAACCGTCAAGACCTCCTAAAAAAGGGTTGTGACAGCTTAGCGACTCCGTTGGGGACAACTTTTTTTGTTTTTACAAAAAAAAGAGAGACATGCCACAAGTTGGTTACATCTTTTTTTAATGTCGGAATTTGTGAATTTAAGTAAAGCTTAACTTAATTGTACGTTTATAAGTTTAATTTTATTTTACGCATTTAAGACTTAAATCCAAGCTCTAAACCCGAGCTTTGTCCTGATCATTTAAGTAGGGGAAAACTCTATTGCTCTCGTGGGAATATTGATTCTTCGTATGGGCCTAGCAAGAACCTCTAGGGCCCACGCTCTATGTCCCCATGTGGATATTGATCCTCCCTATGGGCATAGGAGTGGGTCCCCCTGAGTTGAATCTGATTCGTTCAATGCCTATAATGGGTGAGAATTAGGGGTCTTGCTACCCTTAGCAGGGGACAACAAGGACAATTCGGGAACCCTTTTGAACCCAACATGTGTGAGAGTTTAGAAGCCCACCTCATTAGAGCCATGTGTAAAGCCCTAGGCTTTGATTTTGGTCAAAGTTATTTCGTAGGAATAGTCCGTGGAGACATGTCCAAAAGTGTTGGAATGCGCTACCCAGTTACTATTTGTACAATGAAATTATTTTGGACCTTTTTGTTTTTTTGAAGTATTAATCATTTCCTTCTTTTGTCTTGTTTTTGTTTTGCATGTTTGCATCCTCATTCCATATCTAGAAGGGGTTGATTCTTAAGACATTTGCTCGAGTAGAAAACAACGCTTGTCATGGATATGAGGTACTTAAAGAAGGAAGAAGACAATATGGATGTACGTCACTAGTCTGAGGTCAACCAGCGAGCACACGAGGATAGTTTGACAGTTGATAACAAGACAGAGACATCCGAGTATGCCTATATAAGTGTCAAACAGAATAGTGTACATGAGCTACGAGAGATTTGGGGCTGTTTTGACTATGCAACAAAGCAATTGTTCCTTGATACTTACGGCGACATAGCATATCTGCTACATGTAGAGGTGGATGAACCCTCAAAGCGTTGATCCAATTCTAGAATCCTGGGTACAATTGTTTTATTTTTAATAGTGAGGATATGATACCTACATTTGAGGAGTATTTTGCACTTTTCAACCTACGCAAGGTAAAGAAGGACCGACTCTATGCCAAACCGCTTAAGAACAAGAATGCCCACTTGAGGCTAAAAAATTTTGCTGGCATGGGGGAAGGTTGGGTAAAAGGAATGATACAGAAAAGAGGGGACAACTTTTCCTTCCCTTGGTGGAGCATCCGAAACATAATTCCCACTCATCCGGATAAGGAAAAGATAGTGGATCTCTTGGCTATGGCAATTTACGGCTTGGTCATCTTTCCAAGGGTATTAGGCAATATCGATGTGGACATGTTAGATTTCTTCGAGCAATTGAAAAGGGAAACTAACCCAGTGCTAGCTGTACTAGCAGAAACTTTCATCTCTTTGAATGCGTGTCGAAAGCTTGAAGGCGTGCGTTTCAGAGGATGTGCACCTTTGCTCCAAGTTTGGGCCCTTAGCGATTTCTGGAAGTGTCAAAACCTAGCTTTTCCTAACATACACTCCCTAAACTTTTCTCCACTTCGAGAATTTCTGGCATAGAAGTGGCCGGTAGCTAAGAGGAATAAGTGGGTTGATATCTTCCAGGATCGTAGTGATCAGGATATCGTATGGAGAGTTCCATGGATGGGCCACACCAAGGTGTTGTATAGGTGTGGGGATTATGATTATTTGATGTTGTTAGGCCTATGGGGTGGAATTGGTTGTGCCCCCTTACTAGTGTTGCGATAGTATGGCTCTCGACAGTTCGTCCCCTTCACTACAGGTCTTGACTTATCAGAATTTGAGTTCCAAGGGGAGTTCAGGGAGAAGATCCAAACTATTAACGATTCATGGAAGCATTGCTACCTCATGGAAATCGAGTTTGACAGTCAGTGTATGTTCAGCCCTGATTATGATGTTTGGAGACGTGTCAGGATGAACGACAAAGTTTTACCACCAACTCCGGGACAGGCTAAATCCTTGAAGGAACATCTAAAGGTGGTCCCGTCTAAAGCGGATATTCTAAGAGCCGAGTTGAAGAGGGCCAAGGCTGAAATTGAAGACCTACAAAGCCAGCACACGAAGGACTTATTCGAGGCAAGCTTAAACGTGGATAAGTATAAAGGAGAGACAGACCGAGTAGTGAAGCTGTACAAGGACTTAGAAGTGAAATTTAAAATTCAGAGGGTGGATTTTCTCAAATTTCAGGCCACAGCTCGAAATGCTGATTTGAGAAAAAATCCAGAGCAGTGGAGGCAAGAAATTGAGCAGGACGCGAGAAAAGAAAGAGAGTGTGGCAAGAAAGAAATTGAAAATTATAAACGATTGTTGATGGATGAGAACAAAAAGAGAAAGACAGGTAGTTGAGAGTGAAAATAACAACCGGGCCCTCGAAAAAGAAAAAGAAAGTGTGGCTGCATGGAAGAGGAAAGCCCGTGACAACAAAGTCCGTTTGTTTGAGTTGCAAAGGGTATGTGATGAGACAAATAAGAAGTTAAAGAAAAGCCAAGCCTCCGTTGTTGAGTTGCAAGCCAGAATAGCAGACCTGAATCATTCTTTGCACAAGTTCCAAAATCATCATACTTATATCGAACTCCAGGCCAGTCTGAGTGAAAATGATACATTGAAAAAGCAAGTAGAAGCTATGGAAGGCATTATTCAGGAGTTCAGGATGAAGATTCTAGTTCTTGAAGATATCAATGAAAGGGGCAATGATTAAAATGTAAAGATGTTAGCTACTGAAGCTAAGATTCTCCGCCAGTATGTCAGGCCAGTTGGTGAGGTAGGACCAAGACTCATATGGCTGATAGAGGAAATGAAGGAATTAGGTATTCATGTAGAAAGATATTTGTAAAAAAGAGGAGTTATTGTAATAAAGATCATTCGATCAAATAAAGAGTTCGTTCTTTGAGCAATTACTTTATGGAATCAATAACCCTTTGTTTACATTCATGCAATTTTCCTTTTTTGCATTTCTTTGTTTGTTTTGCGTTAGATTAATATCATTGAATACATATACATAACATAAGATTTTAATCGAAATAATTTACCCAAACAGAAAATTCAAAATAGCAAGTCACAAATACGACACCCGTTCCAAAACCAGAGCAATGGACAAAAGTATTAAAGACAAAATGACATCTATCGAAATCAATCACAAGAGTACTAAGGACAGGCTGGATAAGATTGAGAGTGACTTGAAACATGAGATTGAATTGGCACACAGGAAGATGGTAAGTCAGATTGTGGCCATGTTTGGGTTCAGAGACCCTGATGCTCAAAATAACCCAGAAGATGTTATCACTTTACCACAGTTTCAGGGGATTCACCCTGGAATACCAAGAAGGGCTTCCCCGTTCAAGGCCAAATTCCCGCTCAACTTTGCAAAATCTCCTACTCGCGCAGAAACTGAACCAATGGTCAACCCGGGGGTAGTACATGATCATGAGGTCCCAGACCTTGATGAAATTACTGATAAGGTCAACATGAACAAAAAACTTGAAGATCGCTATGACAAGTTAGAGGAGATCATTAGGAACTTCCAAGAAAGGGAACACCCATGGAGGCATTGATGCTAGAGACCTGAGTCTGTTATCTAACTTGACAATTCCTCCAAAGTTCAAGACCCCTGACTTCGATAAATATGATGGGACCATATGTCCCAAGGCTCACCTGATCATGTATTGTCGCAGAATGTTGATGTACTTAGAAAATGAGAAACTTCTCATTCATTGCTTCCAGGATAGTTTGTCTGGGTCTGCTACTCACTGGTACAATCAGTTAAGCTGGGAAAGCATCCAAAATTTGAAGGATTTGTCAAGGGCATTCGATGAACAGTACAAACATGTTGCTGATATGGTCCCAAACAGGCTTGTTTTGCAAGGGATGGAACAAAGACATAATGAAAGCTTCCGCCAATTCGCTCAGAGATTGCGGGATGTGGCTGCACAAGTTCAACCACCACTACTAGAAAATGAGATAACACCCATGTTTGTGGACACCCTTAAAGGTGCTTTCTATGATCGTATGATCAATCATGCGATGAAGAGTTTTGCAGACATGTTAATGAACAGGGAACTAATTTTGGTAGCTGTTAAGAGCGGGAAGATCAATGGAGGAGAGATAAAGAAACAATATAAGAAAAAAGATAATGAAGTCAGTATGACAAGTGTTTACAACCATAATTATTCAAAAGGAGTAGTCCTTAATAAGCATGTTACCCAGAATACCAATCCTGTGGCTTCAAATCCGCCAAAAGACGAACGAAAATACCAAGGGAATAAGAAGCCATGTTTTTCTCATATCCCTATGATGTATGCCGAGTTATTCTCCGAATTACTTGAAGCACAGATGGTGCTACCACGACACGTTCCTCCATACCTGCCATGGTATGATGAGAAAGCTCAATGCGAAAACCACGCTGGGAATAGGGGGCATACCATTGAGAACTGCACTGCCTTCAAAAGGGTAGTAGATGATCTACGAAAATCAGGCGTGTTATCTTTCGATACTTCAGACGCGAAAGATAACCCACTGCCTAACCACCAGAAGACTAAAGTGAATGCAGTGGACGAAGATGAAGGCAAATTGGTTAAGGAATATGTTGAGGAAGTTAAAGCACCTATGGCATAGGTATGGGCCCAAATGGTGAAGGCTGGACTACTAAGAAACAAGACATGGAAGTTGAAGGAGGATGGTAAGTCTTTTTGCGAGTACCATCAAGAGGGAGGACATGAAATTCAAAGCTATTTTGAATTCAGAAGTTTTCTCCAAGATAGGATGGACAACAAAGAGTTTGAGTTCTTTGAAGGGAAGGAAAGAAGTTGTACGTTGAATGTATGGGCCTCAGATGAAAGCCCCGCAAGAAGGGACTATAAGGGAATGAAGCCCTTAGTAATTAAGACCAAGGGTAGAATTATTGAGCCTGAGAAAGGAACAATTCCGAAGCTGGTTATAAAGGCACCTACCCTTTTTCCATACAAGGATAGTAAACAAGTGCCTTGGAATTACTCTTGCTCGGTAACGGTCCCAAGAAATACATCAGGAGGAGAAGGAAAAAAAGAAGAACCGGTCAATCAGGTGCGTAATTTTACAAGAAGTGGAAGGTGTTACTCACCACCAGAGGTTGAAGATAGGGATGCCATCCAGAGGAAGATAGTAACTGAAGAACCTAAGGGAGAAAAGGATTTGTTTATGGAGAAGCCTAGGATTCACCTTAAGCCAGTGAAAGAATCGGAGGCTCAGGAATTTTTAAAGATACTCAAACATAGTGAGTACAGTGTGGTGGAGCAGCTCCATAAGCTCCCGACAAGAATTTCAATGCTATCTCTATTGCTAAGTTTGGAGGGCCACCGTGACGCCCTTTTAAAAATCCTGAATCAGACTTTTGTTCCAAAAGAGATAACGACTGACAAGATGGATAAGTTGGTCAGCAACATTGCAATGAATAATTTCATCACATTCAACGACAAAGAAATTCCAGCAACTGGGAGGGGATCCTACAAAGCCCTTCATATCTCTGCTAGATGCAAGGGGCACATGCTTCCAGGGGTTCTTATTTACAATGGGTCAGCATTGAATGTATTACCTTTGGATACCTTGAAAAAGCTATCGGTTGAACACTCTCACATGATTGCATACCAAAACACTATAAGAGCATTTGATGGAACATAGAAGGATATTTTTGGGGAAAATAGAGATACCTCTACAAATTGGCCCATCTACTTTTGAAATAGATTTCATGGTGATGGACATCAAACCCACCTATAGCTGCCTACTGGGGCACCCTTGGATCCACACTGCAAGGGCTATTCCCTCCACTTTGCATCAGAAGTTGAAATTCATAGTTGATGGCCAGCTAGTGATAGTCGAAGCTGAAGAAGATATCATCGCCTCAGTATCAACTAGCACCCCGTATATAGAACCAGATGAAGGTGCACTCGAGTGTCATTTCAGGACATTTGAGCTCGTTATGCTACCTTTGTTGCTGAAGGAAACAAGGTCCCTGAGCCAAAATTGTCAAATAACGCAAAGATGCAAGTCAAGCAGACTCTAGGAAAGGGGGCAAAGGCTGGCAAGCAGCTTCAGGGGAGGCCATACCTTGTGATGATCCCAAAAAAAAAGAGACCGGTTTGGTCTAGGCTACAAGCCCAACCTAATACAGAGAAGAGCAGCGATAAGAGAGAGACAAGAAGAAGGAAAGCAAGATAGAACGGAGAAGAAATCAAATGGGAACCAATGACATTCCCACCTATCAGTCACAGTTTCAGGTCGGGAGGTATCATGAATCCCGAAGCTACAAATGATGAGGAGGAAAAAGGAAAGAAATAGCTCAAGAAAGCTTTTGAAGGGTTAAACATTAACGCCACATCAAAGGAGGATAAGGGAAACAAGTACATTTCCATGATACGCCACTGCTCAGAGCTGAACAACTGGACTGTGGAAGAAATCCCTATAGCTTTTAGGTCATCCACAGAGTAATGCTCGAAACTAACTCTTTTGCCTTAGACCCGAAGGCATTAGAGATCTTTTGTTAAGGGTAATGTCAAAAAAACATTATGGTTCCTATATCAATAAAAGATGTTTTTCCAATAAATCTTATGTGGCAGACTTTCTTTTTTAAGTAAAACACTGTAAACAAAGCCCAAAGCAAATTAAAGTAAAAATAAAAAAAACCATCATTCTTTTGTTTGACTCTTTCTTTCTGTTGTATGCATATATATTCCATTTCTTTCAGGTTTCCAGATATCAATGGTACAAATAACTCTGAATCTGATTTGGAAATTGACTTCGAGTTGTCCATGTGTTTAGAAGTGGTCGAAGACTGCAAAGATGAAGAAGAATATGAATTGCCTAATGAGATGCTCAAAATATTAGAAAGAAAAGAAAAGCAAATTATGCCTCACGAGGAAAAATTAGAAGTTCTAAATCTCGGGACTAAAGAAGAAAGGCGTGAGGTGAAGATCGGTACTTCTATCGCCTCTGAGACTTGAAACAAGTTGATCGAGCTCCTACAAGAATATAGGGACATTTTCGCCTGGTCATATCAAGACATGCCTGGTTTAGACACAGACATAGTTATGCATCAACTTCCCATCAGGCCCGAATGCAAGCCTGTGCAACAGAAGCTAAGAAGGATGAAACCTGAAATGCTCCTAAAATTCAGGGATAAAGTAAAAAAGCAGTATGATGCCGGTTTCCTCGAGGTGGTTAAGTATTCTGAATGGGTGGCTAACATTGTCCCAGTTTTGAAAAAAGGTGGGAAAGTACGAATGCGTGTTGATTATCGAGACCTTAATAGGGCAAGCCCTAAAGATAACTTCCCATTGCCGCACATTGACATGCTGGTGGATAATACAGTAGGGCATTCTCTTTCATTGATGGATTTTCAGGGTACAACCAAATCAAAATGTGCCCAGAAAATATGAATAAAACAACATTTGTAACATGGCGGGGAACCTTTTGTCACAAAGTCATGCCTTTTGGTTTAAAGAATGCAGGGGCAACCTACCAACGTGCCATGGTAACCTTATTCCATGACATGATGTACAAAGAGATAAAGGTGTATATTGATGATATGATGGAAAAATCCTGATCAGAAGATGAACATATCGAAAACTTGGAAAACTTTTTAAAAGGTTGAAAAAATTCCAGTTGAGACTCAATCCGTCCAAATGCACTTTTGGAGTGCAATCGGGAAAGTTGCTAGGATTTGTTGTGAGTGAAAAAGGGATTGAAGTAGATCCAGACAAAATTAAGGCCATCCAAGAACTTCCTCCACCTTGAACACAAAAAGAGGTTCGAGGATTCCTTACATTGCCAGTTTTATCTCCCAATTAACGAAAAAATGCAGCCCTGTATTTAGATTGCTTCGGAAAAATAATCCAGGAACATGGAATGAAGAATGTCAAGTGGCCTTAGAGGAGATCAAAAGGCAGTTGACGAATCCACCTAGTTTGGTGCCACCTATTCCGGGGAAGCCTCTGATCTTGTACTTAACTATTCAAAAAAATTCAATGGGATGTGTATTGGGGCAGCATGATGAAACCGGGAGGAAAGAAAGAGCAATCTACTATCTAAGTAAGAAGTTCACAAATTGTGAAACCAGATATTCCCCAATTGAAAAACTGTGTTGCGCTTTGATATGGACAACTAAGAGGCTTAGGCAATACATGTTATACCACACTACATGGCTGTATCGAGGTTAGATCCATTGAAATACATGATAGAGGCACCAGCCTTGTCAGGAAAAATGGCTCATTGGCAAATGTTACTTTCGGAATTTGACATTCAATATATAAGCCAGAAAACAATAAAAGGAAGCGCAATAGTAGACTTTTTGGCAAGCCGTGCTTCCAAAGATTACGAGGCCTTGAACTTCAATTTTCCTGATGAAGAACTAAAGTGCATTTCGATTGATGAGGATGATAGCTCAGAGGAATCTTGGGTGATGAACTTTGATGAAGCTGCAAATGCATTGGGACGTGGCATTGGGGTAGTTTTAGTTTCACCAGAGGGGAATTACTACCATTTCTCTTGTCGGTTAAAATTCTTATGCACTAATAACATGGCTGAATACGAAGCTTGTTTATTGGGTTTGCAAGCGGCCATTGAAAGAAAGATCAAGGTTTTAAGAGTTTTCAAAGATTCTGCACTGGCCATTTATCAAATCCGCGGAGAGTGGGAGACTAAGGATACAAAACTAATTAAATATCATCCGTTAGTTCTTGAACTAATCAAGGAGTTCGACGAAATCACCTTCAAGCATCTCCTGAGAGAGGATAATCAGATGGCTGATGCCCTTGCTACTCTGGCTGCCATGTTCAAGGCTAGTGAAGGTACTGAAATAATGCCAATCAAGGTGCAAATGTTAGAATTCTCGGTCCATTGTTACAATTTGGAAGAAGAAGCTGATGGTCTCCCATGGTACCATGACATTTTACAGTATATGAAAACTCAAGAATATCTATTACATGCAACTGAAAATGATAAGAAAATGATCAGGAAATTGGTCGTAGGCTACGTCCTTGATGGTGAGATTCTGTATAAAAAGAGTCGAGTTCAAGTGCTATTAAGGTTCGTAGGTGCTAAAGAAGCTCAAACGATCTTGGAAGAAGTACATAAAGGGGTTTGTTGGACTCACCCTAGCGGCTTTACTATGGCTAGGAGAATTATGCGCTTTGGATATTATTGGTCCACTATGGAAACATATTGCATCAATTATGCCCGTAAATGACACAAGTGCCAGGTATATGCTGACAAGATTCATGCACCTCCCTACTACTTCATGTCATGACTACCCCATGGCTCTTTTCAATGTGGGGCATGGATGTAATTGGCCAGATTTACCCTAAAGCCTCGAACGACCATAGGTTCATCTTAGTGGCTATTGACTACTTCACAAAATGGGCGGAAGCAGCCTCATACATGAATGTCACTAGGTCAGTTGTTTGCAAATTTTTGAAAAAAATAGATCATTTGTCGCTACGGCTTACCAAAGAGAATCATCACCGACAATGCATCCAATTTGAATAACAAGATGATAGATGGGGTTTGTGAACAGTTCCAGATCAAACACCACAATTCGGTGGTATATCGCCCAAAGATGAATGGGGCTTTCGAAGCTGCAAATGAGAACATCAAGAAGATAGTCGCAAAGATGGCTGACACTTACACTGGTTGGCATGAGAAGTTTCCATTCACATTGTATGCTTATAGAACGGCTATACGAACTTCCACTGGGGCAACACCATTTTCATTAGTAAATAGAATGGAGGCTGTGCTGCCAATTGAAGTTGAAATCCCTTCACTCCGTATTTTGATAGAGGCGAAACTAGAGGAGTCTGAATAGGTTCAAGCAAGATATAACCAATTACCCCTCATTGATGAAAAGAGATTGAAAGTAATTTGCCACGGCTAGATGTATTAAAGAAGAATGATACGAGCATATGAAAAGAAGGTCCAACCGAGGAAATTTAGGGAAGGTGATATTGCGCTAAAGAAGATGTCATCGGTCCAAAAAGATTCGCGAGGAAAATGGGCACCAAATTGGGATGGGCCATATGTGATATCAAAAGCTTTTGATGGAGGGGTGCTAATTCTGGATGAAATGGGTGGAGACGAGCTCAAAAATCTGGTGAATTCTGATTCAATTAAGAAATATTATGCATGAAATGATGAAGAAAAAAAAGAGAGCGAAAACCCGTAAAGGGTGCTCAAAAAAAGAAAAAAAGAAAAAAGAAAAAAGAGGAGGGTTCAAGATGAAACTCGCAAAGGGCAGCTCGAATTATTACGCACAATGAATATTCTTTTCAGAGGCTTGGCTATTCGGAAGGAATTTCATATCTTCATTCATTGTTGTAATGAACGAAATTTTCTCGACAAAGGCATCACTCGAGGTTGTTTCGAGGAAAGCTCGGACCTTTGATATCTGGACACTTGTCTTTTGACCCTTCTTTTGTACATCTCTTTTATGTTTGCCACAACATTAATGAAATTCTTCTTTTAAGCTTATCTTTCTTTGAATGCCCCCTTTACATAAACGTTTTTTATTTGGTTAAGGGTCATTTTGGTTTAGATATCATTAAAATATGCAAGAGATTTTAGTGTATTACTTTGGAAATCATTTAAGAACATATGGACTATGACATGGTCCCTTGTTAAGCCTCGAATATGGGGCATGTTATGATCAGTGGAAATTGATACCCAACCGCTTTGGTAATAAGCTTGGAAAGAAAAAGGTTAAAAATCATTCGAGGATGTTTTACGGGAATTCATGAAGATCCTCAAAAGGGCCTTGTCGTGCACAATATTGCTTGAAACTCACTTACACAATACTGATGTATCAACTACAATGATAGTTGAATGTGCGAAAGAGTATGTTTTCAATGAGCAAATAGATACAAAGAATGGGAATAGTAAAGAAGAAAACTACTATTCAAAAATTTGGTGAAGCAGAAGACGATCGTTTGATGAAGCAAAGAGATACTAAGAATGTGAATGACAAATACAGTGAACATGGACTATTGTCTAGATTAAAACAAACTAAGAAAAAGATTAAAACTTAGCATGCATTCATGTTTTAGACATCCTCAGGGGCACGCACAACATAATTGCACCATATTGCAGGTATGCAGAAACTCTTCAGCAATAGAACCTTGCTCATCTATTCGGGCACATGGAGAATAGAACCAGCCTATCCGTTCGGGCGAAAGGAGAATGGAACCTTGCTCATCTATTCGGGCACATGGAGAATAGAACCTGCCTATCCGTTCAGGAGTAAGGAGAATGGAGCCTTGCTCATCTATTTGGGCACATGGAGAATAGAACATGCCTATCCGTTCAGGCGTAAGGAGAATGGACCCTTGCTCATCTATTCGGGCACATGGAGAATAGAACCTGCCTATCCGTTCAGGCGTAAGGAGAATGGAACCTTGCTCATCTATTCGGGCACATGGAGAATAGAACATGCCTGTCCGTTCAGGCGTAAGGAGAATGGAGCCTTGCTCATCTATCCGGGCACATGGAGAATAGAACCTGACGATCCGTTCGGGCTTAAGGAGAATGGAACCTTGCTCACCTATTCGGGCATATGGAGAATATAACCCGTCTATCTGTTTAGGCGTTTGGGGAATAGAACCTGCCTACTTATTTGGGGCATCAGGAGAATGGAGTCGATTGGCAAATTGGTAGATGGTAAAAATTAGTGCCACATGTTCTTTGCAATATCCTTGTTTCACTAGAATAAGCAAAGAAGGGGCAGCTGTTGTAACTAATTTTGTTAAAAGGAAAAAATAAAAAATAAATAAAAATGAAATAATAGTAATAATAATAATAAGTAAAAAAGGGGGAAACCATGCGTGGCCACGCGCTTGGAGCGTGTGCTGCACACGCGCAGGTTTTTCCTCCCAACCCCCTATTCGCGAATGCAGCAGTAGCTGCTGCTGCTGCCCCCGCCGCGCCTGGACCACGGCACCGTCGCTGGTGGTGCTAGGCGGTCTGCCGCACCCTGGCCGCTCCAACGCCGCCGTTGCCGTCCACAGCTGCCGCTGTTCACCTGCAAAACAAGGAAGAAAAGGGGTTCAAACCCTAATTAAATTGGGGGGCAAAATCTCCCAAATTGGAGCTAATCAGATGAAATTCATATTGAATTTCAACAAATTAAAGCTTGGATGATTTCCTGGGATGATTTTATAGGACGAGAATGAGGATTTTGTCCCCAAATTGCCTTGAATCCCAATCCCCCAAACTCTATAAATAGTGCCTTTTCACCATTGTTGAACACACAACAAGCATAAAAAATACTAAAAAATTGGTTCAAAAATACCAAGAAAAATACTCTGAAAATTTTTGGGAAGTTGCTGGAATTTTTGGAGTTTTGGGCATCATTGGTTCGAGTTTTCGCAAGGAGTAGGAGCTAGCAATTCGTTACTTCATCGGTATAATTTCTTCCCTTTTTCTTTTATAATTTTAATTCAGTTTTTGTTTTATTCGTTCATGTCAATGTTTTTACTTTCTATATGTTTTGTTCGTATAAGTTAATCAGAATTTGTTCGAATTAATCCCTTTATTGTGAAGTTTCTTTCAAAAAAATAATAATATAAAAA
The DNA here is from genome assembly GCA_019671005.1 of Hibiscus mutabilis. Classification (NCBI taxonomy): domain Eukaryota; kingdom Viridiplantae; phylum Streptophyta; class Magnoliopsida; order Malvales; family Malvaceae; genus Hibiscus; species Hibiscus mutabilis. The sequence goes on along the minus strand of CM033728.1, from coordinate 18,561,745 downwards.
AACATAAAGAACATGTTGTTTACTTTTTAAAAAAATGATGTTTGATTCATTTGATTTTCTAAAAAATTAAAAATAGTGTTTCTTGAAATAAATCTCTTAAATTTTAAAAAAATATAAAAAATAATAAAACTTTTCTAAAAAACAAAAAAATGACGTTGTTAAAATAAGGAAGTTTTTCTTTGAAAAAAATATAAAAAACAAAACAAAAAAAACAATAAAAATAATGTTTGATTCGTTTGATCTCTAAAAAATTCAAAATTGGTGTTTGTTGAAATTTTGTTTCTAAAGAATCCAAAATCTTTAAAAAAGGGATTTCCAAAACTTACAAATAAAATTTTCTTAAAAAAGTGAAAAAAAGATTTTTTTTAAAACATAAAAGATTTTCTTAAAAAAAGGGTTTTAAATTTACAAATAAAAAAACTTTAAAAAGATAAAGACTTTAAAAACATAAAAAGAATAAAGAAGATTTTTTTTTCAAAATTAACAAAAAAAGCTTAGAAATGGCAAAAATATTTAAAATAAAGAAAAAGAATAAAAAGCTCTAAAATAAAAAAATGAAAAGTAAATAACATTTTGAATAAAAGCTTTAAAACGCAAAAAGTCAAAAAAAAATTAAATAAAAAGCTTGAAAACAATAAGAAATTTAAAAATAAGACCTTTTCAATTTGTCAAAAAAATTTATCGAATATAATAAGAATAAAAACAAACAAAAACTTATTCAAATAAACTTAAAAATAAAAAAAGTTTTAAATAATAGAAATCTTTTCAAAATAAAGTAAACACTAAACCAAGCCCATTAAGAATTTCGAGTTTTAAATTGTGCTTCTTTTCTTGTTTTGTTTTCTTTAGCCTTAGTGTTAAGTTGGCCTTAGGAATAGGTTCTTCAAACCTTAGAAAGAGACTTCTTTGAAATAAAAATTTCTTCACAAGGAATAAAATACGCTTAATAAAATTCAATCCCTTAAATAGGAAAAACACTTAGGCCTTTTTTAGGATTAATAAGTTTAAACTTAGAATAAATAAAAATTTTCAACAAATCAAGTTTATTTATTTGTTAAAAAAGTAAAACTAAAATAATGCGGTGTCTTACTAAATGGAAATGACGGGTTAGCGCCAGAGGTGTTGGCAGTGATTAGAGTTTATTTTCGGATAGTAAGGCCGTTAAAATAAATTTAAACTTATGAACGAACAATAATTTAAGCTTTACATCGATTCGAAAAATCTGACTTTAAAAGCTTTTGTAACCGACAAGGTACCAATTTTTGGGCGCTGTGTGGGTGCTAACCCTTCCCCACGCGTAACCCACTCCCGAACCCGTTTTTGAGTTTTCGCATACCAAAATGTTGTTTTAATAAAATAAAAATGATTTTATTAAAATGACCCATTTTAGGTGATCCAATCACACCTTTAAAAAGATTGGTGGGGACTCCGTTGTTTTTGGCTTTTTATTTAAAAAAACCGTCGAGACCTCCTAAAAAAGGGTTGCGACAGTTCATACCCTATTTAAAAAAATTGTTAGTTAAATCAAATAAGAAAACATTAACTCAAAAATAAATTAATATAATTTTATAAACAATGAATAACAATTTACCCGCACCTAAGATCTCTTTTTGGATCTGATTATTTTCGAAATGCGTCTTCACATTTGCCATAATATGCCGTACACAATATGATGCATATGCATACAACGGCTTTCACAAACTCCCTTGTCTGTCAATTACTGATAAGAGTGCAGTCCTCTATTAGAAATCATACAAACCCCGTCTTTTTTATTACATGGTTGCGTAAATGCTTCAAAAAGAATTCCCATCCATCCGCATCTCCCTTTTCAACTATGGCAAAGGCAATTGGGAATATATTACTGTCTCCATCTTGTGCAACAGCCACGAGTAATATATGACCGTACTTCTCATACAGCCAGGTATCATCTACTTGAATCATACGTTTGCAGAATGGGAACCCTTCAAAGCACGCATTGAACGCCCAAAATAACTTACTGAATATCCTTTTACCAGGAAGTAGTGCGCCTTGTAAGTTGCACGCCGGTTTTGTTTCGTATTCTACAATGGTTCCTAGGATGAATATTTGCATTGCTCATAAAAGAGCTGGTAGATCATTATACGATTTATCCCAATCACCATACACCTGCGCCGTCGCCTTTTGCTTTGCCATCCATGTCTTGTAGTAAGATGGAATATATCCAAGCTGATTCCTGATGGATACTACTAACACTGCAATCGAAATCCTTGGATCATTTTCAACCAATAACCTAGTGTAGACACATATTAGATCGGAATCTAAATTAATGTGGTTCTATGATAATGATATATTTGAACAGGTGTGCTGCTCATTGAACCTTGTCACCTCCCACATCTGACTCCTCTATTAGTATGAAATTCTTATCCTCCAAGGATATTTGTTCTTCCAATTAATACACCTGGCGCAATAGGTATGCCTATCAGACTCAGTAATACATGATCTCGTATACCGTTTGATGCAGTACTCTTTAACTGCCAGATGGGCATATTTTTTTGTTTCTAATTGAGCCTTCAGTACCAATTCCCCATGTTGGGCGATGATGAAGAACCAAATATGCGAGCTTTATGTTCTGGATCTCGCATTGCAACATAGTCCACCTCATACATACGGGTTGGAAGTTCATAAGCTGGATAAATGGGTTCCAGTTGCTCGGGCTCCGGTTCAACATAACCCTAAATAGGCTGATCATTTCACAACCCAAGCCTAGCGACAACTGGGACCCAAACATCATCTTCAACATCGAGACCATTACCCTTAGTCGCATCTGTCATAACAACCTCAACATCATCAGCATCGAGTAAATGAACGTCATCATCTTCCGTAATAGGCACAATATTTCTTCATCCTCACTGAAATCATCAAGCGATTCACCCCAACAACCAACTACGATTTCAGTGTCACAATATGTTGATGAGCTCATTCTAACTACATATTGAAAAAGAAAACAGTCAAAAGCATAGATTAAAATTATTTTATTAAAATTTGTTAATACATAAACTACTACATATATGTAACAAAAACAATAACTATTAAAAAATTATTAACTAATTAAAATTTAATAAATGATAAAAACTTACCGAATTTGATGAGAAACCAAAAAAAATCCCTATAAATCCTTCAACAAAAATTAATTTATTGATTAATAACATTATCATCACGCAAACACCATCTAAATTATATTACTAACTAAATAGCTAAAAAATTATAAAATATTATTATTAATATTTAAAATAGCCCGTGTATAACAACATTATTATTCAAAATTTAGTATACAAATTTATTTTTTTTCTACCTTAATAATTTATTGATTATTAAATAGTTAATCTACGGGCAAAATGTATCTAACAAGTTAAAAAAAATTATTTATTTTGGTAAAACTATTACCTAATCTAAGTATAAGTATTAACTAAATAGGGGAATAATTTTAAAAAATTAATCAGAGGTTATATATTACAAACTAAATTTACTAACTAAATAACTAAAAAATACTTAAAATTTAGATTTTGGTTAAAAATAAAATAAACTTACTTGATAATTCACTGAGAAAAATATAAGACCAAATCTAAATTTTTTTCCAAAATATGATAAATTTGTTCTTCATCAAAATTGAATTTCGTACACAAATAAAAATTTATATTAACAAAAAATATATTGAAAAAATTTATAAAAAATTATTATAAACAAATATAATAAATAAATTAATTAAAACAAATAAATAAGCCTAAACATACCTGATTTCTACCCTTCTCTCTCTTTTTGAATCTGTATCCAGGAACCCTTTTTCTTTAACTACAACCCCTACCCACCCATGCATTATATAGGAGAAGCATATCACCCAACGTCCAACACTTGAACAACTCCTGCATGAGACGTTCCCTGCAAAAGCTGCAGCAATAATGCAGCGTGCATGTGATGCATGTACAAAACGCCTCCTGCATAAGGCGTTCTTGAGGAGAACATAATATAATGCAGCCTTTTCCCTGAATCATGCAGCAACAACCTTTTCCTTGAATTATGCAGTAATAATGCAGTATATACAGCACAGAACGTCTCTTGCAGGAGGCGTTCTCGAGGAGAAAGTAATATAATAATTTCTTTTCTCATGCTACAATGTCAAATCAGAAAAAAAATTATTAAACAATATGAGAACGTCTCTTATAGAAGGTGTTCTTGAAAATTGCTGTAATTTTTACCGTATAAACCAAAATAAACCCAAAACAACCTTATTTCCTCAATATTCTTTCCTAAAAACAATATCTACCAAATTTTGCCGGTGTTAAGTGATGAACACAAGTTATTATACAGTATTTATTTCTAATGGCTTTTACATTCTTCATTCAATGTTCATGTTTAAAGGATTATATATAAAGGTTGGATTTGATTTAAGTGTACATTATTTTTTTTTTGAAATAATTTAAAGTTTTTGTGTTTAATTGCGATTGGTCGTGTAATCGTGTTTTAGTGTTTAGAATTAAAGATTTTAGTTAGAATACGGGTGGTTTTTATTATAGACTAATAATTTCATTTAAATATGAGTTAAAATTTAGTGATTATTTTTTTAAAAAAATGGCAATGGCAAGGTCAAGATAAATGTCAAGATTCAAACCCATAAAAGATGGAATAACATGAGCATCCTTAACCACTTAACCAATTAGTGAATTTCTATTTTTGTTTATTAATTATATATTAATTTCATTAATTAAGATCACTGATAGAGTTAAGTTATAGATTGGGGTATAAGTTGACGTCTCGAAATTTGTTGAAAACTTTTTTTATATAAGTTTTATTTAAAAAATATTAAACAATAAATATAATAATTATCTACAAATATTTACATTATTTTTTTAAATTATCGTAATTTAATATTAATACCACATTTTTAAATTCACACTACAATTTAATTTTTTAACTATGCAACCGATTAGGATTTAAGATAAATGAGGTAATGATCCTAACCCATATATATATATAGGATATGATCCTGTTACATAATGTACAACCTTTGAGTTTTACACATTTTTAGGAACGTCGGATGAGTGAAATAGATGACTGAGATTAACAGTATGAAATGTGAATATTATCATTTGGAAAAAAAAAGTAAAGAGTTAATCTCATCCATTCATTTTTTCTCATCCAATGCTCCTAAAAAGGTATCCTAAAAAGGGCCTATGAGATTTTTTCCAACGACTTAAAAGTGAAGAAGCTTTATTTACACCAAATTGACGCTCCTTATTATTATTTTGAATCTAAATTTTAGTATTGTAGAAGCACTTGAGATAACAAGACGATACCGATTTGAGTTTCTACGTGACTATAGAGTCGATTATGATTTTATATTTTATGTGAATATATTAATAAAAGTTTTAAATTTTATCCAAAAAACTTAAACTAGCTTCATATTGTTGTATCAATTACATCTAAAAACTCGAAACTTAAGATTCAAAAAAAGATTCATGAATATTAATATGGTGCAAACTATCCCCTATCATTTTTAAATTATAGGACACAATCTCAACAATCATTGTAGCTCTAATGGAAGATTGATTCATACAATAAACTTATGTACTATCTCATTCGGATTAATTTGGATGGATTGAATACCAATGATTATAGAAAAAAATAAATCCAACCTAACTAAATTTCTGTGAAACACATTAAAAGCAGTTACTTTTTTTTTATCAAAGCACTAATGATTTCATTAAGATCAAAATCATACAAGGCACCCTAACACATGCCTCATTAAAAACCTCCATAATTCTAAGTTGGAGGAAAAAAAACTATGACGTGAAGGTGAAAAAACAACGGCAAACAACCTCGAACCAAACTCTCAATACCAACTTGAACAACAAAAAACCTCACATCCACCGATCCACTCAAACAAATTACACCCTCTACAACCAGCGAACAAAACCCCAGACCAACAACAAACTCAAACTCCCAGCCGCTCAATAAAACACACGACACCAAGAGGTGCGATCCACGCCACCCTTAACCAACACATCTGCAACATTGTTCGCTTCACAAAAGACAGGAGTAAAACACACACACGGTAAACGCTGACACGCCTCATCAATTTGTCTAAACCAAAATCACAATTTCCATAGACGTTTATCATAATGTAAAATCCATGAAATCACAAACCTTGAGTCAGATTCAATAATGATTACCGACAGTGCACCCAATCCACTTACAACTGTTGTCAATGATTTTTTGGCTCAAAAATACAAGAAAAAGAAAATGAAAGCTGGTGATTGGAATGAAAAAAGGAAAATAATTAAAACTGCCTTATCCCAAGAAAAATGAATTAGAAAGAAAAGTAATTAGGAGCAGATTTGATTCAAAAAAGGGGGAAGAATATTATCAAATTCAGTCAAATAAATTGAAGAAGGAAAAGAATCGAGTCATAAAAAAATCGACAATATTTTTACCCAAAAATTAGGATTTAATTGGCTGTATTTTGTATTTTTGGTAGGGGAATTACCTATTTAAACAACCCTCCATTCTCTTGTAATTCACAACACATTCACAACTCTTACAATAATTCGTCATATTGTACCCGAAAATTACAAGGAAAAGTTAGGGATTGTATTGAAGATTCAAAGGAAATACAAGAAGAAAACTTTGTTTCTAGGTATTATGTTCTTGTTTTCTCTTTATTTTATGATTATTATTATTATTGTTCCTAATTGAATATAAACAATAAAATTTTATCTTTCTTTTGATTTTTAGAGGAATTCAATCGAATGCAAAAGATTTTTTTGGTGTTTTGCTATCGACGGACGGTGGCCAGTCGCGGTGGTTCTCCATTCTTGTTCTTTAAATTTTTTTTCCAGAAGATGAACACTTGTGAATTTTTAAAAAAGGAGGGATGTTGATCCATTTTCCTTAATGAAAGTTAATAAATGACGTTTTTGGGCTCTATACCCATTTCAAATAAAGTGAGTCATTTTAATTCGAACCCATACTTTTTTATTCCATGAAACTCATTTAAATATTTTTTAAATTTGACATATCAATTTAGATTTACTTTTAACCCAACCATTAATTTCTTTTCCTTATTTACTCCAAAATTTTTAAATACCAAACCCTTATTCATCATATTCTTTAACAAAATAATAAAATTAGCCATTTTTTACAAAAGCAGTCCAAATACCATGTGTTGACTCGTTCACGAGAAGGATACATACAATTTAACTAAATTCATTTCCAGTTTTGTTATTTTATTTAATTTTGTAAATTGAATTAATGTTACCTTTTTATCTTGTTAATTTAATTTGTTAACTGTATGTCTTTAATTAAAATTTTAGTTTAGATAAACCCTAGGTTTAGGTTCTCTAGTGTTAGAGCCTTTGAAGTTGAAATAAAGTTCTCTTCTCACAATAAAAATCATAAAATATACTTAATAATATTTTAACTCTCATAGGTAAAATACACTTAGACAATTCTTAGGGTTAATAACCAACTAGAATAATAAAAACTTTAACACATTAATCTTTTCTTTGATTGTCTGTTAATAAAATTGAAACCTAATTAATGCGGTGACCTATCAAAAGGAGGTAACGGGTTAGTGGCAGAGATGTTGGCAGTGATTAGAGTTTACTCTCCAGATGATGGGACCATTAAAATGGAATCATATTCATAAACGAACAATAAGTTAAATTTCATATGAACTTGCAAATTCCGACATTAAAATATTTTGTAATCGGCTAGGTACCAAATTTTGGACGTTGTGGGGTGATAATCCTTTCTTACCCGTAACCGACTCCCGAACACGTTTTGGTGTTTTCGCAGACCAAAACTGTTGTTCTAATAAAATAAAACTATTTTATTAAAATAACCCGTTTTTAGGTGATCCAATCATACCTTTTTAAAAAAGATTACTGGCGACTCCATTTGTTTTTTTTGTCTTATTAAAAACGTCGAGCCCCAAAAAAAGGCTGCAGCAGCTTGGCGACTCCGCTGGGGAGAATTTTTTGTTTTTTTGAAACAAAAGAGAGAGTCAAGCCACAAGCCGATTACACTTTGTTTTAATGTCAGAATTTGCTAAGTTCATGTAAAATTTAATTTAATTGTGCATTTATGAATATGATCTCATTTTTCGCATTTAAAGTTTAATTATAAGCTCTATACCCGAGCTTCGTCCCGACATTTAAATGGAGGGAAAACGCTTTGCTCATGTGAGAATATTGATCTCCATATGAGCCTAGCAAGTACCTTTAGGACTCATATACCCTATGTCTTTGTAAGGATACTGATCCTTCGTGAAGACATAGGAAATGGGTCATCCTGAGTTGAACTTGGTTCATTTGAAGCCTATAATGGGTGAGAATCAAGGGCTTACTACCCTTAGTAGGGAACAGGAAGGACAGCTCATGGACCTTGTAACACCCCTTTTCGTATCCATATGACGAACACGAATCAGGAATGCCACAACTTTTCTATCCTTAAATATACACGCTCTCAATTATCTTATCATGCAACTCATCACCTGTAGTTACTCTTAACTTTTAATCTTTCAAGAAACGTCAATTATTATGAAATCGTAACAAACTTTAAAGGCAATCACGACTCAAATAGGTTTAGCAAGTATACATGCCACTATAATAATGAAACCTAAATTATGATGTCGATACTGTGATTACCTGTTGAGCTTTCCATATTGATGCAATGCTCTTCTCACTCTCATCTTGATATACCTACGTGTGCACAATCAAACACACGCTAAGTACAAACTTAGTGAGGTAATAAAGGAAGTTAATAACCATAATTTAAACTTTATTTAACTTCATGGCTATGTTTATATAACATGATATATATGCCAATGCATCAACTTTCACATTGCATATAATAATGATTTACTATATGCCAATGTCATAAGACTTTCATACTTGTCCATTTATCATAATATGCCGTATATACATAAACGCATCATGATCACTAGATATGTATTACCATCATGTTAATCATATATTAACATGATATAAACCAGATATAAATTTCTTACCAATATACTGGCCATTTATTCCATAAGCTCATAAGCTTGTTCACCTGTTTATCTTTTATTAACCACTAAACCATAGCCCAAATATAAGCCTATGAGAACCCTAGGTACACGAGTCAAAACCGTACATAAGATTGTGCTAACCATCCGCACGTAAGGCCGTGCTAACCATCCACACATAAGGTCGTGCTAACCATCCATATGTAAGGCCGTGCTAACTATCCGCACGTAAGACCATATACACTAAGTGTCCTTTATAACACTATAGTGCTAAACCGAGTATGCAACGTGTTGCTGGACTCTATGGCATGCCAACTATACCCTGTCCCTCAATGGCTTACTTGGGCATATTTTCCATATTTATTTCATCCATGGCAATGCATATCAACATAATTTAACATTGGACAGTTCGTACCCGAAATAACATTCATGTATAACTAGTGATCCATGCATTTATATTCAACTTTTGACATATTTAGAACATGTCAAATATATGATTATGACATAAATATCATGCCAAAATAAACAAGGTAGACTCATCGCAAGTCTTCCTAATGATGTATAAAACATCCACATATCATGTTATGTATGCATTGCACTCACCTTGGCCACTTAACACAATGCCTCATTAAATCTTAGTTCGATATTTTCTTTCATAAAACCATGAACCTTCTTTGATTCAGACTTGACTTCATTAATCACATGAATAAAATAAACTATATGTTAGATTCAAATCTAACATTAACTTAAACATGATGTCTAATATAATCATTCGAATATAAAATTTCCAAATATTTTTCCTTTCTTCCTTGTACTGTTCAAAACTCATTATGGTCCCTGGTGACCAATTTGAACTTCCAATAATTCTTCTGAGCTTGCTAACTAACATTTAAAAACAAAATGTTTCAAATTCCATTTTCTGACAACTTGCGCTACCTTCAAAGATTTACTTATACATGGCTGAATACATATTGGATCTTAATTTCCTTTATACTGGAGAAACTAGATTCAATAAAGATTATAATGGTATAAGCCACATAAATTAATAAAATCTACAAAAATTATGAAAATTCTCTACATTCACGTCACAGAGTTGTCCAGGCAGAAATTGCTCTGTAATTTTTTCTAACCTTCATTCGATTAAAAATTCATGTCTTTTAACTCGGAACTCGAAATTAGTTTCCGTTTGTTGGAAACAAAACTAGACTAACAAATATTTACAACGGTATAAAATTCTTCATCTAATCATTTTCGTATAATTTGAGGCAAATTTTAAACTTACTGCCATAATTCAAATTCTAACATAACTTTCCATAAATAACTTCTAATTTACACCAACATCTCCTTATTTTCCTACTTGTCAATTTAGTCCCATCACTTTACTTCAAATAACTAGAGTAAAGCTTGTATTCATCTGTTCTCTTTACATCCTTCATCAAAATAGGCTTAAACCTTTACTTCTCTAATTTCTCTTGATTTGTCGAAATGGTCACCAAAATTTCAAATATAAGGATTCAAGCTTCTTAACTTTGCAAATTAGTCATCCAATCAACATTACTACCTTAATTCCATCATTTTAACTAAAATTCATATTTACTCCTTCTACACATCCTCTTTGTCGAATAGACCATTCAAGTTTGACAATTTGTCAAAACGGTCACTAATGTGATTAATCATTGATTTAGCATTCTAACTTCATTTTCATGTCTCTAACATCATTAATAATATAAATACACATCAAATCATAAAAATCAGATCTGGTCCCTTAATTTTGAAGCTTGCCGAAATGGTCTCTATGTATTTAACTTAGGGTTTTGCTTCCAAACAACAAATCAAGCTTACTAGATCATTAATCCAACATCACAAACCCTAAGTTAGACTTGAATCCATAAACCCTAATCTTCTCTATACAAACCGAAATATGTAGGGTTTAAATCCCAGCTCAATAACATGATTCTAACATCATACAAGCATGATTCTAACTTAAAATCAACCATGGATTCATAAAATCATAAAAGCCCCAATTTTTCATAAACCCTAATTTCTTCCGCATATAAAATCTCATCAACCAAGCAAGTATTCTATAAATTATTTATATCAAAAGATAGAGCCCGAAGAGTAGAACAACTTTGTAGTTTGAAAGATTACATAAAAACCGAGATTCGGGGCTTAAATCGAGCTTGGAATTTTTTTCCTTCTTTCCTCTAGCTCCCATGGTACATGGCTGGAAAAAGATGAATATTTGTTCATCTTTTTATATTATTTTACACTTGTAACTATTAAATGAATTTTAAATTCATTTAAATAGTGAAATTACCAATTTAGCCTTTAAATCTAATGGCTAATTTAATCTCATCCAAAATCAAGGGCCAAGATTAAATTCATACATATTTCATCTTCCAAAAACGTCCTCAAAATTTCAAAAATATTTCAAAATTGCCATCCTTTCCAAATGACCAATTTGCCCTCCAACCAGTCTTTATTTACTAGTTTGTTTCAAAAATTGCCATTCCATTATAATCTAACTAAATTAGTTCCCTCTCAACCGACCAATATTCCATAAATATCATTTTATGATTTTCCATGGCTTATGGAACAATATCTGAAATTTTAATTCAATCTGATTTCCCCATATTCACTAAATACTTCTACTACAATTTTACCTTAACCGAGTTATCAAATTTATTCTGAAAATTCTATATTTCCACATTCGGAAAATAAATACTATTATCTCATAAAAACTTCCTTTCTTAAGGACATAGACTGAATTTTCCTAACCTAGTCTATTATTCTGATAATTATCAAAATTCCTCCAAATAGTGAAATTACTATTTTGCCCTCAAATCCAATGAATCCATAATGTACCACATGTCATCATCCTTCATCCAATGGTCTAGAATTAATCTTGAGTTAATAGTTTACCAACTTTACCCTTGTGTTTTTTCTAAAATTACGATCTTGCCATTTTTCATCCAACGACTCATATTTAACATGGAAAATCAAATTAAATCCAAGGGTTTATATTCTTCTAGCACCAAGAAAATATCTTAGACATGTAAAATAACATAATTAACCTTGCCTTATCATCCTTGAGAATATCCTGGATATTCGATTCGATCCGATTATCCGAATATTTTTCTGAACTTTATCACTTTATAGCCATTAATACAAACTTCGTACGAAAAATCCGAGTAACACAAAAACATCATTCTTGGAGGTGAACTATTCATTTACGGGGTTAAAATACACAACTTTTGAAAATTACACTTTGGTCCCTAAACTTTTCCAAAGTTTATACTTTAGCCACAAAACTTTCAAAATTTACAATTTGGTCACTAGCCAAAAATTGGGATATTATAGTTCTCCCCCTAAGAAAATTCTTCCTCGAATTTTTTATACGTACCTGATTCAAAAAGGTGAGGACGTCTTTTTTTGACTTCATAATTTTGCCAAAGAACTTTAACAAGCGAGATCATCTTATTTCTTAGTTCTTTGTCTCCATGTGCCGATATCTTTACCGATTCTTCCTCATAAATCAAATCCGATTGAATCTTTATTCCTTATGGGTAATGATATGTAAATGATCTGATCGATACTTCTTGAGCATCAATACATGAAATATATTATGAATCTTGTCCATTTTCGGAGGTAAGACTAACTAATAAGCCACCAGACCAACCCTTTTCACAATCTTATATGGTCTAATAAATCTCAGACTCATCTTCCCTTTTTGTCCAAACCATAAGACTTCATTCCAAGGTGAAACTTTTAAGGAATACTTTATCCTTAACTTCATATTAAATATATTTTCTTTCAAGATCAGCAGATAATATCCATCATTCTAGAGCAATTTTAGATTGCTTCGAGCCATTCTTACTTTATTCTCCACATCCTGAAATAAATCAGATTCAATCACCTTTTAGTTCTCTTTTTAACTCATTATCATCAGGGATATAAAATACCCCTTGATAATATGAACATCATTTAGACTTAACATCGAAATCTTTAATTTTTCCCTTTTCGCCTTACTGAATTCTTTCTAAGTATATCCTTTCTTTCATCTATAAATTTTTTTATCTGATTTGTCAAAGTAGACTTGAGCTAAAGTTGTGTAATCAATATACTGTTTTCCTCCAAAGGTAATTGGGCATTTAATGCTTATAAGCCAAAGAATGACTTTTGGCTAAATACATCAACTACTACTTTAACCTTATTACATCAATACACATCCCAACCTATTATGAGACGTATTATTGAATAAGGTAGAATCCTTACTAGATTTATACTACACTAATACTAGTGCTACTATCAAATCTTATTCTACTGGTAATAATATAATCGTAATTTAATCTTAGAGGAATATTACTGCTTCTTTTGACTAACATCACTGGAGCTTCCTAAGGTGATATACTAGGTCGTATAAAACCTCAATCTAATGACTCTTGCAACTAGATCTTTAGCTTTCTTGATTCTAGTAAGAGCCATTCTATAGATTGTAATCAATATAGGTCCAATATTGGATTAAATCCAATCCTAAACTTAGCCTATCGATTAAGCGTCAAGCCTGACAGCTCCTCTTGGGCAACCCATTTAAATCTCACAAATAATAGGAATACTCTCCCAGCTTACCATTGATGCTCAGTATCCATAGCATAAGTTAAATAATTTTTACATTGGTAACAAATTCCAATAAAAACTCTGCATGCTCATGCATGCCAATTATCACAACAATCACATGATTGATTTTGTTGTTTTCTTGAATCTCCAACATTAATTATAAATGTTAGAGAGTTCTTAATTTTCCTCGTCATGATCTCCTAGCGAAACTATTAATAATTCAGCTTGATATCTTTGCCGGAAATCCTCACCACTTTTTATAAGTGGTGAAATACATAATGATTCACTATTCCTCTTTACGAGCTGTGACCTCTGTTTAGATATTTTCTCATTCTGAACCCTTTGCATTGCCTTTAGCATAAATTACTGCTTCATGAAATTTTAAAATACATAGGGCAGCCAGTACTTCTTTGTACCTGACCTCCAGCCCTCTATGAGCTGTCATAACAGACTCTCTTTCTATCTATAGGAAGCAGTAAGAGCAAATCAGCTCAGTTTATTAAACTTGCACTCATACCCGTTGTCTTAATTAAGATGCAAGAAATTCCATTGCATCTCTAGGATAAACTTTGTTACGGAACACTCAAAGAAAGAACTTATAGTTAATATACTTTTGAGTATGTACTGTAACATTACTTTATCAAAATACGGGTCTAATCCTTTTAGATGAGGTAATACTTTTTCTTTGAGTCTCCTCTGATCATCCATACAAAGTTCCTTCAACATAACTTTTATACCATTAAACCATAGATTAACAATCATCTCCATTAATATCTCTTTGAAAATCTAGTGTGCTGGAACTCTCAATTCTTTTGCAATCGATGCCTAAGTAGTCTGATTCATAATTGAATCTAATGTCTAAAAGAAAAGCACTTAATCCAGAACATGCATATCATGTTACTCTGGTGTCTTTGCACCATGCTAAGCTGAGGGTAGAATATTATCATTAACCTTATCACTCTCGTGAATCTCTTGTTGATCCACTCGCCTAAACATCTGGCACAATTCTTTTATCATCACACATTAGAATTCAACATTATTATCATAATGAAGTAAGCAATTGCGTCCATTCCAACAAGTAAAATCATTAGTAATTCTGACATCCTAGTGGCATGTATACACTTTTGACCTTTATCGTACTTCGTTTAGCTCCAGAACCGGCTAAACCTATAGCTCTGATACCAATAAATGTAACACCCCATAATACGAATAGGAATCAGGAATGTCACAACTTTTCTATCCTTAAATATATATGCTCTCAATTATCTTATCATGCAACTCATCACCTGTGGTTACTCTTAACTTTGAATATTTCCAGAAATGCCAATTATTATGAAACCATAACGAACTTTAAAGGCCAATAATGACTCAAATAGGTTTAGCAAGTATACATGCCACTATAATAATGAAACCTCAATTAGGATGTCGATACTATGATTACCTGTTGAGCTTTCCATATTGATGCAATGCTCTTCTCACTCTCATATTGATTTACCTACGTGTGCACAATCAAACACAAGCTAAGTACGAACTTAGTGAGGCAATAAAGGAAGTTAATAACAATAATTTAAACTTTATTCAACTTCATGGCTATGTTTGTATAACATGATATACATATATGCGAATGCATCAACTTTCACATTGCATATAGTAATGATTTACTATATGCCAATGTCATAGGACTTTCATGCTTGTCCATTTGTCATCATATGCCTTATATGCGTAAATGCATCATGATCACTAGATATGTATTACCATCATGTTGATCATATATTAACATAATATAATCCGGATATAAATTTATTACCAATATACTTGCCATTTATTCCATAAGCTCATAAGCTTGTTCACCTGTTTATCTTTTATTAACCAATAAACCATAGCCCAAATATAAGCCTATGAGAACCCTAGGTACACGAGTCAAAACCGCACATAAGGTTGTTCTAACCATCCGCATGTAAGGCCGTGCTAACCATATACACTAAGTGTCCTTTATATACACTATAGTGCTAAACCGAGTATGCAACGCGCTGCTGGACTCTATGGCATGCCAATTATACCATGTCCCTCAATGACTTACTTGAGCATATTTTCCATATTTATTTCATCCATGGCAATATATATCAACATAATTTAATATTGGGCAGTTGATACCCGAAATAACATTCATGTATAACTAGTGATCCTTGCCTTATCATCCTTCGAAATATCTTGGATATTCGATTCGATCTGATTATCCAAATATTTTTCTGAACTTTATCACTTTATAGCCATTAATACAAACTCTGTACAAAAATCTGAGTAACACGAAAACATTATTCTTGGAGGTGAACTATTCATTTACGATGTTAAAATACATAACTTTTGAAAATTACACTTTTGTCCCTGAACTTTTCCAAAGTTTATACTTTAGCCACAAAACATTCAAAATTTACATTTTGGTCACTAGCCAAAAATTGGGATATTACAGATCTTTCTAGAACCAAACCTTTGTGTGTGAATCTAGAAGTCCACCCCAATAGAGCCATGTGGAAAACTCTAGGGGTTAGAATTCGGTAAAAATTATTTCGTAAGAGTAGTCTGTGGAGACATGTCCAAAGATGTTGGAATGCGCTGCCCAGTTATTATTCATACAATGAAATAATTTTGGACCTTTTATGTTTTCAAGAATACTAATTCTTTAGTTTTCTTGTTTTTTTATTGTTTTGCATATTTTTCTTGCATCGACATCTCATATCTAGAAGGGGCTGATTCTAAAGCACATTGCTCAAGTAGAAAACAATTTTTCGCGATGGATAGAAGACTCCTTTTGAAAGAGGAAGATAATGCGAGTGTACGTTGTTGGTCTGAGGTCAACCAACGGGCACATGGAGACAACATTCAAGACAAAGATCTTGGTCCTTGAAGATGCCAATGAAGGGGGAAATGATTACTGGTTCACCCGGCTTAGGGACAATGCTAGAAGGTTTCAACAGGGAGATGAATTCGACAAGAGTGTCATGGTCTAGATTCAAGACGTAGCCAATCTTGTAATGATGCTAGCTAAGGAAGCTACTGCTCTTCGTCAGTATGTCAGGCTAGTGTTAGAGCCTTAGTTAATTTAGAGCCTTTGAAGTTGAAATAAAATTTTGTAAATTTGTAAATTGAATTAATGTTACCTTTTTGGCTTGTTAATTTAAATTTGTAATTTAGAGCCTTACAAAATGTACACCTTCGTCAGTTTTGTTATTTTATTTAATTTTGTAAACTGAATTAATGTTACCTTTTTGTCTTGTTAATTTAATTTGTTAACTGTATTTCTTTGATTACAATTTTAGTTTAGATAAACCCTAGATTTAGGTTCTCTAGTGTTAGAGCCTTAGTTAATTTAGAGCCTCTGAAGTTGAAAAAAAATTCTCTTCTCACAATAAAATCATAAAATACACTTAATAATATTTTAACCCTGATAGGTAAAATACATTTAGACAATTCTTAGGGTTAATAACCAACTAGAATAATAAAAGCTTTAACACATTAATCTTTTCTTTAATTGTCTGTTAATAAAAGTGAAACCTAATTAATGCAGTGTCCTATCAAAAGGAGATAACGGGTTAGCGCCAGAGATGTTGGCGGTGATTAGAGTTTACTCTCCGGATAATGGGAGCATTAAAATGGAATTATATACATAAACGAACAATAAGTTAAATTTCATATGAACTTGCAAATTCCGACATTAAAACATTTTGTAATTGCCTAGGTACCAATTTTTTGGCGTTGTGGGGGTGCTAATCCTTCCCCATGCGTAACCAACTCCCGAACCCATCTTAGTGTATTTCGCAGACCAAAACTGTTGTTTTAATAAAATAAAACTATTTTATTAAAATAACCCATTTTTAGGTGATCCAATTATACATTTTTAAAAAAGATTGGTGGCTACTTCGTTTGTTTTTTTTGTCTTATTAAAATTATCAAGCCTCGAAAAAAAGGCTGCGACAGTAGCAACATATCCAAAGCGTTAGTGATAGCACGTAGTTTCGCCACGTTAAAATCCAACTCACTTAGAGGGCCCAAAAATACCGCCAAAACTCTCACATCCGCATCTCGTAATACCCCACCACAACCAGTCAGCCCCTATTTTCCATGTGCTGCTCCATCTACGTTAAATTTAATCAAACCATTCAAAGGCGGTAACCAAACACTCACCATCCTACTCGATCCCTCTGGCACAGAAAGAACATAAAAACATAGACAATCCCACCAACTAGCCTCGCCAACCAATATACTAGCCTTGGAAATTTTGATCCAATGAAACGACCACATTTTAATTAAGAAAACAATTTCTCCAACTATGAGCCTCTTCTTATTAAAAATTAGATCATTCTAAGCTGGCCACAGAGACTACAAAACCGCTGCACAACCCGCAATCCACCATTGTCGCAACACCCCATTAGAGAAATCCGCATAACATTGTCGAATAAAATCTTGAATCGTACTTGGTCAAACCAAAACAATCCCCCACTGTAATAACCTAAATATGTAGGGACTGTCTACCACCTTCGTCAGCTCTAAACGCGCAAAAATAACCCTAAATTGAGACCCCAAATTGAAACCCTAAAACCACTAATCGTATCTATCTCTTTTTCCACCCTCACCTCAAATCAAACCACTACCACCTAACTCTACTACAGCCATCGCCCACTACCCATCATTATCCCCTGCTTTGCAGCCACCACCCTAAACACCATCATAACCCTTAATCTCTATCACCATTTAACGTGACAAACAGAGAGCCACTCCATTTCTCTATAAATGGAGACCTACAACAGCACCAAAGGGGAGATGGGAGAGATCTTCGAGATTGAAAAAACAAAAAAAAAAGAAAAGAAAAGATAAAAAATGAAAAAAAAAACTTTGTATTTTTTTTTCTAAATCTAGAAAAATAAAGGAAGTTTTAGATAAAATCGAGGGGAGAACTACATTCAGGAGCCTTAGTTGAGCCTCTTCACGTCATTTTCATGCCCTCCGGTTGTCGAAGACGACAGTTCTTGTTGTTGATGAACGGCGGCTCACAGAAGAGACTCGCCGACCATTTGGGGTTAGAGAGAAAGAAAAAAGAGAAAGTTGAGAGTGTTTTTTTATATTTCAAAACTAAAACAAAATTTTGGCCAAAAAAGTTGTGGGCTTACAAAACGATGTCGTTTTACCCTTGTAACCCACGGTGTGACCTGACCCGGAAGGATTCACACATTTTAAGAAATGAAAAAATTACCTTTTTAGTTGTTCCGCTTTTATTTTCTTTTAATTTCACCCCTTTTCATGTTTATTTCTTTATATTTATGTCTTTTATTTTCTGTTTTCATTCAATTTAGTGTTTGTTTCTTTTATTATTTATAGCCATAATATATTATTTATTATATTACCTTTTATAATACATAATATAGTATCTTTTCTAAATTTTATTAGTATCATATATATATCGCGTTAATATAAGAATACTTAGTACACAGGTATCTATCTATCTATCTATCTATCTATCTATCTATCTATCTATCTATCTATCTATCTATCTATCTATCTATCTATCTATCTATCTATCTATCTATCTATCTATCTATCTATCTATCTATCTATCTATCTATCTATCTATCTATCTATCTATCTATCTATCTATCTATCTATCTATCTATCTATCTATCTATCTATCTATCTATCTATCTATCTATCTATCTATCTATCTATCTATCTATCTATCTATCTATCTATCTATCTATCTATCTATCTATCTATCTATCTATCTATCTATCTATCTATCTATCTATCTATCTATCTATCTATCTATCTATCTATCTATCTATCTATCTATCTATCTATCTATCTATCTATCTATCTATCTATCTATCTATCTATCTATCTATCTATCTATCTATCTATCTATCTATCTATCTATCTATCTATCTATCTATCTATCTATCTATCTATCTATCTATCTATCTATCTATCTATCTATCTATCTATCTATCTATCTATCTATCTATCTATCTATCTATCTATCTATCTATCTATCTATCTATCTATCTATCTATCTATCTATCTATCTATCTATCTATCTATCTATCTATCTATCTATCTATCTATCTATCTATCTATCTATCTATCTATCTATCTATCTATCTATCTATCTATCTATCTATCTATCTATCTATCTATCTATCTATCTATCTATCTATCTATCTATCTATCTATCTATCTATCTATCTATCTATCTATCTATCTATCTATCTATCTATCTATCTATCTATCTATCTATCTATCTATCTATCTATCTATCTATCTATCTATCTATCTATCTATCTATCTATCTATCTATCTATCTATCTATCTATCTATCTATCTATCTATCTATCTATCTATCTATCTATCTATCTATCTATCTATCTATCTATCTATCTATCTATCTATCTATCTATCTATCTATCTATCTATCTATCTATCTATCTATCTATCTATCTATCTATCTATCTATCTATCTATCTATCTATCTATCTATCTATCTATCTATCTATCTATCTATCTATCTATCTATCTATCTATCTATCTATCTATCTATCTATCTATCTATCTATCTATCTATCTATCTATCTATCTATCTATCTATCTATCTATCTATCTATCTATCTATCTATCTATCTATCTATCTATCTATCTATCTATCTATCTATCTATCTATCTATCTATCTATCTATCTATCTATCTATCTATCTATCTATCTATCTATCTATCTATCTATCTATCTATCTATCTATCTATCTATCTATCTATCTATCTATCTATCTATCTATCTATCTATCTATCTATCTATCTATCTATCTATCTATCTATCTATCTATCTATCTATCTATCTATCTATCTATCTATCTATCTATCTATCTATCTATCTATCTATCTATCTATCTATCTATCTATCTATCTATCTATCTATCTATCTATCTATCTATCTATCTATCTATCTATCTATCTATCTATCTATCTATCTATCTATCTATCTATCTATCTATCTATCTATCTATCTATCTATCTATCTATCTATCTATCTATCTATCTATCTATCTATCTATCTATCTATCTATCTATCTATCTATCTATCTATCTATCTATCTATCTATCTATCTATCTATCTATCTATCTATCTATCTATCTATCTATCTATCTATCTATCTATCTATCTATCTATCTATCTATCTATCTATCTATCTATCTATCTATCTATCTATCTATCTATCTATCTATCTATCTATCTATCTATCTATCTATCTATCTATCTATCTATCTATCTATCTATCTATCTATCTATCTATCTATCTATCTATCTATCTATCTATCTATCTATCTATCTATCTATCTATCTATCTATCTATCTATCTATCTATCTATATATCTATCTATCTATCTATCTATCTATCTATCTATCTATCTATCTATCTATCTATCTATCTATCTATCTATCTATCTATCTACCTATCGAATAAAATCTTGAATCGTACTTGGTCAAACCTAGATAGTCAGTTACTTTTTGTCTTAATTGATGGAAATTAGGAATTAAATTTAATTTATTTTGTGATCCTTTTTTACTTATGAGTATTTTAACAAAGGTTTTTGATAAAATCTATTTTTCTGATTCTTTCATATCGTTAGCTCTGCACTCGAGCTCCGTCCCTTCTAAGTGGGAGTGAGAAGCTATTCCTTTGTGAGGTGTCCACCTCCGTGCAGGATAGTGGACCACTTTTGGGATACATCTGTACCTTTGTCTTCGAGAGATCTTCATCTCCATGCAGACCTAGGGAAATATATCACCTGAATTGAACTTGCTAGCCTTAGCAGGCGATAGCGATGACAGTTCGGGTACCTCAGTTAGAACTAAACTACATATAATGAACCGTAAAAGCCTACCTTGTTTAGAGCCATTCTGAACCTCTGCCCATTTAGAGAGTCACCCGATAATTGTATAGTAAAGAGAGATTGGGTTTTATTTAATTTCTTTCAATTATGCTCTTAATTTCAGTATTATTTATTTTTATGTTTTATTTGTGCAAAACAAGTATGCAAGTAGAAGCATGTTTGGGTAGGACCCATTTTTTTAGAACATATTCGTGTAGAAAAGTATGCTTGGGTAGGTTGTATAGGTTTACTTTTATCAATTACCATTCCTATTTTCAGTCTGATTATTTTCATGCATACTAACTAATTTTCTGTTTTTTATGTTTTTTTTGCATTGCATATTCATGACATAAATAAAAGGTGTTGATTCACGGACGATCTTCAATCTAGAAAACTTTCATAATGGATAAAGGGTCACGTGATCAGATAAAAAGTAATGCAGATATGAGGCAATACCCTAAAGTGATACTAAAAGAAGAAAGAGGCTTTTCTTTAGAAGGTTACACGTCAGACATGCATGTCAGAACTTGTGCCAATACCAAGATGAATGAAATAGAAGAGCTGAAAACACAAATGGTCGAGATGATGAGTATGATGACCACCATGGCCAAAAGGAAAGAGCCCCGTATACAAAGAGAGAAAGATAATCTGAATGGAAGCCATGTTACGACGTCCAGTATCTAGGATTCTACTTCTGAACACACTAATTCTAGTAAGCCCAAAGGTTTGTGCACTGTCATATTCAGCGCAAATAAGACACCCAAAGATGCAAAAGCGGCAATATCAAGGAAAAAGAAGATGAGCCAAAGCAAAGCCAGAGAAATAGAAGCTAGAAAGAAGACCACATTTCAGATTCTGATAAAATATACATATTTACTTTTGATGATGGTCAGGGAAAGACTTGTAACTCCAGTTCAATCCAACCCAAAGCAACCCCCTTATCCTAAAGGTTACGATGTCCAGGCTATATTTAACTATCATCTAGGAGGTATGGGTCATACTACTGAGAATTGTGGAGCCTTCAAGAATAAAGTTAGAGACCTAATTGAAGAAGGGCTACTAAACTTTAAGGAAAAAACCCTAAAATTTCCAAAAGCTCAAGCAATAGTGGAACACGAAAGTATGCGGAGATGAGTCAATATCCAACGCTCATAATCCAGTGTCGAGGCCAGAGTTTGAATTCTAGTGTCCAATATTCAGAATCATCTTTGAATGGAGACCAAAAATCAAGAGTCAATGGTTTTTTTATCCTATACCCATTTTGTATGGAGAATTATATCTGCAGTTACTAGAGGCACGATTGGTGGCCTTATATAATCTCATGCCTCTACAACCTTCATACCCCAAATGGTATGACATCATTGTGAGTATCACGCTGGAATTAGGGGCATTCTATTGAAAATTGCACTATCTTCAAAAGTCAAGTTCAGAATCTCCTAGAGTGTAAGATATAGAAGTTCAAAAATGAGTATCAACATGATTTAGCTATTGTTTACCAACTGGGGTGAAACTAAAAGAGTTCGAAGAAAATAAAAAGAATTATTTAGAAAATTGACGCTCAGGTCAACATATTGAAGAAAGAAAAAATCAATTTGAGTAAAGAAATAAAGAGCTTGCAAGATAACTACCAAGAGCTTTGCTTAGCATTCAGAGATGTGGGCTTGGGAGATACTCCAGATCAATGGAAAAAAGGTCAATCCAATTAAATAGTTACGTTGAATATTGGAAAAGAAATTTCAAAGCCAATGAAAATCGAGCTAAGACCTTATCTCTCAATCTACACGCAATGGAAAATCAGTGCATTGCTCTCAAAGATGAGTTGAGAAGTAGTCAAGCCAAGTGTGAGGCTTCAAACATGTGTATGTGTAACCCCTTGACCCGGTCTAGTAGCAAGACCGAACCAAGCAAGCTATATTAGGGTTTGCCAAGACAAACCCTAAAGAATTACAATTGAAATGGTCCATTTTTTATCTTATCTAAAGGCAAATTTAAGTCTTAGGGTGATCATACTGTTTAGGGTTCAAGTTACAACTCAATTGGGCGTCAATTTGACATCCAGTTGCTCAAATTCCCATTACAATGCCTAAAACATAATTTTAATATTTACAAGGACTTATACAAAGTTAAAGTTACCTATCCTCAATTATTCATATTTCTTACCTTCATATCAAATCTCATCTCAAAATAACCATTCAAACCCATTTAATTGCATAAATAAGAAACATGGACCAAAATGCAAAGATTTCAAACATCAGAGAGCATCTCAACCGAATTAATGGTTAGCGTACTGGTACAGACCTTTACTGTATTGCAACGGTGCATAAAGACAATGGCGTACCGATATAGTCCTCAAGCTTATCAATACGAGATTGAATGTTTTGAAAGTTCGGATTCCAGTAGCCAAATACTATACTGGTACAACAACCCGTGTACCGAAACCCACCTTCATTTTCAACTATGCGTACCGATACGATTACCAGGCGTATCGGTACGCCTAGGCTATTTTGCCCAAATTGAGCCAAGACAGGTCCCCACATACCGATCCTTGAGGACTCGTACCGGTATAGACAGACCTATAATGACCTCTAGGTCCAACATATGACACTTTGGCTCAATCCAACGTACTCAAATCAACATCTAATCATCATATGATATCTCAAGCATCAAATCTTCAAGCATGGCAACATAGAAAGAGACTATACTAAGCATGACATAATCAAACAATCACCTATGAGCATGATTTCTACCCAAGCATGGTTATAGTCTCCCGACCCCTCAAAACAAGTATAAAGCATAATACAAGTCCAAAACAATAATCCAAACTTATACAATCAGGGAGTAACCAAAATACATCTCCCACAACAACCCGGTCACATTGCCTTCTTATTACTACTTAGTATTTATGAAACCATACTTTGAAATATATCAATCCTTGGATCCTTCCTCGCTGACATGCTTTCCGAGAAGTTTATTTCTCTGCATTGATGAGGAAAAGAGAGGGCGTAAGCTATAAGCTTAGTGAGGGAATAACCAAAATACTCATCGATGCATTTAAAATCATTTAATTCAAATCATATGTAATTGTCTCATGGCAAAACATCACGTGCTTCTCAAATCATCTCAATTAGGCACATTTAAAACATTTTCAACACATGTATCATGGATTCAATCTCTACCTCAATTTAAGCTTCATGTCTCAACATCACTATAACAAGCTTAAAGAGTACTACATGCATAAATCACATTATACAAACATAATCCATTTCTCATGGTACATTATCTCATATATTGGCTTTCAAGTGACTCAAAACCAGCAACCTTTCATTTCATAAAACACATCGGATACACGGATTTCTCAAGTAGTTCCTATGACCACTTTACACACATACCTCAACTGGAGCAATGACACACTTGCCCACTTCAACCGTTCAAACTGGAGTAACGAAGCATTTACCCACCTCTACGGTTTGGATGTATAAATCCTCCAGCGGGAGAAAATGAAAAATTTACCCACCTAAACCTCTGCGGTTCTCATGGTGGAGAATACGATACACTTACAACCCCTCGACACACATGAGACGACTTTTTATAGTGCACTTTAAACCCTATGGCTAGCCAACTATATCCGATAACATTTTAAACTCAGCCACTTGCCAATATATTCAATAAACAACATTACCTCACTGTTTTACATATGTATCAAAATCAATCAACTCAAATACATTAAACCATGTATTTAGCATTCTCAAAAATACTTTCATAAATCATATGTCATTCTCAAAAGTCATCATATATGATCATTTGCATCAACTTTCATTTCTAAAACATGCATAATATAGTGAGTAATCAAAACCATAAACATGTGCATAAGACTTCATTTTGCAAAACCAAAATCGAGAGAAAGCTCAACCGATGCTTACTTCCAAGCTTAGATAAGTGTTTCAAACTTTATCTAAACTCCCACAACTCCTTTTCAAACCTTTTAACTAGCAGTTAACACTTTTCCACTCACCAACAATCCAACACTTGCTTACTGATGTGCGAATCAAGCTTTCGAAGCTTCCGCACCTTCACCAAAAGGTATAGGATTCAACTCACCTGCTTTAACCAATCAAAAACAGAGGATTAAAACACATCTCTACATCACAAACCACTAGCAAGAACAAGCACAACCTCGCCTCACAAGAATCCATCAAACACCTCTCTAAATCTATCAAGAACATCACCAAACCTTTTCTAAACAAAGCCCATCCAAAACCTGAAGACTCTAACACCTTAACAACATCAATTAACATCCAAAAACACTTCAAACACGTCCTTATACCTCCAACAACTCTACAACAACAAGATCACACCAAAAACCAACTATAAACAACCTAGAAAACTAGCAATCCATATAGTTTCGGG
Source organism: Hibiscus mutabilis (assembly GCA_019671005.1). NCBI lineage: Eukaryota > Viridiplantae > Streptophyta > Magnoliopsida > Malvales > Malvaceae > Hibiscus > Hibiscus mutabilis. The sequence goes on along the minus strand of CM033728.1, from coordinate 18,535,767 downwards.
ATTTCATTGATTAAACACTTCTTTCTACATTATTATAAAACTAAATAAAGATCAAAATCAATTAGATTCTTCACCAAAATAGATCCAAATCATTTTCCAACAATTTTCCAAAGAAAACTCAATTTAATCAACAAATCTATATTAAAATCATAATTCCTTAACATAAATCAATAACAAAGGATCAAGAACTTGGGAATTTCATTAAAGAACCTTTAATTAGAGGAGAGAAACGAAAATCACCTCTAATTGTTGATTTTCCCTTCATTGGCAAAGCTTGATTGAAATCCAAAGAGATTTTGCAACAAGATTGGAAGAAATCAATTAGAAAACAAAAAAGAAATCAATAGAGATTGTTTCCTGAGAATTTTGGAGTAGAAATCTTAGTTTGGTTGCTGAGAAAGTTGAGAGAAAAAGGTTGGATGAAAAGTAGTTACGTAAGAAAGTGATTTACAAACTAAAAATCTTTTTAATAAATCCCATTTTATTTACTTATAAAACCATTTAAAAGCACCTTAAAATAGCCTAAATTAAGAGAGAAATCCGATGGAAGAGATTGGTCAAATAGCTCCTTAAATATTCTAAGGTTTGACCCTTTTACGATTTAGCAACCAAAAATAGTTTTGAAAACTTTCATTTTAGTCACTAGACCAAAATGTTTCAAATCAGATTTAATTACTTCAAATTGGTTTCACCAAATTACTTAAAATATTAATTAAGTAATTTCTAGCATTTTTCCATAATTTATTTTACCAAAAAATAATTTTATAAGATTTAATTCCTAAAACTATTCGAATTGCCTAAACTGATTCTTTCGAATCACCTACCCGATTCGGTTCTTATCTAGGACGAATTTCAGGGCGTTACAACTCTCCCCCACTTAAGAAATTTTGTCCTCGAAATTTACCTAGCTGAAAAAGATTAGGGAACTGCTTCAACATATCCTCCTTGCTCTCCCAAGTGGCTTTCTCAACACCACGATGCCGCCACAACACCTTTACCAGCTCTATGGTCTTTCCACGGAGAACTTTGCTACTCGAATCTAGAATTCTCACTAGTTCCTCATCATATGTCAAGTCCGACAACCTCAATTTGTACGCAACTGGACCAACACACTCCAACACCTCATATGGCCCAATAAATCTAGGACTCAACTTACCCTTCCGTTTAAACCTCATCACCTTCTTCTAAGGCAAAACTTTTAGAAACACACGATCACCAACTGCATACTCAATCTCCATTCGCTTCAAGTCAGCATAAGACTTTTGCCGATCCGAAGTCGCTTTCAAACGGTCACTAATAATGTAATGTCCCAATTTTTGACTAGTGACCAAAATGTAAAATTTTGAAAGTTTAGGGGTTAAAGTGTAAACTTTGGAAAAGTTTAGGGACCAAAGTGTAATTTTTAAAAGTTATGTATTTTGACCCTGTAAATGAATAGCTTACCCCCAAGAGTGATATTTCCGTGTTACCCAGATTTTTCGTACGAAGCTTATATTAGTGGCTATAAAGCGATAAAGTTCAGAAATTTGGAAATTGTTAAGCGTGCTCAGACAAGAGTAGCACATGGATGGGTGACCTACTGGGAAGGTTCCATGCTAGTATTTTTGACTGGTAAAAAGGATTCATCATGAGTCAATAATATTTGTAATGTTTACTGTTATAAAATTTCCAAGAGGGATTGTATCCGATAAAATTCTTGGTAATTATAGGTACATCAGATCGAATTGGAATTTAAAAGACAGTTCCAAAAGTTATGAAAAATTCATAAAATACAATTTTATGAGTATTATATTGTAGCTACTTGGATTCCAACTAGACTTAGTTGAATTTTTACAAGAATGGTAAACTAGTGAATAAAGAATAGTTGGAGGACAAATTAGTCATTTGGAAGGGATGGCAATTTTGAAATATTTGAAGTTACAAGGGCCATTTTTGGATGAAGAAAATTGAAGATTAAATCTTGGCCCTTGATTGATGATAAAATCAATCTCAACAATTGGATAAAAGGGCAATTTTGTAATTTCCATGTTTGAATGAATTTAAAATTCATTTACATAATACAAGTGGCATAATTGGAGCAAATTAGAATTAAAAAGGCCAAAAGATGAAGCCTTCTTCAACTTTCAATTTTCGAAAATTTTGGGGGAAAAGGGGGAAAATTTTCCAAGCTCGATTTAAGCCACGAAACTCAATTTTCAGGTAATGCTTCCTACTCTTCAAACTCTATCTTTTGATGTAATTAATTCATGGAATACATGCTTGATTGATGAAAATTTTACATGAGAAGGAAATTAGGGTTTATGAATAAAATTGGGGCTTTTGAAATTTTATGATTCCATGGTTGAATTTAAGTCGGAATCAAGCTTATATGATGTTAAAATTATGCTATTGAGTTAGGATTTAAATCCTACATATTTTGGTTTGTATGGAGAAGATTAGGGTTTATGGATTTAAGTCTAACTTAGGCTTGTGATGTTGGATTAATGATCTAGTAAGCTTGATTTGTTGTTTGGAAGCAAAACCCTAAGTTAAGGGACCAATTCGGCAAGCTTCAAAGTTAAGGGACCAAATTTGAATTTTATGAAATTTGAGTGTATTTATGTAATTAGTGATGTTGGAGATGTGAAATTGATGTTAGAATACTAAACCGATGTTGAATCAAATTAGTGATCATTTTGACAATTTGTCAAAATCAAGTGACCAAATAGGAAATGAATTCTTGGATGGGGATTAAATCTGATTTTTAGTTAAAATAATATAATTAAGGTAGTAATGTTGATTTAAGGACTAAATTGCAAAGTTAAGAAGTTTGAATCCTTACCTTTGCATTTTAGTGACTATTTCAACAAAGAAAGAAAATTAGAGGGAATTATTTTGAATAATTATTTGATGAAGAAGATGATAAATTGGTGGTTTGAAGCAAGTGATGGGACTAAATTGACAAGTAGAAAAATAAGAAGAAGTTAGTATAAATTAGAAGTTTATTATGGAAAGCTATGTAGAAGATTGAATTTTTGGCAGTGACTTCGAAAATTCACCAAAAATTCTACAAAAATGTTTAGATGATGAATTTTATATCGATGAAAAGATTTGTTCGTCTAGTTTCGTTTCAACAAACTGAAACTGATTTCGAGTTCTGAGTTAAAATATATGAATTTTTAATCGAATGAAGGTCAAAAAATTTATACAGCCGTTTTTGTTAGGACAACACTGTGACGGGAATTTGAAGAATTTTCATAATTTTTGTATATTTTATTAATTTTTTGGCTTATACTGTTAGAATAGTTATCGAATATAGTTCTTACAGTATGAAGGATATTAAGATCCAATGTGTATTCTGATCTTTAGAATAAAAACGCTGAGGGTAGGACAAGTTTCCAGAAAATAGAATTTGATACATTTTGTATCTAAATGTTTGATAACAAGCTCGAAAGAATTATTGGAAGTTCAAAATGGTCATTACGGAAAAAAATGAATTTTTGGACAGTATAAGGAAAGAAGGAAAATTATGGAAAAAATTTATGTTAAATGATTAGATAGCTTGATTGAAATATTGTTAGAAGTGAATCTAACAAATGTTTGTTTATATTAATGTGGTTAATGAAGTCAAATCCGAATCAAAAGAAGATTTGAGGTACTATGAAGGAAAGGATCGAGTAGAATTTAGTGAGGCGTGCTAATAAATGGCCCAGGTGAGTGCATTTCCATATGTGTGTATTATATTAAAAAGGGGAAGACTTTTTAAAAGTCAACCCAAAATTTAGAAATAACATTGCATTACTTTTGAAAATAAATGATTTTATGCATGACTCTGTATGGCAAGCTTGACAGAGTACAAGGTACGAACTATTGTTTGCATAAATGATGATGAATTATATTTATTGATGAAATATGATAACAAGTTACATGCTTACATGAATAATGATAATTGATTGACAATAAAATGAAATGCCCAAGTATTTATGTATGAGAGTTCATGGTATAATTGGATATCCATAGAGTCCTAGTAGCTGCGTCATAGCACTACGGTGCGAGATAGACTCTTTGGGGTCGAGATAGACTCTTCGGATCGAGATAGACTTTTCAGGGTTGAGATAGACTCTACAGAGTCGAGATAGACTCTACGAGTCGGTTTAAACACTACGGTGTTATATAGCACAAAATGTGGGAGTATGAGGAGCAGAGGGCGTCCTCGAGTACGTACTCACCATCAGACGCTACGGCATAGTAGACACTACGGTGTTGTGATGACTCGCGTACCTTGGTCTCATATAATATACTTTGGGCTATGTTAAAGGATATGAAATGCAAATGATTGCATGACAAAAGTATGACTATGTTAAAGGATATGAAATGCAAATGATTACATGACTAAAGTATGACTATTTGAAGATATGAAATGCAAATGATTGCATGATGAAAGTATGACTATGTTAAAGGATATGAAATGCAAATGATTGCATGATGAAAGTATGACTATGTTAAAGGATATGAAATGCAAATGATTGCATGACGAAAATATGAATATGTTAAAGAATATGATATGCAAATGATTGCATGACGAAAGCATGTTTACGTGATGATCATGAACCATTGATATCATGATTTTATGACAGAATTGATAGAAGACCATGAATCATATTGAAAGCATGTTTATATTGAAGAAATTATTTTGCATGTGAATACCTGATGAACATAGAACAATAATGATATGATGATATGATTCTTAAGATAGTCATGATACATGATACTATTATATTGTGAAATGTTTTCCATCTTACAGAAATTGTAATGCACTTTTATATAACATTGTATTGCATCTCTTTATGTTATAATAAATGTGTTAAATGCCTCACTAAGTTCGTACTTAGCATGTGTTTTGTTTCACACGTAGGTTCTTCTAAGTATATTAACAAGGAGGGGCTGTTCTTTTGAAAAGTCAAATACTACAGTAAGATACAGTAAGTACATCTTTAGCGTAATTTGATATCTAGCGGGCATGTAAATATTTTAAAGTTGAGCTGTTTAAAGAATAAGTTTACAACTTCAATATATACTTTTATGATGAATAAGTTTAGAAGTATAGTTGCTAATAGTAGCATTGAACTATGGTACAATTAAATATTGTTTAACTCTAATTGTGTAGAAATTTTATAATCAAGAAAGGGTCTACGCAGCATACATAATTTTTACCTTGAGTTACATTTTTATTTTAATGATTCAATTATAAGTTTTGTAAACCAATTCAGGGTCAAATCTAGCTACATCTAGAGTACATAGTTTTTAATTTAAAACCGGGAAAAGGTTAATCTACAAGTTAAAAACAAAAAATTACAAGTTAAGATTTCTTCCAACGATTTCCTAACATCTTTAATGTATATTCGACCTACGAGTATACATTAATGGGGTTACATTTATTGGTATCATAGCTACATGTTTAGCCGATTCTGGAGGCTAAATCAAGTGTGATATGATTTGTTATTAAGTACATACCCCTAGGATGTCATGTTACTGATGTACTATCTGTGTAACTTGATTATTCTCTTCATTAATATGAATAGGTTATAGTAGTAATAGATAATGTTGAATAGTGTTGAATTACGTCAAATGATTGATCATGGGGACCAAGAGGAGGTCCAAAATGGAAGTAATGAGATATAAAATATTTTACCTCTAACTCCTACCCTAGCTGAGCTGCCTATGCAGTAGGGAGCTCCATCATAAGAATATAGAATCTTAGTACGAGCCTTAGAGGCTATGGTTAATAAAAAATTAACCCTTAACGCCCATACTAGCTCCGACATCTGGACGACGACTATTAAGGAGCTTAAGAAGTTAGAAGCCCTTGAATTTAATCGAGAAAGTGGTCCGATAACTGCCAACTTATGACATAAAGATGTTAAAGTTATGTTAGAGTAGTTAAACTGCATAGATGCTAAGGAGTTTGAAGAAACTTTGCTGAGGGAACATGCTCGTATTTAGTAGTCTAATTCCATAGAGTTAATACTTGTTGAGGAAGTGATGTGTAAATTCTTTTAAGAAGTGTTTAAAGCCAAGTATATTGGCGACCAGTTAACAGAGAGAGATGTTGTAGCAGTTCCTAAGTTTGAAACAAGGTATTCGTACTGTCTACGAGTACGAGCTAGATTTTAATAAATTAAGTCGGTATACAGCTAATTGTTACCGACTGAAAAGTCCCTATAAGAATGTTTTATCGAGGGGTTTCACCCGAGGCCTAAAGAGTTGTTGTTAGGTATGAGTTTATCGGTTTACCAGAATGTTATAAATAAAGCAAAGGCTATGGAGAGAGCCTGTATTTACTTTAATTGATTCGAGTTCGAGTAACTCATATATATATTGGTACTAAGATAGTAGTACAAAGAAAGATTCTTAAGGAAAAATATTTTCTAGTAATGTGATTCCTAGTAACCCACTTGGACATAGAGCACGGGTGACTAGAATATGTAAGACATGTCCATTAGTAATTCAAAGGATTAAGTTCCCGACGAATTTAATGGAACTTTCATTCCGTGAATTTAAAGTTATTCTTGGAATGGATTAAGTTATCTGCATATGACGCATAGGTGAAATGTAAAAAGAAAAGGTTGGTACTTTAGGGACCCGATAGTTTTGAAGTAATCATTGTGGAAGAAAGAAACTGATTGTTTAGAGTTAGTAATTTCTGCAACAACAGCTCAAAGGTTGTTATGCAATAGATATGAAGCGTGTTAAATTTATACAGTGGATATACAAATATCATCTAAGAAGATTGAAGACATTTCGTATGTGAGGTAATTTCCAGATGTGTTTTTGAATGAGTTTCTATGATTACCTCCGAATAGAGAGGTACAGTTTGGGATTGATGTTTATCCTGGAATTTAACTGTTATCGATAGCACCCTATAGGAAGGTATCAATTGAACTAAGAGAACTGAAAGCTCAATTGCAAGAACTACTAGACTGAGGTTACATTCGACTGAGTGTATCACAATGTGCTAGTATATCCACTATAAAGATTACCGATAGCTGAATAAGGTAACTATAAAGAATAGGTACCCGGTACCAAGGATTGAAGATTTATTTGATCAATTTCAAGGAGTAGCTGTGTTCTCAAAATTAAATCTTCGATCAGGGTATTATCAGCTCAAGGTTAAGGAAGAAGATATACCAAAGACAACATTCAAGACTCATTATATACATTACGAGTTTTGGTAATGCCATTTGGACTTACGAATACCCCTGCTGCATTTATGGATCTGATGAATAGGGTATTTCAACCCTGCTTAGACCAATCTATAATAATCTTCATAGACGATGTTCTAGTTTACTCAAAGACAGAAGCTGAACATGATTACCATCTTTGAATTGTATTACACACACTAAGGGATAAATAACTTTATCCAAAGTTTTCTAAATTGGGAATTTTGGTTATCAAAAGTAACTTTCCTTGGACATGTAGTATCGGCAAAAAGGAATAAAAATTAATCCTAAGAAAGTACAAACCATTCTCGAATGGATGGCATCAAAAAGTGTCTCTAAAGTCCAGAGTTTCTTGGAAATTAACTGGATAATATAGACGATCACTTTGGAAAGATTAAAGTAGCAGCTGATGCTTTTAATCAGAAGATATTTTCTATTTTGTACACAATGAATGTACTATTGTCATTGAGACGAGTCGGTTCATTAGCAGTAGAATTTTAGCTAAAACCAACTTTGTTGGATCAAATCAAAGATTTGCAATTTTTGGATAAAGAATGTATTGAAAAGGGGAAGCAAGTTGAATTAAGAGAAACAAAGGACTATTAAATTAAGTCAAATAGTTGCTTATATTATCGAAGGAAAATTTACATTCCTGATGATGGTGTCTTGAATAAAGATATTTTGACTGAAATTCATCATAGTCCATTAACTATGTACTTTGGAACTAGCAAAATGTATTAAAATCTAAAAACTTGGTATTGGTGGCTAGGAATGAAAAATGGGAAATTTCAGAATTTATGACAAAATGCTTGACATGCCAACAAGTAAAAGCTGAATATCAAGTACCTCCTGGATTGATTCAGCCTATTTCTATTCCCCGATGGAAGTGTGAATGAGTGATAATGGAATTTGTAATAGGATTATCAGTAACAATAGTTATTAGACAATCATCAAGATGGCATCAATTGAAGCATTGTATGGAAGAAAGTGTCAAATTTCTCTTAATTGATTCAAGTTACAGGACTGAAATATTCAAAATAACCCAAAGGCTAGAGGGGTTGATTTGATACAAGAAATGGGGGATTAAGTGAAAATTATTCAACATAATCTCAAGGCTGTCGTGGATCGACAAAAGGCTTATGCAGACAAGAAGAGAAACGATGTTGAATACGAAGATAGGGACAAAGTGTTCCTAAAGGTTTCACCTTGGAAGAATGTGTTATGATTTGGAAAAAAGGAAAAACTTAGTCCTGAGTTCATTGGATCTTATGAAATCTTGAAAAGAGTTGAACCAGTGGCTTGCAATCAGCCTTACCGCCAGAATTAAGCAAGATTCATGATGTATTTCATGTATCTATGTTGAAAATTCGAGGACGAATTTTCCTAAAGGGGAGGAATTGTATTGTCCCAATTTTCACTAGTGACTAAAATGTAAAATTTTGAAAGTTTAAGGGTTAAAGTGTAAACTTTGGAAAAGTTTAGGGACCAAAGTGTAATTTTAAAAAGTTATGTATTTTGACCCGTAAATGAATAGTTTACCCCCCAAGAGTGACATTTCCGTGTTACCCAAAATTTTTTGTACGAAGCTTATATTAATGGCTATAAAGCGATAAAGTTAAAAAATTTGGAAATCGTAGTTGGGTCAAATGAAAAATTGTTAAGCGTGCTCAGACTAGAGTAGCACATGGATGGGTGACCTACTAGGAAGGTTCCATGTTAGTATTTTTGACTGGTAAAAAGGATTCAGCATGAGTCAATAATATTTGTAATGCTATTGTTATAAAATTTCCAAGAGGGATTGTATCCGATAAAATTCTTGGTAATTATCGGTAAATTGGATCGAATTGGAATTTAAAAGACAGTTCCAAAAGTTATGGAAAATTTATAAAATACAATTTTTGAGTATTACATTGTAGCTGGTTGGATTCCAACGAGACGTAGTTGAATTTTTACAAGAATGATAAACTAGTGAATAAAGAATAGTTAGAGGACAAATTAGTCATTTGGCAGGGATGGCAATTTTGAAATATTTGAAGTTACAAGGGCCATTTTTGGAAATATAAAATTGAAGATTAAATCTTGGCCTAAATCTTGGCCCTTGATTAATGATAAAATCAACTCAACAGTTGGATAAAAGGGTAATTTTGTAATTTCTCTATTTGAATGAATTTAAAAATCATTTACATAATACAAGTGGCATAATTGGAGCAAATTAAAATTAAAAAGGCAAAAAAAGATGAAGCCTTCTTCTTCTTTCAATTTTCGAAAATTGGGGGGGAAGGGGGAAATTTTTCAAGCTCGATTTAGGCCCCGAAACTCGATTTTCAGGTAATCTTTCGAACTGCAAAGTTGTTCGACTCTTCATGCTCTATCTTTTGATGTAATTAATTTATGGTAAACATGCTTGATTGATGAAAATTTTACATGAGAAGGAAATTAGGGTTTATGAATAAAATTGGGGCTTTTGAAATTTTATGATTCCATGGTTGAATTTAAGTCGGAATCAAGCTTATATGATGTTAAAATCATGTTATTGAGTTAGGATTTGAATCCTACATATTTTGGTTTGTATGGAGAAGATTAGGGTCTATGAATTTAAGTCTAGCTTAGGGTTTGTGATGTTGGATTAATGATCTAGTAAGCTTGATTTGATGTTTGGAAGCAAAACCCTAAGTTAAATATATAGGGACCAATTCGGAAAGCTTCAAAGTTAAGGGACTGAATCTGAATTTTATGAAATTTGGGTGTATTTATGTAATTAATGATGTTGGAGATGTGAAATTGATGTTAGAATGCTAAACCGATGTTGAATCGAATTATTGATCATTTTGACAATTTGTCAAAATCAAGTGACCAAATAGGAAATGAATTCTTGGATGGGGATTAAATCTGATTTTTAGTTAAAATAATATAATTAAGGTAGCAATGTTGATTTAAGGACTAAATTGCAAAGTTAAGAAGTTTGAATCCTTACCTTTGCATTTTAGTGACTATTTCGGCAAAGAAAGAAAATTAGAGGGGATTATTTTGAATAACTATTTGATGAAAAAGATGATGAATTGGTGGTTTGAAGCAAGTGATGGGACTAAATTGACAAGTAGAAAAATAAGAAGAAGTTAGTATATATTAGAAGTTTAGTATGGAAAGCTATGTAGAAGATTGAATTTTTGGCAGTGACTTGGAAAATTCACCAAAAATTCTACAAAAAGTTTTGGCAGTGAATTTTATATCGTCTAGTTTCGTTTCCAACAAACGAAAACTGATTTTGAGTTCTAAGTTAAAATATATGAATTTTTAATCGAATGAAGGTCAGAAAATTTATAGAGCAGTTTCTGTCAGGACAACTCTGTGACGGGAATTTGAAGAATTTTCATAATTTTTTTAGATTTTATTAATTTATGTGGCTTATACCGTTAGAATCGATATCGAATCTAGTTCTTACAGTATGAAGGATATTAAGATCCAATGTGTATTCTGATCTTTAAAAGTAAAACACTGAGGGTAGGTCAAGTTGCCAGAAAATAGAATTTGATACATTTTGTATCTAAATGTTTGATATCAAGCTCAGAAGAATTATTGGAAGTTCAAAATGGTCATTAAGGACCAAAGTGAATTTTTGGACAGTATAAGGAGGGAAGGAAAATTATGGAAAACTTTTATGTTGAATGATTAGAATGCTTGATTGAAATATTGTTTGAAGTGAATCTAACAAATGTTTGTTTATATTCATGTGGTTAATGAAGTCAAATTCGAATCAAAAGAAGATTCGAGGTACTATGAAGGAAAGGATCGAGTAGAATTTAGTGAGGCGTGCTAATAAACGGCCCAGGTGAGTGCATTTTCATATGTGTGTATTATATTAAAAAGGGGAAGACTTGTTAAAAGTCAACCCAAAATTTAGAAATAACATTGCATTACTTTTGAAAATAAATGATTTTATGCATGACTCGGTATGGCAAGCTTGACGGAGTACAATGTACGAACTATTGTTTGCATAAATGATGATGAATTATGTTTATTGATGAAATATGATAACAAGTTGCATGCTTACATGAATAATGATAATTGATTGACAATAAAATGAAATGCCCAAGTATTTATGTATGAGAGTTCATGGTATAATTGGATATCCATAGAGTACTAGCAGCCGCGTCATAGCACTACAGTGCGAGATAGACTCTTCGTGGTCGAGATAGACTCTTCGGAGTCGAGTTAGACTCTACGGAGTCGGTTTAAACACTACGGTGTTACATAGCACAAAATGTGCGAGTATGAGGAGCAAAGGGCATCCTCGAGTACGTACTTACCATTAGACGCTACGGTGTCGTGATGACTGTTGCGCGTAATAAGTGCTACACAATTGTTCAAGTATACACGTCGCAAGTAATAAAGTGATACGAGTATCGAGTGTCGTCTCCACAGGGATTGGTTTGGGTCACTTTGCTTCAGTTATCGCACTGTAAAAGTAAAAACAGAATTGATAGTAAGAGTTGAATTTAATGAGTAAAGTAAAAGCAATAAACTAAAAGAATAGATGAAAGAAAAAGAGAGAATAGGCCAGGTTATCGTGAGTTGAGGTGTGATTGCCGATTGGATCGTCTTGGTAAAAGAGTGCAAGGGCAACTCTGTTGCCGTGGCAACTTGCACAACTGGGTTGCCTTGGCAACTAATCGATGGTTGCCTGGACGACTAGCTGGGAAACTACTTGGGCAGCTGGGCAACAACTTCAAGGTTCGGCATAGCGTTCTTTAATGGTTTCTTCTTATCCCTAAGTCGAAACTCTAGCTACTTGTGCATGCCTTGGTAATACATCCCTGCGTGAATCAAGGGTGAACAACAACCAATCTTGCGCTCCTCTTAGCCGTTGAAATCCTTAACTTATTCCTAAGCCAGATTAATCTTCACCATCAATAGATTGAATAAAGACCATACTCATTTGTTTCTTGAATCTAACTCTCCCAATATTAGATAAATAGATGAAGTTACGAGATCCTCTCCCAATTCACTCGCAAACAAGAATAAGTACCAAGAATGAGTAAACCTTGAATTGAAAGTGCAAACTCTTATTACCTAAACAAAATCCAATTGTTTTTCACAACAACAAAACACAATAACCCCAACCAATCAAGTTAGTTCATGGTTGGGTTCAAAAGATATACAAAGAATAATCCCCAAACCATGAATCTAATGGAAGCAAAGAAGAAGAAGAAGAAGAAATCGAACTCTCTCCCCCTTGCTCTCTTGTCGAAATTTCTCTCCTCTTGCCCTTTGGAGTTGTCGAAATTTTCCCTCTTCTTGCCCTATGGAGTTGTTGAAATTTTCCCTCTTCTTGCCCTATGGAGTTGTCAAAATTTTCCCTCTTCTTGCTTACCTCTCTTTGACGGCTTGGTCCTTTAAATAGGAGATGGCTAGGTCAAAATCCTTCTTGAAGAGGAAGTTAAATTGGAATTAAATTATCTTTAAAGAATATAATTCTTTATTATATTTAAATTTCTTCTAGAACTTCTCCTATCTTCTTGGGATTTAATTTCTCTTTAACCTCTTCATGGAAATCAAACTCCTTTGGAATTTAACTATGCTCCACGTCATCTTGGGCTTATCTAGTCATCAATTTGGACTACCATATCATCTTATTCCTTGTGGAAAATTGCCTTGGCAACTAGCTCGGCATCTCCTTCATGCATTGCCCTGGCAACTGGTTCCAGCCTTGCTTTGGCAAGTGATTCTGCACACACACAAAAAACACACCAAAGCAGCATCTTTTTCCACAAAAATCACCAAGTTATGTAATCAAGCTCAACGGTAGAAAGAAACATGAATTAATGCATGAATGACTAATTATGCAATATGAGCCTAAGTCTAACAATAATATAAGTAAAAAGGGTAATAAAAATAGTACTTTTGAACACTTATCACACCCCCAAACTCGAACTATTGCTTTTCCTCAAGCAATGCAAACTAACAATTACCTGCCAAGACTTTAATCATCAAAGACATGCTTCAAACTTGAATTCAAACCTCGGAACCATGGCACAAAGTATGATCACCTTTTAATTTTTCAGATAGCACAAAAATTAACCGGAACCAAACTATAATGCTCGTGACAATGTGTGTGCGTAGTTGTGTACAAGTTGATTTTCAAGATTCTATGTGAATAGTAGGCTTTTATCAATTTGATTATCGGGGCATTTATTTTTAATTTTCACTAGAGCCAATTTCGGGCACCTCTAGCAAAGTAAGCAATTTCTCATTTTATTTTAGTCGACTAGAGCCAATTTCGGGCACCTCTAGCGATTCTTTAGTGTGCATTAACTACTAGAGCCAGTTTCGGGCACCTCTAGCAAGAAATTAACTTTTAATTTTCAATTTTAAATTTACCCAAATTTTAAGCAACCTAAGTTCACTAAGTCTCTTTCAATCAGCAGGCCACAACCGTGTAAAAAATTAGCATCATAATAAAATTCTAAGTTCTTTTCATGCAATCCTAAAATTAAAGGTTCTTTCAATTAAGTGCAGTGGCAAAAATTCATCATTGGATATTCAACAAGTCTTAAGCAATTAAATCCAATTAAAGGCATAGCAAGTAACATATGCAACCTATATGTGATTGCTAAAGATGAATGCAACTAAACATGAAACTAACTAGAAACAACACCCCCCCAAACTCGAGAGAAGCATTGTCCTCAATGCATGTAAAAGTGAAACAAAATTTAAAAGAAACTAAACGAAATGAGTTAGTCGGAGAGGTCGTCACCTCGAGTGATAAGTTTCCTTTGTGTCGTTTGCTTGATTCATATTCCAGTCGGTGGTTGAATGTTGGTACCGCGTGAATAGCATTACTTTGATTTGATCCATGTTTGCCGATGTAGGTTCACTTGCCTGGGCATCAGTAGCTGCCAAAGCCATTGTTGTTGCATGGGCATCACCAGTTTCTGTTGTGGTTGTTGTGGCAAGTAGTCGGCAGTGAATTTCCTTAGCATGGTGGTTGTGAGTCTTGTTGTGGAAAAGAAAAGAAAACAAAGAAAACCTGGAAACTAAAGACAATGAAGAAAAATAAAATAAAATATCTTCTAAGAATAAAAATGAAAATAAAAAGAAAAAGAAAATATTGAAAGGAGAGCATGTTCATGCATCTCCTAAGGTGACCACTTCTTTGTTACGTTCCACATGGGCACCATTGTAGTGCTTCAATCTTTGTCCGTTAACTTTGAATTCATGTTCGTCAGTGATGGACTTGATTATCACGGCACCATGAGAGAATGGTTTGACAACTTTGAATGGTCCCGACCATCTTGATTTCAGCTTTCCCGGGAAAAGTTTTAGCCGAGAATTGAATAAGAGAACTAGTTGCCCTGGCATGAATTGTTGCGGCAATAGTTTCTTGTCCTGCCGTTGCTTTGTTTTCTCCTTGTAGATTCGTGCATTGTTATAGGTGAGTGCACTGAATTCTTCTATCTCATTGAGGTCCAACAAACATTTTTGCCCGGCACTTTCCCAATCCATATTCATGGTCTTGATTTCCCAATATGCCTTGTGTTCGATTTCCACCGGTAGATGGCATGTTTTGCCATAGACAAGTCGGAAGGGGGACATACCTAAGGGTGTTTTGAATGCAGTGCGATATGCCCAAAGTGCGTCATCTAGTCTTACTGACAAATCCTTCCTAGAGGGATTTACAACTTTCTCGAGTATACTCTTCAATTCCCGGTTGGAAATTTCTGCTTGCCCGTTGGTTTGTGGGTGATATTGCCTGTCCTCTGGCAACGATCACATTGCTTGTAAAACTCTTGGGCATCTTTGTACAGTGTTGGCCAATACAAAATGGATTGAAAAACTTTGGCCGCGGTACGAGTTCCTCCAAAATGTCCTCCATAGGGTGAAGAATGGCATTTTCGGAGTACATTATGTTGCTCCTCTTTAGGGACACATCGGCGTATAACCTGATCTTCATATTGTTTAAACAAAAGAGACTCGTCCCAAAAGTAATGCTTAGCATCATGGCAGAATCGCTTCTTCCCTTGGTGAGTAAGACCATAAGGTAAAATACCACAAACAAGGAAATTAACTAAATTCGTGTACCAGGGTATTGCCGAGGCATGTACTGCCATGGCGACTACTCCCAAGATTGCCGAGTCGTGTGTGTCTAGAGTTGCCGAGGCATACGCGTCCATGGTTGTCGAGGCGTGCGTATCAGTGGTTACTGAGGCATGCACGTCTGGAGTTGCCGAGGTGTGTGCGTCAAGAGCTGTTGCGGTGTCGAGGGTTGCCGAGGCATGCACATCCATGGTTGTCGAGGCGTCAAGGGTTGCTGCGGCATCGAGGGTTGTCGAGGCGTGCGCGTCTGGAGTTTGCTCAGGCGTGCGCGTCAAGAGCTGTTGTGGCGTCAAGGGTTGCCGAGGCATGCGCATCCATGGTTGCCGAGGTGTCAAGGGTTGCTGCGGCATTGAGGGTTGCCGAGGCATGCACGTCTGGAGTTGTCGAGGCGTGCGCGTCAAGAGCTGCTACGGCGTCGAGGGTTACCGAGGTATGCGCATCCATGGTTGTCGAGGCGTGCAAATCCATGGTTGCCAAGGCAACTAAAAGTTGCTCATCCAGGAATGCATCGCATATCTCTAAATCCGCGCCCTCCTCCCTATTGCGTTCTAAACGTGATAAGTGATCAGCCACTTGATTTTCTGTTCCTTTCCTGTCCTTAATTTCAATATCAAATTCTTGTAAAAGTAATATTCAACGAATCAAACGAGGTTTGGCATCCTTTTTAGCAAATAGATACTTAATTGCCGAATGATCCGTATGAACAATTACCTTTGTACCAATCAAATAGGATCGAAGCTTGTCAAATGCGAAAACTACAGCTAGTAACTCTTTCTCCGTTGTTGTGTAATTCACTTGAGCACTATTAAGAGTTTTACTAGCGTAGTATATCACATGAAAGGTTTTACCTGTGCGTTGGCCTAGGACTGCTCCTACCGCAAAATCACTTGCATCACACATGAGCTCAAAAGGTAGCATCCAATCTGGTGGAACGACAATGGGTGCCGAGGCAAGCTTTTATTTTAGGGTTTTGAATGCTTGGGCGCAAGAATCATCAAAATTGAAGACTTTATCTTGGTGGGGTTAGTCTCTCGATCACGTCCACCTTGGCTTTGTCTACTTCAATTCCCTTGGATGAAATCTTGTGGCCGAACACTATTCCTTCATCTACTATAAAATGGAACGAAAACGGAAAAAATCATCCATGAAGATCTCAAGGAAGTCTTCGACCATGTCTGAAAAGAGTGCCATCATGCATCTTCTAATGTTACTGTATATCTGAGAAAACTTGAGGAGAGTCATTTCCGATACTTCTTATAGTCCATCTGCACCCTCCATCAGGTGACAATATTGCCCAAAAAGAGTTGGGCCAATGTGCTCGCAGCTACTCCCTTTTGCGTTACCATGGTGGATGTGTCTTTCTTTCGTGTTCCCTTGTAGTCCATGCACATCTTCCACCTTGCTACTGTTCCTGAAGGCATGGATATATTATTAGGAAAAATTATATCAAAATCCAACCATTTAATTACCTCATTCTCGTCGGGCTCCATCATGGTTGGATGTAGCCTTCGTTGTCGTGGCAATTGCTGCTCTAGCCAATTGCCGTGGTAATCAGTTGCCAAAATTTGCTGTAAGTCAAGGGAAGAACCAATTTTCTAAAAAGCTTTACGAATCCAAACACCTTTTTCTTTTGGCCTCCCAAACATCTCCATTAGTAGAGATTTCGATGGCTTCAAATCTACCAACATTGGTTCCTCAAGACATGCCTGTAATGGACGAGGTGAGTTTTAAAAAAATTTAAAAGGTTCAACCATTACCTGCTCATATTCCATTGGCAAAGTATTATCATCTCGTTGATCTTGCATGTGGTCGTGCAATTGCCGTGGCAACTGTAGATGAGAGCAATCTAAAGATTCCTGCTTCAACATCAATGTTGTAACCTTCTGGGTATCAGGTTCCTCAGAATTTGCTGTAGTATTGTTGTTCTCAGCTTCACTGAGTGTTGTCGCGGCATTGCTCTGTTCAGGCTCCTCAATCATTGCCGAGGCAATTTGTTGCTCAGGCTCATCATGTGTTGGGCAGACTTTCTCAACAACATACTCTCGACTTTGAGGTTTTAGTTGTTCCTCACACATCGAAGATCTTTCCTTGCATTGTTTCTTGTCCTCTTTCCTTGGGACTTCAGTATCCCTAGGAATGAATTGTTGGTGCATGTTATCCATTACATACGTGGATCTCCTCGATTGATCTTCTGAATCCCCCAAGGTTGCATCCAACTGAGCTATCCTCGTATCCATAGACTTTGATAGCTCTCGAATCTCTTCAATTGATCCGTCAAGTCTAGCCAAGGAAGCTAGCAACATTTCCTCCAAGGAATTGGAATGCTCTTGAAAAGGACTACATTGCCATGGCATATATGTTGATGTGGCAAAATTGTTATGGTAAAAAAAATGTTGACCTTTTTGACCATACCATGAAGAATTTTGCTGTTGGTTCCCTCTATGGTCCTCCATGTAGTTATATGCACCGAAAATGTGAGGGCAATTTTCAAACACATGATGTTCTCCACACATAGACAAGATTTTTCCACGATATAGGCTCTTTGGGCTTTTCTCGGTTGGTATAGGTAATCATCAAAGGGCGCAAGAAACTCTTGATTGGATTAATTCCTATCTTCCAACATCATCTCTCGAATATATCAGCTTTTATTTCCCGACATGTTGATGTCCCTTAACTTGTAGCGCACCTAATTTTTTTTTGATAAAACAAACAAAAAGAAAAGTTAGTAAAACTAAGAGAGAAAAAATGCAATAACAAAAACAACTAACACCAATTGACAATCCCCGGCAACGGTGCCAAAAACTTGTTGCGCGTAATAAGTGCTACGCAATTGTGCAAGTATACATGTCGCAAGTAATAA
Source organism: Hibiscus mutabilis (assembly GCA_019671005.1). Lineage (NCBI taxonomy): Eukaryota > Viridiplantae > Streptophyta > Magnoliopsida > Malvales > Malvaceae > Hibiscus > Hibiscus mutabilis. The sequence goes on along the minus strand of CM033728.1, from coordinate 18,517,614 downwards.
AGTGATACGAGTATTGAGTATCGTCTCCACAGGGATTGGTTTGGGCCACTTTGCTTTAGTTATCGCACTGTAAAAGTAAAAACACAATTGATAGTAGGAGCTGATTTTAATGAGTAAAGTAAAAGCAATAAACTAAAAGAATAGATGAAAGAAAAAGAGAGAATAGGTCAGGTTATCATGAGTTGAGGTGTGATAGCCGATTGGATCGTCTTGGTAAAAGAGTGCAAGGGCAACTCAGTTGCCGTGGCAACTTGCACAGCGGGGTTGCCTTGGCAACTAATCGATGGTTGCCTGAGTGACTAGCTGGGCAACTACTTGGGCGGCTAGGCAGCAACTTCAAGGTTCGGTAGGGCGTTCTTCAATGGTTTCTTCTTATCCCTAAGTCGAAACTCTAGCTACTTGTGCATGCCTTGATAATACATCCCTGCGTGAATCAAGGATGAACAACAACCAATCTTGCGCTCCTCTTAGCCGTTGAAATCCTTAAATTATTCCTAAGCCGGATTAGTCTTCACCATCAATATATTGAATAAAGACCATACTTATTCGTTTCTTGAATCTAACTCTCCCGATATTAGATAAATAGATGAAGTTACGAGATCCTCTTCCAATTCACTCGCAAACAAGAATAAGAACCAAGAATGAGTAAACCTTGAATTGAAAGTGCAAACTCGTATTACCTAAACAAAATCCAATTGTTTTTCACAACAACAAACCACAATAACCCCAACCAATCAAGTTAGTTCATGGTTGGGTTCAAAAGATATACAAAGAATAATCCCCAAACCATGAATCTAATGGAAGCAAAGAAGAAGAAGAAGAAATTGAACTCTCTCCCCCTTGCTCTCTTGTTGAAATTTCTCTCCTCTTGCCCTTTGGAGTTTTCAAAATTTTCCCTCTTCTTGCCTTATGGAGTTGTCGAAATTTTCCCTCTTCTTGCCATATGGAGTTGTCGAAATTTTCCCTCTTCTTGCTTACCTCTCTTTGACGGCTTGGTCCTTTAAATAGGAGATGGCTAGGTCAAAATCCTTCTTGAGGAGGAAGTTAAGTTGGAATTAAATTATCTTTAAAGAATATAATTCTTTATTATATTTAAATTCCTTCTAGAACTTCTCCTATCTTCTTGGGATTTAATTTCTCTTTAACCTCTTCATGGAAATCAAACTCCTTTGGAATTTAACTTTGCTCCACGTCATCTTGGGCTTATCTAGTCATCAATTTGGACTACTATATCATCTTATTCCTTGTCGAAAATTGCCTTGGCAACTAGCTCGACATCTCCTTCAAGCATTGCCCTGGCAACTAGCTCGGCATCTCCTTCATGCATTGCCCTGGCAACTAGCTCGGCATCTCCTTCATGCATTGCCCTGGCAACTGGTTCTAGCCTTGCTTTGTCAAGTGATTCTGCACACACACAAAAAACACACCAAAGCAGCATCTTTTTCCACAAAAATCACCAAGTTATGTAATCAAGCTCAACGGTGGAAAGAAACATGAATTAATGCATGAATGACTAATTATGCAACTAATATGAGCCTGAGTCTAACAATAATATGAGTAAAAAGGGTAATATAAATAGTACTTTTGAACACTTATCAATGACTCGCGTACCTTGGTCTCATATAATATACTTTGGGCTATGTTAAAGGATATGAAATGCAAATTATTGCATGAAGAAAGAATGACTATGTTAAAGGATATGGAATACAAATGATTGCTTGATGAAAGTATGACTATGTTAAAGGATATGAAATACAAATGATTGCATGACGAAAGTATGACTATGTTAAAGGATATGAAATGCAAATGATTGCATGACGAAAGTATGGCTATGTTAAAGGATATGAAATGTATATGATTGCATGGCGAAAGTATGACTATGTTAAAGGATATGAAATGAAAATGATTGCATGACGAAAGTATGACTATGTGAAAGGATATGAAATGCAAATGATTGCATGAAGAAAGTATGACTATGTTAAAGAATATGATATGCAAATGATTGCATGACGAATGCATGTCTACGTGATGATCATGAACCATTGATATCTTGATTTTATGATAGAATTGATAGATGGCCATGAATCATATTGAAAGCATGTTTATATTGAAGAAATTATTTTGCATGTGAATACCAGATGAACATAGAACAATGATGATATGATTCCTAAGATAGTCTTGATACATGATACTATTATATTGTGAAATGCTTGCCATCTTACAGAAATTGTAATGCTCTTTTATATAACGTTGTATTGCATCTATTCATGTTATAATAAATGTGTTAAATGCCTCCCTAAGTTCGTACTTAGCGTGTTTTTGTTTCACACATAGGTTCTCTGAAGTAGATTAACAAGGAGAAGTTGTTCTTTTGAAAAGTCAAGTTACTACAATAAGATACAGTAAGTACATCTTTATCGTAATTTGATATCTAGCAGGCATGTAAATATTTTAAAGTTGAGTTGTTTAAAGAATAAGTTTACAACTTAAATATATACTTTTATGATGAATAAGTTTAGAAGTATAGTTGCTAATAGTAGTATTGAACTATGGTACAATTAAATATAGTTTAATTCTAATTGTGTAGAAATTTTATAATCAAGAAAAGGTCTACGCAGCATACATAGTTTTTACCCTGAGTTACATTTTTATTTTAATAGTTCAATTATAAGTTTTGTAAACCAATTCAGGGTCAAGTCTAGCTACATCTAGACTACATAGTTTTTAATTTAAAACTGAGAAAAGGTTAAACTACAAGTTAAAAAAATTTACAAGTTAAGATTTATTCCAACGATTTCCTAACATCTTTAATGTATATTTGGCCTACGAGTATACGTTAAGGGTGTTACAAATAAGCTTCACTTTCTCATTGGTATCCTTCAACACATCCGGCAAAGAAACATACTTCTCTCTGGCATCCGCCCAACAAAGTAACGTACGACATCTTCTACCATACAAAGCCTCGTACGATGCCATTTGGATACTAGCTTGATAACTGTTATTATAAGCGAACTCAACCAAAGGTAACTGCTTCACCCATGATCCTTGGAATTCTATAATACAATACCGCAACATATCCTCCAACACCCGAATAACACGTTCTGACTGACCATCCGTTTGAGGATGATATGAAGTACTGAAGTTTAACTGTACCCAAGGCTTTATGCAAACATTCCCAGAACCTCGTGGTGAAACGCGGGTCTCTATCCGATACAATAGACTTTGGCACTTCGTGCAACCTCACAATATTAGCAATGTACAACTCTACCAACGCATCCAAATTATACGTTGTATGCACAGCCAGAAAATGTGCACACTTCGTAAACCTATCCGCAATCACTCAAACAGAATTCTTCTTTGATGGCATCAAAGGCAAACTGGACACAAAATCCATAGTGATTCTCCCACATTTCCATTATGGAATCCTTAATGGTTGCAACAAACCTGAAGGAAACTGATGTTCTGCCTTAACACATTGGCAAACCAAACAACGAGCAACAAAATCCGCAACATCCATTTTCAAACCAACCCATAAATACTCTTTCTTTAAGTCCTAATACATCTTTGTACTCCCCAGATGCATAGCAAAAGGACTCGAGTGTGCCTCAGTCAAGATAGTGTGCCTCAATTCTTCATTACTCGGCACCACTACTCGACATTTGAAACACAAAACTTCGTCTTCACTAATACCAAAATCTGTTTGATTACCATCTAAGATATCCTTAACATGTGGCACCAAGAAATCATCATATGGTTGCTTCTCCTTGATCATTTGCAACATTGAAGGCTTCACCTGCAACTCAGTCAACAACCCACCATTAGGCGACACACTCAATAGCACAAACATCGTCCTCAACTCAACCGCAACCTTCCTACTCAAAGCATCAAGCACCACATTAGATTTTCCATGATGATATTCAATTGTCATATTGTAATCCTTAAGCAACTCTAACGACCTTTGTTACCTAAGATTCAACTCTTTTTACGACATCAGGTATTTCAAACTTTTGTGATCTACATACACCGTACACTTCTCACTATAGAGATAGTGTCGCCAAATCTTCAAATCAAACACCACTGTCGCAAGTTCAATATTTTAAGTAGGGTAGTTGCGCTCATGTAATTTCAACTGCCTAGATGCATAGGCGACAACCCTTCCTTCTTTCATCAATACGCATCCCAAACCCACATAGGACGCATCGCTATACACGATAAACTCCTTTCCTGACTTAAGTTGAATCAAGATTGGAGCTTTCGTCAAAGCTTCCTTCAGCCTATCGAAAGCTTGTTGTCTACCCTCCGTCCACTCAAAACTCACATCTTTTTGCAACAATTTTGTCAAAGGTGCAACAATTCTCGAAAAACCATCAACAAAGCGTCAATAATATCTTGCCAACCCCAGAAAACTACAAACCTCTGAAACTGACTTTGGCTGCTTCCAATTCACAACAATCTCTATTTTCTGCGGATCTACATGAATACCTTCGACCGAAATAACATGACCAAGGAAAATCACCTGCTTGATCCAAAACTCACATTTACTCAACTTGGCATAAAACTTGTTATCTAGTAGGACTTGTAATACAATTTGTAGATGTCGATCGTGATCCTCCTCGGCACGAGAGTACACAAGAATGTCATCGATGAACACTACCACAAATTGGTCCAAAAATTCATGGAACACCTGATTCATCAAATCCATGAATGCTGCCGGAGCATTTGTCAAACCAAACGACATCACTAAGAACTCATAATGCCTATAGCGCGTACAAAAAGCTATCTTTGGCATGTCTTTATCCTTCACCTTCAACTAGTAGTACCTCGACCTCAAATAAATCTTAAAAAACAATGTAGCAACCTGAAACTGATCAAACAGATCATCAATCCTCGTCAAATGGTACTTGTTCTTAATCGTTAACTTGTTCAGTTGCCAATAATCAATGCATATTCTCATCGTGCCATCTTTCTTTTTCACAAACAACAACGGTACTCCCCACGGTGACACACTTGGCCGAATGAAACCATGATCCAACAACTCTTGCAACTGCATCTTTAATTCTTTCAACTTTTCGGTGCCATACGATACGGAGCAATCAATACTGGTGTCGTATCCCTATACGTCTCAATGCAAAACTTCACCTCCCTATTCGATAGCAAACCAGGCAACTCTTCTGAAAACACTCCTGGAAAATCGTAAACTATGCGAATATACTGGGCACATACTTCTTTCATATTCGGGTTCATAATATAGGCTAAGTATGCTTGACACCCACATTCTAACGACTTCTACCCTTCCAACGCTGAAACCACATTTGACATAAATTTGACATTCTCACCCACAACTACAACTTCATAATCCTCGGCAAGTTTTAGCAAAACTCGATTAGCCTCAAAATTAACTACGACCCTATGTTGAGGCAATCAATCTATTCCCAGAATCACATCAAAATCGTGAAATGGTAACTCTATTAGATCGGCCTCACACACATGCCATTGAACCATTAAGGGAGAACTCATATACAACTTCTTAGCTAAAACTGTCGCACCAAAGGAACTTGTTACCTGCATACCAACATCTAAAAACTCTACAGTTAAACCCAACAAACATGCATGATCGTACAGAATGTAGGAATGCATAGAAGCAGAATCAATCAAAGATAACAAAGGTATAGACTGTAAGGTAAAGTACTTGCGATCACGTCGGTATTATTTCTCTATACACGGTGAGAAAAGACCCTTGTCGGTCCACTGTCCTCTGGCTGAACCGCTACGGTATGTACTGCCACTCTCTGTCCATTATCCCTCTACTAGAAATGTCTACAGCCGTGCCCGCGACCTCTCTGCTCTATAACAGTAGGTGCAGGAGCCTGACCCTCTTTGGCTAACTACGGACATTCTCTCCTGAGATGATCCCTCGATTCATAGCTCTAACAAGTGCCTAAAACACCCCAGTATTCCCCTGAATGTCGTCTGCCATATCTCCTACACTTGGGAACTCCAGCGCAGGTATTCTAACCCTGAAATCCACGCCTAGTACCATTCTCTCTACACTTTTGATCCGGGCGGTACCTTCTGTCTTTGTGCATCGCCCTCAAGTAGTAATAAGGCAATGTAACCCCAAGTTTAAACACCCAAACATACCACATATCGAACAAGGTTTCACAGATTCAATCAACGTACAATGTCAAACAACATATTCATACAATACCAATCAATCAAACAAGCATAACCCACATCCCAACAATCATAACCTATCTATGATACCACCAAATGTAACCCCCTGACCAGTCTAGTCGCATGACCAAACTGAGTGAGCTATATTAGGGTTTACCAACATCAGACTCTGCACTCCTCTTTCTTACCAAAAAACTCCTAGAACAAGCAAACAAACCCAAATTATGTTCTATGTCCTTAGCTTGAGAAACCAAGACATCAAACTCTATGTAGTTTTTCGCTAGCATGTACATCTTCACCTTCTTAATCAATTCGTAACAGAATCGATCACACCTCTGTCACTCATTTGTAACTAGTTCAGGTGCATACTTACTCAACCGAACAAACTGGATCTCATACTCAAAAACAGACATATTTCCTTGTTCCAAGTCCATGAACTCCCTCTTCTTTTCATCCTTGTATCGAGTTCCCAAATACTTCTTCTTGAAAGCCTCACAAAAGAATTCCCACGTAACATTAATAGGTTCTATGCCCGCGATCATAGTTGTCCACCAACTGTAAACATCACCTTGCAGCAGCGACACAATGCACCCCAACTTGCGTACATCAGTACACTATATATGGACGAGGATCCTTTTGGTACTTGCAAACCATTCCTCGAATGCTTCAAGATCCAAACCTATAAACTCAATACCACCCAGGCTAAGCAAACGCTCCAAAGGTAACCCAATATTAATAGTTGTAGGTATCGTTGCAAGCACATGCACTCCAGTTATGGCCGCCTAAAAAGCTCTCGTCATTGCTTGGACTAACGGTGTCCTATCTCCGAAAAAAGGTCCTTGTGGTGCATCACCCTCAAGTAGTAATAAGGCAATGTAACCCCAAGTTTAAACACCCAAACATACCACATATCGAACAAGGTTTCACAGATTCAATCAACGTACAATGTCAAACAACATATTCATACAATACCAATCAACCAAACAAGCATAACCCACCTCCCAACAATCATAACCTATCTATGATACCACCAAATGTAACCCCCTTGACCCAGTCTAGTCGCATGCGAGGTATATTAGGGTTTGCTGAGATAAACCCCAAAAAATTACAATTGAAATAGTCCATTTTTTTCTTTTATATTATCTAAAGGCATATTTAAATCCTAGGGTGACTATACTATTTAGGGTTTAAGTTACAACTCAATCGGGCATCAATTTGACATCTAATTGCTCGAATTCCCATTACAAGGACTAAAATGTAATTTCAATATTTACAAGGATTTCCACAAAGTTAAAGTTACCTATCCTCAATTATTCATATTTCTTACCTTCATATCAAATTCATCTCAAAATAACCATTCAAACTCATTTAATTGCATAAATAAGAAACAGGGACAAAAATGTAAAGATTTCAAATATCAGGGAGCATCTCAACCAAATTAACAGTTAGCGTACCGGTACGAACCTCTAATGTATTGTAACTGTGCATAAAGAAAAAGGCATACCGATATGGTCCACAAACGTATCGGTACGGGATTGAATGTTTTGAAAGTCCAGATTCCAGTAGCCAAATACCGTACCAAAACATCAACCCGTGTACCAAAACCACCTTCATTTTTAGCTATGCGTACCGATACGGTTACCAGGTGTATCGGTATGCCTAGTCTATTTTGCCCAAATTGAGCTGAGGCAAGTCCCCGCGTATCGATCCCTGGGGACACGTACCAGTACGGACAGACTGTAATGACCTCCAGGTCCAATATATGACACTTAGCTCAATCCAACGTACTCAAATCAACATCTAATCATCATATGATATCTCAAGCATCAAATCTTCAAGCATGGCAACATAGAAATAGACTATACTAAGCATGACATAATCAAACGATCACCTATGAGCATGATTTCTACCCAAGCATGCTTATAGTCTCCCAACCCCTCGAAACAAGTATAAAGCATCATACAAGTCCAAAACAATAATCCAAACTTATACAATCGGGGAGTAACCAAAATACATCACCGAAAACAACCCGGTCACATTGCCTTCTTATTACTACTTAGTATTTATGAAACCATACTTTGAAATATATCGATCTTTGGATCCTTCCTCGCTCACGTGCTGCCCAAGAAGTATATTTCTCTGCATTGATGTGGAAAAGAGAGGGTGTAAGCTACAAGCTTAATGAGTGAATCACAAAAATACTCATCAATGCATTAAAAATCATTTAATTCAAATCATATGTAATTGTCTCATGGCAAATTTAAAACATTTTCAACACATGTATCATGGATTCAATCTCTACCTCAATTTAAGCCTCGTGTCTCAACATCTTTATAACAATCTAAAGAGTACCACATGTATAAATCACATTATACAAACATAATCCATTTCTCATGATACATTATCTCATATATTGGCTTTCAAGTGACTCAAAACCAGCAACCTTTCATTTCATAAAACACATCGGATACATGGATTTCTCAAGTGGTTCCTACGATCACTTCACATACATACCTCAACTAGAGCAACGACACACTTGCCCACCTCGATGGTTTAAACCGGAGTATCGAAACATTACCTACCTCTACAGTTTAGATGTATAAATCCTTCAGCAGAAAAAAATAGAACATTTACCCACCTCAACCGTTGCGATTCTTATGATAGAAAATACGATACACTTACAACCCCTCAACACACATGAGGCAACTTTTTATATTGCACTTTAAACCCTATGGCTAGCCAATTATATCCAATAATATTTTAAATTCAGCCACTTGCCAATATATTCAATAAACAACATTACCTCAATGTTTTACATATGCATCAAAATCAATCAACTCAAATACAATAAACCATGTATTTAGCATTCTCAAAAATATTTTCATAAACCATATTCCATTCTCAAAAGTTATTATATATAATTATTTGCATCAACTTTCATCTTTAAAAATGCATAATACAGTGAGTAATCAAAACCATAAACATGTGCATGAGACTTCATTTAGCAAAACCGAAATCGAGAGAAAGCTCAACTGATATTTACTTCTGAACTTAAATAAGTATTTCAAACTTTATCTAAACTCCCACAACTCATTTTCAAACCTTTTAAATAGTATTAAACACTTTTCCACTCACCAACAATGCAACGCTTGCTTACCGGTGCGCGAATCAAGCTTTCACGTCTTCACCAAAAGTTAAAGGATTCAACTCCTCTGCTTTACCCAATCAAAACAGACGATTAAAACACATCTCTGCATCACAAACCTCCAGCAACAACAAACACAACCTCGCCTCACAAGAATCCATCAAATACCTGACTCTAACACATAAACAACATCAATTAACATCAAAAAACACTTCAAACACGTCCTTATACCTCCAGCAACTCTACAACAACAAGATCACACCAAAAACCAACTATAAACAACCTAGAAAACTAGCAACCCATATAGTTTCGGGATTTCAATGATTAAGCACTTTTGTCCACATTATTATACAACTAAATAATGATCAAAATCAATTAGATTCATCACCAAAATAGATCCAAATCAATTTTCAACAATTTTCCAAAGAAAACTCAATTTAATCAACAAATCCATATTAAAATCATAATTCCTTAACATAAATCAATTACAAAGGATCAAGAACTTGGAATTTCATTAAAGAACCTTTAATTAGAGGAGAGAAACAAAAATCACCTCTAATTGCCGATTTCTCCCTTAATTGGCAAAGCTTTAATGAAATCCAAAGAGATTTTGCAATAAGATTGGAAGAAATCAATAGAGATTGTTTCCTGAGAATTTTGGAGTAGAAATCTTAGTTTGGTTGCTGAGAAAGTTGAGAGAAAAAGGTTGGATGAAAAGTAGTTACGTAAGAAAGTGATTTTACAAATTAAAAATCTTTTTTGTAAATCCCATTTTATTTACTTATAAAACCATTTAAAATGCCTTAAAATAGCCTAAATTAAGAGAGAAATCTGATGAAAAAGATTGTTCAAATAGCTCCTTAAAGATTATAAGTTTTGACCCTTTTACGATTTAGTCACCAAAAATAGTTTTGAAAAATTTTATTTTAGTCACTAGACCAAAATGTTCAAAATTAGATTTAATTACTTCAAATTGGTTTTACCAAATTACTTAAAATATTAATTAAGTAATTTCTAGCATTTTACATAATTTATTTTACCAAAAATCAATTTTATAAGATTTAATTCTCGAAACTATCGAATTGCCTAAACCGAATCTTTCGAATCACCTACCCGATCCGATCCATATCTAGGCCCAATTTCAGGGCGTTACAGTATACGTTTGCATGAGAATAATGTTGCTGAGTTAAAAGATAGTCAAGCTGAAGTTGAAATGCTAAAAAAGCAAGTAGATAAGCGTAACAATATTCTACTGATATATAAGGATCATGTGGATGATCTTAAGAAGACCTTACAAGAAAATGATAAGAAGTGGTCTTGTCAACTTCAAGAGATGAAGGAAGAGATGAAACAAAAAGGCAATCACATGAAAGATGTCATTACCGAAGCATGAAAAGTGGCTCGACAAATGGTGGACTTGGCTGATGTAGCAACTAAACTTATTCATAATGACGACATGTTCTCAGATCATGACGAAAAGCTGGCTTGGCTTCTGAGAAAGATAGATAAGCTAGGTGCTAGGGCTCAATATTATTTGTAACTTTCATACATGATGTAATGATACCTTTTACTTAATGAAAGTTCTCTTATGATGGTTACTCTTTGAATCAATACTTTTTTGCACACATGCCTACATCCAACATTGCACCTTTATTGCATTTTAGTAGTATTGCATATCCATTACATATTTAGCAACAATGTATTTACATTCATAAACTAAACCAGAATCATTTATGGGTTTGATTGTAGTAATCTAAGATTTGGTTGAAAAATCAACAAGTTTGCTACCAACATGGATGATGAGATGAAAGTGATCAAGCAATCTCATGAAGGGCTACAAGAACAGTTGCAAGCATAGATGTCCAAGATGAAGCAAGATACAAAAGACCAAATATTGAAGTCCTTACAAGAAATGATAAACCAAGCAACTAAAGCATCGACTGTAAAATGTATTGATGAAGTAAAGGGTACTACCATATATGAGAAGTGTCTGTCGATAACACCTCGTCAAACTAGTACATTGTCTCCAAAAAATTACTCTCAAGCTAAAAATTTTGTCTCTAGATTGGACAACCAGACAGAAATACTGAGAATAGAGCTTTTTGAGCAGTTTGAAGATAAATTAGAGAGCCTTGAAGAAAAGATCAATACAATAGAAGACGTTGAGATCATCCACAAATTAGAGGCCAAAGAACTTTGTTTGGTCCCTGACTTGGTTATTCCACTTGAGTTTCGAGTCCCTAATTTTGAGAAATATGATAGTATTAGTTGTCCTTTGATCCATATGAAAATGTTTTATAGGAAAATAGAAGGCTACCTACATGATGACAAAATATTGATCCAGTACTTTCATGATAGTCTGGCTAGAGTAACCGTGGAATGGTATAATCGACTTAACAAATAGCAGCTTCAATCATGGGTTGATCTAGCCATTGCATTTTTGGAGCAACACAAGTAGGCATTGGATTTGGATCCAGACTGTTAGCGTCTTCAGAATATGAAGATGAGGGTAAATAAAAGCTTCAAAGAGTATGCATTGACATGGCGAGTAGTGGCAGCTCAAGTTCAACCTCCCATGATTGAAAGTGGAATGTCTCTTATGTTCCATAGCACCCTTCTAGCTCTTTTCTACGATCCGATGCTCGCAGGTTCAAAAGGTAATTTTGTGATCGTATGATAAGAGGAGGGCTAATAGATGATGCAATCTAAAATAGAAGTTTGAGCTCTTTTTTAGAAAGCTAAATTGGTCAAGAAATAACAAGAGAAGAAGAGGTGAATAAATGTCATCTGCAATGCACTCGTGGTCACAAAAGAAAGGGATCATTTGATAATCCTTGCCCATAAAGGAAAGCTCATAGGACAAGCGCTGATCTTGATATATATTCCAAATGTCCATCTCAGATTTGTTTCCTCATCTTGTAAAAGGATGATATCTCGCTCCTAGACCAATGAAGGTAACGCCGAACCCGACTGCCCATACTTATGATCTTAGCAATACTTGTGACTTTCACATGGTAGCATATGGGCATTCAACCAAAAAGTGTAGGCCACTATTGGAGGAGATAAAAAAGCTTGTTGATAATGGAATGTTATCAAAAGAGTTAATTGAACATTTGAAGACAAGCTCAAGATAGGACGAGCTATCATTGGTGTTAAGGGGATCAAAAGACCAAGATGAACGAATCTTATGAGTGGTTGAGTTCCTTTTTGTTAAGATTTCTTATCATGGATGCTCAGTTTGCTAATATATCCATGTAATTTAAATTTCTTTCCACGTAAAGCATAGAACAAGCCTTCTACTTAAACCCAAAGGCAATTGGATCTTTTGTAAGGGCATGTGTCTGCTTCTTTTATTTTCAATAAATAATGTTTTCTTACACATTCAATTGTCAAATATTTTCTAAAAAAAATTTACACCATTCAATCAATTTCATTATAAGTTAGTTTTGGTTCTTCCATACATATATGTATGTATTTCTCAGATTCTCGTATAACAACATCAATTTCAATCTTACGGCTGATCCAAACAGTCTTGTGTCTAGAAAAAATCAAAAGATGTAAAGATGAGGAGGATTTGACCTATCTTTTAATCTACTTAGGTATACTTAAGGATTACTGAGTGTGCTAGGGATTGATGGAAAGGTTCCAAACACAAATTTTGAGTGAATGTTTCCTCTCAAGCATTATTGTCTAAGATTTTTGAATATCATGTTAACTCCAACATCTTTCCAACTGAAGACTGCCCTTCCTTGATGATATCTATGTAAGAGATGATATCTGTCATTTCCCAACCAAAGATCACTACCATGCTGGGGCAAAAGATGTGAAAGCCTTGTTCAAGTGGAACATGAATAATTCTGATCGTGTCGAAAAGGCAACATCTATCAATGGGCATGAAATGAGAAGATGTACATCAGATGCAAGAAGTAATTTGTGTTTGAAGAACATGCCGAAACGAATTGAGAGTCTTGAACATGGAATCGAGAATAAAAATGCATTGAAAAAAAGAGAAAAAGAAAAGAAAAAAAAACCAAGGCAAACAAATCAAAAAAGGGCACTTTAGGGAAAAAAAAGAAATATAAATAGAAAAGTGAATGTGCCAAATAAAAAATAAAGCCTTCAAGGGATAAGCAAATGTCGAATCTTTCAGCCAAATAAATCCCTACCTAAAAGAGATTTGGAATACTACTCATATGCAAAACTAGAGCATACACAGACGTTCGACCATATTACAAGTTTGCTTGAGCTACAAATTTTCAAAAAATAAAAGAGTGGAAATGAACTCTAGGGTGAAAACCCAAAAACGGGCAGTCTAGAGTGATCTGAAAGATGAAAAATAGCGCATCTAAGCATATTCAGATCAAGTACTGCAACAATATTATTTCTTTCATAATCGTGAGCCCTGATCTACTTTATATGCCTCCGAAGTTCATACTTAGATATCTGAGTTGGAGGAGTTTGTCTTCAGATTACATTCCACCGAATGGAGTTATCCTTTCTTCAAAGATGTTGAAACTTCTAATGCTTGATTGAGATCAGAAAAGAGGAAAGAATAGAATAGGGGAGTTTGTGAGTCAAAGAAAACGACCTAAATTGGTTAGAATATTAGGTATATGGAAAATAATCCTTCCGTAAGCCTAATAGTCTGGAAGGAACTTTACATCTTTAGACATTGACACAATATTCGAGGTCCTCTAGACACAAAATACACTTGGGACGACCATCGACAAGTTAGATCAAAGTCGCTCATGCCCTTGATATCCGGGGCACATAATTTTGGTTTTATTTGCAAATGTTAGTCATTTTTTTAAAAAACCTTATTTTTGAAAGAATAAATAATCATTCATACAAGCATTATGCATTGAAAGGAAAACAAGCAGACTAGCATTTTAAAGAAACAAAAGATTTCTTTGCATTACTTTGTAAAGAGATTTAAACGCAAGGATTCAGAAGCATATACTCACACTAATATATGATCTTATGATAAAAAAATGGCATGGTAAAGCATTGAGAGATTGCTTATGCAACAGATGTTCAAATTGGCCTTTCACCCAGTGATGGTGGAAACATTTTCCCACAAGTGACTGGGTGCAGGAATGATAAAGACAATTTGCACAAAAAAAGAAATTGACAGCAATACTCCTGAATAAGAGTGGTCAACTATCCATAAAAATGTCCAATCGACAAAATGAAACCATGGAGAATGATCCATCATTGTTGAAATCAAAGAATATGGCAGTTGAATACAAAATTAAAAGGGGTATCACTATATACGAGAAGATAGAAGTGTTCATGCGAGGACCGGGATAAGCACCCACCTTGTTGTTAAAATTCACGGGGGAAGACCTTCCAAGAAAGTTAAAGACAAGAAAATGGTTAAACCTAAGTTTGAGTGGGGTAAAGTTGTTCGAAGCAACACCATATGTTTTGAACAATCAAAGAGTTCACAAGTGAAAGTTGACAATTGATGAGGTTGATACTCGAGAAAGAAATCGACCAAGTAAGAACTTAGAAGTCTTCGTTTGAGAACCAAACATGATGATCAATGTGACTGCATTTTTGTTTTCATAAAGGCATTGTGCATTTAAGATAGATGTATACATGATGATAGAAATAGATGCATTGAAGATAAATGTATTTAAATTGATTGAAACAAGTTTCCAAAGAAGAAGAAAAATTAGGACGCCATTTTTATGAATCATGCTACCAAAG
Source organism: Hibiscus mutabilis (assembly GCA_019671005.1). NCBI lineage: Eukaryota > Viridiplantae > Streptophyta > Magnoliopsida > Malvales > Malvaceae > Hibiscus > Hibiscus mutabilis. The sequence continues at coordinate 18,502,583 of CM033728.1, read as the reverse complement.
AAAGCAGAGTCTAAAAAAGGGACGAAGTCAAGACCTTCGGGCCATCACCTTTGGGAGTGATGTCAAGTCCTTCAAGCCATCACCTTCAAGAGTGATGTCAAGTCCTTAGGGCCATCACCCTTGGGAGTGATGTCAAGTCCTTCGGGCCATCACCTTTGGGAGTGATGAAGTGTTTTCAAATGTCCGCGTATAAAGATAATGGGATAAAACATTTTTCAAAAAAGGAAAATAAAATTATGATTTTCAAAATTTTAATTCCTTATGGCCATCACCTTTGGGAGTGATGCTAAGGCCTTTGGGGCATCACCCTCGGGAGTGATGTTAAGACCTTTAGACAATTAAAAAAATGCAATATTTAGAAAGGAAATTAACTTTTGAAGGCCCTATCTCACTCGTTACATGGTGTAGCAGATTAACAAATAATCTTCCAGATCATGCCTCTTTGTTAGAGTTGTAGCTTGATCAAAATTAACTCTCAGATCATGCCTTTCTGTCTGAGTTGTAGCTTGATCAAAATCAAACTCTCAAGTCATGCCTCTTCATCATAGTTGTAGTTTGATCAAAATCAAACTCTCAGATCATGCCTCTTCGTTAGAGTTGTAGCTTGATCAAAACTATCTCCTAGATCTTGCCTCTTCATCAGAGTTATAGCTTGATCAGAACTCTGCTCCAGATCCTACCTCTTCGTCAGTTTTGTAGCGAATCAAACTCTCTTCTTAAGATCCTGCCTTTTTGTCAGTTTTGTAGCGAATCAAATTCTCTTCTCCAGATCCTGCCTCTTCATCAGTGTTATAGCGGATCAACTTTTTTTAGATTCTGCCTCCTCGCTAGTGGTGGAGCAGATCACCCCAATTTACGTATTCTACTTCTCCAAGTTTGGCTGAGTTAATGAACCAAATCTCAAATATATAATTTAGATTAAGCCTTTTAATTTTGCAGTTTGAAATAAAAAAAAGGGTAGAGATTCAGTCTGACACCATTTTCTTTTACTCTAGCAGATCATGTCTTTCCAACAGAAGGATGAAGAAGATGAGTCAACAAGATCATGCCTCTTCGTCGGTGGAGCAGCAAATCAATAGATGAATTCTATTTCTCAAAGACATGGAGAAGTGGATCAGCTGAATTCCAAAAAGAAAGGTCGTGTCAGATAGTCTTCAGCAAGTTTGGAAGATCTTATCTTTTTGAAAGAAGGGCAAAGTGGATTGGTCGTCCGGAGTCTATCTCCCTCAAAGAAGTAGAGTAGCAGACCGATCAAAGAATTCTAAACCCCATAAGAAGAAAAGAAAAAAGATCAAGCGAAGGAATAAGAGTTGTGTCAAGAAGGAAGAAGCCCAACCAGACCAGACGGAATGGGTTTTTTATCTTTGCTTCATTGCTATTATACAACAATGAGCAAAAAGGGGCAGTTGTAATAACCCAAATTCGTTCGGTCCCCAACCCAATACCCAACATCCAAATCAAATAATCCATTAAAAATTTAATGAGACCCATTACATTAAAAAATAATAGGCCCAATATCTAGACCCAATACCTAAACCTCACCCTAGTCTTTGCAACCCTAGCCGCCAGCCGCCCCTACAACCGTCGCCATTGTCTACCACTTTTGCCAGCTTTGAACACTATCATCTAAACCCCAAATTAACCTCAAATAAACCCTAAAAATAACACTAAACCAAAAACCCAAGTTAAAACCCTAAAAGCACTAATCCTATCCATCTTTTCTACCACCCTCACCTCATATCAAACCACTACCACCTGACAGCTGCCGCAGCCACCACCCACTACCTATCTTTATTCCCTATTTTGCAGCCACCGCCCTAAACACCATCATAACCCTTAATCCTTATCACCATTTGACGTGGTCAACGAAGATCCACTCAATTTCTCTATAAATAGATACCTACAACAGCACCAAAGGGGAGATGGGAGAGATCTTCGAGATAGCAAAAACAAAAAAGAAAAAAAAAGGTTAAAAATGAAAAAAAAAACCTTTTTTCTAGATCTAGAAAAATAGGGGAAGTTTTAGATAAAAACGAGGGAATAACTACCTTCATGAGCCTTAGTCGAGCCTCTTCACGTCATTTTCATGCCCTCCGGTCGTCGGAGACGGCAATTTCTATCGGCAATAAACGATGACTCACGGAAGAGACTCGCCGGCTGTTTGGGGTTAGGGAGAAAGAAAAGAGAGAAAATTGTGTTTTTTTTTTGTTTTTTTATATTTCAAAGCTGAAATGAATTTTTGGCCAAAAAATTGTACTTAAGGGGCTTACAAAACGACGTCGTTTTACCTCTGTAGCCCCTGTGTGTGACTCGACCCGGGAGGATCAACGCATTTCAAGAAATGGAAAAAATTACCTTTTTAGTTGTTCCGCTTTTATTTTCCTTTAGTTTCATGCCTTTTCATGTTTATTTCTTTATATTTGTCTTTTGTTTTCTGATTTCATTCAATTTAGTCTTTGTTTCTTTTATTATTTATAGCTATAATATATTATTTATTAGATTACCTTTTATAATACATAGTATAGTATTTTTTTAAAATCTTATTGGTACCATATATATATATATATATATCACGTTAATATAGGAATACTTAGTACACAGGTGTATATATATATATATATATATTTAAGTTTCCTAAAGAAAAGGAGTATATATGTATACTTCCCTAAATCTCTCTCTCTATATGTTTCTCTATTTGCGTTATTTTCCAAACATAATAGCATTAGCTGATTTAACTAGCGGATTAAATTAGCTGATTGTATAAAAGTATTTGGTAAAATTAACTGATAGCTAATTGCTATTTGATTATCTAAACAAGCAAAATGACATATAAGGACATAATATCGATACTTGTTTGGATAATTTATTAGTTATTAATATTTTGTATTTAATAATATTAATTAGATTATAAAAATTAATTTTTTAATATTACTGAGCATATATGAAGGATGTACATATTAATTTTTTATTTGTGAAATTATATTTTTAATATAATTTTAATACGTATTAAATTTAGATGTACATATTAATTTCTTGTTCATGAAATTATATTTTGAATATAACTTTATTAATTATTAAATTTAGATGTATATATTAATTTCTTATTTATAAAATTATATTTTGAATATAATTTTATTAATTATTAAATTTATATTTATTTATTATTTTATATATTAATTTCTTATTTATAAATTTATTTTTTTTAATTTTATTAGTTATTCAAATTTATTTTATTTAGAGAATTTTTTTATAATTATCAAGGACAAAATAGTCTTTGCAAATCTTTTATCCAAACCTCTAACTCAAAAAGCTCCTAAAAGGAGTTTTTTTCAAAATGAGAGGTTTTACCTCGATCCACTATTACAATATTCTATTTACCAAACATCCTAATTAGCGGATTTGACTGGCCAAACTTCTTAAAATGCTTCAAACTTCTAATTTTAGCTCAAAAAGCTGTTTACCAAACAGGGCCATTAACTAATATATTACTTAATATATGTTAACTTCCATATATATTTATAATTAATATCTTTATTAAAGTATTTAGTGTAAATATATATATTTACATATTCATATTTAACATGCAGTAGTATTTTTAATTTTAATATATTTTAATATCCATGTATACATCTTATTTTTTATATATCTAATATCTATATTTTTATTATATATATTTACATATATTTTGCATTCATATTTGATTTTCATAATTTTTTAAGTAAGGTAATATTTTTATTTGAGATCCCGATAAAATCGTGTCTCAAGCATAAAGAGGCGCGGTTTCCTCGCTAATCCTTACTAGAAAAAATTATTTTAACCAAAATATTTTATTCAGGATTCTTGATAAAATCATGTCTCGAGCTTAAAGAGGCGTGGTTTTTTTTTATAATCCTAAATAAAAATATCTTTTAATCAAAATCACAATGAAATAGTATTCCTTTATTCAGGAATCTTAAGAAAATTATGTCTCGAGCTCAAAGAGATGTAATTTTCTTGTTAATCTTAATTAAAGGATTATTCTTTTAAATATTTTTAAACCAAATAATTTTTACGCATTTAGGGATCATATTTTAAAATTATATTCGAATTCGTAATTTCCAATTCTAAGACAGTAGGTAATCAACTAGGTACCAATTTTGGGCGCTATAGGGGTACTCATCCTTCCCCACACTTAACTGACTCTCGAACCCATTTTCTGTTTTACAAACTAAAATTCATTATTTTAATAAAATGATAAAGACAAGTTTTATTAAAATAACCGGGTTTTCAGGTGATCTAATGTAACCCCCTAAACCCGGCCAAGGAGAAAATGTCCAATTTAGGAAGACACCATTGGAAACTTTACCCTCAAGAAACCACTTTTATTTATAATAAATAATAATAATTGTAAAATAATTCGTCAAAACTCAAATGTTCAAATGATATCTAAAAACTTATAATATAAAAGGATTAAAATTTCCAAATAAACTATCTCAAAACGTTATTAAAAATCCAACAATAATATTATAGTTTGAAAGATTAAATAAAACATCTGAATGTAAAAATTATGTATGTATACTGAAAATAGCCTAAATTCCCAAATACATCAAAATTTCCCCAATAATAATAATAAACAAGTCTTAAAAATAATATAGTCCATAATGAAGATAAAATTAAATCAATAAAACAAAGAGATCCTCCAGGTACCAAGTCGCCTAGAGTCCAAGATATCTGTAAGAAAAAAAACACTATTGGGGAGTAAGCTATAAGGTTCAGTGTGTCTCTAAAGTGCAGGCAATCACAAACTCAGTTTCACACAATTTTCACAAAATTATTTTTAAAGCACAAATCTTGTATAAACACAATTTTATGAAAATCACAATGCAATGCACCCATACTGCATAGTCACAAAAAAGAGTAGGTTCCCCAGAACCCCTCACTACATAGTCACCAACACAAGTGGTATAAAACCACTGAACTTCCTCCGTACAATCCCAATCCATGATAACACAGTAAAAAGATGTCCCGGTTTTCACAGTCTCAACACAGTCCGATAATAAATCAGGGAATCACATCACATTTATTTTAAATCTCAATTTTATTCACAGTTTGAAAATATTATGCACGGAAAACATAATTTAAAATCACAACACAATAAAGAAAAAAACCACTCAAGTGTAAAACACACAAATAAAATCATTTATTTAAAGCACCAGAAGAAAAACACACCTTAGCCAAAGCAACTCAACCTACTAAATAATATGTTTCCCACGATCAGAAGCACTAGGTCCAACTATATCAGTACCTATGAGATTAATTTCTATATTAGTATTATTATTGCTATGCCACCAACTAAGACGAAACACTAATCCAAATATTACTCACGTGCAAACCTCATAGTATGTGCAGGAGCAGTCCGAACAGGCGGAGATGGAGGTAAGTCGTCGGTTTCACCAGGAGAGTCGTAATCACCTTTAACACAATATTAACTCTTGTCAAAACCTAATATACAATTCTCTTAAGAACCAAATACATATAACTTGAATTTCGGGTTCGAATTGACGAAACGGTCAACGGATCGAGTTGGTTCAAAACAAACTATAAATCGGATCAACGTTTTAGATCAAGATAAATTCTAAAATTCTATGATCTAGAAATCATTTAATTGTTAAAACGTGTATATATATATATATATATATATATATATAATAAAGAAAACAGTAACCATTTGTCTCTCTTTTTTTGTAACCATATATAAAAAGTATGATGTATGTATATAAACCATTGCAAGTGGACAACGAATATATATATATATATATATATAACTTCGTAAACAAAAATAATTGTATTAACTAAAAACAATATAACAATGGATTTGGGTTTCGTGGGTTCACGTGTGCAAAAACATGACAATGGGGTACCTTGAAACAACAGGTTGATGGTGTGTCAACAGCAGCTGGGCACTTGGACGGTGGGGGGTTGTGAAGCGCTGACAGAGAGTGCATGCAGCACAATTTTAGGCCGGAACAAGGTAAGACTCGGTCACGATTTAGGGTATCGAACATATGGTATTTAGAGGGAAAAATTAATGACGGCTAAGGTGTTTAGGGTAAAACAAAATAATTGTTGGCTTTAGGAAGAATATATAACAAATTTCAAATGGGTAAATTACAAGGTAAGTCTTTTTTCTTTTCTAGGGTTCACAAAGTAAGTATCTAATATTAATTCTTTATAAAAAGGTCATTAAATTTGTTTAAAATTCAATTAATTCCAAAATTTCTTAATTAGGGTTTCATATTTAAATTCTCAATTTCTAGGGTTTTGAATTTAAGGATTTCAAAATTAGGATTTTGAATTTGGGGCAAAAATCGTGGTGTTACAACTCTCTCACCCTTAAAAACAATTTCATCCTCGAAATTTCCAGACTTAGCGATAGATCCCAAAAATTAACTGACACAACTTAAAATTCTTTGTCTGAATTCCTTATTCTTCAACATAAAAGGTAAAAACTGAAAACATCATAAGTGTACCTGCTATGTCCTCTGACTTATCATCATACCCCTCATGAGCTCTAGTTGCATAAACCAAATCGGATCGTCTAGTATTGGGTCAAGCTGATCTGTCATTCTGGGAATGTCTACCCCTACTAGCTGTAACAGAAGCAGTTGGCCTACTCTGCCCCTACCTCCTGGAGGTGCCTGAACTGATGCTTGTGACTGACTCTGTTTGAATGATCCGGTAGGTGGATGTGGACAATCATTAAAGAAGTGATCTAAAGAACCACATCTAAAGCAAGCTCTGATCTTTCTCCTACACTATGCCACTTCTTACAATAAGAACACTAAGGCACAGAGTAAGAACCTGTCGATCCACCCACACTGCCTGTTGGAACTGTCGAATCCGGTAGCCTCACTCTTTGGTTACCTTGCTGATCAGAGTCCTTTCTAGCTCTTTTTCCAGTATAGCCAACTGAACCCTGTTGAACACTCGGTGCCGGTTGTTTCTTGCCTCTATTCTTTTCTTGTACTGTCTGACTCTGTGCAAACGACTTCATCCTCTCCACTGCCTTTGCTCGGTCAACCAACTCACTAAACAACTTGTCCTTAAATGGAGCCACTTTCTCACGAATCGAAAAGCGCAGTCCTTTGAGAAACTCCTGACATCTACTCTTTTCCGTGTCCACCAACTCAAGCGCATATCGAGACCACTCCACGAACCGAATCTCATAAGATGATATTGTCATGCCCTCATGCTTAAGGTCTATAAATGCTTGACGACGATCAGCCAAGTACTGCTCACCCACATAACGGTTTTGAAATGCCTGTCAAAAGTTCTCCCACGACATTTGATCAGCTGGCGTCAATCTCTGTTCAGCCTTCCACCAATGTTGTGCTTCACCATGCAGCAGTGAAACAACAGCTCTCAGCTTCTTGCTAGCAGGATATTCCATCTCTTCAAAAAGCCTCTCAAGATCCTCCATCCATAACTCAGCATTAGATGGGTGTTCATCAGACACACCCAAAAATACCCTCATCCCGGCGCTCAGAAATACTGTGGATATAGGCCTCATCGAATTCTCTAACTGGTCACGAAAATACCGCAACAACTTTTGATTAACAGTAGCACTATCCAGGTCCACAGTCTCACTATCATCTGAATCCAGCAAGTCATCACCATATGGATGCTGATCATGAGCATCTCCATCTCCAGACTGCTGACTCACAGCCTGTTGTCCTACAGGTGGCTGGTTTCTTCCCGGATTCTGTCTCTTCCAGATCAATCGTATGGTCCACAACATGTGGAGGTTCACTAGTGGCACCAGCTGTACGGTCTTGGCCTCGACCTCAGCCTCGAACTCTATTCGAAGCAAGTCTAACACTCCTACGAGGTGGCATACTCAACTATCTACAAAAGGTAATTATCTAAGATTAGAATTGATATCGGAGTCTCAGATTTTAAAACACACTTTAAAATAATAATTAAGTAATAAGCCATTCAGAAAACTTCCCTATACCCAAAACATTTAATGCATGCATAAAACTTTGATTTTTTTTAAATTGATTGTTGTGAGCCTCACAGTTTGAGGGTTAAACTCAGCTATGATACCACTAAATGTAACCCCCTAAACCCAACCAAAAAGAAAAGACCGAATTTAGCAAGTCACCATTGGAAACTTTACCCTCAAGAAACCGCTTTTATTTATAATAAATCATAATAATTGTAAAATAATTAAATACTTAATAATTCGTCAAAACTCAAATGTTAAAATGATATCTAAAAATTTATAATATAAAAGGATTAAAATTTCCAAATAAACTATCTTAAAACATTATTAAAAATCCAACAATAATATTATAGTTTGAAAGATTAAATAAAACATCCGAATGTAAAAATTATGTATGTATACTGAAAATAGCCTAAATTCCCAAATACATCAAAGTTTCCCCAATAATAATAATAAACAAGTCTTAAAAATAATATAGTCCATACTGAAGATAAAATTAAATCAATAAAACAAAGAGATCCTTCGGGTACTAAGTCGCCTAGAGTCCAAGATACCTGTAAGAAAAAAACTATTGGGGAGTAAGCTATAAGGCTCAGTGTGTCTCTAAAGTGCAGGCAATCATAAACTCAGTTTCACACAATTTTCACAAAATTATTTTTAAAGCACAAATCTTGTATAAACACAATTTTATGAAAATCACAATGCAATGCACCCATACTGCATAGTCACAAAAAAATAGGTTCCCCATAACCCCTCACTACATAGTCACCAACACAAGTGGTATAAAACCACTGAACTTCCTCCGTACAATCTCAACCCATGATAACACAGTAAAAAGATGTCACGGTTTTCATAGTCTCAACACAGTTCGATAATAAATCAGGGAATCACAACACATTTATTTTAAATCTCAATTTTATTCACAGTTTGAAAATATTATGCACAGAAAACATAATTTAAAATTACAACACAATAAAGAAAAAAAACTCTCAAGTGTAAAACGCACAAATAAAATCATTTATTTAGAGCACCGGAAGAAAAACACACCTTAGCCAAAGCAAATACATATAACTTGAATTTTGGGTTCGAATTGAAGAAACGGTCAACGGATCGAATTGGTTCAAAACGAACTATAAATCGGATCAACGTTTTAGATCAAGATAAATTCTAAAATTCTATGATCTAGAAATCATTTAATTATTAAAACGTATATATATATAATAAAGAAAACAGTAACCATTTGTCTCTTTTTTTGTAACCATATATAAAAAGTATGATGTATGTATATAAACCATTGCAAGTGGACAACGAATATATATATATATATATATATATATATATATATATATTAACTTCGTAAACAAAAATAATTGTATTAACTAAAAACAATTGAACAATGGATTTGGGTTTTGTGGGTTCACGTGTGCAAAAACATGACAATGGGGTACCTTGAAACAACAGGTTGATGGTGTGTCGACAGCAGCTGGGCACTTGGACGGTGGGGGTTGTGAAGCGCTGACAGAGAGTGCACGCAGCACGATTTTAGGCCGGAACAAGGTAAGACTCGGTCACGACTTGAGGGTATCGAACATATGATATTTAAAGGAAAAAATTAATGACGGCTAAGGTGTTTAGGGTAAAACAAAATAATTGTTGGCTATAGGAAGAATATATAACAAATTTCAAATGGGTAAATTACAAGGTAAGTCCTTTTTCTTTTCTAGGGTTCACAAAGTAAGTATCTAATATTAATTCTTTATAAAAAAAGTCACTAAATTTGTTTAAAATTCAATTAATTCCCAAATTTCTTAATTAGGGTTTCATATTTAAATTTTTAATTTCTAGGGTTTTGAATTTAAGGATTTTAAAAATAGGGTTTTGAATTTGGGGCAAAAATCGTGGTGTTACATCCAATCTCAACTAAATTAAAAAGATTGGTGACGACTTCGTTTAAAACCAATTTTTTGTAAAAAACGCGTCAAGCTCGCAGGCCCGTTATTACACCCACCATTGAAAAAAAAACAAACACCAAATCGTCTCCATAATCGGGCAATCAATCAATATATGATTCAACTCATCTTAGACGACACCTCACAATCTTCCAAACCATGAACGTATCAATTTCACTCTCCTTCATCTCAAGCGAATACATCAAATGCATCAATTCTTGGCTGTAAATCTGCCCCTGAAGTTTGGACACCAAAAAATCTTGCCTTCAATCCCACTTACCAAAGACCACTCTGGCAGCAAGTCCTGCAATTCACGCAAATGCATCGACTCCAAGGCCCTCAGCTCGCGGCTAAAAAAAATTTCCCACTTCACACGCACAAAAGAGCTGCCCCTTGCATAATCAACTAATACTGCGACTTTAATTTCAAATAAAGTCAACTTTATTGGATCGAATTAAAGATTTACAGTCTTCAGATGAAGAATGTCTTGAAAAGAGAAGACAAGCTGAAGTAGGAGAAGTGCAAGATTTTGAGATCAGGCCTAATGGTTGTCTATATTACAGAGGTAAACTATATATTTCTGACAATGAAAACCTGAAGAAAGAGATATTAACAGAGGCCCATTATAGTCCATTGACTATGCACCTAGGAAGTAATAAGATGTATCAAGATGTGAAGACTCGATACTGGTGGCCAGGAATGGAAAGAGCAATATCAAAATTTACGGCAAAGTTCTTAACATGTCAACAAGTAAAAGCTAAGCATCAAGTACCTTCTGGATTGCTCCAGCCTATCTCTATTCCTAAATGGAAATGGGAGCGAGTAACGATGGATTTTATATCTAGATTACCTCCTACACCAAGTAAAAATGATTCAATTTGGGTCATTGTTGATCGTTTAACAAAGTCTTCTCATTTTATTCCAGTTCGAATGGATTATTCACTGGACAAATATGCAGAACTTTATGTTCGAGAGATAGTAAGATTACATGGTGTTCCAGAATCAATAGTATTAGACAGAGACCCAAGGTTTACTTCAAGATTTTGGGGTGTATTACATGAAGCGTTGGGTACTAAATTAAATTTTAGTACAGCCTTTCATCCGCAGACAGATGGACAGTCTGAAAGGGTTATACAGATTTTAGAAGATATGCTACGAGCTTGTGTGATTGAGTTTGCAGGATCATGAGAAAAATACTTGCCTTTGGCTGAATTCGCTTATAATAATAGTTATCAAGCGAGTATAAAGATGGCACATTTCGAAGCATTGTATGGAAGGAAGTGCCGAACTCTTCTTAATTGGTTCGAATTGCAAGATTGAAATGTACAGAATGACTCAAACATTGTAGGAGTAGACTTAACACAAGACATGAAAAATATGGTAAGGATTATTCAGCATAATCTCAAAGCCGCAGCGGATCGACAAAAAGCTTATGCGGACAAGAAAAGAAAAGATATTGAATACGAAGTGGGAGAAAAAGTATTCCTAAAGGTTTCTCCTTGGAAGAAAATACTGAGATTTGGGCAGAAAGGAAAGCTTAGTCCCAGATTCATTGGGCCATACGAGATTTTGAAAAGAGTGGGACTAGTGGCTTATCAATTGGCATTGCCTCCAGATGTGAGTAAGATACATGATGTGTTTCATGTGTCCATGCTACGGAGGTATCGATCGGATCCTTCACATGTGATTTCTTTTGAGAAGATCGAACTACAACCGGATCTGACTTATGAAGAAGAACCAGTGAAAATCCTAGCACATGGAGTTAAAGAATTAAGAAATAAAAAAATTCCACTGGTTAAAGTTCTTTGGAGGAACCATAAAGTTGAGGAAGCTACTTGGGAAACTAAAGAGAGAATGAAAAAGCAATATCCAAACTTGTTTAAAAAGAGTATACGTTGAAAATTCGAGGATGAATTTTCTTAAGGGGGAGGAATTGTAATATCCCAATTTTTGGACTAGTGACCAAATTGAAAATTTTGAAAGTTTAGGGGGTAAAAGTGCGAACTTGGGAAAGTTAAAGGACCAATGTGTAATTTCCAAAAGTTATGTAAGTTAACCCCGTGAATGAATAGTTTACCCCCAAGAGTGGCATTTTCGTGTAACTTGGATTTTTTGTACGAGGCTTGTATTATTAGCATTTTTGGATCGAATGAAAATTGTTAAGCATGCTCAAACCAGAGTAGTACAAGGATGGGTGACCATATGGGAAGGTCCCATATTTAATATTTTGATTGATAAAAAGGATTTATTTTAAGTTAATAATGTTCGATATGGATTGTGGAGATAGGAATTGTAAGAGGAAAATTTCTCGATAATTATCGGTATATCGGATCGAACTAAAATTTTAAAGACAATTCCAAGAAATAATATCAAACCAGAGTAGTACTGGTACATGTAATGCCTCGGTTTTGGGCCTAGGAGTTTTCTAGGCAGTTTAGACGGTCCGTTGGATCGGATTAGAGGATTCGAGTCAGTTTTGGGATTTAATTTAGAATAAATATTTTTGAATGTGATAAAATTATGAAAAAATAGTCTAAAATCATTTTTTAATATGGAAATGATTTTGGTAAAGTCAATTTTACTAAAAGGGGTCTTTAAATTGGGTATTTTGGTTAGTGACCAAAATGTAAAGTTTCAAACCTGTTTTAGTGAATGTATTGAAAAAGGGTCAAAACTTTGAATCTTTAAGGAGCTATTTACCCTAAAGTCTAATATCAGACCTTTTTCCCTTAATTAGTCATTTTTAATATTTTAAATAATATAAAAAGGTTTGAGAATTAATTGGTGAATTAAAAGCTTTAAAATAAAATTGACGTAACTAACTTTTTAGAAAAGAATTTTCTCTCCAATTCTCTCTAGCCAAACACTTCTTTCCTCTTCAAAAGTCTCAGGTAAAATCTTCTTTTAATTAATCTTTTGATTTCAATTGAGATTATAAGGATTTCCTAACAAAATCAATTTGGTTTCTCATTGTTTTGCTATGGCAATTCATCTAATTAAGGGGAAAAGCAGCCATTAGAGGTGAGGCTCATTCTTCTCCTCTAATACAAGGTTCCTTATTGAAATTTTCGAGTCATTGTTCCTTTACTTAAGTTTTCTAATGTGATTTGATCGTTTACTTAAGAGAAAATGGTTAAATCAAGGTTTAATTGAGGAAATTGATTTAATCCCATAATGGTTCTATTTTCTCATGATTTTGGATTGAAATAGATCATGGTTTTGATGTTGAATGATGTTAATAAGATGGCTTAATCATAGGAATCCTGAAACTAATTGAGTTCTTAATTTTCTAGGTTGTTAGTTATAAGTTTTTGAGGAGTTGGGGAGGTTTTATGAATGCTGGAGATATAAGGATGTTAGTGATGTATTTTTAGATGTTAATTGATGATAATTGATGGGTTGAAATGTTAGTTTGTGGATGGGTTAAGTTTGGAAGTGGTTTGTTGTTATTTTCGGTTGTTGTAGAGTGGAATTTGATAAAGGATGTTGAGGATTTATGTTGTTGTGTTGTTGATTGCATTTTGATGCAATGTACCCTCTGTTTTTTATGGAATAAAGCAGGGGAAGTTGGTCCTCAAGCTTGAACGTGTGTTTTGGAAGCTTTAAAGGTGAGGTTACCGTATCGGCAAGTGAGGCTTTGCGAGTCGATGAGTGAGAACGTGTTTTATAGCTCTGCAAAGGTTTGAAAGTTGTGTTTGGGGAGTTTAGATCGAGCTTGAAATGCTGGTCTAAGCTCGGAAGTAAGTAAAGGATGAATTCTCTCTCGAACTCGGTTTGACAATTGGTTTTATGCACTTGTATTAAATGGTTTATTTACTCATTGTATATGCATGTGTTGAGCATGGTTTAATGCTGGAAATTGATTACATAATGATGTTGATGCATTTGGAAGTGATTCACAGTTTGTTAATGTTTATGAACATTGGTTAATGCAAGGTTGTTGCATTGGTTAAATGGTTTTGATGATGCATATGAAAACAGTGAGTTGTTGTTATTAAAATAAATCATATTGGCAAGTGATGGTATAAAAAGGTTTGAAAATGTTATCGGATATAGCTAGCCGGCCATAGGATTGATAGTGAACTATAAAAAGTTGCCTTAGATGTTGAGGGGTTTATGTGTACCGAATACTCCATTCAAGTACCCTAACGGTAGATGGGTTTAATCGTACCGATGACTCCCGTTAGTGGGTTGTACATCTAACCGATAAGTGGTGTTGAGGGGTTTATGTGTATCGAAGAATCCACCACGAGTGTCACAATGGTGGAGGGGTTTATGGGTACCAAAAACTCTCGTGTGTGAACCTTGAGATGCCGGTAGATTGTATTTTAAGTGTGAGGGAACACTTGTTGAATCCGTGTATCCGATGTTATGTTTTGTAAAGTGGAACTTGGGTTAATGATCACTTGTAAGCCAATATAATTGATGATGTATCATGAGATGGATTATGTTGTTTAATGTGGTTTAAACATGTTTTGCTCTTTAAGCCTTGCATTGGTAGTATGCATGGGAAAGCTTAAATTAAGGGTAGAAAATGGGACTTTATTGTAGAATCCATGATACATGTTGCATATGGTTTAATATGTTGTTTTAGAAATGTTAAGTGCATGGTTTTGATAAGGCATGATGTTGTGATGCTGATTTAAAGTGTTTTGGAAAGTGGTTTTCAAAAAGATTGTAAAATGATTTAAATTGCATTGATGGTGGTTGATTTTTGAGCATTCCTCACTAAGCCTAGTGTGCTTACGCTCTCTTTTCCATCAATGCAGAGAATTAGAGGTTGCGGGCAATGAGGAAGCAAGGAAGGATTTCCAAGAACTTGTTTTCAAACTATGGTTTGAACGTTAAATATTAGTAATAAGAGCAATGTGTCAAATGATGTTTTGGGAGGGTTTTTGATGAACTCCTTGTTTGGGCAAGTTGTATTTGTTGGTTTGTCTTTGTAAGTGACTTAAAGTGATTGAGTTGTGGTTGGTTTTATGTTTTGGATGTGGACTAGGAAGCATGCCTCTAGACTTTGTGGTTGAATATGCTAGACTTGTTAAGTCGGCTTAGAAAGCTGGTATGTTGATGTTTAAACATGTTGATGATGTTATATGATGTTTAGTATGTGTTAAGGTTCTTTGGAATGAGCCAAAGTGTCATATGTTGGACCTAGAGTTATTACAGGCCTTTGCGTACAGGTACGGGTACCCAAGGATCGATACGCGGGGTTTAGTGAGGATCAAAATCGTTGAATTTAAGCATAAGGTACCAATACGCTTAGCCACCGTATCAGTACGCCTTAAGAGAAAATAGGCACTGGTGTCGGTACACGGGCTAGCGTACCAAAATGATCCCTTCCATTTTAACATGCCATATCGATACGCGAGATGTCATATCGGTACGGGCTTCAGCTACTGGAATTTTGAGTTTTGAAATAACAGAGGGATTGGTACGGGGTCAAGGCCGTATCGGTACGGGTTGGTCAACACACTGTATCGATATGGTTATACGTGTATCGGTACATATAGCTATTATGTTAGTTATACCGTATCAGTACGGGCTTGCCTATATCGGTATGCTCTGTTGCTTTTACAATACTGTTTGTTGAAGTTGGGAATTTTGCAATTTAGTCCTTGATTGTTACGAATGCAATTGATTGAGCTTGGTTGATTGTTTTGGATTGGAAATTAACCTTTGAGCATGAAATTGAAATAATTAAGGTTGGGTAATCTTAAATGTGATAAATACCCTGTAACTTGCAGTAATTAAATTTTGGTCCCTAATGTGAATTGTTGAGCAAATGGACTTTGATTTGCAATCTAATTTTAATGTAACGTTACCGCAAAAGCATGTTCATATAGGACAATAATAATATGCATCTAGATAAGATAAAAAGAAAAAAATGAGCTCGATTTAGGTTTTTAGTTCGGGTTTGCTTCAGCAAACCTAATGTGTCTCTTTTAGTCGAGTTTCAGCTAGGTCGGGCTAAGAGGGTTATAGTACGGGTCCTCAGGGATCGATACTCGGGGACCTATCTCGGCTCAATTTGGGCAAATTTTCCTTGGCGTACCGATACATATAGGGACCATATCAGTACGCATAGCTGAATTTTTGGGTTTGGTTTCGGTACACGGACGACCGTACCGGTACGCTTTTTGGCTACTGGAATCCTTATTTTTGAACATAGCACACCCGTACTGATACGCTTGAGGACCATATCGATACGCCTTTGTATTTTGCACCCTTTGTGATATGGGTGAGCCCCGTACCGGTAAGCAATCCATTAATTATGGTATTACACTTCCCTGTAGATTGAATATTTACAATTTAGTCTACGTTTCTTGTTTATGCAATTAATTGTGCTTGGATGATTATTTTAAGTTGAAATTTAACCTGATGGTATGAAATATGACTAGTTAAGGTTTGGTAACTTTAATTTTAAGAGAGTCTGCTTAATTAATAAAAATTACAATTTGGTCCCTAGATTGTCAAATAGTGCAATTAGATGCCAATTCGATGCCAGATTAAGTTGAAACTTTCACCATAATCAGCATGATCACCTTAGGACTTAAATCTGCATTTAGATAAGATAAAATAAAAAATGGACCATTTTCCAAGTAAATCTTCTGGGTTTATCTCGTCAAACCCTAATGTAGCTCGCTCAGTTCAGTCTTGCGACTAGACCGGGTCAAGGGGTTTACATGCAATTACCTTATTTTTCTTACTTATTGCACTGGAATTGGTAGACTTTCAAAAAACAATCCTCGTGGGATTGATATTCGGCAGATTTACATATGTCAAATATACTTGCATCGACATGTGTACGCTTGCAAAATCGTGTGACATTATTTCACCGATCAATGAGCCTATCTGTCATGGGATATTCCCTATTTTACCTTGTAAACAGGTTTTGCATAATGTCACGGTCCGCATATTTGGGTTTGAGACAATGGCGCAAGTATCTGACAGAGAGGTTCCATGTGGGGCATCAGGCTTGCCAAGACCACCAGACTTGGCCCATCACTTGGAGAATGCTAGGGAGCCCGATCACATTAGCTTTTCAGAAATGGCAGGAGATAACAAATCAAAGGTGATTGTGAAAGAATCATGCTATATCAAGTGTAATCACCTATCTGAGGAAAGATACCTTCTAATTGATGTGATTAGATAGGATTTGATATTCTTTCCTAGATTGGGGTGTCATGTAAAGATTTTGGTTAATCATGGCCATCCATGTAAATCGATCCGGACCATTAGTTGTGTGGGAGATCAACTATAAATAGAGAGCCTCCCACCTCATTTGTATCATCTCATTCCATCCATTCTCTTGAGTAAAAAGGCATTTACTCTAAACTCTCTCTTGTGTTCGTGAGTGTTCTTGAACGTTCTTGGCGTTCTTTTTTTGTTTTTGAGTTACCTTCTCATTTGTTTGCTTCTGCTAGAACGATTCAGCGTTCTTAGTGCCTAGGAAGAATTTGATCTTCCGGAGTGATAATTTAAGCTAACTTAGTCGTTTGTCTAAGGAACATCGACTAAGGCTGTACGGTTTGCTAGGTTAAGACGCTAGCCCCATGACAATAACATTTATGTTAAGGCATCCGTGTTGATGCTAATGCACCATCTTTGATACCTTCGTCATATCATAATGTTTCAACTGCATGAAATAATAGGATGGCTGATTAAAATAAATAGCTAATATAGAGATTGTCTTTTTGTTAAGTTAGCGATTATTGTCAGTACTTCTTGATACCTGTAATTCTGGTATAAGTTCTTTATTTGATATGCTTCTTGTTTACAATGTAAAACTTGAAATGCTAAAGATTAGGTTTTCAGAATCATCAAGAATCAAATTCTGTCGACAAAAAATGGGAGCCCATCACTAGTCACTACTATAGAATCTATAAGATTTATTTAACGAAAGAATAGAGGTTATCGATCTTTAGGTTTAATAGTTTCACATTCCCATTCTCTAGCATTCTTTTACTTTCTTCCAAATGTCATAAGTGGTGTACTATGCAACAAAAACTATCATTGATCTCCTGTGGCTACTTTGTCACGGACAACCAGACTATCATGGAGTTCTTGTTTCACATACTGCACCAACTAGGAAGTTCTCAGCCATGTTATTTACCAACTCATAGTCCGAAACATGAGTAAATGTGGATAATTGTGGATCATAATTGCAGAAAATTAGGGATGTAAATTCCCTAATATCAAACAACTATTAGGGATGTAAATTTGGGATCATAATTGGGTGGTTATCCATGTAGTTTACCTATATTTTCTTATAATCCAATGTTTTACTAAGTCTCGACTTTGAAATGGCTGGTATTAAGGATTTAATATTATGTCATTTGAGACAGTTCAAAGATTTGAGGGTTTTGTATAATTTATTAAAATGGGATCTACAATTTTAAAAAAATAAATGGTTGTTGACTTGTGTACATAGTATATTGACTTTTGAATATAAAAACGAGTATAATACGATTTAAAATTGGCTTAAATGAAAGGCTTAAATGAAACATACGTGCCCAAAGTATGTCTTTTTTTAACTTTAGGTGCCTGAAGTATTTTTTTTTGTAAAAATAGGTGACCAAAGTTTCAAAAGTTATAATTTTAGGTGCATGATCGTTAATGGGTGTTAATTTTTTTAACCAATCAATGCTTGACATGTGGCATACTTAATTTATTTTTTTCAAATTAAAAATTAAAACAAAAATTAAATTTTTCAAAAAATCCCAAAATTTTACGATTTTTACAAAACAGTCCTCAAAATCCCTAAAATTACCCAAACCAACCCCCAAATTGCCGCCACTTTCACCGATGATCGCCGTCCTTGAGCACACCGGTTTGGTCACCGGACCAAGGCGGTCATTTGCCCCAACACGGCGTCGCCAGAAACGGCGAACGACGTACAGCTGAACATCGAACATCGAACGCAAAATCAACATTCGGCTGCACGTCGTTTGCCGTTTCCAGTGATGATGTGTTGGGGGAAATGACCGCCTTATTTCGACGACCAAATCGGTGAGCTCAAGGGCGGCGATCGGTGGCGAAAGCGGCGACGATTTGGGGGTTTGGGTTTGGATAATTTTAGGTATTTGGGGACTGTTTTGTAAAATTTTCAAAATTTTGGGATTTTTTGAAAAATAGAAAATTTTGGGTGTTTTCTTTAAAAAATTAGAAAAAATAAATTAAATATGCCATGTGTAAAGCATTGATTGGTTAAATTTTTTAACACCCATTAACGGTCAGACACCTAAAATTATAACTTTTGAAACTTTGGGCACCTATTTTTACAAAAAAAATACTTTAGGCACCTAAAGTTCAAAAAAGACATACTTTGGGCACCTATTTTTCATTTAAGCCTAAATGAAAAATCAACTCTTAAACTATTCACTTTTCTTTGTTTTTAGTCCTTAAGCTATTTTTTGGTTAAAACAAACACCTAAACTATTATTTTTATCACTTTAAGTACCTAAACTATTTTTTTGTCAAGAAAACGACTTAAACTATGTTTTTTTTGTTTTTAGTCCTTAAACTATATTTTTTGGTTAAAACAAGTACTTAAAATTTTGTGACGTGTGAACATTTCATTGGCATAAATAATTTTTTAACTTAGATAACATCAGACTTAAAGTGGCTAGAATAATAGTTTAGACACTTGCTTAGAGCAAAAAATAGTTTAAGGACTAAAAGCGAAAAGGACATACATTAGGGACTGGTTTTTCGTTTAAGCCTTTACAATTATTGAAGTGCAACATCATTTTATTTGATTTATATTTTGATACACATCCCGTGTAATTTTTTTATGCAATCCTTCTCTAAATCTAAGACTTAAAACCCTAGCACCTAAATTCTAAACCCTAAACTCTAAATTCTAACCCTAAACCTTAAATCCTAAACCCTACAACCTAAACTCCTAACACCCTAAATTATAAACCATAAACTCTAAACTCTAACCTTAAACCTTAATTTCTAAACCCTACAACCTAAACCCCTAAACTCTAAACCTAAACTAAACCCCTAACTCCTAAATTTGGCAAGCACATTTACTCTGACTGTGTATCAAAAATTCTCTTTTTATTTTTCCTATATGCTTTATAACTACTTCAGAATTAATTTTTTGTTGGGCCTGTTTAAGGCATAGGTTAAGAAATATTTAATGACTTTGATTAAATAAAGGATTCTTTTGAATAGGATTGGAACACCTTTTTATCTTCTATTCTCTCATTTAATACTTTAAACCCCAAACTATAAATCTTAAATCATATACTTTAACTCTAAATTATAAGTCATAAACAATCGCTAAATCCTAAACATTAATCCTTAAAAAAACTAAAAAATAAAACCTTGAATCACAATATTTAAATTATAAATCCTAAATACCAAACCTCAAAATGTAAACTCTAAAACCCCTAAACCTTTGAAACACTTAAACACTAATTCCTTATCTCTAAACCTTAAATCCATAATCATAAACTTTAGACTATTAACCCAATTCAAGGACTCCTAAATTAAATGCTATCTTATTAAATGAGTGTGTTATTTTTAAAAGAATCCTTTATTTAATCAAGACCATTAAATATTCCTTAATCTATGCCACAAGGCATAGGTTAAAAAAGCCTAACAAAAATTAATTCTGTACTTGGAGTAGTTATAAAGTACATAGGGAAATAAAAAAAAAAGAAATTCTAATACATACTTCGTGTAAACATACTTGTCAAATTTATGAGATAGGTGTTTAGTTTAAGATTTAGAATTTAAAGATTTAGGTTATAGGGTTTACACGGGCTTGACATAGGTTAATTAATATCTTTTTTATTCTTTTCGAGAATTTAGCTTAATTCGTTTTAAAAAAATAAAACCACCTCTGAATGTCACTTATTTTTAAATAAATAAATCAAAGTAGTTCAGTTTGAGATACATTGAGGTTGGTTTGTTTACATTATCGTTGAATTGAAGGTCAAATATTGATTAACAATTGCGTTGAACTGAATTGGATCAGTGTAAGTTCTGACTTAGTTCTCAAGACTGAAATTAAGTCAAAAGTTTTTTAACAAAAAATGAACTCATGATCATTTATCATTTCATAAAATTTAAATTGTTGCATGATAATATTATATAAAAAACAATTTAGTTGTAATCTATATTAATTGCTTATATATAGGATCATTATTCGAGATATTGGTGTTAGAATTCAGTTTTATTTATATTTAAATTTTAATCTATCATCATAATGCAAGACAATAAATTAAAATTATTTATGAAAATAATTTTTTTTAATAAATTTATGAAAATAATTATATATTAATATATCAAATAATGATTCATATATAAGACGATGAGAACAAACATCATATTAGATCAAAATTTAAATGTCGACTCTGAAATGTACATGATTGAACCGGAAAAGTAGAAATAAGTTACAACCAAGCACCTAGTCCTTGCTTTGCCCACACCTACATCAAGTTAATTAATTAGTTAATTTACTCCCATTGCGTACATTTATATCACATTAATTAGCTCATTTATTTTTCTTACTTTTCTAATAAGTCAAATGAAGTCATAATGAGACGCAAAACTTTAATTCTTATCGTGTTAATGAGTACTCAATAACTGAACAATCATCATACATTTTTATTTTTTTAACCCTTGATTTTAGATTAAAGTAATGATATTTATTTCGTTTTTAGTTGTCCTCTCGGTTCTCCCTGATTAATTAGGATCGATTCGGGTTACACACCTAACTTTAGTGGGTGAGTCTCTCAGCAATTTTTTTTTGCATATACAAGGTCTCGAACTCGAGACTTACTTAAGCGATATTAAGTTGCTTACTACTTGGACCAACCTTATTAATAACCATACTTATTTCTTTAAGTAAACATATAATATGTAAATATTTTTTAAAGTTATTACTCCTTCTGTCCCATTAATATTTTCAGTATTGACTTTTTAAAAGTTAAATTTTTTTAACTTTGACCATAATTATTTTAATTAATTAATATTTATAAAGTATATATTTTTAAACTACTTGATTGAAGGTTTCTAAAATATATTTTCACATTTTTATCACTAATAAATTTAAAGTAATAATGAGTCAAAGTTTAAAAAAATTGACCAAAAAAAATCAATACTGTACATATTGAATGGGACGAATGGAGTACAATTTATCGGATCAATCAAATGGAGTGGATTTACTGAAATCATCGAAATTCAATTTACGGCAATCACTGTAATTGGTTTTATGATAATTTATATTATTATATTTTGATTAAATAGAGAGGTATTATATTTTCGGAATTTAAACCTATACAAAATAAGGCAAGATGAGCCTCTTTAGTTATTATGCCAATTAATGGATATCTAATTTATATTATTATTTAACAATAAAATATTATTATATATGTTAACAAATGTTAGAACAAGTAGTTAAGCCTCCATGTTGACAACCCCTGCCCTTCCTAGGTCTTGGGTTTAATATCCAATAAAGACATTTCACCTTTTCCTCCCCTAGGTTGTAGATATGTTCAATATATTTATATTCAAGGGCAGTATCTGGTGAGGACCGAAGCCCCCCTTAATTTTTAAAAAACTTAGAAAAAATTTAAATTGGTGTAATGGTAAAATTGGTTTTAGTCTCCTAAAAATATATAATTTATGTTGTTGCCCCCATGAATTTAAATATTTTTAAATGCCTCCCTTAATAAATAATGTTGAGTTCCACCATTGTTTATATTTTATATAGTAATTGTCTATTTTATGTATATTTAATACCACAATATAAATTATATGATGTATTATAAAAGAATTTAAATTATTTTCGAACTTATAAGTACAAATGCAATCATATGTACGTCTAAATAGATTATAATCAGAATTGATCATTATAAAATACAATCAGACTAATAACCATAATATTTATGAAATTAGACCATAATAAATATTAAAAAAAATCATATATAACGAGATTAATACTATAACAAAATATGAAGATAACACACGATTTATAAATGGTAAAAGTCAAACTTGGGCATTCAACAACATAAAGCCTCGGTCTTTGCGAGATTTATCAAGGTCTCATTGATAAATAATTTAAAATTATTACTAGATTTTCTCACACCCACGATATGAGTGAAATAAAACAGTTTATATAAAAATATGTTTTTTGTATTAAGTAGAGAGATTTTTTTTGAGAGCTAATGTGATGATTCAAATCCATACAAGATGAGACAATATGAACATCCTCAGAGACGGAGCCAAAGGGAGGGTGGGAGGGACAATTAATGGTTTAATTATTTTTAGGCCATTGATAGTTTTAAAACCTTTGCAATTAAGTCCTCATCCCAAAAAAATTGTTTTTATTTTTATTTTTAAGACCCTTTAAGTTGATATTAATTAAATTAAGCCTTGACCCCTGTTTTTCTAGTTTAATCACTTTCTAAGACCCTTAAGTTTAAAAATCAATGAAATTGAACCTTAATTTCCTTATTTTTTATGATCTAATTACATTTTAGAACCCTATTTATTTCAAAGTTAATTAACTTGCCCCCTCATAGTTCAATCCTAGCTTCGTCCCTGAACATCCTTGACCACTCAACCAATTAGTGGATCACATAAAAAATATGTCTCCATAACACTGATGAAGAGATAAAATATTTGTATATGTTTCTTGTTAAACACAAGATCAATCTTGTGTAAAGGAAAACTATTTTTAATAACAACACCCAAATCGGTTTAGTCTAGCAGGAAAGGGGAAATTTTAAAAACCCTAAAATAGATGGAGAAGAAATAAGTAAATAAACTGACACAGAGAGTAAAAAGATGTAAGAGAGACAAAGAACTAACTTGAGAGATGAGGGGGGGTCAAAAGCATCGGCGGTTGCTTTACAGATAGTAAAAAGGAAAATCGGGAAAAATGCTAAAATATTAAGGCTTAACTACAAAACAAGTGCTCAAACCATACTCATTTCTAAAATCTCGATGGCCCAAGACAATGCCCTTGACAACCATGAAGTGTCACTTCTCCCAATTGAGCACTAGGTCGATTTCTTTACATATCTTCAACACCTTGGCAAGATTGCTTAGGCATTTCTCAAAAGTATCACTGAAAATCGAGAAGTCATCCATGAAAATCTCCAAAAACTCATCTAGCATGTCCGAGAAGATGGCCATCATGCAACGCTAGAATGTTGTTGGAGCATTGTGTAGAGCTCGATTTCCTTCAACCGAATTGATCACCAAGTGGTGGAGAAGTTGTATTTTGGGTGATGGTTGTGGGAAGTAAAAGATAGAAAATTTACACGATGATTTTAGAGTGGTTCGGCTTCCTAAACCAAACCTACATCCACTACTTTAGCTTCCCACTAAAGATTTCCAAATTCACTATGAATTTCTTCCCCTTTCAAGGCTTAGGAGGCAACCCTTACAATCCTAGACTCAAACCAAGCTTAGCATCCAAAGCTTGCAAACCAAGCTTTGGGAACCCTCTCTAAAAAGAGAAAAACAAAGCAAACAAGAAATCATCTCTTAGGCAAATTGTTTGAACTCTAAAGCACTCACCCAAATCCTAATACACTTGAGCATTCATATACATTTTGGCTCACAAGTGTAGTCTATACAAGAATGGGAAAAATTAAGCTCTAAGACAATTTTGAATCATAATGTTGTTGACTTGAGGATCATTAGTTGTTGCTGAAGCTTGAAGGTCCCTTTTATACTCCTAAATTGGTTCCTAGCCGTTGGAGACTGTTGGGATTAAATTGGAGCCGTTAGAGACTCTATTTCCCGCAATAAATGTAGTTTTACAGCCTTCAACATCAGTACGTGGGTAGGCGTATCGGTATTGGTACTAGCCGTTATGCTCATTTATGGTTGCATGTATCGGTACGCCAGGGACCATATCGGTATGACCTGTAATTTAAAAGACCGTTGGGAAATAGCCGTTGGGGGTGGTTGAAAATAGGATCGGTACGCGTATAAGCACATCAGTACGATCCTAACCGTATCGGTACACCTAGGGGCGTATCGGTATGGTTTTTCAGTTTTGGAATTTTTCTGTAGCAAAAACCTTATCAATATCGATACACCCCCTTATCAATATCGATACGGGGTGTAACCGTATCGGTACGGACGTGTTGAAATTTGAAATTTGGCTACTTAAAAACATTTAAAACACTTCCAAAACCTCTCAAACTTATTTTCAAGTTGTTTTGACTTAAAAACATTTTTGATATCTTTTCAATTTAGTCCAAAACTATTTTCAATTATTATATCAAAACAAATATCCTAACAATCTCCCCCTTTTTGATATAATAAAACCAACTTGAAAAATTGTTTTTGAGATTCTCCCCCTTAGTAAAAATAAAATTTGAATAAGAGATTAATTGTTGAAAATCTTATAAGCTCCCCCCTTTTTTGTTATATAAAAAATGGTTCAAACTTTAAAGACCAATAACAATGGAGAGTTAATTTTTTTGACAAAAATAAGTTTTGTTTTAAAATTGGCTCCCCCTTACTCAAGCATCTTTCAAATGCTAGTCAAATAATTATGATAAACTAGTTGAATTAAAAAAATAAATCAAATAAAATTAAATAAATTCAAATAATTTTACCACTTGAACCAAAGGGAGGGTGTGAAGCCTTCCTTCTTCAAGTGATCTCCATTGTGTGTATAGAGCTCTCATGGTTTTTCAACTTGTTGATCAATGCTCCATTACACCTACAATAAGACAATCAAGTAATTTTTGGTATCCAAATTGCTTTGGATCCATAGGCGTTAGTTGCATAAAGTTTAGTCCCCTTAGGAATCCATTTTTCAATTTCATCCTTTTTAGTTGAAGTAATTAGTCCTTTTGGGACCCAAATACTTCTAAAACATTTACCTTTAATAAATCTAGGAGCACTAGATTGTCTCACATAAAAATTTAATTTTCCTAAATTGTTTTTCTTTTGTAATTCATTGGAAATCAAATCTTTTTCCTTTTTAAGATCATCCAACTCCTTTTGATGATATTTTTCCAAACTTTGAAGCAAATTTTGTAAGTTTAAAACTTTAAGCTCAAAATCTTTAATTTTTGCTTCAAATTCCAAATTAGTTTTCAAAAGCAAATCATTTTCGGTTTTCAATTTTGAAATCATCTTTTTATTGTTCGAAAATGAAGCCTTAAACTCAAAAACCAATTTGTCATAGGCTTATTGTAACTCATCAAATGTATATGAATTTGAACAAGATGAGTTAGAAGTTACCTTACCCTCTTGGAGGGCCATAAAGCATAAGTGGGCTACTTCATTATCGGTGGAGTCTTCTTCATCACTCCATGTTGCCACAAATGCCTTCTTCTTTGAAGATGATTCTTTTTTGTTGAAGCGAGGGCAATCGTATTTGGTGTGGCCTTGCTTCTTGCATTTAGAGCTCTGGAGGGAATCTCTCATCTTCTTCTTCAATTCATGTTTGGATTCTTCCATTTCGCTCTTAATGAATCTCTTATCTTAACTTTCCTCCTCACTTGATTCTTCTTGGTGGCTTGTGGAGTATTGAAGAGTAATGATGTTGACATCAACTCCTTGTTCTTTGAGTTTCTTCTCCTTCTCCATTCTCAAGGGTTGAGACATCATCTCATGGGTAAGAAGAGATCTTACGAGCTCGTCAAGCTTAAGCTTCTTTAAGTCTTTGGTTTCAGTGATGGCCATCTTCTTGCTCTCCTATGATTCGGGAAGTGAATAGATCAACTTTTGAACGAGTTTGTCCTCCAAAATCTCCTCTTCAAGACCTTTTAGTTTATTGACGATTATGGAGAAACGGTCGAACATCCTCTTGATGTCTTTATTCGGGTCTATCTTAAAGTTCTCATAGTTAAGGTTGAGCAGACCAAGCTTTGTCTCCCTCACCTTGTTTGTGCCTTCATGGATTGCTTCAAGTTTGTCCCATACCTCCTTGGCATCCTCACAAGAAGCGACCTTTGCATACTCATCAGGGCCTAATGCACAAAGTAAGATGTGCAAGGCTTTGCAATTTAGCTCTATCATCTTCTTATCGTTGGCATTCCATTCCACCTTTCTTCTTGTTGGCACGAACGGTCCATCTTTAACAAGATCCTATAGATGATAATCTTTGGCCTTGATGAAGTACATCATCCTATTCTTCCAATAGGAATAATGTTCACCGTTGAAGAAGAGTGGCTTGTCAATGGATTGCGCCATGGAAACCGATTGATTTGTTTGTTGGTCAAGCTTGTCGGATCACCTCCATAGGATGTTAATCCCTCTCGATTGAGCCTCGCTCTGATGCCAATTGTAGAGCTCGATTTCTTTCAACCAAATTGATTGCCAAGTGGTGGAGAAGTTGTATTTTGGGTGATGTTTGTGGGAAGTAAAAGATAAAAAATTTACACGATGATTTTAGAGTGGTTCGGCTTCCTAAACCAAGCCTACATCCACTACCTTAGCTTCCCACTAAGGATTTCCAAATTCACTATGAATTTCTTCCCCTTTTCAAGGCTTAGGTGGCAACTCTTACAATCCTAGACTCAAACCAAGTCTAGCATCCAAAGCTTATAAACCAAGCTTTGGGAACCCTCTCTAAAAAGAAAAAAACAAAGCAAACAAGAAATCCTTTCTTAGGCATATTGTTTGCACTCTAAAGTACTCACCCAAATCCTAATACACTTGAGCATACATATACATTTTGGCTCACAAGTGTAGTCTATACAAGAATAGGAAAAATTAAGCTCTAAGACAATTTTGAATCATAATGTTGTTGACTTAAGGATTATTAGTTGTTGCTGAAGCTTGAAGGTACCTTTTATACTCCCAAATGTGTTCCTAGATGTTGGAGACCGTTAGGATTGAATTGGAGCCATTGGAGACTTTATTTCTCGCAATAAATGCAGTTCTGCAGCCTTCGGCATTGGTACGCGGGTAGGCGTATCAGTACTATTACTAGCCGTTATGCTCATTGCTGGCTGCACGTATCGATATGTCTTGGCCTATATCGGTACGCCAGGGGCACCGAGGACCGTATTGGTACGATCTACAATTCAAAAGACCGTTGGGAAATAGCCGTTAGGGGTAGTTGAAAACATGATCGATATGTGTACAAGCGTATCAGTATGATCCTATCCGTATCGGTACGCCTAGGGGCGTATCAGTATGGTTTTTTAGTTCTAGAATTTTCCTATAGCAAAAACCCTTATTAGTATCGATACAGGGTGTAACCGTATCGGTACGAACGTGTTGAAATTTGAAGTTTGGCTACTTAAAAACATTTAAAACACCTCCAAAACCTCTCAAAACTTTTCAAACTTTTTTTCAAGTTGTTTGGACTTAAAAACATTTTTGAGATTTTTTCAATTTAGTCCAAAACTATTTTTCGATTATTATATCAAAAAAAATATCCTAACACATTGCATAGGCCAAAAGACATCATTCGAAAAACATAGATGCCATAGGGACATGTGAATGTGTTTTTTCTTGGTCCTCCGGTGCTATATCAATCTGGTTGTACCTGAAATAAGCATCAAGGAAGCAATAGAAGGGTTTTCCTGCAAGCTTGTCTAGCATTTGATTAATAAAAGGCAAGGGAAAGTGGTCATTCTTGGTGGCTTTGTTTAGCTTCCGATAATCAATGCAAATCCTTCACCCCATAATGGTTCTTGTGGGAAGGATCTCATCGGCTTCATTCTTGATCACGATCATGCCTCTCTTCTTTGGCATGCATTGGACATGGCTAATCCAAGAACTGTTTGAGATCAAGTAGATGATTCCAACATCGAGCCACTTGATAATCTCCTTCATGACCACGTTCCTCATGATAGAGCTGAGTCTTTGTTGTGGCTCAATCGAGTTGTTGTGGAAATCTGTAAGCAAAATCTTATGCATACAAATAGTAGGGCTTATGCCCTTCAAGTCATCCATAGTCCAACCAATAACTTTCTTATGTTGAATCAATACATGTAATAAGCCATCTTCTTTCTTGGAAGTAAGGTTTGCAGATATAATCACAGACAACGTATTATTTTCCCATAAATATGCATATTTGAGTTGTAGGGAAAAGGTTTTAACTTTAGAGAGGGTAAATGCTCCAGCGATGGCTTGGGAGATGTAAACTCCAACAAATCTAAAGGTTCAAAAGACAAACTAGATAGGAAAATATTGGATTTTTCAGCATCCTCTTCACATTTCTCTTGTACACCGTCTATTGCCTCATCAAATTCCAATTGTTCATTGGCTTGGAGTGCATTGTTGCAGCATAATTCTAGAATGCATTCTCAAATAAGAGATTCTTCACTATGCACAAGCTAGCATTCCTTATGCTTGTTGGCAAACTTGAGTGTGTTGAAAACATTCAACTTGACCTTTTAATCAGTCACCCTTAGAGTGAATTCATCTTTTTCACAATCTATGACTATGCGTCCGGTAGTAAGGAATGGTCTCCCTAGAATGTTGGGAGCATTCTCATCGGCCTCACAATCAAGAATGATGAAATCTGCCAGGAAGACAAATCTATCCATCTTCACAAGGATGTCTTCAACTCTCCCCTCAGGTCAAACTTGGGAATGATTGGCCAACTGTAGACTAACCATCGTGGATTTGGCTTTCCTTATGCCAAGTTTTATAAATACGAACTTAGACATCAAGTTCACTCTAGCACCGAGATCACACAATGCCCAGTCTACATAGTTGCGACCTATGGAACATGGAATGGTAAATTTGCCTGGATCTTTCATCTTGGGTGGCAAGTTACTCAAGACTACCACGCACGCGCCTGATGTAGCAATCGTTTCAACCTCACCAACTGATCACTTCTTGGTCATAATTTCCTTAAGAAATTTTGCATAAATGGGAATTTGATCGATGGCCTCCAGGAATGGGACATCGATATACAATTGCTTGAACATATCTAGGAATTTCTAGAATTGAAGGTCTTGCTTTTGAGCCTTCAATCTTTATGGCAAGGGTGGCGGAGGCCTAGGCTCATCTCACGACGCTGTAGGTGCTATAGGATTATTTTCTGTTCTCACCTTGCTATCAACAACAAGGTCTATCACTGTGTCGGGCACATGTGTGCATCTGATAGTGCTGCAGTATCAGCTAGTTTCTTGTTGGGAGTGGAATCAACATGGTGTCATCCTCAAACTTGTCTCCTTTGTCCACTTGCTTGCCGCTATGCAGAGTAATAGCATTGCATTGCTCTGCACCAGAGGTCTTGGTGACTTTAGTATCATTAGGTAAACCGCCTTGAGGTCTGGTTTTCAAGCTTTGAACAATTTGCCCAAGTTGTGTTTCTAATGCTCTTAGTGAAGCACCTTGGTTTTGAAGTATGGTTTATTAATTTTGCAACAATGCTCCTTGTGTCTGCAACATATCTCCATGCTTCTTGAGATTTGCCTAATGATCTTGTAAAATAACCCCTGTGATGTCCATAAAATTTTTATAGGGAGTTTAAAAATAATTAGAATTAGAAAAAGAAGAAGAAGAAGAAGAAGAAACTACCTGATTTTTCTTCTGAGCATTTTGTTGGAATCTAGGAGGTTTTGCCATAGCATTCGGTTTTGCTCCTGTGTTAGAGGTGTTTCCTCCTTGATTTCCCCATCAGAAATTTGGATGCTGTCACCAACCAGGATTGTAGGTGTTGGAGTATGGATTGTTGTTGCAATTGTAATTCCCCATATATCATCCTAATTCTTGTTGCTGAGTGCATTCACTCGAATGATGCTCACCATTACAATGCTCACAAGTATAATTGGCCGCCTTAACATCTTGGACGACGAACAATTTTTGAAGGTTCTTGAGCATATTTGTGATGGCAGAAAGTTGTGCCACCGCACATTAGGACTTATCCAAGTGGAGAGTTCCAAATGATTTAAGACTAGGGCTCAACCTAGCTGTAGTCATTGTTGGCTATTCGATCAAGAATCTTGAATGCCTAATCAGGATCTTTGTCTGGAAGTATAGCATTGGCCGAAGAGTCAATCGTCATCCTCGTTGGGGCATTAACACCATTGTAAAATGTCACAACTTGTAGCCAATCCTAAAAGCCATGAATTGAGAATCTGTATAGCATCTCCTTGTCTCTATCCTGGCATTCATACACAGACTCATTACCAAGATGTTATGATGTCGCTCCACAATTATGTGCCCACGTTTAGAGGGTGATATCGAACAAAAAAGCTTCTACAAAGATCCTTCCAGGATTGAATGGATCTTGAGGGTATTACCTTCAACCATGCTTGAGCTCTATCTATCAAGGAATAGGGAAATAGTTGAAGCCATAACACATCGTCGTGCACTCCCTGTTGCTTGAAGCATTTGCATACTTCTATGAAGGCTTGAATATGCTCTCTAGCATCTTCCCTTGGTGATCCAATGAACTATTCGATGGAGTTAAGCATGTTGAGCATGACCGACTTAAGCTTGAATTGAGCAGCTTGTATTTCTTGCACAACAATCCCTAGAGAAGTCATTTAGGATGGGTTTGAAGTTGACATGAATTGGCCTCCTTTGAATTATCCTATGTTTATTCCCATATGCTCCAACATCTGGATCATTGATGTTGTCATTAAGGTTGTTATTCTGGTTTCAATCATTATCTCCCATGGCTCTTTGCTCTCATTGTCTAGCACGAAAGAGTCTATCGATCTCAGGTTTGAATGGAATAAAGGGTTCATCTCGATGTGTGCTTGTGGTCATACACTGATAACACACCTGAAAAGAAAGAAAACAAAAACAATAATTAAATATAACTAAAGAAAATATATAAAATGCAATTACTAAGCTATAATCACCAATGGCCAATCCCCGACAATGGCGCCAAAAACTTGATGCATAAAATATAATATGCGCAATTAGAGAAAGTATACCCGTCGCACAAGTAATAAATTGATAAGTATCAAGTGTCGAACCCACAAGTATTGGTGTGATAAACTCAAAGTGATTGCATGAAAGAGTTAGTAAAATAATGATGTATGGTATGATGAATAAAATTATAAACTAATGATGTGGCAAGGAAAAGTAAAGTGAAGCGATTGTCAAAGAACAAACATATGTTGTAGCAAGGATTTCTAAGATGAATCGAAAGCTGGGTTTATTGCTAAGTATGATGCTAACTACCATTCAAATGCTATAGAAATGAGTCAACACTTATCTACTTGACAAGGTTTTCGTATAAAATCCTAAATATGTCTAGCTGGAAGTTGATAGCTAAATATGTCTGAATTAACCCTAACAACTTAGTATCTTTTTAAGTTCCCCTTATTAGTCATTGAAACCCTAAACTTATGTCTAAGTCAAATTAGAACTCAAGTTAATAGCTTATGTTCCACTTTTCACACTGTCTAACTTAAGTTGTAACCCCCATAGCCCGGCCAAGCCGAAACTGAACTAAAAGGATCACATTAGGTTTGCTGAAGCAAACCTGAGCTAATAACCAAAATCGGTCCATTTTTTTCTTTTATCTTGTCTAAATGATTCTTTTAATTTCCTACGGTGAACATGATTCAGTAGAAGCATCTCATTGATATCAGATTCCAAAACATGGTTCAATTGCCCAAGAACGACCATCAGGGAACAAAACGTAATTCCACAAATTACAGGGTCTTCGTTAAGATTTAGGTTACCAATCCTTTATTAGTCCAATTCCATGCTCGCATGTTAAATTCCAACTCAAAACAATCATTCGAATTCATTCAATTGCATACATATCATTCAGGGACTAAATTGCAAGATTTTCAAACGTCAGCAAACAGATAAGCACAAATTCAACAGGGCGTACAGATACGGGCAAGCCCGTATCGATACGGATCAACTAACATAACATAAACATTTGACACATTATGTATAGTTCAAACCATAATTTGCAACCAAGTCCTTAAATGTCCTTTCTTGCTTGCTTGCCGCCTTTCGATCCACTAATCTGCATTGATGATGAAGAGAATGTAAGAACACATTGCTTAGTGAGGAGCGCTCAATCACAAACATCATCCAATGCATTTTAAAACCGCTTTATTTCCAAAACCATTCATAAATGTTTTATCACAAAAACCATCATGCCTTACTTTCAACATATGCACTTAATCCATTTCAAAACATGCATATTAAACCATATTCAACATGTATCATGGATTTTATAGCATAATCCCATATGTAACCCTCAATTTAACCCTTCTTATGCATAACATCTCATATACAAAGCTTAAAGAGTATTCACATGTATAAATCACATTATACAACAATCCATCAACATGATACATTAATTCATTATATTGGCTTACAAGTGATCCTTTCTCTATCTCATTTCTTTCATCAAACCACATCGGGTACACGAATTTCCCAAGTGATATCCCAATCACTTAACAGCCCATTGGCATGGAGTAAATGCAACACATGCATTGCCTCAACACTACCAAGGCTTATCCTCCAATTTGGAGTAAACGCTTCCAATGCATCACCTTTATGGTCGCAGTCGAAGTAAAAGCCATTGAAACATTACCGCAACAATATTGGGGTTTACATGGTCGGAGTAAATACTTTCAACACATCACCTCTACAAACTATGAACGACTTATTATAGTGCACTTTAAATCCTATGGCTGTCCAATTATATCCGATAACATTTCTATAACATTTTCAAACCATCACTTGCCAATATAATCCGTTTCATTAACATTAACTCACTGTTTTCATATGCATCAACTGAAACCATTTTTTGAATGCTTTCAACCAAGCATTGCCAATGTTAAAAAACATTACCAAATCATGCATTACTTCAAAATGCATCAACATCATTTCATAACCATTTTCCAGCATTAAACTGTAATATCCCAATTTTTGGCTGGTGACCAAAATGTAAATTTTGAAAGTTCTGTGGTTGAAGTATAAACTTTGGAAAAGTTTAGGGACCAAAGTGTAATTTTCAAAAGTTGTGTATTTTAACCCCATAAATGAATAGTTTACCCCCAAGAATGACGTTTTCGTGTTACTCAGATTTTTGGTACAGAATTTGTGTTAATGGCTATAAAGCAATAAAGTTCAGAAAAATATTCGGATAATTAGATCGAGCTAAAATTTCAGAGATGGTTCCATGAACCTAAGAAGAGTCATAAAATATTATTTTATGGATATTTGGATGTTAAAAAGGTTGGGAAAAATTTAAATTGATTGAAATGACATGGAATGGCAATTTTGTGAATAAGTTGATCAGTAAAGGGCATTTTGGTCATTTCACCCAATAGGGACATGGAATGAATTTTGAGATTTCTTTTATGGATGAATAGTGGATGATTAGAATCCAACTAAGTTTAGTTGGAATGTTACAAAATGGAAAATTAGAAATATAAATCTAGTTGGAGGGTATTTTTGGAAAGTGGAATTTATTGAATTAAAAATTCATTTTTAATTATACAAGTGGCTTATATATATGAAATATGAAGGTTTATCAATGAAATTTCATCTCCAAAACCGTGGAGAAAGAGGAGAAAGAAGAGGGAAATTTTCCAATCTCGATTTTAAGGTAATCTTCCGAACTACAAAGTTGTTCATCTCTTCGATCTCTATCTATTGATGTAAATTATTCATGGATTTCATGCTTGATTGATGATACTTGATATGAGAGAGAAATTAGGGTTTATGTTCAAATTGGGGGTTTTATGATTTTATGAATCTATGTTCGATTTTATGTTGAAATCAAGCAAGAATGATGTTGGATTTATGTTTTTGAGTTGTGATTTAAACCCTAAACAATTCAGCAACCTTGAAGAATATTAGGGTTTAGGGATCCAACCTTAAATTAGGGTTTATGATGAAGAGTTAGAAATCTTGCAAGCTTGATTTGTTGTTTGGAATCAAAACCCTAAATTTAAACCCTAAAAGACTAATTCAACAAAGTGTTAAAGTTAGGGGTTCAATTCTGATTTTTAGAATTTGAAATGTATTTATGTTATTAATTATGTTAGAGACATGAAAATTAAGTTAGAATGCTAAACCGACGATTAATCACTTTAGTGACCATTTTGACAATTTGTCAAACTTGAATGGTCTATTCGGTAAAGAGGATATGTAGAAGGAGTAAATATGTTTTTTTAGTTAAAATGATGGAATTAAGGTAGTAATGTTGATTTGAGGACTAATTTGGAAAGTTAAGAAGCTTGAATCCTTGTATTGGAAATTTGGTGACCATTTTGACAAATCAAGAGAAATTAGAGGAGTAAAGGTTTAAGCTTATTATGATGAAGGATGTAAAGAGAACATATGAATACAAGCTTTATTCTAGCCATTTTAAGTAAAGTGATGGGACTAAATTTACAAGTAGAGAAATAAGAAGTTGGTGTAAATTAGAAGTTATTCATGGAAAATTATGTTGGAATTTGAATTATGGTAGTTAGTTTAAAAATTCGCCATAGATTCTACAAAAATGGTTAGATGATGAATTTTATACCATTGTAAAGATTTGTTAGTCTAGTTTCGTTTCCAACAAACGAAAACTGATTTCGAGTTATGAGTTAAAAGATATGAATTTTTAATTGAATGAAGGTCAGAAAAATTACAGAACAGTTTCTGCTTGGACAACTTTGTGAAGTGGATGTAAGGAATTTTCATAATTTTTATAGATTTTATTAATTTATGTGGCTTATACCTTTAGAACCATTATCGAATGTAGTTTATGCGGTAGAAAGGAAATTGAGATCCAGTATGTATTCTGCCCTGTATAAGAAAATCTTTGAAGGTAGCGCAAGCTGTCAGAAAATGAAATTTGAAACATTTTGTATTTAAATGTTAGTCAGCAAGCTCAGAAGAATTAATGGAAGTTCAAATTGGTAATTAAGGACCATAATGAGCTTTTGAATAGTACAAGGAAGAAAGGAAAAATATTTGAAAATTTTATATTCGAGTGATTATATTAGACAATATGTTTAAGGCATTGTTAGATTTGAATCTAACAAATATTTTTTTTATTCATGTGATTAATGAAGTCAAGTCCGAATCAAAGAAGGTTCGAGGTACTTGGAAAGCAAAGATCGAACTAGGACTTAGTGAGGCATTGTGTTAAGTGGCCAAGGTGAGTGCAATGCATACATAACATGATATATGGATGTTTTATACATCATTAGGAAGACTTGCGATGAGTCTACCTTATTTATATATTGGCATGATATTTATGTCATTGATCATATATTGACATGTTTTAAATATGTCAAAGGTTGAACATAAATGCATAGATCACTAGTTATATACGATGTTATATTATGAATGTTATTTCGGGTATGGACCGCCCAATGTTAAATTATGTTGATATACATTGTCATGGATGGAATAAATATAGAATATATGCCCAAGTATGTTAATGAGGGACAAGGTATAGTTGGCATGCCATAGAGTCCAGCAACACGCTGCATACTCGGTTTAGCACTATAGTGTATATAAAAGACACTTAGTGTATATGGTTAGCACTACCTTATGTGCGGATGAGTCTACCTTATTTATATATTGGCATGATATTTATGTCATTGATCATATATTGACATGTTTTAAATATGTCAAAGGTTGAACATAAATGCATAGATCACTAGTTATATACGATGTTATATTATGAATGTTATTTCGGGTATGAACTGTCCAATGTTAAATTATGTTGATATACATTGTCATGGATGGAATAAATATAGAATATATGCCCAAGTATGTTAATGAGGGACAAGGTATAGTTGGCATGCCATAGAGTCCAGCAGCACGCTGCATACTCGGTTTAGCACTATAGTGTATATAAAAGACACTTAGTGTATATGGTTAGCACTACCTTATGTGCGGATGGTTAGCACAACCTTATGTG
This sequence comes from Hibiscus mutabilis, assembly GCA_019671005.1. Taxonomy (NCBI): domain Eukaryota; kingdom Viridiplantae; phylum Streptophyta; class Magnoliopsida; order Malvales; family Malvaceae; genus Hibiscus; species Hibiscus mutabilis. The sequence goes on along the minus strand of CM033728.1, from coordinate 18,465,841 downwards.
CGGTTTTGACTCGTGTACCCAGGGTCCTCATAGGCTTATATTTGGGCTATGGTTTATGGTTAATAAATGATAAATAGGTGAATAAGCTTATGAGCTTTTGGAATAAATGGCAAATATATTGGTAAGAAATTTATATGTGATTTATATCATGTTAATATATGAATAACATGATGGATTTACATGTCTAGTGATCATGATGCATTTATGCATATAAGGCATATTATGACAAATAAACAAGCATGGAAGTTTTATGACATTAGCATGTAGTAAATCATTACTAGTGCAATGTGAAAGTTGATGTTTTGGCAGATATATCATGTTGTATAAACATAGCCATAGAGTCGAATAAATTTAAATTATTGTTTTTAACTTCCTTTATTGCCTCACTAAGTTCTTACTTAGCGTGTGTTTGATTGTGCACACGTAGCTAAATCAAGATGAGAGTGAGAAGAGCATTACATCATGGAAAGCTCAACAGGTAATCACAGTAATGACATCCTAATTGAGGTTTGATTATTATAGTGGCAAGTATACTTGCTAAACCTATTTGAGTTGTGATTGGCCTTTAAAGTTCGTTATGGTTTCAAGATAACTGGCGTTTCTGGAAAGATTCAAAGTTAAGAGTAACCTCAAGTGATGAGTTGCATGCTAAGATAATTGAGAGCATGTATGTTTTAGGATAGTAAATTGTTCCCTATAAACATACATAACATTTGAAGACATTTGAGAATTAAATTAGGATGAGTTAGAAATATGTAAATGCAAGAATGTGCATTTTGGGATAGGGTGTACCAGTACTCAATATTTGGGTTCAAAATTATCAAAACTTAAATTTTGTTTCAAAATATTTAAGGATAGTAAAGTTGTGACATTCCTGATTCGTATTCGCCGTATGGATTACATAAACCATGCTCAAATCATGCATAAATGTGAGTAATCTATCTATAAAACAAGTGCATAAAATCCATTTGCCAAACCGAGTTCAAGAGAGAATTCGTCCTTTACTTACTTCTGAGCTTAGACCAGCATTTCAAGCTTGATCTAAAATCCCAAACACAACTTTCAAACATTTGAAAAGCTGTAAATCACGTTCTCACTCACTGACAAGCAAAGCCTCGCTTGCCAATTAGGTAAACACGCCTCCAAAGCTTCTGAAATGTCCGTTCAAGCTTGAGGACCAACTTCCCCTATTTTATCCATACAAAAACAGAGGATTCAATGCATCAAAATGCATTCAACAGCCTAGCAACACCAATTTGCATAAAACCTCAACATACTCCAGTCAATTTCACCCCACAACAACCAAAATTAATACCAAACATCTTCCAAACTTAACCCAACCAAAACCCAACGTTTTAATCCATCAATTAACATCTAAAAACACATTACATCATTCTTATACCTCCAACATTGAATAAACCTCCACAACTCCTCAAAAACTCATAACTAACAACCTAGAAAATTAGAGATTCACATAGTTTTAGGATTCCAATGTTAAACCCACATATTAACATTATTTAACATCAAAATCATGATTAGAATCAATCAAGAACTCAGCAAAATAGTGCCTATACGAAAATCCACCAATCTAATCAATTAACCATTGATTAAACCAATTTTCCATAATTAAATCATCAAATCAAGTTAGAAATCATATGTAAAGGATCAATAACTTGGGAATTTCAGTAAAGAACCTTGTATTAGAGGAGAAGAACGAACCTCACCTCTAAGGGTTGCCTTACCCCTTAATTGGATGAGTTTTCTTGAGAAAACAAGATCAAATCAAATAGGTTTTGTTAGGAAACCATTAAAGATTAATTTGAAATCAAAAGAATGTTGAAATCATGAGTTTAACTGAGAAAATTGAAGTGGAAAAGAGTGTTTGGCTGGAGAGAATTTGAGAGAAAGACTTTTGATGAAAAGTTAGTTGCGTCAAATTGTTTTTAGGCTTTTTAATTATCCAATTACTTCTCCAAGCCTTTTTATATTATTTTAAAATCATTTTAAAATAGCCAATTAAGGGGGGAAAGTATGATATTAAACTTTGGGTAAATAGCTCCTTAAAGATTCAAAGTTTTGATTCTTTTACAAAACAGTCACCAAAAATAGTTTTAAAACTTTACATTTTGGTCACTAACCAAAATGTTTAATTTCGAGACCTCTTTCTGTAAAATTGACTTTGCCAAAATCATTTATATATTAAATAATGATTTTAGAATATTTTTTTCATATTTTATCTCACCCTAAAATATTTATTTCGAATTAAATCCTAAAACTGACTCAAATCCTCTAATCTGATCCATCGGACCGTCTAAACCACCTAGAAATCTCCTAGGACCAAAACCGGCGCATTACAACTCCCCCTTAAGAAATTTTGTCCTCAAAATTTACCTGATGGAAACAAATACGGATACTACTCAACCATGTCCGACTTACTCTCCTACGTGGCCTCTTCAACACCGCGATATCGCCACAACACCTTAACAAGCTCAATCGTCTTGCCACGAAGAACTTTACTATTGGAGTCAAGGATCTCCACTGGTTCCTCATCATAAAACAAATCCGGTCGCAACTCAACATCCTCAACTGGCATCACATGCGATGGATCCGAATGATACCTCCGCAACATGGATACATGAAACACATCATGAATCTTCTCCAACTCAGGAGGCAAACTCAACCGATAAGCCACAGGACCTATACGTTCCAACACCTCATATGGTCCAATAAACCTCAGACTAAACTTTCCTTTACGTCCAAAACGCAACACCTTCTTCTAAGGTGAGACTTTCAAGAAAACCTTTTTGCCAACCGCGTACTCAACTTCTCTACTCTTCAAATCCGCGTAGGATTTCTGCCTATCTGAGGCCGCTTTCAAATGATCACAAATAAGCTTTACTTTCTCATCCGTGTCTTTTAACACATCAGGCATGGAAACATACTTTTCCCCAGCCTCAGCCCAACATAAGGGCGTGCGACATTTCCTACCATACAAAGCTTCATACGGTGCCATCTTTATACTCGCCTCATAGCTATTATTGTACGCAAACTCTAACAAAGGCAATTGCCTTTCCCAAGTTCCTTGGAACTCAATGATGGAACATCTCAACATATCCTCCAAAATCTGAATCACATGTTCAGACTGAACATCCATCTGAGGATGATACGAAGTACTAAAATTCAAGCGAATACCTAAAGCTCAAGGCAAACATTGTCAAAAACTTGCAGTAAACTACAGGTCCCTATTCGAAACAACCAACTTGGGTACCCCATACAACCTCACAATTTCAGCAACATAAAGATCTGCCAACATATCCAAGGTTTATGTCGTATGCACCGGTAGAAAATGTTCACACTTCGTAAATCGATCAATAATCACCCAAATGGAATCTTTTTTAGTCAGTGTCAAAGGTAACCCCGACACAAAATCTATGGTAATCCTTTCTCATTTCCACTCTGAAATCTTCAACGGTTGCAACAACCCAAAAGGAAACTAGTGTTCAGCCTTCACACGCTGACATGCCGTACATCTAGCAACAAAATTAGCCACATCCTTTTTCAAATCCACCCAATAGTACTCTTCCTTCAAATATCGATACATCTTGATACTACCGGGATACATAGCAAAAGGAAGAGCATGTGCCTCGGTCAAAATCATCTGCCTCAACTCCAGATCACTAGGCACCACTATCCGATCTTTAAAACACAACACCCCATCATTATTAAAGTGAAAATTTGTAGGATTTCCATCCATGATGTCCTTGACATACGGTACCAATGCCTCATCATAAGGTTTCTTTTCCTTAATCATCTGCAACAAAGATGGCTTTACTTGCAACTTAGCCAACAAACCTCCATCACGGGTCACACTCAACCTCGCAAACATGGCCCTCAACTTTACAACAAATTTTCTACTCGAAGCATCAGCCACAATATTTGATTTACCTAGATGATACTCGATTGTTAAATCATAATCTTTAAGCAACTCCAACCATCTACGTTGCCTAAGATTCAACTCATTTTGCGACATCAAATACTTTAAACTCTTATGATCTGTGTATACATACATTTCTCAATATAAAGGTATAATCTCCAAATCTTCAATGCAAATAGTACATCAAGCAAGCTCGAGGTCATGCGTAGGATAGTTGCACTCGTGCACCTTCAACTGCCTTGATGCATAAGCTACAACTTTCCCACCTTGCGTCAACACACCCCAAACCAACGTAGGATGCATAGCTATAAACCACAAACTCTTTCCCTAACTCAAGTTTAATCAACATTAGAGCTTGCGTCAAAGCTTCCTTCAACCTTTCAAAAGCTTGCTGTCTAGCTTTCGTTCCACTCAAACCGAACATCCTTTTGCAACAATTTAGTCAACGGAGCAGCAATCCTTGAGAATCCATCCACAAAATGACGGTAATAACTCGCCAACCCCAGGAAACTATAGACCTTCATTACCATCTTAGGTTGTTTCCAACTCACAACCGCCTCAACCTTTTTCGGATCCACCCGGATACCTTCCGCAGAAACAACCTAACCAAGAAAGACCACTTCTCTAATCCAAAACTCACATTTGCTCAACTTGGCGTAAAGCTGATTATCCAACAAAGTTTGCAACACAATCCACAAGTATCGATCATGATCATCCTCGGTACGAGAGTACACAAGAATATCATCAATGAACACCACTACAAACTGATCCAAGAATTCATGGAACACCCGATTCATCATGTCCATGAATGCTGCAGGCACATTCATCAACCCAAACAGCATAACCAAGAACTCATAATGGCCGTACCTTATACGAAAAGATGTTTTCAACGCATCTTTATCCTTAACTTTCAACTGATAGTATCCAAATCTCATATTAATCTTGGAAAACACCGTAGCACCCAGAATTGATCAAACAAATCATCAATTCACTGCAAAGGATACTTATTCTTAATCGTCATCTTGTTCAGTTGCCGATAGTCAATGCATGTCCTCAAAGTGCCATCTTTATTTTTCACAAACAACACCGGTGCTCCCCACGGTGAAATACCAGGTCAGATAAAACCACGATCCAGCAACTTCTGAAGTTGTGTCTTTAACTCTTTCAACTCCTTTGCTGCCATCTAATACGATGCAATTAACACTGAAGTCGTATTAGCGTACGTCTCTATACAAAACTCCACCTCTTTATCCGGTGGCAATCTAGGCAACTCCTCTAGAAACACACCCGAAAAATCACAAACAGTACGGATATCCTTAGTCCTTACTTTTTCCATATTTGGGTTCATAACATAAGCAGATACGTTTGACACCCCCACTCTTATAACTTCTATGCCTCTAAGGCCAAAACCACATTGGACAAGAACTTAACATTCTCGCCCACTACGACCACTTCATAATTATCGACAAGTTTCAACGAAACTCGCTTGGTCTCAAAATTGACCATAACCCAATGCTCAGATAACCAATCTATCCCCAATATCACATCAAAACCATGAAACGGTAGCTCCATCAAATCAGCCACAAACACATGGCCTTGAACCATCAAATGATATCTCCGATACAACCTTCTCGTAACGACTGTCTCTCCAAAAGAACTTGTTACTTTCATACCCACATCTAACTTTTCTACCGGTATATCAAGCAAATGCGCATGCTCATGCAAATTATATGAATGCGCAGAACCAAAATCTACCAAAGAAAGTAATGTCATAGTCTACAAGGTAAAAGTACCTGCTATCACATCCGTGTCATTCCTCCATTCACGATGCGCATAGATCCTCGTAGGTCCACCACCCTTAGGTCAAACTGCCACTGTATGTGCTACATTCCCCTGTCCATGCTCCTTATGTTGAAAATTACCTTGACTACGCCCACGGCCTCTCGGTAGCGCAATAATAGGTACAGAAGCATGTACACCTCTAGATAACATCGGGCAATTATGCCTCATGTAATCCTCGAACCCACGACCCCAGAAAGCATTATCCACAACAAGTGCAGGAGCTGGACCAACTTGTCCCATCTACGAACAATCATGTCTAACATGATCTCTCGATCCACAGCCCCAATAGAATTTTGATGATCTCTAACAGACCCTTGAGTGCTGCTTCCCACACTGCGCACACTCAGGTAGCTATCCTTTCCCAGCTCAATTCTCACTACGGCTTAACTCAGGATGATGCCTTTGATCACGGTGCCTCTTATACCGACCACCATCGGGACCAAAATTTGCAGCTCTCTTCTTAAAGCCAAAACCTCATGTACAAAAAGATAAACCCAAACTCTGCTCGATATCCTTCGCTTGTGTAACCAATAATTCAAAATTTGTATACTCAATGGCCAACATGTAAGTCTTTACATCCTACTTTATCCCATAATGAAATCGATCACAGCGATGCCTTCCATCCGGCACCAACTCAGACGTATACTGACTCTACCTCACAAACTGCACCTCATACTAAGATACTATCATACTGACTTGAACCAAGGCCATAAACTCGTGTTTCTTTCCAACCAAGTATCTAATTTCTAGATACTTCTTTTTGAAAGTAGCTTGGAAGAATTCCCATGCCACATCTCCGGGTTTCATGCCTGTGATCAAAGTGGTCCACCAACTATACACATCACCTTGCAATAGGGACATAGCACATCTCAGCTTACGGTCATCATTGTACCCTATCTAAACCATAATCTGATCTCTAATGGCAAATCACTCTTCAGCTACCTCGGGTGCCAACCCTCTAAACTCAACACCTCCAAGACTGCATAAACACTCTAACGACAACCCCAAATTAATAGCAGCAACGGGTGCCAATATGGGTATATGAACTATAGCCATCGCGGCTTGGATCGCTCCAGTCATCGCCTGAACCAAATGCACCATATCACCAAACACCGAACCAGGTGGTGCAGGTGGTACTTGCTTCACTCCCTCAGGAGGATTAGGCAGAGAAGGTGGCAATCCCTTAGGATGCACAATCTCACCCTCAACTCCCTCCCCTCCGGCAGCAACATTTATGCTCGATAGCAACTCTATCCTCGGTTGCATCGTATAAAAACGTATCCAAGGCATGATAATTACACCAAAACAAAACAATCAGGCCAGCTTCAAGAAAGGATCCATGGCTTCCATTTCAAAACAAAATCATCATTTTATAACAGTAGTACTAAGGCAATGTGTCCCCAAAAATACCCCCAACATGGCATATATCAAACACTGTACATATAAACAATCATCGTGCATAGCAAGCAACATAAGCAACATCTAATTTTTTTGTAAACCTATCTCTGATACCACTAAATGTAACCCCCATAGCCTAACCTAGCCAAAACCGAACTAAAAGGATCACATTAGGGTTGCCGAAGGAAACCTGAGCTAATAACCTAAATCAGTTCATATTTTAATCTTGTCTAAATGCTTTGTTTAATTTCCTATGATGAACATGATTCAGCGGAAGCATCTCATTGAAATCAGATTTCAAAATAGGGTTCAATTACTCAAGAACGCATATTAGGGACCAAAACATAATTTCCACAAATTACAGGGTCTTCGGTAAGATTTAGGTTACCAATACTTTATTAGTCCAATTCTATCATCACATGTTAAATTCTAACACAAAACAATCATTCGAACTCATTCAATTGCATACATATTATTCAGGGACTAAATTGCAAGATTTCCAAACTTCAGCAAATAGATAAGCACAAATTCAAAGGGCGTACCAATACGGGAAAGCTCGTACCGATACGGATCAACTAACATAATTTCCACTTGTACCGATACACTATCTACAGTATTGATATGGTGTGTTAACACACCCATATCGATACAGACTTGACCCCATACCGTTCCCCCTTGTAAATACTCAAATCTCAGAATTCCAGTGACAATTCCTGTATCGATACATTACCCCTCGTATCGGTACAACTTTTTAAAAATAAAAGGGGCGTATCGGTATGCAAACTCGTGTACTGATACAGTATAAAAATTCCCTTAAGACGTACTGATACGGTGGCTAGGCATACCAATACCCTTTGTTAATTTTTGATGATTCGAGCCTCACCAGACCCCACGTACCGATCTTTGGGTACCCGTACCGGTACACAGATGCCTGTAATGACCTCTAGGTCCAACATATAACACTTTTGCTCAATCTAAAAACATTTAGACATTACCTAAACATCATAGAACATCATAAGCATGCTTAGAGAGCACAAACTAGCAATTAAAGCAATCCTAACAAGTCTAACACATTCATCCAAAATGTCTATGAGCATGCTCCCTAACAAACATAAAACATAAAACCATCAACATCTCAAGCACTTTAAACCAATTACAAATCCAAGCCAACATAGGAAACTTGTACAAACATGGAGTCTATCAATCAACCCTCCCAAATCAACATTTGACACATTGCTCTTACTACTACTATGTATAGTTCAAACCATACTTTGCAACCAAGTCCTTGGATGTCCTTCCCTGCTTGCTTGCCACCTTTCAATCCACTAATATGCATTGATGATAAAGAGAGCGTAAGACACATATTGCTTAGTGAGGAGTGCTCAATCACAAAACATCATCCAATGCATTTTAAAACTAGTTTATTCCCAAAACCATTCATAAATGTTTTATCACAAAAACCATCATGCCTTACTTTCAACTTATGTACTTAATCCATTTTAAAATATGCATATTAAACCATATGCAACACGTATCATGGATTCTACAGCATAATCCCATATGCAACCCTCAATTTAAGCCTTCCTATGCATAACATCCCATATGCAAAGCTTAAATAGTATTCACATGTATAAATCACATTATACAACAATCCATCAACATAATACATCATTTCATTATATTGACTTACAAGTGATCCTTTCTCTATCTCATTTCTTTCATCAAACCACATCAGATACACGGATTTCCCAAGTGATATCCCAATCACTTAACAACCCATTGGCATGGAGTAAATGCAACACATGCATTACCTCAACATTACTAAGGCTCATCCTCTAATTTGGAGTAAATGCTTCCAATGCATCACCTTTACGGTTGTAGCCGGAGTAAAAGCCATTGAAACATTACCTCAATAATATTGGAGTTCACATGGTCGGAGTAAATACTTTCAACACATCACCTCTACGAACCATGGGCGATTTATTATAGTGCACTTTAAATCCTATGGCAAGCCAATTATATCCAATAACATTTCTATAACATTTTTAAACCACCACTTGCCACCATCGACAAAGGCAATACTACCTTTAATTTGATTGGTAATAAACCAAGGCAGATTATTATTGAAGGCTAGCATAAGTAGAGTAAAATCCGGCATCCCCTTGCCAACACTCATCATTCATTTTGAATAACTCATTGCTAGACTGCTTATTTTCACTGCTTTGTTTTGTTAACTTTTCAATCAAAATCCCAAAACATTTCTTTTAAAACTTCCAAACAAGTAAACATTGAGCAAATAAGTTCTTGGTCAATCCTTGTGGATTCGATACTTAGCTTACTGCTATATTACTTGCTGACCGTGTATACTTGCACGTACAAGACTCACCTTGGCACTGTTCTTTGGTATACTTTTACACAAAATATACTATTTTGCCAAGCATTAGAAATAGTCGACAAGTTTTTGGCACCGTTGTGGAGGTTTTCGACAGATTTTTTTGTTTTCTTTACTTGTTTTATTCCTTTTAATATTTATTTAGTTTAACTAGTGTATGACCAGAAACCACCCTGTGGTGGAAGATTGGCCATACGACCCAGAAATTGAAAGAACCTTACGAAGGTTAAAAAGAAAAGCTCGAGAGATGGCAAATCGTGGTAATGGAGGAGCTGATAGTAACCCAAACAACCAGGGAAACCCTCCACACCATAATGGGACACTGGCCGCACCTGCTAACCTAACCGTTAATGTGGAGGAGAAGAGACCTGTCTGAGAACACTCAACACCGAATATAGACAATTTGATGCCAGGACTAATTGGTCCAGAGGTAAGTGCACCAAATTTTGAACTTAAACCAGTAATAATACAAACGCTCTTGAATGTAGGACAATTTGATAGAGCACCTAAAAGAGACCCAAGGCAACACTTAAAGCAATTCATGGAAGTTTTCCAGTTATTTTAGTAGCCTGAAGTTTCGGAAGATACAGTGAAGCTGGAATTATTTACATTCTCCTTGAGAGATAGAGCAAAAATGTGGCTTAGTTCTTTGCAACCTGGTCTGTCACCTCATGGGAAGATCTATGTTAGAAATTCTTACTACGATTCTAACCACCAAAACTAACTGCCAAGCTGAGAAGCGAGATCATTGCATTTAGGCAAGCTGATAACGAGACCTTATATGATGTCTGGGAAAGATTCAAGGACCTGTTGAGAAGATGTCCCATGCATGGTTTCCCAAACTGGACTCGGATAGAGACCTTCTACAATGGACTCAATACTTATGCCAAAACTATTGTTGATGCGTCAACAAATGGTTCGCTGCTGGACAAGAATTATACAGAGGTAGTTGGTATCCTTGAAAGGATCTCAACTAATGACTTTGAGTATCCTACTGCCAGACTGGGGACCAGAACTAAAAGTAGAGGAAAGCTAGCACTAGATGAATTAACATCAATTCACGCGAGATTTCCAATCTTACCAGCATGGTGAGAACCTTGCAAATGAGTAAAGAGTCTCAAGAAATTAAGGCATTAGACCCATTCTGCACTATATATGGGATGGACCAATTCATGAAAGATTGCCCTGCCAAACCAGAGTCAGTAAATCTTTTTATAAATTTCAATCATAATTATAATGCACATTTTAGTACTTACAATACAAGATGGAGACAACACCTGAATTTAGCATGGGGAAATCAATGAGGTAATCAACATAATGCCCAACGTCAGAATAATGCCTAGCAAGGTTTCAATCAAAATATGCAGAGGCTGCAAAACAATTTTTATGCAGGGCAAAGGAACAACCAGAGGACTTTGGAAGATTACATGGAGAGGAATGATGCAACTGTCCAGAGTTTGGCAGCATCTATACAAAACTTGGAGATACAGATTGGATAGATTGCCAGTGCTCTCAGCAATAGACCCCAGGGAGCTTTGCTAGGCGATAGAGAAGATGCTCGGTATAGAGGCAATGAACAATGCAAAGTTGTAACTCTTCAGAGAGCCAAACAATGCAATGTTGAGACATCTGACGAGCAACCAGTTAATTGCCAGGAGAAAGAAAAGGGACCGGTAGATGAACAAAAAAAGTAGAAGAGAAAAAAATAGACATAAGCGATGCCAAACCTCAGTCTAATGCCAAATCTTAGTCTGATGCCAGCAAACCCTTGGCAAAACCGGTAGAGCCAGCATATACTTATCCACCTCCACCATTTCCACAAAAGATTGCATAAGCACAAGCAGGATCAACAATTTAAGCGCTTCTTGGAAGTCCTTAACCAATTGCAGATCAACATACCATTGGTGGAAGCTCTCGAGCGAATGCCCAATTATGTGAAATTCATGAAGGACATCTTGTCCAAGAAAAGAAAACTAGATGATTTCGAGACTTTAGCTCTTACTGAGGGATACAGTGCAATGATACTCAATCGGTTGCCACCGAAGTTGAAAGATCTGGGGAGTTTTACTATTCCCTGTACTATTGGCAAAAGATTCATGGGTAAGGCACTGTGTGACCTAGGAGCCAACATTAATTTGATGCCAATGTCAATTTTCAGAAGGCCTACCACGATAACATTTTAGTTGGCAGACCGATCTTTTACACATCTTAAGGGCATGATTGAGGATATGTTGGTAAAGGTAGACAAATTTATATTCCTATCTGACTTTATTATTTTAGATTATGAGGCAGATATGAATGTTCCAATTATATTGGGCAGACCATTCCTTGCCATATGTAGAACTTTGATTGATGTTCATAAAGGAGAATTAACTAAGCGCATGAATGATCAGCATCTTACATTTAATGTGTTTCAAGCCTTTAAATGCACAGATAAACCTGAGGGATGCCAAGATGACGAGATGATAGAGTATATTTTCACTATAGACGCGGCATAGCTGTGCCAAGATACTGATGATGATGCCAGTGAGTCAGATAGTGAAGAAGAGACAAGTGAAGACACTGAAGGAACATTCTTGGAGAGAGAAGAAGTGAGTTACTTCGGACAGCCAGAGCCACTGGAGTTGGCTGGCAGAGAGATCATGGCACCTAAATCATCCACTGAGCAGCCACCTGAATTAGAACTAAAACCATTGCTAGACCATCTTAAGTAAACTTATTTAGGTAAACACTCAACCTTGCCAGTGATCATTGCTATTGGTCTAACTAATGATGAAGAAGAAAGATTGCTGAAAATTCTAAGTAATCACAAGCAAGCATTGGGATGGACTTTGGCTGATATCCGAGGAATAAACCCAACTATTTGCATACACAAAATAATTTTGGAGAAATATCATGGCAAAACAATTGAAGGCCAAAGAAGATTGAATCCGAGCATGAAAGAGGTAGTAAAAAAAGAAAATATCAAGTGGCTGGATGCGAGATAATCTATCCTATTTCCAATAGCTCGTGGGTCAGCCCGGTGCAATGTGTACCAAAGAAATGTGACATGACCGTGGTTCAAAATGGCCAGGATAAATTGATTCCCTCTAGAACTATCACCAGATAGAGAGTGTGCATGGACTATAGGAAGCTGAACAATGCCACCAAGAAAGATCATTCCCCATGCCCTTTATCGACCAGATGTTGGATAGGCTGGCAGTCAAAGCATACTATTGCTACCTAGACGATTATTCAGGATATAATCAGATTGCCATCGCTCCTGAAGATCAGGAGAAAACTACATTCACTTGTCCATATGGGACATTTGCCTTTTGAAGAATGCCCTTTGGACTATGTAATACGCCGACAACATTTCAACGATGTATGATGTCTATTTTTCTGACATAATTGAGAGCAACCTAGAAGTTTTCATGGATGACTTCTCGGTGTTTGGGAAAACATTCAAGGAATGCCTACAGATTCTAGAGCTTGTACTGAGACCAACCTAGTCTTAAACTGGGAAAAATACCACTTCAATGTGAAGGAAGGCATCGTTCTCGGTCACAGAGTAACTAAGAGAGGCTTGGAAGTAGATAAAGCGAAAGTGGAGGTAATCAAAAAGTTACCACCTCCTACAAGTGTAAAAGGTATCATGAGTTTTTTAGGACATGCAGGTTTTTACCGTCGGTTCATTAAAGATTTCTCAAAAATTTCTAAACCTTTATGCTTGCTTTTAGAACAAAAAGCCTCTTTTGAGTTTGATGATTCTTGTTTAAAAGCGTTTCAAGAACTCAAGGATAGATTGATTAACGCCTCAATAGTCATGGCACCAGACTGGAATGAGCCCTTTAAGCTCATGTGCGATGCCAACGACTATGCCATTGGAGCTGTATTGGGCCAAAAGCGTGGTAAGATTTTTCATGCCACATACTATGCCAGCCGGACATTGAGCGAAGCCTAACTCAACTACACAACAATTGAGAAGGAATTTCTTGTTGCTGTATTTGCATTTGATAAATTCAGATCTTATTTAGTTGGTAACAATGTTGTTGTGTGTACATATCACTCGACATTGAAATTCTTATTGACAAAAAAAGATGCCAAGCCCAGATTGATCCGATGGAAACTATTATTACAAGAGTTTGATCTCGAGATTCGAGACAAAAAGGGGAGTGAGAACTTAGTTGCTGACCATTTATCTCGATTAGAACATCAAATTGAGAAAGGTAGAGCCGCTACCATTAGAGATGAATTCCTTGATGAACACGTGTTTGTAATCAGTTCTATGCCGTGGTATACCGACATAGTCAACTATCTAGTAAGTAATCTCATGCCACCAGATCTGGCAAGCAATGCCAAGAAACATTTTCTATGAGATGTGCAGTAGTACTATTGGGATGAGCCCATTTTGTTCAAGCAATGTGCCGACCAAGTAATTCGTCGATGTGTGCCAGAGGAAGAGCAACACAACATTTTGCAGTTATGTCATGCAGCACCGTATAGAGGAAACTTTGCTAGAATAAAGAATGCTGCCAAGGTATTACAGTTTAGATTCTTTTGGCCTACGCTGTTTAAAGACGCATATTACTTTGCTAAGGCCTGTGATCGATGCCAGCAAACGGGTAACATCTCTAGCAGACATCAATTGCTACTCCAGAATATCATGCCAGTAGAGTTGTTTGATGTATGGGGAATAAGCTTCATGGGTCCATTTCCCCATCATTTAGGAACCTATATATCCTTGTAGCTGTAGACTACATTTCAAAATGGGTAGAGGCAGTAGCTTTGCCAACAAAAGATGCCAATGTTGTTGCCAAGTTCTTGCATAAAAACATCTTCACAAGATTCGGTGCCCCCAGAGTTATCACCCATGAGGAAGGTACATATTTTAAGTACAATTTAATCTATAGAGCTCTGTACAGGTACGAAATCCATCAACGTATAGCCACAGCTTACCATCCCCAAGCAAATGGTCAAGCAGAGATTTCAAACAAAGAGATCAAGAACATCCTGGAGAAAACTGTGAATCCAACGAGGAAGGACTGGTATGTAACACCCTAAAATTGGGTTTAGATGTGGGTCGGATCGGGTCGGTGGTTCAAGAGAACCATTTTAGGTAATTCGAATAGTTTCGGGAAAATAAATTTATAAAATTAATTTTAGGACGAAATAAAATATGAGAAAATGTTTAAATTACTTAGTTAATATTTTAAGTAATTTGGTGAAGTCAATTTGAGGTAATTAAATCTGATTTCAAGACATTTTAGTCTAGTGACTAAATTGAAAGTTTTCAAAACTGTTTTTGGTGAATAATAAAAAAAGGGTCAAAACTTAAAACTTTAAGGATAAATTTATCCAATATTTTTCAATAGATTTCTCTTTTAATTTAGGCTATTTTAAAGTATTTTTAAAAGGTTTAATAATTAGATAAATGAGGATTTATTAAAAAGATATTTAATTTGCCAAAAACATTTTCTTACGTAACTACTTTTCTCCAAACCTTTTCTCTCAACTTTCTCAGCAAACAAACTAGGATTTCTACTTCAAAATCTTTAGGAATCAATCTCCATTGATTTCCTTTTTGATTCCTTATTGACTTCTCTAAATTCCTTTGCAAAATCTCTTTGGATTTAATCAAAGCTTGACCAATTAAGGGAGAAATCAACAATTAGAAGTGATTTTCATTTCTCTCCTCTAATTAAAGGTTCTTTATTGAAATTCCCAAGTTCTTGATCCTTTTTTGTTGATTTATGTTAAGAAATTATGATTTTAAAATGGATTTATTGAGTAAAATGAGTTTTCTTGGAAAATTGTTGAGAACTGAATTGGATATGTTTTGGTGAGGGATTTAATTGATTTATATCCCAATTTGGATGTATTTTAATATTGAAATGATTGATTAATCAATGTAATCCCAAAACTATGTGAATTGTTAGTTTTCTAGGTTGTGTATAGTTGGTTTTGGCTTGATCTTGTTGCTGTAGTGTTGCTGGAGGTATAAGGACGTGTTTAAGGTGTTTTTGGATATTAATTGATATTGTTAATGTGTTAGAATCATTAGATGTTGGCTGGGCTTTTTTTAGGTAAGGTTTGGTGGTGTTCTTGATGGTTTTAGGAGGGTATTGAGTGATTTTTGTGAGGCGATGTTGTGTTTGTTGGTTACTTGCGCTTTTGAAGAAGGCGCGGAAGCTTTGGAAGCTTGATTCTCGCATCCGCAAGTGAGCGTTGATTGTTGGTGAGTGGAAAAGTGTTTTACTACAGTTAAAAGGTTTGAAAAGGAGTTGTGGGAGTTTAGATAAAGTTTGACCCACTTATCTAAGCTCGGAAGTAAGTATCAGTTGAGTTTTTGTCTAGGTTTCAGTTTTGCAAAATGAAATCTCTTGCACATGTTGTTGGTTTTAATCACTCACTGTATTATGCATGTTTAGAGATGATTTATGATGAAAATGATCATTGATGATTACTTTTGGTAATAGCATATGATTTATGCAAGTATTTTTGAGAATATAAAAATACATGATTTAATGTATTTGTGGAAGATTGATTTAATGTATATGTAAAACAGTGAAGTAATGTTGTTTATTGAATATATTGGCAAGTGGTTGTGTTTAAAATGATATCAGATATAGTCGACATGCCATAGGGTTTAGAGTGCACTATAAAAAGTCGCCTCATGTTTGTCGAGGGGTGTTAAGTGTCCATAATCTCCAACATGAGAACCGCAACGGTTGAGGTGGGTAAATGTTATTTTTACTCCCGCTGGTGGATTATACATCCAAATCGTAGAGGTGGGAAAGTGTGCCATTACTCCGGTTTAAACTGTTAAGGTGGGCAAGTATGTTGTTACTCCGGTTGAGGTATGTATGTGAAGTGGTTGTGGGAACCACTTGAGAAATCCGTGTATCCGATAAGTTTTGAGAAAGGAAAGGTTGCTAGTTTTGAGTCACTTGAAAGCCAATATATGAGATAATGTATCATGTGGAATGGATTATGTTTGTATAATGAGATTTATACATGTGTTACTCTTTAAGCTTGTAATAAAGGTGTTGTGGTGTGAAGCTTAAATTGAGGTAGAGATTGATTCCATGATACATGTGTTGAAAATGATTTAAATGTGCATATTTGAGATGTTGAGAAAAGCATGAGATGTTTTTCCATGAGATAATTATATGTGATTTGATAGAAATGGTTTTAAATGCATTGATGAGTATTTTTGTGACTCCTTCACTAAGCTTATAGCTTACGCTCTCTTTTCCTCATCAATGCAGAGAAATAGCTTTCTCGGATAGCAAGTGAGCAAGGGAGGATCTAAGGAACATTTCGATACAAAGTATGGTTTTATATACGTTAAGTTGTAATAAGAAGACAATGTGACCGGGTTGTTTTGGGAGATGTGTTTAGAGATACTCTCTGTTGTAATAGCTTAGATTAATGTTTTGGACTTGTTTGATGTTTTAGTATGTTGTTTTGAGGGGTTGGGAGACATTAAGCATGCTTGGGTAGAAATCATGATCATAGTTGATTGTTTGACTATGCCATGCTTAGTGTAGACTCAATCTATGTTGTTATGTTTGATGATTGAATGTTTATGATGTCTCATGATGATTAGAGGTTGAATGAAAAGTGTTAGAGTGAGCCAAAGTGTCATATGTTAAAACTAGAGGTCAATACAAGTCGCCCCGTACCGGTATAGGCCCCTCAGGTTTCGGTACGCGGGGACTCGTCCAAGTTCAGAATGTTCATAATTGCCTAGGCGTACCGATATGCCTGGTAACCGTATTGGTACGCATAGCTGTGAAATAGTCTTTGTTTTGGTACATGGGTTACCGTATCGATCGGTGTTTAGCTACTAGAATTTCAATTTTTAAAAACACAAGCCTGTACCGATACGCTTAGGGACCGTATCGGTACACCTTTCTCTTTTTGTGTTGTATTCAAACTCTATGTACCCGTACCGGTACACAGACCGTTATTTTAGTTGTATAAGTATTTGTAGTTTGAAATCCTTACATTTTGGTTCTTGTTTCTTAAATGTGCAATCAAATGCGTAGGAATGATTATTTTGAGCTAAGATTCAACATGAAGGCATGTAACATGACTAATTGAGGATTGGTAACTTTAATTTAAAGAAAGTCCTCGTAAATATTTGAAATTATGTTTTAGTTCCTAAAATGTGTTTTTGACCAATTGGATGTCAAAATAACGCCTGATTGAGTTGTAATTTTAACCATGAATCGTATGAACACCTTAGGACCTAATATTGCATAAAGACAAGATAAAAGAAAGAATTGACAGTTTTAGTGGTAATCTTTTTGGGATTTATTTTGGTAAACCCTAATATAGCTCGCTCGGTTCGATTTTTCTTTTAGACCGAGTCAAGAGGGTTACATTTGGTGGTATCAGAGCCAAGTTATGATTGTTGGAAGGTGGGTTATAGTTGTTTGGTTGGTTGATGTTGTTTGGCATGTACGATTAATGAATTTGTGAATTAAATTTGATATGTGGTATGTTTGGGATGTTTAAACTCAGGACATATTGCCTTGTTACTACTTGAGTTAAATGATTTTGTTTTTAAACAAGAGTGACTTGGATTTTTGCTGCGAGCTGGCCTAATTGTTTTGTTTTGTTGCATTATCATGTTTAGACTCATATTTTTCACGTATAGGATCAAGACGATATAATGGAGCTCAAATGGGTAGTGTGGTGGATACACACGATGATGAGTTGCCTCCTCCTCAACCGAATCCTCTTGCTGGCGTTAGAGTAGAGGGAGGTGCACCTTAGGCACCCAAAGCACCTATTTTTGGTGATATGGCACCGTTAGTCTAGGCAATAACGAGAGCTTTCCAAGAGGCCATAGCTAGAGTGCATGTACCTGCAACGGCACTTGCAGTTGTTAATACTGGGTTACCTTTGGAGCGTTTGCGTAGCCTGGGTGGTGTTGAGTTTAGAGGTTTGATTCCTGAAGCGGCCGAGGAATAGTTTGCTAGTGCTGAGAGAATCCTTGGCCAAATGAAGTATACGGATGTATGCAAGCTGGGGTGTATTGTGTCGTTGCTCCAGGGTGATGCTTGCAGTAGGTGGATAACTATGATAGCAGGAATAGAGCCTGCCAACATGGGAATTCTTTTTGTAAGGCTTTGAGGAAGAAGTATTTTGTAACTTGATAAAGGGATGAAAAGAAGATGGAGTTCATGGCTTTAGAGCAAGGAAACATGTCTATTTCTGAGTATGAGATCCAGTTTGTACGGCTGAGTAAGTATGCTCCTGAGTTGGTTCCAGAGGTGTGACTAGTTTTGTTACGGTTTGATTGAGGAAGTGAAGATGTATATGTTGGCCACCAATTATACAGAGCTTGATATTTTGGTTTCTCGAGCAAAGGACATAGAATAGAATTTGGACTTGTCTACTCGTTCTAGGAGTTCTTCAGCGGGGAAGTGGAGTGCGGAGTCTGATGTTGGTAAGGATCAATATAAGAGGTATAGGGACAAGAGGTACCGTCCAGATCAAAGGCGAGGAGGTAATGGTGCTGGGCATGGTTTTCAAGGTCATAATGCCTTTGCTGGAGTTCTTGAGTGTAGGAGGTGTGGCAGGAAGCATCCGGGGGAATGTTGGGGTACTATAGGCACATGTAAAAGCTGTAGATCGAGGGATCATCTTAGTAGGGATTGTTCGCAGTTGGTCAGAGAGGGTCAGGCTCATGTACCGGTTGCTGTGGCGCAGAGGGGTTGTAGGCGAGGCTGTAGACATTTCTAGTGCAGGGATGATGGTCAGAGAATGGTAATGCATACCGTAGCAGTTCAACCTAAGGAGGGTGGACTTGTAAGGGTCTTTGCTTATCGTGTAAGGAGGAATAATATCGATGTGATTGCAGGTACCTTTACCTTGCATTCTATACCTTTGTTATCTTTGATTGATTCCGGTTCTACGTATTCCTATATTTTTCACGAGCATGCATGTTTGTTGGATTTACCTGTAGAGTTGTTAGATGTTGGTATGCGGGTAACAAGTTCCTTTGGTGAGACAGTTGTAGCTAGAAAGTTGTATAGGAGCTGTCCCTTGATGGTTCAAAGGCATGTATTTGAGGCTGATCTGATGGAGTTACCATTTCACAGTTTCGATGTTATTTTGTGTATGGATTGGTTGTCTCAACACAAAGCTGTAGTGGATTTGGAAGCCAAGCGAGTTTCTTTGAAACTTGTCAAGGATTATGAAGTTGTGGTTGTGGGTGAGAATGTAAAGTTCATGTCAAATATGGTTTCTGCTTTGGAGGCGCGTAGGTTGTTGGAGTTTGGGAGTCAAGCATATCTAGCTTATGTGATGAATCTGAATATGAAGGAAACGCGTGCCCAGGATATTCTCATAGTTTGTGATTTTCCAAGAGTGTTTCTGGAAGAGTTGCCTAGCTTACCTCCCGGATAGGAAGGTAGAGTTCTGCATTAAGACGTACGCAGATATAACTCCGGTGTCTATTACTCTATATCGTATGGCACCAAAAGAGTTAAAGAAGCAGTTGTAAGAGTTGCTGGATTGTGGGTTCATTCGGCCAAGTGACCGTAGAGAGCACCGGTGTTGTCTGTGAATAAGAAAGATGACACAATGAGAATGTGCATTGATTATCAGCAATTGAACAAGTTGTCGATTAAGAACAAGTACCCTTTGCCGAGGATTGATGATCTGTTTGATCAATTCAGGGGTGCTACGGAGTTTTCCAAGATTGATATGCGGTCGGGGTATTATCAGTTGAAGGTGAAGGATAAAGATATGCCGAAGATAGCTTTTCGCACTCGTTATTGGCATTACGAGTGATGCCATTTGGTTTTACAAATACACCAACAACATTCATGGATATGGTGAATAGGGTGTTCCATGAGTTTTTGGACTAATTCGTGGTAGAGTTCATTGATGATATTCTTGTGTACTCGAGTACCGAGGAAGATCATGATCAAAATCTCTGAATTATGTTGCAAGTTCTGTTGGACAATAAGCTTTATGCCAAGCTAAGTAAATGCGAGTTCTGGATCAAGCAGGTGGTTTTCCTTGGACATGTTGTTTCGGTTGAGGGTATTTGTGTGGATTCGCAGAAAGTTGAGGCCATTGTGAATTGGAAGCAATCGAAATCTGTTTTAGAAGTTCATAGTTTATGGGGTTGGCAAGATACTACCGACACTTCGTAGATGTGTTTTCAAAGATTGATGCCCCTTTGATGAAGTTGTTGCATAAGGATGTGAGTTTTGAGTGGACGGAAGCTAAGCAACAAGCTTTTGACAAGTTGAAGGAAGCTTTGACGTAGGCTCCAATCTTGATTCAACCAGAGTCAGGGAAGGAGTTTGTCGTATATAGTGATGCATCCTATGTGGGTTTCGGGTGTGTGCTGATGCATGAAGGAAGAGTGGTAGCTTATGTATCTAGGAAGTTGAAGGTGCACGAGCGCAACTACCCTAAGCATGGCATTAAGTTGGTTGTGGTGGTGTTTACCTTGAAGATTTGGCGATATTATCTATACGGTGAGAAGTGTATCATGTACACAGATCGCAAAAGTTTAAAGTATTTGATGTCACAGAAGGAGTTAAACCTTAGGCAACGAAGGTGGTTGTAGTTGCTTAAGGATTATGACCTAACGATTGAGTATCATCGGGGAAAAGTGAACGTGGTAGCAGATGCCTTGAGTAGAAAGGTCGTAGTGGAGTTAAGGGTCATGTTTGCGTGGTTGAGCTTAACGCGTGATGGTGGGTTGTTAGCGGAGTTACAAGTGAAATGTTGTAGATGATAAAAGAGAAGCAACCATATGATGAGACGTTGGTGCCTCATATTAAGGATATCTTGGAAGGGAATCAGACAAATTATGGTTTTAACGAGGACGGGGTTTTGTGCTTTAAGAGTCGGGTGGTGGTGCCGATGGATGAAGAGTTGAGGCACACTATTTTGACTGAAGCATATTTGAGTCCTTTTGCTATGCATTTGGGGAGTACAAAAATGTACCCGAATCTAAAGAAAGAGTATTTATGGGTTTGCTTGAAAAAAGAGGTTACGGATTTTTTGGCTCGTTGCATGGTTTGTCAACGTGTTAAGGCAGAGCTTCAGTTTCCTTCGGGGTTGTTGCAACCATTAAAGGTTCCTTAGTGGAAATGGGAAAGGATCACCACGGATTTTGTATCCGGTTTGCCTTTGACACCGTCAAAGAAGAATTCTGTTTGGGTGATCGTGGATAGGTTTACGAAGTGTGTACATTTTTTGGCTGTGCATATGACGTATACTTTGGTTAAGTTGACAGAGTTGTACATTGCTGAGGTTGTGAGGTTTCATGGTGTACCGAAGTCTATTGTGTCGGATAGAGATCCGTGTTTTACCGCAAGGTTTTGGGAGCATTTGTATAGGGCCTTGGGTACACAGTTGAACTTTAGTACTTCGTATCATCCTCAAACAGATGGTCAGTCTGAGCGTGTTATTCAAGTGTTGGAGGACATGTACAGTGTTGCATCATAGATTTTCAGGGATCATGGGATAAGCAGTTGTTGTTGGTAGAGTTTGCTTATAATAATAGCTACCAAGCTAGTATCCAAACCATACGATGCTTTGTATGGTAGAAGATGTCGTATGCCACTTTGTTGGGTAGAGGTAGGAGAGAAGTATGTTTCCTTGCCGGATATGTTGAAGGTTACTAATGAGAAAGTAAAGTTTATTAATGATAGTTTGAAAGCAAGTTCGGATCGGCAAAAGTCTTATGCTGACTTGAAGCGAAGGGAAATTGAGTACGCAATTGGTGATCGTGTGTTCTTGAAGGTTTCGCCTTGGAAAAAGGTGATGAGGATTGGACAAAGGACAAGTTGAGCCCTAGGTTTATTGGATCGTATGAGGTGTTGGAGTGCATTGGTCCAGTTGCGTATAGATTGAGGTTGCCAACTAATCTAGAAAAAATACATGTTGTTTTCCATGTGTCGATGCTTAGGAGGTATAGATCGGATCCTTTGCATGTAATGCCTGTTGATGATATTGAGTTGAATCCGAATTTGACCTATGATGAGGAACCGGTGAGAATTCTAGATTCGAGAAACAAAGTTCTCCGTGGGAAGAACATTGAGTTGGTAAAGGTGTTGTAGTGGCACCCCGGTGTAGAGGAAGCTACTTGGGAGAGCAAAACGAACATATTGAAACAGTTCCCTCATCTTTTTTCGTCAGCTAAATTTTGAGGACGAAATTTCTTAAGAGGGGGAGAGTCGTAATGCCCTGAAATTGGGCCTAGATGTGGGCCAGATCAGGTCTGTGGTTCAAGAGAACCAGTTTAGGCAATTCGAATAGTTTTGGGAAAATAAATTTATAAAATTGATTTGGGGATGAAACAAAATATGAGAAAATGTTTTAAATTACTTATTTAATAGTTTAAGTAATTTGGTGAAGTCAATTTGAGGTAATTAAATCTGATTTTAAGATATTTTAGTCTAGTGACTAAATTGAAAGTTTTCAAAACTTTTTTTGGTGACTAAATAAAAAAAAGATCAAAACTTAGAATCTTTAAGAAGATATTTATCCAATCTTTTTCAAAAAGATTTCTCTTTTAATTTAGGCCATTTTTAAAGTATTTTTAAAAAGGGCGTGGTTCGTTTTTCTTCTTTACGGTTTACCTCGGTAAACCTAATGCAGCTCGCTCGATTTGGTCTTGCGACTAGGCCGGGTCAAGGGGGTTACATTTGGTGGTATTAGAGCCAGGTTTGCAATAATTGGGAGTTGGTATGATTGATGTGATGTTATTGTGAGTTGAACTCTATTGTTTGCTATGCACGGTGATTGTAAAATGCAATTTGATTGCTTTATACCATGTTGGGTGGAAAATTTGGGAAACCCATTACCTTATTATTATAGTCTGAAATGTTATGATTTTGAAATGGAAATCTTGGATCCTTGCTTGAAGCTGGCTGTAACACCCTTAACGTATACTCGGAGACCAAATATACACTAAAGATGTTACAGAGTCGTTAAGAAAACTTGACTTGAATTTTTTTATACCAACTTTATCTTATAGTTTAACACTTTCTCGGTTATGAATTAAAAACTACGTTAGTCTATTGCAGCTAGTTTTAACCCTGAATTGTTTTATAAAATTTATAAATGTGTTATTGAAATAAAATATAATTCAGTGAGAAAACTGTGACTCTGCCTAGACCCTTTCTTGATTTTAAAATTTCTACGCGATTGGGGTTAAACTATTTATTACATGATATCATATCAAGTTCTTTACCTAAGATAGGATAGAACTATCGAGGTTTCCATAGTCACTAGATATTCATGTGCATGTCATCAATTCCTAAATTAATCATGGTTCCAATACTATATCATCATAAAGCAAGTCATATACATGGTATGTTTCGTATACATAACATAATTCGCATACATGGTATAATTCGCATAAGCAACATGATACACATACTTGACATGATTCACATACATAACATGATTAATATACATGACATGGTTCATATACGTAGCATGATTCATATTCATGGCATGATCCATTTATATAACATGATTCTTATACTTGACATATTTCATTTGCATGACATGATTTCATACGTGACATGATTCATATACGTGTTTCCATTCATATACATAACATGATACATGTACATGGCATAATTCATATGCATGGCATAATTCATATACGTAACATAATATGTTTACATGGCAGGATTTATATGCATAGCACATTTCTTATATATGTGACATACTTTGTATACTTGGCATAATTCATATACATGTCATGATTCATATACGTGACATGATTCATATACTTGACATATTTCATATACATAGCATGTTCCATATTCATGACATGTTTCATATACGTAACATGATTCATATACGTGACATGATTCTTTTATCATTGCCCAATGTGCGCTATATGAGATCAAGGTATGAGGGTCATCTTGATACGACACCGTAGTGTCAAATGTGAACGTGAAGATGAGTACGTACTCGGGGACGCTCTTTGCTCCCCATAAACATGAAGCACCTCGACAGTGCACTCGGGCATAGTGGGCATGGATCCCTAGGGTGCATGTGACACAATCACTTTGTCACAATATCTTTTTGATAACTTGAACATGAGGGTGCAGCTGCTAAAGACTATATGGCATACCAACTATACCATGGACTCTCATACTCAATACTTGGGCATTTCTTTATCATCAACCAATCATCATAATCAATCATATAAATAAACATTTCATGTTTCATGCTTTGTTATAAATGTTCATGCTAAAGTTAGATCATCATATAAATAACATTTCACATCTCATACTTCAACATAGTTGGTCATAGAACATAAATTAACATTTCATGTATCATGTAGTCATATAACATCTGTATCATGTATTATCTTGTTATTAGTATCCATATTCTATGTATAGACATGCATTGGCATTATGCAGAATAAAATCCATACCTCATATTCTACTGAAGTTTGCAACAAGTTTCCTACAAATAATGAAATATCATTTTTATTTTAGGTAGACTATTCGCAAGTCTTCCTAATTGCATTTTAAAGCATGTAAATGCACTCACCTGGGCCATGAATAGTATGCCTCACTAAGCTTACTCGAGGTTCTTATCTTTCTTTCTACCACTGATTCTCCTTCGATCTCTTTTAGAACTGTACAAGATCAATCGAACATATATATTACCTTTCTCGAATTTGACTTAAATCTAACATTGCTAACTTGATTCTTAAACATAACTATTAGAATAATTTTTTTTTGAATATTTTCCTCAATACTTTATGAAATGCCGAATTAGTTCCTAGGTCTTTAATGACCAATTTGGACCTTAAAAAATTGTTCAAACCCATGTTTGAACAATTTCCATAATTAATCATTTATTTTGGACTATTTTCATTTTTAGTCATTAAACTTTATAAAAGTGACATTTTAGTCACTATATTGATTATGTACATTAAATTAATGTACAGTTAAACCTTTTACTTAATTCTAACATCCTTGTACATTTTCATTTAACTTCCAAACTTTATTCAATTTAGTCCCTAATTAAACTTTCTTTTCAAATTTGGTCCCTTATGTTTCCTTTCTTGACATTTCAATCCTTCAAATTTCATAACATGCTTAAATCTTCAATTCTATCACTTTTCCATAAATTCAAGACCAAACCCTAACTTTTATTAAATTACTGAATTGGTCCTTGAATTTCCAAATATTTTCATTTTGGTCCCTAATCACCAATTCAAGATATTTTCACCATAATTCAATGATTTCCATGCTAAAATAAAATTCACAATAATTTCCCCTAAATTTTCCAAAATTTTGAAATAGCCCCTAATTTACAACTTGGGGAAATTATTCAACATATCATAAAAATAGGTCTCCTAACATCATAATTTAATCAATTTTATCCTTAATTTAACTTCCTAACCAAAACCCCTAAATCTTAGGGTTAGGGTTTATAATCTCTAACATGGAATTTGTCCAAATTCAACCTTAATTCCATGTTTGAATCATCAAACTAACTACAAATCTAATTCCATCATCAACTTCAATTTCCACAATCAATCTTCATCCAAACATAACTCATACTTGACTTTTATCATGCAAAAATACTATCAATTTGAAGAGGATCAAGTGTAGAACAATTTACCTAAATAAACTTTGCTTGAAGCTAGTCTTGAATTCTTTGAAATTGGCTTGAAAGTTGAAAAAAATTTCTTTCCCCTTCTTGTTGCTGAGTTTTGAACCGCACTTGGTGAAGATGAGATGGTTTTTTTCTCATCTTTTACCTATTTAATCCAAGTGTCTAATTAAATGAATTTAAAATCATTTAATTAGTGTAATTACCATTTTGCCCTTTTATTATAATGGCCGTGATTCAATCTCATAAAAATCAATGGCTAATATTTAATCCATGTGTAAATCTTCTTCAAGAATTGCCCTCAAAGTTTCAAAATATTTCAAAAGTGCCATCTGTGGAAAATGTCCAATTTGCCATCCAACTAGACTTTATTTACTAACAAGACTTGAAATTGCCATTCCATCACCATCTAACTAAATCTAGTTAGAATCCAACCAAAAGTGATAAAATATTCATAAAATAATATTTCATGAATTTTCCATAATTTCTTGGAACTGTCTTTAAAATTTCAGTTCGATCCGATATACCGAGAATTACTAGGAAATTTTGTCAGATACATTTCCTCTCAGAAATCTTATCTCCAAAATCCATTTCAAATATTATTGACTTAAAATAAATCCTTTTTATCAGTCAAAATATTGAATATGGGACCTTCCCAATAGGTCACCCATCCCAGTACTACTTTGGTTTGAACACGCTTAACAATTTTCATTCGATCCAAAAATTCTAATAATATAAGCCTCGTACAAAAAATCTGATTAACACCTAAATGACACTCTTGGGGGTGAAATATTCATTTATGGGGTTAACTTACATAACTTTTGGAAATTACACTTTGGTCCCTGAACTTTTCTAAAGTTCACACTTTAACCCCTTAACTTTCAAAAATTACATTTTGGTCACTAGTCCAAAAATTGGGATATTACAATTTCTTCCCCGAAGAAAATTCATCCTCGAATTTTCAACGTACATACTTTTCAAACAATTCTGGATACTGCTTTTTCATTTTCTCTTTGGTTTACCAAGTGGCTTCCTCAAAACTTTATGGTTCCTCCAAAGGACTTTAACTATTGGTACTCGATTTAGAGAAGTTCGGTATTTTCTTCCACATGCCATCTTGATACTTACTTGATAACTATTGGTACTCGGACACCATGCAGTCTTACTATCTCTCGAACATAAAGTTCTACATATTTATCCAGTGAATAATCCATTTAAACTGGGACAAAATGAGCAGACTTTGTTAAGCGATCAATAATGACCCAAATTGAATCCTTTTTACTTGGTGTAGCTGGTAATCCAGATATAAAATCCGTCGTTATTAGCTCCCATTTCCATTGAGGAATAAAGATAGGTTGGCGCAGTCCAGAAGGTACTTGATGCTCAGCTATTACTTATTGACATGTTGTTACTTCCTAGGTGCATGGTCAATGGACTATAATGGGCCTCCATTAAAATCTCTTTCTTCAGATTGTCATTATCAGGAATATATACTTTACCTTTGTAATATAGACAACCATTAGGCTTGATCTCATAATCTTGTACTTTTCCTACTTCATCTTGTCTTCTCCTTTGAGACATTCTTCATCTGAAGACTGCAAATCTTTAATTCGATCCAATAAAGTTGGCTTTAATTGAAATTCTGTTGTTAAGGAATCATCTTGTCCCATCGATAACTGTGCATTCATCATGCGCAAAGAATAAAATGTCTTCCGGCTAAGAGCATCTACAACTACATTAGCCTTTTCATGGTGGTAATCGATAACCACATCATAATCCTTTAAAAATTCAACCCACCTTCGTTGTCGTAGATTCAGATTCTTTTACGTCATTAGATACTTTAAACTCTTATGATCCGTGTAAATGTGACACTTCTCACCACACAGATAATGTCGCCAGATTTTCAAAGTAAAAAAAAATCACAACTACCATTTCCAAATCATATGTCGGATAGTTTTTTCATGAGTTTTGAGCTGCCTTGATGCATAGGCTATCACACAACCTTCTTGCATCAACACGCAACCCAAACCACAATGAGATGCATCACTGTACAGAGTATATTCTTTTCCTGATTCTATCTGAATTAAAACTAATGCTTCAGTCAAGACCTTCTTTAATCTTTTGAAACTTTCCTGGCTCCTCTCTGTCCATACAAATGGAATACCCTTTCGTAGCAGCTGGATAAGAGGCATAGCAATGAAGGGAAAATTCTACACAAAACGCCTATAATATCCAGATAATCCCAAGAAACTCCGAACTTCAGAGATATTTTTTAGCGCTTCCCATTCAAGAATAGCTTGTATTTCTTGGGATCAACTCTTATTCCTTCTAATGACACTACATACCCAAGAAAATTTACTTCTGACAACCATAACTCACATTTCGAAAACTTGGCATATAGTTGCTTATCTCTTAAAGTTTGTAATGCCACTCGAAGATGATGATCATGCTCAACTTCTATCTTCAAGTATACCAAAATGTCATCTATGAAAACCATGACAAACTGATCCAGAGAGGGTTGGAATACCCTATTCATCAGATCCATGAATATAGCAGGGGCATTTGTCAATCCAAAAGGCATCACCAGAAACTCGTAGTGTCTATAACAAGTTCTGAATATTGTCTTTCGTACATCTTCTTCTTTAACTTTAAGCTGATAATACCCCGATCGAAAATCTATCTTTGAGTACACTCCTGCACCTATAAGCCGATCAAATAGATCTTCAATCCTTGGTAGGGGATACTTGTTCTTAATGGTTACTTTATTTAACTGCCGATAATCTATACATAATCGTAGGGAACCATCTTTCTTCTTCACAAATAATACCGGAGCACCTCATGGTGATACGCTCGGTCGAATATAGCCCCAGTCTAGCAATTCTTGTAATTGAGCTTTTAGTTCCCTTAACTCCGTCGACACTATTCTATATGGTGCCATTGATATCGGCTCAGTTTTCGGGATAAACATCAATCTCAAACTATATTTCCCTATTCAGAGGCAACCCTGGTAGTTCGTCTGGAAATACGATAGAAAACTCTTTTACAGTCGATATGTCTTCAATCTTCTTAAAAGACTTTTGAGTATCCACCACATAAACCATACATGCTTTATATCCATTATATAACAGCCTTTGAGCTGTTGTTGTAGAGATTACTGACTCTGAACAGTCAGTTCTTTCTTCCACAAAGATTACTTTAGAACCATTGGGTCCATGAAGTATCAATCTTTTCTTCTTACATTTTACATCTGCATCATATGCAGATAACCAATCCATTCCAAGAATGACTTCAAATTCATGGAATGGAAGTTCCCTTAAATCTGTCGGGAACTTAATTCCTTGAATTTATAATAAGCCCAATCAAATGAAATAAGCACAAGTTCATTCCAAAGTCTTTACTTTATTCACATCCTCTTGAAAATTTGATAAGTTCATGCCCAAAAGAATCTCCTTGGGCCTTGGACAAAGCTTCTCTATAAACCATTCACATCGAGACCTTTCAATCAAAATCCATTTTACTACGTACCAGCTTAGTCTATTAAAATCTATCTCGTACTTATAAACAATACGAGTACCTTTTTCAAACTTAGGACTGCTACAACATTTTTCTTTTAACTAGTTGCCAACATAATTAACTTTAAACATTCTTCTTTATTCTCTTGATTCCCATAATTAAACATTTATCGCAGTCCATCGGTACTTAACATTATCTATTTATACTAAAACTTATTCATGTTTTTGAGGAGCATAATCAAGTTATATGGTAGTACAGCAGTAACATGACATCCTAAGGGCATGTACTTAACATTAAATCACATTGAACTTGATTTAGCCTCTAGAATCGGCTAAACTTATAGCTTTGATACCAATAAATGTAACACCCTTAACGTATACTCGAAGAACGAATATACACTAAAGATGTTACAGAGTCATTAAGAAAACTTGACTTGATTTTTTTATACCAACTTTATCTTATAGTTTAACCCTTTCTCAGTTATGAATTAAAAACTATGTTAGTCTATAGCAGCTAGTTTTAACCCTAAATTATTTTATAAAATTTATAAATGTGTTATTGAAATAAAAATATAATTCAGGGAGAAAACTGTGCACCCTGCCTAGACCCTTTCTTGATTTTTAATTTTTATGCGATTAGGGTTAAACTATTCTTAACTATATCGAAAATATAATTACTTGTAGTAAACCATTTTCTATACCCTTACATCTATAATAGTGCATAAACATATTATAAACTTGAGATTTCAAAACATTTTGTCTCTTTAAATCCACTACATATATGTACATGCCCACTAGACATCAAACTTATAATTTAAGATGTACGTTCGTGATTACTAATGTAACTTGATTTTCCAATTTAATAGCTCCTTCTTGTCCTTCTACTTGGGAGAACCTACGTGTGAAATAACACACGCTAAGTACGAACTTAGTGAGGCAAGAATCTTATTTAATAAACATAAAGTGAATTAATATTTATCACATGATATCATATCAAGTTCTTTACCTAAGATAGGATAGAACTATCGAGGTTTCCATAGTCACTAGATATTCATGTGCATGTCATCAATTCCTAAATTAACCATGGTTCCAATGCTCTGTCATCATAAAGCAAGTCATATACATGATATGTTTCGTATACATAACATAATTCGCATACATGGTATAATTCACATAAGCAACATGATACACTTACTTGACATGATTCACATACACAACATGATTAATATACATGACATGGTTCATATACATAGCATGATTCATATTCATAGCATGATCCATTTATATAACATGATTCTTATACTTGACATATTTCATTTGCATGACATGATTTCATACGTGACATGATTCATATACGTGTTTCCATTCATATACATAACATGATACATGTACATGGCATAATTCATATGCGTAACATAATTTGTATACATGGCATGATTCATATGCATACATATTTCTTATATATGTGACATACTTTGTATACTTGGCATAATTCATATACATGTCATGATTTATATACGTGGCATGATTCATATACTTGACATATTTCATATACATTGCATGGTCCATATTCATGACATGTTCCATATACGTAACATGATTCATATACGTGACATGATTCTTTTATCATTGCTCAAAGTATGCTATATGAGATCGAGGTACGCAAGGCATCTTGATATGACACCGTAGTGTCAAACTTGAACGTGAAGGTGAGTACGTACTTGGGGATGCTCTTTGCTCCCCATAAACATGAAGAACCTCGACAGTGTACTCGGGCATAGTGGGTGTGGATCCCCTGGGTGCATGTGACACAATTATTTTCACAATATCTTTTTGATAACTTGAACATGAGGGTGCAGCTGCTAAAGACTCTATGGCATGCCAACTATACCATGGACTCTCATACTCAATACTTGGGCATTTCTTTATCATTAACCAATCATCATAATCAATCATATAAATAAATATTTCATGTTTCATGCTTTGTTATAAATGTTCATGGTAAACATAGATCATCATATAAATAGCATTTTACATCTCATACTTCAACATAGTTGATCATAGCAACATAAATTAACATTTCATGTATCATGTAGTCATATAACATCTGTATCATGTATTATCTTGTTATTAATATCCATATTCCATGTATAGACATGCATTGGCATTATGCAGAATAAAATCCTTACCTCATATTCTACTGAAGTTTGCAACAAGTCAAGTTTCGTACAAATAATGAACTATCATTTTAACTTAAGGTCGACTATTCGCAAGTCTTCCTAATTGCATTTTAAAGAATGTAAATGCACTCACCTGGGCCATGAATAATATGCCTCACTAAGCTTACTCGAGTTTCTTATCTTTCTTTCTACTACTGATTCTCCTTCGATCTCTTTTTGAAGTGTATAAGATCAATCGAACATATATATTACCATTCTCGAATTCGAATTAAATCTAACATTGCTAACTTAATTCTTAAACATAACTATTCGAATAATTTTTTTTAAATATTTTCCTCAATACTTTATGAAATGCCAAATTAGTCCCTAGGTCTTTAATGACTAATTTTGACCTTAAACAATTGTTCAAACCCATGTTTGAACAATTTCCATAATTAATCATTTATTTTTTACTATTTTCCTTTTTAGACCTTCAACTTTATAAAAGTGACATTTTAGTCACTATATTGATTTGGTACATTAAATTAATGTACAATTAAACCTTTTACTTAATTCTAACATCCTTGTACATTTTATTTAACTTCCAAACTTTATTCAATATAGTCCTAATCAAACTTTCTTTTCAAATTTGGTCTCTTATGTTTCCTTTCTTGACATTTCAATCCTTCAACTTTCATAACATGCTTAAATCTTCAATTCTATCACTTTTCCATAAATTCAAGACCAATCCCTAACTTTTATTAAATTGCTGAATTGGTCCTTGAATTTCCAAAAAAATTCATTTTGGTCCCTAATCACCAATTCAATCTATTTTCACCATAATTCAATGATTTCCATGCTAAAATAAAATTCACAACAATTTCCCCTAAATTTTCCAAATTTTCAAAATAGCCCCTAATTTACAACTTGGGGAAATTATTCAACATATCATCAAAATAGGTCTCCTAACATCATAATTCAATCAATTTCATCCTTAATTTAACTTCCTAACCAAAACCCCCAAATTTTAGGGTTGGGGTTTATAATCTTTAACATGGAATTTGTCCAAATTCAACCTTAATTCCATGTTTGAATCATCAAATTAACTAACTATGAATCTAATTCCATCATCAACTTCAATTTCCACAATCAATGTTCATCCAAACATAACTCATACTTGACTTTTATCATGCAAAAATACTATCAATTTGAAAAGAACCAAGTGTAGAACAATTTACCTAAATCAACTTTGCTTGAAGCTATTCTTGAATTATTCGAAATTGGCTTGAAAGTTGAAAAAAAATTATTCTCCTTCTTGTTGCTGAGTTTCGAACAGCCCTTGGTGAAGATGAGATGGTTTTTTTCTCATCTTTTACGTATTTAATCCAAGTGTCTAATTAAATGAATTTAAAATTCATTTAATTAGTGTATTTACCATTTTGCCCTTTTATTATAATGGCCATGATTCAATCTCATAAAAATCAATGGCTAAGATTTAATCCATGTGTAAATATTCTTCAAAAATTGCCCTCAAAGTTTCAAAATATTTCAAAAATGCCATCCATGGCAAATGTCTAATTTGCCCTCCAACTAGACTTTATTTACTAACAAGACTTGAAAATTGCCATTTCATCACCATCTAACTAAATCTAGTTAGAATCCAACAAAAAGTGATAAAATATTCATAAAATAATATTTTATGGCTATGCTTGTGATGTATGTTTCGGGATAGGTGATAGATTTGTGTATTGCCGGGTTAGTGCGGTTGCACTGTGTGCTTGAGTACATAATTTTGGATGGAGATTCGTGAGTTACAGTAAGGTTTTGGATGTGTTGCTTGAGCTAGAGTGTATGTACTTCATATCTTTCCCAGTTGGGTGGCGGGATAGTGCATGGAATTCAGGTTTTGAATGATAAGTTGGGTTGTGTATCTTTGAGCTCCAGGGAAAATGTTAAAGGCACATGCCTTTGGTAGAGTTTGCTTTAATGGTAACGAGCAGACAAGTATACAAGTGGCACCGTTCAGGGCGTTGTGTGGTTGAAGGTGCCGTACGTCGTGTGTTGGCTGAGATTAGGGAAAAGTATGTTCCCATGTCTAATGTATGGAAAGGCACTAGTGAGAAGGTGAAGTTGTTATGTAAGAGCTTGAGAGCAGTTTTGGATCGTCATAAATTCTATGCGAATTTGAGGCGTAGTGTTTTAAAGTGTGTTGTTGATAGTTGGATGATCATGATGGTATCGCCTTGGAAGATAGTGATGTGTTTTGTGGACCATGCGAGTTTGTTGAGTGTGTGGGTCTTGTTGCTTATTGTTTGAGGTTATCTCCTATGTTGGAGGGGTTTCATGGTGTGTTTCATGTGATGATGCTGCGAAGGTAACAGTTGGATTCCTTGCATGTTGTGCCGGTGAAAGGCATGGTGATGAGATCTGAGTTATCTTGTGTGAAGGATCCAGTGGAGATCCTTGTTTCTAGCAGTAGGGTTCTGCATGGTGTGATGCTGGGCCTTGTTAAGGTGTTACGGAGACACCACAGTGTTAAGAAGCCACGTGTGAAGGTAAGTCGAAGTTGTGGGAGCAGTTTCTGCTTCTGTTACCTCCGCATAAATTTTAGGGACAAAATTTCTTAAGTGGGGGAGAGTTGTAACACCCCGATTTTGGGCCTAGCAGTTTTGAGGTTTGTTAGACGGTCCAATGGGTCGGGTTGGAGATTCGAGTCAGATTCGGGACCGTATATTTTTCATTAAGATAAAAATATGGAAAATAGTTAAAATCATCTTTTAATATATGTTGATTTTTTGTGGAATCAATTTTGGAAAATGGAATTTGGAAATGTGACATTTTGGTTAATGACCAAAATGCTATTTTTGAAAACTGTTTTAAAGTGACTAAAATGAAAAGGGTCAAATTCTTAGAATCCTTAAGGAGCTAAATTACCAAGTTTTTGCTGGTGGTTTCTCCCTTCAATTAAATCATTTTAAACATGTGTTTTAAAGGTGGTTTAAGAGGGATTAAAATATCTAAGTTAGTTATTTGCTTTTAAAAAAAATTTACGTAACTTTTTCCTAAACCTTTTCTCTCAACCTCTTTTCTACCAAACACTCAGAATTTCATCAAAATGCAGAGATGAGAGATTCTTTTCACTCAGGTTATTGATTCTAACTTGATTCTTTAACTTTGTTTTACAAAATCTCATTGAAATCTTATGTTTTCTTAGCTTTAAACAAGCCAATTGAGAGAGAAATCACATAATAGGGTAAGGTTCATGATCTCATATGTTAAATGGTTCTTTATTGATATTCTCAAGTATTTGATCCTTGATTTATGGTTTATAATCTGATTTTTGTGTTTTTATATAGTTTTAATTGGGTAAAATTGATGAAAATATGAAAGATTCAAATTGAATCTGATTTCCAGTGTTATGAATTGTTTTTGAACATATTTTGGATGTGTAATGACGTTGATAAGTCAATTTTATCAATGGAATCCCGAAACTCTTGAATCTCTAATTGTTTAGGTTGCTAGATTTGTGTTTTTGAGGTGTTATGGTGGCTGTATGTTTGTTGGAGGTGTAAGGTTGATTTGGTTCTGTTTTTAGGTGTTAATTGATGATTAATGTGATGTTAGATTGATAGTTTGTGGCTGGGTTGTGTTTGGAAGGGATTAGATGATGTTTTCGATTGTTGTGGTTGGGTAATTGTGAGGTGAATGTAAGAGTCCGTGGGGATATGTTGTTGCAATGTTGTAAATGCATGGAGATGCATTAATCCTCGTTTTTTATGTGGTTTAAGCAGGGGAGTTGGATCCTTAAGTGATCGGTGAAGTTTTGGTGGCTTCGGATACATGTTTTCGCTTCGGTGAATCGAGGTTTCACGTATTGGTGAGTGCGAACGTGGATTCCAGCTTTGGAATGTTTTAATGGTGGTTTATGGGAGCTTAAACTTAGCTTGATACGCTGGTTTAAACTCAGAAGTAAGTAAAAGTGGATTTTATCTCTCGGTCGTGCTAGTGTTAAATGGTTTTATGCACTTGTTTTGATTTACATGTTACCTACTGTTTAAGCATGAGTTAAAGTGTTTGATATACTGTTTATAAGCATGAAATGCTGAAGGATGCACATGGTAAGTGATCCTTGTAAGTATGGGTTATACTTGTGGTTTAAAGCATGGTTGCTGATTTGAAAAAATAAGTTGGTTAATGCTTGTTAAAAATAGTAAGGTAAATGTTAAATGGTTAATTATATTGGCAAGTGATGTGGTTTTAAAATTGTGGATAGAGTTGGCCGGCCATAGGATTGAGTGCACTATAATAAGTCGTCTTGGATATTGAGGGGTTTAAATCCGTGTACCAAAAAACTCCATTCGAGTACCCTAACGGTAGAGGGGTTAAACAGTACTGTAGACTCCTGTTAGTGGATCAAGCATCTAACCGATAATTGGGGTTGGTGTCCCCATGGGTTGAAAGGTGTACCCGGTTGGCAATGTACCATGATTGTTATTGTATCGCTATTCCGGTTGAGATGGCTTGAAGTGTTGGTTGAACACTTGTGAATCTGTGTATCCGATGAACTCTTTTGTTAATGGACTTGTTTAATGATCACTTGTAAGCCAATATAATTGTTGATGTATCATTGGAAAGTTTATGTTGTATAACGTGAATTATACATGTTTACTCTTTAAGCTTTGCATATGGTTGTTATGCATAGGAAGGCTTAAATTGAGGTTTAGCAAGGGAACTTGTTGTTGGTTAATGCTACATGTTGTGCGTTTACTCTTTAAGCTTTGCATATAGTTGTTATGCATGCGAAGGCTTAAATTGAGGTCTAGAAATGGAATTTGCTGTTGTAAATGATTCATATTGCATATGGTTTAATATGTTG
Organism: Hibiscus mutabilis; assembly: GCA_019671005.1. Classification (NCBI taxonomy): domain Eukaryota; kingdom Viridiplantae; phylum Streptophyta; class Magnoliopsida; order Malvales; family Malvaceae; genus Hibiscus; species Hibiscus mutabilis. The sequence goes on along the minus strand of CM033728.1, from coordinate 18,429,114 downwards.
GTTTTTAAAGATGAAAAGTGCAAGGTTTTCAAGGCATGATGTTTCAATGGTAACGTTTAAATGATTCTTAAAGAATGATTGAAATGAGATTTCAATGTGTTTTTGAGAAATGGTTTTAAATGCATTGATGGTGTTTTGTTTTTGAGCACTCCTCACTAAGCCTAGTGTGTTGACGCTCTCTCTTTGTCCATCAATGCAGAGAATTAAATGCTTGGAAGGCAGCGAGAAGCAAGGGATCAGTACAAGACTGGGTAATCAAAGAATGTTTGAACTAGACTATAAGTAATAAGGGCAATGAGGATTTTCGTTGTTGTTTGGGAGATGTTTTGTTGAACTCCCTACTTGAGCAAGTTTGTTTTGCTGACCTTGAGCTGTAATTGGCCTTTCTGGCGTGTTTTTGATAACGGTTTGAAGTTTCATATGTTGCTTGAATGGTTTTATAGGGTGCATGCCTATAGATTTACCTATATGCAAAATGCCATGAAATGATGTTGAACTTGTGATGTTGTGTTGTGGTTTGATCCTATATTATGTTGGTTGTATGTTAGGAGTATGCTAGAATGTTTTGGAATGGTTGAATGTATGATAAACTAGCTAAAATGACATTACAGGCTCAAGCATACCGATACGCGGCGGACCGTATCGGTACGGCTAGGCAAATTCAGGCATCTGGGATTGGTACGGGTGTTTGAGTGTCGGTACGGTTAGGCAAGAAAAGTTTAAGCATATTGGTACGGGCTTAGGGGTATCAGTACGGTCTTACACTACTGGAAAATACTTTTTGGGATGGATTCCGTGTACCGAAACACCTGTGACCTGTATCGGTACGACCTTTGATAAATTTTATATTATGTATTAATCCAACGTGGCGTACCGATACAGCTTGCAACATATTGAAATGGGGATGTTAGGCCGTATCGATACGGCTAGTGGCGTATAGATACAGGTGGCCGTTATTTCATTTAATGTCATAGATAGGCAGTTCTCCTTTTTTGCGTTTTAGTCCCTAATTTGAGTTCGTGTCCAGTTGATATCGATTTGATGCCCGATCGAGATGAGTTCTCATCTGTGAACAATATGAACAAGTAGGTCTTTAATTTGCATCTAGATAAGATAAAAAGAAAAAAAAAGGGGCGCGGTTCGTGTTTCTTCTTTATGGTTTACCTCGGTAAACCTAATGTAGCCTGCTCGGTTCGGTCTTGCGACTAGGCCGAGTTGAGGGGGTTACAATTTATTGATTAAATTGAGTTTTCTTGGAAAATTGTTGATAACTGAATTGGATATGTTTTGGTGATGGATTTAGTTTGATTTATATCCCAATTTGGAAGTATTTTAATGTTGAAAGGATTGATTAATCAATGTAATCCCGAAACTATGTGAATTGTTAGTTTTCTAGGATGTGTATAGTTGGTTTTGGCTTGATCTTGTTGTTGTAGTGCTGCTGGAGGTATAAGGACGTGTTTAAGGTGTTTTTGGATATTAATTGATGTTATTAATGTGTTAGAATCATTAGATGTTGGTTGGGCTTTGTTTACGTAAGGTTTGGTGGTGTTCTTGATGGTTTTAGGAGGGCGTTGAGTGGATTCTTGTGAGGCGATGTGTAACACCCTAACCAGTATTCTATATTAAATACTAATTAGAGTATCACATAAAGACTACATCAATTTTTTTATCGCGTAGATTCATATTTTGAATTTTTATCCCATCAAATAAAGTCTGATTTCAGGAAGCAATTTATCAATTCTTTTCTATACTATATAAGGAATCTAATTGCCTAGAATAAAATTTTACCCGATTACTCTATTTAACCTATTCTACTCATTACCCGATTTTAAAATTCAATATAACTACTTATCACCCATTATAAACATGATCTAGTTTATATGTTTATTACAAACCATGTATAAACTAGTATATAACCGACTAATTCTAACATATATAGGCTAACTACAAACAACTAAACACATCAAAAGATGTTATTACTAATACTGTGTTTATATTCCGGATAAGTAGGATGCCGACTCCTTACTCCGATTTCTGCCTTTTACCTACGCGTGAAAACAATCACACGCTAAGAATATATTTAGTGAGGCAATAATAATATCCAGTGCAATATAACCTAACTTTAGTTAATAACATGTAACCGTATTCATGCATTTGAATCACTAGATATGTCTTACCATCATGTAAACCATATGTCACATAATATAAACCAGATATAACTTTCTTACGAATATTACTTGCCATAATTTTAAGAGTTTATAACTCCTTCACCCGATATCAATTATTAACAATATCATAGCCCAAATATAACCTATGAGGACCCTAGGAACTCGAGTCAAAGATGCACCAAAGTGATAATAAACATAAGGTCGTGCCCACCATAATACACATAAGGTCGTGTCGCCATATGCACTAAGTGTCCTTTATATACACTATAGTGCTAAACTGGATAACCGAATATGCAGCGTGTTGCTGGACTCTATAGCATGCCAACTATACCCTGTCCCTCAATGACATACTTGGGCATATTCTCCATATTTATTTCATCCATGGCAATGTATATCAACATAATTTAGCATTGCACAGTTCATATCCGAAATAACGTTCATGATATAACATCATATATAACTAGTGATCCATGCATCTATATTCAATCTTTGACATATTTAAAATATGTCATTCATATGATCAATTATATAAATATCATGCCAATATATAAACCAGGTAGACTTATCGCAAGTCTTCCCATTGATGTATAAAACATCCATGTATCATGTTATGTTTGCATTGCACTCACCTGATGCCTCACTAGTAAACCTTACTATTGCTTTTAGCTTTACTCTTGAACTTTTTCCTTGGCTTTAAGCTTGCTCGTAATATGATCTTGATCACGGTCACGATCTATAAAATCATCGTTTACCAAGTACATACATTTCAAAGCGTATGTTAGCATCATTCTAACGTAAGCACATATTAGGAATAAAATTCCTAAAAATCCTTTATGATTCATATCCATCACAATTTCACAAAAAAATCTCAAATCTCATAATATAACCATAAAATGAATTCTTTTAGAATTCACCTCAACTTTCCAAATTATTCAAAATGGTCTCTTGCCCTTTTTACCCAAATTTTCCAACCTGATTCAAGCATGAATTTAACTTCTAAGCCTCATTTCCAAGTTTCTATAATCATTCCCATATCAAAATCAATCTAAATTCAACTTCACATAAAAACCCTAATTTTAAAGAAATTAGGATTTAGCTACTTTCAAGTAGTTTCAATCATAATATAAGCTTGGATATGATTCTACAACAACAACTTCATCAAAATCTAATCTTAAATCATTATATTTAAACATCCCTTCATCCATCAAAATCACAAAACTAAGGTTTCAAGCAAGGAAAGCATGAGTAAATGGTACCAAAAGATAGAGAATTTCATGGAGATCAACTTCATATTTCATTCTTTCATCCAAAATCCAACCAAATAAGCTTGAAAATCAAAAATGAAATTTTTCCTTACCTTGGAGAGGAGTATTCGAACAAGGGGTGGAAGATTGAGAAAATCTTCAATTTTCTTTTGTTTCAAACTTAGCCATTTGTCATCTAATTTAAAAATCCAAATAAAAATATGTTTTTATAGCAAAATAACTATTTTGCCCTTGTAATCCAATGCTTCATATTTTTCCACATATCTACCTACTCATCCAAGGGTAAAAAATAAACCAAGTAGTTAGTGATTACCAACTTTGCCCTTGGAATTTTCAAAAATTTCCATCTTGCCCTTTTTCATCCCATGACTCATGTTTAACATGGAAAACCTACTTTAATCCAATGGTCCATTTTAAATCCTTCCATTTTAAGACATATAAATGACATTTTTAACCTTGCTTTATCATCTTTTAAAATATCTTGAATATCTGATTCGATCCGATCATCCGAATATTTTTCTAAACTTTATCGCATTATAGCCAATAATACAAACTCCGTACAAAAAATCCGAGTAACACAAAAACATTATTCTTGGGGGTGAACTATTAATTTAATGGACTAAAATACATAACTTTTGGAAATTACAATTTAGTCCCTAAGCTTTTCCAAAGTTTATACTTTGACCACCAAACTTTCAAAATTTTCATTTTGGTCACTAGCCAAAATTTGGGATATTACAATTCCCCCCTTAAGAAAATTGTTCCTCGAATTTTCCTTACTTACTTGGTTCAAAAAGGTACGTATACTGCTTTTTCATTGTTTCCTCTGTTTCCCTAGTAGCTTCTTCTACTTTATGATTTCTCTATAGAACTTTAACTAGAGGAATCTTCTTGTTCCTTAATTCTTTTTCTCCTCGGGCCAAAATTTTTACAGGTTCTTCATCCCAAATTTTGGCTAGTGACCAAAATGAAAATTTTGAAAGTTTGATGGTCAAAGTATAAACTTTGGAAAAGTTTAGGGTCTAAATTGTAATTTCAAAAAGTTATGTATTTTAGTCCCATAAATGAATAGTTCACCCCCAAGAATGATTTTTTCGTGTTACTCAAATTTTTCGTACAGAGTTTATATTATTGGCTATAAAGCGATAAAGTTTAGAAAAATATTTAGATGATTGGATCGAATCGGATATTCAAGATATTTTAAAGGATGATAAAGAAAGGTTAAAATTGTCATTTCCATGTCTTAAAATGGTAGGATTTAACATGGACCATTGGATTAAAGTAGGTTTTCCATGTTAAATATGAGCCATTGGATGAAAAAGGGCAAGATGGTAATTTTGGAAAATTCCAAGGGCAAAGTTGGTAATCAATAATTACATCATAGTCCTTGATCAATTCTATCCATCTTCTTTTTCTCAAATTAAACTCCTTTTGAGACAATAAATATTTTAAACTTTTATGATCCGTGAATATGTAACACTTTTCACCATATAAATAGTGATGCCATATTTTCAAAGCGAACACTACTACAGCCAACTCTAAATCATGAGTAGGATAATTTCTTTCATAATTTTTGAGTTTTTGAGAAGCATACGCTACAACCTTTCCTTCTTGCATCAATACACATCCCAGACCATTATGGGATGCATCACTATATATTGTGAAATCCTTCCGAGATTCTGTTTGTACCAAGATAAGAGCTTCTGTTAATATCTTCTTTAATTTACCAAAGCTTTCCTGACATTTATCTGGCCAAACAAATGGTGCATCTTTTTTTAATAGCTTAGTTATTGGAGCAGCAATCATTGAAAAATCTTTCACAAACCGTCGATAATAACCAGCTAATCCCAAGAAACTTCTCACTTCAGAGACATTTTGAGGAACTTTCCATTAGAGTATTCCTTGAGCCTTTTTAGGATCAACTCGAATTCCTTTCGCAGAAACTATGTGTCTAAGGAAAACTACTTCAGACAACCAGAATTTACACTTTGACAGCTTTGCATATAATTTCTTTTCTCGGAGGATCTGAAGAACTACTCGAAGATGAGTATCATGATCCTCTTTGGTTTTTGAATAAACCAATATATCATCTATGAATACCACCACAAACTAATCAAAATATGGTTGAATTATTCGATTCATCAAATCCATAAAAGTTGTCGGTGCATTTGTAAGTCCAAAAGGCATTACTACAAACTCATAATGCTTGTATCTAGTTCTAAAAGCTGTCTTTGGTATATCTGCTTCTTTGATCTTCAATTGATGATACCCCGATCGAAGATCAATTTTAGAGAACACCGTTGCTCTCTTAAGTTGATCAAAGAGGTCATCAATCCTTGGTAAAGGATATTTATTCTTCACCGTCACTTTATTGAATTGACGATAATCCACACATAACCTCATTGATCCATCTTTCTTTTTCACAAACAGGACTGGAGCTCCACAAGGTGATATACTTGGTCGTATAAAACCTTTATCCAATAATTCTTGTAATTAAGCCTTAAGCTCTTTAATTTCTGTAGGAGCCATCCTGTAAGGTGCCATTGATATTGGTATTGTTCCAGGAAGCACATCAATACCAAATTCCACCTCTCGATCCGGTGGTAATCTTGATAATTCATCCAAAAAAACATCTGGAAATTCTCGCACCGTAGGTATCTTTTCCAGATCTATCTTTGTTTCTGGAGTATTTATCACATGAGCTAAATAGGCTTCATACTCCTGTGATAATAACTTTTCAGCAGCTACAACTACAGTCTCATTGATCAAATAATTCTACCTTTCTCCCTCAAATATTATTTTCAGACCATCTAATCTTTTAAGACTACCGTTTTTAATCGGCATTCAACCATAGCGTCATATGCCGATAGCCAATCCATTCCAAAAATGACTTCAAACTCTTGGAAAGGCAATTGCATAAGATTGGCTAGAAATTCTCTTCGTTGGATCTTTATAGGACACTTTTTACATATTTGAACTACTTTGGCGCTTTGTCCTAGGGGATTAATAGCAACTACCTCACTTGAAATTGGTTCTACCGGAATATTTCTTTCAAGTACTACTTTAAAACTAATATACGAATGGGTAGAGCCCAGATCAATCAATGCAAAAATAGATCTGTCAAAGAGTTCGATCATACCTGGTACGATCTCTGAATCATCTCGATCATGAGCAGTCTTGATATCGTATACTCGAGCAGGAGTCTTATCTTCTCGACTTGGTATAGTCATAGATACTCCTGGTCTTCCACCTTCATTTCCTCTCCTTTTCTGAGGTGATGAGAATGACTGATCAGGGTGAAGCTTTGGAAAATTCTTCTTGAAATGACCAACTTGTCCACAATGATAGCATTCTCCACCAGCGAACCAGCATTGACCAGAGTGTCTTTTTCCACAATGTTCACATTCTGGAATAGGATGAATTTTGGAGCCTGAGTACCCGCAGTAACAGTCTGAGCCTGCTTTGACTTCCCTCCAGAATATCCCTTTTTAGCGGAAGAAGCTGATGTCGCTGGACTTTGCTGTAGAAAACCTTTACTGCATTTAAATGATGATGCAACAAAAGAACTTCTAGATCTTTTTCTAGCTTGAACTTGTTTTCCCGCCTTTTCCTCGAGGTCCACTTTTTCCATAGCTTTTGCTCGATTCACCGCCTCTTGAAAAGTGATGAAATTGAGGGAAACCAATACCCTTTTATATTGAGAATCCAACCCAGCTATAAATTTATCAATTCTGGATTTTTTGGTTGGAAGGAACTCTTCTGCAAATCGGCTCAGTCTATTGAATTCACATTTATATTCATAGACTATCCTGCCCGATTGCTTCAAATCCAGGAACTGCTGCCTCATTTCTTCAATGAACAGGTCCCTAATATACTTTTCTTTGAATTCTTTTAGAAATAATTCCCATGTAATATGTTCTGACAAAACTCGTACAATGACTACATTCCACCACACGCTTGCTTGCTCCATCAGAAGGGGTACTACTCCTTCTAACTTTCCTTGATCATCGCAAGGAATCCTACTCAACATGATCTTAATATCATTCAACCAATAAGCAGCGGCCATTGGATCAACATCAGTATCACCTTTAAATTTTGGTGCTTTTATTTTCCTTAATTCCTTCGAAATTAATCCTAATGCTCGCCGATTTATAATAGCATCCAATGCATGAAGAAATAAGCATTGATCTTGCACAGGCATATTTCATTGTTCTTGAGCTAATGGCTCTACATTCTATGACGGATTTTGATTCACCTCATTACTTTCACTTTGAGCAGTCATATCACGCTCGATTGCCTGACGAGATTCCCGATGATCTGACATTTGCAATGTCACAATCATCCCTTATAACTAAGGAGTAATAATACTAATTACTTGGCATCCAATAATATTCATTCAAATAGAAATAACATTGATATCCTAGTGGCATGTATATAATTCTGACTATTAACAAACCCAATCCGTATCCAGAACCGGCTAAACCTGTGGCTCTGATACCAATAAATGTAACACCCTAACCAGTATTCTATATTAAATACTAATTAGAGTATCATATAAATAATATATCAAATTTTTTTATCGCGTAGATTCATATTTTGAATTTTTATCCCATCAAATAAAATCCGATTTCAGGCAGTAATTTAACAAGTCTTTTCTATACTATATAAGGAATCTAACTACCTAAAATAAAAATTTACCAGATTACTCTATTTAACCTATTCTAGTCATTACCTGATTTTAAAATTTAATATAACTACTTATCACCCATTATAAACATAAACTAGTTTATATGTTATTACAAACCACATAGAAACTAGTATATAACCGACGAATTCTAACATATATATATATGCCAACTAGAAACATCAAAACACATCAAAAGATGTTATTACTGATACCGTGTTTATATTCCGGATAAGTAGGATGCCCTCTCCTTACTCCGATTTCTGCCTTTTACCTACGCGTGAAAACAATCGCACGCTAAGAATATACTTAGTGATATATCCAGTACAATATAACCTAACTTTAGTTAATAACATGTAACCGTATTCATGCATTTGAATCACTAGATATGTCTTACCATCATGTAAATCATATGTCACATAATATAAACCTGATATAACTTTCTGACCAATATTACTTGCCATAATTTTAAGAGTTTATAACTCTTTCACCCGATTATCAATTATTAACAATATCATAGCCCAAATATAACCTATGAGGAAACTGGGTACTCGAGTCAAAGATGCACCGAACTGCTAATACACATAAGGTCGTGCCCACCATAATACACATAAGGTAGTGCCCACCATATTCACTAAGTGTCCTTTATATACACTATAGTGCTAAACCGGATAACTGAATATGTAGCGTGCTACTGGACTCTATGGCATGCCAACTATACCCTGTCCCTCAATGACATACTTGGGCATATTTTTCTTATTTATACCATCCATGGCAATGCATATAAACATAATTTAGCATTGAGCAGTTCATACCCGAAATAACGTTCATGATATAACATCATATATAACTAGTGATCCATGCATTTATATTCAATCTTTGACATATTTAAAATATGTCAATCATATAATCAATGACATAAATATCATGCCAATATATAAACTAGGTAGACTTATCGCAAGTCTTCCCATTGATGTATAAAACATCCATGTATCATGTTATGTATGTATTGCACTCACCTGATGCCTCACTAGTAAACCTTACTATTTCTTTTAGCTTTACTCTTGAACTTTTTCCTTGGCTTTAATCTTGCTCGTAATACGATCTTGATCACGGTCACGATCTATAAAATCATCGTTTACCAAGTACATACATTTCAAAGCGTATGTTAGTATCATTCTAACATAAGCACATATTAGGAATAAAATTCCTAACAATCCTTTATTATTCATATCCATCACAATTTCACAAGAAAATCTCAAATCTCATAATATAACCATAAAATGAATTCTTTTAGAATTCACCTCAACTTTCCAAATTATTCAAAATGGTCCCTTGCCATTGAACTTCAAATTCAAACATTAAACAACATATTCAAGTATTCCAAGAACACATTCAAGCTTAGCACATTAATTTCTAATTAGTTTCCATATCATTCTCAAATTTTCCTTAATATGTCATTTGGTCCTCAACACTTTGTAAACTTCCAAATTGATCCAAACGACATTCTAAGCCTTGTAAAATCATTCTCACATCATTTCTAGCCTTAGGAAAATTTCTCATTATTTTTTTCCTAATTTATCCCTATAGGCCGAATATGAAGAGTCTTTTTACCCAAATTTTCCAGCTTGATTCAAGCATGAATTCAACTTCTAAACCTCATTTCCAAGCTTCTATAATCATTCCCATATCAAAAGCAATCTAAATTCAACTTCACATCAAAACCCTAATTTTAAACAAAAAAGGATTTAGCTACTTTCAAGTAGTTTCAATCATAATATAAGCTTGGATATGATTCTACAACAACTTCATCAAAATCTAATCTTAGATCATCATATTTAAACATCCCCTTCATCCATCAAAATCACAAAACTAAGGTTTCAAGCAAGGAAAGCATGAATAAATGGTACCAAAAAATAGAGAATTTCATGGATATCAACTTCATATTTCATGCTTTCATCCAAAATCCAACCCAATAAGCTTGAAAATCAAAAAATGAAATTTTTCCTTACCTTGGAGAGGAGTATTCGAACAAGGTATGGAAGATTGAGAAAATCTTGAATTTTCTTTTGTTTCAAATTTAGCCATTTGTCATCTAATTTAAAAATCCAAATAAAAATATCTTTTACAGCAAAATGACTATTTTGCCCTTGTAATCCAATGCTTCATATTTTTCCACATGTCTACCTACTCATCCAAGGGTCAAAAATAAACCAAGTAGTTACTGATTACCAACTTTGCCCTTGGAATTTTCCAAAATTACCATCTTGCCCTTTTTCATCCAATGGCTCATATTTAACATGGAAAACCTACTTTAATCCAATGGTCCATGTTAAATCATACCATTTTAAGACATGGAAATGACATTTTTAACCTTGCTTTATCATCCTTTAAAATATCTTGAATATCCGATTCAATCCGATAATCTGAATATTTTTCTAAACTTTGTCGCTTTATAGCCAATAATACAAACTCCGTACGAAAAATCTGAGTAACACGAAAACATTATTCTTGGGGGTGAACTATTCATTTACGGGACTAAAATATATAATTTTTTTAAATTACAATTTATTCCCTGAACTTTTCCAAAGTTTTACTTTGACCACTAAACTTTCAAAAATTTCATTTTGGTCACTAGCCAAAATTTGGAATATTACAGGATGTTGTGTTTGTTGGTTGTTGGAGGTTTGAGGTACAGAGATGTGTGTTAATCCTCTATTTTTGATTGGGTAAACCAGAGGAGTTGAATCATTTGGCTTTAGAAGAAGGCGCAGAAGCTTTGGAAGCTTGATTCGCGCATCGGCAAGCGAGCATTGGATTGTTGGTGAGTGGAAAAGTGTTTTACTGTTGTTAAAAGGTTTGAAAAGGAGTTTTGGGAGTTTAGATAAAGTTTGAAACAGTTATCTAAGCTCAAAAGTAAGTATCAGTTGAGTTTTCTCTCAGTTTCAGTTTTGCAAAATGAAATCTCATGCACATGTTGTTGGTTTTAATTACTCACTGTGTTATGTAAGTTTAGAGATGATTTATGATGCAAATGATTATTGATGATTACTTTTGGGAATAGCATATGATTTATGCAAGTATTTTTGAGAATATAAAAATACATGGTTTAATGTATTTGTGGAAGATTGATTTAATGCATATGTAAAACAGTGAAGTAATGTTGTTTATTGAATATATATGCAAGTGTCTATGTTTAAAATGATATCAGATATAGTTGGCATGCCATAGGGTTTAGAGTGCACTATAAAAAGTCCCATCATGTTTGTCGAGGGGTGTTAAGTGTCCGTAATCTCCAGCATGAGAACCGCAACGTTTGAGGTGGGTAAATGTTCTGTTTACTCCCACTGGTGGATTATACATCCAAACCATAGAGGTGGGCAAGTGTGCTATTACTTCGATTTGAACCGTTGAGGTGGGCAAGTGTGTCGTTACTCTAGTTGAAGTATGTATGTGAAGTGGTTGTGGTAACCACTTGAGAAATCTGTGTATCCGATAAATTTTCAGAAATGAAAGGTTGCTAGTTTTGAGTAACTTGAAAGCCAATATATGAGATATGTTTCATGTAGAATGGATTATGTATGTATAATGAGATTTATACATGTGTTACTCTTTAAGCTTGTAATAAAGGTGTTGTGGTGTGAAGCTTAAATTGAGGTAGAGATTGATTCCATGATACATGTGTTGACAATGATTTAAATGTGCATATTTGAGATGTTGAGAAAAGCATGAGATATTTTGCCATGAGATAATTACATATGACTTTATAGAAATGGTTTTAAATGCATTGATGAGTGGTTTTGCGACTCCCCAACTAAGCTTATAGCTTACGATCTCTTTTCCTCATCAATGCAGAGAAATAGTTTTCTCGGACATCACATGAGCAAGAGAGGTTTGGGTAGTAAAGTGGCTAAGGGAGTTAAGTAAATTTGATGCATATTGCCTGCACTTCATGCACACTTAATGACCTCTGACTGGAGCTATATTGCTATACTTGAATTTGTTTATCTGCTTGGCATTGATATACTAAATATCTGAGGACAAACCTAGAATCATATTTTGCTAATTGGAAGGTGTTGGTTACTGTGGCAATTTTTGCCGATGTATCTTTTTGTTTTATTTTTAGTTGCATTACTTGAGGGCAAGCAATGAGCTAGGTTTGGGGGTGTGTTAACTCCTCAAAAGTACTATTTTTATGCTTACTATACGATGCCTTTGCTTGCCCTTTTAGTACATTTAGTTGCATTTAGGTATTAAAATCATGTATTTGCATAAGGAGTTTATGAGCTATTTTGTTTGCCAGTGTAAAGGGTTATTTTGTTGTTTTTGACGCAGAACATAGGCAGGCAAGCTTGCAGAGAATACATGAAAGGAAGCTACAGAATTGCCGAGGCACAGTTGGCATAGAAGGACCAATCAATGCCAAGCTCGGCTGGCAAAGGAGTGACATCAGCTGACCGGTCAATGTCTCCGTTGGAACTTGTACACGTCAACCCTAGGATTCAAATTTGGATAAGTGTGCTTTCATCTTATCCCTTGTGCATTCAAAATTTAAATTCAAAGGCCTTATCCTAGGGTTTCCCATGAAAGCCTATTTAAACAGATCAATTAAGCATTTGAGAGGGGGATTGGAGAGATCAAATTGAAGAGGCGAACGATGGTGAACCAAGACGTGGTCTGACCAACTGAAGAACGAGAGCTTGGAGCCATTGAAGGGCTGCATCGACGGACCCCTTTCTTTCTCATTCTCTTCGTTTTTATTATTCTGTTTAAATGATGATGTGGGGATACGATAATGTTTTTTGGATGGAAACCCCAACAATGAACTAAAATTTTACATTTGGTTGGGGATGTTTGGGATGGATGCTGATTTCATGTTTAGTTTTTAATAATGAAAATGCCTTGGCATTGTTTTCTATCTGGCATATACTTAATCTTTTTACAAATCCATTTCCATAAGACTGTTGGCATTGCGTGCTTATAGCACCTTAATATCTTAAATCTGTTGCCACCTACTAAGGCGATAAGCTTCGACAGAAGATGTTCAAGTAGATAAACTTACTTCGGAAGTGAGTCTACCCCTTAGTAGTTTATATTGTTACTTAATCAAGTTAATTCATGAAAAACATTCACTATAGACATATAGGGGTTTTATCATAGTTAACTTAGGATATTGCCATCGACAGAGGCAATACTACCTTTAATCTGCTCGACAATAAACCAAGGCAGATCATTATTGAAGGCTAGCATAAGTAACGTAAAATCTGGCTTCCCCTTGCCAACGCTCATCATTCATTTGAATAACTCGTTGCCAGGCTGCTTATTTTCACTACTTTGTTTTGTTAACTTTTCAATCAAAATCCTAAAACATTTCGAACACTTTTTAAACTTTCGAACAAGTAAACGTTGAGCAAATAAGTTCTTGGTCAATCCCTGTGGATTCGATACTCAGCTTACTATTGTATTACTTGTTGATCGTGTATACTTAAACGCATAAGACTCACCTTGGCACTGCTCTTTGGCATACTTTTACACAAAAAATATACTCTTTTGCTAACCATTAGCAATAGTCGACACATTACTTCCAAATGCATCAACATCATTTCATAACCATTTTCCAGCATTAAACCATGATCAAATCATGCATAAACAATGAGTAATGTATCTATAAAACAAGTGCATAAAATCCATTTGCCAAATCAAGTTCAAGAAAGAATTCATCTTTTGCTTATTTCTGAGCTTAGACCAGCGTTTCAATCTCGATCTAAACTCCCAAACACAACTTTCAAACCTTTGGAAAGCTGTAAATCATATTCTCACTCACCGACACGCAATGCCTCGCTTGCTGAATCGGTAAACACGCCTCTAAAGCTTCCAAAATGTTCGCTCAAGCTTGAGGACCAACAATCCCTATTTTATCCACACAAAAACAGAGGATTCAATGCATAAAAATGCATTCAACAGCCCAGCAACATCAATTTGCATAAAACCTCAACATACACCACTCAATTTCACCCTACAACAACCGAAATTAAGACCAAACATCTTACAAACTTAACCCAGCCAAAACCTAATGTTTTAATCCATAAATTAACATCAATTAACATCTAAAAACACATTAACATCATCCTTATACCTCAAGCATTCAATAAATCTCCACAACTCCTCAAAAACTCATAACTAACAACCTAAAAAATTAGATATTCACATAGTTTCGGGATTCCAATGTTATACCCACTTATTAACATTATTTAACTTCAAAATCATGATTAGAATCAATCAAGAAATCAGAAAAATAGAGCCTATACGAAAATCCACCAATCTAATCAATTAACCATTGATTAAACCAATTTTCCATAATTAAATCATCAAATCAAGTTATAAATCATATGTAAAGGATCAATAACTTGGGAATTTCAATAAAGAACCTTGTATTAGAGGAGAAGAAAGAACCTCACCTCTAATGGCTGCCTTTCCCCTTGATTGGATGAGTTTTCTTGAGAAAACAATATCAAACCAAATAGGTTTTGTTAGGAATCCATTAAAGATCAATTTGAAATCAAAAGAATGTTGAAATCATGACTTTACCTAAGAAAATTGAAGTGGAAAAGAGCGTTTGGCTAGAGAAAATTTGAGAGAAAAGCTTTTGATGAAAAGTTAGTTACGTCTAATTCTTTTTAGCCTTTTAATTATCTAATTAATTCTCTAAGCCTTTTTTATTATTTTAAAATCATTTTAAAATAGCCAATTAAAGGGAAAAGTTTGATATTAAACTTTGGGTAAATAACTCCTTAAAGATTCAAAGTTTTGACCCTTTTAAATAGTCACCAAAAATAGTTTTAAAACTTTACAGTTTGGTAACCAAAATGTCCTATTTCAAGACCTCTTTTTGTAAAATTGACTTTACCAAAGTCATTTATATATTAAATAATGATTTTAGAATATTTTTCCATATTTTTATCTCACCTAAAAATATTTATTTCGAATTAAATCCTAAAATTGACTAGAATCGTCTAATCCAATCCATCAGACGGTCTACACCACCTAGAAAACTCCTAGGCCCAAAACCGGGGCGTTACATAAGTCCCTTGATATTAAGTCATAATTCAATAATCAAAGGCCTCTCTCGATAGCTCTTACAAGATTAATCATTAAGATCAATGAAAAGAATAGATAAGCAAAAGATGTTATGGCATTGAATAATAATAAGGCAAGGTATCTTAAACAATAAACCCAACTAAAAGTATTTAGCTCGTGTCTGAGCAAATAACGTTCATCAAAATAAAAGTACAAGTCATGGAAGTCAATAAAGCAAGAGAGAAAGAAAATCCAAGCATCCTAAGATATCTTCTTCGTGCCCTCAAGTCAATGTTGTAGATCTCCAAACTCCCCAAGCCTCTCTCGATAGCTCTTTGTTGCTTGGAGACTTATCTTGACCTTCAATGATGGTGGTTCCCCGATGTAGAGGACAAGGGCTTGTTCCTTGAATAATGCTTGCGTTAATTGTTGCCCACATTGTCTTTATATAGAGGCGACTAAGCTAGGGTTTAGAAACCCTAAAGTATACGTGATCCTTTAATGAAGACCTTGCTTTTTGCGTCATTGATAGCCCATAAGGAGAGGGGTCCACACGTTAATTAGTTGTCAAATGGTCAAAGATTCATCTCCACCTTTACAACAATGTTGTGGCATTAATTGCATCGCGGGAGAATGCTGCTCCACTACTTCAGTCTACTCCATTGCTTCCTGCACAAGCACTACTAAAATACTACCTTTTCTATTAATAGCATCAATATATAAAACATTAAGCTCAAGTATAACCTCCATAAACATATGCAAAATATGATCCTAGTGCAAATATATAGGCTCAAACACATGCAATATTTCAAGTAGAAGGGCACAAAATATAGGTTTCCTACAGAGTTATCAGTTAACTACCACATCATCATTTTCGGTAAAGAATAACGGTCAATGGCTTGATTGAAACCATTTTAATAGTTGAATGGTATGACTGACAAAATTTATAGTTTGATCATTAAAATAGGATCAGACCTATAGTTGGGTGATCTATCCAAGATAGCCTTGTTGATATCAACTCAGTTATGATAAGCGATTGAAATTGATAACTGAAATTCTGAAATGAAACATACAAAGATGATATGGAATTGATAGAGATGTGTATGTTGAAATGGAATGATGATAAGTTGGTTGTTGGGTTTAGGACGAAGTATAGAAAATAAGGATTTATGGATAATGGACATAAAGAATAGGAATGTAAATAAGGTGCGGTATAAACAAAGGAGGAACCAACACTAATAAGTGAAGACTCGTTCTTTAAGAGTTTTCAACCATGTATTGGGTGAAAGGAAAATGGATTGTCACCCACTAGTTATAAGGAACTAGGAACCAACAATATAAAAAAAGATGAATGGGACGAATGCCACAAGAATAATCTTGTAAGCAGATAAACTTCACAAAGAACTATGAAAGAGATCACTCTCAAGTTTATAAAAATGATCAAAGTTCTGTTTACAAAGGAAATTGATGGTTATTTATAGGGACATAGCATCCGAATTGAATAGGCAAAGACAAGGAATAAAGTCACATAAATATAGGCTTAAAGACTCATAAAGCTTCAGTTATCTCTTCTCCAAATAACAGTCGAAAAGCTTGTAGGATGAGGATGAACGTGGACAATCTTAGGACGAATGTAGACATACATGTCGTCCATATGAAAGAATACCTTGAGATGCCAAGCTTATTTAAGTGTCATTCATTCTTTTTTAAAGGATGATAATGAAGCATTGAACTCAGCAATTGAATAGCCTTTTGCTTCTGAAAAAAACATCTTGTGATTATTCCCATATTGAATTTCTAGCCTGCTCTGTATTCAATAATCTGGACATATCTTAGGCTCCCGATATCAGATCGAGGTGATTAAAAGTGCATTGGAAAACTAAGAAGTAGGGGAATAAGTTTGAAGAAGACTTAAAGACTCAAATCTGCCTTGATACTATCCAAAAATGGTGAACAAGTTGAATGAGACTCCTTGAATTTCCTCCTTAAGTAATGTTTTAATTTACGCTTTTACTCTCCCTTAAGTGGTGATAATGAAGGCTTTGATTGCATGTCTTCCTTGATAAAAACTGATCAGCTTTATGGAGGATTAATTAGCTCTTAATTGGTGTTTAAGTGGCTCTTTAAGTGGTGTATTTTGGAGCTCTTGAATGACTTGTAACATTCTAAAACAGACAACCTTTAAGTGGTGTAAATCTCCCTTGAATGTCTTGAAACCAATCAGCCATCATGGTGTCTTCAATTGGTGGTAAATGCCTTGTCATTCTTGTAGAAAATGATCTACCATCTTATCCATGCATAGTCCCAAACTGAAAACATATTAAACAAACATTTGATAAACTTGTTTATTAAAAACAAAAGTAAATGTTGAACTAGTTTAAATGAGCTAGTTAAATTAATGGAACTAGTTACATTGAATGAACTAGTTTAATTAAGTAACTAACACACTAAATGAACTTACAATCATAAGTAAACTTACATGCTTTAAATGAACTAACATGCATTAATTAAACTAACTAACATGCTTAAATGTTCAAACAAGCATAAATGAACATTAAACCTTATTTATTCATGCACACATGCTGAAATTAACTGTAAAACTTAAGAATGCCTCATACAAACTCATGCATGAGTAGGATTGTAACCCCCTTGACTCGGTCTAGTTGCAAGACCGAACCAAGCGAGCTACACTAGGGTTTGTCGAGAAAAACCTGGAAGAATTACTTTGAAAGCGCTCTATTTTTATTTTATCTTGCCTAAATGCATAATTGAGTCCTAAGGTGATCATGCTGACAACGGTTCACCTGCAACTCAATCGGGCGTCAAATTGACATCCAATTGTACGATTTAGCACTTTAGGGACCAAATTGCAATTTCTATTAATTAAGAGGACTTCCTTGAAATTAAAGTTACCAATCCTTAATTAGCCATATTTCATACCATTAGGTTGAATTTCAACTTAAAACAATCATCCAAACAGATTTAATTGCATGATCAAGAAACAGGGACTAAACTATAAAGATTTGAACTATAGGGAAACATATTACTAGAAATAACGGCTGGCATACCGGTACGGGACTAATTCGTATCGCAATGGTCATGTTTAAAAAAGGCGTACCGATATGTTCCTCAAGCGTATCGGTATGGGTGTTCGATGTTCAAAATAAGAATTCTAGCAGCCAAAGGGCGTACCGATAAAGTTGCCCGTGTACTGAAACCAAGCTTATTTTTCAGCATGGCGTACCGATACGGTCCCTAGGCGTATCGGTACGCCAAGGCATTTTTACCTAGATTGAGCTTAGACATGTCCCCGCGTATCGATCCCTGAAGACCTATAACGATACAAACAGACTTTTAATGACCTCTTGGTCTAACATATGACTTTTTGGCTCAATCTAACTTGCTCCAATCAACATCTAATCATCATAAAACTACTAAAATATTAATTCCTCAGACATAGAAGCATGGTATAAGATCATACACAACATATCAAATCCAACATAAGTCCTATAGGCATGATTTCTATCCCCAAGCATGCATAATGTTTCCCAACCCCTCAAAACCAAACATTAAGCACCAAACAAGTCCAAAACATCAAACATAACTTGTACAAACAGGGAGTACCCAAAATAAACCTCCCGATTACAACTTGGACACATTGCCTCTTATTATTACTATGTACTCATAAAACCATACTTTGAAATACTTCAACCCTTAGATCTCCTCTTGCTTACTCTCTATCCAAAAGTGTCTATCTCTCTACATTGATGAGAAAAGGAGAGCATAAGCTATAAGCTTAGTGAGGGAATCTCAAAAGCACTCATCAATGCATTTAAAACCAATTTACTCAAATCCAATGTATAAGTCTCATGGTAAAAACATCTCATGCTTCTAAAATCTCTTCTAATATGCACATTTAAATCATTTGCAAGACATGTATCATGGATTTCTGTCATAAACCTCAATTTAAGTTTAATATGCCAAAATCTCTAAATAGCAAGCTTAAAGAGCATCTTATGTATAAACCATATTATACAAAACATAGTCTATTTCTCATGATACATCATCTCATATATTGACATTCAAGTGACCCAAAAGCATATCTCATTCTATTTTATAAAAACACATCGGATACACGGATTTCCTAAGTGGCTCATTCGACCACTTCACATACGTCCTCGAACTAGAGCAACCCTCAACGCTTATAACATATAAATCTACCAGCGGGAGAATTGGCACACACTTGACCCCTCGACCGCTGCGGTTCTCATGGTGGAGCTTGACACACTCTTGACCCCTCAACACACATGAGGCGACTTATTATAGTGCACTTTAAACCTTATGGCTAGCCAACTATATCCGATAGCATTTTATCTCAGCCAGTTGCCAATATACTCAATAAAAACCACATTAACTTACTGTTTTTTCGTATGCATCTATTCAAACCATTTTCCAATACATTAAACCATGTATTCTAGTATTCTCAATATTCTTTCATAAATCATTCGTTATGCTCAAATATCATCATGTGAAACCATTTGCAACATCTTTCCTTTCTAAAACATGCATATAACAGTAAGTAATCAAATCTATAAACACGTGCATGCGATTGTATTTTGCAAAAATTAAAACAAGAGAGAGCTCAACCAATACTTACTTTTGAGCTAGTGTTTCAAACTTATTCTAAACTCCCAACAAACTTTTCAAACCATTTAAAAGCAGTAAATTGCATTTCCACTCACCAACAATCCAAAGCTATCGTGTCCTTGTGAGAATCAAGCTTCTGAAGCTTTCACAACTTATCCAAAAGCTAAAGGATCTAACTCCCCTGCTTTACCCAGCAAAAAATAGAGGATTAATGTACTTCCATGCATCTCTAATTTCTAGACACCAACAAACAACACTTTGCTTCACTTAAAACCATCAAACGTCACTCTAAAACAACCGAAATCATCAACAAACATCATCTAAACAAAGCCCATCCAAACCTATTGATTCTAACATCATAACAACATCAATTAACATCCAAAAAATCTTTATAACGTCCTTATACCTCCAGCAACTCTACAACACCAAGATCACTTCAAAATCTAACTATTTACAACCTAGAAAATTCGCAATTCACATAGTTTCAGAATTCCTTTAATTAGTATCTTATTTTAACGTTAAAGCACATCTTATAAGAGATCTAAATAAGTTATATTTATTACAAAATAGATCCAAAATACTATTCAACAAATTTCCACATCAAACTCAATTTAATCATCATATTCATATTTTAATCATAATTCCATAACATAAATCAGCTGTAAAGGATCAAGAACTTGGGAATTTCATCAAAGAACCTTTAATTAGATGATAGAAACAAAAATTACCTCTAATTGTTGATTTCTCCCTTAATTGGCAAAGTTTGGATGAAAGCTTCAAGAAACCAAGCAGATTTTGTAGAAGAAATCAAAGATCCTTAAAGTGTGTCTTGGTCGGGTATTCTTCACTTAAGAAAGGCTACAAATGTTATTATCCTCCTTCTCAGAAATTTTTTACTTCCTTGGATCTCACCTTTTTTGAACAGGAACCTTATTTCCATGCGGCTGCAAATCAGGGGGAGAATTGTGATGTTTTTCAGCCTCCTACCAATCAGGTTTATCCTTCTTTACCTTCAGAGTTATTACCTACTAATAATCCTTTTTTATTTGAACCTCATACTCCTTTAAACCCTTCTACTTCTTCACCTATTATTACACCTACGACTTCCCATCCTTCACCTATTGTTACTACTCCTCAGAATTCACCCAAACCTTCCTCACAAACCCCTCAGCCTCCTAAGCAATTGAAAGTTTATACCAAAAACAGAAAACTATTCCAGAGATTGTTTTGCAATTTGACACTTGCCGAGAATTGGACTTGAATTCAGTTGCCAATGAAAATGATGGAGGTAATGTTCTAGCCGAGATTCCCTCTCATTTACTTGAATTTGATTATTTGCCTATTGCTAAAAGGAAAGGGGTAAGACAATGTACAAAACACCCCATTCAGAGCTATGTTGCTTATGGTAATCTAATGCCATCATTTAAGGCTTTTACAGCTTGCTTAGATAAAGAACAGATACCTAACACTATTGAGGAGGTTCTAAAAGATTCTAAGTGGAGAAGAGCTGTTAAAGAGGAGATTGAAGCACTTGAAAAGAATGATACTTGGACCATTACAGATCTTCCGCAAGGTAAGAAACCAGTCGGATGCAAATGGGTGTTCTCTATAAAATACAACTCCGATGGCAGTATACAGAGGTATAAAGCAAGGTTGGTGGCTAAGGGTTTTACTCAAACCTATGGAATTGATTATAATGAGACCTTTGCTCTTGTAGCTAAACTAAATACAGTTAGAGTTCTCTTAAGCTTGGCTGTAAACAAGGACTGGAAGCTTCATCAACTTGACATTAAGAATGCCTTTCTTAATGGAAAATTGGAAGAAGAAATGTACATGAGAGTGCCTTCGGGCTTGAAGTCAGTAAAAGGAGATCAGAAAGTTTGTAGACTTAATAAATCCATCTATGGTTTGAAGCAGTCACCTAGAGCCTGGTTTGACAGATTCACCAAGGTGATTTTAGAAAATGGATACAAACAATCCTTGACAGATCACACTCTCTTCATTAAGGTAACCTCTAGCAATAAAAGGGTTATTTTAATAGTATGTGTGGATGACATTATTCTGACATGTGATGATGATGAAGAGATAAGTCACTTGAAAGGGTTGTTAAATACACAGTTTGAAACAAAAGACCTAGGAAAGCTCAGATACTTTCTAGGCATGGAGGTTGCTAGGTCGAGCAAAGGTCTAGTGATAAACCAGAGAAAATATGTTCTTGATCTACTTAATGAAGCAGGAATGTTGGGATGCAAACCAGTTGATACTCCCATGGAAACAGGCTTAAAATTCAATAGAGAGGACACAAGCCCTAAAGCTGGTAAGGGTAAATTTCAGAGGTTAGTGGGAAAATTTATTTATTTGTCATTAACCAGACCAGACATTGCTTTTCCAGTTAATATTATCAGTCAACACATGACTGATCCAAGGGAAGATCACATGGAAGCTGCAATTAGAATTTTGAGATACTTGAAAGGGACACCAGGGCATGGATTGCTATTTAAAAAGACTCAAGAAAGGACTGTTCAGATTTATTCAGATTCAAGTTGGGCAAACGAACTGACAGAAAGGAGATTAACTAGTGGTTACTGCTCCTTTGTTTGGGGAAATCTAGTGACCTGGAGGAGTAAGAAACAAATAGTTGTATCTAGAAGCAGTGCTGAAGCAGAATATAGGGCTTTAGCATTGGGAATGTGTGAAGAAATTTGGTTGTTAAAGCTATTAAAGGAGCTAAATGTGAACCAAGAGGAGAAGTTTGAAATTTTTTGTGATAATCAGTCCACCATATAAATTGCTCGAAATCTAGTCTACCATGATAGGACTAAACATGTGGAGATTGACAGGCATTTTATCTCAGAAAATATTACTAGTGGGACAGCTTCTTTATCTTATGTTCCTACAGAAGAACAAGTGACAGATGTACTTACAAAAGCACCACCAAAAGCTTCTTTCGACAAGTTTCTATTCAAGTTGGGATTATACAATGTATATTCTCCAACTTGAGGGGCAGTGTTAGATTATCCGATAGAGTTAGAGTCCTTATGTAAATAGTAGTTTAAATTAAAGTTTAAAGATAAAGTTAGAGTCCTCATGTAAATAGTAGTTTAAATTAAAGTTTACTTCCTCAAAGATAGAGTTAGATGTCTTGTGTACTTAGGACTCCTAATTGTAACTAAAGTCCAATACTTGAGTCTATAAATTCACTGTAAAGGATGTAATTTTTCGAAAATATTCAATAACAGAAAATCAATTCTGTTTTCTTCTTCTTTTCTGCAGAAACTTAAATTCTGCTTTATTTTTATGCGTTAATTAGTTTTTCTAAAGCTAGAAAATTGCTTTCCTACAAGGTTCAATTTCAACTTAAAACAATCACCCAAACACATTTAATTGCATGATCAATAAACAAGGACTAAACTGTAAAGATTTAAACTATAAGGAAGCATATTACCAGAAATAACGGCTGGCGCAGCGGTAATGGAATAATCCATATCGTAAAGGTCATGTTTAACAAAGGCGTGCCGATAAAATCCTTAAGTGTATCGATACGGGTGTTCGATGTTCAAAATTAAGAATTCTAGTAGGAAAGGGTGTATCGATACGGTTGCCCGTGTACCGAAACCAAACCTATATTTCAGCACTGCGTACCGATATGGTCCCTAGGTGTATCGGTACACCAAGGTATTTTTTCCAGATTGAGCTGAGACAGGTCCCCGCGTACTGATCCCTGAGGACCTATACCGGTATGGACAGACCTATAATGACCTATTGGTCCAATATATTACAGTTTGGCTCAATCTAACTTTCTCCAATCAACATCTAATCATCCTAAAACTACTCAAACATTAATTTCTCAAACATAGAAGCATGGTAGAAGATCATACACAACATATCAAATCCAACATAAGCCCTGTAGGCATGATTTCTACCCAAGCATGCATAATGTTTCCCAACCCCTCAAAACCAAACATTAAGCACCATAGAAGTCCAAAACATCAAACGTAAATTGTACAAACAGGGAGTACCCAAAATAAATCTCCCAATTACAGCTTGGACACATTGCCTCTTATTACTACTAAGTACTCATAAAACCATACTTTGAAATACTTCAACCCTTGGATCTCCTCTTGCTTACTCGCTGTCCAAAAGTGTTTATCTCTCTCATTAATGAGAAAAGGAGAGCGTAATCTATAAGCTTAGTGATGGAATCTAAAAAATACTCATCAATGCATTAAAACTATTTTACTCAGATCAAATGTATAAGTCTCATGGCAAAAACATCTCATGCTTCTAAAATCTCTTCAAATATGCACATTTAAATCATTTGCAACACATGTATCATGGATTTCTATCATAAACCTCAATTTAAGCTTCATATGCCAAAATCTCTAAATAGCAAGCTTAAAGAGCATCTCATGTGTAAACCATATTATACAAAACATAATCTATTTCTCATGATACATCATCTCTTATATTGGCATTCAAGTGACCCAAAAACAATCTCATTCTATTTTATAAAAACACATCGAATACACGGATTTCCTAAGTCGCTCCTTCGACCATTTCACATACGTCCTTGAACTAGAGCATCCCTCAACGGTTATAACGTATAAATCCACCAGCAAGAGGATTAGCACACTATTGACCCCTCGACCGCTGCGGTTCTCATGGTGGAGCATGGTACACTCTTAACCCCTTGACACACATGAGGCAACTTATTATAGTGCACTTTAAACCCTATGGCTAGCCAACTATATCCAATAACATTTTATCTCATCCAATTGCCAATATACTCAATAAAACACACATTAACTTACTCTTTTTCGTATATATCTATTCAAGCCATTTTCCAATACATTAAACCATGTATTCTAGTATTATCAAGATTCTTTCATAAATCATTCGTTATGCTCAAATATCATGTGAAACCATTTGCAACATCTTTCCTTTCTAAAACATGCATATAACAGTAAGTAACCAAATCTATAAACATGTGCATGAGATTGTATTTTGCAAAACCGAAAATGAGAGAGAGCTCAACCAATACTTACTCCCAAGCTTAGATAAGTGTTTCAAACTTATTCTAAACCCTCAACAACCTTCTTCAAATCTTTTAAAAGTAGTAAATCGCATTTCCACTCACCAACAATCCAAAGTTATCTTGCCATTGCGAGAATCAAGCTTCTAAAGCTTGCGCAACTTCTCAAAATGCTAAAGCATCTGACTCCCCTGCTTTATCCAACCAAAAATAGACGATTAATGCACTTTCATGCATCTCTAATTTCTAGCCACCAACAAACAACACTTTGCCTCACTTAAAACCATCAAACGCCACTCTAAAACAACCGAAATCATCACCAAACTTCATCTAAACAAAGCCCAGCCAAAACCTATTGATTCTAACATCATAATAACATCAATTAACATCCAATAACATCTTTATAACGTCCTTATACCTCCATAAACTCTACAACACCAAGATCACTTCAAAATCTAACTATTTACAACCTAGAAAATTAGCAATTCACATAGTTTCGTGATTCCTTTAAGTAATCTCTTATTTTAACATTAAAATACATCTTATAAGAGATTTAAATCAATTATATTCATTACAAAATAGATCCAAAATAGTATTCAACAAATTTCCACATCAAACTCAATTTAATCATCGTATTCATGTTTTAATCATAATTCCATAACATAAATCAATTGTAAAGGATCAAGAACTTGGGAATTTCATTAAAGAACCTTTAATTAGAGGAGAGAAATGAGAATCACCTCTAATTGTTGATTTCTCCCTTAATTGGCAAAGTTTGGATGAAAGCTTCAAGAAACCAAGTTGATTTTGTAGAAGAAATCAAAGGAATCAAATAGGAAATCAAAAAAATCAAAAGAGATTTATTCCTGGAATTTCTCGAAAGAAATTGAGAGTTTGACTGCTGATAAAGTTGAGAGAAAAGTTAAGAGCAAAAGTAGTTGAGAAAATGAATATTGACTAACCAAAAGCCTTTTATTAATTCTATTTTACTTTAATACTAAAACCATTTAAAATTAGCTTAAATTAAGGAGAAAATCGGATGAAAAAATTTGTTTAATTAGCTCCTTAAAGATTTTAAGTTTTGATCCTTTTATGATTTAGTCACCAAAATAGTTTTGAAAACTTTACATTTTAGTCACCAGACCAAAATGACCCAAAATCAGATTTAATTCCATCAAATTGAGTTTACCAAAATACTTAAAATATCAATTAAATATTTGCTAGCATTTTTCCATAATTTATTTTAGCAAAAAATGATTTATCAAGATTTATTTCCCAAAACTAGCTCGAATTGCCTAATCTGATTCTCCTAAACCGTCTAATCGATCTATCTAACAACTAGGCCCAATTTCAGAGTGTTACAAGGAGGATGAATTGCTCCAAAAAAGTTGGCATTCCCTTCTCAAATTTCCAGTCTTGACTAAACAAGTTTCCTATAGCTTCTTGGAACTTCTTCGCCCTAGTACGAGTCATAGGTCCACTAGGAAATTCCTTCGGGTCCTTGCTAGGTATGATCGTATTAGTCCCTCCCTCTTGAAAGCGATTTATTCCAAAATCATCACCTACATCAAAAGGAGGTCTAATTGATAGGCATTGTCATTAACACGCTTGATCACTTGGAAAGGGCCATCCCCTCTAGGCATCAATTTTAATCCGTTGGGCTAGAAACCTTTCTTTTCTCATGTGCAGCCAAACCCAATCTTCAGGTTCATAGGTGACTCGCTTCCTTCCTCTATATCTTGCTGCTCGTATTGCCTAGTTATCTTTTTTATATTGTCTTACACTTGTTGATGGAGCTTCTTGACAAATTCAGTCTTGTTTCTTCCATCTTTATTCACAATTTGATCAACGGAATGGTGACATTTTAGTGGCAGAATGTATGGACCGGTTGTAAGAAAACTCAACATGAGGCAAGCTATCTTCCCAAGTCCTCAAATTCTTTTTGACAACTATCGTCAACAACATGGACAATACCTGGTTCACCATTTCAGTTTGACCATCCATTTTCGGATGACAAGTAGTGGAAAACAACAACATGGTTCCAATCTTACTCCATAGTGTTCTCCAAAAATGGCTCAAGAACTTCACATCTCGGTCGGATACGATAGTCCTTGGAACACCATCCAATCTCATAATTTCCCTGAAAAACAAGTTAGCAACATGTGAAGCATCATTAGTCTGGTTGTAAGGAATAAAATGATCTATTTTATAAAATCTATCCACTACTACAAAGATTGAATCATTATTATTCTTCGTACGAGGCAACCCAACTACAAAATCCATGGAAATATCCACCCACTGTGCATTTGGAATAGGTAATAGAGTATAGAGGCCATAGGGCATGACTTTCGCTTTGGCCTTTCTACATCTCATTTCATCTTTGGCCAATACAAATGTTCTTCCAACATGCTCAATGTCTTGGCTACTCCAAAATATCCCATGAGTCATCCACCGTGTGCTTCCTTGATAAGCAACTCACGAATGGAACCTTGTGGAATGCAAAGCTTCCCTTCCTTGAATAGGTATCCATCGTCCCTACAGAACTTATCATGTGCACCTTTCTCACAAACTTTATATACTTCACCAAAATCATGATCAGACTCATATAATTCCTTAATAAAAGCAAAACCAACAATTTAGAGTCTAAGGTGTTAAGAAGGGCATACCTGCGTGATAGTGCATCAGCAACAATGTTTTTCTTACCCTTTATATACTTGATCATGTAGGGAAACGCTTCAAGAAAATCAACCCATTTGGCGTGCCTCTTGTTTAGCTTATGTTGTCCACTAATGTTCTTTAATGCCTTATGATCCGTATGGATAATGAATTCATTTGTCCAAAGGTAATGCTGCCATGTTTCTAAGGCCCGAATTAGTGCATACATTTCTTTATCATAGGTCGGATAATTGAGTGTAGCTCCACTCAACTTCTCATTGAAGTAGGCGTCCTTCATGATATAAGACAACTCTAATTCCCAAACCTGATGCATCACATTCAACCTCAAAAACTTTGTTAAAATCTGGAAAAGTTAACAATGGTGCATAAATCAAAGAATCCTTAATCAATTTAAAGGATTTCTCTTGTTCTTCACCCCAAAAGAAGTTGAAATTCTTCTTAATGACTCATTTTAAAAGGGTGGCTAAGGTGCTAAAATTGGGCACAAACCGACGATAGAAGCTAGCTAATCCATGGAAGCTTCTCACTTGGCTAATGCTTGTGGGTCACGGCTATTCCTCAATTACCTTAACCTTCTCTCTATCAACTTCCAATCCATCTGCACTCACAACAAAATGTAGGAAAACAACCTTGTTAGTGCAAAATGTGCATTTTTGAAAATTAGCATAAAGTTTTTCATTTCTCAAAATATCTAACACTGACCTTAGATGCTGAACAATGGTCATTCAAACTCTTACTATAGATGAGAATATCATCAAAATACACTACACAAAACTTACCCAAGAAATGTCTAAGGATATGATTCATTAACCTCATAAAAGTGCTAGGTGCGTTAGTTAGGCCAAATGGCATAACCAACCACTCATATAACCTTTTCTTAGTCTTGAATGAGATTTTCCACTCATCCCCTTCTCGCATGCAAATTTGGTGATAACCGCTTTTAAGATCATTCTTAGAAAAGACATTAGAAACGCTAAGCTTATCTAACATGTCATCTAAACATGGAATGGGATGACATTACTTTACCATTATTTTGTTCACCGCACGACAGTCCACACACATATGCCATGTACCATCTTTCTTAGGCACTAACCCGTACTACACAAGGACTAAGGCTCTCCCTTACATAACCCTTTTTCATTAAATCCAAAACTTGCCTTTGTAAGTCCTTGGTCTCCTCGGGGTTACTTTGATAAGCTAGTCGGTTAGGAATGATAGCACCATGAACAAAGTCAATTTCGTGCTCTATTCCACGAATTGGAGGCAGCCCACTTGGAATCTCCTCCGAAAATAGGTCGCCATATTCATGCAGCCATGAAACAGTAAAAGATGGCAAATTTGGGTCAAGTTCGTTAGTGCTTAATAAACTTTCCTTGTACATGAGTACAAGAACCATCTTTTTCGACAACAAACACTTTCTGTTTTCTTTTTCTCTTGCAAAGATGCTCACTCTTTTTCTCTCTTCTTTTTCATTTTCTTTTGATTTTCTCTCGGATGTTACCTCACTCTCTATTGCTTTTTTCTTAGAATTTTTTTCACTCTTTTTGGCATTTTCAAAACTTTCTCTCAAATGTGTTTGATCTTGATGAACTTGCTTTGGTGAAAGACGGGCTAGGGTGATCTTCTTGGCTTCATGGGTAAGGGTATATACCGATTGGTATAACCATCATGTATGACTCTCCTATCGAACTACCATGGTCTCCCTAATAAGAGATGGCCTACATGCATTGGCACGACATCACATAGCACCTCATATTTATACTTGCCAATGGAAAAGGCACAATAACTTGCTTGGTCACTTTGAGTTCCCCACCATCATTAAGCCATTATAGCTTGTAGGGGTGTGGATGCTTTGTTGTTGCTAGGCCGAGCTTATCTACCATCAAAATACTAGCAACATTAGTGCAACTACCGCCATCTATAATGACAAAGTACACATTTCCATTAATACGGCAATGAGTATGGAAAATGTTCTCGCGTTGTTGATCTCCCTCAATTGTTTGCATGCTTAGGCTCCTTTTAACAACAAGGGCCTCTCCATCTATGGCATGTTCTAACTCCTCTTACTCTTCAAATTCTTTTTCATCATTTTCTTCCTCCTCTTGATCAGTTTTGATCTCTCCATCATCTCAGATGAGCATTGTGTTGTGGTTAGGGCATTGACTAGTAATGTGACCTCGCCTCAAACACTTGAAGCATTAGACATCACGGATCGAACTGGCATGGTTGTGCTCTGTGTCACGCCTAAGAAGAGGTGGGTCATTAATCCCACATCAGAAAGGAAAAGAGAGGTCTTAGGATATAAATACAGTGACGTTGCACATCCTACCAGACATGTCTTTTGGGAAGAGGGTAATGAACAACCGTGACAAGTGGTATTAGAGCTTCACGTTGAGTGCCCATGAGTGGGGTAGGCAGAGTGGACAACTGTGACAAGGTGGCCCATCACGAGAGCGAAAGTTCGTGACTAGGGCGTCATAGGGTTGAATGAGGGAGAATGTCACGCCTGAGAAGAAGCGAGGTCATTAATCCCACATCGAAAAGGAAAAGGGAGGTCTTAGGGTATAAATACGGTGGCGCTGCACATCCTATCAGACATGTCTTTTGGGAAGAGGGTAATGGCCCCATGACATATTTCCCTTGCTGGTTTTGGCAATAGGTTTGAATTCTTTGATGGTCTGCCTCGGTTATTAGGAGTAAAAGATGGCTTCGGTTTGTAGGTACGTTGCCCCCATTTAGAGGTAACATTTCCATAGGCACGAGTAGTGCCTTTCCTCTTGAGTTTCCTCCCCACCTTCATGGCCATATGAACCATGTCTTTAATCTCCACATAATGTTGCAACTCAACAGTGGCCGCAATGTTAGGATCAAGGCCAGGTAGAAACCTTGCCATGGTGGCTTCTCGATCCACATCAATGTTGGCTCGAATCATGGCTACTTCCATCTCTTTATAGTAATCTTCAACACTACGGTTACCATGTGTGAGGTTTTGAAGCTTGTTGAATAGCTCCCTATGGTAGTGAGTTGGAACGAACCTCCTACGCATAATAGCTTTCATCTCAATCTACGTAGAAATAGGATGTTCACCATTGCGTCTCCTGCTAGATGTCAACTGATTCCACTATATTAGTGCATAATCTGTAAATTCAATGGCTGCAAGTTTTACCTTCTTAAGCTTTGAGTAGTTATGGCACTAAAAAATATGCTCAACCTTCTTTTCCCATGCAAGATAGGCTTCAGGATCCGTTCTTCCTTTAAAATGAGGAATGGTAATCTTAATGTTGCTGAGATTATCATCTACTAGTGTCGAGATCTTTGGCCTTGTTGTGCCATGCTATGTTGGGATACTTGATCTTGTATATCATCTACTTCTTCAGGGTTCTCCTTGTGCTCCTGATTGGCTTGTGACATTTCTAGCGATTCTATTCGTTCCAACAATGGTTCCAATTGATCTTGAATCATCTTGGTCATTGCTTGAAGTAAAGCCTGGTTTTCCAAATTAGGAGCTCCATGTCTACTGTGCCTATATCTTTGAGACATGATTAGTTAACAAAAAATAAAAAAAATAATTTAAATTTCACTAACACAAATTCTCACATTTCCACTCCAAGGAAAATGCACTCACACTTGTGTTTCACTTAGGTTAGGCTTTTCCCTTAATGCACACTCTTGCTGAATATAGGAAATAACAATCTGGATTATGTATTAACAAAAGAAACAACCAAACCTCTTTTTTTTGCTGAATATAAGAAAATATCCCTCCCTCTTTGATCTTTTCTTCTTTTAGAATTTTAAATTCTTTTATTTTTTGATTTTTTTATTTTTTTGAATAATCAGGGAGATGATTTGAACAACTTATTGAATCACCAACGCTCTGATACCAATTGAAATAAACTCGGTTGTGATGTGGTCGAGTTTAGATTTCCCGATCGTGATTCTAGTAAGAGATTGAAATTGATAACTGGAAATTCTAAAATGAAACATATAAAGATGATATGGCATTGATAGAGATGTGTATGTTGAAATGGAATGATGATAAGTTGGCTAATGGGTTTAGGATGAAGTATGGAAAATAAGGATGTATGGATAATGGATGTAAAGAATAGGAATGTAACTAAGGTGCAGTATAAACAAAGGAGAAATCAACACTAATAAGTGAAGACACATTCCTTCAGAGTTTTCAACCGTGTATTGGGTGAAAGGAAAATGGATTGTGACCCACTAGTTATAAGGAACTAGGAACCAGCAATATAAAAAGATGATTGAGATGAATGCCACAAGAACAATCTTGTAAGCCAATAAAGTTCACAAAGAACTATGAAAGAGAGCACTCTCAAGTTTATAAAAATGATCAAAGTTCTGTTTACAAAGGAAATTAATGGCTATTTATAGGGAGATGTCATCCGAATTGAATAGGCAAAGACAAAGAATAAAGTCAGATAATTATAGGCTTAAAGACTCATAAAGCTTCAGTTATCTCTTCTGCAAATAACAACTGAAAAGCTTGTAGGATGAGGATGAATGTGGACATTCTTAGGATGAATGTAAGCATACATGTCGTCCATATGAAAGAATCCCTTGAGCTTCCGAGCTTGTTTGAGTGTCATTTATTCTCCTTTAAAGGATGATAATGAAGCATTGAATTCAGCAATTGAATGGCCTCTTGAATTTCTGGATAAAACATCTTGTTATTATTCCCATATTGAATTTTCACCCTGCACTTTCTTCAATAATTTGGTCATATCTTAAACTCCTGATATCAGATCGAGGTGATTCAAAGTGCGTTTGAAAGCTAAAAAGTAAAGGAATACGTTTGACGAATACTTAAAGACTCAGATCTGCCTGGATCCTATCCAAAAATGGTGAACAAGTTGACTGAGACTCTTTGAATTCTCTCCTTAAGTGTTGTTTTAATTCATGCTTTTACTCTCCCTTAAGTGGTGATAATGAAGGCTTCGATTACATGTCTTCCTTGATAAAACTGATCAGCTTTATGGAGGATTAAGTAGCTCTTAAGTGGTGTTTAAGTGGCTCTTTAAGTGGTGTATTTAGGAGCTCTTAAATGACTTGTAACATTGCTGAAACTGACAACCTTTAAGTGGTGTAAATTTCCCTTGAATGTCTTGAAACTGATCAACCATCATGGTGTCTTCAAGTGTCTTTAATTGGTGGTAAATGCCTTGTCATTCTTGTAGAAAATGATCAACCATCTTATCCATGCATAGTCATAAACCGAAAACACATTAAACAACCATTAGAAAACAACTTGTTTATTAAAAACAAAACTAAATGCTGAACTGGTTTAAATGAGCTAGTTAAATTAATGGAACTAGTTACATTAAATGAAATAGTTAAATTAAGTAACTAACACACTAAATGAACTTACAATCATCAGTAAACTTACATGCTTTAAATGAATTAACATGCATTAATTAAACTAACTAACATGCTTAAATGTTCAAACAAGCATAAATGAACAGAAAAATAGGTTTGATAGTCGGTTACATGTGGGGAAGGATTACCTTAAAACTCAGTCATTTTAATAATACTTGTTTTTGTCATTTTATTAAAACAACAAATTTTGGTATACAAATTCAAAAAAATAGGTTTGGAGTCGGTTACATGCGGGGAAGGATGAGCATCCCCATAATGCCCAAAATTGGTACTTAGTTGATTACTTAGTGTCTTAGTATTGAAGACTTTGAATTCGAATATAATTTAAAAATATGATCCCTAAATACTTTATTTCATTCAAAAATATATTTAAAAGAATATTCATTTTTTAGGATTAATGGGAAGCCATGCCTCTGTCAGTTCGAGACAATTTTCTCGAGACTCCCAAATTAATGAATATTATCTTGAATATGTTAATTTGGTTAAAATGATATTATTCTATTTAGGATTTACGAGAAAACCACGCCTCTTTAATCTCGAGAGCCATTTTTTCGAGAATCCCAAAAAGAAGAATCTTGTCTTATCTTTGTAAAAAATCTGATTGTAAAAATCAAGCATGAATGCATAATATATACAAGATAATATATATTGTTCAAATCATAATTTGATTTTTAAATGAGGTAAAATGTATATATATATATATGTAAAATTTTCTAAAAAAGATCTACATATATGTAAAATATAGTTGTTATTTACGTATAGTCATATATAGTATTATATATATATACATATAGACACGTGAAAATACTTTAATATACTTTTTTTGATAAAAGGGGAAAGAGAACAAAACTGATACTATTTAGGCCTCATTAAAATCTCCCTAAATTTAAATAGATGAAAATAGTATGCGGAAGAGTATCAAAACATCATAATAAACCAAAAATAAAATTATAAAACACAAGGAATCAACCTAAAAGCCAAACCTATCACGTCAAATCAACAACAACCTCCAAGGCATACGCCTCGACATCTGCAGCCAACAACCAGAAGTACTGCACGCTCATCTCATCTGGTGAACTCATCTTTGCTAGTTTATCAGCAACCTTATTACCAGTACGTAAGACATGCTAAAAATGAACCTCCCACGCATGCTTACAAAACTCCATTATATATGCAGAAGCAAAGAGGAAACTTGGCCCCCATCAAACGCCATGGAAATCAGCTTCAACACATCCAAACTATCGACCTCTATAACTACTTTGCGCATCCCACACTCCTAGGCACAAGACAGGCCCTCCAAAACACCCCATAGCTCCCTATTAATCACAGTGCATGCACCTAAAAACTCGTTAAAACCAAACACCCAAGCACCATGCTGGTCACGACCAACCCCTCCACAAGTCGCAACACAAGTATTTGTATTACATGTCACGTCCGTGTTCACCTTCACCCAGCTTTCCATAGGCGGCAGTCAAACATTAGACCGACGATCGACCAAAATGCTAGCACCGACAACCCCTATAGACCCTCTATTAGCCAATGAAACATCACCAGTAGCACCATTAGACGCTCGATTAGCCAATGATCTCGCACCAGCAGCTCCCTTAGACTCACCCAGCGTCAGCAAAACCTGCCTGTGAATGCGTTCCAATATGCCCCCAAAATCATCTATAGTATTGCCAAAAACAACAGAATTATGCTGTAACCACAGATTCCAAATCACGGCACCAAAGAGTAATTCCTTGTCACATGAATTCCTAGCGAAATAGCTTGGATTTGATAAATTTATCTGGATCCACTCCTTTAAATCCATCGACAAAAAAACAAATAACTTATTATGTTGGATAAGAATATGCCATACGGATAAAGCAATAGGACACATACGAAGCACATGGTGAATATCCTCGACATCTGCTCGACACACCATACAACTACTATCCACCGCAAAATGGCGATGAACACGCTCAGCATTAGTCATTAATTTCTCACGACACACAAGCCACATAAAGATTCAGATCTTTTGCAAACCTATAAACTTGTGTATAACTTTCCACAGTTTATCCGAGTTATTTGCCACAGTAGATACCCACAATTCATATGTCAATTTCACAGTAAATTACCGATTCACTCTACCCTTCCATCTAATTGTATCCCTGGCAAATGCAATCTTGGGTATTTAATGATAGCAATTCTCATTAAAATTGCCAGGGGCAAAAGAGGTTGAAACAAACCCCATAACCACTCACCCGATGCAGGGTCGGTCATGGCCACCACGAATACATACGACAGATCCGGGATAACATTTGCATTGACATGCCTAGAAAGATGACTCAACTCATGAATCCATGTATCAAACCAAAAATCCACATTCATCACGTTTCTGATAATCCCTATAAGATTGCTACGTACATCATTCTACACAATGCTAAGCCCCTTCTAGAGCCTAGAGCAAGATTGATTACGCAACGATTCAGGAATACCTTCCTGACATTTATATTTAGAATGAAGGAAATGAACCCACAATGCATCCTTGTTCGCTAGTAAATTAAAAGCTAACTTCATTAGAAAAGCCTCATTTTGATTTACAATCCTCCAAAAACAAAGAACCCCTTGATTAATCGGTTTACACACATCCGACCATGGGACTAGATAAACACCACCCTTCTCCGAAGTGATACCCCATATGAATTTCCAAATCAATTTACCCAGCTCAAGACAATTACTCTTTGGTAAAACCAAAGATTGCATGGTATAAGACGGGATCGCAGCCAACACAGAACGCACTAGGGTAATCCTACCAGCAAGCAAATGAGATGTAGCTTTCCATCTACTCAGCTTTCGTTGAACCATTTGTACCAAATAGTTATCAGATGCAGCAGTCACCCTCTGATGAATTAGTGGTATGCCCAGATACTTACCAAGATCAGATACCTCACTGAAACTAAACGATGAACTAATACTGTGTCAGACATCAATGGGCACATTCTTTGAAAAGAAAATGTTTGTCATAGCATAACTTACTCGATGTCTATAAATATGGCAAAAATTATAGAGAACATTGCGAATAGACACCATCTGATCAACTGATGCCTCAGCAAACAAGATAAGATCATCCACAAAGAAGATATGAGATATATCTGGACAAGCCCAAGAAGTCTAAAACAGAACCCATTTACCATCCTTGACCATACACTGAATCAACTGCGCTAGACGTTCATGCATAACACAAAATATAAGGTGACAGAGGGTCACCTTGCCGAATACCCCAGGATGGAGAAAAATAACAAATCCATTCTAGAGCACCTGCATAGATACAGATGAAATACAATGCATAATCAGAAACCACAAGCTATCCAGAATACCAATATCGATAAGAGTATCATCAATAAAGTCTCATTCCAGCCTATCATATGCTTTCTCTAAATC
Organism: Hibiscus mutabilis; assembly: GCA_019671005.1. Lineage (NCBI taxonomy): Eukaryota > Viridiplantae > Streptophyta > Magnoliopsida > Malvales > Malvaceae > Hibiscus > Hibiscus mutabilis. The sequence goes on along the minus strand of CM033728.1, from coordinate 18,392,742 downwards.
AATCTTGATTGCCATCTATCCTTTCTACCAGTCTTCCTGCGCATCGTATGAATAACTTCCTGGGCAATGACAATATTATCGTAATTGACCTTTCTGGCACAAAACTCGTTTGATTCTCAGAAATCAAGCAAGGAATGAGAGGCTTAAGTCTATTAACTATTATTTTAGTAATAGCCTTATAAATGACCATGCAGTGACTAATTAGTCTAAATTGAGAAATCTTTTCTGGTATCATCACCTTCGAGAAGATAACTAACAAAGTCCTATTCAGATGTACTGGTAACATACCTGAATCAAAACATGCCGGATGCAGTGACAGACAGAGCTCCCCACAATAGACTAGTTCTTCTGATAAAATACAGCATGTCACATATCAATACCAGGGCTTTAAATGGGCCCATGTCAAAAATAGCCTTATGAATCTCTTCCTCCGCAATCAGGATAGCCAACCGATCAACTTCCCCAGCATTCAACCGCAGAAACCAACCCCGCATACCCCAGCCATTCCCATCAACGTTGGAGCTTGCAAACAAGTTCAAGAAAAAGTTATGTGCCATACTAGCAAGTTTTGACTGCTCGGAACACTATGAACCATCGTCACATTGAAGGGCAGTGATTGTATTAGTGCGACAACGTTCCATGGTAGACGCGTGGAAAATTTTTGTATTTCTATCGCCTGCAAGGATCCATTTTGCACATGCTTTTTGCCTCCATAAGCTCTCCTCTTGTTCAAGCACAACATCAAGCTCATCCCATAATTCACAAGCCAAATTAACAAGAAAGTTAGAAAGGCGTGTCACTAGGACTTTGTCAATTCCATGTAACCGAGCAAGTATCCATCTCTTTCACTTTCCAATGTGCCCAAAAATATTCAAATTCCAACCTAACACCCTATAGGTAAACATAGAAACATTCTGCTCTAAGGAAACATTATCTTTCTAGACAGACTTTATAAAATCCTAAAATTGAGCGTGCTCCTGATAAGCCGCTATATAACGAAACAGTCGCGAGTGGCCACGATGAGGTGAAACCCGTTAAGCGTAGAAGAAGAGGACAATGATCAGACCCCCATGAGATCCAATTGCAACACAAAAGAGTTAGCAAAAGAGGACAACCACTATGATTTTGACAAACACATGTCTAGACGTTATACAGATTCCCTTACGACCATGTATACGGTGGTCCAGTAAAACCCATATCCGTCAAACCACAATTAAACATCACTTTAGCCATCAACTTCCTTTAGCAAGACCACTTAGGCCTCCCATAAGTTCATCCCCAGAAAAAAGTACGTTAAAATCACCCCAAGGACCCATGGCATACTGTCACCAGGATTCAACCCTTGAAGATGCTGCCAAAGATGTTTTCGAGGCTTACCCTTCAGGCTCGCATAAATTACTATAAATTGCAGCCAAGAGTTAAAATCAACTAACTGAGCCTTCGCATTAATGAATTAATTAGATACATGAAGGAACACAACCTCCACCATATCCTTCCAAAGGATCCAAATGCCTCCACTGAACCCATGAGCCTCAACCCTAAACGAATGCTAAAACCCAACTTCAAAATAATCTGATCCGCTACAACACCACTCACCCTCGACTCAAACAAAGAAATAATACTAGGACAATAATCCCGCACAAACTCCTTGAAAATTCTCCTGAAAAGAAGGCTAGCAACGCCTTCATAATTCCAAAATATTATCTTAATCATAATTAAAGGAATGGAAAAAAGCGAACACCTTACTAGACCTCCGCTAGAGCTGCGCCAGAACGAGAGATTGTCTCAACACCTTCATTCGCACTCGATGAATCTGACCATTCATCATCTTCCGAAGAATGAACCATCTTGGCTAGAGCATCGCTATTAGGAGGATCACCCAACAAAACTATCCCTGAAGTAACAATATTCACCAAATGGGTATCAACATTTTGAATCCATTCCCCTAATACCTGCCGCAACACAACCTGTGTATCAGACGACTTTCGAGCCTTCAATCCCTGGTTAACATTTTCTTTGCTCACCTTCAAACTACTACCTGCTGGCGCCCAACCTTAGCCCCAATAATAGTATGTGTTCTCATCCCCTTTTCCACAATATTAATCGTCGAATGAGAAACCTTATTCAACCCCTTCTGCATGTCCGCAATATGTACCATTGCCTTCACAACCTGTCCATCCACTATGGGAATAACCATTGTCCCTTGTTTTGACTTAGATGCAAATTTCTTCTATTTTTCTGGATTAGAATCCATATAGGTTACATTCTTCTGTACACCCTGAGAAACTATCCCACTCGGTATTAATTCAACGTGCTTTGGATCTGAACTACTATGGTAAAATTTTACAGAAAAGGGATTGCTCGATAGTCGCCTTTGCCTAGACATAAAAAACATGGGTCTATAAAACTGGCGACAGCTTCCTGAATGACCCGGTATAGGTCCGGAGTAGGCACTCCATATCCTTTCATTTCTTGGACCTGAGAGGGTAGCCAACTAGTATGGCGCTCAATGATATCATCCTCTCCCCATTCATCAATCCCTACTTTCTGACACAGGGTTGTAATGAGATTAGGAAAGGTTAAATCCTTTTGTTTTGTTGTCGAGGCTGCCCTGGCAATTATGGTTTCATAGATGAACTCATATGGGTTTATGTCTCGATTATTTAGAATAGAGTGTAGGAGCAGCAATCGATGGCAGGAAATGGTGGATCAGTTCCTTGTCGAGAGAATGTGGTTGTTTATGAAGTGTATTCAAAATTTTGACTCCGGGTTAATCTATATCCTCTCTACAGTTCTGACATAATGTTCATCGTGGACCCATATAGTCCCAAAAATATAGAGGTCCTTCAACAGTTGGGTATATGTTTCGGCTATTGTAGCTGCCACAAAATCTGTACGGGTACCACCAATTGTTGATAGGTTATAGTGGCAAACAATTGCTAAGGCCGATAATTTTATATTCTTTCTATGAACATAGACCCTCCCATTTGCCATGTGCCTGACATAAGTATAAAACTCATGTACCCAATCAATGTTAACTTGCCCTGGTTGGCAAACAAAGTCTTCCTAGCCTTGTGTGGTGATGACCGCATGTATATCGACATCAAACTTGTGACGCACGTTTTGAGTAAACTCTAGGCCTTCATCCAAGATGAGCTCCTGTTGTATCATACGTATGTACCACCGTTTGAAGATGATGTCTAGTCTGTATAGGCGGAGATCAAGATCTTCCAACTCTACAAATATGGCGTCCCTAAAAGATTTTGTATTGGTTTTTAAAGATGTTAGAGAGGAAGAAGGACTAGTGTTTCCCTCCACTCAAGGCGGTTGTTGGTTTCGACGAGTGACTGTGAGTTGTCTAACCATGATTTAGATGGAGACAATAGGGGCTAGTTGGGAGATTAGGGTTTTAAAAACAAGAATACCTGGGAATGAAAAGTCTGATAAAGGACAATATGTTATCCTTTATGAAGAATACGGAAGGGTAAAGGGGGAAATGTGTAATGGTAATCATGAAGGGTCACACTAGCCATTAATGCAGATATCTCACTGAGAGGGTAAGTCGAGTGATAAGAGGCAAGATAAATAGGGGAAAGACGTGCGGCAAGTTATGGGGAATAGGAAGAGGTTAAAGTGATAGATGTGGGTCAATGAGGGGGATAATTATCTACTGAGTTATTACAGCCCTGTTGTCAACACGATTGTTAGAAGCCCATAATCAGCTCAACCCTTACTTTTAAAATAATGAAACGTGATTTGTGGACGCTCGCCCTTTTTTTATCCATTTGCTTAATATCTGCCAAAATAAACATACTAACGTAAACCTAGTCCTTGTAGGAAACAAAAAGAAAATTAAAGAGTAAATTAAATTGTAGAAATGTATATGCATAAAATTAAATACGAAAAACTAAAAGAGATAGACATTGGATGTTTTAATCATCCAACGATGGTGCAAAGGTTTTGTCGTGATAGAGTGGCGATCCATTGTAGATCTTCAACCACTTCAACTCCTTGGTGAGCTTGCCTACGCATTGATCTAGGATGGTAATGGGTAATTATCCCATGCACCATCTAAGATGAAATAAAGGAGTCCATCGTGCTATTTGATGATCTATGTTATTTCCATAGTTTTTAGAAGAGTTTCTGTTGTGGTTCCATCGAGTTACTGTGATCATCTGCAAGTGAAACCGCATACATACACAAAGTAGGACTAATGTCCTTCAAGTCAGCAATAGCCCAACCAATAGCTTACTTATGTTGTGAGAAAACATGCAGTAGTTTAGCTTCTTGGTCAGATGTTAAACATGTAGATATAACAACATGTAGCATATTAATCTCCCCTAAAATGCATATTTTAATTGTGGGGGAAGAGATTTAAGATCAAGTACCGGTAGATGCTCAAATGAAGGGTTGGGATATTTAAACTCAACATAATCCAAAGGTTCAAAAGTCATACCTAGTATGGTAATCACCGCATTGGATTGTTCAATCTCAACCTTACCTTCTAGCTCAGCTTCATGATGGCCCCATCAAAGTCAGCTTGCTCCACAGCACTAAGCACATTGCTACAACATATATCTTCTAGGTTTTCTTCAATAAGGACTTCTTTAGTGTCTACAAGTTGGCATTCTTCATAGTCATCAACATACTTGAGTGTGCTAAAGACGTTGAATGTGATCTTTTGGTCATTCATCTTCATGGTAAATTCACCCTTTTCACAATCAATCACAATGCATCTGGTAGCAAAGAATGGTCTCCCCAAAATAATATGAGCATTCTCATCAGCTTCACAGTCAAGGATGATAAAGTCTGTTGGGAAGACAAACCTGTCAACCTTAACCAAAACATCTTCAATTCTGCCCTTAGTTTGAATTTAAGATTGACCAGCCTATTGAAGGATCCCCGATGTAGGCTTTGCTTTTCCATCCTTAGCCATTTAAACATAGATTTCAGCATCAAAATTAACACTTGCACCAAGATCACATAAGGCACGGCTAGAATAAATGTGGCCTATGAAGTATGGAATTGTAAAATTGCCATGGTCCTTTATCTTGGGTGGTAAATCACTGAGCACATCCATACACTCATATATAGTAGCAATAGTTTCAACTTCACCTACCATCAATTTCTTTATCACAATCTCCTTCAGAAACTTTGTGTAAATAGGCATCTGGTCAATGGCCTTCAGGAGTGGGACATTGATGTGAAACTGTTTAAGCATATCTACAAACTTCTGGTACTGGACATCTTATTTTTGAACCTTCAATCACTTTGGGAATGGACGTGGTGGTTTGGGCTCATTATGTGACTTACTGGATGTTGGAGCATCCTTAGCTATGTCTTTCTTGCCGTCAGTAGCAAGGTCACTCAATGTATCAGACACAAGAGTTGTTTCCTTACGTGCAGGAGCATCGGTGGATAGCTTGTTTGGAGTGGAATCAACTAGGAAACCTCCCCCAAACTTGGCTTCTGTCCTTAATTAATTTCCACTACACAGTGTGATGGCATTGCATTGCTATGAATTAAAAGCTTTAATGACTTCAATATCACTAGGTAATCTGCCTGGTGGTCGCATTTTCAATACCTGGGCAATCTGCCCAACTTGCATTTCCAAGGACCATAGAGAGGTTGTGTTGTTTTGTATGATTGATTGTTGGTTTTGCAACATAGCAGACTGATTTGTGAGCATACACTATGGTTCTTTAAATATGTTGCTTGATCCTGCAAAATAACTGAGGCAGTTTCCATAAAGTTTTGATAAGTATTATAAAAAAAATTAGATTTGGAGTTAGAAGCTCCTTGGTTCTGCCTCTGAGTCTTTTGTTGGAATCCAAAAGGTTTACTTGTTTCATTCTATTTTGCTCCTGAATTACCCTTGTTGCCTCCCCAACCAAAATTTAGATGTTGCTGCCACCATGGGTTATAGGTGTTGGAGTAGGGGTTGTTGTTTCGGTTGGTGTTCCCTATGTAGCATCTAGATTCTTGTTGTTGAGGACATTCATTCAACTGATGTTCCCTATCATAGTGCTCACAAGTGTATTGCACTACCTTGGCCTCTCGAACATTGGATGTTGCTTGTATATTTTGGAGCAGGTTGGTGATGGTAGAGAGCTGAGCCATTCTAGAAGGTTTAGGTTTAGGCTTCAACTCCCTCTTGGGAACTGGTAGTCACTATTGGCTATCTGATCAAGTATCTTGAAAGCCTCGTTGGGTTCTTTGTCAAGTAGGGTTCCATTAGTTGACGAGTCAATCATCATCCTTGTAGGTGCATTGACACCATAATAAAATGTCGTAATTTATAGTCAATCATGAAATCCAAGAATCGAGCACTTGCATAGCATACCTTTGTATCTGTCCTAACACTAGTATATTGATTCATCATCATATTGTTGAAAAGAGATGATGTCCTTGTGCTTTCGATTGTGAACGTTCGGTGGATCATATATATACAGAAACTTGCTACACAAGTCATCCCATGATGTAATAGATCCTAAGGAACAAGTCTTCAACCATGCCTTGGCCCGATCTTATAAGGAATAGGGAAATAACTTGTGCTTCAATGCATCATCAGGAATCCCTGGGTGTAGAAAACAATCACAAACTTCAAGGAAAACTTCAATATGCCCTCGAGCATCTTCTCTTGCTGATCCTCCAAATTGTCTAATGGTGTTGAGCATGTTGAACATAACAGGATTTAGCTTAAAGAGAGCTGTCCCAAGATCCAACACAACATTAGATGGGTTGAGGTTGTTGATAATGGGCTCAATATGCATTTTGATGGGCCTTCAAGGTTTGGCAGGTGGTAGATCCTCCTATCATATTTGACTATTATTTCGGGCTGTGTCAACAACTCTCTGACCATCAACTGGATGTATGTAGCGGTTTGCATGTTCTCATGATTGTCCACTACATTATCATTCGCCATATTCTTTTTCTCCCTACGTAATTTCCTCAAAGTTCTTTCGATCTTTGGGTTTAATGGAAGAATAGGTTCCGAGGTGGAGCTTCTGCTCATACACTGGAACGTACCTGAGAAAAATAAAAAACAAAAATTAAATGCAAATAAAATAAAATCCTAAGCGCAATTATAACATAATTATCAATTTCAAATCCCCGACAACGGCACCGAAAATTGGATGCTTGTTGAATAGTGATGCACTTTAGAGAAAGTATACTCATCGAATCAAGCAATAAAGTGATAAGTAGAGTATCGAACCCATGAGGATTGGATCAATAACTACGAAGTTATCAAACTTAAGAATGTGTTTGCAAGTATTGGATGGTGTCGGTTTATCAAAACTAAAAGCACTTAAACTAAAGAAAGTAATGAATAAAATGAACAGATGTTGCGGCAAATAACAAATAATTATGGAAGTTGGGATTATTGCTAAGGATATATGCTTTATTACTTATTTCAATGCTATAACGACATGCAATACATGTCTGTGTAAAATATTAAGATCTTTATCGACTCGACAGGATTTTCTAAAGAAATTATGACTCTCTCAATGCCTAGAAGTTATTGAAGCTAAGGTAATACATGTCCGTGTGAACCCGAACAACTCTATTATTTGTTTAAGAACTCCCTTTTAGTCGTTAAAACCCTAAACTTATATCTAAGCCATATTAAGACTAAGTTAACAGCTTAGCCCCACTATTTACGTTTGTATAACCTAACTCTCTTGATATTAAGCCACAGATCAATAGTTAAAAAGGCCTCTCTCGATAGCTCTTACAATAACTACACATGAAGAACGATGAACATAATAGATAAAGGGAAAACAACTACAGTATTAAAATAAAATCCTGAGAAGCTGTAATCCCAACTAAAGTATTTAGCTCATGTCTGAGCCTAAAACATCCATAATAAAAATATTAAAGTACAACAATTTATCAAGCAAGGAAAAGAAAGGGCAAAGCATCCTCAACAAACTCCTTCCGTGCAGTCCAACTGTTGCTGTAGTTCTCCCACCCTGTCAACCTCTCTGATGGCTTCTTTTGTGAGGAGATTCCTCTAGATTTCACTCTGGTAGTTCTCCATAAGCTTCAAATAGGACTGTTGTCTGTAATCGCGCCCTTTTGAATTAGTGTCCAAGTATCCTTTATATAGATGGTGAAACTAGGGTTTTACGAGCCTTAAAATGCGAGCGGATTCATTAAAGAAGGCCATTAGATCTCCTACTCATCTGCTCCAACACTCCTTTAGCATCCTCTAGCACCCTGCACATGCACCACAAACCACCACATTTCCCGTAAAATACACTAAATATATATACATTTAAGCGCAGGTAGTGTAACTTCCTATCTACATGCAAACTATATGCAATCTAACCTAAATGCAACTGTATGAGCAAACTATATGCAATATAACCTAAATGCAACTATATGAGCACAAAAGGGGCATATAAAATAGATCATTTACACACTCGTCACCTATACACTGAAAAATCACCCATAAAGATTTCAAAGGAATTTTTAATCATATCTAAAAATATTGCCATCGTGCACCTTTAAAATATGGCTGGTGCAATACAAAGACCAAAAGGCGTGCGACGAAAGGCAAATGTACCAAATGGGCATGTAAACGTAGTCTTTTCCTAGTCCTCAGTTGCAATAGCAATTTGATTGTAGCCAGAATATCCATCTAGAAAACAATAATACTCTTTGCATGCAAGTCGATTGAGCATTCGATCAATGAAAGGAAGAGGAAATGATCTTTCCTTGCGGCTGCATTTAATCGCCTATATTCAATGCAAACTCGCCATCCTGTAGGAATACATGTATGAATCAATTCATCAGCATCATTATGGACTACAGTAATGCCACTTTTCTTAGGAACACAAAGTGGACTAGACTAACCCATGCACTATCAAAAATTGCATAGATAATTCCTGTATCCAACTATTTTAGGATTTCCTTCTTAACCACTTCTTTCATTTTTCATTCAGTCGTCATTGCAGCTCAATAGATTGTTTGCTCTCATCATCTAGCTTAATCTTATGCATGCACAAAGATGGACTAATGCCCTTAATGTCAATGGTCCAGGCAATAACACGTTTGTGCTACTTCAAAATGTTGATTAAATTTTCTTCTTGCATTGCGTTCAGAGTTGCAGAGACAAATGACTGAGAGTGTTTTTCCATCTCCAAGGAACACATACTTGAGATTAGCTTGTAATGGATTTAGTTCCAGAGTAGGAGCTTCTTCAATAGATGATTTAAAAGTAGGAATCACATTAGATTTAAAAGTTGAAAGTGGCATTAGATTGATACTAGCCCCCAAATCATAAAGGGCTTGCTAAAGCAATGATTGCTAATAGAGTAGGGAATAATGAAACTATTAGGATCTTTCATTTTTCTTGCTAGAAGGGTAGATATTAGCGTACTGCACTCCTCTGTGAGCGCAATGGTATCTATAGCATTGAGCTTCTTCTTCTTGGACAAGATTTCCTTCATGAACTTTACATAATTAGGAATCTGCATAAGGGCATCAATCAAGGGAATTTACACTGCAAGTTGTTGCAAAATATCTTGAAAGAATTGAAATTTATTATCATTCAACATTCTTAAATCACTAAGGAAAATGTAGAGAAGGATTATCGGCTGATTGTGCTGACATTGGGCATTGTGGCAAAAACTTGGATTGCAACACTGGTGGAAGCGGAGTAATAATTGGAAGAGCATTACCCGACTTCCCAGCATCTATTCCACTCTGTACTGTATGATCAGGTTTAGAGGACTCTCCTCGTTCATGAGTAGATATGAGTGTTGGTTGCGTCAAGTCAGTAGTTTGCTTGCTACTGCAGAGTGTAATAGCTTTTCAAAGCTCCTTACCTTGACCAACGGACTCTTAGTATTGCTAGAAAGTGTGTTCAATTGTCGAGAATTCATGTTAGTATCTAACTTCTCCAATTGTGATTCCAACGTACTGATCGATGAAGAGTGACCTTGCACTATAGCCTCTGTGCGAGAAAAGTGGCTGCGCATCATTTCCTCAAAAAGAGCAAATGGATCTGATATAGATGATGGAGCATAATGATTGATTTGTGACTGTGTATGAGATGGTGCTCCATATTGGGATTGGTGCACCATACTGCGATTGCTGAGTTTGTGAAGTAAGATGTTATGGTTGTATATTATTCTGTTATGACTACAATGGAGTCTATGGTGTAAACTGTTGTTGTGGATAACTGAAATTCCCTTGCCGCGCACTCAACTTCCTTTAAAAGGAATTATTTCTAGAGCGAAATACTCATGAATTATGTGCAGAATTAGAGTTACCCCAAGATTGTCGACTAGCTATGTTGTAAGAAGCACCAATGTTACCGCGTCTCATGTTGCTGACATAACTAGCATTTTTTGCATGTTGTGGGCAATTTTCATAGCTATGGTTCTCGCCGCAAATCTCACAATAGAACACAAGAGTGGTGGTTTGTTGAGCTAACTGGATGGGAGCAACTTCACTGGTACCCTCCATATTATTGATTTTGTTCTCCAAAGAAGAAATCTGAGCCTTTAAAGAAGAAATATCATCAAGCTCGAACATTCTTGGTGCAGCCTTGCATGAGGTAGCTCTTGAAATAGATATTGAGAATCATTCTGAGCAAATTGCTCCGAAACACCAACAATAACATTGTAGGTGCAATCAAGTAAAGGTCCATTAAACGATCCGTCGACAAGATGTCTTGTAGTCGTATTCAACCCATTATAGACAATTTCAATTTGAGTTTCCTATTTAAGGCCATGATTGGGGCATCGTTGCAACAAAGACTTATATATTGCCCATATAGTGTGGAGAGTTTTATCATCCAACTGATAGTATGCAGTAATATCATTCCTCAAGAGCGAGTTCATTTTCAGTGGATTAAAATGCAATACAAAATGCATTGCAAGATCATTCCATGATGTAATAGATCCAGTAGGAAGTCCACATGGTTGTTCTGGTGACATGGTTGTGGCCTTCTTTAGAGTGACCATAACGGCCACAAGCAAAACAGATTAGCGGAAGTCCCTCATATTCAATCATTTGTCGATGTCCGTCAATAATGAGCTGGATTTCAGAGGATTATTCAAGTCTACCACTGTAACACCCCGAATTTGGGCCTAGATGTTAGCTAGATCGATTAGACGGTTCAGGGGAACCGGATTAGGTGATTCAAGCTAGTTTCAGGAATTAATTCATAATAAATTGTTTTTGGCTAAAATAAAATATGGAAACTACTAGAAAATGTTTAATTAATATTCTAAGGGTTTTGGGAAACTCAATTTAAAGAAATAAAATCATATTTTGAGATATTTTGGTCTGGTGACTAAAATGTAAAGTTTTCGGCCTCAGGGGTTCGAAGAACTATTCGATCGAAAGTCCTTTTAAGGTTCGATCGGGTTGGTTTTTGGACCATGGCTAGATGGCATGGAGCTTTTGACGGGGGTCAGTCGAATTTTTTCATTCGAGCTTCGAGTGGGGTAAAATTCGATCTTTATTTTTGTATTTATTTTAATGTTGGTTTATATATATGGTAATATATAGTTTTGTTGATTATATTTTTATAATAAATATATTTTGTATGTCATGTTAGATCTAATTTTTAGGGTTTCGGTATCTGATTAGGGGGTGGCATACCGGTCTCCGAGTGTCATCTCCTTTGGTACTTTAGACTATGTTTTATTCGAATTAATGTCATATTCATGAATCTTATTATGTCACATATAGCTTTAGGCCTTATGATTCCGATATTCTAGTGGGAGTGTCATCCCGGTCTCCGGGTGTCATCTCCTTTGGTGCTGTGGATATCGAGGAAAATTTAATATTCGAGCCATGCTTCTTTGAAATTAATTTTAAATTAAATCAAATTTAATAATTACGATACGAACCCTATAGGTACCAATTTGGGCGTAGCGGGGGTGCTAACCCTTCCCCGTACGTAACCGACTCCCGAACCCATTTTGAATCTCTGGTTTTGTTTTCATTGTCCGGTCTACCTTATCCAGGTGACCGGTGGTGACTCCATTTTTTAAAATACTTGTTTTCTTTATATTCCCCTTTTTAAATAATTTTTCAATAAAAGCAGGAACTCCCCCAATATTGATTTCTTAATTTTTCGTAGCAGCACCGGAAAATTAGTCGCTACAAAAAGGTATCGTTTAAGAAATCAAAAGGAAATAAAAAAGGAATGATTTCTGAGAATTTTGGAGTAAAATTAATTTTTGGCTGCGGAGAAAGTTGAGAGCAAAACAAGTTACGTAAGAAAATGATTTTAGCTCTTAAAAATATTTTTAATCAAATCTATTTTATTTTTATTTATTAAACTTTTAAAAACCATTTAAAATAGCCTAAATTAAGAGTAAAATATGATTAAAAACTTTGGTAAATTATCTCCTTAAAGATTCTAAGTTTTGACCATTTTACAATTTAGTCACCAAATCAGTTTCGAGAGCACTACTCTCTTTAATTGGGGAGCCGAGAGCACTGCTCTCAATACTGGCCCCTATTACCGCCTTGCCCCTCTCCATTGCACCCTCGACCTTTTACGAGCAAAGCAAAAGGGGGTGGGGTGAAGTAGAGCCTTGTGCTCCACCCACTTCTTCTATTTTTTAATTTTTAATTAAATTTTTTAATTTAACTTTTCATTTTCATTTTCATTTTCATTTTCTTTCTTCTTTTTTCATTTTTTTCTTTTTCTTTTAAATAGTAATAATAAAAATAAGATATAATAATAGAACATAAAAACATATGCAATGTACACATACAATATACGACATACAAGCACACATACAAATACATACAATATATAAACTTTAATACATACACATACACACTCATACATAAATAATAATAACATATAAATATTAATAACATGCATTCATACATATATAATATTAAACATACATGCATACATAATAAACACTAATGGTATATACATCTATATACACACAATACATACACATTTTTAAAAAAAAGCACATTAAAGGTAACAATAATAATACGACACATACATATAGCATATAATAATAATAACAATATTAATTAATAATATTAATAAATAATAATATACAACCCAGACAAAAATGAGTGATTACACTTTGATTTCTACACCAAATCCTATTTGCTTTTTTGAAGATTTCACTCAAATCTTGCAAATTAAAGGGGAAATCAGCAATTACCGGTAACCGTTTGCTCCAGGCTAGCTGTACCATCCCCTGAGTACAATTAGTTTATACCAATCATGACATTGAAATTTTTTCAAAGGATTTATTTTCCTTTGACCATTGGTAAAAATGGATTTTCGATGGACATTTTAATTATCCATTGTCTTAAACTTTACCGTGTTTAAGCACGTTACGCCAACATTTTTGTCGAACTTGCCAAACTCTAACATTTTCAAAAATAACTACAAGTATCTTTCCAAAATATTTCTACCATTTTTGGGTTTAAGTCGTATGGCTCTTCTGTGCAATGTTCTAAAAAAGGGAAACCAAAATGTGGGAAATAAAATATTTGCAAAAATGTAAGAAACCCAAGCATAGGTATTATTGAATCATTCAAGCCTTTTCAGTGCGGTGTAAGCTTGCCCCATTTCTTTTGTATTACGTTGCTAGATTAACTCTTGTCAGGACTCCATTGCGAACCAACCTCTTAATTTCTTCTAATGACGGCTTATACCTCTTGGTGGCATGCCCCGATGCCCCCATGTGGAAATCAAAAGTATCACCCGGGTCACAACCATGACTAGATGGTTGACATCACCTTTATCACTGTAGGAGTAATGTAAGCAGAATGACCAAGTGAGGGACTAAGTAGAGTTCCCTCGCATTCAAGGCATCAATATCCCATCATCTTGGGTTATTTCTTCAGCTTCTCATATTTATCCTGCAGTCTTGGTTGTTTCATCATTCCTATTCTTGTGTTTGAGCATACAACAAGTTAATTGATTCTCGAATCGTCATGGAATCCAGCAATCAACTTAATTATTCTATGAAATTATGTATGTAACATTTTATATACATAAAAGAATAATTACAGTTATCTTTCTTTTTTTCATCTTTAAAAGAAGGAAAAAATTAGAAAAAACATCTTTAAAAAATGATGGAATCATGGGATTCTTTTTAAAAAAATCCTTACAAAATGATAAAATTAAGAAATTCATATTTTTAAAAAAATAAATGGTCATTGTGAAAGGATAGAGGAAAAAAAATCTCGTTTTGATTTGTTTTTATTTTGTAAAACGTCCTTAAGAAGAAAGTTATTGTGAAAAGGTTGGATTAAGAAATTCATGTTTTTTTAAAAAAATGTCCTTATAAAAGGATTGAATTGGGGAAATTCATGTTTTTGGAAAGATGTATCCTCATGGAAGTATGAATTTTAGAAAATGTAAATGGTGCAAAATTACTTTCTATTAAGTGTATTTATGCAAATGCGATGTACATGCTTTCATGGTGATGCAAAGATGCAATTGTTATGAATGTTTTATGGAAAACCAGATGTCATGATGTATGAACATATTAGATGATGCAATGTACGAAATGTATAAAGCATAACAAAAATCAACAAATGCAAGAATGAATGCAAATGAGGTGTTGATTCTCAAATAATCTTTTAGGAAGACTTTTACCAAGAAAAGATGTCTGTTTACAAAAGATTGATAATAATCATTCTTTCTTGTATCTTAATTTCCTAGAGTGAAGCGCATACTTGGTGCTCCAACTCTATCTCCTCTCTATTTGCTTCTACTCGGATCATCCAACTGTAGCATTATCAATCTCTGTACATTACAGAGCATCTTCCTTTTTTATAAAAAATTTCCTAATATGGAATATTTTTGAATCAACGAAATGCAAACATGAATACAATAAGGTATTAGTGGCAAAGTGATCATCGTAGAAAGGCTTTCATTAAACAAAAAGGCTTGTTACATCAGATATTCTTCTAGGCTTTACAAATATTGATGGGCTCTAACTCCTAACTTTTTGACTTCGTCCAACAAACGAGTCACCTTTCCTTCATGGTCCAGCGCTGTATTCATATTCTAACTCAACGGCTCGGCTACATTAACTACTTTCTAAGCCACTTTACACGCTTGGGTAACAGCAATCTTCATTTCATTGTCCCCAACATGAGTATTAGTTACCTTGTTTGACTCAAACTCTTCAAATGATCCACCCTCTTTAATCTTCAGTGTACTCTTAGGACAAAATTCGTTTGCTCTATCTAGTCATGAGATCCCTTGTTTATTATGATTGCCTTCTATAGTAACGACAACTTGCGAAATAAATATCTTTTATACGCCATGAGAATGAAATGTAAACTAAATGTAAATAGGCAAAAATAAACACAAAAAGAAAATTGTGTCACTACGACAAGAAAAATCTGAATAAATGGTCAACTAAGAAACAAAAACAATAAAATAAAGCACTCAAATCAAGCGATTAAAATATGCAAAAAAAACAAAAAAATGCGAATAAAAAAACTAAACAGGTTCTCCGCTAAACGAACAGAGTACCGGCATGGCTCTAATAGGTGGTCTCTACGTCTCATTATATGCGGTTAAATTCTAAAGAAATCGATACTCAAACTGTCGCTTGGACATCGATTCTAGGGACATCGAATTCCAAGAGTGAATTGCAACACTATACGGAGGTGAAACCCCACGAAGCGGCGTAATCTCTCCCACTTAAAGGTTCTAAATCTAATACATGATTCCAATTTATATCAAACATATACAAAATCAAACAAGGATTAGAAATTAAAAATTAAATTAAATCGAATTTAAATTTTCCTTTATAATTACAATGCAAACCCAACTAAGGCTTGACTCTCTTTTTGGTTTTTGAAAACAAAATTAGTCACCAGTGAAGTTGCCATGCTGTAGAGACTAATTTTCGGTGCTGCTACAAAAAATTAAGAAACAAAATTAGGGAAGTTCCTGCTTTTTATTGAAAATTTATTTTTTTACTGAAAAATTATTGTCACTTGGATAAGGTAGACCAGACAACAAAAACAAAACCAGAGATTCAAATTAGGTTCGAAAGTCGGTTACGTACGGGGAAGGGTTAGCACCCCCGCTACGCCCAAAATTGGAACCTATATGGTTCATATCATAATTATTAAATTCGATTTAATTTAAAATTAATTCCTAATATGCATGGTTCATGTAACACCCTCAACGTATATTCGACAATTAAATACACATTGAAGATGTTACTAAAGTTTTTAAATGATTTCCCGACTTGTAATTTTTTTTAAAACTAGCTTAGTAAAATAATTTTTCCTTGATTTCATTAAATTACAAAACTGTCTAGTGTCACTTAGTTTCGACCCTGAATTGGTTAAATAAATATTTAAGACAGTTATTAACATGAAAACATAATTTAGGGTGTAAACTATGTGTGCTACCTATACCCTTTCTTGATTTTAAAATCGCTATTCGATAAGCATTAACTACGTAATAATTATACCAAATTCCACTACTAAGAGTTTAAAATCATATTGTTCATCCATAATACTTTGTTTACATGCCCACCTAAAATAAGTAAACTAACTTATAAGTTTAGTAAAAGAAAATGATTGCAATTTAAAATACGAGTACATGCCCACTAGATTAGGATGTAAGTGTACATACTATTGCTTATAAGCGATATCTCGATTTCCAAAAGTGCAACTCCTTCTTCAATACTACTAGCCCGATTGACCTACGTGTACTACAAAACACAAGCTAAGTATAACTTAGTGAGGCAAAAAATAAAATATAAACCAATAACATAAATATCACCATTCCTGTAAAAATGGCATGCAATTCTCTGTATAATTTATAACATTTCATCATTTATAATGGTAAATGAGAAACTAACTTATTTGAATGAATCATGGTTGCATGTAGATATAAATATTCAAAGTCATAACATCATTCTTACTTTATCGGTGATAAATACGATAGACATATTGGCCTATCTACCTTCATAAAAGCATTTCCTGAATTATAGCCCAAAGTACAATTTCATGTGATGCTATGGTGCGCGAGTCATCACGGCACCGTAGTGTCTACGATGCCGTAGCGTCTGCATCGCCGAAGCGACTGAGATGAGTATGTACTCGAGGACGCCCTTTACTCCTCATACTCGCACATTTTGTTCTATGTAACACCGTAGTGTTTGAACCGACTCTGTAGAGTCTAACTCGACTCAGTAAAGTCTATCTCAACCCTGAAGAGTTCATCTCGCACCGTAGTGCTATGACGCAGATGCTAGGACTCTATGGATATCCAACTATACCGAAGACTCTCACACTAGTACATGAGCATAACAGTATAATATTTTCACATTCAATATCCAATCAATCAATACTATCATCCATAATTCGATAATGGGCAGTTCATACCCAAAATCTAAAATCTGATTTATCCTAGATAAATTATTATGCCATATCAATGTATCCCATATGCCATTTAATTTTCTTGCCATTTGCATAATTTGATCAAAATACATTTTTCATTAATATCAAGGTCGACTTATCGCAAGTCGTGCTATTTGTAACATGTCATACATTCATATAATGCACTCACCTAGGCTATACAAAATACTGAGCCTCACTAAACTAACGCACTACTTTTTCCTTGCCTCTTTTATCTCGTATTTCCTTGTCTTGCTCAGATACTGCAAATTTACCCATCAAACATATACAATAATATACATGTTAAATTTCTTTTTAATCTAACACTGCTTAACTATAAAATACTAGTATAATTATTCAAATATAGAATTTTTTCCAAGAATTTTCCCTTTTTCTCCCTTAGTAGCTGAAAAGTCCATTTTGGTCCCTAGTGACCATTTTGCAACTTTTGCAATTTATTCAAGCTCGAATCACAATTACTCAATAATTCTAACATTTTCCATTAACTTTTACTCAATGCCCTTCAATCCACTAACCTTTGTTAAAGTGGAATTTTAGTCACTAATTCCACACAAAAGTTTGCAAACTTGTATTAATTAATCAATCCAGCATTTTTACAATTTTTCTCAAAATTTTCCTTCTAATTTAGCCCTTAGCCGAAATGGTCACTAAACTTCTCCAAGATTGTTTTTCATTCAAACAATATTCTAATATGCTCAAAATAATTTTTCCAACATATATTCTTCATTTCCAAAAATTTACACTTAAAACCCCAATTTATTTCTATATGGCAAATTGGGTGTCTAAACTTTTGAAGGACTTTATTTTGGTCCGAATGCCATAATCAAGCTTCTAAATTCATAACCTCTTCAAATCCATCACTAGGATAATTTTTCACATTATTTCTCCAAATTTCCTCATGTACACCAAAATGGTCACTTAAAGAACTAGTTGAGGATTTTTCATTCTAACATCAAAATCAAGCTTCTAATATCATAAATCTTTCATTTCCATCATCAATTCCAAAGCCTAAATAAAATCCCAAATTCTAGGGTTAGGGTTTATGTCTTCAAACATGAAATAAATCTAAATCTAAGCTTGATTTCAACTCCAAAACACTTGATTTACTTAAATTAAGCTTCAATCTCAACATAGAATATGAAACCCTATTTTCTCTCTCATCAATATCATGAATAATTCTTCAAATTACTATGCAAAATTACTATCAATAGAAAGAGCATTAAGCATAGATCATTTTTTTCCAAAGCAACATACCTTGATTCTAACTTTGGAGCCTTCAAAATGCCTAGGAAAATTTGTGTATTTTTCCTCTTCTTTCTCTTGTTGGTTTCGAAAATGGGAGGATGAAGATGAAAAATTTGTTCATCTTTTATTTTATTAATGCCACATGTATTAATTAAATGAATATTAAATTCATTTAATTTCTTAAGTCTAAATAATCCTCCAACTATGTTTTATTTTCAAATTTGCCATCTTGTAAAAATAGAACCAAGTCTAGTTAGAATCCAATTAGAATCATTAAAATATTCATAAAAATAATATTTCATAAATTTTCCATGGCTTATGGAACTGTCTTTAAAATTCCAATTTGATCCGATTACCCGATAATCACTGACTGCAATTTCCATTTTTTGAACTATCTGATCAAATCTGAAATTCTCATATTTCTAACTTCCATAAATATAAATTGTTGATATACAAAATATTCCATAATTTTGTAAAAATCAAAATCTTGAAATTTTGACTAGGTCCAATATACTGATAATTTACCCGAAATCTTTATCGGATAAAATTCTCTTAATAATCCTTTATCAGTTATACATACGAATATTATTAACTCGAACTGATTCCTTTTTATCAGTCTCAAGTACTGACATGGGACCTTCCCAATAGGTCACCCATCCTAGTGCTACTCTAGCCTGAGCACGCTTAACTTTGCAGTTCGATCCGGGTATCCGAATTCCACTTAAACTTTAACTGTGATTTCCCAATATTTGAAATATCGGATCAAACACTTAACTTTTGGGAAATTACAACTTTGGTCCACACCAATAGGTGCTCTATCTATTTATGAAATAAAACACTTAACTTTTGGGAAATTACAACTTTGGTCCTTCAATTTTTCATATTTCGACTTGTACCATACAAGTTTTGAAAACTTATCATTTTGGTCACTAAACTTTAACCTTGAATTTCCATTCCAATTTTTCCTTGGAGTATTATCAAAATTTACAAGTACCCTATTTTGCTTACTCTCTTTCACATGGTGCTCTTAATTCTCAGAAATTCCTTTCCTTTAGTTCATAATTAAAGAAATCCTAACTTTTATATTTTGTCATTTTAGTCACTAAGTTAGCTTTTAAGCCATTATCTTAGTACTAAATGACTCTTAAACAACTTAGCAAATTTCGGGGTATTACAATTCTCCCCTTTAAGAAAATTCGTCCTCAAATTTTAAAACATACCTGATTTAAATAGTTTCGGGTACTACTTTCTCATTTTCTCCTCGGCCTCCCAAGTTGCCTCTTCCACTTTGTGGTTCCTCCAAAGGACTTTGACCAATGGAATTTTCTTATTCCTCAATTCTTTGACTCCATAAGATAAAATCTCCACTGGTTCTTTATATGTTAAATCATGTTGTAATTCAATCTCTTCTAGAGTAATAACATGCGAGGGATCTGATCGATACCTTCGCAACATAGACACATGAAATACATCATGGAATCTTGCTCATATCTGGAGGTAAGGCCAGTTGATAAGCCACTGGTCCAACTCTTTTGAGAATTTCAGAAGGTCCAATGAATCTGGGACTTAGTTTCCCTTTTCGACCAAAACATAATACTTTCTTCCATGGTGAGACCTTTAGGAAAATTTTATCTCCAACTTCAAATTCAACATCCTTTCTCTTTTTGTCTGCATAACCCTTTTGTCGATACGTGGATGCTTTAAGATTTTTCTGAATAATCTTCACTTTATATTCCATTTCTCGGGTTAAATCAATCCTACCTATTTTTAGGTCACTATAAACATTTCGATCCTGTAATTCGAACCAATTAAGTGGAGTTCTGCATTTTCTTCCATAAAGTGCTTCAGACAGTGCCATTTTAATGCTTGTCTGATAACTATTGTTATATGCGACTTTAGCTAATGGCAAATACTTTTCCCACAATCCAATGAACTCAATAATACAAGCTCGCAACATGTCTTCTAAAATTTGGATCGTTCGTTCTAACTGCCCGTCCGTTTGCAGATGGAATATAGTACTAAAATTTAATTTAGTACCTAGTGTCTCGTGTAATGATCCCCAAAACCTCGAGGTAAACCTCGGGTCTCTATCCGATACAATCGATACCGGAATACCATGTAGTCGTACTATTTATCTGATATATAATTCTACATACTTGTCCATTGAATAATCCACACGAACTAGAATAAAATGTGCAGACTTCGATAAACAATCCACAACGACCCATATTGAATCCTTTTTTCTGGGCATAACTGGTAGCCTATTACAAAATCCATAGTCATTTTTTCCCATTTCCACTGAGGAATGAAGATAGGCTGTAACAGTCCAGATTGTACTTGATGCACTGCTTTAACTTGTTGACATGTCAGACATTTTGCTACAAACTCTAAGATTTCTCTTTTCATTCCCGGCCACCAATAGCGGGTTTTCAAATCTTGATACATCTTATTACTTCCTGGGTGCATAGTTAATGGGCAATAGTGAGCTTCTGTTAAAATCTCTTTCTTCAATTCACCATTGTCAGGAATATAAACTTTTCCTCGATAGTATAAACAACCATCAGACTTGATTTCATAGTCTTGCACTTCCCCAGATTCAACTTGTTTTCTCTTTTCAAGGCATTCTTCATCCGAAAGCTGTAAATATTTGATCCGATCCAGAAAAGTTGGCTTAAGCTAAAACTCTGCTGTTAAAGAACCATCATGTCCCAAAGATAGTTGTGTATTCATTGCGCGTAGAACAAAAAATGTTTTTCGACTAAGAGCATCTGCTACTATGTTACCATTTCGAGGGTGATAATCAATAACCACGTCGTTGTCCTTTAAAAACTCAACCCATCTTCATTGTCTCAGATTCAGATCTCGTTGTGTCATCAAGTACTTCAAAGTTTTGTGATCACTATAGATATCACACTTTTCACCATATAGATAATGTCTCCAAATTTTTAGTGTAAAAATCACTGCTGCCATCTCCAAATCATGAGTCAGGTAATTCTTCTTATGAGTTTTGAGTTGTCGTGATGCATAAGCTACAATGCATCCTTCTTGCATTAATACACACCCAAACCATTATGAGATGCATCACTATACAGAATGTACTCTTTTCCCGGCTCTGGTTGAATTAATACTGGTGCCTCTATTAAAACTTTCTTTAATCTTTCAAAACTCTCTTGGCACTTCTCTGTCCATACAAAAGAAACACATTTCCTTAATTGCTGAGTGAGTGGCATGGCGATGATAGAGAAGTTTTGGAAAAATCATCTATAGTATCCAGCTAATCCCAAAAAACTTCTAACTTCTGGTACATTCTTTAGTGTTTCCCATTCAAGAATAGCTTGTACCTTCTTGGGATCCACTCTTATTCCATCAGTAGATACGACATGTCCAAGAAAAGTTCTTCAGATAACCAGAATTCACATTTGGAAAACTTTCCGTAAAGCTGGTTATCTCTTAATGTCTGTAATACTACTCGGAGATGTCGATCGTGATCATCTTCAGTCTTAGAATATACCAAGATATCATCTATAAATACCACCACAAATTGGTCCAAGTAGGTTTGAAACACCCTATTCATCACATCCATAAATGCGGCAGGGGCGTTTGTGAGTCCAAACGACATTACTAAAAACTCGTAATGTCCATAGCGAGTCATGAATGCTGTCTTTGGTATATCTTCTTTCTTAACTTTTGGCTGATAATAGCCTGATCGAAGATCGATCTTTGAAAACACAACAGCTCCTCTGAGCTGATCAAATAGATATTCAATTCTTGGCAACATATACTTATTCTTTATTGTTACTTTATTCAGTTGTCGGTAAACTATACATAATAATAAAGATCCATCCTTCTTCTTTGCGAATAATATTGGGGCTCCCTGTGGCGACACACTCGGTCGAATATAGCCTCGATCTAATAACTCTTGCAATTGAGCTTTCAGCTCCCTTAATTCTGTTGGCACCATCCTATAGGGTGGCATCGATACCGGCTCTGTTCCAGGATACACATCTATTCCAAATTGGACCTCTCTATCTGGAGGTAATCCTGGTAACTCATCTGGAAATTCCCGCACAGTTGGGATATCTTCCGATTTCTTGTTTGATGCTTGCGTATTCATCACAATAACTAAATACATTTCACACCCATTATTTAACATTCTCTGAGCCATCGCTACGGAGATTTATGAGTTTAGGCAATCATTCTTTCTCCCACTACAACCACCTCAGAACCATCCGGTCCTTGAAGTTCTAATTGCTTTTTTTTACATTTAATGTCTGCATCATTGCGGATAGCTAGTCCATTCCCAAAATAATCTCAAATTCATGGAACGGTAGCTCTATTAAATTCGCTGTAAATTCAATCTCTTGAATCACTAAGAGACAATTCTTACATATCCGGGTCACTTTAGCACTATGACCAAGCAGATTACTGGCAATCACATTACTACTAATAGTCTCCATAGGAATTCTTCTTTTAGTAACTAGTTTGGAGCTAATATATGAATGAGTAGAATCAGAATGAATTAAAACAAACACATATTCACCAAAAAGTTAGAAAGTACCTGCTATAATATCCAAATCATACTTGTCCTCATCTGTGCGTATATTATATTATACACTCTAGCTTGTCCGGTTCCACCACAACCATGGCCTCTAGGTGGAGCAACTACAAATCATTCTGACTAGATAGGGTTCTCTGTCTGTCCTCGTGGACATTTTCTAGCAAAATGTCCCATATGACCACATCGCTGACAGGCTCCTGTAATAATCTAACAAACCCCTCCATGCTTCCTCTCACAGTGCTCACATTCTGGTTTAAAAGCTTTTTCTGATTTCTTCGAGCTTGCAGTAGACATCTAATAAGCTTAGGCTCTTTTAGAAAAAGGATTTCCACGAATAAATCCAGTTCTAGTCTTGCTTTGTTGACGAGAACCTCTACCTCGCCTAGACTATACTGAAACAAATGATTATCCAGATCTTTTAGTTGATCGAGATGATTGAGCTCTAACTCGCTCTACCACATCTTGATAAACTAATAGGTTCATGCCTAACATTACTTCCTTGGGTCTTGGATGAAGCCCCTCAATGAACCATTCACAGCGAGATTTTTCAGTCGGCATTAAATCGGCTGCATATCGGGTTAATCGATTAAACTCATACTCATAAACTGAATGATTGCCTTGCTTGAGATCCAAGAACTATTGAAGCATTTCTCTCTTGAATTGATCACCAACATATTTGGCTTTAAATGATTCTTGGAAAAATGTTCAAGTTACTTGTTCAGCAGGTACGAGCTCTATGGCATTCGACCACCATATACGAGCATGTTCTGTTAGAAGAGATACAACTCCCTCTAGTTTTTCAGCATCAAAACAATTTAACTGGTCCAACATAACCTTGACATCATTTAGCCATAAGCCTGCAGCCATCGGACCACATTCTCCATTGAACTCAGGCGCACCCAATTTCTTAAGCTCTTTAGCAGTCTATGCCCTTACGGGTGCAGGAGCCGGAACTGGTACGGGTTCAGGTGGCTGCAGCCTATATTAACCATCGCCTCTAACGCTTACACTAATGCTCCGTATTCTTGAGCTGGAGCTCCTTGCTGCGCAGGTGGCTCAGCCTGGGCAGGAGCTGGAGGTGGAACGTTTTGCACCTCATTACTGTCGCTATAAGCCTCTTTCAGACCCTGATGATTCGTCGCATGACGTGATCCCTCAGTATTCGACATTGTCTATTACAACATTTTTAGAATCATATTAATAAAGAGCCACATCAAATTATATAAGCAATACATCAGTAACATAACATCCTAGGGGCATGTACACTTCAAACAAATCACATCGGACTCAGTTTAACCTCCAAAATCGGCTAAACCTTTACACTGATACCACTAAATGTAACACCCTCAACGTATATTCGATAATTAAATATACGTTGAAGATGTTACTAAAGTTTTCAACTGATTTCCTGACTTGTAATTTTTTTTAAACTAGTTTAGTAAAATAATTTTTCCTCAATTTCATTAAATTACAAAACTGTCTAGTGTTACTTAGTTTCGACCCTGGATTTGTTAAATAAATATTTAAGACAAATATTAACATGAAAACATAATTTAGGGTGTAAACTATGTGTGCTACCTATACCCTTTCTTGATTTTAAAATAGCTATTCGATAAGCATTAACTACATAATAATTATACCAAATTCCACTACTAAGAGTTTAAAACCATACTATTCATCCATAATACTTAGTTTACAAGCCCACCTAAAATAAGTAAACTAACTTATAAGTTTAGTAATACAAAACGTTTGCAATTTAAAATACGAGTACATGCCCACTAGATTAGGATGTAAGTGTACATACTATTGCTTATAAGCAATATCTCGATTTTCAAAAGTGCAGCTCCTTCTTCAATACTATTATGCCGATCGACCTACGTGTATTACGAAACACACGCTAAGTATAACTTAGTGAGGCATAAAAATACAATATAAACCAATAACATAAATATCACCATTCCTGTAAAAATGGCATGCAATTCTCTGTATAATTTATAACATTTCATCGTTTATCATGGTAAATGAGAAACTAACTTATTTCAATGAATCATGGTTGGATGTAGATATAAATATTCAAAGTCATAACATCATTCTTACTTTATCGGTGATAAATACGATAGACATATTGGCCTATCTACCTGCATAAAAGCATTTCCTGAATTATAGCCCAAAGTACAATTTCATGTGATGCTATGGTACGCGAGTCATCATGTCACCGTAGTGTCTACGACGCCGTAGTGTCTGCATTGCCGAAGCGACTGAGATGAGTACGTACTCAAGGACGCCCTTTACTCCTCATACTTGCACATTTTGTGCTATGTAACACCGTAGTGTTTGAACCAACTCTGTAGAGTCTAACTCGACTCTGTAAAGTCTATCTCAACCCCGAAGATTTTATCTTGCACCGTAGTGCTATGACACAGATGCTAGGACTCAATCGATGTCCAACTATACCAAAGACTCTCACACTATTACATGGGCATAACAGTATAATATTTTCACATTCAATATCCAATCAATCAATACTATCATCCATAATTTGATAATGGGCAGTTCATACCCAAAATCTAAAATCTGATTTATCTTAGATAAATCATTATGCCATATCAATGTATCTCATATGCCATTTAATTTTCATGTCATTTGCATAATTTGATCAACATACATTTTTCCTTAATATCAAGGTCGACTTATCGCAAGTCATCATATTTTTAACATGTCATTCATGCATATATTGCACTCACCTAGGCTATGCAAAATACTGAGCCTCACAAAGCTAATCCACTACTTTTTCCTTGCCTCTTTTATCTCATATTTCCTTGTCCTACTCGGATGCTGCAAATTTACCCATCGAACATATACAATAATATACATGTTAAATTTCTTTTTAATCTAACACTGCTTAACTATAAAATACTAGTATAATTATTCGAATATAGAAATTTTTCCAAGAATTTCCCCTTTTTCTCCCTTAGTAGCCGAAAAGTCCATTTTGGTCCCTAGTGACCATTTTGCAACTTTTGCAATTTATTCAAGCCCAAATCACAATTACTCCATAATTCTAACATTTTCCATTAACTTTTACTTAATGCCCTTCAATCCACTAACCTTTGTTAAAGTGACATTTTAGTCACTAATTCCACACAAAAGTTTGCAAACTTGTACTAATTAATCAATCCAACATTTTTACAATTTTTCTCAAATTTTTCCTTCTAATTTAGCCCTTGGCCGAAATGGTCACTAAACTTCTCCAAGATTATTTTTCATTCAAACAATATTCTAATATGCTCAAAATTATTTTTCCAACATATATTCTTCATTTCCAAAAATTTACACATAAAACCCCAATTTATTCCTATATGACAAATTGGGTGTCTAAACTTTTCAAGGACTTTATTTTGGTCCCAATGCCATAATCAAGCTTCTAAATTCATAATCTCTTCAAATCCATCACTAGGATAATTTTTTCACATTATTTCTCCAAATTTCCTCATGTACACCAAAATGGTCACTTAAAGAACTAGTTGAGGATTTTTCAATCTAACATCAAAATCAAGCTTCTAATATCATAAATCTTTCATTTCCATCATCAATTTCAAAACCCTAAATAAAATCCCAAATTCTAGGGTTAGGGTTTATGTTTTCAAACATGAAATAAATATAAATCTAAGCTTGATTTCAACTCCATAACACTTGATTTACTTAAATTAAGCTTCAATCTCAACATAGAATATGAAACCCTATTTTCTCTCTCATCAATATCATGAATAATTCTTCAAATTACTATACAAAATTACTATCAATAGAAAGAGCATTAAGCATAGATCATTTTTTTCCAAAGCAACATACCTTGATTCTAACTTTGGAGCCTTCAAAATGCCTGGGAAAATTTTGTGTATTTTTCCTCTTCTTTCTCTTGTTGGTTTCGAAAATGGGAGGATGAAGATGAACAAATTTGTTCATCTTTTATTTTATTAATGTCGCATGTATTAATTAAATGAATATTAAATTCATTTAATTTCTTAAGTCCAAATAATCCTCCAACTATGTTTTATTTTCAAATTTGTCATCTTGTAAAAATAGAACCAAGTCTAGTTATAATCCAACTAGAATCATTAAAATATTCATAAAAAATAATATTTTATGAATTTTCCATGGTTTATGGAACTGTCTTTAAAATTCCAATTCGATCCGATTACTCGATAATTGCTTACTATGATTTCCATTTTTCGAACTATAGGATCAAATCTGAAATTCTCATATTTCTAACTTCAATAAATAAAAATTATTGATATACAAAATATTCCATAATTTTGTAAAAATCAAAATCTTGAAATTTTGACTTGGTCCAATAAACTGATAATTTACCCAAAATCTTTATCGGAAAAAATTCTCTTAATAATCCTTTATCAGTTATACATACGAATAATATTAACTCGAACTGATTCCTTTTTATCAGTCTCAAGTACTTGCATGGGACCTTCCCAATAGGTCACCCATCCTAGTGCTACTCTAGCCTAAGCACGCTTAACTTTGCAGTTCGATCCAGGAATCCGATTTCTACTTAAACTTTAACTGTGATTTCCCAATATTTGAAATATCATATCAAACCAGTAATTCCACATTCGATCGATACCAATAGGTGCTCTATCTATTTATGAAATAAAACACCTAACTTTTGGGAAATTATAACTTTGGTCCTTCAACTTTTCATATTTCGACTTGTACCATACAAGTTTTGAAAACTTATCATTTTGGTCACTAAACTTTAACCTTGAATTCCCATTCCAATATTTCCTTGGAGTATTACCAAACTTTGCAAGTACCCTATTTTGCTTACTCTCTTTCACATGGTAGTCTTAATTCTCAGAAATTATTTTCCTAGAGTCCATAATTAAAGAAATCCTAACTTTTATATTTTGTCATGTTAGTCACTAAGTTAGCTTTTAAGCCATTATCTTAGTACTAAATGACTCTTAAACAACTTAGCAAATTTCGGGGTATTACAGTTCGAATATTAAATTTGCCTCGATATCAATGGCACCAAAGGAGATGGCACCCGGAGATCGGGATGACACTCCCACTAGAATACCGAAATCATAAGGCCTAAAGTTATATGCAACATAATAAGATGGTTGAATATGATATTAATTCGAATAAAACATAGACTAAAGTACCAAAGGAGACGACACTCGAAGACCTGTATGCCACCCCCTAATCGAATACCGAGACCCTAAAAACTAGATTTAATATGACATAAAAATATATTTATTATAAAAATATGCTAATAATTAAAAAAACATAATCAACAAAACTATATATTACCATATATCTAAACCAACATTAAAATAAATACAGAGATAAAGATCGAATTTTACCCCACTCGAAGCTCGGATGAAAAACTTCGACCGACCCCCATCAAGATCTCCATGCCATCTAGCCTTGGTCCAAAAACTAATCCGATCGAACCTCGAAGGGACTTTCGGCCGAACAGTTGTTCGAACCCCTAAGGCCGAGAGCACTACTCTCTTTAATTGGGGAGTCGAGAGCACTGCTCTCAATATTGGCTCCCCATTGCTGCCTTGCCCCTCTCCATTCAACCCCCGCCTTTAATAGGCAAAGCAAAAGGGGGTGGGGTGACGTGGAGCCTTGTGCTCCGCCCATTTCTTCCCTTTTTAAATTTTTTTAATTAAATTTTTAATTAATTTTAATTATTTAATTTAACTTTTCATATTCTTTCTTCTTTTTTTCATTTTTCTTTTTAATAATAATAAGATATAATGATAAAACATAAACACATATGTAATGTACACATACAATATACGGCATACAAGCACATATACACATACATACAATATATTAACTTTAATACATACACGTACACACTCATACATAAATAATAATAATAATAATAATAATAATAATAATAATAATAATAACACATAAATATTAATAATATGCATTCATACATATATAATACTAAACATACATGCATACATAATAAACATTAATGATATATACATATACACACAATACATACACATTTTTTTAAAAAAAGGCATATTAAAGGTAACAATAATAATACGATACGTACATATAGCATATAATAATAACAATATTAATTAATAATATTATACAACTCGGACAAAAATGAGTGATTACAATTTGATTTCTACACCAAATCCTATTTTCTTTCTTGAAGATTTTACTCAAACCTTGCCAATTAAGGGGGAAATCAGCAATTAGAGGTAATTTGTATTTCTCTCCTCTATTTTTTTTTATAATAATCGGGGCCTTGTTAAAGACCACCTTTTATTCTGACAAGACTTGTCGACTTTCAAAGGGGAAAAGAGTGCCATATTTTATTGATAAATATCATAATCTTACAACCATTACAGAATAACATAGCACCAAAAGTTTTTCTACCTCTATCCTATGTCAATACAAACACAAATAATCTAAAGTCTCCACCACTATAAAATACCCTACAAATGTTTCTCGATCCAGGTTTCTAAACACCTGGCCCTTAAAGAGAAAGGCATTCCAAGCTGTTCATTCTATTTTTGGCCAGCAGATCTGCTTCAATGTTGCACGATCTTGGGATATTTTTGATACACATCCACACGTCTTTACACCATCCAGCGATCCAATTAATCACACTTGCCAAGTATGTCGGGGCTTTGGTCGGATCACGAACCCAATCAAATACCACCTTGCAATCAGGTTCTACTGCCAAATTAGCTTTTTCGAACCATACCGAGTCTCAAAATACCTCGATGCTATGCTTGATGGCTATAGATTCTGCCAAAATTGGAGGAGCAGCCCCAATTTTTATCGAACCTCCTTCATTACATAGACTCCTATTCTACCCACGCTCCCGTCAGATCTCATTGCCCCATCAACATTAAATTTAAGCCAACCGATAGGAGGGGGCTTCAAACAGATGGAGCAGGTGTATGAGAGGTCCTCAATATGCTAGCTTCAAAGTTCACCGGATCAGAAAGAATGTCATCCACCGAAGCCTTTATTTCTGGAAAGCTTTCCTTGATCCACCACGCTAATCTTAATTTAATTATGAAAAACGTTTGTACCATGTCTAAGGATTTCTCGTTAAAAAACCACTTCATTTCGAAAAAGCCATAATGACCAGATTACGGTGAAAGGAATAATTTTTCCATATCTTTGCCTCGTTGACATCTGGACCTGCTTCATTCCATGCAACTAAGAAGGAAATTGGATCTTCATGCATCGTGATTACAACACCCCAAAGCTTGCAAAAATGGTTCCAAATTAGCCAGGATACGTTGCACGTGAAGAAAAGATGGATCACTGATTCAACATGATTCTTGCATAAAGAGCATCGAGTGTCTTCAATTGATTTTTGTTATGTGTTTGTGATTAAATCATGATTTTAAGGTTTTAATTGAGTTTTGATAAGAAATTTGATGAATCTTGATATGGATCTGATTTGTGTTGTAACAGACGTAACCAGTATTCTATATCCATTACCAATTAGAGTATCACATAATGAATATGTCAATGTATTCCATTAGTATTTACAAGAAAAATTATAAATTATCCATTTTACCATTTATCGCGTAGAATCATATTTTAAATTTTTATCCCATCAAATAAAGTCCGATTTTAGGCAGCAACTTAACAGTTCTTATCTATGATATATAAGGAATATAACTGCCTAAAAACTACCTAAAACAAAAATATACCCGATTACTCTGTTTAACTTTTTCTACTCATTACCCGATTTTAAATATAACTATTCATCATTCACTATAAACATTAACTAGTTTATATGTTATCACAAACCATGTGTAAACTAGTATAAAACATACTAACTTTAACATATACATGTCATCTAGTATTATCAAAACACATCAAAAGATGTTATTACTGATACCATGATTATATTCCTGATAAGTAGGATGCCAGCTCCTTACTCCGGTTTATGCTTTTTACCTACGCGTGAAAACCATCACACGTTAATTATATACTTAGTGAGGTAATAATAATATCCAGTGCAATATAACATAACTATAACTAATAATATGTAACAATGTTCATGCATTGTGAATCACTAGATATGTATTACCATCATATTAATCATATATCAACATAATATAAATCGAATATAAATTTCTTACCAATATACTTGCCAAAACTTTGAGAGTTTATAAATTCTTTCACATGTTTATCAATTATTTACCAATAAACCATAGCCCAAATATAAACCTATGAGGACCCTGGGTACTCGAGTCAAATATTCACCGAAGTGCTAATACACATAAGGTTGTGCCCACCATAATACACATAAGGCCGTGCCCACCATAATACACATAAGGTCGTGCCCACCATATACACTAAGTGTCCTTTATATACACTATAGTGCTAAACCGAATATGCAGCGTGCTGTGGGACTCTATGACATGCCAACTATACAATGTCCTTCAATGACATACTTGGCCATATTTTCCATATTTATTTCATCCATGGCAATGTATATCAACAAAACTTAACATTGGGCAGTTCATACCCGAAATAACATTCATAATATAACCAGAGATTCCATGCTTTTATATTCAACTTTTGACATATTTAAAATATGTCAAATATATAATCAATGACATAAATATCATGCCAATATAAACAAGGTAGACTCATCGCAAGTCTTCCTAATGATGTATTAAACATCCATGTATCATGTTATGTATGCATTGCACTCACCTGAAGCCTTACTAGTAACTTTATTGTTGATTTAACTTTACTCTTGAACTTTTTCCTTATCTTTAAACTTGGTTGTATTATGATCTTCATCATGATCACAGTATATAAAATCATCGTTTACCAAACACTTACAATTCAAAGCATATGTTAGTATCATTCTAACCATAAGCACATATTAGGAATAAAATTCCTAAAAATCCTTTATTATTCATATCCATTACAAATTCACAAGACATTCTCAAATCTCATAAAATAACCATAAAATGAATTCTTTTGAAATTCATCTCAATATTTCCAAATTATTCAAAATGGTCCCCTTGCATTAAACTTCAAATTCCATCACTTAACAGCATGGTTAAGCATTCCAATAATACATTCAAGCTTAACATGTTAACTTCTAGTCAATTACCATTTCAATCTCAACTTTCCCTTAATATGCTAATTAGTCCTCAACACTTTACAAACTTCTAAATTGGTCCAAACAACATTCTAAATCTTGTTGTATAATTCTTACATCATTTCTAGCCTTAGGTAAAATTTCCATAATTTTTCTCTAATATCCTCCCTAGGGCCGAATATGAAAGGTCACTACATTCAAAATTTCCAACTTAATTCAAGCATGAATTCAACTTCTAAACCTCATTTCCAAGCTTTTACAATCATTTCCATATCAAAATCAGTCCAAATTCAACTTCACATCAAAACCCTAACTTTAACCAAATTAGGATTTAGCTACTTTCAAGTAGTTTCAATCATAATACAAGCTTGGATATGTTTCTACAACAACAACTTCATCAAAATCTAACCTTAAATCATCAAAACTAAACCTCCCCTTCACCTCCTTTATTTATGAAACTAAGATTTCAAGCAAGGAAAGCATGAATAAATGGTACCAAAAGATATAGAATTTCATGTAGATTAATTCCATGTTTCATGCTTTCATCCAAAATCTAACTAAATTGACTTGAAAATTCAAAAGAAAATTTTTATTTCTTACCTTGGAGGGTTTTTGAACAAGAAGAGGAAGAATGAAGAAAATTCTTGAATTTTTAATTCCTTTAATTTTGGCCATTTGTCATCTTTTGTAAAGAATTAAATTAAAAAATTCATTTTATGACAAAATAACCATTTTGCCCTTGTAATCCAATGTCCTACAGCTTGCCACATGTCAAAAGATTCATCCAAGGGTCAAAAATAAACCAAGAAGTTAGTGATTACCAACTTTGCGCTTGTAATTTTCCAAAATTACCATCTTGCCATTTCTCATCCAATGGCTCATATTTAACATGGAAAATCTACTTTAAATCCAATGGTCCATGTTAAATCCTACCACTTTAAAGCATGGAAATAACATTTTTAACCTTGCCTTATCATCATTTAAAGTATCTTGAATATCCGAATATTTTTCTAAACTTTATCACTTTATAGCCAATAATACAAACTCCGTACGAAAAAATCGGGTAACACGAAAAAATCATTTCGGGGGTAAACTATTCATTTACGGGACTAAAATAACCATTTGTCATCTTTTAATTTTGGCCATTTATCATCTTTTATAAAGAATTAAATTAAAAAATTCATTTTATGACAAAATAAGCATTTTGCCCTTGTAATCCAATGTCCCACAGCTTGCCACATGTCAAAAGATTCATCCAAGGGTCAAAAATAAACCAAGAAGTTAGTGACTACCAAATTTGCCCTTGTAATTTTCCAAAATTACCATCTTGCCATTTTTCATCCAATTGCTCATATTTAACATGGAAAATCTACTTTAAATCCAATGGTCCATGTTAAATCCTACCACTTTAAAGCATGGAAATGACATTTTTAACCTTGCCTTATCATCCTTTAAAATATCTTGAATATCCGAATATTTTTCTAAACTTTATCACTTTATAGCCAATAATACAAACTCCGTACGAAAAAATCGGGTAACACGAAAAAATCATTCTCGGGGGTAAACTATTCATTTAAGGGACTAAAATACATAAAATTTGAAAATTACAATTTAGTCCCTTAACTTTTCCTAAGTTTATACTTTATCCACCAAACTTTCATTCTTTTCATTTTGACCACTACCCAAAATTTTAGGGTATTACAATTCTCCCCATTTAAGGAAATTCATCCTCGAATTTTCATTACGTACCTGGTTCAAAAAGATACGGATACTACTTTTCCATTGCTTCTTCTGTTTCCCAAGTAGCTTCTTCTACTTTGTTATTTCTCCACAAGACTTTAACTAGAGGAATCTTTTTGTTCCTTAATTGCTTTCCTCCTCGAGCTAAGATTCTTACAGGTTCTTCATCATAGGTCAAATCCGGTTGAATGTCAATCTCTTCTGGTGTAATGATATGCGAAGCATGGATACATGAAAGACATCATAGATTTTACTCATTTCTGGTGGTAAAGCTAGTTGATACGCCACTGGACCAACCCTTTTTAAAATTCCATAAGGACCAATGAATCTTGGACTAAGCTTTCCTTTTCTCCCAAAACGTAATATCTTTTTCCAGGGTGAAACCTTTAAAAATACCTTGTCTCCAACTTCAAACTCAATATCCTTCCTTTTAAGATCGAAATACGACTTTTGTCTATCAGAAGCGGCCTTGAGATTATCTTGAATTATCTTTACCTTGTTCTCCATTTCTTGAACAAGATCAGGTCCAATGATTTTTCGTTCCTCTAACTCGAAGCAATTCAATGGTGTTCGGCATTTTCTTCCATATAATGCCTCATAAGGTGCCATCTTTATACTTGATTGATAACTATTGTTGTAGGCAAACTCAGCTAATGGAAGATATTCTTCCCATGAACCTACAAAACTTATTATACATGCTATGACCATATCTTCAAGTATTTGAATAGTTCTCTCTGATTGTCCATCTGTTTGAGGATGGAAGGCAGTGCTGAAGTTTAGCCGAGTTCCCAATGCTTCATGTAATGCACTCCAAAACCTTGAAGTGAACCTTGGATCTCTATCAGATATAATAGATATAGGAACACCATGTAATCTAACAATTTCCTTAATATATATCTTTGCCAACTTGTTCAATAGTCTGTTCGAACTGGTATGAAATGTGTTGTTTTAGTCAATCGATCCACAATCACCCAAAGCGAATCTTTCTTACTTGGCGTTTAGGGTAAACCTGTTACAAAATCCATAGTAACCTTTTCCCACTTCCATTGTGGAATTAAGATTGGTTGAAGTAACCCTGATGGAACTTGATGTTCTGCCTTTACTTGTTGACATGTTAAACATCTAGCAATGAACTTGGTGATAGTTCGTTTCATGTCAGGCCACCAAATCGACTCTTTACATCTTGGTACATTTTGTTACCTCCGGGATGCATAGTTAAAGGACTGTAATGTGCTTCTGAAAGTATTTCTCTCTTTAGATCCTCATCATCAGGAATATACACACGTCCCAGGTAGTATAGGCATCCATTTGGTTTTATTTCAAAGTCTTTAGATTCACCTTGTTCAACTTGCTTTTTCTTTTCCAAACATTCTGCATCCTTTTCTTGTAACTTTTTAATCCTTTCTATCAAAGTATACTTAACTTGAAGTTTAGCCATTATCACACCATTTTCCTATAACTTTAACTGAGTATTTAGTGTTCTCAAAGTAGAAAATGTCTTCCGGATAAGCTCATCTACTACCACATTAGCCCTTCCCGGATGGTAATCAATAATTACATCATAGTCTTTAATTAGTTCTATCCATCTTCTTTGCCTTAAATTAAGCTCCTTTTGAGACAAAAAAAAATATTTCAAACTTTTATGATCCGTGAAGATATAGCACTTTTCACCAATATAAGCAATGACACCAAATCTTCAAAGCGAACACTACTGCAGCCAACTCTAAATCATGAGTAGGATAATTTCTTTCATGAGTTTTGAGTTGTCGTGAAGCATATGCTACAACCTTTCATTCTTGCATCAATACACACCCCAACCCATTATGGGATGCATCACTATATATTGTAAAATCCTTCTCAGATTCTGGTTGTGCCAAAACAAGAGCTTCTGCTAATATCTTCTTCAATCTATCAAAGATTTCCTAACATTTTTCTGTCCAAACAAATGGCACATCCTTTCTTAATTGCTTAGTTATTGGAGCGGCAATCATTGAAAAATCTTTCACGAACCGCCGATAATAGCCAGCTAATCCCAAGAAACTTCTTACTTCAGAGACATTCTGAGGAACTTTCCATTCGAGTATTGCTTGAACCTTTTTAGGATCAACTCGCATTTCTTCAGCGGAAACTATATGTCAAAGGAAAGCTACCTCAAACAACCAAAATTCACACTTTGACAGCTTTGCATATAATTTCTTTTCTCAGAGGATCTAAAGAACTATTCGTAGATGAATATCATGATCTTCTTTGGTTTTTGAATAAACCAATATATCTTCTATGAATACCACCACAAATTGATCAAAATATGGCTGAAATATCTAATTCATCAGACCCATAAAAGCTGTCGGTGCATTTGTCAGTCCAAAAGCCATTACCACAAACTCATAATGCCTGTATCTAGTTTTGAAAGTTGTCTTTGGTATATCTGCTTCTTTGATCTTCAATTGATGATACCCTGATCGAAGATCAATTTTAGAAAACACTGTTGCTCCCTTAAGTTGATCAAAGAGGTCATCAATCTTTGGTAAAGGATATTTATTGTTTAACGTCACTTTATTAAGTTGACGATAGTCCACACATAACCTCATTGATCCATCTTTCTTTTTCACAAATAGGACTGGAGCTCCCAAGATGATATACTAGTCATATAAAACCTCAATCTAGTAATTCTTGCAATTGAACCTTCAGCTCTCTAACTTTTGTAGGACCCATCCTATAAGGTGCCATTGATATTGGTGCTGTTCTAGAAAGCACATCAATACCAAATTATAATTCTCGATCCGGAGGTAACCTCGGTAATTTATCTGGGAAAACATCTGGGAATTCCCGCACCGTAGGTATATTTTCCAGATCTGTTCTTGTTTCCGGAATATTTATCACATGAGCTAAATAAGCTTCATACTCATGTGATAATAACTTTCCAGCAGTTACAGCTGTAATCTCATTGCTCAAATAATTCTGCCTTTCTCCCACAAATATTATTTTTGAACCATCTGGTCCTTTTAAGACTGCCTTTTCAATCGACATTCAACTGTAGCATCATATGCCGATAGCCAATCCTTTCCAATAATGACTTCAAATTCTTGGAAAGGTAATTCCATAAGATTGGCTGGAAATTTAATTTCTTGTATCTTTAAATGACACTTTTTTCATATTCGATCTACTTTGGCACTTTGTCATATTGGATTAATAGCAACTACCTCACTCGAAATTGGTTCTACCGGGATATTTCTTTCAAGCATTACTTTAGAACTAATATAAGAATGGGTAGATCCTGGATCAATCAATGCAAAAATAGGTTTGCCAAAGAGTTCGATCATACCTGCTACGATCTCTGAATCATCTTGATCATTAATAGTCTTGATATTATACACCCGAGCTGCAGTCTTACTCTCTGATTTGATGTAACTGCAGATGCTCCTAGTTTTCCACTTTGATTTCCTCTGGTTTTCTGAGGTGCCACTGCATACTGATCAAGATGAAGCTCTGGACAATTCTTTTTGAAATGACTAGCTTGTCCACAATGATAGCATGCCCCACCATCAAACCAACATTGACCATAATGTGTCTTTCCACAATGTTCGTATTCCGAAATAGGATGAAATATGGAGCCTCGAGTACTTGCAGTAGCAGTTAGAGCTTGTTTTCACTTCCCTCCAGGATATCCCTTTTTAGTTGAAGAAGCTGATGCTACTGGATTTTACTGTGAAAACTCCTTATTGCGTTTATAAAACGATGCAGTATAAGAACTATCAGACCTTTTTTCGGTTTGAGTCTGTTTCTCTGCTTTGTCTTCAAGATCTACTTTTTCCATAGCCTTTGCTCGATTTACCACTTCTTGAAAAGTAGTGAAGTGGTGAAAAACCAATATCCTTTTATATTGAGAATCCAATTCGGCTATGAATCTATCAATTCTGGATTTTTTCGTTGGAAGAAACTCGGTTGCAAATCGACTCAATCTATTGAATTCACATTCGTATTTATAGACCGATCTACAAGACTGTTTCAAATTCAAAAACTATTGTCTCATCTCGTCAATGAATATGTCTCCAATATATTTTTCCTTGAATTCCTTTAGAAAGAACTCCCAAGTAACCTGCTCCGGAGGTACTTGTGCAGTGACACATCCCACCATACGCTCGCTTGCTCCATCAGAAGGGATACTACTCCTTCTAACTTTCCTTGATCATCACAAGGAATCCTACCCAACATGATTTTAATATCATTCAACCAGAAATCAGCAGCCATTGGATCTGCATCAGTATCGCCTCAAAATTCTGGTGGTTTCATCCTTCTTAATTCCTTTGGAACCGATATTGGTTCTAGCCGTTTTATAATAGCATCAAATGCCTGAAGAAATAAGCCTTGATCTTGAACATGCATATTTCATTGTTCCTGAACTGGTACCTCTATGTTTTGCTGAGCAAGAGGCGGATTCTGATTCACCTCATTGCTCCCGTTTTGTGCAGGAATATCAATCTCAGCTCCCTGACAGGATTCTTGATGATTTGGCATCTGTTAATGTCACAATCATCCCTTATAAGTAAGGAGCACATTACTAATTAATAGGCATCAAAGTAATTTCATACAAATATCAGTAATCTTGACATCCTAGTGGCATGTATATAATTTTAACTCTTAACAAACCCGATTTGTATCCATAACCAGCTAAACCTGTAGCTCTGATACCAATAAATGTAACACCCTAACCAGTATTCTATATCCATTACCAATTAGAGTATCACATAACGAATATACCAATGTATTCCATTCGTATTTACAAGAAAAATTATAAATTATCCATTTTACCATTTATCGCGTAGAATCATATTTTAAATTTTTATCCCATCGAATAAAGTCTGATTTCAGGCAGCAACTTAACAGTTCTTATCTATGATATATAAGGAATATAATTGTCTAAAAATTGCCTAAAACAAAAATATACCCGATTTTATTTAACCTTATCTACGCATTACCCAATTTTAAATATAATATAACTATTCACCATTCACTATAAACATTAACTAGTTTATATGTTATCACAAACCATGCGTAAACTTTAAATATCCCAATTTTGCTTCATGACTAAAATATAATTTTTGAAAGTTTAGGGGTTAAAGTGTAAACTTTGGAAAAGTTCATAGACCAAAGTGTAATTTCCAAAAGCTATGTAAGTTAACCTCGTAAATGAATAGTTCACCCCCAAGAGTGGTATTTCTGTGTTACTGAATTTTTCATACAAGGCTTATATTATTCGAATTTGGATCGAATGAAAATTGTTAAGCGTGCTCAGGCCAGAGTAGTCCAAGGATGGGTGACCTAATGGGAAGGTCACATATCTAATATTTTGGCTGATAAAAAGGATTCAAGTTGAGTTAGTAGTATTCGTAATGGATTGTTAAGATAAGATTTCTAAGAGGAAAAGTATCCAATAAAAATTTCTCGGTAACTATTGGTACATCAGATCGAACTAAAATTTTAAAGACAGTTCCAAGGATTATGGAAAATTCATAAAATATTGTTTTATGAATATTTTATTAATGTTGGTGAGATTCTAACTAGATTTAGTTAGAATATGATGGAGTGGTTATAAAGCTCAAAGAAAGAAAATTTAGAAATCATATTGAGTGAAATTTGAATATTTGGATCGAATAAATGCCATAAATAAAAATCTAAGATATTGTGGGACATGGATGGTTAGAATGGAACCAATTTGGTTCAATTTTTATGGAATGGCAATTTTAAGTCATGTAAGTAAATAAAGTCTAGTTGGAGGGCAAATTGGATTTGCCATGGATGGCATTTTTGAAATATTTAGGAACATTGAGGGCAATTTTGGAAGAAAATTTACACATGGATTAAATCATGGCCATTGATTTTGATGAGATTGAATCTTGCCATTATAATAAAAGAGCAAATTAGTAATTTCACTAGTTAAATGAATTTAAAATTCATTTAACCTTTACACATGGATTAAATGGAATAAAAGATGAACACAAATCATCTTATGAACCCAAGGGGCTATTCGAATTTAGCAGCAAAGAAGGAGAAACAATACCAAAAATTTTCCTAGCCATTTTCAAGGCTTTTGATCAAGAATTCAAGCAAAGTTGTTTGAGGTAAAGTGATCTACTCTTCATCCTCTTTATTTTGATAGTAAAATTTCATGGATTTATGAATTTTAAGTTAGGGTTTGAAGAAAGAAAATTTAGGGTTTCATGAAATTTTATTAGAATTGTTGTAGTAGATGATGAATTAAGCTTAGTTTTGATGAAAACAAGCTTGAAATCAAGTTAATTTAATGTTGGAAGTTATAAACCCTAATCTTGAAATTTAGGGTTTTAATTAGGGTTATGGAATTGATGATGAAATTGAATTAATTGTGATTCAATAAGCTTAATTTTGATGATTGATTGAATAATTTCCCCAAGTTGAGAAATTAGTGACCAATTCAAAATATTGGAGAATTAGGGGAAATTATTGAAAATTTTATT
This sequence comes from Hibiscus mutabilis, assembly GCA_019671005.1. Taxonomy (NCBI): domain Eukaryota; kingdom Viridiplantae; phylum Streptophyta; class Magnoliopsida; order Malvales; family Malvaceae; genus Hibiscus; species Hibiscus mutabilis. The sequence continues at coordinate 18,352,166 of CM033728.1, read as the reverse complement.
TTAGTGTTGGAACTATTGAATTATGATGAAATTAGCTTGAATTGATGATTAGGGACCAAAATGAAAAATTTTGGAAGTTGAAGGACCAATTTGGCAATTTAGGAAAAATGAGGGATTGGTCTTAAATTTATGAAAAATGATAGAATTGAAGATTCAAGCATGTTATGAAAGTTAAGGGATTGAAATGTCAAGAAAGGAAATATGGGGGACCTATTTCGAAAAGAAAGTTTAAATTAAGGACTAATTTGAATAAAGTTTGGAAGTTAAGGAAAATGTATAAGGATGTTAGAATTAAGTGAAAGGTTTAATTGTACATTAATTTAATGTACAAAAGCAATGTAGTGACCAAAATGTAACTTTTATAAAGTTTGAGAACTAAAAGAGTAATAGTCCAAAATGAGTAATTAATTGTGAAAATTGTTCAAATTGGGCTTGAACAATTGTTTAAGGTTCAAAATGGTCATTAAGGACCAAAAAGAAATTTTGGAGAAATTATAGAGAAGGAAAGAAAATTTTTGGGAAATTTTATGTTGAATGATTAGATAACTTGAATTGTTCAAGTGGAAGCTTAATTATTCAAGAAAGATACAAATAAGTATATTATTTGTATTTGTGCAAATAAAGATTGAATAAATTTCTAATGTGAAATTTTTACATGGTATTTGCTACATGAATGGAAAATGAAGTTCAAAGCAAGTATGGAACCGGTGTCTAAGCCTCCAGAATCAAGTCAGTTATCTTCTCAGGATAATCTTTCCAATAGTCCTGAGATAGGTAATGACAATAAAGATGAGACAAGTACTCTTACACCGACTAATGTAAAAGCTATCAGTGTTATTCAGACATTATCACGTCCTTTTCCTGAATTCCAGAAACGAAAGGTTTCAACTGTTCAGGATTTCCCACCTTGATGTGGAAGATCTGTTCCACTAGAAAAGAATGACTGGAAACCCAAACAGTTTCACTGAGTAAGCTTAGTGAGGCATACTATACATGGCCCAGGTGAGTGCACTTACATGTTTTAAAATGCAATTAGGAAGGCTTGTGAATAGTCAACCTTAAATTAAAATGATATTGCATTATCTATATTTATGTTTGCCATGACCAATTATGTTAAAGTTCGAGATATGAAATATTTATATGATGATATATGTTTACCATGAACATTTATAACAAAGCATGAAACACGAAATGTTTATTTATACGATTGATTATGATGATTGGTTGATGATAAAAGAAATGCCCAAGTATTGAGCATGAGAGTCCATGGTATAGTTGGCATACCATAGAGTATTTAGCAGTTGCACCCTCATGTTCATGTTATCAAACAGTTATTGTGACAAAATGATTGTGTCACATGCACCATGGGGATCCACGCCCACTATGCCCGAGTGCACTATCGAGGTGCTTCATGTTTATGGGGAGCAAAGAGCATCCCCGAGTACGTACTCATCTTCACGTTCACGTTTGACACTAAGGTGTCATTTCAAGATGACTCGCGTACCTCAATCTCATATAGCATACTTTGGACAATGATAAAGGAATCATGTCACGTAAATGAATCATGTCATATAAATGAATCATGTTACGTATATGAAACATGTCATGAATATGAATCATGCTATGTATACGAAATATGTCAAGTATACGAATCAAGCCACATAAATGAATCATGACATGTACATGAATTGTGCCAAGTATATGAATCATGCCAAGTACATGAATTATGCCAAGTATACAAAATATGTCATATATATAAGAAATAGACTATGCATATAAACCATGTCATGTATATAAATTATGTTACGCATATGAATTATGCCATGCATAGGAATTATGCCATGTACACGAATCATGTTATGTATATGAATTAAGTCATGTATATGAAAGAAAACACATATATGAATCATGCCACGTATGAAAATCATGTCATGCAAATGAAATATGCCACATATGAGAATCATGTTACATAAATGGATCATGCCATGAATATGAATCATGTTACATATATGAACCATGTCATGTATATAAATTATGTTATGCGTGAAAATCATGTCATGTATGTGTATCATGTTGCTTATGTGAATTATACCATGTATGTGAATTATGTTATGTATACGAAACATACCATGTATATGACTTATTTTATAATGATAGAGCATTTGTAATCATGAGCAAATTAGGAACTTATGACATGTACGTGAAAATCTAGTGATCATGGAAACCTTGATAGTACTATCCTATCGTAGTTAGAGAACTTGATATGATATCATATGATAAGCATTACTCTACTCTATGTTTATTAAATGAGATTATTGCCTCACTAAGTTCGTACTTAGCGTGTGTTATTTCACACGTAGGTTCTTCCACGCAGAAGGGCAAGAAGGAGCTATTAAATTGGAAAATCAAGTTACATTAGTAATCACGGTATGTACATCTTAAATTATGGTTGATGTCTAGTGGGCATGTACATGTATGTATGTGGGTTTTAAATATGCAAACTGTTTTGTAAACTTAAGTTATAATGTGTTTATGTACTATTACGAGTGTATGGACTTAGAATATGGTTTTACTACAAATGATTATGATTTACGGCATAGTTAAGCATAGTTTAACCCCAATCGTGTAGAAATTTTAAAATCAAGAAAGGGTCTAAGCAGGGTACATAGTTTTCCCCCTGAATTATATTTTATTTCAGTAACACATTTACAAATTTTATAAGACAATTCAGGGTCGAAACTAGCTGCTATAGACTGATGTAGTTTTCAATTTAAAACCAAGGAAGGGTTAAACAACAAGACAAAGTTTGGTAAAAAAAAATTAAGTCAACTTTTCTTAATAATTTAGTAACATCTTTAGTGTATATTCGGTCTACGAATATACGTTAAGGGTGTTACAGAACTAGTATAAAACATACTAACTTTAACATATACATGCCATCTACTATTATCTAAACACATCAAAAGATGTTATTATTGATACCGTGATTATATACCTGATAAGTAGGATGCCAACTCCTTACTCTGGTTTCTGCTTTTTACCTACGCGTGAAAACCATCACACGCTAAGTATATACTTAGTGAGGCAATAATAATGTCCAGTGCAATATAACATAACTATAACTAATAATATGTAACAATGTTCATGCATTGTGAATCACTAGATATATGTTACCATCATGTTAATCATATATCAACATAATATAAACCGGATATAAATTTCTTACCAATATAATTGCCATAACTTTGAGAGTTTATAAATTCTTTCACCTGCTTATCAATTATTTACCAATAAACCATAGCCCAAATATAAACCTATGAGGACCCTGGATACTCGAGTCAAATATGCACCGAAGTGCTAATACACATAAGGCCGTGCCCACCATAATACACATAAGGTCGTGCCCACCATATACACTAAGTGTCCTTTATATACACTATAGTGCTAAACCGAATATGCAGCGTGCTGCTGGACTCTATGGCATGCCAACTATACCCTGTCCCTCAATGACATACTTGGGCATATTTTCCACATTTATTTCATCCATGGCAATGTATATCAACAGAATTTAACATTGGGCAGTTCATACCCGAAATAACATTCATAATATAACCAGAGATTCCATGCTTTTATATTCAACTTTTGACATATTTAAAATATGTCAAATATATGATCAATGACATAAATACCATGCCAATATAAACAACGTAGACTCATCGCAAGTCTTCCTAATGATGTATTAAACATCCATGTATCATGTTATCTATGCATTGCACTCACCTGAAGCCTCAATAGTAACTTTACTGTTGATTTAACTTTACTCTTGAACTTTTTCCTTATCTTTAAACTTGCTCGTATTACGATCTTGATCACGATCACAATCTATAAAATCATCGTTTACCAAACACATACAATTCAAAGCATATGTTAGTATCACTCTAACATAAGCACATATTAGGAATAAAATTCCTAAAAATCCTTTATTATTCATATCCATTACAAATTCACAAGACATTCTCAAATCTCATAAAATAACCATAAAATGAATTCTTTTGAAATTCATCTCAATATTTCCAAATTATTCAAAATGGTCCCCTTGCCATTAAACTTCAAATTCCATCACTCAAAACATGGTTAAGCATTCCAATAATACATTCAAGCTTAACATATTAACTTCTAGTCAATTACCATTTCAATCTCAACTTTCCCTTAATATGCTAATTGGTCCTCAACACTTTATAAACTTCCAAATTGGTCCAAAAAACATTCTAAACCTTGTAGAATCATTCTTACATCATTTCTAGCCTTAGGTAAATTTTCCATATTTTTTCTCTAATATCCTCCCTAAGGTTGAGTATGAAAGGTCACTACATTCAAAATTTCCAACTTAATTCAAGCATGAATTCAACTTCAAAACCTCATTTCCAAGGTTTTACAATCATTTCCATATCAAAATCAATCCAAATTCAACTTCACATCAAAACCCTAACTTTAACCAAATTAGGATTTAGTTACTTTCAAGTAGTTTCAATCATAATACAAGCTTGGATATGTTTCTACAACAACAATTTCATCAAAATCTAACCTTAAATCATCAAAACTAAACCTCCCCTTCATCTCCTTTATTTATGAAACTAGGATTTCAAGCAAGGAAAGCATGAATAAATGGTACCAAAAGATAGAGAATTTCATGTAGATTAATTCCATGTTTCATGCTTTCTTCCAAAATCTAACTAAATTAGCTTGAAAATTCAAAAGAAAATTTTTCTTTCTTACCTTGAAGGTTTTCGAACAAGAGTAAGAAGAACGAAGAAAATTCTTGAATTTTTAATTCCTTTAATTTTGGCCATTTGTCATCTTTATAAAGAATTAAATTTAAAAATTAATTTTATAACAAAAAGACCATTTGCCCTTGTAATCCAATGTACCACAACTTGCCACATGTCAAAAGATTCATCCAAGGGTCAAAAATAAGCCTAGAAGTTAGTGATTACCAACTTTGCCCTTGTAGCTTTCCAAAATTACCATCTTGCCATTTTTCATCCAATGGCTCATATTTAACATGGAAAATCTACTTTAAATTCAATGGTCCAGGTTAAATCCTACCACTTTAAAACATGGAAATGACATTTTTAACCTTGCTTATCATCCTTTAAAATATCTTGAATATCCGATTCGATCCGATTATCCGGATATTTTTCTAAACTTTATCACTTTATAGCCAATAATGTAAAACTCTGTACGAAAAACCCGGGTAACACGAAAACATCATTCTCGGGGGTAAATTATTCATTTACAGGACTAAAATACATAACTTTTGAAAATTACAATTTAGTCCCTAAACTTTTCCTAATTTATACTTTAACCACCAAACTTTTATTTTTTTCATTTTGGTCACTACCCAAAATTTTGGGGTATTACATGTGTTGGTTCTAATTGATTTACATCACATGTGTTGATTCTAAACTTTTCCTAAGTTTATACTTTAGCCACCAAACTTTCATTAATAAAAGGAATCTCGAAACTAAGTGAATTGCTAATTTTCTAGGTTGTAAATAGTAAGATTTTGAGGTGATCTTGGTGTTGAAAGGTTTCTGGAGATATAAGGTTGATATATTGTTGTTTTTTTATGTTAATTGATGATGTTAAGATGTTAAAATATTAGGTTTTGGTTGGGCTTTGTTTATGTTGAGTTTGGTGATGTTTTCGGATGTTTTAAGGAAACGTTTGATGGTTTTAAGCGAGGCGAAGATGAAGAGATATGTTTTGTGCTTAGAGATGCATGGAAATGCATTAATCCTCTATTTTTGTGTGGGTAAAATAGGTGAGACAAATCCTTCATCTTTTGGAGAGGTTACGAAGGCTTCAGAAGCTTAATTTCGCTTCGGCTAGTGGAGCGTTGTGTTGTCGATGAGTGGAAACATGGTTTACCACTTTTAAAAGGTTTGAATATAATTTTTGGGGAGTTTTGATTAAGTTTTAAACACTTGTCTAAGCTCGGAAGTAAGTATTGGATGATCTCGCTCTCATTTTCGGTTTTGCAAAATACAATCTCATGCACATGATTATGATTTGGTCTACTTACTGTTACATGGATGTTTTAGAAATAAAAGATATTGCAAATGATCATATGTGATGATTATTGAGTATGGAAAATGTTTTATGAAAAAAGTTTTGAGAATACTAGAATACATGGTTTGATGTATTGGAAATTGTTTTGACTTTATGCATATGTAAAACAGTGAGATAATATGATTTTATAGAGTATATTGGCAAGTGGATGTGATTAAAAGTTATCGGATATAGTTGTCTAGACATAGGGTTTAAAGTGAACTATAATAAGCTCATCATGTGTGTGGAGGGGTCAAGAGTATGCCATGCTCCACTATGAGAATCGCAGTGGTCGAGGGGTCAAGAGTGTGCCAATTCTCCCGCTGGTGGATTTATACATCATAATCATTGAGGCATAGTAGTACCATGCTCTGGTTCGATGATGTATGTAAAGTGGTCGAATGAACCACTTGGGAAATCTGTGTATCTGATGTGTTTTTATAAATAGATTGAAATGGTTTTTTGGGTCACTTGAATGCAAGTATATGATATAATGTATCATGAGAAATGGATTATATTTTGTATAATATGGTTTATACATGTGACGCACTTTAAGCTTGTTATTTAGAGATTTTAGCATGAGAAAGCTTAAATTGAGGTTTATGCTAGAAATACATGATCCATGCGTTGCAATTGTTTAAAAGTGTATATTTGTAAAGACTGTAGAAGCATGAGATGTTTTGGTATGAGCTTTAATACTTATTTGTAAACAAAATGGTTTTAAATGCATTGATGAGTGTTTTTGAGATTTCCTCACTAAACTTGTAAGCTTACACTCACATTTCTCATCAACGTAGAGAAGTAAGCATTTTTGGACAGCGAGCAAGCAAGAAGCAATCCAAGGATTTGAGCAATTTCAAGTATGGTTTTATAAATACTATGTAGTAATAAGAGGCAATGTGACCAAGTTGTAATTAGGAGGGTTGTTTTGGTTACTCCCTGGTTTGAACAAGTTTCATTTGATGTTTAGGACTTGTATGATGCTTATTAACTTCATTTGAGGGGTTGGAATATGTTTTGCATGCTTGGGTAGAGATCACGCCTATAAGATCTTTGATTGGATTTGCTATGGTTTGAATGATCCTCTATCATGCCTATATGATTGTGTAAATGATGATTGGAATGTTTTATGATGTTTGTAAGATGTATGGAGTATGTTAGATTGAGGAAAAGTGTCATATGTTCGATGAAGAGGTCATTACAGGCCAGTCTGTACCTGTACGAGTCCTCAGGGATCGGTACGTGGGGCATGTATCGGCTCAAATTTGTGCAAAATTGCATAGGCATATGGTATGCCTTGTAGCCATATTGGTACGCATAGCTGAAAATTACAACTAGTGTCGGTACACGGGCAACTGTATCGGTACGCCCTTTAGCTACTGGAATCCACTATTTTGATATCGAAGAACCATATAGGTACATTTGAGGACCGTACCAATACCCTTCATAAAATGTATCTGTATCGATACGGGCAACAACATATCGGTACCCAGATAGATAATTTTGGTAATATACTTTCTGAAGTTTGAATCTTTATAGCTTAGTCCCTATTTCTCGATAATTCAATTAAATGAGTTTGGATGATTATTTTAAGTTGAGATTTAACCAAATGCATGAAACCTAATTAATTGAGGTTTGGTAACTTTGAAATTAAGTAAGTCCTTATATTTTCTAATATTACAATTTGGCCCCTAAAGTGCAATATTGGCCGATTGGATGTAAATTCGATGCTCGATTTAACTAAAAATTTCACCGCTACTAGCATGATCACCTTAGGACTTAATTATGCATTTAGATAAGTTAAAACAAAAAATGGACCGTTTTCTAAGTAATTTGTTTGGGTTTATCTTGGCAAACCTAATATAGCTCGTTTGGTTCGGTCTAGCATCTAGGATGGGTCAAGGAAGTTATATTTGGTGGTATCAGAGCCAAGTTATGATCGTTGGGAGGTGGGTTATGGTTGTTTGATTTATTTTTGCTTAATGAGTTTGTTGAATAGCATGCACAGAGTATGATTTTGTGTGTTTATGTTTGAAATATGCTATGTTGGGGTAAAAGCTTGGGGACACATTGCCTAATTACTATAAGTGTAAAATGGTTTTTGTTTTGAAACATGTGTGACTTGGATTCTTGCTTCAAGCTGGCCTAATTGTTTTGTTTTGTAAATTATCGTGCTTTAGACTCATATTTTTAAGAAATATGACCGAGACGAGAGACGAGAGCCTATATAGGTAGTATTGTGGATGAGCATAATGATGAGTTACCTCCTCCACAATTGATTCCTCTTGTTGGTGCTGGAATTGAGGTTGGTGTGCCTTAGGCACTGTAAGGACCAGCTTTCAAGGATATGACATCGTTGATCCAGGCAATGATTGGAGCATTTTAGGAAGCTATGGCTAGAGTACAAGTACCTGCACTAGCACCTGCAACAGCTATTAATACGGGGCTTTCGTTGGAGCACTTGCGTAGTTTGGGAGGTACCGAGTTTAGGCGTTTAGCTCTAGAGGCAATTGAGGAGTGGTTTTCAAGCACCTAGAGGATTCTTGGGTAGATAAAATGTATAGATATTCGTAAGTTAGGCTGCATAGTATCTTTGCTTCATGAAGATGCTTATAGCTAGTGGATGATATGATGCCTGCAGATGTGACGTGGGAGTTCTTTTGTGTGGCATTCTGGAATAAGTATTTGGGTTCCCGATATCAAGATGAAAAAAGTTAGAGTTTATAGCATTGATCGAGGGTAGCATGACCGTGTCGGAATATGAGGTTCAGTTTGTTTGGTTAGTGTGCACCTAAACTAGTTTTTGATGAGCGATAGCGATGTGATTGTTTCTGATATGGGCTGGTTAAGGAAGTAAAGACTTATATGCTAGCTATGGATTACACAGAATTTGATGTTTTAGTTTCTCGAGCTAAGGATATAGAGCAGAATTTGAGATTATCCTCACGTTCAGAGAGTTCTAGCACTGGGAAGAGGATTGCCAAGTCTGATGCTAGAAGAGATCGGTATAAGAAGCATTAAGATAGAAGGTATCGCCCTAATTAGAGACATGGTTTGAGTAGTGCTGGGTATGGACAACACAGTCAGAGCACTATGTTCAAGCACTTGAGTGTGGACAGTGTGGTAGGCGATATTCAAGGGAGTGTTAGCATACTCTTGATACATGTTGGAACTATGGTTCGCAAGATCACATTAGGCGTGATTGTCTACAATTGGCTAGGGAAAGACATGCTCAACCGCCTGCTGTTATACCACAAAGAGGTCGTGGGCACAGTCAAGGTAATTTTTAGCGTATGGAGGAAGGTCAGAGGATAGTTACTCATATCGTGGCGATTCAACCTAAGGGTGGTGGACCAGCGAGGATCTACGCACATCGTGTGGGAAGGAATGACATAGATATGATTGCAGGTACTTTTACTTTGCAGTCCACATCATTACTTTCTTTGATAGATTCTGGTTTTACACATTCATACATCTTGCGAAAACATGCACATTTGTTTGATATACCTGTAACAGTGTTAGATATGGGTATATGAGTAACTAGTTCTTTTGAGGGGATGGTAGTCGCTAGGAGGTTGTTTAGGAGATGCCCTTTGATGGTTCAAGGTCATGTGTTTGTGGCTGATTTGATGGATTTTTCATTTCATGGATTTGATGTAATCTTAGGGATGGATTGGTTGACCGAGCATAGGGTTGTGGTCAATTTTGAGACCAAGCGAGTTTCGTTGAAACTAGCTAAGGATTATGAAGTGGTGGTTGTAGGCGAAAATGTTAAATTCTTGTCTAATATGGTTTCAGCTTTAGAAGCGCGGAAGTTGTTAGAGCTTGGGGGTCAAGCATATCTAGCTTATGTTATGAACCCAAATATGAAGGAGGTGCATGCCCAGGATGTCCGCACCATTTGTGATTTTCCAGGGGTGTTTTCAGGGGAGTTGCCTAGATTACCACTAGATAGAAAGGTAGAGTTTTGTATTGAGATGTATATGAATAGGGCTTCGATGTCGATTGCACTATATCGCATGGCACCGAAGGAGTTAAAGACGCAGCTTTAAGAGTTGTTGGATTGTGGTTTCATCCAACCTAGTATGTCACCATAGGGAGCATCGGTGTTGTTCGTGAAAAAGAAGGATGGCACGATGAGAATGTGCATTGATTATCTGCAACTAAACAAGTTGACGATTAACAATAAATATCCTTTGCCGAGGATTGATGATTTGTTTGATCAGTTTCGGGGTGCTACGGTGTTTTCCAAGATTGATCTAAGATCTGGTATTATCAATTGAAGGTGAAGGATAAAGACGTGTTGAAGATAGCTTTTTGCATGCATTACGGGCATTATGAGTTCTTAGTGAAGCCGTTTAGGTTGACTAATGCGCCCATAGCTTTCATGGACATGATAAATCGGGTATTCTATGAATTCTTGGATTAATTCGTGGTATTGTTCATCGATGACATTCTTGTGAACTCTCGTACTGAGGAAAATCATGATCGACACATACTGATTGTGTTGCAAGTTTTGTTGGATAATAAGCTTTATGCCAAGTTGTGTAAGTGTGAGTTTTGGATTAAATAAGTAGTCTTTCTTGGTCATTTTGTTTTGGCAGAAGTTATCCATGTGGATTCGCAGAAGATTAAGGGGGTCATGAATTGGAAGCAACCTAAGTCGGTGATAGATGTTCATCATTTCTTAGGGTTAACAGGGTATTATCATCGATTTGTGGATGGTTTCTCAAAGAGTGTTGCCACATTGACAAAGTTATTGCAAAAGGATGTAACTTTTGAGTGGACAGAGAGTAAACAACAAGCTTTTGATAAGTTGAAGAAAGCTTTAACACAAGCTACAGTCTTGATTCAACCTGAGTCGGGGAAAGAGTTTGCAGTTTATAGCGATGTATCCTATGTTGGTTTGGGGTGTGTGTTAATACAAGGGGAAAAAGTTATGGCTTACGCATCTAGGAAGTTGAAGGTGCACGAGCGCAACTATCCTACGCATGATATAGAGCTTGTCGCATTGGTGTTTGCGTTGAAGATTTGGAGGCATTATCTATATGGTGAGAAGTGTATTGTGTACATAGATTACAAGAGTTTAAAATATCTGATGTTGCAAAAGGAGTTGAATCTTAGGCAACAGAGATGGTTAGAGTTTCTCAAGGATTATGATTTGACGATAGAGTATCATTCGGTAAGGCTAATGTTGTAGCCAACACCTTGAGTAGGAAGGTTGCAGTAGAGTTGAGGGCAATGTTTTCTCGGTTGAGTGTGATGCGAGATGGTGGTTTGTTGGCCGAGTTGCTAGTGTAGCCATCGTTGTTGCAGCTGATCAAGGAGAAACAAATGTATGATGATTTGTTGGTATAGCATGTTAAGGATATTATGGATGGCAATCAGAAGGAGTTTTGTTTTAATGATAAGGGTGTTTTGTGCTTTGAGAGTCGAGTGGTTGTGCTGAAAGATGAGGAGTTAAGGTACACTATCGTGACTGAAGCATATTCGAGTCCTTTTGCTATGCATCTAGGAAGTACAAAGATGTATCAAGATTTGAAAGGAATATTTCTGGGTTGGTTTGAAGAAGGATAGTGGTTTTTGTTTCCCAATGTATGATATGTCAACATGTTAAGGTTGAGCATCAATTTTCTTCAGTGTTGTTGCAACTGTTAAGGATTCTGAAATAGAAGTGGGAGAGAATTACCATGGATTTTGTAACTGGTTTGCCTTTGATGCCATCAAAGAAGAATTTTGTATAGGTGATTGTGGATAGGTTTACGAAGTGTGCATATTTCTTAGTTGTGCATACGACGTATACTTTGGATAAGTTGGCGGAGTTGTATATTGCGAAAATTGTGAGGTTGCATGGGGTGCCTAAGTCTATAGTATAGGATAGGGATCCACGCTTTACAGCGAGGTTTGGGGAGTGTTTGCATAGGGCTTTGGGTATGCGGTTGAACTTTAGTACTTCGTATCATCCTCAAAAGAATGGTCAGTCTGAACGTGTTATCCAAGTGTTGGAAGATATGTTGCGGTGTTGCATCATTGATTTTTAAGGAGCGTGGGCAAAGCATTACCGTTGGTAGAGTTTGCCTATAACAATAGTTATTAGGCTAGTATTCAAATGGCTCCGTATGAAGCTTTGTATGGTAGGAGGTGTCGCTTTGTTGGGCTGCGGCAGGTGAGAAGTATGTTTCTCTGCCTGATGTGCTGAAGGACTCTAATGAGAAAGTAAAGCTTATTAGTGAATTGTTGAAGGCAGCTTCGGATCAGAAAAAGTCATATGCTGATTTGAAGCATTGGGAGATTGAGTTTGCGGTTGGAGATAGAGTGTTTCTTAAGGTTTTGCCTTAGAAGAAGGTAATGAGGTTTGGACGTAAGGGCAAGTTGAGTCCAAGGTTCATTGGGCCTTATGAGGTTGTGGAGCGTGTTGGTCCAGTTGCTTATAGGTTGAGGTTGCCTGCGGATTTGGAGAAGATACATGATGTTTTCCATGTATCGATGCTTCGGAGATATAAACCGGACCCATCGCATGTGATTCTTGTTGAGGAGATTGAGTTGAGTCTGAATTTGACCTATGATGAGGTGCCGATGAAAATTCTAGATTCTAGCAGCAAGGTTCTACGTGGAAAGACCATTGAGTTGGTAAAGGTGTTATGGCGACATCGTGGTGTAGAGGAAGCCATATGGGAAAGTAAGGAAGACATGAAGAAGCAGTTTCCTTACCCTTTTTCGTCAGGTAAATTTCAAGGAAAAAATCTCCTAAGATGGGGAGAGTTGTAACGCACTGAATTTGGGCCAAGATGTTAGCTAGATTGATTAGACGGTTCAGGGGAACCAGATTAGGCCATTTGAGCTAGTTTCATGAATTAATTCATAATAAATTGTTTTTGGCTAAAATAAAATATCGAAAAACACTAAAAATGTTTAATTAATATTTTAAGGGTTTTGGGGAACTTAATTTAAAGAAATAAAAATGGATTTTGGGACATTTTTTGTCTAGTGACTAAAATATAAAGTTTTCAAAACTATTTTGGTGACTAAATCGTAAAGGGGTCAAAACTTAGAATCTTTAAGGAGATAATTTACCAAAGTTTTTAATCAGATTTTCACCTTAATTTAGGCTATTTTTAGATGTTTTTTAAAAGGTTAATAAATAAAAATAAAATAGATTTGATTAAAAAGATTTTTAAGAGCCAAAATCATTTTCTTATGTAACTACTTTTGCTTTCAACTTTTCTCTCAACTTTCTCAACAGCCAAACTATCAATTTTACAACAAAATTCTCAGGAATCATTCCTTTTTTATTTCCTTTTGATTTTTTAATTGATTCATTTGATTTCTACACCAAATCTATTTGCTTTCTTGAAGATTTCACTCAAATCTTGCCAATTAAGGGGGAAAGCAGCAATTAGAGGTGATTAAATCTTGTCTTCAATTAATTTTTGTTATGTGTTTGTGATTAAATCATTATTTTAAGGTTTTAATTGAGTTTTGATAAGAAATTTGATAAATCTTGATATGGATATGATTTATGTTGATTCTAATTGTTTCCTATCACTTGTAAGATATGTTTTAATGTTATAAGAAGAGATTAATAAAAGGAATCCCGAAACTAAGTGAATTGCTAATTTTCTAGGTTGTAAATAGTTAGATTTTAAGGTTATCTTGGTGTTGAAAGGTTGTTGGAGATATAAGGTTGATATATTGTTGTTTTTGGATGTTAATTGATGATGTTAAGATGTTAAATTAGTTAGGTTTTGGCTGGGCTTTGTTTAGGTTGAGTTTGGTGATGATTTCAGATGTTTTAAGGAAATGCTTGATGGTTTTAGTGAGGAGAAGTTGAGGAGATATGTTTTTGTTTTTAGAGATGCATGGAAATGCATTAATCCTCTATTTTTGTGTGGGTAACATAGGGGAGACAGATCCTTCACCTTGTGGAGAGGTTCTGAAGGCTTTGAAAGCTTGATTTTGCTTCGGCTAGTGGAAAGTTGTGTTGTCGGTGAGTGGAAACATGGTTTACCGCATTTAAAAGGTTTGAAGATGATTTTTTGGGAGTTTAGATTAAGTTTTAAACACTTGTCTAAGCTCGGAAGTAAGTATTGGATGATCTCACTCCCGTTTTCGGTTTTGCAAGATACAATCTCATGCACATGATTATGATTTGGTTTACCTACTGTTATATGCATGTTTTAAAAATGAAAGATATTGCAAATGATCACATGTGATGATTATTGAGTATGGCAAATGGTTTATGAAAAGAGTTTTGAGAATACTAGAATACATGGTTTGATGTATTGGAAATTGTTTTGACTTTATGCATATGTAAAACAGTAAGGTAATATGGTTTTATCGAGTACATTTGCAAGTGGCTGTGATTAAAAGTTATCGGATATAGTTGGCTAGCCATAGGGTTTAAAGTGTACTATAATAAGTCGCCTCATGTATGACGAGGGGTTGAGAGTGTGCCATGGTCCACCATGAGAACTGCAATGGTCGTGGGGTCAAAAGTGTACCAGTTCTCCCTCTGGTGGATTTATACATCATAACTGTTGAGGGGTAGTAGTACCATGCTCCAGTTTGAGGATGTATGTGAAGTGGTCGAAGGAACCACTTAGGAAATTCGTGTATCCGATGTGCTTTTATAAATAGATTGAAATTGTTTTTGGGTCATTTGAATGCCAATATATGATATAATGTATCATGAGAAATGGATTATGTTTTGTATAATATGGTTTATACATGTGATGCTATTTAAGCTTGTTGTTTAGAGATTTTAGCATGAGAAATCTTAAATTGAGGTTTATGCTAGAAATTATGATACATGCATTGCAATTGTTTAAAAATGCATATTTGTAAAAACTATAGAAGCATGAGATGTTTTGGCATGAGCTTTAATACTTATTTGGAAACAAAATGGTTTTAAATGCATTGATGAGTGTTTTTGAGATTCCCTTACTAAGCTTGTAAGCTTACGCTCTCCTTTCTCATCAATGCAGAGAAGTAAGCATTTTTGGACAGCGAGCAAGCAAGAAGCAATCCAAGGATTTGAGCAATTTCAAGTATGGTTTTATAAATAGTATGTAGTAATAAGAGGCAATGTGACCAAGTTGTAATTAGGAGGGTTCTTTTGGTTACTCCCTGGTTTGAACAAGTTTCATTTGATGTTTTGGACTTGTATGATGCTTATTATCTTGCTTTGAAGGGTTGGGATATGTTTTGCATGCTTGGGTAGAGATCATGCTTATAGGATCTTTGATTGGATTTGCTATGGTTTGAATGATCCTCTATCATGCTTATATGATTAAAAATGATTATTGAAATGTTTTATGATGTTTGTAAGATGTATGGAGTATGTTAGATTGAGGCAAAATGTCATATGTTCGACCAAGAGGTCATTATAGGCCAGTCTCGGGTCCTCAGGGATCGGTACACGGGGTCTATCTCAACTCAATTCTATGCAAAATTGAACAGGTGTATCGGTACGCCCTGTAGCCGTATCGGTACACATAGCTAAAATTACAACTGGTATCGGTATGCGGGCAACTGTACCGGTACACCCTTTAGCTACTAGAATCCCTATTTTAATCTCGAACAACCGTATCAGTATGCTTGAGGACCGTACCAATACCCCTTGTAAAATGTACCTGTATCGATATAGGCAAGCAGCATATCGGTACCCAGTTAGTTAATTATGGTACTATGCTTTCTGAAGTTTGAATATTATAGTTTAGTCTCTGTTTCTCGATCATGCAATTAAATGAGTTTGGATGATTATTTTAAGTTGATATTTAACAGGAATGCATGAAGCCTAATTAATTGAGGTTTGGTAACTTTGAAATTATGTAAGTCCTTTTAGTTTTCTAATATTACAATTTGGTCCCTGAAGTGCAATCTTGGCCAATCGGATGTCAATTCGACGCCCAATTTAACTAAAAATTTCACCGATGCTAGCATGATCACCTTAGGACTTAATTATGCATTTGGATAAGATAAAACAAAAAATGGACCGTTTTCTAAGTAATTCGTTCGGGTTTGTCTCCGCAAACCCAATATAGCTCGCTCAGTTCGGTCTGGTGTCTAGGCCAGGTCAAGGGGGTTACAACCACTACCTCCATAAGAGCAAAACGACCACACTTTCCTTTTGTAGTACTGTAATCCACCTTGGTAACTTTTTTGATGCACCCTACGATATTGCAAACAAGGCTCTTAGTATAATAATAAAAGGGGAGTCCTGATAATCTTATACGAGTAATGATTTGGGAAGGATGATCAATTGAAGTGGAAAAGTGTCAGCTCCATGGTTGCACCGCGAGATAACTTCCATATATCATCCAAGGGCCACCAATGAGAACACGAGAGAAATCATCCTCATTAGCAAATCGGATGAGGTAATAGTCATTATCTAGGTCCATAATTTACATCTCTCCAACTAGATTCCATAAAGCTTGAACGTGATTGAGTAGCACCTTGCACCCGATCGATCTTCCCAACAGTCTTGCTATGATCGAGTTTGCTAGCATATCAACAATTGACTTGTGGACTTTTTCAGAAAACTTTACTTTCGGGATAGGGCTATTTACGTTTATCAGAACATCATCCTTACCAACTTCCACGATGAGGTCACATGGTGGGAAACCTGCTATGAATTCAAAGCTGTTCCAGCCAATATATCTCAAAATAAAAACGGCTTCTCCTTAAAATTATTATGGTCATCATTTGCCTGTAGAGGAGTACTCCCAGACCTGTAGCACCAGAACCAGTATCCATAGCAGCCACATCATTATCCTTGGGAGCCGAAACTTTGTTGCATTTCAACACTCTGTCTGAAGCAGGAGAGGGAGGAGATCGTGGACGCTTAAGAGAAGAAGGGACCATAAGAACATCCTAAATTTGTTGCATGGTAACCTATAACATAGACGATGACGAAGCACTATCCGGTGGCTGACCATTCGGCACCCTTGTGCATTGATAATAGGGTTTTCGTGGGAGAGGGTGGAAGTGTTGACTTCCAAAACTTGTGGACGAGGAGGAATCATAGAGATTTTTCAAAAGAATTACGGATTGACGAGGATATCGAAACAACTTGTCGTGAATAAAAAAAGTAATACAATATATTATTTTAAATGTATGTGCAAAAATATAGTGCTTGGTAGCTTGTATAATTTGGTTATATTCTTATACCCAACACACAAAATTTATAGATTTAAATATGCATCAATCTCTTGGTCTTTACCAGGTTGAATGAGTAGACGATCAATGAAAGCAAACATAATTCTAAATAGGCATTCTAAGATCAATCAACCCAAAATATAACGGCAACAATTAAAAAATATATTTAAAATAACATTAAAGATATCATAAATATAATATTAATAAAAACATATTGAATATTAAAATACTCTTTAAATATATGTAACACCATTTAAAAATTAAATTAATATGAAATAAAAATATTTAATAAATTTGCACCCAAAATAATTAGTTATCTAGTTAAAAAATATAGTACATAAGATCCAAATGAAGAATCCAATTTAGTGAGAATTGACAAATACCTAAGGAAATAAAGGGAATCAAATTCTCACCATTTTGACAAAAAAAATACTATTGTTGGCAATAATCTTTTTTACCCCGATAGGAATCACTCCAAACCAAACATGGGTATTTAGGTAGCAGAACTACATTGTCATGCTAATCATAGAGTACATATAGGTACTGGCATCAACGTCCAATTTCTCAATTTGATGTTAAAGGACAACATAACTCAATGCCGATTCTAATGGAGCTATTTATGAAACTTATAAACTCAATAAAAAATTGACCTATCATTCAGAATCCTCAAAGAAGCAGCCTTTGCATTACCTCTGCTGAGAGTTAAATCAACAGAGACCTGTATATGATATACCTAAGTGTACTGTATTGAAACATAAATTCTACATGTAGTAAGGACCACAACATAATCCAAATGTTGTCTTACTTGGGTTTTTCTTAATCTCCATTAATGTCAAATTTTGACAGTTAAAAGATAACACTGTTAAAACTGTTAGCAGCTTTCTACTATTTAAGAGAAGTCCATCCATCACCAAGGGCCCACACAAAGATCCATAGTTTCATATATAAACACAGATAGGAAGAAGATTGTTGCTAACTGTTGACCTATTTTGCGATGATACAGATGCAGATATGAGGACGGATATAGGGACAAAGTCGAAGATGATAAATGATATTTTTAAAAATTATAGGATACATGTACGACAAGGGTATAGCATATATAAAATAATTTTAAATATATATACATAATAATAATACATTAAAATTTATAGTAAATTAGAAAATAAAATTTATAAAAAGAAACCATAATATTAAAAATTACAAATCTAAACAATAAACTAACTCTAGAAAAATATTAAACAACAACATTTTTATTTTAGATCTAGGTTATGAATATTTTAAAATATTTTAGGGGTTTGAATTGTGGATTCTATTTTTTATTTTACGATTCAAGTGTTGGGTTCAAGTTATGAAATTTTAGAATGCATGATAATATGCTTGTTGGGTTGATTTTGGGCTTAATCTCGTTTATTTTCTCATAGATCCAACTTGTGTGGTGTAACTTTTATGATATTTCACAAATAGAAGGGCTAAGTGGTAATTTAACCCTTAATTATCCTCAAAGAAGATATCCTTTCAATTTTCTCGAGATTTAGAGATCAAATTTTAGCTAAAAATTAATGTTTACAGCAGCCTCCCTACTCTCTTTATTTTTCTCCGCCGTTTCTTCATTTTCTTTTCCGATTTCTTCATTCTCTCCACCTTTCTTCATTCTTTTTCAATTTTTTCATTCTTTATACAGTTTCTTCATTCTTTCTCTCAATTTCAATAAAAAAAGTAGAGCTGGGGCCAAGGAGGGGACTATTTTGAGGAATAATGTAAACCCAAATAATATTTTGGGTTTTGAGGTAACTTTGGGTATATTTTGGGATCTACGATAAATTCTACAATGCAGGGTGAAGTCACCACCTGCAGATGGCGACTTGAGTGAAGACGTCATCTGTAGGTGGCGACTTCCCTTATTTGTAATAGTTTAATATTTTTCTTATCGATTCAAGATAAAATCAGGGTGAAGTCGCTACCTGCAGATGGTGTCTTTACCCAAGTTGCCAACTGCAGGTGGCGACTTCACCCTGTACTGTAGAATTTACCATAGATTCTAAAATATACCCATAAGTGCCCTATTTTCCCAAATATTCAATCCTTTTGAATTATATATCCAATGAAGCCCCAAGAAGGAGGAAAGTAAAAGACTGACTTTGAGAGAGTGACAAAAAAAAATAATCTTAGGGACGCGCGTGAAAGTCACAAGTTGTCCCTGAAACATCCCAGGAAAATATCAACTGTCCCTAATTTTTTTCAGTCGTACCCTATCGACGTAGGACGTCTCCAGTACGTACCTCAGCCATACTCAACCTGTACCGGTCTCGGGTAGGGGTGTTCGAAATTTCGGTTAACCGAATTAACCGACTGAACCGAATTTTTTTTTCCAGTTAATCAGTCGGTTAATTTTTGGTCGGTCGGTTAACGGTTAATGATTTTTCAAAATTCGGTTACCGAATTACCAGAAATTTTTATATTTTATATATATTAATTTTTTGTCACTAAACTTTAAAAAATTATAAAATGGTCATTAAACTTTATCAAATTAGAACAAAATGATCATTAAATTTATTAAATTATTAAAAAATAATCATTAAAATTTTCAATATTTATCAATAATTTATAATGTGCAATAAATCAATGATCATTTTGTAATAATTTGATAGGTTTAATGGTTGTTTTATAACTTTTGAAAGTTCAGTGGCTAAAAAGATTATTTAACATAGTTTAGTGACCAATTGTGTAATTTACCCAAAATTTTATAACAAATTTCGGTTAACCGACTGAATTAACCGAACTTTTTTTGTTCGGTTAAAAATTTTTGACAAAATTTTGGTTCGGTTAACGGTTAATAGGAAACAAATTCGGTTAATAAAATTTTGAAAGTTCGGTTCGGTCGGTTAATCGAACCGACCGTTTGAACACCCCTAGTCTCGGGGACATATCGGGTACTTAAAACAACATAGAGTCCGTGCTTCAAAGATGTTGACTTGTCAATATATTCAATCAAGCTATGAATTTGAAAAATATGACCATGTTCATCTCATAATCATGAATCAACAGAGCCAAATATCAATTTCAGATCTCACATCATAAAAATAAAACATCATCCAAAAGCAGAATATATACTTTACAATCCATTCAAGAAAAAGATAAACCAAAGAGATTGTCTTTACAATCCACAAGCATTGAAATCATTATTGAATAATTGTCTTTAATATATATATTTAGTGATGAGAAAATAAACAAAAATAATAAATAGCAAAAACTTGGTAAGTCATTCAGAAAAGTACAATCTGTATGGATGAACAAATAAACCAAAATAAATACATAACAATTAGTTGAAACAAAACTAAAAACTAAAAACTAAATAAAACCAAATCATAGCAGAAACTAAAGTCAATAGTTTTCCGAAATAAAAAAAGAAAAGCAAACTGGAAGAGTAAGATTAGTGTGATGTTGATATGTGGGAGCGATAAACAGGACAAAAATCCTTATCTTCCAACCAGTTTTAAATGCAATGGCTGTGAAAAATATGAAAACAAGGCGTCCAAGTCCTCGGACCAACCGTAATATCCTGGAGACATATAAGTACAGCAATCTCCAACTTGCTCACTTCCTTGAATGCCACGATTGTTTGCAGCCTGACCACATAATAATAATTGTAAACTAATGGAAGGCTGCATCCATACGAGTGGATTAGAGATGCACATGATATTAATTATGGAAATCACCTAAAGCAAGGCAAGGCAAGGCAAGGCATGCGCAATGAAAACGAAAATGTAACCAAGAGAGCATTAACCTACAGAGGGAGCATCTAACACAGAATCCATATTGTGTCCGGTTACCCCAAAAAGCTCAGAGAAGGAAATGCCCTAGTAATTAGAAAACGAGCAAATTAGTGAAATCACGTTTGTGGTACTGATATTTCCTCCATCATATTCATATATTGTGTTATAAGTCATAACAAATGATAATTGATTCAGGGAAAATGCCTCTAATTACCATACCACAATGCCCACATCGTAGCAAGAGAGGTTAATACAACTGCCAAATCAATAACATAGCACTTAGAAAACGTTTCATTTAGTGCATCTAATGTAAAGATAAACCGGTTTCACATGTAATTTAATTTTAAAGTTTTCCTATTTAATAAAAAATACCGATATTATCCAAGGCCACTTCCTTAATTGCCATTGATAAGCAATACACCTGCAGGTTAATTGATAAAACAAGATCAAATTTACAGGCAGCCAAAAGCAAAAGTTTCAACTTTCAAACTATGTTTAAATCATATACCCTAAAGATAGCAGATATTTGTTCTTTCAAATAAACTTGATCAATAACCATGTTGTCCGATGATTTAATATCGCTCTTTTGAATCATCGCACCGGTGTAACCCAACCATAAAAAATACAATTAAAATACAAGGAAAACAAAACGAGGATTGGAGTAAAGGAGTGAATATTAAGAATGCCTGCGCCAGCCAGGATCAACATCTTCAAAAATTAAAGTCCAATACGCTTTGCCGTGGTGATTACTTTGAAGAGTTGATTTCGTTTTGGCGGGAATTTGCTCGAGTGTTGCTGTTTAGGAACAAGGCTACTAATGTCAGCACGTTTAGTCTGGCAGGAAAGGGGGAAATTTTAAAAATCCTAAAATAGATGGAGAAGAAATAAGTAAATAAACTAACACTTAGAGGCAAAAGATGTAGGAGAGAAAAAGAACTAACTTGAGAGAAAAGGCTCCGGCGGCTAATACAAAGTGTCACGCCTAAAAAGAGGCGGGGATATTAATCCGACATCGGAAAGCAAAAGAGAGATCTTGGGATATATAAACGGTGGCGCTCAGAGCGATCTTTTGACTGCCCGATTTCACGATGAGTGTCCATAAGTGGTAGGCAAGGTAAACAACCGTGACAATAGCCTATTATGAGCGTGGTTGACTCGTGACGAGCGCGTCACGAGGTTGAGTGGGGGAGAATGTCATATTTGAGAAGAGGTGGGGACATTAATCCCACATCGGAAAGCAAAAGGGAAGTCTCTGGATATATAAACGGTAGCGCTGCACAACCTATCATACATGTCTTTTGGAATCATACATGTCTTTTGGAAGAGGGTAATGGCCCAGTGACAAAAGGTTTTGAGATTTTACAAATCTGCCAAAATCAAAAGAACCCAGAATAAACAAGGGTAAAGTATACAAATGGTCACTTAACTATCTCTAAAAATACGAAATGGTCACCAAACTTTCAAAAATTACATAATGGTCATTAAACTTTAGTTTTTATTACAAAATGGTCACTAGGCCATTAACTGTCGTTAATTGGGAGACGCGGCAGTTACGAAAATTTGTATAATAACATATTTAATCCTCAATATTTACACATTCAATCAATTTAGACACCAATAATGACGATTAAATTAGGAATAAATTGATTAAATGTGTCGATATGGAGGATTAAATGTTATATTATAAATTTCTGTAACTGTCACGTCACCCAATTAACGACAGTTAATGGCTCAGTGACCATTTTGTAAAAAACTAAAGTTTAATGCTTATATAATATTTGAAAGTTTGATGACCATTTTGTATTTTTAGAGATAGTTTAGTGACCATTTGTGAACTTTACCAAAAAAACAAATCCACCAACGACTGACCCTGAAAATACATAAAATTAAATGTCTAACTGTGGTTGTAGTCCTTGTACTATACTGAATTCGAAGATTTAGCTTTTATACTTAATCAAATTCTTATATTAATCCTTTTACTAATATATAAGTTGTGGGTTTAGTCCCTATATTATAATTTCATTATTTTTTCTCTGTGCTTTTCAAATATTAGTTTTAATTCAAGCCGTAATTGTTAAATTAAATTTCACTATTAGTTCATGTATTATTTGTAAGTTGAATATTTAATTTTATCTAATTTGATTATTTTAAATTCCTATAATTTAGTTATATTTTTCTTGTACCATTTAGGTCATTATTGAAGTTTTTTTGAAACTTTTACAACATGCAACTTTATTTAGGGGTGAGCAAAATTTAACTCAATTCAAAAAAATCAATTTTTTCGACTAGACTCGAGGTGAAAAAACTGGGCTCATCTTGACTCGACTAAAAATTTCATAAACTCGAATAAAAAATTCAAATAAAGTTTGAGTTGTAAACTAAAAATTCGAATAACTCGGATAACTCAAAATTTTTAATAATTAGTGGATTGATATTTAAGTTCAAGTCAAGTCCCTCAAATTTTCCTTATATATATACCGAAAAAATATGAAGAAAAATAAGTCATGTATGAAAAAAATATGAAGAAATATATATGCATATCTTATATAATTAGAGAAAGTCGTTTAAATTTGATAATTTTAGTATTTGATGATGTATCCTCTCAACAATCAATGTTATATATGCTAAAATTATCAAACCAAGTACCATATTTTGTAAAAATTGTCAAAATCATGTATCGAATTCATAAAAATACAAGTACCACATTTTCAAAGTTAGGTAACAAATGTGTAACTTTTGACATATACATGTACCAAATTTGTTAATTGTACCCCAAATATCTAACTATAATTCAAATTCTATTTTTTTTACCACAATGATTCAAATTCTAAATTAATTTATGTAGTTTGAAACATTTTAATTAAGTCTTTAAAGTATTATGTCAATTAAATCTATTGTCAATCAGAGTATTAAATGTTAGCTCGAATATAACATTAATCATATTTTTTTGAACCAGTAACATTAATCATATTTAAAAATAAATAAATCAAATTTTAAATACATATAAACGTAACAAATGGATAGTTTGGACTTTACGCGTTGTGTATACACGTGATATTAGTGCCCTAAAGTAGAGAAATTATTACATGGTCCCGGCTCACCACGTCATCCATGGTCCCATCCAATGAGATTCATTCATTTAATGACATATAGGAAAGAGGTGAAGATTCAGCTTGGAAAAAAATGAGATGAAAAATTATTATTGGATGGAACATGAATGACGTGGTGAACTAGACCCATCTAAATTTTTTTCCCTAAAGTAGGTCACCAAAATGGGAACTCAAACAAATTCCATGAGTCAAAGACAACAACGACTCAATTCATCAGAAGCTTAATCACATATATGGCATCTGAGAGACCTCTAAAATTTATAATATGGTTCTGAGAGTATAAACTCTATTATTTAGACACAGACAAACAAGTTTCAGTCATCTTCCTCAACTCTGAGTATGGTCCAGTTGAATGAATAAACAATGTAAACATAACAGATGAATAAATGGATAAAGAGTTAGCTAATAAGCTGTTTGACTTAAATGAATGGATAATACAAGAAAAAAATAAGGTGCAATAGGATAGGAACATTTCAAGCTTAATTGGTATTGTTAAATGGAGTCTTCGCCTATAGAGCCTGAGATCAAACAACTTTAAAACAACTATTGTATTCAAGTCTACTTTCCATTTTTCTCGAATATCAAAATTGATATTTACGCACAGGATCCCAATAAAACCCCTCGTTATCACGCACAACTACCCCTGAACAAGCTCGATTGCATGATAAATTAAAATGGTTATCGACATTGATTTTCACCCATGGGTCAATTGGGGGTTTCCAACGAGCTTCTTCATGAGAGGAATGGTGTTGGAGATGGGACGCTAGGACACCAAGCTCTCGTAAGTAACCCTGGTTGAAGGTAACCACTTCTCTTGGCTCTTGTTTGGTACCTTCATGTTCTAACTTGTTTTGAGCGTGCCACAAGGCCCATAAGCTTATTGCAAAAACAATTCGTTGTTGTTGATGTAGATTAGAAAATAACCAACATAACCAATCATAGAGCGCGCCTTGATTTAGACTAAGGGGCCATAACTCTTGTTGCAAAAGGACAATCACGAGCAACATGCTTGGTTGTTTCGCTATTAGACACTCTTGATAAATAGGTTACTGAAAGTTGGAACATAATTTCGCATAAAACGCCATAACAATATCTTGATCTTCGTTGGGAATCTAAGTTCCATTCTTGTTTGTATAAAACTCTTGTTATAGCCTGAACTATTGATGTTTGTAGAAGTAGCTTATAGCCACTCCTAACTAAGTATTCTCTATTTGGTTCTCCACTCCACACTTTTATGTCTGGTTGTGCAATAGAAGCAAGAGGCACATTTAGGATTAGTCTCGCATCCTCCATATCGAACATTGACTCAATAAGATTGATGTTCCATCTCTTAGGCTCGGTTAGGATTAGATCCGAGACATGGACTAACCCTTGCACTGGGTCAGTCTGAACCCTTCGACATGGAGTAGTAGGTAACCAAAAATCATTCCAAATGGAAATATTTGTCCCTGTTCCAACATGCTAGGCCCAAAACTGGGGCGTTATAGGTTTCAAGATAATTGGCGTTTTTAGAAAGATTCAAAGTTAAGAGTAACCTCAAGTGATGAGTTGCATGCTAAGATAATTGAGAGAGTATATGTTTTATGATAGTCAATTGTTCCCTATAAGCATACATAACATTTGAAGACATTTGGGAATTGAATTAGGATGAATTAGAAATATAAAAATGCTAGAATGTGTATTTTGGGACAGGGTGTGTTTGGGGACACATTGCCTAATTACTATAAGTGTAAAATGGTTTTTGTTTTGAAACATGTGTGACTTGGATTCTTGCTTCAAGCTGGCCTAGTTGTTTTATTTTGTTGCATTACCGTGCTTTAGACTCATATTTTTAAGAAATATGACCGAGATGAGAGACGAGAGCCTATATGGGTAGTATTGTGGATGGGCATAATGATGAGTTGCCTCCTCCTCCACTGATTCCTCTTGTTGGTGCTGGAATTGAGGGTGGTGTGCCTCAGGCACTGTAAAGACCAGTTTTCAGGGATATGACATCGTTGATCCAGACAATGATTGGAGCATTTTAGGAAGCTATGGCTAGAGTACAAGTACCTGCACCAGCACCTGCGACAGCTATTAATACAGGGCTTTCGTTGGAGCATTTGCGTAGTTTGAGAGGTACCGAGTTTAGGGGTTTAGCTCTAGAGGCAATTGAGGAGTGGTTTGCAAGCACCGAAAGGATTCTTGGGTAGATAGAGTGTACATATATTCGTAAGTTAGGTTGTATAGTATCTTTGCTTCAGGGAGATGCTTATAGCTGGTGGACGATATGATGCCTGCAGATGCGACGTGGGAGTTCTTTTGTGCAGCATTCTGGAATAAGTATTTGGGTTCCTGATATCAAGATGAAAAAAGTGAGAGTTTATAGCGTTGATCGAGGGTAGCATGATCGTGTCGAAATACGAGGTTCAGTTTGTTTGGTTAAGCCAGTATGCACCTAAACTAGTTTTCTATGAGTGATAGCGATGTGATCATTTTTTATATGGGCTGGTTAAGGAAGTAAAGACTTATATGCTAGCTATGGATTACATAGAATTTGATGTTTTAGTTTCTCGAGCTAAGGATATAGAGCAGAACCTGAGATTATCCTCACGTTCAGGGAGTTCTAGCAGTGGAAGAGGATTGCCAATTCTGATGCTGGTAGAGATCGGTATAAGAAGCATTGGGATAGAAGGTGTCGCCCTGATCAGAGACATGGTATGAGTAGTGCTGGGCGTGGACAACACAGTCGGAGCATCTATGTTCGAGCACCTGAGTGTGGACAGTATGGTAGGCGATATTCAGGGGAGTGTTAAGGTACTCTTTGTGCATGTTGGAACTGTGGTTCGCAAGATCACATTAGGCATGATTGTCTGTAGTTGGATAGGGAAAGACATGCTCATGCGCCTTCTATTATACCACAGAAAGGTCGTGGGCACGATCAAGGTAATTTTTAGCGTAAGGAGGAAGGTCAGAGGACAGTTACTCATACCGTGGCGATTCAACCTAAGAGTGGTGGACCAGCGAGGATCTATGCACATCGTGTGGAAGGAATGACACAGATATGATTGCGGGTACTTTTACTTTACAGTCTATATTATTACTTTCTTTGATAGATTCTGGTTCTACACATTCATACATCTTGCGCAAACATGCACGTTTGCTTGATATACTTGTAAAGTGTTAGATATGGGTATGTGAGTAACTAGTTCTTTTGAGGGGATGGTAGTCGCTAGGAGGTTGTTTAGGAGATGTCCTTTGATGGTTCAAGGTCATGTGTTTGTGGCTGATTTGATGG
The DNA here is from genome assembly GCA_019671005.1 of Hibiscus mutabilis. Taxonomy (NCBI): domain Eukaryota; kingdom Viridiplantae; phylum Streptophyta; class Magnoliopsida; order Malvales; family Malvaceae; genus Hibiscus; species Hibiscus mutabilis. The sequence goes on along the minus strand of CM033728.1, from coordinate 18,324,738 downwards.
ATTTTTCATTTTATGGATTTGATGTGATCTTAGGGATAGATTGGTTGACCGAGCATAGGGTTATGGTCGATTTTGAGACCAAGCGAGTTTCGTTGAAACTTGCTGAGGATTATGAAGTGGTGGTTGTAGGTGAAAATGTTAAATTCTTGTCTAATATGGTTTCAGCTTCAGAAGCGCAGAAGTTGTTAGGGCTTGGGGGTCAAGCATATCTGGCTTATGTTATGAACCCAAATATGAAGGAGGTGCATGCCCAGGATGTCCGCACCATTTGTGATTTTCCAGGGGTGTGTTTCAGGGGAGTTGCCTAGATTACCACCGGATAAGAAGGTAGAGTTTTGTATCGAGAGGTATATGAATACGGCTTCGATGTCGATTGCACTATATCCTATGGCACCGAAGGAGTTAAGGACGCAGCTTCAGGAGTTGTTGGATTGTGGTTTCATCTGACCTAGTATGTCACCGTAGTGAGCATCGGTGTTGTTCGTGAAAAAGAAGGATGACACGATGAGAATGTGCATTGATTATCTGCAACTAAACAAGTTGACGATTAAAAATAAGTATCCTTTACCGAGGATTGATGATTTGTTTGATTAGTTTCGGGGTGCTACGGCGTTTTCCAAGATTGATCTAAGATCTGGTATTATCAATTGAAGGTGAAGGATAAAGACGTGTTGAAGATAGCTTTTTGCATGCATTACGGGCATTATGAGTTCTTAGTGATGCCGTTTGGGTTGACTAATGCGCCTGTAGCTTTTATGGACATGATAAATCGGGTATTTTATAAATTATTAGATTAATTCGTTGTAGTGTTCATCGATGACATTCTTGTGGACTCTCATACCGAGGAAAATCATGATCGACACATACGGATTTTGTTGCAAGTTTTGTTGGATAATAATATTTATGCCAAGTTGTGTAAGTGTGAGTCTTGGATTAAATAAGTAGTCTTTCTTGGTCATGTTGTTTTGGCGGAAGTTATCCGTGTGGATTCGCAGAAGATTAAGGCGGTCGTGAATTGGAAGCAACCTAAGTCGGTGATAGAGGTTTATCATTTCTTAGGGTTAGCGGGGTATTATCATCGCTTTGTGGATGGTTTCTCAAAGAGTGCTGCTCTATTGACAAAGTTATTGCAAAAGGATGTAAGTTTTAAGTGGATAGAGAGTAAACAACAAGCTTTTGATAAGTTGAAGGAAGCTTTAACGCAAGCTACGATCTTGATTCAACCTAAGTCGGGGAAAGAGTTTGCAGTTTATAGTGATGTATCCTATGTTGGTTTAGGGTGTGTGTTAATACAAGGGGAAAAGTTATGGCTTATGCATCTAGGAAGTTGAAGGTGCACGAGCGCAACTATCCTACGCATGATATAGAGCTTGTCGCAGTGGTGTTTGCATTGAAGATTTGGAGGCATTATCTATATAGTGAGAAGTGTATTGTGTACATAGATCACAAGAGTTAAAAATATATGATGTTGCAAAAAGAGTTGAATCTTAGGCAACAGAGATGGTTGGAGTTGCTCAAGGATTATGATTTGACGATAGAGTATCTTTCGGGTAAGGCTAATGTTGTAGCCGACACCTTGAGTAGGAAGGTTGTAGTAGAGTTGAGGGTAATGTTTGCTCGGTTGAGTGTGATGCGAGATGGTGGTTTGTTGGCCGAGTTGCAAGTGAAGCCATCGTTGTTGCAGATGATTCGTTGGTATATCATGTTAAGGATATTATGGATGACAATCAGAAGGAGTTTTGTTTTAATTATGAGGGTGTTTTATGCTTTAAGAGTCGAGTGGTTGTGCCGAAAGATGAGGAGTTAAGGTACACTATCGTGATTGAAGCATATTCGAGTCTTTTTGCTATACATCTGGGAAGTACAAAGATGTATCAAGATTTGAAAGGAATATTTCTGGGTTGGTTTGAATAAGGATAGTGGATTTTGTTTCCCAATGTATGGTATGCCAACATGTTAAGGCTGAGCGTCAGTTTTCTTCTGTGTTGTTGCAATTGTTAAGGATTATGAAATAGAAGTAGGAGAGAATTACCATGGATTTTGTAACTGGTTTGCCTTTGATGCCATCAAAGAAGAATTTTGTGTAGGTGATTGTGGATAGGTTTACGAAGTGTGCATATTTCTTAACTGTGCATACGACGTATACTTTGGATAAGTTTTCGGAGTTGTATATTGCTGAAAATGTGAGGTTGCATAGGGTACCTAAGTCTATAGTATAGGATAGGGATCCACGCTTTACAGCGAGGTTTGGGGAGTGTTTGCATAGGGCTTTGGGTATGCGGTTGAACTTTAGTACTTCGTACCATCTTCAAACGGATGGTCAGTCTGAACGTGTTATTCAAGTGTTGGAAGATATGTTGCGGCGTTGCATCATTGATTTTTAAGGAGCATGGGCGAAGCTTTACCGTTGGTGGAGTATGTTAGGAGGTGTCGCTTTGTTAGGCTGAGGCAGGTGAGAAGTATGTTTCTCTGCCTGATGTGCTGAAGGACTCTAATAAGAAGGTGAAGCTTATTAGTGAATGGTTGAAGGTAGCTTCGGATCAGCAAAAGTCATATGCTGATTTGAAGCGTTGGGAGATTGAGTTTGCGGTTGGAGATATAGTGTTTATAAGGTTTCGCCTTGGAAGAAGGTAATGAGGTTTGGACGTAAGGGCAAGTTGAGTCCAAGGTTCATTGGGCCTTATGAGGTGTTGGAGCGTGTTGGTCCAGTTGCTTATAGGTTGAGGTTGCCTGCGGAGTTGGAGAAGATACATGATGTTTTCCATGTATCAATGCTCCAGAGATATAAACCGGACCCATCGCATGTGATGCCTGTTGAGGAGATTGAGTTGAGTCTGGATTTGACCTATGATGAGGTGCCGGTGAAAATTCTAGATTCTAGCAGCAAGGTTTTATTTGGAAAGACCATTGAGTTGGTAAAGGTGTTATGGCGACATCATGGTGTAGAGGAAGCCACATGGGAAAGTAAGGAGGACATGAAGAAGCAGTTTCCGTCAGGTAAATTTCAAGGAAAAAATCTCCTAAGATGGGGAGAGTTGTAACGCACTGAATTTGGGCCATGATGTTAGCTAGATCGATTAGACGGTTCAGGGGAACCAATTAGGTGATTCGAGCTACTTTCAGGAATTAATTCATAATAAATTGTTTTTGGCTAAAATAAAATATAGGAAAACACTAAAAAAGTTTAATTAAAATTTTAAGGGTTTTGGGGAACTTAATTTAAAGAAATAAAAATGGATTTTGGGACATTTTTGTCTGGTGACTAAAATATAAAGTTTTCAAAACTATTTTGGTGACTAAATCGTAAAGGGGTCAAAACTTAGAATCTTTAAGGAGATAATTTACCAAAGTTTTTAATCAAATTTTTACCTTAATTTAGGCTATTTTTAAATGGTTTTTAAAAGGTTAATAAATAAAAATAAAATATATTTGATTAAAAAGATTTTAAGAGCCGAAATCATTTTCTTATGTAACTACTTTTGCTTTCAACCTTTCTCTCAACTTTCTCAGCAGCCAAACTATCAATTTTACAAAAAACATTCTCAGGAATCATTCCTTTTTTTATTTCCTTTTGATTTCTTAATTGATTCATTTGATTTCTACACCAAATCTATTTGCTTTCTTGAAGATTTCACTCAAATCTTGCCAATTAAGGGGGAAAGAAGCAATTAGAGGTGATTAAATCTTGTCTTCAATTAATTTTTGTTATGTGTTTGTGATTAAATAATTATTTTAAGGTTTTAATTGAGTTTTGATGAGAAAATTGATAAATCTTTATATGGATCTGATTTGTGTTGATTCTAATTGTTTTCGATAACTTGTAAGATATGTTTTAATGTTATAAGAAGAGGTTAATAAAATGAATCCCGAAACTTAGTGAATTGCTAATTTTCTAGGTTGTAAATAGTTGGATTTTAAGGTTATCTTGGTGTTGAAAGGTTGTTAGAGATATAAGGTTGATATATTGTTGATTTTGAATATTAATTGATGGTGTTAAGATGTTAAATTAGTTAGGTTTTGGCTGGGCTTTGTTTAGGTTGAGTTTGGTGATGATTTTAGATGTTTTAAGGAAACGTTTGATGGTTTTTAGCGAGGCGAAGTTGAAGAGATATGTTTTTGTGTTTAGAGATGCATGGAAATGCATTAATCCTTTGTTTTTGTGTGGGTAACATAGGGGAGACAGATCCTTCACCTTGTGGGGAGGTTCTGAAGGCTTTGAAAGCTTGATTTTGCTTCGGCTAGTGGAAAGTTGTGTTGTCGGTGAGTGGAAACATGGATTACCACATTTAAAAGGTTTGAAGATGATTTTTTGGAAGTTTAGATTAAGTTTTAAACACTTGTCTAAGCTCGGAAGTAAGTATTGGATGATCTCACTCCCGTTTTCGATTTTGCAACATACAATCTCATGCACATGATTTTGATTTGGTTTACCTACTGTTATATGCATGTTTTAAAAATGAAAGATATTGCAAATGATCACATGTGATGATTATTGAGTACGGAAAATGGTTTATGAAAAGAGTTTTGAGAATACGAGAATTCATGGTTTAATGTATTGGAAATTGTTTTGACTTTATGTATATGTAAAATAGTAAGGTAATATGGTTTTATCAAGTACATTTGCAAGTGGCTGTGATTAAAAGTTATCGGATATAGTTGGCTATCCATAGGGTTTAAAGTGTACTATAATAAGTCGCCTCATGTATGTCGAGGGGTCGAGAGTGTGCCATGGTCCACCATGAGAACCACAACGGTCGAGGGGTCAAAAGTGTACCAATTCTCCCTATGGTGGATTTATACATCATAATTGTTGAGGGTAGTAGTACCATGCTCCAGTTTGAGGATGTATGTGAAGTGGTCGAAGGAACGACTTGGGAAATTTTTGTATCCGATGTGCTTTTATAAATAGATTGAAATGGTTTTTGGGTCACTTGATTGCCAATATATGATATAATGTATCATGAGAAATGGATTATGTTTTGTATAATATGGTTTATACATGTGATGCTATTTAAGCTTGCCATTTAGAGATTTTAGCATGGGAAAGCTTAAATTGAGGTTTATTCTAGAAATCATGATACATGCGTTGCAATTGTTTAAAAATGCATATTTGTAAAGACTATAGAAGCACGAGATGTTTTGGCATGAGCTTTAATACTTATTTGGAAACAAAATGGTTTTAAATGCATTAATGAGTGTTTTTGAGATTTCCTTACTAAGCTTGTAAGCTTACGCTCTCCTTTCTCACCAAAGCAGAGAAGTAAGCATTTTTGGACAGCGAGCAAGCAAGAAGCAATCCAAGGATTTGAGCAATTTCAAGTATGGTTTATAAATAGTATGTAGTAATAAGAGGCAATCTGACCAAGTTGTAACTAGAAGGGTTCTTTTGGTTACTCCCTGGTTTGAACAAGTTTCATTTGATGTTTTGGACTTGTATGATGCTTATTATCTTGCTTTGAGGGGTTGGGATATGTTTTGAATGCTTGGGTAGAGATCATGCCTATAAGATTTTTGATTAGATTTGCTATGGTTTGAATGATCCTCTATCATGCTTATATGATTAAAAATAATTATTGAAATGTTTTATGATGTTTGTAAGATGTATGAAGTATGTTAGATTGAGGCAAAATGTCATATGTTCGGCCAAGAGGTCATTACGGGCCAGTCTCGGGTCCTCAGGGATCGGTACGCGGGGCCTATCTCAACTCAAATCTATGCAAAATTGAATAGGCGTATCGGTATGCCTTGTAGCCGCATCGGTATGCATAGCTGAAATTACAACTGGTATCGGTACATGGGCAACTGTACCGGTACACCCTTTAGCTACTAGAATCCCCTATTTTTAATATCAAACAACCGTATCAGTATGCTTAAGGACCGTACCAATACCCTTTGTAAAATGTACCTGTATCGATACAGGCAAGCAATATTCCGGTACCCAGTTAGTTAATTCTGGTACTATGCTTTCTGAAGTTTGAATATTATAGTTTAGTCCATATTTCTTGATCATGCAATTAAATGAGTTTGGATGATTATTTTAAGTTGATATTTAACAGAAATGCATGAAACCTAATTATTTAAGGTTTGGTAAATTTTGAAATTATGTAAGTCCTTCTAGTTTTCTAATATTACAATTTGGTCCTTGAAGTGCAATCTTGGCCAATCGGATGTCAATTCGACGCCCAATTTAACTAAAAATTTCACTGATGCTAGCATGATCACCTTAGGACTTAATTATGCATTTGGATAAGATAAAACAAAAAAATGGACTGTTTTCTAAGTAATTCATTCGGGTTTGTCTCCGCAAACGCAATGTAGCTCGTTCAGTTCGGTCTGGTGTCTAGGCCAGGTCAAAGGGGTTACAACCACTACATTCATAAGAGCAAAACAACCACACTTTCCTTTTGTAGTACTGTAATCCACCTTGATAACTTTTTTGATGCACCCTACGATATTGCAAACAAGGCTCTTAGTATAATAACAAAAGGTGAGTCCTGATAATCTTACACGAGTAATGATTTGGGAAGGATGATCAATTAAAGTGGAAAAGTGTCAGCTCCATGGTTGCACCGCGAGATAACTTCCATATATCATCCAAGGGCCACCAATGAGAACACGAGAGAAATCATCCTCACTAGAAATCGGATGAGGTAATAGTCATTATCTAGGTCCATAATTTATATCTCTCCAACTAGAATCCATAAAGCTTGAACGTGATTGAGTAACGCCTTGGACCCGATCGATCTTCCCAACAGTCTTGCTACGATCGAGTTTGCTAACATATCAACAATTGACTTGTGGACTTTTTCAGAAAACTTTACTTCCGGGATAGGGCTATTTACTTTTAGCGATATCCGTTTCACTTAAAAAGTTATTTTTATTTGGTTTTGTTTTAAAAAATGTTTTCAGTAGGATTTTGTAAGAATTGTATTTTATTTTGAAAATGGAGTCGCCACCGACCACTTAGGTAGGCCGGACACCGTAAAACCAGAGATTTTTAAAACTGTTGGGTTCGGTAGTCGGTTACGGATGGGGAAGGATTAGCACCCCCACACCGCTCAAAATTGGTACTTTAATAATTACCGCTTTATTAATATTAGACTTTCTGAATTAAAATGACGATTAAATTAAAATTTGGTTATAAGTGCGAGTATATTTTAAAGGCCCCATTATCCGAGGGTAAATGCCCAAACCACTATCACTACGCCTGATACTGGCCCCGTTTACGCTAGGATAAAAGGGCACCGCATTGACAATTTATATATCTCGATATGCAATCTTAGTGAGAAAAATATAAAATATGGCAAATAATTTAAATACAATAAAAATACAAATAAATATTAACATAATAAAATACTAATCTAACATAAATAAAATACTAATATAAAACATACATACATAAATATTAATCTAACTCATAAATAAAACAGATCTAACATAAATAAAATGCTAACATTCATAAATATTAATCTAACACATAAATAAAAATAAATTTAACATAAATAAAATATTAATATAAAACATAAATTTAAAACATAATAAATACTAATCTAAAACATAAATAAACATACAAACTAAAAAACACAATTTTAATTTAACTACTACGTCATTAAATTATAAAAATTACAACACAAATAAAAAGGAAAGAAAATATACCTAACTAGGAGCTCGAATGACGAACCCCGACTGAACCCCACCGAGATCTACCATGACCTCTCCAAAAAATAACTAGATCGGATCCAAAATAGGACCCCGATCGAATGTTGATTTGAACCAACTGGGACCGAGGGCACTGCCCCTAACCCCGGTTGGGGAGCCGATTTGCATGCCAATGAAATTGGCATTTGATTTGCGTGTGTCCCCATTGGCTGCCCCCATGCCTTGTATTTATAGGCAAATGGGGAGCCTTAAGGGTGACGTGGAGCCCCCACATCCATGTTTTTTTTTCAATTTTGCATATATTGTTTTTTTACTTTTTTACATTAAATTTTTTCTTCTTTTTTTCTAATTTTATATTAATAATAATATTATTACAATAATACTAATAACACTAAAACTCGGATAAAAATGAGTGATTACAGTTGCCCCTCTTTACTTGTTCTTGTGAAACGAGAACAAAGCAAAGACCAAAAGCACTCATTTTTATCCGACTTCCCTGCTCACGACTTCAGAATCACGTGTTCTTCTGGAACTCTCCGCTTTTCCTCGGCCGAATCTTCAGGCTCGTAAGTTCTCCCTATACAGAACTTCTTCACCTTTGGTCTTCTTTGAGATTATGGAGTTAGGGCGCTTCCTATATGGAGCCTTTCATTGGGGGGCTCGAAAACGTAGGCTTCTCCTTTATATAACCTTTATCTTCGATTTTTTCTTTTCTCTTTTTTCTCTTCCTTTTTTTCTTTTTTTCCTCTTTCCCTCTTTTTCTGCTCCTTTTTTCCTTTTCCTTTTTCTTCTTTTTCTCTTATTTCTTTTTTCTTTCTCTCTTTTTTACAAGGCTGTTGATATCTTTGGACTCACGCTACTAAGGCTGCCGCATAATGCCCGAAGGATTTATTGATGGCCCGAAGGACTTATCACCATGCTCGAAAGACTTACTAGTGGCCTGAAGGTCTTATCATCATGCCTGAAGGACATACTGATGGCCCGAATGACTTAACATTTGGCTTCATGCTACTCTAGCTACCGTCATCTGGCCTCACGCTACTATGGCTGTCGCATCATGCCCAAAGGACTTACTGATGGCCCGAAGGACTTATCACCATGCTCGAAAGACTTAATGGTGGCCCGAAGTACTTAACACTGTGCCCGAAGGACTTACCGATGACCCGAAGGATTTAACATCTGGCCTCATGCTGCTATGGCTACCGTCATCTGGCCTCACACTACTATGGTTGCCGCATCATGCCTGAAGGACTTACTAATGGCCCGAAGGACTTATCACCATGCTCGAAAGACTTAATGGTGGCCCGAAGGACTTAACACCGTGCCTGAAGGACTTACCGATGACCCGAAGGATTGAACATTTGGCTTCACGCTACTATGGCTACCGTCGTCTGGCTTCACGCTACTATGGCTGCCGCATCATGCCCGAAGGACTTACTAATGCCCCGAAGGACTTATCACCATGATCGAAAGACTTAATGGTGGCCCGAAGGACTTAACACCGTGCCTGAAGGACTTACCGATGACCCAAAAGATTTAACATCTGGCTTCAAGCTACTATGGCTACCATCGTCTGTCCTTACGCTACTATGGTTGTCGCCGTCTGGCCTCACGCTACTATGGCTTCCGCATCATGCCCGAAGGACTTATCACCATGCTCGAAAGACTTAATGGTGGCCTGAATAACTTAACACCATGCCCGAAGGACTTACCGATGACCCGAAAGATTTAACATCTGGCCTCACGCTGCTATGGCTGGCGTCGTCTGGCCTCACGCTACTATGGCTGCTGCATCTTGCCCGAAGGACTTACTGATGGCCTGAAGGACTTATCACCATGCTCGAAAGACTTAATGGTGGCCCGAAGGACTTAACACCGTACCCGAAGGACTTACCGATAACCCGAAGGATTTAACATCTGGCCTCACGCTACTATGGCTGTCGTCATCTGGCCTCATGCTACTATGGCTGCCGCATCTTTCTTTCTTTAATGAAACCCACATCTTAATACTCTTTGATAATTCTTCAAGTACCTATCCAAAATAAGCAAAAATTGACATGCCCCTATCTATATGATGCATGCAATGTAATGCTTTTTTTCTCCTCTTTTTTTCTCTTTTCTTTCTTCTCTTTTTCTTTTTCTTTTCTTTTTTTTTCTCTTTTTTCCTTCAATTTCTTCATATTTTTTCTTTTTCTTTTTCTTTTTCTTCTTCTCCTCTTTCTTTCTTTCTCTCTTTTTCTTTTTCTTCTCTTTTTTCTTTCAGCCCTTTTTTGTTCTAAAGTCTTACACCCTGAAAGGTCGTTCCTCAGATTTTTTCATCTCTTTACTTCTTCAGTGTATGCTTTTAAATCCTCATTTGATCAATCACTTCGAATCTAGATTAACATGCCTTCAAACCTTTTGTGCGGAAGGCTTTCTTGTCTTCAAGGTTATCACCCGTCTTCATAAATGATCTATTGGTTCTTATATTATTCTTATAAGAACCCTTGTCATCTTCTTCGCTTGGCGTTGCCCCATTCAACCACGGGCTCCACTGCTTTGAATTTTCTGACCCATCATATAGAGCCTTGATCTATTTCTAGTCACCAGGGTGAACCAAAATGCTTTCATCCCCTGAGCTCATCCTTGATCTTCTCGTAGCATTTTGACGGGAACTAACTCTCGGTCCCTATGCTTTAAATCTCATCATCATTCATTTTTTAAATAATGCAAAAGGCAATTTACTTGTGTATATTTCAAAAAATAATGATCGTTTGAAAAGATAACAGTCATTTTGAAAATCACAACTTGGAGGGGATACTAAACATTTTGAAAACATTGTTTGGAACAAATGGTAAACATCTTTTTTTAAGGACCGAACATTTTAAAAAAATTAATGTTTGGAGAATGGTAAACAAAATTCGAAGTATATTGCCAAACATTTTAAAAACTAATGTTTGGGGGAAATGGTAAACATCAAAACTTTGGGAGAAAATGTCAAACCTTTTAAAACATGTTTGCCCCCAAAATATCAGACACCATAGCATATCTGCTTCAAATTGCCAGAGATCAACTCTAATGAAGCGCATATTTAGAATATCTTGACCATTGTGGAGATATATGCAAATGTATAGTTTCTTCTGGTCTAATAAGCTTTTGAGAAGAACAACCCTACCTAGTTTCTACCCCGTTTAAGGTGGCTCTCTTAATCTCACTATCTCACCATGCCCCATCCTTCCCTCATTTGGGTGTCGATCAAGCACTTCGAAGTTTGACGTTCCTTGAAGCAAAGTTAACCCTTATAGGCGAAATGAAATCTGAAGACATTCTCATTCCACTTGGATATTTATGGATGATCAGAATGGTCTTTGGGGGCTTGTAATGTAGGCCTTTGGTTTATGGTTAAGTGAAACAGTATTTTTGTACTTGTGTAACTTGGATATGCCCATTATTCCTCCCCGTTTTTTGGATCACTCTAGACTGCCCGTTTTTGGGTTTTCACCCTAGAGTTCATTTCCTTTCTTTTTTACTGTAGGCTGCCTTGCATTCTGCCTATGTACTGATGTTCGTTTACTGTTCAAGAATGTTTGATCCTCCAAAACTCCTCGAAACTGAGATTTCTTGAATGAAGGACTACGAATACATTTTTGGGAATTCTTGTGATTGGCACTCCCAAATGAAATGTTATTATTTCTTTCTTCTTTTCTCTTCTTTTCTTCTTTTCTTCTTTTTCACTTTTTCTCTTGGATCGCTCTAAACTGACCATTTTTGGGTTTTCACCCTACAGGTCACTTTCTTCTTCTGTACCTTCAGATCAGTGTATTTTGGTTGGATATTGATGTCAGCATGCTCAGGCAGACTACTTTTTTTCTTTATTTTTAGGATCACTCTAGACTACCCATTTTTGAGTTTTCACCCTAGAGGCCATTTCCTTTTTTGAAATTGGCCATCTTCGGGCCGACTTGTCTTGACTTGGCTTCAATTCGGGGTTCTATACTAATTTTCAAAACTAATATTTACTTGAAATGTGGATTCCTTGTGTCTCTTGCTCATAGTTGAAGTCTCGTTCTTGTATTGTTTGATCTGTGTGTGAAGCATATACAATATTCTTTCTTTCTCTTTCTTTTTTTTTTCTTTTTCTTTTTTCCCTTTTTCTTTTCTTTTTTCTTCTTTTTTCTCTCTCTCTCTTTCTTCTTTTTTTATTCTTTTCTTTTCTTTTCTTTTTTTGTTTTGTTTTCTTTTTTCTTTTTTGTTTTAGACTGCCTATTTTGGGTTTTTAGCTTTGAATCTCTTTCTTCTTATTCGAGTCTATAAATGTATCCTCGAATCAACACGTATCTATACTAAGTATTGATGCTATCTTCCGCTCGAAGTTAATTGCCTCTCTGCAGCTCCTCTGATATTTACTCGATCTGGATTGCTTCGGCCTTCTGATTGCCATTTCTCTTCTTTTCTTTGGTTTTCCGTTTGGACATATCCTTGTTTTCAACCACTTTCTTCTGATGATTTTCTGATCTTCGTATCCATCTGTCTGGTCTCATCTCTATCTTCTGGTAAAGTAAAAGAATACCATTCGTTGTCACATTCACAAATGTCCTGAGAAAGCCTTCAGGGGGTAGAGGTTTAGGGTCAACTCTCATTTCAAGGATCTTAAACGACAAGTGCCTGAGAAGATAAATTCCTAAAATGGGAACTGCCCATTGTCTAAACACTCGCTTTGTTCCTCTGTTGGCCTAAGTAAACTAGCAGATACTCACAATTAAAGTATCCCCACAACATTCAATCTCTTCTAAATATATACAACTTAGAGTTGATCTTTGGATCTGAAGCAAATGTACTGTTGTATTCAAAATTCGAGGACCTGGTATAGAAATGATACATGCATATGTCCATTCAAAAATGAGTGTATATGCATATGGGAGAACAAAAACTACCCCATAAAAATAAAATGTTTAAAGAATCAAGAATGTAAAAATGCTTTCTAAATAGAAATATGATTTTTAATTCTAAAAAATATCTGTTTGAGAGTTTTTTTTTCAAAGCATTGAGAATTTCTTTGTGAACTGATGGGAAAACCATAGGGACCTCCAGACTACCTCCCGAGTACTAACTCATTCTGGTCCTTTGTAGTGTAGGCTTGCCTCTTCTCTTGTTTTTCCACCGCTGGATCAACTCTCTCGTCATGACTCCCTCGTCAACCAGCTTCTTGATTTTTTCCATTAACGACCCCAAATTTCTTAGTGTCATGCCCCGGCGCCTCAATGTAAAACTCACATATACTGTATGGATCAAAACTGTGAGCAAATGAGCTGGGCGTAATATTTATCGGCCTTGAGGTAAGGTACTAACCCTTGACCAGATGAAGCCATATGTTCGAGATGGAATACTCCGAATATCTCTAAATATGTACTTGTTCGAGGAATTTTTCTCGGTGATTCGAAGGAATCCACCTGTCTTCTTCTCTTACGATCACGAGAACCTTTGAAAGTGGTACCCATTTATCTCTTTCTTTCCTTCTGCTCCTAGGCATGTATGGTCTTTTAAACTTAGGTCCCGAAGTGCATGTTCGATTCTCTCTCCGACTGTCATGAAGTCCTCAAAGCTGGCATTCATTTTCTTGAGCACCTTATCAAAGAAGAAATAAGAAAGGTGGCGTAGAAGTCATTTTCCTCTTCATCTACGTGAGGCTGGACCTGGGTCGCTAAACATAGACACCTCAAAGCACATTCCTTGAAGCTTTCATCAGGTTTCATCTTCGTACCCTGGAGATACTGACGACTTGGTGCTAGGTCCAAAGCATATCATATCACGGTAGGTCCTGCTAGGCTATCGAGGAAGTAGTGGATCAACAATTTTTTAATGCAACCCTCCATCTTTTTGTAGAATATGGTTACGTGAATCTTGTTCCGTTATCATGCGCAAATCTGGGAATCCTTGGAATCTAGAGGAATGACCAAATCAGGGTTCAAATAGAGCCTTCTTGCATCAAAGGCATCAAACTTCTTTTTTCTCTCTCTTTTTTCTCTCGAGTCCATCTTCTAACTGCTCGAATCTTGATTTTTGAGTGTGTTCAATTCTTCTATTCACGATAAAACTCTAATTGTTCTTTGGATTACCCCCAAAAAATTTTATACAAGGTAATGATAATGTTATGTAAAATATTCTATGATTGTACAATGTGATGCAATGCAATCCTAAAATATAAACATGAATGCAGTAAGGTATTGATTCCAAAAGTGATCCCCATAGAATGAAAACAGAAGGTTTCATTATATCAAATATTAGATATTTACAGTTACTGATAAGCTTCAGTGCCTACTTTCTTAACTTCATCCAGTAGTCCGGTCAGCTTGCCTCCATGGTCCAACACTTGGTCCATGTTCTGACTAAGCCTGCCACCTTGTTGAGCCGCCTTACCTGCTCGGTTAATATCGATCTTCGGGTCTTCATCTACCCCCTGCTTAGTCTTTCGCAGCTTGGAAGTTGTCCTCCTTACTTTCCAACTGAAGAGTGTTGGATTGTCATTGCTCTGTCATAAACTTGTTTCCAAAACTCTTGTTAATGGCTAAGTTATTCTGTAGCTAATCTCTGAAGACTGTTGTACCTATTCCCAATTTCCTCGAACTTACCTGATAACAGACTGACTTGATTCTCGCTTGACTAGTTTCTCTTCTTCCAATATTCTGGGTCGTCCTTCAACTGAACAACACCGTTCATCTATTCTTTAAAGGTGACCCAATCTGATATTCTTAAACACTCAGTAAAGCTTCTGGTGATCATTCTGCAAATTCAATTTTATCCAAGTTATCTCTCTCTTATCTGAGCTGGCTGAACTCGAAAGAATATCCCTCTCCTGGGATGCCCCTATCTCTGATCTTCAAATTTAACTCGCTTGAGTGACCCACTTCGGTATTACTCGAACTTTGTCCTGGATATCGATTCTTCCTCGACTTTGCCCCTCGGATGATTGTTACTTACTATAGAATTGGGGAACTCCGTTTTCGAAACCCAAAATTATCATCGCAATAAGATCTTGAACTTGTTCCTTAGGGCCCCGCAATCCTCAATACTGTGACCCAAACTTCCTAAACGGTAACTGCCTCTAGCACGTGTGTCGTAATCTCTTGGATAAGACGATCTCTTCGCTAGAGACTTCACCGAGGTAATAAGGCTCTTCTCGATGAACATTAGGAGTAGTCCGGTGTACCTCACAGGAACCGAGATGTACTTTTTTCATTACTTGCTTATCGGGTTTCTTCTGGACTGAGCTCTATTTTTTGAAAGCCCGACTCAGACATGCCTTCCGCCTGTTTATTGACGCGGATCACAAAAGGGTTCAATTTGTCGTATTTGACTGGCTTGGAGGTAGAATTCTGACTATCCCAATCTCTATTCTGATCCTTAATCGATTCTTCTTTCGGTTCGATGGATCGCTTACCTTTCGTCAAAGTATTCATCTGATTCATCACTTCTTCCCTCAGCTTCTTTCAACTCTTGCACTTTACTTTGCTCATTACCAGTAGCGTGTCTCCTTACCGTGTCTGACCTGAAGTCTTCAGATGGTTCCTCTTCTATTGTCTCCGATCTTGTTCTGGGACAAAACCCTGGATCCGTGCCCTCTAATATCTTACCAGATGACCATTTGCCAATTATGAATGATTTCTGAGATTTGAGAAACCACTTCGGGAATCAATACCCTATAAATACGAGAATGCATGCAAATGCGGTGTTGATTCTTGAACAGTCTTTAAAAAACTTTCAATAAAGAAAATATTTGTTTGCAAGAAATTAATAATGACTTACAGGTAACAATTGGATTTATTCTGGAGACCTTGACTTCGGAAAGAAAAACCTGTGCTCCACGTCTTGACGTCGTCTTCATGATGACGGATGACTTCGTCTTCTCCTCTTATTCTATCCATGGACTCGTAACGTCATGATCTTTATTTTTGTGGCTTCTGAAAAGGACATCAACAAGTGCATGCATAATGCAGACAAGATCTTTTCTTCTGTAGATCTGGGTGCAAACGGATAATACGTCTAAACAGGGATGAATTCTATCGATCCTAGGGGAGTACTTTAAAACTTTTGGGGGTTTAAATTAAAATTCTCAAGGATCATTTGGCTTAAAAATTTTCCCCTTTTTATTATCAAAAAGTTTTAACTTACTTAAAAAATAAAACTTTTAGGTTTCTTTTTGTTATTATTATTATTCTGAAAGTTTTAGGAGGGAAAAAGATTCAAAGCAAAATAATAATATTTCCAAATTTTTTTAAAGGAGTTAAATTAAAATCTTTGAGATTTTTACAAAAGGGTTAAATGTAAATATTCAAAATTGGGGTTCTGCGGCCCTAACGATCTTCTGCGTCGCACGTGCCTTACTATCGTACTGCCATTTTTCTCGATTGGTCTTTGCTCGGCCTAACTTGATACTGTAACATTATCGTTTCCGGCAAAACAGACTTTTTCTATTTTGAAAGCCTTTTAATGAACTGTTCTTGAATCAACACCATGTCATGATATGCAACATGAATGCAAATAAAGGCGTTGATTCCGCTGGTAATCACCTTTTCGAACGGCTTTCATGGGAACTAAAGGGTCCAGATTACAAAAAGGGTCCACATTACAAAATGAGTCCCTATTACAGAAAGTCTTAATTACAAAACAAAGTTCTACACATAAGCCCTAGCTCTACCTCCTAGCTCCTCGATAGCTCTGAGCAACTTGATAAACCTTGGTGCTTCTTCCATGTCCGGGGTTACGAATGGTCGGAGAGCCGCGGCTTCGGTAGCTAAGTCATTCACACGCCTTGCAACTCGTTGTATGTCCACCATCAGGGTCTCGTGTGTATACTTTGGCACTACACGCTTGCTCGGCAAATTGTTACCTCGGATCTGTTGATTAATCTCTGACCAATGTCGCATGACTGGATCGATGTCGTCCTTCTTAAGACACTTTTTTTCCATGATGAAAGATTTTCTAATCGGGCAAACCACTTGAATCAACGCCTCTATGTAATATGGATGCAATGATAATGCTACAAAAGTATGTGTAAAATAAAAATAAAACACAAAAAGAAATGAGTTAGTACTGGATAAAAATAATAAATACATAAATAAATAAAAGGACAAATTAAATAAGGTAAACAAACAAAACAATCCTATTTATCCCGTCTAAAACACCTAAGGTTATCCGCATGGCTCTAAAGGGGTGGTATGTTCTCTACATGCAGTGTTGGTGCTAAGAGGTATCGAACTGTCCTTGTTGTCCCCTACTAAGGGTAGTAAGGCCCCCGATCATCATCCATTATAGGCTCCTTTCAACCGAGTTCAATTTAAGGGGGCCCATTCGCTTATGCCTACACGAAGGAACGATATCCTTACGAAAGCATAAGGTACTCGAGCCCCGAAGGTACTTGCTAGGACTACACGGGAGAATGATATCTCCACGAAAGCATTAGCGTTTCCCCCCACTTAAAAAACGGGTTTATATGCCAAATTTTAAATGCGTTAAAGTAAACGCGCAATTACAACCGAATATTAATTTAATAGTCACTTTAATCCAGAACTTCTAATATTATTAAAGTGGTAATTATTTGAAAAATCTTGACTCTCTTTTTTGTTTTTGAAAAACAAAAAAAATGTCCCCAGCGGAGTCGCCATCTCTAGCGATGTCCGTTTCGCTAAACAAGTTATTTTTATTTGGTTTTGTTTTAAAAAATGTCTTCCGTGGGATTTTGTAAAAACTGTATTTTATTTTGAAAATGGAGTCGCCATCGACCACTTAGGTAGGTCGGACACCGTAAACTAGAGATTTTTAAAACTGTTGGGTTCGGGAGTCGGTTACGGATAGGGAAGGATTAGCACCCCTACACCGCCCAAAATTGGTACTTTAATAATTACCGCTTTATTAATATTAGACTTTCCGGATTAAAATGACGATTAAATTAAAATTTGGTTATAAGTGCAAGTATATTTTAAAGGCCCCATTATCCGAGGGTAAATGCCCAAACCACTATCACTATGCCTGATAGTGGCCCCGTTTACGCTCGGATAAAAGGGCAGCACATTGACAATTTATATATCTCGATATGCAATCTTAGTGAGCAAAATATAAAATATGGCAAATAATTTAAATACAATAAAAATAAAATAAATATTAACTTAATAAAATACTAATCTAATATAAATAAAATACTAATTTAAAACATACATACATAAATATTAATCTAACTCATAAATAAAACAAATCTAACATAAATAAAATGCTAACATTCATAAATATTAATCTAACACATAAATAAAAACAAATTTAACATAAATAAAATATTAATATAAAACATAAATTTAAAACATAATAAATATTAATCTAAAACATAAATAAACATACAAACTAAAAAACACAATTTTAAATTAACTACTACTTCATTAAATTATAAAAATTACAACACAAATAAAAAGGAAAGAAAATATACCTAACTAGGAGCTCGAATGACGAACCCCGACTGAATCCCACCAGGATCTACCACGACCTCTCCAAAAAATAACTAGATCAGATATAAAATAAGAACTCGATCGAATGTTAGATCGACCCAACTAAGACCAAGGACACTGCCCCCAACCCCGACCAGCCTTGTTGGGGAGCCGATTTGCTTGCCAATGAAATTGGCATTTGATTTGCGTGTGTCCCCATTGGCTGCCCCCATGCCTTATATTTATAGGCAAAGGGGAGCCTTAAGGGTGACGTGGAGCCCCCACATCCATGTTTTTTTCATTTTTTTTTATTTTTTTTTCAATTTTGCATATATTTTTTTTTACTTTTTTTTACATTAAATTTTTTTTCTAATTTTATATTAATAATAATATTATTAAAATAATACTAATAACACTAAAACCCGAATAAAAATGAGTTATTACATTACGTTTATCAGAACATCACCCTTACCAACTTCCACGATGAGGTCACATGGTGGGAAACCTGCTATGAATTCAAAGTTGTTCCAGCCAATATATCTCAAAATAAAAACGGCTTCTCCTTGAAATTATTATGGACATCATTTGCTTGTAGAGGAGTACTCCCAGACCAGTAGCACCAGAACCAGTATCCATAGCAGCCACATCATTATCCTTGGGAGCCGAATCTTTGTTGCATTTCAACACTCTGTCTGAAGCAGGAGAGGGAGGAGACCGTGGACGCTTAAGAGAAGAAGGGACCATAAGAACATCCTAAATTGGTTGCATGGTAACCTATAACATAGACGATGATGGAGCACTATCCGGTGGCTGACCATTCGGCACCCTTGTGCATTGATAATAGGGTTTTCGTGGGAGAGGGTGGAAGTGTTGACTTCCAAAACTTGTGGACGAGGAGGAATCATAAAGATTTTTCAAAAGAATTACGGATTGACGAGGATATCGAAACAACTTGTCGTGAATAAAAAAAGTAATGCAGTATATTATTTTAAATGTATACGCAAAAATATAGTGCTCGGTAGCTTGTATAATTTGGTTATATTCTTCTACCCAACATACAAAATTTATAAATTTAAATATGCTTCAATCTCTTGGTCTCTATCAGGTTGAATGAGTAGATGATCAATGAAAGCAAACATAATTTTAAATAGGCATTCTAAGATCAGTCAACCCAAAATATAACGGTAACAATTAAAAAATATATTTAAAATAACATTAAAGATATCATAAATATAATATTAATAAAAACATATTGAATATTAAAATATTCTTTAAATATATGTAACACCATTTAAAAATTAAATTAATATGAAATAAAAATATTTAATAAATTTGCACCCAAAATAATTAGTTATCTAGTTAAAAAAATAGTACATAAGATCCAAATGAAGAAAATTCATTATTTTAAGGTAATATTATCCAATTTAGTGAGAATTGACAAATACCTAAGGAAATAAAGGGAATCAAATTCTCACCATTTTGACGAAAAATACTATTGCTGGCAATAATCTTTTTTACGCCGATAGGAATCACTCCAAACTAAACATGGGTATTTAGGTAGCAGAACTACATTGTCATGCTAATCATAGAGTACATATAGGTACTGGCATCAACATCCAATTTCTCAATTTGATGTTAAAGGACAACATAACTCAATGCCGATTCTAATGGAGCTATTTACGAAACTTATAAACTCATTAAAAAATTGACCTATCATTCAGAATCCTCAAAGAAGCAACCTTTGCATTACCTCTGCTGAGAGTTAAATCAACAGAGACATGTACATGATATACCTAAGTGTACTGTATTGAAACATAAATTCTACATGTAGTAAGGACCACAACATAATCCACATGTTGTCTTACTTGAGTTTTTCTTAATCTCCATTAATGTCAAATTTTGACAGTTAAAAGATAACACTCTTAAAACTGTTAGCAGCTTCCTACTATTTAAGAGAAGTCCATCCATCACCAAGGGCCCACACAAAGATCCGTAGTTTCAAATATAAACACAGATAGGAAGAAGATTGTTGCTAACTGTTGACCTATGTTGCACTGATACAGATACAAATACGAGGACGGATATGGGGACAAAGATGAAGATGATAAATGATATTTTTAAAAATTACAGGGTACATGTACGACGAGAGTATAGCATATATAAAATAATTTTAAATATATATACATAATAATAATACATTAAAATTTATAGTAAATTAGAAAATAAAAATTTATAAAAAGAAACCATAATATTAAAATTACAAATCTAAACAATAAACTAACTCTAGAAAATATTAAACAACAACATTTTTATTTTAGATCTAGGTTATGACTATTTTAAAATAATTTAGTGGTTTGAATCGTGGATTCTAATTTTTATTTTACGATTCAAGTGTTGGGTTCAAGTTATAAATATTTTAGAATGCATGATAATATGCTTGTTGGGTTGATTTTGGGCTTAATCTCGTTTATTTTCTCATTGATCCAACTTGTTTGGTGTAACTTTTATGATATTTCACAAATAGAAGGGCTAAGTGGTAATTTAACCCTTAATTATCCTCAAAGAAGATATCCTTTCAATTTTCTCGAGATTTAGAGATCAAATTTTAGCTAAAATTTAATGTTTACAGCAGCCTCCCTACTCTCTTTATTTTTCTCCACCGTTTCTTCATTTTCTATTCCGATTTCTTCTTTCTCTCCACCTTTCTTCATTCTTTTTTCAATTTTTTCATTCTTTATACAGTTTCTTCATTCTTTTTCTCAATTTCAATAAAAAAAAGTAGAGCTGGGGCCAAGGATGGGACTATTTTGGGTATATTTTGGGTTTTTGGGGCAATTTTAGGAGGAAGGTAAAGAGTGACTTTGAGAGAGACTGACAAAAAAAATAATCCTAGGGACGCGCGTGAAAGTCACACGTTGTTCCTGAAACGTCCCGGCAAAAATATCAACTGTCCCTAATTTTTTTCAGTCGTACCCTATCGATGTAGGACGTCTCCAGTGCGTACCCTAGCCATACTCGATCTGTACCGATCTCGGGTAAGGGTGTTTAAAATTTCGGTTAACCGAATTTACCGACCGAACCAATTTTTTTTTTCAGTTAATCAGTCGATTAATTTTAGGTCGGTCAGTTAACGGTTAATGATTTTTCAAACTTCGGTTATCGAATTACCATAAATTTTTATATTTTATATATATTTATTTTTGGTCACCAAACTTTTAAAAATTATAAAATGGTCATTAAACTTTATCAAATTAGCACAAAATGATCAATAAATTTATTAAATTATTAAAAAAATAATCATTAAAATTTTCAATAATTATCAATAATTTATAATGTGCAATAAATCAATGATCATTTTGTAATACATTGATAAGTTTAATGGTTGTTTTATAACTTTTGAAAGTTCAGTGGCTAAAAAGATTATTTTAACATAGTTTAGTGACCATTTGTGTAATTTACCCAAAATTTTATAACAAATTTCGGTTAACTGAATTAACCGAACTTTTTTTGTTCTGTTAACAATTTTCGAAAAAAAATTGGTTCGGTTAACGGTTAATAGAAAATAAATTCGGTTAATGAAATTTTGAAACTTCGGTTCGATCGGTTAATCGAATCGACCGTTTGAACACCCCTAGTCTCGGGGACATATCGGGTACTTAAAACAACATAGAGTTCGTGCTTCAAAGATGTTGACTTGTCAACATATTCAATCAGGCTATGAATTTGAAAAATATGACCATGTTCATCTCATAATCATGAACCAACAAAGCCAGATATGAATTTCAGATCTCACATCATAAAAATAAAACATCATCCAAAAGCAGAATATATACTTTACAATCCATTCAAGAAAAAGATAAACCAAAGAGATTGTCTTTACAATCCACAAGCATTGAAATCATTATTGAATAATTGTCTTTAATATATATATATATATTTATTGATGAGAAAATAAACAAAAATAATAAATAGCAAAAACGTGGTAAGTCATTCAGAAAAGTACAATCTGTATGGATGAACAAATAAACCAAAATAAATACATAACAATTAGTTGAAACAAAACTAAAATCTAAATAAAACCAAATCATAGCAGAAACTAAAGTCAATAGTTTTCCGAAATAAAAAAAGAAAAGCAAACTGGAAGAATAAGATTAGTGTGATGTTGATATGTGGGAGGGATAAACAGGACAAAAATCCTTATCTTCCAACCAGTTTTAAATGCAATGGCTGTGAAAAATATGAAAACAAGGCGTCTAAGTCCTCGGACCAACCGTAATATCCTGGAGACATATAAGTACAGCAATCTTCAACTTGCTCACTTCCTTGAATGCCACGATTTCACGTCCAATACGCTTACAAAATTCAGGATCAACATCTTCAAAAATTCAAGTCCAACACGCTTTGCCGTGGTGATTACTTTGAAGAGTTGATTTCGTTTTGGCGGGAATTTGCTTGAGTGTTGCTGTTTAGGAACAAGGCTACTAATGTCAGCACGTTTAGTCTGGCAGGAAAGGGGGAAATTTTAAAAATCCTAAAATAGATGGAGAAGAAATAAGTAAATAAACTAACACTTAGAGGCAAAAGATGTAAGAGAGAAAAAGAACTAACTTGAGAGAAAAGGCACCGGCGGCTAATACAAAGTGTCATGCCTAAAAAGAGGTGAGGACATTAATCCGACATCGGAAAGCAAAATAGAGATCTTGGGATATATAAACGGTGGCGCTCAAGCGATCCTTTGACTGCCCGATTTCACGATGAGCATCCATAAGTGGTAGGCAAGGTAAACAACCGTGACAATAGCCCATCATGAGCGTGGTTGACTCGTGACGAGCACGTCACGAGGTTGAGTGGGGGAGAATGCCATGTTTGAGAAGATGTGGGGACATTAATCCCACATCGTAAAGCAAAAGGGAAGTCTTTGGATATATAAACGGTAGCGCTGCACAACCTATCAGACATGTCTTTTGGAAGAGGGTAATGGCCTATCCTATCAGACATATCTTTTGTAAGAGGGTAATGGCCCAGTGACAAAAGGTTTTGGGACTTTACAAATCTGCCAAAATCAAAAGAACCCAGAATAAACAAGGGTAAAGTATACAAATGGTCACTTAACTATCCCTAAAAATACAAAACGATCACCAAACTTTCAAAAATTATATAATGGTCATTAAACTTTAGTTTTTATTACAAAATGGTCACTAGGCCGTTAACTGTCGTTAATTGGGAGACGCAGCAGTTACGAAAATTTGTATAATAACATATTTAATCCTTAATATTTACACATTCAATCAATTTAGACACCAATAATGAGGGTTAAATTAGGAATAAATTGATTAAATGTGTCGATATGGAGGATTAAATGTTATATTATTCAAATTTCTGTAACTGTCACGTCATCCAATTAACGACAGTTAATGGCTCAGTGACCATTTTGTAAAAAACTAAAGTTTAATGCCCATTATATAATATTTGAAAGTTTGATGACCATTTTGTATTTTTAGAGATAGTTTAGTGACCATTTGTGAACTTTACCAAAAAAACAAATCCACCAACGACTGACCCTGAAAATACATAAAATTAAATGTCTAACTGTGGTTGTAGTCCTTGTACTATACTGAATTCGAAGATTTAGCTTTTATACTTAATCAAATTCTTATATTAATCCTTTTACTAATATATAAGTTGTGGGTTTAGTCCCTATATTATAATTTCATTATTTTTTCTCTCTGCTTTTCAAATATTAGTTTTAATTCAAGCCGTAATTGTTAAATTAAATTTCAATATTAGTTCATGTATTATTTGTAAGTTGAATATTTAATTTTATCTAATTTGATTATTTTAAATTCCTATAATTTAGTTATATTTTTCTTGTACCATTTAGGTCATTATTGAAGTTTTTTTGAAACTTTTACAGCATGCAACTTTATTTAGGGGTGAGCAAAATTTGGCTCGATTCAAAAAAATCAATTTTTTCGACTAGAATCGAGGCGAAAAAACGCGACTCGTCTTGACTCGACTAAAAATTTCATAAACTCGAATAAAAAATTCAAATAAAGTTTGAGTTGTAAACTGAAAATTCGAATAACTCGGATAACTCAAAATTTTTAATAATTAGTGGATTGATATTTAAGTTCAAGTCAAGTCCCTCAAATTTCCCTTATATATATACCGATAAAAAATATGAAGACAAATAAGTCACGTATGAAAAAAATATGAAGAAATATATATGCATATCTTATATGATTAGAGAAAGTCGTTTAAATTTGATAATTTTAGTATGTGATGATGTATCCTCTCAACAATCAATGTTATATATGCTAAAATTATCAAACCAAGTACCATATTTGTAAAAATTGTCAAAATCATGTATCGAATTCATAAAAATACAAGTACCACATTTTCAAAGTTAGGTATCAAATGTGTAACGTTTGACATATACATGTACCAAATTTGTTAATTGTACCCCAAATATCTAACTATAATTCAAATTCAAATTTTTTTTTACCACAATGATTCAAATTCTAAATTAATTTTTGTAATTTGAAACATTTTAATTAAGTCTTTAAAGTATTATGTCAATTAAATCTATTGTCAATCAGAGTATTAAATGTTAGCTCGAATATAACATTAATCATATTTTTTGAACCAGTAACATTAATCATATTTAAAAATATATAAATCAAATTTTAAATACATATAAACGTAACAAATGGATAGTTTGGACTTTACGCTTTGTGTATACACGTGATATTAGTGCCCTAAAGTAGAGAAATTATTACATGGTCCCGTCTCACCACGTCATCCATGGTCTCATCCAATGAGATTCATTCATTTAATGACATATAGGAAAGAAGTGAAGATTCAGCTTGGAAAAAAATGAGATAAAAAATTATTATTGGATGGACCATGAATGACGTGGTGAGCCAGGCCCATCTAATAATTTTACCCTAAAGTAGGTCACCAAAATGGAAACTCAAACAAATTCCATGAGTCAAAGCCAACAACGACTTAATTCAACAGAAGCTTAATCACATATATGGCATCTGAGAGACCTCGAAAATTTATAATATGGTTATGAGAGTATAAACTCTATTATTTACACACAGACAAACAAGTTTCAGTCATCTTCCTCAACTCTGAGTATGGTCCAGTTGACTGAATAAACAATGTAAACATAACAGATGAATAAATGGCTAAAGAGTTAGCTAATAAGCTGTTTGACTTAAATGAATGGATAATACAAGAAAAAAATAAGGTGCAATGGGATAGGAACATTTCAAGCTTAATTGGTATTGTTAAATGGAGTCTGCGCCTATAGAGCCTGAGATCAAACAACTCTAAAACAACTACTGTATTCAAGTCTACTTTCCATTTTTCTCGAATATCAATATTGATATTTACGCACAGGATCCCAACAAAACCCCTCGTTATCACGCACAACTACCCCTGAACAAGCTCGATTGCATGATAAATTAAAATGGTTATCGACATTGATTTTCACCCATTGGTCAATTGGGGGTTTCCAATGAGCTTCTTCATGAGAGGAATGGTGTTGGAGATGGGACGCTAGGACACCAAGCTCTCGTAAGTAACCCTGGTTGAAGGTAACCACTTCTCTTGGCTCTTGTTTGGTACCTTCATGTTCTAACTTGTTTCGAGCGTGCCACAAGGCCCATAAGCTTATTGCAAAAACAATTCGTTGTTGTTGATGTAGATTAGAAAATAACCAACATAACCAATCATAGAGCGCGCATTGATTTAGAATAGGGGGCCATACAAAACTTGAGAATTGCTGTACTCTTGTTGCAAAAGGACAATCACGAGCAACATGCTTGGTTGTTTTGCTATTAGACACTCTTGATAAATAGGTTACTGAAAGTTGGAACATAATTTCGCATAAAACGCCATAACAATATCTTGATCTTCGTTGGGAATCTAAGTTCCATTATTGTTTGTATAAAACTCTTGTTATAGCCTGAACTATTGATGTTTGTAGAAGTAGCTTATAGCCACTCCTAACTAAGTATTCTCCATTTGGTTCTCCACTCCACACTTTTATGTCTGGTTGTGCAATAGAAGCAAGATGCACATTTAGGATTAGTCTCACATCCTCCATATCGAACATTGACTCCATAAGATTGATGTTCCATCTCCAAGGCTCGGTTAGGATTAGGTCCAAGACATGGACTAACCCTTGCACTGGGTCAGTCTGAACCCTTCAACATGGAGTAGTAGGTAACCAGAAATCATTCCAAATGGAAATATTTGTCCCCGTTCCAACACGCTAGGCCCAAAACTGGGGCGTTACAGGTTTCAAGATAATTGACATTTCTGGAAAGATTCAAAGTTAAGAGTAACCTCAAGTGATGAGTTGCATGCTAAGATAATTGAGAGAATATATGTTTTATGATAGTCAATTGTTCCCTATAAGCATACATAACATTTGAAGACATTTGGGAATTGAATTAGGATGAATTAGAAATATAAAAATGCAAGAATGTGTATTTTGGGATAGGGTGTACCCGTACACAAGATTTGGGTTAAAAATGATCAAAACTTGAATTTCATTTCAAATATCATTAATATTTAAGGATAGTAAAGTTGTGACATTCTTGATTCATATTCGTCGTATGGATACGAAAAAGGGTGTTACACCCTTTTTCTTCTTTCTTTCTATTATAAATGTACCTTTAAACCTATTTTCTTCCTTTTCTTCTTAAACTAACCATTTCAGCGACGCACAAGCACAATACTTGCCTAAGTCTTGAGTAAGTTCCTTAAAGAACTTTACAAGATAGAAAGGAGTGGAAAAATGCAATTTGAGTGTATGAGATCAGAAAGGGATAATAAAAGCCAAGTAACATCCGAGAGTGCAAACACGAGCATTGAGTCGAGTGTAATTTTTCCTTCAGTGAACAGTGAGGCTTTGTGTGTGATTTTGGTAAGGCCTTTTCATTTTTTCTTATTTCATCACTAACAAATGGCACAAGATTCTTTTCTATCTACTTCCAATAGGGTTCTTGTTGTTAAAAGAACATTAAGCCTACAAGCTAAGGATGATGATCGGCAAAAGGAGAACATCTTCTACACCGGATGCCATGTGAATGACAAAATATGCTCTATAATCATCGATGGAGGAAGTTGCACCAACGTTGCCAGTACTATGAAGGTTGAACGACTTGGCTTAAAGACCACTAAACATCCAAGTCCCTACAAATTACAATGGTTGAACGAGGGAGGCGAACTAAAGGTCAACAAGCAAGTACAGATTCCATTTTCAATTGGAAATTACAAGGATGAAGTCTTGTGTGATGTAGTACCCATGCATGCGAGTCACCTCTTGTTAGGACGACCATGACAGTTTGATAAAAGAGCCACCCATGACGGATTCACCAACCGATTCTCTTTCATGTTTGAGGGAAAGAAGTTCATTTTGGCACCATTAAATCTTAGCCAAGTGCATCATGATCAGATCCAATTAAGCAAGATAATTGTAGTTTGGAATGAGAGCAAAAAAGAGAGAAATCAAAGAGAGAGCAATGGAAAAATAACATTTTGAAGAAGGACAAACAGATGGAGTTGAAAATGAAAAAAATGAAAATGAGGAAGTGGATGTAAGAAAAGTAGGAGTTGAAAATGAGAGAGTTGAAAAGAATGAGTTTGGATATTCCAAGAGACATATCTTTTCAAGTTGATGATTCAAGAAACATGTTCTTTGAAGAACCAATGAGTGTGACTTTTGGTGATCCACAAGACATGTCCCTTGACGTTTCAAAGGTTGTGACACTTGAAGTTCCAAGAGATATGATCATTGACATTCCAATTGCATTGTCGATCTTGAAGAAAATTCAGCAACCAACGCCCATTAAACATCCACCATGGTTTGCTATTTCCATTCATCTTGTTAATAGTTTCTCATATTCTAACTTTAATTTACTTTGCAACAATTTGTTTCATGGTGTTATCCTACCAAACTATGATGGCAAGTTCCTTTGTTGTTGTGAGATTGATTGGTGCATCAAACTCTGCCATCACAAGAGAGTTCAAAAGTTAAGACTCTTCACCAACCTTCATGATAATTCAAGGAGTGAAGATGAATAGTTATATACCTTTTTCAAAGAACATGATGCTTTGGATCAAGGTGTGACTCAAGGGACAAGATTCATCATCAAAGGATGTGTTGCAAGTACCTATTCCAAAATGATGAACGAGTTGATTACTTTTCAAAAGAGGTTCCTTTTGAATATGTCCTTTGAAGGATTGATTATTCAATATACTTCAGCAAGGGAGGTGATCCATGAAGACACTTTGTCATTCAAGCTTGAAGAGCTGGTTACTCAAACGACCGAAAATCTCCCAATGCAGAACCCTCTCGATTTGAGGACAAATCGCCAAAAAGAATGGGAGGATGATACAATCCTAATCAGCACCAACTTTTTTTCATGACTTGATCACACCATTGAAGATCATAAAGGATAATTCTAAGGGACTTCTACCTTACTTTATCTTTTATTATCTTATTTATGCATTATATATTGTTATAAGCATGCTTTTGCATATTGTGATATATTTGAATTATCATAGGTTATCACTCATTTGCATAAAATATGATATTCAAGCATAACCTATGATTCACATCTTTATATTATACTTAGCTATGTCATGCATATTTCATGTTACACATCATTTACCTATGTTTGCATTGCATTGCATCTTTATACTTAAGCATTCATCTTATTATAGCTTTATTTTGGCTCACACATTGTTTAATGTTCTTTTAGGTACTATGGATGAAGGCATAAGCTCGAGACAGTTCAAGGACCTCATTATGAGCTTGGATCAGCTCAAGGACAAAGAAAAATATTTTAAAGGAGCTCACAAGCTTGAAGGACCAGCTCGCCTAGCTAAAGTCAGCTCGAAAGAGCTCAAATCATCTTGAAGAATTGAGCTAGCTCGTTCAGCTAGCTAGCTCAGCTCAATTC
The DNA here is from genome assembly GCA_019671005.1 of Hibiscus mutabilis. Classification (NCBI taxonomy): domain Eukaryota; kingdom Viridiplantae; phylum Streptophyta; class Magnoliopsida; order Malvales; family Malvaceae; genus Hibiscus; species Hibiscus mutabilis. Next base: position 18,295,646 of record CM033728.1, on the reverse strand, counting down.
AGCTCACTCCAAGCTCAACCAGCTCACTTCAGCCCACCTACACATGCCAGCTCACCACCTCAAGGGTCACGTCCCCCCTAAGGAACATGTCCCTACACTTTGGAGGGAAACTTAAAAATGGGCGGCAATTACACATAGGGAAAAACATTGGCGCCAAATTGAACCACCACCATCACTATTCGGCTATGTTAGAAGAATTATGACTTTATAAAGGGATTTTTGCCCTTGCTGAATATTTGTAAGGCCTATTCGGCCATGCCCTTTCATCCCTATAAATAGGATTGCAATTTTCATTTTTAAGCACACTCATTTTGATTATAAAATTTCTTTTATGAGATTTTTCTCTCTTTCAGTTCTTTTAGAATTTATCAACTTATCAAGTACTTTTTACTTGTGGCGTCAACCCTTCTATTCAATTTGATACTTTCGGTTCCTATCTCTTTATAGATAGTGGGTCAAAGTCCTTTCTACCATCCCTTAAAAATCATATAAGGATCGAGTTTATGCTCTTTATAGCATAGTTTCTTCCTTTAGCTCTTAAGATACTATCTTCTTCATTTCCAGCCATTTCCATCGCCATATCCATACACCTATCTTACCTTCTTCCGCAGCTACCATCAAACTATCTTTTACCTTACCTTGACCATTCTATTTAAGCCTATCTTGCTTGCAGGTTTCTTGCTTCCTTCATAGATCCAACAATCAAAGAAGTTTTCTCCAACAACTTCAAGAGCTGCCTTACATCAAGAGGGGTTAGAGCCTAGATTGAACGAGAGGAAAGAGCCATTTGGTAATACTTTGCCTTTAGGAGTCTAGCTAGCAGAGAACCTGTATGCTGGATGAGTCTTTATCCTTGCTTCACAAGCAATGCATTGTGGAATTTTGATATATCCCTGAAACCTATTCCACCATATTTTAGATCACAAAGGTCTTGCCACGTACACCAATGAATCCTTGATTTTTGTGGTGATTTCTGCCACCAATATCTAGCCATAATGCCTTCTAGTTGCTTGTAGAAAGTAGTAGGGAAGAGAAAACAAGCCATGGTATATGTAGGGATGGCTTGCATTATGGACTAGAGGAAAACCTCTTTACCCCCAACAGAGAGGAATCTGAAATTCGAGTTCTGGTTTCGTTTTGAAACTTATCCTTTAGCCCAGCCAATGTAGATATTTTGTTACAATCCACCATGGTCGAAAGGCCCAAGTATCCTTCTGGATTATCTGTACTACTAACTCCCAAAATTTGACAAAATCTTTTCTAACTTCATTAGAGACGCTAGAACTAAAAAATGCACCAGATTTGTAAAAATTGATAAGCTGACCTGACCACTCTGCATATTAGCCAAGAGTATGTCGAATGTTATTTGAACCGATTGTTGAGGCCTTGTAACACCCTGATTTGGATCCGGATCTGAAGTACTACATTTGGGTCACCCAAAAACCGACCCATCAAAATTCTAATTTAAAACCATAAGTTTAGCCATCATTTTAAAACATTAAACATCCATAAATCCATATAATTTAATAAGCATTATAAATAAGTTTACAAAAAAAGAGCTCCAAGTTTAAAACACCGTAAATTAAAATAACAGTTCAATAGAGTTTACAGACTCAATAACTTGTAAGGTTCCATGAATACATAATACCCAAAACTAAATACTATGCACTATACTCTGAAGCAAGTCAGTGCTAGGAAATCCCTTCTTGATGTGCTCCTCAACCACGGACAACCTACTAACTTGCGAATGGAAACAACGATTCTGAACGCTGAGCTTACAAAGCTCAGTGGTACATTTCTACTCTACAACAATTTGTGATTATAATAAAATAAGCATGCAAGATAAATACAGTTTAGAGAACATAGATAGGCTAGCCTACACTAGCTAGGGTTCTTATATCACCTATCTCAAGGAATCATTAAGTCTACAACAAGTCTTACATGTTTCCACAAAGCTTTGACATACATGAGGTCACATAGCCTATCAAGTTACTCGAGCTCACTCAGCCCATCAAGTTAGTTCATACCATACCCTGATCACATAGCCATCGGGTACATGAGCTATCATCTATAGCATCCACACATCATACATAAATACATCCATACATCATCCACATAATGGCCAATGAAGCCCTACTTTACCCGTGCTCACATAGTCATCGGGTTACCCATGTTCATACAACTGTTTGGTTAAAGGGACCATGTCTGGATCACATAGCCATCGGGTACATGAGCTATCATCTATAGCATCCACACAACATACATAAATACATCCATACATTATCCACATAATGGCTAACGAAGCCCTACTTTACACGTGCTCACACAGTCGTCGGGTTACCTGTGTTCATACAACTGTTTGGTTAAATGGACCATGTCTGGATCACCATAGCCATAGATACGTCCTACAAATACTTGGATCACATTAGTCCTTATTTGAGGTCACTCAACCTGTCAGGTTACTCGAGCTCACTCAGCCTATCAAGTTAATTTCCTTATCCGGATTGCTATAGCCATGGATAGGTTTCTAACCGCACCCAGAGCACTCAGCTCGTAGATACGTCAGATGTACTTGTTTATAGAGCTCGAAGTACGCATCCTCTTATGTAAGTACCGTAGTACTAACTCTAGGACATCCAGATTCCTTTTTCTTAATCATAAAACAATACATGCTCCCTAAGCATTCATACACCTCACCAAGAGGTAAGTGACACCAAGACAAGCCATCAAACAAATGCCCTAATACATAACACTAACCATCACGGTTATCTCGATTCATCACTTACCAAGTTATTATGTGATATACACATCTAAGAGGGTTAAATCTTGATTTCTTGGATTTACAATTTATTTTACCATATTAGAAAACCCTTGGATCATAGTCCTCAAATTATCAACCCCTCGAACCCAATCTCAACATTTACGAGTAGATTGCCCAGTGGGTATCGACACCTCCTTGGTGTCAATACCCCCTGGTTATCAATATCCCCTTGGTATCGATACCATTTTTCTCTATTGTAATTTTAATGGAACTGGGGGTATCGATATCGACTTCCTGAATACCGATACTAAAGCCCAAAAATAGCTTTCAAGGCTCGGGAAATCACTTTCCAAGCCCCCAAAATGAAACCTTAACCCCTCAACTCAATCATACATCTTATAGGAGTTAATTAGGATAGTTTGCTACCTTTTTTACACCTTATTATTGATTAATCCGGATTTTCCCATTAATAAGGCTATAAGTTACCTTAAGCCAAAACTAGCAATCTTACACCATAAATCAAGCAAAGCAACCACTTTATGATCTTCAAGAAGAGTATGAGTCAGAGATGTACTAACCTTAGCAACAAATCTCAGATTTAAGCTCTCCAACAAAAACTCTTCAACTTCTCTCTCAACTTAAGCTTGGAAGAACTCCACGACACCTCCTTTATTCCTCACAACCAAGGAATGAATCAAAATTTAAGCCAAAAGCTAAGAGAAGGTTTGTCTACAGATTAACAACCTTAAAAACATGGAAAAGCCCTAAAAGCTCAAACCCCTTCAAAAACCCATAAATAGAGAACTCACCTTTTGAGAAAAGAATAATATTTTCATGAAGCTCTTGGAATGGTGATTAACACACTTAAACTTCAAATCGTGGATGGAAGGAATGATGAAGAAAACTTGGATTTTTAAGTTTTGGTGACCTTGGTTTCTATGGAGAAATTGATAGGAAATAGGATGAAGAAAAGATGAGAAAAATGGGTGATATCACAAACCCACTTTTTGTCCCCCCACATATACACGTGAAGACAAGGAGAAATTAAGAGAGATCAGCCTTTATTTTGAAAAGGGGTGAAATTGCAACATAAAACCCTCCACTTTCAGCCTTGTCACACTTTGGTCACTACCCAAGCCTATGTAGCTCAAATCTCATCCACTAGGGCCTAAACTTGGCCCATTAGGTCCAAAAACCCAAACCAACACGAGGTTCCATGACCTGGGTCAATGCCCACTCGTTGACTCAGAAATTTGGGTCGTTAAAAATATCCCCTCTTAAAAAGAAATTTTGTCCTCAAAATTAAATGAAGGGACGAAATGCAACTATCTCAGGTCCAACCATTACTCATCTCGCATACGTTTATCTTGATTCTGAAATTACTCTTAAAAACTTCCTTAGCCAAAGCTCACAACACTGAACTCCTTGATGCCTTTCTCCTGAATCCCTAATGATTTATTTCCAATAATCAAACTACACTCACATCGAACCCTAAAGTAGAGCAACATATGATAGCCTCAAACAATGATGTCCAGTCATCAACCCAAGGAACTCACTTCGTTGAGTTTCATCTCGGTTAATAATCCTATCTACCATCATCTGCAGTTCAAAACTCCTAAGCATAAACCTCATTTGTGTCAGATTGCGACACTTCTCTATGATACACCACAAAGAACACTTCTTCGTCTATTATCAATACCCCGATCAAACGTTTCTAGAACATAAGAAACTTTGACAACTGAACTTTAATCTATCTTGAATTAACAACCCTTCTTCCTAGCTTCGCCAACCAAGATAGAACTTAACACTTCACTTTACTAGAACTCACCCCCAACTCGAACGAAGGCTAACTTGTGATCATACGATTTCACTACTCGAGCCACTTGTTTCCAACCAAAAACCGTTGCCGCTTATGAACTCTTACTAGGGATCAACACTCATCCAACTATCATCAAAGGTTCGGACATGCTCTTCCGACCAAACCACTTAATTCCAATGAACAGTTGTAATGAAACTCTAACAAGCCCTTAAGGATTTTCAAATGGTTCTTTCAACAAGATTTGTTGCAACACAAGAATCCTGATTCCATATAACCACAAGCGATAAACCATGCTTCCACTGCATACTTTGACAATCTTCACATTGTTTTACCATATGTACAGTCAAACCGTCTAAAGATTTGGTAGAGTAAACACTAAAATCATCAAGCTCATGGTTATATCGATGCACTTCTAAACTCAAACCACTTCACGTCTTGTCCTTAGTGTCCAAACATCACATCAAACACAAGCCTTATCACCACTTATCTTTAACCTTCAACCGACGATACTCAAATTTTGAACGGTCATACGAAAGTCTCAAAACTCTTCAACTACTTACCAGATCATCAACCCAGAGAAATAGGTAACGGTCCTTCACCATTATACATCAACTCACAATAACCAATGCCACCACTTCTTGCCATACCAACACAGGCACGTCCCAAGGTTAACCACTTAGCATTGACACCCGTATTCACTCACTTTTATAAATAAGTCCACACTCTAAAAGTTCATTCGGTGCCATACCATAAGGTGATGGACACTAACATCGAGCTCGATGTTACCTCTATCATGGGTTTTAGTCTATGATCAAGAGGTAAGTCTGCTCATTCCTCGAAGAGCATCCTCTTAACGTATTTAACTCTAAAGCTTCAGACTCTCGACCCTCGTATCTACTAAGTGGGCTAAGAACGTCTTGCAACTTATAAGGCTCTCTTGAACTAACATCACAAGAACACAACAGCCACTCTAGATAGGCAATGGTCCCTCACGTCCATTACCAACAACCTAGTTCATTTCAACACTGAAACTTTGAGACTATTGCTTGAAAACCAAAGCATATGTTTTGCTCAAACGACCAATCTATAGTAAAGGTAACCTCCACTAACTAAGGAGAGTAAATCTAACAAGTCCAACGGGACTGTTACTATCAAACCCTCACTCACCATCCACGGTAAAAACCTTACCTACCAGCACTTATAAATCTAAAAAATTAATCAATCCAACATCAACCTCTAGACTTACCGCAACACTTATTCAACGAGAACCAAAACCATTATGAACGAGAGATCAAATTTCCATCAATGCAACAACTAAAAACCAAAACATAACATAGCTCTCTAACATATCATTAGTGGCAAAGCTGTCATCTCTGGCCTGAATGATAGACTAGCTAGAAACAACTCAAGCGTCAACTCTAATAGTGGGTCTCACAGTACCTCTACCCTCATATTTAGACGATGCCCTAGCACCGCTTCTAGCAAAACTTTGACCATGCCAAGAAAAAGTTAACCTCTAAGACTGAACTGGTGTACCATCATCCAAAATTGGGTAGTTCTTTGCCATATGACCGGGTGCCCGACACCTATAGCAAACCTTCCGAAGCAAGAAGCACACCCCAAGGTAATGTTGAACACAATGCTCACAAGTTTGTGGAAGTGACCTCTAGCTAAACCATCTGTACTCCCATCCGGAATAGATTTCAATGAACCCCTACAAACCCTCAGTCTGGATCTATGACCATCCTTCGGTAGTTGACCTAAAGCAATTCTCTTCAAATCCCTTAAAGCGGGGAACCTCCTAGACAGAGCCTGAGAATGACCTATGATGTCCTGGGTCCCCACAACATAGCCTCTAGAGTCCTTAGACTGACTCGGTGTCGAACCCTAAAGTCCCTCAAGTGCCTTTGCACTATTGGTTAACTCTGAGAATGTCCCTGATAGACCCATTATCACATGCATTTGAAGGTCAACCTTCAACCCATGTCTAAACCTCTTACACCTCAACTCATCGGTGGCAACTAACTCTAGGGCATAATGGCTCAATCGCAGAAAATCTTGCTTATACTCAAATATTGTCCTGTCCCCCTGAACTAGACGCAGGAACTAATCTCTCGTCTCATCCATGTGAACCTCACTAATGTACTTTTTCCTGAACTCATCCAAGAAGACATCCCATGTTGGAAGTGCATGCTGTAGTCCCAACTCAATAGTCTCCTACCACTCATGTGCATTGCCCTTAAGAAGGGAGACAATACAATCAAGGTCATCCTTCAGACTCCTCCTCATCTGTCTCAGAATCCTCTAAGTGACTCTTAATCACTAGTCAGCCTTGATCGGGTCATCATCACCCAAACTTTCAAAATCTTTAGGTCCAGAATGGGGAAGGCTCTCAATAGGTGTCCTGCGAGGTATCTCAGATTGCCTCGAGATAGCTTGCACCACTTACAATATAGTAGAGGTAAGATCATGGAGGTGGTTTGCCCCTCCACTTTCGGTACTTCCCAGAAGATTCATGTCGCCAACATCTGAGATAGACTCCTTACCGAAGTCCTTTGCATGAGAGACATAGATCTTCTTACGACTCTCCTGGTTGTGTCCGACATCACCAGCCATCGAACTTTTTCTAAAAATACAAGGAAACAAGGCAGCACCATCAGGATTCCCAGTCTTGGAAGAGTACAACATAACGCTACCTCTATACCACCCCGAAGTTTCCTAGAACTGGGTAAACCTAAGCTTTGATACCACTAAATGTAACACCTCGATCTCGATCTAGATCTGAAGTACTACATTCGAGTTACCCAAAAACTGACCCATCAAAATTCTAATTTAAAACCATAAGTTTAGCTATCATTTTAAAATATTAAACATCCATAAATCCATATAATTTAATAAGCGTTATAAATAAGTTTACAATTAAGGAGCTCAACCGTAAATCTAAATAACATTTCAATTGAGTTTACAGACTCAATAACTTGTAAGGTTCCATGAATACATAAGCCCCAAAAGTAAATACTAAGCATTGTACTCTGAAGCAACGTGTGCTGGGAAATCCCTTCTTGATGTGCTCCTCGACTACGAACAACGTACTAACCTGCGAATGAAAGCAAAGAATCCAAATGCTGAGCTTACAAAGCTTAAGGGCACATTTCTACTCTACCATAATTCATGATTAGCATAAAATTAGCATGCAAGATAAATACAGTTTAGAGAGCATAGATAAGGCTTTCCTATCTATGAGTTATCAACTAGCCTACAATAGCTAGAGTTTTTATATCACCTATCTCAAAGCATCATTAAGTCTACAACAAGTCTTACATGTTTCCAAAAAGCTTTGCCATACTCGAGGTCACATAGCCTATCTAGTTACTCGAGCTCACTCAGCATATTGTGTTAGTTCATATCATACCCTCATCACTCAACCATCGGGTACATGAGCTATCATCTATAGCATCCTCATAGCATACATAAACATATCCATACATCATCTACATAATGGCCAATGAAGCCCTACGTTACCTATGCTCATACAGCCGTTGGGTTACCCTACACAGTCGTCAGGTTAAATGGACCATATCTAGATCACCATTGCCAAGGATACGTCCTAGACATACTTGGATCACATTAGCCACAAGTAGTCTTTACTTGAGGTTACTCAACCTATCACGTTACTCGAGCTCACTCAGCCTATCGAGTTAATTACCATATTCAGATAACCATAGCCACGGATAGGTTTCTAACCGCATCCAGATCACTCAGCCTGTGGGTACATCAAATGTACTTATTCACATAGCCCAAAGTACGTATCCTCTTATGTAAGTACCATAGTACTGACTCTAGGACATTTGAATTCCTTTTTCTCAATTATAAAACAATACATGCTCCCCAAGCATTCATACACCTCACCAAGAGGTAAGTGGCACCAAGACAAACCATCAAACAAATGCCCCAAGGCATAATACTAACCATCACAATTATCTCAGTTCATCACTTACGAAGTTATTACATGATATACTCATCCGTGAGGGTTAAATCTCGATTTCTCAATTTTACAATTCATTATACCACATTAGAAGACCCTTGGACCATAGCCCTCAAATTATCATCCCATCAAACTCATTTTCAACATTTACGGGCAGATTTCCCAGTGGGTATCGATACCCTCCTGGTATCTATACATCTTGGGTATCAATACCCTCTTGGTATCGATACCTTTTTTACTACTGGAATTTTAATAGAACATAGGGTATCAATACTAGTGTAACACCCTCAATGTATATTCGATATTCGAATACACTTTTAAGATGTTACTAACTGGTTTACACTAATTTTCAGACTTGTAATTTTTTTTAAATTTAGCTTGTAGTTTAACCCTTTTCTCAATTTTAAATTAAAACTATGTCGTCTAGAAGTAGCTAGTTTTGACCCTGAATTGATTTACAAAACTTATAATTGAGTTATTAAAATAAAAATTATAGCCCAGGGTAAAAAGTATGTGTACTGCCTAGACCTTTTCTTGATCATAAAATTTCTACACGATTAGGGTTAAACTATATTTAATTGTACAAAGTTCAATGCTACTATTAGCAAACTATACTTCTAAGCTTATTCATCATAAAAGCAAATATATTTAAGTTATAAACTTATACTTTAAACTGGTCAACTTTAAAAATGTTTACATGCTCGCTAGATATCAAATTATGATAAAGATGTACTTACTGTATCTTATTGTAGTAACTTGATTTTTCCAAAAGAACAACTCCTCCTTGTTAATTTACTTCAGAGAACCTACGTGTGAAATAAAACACACGCTAAGTACGAACTTAGTGAGGCATTTAACACATTTATCATAACATGAAGAGATGCAATGCATGTATCATGACTATCTTAAAAATCATGTCATCATTGTTCTATGTTCATCTAGTATTCACATGCATAATAATTTCTTTAACATAAACATGTTCTCAATATGATTCTTATCATTTATTAATTCTGTCATAGAATCATGATATCATTGATTCATGATCTTCTAGTAGTCATGCTTTCATCACTTAATCGTTTGCATATTGTATTCTGTAACACGGTCATACTTTCATCATGCAATTGTTTGCATATCATTTCCTTTATCATAGTCATACTTTCATCATGCAATCATTTGCATATCATTTCCTTTATCATATTCATACTTTCATCATGCAATCATTTGCATATCATTTCCTTTATCATAGTCATACTTTCATCATGCAATTATTTGCATATCATTTCCTTTATCATAGCCCAAAGTATATTATATGAGACCAAGGTACGCGAGTTATCACGACACCGTAGTGTCTACGACGCCTTAGCGTCTGCATCGCCGAAGCGACTGAGATGAGTACGTACTCGAGGACGCCCTTTGCTCCTCATACTCGCACATTTTGTGCTATGTAACACTATGGTGTTTGAACCAACTCCGTAGAGTCTAACTTGACCCCGAAGAGTCTACATTGTTTATCTCGCACCGTAGTGCTATGACGCAGCTGCTAGGACTCTATGGCATGCCAACTATACCATGAACTCTCATAAATAAATACTTGGGAATTTTATTTCATTATCAATTAATCACCATTCATTCATGTAAACGAGTAATTCACATCCCATCTTTCATAATAATCTTTCATATGTACTTGTCATTACTGCATTATGCATCAATATAAATCATATAAGTCGATATTAGGCAGTTCATACCCAAATTCTAAAATTTGATTTATCTCAAATAAATCTTTATACCATATCAATGTATCACATATACCATTTAATAATTCATGCCATTTGTATATCTTTGAGAAACACATTTCATTAATAAACAGAATTCATCATCATTTATGTAAACAATAGTTTGTACCTTGTACTCCATCAAGCTTTCCATACCGAGTCATGCATCAGATCATTTATTTTAAAAGTAATGCAATGTTATTTCTAAATTTGGGTTGACTTTTTACAAGTCTTCCCCTTTTTAATATAATACACAGATAGGAATGCACTCATCTGGGCTATTTTTTAGCATGCCTCACTAAATTCTACTCGATCCTTTCCTTCATAGTACCTCGAATCTTCTTTTGATTTGGATTTGACTTCTTTAACCACATGAATATAAACAAACATTTGTTAGATTCACTTCTAACAATATTTCAATCAAGCTATTTAATCATTTAACATAAAAATTTCCATAATTTTCCTTCATTCCTTATACTGTCCAAAAATTCATTTTGGTCCTTAATGACCATTTTGAACTTCCCATTATTCTTCCGAGCTTACTGACTAACATTTAAATACAAAAATTTCAAATTCTATTTTCTGACAGCTTGCACTACCTTCAAAGATTTACTTAACCGGGCAAAATACATACTGGATCATAATTTCCTTTATACTGAAGAAACTAGATTCGATAACGATTCTAACGGTGTAAGCCACATAAATTAATAAAATCTACAAAAATTATGAAAATTCTTCAAACTCCCGTCACAGAGCTGTCCTGACCAAAAACTGCTATGTAAATTTTTTGACCTTCATTCGATTAAAAAATTCATATCTTTTAACTCAGAACTCAAAATCAATTTTCGTTTGTTGGAGGCGAAACTAGACGAACAAATCTTTACATCGATATAAAATTCATCATCTAAACATTTTTTTAGAATTTATGGTGAATTTTCAAAGTCACTGTCAAAATCCAATCTTCTACATAGCTTTCCATAATAAACTTCTAATTTATACTAACTTCTTCTTATTTTTCTACTTGTCAATTTAGTCCCATCCTTGCTTCAAACCACCAATTCATCATATTCTTATCAAATAATTATTCAAAATAATTCCCTCAAATTTTAGTTCTTTGCCAAAATTGTCACTAAAATAAAAAGGTAAGGATTCAAACTTCTTAATTTTGCAATTTAGTCCTCAAATCAACATTACTACCTTAATTCTATTATTTTAACTAAAAATTAGACTTAATCCCCATCCAAGAATTCATTTCCTATATAGTCACTTGATTTTGACAGATTGCCAAAATGGTCACTAATTCGATTCAACATCGATTTAGCATTCTAACATCAATTTCACATCTCCAACATCATTAATTACATAAATACACTCCAATTTTCGTAAAATTCAGATTCGGTCCCTTAACTTTAAAGCTTGTCAAATTGGTCACTACATATTTAACTTAGGGCTTTACTTCCAAACAACAAATCAAGCTTACTAGATCATTAATCAAACATCATAAACCCTAAGTTAGACTTAAATCCATATATCCTAATCTTCTCCATACAAACCAAAATATGTAGGGTTCAAATCCCAACTCAATAACATGATTTTAACATCATATAAGCTTGATTCCAACTTAAATTCAACCATGGAATCATAAAATTTCAAAAGCCCCAATTTTGTTCATAAACCCTAATCTCCTTCTCATGTAAAATTTTCATCAATAAAGCATGTATTCCATGAATTAATTACATCAAAAGATAGGACTTGAAGAGTAGAACAACTTTACAGTTTGAAAAATTACTTGAAAATCGTGTTTCAGGGCTTGAATCAAGCTTAGAAAATTTTCTCCCCTTTTTCCATTAATTTTTGAAAATGGAAAAGATGAAGAAGGGTTAATCTTTTGGCCTTTAATTTAAAATTGCCATAAATATGCCACTTCTATTATGTAAATATATTTTTAAATTCACTCAGATAGGGAAATTACAAAATTGCCTTTTTATCCAATGGTTAAGCTTGATTTTATCATCAATCAAGGGCCAAGATTTAATCTTTAATTTTCTTCTTCCAAAAATAGCCCTTGTAACTTCAAATATTTCAATATTGCCATCCCTGCCAAATGACTAACTTGCCCTCCAACTATTCTTTATTTACTAGTTTGCCATTCTTGTAAAAATCCAACTAAGTCTAGTTAGAATCCAACCAACTACAATAAATACTCATAAAATAGCATTTTATAAATTTTCCATAACTTTTGAAACTGTCTTTAAAATTCCAATTCGATCTGATGTACCGATAATTACCAGGAATTTTTATCAGATACAATCCCTCTTGGAAATTTTATAACAATAATCATTACACATACTGAATCCTTTTTATCAGTCAAAAATACTAACATGAAACCTTCCCAGTAGGTCACCCATCCTTGTGCTACTCTGGTCTGAGCACGCTTAACATTTTTTCATTCGATCCAACTACGATTTCTAATTTTTTGAACTTTATCGTTTCATAGCCATTAATATAAGCTTCGTACGAAAAATCCAGGTAACACGGAAATGTCACTCTTGGGGAGTAAACTATTCATTTACAGGGTCAAAATGCATAACTTTCGAAAACTACACTTTGGTCTTTGAACTTTTTCAAAGTTTACACTTTAACCCCTAAACTTTCAAAATTTACATTTTGGTCACTAGTCAAAAATTGGGACATTACAACTAGCTTCCCCAGTACCGATACTGAATCTTAGAAATAACTTCCAAGGCTCGGGAAATTACTTCCCAAGATCCTAAAATGAAACCTTAACCCCTCAAATTGATCATACATCTTATAGGAGTTAATTACAGTGGTTTGCTACTTTTTTACACCTTATTATTGGTTAATCCGGATTTCGCCATTAAGAAGGCTATAAGCTACCTTAAGCCAAAACTAGCACTCTTTGTAATGCCCTGGTTTTGGGCTTGGATGTTTTGAGGGTTGGTTTGAAGGTCCGGTGAACTGATATTAGGGGTTCGAGTTAGTTTCAGGATTAAATCGGATTAAATATTTTTAAAGGTGATAAAAATATGGAAAAATGTGGTAAAATCATTATTTAATATAATAATGATTGTGGTAAAATCAATTTTTGGAAATGGGATTTGGAAATTGGACATTTTGGACCAGTGACCAAAATGCAAACTTTGAAAACTGTTTTTAGTGACTGTTTTCAAAAGGATCAAAACTTTGAATCTTTAAGGAGCTAATTATCCTAAACATTTTTAATAGATTTCTCCCTTTAATTAACCGATTTTAAATGGTTTTTAAAAGGCTTTAAAGGTGGAGAGAATTAATAAATCATATTTTAGACCTTTAACAAAATTCACATAACAAACTTTGCAACTTCTTTCTCTCAATTTCTCTCCATCCAAACACCTTTCCAACTTCAATTTCTTCAGGTAAAAATCAAAGGTTTTGATTTCCATTTGATTTCCTAATGCTTTTTCATCAAATGCTTATTGTTATTCTCTTGACTTTCATGTTTTACTAAGCAATTAAGGGGAGAAATCAGCATTGGAGGTAAGGATTCTTTCTTCTCCTCTAATGAAAGGTTCTTTACTGAAATTCCCATGTTCTTGATCCTTTACAACTGTTTTCTAATGTGTTTTGATAGTTTAATTAAGGAAAAATTGGTTTAATGTGGTTTGATTGATGAAATGGGTTTATATTCGAAGTGGATCTGTTTTGCTGGGTTCTTGATCAGATTAGATCATGATTTAGATGTTTATTGATGTTAAAAGTTTGGATTTAACATTGTAATCCCGAAACTAGTTAATCTCCAATATTTAAGGTTGTTAGTTAAAGGTTTTTCAGATGATTTTCGTGTTTAATCATTGCTGGAAGTAAAAGGATGTGGTAAAAGGGTTTCTAGCTGTTAATTGATGAAGTGTGATGTATTAAATTGTTATATTGTGGCTGGGTTAAGGTTGAGAAGTGTTTGAGGTTGATTTTGGTATGTTCGGATAAGTTTTGGGTGGGAAACTTGAGGGTTGCGGCTAATTGCTTGTAGGCAATGGTTTGAATGCATAATGATGCATTTATCCTCTGGTTTTATGTGATTAAAATAGGGGATAGTCAAGGCAGCAAAGAGTGACGTTGTTAGTTGCTTGCTGGAAGCTCGATTCGCGTTGGCGAGCAAGGCGAGGTGTATCATTGAGTGGAAATTGGTTTTAATTGTTTTCAAAAGGTTTGCAAATGATGTTGGGAGTTAGGATAAGCTTGAAACGCTTACCTAAGCTCAGAAGTAGGTTTCCCTCATTTTGCTCTTGAATATCAGATATGATATGAGCATGCTTCGATTTCATGTTTTGATTTAAACATGGTTTGATTTACTTACTGTAATTGCATGGTTTGAACACATATGCAATGGATTTAAAGTATATAAATGCTAGAGAGCATTGGTTTTCATTCTGGTTAGGAATGGTGTTATTGCATTGGCAATGTTTTTGCAAATGTGGTGTTTTTTGTATAACGCATTGTAAAACAGTGAGTAAATGGTTTTGTAAATGTTATATTGGCTATGTGTCATGTTGAGAAAACAATCAAATATAGTTGGCATGCCATAAGATTAAAGTGCACTATAAAATATGAATAAAATCCATCGTGGCCATGGGTCCTTGAGGTGTGGAGGTTTAACAAGGCCACTCAGACTGTTGGGACATCATTTGGGGCATGCGGTTTAACAAGGCAACCCAAATTGATGGTGATCTTGCAGTTTAACTAGGCAAGGAGTTAAAACTCGCGGTTTAACTAGGCGAGGTTGTCAAATCTTACGGGTTAACTAGGCAAGGTTGGTAAACTTGCGGTGTAATTAGGAAAGGGTGTTAAGCTCGCGGTTTAACTAGGCGAGGGTGTAAAATCTTGAGATATAACTAGACAAGGATGTTAAGCTCGCGGTTTAAGTAGGCAAGGGTGTCAAATCTTGCAGTTTAACTAGGCAAGGTTTGGGATATCATGCGGTTTAAGTAGGCAATGTATAAGAGATCCGTGTATCCGATATGTGTGGATAGCGGGTAGTCTATCTGGGGTCACTATAAATGCCAATACATGTGGAAGTTCATGCGTTGAACCTATTTTAATGCTTTGGGATTTAAGCATGGTTTATGATTTAATGCTTTGGGATTTAAGCATGGTTTATGATCTAATACTTTGGGATTTAAGAATGGTTTATGATTTAATGCTTTGGGATTTAAGCATGGTTTACGATTTAATGCTTTGAGATTTAAGCATGGTAAAATGGTTTAATGCTTTGGGACCTAATCATGGAATATGTATATGATTTAATGCTTTGTGCATTGTTTCGGTTGGAAACAAGGAAATGCTTTGGTTGTAAGCATGTTTTTAGAAACAAGTGTTTGGTTTTCAAATGGTTTTAATTGCATCATCGTTTTATGAGCGTCCTCACAAAGCATGTGTGCCTACGTTTTCTTTTCCTTAATGATGCAGAGCACTGAAGTTTTGGGGCTGCAAAGGCAAAGCTTAAGTGATCCAAAGATAAAGACTACTTTGAGTATGAACTCGGTTTAAGTTTCCAGTTAATAAGGCAATGTGTTCGCCATGTATTTGGGGATATGTAATTCCGTTTTCCCTAGTATTTGAGCATGTTTAATGTTGCATTCTGAAGTTGGTTGATTTTGTTAAGCATGTTAATGGTTTTGGTTTATGGTTGATGCTAGGTGAATGCCTAGGTATGCACTGTTAGAACCAAATCATAATAGATATGAAATCTAATACCCATGATCTATCATATCAAATCATTAAGAATAATAAACCGAATAAACTGAATGTGGAAGCATACCTGAATTCATCGATGGGCTAAAAACCTTGAATCCTTTGATAGAGATTGCCTAAAAATGGTTGTGATCTTCTAAGAAGATAGGCTAGCCCTTGCCGTAAAATCTCTCTCGCGGGGACACGAGTAATACAAGTTAACCTATTTCTTGTGGACCACTACCGCTTTATATAGTTGATTTAATAAATCAACTATTAAGTATTTACAACTCTACCCCTCATTGAATTATAAATACATCTTATGGTATCTACACTTTTATTTCCAAGACACTTTAATACCTATGACACGACTAACATAATTGGTCACTTAATTTTGTGTCATACTTTATAATAACATTGTAACACCTTTAATGTATACTCGTAAATCGAATATACATTAAAGATGTTACAGAGTCGTTTAAAGAAATATCGACTTATAAATTTATTTTTACAAGTATTTACAAATTTTAGTTTTTAAATCTAACCCTTTCTCGGTTTTCTTGAAAACACAACCTATGTGCAGTTAGCTAGTTTCAACCCGGAATTAATTATTTTAAAACATATTTGGCAATTATTAAAAACAACAGTTCAATTCAGGGTGAAAACTAGGTTCGCTATCTAGGCCCTTTCGCAATTATCGATTATTCTTATTAGCAAAGTAATTATCCCTTCTACCTTAGCTTTATTCTGTTACAATGCTAATGCCTTATTTTGCTTTATTCATATACGATTCATCATCAAAACTGATTTCTTATCTATTATTTAGTCTAATTTAACGCATCATACTCTACTAGCAATTAAATAATTACATGCCCACTAGAGATTATCATAAGCTAGAATATCTTACTGATGTTTTGCAGATTGAAGCTTGATCAACATGATCGACTCCTCTTCAAATACTCCATCTTAATCTACGTGTGAAACAAGCACACGCTAAGTACAAACTTAGTGAGACAAAACTTATAAATCAAAGTAAAGCACTTTAATTTTAATAAAAATTGCATAATAAATAAAATACTGAATATAACATATAAGAATTTAGAATCACATAGAATGACTTATCGAAGTCGTTCCTCTGCCATGTAACCTGTAAAATCAACATCTCATATACATATATAAGGCAATGTCATGTCAAATCAAATATCCAGTAAATCACTTGTTTTCATTTGAATCATATCACTTTCACTTTCCTTTAGATCACTTGTACTTGTTACTTTTTATTCAATTCATAGCCCAATGTAATGTAATTGAGAATGCATGGTATGCGAGTCACTATTGAGTATGCACTTGTGCAGCATCAACTAATATGTTGTAACATAATAAATCATTGTATCACTGTATCACTTTATAACTGTTGTAGACTTATACAACATCACTGTATCACTAGGTAATAGCTGTAGAACACAACATCATTGTATCACTATATCACTATACTCCACCTCATTGGCTTGCCAATTATACCAAGAATCTCAATAATCATACAAAGGGCTTTTAACATCAATATCTTGTAAAAATCATTATAAACCATTTAAAATTTATTGTAAAATATATTAATTTACGATTCAAATTCTTTTTCTTTCAAATCATTCTAGGTTGACATATTATATTTTTTCTCATATTATATATATAAAATATGTAAAAATGCACTCACCTGGGCCATTTATTAGATTGCCTCACTAAGCTCTACTCGATCCTTTCCTTCATAATACCTCGACCCTTCTTTTGATCCAAATCAAACTTCCTTCCTTATACTGTCCAAAACCCATTTTTTTGTCTTTAATGACCATTTAGAACTTCCATTAACCCCTTTCAAGCTTACTACCTTAGATACAAAATGCATCAATTCTCATTTTCTAACATATTGCACTACCTTCAAAGAAATATTTCTATAAAATAATCTACAACCTAGAATTCAATTCCATTTGTTCTGAAAGAAACTAGATTCAATAGGCTTTTCAACCATATAAATTAATAACCAAAATTCAACTTGTACGATTTATGGTGAATTTTCAAAGTCAATTACAATGCTGGAATTCGGAATAGACTGGTGCTCTGTTTTCTGACCTTTCGTCACTTAAAAATTCATATCCTTTGACTCGGAACTCGAAATCAGTTTTCGTTTGTTGGAGGTGAAACTAGAAGAACAAATATTCAAATCGGTATAAAATTCACCTTTTAACCATTTTTTTGTAATTTATGGTGAATTTTCAAACTTACTTCCAAAACCAGTTTTCTACACAGCTTCCATAATTAACTTCAACTTTTATACTAACTTCTCCTTACTTCTCTACTTGTCAATTTAGTCCCATTATTTGCTTTAAACCACCAACTTATCACCTTTTTCATCAAATAATTATTCACAATAGTTTCCTCTAATTCTCCTTCTTTATCGAATGGTCACTAATAATGCAAAGGTAAGGATCGAAATTTCTTAACTTTTCAAATTAGTCCTCAATTCAACATTACCACCTTAATTCCATCATTACAACTAAACTTCAGCTTTATCCTTATCCAAAACCTCATTTCCAAATTGCTCACTTAACTTTGACAAATTGTCAAAATGGTCACTAATTCAATTTAACATCGGTTTAGCCTTCTAACATCAATTCCACATCTCCAACATCCTTAATAACATAAATACACACCAAATGCATACAAATTCAGATTTTGTCCTCTAACCTTAAAGATTGCTGAATTGGTCCCTATCAAATTAACTTAGGGTCTTGCGTCCAAACAACAAATCAAGCTTACTAAATCATTAATTCAACATCACAAACCCTAAATTAAACTTCAATCCATAAAACCTAATCATCTTTATAATAATCTAAACATGTAGAACTTAAATCCCAACTCAATATCATGATTTTAACATCATACTAACTTGATTTCAAATTGAATTCAATCATGGAATCATAAAATCTCAAAACCCCTAATTTGATCCATAAACCCTAATTTCTTTCTCATGTAAATTATCATCAATCAAGCATGAATTCCTTGAATTATTTACATCAGAAGATAGAGCTTGAAGAGTAGAAAAATTCTGCAACTGAAGAGATTACCTAAAAACCAAGTTTCGGGGCTTGAATCGAGCTTGGAAAAAAATCTCTTTCTTTCCCTAGATCTCACGTTTATGGCTGGAAAAGATGAAAATTCACCATTATTTTACACATATATCTATTAAATGAATTTAATATTCATTTAATAGTGAAATTACAATTTTGCCCTTTTTATGCAATGGTTGAGATTGATTTTATCATCAATCAAGGGCCAAGACTTAATCTTCCATTTCATCTTTCCAAAATTGCCCTTATAACTTTTTAAATATTTCAAAATTGCCATTGGGGCCAAATGACCAATTTGCCCTCCAACTATTTTTTACTTACTAGTTTGCCATTCTTGTAAAAATTCAACTAAGTGTAGTTGGAATCCTACCAAATATAATAAAATATTCATAAAATAGTATTTTATGAATTTTCCATGGCTTTTGGATTAGCCTCTGAAATTCCAGTTCGATCTAATTTCTCGATATTCATAAAATACTTCTATTGCGATTTTACCTTTTCCGAGCAATTGGATTTATTCCGAAAATTCTATATTTCCATATTCGGGAAATAAACTCTATTATCCCTTAAAAACTTCCTTTTCCAAGGACTTAGACTGGATTTTCTTAACTCAGTCTATTTTCCCGATACTTATCGAAAATCTTCATAGAATAAAATTCCTCTTAGAATTCCTTTATCGATAATCGATAAGAATTTTCTCTACTCTTACTGAGTCCAAAATATCGAACAAAAATACTTTTATGGGACCTTCCCGAAGGTCACTGATCCTTGTATTTCTCTGGCCTGAGCACGCTTAACAATTTTATTCGATCCAAATTTAGTTCCTTTTATTGCATCTTAATTCTTAAAACCGATATCAAGGTACCTATTTCGATCTGATTCACTCTTATACTGAATAAAATTACTTATTGGGGAAATTTACGCTTTAGTCCCCAAACTCTTCTAAAGTTTATACTTTAACCACCAAAACTTTCAAAGTTTACAATTTGGTCACCAGCCAAAAACTGGGATATTACAATTCCTTCCCCCTTAAGAAAATTCTTCCTCAAATTTTCAAAACATACGTGTTTCAAACAATTGCAGATATTACTCCCTTATTTTCTTCTCAAATTCTTGAGTGGCTTCTTCAACCTTGTGATTTCTTCTTAGGGCCTTAACCAATGTAATTTTTCTTATTCCTTAATTCTTTAACTCCATATACCAGTATTTCTACTAACACCTCTTCATGTATCAAGTCTAATTGCAGTTCTTCTTTTTTTTATTTTTCTCAGGAGTGATGACATATGAATAATCCAATCAATATCTCCAAAACATAAATACATACACTATAAACTTTTGCTCACTTCTAAGGATAAGATCCATTATTATGCCCTTGGTACAGCTCTTTCACGATTCCTTGAGGTATAATAATTCTGAAACCAAGTTTTTCCCTTTTTTGACTTGCACAAATCATCTTCTCTCAAAGTGGTACTTTTCCTCTTCCTTTAGCTTTTAATTGATAATATATTGACTAAAGATCAACCTTCCATTTACATCTTACTTCTATGTTAGTCATAGGTAACCAATTTATCTTAAAATTGGTCTTAAATTCTCAGATCTTCTACAGGAGTTAACTTTCATGCTTATTTCACTGTATCATATCCACTATGAGTCCTTTCTTAACCTCCAAGATTCGATGATTGACGAATTACATCATTGTCTTACTTTCCTTATTCTAGTCTCATTCCATATCATACTAATGAGGAGCAGAATCAAATCATACAATCAGCACATCAGTAATATGATATCCTAGGGGCATGTAGTTACTGCTAAAAATCATATGCAAACTTGGTTTAGCATCCAGAACCGGCTAAACATGTAGCTCTGATACCATTAAATGTAACACCCTTAACGTATACTCGTAAATCGAATATACATTAATGATGTTACAAAGTCGTTTAAAGAAATCTTGACTTATAAATTTATTTTTACAAGTATTTGCAAATTTTAGTTTGTAAATCTATCCCTTTCTCGGTTTTCTTAAAAACACAACCTATGTGCAGTTAGCTAGTTTCAACCCTAAATTAATTATTTTAAAACATATTTGGCAATTATTAAAAACAACAGTTCAATCCAGGGTGAAAACTAATTTTGGTATCTAGGCCCTTTCTTGACTTTAAAATCTTTACGTGATTATCGATTATTCTTATTAGCAAAGTAATTATCCTTTCTACCTTATCTTTATTCTGTTACAGTGCTAATGCCTTATTTTTCTTTATCCATACACGATTCATCATCAAAACTGATTACTTATCTATCATTTAGTCTAATTTAATGCATCATACTCTACTAGCAATTAAATAATTACATGCCCACTATAGATTATCATAAGCTAGAATATCTTACTGATGTTTTGCATATTGAAGCTTGATCAGCATGCTCGACTCCTCTTCAAATACCCCACCTTAATCTACGTGTGAACAAACACACGCTAAGTACGCACTTAGAAAGGCAAAACTTATAAATCAAAGTAAAGCACTTTAATTTTAATAAAAATTGCATAATAAATAAAATACTGAATATAACATGTAAGAATTTAGAATCGTATAGAATGACTTGTCGAAGTCATTCCTATGTCATGTAACCTGTAAAAATCAACATCTCATATACATATATAAGGCAATGTCATGTCAAATCAAATATCCAGTAAATCGCTTGTTTTCATTTGAATCATATCACTTTCACTTTTCACTTTCCTTTAGATCACTTGTACTTGTTACTTTTTATTCAATTCATAGCCCAAAGTAATGTAATTGAGAATGCATGGTATGCGAGTCACTATTGAGTATGCACATGTGCGGCATCAACTAATATATTGTGCCATAATAAATCACTGTATCACTTTATAACTGCTGTAGACTTATACAACATCACTGTATCACTAGGTCATAGCTGTAGAACACAACATCACTGTATCACTATATCACTATACTCCACCTCATTGGCATGTCAATTATACCAAGAATCTCAATAATCATACAAAGGGCTTTTAACATCAATATCTTGTAAATATCATTATAAACCATTTAAAAATTATTGTAAAATACATCAATTTACGATTCAAATTCTTTTTCTTTCAAATCATTCTAGGTTGACATGTTATATTTCTTTCTTATATTATATATATAAAATATGTAAAAATGCACTCACATGGGCCATTTATTAGCTTGCCTTACTAATCTCTACTCGATCTTTTCCTTCATAATACCTCGACCCTTCTTTTGATCCAAATCAAACTTCATTGATCATATAAATACGAATAACATTCGTTAGAATCAAATCTAACAATACTTTAAGCATGCTATCGAATCTAGTCATTCGAATATACAAAATTTCCAAAAGTTTTTCCTTCCTTCCTTATACTGTCCAAAACCCATTTTTTATCTTTAATGACCATTTAGAACTTCCATTAAACCCTTTCAAGCTTACTAATTAACCTTAGATACAAAATGCATCAATTCTCATTTTCTTACAGATTGCACTACCTTCAAAGAAATATTTCTATAAAATAATCTACAAGCTAGAATTCAATTCCATTTGTTCTGAAAGAAACTAGATTCAATAAGCTTTTCAACCATATAAATTAATAACCAAAATTCAACTTGTACGATTTATGGTGAATTTTCAAAGTCAATTACAATGCTGGAATTCGGAATAGACTGGTGCACTATTTTCTGACCTTTCGTCATTTAAAAATCCATATCTTTTGACTCGGAACTCGAAATCAGTTTCTGTTTGTTGGAGGAGAAACTAGACGAACAAATCTTTACATCAGTATAAAATTCACCTTCTAACCATTTTTGTAGAAGTTATGGTGAATTTTCAAACTTACTGCCAAAACCAGTTTTCTACACATTCATAATTAACTTCAACTTTTATACTAACTTTTCCTTACTTCTCTACTTGTTAATTTAGTCTCATTATTTGCTTTAAACCACCAACTTATCACCTTCTTCATCAAATAATTATTCATAATAGTTCCCTCTAATTTTCCTTCTTTATCGAATGGTCACTAATAATGCAAAGGTAAGGATCGAAATTTCTTAACTTTGCAAATTAGTCCTCAATTCAACATTACCACCTTAATTCCATCATTACAACTCAAATTTAGATTTAGTCCTTATCCAAAACCTCATTTCCAAATTGGTCACTTAACTTTGACAAATTGTCAAAATGGTCACTAATTCAATTTAACATCGGTTAGCATTCTAACATCAATTTCACATCTCCAACATCCTTAATAACATAAATACACACAGAATCCATACAAATTCAGATTTGGTCCTCTAACTTTAAAGATTGCCGAATTGGTCCCTATCAAATTAACTTAGGGTCTTGCTTCCAAACAACAAATCAAGCTTACTAAATCATTAATTCAACATCACAAACCCTAAATTAAACTTAGATCCATAAACCCTAATCATCTTCATAATAATCTAAACATGTAGAACTTAAATCCCAACTCAATATCATGATTTAAACATCATACTAACTTGATTTCAACTTGAATTCAATCACGAAATCATAAAATCTCAAACCCCCCAATTTAATCCATAAACCCTAATTTTTTTCTCATGTAAATTCTCATCAATCAAGCATGAATTCCATGAATTGTTGACATTCAAAGATAGAGCTTGAAGAGTAGAAAAATTCTGCAGTTGAAGAGATTACCTGAAAACTGAGTTTCGAGGCTTGAATCGAGCTTGGAAAAAATTTCTCTTTCTTTCCCTAGCTCTCACGTTTATGGATGGAAAAGATGAATCACCATTATTTTACACATATTAAATTCATTTAATAGTGAAATTACAATTTTTCCCTTTTTATCCAATGGTTGAGATTGATTTTATCATCAATCAAGGGCCAAGATTTAGTCTTCCATTTCCTCTTTCCAAAATTTCCCTTATAACTTTTTAAATATTTCAAAATTGCCATTGGGGCTAAATGACCAATTTTCCCTCCAACTAGTTTTTATTTACTAGTTTGTCATTCTTATAAAAATTCAACTAAGTCTAGTTGGAATCCAACCAAATATAATAAAATATTTATAAAATAGTATTTTATGACTTTTCCATGGCTTTTGGATCAGCCTCTGAAATTCCAATTCGATCTGATTTCCCGATATTCATAAAATACTTCTACTGCGATTTTACCTTTTCCAAGCTATTGGATTTATTCCAAAAATTCTATATTTCAATATTTGGGAAATAAACTCTATTATCCCATAAAAACTTCCTTTTCCAAGGACTTAGACAGAATTTTCTTAACTCATTCTATTTTCCCGATACTTATCGAAAATCTTCATAGAATAAATTCCTCTTAGAATTCATTTGTCAATCATCCATACGAATTTTCTCTACTCTTATTGAGTCCAAAATATCGATCAGAAACACTTTTATGTGACCTTCCTGAAGGTCACCCATCCTTGTATTTCTCTTGCCTGAGCATGCTTAACAATTGTATTCGATCCAAATTCATTACCTTTTACCGCATCTTAATTCTTAAAACTGATATCAAGGTACCTATTTCGATCCGATTCACTCTTATACTGAATAAAATTACTTATTGGGGAAATTTACACTTTAGTCCCTAAAGTTTTCCAAAGTTTATACTTTAACCACCAAAACTTTCAAAGTTTACAATTTGGTCACTAGCCAAAAATTGGGATATTACAAGCATCATACATTTTACATATGTGCCCACAATTGCGGATTTTAATCCAACAATCTCCCACTTGGGCAACATATGTTTCCTGATAAGTGTACAACCTTATGAGCTCGAAAATTGCATAATAATAGGTATTCTATAACAATCTTATCCATTAACTATATCCATATAGGATCAATGCAGCCTTTGTCGTATCAATCATGACAAGACCCATCAATGGTCACGTATACAAATATAGTCAAATGACATATATCAATCATGGATGCGTAGCATGGAAAATTACATGAAATGTGAACCAAACATGTCTATTTCCAACTGGTCCTCCTTAACCTTAGTGAGATCAAACTTTACTGAATTCAAAGTGTACATAAACCAAAAGAACTTTATTTCTGCAGAAAATAATCTTAAAATATCCTTAAACTAAAGTAACAACAATTGTGTCTAAACCGAATGAGCATTTTTTTAAATTACAAACTCCCACTAAAACCGAATATCCTTAAATAACATTACACCCACATGAGTAGTGTGCTCATGAAAGACCTAGGGTGATAGTTTCTTAATAAGCGCGCAACTATGGAGTTTGTACCAACATGCTCTATAGACACACAACCACTCTGAATTTTTTTAACAACTAGGAACTTATTATTTTTGTGCTTTGAATTTGAAGTGTTCCTATTGTTTATAGAATAAATGAATGCATATTTATCGTCACAAAATAACTGAAATGGTCTTTCTATTCAATCTATAATTAGCAGCTCATGTGACAGAATCTTTTGTATCAATATTCTAATAGAATCGAAGCCTGTAAACCTGATGATCTCTAACTTACCAGAACTTCGATATGTGAGCATGTACTTTTTGTTCTCTTAAAAATATTTCATAACCTGGTTGGCTGTTATCCAATGATCCATAATATGATTGCTTAAATATCTGTCTAACATTCCAATAATGTACGCAATATCTGAACGCATACATACTTGAGCATAAATTAGATTCTCAATAGCTTATGCATATGTAATCTTTTGTATTTTCCAAATTTATCTCAAAGCCGAATGAGATAATCAATATGAAATTTATAATTTCATTAATAAGAGTCCTACTTAAGCTCATAGATGAATTTATTTAATTTACATATCATTGATTTTGTATCATTAGACACAAATCTATGATTGTACCATATAATTCGTTTCTTCGATATCGCCATTGAAAAACACAAGCTTAACATCTATCTTATGTAGCTCAAGATTAAAATAACTAACAACCGTCATGATTATCTTGAAAGAGTCTTTCAATGAAACTTGAGAGAAAGTCTCCACAAAATCAATATCTTCTTTTAGAGTATATCCTTTAGATAGAAGACATGCCTTATACTTGTCCACATTATCATTTGCATCCCTCTTGTTTTTAAATATCCATTTACAGCCAATTGGTTTGCACCTTAAGGTAATGAGACAAATTCCTAAACTTTATTGTCTTGCATAAAATTACTCTTCTTGAATGAGATCAATCCACTTTTGAGAGTTAGAACTTTTATGGTTTGATGGAAAAATGATTAAGTCATTTTCTATCATTCCATTATTATCCTTATTTTCTTGAAGAAATACAAAGTGATAATCTGAAATAGTATTTTCCTTCCTCTCGTGGATATCTTTAATGACACTTGTTTTTGAGGTTGTTGAGTTTGTTCTTCTGAAAACAATTACCTTATCTTCAATGAGAGTTGTTCAACATTGTTTTGCTGAGGTACTTGATTCACTTCTTGATTAATGATAGGTGTGAAAACCTAAACATCGTCAAAAGTGATACTAGGAATTAAATTATAATCCAATTCCTCCTCAAAGGCAATGTATCTAACCTTATTTCTCCCTCCAAACTCAACATCCTAAAAAAATTATAGATCTCTCCTTAAATAATTCCTAATTGTGGGATCATAAAACTTACAACACATGGATCACTCAAAATAACTGAAGTAGTTTCTTGCTTTTGAAGTTTAATTTCTTCACATGTGTCCTAACTTATTACAAAGGAATCAACCATTTGTAACTTATCGTTGTTTCTTTTGAGTTGGATCCTTGGCAACTTTTTTTCTAATATTTTCTTTTATTGCCCTTATTCTTAGAGACACTAACCAAATGAGTACTTTTACCCTTATAATGCTTCAACTTTTCTTCCTCTTTAACACAATGAGAAATGAGCTCAGCTAGAGCCCATTTCTCCTTTTGCCAGCTGTAACTATTTTTGAATTGATTATACTATATAGGAACAGGTACCAAAAGCAAAAGAACAAACAATTGTTAGAAAATTCGATCTTATGTGCCTTACGTTTTGAAGCAATATTAAATATTATCGTAATATACTCCCTCACATTTCCTTGCTTTTCATACTTCATAGACATCAAGTAAGTCAAAAGTGATGTCATATTAACCTTAACATTTTTTAGTAAAATGTTTCTCAATTTTATCAAGGAAACCCTTAGTATGAGTAATATCTTTAGATTTGTGCTCCTAAAGAATTCTAGAATGTTGTACTTTATGATCATTAAACTCATGCAATTTGAACGAACTCACCTCTCAAAATTCCTTTTATGGGTGCTTACCGCCATGAGAGGTGCAAGTTGTTCTTCCCTTAGTGCAAGGTCTATGTTCATACAACCAAATACTTTATGTAAGTGCCTTTTCTATTCCTTGAAATTAATTTCACAAACATGAGTGTAGAATGTATTTAACAGATATTGTGACAACAAAGATAAATTACCTAAATATAAAACAAAAATAAGTAAATAAAATAAAAACAAGCTCACATAAATATTCATAAATAAACAAATAAATTCAAAATAATGGCTAGTTCCCCTCAAGATACCAAACACAACATTAATATCAAGTCTTTGGACAGTAATATTAACTGTAAGCGGTACTCTTGTTGTAGCAATCAAACATTGACAATAAACTATGTCAAACAATTGATTAATCTTTGGACTAACGTATTGCTTACATAAAATACCTTATAATTGTCACACATTTATCGGCACAGTTGTCATTGTAATTCTGCCAAATATTAACTTTCCTTTGGGCCAATTAATAAACGCATGAATTACAAAAACCCATAATTATCTTAATATTTTAAATAAACTAATCTACACAAAAGCGGTCACTTTTGTGACATTATGTTTCAATTAATCCATTAAAATATTAGACATCCGAAGCCAAAATATGAATTTAATTGTTTCAAAATATTTGTCTTAATTTTATCTTGCAGTCAAATTAAAAGATAACCAAAATAATAATAAATTTGAATAAAGGTAAACCTCATATCAAGATACCAGACACTCCATTAATATTTCATCTTTGGACAAAACATCAACTTGCAAGTGATATCTTGGTACAATAATCAAACATTGATAATAAGAACATGTCAAATAGAAATCTTCCTTTGGGCCAATTTATTGCTCACATATAAAACTGAATAATTATAACATGTTTATTACTACAGTTGCACATGTAATAATGTTAATTATTAACCTTCATTTGGGCCAACTAATACTAACATAATCCGACTTACATGCACAAAACCTTCTATATTTTAAAATAAAATAATTTCCACAATAGATATCACTTTGGTGACTTAATACTTCAATTAATTTATCTCAAAATCTATAATATAAATATATCGATATTCAAATTTAAAATTTTATAACAATCAAAACTGAAATTTCTGATAATTCTTAAGTTTCCGAAATAACCCAAAATAAGGTTGTCTGAATGGGACTATCAGAAATAAAAAAACGAAATCTTTGACTATTTCTATAAAAAAATCCTTAAACATGCATTTACCAAAATAAAAGATTGAATTCAAAACAACCAATCTTTAATTGAAAGTCAAAATTAGAAGTATTATATAAATAAATAAATAATTCATATAATGACCACATAAATATTTAATATATCCATAATAATATAACGATTAAAATTAAAATTTTAATCAAACCAAAATGAATATGAATTTCAAAACTAAAATAAAATTCATAATTCATGATCCATAAGCATTCAAAACTTGATCCGAACTTTTATGGTTAATAATATCAATTATTAATCCAACTTTATAATGCACGTAGTAACTATATAACCTTCATTATTCCAGAATCATGTATACCTGAATTTCCCATTAATGTCATTATACAATTTCAATATAAAATTGTAAATCATTATTCACCCGACAAATTCTGATCATAGAATTTCAGAAACAAGACTAGATTTATGAAGGAAATAAAAAGAATTAAACATTCAACGTTCTTGATTCGTCAATTTTCTCAACTACCAAACAATAACATAAGATTCGATTGAGGATCAAAAATGACATAAAACAGAGACAACCAAATAATACAAAATAGTAGTTTATCTAATTCTATAATACAAAAAGGATTCAAAATAAATTGAGAATAATGAACAATTTAATCAAAAATCTAATCGTAACCAATTAGAGACTTTATTATATATCATAGCAGAATATATATGCCCATAGTTTAGAAGAAACATAAGTACTGATATTAATAATTTTCTGAACAATCATCTATTAAAGCACGAATATCGATTGGCTTTTAAAAAACAAAACCCCAATAACAGAAAGCATAATCATGCAATAAAGAAAGATGAAATTAGCAGAAAACTTGAACTGAAAAATTTAGCTTTTACCACCAATAGCGTGAACTTCAAAACTTATATTATATATATGCTTTACGCCTCAATCAACATAAGTTCAGTAGGTTTTTTTTGGACATAAAGATTGTATAACAGAAGCAGGATTACAGAAGCATAAGTTCAGTAGGGTTTTAAGCGCACTTTCCATGTTTGAAAATACTTGTCCAATCACATTAGAATTAAACAGTGATCAATTGATCATCAAATATGATCGACAAGAAAATTAGATCAATACGCTAACAAAACAATAAATAGAAAGCTGAATTGAACAGAGTTCAGAAACCCACGATATTCTAATTATAAAAATTTATATCTAATATTTTCTAATATCCACCTTTAAACCAAAAAACCAAATCATAATATCAAACCCACAAAAAATTGAAGAACGAACCAATCTGAAATACATAAATTAATTGGTTCTCAATGATTCAACATGATGAGTCTCTGATGCCACTTGTTAGAACCAAATCATAATAGATATGAATTCTAATACCCAGGATCTATCATGCCAAATCATTAAGAATAATAAAATAAACTGAATGTGGAAGCGTACTTGAATTCATTGATGGACTAAAAACCTTGAATCATTTGATAAAGATCGCCTAAAAGATGGTTGTGATCTTCTAAGAAGATAGGCTAGCCCTTGCCGTAAAATCTCTCTCACGGGGACAAGAGTAATACAAGTTAACCTATTTCTTGGGGACCACTACCTCTTTATATAGTTGATTTAATAAATCAACTATTAAGTATTTACAACTCTGCCCCTCATTGAATTATAAATACATCTTATGGTATCTACACTTTTATTTCCATGACACTTTAATACCTATGACACGACTAACATAATTGGTCACTTAATTTTGTGTCATACTTTATAATAGCATCATACATTTTACATATGTGCCCATAATTGCGGATTTTAATCCAACATGCACCTAGATTATTTGATTGAATGACATGCTTTGACGAGTTTAACATGTTGAGTATGGTTTTAAAGATGTGTTGATATGTTGCTTGTGCTAGAAAGTAACCTATTGAGTGTTATGGTATGTTTGGTGGAAGCTTTAGGGAGCATGACTATATATTGAATCTTTTGGAAGCATATGTTTGTTATGGTTGCTAAATCTGGGTGCAAGTGTTGGAATATGCTTAAATGAATGATGGTATGAATGTATTCTAGTTGCTAGGACCTAAATGCATCTAGATGTGTATGAAAAACCAGCTAAAAATAACATTACAGGCCTATGAGTACCGATACGCGGGGGACCGTACCGGTACAGCTAGGCAATTTCGGGCAATTCGTATCGATACGGGTTCAGGGGTTTCGGTACGATTGAGCGACACTGGAAAATTGCTTTTTGAATCAAGCCCGCGTACCGAAACACTTGATGGTCGTATCGGTACGTTATTCTAGGATGTTAAATTGGATTTTGGGTTCGAGCAGGCGTACCGGTACGATACATAGTGTACTGAAACGGGGTTGACGCACCGTATCGATATGGTGTTCTGTGTATCGATACGGATGGCAGTTAATTCAGTTAATGTCTTGGTTACATAGTTCTGGTTTCTCTCACGTTAGTCCCTGAATCTTGTTTTATCTATTAAATAAGTTTGAATGATTGGATTAAGTTAAGAATTGACATGTGAGCATGAAATATGACTAATGAGGATTGGTAACCCTAATTTTACCTTTGGCCCCATAATTTATTAGTTTTACATTTTGGTCCCTAACTTGTACGCTATGCAATTGGTTGCCCTTCTGCTGTTCATTTCCTTTGTAATTCCATCCGCTACAAGCATGAACACTTAGGTTTAAAAATATGCATCTAGATAAGATAAAAGAAAAAAAATGGACCGATTTTTGTAATTATTCTCCAGTTTGCTTCAGCAAACCTAATGTAGCTCTCTCGGTTCAGTCAGACATCTAGGCCAGGTCGAGGCGATTACATTTGTTGGTATCAGAGCTATGTTATGAAAAGTTGTGACGTTGTTGTTTGATTAATTGATGTTGTTTGAATTGTACGGTAAACGTGTTTGTTAAGCATGGTGATTGAGTATGTGTTCAGTGATTGTTTGCCTATTACTGAGGTTTTAAAAGGGTTTTATAAAGTTGTCTTGGATCATTTGCCTAATGTTCGCAAGGTTGAGTGTAACACCCTAACTAGTATTCTATATCCCTTACTAATTAGAGTATCACATAAAGAATATAACAAAGTATCACATTAATATTTATAAGAAAAATTATAATTTATCTATTTTACCACTTATCGCGTAGAATCATATTTCAAATTTTTATCCCATCGAATAAAGTTCGATTTCAGGCAGCAACTTAATAGCTCTTATCTATGATATATAAGGAATATAATTGCCTAAAAACTACCTAAAATAAAAATCTACTCGATTACTCTATTTCACCTTTCCTAATCATTACCCGAATTTAAATATTGTAATACCCCAAAGTTTGGCTAAGGAATATGATATATTTTATCAAAGTTAAATTGATTTAGACTTGTAATCTATTAGACTAATTAAATGATTTAGGACAAATTGAAGAAATGAAGAAATGGATAGCCTTTTTTATATGGGACTAAAAAATGAATAACTTGAAAATTCATGTTTGCATGATAAAACTTTACAAGTTCAAGGACTTGTGCACTTGTCTAGAGTGGAGAAAACTCTAGTGTGAGTCACGATATGTGGGGAAGGGGAATAAATAATCTTCATTTTCCTTCTCCCCAAGATGAACCTAATTCTATGTTAGTGAGAGAGTTTTGAGAGTTCATGCTAATTGCTACAATTTGATATATTCCTTAAAGCTCAAATCGGTTACTTAAGGAAAAAAGTAAGAAAATTCTTTCCTTTCTTTTGATTCAATGTTTAAATGGTGAATTAGTCTGTAAAATTCTTTACATGCTATTTTGATGTTAAATTGTTTGAAGAACAAAATTCATGCTAGAAAGTTTCTTGAGTCCTCAAATGAGAAATTAATCTGTTATATTTTTCTTGTGTATGGTATGATAGCTTGAATTTCCACAAGTAGGACTGGTAATGAATTTTATGGCTGATTAAATTGGATAGGCTATTCGAACTATATACTTGTTGAATGAGTATTTTATGTTTGAATTGGATTTGTGGTCACATGGGTTAGTACAAACAATTATGGATTGTTATGGTATAAAAGAAACGTTTAGGGACTGTTTTGAAGAATAAAAGAATGAGCATATCTTGATGTTAAAATAGAGGATTAATTCGATCATAAAGAGATTTCTTTTGAACTGTTGGAATGTATAAAAATTCTATATGGAACTGATATGCACATAAAAACAAGCATGCATATGAATATTCGATTGTTTGAGATATGTAGAAAAAAGATAAGGGGATATTTTGAGTCTGTGTATGTATATTTATGAAGACGGGACTGTTTTGTGTATATATAAATACTTGATGAATTGTTTTGATAAATATAAATGTGAACTTGTGTAATTAGGACTATTTTGTATGTAAATGAAAGTAAGTGGGCTGTTTTGATGTAAATAAATATGTATACAAATGTATGGAATGTTTTACATGAAAATATATGTAAAGTGGACTGTTTTCCATACATGTGAACAATTGTAAACTGATTTGTTTGAAGTTATGTGTATACATGTATAGTTGAGTGTTCTGCAAGTGAATGATTATTAGGGAATAACTTAAAATATGATTGTACTTTTTGTTACATATAGATTAAGAAAGAATTAAAGGGCTAAATGCTAAAGGGGATCGTGATTCAGAAACGAGACTAGCTCAGAATGAACAATGAGTGTAGTTTAAAGTCTCGGGATATGTTAAAAGCCTCCCCGAGCAGTTTTTGTTGTTTTAATTTTAATATTTTATATTTATGCTAAGCTAAGTTTAAATGAACTTGGATGGAGGTAAGTATCTGATTGGTAAAGTTTATACATGAGTGGGATGTGTTATGTTTGAATCAATAATAATTTCCAAATTGGAAACTGCCTATGCTTGATTATATTTATTAATAATTCATGTTATTGGAATAAGATGAATGATGACGTGTAAAGAAGTTCATATGACTAACACATGCCAAATACAAAGAACAATATGCTTTGGATATATGATATTTTTGACTTATGAGATATGCTCATTTTGTATCTGACATGATAAGTTATTGGCCTTGATGGCATTATTATTAAGAATGTGGGGCAATACCCATCTTTGATAAGATTATGACCAGTACATGATTATATGAATAAGGAACTAAGTTTAATTCTAATTCTATTATGAATGATATAAGTGTTAAGCCTTGGTTTTGAGTCAGTCATTGGTATAGTTGGCATGCCATAGATCCATAGAGCTCGTAATAGGAGGGACTACGGTCCTTATTTGGTGACAGTAGGAGGGAAGTGTTGTGGTCACTTAGCGACAGTAGGAGGGTTTGACCGGTATTGCGAGTACCATTTTATTGGCGATAGTTGGTTGGGGATTCGTATACCTAGGCTACTTGATTCTCAAGGCTCTGTTAAAGATTAAATAAGATGATAAATTTCAATCCTAATAAATGAACCATCTTGACAACTTATGAAATGAATATTATAAGTAATGTCTTATGTACCAAGTAACTCTTGAAAACGATATGTTATGTGAGATGGCTTACATGCTGGGAAATTATTGTTATGTTATATTTATATCGATGAATTATGTGTCTAGCAACTTATGTATTGACAAGTTATATAAAAAAAGAAAGAAACCAAATAAGTTTATAATTAAATAAATGAACCATGACAATGACTTGCACAATAAGTAAAGTGTATATTGAATGTCCTATTTTGGTAGTAGATATCCTGCAAATAAATGTGTTTACTTGCTTATAATTTGAGTATTGAATGAGTAAATATGCTTGGGGATGTGCATACATACTTGTGAATGATTAGAATGCTTAAATAGTCCTGATTTAATCAAATACATACTTGTGATTTTTTTAAATACAAAAATGGTTACGATTTGTCCAAATACCTTAGAACTTATACGTTTGGTACCCTATATACTAATTAAAGATAAAAAAAGAAAATTGTGATTTAAACTAATGAATTAAGCTTGATATCTTACGAGATAAGTAAATTATGTCGATGACATGCTATATTTGATAAGTATATAAGATAAGTGAACCATGTTTATAACATGCTAAGCTTGATAATTTAAATGATAGATAACATATGTATATGAGATGCTATGTTCGAAATAAATTATGGATTATTTAAATATAAGCCAATTTGGTGGACTGTTTTGCATAGATTTAAATATGCTATGGACTGTTTTGAATGTATACATGTATAAGCCTATTGGTGGACTGATTTGCAATGCATAAGTATGTGTACATATAACTTGGACTGTTTTGATATAAATGTTCATAGCATGGACTGTTTTGCAATGCATAAGTATGTGTACATATAACTTTGACTGTTTTGATATAAATGTTCATAACATGGACTGTTTTGCAATGCATAAGTATGTGTACCTATAACTTGGACTGTTTTGATATAAATGTTCCTAACAGGGACTGTTTTGCAATGCATAAGTATGTGTACGTATAACTTGGACTGTTTTGATATAAATGTTCATAACCGGGACTGTTTTGCAATGCATAAGTATGTGTACATATAGCTTAGACTGTTTTGATATAAATGTTCATAACGTGGACTGTTTTGCAATGCATAAGTATGTGTACATATAACTTGGACTCTTTTGATATAAATGTTCATAACGTGGACTGTTTCGCAATGTATCATTGTGTATACGTAATTGGTAGAATGATTTGATATAAATAATACAATGACATGATATGTTATGCTAATGTCTTGGGTGCCTTATATGAGATGTAATCCTGCATATTAAAGGCTAAGTATGATATTCCATATGATGGAAATCTATGTCGTTGCTAAGTTGTGTTGTTAACTTAAGTGTCAAGTAACATCTGTTTAGGTGAGGTTATGTATAAGAAATGATTGAATTATAAGCTAACCTAATATGTCGTTTGGTAACTTATACAATGAGAAATACATGTTTGGAGGATATAGGTATTTATAATGAATTAAGAAAGATTATCATATATGAAATTGTAAATTAAAAGACTTGTGTTCGAACAAGTTGGATGCTTGGTTGATCTCGATATGTTTAACAATGTTGGTATATTAAATTCTATGATTAATATGAACTGAAAATGGTTACGTCTGTTACTTACCTGAATCTGTTGGCATAAAAAAAGACTAGCATTGTACTATAAGGTTTATAATTCGTATCGTTGGTTATTTTTAACTACCTCACTAAGCAATTGCTTACTCATTTCCTCATTACGTTTCAAGATATATGTATATTTGATTTTTTTTTCTCCCGAGCTTGGACGTGATCACAAGGTCCCATAAGTATGATTTGAATATTACCTTTAGAACTCCTAGATGGTGGCACATGAGTGTTGAGTATGCATAGTGCATTTAAATTATTTGTATATAAGCTTTATAAGCATTCAAGTTTTGTAA
Organism: Hibiscus mutabilis; assembly: GCA_019671005.1. Taxonomy (NCBI): domain Eukaryota; kingdom Viridiplantae; phylum Streptophyta; class Magnoliopsida; order Malvales; family Malvaceae; genus Hibiscus; species Hibiscus mutabilis. Next base: position 18,259,530 of record CM033728.1, on the reverse strand, counting down.
TGGGCCTTTAATTATTTCGTAATTGCATGCTATGTGAGTTATAATAGTTATATTGTTGATGGCTTGTTAATTATCTATATGGGTTTTAGGTTGTTAGACCACCCTTTCGTGATGTTTGAATGAAGGTCAATATTATATCTAGTATTATGGTTGAACTCTAAAATAATGGTGTAGATCGCATAATTATGTTGTTGATGAAAAACAAGCTAATGGGTGGTATGTCAATGTATACGTAAACAATAATGCAATGTAAAAGTTTATAGGTAATTGGAAATGATTGGTCTTAAAACCTTATAATTACTTGTTGGTTAGCTATGTCAGACTTAATGTCCTAATGCATGTTACCATGGGTATATGTTTGTTATGATTGTGATGTCCATTGGGTGATTGTAGATTATAAGTCTGAATCTCAAATATTATAACAAGCAGATTAAAGATCATCATACTATGGGGTTTATGTTATCTAGAACATTATTAAATGTAGATTGATATGTCTTAGAAATGTTTTGCTATGTATATATGTAGGTATGTTTGTTAAATGAAAGGCATCGTGATCTTAGAAATTTGAAAGTGACTAAAAAGGTTTTAAATTTCCCTGATTTCTAGATACGTGCTTTGTTGAGAAAGCGTTAAGACATCATTTGTTTGTTTGGTCTTTGTTCAGTAACACTTCTTAAACTGGTTTTCTTCTAGACCGGGTAAGGGGTGTTACAAATATAATATAACTACTCATCATTTACTATAAACATTAACTAGATTATATGTTATCACAAACCATGTGTAAACTAGTATAAAACATACTAACTTTAACATATACATGCCATCTAGTATTATCAAAACACATCAAAAGATGTTATTACTAATACCGTGATTATATTCCTGATAAGTAGGATGCCCTCTCCAATCATATATCAACATAATATAAACCAAGTATAAATTTTCTTACCAATATACTTGCCATAACTTTGAGAGTTTATAAACTCTTTCACCTGATTATCAATTATTTACTAATAAACCATAGCCCACATATAAACCTATGAGGACCCTGGGTACACGAGTCAAAATTGCACATAAGCTTGTGCTAACCATCCGCACGTAAGGTCGTGCTAACAATCCACACGTAAGGTCGTGCTAACCATATACACTAAGTGTCCTTTATATACACTATAGTGCTAAACCTAGTATAAAACATGTTGCTGGACTCTATGGCATGCCAACTATACCATGTCCATCATTAACATACTTGTGCATATATTCCATAATTATTCCATTCATGGCAATGTATGTCAACATAATTTAACATTGGGCAGTTCATACCGAAATAACATTCGTATATAACTAGTGATCCATGCATTTATATTCAACTTTTGATATATTTAAAATATGTCAAATATATGATCAATGACATAAATATCATGCTAATATATAAACAAGGTAGACTCATCGCAAGTCTTCCTAATGATGTATAAAACATCCATGTATCATGTTATGTATGCATTGCACTCACATGGTGCCTCACTACTAACCTTACTGTCGATTCTAACTTTACTCTTGAACTTTTTCCTTATCTTTAAAGTTGCTCGTATTACGATCTTGATCTCGATCACGATTTGTAAAGTCATCATTTACCAAACACATACAATTCAAAGCATATGTTAGTATCATTCTAACATAGGCACATACTAGGAATGAAATTCCTAAAAATACTTTCGATGTTCAATCGATACTAATTCCATTTTATAACATAATTGTTAACCATAAAATGAATTCTTTTGGAATTCATCTCAATATTTCCAAATTATTCAAAATGGTCCCCTTGCCATTAAACTTCAAATTCCATCACTTAACAACATAGTTAAGCATTCCAATAATACATTCAAGCTTAACACATTGACTTCTAGTCAATTACCATTTCAATCTCAACTTTCCCTTAATATGCTAATTAGTCCTCGACACTTTACAAACTTCCAAATTGGTCCAAACAACATTCTAAACCTTATAGAATCATTCTTACATCATTTCTAGCCTTAGGTAAATTTTCCATAATTTTTCTCTAATATCCTCCCTAAGGCCGAATATGAAAGGTCACTATATTCAAAATTTCCAACTTGATTCAAGCATGAATTCAACTTCTAAACCTCATTTCCAAGCTTCTATAATTATTCCCATATCAAAATCAATCCAATTTCCAACTTTATGTCAAAACCCTAACTTTAACCAAATTATGATTAAATACAAGCTTGGATATGATTCAATAACAACAACTTCATCAAAATCTAATCTTAAATCATCAAAATTAAACATCCCCTTCATCCCCTTTACTCAAGAAACTAAGGTTTCAAGCAAGGAAAGCATGAATAAATGGTACTAAAAGATAGAGAATTTCATGTAGATTAATTCCATGTTTCATGCTTTCATCCAAAATCCAACTAAATTAGCTTGGAAATTCAAAAGAAAATTTTTTCTCTTAGTTTGGAGGGTTTCGAATAAGATGAGGATTATGAAGAAAATTCTTGACTTTTCTATTCCTTTAATTTAGGCCATTTGTCATATTTTATAAAGAATTAAATTAAAAACCCATTTTATGTCAAAATGAACATTTTGCCCTTGTAATCCAATGTTCCACAACTTTCCACATGTCAATCTACTCATCCAATGGTCAAAATAAACCAAGAAGTTAGTGGTTACCAACTTTGCCTTTGAAATCTTGCAAAATCCATCTTGCCATTTTTCATCCAATGGCTCATATTTAACATAGAAAATCTACTTTAAATCCAATGGTCCATGTTAAATCCTACCATTTTAAGACATGGAAATGACATTTTTAACCTTGCTTTATCATTCTTCAAAATATCATAAATTTTTTATTCGATCCGATAATCCGAATATTTTTCTAAACTTTATCACTTTATAGCCAATAATACGAACTCCGTACGAAAAATCCGGGTAACACGAAAACATCATTCTCATGGGTAGACTATTCATTTATGGGACTAAAATACATAACTTTTAAAAATTATAATTTAGTCCCTAAACTTTTCTAATTTTATACTTTAGCCACCAAACTTCCATTTCATTCATTTTGGTCACTACCCAAAATTTTGAGGTATTACAATTCTCCCCCCTTAAGAAAATTCATCCTCGAATTTTCAATACGTACCTGGTTCAAAAAGATATGGGTACTATTTTTTCATTGCTTCCTCAATTTCCCAAGTAGCTTCTTTTACCTTGTGATTTCTCCACAAGACTTTAACTAGAGGAATCTTTTTGTTCCTTAATTACTTTTCTCCTCGAGCTAATATTCTTATAGGTTCTTCATCATAGGTCAAATCCGGTTGGATTTCAATTTCTTCTGGTGTAATGATATGCGAAGGATCTGATCGATATTTCCGAAGCATGGACACATGAAAGACATCATGGATCTTACTCATTTTTGGTGGTAAAGCTAGTTGATATGCCACTGGACCAATCCTTTTTAAAACTTCATAAGGACCAATGAATCTTGGGCTATGCTTTCCTTTTTTCCAAAGCGTTATATATTTTTCCAGGGTGAAACCTTTAAAAATACTTTGTCTCCAACTTCAAACTCAATATATTTTCTTTTAAGATCTGAATATGAATTTTGTCTGTCAGAAGCAGCCTTGAGAGTATCTAGAATTATATTTACCTTATTTTCCATTTCTTGAACAAGATCTGGTTTGATGATTTTTCGATCTTCCAACTCATACCAATTTAACGATTTTCCATATTTTCTTCCATATAATGCCTCATAAGGTGCCATCTTTATACTCGATTGATAACTGTTGTTGTAGGCAAACTCAGCTAATGGAAGATATTTTCCCATGAACCTGCAAGATTTATTACACATGCTCTAAGCATATCTTTGAGTATTTGAATAGTTCTTTCTGATCGTCCATCTGTTTCAGGATGAAAAGCAGTACTAAAGTGTAGTCGAGTTCCCAATGCTTCATGTAATGCACTCCAAAACCTTGAAGTGAACCTTGGATCTCTATCAGATATAATAGATATAGGAACACCATGCAATCTAACAATTTCCTTAATATATAATTCTGCCAACTTGTTCAAGGGGTAATCTGTTCGAATTGGTATGAAATGTGCCATTTTAATTAATCGGTCCACAATCACCCAAATCGAATCTTTCTTACTTGGCGTTTGGGGTAAACCTGTTACAAAATCCATAGTAACCTTTTCCCATTTCCACTATGGAATTGAGATCGGTTGAAGTAATCCCGATGGAACCCGATGCTCTGCCTTTACTTGTTGACATGTTAAGCATCTAGCAACAAACTCAGAGATAGCTCGCTTCATGCCAGGCCACCAAAATCGACTCTTTATATCTTGGTACATTTTGTTGCCTTCTGGATGCATAGTTAAAGGACTCTAATGTGCTTCTGAAAGTATTTCTCTCTTTAAATCCTCATCTTCAGGAATGTATACACGTCCCTTGTAGCATAGGCATCCATTTGATTTTACTTCAACATCTTTAGATTCACCACGTTCAACTTGTTTTTTTCTTTTCCAAACATTATACATATTTTGCTTGCAACTCTTTAATCTTTTCTATCAATGTAGGCTTAACTTGGAGTTTAGCCATTATTGCACCATTTTCCTGTAACTTTAACTGAGCATTCAATGTTCTCAAGACAGAAAATGTCTTTTGGCTAAGTGCATCTGCTACCACATTAGCCTTCCCGAATGGTAATCAATGATTACATCATAGTCCTTGATCAGTTCTATCCATATTCTTTGCCTCAAATTAAGCTCCTTTTGAGACAACAAGTTTTTCAAACTTTTATGATCCGTGAAGACGTAGCACTTCTCACCATATAAGTAGTGACGCCAAATCTTTAAAGCAAACATACTACAACCAAATCTAAATCATGAGTAGGATAATTTCTTTCATGAGTTTTGAGTTGTCGAGAAGCATACGCTACAACCTTTCCTTCTTGCATCAACACACACCCCAAACAATATGAAATCCTTTCCAGATTCTGGTTGTACCAAGATAGGAGCTTCTGTTAATCAAGCTTTCCTGATATTTTTTTGTCCAAACAAATGGCACATCCTTTCTTAATAGCTTAGTTATTAGAGTGGCAATCATTGAAAAATCTTTCACGAACCGCCGATAATAACCAGCTAATCCCAAGAAACTTCTCACTTCTGAGACATTTTGAGGAACTTTCCATTCGAGTATTGCTTGAACCTTTTTAGGATCAATTTGAATTCCTTCAGCTGAAACTATATGTCCAAGGAAAACTACTTCAAACAGCCAAAATTCACATTTTGATAGCTTTGCATATAATTTCTTTTCTCAAAGGATCTGGAGAACTACTCGAAGATGAGTATCATGATCCTCCTTGGTTTTTGAATAAACCAATATATCATCTATGAATACCACCACAAATTGATCCAAATATGGCTGAAATATCCGATTCATCAGATCCATAAAAGTTGCTGGTGCATTTGTAAGTCCAAAAGGCATTACCACAAACTCATAATGCCCATATGTAGTTCTGAAAGCTATCTTTGGTATATCTGCTTCTTTGATATTCAATTGATGGTATCCCGATCGAAGATCAATTTTGGAAAACATTGTTGCTCCCTTAAGCTGATCAAAGAGATCATCAATCCTTGGCAAAGGATATTTATTCTTTACCGTCAATTTATTAAGTTGATGATAATCCACACATAATCTCATTAATCCATCTTTCTTTTTCACGAACAGGACTGGAGCTCCCCAAGGTGATATACTAGGTCGTATAAAACCTCAATCTAATAATTCTTGTAATTGAGCCTTCAGCTCTCTAAGTTATGTAGGAGCCATCCTGTAAGGTGCTATTGATATTGGTGTGGTTCCAGGAAGCACATCAATATCAAATTCCACCTCTCGATCTGGAGGTAATCCCGATAATTCATATGGGAAAACATCTGGAAATTCTCGCACCGTAGGAATATTTTCTAGATTTATCTTTGTTTTCGGAGTATTTATCAGATGAGCTAAATATGCTTCATACTCATGAGATAATAACTTTCCAGCAATTACAGCTGACATCTCACTGCTCAAATAATTCTGTCTTTCGCCTACAAATATTACTTCCGAACCATCTGGTCCTTTGAAGACTGCCCTTTTTAATCGACATTCAACTATAGCATCATATGCCGATAGCCAATCCATTCCAAGAATGACTTCAAACTCTTGGAAAGGCAATTCCATAAGGTCAGCTGGAAATTCATTTTCTTGAATCTTTATAGGACACTTTTTGCATATTTGACCTACTTTGGCACTTTGTCCTATTGGATTGATAGCAACTACCTTACTCGAAATTAGTTCTACCAGAATATTTCTTTCAAGTACTACTTTAGAACTAATATAAGAATGGGTAGAACCTGGATCAATCAATGCAAAAATAAGGCTGCCAAAGAGTTTGATCGTACCTGCTACGATCTCCGAGTCATCTCAATCATTAGCAGTCTTGATATTATATACTTGAGCAGCAGTCTTGTCTTCTCGATTAGGTATGGTCGTAGATACTCTTGTTTTGCCACCTTTGTTTCCACTACTTTTCTGAGGTGATGCAACTAACAGATCAGGATGAAGCTCTGAACAATTCTTTTTGAAGTGACCAGCTTGCCCACAATGATAGCATGCCCTTCCAGCGAACCAGCATTGACCAGAATGTCTCTTTCCACAGTGTTCACATTCTGGAATAGAACGGAATCTATAAGCTTGAGAACTTGTAGTAACAGTCTGAGCCTGCTTTGATTTTCCTCCAGATTATCCCTTTTTGGCTGAAGAAGTTGATGCTATAGGATTTTGTTGTAATAACCCCTTACTGCGTTTAAAGGATGATGCAACAAAAGAGCTTTCGGATCTTTTTCCTGTCTAGACCGATTTTCCCGCCTTTTCCTCGAGGTCTACTTTTTCCATAGCTTTTGCTCGATTCACTGTCTCTTGAAAAGTGGTAAAATTATGATAAACCAATACCCGTTTATATTGAGTATCCAACCCAGCTATAAATTTGACAATTTTGGATTTTTCAGTTGGGAGGAACTCTGCTGCAAATCGGCTCAGTTTATTGAACTCACATTCATATTCATAGACCGACCTACCCGATTGTTTCAGATCCAAGAACCGCTGCCTCATTTCTTCAATAAACAAGTACCCAATATATTTTCCTTTGAATTCTTTTAGAAAGAATTCCTACGTAATCTGCTCTGGGGGGAACCCGTGCAATGACTACATTCCACCACACACTAGCTTGTTCCATCAGCAAGGATACAACTCCCTCTAACTTTCCTAGATCATCACTTGGGATTCTACTCAGTATGATTTTAATATCATTTAACCAGTAATCGACGGCCATTGGATCTGCATCGGTATCATCTCGAAATTCTGGTGCTTTCATTTTCCTTATCTTCTTTGGAATTGATACTGGCGCTTGACGATTTATAATAGCATCCAATGCCTGAGGAAATAATCCTTGATCTTGAACATGCATATTTCGTTGTTCCTGAGCTGGTACCTCTACGTTTTGCTGAGCAAGAGGCAGATTCTGATTCACCTCATTACTCCCGCTTTGTGCAGGAATATCATGCTCAGCTCCCTGACGGGATTCTTGATAATTTGACATCTGTTATTGTCACAATCATCCCTTATAAGTAAGGAGCACATTACTAATTACTAGGCATCCAAATATATTCATACAAATATCAGTAATTTTGACATCCTAGTGGCATGTATATAAATTCCAACCATTAAATGTAACACCCTAACCAGTATTCTATATCTCTTACTAATTAGAGTATCACATAAAGAATATACCAACGTATCACATTAATATTTATAATAAAAATTATAATATATCTATTTTACCATTTATCGCGTAGAATCATATTTCAAATTTTTATCCATCAAATAAAGTCTAATTTCAAGCAGCAACTTAACAGTTCTTATCTATGATATATAAGGAATATAACTGCCTAAAATAAAAATCTACCCGATTACTCTATTTAACTTTTTCTAATCATTACTCGAATTTAAATATAATATAACTACTCATCATTTACTATAAACATTAACTTGTTTATATGTTATCACAAACCATGTGTAAACTAGTATAAAACATACTAACTTTAACATATACATGCCATCTAGTATTATCAAAATACATCAAAAGATGTTATTACTGATACCGTGATTATATTCCTGATAAGTAGGATGTCAGCTCCTAACTCAGGTTTCTGCTTTTTACCTACGCGTGAAAACCATCACACGCTAAGTATGCACTTAGTGAGGTGTAGACTCTCTAAGTGAATGTTGGCAAAAGGGGCAGAAAATATGTATTGGAAAAGTATAAAATAGTGCCAAGATGAGTCTTTCGAGTGCAAGTATACACGGTCTGCTAGTAATACAACAGTTAAGATGAGTATCGATCCCACAGATATTGACTTGGAATTCAATTATCTTTCATTGTTACTTGCCTTGAGAAAAAAAGTTGTTTTGTTTTGAAGTTGGTTTTGGAAATAATTGAATAGAAAAGAAATAAAAGTAAAGTAAAGAACTTGGCAAGGAAGGTGCTTTAATGAATGATGAGTGTTGGCAGGGAATGCCTGGTTTTCACGTTATTCATGTCGTGCCAGCCTTCAATAACAACCTGTCTTGGCATTGTTTGCCGAGCAGATTCAAAATTAGCAAAGCCTCTCTCGATGGTAATTGCCCTAAATTGATCATGTAAAAAACCCCTATATCTCTATAGTGCATGCTTTTAAATAAACCAATTTGATTAAGATCCAATCTATTCTCCTAAGGGGTAGATTTCACTCCCGAAGTAAGTTCATCTACTTGAATGACTTCTCTCGAAGCTTCTCTCCTCAGTATTCAACAACTTAATCGTTGCCACCCCAAGTCTGTTAAGATATTGAGGAGCAATAGGTCAACAGTGCCAGCTCTGGCTTGGCATATTATTTAGGAAACATTAAAGTATGCCGAATAGATAAAACAATGCCGAAGGTAGATTTATTATTAAAAACTAAAACATAAAACAACGTTCAACGCAAACATCCCCCACCAACTATTAAATTAGTTCATGGTGAGGGATTTAACCAAAAAACCATAAACGTTTTCAAAATACATCATCATTAAAAACAAGATATAATAACTTGAAAGAGAAAACGGGCGAGAATGGGTCTCTCGATGCAGCCCTTCAAGATCCAGGTTCTTAGACAAGCTGGTCGAACCACCCTTCCCAGGTGCAGCCGGTTGTCAATCGCCTTGCACTCCAACTCCTCACTCTGATCGTCTCTCAATGAATTCCCCCAAAGTCCTCCTTGGTTGGTGTTTAAATAGGCGTGCAAGGAAGGGATATGATAAGCTCCTCATTTGAATTTTAAATGCTGAAGAGATAAGAGATAATCATCTTATCCCAATTTGAATGAGAGCTGATCAGGCTAAAGCTGACGTCATACTGCCTACGTTGTCTTGGCATCCAAGCTTGACATGAATCTGGCACCATCTTATCCACTATTTTTTCAGAGATTGATCCAATTGCTATCTTTTCGGAGCCTGATCTTATACTATTTTTTTCGGGGTCCAATAGCTTCTTGGCGTGGCATCAAGTTCACTTCTCTGCCAACCGGTGCTTGGCATTGTTTGGTCCATCTGTGCCAATAGCACTCAACATTCTCTCTGGCATTCCTTTTTGTGTTACTTTCTGGGCCAAATAATCTGCCAAACCTGTAAAATTGCCAACAAAACAACCCTTCACACTGGCATAGACATAATTATAAACTCCTTATGCAAATCCATGGTTTTAACATCCTAATGCAACTAAATGTACCTAAAAACAAGCAAAAGCATTGTAAGATTGGCATTAAAAATAGTACTTTTGGAGAGGTAACACACCCCCAAACCTAACTCATTGCTTGTCCTCAAGTAATGCAATTAAATAAAAATGAAAACTATGAAATGTTTCCTCAACAAAATTTTGGTTGAATGCCAACACGTGCTGACAAGCAGAATTTGGCTCTATCTCTGTCCTCAGTATCTCAGTGCAATAATGCCAAGCAGGTAGTAATTCAAGTGCAGCAATATAACTCTAGTCTAAGTTCATGAAGAGTGCATGATGAGTAGGCAATATGCATCAAGTATCCTTTCACTCCCTTAGCCAATTTTACCACCTAAACTCGGATTCTTATTTTTATCATCTTTTTTTTCTTGGCCGAGGGTTTCTGTTGGCATTAATTTAGGCTTGCTTCGTGACACTATTTTGCGTGAGAGATAAGAGGGAGCATACCACAAATCCCCACCTTAATCTAGACATCACTAGGCTTTCTCTTCAACTCATACCCTAAGGTTTTGGACTTGAGAACTAAGAGAGAGCAAACCACGAAGCCCCAAGTAACTTATTATCCCTAGGTAGATGAGAGTTCATTTTTTTTCATTGCCCTGGCAGAACATTGATACCTTATTAGTTTCTTTTACCCTAGCATCACTTGATCTTTTTTTAAACCTGAGCATAGTTTCAAAGAGTCTATGTTTGCTAAGGAACTAGATACATGCTACATGTAAAGTGAAGTTTCAGTTCCCTAAACTAGAGATTAATTGCCAAGCTAACCTGGCATACTACTCTACTGGCATGGCATGACAACTAAAGATTAAAATTTCCTCATTGGAAAGACACCTAGATCAAATTAAACTTGCCTAACAAATGTTAACATTTTTCAAGATTAAGCTGAGGCAAAATTTTCTTTTTCTTTTTTAGTGGTTCGGTATACATCTATTCTAAATGACCTAAATGGCATGGCAAGATGGCATGGCAACAGAAGTTAAACATGAAATGTATAGCATGGCATAAATGTGAGGAAATGCATACCCCCAAACCCAAGATATGCATTGTCCTCAATGCATGAAACAACAAATGTATATAAGAAATATAGAAAAAATAAAAATGCATGATCATGTAAATGCAATGAAATGACATGTAAAGGAGTTTAGATGGAAGAGGACTCCTATTTGGATACTTCTTCTCATGTGGCATAGGTCTTTCATTTCAGAAACCGGCCATGAGCAAGGGCCATTCGCTTCTTTCCTTTCATGATGGGCTGTGAAGCGGTAATGGAGGCTCCAACTTCCTCTTTTTTCTTGGCAGGTTCTGACGCGGCAGATGCATCGGTGGCATCAGATGGCGTATGTATAGCAGGTGTCACCGGTGACTTGGCTTTGGTGGACTTGGCTTTGGCAGACTTGGCTTTGGTCTCCTTTGATTCAGATGATGAATCAGAGCTGGCAAACTCGACTTGAACTAGAGACAGTGGGATTGTGGCATCAGATTAGGGTATAGACTGGACTTTCTGGCATGGCATCATCACTGACAGAGGGCTCGACAAGGAAGTTTGGAAATTCTAGCACAAAATCAGTTGACAATTTTGTAAGAGGCTCCCTAATTACAACATCACTGGCCTGTATATAATGTCTCATCTTGACATTGAGCTCCTTAGCTTTCTCTAGCTTTCAAAGAATTATCTCTTGGCGATGGTGAATTTGGGACAGCATTGCCAATGAACATTCTAGCACAGTTTCTGGCATGGTTGCTAGCTCTGCCTTTGACACTTTCGGTCTTGGCGTGGGCATTTTGGCCTTCCCCTTGCTCTTGTCCTTTGGCTTGGTAGCAATAAGATTTCTCCATATAGCAGCTATAATTGTTGTTCCCTTGATTGTTTGTCCTTTATTTGTATCAAGCTTGGGCACACCATGGAGTATGCAAATGTTAGAAATCAACAAAGGAAAGAACAGACTGCCATTACCTTTCACAGCGCACTTGTAAGTTTCTTCAATAATAAGCTTGCCAACATTAATCTTGCGCCCCATAACAATAGAGTGTAATAGATCATCCTTTCTTCTGACACAGTCTCGTTATAGGATGTAGGCATCAGATTTACCTTGAGAAAGTGATTCAATCCTCTCCATTGGGGTTTCAATGCCAACCTTTTCACCGTACGGTGCCCCTTGGATGACATTGTCCATGTCGTGCCAGGCTCATATAGATCTGCCAGCAGCCTCTTTCTTTTGGTAGCATTCATCGAATCAGCATACTCAAAATATTCATCCCCTGCACCATCCAACTCAAACATAGTGTTAATATACCCTTCGTCGAAATGAACACATTTATCTCTTGAACGATGGTGGCATAAATCTCCCCCTCTTGCTAGCAGAACATACTCCATTTGTGCAAGCTAATTGTCGACATGACTTCTGGAGGGAAGACGTTGTTCGTATCTGTTTTGAAGTCGAAGTGCTTCTCATAGCAAAACCTTTCTAGAGGCAAAATTGGTTTCAAACTTTTTCTGAATCTCCTCGTTGAAGAATCGCTTGAAAGAGTTAGGGGAAGAAGCCATCGAAATCGTTGAAGAATTTGAAACAATGTTGAATAAGATGAAGAAAGAGAGACGATTTAGAGTCGGTTGAGTGTTTTAATAGGAGTAATTAGGGATAATGATGAAAAATAAAAAGAATTGATTTGAAAGGGGTAAAGTGATAAGGTGATAGGTGATAGGATATGGTAAGGGTTTAAAGTGATAAGGTGATTAGGTTAATTTTAAATTTTAACCTAATTAATCTTTTTTTCTTTTTTTTTTCTTTTTTTAACGACTAAGGGTTTTAAATTTAAGGAAAAATACTTTCTCTTTATTAAATGGGCCGATCAAGCTAGGGTTTCTCTCATTCTTCCGTCTTTTACAATGCTGCATGCCAAGCTATTCTGGTAGATTTCGCTATTGGGACATCAGTTCATGCCAATAATCCTGGCATCGTTTCTAGCATTGCTCCTGGAATGGTTCATGGCATACTGATTCTGTATTGACTCAAAGAAAACCTTTCAACACAGTAAATGAATAAAAACTTGAAATTTAAAAGAAAGAAAAACTACTAAAAATCTTGAAACCTAAAAACAAAAAAAAATCTATCCTAATATTTACGAAAGTTCAAACCTGATGGTGTTTTCATGTCACCTCTGCCAAGAGGATCACCTCCTTGGCATTGTTCTGATCACCTTCCATGTTGTGCTTTAAACGTTGACCATTCACATTAAAGATTTCTCCTGTCTTCAAATTCTTAATGTCCACAGCTCCATGGGCATAGGGCTTCACAACTTCAAAAGGGCCCGTCCATCTTGATCTGAGTTTCACTGGAATAATTTAAGTCGTGAGTTAAATAACAAAACACGTTGGCCTACATTAAACTATCTTGCCATTATCCTACTGACATGCCAATGTTTTTCCTTTTCCTTATAGATCCTAGAGTTCTCATAGGCTTGTGTTCTGAATTCTTCCAACTCATTTAGGTGTAGCAATCTTTTTTCTCCAGCAACTCTCCACGCCATGCCAAGTGTTCTGATGGCCCAGTAGGCTTTATGTTCAAGCTTTACTGGTAGATGGCATAGTTTTTCGAAAACAATTCTAAATGATGAAGTACCCAAAGGAGTTTTAAATGTCATTCTGTAAGCCTACAAGGACTCATCTAGTCTTAAGGACCAGTCTTTCCTTGATGGATTCACAGTTTTCTCTATAATGTTCTTAATCTCCTTGTTTGAAATCTTAGCTTGCCCATTCGTTTGTGGATGATATGTCGTGGCAATTCTCTGTTGTATACCATACCTGCACAAAGCTTTAGAGATTAGATTACATTTAAAATGGGTGCCCTCATCATGAATAATCACTCTAGGGGCGCCAAATCTAGTAAAAATGTGTTTGTGTAAGAACTTGGCAACGACCTTGGCATCATTTTTTGGCAGGGCAACGGCCTCTACCCATTTAGATACATAGTCGACAGCCACAAGAATATATACATTACCAAATGAGGGTGGAAAAGGACCCATATACATCAAATAAATCGACAAGCAAAATGTTCTGGAGCGGTAGCTGGTGTCTGCCAGAGATGTTCCCTGTCTGTTGGCATCGATCACATGCCTTGGCATACTCGTGGGCATCCTTATATAGTGTGGGCCAAAAGAATCCTGACTGCAACAACACCTTTGCGACAGTCTTCATCCAAGCAAAGTGACCTCTATATGGTGCAGCTTGGAACAAATGCAATATATTATGTTGCTCATCCTCGGGCACACACCGGCGGATCACTTGGTCGGCACACCGTTTAAACAATATTGGCTCATCCCAATAGTAATGCCTAACTTCTCGCAAGAACCTCCTCTTGGCATTGTATGCCAAGTTTTGTGGTAAAATGTTGCTTACCAAGTAGTTGACAATGTCAGCATACCACGGCATGGTATTAACTACAAGCAAAAACTCGTCAGGAAATTCATCTCTTATAAAATTGGTCTTACAATCTTCAAGATGATGCTCTAAACGTGAGAGGTGGTCAGCTAATAAGTTTTCACTGCCTTTTTTGTCTCAAATCTCAAGATCAAATTCTTGAAGTAGGAGTGTCCATCGGATTAGTCTGGGCTTGGCATCCTTCTTTGCCAAGATATACTTCAATGTCGAATGGTCTGTATAAACCACAACTTTGTTACCAATTAAATAAGATCTAATTTTTTCAAAAGCAAATACAACCGCAAGAAATTCTTTCTTGGTCATAGAGTAATTCAGTTGTGATTCGTTCAAGGTTCGACTAGCATAGTAGATGGCATGGAAAACCTTGACATGCTTTTGTCCCAAGACTGCTCCAACGACATAGTCGTTGGCATCGCACATGAGCTCGAAAAGCTCATTCCAGTCCGGTGCCACAACTATAGGGGCATTGATTAACTTCTCTTTAAGTTCCTGAAATGCTCTCAAACAATAATCGTCAAATGCAAAAGTGGCATTATGTTCTAATAACAAGCATAAAGGCTTAGCAGTTTTTGAAAAGTCTTTAATAAAACGTTGGTAAAAACCGGCATGTCCTAAAAAGCTCCTTATACCTTTGACACTTGTTGGCGGCGGTAATTGCTTGATTACCTCAACTTTTTCTTGATCAACTTCTAATCCTCTCACAGTTACATTGTGCCCGAGAATAATGCCCTCCTTCACCATGAAGTGGCATTTTTCCCAGTTCAACACTAGGTTCGTTTATATGCATCACTTCAAGACTTGCTCCAAACTCTGAAGACATTCTTCAAATGTTTTTCCAAACACTGAGAAGTCATCCATGAATACTTCCATGTTGTGCTCTATCATATCGGAAAAAATAGACATCATGCAACGTTGGAATATTGCCAGAATATTGCATAGACCGAATGGCATCCTTCTAAACGCAAACGTCTCATATGGGCACATGAATGTGGCCTTCTCTTGATCATCAAGAGCGATGGCAATCTGATTATATCCTCAATAACCATCCAGAAAACAATAGAAAGCTTTACCTGCCAACCTGTCTAGCATTTGGTCGATGAATGGCAATGGGAAGTGATCCTTCCTTGTGTCATTGTTCAGCCTCCTACAGTCCATGCACACTCTCCATCCTGTGATACTTCTGGAGGGAATTAATTCTGCTTCACTGTTTTGTACCATGGTCATGCCACTCTTTTTTGGTACACATTGTACCAGGCTAACCCGAGATATATCAGAAATGGGATAAATAATCCCAGCATCAAGCCATTTTATGATCTTTTTTTCACTACCTCTTTCATGCTTAGGTTTAGCCTCCTTTGGCCTTCAATGGTCTTTCCATGGTACTCATCTAAGATAATCTTATGCATGCAGATGGTTGGGATAATACCTCGGATGTCTACCAAGGTCCAACCCAATGCTTGCTTATAATTACTTAATATCACCAGCAATCTCTCCTCCTAATCATTAGTGAGATCAGTGGCAATGATCACTGGCAGAGTTGAGTGTTTACCTAACTTCCTCTTTTTGGATAAAATGTCTTTCATAAATTTCACATAGTTGGGCATTTGCTCATGCACTTCTACCAATGGAATGTTGATTTGTAGCTATTTAAGAACTTCCAAGAAATGCTTGAATTTCTGGTCTTGCTTATGCTTTTGAAGTCTCACTGGAAATGGTGGTGGCGGATAAGCATATGCTGGCGCTAATGGCTTTGCCAAGGCAGTGCTGGCATCAATCTGTTTGGCATCAGTTCTGGCATCTGGTTTGGCACTGCTACTGGCATCATCTACTTTTATTTCCTCTTTCTCTGCTTCCCTGGGGTTTTCTGCTGGCACTGGCTTCTCGATTTGGCAATTTAATGGCCCATTGGCAGTCTTCTCCACCTCACACTGTGTACTGCTCTAAAGAGTTATGGCTTTACATTGCTCATTTTCTTTGTGCCGAGCATCTTCGGTGTCACTTGGCAATGCTCATTGGGGTCGATTGCTGAGTGCATTGGCAATCTGCCCAATTTGAACTTCCAAGTTCCTCATTGATGCTATCAAACTCTAGACTGTGGCATCATTCCTCTCCATGTACTCTGTGAGAGTGCCTCCTTGGTTGAATCTTTGCCCTTGCTGGAATTTTTTTGAGCTTTTTGTGGCATGGCATTCTAATAGAATATCGGCATGCCATTGTTGTTGAAAGATGGCATGGCATTCTTATTCTGCCTCTGGGTATTCTGGCGCTGGGCATTGTACTGGTTACCTCCTTGATTTCCCCATGCTAGGTTAGGGTGTTGCCTCCATCTTACATTATAAGTATTGGAGTTAGGATTATGGTAACGATTAACATTGCCAACGATATTTATCGATTCATGGTTGACAGGGCATTCATCCACATAGTGGCTTTCTCCACAAATTGTACAAAATGGATCTAATGCTTGAACTTCTTGGGACTCATTGTTCTTTTGCAATGTTCTCACCATGCTGGTAATATTGGAAATCTTAGCATGGATGGACGTTAATTCATCAACTTGGAATTTTCCACTAGATTTGGTTCCGGTCCCAAGTCTAGCAACAGGATGTTCAAAATCATTGAATGCAATTCTTTCAAGAATGTCAACAGCCTCGGTACACGTTTTGTCAAGCAATGAACCAGCTGCTGAAGCATCAACAACAGTCTTCGTTTGTGCGTTCAATCCTTTGCAAAAAGTTTGTATTTGGGTCCAATTCGGGAATCCATACATAGGACACCTTCTCAAAAGATCTTTAAATCTTTCCCAGAAATCATATAAGGTCTTGTCCTCGGCCTGCCTGAATGTAATGATCTCACCTCGTAGCTTGGCAGTGAGTGTTGGTGGCTGGAATCTTGTCAAGAACTTCTGGCATAGGTCTGCCCATGAAGTGACTGAGCCAGGTGGCAAGGAATTAAGCCAAGCCTTAGCTCTATCTCTCAAGGAAAAGTGAATAACTTCAGCTTCACGGTATCTTCAGATACTCCATTTTGTTGAAATAACTGACAAATCTCCATGAACTACTTTAGATGTTGCCTCGGATCTCCAGTAAGTGCTTCATCAAACTAACCTACGTTCAAAAGAGTTTGAATCATTACCGGCTTAAATTCAAAATTGACAGCATTTACCTCTGCACCAACCAGTCCTGGCATTAAATTGTCAATGGTTGGTGCCGAATGTTCTCTAATAGGTCTTTCTTTATTGACTGGTGGTAACATCACATTGTTGAGTGCATTTCCTTCATTGTTCACCACACCATTCCCTCTATTACCTTGATTATTCATCTCTCGAAATCTTCTTTTTAACCTCCGCAAGGTTTTCTCAATTTCCAGATCGTATGGCCACTCGACCACCACATGATGGCTTCTAGTCATACACCGATAAAAACAAAAAGTAAAAACTGAAATAAAATTAAAAGAAAGACAAGTAAAAATTTAAAAACAATCAATTTCGTTGCAATCCCCGGTAACAATGCCAAAAACTTGTAGACTCTCTAAGTGAATGCTGGCAAAAAGGGTAGAAAATATGTATTGGAAAAGTATAAAACAGTGCCAAGATGAGTCTTTTGCGTGCAAGTATACACGGTCTGCAAGTAATAAAGTAGTTAAGCTAAGTATCGATCCCACGGAGATTGACTTGGAATTCAATTGTCTTTGATTGTTACTTGCCTTGAGAAAAAAGTTGCTTTGTTTTGAAGTTGGTTTTGGAAATAATTGAATAGAAAAGAAATAAAAGTAAAATAAAGACGTTGGAAAGGAAGGTGCTTTAATGAATGATGAGTGTTGGCAGGGAATGCCTGGTTTTCATGTTATTCATGTCGTGCCAGCCTTCAATAACAACCTGTCTTGGCATTGTTTGCCGAGCATATCCAAAATTAGCAAAGCCTCTCTCGATGGTCATTGCCCTAAATTGATCATGTAAAAACCCCTATATCTCTATAGTGCATGCTTTTAAATAAACCAATTTTATTAGATCCAATCTATACTCCTAAGGGGTAGATTTCACTCCCGAAGTAAGTTCATCTACTTGAACGACTTCTCTCAAAGCTTCTCTCCTCAGTATTCAATAACTTAATCGTTGAAACCCGAAGTCTGTTAAAATATTAAGGAGCTGTAGGCCAGCAATGCCAGCTCTCGCTTGGCATAGTATTTAGGAAATATTAAAGTATTCCGAATAGATAAAACAATGCCGAAGGCAAATTTATTATTAAAAACTAAAACATAAAACAACATTCAATGCAAACATCCCCCACCAACTATTAAATTAGTTAATGGTAAGGGATTTAACCAAAAAAACCATAAACGTTTTCAAAATACATCATCATTAAAAACAAGATAAAATAACTTGAAAGAGAAAATGGGCGAGAAGGATTCTCTCGATGCAGCCCTTCAAGATCTAGGTTCTCGGACAAGCTGGTCGAACCACCCTTCCTAGGTGCAGCCGGTTGTCAACCGCCTTGCACTCCAACTCCTCACTCCGATCATCTCTCAATGAATTCCCCCAAAGTCCTCATTGGTTGGTGTTTAAATAGGCATGCAAGAAAGGGATAGGATAAGCTCCTCATTTGAATTTTAAATGTTGAATGGATAAGAGATAATCATCTTATACCAATTTGAATGAGAGCTGATCAGGCTAAAGCTGACGTCATACTGCCGACGTTTTCTTGGCATCCAAGCTTGGCATGAATCTGCCAACCAATCTTGGCACCATCTTATCTGCTATTTTTTCGGAGATTGATCCAATTGCTATCTTTTCGGAGCATGATCTTATCCTATCAGCTTCTTAGCGTGGCATCAAGTTCTCTTCTCTGCCAATCGGTGCTTGGCATTGTCTGGTCCATCTGTGCCAACAACACTCTGCATTCCTTCTTGTGTTGCTTTCTAGGACAAATAATCTGCCAAACCTGTAAAATTGCCAACAAAACAACCCTTAACACTGGCATAGACATAATTCTAAACTCCTTATGCAAATGCATGGTTTTAACATCCTAATACAACTAAATGTACCTAAAAACAAGCAAAAGTATTGTAAGATTGGCATTAAAAATAGTACTTTTGGAGAGGTAACATGAGGCAATAATAATATCCAGTGCAATATAACATAACTATAACTAATAACTAACATGTAATAATATTCATGCATTTTGAATCACTAGATATGTATTATCATCATGTTAATCATATATCAACATAATATAAACCGAGTATAAATTTTCTTACCAATATACATGCCATAACTTTGAGAGTTTATAAGCTCTTTCACCTGATTATCAATTATTTACCAATAAACCATAGCCCAAATATAAACCTATGAGGACCCTGGGTACACGAGTCAAAACCGCACATAAGGTTGTGCTAACCATCCGCACGTAAGGTCGTGCTAACCATCCACACGTAAGGTCGTGCTAACCATATACAATAAGTGTCCTTTGTATACACTGTAGTGCTAAACCGAGTATGCAACGTGCTGCTGGACTCTATGGCATGCCAACTATACCCTGTCCCTCATTAACATACTTGGGCATATATTCCATATTTATTCCATCCATGGCAATGTATATCAACATAATTTAACATTGGGCAGTTCATAACCGAAATAGCATTCATAATATAACATCATAAATAACTAGTGACCCATGCATTTATATTCAACTTTTGACATATTTAGAACATGTCAAAATATGATCAATGACATAAATATCATGCCAATATATAAATAAGGTAGACTCATCGCAAGTCTTCCTAATGATGTATAAAACATCCATGTATCATGTTATGTATGCATTGCACTCACCTGGTGCCTCACTAGTAACCTTACTATCGATTCTAACTTTACTCACAATCTATAAAATCATCATTTACCAAACACATATGTTAGTATCATTCTAACATAGGAACATACTAGGAATGAAATTCCTAAAAATACTTCCGATGTTCAATTGATACTAATTCCATTTTATAACATCAATGTTAACCATAAAATGAATTCTTTTGGAATTCATCTCAACATTTCCAAATTATTCAAAATGGTCCACTTGCCAATAAACTTCAAATTCCATCACTTAACAACATAGTTAAGCATTCCAATAATACATTCAAATTGGACCATACGAGGTTGTTGAGTGTGTTGCTCATGTGACTTATCGGTTGAGGTTGCCTCCCGAGTTGGAGAAAATACATGATGTGTTCTATGTATCCATGTTGTGGAGGTATCGGTTGGATCCCTCACATGTTAGGTCGGTGGAGCATATTGAGTTGAGGCCGGGTTTATCCTATGATGAGGAATCGATGTTCATCCTTGATTCAAGCAGCAAAGTTCTCCGTGGAGAGACGTTTGAGCTTGTTAAGGTCTTGTGGTGACACCGTGGCGTCAAGGAAGCCACGTGGGAAAGCAAGGCGGACATGTTGGAGCAATTTTCGCATTTGTTTCCTCCAGGTAAATTTTTGGTACGAAATTTCTTAAGTGGGGGAGAGTTATAATGCCCCAGTTTTGGGCTTGGATGTTTTGAGGGTTGGTTCGAAGGTCCGGTGGACCAGTATTAGGGTTTCGAGTTAGTTTCAGGATTAAATTGGAATAAATATTTTTAAATGTGATAAAAATATGGAAAAATGTGGTAAAATCATTATTTAATATAATAATGATTTTGGTAAAATCAATTTTGGGAAATGAGATTGGAAATTGGACATTTTGGACTAGTGACCAAAATGCAAACTTTGAAAACTATTTTACTGACTATTTTCAAAAGGATCAAAACTTTGAATCTTTAAGGAGCTAATTATCCTAAACATTTTTAATAGATTTCTCCCTTTAATTAACTGATTTTAAATGGGTTTTAAAAGGCTTTAAAGGTGGAGAGAATTAATAAACCATATTTTAAACTTTTAACAAAATTCACGTAACAAACTTTGCAACTTCTTTCTCTCAATTTGTCTCCAACCAAACACCTTTCCAACTTCAATTTCTTCAGGTAAAAATCAAAGGTTTTGATTTCCATTTGATTTCCTAATGCTTTTTCATCAAATGTTTATTGTTATTCTCTTGATTTTCATGTTTTACTAAGCAATTAAGGGGAGAAATCAACATTGGAGGTAAGGATTCGTTCTTCCCCTCTAATGAAAGGTTCTTTACTGAAATTCCCAAGTTCTTGATCCTTTACAATTGTTTTCTAATGTGTTTTGATAGTTTAATTAAGGAAAAATTTGTTTAAATTTGTTTTAATTGATGAAATGGGTTTATGTTCGAAGTGGATCTGTTTTGTTGGGCTCTTGATCATATTAGATCATGATTTAGATGTTTATTAATGTTAAAAGTTTGGATTTAACATTGTAATCCCGAAACTAAGGTTTTTAGTTAAAGGTTTTTTAGATGATTTTGGTGTTTAAATCATTGTTGGAAGTAAAAGGATATGGTAAAAGGGTTTCTAGTTGGTAATTGATGATGTGTGATGTATTGAATCGTTATATTGTGGCTGGGTTAAGGTTGAGAAGTGTTTGAGGTTGATTTTGGTATGTTCGGATAAGTTTTGGGTGGCAACTTGAGGGTTACGGTAATTGCTTGTATGCAATGGTTTGAATGCATAATGAGGCATTTATCCTCTAGTTTTATGTGATTAAAACAGTGGATAGTCAAAGCGGCGAAGCGTGACATTGTTTGTTGCTTGCCGGGAGCTCGATTCGCGTTGGCGAGCGAGGCGATGTGTATCGGTGAGTGGAAACTGGTTTTAATTATTTTCAAAAGGTTTGCGAATGATGTTGGGAGTTTAGAATAAGCTTGAAACGCTTAACTGAGCTAGAAAGTAAGTTTCCCTCATTTTGCTGTTGAATATCGGATAGGATATGAGCATGCTTCGATTTAATGTTTTGGTTTAAACATGGTTTGATTTACTTATTGTAATTGCATGGTTTGAACACATATGCAATGGATTTAAAGTATATAAATGCTAGAGAGCATTGGTTTTCATTCCGGTTGGGAATGGTGTTATTGCATTGGCAATGTGGTTTGCAAATGTGGTGTTTTTTGCATAACACATTGTAAAACAGTGAGTAAAAGGTTTTGTAAATGTTATATTGGCTATGTGACATGTTGAGAAAACAATCGAATATAGTTGGCATGCCATAGGATTAAAGTGCACTATAAAATATGAATAAAATTGATCGTGGCCATGGGTCTTTGAGGTATGGCGGTTTAACAAGGTCACTCGGACTGTTGGGACATCATTTGGGGCGTGCGGTTTAACAAGGCAACCCAAATTGATGGTGATCTTACGGTTTAACTAAGCAAGGAGTTAAAACTCGTAGTTTAACTAGGTGAGGTTGTCAAATCTTGCGGTTTAACTAGGCAAGGTTGCTAAACTTGTGGTGTAACTAGGTAAGGGTGTTAAGCTCACGGTTTAACTAGGCGAGGGTGTCAAATCTTGCGGTATAACTAGGCAAGGGTGTTAAGCTCGCGGTTTAACTAGGTGAGGGTGTCAAATCTTGCGGTATAACTAGGCAAGGTTTGGGATATCATGCGTTTTAACTAGGCATGGTATGAGAGATCCATGTATCCAATATGTGTGGATAACGGGTAGTCTATTCGGGGTCACTATAAATGCCAATACATGTGGAAGTTCATATGTTGAACCTATTTTAATGCTTTGGGATTTAAGCATGGTTTATGATTTAATGTTATGGGATTTAAGCTTGGTTTATGATTTAATTCTTTGGGATTTAAGCATGGTTTATGATTTAATGCTTTGGGATTTAAGCATGGTAAAATGGTTTAATGCTTTGGTACCTAAGCATGGAATATGTATATGATTTAAAGCTTTGTGCATTATTTCGGTTGGAAACAAGGAAATGCTTTGGTTGTAAGCATGTTTTTAGAAACAAGTGTTTAGTTTTCAAATGGTTTTAATTGCATCATCATTTTATGAGCGTCCTCACTAAGCATGTGTGCCTACGCTTTCTTTTCCTTAATGATACAGAGCATTGAAGTTTTGGGGCTGCAAAGGAAAAGATTAAGTGATCCAAAGACAAAGACTACTTTGAGTATGAACTCGGTTTAAGTTTTCAGTTAATAAGGCAATGTGTTCGCCATGTATTTGGGGATACATAATTTTGTTTTCCCTAGTATTTAAGCATGTTTAATGATGCATTCTGAAGTTGGTTGATTTTGTTAAGCATGTTAATGGTTTTGGTTTATGGTTGATGCTAGGTGAACGCCTAGGTATGCACATAGATTGTTTGATTAAATGGCATGCTTTGATGAGTTTAACATGTTGAGTATAGTTTTAAATATGTGTTGATATGTTGCTTGTGCTGGAAAGTAACCTATTGAGTGTTACGGTATGTTTGTTGGAAGCTTTAGGGAGGATGCCTATAGATTGAATCTTTTGGAAGCATATGTTTGTTATGGTTGCTAAATCTGGGTGCAAGTGTTGCAATATGCTTAAATGAATGAAGGTATGCATGTATGCTAGTTGCTAGGACCTAAATGCATCTAGATGTGTGTGAAAAAAACAGCTACAAATGACATTACAGGCCCAGGCATACTGATACGCGGGGACCGTATCGGTATGGCTAGGCAATTTCAGGCACTTTGTATCGGTACATGTTCAGGGGTTTCAGTACGGTTGAGCGACACTGAAAATTTGCTTTTTGAATCAAGCCTGCATACCAAAACACTTGATGGTCGTATCGGTACGTTATTTTGGGATGTTAAATTGGATTTTGGGCTCGAGCAGGCATACCAGTACGATATATAGTGTACCGAAACGGGGTTGGTGCACCGTATCGATACGGTGTTCTGCCTATTGATACGGATGACAGTTAATTCAGTTAATGTCTTGGTTGCACAGTTCTGGTTTCTCTCAAGTTAGTCCTTGAATCTTGTTTCATCTATTAAATGAGTTTGAGATACTGGATTAAGTTAAGAATTGACATGTGAGCATGAAATCTGACTAATTGAGGATTGGTAACCCTAATTTCACCTTTGGCCCGGTAATTTATTAGTTTTACGGTATGGTCCCTAACCTTTACACTATGCAATTGGTTGCCCTTCCGCTGATCGTTTCCTTTGTAATTCCATCTGCTGCAAGCATGAACACTGTTGCGCGTATTGAGTGCTACACAAACTGTGCAAGTATACACATCGCAAGTAATAAAGTGATACGAGTATCAAGTATCGTCTCCACAGTGATTGGTTTGGGCCAATTTGCTTTAGTTATTGCACTATAAAAGTAAAAACACAATTGATAATTGTAGGAGTTCTAACTAACGAATAAAATAAAAGAGCAATTAAATAAAATAAAGATGTAATAAAAAAAAGAGAATAGGTCAGGTTATCGTGAGTTGTAGAGTGATGATCAAATGGTTCATCGTGGTGATTGAGTAGCAGTCAGATTGCCAGGGCAATTCTGTTACGATTGCCTAGTCGATTGTCATGGCAATTTGGTTGCAATTGTCTGGTTGATTGCCAGGGCAAGTCTACCGCGTTGCCTGGTCGGTTTCCAGGGCAATTCCCCCGCATTTTCTGATCATATTGCCTGGGCAATGCTCCCGTGATTGCCTGGGCAATTAAGAATGGGTCAATTGCCTGGGCAATTGAGCATTCACTTCCAAAGTTCGGCGAAGCGTTCTTCGATGATTCCTCGTTATCCCTAATGCGAAATAATGTTAATCGCACACGTCTTCATAATACATCCCTGCGTGAATCAAGGGTGAACAACAACCAATCTTGCGCTCCTCTTAGCCGTTGAAATTCGTAACTTATCCCTAAGCCGAATTAGTCTTCACCAACTTTCGTTTGTATGAAAACCATGCTCATTCGTTTCTTGAATCTAACTATACCGATTTTAGATAAATGTATGATTGAATTCCGAGATCCTCTCCCAATTCGCTCGCGACCAATGTTAAGAACCGAGAATGAACAAACTTTGAAAATTGAATTGCAACTCAAAAACCTAAACAAAATCCAAAAGATTTCACAACCACAAAAACACAATAACCCCAACCAATCAAGTTAGTTCATGGTTGGGTTCAAAAGATATACAAGGAATAATCCCCAAACCATGAATCTAATGGAAGCAAAGAAGAAGAAGAAGAAATCGACCAGCCCTCTTTGGAAACTCTCATCTTCAATCGAACTCTCCCCCTTGCCCCTCTCTCTTTTGAGTTTGACGGCTTGGTCTCCTTTAAATAGGAGATGGCTAGGTCAAAGTCATTCTTGAGGAGGAAGTTAAGTTGTAATTAAATACTTTAAAAGAATATAATTCTTTATTATATTTAAATTCCTTCTAGATCTTCTCCTATCTTTTTGGGATTTAATTTCTCTTTGACCTCTTCACGGAAATCAAACTCCTTTGGGATATAACTTTGCTCCACGTCATCTTGGGCTTATCTAGTCATCAATTTCGACTGCCATATCATCTTATCCCTTATCAACAATTGCACTGGCAACTAGCTCGACATCTCCTTCAGGCATTGCCCTGACAACTGCGTCGGCATCTCCTTCATGCACTGCCTTGACTACTGGTTCCAGCCTTGCTTTGGCAACTGATTCTGCACACACAAAAACACACCAAAGCAGTATTTTTTCCACAAAAATCACCAAGTTATGTAATCAAGTTCAACGGTGGAAAGAAACATGAATTCATGCATGAATGACTAATTATGCAACTAATATGAGCCTAAGTCTAACAATAATATGAGTAAAAAGGGTAATAAAAATAGTACTTTTGAACACTTAACACACCCCCAAACTTGAACTATTGCTTGTCCTCAAGCAATGCAAACTAACAATTACCTGCCAAGACTTTAATCATCAAATACATGCTTCAAACTTGAATTCAGGCCTCAGAACCGTGGCACAAAGTATGATCACCTTTTAATTTTTCGGATAGCACAAAAATTACTCGGAATCAAACTATAATGCTCGTGACAATGTGTGTGCGTAGTTGTGTACAAGTTGATTTTCAAGATTCTATGTGAACAATAGGCTTTTATCAATTTAATTACCAGGGCATTTATTTTCACTAGAGCCAATTTCGGGCACCTCTAGAAAAGTAAGAAATTTCTCATTTTATTTTAGTCGACTAGAGCCAATTTCGGGCACCTCTAGCGATTCTTTAATGTGCATTAACTACTAGAGCCAGTTTCAGACACTCTAGTAAGAAATTAATTTTTAATTTTCAAATTTACCCAAATTTTAAGCAACCTAAGTTCACTAAATTTCTTTCAATCAACAAGCCACAACCGTGTAAAAAAATCAGCATCATAGTAAAATTCTAAGTTCTTTTCATGCAATCATAAAATTAAAGGTTCTTTCAATTAAGTGCAGTGGCAAAAATTCATCATTGGATATTCAACAAGTCTTAAGCAATTAAATCCAATTAAAGGCATGGCAAGTAACATATGCAACCTATATGTGATTGCTAAAGATGAATGCAACTAAAGATAAAACTAACAAGAAACCAACACCCCGAAACTCGAGAGAAGCATTGTCCTCAATGCATGTAAAAGTGAAACAAAATTTAAAAGAAACTAAATGAAATGAGTTAGTCGAAGAGGTCGTCACCTCGAGTGATAAGTTTCCTTCGTTCCGTTTGCTTGATTCATATTTCGGTCGGTGGTTGAATGCTTGTGGTTGGTACCGCGTGAATAGCATTGCTTTGATTTGATCCATGTTTGCCGATGCAGGTTCACTTGCCTGGGCATCAGTAGTTGCGAAGCCATTGTTGTTGCCTGGGCATCGCCAGTTTCTATTGCCGTGGCAACTGCTGAGTAGTTTCCGGGGCGGTTGCAGGGGCATCATCTGTTGCGGTTGCCGTGGCAAGTAGTTGGCGGGGAATTTCCTTAGCATGGTGGTTGTGAGTCTTGTTGTGGAAAAGAAAACAAAGAAAAACTGGAAACTAAATATAATGAAGAAAAATCAAATAAAATATCTCCTAAAATTCCAAAAACAAATAAAGAGAAAAAACAAAAAAATAAAGTTCCAAAAATTAAAAATTCTTAGAAAGAGCATATTTCATGCATCTTCTAAGGTTACTGCATATCCGAGAAATCGATCAGCCTTCTTTGGAAACTCTCCTCTCCAATCGAACTCTCCCTCTTGCCCCTCTCTCTTTTGAGTTTGACGGCTTGGTCTCCTATAAATAGGAGATGGCTAGGTCAAAGTCCTTCTTGAGGAGGAAGTTAAGTTGGAATTAATACTTTAAAAGAATATAATTCTTTATTATATTTAAATTCCTTCTAGATCTTCTCCTATCTTTTTGGGATTTAATTTCTCTTTGACCTCTTCATGGAAATCAAACTCCTTTGGGATTTAACTTTGCTCCACGTCATCTTGGGCTTATCTAGTCATCAATTTCGACTACCATATCATCTTATCCCTTATCGACAATTGCCCTGGCAACTAGCTCGGCATCTCCTTCATGCATTGCCCTAGCAACTGCGTCGGCATCTCCTTCATGCACTGCCTTGGCAACTGGTTCCAGCCTTGCTTTGGCAACTAATTATGCACACACAAAAACACACAAAAGCAGTATCTTTTTCCACAAAAATCACCAAGTTATGTAATCAAGTTCAATGGTGCAAAGAAACATGAATTTATGCATGAATGACTAATTATGCAACTAATATGAGCCTAAGTCTAACAATAATATGAGTAAAAAGGGTAATAAAAATAGTACTTTTGAACACTTAACACACCCCCAAACTTGAACTATTGCTTGTCCTCAAGCAATTCAAACTAACAATTACTTGCCAAGACTTTAATCATCAAAGACATGCTTCTAACTTGAATTCAAACCTTAGAACCATGGCACAAAGTATGATCACCTTTTAATTTTTCATACGGCACAAAAATTACTTGGAATCAAACTATAATGCTCGTGACAATGTGTGTTCGTAGTTGTGTACAAGTTGATTTTCAAGATTCTATGTGAACAATAGGCGTTTAGCAATTTAATGACCGGGGCATTTATTTTCACTAAAGACAATTTCGGGCACCTCTAGCAAAGTAAGCAATTTCTCATTTTATTTTAGTCGACTAGAGCCAATTTCGGGCACCTCTAGCGATTCTTTAATGTGCATTAACTATTAGAGCCAGTTTCGGACACCTCTAGTAAGAAATTAACTTTTAATTTTTAAATTTGCCCAAATATTAAGCAACCTAAGTTCACTAAGTTTCTTTCAATCAACAAGCCACAACTGTGTAAAAAAATTAGCATCATAGTAAAATTCTAATTTCTTTTCATGCAGTCCTAAAATTAAAGGTTCTTTCAATTAAGTGCAGTGGCAAAAATTCATCATTGGATATTCAACAAGTCTTAAGCAATTAAATCCAATTAAAGGCATGGCAAGTAACATATGCAACCTATATGTGATTGCTAAAGATGAATGCAACTAAACATAAAACTAACTAGAAACCAACACCCCCAAACTTGAGAGAAGCATTGTCCTCAATGCATGTAAAAGTGAAACAAAATTTAAAAGAAACTAAATGAAATGAGTTAGTCGGAGAGGTCGTCACCTCGAGTGATAAGTTTTCTTCGTGTCGTTTGC
Source organism: Hibiscus mutabilis (assembly GCA_019671005.1). NCBI lineage: Eukaryota > Viridiplantae > Streptophyta > Magnoliopsida > Malvales > Malvaceae > Hibiscus > Hibiscus mutabilis. Next base: position 18,230,646 of record CM033728.1, on the reverse strand, counting down.
TTGATTCATATTCAGGTCGGTGGTTGAATGCTTGTGGCTGTTACCGCGTGAATAGCATTGCTTTGATTTGATCCATGTTTGCCATTGCAGGTTCACTTGCATGGGCATCAGCAGTTGCTGAAGCCATTGTTGTTGCCTGGGCATCGCCAGTTTCTGTTGCCGTGGCAACTACTAAGGTAGTTGTCGGGGCGGTTGCAGGGGCATCCTCTGTTGCGGTTGCCGTGGCAAGTAGACGGTGGGGAATTTCCTCAGCATGGTGGTTGTGAGTCTTGTTGTGGAAAAGAAAACATAGAAAACCTGAAAACTAAAGATAATGAAGAAAAATAAAATAAAATATCTCCTAAAATTCCAAAAATAAATAAAGAGAAAAAAACAAAAATAAAATAAAGTTCCAAAAATTAAAAACAAAAATTAAAAATTCTTATAAAGAGCATATTTCATGCATCTTCTAAGGTTACTGCATATCTAAGAAAATTGGAGGAGGGTCATTTTTTATACTTCTTATAGTCCATCCGCACCCTTCATTGAGTGATAAAATTGCCCAAAAAGAGTTGGGCCAATGTGCTGCTAGCTACTCCCCTTTGTGTTACCATGGTGGAGGTGTCTTTCTTTCGTGTTCCCTTGTAGTCCATGCATGCCCTCCACCTTTCTACTATTCTTGAAGGCGCAAATATATTAATAGGAAAAATTATATCCATTCCCAACCATTCAATTACCTCATTCATGTTGACTTCTATCATGGTTGGATGTAGCCTTTGTTGTCGTGGCAATTGCTGCTCAAGCCAATTGCCGTGGCAATCAGTCGCCAAAATTTGCTGTAAGTCAAGGTAAAAACCAATTTTCTGAAAATCATTACAAATCCAAACACCGTTTTCTTTTGGCCTCTCAAACATCTCCATCAGTAGAGATTTTGATGGCTTCAAATCTACCAACTTCGGTTCCTCAAGACATACCTACAATGGACGAGGTGAGTTTTTAAATAATTCGAAAGGTTCAACAATTACCCGCTCATATTCTATTGGCAAATTATTATCATCTCGTTGATCTTGCATGTGGTCGTGCAATTGTCGTGGCAAAGGTGGATAAGATCAATCTACAAATTCCTGCTTCAAAGTCAATGTTGTAACCTTCTAGCATCAGGTCCTCAGAATTTGCTATAGTATTGTTGTTCTCAGCTTCACTAAGTGTTGTCGGGGCATTTCTCTATTCAGGCTCCTCAATCATTGCCAAGGCAATTTGTTGCTCAGGCTCATCAAGTGTTGGGCAGTCTTTCTCATCAACATACTCTCAACTTTGAGGTTTTAGTTGTTCCTCACACATCAGAGAGCTTTCCTTGCATTGTTCCTTGTCCTCTTGCCTTGGGACGTTAGTATCCCAAGAATGGATTGTTGGTGCATGTTACCCAAGGCATATGTAGATCTCCTCAATTGATCTTCTGAATCCCCCAAGGTTGCATCCCACTGAGCTATCCTCACATCCATTTTCTATGATAGCTCTCGGATCTCTTTAATTGATCCGTCAAGTCTAGCCAAGGAAGCTAGCAACGTTTGCTCCAAGGAATTGGAATGTTCTTAAAGAGGGTTACATTGCCATGGCATATATGTTGCCGTGACACTAGGTTGCTGATAAGGACTACATTGCCGAGGCATGTCTGTTGCTGCAGCAAAATTGTTATGGTAAAAAAAATTGAGCTTTTTGATCATACCATGAAGGATTTTGCTGTTGGTTCCATCTATGGTTCTCCATGTAGTCATATGCACTGAAAATGTGAGGGCAATTTTCAAACACATGATGTTCTCCACAACAAGTGCTCGAGTTTTCCACGGTATATGCTTTTCTCGGTTGGCATAGGTAATCATCGAAGGGTGCAAGAAACTCTTGATTGGATTGATTCCTATCTTCCCACATCAACTCTCGAATAGATCGAATTTTATTTCCTGACATGTTGATGTCCCTTAACTTGTAGCGCACCTGATTTTTTTTGATAAAACAAACAAAAAGAAAAGTTAGTAGAGCTAATAAGAAAAATGCAATAACAAAAACAACTAACACCAATTGCCAATCCCCGGCAACGGCGCCAAAAACTTGTTGCGCGTATTGAGTGCTACGCAAACAGTGCAAGTATACACGCCGCAAGTAATAAAGTGATACGAGTATCGAGTACCGTCTCCACAGGGATTGGTTTGGGCCACTTTGTTTTAGTTATCGCACTATAAAAGTAAAAACACAATTGATAATTGTAGGAGTTCTAGCTAACGAATAAAATAAAAGAGAAATTAAATAAAAATAAATCTGTAATCAAATGAGAGAGAATAGGCCAGGTTATCGTGAGTTGTGGATGATGATCGAATAGTTCGTCATGTTGATTAAGTAGCAGCCGGATTGCCAGGGCAATTCTGTTACGATTGCCTAGTCGATTGCCAGGGCAATTTGGTTGCAATTGTCTGGTTGATTGCCATGGAAATTCTGCCGTGTTGCCTAGTCGGTTGCCAGGGCAATTCCCCCGCGTTGTCTGAACAAATTGCCTGGGCAATGCTCCCGCGATTGCCTGGGTAATTGAGCATTCACTTCCAAAGTTCAGCGAAGCGTTCTTCAATGATTCCTTGTTATCCCTAACGCGAAATAATTTTAATTGTACAGTCTTGATAATACATCCCTGCAAGAATCAAGGGAGAACAACCAATCTTGCGCTCCTCTTAGCCGTTGAAATTTGTAACTTATCCCTAAGCCGAATTAGTCTTCACCAACTTCCGTTTGTATGAAAACCATGCTCATTCGTTTCTTGAATCTAACTCTCCCGATATTAGATAAATGTATGATTGAATTCCGAGATCCTCTCCGAATTCGCTCGCAACCAATGTTAAGAACCAAGAATGATCAAACTTTGAAAATTGAATTGCAACTCAAAAACCTAAACAAAATCCAAAAGATTTCACAACCACAAAAACACAATAACCCCAACCAATCAAGTTAGTTCATGGTTGGGTTCAAAAGATATACAAAGAATAATCCCCAAACCATGAATCTAATGGAAGCAAAGAAGAAGAAGAAGAAGAAGAAATCGATCAGCCCTCTTTGGAAACCCTCATCTTCAATCGAACTCTCCCCCTTGCCCCTCTCTCTTTTGAGTTTGACGGCTTGGTCTCCTATAAATAGGAGATGGCTAGGTCAAAGTCCTTCTTGAGGAGGAAGTTAAGTTGGAATTAAATACTTTAAAAGAATATAATTCTTTATTATATTTAAATTCCTTCTAGATCTTCTCCTATCTTTTTGGGATTTAATTTCTCTTTGACCTCTTCATGGAAATCAAACTCCTTTGGGATTTAACTTTGCTCCACGTCATCTTGGGCTTATCTAGTCATCAATTTCGACTGCCATATCATCTTATCCCTTATCGACAATTGCCCTGGTAGCTAGCTCGGCATCTCCTTCATGCATTGCCCTGGCAACTGCGTCAGCATCTCCTTCATGCACTGCCTTGGCTACTGGTTCCAGCCTTGCTTTGGCAACTGATTCTGCACACACCAAAGCAGTATCTTTTTCCACAAAAATCACCAAGTTATGTAATCAAGTTCAACGGTGGAAAGAAACATGAATTAATGCATGAATGACTAATTATGAAACTAATATGAGCCTAAGTCTAACAATAAAATGAGTAAAAAGGGTAATAAAAATAGTACTTTTGAACACTTAACACACCCCCAAACTTGAACTATTGCTTGTCCTCAAGCAATGCAAACTAACAATTACCTGCCAAGACTTTAATCATCAAAGACATGCTTCAAACCTGAATTCAAACATCGAAACCGTGGCACAAAGTATGATCACCTTTTAATTTTTCGGATAGCATAAAAATTACTCGGAATCAAACTATAATGCTCATGAAAATGTGTGTGCGTAGTTGTGTACAAGTTGATTTTCAAGATTTTATGTGAACAATAGGCTTTTATCAATTTAATTACCAGGGCATTTATTTTCACTAGAGCCAATTTCGGGTACCTCTAGCGATTCTTTAATGTGCATTAACTACTAGAGCCAGTTTCGGACACCTCTAGTAAGAAATTAACTTTAATTTTCAAATTTACCCAAAATTTAAGCAACCTAAGTTCACTAAGTTTCTTTCAATCAACAAGCCACAACCGTGTAAAAAAATCAGCATCATAGTAAAATTCTAAGTTCTTTTCATGCAATCATAAAATTAAAGGTTCTTTCAATTAAGTGCAGCGGCAAAAATTCATCATTGGATATTCAACAAGTCTTAAGCAATTAAATCCAATTAAAGGCATGGCAAGTGACATATGCAACCTATATGTGATTGCTAAAGATGAATGCAACTAAACATAAAACTAACTAGAAACCAACACCCCCAAACTCGAGAGAAACATTGTCCTCAATGCATGTAAAAGTGAAACAAAATTTAAAAGAAACTAAATGAAATGAGTTAGTCGGAGAGGTCGTCACCTCGAGTGATAAGTTTCTTTCGTGCCATTTGCTTGATTCATATTATGGTCGGTGGTTGAATGCTTGTGGCTGGTTGCGGTTGCCGTGGCAACTGCTGAGATAATTGCAGGGGCATCCTCTGTTGCGGTTGCCGTGGCAAGTAGTTGGCGGGGAATTTCCTTAGCATGGTGGTTGTGAGTCTTGTTGTGGAAAAGAAAACAAAGAAAGCCTAGAAACTAAAGATAATGAAGAAAAATAAAATAAAATATCTCATAAAATTCCAAAAATAAATAAAGAGAAAAAAAATAAAATAAAGTTCTAAAAATTAAAAACAAAAATTAAAAATTCTTAGAAAGAACATATTTCATGCATCTTCTAAGGTTACTGCATATCTGAGAAAACTGGAGGAGGGTGGTTTTCCATACTTCTTATAGTCCATCTGCACCCTCCATCGACTGATAATATTGCCCGAAAAGAGTTGGGCCAATGTGCTCCCAGCTACTCCTCTTTGTGTTACCATGGTGGAGGTGTCTTTCTTTCGTGTTCCCTTGTAGTCCATGCATGCCCTCCACCTTGCTACTATTCCTGAAGGCGCAAATATATTAATAGGAAAAATTATATCCATTCCCAACCATTCAATTACCTCATTCTTGTCGACTTCTATCATGGTTGGATGCGGCCTTTGTTGTTGTGGCAATTACTGCTCAAGCCAATTGTTGTGGCAATCAGTCGCCAAAATTTGTTGTAAGTCAAGGGAAAAACCAATTTTTTGAAAATCTTTACAAATCCAAACACCGTTTTCTTTTGGCCTCTCAAACATCTCCATCAGTAGAGATTTCGATGGCTTCAAATCTACCAACATCGGTTCCTCAAGACATACCTGCAATGGACGAGGTGAGTTTTTAAAGAATTAGAAATGTTCAACCATTACCTACTCATATTCTATTGGCAAAGTATTATCATCTCGTTGATCTTGCATGTGGTCGTGCAATTGCCGTGGCAAAGGTGGATGAGAGCAATCTACAAATTCCTGCTTCAACATCAACGTTGTAACCTTCTGGGCATCAGGTTCCTCAGAATTTGCTATAGTATTGTTGTTCTTAGCTTCACTGAGTGTTGTCGCGGCATTGCTCTGTTCAGGCTCCTCAATCATGGTCGAGGCAATTTGTTGCTCAGGCTCATCAAGTGTTGGGCAGTCTTTCTCATCAACATACTATCGACTTTGAGGTTTTAATTGTTTCTCACAAGTCAGAGAGCTTTCCTTGCATTGTTCCTTGTCCTCTTGCCTTGGGACGTTAGTATCCCCAAGAATGGATTGTTGGTGCATGTTATCCAAGGCATATGTAGATCTCTTCAATTGATCTTCTGAATCCCCCAAGGTTGCATCCCACTGAGCTATCCTCGCATCCATTTTCTTTGATAGCTCTCGGATCTCTTTAATTGATCCGTCAAGTCTAGCCAAGGAAGCTAGCAACGTTTCCTCCAAGGAATTGGAATGTTCTTGAAAAGGGCTACATTGTCATGGCATATCTGTTGCCGTGACACTAGGCTGCTGATAAGGACTACATTGCTGAGGCATGTCTGTTCCTGCAGCAAAATTGTTATGCTAAAAAAAATTTGAGCTTTTTGATCATACCATGAAGGATTTTGTTGTTGGTTCCATCTATGGTTCTCCATGTAGTCATATGCACCGAAAATGTGAGGGCAATTTTAAAACACATGATGTTCTCCACAACAAGTGCTCGAGTTTTCCACGGTATATGCTTTTCTCGTTTGGCATAGGTAATCATCGAAGGGTGCAAGAAACTCTTGATTGGATTGATTCCTATCTTCCCACATCAACTCTCGAATAGATCAACTTTTATTTCCCGACATGTTGATGTCCCTTAACTTGTAGCGCACCTGATTTTTTTTATAAAACAAACAAAAAGAAAAGTTAATAGAACTAATAAGAAAAATGCAATAACAAAAACAACTAACACCAATTGCCAATCCCCGGCAACGGTGCCAAAAACTTGTTGCGCGTATTGAGTGCTACGCAAACGGTGCAAGTATACACGTTGCAAGTAATAAAGTGATACAAGTATCGAGTATCGTCTCCACAAGGATTGGTTTGGGCCACTTTACTTTAGTTATCGTACTATAAAAGTAAAAACACAATTGATAATTGTAGGAGTTCTAACTAACAAATAAAATAAAAGAGCAATTAAACAAAATAAAGATGTAATCAAATGAGAGAGAATAGACCAGGTTATCGTGAGTTGTGGAGTGATTATCAAATAGTTCGTCATGGTGATTAAGTAGCAGCCGGATTGCCAGGGCAATTCTATTACGATTGCCTAGTCAATTGCCAGGGCAATTTGGTTGCAATTGCCTGGTTGATTGCCAGGGCAATTCTGCCGTGTTGCCTGGTCAGTTGCCAGGGCAATTCCCCCACGTTGTTTGATCAGATTGCCTGGGCAATGCTCCCGTGATTGCATGGGCAATTAAGAATGGGTCGATTGCCTGGGCAATTGAGCATTAACTTCCAAAGTTCGGCGAAGCGTTCTTCAATGATTCCTCGTTATTCCTAATGCGAAATAATGTTAATTGCACACGTCTTGACAATACATCCCTGCGTGAATCAAGGGTGAACAGCAACCAATCTTGCACTCCTCTTAGCCATTGAAATTCGTAACTTATCCCTAAGCCCAATTAGTCTTCACCAACTTCCGTTTGTATGAAAACCATGCTCATTCGTTTCTTGAATCTAACTCTCCCGATATTAGATAAATGTATGATTGAATTCTGAGATCCTCTCCCAATTCGCTCGCAATCAATGTTAAGAACCAAGAATGAACAAACTTTGAAAATTGTATTGCAACTCAGAAACCTAAACAAAATCCAAAAGATTTCACAACCACAAAAACACAATAACCCCAACCAATCAAGTTAGTTCATGGTTGGGTTCAAAAGATATACAAAGAATAATCCCCAAACCATGAATCTAATGGAAGCAAAGAAGAAGAAGAAGAAGAAGAAGAAAGAAATCGATCAGCCCTTTTTGGAAACTCTCCTCTTCAATCGAACTCTCCCCCTTGCCCCTCTCTCTTTTGAGTTTGACGGCTTGGTCTCCTATAAATAGGAGATGGCTAGGTCAAAGTCCTTCTTGAGGAGGAAGTTAAGTTGGAATTAAATACTTTAAAAGAATATAATTCTTTATTATATTTAAATTCCTTCTAGATCTTCTCCTATCTTTTTGGGATTTAATTTCTCTTTGACCTCTTCATGGAAATCAAACTCCTTTGGGATTTAACTTTGCTCCACGTCATCTTGGGCTTATCTAGTCATCAATTTCGACTGCCATATCATCTTATCCCTTATCGACAATTGCCCTGGCAACTAGCTCGGTATCTCCTTCATGCATTGCCCTGGCAACTGCGTCGGCATCTCCTTCATGCACTGCCCTGGCTATTGGTTCCAGCCTTGCTTTGGCAACTGTTTCTGCACACACCAAAGCAGTATCTTTTTCCACAAAAATCACCAAGTTATGTAATCAAGTTCAACGGTGGAAAGAAACATGAATTAATGCATGAATGACTAATTATGCAACTAATATGAGCCTAAGTCTAACAATAATATGACTACAAAGGGTAATAAAAATAGTACTGTTGAACACTTAACAAACACTTAGGTTTAAAATATGCATTTAGATAAGATAAAAGAAAAAAATGGACCGGTTTTCATAATTATTCTTCGGTTTGCTTTAGCAAACCTAATGTAGTTCTCTCGGTTCGATCGGGCGTCTAGGGCGGGTCGAGGGGGTTACACTCTTATACCATAAAATCAAGCAAAACAATCACTTTATAATCTTCAAGAAGAGTAGGAGTCAGATATGTATTAACCTTAGGAATAAATCTCGTATTTAAGCTCTCTAACAAAGACTCTACAACTTCTCTCTCAACTTAAGTTTGGAAGAACTCCAAGACACCTCCTTTATACCTTACAACCAAGGAAACGAATCAAAACTTAAACCAAAAGCTAGGAGAAGGTGTATCTACAGATTAACAACCTTAAAAATATGGAAAAGCCCCAAAAGCTTAAACCCCTTCAAAAACCCATAAATGTAGAACTCACCTTTTTGAGAAAAGAATACTACTTTCATGAAGCTCTTGGAATAGTGATTAACATACTTGAGTTTCAAATCTTGAATGGAAGGAATTATGAAGAAAGGTTGGATTTTTAAGCTTTGGTGACCTTGGTTTCTATAGAGAAGATGATAGGAAAAGAGAAGGAAAATATGAAAAAATGGGTGATATCACAAACCTACTTTTTGCCCCCCCCCCCACATATACATGTGAAGACAAGGAAAAATTAAGGGAGACCAGCCTTTATTTTGAAAATGGGTGAAATTGCAATATAAAACCCTCCAATTTTACCCTTGTCACAATTTGGTTACGACCCAAGCCTATGTAGCTCAAATCTTATCCACTAGGTCCCAAACTTGGTGCAATGGGTCCAAAAACCCAAACCAACAAGAGGGTCCATGACCTGGGTCAACGTCCACCAGTTGACTAAAAAATTTAGGTCGTTACAGGCTTCCCTAAAAATCGGACAACCATCAGCAAAAAAGATGAGAGATAGAATGTACTCCACGTACAATTCTGACCCCTTTCAACACTCCCAAATGTATAACAAATCGAATAAGGGATGACAACCCCTCACTACACAATAAGAACAAATACGGGCTTAAAGGGTCCCATTGTCGAAGGCCCTTGGAAGGGAGAAAATAGTCACCACCCCCACATTCATTACAATGGAATAAGAGACAGTTGTTACGCATCGCATCAAGCAGGAAATCTAGGAATCAGCAAAACCAGATAAGCTCGACAATCTTTCATTCAACACGCTCATAGGCTTTGTTCATGTCCAACTTTAGGGCAAAAGAGGCAAAATGACCAGTTCTTCTATTTTTAAAAGCATGCAACACTTCATAGGTAGTTAGGATATTGTCAGAGATCGATCTGCTAGGAACGAACGCACTTTAGGCTTCATCAATGCATAAAGGAAGAACTATTTGAAATTGATTGACAAGCATTCTGGAGGCAATTTTGTATAAGATATTACATAAACTGATAGGCCTAAACTAAGACATCTCGGTGGGATTAGATACCTTAGGAATCAACACTATTCTCGTTGTGTTCACCAGAGCCATAGGAGTGTCACCCTCCAGTTATGGATGTTCATTCCCGGGTACTACATATGTTAGCCCGTGTCCTGGCCCGCTTTAGCCGGGTACCCAAAAAATCGGGTAAAGGGTACACGGTTCACATTTTATTTATTTATTTATTTAAATTTAAAAGTTTTAAAAAATAACATAGTAAACACATAAAATTTAAGAGTTTATAATACATAATCAAAACACAAAAATTAGTGATTTAAAGTTAGTTTTAAGATGAAATATATATATTTATTAAAGTTTATCACGAAAAAGACACTAAAAATATTAATCTCATTTTTTCTTTCAAATCCAGGTATGGGAATGTAATACCTCTCTATTTATTCAGAAAAAATATTTGAAAAATTTAAAGCTTAAAAGTACATAATACAAACATATAAATAATTTAGAGATTTAAATTTAGTTTTAGGTAAAAAAATATTAACCTAAAATAAAAATATAATTCAAAATTTAAAAATAAATATATTAAAAGTATCGGGTTGGGTACCCGGTTACCAAACAAATTTGGCCCAGACTCGACCTAACTACCCGAAAAAATCTCGGGTCAGGTACCCGGCCCGGTCGGGTAATTTTTTTTTAAAGAATTACTCGACTTTTTAAGGTTTAAGTTGTCGGGTCGAGTCAACCGGGTCAGGTATTTTTTAACACCCCTACCTCGCGATGCAAAAGCTAGATACGGCATGACCCACAATATGCAAAAATTTCAGGAAAAAAAATTGCACCAACACCATCCGCACATGAGGCCTTCAGGGGTGCATAGATTTCAAAGCTGAATCGACCTCAACTGAAGTGAGTGGCCTTGTGAGGGAGAGATTCATGTCCCTAGTTATACATGGCATGATACACATAAGGACATCATCATGGGCTGAAATTCCTTAAGACGTGAACAAGCTTTCAAAATGGTGGGTTTCCACTAAGAAAAGCTCCTCTTCATTAGTCACTACCTACCCTTTTGCGTCAATCATCTTCTCAATTCGATTTGTCTTTTTTCTCTGTGAAGCATGGTTATGGAAAAAAGCTGTATTTCTATCTCCCTATCACATCCAATTAGGTCTAGCTCGTTGTTCCCAGTAATTTTTTTTGTCAGCTTCGAGATTCAAGGCTAGCTTTACCCCCAAGATCTCTTCCAGTACATCATCAGAAATTGTAAGTTTGTTGAGAAGCTCCAAGCACTTTTGAAGGTCTTTTCGAATTTCTCTTTGTTTCAGTTCAAACTCTGGTACGTCCCCCATTATAGAATTCTAGAGACGTCAAACTTCCTCTTCAATAGAGTCTTCAAGTAACCAATGTGCTTCAAATCGAAGCCATCTCAGTGCACTAGGCAAGTTTGGGTTTGTAGTGGTGAGGAACAACGGGCAGTGATCAGAGAAAGCCTTTGAGAGATGCTCGAGCGTGAAATTTGGAAAGAAAACCCTCAATGCCTCATTCGCCACACCATGATCCAGACGCTAACGAATATTAGTTCTCTCAAACTGTCATTTTCACATGTGAACCACTGACCAGAATAGCCAATGTCGTCTAGAAAATAGTCTATCAAGATATTACAAAAATCCATCATTTGTCGTTTGCTTCGCAGGTTGCCACCCTTCTTTTCAAAGAATATAAGATTTCATTAAAATCACCGATTATAAGCCATGGCATAGACATGACAGAATGTAAATGACGAATTAAGTTCCAAGCTTTTTCTCTCAAACGCTCCTCAAGAACACCGTAAAAACTACAAACACCTCTATAATAAGACGTCCGTATCCTCAATAATGGCATCAATGTGGTGAGAAGAAAAAGATTGAAGAGAAATCATAACATTCGTTTTCCAGCCAATAGATAGACTCGTACTTCTTCTTACAGAACTTACATCAGCTCCATTCGGATACCCACACTTTCTTCTAACAATAGCCATGCGGGTTTCTGGTAACCTGGTTTCAATAAGAAAGACCACAGATGAGCTTAATTCTCAAAGCACATGCTGGAAACGACGAACTACCCGGGATTACCCCAGCCCCCGGATGTTCCAATTGAGCAGCTTCATTGGGGTCAACGAACTTAGACCCTCAAGCCTACCGTTTTAGATGTAGAAACCCCGTTCGAATCATAAATAACCGAAGAAACTTCTAGTGTGGTGTTGTTGTGTGGGCCCCGTTCCAAACCCTCAGCCAGTTTCAAGGGGTTGTCCTCTTCTTTGCCCATATCAGTGCCAAAGACCACCTTGGACCAAGTATATTTTAATATATGAGATATGCCTAAAATAGGCCCATTAACACAGCCCATAAAAGGCCCAGGTGAAAGTGTGGGCAATAAACTTTCTCTTTAGGAGAGACGTGTTTGTCAGCTGCATGTTTTCCTTATCTAGCATGTGCGTAGAATTAGGAGAAATTGGAGCATTTAAATATTCAGGATTAGATGGACCTGAATTGTTGCCAATCAAGGAATTTCCATCAGTCGTTTTTGCATTTCTTGGTATTCCCAAAAAAGTCTCCTCTCGTAACCAACGACGCCGCTCCACGACGCGACAATGCTTTTAGATTAGCATCCCATTCCATCGCAAATTTGTTGTTCTCCTGCAACACACGAAAAGCGTAGAAAGATTCAACATGGCCTAGGCGACCACAACGAAAGAAGAATAGTTTGAGTTTCTTGTACTGAAATCAAACATAGACCGATGCACCCGAATTAAGTGCAATCATTTTCCTCCTCTTCGAAGGTTTACGAATATCCAAACCAACATGGATGCGCATTGTACCTTCAAGACCGAGAGAGACTGGCTTTCTATCATAATCTATATGCGAGCCAATGAATCCCCCCAATTGTTTGGACACGTTCACTGTCATGAAAACCATGGGGAAGATCATGGATCGGGACCCAGAAATTTACAAATAAAAGTGGAACTGTCATAAGGTTTTCCCCCGGAGCCATTCTGTTAAGGATTAACATATGTGAATTGAAATACCATGGGCCTTCTATTGCAATTCTGTCTGCATCCATTGCATGATACAATCAAAAAAGAAATTTGTTATCACCCAGATCCGGAATAGAAATCCCTCCTATAGCTTGCCAGGCGCTTGCTAGGTTAGTTCGCATAGAGTGAAAATACACCAGGCTTGAAGTTAAAAAGGAACCCACAAAATAGTGATCAAAATTTGCCCTGGGGATTACTGAATCTTTCTGTACTTGAAGAATCTCATCTTCCTCTTCACCCAGCAAGAGATTGGACATGGAAACCGCAACGTTTGCCCTAAATACAGGAAAGGAAGATAGAAGGGGATCAACGTTGAAAGACATGAAAAAGAAAAACTGCCACCAGAGAGCAGAGGTTACCACAGAGATCAGAGAAACAAGCGTGCCACAGGGAGCAGAGAAAAACTTTCATATTCAAGAATTAAATGTGTAACTTTTAACATATACGTGTAACAAATTTTCCAGTTGAACCATAAATACTTAACTATTACTCAAATTTTAAATTAGTTTCTATACTTAATATTTTAATTAAAATTTTAAAGTATTATGTCCATTAAATCCTATTTTCAACTAGGGGTTAAATGTTAGTTCATATATAACGTTATTCATATTTAAAAGTAAGAAAATCATATTTTTGAACGCATATGAACCTAATACATGAGTAGCTTGGACTTGACCTGTTGATGAAATGTGTATATTATATATACGTGCTGAAAATTTTGATCTACATGCTCTAAATATGTTCCACGTCATATTTAAGTTGGTATTTAGCTTATATTAGGTGATAAGAATGATTTGATTGGTACAATATCAATATTTTGAGGACTCATATAACGAAACCTAGGGATTAATGTAAAATTTGAATGTTTTGTTTGATAAACAGAAAAATTAAGTGTTGAAAAACTAAATGTTGAATACTACGAGTACTGATTTTAAATTATAAAATGTTTATTATTTACAAAATATAAGTATTGAAAATGGATATATTGTTTGATAATTATAAATTTTAAATTTTAAAATTAAAATATCTCAAAATAAAAAATATTTTTAGCAATATCCAAACTAATAATAAAAATAATTAATTTATATTATTATAATTTGAATTTTTGCTTAAAGGATAATACACCGTTAAGATATAAAAAAATAAATTAAGGTTTCGTAAATTCATCAATGGATTTTATTAACATTTGTTAACAAATTTATCAAAAGAAAATAAAATAATTGAAATTTTAATCTTTAGTTAATTTATTTTTTTTATTTTTGGTTGCTCTCTTGGTTATCTAGAGCTTTGTTCTGACTAGTTTGAACTGACTCGTATCGCACACTTAATTTTGGTGGGTGAGTCTTCCAGAGAGAATTTTTTGTATACACAATGCCTCTGTAATATAATTTGGGACTAGTACATGAGACACGCTTGCTTATAAACCATATCTACTTTTTAAAAAAAACATATGATTTTACAAAAATATAATAAAAATATTCCAGGTGTGTAATATTAAATGAATTTAAAAGTATATTTTATGGCCAACTATTTACTTCTTAGTGAGAGTACCCCGCGACGAGGGGATTAGTTACTGCTATCGGCGGTAGATACCTTGGCTCAAACTTAAAAAAAAATTGAATGGTCTAAATTGTGATTAAAAAACTTAAGTAAATGCCTATGAAATATGTGCAAAATGAAAATGGAATAAAATAGTTTATATTGTGATTCATAGGTATAAAGCTTTCTAAAAAAATGCATAAAGAATATACAGTTCCAAATTAAAATATAAATAAGTATTTTGAGTAAGCACATTTGGCTGGTTGGTCAAACTGCTCGTCTTTGTTCCCTCATTTCCATTAGGTCATAGGCTCTAGACCCAGTAGGAGCACTCCCTTCCTTCCCCTATAAACCCATTCCCCTCTCATCTAGGTAGGATTAGGATTATATACGATTTTTCAAAAAAAATATAAATAAGTATTTTAAATTACTAGAATTTATGAAAAATTTTATATTGTTTACGTAATTTAACTTAAATCATTTTTAAAAAAAATTTAATTACTTTAACCATATGATGTGGTGTGTTGGTTGCTCACCTCATCCCTTAGCCATTAGGTTAGGAGTTCGATTCCTACCAATGTGAATGTAGTACATTTCATGGCACCGTTTACCTTTTAGTGAAAGCACCCGCAACGAGGTGATTTTATTAGTAGAAATAAAATTAAATTATTTTTATAACGTTGTAAATCTATATTTTATTTTATGTTTGGATTTGACATACTTTCTTAACTGAGTTAAATTATACTCTCTCTGCCCCAAAAAATTGTCATTTTCTATTTTAAAATTATCAATCAAATTGTCACTTTGAAAAACTCAACCAACTTTTATTAGACAAATTTACTTTTCTATCATCTTTTTAGTTTCTAAACAAAAAAGTTAACTTTTTAAGGGCAAACTTGTCATTCAAATTGTTTTACACCACACAATATTTTTTCCTAAAACTCTTTGAAAAGTCAATAAATGGCAAAATAAGTGGGACGGATGGAGTATCAAACTTAATCAAACACTTTAAATTTTTCTGTTAACAGTGATTGTTGGTGGATTGATAGAAAAATTATATATAATTGGTAAACTACTGAAATGGTCACTTACGTTTAGTAAGTGTACACTTTTGGTCACCGATTTCAAAAATTGAATGTTATGGTCACGTTTTTGTTATGTAAACTTATGGTCACATGATAGCTCTTTAAAGAGCATGTATTTTCCCTAGATTTAAAGGTCTAGTTGTCCCCACATTTGTGTTTATTACATCCATTTCTACATTTTTCATGTCTATTTCTGCATTTTGTCTAACTTAGTTTTAGTGGCTCTTGAAATATTTCTGCCTATTTTTGCCTCGTTGTCACTACATTTATAATGTCCCAACAAAGGAAGTTTTCACCACTACAACCAGTTCGACACAGCATCTGCCAGCTGTCGAGTCTGCTAAAGGATAAGGATGACCCTGCCAGCTGCCATGTTTGTTACAACAAATTGTGTACCGTTCTGGGGCACGCAAATCACTTGCAGGACAAGTGTCCTTCCTTGGGTGGCCTATAAAAGGACTAATCTGGAGGAGAGAGAGTCACGCTATTCCCATTTTTCATATCATCTTCAACCTCTGAGCTTTCTCCCTCCTTCCATGGCGGCTTAAGCTTATTTCTTGAGACCCAAGGTGAAATGAGGCAGATATATCTGAGGAAAAAAGGAATCAAGTGCTGAATCGAGGAAAATACATTGTTATGTTCTTAAACTCTTATTTATTTTGAAGTTTGTGGAGATTTCTTTTGTATTTCGTGCTCAACTTGACGATGGTTTAATTTCTTGAGCTTAATGAACTTGTGGAAACTGTTTCTTCAGTTTAATATATACTTGTGTTAGCATTTTCTTAATCTTTAATTGTTGGATCTGATTCCCGTTTTGCATGAGAATATTAAACTAGCCACTGACATCGACGTATGTAGTGATAAGTCAAATTAACGAGTTTTTACAATGAAAGTTGATTGGATGCAACAAAAGTTGATCCACTTGTTCAAGGGGTTATAGTTCCTACTTAAGACAAAAGTTGAAGCCGATCTACATCCCTGAGTCGACTATTGAAGATTAAATGGAAGCTAATACTCAAGTTGACCTCTTAATTGCTGATTGAACCATCATTTTCCCTCATAGTGTACTTGATCTTTCTGCCGAGCTAAACCAAGGAGATCCAGGCTTTATTCTCATATTTCTCTATCTTTCTATATACTCTGTTATTGCTACCATAATTAATCATTTATTCATCTCTTTATCCTTTTATTGTAACCCCAATTACACCCATAATTTCCACTTCTACAGTATTGCATTGTAGTCACATAATTCTAAAATGAATACACCATCCTCGTGGGATCAATATTCAAACAGGATTTCTCTATTTCTATTCTTGCATCGACAGAATAGCTTGCACTAATATTGTGATGTTTTCACACTGATCAAGTCTAAACTGGGAATTGTTAGACCTCCTATTTAGGCTGGGAATTTTGAGTTGAAGCTAGTTATGTTCCAAATGCTAAACTCCAATAGGCAGTATGTAGGGTTACCATATAAAGACGCTCGAGAGTATCTTCAATATTTTCTTTTAATTTGTGCTTCATTTAGCCAACAAGGTGTTCTTGATGATGATTTACGAATGCAATTGTTTCCCTATTCTTTGCAGGGTAGAGCTCGTACATGGTTTTGAGGATTACCTACCGGCTCTATTACATCATGGAATGATCTTGCAACGCAGTTTGTTTTGCGCTTTAATCCATCGATAATAAACTCGCGCCTAAGGAATGATATTATAGGCTGTTATCAGTTAGATGATGAGACTCTTCGCACTACTTGGGAAAGATATATGCCTTTGTTGCAATGATGTCCCAACCACAGCATTCAACAAGAAACTCATATTGAAATTTTTCATAATAGATTGAATGCAGCCACAAGATATATTGTCGACGGGTCTTCTAATGGTCCATTACTTGATTGCACCTATAATGCTGTTGTGGGTGTGTTGCAACAATTTTCTTAGACTAATTCTCGATATCATATCTCAAGGGCTACATCATGCAAGGTTGCACCTGGAAGTATTCGAGCTTGATGATCTTTCTTATCTAAAGGCTCAGTTTTTTACTTTGGAGAACAAAATCAAGAACATGGAGGGAACAAGTGATGTTTCTCCTATCCAGTTAGTTCAATACACTGCTACTCCTATATTTTCTTGTGGGATTTGCGGTGAGAACAATAGCTTTGAGGATTGCCCACAACATGCAGAGAATGCTAGTTATATCAGCAATATGCGAGGAAACAACATGGGGTACATCTTACAACACAGCTAATCGACAGTCATGGGGTAACTCAAATTTTGTATAGCATCAATGAGCGTTTTGCTCTGGGAAAAATTCCTTTTAAGGGAATTCTAGTGTGCCTCAAGGAAACTTCAGTTACCCGCAACAATAGTTTACACAACAAACTCCATTGCAGCCACAAAAAATAACATATTGCTTCACAATCTCAACAATCACAATTTGGTGTTCAATCACAATATGGAGCACCATCTCAAGCTCAATCTCAAATGAGTCATTATGGTCCATCAACTATCTCTGAACCAAATTAATCCTGAAACTAACTCGAATCCTCTAATCCGGTCCACAAAACCATCTAATCAACCTAGAAAACTCCTAGGCCCAAAATCGGGGCATTACACGTTATCAAAATGAGCTCAAATACAAAGTAAATCTCTAAAAAGTCAAAATAGAGAGAAGTTTGAGAAGATAACAATATATTTCCTTGATTTAGCACTTGACTCCTCATTTCCTTAGATAGATCTACCTCACTTCACATTAGATCTCCATAAATAAGCTTAAGCATCCATGGGAAGAGGGTAAATGCTCGAAGGTTGAAGATGATATGAAAAAATGAGAAAAGTGTGACTCTCTCTTTCCTCCAAATTAGTCCTTTTATAGGCCAACTAGGTTATTTGTGTGCCTAGAGCCGTACAGAATTTGTTATAACAAATTGGAAAGTTGGTAGAATTGTCCTTATCCTTAAGCAGTCTGTACAGCTGACAGATGCAGTGGCGAACTGGATGTAGTGGAGAAAACTTCCTCTACAGGGAATTTAGTAATGCAGCGACAACTAGGCAAAAATAGGCAGAAATATACAAAACATGAGCCACTGGAACTAAGTTAGAAAAAATGCATATATAGGCATGGAAATGCAGAAATTGATGCAATGGAACCTATAAATCACGGGAAAATACATGCTCTTTAAAGAGCTATCAGGGCTCTTCTGGGTATTGATACACTAAAGACTGTATCGGTACACAGAGCCTATTTTTTACTTTTGGATTATTTTCAAAGCATTTAAACAACTCAAAAATCCCTTAAAAACCTTTCAAACATATTTTCAAGTTAAAGGGCTTTTAAATATTTTTAAAAATTAGTTTAAGTCCAAAAACTTTTTCATTTAAGTTATATCAAAATCAAATATCTCAACAATCTCCCATTTTTTGACATAACGAAACCACTTGAAAATTTGTTTTTGAAATTTCTCCCCCTTAGAAAATAATTTTAGAAGAAGTGAATATTTTTGGAAAATATTTAAAGCTCCCTTTTTTTTCTTTTTGAAATTGAATTTTTCAAACACATTTCACCCTTTTTTGTTATATCAAAATAATTTCAAAACTATGTTTGAAATCACATTAAATCTTAAGACACCAAATGTTGAAAGTTTGAAACCAATTGATAGAAAATACCAATTGTTGGTGCAAAACAACAATGGAGAAAAGACAAACGATTTTAACATGAAAGAATTAAAAAAATGGCTCCCCCTTAATCAAGCATCAATAAAATTGTTATTCCAACAATTCAAGAGAAATAAATTAAATTTCAAACAAAAAATAAATAAAGTAAATACAATAAATTCAATTAAACATGCTATATATCAAAATAAATCATTATGCACACAAAGTATGGCAAAAAGAGACAAAATAGTCCTTTTTACTATACGTACCGGTACGATGTCGACCGTATCAGTACTGGTTAAATGCCGTATATGTACGATAAGGGATGTGCCGGTACAGATTGCACGAACTAGTGAAGAATTGCAGCAAAATCAACTTTAAAGGCCTTACAACTTAGTTATAAGTTCAAACAAAGGCTCTATTAAGTCTTAGATACACATTTTTATCATTGTTGTCACAAAACAATAACATGTTTCTAAAAAATGCAACATTTAAACAACTAAAGCATGGTTTCACCAAGATTCAACCAAACACCACAAGTTTAAGGCCAAAAACATGTAACTCGTGCAATTGAAACTCCCCTAACTATATGCAATTAGGCATACATGGAGACAAACAAACATGCCTAGATCATTATGAACATTTAGACATGGAAAACATGATCAAGCAATTACATGAAATTTTAATTTATCACTTGAACCCAGGTAGGATATTAAGCCACTCCTTCTCCAAGTGTCATTCTCCCTTGTGTGTCAAGAGCTTCCAAAAATTCTACATTGCTTATCAATGCTCAAGCGCACCTATAAAAGACAATCAAGTATATTTTGGTATCCAAAATGCTTTGCATCCATTGGCATCAGTCACAAAAATTTTAGTTCCCTTTGGAATCCAGTTTTCAATGTATTCCTTTTTATTTGAAGAAATTAGTCCCTTAAGGACCCAAATATTTTTAAACACTTTTCCTTTAAAAAATCTACGGGAACTAGATTGTATTTGATAAAAGTTTGATTTTACAAAATTAGATTTGGATCATTCTCCAATTTTCTTTTTAAAATCTTTGTAAATCAAAGCTTTTTCCTTTTTAAGATCATCATTTTCTCATTGATGATGTTCTTGAACTTTTTGAAGCAAACTTTGTAAATCAAAACTCTTTTTCCCAAACTCAATGAGTTTTGCTTCAAGTTTATATTTGATTTTAGAAATCAAATTGATCGACTATGAAACGTCATAGCAATTGTGCAAGCGTACATGGTCGATGCAAGTATAGTAGACAGATGCAAATCTGTCAAATATCGATCCCACGAGGAAAAAGTGGGTTTTTTCCTATTAATGTCAGTGCAAAAGTTCAGAAAATAAAAGAAAACGTGAGTAAAGTTGTGGGTGCAAAGAAATGTAAATGCAAAAGATTTCACAAAGTGAAGTAGGTGCAATAGTAACAAACAAGTAGAGGAAAATGATATTCTATAAAGAAAAAACTAGATTCCTACGTGTAACTCGGCAGATTACCAAATGTTGCAAGGTTAAAGCATGAGATGATTATGAAGCAAGATAAATCAAACATATCCCACTAGCTTTCCTTTAACTTTCAGCTAATGACTTAAACAAACAAATCTACCACAACTTCCGTTGCTGGAGATATTGTGTGTCCTCGAACGAGTGGACCAACTTTCGTTGTGTCCCCATCCAACTTTCGTTGTGATGGTCATTAACTTGAATTGTCAGTGCATCTCTCAATGTCAATGGTTACAATAAACACTTTAGTTAAAAACAACATTTAAGCCCTAAAATTGAAACAAGAAAGAAAGCTTCATAAAATAAGTTGAAGTTCACAATCCAAAATAACTCTCGTTCTTAAGGAAAGAAAACAGTAAATCATCGTCTAAAATATTTTCAAAAGAACATGAAAATCATACGAAAACCTCTATTCCTAGTTGAGTCATCATGACCCACACGTTCCCAAATCAAAAAGTATTCGAGTCCTCTTTGTCACTAAGAGCTCTGCCTCATTTCCATCTTGGTTCACCAGAAAAAGAACTTAAGCCGCCATGGGGGAAGCTTCAAAGGAAGGAGAAAATGATCTTCTCAAAAGATGATAATACGAGCCCCCTTTCTTTAGGGTAAGAATATATGTATATATATCCTTTTCATCTTCTAATTGGGTGTTTACATGTGTTCTTTATAGATTTGTAGATGTGAATTTTGTAAAGGACAGTTGTATTAATGGACAGCTAATCGTCTTTTTGATATTATCTTGACAGTTGTCATTGCAATGACAATGGCTACTATGATGTGCTGCCATTGCATCAAAAATTGCACCCATATCAGGTATGGACAAAAGTTGTTATAACAAACTCCCAGCTCATCATCCTTGGATCTTATCCTTTCGCCAACGTCATTTGATCTTATCTTTTTTGATAGCTGTCATTGTGGCGACAATGACTGTTTCATTGCACCCACATCAGGTTCAGACAAAAGTTGTTGTAACTAACTGCTAGCTCATTAACCTTTGATCTTATCTTGATAGCTGTTGACAGCTGTCAATGTGGCGAAAATGACTAGATGCAATCTAAGCAACACTTGTGTAGTGACATCACAATACAATGACAGTCCTGGCTGCAATAATAAGTTGTTTTTACAGCGACATTAGAAGTGTAGTGACAAAACAACAAAAAATAGCAGAAATAAGGAGAATTCGAGCAAAGTAAACTGAGTTAGAAAATATACAAATAGTAAACTAAAAATGCAAGAATGCATGCATGAGATACCAATTGAGGACAACTTAATTGATAAATAAGAGGAAAATGCGTACTCTGTAGAGTACCATCACACACCCAAATTTGAGTCATTGCTTGTCCTCAAGAAAAAATAATAAGTTGCAAGGTCTACCAAAAGTTTAAAGACATTCTAGCTACTTGAATCATTCCAACGAATCAATGAATCAATTACATCGACATGATAGAGGATTGCATCAACAACTTAATCATAAATACATGAACTAGCATTTCAACAATACATAGCATCATGCCTATCAATTCAGAATCCTTTTACCTCACAACATTTATTTAACACAAAACAACACACATATATGTAAATATTATTTTTCTTTCTTTTTTATTTTATTTCTAGCGAGGGATATCGAACAATGAATGCA
The DNA here is from genome assembly GCA_019671005.1 of Hibiscus mutabilis. Classification (NCBI taxonomy): domain Eukaryota; kingdom Viridiplantae; phylum Streptophyta; class Magnoliopsida; order Malvales; family Malvaceae; genus Hibiscus; species Hibiscus mutabilis. The sequence goes on along the minus strand of CM033728.1, from coordinate 18,208,604 downwards.
CCCTAAACCCTGAGAAGTAAGATGTTGTGCAACGAACCCCCATGAGGTACTTCATTATATCGACACATACTCATGTAATGACACATACCCATGAGGTACTTGATCCAACGCTGTGCAGCTCCTCCTCTACTATCTTGTCCGAAATACCTATGGGTGATACAAAACACACGCTAAGTATAATTTAGTGAGGTATAATCATAACAGTGTAAAACAATGATTATAAATATCACAGCCCAACAAAATGGTAAGCGATTTCCAATTGCAGTTGATAACATTTTATCATGTATAGAACTACTTTACATGTATAGTTCATTTAACCAATATAATATTCAAATCATAGGATTTGATCTGTCTTACTAGTCTTGTTTACATTAAGCTTTTTAGCTTAACTACTTGCATAAATGCATTTCAAGTATTATAGTCTAAAGTATAAAATCATGAAATCTGTAATGCAAGAATAATCATGTAAGAAATTTGTACTGCAATAAATTTTGTACTGTAAAGTTATATAACTGTACTATAAAATCTTATGGCTCAAGGTAAATATCAAGTCATTCCTCTGCCATATAACAGTGTAATACAGTTCCTGCAAAATGGCAAGCGTGTCCCAATTGCAGTTTATATCATATTATCAAACCTTTATTTTATCAACCAAATATATGTTAAGATTTTTAACTTAAATACTTGCATAAATATATTTCATGTATTATAGCCCAAAGTCCAAAATCATGTGATGCCATGGTACGCGAGTCATCACGACACCGTAGTGTCTACGACACTGTAGTGTCTGCATCACTGAAGCGACTGATATGAGTTCGTACTCGATGACGCTCTTTGCTCCTCATAATTAGGACACTCTTTGCTCCTTATAATCGCACATTTTGTGCTAACAACACTGATGTGTCTGAACAACACCGTAGCGTCTAAGTTGACACCGAAGTGTCTAAACATCATCGAAGTGACTGAAATGCACCGTAGTGCTAGGACGCAGCTGCTAAGACCCTATGGATATCCAACTATACCAAAGATTCTCATGCAATACCATGTAAACCTATGGTATACGAGTCATCATACGACACCGTAGTGTCTACAACGCCATAGCGTCTGCATCGATGAAGCGACTAGGATGAGTACGTACTAGAGGATGCCCTTTGCTCCTCATTATTGCACTTTTTGTGCTAGTCGACACCGAAGTGTCTAAACATCACCGAAGTAACTGCAATGTCGTAGCGTCTGATATCAACACTGAAGTGTCTAGAATGCACCGTAGTGCTGGATTACAGCTGCTACCAAAGACTCTCACACTAGTACTTGGGCATAACAATATAATATTTTCACATTTAATATCCAATTCACCAATATTATCATCCATAATCGATAATGGTTAGTTCATTCCCAAATATCTAAATTCGATTTACCTTAGATAAATCATTATACCATATCAGTGTATCACATATGCCATTTAATATTTCATGCCATTTACATAACTTTGATCAAAATATATTTTCATTAATATTAAGATCGACTTCTCGCAAATCTCTCTCTCATGTCATATATATAAAATAAATAAAAATGCACTCATTCATATCACATATATAATAAATGAGTAAAAATGCGCTCACCTGGGCCATGCATGATATTAGGCCTCACTAAGCTATTTTGGTACTTTTTCCTTGCTTTTCTTTGATCTGGCACCTTTAGCCTCGCCAATAGCTGTACAGTACCATTTAAACATACATGACAATATTCATGTTAGATTTTTAATCTAACATTACTTAGCTATACTATACTAGTATAATTATCCGAATATAAAATATTTCCAAAAATTTTCAGTTTTTCCTTTAATAATGCTGAATTGTTCATTATGGTCTCTAGTGACCATTTTGCACATTTTGCAATTTATTTAAGCTTGAATCACAATTATTCAATAATTCCATCTTTTTCACTAACTTTTATTCAATACCCTTCCTCCACTAACTTTTACCAAAGTGACATTTTAGTCACTAATTTTACACATAAACTTGCATACTTGTATCAAATAATTAATCCAACATTTCTATAATTTTTCTCACATTTTCCCCTACTTTTAGACCAAAGCTAAATTGGTCCTTGAACTAACCAGGGCTATCGAAATGGTCCCTTGCCATTTCCTTTCTTGTCAATTTAGTCCCTTGGATTCTAATCTCAATTCTGACCTCATACAACATATTCGAATCATAAAATCTCATAATCATAATTTTCATAAAATTTTCCCATTATTCTTCCCTGTGGCCGAATTGGTCACTTAGCTTCTCTAGGCTCATTTTTCATCAAAGCAACATTCTAACATGCTCAAATTAATTTTTCCACCATATATTCTTTATTTCCAATAATTAACACTTAAAACTCCAATTTCTTCCTTCAAGCTGAATTGGGTGTTTAAACTTTTCAATGACTTTATTTTATTCCAAAAGCCATAATCAAGCTTCTAAGTTCATAATCTCTTCAAATCCTTCTCTAGGATAATTTTTACAATATTTCTCCAACTTTCCCCATGTATGCCGAAATGGTCACTTAAAGGACTAGTTGAGGATTTTTCATTCTAATATCAAAATCAAGCTTCTAATATCATCAATCTTTCATTTTCATCATCAATTTCAAAACCTTAAATAAAATCCCAAATTCTAGGGTTAGGGTTTTTAGTCCTTAAGCATGAAATTAATCACAATCTAAGCTTGATTTCATCTTTACAATACTAGATTTTCATAGATCAAGCTTCAATCTAAACATGGAACATGAAACCCTATTTTCTCTCTCTTCAAGAACATAATCAAATCTTCATAACTCTTGATAAAATTACTATCAAAAGAAAGAGCATTAAGCATAGATCATTTTTTCCAAAGCAACATACCTTGATTCTAACTTTGAAGCCTTCAAAATGCATAGGAAAAGTTTTGTGTATTTCCCCCCTTTTTCTCTTGTTTTCGAAATGGTGGAGAGAAGATGAACATTTTGTTCAAGTTTAGATTCTAGACACCAACTTTTGACTTGCTGTCATTTTAGTCGCTAAGTTGGCTTTTAAGCCCTTATCTAAGTACTAAATGACCCTTAAACAACATAGTAAATTTTGGGGTATTACACTAGCTCTACTTCGGCATCATCAGACGCTTAAAGGTAGGTCTTTTTTTTTGCATCCATAGCTATGGATACAACGACATCTATTCTTTTGAGTCCACAGTACTGGTGTACGACACTTATATCAGAGAAGGAGCAAGTGCCATACAAGGGTTTTCTTATTTTGCATAAAGAAAAGAAATGAAAGCATCGCAGAAAAATAAAAAGAGAAGCTAAAAAATCTATACTAGAAAAAGTAAAACATTTAATTAGAAAAAATCAACCACTTTAATGGTTTCAACCTACTTAGGATCAAAGTCTCTTTCTTGCGTTCGATGTTGGTTCACCCTCAGTTTCCTCTTTTTGTTCCGGCTAGACATCATCAGCTGCCTCGGGTTCAAAAGAAAACACTTAGAATGGCTCCACAATTTCTACAGCTTCATCGCCTCTTCTACCATTTCCTTCATAGTTTCTGCCTGTCGCACTACATCTTGCTCAAACTCATAATTGTCACCTAGTGAATCAGTTACAGTGACATTCTTGAACACATCTACTTTTGTACCAAACAGTTCATTGATTGTGGCCACATTCCAGGGAATTAACCACTCATATTCCTTAGATTCCTTATAGGCTAAATCATCTAGTATGTGAACAAAATGACACTCTTCTTTAGCTCGGCACTGCATCGACATTTGGCGTTGCATTGATAACTTAGATTTCAGAATTGATCATAAAGGAGTGATAACCTAAAGAGTAACATCCTTCATGCTTTCATCCACCCCATCCTTAGTGCCTTGATATTTGTTAGATGACTCACCTTGGTCTTGAACAAATGTAACTCTTTTCTTAACCGGCGTACATGTCTATTTACCACTCTTTAGAGTGATAGCATTACAATGTTTTGTCCCTTTGATAATCAGAGTTTTAGTGTCCTTAAGGAGTGTGCCTGGCTGTCGAGAGTTCATAGTGGATGTTAACTATCCAAGTTGAGCTTCCAAAGCATGAATTGAATGAGTATTGCCTTGCACTGATGCTTTAATTCGAGAATTGTGCTCATGTAGCAATGCTTCAAAAAGAACAAATGGATCAGATGTAGGTGTTAGAGCATATTGTTGCTGACAGGATTGTGATTGCATTAAAGATTGTGAACTGTGTTGTGGTTGTTGATTTTTCTAAGGAGAAAATTATGGTTGCACTGTGTTATGTTGTGACTGTAATGAAACTTGCTAAGTGTATTGTTATTGCGCTTGATTGCTGTGTTCTGCACACGTATTCTCTGCATGTTGTGGGTAATCTCTATAGCTATGGTTGTCACCGCAAATTTCATAGCACAATGCAGCGACATCAACTAGTTGAGCAATTGGAATATGTGCAACTTTACTATTACCCTCCATATTCTTGATCCTATTTTTCAAAGAAGAAATTTTAGCTGTGGGAGCAGAAATTAAATCCAATTCTATAACTCTCGGTGCATCTCTTTCTTGAGAAACTCTTGAAATAGGGTATTGATAATCATTCTGAGCATATTTCTCCAAAATACCAACTTCATCATTGTAAGTGCAATCTAACAACAATCCATTGGCTGATCAATCGAGAAAATTCCTAATTTGTGTATTCAGCCCATTATAGAAAATCTTAATTTGTACCTCTTGTTGAATGTCGTGCAGGGGACAACATTGCAACAAAGATTTATAATGTTCATATGTTGTATGAAGATTCTCACCATCCAGCTGATGACAAGATGTAATCTCAATTCTAAGACGAGTATTAATTTCCAGTTAGTTAAATCTTTGAACAAATTGCATTACCAATGAATCCCAAGAGGTGATAGATCTAGTAGGTAGACTTAGAAACCAAGTACGAGCTCATCCCTGCAAAGAATAAGGAAATAATTGTAGTTTCAGAGCGTCATTAGGAAAGCCTTGTTGGATAAACGATGCACAAATAAACATGAAAGATTTTAGATGTTCTCTTGTGTCTTCATAAGGCAATCCAACATATTTCCCATAAAAATCCAGCATTTGAAACATTATTGGTTTGAGTTCAAAACTTTCAAAAGAATTTTGGGTCTAACAATCATTGGTTGTAAATTATCCAAAACTGGTGTCATTGCCTCTCGGATGGTCTTGTTGGGAGACTGAGAATTTGGATGCAACGGTGAATCTTTAGGATGTTGTGGCTGCATCGTAGGTATGAACATATTCTTTGTTGGTAAAACCACATCCCATTGTTCTTGCAGTCTCCTCCTAGCGTTTCTTTCAATTCCTGAATCAAAGCCAGCTAGAAACTGCAGATTACTTCAGGTAAGAAAACACATTGAATGAATTCTAAAAAATAAAACAACTACATAAGCAAAGCAAAGATAGAATCAACTAATAAATAATCTAAAATATAGACAAAGGGATGTATGCATTGCACTCATCTGGGCCATTTATTAGCATGCCTCACTAAATTCTACTCGATCCTTTCCTTTATAGAACCTCGAACCTTATTTGATTTGGACTTGACTTCATTAATCACATGAATAAGATAAAAATATTTGTTAGATTCAAATCTAACAATACCTTAAACATGCTGTCTAATATAATCATTCGAATATAAAATTTCCAAATATTTTTCCTTTCTTCCTTGTATTGTTCAAAAACTCATTATGGTCCCTAGTGACCAATTTGAACTTCCAATAATTCTTCCGAGCTTGCTAACTCACATTTAAATACAAAATGTTTCAATTTCTATTTTCTGACAGCTTGCGCTACCTTCAAAGACTTGCTTATACCGGGTAGAATACATACCGAATTCTAATTTCCTTTATACTCGAAAAACTAGATTCGATAACGGTTCTAATGGTATAATCCAAATAAATTAATAAAATCTACAAAAATTATGAAAATTCTTCAAACTCCCGTCACAGTACTGTCCTTACAGAATCTGCTCTATAAATTTTCTGACCTTCATTCGATTAAAAATTCATATATTTTAACTCAGAACTCGAAATCAATTTCCGTTTGTTGGAAACGAAACTAGACAAACAAATATTTACAACGGTATAAAATTCATCATCTAAACATTTTTGTAGAATATATGGTGAATTTTCGAAGTCACTGTTAAAATTCAATCTTCTACATAGCTTTCCATAATAAACTTCTAATTTCTACTAACTTCTTATTATTTTTCTACTTATCAATTTAGTCCCATCACTTGCTTCAAACCACCAATTCATCATCTTCTTCATCAAATAATTATTAAAAATAATTCCCTCTAATTTTCTTTCTTTGCCCAAAATAGTCACTAAAATGCAAAGGTAAGAATTCAAACTTCTTAACTTTGCAATTTAGTCCTCAAATCAACACTACTACCTTAATTCTATTATTTTAACTGAAAATCAGATTTAATCCCCATCCAAGAATTCATTTCCTATTTGGTCACTTGATTTTGATAATTTGTCAAAATGGTCCCTAATTCGATTCAACATTGGTTTAGCATTCTAACATCAATTTCATATCTCCAACATCATTAATTACATAAATACACTCCAAATTCATAAAATTCAGATTTGGTCCCTTAACTTTGAAGCTTGCCGAATTGGTCCCTATATATTTAACTTAGGGTTTTGCTTCCAAACAACAAATCAAGCTTACTAGATCATTAATCCAACATCACAAACCCAAAGTAGACTTAAATCCATAAACCTTAATATTCTCCATAGAAACCAAAATATGTAGGGTTTAAATCCTAACTCAATAACATGATTTTAACATCATATAAGCTTGATTTCAACTTAAATTCAACCATGGAATCATAAAATCTCAAAAGCCTCAATTTGTTCAAAAACCCTAATTTCCTTCTCATGTAAAATTCTCATCAATCAAGCATGTATTTCATGAACTAAATACATCAAAAGATAGAGCTTGAAGAGTAGAACAACTTTGCAGTTCGAAAGATTACCTGAAAATTGAGTTTTGGGGCTTGAATCGAGCTTGGAAAATTTTCTCCCTTTTCCTTCATATTTTCGAAAATGGAAGATGAAGAAAGCTTCATCTTTTTGGCCTTTTAATTTTCCATTCCTCCAATTATGCCACTTGTATTATATAAATGAATTTAAATTCATTCAAATAGGGAAATTACAAAAGTGCCCTTTTTATCCAACGGTTGAGATTGATTTTATCATCAAATAAGGGCCAAGATTTAAACTTCAAATTTCTTCTTCCAAAATAGCCCTTGTAACTTCAAATATTTCAAAATTGCCATTCCTACCAAATGACCAATTTACCCTCCAACTAGTCTTTATTTACTAGTTTGTTTCAAAATTGTCATTCCATTAAAATATAACTAAATTAGTTCCTCCTCAACCGGCCACCATTCCATAAATATCATTTTATGATTTTCCATGGATTATGGAACAACCTCTGAAATTTTAATTCAATTCGATTTCCCGACATTCACAAAATACTTCTACTACGATTTTACCTTTACTGAGCTATCAGATCTATTCCGAAAATTCTATATTTCCATAATATTCCTCATATCATCATCCTTCATCCAATGACCTAAATTTAATCTTGAATTAGTAGTTTAACAACTTTGCCCTTGTAATTTTCCAAAATTACGATTTTGCCATTTTTCATCCAACGGCTCATATTTAGCATGGAAAATCAACTTAAATCCAAGGGTTCATATTCTTCCAATACAAAGAAAATATATTAGACATGTAAAATGAAAAATTCAACCTTGGCTTATCATCCTTCAAAATATCCTAGATATTGATTCGATCCGTTATCAGAATATTCTTCCAAACTTTATCGCTTTATACCCAATAATACAAACTTCGTACAAAATATTTGGGTAACACAAAAACATCATTCTTGGTGGTAAACTATTCATTTACGGGGTTAAAATACACAACTTTTGAAAATTACATTTTGGTCTCTTAACTTTTCCAAAGTTTACACTTTAACCCCTAAACTTTCAAAATTTACATTTTGGTCACTAACCAAAATTTTGGGATATTACAATTACTTAAACAAACAAATCTACCACTACTTTCATTGCTGGGAGATATTGCATGTCCTCGAATGAGTGGACCAACTTTCATTGCTTCCCCACCCAACTTTCATTGTGATGCTCATTAACTTGAACTGTCACTGCATCTCTCAATGTCAATGGCTACAATAAACACTTTATTGCAAAATAGCATCCAAGCCCAAAAATTGAAACAAGAAAGAAAGCTTCATAAAATAAGTTAAAGTTCACAATCCAAAATAACTTTCGTTCTTAAGAAAAGAAAACAGTAAATCATCGTCTAAAATATTTACAAAAAAACATGAAAATAATACAGAAACTACTATTCCTAGTTGAGTCAGCATGATCCACATGTTCCCCCTGCAAAAAGTATTCGAGTCCTCTTTGTCACTAAGAGCTCTGCCTCATTTCCACCTTGGCTCACCAGAAAAAGAACTCAAGTTGCCATGGGAGAAGCTTCAAAGGAATGAGAAAATGATATTCCCAAAAGATGATGATATGAGCCCCCTTTCTTTAGGGCAAGAATATATATATATATATATATATATCATTTTCATCTTCCAATTGGGTGTTTACAGGTGTCGTTTATAGATTGTAGCTGTGAATTTAGTGCAGAATAGTTGTATTAATAGACAGTCCATCGTCTTTTTGATCTTATATTGACAGTTGTCATTACAGCGACAATGGCTACTTCAATGTGCTGGCATTGCAGCGAAAATTACATCCACATCAGGTCTAGATAAAAGTTGTTATAACAAACTGGCAGCTCATCGTCCTTGGATCTTATCCTTTCGCCAGCATCATTTGATCTTATCTTTTTGACAATTGTCATTGTTGCAACAATGACTGTTTCATTGCACCCACATCAGGTTCGGACAAAAGTTGTTGTAACTAACTACCAGCTCATTGTCCTTTGATCTTATCCTGACAGATGTTGACAGCTTTCAATGTGGCAAAAATGACTAGATGTAATCTAAGAAACACTTATACAGCGATAGTCCTGGCTGCAATAATAAGATGCTTTTACAACGACATTAGCAGTGTAGTGACAAAATAACAAAAAAATAGAAAAAATAAGGAGAATTCGAGCAAAGTAAACTAAGTTAGAAAATATAGTAAACTACAAATGGAAGAATGCATGCATGAGATACCAATGAGGGGACAAATCAATTGATAAATAAGGGGAAATACGTGCTCTTTAGAGTACCATCACACTCCCAAATTTTGAGCTTTTAAATTTAATACCATTTTTTTATTTTTCAAAATGTGATTTTTAATTTCTAAAACTAATTCATCATAGGCATCTTGTAATTCATCAAATGTATATGAAATTGAAGTAGATGAATTAGAAGTTACCCTTGAATCTTCTTCGAGGCTACCTCATCAGCGGTAGAGTCCTCTTCATCACTCCATGTAGCCATAAATGCCTTCTTCTTATAGCTTGATCCCTTTTTTCAATCGAGGGTAATCATACTTGGTGTGCCTCAACTTCTTACATTCGTAGCAAATGATAGGATCCCTCTTCTTCATTCTCAATTCATGTCTTGATTCTTCATTTTCTTGCTTCATGAATTAGGTGAATTTCTTGAAGAGCTTGGCCATCTCTTCTTCCTCACTATCCTCTCCACTTGAATCTTCTTGTTGGCTTGTGGAGGATTTAAGAGCAACACTCAAATCTCCAATGCCTTGTTCTTCTTTCTTCTTCCCCTTTGACATTATCATTTTATGGGTTAGCAAAGATCCCATTAGCTTGTCAAGCTTGAGCGTCTTCAAATCCTTTGCTTTGATAACTGCGATCATCTTGGAATCCCATGAATTGGGAAGTGAATAAATCAATTACCTTACAAGCTTGTCCTCTAGGATTATCTCTCCAAATCCTTTAAGCTCATTGTGTAACGACCCAAATTTTTGAGTCAACAATTTGGGCATTGACCCGGGTTATGGACTTGTATGTTAGTTGGAGTAATTGGACCCATTAGGCCAAGTTTGGGTTTTGTTGGATGAGTATTGAGCTTTGTGAGTTTGAAAAATGCCCATTTTGTAAAAATAGAGAAAGTAGAGGGTTTTATGAGGCAATTATACCTTTTTTTCAAATAAAGGCTGAAATCCCCTTGATTTTTATTGACTATCACGTGGGAAGAGGGGGCATTTTGATATCACCCTCTTCCACTCTTCATCTTTCCCAAACACCTTCATTTTCTCTCGTCCTCAAACCCATTTTCTAAGCTTAAAGGTTCAAGCTTTCTACCCATTTTTTATATTCGAGATTCAAGATTAAGATGTGTTAATCCCTTCTTCAAGGGTTGAAAGAAAAGTATACTCTTGAGGTATATAGGTAAGTTATCCATTAATGGGTTTTTGGAGGGGATTAAGTTTGGGGGCTTCTTTCATGTTTTTAAGGTTATAAATCTTTAGACAAACCTTCTCCTAGACTTTGGTTTAAGTTTTGATTTGTTTCCTTGGTTGTGAGGTATAAAAGAAGTGTCTTGGGGTTCTTCTAAGCTTGAGTTGAGAGAGAAGTTGAAGAGTCTTTATTGAAGAGCTTAAATTCGAGATTTGTTGCTAAAGGTCAGTACATCTCTGACTCCTACTCTTCTTGAAGATCATAAGGTGATTGCTTTGCTTGGTGTTATGGTTTAAGATTGCTAGTTGAGTATTTTGGTAGCTTAAAACTCTTTTAATGGTAAAATCCGGATTAATCAATAATAAGGTTTAAAAATGGTAGCAAACCACCCTAATTAACTGCCATAAGATGTAGGATCGAGTGGAGGGGTTAAGGTTTCGTTTGGAAGGCTTGGGAAGTGATTTCCCGAGCCTTGAAAGCCATTTCTGGGCTTCAGTATCGATACTCGAGAAGCCGGTATCGGTACCCACGTTATATTAAAATTCTAGTAGCAAAAATGGTATCGATACCAAGGGGGTATCGATACCAAGAGAGTATCAATACCTATTGGAAAATTTGCCCGTAAAAGTTGAGAATGAGTTCGTAGGGTTGATAATTCGAGGGCTATGGCCCAATGGCTTCTAAGGTGATAAAATGAATAGTAAAACTGAGAAACTAGAATTTAACCCTTTTGAATGAGCACAATGTGTATTAACCCGATAATTGTAGGGGGAATTATTATGATAGCATTTCTTGAGATGCTTAGTATCATGCCTTGGTGGCATTTGCCTTACGGCTTGGCTTGGACCCACTTACCTCTTGGTGAGGTATAAGAATGCTCGGGGAGCATGTATTATCTTATAATTATGGTAAAGGAATCTGGATGTCCTAGACTTAGTACTACGTACTTATATAAGGGGATATGCACTTCGGGCTGAATGATCAAGTACATCCTACGTACCCAAGGGCTGAGTGATTTGGGATTTGGGTGTGGTTAGAAGTCTATTTGTGGCTATGGTGATCCGAATAAGGTAATAAACACGATAGGCCGAGTGAGCTCAAGTAACCTGGTAAGCTGAGTGACCTTAGGTAAAGACTACTTGTGGCTAATGTGATTCAAGTATGTCTAGGACATATCTGTGGCTATGGTGATCCGATATATTCTATTTAACCTGACAGTTGTGTGAACACGGGTAACCCGACGATTGTGTGAGCATGGGTAAAGTAAGGCTTTGTTGGCCATATGTAGATGATGTATGGGTATATTTATGTATATTGTGTGGTATGTATTAACCCGATAGGCTGAGTAAGCTCGAGTAACTCGATAGGCTATGTGACCTCGAGTATGGAAAAGTTTTGTGGAAACATGTAAGACTTGTTGTAAACTTAATGATGCCTTGAGATAGGTGGTCTAAGAACTCTAGCTAGTGTAGGCTAGATGATAACTCATAGATAGTAAAGCCTTATCTATGCTCTCTAAACTGTATTTATCTTGCATGCTTATTATATGATAATCATGAATTATGGTAAAGTAGATATGTACCACTGAGCTTTGTAAACTCAGCGTTCGAAATCATTTTAAATGCTTATTTAATCACATGGATTTATGGATGATTTGATATTTGAACATGGTTAAACTTATCGCTTTAAATGGAATTTTTGATGGGTCAATGGGACTCGAATATAGTACTTCAGATCTGGATTAGGATTGGGGTGTTACAAATTGACTATAACGGAAAACTGATCGAACATAGCTTTGATGTCATCTTCTGAGTCTATCTAGAAATTTTCATAGTTGAGGTTGAGAAGACCAATCTTGGTCTCCTTCACCTCATTGGTTCCTTCATATGTGACTTCAAGCTTGTCCCAAACTTCCTTGGCATCTTCACAAGAGGAGACTTTGGAATACTCTTTCGGACCAAGAGCGTATAAAAGAACATGCAAGGCCTTGGAGTTGAATTGCATTTGTCTCATTTCTTGATCACTTAATTCATTCCTATCATTGAGGAAAAAATGTCTCCAACCCTCTTTTGTGGTAGATTAGGGCCATCTTCAATGATCTCCCAAAGCTTGTAATCAACGGATTGAATGAAGATCATCATCCTATTTTCCCAACAAGAATAGTTGGCACCATTGAAGTATGGAGGCTTGGTGATGGATTGTGCCATGAACTCCGATTGATGTAGAAAGGTTGAGCACTTCAAGGATCGACTTTAGAATGTTAATCTGATGTAGAGACTAAGCTCTGATAACAATTGATGGGCTCGATGTCTTCAAACGAAATTAGCTCCAACGAATGGTGTAGAGGTTTTTTTTTTAATTTGGGAAAACAAAAACTGAAAAAGATGGAGATTTTGACACGATTGATTTTAGAGTGGTTTGACCTTCTAACCAAGGTCAGCATCCACTACCTTAGCATCCACACTAAGGATTTCCCAATTCACTAACAATGAATTCTTCCTTTTTACAGACTCAAGGGGTAACCTTACATCCCTATCTTTTCACGGGCTAAGATAGAACCCTCTCCCTAGTTTTTCTAAGGCTCAACTAGAACATGTCCCTCAACAATGAGGTTTTGACATTGTAAACTAATTGCCTCTCTAGGTGTGTGTACTTTTTGGCTCACTAGGATTGGACAAAAAAATACAAGACATTACAAGAAATAAACAATAAAACTCTACTATCTTAATCTTTAAGCTTGGATGTTCATCATATTCTTCTTCAAGTGTCATTGGCTTGTATTTATAGAGTGGAATGAAAAACTAGCCGTTGGGGATAAAAACTAGCCGTTATAAAAAACTAGCTGTTGGGGACTTTAATTCCAGCCATAAATGCATTTCTACAACCTTGAGTATCGGTACTCGAAAGTGGGTATCAGTACCTGTCAAAACAAGAAATAGTCATTGCACATAAATGAAGAGTGTACCAGTACACGATATATCCGTATCGGTACGGTACTTCAAGGATTGGTACGAAGGCTTCCGTATCGGTACGAGAAGTGTCACTGGAAAACTTAAAACAAAAGTGTATCGGTACAAGGTATTGTCGTACCGGTATGGGCAACTTCATATCAGTACTAGAGTATCGTACTTTTATTGAAGGCCTATTTTTGACTTTTAAATTACTTGAAAATATTTGTTTGAGTCAAAAACACCTTTAAAATCTTTCAAACATATTTTTCAAATTAAATGGACTTTGAATTATTTTTGCAATATTTGTCCAAGCCCAAAAACATTTTTCACTTTGTTATATCAAAATAAATATCTCAACAGAAATCAAAGAGATGGTATAAAAGCAAGTCTCCAAAGCTTCTTCAGCAACAGGACAAATATCCAAAAGCATTCAACCAACATCCAAACTCTACTAGAGCTTATTTTCCTATTTTTGTCTTGTAAACACTTGAGTGAGTTCATTGTATTTATTTATTTCAAGTGGTTGAGGTTTGAGAGAGAGCTTAATTATTGCAAACACCTACCTAGTGAGGTTTCTTAAGTTTGCTTATTTGTTGTATCTTTGGGAAAGAGTCTGACAAGATTTTGGGGTATAAATCTTAGTGAGAAGTGTAAGGTTACTCCTTGTCCTCATAGAAAAGACAAATTGAGTGAATTTATGAAATACTTAGCCTAGTAGCTAAGGTAGTGGATGTAGACTCTATTGAGGGAGTTAAACCACTCCAAATCTCTCTTGCATTTTTCTTTCTTGCACATTCCTTCTAAATATTTTTAAATTTCTAATTCACCCCCCTCTTGGCCAATTTCAACTGTTCGGTCAACTCAACAATGTAAATATGATAAATTTTCATATTTAAATGTAAAGACTTTGCCTGGTTGGATGGAAAAACGGACGGAATGAAGCAGGGAAGAGAATGTTGAAAAGAAAATGAATTTAAGGGTTGCTTGGTAGAGTGAAAAATTGGAAGAAAGGAAAGAAAATATGAGGAGATATAGTTTTCCTTGCTCATATACAAATAGTTTTCTCTCTAAAATTGGGCGGAACTAGGAAAGAAAAGTGAAAGTCATCATACTATAAGAATAAAATTACCAAATTATATTTAAAAAATTCTGATTTTATTTTCACCATATTTATTATTAATTTCATGCAATATTTTATTATGATTTTTTATTCAGTTTAGTCTCTAGAAATTTTATTTAATCTAAAATTTACCCTTATTTGATTCTAATTTTAATATTAAATTAAATATTTTTAATATAATAATATTTTTGTTCACTTTAGTCCTTAAATATTTATTTAATTCCAAAATTTACCCCTATTTGTTTCTAATTTTTATAATTTTATCTAATATTTTCACTATGGTTTTATTTTTTGTAACACCCTCTACCGGGATGCTGTAATTTGGGCCACAAGCCTGAACCATTACTATAAAATTTTCGCTTTTAAAAGCCAGTAAAGAAATTAAGCTTTATGAATCCGAACGCGACATCTTAAGCATTTAAATCCATTTTTACTTAAAGCATTCAAAATAGTTAAGGGAGCTCCAATTACAGTAATAAAACATTTGACCCATACAAGTTAAATCAAATAGAGTTACAAATACATAGGCTCCTACGAATACATAGCCCACTACATCTAAGTACTTGTACTCTACCAAGAGGCCAATGCTGGATCCTTGCTTCGATGGTGCTCCGCTACGCTCAAACTATCTATCAACCTGCGAACAGAAACAACGATTCTGAACGCTAAGCTAACAAAGCTCAGTGGATACATGACCACTCGATCATGCTTCAGGTGAATAATAATTAAGAGCATGCTATGAATGTGATGTCAAGATAGGATAAAGCATTGGCGCTACTATAACCGCCTAAAAACACATGCTATAACAAACAACATCTCAATAACAACATGAAAGTAAACAAACGAGGAGTGAGGCCCAATGTCACTCGACACTGGGAGACCCACCCACGCTCAAAATATCACATCGAGCTGCTCGAAATCTCGCATCAAGCGATATACTCGGAATCTCACATCGAGTCTTCGCTCGAAATCTCACATCGAGCGGGGCTTAGAATCTTGCATCGAGCAAATATCATCACCCAGAATCCCACATCGGATGGCCTTCGTTCATCACCCGGAATCTCACATCAGATGGCCTTCATGTGTTGCAACACTCACTCACTGGGTATCCGAATCCCATCAAACAAGGACTCATAACCAAACAAGTGCCCTTACCTGACACAACTACAATTGATCTACCAAGGATCCCTAAAACTCGTTTACCAAGCAATTTACTTTCATTTCAATATTCAATTAACCATTTAATCCATATAAGCAAGAAGGAACACACATTCTCGATTTTACCGGTCATTTTATGTCATAAGGGACCCATTAGAACCTTAGTCGCAAATTATAGAACTCCCGAACTCAAAACGTAAAAACTTGGGCAGATTGTCCAGTGAGTATCGATACTCCTAAGTGAGTATTGGTACTCCCCTCTAAGTATCGATACTCCATGCTGAGTATCGATACGCCATTTAGATTCGAAAGAATTTAGCCCTTGCCCTGTACCGATACGCTACGTTCCGTACCGGTACCCTATATCGGTACTGGGATCGCCCCATAACGATACGCTTACTCTAGCGTACCAATACGCAAAGCCTTTCTAGGCAATACAACAGTGGGTACCGATATGCCCCGAGCGTACCGGTACACCAAAGCATCTCTAGAATTCTGCTCTAACGAGGGGTATCGATACACGGAGAGGCGTACCGTTACGCCTCTCACAATTCGACCCTTAAGATATGGAGGAGTACCGGTACGCAGCCACCCCATACCGGTACGCGAGCCCCGATTTCGAAACCTGAAGCTCGGGATTGTATCAAATCCTTCCTCAACCTCCATGGTTAAGTCTCAAAACGTTCCTACACATTATTTGAAGTCATTATGTGAGTTTCTAGCCATTTTTACCCTTAAATCTCAACAATTTTTAGATTTACCATTGATGGTCATCCAAGCTCCAAATTATCAAAACATCATATATCAAGCAACACGTACCAAAATGATGATGCACATGAACACATAGAAGTTAGAAGTGTACTAACGTCGAACTACAAGCAAAAAAGGAACCCCAAACTCCACCTCAAGCCTTCTTCTTCCCTTGGGCCTTTGAATGCTCCCCAACCTCTTGAACTACAAGGAAATGTTGTAAACATTACAACATGGTTTGGAGATTAAAAGAAGCTTAAAAGGCGATTTAACCACAAGAAATGGGATTAAAAACACCATTCTCATTCTCACTCCAAAACCCCTACCAAAACTTCTTTCTCTACCATTTCAAGCAAAACTTACCTTGGGTTGTAGATCCTTGGATGCCTAACAACTTTCCCTTCTACATAAATTCAGGATTTCAACTCAAAACTAAAAAGGATGGAGCTTTTTCTTTCAACTCTAATGGAGAGAAGATGAAGAGGGTGGGAGAGCTTTTGGGGGACAAGGTGACTTCATCACCTTACAAATCTGCAGCTCTTAACTTTTCCCACTCTCATATTTCCTTCAATTATGTTTTTACCATGGTGCCCCTCTCAAAACCCCCATAACTCAAGCCCAAAACCTAATCCGAGCCCACTAAGGTTTAGTAGGCCCAACAACATAGTCCAAATGCGAGGCTCGTACCTCGGTTTAGCCCGACGCTTGGGTTTCCAAAACTTGGGTCGTTACAACTCTCCCCTCCTTAAAGAAAATTTCATCCTCGAAATTTACCTGGTGGAAACAGATATGGGTAGAGTGCTCTCATTTCAACCTTGACCTCCCATGTAGCTTCTTCAATCCCATGGTTTCTCCACAACATCTTTACGAGGGGTATACACTTGTTGCGAAGCTCTTTAACTCCCCTATCAAGCATTCTCACAAGCTCCTCCTCATATGTCAAGTCTGTGTCGACCTCTACCTCCTCGAGCGATAGAACATGCGAAGGGTCAGAACGATAGCGTCTCAGCAGAAATACATGGAAAATATCGTATACGTGAGAACTCCAGAGGTAAGGCTAGCCGATATGCTATAGGCTCGATCCTCTCGGTCGCTTTGTATAGTCTAATATACCGCGGACTCAAGTTGCCCTTCCGTCCAAAATGAAATATCCCTTTCCAAGGGGATACTTTTAAGAACACTTTTTCACCAACCTCATACTCGATATGCTTGCGCTTCCTATCCATGTGGGCCTTTTGTCGATCAAAGACCGCTTGCAATCTTTCTTTGATGATTCAAACCTTCTCTTTAGTTTGTCTAACCAAATCAGATTCCACGATCCTCCTTTCATTAAGCTCGGTCCAACACAATGGTGTCCTACATCTACGCCCATACAAGGCTTCGAAAGGGGCCATCTTGATATTTGATTGATAACTATTGTTGTATGCGAACTCAACCAACGGTAGCTGTTCCTCCCAACTTCCTTCAAAATCTACGACACAACACCGAAGCATGTCCTCAAGAATCTAGATAACCCGCTCAGACTGGCCATCGGTCTGAGGATGGAAAGCTGTACTAAAATGCAGCTCGTTGCCTAAGGCACTATGAATCTTCTTCCATAACCTTGTTGTGAACCGCGGATCTCTATCCGATATGATCGAAGATGGCACTCCATGTAACCTCACTATCTCCTTGATGTACAACTGAGCCAACCGCTCTAATGTGAAATCCATGCGCACAGGAAAGAAATGAGCAGACTTGGTCAAACGATCCACTATTACCCATATCGCATCATGCCTCCTTTGAGTCATCAAAAATCCCGTAACAAAATCCATGGTGACATGATCCCACTTCCATTGTGAAATCTGAATCGGCTGTAGTAACCCTGATGGAACTTGATGTTCTTCCTTCACTTGTTGGCAAGCTAAACATCTCGTCACAAACTCGGAAACATCCATCTTTATACACGGCCACCAATAATAGGGTCAAAGATCTTGGTACATTTTTTTCTTTCTGGATGCACGGTGAAAGGACTATGGTGTGCCTCTCGCAAAATACGATCCCTCAAATCTTCTAAGGCTGGAACACACAACCTACCCTTGAAATACAAGTACCCATCATCTCATACTTTAAAATTTGAGGCCTCGCCTCTCTGAACCGCTTCAATATGAGCCATTAAATCTTTATCCAGAGCCTAACTCCTCCTTATTTCTTGTACCAATGTGGGCTCAACCTTGAGCTCAGCTAAAAGCCCACCATCCTCGGTCATTCTCAAGCGGGCAAACATAGCTCTCAAATCAGACATCAATTTACGACTCAAGGCATCTGCCACTATATTTACCTTGCCTGGATGGTACTCAATAACACAGTCGTAATCCTTTAGCAACTCGATCTACCGACGCTGCCTCAAATTCAACTCTTTCTGGGTGAGAAGATACTTTAAACTCTTATGATCCATATAGATGTAACACTTCTCTCCATAGAGATAGTGTCTCCAAATCTTCAAAGCAAAGATCACCGCGGCTAGCTCTAAATCATGGGTAGGGTAATTCTGTTCATGAGGTTTAAGTTGCCTTGAGGCGTAGGCAACCACTTTACCCTCTTGCATAAGAACACAACCAAGTCCATTCAAGGACGTATCACTAAATACCACATAATCTTTTCCTAGTTCGAGTTGCGTCAGAACCAGAGCCTCAGTAAGGTATGCCTTCAACTGCTCAAAACACTGTTGTCTTTTCTCATTCTATACAAACATCACTCCCTTCTGAAGCAGCTTGGTCAACGGGGCAGCTAAGATTGAAAAACCCTTAACAAACCACCAATAATATCTCGCCAGTCCAAGAAAGCTGCGGACCTCCGAGACATTCCTGGATGGTTTCCACTCTACTATTGCTTGGATTTTCTGAGGGTCAACGCCGATCTCATCCGCCACCATGATGTGACCTAAAAACGCCACTTCGAAAAGCCAAAACTCACATTTACTGAACTTTGCATAGAGGCGCCTGTCTCTCAACGTCTGAAAAACTACTCGTAGGTGGTAGTCGTCCTCCTCAACCGAACGCGAATAAACCAGAATGTCATCGATGAACACCACCATAAACTGATCCAAATAAGGCTGGAAGATTCTGTTCATCAAATCCATAAATGCTGCTGGAGCATTAGTGAGCCCAAAAGGCATCACCAAGAATTCATAGTGTCCATATCGCGTCCTGAAAGCGGTCTTCTGGACATCTTCATCCACCACTTTCAACTAATAGTACCCCGATCTCAAATCTATCTTCGAGAAGACTCAGGCACCTCGTAACTGGTCAAACAAATCATCTATTCTGGGAAGAGGATAGCAATTCTTCACCGTTACCTTATTTAACTACCAGTAGTCAATGCACATTCTCATTGACCCGTCCTTCTTCTTAACAAACAAGACTAGAGCACCCCAAGGAGAAACACTTGGTCGGATGAAACCTTTCTCTAGCAATTCATGAATTTACTTCTTCAGCTCCCTCATTTTTGTCAGTTCCATCCAGTAAGGGGGATGGACACTGGTGTTGTGCCGGCAATACCTCAATTCGAAACTTAAGCTCACGATCCGGTGGTAATCCGGGTAGCTCATCTGGGAAGACATCCACGAATTCACAAACTGTCCTGAGGCTCTCAATGGTTGGACTCTCGACTCTTGTATCCACCATGTGAGCCATAAAAGCCTCACAACCTTGTTGTATTAATCTTTGTGCTACTAAAGCCGATACTACGTTGGGAATGCAAAGTTGTCTCTCTCCTCTAACTATTAACTTAGATCCATCGGCCACACACAGCTTCAAACACTTGGTCCTACAAGCCAAACTAGCATCGGGCTCAACAAGCCAATCCATACCTAGGATTGCGTCAAACTGTTAGAACGACAACACTATAAGATCTGCTGGGAAGATCGAACCTTGAACTTCGATAGGACACCTCTAGTACACCTTGTCTACTAACACGTCTAACCCTAATAGACTAGATACAAGACTCCTATCTCTAGGTCTTCAACTGGTATGCCCCAACGCTGGGATATCCCACTACGGATATAGGAGCGGGTAGACCCTGAATCCACTAACGCAATAATGGGAATAGAAAACAAGGAAAAGGTACCTGCAATCACATCAGTGGGCTCGTAATCCTCTTGAGCTCTAATTGCATATTGCCTCGTTGGTGCCCTCACCGTGGACTGAAACGTGCCTCTACTCTGATGGTTGGTCGCCTGGCTTGACCCTCACCTAGAGAACCCTCAGCCCCTCAGAGCCGGATAAGAAACCCTCGGTACCTGAACCGAAATAGCTGTGGTAATAGTGGGGTAATCTTTCACAAGGTGGTCCTAAGACCTACACTCAAAGCAAGCTCGGTTTTTACCCCAATACTCTCCTCGGTGCCTACGCCCACACTGACTACAAGACGATGCGCCGCACTCCCCTGAGAACTATCTGGGCTCATCATAGACGAAGATGATGTAGGCCTTCTACGGCCGGCAGACTCTGATCTACAATCTGACCTCGTACTCTGATTCGAAGCTCATTTTCCCCGATTCCATCAGTTTCTATCCCTCCTTGAGTAAGACTGTGAGTTGTTAGAGAAATTTTGAGGCCTCCCACTAGGACCTCCTTGTCCACTAGCAAAACCATATGTTAGACCTTGCACTTGCTCAAGAGATTTTACACTAGTAGTCAACTCAGAAAATACCTTGGGTGGGGCAGCAGTCAAATAGGTTTGTATCTCTTTCCTTAACCCTTTTATGAACCTCTTGCACCTTATTTTCTTGGTGGCCACAAGCTCCGACGCATACCTGCTCAGCTGCAGAAATTCTTGTTCATATTCAAAAACAGTGCGGTTCCCTTGCACAAGGTGGGTAAACTGGTCTCTCAACCTGTCAACGTGAGCCTCACCCACATACTTCTTCTCGAACTCATCAAGAAAGTCATCCCAAAAAGGTCGGCTAGGGTGCCATTCCAGCTCTACAGTTTCCTACCATTCTCTCGCATTTCCCTTGAGCAAAGATAACACATAGGATAACTTATCCTTAGACTGCAACCTCATTTGCCTCATAATCCAACGGGTGTCTCAAAGCCATTGATCCGCCTTCACCGGGTTATCTTGTCCCGACCCAAGAAAATATGTGGCACCCTGCCTAGCACCCTCTCAACCGGTGCTTCCCGAGGGGTAGATGAATGCCTCAGAATCACCCTCACAATTCGGTCTAGGGCCCGGTGCAAGTGGAAGAAATAGTTGGCTTCATGACTAGCTCCTCCATCGGACTATTCCACATCCAGCACGTAGTCTTCATCAGAGCTTCCACCCCGGGAACCCAAACTTTCTTCCACGTTCCTAGCTCTCCTTGGCATGGTTCAACTCTACGCAAAAAAGAAACATGAGTACACCATCGCAAATCCAGCTTAATCCAAGTACGACTTTGACTTATGGGCATGTATTCGTCAAACACCTATTTACCGCACTAGACTCCCCAGGGACTGCCTAGAACCGACTAAACCTAGGCTCTAATACCAAATGTAACACCCTCTATCGGGATGATGCAATTTGGGCCACAAGCCTGAACCATTCCCATAAAATTTTCACTTTTAAAAGCCAATAAAGAAATTAAGCGTTATGAATCCGAACGCGACATCTCAAGCATTTAAATCTATTTTTTACTTAAAGCATTCAAAATAGTTAATATAGCTCCAATTACAGTAATAAAACATTTGACCCAAACAAGTTAAATCAAATAGAGTTACAAATAAATAGGGTCCTACCAAGAGGCCAATGCTGGATCCTTGCTTCGATGGTGCTCCGCTACGCTCGAACTATCTATCAACCTGCGAACGGAAACAATGATTCTAAATGCTGAGCTAACAAAGCTCAGTGGATACAGGACCACTCAACCATGCTTCAGGTGAATCATAATTAAGAGCATGCTATGAATGTGATGTCAAGATAGGATAAAGCATTGATGCTACTATAACCGCCTAAACACATGCTATAACAAACACCATCTCAATAACAACATGAAAGTAAACAAACTAGGAGTGAGACCCAATGTCACCCGACACTAGGAGACCCACCCATGCTCGAAATCTTACATCGAGCTGCTCAGAATCTCACATCGAGCAGTATACTCAGAATCTCACATCGAGTCTTCGTTCAGAATCTCACATCGAGCGGGGCTCGGAATCTCGCATCGAGCAAATATCATCACCCAAAATCTCACATCGGATGGCCTTCGTTCATCACCCCGAATCTGACATCGGATGGCCTTCATGTGTTGCAACACTCACTCACTGGGTATCCGGATCCCATCAAACAAGGAATCATAACCAAATAAGTGTCCTTACCTGGCACAACTACAATTGATCCACCAAGGATCCCTAAAACTATCTTACCAAGCAATTTACTTTCATTTCAATATTCAATTAACCATTTAATCCATATAAGCAAGAAGGAACACACATTCTCGATTTTCCTGGTCACTTTATGTCATAAGGGACCCATTAGAACCTTATTCGCAAATTATAGAACTCTCGATTTCAAAACGTAAAAACTTGGGCAGATTGCCCAGCGAGTACCGATACTCCTAAGTGAGTATCGGTACTCCCCTCTAAGTATCGATACTCCATGCTGAATACTGATACGCCATTTAGATTCGAAAGAATTTGGCCCTTGCCCCCGTACCTATCCGCCTACTCTAGCGTACCAGTACGCAAAGCCTTTCGAGGCAATGCAACGTGGGTACCGTTACGCCCCGAGCGTACCGGTACACCAAAGCCTCACTAGAATTCTGCTCTAACGAGGGGTATCGATATGCGGAGAGGCGTACCGGTACGTCTCTCACAATTCAACCCCTAAGATATGAAGGAGTACCGGTACGCAGCCACCCCGTACTGGTACGCGAGCCCCAATTTCGAAACTTGAAGCTGAGTATTGTATCAAACCCTCCCTCAACCTCCATGGTTAAGTCCCAAAACGTTCCTACACGTTATTTGAAGTCATTATGTGAGTTTCTAGCCATTTTTACCCTTAAACCTTAACAATTTTTAGTTTTACCATTGATGGTCATCCAAGTTCCAAATTATCAAAACATCTTATATCAAGCAACACATACCAAAATGATAATGCACATGAACACATAGAAGTTAGAAGTGTACTAACCTCGAACTACAAGCTAAAAAGGAACCCCAAACTCCACCTCAAGCCTTCTTTTTCCCTTGGGCCTTTGAATGCTCCCCAACCTCTCGAACTACAAGGAAATGTTGTAAACGAGTTACAACATGGTTTGGAGATTAAGAGAAACTTAAACGACGATTTAACCACAAGAAATGGGATTAAAAACACCATTCCTGTTCTCACTCCAAAACCCCCACCAAAACTCCTTTCTCTACCATTTCAAGCAAAACTTACCTTGGGTTGTAGATCCTTGGATGCTTTTGGGGGACAAGGTGACTTCATCACCTTACAAATCTGCAGCTCTTAACTCTTCCCACTCTCATCTTTCCTTCAATTATGTTTTTACCATGGTCTCTCTCTCAAAACCCCCATAACTAAAGCCCAAAACCTAATCCGAGCCCATTAAGGTTTAGTAGGCCCAACAACATGGTCCAAACGCGAGGCCTGTACCTCGGTTTAGCCCGATGCTTGGGTTCCCAAAACCCGGGTCGTTACATTTTTGTTCAATTTAATCCCTGAAATTTTATTTAATTTGGAATGGACCCCTATTTATTTCTATTTTATAATTTAATCCAATATCTTGTAATTGCAAAGTTTTTGTTTCGGTCAATAATTTTATAATTAACAATTAAGGACTCGTTTTAGCTCGGATTAAACTTAAACTTTATCTATATTTCAATGATGATATTGATTTCATAAAGGAAGATATAATTTTACTTTTTTCAAAATTGGTCCCTATATTTTACGCATGTTTTCAAATTGGCCTATAAACTAATTATTTTTGCAATTAACACTATTTCAAATCTAATTTCAACAGAATTTACCATTAAGTATAATTGGAATTAATAATTCTAAAACGGAATTTTCAATTTAAATCCAACTTATAAATTATTTACATTTTAGTCCCTAAACCTCAATTCGGTTAAACTTACTTCGATTTGAACTTTTTTTAGCAAAACAAAGATATAAGATGTTTCCACTTGTACTAAACTTGTATTTAAGTTTTGAATGTTTTGGAGTTTAAATTTTGTAAAATTACCAAAATGTCTTTTGTTAAATCATTTATCTTTCTAAAGTTTTTAAAAGTTTATTTTCTTGGGTGACTTTAGTTAATTGTTTCAACTTTATTGTCATATTGCTTGTTTACTTTTATGTAATCGAATATGCTTGTTTTTTAAATCTTTTTTAGGCCACAAATGGGCCATTGTAGCAGTTGATATCCGAGCCAGATTCGTCTAGACCATGTATTAGGCGTTACATTGACAGCCAAACTATCAGAATTAAATTATAAAAATATTAGACTAAATTATAAAAATTATAAATAAATAGAGGTCAATTTCAGATCAAATAAAAAATTTATGGACTAAACTAGACAAAAATAAAACCATATTAAAAATATCAGACTATATTATAATAAAAACTTAGAAATACACATGGGTCAATTTTGAATTAAAGAAAAATTTTAGGGATTAAATGAACTAAAATAAAATCATATTAAAAATATTGGAAGAAATAATAAAAATAGAAACAAATAGGTGTTAAATTCGACTAAATAAAAATTTTAAGGACTAAATTGAACAAAAATATTGAACTAAATGAGAAAAAAATAGGAATAAATTTGATTCAAATAAACATTATAAGCACTAAACTAAACAAAAATAAAACCAAATTAAAAATATTGAATTAAATTATAAAAAATAGAAACAAATATGGGTCAATTTTGGATTAAATAAATTTTTAGGGATAAAATTGAGTAAAAATATTATCATATTAAAAGTTTAGACTAAATTATAAAATTATAAACAAATAAGGGTTAATTTTGGATTAAATAAATATTTTAGGGACTCAAGTGGTCAAAATAAAACTTTATTAAATTATTGGACTAAATTATAAAAATTCTTAACAAATATAGTTCAATTTCGGACTAAAAATTATTTTAGGGACTAAATTGAACAAAAATAAAATATATTAAAAATATTAGATTAAAATAAAAACACTAGAAACAAATAGGGTAAATTTTAGATTAAATAAAAAATTTAAGGACTAAATTGAATAAAAATAATCATATTAAAAATATTAGACTAAATTATAAAAATTAAAAATAAATGATAGTTTTTGAACCTTAATTTTCTTTTCTCTCACTTTTGCATTGTGTCAAGCAATAGAGAATTTTTTTTTTTTACTTATTATCCTTCTAATTTTTCATCCCCTCAACTAAACACTCCAATTTTTTTCATCATGTCTGTAATTTTTCATCTTTTAATGTCTTTTCCTCTCTATTAAGCAAAGTTAAAATGTTACCATCGGGAATAAATTTTATTTGATTGAGAAAAGCATGTTACATTACCGATTGTAACTAAAATTCTTATTATATAATATTTTAGAGTAAATTAGGTAAAAATTTAGATGTGGCAAACGAGTCGTTCGGTTCGGGTTTGGATCATTTCTGTTTAGGTTATTTAGGGTCTAACTATATTCGGTTTAAGTTCAGTTTGAATCAGGTTTGTTTTAGTTCAAGCCTATAGTGATTCAAGTATTGGTTAATTTTTGAGTAGATTAATATCAGGTCGGTGAATTTCAGTTCAGAACAATATCAGGTCAATATGAGATCAATCAATTTTTTTTAATTAGGTCAACTTTCAAATCGATCGATTTCAACCGATTTTTCAGACCGAGTTACACCTATATATGACTTTTTGGTGAGTTGTATAATAGTTCACATATTTTCTTTATTTTTTTAATATCTTTTTTTTTATGAATAAATTTCACCAGCGATCTCTTTTGTTTGAGCCGTGTTCTACTTTGGTCACCAATTTTGAAAATAAAAATTATTCTTGCCACTTAAATTCTAATTTGGTCACTGTGCCGTTAACACTTAGTAATTTGATGACGTGACACATTAGTCAAAAAGGTTAATTTCTAATTTGAACCATGGAATTTAAACAAAAATATTAATTTCACCCTAAACTCTTTTAACCTCTCTTTTATCCCAAAAAATTCGAATTAAAACAGTAAAAATCAACTTTTTGAAAATTCCCAAAGACCATAAATTCTGATCCGAAGCAATATAGTTACTAAAAAGTAAAACTCAATAAGCAGAAATCAAAGGCGATCCAATATAATTATAAACAAACAAATAAAGAGAAAGGAAAACCTTTTTGAAATGATGCAACTTCAAGTAACAAGCGGCTCTTTTACTGTGCAAAGCGATCTTTTGAGGCTTCGATTTGGCAACCGCCAGCGTCTCCATATAGTAACCCAGAGCTTTGTCGTACCTGCTTTCTCTGTACATCTGGTGGGCCGTTTCAATCTTGTTAAACGCCGCTGCTGCCATGTTTCAAACTCTCGTTCGGCTCAATTTATTCCGAATATTAGATCAAATTTGGACATTAAAATAACATTTTAAGTTTGACCGGCTACCTATTGAACCGGTTATGCCACATATTAGCCTTAGTTTTGTAGCCGCACAACAGAACCTCCCTGATTCTACTCGACGGACCTTCTCTCAGATTTTTTGGGAAGTGACTGATACCACTTGTTTACCTTATCCATCACCGGATGGCTAGAGTTGCAGTGAATGGCATCAATTCTTAGCCACCATTTCTTTCTTTCCAATGTTTTTGTTAATAAGCTTTCTATCAATCAAATGATATATGCCAAATCCAATTTCCTTTACAAGTTAATTAGATAGCAAATATCATTTAGCTCCATCTTTCCTTAACTCATAAATTAAAGACCAAATTTCAACTCCATATCTCAAACCTAAATGCTCCTTATTCAACTCTAAGCAAAGCAATGATTGGTGTAGCTATACAGAGCAAACCTTGCTATTCAGTATTCACCAAATCAATCAACAGAAGAAGAAATTTCCCATATGAATTATCATCATTCATAATAGAATATGCTTAAATTCAGAGGTCAACATTTTTTAAACCCTTGTGTGTATTTCACCAAATACAATCTCCAAGCTATTTGATTGTTTTAAATTATAGACCTAGTTTTCTATTGTTACTAAATCTTACTTTTTAAGCAAGTAAAGGGATGGCATATGTACATATTGGGGTATTGACAATTGTAGTACGTCAAGGTGTGAGGTGACACGACCTATACAATTTTGACCAAATCCAGAAAGCATACAACTGAACAAACAAAACAACAGCCAAGCCTTTGAAATTCTTCTAAACCATAATAAAAAGAGAAGCACTCAAGGATGCAATTTGCTTTGCATCACTGCAATGTCACAAACAACCATAAAAGAAACATGGAATAGTAACTTGAATAAATCAAGCCCAAACTGCAGAAATTCCTTCAAAATAAACTAGAAATACTCAACTAGCAAACTAGTAGAAGTGAGATTCATGGGCAAAAAACTGATAACCAGACTGCCTATCAAAAATTCATTATTAATTTAGTATCCTAACCTCGTTCATAATCATGCACCGGTAATCATCGATTTACGACCGCTTCCTACAGCAAAGATACACCGCAGCAGTTGCAACGACAATGGCACCGGCCGTTCCTGCTGCCACAAGCGGCGTCAGGCTGAGACCTTTCCCTTCACTCCCGGCAGTCCCTACAATCTCCCTGGAGTTGCCAATGATACCCTCAGCAGTCTTCTTCTCCACCTCCCCCTTCAATTCCACCAACTTCATCTGCATCCCCGCAGCCTTCTCCTCGGATTCTTGTTTTTCTTCCTTAGTCGTCTCCAGTTCAACCGTTGTTCTGGCCAACTCTGCTTCGAGCTCCGTAACTTTATCCTTCAATTCATTAATCTTGTCCCTCGTTTCCTCTTCGATCCTAACACTGTTGCTCCTCTCCTCCTTTTCCCTCGCTTCTAAAACCCCTAATTTCCTCTCCGACTCCCTCTCTCTCTTCTCCCCCTCAACTTTCTCTTTTTTCAATCCAGTGATTTCCCTGTTCAATCTTTCGATCAACGACCCTTTCTCTTCCAACTCTCCCTTTAATTGAATCAACTCCTTGTTCGCATCATCAATTTCACTCATCGAAGTTATCAGATCATGTTGCAGCCTGGCAACCTCTGTTTCAAGAGTAGCCGATCTCGCAGTGACTGATTCCAGAACCCTCTTATCTTCGTCCCGCTGATCCATTTCTTGCCGCATCTCTGCTTCCTTGTTCCGTAGTTGATCGAGTTCCAAGGTCACCTTATTGATCCTGTCCTTCAAATCATGGTTCTCGTTGCTCAGGTCCAACTTCTCACTTTCAAGCATTTTGATTTTGGTATCCAGTTGGGTCAGTTTGGTATCATCGGCGTCGAAGAAATTTTCCGCCGTCTGATCCTCCACTTCGCCATTGATGACCGTAGGATCCGCCATTTGCTTTGATCGCTGTTCGGCTGCGAAGCAAATCACACACACAAAAGGTTAAAAAAAAGTTAGAAAGGAAGAAAGGAAACCCTAAAGATTACCCTCTCGCTTTTTGTGGTTGGAGAGAAAGAGAAGATTTTTTATTTATTGTGCAAGTGTAATAGCAATAGTAAGAAAGAATCCTTGAAAATGTGAGGAAAAGATGAGAAAAAGAAGTGGCACCTTTGTTTTCCTGATGATTCGATTAGGGTTTTCTTATTTATGTTAGTATTGAATATTTCGTTTTATAATCAGCAGAACAGAAGAAAAAAGGAACGTTGTGGATTGGAGAAACGGATTCTGCTGTGAGCTAGGGCTGTTGGGTACTTGGTTTTTGGGTACCCGAAAAATTGGGTACCCGGTTCATTCAGGTACCTCACTTATTGGCCCATGTCCCGGCCCGTTGTATCCGGGTATCCACTACTCGAGTACCCGTAAAATTTGGGTACTTGGGTAATCGGATAACGAGTACTCGGTTCATATTTTTTTAATTTTAAAATTACAAAAATCACATTAAATATATAAAGTTTAAAAGTTTTTAATACATAATCCAAACAAAAAAATTAGTGATTTGGAGTTAATTTTAACTTTGAAGGGTGAAATATTTAGATATATAATAAAGTTTATCACCAAAAGAATATATTAAAAAAATTAATTTTGATCGTGATTTTTTCCTTCAAATATCATACTGACAAATCAATACAAATATTTTTAAAAAAATTTAAACTTAAAACTTAAAAGTATATAATATAAACATAGAAAGAATTTAGGGATTTGAATTTAGCTTTGGAGTAAAAATATTAAAAAACCTAAAATAAACATATAATTTAAAATATAAAAAAATATATATTAAAATTGTCGGGTCGGGTCGTGTACCCGGTAAGGAAAAAATCTCGGACCAAGCCCGGCCCGTGTACCCGGAAAAATTACTGGGTCGGGTACCCGGCCCGATAAAAAACTTAAAAATACCCACCTAATTTGTATCGGGTCCACGGGTAATCGGGTCGAGTAACTTTGAACACCCCTACTGTGAGCGGCTAAATTGAGGCTAAAATAAAGTTGATCGGTTTTATCGGTAGTAGATTCATTTATAATTTCTTATGAGGTGGTTATATAAATATGTATCATAACTGTAAAAAAAAGGTAGTTACACAAAGTCTTAGTTGATCGGTTTTATCGGCAGCAGATTCGTATATAATTTCTTATGAGGTGGTTATATAAATATTTATCATAACTGTAAAAAAAGGTAGTTACACAAAGTCTTACGACGTAAGAAATTATGTAATAACATAAATATTAACTCGATAATATTAATACTTACAAAACTCATAAGCATCAGAGTAACTACATAAAGTATTAGGGAAAATACATAATTTCTTACATAAAATGTAAAAAATTATATAATAACACAAATTCTTATCCAAGATCACCCAATTCAAAACGAGCTAACTTATGGTAAGCATTTGTGTAGTTACAAAAATGCTTACAAGATAACCTTTCTTACACAAATAATGAGAATTTGCGTAGATACATAAAATCTTTCAGAATATACATACTTTGTTACACAAAATATAAGGAAAAATGTAAGCACACAAATTCTTACACGAGGTCACTCAATCCAAAACGAGCTCAACTTATAGTAAGGATGTAACACCCTAACCAGTATTCTATATTAAATACTAATTAGAGTATCACATAAAGAATATATCAAAAAAAATTTATCGCGTAGATTCATATTTTGAATTTTTATCCCATCAAATAAAGTCCGATTTCAGGTAGCAATTTAACAATTCTTTTCTATACTATATAAGGAATCTAACCGCCTAAAATAAAAATTTACCCGATTACTCTATTTAACCTATTCTAGTAATTTCCCGATTTTAAAATTCAATATAACTACTTATCACCCATTATAAAAAAAAAACTAGTTTATATGTTATTACAAACCATATATAAACTAGTATATAACCGACTAATTCTAACATATACATGCCAACTAGAAACATCAAAACCCGTCAAAAGATGTTATTACTAATACCATGTTTATATTTCGAATAATTAGGATGTCCGCTCCTTACTCCGATTTTTGCCTTTTACCTACGTGTGAAAACTATCACACGCTAAGAATATACTTAGTGAGGCAATAATAATATTCAGTGCAATATAACATAACTATAACTAATAACATGTAACCGTATTCATGCATTTGAATCACTAGATATGTCTTACCATTATGTTAATCATATATCAACATAATATAACCGGATATAATTTCTCACCAATATACTTGCCATAACTTTAAGAGTTTATACACTCTTGCACCCGTTTATTAATTATTTGCCAATATCATAGCCCAAATATAAACCTATAAGGACCTTGGGTACTCGAGTCAAAGATGCACCGAAGTGCTAATACACATAAGGTCGTGCCCACCATATGCACTAAGTGTCCTTTATATACATTATAGTGCTAAATCGAATAACCGAATATGCAACGTGCTGCTTGTAATATCCCAAATTTTGGCTAGTGACTAAATTGTAAATTTTGAAAGTTTAGGGGTTAATAAAGTATAAATTTTGGAAAAGTTTGGGGACTAAAGTGTAAATTTTCCCAAAAAGTAATTTTATTTAGTATAAGAGTGAATCGAATCGAAATAGGTACCTTGGTATCAGTTTTAAGAATTAAGATGCAGAGAAAGGTGCCGAATTTGGATCAAATGAAATTGTTAAGCGTGCTCAGGCTAGAGAAATACAAGGATGGGTGACCTTCGGGAATGTCCCATAAAAGTGTTTCTAATCGGTATTTTGGACTCAGTAAAGGTAAAGAATATTCGAATGGATTATCGATAAAGGATTTCTAAGAGAAATTTTATTCTATGGAGATTTTCTATAATTATCGGAATAATAGACCGAGTTAGGAAAATTCAGTCTAAGACTTTAGGAAAGGAAATTTTTATAAGATGATAGTGTTCATTTTCCGAATATGAAAATATGGAATTTTTGGAATAAATCTGATAGCTCGATAAAGGTGAAATCCCAGTAAAAGTATTTTATGAATATCGGGAGATCGGATTGAATCGAAATTTCAGAGGCTAATCCAAAAGCCATGAAAAAGTCATAAAATACTATTTTATGAATATTTTATTATAGTTGGTTGGATTTCAACTAGACTTAGTTGAATTTTTACAAGAATGGCAAACTAGTAAATAAAGACTAGTTGGAGGGAAAATTGGACATTTGACAAGGATGGCAATTTTGAAATATTTTGAAATATTGAGGGCAATTTTGGAAGGTGAATTACACTTGGATAAAATCATGGCCATTGATTTTTGATAAGATTAAGTCTTGGCCATTGGATTAAAAGGGCAAATTAGTAATTTCACTAATTAAATGAATTTTAAATGAATTTAATTTTAACATGTGGATTTAAATAAGTAAAAGATGAACCAAATTGTATATTTCGAACTAAGGGGAGAAAAAAAGGGAGAAATTTTTTCAAGCTCGATTCAAGCCCCGAAACTCGATTTTCAGGTAATATTTTCAACCGCAAAGTTTTTCTACTCTTCAAGCTCTACTTTTTGATGTCAATAATTCATGGAATACATGCCTGATTGATGAGAAAGAAATTAGGGTTTACGGACTCAATTGGTGTTTTTGAGATTTTATGATTCCATGTTGAAATTCAAGTTGAAAATAAGCTTTTGTGATGTTAAAATCATGTTATTGAGTTGAGATTTAAACTCTACATGTTTTTATTATTATGAAGATGATTACGGTTTATGGATTCAAGTTTGATTTAGGGTTTGTGATGTTGGACAAATGATCTAGTAAGCTTGAATTTGTTATTTGGAAGCAAAACCCTAAATTAAAGGTATTAGGACCATTTCGGCAATTCTGAAAGTTAGAGGACTAATTTGGATTTTTATGATTTTGAAGTGTATTTATGTTATTCTTGAAGTTGGAGATATGAAATTGAAGTTAGAATGTTAAACTGATGTTGAATCGAGTTAGTGACCATTTCGACAAATTGTCAAAGCTAAGTGACCAATTCGGAAATGAGGTTTTAGAGAAGGAATAAATATGATTTTAGTTGAAATAATAGAATTCAAGTAGTAGTGTTGATTTGAGGACTAATTTGCAAAGTTAAGAAGCTTGAATCCTTATCTTTGCATTTTTAGTGACTATTTCGGAAAGAACGAAAAATTAGAGGGAATTATTTTTAAATAGTTATTTGATGAAGAAAGTGAGACATTAGTGGTTTGAATCAAGTAAGGGGACCAAATTGACAAATAGCAAATTAAGGAGAAATTAATATAAAGTTTGAAGTTATTTATGGAAGTTGTATAGGAAAACTGGATTTGACAGTAAGTTTGAAAATTCACCATAAATTCTAAAAAAATGGTTAGATGGTAAATTTTATATCGATGTAAAGATTTATTCGTCTAGTTTCTTTTAAAACAAACGGTGATTGATTTAGATTTATATATCAAAAGATATGAATTTTTAAGTGATGAAAGGTCAGAAAACAGAATAGCAGTCTGTTCCGAAATTCAATAGTGGAATTCAACTTTGAAATTTTGCCATAAATTATAAAAATTGAATCTGGGTTATTAGTTCATATGGCTAAAAATCTTATCGAATCTAGTTTCGTTTCCAGCAAACGGAAACTGATTTTGAGTTCCGAGTTAAAAGATATTAATTTTTAATCGAATGAAGGTCAGAAAAATTACAGAACAGTTTTTGTCAGGACAACCCTATAAATGGGAGTTTGATGAATTTTCATATTTTTTGTAGATTTTATTAAATGATTTGGCTTATACCATTAGAACCGTTATCGAATCTAGTTTCTACGGTATAAAGGAGATTAAGATCAGTATGTATTCTGCCCTATAGAAGTAAATCTTTGATGGTAGTGCAAGTTGATAGAAAATGGAAATTGAGACAATTTGTGTCTAATGTTGGTTAGCAAGCTTAGAGAAATTATTAGAAGATTAAAATGATCATTAGGGACCAAAAATGAGTATGTGAACAGTATAAGGAAGGAAAGAAAATTTATGAATTTTTTTATGTTGAATGATTAAATAGCTTAATTGAAATATTGTTAGAAGTGAATCTAACAAGTGTTATTCACATTCATGTGATTAATGAAGTTTGGATCCGAATCAAAAGAAGGTTTGAGGCACTATGAAAGAAAGGATCGAATAGAGCATAGTGAGGCAAACTAATAAATGGCCCAGGTGAGTGCATTTACATGTTTCAAAATGCAATTAGGAAGACTTCTGAATAGTCGACCTTAAATTAAAATGATATTGCATTATCTATATATATGTTAATTTATGTTGCCATGACCAATTATGATTGAAGTATGAGATATGAAATGTTATTTTTATGATGATCTATGTTTACCATGAACATTTATGATGAAGCATGAAACATGAAATGTTTATTTATATGATTGATTATGATGATTGATTAATGATAAAAGAAATGCCCAAGTATTGTGTATGAGAGTCCATGGTATAGTTGGCATGTCATAGAGTCTTTAGAAGCTGCACCCTTATGTTCATGTTATCAAACATATATTGTGACAAAATGATTGTGTCACATGCACCCTGGGGATCTACGCCCACTGTGCCCGAGTGCACTGTCGAGGTGCTTCTTGTTTATGGGGAGCAAAGAGCATCCTCGAGTACGTACTTATCTTTACGTTCATGTTAGACACTACAGTGTCATTTCAAGATGACTCGCGTACATCGATCTCATATAGCATACTTTGGGCAATGATAAAAGAATCATGTCATGTAAACGAATCATGTTACGTATATGAATCACGTCATTAATATGAACCATGCCATGTATATGAATTAAGTTACGAATATGAATCATGTCAGGTAAAAGAATCATGTCATGTAAATGAATCAAGTTATGTATATGAATCATGTCACGTATGTGAATCATGACATGTATACAGATTATGTTACGTATATGAATTATGCCATGTACACGTATCATGTTATGTATATGAATTAAGTCATGTATATGAATGATATCACGTATATGAATCATGCCATGTATATGAATTATTACACGTATATGGATTCTGCCATATATATAAATTATGCCCTGTATATGAAGTATGTCCTGTATGTAAATTATGTCATATATATATATATAAATCATGTCATGCATGTGAATTATGGCAGGTGTATGAAATATGCCATTTATGTGAACTATGCCATGAATATGATTTACTTGATAATAATGGAACTTGTGATAAGTCGACCCTAAATTGAAAATGATATGCATTATTTATATGAAACTTGACTTGTTGCATATTTCAGTAAATACAAACTTCAGTAGAATATGAGGTATTTTACATAATGCAATGCATATCTATACATGGAATATGGATAATAATAACAAGATGATACATGATTCAGATGCTACATGTTACTTGCTATATATGTTATATGATACATGATACAAATGGTACACGATTACATGACACATAAAAAAGATGTTACATGATTTCATGATATATGAAAAAGAAGTTACATGACATACATGATAAAATACATGTTATGTAAATGATGGCATAATGAAAGCATGACCATGATAGAGTACATGATATGTAAATGATTATATGATGAATGCATGTCCATAATAGAGATATATTATTCAATAATAACATGATTTATATGATAGTTATGATACATGACATATGTACATTGTGATATACTTGCCATGTTATAGAGAAAACGAAATGCACTTTTATATATGACATACTGTATTACATTATTTCATGTTTTTAAAATAAATAAGTTTAACTGCCTCACTAAGTTCGTACTTAACGTGTGATTGTTTCACACGTAGATTAAGTCGGAGCACTTGAAGAGGAGTCAAGCATGCTGTTCAAGCTACAATCTGCAGAACATCAGAAAGATTATGACAATCTCTAGTAGGCATGTAAACCATTTACTCACTGATAGTATATGATACATTAAATTGAACTATAATGATAGTCTGAATAATCTGCTAGACGATGAATCGTATAGGAATAAAAAAAATTTAAGCTTAATTTCAGTAGCATGTTTAAGTAACATCTATAATGTATATTCAACTACGAGTATACGTTATGGGTGTTACACTACTGGACTCTATGGCATGCCAACTATACCTTGTCCCTCAATGACTTACTTGGGCATATTTTTCCGTATTTATTTTATCCATGGCAATGCATATCAACATAATTTAATATTGATCAGTTCATACCCGAAATAACATTCATAATATAACATCGTATATAACTAGTGATCCATGCATTACTATTCAACATGCATTACTATTCAACTTTTGACATATTTAAAATATGTCAATCATATGATCAATGAAATAAATATCGTGCCAATATATAAACCAGGTAGACTTATCGCAAGTCTTCCCATTGATGTATAAAACATCCATGTATCATGTTATGTATACATTGCACTCACCTGATGCCTCACTAGTAAACCGTACTATTGCTTTTAGCTTTACTCTTGAACTTTTTCCTTGGCTTTAATCTTGCTCGTAATATGATCTTGATCACGGTCATGATCTATAAAATCATCGTTTACCAAGTACATACATTTCAAAGTGTATGTTAGTATCATTCTAACATAAGCACATATTAGGAATAAAATTCCTAAAATCCTTTATTATTCATATCCATCACAATTTCACAAGAAAATCTCAAATCTCATAATATAACCATAAATTGAATTCTTTTATAATTCACCTCAACTTTCCAAATTATTCATAATGGCCCCTTGCCATTGAACTTCAAATTCAAACATTAAACAACATATTCAAGTATTCCAAGAACACATTCAAGCTTAACACATTAATTTCTAATCACTTTCCATATCATTCTCAAATTTTCCTTAATATACCATTAGGTCCTCAACACATTGTAAACTTCCAAATTGATCCAAACAACATTCTAATCCTTGCAAAATCATTCTCACATCATTTCTAGCCTTAGGATAATTTCTCATAATTTTCCCTAATTTATCTCTATAGGCCGAATATGAAGAGTCTTTTTACCCAAATTTTCCAACTTGATTCAAGCATGAATTCAACTTCTAAACCTCATTTCCAAGTTTCTATAATCATTCCCATGTCAAAGTAAATCTAAATTCAACTTCACATCAAAACCCTAATTTTAAACAAATTAGGATTTAGCTACTTTCAAGTAGTTTCAATCATAATATAAGCTTGGATATGATTCTACAACAACAACTTCATCAAAATCTAATCTTAAATCATCATATTTAAACATCCCATTCATCCATCCAAATCATAAAACTAAGGTTTCAAGCAAGGAAAACATGAATATATGGTACCAAAAGATAGAGAATTTCATGGAGATCAACTTCATATTTCATGCTTTCATCCAAAATCCAACCAAATAAGCTTGAAAATCAAAAATGAAATTTTTCCTTACCTTGGAGAGGAGTATTCGAACAAGGGGTGGAAGATGGAGAAAATCTTGAATTTTCTTTTGTTTCAAATTTAGCCATTTGTCATCTAATTTAAAAATCCAAATAAAAATATCTTTTATAGCAAAATGACTATTTTGCCCTTGTAAACCAATGCTTCATATTTTTCCACATGTCCACCTACATATCCAAGGGTCAAAAATAAACCAAGTAGCTAGTGATTACCAGCTTTGCCATTGGAATTTTCCAAAATTACCATCTTGCCCTTTTTCATCCAAAGGCTCATATTTAACATGGAAAACCTACTTTAATCCAATGGTCCATGTTAAATCCTACCATTTTAAAACATGGAAATGACATTTTTAACCTTGCTTTATCATCCTTTAAAATATCTTGAATATCCGATTCGATTTGAATATTTTTCTAAACTTTATCGTTTTATAGTCAATAATACAAACTCCGTACGAAAAATCCGAGTAACACGAAAACATCATTCTTGGGGGTGGACTATTCATTTATGGGACTAAAATACATAACTTTCGAAAATTATAATTTATTCCCTGAACTTTTCCAAAGTTTATACTTTGACCACCAAACTTTCAAAATTTTCATTTTGGTCACTAGCCAAAATTTAGGATATTACAATTCTCCCCCTTAAGAAAATTCGTCCTCGAATTTTCCTTACTTACTTACTTGGTTCAAAAAGGTACGGATACTGCTTTTTCATTGTTTCCTTTGTTTCCCAAGTAGCTTCTTTTACTTTGTGATTTCTCCATAGAACTTTAACTAGAGGAATCTTCTTGTTCCTTAATTGTTTTTCTCCTCGAGCCAAAATTTTTACAGGTTCTTCATCATAAGTCAAATCCGATTGAATCTCGATCTCCTCTTGTGTTATAACACATGAAGGATCCGATCGATATCTTCGAAGCTTAGACACATGAAATTCATCATGGACTTTACTCAGCTCCGGTGGTAAAGCTAGTTGATACGCCAACCCTTTTTAAGATTTCATAAGGACCAATGAATCTTGGACTAAGCTTTCCTTTTTTTCCAAAGCGTAATATCTTTTTCCAGGGTAAAACCTTTAAGAATACTTTATCTCCAACCTCGAACTCAATATCATTTCTTTGAAGACCTGAATATGACTTTTGTCTATCAGCAGCAGCCTTGAGATTATCTTGAATTATTTTTACCTTATTATCTGTTTCTTGAACAAAATCTGGTTTGATGATTTTTTGATCCTCCAACTCGAACCAATTCAACGGTGTTCAACGTTTTCTTCCATATAATGCCTCATAAGGTGCCATCTTTATACTCGATTGATAACTATTGTTGTAGGCAAACTCAGCCAATAGAAGATATTTTTCCCAAGAACTTGCAAAATTAATTATGCATGCTCTAAGCATATATTCGAGTATCTGAATAGTTCTTTCTGATTGTCCATCTGTTTGGGGGATGGAAAGCAGTACTGAGGTGTAGCCGAGTTCCCAATGCTTCATGTAGTGCACTCCAAAACCTTGAAGTGAACCTTGGATCTGTATCAGAAATAATAGACATGTGAACTCCATGCTGTCTAACAATTTCCTTAATATAAAGTTCTGCCAACTTGTTCAATGAGTAATCTGCTTAAACTGGTATGAAATGTGCCATTTTAGTCAATCGGTCCACAATCACCCAAATCAAATCTTTCTTACTTGGAGTCAATGGTAAACCTGTTACAAAATCCATAGTGACCTTTTCCCACTTCCATTGTGGAATTGAGATCGGTTGAAGCAATCCCGATGGAACTTGATGTTCTTCCTTCACTTGTTGACATTTTAATCATTTAGCAACAAACTCAGTGATAGCTCGTTTCATGCCAGGCCACCAAAATTGACTCTTTATATCTTGATACTTTTTGTTGCCTCCTGTATGCATAGTTAAAGGACTAAAATATGCTTATGAAAGTATTTCCCTTTTTATATCCTCATCTTCAAGAATGTATACACGTCCCTTGTAGTATAAGCATCCATCTGACTTTACTTCAAATCCTTTAGATTCACCACGATCAACTTGCTTTTTCTTTTCTAAACATTCTGTATCCTTTGCTTGTAACTCTTTAATTCTTTCCATCAGAGTAGACTTAATTTGAAGCTCAGCCATTGTTGCACCATTCTCCTATAACCTTAACTGAGCATTCAATGATCTCAAGGCAGAAAATGTTTTCTGGCTAAGTGCATCTGCTACCACATTAGCCTTCACCGGATTGTAATCATTGATTACATCATAGTCCTTGATCAATTCTATCCACCTTCTTTGTCTCAAATTAAGCTCATTTTGAGACAATAAATATTTTAAACTTTTATGATCAGTGAAGATGTAGCATTTTTCACCATATAAGTAGTGACGCCAAATATTCAAAGCGAACACCACTGCAACCAACTCTAAATCATAAGTAGGATAATTCCTTTCATGAGTTTTGAGTTGTCGAGAAGCATACGCTATGACCTTTCCTTCTTGCATCAATACACATCCCAAACCATTATGGGATGCATCACTATAGATTGTGAAATCTTTTCCAGATTCTGGTTGTACCAAGACAGAAGCTTCTGTTAATATCTGCTTCAATTTATCGAAGCTTTCCTGACATTTATCAGTCCAAAAAAATGACACATATTTTCTTAATAGCTTAGTTATTGGAGTGGCAATCATTGAAAAATCTTTCACGAACCGCCGATAATAACTAGCTAATCCCAAGAAACTTTTCACTTTAGAGACATTTTGAGGAACTTTCCATTTCGAGTATTGCTTGAACCTTTTTAGGATCAACTCGAATTCCTTCCGTAGAAACTATGTCTCCAAGGGAAGCTACTTCAGACAGCCATAATTCACACTTTGACAGCTTTGCATATAATTTCTTTTCTCAGAGGATCTGAAGAACTACTCGAAGATGAGTATCACGATCCTCTTTGGTTTTTGAATAAACCAATATATCATCTATGAATACCACTACAAATTGATCCAAATATGGCTGAAATATCCGATTCATCATATCAGCTGCTCGAGCATTTGTAAGTCCAAAAGGCATTACTACAAACTCATAATGCCCGTATCTAGTTATGAAATATGTCTTTGGTATATCTGCTTCTTTGATCTTCAATTGATGATACCCCGATCGAAGATCAATTTTAGAGAACACCGTTGCTCCCTTAAGTTGATCAAAGAGGTCATCAATCCTTGGTAAAGGATATTTATTCTTTACAGTCACTTTATTGAGTTGATGATAATCTATACATAACCTCATTGATCCATCTTTCTTTTTCACAAACAGAACTGGAGCTCCCCAAGGTGATATACTTGGTCGTATAAAACCTTTATCCAATAATTCTTGTAATTGAGCCTTAAGCTCTTTAAGTTTTGTAGGAGCCATCATATAAGGTGCCATTAATATTGGTGCTGTTCCAGGAAACACATCAATACCAAATTCCAACTCTCGATCCAGAGGTAATCATAATAATTCATTCGAAAAAACATCTGGAAATTCCCGCACCGTAGGTATCTTTTCTAGATATATCTTTGTTTCCAGAGTATTTATCACATGAGCTAAATAGGCTTCATACTCCTATGATAATAACTTTTCAGCAGTTATAGCTGCAGTCTCATTGATCAAATAATTATACCTTTCTCCCTCAAATATTATTTCTGAACCATCTGATCTTTTTAAGACTACCCTTTTTAATCGGCATTCAACCATAACGTCATATGTCGATAGCCAATCCATTCCAAGAATGACTTCAAACTCTTGGAAAGACAATTCTATAAGATTGGCTAGAAATTTTCTTCCTTGGATCTTTATATGACACTTTTTACATATTCGAACTACTTTGGCGCTTTGTCCTAGGGGATTAATAGCAACTACCTCACTCGAAATTGGTTCTACTGGAATATTTCTTTCAAAGACTACTTTAGAACTAATATACAAATGGGTAGAGCCTGGATCAATCAATGCAAAAATAGATCTGCCAAAGAGTTCGATCATACCTGCTACGATCTCTAAATCATCTCGATCATGAGAAGTCTTAATATTGTATACTAGAGCAACAACCTTATCTTCTTGACTAGGTATAGTCGTAGATACTCTTGGTTTGCTACCTTTATTTCCTCTACTTTTCTGAGATGATGAGAATGACTGATCAAGGTGAAGCTCTGGACAATTCTTCTTGAAATGACCAACTTGTCCACAATGATAGCATTCTTCACCAGCGAACCAACATTGATCAGAGTGCTTTTTTCCATAATGTTCACATTCTGGAACATGACGTAATCTGGAGCCCTGAGTATCCGCAGTAACAGTCTGAGCATGCTTTGACTTCCCTCCAGAATATCCCTTTTTAGTGGAAGAAGTTGATGTCGCTGGACTTTGCTATAGAAAACCTTTACTGCATTTAAATGACGACGCAATAAAAGAACTTCCAAATATTTTTCCAGCTTGAACTCGTTTTCCCGCCTATTCCTCGAGGTCTGTCTTTTTCATAGCTTTTGCTCGATTCACCACTTCTTGAAAAGTGGTGAAATTGCGGGAAACCAATGCCCTTTTATATTGAGAATCCAACCCAGCTATAAATTTATCGATTCTGGATTTTTTGGTTAGAAGGAACTCTTCTGCAAATCGGCTCAGTCTATTGAATTCACATTCATATTCATAGACTGTCCCGCCTGATTGCTTCAAATCCAAGAACTGCTGCCTCATTTCTTCAATGAACATGTCCCCTATATACTTTTCTTTGAATTCGTTCAGAAATAATTCCCATGTAATCTGTTATGGCAGAACTCGTGCAGTGACTACATTCCACCACACGCTCGCTTGCTCCACCAGAAGGGATACTACTCCTTCTAACTTTCCTTCATCATCGCAAGGAATCCTACTCAACATGATCTTAACATCATTCAACTAGTTATCAGTGGCCATTGGATCAACATTAGTATCACCTTTAAATTCTGGTGCTTTCATTTTCCTTAATTCCTTTGGAACTGATATTGATGCTCGCCGATTTATAATAGCATCCAATGCCTGAAGAAATAAGCCTTGATCTTGCACATGCATATTTCTTTGTTCTTTAGCTAATGGCTCTACATTCTGCTATCCTTGAGGCAGATTTTGATTCACCTCATTACTTCCACTCTGAGCAGGCATATCACGCTCGATTGCCTGACGAGATTCCCGATGATCTGACATCTTTTAATTTCACAATCATCCCTTATAAGTAAAGAGTAACAAAACTAATTACTAGGCATCTAATAGTATTCATTCAAATATCAGTAATATTGACATCCTAGTGGCATGTATATAATTCCGACTATTAACAAACCCAATTTGTATCCAGAACCGGCTAAAACTGTAACTCTGATACCAATAAATGTAACACCCTAACCAGTATTCTATATTAAATACTAATTAGAGTATCACATAAAGAAAATATCAAAATTTTTTTATCGCATAGATTCATATTTTGAATTTTTATCCCATCAAATAAAGTCCGATTTCAGGTAGCAATTTAACAATTCTTTTCTATAATATATAAGGAATCTAACTGCCTAAAATAAAAATTTAGCCGATTACTCTATTTAACCGATTCTAGTCATTACCCGATTTTAAAATTCAATATAACTACTTATCATCCATTATAAACATAAACTAGTTTATATGTTATTACAAACCATATATAAACTAGTATATAAATGACTAATTCTAACATATACATGCCAACTAGAAACATAAAAACACATCAAAAGATGTTATTATTGATACCATGTTTATATTCCGAATAAGTAGGATGCCCGCTCCTTACTCCGATTTCTACCTTTTACCTACGCTTGAAAACCGTCACACGCTAAGAATATACTTAGAGAGGCAATAATAATAGTCAGTGCAATATAACATAACTATAACTAATAACATGCAACCGTATTCATGCATTTGAATCTCTAGATGTGTCTTACCATTATGTTAATCATGTATCAACAAAATATAACCAGATATAACTTTTTACCAATATACTTGCCATAACTTTAAGAGTTTATACACTCTTTCACCCGTTTATTAATTACTTACCAATATCATAGCCCAAATATAAACCTATGAGGACCCTGGGTACTCGAGTCAAAGATGCACCGAAGTGCTAATACATATAAGGTCGTGCCCACCATAATACACATAAGGCCGTGCCCACCATATGCACTAAGTGTCCTTTATATACACTATAGTGCTAAACCGAATAACTGAATATGCAGCGTGTTGTTGGACTCTATGGCATGCCAACTATACC
Organism: Hibiscus mutabilis; assembly: GCA_019671005.1. NCBI lineage: Eukaryota > Viridiplantae > Streptophyta > Magnoliopsida > Malvales > Malvaceae > Hibiscus > Hibiscus mutabilis. The sequence continues at coordinate 18,164,855 of CM033728.1, read as the reverse complement.
TTGTCCCTCAATGACTTACTTGGGCATATTTTTCCGTATTTATTTCATCCATGGCAATGTATATCAACATAATTTAATACTGGGCAGTTCATAATATAACATCATATGTAACTAGTGATCCATGCATTACTATTCAACTTTTGACATATTTAAAATATGTCAATCATATGATCAATGACATAAATATCATGCCAATATATAAACCAGGTAGACTTATCGCAAGTCTTCCCATTGATGTATAAAACATCCATGTATCATGTTATGTATGCATTGCACTCACCTGATGCCTCACTAGTAAACCTTACTATTGCTTTTAGCTTTACTCTTGAACTTTTTCCTTGGCTTTAATGCAATAAAGGTTTTAATCCATGTATCAAAATGTGATGCAAATGCAATGCATGAATGCAATAAAGCATTGATTCCGCAAGTGATTTGTCCTTATAGAACATCTTTCATTCAGAGCAAAAGGTTTCATTACATCCGGTATTAGGGTTTTACAGATAGCGGTGAGCCCTGACACCTAATGTCTTGACCTCATTCAATAGTTCCGTCAGTTTTCCTTCGCGGTCCAATGCCGGATCCATATTCTGGCTTATTGGCGCTGCTGCATCGGCTAAATCTGCTACCTGTTGAGCTACTTGTCGGGCTTGAGTCGTAACCATCTTCATGTCCCGGTCTTTCTCCCGTATTGTTTGCTCGGCTTTTTGTAGCTTAACGGTCATTGCCCCAGCACGGATCTCACTGGTATGTAAAGCAGTCTCGAGTCTCACTATCTGCTCTCTGAGTGCTGCGTTTTCTATTTGGAAGGCTTGTGATTCATTCCTTTCCTGGTGTAGACTTGATTTCAGGATATCTTCCATGGCCAGACTGCTTTCCAACTCATTTTGGAGAAAGTCGCGTTGGCCTTCAGCTTCTTCCAGCTTCTTTGATAATGATCTGATTTTATTCTTACTATTCTTGCATTTCTGCTTCCAGCGTTCTGAACCGTTCCTTAGATGAATCATACCATTGACCCACTCTTCCGCGGTGTCACCCAGACCGAAACTCTTGAATTCAAAGTGCAGCTTCTGGAACTCGTCTTGTACATTCTTTGATTTCATACTCAGATTGTGCCTCTCATGCTCGAGCTGGTCGCGCTTGTATGCAAGTTCATCTTCTAAGACGCTTTTATTCTTGACTCCTAACTTTATCCCGCTTGAGTGACCCACTCCTGTGTTATCCGAGCATTGGGCTGGGTATTGTTCCTTCTTCGACTTTGCCCCTCGGGCAACGGCTGGCTGGCTGAAGAATCGGGGTTGTCCGTCTTCGAAATCCAAAATTCCCATTCTGATAAGATCTCGAACTCTGTCCTTCAGGGCCCTACAATTTTCAGTGTGATGACTCGAATCGCCTATGTGGTAGCTGCACCGGACACGACTGTTGTAATATTTCGGATAAGGAGGTTTTCTTGGTACAGACTTCACTGGTATGATAAGGTTCATTTAGACAAGTAACGGAAGTAACTCGGTGTATCTCATGGGTATTGGATAAAGTCTTCTGATGTCATTAGATTCTCGAACTTCCCCTGGTTTTGCCTCTGTTCCCTGGGTATCTTCCCCAGATGTGCTACTTGTCTGCTTCTTGAGATTGATCACAAAGGGATTTGATTTGTCATATTTAACGGTGTTGTCTATTTTGACTTTCTGACCATTTTGTTCCACATTCTGCTCCCCGACCGAATCTTTTCTGAGTTCGACATGCTGCTTGCCTTTCATCATGGCATTCATCTGGTCCATCATCTCGGACATCTGCTTCTTTAGTTCTTGTATTTCATCTTGTTTGTCACCAGGATTGACACTGCTTACCGAATCTGTTCTGGTGTCCTTGAATGGTTCTTCTTCGGCTGTCCCCGGTCTAGTCTCGGGATGGAATTTTGGGATTGGACCCCCTTTCTTCAGGTCAAAGAACCTTTGGTCCATCATGAACAATCTTCTATTAAAAGAGAAATAACTCGGGAATCAATGCCCCAGTGTAATGCGAATGCAATGGTATGTAAAAACAAAGCAAAAGAACACAAGTCAGTACCGGACAAAAATGATAAGTACATAATAAAAGGGCAAATTAAATGCGATAAGCAAATAAGGCAATCCTATTTACATTCCATCTAAGATAACTAGGTTATCCGCATGGTTCTAACAGGGTGGGTTTCTATGTGTTCTCTACATGCAGTTTTGGTTCTAGGAGGTACCCGAATTGTCCTCGCTGTCCTCTACTAAGAGTAGCAAGGCCCCCGATCATCACCCATTATAGGCTTCTTTCAACCGAGTTCAATTCAGGGGGACCCATTCGCTTATGCCCGTACGAAGGAACGATATCCTTACGAAAGCATAAGGTACTCGAGCCCCGAAGGTACTTGCTAGGCCCATACGGGAGAACGATATCTCCACGAAAGCATTAGCGTTTTCCCCCCACTTAGAAAAGACGGGTTTATATGCCATATTTTAAATGCGTTAAAATAAACGCGCAATTATGACCGAATGTTAATTTAATAGCCACTTTAATCCGGAACTTCCAATGTTAGTAAAGCGGTAATTACTTAAAAAGCTTGACTCTCATTTGTTTTTGAAAAACAAAAAAAAGTCCCCAGCGGAGTCGCCATCTGTAGCGATGTTTTTTTTCTTTTTATCGCTAAAATAAAAACGCGGCTTTTTCGAAGTGTTTTTGAAAGGTGTTCGTGATTCTTTGGATATAAAATATTTATTTCGTGGGGTTTTTTAAAAGAAACTGCATTTAAAAAAAATGGAGTCGCCACCGGCCACTTAGGTAGGCCGGACACCATAAAACCAGAGATTCAAAAAGATAGGGTTCGGGAGTCGGTTATGGATGGGGAAGGATTAGCACCCCCACACCGCCCAAAATTGGTACTTTAATAATTACCGCTTTATTAATATTGGATTTTCCGGATTAAAGTGACGATTATTTTAAAGTTCGGTCGTAATTGCGAATTAATTTTAAGGGCCCCTTTATCCGAGAATAAACGCCCAACCACTATCACTACGCTTGATACTGGCCCCGTTTACGCTCGGATAAAAGGACACCGCATTAACAAGTTATAAATCATATGCAATCTTAGTGGCAAAAATATAAAACATGGCAAAATATTTAAATGTAATAAATATTGACATAACAGAATACTAATCTAACATAAATGATATTCTAGACTAAAACATTCATATATACATATTATTCTAAATAATAGATAAAAACAACTTTAACAAGTTAGAATAACAATGCAGGAAAAATTACGTATATAGACAAACAAATATTTCAAAAGGACATACATGCTAGTAATAAAACATATTTCAACATATATGGAACAATATATTATACATAAAAGAAGACACACTAACACGTAACCTAAAAGTCAAGAAAACATACAATACGTACAAAAATACAAGAACATGCTGTTTTACGAGTCAAATAGAACATAACATGTTTTAATACGAATAACTGGATAAAAAAAATACATGACTATTATAAGCTTAACACACATATACATATAAACATAAAATACGAGGCATATACGAGGGACATAAAATAAAATAATAGAATATCAACATATACGATTATAATACGAACATGAATATTTACAAAGAATACAGGACTGAAATGAAAGAAAAATAAAAGTCAGTGGCAGAAATTAAAGAACAATAATATGTAATTTAGGGACGAAATTGCGAAACAAACAAAACCTAAAAGGATCAAAAGCGTAATTAGACCAAGGGCGGACCCAAAATGAAAAGTTCAAAAACGCGGGATGGTTAAGGGGGTAATTTTACCATTTAAAATCTGAATCGGTGTAATTTAGGGACTGGATTACAAGATTTTGAAATATCAGGGGATTGGGATTGTAATTATACCATGCGGCGAGACAAAAACGAAAATATTGAAAACGCGGGATGGTTAAGTGTGTGATTTACCCATTTAACGAAATAATAACCATTATATAAACCCTCTTTTTAGGCCGAAATCAAATTTTTGGCCTTTCATTTCTTCAGTTTTCATATAACCCATGTTCTTCCTTTTTCTCTCAACTGTTCTTATGAAACCCGAATCCCGGGCGCCGCCGTTCAGAAGTGTTCTCCGCCGCCGCCGCTTCTTACCGCGGCGCGGCGAGCCTCCAAAACACACCAAAATAACCCCTTTTCATCCTCAACATGAATCCGTGGTTGGATTCAGAGGATACACCCTTATTTGCCCTAGATCTAGAAAATACGAAACAAAAAAAAATATTTTTTAGACCAAAACGAAACTACAAGGGGTCTTCCCCTCCCTTTAGTCAACCATATCAGGCTTGGAGAAGCCGAAAGGCTTATCACTAAGGAAGGGAAGACCCACTAACAGAGATGGTAAGACGACTCTCTTTTTTTGTTTCTGTTTTCTTCTTTCGTATATGCATACAAAAATAGAAAAAAGAAAAGAGGATTTACCATTGGACTTTTCTTTCGATTTCCTTGAATGTTTACAACTTTTTCTTTGTATTATTACAAGATCTCTGTTCTCTCCTTTTTTTTGTTACCACCCTTCGTTTTTTTTGTTACAAAAGTCCCCGTTTCATATATATCATTGTCTTCGTTTTGTTGCAAGTTGCATCTTGCTTTTTCGAGATCTGAATCGAATCGACAATTTTTGCTTGTTGTCTTGGGCATGTTACGAACACGGGGCTGAATATCGGCGTGGTGGCGGTATGGGTATTCTCGCCGCGAGCCCGGACACATTTTCGGCCGTTAGATCGATCCGATCTAACGGTCGAGATGGCTTGAAGGACGAACGGCCCGGACGAAGCCTCGGTTTGATGAGACGGCTCCGGATCTTGACACTGGAGCTCCGCGATCGAGGAGTCGAACGCTGCGTGGATCTTACGCGCGTGGGATATTAAAGAGTCCGCGCGTGGACCACACGCGCGCGTGGCACTCGAACGGTCCATACGTGTGGAACACGCGGCTGGCAGATATTTTTGACCTCTTAGTTGTATCGTGGCCGTTGGATCAGATCTTGATCCAACGACCCACAGTCACCTGCACACACAGTAACTGTAATTAGATAAGATTTGGGTTTGGGCCAACCGGGCCTTGTAATTGTATTTGGACTTGGACTGTAATTTTTATTTGGGTTTAATATATTTAATTTTTTTCATTTTATCAGCCCAATAATATTAATAATAATAATAATATAATTATAACAACAATACATATACATGATACAAACATATACTTATACAAGTATAACATATTGACATACGTACATATAATCCTACTCATAATTAACATAACATCTATATATATTAATCAAATACGCTCATACTCTAGATACATACGCGACACACATTCATTATTAATACGTATACATACATAGCTTATAATATACATGCACACACCACACCTTATATATATATTAGTAACATTCATATAATATAATAAACATACATGCAATATTAATATGTATTTACAAGTGAAAATGAGTGATTACAGTTGCCCCTCTTTGCTTGTTCTCATGGAATGGGAAACAAAGCAAAGATTCATAAGCACTCATTTTTATCAGACTTCCCTGTTTGTAGCTTTGAAAAAACGTGTTCTTTTGGATATCTCCGCTCTTCCTTGGCTAAATCTTCAGGCTCGAAAGTTCTTCCTATATAGAGCTTCGTCACCTTCCGATCTTGGAGCTACAGGCTCTTCCTATATAGAACCCTTCACTTCGAGACTGTAAAGCTTGGAGTCCTTCCTATATAGAACTCTTCGCCTTCCACACTGGTTTCTCCTATATAAAACCTTTTGTGCCGCTGATGGATTTTTCCGACTGGGAGTTCTTTTTTGAGATTTTAGATTTAGGGATTTCTCTCTATGGAACCTTTCACTGGGGCTTGAAAATGCAGGTTCCCTTTTTTTTTACGAGGCTGTTGTCATTTTTGGACCCACGCTACTAAGACTGCCACATCATGCCCGAATGACTTACTGATGGCCCAAAGGACTTATCATCATGCTCGAAAGACTTACTGATGACCCGAAGGATTTAACACCACGGTCGAAAGACTTACTGATGGCCCGAAGGACTTAACATCTGGATCTGACGCCGACATGGCTGTTGTTTTATGGGGACTCATGCTGATATGCTGCCACATCATGCCCGAAGGATTTAACACCACGCTCGAAAGACTTACTGATGGCCCGAAGGACTTAACATCGGGCCCGAAGGACTTACCGATGACCGAAGGATTTAATATTCGGATCCGACGCCGACATGGGTTGTTGTTTTATGGGGACTCACGCGATATATCGCCACATCATGCCCGGCGACTTACCGATGACCCGAAGGATTTAACACCGCGCTCGAAAGACTTATCGATGGCCCGAAGGACTTAACATCGTGCCCGAAGGACTTACCGGCGACCCGAAGGATTTAATATTCTGGATCGACGCCGACATGGCTGTTGTTTTATGGGGACTCACGCCGATATGCTGCCACATCATGCCCGAAGGACTTACCGATGACCCAAGGATTTAACACCACGCTCGAAAGACTTACCGATGGCCGAAGGACTTAACATCGTGCCCGAAGGACTTACCAATGACCGAAGGATTTAATATCGGATCGACGACGACATGGTGTTGTTTTATGGGGACTCACGCCGATATCTTTGCCACATCATGCGGAAGGACTTTACCGATGACCCAAAGGATTTAACACCACGCTCGAAAGACTTATCGATGGCCCGAAGGACTTAACATCGTGCTCGAAGGACTTACCGATGACCGAAGGATTTAATATCTAGATCGACGACGACATGGTTGTTGTTTTATGGGGACTCACGCCGATATGCCGCCACATCATGCCCGGGAAGGACTTACCGATGACCGAAGGATTTAACACCACGCTCGAAAGACTTATCGATGGCCCGAAGGACTTAACATCGTGCCCGAAGGACTTACCGATGACCCAAGGATTTAATATTCGGATCGACGCCGACATGGCTGTTGTTTTATGGGGACTCACGCTGATATGCTGCCACATCATGCCCGAAGGACTTACTGATGACCCGAAGGATTTAACACCACGCTCGAAAGACTTATTGATGGCCCGAAGGACTTAACATCGTGCCCGAAGGACTTACCGATGACCCGAAGGATTTAATATCTGGATCTGACGCCGACATGGCTGTTGTTCTATGGACTTTGGTAAATTCTTCGATAATTCTTCAAATACCTGTTTAGGAACAAGAAAAATTGACATGCCCCTATCTATATGATGCATATAATGTTATGCTTTCTTTCTCCTCTTTTTCTTTTTTCTTTGTTAATCTTATGTTCTGAATAGTCATTCTTCTGATTTCTCTGTTTCCTTTCCTTTTGCGGTATGCTCAATTTTGATCTTCATTTCTGTCAAATTTTGCTCAATGGGCATCTACTCTTGTTCTTTTACACGAGCACCCGCCTTTCTTCTTGGGGTTTTCGCCGCTTCACCAACAAATGCTATATCATGCGTGTGTGCAGAGAATCTTACTATTCTTTCTGTTCTGCATTGCCCTATTCGATCGTGCTCGGCTACCTTCCAGTTCTTTTGACCCAATATTCTGAGTATTTGTTAATTTCGTCATTGGGGTGAGCGAAATGCTTCTTAACCTCAATCTTCTTGTTGTCTCTTGACGGACACCATTCATCGATTTCTGTGCTTTAATTCTTTGGAGACTCAATGTTTACCGTCCCCTCACTTTGTAAGCTCGTACTTGTCATGTTTCGTCCTTCATTTTCTTGAACCAAACAAGGCATCATGGCTGGAATTCGCTTCTTGTTCTTGAGCTGTCTGACACCTATACCTCTGTTATCATCTTCATTCTATGCATTGTGAGGTCATTTAAGTTAGGGGCTTCAATAGTATCTGCAACCTTGTGTTCTGGATCTTACCCCTGAAGTAATACATGGAAATTTTTGTTGCTTTAACTTGTCAATTTGCTGATTGGTGTTCTACTGAAGGGTATCATTTAGATTAACATTCAAGATTTTGAAAACACAGCATAGGAGCTCTGGATATCATGTGCAAGAGTGGCTTAGATTCAACCACTTGGTAATTCAAAGATGTGAAGTCTTCCCTGGTGACTCGGTTCATCCTCATGATTTAGCGTTCTGCAGAGTACTACTCTTTCTCAATTCTCATTATCTACTCTGCCTCCAAAAGGGTAGGCTTGTATAACCACTCGAGCGCAGAAATATTACTCTAGGAATAAAGTTCTGGGTGGTGCGAGTCTTAATTTTTCCCATGATATCGCCTATTTTCTTTTTTTCTTTTTTCTTTTTTTTGTTTTTGTTTTTATCATTATTTGAGGAAATCAATTCGTCACAGTCCTTTGTCTTGAGGACAACGATGGAGCAAACAACACTGCCCCAAGTTACTCGGCATAGTCACGATTTGAAAATATTACCATCACTCATGAAGCTAAGGTTTCTTGAATTGGATGATGTATCTCCACCCTATCGCTTCAGCGGAGTGCCCCAAAATTTCCATACTCTTATCCGAACAAGCCTATTACCAGGTTTCGAACATATGAGTACTTTTTATTATTATTTTCTCATTTTCATTTCTTTTTTCTTTCTTCTCTTTTACTCTTCCTTTTTTGTTTTGTTTCTTCTTTACTACCTAGAATATTATGCATAGAGTTTCAATTTCAAGCAACTCTACATGGTTGACATTTAGAGTTTTTTTATCCTTGAATATCATCGCAAGAGTAATAATCTCGCTTTGCTGACCAGAGTCCGGTGGGGAAGATCACACATCATCGTTGTCAGGACATCTATCTAATGTCACATCTTGCAATTGATATCCAGTGTCCTACAACGGCAAGAAAATATCTATGTGCTTTCAAAAACATTATATGTTAAGCGAAATGTGTCCTTTATTGAAAATAAAAACCAACAAACATGCCTCATCACAAAAGATCTTTGCCACATGGGGGCCACATAGAGTTGATCCCTTGTATTACTTCAGGAAGGTATTTAATGTAGAGACATCTATGGCTTCTTTAGCACTATGTAAATTTGCTTCTCATCCTTGGTCTTCCACTGCTTGATCAGCTCTTGTGTCAGGGTTCCATCATTGACCAGCTTCTTGATTTCATCCAGTAAAGGTCTACACATTTTCGGTGGGATGCCCGGTGCCCCATATGGAATTCGCATGTGCTACTCGAGTCAAAACTATGGGCATACAGATCAGGTGCACTCTTCATCGGCCTAGGAACAAGATAGTGACCCTCTACCAGATGAGGCCAAATGTCTGAGATAGATGTTCCAAACACTTCCAAATTTGCGCTCGTCTGAGGAATTTTCGTTGATGACCCCGATTTCTCAGCCTGTCTCCTTTTTTTACGGCCACGCGAACCCTGGAGATGACACTCATTTACGTCTCCATCCTTATCTATCTTATCTTCGGTTCGGTCCTTAGACTTAGACCCTAATTTTCCTTCTTTGATTGCGTATTCTATTCTTTCTCCAATCGTCATGAAATCTTCGAATCTGTTTCTCGATTTCTCCAACATCACATCGAAGAAGGGAGAGGGAAGCGTTGCATGAAATAGGGGAGTCAACTCTTTTTCCGCTATAGAGGGCTGGACTTGGGTCGTGGACATCGCCACCTTAATGCATATTCCCGAAGATTTCATTTGGCCTTATTTTCTCATTCTCAAGAAACGTCGATGTGGTGCTAAATCTAAAGCATATTTGTATTGATCCAAGAAGGCATTAGCGAGGTCACCCCATGACCTAACTTGGTTTTTGTTCAAACGGTTATACCACACTCTTTGCTGGTCCCACAAAGCTATCATGGAAATGGTGGATCAACAATTCTTCGTTCTTCATGTATCCTTCCATTTTTTCTACAAAACATGGTTAAGTGAATCTTGGCATTTGGTTCCGTCATATCGCGCAAACCGGGAAACTTGAAATCTGGAGGAATGACCAAATCAGGGACTAGGCAGAGTTCCCTTGTACTGAAGACATTTATCTTCTCTTTCTTCTTAAGCTCTTTCTCGATTTTTTCTTCTAACTGGTCAAGCCTCGACTCTTCAATTCGTTCCATTTTCCGATTAATTCTGCCATCGAACCCCATGTATTAAATGATGAAGTGCCATGTGATGATAAAACAAAAAATGTGATGCAAATGCAATGCATGAATGCAATAAAACATTGATTCCGCAAGTGATTTGTCCTTATAGAACATCTTTCATTCAGACCAAAAGGTTTTATTACATCCGGTATTAGGGTTTTACAGATAGCGGTGAGCCCTGGCACCTAATGTCTTGACCTCATTCAATAGTTCCGTCAGTTTTCCTTCACGGTCCAATGCCGGATCCATATTCTGGCTTATTGGCGCTGCTGCATCGGCTAAATCTGCTATCTGTTGAGCTACTTGTCGGGCTTGAGTCGAAACCATCTTCATGTCTCGGTCTTTCTCCCGTATTGTTTGCTCGGCTTTTTGTAGCTTAACGGTCATTGCCCCAGCACGGATCTCACTGGTATGTAAAGCAGTCTCGAGTCTCACTATCTGCTCTATGAGTGCTGCGTTTTCTATTTGGAAGGCTTGTGATTCATTCCTTTCCTGGTGTAGACTTGATTTCAGGATATCTTCCATGGCCAGACTGCTTTCCAACTTATTTTGGAGAAAGTCGCGTTGGCCTTCAGCTTCTTCCAGCTTCTTTGATAATGATCTGATTTTATTCTTACTATTCTTGCATTTCTGCTTCCAGCGTTCTGAACCGTTCCTTAGCTGAATCATACCATTGACCCACTCTTCCGTGGTGTCACCCAGACCGAAACTCTTGAATTCAAAGTGCAGCTTCTGGTACTCGTCTTGTACATTCTTTGATTTCATACTCAGATTGTGCCTCTCATGCTCGAGCTGGTCGCGCTTGTGTGCAAGTTCATCTTCTAAGACGCTTTTATTCTTGACTCCTAACATTATCCCGCTTGAGTGACCCACTCCTGTGTTATCCGAGCATTGGGCTGGGTATTGTTCCTTCTTCGACTTTGCCCCTCGGGCAACGGCTGGCTGGCTGAAGAATCGGGGTTGTCCGTCTTCGAAATCCAAAATTCCCATTCTGATAAGATCTCGAACTCTGTTCTTCAGGGCCCTACAATTTTCAGTGTGATGACTCGAATCGCCTATGTGGTAGCTGCACCGGACACGACTGTTGTAATCTTTCGGATAAGGAGGTTTTCTTGGTACAAACTTCACTGGTATGATAAGGTTCCTTTCGACAAGTAACTCGGTGTATCTCATGGGTATTGGATAAAGTCTTCTGATGTCATTAGATTCTCGAACTTCCCCTGGTTTTGCCTCTGTTCCCTGGGTATCTTCCCCAGATGTGCTACTTGTCTGCTTCTTGAGATTGATCACAAAGGGATTTGATTTGTCATATTTAACGATGTTGTCTATTTTGACTTTCTGACCATTTTGTTCCACATTCTGCTCCCCGACCGAATCTTTTCTGAGTTCGACATGCTGCTTGCCTTTCATCATGGCATTCATCTGGTCCATCATCTCGGACATCTACTTCTTTAGTTCTTGTATTTCATCTTGTTTGTCACCAGGATTGACACTGCTTACCGAATCTGTTCTGGTGTCCTTGAATGGTTCTTCTTCGGCTGTCCCCGGTCTAGTCTCGAGATGGAGTTTTGGGATTGGACCCCCTTCCTTCAGGTCAAAGAACCTTTGGTCCATCATGAACAATCTTCTATTAAAAGAGAAATAACTCGGGAATCAATGCCCCTGTGTAATGCGAATGCAATGGTATGTAAAAACAAAGCAAAAGAACACAAGTCAGTACCGGACAAAAATGATAAGTACATAATAAAAGGGCAAATTAAATGCGATAAGCAAATAAGGCAATCCTATTTACATTCCATCTAAGATAACTAGGTTATCCGCATGGTTCTAACAGGGTGGGTTTCTATGTGTTCTCTACATGCAGTTTTGGTTCTAGGAGGTACCCGAATTGTCCTCGCTGTCCTCTACTAAGAGTAGCAAGGCCCCCGATCATCACCCATTATAGGCTCCTTTCAACCGAGTTCAATTCAGGGGGACCCATTCGCTTATGCCCGTACGAAGGAACGATATCCTTACGAAAGCATAAGGTACTCGAGCCTCGAAGGTACTTGCTAGGCCCATACGGGAGAACGATATCTCCACGAAAGCATTAGCGTTTTCCCCCCACTTAGAAAAGACGGGTTTATATGCCATATTTTAAATGCGTTAAAATAAACGCGCAATTATGACCGAATGTTAATTTAATAGCCACTTTAATCCGGAACTTCCAATGTTAGTAAAGCGGTAATTACTTAAAAAGCTTGACTCTCATTTGTTTTTGAAAAACAAAAAAAAGTCCCCAGCGGAGTCGCCATCTGTAGCGATGTTTTTTTTCTTTTTATCGCTAAAATAAAAACGCGGCTTTTTCGAAGTGTTTTTGAAAGGTGTTCGTGATTCTTTGGATATAAAATATTTATTCCATGGGGTTTTTTAAAAGAAACCGCATTTAAAAAAAATGGAGTCGCCACCGGCCACTTAGGTAGGTCGGACACCATAAAACCAGAGATTAAAAAAGACATGGTTCGGGAGTCGGTTACGGATGGGGAAGGATTAGCACCCCCACACCGCCCAAAATTGGTACTTTAATAATTACCACTTTATTAATATTGGATTTTCCGGATTAAAGTGACGATTATTTTAAAGTTCGGTCGTAATTGCGAATTAATTTTAAGGGCCCCTTTATCCGAGAATAAACGCCCAACCACTATCACTACGCTTGATACTGGCCCCGTTTACGCTCGGATAAAAGGACACCGCATTAACAAGTTATAAATCATATGCAATCTTAGTGGCAAAAATATAAAACATGGCAAAATATTTAAATGTAATAAATATTGACATAACAGAATACTAATCTAACATAAATGATACTCTAGACTAAAACATGCATATATACATATTATTCTAAATAATAGATAAAAAACAACTTTAAAAAGTCAGAATAACAATGCAGGAAAAATTACGTATATAGACAAACAAATATTTCAAAAGGACATACATGCTAGTAATAAAACATATTTCAACATATATGGAACAATATATTATACATAAAAGAAGACACACTAACACGTAACCTAAAAGTCAAGAAAACATACAATACGTACAAAAATACAAGAACATCTTTGTTTTTCTGAGTCAAATAGAACATAACATGTTTTAATACGAATAATCTGGATAAAAAAATACATGACTATTATAAGCTTAACACACATATACATATAAACATAAAATACGAGGCATATACGAGGGACATAAAATAAAATAATAGAATATCAACATATACGATTATAATACGAACATGAATATTTACAAAGAATACAGACTGAAATGAAAGAAAAATAAAAGTCGGTAAGTGTAAATTAAAGAACAATAATATGTAATTTAGGGACGAAATTGCGAAACAAACAAAACCTAAAAGGATCAAAACTGTAATTAGACCAAGGGGCAGACCCAAAATGAAAAGTTCAAAAACACGGGATGGTTAAGGGGGTAATTTTACCATTTAAAATCTGAATCGGTGTAATTTAGGGACTGGATTACAAGATTTTGAAATATCAGGGGGACTGGGATTGTAATTATACCATGCGACGAGACAAAAACGAAAATATTGAAAACGCGGGATGGTTAAGTGTGTGATTTACCCATTTAACGAAATAATAACCATTATATAAACCCTCTTTTTAGGCCGAAATCAAAATTTTGGCCTTTCTTTTCATTTCTTCAGTTTTCATATAACCCATGTTCTTCCTTTTCTCTCAACTGTTCTTATGAAACCCAGAATCCGGCGGCCGGCTGCCGTGTTCTCTGCCGCCGGCCGCCGCTAACCGGCGCCGGCGAGCCTCCAAAACACACCAAAATAACCCCCTTTTCATCCTCAACATGAATCCGTGGTTGGATTCAGAGGATACACCCTTATTTGCCCTAGATCTAGAAAATACGAAACGAAAAAAAATATTTTTTAGACCAAAACGAAACTACAAGGGGTCTGCCCCTCCCTTTAGTTCACCATATCAGGCTTGGAGAAGCCGAAAGGCTTATCACTAAGGAAGGGAAGACCCACTAACAGAGATGGTAAGACGACTCTCTTTTTTTGTTTCTGTTTTCTTCTTTCGTATATGCATGCAAAAATAGAAAAAAGAAAAGAGGATTTACCATTGGACTTTTCTTTCGATTTCCTTGAATGTTTACAACTTTTTTTTTGTATTATTACAAGATCTCTGTTCTCTCCTTTTTTTTTGTTACCACCCTTCGTTTTTTTTTGTTACAAAAGTCCCCGTTTCATATATATCATTGTCTTCGTTTTGTTGCAAGTTGCATCTTGCTTTTTCAGATCTGAACTGAACTGACAATTTTTGCTTGTTGTCTTGGGCATGTTCTGAACACGGGGGCTGAATATCGGCGTGGTGGCGGTATGGGTATTCTGCCAGCGGCCAGACACGTTCTCGGCCGTTAGATCGGATCTGATCTAACGGTCGAGATGGCTTGAAGGACGAACGGCCTGGACGAAGCCTCGATTTGATGAGACGACTCTAGATCTTGACACGTGGAGCTCCGCAGTCGAGGAGTCAGAACGCGTGGATCTTACGCGCGCGTGGGATATTAAAGCGTCCACGCGTGGACCACACGCGCGCGTGGCACTCGAACGGTCCATACGTGTGGAACACGCGGCTGGCAGATATTTTTGACCTCTTAGTTGTATCGTGGCCGTTGGATCAGATCTTGATCCAACGGCCCACAGTCACCTGCACACACAGTAACTGTAATTAGATAAGATTTGGGTTTGGGCCAACCGGGCCTTGTAATTGTATTTGGACTTGGACTGTAATTTTTATTTGGGTTTAATATGTTTAATTTTTTCATTTTATCAGCCCAATAATATTAATAATAATAATATAATTATAACAGCAATACATATACATGATACAAACATATACTTATACAAGTATAACATATTGGCATACGTACATATAATCCTACCCATAATTAACATAACATCTATATATTAATCAAATACGCTCATACTCTAGATACATACGCGACACACATTCATTATTAATACGTATACATACATAGCTTATAATATACATGCACACACCACACCTTATATATATATTAGTAACATTCATATAATATAATAAACATACATGCAATATTAATATGTATTTACAAGTGAAAATGAGTGATTACACCAACCAAATAAGCTTGAAAATCAAAAATGAAAGTTTTCCTTGCCTTGGAGAGGAGTATTCGAACAAGGGTTGGAAGATGGAGAAAATCTTGAATTTTCTTTTGTTTCAAATTTAGCCATTTGTCATCAAATTTAAAAATCCAAATAAAAATCTCTTTTATAGCAAAATGACTATTTTGCCCTTGTAATCCAATGCTTCATATTTTGCACATGTCCACCTACTCTTCCAAGGGTCAAAAATAAACCAAGTAGTTAGTGATTACCAACTTTGCCCTTGGAATTTTCCAAAATTACCATCTTGCCCTTTTTCATCTAATGGCTCATATTTAACATGGAAAACCTACTTTAATCCAATGGTCCATGTTAAATCCTACCATTTTAAGACATGGAAATGACATTTTTAACCTTGCTTTATCATCCTTAAAATATCTTGAATATCCGATTCAATCCGATCATCCGAATATTTTTCTAAACTTTATCGCTTTATAGCCAATAATACAAACTCCGTACGAAAAATCCGAGTAACACGAAAACATCATTCTTGGGGGTGAACTATTCATTTACGGGACTAAAATACATAACTTTTAGAAATTACAATTTAGTCCCTAAATTTTTCCAAAGTTTATACTTTGGCCACCAAACTTTCAAAATTTTCATTTTGGTCACTAGCCAAAATTTGGGATATTACAAAGGATTTGTGTAGCCACACAAAGGGCTACAAGATAACCTTTTTTTCTGACAAAAATAATGAGAATTTGAGTAGCTACATAAAATATTACAGGATATATAATTTGTTACAATAAATAAGGAAAAGTCTAACTACACAATTTTTTACCCGAGATCACCCAAAACAAAACTAGCTCAACTTATGGTAAGCATTTGTGAAGCCACACAAAGGGTTACAAGATAACCTTTTTTCTTACAAAAATAATGAAAATTGGAGTAGCTACATAAATTATTACAGCATATACATAATTTGTTACAAGAAATGTAAGGAAAAGCATAACTACACAATTTATTACCCGATATCACCCAATCCAAAACGAGCTCAAATTATGGTAAGCATTTGTGTAGCTACAAAAAGTGTCACAAGATAACCTTTTTTCTTACAAAAATAATGGGAATTTATGTAGCTACATAAAATATTACAGGATATACATAATTTGTTATAGTAAATGCAAAAGAAAAGTGTAACTACGCAATTTCTTACCCGAGATCACCCAATACAAAACTAGCTCAACTTATGGTAAGCATTTGTGTAGCCACACAAAGGGCTAGAGGATAACATTTTTTTCTTACAACAATAATGAGAATTTGAGTAGTTACATAAATTATTACAGAAAGTACATTATTTGTTACAATAAATGTAATGAAAAGTGTAACTACACAATTTCTTACCCGGGATCACCCAATCCAAAACGAGCTCAACTTATGGTAAGCATTTGTGCATCCACACAAAGGGTTACAAGATAACTTTTTTCTCTTACAAAATTAATGAGAATTTAAGTAGCTACATAAAATATTACAGAATTTACATATTTTGTTACAGGAAATGTAAGGTAAGGTGTAACAACACAATTTCTTACCCGAGATCACCCATTCTAAAACGAGCTCAACTTACGGTAAATATTTTTGTAGCCACACAAAATGCTACAAGATAACCTTTTTTTCTTACAAAAATAATGAGAATTTGAGTAGCTACATAAAATATTACAGGATATACATAATTTGTTACAATAAATGTAAGGAAAAGTGTTACACAATTTCTTACCCGAGATCACTCAATCTAAAAAGAGCTCAACTTACGGTAACCTGTTAACCACTTCAGCCTTTTACCATTTTTTATTTTTGAAAATCTACACAAATTCTTAACAAGTTTATAAGAATTTTTGTAGTTACACAAATTCTTACCAACTTTATAAGAATTTATGTAATTACACAAATTCTTACCCAATCCTATACAAATTCTTACAATAAATGGTAAGAATTTATATAGCGCCTCATTTTAGCCTTATTTTAAGAGGTTTCATTTTAGAAAAGCCCAAAAATGGGCTGTTAAGAATAAAAACTATGTGGCACTTTCTTTGGCAGTGATGGAAAGTTTGACTGGAATGGGGAGCACGGGCTTCTAAAACTTGGTACGGGGTCTTCCAAAACTCACTAGTGGCATACACGAGATTGATTTATTGTATTTCAATATCTATTTTTATTAATTCGTTGGTGAAATTTGACTAAAAAAACAATTCTTTTATAATTTTAAGTTATTTGAGTTAATTTAAATTATTGAGTCGATTTTTGAATTTGAGTTGAATTCAAATTTTATTAACTCATAAAGTCAAAAAATCAATTTTGTATTTTGTAATATAGTCTTTGATTTTTTTGTTTATTCAATTCCTTCTCCATTTTAAGTCCATTTTGACTAAATTTGAACCGCATGCTCTTAAACTATTGTGAAATGCCTATGTAGCTTTAAATTTCTTTTTAAGAAACCAATCCCTTAATTTTGTATGATTTCCTTATTTCTTTAATATCTCATTTGTTTTAAGACCCTTTTACTATCAAATTTGAATCATATGCTACACTATCTTTATAGAATATCTATGTACAGTAAAACCTCATAAATTAATAACTTCTCTAAAATAATAATTTTTTATCCCGACTTGGGCCCAAGGTCTAAATTAATAATCTTGATAAATTAATAAGATAATAATTTTCTGGAAGCCCCTTATATAAATTTATGGTTCCTTCAATATTATAAATTAATAGTTCTATAAAAGTACAAATATAACTAGGACAACTTAGTAAAATACGATTATATTGTTATTTGCTTCTTCTTAAAATTCAAATCTAACTGTATTTCATTCTCTAACTTTCATTACTGCATCCAAAAGTTTCACTGTTGTGTTCTCATACTATAACGACCCAATTTTTGGGTTGGTTAAATGAGTCTCAGATTTGGGGTTTCGAATCTTAAGTTGGTAATTAAAATAAGAAGAATTTTTGTGAAAGCTCGATTTAATTGAAATGTGGGGACTAAAATAGAAAAGAACCAAATATTTGAACCTTAAGTGGAAACTTTCAAATAACAAAAGGATTTTTAGAGTGGTTTTCCCATCCTTGTTAGGTGGGTGATATTAATGCCATGCTGTCATGTTGGGGAAAGGGGGGAAGAAAAATCTGAAAAGTAAAAGAGAGGGAGAGAAAGCTAAAAGAATGGGTTTTTAGAGAGAGAATGCACTTTAGGTCCGTTTCACCATTTTTGTGTCATCGTTCGCCTCACCGCCGACACCACCAGACCGCTTTGAGGAGACGAGTTCGGCGGTAGTCCTCACATTACCATTGTTGCCGCCATTTGCCAGGGTAAGAGAAAAGAAGATTTGACCTAGGTTAAATCACCACAATCTATCGTATTTCAACGTGAACCGTCACCATCAATGGATTCGCCGGCCAGAGATATGTTGTTCTAGAGCTTGAAGTCGCTGTCCAGCCATTGAAGGTAATCGCCTAAGCATGGGTGTGCCTTTACCAGCCAAGGAAAAGGCCACCAACTGTTGGGCTGGTTCTTCTAGACTGAACTAGTTTGACTAGGTCGAGTGGACCAAGCCAGTCGGGCCTGCTCTATAGACCACAGGCCTAACGCACCACATGCCCAATACGCAGTTAGACCACACCGTATTGTGTTGCCGCTATCGTTGAGCGTCATTGACCATCATTGACTTTTTTCTGGTGGACGCTACCCGATGGTTTTAGCGTAATTCGTTTCACCAAATTCGAGCCCAATAAACTATTTTTACGCATTTGAACTTAAGAATTAATTAGGGAATATGAGAAATTAATGTACTTTGTATTCATATTTATATGAGGACTATTCTGGTTCGAATACTATTTTAAGAGGAGCGTTGAAGAAGTTTGAACGAGGATTCGTCGATAATTGCTTGAGGTTAGTACACCTCGAACTCTTAATACTTCATGAGTATCATAAAGTTGATTATTTTACGTGTTAGTATCTGCAAAATAGGTAGATGATAAATAAACATGTTTAAAGACAGGTATTACGAGGCTTGATAATTATGAAGTGCATGATGAGATTTAAGGATATGACATGACTCGTAGGGACTTTAGAGACCGTGTGAGGTCGTTCAGATATTCGTATATTATGTGATGATAGTTTGAATTGTATGATATGATGATTGGTTGATCGATTGATAAATTATGATACTTGGGTGCCAGTGATATGAAAATTGACGTGTTTGATGTAAATATTGTCTAAGGAATAAATATCAAGAGTTATCTAAATAAATGACTATAAAGTCGGTAATTAATAGTAAATGATTAAATGCGCTAGCAAACAAACTCTTATGACTTTCATAAGCTTAGGGGATTTGTAACGACCTGATTTTTGGGTTAGCGAATCGAGTTTCAGACCTGGGTATTGGGCCTCTATGTTGAGAGTTTAAATTAAGAAAATTTAAACATGGGCCTTGTAGCAAAGAAAAAGAAGAGTAAGATGGGTATTTATTAAATGGTTTTATCCAAGTTGAGAGAATTTTTTTTTTTTAAATTTAAAATGGTTGTGGGAAGTGAAAAAGATGGAGAAGAGAGGATAAGATGTTTTATACGAGAGAGAGAAAAGTAGGAGAAAAGTGAGGGTGGGGGAGTTTGGATCCTGATCTACCGCCGCTCGAGTCCTCGTGTACGACATTGTCGACACCGTTGGAAAAGTCTAACTGAGACGCATTCATCGGTGGTTGCCATGTCTTCATCGCCGCCATCACTCGCTGGGTAAGAGCTTGGAAAATTTCGAAATGGTTTGAAAGTGACCTTCTAGTGCTCACCGTAGTAAGTCGTTGCCACCAAGGTGATCGTCATCTCCTAGAGTACCGATCTGGAGCTCGCCGTTTTTGTCTGGCCACCGAAGGCTGCCGTACGTGCCAATTGCACTGTTGTCTACGTGTGGGCATTGGATGCAAGCTACAATAGATCTGGTCGAGCCAAGCTGACCCTAGCTGAGGACCAAGCCGGTCCAACAAGTCGAGCTGAGCCATCGTTGACCAAGCCTCAGTTATCGTTGACCGGCATTAACTTTTTTGAGGGGACCTTACCCGAGGGTTTCTCGATGTTCTGAGTCTGTTAGTGCAATTTGTTTTACCAAATTTGAACCCGGTAAGATATTTTTACACATTTGACCTTGTTGATTAGTTAGTGAATAAGGTTAATTAATAATTGTGGCATTCCTATATTTTTTAGGATTGTTCGGGCTCGAATACCAGATCAAGAGGGGCATTTGAGGAGCTCGAGTAAGGATTTATCGCTTTGGCTTAAGGTTAGTACACCTCAAACTCCCATTGCTTCATAAGCATCACAAATATGATTGCTTTGCATGTTAGTATCTGCAAAATAGGTAGACGATAAATATGCATGTTTGGAGATCGATAGTATGAGACTTGATATCTGTGTAAGACATGATGATGTTGTGAATATAATGAGACTCATGGAGACCTTAGAGACCGTGTAGGGTCGTTTGAGATATTCGTATAATTACTTGATGATTATTTGATTGATTGATAATCGTGATGCCTTGTATGCTTGTTCGAATAGATTGATATGAATTGATGGGAATTATGTTTTATGGATGAATACTCAATTAAATGATTATAAAGTCGGTAATTAATATTAATTAATTGAATACGTTAGTAAACAAACCCTAATAACTTTCATAACCTTTAGGGAGCGAGTAAGGCCTCGTGAATCTCGAATTATATTAAGACGTTTTAAGCTAGTGATTAGAGTATCAGTATGGGCTTTGGTTATACTGGTACGCGTATCAATATGGGTCAACCAGTATCGGTACTAAAAAAATGTGAGATTTCCAGTAAGTAATTTCTGTATCGGTACATGTGTAAGTACTAGTAACCGAGGGTATCACATCGATACTTGTGTTCGAGTACCGGTACCTGATACGCTAAATAATCTATAAATACGAATTAAGGATGGAAATTGATATGAATATTAATAATTGAATTATGCCTTAATAAATAAGGTAACATGGATTAATGAAGATAGTAAATGAGAATAATTATATACTATTTCATAATGTATTAACAATTCGATAATGTATAACTAATGATATAATGATGTTTAACAATGATATGGAGATCCTTGGGATCACGTTAATTGTATGTCGGGTAGGCATTTGATTGGTTGAGTCATTTAATTGCTGGGATTCGGATACCAGTGAAAGAGTGTTGCAACACTATGGTTAGAGATACCAAATAGATGTTACTGGTGCTAGGTGACCTAGTCTCACCCAGAGTGTAGATGCTCGAAGGGAGATTCTGAGCACGGGTGTATGTTTCGATGCTATATGACTCGACTTCACCCATAGAGTGTACGTTCTCGATGTTGTGACCCAATCCTTACTCTAGATGTTGTTGTATGATATGTGTGCTTTTGCCTAGATGATCTGATGAGATCTCGAGTATGATTGGGCCTTGTATGCCATGTATGATGATTGCTGATAGCTCTATGAAGAGCATGTATTTTTCCCTTGAATTATAGGTTTAATTGTCCCCACTGTTGCGCTTAATAAGTGCTTCGCAATTGTGCAAGTGTACACGTCGCAAGTTATAGTATAAAAGATATCGTCTCCACATGGATTGGTGCCACTTCAAGAATCTAATCTCTTGCACTGTAAAAAGTAAAAACACAAGTAGAAGATTGTAGGAGTTTTAACTAACAACTAAACTACGAAAGCAATAAAGTAAAAGAAGATGTAATTAAATGAGAGAGAATAGGTCAGGTTATCGTGAGTTGAGGTGTGATAGCCGATTGGATCGTCTTGGTAAAAGAGTGCAAGGGAAACTCAGTTGCCATGGCAACTTGCATAGAGGGGTTGCCTTGGAAACTAATCGATGGTTGCCTGGGTGACTAGCTGGGCAACTACTTGGGCGTCTAGGCAGCAACTTCAAGGTTCAACGGAGCGTTCTTCAATGGTTTCTTCTTATCCCTAAGTCGAAACTCTAGCTATATATGCATGCCTTGATAATACATCCCTGCGTGAATCAAGGGTGAACAACAACCAATCTTGCGCTCCTCTTAGTCGTTGAAATCCTTAACTTATTCCTAAGCCGGATTAATCTTCACCATCGATAGATTAAATAAAGACCATACTCATTCGTTTCTTGAATCTAACTCTCCCGATATTAGATAAATAGATGAAGTTAGGAGATCCTCTCCCAATTCACTCGCACACAAGAATAAGAACCAAGAATGAGTAAACCTTGAATTAAAAGTGCAAACTCTTATTACCTAAACAAAATCCAATTGTTTCTCAAACCACAAAACACAATAACCTTAGCCAAATAGATTTAGTTCATGGCTAGGTTCCAAAGAAACACAAAACAAAGAATTCCTAGCATAAACCTATTGGAACAAGAAAGAAAAAGATGAAGAATGGTTGAAGCCTCCTTGTCGAAATCTCCCCCTTTGATCTTGTCAAAAATTCTCTCATCTCTCTCTCCCCTTGGAGTTGACGGCATGGTCTCTAAATTATAGGGCTAGGTCAAAGTCTTTTTTTGAGGAGGAAGTTAAGTTGGAATTAAATTTTCTTTAAAGAATATAATTCTTTATTATATTTAAATTCCTTCTAGAACTTCTCCTATCTTCTTGGGATTTAATTTCTCTTTAACCTCTTCATGGAAATCAAACTCCTTTGCGATTTAGCTTTGCTCCACATCATCTTGGGCTTATCTAGTCATCAATTTCGACTACCATATCATCTTATTCCTTGTGGAAAATTGCCTTGGCAACTAGCTAACAGCATCTCCTTCATGCATTGCCACGCAACTGGTTCCGACCTTGCTTTGGCAAGTGATTCTGCACACACACAAAAACACACCAAAGTAGTATCTTTTTCCACAAAAATCACCAAGTTATGTAATCAAGCTCAACGGTGGAAAGAAACATGAATTAATGCATGAATGACTAATTATGCAACTAATATGAGCCTAAGTCTAACAATAATATGAGTAAAAAGAGTAATAAAAATAGTACTTTTGAACACTAAAACACACCCCAAACTCGAACTATTGCTTGTCCTCAAGCAATGCAAACTAACAATTACCTGCCAAGACTTTAATCATCAAATACATGCTTTAAACTTGAATTCAAACCTCGGAACCGTGGCACAAAGTATGATCAGCTTTTAATTTTTCGAATAGCACAAAAATTACCCGAAACCAAACTATAATGCTCGTGACAAGTGTGTGCGTAGTTGTGTAGAAGTTGATTTTCAAGATTCTATGTGAACAATATGCTTTTATCAATTTAATCATCGGGGCATTTATTTTTATTTTCACTAGAGCCAATTTTGGGCACCTCTAGCAAAGTAATCAATTCTCATTTTATTTTAGTCGACTAGAGACAATTTCGGGCACCTCTAGCGATTCTTTAAAGTGCATTAACTACTAGAGCCAGTTTTGGGCACCACTAGCAAGAAAGTGCATTTACTACTAGAGCCAGTTTCGGGCACCTCTAGCAAGAAATTAACTTTTAATTTTCAATTTTAAATTTACCCAAATTTTAAGCAACCTAAGTTCACTAAGTTTCTTTCAATAAACAAGCCACAACCGTGTAAAAAAAATTCAGCACCATAGTAAAATTCTATGTTCTTTTCATGCAATCCTAAAATTAAAAGTTCTTTCAATTAAGTGCAGTGGCAAAAATTCATCATTGGATATTCAACAAGTCTTAAGCAATTAAATCCAATCAAAGGCATGGCAAGTAACATATGCAACCTATATGTGATTGCTAAATATGAATGCAACTAAACATGAAACTAACTAGAAACCAACACCCCCCAAACTCGAGAGAAGCATTGTCCTCAATGCATGTAAAAGTGAAACAAAATTTAAAAGAAACTAAATGAAATGAGTTAGTTGAAGTGGTCGTCACCTCGAGTGATAAGCTTCCTTCGTGCCGTTTGCTTGATTCATATCCCGGTCGATGGTTGAATGCTTGTGGCTGGTACCGCGTTAATAACATTGATTTGATTTGATCAATGTTTGCCAATGCAGGTTCACTTTCCTGGGCATCAGTAGTTGCCGAAGCCATTGTTGTTGTCTGGGCATCGCCAGTTTCTGTTACCGTGGCCACTGTTGAGGTAGTTACCGGGGCATTCTCTGTTGCGGTTGCCGTGGCAAGTAGTCGGGCGAGTGAATTTCCTTAGCACGGTGGTTGTGAGTCTTGTTGTGGAAAAGAAAAAAAAAACAAAGAAAACCGGAAACTAAAGATAATGAAGAAAAATAAAATAAAATATCTCTTAAAAATAAAAATGAAAATAAAAAAAGAAAAAGAAAATATTGAAAGGAGAGCATGCTCATGCATCTCCTAAGGTGACCACTTCTTTGTTACGTTCCATATGGGCACCATTGTAGTACTTCAATCTTTGTCCGTTAACTTTGAATTCATGTTCATCAGTGATGGACTTGATTATCACGACACCATGGGAGAATGGTTTGACAACTTCAAATGGTCCCGACCATCTTGATTTCAGTTTTCTCGGGAAAAGTTTTAGCCGAGAATTGAATAAGAGAACTAGTTGCCCTGGCATGAATTGCCGCGACAATAGTTTCTTGTCATGCCATTGCTTTGTTTTCTCCTTGTAGATTCGTGCATTGTTATAGGCGAGTGCACAAAATTCTTCTATCTCGTTGAGGTCCAACAAACACTTTTGTCCGGCACTTTCCCAATCCATATTCACGGTCCCGATTGCCCAATATGCCTTGTGTTCGATTTCCACGGTGGATGGCATGTTTTGCCATAGACAAGTCGGAAGGGAGACATACCTAAGGGTGTTTTGAATGCAGTGTGATATGCCCAAAGTGCGTCATCTAGTCTTATTGAACAATCCTTCCTAGAGGGATTTACAACTTTCTCGAGTATACCCTTCAATTTCCGGTTGGAAATTTCTGCTTGCCCATTGGTTTGTGGGTGATATGCCGTGGCAATATTTTGAGATACACCAAAGCGTTGTAACATCTTGGCGATGAGTTTGTTGTCGAAGTGCTTGCCTTCATCACTGATAATTGCTCTATGCATCCCAAACCGTGTAAATATATTTTTATGCAAGAATCATTGCACGGCCTTGGAATCGTTGGTGGGAACTGCAGCTGCCTCAACCCATTTAGACACGTAGTCAACGACAAGTAGAATGTAGAGGTTACCGAATGAAGATGGGAAAGGTCTTATAAAATCAATCTCCCATACATCAAACAATTCCACCTCGATGATGTTTTAGAGCGGCATCTCATGTCGTCTAGAGATATTGCCCGTCCTTTGGTATCGATCACATTGCTTGTAAAACTCTTGGGCATCTTTGTACAGTGTTGGCCAATACAACCCGGATTGCAAAACTTTGGCCGCGGTACGTGTTCCTCCAAAATGTCCTTCATAGGGTGAAGAATGGCTTTGCCGGAGTACATTCTGCTGCTCTTCTTCAGGGACACATCGGCGTATAACCTGATTTGCACATTGTTTAAACAAAAGAGGCTCGTCCCAAAAGTAATGCTTAGCATCATGGCGGGATCGCTTCTTCCCTTGGTGAGTAAGGCCATAAGGTAAAATGCCACAAACAAGGAAATTAACTAAATCCGCGTACCAGGGTATTACCGAGGCATGTGCCACCATGGCGACTGCTTCCAAGATTACCGAGGCGTGTGCGTCTAGAGTTACCGAGGCATACGCGTCCATGGTTGTCGAGGCATGCACGTCTATGGTTGCAAAGGCGTGCGTATCGGTGGTTGCCGCGGCGTGCACGTCGAGAGTTGCTAAAGCGTCGAGGGTTGCCGAGGCGTACGCATCCATGGTTGCTGAGGCGTCAGGGGTTGCCGAGGTATGCTCATCCTTGGTTGCCGATGCGTCAGGGGTTGCTGAGGCGTGTACATCCATGGTTGCCGAGGCAACTAAGAGTTGCTCATTCGAGAATGCATCACATATCTCTAAATCTCCGTCCTCCTCCCTATTGCGTTCTAAGCGTGATAAGTGATCGGCCACTTGATTTTCTGTTCCTCTCCTGTCCTTAATTTCAATGTCAAACTCTTGTAAAAGCAATATCCAATGAATCAAACGAGGTTTGGCATTCTTTTTAGCGAATAGATACTTAATTGCCCAATGGTCCGTATGAACAATTACCTTTGTACCAATCAAATAGGATCGAAACTTGTCAAATGCGAAAACTACGGCTAGTAACTCTTTCTTAATTGTTGTGTAATTCACTTGAGCACTATTAAGAGTTTTACTAGCGTAGTAAATCACATTAAAGGTCTTACTGTGTGTTAGCCTATGGTGGTCTTACCGTGAAATCACTTGCATCACACATGAGCTCAAAAGGTAGCGTCAAACTGGGTGGAACGACAATGGGTGCCGAGGCAAGCTTTTCTTTTAGGGTTTCAAATGCTTGGGCGCAAGAATCATCAAAATTGAAGACTTTATCTTGTTCAAGCAAATTGCACAAGGGTTTAGTAATTTTAGAAAAATTATGAATGAACCTCTGTAAAAAACCGCATGTCCAAGAAAGCGGATTCCTTTAACCGAACTTGGTGGGGGTAATCTCTCGATCATGTCCACCTTGGCTTTGTCTACTTCAATTCCATTGGACGAAATCTTGTGGCCGAGCACTATTCCTTCATCTACGATAAAATGGCACTTCTCCCAATTAAGGACTAAATCGGTTTCTTCACATCTTGCCAACACCTTCTCTAAATTGCCAAGGCAGCTGTCGAAGTCATTACAAAAACGAAAAAATCATCCATGAAGATCTCAAGGAAGTCTTTGACCATGTCTGAAAAGAGTGCCATCATGCATCTTTGGAAGGTTGACGGGGCGTTACACAATCCGAACGGTATCCTTCGGAAAGCATAAGTATCATATGGGCATGTTAAGGTTGTCTTTTCTTGATCTTCTGGTGCTATGGCAATTTGATTGTAACCTGAATAACCATCAAGAAAATAATAAAAGGGTAATGGGAAGTGATCTTTCTTACTGGCTTTGTTTAGCTTTCGATAATCCATACAAACCCTCCAACCAGTCATAGTCCTGGTTGGAATGAGTTCATTGTTTTCATTACTTACCACCGTTATACCTCCCTTTTTCGATACACATTGTACCGAACTTACCCATGTACTATCAGAGATAGGGTATATGATGCCGACGTCAAGCCACTTGATGATTTCTTTCATTACAACCCCTTTCATGGCATGATTCAGTCTTATCTGGGCTTCAATCGAAGGTTTGTGATCATCTTCCAACAAAATATTGTGCATGCACACTGCCGGGCTAATTCCCTTCAAGTCGGCAATTGTCCACCCTATTGCCTTCTTGTGTAGCATCAACATTTTGATCAGCTTCTTTTCCTGCTCAGGTTGTAACTTAGAGGAAATAATTACAGGCAATGTATTATCGGTTCCCATGTAAACATATTTTAGTTGCTCTGGCAACTGTTTCAACTCAAGAATCGGTGGTTGTTCAATAGAGGGCTTTTCGAGCTTACCTTCCTTACTTGAGTAATCCAGTGGTTCAAAGTATGTACCTGGTCGATTGACTAACCAATTGCCTCTTTTTGTTGTTCCTCGTCGATCGGTTCTTCATACTCCTCAGGTTCCTCTTGGTCGGTAATGTAGTTGCCGAGGCAACTAAATTTCTCGTCGAAGTTAAACTCTGTCGTGGCATGAAGAAGTTGGCATTCTTTCGGATCATCGGCATGCCTTAGTGTTTGGAACACATTTAGTTTAACTTGCTAGTTATTCACCCTCATTGTGAGTTCTCCCTTTTCAACATCGATCAAGGTTCTCCCTATTGCTAGGAAGGGTCTCTCGAGAATGATAGGTGCATGTTCATCTGCTTCACAATCCAAAATAATAAAGTCAACAGGAAAAATAAATTTATCAACTTTTACCAGTATGTCTTCAATTTTTCCCTCTAGATGCACATAGGATTTGTCGGCAGCTGTAGCATAACTATTGTAGGTCATACCTTCCCGATTCCTAGTTTCTGGAAAACTGATTTAGGCATCAAGTTTATGCTTGCTCCAAGGTCACATAATGCTTTCTCGACATAGTGGTTTCCGATAGAACAAGGTATTGTGAAACTTTCGGGATCATTCAACTTGGGTGGCATGCGATTGTGCAACATGGCCATACATCCCTCTATTGCGGCAACTGTTTCAAATTCTCCTAGCCTTGTTCTCTTGGACACAATGTCTTTAAGAAACTTGGCATAGTTCGGCATTTGTTCAATTGCTTCAACCAATGGCAAGTTGATGTGGACTTGCTTTAGGATATCAAGGAGTTTCTTGAATTGATATTCTTGCTTTTGTCGCTTCAACCTTTTTGGAATGGTGGTGGAAGTCGGATATCTTCGATCCTTTTATTGGTCTGGAACCTGATTGATGGCATTGTTGGGGCAACTAGAGTTACGGAGGCATCGTCGACTGGGGTTGCCGTGGCATGCCTATCTTTGGTTGCCGAGGCATCCTTATCGCCGGTTGCTAAGGCATGCTTATCGCTGGTTGCCGTGGCAATTCTTGGTTCAACATCTGAGGCTTCGTTGTTGAGTTCATCTTGATCTTTTTGTGGAGTTTTGTTTGATGAGCGAGCTTGAGCCTCTTTAAGTTGTTGGCCACTTCTAGTGGTGATTGCCTTACATTGCTCATGGCCAGTTCCTCTTGCGACTTCAATATCGCTAGGTAAACCTCCTTGCGGTCTAGTATTCAGGTTTTGAGCAAATTGCCCGACTTGATTTTCCAATGAATTGATTGCCGCGTCTTGGTTTTGCAATCTCATCTCAGTCCTGTTAATAAAAGCATCAGTTCTTTTTATGAAGTTACTATTCTCAGCCATATAAGATTCAGTTTTCAACATAAAAACATTGAGAGAATTTTCCAAAGAACTAGATGTTGTCAGTTGTTGCTGCGGCAACTATTGCCGTGGCATATTTTGCTGGAATCTCGATGCTTGTGCATTCTGATTGTTCTGGTTTAGAATATTGTTGGGATTACTCCATGAAAAATTCGGGTGCTTCTTCCAAGCTGGATTGTATGTATTGGACATCATATTGTTGTTCCGGTTGTAATTCCCCACATAAAAGCTGGATTCTGGATTCTACATACATTCAGAAGAATCATGGTTACCACCACATAATTCGCAAAAGGAATCCATTACCTTGACTTCCTGTGTGTTGTTTGGTTTCTGCATGTTCTGGACCATCTTGGTTAGAGTGGCCAATTGTTCCGAAATTGAGTCTGATGATCCCAGTTCATGTATTGTGCCTTGGCGCCTAACTCCTCCTCTTCTAGCAGATGGGAATTGATAATCATTCTTGGCAAGCCTGTTTAGAATTTGCATTGCTTCCTTCAGCGAGTTATCTAGGAGTATGCCATTTTCCGAGGCATCTAGCATCATCCTTGTTGGTGTATTCATAGTGTTGTAAAACATTGTTACTTGTGTCAACACTGGGAATCCGTGTAAGGGGCATTTGTGTAGAAGTTCTCTATATCGCTCCCAAGCCTCGTACATGGATTCATCATCTGCCTGCCGAAAAGAAGTAATTTCGTTACGAAGCCTATCAGTCAAATTTGTAGGATTAAATCGAGCAAGGAAATCACGACAAAGATCGGTCCAAGATCCTATAGATCCAGCAGGAATACTATTCAACCATGCTTTCGCCCTATCCCTCAGTGAATAGGGGAATAATCTTAGTCATAAAACATCGGGGGTGACTCCTTGTATTTTGAATGAATGTCAAATCTTGAGGAAAGATTTAAGATGTTGTCGTGCATCTTCAGTTGCTGAGCCGCAAAATTGACCAATTGTGTTGATCATTGATAAGTGTTCAAAAGTACTATTTTTCTTACCCTTTTTACTCATATTATTGTTAGACTTAGGATCATATTAGTTACATAATTAGTCATTCATGCATTAATCCATGTTTCCTTCCATCATTGAGCTTGATTGCATAACTTGGTTGTTTTTGTGGGAAAAGATGTTGTTTTGGTGTGTTTTGTGTGTATGTGCAGGATCACTTGCCAAAGCAAGGCTAGAGCTAGTTGTTAGGGCAATGCATGAAGGAGATGCCGAGCTAGTTGCCAGGGCAATGCATGAAGGAGACGCTGATCCAGTTGCCAGGGCAATTGTCGACAAAGAATAAAGTGATATGGTAGTCGAAATTGATGACTAGACAAGTCCAAGATGACGTGGAGCAAAGCTAAATCCCAAAGGAGTTTGATTTCCATGAAGAGGTTAAAGAAGAATTAAATTCCAAGAAGATAGGAGAAGTTCTAGAAGGAATATAATTATAATAAAGAATTTTATTCTTTAAAGATAATTTAATTCCAACTTAACTTCCTCCTCAAAGGAGGACTTTGACCTAGCCCTATAAATAGATCACCAAGCCGTCAACTCCAAAAGGGAGAGAGGAGAGAATTTTCGACAACATCAAGGGCAAGGAGGATATCGACAAAGCTCCATCCATTCTTCATCTTTTTCTTTCTTGTTCAATTAGGTTCATGCTAGGGATTCTTTATCTTGTGTTTCTTTGGAACCTAGCCATGAACTAAATCTATTTGGCTAAGGTTATTGTGTCTTGTGGTTGTGAGAAACTATTGGATTTTGCTTAGGTAATAAGAGTTTGCACTTTTCTATTCAAGGTTTATTCATTCTTGGTTCTTATTCCTGTTTGCGAGTGAATTGGGAGAGGATCTCGTAACTTCATCTATTTATCTAATATCGGGAGAGTTAGATTCAAGAAACGAATGAATATGATCTTTATTCAATCTATTGATGGTGAAGATTAATCCGGCTTAGGAATAAGTTAAGGATTTCAACGGCTAAGAAGAACGCAATATTGGTTTTTGTTCACCCTTGATTCACGCAGGGATGTATTATCAAGGCATGCACAAGTAGCTAGAGTTTCGACTTAGGGATAAGAAGAAACCATTGAAGAACGCTCTGCCGAACCTTGAAGGTTGCTGCCCAAACGCCCAAGTAGTTGCCCAACTAGTCGCCCAGGCAACCATCGATTAGTTGCCAAGGCAACCCCGTTGTGCAAGTTGCCACGGCAACTGAGTTGCCCTTGCACTCTTTTACCAAGATGATCCAATCGGCTATCACACCTCAACTCACGATAACCTGGCCTATCTCTCTCATTTGATCTCATCTATTATTTTACTTTATTGCTTTCTAGTTTAGTTATTAGTTAAACTCCTATAATCTTCTATTTGTGTTTTTACTTTTTATAGTGCAAGAGATTAGATTCTTGAAGTGGCACCAATCCCTATGGAGATGATATTTTTTATACTATAACTTGCGACGTGTACACTTGCACAATTGCGTACCACTTATTACGCGCAACAATCATATTAAACATCACCGGTTTCAACTCAAAGTGGTCGGCTTCAATTTCAGGCGTGACAACTCTTGGATTAAGTCCATTAAGATCTTCTTCAAGATAGTCTCAAATAGTTCTGTTTCGTGCAAGAATCACTCCTCCTCCTGCTGGAACATCTTGATTCATATTGCCGTCTTGAATAGCCATTGCTACTCTTAACCTTCGTCTAAGTCTTTGCAAGGTTCGTTCGATTTCTGGATCAAAGGGATATTCTGGTGTAATCGGTCTCGCCCTCTTCATATACCAATGCAAAACCAAAGTTTGTTAACCCTTTAAATATTAAAGAAGAAAAATAAAAAATGCAAGAAAATAAAAACAAAGTTGCTATTGCCAATCCCCGACAACGGCGCCAAAAACTTGTTGCACGTAATAAGTGCTCCGCAATTGTGCAAATGTACACGTCGCAAGTTATATTATAAAAGATATCGTCTCCACATGGATTGGTGCCACTTCAAGAATCTAATCTCTTGAACTGTAAAAAGTAAAAACACAAGTAGAAGATTGTAGGAGTTTTAACTAACAACTAAACTATGAAAGCAATAAAGTAAAAGAAGATGTAATTAAATGAGAGAGAATAGGCCAGGTTATCGTGAGTTAAGGTGTGATAGCGGATTGGATCATCTTGGTAAAAGAGTGCAAGGGCAACTCAGTTGTCGTGGCAACTTTCACATCGGGGTCGCCTTGGCAACTAATCGATGGTTGCCTGGGCGACTAGCTGGGCAACTACTTGGGCGGATGGGCAGCAACTTCAAGGTTCGGTGGAGCGTTCTTCAATGGTTTCTTCTTATCCCTAAGTCGAAACTCTAGCTATTTGTGCATGCCTTAATAATACATCCCTGCGTGAATCAAGGGTTAACAACAACCAATCTTGTGCTCCTCTTAGCCGTTGAAATCCTTAACTTATTCATAAGCCGGATTAATCTTCACCATCGATAGATTAAATAAAGACCATACTCATTCGTTTCTTGAATCTAACTCTCCCGATATTAGATAAATAGATGAAGTTAGGAGATCCTCTCCCAATTCACTCGCACACAAGAATAAGAACCAAGAATGAGTAAACCTTGAATTGAAAGTGCAAACTCTCATTACCTAAACAAAATCCAATTGTTTCTCACAACCACAAAACACAATAACCTTAGCCAAATAGATTTAGTTCATGGCTAGGTTCCAAAGAAACACAAAACAAAGAATTCCTAGAATAAACCTAATGGAACAAGAAAGAAAAAGATGAAGAATGGTTGAAGCCTCCTTGTCGAAATCTCCCCCTTTGATCTTGTCGAAAATTCTCTCATCTCTCTCTCCCCTTAGAGTTGACGGCATGGTATCTAATTTATAGGGCTAGGTCAAAGTCTTTTTTTGAGGAGGAAGTTAAGTTAGAATTAAATTATCTTTAAAAATATAATTCTTTATTATATTTAGATTCCTTCTAGAACTTCTCCTATCTTCTTGGGATTTAATCTCTCTTTAACCTCTTCATGGAAATCAAACTCCTTTGGGATTTAGCTTTGCTCCACCGTCATCTTGGGCTTATCTAGTCATCTATTTCGACTACCATATCATCTTATTACTTGTCGAAAATTGCCTTGGCAACTAGCTCGGCGTCTCCTTCATGCATTGCCCTGGCAACTGGTTCCAGCCTTGCTTTGGCAAGTGATTCTGCACACACACAAAAACACACCAAAGCAATATCTTTTTCCACAAAAATCACCAAGTTATGTAATCAAGCTCAACGGTGGAAAGAAACATGAATTAATGCATGAATGAATAATTATGCAACTAATATGAGCCTAAGTCTAACAATAATATGCGTAAAAAGGGTAATAAAAATAGTACTTTTGAACACTTAACATACCCCAAACTCGAACTATTGCTTGTCCACAAGCAATGCAAACTAACAATTACCTACCAAGACTTTAATCATCAAAGACATGATTCAAACTTGAATTCAAACCTCATAACCGTGGCACAAAGTATGATAAGCTTTTAATTTTTTGGATAGCACAAAAATTACCCGAAACCAAACTATAATGCTCGTGACAAGTGTGTACGTAGTTGTGCAGAAGTTGATTTTCAAGATTCTATGTGAACAATATGCTTTTATCAATTTAATTACCGGGGCATTTATTTTTATTTTCACTATAGCCAATTTCAGGCACCTCTAGCGATTCTTTAATGTGCATTAACTACTAGAGCTAGTTTTGGGCACCTCTAGCAAGAAATTAACTTTTAATTTTCAATTTTAAATTTACCCAAATTTTAAGCAACCTAAGTTCACTAAGTTTCTTTCAATCAACAAGCCAAAACCGTGTAAAAAAATCAGCATCATAGTAAAATTCTATGTTCTTTTCATGCAATCCTAAAATTAAAGGTTCTTTCAATTAAGTGCAGCGGCAAAAATTCATCATTGGATATTCAACAAGTCTTAAGCAATTAAATCCAATCAAAGGCATGGCAAGTAACATATGCAACCTATATGTGATTGCTAAAGATGAATGCAACTAAACATAAAACTAACTAGAAACCAACACCCCCCAAACTCGAGAGAAACATTGTTCTCAATGCATGTAAAAGTGAAACAAAATTTAAAAGAAACTAAATGAAATGAGTTAGTCGGAGAGGTCGTCACCTCGAGTGATAAGTTTCCTTCGTGCCGTTTGCTTGATTCATATTCTGGTCGGTGGTTGAATGCTTGTGGCTGGTACCGCGTGAATAGCATTGCTTTGATTTGACCCATGTTTGCCGATGTAGGTTCACTTGCCTGGGCATCAGTAGTTGCCGAAGCCATTGTTGTTGCCTGGGCATCGCCAGTTTCTATTGTCGTGGCAACTGTTGAGGTAGTTGCTGGGGCATTCCTTGTTACGGTTGCCGTGGCAAGTAGTCGGCAGTGAATTTCCTTAGCATGGTTGTTGTGAGTCTTGTTATAGAAAAAAAAGAAAACAAAGAAAAGCTGGAAACTAAAAATAATGAAGAAAAATAAAATAAAATATCTCCTAAAAATAAAAATGAAAATAAAAAGAATAAGAAAAAGAAAATATTGAAAGGAGAGCATGGTCATGCATCTCCTAAGGTGACCACTTCTTTGTTACATTCCACATGGGCACCGTTGTAGTGCTTCAATCTTTGTCTGTTAGCACCATGGGAGAATGGTTTGACAACTTCGAATGGTCCCGACCATCTTGATTTTAGTTTTCCTGGGAAAAGGTTTAGCCGAGAATTGAATAAGAGAACTAGTTGCCCTGGCATGAATTGCCGCGGCAATAGTTTCTTGTCATGCCATTGCTTTGTTTTCTCCTTGTAGATTCGTGCATTTTTATAGGCGAGTGCATGGAATTCTTCTATCTCATTGAGGTCCAACAAACACTTTTGTCCAGCACTTTCCCAATCCATATTCACGGTCTTGATTGCCCAATATGCCTTGTGTTCGATTTCCACCGGTAG
The DNA here is from genome assembly GCA_019671005.1 of Hibiscus mutabilis. Lineage (NCBI taxonomy): Eukaryota > Viridiplantae > Streptophyta > Magnoliopsida > Malvales > Malvaceae > Hibiscus > Hibiscus mutabilis. The sequence continues at coordinate 18,129,679 of CM033728.1, read as the reverse complement.
ATGGCATGTTTTGCCATAGACAAGTCGGAAAGGAGACATACCTAAGGGTGTTTTGAATGCAATGCGATATGCCCAAAGTGCATCATCTAGTCTTACTGACCAATCCTTCCTAGAGGGATTTACAACTTTCCTGAGTATACCCTTCAATTCTCGGTTGGAAATTTCTGCTTGCCCATTGGTTTGTGGGTGATATGCCGTGGCAATCTTGTGAGAATAACCAAAGCGTTGTAACATCTTGGCGTTGAGTTTGTTGTCGAAGTGCATGCCTTCATCACTGATAATTTCTCTCGGCATCCCAAACAGTGTAAATATATTTTTCTGCAAGAATCTTTGCACGGTCTTGGAATCGTTGGTGAGAACTGCAGCTGCCTCAACCCATTTAGACACGTAGTCAATGGCAAGTAGAATGTAGAGGTTGCCGAATGAAGATGGGAAAGGTCCCATAAAATCAATCCCCCATACATCAAACAATTCCACCTCGATGATGTTTTGGAGCGGCATCTCATGTCGTCTAGAGATATTGTCCGTCCTCTGGCATCGATCACATTGCTTGTAAAACTCTTGGGCATCTTTGTATAGTGTTGGCCAATACAACCCGGATTGTAAAACTTTGGCCGCGGTACGTGTTCCTCCAAAATGTCCTCCATAGGGTGAAGAATGGTATTGTCGGAGTACATTCTGCTGCTCTTCTTCAGGGACACATCGGCGTATAACCTAATCTGCACATTGTTTAAACAAAAGAGGCTCGTCCTAAAAGTAATGCTTAGCATCATGGCGGAACAGCTTCTTCCCTTGGTGAGTAAGGCCATAAGGTAAAATACCACAAACAAGGAAATTAACTAAATCCGCGTACCAGGGTATTGCCGAGGCATGTGCTACCGTGGCGATTGCTTCCAAGATTGCTGAGGCGTGTGCGTCTAGAGTTGCAGAGGCATACACGTCCATGGTTGCCAAGGCGTACGCGTCCATGGTTGTCGAGGCGTACGTATCGGTGGTTGCCATGGCGTGCACGTCGAGAGTTGCTGAAGCGTCGAGGGTTGCCGAGGCATGCGCATCCATGGTTACCGAGGCGTGCGGGGTTGCCGAGGCGTACACATCCATGGTTGGCAAGGCGTGCGCATCCATGGTTGCTGAGGCAACTAACAGTTGCTCATCCGGGAATGAACCACATATCTCTAAATTCGCGTCCTCCTCCCTATTGCATTTTAAGCGTGATAAGTGATCGGCCACTTGATTTTCTGTTCCTTTCCTGTCCTCAATTTCAATGTCAAACTCTTGTAAAAGCAATATCCAACGAATCAAACGAGGTTTGGCATCCTTTTTAGCGAATAGATACTTAATTGCCGAATGGTCCGTATGACCAATTACCTTTGTACCAATCAAATAGGATCGGAACTTGTCAAATGCGAAAACTACAGTTAGTAACTCTTTCTCCATTGTTGTGTAATTCACTTGAGCACTATTAAGAGTTTTACTAGCGTAGTATATCACATGAAAGGTCTTACCTATGCGTTGGCCTAGGACTGCTCCTACCGCGAAATCACTTGCATCACTCTTGAGCTCAAAAGGTAGCGTCCAATCTGGTGGAACGACAATGGGTGCCGAGGCAAGCTTTCTTTTTAGGGTTTCGAATGCTTGGGTGCAAGAATCATCAAAATTGAAGACTTTATCCTGTTCAAGCAAATTGCACAAGGGTTTAGTAATTTTAGAAAAAAATATGAATAAACCTCCTGTAAAAACCTGCATGTCTAAGAAAGCTTTGGATTCTTTTAACCGAACTTGGTGGGGGTAATCTCTCGATCATGTCCACCTTGGCTTTGCTACTTCAATTCCCTCGGATGAAATCTTGTGGCCGAGCACTATTCCTTCATCTACCATAAAATGGCACTTCTCCCAATTAAGGACTAAATCGGTTTCTTCACATCTTGCCAACACCTTTTCTAAATTACCGAGGCAGCTGTCGAAGTCATTACCAAAAACGGAAAAATCATCCATGAAGATCTCAAGGAAGTCTTCGACCATGTCTAAAAAGAGTGCCATCATGCATCTTTGGATGGTTGCCAGGGCGTTACGCAATCCGAAGGGCATCCTTTGGAAAGCATAAGTACCATATGGGCATGTGAAGGTTGTCTTTTCTTGATCTTCTGGTGCTATGGCAATTTGATTGTAACATGAATAACCATCAAGAAAATAATAAAAGGGTAATGGGAAGTGATCTTTCTTACTGGCTTTGTTTAGCTTTCGATAATCCATACAAACCCTCCAACCAGTCATAGTCCTGGTTGGAATGAGTTCATTGTTTTCATTACTTACCACCGTTATACCTCCCTTTTTCGATACACATTGTACCGAACTTACCCATGTACTATCAGAGATAGGGTATATGATGCCGACGTCAAGCCACTTGATGATTTCTTTCATTACAACCCCTTTCATGGCATGATTCAGTCTTATCTGGGCTTCAATCGAAGGTTTGTGATCATCTTCCAACAAAATATTGTGCATGCACACTGCCGAGCTAATTCCCTTCAAGTCGGCAATTGTCCACCCTATTGCCTTCTTGTGTAGCATCAACATTTTGATCAGCTTCTTTTCCTGCTCAGGTTGTAACTTAGAGGAAATAATTACAGGCAATGTATTATCGGTTCCCATGTAAACATATTTTAGTTGCTCTGGCAACTGTTTCAACTCAAGAATCGGTGGTTGTTCAATAGAGGGCTTTTCGAGCTTACCTTCCTTACTTGAGTAATCCAGTGGTTCAAGCTATGTACCTGGTCGATTGACTAGCCAATTTGCCTCTTCTTGTTGTTCCTCACCGATCGGTTCTTCATACTCCTCAGGTTCCTCTTGGTCGGCACTGTAGTTGCCAAGGCAACTAAATTCCTCATCGAAGTTAAACTCTGCCGTGGCATGAAGAAGTTGGCATTCTTCCGGATCATCGACATGCCTTAGTGTTTGGAACACATTTAGTTTAACTTGCTGGTCATTCACCCTCATTGTGAGTTCTCCCTTTTCAACATCGATCAAGGTTCTCCCTGTTGCTAGGAAGGGTCTCCCGAGAATGATAGGTGCATGTTCATCTGCTTCACAATCCAAAACAATAAAGTTAGCGGGAAAAATAAATTTATCAACTTTTACCAGTATGTCTTCGATTTTTCTCTCTGGATGCACATAGGATCTGTCAGCTAGCTTAGCATAACTGTTGTAGGTCTTGCCTTCCCAATTCCTAGTTTCTGGAAAGCTGATTTAGGCATCAAGTTTATACTTGCTCTAAGGTCACATAATGCTTTCCCGACATAGTGGTTTCCGATGGGACAAGGTATTGTGAAACTTCCAGGATCCTTCAACTTGGGTGGCATACAATTGTGCAACATGGCCATACATCCCTCTGTTGCGGCAACTGTTTCAAATTCTCCTAGCCTTGTTCTCTTGGACACAATGTCTTTAAGAAACTTGGCATAGTTCAGCATTTGTTCAATTGCTTCAACCAATGGCAAGTTGATGTGGACTTGCTTTAGGGTATCAAGGAGCCTCAAAGGGATATTCTGGTATAATCGGTCTCGCCCTGGTCATATACCAATGCAAAACCAAAGTTTGTTAACCCTTTGAATCTTAAACAAGAAAAATAAAAAAATGCAATAAAATAAAAACAAAGTTGCTATTGCCAATCCCCGGCAACGACGCCAAAAACTTGTTGCGCGTAATAAGTGCTCCGCAATTGTGCAAGTGTAGTATAAAAGATATCGTCTCCAAGGGATTGGTGCCACTTCAAGAATCTAATCTCTTGCACTGTAAAAAGTAAAAACACAAGTAGAAGATTGTAAGAGTTTTAACTAACAACTAAACTAAGAAAGCAATAAAGTAAAAGAAGATGTAATTAAATGAGAGAGAATAGGCCAGGTTATCATGAGTTGAGGTGTGATAGCCGATTAGATCATCTTGGTAAAAGAGTGCAAGGGCAACTTGCACTGCAGGGTTGCCTTGGCAACTAATTGATGGTTGCCTGGGCGACTAGCTGGGCAACTACTTGGGCGGCTGGGCAGCAACTTCAAGGTTCGGCGAAATGTTCTTCAATGGTTTCTTCTTATCCCTAAGTCAAAACTCTAGCTATTTATGCATGCCTTGATAATACATCCCTGCGTGAATCAAGGGTGAACAATAACCAATCTTGCGCTCCTCTTAGCCATTGAAATCCTTAACTTATTCCTAAGCCGGATTAATCTTCACCATCGATAGACTAAATAAAGACCATACTCATTCGTTTCTTGAATGTAACTCTCTCGATATTAGATAAATAGATGAAGTTACGAGATCCTCTCCCAATTCACTCACACACATGAATAAGAACCAAGAATGAGTAAACCTTGAATTGAAAGTGCAAACTCTCATTACCTAAACAAAATCCAATTGTTTCTCACAACCACAAAACACAATAACCTTAGCCAAATAGATTTATTTCATGGCTAGGTTCCAAAGAAACACAAAACAAAGAATTCCTAGCTTAAACCTAATGGAACAAGAAAGAAAAAAATGAAGAATGGTTGAAGCCTCCTTGTCGAAATCTCCCCCTTTGATCTTGTCAAAAATTCTCTCATCTCTCTCTCCCCTTGGAGTTGACGGCATGGTCTCTAAATTATAGGGCTAGGTCAAAGTCTTTTTTTGAGGAGGAAGTTAAGTTGGAATTAAATTTTCTTTAAAGAATATAATTCTTTATTATATTTAAATTCCTTCTAGAACTTCTCCTATCTTCTTGGGATTTAATTTCTCTTTAACCTCTTCATGGAAATCAAACTCCTTTGCGATTTAGCTTTGCTCCACATCATCTTGGGCTTATCTAGTCATCAATTTCGACTACCATATCATCTTATTCCTTGTGGAAAATTGCCTTGGCAACTAGCTCGGCATCTCCTTCATGCATTGCCCTGGCAACTGGTTCCAGCCTTGCTTTGGCAAGTGATTCTGCACACACACAAAAACACACCAAAGTAGTATCTTTTTCCACAAAAATCACCAAGTTATGTAATCAAGCTCAACGGTGGAAAGAAACATGAATTAATGCATGAATGACTAATTATGCAACTAATATGAGCCTAAGTCTAACAATAATATGAGTAAAAAGAGTAATAAAAATAGTACTTTTGAACACTAAACACACCCCCAAACTCGAACTATTGCTTGTCCTCAAGCAATGCAAACTAACAATTACCTGCCAAGACTTTAATCATCAAATACATGCTTTAAACTTGAATTCAAACCTCGGAACCGTGGCACAAAGTATGACCAGCTTTTAATTTTTCGAATAGCACAAAAATTACCCGAAACCAAACTATAATGCTCGTGACAAGTGTGTGCGTAGTTGTGTAGAAGTTGATTTTCAAGATTCTATGTGAACAATATGCTTTTATCAATTTAATCATCGGGGCATTTATTTTTATTTTCACTAGAGCCAATTTTGGGCACCTCTAGCAAAGTAATCAATTCTCATTTTATTTTAGTCGACTAGAGACAATTTCGGGCACCTCTAGCGATTCTTTAAAGTGCATTAACTACTAGAGCCAGTTTTGGGCACCACTAGCAAGAAAGTGCATTTACTACTAGAGCCAGTTTCGGGCACCTCTAGCAAGAAATTAACTTTTAATTTTCAATTTTAAATTTACCCAAATTTTAAGCAACCTAAGTTCACTAAGTTTCTTTCAATAAACAAGCCACAACCGTGTAAAAAAAAATCAGCACCATAGTAAAATTCTATGTTCTTTTCATGCAATCCTAAAATTAAAAGTTCTTTCAATTAAGTGCAGTGGCAAAAATTCATCATTGGATATTCAACAAGTCTTAAGCAATTAAATCCAATCAAAGGCATGGCAAGTAACATATGCAACCTATATGTGATTGCTAAATATGAATGCAACTAAACATGAAACTAACTAGAAACCAACACCCCCCAAACTCGAGAGAAGCATTGTCCTCAATGCATGTAAAAGTGAAACAAAATTTAAAAGAAACTAAATGAAATGAGTTAGTTGAAGTGGTCGTCACCTCGAGTGATAAGCTTCCTTCGTGCCGTTTGCTTGATTCATATCCCGGTCGATGGTTGAATGCTTGTGGCTGGTACCGCGTTAATAACATTGATTTGATTTGATCAATGTTTGCCAATGCAGGTTCACTTTCCTGGGCATCAGTAGTTGCCGAAGCCATTGTTGTTGTCTGGGCATCGCCAGTTTCTGTTACCGTGGCCACTGTTGAGGTAGTTACCGGGGCATTCTCTGTTGCGGTTGCCGTGGCAAGTAGTCGGCAGTGAATTTCCTTAGCACGGTGGTTGTGAGTCTTGTTGTGGAAAAGAAAAGAAAACAAAGAAAACCTGGAAACTAAAGATAATGAAGAAAAATAAAATAAAATATCTCTTAAAAATAAAAATGAAAATAAAAAAAGAAAAAGAAAATATTGAAAGGAGAGCATGCTCATGCATCTCCTAAGGTGACCACTTCTTTGTTACGTTCCATATGGGCACCATTGTAGTACTTCAATCTTTGTCCGTTAACTTTGAATTCATGTTCATCAGTGATGGACTTGATTATCACGACACCATGGGAGAATGGTTTGACAACTTCAAATGGTCCCGACCATCTTGATTTCAGTTTTCTCGGGAAAAGTTTTAGCCGAGAATTGAATAAGAGAACTAGTTGCCCTGGCATGAATTGCCGCGACAATAGTTTCTTGTCATGCCATTGCTTTGTTTTCTCCTTGTAGATTCGTGCATTGTTATAGGCGAGTGCACAAAATTCTTCTATCTCGTTGAGGTCCAACAAACACTTTTGTCCGGCACTTTCCCAATCCATATTCACGGTCCTGATTGCCCAATATGCCTTGTGTTCGATTTCCACCGGTGGATGGCATGTTTTGCCATAGACAAGTCGGAAGGGAGACATACCTAAGGGTGTTTTGAATGCAGTGTGATATGCCCAAAGTGCGTCATCTAGTCTTATTGAACAATCCTTCCTAGAGGGATTTACAACTTTCTCGAGTATACCCTTCAATTTCCGGTTGGAAATTTCTGCTTGCCCATTGGTTTGTGGGTGATATGCCGTGGCAATATTTTGAGATACACCAAAGCGTTGTAACATCTTGGCGATGAGTTTGTTGTCGAAGTGCTTGCCTTCATCACTGATAATTGCTCTATGCATCCCAAACCGTGTAAATATATTTTTATGCAAGAATCATTGCACGGCCTTGGAATCGTTGGTGGGAACTGCATTTGCCTCAACCCATTTAGACACGTAGTCAACGACAAGTAGAATGTAGAGGTTACCGAATGAAGATGGGAAAGGTCTTATAAAATCAATCTCCCATACATCAAACAATTCCACCTCGATGATGTTTTAGAGCGGCATCTCATGTCGTCTAGAGATATTGCCGAATCCTTTGGTATCGATCACATTGCTTGTAAAACTCTTGGGCATCTTTGTACAGTGTTGGCCAATACAACCCGGATTGCAAAACTTTGGCCGCGGTACGTGTTCCTCCAAAATGTCCTTCATAGGGTGAAGAATGGCTTTGCCGGAGTACATTCTGCTGCTCTTCTTCAGGGACACATCGGCGTATAACCTGATTTGCACATTGTTTAAACAAAAGAGGCTCGTCCCAAAAGTAATGCTTAGCATCATGGCGGGATCGCTTCTTCCCTTGGTGAGTAAGGCCATAAGGTAAAATGCCACAAACAAGGAAATTAACTAAATCCGCGTACCAGGGTATTACCGAGGCATGTGCCACCATGGCGACTGCTTCCAAGATTACCGAGGCGTGTGCGTCTAGAGTTACCGAGGCATACGCGTCCATGGTTGTCGAGGCATGCACGTCTATGGTTGCAAAGGCGTGCGTATCGGTGGTTGCCGCGGCGTGCACGTCGAGAGTTGCTAAAGCGTCGAGGGTTGCCGAGGCGCACGCATCCATGGTTCTTTGAGGCGTCAGGGGTTGCCGAGGTATGCTCATCCTTGGTTGCCGATGCGTCAGGGGTTGCTGAGGCGTGTACATCCATGGTTGCCGAGGCAACTAAGAGTTGCTCATTCGAGAATGCATCACATATCTCTAAATCTCCGTCCTCCTCCCTATTGCGTTCTAAGCGTGATAAGTGATCGGCCACTTGATTTTCTGTTCCTCTCCTGTCCTTAATTTCAATGTCAAACTCTTGTAAAAGCAATATCCAATGAATCAAACGAGGTTTGGCATTCTTTTTAGCGAATAGATACTTAATTGCCCAATGGTCCGTATGAACAATTACCTTTGTACCAATCAAATAGGATCGAAACTTGTCAAATGCGAAAACTACGGCTAGTAACTCTTTCTTAATTGTTGTGTAATTCACTTGAGAACTATTAAGAGTTTTACTAGCGTAGTATATCACATTAAAGGTCTTACCTGTGTGTTAGCCTATGACTGGTCTTACCGCGAAATCACTTGCATCACACATGAGCTCAAAAGGTAGCGTCCAATCTGGTGGAACGACAATGGGTGCCGAGGCAAGCTTTTCTTTTAGGGTTTCAAATGCTTGGGCGCAAGAATCATCAAAATTGAAGACTTTATCTTGTTCAAGCAAATTGCACAAGGGTTTAGTAATTTTAGAAAAATTATGAATGAACCTCCTGTAAAAACCTGCATGTCCAAGAAAGCTTCGGATTCCTTTAACCGAACTTGGTGGGGGTAATCTCTCGATCATGTCCACCTTGGCTTTGTCTACTTCAATTCCATTGGACGAAATCTTGTGGCCGAGCACTATTCCTTCATCTACGATAAAATGGCACTTCTCCCAATTAAGGACTAAATCGGTTTCTTCACATCTTGCCAACACCTTCTCTAAATTGCCAAGGCAGCTGTCGAAGTCATTACAAAAACGAAAAAATCATCCATGAAGATCTCAAGGAAGTCTTTGACCATGTCTGAAAAGAGTGCCATCATGCATCTTTGGAAGGTTGACGGGGCGTTACACAATCCGAACGGTATCCTTCGGAAAGCATAAGTATCATATGGGCATGTTAAGGTTGTCTTTTCTTGATCTTCTGGTGCTATGGCAATTTGATTGTAACCTGAATAACCATCAAGAAAATAATAAAAGGGTAATGGGAAGTGATCTTTCTTACTGGCTTTGTTTAGCTTTCGATAATCCATACAAACCCTCCAACCAGTCATAGTCCTGGTTGGAATGAGTTCATTGTTTTCATTACTTACCACCGTTATACCTCCTTTTTCGATACACATTGTACCGAACTTACCCATGTACTATCAGAGATAGGGTATATGATGCCGACGTCAAGCCACTTGATGATTTCTTTCATTACAACCCCTTTCATGGCATGATTCAGTCTTATCTGGGCTTCAATCGAAGGTTTGTGATCATCTTCCAACAAAATATTGTGCATGCACACTTTGCGGCTAATTCCCTTCAAGTCGGCAATTGTCCACCCTATTGCCTTCTTGTGTAGCATCAACATTTTGATCAGCTTCTTTTCCTGCTCAGGTTGTAACTTAGAGGAAATAATTACAGGCAATGTATTATCGGTTCCCATGTAAACATATTTTAGTTTCGCAACAATTGTTTCAACTCAAGAATCGGTGGTTGTTCAATAGAGGGCTTTTCGAGCTTACCTTCCTTACTTGAGTAATCCAGTGGTTCAAAGTATGTACCTGGTCGATTGACTAACCAATTGCCTCTTTTTGTTGTTCCTCGTCGATCGGTTCTTCATACTCCTCAGGTTCCTCTTGGTCGGTAATGTAGTTGCCGAGGCAACTAAATTTCTCGTCGAAGTTAAACTCTGTCGTGGCATGAAGAAGTTGGCATTCTTTCGGATCATCGGCATGCCTTAGTGTTTGGAACACATTTAGTTTAACTTGCTAGTTATTCACTCTCATTGTGAGTTCTCCCTTTTCAACATCGATCAAGGTTCTCCCTATTGCTAGGAAGGGTCTCTCGAGAATGATAGGTGCATGTTCATCTGCTTCACAATCCAAAATAATAAAGTCAGCGGGAAAAATAAATTTATCAACTTTTACCAGTATGTCTTCAATTTTTCCCTCTAGATGCACATAGGATTTGTCGGCAGCTGTAGCATAACTATTGTAGGTCATACCTTCCCGATTCCTAGTTTCTGGAAAACTGATTTAGGCATCAAGTTTATGCTTGCTCCAAGGTCACATAATGCTTTCTCGACATAGTGGTTTCCGATAGAACAAGGTATTGTGAAACTTTCGGGATCATTCAACTTGGGTGGCATGCGATTGTGCAACATGGCCATACATCCCTCTATTGCGGCAACTGTTTCAAATTCTCCTAGCCTTGTTCTCTTGGACACAATGTCTTTAAGAAACTTGGCATAGTTCGGCATTTGTTCAATTGCTTCAACCAATGGCAAGTTGATGTGGACTTGCTTTAGGATATCAAGGAGTTTCTTGAATTGATATTCTTGCTTTTGTCGCTTCAACCTTTTTGGAATGGTGGTGGAAGTCGGATATCTTCGATCCTTTTATTGGTCTGGAACCTGATTGATGGCATTGTTGGGGCAACTAGAGTTACGGAGGCATCGTCGACTGGGGTTGCCGTGGCATGCCTATCTTTGGTTGCCGAGGCATCCTTATCGCCGGTTGCTAAGGCATGCTTATCGCTGGTTGCCGTGGCAATTCTTGGTTCAACATCTGAGGCTTCGTTGTTGAGTTCATCTTGATCTTTTTGTGGAGTTTTGTTTGATGAGCGAGCTTGAGCCTCTTTAAGTTGTTGGCCACTTCTAGTGGTGATTGCCTTACATTGCTCATGGCCAGTTCCTCTTGCGACTTCAATATCGCTAGGTAAACCTCCTTGCGGTCTAGTATTCAGGTTTTGAGCAAATTGCCCGACTTGATTTTCCAATGAATTGATTGCCGCGTCTTGGTTTTGCAATCTCATCTTGTTCAAAGGGCTATAGTCTCAACTTATGACAAAATTTGAAACTGATCTACATTCTTGAGTCTATGGTTGAAGGTTAAATGGAAACTAATACTCAAGCTGATCACCTCATCACTAATTGAACCTTTATTTCCCCTTGATGTGTTCTTGATTTTTCAGCCAAGCTGAACCTAGGAGATCCATGCTTTATTCTCATATTTCCTTATCTTTTATTACACTTTGTTCTTGCTATCACATTGAATCATTTATTCACCATGTTATCCTTTTATTGCAACCACTATTGCACCTACAACTATCACTCTTACAGAATCGTATTGTAGTTACATAAGTATAAGCGTAATACACCATCCTTGTGGGATCAATATTCAAACATGATTTCCTTATTTTTATTCTTGCATCGACAGTGTAGCTTGCACTAATAGTGTGATGTTTTCACACTGATCAATTGTTATGATAAGAGCATGTGTTTAGGTGACTAGAGCGCCACATGCTTATTTATCTCTCCTTATTGCTCATACTAGCTTACATGCTTATGTTTATGATTAGCATAAAATATAGTAGAGTAGATATGTACCACTGAGCTTTGTAAGCTCAGCGCTCAGAATCATTATTTTCTTGTATAGGTTGATCGTCGGACATAGGATCGAGGAGCACTGTTAGTACGAGATTCCAACATATGGTGTTTTCCAGAGTATGGCACTTGTGTTTAGTGGGTTGTGTATTTATAGGACCTTACATGATAGAGTCTGTAATCCTTATATAGTTCAATACTCAAGATCTTTCAGACTATCAGAGTGTTTGTTTATGCTTCTTGGAGGAAGAGTCAGGACTTTTTCTCTATCAAGAACATAAATAGATGTTGAGGATACCACCGACTTAGACGTTACTATCCATCGCCCTTGTTGGAGGATACCAGCCCAGATGAGAGAGTTAAAGATTCAGTTACAAAGGCGCAACTTGAACGAGGTTTCCTTTGTCTAAGTGTTTCATCCAAGGGAGAGCCAGGCTTGTTCGCTAGTAAGAAATTGGTTCGTTGGGGTGATGCTTAAACCGTTGATAGTTTGTTAAGTTGTAGTGAAAGACTGTTACCTATCCTCTAGGGTGGATAACTTGTTTAACTGATTGTGAAGTACTCGTGTGCTTTTTTCGGGATTGGTTTGAGAATGAGATGCTTATGGTTAAAGTGTTGGAGGCGAGTAATTTTGAAATGAAATTTGGAATGAGGATGTCTCTCTTTAGGGCGTGTCATGGTAATGCTTGATGTCTACAGTGATGTTTGAGGTGTTTCAGAGATGATATGTTGGGGCCACCATATTATCTCTCAAATATAAGTTTGATGATTTGCATGACATGTGTTAATGTATAAGGAATATGGAAATATGAGCGTTGGCGAGATAATAACCTTGTGTGTAGGAAATGTTAGTTATCGTGTAATCAGTTATGGAAGTAAGGGTTTGAGACTTCGTAAATGACTTTGTTTTGTATCAAAGTTTCCTTGGGACGGGCCGAGGAACTTTGATGGAGATCCGAGCTGTATGAGACTATTTTGTTGTGACAGTGGTGCTGACTCGATTAAACTCAAGTAAGATTTCAAGATCTTCGAGGATGTTTTGTTGTTTTGTCATGACTGTATTTTTGTGCAAGAATAGGGAAGGGTGTACCTACCGCAATAGTGTGAAATTTTGGGTACTTGATCTTTAAGGAATTTGAGATTTGGATAACGACGTGATTCGAAGTAATTAAGGACTGTTGATCGTGTGATTGATCACTACCCAAGTAAAGTGAACTTGGTAAGTGATAAATTGTACGAGTTGTTCGGGTTAGAGTATCATACTGACCATGTGGGGAGATTAAAGAACACAAGTGATGGTCATGTAAGGGAGTACCAATACTAGCTCTATGCAGTACCGATACTTGATTCATCTGGTGTCGACGCTAATCAGTCAGTACCAGTACTCGTGTGTTTTTTTTGGTTAAGCTCTGAGTTGAGGATTGGGTAACTTTGGAAGTCGCGAGAATTAGCATCTGAATCAAGAGTTTTGATTGAACTTAGGTTCGATGGCTTCTTATGGACTTTGAGATCTTGTTGTGGGTGTTTTAGAGAAATATATGTCAAGGCAAGAGACTCTTCCTATATAGTACAGCGGTCAATATATGGTGAATTTTGAGAGCAACAGTTTGTACCAAGCTTTCGTCGTGAGTTTTGGGAGACAACGTGGAGTCGTGTGTTTGAGATGGTGATAAGTGTTTGACTTGCCATCAGTTAGGAGGCTAACATTGAGTTCTTCAGACTTGTTATGATGCTTTGATGTTCTTTAGTGGAAATTAAATAGATAATCGTGAGTCTTGCAAAGAATTTGTGAGTGCACAGTTTCGAATGGATTTTGTTGAGTAATGGTATATTTCTTGGTAGGTATTGTTTGTTTGTTTTTTTAGCAAGGGGAGATCCCGATGGAAAGTCCAATTAGATTGTTTGTGGGTTGGGTTTTACGACACTGCAGTGTGTACATGTTACCTTTTGTCATGAGATTTGAGGTTTGCGATGGAACCTTATCCCTTGGTGGGACTTCATATGAAGACAGATCAGAGTGAGGGTACAAATAACGTGTTTTCTAGATATGTTATAGTTTTAAGTGTAAGACTCTTGCGTGAACCAAGTTAATGGGAGTTTCTTTAGTTGTCGTTTGATGTAAAACCAGCCGAGATCTAAGGTCAATCTTGAGACATGCAGGGACGTCTTTTGCTTTAAAAAGTCTTGCACTAGGCAAGTGATGATTTTGATAAAGGATGCCATCAGAGTTAGAGTCTCATTCCAGAAGTCACCACGAGAGGAATCGTTTCATTTTCATTGCAACGAATGTTTGATCTTCATTTTTTTATATCATACGGAGTTGTGGAAGGATTTTGTTGTGCATCAACCTTTTGAGTTTTGCAACATAAGTTAAGTTTCTTTGATGACATATTTGTGTAATGCTTTTAACGGGGTACTGTTGGGTTTTGCTTGTCATTTTATAATATAATTAGTGAGGATGGATTCTTTTTAAGAGAATAATCCAATGAGATTATGTTTGTATCGTTAGAAGACAATGGTTATAATCGATAAATGTTGTGAGAGATCATAGTAACGCAATGGGATATGTTTGAGAACGTTGGAGAGTTATAAAAGTTTTAGCATCTTCTCTGGTTTACCAGTATAAATTTCAAGGATAAATTTTTTTTAATGCGGGGAGAGTTGTAACGACCCAAATTTTGGGTTAGCGAATTGGGTCTCGGACCTGAGTATTGGGCTTTTATGTTTAGAGTCTAAATTAAGGAAATTTAAATATGGACCTTGTGGCAAAGAAAAAGAAGAGGAAGATGGGTATTTATTAAATGGTTTTATCCAGGTTGGGAGAAGTTTTTTTTTAAAATGTAAAGTGGTTGTGGGTGGTTAAAAAGAGGGAGAAGAAAGGATAAAATATTTTGTATGAGAGAAAGAAAAGTAGGAGAAAAGTGAGGGTGATGGAGTTTGGATCTCGATCTACCATCGCTCGGGTCATTGTGTACGACACCGCTGGTACCATTGGAAAGGTCTCACCAAGACGTATCCGTTGGTGGTCGCCACGTTGTCGTCACTGCCCCCACTCACTGGGGAGGAGCTCGAGAAGTTTCAAAATGGTTGGAAAGACCTTCTAGTGCTCACCACCTATGCGTGGTCATGCGACGCAGGCTCCAGCAGGCTCTAACAACTCGTGCTGAACCGACCAGCTGAGCTGACCCAAATCGAGGACTGAGACGGTCTAACAAGTCTAGCTAAGCCGTTGACCAAGCTGAGTTGTCATTGACCGAGCCTCCGCCACCGTTGACCGGCGTTAACTCTTTTTGGAGGACCATACTCGAGGGTTTCTCAACATTATGAGTCCGTTGGTACAATCTGTTTCACCAAATTCAAACCCGGTAAGCTGTTTTTATTCATTTAACCTTGTAGATTAGTTAGTGAATGAGGTTAATTAATAATTGTGGTATTTGTATATTTATGAGGATTGTTCAAGCTCAAATACCAGATCAATAGGAGCATTTGAAGAGCTCGAGTAAGGATTTATCGCTTTGGCTTAAAGTTAGTACACCTTGAACTCCTATTGCTTCATGAGCAACATAAATGTGGTTTCTTTGCATTTTAGTATATGCAAAATTGGTAGACAATGAATATGCATGTTTGGAGACCGATAGTATGATACTTGATATCTGTGTGAGGCATGATGATGTTGTGAATATGATAAAAGTCACGCAAATCTTAGAGACAATGTAGGGTCGTTTGAGATGCTCGTATAATTACTTGATGATTATTTGATTGATTGATAATCGTGATGCCTTGTATGCTTGTTCGAATATATTGACATGAATTACTGGGAATTATGCTTTAGGGGTGAATACTCTATTAAATAATTATGAAGTTGATAATTAATATTAATTAATTAAATACATTAGTAAATAAACTCTAATGACTTTCATAAGCTTTAGGGAGCGAGTAAGGCCTCATGAATCTCAAATTATGCTAAGATGTTTTAAGGATAGAAACATATGTGAATATTAATAATTGAATTATGACTTAATAATGAGTTAACGTGGAATAATGAAGACAATAAATGAGATTAATTGTATACTCTTCCATAATGTATTAACAACTTGATAATTTATAACTAATGATATAATGACGTTTAGCAACGATAGGGAGATCCTTGGGATCACGTTGCTCGTATGTCGGGCAGGCATTTGATTGGTTAAGTCATTTGATTGTTGGGATCCAAATACCCAGTGAAAGAGTGTTGCAACACCATGGTTAGAGATATCGAATGGAGGTTACCTTTGCTAGGTGACCCAAGCTTCATTTGAAGATACTCGAGGGGGATTTCGAGTATGGGTGTATGTTTCGATGCTAGGTGACCCGATCTCACCCATAGTGTAGATGCTAGAAAGGGATTCTGAGCATGGGTGTGTGTTTCGATGCTATGTGACTCAGGCTTACCCATAGAGTGTACTTTTTGATGCTGTGTGACCCGGGCCTCACTCTAGTGCTATTGTTGTATGATGTGCGTTCTTTTGCCTAGATGATCTGATGAGATCTCTAGTATGATTGGGCCTTGTGTGCCATGTATGATGATTGCTATGATGAGAGCATGTGTTTAGGTGACTAGCGGTAGCACCACGTGTTTGTTTATATCTCATTATTGCTCGTACTAGCTTGGGTGCTTATGTTTATGATTAACATGAAGTGTAGTAGAGTAGATGTGTACCACTGAGCTTTGTAAGCTCAATGCACGAAATCATTATTTCTGTGCGTTGGTTGATCCTCATATCGTGGGATCAAGAAGCACTGTCAATACGATATTTTAGCATATGGTGTTTTCTAGAGTACGATACTTGTGTTTTGTTGGATGTGTATTCATAGGACCTTACGTGATGGAGTCTATAATCCTTATTTTTTAAATTGTATTAATCAAATCAAATGTTTAAATGTTTTAAATTAGATTGGAGCTCATTTGTAAACTTTTGATTATTTATCTATATTTTCAACTATTGGCTTTAAATATTTTTGAGAAATACTTTGTCAGGCTAAACCCAGTTTGAGAAATTTTATTGTGACAAGTGTGGGCTTAATGCCCAAATATGACATCCAGGTTTAGGGTGTTACAGGATGGATTAAAATCTAGTAAATACCGTAATTCGCCAATGTGGTAGAAATCATGAGTGGCCTTGGGTCTCACTCAGAGTGTACGTTCCCGATGTTGTATAGCCTCGTGTCTCATTCTAGGTTTGTGATTCTACTCTGTGTAGCCACCAATTTTATCTGCCAATTTATTCGAATTCAGTTTTGTATCTATGTCCATGAATATGTAAAAAATATAAACCCCAAAAAATACAAAATAGTCAATTAATGAAAAATCCATTAAAGAAACCCATGTACACAAATAAGGGATTGTTTGGCCCAAATTTAATCTAAAAAAGCCCTAAACGTAATGTATTTTCTCCATGCGCAGCTGCACCATCATCGTTGGATCGTTTCTTGATCCAACGGTCCAGATTAGCACTCATGAACCCTAGCCTCTTCTCCTTTGCGCCGTACAATCTCACACCATTAGATCCAGGGGTGATCAACGGTCCAAATCGCTTCGAGGGAGCTCACCCAGATCAATAGCTACGTGTGAAGACCACGTGCCAGACATTCTGCCTCTTCATCAACCACGGCGTTAATGGCCATCACCGGTAGCTGTTCTTGTAACCCCCATGACCTAGCCTAACAGCTAAGACTGAATCAAAGAAGTCACATTAGGTTTGACGAAGCAAACCTGAACTAAATCACCTAAACCGCTCCATTTTTTCCTTTTTATCTTGCCTAGATGCTTTATTAACCCTAAGGTGTGATGAGCAACAACGGAAGACAATCCAAGCATACGATTGCAAGTTTTACTACTTTAGGGACCAAAACGTAATTTCTTAGAAACTAAGGACCAATTACCAAATTAATGTTACCAACCTTTAATTAAGTTCATTTCATGCCTCTAAGTGAAATCGCAGCAAGATTGGATCACAAAATCATCATGAATTGAACAATACACAAAACATTGACCAATTTACAAAGAATCCAAAATACAACATGAAAATACCATAATTAACTAACCCGTATTGATACAAGCTTGCAGCGTATCGGTACGAGTCAACATGGCATACCCATATTGGTACGGTCAAACGAGTATCAATCTCCATTGAATATTTCAAAACAGAGGATTCTAGTAGCTAAAAACCATACCAATATAGTACCTCGTGTACCGATCCAGTATAAAATTTCTCAAAGGCGTACCAATACGAAGGCTACCTGTATCGATACCCCTTCATTATTTTCCCCAATTTGAGCTGTATCAAACCCTACGTACCGATCCTTGAGGACCCGTATCGGTACAAATGGGACTGTAATGACCTCTTGGCCTAACATATGACACTTAGGCTTAATCAAACATACTTCAATCATCATACATACGTCATACAATTCAAACACTATCAAATTACTACAAAGGCGTGTAAGAATGGGCATCATAGAAGCAAAGGTAATCATCAAGGTAGACCTATAGACAAGATATCTACCCAAACATGCATAAGTTTTCCAAAGCCCCCAATCAAGCCACAAGCCATCATACAAGTCCAAAATACCAAATAGAACATGTCCAAATCAGGGAGTAAGCAAAACAACCCTCCTAATTACAACTTGGTCACATTGCCATTATTACTACAAACTAATTTATAAACCATACTTGAAATAGATCAATTATTGGATTCCTCATTGCTTGCTTGCTGCCCCAAGAGCTTACTTTTCAACATTGATGAGAAAAGAGAGCACAAGCATATAATGCCAAGTGAGGGATGATCTAAAAACACTCATCAAATTATTTAAACCATTTGAATCAAACCACATTGTAAACATCATGCCAAAACATCTCATGCCCATTTACCCTTTTCCAAAACATGTATATTAAACTATATGCAAAACATGTATCATGAATCTCATGCATAATTCCATATGCAAAATCTCAATTTTAGCCTTCACATGCTTATACATCCAATAGCAAAGCTTAAAGAGTAAACATGTATAAATCACATTATACAAACCACAATTATCCATCATTATACATCAATTCATATATTGGCATTCAAGTGACCCAAAAACCAAACCTTTCCTTTATCAAAACACATCGGGTACACGAATTTCACAAGTGGTTCCTTAGACCACTTAAACATACATCTAACTAGAGCAAACGGTACAATAAACCCCTCGACGGTTATGATGTATAAAACCTACCAGCGGGAGAAAACGGTACAATCACAACCCCTTGACCGTTGGGGTACCCATGGTGGAGAAAATGGTACAATCACAACCCCTCAACACACATGAGGTGACTTTTTAAGTGCACTTTAAACCCTATGGCACGCCAACTATATCCTATAACATTTAACCATTGTCACTTGCCAATATATTCCATATTTAACATGATACCTCACTGTTTTTCATATGCATCATTTAAACTATTTTCTAATGCAACATACAATGCAATACATATCATCGAAATCATTTTCATAAATTATTTACCATGCTCAAATATCATCAATATAAGATCTTTTGTATCATAATCCCTTTCTAAAACATGGATGTAATAGTAGGTATCAAATCATAAACATAGGCATGAGAAAATCAACTTTGCCAAACTGATATTGAGAGCGAATTCGTCTAATACTTACTTACGAGCTTAGACAAGAGTTTCAAGCTTAATCTAAACCCCCAAAATCACTTTCAAACCTTTTTAAAGATGTAACTCTCATTTCCACTCACCGACAACATAATGCTTCACTTGTCAATGTGAAATCAACATGCCGACGCTTCTAAACCTTCATCAAACACTGTAGGATCGATCTCCCTTATTTTGTTCACATAATAATAGAGGATTAATGCATCATTATGCATCCAAAATCCCGGCAAAAACAATCATTAACAACACACAACCAAACGCCTTCCAAAAATAACCAAAAACCACTTCAAACTTCATCTAAACAAAGCCCAACCATAGCTTAACAATTCAATCTTCATAAAAACATCAATCAACATCTAAAAACATCCATATCCTCACCTTATACCTCCAACAAACTCTTAACACCACAAACACTTCATAAGTTAACCAACAACAACCTAGATAATTAGCAATTCAACTAGTTTCGGGATTCTCTTTATAAATCTCATCACACATCATAAAAATATACTTTAACCATGATCTAAATCAATCAAGATCACAATGCTTTAGATCCATAACAAACCTTAATCAATTTTTTAACAAAATCAACATTAAATCATTAAATCTTGATTTAATCATTAAAACATAGCAACAATTGATTTCAAAGGATCAAGAACTTGGGAATTTCAATAAAGAACCTTTGAATAGAGAAGAGAAACAAAAATCACCTCTAGTGGTATACTCCTTCCTTAATTGGCTTGGTTTTGATGAAATCTCCAAAGTAGAACAAAGGAATCAATTGTTGAAAACAAAAGTAGGATTAAAAAGATTGATTCCTGAGACTTTTAGAAAAGAAAAGGTAGTTTTGTTATTGAGAATTTGAGAGAAAAGATTTGGAGAAAAGTACTTACGTGAGAAAGTGTTTTAGTAAATCCAAAACAAACTAATTAGAACTTTAATTCCTTTTATTAAACCCTTTTTAAAAATCATTTTAAAATATCCAAAATTAAGGAGAAAGTCTGATAAAACCAATTGGCTTAATAGGTCCCTAAAGATTCTAAGTTTTGACCCTTTTACGATTTAGTCACCAAAAATAGTTTTCAATCTTTACATTTTAGTCACTAGGATAAAATGTCCATAAATAAAACTTTATTTTACCAAATTGAGTTTACCAGAACCCTTAATATATTCATTAAACATTTTACATCATTTTTTTCATATTTTATTTCATGTTAAAACATTTATTACAAAATAATTCTCGAAACTAGTTCGAATCGACTAATCCAGTTCATCTGAATCGTCTAATCTAACTTGATAACTTCTAGGCCCAAATTTGGGGCGTTACAACTCTTCACCACTTAATAAATTTTATCCTCAAAATTTATCTGACGGAAAAAGATGAGGAAACTGCTTCTTCATGTCCTCCTTCCTTTCCCACGTGGCTTCTTCGACACCTCGGTGTCGCCACAACACCGTCACCAACTCAACGGTCTTCCCACGAGAACCTTTCTACTGGTATCCAAAATCTTTATCATTTCCTCTTTCTAGGTTAAATCTGGACACAACTCAATCTCCTCAATCGACATCACATGCAACGGATCCGATCTATACCTTCGAAGCATCGATACATGGAAAACATCATGTATTTTCTCCCACTCCGCTAGTAACCTCAACCTACAAGCAACTAGACCAATACGCTCCAACATATCATAAGGCCTAATGAACCTCAGACTCAACTTACCCTACGTCCAAACCTCATCACCCTTTTCCAAAGAGAAACCTTTAGAACCACCTTATCACCAACCATGAACTTAATCTCCCTTTTAATATACATGCCAACTAGTAAATATCAAACAATATCAAAAGATATCTTACTGATACTGATGTACCTGTTATTGATTGATGATGTCCGAATAAGCTCCTTACTCCAACCATTTCTTCTTTCCTACGTGTAAAACAGTTACACGCTAACAATTTACTTAGTGAGGCAATAATTCAAATTCAAGTGCAATTGTCATAATATCAATATTAATGATTAACAATGCATATGATCACCTTACCATTACATGCTTGTTAACATAAATAAATATGTATATCAAAGTGATAAGATTAGATCTCACCAATACCGTTGCCATTTCCATCCATAAGCTTTCAATGCTTACCAATACCTTTTTCCATTTCTATCTGCAAGCTTTCAAGCTTATCTTCCTGTTTTTTTTTTATTCTTTTCATTTTATTTAGCCCAAGGTATCGAATCATGAGATTCTATGTACACCAGTCATCCCCATACCCAAACTTTCTTGAGTATGTGTATTATTTGCACCGTAGTGCTTAGCACCCTAAGTGCTTCCGTATACCCAAACCTTGCATGAGTGTACCATCATTGAGTATTAATAAAATTGCATCGTAGTGCTTAACACCCTAAGTGTTTCTGTATACCCAAACCTTGCATGAGTATACCCTCAATGAGTATTTATGAATATTTCACCAAAGTGCTTAGAATATTTATACAGCTGTTTATGACCCTATGGATATCCAACTATACCATCGAACCTCTATATCATACATTGGGCTTTTTTTTATCATTTATGTCATCAATGGCAACATACATCAATATATATATATATATCAACATTTGGCATTTTATACTAGAAATAGTATTTCAATCTCATCAATGTAAGTAATCATATGATCAATGCATTTTATATTTCAATTCTTGACATATTACGATATGTCAATCATATGCTCAATGACATAAATATCATAGCAACAATAATTTAGGGTAGGCTCATCGCAAGCCATCCCAATCATGTATAAAATATCAGTGTAGTATGACATGTATGCAATTGCACTCACCTGGGCCATGTATTAGTATGCCTCACTAAGTCCTCCTTGATCCTTTCCTTCATTGTACCTCGAACCTCCCTTGATTCAAACTTAACTTCATAATTCAAATAAGTAAAATATTTGTTAGATCTCAATCTAACAATATCTTAGACATATTGTCCAATATAATCATTTGAATACAAAATCTCCAAACATTTTCTTTTCTTCCTTGTATTGTTCAAAAACTTATTATGGTCCTTAGTGACCAATTTGAACTTCCATTAACCCTTTTCAAGCTTACTAATCAACTTTAGATACAAAGTGTATCAATTCTCATTTTCTGGCAGTTTGCAGTACCTCCAAAGATATATTTCTATAAAATAATCTACAAGTCGGAATTCGATTCTGTTTCTTCTGAAAGAAACTAGATTCAATAATCTTTTCAACCATATAAATTAATATCCCAAATTCAACTTGTACGATTTATGGCGAATTTTCAAAGTCAATTTCCAGTTTTGAATTTCGGAACAGCATGCTATACTTTTTCTGACCTTTAACCACTTAAAAATTCATATCTTTTTACTCGGAACTCGAAATAAGTTTTCGTTTGTTGGACAGAAAACTAGACGAACAAATCTTTACATCGGTATAAAATTCACCTTCTATCCATTTTTGTAGAATTTATGGCGAATTTTCAAAGTTACTGTCATAAACCAGTTTTTCTACACAGCTTCCATAAACAACTTCAACTTTTATACTAACTTCTCCTTATTTCTCTAATTTTCAATTTAGTCCAATCACCATCTTTAAACCACCAACTCATCACATTATTCACCAAATAATTATTCACAATAATTCTCCCTAATTTTCCTTATTTACCAAAATAGTCACTAAAATGCAAAGATAAGGATTCAAGCTTCTTAACTTTGCAACTTAGTCCTCAATTCAACATTACTACCTTAATTCCATCATAACAACTAAAAATCAGATTTAACCCCCCATACAAAACTTCAATTTCGATTTGGTTTCTTAACTTTGACAAATTGTCAAAATGATCACTAATTCAATTCAACATCAATTTGGCATTCTAACTTCATTTTCTTATCTCTAACATTATTAATAACATAAATACACTCCAAATTCTAAAAATTGAGATTTGGTCCTTCAACTTTTCAAGTTGTCGAAATGGTCCCTACACAATTTAACTTAGGGTTTTGCTTCCAAACAACAATTCAAGCATACTAGATCATTATTTCAACGTCACAAACCCTAAATTAAACTTGAATCCATAAACCCTAATCATCTTCATAATAATCAAAACATGTAAAACTTAAATCCCAACTCAATATCATGATTTTAACATCATACTAGCTTGATTTCAACTTAAATTCAATCATGGAATCATAAAATCTCAAAAGCCCCAATTTGATCCACAAACCCTAATTTATTTCTCATGAAAATTCTCATCAATCAAGCATGGATTCCATGAATTATTGATATCAAAAGATAGAGCTTGAAGAGTTGAACAACTTTGTAGTTGAAGAAATTACCTGAAAACCGAGTTTCGGGGCTTGAATCGAGCTTGGAATTTTTTTCTCTTTCTTTCCCTAGACCTCACATTTGTTGCTGGAAAAGATGAACATCTCGTTCATCTTTTTACCATTACTTTAATCATATATCTATTAAATGAATATTAAATTCATTTAATAGTAAAATTACAATTTTGCCCTTTTTATCCAATGGTTGAGATTGATTTTATCATCAATCTAGGGCCAAGATTTAATCTTCCATTTCCTCTTTCCAAAATTGCCCTTATACATTTTTAAATATTTCAAAATTGCCATTGGGGCTAAATGACCAATTTGCCCTCCAACTAGTCTTTATTTACTAGTTTGTTTCCAAATTGCCATTCCATTACAATCTAACTAAATCTAGTTAGAATTCAACCAACCATAATAAAATATTCTTAAAATAACATTTTATGACTTTTCCATAGCTTTTGGACCAGTCTCTAAAATTTCCATTTGATCCAATATACCGATAAATAATCCTTTACTCAAAAATAAAATGTAAGATTCATCTTGAATCAAACTAAAAATATTTCCAACACTTGGAAATGACTTTTATAACCTTTCTCTATCATATGACAAAATTTCAAAATTTTCCAGTTTGATTCGGGTATCCGAATTCCACTTAAACTTTAACTGCAATTTTCCCAATAATCGAAGTATCAGATCGAACCAATAATTCCACATTCGATTCACAACCTTAGGTGATCTGTTTATTTATGAAATAAAAACCCTCAACTTTTGGGAAATTACAATTTTAGTCCCCAAACTTTTCCAAACTTTATACTTTAGCCATAAAATTTTCAAAATTTACATTTTGGTCACTACATTTTTAAACTTCAATTCCCATTCCAATTTTCCTTGGAATTCAACCAAACTTTAAGAATACCTTATTCAATTCACTATCTATCACATGAGACCTTTAAACCTTAGAAATTTCCTTTCCAAAACCCATAATTAAATAAATCCTAACTTTTGCATTTCTGTCATTTTAGTCACTAAGTTAGCTTTTAAGCTATTATCTTAGTACTAAATGACCCTTAATCAACTTAGTAAATTTTGGGGTATTACAACATAACTGCTAACCCATACCAACCACGGTCCTAAACACCATTATCATTAACTACCGCGTTGATGCTTTCAGGAAAAATGACTCTCGATCGAACATACCCACAAACCAACCATTTCGTAATCACATTCTCAACTCACACACTTTCTTAGCCTTACTAACACGACACAAAAATAATTTGGGAGCCATACCAAAGTGCATCTCAACATCGATCTTAGCTTCGCAACCAGAAGACAATTCTGGTACATCCTCTAAAACGTTCAAGGAAAGAATCCCCTAACAACAAAAACTTTCAAAATTTGAGCATCCTTAACCCTTGATTTAACAACATAAACCAAGATAACTTTGTAACGTAAACCTCTATATCTTTTCAATCTTTTTATCCAAACCACCTCAATCTTACTTTGGTCCATATCGTAACAATCTCTATAAGAAATGCATCTGTATTCGACCTAAGGTCTCATCTCAATGGCATACTCAAAAATATGAATTTATAGAATAAAAATATAACAAAAATATAATTAGGCTAGCTTAAAGCAAGGATCCAAGGCGTTCACGGTTTAAAACAAGACCATTTCACACTTGTAATAATAGGGCAGTATGTCCCTAAGATTTTACCCCAGCATAGTACATTTCAATCACGAAAAACATATAACCAAAAATCGTACATGTCATACAACAATATCAATCATCAACAACATCTTAAACAATCACAACTTACCTCCAAACATTCGAAACCTGGCTCTCATACCACCAAATGTAACCCTCTTGACCCGACCTAGCCGCCAAGTCTGAATCAAAGAAGTCATATTAGGTTTGCCGAAGCAAACCTAAACTAAAACACCTAAATCGATCCATTTTTTCCTTTTTATCTTGCCTATATGCTTTATTAACCCTAAGGTGTGACGAGCAACAGCGGAAGACAAACTAAGCATGCGATTGCAAGTTTTAACACTTTAGGGACCAAAACATAATTTCTTGGAAACTGAGGACCAATTACCAAATTAATGTTACCAACCTTTAATTAAGTTCATTTCATGCCTCTAAGTGAAATCGTAGCAAGATTGGATCACAAAATCATCATGAATTGAACAACACACAAAATAGTGACCAATTTACAAAGAATCCAAAGTACAACATAGAAATACTAGAATTAACTAAACCTGTACCGATGTAGGCTTGTACCGTATTAGTACGAGTCAACATGGCATACCTGTATCAGTATGGTCATACGAGTATCGATCCCCATTGCATATTTCAAAATAGAAGATTTTAGTAGCTAAAAATTGTACCAATATGGTACCTCATGTACCGATCCCAGTATAAAATTTCTCAAAGGAGTACCAATTCGGAGGCTACCTTTATCGGTACCCCTTCATTATTTCCCCCAATTTGAGCAGTATCAAACCCTGCGTACCGATCCCCGAAGACCCGTATCGGTACGACTGGGCCTGTAATGACCTCTTGGCCAAACATATAACACTTATGATCAATCAAACATACTTCAATCATCATACATACGTCATATCAATCAAATATTATCAAATTACTACTAAGGCGTGTAAGCATGTGTATCATAGAAGCAAAGGAAATAATCAAGGTAGACCTATAGACATGATATCTACCCAAACACGAATAAGCTTCCCAAAGCCCTCAATCAAGCC
Organism: Hibiscus mutabilis; assembly: GCA_019671005.1. NCBI lineage: Eukaryota > Viridiplantae > Streptophyta > Magnoliopsida > Malvales > Malvaceae > Hibiscus > Hibiscus mutabilis. The sequence goes on along the minus strand of CM033728.1, from coordinate 18,103,370 downwards.
ACAAGCCATCATGCAAGTCCAAAATACCAAATAGAACATGTCCAAAATAGAGAGTAAGCAAAACAACCCTCCAACTTACAACTTGGTCATATTGCCATTATTACTACAAACTCATTTATAAACCATACTTGAAATAGATCAATTCTTGGATTCCTCCTTGCTTGTTTGCTGCCCTGAGAGCTTACTTTTCTGCATTGATGAGAAAAGACAGCGTAAGCATATAATGCCTAGTGAGGGATGATCTAAAAACACTCATGTAACCCCCTCAACTCGGCCTAGTCGCAAGACCGAACCGAGCGAGCTACATTAAGTTTATCGAAGTAAACCGTGAAGATACAACCCAAAACGCGTCCATTTTTTCTTTTTATCTTGTCTAGATGCATAATTAAATCCTTACATATTCATACTGACAACAAGTGATACCTCAACTCAATCGAGCATTAAATTGACATCCAATTGAATACAATTGCAATTGAAGGACCAAATCGTAATTTCTAGAAATTACGAGGCCTTAGCCCACTTTTAAGTTACCATCCTTTAATTAGATAGGTTACATGCTTACACGTCAAAATTCAGATCAAAACGTTCATCCGATCTTGTTCAATTGCAACCACAAAATTCAGGGACCAAAACGCAAGGATACAGAACTTCCTTTTCATGACATTAACAAAATTAATGGTCACCGGTACCAGTATGATCACAGCCGTACCGATATGGAGTAGCCACTCGTACCAGTACACTATGCACCGTATCGGTATGCCACATTAGCTAGCAAAATATTAATACCGTACCGGTACGAGTCTTTATTGTTTCGGTACACGAGTTTTTCCCAAAAAGCAACTTTCCAGTAACAAGTTCTCGTATCGATATGCCAGTACGCCAAGCTTAAATGGCTTATCCGTACCGGTACATATATACCCGTACCGATCCTAAGTGCCTGAATTTGCCTAGCCATACCGATACGGTCCCCCGTGTATCCATACTCCTGGGCCTGTAATGTCATTTTTAGCCGGTTTAACATGCTTTCAACCTTACCAAAACATTCTAACATACCCCTAACATACAACCAACATAACCTAAAATCCAACCACAACATTACATCACAGATTCAACATCGTTTCATGGCATTTTGCATCAAATATAAGTTTATAGGCATGCAACCTAGGTAACCAACCAAGTAAAATATGAAACTTTAAACAATCACCAAAATCAAACCATGAAGGCTAATTACTACCCAAGAGTAAGAAAACAAACTTGCTCAAACAGGGAGTTCAACAAAACATCTCCCAAATAACAGCAGAAATCCCCATTGCCCTTATTACTTATAGTCTAATCCAAAAACATACGTTGGTTACCAAGCCTTTCAAGATCCCTTTCTTCCCACTGCCTTCCAAAACTTTAATCCTCTGCATTGATGGACAAGAACAGTGTACGCACACTAGACTTAGTGAGGAATGCTCAAAAACAAAACACCATCAATGCATTTAAAACCATTTCTCAACAACACATTGAATTCTCATTTCAATCATTCTTTAAACATCATTTAAACATTACCATTGAAACATCATGCCTTGAAAACCATGCACTTTTCATCTTTAAAAACTAGCATATATGCAACATGTATCATTTCCAACAACAAATTCCATTGTTAGATCTCAATTTAAGCCTTTCCATGCATAACAACCATATGCAAAGCTTAAAGAGTAAGCGTGCAACATGTATCATTAACCAACAACAAGTTCCATTGCTAAACCTCAATTTAAGCCTTCCCATGCATAACCATCATATTCAAAGCTTAAAGAGTAAACATGTATAAATCACATTATTCAAAATAAACTTTCCAATGATACATCAACAATTATATTGGCTCACAAGTGAGCATTAACCAAGTTCACTTACCAAAAGAGTTCATCGGATACACGGATTCAACAAGTGTTTACCCAACACTTCAAGCCATCTCAACCAAAATAGTGATACAGTCACAATCGTGGTACCTAACAACCGAGTACATTTCAACCCACAGGGACGCCAACCCCTTACCTCGGTTAGATGCTTAATCCATTAACGGGAGTATACGGTACTGTAAAACCCCTCTACCGTTAGGGTACTTGGATGGAGTTTCGGTACACGAATCTAAACCCCTCAACATCCAAGGTGAGTTATTATAGTGCACTATCAATCCTATGGCCGGCCAACTATATCCGATAACAATTTTAAAACCAATCACTTGCCAATATAATTAACCATTTACCATTTACCTCACTGTTTTCAACAAGCATTAACCAAACCAATTTTCCAAAGCAACAACCATGCTTTAAAACACAAGTATAAACCATATACTTACAAGGATCTCTTACCATGTGCATCCTTCAAGATTTCATGCTTAAAAACAGTATCTCAAATACTTTAAAACATGCTTAAACAATAGGCTCAATGTAAATCAAAACAAGTGCATAAAAACCATTTCACACTAGCACGACCGAGAGAGAAAAACAACATTTACTTACTTCCGAGTTTAAACCAGCGTATCAAGCTAAGTTTAAACTCCCATAAACCACCCTTAAAACATTCCAAAGTTGGAATCCACATTCTCACTCACTGATACGCGAAGCCTTGATTCGCCGATGCGAAAACAAGCGTCCGAAGCCTCCAAAGCTTCACCGATCACTTCCGGATCCAACTCCCCTATTTTAACCTCATTACAACAGAGGATTAATGCATCTCAATGCATTCAAAATACTGCAACAACAAATCCACACAGACTTCCACAATCTTTCCACAATTACCCAACCACAACAATCGAAAACATCATATAATCCTTTCCAAACACAACCCAGCCACAATCTAACAATAGATACCTTCAATATCACCAATTAACACTTAAAAACATGATTGTTTCATCCAAACACCTCCAGCAACTAAACAACCACCATAATTTCACAAAAACACCAATCTAACAACCTAAACAATTAGAGATTCAAGAGTTTCGGGATTCCATTATTAAAATCAACTTAACAACATTATAATTCATCCAAAATATGTTTAAAATCAATCTTCAACACTGGAAAAAAGATCCAATTCAAAACTTTCTCTATTTCATCAATTTCACCCAAATAAATTAATTAATTCAATATAAAAACATCAAAACAGATTGTAAACCATAAATCAAGGATCAAACACTTGGGAATATCAATAAAGAACCATTCAATAGAGGAGATCATGGACCTTACCCTTATTGTGTGATTTCTCCCTCAATTGGCTTGTTAAAAGCTAAGAAAACATAAGATTTCAATGAGGTTTTGTAAATCAAAGTTAAATAATCAATTGTAGATCAAGAATTTAAGTAAAATTGATCTCTCACCTCTGGTTTTTGATGAAAACTTGAGTGTTTGGCAGAAAAGAAGTGGAGAGAAATGTTACGTCAATTTTCATGCGTAGGACAAAAGCACTCGTGCACCTTTAACTATCTAGATGCGTAAGCCACAACTTTACTTGCAATACTACAATCTCAACAAACCTCAATGCTAAAAACTAGGTCTAGCAAACCCATAAACTACTAATTTGGTCGCTCAAAAACTAGCACAAGACAAACTCCCAAGAACATATCACCAAAACCACCTCTATACGCTACCTTACTTACACCATCACTCCAGTGATTTCCATTCAGTCACCCGTAAGCGTGAACATATCTATGCATGATTACTTATATGCCCTCATAAATATCTATGTGTATGTATGCAAAACCTCTAATGTCATACCCAAATGTATGCATGTACTGACATATTTATATCTACATATAAGTGTTTTTGCATTGCGCATGTTTATCTGTCCACACTTACTAATAACATTCTTAGAACCAGAATTCTTAGCAACATACCCAAAACGCGTACTTCCCAAACAAAGAACAACATTCACTTCTCCCCAAACATCCACTAAACCAACCATACTTATCGATCAAAACCCTTCTTGATGCTTATGTACATGAAAAGACCATCAATAAGCACCATAACTAATTGATCCAAACACTCAAGGACTACCCGACTCATCATAACTATGAACGCAACCCATGTATCGGTCAACCCAAATGGTATAACCAAAAGGCATATTGCCGTACCCCTTACAATAGGCAAATATAAACACAACCACATCATTTACACTCAACAGATAACACCCAGACCTCAAACAAATCTTACAAACCACTGAAGCATCCCTAAGCTGATCAACAAAACATCAACTTGTTCGGCTACCGAAAACCTATACACATCCGCATTGCGCCATCCTCCCTTTCCACAACAACACCAGCGCAACCCCCGGTAAACACTAAGCCTAATAAACCCTTGGTCAAGCAACTCCCTCAAGCTAAGCACATGAAGCAAAAGACATTGAGCCGCATTTTCATACAACTCAACGTCAAACTCGACCTCTCAATCCAATGGCAAACCCAGCCATTCCCTCGAAAACACCAGGAACTCATATACCGTACGAATTTCTTGAGCACATACTTCTTTTGACCCCAGATTCATAACATAGGCTAGGAATACCTTGCAACCAAATTCCACGAAACGACTCGCCTCCAGAGTCAAAATAGCACTAGACAAGAATTTAACATTCTCGCCCATGATTACCACCTCGTAATCATTAGCAAGTTTCAAGGCAACTTGCTAGAATCCAAAATCACCCACAACTTTGTGTTCCAGCCACTAATCCAAACCCAGATTTACATCAAAAATCGTGGAGCAGCAACTCCAACAAATCAACCGTAATCTCAGGATTTAAACCACGAAAGGGCATTTTCAAACATCCTTTTTGCAACAACCGTCTCACCGAAAGAACTAGCCCCCTGTATTCGCACAACTATCACATACGAGATGATCATTCAGGCCACAATTCTCACAACCATCAACAACAACAAGCACAAGGGTTTACACTCTACATATCAAATGCGGATAATCCTGCCTCATGAGATCACACGATCCACATACCCAACTTGTATTAAATATTGTTCTAGTCTAAATACTCTAACCCCGCAGTCCTCACCCAGCACTATCATCACCCCGCCTCAACTCAGGGCAAAATCTTTTATCACAATTTCTTTTAAACTGAACACTACCAGAACTAGAATCCTCAATTCCCTTGCCAGAGCCAGAACCTCCCACACGGATTCGCTAAACCCAAGTTCTACTCAAAGCACTTCACCCATGCACCAACACGTCGAAAATGGTGTAACCAGGAGCCAACATGTACACTTTAACACCCTGCTCCAATTCATAACAGAATCAATCATAGCGATACCTCTTTGCTGGTACCAGTTTAGGAGCATACTGGATCAACCAAACAAACTGTACCCCAAACTCGGCCATACGACCCTAAACTCAAGCCATGAACTCTCGTTTCTTGTCCACATCACGGGGTTCCACGCCTACAGATACAGTTGTCCACCAACTAAAAACATCATCATGCAACAAGGATTCAATACATCCCAACCTACAGGTACCAATACACCCCATTTGGTCCAAACCTAGATAACATTGGCCATCCCTATCTCGGATGCCTCGAGTGACAACCCACGTTACTCAACTCCTCCCAAACTGCAGGGATATTCCAACGGCAACCTCGTTTGCCCAACCGCCGGTGCAACATACACTCCAGCAACAACAGCTTAAAAGCTTAAAATATCGCCTATATCAAGACATCATATCACCCAACACTGGCTCAACCAGCATAGGTGGTACATACCTCGGGGTGACAAACCCCTAGGAGACACAACACTCTCCTCACTCACTACCCAAAGGCAATAGCATCATGCTAGTTCTCCTTTCTCCTCTCGGTCGTAACATAACACATTTTCTAAGGCATGATAATCATTTCAATACAAAAACAGTCAGGCCAGCTTCAAGCAAGGATTCAAGACTTCAATTTCAAAACCATATATTTCAGGCTATAATAATAAGGCAATGGTGTCCCCAATTTTCCCCCAACATGGCATACAGCAATCAACGTACATTTTACAATCATCGTGCATAGCAAACAACAGAGTTCAACTCACACTAACATCACATCAATTATACCAACTCCCAATTATCGCAAACTTGTCTCTGATACCACCAAATGTAACCCATCGTCCCGGCCTAGTCGCAAGACTGACCTAAGATAGCTACATTAAGTTTACCGAAGTAAACCGTGAAGATACAACCCAAAATGCATCAATTGTTTTTCTTTTTATCTTTTCTAGATGCCTAATTAAATCCCTACATGTTCATATTGATAACAAGTGATACCTAAACTCAATCAGGCATAAAATTGACATCCAATTGAATACAATTGCAATTGAAGGACCAAATTGCAATTTTTAGAAATTACGAGGACTTAGCCCACTTTTAAGTTACCATCCTTTAATTAGATAGGTTACATGCTTACACGTCAAAATTTAGCTCAAAATGATCACCCAATCTTGTTCAATTGCAACCACAGAATTTAGGGACCAAAATGCAAGGATACAGAACTTCCTTTCCATGACATTAACATAATTAACGACCACCGGTACCGATACGATCATAGACGTACCGATACAGAGTAGCAACCTGTACCGGTACATTATGCACCGTATCGGTACGCCACGTCAGCTTGCAAAATATTAATACCGTACTGGTACAAGCCTTCATTGTTTCGGTACACGAGTTTTTCCCAAAAAGCAACTTTCTAATAACGAGTTCCCAGATCGATACGCCTTATCCCGTGCCGGTACGCCAAGCTTAAATTACTTATCCATACTGGTACGTACAAACCTGTACCGATCCCAAGTGCCCGAATTTGCCTAGCCGTAATGTCATTTTAGCCGGTTTAACATGCTTTCAACCTTACCAAAACATTCTAACATGCCCCTAACATACAACCAACATAACCTAAAATCCAACCACAACATTACATCACAGATTCAACATCGTTTCATGGCATTTTGCATCAAATGTAAGTCTATAGGCATGCAACCTAGGTAACCAACCAAGTAAAACATGAAACTTCAAACCATCACCAAAATCAAACCATGAAGGCCAATTACAACCCATGAGTAAGAAAACAAACTTGCTCAAACAGGGAGTTCAACAAAACATCTCCCAAATAACAAAAAAAACCCCATTGCCCTTATTACTTATAGTCTAATCCAAAAACATACTTTGGTTACCAAGTCTTTTCAAGATCCCTTGCTTCCCGCTACCTTCCAAAACTTTAATCCTCTGCATTGATCGACAAGGAGAGTGTAAGCACACTAGGCTTAGTGAGGAATGCTCAAAAACAAAACACCATCAATGCATTTAAAACCATTTCTCAACAACACATTGAATTCTCATTTCAATCATTCTTTAAACATCATTTAAACATTACCATTGAAACATCATGCCTTGAAAACCATGCACTTTTCATCTTTCAAAACCATCATATATGCAACATGTATCATTTCCAACAGCAAATTCCATTGCTAGACCTCAATTTAAGCCTTTCCATGCATAACAACCATATGCAAAGCTTAAAGAGTAAACGTGCAGCATGTATCATTAACCAACAGCAAGTTCCATTGCTAAACCTCAATTTAAGCCTTCCCATGCATAACCATCATATGCAAAGCTTAAAGAGTAAACATGTATAAATCACATTATACAACATAAACTTTCCAATGATACATCAACAATTATATTGACTCACAAGTGAGCATTAATCAAGTTCACTTACCAAAAGATTTCATCGGATACACGGATTCAACAAGTGTTTAACCAACCTTTCAAGCCATCGCGACCGAAATAGTGATACAATCACAATCGTGGTACCTAACAACCGAGTACATTTCAACCCATGAGGACGCCAACCCCTTACCTCGGTTAGATGCTTAATCTACTAACGAGAGTATACGGTACTGTAAAACCCCTCTACCGTTAGGGTACTTGGATAAAGTTTCGGTACACGGATCAAACCCCTCAACATCCAAGGTGAGTTATTATAGTGCACTATCAATCCTATGGCCGGCCAACTATATCCGATAACAATTTTAAAACCAATCACTTGCCAATATAATTAACCATTTACCATTTACCTTATTGTTTTCAACAAGCATTAACCAAACCAATTTTCCAAAAGCAACAACCATGCTTTAAACACACAAGTATAAACCATATACTTACAAGGATCACTTACCATGTGCATCCTTCAGGATTTCATGCTTAAAAATAGTATCTCAAATACTTTAAAACATGCTGAAGTAGTAGGCTCAATGTAAATCAAAACAAGTGCATAAAATCCATTTCACACTAGCACGGCCGAGAGAGAGAAAACCATATTTACTTACTTCCGAGTTCAAACCAACGTATCACGCTAAGTTTAAACTCCCATAAACCACCCTTAAAACATTACAAAGCTGAAACCCACGTTCTCACTCACTGATACGGAAAACCTCGATTCGTCGACGCGAAAACAAGCGTCCGAAGCCTCCAAAGTTTCACCGATCACTTTCAGATCCATCTTCCCTATTTTAACCATATTACAATAGAGGATTAATGCATCTTAATGCATTCAAAACACTACAACAACAAATCTACATGGACTTCCACAATCTTCCCACAATTACCCAACCATAACAACCTAAAACATCATCTAATCCTTTCTAAACTCAATCCGGCCACAATCTAACAATAGATACCTTCAATATCGGCAATTAACACTTAAAAACAGGATTGTTTCATTCAAACACCTCCAACAACTAAATAGTCTCCTTAAATTCACAAAACACCAATCTAACAACATAAACAATTAGAGATTCAAATTAAAATCAACTTAACAACATTATAATACATCCAAAATATGTTTAAAATCAATCCTCAACACTGGAAAACATATCCAATTTGAAACTTTCTCTATTTCATCAATTTCACCCAAATAAATCAATTAATTCAATATAAAAACATCAAATCAGATTATAAACCATAAATCAAGGATCAATCACTTGGGAATATCAATAAAGAACCATTCAATAGTGGAGATCACGGACCTTACCCCTATTGTGTGATTTCTCCTCAATTGGCTTGTTTAAAGCTACGAAAACATAAGATTTCAATGAGGTTTTGTAAATCAAAGTTAAATAATCAATTGTAGATCAATAATTTATGTAAAAATTGATCTCTCAGCTCTGGTTTTTGATGAAAACTTGAGTGTTTGGCAGAGAAGAAGTGGAGAGAAAAGTTACGTCAATTTTCATTAAAACCAAATAACTAACTTTAATATCCAAAGTCTCTTTTTATTATCCTTTAAAGCACATGTTAAAATGATTTAATTGAATGGAGAAATCACCGGCAAAAACTTGGTAAAATAGCTCCTTAAGGATTCTAAGAATTTGATCCTTTTCATTTTAGTCACCTTTAAAACCAGTTTTCAAAAATTGCATTTTATTCACCAGCAAAAATGTCACACCTCCAAACCTTATTTTCCAAAATTAATTTCACCAATATTAATCATATATTAAAAGATGATTTGTAACCATTTTTCCATATTTTTATCTTATTAAAAAAATATACGGTCATGAATCTGACTCGAATCTCTAACCCAGTCCACCGGACCATCTAATAAGCCTAAAACCGCTAGACTCAAAAACTAGGGCGTTAGAACTCATCAATGCATTTAAACCTTTGAATCAAACCACATTGTAATCATCATGCCGAAACATCTCATGCCCTTTTACCCTTTTTCCAAAACATGCATATTAAACCATATGCAAAACATGTATTATGAATCTCATACATAATCCCATATGCAAAACCTCAATTTAAGCCTTCACATACTTATACTTCCAATAGCAAAGCTTAAAGAGTAAACATGTATAAATCACATTATACAAACCACAATTATCCATCTTGATACATCAATTCATATATTGGCATTCAAGTGACCCAAAAACCAAACCTTTCCTCTAGCAAAACACATTGGATACACAGATTTCACAAATGGTTCCTTAGACTACTTAAACATACATCTAACTAGAGCAAACAATATAATAAACCCCTCGACGGTTATGATGTATAATACCCACCAGCAGTAGGAAACAGTACAATCACAACCCCTCGACCGCTGGGGTACCCATGGTGGAGAAAACGGTACAATTACAACCCCTCGACACATATGGGGTGAATTTTTATAGTGCACTTTAAACCCTATAGCATGCCAACTATATCCGATAAGATTTAGTTATTGTCACTTGCCAATATATTTCATATTTAACATGCCACTATTTTCATATGCATCATTTAAAACCAATTTCCAATGCAATACATATCATCAAAATCATTTTCATTAATCATTTACCATGCTCAAATATCATCAATATAAGATCTTTTGTATTATAATCCCTTTCTAAAACATGCATATAATAGTAGGTATTAAATCATAAATATATGCATGAGAAAGTCAACTTTGCCAAACCGATATTGAGAATGAATTCGTCTAATACTTACTTATGAGCTTAGACAAGAGTTTCAAGCTCAATCTAAACCCCAAAATCACTTTCAAACCCTTTTAAAGCTGTAACTCTCATTTCCACTCATCAACAACATAATGATTCACTTGGCAATGTGAAATCAACCGGTCGACGCTTCTAAACCTTCATCAAACGCTATAGGATTGATCTCGCCTGTTTTATTCACATAATAACAGAGGATTAATGCATCATTATGCATGCAAAAACAATCCTTAACAACACACAACCAAACACCACCAAACGCCTTCCAAAAATAACTAAAAACCACTTCAAACTTCATCTAAACAAAGCCCAATCATAACCTAACAATTCAATCTTCATAACAACATCAATCAACATCTAAAAACATCCATATGCTCACATTATACCTCCAGCAACCTCTTAACACCACAAACACTTCATAAACTAACCAACAACAACCTAGATAATTACCAATTCAACTAATTTCAGGATTCTCTTTATAAGTCTCATCACAAATAATAAAAATATACTTTAATCATGATCTAAATCAATAAAGATCACAATACTTCATATCCATAACAAACCTTAATCAATTTCTTAACAAAATCAACATTAAACCATTAAATCTTGATTTAATCATTAAAACATAACAAAAATCGATTTCAAAGGATCAAGAGCTTGGGAATTTCAATAAAGAACCTTTGATTAGAGGAGAGAAATGAAAATCACCTCTAATGGTAGACTCCTTCCTTAATTGGCTTGATTTTGATGAAATCTCTAAAGTAGAAGTAGGAGATCCAAAGTAGAACAAAGGAATCAATTGTTGAAATAAAAAGTAGGATTAAAAAGATTGATTCTTGAGATTTTTAGAAAAGAAAAGATAGTTTGGTTGCTGAGAATTTGAGAGAAAAGATTTGGAGAAAAGTAGTTACGTGAGAAAGTGTTTTAGTAAATCCAAAACAAAGTAATTAAAACCTTTTATTCCTTTTGTTAAACCCTTTTTAAAATTCATTTTAAAATATCCAAAATTAAGGAGAAAGTCTGATAAAACCAATTGGCTTAATATCTCTCTAAAGATTCTACATTTTGACCCTTTTACGATTTAGTCACCAAAAATAGTTTTCAATCTTTACATTTTAGTCATTAGGGAAAAATGTCCATAAATCAAACTTTATTTTATCAAATTGAGATTACCAAAACCCTTATTATATTCATTAAACATTTTAAATCATTTTTCCATATTTTATTTCACGTTGAAACATTTATTACGAATTAATTCCTGAAACTAGTTCGAATCGACTAATCCGATTCATCCGAACCGTCTAATCTACCTAGCTAACTTCTAGGACCAAATTCGGGGTTTTAAAGTGATCCACCATCATCACCACTATGCTCAACCATTTCTCGTTCGATCGTGACATGCAAGCAAATAAAGGAGGTCAAATAATTTAATACAAGCAAAAACGGAAAGGAAAATTGATTCGAATCAAATAAATATGGGAGGGATCAGCCAAACATAGTAAAAATTGACCCAAATCGGATCAAGCAAGTTCGAGAAAGAATCAACACCAAACCAAGCAAGAATCTCTTAGATGCTAGGGTTTTTAATTCCTTGTTTATATACATGTAATTGGCCTATAAAAAGCCATGAATCCATTCATTGTAACACACAGATTTTAACATAAGCAATAAGAAGCATTCAAGAAATTTTTAGCGGTATTCCTCTATTAGATTTTTGGATTGAATTAAAAAGAAAATGGAGTGAAGGCGCGGTTTACCAATCATCGGAGGAGGTGAAGCCACTGTTGGAGGAGACAACCACTGTCACCGTTGGAAGCAAGAGCTGAAACTGGGTAGAGCTGGTATAGGAAGACCATCATCGATGTTAATCCACAGCGGTTGGAGCTAAGATGAACGGCGGTGTGCGGCCTGATTCTGGGCAGTGCTGGCGGTGTTCTTCAATTCATGAAGAACACTCGTGAACATTTCAGAGGGTTTTTAGGAGCATTTGATCCATTTAATCAAAGGGGAAACAAATGATTGTTTATAATTTTGGGCTTCATACTCGACCCACGAGAAGACCCTAAACCGACCCGCACCAAGGCTGACCCGCGCCATTCTTCCGCCAAATTTACTCTTTAGCCCCACTATTTGCAATTTCTTCACCCTAGTCCCTTTTATTTCAATTCAGTTCTTTAATTATTTTTTATGCAATTCAACCCTTTTGTTTGCTTTATCATTGTGTTATTTAATTTATTTTTTTGTGTTAGTTAACATATTTAAAATCTTAGGGTAAAGGGACTCCATAATAATTAATACTGTGATTTTCTTGTAATAAAAAACTTTAGAACAAACGTTTTTAGGTTAGATTCTTTAAATGTATATAAATATGTTAGGGTAACTTGAATTTGATGGTAAGTTTTAATAATGTATAGTAATTTATACCATAGGTTTAGGTTCTTTAAAATAATACATTCCTTTAATTAACCCGATAATTCCTTTAGATAATTTAATATAACCTACAATTAAAATTCATCAAGTAGAGCTTTTGTAAACACTTATTAATTAAAATTTTAGGTTTAGAAATTAATACAGGCAAATAAACATTATTCAAAAAAGGGATTTCTTTGCATCATGAAAACAAAATATTTTCTCAATTAGGGTTAATTCGGTCTTCCCCTAGTAGTTGGGAAACAGTCGAAACTCCTATGCGAGACTATATTTTGAATTTTAAAGATTAATGTCTTAATTCCTTTGATTCTAAATTAACCGAGGTTTACTCAGTTGTGGGCAAATTCGGGTCATTTTTAGAACTCTGAGGATTTTTACATTAATCTTTGCACACACTCATCCGAATTACAAGGAAAATATTAGTGATCAAGTAAGTACCATTTTACGGGCGTTGTGGGAGTGCTAATCCTTCCCCACACGTAACCGTGCCCCCAAACCTTTGAGATTTCATAATCTCTAGTTTGTTCTTTAGGTTTTCGGTCCGCCTAATATAATAAAAGGGATCGATTGCGACTCCATATCATAGCTTGGCGACTCCGCTGGAGATTTTTAAGAGGGCACAACTTTTACTTGATCACGAGTTATTTTCTTTAGTAGTTCGTTACATTTTATGTGTGCATTTTTGGTGCTTTTAACTATCATTGCATCATAACATAAGCCTTCTACCCAAGCTTTATTCAACTTAAGTGGAAGAAAATAGCTATACCTTTGTGAGTAACCCTCCGCATGGGCTAGTGAAAGTCTTCTAGGATCCAAACTACTTATGCTTTCAAGAGTAACCCTCTGCAAGGGCATAATGGAAATGCATCCCCTCAAACCGTGTTCGATCTGCAAGCCTATGAGGGTCAAGATCGAACATCTTATCCGCCTTAGTAAGGGGTAAGGGCGGTTCGAGAACCTTTGTTAGATCCAAAACCACTTGTTTGAGAATTTAGGAAGCTCACCCCGTTCGACCATGTGGAAATTCATAGAGAACTAGAATGCATGCGGATTAGGATTTACTTTTTGTAATATTATTTGTATTTATAATTTATTATTGTGTATTGGCACTTTATTTGTCTTACTTGTATTTTTATCAGCATACATCACATTGCATTCTGTTGGTATTCTCATGAGTGTTTGAGTCGCATCATCCAGTGTAGGGGTCCCTTGTTCGAACATTGATGTCAAAAATGAGTCCTTAGAGCTCCAGCGCCAACACGAAAATAGTGTGTAAAAGGAAACCATCGTAGAGTTGCCGAAGCAGGTGCATATGGCTTTGCCTCACAATTATCTGTCAGGACTGGTTACCATTTGGGAGAGCTTAGAAGCCCAAGATTGAGCCATATTCACTAAAAGGTATGGAGACATAGCCCTCTTGCATGGAATAGAGATAGACGAGCTCATGGTTCTAGCAGTTGTTGAGTTTTGGGACCCGACCTACCATTGTTTCGTCTTTAATCAGGAAGACATGACCCCTACCATAGAATAGCACATGGTCCTGTTGCACATAGAGTTGGAGAAACCTGGCAAGATATACTAGAAAGAGAAGAATTCCTATAACACCCTAAACTAGCATGGACGATCCGAACCAACCCAAGGCATCACATTCAGGTCACAAGAGCGACCCACAAAAACACATACGATTAATTTAAAGTTTTTGAATAAACCAATGCAATTTAAAATCGAGTTCAAAACCAAAATAGAAATCAGACTTAAACTGACATATAGACAAAGTATAGTGACCTACATGCCCGCCTAGATACACAAGTACCGTACTATACAATTAATGTTGTTGGAACTCCTCAAACTGATGTCAATATCCCGAACACTTCTTAACCTACTGACCTGTGAAGATTTAATAATTTTAATGAGCTTGGGAGCCTAGTAATACATAAATACCAAAATGAATAAATACACAATAGGCTAGTATAATTGATAGAAAAATAAATGGAGCATAAATGCAGTGCTGAATAATTAAATTAACCAGAACAAAAAGGGAATAACCAAACTTGAGTCCCTCGACTCGAAATCTTAAACATACAAAATATCAAAATGTAACACATACATGAATTATAGTTATAATCGTAAAATGCCTGATACGAAGGCTAGTCACATAATGCCTAAATCACAGGCTATATGATAAGCGCTAAATGCTCATGAGCCATCATCGATATACCAGGATAGAATATATATAAGTCGGTGCCGTTACGCGGGCATCAAAATGAATTGTGTACGTACGTACGTCATGCATTCTAATACAAAAATACTGAATAACAGAACTATCAGAAATGCAGAATTTACTAAATCTATCATATACTGGAACTTAGAACCTCAGAACTTACCAAGTCTATCGAAATGAGTTCTAGAATCACGAAACTGGTCAAATCTCTAGCGAAACCCACTTGAGTCAAATCATGGCTGTCAAGCCTTAATAATGATCCAAAGGTTAAAACAAATTATTTTAATTATTGCGGAAGCTCGATTTGGTACGGAAGTCCTAACGGTCAAAATAGGCCCCAACGGATAAATTTCATTATTTAGGATTCAGATCAAAACATTGAATCCCCATACAGGCATCGAATCTGAGCTAAACTTAAAGTCTAGGATTTTAATTCTAGCTGAAGGTTTTAAGGTATCAAAACCTTCCCCTGAATATTACAATTTATTTCGGTAAAAGGCTACTTAATTCCCTAAATCAAATCCTTAAATTCTAAAACATAATACCAACCTCAAATTAGACTTATGACAGCCATTTATCGAATAATGGGTTTAACCATTCATACACAGATATTATACAACAATTTATAATCTAATCAAGCATACAAAATCGTATTTATGAGAATTCAAAGAGGTATTTAAGTATTACCTTAACTCTAAGTAAAACAAAGTCTTCCCAACTTTTACCAAGCTTCAACAATCCTTAAGCTTTGTAGGTTGGCACCAACACTCATTGTGTTCAAACAAAGACAAATCAAAACAATACCATAGCATTAGGATTGAAATTAAACATAAAATATGTAATGGAATAGTTAAAGCTTGAAGAAATTTCAACCTTGGTTTAAAACCTTCAAAATCTAACTTGAACCACTAAAAATAGAGCTGCTGAAAATCTCAATTTTCCACTGATACAAAGCTCGGATGAAAATTTTGACCTTCCAACATCAAGAATACTATTTCATCTAGTTTCTATTCAAAAATTAGCTCAATCGGACCATGGATTGACTTCTGATCGAAGGCTTGATTAGCACAACACTAAGATGGAAATTTTCTCCATTTCTTTCCCGCGATAGCTCTCTCTCTCTCAAGCTCTAAATTTTTCTTCCTTTGTTGCCATGCAACCCCACTTAAAAGGCTGATTAAATGGCTAAAATAATAATAAAAAAATAAAGAGTGAAACAAGCTCAAAGCATTTAATAGAGAAAAGAAAGGTTGATGGGGTGGTTGCTGCCACCTCACATGAAACCCTTTTTTATAAATATATATTTTTCATATTTATTAAAATATTCCAAATCAAAGATTTTTTTATTCGAATATAAATAGATTGTTGAAATCAAAACTTTTGATTCGTTACAATTCCAGTTACCGAAAGAAATTTGCCAAGCTTCTTGGTCTAGACGTGAAAGAGGTGAATGCCCATCTTGCATAGAAGAACAAGATCCCTTGCTTCACGTGGGAGTTCATTTATGCCCAGATCATGAAAGACGTAAAGCACGAAAGGGTCTTCGATTTTCTTGCCTTGGCCATCAATGGGTTAGTGATCTTCCCCAAGGTCATGTTGAAATAACTTTAGTTGATTTGCTGGCCCAGAAGAATGTGAATCTTGTCCCAACAATTTTGGCATAAATATTCACGTCTCTAAACTTTTGCCAAACCCAAGGGAGAGGTCACTTCACTGGATGCTCACAACTCCTTTACCTATAGTTACAGGGTCATTTCTGGGACAATGAGAAGATAAGCAGACACCCGACGTCTAGAGACTTGGTCCCGATCAAAGAAGTTACCAAAAAGCAATGGCAGCAACATGGGAAGCAAGAACAGTGGGTGGCCTTCTTTAAGAACGTTTCCGACGGTGGTGTGACATAAAGAGCCCCACGCATGTCCCAATGCTGATTCTCTACAAGTGCGGAAATATAGAGTGGGTCCCTCTTATAGGCTTGTAGGGAGCCACCAGTTATGCACCTTTGCTTGTACAACACCAATATGGGTCCCGGTAGTTCATTCATGTTACTCATGGGCTGCGGGAAAATGAGTTCTCCTAGATTGAGGATAATTCCACAAAGTGAGTCATGGAGTTGGCTAGTGAGTGGAAACGAACATATCGAATGAAGGTGGACCTTTTTGCTTGTGTTGTACTCGAGTATACAAGTTGGAGAAAGCAAATGATCGACAACATAGGCATTTCGGTCTTGTTGGGCCCATCAGATAACCCTCAACATGGCATCCTTCTGACCGAGCTAGAGATCTACAAACAAGATTTTGAGAAGGAAAAAGAGAAGCTATGGGGCAGAGTTACTGAATGCAAAGGCAAGCTCATTACTAAAAATACCAAAGAGAGGGCTACCAGAAAGAGGTGAAAACCCTGCTGACAAAGCAAGAGCTCCACCTAAAAGATGTGCAAGAGTTGACGTAAGAGAATAACCGCTTGAAGGCTCGAGGGGCACGTGCTAGTAGCTCTAAAACCTCAAAGGAGAAAAAGGCACAGATAGAAAAAAATAAAGAAGGAGATGGAACTTTGGCAACGTGAGGCTAGGAAATAGAAAGAGAAAACAGACTGACTTACCGAGAAAAAACAACTTTTGGAGGGGCAATACTCAAAAACGCATAGTAGCCTTAGAAAATACCATGAGCGGAATCAAGATCTCAAGAGAAGTTAAAGGAAGAAGAGACCAGGGGTGCCGAAGCTGAATTGCTCCATTACGGTCTCGAAGACTTGAAAAAATAGTTACAAGCACATAAAGACCATATTCGTACCATTATCGACGAATGGACTATGAGAATATCTAGTGGGCTGACACTAAGCAGGCTATGAATGTTGCATGCTTGGGCAGACTATTGTACATTAATCATCTAACTCAGGAACTCTGAAAAGCGGTCTTTAAGGCTCATGAGATGAAGAATTGGGCCAAAGATTTGAGAGAGAGATTCCTCCTAACTAGGGAAGACGGGCAACGTCTATTAGGCTTCCTAGATGAGGCTGTGGACCAGTACAACAGGTTAGCCAGTTCTTCGGCCGTATTCAAAGAGAGGCTGCACCAGTTGAAGAGTTCGAGCAACCAGCACTGAAGCGCATCAAGAGTAGTTAGATTAGAAGACTATTTTCATTATTGGAAAATAATGTGTACTCGAACCTTATGATCTATAAAATGCACTATTGATTTTGGAATATCACTAGTTTTGCATCATTTGCATTTGCATTCATACAACACATAATAACTTGTATTAAATAAAATAAAATAATTAACTATAGGAAGTTCGATCGTAGTTAATAAAATTAAGCACAAGTACGGTACTCGTTCCTAAACTCAGAAAATGGACATGGAAAAAAGAATGGAAATAGTAGAAGTCAGCTTGAAGGAATCTTAAGACTAGCTCAAAAGGATCGAAAAAGACTTGAAAGACACAATCACCAATGCCTAAGAGAACATTGTGCTCTAGATAATGGCAATGTTGGGCTACAAAACCCCCGAAGCTGTCAAAGCCCTTAATAATGCAAACGTGGTAATACCACCACAAGAAATGAATCATGAGGGACTCAAAGGAAAGGTTCAAATTTGTCTTCTAGGAGAACCTCAACCAATGCTTTGGTGGAGTCCAGGGCAGGTCAGGGCAACGATCAAGACATTGAAGTTTTAGACCTTGACGAGATGTCCAACAAGATCGAGGCAGATAAGAAATTAGAATATCGTTGCGATAAACTAGAGGGAATTATTAAAGCACTATAAGGAGTCAGCATTCACCGCAGCATAGACGCCAGAGACCTTAGCTTAGTGACAAACTTAATTATTCCCCCGATGTTCAAGACACCAAACTTCGAGAAGTACGAAGAAACTACTTGCCCTTTAGCACATTTGAATAGGTACTGTAAGAAGATGTCCTATTACCTTGACAATGAGAAACTGCTTATACACTGTTTCCAAGATAGTTTGTCAAGATCTGTCGCTCGCTGGTACACTCAACTATTTTGGGCCAATATAAAGACATGGATAGATTTGTCAAGTGTTTTCATCGAACAATGTAAGCACATCACTGATATGGTCCCAAATCGGCATGTGTTGCAAGGTATGGAACAAAGGGCCAACGAAAGCTTTTGCCAGTATGCACAAAGATGGAGAGACGTGGCTGCCCAAGTTTAGCCATCGCTGTTAGAGAACAAGATCACACCCATGTTCATAGAAACACTAAAGGGGAACTTCTACTATCGGACGATAAATCATACAACCAAAAGCTTCGAGGATATGCTAATGAACGGTGAATTGATCTTGGCGGCTATAAAAATTAGAAAGCTTGACGAGAGAGAATCAAAGAAGCCCTACAAGAAGAGAAAGAATGAAGTGAACATGACAACAACATACAATCCAAGCTATTCTAATGGAGTGGTGATTAATAAGCCTAGCACAACAAATACGAGTTAGGTGGATCAAAACCCACCAAAAGCCGAAGTAAAGAATCAAGGAAACAAACGCTACTTTTCTCTCATATCTATAACATATGCGAAGCTCTTTTCATAATTGGTCGAATCTCGACTAGTGGTGCCTCAACACCTCACTCCTATGTCAAATCCATACCCTCCATGGTATGACGTAAACGACTGCTGTGAATACCATGCAGGGATCATAGGGCACACGATCGAGAACTGTACCGCCTTCAAAAGGGTGGTAGAAAGCTTGCAGAAGATAGGAATATTTTTGTTCAACGAGACAAAAGAGAAAGGAAATCCACTACCAAATCACCAAGGCACGAGGATAAATGTCATAGTTGAAGAAGATGATAAGTGGGTAGAAGAATGGGTGTCTAACATTAAAGTTCCCTTGAGATGGGTATGGTCCAAGATGGTCAAAGCTGGAATACTGGCTCCAAATGCCAAAGTCAAACAGTCCAGAGGTAAGCCCTTACTGTGAATACCACGGGGAGGAAAGGTATAAGATTCAATGTTACCTAGAGTTTAGACATTTGGTCCAAACCAAGATGGAAAGTAAAGAACTTGAGTTCTTTGAAAAGAAGAAAGCAAGCAAGATGGTAGAAGTTTTGCATTGAAAGAGTACCTAATGAAGAATTTTGCTAGAATTAGGCCCTTAGTAATAAGAACTAAGGCTAAAGCTAATGAAGTACCAAAAAGCGTAGTACCGCAATTGGTGATAAAAGGGCCAACACCCTTCCCCTATAAGGATAGTAAGAGGGTCCCTTGGAACTATGCTTGCACCGTGGTGGCCCTAGAAGACCCAAAGTAAACCAAGGAAAATTCTAAAAAAGAGGTCGTCAATGAAGTTGGCAACTTCACAAGAAGCTGAAGGTGCTATGTCCCGCCCATTGCAGAGGATAAAGATGTGACACAAAGAAGAAATATCATAAACAAAGAGCCGGGAAAGGATTTTTTATGAAGAGCGGCCAGTAGAATATCATGAGCCTGTGAATGAGTTGTAGGCCTAAGAATTTCTAAAGATCCTCAAGCATAGTGAGTACAACGCAGTGGAGAAACTCTACAAGCTCCCGACATGTATCTCTATGCTATCATTGATGTTAAGGTTCAAAGGGCATCGTGACACTCTGCTCAAGATCCTTAACCAAACATTCGTGTTGAAGGAAATAACAACTGACAACCTGGATAGGTTGGTTGGCAACATTGTTATTGATAATTTCATCTCCTTCAACAATGAGAAAATTTCGAAAGGAGGAATAGGATCATAAAAGGCCCTATATGTCTATACTCGCTGCAAGGGGCATATGTTACCGAGGGTCATTGTAGACAATAGTTCAGTCTTGAATGTCCTGCCTATGGCTATCTTGAAAAAATTATCGATAGACGAATCTCATATGAAAGCATATTAGAACACAGTTAGGGATTTTGACATAACCCAAAGGAACATGCTGAGAAAGATAGAAGTCCCTCTATAGATTGGGCCATCCACCTTCGATGTGGACATTTTGGTGATGGACATCAGGACAACTTATAGTTTCCTCTTGGGGCATCCTTGGATCTATTCGGCTTGTGTTGTTCCCTCTACGCTACACTAGAAGTTGAAGTTTATGGTCGATGGGCAGCTCGAGACCATCAGTGCCAAAGAGGATATCATTGCCTCAGTATCAACTGATGTACCCTACATTAAGATTGACATAGGGGCATTAAAGTCTTCCTTTAGGTCACTAGAGTTGGTTAGTGCGACCTTTATCTCTAAAGGCAACTAGATCCGAGGCCCGAGATTGTCCAAGTGTGCAAGGATACAAGTGAAGAAAACTTTAGGTAGAGGTGTTGAAACAGGAAAAGGACTTGGAAAGCATTACCAAGGCAAGTTGTACCTGGTGACCATTGCCAAGAAAAAAGACCAATTCGGGCTAGGATTCAAGCCCAACACAGTACAGAGAAGGGTTGCAATAAAGAAGAACCAAGATAAAAGAAAGGTCAGACTAAAAAAGGAGGAGGTCATATGGGACCTAATAACGTTTCCACCCCTCAATTTCATTTTTGTTTCAAGGGGATTTGTGAACCCCGATATAACCCAAGATGAGGAAAAAAGGAATAAGGTTGCCGAAAGGTTCAAGAATTTGAGCATCAATTCAGTGCTGGAAAAAAATAAAGAGGGTGGATATTTGTATATGATTCGCCTATGTGAAGAGGTTAATAATTGGACTATAGAAGAACTTCCTGTAGTTTTTAAATATCTTTCAGAGTAATTCTCAAAACTAGCCCTCTATTGTAATTACTCATTTTTGTCCGGAGTTTAGTATTTTTAGTATTATTGTAATAATAATATTATTAATATAAAATTAAAAAAATTAGAAAAAAGAAAGGTAAAAAAGAGAGTTAAAGTAAAATAATAATAATAATAAATAATAAAATTAAAGTGTAAAAAAGGTGAAATTCATGTGGCTTTAACTAAGCCACGTCAACTTTAAGCTCCCCCATTTGCCTATAAATATGAGGCATGGGGAGAGCATTTGGGAAGGAACCGGCAGTGGTGCCCACTAAGAGAGCCATGCTCTTGGGCTACCAAGGACTGGGGCAATGCCCTCGGTCCTAACCGGTTCGATCGGAGTCATATTTTGGATCCGATCTAGTTAATTTTTGGAGAGGTCGTAGTAGATCTCGGTGGGGTTCAGTTGGGGTTCGTCATTCGAGCTTCTAGTTAGGTATATTTTCTTTCCTATTTATTTGTGTTGTAATTTTTATGATTTAATGAAGTAGTAATTAATTTAAAATTGTGTTTTTTAGTTTGTATGTTTATTTATGTTTTATATTAGTATTTATTATGTTTTAAATTTATGTTTTATATTAATATTTTATTTATGTTAAATTTGTTTTTATTTATGTGTTAGATTAATATTTATGAATGTTAGCATTTTATATATGTTAGATTTGTTTTTATTTATGAGTTAGATTAATATTTATGTATGTATGTATTAGATTAGTATTTTATTTAAGTTAGATTAGTATTTTATTATGTTAATATTTATTTGTATTTTTATTGTATTTAAATTATTTGCCATATTTTATGTTTTGCTCACTAAGATTGCATATTGAGATATATAAATTGTCAATGTGGTGCCCTTTTATTCGAGCGTAAACGGGGCCAGTATCAGGCGTAGTGATGGTGGTTGGGCGTTTACTCTCGGATAACGGGGCTTTTAAAATTTACTCGCATATATAATTAAATGTTAATTAAATCGTCAATTTAATCCAGAAAGTCTAATATTAATAAAGCGGTAATTATTAAAGTACCAATTTTGGGCGGTGTGGGGGTGCTAATCCTTCCCCATCCGTAACCGATTCTCGAACCCAACAATTTTATCTCTGGTTTTACGGTGTCTGGCCTACCTAAATGGCCGGTGGCGACTCCAATTTCTAAACAAAACGCGGTTTCTTTAAAATGAGAGTCAAGCTTTTTAAATAACTACCGCTTTATTAATATTAGAAATTTTGGATTAAAGTGAATATTAAATTAACATTCGGTTATAATTGCGTGTTTATTTTAATGCATTTAAAATTTGGCATATAAACCCGTCTTTTTTTAAGTGGGGGGAAAACGCTAATGCTTTCGTGAGGATATCATTCCTCCGTGTAGGCCTAGCAGGTACCTTCGGGGCTCGAGTACCTTATGCTTTTGTAAGGATATCGTTCCTTCCTGTAGGCATAAGCGAATGGGCCCCCTGAATTGAACTCGGTTGAAAGGAGCCTATAATGGGTGATGATCGGGGGCCTTACTACCCTTAGTAGGGGACAACAAGGACAGTTCGGGTACCTCTTAGCACCAACACTGCATGTAGAGAACATATAGAAACCCACCCCTTTATAGCCATGCGGATAACCTTATGTGTTTTAGACGGGATAAATAGGGTTGTTTTGTTTGTTTACCTTATTTAATTTGTCCTTTTATTTATGTATTTATTATTTTATCTGGTACTAACTCATTTCTTTTTGTGTTTTATTTTTATTTTTATTTTACACATACTTTTGTTGAATTATCATTGCATCCACATTACATAGAGGCGTTGATTCAAGTGGTTTGCCCGATTAGAAAATCTTTCATCATGGAAAAAAGGTGTTTTAAGAAGGACGGCATCGATCTAGTCGTGCGACATTGGTCAGAGATTAATCAACAGATCTGAGGTAACAATTTGCCGAGCAAGCGTGTAGTGCCAAAGTATACACACGAGACCCTGATGGTGAACATACAACGAGTTGCAAGGGGTGTGAATGACTTAGCTACCAAAGCCGCGACTCTCCGACCTTTCGTAACCCCGGACATGGAAGAAGCTCCAAGGTTTATCAAGTTGCTCAGAGCTATCGAGGAGCTAGGAGGTAGAGCTAGGGCTTATGTGTAGAACTTTGTTTTGTAATTAAGACTTTTTGTAATAGGGACTCTTTTTGTAATGTGGACCCTTTTTGTAACCTGGACCCTTTAGTTCCCATGAAAGTCATTCGAAAGGGTGATTACCATCAGAATCAACGCCTTTATTTGCATTCATGTCGCATATCATGACATGGTGTTGATTCAAGAACAGTTCATTAAAAGGCTTTCAAAATAGAAAAAGTCTGCTTTGCGGGAAACAATAATATTACAGTATCAAGTTAGACCGAGCATAGACCAATCGAGAAAGAAGATGGTACGATAGTAAGGCACGTGCGACGCAGAAGATTCAATCAGGGCCGCAGAACCCCAATTTTAAATATTCACATTTAACCCTTTTTGTAAAAATCTCAAAGATTTTAATTTAACTCCTTTAAAAAAATATTATTATTTTGCTTTGAATCTTTTCCCTCCTAAAACTTTCAAAATAATAATACTAACAAAAAGAAACCTAAAAGTTTTATTTTTTAAGTAAGTTAAAACTTTTTGATAATAAAAAAGGGGGAAATTTTTAAACCAAATGTTCCTTGAGAATTTTAATTTAAACCCCAAAAGGTTTTAAAGTACTCCCCTAGGATCGATAGAATCCATCCCTGTTTAGACGTATTATTCGTTTACACCCAGATCTACAGAAGAAAAAAATCTTGTCTGCATTATGCATGCACTTGTTGATGTCCTTTTCAGAAGCCACAAAATAAAGATCATGACGTCACGAGTCCATGGAATATAATAAGAGGAGAAGACGAAGTTATCCATCATCCTAAAGACGACGTCGAGACGTGGAGCACAAGTTTTGCTTTCCGAAGTCAAGCTCTCCAGAACAAATCCAACTGTTACCTGTAATTCATTATTAATTTCTTGCAAGCAGACATTTTCTCTATTGAAAGTTTTTTAAAGACTGTTCGAGAATCAACACTGCATTTGCATGCATTCTCGCATTTATAGGGTATTGATTCCCGAAGTGGTTTCTCAAATCTTAGAAATCATTCATAATTGGCAAAGGGTCGTCTGGTCAGCTATTAGAGGGCACGGATCCAGGGTTTTGTCCCAGAACAAGATTGGAGACAATAGAAGAGGAACCATCTGAAGACTTCAGGTCAGACACGGTAAGGAGACACGATACTTGGTAATGACCAAAGTAAAGTGCAAGAGTTGAAAGAAGCAGAGGGAAGAAGTGATGAATTAGATGAATACTTTGACGAAAGGTAAGCGATCCATCGAACCGAAAGAAGAATCGATATAGGATCAGAATAGAGAGCGAGATAGTCAGAATACCTCCAAGCCAACCAAATACGACAAATTGAATCCTTTTGTGATCTGCATCAATAAACAGGCAAAAGGTATGTCTGAGTCGGGCTTTCAAAAAGTAGAGCTCGGTCCAGAAGAAACCCGAGAAGTAAGTAATGAAAAGAAGTAGATCTCGATTCCTGTGAGGTACACCGAACTACTCCTAATGTTCATCGAGAAGAGCCTTATTACCTCGATGAAGTCTCTAGCGAAGAGACCGTCTTATCCGAGAGATTACGACACACGTGCTAGAGGCAGTTACCGTTTAGGAAGTTTAGGTCACAATATTGAGGATTGCGGGGCCCTGAGGAACAAGTTCAAGATCTTATCGCGATGAGAATTTTGGGTTTCGAAGACGGAGTTCCCCAATTCTATAGTGAGCTAACAATCACATGAGGGGCAAAGTCGAGGAAGAATCGATATCTAGGACAAAGTTCGAGTAATACCGAAGTGGGTCACTCAAGCAAGTTAAATATGAAGATCGGAGATAGGGCCATCCCAAGAGAGGGATATTCTTTCGAGTTCAGCCAGCTCAGATAAGAGAAAGATAACTTGGATAAAATTGAATTTGTAGAATGATCACCAGAAGCTTTACTGAGTGTTTAGGAATATTAGATTAGGTCACCTTTAAAGAATAGGTGAACGGTGTTGTTCAGTTGAAGGACGACTCAGAATATTGGAAGAAGAGAAACTAGTCAAGCGAGAATTAAGTCAGGCTGTTATCAAGTAAGTTTGAGGAAATTGGGAATAGGTACAACAATTTCCAAAGATGAGCTACAGAATAACTTAGCCATTAACAAGAGTTTTGGAAACAATTTTATGACAGAGTTTTGGACACTCTTCAGTTGGAAACTAAGGAGTAAGTGGAATAGCTCGAGACTTTTTTGCATGAATACGAGGTTCGTGTAGAAGTTAACAAATAGGTTGCTGCTGAAAATGTTGTAGGGACAACTTCCAAGCTGCGAAAAACTAAGCAAGGGATAGATGAAGACCTGAAGATCGATATTACCCCAGCAGGTATGGCGGCTCAACAAGGTGGCAGGCTTAGTCAGAACATGGACCAAGTGTTGGACCACGGAGGCAAGCTGACCGGACTACTGGATGAAGTTAAGAAAGTAGGCACTCAAGCTTATCAGTAACTGTAAATTTCTAATAACTGATATAATGAAACCTTTTGGCCTCAATGAACGTCGTTCTATGGGGATCACTTTTGGAATCAATACCTTACTACATTCATGTTTATATTTTAGGATTGCATTGCATTACATTGTACAGTCGTGACATATTTTACATAACATTATCATTACCTTGCATAAAATTTTTGGGGGTAATCCAAAGAACAATTAGAGTTTTACCGTGAATAAAAGAATTGAACGCACTCAAAAATCAAGATTCGAGCAGTTAGAAGATGGACTCGAGAGAAAAAAAGAAGTTTGATGCCTTTGATACAAGAAAGCTCTGTTTGAACCCTGATTTGGTCGTTCCTCTAGATTCCAAAGATTCCCAGATTTGCGCATGATAACGGAACAAGATGCTCCAAGATTCACGTGACCATATTCTACAAAAAGATGGAGGGCTGCATTGAAAAATTACCGATCCACTACTTCCCCAACAGTCTAGCAGGACCTACCGTGATATAATATGCTATGGACCTAGCACCAAGTCGTCAGTATCTCCAGGGTACGAAGATGAAACTGATGAAAGCTTCAAGGAATGTGCTTTGAGGTGTCTGTGTTTAGCGACCCAGGTGCAGCCTCCCGTAGATGAAGAGGAATGTGACTTCCATACCACCTTTCTTATTTCTTCTTTGATAAGGTGCTCGGGAAAATAAATGCCAGCTTGAGGACTTCATGACAGTCGGAGAGAGAATCGAAGCACTCCGGGACCTAAGTTTAAAAGACCATACATGCCTAGGAGCAGAAGGAAAGAAATAGGTAAATGGGTACCACTTTCGAAAGTTCTTGTGATTGTAAGAGAAGAAGACAAACAGATTCCTCTAAATCACCGAGAAAAATTCCTCGAACAAGTACATATTTAGAGATATTCGGAGTATTCCATCTCGGACATATGGCCTCATCTGGTCAAGGGTTAGTACCTTACCTCAAGGCCGATAAATATTACGCCCAGGTCATCTGCTCACAGTTTTGATCCATACAGTATATGTGAGTTCTACATTGAGGCTCCGGGGCATGACACTAAGAAATTTGGGGTCGTTAATAGAAAAAATCAAGAAGCTGGTTGACGAGGGAGTCGTGACGAGAGAGTTGATCCAGCAGTGGAAAAACAAGAGAAGAGGCAAGCTTACACTACAAAGGACCGGAATGAGTTAGTACTCGGGAGGTAGTCCGGAGGTCCCTATGGTTTTCCCATCAGTTCACAAAGAAATTCTCAATGCTTTGAAAAAAAAACTCTCAAACAGATATTTTTTAGAATTAAAAATCACATTTCCATTTAGAAAGCATTTTTACATTCTTGATTCTTTAAACATTTTATTTTTATGGGGTAGTTTTTGTTCTCCTATATACATATACACGCATTTTTGAATGGACAATGTATATATCATTTCTATACCAGGTCCTCGAATTTTGAATGCAACAGTACATTTGCTTCAGATCCAAAGATCAACTCTAAGTTGCATATATTTAAAAGAGATTGAATGTTGTGGGGATAATGTAAATGTGAGTATCTGCTAGTTTACTTAGGCCAACAGAGGAACAAAGCGAGTGTTTAGACAATGGGCAGTTCCCATTTTAGGAATTTATCTTCTCAGGAACTTGTTGTTTAAGATCCTTGAAACGAGAGTTGACCCTAAACCTCTACCCCCTGAAGGCTTTCTTAGGACATTTGTGAATGTGATGACGAATGGTATTCTTTTACTTTACCAGAAGACAGAGATGAGACCAGACAAATTAGATACGAAGATCAGAAAATCATCAGAAGAAAGTGGTTGAAAACAAGGATATGTCCAAACAAGAAGCCAAAGAAAAGAAGAGAAATGGCAATCAGAAGGCTGAAGCAATCCAGATTGAGTAAATATCAGAAGAGCTGCAAAGAGGCAATTAACTTCGAGTGGAAGATAACATCAATACTTAGTATAGATACGTTTTGATTCGAGGATACATTTATAGACTCGAATAAGAAGAAAGAGATTCAAGGCTAAAAACCCAAATGGACAGTCTAAAACAAAAAAGAAAATAAAACAAAAAAATAGAAGAAAAGAAAAAATAAAAAATAAAAAAGAAGAAGAAAAAAAGAGAGAGAAAAAAGGAAAAAAGAGAGAAAAAGGAAAAGAAAAAGGGAAAAAAGAAAAAAGAAAAAGAAAGAAAGAATATTGTATATGTTTCACACATAGATCAAACAATACAAGAACGAGACTTCAACTATGAACAAGAGACACAAGGAATCCACATTTCAAGTAAATATCAGTTTTGAAAATTAGTATAGAAGCTCAAATTGAAGCCAAGTCAAGACAAGTTGGCCCGAAGATTGCCAATTTCGAAAAAGGAAGTGACCTTTAGGGTGAAAAACCAAAAATGGGCAGTCTAGAGTGATCCTGGAAATGAAGAAAAAGAGTAGTCTACCTGAGCATGCTGACATCAATATCCAACCAAAATACACTGATCTGAAGGTACAGAAGAAAAAAGTGACCTCTAGGGGTGAAAACCCAAAAATGGGCAGTCTAGAGCGATCCAAGAGAAAAAGTGAAAAAGAAGAAAAGAAGAGAAAAGAAGAAAGAGAGAATAACATTTCATCTGGGCGTGCCAATCACAAGAATTCCCAGAAATGTATTCGTAGTCCTTCATTCAAGAAATCTCAGTTTCGAGGAGTTTTGGAGGATCAAAATATTCTTGAACAGAAAACGAACATCAGTACATAGCCAGAATGCAAGGCAGCCTACAGTAAAAAAGAAAGGAAATGAACTCTATGGTGAAAACTCGAAAATGGGCAGTCTAGAGTGATCCAAAAAGGGAAGGAATAATGGGCATATTCAAGTTACACAAGTACAGAAATATTGTTTCACTTAACCATAAACCAAAGGCCTACATTACAAGCCCCCAAAGACCATTCCGGTCATCCATAGATATCCAAGTTGAATGAGAATGTCTTCAAATTTCATTCCGCCTATAAGGGTTAACTTTGCTTCAAGGAATCTCAAACTTCGGAGTGCTTGATCGACACCCAAATGAGGGAAGGATGGGACATGGTGAGATAGTGAGATTAAGAGAGCCACCTTAAACGGGGTAGAAACTAGGTAGGGTTGTTCCTCTCAAAAGCCTATTAGACCAAAAGAAACTATACATTTGCATATATCTCCACAATGGTCAAGATCTTATAAATATGCGCTTCATTAGAGTTGATCTCTGGTAATTTGAAGCAGATGTGCTATGATGTTTGATATTTTGGGGGCAAACATGTTTTAAAAGGTTTGACATTTTCTCCCAAAGTTTTGACGTTTACCGTTTCCCCCAAACATTAGTTTTTAAAATGTTTGGCAATATACTTCGAATTTTGTTTACCATTCTCCAAACATTAATTTTTTAAAAAAAAAATGGTCCTTAAAAGAAAGAGAAAAAAATGATGTTTACCATTCGTTCCAAACAATGTTTTCAAAATGTTTGGTATCCCCTCCAAGTTGTGATTTTCAAACTGACTATTGTCTTTTCAAACAATCATTATTTTTTTGAAATATACACAAGTAAATTGCCTTTTGCATTACTTTAAAAATGAATGATGATGAGATTTAAAAAATAGGGACCGAGAGTTAGTTCCTGTCGAAATGCTACGAGAAGATCAAGGATGAGCTCAGAGGATGGAAGCATTTTGGCTCACCCTGGTGACTAGAAATAGATCAAGGCTCTGTATGATGGGTCAGAAAATTCAAAGCAGTGGAGCCCGTGGTTGAATGGGGCAACGCTAAGCAAAGAAGATGACAAGGGTTCTTATAAGAATAATATAAGAACCAGAAGATCAATTATGAAGACGAGTGATAACCCTAAAGTCGAGAAAGCCTTCCGCACAAAAGGTTTGAAAGCATGTCAATCTAGATTCGAAGTGATTGATCAAATGAGGATTTAAGAGCATACAGTGAAGAAGTAAAGATATGAAGAAATCTGAGGAACAACCTTTCAGGGTGTAAGACTTTAGAACAAAAAAGGGCTGAAAGAAAAAAGAGAAGAAAAAGGAAAAAAGAGAGAAAGAAAGAGAGGATAAAAAAAATAAAAAAAATAAAAAATAAGAAGAAATTGAAGGAAAAAAGAGAAAAGAAAAAGAAAAGAAAAAAAGAGAAGAGAGAAAAGAGAAAAGAGAAAAAAAGAGGAGAAAGAAAGCATTGCATGTATCATATAGATAGGGGCATGTCA
Organism: Hibiscus mutabilis; assembly: GCA_019671005.1. Taxonomy (NCBI): domain Eukaryota; kingdom Viridiplantae; phylum Streptophyta; class Magnoliopsida; order Malvales; family Malvaceae; genus Hibiscus; species Hibiscus mutabilis. The sequence continues at coordinate 18,072,693 of CM033728.1, read as the reverse complement.
ATTTTTGCTTGTTTTGGACAGGTACTTGAAGAATTATCAAAGAGTATTAAGAAGTGGATTTCATTAAAGAAAGAAAGAGAGGCAGCCATAGTAGCGTGAGGCCAGTTGACGGTAGCTGGAGTAGCGTAAAGCCAGATGTTAAGTCCTTCGGGCCATCAGTAAGTCCTTCGGGCATGATGATAAGACCTTCAGGCCACCAGTAAGTCTTTCGAGCATGGTGATAAGTCTTTCGGGCCATCAATAAGTCCTTTGGGCATGATGAGGCAGCCATAGTAGCGTGAGGCCAGACGACGGCAGCCATAGCAGCGTGAGGCCAGATGTTAAATCCTTCGGGTCATCGGTAAGTCCTTTGGGCACAGTTTTAAGTCCTTCGGGCCAACATTAAGTCTTTCAAGCATGGTGATAAGTCTTTCGGGCTATCAGTAAGTCTTTCGGGCATGATGCGGCAGCCATAGTAGCGTGAGGCCAGATGACGGTAGCCGGAGTAGCGTAAAGCCAGATATTAAGTCCTTCAGGCCATCAGTAAGTCCTTCGGGCATGATGATAAGACCTTCAGGCCACCAATAAGTCTTTCGAGCATGGTGATAAGTCCTTGGGCATGATGAGGCAGCCATAGTAGCGTGAGGCCAGATGACGGTAGCCAGAGTAGCGTAAAGCCAGATGTTAAGTCATTCGGGCTATCGATAAGTCCTTCGGGCATGATGATAAGACCTTCGGGCCACCAGTAAGTCTTTCGAGCATGGTGATAAGTCCTTCGGGCCATCAATAAGTCCTTTGGACAAGATGAGGCAGCCATAGTAGCGTGAGGCCAGATGACGATAGCCGGAGTAGCGTAAAGCCAGATGTTAAGTCATTCGGGCCATCGGTAAGTCCTTCGGGCATGATGATAAGACCTTCGGGCCACCAGTAAGTCTTTCGAGCATGGTGATAAGTCCTTCGGGCCATCAATAAGTCCTTTGGGCATGATGAGGCTGCCATAGTAGCTTGAGGCCAGATGACGGTAGCTGGAGTAGCGTAAAGCCAGATGTTAAGTCCTTCAGGCCATCAGTAAGTCCTTCGGGCATGATGATAAGACCTTCGGGCCATCAGTAAGTCTTTCGAGCATGGTGATAAGTCCTTCGGACCATCAATAAGTCATTTGGGCATGATGAGGCAACCATAGTAGCGTGAGGCCAGATGACGGCAGCCGGAGTAGCGTAAAGCCAGATGGTAAGTCCTTCGGGCCATTAGTAAGTCCTTCGGGCATGATGATAAGACCTTCGGGCCACCAGTAAGTCTTTCGAGCATGGTGATAAGTCCTTCGGGCCATCAATAAGTCATTCGGGCATGGTGATAAGACCTTCGGGCCACCAATAAGTCTTTTGAGCATAGTGATAAGTCCTTCAGGCCATCGATAAGTCCTTCGGGCATGATGCGACAGCCTTAGTAGCGTGAGTCCAGAGAGGTCGACAACCATATTAGCGCCAAAAAAAAGAAAAAAGAGAGAAAAAGGAAAGAAAGAAATAGAGGAAAAGAAAAAAGAGAAAAAAGGAGGAGGAAAGATGTAGGAAAGAAAGAATATCGGTTTACCAGAGAAAATGTCAACATTTTCGAGCCGCCGCGGCTTTCTAGATGGATAAAACCAAGGTCAAAGAGGTGGCCAAGAAAGAGCGAAAAGTTCCAGACGAGCTCGTGATTCTGAGACCACAAATAGGAAACTCGAAGAATTCAGCCGAGAATGAGCGGAAGGTTCTAGAAGAACACATGATTCCAAGGTATCAGATAAAGATACAGTGATATCATTGATACCGGCGTCACCCAAGAACGGAATACCCATGTTGAAGGCGAAGAGTTCTATATAGGAGGGACTCACAACTCGAGGCTTCAGAGTGAAAGGTTCCCCTAACTCCAAGATTTCAAGAAAAAGCCTGTAGCTCCAAGATCGGAAGGTGAAGAAGTTCTATATAGGAAGAACTTAAGAACCCGAAGATTCGGCTGAGGAAAAGCGAAGAGTTCCAGAAGAACACATGATTTCGAAGCTACAAGAACAATAAAGTAGGTCAAAAATGAGTGCTTTTGATCTTTGCTTTGTCCTCGTTTCATAAGAACAAGCAAAAAGGGGCAACTGTAATCACTCATTTTTGTCCGGATTTTAGTATTTTTAGTATTATTGTAATAATAATATTATTAATATAAAATAAAAAAAATAAAAAAAAGAAAGGTAAAAAAGGGATCAAAAAAGAGAGTTAAAGTAAAAAAATAATAATAATAAAATTAAAGTGTAGAAAAAAAAAGGTGAAATTCATGTGGCTTTAACTAAGCCACGTCAACTTTAAGCTCCCCCCTTTGCCTATAAATATGAGGCATGGGGAGAGCATTTGGGAAGGAGCCGGCAGTGGTGCCCAATAAGAGAGCCATGCTCTCGGGCTGCCAAGGACCGGGGCAATGCCCTCGGTCCTAACTGGTTCGATCGGAGTCATATTTTGGATCCGATCTAGTTAATTTTTGGAGAGGTCGTGGTAGATCTCGGTGGGGTTCAGTCGGGGTTCGTCATTCGAGCTCCTAGTTAGGTATATTTTCTTTCCTTTTTATATGTGTTGTAATTTTTATGATTTATTGAAGTAGTAGTTAATTTAAAATTATGTTTTTTAGTTTGTATGTTTATTTATGTTTTAGATTAGTATTTATTATGTTTTAAATTTATGTTTTATATTAATATTTTATTTATGTTAAAATTGTTTTATTTATGTGTTAAATTAATATTTATGAATGTTAGCATTTTATATATGTTAGATTTGTTTTTATTTATGAGTTAGATTAATATTTATGTATGTATGTATTATATTAGTATTTTATTATGTTAATATTTATTTGCATTTTTATTGTATTTAAATTATTTGCCATATTTTATATTTTGCTCACTAAGATTGCATATTGAGATATATAAATTGTCAATGCGGTGCCCTTTTATCCGAGCGTAAACGGGGCCAGTATCAGGCGTAGTGATGGTGGTTGGGCGTTTACTCTCGGATAACGGGGTTTTAAAATTTACTCGCATATATAATTAAATGTTAATTAAATCGTCACTTTAATCCGGAAAGTCTAATATTAATAAAGTGGTCATTATTAAAGTACCAATTTTGGGCGGTGTGGGGGTGCTAATCCTTCCCCATCCGTAACCGATTCTCGAACCCAACAATTTTTAAATCTCTGGTTTTACGGAGTCCGGGCTACCTAAGTGGCTGGTGACGACTCCAATTTCTAAATAAAACGTGGTTCTTCAAAATCCCACGGAAGACATTATTTTCAAAACAAAACAAAAATACCTTTTTTAGCAAAACGGACATCGCTACATCTATTTTAGCCCAAAAACAGTAAGGGGTCTTTTTATATAAAGGGCGTATGCAAAACTATTTGGTTCCCTATTCAATAAAAATGCATTTTTCAATAAACATTGTGTGGCAAACATGCATTACACTAAAACACTAAAAAACACAAAACAACAAAACCCAAATTATTCATTCTTTCCTTTTTTACAAACATCGATATATATCCCCACTTCTTCTCTTTATAGGTCTCCAAATATCAATGGAATAGACAATCTTGAGTCTGAATCACAAGTTAATTTCAAGTAGCCCATGTGTCCAGAAGAGTTCGAAGATCATGATGATGAACTTGAATGTGATGTCCAAGATGACTTGCTTCGATTGATGGAGAGCGAAGAGAGAAGCATATTGTTCCCCTTAAAGAGTAGTTAAAAATTTTAAACCTCGAAACTAAAGAGGAAAGGCGTGAGATAAAGATCGGCACCACGATTAGCGCCGGAACACGATAGAACCTAATTAAACTTATGCAAAACTACAAAGACGTATTCTCCTGGTCATACCAAGATATGCCCAATCTAGACACCGATATTGTGATGCATCATTTGTCCATAAGGCCAAAGTGTCGGCCCGTACAGCAGAAACTGATGCTTGTCGAATAGTGATGCACTTTAGAGCAAGTATAATCATCAAATCAAGTAATAATGTGATAAGTAGAGTGTCGAACCCACGAGGATTGGATTAATAACTACGAAGTTCTTAGGCTTAAGAATCTGTTTGCAAGTAATGGTGGCTGTTGATTTATTAAAACTAAAATAATTAAAACTAAAAATAGCTATGATTGAGACAAACAGCTGCTGCAAATAATAGATAATTATGAAAGCTGGGATTATTGCTAAGGATATATGCTTGAATACTTATTACAATGCTATAGCAACTGGTTATACATGTCTGCGTAAACCATTAAGATCTTTATCTACTCGATAGGATTTTCTAAGGAACTTTTGACTCTCTTGATGCCTAGAAGTTAATAATATTGAAGCTAAGGTAATACATGTCTGCGTGAACCCTAACAACTCTATTATTTGTTTAAAAACTCCATTTTAGTCTTTGAAACCCTAAACTTATGTCTAAGTCAGATTAAGACTAAGTTAACAACTTAGCCCCATTGTTCACGTTTGTATAACCTAACTCTCTCGATAAAGCGAAAACAACTATAGCATTATAATAAAGTAATCAAAACATAAAATCCTCCTATCATACTTGGCCATCTCTTTGAGCTGCATCGATAACTCCTTGTCCATCAACTTGTCATACACCGCGTTCTCGCTCATTCTCATGGTCGTTCCTATCATTCTCGTTCACCATATTCTTTTTCTCTCAGAATAGATTCCTCAAATTCTTTTCTATCTTTGTATCCAATGGAAGAAAAGGTTCTGAGTTGGAACTTCTCGTCATGCACTAGAGTGAACTTGAGAAATAAAAAAAATAAATGCAAGAAAAATAAAGTTCTAAGCACAATTACAACGTAATTATCAATTGCCAATCCCCGACAACGGATCCAAAAACATGATGCTTGTTGAATAGTGATGCACTTTAGAGCAAGTATACTCGTCGAATCAAGTAATAAAGTAATAAGTAGAGTATTAAACCCACGAGGATTAGATTAATAACTATGAAGTTCTTAGGCTTAAGAATGTGTTTGCAGGTAATAGTGGTTGTTGATTTATTAAAACTAAAACAATTAAAACTAAAAATATCTATGATTAAGACAAACAGCTGCGACAAATAACATATAATTATGGAAGTTGGATTATTGCTAAGGATATATGCTTGAATACTCATTACAATGCTATAGCAACTGGCGATACATGTCTCCGTAAACCATTAAGATCTTTATCTACTCGACAAGATTTTCTAAGAAACTTCTGACTCTCTCGATGCCTAGAAGTTAATAAAATTGAAGCTAACGTAATACATGTTTGTGAACCCTAACACCTCTATTATTTGTTTAAGAACTCCATTTTAGTCATTGAAACCCTAAACTTATGTCTGAGCCAGATTAAGACTAAGTTAACAGCTTATCCCCACTATTCACATTTGTATAACCTAACTCTCTTGATATTAAGCCACAGGTCAATAGTTAAAAGGTCTTTCTCGATAGCTCTTACAATAACTACGCATGAAGAACGATGAATAGAATAGATAAAGTGAAAACAACTATAGCATTATAATAAAGTAATCAAAACATAAAATCCTAGGACAATAATCCCAACTAAAAGTATTTAGCTCGTGTCTGAGCCTAAAACATCCATAATAAAAAGTATTAAGTGCGACAGTTTATCAAGAAAGGAAAAAAAGAGTCGAGAGTCATTGACAAACTACCTCTATGCTGTCCAACTGTTGCTGCAGGTCTCTCACTCTGTCGGCCTCTCTAGATGGCGTCTATCGTGAGGAGAATTCTCTATCTTCTACTCTAGTGGTTCTCCGTAAGCTTCAGACTAAGACTGTTGTCTATAATCGCGCTCCTTTTGAATTGGCATCTAAGTTTCTCTTATATAGGCGGTGAAATTAGGGCTTCAGCACCCTAAAGTGCACGCAGCTTCATTAAAGAAAGCCATTGATTTATCGGTATATTTAATGTTCTGTATTAGAGAGAAAGTCCACATAGACAAAAATATATTCATCTCCAACTCTTTATGCCTTGTCAGCTCCAGCCATGAGATCTGCTACTCTTCCATTTCAGTACTCCTCCAGCATCCTGCACATACACCACAAAACACCACATTTCCCATAAAATGCATCAATATATATGACATTAACGCGCAGCCGGTGTAACTCCCTATTTATATGAAATTATATATAATCTAACCTAAATGCAATCTATATGGGATTGAAAACATGCAAAAGACAAGTAAAAAGGGCATACAAAGTAGATCATTTACACACTCATCAAAAACTTCTGAGGATGAAGGCCGAGAAGTTGTTAAAAATAAGAGATGAAGTGAAAAAGTAATACGACACATGAATTCTACAAGAAGCCAGGTATCCTGAATGGGTGGCTAACATTGTTCGCGTTTCGAAGAAGGATGGGAAATTTTGTATTTGCATTGACTATAGGGGTCTCAACCGGGCTAGTCTTAAAAACAACTTTCCTCTACCACATATTGACACCTTGGTAGATAATACAACTGGTCACTCCCTGTTCTCATTCATGGACGGCTTCTCAGGATATAACCAAATCAAGATGTGTTCCGAAGATATGGAAAAGACCATACTTGTGACATTGTAGGGTACCTTCTACTACAAGGTAATGCCTTTTGGTTTGAAAAATGCTGGGGCAACTTATCAAAGAACTATGGTGACCTTATTTCATGGCATGGCGCACAAGGAAATCAAAGTTTACGTAGATGACATGATCTCTAAGTCTCGGACAGAAATGGAGCACATCGTGAATCTAGAGAAGCTTTTCCAACAGTTGAGAAAGTTACAGAGAAAGCTTAACCCCGCTAAATGCACCTTTAAAGTGACGTCAAGAAAACTCTTGGTCTTCATTGTGAGCAAAAGAGAAATTAAAATACACCCAGATAAAGTGAAAATGATCCAACAACTTTTTTCTTCTTAAACGCAAAAGGAGGTTCGTGGTTTCTTGGGGAGACTTAACTATATTGCCGGCTTCATCTCCCAGTTAAATGAAAAGTGTAACCTAGTGTTCAGATTACGCAAGAAGAACAACCCTAGTGAATGGAACGAAGAGTGTCAAATAGCCTTCGAGCAAATCAAGAAGCAATTGTTAAACCCATCAGTGTAGGTGTCACCAGTATCAGAAAGACCACTAATTATGTACCTGACTATATATAAAAAATTTGATGGGTTGTGTTCTAGGTCAACATGATGAGACTGGAAGAAAATAGAGAGTGATCTATTATCTGAGCAAGAAGTTTACGGATTACGAGTCGAGGTATCCACCAATTGAAAAGATGCGTTGAGCCTTGGTTTGGGCATCTAAGAGGCTCAGGCAATACTTATTATACCACACTACATGATTGATATCCAAGCTTGACCCTTTGAAATTCATGATGGAAGCACCAGCCCTTTCAGAAAGATTTGCCCACTGGCAGATGTGACTAACAGAATTTGACATTCAATATGTCAGCCAGAAAGCGGTATAGTAGACTTTTTGGCAATTCGTGCCTCTAAAAATTATGAAGCCTTGGATTTTGACTTTTCTGATGAAGACTTGTGTGCATTACAACTAAAGAAGATAGCCTAGCTAATTCGTGGGTCCTCAATTTTGATGGCGCTTTTAGCGCCTTGGGTCACGGTATTGGGGCAGTTTTGGTCTCGCCAGAAGGTGATCATTATCCCTTTACTAACTTGTTGAAGTTTTTTTACACCAACAATATGGCAAAATACGAGGCTTGTATCATGGGATTGAGAGTGGAAATAGAAAGAAAGATCAACACTTTAAAGGTCTTCAGAGATTTTGCCTTAATCATCTATCAAATTTGGGGAGAGTGGGAAATGAAGTACTCAAAGTTAATCGAGTATAAAAAATTGGTCCTTGAACTAATTAAAGAATTTGAGGAAATCACTTTCAAACACCTCCAAAGGGAAGACAATCAAATGGCAGACGATCTTGCCACATTATCTACGACATTCAAGGTGAGAGAAGGTGCCAATATGATACCGGTCCAAATGTGAATCTCTGACTTGCTCGTACATTGCTACGACATGAAAGATGAAGCAGATGGTCTCCCATGGTACCATGATATATTACAATACATAAAACTCCAAGAATATCCACCTCAGGCAACCGAGAATGACAATAGAACGATCTGGAGAATGGTTGCAGGATATGTCATTGATGGAGCAATCTTGTATAAAAAGAGTCGAGACCAGGTCTTACTGAGATGTGTGAGTGCCAAAGAGCTCAATTGATATTAGAAGAACTTCACGAGGGAGTTTGTGCAACTCACCTTAGCGGGTTTACCATGGCCAGATGAATCATGTGCCTTGGTTACTATTGGTCTACCATGGAAGGGGACCGTATCCATTATGCTCGAAAGTATGATAAGTGTAAGATCTACACTGACAAAATACATACGCCACCGCAACCTCTCCATGTGATGACAGCTCCATGGCCTTTCTCGATGTGGGGCATGGATGTAATTGGGCAGATTCACCCGAAAGCTTCAAACGGGCATATGTTTATCCTGGTAGCCATGGGCTATTTCACCAAGTGGGTTGAAGTGGCTTCTTATGTAAATGTCACTAGATTAACGATTTGTAAGTTCTTCAAAAAGGAGGTTATCTACCATTACAGACTTCCCGAGAGGATCATCACCGATAATGCCTCAAATTTCAATAACAAGATGATAATTGCAGTTTGTGAACAATTCCAGATCAAGCATTATAATTCTGTGACTTATATGCCTACTGAACTGCCGTACGAACATCCATCAGGGCAACGCCGTTTCCTTTGGTCTTTAGCATGGAGGCCATGCTGCCAATTGAAGTTGAGATCCCGTCACTCTGCATCTTAATAGAGTCAGAATTAGATGAAGCGAATGGATTTAGGCACGTTATAATCTAATTGAAGAAAAAAGACTGAAGGCGATATTCCATGGTCAGATGTACCAAAAGAAGATAATGCGAGCCCATGATAAGAAGGTTCACCTAAGAGAATTCCAAGAATGAGACTTGGTGCTGAAAAAGATGTTGCCAATCCAAAGAGATTTCCCGTGGGAAGTAGACACCCAATTGGGAAGGACCCTATGTGGTAGAAATAGCCTTCACTTGAGGAGCTATGATCTTAGCCGAAATGGACTGGGATGAATTATAGAACCTCGTGAATTTAGATTCGGTCAAACGGTATTACACTTGAAAGAGAGAAAAAAAAGAAAAAGAAAAAAGCTGGAATGAAAACCTAAAAGGAAGCTTCGAGAAAAAAAATGAAAAGGGTCTAAAAGTAAAAACCCACAAAGGTGCTTTAGACTCAAGAAAAAAGGAAAAAATAAAAATAAAAGGGAGTTCAAGATGAAAACCCGCAAAGGGCGTCTTAAAACCGAATGTGGATTCAAGTTGAAAACCCACAAAGGGTGACTTGAGTATTTGGAGACTAGGCTTATGGTGGATGAATATCTCAAAGACCAGTAGTTTACTCAGTATCTTCATCATGGTATTTGAAATCTTTTCAACAAGGGTTGTAGATGGAAGAACTTTCGAAAGATTAACTTCGAACGCTTTGGCCCTTAATATATGGACACTTTGTTTCCTTTCTTTGTAATTATTTTCGTGTTTGCCACTATTAATAAACCTTACATCCCATAGTTCTCCTCTCACCTAAATTTGCAAATGGAAATAGGAACTAATGGATTTGAATTAATACAACATAAAGGATATTTTAGCATTACTCTGAGTGTGGTTTAAAAATACAGGGACTATGATGCATTTCATTATTCTGACTCTAATCATAGCACTTGTATAAGCATAAAATTTTGCATAGATTGCTACACCAGATTGGGGCAATTACTCAGACCAAGGGGGCGAGGTTCCCTAAGCATTAAATACCATTCAAAGACATTCAATGTGGAAATAAGCTTTGCTACGAAGACTCCCATACAAGCAATCCAAAAGCGTTCTTAAAAAGCTTTGGAGAACATGAAGAACTATACTACCAATCATAAGCACAAGATTACTAGATTGAGCGAGCAAATATGCAAAGATTAGATGGTTTCTATGAAGCAAAGAAGTAAAGATCAAATATTTTCTATAAATTAAAAAAGCAAAGATCAAATGTTTTCTATGAAGTGAAGAAGAAATGATCAAATGTTTTCTATGAAGCAAAGAGGTGCAGAGACATGGTCAGTTTTAGCTTAGTGTTTCACACCATTTGAAGAAGGACGAGAGCCATATTTCTGCATATCTTTAGTTTTGAAGGAGCGTCATTCGATTTGTTCTCCTCGGGTTCAAAGGAGCAGATCAACCTACCGAATTGGTGTCCTTGGGTTTGAAGGACGCGAGTCATATTTTCACCTATCTTCAGTTTTATAGGAACGTCACTCTCGTCATATTTTCACCTATCTTCAGTTTAAAAGGAACGTCACTCATTTTGTTCTCCTCGGGTTCAAAAGAGCAGATCACCCTACTGACTTGGTGTCCTCGGGTTTGAAGGATGAGAGTCATATTTCTGCCTATCTTCAGTTTTGAAGAAGCGCCACACGATTTTTTTCTCCTCGAGTTCGAAGGAGTAGATCACCTTACCGACTTGGTATCCCCAGGTTCAAGAATGAGAGTCATATTTTCGTATTGCCTCATGTTAGAAGAAGCGGTGTCTGATACGTAGCTCGGTCGAATAAAATTAGTGCCTTTCATTATTTGCCTTGTTCTCGTTTCACCGGAATGAGCAAAGCGGAGTGTAGTCACCAATTTTATCCACCCATTTATTCGAATTTGGTTTTGTATATATGTCCATGAAAATGAAAAAAATATAGACCCAAAAAAATTAAAAAAAAAGCAGCCTGTTAGTGAAAAATCCAGTAAAGAAACCCGTGTACACAAATAAGGGCTCACTTGACCCAAATTTAATCCAAAAAAACCCTATAACCTAATGCTTCTTCTCTATGCTCAGGCACCCCATCATCATTGGATCGATTCTTGATCCAATGGTCTAGATTAGCGCTCAAGAACCCTAGCCTCTTCTCTTTGCGCTGCATGATCTCACACCATTGGATCCAGGGGTGATCAACGATCCAGATCGCTTCGAGGGAGCTCACTTAGATTAATAGCCGCGCGTGAAGACCACGCGCCGGATATTTTGCCTCTTCATCTCCCACAGCATTAATGGCCATAGCCAGTAATCGTGCTCACCTATTTCTCGTTCGATCGTGACATGCAAGTAAAGAAATGAGGTCAAATACTTGAATACAAGAAAAAACGGAAGGAAAATTGATTCGAAACAAGTAAATATGGGAGGGAATAGGCCAAACATAGTAAAAATTGACCCAAATCGGATCAAGCAAGATCGAGCAAGAATCAACACCAAATCAAGCAAGAATCTCTTAGATGTTAGGGTTTTGAATTCCTTGTTTATATACATGTAATTAGCTTATGAAAAGCCATAAATCCATTCATTGTAACACACGGATTTTTACAGAAGCAATAAGAAGCATTCAAGCAATTTTTTTAGAGGTATTCCTATACCTAAAATCTATTTTTTTTGTTCGAATTAAAAAGAAAATGGAGTGAGAGCGCGGACTACCAATTATCGGAGGAGGTGAAGCCGCTGCTGGAGGAGACAACCACCGTCACCGTTGGAAGCGAGAGCTAAAACTGGGGAGAGCTGGCACCGGCAGACCATCACCGATGTTGATCCATGGAGGCTGGAGCTGAGATGCGCGGCGGTGTGCAATCCGATTCTGGGCAGTGGTGGCGGTGTTCTTCAATTCATGAATAACACTCATGAACATTTTAGAGGTTTTTTAGGGCCATTTGATCCATTTAATCAAAAGGGAAACAAATGAAAATTGTTTCTGATTTTGGGCTTTATACTCGACCCGCGAGCAGACCCGAAACCGACCCACACCAAGGCTGACTCGCGTCCTTTTTCCGCCAAATTTGCACTTCAGCCCCACTGTTTGCAATTTTTTCATCCCAGTCCCTTTTTATTTCAATTCAGTTCTTTAATTCTTTTTTTATGCAATTCAGCCCTTTTGTTTGCTTTATCCATTGTGTTATTTAATTTATTTTTTTGTGTATTTAACATATTTAAAATCTTAGGGTAAATGGACTCCATAATAATTAATAATGTGATTTTCTTGAAATAAAAAACTTTAAAACAAATGCTTTTATGTTAGATTATTTAAATGTATATAAATATGTTAAGGTAACTTGAATTTCATTGTAAGTTTTAATAATGTATAATAATTAATACCATAGGTTTAGGTTCCTTAAAATAATACATTCCTTTAATTAATCCGGTAATTACTTTAGATAATTTAATATAACCTACAATTAAAATTTATTAAGTAGAGCCTTTTTAGGGTTAGCTTTTGTAAACACTTTTTAATTAATATTTTAAGTTTAGAAATTAATAAAGGCAAATAAAACATCTTTCAAAAAAAAGGGATTCTGTTGCATCATGAAAATGAAATATTTTCTCAATTAGGGTTAATTCGGTCTTCCTCTAGCAGTTGGGGAACGGTCGAAACTCTTATGCTAGATTATAATTCGGATTTTAGAGATTAATGCCTTAATCCCTTTGCGTCTAAATTAATTGGGGTTTACCCAATGTGAGCGAATTCGAGTCATTTTTAGAACTCTGCAGATTTTTACATTAATCTTTGCACGCATTCATCCGGATTACAAGGAAAATATTAGTGATCAAGTAAGGGTCATTTTTACGGGCGTTGTGGGGTGATAATCCTTTCCCACACGTAACCGTACCCTCGAACCCTTGAGATTTCATAATCTTTGGTTTGTTTTTTAGGTTTCCGGTCTGCCTAATATAATAAAAGGGACCGGTGGCGACTCTGCTATCACAGTGTGCCTTTGCCTTGATGATCTGATGAGATCACTAATATGGGTGGGCCTTGCGTGCCATGTATGATGACTTGTATGACTTGAGCATGTGTTTAGGCGACTAGTGGTAGCGCCATGTGTTTATTTATCTCTATTTATTGCTCGTACTAGCTTGCATGTTTATGTTTATGATTAGCATGAAGTAGAGTAGAGTATATGTGTACCACTAAGCTTTGTAAGCTCAGTGCTCGGAATTGTTGTTTCCGTGCGTAGGTTGATCGTTGGATTGCGGGACCGATGAGCACTATAATTACGAGATTCCAGCAAGTGCTGGTTACCAGAGTACGCCACATGTATTTAGTGGGTTGTGTATTCATAGGACCTTACGTGGTCAGGTCTATAACTTATATTTTGGAATTGTGTTGATCAAGTCAAATGTTTTAAATTAATTTAGAGCTCCTTTGTAATGATTTAATTATTTATTTATATTTTTAACTATTTGATTTAAATGTTTTTTGAAAAATATTTTGTTGGGCTAAACCGAGTTGAGAAATTTTATGGTGACGGTTTGGGCTTAAGACCCAAATGTGACATACGGGTTTATGGTGTTACACACACTGCAACAAAAAATGTGAAGAGTTGTTAACACTATGAGGGCTTCCTTCCGCGTAATTTTTTGCAAATGCATTTTATCATCTGCAGTTTCATCATCAATAAGATTTTCAATAACACTAGCTGCAATTTCTTCTAAATTTTGTTTTTTTAGGGGTATGTATTATATTTAATTAGTCACATTGTACATGAACATCATTCAATTAGTCTATGCAATGCATATGTTTTATTCATGAAGAATAATGTAGGTTCGTTAAATCGGAAAAAAAATCTCTTTAAATTAATAAATTATTAATTTATCGATTAATTAATACCACTTTAAATTAATAAAATTACGTGGTCCCAACATAATTAATTTATAGTGCTTTTACTGTAACTTCAATTCATATTTTTAACAACAAATTTATTCTTTTTTGCAATTTAATCCCTCAACTTTACATTTTATTCAATTTGATCATTTAGTTGCATTTTTTGTAAAATCTTTTTTCCATCAATTCTTTGACTCTTTTATACTCTCATCAATCCATTATCCTAAAAAATATCTTCTAAAAATAACAGTATAAATATATTTTATAATTCTAGATTATATTTGATTTATTAAATAATATTACTCATCTTACTTACACATGTGAATATATATATATATATATATATATGATTAGAGAAAGTCGTTTAAATCAGAACTAATATGTACCATAATATTATAAATAATTACATTTAAATTTGGAGACGAACTTGAACAACTCAACTCGAATTCCATAAACTCAATTCAATTCGAAAAAAAATCAAATAAAGTTTGAATTATAAAATAAGATTTGTCAACTCGACTGATTCAAATTTTTTTGACTTGATTTTACTTGATCAAATATTCACCTCTAATCACGACCCAAAAATGCATTATAAAAGGAATGTGAAAGTGCATGGGATTCGTTATAAAATCAAAGATCTTTATATCATCCAATATTTGACATTTATTCCAAAATAATATGATTCTATCAGCATATTTATTGGGATATTTTCAGATCTTATTTCCAAATGAGTGAAGAGTGGGTAATTATAATGGCATGAAATCCTATTAAAGGCAGCACAACATGTTGTATAAGCAGTAGTGCAAGGGTAGCAAAGCAAAATCAAACATAGTTGAGAAAAATGAGAGTGGTGCTTGTATTTGTGATGCTGTTGTTCGCGACACATAGAACAGTGGTGGCAACACCCGAAGAAGATTTGTGCTTCAAGAATTGTGTTGCTCCCTGTCCAGGGGGTCCAAGTAACATCGCATGTAACCTTTCCTGTACTCAGTGCTGTTATGAGGATCCCAAACACTGTTCAGGATCTAAAAATGGTACCCAGCCTCTCTCGACTGAATTTTTTTATTTTATGAAAATATATTCCTATATGACATCAGTTTTTCTATGTGTTCGGATATAAACGTGAAGATAGAAATATGATTCTCCAAATATATAAAAAACAATATGTTGAATTGAATTGCAGGGGCGACAAGAATGGAAGAGTTGCACATTATACAAGATTCCACTAAATTGGGAGGAGGTTTCTAAGCTTTTACTTGCCGGTGATGGGAGTGTTCACTGTCCTCCCACAATGGAAGAAAATACGAAACTGATAAGAGTTGTATATCCAGTTTATGAATGCTGAAATCTTTTACCTCTTTATATAAATTTTAAAAAAATAGAAGGAGTTTTTATTTGCATATATATATATATATATATTTAATAACATAAAATACAATCATGAGAAAACAATAATGATATTAAAAATAAATATATGTGCAAAATTGATGATTATTAGTATCTTACCAAATCAAATTTTATTATTAAAACTTAAAAGCCATAATAAAACACAAACAATTAAAAAGGTTCAATCACAAATCGAAAACAACCGGCTAAACAACACACTAGTTTTGTTTTGGGAGTGTTCTGGTAACCGAACTTTTAGGATATTTTTATTTTGGTCATCGAACTTTTAAAATTTATAATACAATCATTATTTTTTAAATTATTTTTATTATGGTCACTGCTTGTCAACTCCCGTTAAAAATGGTAAAACCACCAAATGACAGAATAAACGACAGTGAACGAAAGAGCGGCGATTAGGGGTGTTCATAAAAACCCGAACCGTTATACTACATCGAACAATTGCAAAAATCAGACTAAATAGTAGGTAATCATACCAGTAAAATTTTGTCAAAACGATACAGTAATTGTTCCGATCAAATTAACAGTTAAACAAGACGGTTACGATTAAACAGTTAATCAAAAAAATTGATTAAAAAATTAAAAATTAATTTTATATTTATACTAAAATATTGATTATTATTATTAATATTTGTGCGATTAATATAGTTTATGCCATTACTTTGCAGGAACTTGCTTCAAATTTATTAAACTATATTCTTTACATCACACACCAAAAGCTAAATACAAAATAAGCTTTGACATAAAGCCAAAAAATGCCCCAAACATTTGATTGAATAGTCATTTGGCCCATATTTTTTTGGAGTAATTCAACCCTCAGCATTTTATTTTGGGTCAAAATGGCCCCTCTGCGGATGAAAATTATCAGTCAACTGACGGTAAATGGCTTGAAATGGTGGGACAAATTTCATGACAATGCACTCTGACATGACAGTGTTATATAGATAAATGTGTTGACTTGAAAAAATGTTACATCAGTCAAATAATTTTATAAAATATAAAATAATTGTTTTTGCTGACTTATTATTCTGTCAAGTCATTTCAAACTGTTTATCGTCAGTTTTCTATCAATTTTCCTAGTCATTTTGACCCAAAATAAAACGTTGAGGTCTGAATTGCTCCAATAAAATAAGGACCAAAGTGACTATTCATTTAAAAGTTGGGGGTATTTTTTGACTTTATGCCATAAGCCTTATATATATATATAACTGAATCATGAAATGAGAGAAAACTAAAATTTATTATAAAAATCAATGATAATCGTACATGAAGAAACGATGGTCACAACATAAGAATTGCAAAGTTCCAAGTTGCACCAGCAACTTGCCCAACTTGCTATATTTGGATTCTGCAACCATTTTATCGCAAGCTGATGATCATATCATATTTTACACTAAATTTTAATATTGCCATGAATAAAACGGTTAACCGATTTAAACAGGACGGTAACGATTTGTAATCACTAATTTTATCCAGACTTTTTTTTAATTTATAACTTGGGCTTTAGTTATTATAAGATATTAGTATTATTATTACTTATCGCTTATTATCATTATTATACTAATACTATTATATTATTATCACTATTATATTATTATTATTATTTAATATTATTATTATTTAATATGTTATTATTATACTATTATTATATTTTATTATATTATTATCATAGTATATTATTATATTATTATATTTTTGTTATATTATTATTATTATTATCAAACAAAAGCTTAAACAGAAAAAAAGTAAATAAGACATAGTAAAATAAAAGCCCGAGTTTACGTGTTATTCAAAGTCCGTTTACAATATCTAATAACCCAAAAAAATTATTTACATTTTGGCCCAATAAGGCCCTAAATAACCAAAACCCTAATCTGACTAAAGCCCTAACAGTCTCTCTTATGCGCAGCCACTCTACAGTCGTTAGATTCAATCTGGATCTAACGGTCCAAGATTAAGGCAGGAGAGCCTTCCAGAACCTCCACACGCTCACGAGCCCGTCCTTTGCGCTCTTTCATGCGCACGTGTAGGACACGCACGATGCTTTATCTCCTCTTCCTGGTCCCCGAGTCTACTGCCTCTATTGACCGCACCAAGCCACGACAACAGTGGTTTCCTCCTCCACAGGCGTCAGTCGTACATGCAGAAAAAACAACAACAACAACAACAAACAACAGTTATCAGAGATTCAGAGACAAACCAACAAGATCAAAGTTGTACATTCCAGCCAAAAATAAAGATCAACCAATGACTAATTTCCAATCATTTTATTTTATGTAAAAACAATTGTAATACTCAGTGTATAAAGCTATGAAGCCCCAAAAACTGTAACCCCATAGGGGAATTCGGACTCAACATCAATACAAAAAAAAGAAATTACTAGAGGTATTCAGATCTTTTTTCTATTTGCATGCATCGATAAAAAATGAGAAAAAAGATGCTAGGTCGAGTTTTTACCCTTTGGAGAGTCACCAGTGTTGGTGGCCCGGATCCTTCTAGCTCGGTGACAAACCCCTTACCTTCGTGTCATTGTGGTGAACTGGAGAAGGAATGGGGTGGAGTCAGAGTTTTTAAAATATAAAAAGAGGTTTTTGTTTTGACATTTTTCGTAAAAAGGGAAAGGGTTAACTATTTTTGAAAATTTGGTTTCAGTTTTGATTTTTAAACAAAAAAATAGGGTTCAAAAAGAGACTTTTTGAAGTTTGTCAGCGCCGATGTACGACGGCCGGCGGTGGTTGCTACAATAGCCAACCGTCGGAATGTGGGTTTTATTGGCTATTTTTGGGTTTATGAATGAACGCACGGTGGCATTCATCCCGGTTCAAAGAAAAGGAGAGAGAGTTTTAGGTGGGGCTGTTTAAAAATGGAGAAAAGGGCCGAATGTTTTCATTTTGAATTTTATACTTGGCCCTTCTTTTAAAATGGTTTTTTTACAAAAATTAATCCCTCCTCCCTTTTTTATTTGCGCAGAAGCCATTCCGTAACTCAAAATTCCACCCTCAGTCCTTACACCTTTGTTAAACTTTTCAATCTCACCCTTAATCAAAAATGATTCGATTTTAAAAATAGTTTATTTACTCTATGGCCATTTCGTGCTTTTAAAATTACCCGTATAGGTATTTGCCTTCTGAAATTACACCCAGATCCTTTTGGGTTTAAACCGTTTTACAATTTCATCCAACTCTTTAATTAAATCCAACTTCCCAGTGGCTTAACTCCCTTTTGGTCCTTAAAGCTTTGGTTTTTATTGCATTTTAGTCCATTTCCAATGGTGTAATCCCCTTTTTGCCCCTTGTTCTTTGTTTGTTTTCATTCTGATCCCCTACATTGCATATTTAATTTTTGCCTTCCATTTCATTTCTTTTATATTTCAGTCTGTTTATCATTATACTTGAATGTCATGTTATTCCTTTATTGTTCAGATCTTCATGCCTATCTATTCGATATTATTCGTATTCATTGTCTTTTATATCATATGTTAATATATATATTTTTCATATTATATATATATGTTGTACATAATATTGTTTTATAACATATATTATACGTTATATACCTATAAAAATGCATACTTTACTACGCTAAACTATTATATATATATATATATTACTTTGCTTTTTTAAAATATATGCTATATATTATATTTGTTATATCTAATATATATGTATAATATTTTTAACATGTCTATAATATACATTTTTATACACTGTATTGTTTTTATAAAGTATTCCTTTGTTACCTCTCCAAAAGTACTGTTTTTAATGCCAATCTTACAATGCTTTTGCTTGTTTTTAGGTACATTTAGTTGCATTAGGATGTTAAAACCATGCATTTACATAAGGAGTTTAGAATTCTATCTATTCCAATGTGAAGGGTTGCTTTGTTGGCAATTTTGCTGGTTTGGCATAGGATTTGGCCCAGAAAAGCAACACAAGAAGGAACGCCAGAGCGAATGCCGAGTTCTGTTGGCACAGATGGACCAGACAATGCCAAGAACCGGTCGGCAGAGAAGTGAACTTGATGCCATGCCAAGAAGTTGTTGGACCCCGAAAAAATAGGACATGATCAGGCTCCGAAAAGATAGCAATTGGATCAATCTCCGAAAAAATAGCAGATAAGATGGTGCCAAGACTGGTTGGCAGATTCATGCCAAGTGTTGCGCGTAATAAGTGCTACGCAATTGTGCAAGTATACACGTTGCAAGTTATAGTATAAAAGATATCGTCTCCACAGGGATTGGTGCCACTTCAAGAATCTAGTCTCTTGCACTGTAAAAAGTAAAAACACAAATAAAGGATTATAGGAGTTTAACTAATAACTAATCTAGAAAGCAATAAAGTAAAAGAATGAATGAGATCAAATGAGAGAGATAGGCCAGGTTATCATGAGTTGAGGTGTGATAGCCGATTGGATCGTCTTGGTAAAAGAGTGCACGGGTAACTCAGTTGCCGTGGTAACTTGCACAATGGGGTTGCCTTGGCAACTAATCGATGGTTGCCTGGGCGACTAGTTGGGCAACTACTTGGGCGTCTGGGCAGCAACCTTCAAGGATCGGCAGAGCGTTCTTCAATGGTTTCTTCTTATCCCTAAGTCGAAACTCTAGCTACTTGTGCATGCCTTGATAATGCATCCCTGTGTGAATCAAGGGTGAACAACAACCAATCTTGTGCTCCTCTTAGCCGTTGAAATCCTTGACTTATTCCTAAGCCGGATTAATCTTCACCATCAATAGATTGAATAAAGATCATATTCATTCGTTTCTTGAATCTAACTCTCTCGATATTAGATAAATAGATGAAGTTACGAGATCCTCTCCCAATTCACTCGCAAACAAGAATAAGAACCAAGAATGAATAAACCTTGAATAGAAAAGTGCAAACTCTTATTACCTAAACAAAATCCAATAGTTTCTCACAACCACAAAACACAATAACCATAGCCAAATAGATTTAGTTCATGGCTAGGTTCCAAAGAAACACAAGATAAATAATCCTTAGCATGAACCCAATCGAACAAGAAAGAAAAGGATGAAGAAGGAAGCTTGTCGAAATCCTCCTTGTCCTAGATGCTTGTCGAAAATTCTCTCCTCTTGCCCTCCTTGGAGTTGTCAAAATTCCCCTCTCTTACTCCCCTTGGAGTTGTCAAAATTCCCCTCTCTTGCTCTCCTTGAAGTTGTCGAAATTCCCCTCTCTTGCTCTCTTGGAAGTTGACGATATGGCCTCTTATTTATAGGGCTAGGTCAAAGTCCTTCTTTTAGGAGGAAGTTAAGTTGGTATTAAATTATCTTTAAAGAATATAATTCTTTATTATAATTATATTCCTACTAGAACTTCTCCTATCTTCTTGGAATTTAATTCTTCTTTAATCTCTTCATGGAAATCAAATTCCTTTGGGATTTAGCTTTGTTCCACGTCATCTTGGGCTTGTCTAGTCATCAATTTCGACTACCATATCACCTTGTTCTTTGTCAACAATTGCCCTGGCAACTGGCTCGGCGTCTCCTTCATGCATTGCCCTGACAACTAGCTCGACATCTCCTTCATGCATTGCCCTGGCAACTAGCTCGAGCCTTGCTTTGGCAAGTGATCCTGCACATACACACAAAACACACCAAAGCAGCATCTTTTTCCACAAAAATCACCAAGTTATGTAATCAAGCTCAACGGTGGAAAGAAACATGAATTAATGCATGAATGACTAATTATGCAACTAATATGAGCTTAAGTCTAACAATAATATGAGTAAAAAGGGTAATAAAAATAGTACTTTTGAACACTTATCACGCCCCCAAACTCGAACTATTGCTTGTCCTCAAGCAATGCAAACTCATAATTACCTGCCAAGACTTCAATTTTCACAAACTTAGCTTTGAACTTGATTTCAATTCTCTGAACCGGGGCACAAAGTATGATTGGCTTTTCATTTTTCGGAAAACTTAGGAGTTACTCAGAATAAAACTATAATGCTTGTGAGTGTGTGCGGAGTTGTGTGCAAGTTGATTTTTCGGATTCTATGCAAACAATAGGTTTTCAAATTACTTTATTGGGTTCTTTTTAACATGTTTTAACTAGAGCCAGTTTTGGGCACCTCTAGTGTTTTGTTTTTAGTTTTCTTAAGTTAATTTCTTCGACTAGAGCCGGTTTCGGGCACCTCTAGCGAAAAAAAAATTAACACATACTAGAGCCAGTTTCGGGCACCTCTAGCGATCAATTTTTTAGCACATGCTAGAGCCAATTTCGGGCACCTCTAGCATTCATCCAATTTTTATTCTAATCCCCCAATTTGTTAATTATCAACCTAAGTTCACTAGAATTCCTTAAATCAATCAAACCACAACAGTGTTTCATCAAATTTAGCATCATAGTAAAATTCTAAGTTTTTCCATGGTTATCCTAGAATAAAAATTCTATCAATTAAGTGCATTGGCAAAGTCATCATCGGATATTCATCAAATCTAAGCAACTCTTGTTCCAATTAAAGGCATGGCAAGCAATTTATGTATCCTAAATGTAATACTTAAGATGAATGTAACTAAACATGGTAACTACTAATAACAATCCCCCCAAACTCGAGTGAGGCATTGTCCTCAATACATGCATTAAAGAAAAATAAAAATAACAAAAAATAAAATGCATACGAGGACTTACTTCGAGAGTTCGTCATCGTAGATGATTAGTTTCCTTTTGGTCGGTGTCTTGATTCTCTTGCTTGAATGCGATGGTTGTTTTCTTGTTGCCGGTGGTGGAATCGATCCTCGTACGGGGTTGTCCTCATCGTCCTCTTCATTAGTGTCATTGGCTTTTCGCTTGGAGGATTCAATTGGTGTTGTCTTTGTTGGTGCAATGGAGGACTCGTCTGAATCTAAAAAAATCAGAAAATGATTCCGTAGGATTTGATTCGGGCATAGGTGCTTTACCTTTGGCTTTTGCAGTAGTTACCGGGATGTCTTTAGCTTTGGTTGCCGTGGCATCTTCAGGGTTGGTTACCGTGGCATCAGCTTGTGCAGGCACGATGTAGGTTGCCGCGGCATCATCTATTGTGGTTGCCGTGGCGACTACTTCATTGGGTGCCGGAGCAAGGATCTCAGCAGGAAAGATTGGGAATGACACGCGACTGTCTGGGTACTTTTCTAGGATGACTTGGGTGATGGCATTGTTGTGCTCCTTCATGTACCGCATGAACATTAGTTGTCGGTCTTCAATTTGCCTTAGGTGGCTCGCCAATGGTTGCAAGAGTGCTTCAAAGTGTCCCGGGGTTTATGGCCAAGTTGCTCGGGTGTTAGGTTCTTGGGCATTAGGGATTGCCGGGGCGGCAGGAGTTGCCGCGGCAATTGGAGGCCTTGAAGATTTTCCCAGTGTCTCTCCCATTAGCTTTCAGATTTGTGCTTGATTCCAACCGGACTTTGGTAGGGCCTTTTCATCGGTGGACTCACTTGGGACATGCATCTCCTTGCAAAGATTAGAAATTAAGCAAGGGAAGAAAAGGGAACCCTTATCTTTTGAGCTACATACAAAAATCTCATCACAAATAATTTTTCCAATGTTAATGATGTGATTATGCAAAATAGAATGTATGAGCAAAAGACGTGGTATATCAACGGTAGTATTGTGTATGGTGGGCATTAAAGAAGTTTTAACAAACTTATTCCATAGTTTTGCCTCGGGTTTAAGCCGAAGGCGATTTACCGTGCCCTTGTATTTACCGTTGTTCCAATGAGTTCTCGGTTGAGTGAGTTCTTGAAGCACCTTGTCGAGTTGCTTGGGCGTGATTTGATCAACGAAGGCTTGATGCTAGTCCTTCTCAATGTAAAGCCCGTAAAAGGTGTTGACGTTTTCGGGACTTATGAGTATGGCCTTGTCACGAACAAAAACATAAGGATTATCCGGGCTAGGTAAGTGAGCATAGGATTCTCTTACCCATGAGATGTTACCCGGTTCCGGTTGATGGCAAAAGATTTTCCACTTTTGATGTGCAATCCTCTCGAAGATGAATGGTTCAAGGCTAAAATCTTGATGAGAGTTAGAGTATTCAAAGCCTTGTTCTTCATGAATCTTCCGGCTTTCAAACTTGGAGTGAAATCTTTCTTGAACCACCGGTGTAGCAAACTTCTTGTATCTTGGTTCTTTGGAGGAACTTGGATGAACTAAAAATTTAATTTTGGATGCCATGGATGATCTTGGTTGTGAGTTTTGTAAAAAACAAATAAAAGAAAAGAAACTAAAAAGTTGCAAGATAAAAAGTAGGAATAGGTTAAGGGTGATAGGTTTTATAGAAAAGATAGGTGGTAAATATGGTGGGTGGGATTAGAGGAAAATGAAAAAAGGGTTTTGGTTTAGGGAGAGGGTGACGGCAAGGGGGTTTGATTAGGGTAAATTGGAGGCTTTATATAAGCCTTAGATTCAGCCCATTAGTTTCCTTGTTGAAGATGTTTTCCTTCTTGGATTAAAATTCCTCTTTATCTTGAACTCTTTTCCTACAATTCAAAGACAAATCAAATAAGGATTAAAATTAAAAATAAACTAATAAAAGAAAATAAATAAAGATGTATAAAGGGATTCTTAAACTTAAAAAGATAAAAAAAGAAAATCTATCCTAAAATAATAATCGGAAATAATAAAAATAAAAGAAAAAAATAAAAATTAATCGAAATTAATAAAAATAAAAATAAAAAATAAAAATAAAAATAAAATATCAAAGGGAGAGCATGCTCATGCATCTCCTAAGTTGACCACTTCTTTGTTACGTTCCACATGGGCACCATTGTAGTGCTTCAATCTTTGTCCATTAACTTTGAATTCATGGTTGTCAGAGATGGACTTGATTATCACAGCACCATGGGAGAATGGTTTGACGACTTCGAATGGTCCGACCATCTTGATTTCGGCTTTCACGGGAAAGGTTTTAGCCGAGAATTGAATAAGAGAACTAGTTGCCCTGGCATGAATTGTCGCGGCAATAGTTTCTTGTCATGCCATTGCTTTGTTTTCTCCTTGTAGATTCGTGCATTGTTATAGGCAAGTGCACGAAATTCTTCTATCTCATTGAGGTCCAACAAACGCTTTTGTCTGGCACTTTCCCAATCCATATTCACGGTCTTGATTGCCCAGTGCCTTGTGTTCGATTTCCACCGGTAGATGGCATGTTTTGCCATAGACAAGTCGGAAGGGGGACATACCTAAGGGTGTTTTGAATGCAGTGCGATATGCTCAAAGCGCGTCATCTAGTCTTAATGACCAATCCTTCCTAGAGGGATTTACAACTTTCTCGAGTATACCCTTCAATTCCCGGTTGGAAATTTTTGCTTGCCCGTTGGTTTGTGGGTGATATGCCGTGGCGATCTTGTATGATATGCCGAAGCGTTGCAACATCTTGGCAATTAGTCTGTTGTCAAAATGCTTACCTTCGTCACTGATAATTGCTCTCGGCATCCCAAACCGTGTAAATATGTTTTTCTGCAAGAATCGTTGCACGATCTTGGAATCGTTGTTGGGAACTGCAGCTACCTCAACCCATTTAGACACGTAGTCGACGGCAAGTAGAATGTATAGGTTGCCGAATAAAGATGGGAAAGGTCCCATAAAATCGATCCCCTATACATCGAACAATTCCACCTCGATGATGTTCTGGAGAGGCATCTCATGTCGTCTAGAGATATTGCCCGTCCTCTGGCAACGATCACATTGCTTGTAAAAGCCTTGGGCATCTTTGTACAATGTTGGCCAATACAAACCGGATTGCAAAACTTTGGCCGCGGTACGAGTTCCTCCAAAATGTCCTCCATAGGGTGAAGAATTGCATTGCCGGAGTACATTCTGTTGCTCTTCTTCAGGGACACATCGGCGTATAACCTGATCTGCACATTGTTTAAACAAAAGAGGCTCGTCCCAAAAGTAATGCTTAGCATCATGGCGGAACCGCTTCTTCCCTTGGTGAGTAATGCCATAAGGTAAAATACCACAAACAAGGAAATTAACTAAATTCGCGTACCAGGGTATTGCCGAGGCATGTGCTGCCGTGGCGACTGCTCCCAAAATTGTTGAGGCGTGCGCGTCAAGGGCTGCTGCGGCGTCGAGAGTTGTCGAGGCGTGCGTGTCCATGGTTGCCGAGGCGTCGAGGGTTGTCGAGGCATGCACGTCCATAGTTACCGAGGCAACTAAAATTTGTTCATCCGAGAATGCATCGCATATCTCTAGGTCCGCGTCCTCCTCCCTGTTACGTTCTAAACGTGATAAGTGATCGGCCACTTGATTTTCTGTTCCTTTCCTGTCCTTAATTTCAATATCAAATTCTTGTAAAAGTAATATCCAACGAATCAAACGAGGTTTGGCATCCTTTTTAGCAAATAGATATTTGATTGCCGAATGGTCCGTATGAACAATTACCTTTGTACCAATCAAATAGGATCGGAACTTGTCAAATATGAAAACTACAGCTAGTAACTCTTTCTCCGTTGTTGTGTAATTCACTTGAGCACTATTAAGAGTTTTACTAGCGTAGTATATCACATGGAAGGTCTTACCTGTGCGTTGGGCTAGGACTGCTCCTACCATGAAATCACTTGCATCACACATGAGCTCAAAAGGTAGCGTCCAATCTGGTTGAACGATAATGGGTTCGGGCAAGCTTTTTCTTTATGGTTTCGAATGCTTGGGTGCAAGAATCATCAAAATCGAAGATTTTATCCTGTTCAAACAAATTGCACAAGGGTTTAGTGATCTTAGAAAAATTATGAATGAACCTCCTGTAAAAACCTGCATGTCCAAGAAAACTTCGAATTCCTTTAACCGAACTTGGTGGGGGGAATCTCTCGATCACGTCCACCTTGGCTTTGTCTACTTCAATTCCCTTGGATGAAATCTTGTGGCCGAGCACTATTCCTTCATCTACCATAAAATGGCATTTCTCCCAATTGAGGACTAAATCAGTTTCTTCACATCTTGCCAACACCCTCTCTAAATTGCCGAGACAGCTATCGAAGTCATTACCAAAACCAGAAAAATCATCCATGAAGATCTCAAGGAAGTCTTCGACCATGTCTGAAAAGAGTGCCATCATGCATCTTTGGAAGGTTGCCGGGGCATTACATAATCCGAACGGCATCCTTCGGAAGGCATAAGTACCGTATGGGCATGTGAAGGTTTTCTTTTCTTGATCTTCTGGTGCTATGGCAATTTGATTGTAACCTGAATAACCATCAAGAAAACAATAAAAGGGTTTACCTGCAAGACGGTCAAGCATTTGATCAATAAAGGGTAATGGGAAGTGATCTTTCCTAGTGGCTTTGTTTAGCTTTGGATAATCCATACAAACCCTCCAACCGGTCACAGTCCTGGTTGGAATGAGTTCATTGTTTTCATTACTTACCACTGTTATACCTCCCTTTTTCGGTACGCATTGTACCGGAGTTACCCATGTACTATCAGAGATAGGGTATATAATGCCGGCGTCAAGCCACTTGATGATTTCTTTCATTACAACCCCTTTCATGGCATGATTTAGTCTCCTCTGGGCCTCAATTGAAGGTTTGTGATCATCTTCCAACAAAATCTTGTGCATGCACACTGCTGGGCTAATTCCCTTCAAGTCGGCAATTGTCCACCCTATTGCCTTTTTGTGTAGCTTCAACATCTTGATCAGCTTCTTTTCCTGCTCAGGGGCAATGTATTATCGGTTCCTAAGTATGCATATTTTAGTTGCTCTGGCAATTGTTTCAACTCAAGAATCGGTGGTTGTTCAATAGAGGGTTTTTCGAGTTTACCTTCCTTACCTGAGTAATCCAGTGGTTCAAAGCATGTACCTGGTCGATTGACTAGCGAATTTGCCTCTTCTTGTTGTTCCTCATCGACCGGTTCTCCATACTCCTCAAGTTCCTCTTGATCGGCAATGTAGTTGCCGAGGCAACTAAATTCCTCGTCGAAGTTAAACTCTGACGTGGCATGAAGAAGTTGGCATTCTTCTGGATCATCGGCATGCCTTAGTGTTGGAACACATTTAGTTTAACTTGCTGGTCATTCACCCTCATTGTGAGTTCTCCCTTTTCAACGTCGATCAAGGTTCTCCCTGTTGCTAGGAATGGTCTCCCGAGAATGATGGGTGCATGTTCATTTGCTTCACAATCCAAAACAATAAAGTCAGTGGGAAAAATAAATTTATCAACTTTTACTAGTATGTCCTCGATTTTTCCCTCTGGATGCACATAGGATCGGTCGGCTAGCTGTAGCATAACTATTGTAGGTCTTGCCTTCCCGATTCCTAGTTTTTGGAAAACTGATTTAGGCATCAAGTTTATGCTAGCCACAAGGTCGCATAATGCTTTCTCGACATAGTGATTTCCAATAGAACAGGGTATTGTGAAACTTCCGGGATCCTTCAACTTGGGTGGCATACGATTGTGCAACATTGCCATGCATCCCTCTGTTGCGGTAACTGTTTCAAACTCTCCTAGCCTTGTTCTCTTGGACACAATGTCTTTAAGAAACTTGGCATAGTTTGGCATTTGTTCAATTGCTTCCACCAATGGCAAGTTTATGTGGACTTGCTTTAGGATATCAAGAAACTTCTTGAATTGGTATTCTTGCTTTTGTCGCTTCAACCTTTGTGGGAATGGTGGTGGAAGTCGGATATCTTCGATCCTTTCAATGGTTTAGAACCTGATTGACGACATTACCGGGACAACTGGAGTTGCCGAGGTATTATCAATTAGGGTTGCCGAGGCATGCTTATCACAAGTTTCCGAAGCATCCTTATCGTCGGTTGCCGAGGCATGCTTATTTCCGGTTGCCGCGGCAATTCCTGGTTCAGCATCTAAGGCTTTGCCGCTAGGTTCGTCTTGATCTTTTTGTGGAGTTTTGTTTGATGAGCGGGTTTGAGCCTCTCTAATTTGTTGGCCACTTCTAGTGGTGATTGCCTTACATTGCTCATGGCCAGTTCCTCTTGCGACTTTAGTATCGCTAGGTAAACCTCCTTGCGGTCTAGTATTCAGATTTTGAGCAAACTGTTCGACTTGATTTTCCAATGATTTGATTGCCGCCTCTTGGTTTTGCAGTCTCATCTTGGTCCTGTTAATAAAAGCATCGGTTCTTTTTATGAAGTTACTATTTTCAGCCATATAAGATTCAGTTTTCATCATAAAAGCATTTAAAGAATTTTCCAAAGAACTAGATGTTGTCGGTTGTTGCTACGGCAACTGTTGCCGGGGCATATTCTGCTAGAATCCCGATGCTTGTGCATTCTGATTGTTCTGGTTTAGAGCATTGTTGGGATTACTCCATGAAAAATTAGGGTGCTTCTTCCAAGCTGGATTGTATGTATTGGACATCACATTGTTGTTCCGTTTGTAATTCCCCACATAGAAGCTGGATTCCGGATTCTTGACCTCATGTGTGTTGTTTGGTTTTTGCATGTTCTGGACCATCTTGGTTAAAATGGCCAATTGTGCCGAAATTTAATCTGATGATCCTAGTTCATGTATTGTGGCTTGGCGTCTAACTCCTCCTCTTCTAGTAGATGGGAATTGATAATCATTCTTGGCCAGCCTGTTTAAAATTTGCATTGCTTCCTCCGGTGACTTATCTAGAAGTATGTCGTTTGCCGAGGCATCTAGCATAATCCTTCTTGGTGTATTCACGGCGTTGTAAAACATTGTTACTTGAGTCCACACCGGGAATCCGTGTAGGGGGCATTTGTGTAGAAGTTCTCTATATCGCTCCCAAGCCTCGTACATGGATTCATCATCTGCCTGCCGAAAAGGAGTAATGTCATTACGAAGCTTATCAGTTAAATTTTTAGGATTAAACCGAGCAAGGAAATCACGACAAAGATCGCTCCAAGATGCTATTGATCCGACAGGAATGCTATTCAACCATGATTTCGCCCTATCCCTCAGTGAATAGGGGAATAATCTTAATCGTAAGACATCGGGGGTGACTCCGTGTATTTTGAACGAGTTGTAAATCTCGAGAAAAGATTTCAGATGTTGTCGTGCATCTTCAGTTGCTGAGCCGCCAAATTGACCAATTGTGTTGATCATATTAAACATTACCGGTTTTAACTCAAAGTGGTCGGCTTCAATTTCAGGTGCGACAACTCATGGATTAAGTCCATCAAGATAGTCTCTAATAGTTCTATTTCGTGCAAGAATCACTCCTCCTCCTGCTGGAACATCTTGATTCATATTGTCGTCTTGATTAGCCATTGCTACTCTTATCCTTCGTCTAAGTCTTTGTAAGGTTCGTTCGATTTCTGGATCAAAGGGATATTCTGGTGTAGTCGATCTCACCCTGGTCATATACCAATGCAAAACCAAAGTTTGTTAGCCTTTTGAATCTTAAACAAGAAAAGTAAAAAGAAAGTGCAAGAAAATAAAAACAAAGTCGCTATTGCCAATCCCCGGCAACGGTGCCAAAAACTTGTTGCTGGTAATAAGTGCTACGCAATTGTGCAAGTATACACGTTTCAAGTTATAGTATAAAAGATATCGTCTCCACAGGGATTGGTGCCACTTCAAGAATCTAGTCTCTTGCACTATAAAAAGTAAAAACACAAATAAAGGATTATAGGAGTTTAACTAATAACTAATCTAGAAAGCAATAAAGTAAAAGAATGAAAGAGATCAAATGAGAGAGATAGGCCAGGTTATCGTGAGTTGAGGTGTGATAGCCGATTGGATCGTCTTGGTAAAAGAGTGCACGGGCAACTCAGTTGCCGTGGCAACTTGCACAACGGGGTTGCCTTGGCAACTAATCGATGGTTGCCTAGGCAACTAGTTGGGCAACTACTTGGGCGTCTGGGAAGTAACCTTCAAGGTTCGGCAGAACGTTCTTCAATGGTTTCTTCTTATCCCTAAGTCGAAACTCTAGCTACTTGTGCATGCCTTGATAATACATCCCTTCGTGAATCAAGGGTGAACAACAACCAAACTTGCGCTCCCCTTAGCCGTTGAAATCCTTGACTTATTCCTAAGCCGAATTAATCTTCACCATCAATAGATTGAATAAAGATCATATTCATTCGTTTCTTGAATCTAACTCTCCCAATATTAGATAAATAGATGAAGTTACGAGATCCTCTCCCAATTCACTCGCAAACAAGAATAAGAAACAAGAATGAATAAACCTTGAATAGAAAAGTGCAAACTCTTATTACCTAAACAAAATCCAATAGTTTCTCACAACCACAGAACACAATAACCATAGCCAAATAGATTTAGTTCTTGGCTAGGTTCCAAAGAAACACAAGATAAATAATCCCTAGCATGAACCCAATCGAACAAGAAAGAAAAGGATGAAGAAGGAAGCTTTACGAAATCCTCCTTGCCCTATATTCTTGTCGAAAATTCTCTCCTCTTGCCCTCCTTGGAGTTGTCAAAATTCCCCTCTCTTGCTCCCCTTGGAGTTGTCGAAATTCCCCTCTCTTGCTCCCCTTGGAGTTGTCGAAATTCCCCTCTCTTGCTCTCATTGGAGTTGTCAAAATTCCCCTCTCTTACTATCCTGGAAGTTGACGATATGGCCTCTTATTTATAGGGCTAGGTCAAAGTCCTTCTTTGAGGAGGAAGTTAAGTTGGAATTAAATTATATTTAAAGAATATAATTCTTTATTATAATTATATTCCTACTAGAACTTCTCATATCTTCTTGGAATTTAATTCTTCTTTAATCTCTTCATGGAAATCAAATTCCTTTGGGATTTAGCTTTGCTCCACGTCATCTTAGGCTTGTCTAGTCATCAATTTCGACTACCATATCACCTTGTTCTTTGTCGACAATTGCCCTGGCAACTGGCTCGGCGTCTCCTTCATGCATTGCCCTGGCAACTAGCTCGGCATCTCCTTCATGCATTGCCCTGGCAACTAGCTCGAGCCTTGCTTTGGCAAGTGATCCTGCACATACACACAAAACACACCAAAGCATCATATTTTTCCACAAAAATCACCAAGTTATGTAATCAAGCTCAACGGTGGAAAGAAACATGAATTAATGCATGAATGACTAATTATGCAACTAATACGAGCTTAAGTCTAACAATAATATGAGTAAAAAGGGTAATAAAAATAGTACTTTTGAACACTTATAACCAATCTTGGATGCCAAGACAGCGTCGGCAGTATGACGTCAGCCCTAGCCTGATCATCTTTCATTCAAACTTGGATAAGATGATTATCTCTTATCTCTTCAGCATTTAAAATTCGAATGAGGAGCTCATCCTATCCCTTCCTTGCACGCCTATTTAAACACCAATCGAGGATGAACTTGGGGGTGATTCATTGACGATCGGAGTGAGGAGTTGGTGTGAAACGATTGGCAACCAGCTACACCTTGGAAGGGTAGTTCAACCAGCTTGGCCGAGAAGCCTGGATCTTGAAGGGCTGCATCGAGAGACCCCTTCTAGCCCATTTTCTCTTTCAAATTATTTTATTTTGCTTTAAATGATGATGTACTTGGGAAACGTTTGTGGTTTTTTGGTTAAGTCCCTCACCATGAACTAATTTCATAGTTGGTGGGGGATGTTTGCGTTGAACTCTATTTTATGTTTTAGTTTTTAATAATAAATCTCCTTAGCAATGTTTTATCTATTCGGCCTACTTTAATGTCTTCTAAATACTATGCCAAGAGAGAGCTGGCATTGTTGGCCTATTGCACCTCAATATCTTAACAGACTTAGGGTGGCAACGATTAAGTTGTTGAATACTAAGAGAGAAGCTTCGAGAGAAGTCGTTCAAGTAGATGAACTTACTTCGGGAGTGAAATCTACCACTTAGGAGTATAGATTGGATCTTAATCAAATTGGTTTATTTAAAAGCATGCACTATAGAGATATAGGGGTTTTTACATGATCAATTTAGGGCAATGGCCATCGAGAGAGACTTTGCTAATTTTGAATTTGCTTGGCAAACAATGCCAAGATATGTTGTTATTAAAGGCTGGCACGACATGATTAGCGTGAAAACCATGCATTCCCTGCCAACGCTCATCATTCATTAAAGCACCTTCCTTGCCAAAGTCTTACTTTCATTTATTTTATTTTATTTTATTTCAATTATTTCCAAAACAAACTTCACAATAAAACAACTTTTACTCAAGGCAAGTAACAATCAAAGCAATTGAATTCCAAGTCAATCTATGTGGGATCGATACTCAGCTTACCAGCTGTATTACTTGCAGACCATGTATACTTGCACACAAAAGACTCATATTGGCATTGTTTTATATTTTTTCCAACACATATCTTTTGCCCTTTTTGCCAGCATTCACTTAGAGAGTCTACCAGTTTTTGGCGTCGTTGCCGGGGATTGCAACGGAATTGATTATTTTCAAATTTTTACTTGTCTTTCTTTTAATTTTATTTTTGTTTTTACCTTTTATTTTTATCGGTGTATGACCAAAAGCCATCTTGTGGTGGACGAGTAGCTATACGATCCGGAAATTGAGAAAACCTTGCGGAGGTTAAAAAAAAGATTTTGAGAGATGCAAAACCAAGGAAATTGAGGGAATGGTGTGGTGAACAATGGAGGAAACCCACTTAACAATGAGAAATCACCATCACCTGTTGTCCCAATTGTTAATGAGAGACCTATTAGAAAACATTCAGCACCAACTATTGATAATTTGATGCCAGGACTTGTTGGCACAGAGGTAAACGTTGTCAATTTTGAACTTAAGCCGGTAATGATTCAAACTCTTTTGAATGTAGGTAAGTTTGATGGGGCACTTACTGGAGATCCTAGGCAACATCTAAAGCAGTTCATGGAGATTTGCAAGTTATTTCAACAAAATGGAGTACCTGAAGATACCATGAAGCTGAAGTTATTTACTTTTTCTTTGAGAGACAGAGCGAAGGCTTGGCTTAATTCCTTGCCACATGGCTCAGTCACTTCATGGGCAGACCTATGCAGAAGTTCTTGACAAGATTCCAGCCGCCAACACTCACTGCCAAGCTACGAGGTGAGATCATTACATTCAGGTAGGCTGAGGATGAGACCTTATATGATGCTTGTGAAAGATTTAAAGGTATGCTGAGGATGTGTCCTATGCATGGATTCCTGAATTGGAATCAAATGCAAACCTTTTACAATGGATTAAATGCACAAACAAGGACTGTTTTTGATGCTTCAGCAGCCGGTTCGTTGCTTGACAAGACGTATACCGAGGCTGTTGACATTTTAGAGAGGATTGCAATCAACGATTTTGAATATCCTGTTGCTAGACTTGGGACCAGAACTAAAACCAATGGGACATTTAAGGTTGATGAACTAATGTCCATCCATGCCGAGATTTCCAACCTTACTAGCATGGCAAGAATGTTGCAAAAGAACAATTAGGCCCAAGAAGTCAAAGCATTATACCCATTTTGTACAATTTGTGGAGAGAATCATCATGAAGATGAATGCCCTGCCAACCCTGAATCGGTAAACTTTGTTGGCAATGTTAATCGTTACTTTAATCCTAACTCCAATACTTATAATGCAGGTTAGAGACAACACTCTAGTTTAGCATGGGGAAATCAAGGAGGTAACCAGTACAATGCCCAGCGCCAGAATACCCAGAGGCAGAATAACAATGCCAAGCCAGCTTTCAACAATAATGGCATGCCAGCATTCTATCAGAATGCCACGCCGTAGAAAGCTAAAAACAATTTCCAACAAGGGCAAAGATTCAAGCAAGAAGACACTCTCACAGAGTACATGGAGAGGAATGATGCCACAGTCCAGAGTTTGGCAGCATCAATGAGGAACTTGGAAGTTCAAATTGGGCAGATTGCTAATGCACTCAGTAATCGACCCCAAGGAACATTGCTAAGTGACACAGAAGATGCTCGGCACAAAGACAATGAGCAGTGCAAAGCTATAACTCTTCGGAGTGGTAAGTAGTGCGAGATGGAGAAGGCTGCCAAGCAGCCAATTAACAGCTAAATCGAGAAGCTAGTGCTAGCAGAAACCCTAGGGAACCAGAGAAAGATGAGCCAAACATAGATGATGCCAGTAGCAATGCCAAATCAGATACCAAAACTAATGCCAGAATTGATGCCAGCACTGCCTTGGCAAAGCCAGCAGCGCCGGCATATGTTTATCCGCAGCCACTATTTCTAGTGAGACTTCACAAGCATAAGCAAGACCGGCAATTCAAGCATTTCTTAGAGGTTCTTAAGCAATTGCAAATCAACATCCCATTGGTAGAAGCCCTTGAGCAGATGCCCAACTATGTTAGATTTATGAAGGACATCCTGTCCAAGAAAAGGAAGTTGGGAGACTTTGAAACTATTGCTTTGACTGAGGAATGCAGTGCCATGATCCTAAACTGGTTGGCACCAAAGCTGAAAGATCCAGGAAGTTTTACCATTCCCTGTACCATTGGCAACAAATTCATGGGCAAGGCATTGTGTGACTTAGGCGCCAACATCAACTTGATGCCAATGTCAGAGTTCAGGAAACTTGGCATAGAAGCCAGGCCTACCACAGTGACACTCCAGCTGGCAGACCGGTCCTATGCATATCCCAAGGGTAAGATTGAGGATGTGTTAGTAAAGGTAGACAAATTTATTTTCCCAGCTGATTTCATCATTTTGGATTATGAGGCAGATATTAATGTCCCGATTATTTTAGGTAGATTACCACGGGTAGGGCTTTGATTGACGTTCATAAAAGGGAACTAGCAATGCGTATGAATGACCAGCATGTTACATTTAATGTGTTTTAAGCTTTGAAATGTGCAGATGAACCTGATGAATGCCAAGCAGAGGGGATGATGGAATCCATCTATACTTTGGACACGGTACAGTTATGCCAGAATACAGAATTTGATGCTAGCGACTTAGACAACATAGTTGAATTGTTTGAGGAACCAGAAGAATCAGTCTTGGAGCTGAGGAGGTGAGTTATTTTGAGCCACTACAGTTGGCCGACAGAGAGAATGAGGCACCTAGACCATCAATTGAGGAGCCACCAGCATTGGAACTGAAACCACTGCCAGATCACTTAAAGTATGCTTATTTAGGTGAACATTCAACGCTGCCAGTGAACATTGCCATTGATCTCACTAATGATCGGGAAGAGAGATTGTTGGCAGCGTTACGCAATTATAAGCAAGCATTAGGATGAACCTTGGCAAGACATCTGAGGAATTAGCCCAACCATTTGTATGCATAAGATTATCTTGGAGGAGTACCATGGCAAGACCATTGAAGGCCAGAGAAGGTTAAACCCAAGCATGAAGAGGTAGTGAAAAAAGAGATCATAAAATGGCTTGATGCTGGGATTATTTATCCCATCTCCGATAGCTCTTGGGTTAGCCTGGTGCAATGTGTGCCAAAGAAGGGTGGCATGGTCGTGGTACAAAACAATGAAGCTGAATTGATTCCATCTAGAACTATCACAGGATGGAGAGTGTGCATGGACTATAGGAGGCTGAACAATGCCACGAGGAATAACCACTTCCCATTGCCTTTCATTGATCAGATGCTAGACAAGTTGGCAGGTAAAGCTTTCTATTATTTTTTTGATGGTTATTCTATAACGCCCCAGTTTTAGGGCTTAGCGGTTTGGTGGTTTATTAGACGGTCCAGTGGACCAAAGTAGAGATTCGAGTCGGTTTCGGGATCGTATATTTTTGGTGTTGGAAAAATTATGGAAAAATGCTCTAAAATCATTATTAATTATGAATTTAATAATGGTGAAATTGATTTTGTAAAATGAGTTTTGGAAGATGGACATTTTGCTTAGTCACCAAAATGAGAGTTTTGAAAACTGTGATTTCCTAGTGACTAAAATGAAAAGGGTCAAATACTTAGAATATTTAAGGAGCTATTTTACCAATTGGTTTTTGATGATTTCTCCCTTCATTTGACTTATTTTTAACATGTGTTTTAATTAGTAATTAAAGAGAATTTCGTTAAAAGTTATTTATTACATTCCAAAACAAAAATCACGTCATTTTCTCTCAACTTTTTCTCTCCATTCTCTCCTCAGCCAAATACTTAGGTTTTCATCAAATTTCCAAAGGTGAGGTGGTTTCTAACTTGATTTTATTATTTCAAATGGTTTATAAAGATTGTTTACACAAAATCTTACAATAACCTTGTGTTTTCTTAGCTTTTCACCAATCAATTGAGGGAGAAACTTCACAATAGGGATAAGGTATGAGATCTCCTCTATTGTATGGTTCTTTACTAAAATTCCCAAGCATTTGATCCTTGTTTTTGTGTTTCTAATATGATTTTGATGATTTTCTATTGTTTAATTGAATTATTTGGGGAAAATGAGTTAATTCACGGATTGGAACTGATTTCCAGTAATTAAGGATGCTTTGATTTATATTTTGGATGTTTAATAATGTTGATAAGTGATTTTTATCAATGGAATCCCGAAACTTAAGAATCTCTATTTGTTTAGGTTGTTAGTTTTGAGGTTTTGTGGTGTTTATGTGGTTGTAAGGTTGCTGGACGTGGTAGGTTGTTTTAGATATGTTTTTAGATGTGTTTTGATGATGAAAATGATGTTGGATTGATAGATGATGGCTGGGTTGTGTATCGAAGTGTTTTGGTTATGTTTTCGGTTGTTGTAGAGGGTTAGTTGTGAAGGTTTTGTGGAAATCTGAGAAGGATTGTGGTTGTTGTGTTTAGAATGTATTATGATGCATTAATCCTTTGTTGTTTTGTGGTAAAAAATAGGGGAGGTTGATCCGAAAGTGATTGGAGAAGCGTTGGAGGTTTCAGATACTTGATTTTGCGTAGGTGAATCAAGGTTTCATGTATTGGTGAGTGAAAACATGGTTTAAAGCATTTTGACGTTTTGGGATCAGAGTTTTGGGAGCTAAGGTAGAGCTTGAAGCGCTTACCTAGACTCAGAAGTAAGTATAAAGTGGTTTTACTCTCTCAGTCGTGCTTGTTCGAATGATTTTATGCACTTGGTTTTAATGTTCATGTACCTATTGTTTAAGCATGTTTTAAAGTATTTGATATACTGTTTTTAAGCATGTTTTGCTTAAGGATGCACGTGGTAAGTGATCCTTGTAAGTATGGTTTATACTTGTGTTTTTAAGCATGGTTGTTGCTTTGGAAATGACATGGTTTAATGCTTGGTAAAACAGTGAGGTAAATGTTATTTGGTTAATTATATTGGCAAGTGATGGGGTTTTAAAATTGTTATCGGATATAGTTGGCCGGCCATAGGATTGAGTGCACTGTAAATAAGTCGCCTTAGATGTTGAGGGGTTTATACGGCGTACCGAATACTCCATCCAAGTACCCTAACGGTTGAGGGGTTATATTGTACCGAAAACTCCCGTTAGTGGATTAAACGTCTAACCGATGATTGGGGTTGGTGTCCCCGTGGGTTGAAAGTGTACCCGGTAGTTAATGTAATCGGTTGTTAATTTACCCGGTTATTAATGTACCGCGATTGTGATTGTAAGTGTTGGGTTAACACTTGTTGAATCTGTGTATCTGATGAACTCTTTTGTTAATAGACTTGTTTAATGATCACTTGTAAGCCAATATAATTGTTAATGTATCATTGAAATGTTTTATGTTGTATAATGTGATTTATACATGTTTCTCCTTGAGCTTTGCATTTGGTAGTAATGCATGGGAAGGCTTAAGTAGAGGGTTAGCAATGTGACTTGCTGTTGAATAATGATACATGTAGCATATGGCTTAATATGTTGGTTTTAAAGATGTATTAAAGGGGCATGATGTTTTTAAAGGATGATGTAAAGTACATGGTTTTAAATGCATCGATGGTGTTGTTCTGAGCATTCCTCACTAAGCCTTGTGTGCTTACGCTCTCTTTGTCCATCATTGCAGAGAAATAAAGTCCCGAAAGGTAGCAAGAAGCAAGGAGATCTTGGCAAGACTTGTTTCCAAAGTACGTTAGAGACTAGACTATAATGAATAAGGGTAATGAGGTACTTGTTGTGTTTTGGGAGATGTTTTGTGGAACTCATTGTTTGAGCATGTTTCATTGGTTGCTCTTAAGTTGTAAATGGCCTTAAACGTTTGGTTTTGGTGCTGGTTTATCTTTTGATATGTTGGTTGGTTGCATAATAGGGAGCATGCCTATAGATCATCTTTTGACTCATGATGCTATGTTGCGTGTTGATTTTGTGAAGCTTGAATGCTTGTAATATGCTTGACATGTTGGTGTTGTGTTATAAGCTTGTAGGAATGGTTTGGGAATGCTTTGGGGTGAAAAACCAACAAATTATGACATTATAAGTCTAGGCGTACCGATACGCTGGGGACCGTATCGGTACATCTAGACATCATTCGGCATAGGGGATCAGTACGGTATGTGTGTACCGGTATGCCTAGGAAATTTTAGCCTGGCGTACCAATGCGGGTAAGAGAGTATTGGTACACGTTCTAGCCTCTAGAATTTCACTTTTCAACCCAAACCCGTGTACCGATACCCATGTAAGCGTACCGGTACGGATGTTTAAAATTCAAAAGTTAGGTAAGTTTGTTTTATAAGTATCGGTACAGGCCGTGGCATATCGGTACGGTGCATTTTATGCGTATCGATACGGTAACTCCAGTACCGATACTCGAGGCTGATTTCTGTTAATGACAGTTGGGCAGTTTTGCTTTCTTTGCATTTTAGTCCCTGAATCTTGTCAATGCAATTAAATGTGATAGAATAAACGGATTGAGCTGAAATTTGAGATGAAAGTTTGGAACCAGACTAATTAAAGGTTGGTAACTTAAAAGTTAGTTTAAATCCTACAATTTTCTATTTTTGCAATTTAGTCCCTATATTGCTAGTGTGATCAATTAGATGTCAAATTGATGCCGCATGATCATGTAGGGTTAATAATTGGCATCGAGATAAGATAAAAGGAAAAAAATGGATCGGGTTTTGTTGTATCTCTTCAGTTTGCTACGACAAACCTAATGTAACTTTCTATGTTCGGTTGGACGTCTAGGCCGAGTTGAGGGGGTTATATTTGGTGGTATCAGAGCTAAGTTTGGTTCATTTGGGTGGTTGTTGTGTTGTTGTTGTGTTTGATTTGTACGGTGATTATTGTATGTATGCTGGTTGATATGCATGGCGATTGATATATGAATGGTGGCTGTTGTATGCTATGTTGGGGAAGTTTTGGGGGTACCCATTGCCTTATTATTGTAGTCTGGAAAGTTTTGATTTTTGTAATGGAAGTCTTGGATCCTTGCTTAAGGCTGGCCTGACTATTTTTGTTTTGAAATGATTATCATGCCTTAGATATATTTTAGCACGATAGGACTGAGGAGAGAGTTGCGGTCTAGTGCGATTGCTGCTGCCACTGGGCAGAGTGTTGAGGGAGATGTTGTGCCTCTTGGAGGGTTGCCACAGCCCTCACCTATTCCACCTGAGGGAGTGGAACAAGTACCACCTGCGCCAGCTGGGTCAGGGATGGGTGATATTACACCGTTAATACAGGCCATGACCGGTGCTTTTCAAGTAGTAGTTGCGGGTGTTCATGTGCCAGCACCACCGGTGGTTGGGAAAGGGTTACCGCTTAAGCGTCTTCGAAGTTTGGGCGAAGTTGAGTTCCGAGGTTTGTTACCTGAGGCCTCCGAGGGTTGGTTGGCTAGTACTGAGAGGATACTAGGCTAGATGGGGTGTACCGATGCTCGTAAGTTGGGGTGTACTATTTCCCATTTACAGGGTGATGCCTATACATGGTGGACTACCACAATATCTGGTATGGCGACAGATGATGTGACCTAGGATTTCTTCTATGAAGCTTTCCGATATCAGGATGATAAGAAGCACGAGTTCATGGCTCTTGTGCAGGGTAGTATGTCTGTTGCAGAATATGAGGTGCAGTTCGTGAGGTTGAGTCAGTATGCACCTGAATTTGTTCTTGACGAGCGTACGTGATGTGACCGTTTCCGCTACGGACTTGTGCAGGATGTTAAGACATACATGCTTGCTGTTGATTACACTGATTTTGATGTGTTGGTTTCGCGGGCCAAGGATGTGGAGCAGAATTTGGGTTTGGCTTCTGGATTGCGAGGATCTAGCTCAGGTAAGAGAGTTGCTGATGCAGGTTATAACGGTGGTCAGGCCAAGAGATACTGTGACAGGAGGTTTCGCCCAGAGTCGAGGCATGGCTGAGGTGTTGTGGGACGTGGAGTCCAGGGGCAGGGTGCCCAAGTTAGAGCACCGTTTAGCACTTGTTAGGTTTGTGGATCCTGAGATCATTTGAGGCATGAGTGCCCGCGTCTGGCCAGGGAGGGTCAGGCATATGCGCATGTTATGGCTAATGCTTGTTGGAGTTGTGGGTCAAGCGACCATCAGAGGCGTGATTGTCCGTTATTGGCTCGAGATGGGTAGGGTGTTGCACATGTTGTTGCTCCGCAATGAGGTCGTAGCCGTGGCCGCAGACTGTTTCAGCGTCGAGATGGTGGGCAGAGGACTGTGGCTCATACTGTTGCTATCCAACCTAAAGGAGGTGGACCGACTAGGGTGTATGGGCACTGTGAGGGACGCAATGACACCGATGTGATTACAGGTACTTTTACCCTACAGTCTTTGTCATTATATTCGTTGGTTGATTCCAGTTCTACTGATTCATACATTTTGAGTGAGCATGCTGAGTTGCTTGAGATATCAGTTGAAATTCTTAATTTGGGTGTTAGAGTGACTAGTTCTCTTGGGGAGACAGTCGTGATTAGGAGGTTGTATTGTAGGTGTCCGTTGATGGTTCAGGGACATGTGTTTGCTGTGGACTTGATGGAGTTACCATTCCATGGTTTTGATGTGATTCTGGGTATGGATTGGTTGACCGAACATCGGGTTGTGGTGGATTTTGAGACCAAACGAATATCCTTGAGGTTGTCGGATGATTATGAGGTGGTGGTTGTTGGTGAAATTGCCAAGTTTTTATCTAATGTTGTTTCAGCTTTGGAAGCAAGTCGAATGTTAGATTCGAGATGTCAAGCTTATTTGGCCTATGTTATAATCTTGGATCAAAGGAGTTGAGGGTGCAGGATGTTCGCACCGTATGTCAATTTTCAGGTGTTTTTTCGGAGGAATTACCAGAGTTGCCACCTGACCGTGAGGTAGAGTTTGGCATCGAGGTCTTTGCGGGTACAGTACCAGTATATATTGCTCCGTACTGCATGGCTCCGAAGGAACTGAAGGAATTGAAAACGCAGTTGCAGGAGTTGCTTGACCGTGGGTTCATTAGGCCTAGTGTTTCACCGTGGGGTGCACTGGTGTTGTTTGTAAAGAAGAAGGATGGTACGTTGCAGATGTGTATAGACTATCGAAAATTGAATAAGTTGACGATAAATAACAAGTATCCTTTACCGCGGATAGATGATCTATTTGTTCAATTCAGGGGTGCCTCGGTGTTTTTTACGATAGATTTGAGATCTAGGTACTACCAGTTAAAGGTGAAGGAGGTGGATGTGCCTAAAACAGCTTTCCGTACGAGGTACGAGTATTGCGAGTTTCTTGTGATGCCGTTTGGTTTGACCAATGCACCAGCTGCTTTTATTGACATGATGAACCGAGTGTTTCATGAGTTTTTAGACCAGTTTGTGGTTGTGTTTATGCTTAAGGAAGTTATGTTTCTCGGGCATGTTGTGTTAGACGAAGGAATTCGTGTCGGACCGCATAAGGTTAAGGTTTTAATGTGTTGGAAGGAGCCCAGTCTGTGACGGAGGTTAGGGGTTTCCTTGGTTTGGCGGGTTACTACCGAAGGTTTGTGGAAGGGTTCTCCAATTTGGCAGCTCCGTTAACAAAGTTGCCACAGAAGAATGTTCGGTTTGAGTGGACGGAAGATAGGCAACGAGTTTTTGAAAGGTTGAAGGAAGCTTTGACATGAGCTCCAGTCTTGGTTCAACTAGAATGGAGAAATGAGTTCGTTGTTTATAGTGATGCGTCGTATGTTGGGCTTGGTTGCGTGTTGATGCAAGAGGGTAAGGTAGTGGCATACGCATCTAGGCAGTTGAAGGTGCATGAACGTAACTACCCTACTCACGATCTTGAGCTTGTCGTGGTTGTGTTTGCCTTGAAGATTTGGAGGCATTATCTTTATGGTGAGAAATGTATGGTTTTTACGGATCATAAGAGTTTGAAATATCTGATGTCGCAGAAATGTATGGTTTTTACGGATCATAAGAGTTTGAAATATCTGATGTCGCAGAAAGAGCTGAATCTTAGGCAACATAGATGGTTGGAGTTGCTTAAGGATTATGATCTGACCATTGAGTATCATCTGGGGAAAGCCAATGTTGTGGCGGATGCTTTGAGCAGAAAAAGTGACTGTGGAGTTGAGAGCCATGTTTGCTCGGTTGAGTGTGACGAAGGACGGGGGTTTGTTAGCTGAGTTGCAAGTGAAGTCGTCCTTGACGCAGATGATGAAGGAGAAGCAACCGTATGATGGGAGTTTAGTACCTCATGTGGAAGATATTAGGGATGGAAATCCTACAGATTTTCATTTCAGTGATGACAGAGTGTTGTGCTTTAAAGGTCGAATAGTGGTGCCTGAGGACGGGGAGTTGAGGCATACTATTTTGACTGAGGCACGTGCTAGTCCTTTCGCTATGCGTCCCGGGAGTACTAAAATGTATCGAGGGTTGAAGGAGGAGTACTATTGGGTTGGGTTGAAGAAAGATGTGGCTGAGTTCGTTGCACGGTGTATGGTTTGTCAGGGGTAAAGGTTGAGCATCAGTTTTCTTCTGGGTTGTTGCAACCATTGAGGATACCAGAATGGAAGTGGGAAAGAA
This sequence comes from Hibiscus mutabilis, assembly GCA_019671005.1. Classification (NCBI taxonomy): domain Eukaryota; kingdom Viridiplantae; phylum Streptophyta; class Magnoliopsida; order Malvales; family Malvaceae; genus Hibiscus; species Hibiscus mutabilis. The sequence continues at coordinate 18,029,837 of CM033728.1, read as the reverse complement.
TCACCATGGATTTTATGATTGGGCTGCCTTTGACGCCGACCAGTTGAAAGTGTACTTGGTTGTTAATGTACCGCGATTGTGATTGTATCGCTATTCCAGTTGAGATGGCTTGAAGTGTTGGGTTAACACTTGTTGAATTTGTGTATCCGATGAACTCTTTTGTTAATGGACTTGTTTAATGATCACTTGTAAGCCAATATAATTGTTAATGTATCATTGAAATGTTTTATGTTGTATAATGTGATTTATACATGTTTCTCCTTGAGCTTTGCATTTGGTAGTAATGCATGGGAAGGCTTAAGTAGAGGGTTAGCAATGTGACTTGTTGTTGAATAATGATACATGTAGCTATGGTTTAATATGTTGGTTTTAAAGATGTAAAGTGCATGTTTTAAAAGGGCATGATATTTTTAAAGGATGATGTAAAGTACATGGTTTTAAATGCATCGATGGTGTTGTTCTGAGCTTTCCTCACTAAGCCTTGTGTGCTTACGCTCTTTTTGTCCATCAATGAAGATAAATAAAGTCCTGGAAGGCAGCAAGAAGCAAAGAGATCTTGGCAAGACTTGTTTCCAAAGTACGTTAGAGACTAGACTATAATGAATAAGGGCAATGGGGTACTTGTTGTGTTTTGGGAGATGTTTTGTGGAACTCTCTGTTTGAGCATGTTTCATTGGTTGCTCTTAAGTTGTAAATGGCCTTAAACGTTTGGTTTTGGTGCTGCTTTATCTTTTGATATGTTGGTTGGTTGCATAATAGGGAGCATGCCTATAGATCATCTTTTGACTCATGATGCTATGTTGCGATGTTGATTTAGTAAAGCTTGAATGCTTGTAATATGCTTGGCATGTTGGTGTTGTGTTATAAGCTTGTAGGAATGGTTTGGGAATGCTTTTGGGGTGAAAAACCAGCAAATTATGACATTATAGGTCCAAGCGTACCAATATGCTGGGGACCGTATCAGTACGTCTAGACATCATTCGGCATGGGGGGATCGGTATGCGTATGTGTGTACTAGTACGCCTAGGCAAATTTAGCCTGGCGTACCGATACGGGTAAGAGAGTATCGGTACACGTTCTAGCCTCTGGAATTTCAATTTTTCAACCCAAACCCATATACCGATACCCACGTAAGCGTACCGGTATAGATGTTTAAAATTCAAAAGTTAGGTAAGTTTGTTAATACGTATTGGTACAGGCCGTGGCGTATCGGTACGGTACGTTTTATATGTATCGGTATGGGCCATGGCATATCGATACGGTGTGTTTATGCGTATCAGTACTATAACACCAGTACCGATACTCGAGGTCGATTTCTGTTAATGACAGCTGGGAAGTTTTGCTTTCTTTGCATTTTAGTCCCTGAATCTTGCCAATGCAATTGAATGTGATAGAATGAACGGATTGAGCTGAAATTTGAGATGAAAGTTTGGAACCGGACTAATTGAAAGTTGGTAACTTAAAAGTGAGTTTAAATCCTACAATTTTCTATTTTTGCAATTTGGTCCCTATATTGCTAGTGTGATCAATTGGATGTCAAATTGATGCCCGATTAAGTTGGGGTTGCCCCTGTTGTCTGCATGATCATGATCAATTGGATGTCAAATTGATGCCTGATTAAATTGGATGTCAAATGGACCGAGTTTCGTTGTATCTCTTCAGTTTGCTATGGCAAACCTAATGTAACCTTCTTGGTTCGGTTCGGCGTCTAGGCCGGGTCGAGGGGGTTACATATTCAGTTATAATCAGATTGTCGACGCACTTGAGGATCAAGAGAAGACCACATTCACGTGCCCTTATGGGACGTTTTCCGTTAGAATGATGCCATTCAGTCTATGCAATGCATCGACAACATTCCAACATTGCATGATGTCTATTTTTCCAATACGATAGAGCATAACATGGAAATATTCATGGATAGGAAAAGGCATCAGACCCCTCTTACCTATTCGGAGCCCTCAAAGAATTCGAAGACATGTTCAAGGTTTGGAAGATCATCTATGTCCTTTGTAGCGAGAATCTTTCCAGTCTCATGAAAGTTGCTCAAGGGTGACAGCCAAAAGGAGTCAACACCTCTGTTTGCATACATCCTTGCATTTTATTGTTCCATGCATCTCATATCATATATTTTGCATAAATTAATTAAAACCATAGGATTTAATAGTGGCAATCTCAAGACAGTAAGTTCAAATCGCAACCATTCCGCACTCGTACGACACACATTTTTAGTCCAGAGTCATGGAAGATAGATTGGCTACCGTTGAAAAGTCACAAAGGGATATCAAGGAACACTTGAACGGTATCGAGTCAAGGATTGAAAGGTCTCAGAAAGAGATCATAGCTCGTGTCACTACTCTGCTAGAAAAGAGGGATGTTGGAAAAGCCCACGTTGTCGATGAACGTTCCAATATAGAATACCTAGATGGAAACATATCTCACAAGAAGGTTCAACCAGAAGGATCAATTCTTAAAAGTGTCAACATAGCTGGGGCATCTGCTAACAACTCAATCGACGTGGGGCATAGTTTCGAGAATGACATTGATGCGGACATCCTGAACTTGAATCTGATGAATGAGATAGAGACAAGACTGAAAAAGGAGTTTGAAGAGCAACACATTCAAATGGAAGAGAAGTTGGGCTACATAATCGATGCCTATGAGTTGAGCTTGGTATCTGACTTGGTCATCCCGCCCAAATTCAAAGTGCCAAATTTTGAGAAGTATGATGGGACCACTTGTCCTTCGCCGCAAGATGATGGCACACTTGAAGAATGAGAAGCTTCTTATTTTTTGCTTCTAGGATAGCTTGACCGAGGTAGCTTCCCGTTGGTACGCTCAGCTAAGTCGAACAAACGTGAAGACATGAAAGGATCTGTCAAGAATCTTTATTGAGCAATACAAGCACATGAAAGACATGGTCCTAAATAGAACTTTGCTTCAGGGTATGACTCAGGGGCAAAATGAAAATGTCAAACAGTATGCCCAAAGATAGAGGGACATCGCGGATCAAGTTCATCCGCCCATTTTGGAGAGTGAAATCACCCGTCTGTTTGTGGACACACTGCAAGGTCCACTCTATAAAAAATGATCAGCAACGTATCCTTGGGATTCATTAAATTTGTGAATATGGCATAATCCATTGCGGTTGCTTTCAAGAGTGGCAAGTTCAAGACCGGGGAAAATTTGCAAAAGTACCCGAAGAAAATAGATAATAAGGTGAACCATGTGAGTACTCATCATCCGAGTAACGTCACCATAGCACCAAAGCCGGCAAGAACAATTTCTCAAAGGCCCGGTCAAAGGGAGCCTAGAAAGGAGGAGGTTTTCGCTCCTTTACCCAAAGCTTACAGTGAGTTATACCCCAAGTTGTTAGAGGCAAACTTGGTTCGTTCTTATCACCTTACTCTGGATACAACCTCATTATCCGTCATGGTTTGACGCCAAGGCTAAGTGTGAGTACCTTGCGAGAATCCCCGGGCACAACATCAACAACTGCAAAGCATTTAAGAGGGTGGTTCAGAACCTGATCAATATTGGGGTTCTACAGCTTGACACACCAGATATGGCTACCAATCCTTTGCCTAATCACGGTGGCCGCTAAGGGACCATGTTGAGGGATCAAGAAGTTAAGATCGGCCCTAAGTCGCCGAAAGCTTAAGATGCATCTTACCTTTGCTTTTTCGTAGAAGTCAGTTTGATTGAATGTCCTTGTACTTTCTGCTTTCCTTTTTCGATTTTAAATCAACCTTGCTACTTTTGACCCAGAAGTAGCAATGACCTTTTGTAAAGGGCACTTGTCAAGTTTGCAAACTTTTATTCCAATGAAAAGATGTATTTTGTTAAATCATGAGTATATATGTATATCATTTTTTACCTCTGAAGGCCCTTGGATATCACATGCCTGTTGTGACATTGATTCGAATGCAAAGATCAATCGAATGTTGTGATCACGATGAAGTATGATTTCTTGCTCAGCACGCTCAGCTCGGTAAAGCGTGAGAAACACGACTACTACTCCTTCGATAATGTTCGATGATAAGAAAATCTCTTAGGAAAGACCGATGGAGTTGATTAATTTAAGAATTCCTTTAACACTTGAAAAAAGAAAAAAAATAAGAAAATGATGAAGCTGTAGGGAAGAACAAACCTAATAAGAAACTAGATTCCACCTCTTCAATACCTCAGCATCAGGGATAAATCTTTATAATCAATGAACAATTGAATAAGTATCGGAACATCCTGATGGAGCTGTAGGGGAAGAACAAATCTAATAAGGAACTAGATTCCACCGGTTCAATACCCTAGCGTCAGTGATGGATCTTTGAAGACCCTGACATAACCATAATTGCAATTTATTTTTAATTCATGTTTACATCCTGATTTCTCAAGAAGATGATTATAAAGGAGAAAATGTTGAGAACTAGAAGGAGTAGTTTTCAAATGGATCAAGCAAATACCATAATCATGAGGATGAACCGAGCTATTTGTTTAAGATATCACAACTTCAAATATTGCCACAACATTCAAAGGTAAGCCATGATCACCGAGGGTTGAATCTAAGACACTCTCGCATTTGATATCCAAGGAATCTTGTTCTTTTTTCTTTCTTTCTTTTCAAATTTTGGGTCTCCAAGACCTATGTATTAATTTAAAAATGCATCGTATCGGTTTGCAAACATTCACTTTTTGAATAAACAAAAGATTCCTTTGTTCAAATTTTTTTTCAAACTGTAAGGATTTGAGGCAAATGACCATCTTAGGTTGACAAAGATTGATAAAGCCCAAACATGAAGGGGCAATGTGAGGTTTGAGGTGGTGAGGTGTCCTCCCTCGAAGAAAATGGGGCAACTTTGTCTACATGATAACAAAATCTTAAAAACTTGAGATCCCAAGTCAGAATGGAAAAGAGAAGACTTTTTGAGCTGTTTGAAGTTTTGCTAGCATCAAGAGAGCAAGAGTAAGCAACAAAATTTTGGGGGGCAAAAATTTTTTGGGGCCATGGAGATGCCAAATTAGTTGAGATACTTCTAAGACAAATTGAGCAGTCGAGCAAAGTTCAAGAAGAACAATCTAGAATGGTAGCTTTAAAGATGCACTTTGAAAGGTTGAACCCGGGTGTGAGATGGGGTGTTCTAGCCGCAGTGAAAAAAACAAGACCGATATTTTTCTATCAACTTCCTTGAAAAAGAAGACTCAATTGGCAATCATTCATTCATGCATCATATAGTTAAACATCCCTAGGTTAGGGGGCATGCTAACACACATATATCAAATCATTTTACTTTTTTGACAGGTATTCAGAGATTCAAAAAGATCTTAATCTACAACTTTGCGATGAAAGAAATAAACCAACGATATCTCAATTCATACTTTCGTGAACTCATGCAAAGATTTCGATCCATGACTGCATGAAAAGTGGATCACAACAAAGAGTCAAGAGTTTCTAATGCGAAGAACTCACTCAACAAAGACTTTGATATGCAATTCTATGTGTGGAAGGGTTAAATCACAGCCAAGTTAAGGGTTCTCATCGAGAAAAGTCCCTCCAACAAAATTTTGTATGTCATTTCAAATTTTTACCAAAACCCTCAATGCTCCATTTTGTTTATGAACTATCAACCTTCAGTATCATATGTTAATATATCAGTAGCCTCTAGTGCTCGACTTTAATTCTCTAAGAATCGGTAAGACCTTCAGTGCATGGTAATCCAGACCATCAGTAGCCTCTAGTGCTAGAATTTTATTCTTTCGGGAATCAATAAGACCTTCAATGCATGGTAAATTGGACTGTTAGTAAACCCTTCAGTGTTTGACTTCATTTGCCGACCCTAAGTAATACCTTCAGTGTTTGGTGAGCCAGACCATCAGTAAGACCTTCAGTGCCTGACTTTAATTTTTCAGGAATCAGTAAGACCTTCAGTGCATGGTGCCCCAAACTGTCAGTAAACCCTTTAGTGTTTGACTTTATTTTCTAGCCATCAGTAAGACCTGGAGTGCATAGTGAGCTAGGTTTTCTGCAAATCCTTCAGTGTTGGACTTTGTTATCTGATCATCAGTAAAACCTCCAGTGCATGGTGAGCCAGACAGTTTGTAAATTCTTTAGTGTATGACTCTAATTCTCCAAGCCATCAGTAAGACCTTCATTGCATGATGACTTGGGTTATCCGTTAAGCTTTTAGTGCTCGATCTTTAATCATCCAGATCTTCATTATTTGATGATTCAGACTGTTAGTGAGACTATCTGTACAAGTCACCAGTATGACCTTCAGTGTGGGGCGATTTGGATGTCAGCAAAGCCTTTAGTGCTTGATCATCGGCCTTTCAAATCATCAGTAGGACCTTCAGTGCAAGGTGATTCGAACCCCGAACAGGGAAGTAGGACAAAATTAGTGATTTTAGTCTTTGCTCCATCCTTGTTAACACAAGAATGAACAAAGAGGGGCAGTTGTAATCACCAATTTTGTATGGGCCTTTTTTTTAATTTATAACTTAGGCTTTAGTTATTCTAACATATTAGTATTATTATTACTTCATGCTTATTATCATTATTATACTAATACTATTATATTATATTATATTATATTATATTATATTATATTATATTATATTATATTATATTATATTATATTATATTATATTATATTATATTATATTATATTATATTATATTATATTATATTATATTATATTATATTATATTATATTATATTATATTATATTATATTATATTATATTATATTATATTATATTATATTATATTATATTATATTATATTATATTATATTATATTATATTATATTATATTATTAAACAAAAACTAAAAATAGAAAAAAAAATAAATAAGACACAGTAAAATAAAAGCCCAAGTTTATGTGTTATTCAAAGTCCATTTACAATACTAATAACCCAAAAAATTATTTACATTTTGGCCCAATAAGGCCCTAAATAACCAAAACTCTAATCTGACTAAAACCCTAACACTCTCTCTTATGCGTAGCCACTCTAAGCCGTCAGATCCACATTTGATCTAGTGGTCCAGGATTAAGGCGGGAGAGCCTTTTAGAACCTCCACACGCTCACACACCCGTCCTTTGCACTCTTTCACGCGCACGTGTAGGACACTCGCGATGCTTCATCTTCTCTTCTTGGTCCCCTCGTATGCCGCCTCTGTCGACCGCACCAAGCCACGACAATAATGGTTCCATCCTCCACGAGCGTCAGTCGTACATGCAGAAAAAACAACAACAAACAGCAGTTATCAGAGATTCAGAGACAAACCAACAAGATCAGAGTTGTACATGAATCCAGCCAAAAATTAAAGATCAACCAATGACTAATTTTCAATCATTTTATTTTATGTAAAAACAATTGTAATACTCAGGGTATAAAGCTATGAATCCCCCCGCATGGGAATTCGAACTCAACATCAATAAAAAAAGGAAATTAACAGAGGTATTCGGATCTTTTTCTATTTGCATGCATTGATAAAAAATAAGAAAAAAAAGGCTAGGTCGAGTTTTTACCCTTTGGAGAGCCATCGGCGTTAGTGGCCCGAATCCTTCTAGCCCACTGACAAACCCCTGGCCTTCGTGCTGTCGTGGTGAACCGGAGAAGGAAGGGGGTGGAGTCGGAGTTTTTAAAATATAAAAAGGGGTTTTTATTTTGGCGTTTTTCGTAAAAAGGAAAGGGTTAACTATTTTTAAAAATTCGGTTTCGCATTTGGTTTTTACACAAAAAGGGTTTAAAAAGAGGTTTTCTAAAGTTTGCCTATGCCGGTGTATGGCGGCCGGCGGTGGTTGGTATGGCGGCCGACCGCCGAAACCTGGGTTTATGGATGAACGCTACCGCCATTTTATAACTCAAAATTCTACCCTCAGCCCTGCACCTTTTTCAAACTTTTCAATCTCACCCTTAAACAAAACTGATTCGATTTTAAATTTTTTTTATTTACTCTATGGCCATTTCGTGCTTTTAAAATTACCCGTATAGCCATTTTGTCTTCTGAAATTACACCCCAGATCCTTTTGGGTTTAAACCTTTTTACAATTCCATCCTACACTTTAATTAAATCCAACTTCCAAGTGGCTTAACTCCCTTTTGGTCCTTAAAGCTTTGGTTTTTATTGCATTTTAGTCCATTTCCAGTGGTGTAATCCCCTTTCTGCCCCATGTTCTTAGTTTTGTTTTCAGTCTAGTCCCCTGCATTCCATATTTAATTTTTGCCTTTCATTTCTTTTATATTTTAGTCCGTTTATCTTTATACTTGAATGTCATGTTATTCCTTTATTGTTCAGATCTTCATGTTCGATATTGTTAGTATTCACTGTCTTTTATATCATATGTTAATATATATATTTTTCATATATTATATATATATGTTGTACATAATATTGTTTTATAATATATATTATATGTTATATACCTATAAAAAAATGCATACTTTACTACACTAAACTATTATATATATATATATATATATATTACTTTTCTTTTTTAAAATATATGCTATAGATTATATATGTTATATCTAATATATATGTAAAATATTTTTAACATATCTATAATATACATTTTTATACACTGTATTGTTTTTATAAAGTACCCCTTTTTATATTTGTTTTTAATATGTAATATATAATATATTAGAGTAACTATCATTATACACGTGCTTTTCTTTTTATGTCATCTTGTTCGTATACTATGCCTTGTTTAGTGTGCATCCAAATATATAAATTGTTAATGCGGTGCCTCTTTATTCAGGAGTAAACGTGGTCAGTACCAAACGTAGTGGTGGTGGCTTTTCGGCTTACTCTCGAATAACGGGGCCTTTAAAATTTACTCGCATGTATAACCAAATTTTGATTTAAATGACACTTTAATTTGGAAAATCCGATATTAAAAAGCGGTAATTAATTTTTGGAACCAATTTTGGGCGGAGTGGGGTTGCTAATCCTTCTCCATCCGTAACTGACACGCAAATCCATTTTTAGAAGAATCAATGGTTTATTTTTGGTGTCCGGTCTACCCCTTTAAAATGACCAGTGGCGACTTCATCATTTAGTTTTAAAAAATACAGCAAAATTTCCCCATTTTCCAACCATTTTTATAAATCTTCAAATATTTTTAAACATTTCCAATCATTTTCATAATCAACACCAATTTTTATTTTTAAATTTAAAAAAGGTCGCTACAGTTGGCGACTCTACTGGGGACGTGTTTAGTTTTTTCAAAAAACAAAAGAGAGTCATGTCTTTTTTAAAAAAAAGTACTGCTTATTAATACCGGAAGTTGTGAAATAAAGTGACAACTAAATTAATATTTGTTTAATGCTGGTTTATTTTAACGCATTTAAAATTTGACATTTAAACTCGTTTCTTTAAGTGGGGAAAACGCTAGTGCTTTCGTAACGATATTGTTCATTCGTATAGTCCTAGTAATTACCTTTGGGGCTCGAGTACCCTATGTTTTTGTGGGAATATTGTTTCCCCGTATGGACATAGCGAATGGGTCCCCTTGAATTGAACTCGATTGAAAGGAGCCTATAATGGGTGATGATCGGGGGCCTTGCTACCCTTAGAAGGGGACAACGAGCACAATTCGAGTACCCTTTTAGCACCAAAACTGCATGCATAAAACATAGTAAGCCCACCCCTTTAGAGCCATGCGGATAACCTAGGTACTTTAGATCGGGTAAATAGTTTTTTTCCTGCTTGATGCTTTGTTTCTCTGTTTTATTGTTTGGAACTAATTATTTTCCTTTGTGTCTCATCTTATTCTCGCATCAACATCGCATGATATAAAGGTGTTGGTCCAAGTGGTTTGCCCAATTAGAGATCTTTCATTATGGATGGGAGTTTCTCAAAAAGGAGGAGAATATCTCAGAGTTCGACTTTGTTTTGAACCCAGCCAGTATCAGACTTGAAGCTACAGTTCAAAACTATTTAGGCACCATCGTAATCCTAGCCAACTTATTCAAGATCAAGATCAAGATCAGTACAACACATTTTTGACCGTCCAAGTGCAAGAGATAGCCCTGTGTAGGAAGACTCTAGCCACGGAAACCACTTCACCTCATCCTTTCATTACCTTAGGATAGGAGAAGGCATCAGACCCCTCTTAGCTATTCGGAGCCCTCAAAGAATTCGAAGACAGGTTCGAGGCTTAGAAGATTGTCTGCGTCCTTTGTAGCGAGAATCTTTCAAATCTCATGAAAGTTGCTCAAGGGTGACAACCAAAATGAGTCAACATCTTTTTTAGCATACATCCTTGCATTTTATTGTTCCATGCATCTCATATCATATATTTTGCATGAATTAATTAAAAACATTGGATTAATAGTGGCAATCCCATTCTGCACTCGTACGGCACACGTTTTCAGACCAGAGTCATGGAAGATAGATTGGCTACTGTTGAAAAGTCACAAAGGGACATCGAGGAACGCTTGAACAGTATTGAGTCAAGGATTGAAAGGTCTCAAAAAGAGATCATAGCTCGAATCACTGCTCTGCTAGAAAAGAGGGATGTTGGAAAAGCCCATGTTGTCGATGAACGTTCCAATATGGAAGACCTAGGTGGAAACATATCTCACAAGAAGGCTCAACCAAAAGGACCAGTTCTTAAAAGTGTCCACATAGCTGGGGCATCTGCTAACAACCCAATCTGTGGGGCATAGTTTCGAGAATGTCATTGATACAGATATCCCAGAATTGAATCTGATGAATGAGTTAGAGACAAGACTAAAAATGGAGTTTGAAGAGCAACACCTTCAAATGGAAGAGAAGGTCAGCTCGATGCAAGTGACCGACGACTACAGAATCGATGCCTATAAGTTGAGCTTGTTATCTGACTTGGTCATCCTGCTCAAATTAAAAGTGCCAGATTTTGAGAAGTATGATGGGACCACTTGTCCTTCGGCCCACTTCACTATGTATTGCCGCAAGATGATGTCACACTTGAAGAATGAGAAGTTTCTTATTTTTTCTTCTAGGATAGCTTGATCGGGGCAGCTGCCCATTGGTACGCTCAGCTAAGCCGAACAAATGTGAAGACATGAAAGGATCTGTCAAGAATCTTTATCGAGCAATACAAGCACGTGAAAGACATGGTCCTAAATAGAACTTTACTTTAGGGTTTGAATTAAGGGAAAAATGAGAATGTCAAACAGTATGCCCAAAGATGGAGGAACATCGCGGCACAAGCTCAGCTCCCATTTTAGAGAGTGCAATCACCCACAAGGTCCACTCTATAAAAAACGATCAGCAATATATCCTTGGGATTCTCTAAATTTGTGAATGAGGTAAAATCTATTGAGGCTGCTTTTAAGAGCGGCAAGCTCAAGACCGAGGAAAATCTACAAAAGTACCCGAAGAAAAGATACAATGAGGTGAGCCATGCGAGTAGTCATCACTCGAGTAACGTCACCATCGCACCAAAGCCAGGGGCAACAAGTTCCCAAAGGCCTGGTCAAAGGGAGCCTAGAAAGGAGGAGGTTTCCACTCCTTTACCCACAGCTTACAATGAGTTATACCCCATGTTGTTCGAGGCAAACTTGGTTCATCCTTATCACCTTACTCTGATGCAACCTCCTTATCCGTCATGGTTTGACGCCAAGGCTAAGTGTGAGTACCTTTCGGGAATCCCCGAGCACAACATCAACAACTACAAAGTGTTTAAGAGGGTGGTTGAGAACGTGATCAATACCGAGGTTCTACAGCTTGACACACCGGATGTGGCTACCAATCCTTTACCTAATCACGGTGGCTGATAAGGGACCATGTTGAGGGATCAAGAAGCCAAGATCGGCCCTAAGTTGCCGAAAGCTTTAGATGCATCTTACCTTTGTCTTTTTCGTAGATGTTAGTTTGCATGAATGTCCTTGCACTTTTTGTTTTCCTTTTTCTATTTTAAATCAACCTTGCTACTTTTGACCCCGAAAGTAGCAATGACCTTTTGTAAAGGGCACTTGTCAAGTTTGCAAATTTTTATTTCAATGAAAATATGCATTTTGTTAAATCATGAGTATATATGTATATCCTTTCTTACCTCTAAGGCCCTTGGATATCATATGCCTGTTGTGACATTGATTCGAATGCAAAGATCAATCGAATATTGTGATCACGATGAAGTATGATTTCTTACTTAGCACGTTCAGTTCGGTAAAACGTAAGAAACACGACTACTACTCCTTCGATAATGTTTGATGATAAAAAAATCTCTTAGGAAAGACCGATGGGGTTGCTTAAATTTAAGAATTCCTTTAACACTTGAAAAAAAGAAAAATAAAAAAATGATGAAGCTGTGGGGAAGAACAAACCTAATAAGGAACTAGATTCCACATGTTCAATACCCCAGCATCAGAGATAAATCTTTAAAATCAATGACCAATTGAATAAGTCTCGGAACATCCTGATGGAGCTGTGGGGGAAGAACAAATCTAATTAGGAACTAGATTCCACAGGTTCAATACCATAGTGTCAGTGATGGATCTTTGAAGACACTGACATAACCATAATTGCAATTAATTTTTAATTCACGTTTACATCCAGAATTCTCAAGAAGATAATTATAAAGGATAAAATGTTGAGAACTAGAAGGAGTGGTTTTCAAATAGATCAAGCAAATACCATAATCATGAGGATGAACCGAGCTATTTGAGAACGATATCACAACTTCAAATATAGCCACAACATTCAAAGGCAAACCATTGATCATCGGGGGTTGAATCTAAGACACTCTCGCATTTGATATCCAAGGAATCATGTTCTTTTTCTTTCTTTTTTTCAAATTTAAGGTCTCCAAGACCTGTGTTTTAATTTAAAAATGCATCGTATCGGTTTGCAAACTGTCCCTTTTTGAATAAATAAAAGATTTCGTTATTCAAAAATTATTTTCAAACTGCAAGGTTTTGATACAAATGACCATCTTAGGTTATCATGAACCTTTCAATCCTTGATACAAATGATCATCTTAGGTTGACAAATGACCATCTTAGGTTGACAAAGATTGATAAAGCCCAAACATCAAGGGGCAATGTGAGGTTTGAGGTGGTGAGGTGTCCCTCGAAGAAAATGGGGCAAGTTTGTCTACAAGATAACATAATCTTTAAAACTTGAGATCCCGAGTCAGAATGGAAAAGAGAAGACTTTTCAAGCCGTTCGAAGTTTTACTAACATCAAGAGAGCAAGAGTAAGCAACAAAATTTTTTGGGGCAAAAAATTTGTTGGGGCATGAAGATGCCAAATCAATTGAGATACTTCCAAGACAAATTGAGCAATCGAGTAAAGTTCAAGAAGAACAATCTAGAATGGTAGCTCTGGAGATGCACTTTGAAAGGTTGAACCCGAGAGTGAGATGGGGTGTTCTAGCCGTAGTGGAGCCCTAGTGAAAAAAAAAAGCAAGACCAAGATTTTTCAATCAACTTCCTTGAAAAAGAAGACTCTCTCAAGTGGTCCTCAATTGGAATTAATTCATTCATGCATCATATAGTTAAACATCCCTAGGTTAGGGGGCATGCTAACACACATATATCAAATCATTTTACTTTTTTGACAGGTATTCAAAGATTCACAAAGATCTTAATCTAAAACTTTGCGATGAAATAAGTAAACCAGCGAGTTCTCAGTTCATACTTTCGTGAACCCAAGCAAAGATTTTGATCCATGACTACATGAAAAGTGGATAACAACAAAGAGTCAAGAGTTTCTAATGAGAAGAACTCACTCAACAAAGACTTCGATCTGCAATTCTATGTGTGGGAAGGTCAGATCACAACCAAGTTAAGGGTTCTCATCGAGAAAAGTCCCTCCAACAAAACTTTGTATGTCATTTCAAAGTTTTACCAAAACCCTCAGTTCACCATTTCGTTTCTAAACTATCAACCTTCAATATCAGATGTTAATATATCAGTAGCCTCTAGTGCTCGACTTTAATTCTCTAAGAATCAATAAGACCTCTGGTGCATGATAATCCAGACTATCAATAGCCTCTATTGCTAGACTTTTATTCTTTCAGGAATCAGTAAGACCTTCAGTGCATGGTAAATCGGACTGTTAGTAAACCCTTCAGTGTTTGACTTCATTTGTCGACCCTCAATAATACCTTCAGTGTTTGGTGAGCCAGACCATCAGTAAGACCTTCATTGTCTGACTTTAAATTTTCGGGAATCAGTAAGATCTTCAATGCATGGTGACTCGAACTGTCAGTAAACCCATCAGTGTTTAACTTTATTTTCTAGCCATCAATAAGACCTGCAGTGCAAGGTGGGCTAGGTTGTCCGCAAATCCCTCAATGTTGGACTTTGTTGTCTGATCATCAGTAAGACCTCCAGTGCATGGTGAGCCAGACAGTCTGTAAATTCTTTAGTGTTTGACTCTAATTCTCCAAGCCATCTGTAAGACCTTCAATGCATGATGATTTGGGTTATCCGTTAAGCTTTTAGTGCTCGATCTTTAATCATCCGGATCTTCAGTGTTTGATGATTCACTGTTTGTGAGACTGTTTGTACAAGTCACCAGTAAGACCTTCAGTGTGGGGTGATTTGGTTGTCAGCAAAGCCTTTAGTTCTTGATCATCGGCTTTTCGAATCATCAGTTGGACCTTCACTGCATGGTGATTTGAACGTCGAACAGGAAAGTGGGACAAAATTAGTGATTTTAGTCTTTGCTCCATCCTTGTTAACACAAGGATGAGCAAAGAAGGACAGTTGTAATCACTAATTTTTCTGGGCTTTTTTTAATTTATAACTTGGGCTTTAGTTATTATAAGATATTAGTATTATTATTACATTATTATATTATTATTATATTATATTATATTATTATACTATTATTATATTATATTACATTATTATTATTATATTCTTATTATTATTATCAAACAAAAACTGAAAAATATCTAATAGCCCAAAAAAATTATTTACATTTTGGCCCAATAAGACCGTTTCTTTAAGTTTATGTGTTATTCAAACTCCGTTTACAATATCTAATAACCCAAAAAAATTATTTACATTTTGGCCATATAAGGCCCTAAATAACCAAAACTCTAATCTGACTAATGCCCTAACACTCTCTCTTATGCTCAGCCACCCTACAGCCGTTAGATCCAGATTGGAAACTCGACCTAGCCTCTTTTTCTTATTTTTTATCGATGCATGCAAATAGAAAAAAGATCCAAATACCTCTGGTAATTTCCTTTTTGTATTGATGTTGAGTCCGAATTCCCCCGCGGGGTTACAATGCTTTGGACTTCATAGCTTTATACCCTGAGTATTAGAATTGTTTTTATATAAAATAAAATGATTGAAAATTAGTCATTGGTTGATTTTTAATTTTTGGATGGATTCATGTACAACTCTGATCTTGTTGGTTTGTCTCTAAATCTCTGATAACTGTTGTTTGTTGCTATTTTTTTGCATGTACGGCTGACGTCTGTAGAGGATAAAACCACTATTGTCATGTCTTGGTACGGTTGACAGAGGTGGTAGACGAGGGGACCAAGAAGAGAAGATGAAGCATCGCGTGTGTCTTACACATGCGCGTGAAAGAGCGGAAAAGACGGGTGCGTGAGCACGTGGAGGTTTTGAAAGGCTCTCCCGCTTTAATCACAGACCATTAGATCCAATCTGGATCTAACGATTGTAGGGTGGCTGCGCATAAAAGAGAGTGGCATTTAAACTCATTTCTTTAAATGGGGGAAAACGCTAGTGCTTTCATAAGGATATCGTTCCTTCTTATGGGCCTAGTAAGTACCTTCGGGGCTCGAGTACCCTATGTTTTTGTGGGAATATTGTTTCCCCATATGGACATAGTGAATGGGTCCCCTTGAATTCAACTCGATTGAAAGGAGCCTATAATGCGTGATGATCGGGGGCCTTGCTACCCATAGAAGGGGAGAACGAGGACAATTTGAGTACCCTTTTAGCACCAAAACTGCATGTAGAGAACATAGTAAGCTCACCCCTTTAGAGCCATGCAGATAACCTAGGTACTTTAGATCGGGTAAATAGTTTTTTCCTGCTTAATGCTTTGTTTCTCTGTTTTATTATCCGGCACTAATTATTTTCCTTTGTGTCTCATTTTATTCTCGCATTAACATTGCATGATATAAAGGTGTTGGTTCAAGTGGTTTGCCCAATTAGAGATCTTTCATTATGGATGGGAGTTTCTCAAAAATGAGGAGAATAGCTCGGAGTTCGACTTTGTTTTGAAGCCAACCAGTATCAGACTTGAAGCTACAGTTCAAGATAATTTACGCACCTTCGTAATCCTAGCCAACTAATTCAAGATCAGTACAACACATTTTCGATGGTACAAGTGTAAGAGATAGCCCTGTGTAGGAAGACTCTAGCCACGGAAGCCGCTTCACCTCATCCTTTCATTACCTTAGGATAGGAGAAGGCATCAGACCTCTCTTAGCTATTCGGAGCCCTCAAAGAATTCAAAGATAGGTTCGAGGCTTGGAAGATTGTCTACGTCCTTTGTAGCAAGAATCTTTCCAATCCCATGAAAGTTGCTCAAGGGTGACAACCAAAAGGAGTCAACACCTTTGTTTGCATACATCCTTGCATTTTATTGTTCCAAGCATCTCATATCATATATTTTGCATGAATTAATTAAAACCATAGGATTAATAGTAGAAATCTTATGGCAGTAAGTTGAAATCGCAACCATTCCGTATTCGTACGACACACGTTTTCAAACTAGAGTCATGGAAGATAGATTGGCTACCGTTGAAAAGTCATAAAGGGACATCGAGGAATGCTTGAACAGTATCGAGTCAAGGATTGAAAGGTCTCAAAAAGAGATCCTAGCTTGCCTCTCTGCTCTACTAGAAAAGAGGGATGTTGGAAAAGCCCATGTTGTCGATGAATGTTCCAATATGGAAGACCTAGGTGGAAACATATCTCAAAGGAAGGTTCAACCATAAGGATTAGTTCTTAGAAGTGTCCACATAGCTGGGGCATCTGCTAACAAACCAATCGACGTGGGGAATAGTTTCGAGAATTACGTTGATGAAGATATCCCAGACTAAAACGGGAGTTTGAAGAGCAACACCTTCAAATGGAAGAGAAGGTCAGCTCGATGCAAGTGACCGACGACTACAGAATCGATGCCTATAAGTTGAGCTTGGTATCAGACTTGGTCATCCCGTTCAAATTCAAAGTGCCAAATTTTGAGAAGTATGATGGGACCACTTGTCATTCGGCCCACTTCACTATGTATTTCCGCAAGATGATGGCACACTTGAAGAATGAGAAGTTTCTTATTTTTTGCTTCTAGGATAGCTTAACCGGGGCAACTGCCCGTTGGTACACTCAGCTAAGCCAAACAAATATGAAGACGTGAAAGGATCTGTCAAGAATCTTTATCGAGCAATACAAGCACGTGTCAGACATGGTCCTAAATAGAACTTTGCTTCAGGGTTTGACTCAGGGGCAAAATGAGAATGTCAAACAGTATGCCCAAAGATGGAGGGACATCGCGGCGCAAGTTCAGCCAGCCATTTTAGAGAGTGATATCACCCGGCTGTTTATGGACACACTGCAAGGTCCACTCTATAAAAAATGATCAGCAACGTATCCTTGGGATTCACTGAATTTGTGAATGCAACAAAATCCATTGAGGCTGCTTTCAAGAGCAGCAAGCTCAAGACCGGGGAAAATCTACAAAAGTACCAAAAGAAAAGAGACAATAAGGTGAGCCATGTGAGTACTCATCGCCCGAGTAATGTTACCATTGCACCAAATTCGGTGACAACAAGTTCCCAAAGGCCCAGTCAAAGGGAGCCTAGAAAGGAAGAGGTTTTCACTCCTTTACCCATAGCTTACAGTGAGTTATACCCCAAGTTGTTCAAGGCAAACTTGGTTCGTCCTTATCACCTTACTCTAATACAACCTCCTTATCCATCATGGTTTGACCCCAAGGCTAAGTGTGAGTACCATGCGGAATCCCCGGGCACAATATCAACAACTGCAAAGCATTTAAAAGGGTGGTTCAGAACCTTATCAATACCGGGGTTCTGCAGCTTGACACACTGGATGTGGCTACCAATCCTTTGCCTAATCACGGTGGCCACTAAGGGATCATGTTGAGGGATCAAGAAGTCAAGATCGGCCCCAAGTTGCCGAAAGCTTTAGATGCATCTTACCTTTGTCTTTTTCGTAGATGTCAGTTTGCATGAATGTCCTTGGTCTTTATGTTTTCCTTTTTCTGTTTTAAATCAACCTTGCTACTTTTGACCCGAAAGTAGCAATGACCTTTTGTAAAGGGTAGTTGTCAAGTTTGAAAATTTTTATTTCAATGAAAATATGCATTTTGTTCAATCATGAGTATATATGTGTATCCTTTCTTACCTCTGAAGGCCCTTGGATATCATATGCCTGTTGTGACATTGATTCGAATGAAAAGATCAATCGAATGTTGTGATCATGATGAAGTATGATTTCTTGCTCAGCATGCTCAGTTCGGTAAAGTGCGAGAAATGCGACTACTAGTCCTTCGAGAATGCTCGATGATAAGAAAATCTCTTAGGAAAGACCGATGGAGTTGCTTAAATTTAAGAATTCCTTTAACACTTGAAAAAAGAAAAAATGATGAAGTTGTGGGGAAGAACAAACCTAATAAGGAACTAGATTCCACTTGTTCAATACCCCAACATTAGAGATAAATCTTCAAAATCAATGAACAATTGAATAAGTATCGGAGCATCCTGGGCAACCCCCTCGACTCGGCCTAGTCGCAAGACCGAACCGAGTGAGCTACATTAGGTTTACCGAAGTAAACCGTAAAGATAAAACCTGAAACGCTTCCATTTTTTCTTTTATCTTGTCTGGATGCATAATTATTATCCTACATGTACATACTGATATCCGGTGAAAACCCAACTCAATCGGGCGTCGAGTTGACATCCATTCGATCATATTTGTAATTTAGGGACCAATTTGCAAATTTAGAAAACTACAAGATCTTAGCTCATTTTTATGTTACCAATCTTTAATTAAGCAGGTTTCATGGTTACATGTTAAAAATCGAGACAAAAAGGTCACCCAAACTCATTCAATTACATCCACAACATTTAGGGACTAAAACGTAAGAATATAGAACTTTAGACGATTCCAAATAATCCAACTTAACTACCACCGTACTAGTATGGCAAGGGGTGTTTCGATACGCCTTCGATATTTTGAAACCCCAGAATTCCATTAGCCAAAACTCGTTCCGATACGCTCCCGCGTATCGAAACGCACTTCATGAAAACATTGTGCCATATCGAAACGCCTCCCCGAGTACTAAAACACTGGCCAAAATAGCCTAAGCCCGTACCGAAATAGTTGCCCGTGTATCGGTACGCTAAGCCTGGAATGGCTTACCCGTACCGGAACGCCTAGACCTGTAATGTCCCAAATTGCTGTCTAAACACATTTTGATGATATCCAAAACACTCCAACATGCTTCAAACACTTATACAACATTACTAAGATACATTACTAACCAAAGCAACACAGTTTCAACAATCGTTCATGGCATTGACATCACTCAAGACATTCTTATAGGCATGCATCCTAGTATCATTCCACCAAGCAACCAAAACTTCCATTTGATACATTTAAGCTATTCTCAACATGCCTACACACTTATAGCTTCATACCAAACTTGCTTGAAACATCAAACCATGGCAACAAAATAAATCCAACTAGATGCATACTCTAGCACTTAGCTAGCACAGCATAGGCATGATCCACCCAAACTCAACAACATCAAACAACCATAAAATCCAGCACATCACATGCTTGAAACTCATGGAAAACAGAGATACAAATCCCCAAAATATGTCGAACACATTGCCTTATTAACCGAAATCATAAACCGAGTTCATACTCAAAATAATTCTTGTCCTTGGATCAGTTTGGCCTTGCCCTTGCAGCCCCAAACTTTAGTGCTCAGCATCATCAAGGAAAAGAGAGCGTAAGCACACTTGCTTAGTGAGGATGCTCAAAAAATAATGATGCATTATAACCCTTGAAAACTAAACACTTGTTTTCAAACCATGCTTACGACCTAAGCAAGTTCTAATTATTCCATTTCAAATATGCATATCGACCATAGCAAACATTATAATTCACATTCTTAAACCCCCAAAGCATTATGTAAAAACCCATGCTTAAGTTCCAAAGCATTATATACAAAACCATGCTTAAAATCCAAAGCATTATAAAATAAGTTCAACACTTGAATTTTCATATATTGGCATTTATAGTGACCCCGGATAGGCGAACTCTATCCTTAAATAGCCGACCACTAATCTCTAGGTAACTGATCGTTAACCTTACAATTCGGATACATGGATCTCTCATGATAGTCGACCACTACCATAACCCATACCATGTCGACCGCATGATATAACACCCTTGCCGACCGCAAGATCAACATCAACAAGGGGAACCGACCGCTCAACCCAAGTGACAACATTATAATCTAAGTAGCCGACCGCTTACCTCAATGACTCTTATCCACGATCGATTTTTAACATATTGTAGTGCACTCCATCCTATGGCATGCCAACTATATCCGAATGTTGTCTCATCATGTCACACAGCCAATAAATCATTTATAAAACCATTTACCCACTGTTTTACAGTGCATTATACAAAATTACCACATATGCAAATCATATTACCAAATCAACACCATTCCCGACCGGAATGAAAACCAATGCTCGCTAGCATTTCTTTTACTTTTAAACCCCTTCATATGGATTCAAAACCATGCATTTCCAGCAAGTAAATCAAACCATGTTCACGGCCTAAACATGAATTACGCATGCTCATATCTGAGCCGATATTAAAGAGCAAAAGAGGGAAAACTTACTTCCGAGCTTAGGTAAGTGTTTCAAACTTAACCTAAACTCCCAACAACCTTTATTAACCCTTTTTAAAGGTTTTAAACCAGTATCCACTCACTGATACGCCTCACTTTTCTCGCCAATGCAAATCAAGCTTCCAGTAAGCCACAATCAACGTCAAGCTTTGTCGCTTTGATTATCCCCTGTTTTAACCACATAAAAACCAGAGGGCAAATGCATCATTATGCACTCGAACCATTGCTTACAAGTAATTACCCGCAACTCTCAAGTTGCCCACTCAAAACTTATTCGAAACACCGAAATCATCATCAAACACTTTCGAAACTTAACCCAGCCTTATTATAACGATTCAATCCAACAAACCTCATCAATTAACACCTAAAAACCCTTTCCCAACATCCTTTTACTTCCAGCAAAGATTAAAAGCAACTATCACCCCAAAACCCTTAATTAACCACCTTAAACATTAGAGATTCAACTTGTTTCGGGATTGCAATACTAAAACAAAGTTATTAACTCAATTAAACATCAAAATCATGATCTAATCTGATCAAAATCCCAGCAAAACAGAACAAGTACAAAGATCCATAAATCTCATCAATCAAAACATAATAAAACTAATTTTCTTTAATTAAACTATCAAAACATGTTAGAAAACAATTGTAAAGGATCAAGAACTTGGGAATTTCAGTAAAGGACCTTTCATTAGAGGAGAAGAACGAATCCTTACCTCCAATGTTGATTTCTCCCCTTAATTGCTTAAGAAAACATGAAAATCAAAAGAATAACAATAAGTATTTGATGAAAAAGCATTAGGAAATCAAATGGAAATCAAAATCTTTGATTTTTCACCTGAAGAAATTGAAATTGGAAAGATGTTTGGCTGGAGAGAAACTGAGAGAAAGATGTTGCAAAGTTTGTTACGTGAATTTTTGTTAAAAGTCTAAAATATGATTTATTAATTCTCTCCCCTTTAAAGCCTTTTAAAACCCATTTAAAATTAATTAATTAAATAGAGAAATATGTTAAAAATATCTAGGATATTTAGCTCCTTAAAGATTCAAAGTTTTGATCATTTTCAAAAGAGTCACTAAAAATAGTTTTCAAAGTTTGCATTTTGGTCACTAGTCCAAAATGTCCAATTTCTAAATCTCATTTTCTAAAATTGATTTTACCACATTTTTCCATAATTTTATCACCTTTAAAAATATTCAATCCGATTAAATCCTGAAACTAACTCGAACCTCTAATACCGGTCCACCAGACCTTCGAACCAACCCTCAAAACATCCAATCCCAAAACCGTGGTGTTACAACTACCCCCCCTCTTAAGAAATTTCATCCTCGAAATTTACCTGGAGGAAACAAATGCAGAAACTGCTTCATCATGTCCGCCTTGCTTTCTCAAGTGGCTTCCTCGACACCACGGTGTCGCCACAAGACCTTAACAAGCTCGATTGTCTTACCGCGAAGAACTTTGGTGCTGGAATCAAGGTTTTCCACTGATTCCTCATCATAGGACAAATCCGGCCTCAACTCAATATGCTCCACCGACATAACATGCGAGGGATCCGACCGATACCTCCGCAGCATAGGCACATGGAACACATCATGTATTTTCTCCAACTCAGGAGGCAACCTTAACCGATAAGCCACAGGACCAACATGCTCAATAACCTCGTATGGTCCAATAAACCTCGGACTAAGCTTACCCTTATGTCTGAACCGCATCACTTTTTCCATGGTGACACTTACAAGAACACATGATCGCCCACCGCATATTCAATTTCCCTACGCTTCAAATAAATATAAGATTTCTGCCGATCCGCGGCCGCTTTTAAGCGATCACACACAAGCTTTACCTTTTCATCTGTGTGTTTCAACACATCCGATAGGGAGATATGCTTTTCTCCTATCTCAGCCCAACACAAGGGCGTACGACACTTCCGGCCATACAATGCCTCATACGGTGCCATCTGTATACTCGCTTGGTAACTGTTATTGTACGCAAACTCAACCAAAGGTAAATGCTTCTCCCATGTTTCTTGGAACTCAATAATGCAACATCTCAACATATCCTCCAAAACCTGGATAACCCGCTCAGACTGACCATCCGACTGAGGATGATACGCGGTGCTGAAATTCAACCTTGTACCCAAAGCCCAGTGCAAACTCACCCAAAACCTCATCGTGAACCTCGAATCCCTATCTGAAATAATGGACTTCGGTACCCCATACAAACGCACGATCTCAACAATATACAAATCTGCCAACTTGTCCAGTGTAAACGTCGTATGCACTGGCAGAAAATATGCACACTTCGTAAACCGATCCACAATCACCCAAATGGAATCCATTTTAGCCAATGTCAAAGGTAACCCTAACATAAAATCCATGGTGATTCTCTCCCATTTCCATTTCGGAATTCTCAACGGCTGCAATAACCCAGATGGAAACTGATGTTCAGCCTTGACCTGCTGACATACCATGCACTTAGCAACGAACTCAGCCACATTCTTTTTCAAACCAACCAATAGTATGCTTCTTTCAACCCTCGATACATTTTCACACTACCAGGATGCATAGCAAAAGGGATAGAATGTGCCTATTTCAAAATAGTGTGCCTCAACTCCAGATCATCTGGCACCATTATTCGACCCTTGAAACACAAAACTCCATCATCATCAAAATGAAAATTCGTAGAATTACCCTCTGATATATACTTAACATGCTCGACCAAGGAATCGTCAAACAGTTGCTTAACTTTAATTAACTATGACATTGTAGGCTTAACTTGCAATTCAGCAAACAAACCACCTTCCCGCTTCACACTCAACCTTGCGAACATAGCTCTAAGCTCAACCGCAACCTTACGAATCAACGCATCCGCAACCACATTAGCTTTACCAGGATGATACTCGATCGTTATATCATAATCCTTAAGCAACTCCAACCATCTGCATTTTCTAAGATTTAAATCCTTCTGAGACATCAAATACTTCAAACTCTTATGGTCCGTGAAGACAACACACTTCTCTCCCTAAAGGTAATGTCTCCAAATTTTCAAAGCAAACACTATAGTTGCAAGCTCCAAAAAATGAGTTGGATAGTTGCGCTCATGAACCTTTAGTTGCCTCGATGCATAGGCCACAACCTTACCATCTTGCATCAACAGACACCCCAACCCCACGTAGGATGCATCGCTATAAACCACAAACTCTTTCCTAGACTCAGGCTGAATCAACACAGGAGCATGTGTCAAAACTTCTTTCAACTTCTCAAAACATGTTGTTGCTTCTTCGTCCATACATATGGAACATTCTTTTGCAGCAAATTCGTCAACGGTGTCGCGATACTAGAAAACCCATCAACAAAACGGTGGTAATAACCAGCCAACCCAAGAAAACTGCGAACCTCTGAAACAGACTTAGGTTGCCTGCAATTGATAATAGCCTCAATTTTCTGTAGATCAACATGAATACCCTTCGCGGATACCACATGACCAAGGAACATCACTTCCTTAAGCCAAAACTCTCACTTTCTCAACTTGGCATACAACTGATTATCCTTTAAACTTGCAACACGATCCGTAAATGCCGATCATGATCCTCCTCAGTACGAGAGTACACGAGAATATCATCTATAACACCACCACAAACTGATCAAGATATTCATGGAACACCCTATTCATCATATCCATGAACGCAACCGGGGCATTTGTCAAACCAAAAGGCATGACCAAGAACTCATAATGCCCATACCTCGAACGAAACACAGTCTTATTCACATCCCCATCCTTAACCTTCAACTGATAATACCTCGATCTCAAATCGATCTTAGAAAACACCGCTGCCCCACGGAACTGGTCAAACAGATCATCAATCCTCGGTAAAGGATACTTGTTCTTTACCGTTAGCTTATTCAACTGCCGATAATTAATGCACATACGCATCGCACCATCCTTCTTTTTCATAAAAAGGACCAGAGCACCCCAAGGAGAAACACTCGGTCGAATGAACCCATGATCTAACAACTTCTGAAGCTGTGACTTTAACTCCTTCAATTCCTTCGGTGCCATCCTATAAGGAGCAATGGACACCGGTGCTATACCCGCGAACGTCTCAATACCAAATTCTACCTCCCTATCCAATGGTAAACCCAGTAACTCTTCAGGAAAAACCTCCAGAAAATCATAAACAACCCGAATGTCCCGCACCTGAACACCTTTAACCTCAGGATTCATCACGATAGCCAAATAAGCTTGGCAACCTCCTTGCATCATCGTTTTCGCACGGGTAGCCGAAATAACATTGGACAAGAACTTCACATTCTCGCCAACCACCACAACTTTATAATCATCGGCTAACCTCAAAGAAATCCTTTTGGATTCACAATCCACAACCGCCTTGTGCTCACTCAACCAATCCATACCCAAAATGACATCAAAACCATGGAATGGTAACTCCATTAGATCCGCGGCAAACTCATGACCTTGCACAACCAAAGGACACCGCCTAAACAACTTCCTAGTAGTAACCGTCTCACAAAAAAACTAGTTACCAACATCAAGGATCTCAACAGGGACATTCAACAAAGATGCATGTTCATTCAAGATATATGAATAAGTAGACCCCAAATCAATCAAATATAACAATGACAAGGATAGCAAAGTGAAGGAACATGCGATCACATCCGTGTCATTGCGGCCCTCGCGATGAGCATAGATTCGAGCTGGGCTACCATTCTTTGGTCGCACTACAGCAGCATGAGCTACAACTCTCTGACCATCCTTGCTTCTCTAAAAGTTACCCTTGCCACGGCTTCTGCCCCTAGCAGGTGCAGCAACATGTACCGGTGTATCCCTCGCAGCCCGATGACAATCACACTTCATGTGATAAGGAGATCCACATATCCAACAACTCAAGGCATTTCCCCAGCATGAACTCGTGTGACGTCTACCATAGCGCTCACACTCTGTCGCAATACGAACTCCCAGATTACTCTAACTGACACCACCACTACGCTTGTGATCCAGCCTATGCCTCTTGTCCCTGAACCTCTTATTCTGCCTGCTAGAGTAACTAGAATTAGCCACTCTCTTGCCCAAGCTTGCACCCGTGGCCTGGACTGATGAACCCAATGACTGCTCAATATCCTTGGCCCGATTAACCAACACATCAAAATCTGTGTAATTCACTGCCAGGAAATAAGTCTTAATATCCTTCACAAGAACATACCGGAATCTATCACATCTCTGCTGGTCATCTGGCACTAACTCCGGCACATACTAACTCAGGCGAACAAACTTCACCTCATACTCGGCAACAGACATGCCTCCCTAAGATAGCGACATTAACTCCCGCTTTTTCATATCCAAATACTTAGTACCAAGATACTTCCTCTTGAAAGCTCTCCGAAAGAACTCGCAAGTCACATACGCCTCGGGAACGCCAGCAATTGTGGTCACCCACCAATGATATGCATCTCCTTATAACAGTGACATGGTGCAACCCAACTTGCACTCCTCATTACAACCCATCTGGTTCAGAATGTGGATTATTTTCTTTAGCCAACCCTCGGCTGCCTCAGCACTCAAGCCCTAAAATTCCTCACTTCCCAAACTCCTAAGACGCTCCAAGGGTAAAATTTGGTTAGCCACCACAGCAGGTGCCGGTGCTTGTGCTTGCACTCCAGCCATCGCTGCCTAAAACGCTCTCATCTTTGCTTGGATAAAAGGAGTCAAATCACCCAAAATTGGCACTGGAGGAGCCTAAGGGATTCTCTTCCTCAACATGAGGAACCAACGGAGGAGGAGATAAAACAATAGGGGGATTCCCTTCTTCAACGTTATTTTGCTCAACTACCGCGTTGTTAGCCATCAAACGCGTCTCACATCGAACCATGCTAACAAAAGCATCAAAACATATTAAAGTCAAGCTAGCATTAGGCAAATGATCCAAGACAACCTTATAAAACACTTTAAAACCTCGGTAATAGGCAATGTGTTCCCGATTCATACCCCAACATGGTATTAAACAATCACCGAACATATACACAATCACCGTGCAAATCAAACACCACCAACTAATCAAACAACAATATCCTAACTTTTCAAAACTTGGCTCTGATACCAAAAAATGTAACCCCTTCAACGTGGCCTAGTCGCAAGACCGAACCGAGCAAGCTACATTAGGTTTACCAAAGTAAACCGAGAAGATAAAACATGAAACGCGTCCATTTTTTCTTTTATCTTGTCTAGATGCATAATTATTATCCTACATCTACATACTAATATTCGGTGAAAACCCAACTCAATCGGGCGTCGAGTTGACATCCAATCGATCATATTTGTGATTTAGTGACCAATTTGCAAATTCAAAAAACTGCAAGGGCTTAGCTCATTTTTATGTTACCAATCCTTAATTAAGCGGGTTTAATGCATACATGTCAAAAATCGAGTCAAAAGGGTCATCTAAACTTATTCAATTGCATCTACAACATTTAGGGACTAAAACATAAGAATATAGAACTTTAGAAGATTCCAAATAAACCAACTTAACTGCCACCATACCGGTACGGCAAGGGGTTTTAAGATACACCTTCGATATTTTGAAACGCCAGAATTTCAGTAGCCAAAACTCGTTCCGATACGTCTCCGCGTATTGAAACGCCCGTCATGAAAACACTGTGCCGTATCGAAACGCCTCCTCGAGTACCGAAACACTGGACAAAATAGCCTAAGCCCATATCGAAATAGTTACCCGCGTATCGGTACGCTAAGCCTGGAATGGCTTACCTGTACCGAAATAGGGACACCCGTACCGGTACGCCTGGACCTGTAATGTCCCAAATTGCTGTCTAAACACTTTTTGATGATATCCAAAACACGCCAACATGCTTCAAACACTTATACAACATTACTAACCAAAGCAACGCAGTTTCAACAATCGTGCATGGCATTGATATCACTCAAGACATTCTATAGGCATGCATCCTAGTATCATTCCGCCAAGCAACCAAAACTTCCATTTGATACATTTAAGGCATTCTCAACATGCCTGCATGCTTATAGCATCATACCAAACTTGCTTAAAACATCAAATCATGGCAACAAAATAAATCCAACTAGATGCATACTCTAGCACTTATCAAGCAACAACATAGGCATGATTCACCCAAACTCAACAACATCAAACAACCATAAAATCCAGCACATCACATGCTTAAAACTCATGGAAAATAGAGATACAAATCCCCAAAATATGGCGAACACATTGCCTTATTAACCGGAATCATAAACCGAGTCCGTACTCAAAATAATTATTGTCCTTAGATTACTTTGGCCTTGCCCTTGCAGCCTCGAACTTTAGCACTCTGCATCATTAAGGAAAAGAGAGCGTAAGCACGCTTACTTAGTGAGGATGCTCAAAAAACAATGATGCATTAAACCATGCTTACGACCTAAGCAAGTTCCAATGATTCCATTTCAAACATACATATCGACCATATGTAAACATTATAATTATCATGCTTAAATCCCCAAAGCATTATATACAAACCCATGCTTAAGTTCCAAAGCATTATATACAAAACCATGCTTAAAATCCAAAGCATTATAAAATAAGTTCAACACTTGAATTTTCATATATGGGCATTTATAGTGACCCCGGATAGACGACCTCTATCCTTAATTAGTCGACCGCTAATCTCTAGGTAACCGACAGTTAACCTTACAATTCGGATACATGAATCTCCCATGATAGTCAACCACTACCATAACCCATACCATGCCGACCGCATGATATAACACCCTTGCCGATAGCAAGATCAACATCAATAACTGGAACCGATCGCTCAACCTAAGTGATAACAATATACTCCGAGTAGCCGATTGCTTACCTCAAGGACCCTTATCCACGATCGATTTTTAACATATTATAGTGCACTTCATCCTTTGGCATGCCAACTATATCTGAATGTTATCTCATCATGTCATATAGACAATATATCATTTATAAAACCATTTACCTACTGTTTTACAGTGCATTATACAAAATCATTGCATATGCAAATCATATTACCAAGTCAACACCAGTCCCGACCGGAATGAAAATCAATGCTCACTAGCATTTTTTTACTTTTAAACCCCTTCATATGTATTCAAAACCATGCATTTCCAGCAAGTAAATCAAACCATGTTTACGACCTAAACATGAATTACGCATGCTCATATCCGAACCGATATTAAAGAGCAAAAGAGGGAAAACTTACTTCCGAGCATAGGTAAGTGTTTCAAACTTAACCTAAACTCCCAACAACCTTTATTAACCCTTTTTAAATGTGTTTCAACCAATATCCACTCACCAATACGCCTCGTTTTACTCGCCAATGCGAATCAAGCTTCCGGTAAGCCACAATCAATGTAAAGCTTTGATTATCCCATTTTTTAACCACATAAAACCAGAGGGAAAATGCATCATTATGCATTCGAACCATTGCTTACAAGCAATTACCCGCAAATCTCAAGTTGCCCACTCAAAACTTATCCGAAATATACCAAAATCACCATCAAACACTTCTAAAACTTAACCCAGCCTTATTATAACGATATAATCCAACAAACCTCATCAATTAACACCTAAAAACTCTTTCCCAACATCCTTTTACTTCCAACAAAGATTAAACACAACTATCACCCCCAAAACCCTTAATTAACCACCTTAAACATTAGAGATTCAACTTGTTTCGGGATTGCAATACTAAAACCAAGTTATTAACTCAATTAAACATCAAAATCATGATCTAATCTGATCAAAATCCCAGCAAAACAGAACAAGTACGAAGATCCATAAATCTCATCAATCAAAACACAACTAAACCAATTTTCTTTAATTAAACTATCAAAACACATTAGAAAACAATTGTAAAGGATCAAGAACTTGGGAATTTCAGTAAAGAACCTTTCATTAGAGGAGAAGAACGAATTCTTACCTCCAATGTTGATTTCTCCCCTTAATTGCTTAATAAAACATGAAAATCAAAAGAATAACAATAAGTATTTGATGAAAAACCATTAGGAAATCAAATGGATATCAAAACCTTTGATTTTTACCTGAAGAAATTGAAATTGGAAAGATGTTTGGCTGGAGAGAAATTGAGAGAAAGAAGTTGCAAAGTTTGTTACGTGAATTTTTGTTAAAAGTCTAAAATATGATTTATTAATTCTCTCCCTTTTTAAAGCCTTTTAAATCCCATTTAAAATCAATAAATTAAAGTGAGAAATCTGTTAAAAATATCTAGGATATTTAGCTCCTTAAAGATTCAAAGTTTTGATCCTTTTCAAAATAGTCACTAAAAATAGTTTTCAAAGTTTACATTTTGGTCACTAGTCCAAAATGTCCAATTTCCAAATCTCATTTTCCAAAATTGATGTTACCACAATCTTCATTATAGTAAATAATGATTTTACCACATTTTCCATATTTTTATCACCTTTAAAAATATTCAATCCGATTAAATCCCAAAACTAACTCAAACCTCTAATACCGGTCCACCGGACCTTTGAACCAACTCTCAAAACATCCAAGACCAAAACCGGGGTGTTACAACTCTCCCCCTCTTAAGAAATTTCGTCCTCAAAATTTACCTGAAGGAAAAAAATGCGAAAATTGCTTTATCATGTCCGTCTTACTTTCCCAAGTGCTTCCTCGACATCACAGTGTCACCACAAGACCTTAACAAGCTCGATCATCTTACCACGAAGAACTTTGCTACTGAAATCAAGGATTTCCACTAGTTCCTCATCATAGGAAAAATTCGGCCTCAACTCAATATGCTCCACCGGCATAACGTACGAGGAATCCGACCGGTACCTCTACAGCATAGACACATGGAACACATCATGTATTTTCTCCAACTCGGGAGACAACCTCAACCGATAAGCCATAGGACCAACACGCTCAATAACCTCGTATGGTCCAATAAACCTCGGACTAAGCTTAACTTTACGTCCGAACCGCATCACCTTCTTCCATGGTGACACTTTCAAGAACACACGATCGCCCACCGTATATTCAATTTACCTACGCTTCAAATTCGCGTAAGATTTCTGCCGATCCGCAGCCGCTTTTAAGCGATCACACACAAGCTTTACCTTTTCATCCATGTCTTTTAAAACTTCCGGTAAGGAGATATACTTTTCTCCTACCCCAGCCCAACATAAGCGCGTACGACACTTCTGGCCATACAATGCCTCATATGGTGCCATCCGTATACTCGTTTGGTAACTGTTATTGTATGCAAACTCAGCCAAAGGTAAATGCTTCTCCCAGGTTCCCTAGAACTCAATAATGCAACATCTTAACATATCCTCCAGAACCTGGATAACCCGTTCAGACTGACCATCCGACTAAGGATGATACCCGGTGCTAAAATTCAACCTTGTACCCAAAGCCCATTGCAAACTCACCCAAAACCTCACCGTGAACCTTGGATACCTATCCAAAACAATGGACTTTGGTACCCCATTCAAACACATGATCTCAGCAATATACAAATCTACCAACTTGTCTAGTGTAAACGTCGTATGCACTGGCAGAAAATGTGCACACTTCGTAAACCGATCCATAATCACCTAAATGGAATCCTTTTTAGCCAGTGTCAAAGGTAACCTTGACACAAAATCCATGGTGATTTTCTCCCATTTCCATTCAGGAATTCTCAATGGCTGCAACAACCCGGATGGAAACTGATGTTCAGCCTTGACCTGCTGACATACCATGCACTTAGAAACGAACTCAGACACATCCTTTTTTCAAACCAACCCAGTAGTATGCTTCTTTCAACCCTCGATACATTTTCACACTACCAGGATGCATAGCAAAAGGGCTAGATTGTGCCTCCGTCAAAATAGTGTACCTCAACTCCGGATCATCCATCACCACTATTCGACCCTTGAAACACAAAACTCCATCATCATCAAAATGAAAATCCATCAGATTACCCTCCGATATTTACTTAACATGCTTGACCAAGGAATCATCAAACGGTTGCTTAGCTTTAATCAACTGTGACATCGTAGGCTTAACTTGCAATTCAACCAACAAACTACCTTCATGCGTCATACTCAACCTTGCGAACATAGCGCTAAGTTCAACCGCAACCTTATGACTCAACGCATCCGCAACCACGTTGGCTTTACCAGGATAATACTTGATCGTCAGATCGTAATCCTTAAGCAACTCCAACCATCTGCGTTGCCTAAGATTAAAATCCTTCTGAGACATCAAATACTTCAAACTCTTATGGTCCGTGAAGACAACACAGTTCTCTCCATAAAGGTAATGTCTCCAAATTTTCAAAGCAAACACTACAACCGCAAGCTCCAAATCATGAGTTGGATAGTTGTGCTCATGAACCTTCAGTTGCCTCGATGCATAGACCACAACCCTACCATCTTGCATCAACACACATCCTAACCCCACGTAGGATGCGTCACTATAAACTACAAAGTCCTTCCGAGATGCAGGTTGAATCAACATAGGAGCATGTGTCAAAACTTCCTTTAACTTCTCAAAACTATGTTGTTGCTTCTCCGTCCATACATATGGAACATTCTTTTGCAGCAAATTCATCAACGGTGCCGCGATACTAGAAAACCCCTCAGCAAAACCGTGGTAATAACCAGCCAACCCAAGAAAACTGTGAACCTCCGAAAAAGACTAAAGTTGCTTACAATTGATAATAGCCTTAATTTTTTGTAGATTAACACGAATACCTTTCGCGGATACCACATAACCAAGGAACATCACTTTCTTAAGCCAAAACTTGTACTTGCTCAACTTGGTGTACAATTGATTATCCTTCAGCACTTGCAACATGATTCGTAAATGCCGATCATAATACACCTCGATACGAGAGTACACGAGAATATCATCTATAAACACCACCACAAACTGATCAAGATATTCATGAAACACCCAATTCATCATATCCATGAATGCAATTGGGGCATTTGTCAAACCAAAAGGCATGACCAAGAACTCATAATGCCCGTACCTCGTACAAAATGAGGTCTTATGCACATCCTCATCCTTAACCTTCAACTAATAATGCCTCAATCTCAAATCGATCTTAGAAAACATCGTTGCCCCATAGAACTGGTCAAACAGATCATTAATCCTCGATAAAAGATACTTTTTCTTTACCGTTAACTTATTCAACAGTCGACAATCAATGCACATACGTATCGTACCATCCTTCTTTTTCACAAAAAGGACCGGAGCACCCCAAGGAGAAACACTCGGTCGAATGAACCCATGATCAACAACTCCTGAAGCTGTGACTTTAACTCCTTTGGTGCCATCCTATAAGGAGCAATGCACACTGGTGTCGTACCCGCGTACGTCTCAATATCGAATTCTACCTCCCTATCTAGCGGTAAACTCTGTAACTCTTCAGTAAAAACCTCTAAAAAACCACAAATAGCCTGAATGTCCTGCACCCGAACACCTTTAACCTCAGGATTCATCACGATAGCCAAATAAACTTGGCAACCTCCTTGTATCATCCTTTCCGCCCGGGTAGCTGAAACAACATTGGATAAGAACTTCACATTCTCGCCAACCACCACAACTTCATAATCATCGGCTAACCTCAAAGAAATCCTTTTGGATTCATAATCCACAACCACCGCCTTATGCTCACTCAACCAATCCATACCTAAAATGACATCAAAACCATAGAATGGTAACTCCATTAGATCCGCGGCAAACTCATGACCTTCCACTACCAAAGGACACCGCCTAAACAACTTTTTAGTAGTAACCGTCTCACCAAAAGAACTAGTTACCAACATCAAGGATCTCAACAGGGACATCCAACAAAGATGCATGTTCACTAAAGATATATGAATGAGTAGACCCTGAATCAATCAAAGATAACAATGATAAGGATTGCAAAGTGAAGGTACCTGCGATCACATCCGTGTCATTGCGGCCCTCGCAATGAGCATAGATCCGAGCTGGTCCACCATTATCCGGTCGCACTGCAGCAGCATGAGCTACAACTCTTTGACCATCCTCGCGTCTTTGAAAGTTACCCTTACTCGGCCTAGACCCCTAGCAGCTGCAACATCATGTACCGATGCATCCCTCGCAGCCCGAGGACAATCACGCTTCATGTGATAAGGAGATCCACATATCCAACAACTCAAGGTATTTCCCCAGCATGCACCCATATGGCGTCTACCACAGCGCTCACACTCTATCGTGATACAAACTCCCAGGTTACCCTAACCGATACCACCACCATGCTTGTGATTCAGCCTATGCCTCTTGTCCCTAAACCTTTTATTCTACCTCTTAGAGTAACTAGAGCCGACCACTCTCTTGCCCAAGCTCGCACCCACGGCCTGGACTAATGAACCCAAGGACTGCTCAATATCCTTGGCCCGATTAACCAACACATCAAAATCTGTGTAATCTGCGGCTAGGAGATAAGACTTAATATCCTTCACAAGACCATACCAGAATCTATCACATCTTTGCTAGTCATCTACCACTAACTCCGGTGCATACTAACTCAGGCAGAAAAACTTTACCTCATACTCGGCAACAGACATGTCACCCTGAGATAGCGACATAAACTCCCACTTTTTTATATCCAAATACTGAGTACCAAGATAATTCTTCTTGAAAGCTCTCCGGAAGAACTCCCAAGTCATATCCGCCTCGGGAATACCAATAATTGTGGTCACCCACCAATGATATGCATCACCCTGCAACAATGACATAGTGCAACCCAACTTGCGCTCCTCATTACAACCCATATGGTTTAGAATGCGGATTGTTTTCTCCATCCAACCCTCATATGCCTCAGGACTCAAACCCTAAAATTCCTCGCCTCCCAAACTCCTAAGACGCTCTAAGGGAAAACTTTGGTTAGCCACCACAGCAGGTGCTGGTGCTTCCGCTTGCACTCCAACCATCGCTGCCTAAAATGCTCCCGTCATCGCTTGGATTAATGGAGTAAAATCACCCAAAATTGGCACTAGAGGAGCCTGGGGTACACCACCCACCCCTACATCAACATGAGGAACCAACGAAAAAGGAGGAGGTAAAACATTAGGGGGATTCTCTTCCTCAATGTTATTCTGCTCAACTCCCGTGTTATTAGCCATCGAACGTGTCTCATGACGAACCACGCTAACAAAAGCATCAAAATACATTAAAGTCAGGCTAGCATTAGGCAAAGGATCTAAGACAACCTTATAAAATATTTTAAAACCTCGGTAATAGGCAATGTGTTCCAAATTTATACCCCAACATGGTATTAAG
Organism: Hibiscus mutabilis; assembly: GCA_019671005.1. Lineage (NCBI taxonomy): Eukaryota > Viridiplantae > Streptophyta > Magnoliopsida > Malvales > Malvaceae > Hibiscus > Hibiscus mutabilis. Next base: position 17,994,645 of record CM033728.1, on the reverse strand, counting down.
CAATCACCGAACACATACACAATCACCGTGCAAATCAAAAACCACCAACTAATCAAACAACAACATCCTAACTTTTCAAATTCTAGCTCTGATACCAACAAATGTAACCCCCTCGACCCGGCCTAGTCGCAAGACCGAACCGAGCGAGCTATATTAGGTTTATCAAAGTAAACTGAGAAGATAAAACACGAAACGCGTCTATTTTTTTCTTTTATCTTATCTAGATGCATAATTATTATCCTACATATACATACGAATCTACGGTGAAAACCCAACTCAATCGGGCGTCGAATTGACATCCAATCGATCAATTTGTGATTTAGGGACCAATTTTCAAATTCAGAAAACTGCAAGGTCTTAGCTCATTTGTACGTTACCAGTCCTTAATTGAGCAAGTTTCATGCATACATGTCAAAAATTGAGTCAAAAAGGTCATCCAAACTCATTTAATTGCATCCATAACATTCAAGGACTAAAACGTAAGAATATAGAACTTTAGAAGATTCCAAATAAACAAACTTAACTGCCATCGTACCGGTACGGCAAGGGGTGTTTCGATATGCCTTCGATATTTTGAAACCCCAAAATTCCAGTAGCCAAAACTCGTTCTGATATGCCCCGCGTATCAAAACTCCCTTCATAAAAACATTGTGTTGTATTGAAACGCCTCCCCGAGTACCGAAACACTGGCCAAAATAGCCTAAGCCCGTACCGAAATAGTTGTCCACGTATCGGTATGCTAAGCCTGGAATGGCTTACCTGTACCGAAATAGGGACACCCGTACCGGTACGCCTAGACCTGTAATGACCCAAATTGCTATCTAAACACATTTTGATGATATCCAAAACACTCCAACATGTTTCAAACACTTATACAACATTACTAAGATATATTACTAACCAAAGCAACACAGTTTCAACAATCGTTCATGGCATTGATATCACTCAAGACATTCTATAGGCATGCATCCTAGTATCATTCCACCAAGAAACCAAAACTTACATTTGATACATTTAAGGCATTCTCAACATGTCTGCACACTTATAGCATCATACCAAACTTGCTTGAAACATCAAACCATGGCAACAAAATAAATCCAACTAGATGCATATACTCTAGCACTTAGCTAGTAACAACATAGGCATAATTCACCCAAGCTCAACAACATCAAACAACCATAAAACCCAGCACATCACATGCTTAAAACTCATGGAAAACATAGATACAAATCCCCAAAATATGGCAAACACATTGCCTTATTAACCGAAATCATAAGCTGAGTTCATACTCAAAATAATTCTTGTCATTGGATCACTTTGGCCTTGTCCTTGCAACCCCGAACTTTAGTGCTCTGCATCATTAAGGAAAAGAGAGCGTAAGCACACTTTCTTAGTAAGGATGCTCATAAAACAATGATGCATTATAACCCTTGAAAACTAAACACTTGTTTTCAAACATGCTTATGACCTAAGAAAGTTCCAATTATTCCATTTCAAACATGCATATCGACCATATGCAAACATTATAATTTACATGCTTAAATCCCTAAAGCATTATATACAAACCCATGCTTAAGTTCTAAAGCATTATATACAAAACCATGCTTAAAATCCAAATCATTATAAAATAAGTTTAACAGTTGAATTTTCATATATTGGCATTTATAGTGACCCCGAATAGACGACCTCTATCCTTAATTAGCCGACCGCTAAACTCTAGGTAGCCGATCACTTGGATACACGAATTTCCCATGATAGTCGACCACTACCACAACCCATACCATGCCGACCGCATGATATAACACCCTTGCCGACCGCAAGATCAACATCAACAAGGGGAATCGACTGCTCAACCAAGTGACAACATTATAATCCGAGTAGCTGATAGCTTACCTCAAGGACTCTTATCCATGATCGATTTTTAACATATTATAGTGCACTTCATCCTATGGAATGCCAACTATATCGAAATGTTATCTCATCATGTCACATAGCCAATATATCATTTATAAAACCATTTACCCACTGTTTTACAGTGCATTATAAAAAATCACCACATATGCAAATCATATTACCAAATCAACACCATTCCTGACCGGAATAAAAACCTATGCTCACTAGCATTTCTTTTACTTTTAAACCCCTGCATATGTATTCAAAACCATGCATTTCCAGCAAGTAAATCAAACCATGTTTATGACCTAAACATGAATAACACATGCTCATATTCGAACATATATTAAAGAGCAAAAGAGGGAAAACTTACTTCCGAGCATAGGAAAGTGTCTCAAACTTAACCTAAACTCCCAACAACCTTTATTAACCCTTTTTAAAGGTGTTTAAACCAATATCCACTCACTGATATGCCTTGTTTTGATGTGGTTTGACCTTTTAACATGTTGGAAATATGCTAGAAGCATGTTAGGGTATTTTGGTATGTTCGAAATCATGTTAAACCAGCAAAAGTGGACATTACCGGTCCAGGCGTAAAGGTACAGGTGTCCCTATTTCGGTACGAATAAGCCATTCCATGCTTAGCGTACCATTACGTGGGTAACTGTTTCAATACGGGCCAAGGCAAAATTGGCCATTGTTTTGGTACTCGGGAAGACATTTCAATATGGTACAATGACTTTTTGAAGGGTGTTTCGATACGTATAGGCGTATCGGAACGAAAATTGGCTACTAGAATTTTGGAGGTTGAAATAATGAAGGCGTATCAAACACCCCTTGCCTTTACCGATAAAGTGGAAGTTAAATTAGTTATTTGGAATATTCTAAAGTTCTGGTTTCTTACGTTTTAGTCCCTGAATGTTGTGGATGCAATTGAATGAGTATGAATGGCCTTCTTGAGCTGATTTTTGACATGTAAGCATGAAACCTACTTAATTAATGGTTGGTAATATAAAAATGAGCTAAGTCCCTACAGTTTTCCAAAATTGCAATTTGGTCCCTAAATTACAATTGTGTTCAATTGGATGTCAATTCAATGCCCGATTGAGTTGGGTTTTCACCCGTGATCAGTATGTACATGTAGGATAATAATTGTGCATCTAGACAAGATAAAAGAAAAAAATGGACGTGTTTTGGGTTTCATCTTCATGGTTTACTTCGGTAAACCTAATGTAGCTCGCTCGGTTCGATTTTGCGACTAGGCCGGGTCGTGGGTGTTACACACGCGCCCGTCTTTTATGCTCTTTCACGTGAACATGTAGGACACGCATGATGCTTCATCTTCTCTTCTTGGTCCCCTCGTCTGCCGCCTCTATCGACCGTACCAAGCCACGACAACAGTGGTTCCCTCCTCCACAGGCGTTAGTCGTACATGCAAAAAAACAACAACAAATAGCAGTTATTAGAGATTCAGAGACAAACTAAAAAGATCAGAGTTGTACATGAATCCAGCCAAAAATTAAAGATCAACCAATGACTAATTTTCAATCATTTTATTTTATGTAAAAATAATTGTAATACTCATGGTATAAAGCTATGAAGCCCCAAACATTGTAACCCTGCGGGGGAATTCAGACTCAACATCAATACAAAAAAGAAAATTACCAGAGGTATTCAGATCCTTTTCTATTTGCATGCATCGATAAAAAAATAAGAAAAAGAGGCTAGGTCAAGTTTTTACCCTTTAGAGAGTCATCGGTGTTGGTGGCCCGAATCCTTCTAGCCCAATGACAAACCCCTTGCCTTCATGTCGTCGTGGTGAACCGGAGAAGGAAGGGGGTGGAGTCAGAGTTTTTGAAATATGAAAAAGGGTTTTTGTATCGGTGTTTTCCATAAAAAGGAAAGGGTTAACTATTTTTGAAAATCTGTTTTCGGCTTTGATTTTTAAACAAAAAAAAAGAGTTCGGCTTAATTGTCAGGAGCTCAGGATGGTTTTGAGGGTTTTCAGTTGTAGTGAAAAATGACTTAAAAGCTGTTTAGAAAATAAAAGTGTGGAGTAAACGAGGAAGGTAGTACACTGAGTGTATCTTGTGAACTATTTCTGATTGTATATGTGCGGAACTTTAAGTCTCTTCTCAAACTGTAGAAAATCGGGAAATGGCTAATTATGGTTCTTCATTGAGTAAATCAAATGACTGAATGGGTGTACTTCTATTCCTAGCTTCACCATGAAATAAAACAGAAACCAATTTGAAGGAATTGATATTTACATATTCTTGCTAGACAGTCATGGAAGACTTGATGGTTGGTTAAATTTCGCATTCTAACATGGCATATTCAACTGAGGAGAAAGTCTTGAATGATAAACTCTATAACCATCTCTAGAAGATAATCAAGATATTGATGTTGCTTTCATAATACTTGTGTCAATGACCATCTTCTATTAGGGTATGAGAAACATAAGAAGATTATAGTCGTATAGAGTCAACAGCCTTTAATGCAGATAAAAAAGATGTCAGTAAAAGTTAGGACTGGATTCTAAGAAAATCCGGAATCAGACTGATTCATGAGTTATGCTACAATAGATATGAAAATCGGGCACATTTAAGCATGTGCTAGATATATGTGCATCTTCTTCTTAATTCTTGTTAAGTTCTGTATGCTTGACAAATTTAAATGTTTCATTCATACCGCATAGAATGAACTTCATTTCTAGGTTGAACCTCAGGTTATGATGCTAAATACAAACAGAATAGTGAGGCTTTGAAAAGTAATGAGGGTATGCGCATACATAGTGCATCCCTTTGGTACCTATATTGACAAAATAAACAAATTATGTATGAAGTAATTCTCTTCTAGAAAATGTTACGTATCTAAGAGCTGCTATAGAACATTTCATTTTTTTAGCGTTATAAATATATTTTATCTCTTGTTTCTTCATTTTTCAAACAGGAGACGGACTTACAGATTCTTTCCAAGGTTTATCCAGCACTGAGGTAATGATGTATTTCCTCTTCCCTTTTAGAGATATTCTGTTGTATGTGTGCCCTTTCCTTTAGCCTACCTTTGATCTATCAGCAAGTGGATGTTAACGTTAGTCAGAAGCAAAAGGGGAACTACACTTCCCCCCTCCCCCTGACATTTATATTTGTTTCTTTGTCTTACAAATGCATTTAGCCGGCATCTTTGTTGCACATTTATTTATTTACATGTATAGATTCATGTTTCTTGACTGGATACCATGCTAGTAAATTACTTTGTTTTCAGTTCTGTAACACTAATTTTGTACTTTTGAAAGATATAAGTACAGGGTGGCCTCTTTGGTGTTTTTTACACGTTTCTTGTCTAATTGCTTATATTAGTCTTAAAGTTAATCTGTCTCATTCAGTTATTCATGTTTGTAGGTCCATAGTGTTGTTGGATGGCGAGACTTCTACTTCAGAAGCTACAAGTGAGTCAAATTAATTCTTCAATGAACACTTTTTTGTCCTGATTTATATGTAAACTCTAGGACATTGATAATTTTAAATTCAAACCTATCGAGAAGAAAACACATGTATAACATGTCCCATGGATGCTTGAGTTCTAAAACCACTAAAGCACTAGTTCTCTACTTCATTTTTTGAGTATCCAGTTTAGGGCTTTAGGTTTGAGTGAATTTATTTCTCTTATGTATTTTAAATTTTAATGCAGGGAGCAATATACAAAACACTTTAAGGAACTTGACTATGTTACTTAGACTTAACATTTATTGCCATCCCCATGTTGACACAACTAGACTTTGACAGTGATATGAGAGTTGAATCAGATTTGTTGGATAGAATTGGGGAACATAGCATCCAATTGAACGAAATTAATGCCCCAACCGAAAGCTTTGTTCACCTTCTTTCTCCCCTTACCCCATAAATTCCCTTCTCAATTAATTATAATCTTTATCTATTATTCAAGCAAATCATACAGACTCTGATTGCTGCCAGATATTATTAAAGAACTAGGAAGAACAATTACAGCAGTGAAATTCAAAAATTATGAAAAAAGATTACTGAAAAGAGAAGAAGAGAAGTGCATAAATAACAAATGGAGGAACGTTGTAGAACCAAAAAGCAAAAAGGAGGGGAAGAAGCCAAAAATAAAGGTCAGTACTGGAAAATCACAGGGAAAAGAAACATCAAAAGGAGGAAGATGGAATGTTTGTATCTGATGAATTTGTCACAAACCCTATACCCTTGTTAGAGTCAAGTCATGACGACATAGGTGCACTGCCAAAAATGCTGACCAAGGCACATAGCGCAAATCAGTTTCTTATTTCTATTTTGGATTGGATATGATTCTAGTTCCTTTGAGATGTATTTGGTGTAGATTTATGTATTTTGCTTCTCATTTGCCTCATATTCTTTCACTGTGCAAGTACTTTTGGTCCAGATTTTGTATTTTATCATGTGAGAGTAAACTAACCAGCTTTTGTGAAATTATCAAAATGATTTGTAATGTGCTTGATTCTTGATTGCAGATTTGTTGGAAGGCTTGTGGGTCGCTACTATGATAGCCAAGGAAATCCAACAAAGTATCTAAAGGGAGCAGAAGCGAAGGCTGCTAGAGGAGCACAGCTCATGGATAAACAAAAAGAAATGGAAGCTAAACAACCCAGTCGCAATTCAAGGTGGAGTCAAGATGACGGTGGAGAGGTATGTGCCTTCACAGCTTTGAAATTGAGCTGGAAAACCTTCCAATTTAACTTTAGCAAAGTTCAGTAGCTTACTGAAGGTTGCACCCTGCTCTTACCTGCCAACAAAATGGTTAATCTCCTGAAAATCCTTTTTGTTTCTTCTATACCATACGTAAATTGGAAAGCTGAATGAGTTAACCAACTAACTTCTGTCTAGGCATGTCATAAAAGCATCAATAACGTGCAAGCTAATATCCCTAAAGCTCCAATGGCTCCTTGCCCTTTTTAAAAACTACTAATTTCCTGGAACTCTCACATATCAAAGAAAAACAAAGATAATGGAGCCTGCTAACATATGTTTGTGGATTTCATAATATTGTAAATGATTATTTCCTTGACGCCTCTTACTTTTGGTTTGAGTGTACACCTCCGGCATCATCACATGATTTTAAGTTATTATTGAGGTTCCAGAAATGGAGTGAGAAATGGACAGAGCACACACTTGTGCACACAAAAACCTCAAATCACACACACAATATTATGTTTACATGTTCATTATCATCCTCCTTTATGCAGTTATATTTGGCCTCTCTGTATTCCTTTTTCCCAAACGAGTAGGTCTAATATCCCCCCCCCCCCCCAATTTATGTTTTTCTTTTATTAATGGCATCTGCTAACAATGAGCAGGTAGTTGAGTTGTTACCCAAATGGTGAAACATTTAGAAGCATCTCTAAGTAACTTTGTGCTTTATTTTGTATGATTTTGATCAGGTTTGGTGCGATAATGGCTTCCCAAGGTTGGTTCAGAGACCTTTAGAAATTGCATTGACAGGAAAGATGAGCAAGCGATGTGCCTGCTATAGTGAAGATCAACTTGGCCAGCCAGGTTTGGAGGTCTATAGTGGATGTGATTACCTTGCTAAGAAATGCCGAGTTTAATAAATGACAGAACTTGAAGAAGTCATTTGTATAGTTAAAAGTTTCGAGTCCCTTAAACTCAGCCAACTCTTTAACGATATCCGATTGGCGAAAAGGGCAATATAGCCATTTTCTGTAGTTGCTCCAGTTCCTCCATTCCACATTAGAACTAAACCATATTTTTTGTTACTTAGTTTCTGGATCATCTTAGGTAGGGTTTGAGCAAATTGAAAGAGTTTACATAACAAAATAGATGTGAATTCATTTATGCTAGTGCAGCTGCGGAATGGTATGTGATTTCTTAATATTATTTTTTAGTTAAATACAAAGCGCAACGATGGAGGGCACCAAGGCATGAGGACTAGTGACAGCACCTGCATTGTTTATAAGCGAATAAGCTTCAAAAATATGAGTCGCTCAAAGGCATTGAGCTAAGCGAGTGTGAGCCCTTCAAGAATTCCCGTAAAATCTCGATGTCTTTATTGAAGCCTAAGATCCAATTACCATCCACTGATTGAGCCATCTCTTGTCAGTGATGAGGCAAATCCAACCATGGAGGAGCTTTCCATTGAATTTCCTCAACAGTTGCTCAAATTGTACCTGCACGGAGCCAACAAAATGGCGAGCTCATGTCTTGCTTTGTTGGAAAAGAGCATCAATATCTTAAAAGAAGATTGCAAAGGCCTCAAATGATAGAGACAATCCACCAAGGAAGGAATTTTCTTGCGAGCATCTCATCTCAAAATGGCGCACAAGAAATCCTTGGTTAAACAATGAATGCACCAGCTTGTCTCGCACTGTTAACCGAAGATTTTTTGACGGGAGAGTTAGTACAATGCCTATACTAGGCAGATCTCTCCTCACTTATAACTCGGGATATTGATTAAACATACTCGATACTACGTCCTCTTGTATGTTGTATTGACAACAACGTCAATGAATTAAAGTCAATATTAAACTATCCAAACAATAATAAAATAAAAAAAAATCAATATAGTATAGGGACTAAAAGTGTTATCCAACCCTTTAGAATTAGCTATAAACAAGTATAGGGAAAGGAGGAAGGATTTGTTTTGTATTTGTAATTGTGAACAAGTGTTATTTGGCGCTTGAAAATAAATGAGAGGAATAAACAGAGAGTGGACCGCGAACAGATCCGAATCTCTAGTGCTGTCCTCTCCTCTCCTTTCCTAATTCACTTTGACTTTCTTTCTTTCTTTCTTTTGCAGATTCTTAAGCCAACACCAACAAAGATGCGTCAATGTCGAAACAATGCTCTTACTAAATAATCCACATTATAATAATAAAACAAATTCGGAAATCTTAATTAATGGCCGATGATGAAACCCCAGCAGAAGGTCCTAAGGGACGAGAGTTTTCTGCCAATGGGACTTCCATGAGTACAGCAAATGTCGAAGCCAAACTCGACCGAGGCAATATTCAAGAAGCTGAATCTTCTTTACGCGAACGCTTGTCTCTCAATTCTTGAGTTTTTTTTTTTTTTTTTTGGTTTTGGGTGGTTTGGGAATTGGGACAATCTGGGTTTTGAAGGAAGCGAGGACACTTTTGGGAAGATTAGAGTATCAAAGAGGAAATGCAGAAGCGGCACTTCGGGTATTAGATGGGGTTGATCTGCAAGCTGCAATCCAAGGGCTGCAACCTTCCGTAATGAGAATTCTAATTCTTCTTCTCTTTCTTCTTCTTCTAAATATTTTTTCTTCTTTTCACAATGCTGGTGATAATCGTGATTCGCAGAACCAACAAGCTGCCAAGCTCGTTCTTGAAGGGGGTTTACTTAAAGGCCAAGTCGCTTCAAAAGCTTTGAAAATTTACCGGTACTGGAAAACATTCACATTTCACCTTCCTTTTATGTTTGAATCTTACTTAGAATGGAAGGGGAGTTACCTCTCTTCTTCTTTTATACCTCAGGAAAAGGAAGTTGAATGTTGTTTTCATTGCTTTTGTAGAGGCTGCCAAGGATTGTACAAATGTGCTTGATGCTGTGGGGAAGATATTTCCTCAAGGAATATCTGATGCCCAAGTTGAGAGTCGATTGCAGGAGACGGTTAGTAAAGCGGTGGAGCTACTTCCAGAACTTTTGAAGCAGGCTGGTAAATATCAAGAAGCAATGGCTGCTTATAGACGTGTACTGCTCAACCCGTGGAACTTGGACAACGATTGTTGTGCGAGAATTCAGAAAGCATTTGCAGTTTTTCTCTTGCATAGTGGGTTGGAGGCTGGTCCTCCTAGCTTAGGTGCTCAAGCTGATGGTGCTTATGTACCCAAAAACAATTTGGAAGAGGCTATTTTGCTTTTGTTGGTTCTTATGCAAAAAAATCACCAGGGCGTTATCCAGTGGGACCCATCTGTTATGGATCACTTATGTATGCGCTTTCTTTATGCAGCCAAACTCCCGCTTTATCAAAGCAACTTGAAGAGCTTAAGCCTGGAGTATTCCATTGTACTGAACGTTGGAATTTCTTAGCTCTTTGTTGCAGTGGTGCAGGACAGAACAAAGCTGCCTTGAATGTATTGAGAAAGTCTCTGCATATAAACGAAAAACCTAATGATCTCACAGCATTATTGTTGGCTGCCAAGATCTGTAGTGATGATCCTCATCTTGCAGCTGAGGGAGCAGGATATGCACAGACAGCAGTCGATAATGCAAAAGGGGTGGATGAACATCTGAAGGATGTCTGTCTTCGTACGTTAGGTCTTTGTTTGGGAAAGCAAGCTAAAGTTTCTTCCTCTGACTTTGAAAGGTCCCGTATCCAGAATGAAGCACTTAAATCTTTAGATTCAGCACTTTCCCTTGAGCAGGATAATCCTGATGTAATATTTAAATTGGGAGTTCATTATGCGGAGCAGAAGAATTTGAATACTGCTTTGCATTTTGCAAAAAAGTAGATTGATATGACCGGTGGTTCTGTATTAAAGGGCTGAGATTGCTTGCTCTAATTTTGTCAGTTCAACAGAGATTCATAGAGGCTGAGATAGTCACCGATGCTGCATTGGATGAGACTAGCAAATGGGAGCAAGGACCACTGCTCAGACAGAAAGCACAATTGAAGGTCTCCCAGTCACGACCCATGGAAGCTATTGATATTTATCGCCACCTCCTTACATTGGTTCAGGCCCAAAGAAAGTCATTTGGTCCTGTGAAACCTGATTCTCAGGTTCGAATTGAATATTTTATTTATTAATTTGCTAATTTTTTTCATAATAATGTTTCTTTTGAATGTTTTATGGCTGTTTTAGCCACATTTAAACGTCCCTCATGCAATATGTCAGCACTAGTAGTGCCATGTGGCATAGGCTGTTACATTGCAGTATTTCCATAAAAATCTGAGCTCAGTAAATCACTTTCTGTTGCTTAAAAGATGAAGCAAGATTCTTATTTTAAGGAAAAAAATATGCCTAATTTTGAATTCATTGTGCTTTAAATGTGTTACCGATTGAAATTTATGTTGGTCTTGAGTTTCAAACATCAGAGGCCTGCATCAAGTTGTTAATCGTAAAGCTCTCCCTTGAAACAATAGTGAAATTGAGTTCACATAATTGTCTCATGGAAGATGTTTTCCTATAGCAGATATCAGAACTAGTGTCCCTTTTAGACTTGTCAGGCAATTGTGCATGATATATGAGGGACAGTTAAATGGTTTGATAGAGAATATAAATATGTTAGTTGAGGGATAAATTCATGTGGGACATTCTTTTAAGTTTTACGAGCTTGATTGTAACTTTTACAGAAATTTAGGCTAGTTTTAATTTATTTGTATTAATCTTTTATGTAGTTTCTAAGTTTTAGTTTTTTAGTGTTATATTTGGTATTTGTGGGTCTAGCTTACAAATGCATGTCTTATTTTAGTTTTGTTTAGGTTTTGCACGATGAACATTTTGAGATATTGATTATTGAGACTTTCTCATCTATTGATTCATTATGGCATTCTGCCCTGATTCTTTGCGGTTTTCTTTCTCCTCTATTGATTCTTTGTGGTTTTCCTTTCCTAGTTCTTCTGTTTCTTCCCTAGTTTTCTCTGTTGCTTACCAATTGTTTGTCTGTTTTCTATTTTCCATCAAATTTTCTACTTTCTATCTCAGCCTCCTAGATGTTCTACGTCAAGGTTATACAATCATGAAATTGCAATGCATTATATGTCTAGCAAGCCTAGAAATGAGGGTGGTTTACTTTTGTTCGATATGTGAGACAGTCCTATTCTAAGAATTAAGTTCTGACTTAATCAAGGATGCCTTACCGAAAGGGGGAGGGAACAGCCATAGAGGATTGCAAGAAACTACCAGAAAAGGCCCATGTTTTTACTTATCTTATGAAAAAAATATGGATCCAAACAGAGCACAATGGGAAAAGCATGAGATCCAAACTGCTCAATATCATTAAATATGGATCCATTTAATGGGAAAAGGCTTAGTTTGTCACTGTTGTTTTTAGTTAAAAAGCTCTATATTGGAATTTGGTGACATTGCTCTTTTCTATATTTGTTGTACTTACAATTTTTTACTGTTTCAAATACCTTGCTATTTTTATTACATTGATATTTTGTTCTCTTTTTTCCTTCATGACAAAATTTTGGGTTAGGCCTAGCCCTTGAGAGGCTTAGTTGTGTTCTGTTGAGTGTTATAAATGTTTGATATTTTGGTTGTCATGGCTTCTAAATTTATCTTTATTATTTTTACTGATAGGTTGATGATAAAGTAAAAGAATTTGAAGTTTGGTACGGCCTTGCTACTCTGTACTCTCGTCTTTCACAATGGAAGGATGAAGAAGTATGTTTGCAAAAAGCCAGAGAAATGAAACAGTATTCTGCGGAACTGCTGTATACAGAATGCAAGATTTGAAACCTTATTTTACTGAATGAGCCTTCTTTTTTTTTACCTCTACTTTCGACTTGTTAAGTTTATAGTTAATACATTTGCTTGTCTAGTTATTGGAGTAGATCTATACATTCAAGTCAAACTACCAGTTCTCATTTAATCCTAATAGATTTGGTAAATATCATAAATGCTTTGGTGATGATATATTAGGCTGAAATGTCCCAAACAAATAGATAAAAGAATGTAAAACTACAGCTTCTTTCAGGATGTTTCTTCAGCATGTTCACCAACCATGTAAAATGTCTTTTCTTCTACTAGGGAGAAAACTGTGAGTTAATACGTGTATAATAGGAAGTATAACTCTATCATAACTAAGTAGTTTAGTTATAATCTAACTCTATCATTGTAAAGGATAAGAGTCCTATCCTAATAGGTTAACTACTATGTGTAAAACTCCTTTGTAAAAGTCTATAAATAGACTTATTCTCTTGTATATCGGATATAACGAGAAGAGTATTTAAACTCTCTTTTCTATATGGTATCAGGTTAGGTTGATCCTATTTACTCAAAATTTAATCATTTTTCCCTTTTCGATCAGATCTATACCTCTCCATGACTAATTCCGATCCTGCTACATCAGAAATTAGTTCTCAAAACAGCCCTCGTTCATCTGATTTCCAACTCTCGGATGCCTCTCTTTCCCTAATTACATCCTATAAACTAAATGGAAACAACTACCTTCCTTGGTTTCTATCAGTGCGACTGTACATTACAGGAAGAAGGAAAGCTTCCTATCTCTCAGACTCTACTCCTGTTCCAGATGAGTCTGACCCAGCCTACTCTAACTGGTTGAGTGAAAACACCATGATAATGTCGTGGTTAATTAATTCCATGGTACCCGAAATTGGAGAGAATTTTATGCTCTATCAAACTGCAGTAGAAATTTGAAGTGCTGCCAGAGATACATATTCCAGTGTTGACAACACGCCAGAACTCTTTGGAGTTGAGAATAAGATCAAAGATCTCAAACAAGGGGAGGTAACAGTGGCGCAGTATTTTGGAATCCTAACTAAATGTCGAAAACAAATAGATTTGTATGAGGCTAATGAATGGAAGTGTCCTGATGATATTAGCTTCTACAATAAGCTCAAAAATCAGAGGAGGGTGTTCCAATTTCTTTTCGGACTAAATGGAGAATTTGTTGGAGCCAGCAGCAGGATTTTAGCCACCAAACCACTACCACTCGTTCGAGAAGCTTTTTCAGAAATCCGAAGGCAAGAAAGCAGACTTTCCCTGATGGTGCCAGTAGTCCAGCAAACAGATGCTTCTGCTCTTCTTACAAAATTCCAACTGTGGGAGTAAACAAAAGAGGGGGAGACCTTGGTGTGACCACTACAAAAAAACTGGGCATGTGATGGACCAATGTTGGAAGCTACATGGAAAACCAACAAATTGGAAGCCTCCTAAATCCAGATTTCAGAAAGAAGCCCATCTTGCATCTTCTAACAGTTCTTCCAGCAGTTTTGGTAAACAACAGATCGAAGAACTTCAACAGATTTTTACTCACCTATCATCTAAGCCTGCCCCTAATGTCTTAACAGCTACTGAAGGTAGTATTTCTTGCTTAGCAACAAGGAGTGCATTAAATTTGATAGTCGATTCTGGTGCCTCTGATCATATGACAGGAAATCCTACTCTCTTCCACAATTATAGTAACCATAAGTCTACTTCCTCCATCAAGATAGCCGATGGTTCCCTTACAACAGTGAAAGGAAGTGGTTTTGTTCGATTGAGTAGAAAGATAATATTATCTGATGTTCTTTATGTTCCCAAACTCACATGTAATTTATTATCTGTTAGCAAATTGGTTCAGGATGTTAAATGTGAGGTTAACTTTGGGGTTGCTAGTTGTGTTTTTCAGGCACATGGCTCGAAGATGGTGATTGGCAGTGCTAGGCTGTGTAACGGCTTATATATCCTTGATGGACTACCCTATCCAAATCCTTCTATTTCCAGTTGTTTTAGGACATCCGTTTTTTCTAGCAGTTTACTTTCGAATGATATTATGTTTTTGCATCTTCGATTAGGACATCTAAGTTTCTACTAACTTGCAAAGTTGTTTCCCAATTTCTTTATTAATAAAATCCCTCTTCTTTTACTTGTGAAGTATGTCAAATGGCTAAACATACGAGAAAACCATATGTTCCTTCCCCCTTTAAACCTACTTCACCATTTTCAATTATACACAGTGACATTTGGGGCCCTTCTAAAGTAAAAAACATCTCTGGGTCTAGATGGTTTGTGTCGTTTATTGATGATTTTTCTATAACAACTTGGACCTTTTTGATGAGAGAAAAATCTGAAGTTGAGACAATTTTTAAAAGTTTTTATCACATGGTCAAAACACAATTTGAGAAACAAATTAAAATAGTGAGGAGTGATAATGAGAGTGAATATCTTAGCAAATCTCTTGGGTACTTTTTTAAAGAAAAAGACATCTTTCATCTTACTTCGTGTGTCAACACCCCTCAACAAAATGGAGTAGCCGAAAGGAAAAATAAACATTTACTAGAGGTGACTAGGTCCCTATTATATTCTGCCAATGTACCTAATTATCTATGGGGGGAAGCTTTTCTTACTGCCACCTACCTTATCAATAGGATGCCAAGCAAGACACTAGGATTCAAAGTACCCAATGAAATTATTTTCCAACATTTTCCACATTTTAAACCATTATCCTCTGTTCTTCCTCTTCGAGTTTTTGGATGCACATCTTTTGTTCATGTGCATCGCAATAATAGGAGTAAACTTGATCCTAGGGCACTACGTTGTGTGTTTATAGGGTATTCATCGAGTCAGAAGGGTTACAAGTGTTACTGCCCCATTACAAAGAAAACCTATATCTCTTTTGATGTTACTTTCTTTGAAAATAAACCTTACTTTGCAAGAACTAAAATTCAGGGGGAGAAATACAAGGAATCTCAGTCCTTGCATGATCCACAACCCATTATTTCCTTGCCTATTCTTGATGAAAGTACTACTTCTCCGCAAAATACTCATTCCGAGCCTACTTCTGATGAAATTGTGAGTTCTGCCCTTAATCCTGTAGACACACCTTCTCCACAGTCTAAAACTGCCAGCCCTTATACAACACCTCCTCCAATGATTAAAATTGTACCACATACATCACCAAACTTTATGACTCCACAACCACTAGAAAGACAACTCAGTGTTTGCACAAGAAGAAAAAGAATCTTGATCGAGGCAATTAGTCAGCCTAACACTTGCCAAGAACTAGCTTTGAGTCATGTTGCTGTGGAGACATGAGGTAATATTATTCCATAGGATTCTACTATTGTCATCTTAGATGAGTTTCCTATTTCTATTAGAAAGGGGGTAAGGAAATGTACTGCTCATCCTATTAACAGGTTTGTTGCCTATGGGAAATTAATGCCTGGTTTCAAAGCTTTTACAGCTAGCATTGACAGCATAAAAATTCCCTAGAAAGTGGAAGAGGCTTTCGACAGTCCAGAATGGAGGAAAGCTGCTAAAGAGGAAATTAAGGCACTACAAAAGAACAACACCTGGAGCTTGACTGATCTGCTAGAAGGAAAAAAGGTTGTGGGGTGCAAATGAGTCTTTATAGTCAAGTACCACTAAGATGGGAGTGCTGAGAGATACAAGGAGAGGTTTGTGGCTAAAGGGTTTACTCAATCATATTGAGTAGACTATCAAGAAACTTTCGCACCTGTAGCAAAGTTAAACACCATCAGAGTATTGCTTTTAGTGGTAGTTAACAAGGATTGGAAGTTGCATCAATTGGACATCAAAAATGTATTTCTAAATGGAAGACTTGGGAAGAAAGTGTACATGAAGGTTCCACCTGGTTTAGAAGAGAAAACCACAACAAAGACAGTGTGCAAACTAAATAGATCGTTGTACGGCTTGAAGCAATCCCCTAGAACATGGTTTGACAGGTTTGCTAGAGCTATGGTCCAGAATGATTTCAAGCAAAGTCAAGCAGACCATACATTATTTAGAAAAGTTGCGCCAGATGGTAAGATAACTCTCCTAATTGTCTATATTGATGATATGATTATTACTGGGGATGACATAGAAGAAATAGAGAAGCTGAAAATTGTTCTAGCAAAGGAGTTTGAAACTAAAGACTTAGGAAGCCTTAGGTACTTCTTGGGAATGGAAGTTGCAAGATCAAAAGAAGGGCTAGTTATCAACCAAAGAAAATACATTCTAGATCTACTTACAGAAACTGGAATGCTAGGGTGTAGACCAACCGAATCTCCAATAGAACCAGGTTTGAAATTCAGTAGAGATGGAATGAGGAATCCAGTGAATAAAGAATCCTACCAAAGGCTGGTAGGAAAACTAATCTACCTCTCACTCACCAGACCTGACATTGCATACTCAGTGAGTATAGTGAGCCAACACATGAGTGATCCTCGAGAAGAGCACATGGAGGCAGTCGATAGGATCCTGAGGTACCTGAAGTTTACACCAGGGTCCGGGCTTATTTTTAGAAAACATCAAGACAAAACAGTGAAAGTCTACACAGACTCAAGCTGGGCAGGAGAACTAACAGATAGAAGATCTGTGAGTGGTTACTGTACGTTTGTGTGGGGAAATCTGGTCACTTGGAGAAGTAAAAAGCAGGCTGTGGTATCTAGAAGCAGTGCAGAGGCAAAATTCAAAGCCATGGCTCTTGGAATATGTGAAGGAATATGGATTAAAAAGCTCCTCACTGAGTTAAGAGTTGGATGGGAAATTAGAATTTGAGGTTTACAGTGATAGTCAATCAACAATGAGCATTACCAAGAATCTAGTGCAGCACGATCGGACGAAACATACTGAAATAAATATGCACTTTATCTATGAGAAGGTCAATAATGGAGTAATAAAGCTTCATTATATTCCTACCAAGAATCAGCTTGCTGATATCTTTACCAAAGCACTTACTAGGGCGACTTTTGATGAGCTTTCATCCAAACTGGGTGTACACAACATATACACTAGTTTGAGGGGGAGTGTGAGTTAATGCGTGTATAATATGAAGTATAACTCTATCATAACTAAGTAGTTTAGTTATAATCTAACTCTATCATTGTAAAGGATAAGAGTCCTATCCTAATAGGTTAACTACTCTGTGTAAAACTCCTTTGTAAAAGTCTATAAATATACTTATTCTCTTGTATATCGGATATAACAAGAAGAGTATTTAAACTCTCTTTTCTACAAAAACTATTCCTCTTGACGGGTGATGCCAGGAAAAAAAATTCTAGGTTAAGTAATGTTGGCCTTCTTTAGATCTCAGATAAGTTAAAATAACCATATTAAATTCTTAGCACTTGATTGAAGGGGGCTTTGATCTCTAGCTGTCCAAACATTAGAAATCAGACATTTTAAGATGCAATTCTTTTTCTATTTGCTATTTGTATCCTTAGAAGTTAATTCAAGCAAATAATAAAAACAAAATTCATATATATGATTTAAAATGAAAAAATGGAAGAAAAAAATCAAACATAACGGCTCCACTTAGAATAAAATCATATGAAACTGAATCATGTGTTTCTATTGAAGAATCTTATGAAAATAATGTGTTTTCTCAGTGAATATATTTCTCTTAAAAATAAAATTCTATGGTACTTTTGTACAAGAGTTTAATTACAACTAGGAGTTCTAACTCGATACAACTTCTAACTCTTATCTTCTAGTTTTAGAATGAGACTTTAACTAAAACACTCTTTACAATTACATAACAGATTCTAACTCTATTTGTGAATAATAGGTATTTGCAGAGAAAAGAATAGTATTCTCTATCGATTTTTCTATTTCCATAAAAACTTCAAATTTATACAGGAAGTCTTTTTTAATAGACTGATTACATAGAGTTTAATTCTAAGTAGTCTACCTCTAGTGTTAATCCTTATCTAAACTAAGGATAGAGTTACTATACATTTAAACTATTTGATAAGATAATATTTACAATAGTTTACACGTCTCTAACCAACACTCCCCCTCAAGCTGGTGAGTATATATTATAGACTCTCCCAACTTGGATGTTAACTCATCAAAGTTTACTCTCGGCAGGCCTTGGTGAGAACATCTGCAAGTTGATCTTTGGTTGAGATAAACTGAAGTTTTACAACTCCATTATTAACCTTCTCAGATATAAAATATATGTCAATCTCCACGTGCTAGGTCCGATCACGATGCACTGGATTTTTGGCAATGCTAATTGCTTGTTGACTGTCACTAAATAGCTCAAAACTTTGATTGTCATCTAATTCCAGTTCTCAAAGGAGTCTTTTTAACCTCATTCCTTCACAAATTCCCTGTGTCATTGCCCTATATTCTGATTCTGCACTGCACCGAGACACTACAAGTTGTTTTTTGCTTCTCCAAGTAACTAAGTTACACCATACAAATGAACAATATCCACTTGTAGATTTTCTATCTGTTAACTCACTTGCCCAACTAGCATCAGTATAACTTTTAACTAACATGTCCTTATTTTTCCTGAAAAACAAACCATAACCAGGGGTTAACTTTACCTTAAGATTCTATACATTGCCTCTAAGTGTTCTTCCCTAGGGTCACTCATGTACTAGCTAACTATGCTGACTGAGTAGGCTATGTCTGGTCGAGTTAGGGACATGTAGATCCAGGGTTTTAAATAGCGGGCTGCAACCGCGATAGTGGCCGCTATTTCGCAGCATTGTCGCTGGCCGATACCGATATTGGCAAAAATCACAGTAGGAATTAGATTCACACCAAAAATGGTAGATCGTGGCCGCTATTTAACGGGTAACAATGAATCGCGGCAATAACGAACCACTTTTGGATGCTTCTGGCTCTTTGGGGCGTTGTCGTCGTTAAGGACCACCGGAGCAACAAGCATCTCCTCCTTTGATGAAGAAGAATAGTGAAGAGAGGAAGAGCACTAACAAAGCTAAAAATGAAGAAAACAGTAAAAGTAGAGTGGAAAAGATGAAGGAAAAGAAAAGAAGAAAATGGAAATGAATGGTTGTTCATTCAGGCGATGAGCAAAAATGAACAGGGTTTCATATTGATGAAGATAGGAAATGAACGGGTTTCAAGCTTTTAATTTACCTTTTTTATTATGTTATTATTATTTTATTTTTTCACTGTACAAAGGACATTCTTTATTGGTGGGTTTGAACGGTGCACATTTTTTTTATAGTTTTAATTATTATTTTTTTATTTTTCAATAAAGATAGCCGGATAATTTAAAAAAAAGATTTATTGTTTGAATATTTTTTGGGATATTAATTAAAAATTCACCCCCTTTGAACAACATTTAAAAAATATCCTCTTTCAGCCCACGTAGGTCAAACTCGCGTTTGACTAAACGAGAGTTTCGTACTGAGTGGATAGATAAGAAAAGAAAATTTTAATTTATCAAGTTTTTATTACATAGAACTCGCGTTTGGCTAAACACGAGTTTAACCTACGTGGGCTGAATGAGAGGTATTTTTCCAAATATTGTTCAAAAGGAGATAGATTTCTAATTAATATCCCAAAAGGGAATATTCAAACAATAAAGCCCTTAAAAAAATACTAAAACAGATTGAGCTAGGGCTTAGCCCCAAAATCTTTTAGGATATTTAATTTGACCGAAAGCTTTTCTAGATCACAAAAAGACTAAACTTTTCATAAAAAATTACCCCTAAAATATATTATATATTTCTAAATTTTCAAATAAGAATTTATTATAATTAAAATTGTTTTTAACTTAATTTAGAGTGAGTAAATCTCTATTTCAGCCATGACACCTTTTAGTTTTATTATTTTAGTCCTTAATTTTCTCTTAATTTAGAGAATAAAGTTTAGTTCCATTCAATGTAGTCTTTTAATTTCAATTATCTACTAATTTAAATGCTAGAAAGCACTCTAAAAGTTATTAGAAGTGAATTTAAACAACAACAACAATAATAATAATAATAATTGTTTTATACAATAAGTTATGCAAATTTGAAAAAAAATCACGACCGCGACACCCCCAGTGACCGCAATAGCATCCGCTATTTTTGCAACCACGATAACACATGACTTTGATATAATTCTCGATTAACAGGACTTCCCATGTCATCTTTTCTTCACTTAAAGTTTGATTCCATAGGAGTAACTACTGGTTTGCAGCCAAGCATTCCAGTTTCAGAAAGAAAATCCAGTATTTATTTCCTCTAGTTAATGATGATCCCATCAATTGATCTTGCAACCTCCATTCCAAGAAAATATCTCAGACTCCCAAGATCTTTAGTTTCAAATTCCTTTGCTAAGTGCCTCTTTAAATTTTCAATTTCTTCATTGTTGTCCCATGTGATTATTATGTCATCGAGATAAACAATCAAGAAAGTCTTCCTCTTATCTGATGTGATTTTAGCAAAGAGTGTGTGTGGTATGCTTGGCATTGCCTATAGCCATACTTCACTACAGCTTTTACAAGTCTGTCAAACCAGGCTCTTGGAGACTATTTTAAACTATATAGGGACTTATTCAGCTTGCATAATTGCTGCCCTGTCGATTATCAACTCCTGGAGGAATTTTCATGTACACCTCCTCTTCAAGAATTCCATTTAAGAATACATTCTTGATGTCTAACCGATGTAGCTTCCAACCTCATTTGCAGCTAAGGATATAGTAGCACTCTAATGGTATTTAACTTTGGCACAAGTGCAAAGGTTTCCTAATAGTCTAACCCATAGGACTGTGTGAATCCTTTTGCCACCAACCGAGCTTTAAATCTCTCTACACTGCCATCTGAGTTGTACTTAATAGTAACACCCACTTGCAACCAACTACCTTCTTCCCTTTAGGTAATTCAGTCAAGCTCCATGTCTGGTTGAGTTGAAGAGCTTTGATTTCTTCTTGTACTGCCTTTTTCCACTTGGGGTCCTTTAGCGCTTCATCCACTGTCTTTGGAATAGCAATGTTGTCCAATTTAGCTGTAAAGGCTTTGAAACCAGACATTAATTTCCCATGGGCTATAAACCTTTCAATGGGATGAGATATGCATTTTCGAACACCTTTCCTTTGGGCAATAAAAAGGTCTATAGTATCAATAATAGGGGTAGAATTTTGAGGAACATCATTACATTCCAGGTTGTAGAATCCAGTTCCAGTTCTCGACAAATGCTTGGCTGAGTAATGTTTTCTAGAAGTGGCCTTATTCTCCTTTTATAAACACTCAGTTGTTTATTTTCAAGCTGTGGCGGTAAAGGTTCTTTGTGGTGTTTTGTTAAGGATGTAGGTGATTGAATTGGAGTAGTGAGATCATTGGGAGTTTTAGGACTAGGTAAAGATGTGTTTGTTGGATTTGGAGAGTGTATAGGCTGGAAAAAAGGTTGATTGTCCTGCTGTGGTTGAATTTCAGTCTGGTAAGGTTGTGGAGGTAAGAAAGAGGGTTGAAAAACCTGTTATGGTTGAAAAACCTGTAAAGTCTCCCCCTGAATTTCAGAAACAACAAAGTAAGGTTTGTTTTCAAAAAATGTGACATCCATGGAGCTGTAGATTCTTTTTGTAATGGGTGAGTAACATTTGTAGCCCTTCTGACTCGAGGGATAACCTAGGAAGATACACTTGCTCTTGGATCAAGTTTACCTCGGGACTAATTATGGATATGTACAAATGAACAACCAAACACTCGAAAAGAAATAGTAGATGGCAATAGCTTATAATGAGGAAAAGCACTAAGTAGAACATCTCTCGGAACCCTGAAATTCAATGTTTTACTGGACATTCTATTTATTAAATAGGTAGCAATGAGTAAAGCTTCCCCAAAAGTGTTTAGTACACCAAAAGAAAAAAAAGTAAGGATCTAGTAACCTCTAAAAGGTACCTATTTTTTCTCTCAACCACCCTATTTTGTTGAGGGGTAATAACACATGCAATAATATGTAAAATCACCTTTTTCCTTGAAATAGGAACCTAAATTCTTAGTGAAATACTCACTACCATTGTCATTCTTTAGAATTTTAATAGTACTCTAAAATTGGTTTTCTATCATCTTATGGAATGTTATAAAGACACTCTCAGCTTCAGATTTTTTCTTTTAACAAAAATGTCCAAGTGTCCTATAGTGGTCATCAATAAAGGAAATAAACCACCTTGAGCCAATATAGTTGTTATCCTTAGAAGAGCCCCAAATGTCACTATGTATTATTGAAAAGGGTGAAGAGGGTTTAAATCTTGGGGGAGGATAATGTTGTCTAGTGTGTTTAGAAAGTTGGCATATATCACAAACAAGAGATTTTGGATTTTTGTTCACAAATAAATTAGGAACGCGCTTGGCCATTTAATGAAAGTTGGGATGACCTAACCTAAAATGCCATAACATTATATTACTAGAAGAGATAGTATTGACAATGTAGATTGAAGGCAGCAGCTTGAAGAGACTTGTTTATTTGGAGAACACCCTCAAAACATGTAGAGTTCATTACTTAGCCTAGCACGGCCAATCACAGTCCCCAAACCTTGTGCCTAAAATTCGCAAACATCTAAAGAAAACTTGATATCACAATGTAGATCAGTAGACAATTTGCTAACAAACAGAAGATTGCAAGGAAGATCAGGGACATAAAGAACATTATGCAAGAAAACAATTTCATTAAGTTTAACTGAACCACTTCCTGCAATAACTGACAATGAGCCATCTGCTGTTCTAACCGAGGATGTGGTCTGCATTTTGTTGAGTTTGTGAAAAACATAAAGATTCCCTGTCAATCTATAGATTGACAGCTAGCAAGAAAAGATATACTACCTTCGTTGGTAGTATAGGAATTAACAGGAGAAGGAGAAGATCTGTTATATTAAAGTCAGATGCATGGTGGTTAGGTTGGAAACTAACTGCTGAACTTTCTATTTAAACCATGACAACTAGGGTTTGGAGGAAGGATCGATAAGCCTAAACTGATACCATGTAAATAATAGGTATTTGCAGAGAAGAGAAGAGTATTCTCTGTCGATTTTTCTATTTCCATAAACACTTCAGATTTACACAAGAAATCTTTTTTAATAGACTGATTACATAGAGTTTAATTCTAAGTAGTCTACCTCTAGTGTTAATCCTTATCTAAACTAAGGATAGAGTTACTATACATTTAAACTACTTGATAAGATAATATTTACAATAGTTTACACATCTTTAACCAACATCATTCTAATTATACTAATCGAATACAACTTACACTCCCCCTCAAGCTGGTGTGTATACATTGTGTAAACCCCGCTTGGATAAAAACTTATCGAAAAATTGTTTAGGTAATGCTTTAGTAAGCACATCAACAAGTTGCTCTTCTGTAGGGACATAAGACAAGTCTACTATCCCACCATTTACTTTCTCAAAAATGAAATGCATGTCTATTTCCACATGCTTAGTCCGATCATGGTGGACTGGATTCCTGGAAATCTGAATAGCAGATTGATTATCACTTAGAATTTCGAGCCTTCCATCTTGTTCCATCTCTAGCTCTTTCAGTAGCCTTAACAACCACATTCCTTCACAAATTCCCAATGCCAAAGTCTTGTATTCTTCCTCAGCACTACTTCTAGAAACCACTGTCTATTTCTTGCTTCTCCAAGTTACTGGGTTTCCCCACACAAAAGAACTGTAACACCCCCTTCTTGATCTAGTAGTATTTCGAGTCGG
Organism: Hibiscus mutabilis; assembly: GCA_019671005.1. NCBI lineage: Eukaryota > Viridiplantae > Streptophyta > Magnoliopsida > Malvales > Malvaceae > Hibiscus > Hibiscus mutabilis. The sequence continues at coordinate 17,970,649 of CM033728.1, read as the reverse complement.
AAAGCGTTACCGGTGAACAATACGGTGATCGGTTTACTAAAATCAATAACTTGGATTAGAGATAATGAAATAATAATATTTATCTGATACAATGTTTGACTATGATCAATGCAAACTCATTCAAATTATGATCAGGGACCAATTAATGACTTGTACAAGTTTAAAGACTAAATTGTAATTCTTGCAAGTTTTAGGGACTTATCGATGCTTATGCTTGCCAATATGGAATTCCATGCTTGATTATCTAGTATATAAAATTCCAAAGGTTTTGGAGTCCATTTACACTTCCAATTAATCCTATATTCGAATCAGTGACCATTTTGCAAAATTCCAAAACCAGTTGACTTACCTATATCGGTACCGATGCTCAAGAGTCCGTACCAGTACGCCTCTAAATTAATTTCTTTCGAACCTAAATCTAGTATCGGTACGCAACATACTGTACCGGTACGTGGGTTTTAATGTCTTCGTATCGGTACGGGACCATTACTGTACAGGTACGCAATCCCTAATCCCCAAATTTCATCACTAGTGGGTATCGGTACGACACCACCCGTACTGGTACCCGTGCTATAGTAAAATTATAGTGTTGATTTGGCGTATTGGTATCCTTATATCAGTGCCGCTATGCCTTAATGCCGTATACCAATTCTGCATGACTGTACCGTACGACATCACTCGTACCGGTACGCTTGGGCTATTATGGCCCCAAAGATGCCTTGTAGTACCTGTACGACACCATCCGTACAGGTACACCTGAGCCTATAATGTCACATTTTATCTGATTTTTATACAATTTAAGGGCCTTAACCATGTCCAATGTTTACCAAATTTTACCAGCAAGCTTATAATCATGATTTCCATATACATGCCAAATTTCATGCCAATCTGAATCCATTTACTAAGGTTTCCCTTATTAGTGCATTTAAGGCCATTTTCCCCAATTTACCAAAGCATTAGCATACCGTTTTTACTAAACTCATTTAACATAGTGAACCTTGTGTACATACAAAATGGGGCTAAACTAACTTGTCTATACCATATGCCACCTTTCTAGGAGTTTAAGGACAAAGTTTACATTACATGCAACTTGATGACTTGTTACAAAAATGTCCTTACTTCGATCCTCGATCCGACTAACTTTTAACCTGAAAATGCTTGGAGATGAGATGCATTAGGCTTACTTAGCCTAGAGATGTAGTCAATAACAATAACATGAGTGTAATTGGCAATGTAAATGCATCTCAAGTCGAGTTTTAACAATACTTGCAATACTTATTTATTTTCCTTTCATCGACATGTAATGTGGATACGCGAATTCCAAACCAACATCGCCAACAATAAATGGTCAATATCCTCCAACATCACCAATAAGACCAACACTAACACATCCCGCCAACATCGCCAAATAGAGCCTTAGCTCAAGGACCGTAGTCCACTCCGTATCAATGAGCTCGTGAATTCTATGGCATGCTAATTATATCCCATGTTCATTAGTATCCAAGGATTCAATACTTAGGCCAATATCAATAACAATAACAATGACCATAATGGTAGCAATAACAATAACGATATAGCATGATCAGTATGGCCTTTCTCAATGTTTCAATGATTTCTATGACAATACAATGATTCAATAATCAACTTGACAATGTAATAAGCTTACCAATGATACCTTTAACAAAATTTTCTTATATTCATGCCTTGATCAATGATGATGATGCAATAATCAATATCAATGAATTCGGGAAAGGCACCTAGCCAATCCTTAGACTCCGAATATACTCATTGATACTTCTAAGGCTTTCAAGGCTCCCGGATAACAACTATTTTATTCTTAAGCTTGGTAGAATTTGAAGGATTTGGTGATTCTTCACCTTGATTTTCTTGAGCTACTAAGAAATAGGAATTACAAGAATGTCAATATCGATTATAGATTCATAGCACTTATGAGCTATGAAGAACAATAACGAATAAGCTATGATATTCCTATAGAATTTCTAGGGTTCATTGATTCTTAACTTGGAATTAAACATGGTTGAGCCATGGAATCGATAAATCAATTGAGGAGAATTGCTTACTCGATCGATAGCTATAATTTAAGATTAAGAAACTTAAGAAAATCAAAGCTTAATTTATCTTCCAATAGAGGTACTTGCTTGTTTAAAGGATGAGGAAGAAGATGAAGAAGGTGATAGGTAGAAACAATCTTCGGTAAACTTTTCCTCTTTTAATTTCAATGATTAGCTTTCCCTTAGGTGAAGTGATCTCATCCTACATGACCACGTAGGTGGGGACTAGTATTGAGGAGGGGCTAATAGCAAGGTTAGTCCCTCGAATCTTTATTCTTTATACTTTTGTCCCCTAACTTCCAATTTTCTCAATTTAGTCACAATGACAAGTTTCAAAGTTTACAATGGAATCCTTAATCGATATCAATACTTAATTGGGATTCAATAACTCAAACATTAACCACTTGGTCTCTTCCTCGAATTTTACCTGAACCGAAGAGATGTGGGTATTGACTCCTCATGGTCTCTTCCGGTTCCCATGTAGCTTCAACCTTGTGACTTCTCCACAGCACTTTAACTAAAGGAACGTTCTTGTTTCTAAGCCTCTTGACTTCCCTTGCCAATACTTGTACTAGTTCTTCCTCATATGTCAGATTGGGTTAGAGTTCTACTGATTCAAGCTTAATAACATGAGATGGATCGGATCTATACTTACAGAGCATCGATACATGAAATACATCGTGAATCTTGCTCAATTCCTGAGGCAAAGTTAGTCGGTAAGCCACAAGACCAACTCTCTCAGTCACCTCAAAAGGTGTAATGAATCGGGGACTTAGCTTTCCCTTTTTGCCAAAGCGGAGAATCTTCTTCCATGGGGAGACTTTTAAGAAAACGTTCTCACCAATTTCATATTGCATATCTCTTCTCTTAAGATCAGCATAGGCCTTATGTTGATCAAAGGCGGCTTTCAAACGGTCATGAATGATGGTAATCCATTCTTCAATTTCTCGAAGTAAGTCAGGGCCCAACATCTTGCCTTCACCGAGTTCAAACCAACATAACAATGTTCTACATCTCATGCCATATAATACTTTATACGGTGCCATCACGATAGAGGATTGATGACTATTATTGTAAGCAAACTCGATGAGAGGTAGGGACTTCTCCTAAGTCCCTTCAAAATCAATGACACAAGCGCGAAGCATGTCTTCTGATATCTGAATTACCCTTTCCGATTGACCATCAGACTGAGGGTGAAAGGCAGTACTAAGATTGACTTAGGTGCCCAGAGCTCCTTGCAATGCTTTCCAAAATCATGAAGTAAAACATGGATCTTGATTAGAGATGTTTGACTTAGGTACTCCGTGGAGTCTAATCACTTTCTTGATGTACAAATCAGCTAACTTGGGAAAATTGTAGTCCATTCTAACTGGTAAGAAATGAGCTGACTTGGTAAAACGGTCAACAATGATCCAAATGGCATCATGCTTAGCTGGAGTCATCGGTAGACCACTGACGAAGTCCATGGTTATTCTTTCCCACTTCTATTGGGGAAGTTCAATGGGTTGCAATAATCTCCTAGGAACACGATGCTCAGCCTTGACTCGCTGGCACGTACAACATCTTGATACAAGCTCTGTAATAACCTTCTTCATACCAGGCCACTAGTACAATTCCTGAAGGTCCTTATACATTTTTACCGACCCGGGGTGAATTGTGAAAGGGCTACAATGAGCTTCCTTAAGAATATCATCACGAAGAGATTAATCATTTGGTACACAAATTCTATCACGGGAGCACACGAGTTCTTCAGAATTAACTTTGAAATTAGAATTAGGATCACTCCGAAGTTTATAAATGATGGCTTGCAATTCGGGATCTTGATCTTGCAATGACTTGATTCTCAACACAACGGTAGACTAAACTTGAAGTTCAGCTACTAAAGGTCGGTGTTTCTGTAACTTAAAATGAGCGTTGATAGCTCGAGGAGCTACAATGCAATAACGATATTGTAATTTTCAATACAATTGTCAATAATTGTGATTCAATATCCAATATTGATACTTACCAGACAAAGGTTTGCGGCTGAGTGCATCAGCTACAACGTTGACCTTGCCCGAGTGATAATCAATAACAAGGTCATAGTCCTTAAGAACTTCCATCCATCTTCTTTGATGAAGATTAAGCTCTTTCTGTGTTAATAGGTATTTGAGGCTCTTGTGGCCTGTGTATAGGTAGCATTTTTCTCCGTAGAGATAGTGCCTTCAAATCTTTAAGGTAAAGACAACTACAGCCAATTCAAGATCAGGGGTAGGGTAGTTCATTTCATGTGGCTTAAGTTGTCTCGATGCATAAGCAACAACCTTGCCCTCTTGCATCAATACACATCCTAACCCCTGATGTGATGCATCACTATACACGGTATAGTCCTTACCAGACTCAGGTTGGGTCATGACTGGTGCATGAGTCAACACTTGCTTAAGCTGATCAAAATTGTGTTGTTGTTTCTCGGTCCACTCAAAAGGGATATCCTTCTGTAGAAGTTTGGTTAACGGTGCTGCTATTATAGAAAATTCTTTAACGAATCTTCTGTAATAACTAGCAAGACTGAGAAAACTATGGACTTTGCCAACATTCTTCGGTGGCCTCCACTCCACTATAGGTTGGATCTTCTTCGGATCTACTTGAATACCTTCTATATATATCACATGTCCCAGAAATGAAACTTGAGTGAGCCAAAACTCACACTTATTAAACTTGGCATATAATTGTTTCTCCCAAAGGGTTTGGAGCACAATGCGAAGATGGTCGCGGTGTTTCGCCTGATTTTTGGAATAGATCAATATATCATCTATAAACACCACTACAAACTTGTAAGGTATGGTCTAAAAACCTGGTTCATGAGATCCATAAAGGCAGCCGGTGCATTGGTTAACCCAAAGGGCATAACCAAGAATTTGTAGTGGTCATACTTTGTACGAAAGGTTGTATTGGGCACATCACATTCTTTAACTTTCATTTGATAGTACTCGGATCTTAGGTTAGTCTTAGAAAAGACAGTTGCATCCTTAAGCTGATAAAACAGGTCATCAATTCTTGGTAAGGGATATTTATTCTTGATGGTGAGCTTATTCAATTGTCGGTAATCAATGCAAAGATGCATTGATTCGTCCATTTTCTTGACAAAAAGAACCGGAGCACCCCAAGGTGAGGAACTTGGTCGAACAAAGCCTTTATCTAACAGATCTTGAATCTGTACCTTAAGCTTGGTGAGTTCAACCTGTGTCATTCGATAAGGTGCAATAAAACCAAAGTGGTTCCAGGTTGCACTTCAATCCCAAATTCAACTTCGCGGGTGGGTGGTAAACCCAGAAGCTCAGCATGAAAAACATCAAGAAGCTCTTGCACGGTATTTATATCTTGCAACTATGGTTCTAACTTGTTTGCAGTAGCATATAGCAGTGATTTCTTACTCCTAGAGTCCATAAGAGTTACACTCTCCTTGCTAAGACCTCTAAGGTACAATTTCTTCTTTGAACAATCCACCCAAGCTTGATGCTCTCCGAGCCAATCAAGCCCCAATATTACATCAAACTCATGAATAAGAAGGGCTATGAGATTGGCCGAAAAAGGTATCCCTTGTATCATGAGGGACAATTCTTACATACTAGCCCAACTACAACATTATCCCCTAAAGTATTGGTTATGGTGATTTTAGAGACTATAGGCTTGGATGTCAACTTAAATCTTTTAATCAATACAATACTTATAAAGGAATGAATGGATCCAGGATCAATCAATGCATAAACAGGGTGAGTGTACAGTTCAATAGTACCTGCCATAATGTTTAGATCCTCATCCTCCCCTACTCCTCACGTGGTAAACTTGAGCTGAACCTTTAGATTCTTGTTGATTAAGAGTTCTTGAAAAGCCCTGGTGCAACTTGTTTCTGCCCCTTACCCTTGAAAGACTGAGCAAGGGACACAGGAATTGCCGGTGCAGAAGACTTAGAAGTATTCATCGGAATGACTTTCTTCTTTTCATTGCCGATGCAACTTGTTTCTGCCCCTTACCCTTACCATTGTCTTCATAAGCAATTGTACTCATTTTCAACTCTCAACAAGTATTAGGCTGCAAGATGGTCTCAAGAATGATTTTCTTCTTTCTAGTGTATACACTGAGTTGTTTAGGAGTCTGAAGGAACTACTTGAGGTGAGTTTGGGGAAGCTACAAGTGAAATAATAAGTGGTGAGATAGGAGAATTTTTAAGTGTGTTTTGTTTGGGTAGTGACAAATTAGTAGAAAAGATTTCTGAAGGTATAGAAGGAAATCAGAAAGGATAAACTTGATCTTGTTTAAGAGGTTGCAATTCTTCCCAAGTCTCCCTAAATTATAGCCTTGGTAAAATAGGGATCCCGTTCAAAGAAGGTTACATCCATAAAAACAAAAAAAATAGTGGTGGATAGTAACATTTTTAGCCCTTTTTAAGTAAAGAATAGCCTAGTAGAACACATTTCAAGGACCTAGGATCCAATTTTGACTGAGAAGGATCTGCATTCTGAACAAAAAGTGCACCCAAATATTTTCAAAGGAAGCATAGAAGACATTGGTTTAAAGTTTCGATAACTGTCCAAAAATAAAAACCTAGGTGTTTTGAATTTTAGTACCTTACTATGCGTTCTATCTGAACAAGGCCTCACCCCACAGATATTTACGAACATTCCCAGAAAACAAGGACCTAGTTACCTCCAATAAAAGCCTATTTTTCTATCTACAATTCTATTTTGTTGTGGTGTGTCTACAAAAGAACTTATTTGTGCAATGCCCTTTTTCCCGAAAAAATCACCTGAGGTTTTGGCAAAATATTCTCCCTCATTATAAGACTTAAAAATCTGAATTTTACTCCGAAATTACGTTTCAATCATGTTGTAGAATTTCTCAAATATGGACATTGTTTCAGACTTCTCTCTCATTAAATAAGCCCATATTAGTTATACTATGACCATCTATGAAAGAAATGAACCACCTACACTCATTAACATTCTTCCTTTTTTAAGGACCTAGAATGCCATTGTGGATCAAAGAGAAAAGTTGAGATAATTTATAATTAGAAGGTAAATAAGAAGCCTTAATTTGTTTAGCAAGTGGACGGATATGACAGTTAAACAATTGTGATTTTTTATTGATAAACAAATAAGGAAATAGTTTAGCAAGATAATAAAAGCTTGGGTGGCCTAACCTAAACTGCCATAACATAATTTCATCAAACTGTCCTAAAGAATAAACTGAACTACTAGAAAGGGCTTGCAGAGTAGGGGTTGTGGCCATAGAGAACATAGAGCCCATTTTGCAGTCTAGCATTGCCAATCATCTTGTCCGAGTTGATTGCTTGTAATACATAATTATTTTCAAGAAACTTTGAATAACACCTTAAATCCTTGGAAAGTTTACTAATAGATAGAAGGTTACAAGCCATATTAGGTACAAACAACACATTATAAGATTGAGTTTCTTGGTAGTCCACTCCATAAGATTGAGTGAACCCTTTGGCCACCAGTCTAGCCTTGTACCTCTCAACACTGCCATCTGCCTTGTACTTAACTGCGAACACCCATTTGCAACCTACTATTTTCTTTCCTTTTGGGAGATCATCTATGACCCAAGTGTTGTTTGTTTCAAGTGCCACGAGCTCCTCTTCTACTGCTTTTCTCCACTCAGTGTCCTTCAATGCCTCTTCCACTGTTTCTGGAATATTTATACTATCTACATTGGCTATAAAAGTCTTAAAAGAAGGCATTAGCTTCCCATATGCAACAAACTTTTGAATTGGGTGATTAGTACATTTCCTTACACCTTTTCGTTGAGCAATTTTCATATCGCTAGTATCAATTAGGGGAACAAGTACTTCATTTGGAAGAGATTCATTACCTTCTTGATTTTTTGAGGCATTCAAGCTTGGTTCCAATTCTTGGCAATTTCTAGGCTGTACGGGAGCTTCTAGGATATGTTTTTGTCTTCTTTTGTAAACACTTAGTTCCCTCCTTTCAGTTTGAGAAGTTTTTGGTGAAGCTAAGGGTTCTAAATATGAGGTAGGTAAATTTGTTGTTTTAGGACTTGGTGGAGTTTGAGGGATTGAAGTTAAAGGAGCTTTTGGTTGAGACTTTGGACTTTGTGGTAAGGAAGGTATGATGGGTAAGGTGGTTTCTGTTTGGGGCAAAGTTGCTGGCACGTTGAATATTGGCTGTGTGAGGTAGATGGAAGGCTTTTAAAAGATTCAAGTGTTTGGAATTCATATGAAATCTCCCCCTGAATTTCAGGCTTAGAGAAATATGGTTTGTTTTCAAAAAAGGTTACATCCATATAAGTGTAGGTCTTTTTAGTACATGGGAAATAATATTTGTAGCCCTTTTGAGTAGAGGAATACCCTATCAAAACACACCTAAGGGAATCTAGGATCCAATTTAGACATGGATTTCTCTATGTTATGTACAAAAACAGTACATCCAAAGACTCTTAGTGGTAGAATGTAAGGCATAGGCTTGAAGTGTGAGAAGCTATTAAGAAACACATTCTTTGGACATTGAAATTTCAAGGGTTTGCTAGGCATCCTATTTATCTAGTATTTAGCAGTCAAAAGAGCTTCCCCTAAAGGTATTTAGGAACACTAGTAGAAAATAATAGACCTAGTGACTTCAAGAAGGTGTGTTTTTTTCTCTCAGCCACCCCATTTTGCTGAGGTGAATCAACACAAGATGTAATGTGGACAAGCACTTTTTCTCTAAAGAAAGATCCTAGTGTTTGGGTAAAGTACTCACTGCCATTGTCAGATTTAAGAATCTGGATATTACTTTGGAATTGATTTTCAACCATTTTGTGGAATTTTTTGAATATTTCACTAGTTTCTGATTTGACTTTCATAGAAATGTCCATTTAGTCCTAGAATGATCATCAATGAAAGAGATAAACCACCTATACCCATTTAGACTTTGTACTCATGAAGGGCTCCAAATGTCACTGTGAATTATGGAAAAAAGGTTTATGTTAATAATTGAGAGACTGATTTGTAGAGAGAATGAATTCTCAGTGTATTGACTTGAATAAATTAATTTAAAATTTAAATCTAACTAGAAAATAAGAACTCTATACAAGAGATAAGAATCCTAGATAATGCTAGGAGATAAGAGTTTTATCCCTTTGGACTTAATCCTAAAATGTTAGCAGATAATAAAAAATAATATTACAATATTTGAAGTTTATCTTTTATAACGGTTGTATTCTTCACTCCCCCTCAAGCTGGTGAATACACATTGTAAAGACCAAGCTTAGATGTGAGCTCATCAAAGGTAGTTCTTGGAAGTGCCTTGGTGAGTGCATCGGCTAGTTGTTTGTGAGATGGAAAAAAATTTAGCTTGACTGTCCCACTAATGATCTTCTCAGAGATAAAGTGACGATCTAGCTCCACGTGTTTTGTTATATCATGGTGTTCAAAATTCTTAGCAATACTAATTGTTTACTGATTATCGCAATGAAGTTCAAAATCTTTATTGTGATTAAGTTTTAGTTCTGACAGCAACCTTTGAATCCAAATCCCTGCACAAATTCCATTAGCTAAGGCTCGAAATTCTGCTTCTGTACTGCTTCTTGATACTACAGATTGTTTCTTGCTTCTCCATGTCACTAAATTTCCCCAAACTAGAGCACAATATCCACTTGTAGATCTTCTAGATGTAAGCTCTCCTACCCAGCTTGCATCTATAAAGACTTCCACTTTTCTATTCTCATTTTTGGTGACAATTAAGCCATGGCCTGGTGTCATCTTCAAATATCTCAGAATCCTAAACACTACTTCTAAATGCTCTTCTCTAGGATCATTCATAAACTAACAATACCAATTAAAAAAGAAATATCAGGTCGTGTAAGTGATAGATAAATAAGCTTACCAACTAGCCTCTGATATTGTTCCTTATTAGTAGGAGCTTCATTGCTGTCAGTTCTAAACTTCAGATTATGCTCCATTGGTGTTTCGGCATGCTTGCAACCTAGCATCCCTGTCTCTGAAAGAAGATCTAGAACATAATTTCTCTGATTTATTACAATCCCAACATTTGATCTTGCCACTTCAATTCCTAGGAAGTATCTTAACTGACCCAGATCTTTTATTTCAAACTCTATAGCCAAGAACTATTTTAATTATCTGATTTCCAGAACATCATCACTTGTGAGGATTATATCATCAGCATAGACTATTAAAATAGCCTTTTTATTTCCATGAGAGGTCTTGATGAACATAGTATGATCAGCTTGGCATTGAAGGTAACCAGCTTTTAGAACAACCCTGGTAAATCTGCCAAACCAAGCTCTAGGTGATTGTTTAAGACCATAGAGCGATTTTAACAATTTACATACCTTAGTTGGATCTGAGTTTTCATCTAGACCAGATGGCCTTTGCATGTACACCTCTTCTTCTAGATCCCCATTTAGGAAGGCATTCTTTATATCTAGTTGATGAAGAGGTTAGTCCAAATTTGTAGCAAGGGACAATAAGATTCTAACTGTGTTGAGTTTTGCCACTGAAGCAAATGTCTCATGATAATCAATCCCATAGGACTGAGTGAATCCCCTTGCAACGAGCCTTGCTTTGAACCTCTCAATGCTCCCATCTGAATTATATTTAACTATAAATACCCATTTACAGCCTAAAACCTTCTTTCCTGGAGGTAAAGAAGTCATCACCCAGGTTTTATTTTCCTGCAGTGCTTGAATCTCATCTTCTATTGCTTTTTTCCATATCAGATCCTTCAAGGCTTCATATACTATTTGAGGGATCTGGATATTATCAATCTTGGTTGTGAAAGCCTTAAATGAGGGCATTAACTTTCAGTAAGCCACATATCTCTGTATCGGGTAACTTGTACATTTCCTGATACCTTTTGTTTTAGCAATAGGTAAGTCAGATGTATCAATATGTTCAATATCATCATTATTCAAATTTTCCATACCTTACTCCTCCTCCAAGGACAATGGGATCGGTTCTAGTTCTTGAGCAGTCCTAAGCTGTGTAGTGTCATGAATAGGCCTCCTTTTCTTCCTTGTGCAAGCCAGTCCAGCAAAAGCTTCGAAGAATAAGACCGGATATGCTGTTAAAAGTTAGAGAGGAAGTAAAGAAACAATTTAAAGCTGGATTTTTGAAGGTTGTCAAATACCTGGAGTAGGTAGCTAACATAGTCCCGGTACCGAAGAATGATGAAAAAGTACGTATGTGTGTGGATTATAGGGACCTCAATAGGGCAAGTCCTAAGGACAATTTTCCCTTGCCTCACATTGATACCCTGGTCGACAATACTGCGGGGCAATCTTGGTTCTCTTTCATGGATGGCTTTTCAGGGTATAATCAAATTAAAATGCACCCCGAGGATATGGAAAAGACCACCTTTGTAACCATGTGGGGTACATTTTGCTATAAAGTCATACCTTTCGGATTGAAGAATGCCGGGGCAACTTATCAAAGAGCCATGGTGATACGGAAGCCAGGATCCAAGAATTACCTCAAAATCTAGGAACCCTATAGATCACAATTAATCTAGCAAACTCACTAATATGATCCGAGAAAACCTCAAACTCCACGTTCAGAAAACCGATAATAAAGCATGATCTTGATGTAGAAAACGAGATAGGATGAATTTGATGGTGGCGGTGTTGGATAGATTTGTCCTTGGCACCCTCCTAATCGCAATTGAATAGGCAAACACCTGCAAACGGTACGAATCTCTCCGATGAATGGATGATGACGAGATAGATGTTGTAGGATATTTTGTCCTCGGCACCCTCTTAGACGCGATTATCTAAGCAAGCAGCCTCAAGCGGCTTTAACCCACCCTCCTAGATGCAATTACCTAGGCAAGCAAGAGTGTGAAGATGATATCCATTACAAGAACTTGACGAACTTACGTTGAAGAAGACTTCTGATACGAAAAATAACAAGGCAAATCTATCTACCTTGAAAATAAAATGGCCCATGGCCAAAGGTTTTTGCAACTCATAAACTCATGATGTTGTTCTTATTAGTGAAGCAAATATGCCTTTAAATAGGCTACAAATGAAGAGTTCAACTTAAATTAGGAAAAGTAAAGATAATAATAAAATAAATAAACATATTTTATCTAACCTAAAAAACTAATAAATAAATAAAAAATCTAATCATAAATCATCTAAATATCTTCATAAAGAATCCTAGATTAAATTTAAGTATAAATAATCAATAAAATTATTGAAAATTCGTAATAAATAATATTTCCCGTGATAAAACAGTATAGAGATTTCTGCTCGCACAGTCTTCACTATAAAGGACATAACTTGAGCTCCCGATGTCGGATTGATGCGTTTCAAGATGCGTTGGAAAGCTAGGAGACAGACGAATATGTTTGAAGAAGATGTGTAGACTCAGAAGTGCCCGGATCCCATCCGAAAATTCGATGCAAGTCGGCTGAAATTCCAGACTTATAAAACAACTTCAACTCTTTGGCTACAATGCATCATTTTAGCCCCCCATACATGTATCATTCTCCCCTGTTGAAAACGATTCGTCCCGAATCTTAAGAGTTGTTGATCACAACCTTCAAGTCTCTTGAGATGTCTCCAGGAATGAAATATTAAAACTAAGATCTATATAGAGAATTATATATTTTTCTTTTTTTCTCAACTACTAAAACAACAGTAAAAGATAATTGTTTCAAACACCTAAACCAAGGCTCTGATACCAATTGATACGGAAGCCAGGATCCAAGAATTACCTCAAAATCTAGGAACCCTATAGATCATAATTAATCTAGCAAACTCACTAATATGATCCGAGAAAACCTCAAACTCCACGTCCAGCAAACCGATAATAAAGCATGATCTTGATGTAGAAAATGAGATAGGATAAATTTGATGGTGGTGGTGTTGGATAGATTTGTCCTTGGCACCCTCCTAATCGCAATTGAATAGGCAAACACCTGCAAACGGTACGAATCTCTCCGATGAATGGATGATGACGAGATAGATGTTGTAGGATATTTTGTCCTCGGCACCCTCTTAGACGCGATTATCTAAGCAAGCAACCTCAAGCGGCTCTAACCCACCCTCCTAGATGCAATTACCTAGGCAAGCAAGAGTGTGAAGATGATATCCATTACAAGAACTTGACGAACTTACGTTGAAGAAGACTTCTGATACGAAAAATAACAAGGCAAATCTATCTACCTTGAAAATAAAATGGCCCATGGCCAAAGGATTTTGCAACTCATAAACTCATGATGTTGTTCTTATTAGTGAAGCAAATATGCCTTTAAATAGGCTACAAATGAAGAGTTCAACTTAAATTAGGAAAAGTAAAGATAATAATAAAATAAATAAACATATTTTATCTAACCTAAAAAACTAATAAATAAATAACAAATCTAATCATAAATCATCTAAATATCTTCATAAAGAATCCTAGATTAAATTTAAGTATAAATAATCAATAAAATTATTGAAAATTCGTAATAAATAATATTTCCTGTGATAAAACCGTATAGAGATTTCTACTCGCACAGTCTTCACTAAAAAGGACATAACTTGAGCTCCCGATGTCGGATTGATGCGTTGGAAATCTAAGAGATAGACAAATATGTTTGAAGAAGACGTATAGACTCAGAAGTGCCCGGATCCCATCCGAAAATTCGATGCAAGTCAGCTGAAATTCCAGACTTATAAAACAGCTTCAACTCTTTGGCTACAATGCATCATTTTAGCCCCCCATACATGTATCACATGGTCACCTTGTTCCACGACTTGATGCACAAGGAGATTGAATTGTATGTGGACGACATGATAGCCAAGTCTCGAACAGAAGAACATATTGAGAATTTACAGAAGTTGTTCCAAAGACTGAGGAAATATCAGTTAAAGCTCAATCCGTCCAAGTGTACCTTTGCAGTCACATCGGGAAAACTCTTAGGTTTTGTGGTTAGTCGAAAGGGGATCGAGATCGACCCAGACAAAGTGAAAGCAATTCAAGATCTTCCGCCACCTCAGACTCAGAAGGAGGTCTGAGGATTCTTAGGAAGACTCAAATACATTTCTCAGTTCATCTCCCAATCGACCGACAAGTGTGATCCTGTATTTAGACTACTCCGAAAGAATGACCCGGAAAAATGGGATGAAGATTGCCAAGAGGATTTTGAAAAGATTAAGAAGTATTTGACCAATGCCCCAATCTTAGTAGCACCGGTACCGGATAGGCCGCTAATTCTGTACTTGACAGTGTTTGACAATTCGATGGGATGTGTATTAGGACAACATGATGAGACAGGCAAGAAAGAAAAGGCCATTTATTACTTAAGCAAGAAGTTCACCGAGTGTCAGTCGCGGTATCCATTGATCCAAAAGTTGTGTTGTTCCCTAGTATGGGCTACTAAGTGACTCAGGCAATACATGTTGTATCATACTACTTGCTTGATTTCCCGGATGGATCCACTAAAATTTCTTATGGAAGCACCAGCACTAACCGGAAGAATGGCTCGTTGGCAAATGTTGCTATATGAGTTTGATATCATCTACGTGAGCCAGAAAGCAGTAAAAAGAAGTGTGGTAGTAGATCTTTTGGAAAGTCGCACCTCAGATGACTATGAGCCTCTGAATTTTAGTTTTCCGGATGAAGACTTGATTGGTACTCTAGCGAAGGAGAGGCCCACCAATGAATCTTGGAAACTCTATTCCGATGGTCATGTAACACCTTAAGCCACGGGATAGGGGCAGTATTAATTTCTCCTGAGGAGGTTAATTACCCATTTACCAGTAGATTGGAATTCTTTTGTACAAACAATATAGCCGAGTATGAGGCTTGCATCATGGGACTTCAGGAAGCCATAGAAAAAAAAGATCAAGGCGCTTCAGGTCTTCGGGGATTCGTCTTTGGTGATCTATCAGCTCTAAAAAGAATGGGAGACGAGAGACCAGAAGTTAGTCAAATACTATGATTTGATCCAGGAGTTAGTTAAAAATTTTGAAGAAATTAGCTTCGCTTATCTACCAAGAGAAGATAATCAGATGGCTGATGCCCTAGCGACTCTGGCCGCAATGTTTGGGGGAAGCCGAACTACCGAAATGAAACTAATTGAGATACAGACTTTTGAGGTACTGGCACACTGCTATAATTTGGAGGAGGAGGAGGAGGATGACAACCCATGGTATTATGATATCCTTCAATACATCAAGTTCCAGGTTTACCCAAAGGATGCCAACGATAATGATAAAAGGACCATTAGGTTGGCTTCTGTCTATGTCCTTGACGGAGAGGTTCTGTACAAGAGAAGTAAGGATCAGATATTGTTGAGATGCATTAATGCTCGGGAGGCAGAAATTATCTTAGCTGAGGTACACGATGGCTTGTGTGGGACCCACGCCAATGGTTTCTCAATGGCTAGGAAAATCATGAGATACAGATATTTCTGGTCTACCATAGAGGAATATTGCAAAAAATATGTAAAGAAATGTCACAAGGGCCAAATCTATGCCGACAAGATACACGCTTTGCCGGTACCGCTTCACACTATGAACTCACCATGGCCTTTTGCTACTTGGGGCATGAACGTTATTGGTCAAATACACCTGAAAGCTTCTAATGGAAACCATTTCATCTTAGTGGCCATCGATTACTTTACCAAATAGGTAGAAGCGGCCTCTTATGCTAGCATCACAAGAGAAACTGTATGTAAATTTTTGAAGAAAGAAATTATCTACTGTTACGGTTTGCTAGAAAGAATTGTCACCGATAATGCTTCTAATTTAAACAACAAGATGATGACTGAAGTATGTGAACAGTTCAAGATTGTGCATCACAATTCTACCACTTATCTTCCCAAGATAAATGGGGCAGTTGAAGCGGCAAATAAGAATATCAAGAAGATCATAGCCAAGACTACCGATACTTTCAAGGATTGGCATGAGAAGCTGCCATTTGCACTGTTTGCTTACCGGACATCTGTAAGGACCTCGACAAGGGCAATGTCGTATTCTTTGGTCTTTGGCATGGAGGTGCTACTGCCTATCGAAGTGGAAATCCCATCACTGAGAATTCTGAATGAGACAAAGTTAGATGATGCTGAATGGATGCAAGCAAGGATTGATCAGTTGAAACTTATTGATGAGAAAAGATTAAGTGCCGTCTGTCATGGCCAAATGTATCAAAAGAGGATGATACGTGCCTACAACAAGAAGGTTTCCCCAAGAGAGTTACAAGAGGGAGATCTAGTGCTCGAGAAGATCTTGTCAATTCAAAAGGACTTTCGAGGAAAATAGATGCCTAACTGGGAAGGGTCTTATGTCGTTAAGAAGGCTTTCTTTGGAGGAGCGTTAATTCTGGCAGAGATGGATGAGAAAGAGCTGAGCAATCCCATAAATTCAGACTCTGTCAAGAAGTATTATGCCTAAAAAGGAGGGTTCAAGATGGAAACTCGGAAACATGCATCTTGAAATTGAAGGAGGATTTGAATTGAAAATTCAAAAAGGACGATTTGGATGAATTTTGAGGTTAAGCGTTCGACTGATAGGCTCCGTTATAGTTCAAGTGCCCCACTTCGACTTATGGTGGAACTCCTTCTGAGCTATTAGGAATTTCAGTCTAGGACAGGCAGTGAGAGATTTACCACGGTCGATGGGCTCTCACATCATTCATACAGTCGATGTTCGAGAATGTTGCACCCTATATTGCTTATATCTTTCTCATGTTTGCCATGAATTTCAAATTGTTCCAACATCTCTTATATTAATAAATAAATATTTCATTTCCTCCCTTCCTTTGTTTATTTCATGAGCATCCTGCAAATAGATTGACATAGATTACTGAAAAATAAAGGATTTATTAGCATTACTATGATTTAACCCTTTAAGTGTAGGTTGTTCCAAGATAGAAATTGATTCTGTTAAAAAGAAGTCTGCCAAAGTCAAGGCTAAAGGATATGGTATACAAAGTTGACAAGATTTGCCAAGAAGATGACGAATGCCCTCCGTATTGAAGTTCAAGATGGAAGAGCCAATGGCGAAAACCTGTAAGGGCTCCCTGAAAAAAAATAAGAAAAAGAAAAAAGAAATAAAAAGAAATAAAAAGAAAAAAGAAAAAAGAAAAAAGAAAGAAAAAAGAAAGAAAAAAAGAAAGAAAAAGAAAAGAAACATTAATCAAAGTGGAAACTTGAAAGGGTGCTTTGAGAAAGAAAAATCTGTAAAGTGAAAACTCAAAAGGGCGCTTTAAAGCAAAGTTTTGGAGAATATAAGGGTCAAAGGGAAACTAAGTCTGGACACAAGGAGTGACAACAAATGTTCCAAGATAAGAAGAAGACGAAAGAAAGACAAAGTGAGAAGCCAAGAAAGAAGGCGTTTGAGCATTAATCATGCATCATGAATAGTTAGACATCCTTAAGGTAGGAGCATACTAACTAGCATCATCAAATCATTGTATTTGTTTCTTTCAGGTATTTGGAAAAACAATAGGAAGCTGATCCTATGTTATAGAAAAGAAAGGTAGATAACAAAGAGTCAAGAATCTTTTACTAACATTCCATGCAAAGACGATGAAGATCAAAGACATTCCAGAAGACTCAAAGCGAGATATTTGGTGTCAAGACGACTAGCAATCGGGACATCATTAGACGGGGTCCTCAAGGTGAGGTATCACCCCATGCCAAGATGATGAAGATCGAAGGCATTCCAGAAGACTCAAAGTGATATATTTGGTGTTAAGACGACCAACAATCGGGACATCATTAGGCGGGATCCTCAAAGCGAGGTATCACCCATGCTAAGACGATAAAGATCGAGGGCACTCAAGAAGACTCAAAGTGAGATATTATTGGGTGTCAAGATGATCGAGGCATCATTTTAGGGGCTTCTTTTCTTCAGGCCTTACATGGGAAGAATTCAGAGTTCTAGAATTTCGGAAGAGGAAGAACAAACGGTTCTATATAAGAAGGACCAGTAGCTCGGAATCTTCGAACAAGAAAGTCGGATAAAATTAGTGCTTATGGTCTTTGCTTTCTTCTTGTTTTACAAGGATAAGCAAAGAGGGGCGGTTGTAATCACTAGTTTTATCCGGGGTTAACCCAATTTGTTTTTGATAATTGGGCTTTAGTTATTTAAAGACACAAAAATATATATATTATTAGGATTTTAATTCGTATTACATTAATTATATATTATTAGGTTATTTTATAATATTATATTAGATTTCGGTTTATTAGGTATATTTTATTGTATTATTATTAGTATATTATTAATTAAAAAAAAAATAAATATAAAAAGGAAAAGTAGATTAAATATTAAATAAAAGCCCAACTAAAAAAATAAGTAAAGCCCAAAGTTTTTACAGTCCATTTACAAATTAAGCCCAAAAATAAATAATTACATGCAAGGCCCGTTCTAGAGCCCAAACCCTAATTAATCGAAACCCTAATGCCCCTTTTTTTAACACAACCAAATCTGGACCGTCAGATCTAGAAACTCTATCAACGGTCCAAATCACACCCTTGGAAGGAAGTCCTATCAGCCCTCACACCTGCCAGCCCCGTATTGACCACAACCGTTGGATCTGGATGGACAGCTCAGATCTCTCGTGGAAGACTCTGGAACCTACACGTGCCCACGCGCGACTCAGCTACTCCATGTGCACGTGAGGTACATGTAACACTTCAGTCCCCCAGACTTTTTGGCTCCTCACTTGCACGTACGCCACATGCCCGTCATTTCATCTCACGCAGCTCCCTCTTGCATCTGATCAGCTTTCCAGTGCACTCCCATGTGGCAGGGTAATCAAGGGTCAACAGCGAGCCTTGCTCCCCAAGCCTCTCCTCACTTTGGTCCCCTCATCTCCCTCATGCAGCCACGATAGTCATACAACCAAAAACAAACCAACATTAGCAAGAAAAAACGAAAGCAAAGGCAACAAAAATAACAAATTTACAGAGTATATCGGCAGATTTTAGAGCAAGACACAACAGTAATGATTTTTCTTTTATTTTCTTTTTCATGTAATGTCTCAGTTATATAAGACATGTAACACCCTTAATGTATACTCGTAATCCGAATATACATTAAAGATGTTACGGAGTCATTGAAAGAAATCTTGACTTGTAATTTTTTTGTTTTTTGTTTATACCAAAATTCATCTTGCAGTTTAACCCTTTCTCGATTTTAAATTAAAAACTATATCAGTCTATTGCAGCTAGTTTGGACCCTGAATTGATTTATAAAATTCATAATTAAGTTGTTGAAAAAATATATATAATTCAGGGTGAAAACTATGTACACTACCTAGACCCTTTCTTGATTTTCAAATTTTTACGCGATCAAGGTTAAACAACATTTAACTACGTCAAAATTTCATAGTTATTAATAGCAAACCATTTCTTTAACTCCATACTTCCATGACAATGTATAAATACGTTATAAACTTAGACTTACAAAACAACTTACCCACTTAAAATATTACATGCCCACTAGTCTATCAAATTACGTTAAAGATGTACATATTGTACTTATAGATAGTAACTTGATCTTCCCAATTTCATAGTTATTAATAGCAAACCATTTCTTTAAGTACTAAAGATGAAACTTTAGAAAAATTCACCACGTTTTCAAAACTTAACCAAAATGATGTTGGTTACTCTATTTCACATGTTAGTAGTGATCATGGAACCGAATTTTAAAATCTTGGTTTTGAAATTTTTTGTAAATCTAGTGGCATTTCTTATAATTTTTCCGCTCCTTGAACTCCTCAACAAAATGGGGTAGTTGAGAGGAAAAATCGAACTTTAGAAGAAATGGCAAGGACTATGCTTTGTGAAAATAATTTGGCAAAATACTTTTGGGCGGAAGCTACTAACACCGCTTGCTATATTATCAAATGTGTAGTGATTGGGCCACTTTTAAAGAAAACTCCTTATGAAATTTTTAAAAATAAAAAGCCTAACATTAACTATTTTCATCTTTTTGGATGCAAATGTTTTGTTTTAAATAATGGCAAAGATAATTTAGGCAAGTTTGATGCAAAAAGTAATGGAAGTATTTTTCTTGGGTATTCTTTAAACTCTAAAGCTTATCGGGTATTTAACAAAAGAACTTTAGTTGTTGAAGAGTCTATTCATGTTGTTTTCGATGATAACATCCTTCCGATGAAGGATTCTTGTGATGATGATGATGTAGGAATTTTTTATGACAATAATGGTAGAGGTCAATCATCAAAGGTAGATAAAGTTTAATCAAAAGACAAACCACAAGATCCATCTCTAGAAGCCTTGAAGGACATGTCTCTAGAGGAAAAAGAGGTCACCTACTCAAGGGAGTTCAACTATGTCAAAGGTGGTGAGATTTTGGGTGATCCATCCAAAGGGGTAACCACTAGATCTTCTCTTAAGAATATTTGTAATTATGTTGCATTCATCTCATGCATTGAGCTCAAAAGTATCAAAAAATCATTAAATGACGAATGTTGGATATTGGTCATCCAAGATGAATTAAATCAATTTGAGAGAAGTAAAGTATGGACATTATTTGATAGGCATAGTGATAAATCTACTATAGGTACAAAATGGGTTTTTAGAAAGGCATAAAGTCAAAAAATGCCCCCAACGTTTGACTGAATAGTCACTTTGGCCCCTATTCTTTTTTTTGAAGCAATTCAACCCTCAACGTTTCATTTTGGGTCAAAATGGCTCCTCTATAGATGAAAACTATCAGTCAACTGACGACAAATGGCTTGAAATGATGGACAAACCTATATGACAGTGCACGCTGACATAGCAGTATCATATAGACAAATATGTTGACTTGAAAAACCATAACATCAATCAAAAAATAATTTTATAAAACTATATAAAATATAAAATATTTTTTTCTACTAACTTATCATTCTCTCAAATCATTTCAAACTGTTTACCGTCAGTTTTCTAACAATTTTCATCCGTAGAGGGACCCAAAATGAAGCATTGAGGGTTGAATTACTCCAAAAAAAGAATAGGGGCTAAAGTGACTATTCAGTCAAACGTTGGGGGTATTTTTTGGTTTTATGCCTTTTAGAAATAAACTAGATAACAGTGGTAACATAGTGAGAAACAAAGCTAGACTTGTTGCTCAAGGTTACACTCAAGAAGAGGGAATTGATTTTGATGAAACATATGCACCCGTAGCTAGAATGGAAGCTATTAGGATGTTGTTAGCATTTGCATGTTATCAAGAATTCAAACTTTTTCAAATGGATGTCAAAAGTGTTTTTCTAAATGGTTTTATTAATGAAGAAGTTTATGTAGAACAACCTCCCGGTTTTGAAGATCCTAAATTAACAAGATCCTAGAGCTTGGTATGAAAGGCTTTCTTCCTTTCTTATTGAAAAAGGTTTTAACAAAGGGAAGGTTGATACTACACTTTTTACAAAAGTTAAAGGCAAATATATCTTAGTAGTGCAAATTTATGTTGATGATATAATTTTTGGTTCTACTAATAAGCTTCTTTGTCAAGAATTTTCTAAGCTTATGCAAGGTGAATTTGAAATGAGCATGATGGGGGAGTTTTCATTTTTCTTGAGGCTCCAAATCAAACAAAGTAAGGACAGCATCTTCATCAATCAAGCTAAGTATCTTCAAGAGATGCTCAAGAAGTTTGGGCTAGAAAATGCGAAACCTCAAGCCACTCCTATGAGCACATCAACAAAGCTTGACAAGGATGAAGGAGGTAAATATGTCGATCTTAAATTGTATAGATCAATGATAGGATTCTTTCTTTATCTTACCTTAAGTAGACCGGATATAATGTTTAGTGTTTGCTTGTGTGCTACATTTCAAGCTTGTCATAAGGAATCACATTTACATGCTAGAAGAGAATCTTTAGATACCTTAGGGGGACATACCTAGTTTAGGCCTTTGGTATCCTAGAGATTCATTATTTAGTTTACATGCTTATTTGGATGCGGATTATCGAGGTTGTAAAATAGATAGAAAAAAGTACCTTCGGTACTTGTCATTTCCTAGGTAACATGTTAATATCATGGTTTTCTAAGAAACAAAATAGTGTTGCATTATCATCCACCGAGGCAGAATATATTTCGGTTGGTAGTTGTTGTGCATAAGTGCTTTGGATGAAACAACTCTTAGATTATGGAATTGATGTAGGTACTATTCCCATTAAGTGTGACAATACTAGTGCCATACGTCTTACTAAGAATCCCATCCAACACTTTAGAACTAAACACATTGAAATAAGACATCATTTCTTAAAAGATGTAGATCTAGAATTTGTAAACACCTTGCACCAAGTGGCGGACATCATTACCAAACCTTTAGATAATAAGCTATACCGGTACGCGAGGTACCATACCGGTACGAAAAATTTTGTCCCACTTTACGGTCTTGAGATTCGGAGCTACGAGTTCTTCCTATATAGAATTTTTGCTCTTCCTCACGTCTGAAGCCTTGGAGCTACGAGTTCTTCATATATAGAACTCTTCACTTTACCTCGGCGGATTCTTCAAGCTACAAGTTCTTCCTATGTAGAACTTTTTGCTTTTCTCGTCTAAAGCCATGGAGCTACGAGTTTTTCCTATATAAAACCCTTTATTTCCCTCGGCGAATTCTTCAAGCTACAAGTTCTTCCTATATAGAACTTTTCATTTTTCTCATCTGAAGCCTTGGAGTTACGAGTTTTTTCTATATAGAATTCTTCACTTTTCCTCAATAGATTCTTCAAGCTACAAGTTCTTCCTATATAGAACTTTTCGTTTTTCTCGTCTGAAGCCTTGGAGCTATGAGTTCTTCCTATATAGAACCCTTCACTTTCTCTCGACGGATTCTTCAAGCTACAAGTTCTTCCTCTATAGAACTTTTTGCATTTCTCGTCTGAAGCCTTGAAGGTACAAGTTCTTCCTATATAGAACCCTCCATTTTCCTTCGGCGGATTCTTCAAGCTGCAAGTTCTTCCTCTATATAACTTTTCTTTTTCTCGTCTGAAGCCTCGGAGCTACGAGTTCTTCCTATATAGAACCTTTCACTTTCCTTCGGCAGATTCTTCAAACTTCATGTTCTTTCTATATAGAACTTTCCACTCTTCTTGAAATGTTGACAAATTCTTCTCATTATAAATTCTTCCATCTTTGTTGAACGAGTTTTTCTCATTAGGAACTCTTCGGTCTTTGTTAGGCGAGTTCTTCCCGTTAAGAACTCTTCGATCTTTTCTGGGATCCACATCTTCACAAAAGAAGACATGGTTTAAAATCTTTTCTTGGGTCCACGAAGATGTGGATTGAAATCTTGCCAGAATCTACCCATTCGAATGTGAGGATGTAGACTAATCTTTGTTGTAATCTACTTCTTCAACTATGAAGTTGCATATCGAAATCTCTTCTGGTTTTCGAATACCTTTCAAAATAAGTAAAATGATTTGATGGTATTAGCATGCTCCTAACCTAAGGATGTCTAACTATGCATGATGCATGGATTGCGATATCTCAATATTGTTCAAACAAGCTTCTATCTTTTGGAAGGTCATTCTTGATTTTTCTTGGCTTTGCTTCTTTGTCTTCTTCTTCTTGATCTTCAATCTTTGTGGTGGCATCACCACACCTCAGATTTAGTTCATCCCCTTTAGCCATCTCCTTTCAAGCTTCTGAACCATTTACTCTAAAGCGCATTTTCAGGTTTTCAGCTTAGATTTGCTCTTCTCAAAGTGTCGTTTCGGCTTTTCACTTTGGTTATTCTTTTCTTTTTTATTTCTTCATTCTTTTTTTCTCTTTTTCTTTTTAGGCGCCTTTTTGAGTTTTCACTTTGGAATCCTTTTGTCTTCGCAATCCTCTTGCTTTTACATGACAAACTTGAGTTTTGATGTAGATGACACCCATCGTCTTGCTTTGGCACGCTCTTATATAACTTGGCGCCTGAGGCCTTTTCTTTGATTAAACTTCAGTACACCTCTTTCAACATGAAACTTGAATGTCTAGGTCAATTTCTATCTTTAGCCTATCATACCAAGTCTTTCTCTATCTCAACATTAGGGTGGGCACATGCCTCAAGTCCATGAATTTCTCTTTTAAGTTCATTTTTCATTTTTTAACCCATCAAAGTATCTTGGCAGTAACCAATTCTAGGTCCCTACACTTAAAATCTCCTTATAAAGTAATACAAAAAGTCAGTATAGTTGTTCATTTCAATGCAAGAGACTTATGAGGATGATCTAGATAAAATAATTAGATTATTTTACAAGGATGGCAAACATTTGCTAATAAAATCAGAATTAGGCCCTGAATATCAAGTACAATAGCGCATTTGCTTTAGATTGACAAAGATCAACCCACGTGAAGCTTATGTTTAAAGGATCATGTAACTCTCCGAATTTGGGATTAGAACTTAGCTATATAGATTAGACGGTTCAGGGGAACTGGATTAGGCGATTCGAGCTAGTTTCGGGAATTAATTCATAATAAATTGTTTTTGGATAAAATAAAATATGGAAAATATTATAAAATGTTTAATTAATATATTAAGGGTTTTGGAAAAATCAATTTGAAGAAATAAATTCGGATTAAATAGCATTTTGGTCTGGTGACTAAAATGTAAAGTTTTCAAAACTATTTTGGTGACTAAATCGTAAAAAGGTCAAAACTTAGAATCTTTAATGAGCTAATTTACCAATGTTTTTAATTAGAATTTTCCATTAATTTAGGCTAGTTTTAAAAAGATTTTAAAAGGGTTATTAAATAAAAATAAAATAGATTTAATTAAAAATATTTCTAAAAGCTAATTCATTTTTACTTACATAACTACTTTTGCTCTCAACTTTCCTCTCAACTTTCTTTGCAGCCAAACTACCAATTTCACTCTAAAATGCTCAGGAATCATCTCTTTTTGATTTCATTTTGATTTTTTATTTGATTCCTTTGATTTCTACATCAAATCCTATTTGTTTTCTTAGAGATTTCATTCAAATTATGTCAATTAAGGAAGAAGTCGGCAATTAGAGGTGATTTTTGTTTCTCTCCTCTAATCAAAGGTTTTTTACTGAAATTCCCATGTCAATGACTCTGTATAGAATGTCACCTACAGAATTGAGGGAGTTAAAGTCACAGTTGTAAAAATTATTGGATAAAGGATTTATACGTCCCAGTATATCACCATAGGGAGCTCTGGTGTTGTTTGTTAAAAAGAAAAATGGATCATTGCGGCTGTGTATCGACTATCGACAGTTGAACATGGTAACAATAAAGAACAAGTATTCGCTACCAAGAATAGAAGATCCGTTTGATCAGCTGAAGGGAGCAGCTATATTTTCTAAGATTGATCTTCGATCGGGCTACTATCAGTTGAAAGTTAAGGAAGAAGATGTTCCAAAGAAAGCTTTTTGAACAAGGTATGGTCATTATGAATTTGTAGTGATGCCATTTGGTCTTACTAATGCTCCAGCTGCATTCATGGATTTGATGAATCGAGTATTCCAGCCGTACCTTGATTAATTTGTTATAGTTTTCATCGATGATATATTGGTATATTCGAAAACCAAGGAAGATCATGATGCACACTTGAGGATAGTATTACAGATTCTAAGAGAAAAGAAGTTGTATGCTAAACTCTCAAAGTGTGAGTTTTGGTTATCTGAAGTGGTTTTCTTGGGACATATAGTTTTAGCTGAAGGAATCAGAGTGGATCCCAAGAAGATACAGTCCATTATTGAATGGAAAGTTCCCAAGAATATTACAAAGGTTCGTAGTTTCTTGGGATTGGCTGGATACTATCGCAGGTTTGTGAAGAATTTCTCGATGATAGCGGCTCCACTCACAAAGCTGCTGAGAAAAGATGTTCCATTTGTTTAGACTGATAAATGCCAAGAAAGTTTCGATCAGTTGAAGAAAGTTTTGACAAAAGCTCCAGTTTTAGTGCAACCGGAGTCGGGTAAGGAATTTACATTGTACAGTGATGCATCCTACAATGGTTTGGGTTGTGTATTAATGCAAAATGGAAAGGTAATTGCTTATGCTTCCTGACAGTTAAAGCAACATGAAAGAAACTATCCAACACATGATTTAAAGCTCGCAACAATAATGTTTGCCTCGAAAGTATGGCGACATTATCTGTATGGTGAACGTTGCCATTTTATACTGATCACAAGAGTCTAAAGTATTTGATGACACAAAAAGAGCTAAATCTGCGGCAACGAAGGTGGTTAGAACTAATAAAGGATTATTATTTGATCATTGATTATCATCCTGGCCGAGCTAATGTTGTGGCAGATGCTTTGAGTTGGGAAAACATTTGCTGCATTGAGGACCTTAAATGCACAATTAGAGGGACAATCAGATGGTTCTTTATCGGTATAGTTGCATTTAAGATCATCGTTTCTAGATCGAATCAAAGAAAGCCAGCACCGAGATGAAGATTGTGTAGCAAAGATGAAACAAGTGGAATCAGGTGAAACTAAGGATTATGAAATTAAACCCGATGGATGTCTTTATTACAAAGGCAAAGTATATATTCCTAAAGATGCTGAGTTGAGACAGGATTTGCTAACTGAGGCACACTATAGTCCGTTAACCATGCATCCTGGTGGAAACAAAATGTATCAAGATTTGAAAAGTCGATATTGGTGGCCTGGCATGAAAAGAATGATATCGGAATTTGTTGCCAAGTGCTTGACTTGCCAAAAGGTGAAAGCTGAACACCAAGTGCCATCTGGAAAGTTGTAGCCTATTTCGATTCCACAATGGAAGTGGGATAGAGTTATGATGGACTTTGTAACAGGATTGCCTTTGACTCCCAGTAAAAAAGACTCTATTTGGTAATTGTAGACATGTTGACTAAATCAGCTAATTTCATACCTGTTCGGACAGATTTTGGAAAGCTTTGCATAGAGCTTTGGGGACACGACTGAACTTCAGCACAATATTTCATCCCCAAACTGATGGTCAGTCGGAAAGGATAATTCAGATACTTGAAGATATGTTAAGAGATTGTGTTATTGAATTTGAAGGATCGTGGGAAAAATACTTGCCATTGGCAGAGTTTGCCTACAACAACAGTTATCAGGTAAGTATTCAAATGGCACCCTATGAAGTTCTTTATGGTAGGAAATCTAAAATACCTTTGAACTAGTTTGAACTTCATGATCGTAAGCTTATTAAGCCAAATTTGCTGCAAGACATGGAAGAAAAAGTCAAGATTGTGCAAGACAATCTCAAAAAAGCTGCTGATCGACAAAAGGCATATACGAATTTGAAGAGAATAATGAGAAAATAATGAGATTCAGTCGAAAAAATGAAGTTAAGTCCCAGGTATATCGGACCGTACAAAATTTTGAAGAAAATTGGTCCAGTGGCATATCAATTGGCCCTTCCACCAGAGATGAGCAAGATTCATGATGTTTTCCATGTATCGATGTTTCGACGATATAGATCAGATCCATCTCATGTGATTGCTCCGGAAGAGATTGAGCTGCAGTCCGATTTAACCTATGAAGAGGAGCCGGTCAAGATATTAGCCTATGATGTCAAAGAATTGAGGAACAAGCAGATACCATTAGTGAAAGTTCTATGGCGCAATCACAAAGTAGAAGAAGCAACATGGGAAACAAAGGAAACGATGGAAAAGCAGTACCCGCATTTGTTTAAACCAGGTACGTATTAAAAATTCGATGACAAATTTTCTTTAGGGGGAGAATTGTAATACCACAATATTTGCTTAGTGACTAAAATGCAAAGAATTAAAAGTTGGTGGTTTTAGTTCAGTGACTAAAATGTAAAAATTCAAAGTTTGGTGGCTAAAGTGAAAAGTTAGAAAAAGTTTAGGGACCAAGATGGTAATTTCCCCATTAAGTAATTTTATTCAGTATAAGTGTAGATCAGATCGAATTAAGTACCTTAATGTCAATTTTTAGAATTGAGATGGGAAAAAGGTACTGATATTGGATCGAATATAATTGTTAAGCGTGCTCAGGTCAGAGATATTTTATGATGGGTAACTTCTGGGAAGGTTCCATAAAAGTGATTTTTATCAATATTTTGGACTCAGTAAGAGTAGAGAAGATTCGTATGGATTAAATTCGATAGTTCGAAAAAGGGGTAAATCGTAATAGAAGTATTTTATGAATATCGGTATATCGGATCGAATCAAAATTTCAGAGGTTGAATCAAAATGCTATAGAAAAGTCATGGAATATTATTTTGGGAATATTCTATTCTAGTTGGTGGATTCCAACTAGTTTGGTTGGATTTTTACTAGTATGGCAAACTAGTAATTATTAAATTAGTTGGAGGACAAAAGAGACTTTTCACCCATATTTTATTAAGGTAATTGATTATTTTTGGATAAAATAATATATGTGTTGGAAGATGATTAGCCATAATTCAAGGCTAAAGTGGTCCTTTGACTATTAAGGATTTTTATTATTTTATTATGGTTAAATATTATGCCATTTGGCATAATTAAAGACCAAAAATTTGCAAAAATCATCTTCATCTTTCTCCATAGCTGTCGCAAGCTTCATCTAGGTAAGGGGAAAATTTTGATTCAATTTTTGAGCTTCTTGAGTTAGATTTGAGCTAGAGACATGAAACAAGAAAATAATCTTCATGAAATTCTCTATCTTTTGGTATAATTTTTACTTGGTTTCCATGTCTGTAAGGTTGAGTTTGGTAATTAGGGTTGATGAAGAGCATGATGGAGTTTTGAGTTTTAATGGTTTTTCATGTTGGAGACATGCTTGTGGTGTTGTTTCTATTGTTTAAATGTTGAAAATTCCATGGAAAACCTAGTAGTGACTATTTGGCTACCATGAAAAAATTAAGGGAAATTATGGCAAAAATTTGTTTGATGTTGGAAATAATGATAATGATGTTAGATTAGTATGATTTTGATGTTAGGATGAAGAAATACCTATGTTCTTGAATTATGGAAAAATTTGGGTTTGAGCCAAGTTTGGAATTTTAAGGTGCTAATGAAGGAAGAATGGTTAAATATGGATGATATAAGTGGTTTGGAATGAAGATCCCTAATTATTTGACATTAGGGACTAAGTTGTAATTTTTGGAAAGTTTATAGACTTGATTGATGAACTTGTTTTTGAAGAATATTGGGTTGAAAAATCAAGTTAGATGATTTGGAGGTTGATTTTGAAGTTTATTCTAACTTTTGGACCATTTTGTGAATTTTGGAAAATTCAAGGACCATTATGTTAATTTTTAAAGCTTGGTCCCAAAGTGTGAATGGTGAGAATTGTAAGGATTTGGCTTGAAATGATGTTTGGAGGCTTAAAAGTGTCCTTAGGGACTAAAATGTAAATTTTGGGAAAAGTTGGAAATTTAAAGAATAGTTTAAGAAATATTGGTTCGAATATAGAAATTTTATCGGATCAATTTTGTAAATAATGGATAGTTATTCATTTACTTTCCATTAGTTTATATAGATTGAGTATGTTCTAACATATGCTTTGAAATGGTATATGTTATTTTTATGTAGATACTGATAAAGATCAAGGTCGTACTAGTAGACCGGGAAAAGAAAAAGTTCAAGATTAATCGAATAGTAAAAAGGGGCATTGCAAGGCAAAGGTGAGTGTATACATGTTTTTATAATGTATGTTAGTAACATACATATTATAGGAAGACTTATGATAAGTCGACCTAAAAAGGTAATTATTTTTTAAAGCATAATATGTTTTAGCATGATACTTGATTTTAATTTTTTTAATGGCAACATATTATGAATGTTAAAGTACATGTTGGAGTATGAACTACTCTAGTGTGAATGTGTTTTATATGATATGGTTATGGAATATATTTGGATTGCTGGCCATTATTGCAGGAAATGTTTTAATGTTGCCCTTGGTAATAGAATTATGAGTTAGACAATATTGTGGTATACCATTATGAGTCATATTTGTTATTCGACATGTTGCTCGTATTCGACACTTTGTGTCGCTTGTATTTGATACTTTATTGTGTCGCTTGTTTTTGTCACTTCATTGTGGCGCTTGATTTCGTCATTTAATTATGGCGCTTGTAAAGGATAGTACTTTTTAGTACTCGACTCGAATATTAGTCACTCGACAGTTACCTTGGGCTATATGATTTCACATGATAAGTATGCTTTATGTTAAAGAACGATATGATATACCTTCTTGTATAAATATTCCTGCATATTAAAGTAGGTGATTTCAAAGACGATCATGTTTTAAAAGTATCATGTAATTGTATATGTTTATTTATGTTACTTACCTTATGCCTCACTGAGTATATTCTCAGCGTGTATTTCTGAATACGCGTAGGTAATCCGGAGTAGTTGGGCCGAGCTTTTGCATCAGATCCTTTGGAAGGAAATACGATATTGACAGGTTATTTTCAGTACCTATGACATCCTAGTTTTGTATATAAATAGTGGCATGTACGAAATAATCTGTCTATTTTGAAAAATTATTAAACCGGCCTGCCTTGTAATGGTTTTATTTTTATATACTATACGAGATATGGTATGTATAATTAATATGTTTTATATTTAACTTTTTAATATGATAAGATTAATATTTATAAGTTAATTGAAATTTTTTGATAGCCCTTATTTTTAAATATAATGATCTATAAGTATTTGTGACATCTTTGACTCGTGTTCGGTATATGGATACGGGAAGGGGGTGTTACATCCCAAGTTCTTGATCCTTTACAATTGATTTTTTTATGTTTTAATGAATATATCATGATTAAAAGGTTTTAATTAAGTTTTAATAAGGAATTTGGTAGATCTTGATAATAGATTTGATTTGTGTTGATTCTAATTGGTATAGATCACATTTGAGATATGTTTTAATGTTATGAGAATAGATTAATAAAAAGAATCCCGAAACTAATTGAATTGCTAATTTTATATGTTTTAGTGTTTTTGGATGTTAATTGATGTTGTTGAGATGTTAAAATCATTGAGTTATGGCTGGGCTTCGTTTAGGTTGAGTTTAGTGATGTTTTCAGTTGTTCTTAGAAGGTGTTTGGTGGCTTTCAGTGTGGAGAAGTTAAAAATAGATGTTTTTGGGATTAGAGATGCATTGTAATGCATTAATCCTCTGTTTTTGTGTGGGTAAAACAGGGGAGACAAATCCTTTAGCAATTGAAGAAGTTCCAGAGGCTTTGGAAGCTTGTTTTCGCATCAGCAAGTGGAGCTTTGTGTTGTCGGTGAGTGAAAATGAGATTTACGGCTTTATAAAGGTTTGAAAGTGATGTTGGGAATTTAGATTAATCTTGAAAAGCTTGTCTAAGCTTGGAAGTAAGTGTTAGACGATTTCACTCTCAATTTTGGTTTGGCAAAGTTGATTTTCTCATGCCTATGTTTATGTTTTGATACCTACTGTTTATGCATATTTTGGAAATGGAATATGACGCAAATGATCTTATATTGATGACATTCGAGTATGGAAAATAATTTGTGAAAAGGATTTCAATGATTTGTAAATGCATGTTTAATTGCATAGGAAATTGGTTTGAATGATGCATATGGAAAAATGTTGTATCATGTTTAAAGTGGAATATATTGGCTAAGTGATGATGAAATAAATGATATCGGATATAGTTGGCATGCCATAGGGTTTAAAGTGCACTATAATAAGTCGTCTCATGTGTTTCGAGGGGTATATTGTGTCGTTTTCTCCACCATAAGAACCACAACAATTAAGGGGTTAATTGTGCTGTATTCTCCCGCTAGTGGATTGCGTATCATAATGGTTGAGGGGTTAATTGTGCCATTTGCTCCTATTGTTGATATTATACATCATAACCGTTGAGGGGTTAAATGTTTCGTTTGCTCTGGCTATGGATGTAAGTGAAGTGGTCAAAGGTACCACTTGTGAAATCTATGTATCCGATGTGTTTTGATAAAGGGAAGGTTCTATTTTGGGGTCACTTGAATGCCAATATATGAATTAATGTATCATGATGGGTAAATATGTTTTGTATAATGAGGTTTATACATGTTTTGCTCTTTAAGCTTTGCTATTGGATGAATGAGTATATGAAGGCTTAAATTGAGGATTTTGCATATAGGATTATGCATGAGATCCATGATACATGTTTTGTATATGGTTTAATATGCATGTTTTACACAGGTAAAAAGGGCATGAGATGTTTTAGCATGATGTTTATAAATGTGGTTTGACTCAAATGGTTTTAAATGCATTGATGAGTGTTTTTAGAGAATCCCTCACTAGGCATTATTTTCTTACGCTCTCTTTTCTCATCAATGCAAGAAAGTAGGCTTTCGGGGTAGCAAGCAAGTAAGAAGGAATCCAAGAATCGAATCATTTCAAGTATGGTTTGCTTACTCTCTGTTTTGGACATGTTTCTTTTGGTATTTTGGATATGTATGTGGCTATATGGTTTGATTTGAAGGGTTGGGATGAGTTTTGTATGCTTGGGTAAAGACCATGCCTATATGACCTATGGATTGTTTAGCTATGGATTAAATGTTCATTTAACATGCTTGATTGGTTGTGGAGTTGATGTTAAATATGTTATATGATGTTTGTATGATGTTTGCAGCAAGATTAATTGAGCTCAAGTGTCATATGTTCGACCAAGAGGTCATTACAGACCTAGCTCCGTATCGGCACGCACCGCAGAAAATTGCACTAGGTGTCGATACACGAGTAATCGTATCGGTATGCCTTTTAGCTACTAGAATTCTCTATTTTGATATTGAACTATTGGTATTGGTACGCTTGAGGACTGTACCGATACCCTTTTCAAAATATACCCGTATTGATACGGGTAAGGGGTGTATTAGTACCCAGTCTGTTATTTCTGGTAATATGCTTTGCTAAAGTTTGAATCTTTGCAGTTTAGTCCCTGTTTCTTGATCATTCAATTAAATGAGCTTGGATGGTTATTTTAAGTTGAAACTTAACCGGATTGCATGTAATATAACACTCCAAAACCGGGCCTAGTTGGAATTTAATTTTGACAACCAGAAGTTTTGCACAGGAAAGTCAAATTATAGAGTTGAACTTTGACCAAGTGGTCAATTATTGGTTTATTAAACCCTAATTAAGTATTTATTCGGATTAAGGATTCTATTGTGAACTTTGAAAACTTGCTTTAGTGACTAAATTGAGAAAATTGAAAGTTGGGGGAAAAAGTTAAAGAATGAAGAGTCGAGGTACTAACCTTGCGATTAGCCCCTCCTCAATCCTAATCACCACATACGTGGGATTAGGAGAATTGGTTCCTTCATATGAAGGAAAGTCCAAATAATAAAATAGGAAAAGGATGAGTGAAAAGCTTACCGGTTAAACTTTAAGCAAACATCACTCTATCTTCATCTTCTTTCTTTAGCCTTAGCTAAGCAAGCACCTCCATTGGAGGATAAATTGAGCTTTGATTTTCTCAAGTTTCTTAATCCTACATTATAACTATCAATCGGGTAAGCAATTCCCCTTAATTGATTTACCGATTCCATGGCTAAACCATGTTTAATTCCAAGTTTAAGAATCAAAGAACCCTAGAAATTCTCTAGGGATATCATAGCTTATTCGTTATTGTTTTTCATAGCTAATAAGTTGCTATGAATCTATTATCGATATTGAAATCCTTGTAATTCCTATTTCCTTGTAGCTTAAGAGAATCAAGGTGAGGAATCCCCAAATCCATCAAGCTCTAATAAATTCAAAAACAAAGGAATTGTCATCCTAGAGCCTTGAAAGCCTCTGAAGTATCGGTGAGTATATTCGAAGTCTTGGGATTGGCTAGGTGCCTTTCCCGATTTTCGTTGGTATTATTTGTTGCATTTTCATCATTGGTTTCAAGATATGATTACATTGAAACCTCGTAGGAGGTACCGTTGGTAAGCTTTGGTAAGCTTATTGCAATGTTACATTGATCATTGATCCATGGTATTGTCATTGATAACTTTGAAATATTTTGAAAACCCATATTGATTATGATATACCGCTATTGACAAGTTAACATTTCTATTATTATTGATATTGCTATTCTTATTATTATTGACCTAATTATCAAATCTTTGGATACAAATGGACATGGGATACAATTGGCATGCCATAGAATTCATGAGCTCATTGGTACAGAGTGGACTACGGTCCTTGAGCTAAGGCTCTATTTGGTGATGTTGGCGGGATGTGATGACATTGGTCTTATTGGCAATGTTGGAGGATATTGACCATTCATTGTTGGCGATGTTGGTTGGGAATTCGCTATCCACATTTACATGTCGATCCAAGGAATTAAGATATGGATATTATTGTTAAAACTTGATTTGAGATACATTTCATTGATATTATTGGTATTCATGTTATTGTTATTGACTAACTCACTAGGTTATGTAATATCCCAATTTTTGGCTAGTGACCAAAATGTAAATTTTGAAAGTTTTATGGCTAAAGTATAAACTTTGAAAAAGTTTAGGGACCAAAGTGTAAATTTCAAAAGTTGTGTATTTTAACCCTGTAAATGAATAGTTTACCCCCAAGAATGACGTTTTCGTGTTACCCGGATTTTTCGTACGGAGTTTGTATTATTGGCTATAAAGCGATAAAGTTCAGAAGAATATTCGGATAATCGGATCGAATCGTATATCTAGGATACTTTGAAGGATGATAAGGCAAGGTTAATTATATGATATATATTTCTAAGATATTTTCTTTGTGTTGGAAGAATATGAACCCTTGGATTTAAGTTGATTTTTCCATGTTAAATATGAGTTGTTGGATGAAAAATGGCAAGATCGTAATTTTGGAGAAATATTAGGGGCAAAGCTGGTAACTACTAAATCAAGATTAAATCTAGGCCATTGGATGAAGGATGATGACATGTGGTACATTATGGATTCATTGGATTTGAGGGCAAAATGGTTATTTCACTATTTGGAGAATTTTCGGTAATTATCAGAATAATAGACTGAGTTAGGAAAATTCAGTCTAAGTCCTTAAGAAAGGAAGTTTTTATGAGGTAATAGTATTTATTTTCTGAATATGGAAATATAAAATTTTTGAAATAGATCCGATAGCTCGTTAAAGGTAAAATCGTAGTAGAAGTATTTAGTGAATATCGGGAAATCAGATTGAATTGAAATTTCAGAGGCTGTTCCATAAGCCATGGAAAATCATAAAATGATATTTATGGAATAGTGACCGGTTGAGAAGGAACTAATTTAGTTAGATTATAATGGAATGGCAATTCTGAAACAAACTAGTAAATAAAGACTAGTTGGAGGGAAAATTGGTCATTTGGCAAGGATGGCAATTTTAAAATATTTTTGAAATGTTGAGAATGTTTTTGGAAGATGAATATACATGGATTTAATCTTGGCCCTTGATTTTAGATGAGATTAAATTAGCCATTGGATTTAAAGGCTAAATTGGTAATTTCACTATTTAAATGAATTTAAAATTCATTTAATAGTTACAAATAGTTAAAAGATGAACAATTGTTCATCTTTGCTAGCCTTGAACCATGGAGAAATAGGGGAAAGAAGAAGAAAATTTTCCAAGCTCGATTTAAGCCCCAAATCTCAATTTTCAGGTAATCTTTCGAACTGCAAAATTGTTCTACTCTTCAAGCTCTATCTTTTGATATTATTAATTCATGAAATACATGCTTGATTGATGAAAATTTTACATGAGAAGGAAATTAGGGTTTATGAACAAAATTGGGGCTTTTGAAATTTTATGATTCCATGGTTGAATTTAAGTTGGAATCAAGCTTATATGATGTTAAAATCATGTTATTGAGTTAGGATTTAAACCCTACATATTTTCGTTTGTATGGAAAATATTAGGGTTTATGGATTTAAGTTTAACTTAGGGTTTGTAATGTTTGATTAATGATCTAGTAAGTTTGATTTGTTGTTTGGAAGCAAAACCCTAAGTTAAATATATAGGGACCAATTCGGCAAGCTTCAAAGTTAAGGGACCGAATCTGAATTTTATGAAATTGGAGTGTATTTATGTAATTAATGATGTTGGAGATGTGAAATTGATGTTAGAATGCTAAACCGATGTTGAATCCTTATCTTTGCATTTTAGTGACTATTTTGGCAAAGAAAGAAAATTAGAGGGAATTATTTTTGAATAATTATTTGATGAAGAAGATGATGAGTTGGTGGTTTGAAGCAAGTGATGGGATTAAATTGACAAGTAGAAAAATAAGAAGAAGTTAGTATAAATTAGAAGTTTATTATGGAAAGCTATGTAGAAGATTGAATTTTGGCAGTGACTTCAAAAATTCACCATAAATTATACAAAAATGGTTAGATGATGAATTTTATACCGTTGTAAAGATTTGTTCGCCTAGTTTCGTTTCCACAAACAGAAACTGATTTCGAGTTTTGAGTTAAAAGATATGAATTTTTAATCGAATGAAGGTCATAAAATTTACATAGCAGTTTCGGTCAGGTCAACTCTGTAACGGGAGTTTGAAGAATTTTCATAATTGTTTTAGATTTTATTAATTTATGTGGCTTATACCGTTAGAACCGTTATCGAATCTCGTTTCTCCAGTAGAAAGGAAATTAAGATCCAGTATGTATTTTGCCCGGTATAATTAAATCTTTGAAGGTAGCACAAGCTGTCAGAAAATGGAATTTGAAACATTTTGTCTTTAAATGTTAGTTAGCAAGCTCGGAAGAATTATTGGAAGTTTAAATTAGTCACTAAGGACCATAATGAGTTTTTGAACAGTACAAGGAAGAAAGGAAAAATATTTGGAAATTTTATACTCAAATGATTATATTAGACAACATGGTTAAGGTATTGTTAGATTTGAATCTAACAAATCTTTTATCTTATTCATGTGATTAATGAACTCAAGTCCGAATCAAAGAAGGTTCGAGGTTCTATAAAGGAAAGGATCGAGTAGAATTTAGTGAGGCATGCTAATAAATGACACATGTGAGTGCAATGCATACATAACATGATACATTGATGTTTTATACATCATTGGTAAGACTTGCGATAAGTCTACATGGTTTATATATTGGCATGATATTTATGTCATTGATCATATATTTGACATATTTCAAATATGTCAAAGGTTGAACACAAATGCATGGATCACTAGTTATATATAATGGTATACTATGAATGTTACTTCGGGTATGAGCTGCCTAATGTTCAATTATATTGATATACATTGACATGGATGGAATAAATACGGAAATTATGCCCAAATAAGTCATTGAGGGATAGGGTATAGTTGGCATGCCATAGAGTCCAACAGCACGCTGCATATTTGGGTATCAGGGATAGCACTATAGTGTATATAAAGGACACTTAGTGTATGGTTAGCACGGCCTTATGAACGTGCGGAAATCGGGAGGTTAGCACATCCTTATAAGTGTGTGGATGGTGGGCACGACCTTATGTTCATTAGCACTTCAGTGCACATTTGACTCGCGTACCCAGGGTCCTCAATATTTAATTTGGGCTATAAATAAATGGATAATAAATGGTAAACAGGTTAGGGAGTATGTGAACTCTCGAAACATATGGCAAGTATATCGGTAAGAAATTTATATACGGTTTATATTATGTTGATATATGATTAATATGAAGGTATACTTATCTAGTGATCATGATGCATTTATGCATATAAGGCATATTATGATAAACGGACAAGCATAAAAATCTTATGACATTGGCATATAGTAAATAATTACTAATGCAATGTGAAAGTTGATGCATTGGCATATAGCATGCTATATAAATGTAGCCATGAAGTTGAATAAAGTTTAAATTATTGTTATTAACTTCCTTTACTACCTCACTAAGTTCGTACTTAGCGTGTGTTTGGTTGTACCCACGTAGGTAAATCAAGATGAGAGTGAGAAGAGCATTGCACCAATATTGGAAAGCTCAACAGGTAATCACAGTAATGACATCCTAATTGAGGTTTGATTATTATAGTGGCATGTATACTTGCTAAACCTATTCGAGTTGTGATTGGCCTTTAAAGTTCGTTATGGTTTCAAGATAATTGGCGTTTCTGGAAAGATTCAACGTTAAGAATAACCTTTGGTGATGAGTTGCATACTAAGATAATTAATTTATGATTGAAACTCGAATAAATAATTTATGTCGGTTTTAAATAAAGTTAAGCGTGCTTGGGCTAGAGAAATTTGAGGATGGGTGACCATTGAGAAGTTTTTCTAAAAATTTTAAATTACCCTGATTTTTTATTAAAGAAGTCGTAACACTTCCGGCTCGTACCCGGTGTACGGACACGAGAAAGGGGTGTTACAGGCTACATAAGCCTAATGCATCTCATTTCCATTCATTTTCAGGTTGAAAGATAACCCGATCAAGGATCGAAGCAAAGGTGTTCTTGAAGCAAGTCACCAAGTTATATGTAATGTAAACTTTGTCCTTAAACTCCTAGAAAGGTGGCATAGGGTCTAGACATGTTAGTTTAGCCCCATTTTGTGTGTACATGATGCTCACCATGTAACGCCCTGATATTGGGCCTAGATGTTAACTGGGTCGGGCAGATGATTCAAAAGAATCGATTTAGGTAATTCGAGTTAGTTTCGGGATTAAATTCTAATAAATTGTTTTTGGCTAAAATAAAATAGGGAAAATGCTATAAAATACTTAATTAATATTTTAAGTATTTTGTAAATTCAATTTGAAGAAATTAAATATGATTTTAGGACATTTTGGTCTAGTGACTAAAATGAAGTTTTCAAAACTGTTTTGGGTTACTAAATCGTAAAAGGGTCAAAACTTAGAATCTTTAATGAGCTATTTGACCAATCTTTTTTCATCCGATTTTCCCCTTAATTTAGGCTATTTTTAAAGTGTTTTAATATTAAAAGGAAATATATTTAATAAAAGGAATTTTAGTTTTACAAAAATCACTTTCTTACGTAACTACTTTTCTTCCAACTTTTTCTCTCAACTTTCCCATAATCCAAACTAAGATTTTCACTCCAAAATTCTCATGAATAAATTCTTATTGATTTCCTTTTTGTTTCCTAATTGATTTCTTTAATTCCTATTGCAAAATCTACTTGAATTTCAACCAATCTTTGCCAATTGAGGGGAAAAATAGCAATTAGAGGTGATTTTTGTTTCTCTACTCTACTTAAAGGTTCTTTATTGAAATTCCCAAGTTCTTGATCCTTTGTAACTGATTTATGTTATGGAATTATGATTTAAACATGTATTTGGTAATTAAATTGAGTTTAATGTGGAAATTTGTTAATTACTGTTTTGGATATGTTTTGTGTTGAATATAATTGATTTAGATCTCAATTAAGATGTGTTTTAATTTTGAAAGAATTGATTAATCAAAGGAATCTCGAAACTATGTGATTGCTAGTTTTCTAGGTTGGTTATAGTTACATTTTGGTGTGATCTTGATGTTGTAGTAGTGCTTGAGGTATAAGGACGTAATTAATATGTTTTTGGATGTTAATTGAAGTTGCTAAGATATTAGAATCATTAGGTTTTGGATGGGCTTTTGTTTAAGTGAGGTTTGATGATGTTTTCGGTTGTTTAGAAGGGTGTTTGATGGTTTCTTGTGAGGCGAAGTTGTGTTTGTTGGTTGCTGGAAATTAGAGATGCAAGGATGTGTTTTAATCCTCTGTTTTTGAATGGGTAAAGAAGGGGAGTTGAATCATTTAGCTTTTGGAGAAGGTTCGGAAGCTTGATTCGCGCAACGACAAGCTAGCTTTGGATTGTTGGTGAGTGGAAACGTGTTTTAATGCTATAAAAAGGTTTGAAAGAAGTTGTGGGAGTTTATAATAAGTTTGAAACACTTATCTAAGCTTGGAAGTAAGTATCGGTTGAGCTCTCTCTCGATTTCGGGTTTGCAAAACATAATCTCATGCACATGTCTATGGTTTGATTACTCACTATATTATGCATGTTTTAGAAATGGAAGAGATTGCAAATGATCATATATGATGAATATTGAGAATGGAGTATGATTTATGAAAGTATTTCATGTTTACAAAAATACATGGTTTGATGTATTTGAAATTGGACTGATTTGATGCATATGTAAAACAGTGAAGTAATGTTGTTTTAATGAATATATTAGCAAGTGGATGAGTTTAAAATGCTATCGGATATAGTTGGCTATCCATAGGGTTTAAAGTGCACTATAATAAGCCGCCTCATGCGTGTCGAGGTGGGTAAATGTTCTGTTGGCTCCACCATGAGAACTGCAGCGGTCGAGGTGGGTAAATGTTTTGTTTTCTCCCGCTGGTAGATTTATACATCATAACCATTAAGGTGGGTAAATGTTCCGTTGCTCCAGTTCAAGGATGTATGTGAAGTAGTCGTAGGTCCACTTGGGAAATCTATGTATCCGATGTGTTTTATAAATGGAATGGTACTAGTTTTGAGTCACTTGAAAGCCAATATATGAGATAATGTTTCATGAGAAATGGATTATGTTTGTATAATGTAATTTATACATAGATGCTTTTTAAGCTTGTTATATAGATTGTGGCATATGAAGCTTAAATTGAGGTTTGAGATAGAATCCATGATACATGTGTTGCAAATGATTTAAATGTGCATATTTGAAGAGATTATTGAAGCATGAGATGATTTTTCCATGAGACATTTATATTTGGTTTGAATTAAAATGATTTTAATTGCATTGATGAGTGTTTTTGAGATTCCCTCACTAAGCTTATAGCTTACGCTCTCCTTTCTCATCAATGCAGAGAAATAGCCATTTTTGGACATTGAGTGAGCAAGGGAGGATCCAAGAGTTGAGACTTTTCAAAGTATGGTTTTATAAGTACTAAGTAGTAATAAGAGGAAATGTAACCAAGTGGTATTTGGGAGGTTTATTTTGGGTACTCCCTATTTGTATAAGTTTGGTTTGATGTTTCGAACTTGTATGATGCATAATGTTTGATTTTGAGGGGTTGGGAAACATTATGCATGCTTGGGTAGAAATCATGCTTATAGGGGTTTGCTTTTAATATCCCATGTTGAGTATGGTCACCTACTATGTTGATATGTCTGAATAATTGATGTTTGTGAAGTTACTTGATGATTAGATATTGTTTGGAGTATGTTAGATCAAGCCAAAGTGTCATAGGTTGGACCTAGAGGTCATTACAGGTCTGTTTGTACCGGTTCGAGTCCTCAAGGATCGGTACACGGGGACCTGTCTCGGTTCAATTTGGGAAAAATTTCCTAGGCATACCGATACGCCTGGTAACCGTATCGGTGCGCGTAGCTAGAAAATAGGCCTAGTGTCGGTACACGGGCAACCGTATCGGTACGCCCTTTTAGCAACTGGAATTCCAATTTTTGAAATACACATGCTCGTACCA
The DNA here is from genome assembly GCA_019671005.1 of Hibiscus mutabilis. Lineage (NCBI taxonomy): Eukaryota > Viridiplantae > Streptophyta > Magnoliopsida > Malvales > Malvaceae > Hibiscus > Hibiscus mutabilis. The sequence goes on along the minus strand of CM033728.1, from coordinate 17,929,305 downwards.
ATATGAGTAAGGACTGTATCGGTATGCCTTTTTTGTTTTCACCTGTTGCGATACGGTAATGGCTTATACCGGTATGCCAGTCGTTATTTCAGTTAATATGCTTTTTGAAGTTTGTATTCTTTGCAATTTAGTCCCTATTTCTTAATTATACAAATAAATGAGTTTGGATGGTTATATTAAGTTGAAATTTAACTTGTTGACTTGAAATATGACTTAAGGATTGGTAATCTAAATTTCATGTTTGACCTTATAATATTGGAAATTACGTGTTAGACCTTGAAACGCGAAATTGTGCAATCGAATTCAAATTGACGCCTGATTGAGTTATAACTTTCACCATAACTAGTATGATTACCCTATGACTTAAATATGCATTTAGATAAGATAAAAGAAAAAAATGGTTCGTATTCAATGTAATTCTTCTAGGTTTATCTCGGCAAACCCTAATGTAGCTCACTCGGGTCGGTCTTGCAACTAGACCGGGTCAAGGAGGTTACACACCATGTTGGAAGAATTAAAGTATGAAATATGGCATGTTGAATATTGATAAAAGTGTTAAAATGGATTATAATGCACCAATATGGGAAATCTTAGTTAAGAAATTCGAAATGGCATGAGATTTGACTTGAGTATAGATTAAGTGGTTAGAAACTTACCTGCAACATTTGGTAACAATTGGACAAGGTTAAGACCCTTAATTTGATTAAAAACTAGATAAAATCTGTCATTTCAAGCCTTGTCGTACCGATACAGGTGGTGGCAGATTGATACGGCCTTGCATATTTGGTCGGTTTAGCCTTGGCATATCGATACGCAATTAGGCGTATCGGTATGAGTCTTAGCCACTGGAAAAATTATTGCCACACCGTATCGATACAAAAAATTGACTTTTGAGCATTGACCATGCATACCGATACCCAATATCGGTACGAGCTTAAGAAAAATAACTGTTTTAACAGTCAAAACAGGCGTATCGATACAGCCCTAGGTGTTTCGGTACTGCTAGTTGGTTCTGGAATTTGAATTTAATTAATACATCATAGCGTACCAATACAGGTAGATCCGTATTGGTACGATCCCTAAAGTTTATGATTATTTTAGCGATTAAAACGAGGGCGTACCGATACGACCTCTTTGAGTATCGGTACGGATGTAGGTAAGTTCATTAAAAGATGTTTAAAAAGGTTTCAACATGTTGCAGTTTAGTCACTGAATCATACAAGACCTAATTGAAGTCATAAATGAACTCTGAATATATTGGAAGTTGGTACATAAGATGTTTATGCAATGGATTTCACATTGATAATTTATTAGATTTACGATTTAGTCCCTAAACTTTAATAAGTTACAATTTGGCCCCAAATCATAAATTGGAAAAATCTTATTGATTAATAATGTTTATTCTTTTGTACTGTAGATAGATTATGCATGTTTTATTGTATACATTATTGAAATCATAGATCATTTAGCCGTAATGTCCATCCGTAATGCTTTTTGACCCAGATTCCTATTGGACCAAGAAGGGGTGTTACATGTAACCTGATTAATTATGGTTTGGTAACTTCAGATTTAAATAAGTCTCTTTCATTTTCCAAAATTATAATTTGGTCCCTAGAGTGCTCTCTTGATTCAATTAGATGTCAATTTGACGTCCGATTGAATTGTGAGTTTTACACGTTGTCAGCATGATCACCTTAGGACTCAATTATGCATTTAGACAAGATAAAAAGAAAAAAATGGACCATTTCTAAGTAATCGTTCGGTTTTGTCTCGGTAAACCTAATGTAGCTCGCTCTGTTCGGTCTGGCGTCTAGGCCAGGTCAAGGGGGTTACAGATCACGAATGTTGTAGCGATATGTGCACATGTGAAGTCTTTTTTGGGATATTAGGCTTCTGAGAGGAACATTTCCCAGATGCCTAATTTCTAACCCATTTGAGTGGCTCTCTTTAACTCACGAACTCATCATGCCCCATCTTTCCCTCTTTTCTGATATTAATCAAGCATTAAAAGTATGGCAATCCCTGAAGAAAGGTTAACCCTGATAGGCGGAATGTATTCTGAGGACAAACTCATCTAACTCAGATATCCATGTATGATCAATTTGGCCTTTAGAGGCTTGTAATGTAGGTCATGGCTCATGGTTATGAAGGAAAGGATATATAGGCTCAAATACGTGTTTAAGGGTGATAAAACCAAGGATCATTTCTTCCAAACGAAATCTCATTTCTATATTGTTTGAGCTGGACATGCTCAGATGAAATACTCTTTTCTCCTTTATTTTTTGGACCGCTCTAAACTGATCATTTTTGGGTTTTCTCCTTAGAGTTCATTTCTTTTCTTCTAATTTAGGGACATGTAGCGTTGGACCAAACTGCATCCTGACTAGATATTGATGCATACTTACGTTCAAAAGTTAATCAATCCTCCAAGGCTCTGTTAAATAGGGATTCATTTGAATGGAGAATTATTGTAGCCTTTTCTCTTTTTCTCTTTCTTTCTTTTTTTCCTTTCTTTCTTTCTTTCTTTCTTTTTTTCTTTTTTCTTTTTCTTTTTTTTTAAATACATTTTTCAACTTAGTGCTTTCACTCTTGATTGCTTCAACTTTCATGTTGGCAATTTTCAACTTGATTTGATTGTTCTTTGAGCACAAGCTTCTCTTTCATTGTTTCTTTTTTTATTAGGACACTCAATTTGGTTTGACATATTCCTCTTGCTCGACTGAATCTTGTATCTAATACATTCATTCTCATTTATAGCTCCTAATTCATAGGCATCATCTTCATAGCATGATCAAAATCAAACGTCGTTCATTTGCCCACAAACTTTCATCTTCTTTGCCCCTAATGTGGGGTGATCCTTGGTTTGAGTTCAATCGAAAGAGAATTATAAGGCTCAAAGGGGGACAATAATGGATATTTTTCTTATTTTCTTACCTTGTGAAGGGAAATAAAGGAATGCCAAATTTCCTCCCATATATGAATACATCGAAGAAAAATAGCCTTCAGGTCGTAGATATTTTAGGGTTATCACTTCATTCAAGGACCTTGAGCAACATTGCCTGAGAGGAAAATTCACTCAAATGGGATTTTCCCATTATTCCTAAACATTCGATTTCCTCTAGACATAAATTGCTTGAAATTGATCTTTGGATTTGAATCCAAGTCACTCTTGCAATTGATATTCATGGACCTGATAAAAAGGTATAGACATATTTGTTTGGGAGAACAAAAATAAGCTTGTAATAATAAAGAATAAATGAAATATTAAAAGAATTAAAGAATATAAAATGTTTGCCAATGAAATGCATATGAATGTCTCTTTCATTGAAATCAAAACAAGTAAACATGCTCTGAAAGAAGCTCCTTATTTTGTTTCTTTTTTTCTTCAACTGAGGCAATCTCTTCGTAAGAAAATTTCTATCCTCAATTGAATCTTTGGCTTTTATCAGTTTAGAGAAATATTTTATAAATGTATGTGGTCCCTCGGCTTTGTTGGAATTGACTTTTTCTCTAACAGTCCCAAGAACTTCAAGTAATACAGCATTGGGGCAAACGTCCAAGCTCTGGCTTTCACTCGGTTTTTCTGTGTTTGTTTGCTTGGTGGTCTCCATTTTGTTTCTTTCAGATTCTGTTGACACCTTAAAGTCAGGAACACCATGTTTATCTCCAAAGTTTGCTCCTAGAACCATAGGGTGGTTTGTAGATGCCCCAATTGTACTGAACTGAATTTTCTTCTTGGGCAACAACATTTCAGATTGAACCTTTATGTAAGATATGGTACTCCAATCCGGAATCTTGTCTTTACCGGTATCTCTATCCCCAAACGATGTAGTGATCTGAGATTGAGCAATTTGATCCTTCATACTCTGTTAAATCCTATCTAAACGATCTTCAATGTCTTTTTGCCTTTGCTCCATTTTGGTCATTCTATCATCCATCATTCTAGTTTGCAAATGGGTGTCGTAAGATGAAGGAATGATTGTAGATTAAACTTTCACTTCATGTCATGATACTTCTCAAAATTAATTTTAATGATTTATTAATGTGTGCAATGCATCAAATATGTATGACAATGAGAATGAATAAAGACAATCAATAAATATAAAATGCAATTATGAATGCAAATAAGGTGTTGATTCGCAAATAGCCCTTTAGAAAGACTTTCTTTAAGAGAAGATGTCTGATTACAAAAGATTAACAAATGATTCTACAAGAATCAACTAGTCGTCCTTCCTAGCATCTTGACTTCAAGGAGCAAAGTGCGCACTTGATGTCTGGACGCAATCGAGGCTCTTTTAGGAAGATAATCATTGAATAGTCTACGGGCTCCCATTACGACGGTCTCCTAATATGGAACTGTTCTCGAATCAACACCTTGGTATGATATGATGCAAAAATAAATGCAAAAGAAAAGAAAGAAAAAAGAAAAACACCAAAGAAAACCAAATTAGTACGATGAAATAATCAAATAAATGAATTAAATAACAAACAACAAATAATGATAAATGCAATAAATTAAAGCCATTAAAGCATACATGACATATAAAGCAAACAAAGGCATAAATAAACCAAACAAGGCCTAACAGGGTTACTGCTAAACGAACAACATTTCAACATGACTCTAAAGGGAGGGCTCTTATGGGCCACTATATGCGGTTCGATTCTAAAGTGAATGGTACCCGAACTGTCGTTAGGACATCAATTCGGGAGGATACGAACCTTTATACCATACGGGGGATAAGACCCCACGGTATATAAAGATCGGATCCCAGAAGTGAATCACAATCCTACACGGAGGTGAACACCCCACGAAAGAAAATAACCACTCCCACTTAACAGTTCTAAAACTAATGTATGATGACAATTTATATCAAACACCGTGGAAAAAACGGTAAACAAACAAGGTTAGGGATTAGATATTAAATTAAATTGAAATTTATTTTGTCTTAATAAATACGATACGAACCTGAACTAAGGCTTGCCTCTCAATTTTTTTTTGTTTTTGAAAATAAAAATTTGTCCCCAACGGAGTCGCCATGTTGTAGCGACGTTTTTAAAATTACAATGTTCCATCGCTTTTAAAATATTTAATGGGGAATTTTGAGAAAATTCGTATTTTAAATAAAACTGAAGTCGTCACCAATCACTTGGTTAAGGTAGACTGGACACCGAAAGAGAACCAGAGATAGAAAATAATTTGAGTTCAGGAGTCGGTTACGAGTGGGGAAGTGCTTGCAACCCCACCACACCCGAAAATCGGTACCTAAAGGTTCGTATCTTATTTATCAAGAAAAAATAAAATTCGATCTAAATTAACTATTAATCCCTAAGATGCATGAATGCATGATCATACAATTCGAATATAAAAATAATCTAATAATTTACGGTACCAAAAGAAGATGACGCCCGAAGACCCGGACGACACTTTCAATAGGATACTGAAATCTTGAGACCTAAATTTAATGCCACGATAAAAATACATGCCTGGACAATTTGAATATGCTAACATAAATGAGTATAAAAAAGATTTGAAATAATAAGAACCAAACAGGCTTAACAACGAGAGAGAAAAAACAAACTTCCAAACAGCATCACATGAAATATGAACCGCTATATAGACGATGTGGAACTAAAGAATATATTCATTACGAAAAAACATATACATATATACATTATGCTATTAACATATGTACAGACACATTACCATAAAGGATTATTAACCTATATGTATATATATTATATAAAATTATGTAGAAACCATATAATATACGGTAAAGTAAAAACAGAAATGCACAGCACCAAATCATTAATAAAATAATCCATTAACATTAAAATAGACCGAATCATTAAAATAAAGAACCATGTACCTAACCCCAAATAAATGGGCCTTAATCAGCTAGGTTTCACTGGTTAAGACCAGTTTTGAGCCAATCTCGGTCAGGCTTGGTAGGCGTGGGTCATCTGGCTCTCCCTTCCACTCTTTGATTTATTGTCTTCTTCAACAGCAAAGAACCAAGTTTATGAAACGAAAACCCTAGCCGCCATCGCAACCATCTCTGCCGTCGTCGCTCTGTTGACTTTTGCCGACCGACAGTGGTCTCGAAATGAATCTCCCGTCGCCCTCTTCCTTTTCTACGGAATGGATTTGCCGAAAACTCCCCCAAACTTTAAAACGAGCCCAAAATAACTATTTAGATTTCTCGTCGAATCTTGGTCTTGAACCGTGGGATGGCCTCGGTTCTGATTTATGTTATTCTTTTCATCGATATAATCCCATCTACCGTTGGGTTCGGCCGTTTAACATTCCGGTCACCGGGGACACCAAGACCGAGATGAGTTATCCCTTTTGCGACTGATTTTCGTTTGTTGTCACTTGGATCGTGCATGAGTCGGTTGGGGCTATTTGGTTTCAGTTTTGGCTCGGGTTGAGAGCACTGTTGGGGGTATGGCTGGTCATTTAGGTTTGGATCTTAGGCTCACTGATGACGGTGGGTGATTGTTTTGGGTTGGTGTCGAGAGGTGGAGGTGGTCTGGTTGTGTGTTTTGGTGATGACCGAAATGGTGGGAGTGAATGGCCGAGTGATAGACGTGGAAAGGGGGTTGCTGTTTCTTGATTCTTTTTTGGTTAGTTGATGATAGGATTTTGAAGATGAAGGTTGTCAGTTGCTTAGTTGGTTTCAATGGAGGTCAAAGATGTTAAAGGAATTTTGGTGAAAAGTTTGGTGCTAATGGATGGATGCTGCTGCCAGAAGTTTTTAAGGGTAATGAGGTGTGATTTGTTTTGAAAAAAATAGTGATGGTTAGTAAACATGAAGTGGAGAGGGTTTCGTTGGTAAGATAATGATGAAGGTTTTGGATGAAGGTCTCGGATGAGGGTTAAGTGGACTGGTTTTCTTGGTGATGAAATCAGAGTGTGGGGAGTTGGAGCCGATGGTCCTAATGGATGATGAGGGAGTGAATTGGTTCCCAAAAAAAATGGTCCATGAGTTATCCTTTTTCTTTCTTTTTTACCCGTAAAAGGGAATCAAAACAAGGTGAGTAAGTTGTCTTGAACCAATGAGAGCAATGACTTAGGCTTTTTTTTTTTTTTTTTTTTTGCAGAGCTTCTCCATCAGCTTTTGGAAAAGCTTCACCGAACGAGTTGCTTTTGGTGTCTTTTTATTCTGTTATTTCACCGAATTTGCTCTCAACAACTGCATTTGGAGAAGCCAGAAATTGCAACTTCTCCCCAAACATGGATTTTCAACCCAAATTAATAATCTAGCAGCGGTGCCGAACGGAACCTTAGTGAGGAAGCAGTTGAGATTTTTTATTTTTTGTATTTTCACCATGTAAGAACCATATGTAAAATTAATATAATGGGCCAAGTCTGATGGGTTCTTTGGGTATGAAGGATTGGGTATTGAAAATAAACACAGACTAATTTTATTTATTAGATTCGGTTTTTATTTTGGGAGTTTAACTTAATCCAGACAAAATTGAGTGCCTATACTTGCCCTTCTTTGCTCATTGCTGCGAAACGAGAATAAAGCAAAGATTAAAAGACACAATTTTGTCCCACTTTACGATCTTGAGATTCGGAGCTACAAGTTCTTCCTATATAGAATTTTTCGCTCTTCCTCATGTCTGAAGCCTTGGAGCTACGAGTTTTTCATATATAAAACTCCTCACTTTACCTCGGCGTATTCTTCAAGCTACAAATTATTCCTATATAGAACTTTTTGCTTTTCTCGTCTGAAGCCTTGGAGCTACGAGTTTTTCCTATCTAAAATCCTTCATTTCCCTCATCGAATTCTTCAAGCTACAAGTTCTTCCTATATAGAACTTTTCGCTTTTCTCTTCTGAAGCCTTGGAGCTACGAGTTTTTTCTATATAGAATCCTTCACTTTTTCTCAGCGAATTCTTCAAGATACAAGTTCTTCCTATATAGAACTTTTCGTTTTTCTCGTCTGAAGCCTTGGAGCTATAAGTTATTCTTATATAAAACCCTTCACTTTCTCTCGTTGGATTCTTCAAGCTACAAGTTCTTCCTTTATAGAACTTTTTGCATTTCTAGTCTGAAGCCTTGGAGGTACAAATTCTTTCTATATAGAACCCTTCACTTTCCTTTGGCGGATTCTTCAAACTGCGGTTCCTTCCCCAATTTATATCTAGGACGGGGCAGGGTCGGATTTAGAAATATATAGATCGGGGCTGTCAAAAACTCTCCCCGCCCTATCCCTACTACCCATGAAAGGGAGTGGTGTTGTTTTGGGAGTACACTGATTAGCTACTCTAGGAACTATACAATAAGATTTTGTAACCTTAACTATGAAATTTCAGTGTCAACAAAAGAGGGTGAAGTTGGAGGAAATTCACCCCGAACCTTTGAGTTGTATAGAGCCCAAATCTTGTTTAAAGCCTCTGAAGAATTGTGCAGGACCACAGAATGTATGTTTGTTGTTGTTGAATTTCCATATTGAAGTGAAATTGGGGAAGAAACCTGGGTCGTTGAAGTTCCATTATTGTTGGCTGATTACAGTGATGTTTTTAAGGAATCAAAAGGACAACCACCAGAGAAAGGACAAGACCACAAAATTCTTTTACTGGACGAGAGGGTTGTGGTGAAAATCAAGCCTTACCAATGCCCAACATGTCAGAAGGATGATATAAAAAATTAATTAAGGAGATGCTAAGTACAGGGATCATCCGAGACAACTATAGCCCTTTTGCTTCTCCAATGGTGAGGGTGAAAAAAAAGGGTCTTAGAGAATATGCGTAAATTACATAAGGCTAAAGTGTTTTTCAAGTTGGATTTGAAGTCTGAGAATCACCAAATAAGAATGTGAAAGTCAGATATACCCAAGACAGCTTTTAAGACCTATGAGGGTCACTAGAATACTTGGCTATGTATTTTGGGCTCACGAATGCCCCAACAACGTTTCAAGGCTTGATGAATATGGTATTTAAAGGACTGCTAAATAAGTCAGTTTTATTTTTTTTTTTTTGGATTATATCTTGGTTTACTTTGCCAATTAGAAGATCACTTGGTGCATCTACGGGAAGTGCTGAGTTTGTTCAGGGCACACAAGCTTTATGTCAAAAAAAAAGCAAATGTTGTTTTGGAGCTCAAAAGTGGAGTATTTTGGTTATGTGATTGCAAAAGGATGAATATCAATGGAAGGATCAAAAGAACAGTGTATAAAAGAGTGACCAACACTAAAATTAGTGAAAGAGTTAAGAGGTTTTCTAGGTCATCACGTTACTATGGAAGGTTTATTAGGGGATATGGAAGCATTGCTAGATCTTTTACAAATCTGTTGAAGAAGGGTACTTGAAGTTGGACCAGTAAGGAAAAGTGGCATTTGAGAAATTGGAAAGAGCAATAGAGACATCCTTGTATTGGTATTACCAAACTTGAAAAAGAGTTGACAATAGAAATTGATGTCTCAGCTATGGCAGTGGGGGCAGTTCTAATACAAGGAGGTAAATCTTTGGCATTGTTCAGTGAAGGTTTAAGAGTTAGGCATCATAATTTGTTCATTTATGATAAAGAAATGTTGCATGCGCTAATGATAGTAAAGAAGTGGCTTGCTTAAATGTTGAGTAGACATTTTAAGATTAAAACTAATCATTAGAGCTTAAAATTTTTGACTGATCAGTAGACAATTATCCTTTCCCAGCAAAAATATGTGGTAAAAATGATGGGGTACGACTATAAAATATGCTACAACAAAGAGATACATAACGAGGTGGCAGATGTTTTATCTAGGAACCCTGATTTTGTAAAATGCCAAACCATGAATATCAACAATGTGACAACTGAAATCATGTCAAGAGTGGCTAAGACTTCGAAAAACAATAAAAAAAAACTTTAAAGAATCATTGTTGAAATAGAGGGAGGGAACTCAACTCATCTAAATTATGTGTGGGATGGAAGGACTTTGAGGAGAAAAAAGAAGTTTGTAGTGGGAAAAGATATATAAAGCTGAGAAAAGACTTAATGAAATATTTTCATGAGAGTCCTTCCCGTGGACATTCAGGAGCCCTGCAAGTGTGAAAAAAGCTGTTGTAGTACTATATTGGAAAGAGATGAGAACAAAAAGTCAGAAACATGCTTTGAGAGTGCAATATTTTTTAGAAAAATAGAAGGGATCTACAACATCATAGAGGATTATTACAGCCACTGCCTATTGCAAAAATGCTTGGACATTCATAAGTATGAACTTCATTGAAGGGCTGTTAGTTTCGAAAGGGAATGATGTTATTATGATAGTGGTGGACAGATTGACCAATTATGATCATTTTATGGCTTTGACACATCCTTTTACAGTAGCGGAGGTTTCCCAAGTGTTCGTGGAGAATGTATTTAAGCTGCATGCCTACCAAGGAAACATAGTATATGACGGAGACAAGGTGTTTATGAGTATCTTTTGGAAGGAGTTATTCAAAAGGCTAAGAGTGACAGTTACACCATCAACTATTTATCATCCTGAGATATATGGGCCGACTGAGAGAGTAAGCCAGTGCTTTGAGAATTATCTAGGATGTATGACTGAAAAAAGCCTAGAGATTAGAGCAGCTGGTTGTACCTAGCTGAATGATGGTACAACACCTTTTATCATTCAGCTATACACTCGACTCTTCATACTGTCTTGTATAGTGTCACGCCTGAGAAGAGGCGGGGTCATTAATCCCACATCGGAAAGGAAAAGGGAAGTCTTGGGATATAAATACGGTGGCGCTGCACATCCTATTAGACATGTCTTTTGGGAAGAAGGTAATGGCCCCGTGACAAGTGGTATCAGAGCGACCCTTTGACTGCCCGATTTCACGCCGAGCGCCCATAAGTGGGGTAGGCAGGGTGGATAACTGTGACAAGGTGGCCCATCACGAGAGCGGAAGCTCGTGACGAGGGCGTCACAAGGTTGAGTGGGGGAGAATGTCACGCCTGAGAAGAGACGGGGTCATTAATCCCACATCAAAAAGGAAAAGGGAAGTCTTGGGATATAAATACGGTGGCGTTGCACATCCTATCAGACATGTCTTTTGGGAAGAGGGTAATGGCCCCGTGACAATAGGCAAGTGCCACCACTGCCATACCTAGCAGGAAAATCTATAGTTGTTGTATACAGGAACTTGCAACAAAAGGAGGCTGCAATTAGGATGTTGAAATTCTACTTGCAAAGAGCCCAATAAAGAATGAAATATCAGGCAGATAAGAGAACTGATTGTAAATTTAAAGTGGGAGAGTTTATTTATTTAAAACTGCAGCCTTACAGGCTACAAACAATGCAAACAAGAGGATGTCAAAAGCTATCTCCCAAGTACTTTTTTCGAGTGGTGGACAAGATGTGGCTTACAGATTACACTTGCCTGTTGGCTCAAGGGTCACCCTATATTTTATGTCTCACAATTAAAGAAGCATATTAGAACAGTTAATTGTCAAACTGAACTACCTGTAGTGGGGCCGGATGAAACCATTTCAAAAGAACTAGTTAAAGATCCTAGAGTGGAGAATGGTGAAGAGGGAAAACAAGGCTGTGACATGAGTGTTTGTGAAATAGACCAATTTATTTTCAAAAGATGCCACATAAAAAATTCTTCATCCACTACAACAACAGTTCTTAAATTTTGATCCTTGAAGTCAAAGATTTTCTTAAAGAGGCAGTATTGTTAGTAGCGTAATTAAATAAATCAGTTGTTATGTTTTATTTTATTTTATTATCGTTAATGTTGTTTAATGAAACAGTGAGTTTCATGGTGTTTTGTAAGACATCAAAACGTGATCATTTGGGCTCGTAGGATTTTAATAGGCTGAACTCATGTATTTAGTTTCTTATCGATGAAATGAATTGATTCTCTCAATTTCTCTTGTTCTTTTTCTACCCTTGCTCATATGTTCCTCTTTCTTTCTTAAAAATTATGTTTTCTGTTTAGAGTAATTATAATATCCTCCTAACAAATAAATATTCGAGTTCCTTTTGTATTTTTTTTTTATTTTTTAATAAAAAATAGACAATGCAATAAAAGTTTGATTCACATTATATGTAATATTTAAACTAAGGTTTAAAGATTTAGTTTAAGATTTAAAATTTTAATTTATAGGGTTTAGGTTATATTCATCTTGGATTGCATAATTAAATGTGCCTATTATCCAACCATTAGTTTATATTACCATATTAGTCCTTTTAGTCCTTCAACTTTTATTGCATTCCTCAAGCTTTTTTTTGTTAAATTAGCCCAAATGTGATGGAGCAATAATAATACGTCTAAGCTAATGTCAAATATTTTATCATTTTCTATCACGTCATCAGAAATTTCAAAAAATTTAAAAAATAGTTAAGTTATCCTTATTAAAATGATAATATCAATGTTTTTATATATTTTTAATATTTTTAATTGTTTGGTGATGTAGCAGAAAAGGAAAAATAGATGACATCGACATTTTAATATGAACAAAATAATTTACTATTTCGTCACGTTTGAATTAATTTGACAAAAAAATTGTTCAAGAGCCAAAAAAATACACAATAAAATTTAAATGACTAAATTGGTAAAGTTAAGGGGTAAAACAGCATTTTGCCTATTTAATAATAAGCGTAAGGTTCACAAAGCCTTCTATTTTTTTTCTAAGAATCAATGAAAGACTCTAATCATATGAAAAATTATTAGATGTGTCTGGCTCACCACGTCATCTACGGCCCTATTCAATGAAAATTTTTCATCTTATTTTTTTTCAAAGTGAATCTTCACCTCTTTCCTACATATAAATAAGGAGTGAGTAGTTATTTAGAAGTTATACTGAAATGGATGAATGTTATTGGATGGACCATAGCCAACGCGGTGAACCGAGTCCATCTAATAATTTCTCCTAATTAAAATCAACTTAATGTAGTATAAAATACTAAACTTGATGTGTCAATGGAGGATGATTTCTGATGAATCTCTCAATCAATAATCAGTCTTTCTTGGTTTCAAAATCTCCTATTATTCAACTGTTAACCAAAATAAAACCAGAATACATAGTGAAAATAGTAGTATGCTCATGCTGGAGTAACCAAGTCTGTCTCCTCGTTGGCTGAATTCCTCAAGCGATCAGCAGCTTTTTCTACCTAAAAAACACAACCGTAATCTCATGTTTTGATCATATGTTCTTGAATCAAATGTTGGATAATGCAAAGTTAAATACATACCTCCTTGTTCCAATTGGTTCTGGCTGTTATAATAATGAGAGTTGCTGTCTGTAGAAACACTCCAATCAGCATCCCCCACCAAATCCCCTGAATTGTTTCAAATTTGTACACCCAATTTAGTGTTAATTTTGGCAGAAAGAAAGAAACAAGTATAAGAGATTTGGAGAGAATCAACTCACAGCTACTCCCAAACTGGTTTTGAAACCAAGAACACATCCAATTGGGAGGCCAATAATGTAGTATGTTGCCAGGTTTACATACGCCACAATTGCTTGCCATCCACTCCCTATTGCTACACCTGACATTCCATAAACAAGCACATGAGCAAAAATCTTGCAGTTTGGTGATAAAATGAGTTGCAGATGTGGTTCGATCACGATTCTGTTTAACTGATTCGAAAAGAGTATGTTTGTTTCACCTGAGAGTATAGGCTGGATGCCATTAAGGAAAACAGACATGGCAAGCAGTGGAGTCAAGTTCGAAACTGCTTTGATAACCTCGGATTCGCTGGTAAATGCTTTGCTCAACGCAACCCGGAATACCAAAACGATTACACTGAAAACTGTACTGATCAATATGCTTGTCCCATTCACCACCAGAACTGAAAATTTTGCTACCCTTGGATGGCCTGCTCCCAGCTCATTACTCACTCGGACACTGCCAAATGCCCAATAGAAAGCTTTATCAGTTGCCAAAAGTATTGAAATCACCCACTTTTAAGCTTTGGTTCGTTTGCAAACCTGGCAGCTGCACTGAGGCCTAACATAAACTGCATGTCCCAGTTCAAATAGTTCATGCTGAGAACAAATGAACCAAATTAGGAATTTTACAGAGTTTTTGAAGCGAAAATGAGAGTGAAACATGAGGGGCATTGGCGTACCAAATTGAAATGGAATCCAATGCGATTGTTGGATTAGTAAGGAGCCCTGATATCAGCACTAATCCTTGGTTGTACCAAATCTCGAAACTACATCATTTTAAGAAGAAAACTGAGTTTAAAATAGATCTCTAAAATCGACCGATCCTTTTCAATCATAGAGTTTAATTAAAATTCTAGGACAGAAGAGACACATACCAAAGTATGACAGCAGAAGCAACAGTGAGCATGAAATAAGGCCAAATTCCAGTGAAGAATTCTTACAAGAAGGGCTAAAAACAATATAAAGTCCATTTATAATGACAAGTAACCACCAAGAGAAGCTGAGAGTAAGAGCTGCTCCGATTAGGCCATAGTCCAACACGAAGACAACAATCCAAGGGAGAAGAATGTGCACCAGAAATACCCCGACCGCCATATAGGCCAAAGGGTTCACAATATTCTGTGCCTGCAAGAACCTCTGCATCAGGCAACTTAGGGCGAAGGCATAAATTTGAGGGATCAAACCTTGAGCAAAGACTTGACCTTTCTGAGCTATGCTCTCGGCTTGGCCTATTGCTTGGAGGACATCACCAGAGTACCAGTACAGAAATGATAAAGCAACTGCTGCTCCCAAGTGCAAGATTATTGCTCTTTGGCAAATGATTCCCATTGCTGAATTTTGCTTAGCCCCATAGGCTTGTCCACACACGGTTTGCACTGCACTGGCCATGCCTAACTGTAAGAAGAAAAAAAAAAGAGTCGAAAAGGTTAGGGATAATATATGATATTAAGTAAAAAAATCTGGGAACTGTTGGAAAACGAAGACTACCATGATCCCATAGGCAAGACCCCGGATACCGACACTGGCAATGGAAGCACCGGCAAGTTCTAAAGCACCCAAATGTCCGGTGAACATTAAGGTGACGAAGCTGAGCATGTAATTGAAAATGGAAACTACTATAGAAGAACCGGATAGAAGCCAAAGAAGCCTGGACTCCCATGCCACAAGCCTCGGCCACCCCTGTGCTGCAGGAACTCTTCGATCGCGTCGGATGACAAATCGGGCATCTGAGAATGCGATTCGAGACCGAGTAGTAATGGTTGATACTCGGGAGCCGCTGAACCCATTGTGAGACCACAGCAACTAAGCAAAGAATCTAGTAAAGAATATTGTTTTTTTGTTCCCTGAAGTTTGACGCTTTGAAACATATTACACCGGTAGAAGTAAAAGCCAATATATTTAAACTAGTTGGTTCGTAGCATTGTAATTAAGGTAGTTAACTACCATTCTCTTTGGATAGATACAAGAGAAGAGTAGATAAAGCTAAAAAACAAGTTGACGTGTTAGTTTCAGTTGAAGTGCAGATATGGTCAAATGTTGTCGAGGAATCGGTTCCTTGTTCAGGTCCTGAGATTTTCGTTGTCAAATTAAATGGTGATGAGTTAGGTGGTCAACGACAGCACGTGCAGCTAATGATATAATATTGTTTTGCATCTGTGCGTTTATAATATGCCTTAACCAACGGTTGCCTCCAACTATTCCGGCCAGACGCCGATCACTTTCCAGATCTTCTGTGCTAAGATTTGGGAACTCAATTACCAGCTGCCTCCAGTCATATAGTCCAATATTTGGACGACCCCACGGACACGTGGTCACTTTCAGATTTAACCTATGCCCACATCATACACCATGAATCAATGTTAATGCCACACATTCATTTTCTAATGGTCGGACGAAAATTGAGTACAAAGACACGTGGAATTAGACCAAACATTTTCCAATTTAAAGAAATAATATAATGAATCTACGTATAAAAGCTGTAGATCCTCCTTGCTATTAAGCAAAGATACAATCCACACATCGAATACTAACTAAATATTTTTTTTAAAAAAAAATAGCTGCAAATTAAAAAGGCTTGGTATAGATGAAACGATAATGTCATAAAAACTGCAGAAGATATAAAGCAAGCGATGTTGCTGAACATAGTGCAATTATTATCCCTAATAAAACTTGTGCTTTTAATGTCAAGTTACAGAGGTTTCCTGTTATAATTTACACTGACAGACGGTTTTCAAAACACAAGCTTTAACATAAAAAAGCAGGTACAACATTCATTTTCAGTTCCCCGAATTCAGCCTTGAGGAGCATTTCCCTCCACCATCCAAGAGTCCCGTAGATGGGATTTCATTTACCAGAACTATAACTCCTGTCCGCTCATGTAGTCAACACGGTCGTTGCGGCTATTGGTGGTGGGTAAGCCTTTGGCTGGGTCGGAGGGGGCAGGATTCAGGCCTTCTTTCCCCATTTGTTGCACTTCAAGTGGAGAAAGTATCTTGATATACCATACATTGTTCACGAATTCCCTGATACATTTTATGGAAAAAAAATAAGCCGCCAAAACCAAGAGTTCACAAATTCCCTTATTACGATAAAGCATTGAACAAAAACATCGCTCTCCTACTTGTCTGAAATTTGGTGCAATAATTATGAAATAAAGAATGCTCTCCATCACTACCTTAAAAGTGACTGTCAGACAATTATTCAACAATAAATGAAGGGTGGTTTGGAACTTACTGCCAAGGGTCATCACCAAGGAGAAGAATATCATTCTCCCTGTCGACAAATACAAGCTGCCAGCCTGATCTCTGAGGGTCCTCTAGTTGGCCTTCAAGACCAAACATTCGAGTGAGCTCACAGCGCAGCTCATTATAACTGCTGAACTTGGAAATGTCCAATGAGCGCCCAAAGGACCCCGACTTGTGAACCTATCAACAAGAAAAAAAGATCAAAAACCATGAGAATCACAGGCCACTAGATAAACTAGACATGATCTTGTAATTAGCTTTTGAACTAAATAAAAAAGTCTCCAATACTATATCATCAATACACTACATTAATTACATGTTTCAGAGACAAATAAACCAGTTGACGTTTCAGCCAAAATAGCAAAAGAACAGTAACCTTTATGAGCAACAACAGCCTCCAAAGAGCTTGTCTTACTGAATAAAGAACTACAGTTGACAAATCAGAGATGTATTAAAAGTGATCCACCAGTCCACATTACCATTCTTTGCCTGGTCTAATGTGAGCATCACAGTGATTTATTCTTCTTCACAACCAGATAACTCCTACATATTTCTGTGAGTTATCCGAGAGAAATTTCAGCTTTTGTAAATAATGTAGTAATTATCCTACTTAAAGTTTATCTCCCTAATAGATTAGATTTTATCCTTAGTAGGACTCCTTATTGTAGTTAGAGTCTATCAACTTAGTAGATTAGAACTAAAAGTTATCTTGAGAAGGTCTTCTTAATGTACTAAAAGACCTAGAGCCTATATAAGTGTGTATCGAGAGATGTAAATTTCATTGAGCAATAACAGAATACAGAATATAAAATTTTGTTTCTTCCTGTTCTGTCAACTTACAATTTCACCTTCTATAAATAATCAAAGAAATTTGCAAAGATAAAGAGAAGTACTATCACCTTAACAAAGGTTCCAGTTGGAGGGTTTACTTGGTCCACATATTCAGAAGACTGCAAGTAACCTGATTCATCCACACAACTTGAGGTAGTCATGTCTGAATTAAGAGGAAAATCTGTGCCAGAAGCACTTGTGAAATTGGAAGCAGCATATGGCAGAGACAATGAATCATTTTCATTTCCAATATTTTTCAGGTTTGCCATCCCTTGCTGCAGCATAAGAGATGAGGAATCGATGCTAACTCCAAAGAGAAAATTGTTTTGTGGATCAGTGGAACCGTGGTAAGCAGAATACTCTCTTCCTGGAAATGGAGGTAATAAGTTAGAAAGTACACTTGACTGCGCAGTTCCTAGTTGTTCAACCTGGGGCAGTACATAGTTAGCAGGTTCAGATGAAAGCTGGGGTTCAATAGCTACTGACTTGGACAACAAAGCAGAAGAAGAGATAATTGGGTTTGATCCATTCAAGTTGAGTAAATGGGAAGCTCCAGAATGGGATAATGAACCTAAGATACTTTGCATTGACGAGACATCGGGTGCGGCTAGAGAGTTCCCAAGATGATCCGAAAATGTCTGCTGCTGACATTGTGAAGCAACAGCTGGCAGAGATGAGGACTGAGCCTGGCTGGCTGGTACTTTAGGAAAAGTGGGGATTACATTAGAAATATGCAGTTGATCAGACACCTGTGGTGGTTGAAGTGTTTGTTGAGACTGCTGCTGTTGCTGCTGCTGCTGCTGCTGCTGTTGCTGTTGTTGCTGCTGCTGCTGCTGCTGCTGTTGCTGTTGTTGCTGCTGCTGTTGCTGTTGCAGTGGTTGCTGCTGTTGCCGCTGATCATTATATGAATTGGAACGCTGCAACTGCTGCAGAAGCTGAACCTGAGAAGCAGTCTGATTCTCCTGAAAACCCTGAAGAAAAGCATTTTGTGTTTGAGACTGCTGCAACATCTGCTTCTGAATTAGAGCAGACAACCCATTGGACGTGCTCTGTGGTTGCTGGAATTGCAAGAGAGATTGAGAGCCTATTTTCGATGAATCAACTGCCCTCATTCCCTGAAATGAGGCAGCAGCCATTGCTTGGTAAAGATCAGGTTGGACACCTGGTATTGAAGAAGTATCAAGTCTTGGCTGCATCCAGGGTGAAACTCCAAAACCTTGGAAGTTTAAAGACTGAAGCCCTTGATCTCCAACCCCTCCTTGAAGCCACATCAGTTGGGAATTGATGTTCATATCACCATCTTTGAAAGCTGGGAACAAACTAAACTCATTCAGAACAGAAAAGGAAAAGTCCTATTTTCAGGTAAAGAAGAGGTGTAATTCCAAGCAAACTTGGCAAAGATTCTAGCATACCATGGAAAGAGGGTAGCGCAGACGGCCATGGTCGCTTCAGACGCAGGGGTAAGGGAGATGAATACACGGGAAAGGTTGTTAATGGTTCAATCTCCCACAAGGACACTCTCGGCTGCTTCTCTCCTGCAGTGGATTCATCCCAGCCAACCTGGGAAGTAAAGGAATTCTTTCATGTCAGAAACTATTGAACACGTAGCCTATTTAAGGGGTAAAAGGAGGGGAAATATAATATTGGGAACTAAAATCATGCAAGCAGAAACTTCAAACAAACCTTAACAGAGCGCCAATGCGAATTTGGCCAGCGAACAGGATCTAAGTCACTAATGCCAGTTATTGTACCCATATATCTGATAAACACCCAAATTAACAAGTGGTGACTTAATTTGCCAATGATGCTACAGTCAATTGACTGATAAAAATATAAGTATTTGCTTCATTTTTTTATTAAAAAAACATACTTTCAGAAGGAAACACCATAAAATTTAAGCAATTATATAGAAAGAAAACATTTAGAGAAGACTCACCGGCGGGCGCTAGACTCTTCCGTTTCAAATAGCATTCTAAACCGCATGCCTACAGAAACCCGGGTGTAATAGACTGCTTTAACATACTTGCCAAGAGGGATGACAAACTCTGAAGGACTGGCCCTGTAATGAAGCCACTGTAAATGAGCAAGATCTTATGTCGGAATAGGATCAGTATTTTTCAATTAGTACCAAGTAGTTAACCTTGGGTTATAAAAGATAGTGAACCGGCTATTGGTTGCAGCTGCATGAGCTGCTGCAGCAAGAAGACCAATGTGCATGCTATCACTTGATAAAACAGAAGAAGGCATAACAGTCTGAGGACGATGTGCTCTGCGGATACCCAGAAACAATTGATTCTTCTCGTTCCTGATAGAGGAAAACACGCAAAAATTAAAACAGAAAGATAATATACTGATTAGCAAGCTCACCGATTAGTAGCAAAACGAGAAAAAAGCAGTAAAACTCAAAAACCAGCCTAAACCAAGCTCAAATCAACCTGATTTGACCAAGAGAAGTCACCTGAATGATGCAAACTAAATTGGTTTGAGTTCAAAACTAAACAATGTTGATCAAAATGACCCAAACCCGAGTGATAAACCCAAATGACCAGAACTCAATGCAACCCAAACCAAAAATTGACCCCAATTTTCCCAATCCAGTGCGACTGAATCCACCCAACTGCCACCTCTACTACACTCAAGGAAGATGCATACCAATAGGTTCATCCCTTTACATATGAAAATAGAATTGAATAGCTTTATTGTAGCAGATATATTCAAATAACGAAAAAATGCCCTTCACAAAATTTTTACTGCCAAACCATCTACGCAGGATGATTTCACAACAATGTTTCAAACTGCATCACGGATTTGACAGCAATTAGCAAGATTACTTCTCCAGCCAAACAAAGAGAAAAGGTATTTTGATTACCAAACTGTTACAGATTATTAGGCTGATTCGTAGGCTTAATCATAGGGTAATTTATATTGTAATTAATGTAATTTATTATGTTACCCAGTTTAGGGATATTCCAATTGTATATATACTCCTATATGTTTGATGAATAATAAACAAGAGATACACGTTCTCTACTGAGTTTATATGGTATCAGATGTCCTAGGAATATTCGAGTGTT
This sequence comes from Hibiscus mutabilis, assembly GCA_019671005.1. Classification (NCBI taxonomy): domain Eukaryota; kingdom Viridiplantae; phylum Streptophyta; class Magnoliopsida; order Malvales; family Malvaceae; genus Hibiscus; species Hibiscus mutabilis. The sequence goes on along the minus strand of CM033728.1, from coordinate 17,908,780 downwards.
TTAAAAAAAATCTTTTTTGGGCTGTTGGGTATCAAAAGAAAGGGGTTTTTGGCCGTTCTTCATCGGCAACCTTTGGAGGCCATTTTGTCAACAACGCCTGCATCAAGAGGACCACCGGGCGCCAATCTGGAGATTCCAGTCGCCAGAATCCCAGTGCATGAGCCACACGCGCCGCCACAAGTTCTCACACTTTCTTCACGCGCCAGCACATGAGAGCGCGTGGTTGTGTGTTTCGCCGCCGCATTCTTCCGCAGCCATCGCCGCTTGTTTCCAACCACACCCCTACCACCGGTCCTTCCTTCGGACTCGTTTTTGGGTTGGGTGTCTCCTCTTTGGTACCCTTTGGTTACCGGTTTAATTTCTTTTGTGGTTATTTACTTCGTTGCAATTATGGCTGACAAGAAGGTTGAGTTTGTGTCTGATATTGTTCCGTTTACTTCTAAAATTACCGATCATAAGTTAAATGGTTTTAATTTTCTCGATTGGAACCACACGATTGAATTATATTTGTTGTCTTTCCATGGACAATCATGAGGCTGATGATCCTCCCACGGATGATTCTCGACTTCCTTGGATGAGAGAAGATGCTCGCTTGTATATCCAAATCCGCAACTCCATTGATAGTGAGGTGGTAGGCCTAGTTAATCATTGCAAAACGGTGAAACAGCTGATGACTTATTTGCAATTTTTATATTCCGGTAAAGGAAATTTCTCTCGTATCTATGATGTTTGTCAGAGCTTTTACAGGGTTGATATCGGACTCTTACCAGTTACTTTATGGACTTCAAAAAGACATAAAGAGCTTAATATGTTGCTTCCTTTTAGTGCTGATATAGAGGTCCAACGGAGCCAGCAAGAGAAAATGGCGGTTATCAGCTTTCTAGTCGGTCTTCCACCAGAATTTGAGACTGCCAAATCTTAGATTCTTTCTATTTCAGAAATTTCCAATCTAGACGATATCTTCCGGAGGGTCAATCGTACTGAAAGTTCTTTGCCTGCCTTGTCTCCTCAACATACCAGTGTTCTACTTAGTCCTGTTCCTACTTCCGACTCTGGAAAGCAATATTCCAAAGGTGGTGGCCCTAATAGATACATGGGGTCTGGGTCCAACAAATATGATCAACAGTTTGGAGTTCGTGGACAAGAGCCCAGAGTTGTGTCATTATTGCGTGATTGCCGGAAGCTGCAGTCTAAGAAAACTCAATTTGCTCATATTGCTTCTAGTGCAGACACTTCTTCACTAGCTGTTACAATATCTGCAGATGAGTATGTCAAGTTCCTTCATCTTTAAGAAACTATGAAACAACCTTCTGGTCCCATTTCTGCCCTTGTTGAGTTAGGTAAACCCAATACATGCCTTGTTTCCACCTCATCAAAATGGATCATTAATTCTGGTACAACAGATCACTTGGCAGGTAACCCCAATCTCCTTTCTCACTTTCAAAACCATCCATCTCTCACTCCTGTTACTTTAGCCGATGGTTCCACATCTAATGTTATTGGCACTGGCACCTCGAATCTTACTATGTCTCTTACTTTGTCCTCTGTTTTGAGTTTACCACGATTATCTTTTAATCTGATGTCTGTTAGTAAGCTTACTCGCACCTTAATTGTTGTGTCTCACTTTTTCCCGATTATCGTTTGTTTCAGGATCTGTTGACGAATGAGATTATTGGTAAGGGACATGAGTCTAATGGTCTCTACATCCTTGACACCCAAGAACCAAAACTTGTTGCTTGCACTGAGATTATCACTCCTTTTGAAGAACATTGTGGATTGGGTCATCCTTCACTTCCCTCTTTGAAGAAACTTTGTCCTCAATTTTTCAACTTAAAGTCCTTAGATTGTGGGTCTTGTCAATTTGCTAAGCATCATCGCCTTAGTTCAAGTCCTTGAGTCAATAAACGAGTCTTTGCTCCTTTTGAGTTAGTCCACTCTGATGTTTGGGGTCCTAGTCCTGCTACCTCTAAACTTGGTTTTCGGTATTTTGTTACTTTTGTTGATGATTATTCTCGAATGACATGGCTTTATTTGATGAAATCTCGTTCTGAATTGTTCACTCTTTTTTATGAAACCTTGAAAAGTGATAATGCAAAAGAGTACGTCTCAAAAATACATGCTTGAGCAAGGTATTCTCCATCAAACCTCATGGGTCGACACCCCCCCTCAAAACAGTGTTGCTGAACGCAAAAATAAACATCTCCTTGAAACTGCTCGTGCCTTGTTATTTCAAATGCAGGCTCCAAAATGCTTTTGGGCCGATGCCGTGTCTACTGCCTGCTTTCTAATTAATCGTATGCCTTCTTCTATTCCGTTGGGTAGCATCCATTTCCATACTCTTCTTCCAACTAAACATTTGTTCCTTATCTCACCAAAAATTTTCGGTTGTACTTGTTTTGTTCGGGATGATCTTCCTCAAGTTACAAAGCTTGATCTAAGTCTTTGAAGTGTGTTTTTAGGGTATTCTCGTGGACAAAAAGGGTATCGTTGTTATTGTCCTAGCCTGGGTAGGTATTTTGTGTCTGCTGATGTTATTTTTTTGGAACAAACATCATTTCTTTTTTCTTCAGGTTCTGTGCATCAAAAGGAGGACAGTTTCTTAATTTATAATGTCCTGTCATCCTTGGATTTGTCCTCTACATTGGTTCGGCCTTCATCTGTTAAACCTCCCATCAAAAACATCTACACCCGTCGGCCACACCCACCTATCTCCGACCCAGTTATAGATGTTCCATAATCATATCCTGATGAGCCAATATCTTCGTCATCAAATCTGCCTACCACCGATGATCTTGATCTTCCTATTGCTCTCCGAAAAGGTAAACGTACTTGTACATACCCTATTTCTTCCGTTGTTTCCTATAATAGTTTGCCTTCCTCTTCTCGTGCTTTTCTTACATCCCTAAATACTATTTCTATCCCTAAAACCGTTCGAGAGGCATTAGCTCATCCTGGATGGCATACAACTATGCTTAAGCAAATGACTGCTCTAGATGTCAATGGTACATGGACCTTGGTACCTTTGCCAACTGGTAAACAAGCTATTGGATGCAAGTGGGTGTTTACTGTTGAGTTTAATCCTGATGGCTCTATTAATCAATTGAAAGCCCGTCTTGTTGCCAAAGGATATGCTCAAACCTATGGCGTGGATTATTATGATACTTTCTCTCCTGTTGTTAAAATTGCTTCTATAAGGTTATTTATCTCACTTGCAGCAATTTTTGATTGGCCTTTGCATCAGTTGGATATAAAGATTGCATTCCTCCATGGTGACCTTCAGGAGGAAGTATATATGGAGCAACCGCCTGGTTTTGTTGCTCAGGGGGAGTATGGGAAAGTATGTCATATGAAGAAATCTCTATACGGCCTAAAACAAAGTTCTCGGGCTTGGTTTGGAAAGCTTAGTCAGGCTATTGAGAAGTTCGGGATGCAGAAAAGCGAGTGAGAAGTTCGGGATGCAAAAAAGTGAGTTAGACCATTCTGTTTTCTTTCGAAAGCCTGATGGGGGCATTATCCTATTAGTTGTATATGTGGATGATATTGTTCTCACTAGAAACGACACTAGCGGAATTTCTTCTCTGAAATCTTTTCTCCATACTCAGTTCCACACCAAAGATTTGGGGATGTTAAAATACTTCTTGGGAGTTGAGGTGAACAGAAGCATAAGAGGAATCTTCCTATCCCAAAGGAAGTATGTGCTTGATCTATTATCGAAGTCGGGAAAATTAAGTGCTAAACCTTGTAGCACCCCAATGGTTCCCAATCTACAATTAACCAAAGGAGAATTATTTGATGATCCTGGAAGGTACAAAAGGCTTATTGGAAAGTTGAATTATCTCACTGTAACGCGTCCTGATATTGCTTATCCGGTGAGTGTTCCGAGCCAATATATGTCACCACCAACTGTCGATCATTGGAAAGCATAGAACAACTTTTGCATTATCTGAAAAGTGCTCATAGGCGTGGAATTTTATACGACAATCATGGTCATACTAGAATCGAATGTTTTTCAAACTCGGATTGAACAGGATGCAAGGAAGATAGAAGATCCACCTCATGATATTATGTGTTTATTGGAGGAAACTTGGTTTCAAGGAAGAGTAAGAAACAGAATGTGGTCTCACGTCAAGTGCAGAAGTCGAGTATAGAGCAATGGCCAAGTCCGTATGCGAAATCATGTGGGTATATCTGCTCCTCGATAAGGTAAGAATTAAAGTTTCAGTACCTGCAAAATTTTGGTGTGATAATCAAGCTACGCTCCATGTTGCTTCAAATCTAGGTTTTCATGAATGGATGAAACACATTGAAATTATTTGTTACTTCATAAAAGATACAAGGTTTTATTTCTACTGGTTATATGAAGACCGGAGAACTAGGAGATATCTTCACAAAGGCCCTCAACAAAATCCGAATCAATTATCTATGTAACAAATTGGGCATGATTAATATCTATGATCCAACTTGAGGGGGAGTGTTACAGATTCTTAGGCTGATTCATAGGCTTAATCTTAAGATAAAATATATTGTAATTAATGTAGTATACTATGTTACCTAGTTTAGGAATATTCAAATTGTATATATACCCCTATATGTTTGATGAATAATATACAAGAGAAACACGTTCTATACTGAGTTTACACAAACAAAGTAGTCATAAATTATACATGGAAGTCAGAAAGCCCAATTTACCATATAAAAAGGACCGAGTCACCAGCAACAAGTCTCTTTGCACTAACAAAAACACTCCACCCAGTCGTAAGAAGGTGTCTTTTTGGCTGGCCTGCATGAGAGAATACATAAATTGATGTGAGGTTCTTTTACACCCATTGATATTCAAAACCCTTTCATCATACAAGAAAGCATATGTATCCTTGTAAATTGTAGATTGATGAAAGTTAGGGAATTACTTTCCTAACTTTAATCAATCTACAATCCCTCAATATAAAAAACAATTTGCCTAAAGCAGCTCCCAGTGTCTTACAAAAAACTCTACATTCCAAGCATTGAATCTAAACCTATTCCTATGCAGAATTTTATCAAAAAACTGAAGTAATCTAGGTAGATCTTTAACGAGTATTAAGGTTTTAATCTCCATGAGTCTGAATTATCACTCACAATAGGGTGCTCTAGACGTCAAGGGAAGACGATTGACTTCGGCTTCACTATCAATTGCCTTTGGGACATGATTCATGCATAGTTAAAGGAAAAGCAAACTGTTATGGAATCCATGGTAGAGGTTAAGTTTATCAATCTAAAAATCCACATACTTAACTACCTTCAGCAAAAGGCTGCAAATTCAGGAACAAATGAAAACCCTAATTTCTAAATTTGGTAAATTAACAATGGGGAATGAGGATGGTGAAACAAGCAATAATAAAATCCAACTAAACCGAGCGCCTCTCCCAGAAATTGTTGGAGACGGTGACACAATCGTTGAGTAGGGCGGTTCTTCTAGTTGGAAAGTTGCTCCCAGGTACACAAAATTAGATGTTCCTACTTTAAATAAGTTGGAAGATCCCTTGATATGGCTGCATTGGTGTGAACAATTCTTCGAAAACCAAGACAACAACGAGGCAAACAAGGTAAGTTTAGCAACCTTCCACACACTGGGTGAGGCACAACTTTGGTACTATCAAATTAAGTTGGAAGGGCGTGTAATGAACTGGTTAGAATTCCAGAATCATTATTGCCTTCACTTTGATCCTTCTATAGACAACAATCCTTTAAAAGATTTGGCTAGTTTGAAACAGTCAACAATTGTAGAACTCTATCAATACAATTTCAAGAATTGGGCTATTCATGGCTAGATAATGGTTCCATTCGATTGGATGTTCAAATACACATACCATTAAAGCCATGGCTATGAGCCTCACTAGAGCCTCAGAACAAATGCATCAATTGCTATATGTCAGAAATAATCAATTAATCATAGAGGAACTTGGCAAGGTAATGAGGGCAGTTTCAATTCCCTTGTGAATATGACGATCTTGGCAGCATTACCAAAACAAATTCAGTAAATTCATCTACCCCATTTATGAGTCATCAAGGGTAGAAATGGCAAAAATAATGGTGAAAGATTTATGTGATAATTGTAATGAATTGCATACAGTTAAGCATCAAAGTAAGAAGCTCTTTTGGCTAGAATTATCTTATCAGAATGATCCAGAACCAGAGATTGAAGTTGGGATTGAATTGTGTTTATTATATCTCAACTATCCTAATTCAAGATTGAGGACACTCTTTTTCCAAGGAGGGGGTATTATTGTGGACGCTTAGTGGAAGTTGTTTGGTAGGCCTCTTAGAATAAAAGTTCATGTGTGTGTGTGTTAGGACTTAATATAGAATTTGCTTTTGAGACTTAAGGTAGTTTGACATATTTCTTTAATTATTGTCATAAGCAATTTTAACTTAAAGGACATAGGAATAATAAAACTTGAGAAAAAATTAATGAAAAATCCTATAGAGATCCGGATCTCTCCCTCTAATGAGTCCTAAGATTTCAATCATCCTATGACATGATCCTATTCATGTATTCTAGCAACATCACTCCAATTCCATTCCATATGCATACTGGAAATATTCCCACTAACCCATTAAGTCTTCAAATGACATTCTTATAGAATTACTACTAGATGAATTGACCATCATTGGCCAATAGTTAAGCTTACATTAACTGTTTTCACCAAAAAGTCTTACAGCTAATTAATATTACTCTTCACAATCCCCTCATAGTTCCCAAGAGAGGAAAAGGACTTAAGTACATCAAAAGCACAACATCAAGGACTTAAAGACAATTGACCTTTCTAAATTGCCAAAGACATTGGTTATTCCTATCAGACAAACACATCCACTGTATTTAAAGCATATAGCAAAAAAAAGGTAGCACTCGGGTATTATTTCACAATTCGTTCGCACAAACATGAACCAAAATTCGAGAAGACCTAGGAAATTTAAGCATTGGCAAGGTGAGAAACAACACACACATTTACCAAACAAATAGCTATTGTCATGCAATGAAATTCACAATAAAAAACAAATACAACCAACAAAGGAAGCAAACAACAAGAAAGAATTAACTATAATATCTAATTAAAAAAAATTCCTATTTCAATTTTTTTTCTTACCCATCATAAATAACTAACTTCACTTCATAGGACTCGCATGTTAGCCATGCTCTAAAAAGTTATCTAAACCCCAGATCCAAAGGCTCTTAGCCACAATATAATCAGACCAATAACTGATGCAGAATATAGAAAGGATATGTCTGAGTTCATCTCCGTATTTGTAGAAACTACATAAAACACCCAAGGGTTAAAGAAATGTTACAGCACCTTCAAAATGAAATCAACAACTTATTCAAAAAGTAAACGAACTGTTAAGCAAAACACAACATTAAGTGAAGACTGATGAGAAATAAAACAAAATCATGATAGTTTGAAGCTTCTCGTTAAGATATTGTGGAACATGGTATTGAAAAAAGTTGTCTTAATCACTCACCGCGAAATACATGCCTAAATTTCCACTCATTTTCATGAAGATCCCTGGCAATTAACTCCTGTGCAGGAGGTTGCAGGGTGTAATCCTGAAGGTATAATAATATTTGAAAGGAGACAGATAATGAGTCAAACTAATTCAATTAAAACCAGATGCCATTGAATTGAATTGCTTGTAACCTATGGAAACATACCAGAGGAGGAAAGACCTTTTCAGCAGCCCGACGAGGAACAGAAAACCCGCCATGAGTGCTTGTGTCACTTGCCGTCAGTATTTTACAAAAATAATTGGTTGGCTGTTTGCTGGGAGTACCCAGTTCTGCAGGCAGTAGGTACACATTCTTTGGCTCTTGCTACAACAAAGCTTTCAAGTCAAGAAGGGAAAAATGAAAAGACTAGCAAGCACTAAATCTCCAAACAAGGTCAAGTTCTCATACCGGGCTCAGAGGCTGCAAGGTCATTTGAGCATACACTTCATCTGTTTCAGCATCTGCCTATACTTGAACAAACACCTTGATAAGCAACCAACTAAAAAGTTCCATAAACAGAAAGTAATCTATGCAGCTATTTAACTTACGTGCATAGTCACATTGTGAAGCTGACAGATAAGCTGTGGGGGTAAGCTCGGATAGTTTGGTATATGAGCATCTACTTCCTTGTTGGTTGAAGCAGCAACCTAAAGAGGGAACATAAACACCAACAGCACAATGAAATAATAGAAATGAAGTATATAGTTCCTCATAGAACGCTCTTATTATTTAGGAGCTTCCTCTGTTCACTCACCAATTCATCCATTAACATCTAGACTACAACGAAGAAATTCAGCAAAACTGAAATGGCAGCTTAGAGGAAGTTCTATTACTACATGTTGCCAAAAAAAGGTCTGATATCCTTATCATAGCTTCAAATTCTACATTGTCTTTAAAACTTGTAATAATTGAACCATTTTCTAGAGCACAAATGGAGAGATATAATATAACCAAATCTGTAAGAAAGCATGAAAAACGAGAGAGGTGTGGTTACCTGTTCACTATGACCTTGGGGAAAATATACAACACGACTTCCAACAGGTGGCAGAGACACCAGAGGACCCGCACATGCATGCCACAGTTCAGAATTCAAACATTTCTTCTCCCCTATACAAAAAGTTTTGACTACATAATTTCGAAATTTTATAACCTAGTGCAACTTTATACTTCAAGGGAAATAGTTTTTTTTTTTAAAAAAAGAGAGATGGCTAAAAACAGTTACCTTCCTCAGCTTGCTGATTAAACCCTGATGAAGAGAGTTTCATTCTTCAAATCTCAAAACAGAAAAAAGGGGTTCCTTCTTTCTCAAAGAATACCGAAGAGAAAAAGAGTGGTTGAAACGGAAAACACAAATGACCCTTGTTACTGAAGTATATTCGGGAGTCGTGCAACGGCCATAGCTACAAGAAAAAAGAGAACTTACCCACCCCACCCCCTTTTCTCCACCAGACGCTTCTCAACTTAAGTTAAAATCAACATCCAAAAGGATCAGGGAACAACCCTTTACTCAGCACGGCCTTATGGTGCTCGGATCTTGCTTCTTTTTTCACATTCAAAAACACCCAAAGCCTCTCAAGCTAAAACTAAAACCCTAGCTTTCTTCTTCACTCAGATCTCCACATTCCAAAGCTTTTCCAAAAGTGAACTGTATCTCATCCCACCCAAAGTGTCCCTCTGCCTTACTGGAGTTGCTCAGTTGAGTTCGGGAAATAGAAAATGACACTATTTAATTATACTAATTTTTGGAGGTATTTTTAGAGAGAGATAGAGAGAGGTGAAGGCCTGGACAGCAGCTGGAAAAGGTGTCAGGGTGCCTACCATATTTCTTTATTTATTTATTACATTTAGGAAATTTTTGTATTTATTACTACAAATCATTGTAGGGTCAAAATAAAATAAAACTTTTTTATTTTTTTTTACGAAAAAACTTTTTTTTAATGGATGCTTAATTTTAGGGTAAACTATACTATTAGTCATTTAACTATCATTGTTTTTTTTATTTTGATCATCAAATTTTTTTTACAATTTGATCGGCATTTCTATATGAAAACCCAAATTAAATATTGATTTAGAAAATGACCCCCAAATCGGCCATGTAAGAAGACCTCGCATTCCACAAAACGCAATTAAAGAACTCGCTTTCTTTAGGACGCGAGTTCCGTCTTATGTGGAAGGATTTTTCAGATAGCCCAATTTAAAACTAGGGATAAAGACATCGCGTTCTGCAAATAGCAAGGTCCCCGAGAAATTAAAGAGGCGGATAAATTTATCGCGAGATTTATTACAGGAAACTCGCGTCCTGCAGACCGCGAGTTCCTCTTGACTGTTTGAATACCAATCCTTAATAAATGAAAGATGATGTTTATCCTTAAATAGAAATCTAATTTGACCTAATTATTTTAATTATTTGAAAGATGATATTAAGAGATGAAAAATCCTAATTATTTGAAAAAGATCCTAATTATTCTAATTTGACCTAATTATCCTTAAATAAAAATCTTTAATAAAAATCCTTATTTTCCTTAAATAAAAATCTTAATTATTCTAGAATATGGGAAATAAAACAATTCACAATTTAAAAAAAAATAATATTTATTAGGATTATAATTTTGTCTAAAAGAATATCATATTTAAAAAAAGATGGTACTTAAAAAGATCATCTTTGAATTTTTAGATGCTAAATATTAATTTTTAAAGATTATATTAAAAAATAAACTTTTTAAAAGATCGTAATTATTAGGAATTGATTGGTAGGATTGAATAAATAATTAAAAGATCCTAAATTTGTTAAAGATCCTAGTTTTTTAATGACCCTAATTAAATATTTGTTAAAAATTAAAATTCTTACTATTAGTATAAAATAAATAAATATTAGGGAAAAATTAAAATTGAATATCCTAATTAAATATCCTACTAATCCTAATTGAATATCATATTAAAATACCGTAATGATCTTAATTGAATATCATATTAAGATAAATAAGGAAAAATTTGAAGAAAAAATAAATTTCGAAAACCCTAGAAACTCGCTTTCTGCAAAACGCAAGTTCCCTTCTGACAGGTTAGAATTGATTCGAACTAAAAAGCTGCGTCTTTTAAACGGACCTCATGTTTCGCAGAGCGCGAGTTCCATTCAAGTCAATTTTGGAAGGGGTGCGAGGACTCTTATAAATAGGGGCTCATTCCCTCCGAATTTTCTCATATCTCATCTTAGTTTTTCTTCTTTCTCTACTATTTGATATTATTTTTAAAGAGTTCGAATATTCAATATTCGATATTATGGCGGGTTTATTGAGGCTAGAGAACAGACATGTGTTCGACTTTTGGCGGACAAATATGGAGGTAAAATCTTTTTTTATTTTATTAATTACTTATTATTAATTATTATTTTTATTTAGTTTTTTTTATTAATTTTATATTTTAATTTGAAGCATTATGAATGTGCGTTGACTTGTTACCTTAATCGTATCATGACACCACCACATCCGAATATTGTTCCGTATTTGGAAGAAGCCAATTTTAGCCATGTTTGCACTATAATTGGTGGTACGAAGTTGCAATGTCCGTTGATAAACGCGTTGCTAGAAAGGTGGAGGCCGGAGACACACACATTTTATATTTCGTACAGTGAGGCTACTATTATGTTGCAAGATGTTGCATTGCATCTTGGTCTGCCTGTTGATGACGAGGTTATAATCGGCGTTACCTAAGAAGATTGGCCCGCCGTGTGTGCTGATTTGCTCGGAATGGTTCCAGATAAGTTTGATGGTGGTAAAATTTTTATAACTTTTTTGGACAATAATTTTCCGGCTCTACCCCTGAATGGTGATGAAAAAACAAAGAATGTTAATATATTTTTTTATTATTTATAATTATTTATTTGATATTTTATTTTATTGAAAATAATTTTATATCTATATTTATTGTTTTTGCAGTGGTTTGCTCATGCCCATATTCTACGAGTTATTAGGGGATCTTGATGCCAGACAAATCCCACAACAAAGTGCATTTGATGTGGTTGCCTCATCTACGCAAATTTGAGGAATCTAAAAATAAGAGTTGGGAGCGACAGTCTCGGCATATCTGTTTAGGGAGCTATGAAAAATCGTAAACCCAGATAAATATTTCATTGGAGGGTGTCTTTTGTTGCTGCAGTCGTGAGCTTGGTTTCGAATGCCATTTTACGCCCGATGCCTAAAAAATTGACCTCATTCTAATTTTCACTTATTCGGAGGTGCTAATAAATAATAAACTAAGTTTATAATATACATTTTTTATAATGTAACAATAATTAGATTTTGTTTTATGAATGATAGGTGGTGTGTTCCATTATCTCACGTGGGACTACCAACAACTCAACGAGATTATAGACTATTGATCAATAAGAGAGATTGGGTAATATTTTTAATCAATTTTATTTTTTAAATTTAAAATCTTTTTTTAAATTGAGTTTATCTAACTTAGTTTACAAAAATTTTGTGTAGTTCCTGTGGACATCATAAGATGATCCTGATATTGTGGCATGTATTCCGCAGAAAATATTACAGACTTCTCACGTTTGGATTTTTAGGGTCCCGCTCATATATTATGAAATAGTCGAGTGGCATCTTACCGGTCGCGTACTGCGACAATTCAACTTTGTCCAAGGGATTTTGGACTCACCACCAACTATGGACGAATTGCATTGCTTAACGCAACAAGGGAAGACGGATGTCCATTGGGGGCATCATCACGCGATATGGGTGGGCGAGTAGATGACAAGATTTAGTAGGCGACCCCTATTTGTGAACTTATTGTGGACCACAATGTTACATATGAATATATGTTGTGGTATGAACAAAATGAGAAGTTGCATATACTAATCCCAGAGAAGCGCGAACGAGAAATAGATGTGCCTCCCCCAAACCGTCCATCGATGCCACATCTATCGATACAACGTGGTACCAGAATAGGGGAACAAAGACAGAGAAAAAGAACACACGCTCTAGGGGCCTCATCATCGGGAACAGCACATCATCTGCCCAATTAGCAGCATAGCCTGTGACACCGGTGCCAGCACTCGCATTCACGTACTTGACTTATTCATCATTTCACCCTATGGGTAGTAGTCCGTCATTTCATCATATGGGGAGTCCGTTTGAAGGTTTTTTATGGACGTGTTTCGTCCCTTTATGACGGTTCCTTAGTATATTATCTGACATTGCCTTCTGCATCTGTTCCTCTAGTATTAGAAGTTCCACCATTGGCAACACAGTTCGATTTTGGTATTGTTGAGCAAATACCGCCGTATAGCTTATTCTACACCGGTCCCAATGCCAGTGGTGATACTGTAGATGCATATGGGGATGATGATGATGATAGAGCACACCCTGTTCGAAGGAATCTACGTCAGGATCATTGTCCACCACAGTGCTGTATGGGTGGACATAGACGTTATTAGGATGGATCTATAATTAATTTGAATTATGTACACAAACTTTTTTTATCCTTTAATCTAAAAAAATACATTTTATCTTATTTCATTTGTTGCTTGTGCCTTGTGTATGTGAAAAATAATATTCAAATTATATATTTATTGTTTTATTTTAAAAATATATACATTAAATGTTCTTAAAAAGATAATAATTAAATAGCTTTAGGTGATAGATGCATACACCATTAAAGATAATTTATAATTATAATAACTTAAAAACTAAAACACAAAATAAAGAAAGAAATATCAAATTTATGTTTTTTTTCTTTTATAAAGTAGGCATTGTATTGCTTCTTTTAATAATATTTATTATTTTTAAAATGTATACTTATTTTAAGAGTCCGAATGTTGTATGTGATATAGATTTTATTATTATTTGTTTTTAAAATGTAGAATTAAAATTTATGCATTTTCCATTAAAGGCACATTTAATGTTGTACGTGATATACATATATATATATATATAAACCGAGTTATGAGATATTATATATACCGAGTATGATGGATTTATGTGCAATGTGGAAAATGGATTAAATATTTGTGAATAAGATATATGAAGTTACGCTTAGTTGAAATGAATAGAAGATGAGTCATTTTCTGTTTCATCATAATCTATAGACATGTCTGATGTTAAGTTCAGTTCCTCAATTTTTTGCTCTTTCTCTAGTCGTTTACCGTAGTTACGTATTAGAACTACTGTTTCGTCTTTTGACAATAGAGTTACTGCTGCGTTTCTTGATGAAGATGCTTCTTCATTAAATTTTACAATCAACTCGATGTTCGTGGAGTTTGCCTATAACAATAGATATCATGCTAGTATTCAAATGGCTTCGTATGAAGCTTTGTATGGTAAGAGATGTCGCACACCACTTTGTTGGGCTGAGGCAGGTGAGAAGTATGTTTCCCTGCCTGATATGCTGAAAGACACTAATGAGAATGTGGAGCTTATTAATGATCACTTGAAAGCGGCTCCAGATTGACAAAAGTCTTATGCTAACTTAAAATGTCGGGAGTTTGAGTTTGCGGTTGGAGATAGAGTGTTTCTTAAGGTTTCACCTTGGAAGAAGGTGATGAGGTTTAGACGTAAGGGCAAGTTGAGTCCAAGGTTCATTGGGCCATATGAGGTGTTAGAGCGTGTTGGTCCAGTTGCTTATAGGTTAAGGTTTCCTGTGGAGTTGGAAAAGATCCATGATATTTTCCATGTATTGAAGCTTTGAAGATATAGATCGGACCCATCGCATGTGATGCCGGTTGAAGAGATTGAGTTGAATCCATATTTGACCTATGATGAGAAACCAATGAAAATTTTGGATTCTAGCAGCAAGGTTCTTCATGCAAAGACCATTGAGTTGGTAAAGGTGTTGTGGCGACATTGGGGTCTAGAAGAAGCCACGTGAGAAAGTAAGGAGGACATGAAGAAGCAGTTTCCTTACCTTTTTTGTCAGGTAAATTTTGAGAATGAAATTTCTTAAGTGTGGGAGAGTTGTAACGCCCCGAATTTGGGCCTAGACGTTAGATAGATCGATTAAACAGTTTAGGGGAACCGGATTATGCGATTCGAGCTAGTTTCGGGAATTAATTCTTACTAAATTGTTTTTGGTTAAAATAAAATATGGAAAAAATCTAAAAAAATGTTTAATTAATATTCTAAGGGTTTTGGGAAACTCAATTTGAAGAAATAAAATCGGATTTTAGGACATTTTGGTCTAGTGACTAAAATGTAAAGTTTTCAAAACTATTTTGGTGACTAAATCGTAAAATGGTCAAAGCTTAGAATCTTTAAGGAGCTAATTTACCAAAGTTTTTAATCAATTTTTTTACCTTAATTTAGGCTATTTTTAAATGGTTTAAAAATGGTTATTATATAAAAAATAAAATAGATTTGATTAAAAAGATTTTTAATAACCAAAATTATTTTCTTACGTAACTACTTTTGCTCTCAACTTTCTCAGCAGCCAAACTACCAATTTTACTCTAAAATGCTCAAGAATCATTCCTTTTTGATTTCCTTTTGATATCTTAATTGATTTTTTTATTTCTACATCAAATCTTATTTGTTTTCTTGGAGATTTCACTCAAATATTGTCAATTAAGGGGGGAAATCGGCAATTACAGTTGATTTTCATTTCTCGCCTCTAATTAAAGGTTCTTTACTAAATTTCTCAAGTTCTTGATCCTTTAAAATTGATTTTTATGTGTTTACGATTAAATCATGGTTAGAAGGTTTTAATTGAGTTTTGATAAGAAATTTGATGAATCTTGATATGGATCTGATTTGTGTTGATTCTAATTGATTTATATCACAATGAAGATATTTTTTAATGTTATGAGAAGAGATTAATAAAAGGAATCCCAAAACTAAGTGAATTGTTAATTTTCTAGGTTGTAAATAGTTAGATTTTGAGGTGATCTTGGTGTTGAAAGGTTGCTGGAGATATAAGGTTGGTATATTGTTGTTTTTGGATGTTAATTGATGATGTTAAGATGTTTAAATAGTTAGATTTTGAGGTGATCTTGATGTTTTCGGTTGTGTTAAGGAAAATTTTGAAGGTTTTTAGTGAGGCGAAGTTGAGAAGAGGTTTTGCTGGGATTGAAGATGCATGGAAATGCATTAAGCCTCTATTTTTGTGTGGGTAAAATAGGGGAGACGAATCCTTCATCTTTTGGAGAGGTTCCGAAGGCTTCGGAAGCTTGATTTCGCATCGGCAAGTAGAGCGTTCTGTTGTCGATGAGTGAAAACATGGTTTAGTGCTTTACAAAGATTTGAAAGTGATTTTGGGAGTTTAGATTAAGTTTAAAACTCTTGCCTAAGCTTGGAAGTAAGTGTTGGACGTTCTCGCTCTCGTTTTCGATTTTACAAAATACATTTTCATGCGCATGTTATGGTTTTGATTACCTACTGTTATATGTGTGTTTTAGAAATGAAAGATGTTACAAATGATCATATGTGATGATTATTGAGTATGACAAATGATTTATGAAAAAAGTTTTGAGAATACTAGAATAGATGGTTTATTGTATTGGAAATTGGTTTGGTTTGATGCATATGTAAAAACAACAATGTAATGTGGTTTTATAAAATATATTTTCAAGTGGCAATGATTAAATGTTTTCAGATATAGTTGGCATGCCATAGGGTTTAAAGTGCACTGCAATAAGTCGCCTCATGCGTGTCGAGTGGTTAAGAGTGTGCCATGCTCCACCATGAGAACTGCAGCGGTCGAGGGGTCAAGAATGTGTCAATTCTTCCGCTGGTGGATTTATACATCATAACCGTTGAGGGGTAGTAGTACCATGCTCGGGTTCAAGGATGTATGTGAAGTGGTCGAATGAACCACTTGGGAAATATATGTATCCAATATGTTTTTTTATAAATAAAATGAAATGGTTTTGGGTCACTTTAATGTCAATATATGATTTAATGCATCATGAGAAATGAATTATGTTTTGTATAATATGGTTTATACATGTGGTGCTCTTTAAGCTTGTTATTTTGAGGTTTTAGTATGAGAAAGCTTAAATTGAGGTTTATGCTAGAAATCCATGATGCATGTGTTGCAAATGTTTAAATGTGCATATTTTGGAAAGAGAATAGAAATATGAGATGTTTTGGCATGAGTTACTTTGCATATTTAAAAGCAAACGATTTTAAATGCATTGATGAGTGTTTTTAAGATTCTGTCACTAAGCTTTATACGCTTACATTCTCATTTCTTATCAATGCAGAAAGTAAGCATTACGGATAGCGAACAAGTAAAAAGCAATCTAAGGAATTGAGCTATTTCAAGTACAGTTTTATAAATACTTAGTAGTAATAAAAGGCAATGTGACCAAGTTGTAATTGGGAGGGTTGTTTTGGTTACTCCCTATTTGAGCATGTTTCTTCAGGTATTTTGGCTTTGTACGAGGTTTTATAACTTACTTTAAGGGGTTGAGATATAATTTGCATGCTTGGGTAGAGATCATGTCTATAAGATCTTTGATTGGATTTTCTATGGCCTGACTGATCCTCTATCATGCCTTTTTGATTGTGGAAATGTTGGTTAGGATGTTATATGGTGTCTGTATGAGGTTTGGAGTAAGTTAGATTGCGCCAAAGTGTCATATGTTCGACCAAGAGGTCTTTATAGACCAGCCCGTACAGGTATGGGTCCTTAGGGATCGGTACGCGGGGTTTGTCTTGGCTCAAATTTGTGCAAAATTGCACCGGCATATTGGTACGCATAGAACCGTATCAGTACGCGTAGTAAAAAATTATACAAGGTGTAGGTACACGGATAACCATATCGGTATGCCTTTTTGCTACTGGAATCCCCTATTTTTGATATCAAACAACCGTATCGGTACGCTTGAGGACCGTACCGATACCCTTTGCAAAATATACCCGTATCAATATGAAGAGGGGTGTATCGATACGTTATCTGTTATTTCTGGTAATATGCTTTCTGAAGTTTGAATCTTTATAGTTTAGTCCCTGTTTCTTGATCATGCAATTAAATGAGTTTGGATGATTATTTTAAGTTGTAATCTAACTGGAATGCATGTAATCTAATTAATTAAGTTTGGTAACTCTGGATTTAAGTAAGTCCTTCTGGTTTTTTAAAATTACAATTTGGCCTCTAGAGTGTATTCTCGACCAATTGGATGTCAATTCGATGTTTGATTTAATTATAAATTTCACTACTGCCAGCGTGATCACCTTAGGACTTAAATATGCATTTAGACAAGATAAAAGGGAAAAATGGATTATTTTCTAAATGAATTGTTTGGGTTTGTCTTAGCAAACCTAATGCAGCTTGCTCGGTTTGGTCTGGCGTCTAGGCCGGGTTAAAGGGTTACATTTGATGGTATTAGAGCCGTGTTATGATTGTTGGGAAGTGGGTTATGGTCGTTTGAGGTATTACTGTTGTATGATTTTGTTGAATAGCATGCATGGTGTGTGATTTTGTGTTTCTAAGTTTGAAATATGTTATGTTAGGGTAAAAGCTTGGGGATACATTGCCTTATTACTACAAGTGCAAAATAATTTTTGTTTTGAAACATGAGCATCTTGGATTCTTGTTTCAAGCTGGCCTAATTGTTTTGTTTTGTTGCATTAACATGCTTTAGACTCGTATTTTCAAGAAATGGGACCGAAACGAGAGACGAGAGCTCATATGGGTAGTGTTGTGGATGAGCATAATGTTTAGTTGCCTCATCCTCCATCGATTCCTCCTGTTGGTACTGAAGTTAAGGGTGGTATGCCTCAGGCACCATAAGGACCAGTTTTTGAGGATATAACATCGTTGATTTAGGCGATGACTGAAGCGTTTTAGACAGCTATGGCTAGAGTGCAAGTATCTGCACTAGCACATGCAGCAGTTATTAATACAGGACTTCTATTGGAGCGTTTGCATAGTTTGGGAGGTACCGAGTTTAGGGGTTTAGCTCTAGAGGTAGCTGAGGAGTGGTTCATAAGTACTGAGAGGATTTTTCGACAGATAGAGTTTGCGGATGTTTGTAAGTTAGGCTGTATAGTATCCTTGTTTCAAGGAGATGCCTATAGCTGGTGGACGACTTCTATCGCAAGTATGACACCTGCGGATGTGACATGAGAGCTCTTTTGTGCTGCTTTTCAGAAGAAGTATCTGGGTTCTCATTACCAAGATAAAAAGAAGCGAGAGTTCATGGCGTTGGTCCAAGGTAACATAATCATATCGGAATACAAGGTTCAATTTATTCGGTTGAGCCAGTATGCACTTGAGCTAGTTCCCGATGAGCATCAGCGATGTGATCATTTCTGTTATAGGCTGGTTAAGGAGGTGAAGACTTATATGCTGGCTATGAATTACACTAAGTTTGATGTTTTGGTTTTTCAAGCTAAAGATATAGAGCAAAATCTGGGATTATCTACATATTTGGGGAGTTCTAGCGTTGGGAAGAGGATTATCAAGTCAGATGCTGGTAGAGACCGATCTAAAAAGCATTGAGATATGAGGTATTGCCCTGATCAGAGACGTAGTAGAAGTGGTGCTAGGAGTGGACAACACAGTCAGAACACCTATGTTTGAGAACCTAAGTTTGGGCGGTTTGGTAGGCGACATTTAAGGGAGAATTGAGGTACTCTTGGTACATGTTGGAACTGTGGTTCACAAGATCACATTAGGCGTGATTGGCTGCAGTTGGCTAGGGATTGACAGGCTCTTGCTCTTGCTGATGTACTGTAGAGAGGTCGTGGGCGTGGTCGAGGTAATTTCTAACATAGGAAGGAAGGTCAGAAGACTGTTGTTCATATTGTGGTAGTTCAACTTGAGGGTAATAGACCGGCGAGGATCTACGCGCATCGCATAGGAAGGAATGACACAGATGTGATTGCAAGTACTTTTACTTTGCAGTCCATATCATTACTTTCTTTGATAGATTCAGTTTTTACACATTCATACATCTTGCGAACATGCATGTTTGCTTGATATACTTGTAAAAGTATTAGATGTGGGTATGCGAGTAACTAGTTCTTTTGGAAAGATAATAGGCGCTAGGAGGTTGTATAAGAGATGTTCTTTGATGGTTCAAGGTCATGTGTTTACGGCTGATTTGATGGAGTTACCGTTTTATGGTTTTGATGTAATTTTGGGGATAGATTGGTTGTCTGAGCATAGGGCTATGGTCGATTTTGAGACCAAACGAGTTTTGTTAAAACTTGCTGAGGATTATGACGTGGTGGTTGTGGGCGAGAATGTTAAATTCTTATCTAATGTAGTATCGGCTCTAGAAGCACAAAAGTTGTTAGAGCTTGAGGGTCAAGTGTATCTGGCTTATGTTATGAACCTAAATATGAAGGAGGTACGTGTCTAGAATATCCGTACCGCTTAAATTTTTAGGGGTATTTCTGGAGGAGTTGCCTGGATTACCACCGGATAGGGAAGTAGAGTTTTGTATCGAAACGTATGGGGATACAGCTCCGGTGTTGATTGTTCCATTTTGCATGGCATCGAAAGAGTTAAAAGAGTTGAATATAAAACTTTAGGAGTTGTTGGATCGTGGTTTCATCTGACCAAGTGTGTCACCATAGAGAGCACCAATGTTGTTCGTGAAAAAAAGATAGAACGATGAGAATGTGCATTAATTATCGGTAACTGAACAAGTTGACGATTAAGAATAAGTATTTTTTCTGAGAATTAACGATTTGTTTGATTAATTTTAGGGTGCTACGGTATTTTCTAAGATTGATATGAGATTTGGGTATTATCAATTGAAGATGAAGGATAAAGACATGCTTAAGATAACTTTTTGCACCGTTACGGGCATTATGAGTTCTTAGTGATGCTGTTTGGGTTGACTAATGTGCCCACAGCTTTTATGGACATGATGAATCGGGTATTTCATGAATTCTTGGATCAATTCGTAGTAGTGTTCATTGATGACATTCTCGTGTACTCTCGTACCGAGGAAGATCACGATCGACACCTACGGATTGTATTGCAAGTTTTGTTGGATAATAAGTTTTATGCCAAGCTAAGCAAGTGTGAGTTTTGGATTAAAGAAGTAGTCTTTCTTGGTCATGTTGTTTCAGCGGAAAGTATCTGTATGGATCTGCAGAAGATTGAGGCGGTCGAGAATTAGAAGCAACCTAAGTTGGTGATGGAGGTTTGTAGTTTTTGGGGTTTGTAGGATATTATCGTCACTTTGTGGATGGTTTCTCGAATGTTGCTGCCCCTTTAACAAAGTTGTTACAAAAGGATGTAAGTTTTGAGTGGACGAAGAGTAGACAACAAGCTTTTGACGAGTTGAAGGAAGCTTTGACACAAGCTCCGATTTTGATTCAACCTGAGCTGGGGAAAGAGTTTGTAGTTTATAGCGATGCATCTTATGTTGTTTTGGGGTGTGTGTTTATGCAAGGGGAAAAGTTATGGCTTATGTATCTAGGCAGTTGAAGGTGCACGAGTGCAATTATCATACGTATGATATAAAACTTGCCACGGTGGTGTTTGCATTGAAAATTTTGAGGCAATATTTGTATGGTGAGAAGTGCACCGTGTATATAGATCATATGAGTTTGAAGTATCTGATATCGTAAAAGGAGTTGAATTTTAGGCAACGAAGATGGTTGGAGTTGCTCAAGGATTATGATTTGACGATAGAGTATCATCCGGGTAAGGCTAATGTTGTAGTTGACGCTTTGAGTCGGAAGGTTACGGTAGAGTTGAGAGCAATATTTACTCGGTTGAGTGTGACGCGAGATAGTGGTTTGTTGGCTGAGTTGCAAGTTAAGCCATCATTATTGAAGTTGATCAATGAGAAACAACCGTATGATGATTTGTTGGTACCACATGTTAAGGATATTATGGACGGTAATTAGACAAAATTTTGTTTTAGTGATGAGGGTGTTTTGTGCTTCAAGAGTCGAATGGTTGTGCCAAAAGATGAAGAGTTAAGGTGCACTATCTTAACTAAAGCTTATTCGAGTCCTTTTGCTATGCATCCAAAAAGTACGAAGATGTATTAAGATTTGAAGAAGGAATATTTTTGGGTTGGTTTGAAAAAGGATGTAGCAGATTTTGTTGCTCGATGTATGGTATGTTAGCATGTTAAGGCTGAGCATTAGTTTCCTTCCGGGTTGTTGCAACCATTGAGAATTTAGAATGGAAGTGTGTGAGAGTTACTATAGATTTTGTGACTGGATTGCCTTTGACACCGTCGAAGAAGAATTCTGTATGGGTGATTGTGGATAGGTTTACGAATTGTGCACCTTTTCTGGCTGTGCATACGACTTATACTTTGGATAAGTTGGCAGAGTTTTATATTGATGAGATTGTAAGGTTGCATGGGGTGCCTAAGTTTATAGTATCAGATAGGGATCTGCGTTTTACAGTGAGGTTTTGGGAGTGTTTGCATAAGGCTTTGCGTACGTGATTAAATTTCAGTTTTTCGTATCATCCTCAAACGGATAGTCAGTCTGAAATCCAAGTGTTGGAGGATAAGTTACGGTGTTGCATCATAGATTTTCAAGGAACGTGGGAGAAACAGCTACCGTTGGCGGGGTTTACTTATAACAATAGATATCATGCTAGTATTCAAATGGCTTCGTATGAAGCTTTGTATGGTAGGAGATGTCGTACACCACTTTGTTAGGCTGATGCGGTGAGAAGTATGTTCCCTGCTTGATATGCTGAAAGACACTAATGAGAAGGTGAAGCTTATTAGTGATCGGTTGAAAGTAGCTTCAGATCGAAAAAAGTCTTATGCTGACTTAAAACGTCTGGAGATTGAGTTTGCGGTTGGAGATAGTGTTTCTTAAGGTTTCGCCTTAGAAGAAAGTGATGAGGTTTGGACGTAAGAGCAAGTTGAGTCCAAGATTCATTGGGCCAAATGGGGTATTGGAGCGTGACGGTCCAGTTGCTTATAGGTTAAGGTTGCCAGTGGATTTGGAGAAGATACATGATGTTTTCCATGTATCGAAGCTTCGAAGATAAAGATCAGACCCACATGTGATGCCGGTTGAAGAGATTGAGTTGAATCTAGATTTGACCTATGATGAGGAACCAGTGGAAATTTTGGATTCTAGCAGCAAGGTTCTTCGTGTAATGACCATTGAGTTGGTAAAGGTGTTGTGGCGACATCAGGGTGTAGAGGAAGCCACATGGGAAAGTAAGAAGGACATGAAGAAGCAGTTTCCTTACCTTTTTTCGTCAGGTAAATTTAGAGGATGAAATTTCTTAAGTAGGGGAGAGTTGTAACGCCCCGAATTTGGGCCTTGATGTTAGCTAGATCGATTAGACGGTTCAGGGGAACTGGATTAAGCGATTCGAGCTAGTTTTGGGGATTAATTCTTAATAAATTGTTTTTGGTTAAAATAAAATATGGAAAAATACTTTAAAATGTTTAATTAATATTCTAAGGGTTTTGGGAAACTCAATTTGAAGAAATAAAATCAGATTTTGGAACATTTTGGTCTAGTGACTAAAATGTAAATTTTCAAAACTATTTTGGTGACTAAATCGTAAAAGGATAAAAACTTAGAATCATTAAGGGGCTAATTTACAAAAGTTTTTAATCAGATTTTTAACTTAATTTAGGCTATTTTAAAATGGTTATTATATAAAAAATAAAATAAATTTGATTAAAAAGATTTTTAATAGCCAAAATCATTTTCTTACGTAACTACTTTTGCTCTCAACTTCCAAACTATCAATTTTACTCTAAAATGCTCAGAAATCATTCCTTTTTTATAACATTTTGATTTCTTAATTGATTCCTTTGATTTCTACACCAATCTTATTTGCTTCTTGGAGATTTCACTCAAATCTTGTCAATTAAGGGGAAATCAGCAATTAGAGTTGATTTTCGTTTCTCTCCTCTAATTAAAGGTTCTTTACTGAAATTCCTAAGTTCTTGATCCTTTACAATTGATTTTTGTTTTGTGTTTATGACTAAATCATGGTTAGAAGGTTTTAATTGAGTTTTGATAAGAAATTTGATGAATCTTGATATTAATATGATTTGTGTTGATTCTAATTGATTTAGATCACATGTAAGATATGTTTTAATGTTATGAGAAGAGATTAATAAAAGGAATCCCGAAACTAAGTGAATTGCTAATTTTCTAGGTTGTAAATAGTCACATTTTGAGGTGATATTGGTGTTGAAAGGTTGCTAGAGATATAAGGTTGATACATTGTTGTTTTTGGATGTTAATTGATGATGTTAAGATATTTAAATAGTTAGGTTATGGCTAGGCTTTGTTTAGGTTGAGTTTGGTGATGTTTTCGGTTGTGTTAAGGAAACGCTTGATGGTTTTTAGTGAGGCGAAGTTGAGAAGAGGTGTTGCTGGGATTGGAGATGCATGGAAATGCACTAATCCTCTGTTTTTGTATGGGTAAAATAGGGGAGATGGATCATTCATCTTTTGGAGAGGCTTTAGAGGCTTCGAAAGCTTGATTTTCCATCGACATGTAGAGCGTTTTGTTGTTGGTGAGTGAAAACGTGGTTTATTGCTTTTCAAAGGTTTGAAAGTGATTTTGGGAGTTTAGATTAAGCTTGAAACACTTGTCTAAGCTCGAAAGTAAGTATTGGACGTTCTCGCTCTCATTTTCGATTTTGCAAAATACATCCTTATGCACATGTTATGATTTTGATTACCTACTGTTATATGCGTGTTTTAGAAATGAAAGATGTTGCAAATGATCATATGTGATGATTTTGAGTATGAGAAATGATTTATAAAAAGATTTTTGAGAATACTAGAATAGATGGTTTATTGTATTGGAAATTGGTTTGGTTTGATGCATATGTAAAAACAATGAGGTAATATGGTTTTATGAAATATATTGACAAGTGACAATGATTAAATGTTATCAGATATCGTTGGCATGCCATAGGGTTTAAAGTTCACTATAATAAGTCACCTCATGTGTGTCGAGGGTCAAGATTCTTCATGCTCCACCATGGGAACCGCAGAGGTCGAGGGGTCAAGAGTGTGCCAATTCTCCTGCTGGTGGATTTATACATCATAATCGTTAAGGGGTAGTAGTACTATGCTCCGGTTCAAAGATGTATGTGAAGTGGTCGAAGGAACCACTTGGGAAATCCGTGTATCCGAAGTGTTTTTGTAAATAGAATGAAATAGTTTTGGGTCACTTGAATGCCAATATATGATATAATGTATCATGAGAAATGGATTATGTTTTGTATAATATGGTTTATACATGTGGTGCTATTTAAGCTTGCTATTTTGAGGTTTTAGCATGAGAAAGATTAAATTGAGGTTTATGCTAGAAATTCATGATACATGAGTTGCAAATGTTTCAAATTTGCATGTTTTGGAAAGACAACAGAAGCATGAGATGTTTTGGCATGAGATTTCATACATGTTTTGAAAGCAAATGGTTTTAAATACATTGGTGAGTGTTTTTGAAATTCCCTCACTAAGCTTTATACGCTTACGCTCTCCTTTCTCATCAATGTAGAAAAGTAAGCATTACGGACAACAAGCAAGTAAGAAACAATCCAAGGAATTGAGCTATTACTTGTACGGTTTTATAAATACTTAGTAGTAATAAAAGACAATGTGACCAAGTTGTAATTGGAAGGTTTGTTTTGGTTACTCCCTGGTTGAGCATGTTTCTTTTGGTATTTTGGCTTTGTACGAGGTTTTATAACTTGCTTTAAGAGGTTGGGATATGATTTGCATACTTGGGTAGAGATCATGCCTATATGATCTTTGATTGGATTTGCTATGGTTTGATTGATCCTCTATCATGCCTATTTGATTGTGGAAATATTGGTTAGGATGTTATATGGTGTTTGTATGAGGTTTGAAGTAAGTTAGATTGAGCCAATATGTCATATGTTCGACCAAGAGGTCATTACAGACCAGTCCGTACCGGTACGGGTCCTCATGGATTGGTACGCGGGGCCTATCTCGGCTCAAATCTGTGCAAAATTGCACAGGCAAATTGGTACGCATAGAACTGTATTGGTACGCATAGCAAAAAATTATACAAGGTGTTGGTACACAGGCAACAGTATCGGTATGCCTCTTTGCTACTAGAATCCCTTATTTTTGATATCGAACAACCGTATCGGTACGGTTGAGGACTATACCAATAACCTTTGAAAAAATATACCCGTACGATATGGAAGAGGGGTGTATCGGTATGCTGTCTGTTATTTCTAGTAATATGCTTTTATGAAGTTTGAATCTTTATAGTTTAGTTCCTGTTTCTTAATCATGCAATTAAATGAGTTTGGATGATTAGTTTAAGTTGGAATTTAATTGGAATGCATGTAACCTAATTAATTAAGGTTTGGTAACTCTGGATTTAATCAAGTCCTTTTATTTTCTAAAATTACAATTTGGTCCCTATAGTGCATTCTCGACCAATCGGATGTCAATTCGACGCCCGATTTATTTAGAAATTTCACCGCTGCCAGCATGATCACCTTAGGACTTAAATATGCATTTAGACAAGACAAAAGGAAAAAATATACTGTTTTCTAAATGAATCTTTCGGGTTTGTCTCAATAAACCCAATATAGCTCAGTCGGTTCGGTTTAGCGTCTAGGCCGGGTCAAGGGGCTATATTGCCCAAGTCGTGAAAGCATGTTCAAGGGGTACAATTGAAACGTAATAATTTCATAATAATTTTATAAACATAATAATTTTATTGTATATTTCTCTTAGTCAATTTCATATTATTTCGATGTATATTTCTCTTAGTCAATTTCATAATAATTCGATGTATATTTCTCTTAGTCAATTTCATAATAATTTTATAAACATAATAATTTTATTGTCCCTATTATTTATTGTCTTCACTTTATGTATTAGTTTGAGACGTAATAATTTTATAAACGCGTTGACATGTGAACTTATGTTTCGACGCGCTTCTCTTTCTTTTACGTCATTGAAATATGAAACAATGAACTGAAATTAGATTAACGAAAAATATCACACGATAGGAATTTTAAGATAAGTTACAATACTACGACTCCAAGCTTAAAGGTTACGCAAATTTTGCAAATAACTTCCCTGATAAACCCATCGGATATGCTTATGAATCCATTTTAGCTTGTTATTCATGCACAAAAACAAGCTTTAGAACCATTTTCCACCCGATTTTTAGACTGTTTACAATGACTCCTATGTGCCAATATTAGTCTCAAATGAAAGATAAGTTCCAAAACAATGCCTCTAAGCTTAAAAATTAGGAAATTTTTTCGATTAATAACCCGAAAAAATAGCTCGAACATGCCTATGAAGCCATTTTAGCTTGTTATTCATGCACAAAACCAAGCTTTGGAACCATTTTCAGCGCAATTTTTACATGGTTTACAATGTCTCGTACATGCCAATATTAGTCTTAAATGAAAGACAAGTTCCAATACAACGCCTCTAAGCTTAACAAATACGAATTTTTTTTTATTAATAACCCGCAAAAACAACTTGAACATGCCTATAGACCCGTGTATTTCAACCTGGATTGCACGAACTCGCTTTCTATAGAAAGCGAGTTCCTTGTAATAAATACAACAATAAATTCATCCACCTATTCAATTTCTCGGGGACCTCTCTATGTGCAGAATGTGAGGTCTTTATCCGTAATTTTAAATTGGGTTATCTGAAAAGTCCTTCCACGTAGGAGAAACTTGCGTCTTGAAGAAAGCGGGTTCTTTAATCACATTTTGTGAAACGCGAGGGCTTCTTATGTGGCCGATTTGGGGGTCACTTTTCCAAATAAAGCTGGGAGTGGGTCATTTTTCTAAATAAATATTGAAAATGG
This sequence comes from Hibiscus mutabilis, assembly GCA_019671005.1. Taxonomy (NCBI): domain Eukaryota; kingdom Viridiplantae; phylum Streptophyta; class Magnoliopsida; order Malvales; family Malvaceae; genus Hibiscus; species Hibiscus mutabilis. The sequence continues at coordinate 17,881,524 of CM033728.1, read as the reverse complement.
TGTTTTTCATATAAAAATGCCAATTTGATCACTAATGGTAATTTTTTCTATTTTTTGTCATTTTCTGTTAAGTTTCCACTAAAAACAAATGGAGATGTGGATGAAAAACTTATTGAAATAAATTAATTAAAAATTAAGTCCTTCAACCAGATGATGACATGTGTCACCATTATATTTGAGGATTAAATTTATTAATTAAATTAAAATTAGAACCAAATTGATAGGCTGTGTAAGTGATGATGACTAAATATGGAATTATACAAATTGTCTTAACTATCACATATCAATCTTGTCAAAAGTTAACGGCCAATGGCTTGATTGAAACTAATCTAATATTTTAATAGTCTAATTTATAAAATCCGTAGTTATATGGTCAAAATAGAATCAGGCCAATAAATGATTGACCTTGGAGGTAGTTAAGCTTTTTTAGAAAAATAAATAAATTTAATTATTTTAATATTTTTAATCTCAGTTTCTATAAAAACAATATGATAGATGAGTAAATTATTACAATATTTATTGGATTATATACGGGTACTTTACACAATCATCCTATTTAAACTATAAAATCAAAATTTTAAATTTCTAATTTTAAATTCTTAAATTGTAAATCCTAAACTCTAACCTTAAATTCTAAATCATGCAATCTAAAACTCTTAACATTAAACCCAAAACTAACTATAAACAGAATTCTTGCACCTAAAATTGACACACTTCTATATCAAAGTATTTTCCATTTTTATATTTTATTCTAATTTATGTATGGTTAATAATTGATACACTATTAGTGTAAAATTTTCTACACAAGTATGTCTATTTAAACTCCACAATATAAAATCTAAATCCATAACCCTTAATCCGAAAACATTAAACCTCGACCCTTAAACTCTAAATTCTAACCATAAATTTAAAAACCCTAAACTAGGTTTTTTAACCCCTAAATTAAACCACTTGTGAAAAGCAAAATTTTCGATATCAGTGCTTGAAATATGTTTCCTTTATGGGTAAATTACGTAAATCATCATTGAACTTTACTCTTAAACCTATTTTAGTCACTAAAGTTTCAAAACGTTCAATTTACTCACTAAAATTTAGATATTGGACGTTTTTTGTCACTCCTCCATTAACTTTTTGACGAGGTTCATTTACTTGCGAATGAAAGAACTTTTCCAAGATTCGAACAATGGAAAATTTCATCAGCACAAGAGAAGTAACATACTGAGAAATGAGCTCCATTTGATAGTGGAGGAGGAAGATCGACGAGAGAGAAACCTGAAGATTTTTTGTCGATTCGTTATCTTCGGAGCACTTTCCAACAAAATAGAGGTCGAATTCAGACTTATGGGGTGAGACAAAATGACTGGTGAAATTTGGGACCGAACGACCATCATCTATGATCGATTGAGGTTTAAGAGTGACAAAAAACATTCAATGTCTAAACTTTAGTGACTAAAAACATTTAATGTCTAAACTTTAGTGATAAATTGAACTTTTTTAATAGTCTAAAGGTGATTAGAAGGTAGTATATGTTCATACATATTCTTAACCCTTCAACAATGCGCATACACCTTGTAGACAAAGCGATTTGAACTTGTGTCTCCTAGGATGGACATCATCCACTAGGACACTTATAGATAAATTGAACGTTTTAAAACTTCAGTGATCAAAATAGTTTTAAAAGTAAAGTTAAATGATGATTTAAGTAATTTACTATTTCTTTATATATTAATGAATCAATAAATTGTGTTGAAAAAATGTGTTATGCTCGAAAACACCTTCTTTATATATTAATGAATAAATAAATTGTGTTGAAAAAAATGTGTTATGCTCGAAAACACCGATGAAAGCATGTACTTTTTCACTTGATAGTTTACAATGTACTAATGAATACATAGTATATGCACATTTATTTTATCATAGCCCACGATAAAATTAAGGCTTAATGCATCTTTTAGTCTTTAGTGTTTCTCGCTTTTCCAACTTTGGTCCTTAAAATCCTTTTTGTCATGTATTAGTCCTTGAAGGTTTTCTTTATCCAATATTGGTCTCTAAAGTTATATTCCTTTACTTGGTTCACTCTTTATAATTGTATTAATAAAAGGGTTAAATATACACTTGGTATCTAAACTAGATATCTTCTTCCAAGTTGATACCTAAATAAATTATGCTCTCAAATTGGTACTTGAACTAGGCATTTTCTCTCATGTTATTGATGTAAGGCTTGCTATCACATTGGAAACTTACTTGATTGCTTGGAAAAAAAGCCTAGGGCGATGGGACTCATTCAAATGAGGTGAAATCAGAAGTTCTTGAATTTTCAAGAGGATATGCAATGGGGTTTCTTGAAAATTCTGTAAATCAAGAACCAAATTCAAAGAAAAGGGGTTAAGAATCAATATTCAATGATGAATATTAAGAATATAAGGAAAATAAAACAAATGATTAAATAAAGAGACAAAAAAACAAATTTGAAAATTATAGATTTAGAATTCAATAGAGGTGGCGTGATGAATTGAAGAGAAAATGGAAATAGCTTGTGGAATTTGAGGAATTTTGCCCACGAAACTCTCCTAGTCACGATTAACTAGGCAACCTCCATGATATGGCTTAAAACTGACCCTTCTACCCACGTTTGGATAGACAACTCAGAGTGTGAAGATTCTTCCTCGCTCAACTCGGTCGAACACGTTTAAAGGATTAAAGGTGAGTTAAAGGATTAAAGCCATAAACAAGTTTAAAAGGCGAGTAACCAGTAAAAGAATGGATAGAATGATTATAAGCAAATTCAACAAACGGTATGCATTCTTCCTAATTTCTAGTATTTTTACCAATAACAGTTCTTAGTAAAACTCCTAGAATTTTATTGATTACCTATGTTTGGCCGTTTGTTTGGGGTGACAAGTGGTAGAGTGTAAGAGTTTAGTACCTATTTACCCCATAGTACCTTCCAAAAATGGCTAAAGAACTTGACATCTCTATCAGAAACAATTTTTCGTGGAATGCCTTAGAGTTACACCACTTCACGAAAGAAAAGATCTGCAACATGAGTAGCATCGTCCGTTTTGTGACAAGGGATGAAGTGAGCCATCTTCGAAAACCTGTCAACTATAAGAAAGATGACATCTCTTCCTTTCTTAGTACATGGTAATCCAAGAATAAAATCCATAGAAAGATTAATCCACGAAGAAGAGGAGATATAGAGTGCAGTATACAAACCGTGAGGCATTACCTAGGATTGGCTTGTTTACACGTGATGCATGATGCACAAACCTTCTCCACTATTTTGCATATGTGTGGCAAAAAATAATGGTCCATTGCAATCTCTAGGTTTTTTTCACACCAAAGTGTCTCATTAAGCCTCAGCTATGTATTTCTTGAATCAAAAATTCTCTAAGGGACCCTTGTGGAATGCATAATCTGTTATTTCAAAATAAAAACCCATCTACAAGATGAAACTTGTTAAAAGCACCTTTAGAGCAATGAGTATATATATTCAAAAAATTAGGATCATTGGAATAGAATTCCTTAATTTGTTCGAAACCTAGAATTGTAGCATGCATAGTAGTAAGCAAAGTATATCGGCGAGATAATGCATTAGCCACAATATTTTCTTCACCTTGCTTGTATTGAATCACATATGGAAAACTTTCAATGAATTCAACCCAATGAGCATATTGTTTACTCAACTTACTCTGCCCATTTAGCCATTTGAGATACTCATGATCCGTGTGAATGACAAATTCTTTAGAGAGTATATAGTGTTGCCAAACCTCAAGTGCGCGAACGAGGGATAGAAGTTCCTTGTCATAGGTGGGGTAGTTGAGTTGTGCACCTTTCAACTTTTCGCTAAAGTAAGTGATGGGTCGTTTTTCCTGTATAAGAACAACACCTATACCAATCCCTGAAGCATCATATTTTAATTCAAATGTGTTAGAAAAATCAGGTAAACGAAGAATAGGAGCAGAAAAAAATTTATCTTTTAATGTTTGAAAAGCTAACTCTTGCTTGTTACCCTATGAAAAACCTACCGACTTTTTGATGATATCGGTTAATGGTGCTGTAATTGTGGAGAAATCTTTGACGAAACATTGATAGAAACTCGCTAACCAATGTAAAGATCTTACCTCAGTGATGGATGTAAGTGTCAGGCATTCTTGGATTGCATTGATCTTCTCATTATCAACGTGAATGCCCTGTGAACTTATTATAAAGGCTAAGAATATAAGCTTATCACTATAAAATGCATATTTGTCTAGGTTAGCATACAATCATTCTCGTCGAAGAACGTAAAAAACCGATTTAACATGTGAAATATGGGAATAAAAGGATGTGGAGTAGATATAAATGTCATCAAAATAAATAACAACAAAATTACTTATAAATTCGTGAATGATATGGTTCATGAGGTGCCTGAATGTACTTGGTGCGTTTGTTAAGCCAAAGGGCATGACCATCTATTTGTATAACTCGAACTTGGTTTTGAAGGTTATTTTCCATTCATCTCTTTCTTCATTCTAATTTGATGATATCACTCTTGAGATCGATCTTCGTAAAGATGCAAAGACTGTAGAGTTCATCGAGCATGTCATCAAGGCGTGTGATAGAGTGCTTGTATTTGATGGTTATACGATTAATAGGTTTACAATCAACACACATATGATACGTACTATCTTTTTGGGCACAAGTAGCACAAAGACGGTACAAAGACTCAAACTCTCATGAATTTATCCTTTTTTCAGTAAGTCATCCACTTGTCTCTCCAATTCTTTAGTCTCTTCGGGATTGTGCTGATATGCTGGACGGTTTGGAATAAAAGCACCCAGGATAAGGTCGATTTGATGTTCAATACCTTGTTTAAGTGGTAATCCTCCAGGTGGGTCATCTAGTACATCTTAAAAATTCTGTAGAAGTGACACAAAAACACTAGGCAAAGAAACATTAGCGTCAGAAATCAAAGAAAAGTTTTGCCTAAAGTAGACAAGAATACAAGGTTGTTTTAAGAAAATGGTTTCTCTCACATATTTTTTTCTCGAAAATAAATTTTTTTCTCTTTTTTTCACAAATGGATTTACTCACCTCCCATGGGCCGTTTGAGGTTTGGCTTTTTTTTACTAATGGCCTTTTTTGCATTGACTTTTGTGTTTACAATTTTTTTAATCCTGCCCTCTCACAATATTTTTGCAATCAAAATTGGTCTTGATAGACCTCTTTTGGATCCAAAAGACCCAACCTGAGCTTCTTACCATTGAACATAAAAGAATATCGATAAGCTTTTTTTGTGGTGAGTCAAGTCTCTATCGAATTGCCATGGTCTACTGTGCAGCAAGTTTGTGGCTTGCATTGGGACTACGTCACACCAAACGTCATCACAACAATTTCTAATTGTAAAAGTAATGAGGCACTGTTTGATTACCTTAACATCGGTTCCATCATTGAGCTATTGTAAATGATAAGGTTTAGGATGTCGTTGGCACAGAAGATCAAGATTATCAACAAGGTAACTACTAATGACATTAGCACAACTATCACTATCAATGACGAAAGAGTATTATTTCTTATTGATCATACAACGAGAGTAGAAGATGTTTGTTCGTTGGTCGTCAGTTTCGTCCAATGTTTGGATGTTCAAAGAATGGCGAATCACCATTCAAAAATTAGGTTGTGGTGGGTCTGGTGCCATGAGGGAATCTCCCGTGTCATCTATAACTTCATAGACTATGTCGTCCACTTCTTCTTCAGAATCAAAAATATAAGTACCATCTTAAAAAAGCATGAATCAGGCGTTAGGACAGTCATGTGCATTGTGGCCATGTCCATGACATCAAAAATACTCCATATCTCTCATTTGATGCATCGGTGGTTGTGTCTCTGTTACTTTTAATGTTTTGCCCCTTTATCAAACTCTTTTGTTTTGACCGGTTTCTCATTCGTGGTTGTTCTAAAAGGGGTAGACAAAGGTTAAGAAAAATTTTGAAAAGATGAGTTGTATGGGGAACCTTTTTCATAGGAATAATAAGTACGCGGTTTGCTTTGTTGAAGGAGTTGATTCTAAATGGTGATGACTTTGTGTAGAGCACTTTCAAGATTACGAAAATCATGAAGTATAAGAGGATCGGTGATGTTACTATTGAGGCCAACAATAAATTGAGACAAAGTGTTTTCCTCATATTCTTGAATATTGACTCGTTAAAGCAAATGTTCCATCTCTTTATAATAATCATCAACAGATCGTGTGCCTTGCCGTAGCCTTTGAAGGTGGAGTTTGACTTTCAAAAGTAGTATGAAGGCACAAAACGGCTTTGCATGGCATCCTTGAGTTCATCCCATGAACGAATGGCATGTCAACATTGAATTTGTCTCTGTTTGCAAAGTTGAGTCCACCAACTCACGGTATAGCCTGTAAATTGGGTAGTCACTATAGGAACTTGGTTAACTTCCTTGCATGCATAGTGGGTAAACAACATCTTGACCTTGCTTTCCCAATCAATATATGAATCGGTATCACTTTTTCCATCGAAAGGAGGAATGATCAATTTGGGTTTGGACCATAATGATTTTTTTGGTTCGTCTTCAACAACATTGATGGGAAAATGCTTGAGTTGTATTGGTTGCTTGGATTGATGTGTATTATCATTGTCTTCTCGTTCTTGCTTTCTTGCTATTCGTTCAACCCATTATTGCAAGGCCCTTATGCCATTAGACAATTCTTCTACCTTCATTGGTCTTTTTCGTTTTTCTTCAGGTGTACTTGAGTTCGACATTATGAAATATCACAACACTCGCACAAAAATTTAAGTGATAAACAAAAAAAAAAGAAAAACTAGAAACCTCACAAAGCATTCCAAGAAGAAGTATTCTTTGAGGAAAGTTAGTCGATCTTGTATTCTTTAAAACTCTCTTGCCTTATGCGACTCAGTAATCGGAGTTCAAATCCTATCAAAGATCTTAAGTTCTTTATGAGGCCAAGGATAGGTTAGACACAAATGAAAAGTTAGTTGCAAGAAAGAAGGAAAGTATGCAACTTTGAAGTCCTACTAACATAAGAAAACGAAAATGTGTTAGATAATGTAAAGGAAGAAAAAAAGGTAAACAAGAGAACGTAAATAAAATCTAAGAATAAAAGAAAACTTAAAGATGCAAACCCTTACAACCCGAAAAGTAATCTTGAGAGAGTCTAAGTGATGTGTAACTGTATGGTGGTCGGTGTGATGCTTGGATGTGTAGAGGAGGAGGATTTCTGTCAAGGTAAGACTTCTTGAATCATTGCTTGCTTTGTTTTGCTGGTCTTTTTTTTCTTTTCTTTTTGTTTCTTTTCTTTTATTTTTTTATAAACAAAGTAAATAAAATAGCAAGAAAATGAAAATTAGGGTTTATGAGAAAGAACCCTAAAGTGACGCAAACAGCCTTATTTGTAGGGTTGCGGCAGCCTTGAATCTCAACCCTCCAAAATCATACAATCTTGAAAATATTGCCCAAAAATCGTGCCCAATCTGACACCAAATGATGTAAGGCTTGCTATTACGTTGGAAACTCACTTGATTGCTTCGAAACAAGCCTAGGGCATTAGACTCAATCAAAGGAGATGAAATAAGAAGTTCTTGAGTTTTCAAGAGGATATGCAATGGGATTTCTTCAAAACTCTGCAAATCAAGAACCAAACTCAAAGAAAAGGGGTTAAGAATCAATATTCAATGATGGATATTAAGAATATAAGGAAAAGTAAACAAACAATAAATAAAAGAGACAAAGAAACAAATATGAAAATTCCAAATTTGGAATTCAATGGAGGTGGCGTGATGAATTGAAGAGAAGATGGCAATGGCTTGTGGAATTTGAGGAATTTTGCCCTCGGAACCCTCATAATCGTGATTAACTAGGCAACCTCCATGATATGGGTTAAAACCGACCCTTCTACCCGCGTTTGGATAGACAAGCTGGAGTGTGAAGATTCTCCTTCGCTCAACTCGGTTGAACACGTTGAAGAAAGCTTATAAGTTACAAGTTTATCGACACTTGCAAATATGCACTCAAAATAATACCTTTATTAAAATCTCAAATTTGATTTATAATGAAGTTCTCATCGTTTTATAGGGAAAGGGTGTCTAATCTAGTAGAAAGTCCTAAATAGAATCAAACTTTATTCTCAATAAAATAACATTAAAAGAAATAATAAAATAATCTAAAACTAATATAATAATGTGGTTTCTTGCTGAATGTGAATTCCCCTTACTTAGGATTTCTTGTGCGGCAAGCTTTCCCCAAGGATAAGAGGATGGCACTTTAGGGCAGCAAGCTTTGTGGATAGGACTGATTTGGGCTGGCTTGAATGGATGATAAGGCCTAAATTTAAATGAATTTGATTTGGGCTAGAATTTAACTAATTAGACCCAAATTTTATAATTTAGTATTGGTTCTAAGCTATTACAATTAAAACCCAATTAATGGACTTCAAACATGCTTAAGACCTTGTCTTGAAACTCTTGGGCGTCTGCTTCTTCAACATGGGTTTGTGTGACCCAATTCTTTAAGCTCGGAGAATGTGTGCTCTTTTGAAATTCTTATTCTTTCATGAATGTTTGTAAGCCTTTGGTCAGCACTCCTTGCACGGTGGTGTAGAGTTTAAGTATCTTGGACTTGGCTCGTGTGATTGGTCCAAGCAGGAATATGAGTCCATCTTTGATTTGGGCCTGTCCGATATGTTTATACTTCAAGAATTTTTGCTCACAAGTTGGTACTTGAACAAGGCACCTTCTTCCAAGTTGATATCAAAACTTATATGTTCTATCAATTTGGTCCTAATTCAAAATAATTCTATAAATTTAACCTCTATATTTAAAAATCCTATCAATTTAATCTTTGTTCTTCTCCTAAATTTTTTGTTCTTCTCCTATAAATGTTATACAACTTTCTTGGTATAAGAAAAATTAACAACTTGTTATTTTATGGTAGAGTGTAGTTATCCCTTTTTTGTTTTGATCCGTTTGGCTTGCTTGATTTGATAATATTACAAAAAATACTAAATTAATGATATATTTTTTAAATATGAATGGTTAAATTTATTGAATTGTTTCAAATCAGGACCAAATTTATAGAATGTATAAGTTTGGATACTAAATATGTTAATAAAAGTATCAAAGTAGTGGATTGAATTAAAGTTTGCGTACCAAACTGGGAGCAAAAATTCTTTAGGTGTCAACTTGAGAGAAAGTGTTTATTTCAAGTATCAACTTGAGATCAAAATTTTCTGTAGGTATCAACTTGAGAGAATGTGTGTAGTTTATGTACCTATTGTATATTTAAGACTTTAAAAATGATTAACATGTTACACTAATAAAAATGTGTCATGTGGTACTTCCAACAAATCAGAACTCATATAAATTCTATTTTTAAAAATAAAAATATATAAATCCTAAAACAATTAACAATTCAAAAATTATCATCTTCTTAAAAGACTCATTTTCTTTAAAAAGTTATGAATTCTAAAAATTAAAATTTTACGGTGATAAATTGAACACTATGCCAATGATGGTTAAAATCAATGTTTTTCTTAAATGTTTAAGAATTATTTATATAAATATATATTTAATTTCAATATAAAGCAAAAACTCTGTAAATTAATAACGTCGTGACCACACAATTTTATTAATTTAAAGGGTAAACTACATAAATGGTCACCGAACTTTTAGGGCAGATTCATTTTGGTCACCGTACTTTTAAAATATTCGATGAGGTCACCCAACTTTTAGTTCGATTTCAATATAGTCACCAAACTTTTAGGGCAGATTCATTTTGGTCACCTTACTTTTAAAATATTCGATAAGGTCAAGGATCAAATTAAGAAATTCGTTTTAAGAAAAACATCCTTAAGAGAGGATCGAATTGAGAAATTTGTTTGTTTTAAGAAAAACATCATTAAGAAATGATCGAATTAAGAAATTCGTTTTAAGAAAAAATCCTTGAGAAATGATCGAATTAAGAAATTCGTTTTAAGAAAAACATCCTTAAGAAAGGATAAAATCGGGGAATCCAAGTTTTAATATGAAATGACATCTTACTTTGAGACTACCAGAATACCTTAGAGAAAGAGGTGTCTCACTTAAAGACCACCAGAATACCTTGACTGAAAGTCGTAACTTCATATCGTCTTGACATAAAAAGATGCTCACCGCTCCCGACTAACCAAAGATTGGAAGACCTTTAAAAATCATAATCATGCAAGTCAAAGGGCTCTTGAATCTTTGTTGAGATATATTTCTCCTCTCGTGAAGCCATGGATCATTACCTGTTTAAAATGCTATGATGGTATGGGTTAGTATGCTCCTAACATAAGAATGTCTAACTACAAACGATGCATGAGTGGAGTCATTCTTATGACTGTTCATGAAAAATACCTTGTTTTCCGTGCATGACAAATGATGCTCCTAACATAAGAATGTCTAACTATGCATGACAAATACCTTGTTTTCTGGTCGTTCGCCTTTAGCTTCATGGGCCCTTTATCTTTGCAGAACCTTCATTTTTGTCCCTTTTTGAAAGGGTGTTGCTAACTTGCATTGGTCGAAACATAATACATTATTTCATGAAGTTCAATTCTGAAACATTACCCTCACTCCACTTGGGCTTAGTTGTTGTCTCTTCATCGACAAGTCTTTTTTAATCTTATCATTAAGGCAAACACATGCCCATATGTCTCAAAACTCCTCCTACGTCAACGAGGTTCAATCATCATTTTCTGAACCGAACAAAACGTTATGGCAAAATATTCATTTCAAATCTCTGAACTGTCTGGCATATGAAATCTGGCTATCATTATCTTCATAATCATTGATAAATTACTCTTTTATTCCAGGTCGACTATGTATCTCTTTGACCTAAGACTCTATTCCAGAAGTCATGCAGAATAACAATCTTCTTTTTAGTAATACCATATCTCACCTTTGGGTTTGACCGTTATTTTGCCCCTAACTCATCGGTACGATCTTTTTTCTATTTCGATGTTGGGCTGAAAACATGCCCCCAAAATCTCTAAACTTTTTATTTCTTCAATAAGTCTCGATCTTCATTTTGCTAATCCAATCAAAACATTATGCCAGCCACTCATTTTGAGTCTTTGAACTGTGCAGCACACTAAGTCTTGCTATTATTCATTTCAGGATCACTGACGGGTTATTGGTGTTAGGTTATCATGTACATCCTTGACCTTGCATTCTAAACTCTATTCTTGAAACAATACAAAGAAACCATATTCTCTCTATTTTTTCATTTCTTTTTATTTTCTTTCTTTCCTTTTATTTTCTTTCTCTTATTTTTCTTTTTCTTTCTTCTGTTTTTTCATCTGTGTCAGTTTGCTGATTAACATTTCAACAGAGGATGCTTTATGGATTAGTATACAAAATCAAAATTAATAGAAAAAAGAATAGAATGCCCCGGATATCAGATGCAAGAGCATCTTAGATTCAATCCTCCGATGATCAACAACTTGCCTTTGAATGTTTTATCAATATTCAAATTTGTGAAATTCTTCCCATATTGCTCGATTCATCCTCATGATTATGGTATTTGCTTGATCTATTTGAAAACTACTCCTTCTAGTTCTCATTGTTTATCTATTCATGAATATGTTCAAGTTTTTCGAATTTGTTTAACACATGGAGTGCAAAATATCAATATGAGCATTCTCAATTCTGGTGGGTGCTTCTGATTGCAACTAATATAGTGTCAGTGTCTTCAAAGAGTCTTCTCTAACGCTAGTGTATTGAACAGGTGGAGTATATCTCCTTATTATATTTGTTCTCCCCCCACAGCTCCATCAGGATGCTCTGAGACTTATTCAATTGTTCGTTGATATTAGAGATTTATCTCTAATGCTGGGGTATTGAACAGGTGGAATCTAGTTCCTTATTAGATTTGTTCTTCCCCACAGCTCCACCAATTGTTCATTTCTTGACAGTTTTTTTTGTTAAAAGAATTCTCACATTCAAATAGCTCAATTAGTTTTTCCTAGGAGATTTTCTTATCATTGAACATTATCGAAGGAGTAGTAATCTTACGTCCCGCGCTTTACCGGCCAGAGCGGGCTGAGCGGGAAATCATACTTCATCGTGATCACAATATTCGATTGATCTTTTATTAGAATCACTGCCACATCATGCACGTGATAACTGAGGATCCATGAGGGTGAAAAGGAATATACACTTATATATTTACTTAAAAGATGCATCCTTTCATTGAAATGAATAAGGCAAACATAACATATGCCCTTAAAAAAAATCTTTGCTACTTTCGGGCAAACAATAGCAAAGTTAATTCCACGCATTTGTAATCACTAATTTTATCCGAGGTTCGACCCTTTTTTACATTTTTGTTAGTCTGGAAAATAATGGGCTTTAATTATTACCTTTTTATATATTATTAATTAATATTGTAAACATTATCTATTATAACAAAAAAGCCAAAAATATTATCATTATGAAAGATATCCCAAAAACGCTACTATCATTATTTGTTTTATTTGGTTATCAATTATAAATTATTATTACTATTTGTTTTCGGTTTATATTAGATATTAGTATATTGATTATATCATATTACGATTATTATTGCCTCGTATTATTATTATCATTACATTATTAAGTTGATGCTATTGCTATTTGTGTTACTATTAATTATATTATTAGTCTTATTATTATTAAACAAACAATAAAACAAAAACAAAATATTAATTAAGTATTAAAAATGAATAAATAAAATAATTATAAAATAATAAGCCCAAGTTTCTTATAATAAAAGTCCATTTACAATGTGCAAAAAACCCAAGAAATTATACATTATAGTTCGGCCTGTTTGGGGCCCAAAACAGAAACCCTAATCCTATCACTTTGGTTTATTCGCAGCTCATCATGGACCGTTAGATCTGGGAATGCGATCAAACGGTCCAGATTACATGGGCAGGAAAACCCTAGCAAAGCCATCTTTGCCCTTGCGCCGCATTACTCCAGCCCTCAGATTAAGGGATGCGTCAACGGCCCAGATCGACGCGGAGAAGCTTCTGGAATTCGTACGCGCCAATGCGCAGCTCTTCGGCTCACCCCATGTGCTGCTCTCCAACTCCTCAACTGGATCCACGCGCGCGTGCAACTCCCATGCGCGACCATTTTGACCATCCTCCAGTGCTCAGTTCCCACATGCAAATGGCCAAAAACAAAGTTAGTACATGCCATAACCACAAACACATAGATCAGAGACAAAAATGAGGTATACGACCATTAAAAACTTTCAGAAATACCAGCAACGGCCGACAAACACAGAGAGCAACAATAATCCAGCCAAAACCCTCAAACATTTCGTTTATTTTTTATTTTCGTATAACTACTCGATTATAAAAACTGAAACCAAAGACACTTGTAAGGAAGAGTGAGCATTCGAGATATTGAATACAAAAAAACCATTTAGAGTTTGAGGTATATTTCACTCTCTTCAGTGCATGCATATATAAAAAAGGAAAGCCATAGTTAGGTTAGGGTTTTACCTTGAGCGTTAGGTTTGGTCAGCCGTCTGAGGGTGCCGCCAGTGACAAGCCCATAGCCTTTGGGCTCAAAAGGGTGAGCCGGGAGCATAGGTTCTCATTCTTTTTTGGTTCGTCTTTCTTAGATCTAGGCAAGGGAAAAGGTTTCTTTGAGTTTTTTGAGTTTGTTTTCGGCTTTAGGAAGAAGAGGAGAGTTGTTTGATGGGCGTCTTTTGGCTTCCCGGTGCTGGTGTGAGGCGGTTGGTGGTTGAGTCTACGGTGGAGTGCTGCCGAATTCTGGTTTTGGGGAGAGAAATTTTCAAAAACGGGAGGAATGTGTGTTATAAAATAGCTTTAGCCCTTTTTTTACCCTAAAGATATATTTTATAACCAGCCCCTTATTTTTAAAATGGTTTTTTACACATTAAACCCTTCTGCCCCGGCTATATTACAAGCCCTAAGGGCTTCTGCCTTTTGTAATCTCACCTGGGGTCCCTAGAAGTTTTCAAATATTTTCAATCTCATCCCCTTTTAATTTTAATCAACTTTTTTAAATGGTTTTATTGTCGGTTAAGTCCTTCCGCATCCTTAAAATACCCACATGGGCCATTCTGTGTTTTTAAATACCCTTTCCGGTCCTTCCAGTTTCCAAAATGTTCTCAATTTGGTCCTATTTTTGAATTAATCTGTGTTTTAATGGTTTAATCCCTAGTTTGGACCTTAAAATTTTAACTTTTATTCAACCGAGTCCCGAATCCAGTGCTGAAATCCCTATTTATCATGCATATTTATTTTTGCAGTCTCATTACTGTTATTTAACATTTCTTGTACTATTATAATTATGGACATGTGAATATTGTGTTTTGATATGTATATGTTGTATGATATAGAATATATTTTTAATATAATGGACATGTAGACATACATATTATAATTGTTTTTTTGTTTTTTAGTATATGATAGTATAATATGGTTTTTATATGTCAATAAATATACTATGTGATTCGTATACAACATGTGACATATTTGTATATATGTGATTTTTGTATATCATAACACTTAGGTAAATATATACACACAATAGTTACTGCCCAAACTTAACTCACGCATTTGTACGCATTCATATGTATATAATTATACGTACGTAGTATAACTTTCATATGATTATGGTATTGTAATTTTCGTTGAGTGGTTCCATTATTTTGTATGCCGATTTTATCTATTTATTCTATACCTTTATGTTTATTTGCACGATGTTTATTTTAGGTTTTTATTTTAAACCTTTATTTTCATCTTGCTCATGTTAATTTTATGCCTTTATATTTGCCATGTTATAATGTTGTATCTGGGATATAACTTGCCAATGCAGTGCCTTTTTATTCAAAAGTAAATGCGGCAAGTATCAACATAGGGATGGTGGTTTTGTTGTTTACTTTCGAATAACGAGGCCTTTAAAATTTACTCGCACGTATAACCGGATTTTAACTTAATTGTCACTTAAATTCAGAAAGTTTAATATTGATAAAGCGGTAATTATTTATTTTCTTTTTACGGTACCAATTTTTGGGCGGTGTGGGGTGTCAAATATATCTCATCCGTAACCGACTCCAGAACCCTGTTTTTGATCGAATCTCTAGTTTTATGGTGTCCGGCCTACCCTAGTGGTCGGTGGCGACTCCAATTTTTATTGTTTTCAAAATACGAATGTTTAAATGAATTTTCCTTTTTCCAAATATTTTTCAAAAAATAAAAGGAAACTTACTACTCCTTTTTTAGCGATCTCATTTCGAACGACTTAAAATTTCGAATTTTTAAAAGGTCGCTACAACTGGCGACTCCGCTGGGGACCAGTTTTAATTTTTAGAACTAAAGTGGGTCAGGCCATTTTTTCAAAAAGAACAAAATAATAATTACCGCTTTATTAATATCGAAAATTGTGAATTAAAGTGACAATTAAATTGATATTCGTTTATAAATGCGAGTTTATTTTAACGCATTTAAATTTGACATTTAAACCCGTCCTTTTAAGTGGGGGGGGGAAATGCTAGTGCTTTCGTGTGGATATTGTTCCTCCGTATGGGCCTAGTAATTACCTTCGGGGCTCGACTACCCTATGTTTTCTTGGGGATATTGTTTCCTCGTATGGACATAGCGAAAGGGTCCCCCTAAATTGAACTCGGTTGAAAGGAGCTTATAATGGGTGATGACCGGGGGCCTTGTTACCCTTTAGAAGGGGACAACAAGGACAGTTCGGGTACCATTTAGAACTAAAACTGCATGTAGAGAACATAGAAAGCCCATCCCTTTTAGAGCCAAGCGGTTAACCTAGGTTTTTTAGAAAGGATGTGAATAGGGTTTTTTGTTTAATTTAATTTCCCACTTTGTTTTTATATACCTGTTAATTTTTACCCGGTACTGACTTGTTTCTTCTTTGTTTTATTTTGTTTTGCATATATTTGGCATGTACATTGCATATCATGAAGGTGTTGATTCGAGTAGTTTGCCAAGTTGAAATCTTTCATCATGGATAGAAGGTACCTCAAGAAGGAAGAAATTAACTCAGTCGTTCGACATTGGTCCGAAGTCAACCAAAGGGTCCAAGGCGACAATTTCCCGAGTGAACGCATTGTGGCGGGATATACATATGTCAATCTACAACAAAATGACCTATAGGATTTGAAACAGATTTGGGAAGGATGGGACCGACGATTGCAAAATTTGTTCCGGGAAAATTATGGTGACGAAACACATTTGATGTATGTTCAAATTAATCAGCCTATGCTCCGAGCCATCTTTCAGTTTTGGAATCCCGCCTTCTATTGCTTCACTTTCAAAGAGAAAGATTTGATGCCTACGATCGAAGAGTATCCTGCTTTGCTCAATTAGAAGAACATTCATAAAGATTGGATTTACACAAAACCGGAAAGGTCTCAGAATTACCCTTTGAAGTTTGAAACTATAGCGAGGATGAGCGAAGATTGGGTCAAGGGTTTGATTCAGGTTTGAGATGACAACACCGCTTTTTCATGGGAGTGCATTCGAGATGTCATACCGACACACCCGGATGAGGGTGTGAAGATGGATTTATTCGCTTTAGGGATATACGGTATGATCATTTTCCCTTGAGTTTTGGGTAACATTGATGTAGCCATATTGGACTTATTCGTGCGGTTGAAGAAAAAGGCCAACCCGATATCAGCAATCTTGACTAAAACTTTTATTTCCTTGAACGCAAGTAGAAAGCATGAAGAAGGTCGCTTTTTTAGAGGATGCACACAGTTACTTCAGGTATGGATTCGGAGTCATCTTTGGAAGATACCAACAAGGGTTCTACTCGGGATATTTTTCGGAGACTTTTCCCCTCTACGAGAATACTTAGTGAAGGAATGGTGGGAAAAGCCGGATAAACAGAAATGGATGACAATCTTCAAAAATATTCAAGATGAGGATATCATGTAGAGAGTACCTTGGCTCGGTAGGGTCCTTCAGTTCTTGTATAGGTGCGAGGATTACTATTGGCTAATGATGATAGGATTGTACGGTGGAATCGTTTGTGCTCCTTTGTTGGTGTCAAGGAAATTCGGGTCACGACAGTTTGTGCCTCTTACCACCGGCTTAAGCACTTCTGAATTTTTGTTCAAGGGGGAATATAGGGCAAAGGTTTAAGATGTTTCCCAATCTTGGGATCACCTTTACCGGATAAAGGTCGAAGAGGATAAAAAGTGCATGTTCCCCCCAGATTACGCTTTTTGGATACGTATAAGAATCAATGACAAGACTCCAGAGCCCGAGCAAAGACTGACTATGTCGCTTGAAGAGCATTTGAGAATAGTACCTTCCGAGGCCAACAACCTAAGAAGCGAGCTAGAAGAGGTGAAGAAGAAGATGGATGCTTTGTAAACCGAGCATACAAGTGAGCTTTATAGGGTTAGCCTAGATGTGGATGAGAGAGATGGTACTATCAAACGGTTGACAAAGCTTAATATGAATTTGGAAGAAAAGAATACTCTCTACCAAAAGGATACTCTTAAGCTTCAGGCTCTAGTAGAAAATGCCAATTGAAAGAAGTTTCCAGCGGTGGAAAAAGAGAGGATGAACGAGATACGCTTAGTCGAAGAGGAAAAGAAGAAAGGTAAGCAAACACTCGAGAAAGAGATGGAGAAGTGCAAGCAAACTGTTGAGAATGAAAGGAAGATTGCTAGAATTGCAATTCAACAAGAGAGCAAAGGCTAAACAAGAAATTGATGAAGGAAAGCAAGCGATGGATGCTACCCCGTGGAAGAGAAAGGCCTAAGAGAGCAAAAACTGATTGTTCGAGATGCAAGGCCTATATAACTCTACCCTCGAGAGCTTGAGTCAAAGCCAAACCCATAATGCTCAACTAGAAGAAAGGGTTAGGGAGCTAGATCGATCTCTTCACAAGTATCGTGCTGGTAATGGCTTTCTCGAGCTCTAAACTACTCGGCAAGAGAACAAAACACTCTGGGTTTGAGACACTAGAGGCTATAGTTCAAGATTATCTCGGAAGAATTGTGGTTTTTGAAGAAGCCGCCGAGGGACGAGATAATTATTGGTTGAGGCGCCTTCGCGACGCTACTCGCATGATTCAAGATAGAGATCAATACTATACCAACCTGATGGAGCAAGTGCAAGAAGTCACCTAGCACGTGCGAAACCTAGCCAATGAAGTCGAAGCCCTTCTTTCTATTATAACCCCGTACATGGAAGAGGCTCCTAGATTCATCTAGCTGCTTGAAGCTATCGAAGAATTAGGAGTTAAGGCCGGGGCATATTTGTAGGAGTTTATCTTTCTTTGTAATGAGGACTATAACTTCAATGAAAGTTGTTCAAGGGTGATCACTAACGGAATTAATGCCTTTATTTGCATACATTCTTGCATTTTATTCATCACGCATTGCATAACGCATATAATTTGCATTAATTGAGTATACAACGAATTAATAATGAGAATGTTGTGACAAAACTTAAGCGATAATTTGCAACCATTCCACATCCATACCGCACTCGCCTACAAGCCAGGAAAATGGAAGAGAGTTTTTCCAAGCTAGAGGCTGACCTTAGGGGACAGCTAGAGCGGGCACAGCAAGAGTTAAGGGATACCATCATCAAGTCCCAACATGACATGATGAAAGAAATATCTCAATTTCCAGATTAGTCAAGGAGAGGATCCGAGAGGGAATGGAACTACCGAGGACCCTACTCAGAACTCGGGAGACCCTTCGTATTCTCCAATCTTCAAAATCTCCTCTTCATCAACCCAACATCAAAACCCTTGCAAGGGGTAGCTTCATCCCATCAGGCCGGCGCCTCCGCCCCAGCTTAGTCGGGCGTAACTTTTGCAAACACTGAGAATATCAGGGATAGCATCTCCGACTTTGATGAATTGGAAAATTAAACCAAGTGAAGGCGTTGTTCTCCAAACAGTTGGAAGAGACTAGAAAGGACCTCGAAGAGAAGTTTCGAGTAAGGGAAGACGAGGAAGGTTCTTATACTCTAAACGCTAAAGACCTTAGTTTGGTCCCTGATGTGGAGATCCTATACAAGTTCAAAACCTGGAGTTCGAGAAGTTTGATGGGACGACTTGCCCCACAGCTCATGTGACCATGTTCTGCCGAAAAATGGTCAGGTACACTAACAATGAGAAGCTATTAATACATAGACAGCCTAGTAGGACCCACCACTAGATGGTACAACCAGTTGACCCAAGCTCAGATTAAGTTATGAAAGGATTTGGCCAAGGCCTTTACTGACCAGTATAAACATATAACCGACAAGGTTCCCAACCAGCTTTTATTACAAGGAATATAGAAAAGACGCAACGAGAGCCTCCGTGAATACGCCCAAAGGTGGCGTGACATAGCAGCGCAAGTCCAACCGCCTCTTTGCGAAAATGAGATCTCCCCTATGCTCGTGCACACGCTAAAAGGGAAAATCTATGATCGTCTGATCAGTAATATCATTGGCAATTTTGCTGAAACAGTAATAATCGATGAGCGTATTGAAGCCGCCATCAAAAGTGGGAGAATTGACGGAGGGGAACTGTCACGCAAGTAGTTCAAGAAGAAGGATCATGAGGTTAACAAAACCAAAACCTACGAGGCTGTCAAGAATTTCACTATATCCCATCCCCAAACCACGACCAAAAATTCTTGAAGTTTTAATAAAAAGCAAGATAAAGGGCCTCGAAAGTAGGGCAGGTCTTTTACTCTGTTGTCGATTACTTACAAAGAACTCTACTTTCAATTGTACAAGGCGGATTTAGTTCGTCCTCATCATGTTACCCTTTTCAACCCTCCTTATCCGTCATGGTATGATCCCAAGGCACATTGTGAATATCACGCCGACATCCCGGGCCATATGATCGAAAACTGTATAGCATTCAAAAAGTTTGTCTAGAATTTGATCAAGACCAGAGTATTAAGTTGGGAGAGCCTAGCACAGCCAACAATCCCTTGCCAAATCATGGAGGTCAAGGTGTAAACGCTGTGGAAGAAGTGTAGCGATGTCCGTTTTGCTAAAAAATATATATTTTTATTTATTGTTTTGTTTTGAAAATAATGTCTTCTGTGGGGTTTTAAAGAAACCGCGTTTTATTTAGAAATGGAGTCGCCACCGGCCACTTAGGTAGGCCGGACACCGTAAAATCAGAGATTTAAAAATTGTTGGGTTCGGGAGTCGGTTACGGATGGGGAAGGATTAGCACCCCCACACCGCCCAAAATTGGTACTTTAATAATTATCGCTTTATTAATATTAAACTTTCTGGATTAAAGTGACGATTTTATTAACATTTAATTATATATGCGAGTAAATTTTAAAAGCCCCGTTATCCGAGAGTAAACGCCTAACCACCATCACTACGCCTGATACTAGCCCCGTTTACTCTCGGATAAAATGGCACCGCATTGACAATTTATATTCCGATATGCAAACTTAGTGAGCAAAATATAAAATATGGCAAATAATTTAAATACAATAAAAATACAAATAAATATTAACATAATAAAATACTAATTTAACATAAATAAAATACTAATCTAAAACATACATACATAAATATTAATCTAACTCATAAAAACAAATCTAACATAAATAAAATGTTAACATTCATAAATATTAATCGAACACATAAATAAAAACAAATTTAACATAAATAAAATATTAATATAAAACATAAATTTAAAACATAATAAATACTAATCTAAAACATAAATAAACATACAAACTAAAAAACACAATTTTAAATTAACTACTATTTCATTAAATCATAAAAATTACAACAAATAAAAAGGAAAGAAAATATACCTAACTAGGAGCTCGAATGACGAACCCCGACTGAACCCCACCGAGATCTACCACGACCTCTCAAAAAAAAATTAACTAGATCGGATCCAAAATAGGACCCCGATCGAACCGAGTAGGACCGAGGACACTGCCCCGAGTTATCACCTCATTTGATCAATTATTTCGAATCTAGATTAACATGCTTTCAAACCTTTTATGCGGAAGGCTTTCTTGTCTTCAGGGTTATCACCCGTCTTCATAAATGATCTTCTAGTTCTTATATTGTTCTTATAAGAACCCTTGTCATCTTCTTCGCTTGGCGTTGCCCCATTCAACCACGGGCTCCACTGCTTTGAATTTTCTAACCCATCATACAGAGCCTTGATCTATTTCTAGTCACCAGGGTGAGCCAAAATGCTTTCATCCCCTGATCTCATCCTTGATCTTCTCGTAGCATTTCAACGGGAACTAACTCTCGGTCCCTATGCTTTAAATCTCACCACATTCATTTTTAAAGCAATGCAAAAGGCAATTTACTGTGTATATTTCAAAAAAATAATGATTATTTGAAAAGATAACAGTCATTTTGAAAATCACAATTTGGAGGGGATACCAAACATTTTGAAAACATTGTTTGAAACAAATGGTAAACATCTTTTTTCTTTTCTTTTTTTAAGGACCAAACATTTTTTAAAAAATTAATGTTTGGAGAATGTTAAACAAAATTCAAAGTATATTGCCAAACATTTTAAAAACTAATGTTTGGGGGAATGGTAAACATCAAAACTTTGGGAGAAAATGTCAAACCTTTTAAAACATGTTTGCCCCCAAAATATCAAACACCATAGCACATCTACTTCAAATTGCCAGAGACCAACTCTAATGAAGCGCATATTTAGAAGATCTTGACCATTGTGGAGATATATGCAAATGTATAGTTTCTTCTGGTCTAATAGGCTTTTGAGAGGAACAACCCTACCTAGCTTCTACCCCGTTTAAGGTGGCTCTCTTAATCTTACTATCTCACCATGCCCCATCCTTCCCTCATTTGGGTGTCGATCAAGCACTTCGAAGTTTGACGTTCCTTGAAGCAAAGTTAACCCTTATAGGCGGAATGAAATCTAAAGACATTATCATTCAACTTGGATATCTAAGGATGATCATAATGGTCTTTGGGGGCTTGTAATGTAGGCATTTGGTTTATGGTTAAGTGAAACAGTATTTCTGTACTTGTGTAACTTGGATATGCCCATTATTCCTTCCCTTTTTTGGATCACTCTAGATTTCCCGTTTTCAGGTTTTCACCCTAGAGTTCATTTCCTTTCTTTTTTACTGTTGGCTGCCTGCATTCTGGCTATGTACTGATGTTCGTTTTCTGTTCAAGAACGTTTGATCCTCCAAAACTCCTCGAAACTGAGATTTCTTGAATGAAGGACTACAAATACATTTTTGAGAATTCTTGTGATTGGCCCGCCTAGATGAAATGTTATTCTTTCTTTCTTCTTTTCTCTTCTTTTTTTCTTTTTTTCTTTTTCACTTTTTCTCTTGGATCGCTCTAGACTGCCCATTTTTGGGTTTTCACCATAGAGGTCACTTCCTTCTTTTGTACCTTCAGATCAGTGTATTTTGGTTGGATATTGATGCCAGCATGCTCAGCAGATTACTATTTTTGTTCATTTTCAGGATCACTCTAGACTGCCCATTTTTGGGTTTTCACCCTAGAGGTTATTTCCCTTTTCGAAATTGGCAATCTTCAGGCTGACTTGACTTGACTTCAATTCGAGCTTCTATACTAATTTTCAAAACTGTGGATTCCTTGTGTCTCTTGCTCATAGTTGAAATCTCGTTCTTGTATTGTTTGATCTGTGTGTGAAGCATATACAATATTCTTTCTTTCTTTTTCTTTTTTCTTTTTTCCTTTTTCTTTTTTTCTCTTTTTTCTTCCTTTTTTCTTCTTCTTTTTTATTTTATTTTATTATTTTTTGTTTCTTTTCTTCTCTTTTTTTGTTTTGTTTTGTTTTTTTCTTTTTTGTTTTAAACTGCCCATTTTGGGTTTTTAGCCTTGAATCTCTTTCTTCTTATTCGAGTCTATAAATGTATCCTTGAATCAACACGTATCTATACTGGGTATTGATGCTATCATTTGCTCGAAGTTAATTACCTCTCTGCAGCTCTTATGATATTTACTCGATCTGGATTGCTTCAGCCTTCTGATTGCCATTTCTCTTATTTTCTTTGGTTTTTTCGTTTGGACATATCCTTGTTTTCAACCACTTTCTTCTGATGATTTTCTGATCTTCGTATCCAATCTGTCTTGTCTCATCTCTGTCTTCTGGTAAAGTAAAAGAATACCATTCGTCATCACATTCACAGATGTCCTGAGAAAGCCTTCAGGGTAGAGGTTTAGGGTCAACTCTCGTTTCAAGGATCTTAAACGACAAGTGCCTGAGAAGATAAATTCCTAAAATGGGAACTGCCCATTGTCTAAACACTCGCTTTGTTACTCTGTTGGCCTAAGTAAACTAGTAGATACTCACATTTACAGTATCCCCACAACATACAATCTCTTCTAAATATATGCAACTTAGAGTTGATCTTTGGATCTGAAGCAAATGTACTGTTGCATTCAAAATTCGAAGACCTGGTATAGGAATGATATACACATATGTCCATTCAAAAATGCGTGTATATGCATATGGGAGAACAAAAACTACCCCATAAAAATAAAATGTTTAAAGAATCAAGAATGTAAAAATGCTTTCTAAATGGAAATGTGATTTTTAATTATAAAAAAATATCTGTTTGAGAGTTTTTTTTCAAAGCATTGAGAATTTCTTTGTGAATTGATGGGAAAACCATAAGCACCTCCGGACTACCTCCCGAGTACTAACTCATTTCGATCCTTTGTAGTGTAGGCTTGCCTCTTCTCTTGTTTCTCCACCGCTGGATCAACTCTCTCGTCATGACTCCCTCGTCATGACTCCCTCGTCAACCAACTTCTTGATTTTTTCTATTAACGACCCCAAATTTCTTAGTGTCATGCCCCGGCACCTCAATGTAGAACTCACATATACTGTATGGATCAAAATTGTGAGCAGATGAGCTGGGCGTAATCTTTATCAGCCTTGAGGTAAGGTACTAACCCTTGACCAGATGAGGCCATATGTCTGAGATGGAATACTCAGAATATCTCTAAATATGTACTTGTTCGAGGAATTTTTCTCGGTGATTCAGAGGAATCTGTCTGTCTTCTTCTCTTACGATCACGAGAACCTTCGAAAGTGGTACCCATTTATCTCTTTCCTTCCTTCTGCTCCTAGGCATGTTTGGTCTTTTAAACTTAGGCATGTTCGATTTCTTTCTCAGACTGTCATGAAGTCCTCAAAGCTGGCATTCATTTTCCCGAGCACCTTATCAAAGAAGAAATAAGAAAGGTGGCATGGAAGTCACTTTCCTCTTCACCTACGGGAGGCTGCACCTGGGTCGCTAAACACAGACACCTCAAAGCACATTCCTTGAAGCTTTCATCATATTTCATCTTCGTACCCTGGAGATATTGACGACTTGGTGCTAGGTCCAAAGCATATCATATCACGGTAGGTCCTGCTAGACTGTCGGGGAAGTAGTGGATCGGCAATTTTTCAATGCAGCCGGTCACGTGAATCTTGGGGCATCTTGTTCCGTAATTATGCGCAGATCTGGGAATCTTTGGAATTCGGAGGAACGACCAAATCAGGGTTCAAACAGAGCTTTCTTGCATCAAAGGCATCAAACTTCTTTTTTTTTTCTCTCTCTTTTTCTCTCGAGTCTATCTTCTAACTGCTCGAATCTTGATTTTTGAGTGTGTTCAATTCTTTTTGGTCACGATAAAACTCTAATTGTTCGTTGGATTACCCCAAAAAATTTTATGCAAGGTAATGATAATGTTATGTAAAATATGCCATGATTGTACAATGTAATGCAATCCTAAAATATAAACATGAATGTAGTAAGGTATTGATTCCAAAAGTGATCCCCATAGATCGACGTTCATTGAGGCCAAAAGGTTTCATTATATCAGATATTAGATATTTATAGTTACTGATAAGCTTCAGTGCCTACTTTCTTAACTTTCTTAACTTCATCCAGTAGTCCGGTCAGCTTGCCTCCGTGGTCCAACACTTGGTCCATGTTCTAACTAAGCCTACCACCTTGTTGAGCCACCTTACCTGCTCGGGTAATATCGATCTTCGAGTCTTCATCTATCCCATGCTTAGTTTTTCGCAGCTTGGAAGTTGTCCTCCTTACTTTCCAACTGAAGAGTGTTGGATTGTCATTGCTATGTCGTAAACTTGTTTCCAAAACTCTTGTTAATGGCTAAGTTATTTTGTAGCTCATCTCTGGAGACTGTCATACCTATTCCCAATTTCCTCAAACTTACCTGATAACAACCTAACTTGATTCTCACTTGACTAGTTTCTCTTCTTCTAATATTCTGAGTCGTCCTTCAACTGAGGAACACCGTTCATCTATTCTTTAAAGGTGACCCAATCTGATATTCTTAAACACTCAGTAAAGCTTCTGGTGATCATTCTGCAAATTCAATTTTATCCAAGTTATCTCTCTCTTATCTGAGCTGGCTGAACTCGAAAGAATATCCCTCTCCCGGGATACCCCTATCTCCGATCTTCAAATTTAACTCGCTTGAGTGACCCACTTCAGTATTACTCGAACTTTGTCCTAGATATCGATTCTTCCTCGACTTTGCCCCTCGGGTGATTGTTAGCTCACTATAGAATTGGGGAACTCCGTCTTCGAAACCCAAAATTCCCATCGCGATAAGATCTTGAACTTGTTCCTCAGGGCCCCACAATCCTCAATACTGCGACCCAAACTTCCTAAACGGTAACTGCCTCTAGCACGTGTATCGTAATCTCTCGGAAAAGACAGTCTCTTCGCTAGAGACTTCACCGGGGTAATAAGGCTCTTCTCGATGAACATTAGGAGTAGTTCGGTGTACCTCATAGGAATCGAGATGTACTTCTTTTCATTACTTGCTTCTCGGGTTTCTTCTGGACCGAGCTCTACTTTTTGAAAGCCCGACTCAGACATACCTTCCGCCTATTTATTGATGCGGATCACAAAAGGGTTCAATTTGTCATATTTGGCTGGCTTGGAGGTAGAATTCTGACTATCCCGCTCTCTATTCTGATCCTTAATCGATTCTTCTTTCAGTTTGATGGATCGCTTACCTTTCGTCAAAGAATTCATCTGATTCATCACTTCTTCCCTCTGCTTCTTTCAACTCTTGCACTTTACTTTGCTAATTACCAGTACTGTGTCTCCTTACCGTGTCTGACCTGAAGTCTTCAGATGGTTCCTCTTCTATTGTCTTCGATCTTGTTCTGGGACAAAACCCTGGATCCGTGCCCTCTAATATCTGACCAAACGACCCTTTGCCAATTATAAACGATTTTGAGATTTGAGAAACCACTTCGGGAATCAATAGCCTATAAATGCGAGAATGCATGCAAATGCGGTGTTGATTCTCGAACGTCTTTAAAAGACTTTCAATAGAGAAAATGTCTGTTTGCAAGAAATTAATAATGAATTACAGGTAACAGTTGGATTTGTTCTGGAGACCTTGACTTCGGAAAGCAAAACATATGCTCCACGTCTCGACACAGTCTTCAGGATGATGGATGACTTCGTCTTCTCCTCTTATTCTATTCCATGGACTCGTGACGTCATGATCTTTATTTTTGTGGCTTCTGAAAAGGACATCAACAAGTGCATGCATAATGCAGACAAGATCTTTTCTTCTGTAGATCCAGGTGCAAACGAATAATATGTCTAAATAGGGATGGATTCTATCGATCCTAGGGAAGTACTTTAAAACTTTTTGGGGTTTAAATTAAAATTCTCAAGGATCATTTGGTTCAAAAATTTCCTTTTTTTATTATCAAAAAGTTTTAACTTACTTAAAAATAAAACTTTTAGTTCTCTCTTTGTTATTATTATTATTCTGAAAGTTTTAGGAGGGAAAAAGATTCAAAGCAAAATAATAATATTTTCAAATTTTTTAAATGAGTTAAATTAAAATCTTTGAGATTTTTGCAAAAGGGTTAGATGTGAAGATTTAAAATTGGGG
Source organism: Hibiscus mutabilis (assembly GCA_019671005.1). Classification (NCBI taxonomy): domain Eukaryota; kingdom Viridiplantae; phylum Streptophyta; class Magnoliopsida; order Malvales; family Malvaceae; genus Hibiscus; species Hibiscus mutabilis. The sequence goes on along the minus strand of CM033728.1, from coordinate 17,854,586 downwards.
TTCTGCGGCCCTGGCTGAATCTTCTGCGTCGCACGTGCCTTACTATCGTAACGTTTTCTTTCTCGATTGGTCTTTGCTCGGCCTAACTTGATACTGTAATATTATCGTTTTCGGCAAAGCAGACTTTTTCTATTTTGAAAGCTTTTTAATGAACAGTTCTTGAATCAACACCATGTCATGATATGCAACATGAATGCGAATAAAGGTGTTGATTCCGCTGGTAATCACCCTTTCGAACGACTTTCATGGGAACTAAAGGGTCTAGATTACAAAAAGGGTCCACATTACAAAAGGAGTCCCTATTACAAAAAGTCTTAATTACAAAACAAAGTTCTACACATAAGCCCTAGCTCCTCGATAGCTCTGAGCAACTTGATAAACCTTGGTCTTCTTCCATGTCTGGGGTTACGAAAGGTCGGAGAGCCGCGGCTTCGGTAGCTAAGTCATTCACATGCCTTGCAACTCATTGTATGTCCACCATCAGGGTCTCGTGCGTATACTTTGGCACTACACGCTTGCTCGACAAATTGTTACCTCGGATCTGTTGATTAATCTCTGACAAATGTCGCACGACTGGATCGATGCCATCCTTTTTAAGACACATGTTTTCCATGATGAAAGATTTTCTAATCGGGAAAACCACTTGAATCAACGCCTCTATGTAATGTGGATGCAATGATAATGCAACAAAAGTATGTGTAAAATAAAAATAAAACAGAAAAAGAAATGAGTTATACCGGATAAAAATAATAAATACATAAATAAAAGGACAAATTAAATAAGGTAAACAAACAAAACAACCCTATTTATCCCGTCTAAAACACCTAAGGTTATCCGCATGGCTCTAAAGGGGTAGGTTTCTATTTTTATTGTTTTCAAAATATGAATGTTTAAATGAATTTTCCATTTTCCAAATATTTTCCCAAAAATAAAAGGAACCCTACTACCCTTTTTTTCTAGCGATCTCATTCGACTTTAAGTTTCGAATCTTGAAGAAAAATGTCGCTATAGCATTACTTCAAAATTAAAATGCAAGGAAATGTAAACAAATAAACTCCTATGAAGGAAAACTGGGAAATCAGCACCCCACAAAAGTCATGCTAACCATTCTTTCTTGTTAAAATTTCAAAAGATCGGCCTCAACCAGACTTTGAACCTTGTTTTTTAGGGCTCCACAATCCTCCGTAATATGGCTCATACTTCCCACATGGTAGTCACATATGGCATTGACATCATAACCCTCAAGATAGGGAGAATCCTTCGATTTGGACCGGACCGGGGTCAGAAGCTTCCTCTCAACAAACATTGGGAGCAAATCAGTGTACGAGATTAGAACTGGATGAAAAACCTTTGGAGGCTTTGCAGACCATGATGATCGATTACGGTAGTGGCCTTGAGGTTGATTGGTTAAGTGAGAACCCACCATATGAACGTGAGAGTCATCTCCCTTCTGAGGGGTTGTGTTGCAAGGGTTTTTTATTTTTCCTTTTTTATAGCATCCTCGAGGCGCTCTCCAATCATGACCAATTTTGTAAAGCTAACGTTAGGATGACTTATCAAGTGATCGTACAACACTCCCTTTAGAGTATCCACAAACATAGAAGTAATTTCTCTTTCCCAAATTAGGGGTTGAACCTGAGCTGCCATATCTCGCCATCGTTGAGCATATTGGCGAAAACTCTCTTCAGATGTCTATTCCAAACTTTGCAGTAAGAATTAGTTGGGATCAACTATGTTATTTGTTTGTACTGTTATGTGAAGGCTTTGGCTAAATCCTTCCATAACTTGATCTGAGCCTTTGTTAGCTGATTGTACCACCTCATGGCAGACCATATTAAACTGTCTTGGAAACAGTGGATCAACAACTTCTCATTGTCAATAAACCCTGCCATCTTGCGGCAAAACATGGTTAAGTGGGCAGTGGAGCAAGTTGTCTCATCAAACTTTTCAAATTCTAGGGTCTTGAACTTGTACGGGATCTCTACATCTGGGACCAAAATATGATCCTTGGCATTCAATCTGTGGGATCCTTCTTCATCCTTCTTTGCTCAAAATTTTTCTTTGAGATTCTTCCTGGTTTCTTCCAACTGTTTCGAGAATTTTGCCATCACTTGGTTCAACTTTTCCAACTCATCAAAGTCTGGGATGTTATCTCCGACATTTTTTATAGTTCCAAAGGTCACGCCTGGTTGAGCTTGGGCAGAGGCACCGGCCTGATGAGATGAGGATACCTTTTACGCAAGGTTCGGTGTAGGGTTGATAAAGACCAGGGACTGTGAATGATCTCCCAAGTTTTGAGTGGGATTTTTAACAGTACATTTTTCATTCGGGTTCTCATTTCGCTTGAGCTCTAACAACTGAGACAACTCCTTCATCATATCTTGTTGGGATTTGGCTATGGTCTCCCTCAATTCTAACTGAGCACACTTTAATTGCCCCATAAGATCAGCTTCTATCTTGGCAAAACTTTCTTCCATTTGCCTTTTCTATTGTCGGGGAAGTGAATGTAGGACCCTTGATTACTGGCACAGGATCCCCAACAATTAATTTTATGGTTTCAATTACTTAATGCATGATATATACTTTATGCAATGCATGGAACAAATAGAATGCAATGACGCATGCAACTAAAGGCATTGATTCCATTAGTGGTCACCCTAGAGCAACTCTTATTTGCTTGAAAAAGGTTCTCGACACAAAGGAGGCACCAATAAGTCTCAACCCTAACTTCTAATTCTTCAATGGCTCTGAGTAGATGAAAGAATCTTGATGTCTTCTCTATCCCTGGGTCCCTAAAAAAATAAAGTGCTTCGGCTTCTATGGCTAATATCTCCACATGCTGGGCTACCTCTTGTACCCGAATTGTCAATAATGTGTTGTACTGGTCTAGGTCTTGAATAAATCGTCTATCATCATGAAGATGCGTGAATAACTTTGAACTGTAACTTCATGTCTCGATCGAAATTTGAACTATCTCCTTCTAATGCTGACTGGCCTGAAGCTCGAGAAATTCATTCTGATTACAATATTATTTGAAAGATGGACCGACTCTCCCATATTTCTTTTGAATCCCAAAAGGACATCTTGTTGTAGGCCCACCTAGGTATACTCTGTTATTATGTGCTTACCTGGAAAACTGTTACCTTGAACCCTTCGACATCGGACCACTGTCGAACTGCTGAACTAGTATCCTCCTTCTTGAGATACCTCTTATCCATAGTGAAAGAGCTCAAATTGGGTAAACCACTCGAATCAACACCTTTATGTCATACAATGTAGATGCGAAAATATGTCCAAAATAAAACTCGAAAAGAAAGCAGTTAGTATTAGATAAAATCAACAAATTAAAAACAAGAAATTAAATTAGACAAAATAACCCTATTTACATCGTTTTCTAAAGAACCTATGTTAATCGCATGGCTCTAAAAGGGTAGGCTTTCTATGTTCTCTACATGCAGTTTTGGTTCTAAACGATACCCGAACTGTCCTTGTTGTCCCCTCCTAAGGGTAGCAAGGCCCCAAGTCATCACCCATTATAGGCTCCTTTCAATCGGGTTCAATTCAGGGAGACCCTTTCGCTATGTCTGTACGGGAAAACAATATTTCCACGAAAACATAGGGTAGTCGAGCCCCGAAGGTACTTACTAGGCCCATGCGTAGGAGCAATGTCCATACGAAAGCACTAGCGTTTCCCCCCACTTAAAGAGACGAGTTTAAATGTCAAAATTTAAATGCATTAAAATAAACTCGCATTTATAAACAAATATTAATTTAATTGTCACTTTAATTCACAACATCCGATATTAATAAAGCAGTAATTACATTTTATTTTTCTTAAAAATGGCCTGACTCACTTTTGTTTTAAAAACCAAAACCAGTCCCCAACTGTAGTGACCTATCTTTTTTCAAGATTCAAATTTGTCGAAGGAGATCGCTAAAAGGATAAATGGTTTTCCTTTTGGTTTTTGGAAAAATATTTGGAAAATGGGGAGTTATTTAAAATTTCGTCTTTTTGAAAAACAATAAAACTTGGAGTCGCTACCTGCCACTAGGGTAGGCCGAACACCATAAAACCAGAGATTCGTTTGAAAGTCGGTTACGGATGGGAGAGTTTTGGCACCCCACATCGCCCAAAAATTGGTACCATAAAAAGAAAATAAATAATTACCGCTTTGTTAATATTGAATTTTCCAAATTAAAGTGACGATTAAGTTAAGATCCGGTTATACATGCAAGTAAATTTTAAGGTCCCCATTATTCGAAAGTAAACCGCAAAAACACCATCACTACGTTTGATATTGGTCGCGTTTACCCCGAATAAGAGGGCACCACATTAACAGTTCATATATCCAAATGTGAGAAAATAAAGCAAATATATATATATATATATATATATATATATATGCGAAATAAGAGCATAAATAAAGGCAGAAATTAAAAATAATTCGAAAAAGGACCGGATCGAACAAAAGATAAAATACGCAAAATAAATACAGAAATTAAAATGCGAGAAATTAAATTGCGAGAAAAATAAAAGTTGGAATTAAAAAGAATTCGGAAAGGGACCGGGTCGAAAAAAGCAATCCAAAAAAAGGACCGGATCGAACAAAGCAATCCAGAAAAATGACTGGATCGAACAAGTGAACCTTTATCTTTGATTCATGCGCTTAATTTGAAGCGAGATTGATAATATTCATTTTTTAATTTGCTCGTTTACTTTGGAAGCAGGATTGGCAACAAATATGTATATTTATTCGCTAACCTATAGCTGTATCGCTAACTCATTCGCTAGCTCGTTCGTTAATTCATTCGCTAATTTGTTCCCTATTTGCTTGTGTGTTCGCATATTCATATTTACGAACGTCATCATTCTCTCTAAGCATATTACATATATGCTTGCCCCCATGTTGTTGATTGTTTTGTAAATTTTAGATTCATGAATTTGGAGATGAAACCTTGGCAGGAAAATATGTTTTTTGTATATGCATTTTCCGTATCGCTAGTTTGGAGCGAATAAGAGAGTTCGTCTGCATAAATATATGGAGTAATTTTATCTATTGTACCGTAATGAGATGTTTTTTATTTTTTTACTTGGGAACGACGGACGCTTTCACACTTTTTTGGGAGTGGCTAGCGAACCTTATCTTGGTGATCGGTCACTTTATTATGCACACTTGTTTTGAAGTGGCTAGCTATCCTTATCTTTTCTAATATGAATGACTATTATTATTTCTCATTATTTAACTTTGTGCGAACTCTTAAAATGTTTTTCTTTGAAACTGTTGAAACATAAAGATACCTTTCTAATATCAAAAACTTATGAAATAGATAGGTAGGGAACTATGCTTTCCTGCATACTTGTATATCCATCTTTCATATATGTGAATCTTTGCCCCCAGGTAAGGTAATCCTTTGTTGTAATTCTTGGCATATTCGCTGGGGAGTAGCGATCTCTAAGGTGATCCTATTTTGCGTACTTGTTTAGAGTAGCAGGCGCTTTCATGACCTTGTAGCATTATACCCTTTGTAGTGGATTTTTCATTGTTCTTGTGGCGTTCCTTTTTATTTGCATGCTACCATTTTAGCTGCGTTGTTTTTTAATTCTTGTGCTAACATTTTGGCGGAGTGGATTTTAGTAAGCCTTTGATTGCTTGTTAGAGCATTTGTCTTACGTAGCATAGAGTTGTAGGAGAGTTTTCTTTTTTATTGAATGCATAGCAAAGTCATACTAATCATTTGATACTCAAATTTTACAATCCATAAATAAAAAATTAGGTTACCTTCTAACATCGAGAGCGACAAATGGAAATAGTCGTTCAGAGAGGTGTCAAAATGACGTGTAAAGCTCATGTCTCACTTGGTTTAGATTCACCGTCAACATTTTGTAGCCTTATTTTTGGCAGCTTCCTTTCTCTATTTCTTTAACACAACAATCTGTATGCTTAAGGGATCGAAATAATTATGCCTTATAAGCGGTAGACTTGGCTGATGCCTTAATTTTTTCTATAAAATGCCATTTGACATATCTTTGTGATTATGTTATCCAAAAGCATAATATGAATATTTGACAAAAGTATTAGTTGTATGGGCATAAATATTGTACATCATGTCCATGAATGCGATTGCGATCCCAACTACCTAGTTCGAATAATCAAACATACATATGTTGTCTCTTTTTTATTTTTGGTGTGATTCTTTGTATGAGGCTTGCAATAGCATTTTGCTTTTTACATGATAGGAAGTTTTTATCGTTGCCTTTTTCACGTGTTACTTATTTTGATCTTGCCATTTTTGAATAAGCAACGTATGTGGAGAGACTTGATTTTCTTTGGTCCCTCTTTTAAATATACTCACAATTAGATTTGTGGTAGACCCACTTGAATGGCGATATAAATAATTTTGTAGTGCGCTCCTGCTTCCAATATTGGGAACCTGTGCTATACATAAGCGACGAACTACTTCTTGTTGCATGCTCGCTTGCTTTGGAAGCGGCGACCGTTGAGCTAATTCCTTTATGTGTGCTTCTTGAAGTGACAGACGCTTAGACGATCCTTTGTTTATTTATGCTTGCTTGCTTAGGAAGTGGCGATTGTTGATTTGATTCCTTTATGCGCACTTCTTGGAAGTGGAGGACACTCAGACGATCCTTTGTTTGTTTCTGCTCGCTTGCTTAAGAGCAGCAATCATTGAGCTGATTCTTTTATGCGCACTTCATGGAAGGGCGGGCGCTCAAACGATCCCTAGTTTGCTTCTGCTCACTTGCTTAGGAATAGGGTGACTCAATCAATCCTATTGAATATTTTAATAAGAAAGACAATTTCTCAATTGCTGTGTTAGGAAGTGATTAACTACCCTAAGAGAGCCCGTAAACTATTGTCATATAAGGAGGAATATACAAAACATGGGTAGTGATAAAAGACTTACAATGGTAGTTCCTCATAGATGAGAAACTCATTACAAACCCGTGTTTTCTTGAGTTTGCTATGTGCAACACATGTAGGACTATGAAAAAAAGGGAAAACAAAAGTAGGAGGTGGAGAAATGGACCTTGAGGGAAGCGACAGGTATCACAAGATGCAAGAATCCTCTCATCCTTAAGGTTATTTACTTGATCCATTATCTCACAACTTTGCTTATGCTCTTCTATTCTGGTTATTCAGTCCCTCTCTGAAGTTTAGGCTGATGAGGGTCTCACAACTTTGCTTATGCTCTTCTATTCTGGTTGTTCAGTCCCTCTCTGAAGTTCAGTCCCTCTGTTTCTATGCTAACTAAAGTGAAAGTATGTGGCATTGCCTTGCTGTGTTTTGATCTGCCTACATAAAGCCTTCCCTCGAGGGTGTAGGGAACTTGACTTGTAGGTAGAAAGGGGTTGCCATCATTCTAGCTTTTCTCATCAAGTGTCTTTCAAAAATAGTGTTGAACACGGATGAGTTGTCGATAACTAGAAAATTGGCCATCTGTGTGACTTTATTATCACCGTCCCCATAGTTACGGGGAGTCAGATGGAGCCTTTTGCTTTAATGGGTTGTTGCTAAACCCATACACTGGGCTAGCCGGCTTTAATTCTAATTTTAAAATTTCTATTTGGTTGAATGCGTTCCAGCTCAATACTTCCACAGCACTACTCGTGTCCAACAAAATTCTCTTTATAGTAAATCTTTCTATCCTTGCTGTAATGACGATGGGGTTATTGCCTTCTTCGTCTAGAATATTGTCCTCTTCTTTCTTCGAGAATGAGACTCACCATGAATCTCTGTTTTTTGGTTTTTTCATCATTCATGCTAGAACTGATATTATTCCTTGCATATGTGCCTTGTGCTTAGAGCTTGATTGGTTCCACTTTTCATCTAATCTGAATACCATATGTATAGTACCCCTATTATCCTGGTTATTTCTTCTATTGTCTTATGGTCTGGGCTGCCGAGCCTCTCCATTATCATCGACTTGTCTATAGTGGGAAATTAAAAATCTCTCTAACCGCCCCTTCTCATTGCGGATTCAATCGCATTCTTCAAATGTATGCAACCATCTGTTGAGTGACCCTGAGCTTTGTGAAACTCGCATATTCTTCCAGAACGCTCCATGCACTGGTATTCTCCCATCAACAAAGGTGATCTTAAGGTTCCCGTGTGTTTAATCTGGTGCAATATTTGCGAAGGTGACTCTGTTAACTCGTGATAGGTTTTGTACTTTCTTAGGCCATCTCATGTTGCTGGCCTTCCTTCGTATGTTGTTGCAATTGGCCAATTTTCTGAACATAATATGGTTCGCGGCAGAACTGTTGGCCTCCTCTACCAATTCCCTGATGAAGAGGGGGTATGTCACGTCTAGGGCCGCAATCATCTTGCTTCTGGCTCTCATACTGCGTCTGCCTCCTCATTTTCAGTGTATGGTTGAACCTTCTCATATAGCTCTGATAACATTGTCAATGGTCGGCCTAACAAATTATACTTTAGATGCTGATGAGAGGTGACGTTGATGAAAGCGGAAATAACAAACTCATTGGAGGTTTCTTTGGTCTGCATGGTTGCGGCGTGAAATCATTAGACAAATTCACGCAAAGATTCGCCTAGCTTCTAGATGATTGATATGAGGTACGCTGGAGACCTTTTCAATACCTTGTTCGCTAAAAAGTGGCTCATGAATAGCTCTGCCAGCTGATCGAAACTGGAAATTAAGTTTGCCGAGAGTTGGAGATACCAGGCTTGAGCTGAGTCCTTAAGGGTCATTGATAATGTTTGACATTTAACCTGGTCGAAATTACTAAATAAATCTATGTGGTTCAAAAAGTGTGATAGGTGATCCTGAGGGTCGCCTCTTCCGTTGTACATCAGCTTTAGAACCTTGAAAGATGTAGATACATGATGTTCTAGGATGTCTTCAGATAAGGGCTCATTTTTGTACCTTTAGGGGTTCTAAGAAGGATCACCCTGTCGAAGGCTCTAGATGTTCTAAAAAAATTTCTCTAGCTGCTCTATCTTTGCCTTTAACGCTTACTGTTCGCCATTCTCTGTAGGACTATAGTTCATATCCTCTGAATCTTCATAATCCTCTTCCAGCTCTCGAGGCATTTCTCCCTCAGCGTCCTATTAGGGAGATATTTGCTCCTCTTGAGTTGATTTGCCTCGTCTTTCTAGATAATTGCCTGATTAGTCTCTCATTCCTCTCTTCTGCTATTCTGTACTATTCAGCCTACTCTTGAATGGACTTTTGTTGCTGCTTAAGTTTTTGTTTTGAGAGAAATAAGGCTTCCTTCATGCCCTTTATCTTTTCCTGTATTTCCAAAAATTGCCAGTTGTTGCCTTTCGACGAGATGCCCCTCTCCTTTACTGTGTACCCAGTCCTACTGTAAACCATATGGGAGGTTGATCCTAAAATTGTTTTCAAAAACTCAGCCAGAGTTGTCGTAATTGTTGCATGGCAGCTGCTGTCGGTTGCTCTATTGAAACATCATCTTTTCCGATCACTATCGCCAGCAAAGCTGTCAAGGAGTCATCTTCTGTTGTTTTTTCCTTTGGGTGCTTTTGGTCATCTCCTTCCACCCTTAAGGATTTTGGGGTTACCAAAGAATTTGAAGGTCGCACGTTCAGTCTACGCTCACTGCATTAATTGTTGATTGCTAAAGTGAACAAGAGTCAGAGGCGGTGACCCAATGTTGGTCAAGATGGTTATTCCAAGTCGGAGCTCATATATTGCTACTGTTTGTGGACAATGGCCGTTTTGGTCGTAAATCACTTGTTTCCCTTGTTGAATGTCCTTTTTATACTTCTAGGATAGGTGTCATGACCAGATAGTCGTGGCGTGTTGATTAGACTGTCTATGATGTGACGTCCTAGGTTTACATTATTATCTGCAGCGATCTCGTGCATCGTCACATGATCATTGGGCGCGGTGTTGTTTGCGGTCTTACTTGTTCGCCATGTGCCACGAAGGATGCTAGATAGATCGTAGATGGTCGCATGCGTTGTTATGTATTCGCTGGAGGGTATACGCTGATGTACACATCGATCACGTGCGTTGTCATGTGATCGCTGGACATCCTTTGTGCAATACTATTCGCGACCTCGTTTGTTTTCCGTGGGCTGTGTGGCTTTGACATGTGGCGGTAGGTATTTGTAGGCACTAATACTAATTTAGATTAATTAATTAGAGACTTAATAAGATTAGAACTTTAAATAATTAGAATAATTAACAGGAGAATATTATCTATAATTTTGGGGTTTAAATATGGATGGTGCTCAAGTGCAATTGAGTCTTATCTCATATAAACTTTGAAATTAAATAATATTCATAGATTAAATAATACATAACTTTAAATTAGAGCATTTTTAGATTAGTACTTGAAATGAACTCGACCGTAATTGATCATGCATAAAAAAACCTTTTATATGTGAGATATATTTTTAGAATATGAATAGAGGTGCCCTGAGCGTATAAGGGTGTTTCTAATTTTATATTGGAAGCAAAGTTATATTTTCTTATAAAATGAATATTGCCATTTTAAACATAAACCCAATTAATAATCAATGATTAAATTAAATTCAAATTGTTATTCTAAAATGTCAATATGCCACACAAAATCAAAGATACCGATATCTAGCATTTGTGTGCGTGCTAATCCTTCCCCACACGTAATTGACTTCTGAACCTCAAATTTTTTTAAAAAAAGAATCTCTTGTTGTTTTTATGGTGTCCAGTCTACCAAAGTGACTAGTGGCTACAATCATTTCAAAAATCGAATTCAAATGAAAACCCCTAATTTCAAAAATTAATCGTTCAAGCTATTTTATTAGATTCAAAATGATTTCGCCAACTTGGAGGCTCCGCTGGGGATCACTTCGTGAGTCAGGCCTAATGGCATTTTGGCATTTCAGAGTGATAATTTGAATTTAATTTTTCATTAATTATTGGATGGGTTTATAGGAAAACCGGAAATATGATTTTATTTGTGTGATATAACTGTCATTCATGCTTAAGTCTTTTACCTGGGCTATCTCCTTTAAGTGGGAGTGAGACATGATCCTACGCGAAGTTCTCCACCTTCGTATGGGAATTTTGTCTTTCTTCTTGTATACCAACCTAATATACTGTAGGGTGTTCACCTCCACTATAAGGGGACGTAGGCTCCCAAATCGCTATCTTACTATCATTGTAGACAACAACGACAGTTTGGGTACCTAGAGTCTAGAACAAAACCACATTCTGTAAATCTAAGAGCTCACCTCACTAGAGCCAGGTAGGAACCTTAGAATTAGACAGCGTGTTGTTAGAGTGCTAATGTTTTAAATACACTTCTCTGGTTATTTCTTTGCTTGATACGAACTGTTTTACTATATCAATTCATTTTTTCTTATAATATTATTTTACCATAATGAAACCGTTTTTTATCTTTTTATTTTGTTGCATTCTTTTTATATATGTGGCATATATTGCATCATTAGAGGTATCGATTCGAGGGTCAGTCAAGTAGGCAGTGATCATAAAGGCTTAAGGGTCTGATAAACAAGGAGAAGGCAATACGTCGGTGTGGACTTGGTCTGAGGAAACTCAATACAAGAAGGGAGATAGTATCTAGGGGAATCATGTGTCAGGATCAAGCAGCTACAAGAAGTTGTTTGAAGACACTGTAATCACTCATTTTTATCTAGTTTATAAATATTATGTAATTATTAATATATATTATTATTGCATGTATACATATATTATATATTATACATTTATTATGTACGTGTCATTAATATGTATGTAAAATATGTGCATATTATGTATGTGTACGTATTAGTAATTATCATGGTATATGTGTGTCATATGTCTATACAATATGTGTGAACAAATATATAGGCTTGTATGTTATGTGTTTAAACGTATGTGATATATATGTTACTTTGAATGTATGCTTGTATGTACGTATATTATATGTGCATGTGTGTATGTATGTATGTATGTATGTATGTATGTATTATTATTATTATTATTATTATTATTATTATTATTGGGCTAAATTAAAATGAAAACCCAAATGTATTTAAACCCAAATATAATTAACAGCCCATAGTCCAATTATTACAAAACCCAAAATTAAATGTTACAGGCCTAACCGGCCAAGCCCAACTAATGTCTAACCCTAATCACATCTTCTTTTTGTGCAGCCATTCCTAGGCCGTTGGATCAGATCTTGATCCAACGGCCACGATCGAAGCAAGGCGTCCCTACAACTGGCCGCGTGAGATCACACGAGGCCTATTCGGCCCCCATGCGCGCATGACGTCCACGCACAAGACCCCTCGACTGCCGTGCGCCACGTGTCACCATCTCATACAGTCCCGCCAGTTTCCAGATCACATCAGAGCCGTCTGTTTCTCATGCCGCCCTCAACCACCGCACTCAAGGACGTGCAAAGACAGAGAAAAGATAGATTTATCAGTACCTAATGGCAAAAAATATGTGACTTATGTCTTATCTCTACGAAAAATAGCAAATCAGAAGCAGGATATATATGTAATCAGATCCTTATTTTTTGTAAGTTACCAGATCCAAGAATCAATAAAAAAACAAAAGTTTCCAGTGGTAATCAACTCTCTCTTTTTTTCTTTTTTGCATGCATGCTCATTTCAAAAGGTGAATAAAAAAACAACAAAGAAAGAGGAAAAAAGTTTACCCTCGTCGGACTCTTCTCCTTTGACCGCCGGTAACAAACCCTCTAAGGGTGAATCGGTTGAATATGGGAGGCCGATGTGGTAAATAGAGATATTTTCTAGTTTTGAAAATTAAGAGGGTTTGGATCATTTGTTATAAAACAAGGTTTGGGGGTTTGTTTGGAAAATCTAATACTATATTTGGTTTTAAAAAATGAAAAGCTTCATTTTTGGGGTTTGGGAGACGGTGGCGGCGGCCAGCCACCACCATTTTTTGGAAAAGGTTGAATATCTGGGTTTTGGTTCCAAAACACAGAGCATTTTGGGGACTGCTTATAATCGGTTTGAAAAAAAATGGGAACGGTCTTAAATGTTAGCTGAGGGGTGTTATTTAAAGGGTTTTGATTTTATAAAATGGTATAATGACGTCATAAGGACGTTCGCCCCTTCTTTTTTTCACTCTAGGCTTGCCGCATGGGTAAATCACCCATTTAGTCCTTCTTTCTTTTACAAGAATTCAATCTCTTCCCTGGATCTAATTAAATCAGAAATTTAATGGTGAAATCACGCCCTTGGCCCTTCCGTCCCAACCTGTATTTTTAGTTTGAGCTTGCCGCATGGGTTTTTTACATTTTCAGTCCTTGTGGGTTTAGCCCGGTTCACAATTCGGTCTTGGAATGTGTGTTTTTTTCTTTTTTTTATGGCCTTCTGATTTTATTTTCATTTCATTTTAGTCTTGTATATCCATGTTTTATTTCAATTTATCTTGTTTGAAAGCATGTTACTATTATGTTTTTTAGCATGATTGGTGATGTGATTTATGTGGTTTTATTTATGTGTTTTAGTTTGCATATTAGGTTCATTAATGTTTTTGATGCATATGTTTTTCATAGGATTATGTTTAGTTTGTTTGTTCATGGTATGTTTATGTGTTAGCATGAGTTTTATGTTTTTCTTTGCATTTTTAGGTTATATGTTAGTGTGGTGATTTTTGTTACATATAACGTCATGATGTTTTAATATATGCATGTAAATTGTGTCAAATGATAAAGTTTTAGTGTAATATTGTGGTAAGGTTGCTTTGTTAATTTAGTATCACATTATATGTATGTCTTGTATATGTTGCATTTGTGGTTTCTTTTTATATGTGTTAGAAAGATACAAGTTAGCCATCGAAAATGAGTTAGAAAGATACAAGTTAGCCATCAAAAATGAAAGATGGTCTTTTAGGGATGCCGTTAACCAAGAGAAAGAAAGAGCTGGGTAAGAGATTGACAAAGTCAAGCAAGCAATCATCTGCGAAAGAGAGAACACTGCCGTTTGGAAGAAGAAATCCATAGGGAGCAGGAATAGACTACTAGAGATGCAAAACTTGTACAACGACACTGTTCAAAGCCTGACTCATAGCCAAGATCATAATGCCGAGTTAGAAGGGAGACTGACAGAGTTGGAGCAGTCCTTTCAGACCTATCGTCGGAAGAATGGCTTCATCGAGCTGCAAGAATGGGAGCGTGAGATTGGTATGTTATGAGCCAGCATTGAGTCATTTGAGGCAACTGTTCACGATTAAAGGGGGAGAATTAGGGTATTCGAAGAAGCTGCAGCAAGTGGAGACAATTATTGGCGGCGAAGACTTCGTGATGCGTCCCAGATGATTTAGGATAGAGACTAATATTACATGACCCTGATGGTGGAGATACAACGAGTTGCGGGACATGTGAAGGATTTAGCTGCAGAAGCTGAAGTTCTTCGACCTTTCATAACCTCGGACATGAAAGAAGCGCCTAGGTTCATCAAGATGCTCAGGGCTATCAAGAAGTTAGGAGCTATTTTGTAATTTGGACCCTTTAATTCCCATGAAAGTAGTTCAAAAGAGTGATTACCAGTGGAAGCAGTACCTTTATTTGCATACATTCTTGCATTGCATCATGACATTTGCATCATTATACACGCATTTATCCTTTTTTGCAATAATATTGATAGTGTAAATATTGTGGCAGTGAAACTAAAAGATAAGCCGCAACCATTCCGCATCCATACTTTACTTGATTCCAAAGCAAACAAATTGAGGATAGAATAGTCAGTTTGGAAAAAAGGGTAGAAGGATTTGGAAGCACGTTTCGATGAAGCAAGACAGCGCCTCAGCAAGCAGATCGCTCAATCACAAGCTGTGATAGTATCCGAGTTAACCGCAATGCTGAAAAAAAATCTATGGGAAAGAAAAGGTTAAAGACGAAGTCGCCCAAGAGCCAAAGTGTATCGCATCTCACAGCAAGGTTCAATCAAAGACGCCAAGTTCGGCAAAAAGAGTATACATTGACCCTATTGGGATATCTGCTAGTCTTCAAGCAGGGGCATCTAAAAATCAACCTCTGATACAGAGGTATTCTATGAAGAAGAGGTGCCGGATCTGAATTTGGTCGAGAAAATTAGAACGGAAGTGGAAAAGAAATGGGATGAAAGGTTTCGTCTCATGGAAGAAAAATTTAGAGCACTACAAGCCACAGATGAACCAGGGAATGAGGCTAGTGTTCTGAGCCTGGTATCCGACCTTATTTTACCACTAAAATTCAAAACTCCCGAATTTGACAAGTATGATGGAACTTCATGTCCGTCCGCGCATGTGACCATGTATTGCCGAAAGATGGTAGCCTTCATCAAGGATGAAAAACTTTTAATCCATTATTTCCATGATAGTTTGAATAGAGCAGCACTCTAGTGGTACACCCAATTAAGCCGGGTAAATATCAAGTCCTGGAAGGACCTTTTGAAGGCGTTCATTGAGCAGTATAAACATGTGACAGATATGACCCCCAGTAGGATCATGTTGGAAAACATGGGACATAAGTCTAACGAGAGTCTACGGCAATACGCCCAGAGGTGGCGAGAGGTGGCCGCTCAGATCTAGCCACCAATTCCCGAGCACAAGATTATGCCCCTATTCGTGAATACTTTGAAGAGAACACTATTCGATCGTCTTATCAATAATACAACTCAAAACTTTCCTGATTTGATCAGGACTGGGGAGTCTCTCGAACTGGCAATTAAGAGTGGCAGGATTGACAGAGGGATAACTCTCAAAAGTACAACAAAAAGAGAGAGAATGAGGTAAATACTATGAGTACTTACAATGCCCCAAAGAACTTTACGGTCTCTCAGCCACAAGCATCAATAGGGAAGGCTCAGAACCCAAACCAAAGAGAAGAGAGAGCTCCAGGAAAGGAACGAGAGAAAGTAGCCTTTACTCTGTTACCAGTTTTGTACACCAAGCTTTATTCTCAGTTGTACAAAGCTGATTTGGTCCGCCCATACTATGTCACTTCGTTCAAACCTCCATTTCCGTCATGGTATGACCCTAACGCACATTGCGATTATCATGGCGGTGCCCATGGTTACTCCACAGAAAATTGCCTCGTATTTAAGAAACTTGTACAGAGGCTGATTAATTCTGGGGTATTAAAGTTTGAGGAACCAAATATGGCCATTAACCTGTTGCCTAATTACGGGAACCATGGAGTGAACGTTATTGAGGAGTAATCTGCCAGGAAGGCTAAGGAGGATGTGTCAGAAATTAAGTCTCCCTTACGGTGGGTGTTCCAACAATTATGCATGGCCTGCTTAATTGACATAGGAATGATGGTGGTGCAGAAGGGATGTAGAACCTATTGCGAGTTCTACCAGGACGGGGGGCACGACATCCAACAATATGAAGAATTCAGGAGATTGATTCAACAGCTGATAGACAGTAAAGAGATAGAGTTCTTTGAGAAGGTTGTAGGAAGGAAGGGTTAGATGTATGTGCGTCAGATAACCCCAACATCAAGTATGGAATAGACAGACTCTTTGTCGTCCCCTCCAGACCAAAGGAAGCAAGTTTATCCCAAAGAGAAGCTGTAAAGGTGGCCCCCAAAATATCATCTCAACACCAGCCCCGTTTCCGTTCAAAGACACGCGGCGAACCCCTTAGAATTATGCCGCCAACGTGACTATACCAGAGAAGTCGAAACCTCGTGAGAAAGAGGAACAAATGGCAGAAGAAGAGCCAACACAGAAAAGATGAACAGACAAAGAAAGATGAAATTGTCAACGAAGTAGGCCACTTCACGAGGAGCGGCATGTGCTACTCTTCAGAAACTTTAAAATTTGCCGAAGCTACAAAGGATAAGGGAGAAGGACCATCAACTAGTCCTGCGAAGATATTTGGCGAGGAATCCCCTCTAAAGATTAATGAGCCGGCAAATGAGGCTCAGGCACAGGAATTTCTGAAGTTCCTGAGGCACAGTGGATACAATGTAGTGGAACAGCTGCGAAAGCAACCAACAAGGATTACAGTGTTGGAGTTGCTTTTGAGTTCAGAAAAGCATCGGGATGCATTGTTAAAGGTGTTGAACCAAACGTTTGTACCAGGTGACATTTTTGTATCTAAGCTAGATAGAATAGTGGGCATATCACCGCATACAACTACATCACATTCAGCGATGACGAGATCCTGGAAGGAGGTATGGCTCCACTAAAGCTCTAAATATCACCACCCATTGCAAAGGGTATGTTTTGCCAGGAGTACTGATTGATAATGGGTCGGTGTTAAATGTACTACCGATGGTGACTCTGCAAAAGATACCGGTATATGATTCCCACATGAAACCTTGTCATAACTCCGTGAGAGCCTTTGACGGTACTCAAAGAAGAGCACTTGGAAAAATTGAGGTACCTTTGTTGATTGGGCCGACATAGTACACAATTGATTTCGTGGTAATGGACATAAAGCCGACCTACAGTTGCTTAT
This sequence comes from Hibiscus mutabilis, assembly GCA_019671005.1. NCBI lineage: Eukaryota > Viridiplantae > Streptophyta > Magnoliopsida > Malvales > Malvaceae > Hibiscus > Hibiscus mutabilis. The sequence goes on along the minus strand of CM033728.1, from coordinate 17,837,165 downwards.
TGGGAAGACCATGGATTCACTCTGCTGGAGCTGTTCCCTTATCACTCCATTAGAAATTAAAATTTGTGATCGAAGGCAAGTTGGTCACTATAGAGGCCGAGCAAGAAATCATCGCCTCGGTAACATCGGATGCCCCTACATCCAGAACGATAAAAATGTTGTGGAATGTTCTTTTTGAGCATTGGAACTTGCAAATGCCATATTTGTTGCGGAAGGTAGTCGGATCCCCTGCCCCAGGTTATCCAACTGCACCAAGATGACCGTTTCTGAAACTTTGGGCCGAGGAGCCAAAACAAGAAGAGGGCTAGGAAGGAGATTACAAGGAAGCCTACGACCCAAAAGTGTCATCATCAAGAAAGATCGTTTTGGGCTTGGCTACAAACCGAGTATTCAGCAAAGGAGACATAAATATAGAAGGAAATGCGAACAAAGGAATGCTAGACTCAAAGGATAGGATATTCCATGGAGACCGATGTCTTTCCCTCATGTAAAAAATATTTTTGCCTTTGGAGGAATTGACCATACATAACAAAAATTACAGGAAGCAATTCGAGAAAATGGCATACTTAACAAGAATGAGATGTTCAGTGAATCTCTTAAAGGGATGTTCATCAACATGATAGCTAAAAGTGACAATGGCAGCAACGTGCTGACCAGCATCCTCCGCCCTTGCCGTCCCGGGGAAACTCTCAATAACTGGAGTTACATTGATCTTCCCTAGTCTTTAGGGCTAGATCAAAGTAATGCTCCGAACTAACCCTTTTGTTTTTGCCCATAAGCAATAGGGATCTTTTGTATAGGGCATCTATGTTAACTTTTTGTTTGCAATGAAAGAATGTCTTCCCCGTTTTCTCAAATGGCAAACATTTCATTTACTTCATTCATTCATTCATTCACTTCATTTAAAATAATCTTTTTCCCAATACATTCATTCTCATTTCATGCAGGGTCCCCATGATTAACTGTATGAATGATTATGAATCCAATCCCGAGGTAGATTTCGAGCACCTTGAGATCTCGGTAGAAATTAAAGAGGAGGACGACGAGGTAGAATGTAAGGTTCCTGAGGAGTTGGGGAGGATGATGGCCAATGAAGAAAGGCAAATAATGGCCCACCAAGAAGAAATAGAAATTGTGAACTTGGGAACCGATGAGGAGAGAAAAGAAGTGAAAATCGGGACTACATTTTCCTCAGAAACTAGGCACGAACTAATAGCCCTGCTCTAAGAGTTCAAGGACGTCTTTGCTTGGACTTATCAAGATATTATGGGGTTGAATACAGACATAGTGGTGCACAAGCTGCCAACGAGGCCAGAATGCAAACCAATCCAGCAAAAGCTCAGAAGAATGAGAACTGACATACTATTAAAGATCGGAGAAGAGGTGAAAAAGCAGTTTGATACTGGCTTTCTGAAAGTTGCCAAATACCCTGAATGGGTTGCAAACATTGTACCGGTGCCAAAGAATGATGGAAAGGTCCGCGTGTGTGTAGATTACAGGGATCTCAATCGAGCAAGCCATATAGAAAATTTCCTTTTGCCACATATTGACACGTTGGTTGACAATACTGCGGGACATTCATTGTTCTCATTCATGGATGGTTTCTCAGGATATAACCAAATAAAGATGAACCCAGAGGACATGGAGAAGACCACATTTGTAACCATGTAGGACATGTTTTGTTACAAGGCGATGCCTTTGGGGCTCAAGAACACAGGGGTGACTTATCAAAGAGAAATGGTGACTCTTTTCCATGATATGATGCACAAAGAGATAGAAGTATACGTAGATGATATGATCGCTAAGTCCCGAACCGAGGAAGAGAACCTTCGAAACCTGAGAAAGCTATTTCAAAGACTACAAAAATACCAGCTAAAGCTCAACCTGGCTAAATGCACTTTTGCAGTCACATCTGGAAAACTCTTGGGGTTTGTAGTGAGTATGAAGGGAATTGAGATCGATCCAGAAAAAGTGAAGGCTATCCAAGACCTCCCACCACCTCATACTCAGAAAGAAGTTTGAGGTTTCCTGGGAAGGTTAAACTATATCTCCCGTTTCATCTCTCAATTAACAGATAAGTTCGACCCTGTCTTCAGACTACTTAGGAAGAATAACCCAGGGGTCTGGGATGAAGAATGTCAAGAAGCTCTAGACAAGTTAAGAAGTACTTGACGAATGCTCCTATTTTAGTCGCACTGGTACCAAATAGGCCTTTGATCATTTACTTGACAGTTTTTTAAAAGTCGATGGGTTACGTGTTGGGGCAACATGATGAGTCTGGGAAGAAGGAAAGAGCCATCTACTACCTAAGCAAGAAGTTCACTGATTGCGAAATATGGTACCCGCCAATTCAGAAGCTATGTTGTGATTTGGTTTGGACTACCAAAAGGCTTAGACAGTACATGTTATACCATACCACCTGGTTGATATCCAAATTGGACCCCTTGAAGTTTCTAATGGAAGCACCGGCATTAACGGGGAGGATAGCCCGCTGGTAGATGCTGTTATCCGAGTTTGACATTGTATATGTGAGCCAGAAAGCTATGAAAGGAATTGCTATAGTGGATTTCTTAGCTAGTCGTGCTTTAGATGATTATGAATCATTGAACTACGATTTCCCAGATGAGGTCTTGATGTGCATTACAGCTGGGGAAGACGTTGTTTCAGATGATGGCTCGTGGAAGCTTTACTTTGATGGAGCCTCCAATGCCCTTGGCCATAGAATAGGAGTCGTGCTAATTTCTCTAGAAGATGTCTACTATTCCTTCACCAGCAGACTAGAATTCTTTTGCACAAACAACATAGCTGAATATGAAGCCTGTGTTATGGGACCAAACGCAGCCATTGAAAGAAAGATCAAAGAACTTCGAGTATTCTGAGATTCGTCCTTAGTGATCTATTAGTTACGTGGAGAATGAGAAACTAGGGATCCGAAGCTAGTCAAATACTACGAGTGGATCCAATAGCTCATTAAAGAATTTGAAAAGGTCAGTTTCACTTACCTTCCTAGAAAAGACAACCAGATGGCAAACGCCTTGGCAACCATGGCCTCTATGTTCAAAGCAAATACAAAAGCAGAAATGAAGCCAATTGAGTGCAAACTTTTGAGAGGCCAGCTCACTGTTATAATGTGCAAGAAGAATATATGGCAACCCTTGGTATTATGATATCTTGCAATATATCAAGTTTCAAACATATCCAGAAGGGCAAATGAAAATGACCAAAAAACACTTAGAATGATGGCAACAAGATATGTTTTGGACGGGGAGATTCTGTACAAAAGAGGCCATGATCAAGTGTTGTTGAGATGTGTAGATGTCCGGGAGGCGAAAGAAATTTTGGCAAAAGTGCATTATGGTTTGTGTGGAACACACGCCAATGGTCTGTCGATAGCCCAAAAAATCATGAGATATGGTTATTTTTGGTTGACTATGGAGGGAGACTACATCGATTATGCCAGGAAATGCCATAAGTGCCAAATATATGCCGACAAGATCTATGCTCCTCCTTTACCTTTACACACCATGAACTCACCTTGGCCGTTCGCAGCATGGGGCATGGTTGTTATTGGACAGATTCATCCGAAGGCTTCTAATGGGCACCATTTTATTCTGGTTGCCATTGATTACTTCACTAAATGGGTGGAGGCAGCATCTTACGCCAATATCACAAGGACAACGGTGTGCAAGTTCCTGAAGAAGGAGATCATTTGTCGATATGGGTTGACAAAAAGGATTATTATCGACAACACTTCCAACCTAAATAACAAATTGATGACTGAGGTGTGCAACCAGTTCAAAATAACACACTATAATTCCACTACCTACTGTCCTTAAATGAATGGGGCAGTAGAAGCGGCAAATAAGAACATAAAGAAAATCATTGCGAAAACAACAGACACCTACAAAGATTGTCATAAGAAGCTTCCATTTGCTTTGTTTGCCTACCGGACATCTGTTCGCACATCAACAGGGGCAATGCCCTATTCTCTAGTGTACGGTACAGAGGCAGTACTACCCATTGAGGTTGAGATTTCGTGACTCTGAGTTCTGAATGAAGTAATACTAGATGAATCAGATTGGGTGCAAACAAGGCTCGACCAGTTAAATCTCATCGAAGAAAAGAGGCTGAAAGCCATCTGCCATGGTCAAATGTACCAAAAACGAATGATGCAGGCATATGATAAGAAAGTGCGCCCGAGAGAATTCTGAGAAGGAGATCTGGTCCTTAAGAAGATCCTCCCAATTCAGAAAGATTTTTGAGGAAAGTGGATGTCTAATTGGGAAGGGCCATATGTCATCAAGAAGGCTTTTTCAAGAGGAGCGTTTATTTTAACTGAAATGGATAGAGAAGAACTAAAAATCCTGTGAATTCCAATTCAGTTAAGAAGTATTATGTTTGAAAAAAAATAAAATGAAAGATGATGAAAACCTAAGGTGAAAACCCACAAAGGGCGCCTTAGGTAAAAAAAGGGGGCACAAGGCGAAAACCCGAAAAAGGGCGTCTTGAAGCAAATGAAAGATCTAAGTTGAAAACCCGTTAAGGGTAGCTCAGATAAATTTTGAGATTGGGCCTCCTGCAAGTAGAATTACCCTCACGGGTACTAGAAGAGGAGCTCCATGAAAAGATTCTATTTCGGTTAACGGGATCACACATCATTCATACAGTGGATATTTTGGGCTTTGCATTTCATGTTTTGCTTTCCCTTTTCCTCATGTTTGTCATGACTTTTCTACAACTGTTCCAAGTCTTTAATGTCAATAAGATCATATTTTTGTGCCTTCCCTTCCTTGTTTTCTCATTGTTTTCATAAGCATCATGTAAACAGGTTAACATAGACTTATGATAAACAAAAGATTTCTGAGCATTATTATGATCTAACCCTGAGAATGCAGGTGATTAGAAAACAGAATTAACTTTGATCTTAAGCTTTCGACATAATGTATGTCGAGGCACGACGAGGGGAAGACTTCGAGCATCAGAATAAGATAACCAATGTCATGCACCATTCATATTTGTCTGAGAAAATATTCAAGATGAAAATAGAGATCTCCCAGGTGAAAACCTATAAGGACACCTAAAAAGACAAAAAAAGAAAAAAATCTAAGGCGAAAACCTAAAAGGGCACTTTCGAACTTAGAACCAAAAACTAAGAAAAGAAAGGCTGAAATGGTTGAACCCAACAGTGAGATGGGGTACCGCCACCAGAAGAAGAAAAGGAAGAGAAAGCAAGTAAAAAGTCGAGATTGACTGATTGCGGAAGTAGGCGCATCAGAATATTAACACTCATGCATCATGTATAGTTAGGCATCCCTAGGATTAGGAGCATGCTAACTCATTTATTATAACATTTTGGCTATTTTAAACTGGTACTTACAGATTGCCAATGACTTTTGATCTGCGACTTCGTATTGAAGAGGTGGATTAATTTGAAGAAAGATTTTGGCAGCCTTAGTAGCGGAGTCCAGAAAGATTGGTAGCCATTTTCAGCATGAATCCCCAAATTTGGAGAAAGATTTCGGTAGCCTTAGTAGCGTGATTCCAAAAAGATCAGTAGCCATTTTTGGCGTGAGTCCCCAAATTTGAAGAAATATTTGGACAGCCTTAGTAGTGTGAGTCCAGAAAGATCGGTAGCCATTTTGGCGTGAATCTCAAATTCGAAGATAAAGGTTCTATATAGGAAGGGCCTATATTTTTGAGCCCTCGCAGTGAAAGGTTTCACATAGGAAGAACCCGTAACTCTGAATTTCAGAAGCTAAAAAGTTCTATATAGAAGGACTTGCAGCTCCAGGGTTTAAAGACTAGCAGTTCTATAAAGGAGGAACTCCAAGTCAGAAGAATCCATCCGTGACGTAGAAGGTTTTACATAGGAAAAACCCGCAGCGTTAAAGGTGAAGAGTTCTATGTAGGAAAGACTCCAAGCTTTACCGTCTCAGAGTGAAAAATTCTATATAGGAGGGACTCGTAACTCGAGGCTTCAGAGTGAAAGGTTCTATATAGGAAGAACCCTAGCTCAGGATTTTAAGGCAAAAAGTTCTATATAGGAAGAACTTTTACTCCGAATGATCCACCCAAGAAAGCGAAATGTTCTATATAGGAAGGACCTATAACTCCAAGATCAAAAGGTGAAGAAGTTCTATATAGGAAGAACTTATGAACCTGAAGATTCAGCTAAGGGAAAGCAGAAAGTTCCAGAAGAACACGTGATTCCGAAGCTATAAACAGGGAAGTCAGATAAAAATGAGTGCTTATGATCTTTGCTTTGTTCCCGTTCCACAAGAACAAGCAAAGAGGGGCAAAATCACTCATTTTTATCTGGTTTGTAAATATTATGTAATTATTAATATATATTATTATTGCATGTATACATATATTATATATTATATGTTTATTATGTATGTGTGATTAATATGTATATGTGCATATTATGTATGTGTACGTATTAGTAATTATCATGGTATATGTGTGTCATATGTATGTACAATATGTGTGAACAAATATATAGGCTTTTATGTTATGTGTTTAAACGTATGTGATATATATGTTAATTTGCATGTATGCTTGTATGTATGTATATTATATTTACATGTGTGTATGTATTATCGTATTATTATTATTAGGCTAAATTAAAATGAAAACCCAAATGTATTTAAACCCAAAAATAATTAACAACCCACAGTCCAATTATTACAAAACCCAAAATTAAATGTTACAGGCCTAACCAGCTAAGCCCAACCCTAATGTCTAACCCTAATTACAACTTTTTTTGCGCAACCGCTCCTAGGCCGTTGGATCAATCCAACGGCCACGATCGAAGTAAGGCATCCATAAAGCTGGCCGCGTGAGATCACGTGCGGGCCATTCAGCCCCCCACGCGCGCATGACGTCCACGCCCAAGACCCCTCGACTGCCGTGCGCCACGTGTCACCATCTCATGCAGTCTCGCTAGTTTCCAGATCGCATCAGGGTGGTCCGTTTCTCATGCAACCTCAGTCATTGGATTAGATCTGATCCAACAGCCAAGGATGCCTCTAGCCAGACGATCACCACCGCCATGCCGCCCTCAACCACCGCTCTCAGGGACGTGTAAAGACAGAGAAAAGATAGATTTGTCAGTACCTAATGGCAAAAAATATGTGACTTATGTCTTATCTCTACCAAAAAAGTAAATCAGAAGCATGATATATACGTAATCAGATCCTCATTTTTTGTAAGTTACCAGCTCCAAGAATCAATAAAACAAAGTTTCCAGTGGTAATCAACTCTTTTTTTTCTTTTTTGCGTGCATGCTCATTTCGAAAGGTGAATAAAAAAACAACAAATAAAAAGGAAAAAGTTTACCTTCGTCGGACTATTCTCCTTTGACTGTCGGTAACAAACCCTCTAAGGGTGAATCGGTTGAATATGGGATGTCAATGTGGTAAATAGGGATATTTTCTGGTTTTGAAAATTAAGAGGGTTTGGATCATTTTTTATAAAACAAGGTTTGAGTGTTTGTTTGGAAAATCTAATACTATATTTGGTTTTAAAAAATGAAAAGCTTTATTTTTGGGGGTTTGGTAGACGGTGGCGGTGGTGGCGGTCAGAGCGGCCAGCCACCGCCATTTTCTGGAAAAGGTTGAATATCTGGGTTTTGGTTCCAAAACACAGAGCATTTTGGGGGCTGCTTATAATCAGTTTGAAAAAAATGAGAAATGTCTTAAATGTTAGCCGAGGGGTGTAATTTAAAGGGTTTTGATTTTATAAAAATGGTATAATAATGTCATAAGGACTTCCGCCCCCTTCTTTTTTTCACTCTGGGCTTGCTGCATGGGTAAATCACCCATTTACTCCTTCTTTCTTTTACAAGAATTTCAGTCTCGTCCCTGGATCTAATTAAATCAGAATTTTAATGGTGAAATCACACTCTTGGTCCTTCCGTCCCAACGTGTATTTTCAGTTTGAGCTTGTCGCATGGGTTTTTTGCATTTTCAGTCCTTGTGGGTTTAGCCCAGTTCATAATTCGGTCCTAGAATGTGTGTTTTTTTATGTTGTTTATGGCCTTCTGATTTTATTTTCATTTCAGTCTTGTATATTCATGTTTTATTTTATGTTATCTTGTTTGAAAGCATGTTACTATTATGTTTTTTAGCATGATTGGTGATGTGCTTCATGTGGTTTTATTTATGTGTTTTAGTTTGCATATTAGGTTCATTAATGTTTTTGATGCATATATTTTTCATTGGATTATGTTTAGTTTGTTTGTTCATGGTTTGTTTATGTGTTAGCATGAGTTTTATGTTTTTCTTTGCATTTTTAGGTTATATGTTAGTGTGGTGATTTTTGTTACATATAACGTCATGATGTTTTAATATATGCATGTAAATTGTGTCATATGATAAAGTTTTAGTGTAATATTGTGGTAAGGTTGCTTTGTTAATTTAGTATCACATTATATGTATGCCTTGTATATGTTGCATTTGTGGTTTATTTTTATATGTGTTTAAACATGTTATAGTTAGTTAATTTAATCTTAAAGCATGTTTTTTTTTCTTTTTACCATGTTTATATGTTTATGTTTATATTTATGTTTAGTCTTGATTCTTGTGATATGTCATTTTTATTTATGATCATGCATTTTCTTAAATATCATGTTAAATTACATATGTTTTTTTTTATATAATATATTTTCGAAGATTGCATAACAGATATATTATTTGTCAATGTGGTGCCCTTTTATTCAAGCATAAACGTGGCCAGTATCAAGCGTAGTGATGGTGGTCTATCGGTTTATTCTCGAATAATGGAGCCCTTAAAATTTACTCGCACTTATAACCAAATCTTAATTTAATCGCCACTTTAATCTTGAAAGTTTAATATTAATAAAGTGATAATTATTAAAGTACCAATTTTAGACAGTGGGGGTGCTAATCCTTCCCCATCCGTAACCGACTCCTGAACCCAACATTTTTAAAATCTCTGGTTTTATGGTGCCCGACCTACCTTAGTGGCCGGTGGCGACTCCATTTTTAAAGTAAAATACGATTTTCCATGAAACTCCACGAAAGACATTATTTTTAAATATCCGAAAGACCCCCAAACACCTTAAGACCCCCTTTTTAGCGAAACACTCATAAAAAGGATCGCTACAGCCACTAAGAGGGCAACGAGGAAGAAGATTCATTAACTAAAAGATTCACATGGCCATACAAAGCAACAGTTAGAGGAAGAATAAGCTTTGAATTCAGAACTGGTATCCCAAGTTTCACAAATGAAGAGGGTTATCGAAGGATACTATAATGAGGGAAAAGTTGGCCTCCAACAGGAAAATGAAGGACTAAAAAAAGAAAGTGGCAGAATTGGAAAGTGTCGAACAACATCTGAAGGAACGGCTTGCAAGTTTCAAAGGGGCACTGCAAATGGAAGATAAGGCACTGAAAGGCAGGCTTGAAGAAACTACTCAAACTATCCAGAGGTAGAATCATGAAATGATCAACTTCAGAAACCAAGTGTGGGGAATCGCCCAGTACGTGCAGATTTTGTTTGACAAAGCCATGAACATGTAGCAACACCCTCAGATCAACACCGAGCTAGGACAGGTGATAACTCAGATGCTGAATAGAGTGATTAATTTAGGAGCTAGGCTAGCTACTTTCTGTAATTTGATTGTCTATTTCTTGTATTTGACCTTTTGGCTAATGAAAGTTGTTCTAATGACTAGTTCTTGAAATTGATACCTCTTGCATTCATGCATTTAAACATATTTCATATTCATCATACATGTTGCTGATAGGGAAGAGTTTGCATACTTGAACGAAGTAACAAGTACAAATCCAAGAAAATGATTTCTTGTCAATATAGAATTGGAAACATGAATGATTTGATTGCTAGGGTAGACAAACTTGAAGAATTCCAAGAACAATTAGTTTAAATTCAAAATAAATGGAGCACGTTAAGAAGTTTCAAGATGAAACAAGGGGGCAATTCAATAAACTGATGGGTATGATAGTTACCATAACCAAAGAAAAAGGTTTGGCAGAATACTCTTTCATGAAAAAAGACGTTGGAAATACAAGCGAGAATTGGAACTGTGACTTTGTAGTAGAGAAGACTGTCCGATGAAGACCAAGCTTTCATCAACCAATGAGGGAAAAGTTGGCCTCCAACAGGAAAATGAAGGACTGAAAAAGAAAGTGGTAGAATTGGAAAGTGTCGAACAACATCTGAATGACCAGCTTGCAAGTTTCGAAGGGGCACTACAAACGAAAGATAAGGCACAGAAAGGCAGGCTTGAAGCAGCTACTCAAACTATCCAAAGGAAGAATCATGAAATGATCAACTTCACAAACCAAGTGTGGGGAATCGCCAGTACGTGCAGATTTTGTTTGATGAATCCATGAACCTGTAGCAACACCCTAACATCAACACTGAGCTAGGACAGGTGATGACTCAGATGCTGAACGGAGTGATTAATTTAGGATCTAAGCTAGCTACTTCTATAATTTGATTGTCCATTTCTTGTATTCGACCTTTTGGCTAATGAAAGTTGTTCTAATGACTAGCTCTTGAAATCTATACCTCTTTCATTCATGCATTTTGCATTTTAATATATTTCATATTCATCATACATGTTGCTGATGGGGAAAAGTTTGCATCCTTGAACGAAGTAACAAGTACAAATCCAAGAAAATGATTTCTTGTCAACATAGAATTGGAAACATGAATGATTTGATGGCTAGGGTAGACAAGCTTGAAGAATTTCAAGAACAATTAGTTTAAATTCAAAAGAAATGGAGTATGTTAATAAGTTTCAAGATGAAACAAAGGGCAATTCAATAAACTGATGGGTATGATAGTTACCATACCCAAAGAAAAAGGTTTGGCATAATACTCTTTCACGAAAAAAAAGACATTGGAAGTACAAGCGAGAATTGGAACTATGACTTTGTAGCAGAGAAGACATTGTCTGATAAAGACCAAGCTATCATCAACCAATATGAGATAGTATGCACTGCCTTAGAATGTAGAGATGCAACCAATATGACATCTCTTTTGAACATATTATCTTCCTCGGTGAACGGAGGCTTAGATAAAGTAGAGATGCAAGCTGAGGAAAATGCAAAATGTAACAAGAGGATGAAGATGGCGGCTGCTTCGACGTCTAAATTGTCACCTCATCTAACACAAAATCAACCTTTGGTGTCAACAATTTCAAAACCTCATTAGTTACCGGTTAATCAAGCTTCTGATTCTCAATAGAAGAAAGAGAAATTGAAGGACTTTCAATTGAGTCCTACTCCTTTCACGTATCAAAAATTGTTTTCCAAGTTTCTAGAAGCTCGACTGGTTGCACCATACTTTGTTAAACCACAATCAATTCCGTATCCAAGATGGTTCAAGGATGATGATCATTGTGAATTTCATGCTGGTATTCAGGGCTATTCTATCAAGAAATGTATAAGTTTTAAGAGCAAAATTCAGCACCTTCTATATCTCGGGTTATTGGAGTCTGAGATGACAGTTCTAGGTCTGAAGATCAAATATCCAACTATAATCAAGCCTGTGAAATTAGACAAAGATCAAGGTAGAGAGGAAAAGAAGATGTGATAGAGTAGCGCAAATTCGAATAAAGAGAAAAATAAAACAAACCAAAATAAAGAACAAATCTAAAAATTCAGATTTGCTTATGGTGGTGGCGTCAATGGAGGAAGCTTGATTATGTGGAGATGGCGTGATGAATTGATAGTTGTTGTTTTGTCCTCGGCACCCTCTTAGACGCAATTATCTAAGCAAGCAACCTCAAGCGGCTCTAACCCACCCTCCTAGATGCAATTACCTAGGCAAGCAAGAGTGTGAAGATGATCTCCCTCACAAGAACTCGATGATCTTATGTTGAAGATGGCTTCTAGACAAGTTTACCGAACACTTGCAAACTCAAAGAATACTAAAATCTTCAAAGAGAACTTTTTATTAATCAATGAAATCTGAATTACAATGTGGGTGAAGCCTCCTTTATATATTGAGAAGTTCTAATCCTACTAAACTTAGGAATTAAATACAATAAATAAATGCTAAAATCTAATCTCCTAATTAGATAAGTAACTTCTAATAATAAATAAATGCTAAAAATAAAATCCTAATTAAATAAATCTTATCCTAATAGATATTGCAGAATCCTATATTGATTTAAATTATAAATAATCAAATAAAATCTTGAAAATTTGTAATTATCTAAAAATCCCGTATTAATCCCGTATAGGAATTTCTTCATGTGCTGTCTTCGCTAAAATAGACGTATCTTGAGATTCAGATATCCGATTGAGGCGTTTCAAGATGTGTTGGAAAGATAATTTGCAGCCGGACAAGTTTTAAGAAGACATGTTGACCCATAAATGCCTGGATCCCATCCAAAAATGCTTCGCAAGTTGACTGATGTTTCTGACTTGCAAAGCAGTTTCAACTTCTTTTCCAAGATGATTATTTTGACCCCTCTCATGCTCGTATCAAGATGGATCTTACCAAGAGGGTCAGACGTAGAGCAAAATTAGCTTAAAAGAAGTATCTACAACAAGAAAGGGTGGAAGGGAAGAAACCTCTCAAGGTTTTCCAAGTGTCTATCTCAAATTTACTTCCCTTTATGATACAAGGGCAATTAATCTTCCCTAAACCGATGGAGGAGATGTCATATCCATTGCTTTTTATTACAATCCGGACAGTGTTTGTGATTTTCATATGGGGGCATCATGACCCTACTAGGAGATGTTGGGTTTTGAAAGAGGAAATAGAGAAGTTGATTGGTAATGGAACATGACACATAAAATGGTGAAGCAATAGATTGAAAAGTGATGGGGAAACCTGTGACAATAATTAAAGATCTATAGTAAATAAAATTTTAATTCCAGATGGTCTAAAATTTTGATGCACGAGCACAGAATCAATTTTGCTACTTCTGGCCCGAAAGTAGTAGTTATCTTTTCCTAAGGGCATATGTCATGTTTGTTGGATTTTATTTCAATGAAAATATGTATTTTTGAAATCCATGAATATACGTATATCTCATCTTACCCTTGTAGGTCTCTGGATATCAATTGCAATATGCGATATTGATTTTGGTATAAAGATCAATTGAATGTTGTGAAAATGATGAAGTGAAATTTATTTCTCAGTCTACTCTACTCGGCAAAGCAAGAAAAAGGCAGATTACTATACCTTTGATGATGTTCGATGACTAATCTTTGAAATTCATAAACGGTGAATTGGACTAGATAATTTTAACCAAGTAGAGTTGCTTGAAATTGAAGTTATAAGTGTAGTCTTCTATACCCTAAAAAGAACATAATTTGTAGAAAATGAAAAAAAAAGAGGAGAAAAAGAAAAAAAGAGAAAAGAGAAGAAAAAAGTGATAAAGATAGAGAGAAAAAGGAAAAATAGAAGAATAATTAAAATGAACAAATAAATAAATCTCGGAGCACTCTGATGGAGCCGTGGAGTGACAAATCTAATAAGGAGCTATGCTCCACCTATCCAATACCCTGGTGTCAGAGATGTATCTTTGAAGATATTAGTATAATAATATAATAATCAATCAGAAGCACACACATGCACTTATAGAATTTTGTTCTTAGAATGATATTTTTGCACTATACTGGTTAAACAAGTCCGGGAAGCTTGAATATATTTATGAATGGAAAAGAATGAAGATAACGGAAAAGGAGTTGTTCTAACTGGATCGAGCAACGCGGACATCATAGGGTGTAAACCGAGTGATCTGTAAGAAATTAAAAATATCACCACAACATTCATAAGTTATGCTAACCACATGAGGGATGAATTTGATACACTCTTACACTTGATATCCAAGATATCCTATTATGTTTTCTTTCTTTATATTAAGATTATGATTTTCTAGGTCTTGTATGCAAAAATGAATCCTTCAGTGAAATGTTGATCGACAAACTAACATTTTTACAAACAAAAAGATTTCTGGGTAATGCTTCAGAGATAAATTTCAAAATACAAGGTCATGGATACAAATGATCAACTTGACAAAAAAAAGATATGGTTTGAGTATGAGATGTTCATATTTGATCGTCAGCCTTCTGTTCAGAAGAGGAATAACCCATCAAGGGTTATGGTGAGGATAATGAAAAGAATGCATATATCGCATAATTCAAGGAATTAAAGCAAGTTTCTACCATGGAGTTTTGGTTGTTTTTTGAAATTAAAGTATGAACCTGAAGAAAGTTTAGGGACTTGAGGCATTTGCTCACCCTAAATGATGAAAGAGGGGCGAATTCTACATTATGGGACAATAAGTAAAGAGATTAGTGGGGCATCATTGTGCATAAGATTTCAAATCAGAATAGACAAGAGAAGATGCAGAGCCAAAAAGAATTTGATCACATAAGAGGTCAAAAGTCTGCTCAAGAAGAATAAGAGCAAAACAATAAAATTTGGGGGCAAATTTTGTCAGGGTATGAAGAAAATAAGGATACTTCAAAGACAAAACTCAAGAAGATCAAGCTAAGCAAGATTTGAGAAGAACAATAAAAAATATGCGGTACCATTGCAATAGAAGAAGAAAACTCAATAGAGAAGCGAAATGATCGGATCTCATCCAGTGGTCCTCAGTTGTCACAATTCATACATCATATATAGTTAGGCATCCCTAAGATAAGAGCATGCTAACTCATACATTCAAAGCATTTTTGCATATTTTGGCAGAAATTTACAAGATCAGCAAAGAACAAACAAATATTTCAATCTACAACTTCGATATTGGAGAAGTAGATCTGGTAAAGACTATAAAAGATTTCAATTCAAAATTTTGTGAAGCAAAGATATCAACACATGACTTCCTTTTTGAAAAACGGTTCTCAGTAAAGATTTTCTGATTGTTTGTACAATAAAAAAGTATAGTACAATTCTAAAACCTTCGGGTCATCAGTAAGTCCTTCGGGTATGATGTTATGTCCTTCGGGCCATCACCTCCGGGAGTGAAAGAACATTGATTTTCTATACAATACAAAAGTGGGATACAATTCTAAAACCTTTGGGTCATCAGTAAGTCTTTCGGGCATGATGTTAAGTCCTTCGAGCTATCACCTTTGGGAGTGATGAGAACATTTGATTGTTTGTACTAGACAGAAAGTGCAGTACAATTCTAAAACCTTCGGGTCATCAGTAAGTCCTTCAGGTATGATGTTAAGTCTTTCAGGCCATCACCTTCGAGAGTGATGAGAACATTTGATTGTTTGTACTAGAAAAAATACAGTATAATTCTAAAACCTTTGGGTTATCTGTAAGTTATTCGGGTATAATGTTAAGTCCCTCGAGCCATCACCTTCAGGAGTGATGAGAACATATGACTTCACAATAAGACAGTGGGGGCATAGTATCGGTAAAGATTTTAACCTTTTGGGCCATCAATTTTAAGGTAAAGAAGGAAGTTTAGGTTACTAGGTTGAAAATCAAGATAGATAAACTTTAGGCTCAAATGAGGAGGATTCACAATTTAATTGATCAAAAGTTTCAGAGTTTCTCTTTAAAGCATTTTAAGTAACATATGTTTCAAGCACAGAAGGAGATCGGTCAATAGAGAAAGAGAAACAAGGGATCCTATGTGAGTTTCAAATTGAAAGAAAGAGACACCTTAGACAGAAGAAGCACTGACTCTTAAGATCTCAGCACTTCAAGTTGAAAAATATGGATATTTCATATTACTTCAGGTTGAACTCTTATTAATTGATGATATTTCTTTTTGTAGGTTCAATTTTTCCCTAGAGAAGAAGGTGAATCAGTTTGACAAGAAAGAATGAAGAGTTTATAATGAGAAGAACTCACCTAACAAAGAGCACAGAGTTCATAATGGGAAAAACTTGCCCAAGAAAGAATGAAAAGTTAATAATGAGAAGAACTCACCCAGCAAAGAGTATAAAGTTCATAATGAGAAAAACTCGTTCAGCAAAGAATGAAGAACTCATAACGAGAAGAGTTCACCCTTCAAAGAATGAGGAGTTCCTAATGAGAAGAACTCACTTGTTCAACGCCATTATAGAGAGGTGGATTAACATTTCAAAAGATTGAAGAGCGTAATTGTTCCAAGCTTCACCGCATTTCATAAGAATGGATAGTTTAGCTTTTTCAAACTTTGCCAACATTCTAGAGGAATGAAGAGTGTAATTGTTCCAGGCTTCACCGTATTTTAGAAGAATGAAAGGTTTAGCTTTTTCAAACTTCAACAACGTTTAAAGGAATGGGGAGTATAATGATTATGGGCTTCGCAGCATTCTAGAATAAAAAATAGTTTGACTTTTCAAACCTTATCAAATATTTTAGAAGAAGGAGAAGTGTTATTGTTCCAGGCTTCGCCAACGTTTCAAAAGAATAGATAGTGTAGCTTTTTTCAAACTTCATCAACATTTCAAAGAAATAAAGAGTGTAATTATTCTAGGCTTCGTTGCATTTTAGAAGAATGGATGGTTTAGCTTTTTCGGACCTTATCAAACATTTCAAAAGAATGAAGAGTGTAACTGTTCCAGGCTTCGCCGTATTTTAGAAGAATGGATAGTTCAACTTTTTCAAACTTCGTCAAACATTTTAGAAGAATGAAGAGTTTTATTATTATGGGCTTCACAACATTCCAGAATAACAGATAGTTTAACTTTTTACACTTCACCAACATTTCAGAGGAATGAAGGGTCTCACTATTTCAAACTTCATCGCGTTTCAGAAGACCAGATAGAGTAGCTTTTAAAGCTTCGTCAACATTTCTAGAAGGATGAATATTTTGATTTTTCAACCTTCACCAACTGTTACGATATTTGTTTTGATATAATTATTGAAAAATAGTTTTGGACTAAATTGAAAAGATTTCAAAAATATTTTTAAGTCCAAACAACTTGAAAATATGTTTGAGGAGTTTTCAAAAGGTTTTGGAAGTGTTAAAAACATTTTAAAGTAGCCAAACTCAAGTTTTCAGCATGCCTGTACCGATACGGTCATACCTCGTATCGATACACTTTAGGGTTTCAGCTACAGTAATTTTCCAAAACTGAAAACTTGTATCGATACAGGCTTAGGCGTATCAATACGGTAATTTTCGTACCGATATGCATATAGGCATACCGATACCCTATGTTTTTAAATCCCTAACGGCTAGCTCAAAACCCCAACAACTATTTCCTGGTAGCGTATCGAAACACCGTTTTGATACACCGTACTGATACAGTACAAGAGTGTACCGATACACCATACTAGTACACTCTAGAGGTGTATCGATACACTAAGGCTAGCGAGCATAACGGCTAGTTTTTAAAGAACACGTATCAATACGGTAACCCCGTGTATCGATACGGCAAGCTTAATAACTACATTTATTGAGGGAAATAAAGTCTCAAACGGCTCCAAATCATCCCCAACGGTCTCCAACGGCTAGGAACTTATTTGGGAGTATAAAAGGACCAAGGACCCTTCAAGCACCTGGAACAACTAATGATCAACATGCCAACATGTCTATGATTCAAAAAGTGTCTTAGTTCTAAAATTGTATATTTTTGTATAGACAAACACTTGTGAGCTTAATTGTCAATGTATGCTCAAGTGTTCTAGGATTTGGGTGAGTGTTTAAAGAGTGTAAACATCTACCTAAGAGAGGGATTTTCGTTTGCTTTTTCTTTTCTCTTGTAAAGAGGGTTAGCTTGGCGCCTTGGGGTATAGGTCAAGTGATTGTCAAGGTTTCCTCCTAAGCCTAGAAAGGGGAAGACTAAAAGTTTTAGTGGATTTGGGAAATTCTTAGTGGGGAAGCTAAGGTAGTGGATGTAGGCTTTGGTTGGAAAGTCGAACCACTCTAAGTCATTGTGTAATTTTTCTTATCTTTTTGCTTCCACCACCATCACCCAAGAAATCACTCCTCCACCTCTTGGCGACATATTTTGGTTGATTCATCGAGCTCATCAATTGGTATCAGAGCGAGGCTCAATTAAGAAGGAATAATATCCTATTGAGGCAATCTCGGCTAGCTCGACCAATAATCTATCAACCGGTCTTCAGGGCGCAATCCATTGACAAGCCACCCTTCTTCAACGGTGAACATTATGCCTATTGAAAGAACAGGATGATGTTTTTCATGAGATCCAAAAACTACCGTCTTTGAGATATAGTTCTCGATAGACCGTTCATGCCATAACGAAGCAAGGCGGAATAGAGTGCGGATGATCGTAAGAATATGGAGCTTAATTGCAAGGCCTTGCACATTCTTTTTTGTGCATTAGGGCCGAATGAGTATGCCAAATTTTCTTCTTGTGAAAAAGCCAAAGAGGTATAGGACAAGCTTGAAGCGATCCATGAAGGTACAAATGAGGTTCAGACAAAGATTGGTCTACTCAACCTCAACTATGAAAACTTCAAGATGAACCCAGAATAAGACGTTAAGAGTATGTTCGACTGTTTTTCCACAATCGTCAACGAACTCAAAGGTCTTAGAGAGGAGATTTTGAAAGACAAACTCATTCGGAAGTTGATTTACTCACTTCCCAAATCATGGGAGAGCAAGAAGACTGCTATCATTGAAGCCAAAAACTTAAAGGAGCTCAAGCTTGATGAGCTAACTGGGTCTCTTCTTACCCATGATTTGATGTCTAAACCATTGAGAAAGGAGAATGAGAAGAAAATCAAAGAGCAAAGAGTAGATGTCAACATTATTGCTCTTAAATCCTCCACAAGCCATCAAGAAGATTCAAGTGAGGAGGAAAGTGAGGATGAAGAGATGGCCTATCTGATATGAACGTCAATGGCAAAGACCCAGAGAAGTACCCAGGTGGCCCCATTACTCGAGCAAGGGCCAAGGAGTTCCAAGCAGCCATGGAAAATATGTTTACATCAAGCTTGGGACGTGAGAAAGAAGAAATAATAAGGGAGGAACACTTTACTTTGCTTATGCATGAATTTGCATGAGTATTTAAAGTTTGCATAACATTCATTGCATTCAATAAACATGTTGTTCATTAAAGCATGCATTGCATTTAAACATGTAGTTCATTTAGTTATACACTTTATTTAACTAAGTAGTTCATTGATTAAACTAGTTCATTCAAGATTATTAGTTCATTGAATAAAGTTAGTTCATTAATTAAACTAGTTCATTCATCAAACTAGCTCATTTATTAAACTAACTCTTAATTGTTTACATGCATGTTTTCAATTAAAGATTGAATAAAGTTTACCTTTGTGTCTAGGTGCATGAGGGAAGATGAGCGGTTTTACGGATGCAAGAATATCAGCAGAATGTCTTCCAATTCTGGATGCGATACAGACGTGTTTGGATCCAGAAGTCAATTGGACGTTATTCCTCCATCTCTTAGCTTTCCAATGCCTTTTGAATCACCTCAATCCGATATCGGGAGCTTGAGATACGAATGATTTTATCAAGACAGTGCAGGCTGAAATTTTTATTACGGGAATTTTATGCATGGATGATTTGAATGAATTTGAGCCAAGGAAGAGTTCTTTCATCTTCTACCAAGAGACAAGCAATTGATGGCCATCTTAATTCAGCAAATTCAAGGCATTCAAGGTTGATGTTATCACCATTCAAGTGGGGTTTCAAAATTCATTGAGGAGACATGAAATGAAGGCTGGATGAAACTCACTTTTTATGACATTCAAGTCATATTAATCAGCTTGGAAGATGAAGAGTTGCACTTAAACTGGACAGCAAGGATGTCTACATTCATCCTTGTCCACATTCATCCCCTTTCTCTTCATATGATAGCAAAACAAGGCAGCCCAAGAGTCCTTCTTAATTTGGACGAAAATATGACTAAATTCAACCTCAATTTGTCTAAACTAATCAGCTTTGAAGATGAGAAGAAAGGACAAAGCATTCATGTGTATTCAAGTGCATTAAGATGAGCATTCATCTTTCTTGTAACACCTTTTCATATTCTGCCTACTTCTACTATAAATAGGCATCTTTAGGATCATTGTAAGACACACTTTGAATATATAAAACATCTTTGAAAGATTGCTTTCATTCTTGTTCTCTTGTGGAACTTTATCGGCTTCAAGTTAGTCTTGTAGTCTTCATCCATTTCCCTTTTGTTATAGCGTTGGTTCCTAGCTCATCTATAGCTAGTGGGTCACGTTCCATATCCTACCACTTCATTTCCACTTTATTATATTGCTGGTTCCTAACTCTTTATAGTTAGGGGTCACAATCCATCCTTTGAATTTCTTCATCTTAACGCCAACACCCCATCATCTTCACCTACATTTTCATCTTTTATTTTTTTTTTTCTTCCATAATCACAACTATCACTCTTCCTACACCCCTTCTACATATCTTTCATCCCATTATTTCTATTTCTTATTTATCTATTTCTACTTACATTGTTGTTTGAGTAATTTCAGAATACATTCAAAGCAACTGCAGAGTTCTTACTAGAATCACGATCGGGCATTCATATATATGATTCAAAACTCATAGTCGAGATCATATCATTTGGTATCGAGCCTAGACGATTCAGTAAGCGTATTATTTTCTCTCTCCGGGTTAGTAAAAAAATCAAAAAAATCAAAAAAAAATCTTAAAGAGGAGGAAGCAATCTATTCTTGTTTAAAAAAATTACAATACATCATTTCTTATTGCTGAATTACAAATTCCTTTACCTATTCTTAGTAATTCTTTCTTTTTGAAGCCATTATCCTTTTATTATTCATCATTCTCCTACCAAGCTAGAATTGTTTCAGCCGAAGTCCACGAGACACTTGTAAGCCTTGAGGAAGTTCCCAAAAGGACTTGAAAATAAAGCACGAGTGGTAAAAGGCATGAGTGTGCATTAAGGGGAAAAGCCTAACCCGAGTGAAACACGAGTGTGAGTGCATTTTCTTTGGAGTGGAAAGGTGAGATTTTGTGTTAGTAAGGTTTAATTTCTTTTGTTTCTTTATCTAACATGTCACAAAGATCTGGTCATAGTGGTGAAGGAGTTCCCAATTTGCAAAATCAGGCTATGCTTCAAGCAATGGCCAAAATGATCCAAGAGCAATTGGAGCCCCTAATTGAACGAATAGACCAGCTTGAAATTTCACAAGCTAATCGGGGTAATGAGGAGTATCCTGAAGAAGTTGAAGTAGATGATGTGCAAGATCAAGTATCCCAACATAGCATGGTACAACAAGGCCAGAGAGCTCGACCACGAGTAGACGATAATCTCAAAGCAACATCAAGATTACCATTCCTCCTTTTCAAGGAAGAACGGATCCTGAAACCTATTTTGCATGGGAAAAGAAGGTTGAGCACATTTTTGAGTGCCATAACTATTCAGAGCTTAAAAAGGTAAAACTCGCTGCCATTGAGTTTACGGATTATGCACTAATATGGTGGGATCAATTGACATCAAGTAGGAGACGCAATGGAGAACATCCTATCACTACATGGGATGAAATGAAAGCGGTGATGCGAAGGCGATTCATTCCAACCCACTACCATCGAGAGTTATTCAACCGTCTTCAAAATCTTTCACAAGGTAACCGAAGTGTTGAAGATTACTACAAAGAGATGGAGGTGTCCATGATTCGAGCCAACATCGACGAGGATCGAGAAGCCACAATGGCAAGATTCTAGCGGGACTAAATCCGGACATTGCGAACGTGGTCGAGTTGCAACATTATGTGGAGATGGAAGACATGGTGCATATGGCCATGAAAGTGGAAAAACAGCTCAAAAGAAAGGGTGCCCACGATCTTATGGGAGTTCAACATCAAAATGGGGGCAAAGTTCATACAAGAAGACTCCTCCAATACCGTCCCACCTAAAAAGGAAGACCACCGAAAGGAAGTAAGCCCATTGCGAAACCAGCAAGGGTAAGACTACCGCTACTCCAAATCGTTCCGTGACATACAATGTTTTAAGTGTTTGGGGCGTGGACACATTGCAAGCCAATGTCCGAACCGCAACACCATGCTTCTTCGAGATGATGGAGAAGTTGAATCGGAACAAGAAGAGGATGAGAATGAAGATGTTGCCATCGAAGAAGAAGAATTAGAGTATGGCGTGGAAGAAGAGGTTCTTGTTGTCAAAAGAAGCCTAAACGTACAATCCGTTGGAGGAAATGAACAACGAGAAAATATCTTCCATACTCGTTGCCATGTTGGAGGAAAGGTATGCTTTGTTATTATTGATGGTGGTAGTTGCACTAATGTTGCTAGTACCTTAATGGTAGATACACTTGGCTTGGCAACAACAAAGCATCCACAACCTTATAAGCTACAATGGCTCAACGATGGAGGAGAACTCAAGGTGACCAAACAAGTTCGAATTGTTTTCTCTATTGGGAAGTACAAAGACGAGGTATTATGCGATGTCGTTCCAATGCACGCAAGCCATTTATTACTTGGAAGGCCTTGGCAATTTGATAGGCGAGTGATCCATGACGGGTATACCAACCGTATATCGTTCACCCATGAAACAAAGAAGATCACTTTAGCCCCACTTTCTCCAAAACAAATACATGAAGACCAAATTTTATTGAGAGGAAAAATTGAAAAAGCCAAAGAGAGAGAGATCAAAATGGAGGTAAAAGCAAAGGAGTGTGATCAAAATGAGGGAAGGAAAATCAGCATTCTTTCTAAAGATAGAGAGTTGAAAAAGAGTTTAATGACAGCAAAGGAAGCACTTGTGCTCATGTACAAGGAAAATTTCTTGAATACTAACTACCTTGATCAAAATTTGCCTGCTTTTGTTGTGTCTTTATTGCAGGAGTTTGATGACCTATTTCGGAGGAAATACCAAGTGGGCTGCCACCTATTCGTGGCATAGAACATCAAATAGACTTTGTTCCCTGAGCCGTCATTCCAAACCGACCAGCGTCGAAGCAAACCCCGAAGAAACTAAGGAGTTGCAAAGGCAAGTATCTGAGTTGATGTCAAAAGGCTACGTGAGGGAAAGCCTTAGCCCATGTGCCGTGCCGGTTCTACTTGTGCCAAAGAATGATGGAACTTGGCGCATGTGTGTGGACTGCCGAGCGGTAAACAAAATTACGGTAAAGTATCGTCACCCTATTCCTCGCTTAGATGACATGTTAGATGAGCTTAGTGGTTCTAACCTCTTTTCCAAGATTGATCTTAAAAGTGGTTACCACCAAATACGAATGCGGGAAGGTGATGAGTGGAAACAGCATTCAAAACTAAGCAAGGCCTTTATGAGTGGTTGGTTATGCCTTTTAGCTTAACTAATGCTCCAAGCACGTTTATGAGGTTAATGAATCATGTTCTTAGGCCATTCTTGGGTAAGTTTTGTGTGGTTTACTTTGGTGACATTCTAATCTATAGTAAAACCATGGAAGAACATGTTCAACATTTAAGGTCAGTTTTGCTAGTTTTGAGGAAGGAAAAACTGTTTGCTAACTTACAAAAATGTACATTTTGTCTTGACAGGGTTGTTTTCCTAGGTTTCGTTGTGAGTTCTGAAGGCTTGGAGGTGGACAAAGAGAAGGTTAAAGCCATTGAAGAGTGGCCACGACCAGCAAGCATTTCTCAAGTTAGGAGCTTCCATGGACTTGCAAGTTTTTATCGAAGATTCGTCCCCAACTTCAGCACCATAGCCGCCCCACTAACAAGTGTTATTAAGAAGAATTCTAAATTCTTTTGGGGGGAAGATCAAGAGAAGTCCTTTAATAGCATTAAAGATTGTTTAATACATGCCCCTTTACTTGCTCTACCTGATTTTAATCTAACTTTTGAAATTGAATGTGATGCATCGGTGTAGGAATTGGAGCAGTTTTTTGTCTCAAGGTGGACGTCCTATAGCCTATTTGGTGAAAAATTAAGTGGAGCTACGCTTAATTACCCTACCTATGACAAGGAGATGTATGCTCTTGTGAGGGCAATGGAAACATGGCAACATTACCTTTGGCCTAAGGAGTTCATCATTCACACTGATCATGAGGCATTGAAACATATCTGGGGGCAGCATAAACTCAACAAAAGGCATGCCAAATGGGTGGAGTTTCTTGAAACTTTCCCATATGTTATCAAGTACAAGAAAGGTAAGGAGAATATAGTTGCCGATGCATTGTCACGGAGGTATATTCTTTTAAACACTTTGGAATCTAAGTTATTGGGTTTTGTTTTTATTAAAGACTTATATGTCTCGACTGATTTTGGAGAGATTTACAAAGCTTGTGAGAAAGGGTCAATTGAAAAATACTATAAGCATGATGGTTTCCTATTTAAGGAAGGAAGACTATGCATCCCTCAAGGTTCCATGCGTGAATTGCTAACTAAGGAAGCTCATGGAGGAGGATTAATGGGACATTTTGGGATAGCAAAGACTTTGGCTATACTTCAAGAGCACCTATATTGGCCTAAAATGAAACGAGATGTGGAGAGGTTGTGTGAGCGATGCATCACTTGCAGGAAGGCCAAATCTAAAGTCATGCCACATGGACTTTACACACCACTACCCATACCGGAAGCACCATGGATGGATATTTCAATGGATTTTGTGCTAGGGCTTCCACGTACCAAGAATAACAAAGATTCCATCTTTGTAGTTGTGGATAGATTCTCCAAAATGGCTCATTTCATTTCCTGTAACAAAACTAATGATGCCTCACATATTGCTACTTTGTTTTTCAGGGAAATCTTAAGGTTACATGGCATACCAAGAACTATTGTGTCTGATCGGGATGTGAAGTTCTTAAGTCACTTTTGGAGAGCCCTATGGAGTAAGATTGGTACTAAGTTACTATTCTCCACCACTTGCCACCCTCAAACGGATGGCCAAACTGAAGTGGTGAACCGAGTACTTTCTATGTTACTTGATCCATCATTAGGAAGAATTTGAAAACATGGGAGGAGAGTTTACCACATGTGGAGTTTGCATACAACCGTTCGATCCATAGTACTACAGGCGCACGCCTTTTGAAGTGGTGTATGGATTCAATCCATTAACACCGATAGACTTGTTACCATTACCCGCTGATCAAATTGTGAATAAAGATGGACTTAATAAAGCTGAATTTGTTAAGAAGCTTCATCAACAAGTGCGGGAGAACATTGAAAACGAACCAA
Source organism: Hibiscus mutabilis (assembly GCA_019671005.1). Taxonomy (NCBI): domain Eukaryota; kingdom Viridiplantae; phylum Streptophyta; class Magnoliopsida; order Malvales; family Malvaceae; genus Hibiscus; species Hibiscus mutabilis. Next base: position 17,812,115 of record CM033728.1, on the reverse strand, counting down.
GCAATATGAGCGAGCAAGCAAATAAGGGTCGTAAGCGAATTTCCTTTGAGCGTGGGATTGGGTGTGGCTGCACATGAGGAAAGAAAGGTTCCCGGCTCAACGAAAGTCCAAATTAATGCCTCGGGAGATGGACCATTCCAAATAGTCAAGAAGATCAATGACAATGCCTATCAATTAGATCTTCCGGTGAGTTTAATGTTAGTGCAACCTTCAATGTTGCTGACCTATCTCCTTATGATGTAGATGACGATTTGGGGACAAATCGCCTTAAAGAGGGAGGGACTGATATGAACGTCAATGGCAAAGACCCGGAGAAGTACCCGGTGGCCCCATTACTCGAGCAAGGGCCAAGGAGTTCCAAGCGACCATGGAAAATATGTTTACATCAAGCTTGGGACGTGAGAAAGAAGAAATAATAAGGGAGGAACACTTTACTTTGCTTATGCATGAATTTGCATGAGTATTTAAAGTTTGCATAACATTCATTGCATTCAATAAACATGTTGTTCATTAAAGCATGCGTTGCATTTAAACATGTAGTTCATTTAGTTATACACTTCATTTAACTAAGTAGTTCATTGATTAAACTAGTTCATTCAAGATTATTAGTTCATTGAATAAAGTTAGTTCATTAATTAAACTAGTTCATTCATCAAACTAGCTCATTTATTAAACTAACTCTTAATTGTTTACATGCATGTTTTCAATTAAAGATTGAATAAAGTTTACCTTTGTGTCTAGGTGCATGAGGGAAGATGAACGGTTTTACAGATGCAAGAATATCAGCAGAATGTCTTCCAATTCTGGATGCGATACAGACGTGTTTGGATCCAGAAGTCAATTGGACGTTATTCCTCCATCTCTTAGCTTTCCAATGCCTTTTGAATCACCTCAATCCGATATCGGGAGCTTGAGATACGAATGATTTATCAAGACAGTGCAGGCTGAAATTTTTATTACGGGAATTTTATGCATGGATGATTTGAATGAATTTGAGCCAAGGAAGTGTTCTTTCATCTTCTACCAAGAGACAAGCAATTGATGGCCATCTTAATTCAGCAAATTCAAGGCATTCAAGGTTGATGTTATCACCATTCAAGTGGGGGTTTCAAAATTCATTGAGGAGACATGAAATGAAGGCTGGATGAAACTCACCTTTTTATGACATTCAAGTCATATTAATCAGCTTGGAAGATGAAGAGTTGCACTTAAACTGGACAGCAAGGATGTCTACATTCATCCTTGTCCACATTCATCCCCTTTCTCTTCATATGATAGCAAAACAAGGCAGCCCAAGAGTCCTTCTTAATTTGGACGAAAATATGACTAAATTCAACCTCAATTTGTCTAAACTAATCAGCTTTGAAGATGAGAAGAAAGGACAAAGCATTCATGTGTATTCAAGTGCATTAAGATGAGCATTCATCTTTCTTGTAACACCTTTTCATATTCTGCCTACTTCTACTATAAATAGGCATCTTTAGGATCATTGTAAGACACACTTTGAATATATAAAACATCTTTGAAAGATTGCTTTCATTCTTGTTCTCTTGTGGAACTTTATCGGCTTCAAGTTAGTCTTGTAGTCTTCATCCATTTCCCTTTTGTTATAGCGTTGGTTCCTAGCTCATCTATAGCTAGTGGGTCACGTTCCATATCCTACCACTTCATTTCCACTTTATTATATTGCTGGTTCCTAACTCTTTATAGTTAGGGGGTCACAATCCATCCTTTGAATTTCTTCATCTTAACGCCAACACCCCATCATCTTCACCTACATTTTCATCTTTTTTTTTTCTTCCATAATCACAACTATCACTCTTCCTACACCCCTTCTACATATCTTTCATCCCATTATTTCTATTTCTTATTTATCTATTTCTACTTACATTGTTGTTTGAGTAATTTCAGAATACATTCAAAGCACTGCAGAGTTCTTACTAGAATCACGATCGGGCATTCATATATATGATTCAAAACTCATAGTCGAGATCATATCACTATCTCTTCAAGAAGTTTGCCCGATTCATGACAAACAAAATGGAAAAATCCAAGCATGAATCGAAGAAGAAGATGAAGGATCCCCACAAAAGCCATGAATGCAAGAAGACGAGGCACACCAAATACGATTGCCCCTGTTACAACAAAAAGGGATCATCTTCAAAGAAAGCATATGTGGCAACATGCAGTGATAAAAACTCCACCGATGAAGATGAAGTAGCCCACCTATGCTTTATGGCCCTCCAAGAGGGTGAGGTAACTTCTAACTCATCTAGTTCAAATTCATATACATTTGATGAGTTACAAAAAGACTAAGATGAATTGGTTTTTGAATTTAAGGCTTCATTTTTTAAAAAATAAAAAGATGCTTTCAAAATTAAAAACAGAAAATGATTTAATTTTGAAAACCAATTTGAAGCAAAAATGAAGGATTTTGAACTTAAAGTTTTAGACTTACAAAATTTGCTTCAAAATTTAGAAAAAGATCATCAAAAAGAAATAGATGATCTTAAGAAAGAAAAATATTTGATTTCCAAGGAATTACAAAAGAAAAATAATTTGGGAAAATCAAATTTTTATGTGAGACAATCTAGTGCCCCTAGACTTTTGAACGGTAAATGTTTAGAAGTATTTGGGTCCCAAAAGGACTAATTACTTCAACTAAAAAGGATGAAATTGAAAACAGATTCCTAAGGGGACTAAACTTTGTGCAACTAAGCCTAGGGATCCAAAGCAATTTGGATACCAAAAAGTACTTGATTGTCTTATTTTAGGTGTGATGGAGCTTTGATCGACAAGTGATGAAATTAAGGGGGAGCTCTACACATAAAAGGTAGATCACTTGAAGAAGGAAGGCTTCACATCCTACCTTTGGTTCAAGTGGTAAAATTAGTTGAATTTTATTTGTTTTAATTTGATTTATTTATCTTAATTCAACTAGTTTATCATATATTTGTTGGACTAACCTTTCATTTGATGCTTGAGTAAGGGGAGCCTATTTTAACAAAACCTAATTTTGCAAAAATTTGTTTTAAAATTCTCCATTGTTATGGACTTAAAAGTTTTTAAACTTTGGTTTGAACCATTTTTGGTATAACAAAAAGGGGGAGAATGTTTTGAAAAAATGAATTTTCAAATGAATAAGGGAGAGCTTTAACTATGTTTATATTTTTAAACTCTTATTCAAAATTTAGTTTTACTAAGGGGGAGAATCTCAAACACAATTTTTCAAGTTGGTTTTATTATATCAAAAAGGGGGAGATTGTTAGGATATTTGCTTTGATATAATAATTGAAAAATAGTTTTGGACTAAATTGAAAAGATTTCAAAAATGTTTTTAAGTCCAAACAACTTGAAAATATGTTTGAGGAGTTTTCAAAAGGTTTTGGAAGTGTTAAAAACATTTAAAGTTGCCAAACTCAAGTTTTCAGCATGCCCGTACCGATACGGTCACACCCCGTATCGATACACCTTAGGGTTTAGCTATAGTAATTTTCCAAAACCAAAAACCCGTATCGATACAGGCTTAGGCGTATCGATACGGTGAGGGTCGTACCAATACGCATATAGGCGTATTGATACCTTACGTTTTTAAATCCCCAACGGCTATTTCCCTACACACCGTACCGATGCGGTACAAGAGCATACCAATACACTCCAGAGGTGTACCGATAAACTAAGGATGTCGAGAATAACAACTAGTTTCTGAAGAACGCGTATCGATACGGCAACCCCGTGTATCGATACGGCAAGCTCCAAAACTGCATTTATTACGGGAAATAAAGTTTCCAACGGCTCCAAATCATCCCCAACGGCTAAGAACTCATTTGGGAGTATAAAAGGACCCTTCAAGCACCTGGAACAACTAATGATCAACATGCCAACATGTCTATGATTCAAAAAATATCTTAGTGCTAAAATTGTGTATTTTTGTATAGACAAACACTTGTGAGCTTAATTGTCAATGTATGCTCAAGTGTTCTAGGATTTAGGTGAGTGCTTAAAGAGTGCAAACATCTACCTAAGAGAGGGATTTTCGTTTCCTTTTTCTTTTCTCTTGTAAAGAGGGTTAGCTTGGCCTTGGGGTATAGGTCAAGTGATTGTAAAGGTTTCCTCCTAAGCCTTGAAAAGGGGAACACTATAAGTTTTAGTGGATTTGGGAAATCCTTAGTAGGAAAGCTAAGGTAGTGGATGTAGGCTTTGGTTAGAAAGTCGAACCACTCTAAATCATTGTGTAATTTTTTTATCTTTTTGCTTCCATCACCCAAGAAAACACTATCGAGCTCATCAATTGGTATTAGAGCGAAGCTCAATCGAGAAGGATTAACATCCTATTGAAGTGATCCCGGCTAGCTCGACCAACAATCTATCAACTGGTCTCCATGGCGCAATCCATTGACAAGCCACCCTTCTTTAATGGTGAACATTATGCCTATTGGAAGAATATGATTATGTTTTTCATGAAGCCAAAGACTGTCGTCTTTGGGATATAGTTCTCAATGGACCGTTTGTGCCACAATGAAGCAAGGCATAATGGAGTGCTGATGATCGCAAGAAGAAGGAGCTTAATTGCTAGGCCTTGCACATTCTATTTTGTGCATTAGGCCGGATGAGTACGCCAAAGTTTCTTCTTGTGAAGATGCCAAGTTGGTATGGGACAAGCTTGAAGCGATCCATGAAGGCACAAATGAGATGAAGGAGACAAAGATTGGTCTACTCAACCTCAGCTATGAAAACTTCAAGATAAACCAGAAGAAAACATCAAGAGGATGTTCGACCGTTTCTCCACAATCGTTAACGAACTCAAAGGTCTTGGAGAGGAGATTTCGAAAGAAAAACACATTTGAAAGTTGATTTACTTACTTCTCAAATTATGGGAGAGCAAGACGATGGTTATCATTGAAGCGAAGAAGTTAAAGGAACTCAAGTATGATGAGCTAATTGGGTCTCTTCTTACCCATGAGTTGATGTCTAAACAATTGAGAAAGAAGAAGGAGAAGAAAATCAAAGAGCACGGAGTCGATATCAACATTATTGCTCTTAAATTCTCCACAAGCCATCAAGAAGATTCAAGTGAGGATGAAGAGATGGTCTATCTCTTCAAGAAGTTTGCCCGATTCATGACGAACGAAATGGAAGAATCCAAGCATGAATCGAAGAAGAAGATGAAGGATCCCCATAAGAGACATGAATGCAAGAAGACAAGGCACACCAAATACGATTGCCCTCGTTACAACAAAAAAGGGATCATCTTCAAAGAAAGCATATATGGCAACATGGAGTGATGAAGACTCCATAGATGAAGATGAGGTAGCCTACTTATGCTTTATGGCCTTCCAAGAGGGTAAGGTAACTTCTAACTCATCTAGTCAAATTCTTATACATTTGATGAGTTAAAAGAAGCCTACGATGAATTGGTTTTTGAATTTAAGGATTCATTTTTGAAAAATAAAAAGATGCTTTCAAAATTAAAAACCGAAAATAATTTGCTTTTGAAAACCAATTTGAAATTTGAAGCAAAAATGAAGGATTTTGAACTTAAAGTTTTAAACTTACAAAATTTGCTTCAAAATTTAGAAAAAGATCATCAAAAAGAAATAGATGATCTTAAGAAAGAAAAAGATTTGATTTCCAAGGAATTACAAAAGAAAAATAATTTGGGAAAATCAAATTTTTATGTGAGACAATCTAGTGCCCCTAGATTCTTGAATGGTAAATGTTTTAGAAGTATTTAGGTCCCAAAAGGACTAATTACTTCAACTAAAAAGGATGAAACTGAAAAATGGATTAAGGGGACTAAACTTTGTGCAACTAACGCCTATGGATCCAAAGCAATTTGGATACCAAAAATTACTTGATTGTCTTATTTTAGGTGTGATGGAGCTTTGATCGACAAGTGATGAAATTAAGGGGGAGCTCTATACACACAAGGGAGATCACTTGAAGAAGAAAGGCTTCACATCCTACCATTGGTTCAAGTGGTAAAATTAGTTGAATTTTATTTGTTTTAATTTGTTTTATTTATTTTAATTCAACTATTTTATCATATATTTGTTGGGCTAACCTTTAATTTGATGCTTGAGTAAGGGAGAGCCTATTTTAACAAAACCTAATTTTGTCAAAATTTGTTTTAAAATACTCCATTGTTATGGACTTAAAAGTTTTCAAAATTTAGTTTGAACCATTTTTTACATAACAAAAAGGGGGATAATGTTTTGAAAAATTGAATTTTCAAATGAATAAGGGGAGCTTTAACTATGTTTATATTTTTAAACTCTTATTCAAAATTTAGTTTTACTAAGGGGGAGAATCCCAAACACAATTTTTCAAGTTGGTTTTATTATATCAAAAAGAGGGAGATTATTAGGATATTTGTTTTGATATAATTATTGAAAAATAGTTTTGGACTAAATTGAAAAGATTTCAAAAATGTTTTTAAGTCCAAACAACTTGAAAATATGTTTGAGGAGTTTTCAAAAGGCTTTGGAAGTGTTAAAAACATTTTAAAGTAGCCAAACTCAAGTTTTCAGCATGCCCGTACCGATACGGTCACACCCCGTATCGATACACTTTAGGGTTTCAGCTACAGTAATTTTCTAGAACCGAAAACCCATATCAATACAGGCTTAGTTGTATCGATATGGTAAGGGTCATACCGATACGCATGTAGGCGTACCGATACCCTATGTTTTTAAATGCCCAACGGCTAGTTCAAAACCCCAACGACTATTTCCCTGCAGCATATACACAGTACCAATATGGTACAAGAGCATACCGGTACACCGTACCAATACACTCCAAAGGTGTATCGATACGGCAACCCCGTGTATCGATACGACAAGCTTCAAAACTACATTTATTGGGAAAATAAAGTCTCCAACGGCTCCAAATTATCCCTAATGGTCTCCAATGGCTAGGAACTCATTTGGGAGTATAAAAGGACCCTTCAAGCACCTGGAACAATTAATGATCAACATGCCAATATGTCTATGATTCAAAAAGTGTCTTAGTGCCAAAATTGTATATTTTTGTATAGACAAACACTTGTGAGCTTAATTGTCAATGTATGCTCAAGTGTTCTAGGATTTGGGTGAGTGCTTAAAGAGTGCAAACATCTACCTAAGAGAGGGATTTTCGTTTGCTTTTTCTTTTCTCTTGTAAAGATGGTTAGCTTGGCCTTGGGGTATATGTCGAGTGATTGTAAAGGTTTCCTCACATGCCTAGAAATGGGTAAGACTAAAAGTTTTAGTGGATTTGGGAAATCCTTAGTGAGGAAGCGCTAAGGTAGTGGGTGTAGGATTTGGTTAGAAAGCCAAACTATTCTAAATCATTGTGTACTTTTTCTTATTTTTTTTGCTTCCACCGCCATCACCTAAGAAATCACTTCTCCACCTCTTGGCGACATATTTCGGTTGATTTATCGAGCTCAACACAAACGTTTCATAAGAATGAAGAATTAGATTGCTTCAGACTTCACCAACATTATAGAAGAATTTGTAGCTCAGAGCGACGGTTGGCCATCTCATACAAAATTTATGTCTTTTCCCAATTCCCATTCTACAACAATGAGCAAAAGGGGGCAACTGTAATTCCCAAATTTTATCCGGGAATACCCATATATACATATATATAGTATTTTCACTATAAATAAAAAAATGCATAAATAAATAATAAAATAGTCCAAAAGTCCATAATATTACAAAGTCCATTTATAAACTAGAAAGGCCAATTCAGATTTAACTCATGAACAAATTACAATTGTTGACAACTAATTACATACCCTATCTAGCCTAACAAAACCACTTTAAGCCCTTTCCTGCCAAAATTTATTGATCAGTGGATACATGGCAGTGTAACCCCCTTGACCCTACCTAGACGCTAGACTAAACCGAGCAGCTACATTGGGTTTGTCGAGACAAACCCAAACGATTTACTTAGAAAACAGTCCATTTTTTTCTTTTATCTTGTCTAAATGCATAATTAAGTCATAAGGTGATCATGTTGCCAGTAGTGAAATTTATAATTAAATCAAGCATCAAATTGACATCCAATTGGCAAAGAACGCACTATTGGGACCAAATTGTAATTCTAGAAAACTAAGAGGACTTACTTAAATCCAAAGTTATCAAACCTTAATAAATCATATTACATTCAAGCCAATTAAATTCCAACTTAAAATAATCATCCAAACTCATTTAATTGCATGATCAAGAAATAGGGACTAAATTGTAAAGATTCAAACTTCAACAAGACATAATACCAGAATTAACTAACTAGGTACTGATACGCAATGTACCCGTATCGATACGAGTCTTATTTTGCAAATGACTAGTTGTTCAAATCAAAACAAAAAGATTCTAGTAGCTAAAGGGCGTACCGATACGGTTGTCCGTGTTCCGATACCCAGTGTATTTTTCGAGGGGCGTACCAATATGGTTTTAGGCGTACCGATACCCCTGTACAAATTTACATAGTTTTGAGCCGAGATAGGCTCCGCATACTAATCCCTGAAGACCTGTACCGGTACGGCCTGATTTGTAATAACCTCTTGGTCGAACATATAACACTTTGGCTCAATCTAACATACTTCAAATAGCTTACAAACATCCTATAACATTTTAACCAACATTTCCACAATCAAATAGGCATGGTAGAGGATCATTCAAACCATGGCAAATCCAATAAAAGATCCTATAGACATGATCTCTACCCAAGCATGCAATTCATATACATGAAATAGCTCAATCCTTGGATTGCTTCTTGCTTGCTTGTTGTCTGAAATGCTTACTTTTTCTGCATTAATAAGAAAGGAGAGTTAGCGTATAAAGCTTAGTGAGAGAATCTCCAAAACACTCATCAATGCATTTAAAACCATTTGCTTTCAAACATGTATGGAAACTCATGTCAAAACATCTCAAGCTTCTATCGTCTTTCCAAAATATGCACTTTTAAACATTCACAACACATGTATCATGGATTTCTAGCATAACCTCAATTTAAGCTTTATCGTACTAAAACCTCAAAATAGCAAGCTTAAAGAGCACCACATGTATAAACTATATTATACAAAACATAATCCATTTCTCGTGATACATTAAATCATATATTGGCATTCAAGTGACCCAAAACCAATTCATTTTATTTATAAAAACACATAGGATACACGGATTTCTCAAGTGGTTGCTTCGACCACTCCACATACATCCTCAAACTGGAGCATGGTATTACTACCCCTCAACAGTTATGATGTATGAATCCACCAGCGGGAGAATTGGCACACTATTGACCCCTCGACTGCTGCAGTTTTCATGGTAGAGCATGACACACTCTTGACCCCTCGACACTCATGAGGTGACTTATTATAGTTCACTTTAAATCCTATGGCATGCAACCTATATCTGATAACATTTATTCATTGCTACTTGCCAATATATTCCATTAAACCACATTACCTCACTGTTTTACATATGCATCAAACCAAATAATCTTCAATGCAATAAACCATGCATTTCTCATTTTAAAAACTCTTTTCATAAATCATTTGCCCAACTCATATAGCATAAACATGTGATCATTTATATCGTATTTCATTTCAAAATATGCATATAACCGTAGGTAATCCAAATCATAATCCTGTGCATGAAATTGTATTTTGCAAAACCGAAAATCCATTACTTACTTTCGAGCTTAGACAAGCGTTTCAAGCTTAATATAAACCCCCAAAATCACTTTCAAACCTTTAATAAGAAGTAACCACATTTCCACTCACCAATAACACAATGCTTCACTTACCAATGCGAAATCCAGCTTTCGAAGTCTTTGAAGCCTCTCCAAAAGATGATGGATCGTCTCACCTATTTTACCCACCCAAAAACAGAGGATTAATGCATTTTCATTCATCTCTAATCTCAACAACATCTATTCTTAACTTTGCCTCACTAAAAACCATCAAAAGCTTCCTTAAAACAATTGAAAACATCACCAAACTTAACCTAATCAGAGCCCGGCCATAACCTAAAGATTTTAACATCTTAACAACATTATTCCAAATCTAAGAACATCAATATATGAACCTTATATCTTCATCAACCTTTCAACACCAAGAACACCCCAAAATCTAACTATTTACAACCTAGAAGATTAACAATTCACTTACTTTCGGGATTCCTTTTATTAATATCTTCTCATAATTTAAAACATATCTTACATGTGATCTAAATCAATTAAAATCAACACAAATCAGATCCATTATCAAGATTCATCAAATTTCTTATCAAAACTCAATTAAAACCTTTTAACCATGATTTAATCATTAACACAAAACAAAAAACAATTGTAAAGGATCAAGAACTTGTGAATTTCAGTAAAGAACCTTTAATTAGAGGAGAGAAACGAAAATCACCTCTAATTGTTGACTTCCCCCTTAATTGGCAAGATTTGAGTGAAATCTCCAAGCAAGCAAATAGGATTGGTGTAGAAATCTAAGGAATCAATTAAGAAATCAAGATAAAATCAAAAAGGAATGATTCTTGAGCATTTTAGAGTAAAATTGATAGTTTGCTACTAAGAAAGTTGAGAGAAAAGTTGAGAGTAACAATAGTTACGTAAGAAAATGATTTAACTATTAAAAATCTTTTTAATCAAATCTATTTTATTTTTATATAATAACCATTTTAAAACCATTTAAAAATATCCTAAATTAAATGAAAATTTTGATTAAAAACTTTGGTAAATTAGCTCATTAAAGATTCTAAGTTTTGGCCCTTTTACGATTTAGTCACCAAAATAGTTTTGAAAACTTTACATTTTAGTCGCCAAACCAAAATGCCCCAAATCTGATTTTATTTCTTCAAATTGAGTTTTCCAAAACCCTTAGAATATTTATTATGAATTAATTCCTGAAACTAGCTCGAATCGCCTAATTTGATTCCCTTGAACCGTCTAATCGATCTAGCTAACATCTAGGCCCAAATTCGGGGCGTTACAACTCTCCCTCTTAAGAAATTTCATCCTCAAAATTTACCTAACAGAAAAAGGTAAGGAAACTGCTTCTTCATGTCCTCCTTACTTTCCCACTTGGCTTCTTCTACACCACTATGTCGCCACAACACCTTTACCAACTCAATGGTCTTTCCACGAAGAACCTTGCTGCTAGAATCCAAAATTTTCACCGGCTCCTCATCATAGGTCAAATTTGGATTCAACTCAATCTCTTCAACAGACATCACATGAGTTGGGTCTGATCTATATCTCCGAAGCATTGATACATGAAAAACATCATGTATCTTCTCCAACTCCACAGGCAACCTTAACCTATAAGAAACTGAACCAACATGCTCCAACACCTCATAAGGCCCAATGAACCTTGGACTCAACTTGCCCTTACGTCCAAACCTCATTACCCTCTTCCAAGGTGAAACCTTAACAAACACTCGTTGTCCAACCGTAAACTCAATCTCCCGACGCTTCAAGTTAGCATAAGACTTTTGCATATCCAAAGCCGTTTTCAATCGATCACTAACAAGCATCACCTTCTCATTAGTGTCTTTTAGCACATCAGGCAGGGAAACATACTTCTTACCCGCCTTAGCCCAACAAAGTGGCGTGCGGCACCTCCTACCATACAAAGCTTTATACTGAGTCATTTGAATACTAGCCTGATAACTATTGTTATAGACAAACTCCACCAACTGTAGTTGTTTCTCCCACGTTCCTTGAAAATCAATAATGCAACATCACAACATGTTAGAGCTCGGTCGAAGGTCGGTGTGAGAGTTGAAGGGCAGAGACTATGGCGGAGTTGGCGATGGTCGGAGCTGGGTTCTTCGTTTTTATCACAAATGTGATGAACACATGAAGAACATTCAAAGAAAGATGGGCTTTGATCCATTTTGAATAAGTTTCTAGGTTTAAGGTGTTTTTGGTAGAGAGAGTTGGGAGAAATCGGTGAGTGGAGAGAGAGTGAAATCCGAAAAAAGCAAAAAGAAAAAGTAAAAGCGTATAGTACTTTAGGAGACTTTAATTACACAGTTCAATTTAATTAGTATATATAGAGCCTTAGTTTTAGGTTTTTAGTAGGCTTTAATAATTTAAATAACATAGATAATTATAAAAAATTAGTGAATATTGAGTGGGAAATTTTGAAGTTTCAAATTTGAATGGTGTCCTAATGTAATGGAATGTTGTTCAACATGAGCTTTTAAATAGAATATTCAATATTCATTAAAACCCTAGAAAATTAATAAATAATTTAGATTAATTAATTAGAGCCTTAATAAGATTAGAACTTTAAATAATTAGAATAATTAATAGGAGAATATTATATATAATTTTGGGGTTTAAATATGGATGGTGCTCAAGTGCAAGTTATCTCATATAAACTTTGAAATTAAATAATGTTCATAGATTAAATAATACATGAATTTAAATTAGAGCTTTTTTAGATTAGTACTTAAAATGAACTAGACCATAATTAATCATGGATAAAAAACCTTTTATATGTGAGATATATTTTTGGAATATGAATAGAAGTGCCTTGAGCGTATAAAGGTGTTTCTAATTTTATATTCAAGGCAAAGATATATTTCCTTATAAAAGGAATATTTTCATTTTAAACATAAACCCAATTAATAATCTATGATTAAATTAAATTGGAATTGTTATTCCAAAATGTCAATATGCCACACAAAATTAAAGATACCGATATCGGGCATTTGTGGGGTGCTAATCCTTCTCTACACGTAATCGACTTCTGAACCCCAATTTTTTTAAAAAAAATCTCTCGTTGTTTTTATGATGTCCGATCTACCAAAGTGATCGGTGACAACTCCAATCATTTCAAAAATTAAATTCAAATGAAAACCCCTAATTTCAAAAATTAATCGTCCAAGCTATTTTATTAGATTCAAAAATGATTTTGACAACCATCAACCTAAAATATTATCAAAGAGTATAATATTTTAATTGTGTGGGTGACATTTTAAGTTTTATGTTTTCTAACATTTCAATTGTGCTATTTTTTAGCCTTAAATTAAGGCGTTGCACTCTAGACTCACCTGGAGATAACACATACCCTACAACATTTAGATCCATTCAGTAGTTATATAGTTGTCATAACAAACCATCAATCAACCTCTGTTTTTTCTTGGTTGTTATGTTCTCAACTACCCCACGCCTGTAACCTTGAATCCCTCTGTACTATCTTCACACTTGAACTGCTCCCAACAGGAGAGGAAGTGAACTACTACAGGTTTTGATACAAATGAAAACTATTATGTAAATAATCTATAAAAACTTACCAAATGTGGACAAATATGAAATAATTACACAATTAATGTATAATACATGGACTAATTGTAGGATTTAATAAATTTTTGTCTATTTTTTGGATTAGAATCAACTTTCAAAATTTAAAATTATAAAAACTAAAATTAATCAAATCATGATATATGGATTAATCCATAATTTAGAAATAGTATAAGAACTGATAGAAGAATATGACCGACCAAAAACTGGGATCTCAGTCACACACAACCATTTTACTATTTTAGCCTTGCAATAAATAAAATATTCTGCTATACCATTATATTGTCTAGTGTCTACACTTTTCGGACCGGGTAGCATGGTCCTTTGCTCCAAACCCATGCATCAAACATGTAACACGTTGGTCTGTTTCTTCGTCTATGTTTCCAAACCATATTGAACCCACCCGTTTAAACATAAACCAATCCCTCAATAATTACGGCTTCTGTATTGAACCGGGTAAAACATTAAGGGGAAGTTCTAGGATAAAGAATTTATGGTGAGGTAAAAAAATGAAAAATTTATTGTAAAAGTTAGAAGATTACATGAAAAGTTAGACTAACGTTAATATTTGTTGTGGTTACGAGAAAAGTTCATGTAGTCATTGAAATAATTTTTTTAATATTTGTTATAGTTATAAGAATCGTTAGTGAAGTTTATCAAAAATAAAATCTTCCAAACTTCTATAACTAAAATTTTCAATGTTCTCAGTGACATCGTCAACATTTATCATAGCTACAACAACGATTGTAAACAGGGACGGAACCAACTCCCACGATCTCAATTCTCAACTCCAATTCAATCCACTTAATTAACACGTTGTAACAATTGATTTCCCATTTATGACCCCTTAATCCAAAATCCCCAATTCTTTGGGTTCCTTTTTTTTTTCCCTTTTCTTCGATTCTTGGCTCTATGGTTGTCGATTGTGAGTCTCGATCCAGCTTGTTTGCTTTCTATTGGGTAGGTTCTGCGCCTCCTTTGATGCTCTGATCGATTGAAGGCTATTGTGGCTTGATGGAAGCTGGGGGTTTTCTTTTTGCTCGGCTGGTGACCTGAAGTTTTCTTCTTTTCTGTCTAGGTTTGATTTTCTTGTTGCATCTTTACATTATCTCTCTTCATTTTTCCATCCCGACATTGGTGGTCAGCAAGGGAGGCTTTGAGCCTCACGGTAGAGTTTTCAGTGCTGATTGTCTTGTGTTTTCTCGGGGGGTCCGTTTTTGGTTTTCTTGAGTTCGTTTCGTTTCTTGTGGAAGTCCTGAACAATAGTTGGTTCCGGTACGTACGACTCTGGGTGACTTCGATTAAGTTTGGTTTTTGGTGGAAGTGGAAAGGCTTGGTCTTCAAGGGTCTTGTACGAGGGGGTCCTTCTTTCTTTCTTTTGGGTTCCTGTTGATTGTTGCTTCCTCTTTGCTTATGGCTATTATAGCGTGGAATGTAAGAGGGTTGGGAAACAAAGATACAGTGTGAGCTTTCAAGAACGCTATTGCCAAATTCTAACCAAATATTGTATTCATCAGTGAAACGAAACAAAAGCAGAGGTATTTGGAAAAAAATAGGATGAAGATGGAATTTAGCAGTGCGTATTATGTTAATTCCATTGGAATTGCAAGGGGTTTAGCCTTATGGTGGACTTCTGAAACGCATATTTCCATTCTTAAGCATAACAAAAACATGATTGTTTCTCTCATCTCTGTAAATGGGGAAGACCAATGGTATTGCACATTCATTTATGGACCTCCTTATAGGAAAGAAAAAGAAGCTTTTGGGGAAGCTCTTGCTAACTTACGTAATGGGGTTTGTGAAAAATGGTGTATTATTGGTGATTCTAATGTTGTGGCGAAGCAGGAAGAAAAAAACTGGAGGACTTCATTTGATCATTCTCTCGCGAATAACTTTTTCGACTTTATGGAAAAATATGCACCGATTGAACTCCATATTAATGGGAGCAGATACACATGGTTAAACCAAAGATGTGAGAATGATGCGATCCTGGAAAAGCTTGATAGGGTGATCTCCTCTTCGGAATGGAACTTACACTTTCCTAAAGCCACGACGATCATGGATGTGGCGATAACGTCCGACCACACGCCAATTGTGTTGTTAAAGATTGGTTTGAATAAGAAGTACCGTAAAGACTTTAAGTTCGAATCTAAGTGGCTCCTTGAGGAGGAATGAGCCCAACATATTACAAAGGAATGGGTTCCGAATGAAAATTTAAACAACTTTAAAGCCTTTTGGAAAAAAACTAACGAGAACGAGAGTAAAGTTGAGCAAATGGAGCAAAGAGAAATACGTCAAGAATAGAAGAACGATGGAGGAATTTCTCAGTAAAATTTAAGAGTTTGCAAGACAAACCACTCACTAGGGAGAAAGCGTTAGAACTCAAAGAACTCAAGTTTGAGCTTGATAAACTATGGGAGAGTGAGGAAAGACATTGGCACCAACGTGCATGAATTGATTGGCTTAAATTTAGGGATCGCAACTCTAAATTTTTCCATGCAAAAATAATCCAGCATAGGAAGGTGAATACTATTTTCCAATTGAAGAACCGACATCGGGAATGGCTCAAGGATGATGCCAACATTGCCCTCTATTTTCAGGAACACTTCCAAAATGTGTACACTAAGGACTGATGGGTCATTTGTGAAGAAGTCAATGAGATTGTTCCTTTGCTTATATCTTCTGATATAAATAAAAGTCTTTGTCAGGAAGTAACTAAAGAAGAGATTAAAGAGGAGGCTTTTAGCATGGGTACCCTCAAATCGTCGGGTCCGGATGGCTTCCCTGGCACTTTCTATCACTCTTTCTGGGATTCAATCAAGGAAGATCTTTATCGAATGTTGATCATTTCTTCAAAAATGGTATTCTTGAATATGAAATGAACAAGACTAACATAGTCGTTATTCCCAAGAGAAGGGATCCTCATGAAGTTCACCATTTTCGACCAATTAGTCTCTGCAATTTCTCTATGAAGATTATCACAAAGATTTTGGCTTCACGTTTGAAAAAGTTTCTACCGGATATTATTTCTCCCTCCCAATCTGCATTTTTTCATGGGAGACTTATTCATGATAATGTTATCATTGCCCATGAAGCCTTTTACAAAATTAAAAGAAGGAAGAAAGGTTCTCATGGTGTTATGGCTCTCAAAATTGATATGGAGAAAGCATAAAACAAGGTGGATTGGGAAGTTCTCCAAAGGATTATGCAGAAAATAGGCTTCTGTGAGTGGTGGATACAGAGAACCATGCAATGTGTCACTTCTCTATCCTTTTCTCTTGTTCTCAATAGGGAGAAACGTAGTGAATTCTTTTCGACTAGGGGACTTTGTCAGGGAGATCCTCTCTCTCTGTTTCTGTTTCTTACGGTACCTAATGTTTTTACATGGATCATGGAAAGGGAATTGAATTGATCGGATTATGAGGGTTTCAAAATAAAGAGGACGTGCCCAGTTTTGAGCCACTTGATGTTTGCTGGCAACTGAATTTTATTTACAAAAGTTGATGAGAAGAATTGTTCTTCAGTCCTCAAAATCTTGGAAGAATTTCAGAGAATAAATGGTCAAACAGTTAACTTTGGGAAATCATGGGTTCACTTCTCTCAAAATGTTAATCCCGGCCGAAGGACTCACTTGTCCAACTTGTTGGGCTTCAGACTTATGGACGAAAACAACACTTACTTAGGCTTGCCTACAATTTGGGGAAGGAGTAAAAAAGAGGCGCTTTCTTTCATAAAAGAGAGAGCTCGTAACAAGTTGTAAGGTTGGAAAGCAAAATTCCTCTCGCAAGCTGGTAAAGAAACTCTTATCAAAGTGATGGTTCAATCCATACCCTCGTATGTCATGCAATGCTTTCTTTTTACCGATCAATTTTTGTGAAGAACTATACTCTATGATTGGGCGGTTTTGGTGGAATTCTTCAAATAAAAAAAGAAAGAAGTATACATTGGTTAAATTGGAAGAAATTGTGCCTTCCAAAAGATAGAGGAGGGCTAGGTTTTAGGGATTTGAGAACTTTTAATCAAGAACTTGCGGCCAAAGTGACTTGGAGATTGATTAAAAATCCCAACTCCCTATTAGCTCAAATTCTTCGGGTCATCTATTACCCGAATGGTGACATTATGTCTGCTTCGGTGTGCCACAATCCCTCTTGAGCTTGGATTGGTATTAGAAATGGAATTAAAACTTTATCAAAAGGGTCGCTATGGAGAATCGGGAATGGAAGGAAAGTTGCCATTTGGGAGGACAAATGGATTCCACCCCTTCACTAATTCTCTGTTTCATCAATTAAACCTGTATGGTGCTATGATCTTACGGTGCATAGACTTATCCGCGAGGAGGAAAGAGTGTGGGACTGAGACAAGCTTCAACATTTATTCTCCTCTCATGAGATTGAAGCTATTCTTCAAATTCCAATCGGAGGCCCTTCAACTAAAGATGGCCTTGTTTGGGTTGGCAATCAAAACGGGGATTATTCTATTAAATCAGGATATAATCTTTTGGCTTGTGAGTTGTTTAAAGAGGACACCCCTAACAACAGCGAAGATATTGCCCAATATCCTTCTCTTTGGAAAGCCACGTGGAAACTGAATGTTCCACCCAAGATCTGAATGTTTTTATGGAAACTTTGCCATAATATTCTTCCTACAAAAGGTAACCTTTTCAATCGGTTTCATGGTGCCCTCTCTTTTTGTGCTTCTTGCCCAAGGTGTGGAAAAGAGGTGGAGAGCATTGAACATATGATTTTTTTTCTACATGTTCGCCCAAGCAGTATGGAGGGCCTCTAGATTTAGCTGCTCACCCTTGGATAGGGTTTTTTTTGGGATTTTGAAAATGGTGGATGAAAATTTTAAACCTAAGAGATTGAGAAAAGATATTTGAGGGATATGAGCTCATCGCTTTTCTCTGTTGGGCTATCTGGAAATCCTATAACTATTTGGTTTTCAATGGTTCGATCAATTCCCCTTTGGAAGTATAGAACAATGCTGAAAGTTTGTTTGTTGAATTCTCAAAGTCTCACAAAAAATCAAGTGAAAGGTCTCCACGCGAGGAAGGGGAATGGGAAGAACTGAGATGAAAACCTTCGTTAAGTGGCTTCATCAAGATTAATTGTGATGCGTCATTTTGCAAGGTAACCAAAAAATCCAAGGGTGCTGTTGTTGGCCGTAATTCACAAGGTAAGATTGTCAACGTCATAGCATCCTCTTTTTTTGCCCATTCAGTCGAAGCAGCCGAGGCACAAGCTATTCTATTAGGTGTCATCCTCGCGACTAAAAGGGGCTTTAACAAGGTTATTTTTCAATCGAATAACCTCAATGTCATTCACCGTCTTAGTTTTAACTCTCGGTCGGTTTGGGACACGATGGCCATTAAAGATGATGTAAGGCTCTTGCTTCGTCTCTTCCTTTCTTTTGTTTTTTGTATGTTCATAGATCTTGTAATAAAGTTGCTGACTGGGTGGCAAAAAACTTTGGAACCCCTCCGTGTTTGGAGGAATTGTCTGTGAATTGCCCCCTAGCCTTAAAGCCCTATTGTGATTTTTTGAGTTTTTATGAAGCTTTTGTTTTCGATCAAAGAAACAGCGACGAAACCAAGATTAAACTATTTGAGGGGTAGACCGATTAACATTGAAACGAATATGGCCTTGAAAAGTAATTAGACCATGAAAATTAAGGGAGTTTAGGCTTAATTTTACAAATTTTAAAATTAAAAGGTCTTAAAAAGTGATTAAACAAAAAATGAGAGGTCAAAAATTTAATTTTTATTAATTTGAAATGTAGGGTCCTAAAGGCAAGGGTTTAATTGCAATGGTTTCAAAATTATTTGGACCTAAAATGTAATTAACCCATCAAGTTTGGGGGCAATTGCCCCTCCCCTACATAGCACCGTCCTGATTGTAAATAGTCTAACAAATGATATTAATGTTTGAAAGAATTCACCTTTGATAAATTTCGTCAACTTTTTCCATAGCTACAATAATTGTGAAAAGAAATTTTAGTTTTTAGTTAACTACCTTAATTTGTTTCTTAACTACGGTAAATCTTAATGTTAGTCAAACATTTTCCATAGTCTTCCAATTTTTTCAATAAATTTTCCCTTTTATTAACTTACCATGAACTTCTTACCTTAAAACTTTTCAATGTTAAGGGTTGAAAGTTAAAACTTTTGTTCATACATTAACATCTACAATGGCAATAAACGAAAAAGGCAGTCGCTGCCAGGGTAAGGTTTGCGCTGCCCCTCCCGTGTTTCAGCACTTTGCACCGCTTGGTTTCAACAAGGCTATTTTTCATTTTTGATTTTGGCAATCATTTGCACTTGCGTCCATTCCAGGTTAGTTCGTGTTTCACTGTTATGAGATCTTACTACAAGAGAGTAGAAAATTTAGGGTATAAGATCGTAATATGACAAATTAATTCGAATATTTTGTATATCGGATCATAGATAATATGGTGACGACAACGGTGGGTAATCAAGGGTGTTGGACTCTTTTTGTGAAAAATTTAGCATCACATTTACATTGGAAGGTCTATGGCAATGCTTTAATCGACATGGGTAGGTTGTGGATGACTTCTTTCTGATCAAACGGACGTGGGATGATTCTCGTTTCGGTTTTGTGTGTATGCGTTTTGAGGAGGACGCTAAGAGGGTGATAGGGCAATTAAATGGCTTATGACTTTATGGATCTAAAGTGCAAGTGTCTTTTGCAACCAGAGATTTGCGAGATTCATATTAGAAACGAAAAGTAAAGCTTTAGCCGCATTCTACTGCGGCCAGTTTGCCTGTAGAAAAGGAAAATTTAGAAACCAATATGGAAAAATGGTGTTCGGTACAGGGAATTGAGGATTTGGACAGAGTTGCAATCTTAAAAAATTACAATGAAATGGTCTATGGAAATGTTACGATCGACATGGGCATGTTATGGATGTCTTCATCACGATCAAACGGACGTAGGATGGTTCTCGTTTCATTTTTGCGTGTATGCATTTTTAGGAGGACGCTAAAAGGGTGATAGGGCGATTAAATGGTTTATAAATTTATGGATCCAAAGTGCAAGTGTCTTTTGCAACCAGAGATGTGCAAATTCATATTGGAAACAAAAATTAAAGGTTTCGCTGAATTCTACTACGGCCAGTTTGCCTGTGGAAAAAAAAATTAGAAACCAATATGAAAAAGGTGTTCGGTACAGGGAATTGAGGATTTGGACAAAGTTGCCATCTTACAAAATTGTGCAATAGGGTGGTGCAGACGAGCGCAGGGGATTGCATCGCTGTTCAAGGAATTGAGGGAGACTAATTTGATTGGGTTTTCTCTAATGCGTATTGCAGCGAATCCTTTTAATGTTTGACAGTGTAGAATCTCGTCGAGTGGCACTTAGTAAAGACGGGTGGGATTATTGGTTTGACAAAGTGGTAGAGTGGTCACCTGATCTAGACAAAGGCGATTGACGGGTATGGCTGAAGTTTAGCGGTTTGCCGACGCATGCTTGGACACATGATACGTTTGCAAATATCGCTGCGGTTTTGGGGAAATTGGTGCGTACTGAAGACGGTATGCTTGAACCAATTTCGTTTGAAAGGGGCAGAAATTTTGATAGAGACGAAGTGTATAACCAGAATTGATGATACTATAGATCTCAATGTGAAAGGACATATTTTTTTTGCGTTTAGGTCTACGAAATAGAAGTAGGGAGTGATTAGCGAGTTTGCCACTGTGAGAAGGTTAGTTTAACGGATGATGGTGTTGAAAAGAAAAATAAATGCGAGTGTAAGACCTGAAATTTATTTTGGTACCCATATATATACTATATTTCACTATAAATAAAACTAAAAAATAATGAATAAATAAACCCCAAAATTAATGATAAAACAAATCCCATAAGTCCAAATCCATTTCAGTGTTCATTTACATGATAAAGCTCAAAACCCAAATTACAAATGCAAGGCATAAATGGAGGTGGCCAGAATGTTACGAATACGACAGAGTCAAAAAAGGAAGAGGTTTTGGGTAGTTTTAGGCATAGAAGGGTGAAGTTGGGTGGTTCTATAGAACCAAGAGTAGTTTTAGGATGTTTAGGGCTTGAAATCGGCTTTTTCTGAGAATTTTAGGTTTATGGCAGCGGAGGTGCGATGGCCAAAAAGAGATCATGGATAATCGGAAGTTCACCAAAGTCGCTTGCGACGGCCGGTGATGGGTCAAAGTGGCCGAAGATCTGACGGCGGCAGACAAGACGAAGAGTGGTCGGGCTTTAAGGTGTTCATCGTGTTCAACTTCAAGAACGATGAACAAATGTGATTTTTGATCCATTTGGGTTGAGTAATCTGGAAAATAGAGTGTTTGTTGAGAAAGAGTGGGGGGCGTTTATCGGGCTAGAGAGAGATTTTTGAAAAATAAGGGAAAAGGGGAATTTTTGGGCTAAAAATGTCTTTATATAGCCTGTAGTGTACGACGTCTTTGGGGACCCAGGTCTTGAGGATCCGCACGTGGGATTCGATTCGGGTTTAGATTTGTGCCATTTTATTGGGTTTTATTCGTTGTTGGCCCAAACTTTTATAATCTCTCAATTCAACCCCTTATTTCAATAAAAGCAGTTTCAATTTTAATTCTTTCTATTTAGTCCTATTTAACAGTTTTAATTTAAATGCTTTAAATTATATGTTTGATGCATATTTTAAATTGAGCATATAGTTTCAATATTTAGACAATTTAATAACTTAGTTTTAATTAATTGTTAGAGCCTTAGACTTTAGGTTCTTTAATTAGGATTTAATAATTAAATTAAAAAGATCATTGTAGCAATTTAATGTGTATTAAGTGGGAAACTTTGGGATCCAAATTTGGATGAAATTTCATTGCTTGCAATGGGGTGTTGTCCAACATTGACTTTAAAGTAGAATACTTAATATTCATTACAACTTAGAATTGGATAATTAATCTAGTTAATTAAATTTGAGCTTTAATTAAGACTAACACTTTAAATAATTAGAATAACAATTAATTAGTGAATATTATCTAAAATTTAGGGGTTTTAATATTGATGTTGCTCAAGTAATTGAGTGTTATCTCATAAAAGCCTTTAAATTTAACAATATTTATAGTCTTAAACAATTTAATTAATTAAAGCCTTTTTTAAGTTAGAACTTAAAATAAACAAGACAATAATAAATCATGCATTAAAACCTTTTATGTTGGAAATATTTTTTTGAATATGAATAGGGTGCCTCGAATTTAAAATGGTGCTTTTAATCTCATATTTAGATAAAAATATATTTCCTTATAAAAGGAATATCTCCATTTAGAATTTAAATCCAGTTAATAATTAAGAGTTAAATTAAATTTAAAATATTATTCGAAATGTCAAAATGCCACGTAAAATGAAAGGTATCGATAACAGGCATTTGTGGGTGTGCTAATCCTTCCCCACACGTAACCGACTCCCGAACCCTTATTTTAAAAAGAACGAATCTATGGTTGTTTTATGGTGTCTGGTCTACATCAAAGTAATTTGTGGTGACTCAATCTTTTCAAAATCGAAATAAAATGCAAAACCCCTAATTTCAAAGAATTAATCATCAAGCAATTTTTTAACCGATTTAAAAGTGGTCGAGACAGCTTGGCGACTCTGCTGGGATCACTCGTGAGTCAGTCCTAAAAAAATTTTATGTGACATTTTGGCATTTAAGAATGGTAATTTGAATTTAATTTTTCCAATAATTATTAGTTGGATTTTTAGATAGAATGGAGATATGTTTTTATTTGTGTGATATAAACTATCATTCATGCATAAGCTTCTACCCGGGCTTTCTCCTTTAAGTGTAAGCGAGACATGATCCTACTTGAGGTATCCATCTCCGTGATTGAAATTTTGTCTTTCTTTTGGTATACCAACCTTATACAACGTGAGGTACACGCCTCCGATATAAGAGGTCGTATACTTCCGAATCGATGTCTTGTTGTCGTAGTAGACAGTAACAACATTTTGGGTATCCAGAGTCTAGAGCAAAAACCACATGATGTAATCTAGAATATTACCCCACTAGAGACAGACAAGGACCTAAGACAGGGTGCTTTCGATTTAAATAACTTCTCTGGTTATTCTCTCTGCGCAATATAACTTGTTTTACTGAAGTAATTTATTAAATTTTTGCCTTCAATATTATTTCACAATACTAACACATAATGTTTTTTTGTCTTGTTTTGTTGTTTTAATACATGGCATCATATTGCATTCATTACAGGTATTAATTCGAGGGTCAGTCAAGTAGACAATGATCATAATGGCCGAAGGGCCTGATAAACAAGGAGAAGACAATACGTCGGTGTGAACCTAGTCGGAGGAGATCCAATACAAGAAGCGATAGTATTCAGGGGAATCATGTGTTAGGATGCGAGCAACTACTAGACGTTGTATGAAGATGCTAAGAAAACACTAAAAAATAGCAAGGAGGAAGATTCAAGAACTAAAGGATTCACATGGCCATACCAAGCAGAAATTAGAGGAAGAACAAGCTTTGAATTCAAAATTGGTATTCCAAAGTTCACAAATGGATAAAGTTATCAAAGGGTACTACAATGAGGAAAAAGCTTATCTCCAACAAGAAAATGAAGAGTTGAAAAAGAAGGCGACAAAATTAGAAAGTGATGTACAGCATCTGAAAAACCATTTTGTAAGTTTCGAAAGGGCACTACGAATGGAAGACGAGGCATTGAAAGACAAGCTTAAGGTAGCCACCCAAACTATCCAAAGGCAGAATCATGAAATGATCAACTTCAGAAACCAAGTGCATGGAATCGCCCACTATGTGCAGATTTTGTCCAATGAAGCTGATAGAGTAGCGCAATCTTGGATTTGGAAGCCTTCAATCAAGTTTTTGCTAGAACTAGGAGCTCTAAACTCAATCAAGGAAGTTTGGGCAGATCTGAAAATTCAAGAGAAAAGAGAATGGATTTTCTTGAAATTTTTAGATTCAAGGCTGGAAATTTAAAAAAATAAAGATAAGATGAAGGATCATATGATAAGAAATAAGAATATAAAAAGAAGATCAAAAAGATTGAGAAAGAGATAAGTAAAACAAATCTGAAAATTCCAGCTTTGTTTATGGAATTATGGAAGATGGAGTGAAGGTTGAAGATGAAGATGGCTTGCGAATTGTTGATGTTGTTTTGTCCTCGGTACCCTCTTAGACTCAATTATCTAAGCAAGCAACCTCAAGCGGCTCTAACTCACCCTCCTAGACGCGATTATCTAGGCAAGCAAGAGTGTGAAGATGATCTCCCTCACAAGAACTCGTCGAACTTATGTTGAAGAAGACTTCGAAGGCACAAGTAATCAGCACTTGCAAAAACAAACTCACTAAATATTTCATAAATCAAAGAAAATCTGTCTTACAATGATGGAGGCTTCATCCTTTTATAGGTGAAGGATAGACAAAGTAATTTAACTTCTACTAAAACAAGGAAAACCTAATCTAATTAAAAATAATAATAAAATAACAGCCTTTAAATTCCTTGTGCTTGTGTGGAAAGGGATAGGGTGATAAGGCAAGTTATAAGCTGATAAGGGCTGGTTGCTTGGGCAGCAAGTAAAATTGATGAAGGCTGGTTTGCTTGGGCATCAAGTAATGGGCTGATAAGAGCTGTTTTGATTGGGCAGCAAGTAAAAGTTGATAGGGCCTTTATTTGGACGAATTTAAGGGTATTTGGGCTGGTTTAGATGATAAGAAATTGGTTCTTGGGCAAGGAGGCATGTGTGGGCTGTTTTAAAAGCTAAATAGGCCTAAAAACACTTGTAAATCCTAATTTGGGCTAAAAATAAAAATCTGACCCAATCTTTTATAGTAACAAGTATTGGGTTGGGTCTAATTACAATAAAAAGGGCTAATTAATGGACATCTAAAGGCTCACGGATATCCATCTCCAAAGGTGCAGCAAGTTGAGTTTTTGTGACCCAATTATTCTTGAAGGATGTTAAGTGTGGACTTCCTTCAAGAAATTCTTCTTTCTTCATGGCAGCTTGTAATCCTTTGCTCACGAATACTTGGACGGTCGAATTTAGCTTGTCCTTGATTAGCTTAGACTTGGCTCAGGTTATTAGGCCAAGTGGAAAAGTATGTCCATCTTGTCCTTGAAATTGCCTTGTGGTACATGTATCATCCCCTCCCTCCTCAAAAGGATTCGTCCACGAATCTGAAACATCAAAGGGAGAAAGATCAGAAACATTAAAAGTTGTACTCACATTATACTCACATGGTAGATCAATTCGGTATGCATTGTTGTTGATCCTTTCAAGGACTTGGAATGGTCCATCTCCTCGTGGATCCAATTTGGATTTCCTATGGTTCGGAAATCTTTCTTTACGCATGTGCAACCAAACCCAATCTCCTAGTTCAAAGACAACTTGGCGTCGGCCTTTGTTGACTTTGGCAGCGACGTTTTCATATGTTTTCTCCATTCTTTGCTTTGCCTTAGTGTGAATGGATTTAACTAACTCCGCTTTCTTTTCTCCATCTAAGCTGCTAATATTATCAATAGGTAAAGGAACAAGGTCTAATGTAGTTAAGGGGTTAAAACCATAAACTACTTCAAATGGAGAATAACCGGTGGATGAATGAATAGAATGGTTGTAGGCAAACTCTACAAAAGGTAGATATTCTTCCCAAGTTTTTGTGTTATTACCGACAACAGTTCTGAGTAATGCACCTAAGATCCGATTTATTACATCGGTTTGTCCATCCGTCTGTGGGTGACAAGTAGTAGAATAAAGAAGTTTGGTACCTATCTTTCCCCACAAAACCTTCCAAAAATGGCTTATGAACTTTACATCTCTATCGGAAATGATGGTGCGTGGAATTCCATGAAGTCGTACTACTTCTCTAAAGAAGAGATCGGCTACATGTGTTGCATCATCCGTTTTATGGCATGATATGAATTGAGCCATCTTTGAAAACCTGTCGACCACAACAAAAATACTATCTCGACCCTTTTTGGTACGAGGTAATCCAAGAATAAAGTCCATAGATAAATCGACCCAAGGGAAAGAAGGGATAGGAAGGGTGTATATAAACTGTTAGGACTTACCTTGGATTTTGCTTGTTTACATACGATGCAAGATGCACATGCCTTTTCCACGGTTTTCCTCATATGTGGCCAAAAAAATGCTCCATTACCATGTCTAACGTTTTGGAGATGCCAAAGTGCCCCATTAAGCCTCCAGAGTATGATTCATGGACTAGCAATTCTCTAATGGAGCCTTGTGGTATACACAACCTGTTTATTCGGAAAAGAAACCCATCTACAAGATAAAACTTGTTAAAAGCACCTTTTAAACAATGATTATAAATTTCCTTGAAATCTGGATCATTAGGATACAATTGCTTTATATGTTCGAATCCCAATATAGTAGCATGCATTTGAGTAATTAGGGTATACCTTCTAGATAGTGCATATGCTACTACATTATCCTTACATTTTTTGTACTTGATCACATAAGAGAATGTTTCAATAAACTCCACCCACCGAGCACGTCTCTTGCTCAAACTACCTTGGCCGTTTAGCCACTTCAATGATTCGTGGCCGGTGTGTATGATGAACTCCTTTGGAAGAAGGTAGTGTTGCCAAACTTCAAGTGCACAAACTAATGCAAGGAGCTCTTTATCATAAGTTGAGTAGTTCAAATGTGCTCCTTTTAACTTCTCGCTAAAGTAAGCGATTGGTTGTTTTTCCTGTAAAAGAACTGCGCCTATGCCTATACCAGAGGCATCACATTCTAACTCAAAAGTTTTAGAAAAATCGGGAAGACGAAGAATTGGGGCAGTACAAAGTTTACCTTTTAGTGTTTGGAAGGCTTGTTCTTGTGCCTCACCCCAAAGAAAACCTACCGTTTTTTTGATGATATCTGTCAATGGTGCGGCAATGGTAGAGAAATCCTTGACAAAGCGACGGTAGAAGCTTGCTAGGCCATGGAAAGATCTCACATCGGTTATGGATGATGGTGTGGGCCATTCTTGAATTGCTTTAGCTTTTTCATTGTCAACATGGATACCCTGTGCACTTACTATAAAGCCTAGAAAACTAAGAACACGCACTTTTCCATGTTAGCATATAATTGTTCTCTTCGGAGAACTTCGAAGACCGATCTCACATGAAAGATATGTAAATCAAAAGAAGAAGAGTAGATAAGAATATCATCGAAATAAACAACAACCAACTTACCTCTAAACTCCTGAATGACATGGTTCATCAATCTCATGAATGTGCTAGGGGCATTGGTCAAACCAAATGGCATAATTGTCCATTCATATAAACTGAACTTGGTATTGAAAGCGGTTTTCCATTCATCTCCTTTCATTCGAATTTGATGATAACCACTCTTCAAATCAATCTTGGTGAAGATGCATGCACCGTAGAGTTCATCAAGCATGTCATCTAATCGTGGAATAGGATGCTTATACTTGATTGTTATTCGGTTGATCGGTCGACAATCGACACATATTCTATATGAACCATCTTTCTTTGGCACCAAAAGTACTGGAACGGCACAAGGGCTTAAACTCTCACGAATGTAGCCTTTGTTGAGTAGTTCTTCCACTTGCTTTTCTAACTCCTTGGTTTCATCGGGATTACATCTATATGCTGGTCTATTTAGAATAGAAGAACCCGAAATTAGGTCAATTTGATGTTCAATTCCTCTTAAGGGTGGCAAACCGTCAGGTGGATCACCTAAAACATCATTGAAGTCCTGCAAAAGAGAAACAAACACACTAGGCAAACTTTTGTTATTGTTAGTGATAGAAAAAAATTGTTCCCTAAAGCGGATGAGGATGCAAGGCTGTTTAAGGAAGGGGGCTTGCCTCACTTCTTTTTCTCTCGCATAAATATTTTGAGACACTCTTTTTTTCTCACATTTAGGATCACTCACCACCCCTGGGCCTATACTTATTTGGCTTTTATCACCACTGGCCTCTTTTGTATTTGCCTTTTGTTTTTCATTCTTTTTTTCTTTTTCATCTTTTTTTATTCCCACATGCTAACAAAACTTCTTCATTCACATCTGATCTTTGTACACCTCTTTTGGATTGAATGGAGCCAAGGTATACTTTTTGCCATGGTATACAAAGGAATACTTATTTAACTTACCATGGTGAGTCACATCACGGTCATACTGCCACGGTCGTCCTAAAAGTAAGTGAGATGCTTGCATAGGGATAACACCATACCAAACGTCATCACAATATTTACCCATAGTAAAAGTGATTAAGGCACGTTTCTTTACCTTTATTTCTGACCCTTCATGAAGCCATTGGAGATAATATGGCTTTGGATGGCGTTGACAAGGTAGGTCAAGTGCATCAACTAGATAGCTGCTCGCCACATTCGCACAAATTCCGCTATCAATGATGACAGAATATAGTTTGCCTATGATCAAACATCTTGTGTGGAAAATATTTGTTCTTTGCATCTCCGTATCGTCGATTGCTTGGATATTAAGTGAACGTTGAATCGCCAAGCTTTTAGGATCAGGTTCATCACTGGAGTAACCACCGGTGATGAATTCATTGTCGGACAATTCCTCCTCTGACTCGGATGAGTAGCTCTCATCTTCTCGAATAAGAAAGAGTCTTGTATTCGGGCAGTCTCTTTTATAGTGTCCATGACCGTTGCACTTGAAGCATACAATCTCTCGAGTTTGTTTGAGTGTTTGTGCGTTTTTCGCCAACATGGGGGTTTTTGTCCAGTGACTTGGATGTTTCAATTTTCTGCTTTGGTCTACTTGAGTCGAGCAAAGGTTTAGAAGAATTAGAATGAGATAAAGGTTGAGTGATACCTTTGTCATAGTGATAATTCTTTTGTCGATATCGTTGTCGATCTTTGATGCACTTTTCAATTGTCATGGCGAATTGGAATGCCTCTTGAAGGGTGTAGTAGGTTTTGAGTTCAAGTACCTCAAGAATGTTGTCATTGAGTCTGACAACAAATCTAGTCATTGTATCCTCTTCATCCTCTTGGATGTCGGCTCTTTGCATCAATGATTCCATCTCTTTGAGATACTCATCAACAGTCTTGTAGCCTTGCCGGATTCTTTGTAACTTTTGTTTGATCTCTCGCTGATATAATGGGGGAATGAATCGTTCTCGCATGACTTCTTTAAGTTCTCCCCATGAGGTTATCTTGGCTTATCCATTTAGACGCTGATTGCGAACCAATTGGGACCACCAAATGGATGCATATTCAGTGAATTCGAGAGTCAACAGTGGAACTTGATCCTCTTCGGGGCATTGGTAATACTCGAATAGAAGATCAACTCGATTTTCCTAGTCACGATAAGCATCAGGGTCATACCTTCCTTGAAAAGGTGGTACAGTGATTTTTGGTTTGGCTAAGGTGTTTGTTGCTCGTCTCGGCTCTATGCGATGATTGTGCCCATGCATGGGGTTTTGGCATCTATTCTGAATGGGAACAAGATTTGGACGCCTAGGCTCTTCAGTATCGCTTGCAATTATAGTGGTTTCTAATCTCCCAATGGTTTGAGTGATTGCGGTTACGACTGTATCGGTGTGCTCAAGCTTGGCTACCAAAGAGGTTACAATCTGTTCAAGTTTATTGAGAGTATCCGAAACTTCTTGAAGAGTCACTTCATGTGGTTTTTCGTCGTTACTCGTTTCTGACATCCTGAAACACTCAGATTTAAAAAGGTGAAAAGCAAAAGAAAACTAGAAATCTCACTAAACACTCCAAGGAATAAATATTTAGCGAGGCAAGTAAACCGATCTCGTGCTCTTTAAAGACCTTCCTGCCACAAGTCAACAAGTTACAATCGGAGTTTAATCCTAACAATGAGTCCTAATTGTACTAGGAGTCCAATGAAAGGCTTGACACCAATTGAATATAGTTGCAAGAAAAAAGGATTGGAATGCAACTTTTAGTCCTACTCACACCAGAAAAGATAAGGTGTTAAATTGCGTAATAGAAGAAAGAAAAAGCAAAACAAAGGAACTTAAGAAACTAAGAGTAGAAAAAATTAGTAGAGAAAGATGATAACCCCAAAACCCAGAAACAACTTGAAGGAAGAAATCCAATGTTGAATCCACTTCAATGTGATGCTTGTGGTGGTTGATGATGGTGATCTTGATGATTTTTTATGGTGGTTGGTGGCTAGGTATAAGCTTTCTCACTTTTCTTCACTTTTCTTTTTGTTTTTTATTTTTTTTCTCTTTTTTTCTTTTTACAAGGTAAATAAACTGAAAATAACGAAAATTGAAGAAAAAAATAATGAAAATAGGGTTAAAGAAGGGGGAAAACCCTAATTTGGCTGAAACTTTATCCACTTCGTTCGAGGTGTTCCCAAAGTCCAAAAATTCTGAAATTTTGTGTGGTTACTCCACCAATGGTGTAGATCTGATCTGGAAAGTTTCAGTTCAAAATTCACTCGTTTGGTTTTGACGAATTTTCCCTAATTTTTTAGTTTTTCCCAAAAAACGCCAAAATTCTTGCCAAGAATCGTCCCAAATCTGATATCAAATGATAGAGTAGCGCAATCTTGGATTGGGAAGCCTTCAATCAAGTTGTTGCAAGAACTAGGAGCTCTAGACTCAATCAAGGAAGTTTGGGCAGATCTGAAAATTCAAGAGAAAAGAGAAGGGATTTTCTTGAAATTTTCAGATTCAAGGCTGGAAATTTAAAGAAATAAAGATAAGATGAAGGATTATATGATAAGAAATAAGAATATAAAAAGAAGATTAAAAAGATTGAGAAAGAGATAAGTAAAAAAAAATTGAAAATTTCAGCTTTGTTTATGGAATTATGGAAGATGGAGTGATGAAGGTTGAAGATGAAGATGAAGATGGCTTGCGAATTGTTGATGTTGTTTTGTCCTCGGCACCCTCTTAGACTCAATTATCTAAGCAAGCAACCTCAAGCGGCTCTAACTCACCCTCCTAGATGCGATTATCTAGGCAAGCAAGAGTGTGAAGATGATCTCCCTCACAAGAACTCGTCGAACTTATGTTGAAGAAGACTTCGAATGCACAAGTAATCAGCACTTGCAAAAATAAACTCACTAAATATTTCATAAATCAAAGAAAATCTGTCTTATAATGATGGAGGCTTCATCCTTTTATAGGTGAAGGATAGACAAAGTAATTTAACTTCTACTAAAACAAGGAAAACCTAATCTAATTAATAATAATAATAAAATAACAGCCTTTAAATTCCTTGTGCTTGTGTGGCAAGGGATAGGGTGATAAGGCAAGTTATAAGCTGATAAGGCTGGTTACTTAGGCAACAAGTAAACTTGATGAAGGCTGGTTTGCTTGGGCATCAAGTAATGGGCTGATAAGAGCTGTTTTGATTGGGCAGCAAGTAAAAGTTGATAGGGCCTTTATTTGGACGAATTTAAGGGTATTTGGGCTGGTTTAGATGATAAGAAATCGGTTCTTGGGCAAGGAGGCATGTGTGGGCTATTTTAAAAGCTAACTAGGCCTAAAACACTTGTAAATCTTAATTTGGGCTAAAAATAAAAATCTGACCCAATCTTTTATAGTAACAAGTATTGGGTCTAATTACAATAAAAAAGGCTAATTAATGGACATCTAAAGGCTCATGGATATCCATCTCCAAAGGTGCAGCAAGTTGAGTTTTTGTGACCCAATTATTCTTGAAGGATGTTAAGTGTGTACTTCCTTCAAGAAATTCTTCTTTCTTCATGGCAGCTTGTAATCCTTTGCTCACGAATACTTGGACGGTCAAATTCAGCTTGTCCTTGATTAGCTTAGACTTGGCTCGGGTTATTGGGTCAAGTGGAAAAGTAAGTCCATCTTGTCCTTGGAATTGCCTTGTGGTACATGTATCAGAAGCCATGAACCTACAACAACACCTTGGTATCGACACCGAGCTAGGACATGCGCTGACTCGGATACTGAATGAAGTGATTAACTAAGGAGCTAGGGCTAGCTGTTTTTTATAATCAGATTGTCTATTTCTTGTATAAGACCTTTTAGCTAATGTATGTTGCTCTAAAGACTAGTTCTTAAAATCGATACCTTTGCATTCTTGCATTGCATTTAAAAAACTAAAGAAAAAAAAACATTGCATTTTTTAAAATATATATATTGTATTTTTTTCAAATAACATTACATTTTTAAATAATATAGCTTTTTCTCAAATGACATTGCATTTTTAAATAAAACTGTTTTTTAAAACATTGCATAAGTTGAAAACCAATATTCTGAGAAACATGGACAATAGGAATGTTAAGGTTAAGCAATCTCAAAAGGTTGTTGAGGACCGTTTGGGTAGTGTTGAGAAAAGGGTTGACTGGTCACAGAAAGAGATGGTAATTCGAGCTACCACTTTGCTTGAAATCAGGGAAGCAAGAAAAAGAATGTTTCAGATGGAAGTACTGATATTGATGAGTAAAGAGTTATCACATCTCACATGATTGTTCAACCTAAAATGATTCTTCTTGCAGAAAAAAGAGAGAGACAAAAGACAAAAAAAGTAAAAGGCAAAAGTTAAAAAAAAGAGAAAAAGAGAAAGAAGAAAGGTCTAGATCAATACAATTGGGGCATCCGCAAGAAATCCAGTAGATCCGAGTTTCAATGAAGTGCTTGACCTTGATACACTAGTGGATTTTGAAAATGCTGAGATGAAGGTAGTCTAGTAGACAAACATGGAAGGACTGAATAAAGCCAAATTTTGGTTTTCTGTTGAAAATCTAGTTGATCAATGGTGACTATTAGAGAGGACATGATGATCCTAGCAAAGTTGAAGGACTGTAGAATATTTCTCCAAAGTGATGAAAGCCAGAG
This sequence comes from Hibiscus mutabilis, assembly GCA_019671005.1. NCBI lineage: Eukaryota > Viridiplantae > Streptophyta > Magnoliopsida > Malvales > Malvaceae > Hibiscus > Hibiscus mutabilis. Next base: position 17,779,007 of record CM033728.1, on the reverse strand, counting down.
ATTTGGTTGAAGAATGAAATTTTCTCATAAAGGAATTTACACCAAGATGAGCAGAGAGCACAGAAGCATGAGAAAGAGATACCGAAGAGCTTAGCAAGAAAATGAAGGTTTTTATTCTCATTTCAATGCCATATTCAGATTTGTTGCCCTACCTTGTGCAAAATCACTTTTTGATCTCATCAGGAATGAGCATTTATGTTTGACAACGGGAGCCCCAATTCTATAAAAGACCATCATTTGCTTAAAGAATTAAGGTAAAAGAGAAAGGGCAGAATCTACAGTAAGCTTTGGTGGGTAATCTGCTGCAGTTCAAGGTTTACCAGAGTCAGAGTAATGTGTTGATATCTACCTCTTCAACGTTTCATTTATTGAAGAATACCCCAAAGTCAGATGCTCCAGACGCTTCTGTCAGTGGAAAATCAAAATCTAAATTGGATTTCATTCATGTTTCCTATGATGAACTATACTCTAAATTGCTCGAAGCTTCACCACATCATGTAAAACCTTCAAAGCTTCACCATCCAAGTTGTTACTACCTTCATAATAGATTTTATGATCATGGCATTAAAGATTGTTATACTTTCAAGCGGCAAGTTCAAAATTTTTTGAACCAGGGGATTTTGGAAGTTGACACTGAAGGTCAATCCATTCAGATTTGTAACTCAAGAGGTAGTCACATGATCGGAGCTAATACAATTGGATTGCCCGTGAATCAAGTGCTAAAAGACATTAAGAAAAGAAAGAGAATGAAGGGCAAGGTGAAACTAATTGAGAATCAGTAGTTGACAACGAAGAAACCTCGAATAGACATGCCCATTAAAAGCTTCAAACCATCCAGCCAACATCTTGTAAAGCAGAGTTCATCTAGACACTGGCCAGAAGATGCTATTAATTTCCACATACAAATGATTGAACATTCCATGGGAAAGAGCAAGCAATAGATTGGAGAAATAAGGAAATTCATAGATAGTATGGTCTTAATTCAAGATATGATGAGAACTTTAGAAAATAAGTAAGAAGGGCATGTCTTTGTGCTGATAAAGCAAATAAATAAAGAATTATCGATTGAATTGGAGTGGCTGAAATTTACCCAGCTCTTCCTTGATTAATGATTGACAATTTGAACACGGGAGATCTATCTACAATTTTAGAGCCATTACAGAGTAGTACCCTGAACCATCCTAATCGCTTTTGCCTGCGAGCATTGGGGGTCCTTTGTAAGGGAGGTTATTTCGGTTTATTTGTATTTGATACTTGTTTCTTACATGTTTTTTTCCTCAAATGGCAAACATATATTCCTAAAATATTCATTCTCTTCAAGTATATGTACATATTCTCAATTTCTTTGTAAGGCCCCTATTATTAATTGTATGAATAAATCGGACTCTAATCCTAAAATATAGCAGTCCATATAATTGATGGAGTTAAATGATTGCAAAGATGAGGAAATTGATGTCCCTAAGGAATTATCAAGATTGATAAAAAAATGAGGAAAACAGATTATGTCTTATAAGCAAGAAGTAAAGATTCGTTTAACTTCCTCAGCAAAAAAAAAGTATGATTTGATTGAATTGCTGCAAGAATTCAAAGGCATCTTTGATTGGTCATACCAAGGTATACCGGGGGTTAGATCTAGACAATGTTATGCACAAGTTATTCATGAGGCCTAAATGCAAAACTATTCAGCAAAAGCATAGAAGAATGAGACTAGAAATGTTACAAAGGCAATTTGATGATGAATTCCTCAAGATGGCTGAGATCTTAGTAGAATATGCCCAAAAGACAATTTTTTATACGAAGGAGGCAGAGGAAACAACATTTACCATCATGTGAGACTCTTTTTGCTACAAGCTAATGACATTTAGATTGAAAGCACACGGCAACATATTAGAGGGCCATGGTAACTGAAATAAAGATAGAAGCAAAATGCAAGAACGATTCTCCAAGGATTGAGGAAGTATCAGATGAGGTCCAATCCATCAAAATATACTTTTGGAGCAACATTTGGGAAACTCATGGATCAACAAAAGAGGAACTAAAATTAACCCAAATAAAGTGAAAGCTATTTAGAATCTTCTCCCTCCGGGCAAAAAAAAAAGAGGAAAGCAAAAAAAGAAAAGAAAGTAAAATAGAGAAAAGAGGAAAAAAAAGAAAAAAGAAAAAAGAAGAAGCCCGGGGAGATTGACTTTACATTGTGATTAACTGACAAAGTGTGATACAGTGTTCAAGTTGCTGACAAAGACTGATCCAATAGTATGAGATGAAAAATGCCAGGAAACCCTGGAAAGATCAAGAAACATTTATCAAAATGCCCAATTTTGATGGTACCAGTTCTAGATAGGTCGTTGATTCTTTAATCGCCAAAAAAAACTCAATGGGATGTGTATCAGGCCAACATGATGAATCAAGAAGAAGGAAAGAGCCATTTATTACCTGGGCAAAGATTTACCAATTACAAACTATGGTACTTGTCAATTCAAAAGCTTTGTTGTCATTTGGTCTGGGTAGTTTGAAAGCTCATACAATATATGTTGATCTCAAGATTTGATCTTTTGAAATTCTTGATAAAAGCACCAGTGTTGACTAGAGAATGGCTCGTTGACAAATGTTATTATCAGAGTTTGATGTTGCAACAAAGAATGGGCAATAGTAGGTTTCTGGGCGAGATGTACTTCAAATGATCATGAGGCACTGAATTTTAATCTTCCAAATAAGGAATCGATGTGCATAACAGAAGGTAAAAGGAAACAAAAGCTTATTAGAGAGCATACAATGCCTTTTGTTGTATAAGGCAAATTTATCCAAAAGCCTCCAATAAACACCATATTATCTTGGTTGTTATTAACTATTTACCAAGTGGGAAGAAGCTGCTTCTTATGCCGGTATTACAAGAGCAACATTTTGCAAGATGCTAAAGAAAGATTATTTGTCGACATGGTTTGCCATAGAGAATCATCATTGGTAGTGCTTCTAATTTGAACAATAAGATGGTAGCATGTTTTGTAAGTAGTTCAACATAAAGCACAATAATTTTGTGATTAGTCTATAACACCCCTTCCTAGTCTCATAGGGAACCAGGTCAAAGATATTATCGATAGGCAATAACAATTATCAATACAGTAATTCTGATGATTCAACAATGTTTCAATGATACAATACAATGATTCGATAGTGTAATACAATGATTCAATATTGATATACAATGTGATAATGTCCTTAAGATGATTCATTGCATTAATTATCTCGTATAGGGCTAATCTGCCAGTTTACAAGTTTAGGGACTAATTTGTACTTTTATAATTCTTAGGTCCTTATATACAATTAACCTTATCAATATGTAGTTCAATGTTCATATAGCCTACCTGTAAATTTTCAGTAGATTCCAAGTTCGTTTGAGGCTTTAATTTACCAATATAAATTCAATGACCTATTTAAAAAGTTTTAAAACCTTTGCTAACATTTTAACCGACTTACCTATATCGGTACCGGTACTCGATAGGTCATACCGGTATGCCTTATTAATATTTTATTCATTTTTAGTCTTGGGGATCGGTATGCCCTATGCTCGTACCGATACTCCGTGCAATATTCAAATTCTAGAATCAATATCCCGTACTGATACTACTGTTCTTGTACTGGAATAAAGGGTAAATTTCAATAAAGGATCGGTACGGCTATGCCAGTACCAGTGCAAATTCCAAATTCTAGTAGCCATTTATCGTACCAGTACGACTGTTCACATACCGGTACCTCTTGTATATTATGTCAAGTTTTGCTTAGTTGTACCGATACGCCACCACATGTATCGATACACCTTGCTACAATAAAATTCTAGCGTCAAAAATTTGTACCGATACGCTTAAGGGCGTATCGATACGCTTTGTTAACTTGGTCAAATTATGCATGCTCGTATCGATACGCCATTACATGTATCGGTACGACAGGGTCTGTAATAACAGATTCTGTTTGGTTTTCATCCATTTTAGGCACCTAAACCATGTCCAATGTCCATGAAATTTTACAAGCAATATTCTTGCATTTGTATCTTGTTGTATGCCAAATTTTACGATAAACTAAATCCATTTGCTATGTTTCTTAATGTAAGTGCCAGTTTTGCCATTCTATCCAATTACCAATATCATCATAGGTCCATTTTTACCTTAAACATAAACATACATGCAGTGTTCATTTATACATATCAAAATGGGCTATTTATGCATGTTTAGACCCTATGCCACCATTCTAAGAGTTTATAGATGAAAGGAACATTACATGAACTTGTAGTGTGACTTGCAAAACTTACTCCTTTCTCGATCATCGTAGCTTAAATTCCTTAACCTGAAATGCATGGAAATGAGATGCATTAGGCTTATTTAGCCTAGTGAGGTAGTTAATAACAATGCAATGAGCAACATAGTGAATGTCATTAATAACCATAGTAACAAATCAATGTAAATGCATCTCAAATCATGTTTTAACAACAATTTCAATAATTTATCCCTTAGATAGACATGAGATAGTGGATACACGAATTCCCAACCAACATCGCCAAATCAATGAACGGTCAAATCTTACCAACATCGCCAAAAGGCCAATATCTCATACATCCTGCCAACATCACCAAAGAGCCTTAGCTCAAGGACCGTAGTCTACTCTATACCAATGAGCTCATGAATTCTATGCCATGTCAATTGTATCCAATGTCCTTTCGAATCCAAGGTCCAATGTTTTATGCCATTAACAATGACAATAATCAATATAGTCTTGTTCAATAATTCAATGGGACAATAGTTTAATGATTCAATGATCCAATAAGCTTTCTTGTCAATATAATGGCTTATCAATGCGATATTCAATGTTCAATATAAGTGTCCATGAACCTCAATGGCATAGCAATGATGTCAATGGCAATATCAATGATCAATATGTATTTCAATGGTGACAATATCGATGCCATGACTCAATATTCAATGTTTCAATACAATAAGGTTACACGTCGATTCCATCTTTAACTAGCATTAGGAGCTATCTAGCTCAGTGGCTACCAGTACTCAAATACGAGTATCGGTACGGTACCCTTGGGTATCGGTACTCACATACGTACCGATACTGACATTGCCGAATGGAAAACTTAAATTTCCCTAAGTAATGATATGGATCAACCCGTACTAATACAACCCTCAATCGCGTATCGGTACGGGCTTTAGACATACTGATACCCACGGGTTCGTACCATTTTTGTGAAATACGATGTTACAACTCTTTATTCGATCCCTAAAGCTTATGAAAGTCATTAGGGTTTGTTTACTAACGCATTTAATTATTTAATATCGATTACCAACTTTATAGTCATTCGATTGAATAATTCTCGATATTTATTCCTTAGGCATAATTTACATCGAACATGCCAATTTATACTACTAGCACACAAGCATCACAACCCATAAAAAATTAGACATCAAGCATTTATTTGAATATTTGAACAACTTTGCAAAGTCTCTAAAGCCCTTACGAATCTCGAATATTCTTAAACTCATCATGCATCTCATAAATACCAAGTATCATAATAGCAGTCTCTGAACATGCTTATTTTCATCTACCTATTTTAGAAACACTAACAAGCAAGGAAATTACACTTATGATGCTTATGAAGCATTTCAGAGTTCAAGATGTACTAACCTCAAGCAATTATCGATAAACCCTTACTCAAGTTCCTTCAACACTCTTCTTTATTCGGTATTTGAGCCTGAATAATCCTCACATAAATGCAAATACAAGATATATTAATTAACTGTACACTTTAACTAATTCGTAAAGTCAAACGTATAAAAATAGCTTTTCGAATTCAAATTTGGCGAAACAAGCTACAAAAAATAACTCAAGATGTTGAAGAACTCTCAAGTAGGGTTCCCCAAAAAAAGTGAACGACCGGTCGGGCAGTGCAGTGCGATTGAGCAAAGCGATCTGGGTAGTACGGTGCGATCTGGCTAGGCCGGCCTGATCTGTTTTGGCCCAACCGGCCTAGTTCACTATACCAAGGCCTGGCTTAGCTACGAGGCATGCCCACATACAGGCGATGGCACGTAAGACGACCTTTGGTGGCCGGATGATGACGGTGAGCTCTAGATTGGCTTGTCTTCTGTCGGTGAATCCAAAGGTGGCAACAGTTTTCGGTGGAGAGCGGAGAAAAATGTTTTGAGCTAGACCAAACTTTTTTCCCTCATCCTGACAAACGATGGTGGCAACGACAACACGAGGACCACCGTTGAACTATTTTCCTCAAGGTAGAGCCAATGGTGCCGGCAGTGAGGTGAGTGGCAAAATGGATGGCGGCGAAATAGCCCAATAACACACTCTCTTTCTAAAAAACCTCATTTCTTCTTTCTCTCTCTCCTTCTTACGTTTCTGCTTTTTTTTCTCCCCTCTCTACGCCATAAATTGATACTAGTTTAGTGCCCACCAACACCCAATGGGTAAACCACAAAAAGGTCATACAACTTTTCAAAAATTTACACTAATTCCACTAGAGTTTCACCTAATTCCAAAATGGTCACCATATCCATTAATTTAAGCTTTAAAGTTCCAAATTCTTAAATTTTAGATCCTCAAAATAAATTATTCAAACCCAATAAAAAGACCCGAGTTAACAATTTAAAAATCGAGTCATTACATCAGTGGTCCACATAACGATCTATTATTTTATTGTTATCGATTTTACTGTTTTCCAATCAGTGATAACGCTTCAATTTTGCAGTTATTATTTCCAACAAGTTTAAATATCAAATATTTTGAATTTAGATTAATGAGATTCAAATATTTTGGAGTTGGATGGATTGGGTTATTATTATCTTTCATGGTTAAATTCAATTAGATTGTATTCAAATTGATGGAATCATTTTTTTCAAAGTTAAATCTAAATGTAGTTCAGTTTATTATGTTTAAATTATTATAACGATCCAAATTTTTGAGTGAATTTCAAACATTGACTCCGGCCATGAGTGGGTTCTTTGAATGATTCAATAGGGCTTATTGAGCCAATTTTGGGCTTGATTGGTCCAGAATCGAGCCTAAACGAGTGAAAAACATGAGGTATTGTAGAAAAAGGACAAAAGAGATAGGTATTATGAAGCGAATAGAAATCATCTGCCATATTTCGGTGTCCTTATTTATGCCTTCATATTAAAATTAGATTCAGGGTCTAGGATAAGGTTTAAAGTTATGGCTTAGGGTTTAGGGAATTAGGGGTAGGGTATATTTTTAGTGTTAAAGGTTTATGGTTTATGATTTATAATTTAGGGTTAGAACTTAACATTTAAATTTTTAGTGTTAGGCATAGAAAGAGGCATCAAAAAAACAAATAATTTTTGTCCTTATAAAGCAATTAGACCCGTTTTAGAAAAGTTGGGTGCACAAACTTTAATTTTTTTTTACGTGGAGAAAGGGACGTAGTGCGGCATAGCTCATATTGTCTTATCCCTCGTGCCTCAAGTATTTTTCTTCATTTATTTTGAAGAGTTCTTCCTTCATTTCTCATTCTTCTTTAGCCTCCAAACTTAGAGTTTAGCCATCCAATGAGTAAACTTTTCTGTCCTTATTGTTCATTCAAGATTTCTAAATAAGTCTCAATTTGTTTGAAGTTAATTAGTTTGACCCCTCTCTTCAATGTTTAATCCTAATCATGCCCCTAATCAAATTGCCTCAATTTTAAAAATAAAAGTACAAGATTGTTCCGGTTTATTATAGAGGGATCAATTTGCTTACCACTTAATATGCTATATAGTATAAGGACTCTACAACTACTTTTACCTTATTCCTTTTAAGTAATTTGAACAAAGATTCTTTTATTCCAAAGAATAATATTTCAAATAAAATAATCATGTTTTAAATGTTGCAAATTATTGTTGCTACTTGTTAATCATGCGAACATCGTTAATAATTAACTTGCTTTTTTGAATATAAGTATGTTAGTTTTATTAAAAGAGAAAAAATTAGAAAATACAAGGAAAGATTATAACTATGATAAACAAACTTGATCCAGACATATTTCTAATAACATGAAAACTAATGTCTCTAGATCATAAATAAGACCATACAAAGAAAAGGTAAAACCCTAACTTAAATGCTCGAGACAAAATAGACACAAACATCACCAAAGCTCAACGATAAAAGGTAAAAACCACCAACAAACAACATTAAAAATGCATATTACAATATAATAAGGCACGTTGACAACACAGTCATTACCAGAATTCAATCGTGAAACAAGAACAGTGATTGTGAGCTCGTATCCAGATCCAGTTTGAGGGTCCAAAATAGTGAGATCAATAGGATAATCAAAAGAGCGCCATTTTGATCAGTCGTGACGTTGTCAAATTCGACCCTGATATAAAATCAAAATAAAAAAGCGGCCAAACGGCTGATTAAGAGAAAAATGTGCCAAAAGACAGAAAATATGTACCAAAAGATAGAAAAAAGCGTAACACAAGAACAAAATTGTTAAGTTTAAAAACTAAAAAATAAAAACAAAATAAAGGAACAAAAAAATACCGACAGTCAACAACTAGTATTAAAATTGATGCTGGCGGCGGCCATGTAAAATTAAAAACCAAAAAATTAGTTGTAGCCGCATAGGGAAAAGTGGAAAAGGGATGCAGCTAGGTTATAATTAACTTCTAACATAACAGCCAAAAAACGCATGTGATATTTAGGCTTATGTTTCTTCTTTCCATGTTATGAAGTTGCTATGATGGACTGCTTTTCAATCTTGTAAACATGGGCTGTATCGATACTGGTTGAAGACCATATCGGTACGATATGGGCTGTATCGATATCGAAGGCTCGTTTATGGTGAAAAATGCAGTAAAAAGCAACTTTATAGACCTTACAACTTAATTAAAAGTTCATACAAAGGCTCTATAAGTCTTAGATATGCATTTTGATCATTTTTCTATACATGCTTCTCAAAAGATGACATTTAACACATACAAAGCAAGAATTTCACCAAATTCAACCAAACCTTACAAGTTAATGGCCATAGACATAGAGATGAGCATACAAGGCCAAAAACATGTAACTCATACAATTGAGACTCCCCTTAATTATATGCAATTATGCACAACATGGAGTCATACAAGCATGCTTAGATCAACAAGAAATTTAGACATGAAAACATATGATCAAGCAAATTGCATGAAATAAATTTACCACTTGAACCAAGGTAGGATTTCAAGCCTTCCTGTGTGGCATGAGCTTCCAAGGTTTGACTTTGTTCAACAATGGCTCAAGCACACTTACAAAAGATAATCAAGTAATTTTTGGTATCCAAATTACTTTGGATCCAATGGCATTAGTCCCAAATAGCTTAGTCCCCTTAGGAATCCATTTTTCAATGTCTTTGTTTTTCTTTGAAACAATGAGTCCTTTTAGGACCCAAATATTTCGAACACATTTTCCATTTAAAAATCTAGGGGAACTAGATTGAATTTGATAAAAATTTGTTTTAACAAAATCTATTTTGGACCTACCTCCAATTTCACATTTTTTGTTAAACAAATTCTTTTCAAGGTCATCAATTTCCGTTTGATAATCCACTTGAACTTTTAGAAGAAACTTTTGTAAATCAGGGTTTTTTTGTTCAAATTCTTTAAACCTTGCTCAAGTTCGATATTGGTTTTAGAAAGCAATTCATTTTCAATTTTCAACTTTGAAAGCAACTTTTTGTTTTTAGAAAATGAAACATTGAATTCCAAAACAAATTCATCATAGGCTTCTTGTAACTCATCAAAAGTATAAGAATTTGAATAAGACGAGTTAGAAGTTACCCTTGAATCTTCTTCGATGGCCATGAGACAAAGGTGAGCTACTTCATTGTAGGTTAAGTCCTCTTCATCACTCCATGCAGCCACATATGCATTTTTCTTATGGCTTGACCCCTTCTTGTTGAACCGAGGGAAATCATACTTGGTGTGCCCTGGCTTCTTGCACTCGAAGCATATAATGGGATCTTTCCTCTTTATTTTTGATTCATGCCTTAATTCTTCCTTGTGGCACTTCATGAATCGGGCAAATTTCTTAAAGAGCTTGGCCATCTCTTCTTCTTCACTATCCCCCCCACTTGAATCTTCATGTTGTCTTGTGAAGGATTTGAGAGCAACAACATTCAAGTCAATGCCTTGCTCCATTATCTTCTTCTTTTCCTTTTTCTTCTCCTCTTCTTTTCCTTTGTTTATAATTTCATAGTGAGAAGAGACCCCAAGAGAGCATCAAGCTTTAAGGTTTTGAGATCCTTGGGTTCGATGATGGCATTCTTCTTTGAGTCCCATGACTCGAGAAGAGAATAGATAAGCTTTCGAACAAGCTTGTTTTCTGGAATGATTTCTCCATAGCCTTTAAGTCCATTGACGATGACGGAGAATCTATCGAACATCTTGGTGATGCCTTTATCTGGTTCCATTTTGAAGTTCTTATACTCAAGGTTGAGAAGACCAATCTTGGTCTCCTTCACTTCATTGGTTCTTTCATGAGTGACTTCAAGCTTGTCCCAAATCTCCTCGGTACTCTCACAAAAAGAGACTTTAGCATATTTTTCTGGGCCAAGTACACAAAAGAGAATGTGCAAGGTCTTCGCAGTTAACTCCATCTTCTTGCGATCATCCGTACTCCATTCCACCTTGCTTCTTTGAGGAACGAACATGCCATCAAGAATAATATCCCAAAGACGATAATCTTTAGCTCTCATGAAGCACATCATCTTATTCTTCCAATATGAGTAGTTGGTCCTGTCGAAGTAAGGTGGCTGGTCGATGGATTGCGCCATGAACTCCGATTGATGTAGAATGGTTGAGCTCCTCAAGGATTGACTCTAGAATGTTAATTCGGTGTAGAGACGAAGCTATGATACTAATTGTTGGGAGGCTCATACAATCAACCGAGAAGCCAAGAGAGGGTGAATTGGATTTTGAGTGTTTGTAGTGGAAGCAAAGGGAATTTAAAAATAGACACAAGAATTTATAGTGGCTCGAGCTTCTAACCAAGCTCTACATCCACTACCTTAGCTTTCTACTAAGGATTTTCCCAAATTCACTATGAAATTTTTTCCCTTTTTGTAGGCTCAAGAGGAAACCTTTACAACCTCAAAGCTTATACCTCAAAGCTTTGAGAAAACCCTCTCTTACAAGAGAAATACAAAGAGCAAACTAGGAAAACCTCACAAGGCTGATTTGTTTGCAATTCTAAGCACTCACCCAAAACTTAACACTTGAGCATATATGACAATTAAGCTCACACGTGTGTTCTACAAAGAAATTGACAATTAAAGTGCAAAACACTTTTCTTAATCATAGAATGTTGGCTTGATGTTTCTTGTTCTTCCAAGGATGCTTGGAGGTGTCTTTTAAACCCCTCTAATAACTCCATGGCCGTTACTAGCCGTTGGCGTCTTTATTTATCGCAATAAATGTAGTTCTGGACTCTTCGGTATCGATACACGGAGACCGGTATCGGTACTTGTTCTTAAGAAAAATAGCCGTTGTAGCAATTTTAACACAGAAGTATCAATACGCTCACAAGCGTATCGGTACGAACCCTTTCGTACCGATACAGCTAGGCTTGTATTGGTACGGAAAATGACTACTCGAATTTGAACAACTTGGGGATCAAAAATCGTATCGATACGCTCAAAATCGTATCAGTACGTGGTCCTTTGGGTACGGTACGAGTCAAACCGTATCGGTATTCAAGACTAGTTTTTGACACTTTGGTTGTTTAAAAACACTTAAAACATGTCAAAAACCCTTTGAAAATATTTTATACATATTTTTCAAGTTTATGAACTTTTGAAATATTTTTGCAAATTTATTCAAGTCCAAAAATATTTTTCTTTAAGTTATATCAAAATCAAATAGGTTTATCAGATGACACTTCTAACCACGTGCCGTGATTCTTTGACTTCAATCATTTATAAGCATCATCTGATACTCTTCTAATTTCTATTATTGCTCTTTCATAATCTCTCATAGTAGTTGTCCTTACAGTTTTTTTAAAGAATCTTTTCAGTCGTTTTCCTTTGTAACCCTCATCATTCTTGAAATTTAAGTGTATATGTCTAACACAATTTTTTCTTCAACATGAGGAAATAACTCTTAAAGAGATTCGATCATTCTCTATCACAATAAAGTAGAAACAATGTCACATTCATTTCATAATAATGAACTGAAATAATATTCGCAATCACAACTTAAAATTATACTTTTTGTTTACAGACATAAATGCAACATGGTGAAAGTTAACTATGTCCAAGTTTTCTGTTAATAGTTGTATGAACTAACATCAGCTATCACGATTCTTATATTCAACAATTGCAACTGTTATGAGGTAAATGTAATCATTTGCATCAATTCCCACGATAGCCAATCGATAGTCTTGGTAATAACCCTTGAGAAAACATTTATCAACACTAATGAATGCCTACAGTGGTCTTGAATTTCAATTTGCAACCCTTCAAACAAATATACATCTAACAAAGAGCATATTGTTAACTTGCAAATGGTGATTGTAATAGGATTTGAGTGTCTCAATTCTCTTAGGTATTTATAAATCTTTGTAAGAACCCAAAACTTTTTCTATAGTCAATTTTTTATCTATAGAACATGATAGAGTAGAGCAAATTCGAATAAAGAGAAAAACAAAACAAACCAAAATAAAGAACAAATCTAAAATTTCAGATTTGCTTATGGTGGTGGCGTCAATGGAGGAAGCTTGAATATGTGGAGATGGCGTGATGAATTGATAGTTTAAGATGGCTTGCGATTTGTTGTTTTGTCCTCGGTACCCTCTTAGACTCAATTATCTAAGCAAGCAACCTCAAGCGGCTCTAACCCACCCTCCTAGATGCGATTATCTAGGCAAGCAAGAGTGTGAAGATTATCTCCCACACAAGAACTCGATGATCTTATGTTGAAGATGGCTTCTAGACAAGTTTACCGAACACTTGCAAACTCAAAGAATACTAAAATCTCCAAAGAGAACTTTTTATTAATCAATGAAATCTGAATTACAATGTGGGTGAAGCCTCCCTTATATAGGCCATGGAGAAGTTCTAATCCTACTAAACTTAGGAATTAAATACAATAAATAAATGCTAAAATCTAATCTCCTAATTAGATAAGTAACTTCTAATAATAAATAAATGCTAAAAATAAAATCTTAATTAAATAAATCTGGTCCTAATAGATATTGCAGAATCCTATATTGATTTAAATTATAAATAATCAAATAAAATCTTGAAAATTCGTAATTATCCAAAAATCCCGTATTAATCCCGTATAGGAATTTCTGCATGCGCTGTCTTCGCTAAAATAGACGTATCTTGAGATCCAGATGTCCGATTGAGGCGTTTCATGATGCGTTAGAAAGCTAATTTGCAGCCGGACAAGTTTTAAGAAGACATGTTGACCCATAAATGCCTGGATCCCATCCAAAAATTCGTCGCAAGTTAGCTGACTTTCCAGACTTCACAAACAGATTCAGTTTCTTGTCCAAGATGCATCGTTTTTGACCTCCTATGCGTGCATTGTTTTGGCCATTATTGTTTGCATCGAACAAATTCAGCTTCTTGTCCAATATGAGTAATTTAACCCCGCTCGTGCATGTATCATTCCCCCACTCCTCAAAAGGATTCGTCCTCGAATCTAAATCGGCATTGAGAGAACAATCATCAACTTCAATTGAAAAGGCTTCTTTGTTGTATGTGGAGTGATCTAATTGAGCTCCTCTCAATGGTTCAACAAAATCCTGAAAAAATAAGACAACACTACTCAAACATTTGTAAATGACTAGTCAAAACAAAATCACTCGCCGCGTTCTTTTTCTCTTGTCTTTTTCTTTTGGGCTTTGTGTGACTTTTACCTCATATGTATTTTCACTCACCAAATTTGGGCAATTATTTTGATTTTTTTCACTCTCGGCCTCTTTACTCTGAGTCTTTTGTATCTCACATCCCATATCCCTCTCACAAAATTTATCATCAATGTACAATTTCTATAGAGGAGAAAGTGTTTCTAACGGAATGATAGGACAAGAATCAAATGAAGGGTTAGAATTACACTTACTTTCTTCGTGGGGAGGTGATGAGAGTATAGCAAGTGGACCTACTACTTCACATGAGGGATTAGAAGTATTGTCATCTTGTCTAATGTGTTCACTATCCTTTTGTTTGGGAGATGGTTCGTCTCCAATATCAACATTTGCACAAATGCTATAAGTAGAAGTACGAAGAGAATCATGTGTACCTTCTGGTTTTGGGATGTCTTCATGGTTGGTTGCCTTTGTGTGGCCAATTGATTCAGCCTTTTGTGCTTCCAATCTTTTTCGTTTTATCCTCTCACACTGTTTTTTTGCTTTTGCTATTTCTTCATCTACTTTTTCCGGATCTATTGTAGCAATCGAGAGCTTCTGGCCTTGGTGCACAACTGAGTATCCAGTTGTATTGATTCGATGGACAGCGCCACGATCATTTTTCCAAGGTCTTCCTAATAGCAAGTGAGTGACTTCCATAGGAACCACGTCACACCATACATCATCACAATAGCTTCCAAGAGTAAAAGAGATTAAACAACATTCGGTTACCTTCATATCTGGTCCACTATTAAACCCTTGAAGATGATACGGCTTAGGGTGTTCTTGGCATGGTAGATCGAGTGCATTAACAATGAAGCTACTCACTAAGTTTACACGACTGTCACCATCAATAATTAAAGAACATAGATTACCTTGTATCTTACATGGTAACCGAAAAATATTTATTGGTATACGATAACGAGTGTTGAAAAGAGAATAAAACATCCTAATTGCTTTAAGAATCCAAATAAAAGGTTAGACACCAATAGAATTATAGTTGCAAGGAGAAAGAAGAGTATGCAACTTTTAGTCCTACTAACACAAGGAAACAAGAAGGTGTTAGAAGATGTGTAAGAAGCAATAAAAGCTAAAACAAACGAAAACTAATGGCTAAGAATGAAAGAAAATTAGAAAAACCCCGAAAACCCTGTAATTTTGCACCAATTTGATCTACTTCGTTCGAGGTGTTCCCGATGTCAAAAAATTCTGAAATTTTATGTGGTGACTCCTCCAAAGGTGTAGATCTGATCTGAAAATTTTCAGCTCAAAGTTCGCTCATTTGAATTTGACGAATTTTCCCTAATTTTCGAGTTTTTCACCCAAAAACGCCAAAATTCTTGTCAAGAATCGTCCCAAATCTGATACCAAATGATAGAGTAGAGCAAATTCGAATAAAGAGAAAAACAAAACAAACCAAAATAAAGAACAAATCTAAAATTTCAGATTTGCTTATGGTGGTGGCGTCAATGGAGGAAGCTTGAATATGTGGAGATGGCGTGATGAATTGATAGTTTAAGATGGCTTGCGATTTGTTGTTTTGTCCTCGGTACCCTCTTAGACTCAATTATCTAAGCAAGCAACCTCAAGCGGCTCTAACCCACCCTCCTAGTCGCGATTATCTAAACAAGCAAGAGTGTGAAGACGATCTCCCTCACAAGAACTCGATGATCGTATATTGAAGATGGCTTCTAGACAAGTTTACCGAACACTTGCAAACTCAAAGAATACTAAAATCTCCAAAGAGAACTTTTTATTAATCAATGAAATCTGAATTACAATGTGGATGAAGCCTCCTTTATATAGGCCATGGAGAAGTTCTAATCCTACTAAACTTAGGAATTAAATACAATAAATAAATGCTAAAATCTAATCTCCTAATTAGATAAGTAACTTCTAATAATAAATAAATGCTAAAAATAAAATCCTAATTAAATAAATCTGATCCTAATAGATATTGCAGAATCCTATAATGATTTAAATTATAAATAATCAAATAAAATCTTGAAAATTCGTAATTATCCAAAAATCCCGTATTAATCCCGTACAAGAATTTCTGCATGTGTTATCTTCGCTAAAATAGACGTATCTTGAGATCCACATGTCCGATTGAGGCATTTCATGATGCGTTGGAAAGCTAATTTGCAGCCGAACAAGTTTTAAGAACATGTTGACCCATAAATGCTTGGATCCCATCCAAAAATTCGTCGCAAGTTAGCTAACTTTCCAGACTTCACAAACAGATTCAGTTTCTTGTCCAAGATACATCGTTTTTGACCTCCTATGTGTGCATTGTTTTGGCCATTATTGTTTGCATCGAACAAATTCAGCTTCTTGTCCAATATGAGTAATTTAACCCCGCTCATGCATGTATCAGAACACTTTATAACACACACATAACCTCCAGTTGTTTCTTTAATATCTTGTTGTATTAAGGGAATTAAATATGTTAGGTCAATCTAAAGTTTGTGTAAATTTACAGTCCACTTAGACGACAATAATTTTTTATTTCTTATTCCCCTTAGACAATTATGTTCATTGTTCAATATTCTTAGTCTATCATGCTTGATCGTTAGGGTCCTAAAGATGCAACCTAAATATTCATAATATCCCAGAACAAGTACCATTACTACATACACCATGTACTCTTCTATTATCATTCTTCTTAAATAGCATACAAAACCTCTAAACTTTACCATACCGTCTCACAACTTTTTTTTTAAGATTTCTTTACTGGCTAGTAATAATTTTTTTCTCAAAATAAAAACTGCCACATTCAGATCAATATTAAATTCACAGAATTTTTTCTCCTACTGTCACAATTCTATCCGAAGAGGCGTTATGCAATGAGTCTACGTCATTATCATCACTATAAAAAATAGTTTTATAATTAATATTATTAGACACAAACACTAACTTTTTTTGTACACTACTCATTACTGGTCCATCACAAACTTAAATAAAATAAAAGACATGAAATAAAAGTTAAAGACACAACAGACTATGAAAGAACTAAACATGTTGTAATACCCGTATTTTATCTGGGGTATTCGAGTATATTAAATAATAAGGCCAAAAACAAATAACAAATAAATAAAAAATAGCCCATACAAACAAAATGTCCATTTATAAACAAAATATCCAGTTACATTTTAAAAAAACCCAAAGCCCAATTCAGATTTACAAGGCCCAAAAATCCCTTACACCAGATTTAACCCAATGTACAATTTACCCTCCCATTCTAATACATAAATAACCCAACAAACACAAAATGGATCCAAAGCCCGTTTTCCCGCCCAAATAGGACATGTGGCGGCTCTTCATTGGCCCGAACCAATAGCCACAGATTGTAGTTTTCTTTGGACCCAGCTGACATCCTAATGTCATCATCGTCTGACATTCCTATAAATAGGGAGAGAAAATTTTCAGGGAATTAGTCATTAATAATAGTTAATAAAATAATAATAATAATAATAATAATAATTAATAAAGAGGAGAGATAAATTCATATATTTAATTTAACTGCCTATAATAATAAATCAAGAAATGCTAGTTTTAATTTCTTTTAATTCAGTCCTAAATTTATATATTTATTTAATTTAATTGCCTTTAATTGTATGATTGTTGCATGTTTGAAATTGTGCATATAGAAGTATTTGCTAGTAAATTAATTCACTTAAATTTAATTAACTGTTAGAGACTTTTGCCTAGGTTCTCTAATTAGGATTCAATAATTAAAGTGAGTACATAATTGTAGTAATTAAATGTATATTAAATATAGACTTTAAAATTCAAATTTGGATGATGTTACATTGTTTACAATGGGGTATTATCTCAACATGGATTTTAATAAATTATATTTAATATATATTACACTTATAATTGAATATCAATTTAGTTCTTCAATTGAAATTAAATAATTAATTAGGATACATTGTAGTTAATTAAATGTATATTAAATGGAATCTTTGAGGCCCAAACTTGGATGGTGTTCCATTGTTTACAATGAAGTGTTATCTCAACATTGGCTTTAAAGATGAATATTTAATATACATTTCCACTTATAATATTGACTTAATTAGGACTAGTACTTTAAATAATTAGAACAATTAATTGATTAGGAATATTGTTAATTTAAGGGCTTTAAATATATATGGAAGGTGTTTAAGCAATTGACATTTTCTCATAAAAGCCATTAAATTAATTAATAATCATAGTATAAATAATTAATTAAGTAGAACCATTTTAGATTGGTACTTCAAATGAACAAGACAATAAAAGGTCATTCATTTAAAACCTTTTATGTTGGAAACTCATTTTAAAATATGAATAGGGATACCACTTAACGGGGTGCTTTTAATCTCATATTCGAATAAAATGAATTATCTTATAAAAGGATATCTACATTTAGAATTTAAATTCATTTAATAATGAATAAATTAAATTCAAAAAATTATTCGAAATGCCAAAATGCCACGTGAAATTAAGGTACCGATAACGGGCGTCTGTGGGGGTGCTAATCCTTCCCCACACGTAACTGACTCCCGAACCCAATTTTTAAGAAAGAATCTCTGGTTTGTTTTTTTCTGTGTCCGGTCTACCTCGAAATGATCGGTGGCGACTCCAAAATGTTTTTCAATGATAAATAAAAACCAATTTAATATGAAAAACCCTAAATTTTCAAGATTAAATTAAAAATAGTCATAAAACCCTAATTTTCCAAAAGATCAGCCGTCAGACTATTTTTACACACTGATTTCAAAAATGGCCGCGACAGCTTGGTGACTCCGCTAGGGATTTTTTAAAAAAACTCGAGAGTCAGGCCTAATTAATTTTATGTTGAATTTTTTGGCATTTTAGGACAGTAATTTGAATTTAATTTTTTCATAATTATTGGATGAATTTTCAGAAAGATTGAAGATAACTTTTTCCTGTGTGGTATAAACTGTCATTCATGCATAAGACTTCCACCCGGGCTTTTCACCCTTAAGTGGGAGTGAGGCATGATCTTACGTGAGTTATTCAGCTCCATGATCAAAATTTTGTCCTCTTTCCGGTATACTAACCTTATACACCGTGAGGTCACACCTCCGCTATAAGGGGTCGTATACTCTCGAATCGATGTCTTGCTATAGTGTAGTAATGACAGTTTGGGTACCTAGAGTCTAGATCAAAACCCACATGCTGTAATAGAGGCCTACCCCATTAGAGCCAGACAGGGACCTAAGACAGGATGTTGCTAATTTAAATACATTTCTCTGGTTATTGCACAATATAATTGTTCTCTGGTTAGTTTTACGCAATGTAAACTATTTTTTTCATAACAATTATTTTTGCTTACAATATTATTTCACCATACTGACACAGTTTTTGTTTTGTTTTTCTGTGTTATGTTATATATCTCTTAAATATTGCATCACATTACATTTATGAGAGGTATCGGTTCGAGGATCAGTCAAGTAGGAAGTGGTCATAAGAGCTGAAGGGTCTGATAGACAAGTGGGGGACAATATGTCACTGTGGACTTAATTCGAGAAGACTCAGTACAAGTACGGAGATAATATCCATGGAGGACAGGTGTCATTAATGCAAGGTTGTACCAGAAATTTCTAAACATAATGAAGTTTTGCCAGAACCACGTTTAATTTGAGAACTATAAGACGGGGATAATGAAGAGTCATTTCCAATAAGATTTCTGAATTATAGCATAGGTGTTAGACAGTCAAGTGGATCAAAAGTTGTTTAGGGCCATTACCCGTTTATAAGGCCCGATATAATTGTTCACTTTTTGGGAGGATACATGTAACACCAACCATGGAGAAATATGAGGCTTTCTAGGGGTCAAAAGGGACAAGTTTTATACAAGGCTCAACAATAGTTCAAGATTCAAGATAGAGTTAGCAGCAGTTACAGAGATAGACAAGACGCAGTATCTGAAAAGATGATGATAACCAGAGGAATGATAGAGAGCAGATAAATTGAAGGGGCATTCAAGAGTTATTTTTTACAAGTGATAACTCGAAGAAGAAGAGAAAACTTTGAACTCCGAGTCAATTTCCAAATTTCACAAATAATGAGAGTTAACGAAAGATGGGAAAGGTTAATCTCCCGTAAGAAAATGAAAAGCTGAAGAAAATGACAGAAACATAAAATGCAGTACAACATTTGAAAGTCTAGCTTATAAGCTTCGAAGAGGTACTACGATGAAGGATAAAATACTGAAAATCAAGTCGAGGTAGTAATCTAGGCTATCCAAAAATAGATTTGTGAAATGATTAACTTTAGGAGCCATGTGCGGGGAGTCGCTTGGTGTGTACAGATTTTGTTCAATGAAGTCGGGAATTTACCGCAATCTTTTGATATTGACACCGAGCTAGGACAGATGTTGACTTAGAGGCTGAACAAAGTGATCAACCAAAAGAGCTGGAGCTAGTGAACATATTGCATTTTCTTTGTACTCAACCTTTTTGTTAAATGGGTATTGCTCTAATGACTAGTTCTTGAAATCGATACCTCGTGCATTCATGCATTGCATTATTATATAAAAATAAAAATTGCACTTTTAGAAAAAGTAACAATGCATTTTGAAAAACATGGGCAACAAATCTGTAAAGGCTGAACTGTCTCAAATGTTGTTAAGGGCCACTTGGGTCACGTGGAGCAAAAGATTGATCAGCCCAAGAACAAGATGAAAACATGAGCTACAACATTGCTTGGAATCAGATAGGTCAAGAAAGGAAATGTTCAAGATAAAATATCAACATGGATGATCAAGATAGAAACTCATCTCACATAAGGGTTTAGTCTAAAATGACTCTTCATGCAAAAAAGCAAAAAAAGCAAAAAAAAGGTAAAAATGAAAAGAAAAAAGGAAAAGGAAAAATAGATGGAAATAAAAGGCCAAATAAAAGATGAGTAAGTTCGGGTCAATATAGTCGGGGGCATCTGTAAAGAATCTAGAAGATTTGATGAGAACAGTGGAATGCTTGACTTAGAGGCACCGATGGATTTTGAAAATGATAAAATGAAGGAAGCTCAATGGACAGGCATAGACAGACTGAATGAATTCAAATTCTAGAGTTTAGCCAAAAGTCTTGCCGATCGATGGTTCAGCAACAGTCGAATAACATAATGATCCTAACAGATGCGAGGGGCAGAAGAGTCCTTCTCTAAAGCGATGAATGCCAAGGTCAGTTGATGATTGAGGTTTGTTCATAAAGGAATCAATTGCAAGAGGATCAAAATACAGAAACAAGACAAAGAGACGGATGAGTTTGCTATTCAATGCGTATTCATATTTGTAGCTCTACCTAATACAAAAATACTTTCTGATAATGGTCTTACTGAAGTTTTTGGTCTCATTAGGGTTGGGTATTTATGTTCCGAAAGTAATGAGTCTCGTTCAATCAAAGACTATCATTTGCTAAAACAATTGAGATAATAAAAGGGAGAAGACAGAAGCTATGACAAACTTTTGTGAATAACTCGTTGCAGTCTGAGGTTTATTAGAGTCAGAGGTGATAGAGTAGCGCAAATTCGAATAAAGAGAAAAACAAAACAAACCAAAATAAAGAACAAATCTAAAAATTCAGATTTGCTTATGGTGGTGGCGTCAATGGAGGAAGCTTGAATATGTGGAGATGGCGTGATGAATTGATAGTTGTTGTTTTGTCCTCGGTACCCTCTTAGACGCAATTATCTAAGCAAGCAACCTCAAGCGGCTCTAACCCACCCTCCTAGATGCAATTACCTAGGCAAGCAAGAGTGTAAAGATGATCTCCCTCACAAGAACTCGATGATCTTATGTTGAAGATGGCTTCTAGACAAGTTTACCGAACACTTGCAAACTCAAAGAATACTAAAATCTCCAAAGAGAACTTTTTACTAATCAATGAAATATGAATTACAATGTGGGTGAAACCTCCTTTATATAGGCCATGGAAAAGTTTTAATCCTACTAAACTTAGGAATTAAATACAATAAATAAATGTTAAAATCTAATCTCCTAATTAGATATGTAACTTCTAATAATAAATAAATGCTAAAAATAAAATCTTAATTAAACAAATCTGATCCTAATAGATATTGCAGAATCCTATGTTGATTTAAATTACAAATAATCAAATAAAGTCTTGAAAATTCGTAATTATCCAAAAATTCCGTATTAATCCCGTATAGGAATTTCTGCATGCGATGTCTTCGCTAAAATAGACGTATCTTGAGATCTAGATATCCGATTGAGGCGTTTCAAGATGCGTTGGAAAGATAATTTGCAGCCGGACAAGTTTTAAGAAGACATGTTGACCCATAAATGCCTGGATCCCATCCTAAAATGCTTCGCAAGTTGACTGATGTTTCTGACTTGCAAAGCAGTTTCAACTTCTTTTCCAAGATAATTATTTTGACCCCTCTCATGCTCGTATCAAGAGGCTTCTCTTCTACAATATTTTCTTTACCAAAGAATGCTCCAAGGTCAGATGCTCAAGATGTTCTTGGAAAGTCAAAATCTATACTGGATCTTATTCATGTTTTATTGAGAGACATTTCAAACTACTTGAAGTTTCACCGTATCCTTAGAAGTTATCAGAGCCCCATTAATTAAGTTGTTAAAATATCAAGACTATTGTGAGTTATGATTGAGATATTGAAGATTGCTACATTTTTAAGCTGCAAATTCAAAATTTTCTAAAGTGGGAAATTTTAGAAGTTGACAATGAAGATCATCTATGTAACTTAAAAGTAATCCTCTAATTGGAGAAAATGCAATTGGATTGCTCAGAAAACAAGCGTTGAAAATGTCAAGTGAAAAGAGAAAAGAAGTGAATGAATGCAATAATCGAACTCCTTGAGGTCGCAAGAGGAAAAAGGTCAACTGACTCACCAGGTCTATCATGGAAGATTCCTTGGATAAATGCAAATTTTGATATATTTGGAATGCCCATTTTAGACTTATTTTACCCCTAGGTCGGTGAAGAAGATGTCATGCCATCTGTGATATGAACGTCAATGGCAAAGACCCAGAGAAGTACCCAGGTGGCCCCATTACTCGAGCAAGGGCCAAGGAGTTCCAAGCAGCCATGGAAAATATGTTTACATCAAGCTTGGGACGTGAGAAAGAAGAAATAATAAGGGAGGAACACTTTACTTTGCTTATGCATGAATTTGCATGAGTATTTAAAGTTTGCATAACATTCATTGCATTCAATAAACATGTTGTTCATTAAAGAATGCGTTGCATTTAAACATGTAGTTCATTTAGTTATACACTTCATTTAACTAAGTAGTTCATTGATTAAACTAGTTCATTCAAGATTATTAGTTCATTGAATAAAGTTAGTTCATTAATTAAACTAGTTCATTCATCAAACTAGCTCATTTATTAAACTAACTCTTAATTGTTTACATGCATGTTTTCAATTAAAGATTGAATAAAGTTTACCTTTGTGTCTAGGTGCATGAGGGAAGATGAACGGTTTTACCAGATGCAAGAATATCAGCAGAATGTCTTCCAATTCAGGATGCGATACAGACGTGTTTGGATCCAGAAATCAATTGGACGTTATTCCTCCATCTCTTAGCTTTCCAATGCCTTTTGAATCACCTCAATCCTATATCGGGAGCTTGAGATACGAATGATTTACTGAAGACAGTGCAGGCTGAAATTTTTATTACGGGAATTTTATGCATGGATGATTTGAATGAATTTGAGCCAAGGAAGAGTTCTTTCATCTTCTACCAAGAGACAAGCAATTGATGGCCATCTTAATTCAGCAAATTCAAGGCATTCAAGGTTGATGTTATCACCATTCAAGTGGGGGTTTCAAAATTCATTGAGGAGACATGAAATGAAGGCTGGATGAAACTCACCTTTTATGACATTCAAGTCATATTAATCAGCTTGGAAGATGAAGAGTTGCACTTAAACTGGACAGCAAGGATGTCTACATTCATCCTTGTCCACATTCATCCCCTTTCTCTTCATATGATAGCAAAACAAGGCAGCCCAAGAGTCCTTCTTAATTTGGACGAAAATATGACTAAATTCAACCTCAATTTGTCTAAACTAATCAGCTTTGAAGATGAGAAGAAAGGACAAAGCATTCATGTGTATTCAAGTGCATTAAGATGAGCATTCATCTTTCTTGTAACACCTTTTCATATTCTGCCTACTTCTACTATAAATAGGCATCTTTAGGATCATTGTAAGACACACTTTGAATATATAAAACATCTTTGAAAGATTGCTTTCATTCTTGTTCTCTTGTGGAACTTTATCGGCTTCAAGTTAGTCTTGTAGTCTTCATCCATTTCCCTTTTGTTATAGCGTTGGTTCCTAGCTCATCTATAGCTAGTGGGTCACGTTCCATATCCTACCACTTCATTTCCACTTTATTATATTGCTGGTTCCTAACTCTTTATAGTTAGGGGGTCACAATCCATCCTTTGAATTTCTTCATCTTAACGCCAACACCCCATCATCTTCACCTACATTTTCATCTTTTATTTTTTTTTCTTCCATAATCACAACTATCACTCTTCCTACACCCCTTCTACATATCTTTCATCCCATTATTTCTATTTCTTATTTATCTATTTCTACTTACATTGTTGTTTGAGTAATTTCAGAATACATTCAAAGCACTGCAGAGTTCTTACTAGAATCACGATCGGGCATTCATATATATGATTCAAAACTCATAGTCGAGATCATATCAATCTGCCCATAGTTATGATCCTGACAATACTTGCAAGTTTCACATAGGGAACTAGGATGTGCTACCAAGAAGTGTAGGCCCTTAATAGACGAAATCAAGAATAAGGTTAGTCGGAAATCCAGAATGAATACTTCCAAGATTGTCTGGAGTTTTGAAGTATGTCTCGTTCTTGTCTATGTATCAAAGGGGTACAACTTGCAAGAATTATCTCTGAAGTAGTATATGAAATCAACTATGTTACTTCAAGTCAAAGATTCTTTGGTATCGTTTCAAAGATGTTTTCAAAATATAAGGCCATGGTTGCAAATGTTCGACCACTCATGGGGAGGATATGACTGGTACGGGGCAATCATCTTCAGTTGGTATTCAGGAAAAATCACCTATTAGAGGTCATGGTGATGATGATGAAATACATATATTAGCTAGTTCAGGGGCTTAGCAAGTTTTGCTACGGAGTTCTGGTGGTTTTGTAGAATTAAAGATGAACTTGAAGAAAGTTCAGGAACTTAAAATGTCCAAGGACTTGGAGCATTTGTTCACCCTAAATAATAAAGGTGAGGCAAACTTAATATGGCAAGAGACCAGTGGAACGACATTGAGGAATGTGATCATTAAAGAATTAAAAAATCTGTTCAGAAAGAATGAGAGCATCCTAGCTGAGCAAGAATGGGCATGTCTTTGTAATGGTGAAGAAAAATAAAGAATTGACGATAGAAGTAGAGTGACCAAAATTAACTCAGGTTTTCCTTGATTAATGGTTAATAGTGAACCACGGGAGATCTGTCTGCAATTTTAGGACTGTTGCGGAGTAATACCCTGAATCATCCTAATCGTTTTTGCCCGCGAGCATTGCGGGCCCTTTGTACGAGAGGCTATTTTGATTTATTTGTTTATGATGCTTGTTTCCTATATATTTTTCTCAAGTGGAAAACATCTTGCATTCTTTGATTCTTTTAGTATTTCATTCATTCTTTGTTATGGGTTAGTTTTTTGTTCTCCCATACATATACGTATACATCTTCAATAGCATTTTCCTCTCACGTCCTTATATATTGATTGTAAGAGAATCAAATCCAGAGATCAACTTCAAAAATGTGACTTTCTTCGACTTTATTTAGACCAACGGGAAGACATTAATGAGTGCTCAGGAATCACGGGAAAATCTCAAATACAATTTTTGAGTGAATTGCCTCTAAAGCATTGCTGGCTAAGGTCTTTGAATGAAGTGATAACCTAAAACATCTTCCACCTGAAGACTGCTTTTCTTCAAAGATATCCAAGTATGGGAGGACACTTGGCATTCCTTCATCTCCTTTCACAAAGAAAGAAAATAAGAAAAGTATCATTTGTTGTCCCTTTTGGGCCTAATGATTTCCATTGGATTCAACCCAAACCAAGGATTATCGCTACACTGGGGGCAAAGAGGATGAAAGTTTGTTTGCAAGTGAAAATGTTCGGTTTTGATCATACCATGATAATAATGCCTTGTGAATTAGGGGCAAGAAACAAAAGTGGATGCTTTGAGTACAAATACAAGAAAGGCAAGTTGAATGAAGACAAATATTCAAAATCAAAAAAGAAAAGAAAGAAAAAGAGAAAAAGAAGAAAGAAAAGAAAATAGTGGGAGTTTGTGTTCAAAAAGTCAGTCGAATCAAGCTGAAGCAATTGAAGAAAGCACTAAAGTTGAAAAGTGCAAAAGTAAAGCAATTCATATATGTGATATTTTCCGTTCAAATAAGTCTCTATCTAAAGGAGTAGTGGAAGCTTGATTTCAAGGAAAGGAAGTGAACTCTAGGGTGAAAACTCAGAAATGGACAGTCTAGAGCGATCCACAAAAAAAGAAAGAAAAAAAGAGAAAAAGAAAGAAAAAGGAAACAAATAGCATTTCATCCGAACATATTCAGATCAAGGAGTGCAAAAATGATATTTCACTTGGAAGAAATAATCCTTGGTTTCATCACCCTTAAGTATTTGTTTGAGCCTATATATCATTTCTTTTGTAGCTGTGAGCCATAGCCTACATTACAAGCCTCAAAAGACCATTTTGACCATATACGAGTATTGGAGCAAGTTGAGTTTGTCTTCATAATACATCCCGCTTATCAAGGTTAACCTTTCTTCAAAGACTTTCTGATATAGAAGCCAGGATCCAAGAATTACCTCAAAATCTAGGAACCCTCTAGATCACAATTAATCTAGCAAACTCACTAATATGATCCGAGAAAACCCTAAACTCCAAGTTCAACAAACGAATAATAAAGCATGATCATGATGTAGAAAACGAGATAGGATGAATTTGATGGTGGCGGTGTTAGATAGATTTGTCCTTGGCACCCTCCTAATCGCAATTGAATAGGCAAACACCTGCAAACGACACGAATCTCTCTGATGAATGGATGATGACGAGATAGATGTTGTAGGATATTTTGTCCTCGGCACCCTCTTAGACGCGATTATCTAAGCAAGCAACCTCAAGCGGCTCTAACCCACCCTCCTAGACGCAATTACCTAGGCAAGCAAGAGTGTGAAGATGATCTCCATCACAAGAACTTGACGAACTTACACGTTGAAGAAGACTTCTTGATACGAAAAATAACAAGGCAAATCTATCTACCTTGAAAATAAAATGGCCCATGGCCAAAGGTTTTTGATAGAGTAGCGCAATCTTGGATTTGGAAGCCTTCAATCAAGTTGTTGCAAGAACTAGGAGCTCTAGACTCAATCAAGAAAAGTATGGGCAGATCTAAAAATTCAAGAGAAACTAGGAGCTTGAATATGTGGAGATGACGTGATGAATTGATAGTTGTTGTTTTGTCCTCGACACCCTTTTAGACGCAATTATCTAAGCAAGCAACCTCAAGCGGCTCTAACCCACCCTCCTAGATGCAATTACCTATGCAAGCAAGAGTGTGAAGATGATCTCCCTCACAAGAACTCGATGATCTTATGTTGAAGATGGCTTCTAGACAAGTTTACCGAACACTTGCAAACTCAAAGAATACTAAAATCTCCAAAGAGAACTTTTTATTAATCAATGAAATCTTAAAAACAAAGAAGAAGACATCAACCTTTTATAGATGAAGGATGGCTTTAACCTAAAGCTAAGAGTGAATAAAATAAACAAACAAATCTGGTCTGTTAAATTGGACGTGATCTAACGGCTTGGGAGAAGGGTGACTGGTTCCTAAAGTATATAAAACCCTAAAAACATAATTTAAATGTTAATAATTAGGTTGGGTTAAGCTTAATTCGTCCAAAGCCTTATATGTTAGCTTTTGGGATGAATTTTACAAAATTCGTAATAATCCCGTATCCAGTTTTCTGCATGCGCAGTCTTCAGTAAATTGGACGTATCTTGAATTCCCGATGTCCGATTGACACATTTCAAGATGCGTTGGAAAGGTAATTGAATGACGGACAATTTGTTAAGAGACAACTCGACCCAGAAATGCCTGGATCCCATCCAAAAAATCGTCGCAAGTTACCTGACTTTTCAGACTTCACAAACAGATTCAGTTTCTTGTCCAAGATGCATCGTTTTTGACCTCCTATGCGTCCATTATTTTGGCCATTATTGTTTGTATCGAACAAATACAGCTTCTTGTCCAATATGAGTAATTTAACCCCGCTCATGCATGTATCAGTTTTTGCAACTCATAAATTCATGATGTTGTTCTTATTAATGAAGCAAATATGCCTTTAAATAGGTTACAAATGAAGAGTTCAACTTAAATTAGGAAAAGTAAAGATAATAATAAAATAAATAAACATATTTTATCTAACCTAAGAAACTAATAAATAAATAACAAATTTAATCCTAAATCATCTAAATATCTCCATAAAGAATCCTAGATTAAATTTAAGTACAAAAAATCAATAAAATTATTGAAAATTCGTAATAAATAATATTTCCCGTGATAAAACCGTATAGAGATTTCTGCTCGCACATTCTTCACTAAAATGGACATAACTTGAGCTCCCGATGTCGGATTGATGCGTTTCAAGATGCGTTAGAAAGCTAAGAGACAGTCGAATGTGTCTGAAGAAGACATGTAGACTCAGAAGTGACCGGATCCCATCCGAAATTTCGATGCAAGTCGGCTGAAATTCCAGACTTATAAAGAATCCTAGATTAATAAGAGTTCAATTTGCGCTACTCTATCATAACAAGGCAAATCTATCTACCTTGAAAATAAAATGGCCCATGGCCAAAGGTTTTTGCAACTCATAAATTCATGATCTTGTTCTTATTAATGAAGCAAATATGCCTTTAAATAGGTTACAAATGAAGAGTTCAACTTAAATTAGGAAAAGTAAAGATAATAATAAAATAAATAAACATATTTTATCTAACCTAAAAAACTAATAAATAAATAACAAATCTAATCCTAAATCATCTAAATATCTCCATAAAGAATCCTAGATTAAATTTAAGTACAAAAAATCAATAAAATTATTGAAAATTCGTAATAAATAATATTTCCCGTGATAAAACCGTATAGAGATTTCTGCTCGCACATTCTTCACTAAAATGGACATAACTTGAGCTCCCGATGTCGGATTGATGCGTTTCAAGATGCGTTAGAAAGCTAAGAGACAGTCGAATGTGTCTGAAGAAGACATGTAGACTCAGAAGTGACCGGATCCCATCCGAAATTTCGATGCAAGTCGGCTGAAATTCCAGACTTATAAAACAGCTTCAACTCTTTGGCTACAATGCATCATTTTAGCCCCCCATACATGTATCATTCTCCCCCTGTTGAAAACGATTCGTCCCGAATCTTAAGAGTTGTTGATCACAACCTTCAAGTCTCTTGAGATGTCTCCAGGAATGAAATATTAAAACTAGGATCTATATAGAGAATTATATATTTTTTCTTTTTTCTCAACTACTAAAACAACTGTAAAAGATAATTGTTTCAAACACCTAAACCAAGGCTCTGATTACCAATTGATACGGAAGCCAAGATCCAAGAATTACCTCAAAATCTAGGAACCCTCTAGATCACAATTAATTAGCAAACTCACTAATATGATCCGAGAAAACCCCAAACTCCAAGTTCAGCAAACCGATAATAAAGCATGATCCTGATGTAGAAAACGAGATAGGATGAATTTGATGGTGGCGGTGTTGGATAGATTTGTCCTTGGCACCCTCCTAATCGCAATTGAATAGGCAAACACCTGCAAACGACACGAATCTCTCCGATGAATGGATGATGACGAGATAGATGTAGGATATTTTGTCCTCAGCACCCTCTTAGACGGGATTATCTAAGCAAGCAACCTCAAGCGGCTCTAACCCACCCTCCTAGACGCAATTACCTAGGCAAGCAAGAGTGTGAAGACGATCTCCATCCAAGAACTTGACGAACTCACGTTGAAGAAGACTTCTGATACGAAAAATAACATGATACGAGCATGAGAGGGGTCAAAATAATCATCTTGGAAAAGAAGTTGAAACTGCTTTGCAAGTCAGAAACATCAGTCAACTTGCGAACCATTTTTGGATGGGATCCAGGCATTTATGGGTCAACATGTCTTCTTAAAACTTGTCCGTCTGCAAATTAGCTTTCCAACGCATCTTGAAACGCCTCAATCGGACATATGGATCTCAAGATACTTCTATTTTAGCGAAGACAGCGCATGCAGAAATTCCTATACGGGATTAATACGGGATTTTTGGATAATTACGAATTTTCAAGATTTTATTTGATTATTTGTAATTTAAATCAACATAGGATTCTGCAATATCTATTAGGATCAGATTTATTTAATTAGGATTTTATTTTTAGCATTTATTTATTATTAGAAGTTACTTATCTAATTAGGAGATTAGATTTTAGCATTTATTTATTGTATTTAATTCCTAAGTTTAGTAGGATTAAAACTTCTCCATGGCCTATATAAAGGAGGCTTCACCCACATTGTACTTCAGATTTCATTGATTAATAAAAAGTTCTCTTTGGAGATTTTAGTATTCTTTGAGTTTGCAAGTGTTCGATAAACTTGTCTAGAAGCCATCTTCAACATAAGATCATCGAGTTCTTGTGAGGGAGATCATCTTCACACTCTTGCTTGCCTAGGTAATTGCATCTAGGAGGGTGGGTTAGAGCCGCTTGAGGTTGCTTGCTTAGATAATTGCGTCTAAGAGGGTGCCGAGGACAAAACAACAACTATCGATTCATCACGCCATCTCCACATATTCAAGCTTCCTCCATTGACGCCACCACCATAAGCAAATCTAAATTTTCAGATTTGTTCTTTATTTTGGTTTGTTTTGTTTTTCTCTTTATTCGAATTTGCGCTACTCTATCATAACAAGGCAAATCTATCTACCTTGAAAATAAAATGGCCCATGGCCAAAGGTTTTTGCAACTCATAAATTCATGATCTTGTTCTTATTAATGAAGCAAATATGCCTTTAAATAGGTTACAAATGAAGAGTTCAACTTAAATTAGGAAAAGTAAAGATAATAATAAAATAAATAAACATATTTTATCTAACCTAAAAAACTAATAAATAAATAACAAATCTAATCCTAAATCATCTAAATATCTCCATAAAGAATCCTAGATTAAATTTAAGTACAAAAAATCAATAAAATTATTGAAAATTCGTAATAAATAATATTTCCCATGATAAAACCGTATAGAGATTTCTGCTCGCACATTCTTCACTAAAATGGACATAACTTGAGCTCCCGATGTCGGATTGATGCGTTTCAAGATGCGTTGGAAAGCTAAGAGACAGTCGAATGAAGAAGACATGTAGACTCAGAAGTGACAGGATCCCATCCGAAATTTCGATGCAAGTCGGCTGAAATTCCAGACTTATAAAACAGCTTCAACTCTTTGGCTACAATGCATCATTTTAGCCCCCCATACATGTATCATTCTCCCCCTGTTGAAAACGATTCGTCCCTAATCTTAAGAGTTGTTGATCACAACCTTCAAGTCTCTTGAGATGTCTCCAGGAATGAAATATTAAAACTAGGATCTATATAGAGAATTATATATTTTTTTCTTTTTTCTCAACTACTAAAACAACAGTAAAAGATAATTGTTTCAAACACCTAAACCAAGGCTCTGATTACCAATTGATACGGAAGCCAGGATCCAAGAATTACCTCAAAATCTAGGAACCCTCTAGATCACAATTAATTAGCAAACTCATTAATATGATCCGAGAAAACCCCAAACTCCAAGTTCAGCAAACCGATAATAAAGCATGATCCTGATGTAGAAAACGAGATAGGATGAATTTGATGGTGGCGGTGTTGGATAGATTTGTCCTTGGCACCCTCCTAATCGCAATTGAATAGGCAAACACCTGCAAACGACACGAGTCTCTCCGATGAATGGATGATGACGAGATAGATGTTGTAGGATATTTTGTCCTCAGCACCCTCTTAGACGGGATTATCTAAGCAAGCAACCTCAAGCGGCTCTAACCCACCGTCCTAGACGCAATTACCTAGGCAAGCAAGAGTGTGAAGACGATCTCCATCCAAGAACTTGACGAACTCACGTTGAAGAAGACTTCTGATAGGAAAAATAACATGATACGAGCATGAGAGGGGTCAAAATAATCATCTTGGAAAAGAAGTTGAAACTGCTTTGCAAGTCAGAAACATCAGTCAACTTGCGAAGCATTTTTGGATGGGATCCAGGCATTTATGGGTCAACATGTCTTCTTAAAACTTGTCCGTCTGCAAATTAGCTTTCCAACGCATCTTGAAACGCCTCAATCGGACATATGGATCTCAAATACGTCTATTTTAGCGAAGACAGCGCATGCAGAAATTCCTATACGGGATTAATACGGGATTTTTGGATAATTACGAATTTTCAAGATTTTATTTGATTATTTGTAATTTAAATCAACATAGGATTCTGCAATATCTATTAGGATCAGATTTATTTAATTAGGATTTTATTTTTAGCATTTATTTAATATATTAGAAGTTACTTATCTAATTAGGAGATTAGATTTTAGCATTTATTTATTGTATTTAATTCCTAAGTTTAGTAGGATTAAAACTTCTCCATGGCCTATATAAAGGAGGCTTCACCCACATTGTACTTCAGATTTCATTGATTAATAAAAAGTTCTCTTTGGAGATTTTAGTATTCTTTGAGTTTGCAAGTGTTCGATAAACTTGTCTAGAAGCCATCTTCAACATAAGATCATCAAGTTCTTGTGAGGGAGATCATCTTCACACTCTTGCTTGCCTAGGTAATTGCATCTAGGAGGGTGGGTTAGAGCCGCTTGAGGTTGCTTGCTTAGATAATTGCGTCTAAGAGGGTGCCGAGGACAAAACAACAACTATCGATTCATCACGCCATCTCCACATATTCAAGCTTTCCTCCATTGACGCCACCACCATAAGCAAATCTAAATTTTTAGATTTGTTCTTTATTTTGGTTTGTTTTGTTTTTCTCTTTATTCGAATTTGCGCTACTCTATCATAACAAGGCAAATCTATCTACCTTGAAAATAAAATGGCCCATGGCCAAAGGTTTTTGCAACTCATAAATTCATGATCTTGTTCTTATTAATGAAGCAAATATGCCTTTAAATAGGTTACAAATGAAGAGTTCAACTTAAATTAGGAAAAGTAAAGATAATAATAAAATAAATAAACATATTTTATCTAACCTAAAAAACTAATAAATAAATAACAAATCTAATCCTAAATCATCTAAATATCTCCATAAAGAATCCTAGATTAAATTTAAGTACAAAAAATCAATAAAATTATTGAAAATTCGTAATAAATAATATTTCCCGTGATAAAACCGTATAGAGATTTATGCTCGCACATTCTTCACTAAAATGGACATAACTTGAGCTCCCGATGTCGGATTGATGCGTTTCAAGATGCGTTGGAAAGCTAAGAGACAGTCGAATGTGTCTGAAGAAGACATGTAGACTCAGAAGTGACCGGATCCTATCCGAAATTTTAATGCAAGTCGGCTGAAATTCCAGACTTATAAAACAGCTTCAACTCTTTGGCTACAATGCATCATTTTAGCCCCCCATACATGTATCATTCTCCCCCTGTTGAAAACGATTCGTCCCGAATCTTAAGAGTTGTTGATCACAACCTTCAAGTCTCTTGAGATGTCTCCAGGAATGAAATATTAAAACTAGGATCTATATAGAGAATTATATATTTTTTCTTTTTTCTCAACTACTAAAACAATAGTAAAAGATAATTGTTTCAAACACCTAAACCAAGGCTCTGATTACCAATTGATACGGAAGCCAGGATCCAAGAATTACCTCAAAATCTAGGAACCCTCTAGATCACAATTAATTAGCAAACTCACTAATATGATCCGAGAAAACCCCAAACTCCAAGTTCAGCAAACCGATAATAAAGCATGATCCTGATGTAGAAAACGAGATAGGATGAATTTGATGGTGGCGGTGTTGGATAGATTTGTCCTTGGAACCCTCCTAATCACAATTGAATAGGCAAACACCTGCAAACGACACGAATCTCTCCGATGAATGGATGATGACGAGATAGATGTTGTAGGATATTTTGTCCTCAGCACCCTCTTAGACGGGATTATATCTAAGCAAGCAACCTCAAGCGGCTCTAACCCACCCTCCTAGGCGCAATTACCTAGGCAAGCAAGAGTGTGAAGACGATCTCCATCCAAGAACTTGACGAACTCACGTTGAAGAAGACTTCTGATACGAAAAATAACATGATACGAGCATGAGAGGGGTCAAAATAATCTTCTTGGAAAAGAAGTTGAAACTGCTTTGCAAGTCAGAAACATCAGTCAACTTGCGAAGCATTTTTGGATGGGATCCAGGCATTTATGGGTCAACATGTCTTCTTAAAACTTGTCCGTCTGCAAATTAGCTTTCCAACGCATCTTGAAACGCCTCAATCGGACATATGGATCTCAAGATACGTCTATTTTAGCGAAGACAGCGCATGCAGAAATTCCTATACGGGATTAATACGGGATTTTTGGATAATTACGAATTTTCAAGATTTTATTTGATTATTTGTAATTTAAATCAACATAGGATTCTGCAATATCTATTAGGATCAGATTTATTTAATTAGGATTTTATTTTTAGCATTTATTTATTATTAGAAGTTACTTATCTAATTAGGAGATTAGATTTTAGCATTTATTTATTGTATTTAATTCCTAAGTTTAGTAGGATTAAAACTTCTCCATGGCCTATATAAAGGAGGCTTCACCCACATTGTACTTCAGATTTCATTGATTAATAAAAAGTTCTCTTTGGAGATTTTAGTATTCTTTGAGTTTGCAAGTGTTCGATAAACTTGTCTAGAAGCCATCTTCAACATAAGATCATCGAGTTCTTGTGAGGGAGATCATCTTCACACTCTTGCTTGCCTAGGTAATTGCATCTAGGAGGGTGGGTTAGAGCCGCTTGAGGTTGCTTGCTTAGATAATTGCGTCTAAGAGGGTGCCGAGGACAAAACAACAACTATCGATTCATCACGCCATCTCCACATATTCAAGCTTCCTCCATTGACGCCACCACCATAAGCAAATCTAAATTTTTAGATTTGTTCTTTATTTTGGTTTGTTTTGTTTTTCTCTTTATTCGAATTTGCGCTACTCTATCATAACAAGGCAAATCTATCTACCTTGAAAATAAATTGGCCCATGGCCAAAGGTTTTTGCAACTCATAAATTCATGATCTTGTTCTTATTAATGAAGCAAATATGCCTTTAAATAGGTTACAAATGAAGAGTTCAACTTAAATTAGGAAAAGTAAAGATAATAATAAAATAAATAAACATATTTTATCTAACCTAAAAAACTAATAAATAAATAACAAATCTAATCCTAAATCATCTAAATATCTCCATAAAGAATCCTAGATTAAATTTAAGTACAAAAAATCAATAAAATTATTGAAAATTCGTAATAAATAATATTTCCCGTGATAAAACCGTATAGAGATTTCTGCTCGCACATTCTTCACTAAAATGGACATAACTTGAGCTCCCGATGTCGGATTGATGCGTTGGAAAGCTAAGAGACGGTCGAATGTGTCTGAAGAAGACATGTAGACTCAGAAGTGACCGGATCCCATCCGAAATTTCGATGCAAGTCGGCTGAAATTCCAGACTTATAAAACAGCTTCAACTCTTTGGCTACAATGCATCATTTTAGCCCCCCATACATGTATCATTCTCCCCCTGTTGAAAACGATTCGTCCCGAATCTTAAGAGTTGTTGATCACAACCTTCAAGTCTCTTGAGATGTCTCCAGGAATGAAATATTAATACTAGGATCTATATAGAGAATTATATATTTTTTTCTTTTTTCTCAACTACTAAAACAACAGTAAAAGATAATTGTTTCAAACACCTAAACCAAGGCTCTGATTACCAATTGATACGGAAGCCAGGATCCAAGAATTACCTCAAAATCTAGGAACCCTCTAGATCACAATTAATTAGCAAACTCACTAATATGATCCGAGAAAACCCCAAACACCAAGTTCAGCAAACCGATAATAAAGCATGATCCTGATGTAGAAAACGAGATAGGATGAATTTGATGGTGGCGGTGTTGGATAGATTTGTCCTTGGAACCCTCCTAATCACAATTGAATAGGCAAACACCTGCAAACGACACGAATCTCTCCGATGAATGGATGATGACGAGATAGATGTTGTAGGATATTTTGTCCTCAGCACCCTCTTAGACGGGATTATATCTAAGCAAGCAACCTCAAGCGGCTCTAACCCACCCTCCTAGGCGCAATTACCTAGGCAAGCAAGAGTGTGAAGACGATCTCCATCCAAGAACTTGACGAACTCACGTTGAAGAAGACTTCTGATACGAAAAATAACATGATACGAGCATGAGAGGGGTCAAAATAATCTTCTTGGAAAAGAAGTTGAAACTGCTTTGCAAGTCAGAAACATCAGTCAACTTGCGAAGCATTTTTGGATGGGATCCAGGCATTTATGGGTCATTATGTCTTGTTAAAACTTGTCCGTCTGCAAATTAGCTTTCCAACGCATCTTGAAACGCCTCAATCGGACATATGGATCTCAAGATACGTCTATTTTAGCGAAGACAGCGCATGCAGAAATTCCTATACGGGATTAATACGGGATTTTTGGATAATTACGAATTTTCAAGATTTTATTTGATTATTTGTAATTTAAATCAACATAGGATTCTGCAATATCTATTAGGATCAGATTTATTTAATTAGGATTTTATTTTTAGCATTTATTTATTATTAGAAGTTACTTATCTAATTAGGAGATTAGATTTTAGCATTTATTTATTGTATTTAATTCCTAAGTTTAGTAGGATTAAAACTTCTCCATGGCCTATATAAAGGAGGCTTCACCCACATTGTACTTCAGATTTCATTAATTAATAAAAAGTTCTCTTTGGAGATTTTTGTATTCTTTGAGTTTGCAAGTGTTCGATAAACTTGTCTTGAAGCCATCTTCAACATAAGATCATCGAGTTCTTGTGAGGGAGATCATCTTCACACTCTTGCTTGCCTAGGTAATTGCATCTAGGAGGGTGGGTTAGAGCCGCTTGAGGTTGCTTGCTTAGATAATTGC
Source organism: Hibiscus mutabilis (assembly GCA_019671005.1). Lineage (NCBI taxonomy): Eukaryota > Viridiplantae > Streptophyta > Magnoliopsida > Malvales > Malvaceae > Hibiscus > Hibiscus mutabilis. Next base: position 17,741,793 of record CM033728.1, on the reverse strand, counting down.
GTCTAAGAGGGTGCCGAGGACAAAACAACAATTATCAATTCATCACGCCATCTCCACATATTCAAGCTTCTTCCATTGACGCCACCACCATAAGCAAATCTAAATTTTTAGATTTGTTCTTTATTTTGGTTTGTTTTGTTTTTCTCTTTATTCGAATTTGCGCTACTCTATCATAACAAGGCAAATCTATCTACCTTGAAAATAAAATGGCCCATGGCCAAAGGTTTTTGCAACTCATAAATTCATGATCTTGTTCTTATTAATGAAGCAAATATGCCTTTAAATAGGTTACAAATGAAGAGTTCAACTTAAATTAGGAAAAGTAAAGATAATAATAAAATAAATAAACATATTTTATCTAACCTAAAAAACTAATAAATAAATAACAAATCTAATCCTAAATCATCTAAATATCTCCATAAAGAATCCTAGATTAAATTTAAGTACAAAAAATCAATAAAATTATTGAAAATTCGTAATAAATAATATTTCCCGTGATAAAACCGTATAGAGATTTCTGCTCGCACATTCTTCACTAAAATGGACATAACTTGAGCTCCCGATGTCGGATTGATGCGTTTTGATGCGTTGGAAAGCTAAGAGACGGTCGAATGTGTCTGAAGAAGACATGTAGACTCAAAAGTGACCGGATCCCATCCGAAATTTCGATGCAAGTTGGCTGAAATTCCAGACTTATAAAACAGCTTCAACTCTTTGGCTACAATGCATCATTTTAGCCCCCCATACATGTATCATTCTCCCCCTGTTGAAAACGATTCGTCCCGAATCTTAAGAGTTGTTGATCACAACCTTCAAGTCTCTTGAGATGTCTCCAGGAATGAAATATTAATACTAGGATCTATATAGAGAATTATATATTTTTTTCTTTTTTCTCAACTACTAAAACAACAGTAAAAGATAATTGTTTCAAACACCTAAACCAAGGCTCTGATTACCAATTGATACGGAAGCCAGGATCCAAGAATTACCTCAAAATCTAGGAACCCTCTAGATCACAATTAATTAGCAAACTCACTAATATGATCCGAGAAAACCCCAAACACCAAGTTCAGCAAACCGATAATAAAGCATGATCCTGATGTAGAAAACGAGATAGGATGAATTTGATGGTGGCGGTGTTGGATAGATTTGTCCTTGGCACCCTCCTAATCGCAATTGAATAGGCAAACACCTACAAACGACACGAATCTCTCCGATGAATGGATGATGACGAGATAGATGTTGTAGGATATTTTGTCCTCAGCACCCTCTTAGACGGGATTATCTAAGCAAGCAACCTCAAGCGGCTCTAACCCACCCTCCTAGACGCAATTACCTAGGCAAGCAAGAGTGTGAAGATGATCTCCATCCAAGAACTTGACGAACTCACGTTGAAGAAGACTTCTGATACGAAAAATAACATGATACGAGCATGAGAGGGGTCAAAATAATCATCTTGGAAAAGAAGTTGAAACTGCTTTGCAAGTCAGAAACATCAGTCAACTTGCGAAGCATTTTTGGATGGGATCCAGGCATTTATGGGTCATTATGTCTTGTTAAAACTTGTCCGTCTGCAAATTAGCTTTCCAACGCATCTTGAAACGCCTCAATCGGACATATGGATCTCAAGATACGTCTATTTTAGCGAAGACAGCGCATGCAGAAATTCCTATACGGGATTAATACGGGATTTTTGGATAATTACGAATTTTCAAGATTTTATTTGATTATTTGTAATTTAAATCAACATAGGATTCTGCAATATCTATTAGGATCAGATTTATTTAATTAGGATTTTATTTTTAGCATTTATTTATTATTAGAAGTTACTTATCTAATTAGGAGATTAGATTTTAGCATTTATTTATTGTATTTAATTCCTAAGTTTAGTAGGATTAAAACTTCTCCATGGCCTATATAAAGGAGGCTTCACCCACATTGTACTTCAGATTTCATTAATTAATAAAAAGTTCTCTTTGGAGATTTTTGTATTCTTTGAGTTTGCAAGTGTTCGATAAACTTGTCTTGAAGCCATCTTCAACATAAGATCATCGAGTTCTTGTGAGGGAGATCATCTTCACACTCTTGCTTGCCTAGGTAATTGCATCTAGGAGGGTGGGTTAGAGCCGCTTGAGGTTGCTTGCTTAGATAATTGCGTCTAAGAGGGTGCCGAGGACAAAACAACAATTATCAATTCATCACGCCATCTCCACATATTCAAGCTTCTTCCATTGACGCCACCACCATAAGCAAATCTGAATTTTTAGATTTGTTCTTTATTTTGGTTTGTTTTGTTTTTCTCTTTATTCGAATTTGCGCTACTCTATCATAACAAGGCAAATCTATCTACCTTGAAAATAAAATGGCCCATGGCCAAAGGTTTTTGCAACTCATAAATTCATGATCTTGTTCTTATTAATGAAGTAAATATGCCTTTAAATAGGTTACAAATGAAGAGTTCAACTTAAATTAGGAAAAGTAAAGATAATAATAAAATAAATAAACATATTTTATCTAACCTAAAAAACTAATAAATAAATAACAAATCTAATCCTAAATCATCTAAATATCTCCATAAAGAATCCTAGATTAAATTTAAGTTCAAAAAATCAATAAAATTATCGAAAATTCGTAATAAATAATATTTCCCGTGATAAAACCGTATAGAGATTTCTGCTCGCACATTCTTCACTAAAATGGACATAACTTGAGCTCCCGATGTCGGATTGATGCGTTTCAAGATGCGTTGGAAAGCTAAGAGACAGTCGAATGTGTCTGAAGAAGACATGTAGACTCAAAAGTGACCGGATCCCATCCGAAATTTCGATGCAAGTTGGCTGAAATTCCAGACTTATAAAACAGCTTCAACTCTTTGGCTACAATGCATCATTTTAGTCCCCCATACATGTATCATTCTCCCCCTGTTGAAAACGATTCGTCCCGAATCTTAAGTGTTGTTGATCACAACCTTCATGTCTCTTGAGATGTCTCCAGGAATGAAATATTAAAACTAGGATCTATATAGAGAATTATATATTTTTTCTTTTTTCTCAACTACTAAAACAACAGTAAAAGATAATTGTTTCAAACACCTAAACCAAGGCTCTGATTACCAATTGATACGGAAGCCAGGATCCAAGAATTACCTCAAAATCTAGGAACCCTCTAGATCACAATTAATTAGCAAACTCACTAATATGATCCGAGAAAACCCCAAACTCCAAGTTCAGCAAACCGATAATAAAGCATGATCCTGATGTAGAAAACGAGATAGGATGAATTTGATGGTGGCGGTGTTGGATAGATTTGTCCTTGGCACCCTCCTAATCGTAATTGAATAGGCAAACACCTACAAACGACACGAATCTCTCCGATAAATGGATGATGACGAGATAGATGTTGTAGGATATTTTATCCTCAGCACCCTCTTAGACGGGATTATCTAAGCAAGCAACCTCAAGCGGCTCTAACCCACCCTCCTAGACGCAATTACCTAGGCAAGCAAGAGTGTGAAGACGATCTCCATCCAAGAACTTGACAAACTTACGTTGAAGAAGACTTCTGATACGAAAAATAACATGATACGAGCATGAGAGGGGTCAAAATAATCATCTTGGAAAAGAAGTTGAAACTGCTTTGCAAGTCAGAAACATCAGTCAACTTGCGAAGCATTTTGGATGGGATCCAGGCATTTATGGGTCAACATGTCTTCTTAAAACTTGTCCGTCTGCAAATTAGCTTTCCAACGCATCTTGAAACGCCTCAATCGGCCATATGGATTTCAAGATACGTCTATTTTAGCAAAGACAGCGCATGCAGAAATTCCTATACGGGATTAATACGGGATTTTTGGATAATTACGTATTTTCAAGATTTTATTTGATTATTTGTAATTTAAATCAACATAGAATTCTGCAATATCTATTAGGATCAGATTTATTTAATTAGGATTTTATTTTTAGCATTTATTTATTATTAGAAGTTACTTATCTAATTAGGAGATTAGATTTTAGCATTTATTTATTGTATTTAATTCCTAAGTTTAGTAGGATTAAAACTTCTCCATGGCCTATATAAAGGAGGCTTCACCCACATTGTAATTCAGATTTCATTGATTAATAAAAAGTTCTCTTTGGAGATTTTAGTATTCTTTGAGTTTGCAAGTGTTCGATAAACTTGTCTAGAAGCCATCTTCAACATAAGATTATCGAGTTCTTGTGACGGAGATCATCTTCACACTCTTGCTTGCCTAGGTAATTGCATCTAGGAGGGTGGGTTAGAGCCGCTTGAGGTTGCTTGCTTAGATAATTGCGTCTAAGAGGGTGCCGAGAACAAAACAACAACTATCAATTCATCACGCCATCTCCACATATTCAAGCTTCCTCCATTGACGCCACCACCATAAGCAAATCTGAATTTTTAGATTTGTTCTTTATTTTGGTTTGTTTTGTTTTATCTTTTTCGAATTTGCGCTACTCTATCACAACAAGGCAAATCTATCTACCTTGAAAATAAAATGGCCCATGGCCAAAGGTTTTTGCAACTCATAAATTCACGATCTTGTTCTTATTAATGAAGCAAATATGCCTTTAAATAGGTTACAAATGAAGAGTTCAACTTAAATTAGGAAAAGTAAAGATAATAATAAAATAAATAAACATATTTTATCTAACCTAAAAAACTAATAAATAAATATCAAATATAATCCTAAATCATCTAAATATCTCCATAAAGAATCCTAGATTAAATTTAAGTACAAAAAATCAATAAAATTATTGAAAATTCGTAATAAATAATATTTCCCGTGATAAAACCGTATAGAGATTTTAGCTCGCACAGTCTTCACTAAAATGACATAACTTGAGCTCCCGATGTCGGATTGATGAGTTTCAAGATGCGTTGGAAAGCTAAGAGACAGTCGAATGTGTTTGAAGAAGACATGTAGACTCAGAAGTGCCCGGATCCCATCCGAAATTTCGATGCAAGTCGGCTGAAATTCCAGACTTATAAAACAACTTCAACTCTTTGGCTACAATGCATCATTTTAGCCCCCCATACATGTATCATTCTCCCCCTGTTGAAAACGATTCGTCCCGAATCTTAAGAGTTGTTGATCACAATCTTCAAGTCTCTTGAGATGTCTCCAGGAATGAAATATTAAAACTAGGATCTATATAGAGAATTATATATTTTTTCTTTTTTCTCAACGACTAAAAAAACAGTAAAAGATAATTGTTTCAAACACCTAAACCAAGGCTCTGATTTCCAATTGATACGGAAGCCAGGATCCAAGAATTACCTCAAAATCTAGGAACCCTCTACATCACAATTAATCTAGCAAACTCACTAATATGATCCGAGAAAACCCCAAACTCCAAGTTCAGCAAACCGATAATAAAGCATGATCTTGATGTAGAAAATGAGATAGGATGAATTTGATGGTGGCGATGTTGGATAGATTTGTCCTTGGCACCCTCCTAATCGCAATTGAATAGGCCAACACCTACAAACGGCACGAATCTCTCCGATGAATGGATGATGACGAGATAGATGTTGTAGGATATTTTGTCCTCGGTACCCTCTTAGACGCAATTATCTAAGCAAGCAACCTCAAGCGGCTCTAACCCACCCTCCTAGATGCAATTACCTAGGCAAGCAAGAGTGTGAAGACGATCTCCATCACAAGAACTTGACGAACTTACGTTGAAGAAGACTTCTGATACGAAAAATAACAAGGGAAATCTATCTACCTTGAAAATACAATGGCCCATGTCCAAAGGTTTTTGCAACTCATAAATTCATGATGTTGTTCTTATTAATGAAGCAAATATGCCTTTAAATTAGGTTACAAATGAAGAGTTCAACTTAACTTAGGAAAAGTAAAGATAATAATAAAATAAATAAACATATTTTATCTAACCTAAAAAACTAATAAATAAATAGCAAATATAATCCTAAATCATCTAAATATCTTCACAAAGAATCCTAGATTAAATTTAAGTACAAATAATCAATAAAATTATTGAAAATTCGTAATAAATAATATTTCCCGTGATAAAACCTTATAGAGTTTTCTGCTCGCACAATCTTCACTAAAATGGACATAACTTGAGCTCCCGATGTCGGACTGATGCGTTTCAAGATGCGTTGGAAAGCTAAGAGACAGATGAATATGTTTGAAGAAGACATGTAGACTCAGAAGTGCCTGGATCCCATCCGAAAATTCGATGCAAGTCGGCTGAAATTCCAGACTTATAAATCAGCTTCAACTCTTTGGCTACAATGCATCATTTTAGCCCCCCCATAATTGTATCATTATCCCCCTGTTGTAAACGATTCGTCCCGAATCTTAAGGGTTGTTGATCACAACCTTCAAGTCTCTTGAGATGTCTCTAGGAATGAAATATTAAAACTAGGATCTATATAGAAAATTATATATTTTTTTCTTTTTTCTCAACTACTAAAACAACAGTAAAAGATAATTGTTTCAAACACCTAAACCAATGCTCTGATTACCAATTGATATGGAAGCTAGGATCCAATAATTACTTCAAAATCTAGGAACCCTCTATATCACAATTAATCTAGCAAACTCACTAATATGATCCGAGAAAACCCCAAACTCCAAGTTCAGCAAACCGATAATAAAGCATGATCTTGATGTAGAAAATGAGATTGGGTGAATTTGATGGTGGCGGTGTTGGATAGATTTGTCCTTGACACCCTCCTAATCGCAATTGAATAGGCAAACACCTGCAAACGGCACAAATCTCTCCGATGAATGGATGATGACGAGATAGATGTTGTAGGATACTTTGTCCTCGGCACCCTCTTAGACGCAATTATCTAAGTAAGCAACCTCAAGCGGCTCTAACCCACCCTCCTAGACGCAATTACCTAGGCAAGCAAGAGTGTGAAGACGATCTCCATCACAAGAGCTTGACGAACTTACGTTGAAGAAGACTTCTGATACGAAAAATAACAAGGCAAATCTATATACCTTGAAAATAAAATGGCCCATGGCCAAAGGTTTTTGCAACTCATAAATTCATGATGTTGTTCTTATTAATGAAGCAAATATGCTTTTAAATAGATTACAAATGAAGAGTTCAACTTAAATTAGGAAAAGTAAAGATAATAATAAAATAAATAAACATACTTTATCTAACCTAAAAAACTAGTAAATAAATAACAAATCTAATCCTAAATCATCTAAATATTTTCATAAAGAATCCTAGATTAAATTTAAGGACAAATAATCAATAAGATTATTGAAAATTCGTAATAAATAATATTTCCAGTGATAAAACCGTATAGAGATTTTTGCTCTCACAGTCTTCACTAAAATGGACATAACTTGAGCTCCCGATATCGGATTGATGTGTTTCAAGATGCGTTTGAAAGCTAAGAGATAGACGAATATGTTTGAAGAAGACGTATAGACTCAAAAGTGCCCGGATCCCATCCGAAAATTCGATGCAAGTCAGCTGAAATTCCAGACTTATAAACAGGTTCAACTCTTTGGCTACAATGCATCATTTTAGCCCCCCATACATGTATCACTTTCAGACTTCTAATGCTTGATTGAGATTAGAAAAGAGAAAAGATGGGGTATGGTGAGTTAGTGAGGTAAAGAGTGCCACCTAAAATGGGATAGAATTAGGTATACGGGAAATGTTTCTCTCAGAAGTCTAATATTGTGGAAGGGGTCACATTCGAGTTGATCTTTGCAATTTGGTTCAAAGGCTCTGATGCACCTGGTACTTGGAAGCCTAATCTTAATTTTGTCTTCTCATGTTTGCCATGTGTAATACCCGTATTTTGTCCGGGGTATTCGAATATACATATAAATAAGGCCGAAATAATAAATAAATAAATAATATACAATAAGTAAATATATAAATTTAGTCCAAATATAGTCCATATAATATTGTTCAAATACATATAAAATCTCAAAGCCCAATTACAATGAAAAGCTCATTTACATAATCCCATTTCCCTCTCATTTTCGGTCAAACAAACACAAATGTATCAAAAGCCTATTTTCTCGCCCAAACTAGTCCACGTGTCATGCAGACATTGGTCCAGAAGATTTCATGCGGATAATGGTTTGTCTGACGTCAGCCTTGGTCAACAATATATAAAGAGAGAGAGAAATTGTCAGGGACCATTAATTAAACTATTAAATAATAATAATAATAATAATGGATAGAGAGAAGTTACCTTTCTTGGTAGCTGAACCACCCTAGAAAGCTGCACCGCCACCGGGAAGAGGAAAGGTCGCCGGAAGTTCACCGATCGCCGGGAAGCTCGTCGATCACTTAGAAGTTCGTCGGTCAAAACCGTCATGGCCGTTGTCGGAAAGGTATATTTTCTTCCCAATTTAATTCCCTGTAAAAAAAAACCGAAACAAAAATGTTAGTTTATATATGAAAACATAAATAAAAACGAGATTGGAAATGAAAATAAGATCGAGAATCTTATCTGAGTTTGGCTGGAGTCATTTTTAAATGGCAGGAGTTGAAGAGGGGGTTTCGGGTAGATTTAGGTTTTAGATTTGGGGGAGAATGGGAGGTTCTATTGAACCGGGAATAGATAGGATGAAAATGGAGGGAAAATAGGTTTTTTTACGGTTTTTGGACTTTGGTACGGCGGAGGTGCAGCAACCATAAATCGCCTCGCGGCGGTCGATCGGAGGAGCTGTGGTGGTCAGGATTCGAATCCTGGTTATCAGTGATTATTAGACGGTGGTCGACGAACTGGTCGGAGCCAACCGGTAGTGGCGAGGATGGATCAAACGGCAGTGTTAAAGGCGGAGCATGGCCAGGATTTATGAAGTTCTTCACGTTCTTGAAGAACGGATGAAAATTCATCCCAAAAACCATGGGTTTTGATCCATTTTGGATCTATTTTATAGGCTCAGGGTGTTTGTATTAAGAGAGTTTCAAGGGAGAGAGAGAATGAAGAGAGAGAGGGAAGCTAATTGAAATGGCCATTTCAACTCAATTTGAGGCCTTTATAGCTGAGTCGAAATGCTGTCATTTTGCCAACGGGTACGGAAGGGGATCTGTGCACTCTAAACGGGTCGGGAATGACCTGCGCATTCCCATACGGGTCGCCTTTGGTTTTTTCCCAAAGCTTTGACATCATTCAATTTGGTCATTTTCTCCTTTAATTGAGCCCCTTAGCTTTGTAATTCATTCAATTGGGTCGCTATATTCTGTAATTGAATTTCCAATCTTGTAATGTTTTCATTTTGGTCACCCTGGGTTTTGTAATTGGACCTTTACTTTGTAATTAGTTCATTTAAATCCCATTAGTAATAAAATTAGCTTCTTTTCAATTTGTTTTAATTTAGTCTTTTTTTAATTGTTCTATTTATTTAAATGCAATTAAATTATATGTTTGTTGCATATTTTAAAATTAGCATATAGTATATTATGTTAGATAATTAAGTACACCTAGTTTAATTAATCATTAGAGCCTTTAGTTTAGGTTTCTTCAATTAGGATTTAATAATTAAATAGGGTAGATGAATGTAGTAATTAGATATATATTAAATATAATTTTGGAATCAAAATTTGGATGGTGCTCCATTGTTTACAATGGGGTGTTATCACAATCTGAATTTTAATAAATTATATTTAATATGTATTTCACTTAAATTGAATATTAACTTAGTTTTTAATTGAGATTAAATAATTAATTAGGATACATTGTAGATAATTAAATGTATATTAAATTGAACCTTTGAGACTCAAATTTGGGTGGTGTTCCATTGTTTACAATGAGGTGTTACCTCAACTTTGGTTTTAAAGGTGAACATTTAATATACATTTCCACTTATAATATTGACTTAATAAATTGTTAGAGCCTTAATTAAGACTAGAACTTTAATTAACTAGAAGGATTAATTAATTAAGATTATGATTAATTTAAAGGCTTTAAATATATGGAAGGTGTTCAAGAAATTTGTAACACCCCTTTTCCGTACTGAATACGAGTTAGAGATGTCACATTACTAATGCCTTATCTTGTTTTATCCATATTACGTTTCATCATCAAACTGATTAATTCTCTATATTTTTAGTTTAATTTCATGCGTCATACTCTACTAGTAATCAAATAATTACATGCCCACTAGAGATTATCATAAGCTAGAATATCTTACTGATGTTTTGCAGATTGAAGCTTGTTCAACATGCTTAACTCCTCTTCAAATACTCCACCTTAATCTACGTGTGAATCAAAGACACGCTAAGTTTTCACTTAGTGAGGCACTAAACAAAGTTAATAATAATTTATGAGAGTATTTGAGGAGGAGTTAAGCATGCTGATCAAGCTTCAATATGCAAAACATCAGTAAGATATTCTAGCTTATGATAATCTCTAGTGGGCATGTAATTATTTGATTACTAGTAGAGTATGATGCATGAAAGTAAACAAAAAATATAGAGAATTAATCAGTTTGATGATGAAACGTATATGGATAAAACAAGATAAAGCATTAGTAATGTGACATCTCTAACTCGTATTCAGTACGGAAAAGGGGTGTTACATTTAATGGTATCAAAGCAAAGGTTTAGCCGGTTCTGGATGCTAAACCAAGTTTGTATATGATTTTTATCAGTAAATACATGCCCCTAGGATATCATATTACTGATGTGCTGATTGTATGACTTGATGTTGCTCCTCATTAGTATGATATAGAATGAGACTAAAATAAGGAAAGTAAGACGATGATGTAATTCATCAATCTACGAATCTTAGAGGTTAAGAAATGACTCATAGTGGATATGATACAGTGAAATAAGCATGAAAGTTAACTCCTGTAGATGATTTGAGAATTTAAGACCAATTTTAAGATAAATTAGTTACTTATAACTAACATAGAAGTAAGATGTAAATGGAAGGTTGATCTTTAGTCAAGATATTATCAATTAAAAGCTAAAGGAAGAGAAAAAGAGGAAAAGTAACACTTTGAGAGAAGATGATTTGTGCAAGTCAAAAAGGGAAAACTTGGTTTCAGAATTATTATACCTCAAGGAATCGTGAAAGAGTTGTACCGAGGGCATATTAATGGATCTTATCCTCAGAAGTGAGCAAAAGTTTATAGTGTATGTATTTATGTTTTGGAGATATTGATTGGATTATTCATGTGTCATCACTCTTGAGAAAAAAAAAGAAGAACTGCAATTAGACTTGATACATGAAGAGGTGTTAATAGAAATACTGGTATATTGAGTTAAAGAATTAAGGAATAAGAAAAATTACATTGGTTAAGGCCCTAAGAAGAAATCACAAGGTCGAAGAAGCCACTTGAGAATTTGAGAAGAAAATGAGGGAGTAATATCTGCAATTGTTTGAAACACGTATGTTTTGAAAATTCGAGGATGAATTTTCTTAACGGGGAAGGAATTGTAATATCCCAATTTTTGGCTAGTGACCAAATTGTAAACTTTGAAAGTTTTGGTGGTTAAAGTATAAACTTTGGAAAAGTTTGGGGACTAAAGTGTAAATTTCCCCAATAAGTAATTTTATTCAGTATAAGAGTGAATTGGATCAAAACAGGTACCTTGATATCGGTTTTAAGAATTAAGATGCAGTAAAAGGTACTAAATTTGGATCGAATAAAATTGTTAAGAGTGCTCGGGCCAGAGAAATACAAGGATGGGTGACCTTCGGGAAGGTCCCATAAAAGTGTTTCTGATCGATATTTTGGACTCAGTAAGAGTAGAGAAAATTTGTATGGATTATCGATGAAGAAATTCTAAGAGGAATTTTATTCTATGAAGATTTTCGATAAGTATCGGGAAAATAGACTGAGTTAGAAAATTCAGTCTAAGTCCTTGGTAAAGGAAGTTTTTATGGGATAATAGAATTTATTTCCCGAATATAGAAATATAGAATTTTCGAAATAAATCCAATAGCTCGGAAAAGGTAAAATCGCAGTAGAAGTATTTTATGAATATCAGGAAATCAGATCGAATTGGAATTTTAGAGGCTGATCCAAAAGCCATGGAAAAGCAATAAAATACTATTTTATGAATATTTTATTATATTTGGTTGGATTCCAACTAGACTTAGTTGAATTTTTACAAGAATGGCAAACTAGTAAATAAAAACTAGTTGGAGGGCAAATTGGTCATTTGGCCCTAATGGCAATTTTGAAATATTTAAAAAGTTATAAGGGGAATTTTTGAAAGAGGAAATGGAAGATTAAATCTTGCCCCTTGATTGATGATAAAATCAATCTCAACCATTGGATAAAAAGGGCAAAATTATAATTTCACTATTAAATGAATTTAATATTCATTTAATAGATATATGTGTAAAATAATGGTGAAAAGATGAAAAAAATGTTCCTCTTTTCCAGCTATAAACGTAAGAGTAGGGTAAAGAAAGAGAAAAAAATTTCAAGCTCGATTCAAGCCCCTAAACTCGGTTTTCAATTTAGATCCGAATCAAAAGAAGGTTCGGAGTACTATGAAAGAAATGATCGAATAGAGCTTAGTGAGGCAAGCTAATAAATGGCCCAGGTGAGTGTAATTGCATGCATATCATAATACATTAATATTTATGTCATTGAACATATGATTGATATAATATGAATATGTCAAGTTTTGGGAAATAAAATGCATTAATCATTTGATTATTTATATTGACAAGGTTGATATGCTTATGCATAATATTTCGGGTATGAACTGCCCAAGTTGAATTATGTTGATATATATATACATATTGTCATGGATGAAATGATTATGGAATATGAAATACATGCCCAAGTAAGTTATTAAGGGACAGGATATAGTTGGAATGCCATAGAGTCCAGCAGCACGCTGAATATACGATTTAGCACTATAGTGTGTATATAAAGGACACTTAGTGAAGATGGTTAGCACAACCTTATGTACGGATGGTTAACACAGCCTTATAAACGTGCGGATGGTTAGCACGGCCTTACAAACGTGTGGATGGTTAGTACTGCCGTATAAATGTGCGGATGGTTAGCACGGTCTTACGTGCAGATGGTGGGCACGACCTTATGTGTCTATATGATATCGACACTTATGTGTCTATATGATGCCGACACTTATGTCTCTATATGTTACCGGCACTTTATGTGTCTATATGTTTATCGTCACTTCTGTGATTAGTACTCTGGAGTACCGATCTTGCATACTTAAGTTTCTCACTCTATATAAAAGTTAATACATTGGTGATAGAGTAGTGCAATCTTGGATTTAGAAGCCTTCAATCAAGTTGTTGCAAGAACTAGGAGCTCTAGACTCAATCAAGAAAGTTATGGGCAGGTCTGAAAATTCAAGAGAAAAGAGAATGACTTTTCTTGAAAATTTCAGATTCAAGGTTCGAAATTCAAAGAAACAAAGATAAGAAGGAAAATTAGAAGATGATTAATAAGAACAAAAGTAAAAAGATTGAAAAGATTAAGATGAGGATAGATAAAACAAATCTGTAATTTCCAGCTTTGTTTATGGCTTGTGGAGATGGTGTGAAGGTTGAAGATGGCTTGCGATTTGTTGTTTTGTCCTCGGCACCCTCTTAGACTCAATTATCTAAGCAAGCAACCTCAAGCGGCTCTAACCCACCCTCCTAGATACGATTATCTAGGCAAGCAAGAGTGTGAAGATGATCTCCCTCACAAGAACTCGTCAAACTTATGTTGAAGAAGACTTCGAAGGCACAAGTAATCAGCACTTGCAAAAACAAACTCACTAAATATTTCATAAATCAAAGAAAATCTCCCTTACAATGATGGAGGCTTCATCCTTTTATAGGTGAAGGATAGGCAAAGTAATTTAACTTCTACTAAAACAAGGAAAACCTAATCTAATTAAAAATAATAAAAAAATAATAGCCTTTAAACTCCTTGTGCTTGTGTGGCAAGGAATAGGGTGATAAGCTGATAGGGGCTGGGTGGCTGGTTCCTAAAGTATATAAAACCCTAGAAACATCAATTTAAATGATAATAAATATGTTGGGCTAAGTTTAATTCGTCCAAAGCCTTATATGTTAGCTTTTGGGCTGAATTTTACAAAATCCCGTAATAATCCCGTATCCAGTTTTCTGCATGCGCAGTCTTCTGTAAATTGGACGTATCTTGAGTTCCTGATGTACGATTGACGCTTTTCAAGATGCGTTGAAAAGGTAACTGAATGACGGACAATTTTTTAGAAGACAACGTGACTCAGAAATGCTCGGATCCCATCCAAAAACTCGTCACAAGTTGACTGACTTTCCAGACTTTACAAACAGATTCAATTTCTTGTCCAAGATGCATCGTTTTTGACCTCTTATGCGTGCACTATTTTGTCTTTTATTGTTTGCATCGAACAAATTCAGCTTCTTGTCCAATATTAGTAATTTGACCACGCTCATGCATGTATCATTCCCCCACTCCTCAAAAGGATTCGTCCTCGAATCTAAATTGGCAATGAGAGAACAATCATCAACTTCAATTGAGAAGGCTTCTTTGTTGTATGTGGAGTGATCTAATTGAGCTCCTCTCAATGGTTCAACAAAATCCTGAAAAAATAGGACAGCACTACTCGAACATTTGTAAGGATTAGTCAAAACAAAATCACTCGTCGCGTTCTTTTTCTTGTCTTTTTCTTTTGGGATTTGTGTGACTTTTACCTCATATATATTTTCACTCACCAAATTTGGGCCGTTAATTTGACTTTTTTCACTCTCGGCCTCTTTACTCTCAGTCTTTTGTATCTCACATCCCATATCCCTCTCACAAAAATTATCATCAATGTACAATTCCTGTAGAGGAGAAAGTGTTTCTAACGGAATGATAGGACAAGAATCAAATGAAGGGTTAGAATTACACTTACTTTCTTTGTGGGGAGGTGATGAGAGTATAACAAGTGGGCCTACTACTTCACATGAGGGATTAGAAGCATTGTCATCTTGTCTAATGTGTTCATTATCACTATCCTCTTGTTTGAGTGTTTGTGTGTTTTCCGTCAACATGGGGATTTTTATCTTGGTTTTGTCCAGTGACTTGGATGTTTCAATTTTCTGCTTTGGTCTACTTGAGTCGAGCAAAGGTTTAGAAGAATTAGAATGAGATAAAGGTTGAGTGGTACCTTTGTCATAGTGATAATTCTTCTGTCGATATTGTTGTCGATCTTTGATGCACTTTTCGATTGTCATGGCGAATTGGAATGCCTCTTGAAGGGTGTAGTAGGTTTTGAGTTCAAGTACCTCAAGAATGTTGTCATTGAGTCTGATAACAAACCTAGTCATTGTATCCTCTTCATCCTCTTGTATGTCGGTTTTTTGCATCAATGATTCCATTTCTTTGAGATACTCATCAACAGTTTTGCAGCCTTGTCGGATCCTTTGTAACTTTTGTTTGATCTCTCGTTGATATAATGGGGGAACAAATCGTTCTCGCATGACTTTTTTAAGTTCTCCCCATGAGGTTATCTTGGCTTCTCTATTGAGACGCCGATTGTGGACCAATTGGGACCACCAAATGGATGCATATTCAGTGAATTCGAGAGTCAACAGTGGAACTTGATCCTCTTCGGGACATTGATAATGCTCGAATAGAAGATCAACTCGATTTTCCCAGTCACAATAAGCATCAGGGTCATACCTTCCTTGAAAATGTGGTACAATGATCTTTGGCTTGGCTAAGGTGTTTGTTGCTCGTCTCGGTTCTATGCGATGATTGTGCCTATGTAAGGGGTTTTGGCGTCTATTCTGAATGGGAACAAGATTTGGACGCTTAGGCTCCTCAGTATCCCAATGGTTTGAGTGATTGCGGTCACGATTGTATCAGTGTGCTCAAGCTTGGTTGCCAATGAGGTTACAGTCCGTTCAAGTTTATTGAGAGTATCCGAAACTTCTTGAAGAGACACCTCATGTGGTTCTTCGTCGTTACTCGTTTCTGACATCCTAAAACACTCAGATTTAAAAGGTAAAAAGCAAAAGAAAACTAGAAATCTCACTAAACACTCCAAGAATAAATATTTAGTGAGGCAAGTAAACCGATCTCGTGCTCTTTAAAGACCTTCCTACCACAAGTTAACAAGTTACAATCGGAGTTTAATCCTAACAATGAGTCCTAATTGTACTAGGAGTCCAATGAAAAGCTTGACACCAATTGAATATAGTTGCAAGAATGAAGGATTGTAATGCAACTTTTAGTCCTACTCACACCAGAAAAGAGAAGGTGTTAAATTGCGTAATAGAAGAAAGAAAAAGCAAAACAAAGGAACTTAAGAAACTAAGAGTAGAAAAAAATTAGTAGAGAAAGATGATAACCCAAAAACCCAGAAACAACTTGAAGGAAGAAATCCAATTTGAATCCACTTCAATGTGATGCTTGTGGTGGTTGATGGCTAGGTATGAGCTTTCTCACTTTACTTTCTTTTCTTTTTTTTATTTTTTTCGCTTTTTTTTCTTTTTACAAGGTAAATAAACTGAAAATAACGAAAATTGAAGAAAAATAATGAAAATAGGGTTAAAGTAGAGGAAAACCCTAATTTTTCTGAAACTTTATCCACTTTGTTCGAGATGTTCCCGAAGTCCAAAAATTCTGAAATTTTGTGTGGTGACTCCTCCAATGGTTTAGATCTGATATGGAAATTTTTAGCTCAAAATTCACTCATTTGGTTTTGACGAATTTTCCCTAATTTTCGAGTTTTTTTTCCCAAAAATGCCAAAATTCTTGCCAAGAATCGTCCCAAATATGATATCAAATGATAGAGTAGTGCAATCTTGGATTTGGAAGCCTTCAATCAAGTTGTTGCAAGACTAGGAGCTCTAGACTCAATCATGAAAGTTATGGGCAGGTCTGAAAATTCAAGAGAAAAGAGAATGGATTTTCTTGAAAATTTCAGATTCAAGGTTCAAAATTCAAAGAAACAAAGATAAGAAGGAAAATTAGAAGATGATTAATAAGAACAAAAGTAAAAAGATTGAAAAACTTAAGATGAGGATAGATAAAACAAATCTGTAATTTCCAGCTTTGTTTATGGCTTGTGGAGATGGCGTGAAGGTTGAAGATGGCTTGCGATTTGTTGTTTTGTCCTCGACACCCTCTTAGACTCAATTATCTAAGCAATCAACCTCAAGAGGCTCTAACCCACCCTCATAGACGCAATTATCTAGGCAAGCAAGAGTGTGAAGATGATCTCCCTCACAAGAACTCGTCGAACTTATGTTGAAGAAGACTTCGAAGGCACAAGTAATCAGCACTTGCAAAAACAAACTCACTAAATATTTCATAAATCAAAGAAAATCTCCCTTACAATGATGGAGGCTTCATCCTTTTATAGGTGAAGGATAGACAAAGTAATTTAACTTCAACTAAAACAAGGAAAACCTAATCTAATTAAAAATAATAAAAAAATAACAACCTTAAACTCCTTGTGCTTGTGTGGCAAGGAATAGGGTGATAAGGCAAGTGATAAGCTAATAAGGGCTGGTTGGCTGGTTCCTAAAGTATATAAAACCCTAAAAACATCAATTTAAATGATAATAAATATATTGGGCTAAGTTTAATTCGTCCAAAGCCTTATATGTTAGCTTTTGGGTTTAATTTTACAAAATCCCGTAATAATCCCGTATCCAGTTTTCTACATGCACAGTCTTCAGTAAATTGGATGTATCTTGAGTTCCTGATGTCCGATTGATGCGTTTCAAGATGCGTTGAAAAGGTAACTGAATGACGGACAATTTGTTAGAAGACAACTTGACTCAGAAATGCCCGGATCCCATACAAAAACTCGTCGCACGTTGGATGACTTTCCAGACTTTACAAACAGATTCAATTTCTTGTCCAAGATGCATCGTTTTGACCTCTTATGCATGCACTATTTTGGCTTTTATATATCATGCTATTTAAATGTGGCCATAAAGTTTAATAATTTTAAATTATTATTAATTTTGTTTAGTGCCTCACTAAGTGAAAACTTAGCGTGTGTTTGATTCACATGTAGGTTAAGGTGGAGTACTTGAAGAGGAGTTAAGCATGCTGATCAAGCTTCAATCTGCAAAACATCAGTAAGATATTCTAGCTTATGATAATCTCTAGTGGGCATGTAATTATTTGATTACTGGTAGAGTATGATGCATGAAATTAAACTAAGAATATAGAGAATTAATCAGTTTGATGATGAAACGTATATGGATAAAACAAGATAAGGCATTAGTAATGTGACATCTTTGACTCGTATTCAGTACGGAAAAGGGGTGTTACAAAATTGGCATTTTCTCATAAAAGTCATTAAATTAATTAATATTCATAGTTTTAAATAATTAATTAATTAGAGTCCTTTTAGGATAATACTTAAAATAAACAAGACAATAAAAGAACATTCATTAAAAACCTTTTATGTTGGAAATTCATTTTTAAATATGAATAGGGGTGCCACCTAACGGGGTACCTTTAATCACATATTTGAACAAAATAAATCTCCCTATAAAAGGATATCTGCATTCGGAAATTAAATTCAATTAATAATTATGGGATAAATTGAGTTCAAATAATTATTTGAAATACCAAAATGCCACATAAAATTAAAGGTACCGATAACGGGCATTCATAGGGGTGTTAACCCTTCCCTACACGTAATCGACTCCCAAACTCAACTTTTAAGACAGAATCTCTGGTTTGTTTTTTCGGTGTCCGGTCTACCTCGAAGTGATCGGCGGCGACTCCAAAATGTTTTTTTAAGGATAAATAAAGGAAAATCCAATTTAACATGAAAACCCTAAATTTTCAATATTAAATTAAAAATGGCTAAAAACCCTAATTTTCTAAAAAGACCGATCGTCAGGCTATTTTTATACACCCGATTTCAAAAATGGTCGCGACAGCTTGGCGACTCCGCTAGGAATTTTAAAAAACCGAGAGTCAGGCCTAATTAATTTTACGTGACATTTTTGCATTTTAGGGCAATAATTTGAATTTAATTTTTTCCATAATTATTGGATGATTTTTTTATAAAGAATGCAGGTAGCTTTTTCTTGTGTAATATAAACTGTCATTCATGCATAAGCCTTCTATCCGGGCTTTTCACCTTTAAGTGGGAGTGAGACATGATCTTACGTGAGTTATTCAGCTCCGTGATCAGAATTTTGTCCTCCTTCTGGTATACCAACCTTATATACTGTGAGGTTACGCCTCCGCTATAAAGGGTCGTATACTCCTGAATCGATGTCTTCCTAGAGTCCAATAACGACAGTTTGGGTACCCAGAGTCTAGATCGAAACCCACATGTTGTAATAGAAACCTACCCCACTAGAGCCAGACAGGGACCTAGGACAGGGTGTTGCTGGTTTAAATTCATTTCTCTAGTTATTTTTTGGTGTGCAAAATAAATTGTTCTTTGGTTCATTTTATGCAATATAAATTGTTTTTTTCCTGTAACAATTATTCATGCTTACCATATTAATTTACCATACTGACACAAATTTTGTTTTGTGTGGGTGTGTTTATTCGATAAATGTTGCATCACATTGAATTCATGAGAGGTATCAGTTTGAGGACTAGTCGAGTAGACAGTGGTCATAAGAGTTGAAGGGTCTGATAGACAAGTGGGGGACAATATGTCACTGTGGACCGGATTCGAGAAGATTCAATACAAGAACGAAGACAATATGCGTGTAGGCCAGGTGTCATTAATGCAAGGTTGTACTGGAAGTTTCTGAACGAGATGAAGTTTTGCCAGAGCCAAGTTTAACTTGAGAACCATATGATGGGGATATGAAGAGTCATCTAAGCAAGATTCCTGAGTTATAGTGTTGCTCTTAGACATTCGAATGGATCAAGAATTGTTTAGGACCATGACCTGTTTATGAAGCCCGGTATATTTGTTCGCTTTTTGGGAAGATAGATGTGACACCAACGATAAAGAAATACGAGGCTTGCCAAGGGTAAAAAAAGGGGTTTATACAATGCTTGACAACGGTTCAAGTTTCAAGATAGAGCCAGTGGTAGTTACAGAGATAAACAAGTCGCGGTATCTAGAAAAACAATGATAACTAGTGATACATGTATGGGGGGGGCTAAAATGATGCATTGTAGCCAAAGAGTTGAAGCTGTTTTATAAGTCTAGAATTTCAGCCGACTTGCATTGAATTTTCGGATGGGATCTGGGCATTTCTGAGTCTACATGTCTTCTTCAAACATATTCGTATGTCTCTTAGCTTTCTAACACATCTTGAAACGCATCAATTCGACGTCGGGAGCTCAAGTTATGTCCATTTTAGTGAAGACTATGCGAGCAGAAATCTCTATAAGAATTTATTACAGGAAATATTATTTAATACGAATTTTCAATAATTTTATTGATTATTTGTACTTAAATTTAATCTAGGATTCTTTATGGAGATATTTAGATGATTTAGGATTAGATTTGTTATTTATTTATTAGTTTTTTAGGTTAGATAAAATATGTTTATTTATTTTATTATTATATTTACTTTTCCTAATTTAAGTTGAACTCTTCATTTGTAACCTATTTAAAGGCATATTTGCTTCATTAATAAGAACATCATCATGTATTTATGAGTTGCAAAAACCTTTGGCCATGGGCCATTTTATTTTCAAGGTAGATAGATTTTCCTTGTTATTTTTTGTATTAGAAGTCTTCTTCTACGTAAGTTCGTCAAGTTCTTGTGATGGAGATCATCTTCACACTCTTTCTTGCTTAGGTAATTGCATCTAGGAGGGTGGGTTAGAGCCGCTTGAGGTTGCTTGCTTAGATAATCGCGTCTAAGAGGGTGCCGAGGACAAAATATCCTACAACATCTATCTCGTCATCATCCATTCATCGGAGAGATTCGTGTCGTTTGCATGTGTTTGCCTATTCAATTGCGATTAGGAGGGTGCCAAGGACAAATCTATCCAACACCGCCACCGTCAAATTCATCCTATCTTGTTTTCTACATCAAGATCATGCTTTATTATCGGTTTGTTGAACGTGGAGTTTGGGGTTTTCTCGAATCATATTAGTGAGTTTGTTAAATTAATTGCGATCTAGAGGGTTCCTAGATTTTGAGGTAATTCTTGGATCCTGACTTTCGTATCAACTAGAGGAAGGATAGATGACGAATAAATTGAAGGGGCATTCAAGAAAAATAAATTGAAGGGGCATTTAAGGACTGTTTCTAAACCTAAGGAATAATATAAAGCTTTGAACTCATAGGCAATATCCAAGTTTCACAAATGATGAAATTTACCGAGGGATACCATAATTAGGGGACATGCTGATAAAAATGATGAGCTGAGAAAAGTGTCAGAATCAGGAAAAGCAGTACAACAATTGAAAGATCAGCTCGTGAGTTTTAGAGGGGTACTACAATGACTGAACAAACCCTAAAAATCAAGTCGAGGTAGTAATCCAAGTTATCCAGAAACAGAGTTGTAAGATGATTAACTTTAGGAGCCAAGTGCGGGGAGTCGCCTGGCATGTACAGATTTTGTTCGACGAAGTCGTGAACCCGCAATAACATTCTGATATAGATACCGAGCTAGGACAGATGTTGACTCAGAGGTTGAACAAAGTGATCAACCAAAAGAGCTGGTGCTAGTGAACATATTGCCTTTTCTTTGTATTCGACCTTTTAGTTAGATGGACGTTGCTCTAATGACTAATTCTTAAAACCGATACCTCATGCATTCATGCATTACATTATTTAAACATTATGTAAATTAAAAAAATTGTACTTTTGTTTAAAATATTGCATTTTTTAAGAAAAAGTAACATTGCATTTTGAGAAGAATATGTAACAAATCTATTAAGGATGAACAGTTTTAGAGGTTGTTGAGGGCCACTTGGATCGAATGAAGAAAAGGTTGATCAGTTCGAGAACAAGATGGAATACGAGCTATCCCTTTGTTTGGAATCAGAAAGGTCTAGGAAGGAAAGGTTCTAAATGAAATATCAACATGGTGATCAAGACAGAAACTCATCTCACATAAAGGTTTAGTCTGAAAGGACTCTTCATGCAAAAAAAAGAAGTCAAAAAAGAAGTAAAAAAGTTAAAAAAGGAAAAAAAGAAAAAAAGAGAAAGATGGAAATAGAAAGTCAAATAAAAGATGAGTAAGTTTGGGGCAATATAGCCGGGGCATCTGTAAAGAAACTAGAAAATCTGAGTTTGGATCATGATGAGAACAACGGAATGCTTGACTTAGAGGCACTAGTGGATTTTGAAAATGCTAAAATGAAGGAAGCCCAGTGGACAAGTATGGAAATATTAAATGAAGTCAGATTCTGGAGTTTGGCCAAAAATCTTGTCGATCGATGGATTAGCAGCAGCCATATGATATAATGATCTTAACAGAGGCGAGGGGCATAAGAGTCTTTCTCTAAAGTGATGAGTGCCAAGGTCAGTTGAAGATTGAGGTTTGCTCACAAAGGAGTTGATTGTAAAAGTAGCAGAATACAGATACGAGAAAAAGAAGCTGGAGAGTTCAGTCAGATAAGGGAGACAATTATTCTTATCCAATGTCATGTTCAGATTTGTAGCTCTACTTTATCCAAGATCACTATTAGATAATGGCCCCAATGAAGTTGTTGGTCTCCAAGATCACTATTAGATAATGGCCCCAATGAAGTTGTTGGTCTCATCAAGATTAGATATTTATGTTCTGAAAGCAAAGAGTCTGGTTCAATCAGAGACTATTATTTGCTAAAGCGTTTGAGGTAAAAGGAAAAGGACAGAAGCCATGACAAACTTTTGTGAATAACTCGCTGCAATCTGGGATTGTTAGAATTAGAATAATATTTTGGTATCTTTTCTGTAATATTTTTTTACCGAAGAATGCTCCAAGATCATATGCTCAAGATGCTCCTATCAGTGGAAAGTCAAAATCTAAACTGGATCTCATTCATGTTTTTATTGTGAGATACATTTCAAATTGCTCGAAGCTTCGCGGTATCATGGGAAATTATCGGAGCTCCATTAATTAAGTTGTTACAATATCAAGATTATTATGAGCTATGATTGATCATTGAAGATTGCTACATTTTCAAGCTACAAATTCAAAACTTTTTGAAGTGGAAGATTTTGAAAGTTGACACTAAAGATCAGCTATTAAGATATGTAACTTAAAAAGTAGTCCTCTGATTGGAGAAAATGCAATTTGATTAGCGAGAAAGAGGTGAATGAATGCAATTATCAGACTCAATGAGGTCGTAAGAGGAAAATGTCAATTAAGGTCAATTGACTCACCAGGTTATCATGGAAGATTCCTCGGATAAATGCAAATTTTGAATGCCCATTTCAGACTTATTTCCTTGCCTTATCAAAGGTCAGTATCTCACCCCTGGGCTGGTAAAGGAGATGTCAAGCTCATTTGCTCATAGTTATGATTCCGATAATATTTGCAAGTTTCAAATGGGGCACCAAGATATACTACCAAGAAGTGTAGGCCTTTAATGGAGGAAATCAAGAAGTTGGTTAGCCAGAGATCCAGAATGAATGCTTTCAAGATTGTTTGAAGCCTTCACGTCTATGTATCAAGGGGGTACAACTTGTAAGAATCATCTTTGAAGTGGTGTATGAAATCAACTTTGCCCAAAGATTCTTTTGTATTGCTTCAGAGATGATTTTTAAAATGTAAGGCCATGGTTGCAAATGTTCGACTACTCTTGGGGAGGATATGACTGAGTGTGGGGAAATTATCTTTAGTTGGTACTTCTTTATTCAGGAAAAATCGCCTGCCAGAGGACGTGGTAATGATGAAATACACGTGTCAGCCAGTTCAGGGACTTAGCAAGTTTTGCCGTGGAGATCTGGTGGTTCTGTAGAATTAAAGATGAACTTGATGAAAGTTCAAGAACTTAAAATGACCAAGGACTTAGAGCATTTGTTCACCGTAAATAATAAAGGCGGGGCAAACTTAATATGACAAGAGACCAGTGGAGCGACATTGAGGAATTTGATCACTAAAGAATTAAAAAATTTGTACAGAAAGAACGAAAGCATCAGAGCATAAACAAGAATGGGCATATCTTTATGGTCAACAGTAAACCACGAGAGATCTGTCTACAATTTAAGGACCGTTACAGAGTAATACTCTGAATCATCCTAATCGCTTTTGCCCGAGAGTATTGGGGGTCCTTTGTTAGGGAGGCTATTTCAATTTATTTGTTTATGATTCTTGTTTCCTATATATATATTTCTCAAATGGCAAACATTTTGCATTGTTTGATTCTTTTAATATTTCATCATTCCTTGTTATGGGTTAGTTTTGTTCTCCCATACATATATGTATATATCTTCACCAACATTTTTTCTTAGGTCCCCGAATATTGATTGTGAGAGTGACCTTGAATTAAATTCAGAGATCAACTTCAAATGTGACTCTCTTCGAATTTATTTAGGCCAATGGGAAGACATTAATGAGTGTTCAGATATCACGAGAAAATCCCAAATACAAATTTTGAGTGAATTGCCTCTCAAGCATTGTCGGCTAAGGTCTTTGAATGAAGTGATAACCCAAAACATCATCCACCTAAATACGGCTTTTCTTCGAAAATATCCAAGTATGGGAGGAAATTTGGCATTCCTTCATCTCCCTTCACAAAGAATGAAAATAAGGAAAATATCATTTGTTGTCCCCTTTGAGCCTGAAGATTTTCTTTCGATTCAACCCAAACCAAGGATCACTCCTACACGGGGGCAAAGATGATGAAAGTTTGTTTGCAAGTGAAAAATGTTCGGCTTTGATCATGCTATGTTAGTAATGCCTTGTGAATCATGGGCAAAAGAAACGAAAGTGAATATATCAAGCACAAAAGTCAGAAAGACAAGATGAATGAAAAGAATGCTATGAATTTAGTAAAAAAAGAAGTAGAAGAAAAAGAAATAATGGGAGTTTGTGTTTGGAAAGTCAACCGAATCAAGTTGAAGCAAAGGAAGCACTAAAGTTGAAAAAGTGCAAAAGAAAAACAATACATATATGTGAGATCTTCCATTCAACAAGCCTCTATCTAAAGGAGCCACTAGGAAGATTGATTTCAAGGAAAGGAAATGAACTCTAGGGTGAAAACCCAAAAATGGGCAGTCTAGAGTGATCCACAAAAACAAACAAAAAAGAAGAAAAAGGAAAATGGCATTTCATCCAGACATATTCAGATCAGTGCAAAAATGATACTTCACTTGAAAGAAATGATCCTTGGTTTCATCACCCTTAAGTATTTATTTGAGCCTATATATCCTTTCTTTGGCAGCCATGAACCATAGCATATATTAAAAGCCTCAAAAGACCATTTTGACCATATACAGGTATTGGAGCAAGATGAGTTTGTCTTCATAATATACTTCCTGCTTATCAGGGTTAACCTTTCTTCAAGGACTTCCAGACTTCTAATGCTTGATCGAGATCATAAAAGAGGGAAGGATTGGGCATGGTGAGTTAGTGAGGTGAGGAGTGCTACCTTAAATGGGATAGAATTAGGTATACGTGAAATGTTTCTCTCAGAAGCCTAATAATTTAGAATGGGTCACATTAGAGTTGATCTTTGCAGTTTGATTTGAAGGTTCTATTGCACTTGATATTTAGGGGGCCTAATCTTGATTTTTGTTGTTTTCCATGACTTATCAAATTATTCCAATTTCTCAAATCTAGTAAAATAATATTTTGAGCCGTTCACTTATCTTTTCAACAAGCATCTTGCAGAAAAATTGATTAGATACAAGAAAAGCAAAGGATTTCGTGGGTATTATTATGATGTACTAATCCTTTAAGTGCAGGCAGAACAAGAGGTGGCCTCGATACTTGTTTAATGATGAAAAGTATGATGAGGAAAAGACACAACTCTGAGCGACAGTAACATTCAAACAAAGCTGCAAGAAAATGACACAAGTAATTCTGGGGCAAAAAGAGAGAGAAAGAGCTATCTTTTGGGAGCAAAGATGCAGCCAGATCAATCCGTTAAAGGTTTTTGCTATTCAAAAGCAAGGAAACAAGGTGAATGTGAGTGTAGATGATAATTGAACACAAGCCGAAGTGAGGCAATGTTGCAAAAAGAACCTTACAGAACATCACATGCCGGTAAGCAAGATCTGCAAGCTAGAACAATAGTGGATCATGATCTTTTTTAGAGCTATAAGAAAGAATTTTGTCAAAGAAGCTGAATGAAGATATAGCAAGAACTGCTTTATAAGAAAAGAGTGATCCCCGGCATTCATATCGTGAAAATACATGGTGAAGTGCAGCAAAAAAAGCCCATGTGCTTAATCCATGAAGGCAAAGAAAGTTTTATCAGAACGAATAAAAGGAAAATGTTGTTGCAAAAAAGAGAGAAAAAACTGAGGTGAAAACTCAAAAGGGCGCCTTGAGAAGAAAAAGAAAAGAAAAATCTAACGTGAAAACTTGGAAAGGTGCTTTAGAGCAAAGCATGCAGAGATCCTAAAGATTGAACCTGAGTGTGAGATGGGTTATTTTGTTGGTAGAAGAAGTTTTAATGAAAGACGAAGTGAAAAAATTGGGAGCTACCCAGCAGATGAAAGTTTGTCCAAATGGTCCTTAAATGACAACATTCATACATCATATAGTCAGGCATCCATAAGTAGGAGCAGGATAATCCATACATTCAAAGCATTTTTGCATACTTTGGCAGGAATTTGCAGATTCAATCAAGGAAAGGTGAAGATCAATTTATAGCTTTGAGTTTTAGAAGAAAAGATCCAAGCAAGAATGAGCAGAGATTTCAGAAAAGATCCAGTTAAGAAAGAATAAAGATCTTGAAAAGGTAGATCCAAGCAAGAACGAGCAAAGATCTTGGAGGAAATATCCAGTTGAGAGTGAATAAAGATCTTGAAGAGGAAGATCCAGCAAGGAATAAAGAAAAATCTCGAAGGAGAAAATTCGACAACGAGCGAGCATAGATCTTTGAGAAATAGATCTATCAAAGATTACATTTGTGTTTATGATAAAGCAAATATATTAATTCATGATTTTCTGTTTGCAGGTGCAGATTAGCAAAGACATTTCGTTTACAAAGGCAAATTTCTCTAAAATATTCCGTTTGCAAAGGTGGATCTTAAGATATTTCGTTAGCAAAGACGGATTTCAATAAATATCCCGCTTACAGAGGTAGATTTTAGCAAGAGGCTTCGTTTGCAGAAGCAGATTTCAACAAGTATTTCGCTTACAAAGGCATATTCAGTCAGATGCTTCGTTTGAAGTGGCGGATCTCAGCAATGATTTCAATTCGTTTGAAGAGGCAGATCTTAGCAAAGATTTTAATCCGTTTGAAGAGGTGGATCTCAGCAAAGATTTCAATTCGTTTGAAGAGGTGGATCTCAACAAAGATTTCAATCCTTTTGCAGAGGCGTATTTTAGCAAAGATTTTCTAATTGTTTGCACAAGAAAGGAAGGGCATTACAATTCTAAATCCTTCGGGTCATCAATAAGTCCTTCGGGCATGATGTTAAATCTTTTGGGTCATCAGTAAGTCCTTCGGGCATGATGTTAAGTCCTCCGGGCCATCACCTTCGGGAGCGATGAGGTTGTGTACACAGAAAAGAAAGTGCATTACAATTCTAAATCCTTCAGGTCATCGGTAAGTCCTTCGGGCATGATGTTAAACCCTTCGGGTCATCAGTAAGTCCTTCGGGCATGATGTTAGTCCTTCGGGCCATCACCTTCGGGAGTGATGAGATTATGTGCACAGGAAAGGAAGTGCATTATGATTCTAAATCCTTCGGGTCATCAGTAAGTCCTTTGGGCACGATGTTAAGTCCTTCGGGCCGACACCTTCGGAAATGATGAGAACTTTTTGAATGTTATTGCAATAAGATGGTAGGGCTTGATATCGGCAGAAATATTAATCCTTTGGCCCTCTGTTTCAAAAAAAGAAAAAAAGAGAGGAAAAGAGGAAAAAAAGAAAAAGAAAAGAAAAAGAGAAAAAGAAGGAGAAAAATAGAAAAATAAAAAGAAGACAAAAGAAGAAGAAGAAAGAAAAACAACAAAAATGATTCAAATTGCCATATTGAAAAGCAAGATAGACCAACTTCAGGCTCAAACGAAGAAGATTCATAGTTTCAGCTACTCCTGTTGAAGCACTTGAAATTTCTTAATGATATACCCAAATTGTACATTTTTACAATTAATGTTGGAAGATTAATGATAAATTTGACTTTTGCAGGTACAGAAGAAATTGATCGTCAGAGAAAGAGAAATAGGAGATGAGATCCCATATGAGCTTCATATATAAAGATCAAGATACCTTAGATAGAAAAGCAATAACATCAAAGAACTCAGTGCTTCGAGCAAGAAATTGAAAATATTTCATGATATTTCAGATTGAATTCAAATTAATTAATGATGTTTTCTTTGTAGGATTATTCCCCAGAGAAGAAGATAATCATCATTTCTAGAATCCAGAGTTCTTAGTAAGAAGAGCTCAATCAGCAAAGAATTCAGAGTTCATAATAAGAACTCGTCAAGAAAGATTGAAGAGCTCCTAATGAGAAGAGTTCCTAATGAGAAGAGCTCGCCTAGCAAATAACGAAGAACTCCTAATGAGAAGAGTTCGCTCCAGAATTCCTAATGAGAAGAATTCTCCCAGCAAAGAATGAAGAACTCCTAATGAGAAGAGTTCACTCCATAATTCCTAACAATGAAGAATTCATAATGAGAAGAATTCACCACAAAGTTCCAAATGAAGAATTCCTAATGAAGAAGAACTAATGAGAAGAATGAAGAAAAGAAGATATCCTAATGAGAAGAGTTTGCCCTTTTGAAGAATGAGGAAGTTCCTAATAAGAAGAGTTTACTTATTCAAAGGTGCCTTCTAATAAAAAGATGGAGTAGTAAAGAATGAAGTAATAAGAAATGAAGAGAAATTTCATAATAAGAAAACAACTTCAAAGAATCGCCACGGATTTCCAAAGGTAAAGAATTTCAAGGAATGATGTCTAATGAGACTTTAGAAGATCCTAATGAGAAGAATCTAGCAAAGAATGAAGAATAGTTCACCTTTTCAAAGAATGAGGAAGTTCTATAGTTATTCAACGCCTTTTTCTGAGAGAGGCATGTTAATGGGATGAAGAATTTTGTAATAAGAAGAACAAATTTTGACCTTTTCAAGAGATGAATAATGACAAGAGCAATTTTAGACCTTGAGAAGAAGATGAAGAATTTGCGGTTAATAAGACAAAAGAATAAGGAGTTTTTAATAAGAAGAGTTCGATTGTTCGACACCTTTTGTAGAGTAGAGGGATGAAGAATTTCATAATAAGAAGAATATCTTCAAACATCAAGAGATGAAGAATGACAAGAGCAATTCCGAGCCTTGAAAGATGAAGAATTTCATAATAAGAAGAACAACTTCAGATTCCACAGTTCGGCAGAAGTTTGAAGAATTTCGTAATAAGAAGAACAGCTTCAAGCTTCGGTAGAGTTTAGAAGATGGCCAACGAATTCAGACAAAATCCGTATCTTTTCAGTCTTTGACCACTTCTTGTTCCACAACAATGAGTAAAGAGGGGTAGTTGTAATACCCGTACTTTGTTTGGGGTATTTGAATATACATATAAATAAGGCCAAATAACTAAATAGTAATAGATAAATAAATACACAATGAATAAATAAATAAACAATATCCATCTATTTTAAAATGTTCAAATTACATTATAAAATCTCAAAGCCCAAACAATGAAAAACCCATTTACATAATTTTTTTCCCTCTTTTTTTTGGTCAAACAAACACAAATGGATCAAAAGCCCATTTTCCCGCCCAAATTATCCACGTGTCATATAGGGATTGGTCCGTAAGACTTCACGCGGATAATGGTTTTTGTAACATCAACATCAACACTACCTATAAATACAAAGGGAGAGAGAAATTGTCGGGACCATTAATTAATTAATTAAAAATAATAATAATAATAATGATTATGATTGAGAGAGATGTTACTTTTCTAGGAAGCTGAATTGTTATGGAAAGCCGTACCACCACCGGGAAGAGAAAAGCTTGTCATTGTCAAAAGATCATTAGAAGTTCATCGGTCAGAACAACGGTCGCCGTTGTCGAAAGGTATATTTTCTTCCCAATTTAACACCTAAAAACAAAAAAAAAAATGTTAGTTTATATTTTAAATCTAAAAAAAAATAGATTAAAATGAAAATGGGTTCGGGATGGTCAAAATTTATTCTCGAGTCATTTTTAAACGGTAGGAGTTGAATAGGGGGTTTTAGGTAGATTTTGGTTTTAGATTTGGGGGAGAATGGGAGGTTCTATTGAACCGGGAATAGATAGGATGAAAACAGAGAAAATAGGTTTTTTTGAGATTTTTGGGATTTGATACGACGAAGGTGTGGCATCCGAAAATCTCTCTCAGTGGTGGCAACCGGAGGAGAATAGCGGGATTTGGGATGTGATTATTAGACATGTGGCTAAAGATCAGCCAACCAAGAATGATGGAGATGGATCAAACGACAGTGTGAAAAGCGGAGCATGGCCGAGATTTATGAAATTCATCACGTTCTTAAAGAACGGATGAACATTCATCCCAAAAACCACGGGTTTTGATCCATTTTGGATATGTTTTCTGGGCTTAGGGTGTTTGTATTCAAAGAGTTTCAAGGGAGAGAGAATGAAGAGAGAGAGGGAAGCTGGTTGAAATGGGGGTTTTTGGCAAAAATGGCTTTATAAAGCCCTTGCAAAATGGTGTCATTTTGGCACCGAGTTATGGGGGATCTCGCGCTTCTTAAAGGTCGGGTATGACCCGCGCATTCTATAAGGGCCTATTTGGTTTAGGCTCAAAACTTTGTCTCTTCTCAATTAAGTCCCTATTCCCTTATAATTGAGCTTCATCTTTAGTATTTCTTTCAATTAGGTCCCTCGTTTCCCTTAATTGAACCCTAGAACTTGTAATTAGCGCAATTGGGTCACCATTGTTTTGTAATTGGGCATTTAGGTTTTGTAACGTTTCAATTTGGTCCTAATGGTAATGAAATCAATTTTATATTTCAATTGTTTTTTATTTAGTCATTGGTTTAATTGTTTTATTTAATAAAATGCAATTAAATTATATGTTTGTTGCATATTTTAAAATTAGCATATAAAATATTTTGTTAGATAATTAAATACACTTAGTTTAATTAATCATTAGAGCCTTAGTTAGGTTTTTCTAATTAGGGTTTAATAATTAAATAGGGTAGAAAATTGTAGTAATTAGATATATATTAAATATAATTTTGGAATCAAAATTTGGATGGTGTTCCATTGTTTACAATGGGGTGTTATCACAATATGGATTTTAATAAATTATATTTAATATATTTATTTCACTTAAATTGAATATTAACTTAGTTTATAATTGAGATTAAATAATTAATTAGGATACACTGTAGATAATTAAATGTATATTAAATTGAACCTTTGAGACTCAAATTTGGGTGGTGTTCCATTGTTTACAATGGGGTGTTATCTCAACATTGGTTTTAAAGGTGAACATTTAATATACATTTTCACTTATAATATTAACTTAATAAATTGTTAGAGCCTTAATTAGGACTAGAACTTTAATTAACTAGAAGGATTAATTAATTAATTAGGAATATGATTAATTTAAAGGCTTTAAATATATGGAAGGTGTTCAAAAAATTGGCATTTTCTCATAAAAGTCATTAAATTAATTAATATTCATAGTTTTAAATAATTAATTAATTAGAGCCTTTTTAGGATAATACTTAAAATAAACAAGATAATAAAAGGACATTCATTAAAAACCTTTTATGTTGGAAATTCATTTTTAAATATGAATAGGGGTGCCACCTAATGGGGTGCCTTTAATCTTATATTCGAACAAAATAAATCTCCCTATAAAAAGATATTTGCATTCGAAATTTAAATTCAATTAATAATTATGGGATAAATTAAGTTCAAATAATTATTCGAAATGCCACATAAAATTAAAGGGACCGATAACGGGCGTTAGTAGGGGTGCTAACCCTTCCCTACACGTAACCGACTCCTGAACCCAATTTTTAAGACAATCTCTGGTGTGTTTTTCCGGTGTTCGGTCCACCTCGAAGTGATTGGTGGCAACTCTAAATGTTTTTTACGGATAGATAAAGGAAAATCCAATTTAACATGAAAAACCCTAAATTTTCAAGATTAAATTAAAAATGGCTAAAAACCCTAATTTTCTAAAAAGATATATCGTCAGGCTATTTTTATACACCCAATTTCAAAAATGGCCGCGACACCATGACTTATCAAATTATTCCAATTTCTCAAATCTAGTAAAATAATATTACGAGCTATTCACTTATCTTTTCAGCAAGCATCTTGCAGATAAATTGATTCGATACAAGAAAAGTAAAGGATTTCGTGAGTTTTACTATGATGTACTAATCCTTTAAGTGCATGCAGAACATGAGGTAGCATCGATACTTGTTTAATGATGGAAAGTATGACGAGGAAAGACACAATTCTAAGTGACAGTAACATTCAAACAAAAGCTGCAAGAAATGACACGAGTGATCCTGGGGCAGAAATAGAGAACAAGAGCCATCTTTGGGGAGCAAAGATGCAGCCAGATCAATTCGTTGAAGGTTTTTGCTATTGAAAAGTAAGAAAATGAGGTGAATGTGAGCAAAGATGATAATCAAGCTCAAGCTGGAGTGGGGCAATGTTGCAAAAAGAACCTTACAGAACATCACATGCTGGTAAACAAAATTTGCAAGCTAGAACAACAGTGAATCATGATCTCTTTTAGAGCTGTGAGAAAAATTTTTGTCAAAGAAGCTGAATAAAGATATAGCAAGAGCGTATTTAAAAGAAAAGAGTGATCCCCAGTATTCAAATAGTGAGAAATACATGGTGAGATGTGGCAAAAAGGGGTTTATGTGCTTAATTCATGAACGCAAGGAAAGTATCATCAGAACAAACAAAAGAAAACATTGTTGCAAGAAAAAAAAAGAATGAGAGAAAAAAGAAAAATCGAGGTGAAAACCTGAAAGGGTACCTTGAGAAGAAAAAGAAGAAAAACTAAAGTGAAAACCTGGAAAGACGCTTTAGAGCAAAAGATGCAGAGATCCTGAAGTTTGAACCTGAGTGTGAGATGGGTTATGTTGCTGGCAGAAGAAGTTTTAACAAATGACGAGGCGAAAAAATTGGAGCTTCCTTGAAAATGAAAGTTCGCCCAAGTGGTCCTCAATTGACAACGTTCATATATCATATAGTTAGCATCCATAAATAGGAACATGCTAATTCATACATTCAAAGCATTTTTGCATATTTTGACAAGAATTTGCAGATTCAATCAAGGAAAGGCAAGAATCATTAATAGCTTCGAGATTTGAAAAAGTAGATCCAAGTAAGAACGAATAGAGATCTCGGAGCAAAGATCCAGTTAAGAATAGATAAAGATCTTGAAGAAGAATATCCAACAAGGAATAAACAGAAATCCCGGAGAAGAAAATTTGACAAAGAATGCAGATTAACACGGACATTCCGTTTATAGAGGCGGACTTCTCTAAAATATTTCATTTGTAGAAGTGAATTTCAAGACATTCTGTTTACAGAGACAGAGTTCTCTAAAATATTCTGTTTACAGAGACAAATCTCAAGATATTTCGAGGTGAATTTCAAAATATCCTGTTTGTAGAGGAGGATCTCAAGATATTCTATTTACAAAGGCAGATTTCTCCAAAATATTCATTTTGTAGAGGTGGATTTCCGCAAGACAGGCTATTTGTAGAGCCATATTTGGCAAGAAGTGAAGGGTAGATTTCAGCAAAAGCTCTGATTGTTTGCTAGGAAAGGAAATGCATTAAGACCTTAAATTCTCTGGGTCATCAGTGAGTTCTATAGGCATGATGATAAGATCTTTAGGTTGACACCTTCAAAAATGATGAGAACTTTTCAAAGGTTATCAAAATAAGATGGTGGGACATGTTATTAGAAGACATCAAGCTTTTGGGCTGACTGTTCAAAAAAGAGAGAGAAAGAAATGAAAAGGAGAGAAAAAATAGAGAAAAAAATGTAGAAGAAACAAGAAAAAAGAAAAAGAGAGAAAAAGAAAAATGAAAAATGGAGGATAAAAAAGAGAAAAAGGAAAAGGAAAAAGAAAAAATAATGAAGAAAAAGATAAATGAAAAAGAAGAAAGAAAAATGTGAAAAATGAAAGAAAAAGAGAGAGGAGAAGGAAGGAAAGTGAAAAATGAAAAAAGAAAAAGAAGAAAAGGAGAGTAGGAAAAAGAAAGAAGAAAAAGAGAGAGAAAAGAAAAGAAGAAAAATAAAGAAAGAAAGAAAAGAAAGAGAAAGAGAAAAAGGAAAATAAGAAAAGAAAAATCTATGTTACTTGATTGAAAGGTCAGATAAATCAACAACGGGCAGATAAGGAAGATGTTCGGTTTAATCAGTCACAGACATTCCAAGCATAGAAGAAATTGATCAATAGAGAAAGAGAAATAAGAGATGAGATTCCATATGAGCTTTAGATAGAAAGATCAAGACACCTCAGACAGAAAAGCAATGACACTAAAGAATTCAATGCTTCAAGCAAGAAATTGAAAATATTTCATGTTATTCCGACTAAATTTGAATTAATTGATGATGTTTCTTTTTGCAGGATTACCTGTTCCCCAGAGAAGAGGAAAATCAGCACTTCTAGTAAAGAATCTAGAGTTCCCAATGAGAAGAGCTCAACCATCAAAAAATTCAGAGTTCATAATAAGAAGAACTCGCCAAGAAAGATTGAAGAGCGCCTAATGAGAAGAGTTCATTTGCTGAGGAATGGGGAGAGTTCATAATGAGAAGAGCTTACTTATTTGTGCCTTTACAGAGAGGTGGGCCAGCAAAATTGAAGAACTCCTAATGAGAAGAGTTTGTCACAGAGTTCCTAATGAGAAGAACTCGCCCAGCAAAGAAGGAAGAGCTCGTAATGAGAAGAGTGCGCTACAGAGTTCCTAATGAGAAGAACTCACCCAGTGAAGATGGATGAACTCATATGAGAAGAGTTCACCCTTTTGAAGAATGAGGAAGTTCATAATGAGAAGAGCTTGCTTATTCAACGCCTTTATAAAGACGCAAACCAGTGTTTTCAAGAAGAATGAGAAGTGCCTAATGAGAAGAGCTCACTCGTTTGACACTTTTGTAGAGAGGTGAAACAACATTTTAGAAGAATGAAGAACTCATAATGAGAAGAGTTCATCTTTTTAAAAGAATGAGAAGTTCATAATGAGAAGAGCTTGCTTATTCAACGCCTTTACAGAGAAGCAGGTCAATGGTTTCAAGAAGAACGGGGAGTTCCTAATAAAAATAGCTTACTTGTTCGATACCTTTGAAGAGAGGCAGATCAGCATGACCAAGAGCAATGAATGGGTTCATAATGAGAAGAACTAGTTCAAACTTTGTGGTTAGCCTTGACAAAAATAAAGAGTTTGTAATAAGAAGAGCTCGCTTGTTTGACATTTTTGTAAAGAAATAGATTGTTTGGCAGATGGATGAAGAATTTCATAGTAAGAAGAACAACTTCAGATTCCACAGTTTGGCAGAAGGTTGAAGAATTTCGAAATGAGAAGAACAGCTTCAAGCTTCGGTAGTTTAGAAGATGACCAGTGGATTTGGACAAAATTCGTGTCTTTTCAGTCTTTACCCACTTCTTGTTCAACAACAATGAGCAAAGAGGGGCAGCTGTAATACCCGTATTTTGTCTGGGATATTCAAGTATACTAAATAATAAGGCCAAAAATAAATAATAATAATAAATAAAAATTAGCCTATACAAATAAAATCTCCATTTACAAACAAAATGTCCAGTTACATTTTAAAAAACCCAAAGCCCAATTCAGATTTTCAAGGCCCGAATCCCTTACACCAGATTTAACCCATTATACAATTTACCCTCCCATTCTAATACATAAATAACCCAACAAACACAAAATGGATCCAAAGCCCATTTTCCCGCCCAAATAGGACACGTGGTGGCTCCTCATTGGCCCAAACCAATAGCCACAGATTGTGGTTTTCTTTGGACCCAGCTGGCATTCTGATGACATCATCATCTAACATCCCTATGAATAGGGAGAGAGAAAATTTTTAAGGAGATTAGCCATTAATAATAGTTAATAAAATAATAATAATAATAATAATTAATGAAGAGGAGAGAGAAATTACCTACCTCAAAAGTCGAACCGCCTCTGTGGAGATGAACCGCCGGTAGCTGAACGGTCATTGCCGAGGAAGTGCAACGTCGCCGGAACTCAAAGAGTCACCAAAGAAAGTCCGGCCATCAAAATCTCACCGCCGAGAAGGTAACCTTTTCTTATTTCGAATCCTGCAAAAATCAAGAAAGAAAAACAAAAAATATATTAGTTTATTTTAAAGGAAAAATGAAATAAAAATATGATCTCGAATAGGAAAATGTGGTTGGTGGCTGGAGTTCGATTTCATGGAGGAGTTGAAGAGGGCTCGGGTATGGGTAGTTTTAGGCTTAAGAGGGGAAGATCGGGTGTTTCGGATGAAACGTGTTAGATTTTAGGGATTAGGACCGAAAAAGGAGAAATTTTGGGTATTTTAGGGTTTCGGTCACGATGGAAAACGGTGGCCGAAAATTACCCCGTAGTGGCCAGAAATCGCCCCACGGTGGCCGAAGCAAGGTTGAAGATGAAAAGAATTTTAGCCGGTGGCCGGCCGGGGAAGAGTGGAGGTCGATTTAACGGTGGTTGGCATGGTGGTTTGTGGCCGGATAGTTTGGTGTTCATCCAAAATTGGATCAACAGAAGGGGTATTCAAACAAAACCTAAGGGTTTTGATCTAAAATTTCTAGGAATTTTGGGTATAGGGTGTTTAGGCCGAGAGAGTTTAGAGAGAGGTAAGAATTAAAGAGAGAGTGAAATTAAGAAATGAAAGAAAGAAGGGTTTTTTTTTCTGGCCTAGGGGTCTTTATATAATAGCAGCAAAACGCTGCGTTTTGGGAACGGGTCAGACCCGGGATCTGCGCGTTTTTGTGCGGGTCAGATCTCGGGTCTGCTTTATTGCTTTGGGGTTTTTAAATTAGGGCTTTCAATTTTGGTTTGTAATCAATTTGGTCCTTCTTTTAATAAATCAAGAAATGCTAGTTTTAATTTCTTTTAGTTTAGTCCTAAATTCATATATTTATCTAATTTAATTGCCTTTAATTGTATGATTGTTGCATGTTTTAAATTGTGCATATGGAAGTATTTGCTAGTCAAATTAATTCACTTAAATTTAATTAACTATTAGAGCCTTTAGCCTAGGTTCTCTAATTAGGATTCAATAATTAAAGTGACTAGAGAATTGTAATAATTAAATGTATATTAAATATAAACTTTAAAATTCAAATTTGGATGATGTTTCATTGTTTACAATGGGTGTTATCTCAACATGGATTTTAATAAATTATATTTAATGTATATTACACTTATAATTGAATATCAACTTAGTTCTTTAATTGAAATTAAATAATTAATTAGGATACATTGTAGTTAATTAAATGTATATTAAATGGAATCTTTGAGGCCCAAACTTGGATAGTGTTTCATTGCTTACAATGGGGTGTTATCTCAACATTGGCTTTAAAGATGAATATTTAATATACATTTCCACTTATAATATTGACTTAATTACTTGATAGAGCCTTAATTAGGACTAGTACTTTAATTAATTAGAACAATTAATTGATTAGGAATTTAAGGGTTTTAAATATATATATGGAAGGTGTTTAACCAATTGACCTTTTCTCATAAAACTCATTAAATTAATTAATATTCATAGTATAAATAATTAATTAAGTAGAACCATTTTAGATTGGTACTTAAAACGAACAAGACAATAAAAGGTCATTCATCTAAAACCTTTTATGTTAGAAATTCATTTTTAAATATGAATAAGGTGCTTTTAATCTCATATTCGAATAAAATGAATTATCTTATAAAAGGATATTTGCATTTGGAATTTAAATTCATTTAATAATGAATAAATTAAATTCAAACAATTATTTGAAATGCTAAAATGCCACGTGAAATTAAGGTACCGATAACAGGCGTTTGTGGGGTGCTAATCATTCCCCACACGTAACCGACTCCCGAACCCAATTTTTAAGAAAAAATCTCTGGTTTGTTTTTTTCGGTGTCTGGTTTACCTCGAAATGATCGGTGGCGACTCCAAAATGTTTTTCAAGGATATATAAAAATAATTTAATATGAAAAACCCTAAAATTTCAAGATTAAATTAAAAATAACCATAAAACCTTAATTTTCCAAAAGATCGATCGTCAGGCTATTTTTACACACCGGTTTTAAAAATGGTCGCGACACATGCAATATTTAAATCATATGGATCATAGCTCTCTAAAAGCTTTAACAACCTGATAATAAAAAAATTCTACTGCTCTACCACCAAATTTAAGTCTTACCAACCAATATTTAATCACATGAATATTTATTATTTTATATTCAAACACGACATCCAATACACAATAACAAGACCAGTTTCACTAACTCAATAAATCAATAACATTCAATGACAACACCATTTTCAACAATAGGGTAAAACACATTTAATAATCCAATAAAACAATCACTTTCAACCGATATCAACAATAATGCTTGCCATTTCAGTTTCACTAAATCAATAAAACAGTGACATTTTGATACCTATAAAACAATAACATTCAACCAATACTTACACCTTATAAAGAATTGGTTTAATGCACATTTTGTCCCTTAACATTTAGCATTTATCCTAATTTAGCACTTAACGTATTTTTTGAGCTCCCCCTAAAGTTTGCGCGTTACCCCAAATGCCCCAAAATTTAACACCATTTGTTAAAAAATTTAGACCAGTAATATCAACCCACATCATCATCTATATATATATATATTTTAATTTTCACATTAAATTTAAAAATATGTTAAAAATAAAATAAAAGAAAATTATTATATTAAAAATATTCATTAAATTAGTCTTAAATCCCAAAAAATCAACCCGATTGTCTTCTTTCTTTCCTTTGATTTCTTTCAACCTAGCGTTCATGAATTTGGTGGCCATGAATCAAGCCATTTCAAGCACTGGGTTTCATCGGTTAATTAACCTTGTTTCTAAAATCAATCCCGATTTACTCAGTTTTTGTTCGTTCATATCTGCACTTGATTCTCTTTCTCTACTTTTGATTTTTTCTCTTTGGGGTCTGATTTTTTTCTTGGTTTGTTAGTTTGGGTGTTGAAAGTTTGAATAATCAACCATGTTGATCGCATTGGAAAGGATCAAAATTCGGGGTTTGGTCGCGTGATGAACTGCGATGAATTTCCTCGAACAAGTTCTTCCCAAACACAAAAATCCTTTCTTTTCGTTGAATTCTTTTTTCTTGTTTTTTTTGTAAAAAGTAGTGATTTTGATAGAAGAATATGCTTAAATAAAATCCAGCTTTTGCTTTTTGTTTCTTTGTTTCCAACAGAAGAAGTATTAGCATAAGCAACCTTAGTTTCCTCCATTAAAGACGTAGCAAAACATGAGAGTGCCTATACAAGGAGGAGAAATCCATTGACAATCAATCATTTACGGGGCAAAAGCAGGAACAAAAGATGATGAAGATTGGGGTTGGTTTGGGGAAATTGGTTTCGACGAAGATTGGGGCTGGCTAAATGGGGTTGTTTTGGGGGAGAAGATGTTTTATAAACCGAATATTTTATTATATTAAATTTATTTTATTGAATTTTAATTTATTTAGATATTAATTTCAAAAATAAGAAATAGAAAATAAATCGGGTGATGTGGCACGATCTAATTGGTTAAATTGATTTTTTTAACAGTGTTATTTTTGGGGTATTTTAGGTAACGGTGTAAACTAAAAGAGCCCAAAAAATACGTTAGGTACCAAATTGAAAAAAAATGATAAACGTTAGGGGATAAATTGTGCATTAAACCTAAAGAAATTTAAAACGGTAACACTCAATCAATTGCAATGGCCACAATTTTATATTTAAAGTTTAAATTTACGCTTTATAAAGAATTTGGCACTCAACCTTATTGAAATAAGTGTAACAAAAAGAACTCAAGTATAACAAGAACTTAACATTTGAAATCCATAAATTCAACACTTAACTTCATACAGAACTAATTTTTAAATTCTAAAAGAGATAAAACACACTTTTTTTAAAAAAAAAGTAAAACACTTATGTATAAAAACACTTAAGTATAACAAAAAACACTTAAAAATAAATTTAAGAAGAATAACTTACTGTTCACTGAGAAAAAAATTTACCGTTCATCTGACTTGACTGACCATTCTATCGACTTGTTTCAACCATTTTGTTCCAACAGTGTTGATAATCAAACCCTAAACTTCAATTTATTGATAATCAACAAGTTAAGTGATTCGTTTTTACAAAGAATTTGGCAGTAATGCATTATCCCCTAAATCTAACTCGTCTAGACATTTCGATTAGTTTAACACTTTAAACCATTTCAAAACTAATCCGACTTCGTTTCCATTTTTCGGAGAATGGTATTATTTTTAATCAGCTTAAAATATATTATTTTAATGAGAAAAATCAAAACAAATGGGCCACATCAGCATCAATTAAAAGAAGATAATGAGAGGATCGTACCGAACGCAAAATAAAAGTTGAGTGACCATAACTTAAGTTTTAAAAGTATGATAACAAAAATAAAAGTGCCCTAAAAATTTGGTGACCATTTATGTAGTTTATCCTTTTATTTAATACACATGACACGACCCACTATAATCAACAAAATCTGAAGTTTTATTTTTATTCAATTCTGTTATATTTTTTATATATTAAATTATTAAAAATATTTACATGTTTTTTTAATAAATTTAAGGCTTAATAGTACCATTGGCGCCTAAAGTATGCACTTTATACCGAGTTACCCCCTAAATAATTTTTTGGTAAGTTTTGCTCCCAAAATTAAAAATCGTAACCCCACGTGGCCCTTCCTTTAACTTCTATTTAAAAAAAAAAATCTCATATACCAATCAGAATGCGGCACATGTGATTTTGTTAACAAAAAAAAATCAGCTTACATAAATAAAAGGGGTAAATTACAATTTAAGTCTGTCAGATTTTATTTTTGTTCATTTTAGTCCCTAAATGAGCCCATATTTCTTTCTATTTTTATAATTTAGTCCAATATTTTTAATATGATGATATTTTTTTAGTTTTAGTCCCTAAAATTTATTTAACCCAAAATATATTTAATAGAAATGGATAAATTGCATGTTAAGCCTCTCATATTTTATTCTTCTTCAATTTAATACCTAAAAAATTAATTTAACATGAAGTTAACCTTATTTCTTTTAAAATTTTACAATTTAATATTATATTTTTTAATATTATAATCTATAAACCAATTAATCATTTTTTCCTAATTTCAGTGGTTTAGTAAGTTATTTATTTCTCGTTAAATACAACACTATCTCTGCAACTCAAACAGTCATTTCTTCCCTATCATCTTTGCAACTCAAACAACCATTTCTTCCTCCCTCATCTCCCCAAAATATGAGTAGTATTAATGTTATTTATAATCGGCAACGAAAATAGGGATTTTTCATCTGCTCGATGATACAAATCGTTTTGATGTGGAAGGATTTACGATGGTCGGATTAATTCCACAACCTATATCTCGACGACATCATCATTGTCGTAGGTGGCAGCGTATTAAAAAACAAGTGAAACGGGAAGGTAAAGCATTGTACTGACTGATACTGATGAACGACGATCAAGTGCTGCAAAAATCAGGTCTTTATGAAAGAGCGAACAATGAGTTTTTCAATGGAGTTTGGGTCATGGGGAGTGATAGCTCTTTAAAAAGCATGTATTTTTCCCTAGATTTTTAGATTTAATTGTCCCCACATCAGTGTTTATTGCATTCATTTCTGCATTATCATGTTTATTTCCCGCATTTTATCTAACTTAGTCTTAATTGCTCTTATTTTACATATTTTTGCCTATTTTGCCTTGTTGTCGTTGTATTTCTAATGTCCCTGCAGAGGAAGTCTCACCACTGCAGCCAGCTCGACACTGTAACTGCCAGCTGTCCAGTTTGCTAAAAGATAAGGACGATCTTACCAGTTATATTTTTTGTTATAACAAACTCTATACTGCCTTGGGTCACACAAAACACCTGAAGGACAAGTGTCTTTTCTTGGGCAGTCTATAAAAGGACGAATTCGTGAAGAGAGAATCACACGATTTCTATTTTTATATCATCTTCAACCTCCGAGCTTTATCTATCCTCCCATGGCGGCTTAAGCTCATTTTTGGAGATCCAAGGTGAAGTTGGATGGAAATATCCGAGGAGAAGAGGATTCAAGTTCAAGATTAAAGAGAATATTTTGTTATCTTCCTAAACTCTCTTTTAATTAGATGTTTGTTGAGGATTTCTATTATATTTTGTGCTTTAATGACGTTGTTTCAACTCTTTTAAGCTCTGTATGAACTCAATTAAATCTTATCTTTCAGTTCAATACATTTCTATTAGCTTTTTCTCATACTTTGATTGTTGGATCTGATTATTGTTTGCATGAGAATGTTAAACTTACTTACTGACATCGAGATATGCAATGACAAGTCAGATTAACAAGTCATTGCAATGCAAGTTGAATGAGGATACAATGAGAGTTGATCCACTTGTTCAAGGGGTTGTAGTTTCAACTTATAATGAGAGTTAAGGCCGATCTACGTCTTTGCGTCAACATTTGAAGATTTAATGGAAGTTAGTAAGCGAACTTGCTTGTTATTTGCCAATTGAGCCATCATATTACCTTGAGTGTACTTGATCTTTCTGCCACGCTAAACTGAGGAGGTCTAGGCTTAATCATAATATTTCTCTGGTCTTTTATATTTTCCTTTATTGCTACCACATTTTATTCCATTACTTGTAACACCCTAAAAATAGGGTTAGAAGTTTAGGGGTTTGACCGGGTTCTCGAAACGGTTAAACCATATTAACTAATTAAATAGGTTTTGGGTAAAATTAAAAGGTGAAAATTGGAATTTGGATTAATTGGA
The DNA here is from genome assembly GCA_019671005.1 of Hibiscus mutabilis. Lineage (NCBI taxonomy): Eukaryota > Viridiplantae > Streptophyta > Magnoliopsida > Malvales > Malvaceae > Hibiscus > Hibiscus mutabilis. The sequence continues at coordinate 17,698,781 of CM033728.1, read as the reverse complement.
AAAGGGTTTATGTTTTAAATATGTTTAATTATTTTATTAAACATTATGGGATTTTAATTGGAGGTTGATTTAATCAAATTAAATGAATTTTAGATTTGGTGACTAAAATGTAAATTTTACAAAACTGTTTTTAGTGACTATTTTCTAATTGATCCAATACTAAGAATCCTTAGAGAGCTATTATTACAAATGGTTTAATTAAATTTTACCACCTTATGATACGAGCATGAGAGGGGTCAAAATAATCATCTTGGAAAAGAAGTTGAAACTGCTTTGCAAGTCAGAAACATCAGTCAACTTGCAAAGCATTTTTGGATGGGATCCAGGTATTTATGGGTCAACATGTCTTCTTAAAACTTGTCCGGCTGCAAATTATCTTTCCAACGCATCTTGAAACGCCTCAATCGGACATCTGGATCTCAAGATACGTATATTTTAGCGAAGACAGCGCATGCAGAAATTCCTATACGGGATTAATACGGGATTTTTGGATAATTACGAATTTTCAAGATTTTATTTGATTATTTGTAATTTAAATCAATATAGGATTCTGCAATATATATTAAGATCAGATTTATTTAATTAGCATTTATTTATTATTAGAAGTTACTTATCTAATTAGGAGATTAGATTTTAGCATTTATTTATTGTATTTAATTCCTAAGTTTAGTAGGATTAGAACTTCTCCATGGCCTATATAAAGAAGGCTTCACCCACATTGTAATTCAGATTTGAATAATTAAATAAAATTCTCTTTTGAGTTCCAACTTGCAAGAACATTATCTTGTGTTTTAGAAGCAAATCGATTTCCAAGTTCCCCGGGATTTGTTGTTGAGGATCTTGAAACTCCTGCTTGCTCATACAAAAGCGATTGGGAGGGTGGGTTAGAGCCGCTTGAGGTTGCTTGCTTAGATAATTGCGTCTAAGAGGGTGCCGAGGACAACTATCAATTCATCACGCCATCTCCACATATTCAAGCTTCCTCCATTGACGCCACCACCATAAGCAAATCTGAATTTTTAGATTTGTTCTTTATTTTGGTTTGTTTTGTTTTTCTCTTTATTCGAATTTGCGCTACTCTATCATTTGGTATCAGATTCAGGTCGTTCTTGAGGATGTCATTGAGCAACGTATTGGATTTTACCCTTTTGGGGACTCGATGTCATTATTGTTGTCGACTAGATCATTTAGGGTATGATTGTCCAGATAAGTTTTATTTTCAAGAAAAATTTTGAGAGATATGTTGTCTGAATTCATGTCTTCTAATGATATTGAAATCTGTGATCCGGAGCATGATCAAGAAATTTGTTCTTCTAAAGAACATGAGGAAGACGATATCATCGAGAGTTTAACCTTGCCTATTGATGAGGAAGAAATTATAAGTAGTGTGTTTGTTTCCAGTGAAGAACCTACTATTCCGATTCAAGATGATCATCAAACAACAAACACCGACGAAGGTACCTTACAATCAAAATGTATCATTGAATGTTTTCATAATTCTATTTATGCTTATTCCTCTTTTAGCATTAATAACAATTTTGAAGATGAGAATGAGTTACTTTGCGACCAAAAGAACAATCGTGATGATCCCAATGAGAAGGAACTTGTAAATTACATTGCAAAAAGAGACTATGCAAAAGGATCCTTCAGGACGTCTTCTCTTCTATGGTACTTTGACGAACTTCCTCCATTTACCAATCCGGATTCGAGGGCAAATCTTTTTGAGGAGTGGGGGAATGATATGAGCATGAGAGGGGTCAAAATAATCATATTGGAAAAGAAGTTGAATCTGCTTTGCAAGTTAGAAACATCAGTCAACTTGCGAAGCATTTTTGGATGGGATCTAGATATTTATGGGTCAATATGTCTTCTTAAAACTTGTCAGGCTGCAAATTATCTTTCCAACGCATCTTGAAACGCCTCAATCGGACATCTGGAACTCAAGATACGTCTATTTTAGCGAAGACAGCGCATGCAGAAATTCCTATACGAGATTAATACGGGATTTTTGGATAATTACGAATTTTCAAGATTTTATTTGATTATTTCTAATTTAAATCAATATAGGATTCTGCAATATATATTAAGATCATATTTATTTAATTAGGATTTTATATTTAGCATTTATTTATTATTAGAAGTTACTTATCTAATTAGGAGATTAGATTTTAGCATTTATTTATTGTATTTAATTCCTAAGTTTAGTAGGATTAGAACTTCTCCGTGGCCTATATAAAGGAGGCTTCACTCACATTGTAATTCAGATTTGAATGATTAAATAAAATTCTCTTTTGAGTTTCAACTTGCAAGAACATTATCTTGTGTTTTAGAAGCAAATCGATTTTCAAGTTCTCCGGGATTTGTTGTTGAGGATCTCCACACTCCTGCTTGCCCATACAAAAGCGCTTGGGAGGGTGGGTTAGAGTCGCTTGAGGTTGCATGCTTAGATAATTGCGTCTAAGATGGTGTCGAGGACAACTATCAATTCATCACGCCATCTCCACATATTCAAGCTTCCTCCATTAACGCCACCACCATAAGCAAATCTGAATTTTTAGATTTGTTCTTTATTTTGGTTTGTTTTGTTTTTCTCTTTATTCAAATTTGCGCTACTCTATCACCTTAATCGAGAAAGAATTGATGGTTAATTGGTTTTCCGAATCATTTTCCTATTCTACCGAATTTTCTTAGTTTTTCCTTTCTTATTTTCTCTCATTTTCCATCTCTTTTGCAATCATAATTTCTAGATTTCTTTACTGATTTTCAATGGAGATTTTCTCTTTTGGTTCCTCAATTGATTCCTAACAAAACTTTATTGGGATTTCACAAAGATTTCATTGATTTCTCAAGATTTGTTTCAAGAGAATTCTTACGTCAATTTTGCTGGGAGTTTCTTCAAAGGTGAATTTATTCTTCTCTCTTAAAACTAAGGTTCTTTATTGATATTCCATAGTGATTGGCTGATGTTTTGTTGATTATAATATGGTTTTGCAATTTAATTCATGGAAACGAGATAAATGTGATTTATTGATGATTTTTGAAGATTTGCTTAAAGATTTGATTAAGATGTTGAAACCTGGAGATTTTAATTGGGTTAATTCTCATTTTGATGATGTGTTTATAATGTGAAATGAGATTTTCATAATCAATCCTGAAACTATTTAATTGGTAAATTCTTAAGGTGGTTTAAAGGTGATTTTGGGGCTGTTATGTTAGGATCTTGATCGCTGGAAGTATGGGGATGTTAGAAATGTGTTTTTGGATTTTCAATGGTGTTGCTAAGGTGTTAGAATCTTAGGTTTATGGATGAGGTTGTTTGGTAGTAGTTGGAGGCTGTTTTTGATGTTTCGGCTAGCTTTCGGATGCAATTTTGTTGAGATTGCTTGAGCTGAGTGTAAGCTGGTGTTAGAATGAATTTTAATACATTTTGCCGCTGGTTTTGAGTGGCCAAAACAAGGGAGGGTCAAGCTTAGCTCATTTTGCGATGAAGGCTTGGAATGCAACGACGAGTAAGGTGTTGCGCATCGGTGAGTGCAAATGTGTTTTGGTACTATAAAGAGGTTTGAATTATGGCTTGGGAGTCTAGTTAAAGCCTAGCAAGCTTAGCTAAGCTCGGAAGTAAGTTTTCTCTATTCTCGCTTTTGAATATCGGTTTGATATGAGACTTGATTTACATGTTTTGGTTTAAAAGCATAGATTGATTTACTTATTGTTTTATGTATCATTTTAAAAATATGCAATGATTTATCAATTATAAGAATGCCTATTGCATTAAGAAGTGGTTCCTAAGTGGAATGTATTGTTGCCTTGGGCAATGTGATTTGCATATGGAAAATGGTTTGTTAAATGCATATGGAATAACAATAAGTAAATGGGTTTAAAAGTGTATATTGGCTATGTGACAAATGGAAATAAAGTATCGGATATAGCTAGCATGCCATAGGGTTGAAAGTGTACTATAATATGTTAAGTTGATCGCTTCGCGACCACTAGAGTATGTTGTAGGCTACTCGGATAGGTGGTGTGTCACTTGTGTATGCAGTAGGCTACCCAAGTTGAAGTTGTACCTTGTGTAGGATTGAGCTGGAACTCTTTGGGTCAAGGTATGGCTTGGTAGAGGTTGTCTACTAGGAAATCCGTGTATACGATGTGGTTTTATAAAGGTCACTATAATTGCCAATGTATGAGAAACAAGTGGGAAACTATATTTTGCATATGGTTGTTATGCATGTTATATTTTGAAAAGAGGTTTCAAAAGTTTTGATTTATACACTCATGTTTTAATGCATTGGTGAATATGGTAGAGTGGCACCACTAAGCATATGTTTGCTTACGCTCTCATTCTTCTTTGCAGAAAATTGAGGATTGTGGGAGCATTTGGAGCGAAGAGATCTTAAGGCACCATTTGACATTGAGTATGGTTTTGCTTTAAGCATTTGGTAATAAGGTAATAATTTGTCCAAGTTTGGGGACTTGTGTTTTGATTGTACTTGTTTCCAAGGATTGTATCTTGTTGGTTGTTGGTTGCTGTTTAGATTTGTTTTGTGGATGGATGGATTTATGTTTAGTTTCAATTCTGGTATGTTGGATGAAATGTTTTGGAAGCATGCCTATAGTTTACATTTCCTTATCCAAACATGCGTATTTGTTGGTTTGATATGTTGTGGATGAATCCCTTTTATGCCAAAGATGTTTAGTATGCATGCTAGGATGTTTGGGACTTGTTTGTATTGGTTTGGAAGTCAAAAACCAGATAAAAGGGCATTACAGGCCTCTGGGTATCGTACTCGAAGATGTGTATCGATACAGGTACGTTTAAAATTGGCCTAGGTACCGATACTCAAGGAAGTGTAACAATACGAGTATGTGCAAAATTGGCCAGGGTATCGGTACTCAAGGAAGTATATCAGTACAGGTTTTAGCTACTGGAATTTGGGATTTAGGTCATTTAACATGGGTATCGATACTCACAGGATCGTATCGGTACGACCTTGCAAAATAAGCCTGGTATTGGTACGGTGCCCCGCGTATCGGTACCCAGTGCGTTATTCCAGTTGATATGTTGATGGGGTTTTAGATTCTTCCATTTTGGTCCTTGTATCGTATGTATGCAAATTGAATGTGTTTTAACGACCCGATTTAGCTGAAAACAGACTTTGTATGCATGTAACCTGATTAATTGAGGATTGGTAACCCCAAATTTATGTAAGCCCTCGTAAATTTCCAATTTTGTAATTTGGTCCCTAAATTGCAAATTCGCACATTCGGATTTTAATTCGATGCCCGATTCGAATGAGATTTTAATCGCTGCCAGTATGTACACCATAGGTGGTAATGATGCATCTATATTGTAGCTCACTCAGTTTCCCTACTGCCTAGGCCGGGTCAAGAGAGTTACATTCGGTAGTATCAGAGCCAGGTTACGAAAGATTGGGATGGTTTGTTGAATGCTTGGTTATTGTTGTGATGTTCTAAGGTGATTAATTGAGTTTAAGCATGAATTGGACTGTTGTGATGTCATTTTGCTTTAATGTGGGTTGAACAGGGACACATTGCCTATTACCATTGTTTTCAAATAATTTTCACTGTTTGTCTTGAATCCTTCACTGAATGCAAGCTGATACATGTATGGGGGGCTAAAATGAAGCATTGTAGCCAAAGAATTGAAGCTGTTTTATAAGTCTGGAATTTCATCCGACTTACATCGAATTTTCGGATGGGATCCGGGCACTTCTGAGTCTACATGTCTGCTTCAAACATATTCTTCTGTCTCTTAGCTTTCCAACGCATCTTGAAACGCATCAATCCGACATCGGAAGCTCAAGTTATGTCCATTTTAGTGAAGACTGTGCGAGCAGAAATCTCTATACAATTTTATCACGGGAAATATTATTTATTACGAATTTTCAATAATTTTATTGATTATTTGTACTTAAATTTAATCTAGAATTCTTTATAAAGATATTTAGATGATTTAGGATTAGATTTTTTATTTATTTATTAGTTTTTTAGTTTAGATAAAATATGTTTATTTATTTTATTATTATCTTTACTTTTCCCAATTTAAGTTGAACTCTTCATTTGTAGCCTATTTAAAGGCATATTTGCTTCACTAATAAGAACAACATCATGAATTTATGAGTTGCAAAAACCTTTGGCCATAGGTCATTTTATTTTCAAGGTAGATAGATTTGCCTTGTTATTTTTCGTATCAGAAGTCTTCTTCAACGTAAGTTCGTCAAGTTCTTGTAATGGAGATCATCTTCACACTCTTGCTTGCCTAGGTAATTGCGTCTAGGAGGGTGGGTTAGAGCCGCTTGAGGTTGCTTGCTTAGATAATCGCGTCTAAGAGGGTGCCGAGGACAAAATATCCTACAACATCTATATCGTCATCATCCATTCATTGGAGAGATTCGTGCCGTTTGCAGGTGTTTGCCTATTCAATTGCGATTAGGACGGTGCCAAGGACAAATTATCCAACACCGCCACCATCAAATTCATCCTATCTCGTTTTCTACATCAAGATCATGCTTTATTATCGGTTTGCTGAACCTGGAGTTTGGGGTTTTCTCGGATCATATTAGTGAGTTTGCTAGATTAATTGTGATCTGAGGGTTCCTAGATTTTGAGGTAATTCTTGGATCCTAGCTTTCGTATCACAAGCCGAATTAAATTGCTTTTGCATCTTTTAATTGTTATTGAATATGGGCTCATGACGTGAGACTCGAGCTAACACGAGTAACGTTTAGAATAATCAAAATCTTGAGGATAGTGTGATTCCTCGTGCTGGGTTACCTCCTGCCCTACCTATTCCACCAGCTAGATCAGGTAGAGGAAATGTACACTAAGCTCTGCAAGAACCCGTCTTTGGGGATATGATGCTATTGATTCATGCAATGAATGAAGCTTTCTAAGCCGCTTTTGCTAGAGTGCATGTTCAGGCACTGTGCCTGATAATTGTGGCTAATCATGGGTTTCTGTTAGAGCGTCTGCGTAGCTTGGGAGGGATTGAATTTTGAGGGTTAAACCCTGAGTCTGTAGAAGAGTGACTCGAAAGCATCAACCGTATACTTGGTCAGATGGAGTGTACGAGTGCATGAAAGCTTGGTTGCATTGTGTCCTTGTTGCATGGTGATGCATATCATTGGTGGGTAACCACTATAGCTAGAGTACCGTACGCGGATGTGACTTGGGAGTTTTTCCAAAGGGCTTTCAAGAGGAAGTACCTGGGTCCATAATATTAGGATGCAAAGAAGAGGGAGTTCATGGCTTTGGTGTAGGACCGGGTGTTGGTGGCTGAATATGAGGTAAAGTTTATCTGTTTGGGCTAGTATGCTCATGAACTGGTTTCAAATGATCGCCGGCGTTGCGATAGGTTTCGTTATGGCCTTGTGAAAGACATCAAGACGTACCTGCTTGCGACTGACTACTCTGATTTTGATGTGTTGGTCAATAGGGCCAAGGATATTGAACAATCCTTGGTCCAACATCCGAGTCGGGGAATATGATTTCGAGAAAGAGGGCTGCTGAGTATAGGTTTTTTGGTGGTCAGAACAGGAGGTCGAAGGACAAGTGTTTCAAACTGGATCGTAAGCATAGTGGAGTTAATGATAAGCATGGTCATAATGCTCAAATAGCTTTTGCCATTGCTGTCGATTGTGAGTGTTGTGGAAGACGCCACTCAGGAAAGTGTTGGGAGGCTTTTGGTGCCAAAGCTTGCTGGACTTGTAGTTCTAAAGAGTATTAGAAGCGTGATTGTCCACAAGTGGTTAGGGATGCACCGGCTTAGGTAACTGTTGTAGCTGTACTTGTTAGAGGCTGGGTCATGGCAAGGGTAATTTCTAGAGACATGACGAGGGTCAAAGAACTGTTGCTCATACCGTGGATATATAGCCGAAGAATGGAGGCAAGCAAGGGTGTATGCATATCGTGAGGTTCGTAATGACACTAATTGATCGCAGGTACTTTTACCTTGCAATCTTTGTCATTATTTTCATTAGTTGATTCAGGTTCCACGCATTCATACATTTTGAGTGAGAATGCACATTTATTATATATTCTTATAGAAATTATGAATATGGGTGTTCTAGTAAATAGTTCTCTTGGGGAGACAATTACTGTTAGAAGGAAGTATAAGAGATGCTCGTTGGTTGTTCAAGGCCATGTATTTGTTGTTGATTTAATAGAGTTGTCGTTTCATGGTTTTGATGCCATCTTAGGCATGGATTGGTTAAGTGAACATAAGGATGAGGTTGATTTCGAAACCAAAAGAATTTCTCTGAAGCTTACTGGCGACTATGTTGTTGTAGTGGGCGAGAATGCTAAATTCTTGTCTAATGTCATTTCTGCATTACAAGCTGAAAGGTTGATAAATAAAGGGTGTTAATCCTTTCTGGATTTTGTGATGAATCTGGGTGTCAAAGGAGTTCGAGTACAGGATATTCAGACGGTATATGATTTCCCAGAAGTTTCCATTGCTCCTTCCGTATGGCGTTGAAGGAGTTGAAAACTCAACTTTAGGAGTTGTTAGATCATGGTTTCATCCGTCCAAGTTTTTTACTTTGGGATGTGCCAATGTTGTTTGTAAAGAAGAAAGATAGAACTATGCGGATGTATATTGATTATCGACAGTTAAGAACAAGTACTCGTTACCCCGGATAGATGATTTGTTTGATAAATTTTGAGGTGCAATTGTGTTTTAAATATTGTTTTCAAAAATTGATTTGAGATCTGGGTATTACCAGTTGAAGGTTAAGGATGTAGACGTGCCAAAAACTACATTTCGCACAAGGTATGGACATTACGAGCTTTTAGTGATGCCGTTTGGTTTGAAGAATGCCCCAGCTGCTTTTATGGACATGATGAATAGAGTGTTTCATGAGTATTTGGATCGATTTGTGGTCGTGTTTATTGATGACATCCTTGTGTACTCCCGTACTGAGGATGAGCATGATCAACATCTTTGAATAGTGTTACAAGCGTTGAAAGAGAATAAGTTGTTTGTTAAGTTGAGTAAGTGAAAATTTTGGCTGCAGAAGGTGATGTTTCTTGGTTATGTTGTGTCGGTAGAAGGTATTCATGTTGATCCGAAAAAGATTGAGGCTATTCTTAATTATAAGTAACCTAAGCGGTATCAGTAGTCTATAGTTTCCTTGGTTTGGCTGGGAATTATCGATGCTTTGTGGATGGGTTTTCCAGTATTGTTGCCCCATTGACTAGACTTTTGCAAAAGAATGTTAAGTTCGTTTGGACCGAGGAACATCAGCATAGTTTTGAGAAATTAAAGGAGGTTTTGACACATGCTCTTGTGTTGATTCAACTAGAAGTGGGTAAGGAGATTGTGGTGTATAGTGACGTATCGTATGTTGGATTAGGTTGTATGTTGATGCGGGAGGGAAAGGTTGTAGCTTATGCATCGAGATAGTTATAGGTACATAAGCGCAACTATCCCACGCATGATTTAGAGCTTGCTGCAGTGGTGTTTGCTCTAAAGATCTGGAGACACTACCTTTACAGTAAAAAGTGTATTGTTTACACTGATCACAAGAGTTTAAAGTATTTGATGTCTGAAAAAAAGTTAAATATTAGGTAACATAGATGGGTTGAGTTGCTTAAGGATTATGATTTGAAAATTGAATATCATCATAGAAAGGCTAATATTGTAGCGGATGCTTTGAGCTGAAAGACAGCAGTTGAGCTTAGAGTGATGTTTGCTAGGTTACTTGTTAGATTTACAGGTAAGCCTACATTCTCTTAAATGATTAAAGCGAGACAACTGTATGATGATGCGTTGGTTCCACATGTTAAGGGCATTGCAGATGGTAATCCATTGGATTTTCATTTTAATGAAGATGGTGTTTTGTGTTTTAAGGGTCAAATAGTTGTACCAAAAGATCTGGAGTTGAGGTGTACTATTCTGACTGAGGCTCATTCTAGTCCTTTTGCCATGCACCCTGGTAGTACCAAGATGTACCATGATTTAAAGGAAGAATATTATCGGGTTGGTTTGAAAAAGGACATAGCAGAGTTTGTAGCTCCATTGTTTGGTATGTCATCAAGTTACGGCTGAACATCAGTTTCCCGCTGGGTTGTTGCAACCTGTGCAAATTTTGGAATGAAAGTGGGAATGGATCACTATGGATTTTATGACGGGGTTACTTTTGATGCCGTCCAAAAAGAATTCTATATAGGTGATTGTTAACCATTTTATGAATTGTGCTCATTTCCTAGATATGCATACGACGTATACTTTAGATAAGTTGGCAGAGATGTATATTGCTCAGATTGTGAAGTTGTATGGGGTTTCGCAGTCTATAATATCAGATAGAGAATCTCGCTTTTATTGAGGTTTTGGGAGAGTCTACAGACGGCTTTGGGAACTAGGCTTAATTTTAGTACCTTGTATCATCCTCAGGCGGATGGACAATCTGAGCGTGTTATTCAAATTTTGGAGGACATGTTGCGTTGTTGTATCATTGAGTTTCAAGGGACGTGGGAGAAACAACTTCTGTTGGTAGAGTTTGCTTATAATAATAGTTTTCAGTCAAGTATACAGATGACTCCTTATGAGGCTCTTTATGGACGCAAATCAGACGTCGCTTTGTTGAGCGGAGTCAGGCGAAAAACATGTCACTGGCCCTGATTTGCTTAGAGGTACAAATGCGAAGGTAAAGCTTGTGAGTGGTCGTTTAAGGGCAGCTTCGAATTGGCAGAAGTCGTATGCAGATTTAAAGCGAAGGGAAATTGAGGATGTTGTTGGGGATAAAGTGTTCCTCAAGGTTTCTCCTTAGAAAAAGGTTATGAGGTTTGTGCGTAAGGGTAAGTTAAGCCCTAGGTTCATTGGGCCATATGAGGTGTTTGAGCGGATTGGTCCGGTTGCCTATAGGTTGAAGTTACCAGCCGAGTTGGAAAAGATACATGACATTTTCCATGTGTCAATGCTTTGGAGGTATAGATCGAACCCGTCGCATGTTGTGCCTGTTAAGGAGATAGAGCTATATCTGGATTTTTCTTATGATGAGGAGCTTGTAAAGGTGCTGGAGACTAGTACGAAGGTTCTTCGTGGTAAGACCATAGAGTTGTTCAAGGTTTTGTGGCGACATCGAGGAGTTGAGGAAGCCATATAGGAGACAAAGGAGGACATGAAGAAGCAATTTCCTCATCTCTTTCCTTCAGGTAAATTTTGGGGATGAAATTTCTTAAGAGGGGAAGAATTTTAACACCCCAAAAATAGGGTACGAAGTTTAGGGGTTTGGCCAGGTTTGACTCAGACCGGTTAAACCAGATTAACTAATTAAATAGGTTTTGAGTAAAATTATAAGGTAAAAATTGGAATTTGGATTAATTGGAGAAGGGTTTACATTTTAAAAATGTTTAATTATTTTATTAAACATTATGAGATTTTAATTGGAGGTTGAGTTAATCAAATTAAATGAAATTTAGATTTTGATGACTAAAATGTAAACTTTGCAAAACTGTTTTTAGTGACTATTTTGTTAATGGGCCAATAGTAAAATCCTTAGAGAGCTATTATTTTAAAAATGGTTTAATGAAAGTTTACCACCTTAACTGAGTAAGAATTGACGGTTAATCGGTTTTCCAAATCATTTTCCTATTCTACCAAATTTTCTTGGATTTTCTTTTCTCATTTTCTTTCATTTTCCATCTCTTTTGCAATCATAATTTCTAGATTTCTATACTGATTTTTAATGGAGATTTCCTCTTTTGGTTCCTCAATTCATTCCTAACAAAATCTTATTGGGATTTCACAAAGATTTCATTGATTTCTCAATATTTGTTTCAAGAGAATTCTTACGTCAATTTTGGTGGGAGTTACTTCAAAGGTAAATTTATTCTTCTCTCTTAAAACTAAGGTTCTTTATTGATATTCCGTAGTGATTGCCTGATGTTTTGTTGATTATAACATGGTTTTGCAATTTAATTCATGGAAATTAGATTTATTGATGATTTGCTTAAAGATTTGATTAAGATGTTGAAACATGGAGATTTTAACTGGGTTAATTCTCATTTTGATTGTATATTTATAATGTGAAATGAGATTTTCATAATCAATCCCGAAACTATTTAATTAGAAAATTCTTGAGGTGGTTTAAAGGTGATTTAGGGGCTGTTATGTTAGGATATTGATGGCTGGAAGCATGGGGACGTTATAAATGTGTTTTTGGATGTTCAATAGTGTTGCTAAGGTGTTAGAATCTTAGGTTTATGGCTGGAGATTGTTTCAATGTTTCGGCTAGCTATCAGATGCAATTTCGTTGAGATTGTTTGGGCTGAGTGTAAGCTAATGTTAGAATGCATTTTAAGGCATTTTGCCTCTGGTTTTGTGTGGCCAAAACATGGGAGGGTCAAGCTTAACTCATTTTGCGGGAATTGGCTTGTTTCGAAGGCTTGGAACACAATGGCAAGCAAGGTGTTGCGCATCGGTGAGTGTAAATGCGTTTTGGTACTATAAAGAGGTTTGAATTATGGCTTTGAGAGTCTAGTTAAAGCCTAGCAAGCTTAGCTAAGCTCGTAAGTAAGTTTTCCCTATTCTCGCTTTTGAATATTAGTTTGATATGAGACTTGATTTACATGTTTTGGTTTAAAAGCATGGATTGATTTACTTACTGTTTTATGCATCATTTAAAAGATATGCAATGATTTATCAATTATGAGAATGCCTATTGCATTAAGAAGTGGTTCCTAAGTGGAATGTATTGTTGCCTTGGGCAATGTGATTTGCATATGGAAAATGGTTTGTTAAATGCATATTGAATAACAATAAGTAAATGGGTTTAAAAGTGTATATTGGCTATGTTACAAATGGAAATAAAGTATCGGATATAGCTAGCATGCCATAGGGTTGAAAGTGTACTATAATATGCTAAGTCGATCGCTTCGCGGCCACTAGAGTATGCTGTAGGCTACTTGGATAGGTGGTGTGTCACTTGTGTATGCAGTAGGCTACCCAAGTTAATGTTGTACCTTGTGAAGGATTGAGCTGGAACTCTTTGGGTCAAGGTATGGCTTGGTAGAGGTTGTCTACCGGGAAATCTGTGTATCCGATGTGGTTTTATAAAGGTCACTATAATTGCCAATATATGAGAAACAAGTGGGAAACTATATTTTGAAAAGAAGTTTCAAAAGTTTTGATTTATACACTCATGTTTTATAATGCATTGGTGAATATGGTAGACTGGCACCACTAAGCATATGTTTGCTTACGCTCTCATTCTTCTTTGCAGAAAATTGAGGATTGTGGGAGCATTTGGAGGGAAGAGATCCTAAGGCACCATTTGACGTTAAGTATGGTTTTGCTTTAAGCATTTGGTAATAAAGCAATGATTTGTCCAAGTTTGGGGACTTGTGTTTTGGTTGTACTTGTTTCCAAGGATTGTATCTTGTTGGTTGCTGTTTAGATTTGTTTTGTGGATGGATGGATTTATGTTTAGCTTCAATTTTGGGTATGTTGGATGAAATGTTTTGGAAGCATGCCTATAGTTTACATTTCCTTATCCAAACATGCGTATTTGTTGGTTTGATATGTTGTGGATGAATGCCTTTTATGCCAAAGATGTTTAGTATGCGTGCTAGGATGTTTGGGACTTGTTTGTATTCGTTTGGAAGTCAAAAACTGGATAAAAAGGGCATTACAGGTCTTTGGGTATCGATACTCGGGGAGGTGTATCGATACAGGTATGTGTAAAATTGGCCTGGGTGCCGATACTCGAGGAAGTGTATCGATACAGGTATGTGCAAAATTGGCATGGGTATCTGTACTCGAAGAAGTGTATCGGTACGGGTTTTAGCTACTGAAATTTAGGATTTTGGCCATTTATCACGGGTATCGATACTCATGGGATCATATCGGTACGGTCCTATGGAATAAGCCTAGTATCAATACGGTGCCCCGCGTATCAATACCCGTTGCGTTATTTCAGTTGATGTGTTGATGGGGTTTTAGATTCTTCCATTTTTGGTCCCTATATCGTATATATGCAAATTGAATGTGTTTTAATGATCCGATTTATCTGAAAACAAATATGTATGCATGTAACTTGATTAATTGAGGATTGGTAACCCCAAATTTATATAAGCCCTCATAAATTTCCAAATTTGCAATTTGGTCCCTAAATTGCAAATTTGCACATTCGAATGTCAATTTGATGCCTGACTGCTATAGTATGTACACCTTAGGTGGTAATGATGCATCTAGATAAGATAAAAAGGAAAAAAATAGACCTAATTCGAGATATTCGATTCAGGTTTGCTACGACAAACCTAATGTAGCTAGCTCGGTTCGGCCTACTGCCTAGGCTGGGTCAAGGGAGTTATATTACTCATTACTTTATTTCCTTATTGCAACTACAATCACATTCACAATATTTCCTTTTACATAATTGCTTATGGTCACATAATATTTAGGCTAAGTACATTATCCTCGAGGGATCGATATTCAAACAGGATTCTCCTATTTCTATTCTTGCATCGATAGTGTTTGCTTGCACTTAGAGTGTGACATTTTCACATTGATCAATTTTTGGCGTCGTTATCGGGGAATGGCATTATTTGGCTTTTATGTTTCTGCTTGCAATTTCGTTTTCTTTATTTAGTTATAGTTGTTTCTAATAGCTTTATTTTCATTATTTCTTTTTTATTAAGTTTTGTAGGCGTTGTATGACCAGAAGTGCTACCACACCACCTTTTGTACCAGATCTGGAGGTTGATAGAACTTTTAGATGAAGAATTTGAGAACATAGTGGGATGGCAAGACAACCTAACAATAACGAGGGTATCCATCATGATCCTGAAACCCCACCACTGCACCCACCAACCCAAAATAGAACAATCCGTGAGGTTGTTTACTCCAGTTGGATGATTTGCAATCTGGAGTGTTAGACCACCTATTCAGGCTGGGAATTTCGAGTTGAAGCTGGTTATGTTTCAAATGCTGAACTCCAATGGGCAGTACGCAGGGTTACCATACGAAGATGCTAGTGAGCAACTTCAATCTTTCCTTTTAATTTGTGCTTAACTTTGCTAGCAAGGTGTTCCTGATGATGCCTTACAAATGCAACTGTTTCCATATTCTTTGTAGGATAGAGCTCGTAGATGGTTTCGTGGACTCCCTACAGGCTCTATTACATCATGGAATGATCTTGCAACACAATTTGTTTTCCGCTTTAATCCACTGACAATGAACTCGTGCCCAAGGAATGATATTACAACCTACTATCAGTTGGATAATGAGACTCTCCACACTACATGGGAAAGATATAAGTCTTTTTTGCGTCGATGTCCAAACTACGACATTTAACAAGAAACTCAAATTGAAATTTTCTACAATGGGTTGACTGCATCCATAAGACATCTTGTTGACGGGTCATCTAATGGACAAACCCGAACGAATTATTTTGAAAACATTCCATTTTTTATTTTATCTTATCTAAATGCATAATTACGCCATAAGGTGATCATGCTGGCAGCGGTGAAATTTACAATTAATTCGGGCATCAAATTGACATTTGATTAGACAAGATTGCAGTTTAAGGACCAAATTGCAATATTAGAAAATTTGAAGGACTTAATTTCAAATTACCAAACCTCAATTAATCATGTTTCATGCATTTCGATTGAATCTCAACTTAAAATAATCATCCAAACTCATTTAATAGCATGATCAAGAACCAGGGACTAAACTGTAAAAATTCAAACTTCAAAAAGCATATTACTAGAATTAACTAACCGAGTATCGGTACGCTGCTTGCCCATGTCGATACGGGTACATTTTACAAAGGGTATCGGTACAGTCCTCAAGCATACCGATACGGTTGTTCGATATTAAAAATAGGGGATTTTAGTAGCCAAAGGGTGTACCGATATAGTTGCCCGTGTACCGACACCAGTTATAATTTTTAGTTATGCGTACCGATACGGCTACAAGGTGTACTGATACACCTACGCAATTTTGCACAGATTTGAGCTGAGACAGGCCCCGCGTACCGATCCCTGAGGACCTGTACCAGTACAGACTGGCCTATAATGATCTCTTGGTCGAACATATGACACTTTGGCTCAATCTAACTCACTCCAAACATCTTACAAACATAAAAAAACATTCCAATCAACATTTCCACAGTCATATAGGCATGGTAGAGGATCATTCACATCCAAGCAAAATCGAACAAAGATCCTATAGGCATGATCTCTACCCAAGCATACAAACCATATCCCAACCCCTCGAAGCAGGACTTAAAACTTCATACAAGTCCAAAACATCAAATGAGACTTGTCCAAACCAGGTAGTAACCAAACAACCCTCCCGATTACAACTTGGTCATATTGCCTCTTATTATTATAAAACCATACTTGAAATTGCTTCGCCCTTGGATTGCCTCTTGCTTGCTCGCTGTCCAAAAATGCTTACTTCTCTGCATTGACGAGAAAGGAGAGTGTAAGCTTTACAAGCTTAGTGAGGGAATCTCAAGAACACTCATCAATGCCATTTTGTTTCCAAATAAGTGTTAAAGCTCATGCCAAAACATCTTATGCTTCTATAGTCTTTACAAATATGCACTTTTAAACAATTTCAACACATGTATCATGGATTTCTAGGATAAACCTCAATTTAAGCTTTCACATGCTAAAACCTCAAAATAGCAAGCTTAAAGAGCATCACATGTTTAAACTATATTATACAAAACATAATCTATTTCTCATGATACATTATAATCCATTCAAGTGACCCAAAAACCATTTCAATCTATTTATAAAAACCCATCGGATGTACGAATTTCCCAAGTGGTTCCTTCGGCCACTTCACATACATCCTCGAACCGGAGCATGGTACTACTACCCCTCAACCAGCGGGAGAATTTGCACACTCTTGACCCCTCGACACATATGAGGCGACTTATTATAGTGCACTTTAAACCCTATGGCTAGCCAACTATATCCGATAACTTTGAATCATAGCCACTTGCCAATATACTCTATAAAACCATATTACCTCACTGTTTAACATATGCATCAAACCAAGCCAATATCCAATACATTAAATCATGTATTCAAGTATTCTCAAAACTCTATTCATAAACCATTTGTCATACTCAATAATCATCACCTATGATCATTTGCAACATCTTTCATTTCTAAAACATGTATATAACAATAGGTAAACCAAATCATAATCAAGTGCATGAGATTGTATTTTGCAAAACCGAAAATGAGAGCGAGATCAACCAATACTTACTTCCTAGCTTAGACAAGTGTTTCAAACTTAATATAAACTCCCAAAAATCATCTTCAAACCTTTTAAAAGCAATAAACCACGTTTCCACTCATCGACAACATAACACTCCACTACCAATACGAAATCAAGCTTCCAAAGCCTCTGAAACCTCTCTAAAAGATGAAAGATCCGTCTCCCCTATTTTATCCACAAAAAATAGAGGATTAATGCATTTCCATGCATCTCTAAACACAACAACACATATCCTTAACTTCGCCTCACTAAAAACCATCAAACACTTCCTTAAAACATCTGAAATCATCACAAAACTCAACCTAAACAATGCCCAACCAAAACCTAACTATTTTAACATCTTAACATCATCAATTAACATTCAAAAACAACAATATAACAACCTTATATCTCCAGCAACCTTCTAACACCAAGATCACCTCAAAATCTAACTATTTACAACCTTGAAAATTAGCAATTCACTTAGTTTCGAGATTCCTTTTATTAATCTCTTCTCATAACATTAAAACATATCTTATAAATGATCTAAATCAATTAGAATCAACACAAAACCAGATCCATATCAAGATTCATCAAATTTCTTATCAAAACTCTATTAAAACCTTAAGATAATGATTTAATCACAAACACATAACAAAAGTCACCTCTAATTGCTGATTTCTCCCTTAATTGGCAAGATTTGAGTGAAATCTTCAAGAAAGCAAATAAGATTTGGTGTAGAAATCAAAGGAATCAACTAAGGAATCAAAAAGGAATGATTCCTGAGAATTTTGGAGTAAATTTGATAGTTTGTCTGCTGAGAAAGTTGAGAGAAAAGTTGAGAGTAAAAGTAGTTACGTAAGAAAATAAAATTGGTTATTAAAGATGCTTTTAATCAAATTTATTTTATTTTTATTTATTAACCTTTTAATAACCATTTAAAAATATCCTAAATTAAGGGGAAAATATGATTAAAAAATTTGGTAAATTAGCTCCCTAAAGATTCTAAGTTTTGACCCTTTTACGATTTAGTCACCTAAACAGTTTTGAAAACTTTACATTTTAGTCACCAGACCAAAATGTCCCAAAATCTGATTTTATTTCTTTAAATTGAGTTTTATAAAACCCTTAGAATATTAATTAAAAATTTTCTAACATTTTCCCATATTTTATTTTAACCAAAAGCCATTTATTAAGAACTAATTCCCGAAACTAGCTCAAATCGCCTAATTCGGTTCCCCCGAACCATCTAATCGATCTAGTTAACATCTATGCCCAAATTTGGGGCATTACATTTCTTATTTAAATGCTCTGATTTCTTCTTTAGAGAACAAAATCAAGAATATGGAGGGAACAAGTGAAATTGCCCCTATCCAGCTAATTCAATAGAATACCAATCTCGTGTTTTCTTGTGAGATTTGTGGAGAGAACCATAGCTATGAGGATTGCCCACAGTATGCAAAAAATGCTAGTTATGTTAGCAACATATGTGACAATAACATGGGTACATCTTACAACTCAACTAATTGACAATCTTAGGGTAATGCAAGTTCTGTACATAATCCAGGAGTATTCCGCTTTGGGAATAATTCCATTCAAGGGCATTCTAGTGTGCGGCAAGGAAACTTTAGTTATCTGCAGCAATAGTTTACACCACAAGCTCAATTGCAGCCACAACAAAATAGGATGTAACCACAACATCCTGCTCACAATCTCAGCAATCACAGCATGGTGTGCAGTCACAAAATGGAACACCATCTCAGACACAATCTCAGTTTAGTCATTATGCTCCATCAACTACCTCTGACCCATTTGCTCTTTTTGTGGAAACGATGAGCGGCCATTTTTCTCGCAGAGGCTATAGTGCAAGGTATCTCTTCATCAGTACGCACTTTGGAAGATCAGTTGGGGCAGTTAGCTACTGAAATGACTTTTCGACAATATAGCACACTTCTTAGCAATACCAAGAGTCCAGTGAACAAAGGCAAGGTGCATTGCAAGGTATTACTCTTTGCATTGGCAAACAGACTACTGACTCGATACAACCAGTTCCCATATCTACTCAAGAATGAGAAGATTCCTCAGTACCTAGTCATACAGTAGAAGACGGAGTCCTCAGTACCTAGTCATACAGTAGAAGACGGAGTTAATGATAACAAGACGGGTAATATTACCAGTTTTTACTCCAATTCCATCAGTTTTACAATCTAATTTGTCGCCACAATGCCTAATGTCGGCGCAACCAGCAGATAATCTTTCTCCACCTTTTATTTAGAGATTTAAGAACACTGAGTCTGATACTCAATTTCAATTCTTTCATGACACTTTGCAACAACTTACAGTACAAATCCCTTTGATTGATGCTCTTACACAGATTCCTAATTATGCCAAGTTCATAAAGGAAATCATGTGTAAAAAGAAGAAGCTCAATGCAATAGAAACCATTGTGCTCACTGAGGAGTGCAGTCCATTGATATCTACCCCTCTACCAAGAAAGATGAAAGATCCTGATAGCTTCATCACTTCTTGCTCTATTGGTGATCACTACTTTAGCAAAGCTCTTTGTGATTTGGGGTTCAACATTAATTTAAAGCCATTATTAACTTTTCAAAAGTTAGGCATTGGAGAAATGAAACCTACTGCAGTCACATTGCAGTTGGCAGATAGATCCCTCACTCATCCGAATGGACAAATAAATGATGTGCTTGTTTGTGTAGTCAAGTTCATTTTTCCAACATACTTTATTATTCTTGATTGCAAGGCAGACAAGGATGTCCCTATAATTCTTGGCCGCCTATTTTTAGCAACTAGAAAAGCAGTTATCAATGTATCAAAAGGAGAACTTACAATGCGGGTTGACAATGACCAAGTTATTTTTGGGATGTTTAATGCAGATATTGGAAGAAAGACTGAGGATTGTCATCATATTGATATTCTTGACAATATCATTCAAGAAAACTTAAATCATCGTAGTATAATCATTGCTGAGGATACTGCGCTGACAATAGTAGAAGATGATCTCCCAAGTTGTGACCACATTGTTGAAGTTCTCACTACGGCAATTCACCACAAATGGCAAGTTGAATCTTTAGATCTCACCCACTGAACAATTCCTACTTTTAAACCATCTATTGAAGAAGCTCCTACTATTCAAGCCATTGCTAGCTAATCTTAAATATGTATTTCTTGGAGATGCAGAAACACTCCCAATCATTGTATTTGCAACTCTGGATGCGGTGCAAGAAGCTAAGTCGATAAACATTCTAAAGCAACATAATATGCTACTGCCTGGACTATTGCAGATATTAATGGCGTTAGTCTATCTTTATGCATGCACAAGATAAAGCTAGATGATGAGAACAAACAGTCTATTGAGTCGCAACACTAACTAAATGAAAAGATGAAAGAAGTAGTCAAGGAGGAAATCCTCAAATGGTTCGACACATGTATAATCTATGCCATTTCTAATAGGGTATGGGTTAGTCCAGTTGATAGAGTAGCGCAATCTTGGATTTGGAAGCCTTCAATCAAGTTGTTGCAAGAACTAGGAGCTCTAGACTCAATCAAGGAAGTTTGGGCAGATCTGAAAATTCAAGAGAAAAGAGAAGGGATTTTCTTGAAATTTTCAGATTCAAGGCTGGAAATTTAAAGAAAGAAAGACAAGATGAAATATTATATGATAAGAAATAAGAATATAAAAAAAAGATTAAAAAAGATTGAGAAAGAGATAAGTAAAACAAATCTAAAAATTCCAGCTTTGTTTATGGAATTATGGAAGATGGTGTGAAGGTTGAAGATGAAGATGGCTTGCGAATTGTTGATGTTATTTTGTCCTCGGCACCCTCTTAGACTCAATTATCTAAGCAAGCAACCTCAAGCGGCTCTAACCCACCCTCCTAGACGCGATTATCTAGGCAAGCAAGAGTGTGAAGATGATCTCCCTCACAAGAACTCGATGATCTTATGTTGAAGATGGCTTCTAGACAAGTTTACCGAACACTTGCAAACTCAAAGAATACTAAAGAGAACTTTTTATTAATCAATGAAATCTTTTCAAACAAAGAACAAAGCATTATCCTTTTATAGATGAAGGGTGGCTTTAACCTAAAGCTAAGAATGAATAAAATAAACAAACAAATCTGGTTCATTAAATTGGACTTGATCTAATGGCTTGAGAGAAGGTGGCTGGTTCCTAAAGTATATAAAACCCTAAAAACATAATTTAAATATTAATAATTAGGTTGGGTTAAGTTTAATTTGTCCAAAGCCTTATATGTTAGCTTTTGGGCTGAATTTTACAAAATCCTTTAATAATCATGTATCCAGTTTTCTGCATGCACAGTCTTCAGTAAATTGGACGTATCTTGAGTTCCTGATGTCCGATTGACGCGTTTCAAGATGCGTTGGAAAGCTAACTGAATGAAGGACAATTTGTTAGGAGACAACTCGACCCATAAATGCCTGGATCCCATCCGAAAACTCGTCGCAAGTTAGCTGACTTTCCAGACTTCACAAACAGATTCAGTTTCTTGTCCAAGATGCATCGTTTTTGACCTCCTATGCGTGCATTGTTTTGGCCATTATTGTTTGCATCGAACAAATTCAGCTTCTTGTCCAATATGAGTAATTTAACCCCGCTCATGCATGTATCACCAGTCCACTGTGTTCCTAAGAAGAGTGGTATCACTGTAGTCCGTAATGATGCTGATGAGTTGATTTCTACTAGTATTCCTACGGGTTGGCGTATTTGTATAAACTACATGCGACTCAATGCAGCCACTAGAAAGGATCATTTCCCTCTTCCTTTCATTGATCAAATGCTAGATCGACTTGTGGTCAAGGAGTATTACTGCTTTCTAGATAGGTATTCTAGCTACAATCAAATTGCTATTGTGTCCGAGGATTAGGAGAAAACTACTTTTACATGCCCATTTGGGACTTTTGCTTTTCATAGCATGCCTTTTGGTCTTTTTAATGCACCAATCACATTTCAAAGGTGCATGATGTCAATATTTTCAAATAGATCGATAATTCCCTTGAAATATTTATTGATGATTTTTTAGTATATGAGAATAACTTTGAGCATTGCGTTGACAATCTAGAGAAAGTATTGCTGCGATGTGAGGACACTAATCTGGTTCTAAATTGGGGAAAATGTCATTTCAAGGTCACTGAGGGGATTGTGTTGGGCCATAGAATATTGAAAGCTATAATTGAGGTTGATAGAGCCAAAGTGTATGTAATTGAAAGATTGCCACCACCAACGAATGCGAAAGATATTCGAAGTTTTCTAGGTCATACTGGATTATATAGAAGATTAATTCAGGAATTTTTGAAAATCACAAAACCTCTCTACCTATTGTTGAGCAAAGTAGAAAATTTGTTTTTGATGATGCATGTCTGGATGTATTAAATAAAATTAACACACAGCTTGTGAATGCACCGATCGTTGTTGCACCCAACTGGGAGCAACCGTTTGAACTACTGTGTAACGCTAGTGATTTCACTATGAGAGCAGTCATAGGGCAACGAAGAGACAAGGTATTTCATGCGATCTAATGCGCTAGTAAGACTTTAACTGAAGCTCAAATCAATTATACTACTACTGAGAAAGAGTTATCAGTTGTAGTTTTTGCTTTTGCTAAGTTTCGTTCTTATCTTGTGGGTGCAAAAATTACGGTTTATACTGATCATTCTGCATTGGATTTTATTGTTGCAAGAGTTTGATGATGAGATAAAAGATCGCAAAGGGTCAAAAAATCAAGTTGCTGATCACCTCTCGAGATTGGAAGTAGGCAGTGAAGATGGATGCAACATCGTAGTATGCTGATTTTATAAATTACTTGGTGTGTGGAAAAACTCATGTGGGTGTAAATGGGCACAAAAGGCAAGATTTCTTAGAGATGCGATGAAATATCTTTAGAATGAACCTTATCTGTTCAAGGTTTGCAATGATAATATAATTCGACACTGCATCCCTGGAGAAGAAATTACATCGATATTACAACATTGTCAAAATACTCCCTATAAGAGGGCATTTTGATAGCATGAGAATGGTTGCAAAAGTCCTCCGGTCAAGATTTTACTGGCTGACATTATTCAAAGTTGCTCGCGAGTTTTCCCAATGCTGTGATTGTTGTTAATGCATGGGGTTAATATCCAAGATAAATGAGATGCCATAGCAGCCAATAATGGAAATTGAGCTATTCGATGTTTGGGGTTTGGATTTCATGGGTCTTTTTCCTAACTCATTTGGTAGTTTGTACATCTTAGTTGCTGTGGATTATGTTTCAAAGTGGATAGAAGCCATGGCAGTGTCTAAGGATAATGCAAAAATGGTTTTGAAGTTCTTTCACAAGCATATACTCACTTGTTTTGGGACACCAAGAGCATTAATCAATGATCAGGGAAGGCATTTCCACTGCTTCTAGATGGTTGCTGTATTGAAGCGTTATGGAGTAAATCATAGACTGGCCACAACGTATCATCCCCAGTCCAATGGATAGGCAGAGGTTTCTAATCGGGCCATTAAAAACATCTTGGAAAAAGTGGTAAACACCACTAGGAAAGATTGGTCCTCTCGCTTTGCACTGCATACAAAACTCCATTGGGAATGTCGTCGTATTAATTGGCTTTTTGAAAATCTTGTCATTAGCCTGTCTCGAACACAAGGCCTTGTAGGCTCTAAAGTAGGTTAATCTTGATTATGAGGCTGTGGGGAAGAAAATATTTCTAGACATTACTGGATTAGAAGAAATTTACCGCAATGCCTATGCAAAATGCCTCATTTACAAGGACAAGAGCAAGTGTTGTGATGACAAGATTATTTTGCAACGACAATTTGAAGTGGGATAGTTGGTGTTGCTATTCAATTCAAGACTGAAGTTGTACCCAGGCAAATTATGGTCACGCTGGTCTTGACCTTTCGAAGTTATCGAAGTATTTCCATACAGTGTAGTCACAATCAAAGATACTAAGGGGGAATTTCGTTCAAAGTCAATGGACAAAGGCTCAAACTCTATTTTGGTGACTTTGATTTTAGGAATATTAAGACCAATAAATTGGTCGAATTCTTTTGACATTTCCTTTATTGCTTTATTAGATTTAGATTTAGTTTTCCTTATTTTTCTTTTAATTTTTTATTCCTTTTTGCATAACTTCCTTGGTTCGATTTGGAATTTTCTCTAACAACTTGTACGGAAAAAAGGCTTCACAAGATATGTATGACACTTGGGGGAAATTCAGGCAATTCAATTACACTGATTAATCCCTAAAATCACAGCCTTTCATCATGGAGCACGAGAAATGCAACGATCGGGTTTGATTATTGCGTAAAGCTTAGACTGTCAATTCTCATCGCATCAGACAGTATGAATCGTGCCTTTTCATTTTTCCTCTTTTCTTCTTCTTTATTTATCAAGCCTGATTTTCACTAATAAATTCACCTAGTTTCTCTAATTTCTTCTCATTCGAAGCTTCAAAGTTGAAATTTTTTCTACACAAAAAGCTTTCTTTTTGTTTTCTTCCTCAAATTTCTCATGGCCAAGATCAGAGCAGCACAAAAAATTTCAATGGAACCCCATTTGAAAGACGTTTAAATCTCTTCCTTAAACCCTCTATCCGAGGAACCTACTGCCTTGGAAGAAAACACTGAATATGAAGTGTTTCAAACAAGAATTGCGGGTGAGCGTTACAACGAGCATATCCCTAAGCGGAGTATCCACCCAAAATAGGGGATTGAGCTTTCCCTCGAGGAGGAGCCTGGAAAATCTATCCACAAAACTATAGAGCTTCACAATTGGAACAGCTTTTGCACTCACCCTTGGCAAGAGAGTTCCATGCAAATCTTTACGAGCCTTTATTAAAACTAGTTTTTGTGAGGGATAGCTCTATTCCTTGGTGTGCTGCAGTTATTAACAAGTTTTTCAAAACTTCTATGAGTGTGGATGAGCATGCATTATTTGTGGCTGGCATTAATGAAGATAAACTGGATCTGTTAGTGAATGATTTATGCCTAGCGGATGCATTTTGGTTGGGGACCAATGTTGGGAATTTCACTATGCTTAAGAAATTTCTGACTCTTCCTGCAAATATCTAGTTACAGTTTATTAATTCCATCTTGATGCCTTCAACTCATAGCATTATCGTCTCGCTAGATAGAATGTGACTGATATATTCTATCGTGAAGGGCAAAAAGATTGATATGTGTGTAATCATCTATAAGGAGGTAACGAGTTTTGCTGAGAGGAAGAATGGGATATTGGCAATCCCTTTGTTGATCATACAGTTATGTGAATTGAAGGAAGTAAAACCCCTAAAAAATAAGGAAATGATAGCCAACAAAGGGGCAATCAACAAGGTTGCCATTGAGAGACTAGCACGAGCTATAGAGGTTCCTACACTGAAAGTGGGCACTACGGCGAGGGAGGAAAAGGCAAGCAAATGTGGACACTGCAGCCGAGAATGTCCCCACAAGTGATGAAGTATGAATGAAGGTTCTGGCCATAGAGGACAAACTTGATGTTGTAACGAGCACACTAAGTGATATGAACGTCAATGGCAAAGACCCAGAGAAGTACCCAGGTGGCCCCATTACTCGAGCAAGGGCCAAGGAGTTCCAAGCAGCCATGGAAAATATGTTTACATCAAGCTTGGGACGTGAGAAAGAAGAAATAATAAGGGAGGAACACTTTACTTTGCTTATGCATGAATTTGCATGAGTATTTAAAGTTTGCATAACATTCATTGCATTCAATAAACATGTTGTTCATTAAAGCATGTGTTGCATTTAAACATGTAGTTCATTTAGTTATACACTTCATTTAACTAAGTAGTTCATTGATTAAACTAGTTCATTCAAGATTATTAGTTCATTGAATAAAGTTAGTTCATTAATTAAACTAGTTCATTCATCAAACTAGCTCATTTATTAAACTAACTCTTAATTGTTTACATGCATGTTTTCAATTAAAGATTGAATAAAGTTTACCTTTGTGTCTAGGTGCATGAGGAAGATGAACGGTTTTACCAGATGCAAGAATATCAGCAGAATGTCTTCCAATTCTGGATGCGATACAGACGTGTTTGGATCCAGAAATCAATTGGACGTTATTCCTCCATCTCTTAGCTTTCCAATGCCTTTTGAATCACCTCAATCCGATATCGGGAGCTTGAGATACGAATGATTTACTGAAGACAGTGCAGGCTGAAATTTTTATTACGGGAATTTTATGCATGGATGATTTGAATGAATTTGAGCCAAGGAAGAGTTCTTTCATCTTCTACCAAGAGACAAGCAATTGATGGCCATCTTAATTCAGCAAATTCAAGGCATTCAAGGTTGATGTTATCACCATTCAAGTGGGGGTTTCAAAATTCATTGAGGAGACATGAAATGAAGGCTGGATGAAACTCATCTTTTTATGACATTCAAGTCATATTAATCAGCTTGGAAGATGAAGAGTTGCACTTAAGCTGGACAGCAAGGATGTCTACATTCATCCTTGTCCACATTCATCCCCTTTCTCTTCATATGATAGCAAAACAAGGCAGCCCAAGAGTCCTTCTTAATTTGGACGAAAATATGACTAAATTCAACCTCAATTTGTCTAAACTAATCAGCTTTGAAGATGAGAAGAAAGGACAAAGCATTCATGTGTATTCAAGTGCATTAAGATGAGCATTCATCTTTCTTGTAACACCTTTTCATATTCTGCCTACTTCTACTATAAATAGGCATCTTTAGGATCATTGTAAGACACACTTTGAATATATAAAACATCTTTGAAAGATTGCTTTCATTCTTGTTCTCTTGTGGAACTTTATCGGCTTCAAGTTAGTCTTGTAGTCTTCATCCATTTCCCTTTTGTTATAGCGTTGGTTCCTAGCTCATCTATAGCTAGTGGGTCACGTTCCATATCCTACCACTTCATTTCCACTTTATTATATTGCTGGTTCCTAACTCTTTATAGTTAGGGGGTCACAATCCATCCTTTGAATTTCTTCATCTTAACGCCAACACCCCATCATCTTCACCTACATTTTCATCTTTTATTTTTTTTTTCTTTCTTCCATAATCACAACTATCACTCTTCCTACACCCCTTCTACATATCTTTCATCCCATTATTTCTATTTCTTATTTATCTATTTCTACTTACATTGTTGTTTGAGTAATTTCAGAATACATTCAAAGCACTGCAGAGTTCTTACTAGAATCACGATCGGGCATTCACATATATGATTCAAAACTCATAGTCGAGATCATATCATTTGGTATCAGAGCCTAGACGATTCAGTAAGCGTATTATTTTTTCTCTCTCCGGGTTAGTAAAAAAAAAAAAAAAAAAAAAATCTTAAAGAGGGAGGAAGCAATCTATTCTTGTTTAAAAAAATTACAATACATCATTTCTTATTGCTGAATTACAAATTCCTTTACCTATTCTTAGTAATTCTTTCTTTTTGAAGCCATTATCCTTTTATTATTCATCATTCTCCTACCAAGCTAGAATTGTTTCAGCCGAAGTCCACGAGACACTTGTAAGCCTTGAGGAAGTTCCCAAAAGGACTTGAAAATAAAGCACGAGTGGTAAAAGGCATGAGTGTGCATTAAGGGGAAAAGCCTAACCCGAGTGAAACACGAGTGTGAGTGCATTTTCTTTGGAGTGGAAAGGTGAGATTTTGTGTTAGTAAGGTTTAATTTCTTTTGTTTCTTTATCTAACATGTCACAAAGATCTGGTCATAGTGGTGAAGGAGTTCCCAATTTGCAAAATCAGGCTATGCTTCAAGCAATGGCCAAAATGATCCAAGAGCAATTGGAGCCCCTAATTGAACGAATAGACCAGCTTGAAATTTCACAAGCTAATCAGGGTAATGAGGAGTATCCTGAAGAAGTTGAAGTAGATGATGTGCAAGATCAAGTATCCCAACATAGCATGGTACAACAAGGCCAGAGAGCTCGACCACGAGTAGAGCGATAATCTCAGCAACATCAAGATTACCATTCCTCCTTTTCAAGGAAGAACGGATCCTGAAACCTATCTTGCATGGGAAAAGAAGGTTGAGCACATTTTTGAGTGCCATAACTATTCAGAGCTTAAAAAGGTAAAACTCGCTGCCATTGAGTTTACGGATTATGCACTAATATGGTGGGATCAATTGACATCAAGTAGGAGACGCAATGGAGAACATCCTATCACTACATGGGATGAAATGAAAGCGGTGATGCGAAGGCGATTCATTCCAACCCACTACCATCGAGAGTTATTCAACCGTCTTCAAAATCTTTCACAAGGTAACCGAAGTGTTGAAGATTACTACAAAGAGATGGAGGTGTCCATGATTCGAGCCAACATCGACGAGGATCGAGAAGCCACAATGGCAAGATTCCTAGCGGGACTAAATCCGGACATTGCGAACGTGGTCGAGTTGCAACATTATGTGGAGATGGAAGACATGGTGCATATGGCCATGAAAGTGGAAAAACAGCTCAAAAGAAAGGGTGCCACACGATCTTATGGGAGTTCAACATCAAAATGGGGGCAAAGTTCATACAAGAAGACTCCTCCAATACCGTCCCACGAAAAAGGAGGACCACCGAAAGGAAGTAAGCCCATTGCGAAACCAGCAAGGGTAAGACTACCGCTTACTCCAAATCGTTCCGTGACATACAATGTTTTAAGTGTTTGGGGCGTGGACACATTGCAAGCCAATGTCCGAACCGCAACACCATGCTTCTTCGAGATGATGGAGAAGTTGAATCGGAACAAGAAGAGGATGAGAATGAAGATGTTGCCATCGAAGAAGAAGAATTAGAGTATGGCGTGGAAGGAGAGGTTCTTGTTGTCAAAAGAAGCCTAAACGTACAATCCGTTGGAGGAAATGAACAACGAGAAAATATCTTCCATACTCGTTGCCATGTTGGAGGAAAGGTATGCTTTGTTATTATTGATGGTGGTAGTTGCACTAATGTTGCTAGTACCTTAATGGTAGATACACTTGGCTTGGCAACAACAAAGCATCCACAACCTTATAAGCTACAATGGCTCAACGATGGAGGAGAACTCAAGGTGACCAAACAAGTTCGAATTGTTTTCTCTATTGGGAAGTACAAAGACGAGGTATTATGCGATGTCGTTCCAATGCACATAAGCCATTTATTACTTGGAAGGCCTTGGCAATTTGATAGGCGAGTGATCCATGACGGGTATACCAACGGTATACGTTCACCCATGAAGCAAAGAAGATCACTTTAGCCCCACTTTCTCCAAAACAAATACATGAAGACCAAATTTTATTGAGAGAAAAAATTGAAAAAGCCAAAGAGAGAGAGACCAAAATGGAGGTAAAAGCAAAGGAGTGTGATCAAAATGAGGGAAGGAAAATCAGCATTCTTTCTAAAGAGAGAGAGTTGAAAAAGAGTTTAATGACAGCAAAGGAAGCACTTGTGCTCATGTACAAGGAAAATTTCTTGAATACTAACTACCTTGATCAAAATTTGCCTGCTTTTGTTGTGTCTTTATTGCAGGAGTTTGATGACCTATTTCCGGAGGAAATACCAAGTGGGCTGCCACCTATTCGTGGCATAGAACATCAAATAGACTTTGTTCCCGGAGCCGTCATTCCAAACCGACCAGCGTATCGAAGCAACCCCGAAGAAACTAAGGAGTTGCAAAGGCAAGTATCTGAGTTGATGTCAAAAGGCTACGTGAGGGAAAGCCTTAGCCCATGTGCCGTGCGGTTCTACTTGTGCCAAAGAAGGATGGAACTTGGCGCATGTGTGTGGACTGCCGAGCGGTAAACAAAATTACGGTAAAGTATCGTCACCCTATTCCTCGCTTAGATGACATGTTAGATGAGCTTAGTGGTTCTAACCTCTTTTCCAAGATTGATCTTAAAAGTGGTTACCACCAAATACGAATGCGGGAAGGTGATGAGTGGAAAACAGCATTCAAAACTAAGCAAGGCCTTTATGAGTGGTTGGTTATGCCTTTTGGCTTAACTAATGCTCCAAGCACGTTTATGAGGTTAATGAATCATGTTCTTAGGCCATTCTTGGGTAAGTTTTGTGTGGTTTACTTTGATGACATTCTAATCTATAGTAAAACCATGGAAGAACATGTTCAACATTTAAGGTCAGTTTTGCTAGTTTTGAGGAAGGAAAAACTGTTTGCTAACTTACAAAAATGTACATTTTGTACTGACAGGGTTGTTTTCCTAGGTTTCGTTGTGAGTTCTGAAGGCTTGGAGGTGGACAAAGAGAAGGTTAAAGCCATTGAAGAGTGGCCACGACCAGCAAGCATTTCTCAAGTTAGGAGCTTCCATGGACTTGCAAGTTTTTATCGAAGATTCGTCCCCAACTTCAGCACCATAGCCGCCCCACTAACAAGTGTTATTAAGAAGAATTCTAAATTCTTTTGGGGGGAAGATCAAGAGAAGTCCTTTAATAGCATTAAAGATTGTTTAATACATGCCCCTTTACTTGCTCTACCTGATTTTAATCTAACTTTTGAAATTGAATGTGATGCATCAGGTGTAGGAATTGGAGCAGTTTTGTCTCAAGGTGGACATCCTATAGCCTATTTCAGTGAAAAATTAAGTGGAGCTACGCTTAATTACCCTACCTATGACAAGGAGATGTATGCTCTTGTGAGGGCAATGGAAACATGGCAACATTACCTTTGGCCTAAGGAGTTCATCATTCACACTGATCATGAGGCATTGAAACATATCCGGGGCAGCATAAACTCAACAAAAGGCATGCCAAATGGGTGGAGTTTCTTGAAACTTTCCCATATGTTATCAAGTACAAGAAAGGTAAGGAGAATATAGTTGCCGATGCATTGTCACGGAGGTATATTCTTTTAAACACTTTGGAATCTAAGTTATTGGGTTTTGTTTTTATTAAAGACTTATATGTCTCTGACTCTGATTTTGGAGAGATTTACAAAGCTTGTGAGAAAGGGTCAATTGAAAAATACTATAAGCATGATGGTTTCCTATTTAAGGAAGGAAGACTATGCATCCCTCAAGGTTCCATGCGTGAATTGCTAACTAAGGAAGCTCATGGAGGAGGATTAATGGGACATTTTGGGATAGCAAAGACTTTGGCTATACTTCAAGAGCACCTATATTGGCCTAAAATGAAACGAGATGTGGAGAGGTTGTGTGAGCGATGCATCACTTGCAGGAAGGCCAAATCTAAAGTCATGCCACATGGACTTTACACACCACTACCCATACCGGAAGCACCATGGATGGATATTTCAATGGATTTTGTGCTAGGGCTTCCACGTACCAAGAATAACAAAGATTCCATCTTTGTAGTTGTGATAGATTCTCCAAAATGGCTCATTTCATTCCCTGTAACAAAACTAATGATGCCTCACATATTGCTACTTTGTTTTTCAGGGAAATCTTAAGGTTACATGGCATACCAAGAACTATTGTGTCTGATCGGGATGTGAAGTTCTTAAGTCACTTTTGGAGAGCCCTATGGAGTAAGATTGGTACTAAGTTACTATTCTCCACCACTTGCCACCCTCAAACGGATGGCCAAACTGAAGTGGTGAACCGAGTACTTTCTATGTTACTTGATCCATCATTAGGAAGAATTTGAAAACATGGGAGGAGAGTTTACCACATGTGGAGTTTGCATACAACCGTTCGATCCATAGTACTACAGGGCGCACGCCTTTTGAAGTGGTGTATGGATTCAATCCATTAACACCGATAGACTTGTTACCATTACCCGCTGATCAAATTGTGAATAAAGATGGACTTAATAAAGCTGAATTTGTTAAGAAGCTTCATCAACAAGTGCGGGAGAACATTGAAAAACGAACCAAGCAATATGAGCAGCAAGCAAATAAGGGTCGTAAGCGAATTTCCTTTGAGCCAGGGGATTGGGTGTGGCTGCACATGAGGAAAGAAAGGTTCGGCTCAACGAAAGTCCAAATTAATGCCTCGGGAGATGGACCATTCCAAATAGTCAAGAAGATCAATGACAATGCCTATCAATTAGATCTTCCAGGTGAGTTTAATGTTAGTGCAACCTTCAATGTTGCTGACCTATCTCCTTATGATGTAGATGACGATTTGGGGACAAATCGCCTTAAAGAGGGAGGGACTGATATGAACGTCAATGGCAAAGACCCAGAGAAGTACCCAGGTGGCCCCATTACTCGAGCAAGGGCCAAGGAGTTCCAAGCAGCCATGGAAAATATGTTTACATCAAGCTTGGGACGTGAGAAAGAAGAAATAATAAGGGAGGAACACTTTACTTTGCTTATGCATGAATTTGCATGAGTATTTAAAGTTTGCATAACATTCATTGCATTCAATAAACATGTTGTTCATTAAAGCATGCGTTGCATTTAAACATGTAGTTCATTTAGTTATACACTTCATTTAACTAAGTAGTTCATTGATTAAACTAGTTCATTCAAGATTATTAGTTCATTGAATAAAGTTAGTTCATTAATTAAACTAGTTCATTCATCAAACTAGCTCATTTATTAAACTAACTCTTAATTGTTTACATGCATGTTTTCAATTAAAGATTGAATAAAGTTTACCTTTGTGTCTAGGTGCATGAGGGAAGATGAACGGTTTTACCAGATGCAAGAATATCAGCAGAATGTCTTCCAATTCTGGATGCGATACAGACGTGTTTGGATCCAGAAATCAATTGGACGTTATTCCTCCATCTCTTAGCTTTCCAATGCCTTTTGAATCACCTCAATCCGATATCGGGAGCTTGAGATACGAATGATTTACTGAAGACAGTGCAGGCTGAAATTTTTATTACGGGAATTTTATGCATGGATGATTTGAATGAATTTGAGCCAAGGAAGAGTTCTTTCATCTTCTACCAAGAGACAAGCAATTGATGGCCATCTTAATTCAGCAAATTCAAGGCATTCAAGGTTGATGTTATCACCATTCAAGTGGGGTTTCAAAATTCATTGAGGAGACATGAAATGAAGGCTGGATGAAACTCACCTTTTTATGACATTCAAGTCATATTAATCAGCTTGGAAGATGAAGAGTTGCACTTAAGCTGGACAGCAAGGATGTCTACATTCATCCTTGTCCACATTCATCCCCTTTCTCTTCATATGATAGCAAAACAAGGCAGCCCAAGAGTCCTTCTTAATTTGGACGAAAATATGACTAAATTCAACCTCAATTTGTCTAAACTAATCAGCTTTGAAGATGAGAAGAAAGGACAAAGCATTCATGTGTATTCAAGTGCATTAAGATGAGCATTCATCTTTCTTGTAACACCTTTTCATATTCTGCCTACTTCTACTATAAATAGGCATCTTTAGGATCATTGTAAGACACACTTTGAATATATAAAACATCTTTGAAAGATTGCTTTCATTCTTGTTCTCTTGTGGAACTTTATCGGCTTCAAGTTAGTCTTGTAGTCTTCATCCATTTCCCTTTTGTTATAGCGTTGGTTCCTAGCTCATCTATAGCTAGTGGGTCACGTTCCATATCCTACCACTTCATTTCCACTTTATTATATTGCTGGTTCCTAACTCTTTATAGTTAGGGGGTCACAATCCATCCTTTGAATTTCTTCATCTTAACGCCAACACCCCATCATCTTCACCTACATTTTCATCTTTTATTTTTTTTTTTTTCTTCCATAATCACAACTATCACTCTTCCTACACCCCTTCTACATATCTTTCATCCCATTATTTCTATTTCTTATTTATCTATTTCTACTTACATTGTTGTTTGAGTAATTTCAGAATACATTCAAAGCACTGCAGAGTTCTTACTAGAATCACGATCGGGCATTCACATATATGATTCAAAACTCATAGTCGAGATCATATCATCACCAATTCAGATTCAGGGACAAATCTTTTTGGCATTGGGGAACAAAATTTATTCTATGAGGGCTAAAAATGGCATTAAGTCAGCTTTTGTTGACAATGAGCACAACACTCCAGTTCTCTTTTACTTTAGATTCTAGAATTTCCTCCCATTTGTAAAAGGAGAGGATGATTTTGCATGGGAGGGCTGGAAAATGCATGCCAGCAAAAGTTGAAACTCTTTTAACAATCTAGAAAATTAGTTGACTTGTGATGACCAAAAGAGGAAGGATCCAGGAATTTTCATTAAAGATTGTCTTTGACTTAAACAATTGACGGATGTTACCTTTACAACACCACTGCTGCTGACAATGATAAAGTTTTTGTTGAGAACATTGATGAAGATCCATTTTACTAAAGACCCAAGTTGCAAAAATTGGATACTGAAAAGATTTTTGAAAAAGTTTGGTTGTATCCAAGATTATGGATGCAAGGCTTTGAAAGATTAATATTAGCCCAATGTATTTTTGAGATTTGAAAATTGATGTTGTAATGTTTTATAAACTTTAATAACCAGCCACCCTCTTCTCTTGGTGCTATTAGATCAAGTCCACTGTTCATCCCCATTGTGGATCTTTATTATTTTTATTCATTTAGAAGAGCTTTTTGAAAGAAGACGAAGATGAACATGATTTGGAGGCCATCCTTCCAAATAAAGAGAAGAGAACAAAACCACCAGAAAAGCAAGAATATAGAACAAAGATTTGAGTTTTCTTAAGAGCAAAAATTCTTTTTAATGCTCTGCCTCCTCCTTCCAAGAACTTGACAACTGAGCTTTTTTCAACGTTTTTGTAGGAATGCATACCATGTAGTGTAACCTCAATTTTGTTTTTTTTGTATTTTCATGACATTTGCATTGTCATGGGTAATTGCAATTAGCTGTAATATCTTTGCAGTTAATTGTAACTACATCCTGTCATTGCATTCAATTTACTGTTTTCTTTTGCATTGACAATGCAATCTTTACAAACAACCACCAGTTGAGTATTGTCATTCAATTCAAAGCTGAAATTTTGGGGATTTGACATTCTCTATCCTTTAGGGTTTATTTATTAATCTTTATAGTTTTCTCTTCTTGCTACATAATATATTTATACTATATATATTTTTTTCTTTAAATGTTGATCTTATGGAAAGAATTTGAGGTGAAAAGCATAATGTTAGTTTTCTTGAAATGCAAGCTTATATATTGTTGTTTGAGTAGTTTATGCAATCTACTATCTTGTCGATGCAATTGATTGATTCCTGATTGGAACATTCACGATCAAGAATGCCTCTAATATTTGCTGGACATGTGCTTAAAATTTTACTTAGGGGAAGGAAAAAAAAACTCAAGTTTGGAGCTATGTGATGATAGCTCTTTAATAAACTGGTTGATTTTTTAGATTTAATTGTCTCAACATCAATCTTTATTGCATTGATTTGGGCTATTTCGAGCTGTTTATTTAGCTATTTTATCTGGTTAGTCTCAGTTTCTGGGCTTATTTAGAATATTTCTCCTTTGTTTTGAGCTGATCCAAGCTCTTAGTGAGGTCTTTGAGTTGTTCCAAGCTGTTCTGAAGCTCCTTGAGCTAATTTGAGCTCCTTGTGAGGCCTTTGAGCTATCTTGAGCTGATTCCTTAATCCATAGTACCTAAAAGAACAATAACCAATGTGTGAGTTGAGTTTAAAGTAATATGCATGATATAGTAAAAATGTAATGTAATCTAAACAAGCTTAAATGAGCTAAAACTAGATATAAATTTGTATTTTCATATCATCTTCAACCTCATGAATATCATCCTCCCATTATGCAAATAAATGATAATTTATGATAATCCAAATAATGCAAAAGTTGGGTGGAAATATCAATATATAAAGAGGATAAAAGTTCATGATCAAAAATATTTTATTATCTTCCTAAACTCTCTTTTAATTAGATGTTTGTTGATGATTTCTATTATATTTCATGCTTTAGTTGACGTTGGTTAGGATTCTTTTCAAATCAGTATGAACTCAATTAAATCTTATCTTTTAGTTCAATATCATTTCTATTTCAGCTTTTTCCAAGACTTTGATGTTGGATTTGATTATTGTACACATGAATGTCACCAAATTAGCTACTAACCCTCTAAGGAACATGTCCCGAGTTAGATTAACAAGTCATTGAACGATGAGTTGAATGAGGATACATGGAGTTGAAATTGTTTGGGCGCCAAGTTTTGACCGAATGGAGGGAGTTTAAGGCCG
Source organism: Hibiscus mutabilis (assembly GCA_019671005.1). Lineage (NCBI taxonomy): Eukaryota > Viridiplantae > Streptophyta > Magnoliopsida > Malvales > Malvaceae > Hibiscus > Hibiscus mutabilis. Next base: position 17,662,418 of record CM033728.1, on the reverse strand, counting down.
ATCAGCCAAATAAACACCACTTGAAGATTGAATAGTTTAGTAGGCCTTTTATTCCATGCCCCTTCATCTTCTATACCTTACAGATTGTTTTGTCATTTGTAAACAGGAGATCGAGGCTTAATTATAAAAATTCTCTACTTTTTTATATTTTTTCTTTTAGTTCTTTTAGAACTTGATTGATTTATCAATTACTTTATTTCCTTATTTCTACAATCCCTCAAATATTTCATATAAGGATCTTGTGGTCACATAATATTTATAGCATAGTTTCTTCCTTGAATTCTTAAGATATTATGATTCACCATTTCTATTATTTATCTTACAATGTTTCTTGCACTTAGAGTGCCAAGTTCAAACTATCTTTTATTCTTTTAAAGCCTATTAATGGCTTGGGTTTCTTCTTTCCTTCCTAGATCCAACAATCAAAAAATGGACACAACAAGTTCAAGAATGAAGATTTAGAATCAACAGTTGCTAAAGAATCATTCATGAGATTAAAATAGAGATGTCATTTCCATACCTTATGATTTCATACTTTACACAATTTGGGTATTGTTGCATGCCTTATTGTGTTTAATGATATTTGTGAAAGTTTAAATATTACTTTATAAGTTTCATTATTTTTTTCTTCTTGATTCAAATTTGGACTTGATGATCCAAATGGTGTGGAAGTTGAAGATTGAAGGGCAGTTTTATGGAAGCTATGGATGTCATTGCTTATAATCTAAAGAAATAGGGACTAAAATGAACAAAAATAAAACATGGGAGACTTAAGATGCAAATTACCCACTTCTATTAAATCTTGAGATATTTTTATTGAAACTTAAAGACATGACATTTTCTGAGATAAGGATTTTTATTAACGGAGAGTTAAATCAGCTTATACATGGAGTCACAATTTTTAGTTTAAGGGGCAAAACGTCCTGAAAAATTCTTTGGGGAAGCTATCACCTTACAGCTTTCATCCCCCAATTGTGCTATTAAGCCAAAATTTAATGATGACCATCCACCTTGAGGTCTTTTTGGTTTAATAGGTATTTTAGTGATCGAACTCTCATCAAATAATCAATTTAGTCCCTCTATGAAAAACAAATCCAATTAAACTCTTGAAGTCGTAAGTTGAATCTATTTCACCATTTAACTGAAGAGAACCATCATTGGCGATTATTGTATTGACAAGATCATCCATGATACATGCATGAGCGGGGTTAAATTACTCATATTGGACAAGAAGTTGAATTTGTTCGATGCAAACAATAAAGGCCAAAACAATGCGCGCATAGGAGGTCAAAAACTATGCATCTTGGACAAGAAACTGAATCTGTTTGTGAAGTCTGGAAAGTCATCCAACTTACGACGAGTTTTCGGATGGGATCCAGGCATTTTTGGGTCGAGTTGTCTTCTAGCAAACTGTCCTACATTTAATTACCTTTTCAACGCATCTTGAAACGCGTCAATCGGACATTGGAAACTCAAGATACGTCTATTTTAGCTGAATACTATGCATGCAGAAAATTCCTATACGGGATTATTACGGGATTTTTGGATAATTCAGCCCAAATTTTCAAGATTGTTATTTTAGGACGAATTATTTGTAATTCAAATCAATATTAACATTTAAATTATCTATTAGGGTTTTTATTACTTTAGGATTTTACCACATTTATTTATTTTTAGAAGTTACTTATCTAATTAATGGATTAGATTTTAGCATTTATTTATTTTATTTAATTCCTAAGTTTTAGGTTAAAACTTCTCAATGGCCTATCTATAAAAGGGTGATGTTTTCTTCTTTGTTTTTCAGATTTCATTGATTAATAAAAATTTCTCTTTGGAGATTTTAGTATTCTTTGAGTTTGCAAGTGTTTTGTAAACTTGTCTCGAAGCCATCTTCAAAATAAGATCATCGAGTTCTTGTGAAGGAGATCATCTTCACACTCTTGCTTGCCTAGGTAATTGCATCTAGGAGGGTGGGTTAGTGCCGCTTGAGGTTGCTTGCTTAGATAATTGCATCTAAGAGGGTGCTGAGGACAAAACAACAACAATGATTCCCAAGCAATCTTCATCTTCAACCTTCACATCATCTTCCATAATTCCATAAACAAAGTTGGAATTTTCATATTTGTTTTACCTATCTTTTCTTAATCTTTTTCTCATATTTTTATTTATATTCTTATTTTTATCATCTAATCCTTCATCTTGTCTTTCTTTCTTTAATTTTCCAGCTTTAATTCTAAAATTTTCAAGAAACGCTCCAACTAGTTTATTTTGAATTTTCAGATTTGCGCCTAACTTCCTTGTTCGAGTCTAAAGCCCTAGGTTTGCTTTCAAGCCATCAAATTGAAGGTTCCCACGTCCCTAGACAGCCTCAAATCATTTACTCTATCATTTGGTATCAGAGCCAGGTTGATTATTGGCAAGAATTTTAGCTTTTTGGGTGAAAAATTCGAAAATTAGGGGAAAGTTCTCATAATCAAACGATCGAATTTTGAGCTGAAAATTTCCATATCATATCTACACCATTGGAGGAGTCACCACATAAAATTTTAGAATTTTTTGACATCAGGAACACCTTGAACGAAGTAGATCAATTTGCTGCAAAATTCTAGGGTTTTCAGGGTTTTTCTAATTTTCTTTCATTCTTAGCCATTAGTTTTTGTTTGCTTTATTGCTTCTTATACATCTTCTAACACCTTCTTGTTTCCTTGTGTTAGTAGGACTAAAAGTTGCATACTCTTCTTTCTCCTTGCAACTATAATTCTATTGGTGTCTAACATTTTCTTTGGATTCTTAAAGCAATTAGGATGTTTTATTCTCTTTTCAACACGCGTTATCTTGTACCAATAAATATTTTTCAGTCACGATGTAGGATACAAGGTAATCTATGTTCTTTAATTATTGATGGTGACAGTCATGTAAACTTAGTAAGCAGCTTCATTTTTGATGCACTCGATCTACCATGCCAAGAACACCCTAAGCCGTATCATCTTCAAGGGTTTAATAGCGGACCAGATATGAAGGTAACCGATCGTTGTTTAATCTCTTTTACTCTTGGAAGCTATTGCGATGATGTATGGTGTGACGTGGTTCCTATGGAAGTCACCTACTTGCTATTAGGAAGACCTTGGAAAATGATTGAGACGCTGTACATCGAATCAATACAAATGAATACTCGGTTGTGCACCAAGGCCAGAAGCTCTCGTTCGCTACAATAGAGTCGAAAAAAGTATATGAAGAAATAGCGAAAGCAAATAAAATAGTGTGAGAGGATAAAACAAAAAAGATTGGAAGCACAAAAGGCTGAATCAATTGACCACACGAAGGCAACCAACCATGAAGACATCCCAAAACCAGAAGGTACACATGATTCTCTTCGTACTTCTACTTCTAGCATTTGTGCAAATGTTGATGTTGGAGAAGAACCATCTCCCAAACAAAAGGATAGTGATAGTGAACACATAAGACAAGATGACAATGCTTCTAATCCCTCATGTGAAGTAGTAGGTCCACTTGCTATACTCTCATCACCTCCCCACGAAGAAAGTAAGTGTAATTCTAACCCTTCATTTGATTCTTGTCCTATCATTCCGTTAGAAACACTTTCTCCTCTACAGAAATTGTACATTGATGATAAATTTTGTGAGAGGGATATGGGATGTGAGATACAAAAGACTGAGAGTAAAGAGGCCGAGAGTGAAAAAAGTCAAATTAATGGCCCAAATTTGGTGAGTGAAAATACATATGAGGTAAAAGTCACACAAAACCAAAAAAGAAAAAGACAAGAAAAAAAAACGATGAGTGATTTTGTTTTGACTAGTCATTACAAATGTTCGAGTAGTGTTGTCTTGTTTTTTCAGGATTTTGTTGAACCATTGAGAGGAGCTCAATTAGATCGCTCCACATACAAAACAAAGAAGCCTTTTCAATTCAAGTTGATGATTGTTCTCTCATTGCCGATTTAGATTCGAGGACGAATCCTTTTGAGGAGTGGGGGAATGATACATGCATGAGCGGGGTTAAATTACTCATATTGGACAAGAAGCTGAATTTGTTCGATGCAAACAATAATGGTCAAAACAATGGACGCATAGGAGGTCAAAAATGATGCATCTTGGACTAGCAACTGAATCTGTTTGTGAAGTCTGGAAAGTCAGCTAACTTGCGACGAATTTTTGTATGAGATCCAGGCATTTATGGGTCAACATGTCTTCTTGAAACTTGTCCGGCTGCAAATTATATTTCCAACGCATCTTGAAACGCCTCAATCGGACATCTGGATCTCAAGATACGTCTATTTTAGCGAAGACAGCGCATGCAGAAATTCCTATACGGGATTAATACATGATTTTTGGATAATTACGAATTTTCAAGATTTTATTTGATTATTTGTAATTTAAATCAATATAGGATTCTGCAATATCTATTAGGATCAGATTTATTTGACTAGTATTTTATTTTTAGCATTTATTTCTTTTTAGAATTTACTTATCTAATTAGGAGATTATATTTTAGCATTTATTTATTGTATTTAATTCCTAAGTTTAGTAGGATTAAAACTTCTTCATGGCCTATATAAAGTAGGCTTCACCCACATTATAATTCAGATTTCATTGATTAATAAAAAGTTATCTTTGGAGATTTTAGTATTCTTTGAGTTTGCAAATGTTCGGTAAACTTGTCTAGAAGCCATCTTCAACATAAGATCATCGAGTTCTTGTGAGGGAGATCATCTTCACACTCTTGCTTGCCTAGGTAATTGCATCTAGGAGGGTGGGTTAGAGCCGCTTGAGGTTGCTTGCTTAGATAATTGTGTCTAAGAGGGTGCCGAGGACAAAACAACAACAACAATTCACAAGCCATCTTCATCTTCAACCTTCACACCAACTTCCATAATTCAATAAACAAAGCTGGAATTTCCAGATTTGTTTTACCTATCTTCTTCTTAATCTTTTTCTCATCTTTTTATTTATATTCTTATTTCTTATCATCTAATCCTTCATCTTGTCTTTCTTTCTTTAATTTTCCAGCCTCGAATCTGAAATTTTCAAGAAAAGCCCTTCTATTTTCTCTTGAATTTTCAGATCTGCCCATACTTTCTTGATTGAGTCTAGAGCTCCTAGTTCTTGCTACAACTTGATTGAAGGCTTCCAAATCCAAGATTGCGCTACTCTATCATTTGGTATCAGATTTGGGACGATTCTTGACAAGAATTTTGGCGTTTTTGGGTGAAAAACTCAAAAATTAGGGAAAATTCGCCAAATTCAAACGAGCGGATTTTGAGCTGAAAATTTCAAGATCAGATCTAAACCTTTGGAGGAGTCACCACATAAAATTTCATAATTTTTTGACTTCGGGAACACCTCGAACGAAGTAGATCAAGCTGCTGCAAAATTCTAGGGTTTTCGGGGTTTTTCTAATTTTCTTTCATTCTTAGCCATTAGTTTTCGTTTGTTTTAGCTTTTATTGCTTCTTACACATCTTCTAACACCTTCTTGTTTCCTTGTGTTAGTAGGACTAAAAGTTGCATACTCTTCTTTCTCCTTCCAACTATAATTCTATTGGTGTCTAACCTTTTCTTTGGATTCTTAAAGCAATTAGGATGTTTTATTCTCTTTTCAACACTCGTTATCGTATACCAATAAATATTTTTCGGTCACGGTGTATGATACAAGGTAATCTATGTTCTTTAATTATTGATGGTGATAGTCGTGTAAACTTAGTGAGTAGCTTCATTGTTGATGCACTCGATCTACCATGCCAAGAACACCCTAAGCCGTATCATCTTCAAGGGTTTAATAGCTAACTGGATATGAAGGTAACCGAACGTTGTTTAATCTCTTTTACTCATGGAAGCTATTGTGATGATGTATGGTGTGACATGGTTCATATGGAAGTCACCCACTTGCTTTTAGGAAGACCTTGGAAAAATGATCGGGGTGCTGTCCATCGAATCATTACAAATGGATACTCGGTTGTGCACCAAGGCCAGAAGCTCTCGTTTGCTACAATAGAGCCGGAAAAAGTAGATGAAGAAATAGTAAAAGCAAAAAAACAGTGTGAGACGATAAAACGAAAAAGATTGGAAGCGCAAAAGGCTGAATCAATTGACCACACAAAGGCAACCAACCATGAAGACATCCCAAAACCAGAAGGTACACATGATTCTCTTCGTACTTCTACTTCTAGCATTTGTGCAAATGTTGATATTGGAGAAGAACCATCTCCCAAACAAAAGGATAGTGATAGTGAACACATTAGACAAGATGACAATGCTTATAATCCCTCGTGTGAAGTAGTAGGTCCACTTGCTATACTCTCATCACCTCCCCACGAAGAAAGTAAGTGTAATTCTAACCCTTCATTTGATTCTTGTCCTATCATTACGTTAGAAACACTTTCTCCTCTACAGAAATTGTACATTAATGATAATTTTTATGAGAGGGATATGGAATGTGAGATACAAAAGACTGAGAGTAAAGAGGCCGAGAGTGAAAAAGTCAAATTAATGGCCTAAATTTGGTGAGTGGAAATACATATGAGGTAAAAGTCACACAAAACCCAAAAGAAAAAGACAAGAAAAAGAACGTGACGAGCGATTTTGTTTTGACTAGTCATTACAAATGTTCGAGTAGTGTTGTCTTATTTTTTCAGGATTTTGTTGAACCATTGAGAGGAGCTCAATTAGATCACTCCACATACAAAGCAAAGAAGCCTTTTTAATTGAAGTTGATGATTGTTCTCTCATTGCCGATTTAGATTCGAGGACGAATCCTTTTGAGGAGTGGGGGAATGATACACGCATGAGCGGGGTTAAGTTACTCATATTGGACAAGAAGCTGAATTTGTTCGATGCAAACAATAATGGCCAAAACAATGGACGCATAGGAGGTAAAAAATGATGCATCTTGGACAAGAAACTGAATCTGTTTGTGAAGTCTGGAAAGTCAGCTAACTTGCGACGAATTTTTGTATGAGATCCAGGCATTTATGGGTAACATGTCTTCTTAAAACTTGTCCGGCTGCAAATTATCTTTCAACGCATCTTGAAACGCCTCAATCGGACATCTGGATCTCAAGATACGTCTATTTTAGCGAAGACAGCGCATGCAGAAATTCCTATACAGGATTAATACATGATTTTTGGATAATTACGAATTTTCAAGATTTTATTTGATTATTTGTAATTTAAATCAATATAGGATTCTGCAATATCTATTAGGATCAGATTTATTTGACTAGTATTTTATTTTTAGCATTTATTTATTTTTAGAATTTACTTATCTAATTAGGAGATTATATTTTAGCATTTATTTATTGTATTTAATTCCTAAGTTTAGTAGGATTAAAACTTCTCCATGGCCTATATAAAGGAGGCTTCACCCACATTGTAATCCAGATTTCATTGATTAATAAAAAGTTATCTTTGGAGATTTTAGTATTCTTTGAGTTTGCAAGTGTTCGGTAAACTTGCCTAGAAGCCATCTTCAACATAAGATCATCGATTTCTTGTGAGGGAGATCATCTTCACACTCTTGCTTGCCTAGGTAATTGCATCTAGGAGGGTGGGTTAGAGCCGCTTGAGGTTGCTTGCTTAGATAATTGCGTCTAAGAGGGTGCCGAGGACAAAACAACAACAACAATTCACAAGCCATCTTCATCTTCAACCTTCACACCATCTTCCATAATTCCATAAACAAAGCTGGAATTTCCAGATTTGTTTTACCTATCTTCTTCTTAATCTTTTTTCATCTTTTTATTTATATTCTTATTTCTTATCATCTAATCCTTCATCTTGTCTTTCTTTCTTTAATTTTCTAGCTTCGAATCTGAAATTTTCAAGAAAAGCCCTTCTATTTTCTCTTGAATTTTCAGATCTGCCCATACTTTCTTGATTGAGTCTAGAGCTCCTAGTTCTTGCTTCAACTTGATTGAAAGGCTTCCAAATCCAAGATTGCGCTACTCTATCATTTGGTATCAGATTTGGGACGATTCTTGACAAGAATTTTGGCGTTTTTGGGTGAAAAACTCAAAAATTAGGGAAAATTCGTCAAATTCAAACGAGCGGATTTTGAGCTGAAAATTTCAAGATCAGATCTAAACCTTTGGAGGAGTCAACAAATAAAATTTCATAATTTTTTGACATCGGGAAAAACCTCGAACAAAGTAGATCAAGCTGCTGCAAAATTCTAGGGTTTTCGGGGTTTTTCTAATTTTCTTTCATACTTAGCCATTAGTTTTCATTTGTTTTAGCTTTTATTGCTTCTTACACATCTTTTAACACCTTCTTGTTTCCTTGTGTTAGTAGGACTAAAAGTTGCATACTCTTCTTTCTCCTTCCAACTATAATTCTATTGGTGTCTAACCTTTTCTTTGGATTCTTAAAGCAATTATGATGTTTTATTCTCTTTTCAACACTCATTATCGTATACCAATAAATATTTTTCGGTCACGGTGTAAGATACAAGGTAATCTATGTTCTTTAATTATTGATGGTGATAGTCGTGTAAACTTAGCGAGTAGCTTCATTGTTGATGCACTCGATCTACCATGCCAAGAACACCCTAAGCCGTATCATCTTCAAGGGTTTAATAGCTGACTGGATATAAAGGTAACCGAACATTGTTTAATCTCTTTTACTCATGGAAGCTATTGTGATGATGTATGGTGTGACATGGTTCATATGGAAGTCACCCACTTGCTATTAGGAAGACCTTGGAAAAATGATCGGGGTGCTGTCGATCGAATCATTACAAATGGATACTCGGTTGTGCACCAAGGCCAGAAGCTCTCGTTTGCTACAATAGAGCCGGAAAAAGTAGATGAAGAAATAGCAAAAGCAAAAAAACAGTGTGAGAGGATAAAACGAAAAAGATTGGAAGCGCAAAAGGCTGAATCAATTGACCACACAAAGGCAACCAACCATGAAGACATCCCAAAACCAGAAGGTACACATGATTCTCTTCGTACTTCTACTTCTAGCATTTGTGCAAATGTTGATATTGGAGAAGAACCATCTCCCAAACAAAAGGATCGTGATAGTGAACACATTAGACAAGATGACAATGCTTATAATCCCTCGTGTGAAGTAGTAGGTCCACTTGCTATACTCTCATCACCTCCCCACGAAGAAAGTAAGTGTAATTCTAACCCTTCATTTGATTCTTGTCCTATCATTCCGTTAGAAACACTTTATCCTCTACAGAAATTGTACATTAATGATAAATTTTATGAGAGGGATATGGGATGTGAGATACAAAAGACTGAGAGTAAAGAGGCCGAGAGTGAAAAAGTCAAATTAATGGCCTAAATTTGGTGAGTGGAAATACATATGAGGTAAAATTCACACAAAACGCAAAAGAACAAGACAAGAAAAAGAACGTGAAGAGCGATTTTGTTTTGACTAGTCATTACAAATGTTCGAGTAGTGTTGTCTTATTTTTTCAGGAGTTTGTTGAACCATTGAGAGGAGCTCAATTAGATCACTCCACATACAAAGCAAAGAAGCCTTTTCAATTGAAGTTGATGATTGTTCTCTCATTGCCGATTTAGATTCGAGGACGAATCCTTTTGAGGAGTGGTGGAATGATACATGCATGAGCGGGGTTAAATTACTCATATTGGACAAGAAGCTGAATTTGTTCGATGCAAACAATAATGGCCAAAACAATGGACGCATAGGAGGTAAAAAATGATGCATCTTGGACAAGAAACTGAATCTGTTTGTGAAGTCTGGAAAGTCAGCTAACTTGCGACGAATTTTTGTATGAGATCCAGGCATTTATGGGTTAACATGTCTTCTTAAAACTTGTCCGGCTGCAAATTATCTTTCCAACGCATCTCGAAACGCCTCAATCGGACATCTGGATCTCAAGATACGTCTATTTTAGCGAAGACAGCGCATGCAGAAATTCCTATACGGGATTAATACATGATTTTTGGATAATTACGAATTTTCAAGATTTTATTTGATTATTTGTAATTTAAATCAATATAGGATTCTGCAATATCTATTAGGATCAGATTTATTTGACTAGTATTTTATTTTTAGCATTTATTTATTTTTAGAATTTACTTATCTAATTAGGAGATTATATTTTAGCATTTATTTATTGTATTTAATTCCTAAGTTTAGTAGGATTAAAACTTCTCCATGGCCTATATAAAGGAGGCTTCACCCACATTGTAATTCAGATTTCATTGATTAATAAAAAGTTATCTTTGGAGATTTTAGTATTCTTTGAGTTTGCAAGTGTTCGGTAAACTTGTCTAGAAGCCATCTTCAACATAAGATCATCGATTTCTTGTGAGGGAGATCATCTTCACACTCTTGCTTGCCTAGGTAATTGCATCTAGGAGGGTGGGTTAGAGCCGCTTGAGGTTGCTTGCTTAGATAATTGCGTCTAAGAGGGTGCCGAGGACAAAACAACAACAACAATTCACAAGCCATCTTCATCTTCAACCTTCACACCATCTTCCATAATTCCATAAACAAAGCTGGAATTTCCAGATTTGTTTTACCTATCTTCTTCTTAATCTTTTTTCATCTTTTTATTTATATTCTTATTTCTTATCATCTAATCCTTCATCTTGTCTTTCTTTCTTTAATTTTCCAGCCTCGAATCTGAAATTTTCAAGAAAAGCCCTTCTATTTTCTCTTGAATTTTCAGATCTGCCCATACTTTCTTGATTGAGTCTAGAGCTCCTAGTTCTTGCTACAACTTTATTGAAGGCTTCCAAATCCAAGATTGCGCTACTCTATCATTTGGTATCAGATTTGGGATGATTCTTGACAAGAATTTTGGCGTTTTTGGGTGAAAAACTCAAAAATTAGGGAAAATTCGTCAAATTCAAACGAGCGAATTTTGAGCTGAAAATTCCAAGATCAGATCTAAACCTTTGGAGGAGTCACCACATAAAATTTCAAAATTTTTTGACATCGGGAACACCTCGAACGAAGTAGATCAAGTTGCTGCAAAATTCTAGGGTTTCGGGGTTTTTCTAATTTTCTTTCATTCTTAGCCATTAGTTTTCGTTTGTTTTAGCTTTTATTGCTTCTTACACATCTTCTAACACCTTCTTGTTTCCTTGTGTTAGTAGGACTAAAAGTTGCATACTCTTCTTTCTCCTTGCAACTATAATTCTATTGGTGTCTAACCTTTTCTTTGGATTCTTAAAGCAATTAGGATGTTTTATTCTCTTTTCAACACTCGTTATCGTATACCAATAAATATTTTTCAGTCACGGTTGAAGATACAAGGTAATCTATGTTCTTTAATTATTGATGGTGATAGTCCTGTAAACTTAGTGAGTAGCTTCATTGTTGATGCACTCGATCTACCATGCCAAGAACACCCTAAGCCGTATCATCTTCAAGGGTTTAATAGCGGACTGGATATGAAGGTAACCGAACGTTGTTTAATCTCTTTTACTCATGGAAGCTATTGTGATGATGTATGGTGTGACATGGTTCATATGGAAGTCACCCACTTGCTATTAGGAAGACCTTGGAAAAATGATCGGGGTCCTGTCCATCGAATCATTACAAATGGATACTCGGTTGTGCACCAAGGCCAGAAGCTCTCGTTTGCTACAATAGAGCCGGAAAAAGTAGATGAAGAAATAGCAAAAGCAAAAAAACAGTGTGAGAGGATAAAACGAAAAAGATTGGAAGCGCAAAAGGCTGAATCAATTGACCACACAAAGGCAACCAACCATGAAGACATCCCAAAACCAGAAGGTACACATGATTCTCTTCGTACTTCTACTTCTAGCATTTGTGCAAATGTTGATATTGGAGAAGAACCATCTCCCAAACAAAAGGATAGTGATAGTGAACACATTAGACAAGATGACAATGCTTATAATCCCTCGTGTGAAGTAGTAGGTCCACTTGCTATACTCTCATCACCTCCCCACGAAGAAAGTAAGTGTAATTCTAACCCTTCATTTGATTCTTGTCCTATCATTCCGTTAGAAACACTTTCTCCTCTACAGAAATTGTACATTAATGATAAATTTTATGAGAGGGATATGGGATGTGAGATACAAAAGACTGAGAGTAAAGAGTCCGAGAGTGAAAAAGTCAAATTAATGGCCCAAATTTGGTGAGTGGAAATACATATGAGGTAAAAGTCACACAAAACCCAAAAAGAAAAAGACAAGAAAAAGAACGTGACGAGCGATTTTGTTTTGACTAGTCATTACAAATGTTCGAGTAGTGTTGTCTTATTTTTCAGGATTTTGTTGAACCATTGAGAGGAGCTCAATTAGATCACTCCACATACAAAACAAAGAAGCCTTTTCAATTGAATTTGATGATTGTTCTCTCATTGCCGATTTAGATTCGAGGACGAATCCTTTTGAGGAGTGGGGGAATGATACATGCATGAGCGGGGTTAAATTACTCATATTGGACAAGAAGCTGAATTTGTTCGATGCAAACAATAATGGCCAAAACAATGGACGCATAGGAGGTCAAAAATGATGCATCTTGGACAAGAAACTGAATCTGTTTGTGAAGTCTGGAAAGTCAGCTAACTTGCGACGAATTTTTGTATGGGATCCAGGCATTTATGGGTCAACATGTCTTCTTAAAACTTGTCCGGCTGCAAATTATCTTTGCAACGCATCTTGAAACGCATCAATCGGACATCTGGATCTCAGGATACGTCTATTTTAGCGAAGACAGCGCATGCAGAAATTCCTATACGGGATTAATACATGATTTTTGGATAATTACGAATTTTCAAGATTTTATTTGATTATTTGTAATTTAAATCAATATAGGATTCTGGAGTATCTATTAGGATCAGATTTATTTGACTAGTATTTTATTTTTAGCATTTATTTATTTTTAGAAGTTACTTATCTAATTAGGAGATTATATTTTAGCATTTATTTATTGTATTTAATTCCTAAGTTTAGTGGGATTAAAACTTCTTCATGGCCTATATAAAGGAGGCCTCACGCACATTGTAATTCAGATTTCATTGATTAATAAAAAGTTATCTTTGGAGATTTTAGTATTCTTTGAGTTTGCAAGTGTTCGGTAAACTTGTCTAGAAGCCATCTTCAACATAAGATCATCGAGTTCTTGTGAGGGAGATCATCTTCACACTCTTGCTTGCCTAGGTAATTGCATCTAGGAGGGTGGGTTAGAGCCGCTTGAGGTTGCTTGCTTAGATAACTGCGTCTAAGAGGGTGCCGAGGACAAAACAACAACAACAATTCACAAGCCATCTTCATCTTCAACCTTCACACCATCTTCCATAATTCCATAAACAAAGCTGGAATTTCCAGATTTGTTTTACCTATCTTCTTCTTAATCTTTTTTCATCTTTTTATTTATATTCTTATTTCTTATCATCTAATCCTTCATCTTGTCTTTCTTTCTTTAATTTTCCAGCCTCGAATCTGAAATTTTCAAGAAAAGCCCTTCTATTTTCTCTTGAATTTTCAGATCTGCCCATTCTTTCTTGATTGAGTCTAGAGCTCCTAGTTCTTGCTACAACTTGATTGAAGGCTTCCAAATCCAAGATTGCGCTACTCTATCATTTGGTATCAGATTTGGGACGATTCTTGACAAGAATTTTGGCGTTTTTGGGTGAAAAACTCAAAATTTAGAGAAAATTCGTCAAATTCAAACGAGCGAATTTTGAGCTGAAAATTTCAAGATCAGACCTAAACCTTCGCAGGAGTCACTACATAAAATTTCATAATTTTTTGACATCGGGAACACCTCGAACGAAGTAGATCAAGTTGCTGCAAAATTCTAGGGTTTTCGGGGTTTTTCTATTTTTTTCATTCTTAGCCATTAGTTTTCGTTTGTTTTAGCTTTTATTGCTTCTTACACATCTTCTAACACCTTCTTGTTTCCTTGTGTTAGTAGGACTAAAAGTTGCATACTCTTCTTTCTCCTTGCAACTATAATTCTATTGGTGTCTAACCTTTTCTTTGGATTCTTAAAGCAATTAGGATGTTTTATTCTCTTTTCAACACTCGTTATCGTATACCAATAAATATTTTTCGGTCACGGTGTAAGATACAAGGTAATCTATGTTCTTTAATTATTGATGGTGATAGTCGTGTAAACTTAGTGAGTAGCTTCATTGTTGATGCACTCGATCTACCATGCCAAGAACACCCTAAGCCGTATCATCTTCAAGGGTTTAATAGCGAACCGGATATGAAGGTAACCGAACGTTGTTTAATCTCTTTTACTCATGGAAGCTATTGTGATGATGTATGGTGTGACATGGTTCATATGGAAGTCACCCACTTGCTATTAGGAAGACCTTGGAAAAATGATCGGGGTGCTGTCCATCGAATCATTACAAATGGATACTCGGTTGTGCACCAAGGCCAGAATGATATGAACGTCAATGGCAAAGACCCAGAGAAGTACCCAGGTGGCCCCATTACTCGAGCAAGGACCAAGGAGTTCCAAGCAGCCATGGAAAATATGTTTACATCAAGCTTGGGACGTGAGAAAGAAGAAATAATAAGGGAGGAACACTTTACTTTGCTTATGCATGAATTTGCATGAGTATTTAAAGTTTGCATAACATTCATTGCATTCAATAAACATGTTGTTCATTAAAGCATGCGTTGCATTTAAACATGTAGTTCATTTAGTTATACACTTCATTTAACTAAGTAGTTCATTGATTAAACTAGTTCATTCAAGATTATTAGTTCATTGAATAAAGTTAGTTCATTAATTAAACTAGTTCATTCATCAAACTAGCTCATTTATTAAACTAACTCTTAATTGTTTACATGCATGTTTTCAATTAAAGATTGAATAAAGTTTACCTTTGTGTCTAGGTGCATGAGGGAAGATGAACGGTTTTACCAGATGCAAGAATATCAGCAGAATGTCTTCCAATTCTGGATGCGATACAGACGTGTTTGGATCCAGAAATCAATTGGACGTTATTCCTCCATCTCTTAGCTTTCCAATGCCTTTTGAATCACCTCAATCCGATATCGGGAGCTTGAGATACTGAATGATTTACTGAAGATAGTGCAGGCTGAAATTTTTATTACGGGAATTTTATGCATGGATGATTTGAATGAATTTGAGCCAAGGAAGAGTTCTTTCATCTTCTTCTACCAAGAGACAAGCAATTGATGGCCATCTTAATTCAGCAAATTCAAGGCATTCAAGGTTGATGTTATCACCATTCAAGTGGGGGTTTCAAAATTCATTGAGGAGACATGAAATGAAGGCTGGATGAAACTCACCTTTTATGACATTCAAGTCATATTAATCAGCTTGGAAGATGAAGAGTTGCACTTAAACTGGACAGCAAGGATGTCTACATTCATCCTTGTCCACATTCATCCCCTTTCTCTTCATATGATAGCAAAACAAGGCAGCCCAAGAGTCCTTCTTAATTTGGACGAAAATATGACTAAATTCAACCTCAATTTGTCTAAACTAATCAGCTTTGAAGATGAGAAGAAAGGACAAAGCATTCATGTGTATTCAAGTGCATTAAGATGAGCATTCATCTTTCTTGTAACACCTTTTCATATTCTGCCTACTTCTACTATAAATAGGCATCTTTAGGATCATTGTAAGACACACTTTGAATATATAAACATCTTTGAAAGATTGCTTTCATTCTTGTTCTCTTGTGGAACTTTATCGGCTTCAAGTTAGTCTTGTAGTCTTCATCCATTTCCCTTTTGTTATAGCGTTGGTTCCTAGCTCATCTATAGCTAGTGGGTCACGTTCCATATCCTACCACTTCATTTCCACTTTATTATATTGCTGGTTCCTAACTCTTTATAGTTAGGGGGTCACAATCCATCCTTTGAATTTCTTCATCTTAACGCCAACACCCCATCATCTTCACCTACATTTTCATCTTTTATTTTTTTTTCTTCCATAATCACAACTATCACTCTTCCTACACCCCTTCTACATATCTTTCATCCCATTATTTCTATTTCTTATTTATCGATTTCTACTTACATTGTTGTTTGAGTAATTTCAGAATACATTCAAAGCACTGCAGAGTTCTTACTAGAATCACGATCGGGCATTCACATATATGATTCAAAACTCATAGTCGAGATCATATCACAGAAGCTCTCGTTTGCTACAATAGAGCCGAAAAAAGTAGATGAAGAAATAGCAAAAGCAAAAAAAACAGTGTGAGAGGATAAAACGAAAAAGATTGGAAGCGCAAAAGGCTGAATCAATTGACCACACAAAGGCAACCAACCATGAAGACATCCCAAAACCAGAAGGTACACATGATTCTCTTCGTACTTCTACTTCTAGCATTTGTGCAAATGTTGATATTGGAGAAGAACCATCTCCCAAACAAAAGGATAGTGATAGTGAACACATTAGACAAGATGACAATGCTTATAATCCCTCGTGTGAAGTAGTAGGTCCACTTGCTATACTCTCATCACCTCCCCACGAAGAAAGTAAGTGTAATTCTAACCCTTCATTTGATTCTTGTCCTATCATTCCGTTAGAAACACTTTCTCATCTACAGAAATTGTACATTAATGATAAATTTTATGAGAGGGATATGGGATGTGAGATACAAAAGACTGAGAGTAAAGAGGCCGAGAGTGAAAAAAGTCAAATTAATGGCCCAAATTTGGTGAGTGGAAATACATATGAGGTAAAAGTCACACAAAACCCAAAAGAAAAAGACAAGAAAAAGAACGTGACGAGTGATTTTGTTTTGACTAGTCATTACAAATGTTCGAGTAGTGTTGTCTTATTTTTTCAGGATTTTGTTGAACCATTGAGAGGAGCTCAATTAGATCACTCCACATACAAAACAAAGAAGCCTTTTCAATTGAAGTTGATGATTGTTCTCTCATTGCCGATTTAGATTCGAGGACGAATCCTTTTGAGGAGTGGGGGAATGATACATGCATGAGCGGGGTTAAATTACTCATATTGGACAAGAAGCTGAATTTGTTCGATGCAAACAATAATGGCCAAAACAATGGACGCATAGGAGGTCAAAAATGATGCATCTTGGACAAGAAACTGAATCTGTTTGTGAAGTCTGGAAAGTCAGCTAACTTGCAA
The DNA here is from genome assembly GCA_019671005.1 of Hibiscus mutabilis. Classification (NCBI taxonomy): domain Eukaryota; kingdom Viridiplantae; phylum Streptophyta; class Magnoliopsida; order Malvales; family Malvaceae; genus Hibiscus; species Hibiscus mutabilis. The sequence goes on along the minus strand of CM033728.1, from coordinate 17,645,350 downwards.
CGAATTTTTGTATGGGATCCAGGCATTTATGGGTCAACATGTCTTCTTAAAACTTGTCCGGCTGCAAATTATCTTTGCAACGCATCTTGAAACGCATCAATCGGACATCTGGATCTCAAGATACGTCTATTTTAGCGAAGACAGCGCATGCAGAAATTCCTATACGGGATTAATACATGATTTTTGGATAATTACGAATTTTCAAGATTTTATTTGATTATTTGTAATTTAAATCAATATAGGATTCTGGAATATCTATTAGGATCAGATTTATTTGACTAGTATTTTATTTTTAGCATTTATTTATTTTTAGAAGTTACTTATCTAATTAGGAGATTATATTTTAGCATTTATTTATTGTATTTAATTCCTAAGTTTAGTAGGATTAAAACTTCTCCATGGCCTATATAAAGGAGGCCTCACGCACATTGTAATTCAGATTTCATTGATTAATAAAAAGTTATCTTTGGAGATTTTAGTATTCTTTGAGTTTGCAAGTGTTGGTAAACTTGTCTAGAAGCCATCTTCAACATAAGATCATCGAGTTCTTGTGAGGGAGATCATCTTCACACTCTTGCTTGCCTAGGTAATTGCATCTAGGAGGGTGGGTTAGAGCCGCTTGAGGTTGCTTGCTTAGATAACTGCGTCTAAGAGGGTGCCGAGGACAAAACAACAACAACAATTCACAAGCCATCTTCATCTTCAACCTTCACACCATCTTCCATAATTCCATAAACAAAGCTGGAATTTCCAGATTTGTTTTACCTATCTTCTTCTTAATCTTTTTTCATCTTTTTATTTATATTCTTATTTCTTATCATCTAATCCTTCATCTTGTCTTTCTTTCTTTAATTTTCCAGCCTCGAATCTGAAATTTTCAAGAAAAGCCCTTCTATTTTCTCTTGAATTTTCAGATCTGCCCATTCTTTCTTGATTGAGTCTAGAGCTCCTAGTTCTTGCTACAACTTGATTGAAGGCTTCCAAATCCAAGATTGCGCTACTCTATCATTTGGTATCAGATTTGGGACGATTCTTGACAAGAATTTTGGCGTTTTTGGGTGAAAAACTCAAAATTTAGAGAAAATTCGTCAAATTCAAACGAGCGAATTTTGTGCTGAAAATTTCAAGATCAGACCTAAACCTTCGCAGGAGTCACTACATAAAATTTCATAATTTTTTGACATCGGGAACACCTCGAACGAAGTAGATCAAGTTGCTGCAAAATTCTAGGGTTTTGGGGTTTTTCTATTTTTTCATTCTTAGCCATTAGTTTTCGTTTGTTTTAGCTTTTATTGCTTCTTACACATCTTCTAACACCTTCTTGTTTCCTTGTGTTAGTAGGACTAAAAGTTGCATACTCTTCTTTCTCCTTGCAACTATAATTCTATTGGTGTCTAACCTTTTCTTTGGATTCATAAAGCAATTAGGATGTTTTATTCTCTTTTCAACACTCGTTATCGTATACCAATAAATATTTTTCGGTCACGGTGTAAGATACAAGGTAATCTATGTTCTTTAATTATTGATGGTGATAGTCGTGTAAACTTAGTGAGTAGCTTCATTGTTGATGCACTCGATCTACCATGCCAAGAACACCCTAAGCCGTATCATCTTCAAGGGTTTAATAGCGAACCGGATATGAAGGTAACCGAACGTTGTTTAATCTCTTTTACTCATGGAAGCTATTGTGATGATGTATGGTGTGACATGGTTCATATGGAAGTCACCCACTTGCTATTAGGAAGACCTTGGAAAAATGATCGGGGTGCTGTCCATCGAATCATTACAAATGGATACTCGGTTGTGCACCAAGGCCAGAAGCTCTCGTTTGCTACAATAGAGCCGAAAAAAGTAGATGAAGAAATAGCAAAAGCAAAAAAAACAGTGTGAGAGGATAAAACGAAAAAGATTGGAAGCGCAAAAGGCTGAATCAATTGACCACACAAAGGCAACCAACCATGAAGACATCCCAAAACCAGAAGGTACACATGATTCTCTTCGTACTTCTACTTCTAGCATTTGTGCAAATGTTGATATTGGAGAAGAACCATCTCCCAAACAAAAGGATAGTGATAGTGAACACATTAGACAAGATGACAATGCTTATAATCCCTCGTGTGAAGTAGTAGGTCCACTTGCTATACTTTCATCACCTCCCCACGAAGAAAGTAAGTGTAATTCTAACCCTTCATTTGATTCTTGTCCTATCATTCCGTTAGAAACACTTTCTCCTATACAGAAATTGTACATTAATGATAAATTTTATGAGAGGGATATGGGATGTGAGATACAAAAGACTGAGAGTAAAGAGGCCGAGAGTGAAAAAGTCAAATTAATGGCCCAAATTTGGTGAGTGGAAATACATATGAGGTAAAAGTCACACAAAACCCAAAAGAAAAAGACAAGAAAAATGACGAGTGATTTTGTTTTGACTAGTCATTACAAATGTTCGAGTAGTGTTGTCTTATTTTTTCAGGATTTTGTTGAACCATTGAGAGGAGCTCAATTAGATCACTCCACATACAAAACAAAGAAGCCTTTTCAATTGAAGTTGATGATTGTTCTCTCATTGCCGATTTAGATTCGAGGACGAATCCTTTTGAGGAGTGGGGGAATGATACATGCATGAGCGGGGTTAAATTACTCATATTGGACAAGAAGCTGAATTTGTTCGATGCAAACAATAATGGCCAAAACAATGGACGCATAGGAGGTCAAAAATGATGCATCTTGGACAAGAAACTGAATCTGTTTGTGAAGTCTGGAAAGTCAGCTAACTTGCAACGAATTTTTGTATGGGATCCAGGCATTTATGGGTCAACATGTCTTCTTAAAACTTGTCCGGCTGCAAATTATCTTTGCAACGCATCTTGAAACGCATCAATCGGACATCTGGATCTCAAGATACGTCTATTTTAGCGAAGACAGCGCATGCAGAAATTCCTATACGGGATTAATACATGATTTTTGGATAATTACGAATTTTCAAGATTTTATTTGATTATTTGTAATTTAAATCAATATAGGATTCTGGAATATCTATTAGGATCAGATTTATTTGACTAGTATTTTATTTTTAGCATTTATTTATTTTTAGAAGTTACTTATCTAATTAGGAGATTATATTTTAGCATTTATTTATTGTATTTAATTCCTAAGTTTAGTAGGATTAAAACTTCTCCATGGCCTATATAAAGGAGGCCTCACGCACATTGTAATTCAGATTTCATTGATTAATAAAAAGTTATCTTTGGAGATTTTAGTATTCTTTGAGTTTGCAAGTGTTCGGTAAACTTGTCTAGAAGCCATCTTCAACATAAGATCATCGAGTTCTTGTGAGGGAGATCATCTTCACACTCTTGCTTGCCTAGGTAATTGCATCTAGGAGGGTGGGTTAGAGCCGCTTGAGGTTGCTTGCTTAGATAACTGCGTCTAAGAGGGTGCCGAGGACAAAACAACAACAACAATTCACAAGCCATCTTCATCTTCAACCTTCACACCATCTTCCATAATTCCATAAACAAAGCTGGAATTTCCAGATTTGTTTTACCTATCTTCTTCTTAATCTTTTTTCATCTTTTTATTTATATTCTTATTTCTTATCATCTAATCCTTCATCTTGTCTTTCTTTCTTTAATTTTCCAGCCTCGAATCTGAAATTTTCAAGAAAAGCCCTTCTATTTTCTCTTGAATTTTCAGATCTGCCCATACTTTCTTGATTGAGTCTAGAGCTCCTAGTTCTTGCTACAACTTGATTGAAGGCTTCCAAATCCAAGATTACGCTACTCTATCAATCCACAATGCTGATGTGACAGTGCATATGTACATTATGATGTGACAATGAGGCTTAATTGATTCTTTAAAAAATTCAAGGCTTAAATATTTTGTCAGAATTAAAAATTTTAAAATATAAAACATAAAAATCAAGAAATTAAAATTTGATAAAAATAAAAACACTATTTAAAAATTCAAAATAAATAAAAATATTAGAATCTATAAAATAATATATTTTAAATTTTAAAAAAATATTTAAAAAAATCAACACTTTGATTTAAATATTTATTTGTCTCTCATGAGTTGATTATATTGTTATTCCATGAACATGCTTTCAATAGAAGCAATCTTGAATTAGAGTAACAATGAATTTTAGGGTTTCTTCAAATATATTTGTATTATATAGTGCGCAAATATACTTGAATATATATATAAATATATTAAATGCAAATCTAAATTTTAAATAGTTAGTTTAAATTTAATAATTTAAAAATATAATTATACAAATTAAAAATATTTTAGGGAAAAAATTAAAATGATTTAAAAATCTTATTTCAATTGACACGATTCGATATGCACTAGTACAAATTGATGCATTGCACTCTTGAATTGATGTTGTTAAGAATGCATTTGATTGTTGTCTCGACCTTTGAATGCAAGTAAGTAGATAGCCTTGGTGTTACTCGTCTTGGGAGAAAGAAAGAGATGGCTATGTTAAGTAAAAAAGGCTTGATGTTTAGAGGATGGTAAGGAAGGATAGTTTAAGTGATGAAAGGTATGGAGGCTTATGGAATATGGTTTAGACGTGAAGATAGTATAAGGATGGTTTATAGATGATAATGGTGATGGTGGTGAAGGATAGATTGATTTAGGATCAAGTAAGAACCACTACTATAGAAAGTAGAGACCCAAACCTTATAACATCTTCAATCGAGAAAGGACTTGGGCCCACTAGTTAAGAAACTATGAACCACAAGTATCAAACAAAGGGTTTGACACCATAAGCAAAGCTTGATAAGTCGATAGAGTTCAATTAAGAACTAAGATGAGAGAATCTCACAAATATGTTTCAAAGAAAGTTGAATGAGTGTCTATAATGCCAAATGAATTGCCTATTTATAGGCTTACAAGAATGATATTGAAAAGGCACCCTTAAAAGGTGATAATTGGTCGGCCATGTGTTAAAAGAAAAGAGCCTCTTTGAATCAACATGGTGCTGATGCATCATATCCCCTCATGCTTGCTGTTCATTTTTCCGCCCATGCCTTTTGATGAATGGAACCTTGTTTTGCTTGTACCTCTTCATGAAATGCTATTTTTAAAAAGGGACGTAAATGGAGAGTTATGTTTCTTGAATTGGTGCCTTTTCATGAAAAGGTTTGTTAGAACATTATGACCTTTAGAAACACCTCTTCACATAAAAAGACATAACTCTTGGAAGGCACCTCTTGGAGTGAGAAGTCATGACTTTTGGAGGCAACCTTTGGTGAAGAGACACAACTTTTGGTGAAGTGGCACAACTGTTGGTTAAGAGACACAAGTTTTGGTGAAGAGACATAACGTTTGGTGAATCCTTTCCCTTGCTAGCCATTGGAATGAAAAGGCATGTCCTTCAATTTGAATTCTTGAGCCGTTGGAATGAAGGTACCTTTTCAATTCAAACAAACATTAAATTAGAACTTATAAAATAATGCATATATATCATATATACAAGATGCACACTTAACATAAGATAAAGGAGCAACATATATATATATATATATATAATATAAGAAAGATTATGTAACCTAAACATGCAACAAATATAAAACTATGCTCTAAATGAAGATGTGAACTATATGTTATGCACATGTATATAAGTAGAATGCATGAAATGACTATCTTAATCATATAATATGCAATTCATAACATACAATTAAAGAAAATTTGAATATGTGATATACAATACTAAATGCATTTATGACACGAATATTAATGAAATAAATGATATGATAATTCAAACATATAATAAGATGTAAAAGCATGTTTATAATAGAATATAACGCATATATAATATAAGGTAAAGCATAGTTAGAAAGAAATCCCTCCACTTTTATCCTTAACAAAATCAAAGACGAAAGCATTTCAAGTTTGAATCGGTTGCTGGATAGGATCACATTATCCCCTTTCTTGGAAGCGATTTGTCCTCAAATCGAAATCATTCGTAATTGGACATATCCTTGAATTCGGGATGGTGGAGTCTTTGCTCCCAACTTCTGATGGAATATCAATCTTTGGAGAAATATTCTTGTCATCCTGCATCATAAAAGAAAGAGACAAATATGATATGCAATCATTAGAATAATCATCTTCCTCCTCCATGATCGTATGCTGTGTCAAAAAGACACTATCTGATTTGTTTCCCACTGGTATAAGCATTCGTCTTTTTAGTTTCTTCAACCTTTTGAGGAATTTCGTCAGATTCTTTCTTCTTGCATTTCTCCATGGCTTCAATGTTCTTCTTTAATTGGATTTGATCATTATGCGCTTGCTTACAAGTCAATGACGCTAATGTGATTTTCTTTTCTTTATGTTTGAAAGTGTATCGGTTGGTAAAACAATCATGGATGGTATGTTAAGCAAACTGCCAAGGTCTACCAATAACAAGTGATTGGCATGCATAGACACCACATCGCAGAGCACTTCATCGTTGTACTTGCCAATAGAGAATGAGATTAATGCTTGATTTGTCACATTCAGTTCTCCGCTATCATTCAACCATTGCAACTTGTATGGACTAGGATGTTTCATTGTCTTCAGTCCAAGTTTTGCTATTACCATTGTGCTTGCAACGTTGGTAAAACTTCCTCCATTGATGATAACAAAGCATACATTCCATTGACATGACAACGAGTATGGAAGATATTTTCGCATTGCTTCTCTTCTTCTACCATTTGGGAATTCAAGAACCTTTTGACAATGAGTACCTTCCCATCAACTGCAAGTTTAATGTTTTCTTCTTCTTCACTTGGTTTTTCTTTTTCTTCTTCATGATCGAACTCAATCTCACCGTCATCCATAAGAAGCATGGTATTTCTATTCGAGCATTGGCTCGCAATATGACCTCTTATGAGACACTTGAAACACTTATGTCTTTTGAGTGCTCGTTGGTGAACACTTGCTTTTCCCTTCATGTATCCATAATAGGTTGCTTTGGTTTGGATGATTTTGTATTCTCTTTGATCTTGAATGACATTGACTTCTTATAGTTTTCTTTTCCCCACTTAGGTGTTGCAAAATTGTTGTTCTAGGGCACAAATATTCTCCGTAATTGGCGCTCAATTTCATTACCATATGCACCATATCATCAATTTCAACATAGTGTTAGAGTTCCACTACATCGGCTATCTCAAGATTTAATCCTGCTAAGAACCTTGCCATTATCGCCTCACGATCTTATTCAATATCAACACGAATCATAGCAATTTCCATTTCTTTGTAATAGTCCTCTACGCTTCTATTGCATTGTCTTAAGTTTTGAAAGCTTTGGAATAATTCCCGGTGGTAATGTGTTGGGATGAACCTTCTCATCATGATTCCTTTCATTTCTAGCCAAGAAGAGATAGGTCTTTCACTGTTTCTTCTCCTGCTAGATGTTAATTGACCCCACCATACTAAAGCATAATCAATAAATTCAATTGCTACCAACTTTACCTTTTTTGTTCGAAATAGTTGTGGCAATCAATGATATGATCAACTTTTTCCCACTTGAGATATGCCTCGGTATCAGTCTTTCCTTGAAATGGTGGAATTGTAACTCTTATGTTGCTCAAATTATCATCGATTCGTGGACGAGCCCTCTGGTTTCTAGGTTCTTGGCGTCTTGATCCTTATTGGAAGTGTTGATCAAATACTTGTTCATCGTCAACCTCTTACTCATATTCCCCTTGATTCACTTGAGAACCTTGTAGCCTGTCCATACATTCTTGTAATGGCTCGAGTTGTTCCCGCAATAATCTTGACATTCCTCAAAGTAATTGATACATGCATGAGCGGGGTCAAATTACTAATATTGGACAAGAAGCTGAATTTGTTCGATGCAAACAATAAAAGCCAAAACAGTGCACGCATAGGAGGTCAAAAACGATGCATCTTGGACAAGAAATTGAATCTGTTTGTAAAGTCTGGAAAGTCAGCCAACTTGCGACGAGTTTTTGGATGGGATCCAGGAATTTCTGAGTCAAGTTGTCTTCTAACAAATTGTCCATTATTCACTTACCTTTCCAACGCATCTTGAAGCGCATCAATCGGACATCAGGAACTCAAGATACGTCCAATTTACTGAAGACTGCGCATGCAGAAAACTGGATACGGGATTATTACGGGATTTTGTAAAATTCAGCCCAAAAGCTTAAATATAAGGCTTTGGACGAATTAAACTTAGCCCAATGTATTTATTATCATTTAAATTGATGTTTTTAGGGTTTTATATACTTTAGGAACCAGCCACCCAGCCCTTATCAGCTTATAACTTGCCTTATCACCCTATTCCTTGCCACACAAGCACAAGGAGTTTAAAGGCTGTTATTTTTTTATTATTTTTAATTAGATTAGGTTTTCCTTGTTTTAGTAGAAGTTAAATTACTTTGTCTATCCTTCACCTATAAAAGGATGAAGCCTCCATCAATGTAAAATAGATTTTCTTTGATTTATGAAATATTTAGTGAGTTTGTTTTTGCAAGTGCTGATTACTTGAGCCTTCGAAGTCTTCTTCAACATAAGTTCGATGAGTTCTTGTGAGGGAGATCATCTTCACACTCTTGCTTGCCTAGATAATCGCGTCTAGGAGGGTGGGTTAGAGCCGCTTGAGGTTGCTTGCTTAGATAATTGAGTCTAAGAGGGTGCCGAGGACAAAACAACATCAACAATTCACAAGCCATCTTATCTTCATCTTCAACCTTCACACCATCTTCCATAATTCCATAAACAAAGCTGGAATTTTCAGATTTGTTTTACCTATCTTCTTCTTAATCTTTTCTCATCTTTTTACTTATATTCTTATTTCTTATCATCTAATCCTTCATCTCGTCTTTCTTTCTTTAAATTTCCAGCCTTGAATCTGAAAAAATCAAGAAAATCCCTTCTCTTTTCTCTTCAATTTTCAGATCTGCCCAAACTTCCTTGATTGAGTCTAGAGCTCCTAGTTTTTGCAAAAACTTGATTGAAGGCTTCCAAATCCAAGATTGCGCTACTCTATCAGTAATCCTGCATTTGTAAATTAGGTTGTCCTCCTTCTAGAGGTTTGCTACCTAATCTTTGAGACATAGTGAAATAAACAATAAAGTAAAAACTCACTACGCACTCACAAAACCTCACAAGTTCTCTCTGAAGAAAAAAAGTAATTGATGCACTTCCACTCTTGAAATGTTGTTGAAGAGTGCTTGCTTTGTTGTACTTACATTAGTAAAAGATGTCACTCCACTCATGTTTTCACTCGGGAATTTATGGCTTTTACTTTCCCCTTCTAGTCTCACAACTCTCATTTTCTTTTTTCACTCAATTCTCTATGTGAAAGTCCTTCAAAGAACTCGCTCAAAAACTTTCAAACTTGTCTTTGTGCGTCGGTGTAGCGATCTCTTTTTCGCTAAAAAAATGGGTTTCAAGGTGTTTGGGGTCTTTTGGGCATTAAAATATATATTCTGTGAGGTTTTAGAAAAATTGTGTTTTATTTTAAAAATGGAGTCGCCACCGGCCACTAAGGTAGGTCGGATACCATAAAACCAGAGATTAAAAAAAATGTTGGGTTCGGTAGTCGGTTACGGATGGGGAAGGATTAGCACCCCCACACCGCCCAAAATTGGTACTTTAATAATTACCGCTCTATTAATATTAAACTTTCTGAATTAAAGTGATGATTAAATTGCAATTTAATTATAAATGCGAGTAAATTTTAAGGGCCCCGTTATTCAAGAGTAAACCGATAGACCACCATCACTGCGTTAGATATTGGCCATGTTTACGCTCGAATAAAAGGGCACTGCATTGACACAATATATATGTATGCAATCTTAGAAAACAAATTATAAAATGTGCACTCACCTTGGCATGGTAAAAAACATAAAACCGTGTACAATACGACATTAAAATAAACATAAAAACATAAATATGCTAAAGAAGTAAGAACGTGCTTCAAGATTACATTACCTAATTATAACATATTTAATCATATTAAAAAGAACAAAAAATATAGCATGCATGACATATACATAAAAAGGGTACGAAATTAACAAATCAACAACACCACAAAAAAATACTAAAACTTTATCATATGACACAATTAACATGTAAAAATAAAAAGAAAACGTTACATGTAATAAACAATATCATACTATCATATAACCTAAAATGCAAAATGAACATAAAATTTATGCTAACACATATATAATGAACGAACAAAGTTAAACACAATAGCAGGATATTGCATATGAAAGAAAACATACATAAATAAACATAATAAAGACGACATGTATATAGAAACGTCAAGAACAAAATGGACATGCTACTCAAAGGTAGACATGGTATATAAACTAAACAAGAAAAAACACATAAAGAAAACATGAACACAATATGAACAACCAAATGAAATTTCACAAAAGCATAATATAACATGTATTAATACACAGATTAAAAAAATAAACATAATATATAAAAAACATATACATACACAAAAAAGGCAAAGTGAGTATGCTAAAAACAAAAAGCATATGACATAAATGTTTAAAAAATAAAAAGGGGCTGAAATGACATAAAAACCAAATAGAGGGCAGAAATTAAACATATTAAAACATCATTTAGGGAGGGATTGCAAACTGGGCAAAACCTATGAGGATTAATTGTGTAATAAAACCAAGGGCCAAGCTCGGGGTGAAAACTTCAAAAATGCGGAGTGGCTAAGTGTGTAATTTAACCATTTAAAAACAGATTCAGCTTAATTTGGGGACTGGATTGAAAGAATTTAAAAAGAAGGAAGGACCCAGCATGCAATTAGACCAAGGGGCAAACTCAAACTGAAAATCCCAGAAACGCGGGAGGATTTAAGAAGCAATTAGACCATTTTCTTTTTATTTCAAATCTATAAAACCACATCACCAACCCATAATCCCATTTTCCCCATTTTTTATAACCCTAAAGAGAATGTTCTCTCTTCTCTCTGTTTTCCAGAAACCACAGCCCCCCAAAACCTCCATCGGCTGCCGTGCTTGGTCGGTCTTAGGCGAGGCTCAGCCGTAAAGCCGCCTCGAGCCGTCCCAGACCGCAGCCATTCGACAACCAATAACCTTAAAAAGGCTTGCAACCCTTCTGTTTTAAACTAAAAAACTATACCTTTCCCTAGTTTCAAACCCCAAAAAAAGACTCTTTTGAATGGCTCGCCGAAAGGGTTCATCGCCGGCGGGCCACCCCAAAATGGCCAAGGTAAAACAAAAGCCCTCTTTATATTATTTTTGTTTTAATTTTGCATGCATGAAAAGAAAGGAGAAGAAGAATATTACCACTGAAAAAAATTTGTTCTTATTTCGAATCTGAAAAAAGTCCCCAAAACGCTTCCTTACATGTGATATTTAATCTGCTCTTTTTTTTTTTGCTTTGCTTACAAGATTAGACTAAAATGAAATGATTTTCTGGGTGATTTTGACTTGTACTCCTCTAATCTTGCATGTTCGGTTTGGTGGACTGGTGAGGCACGAGCGTACGGCTGCAGCGGCGGAGCAGTCCTTCAGTCAGATGTGTTCTCGGCTGTTGGATCAGATCTGATCCAACGGCTGAGATGGCCTGAGGAATGGACAGCTTAGATTTGATCTGAAGACTGGTGGGATGGTATGAGATGGTGCCACATGGCGCTCAGTAGCCGAAGAGTCTTATGCGTGTGATGCACGCGCGTGTGGGGAGCCGAACGGCTTACGCGTGTACTACACGCGGCAGCTGGATGGTCTTCTCCTTTCAATCATGGCCGTTGGATCAAGATCTGATCCAACGGCTTAGGGACGGTTGCACATAAGAGAGATGTAGATCAGAATTAGATGTTAGGGTTTAGGTTAATTTGGACTATTGGGCTAGTCGGTTTGGGCCTTGTATTTTTTTGGGTTTGTAATATATATCTTGGACTGGACACTAATTTATATATTTATTTGGGCTTTAATATATATGTTTACTTGGATTTAATTCTAATTTAACCTAATAATAATAATAATAATAATAATAATACCGTAATACATACGTACATACACATATAAATACGTACATACAAGCATACATACATTTAAATTAGCATATGTATCACATACATTCAGACACATAACGTACATATACATATATTTGTTCACACACCTAATCAATATAAGCATACATACATTATACATACAAACAATTAAGGCATAGGTAACATGCAAACATACATACGACCCACACATACCACATACACATTAGTCATACGTACATAATAAACACACCTAATACTCATATGTATACATGCAACAATAATATCTATTAATTATTATACTAATGTATTAACATGATATTTATAAACAAGATAAAAATGAGTGATTACAGTTGCCTCTCTTTTCTTGTTCTCGTGGAACGAGAGCAAATCAAAGATCATAAGCACTCATTTTTATCCGACTCCCCTGTCTGTGGCTTTGGAATCACGTGTTCTTTTGGAACTCTCCGCTTTTCCTCGGTTGAATCTTCAGGCTTGTAAGTTCTTCCTATATAGAACTTCTCCACTTTCTAATCATGGAGCTATAGGTCCTTCCTATATAAAACCTTTCGCTTTCTTGGGCGGATCCTTCGGAGTAAAAGTCCTTCCTATATAGAACTTTTTAACCTTGAAATCTTGGAGATAGGGTTCCTCCTATATAGAACCTTTCACTCTGAAGCCTCGAGTTACGAGTCCCTCCTATATAAAACTTTTCACTCTGAGACGGTAAAGCTTGGAGTTCTTCCTATATAGAACTCTTCGCCTTCAACGCTGCAGGTTTTTCCTATATAAAACGTTCTGCGTCACAAATGGATTCTCCTGACTGGGAGTTCTTCCTGTATAGAACTGCTAGTCTTCAAACCCTGTGGCCGCAAGTCCTTCCTATATAGAACTTTTAGCTTCTGAAATCTTAGAGTTACGGGTTCTTCTTATATAAAACCTTTCACTACGAGGGCTCAGAAATATAGGCTCTTCCTATATAGAACCTTTATCTTCGAATTTGGGGTTCACGCCAAGATGGCTACCAATCTTTTTGGACTCACACTACTAAGGATGTCGGGGTCTTTCTTCAAATTTGGGGACTCGCGCCAAAAATGGCTACCAAACTTTCTGGACTCACGCTGCTAAGGCTGCCGAATCTTTAAATGAAACCACCTTTCAATACTAAGTGGTAGATCAAAAGTCATTGGTAATCTGTAAGTACCTGTTTAAAATGGTCAAAATGTTGTGATAAATTAGTTAGCATGCTCCTAATCCTAGGGATGCCTAACTACACATGATGCATGAATGTCAATATTGTAAATGTTCTGCTTCCGCAGTCAGTCAATCTCGACCCTCTACTTGCTTTCTCCTCCTTTTCTTCTTCTGGTGACGATACCCTATCTCACTGTTGGGTTCAACCATTTCGGCCTTTCTTTTCTGAGTTTCTGGTTCTGAATTCTAAAGTTCACTTTCGGGTTTTCGCTTTAGAGTTTTTTAGGTGCCCTTACGGGTTTTCACTTGGGATATCTCTATTTTTGTCTTGAATATTTTCTCAGACAAGTATGAATGGTGCATGACATTAGTTATCTTATTCTGACTTTCGAAGTCTTCACCTCGTCATGCTCCGACATACACTATGTAGAAAGCTTGAGGTCAAAGTTAATTCTGTCTTCTAATCACCTGCACTCTCAGGGTTAGATCATAGTAATGCTCAGAAATCTTTTGTTTATCATAAGTCTATGTTGACCTATTTGCATGATGTTTATGAAAACAATGGGAAGACAAGGAAAGGAAGGCACGAAAACATGATCTTATTGACATTAAGGACTCGAAACAGTTTTAGACAAGTCATGGAAAACATGAGAAAAAGGAAAGCAGAACATAAAATGCAAAATCCCAAATATCCACTGTATGAATGATGCGTGACCCTATCAACCAAAGTAGAATCTTTGCCTGGAGCTCCTTCTTCTGGTACCCGTGGGGATAGTTCTACTTGTCGGAGGCCCAATCTCAAAATTTATCTGAGCTGCCCTTAACAGGTTTTCAACTCAGATCCTTCATTTGCTTCAAGACGCCCTTTTTTGGGTTTTCGCCTTGAGCTCTCCCTTTTTTTACAACCTAAGGCGCCCTTTCGGATTTTTGCCTCATTTTTTCATTTTTCATTTTCATTCATTTTTCATTTTCATTTTTTCAAACATAGTACTTCTTAACTGAATCGAAATTCACGGGATTTTTTAATTCTTCTCCATCCATTTTAGTTAAAATCAATGCCCCTCCCGAAAAGGCCTTCTTGACGACATATGGCCCTTCCCAGTTAGGCATCCACTTCCCCTGGGAATCTTTCTGAATTGCGAGGATCTTCTTAAGCACCAGACCTCCCTCTCAGAATTCTCTCGGCACACTTTCTTATCATATGCCTGCATCATCCGTTTTTGGTACATTTGACCATGGCAAATGGCCTTCAGCCTCTTTTCCTCAATGAGATTTAACTGGTCAAGCTTGGTTTGCACCCATTCTGCTTCATCCAGTTTTACTTCATTTAGAACCCAGAGTGACGGAATCTTAACCTCAATGGGTAGTACCACCTCTGTGCCATACACTAGAGAATAGAGGGTTGCCCCTGTTGATGTACGAACGGATGTTCGATATCGAATAGAGCAAATGACAGCTTCTCATGCCAATCTTTGTAGGTGTCTATCGTCTTCGCAATGATTTTCTTTATGTTCTTGTTTGCTGCTTCTACTGCCCCATTCATCTTAGGACGATAGGTTGTGGAATTATGGTGTGCTATTTTGAACTGGTTGCACACCTCAGTCATCAATTTGTTATTCAGGTTGAAAGCGTTGTCAGTGTTAATTCTTTCTGGAAACCCATATCGGTAAATGATCTCTTTCTTCAGAAACTTGCACACCGTTGTCCTTGTGATATTGGCATAAGATGTTGCCTCCACTCATTTAGTGAAGTAATCCATGGCAACCAAAATAAAACAGTGCACGTTGAAAGCCTTCGGATGAATATGTCCAATGAAATCCATGCCCTATGCTGCGAACGGCCAATGGTGAGTTTGTGGTGTGTAAAGGTAGAGGAGAAACATGGATCTTGTCGGCATATATTTGGCATTTATGACATTTCTTGGCGTAATCGATGCAATCTCCTTCCATAGTCGACCAAAAATAGTCATACCTCATGATTTTTCAGGCTATTGACAGACCATTAGCGTGTGTTCCACACAAACCATCGTGCACTTCTGCCAAAATTTCTTTCGCCTCCCGGGCATCTACACATCTCAACAGCGTTTGATCATGGCTTTTTTTGTACAGGATCTCCTCGTCCAAAACATATCCTGTTTCCATCCTTCTGAGTGTTTTTCAGTCATTTTCATTTGCCCCTTCGGGATATGTTTGAAACTTGATATACTACAAGATATCGTAATACCAAGGGTTGCCATCTATTTCTTCTTGCACATTACAACAGTGAGCCGGCCTCTCAAAAGTCTGCATCTCAATTGGTTTCATTTCTGCTTTCGTGTTTGCTTTGAACATGGAGGTCAGGGTTGCCAAGGCGTCTGCCATCTGGTTGTCCTCTCTAGGAAGGTAGGTGAAACTGACCCTTTCAAATTCTTTGATGAGCTCTTGGATCAACTCGTAGTATTTGACTAGCTTCGGATCTCTAGTTTCCCATTCTCCTCGTAACTAATAGATCACTAAGGATGAATCTCCGAATACTCGAAGTTCTTTGATCTTCCTTTCCATGGCTGCATTCAGTCACATGACACAGGCTTCATACGCAGCCATGTTGTTTGTGCAAAAGAATTATAATCTGCTGGTGAAGGGGTAGTAGATATCTTCCAGAGGAATTAGTACGACCCCTATTCCGTGGCCCAGGGAATTGGAGGCTCCATCAAAGTAAAGTTTCCACGAGCCGTCATCTGAAACGTCTTCCCCAGTTGTAACGCACATCAAGTCCTCATCTGGGAAATTGAAATTCAATGATTCATAATTATCTGAAGCACGGCTAGCTAGGAAATCTGCTATAACACTAACTTTCACAGCTTTTTGGCTCACATATACAATGTCAAACTCGGATAACAACATCTGCCAACGGCCATCCTCCCCGTTAACGCCGGTGCTTCCATCAGAAACTTCAAGGGGTCCAATTTGGCTATCAACCAGGTGGTGTGATATAACATGTATTGTCTAAACCTTTTGGTGGTCCAAACCAAAGCACAACATAGCTTCTGAATTGGTGGGTACCGTGCTTCACAATCAGTGAACTTCTTGCTTAGGTAGTAGATGGCTCTTTCCTTCTTCACAGACTCATCATGCTTCCCCAACACGCAACCCATCGAGTTTTCAAAAACTGTCAAGTAAAGGATCAAAGGCCTACTTGGTACCGATGTGACTAAAATCGGAGCATTCGTCAAGTACTTCTTAATCTTCTCTAGAGCCTCTTGACATTCTTCATCCCAGACCCCTGGGTTATCTTCCTGAGTAGTCTGAAGACAGGGTCCCACTTATCTGTTAATTGAGAGATAAAACGGGAGATATAGTTTAACTTTCCTAGAAAACCTCAAACTTCTTTCTGAGTTTTAGGCGGTGGGAGGTCCTGGATAGCCTTTATTTTTTTGGATCGATCTCAATCCCCTTCCTGCTCACTACAAACCCCAAGAGTTTTCTAGATGTGATCGCAAAGGTGCATATAGCCGGGTTGAGCTTCAATTGGTATTTTCGTAGTCTTTGGAATAGCTTTCTCAGGTTTCGAAGGTGCTCTTCCTCTGTTCGAGATTTAGCGATCATATCATCCACGTATACTTCTATCTCTTTGTGCATCATATCGTGGAAAAGAGTCACCATTGCTCTTTGATAAGTCGCCCCTGCGTTCTTGAGTCTGAAAGGCATCACCTTGTAACAAAACATGCCCTACATAGTTACAAATGTGGTATTATCCATGTTTTCTAGGTCCATCTTTATCTGGTTGTATCCTGAGAAACCATCCATGAATTAGAACCACGAGTGTCCCGCGGTATTGTCAACCAACGTGTCAATATGTGGTAGAGGAAAATTGTCTTTAGGGCTTGCTTGATTGAGATCCCTGTAATCTACACACATGCGGTCCTTCCCATTTTTTTGGCATGGGTACGATGTTTGCAACCCATTCAGAGTATTTGGCGACTTCCAGAAAGCCATCATCAAACTGCTTTTTTACCTCTTCTCTGATTTTTAACAACATGTCAGTCCTCATCCTTATGAGCTTTTGTTGGATTGGTTTGCATTCTGGCCTCGTTGGTAGCTTGTGCACCACTATGTCTGTATTCAGCCCCGGCATATCTTGATAAGTCCAAGCAAAGATGTCCTTGAACTCATGGAGCAAGGCTATCAGTTCACGCCTGGTTTCTGAGGAAAACGTAGTCCCAATTTTCACTTCTTTTCTCTCCTCATCAGTTCCCAAGTTCACAATTTCAGTTTCTTCTTGGTGGGGCATGAGCCTTTCTTCGTTGGCCATTATCCTTACCAACTCTTCAGGGACCTCGCATTCTGCTTCGTCGTCCCCCTCTTCAATTTCTGTCGAGATCTCAGGGTGTTCGAAATCTACCTTGTGATTAGATTTAGAATCATTCATACAGTTAATTATGGGGACCCTGCATGAAATGAGAACGAATGTATTGGGAAGAGAATGATTTTAAATGAAGTGAATGAATATGAACAAGAAATGAATGAATGAGTAAATGAAATATTTGCCATTTGAGAAAATGAGGAAGATATTCTTTCATTGCAAACAAAAAGTTAACATAGGTGTCCTATACAAAAGATCCCCATTGCCTATGGACAAAACAAAAAGATTAATTCGGAGCATTACTCTGATCTGGCCCTAAACACTACAAGTAGATCAACGTAGTTCCAGTTATCGAGTGTTTCCTCGGGACGACAAAGGCAAATGTTGGTCAACACATTGCTGCCATTATCATCTTCAGCTATCATGTTGATGGACATCCCTTCAAGAGATTCATTGAACATCTCATTCTGGTTAAGTGTGTCATTTTCTCGAATTGCTTCCTCTACTTTCTGTCTTGTACGGCAAAGGCAAATGTTGGTCAACACATTGCTGCCATTATCATCTTCAGCTATCATGTTGATGGACATCCCTTCAAGAGATTCATTGAACATCTCATTCTGGTTAAGTGTGTCATTTTCTCGAATTGCTTCCTCTACTTTCTGTCCTGTACGGTCGATTCCTCCAAAGAAAAAACATCCTTTACATGGGGGAAAGACATCTGTCTCCATGGAATGTCTTCTCCCTTGAGTCTAGCCCTCCTTTGTTCTTCTTTTCTCCTATACTCCCCTCTCCTTTCCTGAACACTTGGTTTGTAGCCAAGCCCAAAATGATCTTTCTTGGTGATGACGCTCTTGGGTCGTAGGCTTCCCTGTAATCTCCTTCCCAGCCTCTTCCTGCTTTGGCTCCTCGGCACAAAGTTTTAGAAACGGTCATCTTGGTACAACTAGACAACCTGGGGCAAGGAATCCTATTACCTTCCGCAACAAATGTAGCATTTACAAGTTCTAAGGCTCGGAAGGAACATTCTGCATCATCTTCGTCATTCTGGATGTAGGGGGCATCTAATGTTACCGAGGTAATGAATTCTTGCTCAGCCACTACAGTGACCAACTTGCCCTCGATCACAAACTTCAACTTCTGATGGAGTGATGAAGGAATAGCTCCTGCTGAGTGAATACATGGTCTTCCCAATAAGCAACTGTAGGTTGGCTTTATGTCCATCACCACGAAGTTGATTGTGTACTCAGTCGGCCCGATCAACAAAGGTACCTTAATTTTTCCTAGTGCCACCCTTTGAGTACCGTCAAAGGCTCTCACAGAGTTATGACAGGGTTTCATGTGGGAATCATCTACCAGTAGCTTCTGTAGAGTCACCATCGGTAGTACTTTTAATGCTGACCCATTATCAATCAATACTCTTGGCAACACATACCCTTTGCAGTGGGTAGTGATGTTTGAAAGCCTTGGTAGACCCCATACCTCCTTCCGGGATCTCTTTATCTCTGAAAGTGATGTGGTTGTATGCGGTGATATGCCTCACTACTCTGTCCAGCTTAGATACAGAAATATCACTAGGTACAAATGTTTGGATCAGTACCTTTAACAATACATCCCGATGCTTTTCCCAACTCAAAAGCAACTCCAACACCTCAGGAACTTCAGAAATTCTTATGCTTGAGCCTCAGTTACATGCTCGTTTATCTTTGGAGGGGCCTCCTCGCCAAATATCTGGGCATGACCAGTTGATGTACCTTCTCCCTTATCCTTTGCAACTTCAGCAAATTTCAAAGCTTCTGAAGAGTAGCACTTGCCGCTCCTCGTGAAGTGACCTACTTTGTTGACATCTTTATCTTTCTTCATCTGTTCATCTTCCAGTGTTGGCTCTTCTTCTACCCTTTGTTCCTCCTCTTTTCAGGACTTCTCTGGTATAGTCACATTAGCAGTATAATTCCAAGGAATCTGTCGCATGTCTTTGAACATAAACGGGGCTGGTGCTGAGATGATGATTTTGGAAGCCACCTTTACAGCTTCTCTTTGGGAGGAACTTGCTTCCTCTGATCTGGAAGAAATGACAAAGGGCTTATCTATTCCATACTTGATGTTGGGGAATCTGACGCAGATACATCTAACCCCTGCCTTCCTATAGCATCCTCAAAGAACTCTATCTTTTTACTATCCACCAGCTGTTGAATCAATGTCCTGAATTCTTCACATTGTTCGATGTCGTGTCCTGCATCCTAATGGAACTCGCAATAGCTATACACCCCTTTTGCACCACTACCATGCCCTTATCGATCAAGCGGGTCATGCATAATTGTTGGAAAACCCGCCGTAAGGGAGACTTAATTGCTGACACATCCTCTTTAGCCTTCCTGGCAGAGTACTCCTCAATAGTGTTCACTCTGCGGTTCTTGTGATTAGGTAACATATTAGTTTCCACGTTCGGTTCCTCGAACTTTAATACCCCAGAATTAATCAGACTCTGTACGAGTTTCTTGAATGCGAGGCAATTTTCTGTGGGGTGAGAGGGGCATCGCCATGATAATCGCAATGTGCGTATGGATCATACCATGACGAAAATGAAGATTTGAATGGAGTAACATAGTACAGGCGGACCCCAAATAAGCTTTGTGCAACTGAGACTAAAGCTCGGAGTACGAAACTGGCAACAGAGTAAAGGCTGCTTTATCCTTGTCCTTTCTTGGAGCTCTCTCTTCTTTCTGGTTCTGAGCCTTCCCTGTCGATGCTTGCGGCTGAGAGACCATAAAGTTCTTTGGGGAATTGTAAGTGCTCGTAGTATTTACCTCATTCTCTCTCTTCTTGGTGTACTTTCGTGAGTTATCCTCACTGTCAATCCTGCCACTCCTAATTGCCAATTCAAGAGATTCCCCAGTCCCTAATCAAATCGGCAAAACTCTAAGTTGTATTATTGATGAGGCGATTGAATAGTGTTCCCTTCGGAGTATTCACAAATAGGGACGTAATCTCATGCTTGGGAATTGGTGGCTAGATTTGAGCGGCCACCTCTGGGCGTATTCTCGCAGACTCTCGCTAGACTTCTGTCCCATGTTTTCTAACATGATCCTGCTAGGGGTTATATCTGTCACATGTTTGTATTGCTCAATGAACGCCTTCGAAAGGTCCTTTTAGGACTTGATATTTACCCGTCTTAATTGGGTATACCTCCGGAGTGCTGCCCCAGTCAGACTATCCTAGAAACAATGGATTAAAAGCTTTTCATCCTTGATGAAGGCTGCCATCTTTCGGTAGTACATGGTCACATGCGCTGAAGGACATGAAGTCCATCATACTTGTCGAACTCTGGGGTTTTGAATTTTGGTAGTAAAACGAGGTCAGATACTACTAGGTTGAGATCGCTGGCTTCATTCCCTAGTTCATATGTGGTTTGTAGTGCTCTAAACTTTTCCTCTGTGAGACAGAATCTTTCCTCCCATTTCTTTTCCACTTCCATTTTGATTTTCTCGACCAAGTTTAGACTGGCACCTCTTCTTCGTAGAATGCCTCTACATCAATGGGTTGGCTTTCAGATGCCCTTGCCTGAAGACTAGCAGATATCCCGACAGGGTCAATATATACTCTTTTGTCAGACTTGGTGTCGTTGGTTGAACCTTGCTGTGAGATGCGATACCTTCTGGCTCTTGGATGACTTCGTCTGTAACCTTTTCTTTCCCAAGGCTTTTTGCCAGCAATGTAGTTATGTCGGATACTATCGCAACTTGTGATTGAGTGATCTGCTCGCTGAGGTGCTGTCTAGCTTCATTGAAACGTGCTTCCAAATCTTTCTGCCCCTTTTCCAAACTGACTATTCTGTCCTCCATCAATTTGCTTTGGAACCGAGTAAAGTATGGATGCGGAATGGTTGCGGCTTATCTTTTAGTTTCACTGCCACAATATTTACACTATCAATATTATTGCAAAGAAAATTAAATGTATGTAAAATGATGCAAAAATAATGATGCAATGCAGGCATGTATGCAAATAAAGGTACTAATTCTGCTAGAAATCACCTTTTTGAACTACTTTCATGGGAATTAAAGGGTCCAGATTACAAAATATCAAAGTAGAGTTTTACACATAAGCCCTACCTCTATCTCCTAACTTCTCGATAGCCTTGAGCAGTTTGATGAACCTAGGCGCTTTTTTCATATTCGAGGTTATGAAAGGTCAAAAAGCTTCAGCTTCTGCAGCGAAATCCGTCACATGTCCCGCAACTTGTCGTATCTCCCCCATCAGGGTCATGTAATACTGGTCTCTGTCTTGAATCATCTGGGAGGCATCACAAAGTCTTCGCCGCCAATAATTGTCTCCACTTGCTGCAGCTTCTTTGAATTCCCGAATTCTCCCCTGAAATCCTGAACAGTTGCCTCGAGTGACTCAATCTAGGCTCGTAACATACCGATTTCAAGCTCTCGTTCTTGTAGTTCTATGAAACCATTCTTCCGACGATAGGTCTGAATGGACTGCTCTAACTCTGTCAGTCTCCCTTCTAACTCGACATTCTGATCTTGGCTCTGACTCAGGCTTTGAACGGTGTCGTTGTATAAGTTTTGCATCTTGAGTAGTCTATTCCTGCTCCCCATGGACTTTCACTTCCAGACGACAGTGTTCTCTCTTTCATAGATGATTGCTTTCTTGCCTTTGTCGATCTCTTGCCTAGCTCTATCCTTCTCTTGGTTAATATCATCCCTAAAGGACCGCCTTTTACTTTCGATGGCTAACTTGCAGCTTTTTACCTCCTTCTCGATTGCTCGCTTGCCCTTCCCTCGTTCTTCTTCGACTAATCGCATACCGTTCATCCTTTCCTTCTCTACGGCTAGGAATTTGCTTCGGTTGGCATTTTGCACCTTTACTTGAAGCTGGAGAGTATCTTTCTGATAGAGAGCATTCTTTTCACTCAAATATGCGTTCAGCTTCTTCAACTGCCTAATGGTCCCATCTCGTTCGTCGACGTCTAAACTTGCCTTGTAGAGCTCATCCATAGTGATACATGCAAGAGCGGAGTTAAATTACTCATATTGAACAAGAAGCTAAATTTGTTCGATGCAAACAATAAAGGCCAAAACAATGCATGCATAGGAGGTAAAAAACGATGCATCTTGGACAAGAAACTGAATCTGTTTGTGAAGTCTGGAAAGTCATCCAAATTGCGACGAGTTTTCGGATGGGATCCAGGCATTTTTGGGTCGAGTTGTCTTCTAACAAATTTTCCGGCATTCAGTTACCTTTCCAACGCATCTTGAAACGCATCAACCGGACATCGAAAACTCAAGATACGTCAAATTTACTGAAGACTGCGCATGCAAAAACTGGATACGGAATTATTACGGGATTTTGTAAAATTCAGCCCAAAAGCTAACATATAAGGCTTTGGACGATTTAAACTTAGCCCAATATATTTATTATCATTTAAATTGATGTTTTTAGGGTTTTATATACTTTAGGAACCAGCCACCCAGCCCTTATAAGCTTATCACTTGCCTTATCACCCTATTCCTTGCCACACAAGCACAAGGAGTTTAAAGGCTATTAATTTTTATTATTTTTAATTGGATTAGGTTTTCCTTGTTTTAGTAGAAGTTAAATTACTTTGCCTATCGTTCACCTATAAGAGGATGAAGCCTCCATCATTGTAAGACAGATTTTCTTTGATTTATGAAATATTTAGTGAGTTTGTTTTTGCAAGTGCTGATTACTTGTGCCTTCGAAGTCTTCTTCAACATAAGTTCGACGAGTTCTTGTGAGGGAGATCATCTTCACACTCTTGCTTGCCTAGATAATCGCATCTAGGAGGGTGGGTTAGAGCCGCTTGAGATTGCTTGCTTAGATAATCGCATCTAGGAGGGTGGGTTAGAGCCGCTTGAGGTTGCTTGCTTAGATAATCGAGTCTAAGAGGGTGCCGAGGACAAAACAACATCAACAATTCGCAAGCCATCTTCATCTTCAACCTTCACTCCATCTTCCATAATTCCATAAACAAAGCTGAAATTTTCATATTTGTTTTTATCTATTTCTTTCTCCATCTTTTTTAATCTTTTTATTTACATTCTTATTTCTCATCATCTAATCTATCATATTCACCTTGTTTCTTTAATTTTCTAGCTTTAATTCTGAAATTTTCAAGAAACCCCCAACTAGTTTCTCTTGAATTTTCAGATTTGTGCCTAACTTCCTTGTTCGAGTCTAAAGCCCTAGGTTTGCTTCCAAGCCATCAAACTGAAGGTTACCACGTGTCAAAGCAAACTCTATCATTTGGTATCAGATTTAGGACGATTCTTGGCAAGAATTTTGGCGTTTTTGGGAAAAAAACTCGAAAATTAGGGAAAATTCGTCAAAACCAAATGAGTGAATTTTGAGCGGAAACTTTCCAGATCATATCTACACCATTGGTGGAGTCACCACACAAAATTTCAGAATTTTTGGACTTCGGGAACACCTCGAACGAAGTGGATAAAGTTTCAGCCAAATTAGGGTTTTCCCCTACTTTAACCCTATTTTCATTATTTTTTCTTCAGTTTTCATTATTTTCAGTTTATTTACCTTGTAAAAAGAAAAAAAAAGAGAAAAAAACTAAAAAGAAAAGAAAAGAAAGAAAAGTGAGAAAGCTCATACCTAGCCACCAACCACCATCAAGAATCATCAAGATCACCATCATCAACCACCACAAGCATCACATTGAAGTGGATTCAACATTGGATTTCTTCCTTCAAGTTGTTTCTGGGTTTTGGGGTTATCATCTTTCTCTACTAATTTTTTTCTACTCTTAGTTTCTTAAGTTCCTTTGTTTTGCTTTTTCTTTCTTCTATTACGCAATTTAACACCTTCTCTTTTCTGGTGTGCGTAGGACTAAAAGTTGCATTCCAATCCTTCTTTCTTGCAACTATATTCAATTGGTGTCAAGCCTTTCATTGGACTCCTAGTACAATTAGGACTCATTGTTAGGATTAAACTCTTATTGTAACTTGTTGACTTGTGGCAGGAAGGTCTTTTAAAGAGAACGAGATCGGTTTACTTGCCTCGCTAAATATTTATTCCTTGGAGTGTTTAGTGAGATTTCTAGTTTTCTTTTGTTTTTCACCTTTTTAAATCTTTAGGATGTCAGAAACGAGTAACGACGAAGAACCACATGAAGTGACTCTTCAAGAAGTTTCGGATACTCTCAATAAACTTGAACGGACTATAACCTCTTTGGCAGCCAAGCTTGAGCACACCAATACAGTCGTAACCGCAATCACTCAAACCATTGGGAGATTAGAAACCACTTCAATTGCAAGCGATACTAAAGAGCCTAGGCATCCAAATCTTGTTCCCATTCAGAATAGACGCCAAAATCCCCTGTATGGGCACAATCCTCGCATAGAGTCGAGACGAGCAACAAACACCTTAGCCAAACCAAAAATCACTGTACCACCTTTTCAAGGAAGGTATGACCCTGATGCTTAGTGTGACTGGGAAAATCGAGTTGATCTTCTATTCGAGTATTATCAATGCCCCGAAGAGGATCAAGTTCCACTGTTAACTCTCGAATTCACTGAATACGCATCCATTTGGTGGTCCCAATTGGTTCGCAATCGGCGTCTCAATGGAGAAGCCAAGATAACCTCATGGGGAGAACTTAAAGAAGTCATGCGAGAACGATTCGTTCCCCATTATATCAACGTGATATCAAACAAAAGTTACAAAGGATCCGACAAGGCTACAGAACTGTTGATGAGTATCTCAAAGAGATGGAATCATTGATGCAAAGAGCCGACATACAAGAGGATGAAGAGGATACAATGACTAGGTTTGTTATCGGACTCAATGACAACATTATTGAGGTAATTGAACTCAAAACCTACTACACCCTTCAAGAGGCATTCCAATTCGCCATGACAATCGAAAAGCGCATCAAAGATCAACAAAGATATCGACATAAGAATTATCACTATGACAGAGGTACCACTCAACCTTTATCTCATTCTAATTCTTCTAAAGCTTTGCTCGACTCAAGTAGACCAAAGCTGAAAATTGAAACATCCAAGTCACTGGACAAAACCAAGACAAAAATCCCCATGTTGACGGAAAACGCACAAACACTCAAACAGGAGGATGGCGATAATGAACACATTAGACAAGATGACAATGCTTCTAATCCCTCATGTGAAGTAGTAGGTCCACTTGCTATACTCTCAACACCTCTCCACAAAGAAAGTAAGTGTAATTGTAACCCTTCATTTGATTCTTGTTTTGTCATTCCGTTAGAAACACTTTCTCCTCTACAAAAATTGTACATTGATGATAATTTTTGTGAGATGGATATGGGATGTGAGATACAAAAGATTGAGAGTAAAGAGGCCAAGAGTGAAGAAAGTCAAATTAATGGCCCAAATTTGGTGAGTGAAAATACATATGAGGTAAAAGTCACACAAAGCCCAAAAGAAAAAGACAAGAAAAAGAATGCGACGAGTGATTCTGTTTTGACTAATCATTACAAATGTTCGAGTAGTGTTGTCTTATTTTTTCAAGATTTTGTTGAACCATTGAGAGGAGCTCAATTAGATCACTCCACATACAACAAAGAAGCCTTTTCAATTGAAGTTGATGATTGTTCTCTCAATGTCGATTTAGATTCAAGGACGAATCCTTTTGAGGAGTGGGGGAATGATACATGCAAGAGCGGGGTTAAATTACCCATATTGAACAAGAAGCTGAATTTGTTCGATGAAAACAATAAAGGCCAAAACAATGCATGCATAGGAGGTAAAAAACGATGCATCTTGGACAAGAAACTGAATCTGTTTGCGAAGTCTGGAAAGTCAGCCAACTTGCGACGAGTTTTCGGCTGGGATCCAGGCATTTCTGGATCGAGTTATCTTCTAACAAATTTTCCGGCATTCAGTTACCTTTCCAACGCATCTTGAAACACATCAATCGGACATCAGAAACTCAAGATACGTCAAATTTACTGAAGACTGCGCATGCAGAAAACTGGATACGGGATTATTACGGGATTTTGTAAAATTCAGCCCAAAAGCTAACATATAAGGCTTTGGACGAATTAAACTTAGCCCAATATATTTATTATCATTTAAATTGACGTTTTTAGGGTTTTAGGGTTTTATATACTTTAGGAACCAGCCACCCAGCCCTTATCAGCTTATCACTTGCCTTATCACCCTATTCCTTGCCACACAAGCACAAGGAGTTTAAAGGCTGTTATTTTTTATTATTTTTAATTGGATTAGGTTTTCCTTGTTTTAGTAGAAGTTAAATTACTTTGTCTATCCTTGACCTATAACAGGATAAAGCCTCCATCATTGTAAGACAGATTTTCTTTGAATTATGAAATATTTAGTGAGTCTAATTTTGCAAGTGCTGATTACTTGTGCCTTCGAAGTCTTCTTCAACATAAGTTCGACGAGTTCTTGTGAGGGAGATCATCTTCACACTCTTGCTTTCCTAGATAATCGCGTCTAGGAGGGTGGGTTAGAGCCGCTTGAGGTTGCTTGCTTAGATAATCGAGTCTAAGAGGGTGCCGAGGACAAAACAACATCAATAATTCGCAAGCCATCTTCATCTTCAACCTTCACTCCATCTTCCATAATTCCATAAACAAACCTGGAATTTTCAGATTTGTTTTACTTATCTCTTTATCAATCTTTTTTAATCTTCTTTTTATATTCTTATTTCTTATCATATAATCCTTCATCTTATCTTTCTTTCTTTAAATTTCCAGCCTTGAACCTGAAAATTTCAAGAAAATCCCTTCTCTTTTCTCTTGAATTTTCAGATCTGCCCAAACTTCCTTGATTGAGTCTAGAGTTCCTAGTTCTTGCAACAACTTGATTGAAAGCTTACAAATCCACAATTGCACTACTCTATCACATAGGCCGAGTCTGTAAAGCCTCCATCTTCTTCTTAACCTCTTCAAGTTCATTTCGTAAAATGTCAGCCTCGGACGGTAATATCCTCATATGCTCCTTAAGTGACATGGTTGGTCCTTGGTCGGGTTCTGGAATTTTGTCGTTAACCCTTAGGCGCCTCCAAAGATCGTAATCTAGGGTGGTTGTGGACTCGATATCTCCTTCCACCCTTATCCGATAATAGTGATCCTAAGCTCTTATGATGGTCTGAACCTTCGCCCTTGAAAGGAAACTCGCTTTGACTTAAGCCGGCTGTGACTAGAACAAATTGTCGCGATCCAAATTGTCGGGACACCAAAAGCGAAGCACAAGCAATCCCACCATATATCCCTAACATCATTAGCCAGTCATAATCGCCGCAGCTGTATAAGAAGTAACTGACCCTGCCGAGCCATGGAACATTCTGGGTGCACTAGTATAATGTCTCGGATACTCTCCCAAGCAAAGGCTAAACTGTCTCCTCGATTTTGAATCAGGCCGTTAACCCAATCGTCACTCATCCCGGCAAAGGTCTTGAGCTTCGAAGAGTAATTCTGGTTCCTCGGCAGCTTCGCATAGATCCAATCTTTCTAGACGCTCTTCTGATTAAGTAGGGCCGTGTATTCCTCTACCGTAGGCATCATATGATAGAGTAGCGCAAATTCGAATAAAGAGAAAAACCAAATAAACCAAAATAAAGAACAAATCTAAAAATTCAGATTTGCTTATGGTGGTGGCGTCAATGGAGGAAGCTTGAATATGTGGAGATGGAGTGATGAATTGATAGTTGTTTTGTCCTCGGCACCCTCTTAGACGCAATTATCTAAGCAAGCAACCTCAAGCGGCTCTAACCCACCCTCCTGACTCGATTATCTAGGCAAGCAAGAGTGTGAAGATGATCTCCCTCACAAGAACTCGTCGAACTTATGTTGAAGAAGACTTCGAAGGCACAAGTAATCAGCACTTGCAAAAACAAACTCACTAAATATTTCATAAATCAAAGAAAATCTCCAAAGAGAACTTTTTATTAATCAATGAAATCTGAATTACAATGTGGGTGAAGCCTCCTTTATATAGGCCATGGAGAAGTTTTAATCCTACTAAACTTAGGAATTAAATACAATAAATAAATGCTAAAATCTAATCTCCTAATTAGATAAGTAACTTCTAATAATAAATAAATGCTAAAAATAAAATTCTAGTCAAATAAATCTGATCCTAATAGATATTGCAGAATCCTATATTGATTTAAATTACAAATAATCAAATAAAATCTTGAAAATTCGTAATTATCCAAAAATCCCGTATTAATCCCGTATACGAATTTCTGCATGCGCTGTCTTCGCTAAAATAGACGTATCTTGAGATCCAGATGTCCGATTGAAGCGTTTCAAGATGCGTTGAAAAGCTAATTTGCAGCCGGACAAGTTTTAAGAAGACATGTTGACCCATAAATGCCTGGATCCCATCCAAAAATTAGTCGCAAGTTAGCTGACTTTCCAGACTTCACAAACAGATTCAGTTTCTTGTCCAAGATGCATCGTTTTTGACCTCCTATGCGTGCATTGTTTTGGCCATTATTGTTTGCATCGAACAAATTCAGCTTTTTGTCCAATATGAGTAATTTAACCCCGCTCATGCATGTATCATCATATCTTGCCCGTTGAAAGTGAAGCAGCAAAAAGTAGGATTCCAGAACTGGAAGATGGCTCGGAGTAAAGGCTGGTTGACTCGGACATACATTAAATGTGCTATGTCGCTGTAACTATCACAAAATAAGCCTTGTAGTCTTCGATCCCATCCTTCCCAAATCCTTGTAAGATCCCATAGGTAATTCTGTTGAAGGCTCACGTAGGTATACCCTGGCACTATGCGCTCACTCGGCAAACTATCACCTTGGGTCCTCTGATTGACTTACGACCAATGTCGCTGAGTGTAGTTCGTCCTTCTTAAGATACCATTTTCCATGATGAAAGATTTTCTGATTGGGAAAACCACTTGATCCAGTACCTTTATGTAATGCAAATGCAATGATATAACAAAAAAAGCAAAACAAAAAAGAAAATGAGTCAGCACCTGATAAAATAAATAAATACATAAAGACAAGGACAAATTAGATAAGGTAAACAAACAACCCTATTTACATCCCGTCTAAAACACCTAGGTTATCCGCATGGCTCTAAAGGGTGGGTCTTTTATGTTCTCTACATGCAATGTTGGTGCTAGGAGGTACCCGAACTGTCCTTGCTGTCCCCTACTAAGAGTAGCAGGGCCCCGATCATCACCCATTATAGGCTTCTTTCAACCGGGTTCAATTCAGGGGGACCCATTCGCTTATGCCCCTGCGAAAGAACGATATCCTCACGAAAGCATAAGGTAATCGAGCCCTAAAGGTACTTTGCTAGGCCCATACGGAGGAACGATATCCTCACGAAAGCACTAGCGTTCGCCCCCCCCACTTAAAAGGATGGGTTTATTTGCCAAATTTTAAATGTGTTAAAACAAACGCGCAGTTCTAACCAAACATTAATTTAATAGTTACTTTAATCCGGAACTTCCGATATTAATAAAGCGGTAATTGTTTAAAAATCTTGACTCTCATTTGTTTTTTGAAGAACAAAAATCATCACCAACGGAGTCGCCATCTATAGTGATCTCTTTTTCGCTGAAAAAACGAGTTTCAAGGTGTTTGGGGTCTTTTGGGCATTAAAAATATATTCTGTGAGGTTTTAGAAAAACTGTGTTTTATTTTAAAAATGGAGTCACCACCGGCCACTAAGGTAGGTCGGATACCATAAAACCAGAGATTAAAAAAACTGTTGGGTTCGGGAGTCGGTTACGGATGGGGAAGGATTAGCACCCCCACACCGCCCAAAATTGGTACTTTAATAATTACCGCTCTATTAATATTAAACTTTCTGGATTAAAGAGATGATTAAATTAAAATTTAGTTATAAATGCGAGTAAATTTTAAGGGCCCCATTATTCGAGAGTAATCCGATAGACCACCATCACTGCATTTGATACTGGCCACATTTACGCTCGAATAAAAAGGCACCGCATTGACACAATATATCCGTATGCAATCTTAGAAAACAAATTATAAAATGTGCACTCACCTTGGTATGGTAAAAAACATAAAAACGTGTACAATACGACATTAAAATAAACATAAAACATAAATATGCTAGAGAAGTAAGAACATGCTTCAAGATTACATTATCTAATTATAACATATTTAAACATATTAAAAAGAACCACAAATATAGCATGCATGACATATACATAAAAAGGGTATGAAATTAACAAATCAATAACACCACAAAAAATACTAAAACTTTATCATATGACACAATTAACATGTAAAAATAAAAAAAGACGTTACATGTAACAAACAATATCTTACTATCATATAACCTAAAATGCAAAATGAACGTAAAATTTATGCTAACACATATATAATGAACGAACAAAGTTAAACACATTAGCAGGATATTGCATATGAAAGAAAACATACATAAATAAACATAATAAAGACGACATGTATATAGAAACGTCAAGAACAAAATGGACATGCTAGTCAAAGGTAGACATGGTATATAAACTAAACAAGAAAAAACACATAAAGAAAACATGAACACGATATGAACAACCAAATGAAATTTCACAAAAGCATAATATAACATGTATTAATACACACATTAAAAAAACTAAATAAACATAATATATAAAAACATATACATACACAAAAAGGCAAAGTGAGCATGCTAAAAACAAAAAACAAATGACATAAATGTTTAAAATATAAAAGGGGGCCGAAATGACATAAAAACCAAACATAGGGCAAAAATTAAACATATTAAAACATCATTTGGGGACGGGATTGTAAAATGGACAAAACCTATGAGGATTAATTGTGTAATAAAACCAAGGGGCAAGCTCGGGTGAAAACTTCAAAAACGCGGAGTAGCTAAGTGGGTAATTTCCCCATTTAAAAATAGATTCAGCTTAATTTGGGGACTAGATTGAAAGAATTTAAAAAGAAGGAAGGACCCAGCATGCAATTAGACCAAGGGGCGAACTCAAAATCCCAGAAACGCGAGAGGATTTAAGAAGCAATTAGACCATTTTCTTTTTATTTCGAATCTATAAAACCACATCACCGGCCCCTAATCTCATTTTCCCTTTTTTATAACCCTAAAGAGAATGTTATCTCTTATCTCTGTTTTCCAGAAACCACAGCCCCCCCAAAACCTCCCTCGGCCGCCGTGCTTGGCCGGTCTCAGGCGAGGTTCGGCCGTAAAGCTGCCTCGAGCCGTCTCGGACCGCAGCCATTCGACAACCAAAAACCTTAAAAAGGCTTGCAACCCTTCTATTTTAAACTAAAAAACTAGACCCTTCCCTAATTTCAAACCCCAAAAAAAGACTCTTTTGAACGGCTCGCTGAAAGGGTTCATCGCCGGCGGGCCACCCCAAAACGGCCAAGGTAAAACAAAAGCCCTATTTGAACCAGTACGTGTAGAAAATTCGAGGACGAATTTTCTTAAGGGGGAGAGAATTGTAATACCCCAAATTTTTACTAAGTTGATTAAGGATCATTTAGTACTAAGATAATAGCTTAAAAGCTATCTTAGTGACTAAAATGACAAAAATGCAAAAGTTAGGATTTCTTTGATTATGAGTTATGGAAAAGGAATTTCTGAGATTTAAAAGCATCAGATGATGGAGGGTAAAGTTTGGTTGAAATATGAGGAAAATTTGAAATAGGAATTGAAGTTTAAAAATTTAGTGACCAAAATGATAAGCAGTCAAAACTTGTGTGGTACAAGACTAAATATGAAAAGTTGAAGGACTAAAGTTGTAAATTCCCAAAAGTTAGGGGTTTTTATTTCATAAACAGATGGAGCATCTTAGGGTGTGGATAGAATGTGGAATAACTGGTTTGATCCGATATTTTGATTATTGGGAAATAGCAGTCAAAGTTTAAGTAGAATTTGGGTATCTAGATCGAACTGGAAATTTATGAAATTTTATTATATGATATAAGAAGGATATAAAAATCATTCCCAAGTTTTAGAAATATTTTTAGTTCGGTTCAGGATGAATCCTATGATTTATTTTGATTTAAGAATTTATTTAGTAACCGATAAAATTCTCGACATTTATCGGTAAATCGGATCAAGCTAAAATTTTAGAGATAATCCATAGACTTTGGAAGAGTTATAACATATTATTTTATGGATATTTGGAGAGTTAAATGTTTGGATTAAATTTATTTGACTAAAATTGCCTAGAATGGCAATTTTGTAAAAAAGTTGATTGGTAAAGGATATTTTGGTCTTTTCACCCAAAATGGAGATTTCTTTAATGGATGAATAGTGGTTGGTTGGAATCCAAATAAGTTTAGTTAGAATTTTACAAAAATGGCAAACTAGTAAATATGAATTCAGTTAGGGACATTTTAGTAAATTAGAATAAAATGAATTAAAAATTCATTTTTATTTATACAAGTGGCATAAATATATGATATATAAAGATTTATCATCCAAAATTTCATTCCCAAACCGTGGAGAAAGAGGAGAAAGAAGAGAAAATCTTACAAGCTCGATTTAAGCCTCGAAACTCAGTTTTTAGGTAATCTTCCGAATTAAAAAGTTGTTCTTCTCTTCAATCTCTATCTATTGATGTAAATTATTCATGGATTTCATACTTGATTGATGAGATTTGATATGAGAAAGAAATTAAGGTTTATGTTCAAATTTGGGGGTTTTATGATTTTATAAATCTATGTTCGATTTTTAGGTTAAAATCAAGCAAGAATGATGTTGGATTTATGTTTTTGTGTTGTGATTTAAACCCTAAACAATTTAGAAACCTTGGATAATATTAGGGTTTAGGGATCCAACCTTAAATTAGGGTTTGTGATGATGAGTTAGTAATCTTGCAAGCTTGATTTGTTGTTTGGAATCAAAACCCTAAATTTAAACCCTAAAGGACTAATTCAGCAAGGTGTTAAAGTTAGGGGTTCAATTCTAATTTTTAGAATTTGAAATGTACTTATGTTGTTAATGATGTTTGAGGCATGAAAATGAAGTTAGAATGCTAAACCGGTGATTATTCGAGCTAGTGACCATTTTGACAATTTGTTAAAAGTGATAACCAATTCGGCAATGGTGTATAAGAAGAGGACAAATTCTGATTTTTTTATGTTAAGTGATGATTATGATGTAAATTTGATGATTGAGGGCCCAATTGCAAAGTTTTAAAGCTAGAATCCTTGAATTGTAAATTAGTGACTATTTCGACAAATTAGAGAACAAAGGATTGAAATATGACAATTATGTATTTGAAGAGTACTATGTTGGGAAATTTGTTTGAGTGATTTAGATGTTGATTTTGATGTGAAGGATTGAAAAGACAAGAAAAGAGATGGTGAAGGACCATTTCGAAAATGGAAATTGTTTGTAAGGGACCAATTCGATTAGTACTTTAAATTAAAGGGAAAGTTGGTAGAATTTTAGAAATGTTAGATTACTTGGTTAATGAATGAATTCAAGAACTTTTGTGAAGCTTGTGACTAAAGTGTCACTTTAATAATGTTTGAAGCTTGAAGGGATAAAATCCAAAGTGAACAAGTAGTAATGGAATTGTTCTAATTTGAGCTTGAACAATTGTTTGATGTCCAAAATGGTCACTAAGGACCTTAGGACTAAATCGGCAATCACATGGATATCGACTATATGATTTACATTGATGCATAATACAATAATGGCAAGTACATATGAAAAAATATGATGAAATATGGGATGTAAATTGCCCGTTTACATGAATGATAATGATTGATTGATAATGAAATAAAATGAAATGCCCAAGTATTATGATATGAGAGTTCATGGTATAGTTGGATATCCATAGAGTCATTAGCAACAACATCATGCAAGTTATGTTTCATGTTTTGTGACTACTACGGTGTCACATACACCTTGGGGACCCAAGCCCTTGCTGTTGCACCCTGAAGATCCAAGCCTATAGTGCTAATGGCACTAACGAGGTGCTTTAATGAGGAGCAAAGAGCGACCTCGAATACGTACTCATTTGTCATGTTCAAGTTAGGAACTACGGTGTCACTTCCACCTTGGGGACCCAAGCCCTTGGTGTGCACCCTGGGGATCCAAGTCCACATTGCTAATGGCATTGACGAGGTACTTTTATGAGGAGCAAAGAGCGTCCTCGAGTACGTACTCATGTTCATGTTATGTTAGACACTATGGTGTCTTATCAAGATGACTCACGTACATTGATCTCATATTATATACTTTGGGCTACTTCTAAAGGAAGGTTATATTGCAAATGATTACATGGTGACTGATAAATACTAAGAACATGAAATTTATACTTGTTTTATGATATGATATAAGTTGTACTAGAATCACTTACCATTTAGCAGGAAATGTATTGCACTGTTATATGACAGAGGAATGACTTGATAAGTCTATTTTATATGATTTTATTTATATTGAAATGCTTTACTTTAAATTATAGTTGCCTCACTAAGTGAATACTTAGCGTGTGCTGTATTTTACACGTAGGTTTTGGGAAACATTCTGGAAGAGGAGTCAAGCATGTTAATCAAGCTGCAATCTACCAAACATCAGTAAGACATTTTAATTTATGGTATTCTCTAGTGGGCATGTATCAATTTATTTGTTGGTTGTTTTAAAGGTAAAATTTTTAATTATAGTATATCACGTAACGATTTGAAATTCAAGAAAGGGCCTAGGCAGTATACCTAGTTTTCACCCTGAGTTACATACTTATTTTAATAACAGATTAATATGTTTATTAAACCAATTCAGGGTCAAATCTAGTAATATGCGAATAGGCTATGAATACTTCGAAAGTTGAGAACTGGTTATTTTGTAAACAAGATTTATGTTAAATGTTTTTCAAAAAAAATTCAAGTCAGGAAATCAGTTAAATAATTTAGTAACTGCCCCCTTCTTTTTCATCTTGGTATCCTCCATTGTTGAAGCTCTAAGGGACGATCTTGTTGGCCTTTGAGAGAACCAGCAGGCTTAAGGCGGTTCACGGTAGTCCAAGGCAGCTTGGGAGTTTTCCTTTACTCTTAGTTGCTCCTTACATCTCTTTAGTTTTTTGAAATGGGTTGTATTAAACGGATGAATTTGGATGATATTTGCCCAGTCATGAAATAACTTTAAGTGGCTTGGGTTTATTGTGGATGGTTATGTTCTTGTTGAATGAATGCTTTAGGTTTTTTTTCCAGTTTCATATATGCTTTGTTCACTGTTTTATTGACTTGGGTTTGTAAGAGCTTTCTAGAGTTAGCCGTTACCTTTGTTCGATGCTTAATGGTCGAGAGAATTAAGCTTAGATCTATGTGGATAATTGGGTTTGATGCTGAGAGGCAGAACCCTAATTCACCTTAGAGATAAGGATAGAGTTTCAACGACTAAAAGGAGTAGTAATTCAAGGATAGTAGCTTGCTAAGGTTCACGCTGAGAGGTATTGCTGTAGCATTCTTACTGTCAGTTTCTTGCTAGAGGTAGTTTAGAAGCACATACGGAAGCGCTGTCGAGCATCTTAAAAGCTGGAAAATGTTAATAATTCATGAGGACTAGGCATAGGATTCCTTGATAAACCCGGCCTCTCATCTTATTTGAGAGCTTCCACACGTGTGAGGATCTTTGAAGTCTTATTATATCGCTCCAGTTTTTAATACAATTTTGGCTACAACATTTCTTTTATCTGCTCATATCAGCTCTTTCATTTAATATTCAGTTCCTGTTTTGACTGCTTAAACCTTACTCAAATTCCCTCCAATCCCTGTGGAGACGATCTTACTTATCACTATTATTACTTGTTCGATGTGTATACTTGCACCGATTGTATATCATTTATAATACATCACTACACGCAACATGTGCCTTAACTCTTCATCACTCGGCACCACCACTCGACTTTTAAAACACAATACTTCATCCTTACTAAAACCAAAATCTATTTGATTACCATCCAGGATATCCATAACATGCAGACCAAAGAGTCATCATAAGGTTACTTTTCCTTGATCAACTGCAACAGCGATGGCTTCACTTGCAACCAATAACCCACCATCACACATCAGACTCAACCTCGCAAACCATTGATCTTAACTCCACCGCGACCTATCTACTCAAGGCATCAACTACAACATTAGCTTTACCCGGATGATACTCGATTGTCAGATCGTAATCCTTAAGCAACTCCAACCATCTTCATTGTCTAAGATTCAATTCTTTCTACGACATCAGGTACTTCAAACTTTGTGATCTCTGTAAACAATACACTTCTCACCATAAAGATAATGTCGCCAAATCTTCAATGCAAACACTACCACAACCAACTCAATGTCGTGCATAGGGTAGTTGTGCTCGTGCACTTTCAACTGTCTAGATGCATAAGCTACAACCCTTCCTTCTTGCATCAACACACACACCAAACCCACATATGATGCATCGCTGTACAAAACAAACTCCTTCCCTAACTCAGGTTGAATCAAGACTAGGGTCTGCGTTAAAGCTTCATTTAACTTGTCAAAAGCTTGTTGTCTGCTCTCCGTCCACTCGAAACTCACATCCTTTTGCAACAACTTCGTCAAAGGAGCAGCAATCCTCGAAAAACCATCCACAAAACGTCGATAATATTCTACCAATCTAGAAGCTACGAACCTTCGCTACCGACTTTGGTTGCTTCCATTTCAAAACAACTTTAATTTTCTGCGGATCAACACGAATATCCTCAGCCAAAACAACATGACAAAGGAAAACCACCTGCTTGATCCAAACTCACATTTACTCAACTTGGCATAGTTCGTTGTCCAACAAAAACTTGCAACACAATCTGTAGATGTCGATCGCGATCTTCCTTAGTACGAGAGTACACAAGAATGTCATCGATGAACACTACCACAAATTGGTCCAAGAATTCATGGAACACCTGATTCATCATATCCATGAATGCTGCCGGTGTATTTGTCAAACCAAATGGCGTCACTAAGAACTAATAATGCTCATAGTGCGTGCGAAAAGCTATCTTCGATACATCATTATCCTTCATCTTCAACTGATAATATCCAAACCTCAGATCAATCTTAGAAAACACTATAGCACCCCAAAACTGATCAAACAGATCATCAATCCTCGACAAAGGATACTTGTTCTTAATCGTCAACTTGTTCAGTTGCCGATAATCAACGTACATTCTTATCGTGCCATGTTTCTTTTTCACAAAAACACTGGTGCTCCCCACGGTGACACACTTGGCCGAATGAAACAACGATCCAATAACTCTTGCAACTGCATCCTCAACTCCTTCAACTCTTTTGATGCCATACGATACGGAGCAATCGACACCAGAGCCATATTCGCGTACGTCTCAATGCAAAACTCCATCTCTCTATCCGGCGGTAAACCAGGCAACTCTTCCGAAAAAACTCTTGAAAAATCACAAATTGTGCGAATATCCTAAGCACGCGCTTCCTTTATATTCGGGTTCACAACATAAGGTAGGTATGGTTGACCCCCACATACTAACAACTTCTGTGCTTCCAAAGCTAAAACCACATTTGACATGAACTTGACATTCTTGCCCACAACCACAACTTTGTAATCCACGACAAGTTTCAACGAAACCCGCTTGGGCTCAAAATCAACTAGGCCCCATGTTGAGACAACCAATCCATTCCCAGAATCACATTGAATCCGTGAAATGGTAACTCCATCATGTCAGCCTCAAACATATGCCCTTGAACCTTTAAGGGACAACTCCTATACAACTTCTTAACTACAACCGTCTCACCAAAGGAACTAGTTACCCGCATGCCCACATCTAACAACTCTACAGGTAAATCCAATAAACATGCATGCTCATACAGAATGTAGGAATGCGTAGAACCTGAATCAATTAAATATAACAAAGGTATATACTGCAAGGTAAAGTACTTGCGATCACGTCAGCATCATTCCTCCCTACATGGTGAGCAAAGACCCTTTCCGGTCCACCGCTCTCTGGCTAAACTACTACGGTATTCCCTACCACTCTTTGTCCCTCATCCCGGTGCTGGAAATGTCCATGGCCGCACCGCCGACCTCTCTGGCTAATTGCGGACAATCCCTCCTGAGATGATCCCTCGATCTACAGTTCCAACAAGTGCCCAGAGCACCCCCAGCATTCCCTTGAATGCCGCCTGCCACATTTCTTACACTCGGGAACTCAACATAGGTGCTCTGACCCTAAAAACCGTGACCAGCACCATTTCCTCTACGCCTCTGATCTGGATGGTACCTTCTATCTCTGTGCCTCTTATAACGATCCTTTCCAACATCAAACTCCGCACCCCTCTTTCCTACCGATGAACCCTCAGAATAAGCAGACAAACCCAAATTCTGTTCAATATCCTTAGCTCGAGAG
Organism: Hibiscus mutabilis; assembly: GCA_019671005.1. Lineage (NCBI taxonomy): Eukaryota > Viridiplantae > Streptophyta > Magnoliopsida > Malvales > Malvaceae > Hibiscus > Hibiscus mutabilis. The sequence goes on along the minus strand of CM033728.1, from coordinate 17,606,437 downwards.
ACCAGGACATCAAACTCTTTGTAGTCCGCAGCTAGCATGTATGTCTTCACCTCCTTGATCCAACCCGTAATAGAATTGATCACACCGTTGCGCTCATCTCGATTCAGCTTAGGAGCATACTTACTCAACTGAACAAATTGGATCTCATACTCGAAAACAAACATGTTTTCTTTCTCCAAAGCCATGAACTCGCTCTTTTTCTTATCCTTATATCGAGTTCCCAAATACTTCTTTTTGAAAATAGCACAAAAGAATTCCCTTGTAACATCAACATGTTCCATGGCCGCGATCGCAATTGTCCAGCAACTGTAAGCATCACCCTGCAGCAACGACACAATGCATCCCAACTTGCAAACGTCTATACACTCTATTTGGCCAAGAATTCTTTCGGTACTAGAAAACCATTCCTCAGCTACTCCAAGAGCCAAACCTCTAAACTCAATGCTACCCAAGCTACGCAAACGCTCCAAAGGTAACCCAGTATTAACAGCTATAGGTGTCGATGCAGGTACATGCACTCCAGCTATGCTGTCTAGAAAGCTCCAATCATCGCTTGGACTAACGGTGTCATATCACCGAAAATAGGTCCTTGTGGTGCTTGAGGTGCACCACCCTCTACTCCAACACCAGCAAGAGGAATCGGTGGAGGAGGAGGCAACTCATCATTATGTGTGTCTACCACATTCCCCATGTGAGCTCTAGTCTCTCGTTTTGGTCCCATATGCAACAATATAAGTCTAAAACATGGTAATGAAACAAAACAAAACAATAGGCTAGCTTGCAGCAGGAATCCAAGTCACTCTTGTTTAAAAACAAAATCATTTAACTTAAGTAGTAATAAGGTAATGTGTCCCCAAGTTAAACACCCAAACATACCACATATCAAACATAATTTCACAATTCAATCACCGGTCATGTCAAACAACATATTCAAATAGTATGAATCGAACAAACAACCATAACCCACCTCCCAACAATCATAACCTAGCTTTGATACCACCAAATGTAATCCCCTTGACCCGATTTAGTTGCAAGACCAAACTGAGCGAGCTACATTAGGGTTTATCGAGACAAATCCAGACAAAATACATTAGAAACGGTCCATTTTTTCTTTTATCTTATGTAAATGCATATTTAAGTCCTAAGGTGATCGTACTGATTATGGTTAAATTTACAACTCAATCGGCGTCAATTCAACATCTAATTACTCAAATTCGCATATCAGGGACTAAAACATAATTCCCGTTAATTATAAGAACTTTCAAGATATTAAAGTTACCAATCCTCAATTAGTCATATTTCATACATCCAAGTTAAATCTCAATACAAAATAACTATTCAAACTCATTTACTTGCATAATTAAGAAATAGGGACCAAAACGCAAAGATTTAAAATATCAGAAAGCATCTTAATCGATTTAACGGTTAGCGTACCGATACAGGTGTCTACCATATTGCAACGATGCTAAAAGATAAGGGCATACCAATACGGTCCTCAAGCGTATCGGTACGGGCTTGTATAATTCAAAAATCTAAATTATAGTAGCCAAAGACTGTAACCTGTACGGTAACCCGTATACCGAAAGCAACCTTCAATTTTAGCTGTGCGTACCGATATGGTTACCAGACGCATTGGTACGCCTAGGCAATATCGCTCAATTTGAGTGGAGATAGGTCCTAGCGTACCGATCCCTGAAGACCCGTACCGGTACGGACAGACCTGTAATGACCTCTAGGTCCAACATATAACACTTTGGCTCAAACTAACACCTCCAAAACATCCTCTAAACATCATCTAACATCTCAAACGTCAATTCCTCAAACATAGAAACATGGTAAGAGATCATACTAAACATGGCATATCCAAACAAACCCCTAAGAGCATGATTCCTACCCAAGCATGCATATTGTCTCCCGACCCCTTAAAACCAAAATTAAAGCATCATACGAATCCAAAACATCAATCCAAGCTTATACAAATGGGAGTAACCAAAATACATCTCCCAAAAACAACTTGGTCACATTGCCTCTTATTACTACTTAGTACTTAAAAAACTATACTTTGTAAAGTGTCAACCCTTGGATCCTCCCTTGCTCACGCGCTATCCAAGAATCTATTTCTCTGCATTGATGAGAAAAGAGAGCGTAAGCTATAACTTAGAAAGGGATTTGCAAATACACTCATCAATACATTTAAAATAATTTTAGTCCAATCCAAATATGAATGTTTCATGGCACAACATATCATGCTTCATAAATCATCTCAAATATGCACATTTAAATCATTTTCAACACATGTATTATGGATTTTATCTCAACCTCAATTTAAGCTTCATGTCTCAACATCTCTATAACAAGCTTAAAAAGTACCACATGTATAATCACATTATACAAACATAATCCATTTCTCATGATATATTATCTCATATATTGGCTTTCAAGTGACTCAAAACCAACAACCTTTCATTTCATAAAACACACCGGATACACGGATTTCTCAAGTGGTTCCTACGACCACTTCACATACATACCTCAACCGGAGAAACGACACACTTTCCCACTTCAACGGTTCAAACCGAAGTAACAGAACATTTACCCACCTCTATGGTTTGGATGTATAAATCCACCAACGGGAGAAAACGGAACATTTATCCACCTCAACCGTTGCGGTTCTTATGGTGGAGAATACGACACTCTCACAACCCCTCGACACACATGAGGCGACTTTTTATAGTGCACTTTAAACCCTATGGCTAGCCAACTATATCCGATAACGTTTAAACTGAGCCACTTGCCAATATATTCAATAAAACAACATTACCTCACTGTTTTACATATACATCAAATCAATCCAACTCAAATACATTAAACCATGCATTTTAGTATTCTCAAAAATACTTTCATAAACCATATGTCATTCTCAATAATCATCATATATGATCATTAGCAACTTTTTTTCATTTCTAAAACATGCATAATACAGTGAGTAATCAAAACCATAGTCATGTGCATAAGATTCTATTTTGCAAAATCGAAATCGAGAGGAAACTCAATCAATACTTACTTCCGAGCTTAGAGAAGTGTTTCAAACTTTATCTAAACTCCCACAACTCCTTTCAAACCATTTAATAGCAGTAAAACACTTTTCCACTCACCAACAACCCAATGCTAGCTTACCAATACGTGAATCAAGCTTCCAAAGCTTCCGCGCCCTCTCCAAAAGCGAAAGAATTCAGCTCCCCTACTTTACTCAATCAAAAACAGAGGATTAAAACACATCTCTGCATCACAAACCTCCAGCAACCAACAAACATAACTTCGCTTCACAAGAATCCATCAAACACCTCTCTAAATCTATCAAGAACATCACCAAACCTTATCTAAACAAAGCCCAGCCAAAACCTAAAGATTCTAGCACTTTAACAATATCAGTCAACATCCAAAAACATCCTAATCCCGTCCTTATACCTCCAGCATCTATACAACAACAATATCACACCAAAACCAACCACAAACAACCTAGAAAACTAAAAATTCACATAGTTTCGGGATTACATTGATTAATCACTTCTTTCAACATTAAAATACTTCCCAATTGAGATCTAAATCAATTAGTTTCAACACCAAAATAGATCCAAATCAATTTCCAACAATTTTCCAAGTAAAACTCAATTTAATCATCAAATCCATGTTAAAATCAAAATTCCTTATCATAAATGAATAACAAAGGATCAAGAACTTAGGAATTTCTTTAAAGAACCTTTAATTATAGGAGAGAAACGAAAATCACCTCTAGTTGCTGATTTCTCCCTTAATTGGCAAAGCTTGGTTGAAATCTAAGAGAGTTTGCAATAGGAATTGAAGAAATCAATTAGAAACTAAAAGGAAATCAATAGGAATTGATTCCTGGGAATTTTGGAGAGGAAATATTAGTTTGGTTGCTGAGAAAGTTGAGAGAAAATGTTGGAAGAAAAGTAGTTACGCAAGAAAGTGATTTTGGCAAACTAAAAATTCTTTTAATAAATCATATTTGATTTAATAATAAACCCATTTAAAGGCACCTTAAGATAGCCTAAATTAAGCAAGAAATCTGATGAAAAAGATTGGTCAAATAGCTCCTTAAAGATTCTAAGTTTTGACCCTTTTACGATTTAGTCACCAAAACAGTTTTGAAATCTTTCATTTTAGTCACTAGACCAAAATGTCTCAAAATCAGATTTAATTACCTCAAATTGAATTTACCAAATTAATTAAAATATTAATTAAATAATTTCTAGAAATTTTTCCATATTTTATTTTTATCCAAAATGAATTTTATAAGATTTAATTCTCGAAACTATTCGAATTGCCTAAACCAACTCTTTCGAATCACCTACCCGATCCGGTCCATATCTAGGCCCAATTTTATGGCGTTACAGCTCCAGCATCAATGTTGCTACAGTAGTTTGGGCATCTGATTCCTTAGATGTTGTTATAGTATTACTCTTCTCTTCCTCATCGAGTGTTGTTATGTCGCTGCTTTGTTTGGGCTCCTCGAGCTTTGTTGTGGCAACTCGTTGTTCAGGCTCATCCATTGTTGGGCATTCTTTCTTATGCTCTAGACTTGGAGGTTCTAGTTGTTCCCTACACATTGGGGAGATCTCTTTGCATCACCCCTCGTCCTCTTGACTTGGGATTTCAGTATCCCCTTGAATTGATTGTTGCGGCATGCTATTCAAGACATTATGATTTTCAATATTTCTCAATGTCCCATCAGAACTTTGAAGCTCAGCATATATCCAAGCCATCATAGCCTCCATAGAACTTTATTGTGTCTGATGATCACTACTTTGTTGCAGCAATTGATTGAACTCTGATGGTGCAACATGGTTATATGGTGCATATAAATCATCACCTTCTTGAGCATTCCATGAGAAGCTTGATTGCTGATGAGGACTACATTGGCAAGATATGTGTGATGCAGCATCAAAGCTATTATCATTATAAAAAATTTCAACTCCTTGATCATACCACAAAATAATTTTCTGCTGGGTACACCGTTGGTTGTATGCTTCGAGATGGTCTCTAACACTCATTTTACGGTCCTCTTTGTAGAAATATGCATTGTGGTTGTATGGGCAATTTTCCTACAAATGTTGTCCCCCATAATAATCATAAGAATTTGCCACGGCTTGAGCTCTTTGGATTGCTCTCGGCATTTGCATTGGTGTGATCGTGTTGTTCAATGCCACAACTTGTGTTGAAAGACATGAAAAAGAATCATCTCCATAAAAATTATCCAATATTCTCTCTCAAAAAGCTAAGTTTGGGAATAGGTTGTTAATGGTGGGTGTAAGATACTCTTGAATCGATCAACCTTTACATCCCTTCATGTTGATGTTCCTCCCCTTTGTAACACACCTGAAAATGAAAAGAAAAAAACAAAAGAAATGAAAGTTAGAAGTAAACTAAAAATTAAGTGCAAATACTAAGATATCATCAATTGCCAATCCCCAGCAACGGCGCCAAAAACTTGATGTGTGAAATATAGTATGCGCAATTAGAGCAAGTATACCCGTCACACAAGTAATAAAGTGATAAGTATCGAGTGTCAAATCCACAGGGATTGGAGTGATAAACTCAAAGTGATTGCATGTAAAAGTTGTGGTGAATGGGAATATAAACTAAATACAATAATAAATAGTAAAGATGAAGCAATGATCAAAATACAAACAAAAGTTGTAGCAAAGATTCAGATAATTATAGATGTTGGATTTATCGCTTAAGAACTATGCTAATTACCATTCGAATATTATAACAATTGTCAATACATGTCTGCGTAAACCAATTAGATCTTCATCTATTAGACATGGTTTTCTAATAACTCCTAAACTCTCTCGATAACTAAAAGTAACAACAAGAAGCTATCGTAATACATGCTTGTGTGAACCTTAACAACTTATTGTTTACTCAAGTTCCCCTTATTAGTCATTGAAATCCTAAACTTAAGTCTAAGTTGGATTAGAACCTAAGTTAACATCTTAAGCTCCAATGTTCATGTTTGTCTAACTTAACTCTCTCGCTATTAAGCCACAGATCAATAATTAAAAGGCCTCTCTCGATAGCTCTTAAAAAAATTATGCATGAAGAACAACAAATAGGATAGATAAAGGAAAAAGCTATAACATTGAACAAATAATTAAAAATAAAATCCTAAAACAATAAAACCCAACAAGAAGTATTTAGCTCATGTATAAGAAAATAACATCTATAATAAAAACAATTAAAAACATGGCAGTCGATAAAGCAACAGAGAAAGAGAATCAAAGCATCCTGAGATTTCTTCTTCGTGCCCTCAAACTGTTGTTGTAGCGCTCCAAACTCCTAAAGCCTCTCTCGATAGCTTTTCGTCATTTGAAGACTCCTCTTAACCTTCGACAAAGGTGGTTCTCAAATGAAGTTGACAAAGGGTTGTTCTTCATTGAATAAAAGCTTCTTTGCGTATTTGTGCGTTAAGTGCAACCTCCTATTAATTGTTGTCCTTGATGTCTTTATATAGAGGTGGCTCTCCTAGGGTTTTATAAACCCTAAAGTGTAAGTAATCTTTTAATGAAGATCTTGCTTTTCTACATCATTAATAGCTTAATAAAAGAATATCTTGTCACATGCATTTAATAAAGTGTCATGTGATCCAACAAATAGAATCTTTGCTTTCTACGTCATTAACGACTCAATAAAGGAGAGGGGACCACACATTAAATCACATTAAAGGATTCAAGATTTGTCTCTAGTGTCACAGCAAATGCTATAGCATCCAGTCTAGTAAAAGAAAAGTCTGCTCCAATATTCCAACTCTCCACTACTCCATTACTTCTTGCACAAGCAATACTAAAAACCACTACCTTTCCCATTAATAGCATCAATATAGATAAACATTAAGCTCAAACACCAAACTCCCTAACTATATGCAAACTAATCATGCAACAATATGCTTTCTAACACATACAATATTCTAAGTAAATGGGTGATAGAGTAGCGCAATCTTGGATTTGGAAGCCTTCAATCAAGTTGTTGCAAGAACTAGGAGCTCTAGACTCAATCAAGGAAGTTTGGGCAGATCTGAAAATTCAAGAGAAAAGAGAAGGGATTTTCTTGAATTTTTCAGATTCAAGGCTGGAAATTTAAAGAAAGAAAGACGAGATGAAGGATTAGATGATAAGAAATAAGAATATAAATAAAAGGATGAGAAAAGATTAAGAAGAAGATAGGTAAAACAAATCTGAAAATTCCAGTTTTGTTTATGGAATTATGGAAGATGGTGTGAAGGTGAAGATGATATGGCTTGCGAATTGTTGATGTTGTTTTGTCCTCGGCACCCTCTTAGACTCAATTATCTAAGCAAGCAACCTCAAGCGGCTCTAACCCACCCTCCTAGACACGATTATCTAGGCAAGCAAGAGTGTGAAGATGATCTCCCTCACAAGAACTCGTCGAACTTATGTTGAAGAAGACTTCGAAGGCACAAGTAATCAGCACTTGCAAAAACAAACTCACTAAATATTTCCTAAATCAAAGAAAATCTGTCTTACAATGATGGAGGCTTCATCCTTTTATAGGTGAAGGATAGACAAAGTAATTTAACTTCTACTAAAACAAGGAAAACCTAATCTAATTAAAAATAATAAAAAAAATAACAGCCTTTAAACTCTTTGTGCTTGTGTGGCAAGGAATAGGGTGATAAGGCAAGTTATAAGCTGATAAGGGCTGGGTGGCTGGTTTCTAAAGTATATAAAACCCTAAAAACATCAATTTAAATGATAATAAATACATTGGGCTAAGTTTAATTCGTCCAAAGCCTTATATTTTTGCTTTTGGGCTGAATTTTACAAAATCCCGTAATAATCCCGTATCCAGTTTTCTGCATGCGCAGACTTCAGTAAATTGGACATATCTTGAGTTTCTGATGTCCGATTGATGCGTTTCAAGATGCGTTGGAAAGTTAACTGAATGACAGACAATTTGTTAGAAGACAACTTGACTCAGAAATGCCTGGATCTCATCCAAAAACTCGTCGCAAGTGCTAACTTTCCAGACTTCACAAACAGATTCAGTTTCTTGTCCAAGATGCATCGTTTTTGACCTCCTATGCGTGTACTATTTTGGCTTTTATTGTTTGCATCGAACAAATTCAGCTTCTTGTCCAATATTAGTAATTTGACCCCGCTCATGCATGTATCATTCCCCCACTCCTCAAAAGGATTCGTCCTCGAATCTAAATTGGCAATGAGAGAACAATCATCAACTTCAATTGAAAAGGCTTCTTTGTTGTATGTGGAGTGATCTAATTGAGCTCCTCTCAATGGTTCAACAAAATCCTGAAAAAATAAGACAACACTACTCGAACATTTGTAAGGATTAGTCAAAACGAAATCACTCGTCGCATTCTTTTTCTTGTCTTTTTCTTTTGGGCTTTGTGTGACTTTTACCTCATATGTATTTTCACTCACCAAATTTGGGCCATTAATTTGACTTTTTTCACTCTCGGTCTCTATACCCTCAGTCTTTTGTATCTCACATCCCATATCCCTCTCACAAAAATTATCATCAATGTACAATATATGTAGAGGATAAAGTGTTTCTAACGGAATGATAGGACAAGAATCAAATGAAGGGTTAAAATTACACTTACGTTCTTTGTGGGGAGGTGATGAGAGTATAGCAAGTGGACCTACTACTTCACATGAGGGATTAGAAGCATTGTCATCTCGTCTAATCTGTTCATTATCACTATCCTCTTGTTTGAGTGTTTGTGTGTTTTCCGACAACATGGGGATTTTTGTCGTGGTTTTGTCCAGTGACTTGGATATTTCAATTTTCTGCTTTGGTCTACTTGAGTCGAGCAAAGGTTTAGAAGAATTAGAATGAGATAAAGGTTGAGTGGTACCTCTATCATAGTGATAATTCTTCTGTCGATATCGTTGTCGATCTTTGATGTGCTTTTCGATTGTTGTGGCGAATTGGAATGCCTCTTGAAGGGTGTAGTAGGTTTTGAGTTCAAGTACCTCAAGAATGTTGTCATTGAGTCCGATAACAAACCTAGTCACTGTATCCTCTTCATCCTCTTGTATGTCAGCTTTTTGCATCAATGATTCCATTTCTTTGAGATACTCATCAACAGTTATGCATCCTTGTCGGATCATTTGTAACTTTTGTTTGATCTCTCGTTGATATAATGGGGGAACAAATCGTTCTCGCATGACTTTTTTAAGTTCTCCCTATGAGGTTATCTTGGCTTCTCTATTGAGACGCCGATTGCGGACCAATTGGGACCACCAAATGGATGCATATTCAGTGAATTTGAGAGTCAACAGTGGAACTTGATCCTCTTCGGGACATTGATAATGCTCGAATAGAAGATCAACTCGATTTTCCCAATCGCAATAAGCATCAGGGTCATACCTTCCTTGAAAATGTGGTACAATGATCTTTGGCTTGGCTAAGGTGTTTTTTGCTCGTCTCGGTTCTATGTGATGATTGTGCCTATGTAAGGGGTTTTGGCGTCTATTCTGAATGGGAACAAGATTTGGACGCTTAAGCTCCTCAGTATCGCTTGCGATAGCAGTGGTTTCTAATCTCCCAATGGTTTGAGTGATTGTGGTCACGACTGTATCAGTGTGCTCAAGCTTGGTTGCCAATGAGGTTACAGTCCGTTCAAGTTTATTGAGAGTATCCGAAACTTCTTGAAGAGTCACCCCATGTGGTTCTTCGTCGTTACTCGTTTCTGACATCCTGAAACACTCAGATTTAAAAGGTAAAAAGCAAAAGAAAACTAGAAATCTCACTAAACACTCCAAGAATAAATATTTAGCGAGGCAAGTAAACCGATCTCGTGCTCTTTAAAGACCTTCCTGCCACAAGTCAACAAGTTACAATTGGAGTTTAATCCTAACAATGAGTCCTAATTTTACTAGGAGTCCAATGAAAAGGCTTGACACCAATTGAATATAGTTGCAAGAAAGAGGGATTGTAATGCAACTTTGTTGTCCTACTCACACCAGAAAATAGAAGGTGTTAAATTGCGTAGTAGAAGGTGTTTTGTCCTCGGCACCCTCTTAGACTCAATTATCTAAGCAAGCAACCTCAAGCGGCTCTAACCCACCCTCCTAGATGCGATTATCTAGGCAAGCAAGAGTGTGAAGATGATCTCCCTCACAAGAACTCGTCGAACTTATGTTGAAGAAGACTTCGAAGGCACAAGTAATCAGCACTTGCAAAAACAAACTCACTAAATATTTCATAAATCAAAGAAAATCTGTCTTGCAATGATGGAGGCTTCATCCTTTTATAGGTGAAGGATAGACAAAGTAATTTAACTTCTACTAAAACAAGGAAAACCTAATCTAATTAAAAATAATAAAAAAATAACAGCCTTTAAACTCTTTGTGCTTGTGTGGCAAGCAATAGGGTGATAAGGCAAGTTATAAGCTGATAAGGGCTGGGTGGCTGGTTTCTAAAGTATATAAAACCCTAAAAACATCAATTTAAATGATAATAAATACATTGGGCTAAGTTTAATTCGTCCAAAGCCTTATATTTTTGCTTTTGGGCTGAATTTTACAAAATCCCGTAATAATCCCGTATCCAGTTTTCTGCATGCGCAGACTTCAGTAAATTGGACATATCTTGAGTTCCTGATGTCCGATTGATGTATTTCAAGATGTGTTGGAAAGGTAACTGAATGACAGACAATTTATTAGAAGACAACTTGACTCAGAAATGCCTGGATCCCATCCAAAAACTCGTTGCAAGTTGGCTGACTTTCCAGACTTTACAAACAGATTCAATTTCTTGTCCAAGATGCATCGTTTTTGACCTCCTATGCGTGTACTATTTTGGCTTTTATTGTTTGCATCGAACAAATTCAGCTTCTTGTCCAATATTAGTAATTTGACCCCGCTCATGCATGTATCAAGGGGTCTAAAATATAGGTTCTTTATGCACTCATCAATAGTCTGTTGGAGTGAAAAAGTGATTGGTGTGAAAATGTCACACTATTTAGTGCAAGCTACACTATCGATGCACAAATAGAAACAAGAAAATCTTGTTTGAATATCGATCCTACGAGGATAGTGTATTACGCTTATACTTATGTGACTACAACACAACACTATGATTGTGGTAGTTGTGGGTGCAATGGTGGTTACAATAATAGGATAAAAAGGAGAGTAAATGATTCAACGTGGTAACAACAACAGAGTGTAATAAAAGATAGAGAAATATGAGAAATAAACCTGGATCTCCTTGGTTCAGCTCGGCCAGAAAGATCAAATGCACTTCTAGGATAAAGGATGGTTCAATAAGCGATGATGTGGTCAGCTTGCAAATCAGCTTCCACTTAACCTTCAACATTGACTTAGGGATATAAATCGGCTTCAACTTTTGTCATAAGTCAATACTATCACCCTTAGAACAAGTGGAACAACTTTCGTTGCATCCTATCAACATTTGTTGTAAAAACTCGTTAATATGACTCGTCACTGCATCTTTCGATGTTAGTGGCTGGTTTAACAATATCATGCGAAACATAAATTATATTAAACAATTAAAGCTTAAGAAAAAGCTAATATTGATATATATTAAACTGAAGAAACATTTTAAATAAGTTCAACAAGCTCTAGAAATTTAAACCATTGTCAAGATGAGCACAAATACAAGTAAATCTCCAAAACAACACCTAAATAAAGAGAAGTTTAAGAAAATAACAAGATATTTCCTCCATTCAGCACTTGACTCCATATTTCCTTGGATAGATCTGCCTTACTTCACCTCGGATCTCTAGAAATAATCTTAAGCTACCATGGAAGGAGGATAAAAGCTCAGAGGTGGTTGAACATGGTGTGAAAAAACGAGAATAGAGTGATCCTCTCTCTTCTCCAAAATAATCCTTTTATAGGCCACCTATAGGAGGACTCTTGTCCTAAAGGTTATTTGCATGCCAAACATCGTACAAAATTTATTGTAACAACCTGGATGGCTGGCATATTCGTTCTTATCTTTTAGCAGACTGGACAGCTGGCAGATGCAGTGTCAAACTGGATACAGTGACAAAAACTTCCTCTGTAGGGACATTAGTAATGCAGCGACAACACGGCAAACATAGGCAGAAATATAAAAAACACGAGCCACATGAACTAAGTTAGAAACAATACAAAAATAGACATGAAAATACAGAAATAGATGCAATGAACACCAATGTGGGGACAATTAGACCTATAAATCAAGGGGAAATACGTGCTCTTTAAAGCGCTATCATACCCCTAACTTGAGTTTTTATGTGTCCTCAAGTAAAGATCAAAACAGCAAGGTCCTACAAAAAGCATAGGCATTCTAGATACTTGAATTATTCTAATCAAGCAGTAACTCATATGCATCGACATGATAGATAATTGCCTAACCAAATCCTCATCAATAGATACGTAACCAATTCGAGAATACCTAACATCATTCCTAACATCTTAGATTCATTCCTCCTATCAGCATTTATTTAGCACTACACATAATAACATATATATTTCATATTTTTCTTTTTTTATGTAGCGAGTGATATCGCACAATGAATGTACCCTAGACCCTGAGATGTAAGATATTGTGCAACAAAACGTACATCATTATAACGACACACACTCATACAGCGCAGCCTTTGGCCAGATTCATTTTTCTAACGCGTGCAGATGAGTGTTCCCCCTTGAAGCTACTTTCCTTTATTTCATTGCACTCACATTGGAATGCCTTTATTTATACTTAATAACATATACAAATATAGATATATAACACACGTGCTGTAATAGGAGAAGATCATCCAAAAATCAAAGGAATGATGCAATATACTCTCTAATCAAACTAATAGATATATATATATCAATGCAGAGTTAAGAAATACAATTATCCATCATGTATATCCAACAAACTTATCAATGATTAGAACAATTCAAGATTTACACCTCGAATGCAAGTAAAAGATTTTTAAAAACAAAGGAAACCTTGCAATTGCATAGAAAAAAAATTTCTTGAAAATTTTGAAATGGGAGTGCATTTCAACTCCTAGGTGTATACCCAAAACTTAAAAGTTGCATTGGCAATGCCCCAATGCAAAAGAAAACAAAATGGAACGAAAGAATGCAATGACAGAATGTAATGACAAAATGCACTAACAGAATGTAGCTACAATGATGAATGCAATGCAATTACAACTATAAGATATTACAATGACAATACAAATACAATGACAAAAGAAATTACACTACATGAAATGCATGCCTACAAAAACTAAAAACAAACTAACTCAATTCTCTGGCTCATAGAAGGATGAGGTGGAGCGTCTCATCTTCTTTTTCCTGCTCCTCTTCTCTTTTTTCCTCTTTTACTTGCTCCTCTCCTTGGACTTTGGAGTGCTTTCTTCTCTTTCCCTTCTCGGACAAAGGTGTCTCTTATTTGATGTGCTCAGCTTCATAATCTTCTACTGGCTCCTATACTGCCTCGGCATCATCGGTCGCATCCTCAGATAGGATGAACTATGGTGGTGCCTTGTATAACACAATCGCAAGAGGGTTTGCCTCTTTTTCATGTGTTGTAGGTGCAACTTCTGCTGATCTCGCTGTACCTGGCTTTATCTCAAGTCCTTCTGTGGTTGCATCCACACTCTTGGACTCAATCGAGTCTTTCTCAAAAATCTTCTTTACAACAGTCATCTTAGCTTCAATATCATCTTCATCAACGTCCTCAACGAGGACTTCATCACCTTCGGCAGCAGAGTGTATTGCATCAATATCCATAGGGACGTTCAAATCAAACAAATAGTCCCTGATGACCTTATTTGATGCATCTTCTTGTGGTGAGTTACCAGCTTCACTCACATGGTTAGGAGAATTCATTGACTTTGCTGGTTTATCCTTGGTAGCAGTATCAGAGAAGTCATATCTTCGGGTGATGGGAGGAAAGACATGGAATTCAGGCAAGAAAATAGGAGTAAGTTGGCTCATATCACTCAATGCAGATTTGTGCCATGTTTTAACATAGGCATAGAACAAGTTCTGTGCCAAATCCATTTTCTGCACTATAGTTGCAACCAATCCCAGTTTGCTCATCATAGTATCAAGTGTCTCCTATTTTTAGAACTTTGCACCAGACATCATCACTCGTTGGTACATTCTATGGTGCAGCGTCCATCTTGGCCTTACCCTTGTCCTCCCTCGTTGCACTACCCAACCATGGTGTAGAAACTTTAGAGGTATGGATTATCCTTTCGACAATAACTTTGTTGATTGGGCCCTTGATGTCAGTCCTCTCTTCATTTTTTGGGGGTTTAGCCCCTTCAATTCACAAAGTTTCATGATCAGAGATGGAAAAGCTAAAATGCCAATTTTCCTTTCAGCAAAACCCCTAATCTACTTGTGTATAAGTGCCCCCACATCAATTTTCCTTCTTTTGATGATAGAATATATCAGACACATTCTATCGAGGGACAAAATTGTGTTGTGGGTGGAAGGCAACAATCTGGAGTTGATGAATTGAAACCACACTTTGGCAGGCAAGGTCAAAAACTTCCTAAGCATGGTGAAGTTTCCATGCATTGGTCCCCGACCATACTACACCTGCTATACATAAGTCCTCAACTAAAAAAATAGTTTTTCATCAGTAATTTCAGCCACAAACAAAGTATGCTCATCCACACTCACAGTGGAGTTGTATAACTTGTTAATAAAAGAGGCACTCCCAGGAAAAGAATGTTCCCTAACAAAAACAAGTTTCAAGGAGGGCTCATACAAATTTGCATAGAATTCTCTTACCAAGATAGCATTGTAGCTGCCATGATGAATGCAGAATTTGTCCCAGTTGTGAAGAGCGATGGTGTTGTGGATTAACCTCCCAGGTTCCTCATCAGCAGAGAGTTCGATTCCTTGCTCGGGGTAGATACTTCTTTTTTGGATGTGCTCTTTGAAATGTTCACCCACAACCTTATTTAGAAAACCTTATAGTCCGGAATCTCTTCTGGAGAAACATGATCTTCCAATAGAGGGTTTGATTCGGAGCTCGAAATGTCTTGAATAGGGGTTTCCCTTGCTATCTTTTCTGGCTGCTCTTGTCTTTGCCATAGATGATTATAAGAAAGAAGATGAAATGGAAAGAACTTGCAGATAAAAATGCGAACTCTGTAGACTGAATAATTAGAGAAACCAAAAAATTATGTGAGACTTTAAAGGAAAACTAAGCTACATAATAAAAAGGAAGAAAAGAGGGAAAATGAAAAGGCATAATTGTTACCATCTGATGCAATGAGTTTCAACGGCTTGATCTAGGCACAAACATCATGCCCGTTCATTGTGTTTCCCGCTCTCATGATGGAAGGTTGTGATTATTAGGGGTAGATTGGTGCAATTGAATTGCTCGATTTGCCCCCTAAACTTTTCCATGCATATCTTGTGAGTCCTTCCACCGTACAAGTTTGTTAGAGAAGATACAAAACGAAGAGATTTTTATTCTGCAAAAAGGAAATGAAGGAGATTTAAAGAAAAACAAGGAAAATAAAAATCTACATCTAAGAAAGCAATTAAAGAGATTTTCAAAAAAAAAATCGACCAATTTAATGGTCTCAATACTTCCAGGGTCAAAGTCACCACAGTAGAGTTTGAGTCTTTGGCCTTTAACTTTGAATGGAGTTCCTCCTTTTTTAAGTCTTTGATTGTGACTGCACCTGTGGAAATGCTTCCACAACTTCAAAAGGTCCAGACCATCGTGACCTCAATTTTCTTCGGTGCAATTTCAATCTAGAGTTGAATAGCAAAACCAACTGTAAAACTTCAAATTGTCAATGCAAAATAATCTTATCATGCCAGCTGTAACGCCCCGGTTTTGGGCCTAGCGATTTTGGGGTTTATTAGATGGTTCGGTAGATCGGGTTAAGGATTTGATTCAGATTTGGGAGTAAATATTTTTATGGAAGATAAAAATATGGAAAATGGTTAAAAATCATATTTTAGTATATGAAAAATATTGGTGAAATCAATTCTTGAAAAAAGATTTGGAAGGGTGACATTTTGGTTAGTGAATAAATGTAATTTTTGAAAACTATTTTTAAAGGTGACTAAATTGCAAAGGATCAAATTCTTAGAATCCTTAAGGAGCTATTTTACCAAGTTTTTGCTGGTGGTTTCTCCTTTCAATTAAGACTTTTTAATATGTGTTTTTAAAGGTAATTAAAAAGGGATATTGTTAATAAAAGTTAGTTATTGGTTTTAAAGAAATTTGACGTAAACCTTTCTCTCGACTTCTTTTCTGCCAAACACTCTTGTTTTCATCAAATCTCAAAGGTGAGAGATCTTTTTACTTGGATTCTTGATTTTTAATTGCTTCTTTACCTTTGATTTACAAAACCTCATTGAAATCTTGTGTTTTTCTAGCTTTAATCATTCAATTGAATGAGAAACCACACAATAGAGGTAAGGTTCGTTCTTCTGCTCTATTGATGGTTCTTTACTGATATTCCCAAGTATTTGATCCTTGACTTATGATGTATAATATGATTTTATGTATTTACAACGATTAATTGATTTAATTGGGTTTAATTGATGAAATTGTGGAAAATTCGTATTGGATCTGTTTTCCAGTATTGAGGATTGATTTTAAACATATATTGGATGATTTATAATGTTGATAAGTCAGTTTTAACATTGGAATCCTGAAACTCCTTGAATCCTTGATTATAAGGTTGTTAGATTTGTGTTTTTGTGGAGTTGTGGTGGCTGTGTAGTTGCTGGAAGTAAAAGGATGTTGGGAAAGGGTTTTTAGATGTTAATTGATGATGTTTCTTGGGTTGAATCGTTATATTATGGGCTGGGTTGAGTTTTGGAAGTGTTTGAGGATGATTTTGATATGTTTCGGATGGTTTTTGAGTGGGCAACTTAAGAGTTGCGGGTAATTGCTTGCTGGAAATGATTTGAATGCATAATGATGCATTTTCCTCCGGTTTTATGTGGTTAAAAAAGGGGAGAATCAAGCCGACAAAGCTTGACATTGTTTGTTGCTTGTCGGGAGCTCGATTCGCTTTGGCGAGCAAGGCGAGGTGTATCGGTGAGTGAAAACTGGTTTAACTGCCTTTCAAAGGTTTAATAAAGGTTGTTGGGAGTTTAGGGTAAGCGTGAAATGCTTACCTAAGCTCAGAAGTAAGTTTCTCTTATTTTGCTCTTGAATATCGGTTTGGATATGAGCATGTTGATTTCATGTTTTGGTATTAAACATGGTTTGATTTACTTATTAGAAATGCATGATTTTAAGTACATATGCAGCGGTTTAAAATTATTAGAAATGCTAGTGATGTAATATCCCAAGATTCGGCCTAGAAGTATTTTCTAGTTAAAATTATAAGTACATATGCAGGGGTTTAAAATTATTAGAAATGCTAGTGATGTAATATCCCAAGATTCGGCCTAGAAGTATTTTCTAGTTAAAATTATAAGTACATATGCAGGGGTTTAAAATAGATTTTTGTTGTGCCTAGATTGTTTAATTAAGTGTTGGACCAAAGTGAAACAAAGGAAAAATGAATGGTCGGTTTGCTAAGGATTAAAAAGAATAATAAGACAATTTGGGGAATGCATGCAAAATGAAAAGAAAGTTTAAATGGACCCCACGGCAAGAAACATTGTAGTGAAGGAGATAAGTGTTGTGAACAACACTAAGCCATTGTCTTGGTGAGCCACGTAAAAAACACGGCAGAGCCATGTTTGATTTCTCCGTCCCACGTGGAGGACCATGAAAAATTGACAGTGAAGTTTCTCATGAAAGCATTATGTGGTTCAAATCCTATAAAAAAAAAAAGAAAAGAAGAAAGCCATGGTTGAATGCTCCATTTTCGGGTAGAGAAAGAAAGTTTAGAATTCATCCAAATTTAGTGATCAAAATCAAAATAAATATAGATTCTCAAAGCCCAAAATCTAAGCTACATATTGGTGTCATCCATTCTTTGATTCAAGCTTGGTGAGATTCCTTGAACCTAAACTTTATTTTTTTTCATTAGTGTGCGTACATGAGTTATTACATGGAAATTGATGTTGTATGTGTATTCTTTGTATGGTGAAATTTTTGGGATTTTAGATTAAATTGTTGAAGGAACCTTTACTTTGGAATGAAAAAAGGAACACTTGACACATATGAAATTGCTTGGTTTCATATGACAGTAAAATTCGCTTTGAATGGTCAAATATTAAACTTCAAAACTGTTTATATCTTACTCCTAATTTAGATGCTATCTTGAAATATTCTAGACTGTTTTGAAATAATTTGATATTGGAAACTTTGGAGAGATCGTTTACTTGTTGAGCTTGTATATGGGCTGCCTTAGTGTTGTTTAGGTACAATTTTTTTAGTGTTAAATCAATGCCTAAATAAACTGCTTTGTTTGATACAGCTTTTAGTTTATTGTTACTCTCCTTAAAAGCTGTTAATAGTCTGAAAGTAGTCAATTTCTTGCGGGAAATTCAGCTAGTAATATACCTTGTTCCTTTGTGCAATTATAGTTTTTAAAGAGTATTGATAAGCATTTTGTAATTGACCAAAATTAGAAGTTCAAAACTGCAATGCTCCCTATGGTCAAACACGGACCAATGTTATTCATGAGCAATTGTGATCCAAGGCAAACATGTTAAAAAGATATGAACCTTATTGAGAAATTGAATAAGAAATTCAAAAGAAAATCTTGAATACTTGAATTATATCTTGAAATACTTAAATGACTTGACAAGAAATCTTGAACACTTGAATCACTTGACTTGAATCCTTGAAATACTTGAATTGCTTGACATGTAATGCTTGATTCTTGACATGAAACTCTTGAAATGATAATTGCCTATGCATGGACCTTGTATTGTATGATTTGCTACTTGGAATGGCTTATGGTCTCACTTGTGCTAATGTTTGCTTGATTGGTTTGCCTGAATTGCTTGACATGCAAACTTGATTACTTGTACATATTACTTGAGAACTTCTTGTTACATGATTGTTAATTTAAAAAGATCTTGATCTTACTTGAATTAATGAGTGTTGTTGCCATGTACATCTTTCACATGAAAGTATGGACTGTTTTGGCATTGTGAATTATGTGTACGTGTTATATGAATGAATTTGGCTACACTAAATGAAAATATGGACTGTTTTGGCGTTGTGAATTATGTGTACGTGTTATATGACTGAATTTGGTTAGATTAAATTAAAATATGGACTGTTTTGGCATTGTGAATTATGTGTACATGTTATATGACCGAATTGGCTAGACTAAATGAAAATATGGACTGTTTTGGCGTTGTGAAATGTGTACGTGTTTATATGACTAAATTTGGTTAGATTAAATGAAAATATGGACTGTTTTGGCATTGTGAATTATGTGTACATGTTATATGATTGAATTGGCTAGACTAAATGAAAATATGGACTGTTTTGCATTGCAAGAATGTATAAACATGTATAATGGACAGCTAAGTAATAAGGCTTAAATTAAAGAAAGTAAACAAGCAATAATTAAGGCTTACATGCTACATGTATAATGGACAGCTAAGTAATAAGGCTTAAATTAAAGAAAGTAAACAAGCAATAATTAAGGCTTACATGCTACTTAAAATGTATATCTGTACACTTGATAAATTTGACACATGAAATTCTACTCGAAATGGACCTATGCTCTCACTTGAATCAATGTGTATAACTTGTGAACATATCTCGAGTGATAAGCTTGAAATAAATTGTGATTATGTTACTTGACTTGGAAATGTTGTGATTTGCTTAAACATGCTATCGATTGACTTGAAATGATCTAAGATTGAATTGTGATCTATGATTTTGCTTGTCATGCTACCTTGCTTGTAATGCTCCTAGTGGTTGGTGGCACCTAGTCCTGTATATAGTAAGCTAGGACATGCATTATGTTACTCGAAAGTTGTATATATGAACTTGAGTTGGCCTATAATGTCACGAAGGCTTAAATGCTAAACTTGGAGTATGTAATGACATAATTCTCGTGTGGATTAAATGTATTAAGCTGCGCATATGTTATGAGTTTGAATTGAGTATGTCCTAGTCAAGTATGCTAGTCGAATGCCTTGTATGAACATATAAATGCTTGAATAAATATTATAAATAAGTCATGTATACATGAACTTGAATTGCCAAATGGATAAAAAATGAAACCATGCATGCTACTTGAAGTATGTTTCGAATAAATGCTCACATGAGCTTGATTTATTGCGAGTATATGGAAATTGAAATGAAATGAACACATTTTTGCCTAATGCTATACATGATATTATGAATAATGAATGTTAAATATTTCTTCTATGTGTTAGTAATAATTATGTACAAGAACACTAGACTCGTCTTCTTAGTTCAAGAGAAATTCGAGGATGAATTTCTTTTAAGGGGGAGAATTGTAATATCCCAAGATTCATCCTAGAAGTATTTTCTAGTTAAAATACTAAATAGATTTTTTATGTGCCTAGATTTAATTAAGTGTTGGACCAAAGTGAAACAAAGGAAAAATGAATGGTCGGTTTGCTAAGGATTAAAAAGAATAATAAGACAATTTGGGGAATGCATGCAAAATGAAAAGAAAGTTTAAATGGACCCTACGGAAAGAAACCTTGTAGTGAAGGAAATAAGTGTTGTGAACAACACTAAGCCATTGTCTTGGTGAGCCACGTAAAGAACATGGCAGAGCCATGTTTGATTTCTCCCTCCCACGTGGAGGACCATGAAAAATTGATAGTGAAGTTTCTTATGAAAGCATTATGTGGTTCAAATCCTATATAAAAAAAGAAGAAAGCCATGGTTGAATGCTCCATTTTCGGGGTAGAGAAAGAAAGTTTAGAATTCATCCAAATTTAGTGATCAAAATCAAAATAAATATAGATTCTCAAAGCCCAAAATCTAAGCTACATATTGGTGTCATCCACTCTTTGATTCAAGCTTGGTGAGATCCCTTGAACCTAAACTTTATTTTTTTTCATTAGTGTGCGTACATGAGTTATTACATTGAAATTGATGTTGTATGTGTATTCTTTGTATGGTAAAATTTTTTAGATTTTAGATTAAATTGGTGAAGGAACCTTTACTTTGGAATGAAAAAGGAACACTTGACACATATGAAATTGCTTGGTTTCATATGACAGTAAAATTCGCTTTGAATGGTAACATATTAAACTTCAAAACTGTTTAGATCTTACTCCTAATTTAGATGCTATCTTGAAATACTCTAGACTGTTTTGAGATAATTTGATATTGGAAACTTTGGAGAGATCGTTTACTTGTAGAGCTTGTATATGGGCTGCCTTAGTGTTGTTTAGGTACAATTTTTTTAGTGTTAAATCAATGTCTAAATAAACTGCTTTGTTTGGTACAGCTTTTAGTTTATTGTCACTCTCCTTAAAGGCTGTTAATAGTCCGAAAGTAGTCAATTTCTTGCTGGAAATTCAGCTAGTAATATACCTTGTTACTTTGTGCAATTATAGTCTTTAAAGAGTATTGATAAGCATTTTGTAATTGACCAAAATTAGAAGTTCAAAACTGTCCTGCTCCCTATGGTTATGTTCATGTAGTTGCTTACTCTAGATGCTATAAATGACAGTTAAAATAGCAAGCAATGGCTGTAATTGTTTTCAGCTAAGAATAACGGCAGTGAATTAAATTAATTTAACATTGATTGCATCTGAAAATATCTATCATAGTTGCTGGAATTATTAGGGGTTACTTGCTATTGGTTAAGCTTGAAAAATACATTTTGAATGAATTAATAATGCAGTTTTGAGTAAATATTGTTTTTATAAATCCATGAAATACAGTTCGAAATTGCTAAAGAATGCAGTCTTGTTAGTGTAGGAAAAATAGTTTTAAGTGCTATAATTACATGTAGTTTTAAAATGTAGAAAAACAGTCCGAATTTACAGTTTATAGTATGCAGAAAACAGTTTTTATACATGCAGAATTTGATTGTATGAATGCAGAATTGATGTGCAGAACAGCTTAGGGAAGTGTAGTGCAAAACGTGTATGCTGTTCGAATAATGTGAATGCATGCTGTAAATGAGATGTATGTTATGTGAAGTATGCATATGTATCCTGGACTGTTTTGTGTTTGTATAAGTATACGTTGGACTGTTTTGAGTATGTACATGTATACATATGTATTTTGGATTGTTATATATATATATATATATATATATGAATACACATGAGTTCTAAACTGTTTTGAAAATATATATAAGTATTGATGTGATTATTGTGTGTACAATTTGATAGGTTATGTTGTTTTAGATGACATGATTAATAATGTCTGGTTATTTGTTTTGAGATACATAGATTGATAAGGATGGCTGGGGAAGGAATTTGATTGAGAAGTAAGATATGATTGTGTTTCAGGTATTCCATAACTTTTGAATATAAGGTGAGTGTAGTTTTGGTAGGGTTAGGACTTAGGTCCTAACCAAAATTTGCATGTCTATCTTCTTGCTATTCATATGCCATGATAATGAGCTTAATTAGACTTGAATATGAATTAAAAGGGAAGATTGGACTAAGCTGAAATTTGTGATTAAGTAATAGCATGGAAATGGATAAGTTAAATTATTTTGAAAGAAATGTGTAAACATTGTGTGATTCCATGACTTGAATGATTCCATTTGAATTGCTTGCTTGAGTTACACTATGGATCCTTGTATCATGAATGCAGTTCACTCGAATGCTTACTTGATACTTAAGATGGTAATGTAAATACTTGCTTGAAAGATAAGTAATTGGTGATTGTATAGCTAAGGCTCAACTAGCCTAAGGTCTAAGCATGATATTGCTATAACTTACTTGAATGTAATTCTTGAATATGAATTGTCTCGACTTGAACATGAAAGCATAAAACATAAGAAACAACAACAAGCTTTAAAGTATAAGAATACCCCTCTAATAAAAGTTTAAAGATTAAAAAGACTTAAATTGCCTACAATGGAAGTCCTTGGATACAATGGTATGATGCATGGTATACTTGGGACTACGGTCCATGAGCCATGGCTCGGGGGGACGCCCCATTACATGTAATATGTTATTGGCGATAGTTGGAGGTAACGTGGGAGTTGTACGAGGTGGCGACAGTTGGTTGGATAGTGAGAAGTATAGGATTGACATGTTTCCGTTATTAGCCATTGCTATGTGCATTGAGCTAAGTATCTCTTGGACCTTTATGGTTAAACACAGACCAATGTTATTCATGACCAATTGTGATCCAAGGCAAACATGTTAAAAAGATATGAACCTTATTGACAAATTGAATAAAAAATTCAATAGAAAATCTTGAATACTTGAATTATATCTTGAAATACTTAAATGACTTGACAAGAAATCTTGAACACTTGAATCACTTGACATGAATCCTTGAAATACTCAAATTGCTTGGCATGTAATGCTTGATACTTGACATGAAACTCTTGAAATGATAATTGCCTATGCTTGGACCTTGTATTGTATGATTTGCTACTTGGAATGGCTTATGGTCTCACTTGAGCTAATGTTTACTTGATTGGTTTGCCTGAATTGCATGACATGCAAACTTGATTACTTGTACATATTACTTGACTTGGATACTCGAACTTCTTGTTACATGACTGTTACATGAAAAAAGATCTCGATCTTACTTGAATTAATGAGTGTTGCTGCCATGTACATCTTGCACATGAAAGTATCGACTGTTTTGGCATTGTGAATTATGTGTACGTGTTATATGAATGAATTTGGCTAGACTAAATGAAAATATGGACTGTTTTGGCGTTGTGAATTATGTGTACGTGTTATATGACTGAATTTGGTTAGATTAAATGAAAATATAGACTGTTTTGGCATTGTGAATCATGTGTACATGTTATATGACCGAATTGGCTAGACTAAATGAAAATATGGACTGTTTTGGCGTTGTGAAATATGTGTATGCATTATATGACTGAATTTGGTTAGATTAAATGAAAATATGGACTGTTTTGGCATTGTGAATTGTGTACATGTTATATGATTGAATTGGCTAGACTAAATGAAAATATGGACTGTTTTGCATTGCAAGAATGTATAAACATGTATAATGGACAGCTAAGTAATAAGGCTTAAATTAAAGAAAGTAAACAAGCAATAATTAAGGCTTAAGGCTTACATGCTACTTAAAATGTATACCTGTACACTTGATAAATTTGACACATGAAATTCTACTCGAAATGGACTTATGCTCTCACTTGAATCAATGTGTATAACTTGTGAACATATCTTGAGTGATAAGCTTGAAATAAATTGTGATTATGTTACTTGACATGGAAATATTGTGATTTGCTTAAACATGCTATCGATTGACTTGAAATGAGCGAAGATTGAATTGTGATCTATGATTTTGCTTGTCATGCTATCTTGCTATTCGAATGATACTAGAAAATGTTTACTTGATAATTACTCAATAAGCTTACCATGCTGCTTGATTTGCTTGACAAATTGGTTACTTAAAATTTGCTTGCCTTGATATTTGATTTCCATAAGTATGATGATTACATGAGTTCATGATTATTGCTTGACTTGGAATGCTATAAACCTTAATAGGGCTACTTGATTAATGGAGACATCACATAATAATTGGTTAGAACTAGTACTACCTCACTAAGTACATATCGTACTTATCACTCTCGTTTCTTCTCTCCCCAAACCATAGGTTAGGTGCTTCAAGGTGAATTAATTGATCCCGAAGTCAGATTCCTTGAGCTTGAAGTAAGACACAAGCAAAAGCATAAGTATGAATCCATACTTGTTAATGCTCCTAGTGGTTGGTGGCACCTAGTCCTGTATATAGTAAGCTAGGACATGCATTATGTTACTCGAAAGTTGTATATATGAACTTGAGTTGGCCTATAATGTCACGAAGGCTTAAATGCTAAACTTGGAGTATGTAATGACATAATTCTCATGTAGATTAAATGGATTAAGCTGCACATATGTTATGGTTTGAATTGAGTATGTCCTAGTCAAGTATGCTAATCAAATGCCTTGTATGAACATATAAATGCTTGAATAAATATTATAAATAATTCATGTATGCATGAACTTGAATTGCCAAATGTATAAAGAATGAAACCATGCATGCTACTTGAAGTATGATTCGAATAAATGCTCACATGAACTTGATTTACTGCGAGTATATGGAAATTGAAATGAAATGAACACATTTTTTGCCTAATGCTATACATGATATTTAGACTTGATGAATAAGGAAATTGTTTTATGATATGCTAGAACTTGCTATTACCGAATAGGAAAGGATCAAATATACATGTTTTGCCTGTTCACATGAATAAATAGTAATTAACCTTAAATGAACAATTGGAGGTAACTAATCACATGAATGGCCTATAATGTCTATGAAACATGATATGCTTGCTTGAGATATGTTCGATTTCATGTACATATGACCGTGATTAATTAAACTTACATGAAATATTTACATGTCTTGAGTGTAATGAGATTGGGTTAAAATGAAGCATGCTAGTCTAGGTATACTAATTGAAAGCTTTATATGATCGCATGAATGTAGATTTGAAAAGGAATAATCTAAGTGGTAACCCTAAATGAATAATAAGATGGCCATGCTTGTATACTTGATTGTGAATGCCTTGCTAGTTAAGAATGCCATTTGAATGCTACATATGCTTACATGACTAAGTAGTTATTAATCTTTGAATGTAACTTGAAAATGACTAATCAAGGGTTGCCATATAATGAACAAGAATGATAAACATATCTTGCTTGTTCAAATGTAATTGTCTAAGTTGCTTTCTTGCTAATCACTCAACTCGCCTATTAGGGATGAGTTCTTGAAAAGTTTTAAATTATTCGTGTTTCCAATGTTTCCCGTAACGCTCCTCGGCCAATTTACTACTAAACCGGGTGGGGGTGTTACAAGTGAGCATTGGTTTTCATTCCGGTCGGGAATGGTGTTATTGCTTTGGCAATGTGATTTGCATATGTGGTGAGTTTTGTATTGTGCATTGTAAAATAGTAAGTAGATGGTTTTATAAATGATATATTATGTTGGGCTCGAATTCCTTCAACCAATATGCTTGCCAAGCGGTGGAGAAGTCGATTTTTGGGTGTATATCGTGTAAGCAAAAATATAGACAATGAACACAAGGATTTATAGTGGTTTGACTTTCTAACCAAAGCCTACATCCAGTACCTTAGCTCCCACTAAGGATTTCCCAAATCCATTAAGAATTTCTTCCCCTTTTACAAGGCTTAGGATGCAACCTTTACAACCTAGACTCAATTACCAAGTCTAGCATCCAAAGCTTACAACCCAAGCTTTGGGAATCCTCTCAAACAAAGAAATAAGGCAAACAAAGAATCCTCTATACAAGATAGATGTTTGCACTCTTTTAAGCACTCACCCAAACCTAAAACACTTGAGCATACATTGACAATTAAGCTCACAAGTGTTGTCTATACAAAGAATATGAATTAAAAGCCCTAAGACAATTTTGGCATCATAATGTTGTTGACAATTGAAGCATTAGTTGTTGCTGAAGCTTGAAGGGTCATTTTATAGTCCCAATTGAGTTCCTAGCCGTTGGAGACCGTTGGGATTGAATTGGAGCTGTTGGAGGCTTTATTTCCTGCAATAAATGTAGTTCTGATGCTGTCCGTATCGGTACCCGTATACCCGTATCGGTACAGTAACTAGCCGTTATGCTCAGTCTTGCTAACCATATTGAAACACCTTAGGCCGTTTGGTAAACCGTATCGATACGAGTTGGTATATTTCGGTACGCCTAACAATTTAAATAGACGTTGGGGAGGTTGAAAACTAGATCAGTGCACAGGTAGGCGTATCGAAATGATCCACTCTCCGTATCGGTACGGGTTTTGGTTACTGGAAAAATACTATAGCTGAAACCCTTGGACAGTATTGATACGGGGTATATCGTATCGGTACGCTTGTGTTGAAAAAATTAGTTTAACTACTTTAAGGCATTTAAAACCTCTCCAAAACCTCTCAAAAACTTCTCTAACTTATTTTCAAGTTGTTTGGACTTAAAACCATTTTTGAAATCTTTTCAATTATTATATCAAAACATAAATCCTAACAATCTCCCCTTTTTGATATAATAAAACCAACTTGAAAAATTAGTTTTGAGATTCTCCCCCTTAGTAAGAATAAAATTTGAATAAGAGATTGATTGTTAAAAATCTTATAAGCTCCCCCTTATTCATTTGAAAAATCAATTTTTCAAAACATTCTCCCCTTTTTTTGTTATATCAAAAATGGTTCAAACTTTAAAGTTCAATAACAATGCAGAGTTTTAAAAAATTGACAAAAATAAGTTTCTTTTAAAATTGGCTCCCCTCAAGCATCATTCAAATGTTGGTCTAACATGTATGATAAACTAATTGAATTAAAATAAATAAATCAAATTAAAATAAAATAAACAAAATTCAACTAATTTTTACGACACTTGAACCAAAGGGAGGATGTGAAGCCTTCCTTCTTCAAGTGTTCATCCTTTGTGTGTATAGAGCTCTCTCTCAATTTCATCACTTGTTGATCAAGACTCCATCACACCTACAAAAGACAATCATTTGATTTTTGGTATCCAAATTGCTTTGGATCTATAGGCATTAGTAGCACATAATTTAGTACCCTTATGAATCTATTTTTCAATTTCATCCTTTTTAGTTGAAGTAATTAGTCCTTTTGGGACCCAAATACATCTAAAAATTTTTCCATTAAAAAATTTGGGGCACTAGATTGTCTTTGATAAAAATTTGATTTTTCTAAATGATTTTTCTTTTCAAGCTCTTTGGAAATCAAATCTTTTTCTTTCTTAAGATCATCAACTTCCTTTTGATGATCTTTTTCTAAACTTTGAAGCAAATTTTGTAAATTTAAAACTTTAAGTTCAAAATCTTTTAATTTTGCTTCAAATTCCAAATTGGTTTTTAAAAGCAAATCATTTTCAATTTTCAATTTTGAAATCATCTTTTTATTTTTTCGAAAATGAAGCCTTGAACTCAAAAACCAATTTGTCATAGGCTTCTTGTAACTCATCAAATGTGTATGAATTTGAATTTGAATTTGAACAGGATGAGTTAGAAGTTACCTCTCCCTCTTGGAGGGCCATTATGCATAGGTGGGCTACTTCATCCTCATCGGTGGAGTCTTCATCACTCCATGTAGCCACATTTACTTTCTTTGATGATGATCCCTTCATGTTAAAGCGAGGGCAATCGGATTTGGTGTGCCTTGTCTTCTTGTATTTCGAGCACTTGGGGGAATCCACCACCTTCTTCTTCAATTCATGCTTGGATTCTTCTTTGTTTATCTTCATGAATCGAGCTAATTCCTTGATGAGATAGGCCATCTCTTCATCTTCACTTTCCTCATTACTTGATTCTTCTTGTTGATTTGTGGAGGGATGTAGAGCAATGATGTTGACATTGATTCCTTGCTCTTGGATTGTCTTCTCCTTCTCATTTCTCAAGGGTAGATACATCATCTCATGGGTGAGAAGGGATCCTACGAGCTCTTCAAGTCTTTGACTTTAATGATAGCCGTCTTCTTGCTCTCCAATGATTCGAGAAGTGAATAAATCAACTTCTGAACGAGCTTTTCTTTTGAAATCTCTTCTCCAAGACTTTTGAGTTGATTAACGATTGTAGAGAACCGATCGAACATGCTCTTGATGTCTTCATATGGGTCCATCTTGAAGTTTTCATATTCGAGGTTGAGTAGACCAATCTTTGTCTCCTTCACCTTATTTGTCCCTTCATGGATTGCTTCAAGTTTGTCCCATAACTCCTTGGCACTCTCATAAGAAGATACTTTCGCATACTCTTCCGGGCCCAATGCACAAAATGGAATGTGCAAAGCCTTGCAATTGAGCTTTATCTTCTTGCGATCTTTCGCGTTCCACTCCGTCTTGCTCTGATTTGGCACGAATGGTTTATCTTCAACTATGTCCCAAAGACGGTAGTCTTTGCTCTTCATGAAGAACATCATTCTATGCTTCCAAGAAGCATAGTTGTCACCGTTGAAGAAGGGCAGTTTGTCGATGGATAATGCCATGGAAGTCGGTTGACTTGTTTGTTGGTCGAGCTTGTCGAATTGCCTCAATAGGTGGTTAAACCTTCTCGATTGTTCCTCGCTTTGATACCAATTGTTGGGCTCGAATTCCTTCAACCGATATGCTTGCGAAGTGGTGGAGAAGTCAATTTTTGGGTGTAAGTGGTGGAAGAAAAAATATAGACTATGAACACAAGGATTTATAGTGGTTCAGCTTTCTAACCAAAGCCTACATCCACTACCTTAGCTCCCACTAAGGATTTCCCAAATCCACTAAGAATTTCTTCCCCTTTTACAAGGCTTAGGAGGCAACCTTTACAACCTAGACTCAATTACCAATTCTAGCATCCAAAGCTTACAACCCAAGCTTTGGGAATCCTCTCAAACAAAGAAATAAGGCAAACAAAGAATCCACTCTACAAGATAGATTTTTTCGCTCTTTTAAGCACTCACCCAAACCTAAAACACTTGAGCATACATTGACAATTAAGCTCACAAGTGTTGTTTATACAAAGAATATGAATTAAAAGCCCTAAGACAATTTTGGCATCATAATGTTGTTGACAATTGAAGCATTAG
The DNA here is from genome assembly GCA_019671005.1 of Hibiscus mutabilis. NCBI lineage: Eukaryota > Viridiplantae > Streptophyta > Magnoliopsida > Malvales > Malvaceae > Hibiscus > Hibiscus mutabilis. Next base: position 17,576,710 of record CM033728.1, on the reverse strand, counting down.
TTGTTGCTGAAGCTTGAAGGGTCCTTTTTATAGTCCCAATTGAGTTCCTATCCGTTGGAGACCGTTGGGATTGAATTGGAGCCGTTGGAGGCTTTATTTCCCGCAATAAATACAGTTATGGTGCTGTCCGTATCGATACGCGTGTACCCGTATCGGTACAGTAACTAGTCATTACGCTCAGTCTTGCTAATCGTATCGAAACACCTTGGGCCGTTTGGCAAATCGTATCGGTACACCTTGGTCTGTTTGGTAAACCGTATTGGTATGGGTTGGTCTATTTCGGTACGCCCTGCAATTTAAATAGTCATTGGGAAATAGCCATTGGGTAGGTTGAAAACTGGATCGGTATGTGGGTAGGCGTATCGAAACGATCCACTCTCCGTATCGGTACGCCTAGGGGCGTATCGATATGGGTTTTGGTTACTAGAAAAATACTATAGCTAAAACCTTTGGACCGTATCGATACGGGGTATACCGTATCGGTACATCTGTGTTGAAAATGTTAGTTTAGCTACTTTAAGGCATTTAAAACATCTCTAAAACCTCTCAAACATATTTTCAAGTTGTTTGGACGTAAAACCATTTTTGAAATCTTTTCAATTTAGTCCAAAACTATTTTTCAATTATTATATCAAAACATAAATCCTAACATATTGGCTATGTAACAAGATGAGAAAACAATCGGACATAGTTGGCATGCTATAGGATTAAAGTGCACTATAAAATATGAACAAATCGATCATGGCCATAGGTCCTTGAGGTATGGCAGTTTAACAAGGCCACTCAGATTGTTGGGACATCATTTGGGGCATGCGGTTTAACAAGGCAACCCAAATTGATGGAGATCTTGCGGTTTAACTAGGCAAGTCGGTACACTTGCAGTTTAACTAGGCAAGGGTGGTAAAACTCGCGGTTTTACTAGGCGGGGTTGTCGAATCTTGCGGTTTAGCTAGGCAAGGTCTGGGATATCATGTGGTTTAACTAGGCATGGTATGAGAGATCCGTGTATCCGATATGTATGGATAGAGGGTAGTCTATCTGGGGTCACTATAAATGCCAATATATGTGAAAGTTCATGTGTTGAACCTATTGTAATGCTTTGGGATTTAAGCATGGTTATGATTTAATGCTTTGGGATTTAAGCATGGTTATGATTTAATGCTTTGGGATTTAAGCATTGTTTATGATTTAATGCTTTGGGATTTAAGCATGGTTTATGGTTTAATGCTTTGGGATTTAAGTGTGGTAAAATGGTTTAATGCTTTGGGATCTAAGCATGGAATTTGTATATGATGTTTCATAAGGATAGTTATGCATGTCTCGGTTGGAGAAAAGGAAAAATACTTTGGTTGTTAAGCATGTTTTGGGAACAAGTGGTTTGGTTTTCAAATGGTTTTAATTGCATCATTGTTTCATGAGCATCCTCACTAAGCATGTGTGCTTATGCTCTCCTTTTCCTAATGATGCAGAGCATTGAAATTTTGGGGCTGCAAAGGCAAGGTTTAAAGCAATTCAAGACAAGGACTACTTTGAGTATGAACTCGGTTTTTGTTTCTGGTTAATAAGGCAATGTGTTCGCCATATTTTGGGGAATTGTAATTTTATTTTCCCATGGTTTTTTAAGCATGTGAAGTGTTAGATTCTATGATTGGTTTGATGTTGTTAAACTTGTGTGGATCCTTGCTTATAATGATGCTAGATGAGGGCTTAGGAATGGTTGCCATGTTTTGATGGTTCAAGCAAGTTTGTTCGGATGCTTTAGATGTCTAAGCATGATGAGTATGCCTTAAAAGTGCCTAATGTGAGTTTTGGTTGTTTGGTAGAATGATATTAAGAAGCATGCTTATAGAATATCTTAGGGTATGAATGATATGTAATGCTGTTGGATCTATGTTGTTTTAGTTAGGAATGTATCCCAGTAACATTGTATAAGTGTTTGAATCATGTTAGAGCATTTTGGTTATCATTAAGTGTGTTTAGACAACAATTTGGGACATTACAGGTCTAGGCGTACCGGTACGGGTTACCCTATTTCGGTACGAGTAATCTATTTCAGGCTTAGCATACCGGTACGCGGGCAAGCGTTTCGATACGAGCCTAGGCAAATTTGGCCAGCGTTTTGGTACTTGAGAAGAGGGCGTTTCAATACGGCATAGGGATTTTATGAAGGACGTTTTGATATGCGTGGGCGTATCGGAATGAGTTTTAGCTACTGGAATCTGGGTTTTGGAAATTATTAAGGCGTACCGAAACACCTCCAAGCGTACCGGTACGGATGCAGTTAATTCTGTTATTTTGGAACATTTGGAAGTTTCTATTTCTTTCATTTTGGTCCCTGAGTTTTGTGGATGCAATTGTATGAGCTTGGATGATCGTATTGGCCTAAAATTTGTCATATAAGCATGTAATTGGACTAATTGGGGATTGGTAACCTTAATTTCAGTTGTGGGCCTTAAGTTTATCAGATTTGCATTTTAGTTCCTAAAATGTATGTTATGCAATTGTATACCTTTCCATGTTCTGTTTCCTTTGAAAATTCACCCTCTACAAGTATGTACATTTAGGTTTAATAATATGCATCTAGACAAGGTAAAAAGAAAAAATGGACCGATTTTCGTAATCTTTCTCTAGTTTGCTTCGGCAAATCTAATGTAGTCCTCTCGGTTTGATCGGGCGTCTAGGCCGGGTCGAGGGGGTTACACAAGTGCTTGCTCTTTCCCTTGTAAATAAAGGCATTTTTATAAGCATTGCGTCGAATTTCTTCTAATTCAGTAATGTCTAACAAGCGCTTCTTTCCAGTGCCTTATAATCAATTTTGACTTGCTTAAGTGCCCCCCACAAGGCCTTGTGCTCAAGTTCAACTGCAAATAACAAGATTTTCCAAACACCAATTGATATGGTGACATTCCCAACAGAGTCTTGTATGCAGTAAATATAGCCCACAATGCAGCATCTAGACGAGAGGACTAATCTTTTCTAGTGGTGTTTACCACTTTTTCCAAAACATTTTCTATAGCTCTATTAGACACCTCTGCTTGTTCGTTAGACTGAGGATGATATGTTGTGGCCAGTCTATGATTTACTCCATAGCCTTTTAACACAACAGCCACCTAACAGCAAGTGGAAATGTTTACCCTGATCGTTGATTAGTGCTTTTGGTGTTCCAAAGTAGGTGAGTATGTGTTTGTGAAAAAACTTCAAGATTGTCTTTACATCATCTTTAGGCACTGCTACAGCTTCTATCCACTTTGACACATAATCAGCTGCAACCAAAATGTATAGATTTCTGAAAGAGTTAGGAAAATGACCCTTAAAATCCAGTCCGAAAACATCAAATAGCTCGATTTCCATCATTGGTTGCTGTGACATCTCATTTCTCCTAGGTATCGAACCGGTGTGTTAACATCTATCACAGCATTGAGCGAGCTCATTAGCATCTTTGAACAAAGTCGGACAATAAAATCTAGATTGTAGGACTTTTGTAGCCGTTCTCATTCCGCCAAAGTGCCCTCTATAGGAAGCATTATGACAATGCTGTAGAACATATTTCATCTCTTCCTCAAGGAGACAACATCGAATTATATTTTCATTACAAACCTTGAACAAGTAAGGTTCATTCCAATGATATTCCGTAGCATCTCTAAGAAATCTAGCCTTTTCGTGCCCAATAATTGTAATCACTAATTTTATCCGGGGTGTTAACCCACTTTTTACTTTTTGTTGGCATTTAAATAATGGGCTTTGATTCTTATGTGATTTATTAATGCAACAAAAATCTAAAAATATTTAGTATTGATATTTTATATTATTATTATTATTAGTATTACTATATTACATATGTCATTATTACTTCTTTATTACTACTACCTATTTATATTTAAAAAACTAAAAAAACATTATTAGTATATTTTATGCTTATATTTGAAAACAAAAAGACAAAACACAAAAATATTATTACTATTTGCTTTTGTTAGTATTACTATTATTATTTAGTATTAATTCTGTTTATTATTATTTTTTGTTTTATTATTATATTATTGTTATTACTTATATTATACTACTACTATGTTATGTTTATTATTATTATTATTATTATTATTATTATTATTATTATTATTATTATTCGGTTTCCTTTATTATATTATATTATATTATGTTATGTTATGTTATGTTATGTTATGTTATGTTATGTTATGTTATGTTATGTTATGTTATGTTATGTTATGTTATTAAACAGAAACTAAAAACCAAAATTTAAATAGCATAATAAATAAACAACAAGCCCAAATTTTCAACGGTCCATTTACACCTTTAAAACCCAAAATATATACTAATATTACTCGCAGCCCGATAAGGACCCAAACCTAAAACCCTAATCTGCCCTAATGATAACCAGAACCCTAACACCCTATTGTTGTGTGTAGCCCTCTATCAGCCGTCAAATCTATCTCAGATCTGACGGTCCAGCTTGCTTAGGAGGAATCTTCTAGATGGTGCACGCGCCCACGCACGACCCCCCAACTGGTACCACGCGTGCATGAAGCTCACGTCCTAGATCCCTTGGCCTCTCGTGACTGTCCGTCTGCCACAACCAGCACCACACCAGACCGCTCTACACCACTGAGCTAAAGGACATAGCCCTGCCCCTACATCTGCCCACACCAACCGCTCCAGCCTTCGTTGCCCTCTTCCACGACCGGTGCGCATGCCAAAATAAGAGGACAAACAAAGCAAATGTCAGATAACAGATAATCCAAAATTCAAAAAACCAGTGTATTAGACAACAACTTTTTATTTTTGTTTTTATAATTATATCTCTGTTATATATATACCGAGTCCATAACTTGTACCCCTAACGGGAATTTTTGGGAGAAATCAATACAAAGCATAAACCATAGTTTCCAAGGTATCTCGTCTTCATTTTTCGCATGCATGCATAAAAGAAAAGAAAACTATCTTAGGGTTTAGATCTTTATCTTGAGCTCGGGGTTCGATTGACCATTCGAGACTTCTACCGGTGACAAACCTGCAGCCTTCGAGCTCAAACGGGTGAGCCAGAATGGAAGGGTAAGAGTTTTTAGATTTTTTTGTTCGGCTTTTCTTAGATCCAAGCCAAGGGAAGGGTTTGTTTGAAAATCAAAGGCCATTAACGGGTTTAGGGTGTAGAGATGAGCATTTGGGTGTGGTTCGGAGGTATATCGGCACCGGTGAGCAGCGGCTAGTGGTGGTTGGCGACCATTGGCAAGGCGGAACACCGTTGAGATCTAGAAATGGAGGTGTTTTGTTTTAAAAAGAATCTAAGGCCCAAAATTTTACCTGATATAACATATATATATACCGCTCCCGTTATTTAAAAAGGGCTATTACCGTTTAAGCCCTTCTGCATCAGGATATTCACGCGCGAAAGGGCTTCTGCTTTTTTTAATTGCCTCACCAATCCCTTCACATCTTTTTGCCTTTTCAATTTCACCCCGGAATCTAAACCAATCTCAGTTTTGAAAAGGATTTATTCGTTTTAGGTCCCTCCGCATTTTATAAATAGTTTTTTTAATCCTTCCGCATTTCCAATTTACTCCTAGGGTCCCTCAATCTTTCACCCGCTTTGTAAGTTGATCCTAGTTTCAGTTTAATTCGTTTTTTCAAAGGGTTAATACCTAGTTGAGTCCCTGTTTTTTTATTTACCCCATTTTAGTCCTTTCCAGTGTTTAAATTACGTCATAGGTCCCTTATATTTTGCTTTTGTCTTAATTTAACCCTTGCATTTGCATGTTTATTTGGTATATATTTCAATTTATATTATTTGCACATTTATTTACGCACTTCAATTTAAAATGTTCGTTTTTGTATTCTCGTTTTTGTTGCTTAGCTTTTTTAGGTTAGGCCTTTTAGCAAGATTAGGGTTCGATTTAACTTAATTAATTTAAATTATGTACTCGTTTTATTGGGGCATAAACTTTAAATTAATTAAATTAAAGTTAGGTTTAGGTTTTTAGAGCCGTAGTTAGATTCAAGTTTCGAATTAATTTAATTAGTTTAAATTTATCCTTGGCTTATTGGGATAAATGTTAAATTCATTAAATTAATTGAACGTCTCTTAATTACCTTTAGGATAAAATTGATATTTTACATAGCTCACCTAACTTAAATCATAATTAATTAATTCGATTATTTTAAATAGAATCCTTGTCTTATTGGGATCCTAGTTTAGAATTAATCAAATTAATCATTGTGATTTGGGATAATCAATAAAATGGTAGGGTTTTCTAGTTTTTAGGATTTAATTAATTTAGGATTAATATTAGGCTAACATAGTTAATAATTAGATCACTAATTGAATTTTCATAATTTGGGCCTTTTTAGGTTAGGACTTTAGTGGGCCTAGGGCTTTAATTTCAAGTTCTTTCGTGTCATGCATTTTAATTGCCATTCATGTGACTTTTATTATTTGGACATATATGTAATCAATTAATTTAAATCATAAAAAAGGAAGTAGTTATTAATTCTGATATTTGTGTCGTAACAGTCCTGACTCAATGGATGTTGACCAAATATCCGAATTAATTCTTACTGTCTGAAGGTAAAATGTAATTCGAGATAAAATGTTGACAAGTCATACCATCGTCATGTTTAATTGCTTGCATCATGCATAAATGTGATGAACGAGGTTCAAACCATAAATTAACACGGCAATCGAGCTTATTCGATAACAGTTTAATCTATGGTCTGAGGTATCGTCACCCTTATTAATTAAATGTTTAATTAATGCGAATTCACCAATTTGACAAAGCCCTTATAACTAAAGTCTAAATTCAATAGCGAACAATTTAATTAAATTCCAATTAAATTTCAATAATTTCCATCAATTAAAAGTAACATATATTTTGGTACCAATTTTTGGGTGCGATGGGGGTGCTAATCCTTCCCCACTCGTAACCAACTCCCGAACTCGTTTTTTGAACGAATATCTAGTTTTATGGTATTCGGCCTACCTTAGTGGCCGGTGGCGACTCCAAGTTTTTTTTTATTTTAAAAAATACAAAAAAAATTCCCCGATTTTCTAAAACCCCCCATTTTTCAAAGAACTTGATTTTTCTAGCGATTCGAATTTTTTTAGTCGCTACAACTGGCGACTCCACTGGGGATGCATTTTGTTTTTTTTAAAACCAAAAAGAGAGAGTTGAGCCAAGAAAATGCTTGTTGCTTTTAATAGTGGAAATTTTGAAATTTAAGTTGATTTTAATCGAGTTGTTCTTTCTTGAAGATATAACTTTAATTACACGGGCTTTGATATAATTGGTGGTTTCAAATTAATTGCTCTTTTTTTCTAAGGAATTGCCGACATGTGTTGCATCATGATCATTAAGCTCTATACCCGAGCTTTGTCTCTTGAGTGGGAGTGAAACACGACATACCCACGTGAGTAGCCCTCTACGGGTCGATAATTCACTTTTAGGATCCTCGCCTTTTGACACGTGAGCAGCCCTCCACGTCACTAGATCGTGCTTTCCCTCGAACCGAATCCAATTCGCAAGCCTGTAATGGGCCAAATTGGGGTTCTTGTTTTCTTAGTAGGCGACAAGATAGGTTCGAGTACCCTTTTAGAACCAAACCCATGTGTGAGAACCTAGGAGCCCACCCCGATTAGAGCCATGCGGACAACCATAGCACTTAGAATTCATGTGGTTAGGGTTTTCTTTTCGCGTTTTTTTGCTTTTTGTCCCTAATTTATATTTTATTTTGCAATTTCAAATTTGTTTATTTCATTACCAACATATTTCATTTCTTTTTAATCTTCCCCCCTTTATACTTTGTTTTGCATATTTTTCCATATCATGAAAAAAACACTGATTTGGAAATAGTCTGAAGTTAGAGACTTGATCAATGGGAGACTTAGTTCGTAGCACTGATGAAAAGAATTTCGAGGTACAAATATGGTCATAAAGCGAGCAGCTTCATGATGGGGATAATATTTCTGCCGGATATAGGTCAGTGATGTCAGCCGAAACTTTCATGAACACCGAATACAATGATGTGTCGAGGTTGAGACCAGTATGGCACAATTGGGATTATGAAGCGAAAAGTGTTTTCAAGAGCAAGTACAGTGACATAGCATACTTGTTAGACCCAGTTGATCAGTCACTGCTCTAAGCCTTTGTGAGATTTTGGAACCCGGCGTACAATTGTTTTACAATTGGCAACATTGATTTGACCCTGACAATCGAGGAATATCTAACCCTCGTGAATTGCAAAAAGATTGATGAGAATCGAGTCTACTCCAAACCACCCAAGAACAAGTCCTTCCGAGCCAAGCTAGGTAGGTTTTCAGGAACTTTACCGTCTTGGGTTGAAGATCAAGTTACCACTTGGAACAAAAAGGAGTATCTCAAGTGGGAAGGGATCTTGGCTTTAGCTTCAGTACATCCAGTGGGCCGAGTTCAGCAGGACCTTTTCGCATTATTGATTTATGGGTTAGTCTTGTTTCCGAAAGTGTTGGGACTTATTTATCCATCGGTGTTAGATCTGTTCGATTGCTTAGAAGGAAAGTCCAATCCGGTGCCTGTTATCTTGGCCGAAACTTTCCAGTCTCTCAGGTTTTGTAGGAAACATGGTGGGTGGTCGCTTCTTAGGATGCCCTTAGCTTCTAACAGTTTGGTTTTACAATCATCTATGGTCGGACGTTCACTTTTCGAGGCCTCTCCTCGATGGCAAATTCTCGCCGTTAGAGGAGTTCTTACAAAAGAAAGATTGGCCAACAGGAAGATCCGAAGAGGTATGGCTAGACGTCCTACACAATCTAAAAGATGAGGATATATTTTGCAGAGCTCCGTGGCTATGCATGAGGAACATTCTTTATCGATGTGGGGAGCATCCATGGGTACCTCTACTTAGCCTTTGGGGGCATACGGTTTACGCACCTCTATTGGTTTTGAGACAATATGGTTCCAAACAGTTTATACTGGCAACGAGCGGACTAAATAAGTTCAACATAGACTACGAGACCAAGAAAGGCTACAAAAGGAAGGTGTACAAAGCTTCTTCTACATGGAATAATGCAAGACGAGTTAGGGTTTTGAGTGCTCCATACATGATGACTCATGAATATGAAGTGTGGTGGTTCAATCGCGTCAATGACAATATTCCTCAGTTGAATCCTGATGGTGTGAGGACAGTTCAAGAAAGATTGGTTACACTTCCCACTGAAGTTGACTTGATGAGAAAGCAAATCGAAGAGGAGCAAAGGAAATTTATTCAGCTAGAAGCAAAAGCCGATCAAGATAGGTTCAACTTTGATTCAGACAAGACAGAGCTCGAGGGAGGGATTAAAAGTCTACGAAGGAGGAATGATGTGTTGGAATCCGAGCTCAAGTCAGAAAATGAAGAAATTCAAAAGTTGCAAAGGCTAAACAAGAGTAAGAGAGTCGCAAGTGACGAGCCAAGTGAAGGATTGGAGCTCAGACTTAAGGAGGAGAAGACAAGAGCTGAGACTTACAAGAAGAAGTATTATGAGCATAAGGACCAAGTACTTGCCATGACACAAAAGATGGAGGACTTGAAGACTTCTCATTCAACAAAGTTCGAGAATGAACGACGTCGGAATGAGGCATTGAAGGCTCAAATAAAATAGTTAGAGAAATCTCTTCTTAAGCACAAGGGTTCTACCCATAAGCTAGAAGCCGGTAGTTCGGAAAGTCGGGCTTTGAAGGATTGGATCGAGGATTTAGAGACTGAGGTCCAAAAACTCAAAGATCAAATAGCAAGCTTTAGGGGAACGATTCAGGTGCATCGGATGCCTACGATGGAACAACTTTAGTTTGTCGCCTTCACCATTTGGAGACAAGAGCAAGATTTGGCACGCTTGATGACCTAGATGCAAGAAGTCGCCTGAAAGGTGCAGTTCCTAGCGGAAGATGCTGCCGAGCTCCAAGAATAAGTAGACGAGAATCAGAAGAATGGGAAAGGATAGTTTGGATCTTGAGCGAGATTGTTGACTTAGGCGCTAGCTTAGAACCATATGCGCAGCGGATTTTCTTTGAATTGTTGTAATGAAACAATGTTTTCATCGATGCCAGTCGTTTAATGATGATATTTGCCGGAATTAGTGTTTTTCTTTATATTCTTGCATAGCACATTTATTTGCATATTTTATTAAGTTATTTAAATTCATTAAAAGACTTTTTATTTCAGGGCATTTTCACGATGTTAATTGCAAACATTCCACATCCATACCGTACGCATCTTCAAGCCAGAAAAAATGGAAGAGAGCTTTGCTAAGTTAGAAGCAGATCTTAGAGGCCAGTTAGAGCGAACACAATAAGATTTAAGAGATACCATCATCAAGTCTTAGCAAGACATGATGAGGGAAATATCTCAAATGCTACAAGTTCGTCGCGGGGGAAGACGTAAGAGGGAAGAGTATCGTTGTGAACCCTACTCAGAACCCAGAAGATGCTCCATATTCTCTAATCTTTAACCCTCTCTTCATTAATCCTACACCGAACCCCCCACAAGGGGTATCATCGTCCTATCAGGCCAGAGCCTCTACTCCACCTCAGCCGGCTGTGACATTTGCAAATGTCGAACATATTGGAGATAGCATCCTGGACTTTGATGAATTAGAAAGCTAAACCAAGTGAAAGCGGAGTTCTCAAACCAGTTGGAAAAGACTAGAAAAGATCTTGAAGAAAAGTTTTGGGTAAAAGAGGATAAGGATGGTTAGTATGGGCTAAACGCTAAGGATCTCATTCTAGTCTCCGATATAGAAATCCCTTATAAGTTCAAAACGCCAGGGTTTGAGAAGTTTGATGGAACGTCTTGCCCAAATGCCCACATAACAATGTTTTGCCGCAAGATGGGTTGGTTATACCAACAATGAGAAGCTGTTGATACATTGCTTTCAAGACAGCTTAGTGGGATCTACCACAAGATGGTACAATCAGCTTACACGAGCTCATATTAAATCATGGAAGGATTTGGCTAAGGCTTTCACTGATCAGTATAGGCACGTAACTGATATGGTCCCTACTAGGCTTCTATTGCAAGGAATGAGAGCCTTCGGGAGTACACCCAAAGGTGGCGTGACGTGGCGGCTCAAGTTCAGCCCCCCTTCGCAAAAATGAGATTGCCCTAATGTTCATTGACACATTAAAAGGAACGCTCTGTGACCGTCTGATCAATAACCCTATTAGTAATTTTACTGATATGATGACCAGCGAGCGTATAGAAGTAGCCATTAAAAGTGGGAGAACTGATGGAGGGGAACCTTCGCACAAACAGTTCAAGAGGAAGGACCATGAAGTTAATACCACAAATACCTACGAGGCTGTTAAGAACTTCACCATATCACAGCCCAAGCTTCTGTCGGGATCCCCCGTAGTTTTAATAGAAGGGAAGAGCGGGGACCCAAGAAAAAAAAGAGAATATACCCTTCACACCGCTACCAATCTCTTATAAAGAACTCTACTCACAGCTGTACAAGGCAAATCTAGTGCGGCCTCAGTACGTTACCCCTTTCAACCCCCTTATCCGGCATGGTATGACCCTAAGGCCCACTGCAAATACCGCACTGACGTCTCAGGCCATACTATTGAGAACTGTATAGCATTTATAAAAAGTTTGTTCAGAATTTGATCAAGACCAGAGTGCTACAGTTGGGGGAGCCGAGTGCAGCCAATAACCCTTTGCCAAATCATGGTGGCCAAGGCATAAATGCTGTTGAGGAAGAATGCGCAAGAAAAGCTAAGGCAAGCGTGAAAGAAGTTAAGTCCCCTATGAGATGGGTCTTTCAGCAGTTATGTATGGCTCGTCTCATCGATCGTGGAATGGTAATTGTAAAAAAGGGTTGTGGCCCCTATTGTGAATACCATCAGTCGAGGGATCATCAGATAGAAGATTGTGAGGAGATTCGCCAAGTAGTTCAGCAGTTGGTGGACAATAAAAATGAATTTTTTGAGGAAGAAGAGAGAAGTAACGAGTCAGGAGTTTGCACGTTGGATGCTCCAGATGCCAAATACAGTGCAAAAAGGCCATTTGTCCTTGGCCTCAAACCAAGTCAAGAAAATGCACCACGGGAGGAGAGTCCCATGATAGCCCCTAAAATCACAATCTCCGCCCCAGCATCCTTTCCCTTTAAGGATACCCGGATGGTTCTGTGGAACTACAACGCCAATGTCTCAATACAAGGAAGTTCTAGTTTGCAAGAAGGAGAAACAAGTTGCGGAGGTAAAGCCCGCTGAAGGAGAGCCTGTGTGATATGATCTCGACTATGAGTTTTGAATCATATATGTGAATGCCCGATCGTGATTCTAGTAAGAACTCTGCAGTGCTTTGAATGTATTCTGAAATTACTCAAACAACAATGTAAGTAGAAATAGATAAATAAGAAATAGAAATAATGGGATGAAAGATATGTAGAAGGGGTGTAGGAAGAGTGATAGTTGTGATTATGGAAGAAAAAAAAAATAAAAGATGAAAATGTAGGTGAAGATGATGGGGTGTTGGCGTTAAGATGAAGAAATTCAAAGGATGGATTGTGACCCCCTAACTATAAAGAGTTAGGAACCAGCAATATAATAAAGTGGAAATGAAGTGGTAGGATATGGAACGTGACCCACTAGCTATAGATGAGCTAGGAACCAACGCTATAACAAAAGGGAAATGGATGAAGACTACAAGACTAACTTGAAGCCGATAAAGTTCCACAAGAGAACAAGAATGAAAGCAATCTTTCAAAGATGTTTTATATATTCAAAGTGTGTCTTACAATGATCCTAAAGATGCCTATTTATAGTAGAAGTAGGCAGAATATGAAAAGGTGTTACAAGAAAGATGAATGCTCATCTTAATGCACTTGAATACACATGAATGCTTTGTCCTTTCTTCTCATCTTCAAAGCTGATTAGTTTAGATAAATTGAGGTTGAATTTAGTCATATTTTCGTCCAAATTAAGAAGGACTCTTGGGCTGCCTTGTTTTGCTATCATATGAAGAGAAAGGGGATGAATGTGGACAAGGATGAATGTAGACATCCTTGCTGTCCAGCTTAAGTGCAACTCTTCATCTTCCAAGCTGATTAATATGACTTGAATGTCATAAAAAAGATGAGTTTCATCCAGCCTTCATTTCATGTCTCCTCAATGAATTTTGAAACCCCACTTGAATGGTGATAACATCAACCTTGAATGCCTTGAATTTGCTGAATTAAGATGGCCATCAATTGCTTGTCTCTTGGTAGAAGATGAAAGAACTCTTCCTTGGCTCAAATTCATTCAAATCATCCATGCATAAAATTCCCGTAATAAAAATTTCAGTCTGCACTGTCTTCAGTAAATCATTCGTATCTCAAGCTCCCGATATCGGATTGAGGTGATTCAAAAGGCATTGGAAAGCTAAGAGATGGAGGAAATAACGTCCAATTGATTTCTGGATCCAAACACGTCTGTATCGCATCCAGAATTGGAAGACATTCTGCTGATATTCTTGCATCTGGTAAAACCGTTCATCTTCCTCATGCACCTAGACACAAAGGTAAACTTTATTCAATCTTTAATTGAAAACATGCATGTAAACAATTAAGAGTTAGTTTAATAAATGAGCTAGTTTGATGAATGAACTAGTTTAATTAATGAACTAACTTTATTCAATGAACTAATAATCTTGAATGAACTAGTTTAATCAATGAACTACTTAGTTAAATGAAGTGTATAACTAAATGAACTACATGTTTAAATGCAACGCATGCTTTAATGAACAACATGTTTATTGAATGCAATGAATGTTATGCAAACTTTAAATACTCATGCAAATTCATGCATAAGCAAAGTAAAGTGTTCCTCCCTTATTATTTCTTCTTTCTCACGTCCCAAGCTTGATGTAAACATATTTTCCATGGCTGCTTGGAACAACTCCTTGGCCCTTGCTCGAGTAATGGGGCCACCTGGGTACTTCTCTGGGTCTTTGCCATTGACGTTCATATCAGTCCCTCCCTCTTTAAGGCGATTTGTCCCCAAATCGTCATCTACATCATAAGGAGATAGGTCAGCAACATTGAAGGTTGCACTAACATTAAACTCACCTGGAAGATCTAATTGATAGGCATTGTCATTGATCTTCTTGACTATTTGGAATGGTCCATCTCCCCGAGGCATTAATTTGGACTTTCGTTGAGCCGGGAACCTTTCTTTCCTCATGTGCAGCCACACCCAATCCCCTGGCTCAAAGGAAATTCGCCACGACCCTTATTTGCTTGCTGCTCATATTGCTTGGTTCGTTTTTCAATGTTCTCTCCGCACTTGTTGATGAAGCTTCTTAACAAATTCAGCTTTATTAAGTCCATCTTTATTCACAATTTGATCAGCGGGTAATGGTAACAAGTCTATCGGTGTTAATGGATTGAATCCATACACCACTTCAAAAGGCGTGCGCCCTGTAGTACTATGGATCGAACGGTTGTATGCAAACTCCACATGTGGTAAACTCTCCTCCCATGTTTTCAAATTCTTCCTAATGATGGATCGAAGTAACATAGAAAGTACTCGGTTCACCACTTCAGTTTGGCCATCCGTTTGAGGGTGGCAAGTGGTGGAGAATAGTAACTTAGTACCAATCTTACTCCATAGGGCTCTCCAAAAGTGACTTAAGAACTTCACATCCCGATCAGACACAATAGTTCTTGGTATGCCATGTAACCTTAAGATTTCCCTGAAAAACAAAGTAGCAATATGTGAGGCATCATTAGTTTTGTTACAGGGAATGAAATGAGCCATTTTGGAGAATCTATCCACAACTACAAAGATGGAATCTTTGTTATTCTTGGTACGTGGAAGCCCTAGCACAAAATCCATTGAAATATCCATCCATGGTGCTTCCGGTATGGGTAGTGGTGTGTAAAGTCCATGTGGCATAACTTTAGATTTGGCCTTCCTGCAAGTGATGCATCGCTCACACAACCCCTCCACATCTCGTTTCATTTTAGGCCAATATAGGTGCTCTTGAAGTATAGCCAAAGTCTTTGCTATCCCAAAATGTCCCATTAATCCTCCTCCATGAGCTTCCTTAGTTAGCAATTCACGCATGGAACCTTGAGGGATGCATAGTCTTCCTTCCTTAAATAGGAAACCATCATGCTTATAGTATTTTTCAATTGACCTTTTCTCACAAGCTTTGTAAATCTCTCCAAAATCAGAGTCAGAGACATATAAGTCTTTAATAAAAACAAAACCCAATAACTTAGATTCCAAAGTGTTTAAAAGAATATACCTCCGTGACAATGCATCGGCAACTATATTCTCCTTACCTTTCTTGTACTTGATAACATATGGGAAAGTTTCAAGAAACTCCACCCATTTTGCATGCCTTTTGTTGAGTTTATGCTGCCCCGGATATGTTTCAATGCCTCATGATCAGTGTGAATGATGAACTCCTTAGGCCAAAGGTAATGTTGCCATGTTTCCATTGCCCTCACAAGAGCATACATCTCCTTGTCATAGGTAGGGTAATTAAGCGTAGCTCCACTTAATTTTTCACTGAAATAGGCTATAGGACGTCCACCTTGAGACAAAACTGCTCCAATTCCTACACCTGATGCATCACATTCAATTTCAAAAGTTAGATTAAAATCAGGTAGAGCAAGTAAAGGGGCATGTATTAAACAATCTTTAATGCTATTAAAGGACTTCTCTTGATCTTCCCCCCAAAAGAATTTAGAATTCTTCTTAATAACACTTGTTAGTGGGGCGGCTATGGTGCTGAAGTTGGGGACGAATCTTCGATAAAAACTTGCAAGTCCATGGAAGCTCCTAACTTGAGAAATGCTTGCTGGTCGTGGCCACTCTTCAATGGCTTTAACCTTCTCTTTGTCCACCTCCAAGCCTTCAGAACTCACAACGAAACCTAGGAAAACAACCCTGTCAGTACAAAATGTACATTTTTGTAAGTTAGCAAACAGTTTTTCCTTCCTCAAAACTAGCAAAACTGACCTTAAATGTTGAACATGTTCTTCCATGGTTTTACTATAGATTAGAATGTCATCAAAGTAAACCACACAAAACTTACCCAAGAATGGCCTAAGAACATGATTCATTAACCTCATAAACGTGCTTGGAGCATTAGTTAAGCCAAAAGGCATAACCAACCACTCATAAAGGCCTTGCTTAGTTTTGAATGCTGTTTTCCACTCATCACCTTCCCAAGATTCAGATTTGGTGGTAACCACTTTTAAGATCAATCTTGGAAAAGAGGTTAGAACCACTAAGCTCATCTAACATGTCATCTAAGCGAGGAATAGGGTGACGATTTTTACCGTAATTTTGTTTACCGCTCGGCAGTCCCACACACATGCGCCAAGTTCCATCCTTCTTTGGCACAAGTAGAACTGCACGGCACATGGGCTAAGGCTTTCCCTCACGTAGCCTTTTGACATCAACTCAGATACTTGCCTTTGCAACTCCTTAGTTTCTTTGGGGTTGCTTCGGTACGCTGGTCGGTTTGGAATGACGGCTCCGGGAACAAAGTCTATTTGATGTTCTATGCCACGAATAGGTGGCAGTCCACTTGGTATTTCCTCTGGAAATAGGTCATCAAACTCCTGCAATAAAGACACAACAAAAGCAGGCAAATTTTGATCAAGGTAGTTAGTATTCAAGAAATTTTCCTTGTACATGAGCACAAGTGCTTCCTTTGCTGTCATTAAACTCTTTTTCAACTCTCTCTCTTTAGAAAGAATGCTGATTTTCCTTCCTCATTTTGATCACACTCCTTTGCTTTTACCTCCATTTTGGTCTCTCTCTCTTTGGCTTTTTCAATTTTTCCTCTCAATAAAATTTGGTCTTCATGTATTTGTTTTGGAGAAAGTGGGGCTAAAGTGATCTTCTTTGCTTCATGGGTGAACGATACCGGTTGGTATACCCGTCATGGATCACTCGCCTATCAAATTGCCAAGGCCTTCCAAGTAATAAATGGCTTGCGTGCATTGGAACGACATCGCATAATACCTCGTCTTTGTACTTCCCAATAGAGAAAACAATTGAACTTGTTTGGTCACCTTGAGTTCTCCTCCATCGTTGAGCCATTGTAGCTTATAAGGTTGTGGATGCTTTGTTGTTGCCAAGCCAAGTGTATCTACCATTAAGGTACTAGCAACATTAGTGCAACTACCACCATCAATAATAACAAAGCATACCTTTCCTCCAACATGGCAACGAGTATGGAAGATATTTTTCGTTGTTCATTTCCTCCAACGGATTGTACGTTTAGGCTTCTTTTGACAACAAGAACCTCTCCTTTCACGCCATACTCTAATTCTTCTTCTTCGATGGCAACATCTTCATTCTCATCCTCTTCTTGTTCCGATTCAACTTCTCCATCATCTCGAAGAAGCATGGTGTTGCGGTTCGGACATTGGCTTGCAATGTGTCCACGCCCCAAACACTTAAAACATTGTATGTCACGGAACGATTTGGAGTAGCGGTAGTCTTACCCTTGCTGGTTTCGCAATGGGCTTACTTCTTTCGGTGGTCCTTCTTTTTCGTGGGACGGTATTGGCGGAGTCTTCTTGTATGAACTTTGCCCCCATTTTGATGTTGAACTCCCATAAGATCGTGTGGCACCCTTTCTTTTGAGCTGTTTTTCCACTTTCATGGCCATATGCACCATGTCTTCCATCTCCACATAATGTTGCAACTCGACCACGTTCGCAATGTCCGGATTTAGTCCCGCTAGGAATCTTGCCATTGTGGCTTCTCGATCCTCGTCGATGTTGGCTCGAATCATGGACACCTCCATCTCTTTGTAGTAATCTTCAACACTTCGGTTACCTTGTGAAAGATTTTGAAGACGGTTGAATAACTCTCGATGGTAGTGGGTTGGAATGAATCGCCTTCGCATCACCGCTTTCATTTCATCCCATGTAGTGATAGGATGTTCTCCATTGCGTCTCCTACTTGATGTCAATTGATCCCACCATATTAGTGCATAATCCGTAAACTCAATGGCAGCGAGTTTTACCTTTTTAAGCTCTGAATAGTTATGGCACTCAAAAATGTGCTCAACCTTCTTTTCCCATGCAAGATAGGTTTCAGGATCCGTTCTTCCTTGAAAAGGAGGACTGGTAATCTTGATGTTGCTGAGATTATCGTCTACTCGTGGTCGAGCTCTCTGGCCTTGTTGTACCATGCTATGTTGGGATACTTGATCTTGCACATCATCTACTTCAACTTCTTCAGGATACTCCTCATTACCCTGATTAGCTTGTGAAATTTCAAGCTGGTCTATTCGTTCAATTAGGGGCTCCAATTGCTCTTGGATCATTTTGGCCATTGCTTGAAGCATAGCCTGATTTTGCAAATTGGGAACTCCTTCACCACTATGACCAGATCTTTGTGACATGTTAGATAAAGAAACAAAAGAAATTAAACCTTACTAACACAAAATCTCACCTTTCCACTCCAAAGAAAATGCACTCACACTCGTGTTTCACTCGGGTTAGGCTTTTCCCCTTAATGCACACTCATGCCTTTTACCACTCGTGCTTTATTTTCAAGTCCTTTTGGGAACTTCCTCAAGGCTTACAAGTGTCTCGTGGACTTCGGCTGAAACAATTCTAGCTTGGTAGGAGAATGATGAATAATAAAAGGATAATGGCTTCAAAAAGAAAGAATTACTAAGAATAGGTAAAGGAATTTGTAATTCAGCAATAAGAAATGATGTATTGTAATTTTTTTTAAACAAGAATAGATTGCTCCCTCCCTCTTTTTAAGATTTTTTTTTTTTTTGATTTTTTTTACTAACCCGGGAGAGAGAAAAATAATACGCTTACTGAATCGTCTAGGCTCTGATACCAAATGATATGATCTCGACTATGAGTTTTGAATCATATATGTGAATGCCCGATCGTGATTCTAGTAAGAACTCTGCAGTGCTTTGAATGTATTCTGAAATTACTCAAACAACAATGTAAGTAGAAATAGATAAATAAGAAATAGAAATAATGGGATGAAAGATATGTAGAAGGGGTGTAGGAAGAGTGATAGTTGTGATTATGGAAGAAAAAAAAATAAAAGATGAAAATGTAGGTGAAGATGATGGGGTGTTGGCGTTAAGATGAAGAAATTCAAAGGATGGATTGTGACCCCTAACTATAAAGAGTTAGGAACCAGCAATATAATAAAGTGGAAATGAAGTGGTAGGATATGGAACGTGACCCACTAGCTATAGATGAGCTAGGAACCAACGCTATAACAAAAGGGAAATGGATGAAGACTACAAGACTAACTTGAAGCCGATAAAGTTCCACAAGAGAACAAGAATGAAAGCAATCTTTCAAAGATGTTTTATATATTCAAAGTGTGTCTTACAATGATCCTAAAGATGCCTATTTATAGTAGAAGTAGGCAGAATATGAAAAGGTGTTACAAGAAAGATGAATGCTCATCTTAATGCACTTGAATACACATGAATGCTTTGTCCTTTCTTCTCATCTTCAAAGCTGATTAGTTTAGATAAATTGAGGTTGAATTTAGTCATATTTTCGTCCAAATTAAGAAGGACTCTTGGGCTGCCTTGTTTTGCTATCATATGAAGAGAAAGGGGATGAATGTGGACAAGGATGAATGTAGACATCCTTGCTGTCCAGCTTAAGTGCAACTCTTCATCTTCCAAGCTGATTAATATGACTTGAATGTCATAAAAAGATGAGTTTCATCCAGCCTTCATTTCATGTCTCCTCAATGAATTTTGAAACCCCACTTGAATGGTGATAACATCAACCTTGAATGCCTTGAATTTGCTGAATTAAGATGGCCATCAATTGCTTGTCTCTTGGTAGAAGATGAAAGAACTCTTCCTTGGCTCAAATTCATTCAAATCATCCATGCATAAAATCCCGTAATAAAAATTTCAGTCTGCACTGTCTTCAGTAAATCATTCGTATCTCAAGCTCCCGATATCGGATTGAGGTGATTCAAAAGGCATTGGAAAGCTAAGAGATGGAGGAATAACGTCCAATTGATTTCTGGATCCAAACACGTCTGTATCGCATCCAGAATTGGAAGACATTCTGCTGATATTCTTGCATCTGGTAAAACCGTTCATCTTCCCTCATGCACCTAGACACAAAGGTAAACTTTATTCAATCTTTAATTGAAAACATGCATGTAAACAATTAAGAGTTAGTTTAATAAATGAGCTAGTTTGATGAATGAACTAGTTTAATTAATGAACTAACTTTATTCAATGAACTAATAATCTTGAATGAACTAGTTTAATCAATGAACTACTTAGTTAAATGAAGTGTATAACTAAATGAACTACATGTTTAAATGCAACGCATGCTTTAATGAACAACATGTTTATTGAATGCAATGAATGTTATGCAAACTTTAAATACTCATGCAAATTCATGCATAAGCAAAGTAAAGTGTTCCTCCCTTATTATTTCTTCTTTCTCACGTCCCAAGCTTGATGTAAACATATTTTCCATGGCTGCTTGGAACTCCTTGGCCCTTGCTCGAGTAATGGGGCCACCTGGGTACTTCTCTGGGTCTTTGCCATTGACGTTCATATCACTGTGAAACCAAACCCCAAAGAGATAAATGATGTGGGGCATTTTACGAGGAGCAATCGATGCTACGCTCCTGAAACACCAAAGGCAGTAGAAGAGATGAAAGGAAAAGGGAAGGCAACCGAATCTAAACCAGCAAAGATATTCGTGGAAGAGTCACCTCCAAAACTCAACGAGCCAATGATTGAGGCTCAAGCTCAAGAATTTTTGAGATTTTTAAAGCATAGTGAATATAGTGTGGTAGACCAACTCAGAAAATAGTCGGCCCGAATTTTAGTGCTTCACCTACTGTTGAACTCAGAAAAACATCGTGAGGCTTTGTTGAAAGTGTTAAACCAAACTTTTGTCGAGAGTAATATTTCGATTGGTAAGCTAGACCAGATCATTGGCTATATTACTGACTGTAATCATATCACCTTTAGTGACGATGAGATACCGATCCCACGAGAATGGTGCATTATGCTTATACTTATGTGACTACAATACAAAACTGTGATTGTGGCAGTTGTGGGTCAAATGGTGGTTGCAAAAACAAGATAAAAAGGAGAGTAAATGATACGAAAGCCAGGATCCAAGAATTACCTCAAAATCTAGGAACCCTCTAGATCACAATTACTCTAGCAAACTCACTAATATGATCCGAGAAAACCCCGAACTCCAAGTTCAGCAAACCGATAATAAAGCATGATCTTGATGTAGAAAACGAAATATGATGAATTTGATGGTGGTGGTGTTGGATAGATTTGTCCTTGGCACCCTCCTAATCGCAATTGAATAGGCAAACACCTACAAACGGCACGAATCTCTCCGATGAATGGATGATGACGAGATAGATGTTGTAGGATATTTTGTCCTCGGCACCCCTTAGACGCGATTATCTAAGAAAGCTAACTCAAGCAGCTCTAACCCACCCTCCTAGACGCAATTACCTAGGCAAGCAAGAGTGTGAAGATGATCTCCATTACAAGAACTTGACGAACTTACATTGAAGAAGACTTCTGATACGAAAAATAACAAGGCAAATCTATCTACCTTGAAAATAAAATGGCCCATGGCCAAAGGTTTTTTGTAACTCAAAACTTCATGATGTTGTTCTTATTAGTGAAGCAAATATGCCTTTAAATAGGCTACAAATGAAGAGTTCAACTTAAATTAGGAAAAGTAAAGATAATAATAAAATAAATAAACATATTTTATCTAACCTAAAAAACTAATAAATAAATAACAAATCTAATCCTAAATCATCTAAATATCTTCTTAAAGAATCATAGATTAAATTTAAGTACAAATAATCAATAAAATTATTGAAAATTCGTAATAAATAATATTTCCCGTGATAAAACCGTATAGAGATTTCTGCTCGCACAGTCTTCACTAAAATGGACATAATTTTAGCTCCCGGTGTTGAATTGATGCGCTTCAAGATGCGTTGGAAAGCTATGAGGCAGACGAATATGTTTGAAGAAGACATATAGACTCAAAAGTGCTCGGATCCCATCCGAAAATTCGATGCAAGTCTGCTGAAATTCCAGACTTATAAAACAGCTTCAACTCTTTGGCTACAATGCATCATTTTAGCCCCCCATACATGTATCAGTAAATGATTCAGCGTGGTAACAACAGCAGAGTGTGATAAAAGATAGAGAATATGAGAAATAAGCCTAGATCTCCTTGGTTCAGCTCGATAGAAAGATGAAATGCACTTCGAGGATAAAGGATGGTTTAATTAGCGATGATGTGGTCAGTTTGCATATTAGCTTCCATTTAACCTTTAACCATTGACTCAGGGATATAGATCGGCTTCAACTTTCGCCGTAAGTCAATACGATCGCCCTTAGAACAAGTGGATCAACTTTATTGCATCCTATCAACTTTCATTGTAAAAAACTGTTAATCTAGCTCGTCACTACATTCGTTGATGTTAGTGGCTGGTTTAACACTCTCATGCAAAACGTAAATCAAATCTAACAATTAAAGCTTAAGAAAAAGCTAATACTGATATATGTTAAACTAAAGAAACATTTTAAATAAGTTCAACAAGCTCCAAAAATTCAAACCGTTGTCGAGATGAGCACAAATACAAGTAAATCTCCAAAACAACATCAAAATAAAGAGAAGTTTAAGAAGATAACAAGATATTTCCTCGATTCAGCACTTGACTCATTTCCTTTGATAGATATGCCTTACTTCACCTTGGATTTCTAGAAATAAGCTTAAGCCACCATGGGAAGAGGATAAAATCTTGAAGGTTGAAGATGGTGTGAAAAAATGAGAATAGTGTGACCCTCTCTCTCCTCCAAAATAGTCCTTTTATAGGCCTCCTAAAGGAGGACACCTTTCCTACATGTTATTTGCGTGTCAGACGTCATACAAAATTTGTTGTAACAACCTGGACATCTGGTATATTCGTTTTTATCCTTTAAAAGACTGGATAGCTAGCAGATGCAGTGACAATAAAGCAAAATAGGCAAAAATATACAAAACACGAGCCACGTGAATTAAGTTAGAAAAAATGCAGAAATGGACATGAAATTGCAAAAATGGATGCAATGAACACCAATGTGGGGACAATTAGACCTATAAATCAAGGGAAAATACATGCTCTTTAAAGAGCTATCAAAAAGTATGTCCTTTGATTTTAATTCTCCTAGCTGTTGCAATGAAGGTACCTTTTCATTTCAAACAAACATTAAGTTAGAACTTATAAGATAAAGTATATATATATATATATATATAAGATACACGCTTAACTTAAGATAAAGCAGAAACATATATATATATATATATTTATATATATAAAAGATGTATAATATAAGAAAGATTATGCTACCTAAACATCAACAAATTTAAACTATGTTCTAAATGAAGATGTGAACTATATGTTATGCATAAGTATATAAGTAGAATGCATGAAATGACTATCTTAATCATATAATATGCAATTCATAACATATAATAAATTTGTGAACTATTTGTTTCATAACAAATAATATGATAATTCAAACATATAATAAGAAGTAAATGAATGTTCATAATAGAATATAATGCATAATAATATAAGGTAAAGAATAGTTAGAAAGAACTCCCTCCACTTTTATCCTTAACAAAATCAAAGACAAAATCATTTTAATTTTGAATCGGCTGTTGGATAGGATCACATCACAAATAAATATTAGTCGAAATGTAACTAAGACACTAAATTAACCGACTAACACTTAAATTTAAATAACAATAAAACTAAACTATTTAGTATTGGTTCAAGTTCAAAACAATATTGAATGCCATGCAAATGTTACAAAGTCACTATTCACATCTAATTATACTTATATTTCTTTGTTTATAAATAGTGCATTTCAAAGATCAGATTATCTTCTAATCACTTGTTTTTTCTTTGAACTCTAGTAGCTTACTTTCCCTTCCTTTTCTTTGTCTAATCGACAATAGTGCTGGTTACCGGCTGCTGGCGATCTATATTTCTTTTATTTTCTTCCATTTTTTTTCTTCGCGCATCTTGTTGCACTTTTCTCTACTTTAGTGGCACGTTTCATGGTTAATTTTGTGAGTTTAGGGTGTTCTACAATTACCCTTATGGCATTTGTTTCTGATTTCTGTTTTTCGGTGATCATGTATAGTTTAATCCTTTTTGAGTTGTTCACCAATGGAACCTAAGCGAATCATCATTTTTGAGAATAGGCGTGAAATATGGTTGCCGATTTTGGAGAGTTCATAAAGTTCGCGTTTGACAACTCCAAGGACCCTTTGTAACAGCACAAATTTAGATTCAATAGGTTGCCATCGACTATAGTCTTGAGCTTTAGGTTTTAGGGTGAGTAGTAACCCAAATGGGTCTTTGATGATAGCTATTGGGCTTGGAATGAACTTCTTTGGCATAGTTTTGAATGATGAAGGATTTGAGATGTGATTTTCTCATCTTCTGTCTAAACACTCCCTTGTCTCCTTTTAGGCAAAAGTTGTTTATTACATCACCCACAATAACTCATCTTCTTCCTCTTAAAGTTTTCTTTATTTCCTCATGAATGCCCACAGTTTTGAAAGGTAAAGATTCAAACTTTCTCCTTCAATCTTTCAATTCGAGATTCAAGATTCAAGTATTTTCATTTACTCTTTAAGATCTACATTTTGAGGTAAGGATTATTGGAAATGGTGGTAAGATGGAAAAATAGATATTTGTAAGGGTTTTTGGTTGGAGAGTGGTTAAAGACAATTTTCATATTATAGATTTGTTTAAAACATTTTTTGAATCATTAGGGAGTGTACCAAATTCATTTTGCACTTGTTAATTAGTTAAAGAAGTTGGATAGCCATCTACCATCAAAGGCAAGGAGAAGAAGTGAAGAAAAGTTTGTTGAAAGGAGGATTCAAGATCTTTTGCTAAGGTTTGTACATTCCCAACTTTGAAGTACTTATTGTTCTTCATAAAAGTAATTGCTCTGCATTAAGCATGATGTATGTTGGGTGTTGTAGCATGTTAAATATGGACGATTTTCATTGTTGTGGTTGATGTTAAAATGGTGTTTAAATGGTCATAATACGATAATAATAATCCTAATAGACTTTAGGGAGCATAAAATGTTTTAGGGGTAAATTTAGGGAAATTTAAGGTGAAATATATGGATCAAAATTTTAGTTTTGGGCTCGCGTACCAGTACTGTTGCACTAGTATTGATATGGGGTGCTCAGGGTGCAAAAACTGTAGCCCCCTCGACCCGGCCTAGACGCCCGACCGAGCCAAGCGAGCTACATTAGGTTTACCGAAGCAAACCGAAGAAAGATTACAAAAACTGGTCCATTTTTTCCTTTTAACTTGTCTAGATGCATATTATTAATCCTAAGTGATCATGCTTGCAGTGGAAGAAGTTACAAAGGAAACGGACCTCGGAAAGGCAACCAATTGCATACAACACATTTTAAGGACTAAAACGTAAAACTGGTCAGATAAAGGACCATTACTGAAATTAGGGTTACCAATCCTCAACTAGTCAGATTACATGCTTGCATGTCAATTCTCAGCTCAGTCCGACCATCCAAACTCAAGCAATTGCATTCACAACAATCAGGGACCAAAATGAATAAATCAGAAACTTTCCAAACATCCACATAACTAAAATAACATATGCATGTATCGGTACACGAGCAAGTGTATCGGTACACCTTGGCCAGTTTATAAAACTCAGATTCTAGTAGCTCAAAATCGTACTGGTACGGCTACGCATATCGGTACACCTTGCCATTTTGCTTTTACCTGTATTGAAACGGATATCCTGTGTACCGAAATGCCATGCCTGATATGGTTTATTCATATCGATACGGGAATACGCGTTCTGATACACCTAGACCTAAAACGTCCCCTTTTGCTGGTTTAACTTACATTAATGGACTCCAAACCACTTAAACATGCTTCTAACATTCATACAACATTACCAAGGATCGATCCTAACCATAAAATCACAGAACCATCCTCAACTCATGGCAATCATGCTTTAAAGGTAAACTATAGGCATGCTTCCTAAAACCACATTTCCAATTATACCAAAACACTCATTTGAACACTTTCCAGCATATGATACATGCTAACACCTCAATAGCATCAAATCCAACATACTAGAGTCATCAAAACATGACAATCCATCAAGGCTAACTAGATGCATACCTAAGCAATCGCTTAGCCTCAATCATAAGCAAGGATCATCAACATGTTTATCAACATCAATCAAGCCCCAAAACACATCAATAATCATGCTAAAAAAATAGGGGAAAACAGAATTACAAATCCCCCAATATATGGCGAACACATTGCCTTATTAACTGAAAGTAAAACCGAGTTTCATACTCAAAGATAATATAGATCTTGGATCGCTTTTTTGCCTCGCCAATGCTACCCCAAACTCTAGTGCTCTGCATCATTTAGAAAAGAGAGCGTAAGCAACAAATGCTTAGCGAGGATGCTCATAAAAACAATGATGCATTTAAAACCATTTGAAAACCAAAACACTTGTTTTCAAAATATGCTTAACGACCAAAGCATTTTCATTGTTTCCGACCGAAACATGCATAACGATCCTTATGCCACATCATATATAAATCCCATGCTTAACGACCGAAGCATTTTCATTGATGCCAAATCCAAACATGCATGCTTAAATCCCAAAGCACTAAATCATATTACCATGCTTAAATCCCAAAGCATTAAATCATATTACCATGCTTAAATCCCAAAGCATTATAAAATAGGTTCAACACTTGAACTTTCATATATTGGCAATTATAGTGACCCTGGATAGACGACCTCTATCCTTGGATAGCCGACCACTATCCTTGATTAGTCGATCGCTAATCATTGGTTAACCGACCGTTAACCTTACATATCAGATACACGAATCTCTCATGATAGACTCACCTCCACCACAACTCATACCATGCCGAGTTAAACCGTGTGATAACCTAAACCTTGCCTAGTTGAACCGCAAGATCACCATCGACTTGGGTTGCCTAGTTAAATCGCATGCCCCAAGTGAGGTCCCAATAGTCCGAGTGGCCTAGTTAAACTGCCGTACCTCATGGACCCATGGCCACGATCGATTTTGTTTATGTATTACAGTGCAATTTAATCCTATGGCATGCCAACTATATCTGAATGTTTTCCCATCATGTCACATAGCCAATATATCATTTACAAAACCATTTACTCACTGTTTTGGTCATGCATCATACAAAATCACCACATATGCAAGCCACATTGCTAAAGCAATACCACATTCCCAACCAAAATGAAAACAAATGCTCACTAGCATTTCATACACTTTTAAGCCATTGCATATGTACTAAAAATCATGCATTTACAGTAAGTAAAACAAACCATGTTTATGACCAAAACATGAATTACACATGCTCATATCCGAACCGATATTAAAGAGCAAAAGAGGGAAACTTACTTCCAAGCTTAGGCAAGTGTTTAAAGCTTAAACTAAACTCCAATAAACACTTTCAAACCTTTGAAAGACTTTTAAAACTGTTTCCACTCACTGATTACACCTCGCCTTGCTCGGCAATGCAAATCGAGCTTCCAGGAAGCCACGATCCACTTCAAGCTACTTCGCCTTATTATCCCCTGTTTTGGCCACACAAAACCAGAGGAAACATGCATCAAAATGCATCCTAACCACTGCCTCAAAGCAATTACCCGCAACTCACAAGTTGCCCACTCAAAAATCATCCGAAACTTATCGAAATCAACCTCAAACACCTTCCAATCTTATCCCAGCCACAATATAACGATTCGATACATCAAACCTCATCAATTAACATCTATAAACACTTTAACAACATCCTTTTACTTCCAGCAATGATTAAACTCCATTAAAATCGCAAAAACCCTTAACTAACAACGTTTAACATTAGAGATTCAACTAGTTTCGGGATTATATTGATAAAACCAAGCCTTCAACATTATTAAACATTAAAATCAAGATCTAATCTGATAAAAAAACCCAGCAAAACAGATCCAGTTCGCAAATCTATCAATTCCACCATCAAATCACAATTAAATCAATTTCCCATAATTAATCTATCACATTAGAAAACAATTGTAAAGGATCAATAACTTGGGAATTTCAGTAAAGAACCTTTCATTAGAGGAGAATAACGAACATTACCTCTAATGGATGTTTTCTCCCTTAATTGGATTAATTTACATAGGAAAACAAAGTTAAAACGATAAGGTTTTGTTTGGAAACCATTGAGAATCCATTTAAAATCAAAAGATTTAAGAAAATAAAGATTTAGAAGAAGAGAATGGTGTTTGTCTGGAGAAATTTGAGGGAAAAGATTTTGAGAGAAAGTTACTTAACTTTTGTTTTAAAGAATTAATTATCAAATTAATTCTCCCCAACCTATTTATATTTTCCAAAACACTTTTAAAAATATCCAATTAAGGGATAAAGTTTGAGATTAGAATTTCAGGAAATTGACTCCTTAAAGATTCAAAGTTTTGACCCTTTTACAAAACATTCACTAAAAATAGTTTTCAAAGTTTACATTTTGGTCACTAGTCCAAAATGTCTGATTTCTAAAACTCATTTTCCAAAATTGATTCTACCAAAATCATTAACACATTAAATAGTGATTTTAGAACAATTTTCCATATTTTTATCACCTTCAAAAATATTTAATCTGATTTAATCCTGAAACTGACTCGAATCTCTAACATCGGTCCACTGGACCCTCAAAACATCTAGACCCAAAACCAGGACATAACAACTCTTCCCCACTTAAGAAATTTCATCCTCCAAATTTACCTAGAGGAAATAAATGCGAAAATTGTTCCAACATTGATACGAGCATGAGAGGGGTCAAAATAATCATCTTGGAAAAGAAGTTGAAACTGCTTTGCAAGTCAGAAACATCAGTCAACTTGTGATGCATTTTTGGATGGGATCCAGGCATTTATGGGTCAACATGTCTTCTTAAAACTTGTCCAGCTGCAAATTAGCTTTCCAACGCATCTTGAAACGCCTCAATCGGACATCTGGATCTCAAGATACGTCTATTTTAGCGAAGACAGCGCATGCAGAAATTCCTATACGGGATTAATACGGGATTTTTGGATAATTACGAATTTTCAAGATTTTATTTGATTATTTGTAATTTAAATCAACATAGGATTCTGCAATATCTACTAGGATCAGATTTATTTAATTAGGATTTTATTTTTAGCATTTATTTTTTATTAGAAGTTACTTATCTTATTAGGAGATTAGATTTTAGCATTTATTTATTGTATTTAATTCCTAAGTTTAGTAGGATTAAAACTTCTCCATGGCCTATATAAAGGAGGCTTCACCCACATTGTAATTCAGATTTGAATGATTAAATAAAATTCTCTTTTGAGTTCCAACTTGCAAGAACATTATCTTGTGTTTTAGAAGCAAATCGATTTTCAAGTTCTCCGAGATTTGTTGTTGAGGATCTTCACACTCCTGCTTGCCCATACAAAAGCGTTTGGGAGGGTGGGTTAGAGCCGCTTGAGGTTGCTTGCTTAGATAATTGCGTCTAAGAGGGTGCCGAGGACAACTATCAATTCATCACGCCATCTCCACATATTCAAGCTTCCTCCATTGACGCCACCACCATAAGCAAATTTGAATTTTTAGATTTGTTCTTTATTTTGGTTTGTTTTGTTTTTCTCTTTATTCGAATTTGCGGAACTCTATCATTTGGTATCAGATTCAGGTCGTTCTTGAGGATGTCATTGAGCAACGTATTGGATTTTACCCTTTTGGGGACTCGATGTCATTATTGTTGTCGACTAGATCATTCAGGGTATGATTGTCCAGATAAGTTTTATTTTCAAGAAAAAAATTTGAGAGATATGTTGTCTAAATTCATGTCTTCCAACGATATTGAAATCCGTGATCCGGAGCATGATCAAGAAATTTGTTCTTCTAAAGAACATGAGGATGACGATACCATCGAGAGTTTAACCTTGCCTATTGATGAGGAAGAAATTATAAGTAGTGTGTTTGTTTCCAGTGACGAACCTACTATTACGATTCAAGATGATCATCAAACGACAAGCACCGATGAAGGTACCTTACAATCAAAAGGAATCATCGAATATTTTCAGAATTCTATTTATGCTTATTCCTCTTTTAGCATTAATAACAATTTTGAAGATGAGAATGAGTTACTTTGCGACCAAAAGAACAATCGTGATGATCCCAATGAGAAGGAACTTGTAAATTACATTGCAAAAAGAGACTCTGCAAAAGGATCCTTCAAGACGTCTTCTCTTCTATGGTACTTTGATGAACTTCCTCCATTTAACGATCTAGATTTGAGGGAGAATCTTTTTGAGGAGTGGGGGAATGATACGAGCATGAGAAGGGTCAAAATAATCATCTTGGAAAAGAAGTTGAAACTGCTTTGCAAGTCAGAAACATCAGTCAACTTGCGAAGCATTTTTGGATGGGATCCAGGCATTTATGGGTCAACATGTCTACTTAAAACTTTTTCGGATGCAAATTAGATTTCCAACGCATCTTGAAACGCCTCAATCGGACATCTGGATCTCAAGATACGTCTATTTTAGCGAAGACAGCGCATGCAGAAATTCCTATACGGGATTAATACGGGATTTTTGGATAATTACGAATTTTCAAGATTTTATTTGATTATTTGTAATTTAAATCAACATAGGATTCTGCAATATCTATTAGGATCAGATTTATTTAATTATGATTTTATTTTTAGCATTTATTTATTATTAGAAGTTACTTACTAATTAGGAGATTAGATTTTAGCATTTATTCATTGTATTTAATTCCTAAGTTTAGTAGGATTAAAACTTCTCCATGGCCTATATAAAGGAGGCTTCACCCACATTGTAATTCATATTTGAATGATTAAATAAAATTCTCTTTTGAGTTCCAACTTGCAAGAACATTATCATGTGTTTTAGAAGCAAATCGATTTTCAAGTTCTCCGGGATTTGTTGTTGAGGACTTCACACTCCTGCTTGCCTATACAAAAGTGTTTGGGAGGGTGGGTTAGAGCCGCTTGAGGTTTCTTGCTTAGATAATTGCGTCTAAGAGGGTGCCGAGGACAACTATCAATTCATCACGCCATCTCCACATATTCAAGCTTCCTCCATTGACGCCACCACCATAAGCAAATCTGAATTTTTAGATTTGTTCTTTATTTTGTTTTGTTTTTCTCTTTATTCGAATTTGCGCTACTCTATCATTTGGTATCGTATTCAGGTCGTTCTTGAGGATGTCATTGAGCAACGTATTGGATTTTACCCTTTTGGGGACTCGATGTCATTATTGTTGTCGACTAGATCATTTAGGGAATGATTGTCCAGATAAGTTTTATTTTCAAGAAAAAATTTTGAGAGATATGTTGTCTAAATTCATGTCTTCTAATGATATTGAAATCCGTGATCCGGAGCATGATCAAGAAATTTGTTCTTCTAAAGAACATGAGGAAGACGATACCATCGAGAGTTTAACCTTGCCTATTGATGAGGAAGAAATTATAAGTAGTGTGTTTGTTTCCAGTGATGAACCTACTATTACGATTAAAGATAATCATCAAACGACAAACACCGATGAAGGTACCTTAGAATCAAAAGGTATCATCGAATATTTTCAGAATTCTATTTATGCTTATTCCTCTTTTAGCATTAATAACAATTTTGAATATGAGAATGAGTTACTTTATGATCCCAAAGAGAAGGAACTTGTAAATTACATTGCAAAAAGAGACTTTGCAAAAGGATCCTTCAAGACGTCTTCTCTTCTATGGTACTTTGATGAACTTCCTCCATTTACCGATCTAGATTCGAGGGCGAATCTTTTTGAGGAGTGGGGGAATGATACGAGAATGAGAGGGGTCAAAATAATCATCTTGGAAAAGAAGTTGAAACTGCTTTGCAAGTCAGAAACATCAGTCAACTTGCGAAGCATTTTTGGATGGGATCCGGCATTTGTGGGTCAACATATCTTCTTAAAACTTGTCCGTCTGCAAATTAGCTTTCCAACACATCTTGAAACGCCTTAATCGAACATCTGGATCTCAAGATACGTCTATTTTAGCGAAGACAGCGCATGCAGAAATTCCTATACGGGATTAATACGGGATTTTTGGATAATTACGAATTTTCAAGATTTTATTTGATTATTTGTAATTTAAATCAACATAGGATTCTGCAATATCTATTAGGATCAGATTTATTTGACTAGGATTTTATTTTTAGCATTTATTTATTATTAGAAGTTACTTATCTAATTAGGAGATTAGATTTTAGCATTTATTTATTGTATTTAATTCCTAAGTTTAGTAGGATTAAAGCTTCTCCATGGCCTATATAAAGGAGGCTTCACCCACATTGTAATTCAGATTTTAATGATTAAACACTCCCAAAGCCCGATGTAAACACTCCCAAAATCTTGCTGTAAACCTCAAATCTCCGAAATAAATGGACTTATGTACCCCATGCAAATGCACAATCTCGGCGATATATACATTCGCCAACTTGTGCAAGGTATACTTCGTATGCGAACACTTCGTAAACTGATCAACAATCACCCAAAAGGAATCCTTTTTAGCCGGTGTCAAAGGCAACCTTGACACAAAATCCATGGTGATTCTCTCCCATTTCCATTCTAGAATTCTCAACGGTTGCAACAACCCGGATAGAAACTGATGTTTAGCCTTAACCCGCTGGCACACCATGTACTTAGAAACAAATTCCGATACATTTTGGTACTTCCTTTAAATCACGATACATTTTGGTACTACTGGAATGCATAGCAAAAGGACTAGAGTGTACCTCCGTCAATATAGTGTGCATCAACTCCGAATCATCCGGCACCACTATTCGACCCTTAAAACACAAAACTCCATCATATCAAAATGAAACTCTGTCGAATTACCATCTGATATATCCTTAACATGAGGAACCAAAGAATCATCACACGATTGCTTAGCTTTAATCGTTTGTGACAACGTAGGCTTAACTTGCAACTCAGCCAACAAACCACCTTCATGTGTCACACTCAACCTTACAAACATCGCCCCAAGCTCAACCGCAACCTTACCATCTTGCATCAGCACACAACCCAAATCAACACAAGACGCATCACTATAAAACTACAAACTCCTTCCCTGACTCGGGTTGGATCAACACAGGAGCATTGTCAAAACTTCCTTCAACTTCTCAAAACTATGTTGTTGCTTCTTCGTCCACACATAAGGAACATTCTTTTGCAACAACTTCATCAATAGTGCCACAATACTAGAAAACCCATCTCCAAAATGACGATAATACCCAGCCAAACCGAGGAAACTATGAACCTCCGATACTGACTTAGGTTGCTTCCAATTGGGAAAAGACTCAATTTTCTATGGATCAACACGAATACCCTCCAAGGACTATCACTTTCTTCAACCAAAACTCACACTTACTCAGCTTGTCATACAACTGATTATCCTTCAAAACCTGCAATACAATCTGTAAATGTCGATAGTGTTCTTTCTCGGCACGATAGTACATAAGAATATCATCAATAAACACCCTGTTCATCATATCCATGAACGTAGTCGGGGCATTCGTCAAACCAAATGGCATCACCAAGAACTCATAATGTTCGTACCTTGTACAAAAAGTAGTCTTATGCACATCCACATCTTAGCCTTCAACTAATAATACCCTGATCTTAAAATAATCTTTAAAATAATTGCTGCCCCGCGAAACTAATCGAACAAATCATTAATCCTTGATAAAGGATACTTATTCTTCACCGTCAACTTATTCAACTGCCGGTGATCAATGCACATACGCATCGTACCATCCTTCTTTTTCACAAAAAGAACCGGAGCACCCCAAGGCGAAACACTCGGTCATATGAACCCATGATCCAACAACTCTTGAAGCTGTGTCCTCAACCCCAAGGAGCAATGGACACCGGAGTCGTACCCGCGTACGTCTCAATACCAAATTCCACCTCTCTGTATGAAGGTAAACCCAGTAACTCTTCTGGAAACACTTCCAAAAAATCATGAACAGTCTAAGTTCCTGCACCCGAACACCTTTAACTTCCGGATTCATCATGATAGCCAAACAAGCTTGACAACCTCCTTACATCATCTTTTCCACTTGAGTAGCCGAAACAATGTTGGACAAGAATTTCACATTCTCGACAACTACCACAACTTCGTAATCATCGGCTAACCTCAAAGAATTCCTTTTGGATTTACAATCCACAACCGCCTTGTGCTCACTCAACCAATCCATACCCAAAATAACGTCAAAACCATGGAATGGCAATTCCATCAGATCCGTGACAAACTCATGACCTTGACTACCAAAGGACATCTCCTAAACAACTTTCTAATCGCAACCATCTCACTAAAGAAACTAGTCACTAACACTTCGTCGGCCTCCGAGAAATTATCTGTAAGTGTGAACATATGTATGCATGATTCCTTATATGTCATCCTAGATGTCTATGGATATGGATGCAAAACCTCTAATGTCATGCCCAAAGATGTATGCATGTACTAACATATTTAAATACATACATATAAGTGTTTTCCACTAATTTACAAATCACATGCTTATCGACCATATGCAAAATCATTTACAAATCACATGCTTAAATCCCAAAGCATTATAAAATAGGTTCAACACTTGAACTTTCATATATTGGCAATTATAGTGACCCCGGATAGATGACCTCTATCCTTGGATAGCCGACCACTATCCTTGATTAGCCGACCGCTAATCATTGGTTAACCGACTATTAACCTTACATATCAAATACAAGGATCTCTCATGATAGACTCACCTCTGCCACAACCCATACCATGCATAGTTAAACCGCATGATATCCCAAACATTGCCTAGTTAAACAACAAGATTTTACAACCTCGCCTAGTTAAACCGCGAACACTACCATCTTGCCTAGTTAAACCACAAGATCACCATTGAATTGGGTTGCCTAGCTAAATCGCATGCCCCAAATAAGGTCCCAATAGTCCGAGTGGCCTAGTTAAACTGCCATACCTCAAGGACCCATAGCCAAGATCGATTTTGTTTATGTATTATAGTGCACTTTAATCTTATGGGATGCCAACTATATCCAAATGTTTTCCCACCATGTCACATAGCCAATATATCATTTACAAAACCATTTACTCACTGTTTTACAATGCATTATACAAAATCACCATATATGCAAGCCACATTGCCAAAGCAATACCACATTCCCGACTGAAATGAAAACTAATGCTCACTAGTGTTTTGGTACTAGTACGATTGGAGAGTACCGATACCCATCGAAGTCACTACAAAAGAAATTAAGCATTCTTATGGGAGTTGTTATGATTTGGGTAAAAAGGTATATTTAATCATATTCGAATAGTGATACGGAAGCCAGGATCCAAGAATTACCTCAAAATCTAGGAACCCTTTAGATCACAATTAATCTAGCAAACTCGCTAATATGATCCGAGAAAACCCCAAGCTCCATGTTCAGCAAACCGATAATAAAGCATGATCTTGATGTAGAAAACGAGATAGGATGAATTTGACGGTGGCGGTGTTGGATCGGTTTGTCCTTGGCACCATCCTAATCGCAATTGAATAGGCAAACACCTGCAAACGGCACGAATCTCTCTGATGAATGGATGATGACGAGATAGATGTTGTAGGATATTTTGTCCTCGGCACCCTCTTAGACGCGATTATCTAAGCAAGCAACCTCAAGCGGCTCTAACCCACCCTCCTAGATGCAATTACCTAGGCAAGCAAGAGTGTGAAGATGATCTCCATTGCAAGAACTTGACGAACTTACGTTGAAGAAGACTTCTGATACAAAAAATAACAAGGCAAATCTATCTACCTTGAAAATAAAATGGCCCATGGCCAAAGGTTTTTGCAACTCATAAATTCATGATGTTGTTTTTATTAATGAAGCAAATATGCCTTTAAATAGGCTACAAATGAAGAGTTCAACTTAAATTAGGAAAAGTAAAGATAATAATAAAATAAATAAACATATTTTATCTAACCTAAAAAACTAATAAATAAACAACAAATGTAATCCTAAATCATCTAAATATCTTCATAAAGAATCCTAGATTAAATTTAAGTACAAATAATCAATAAAATTTTTGAAAATTCGTAATAAATAAAATTTCCCGTGATAAAACCGTATACATATTTCTGCTCGCACAGTCTTCACTAAAACAGACATAACTTGAGCTCCCGATGTTGGATTGATGCGTTTCAAGATGCGTTGGAAAGCTAAGAGACAGACGAATATGTTTGAAGAAGACATGTAGACTCAGAATGATACATGCATGAGCGGGGTTAAATTACTCATATTGGACAAGAAGCTGAATTTGTTTGATGCAAACAATAATGGCCAAAACAATGCACGCATAGGAGGTCAAAAACGATGCATCTTGGACAAGAAACTGAATCTGTTTGTGAAGTCTGGAAAGTCAGCTAACTTGCAACGAATTTTTGGATTGGATCCAGGAATTTATGGTTCAATAGGTCTTCTTAAAACTTGTCTGGCTGCAAATTATCTTTCCAACGCATCTTGAAACGCCTGAATCGGACATCTGGATCTCAAGATACGTCTATTTTAGCGAAGACAGCGCATGCAGAAATTCCTATACGGGATTAATACGGGATTTTTGGATAATTACGAATTTTCAAGATTTTATTTGATTATTTGTAATTTAAATCAATATAGGATTCTGCAATATCTATTAGGATCAGATTTATTTGACTAGGATTTTATTTTTAGCCTTTATTTATTATTAGAAGTTACTTATCTAATTAGGAGATTAGATTTTAGCATTTATTTATTGTATTTAATTCCTAAGTTTAGTAGGATTAAAACTTCTCCATGGCCTATATAAAGGAGGCTTCACCCACATTGTAATTCAGATTTCATTGATTAATAAAGACTTCTCTTTGGAGATTTTAGTATTCTTTGAGTTTGCAAGTGTTCGGTAAACTTGTCTAGAAGCCATCTTCAACATAAGATCATCGAGTTCTTGTGAGGGAGATCATCTTCACACTCTTGCTTGCCTAGGTAATTGCATCTAGGAGGGTGGGTTAGAGCCGCTTGAGGTTGCTTGCTTAAATAATTGCGTCTAAGAGGGTGCCGAGGACAAAACAACATCAACAATTCACAAGCCATCTTCAACCTTCACACCATCTTCCATAATTCCATAAACAAAGCTGGAATTTTCAGATTTGTTTTACCTATCTTCTTCTTAATCTTTTCTCATCTTTTTATTTATATTCTTATTTCTTATCATCTAATCCTTCATCTCGTCTTTCTTTCTTTAAATTTCCAGCCTTGAATCTGAAAAATTCAAGAATATCCCTTCTCTTTTCTCTTGAATTTTCAGATCTGCCCAAACTTCCTTGATTGAGTCTAGAGCTCCTAGTTCTTGCAATAACTTGATTGAAGGATTCCAAATCCAAGATTGCGCTACTCTATCATTTGGTATCAGAGTTGGGACGATTCTTGACAAGAATTTTGGCGTTTTTGGGTGAAGAAATCAAAAATTAGGGAAAATTCGTCGAATTCAAACGAGCGAATTTTGAGCTGAAAATTTCCAGACCAGATATACACTTTTGGAGGAGTCAGCACATAAAATTTCAGAATTTTTTGACATCGGGAACACCTCGAACGAAGTATATCAAGTTGCTGCAAAATTCTAGGGTTTTCGGGGTTCTTCTAATTTTCTTTCATTTTTTGACATCGGGAACACCTCAATCGGACATCTGGATCTCAAGATACGTCTATTTTAGCGAAGACAGCGCATGCAGAAATTCCTATACGGGATTAATACGGGATTTTTGGATAATTACGAATTTTCAAGATTTTATTTGATTATTTTTAATTTAAATCAACATAGGATTCTGCAATATCTACTAGGATCAGATTTATTTAATTAGGATTTTATTTTTAGCATTTATTTTTTATTAGAAGTTACTTATCTAATTAGGAGATTAGATTTTAGCATTTATTTATTGTATTTAATTCCTAAGTTTAGTAGGATTAAAACTTCTCCATGGCCTATATAAAGGAGGCTTCACCCACATTGTAATTCAGATTTGAATGATTAAATAAAATTCTCTTTTGAGCTCCAACTTGCAAGAACATTATCTTGTGTTTTAGAAGCAAATCAATTTTCAAGTTCTCCGAGATTTGTTGTTGAGGATCTTCACACTCCTGCTTGCCC
Source organism: Hibiscus mutabilis (assembly GCA_019671005.1). Lineage (NCBI taxonomy): Eukaryota > Viridiplantae > Streptophyta > Magnoliopsida > Malvales > Malvaceae > Hibiscus > Hibiscus mutabilis. Next base: position 17,538,363 of record CM033728.1, on the reverse strand, counting down.
ATACAAAAGCATTTGGGAGGGTGGGTTAGAGCCGCTTGAGGTTGCTTGCTTAGATAATTGCGTCTAAGAGGGTGCCGAGGACAACTATCAATTCATCACGCCATCTCCACATATTCAAGCTTCCTCCATTGACGCCACCACCATAAGCAAATCTGAATTTTTAGATTTGTTCTTTATTTTGGTTTGTTTTGTTTTTCTCTTTATTCGAATTTGCGGTACTCTATCATTTGGTATCAGATTCAGGTCATTCTTGAGGATGTCATTGAGCAACGTATTGGATTTTACCCTTCTGGGGACTCGATGTCATTATTGTTGTCGACTAGATCATTTAGCGAATGATTGTCCAGATAAGTTTTATTTTCAAGAAAAAATTTTGAGAGATATGTTGTCTAAATTCATGTCTTCTAATGATATTGAAATCCGTGATCCGGAGCATGATCAAGAAATTTGTTCTTCTAAAGAACATGAATAAGACGATACCATCGAGAGTTTAACCTTGCCTATTGATGAGAAAGAAATTATAAGTAGTGTGTTTGTTTCCAGTGATGAACCTACTATTACGATTCAAGATAATCATCAAACGACAAACACCGATGAAGGTACCTTACAATCAAAAGGTATCATCGAATATTTTCAGAATTCTATTTATGCTTATTCCTCTTTTAGCATTAATAACAATTTTGAAGATGAGAATGAGTTACTTTGCGATCAAAAGAACAATCGTAATGATCCCAAAGAGAAGGAACTTGTAAATTACATTGCAAAAAGAGACTTTGCAAAAGGATCCTTCAAGACGTCTTCTCTTCTATGGTACTTTGATGAACTTCCTCCATTTACCGATCTCAAGATACGTCTATTTTAGCGAAGACAGCGCATGCAGAAATTCCTATACGGGATTAATACGGGATTTTTGGATAATTACGAATTTTCAAGATTTTATTTGATTATTTTTAATTTAAATCAACATAGGATTCTGCAATATCTACTAGGATCAGATTTATTTAATTAGGATTTTATTTTTAGCATTTATTTTTTATTAGAAGTTACTTATCTAATTAGGAGATTAGATTTTAGCATTTATTTATTGTATTTAATTCCTAAGTTTAGTAGGATTAAAACTTCTCCATGGCCTATATAAAGGAGGCTTCACCCACATTGTAATTCAGATTTCATTGATTAATAAAAAGTTCTCTTTGGAGATTTTAGTATTCTTTGAGTTTGCAAGTGTTCGGTAAACTTGTCTAGAAGCCATCTTCAACATAAAATCATCGAGTTCTTGTGAGGGAGATCATCTTCACACTCTTGCTTGCCTAGGTAATTGCATCTTGGAGGGTGGGTTAGAGCCGCTTGAGGTTGCTTGCTTAGATAATTGCGTCTAAGAGGGTGCCGAGGACAAAACAACATCAACAATTCACAAGCCATCTTCATCTTCAACCTTCACAATATCTTCCATAATTCCATAAACAAAGCTGGAATTTTCAGATTTGTTTTACCTATCTTCTTCTTAATCTTTTCTCATCTCTTTATTTATATTCTTATTTCTTATCATCTAATCCTTCATCTCGTCTTTCTTTCTTTAAATTTCCAGCCTTGAATCTGAAAAATTCAAGAATATTTCTTCTCTTTTCTCTTGAATTTTCAGATCTGCCCAAACTTCCTTGATTGAGTCTAGAGCTCCTAGTTCTTGCAATAACTTGATTGAAGGCTTCCAAATCCAAGATTGCGCTACTCTATCATTTGGTATCAGAGTTGGGACAATTCTTGACAAGAATTTTGGCGTTTTTGGGTGAAAAAATCAAAAATTAGGGAAAATTCGTCGAATTCAAACGAGCGAATTTTGAGCTGAAAATTTCCAGACCAGATATACAACTTTGGAGGAGTCACCACATAAAATTTCAGAAATTTTTGACATCGGGAACACCTCGAACGAAGTAGATCAAGTTGCTGCAAAATTCTAGGGTTTTCGGGGTTCTTCTAATTTTCTTTCATTCTTAGACATTAGTTTTCGTTTGTTTTAGCTTTTATTGCTTCTTACACATCTTCTAACACCTTCTTGTTTCCTTGTGTTAGTAGGACTAAAAGTTGCATACTCTTCTTTCTCCTTGCAACTATAATTTTATTGGTGTCTAACCTTTTCTTTGGATTCCTAAAGCAATTAGGATGTTTTATTCTCTTTTCAACACTCGTTATCGTATACCAATAAATATTTTTCGGTCACGGTGTAAGATACAAGGTAATCTATGTTCTTTAATTATTGATGGTGATAGTCGTGTAAACTTAGTGAGTAGCTTCATTTTGTTGATGCACTCGATCTATCATGCCAAGAACACCCTAAGCCGTATCATCTTCAAGGGTTTAATAGCGGACCGGATATGAAGGTAACCGAACGTTGTTTAATCTCTTTTACTCTTGGAAGCTATTGTGATGATGTATGGTGTGACGTGGTTCCTATGGAAGTCACCCACTTGCTATTAGGAAGACCTTGGAAAAATGATCGGGGCGCTGTCCATCGAATCAATACAAATGGATACTCGGTTGTGCACCAAGGCCAGAAGCTCTCGTTTGCTACAATAGAGCCGGAAAAATTAGATGAAGAAATAGCAAAAGCAAAAAAACAGTGTGAGAGGATAAAACGAAAAAGATTGGAAGCGCAAAAGGCTGAATCAATTGACCACACAAAGGCAACCAACTATGAAGACATCCCAAAACCAGAAGGTACACATGATTCTCTTCGTACTTCTACTTCTAGCATTTGTGAAAATGTTGATATTGGAGAAGAACCATCTCCCAAACAAAAGGATAGTGATAGTGAACACATTAGACAAGATGAAAATGCTTATAATCCCTCGTGTGAAGCAGTAGGTCCACTTGCTATACTCTCATCACCTCCCCACGAAGAAAGTAAGTGTAATTCTAACCCTTCATTTGATTCTTGTCCTATCATTCCGTTAGAAACACTTTCTCCGCTACAGAAATTGTACATTGATGATAAACTTTATGAGAGGGATATGGGATGTGAGATACAAAAGACTGAGAGTAAAGAGGCCGAGAGTGAAAAAAGTCAAATTAATGGCCCAAATTTGGTGAGTGAAAATACATATGAGGTAAAAGTCACACAAAGGCCAAAAGAAAAAGACAAGAAAAAGAACGTGATGAGTGATTTTTTTACTAGTCATTACAAATGTTCGAGTAGTGTTGTCTTATTTTTTCAGGATTTTGTTGAACCATTGAGAGGAGCTCAATTAGATCACTCCACATACAACAAAGAAGCCTTTTCAATTGAAGTTGATGATTGTTCTCTCATTGCCGATTTAGATTCGAGGACAAATCCTTTTGAGGAGTGGGGGAATGATACATGCATGAGCGGGGTTAAATTACTCATATTGGACAAGAAGCTGAATTTGTTGTTCGATGCAAACAGGTCAAAACAATGCACGCATAGGAGGTCAAAAACGATGCATCTTGGACAAGAAACTGAATCTGTTTGTGAAGTCTGGAAAGTCAGCTAACTTGCAACGAATTTTTGGATGGGATCCAGGAATTTATGGGTCAACATGTCTTCTTAAAACCTGTCCGGCTGCAAATTATCTTTCCAACGCATCTTGAAACGCCTCAATCGGACATCTGGATCTCAAAATACGTCTATTTTAGCGAAGACAGCGTATGCAGAAATTCCTATACGGGATTAATACGGGATTTTTGGATAATTACGAATTTTCAAGATTTTATTTGATTATTTGTAATTTAAATCAATATAGGATTCTGCAATATCTATTAGGATCAGATTTATTTGACTAGGATTTTATTTTTAGCATTTATTTATTATTAGAAGTTACTTATCTAATTAGGAGATTAGATTTTAGCATTTATTTATTGTATTTAATTCCTAAGTTTAGTAGGATTAAAACTTCTCCATGGCCTATATAAAGGAGGCTTCACCCACATTGTAATTCAGATTTCATTGATTAATAAAAAGTTACCTTTGAAGATTTTAGTATTCTTTGAGTTTGCAAGTGTTCGGTAAACTTGTCTAGAAGCCATCTTCAACATAAGATCGTCGAGTTCTTGTGAGGGAGATCATCTTCATACTCTTGCTTGCCTAGGTAATTGCATCTAGGAGGGTGGGTTAGAGCCGCTTGAGGTTGCTTGCTTAGGTAATTGCGTCTAAGAGGGTGCCGAGGACAAAACAACATCAACAATTCACAAGCCATCTTCATCTTCAACCTTCACACCATCTTCCATAATTCCATAAACAAAGCTGGAATTTTCAGATTTGTTTTACCTATCTTCTTCTCAATCTTTTCTCATCTTTTTATTTATATTCTTATTTCTTATCATCTAATCCTTCATCTCGTCTTTCTTTCTTTAAATTTCCAGCCTTGAATCTGAAAAATTCAAGAATATCCCTTCTCTTTTCTCTTGAATTTTGAGATCTGCTCAAACTTCCTTGATCAGAGCTCCTAGTTCTTGCAATAACTTGATTGAAGGCTTCCAAATCCAAGATTGCGCTACTCTATCATTTGGTATCAGAGTTGGGACGATTCTTGACAAGAATTTTGGTGTTTTTGGGTGAAAAATCAAAAAATTAGGGGAAATTCGTCGAATTCAAACGAGCGAATTTTGAGGTGAAAATTTCCAGACCAGATATACACCTTTGGAGGAGTCACCACATATAATTTCAGAATTTTTTGACATGTGGAACACCTCGAACGAAGTAGATCAAGTTGCTGCAAAATTCTAGGGTTTTCGGGGTTCTTCTAATTTTCTTTCATTCTTAGACATTAGTTTTCGTTTGTTTTAGCTTTTATTGCTTCTTACACATCTTCTAACACCTTCTTGTTTCCTTGTGTTAGTAGGACTAAAAGTTGCATACTCTTCTTTCTCCTTGCAACTATAATTCTATTGGTGTCTAACCTTTTCTTTGGAATCTTAAAGCAATTAGGATGTTTTCTTCTCTTTTCAACACTCGTTATCGTATACCAATAAATATTTTTCGGTCACGGTGTAAGATACAAGGTAATCTATGTTCTTTAATTATTGATGGTGATAGTCGTGTAAACTTAGTGAGTAGCTTAATTGTTGATGCACTCGATCTATCATGCCAAGAACACCCTAAGCCGTATCATCTTCAAGGGTTTAATAGCGGACCGGATATGAAGGTAACCGAACGTTGTTTAATCTCTTTTACTCTTGGAAGCTATTGTGATGATGTATGGTATGACGTGGTTCCTATGGAAGTCACCCACTTGCTATTAGGAAGACCTTGGAAAAATGATCGGGGCGCTGTCCATCGAATCAATACAAATGGATACTCGGTTGTGCACCAAGGCCGAAGCTCGTTTGCTACAATAGAGCCGGAAAAAGTAGATGAAGAAATAGCAAAAGCAAAAAAACAGTGTGAGAGGATAAAACGAAAAAGATTGGAAGCGCAAAAGGCTGAATCAATTGACCACACAAAGGCAACCAACCATGAAGACATCGCAAAACCAGAAGGTACACATGATTCTCTTCGTACTTCTACTTCTAGCATTTGTGCAAAGGTTGATATTGGAGAAGAACCATCTCCCAAACAAAAGGATAGTGATAGTGAACACATTAGACAAGATGAAAATGCTTATAATCCCTCGTGTGAAGTAGTAGGTGCACTTGCTATACTCTCATCACCTCCCCACGAAGAAAGTAAGTGTAATTCTAACCCTTCATTTGATTCTTGTCCTATCATTCCGTTAGAAACACTTTCTCATCTACAGAAGTTGTACATTGATGATAAATTTTATGAGAGGGATATGGGATGTGAGATACAAAAGACTGAGAGTAAAGAGGCCGAGAGTGAAAAAAATAAAATTAATGGCCCAAATTTGGTGAGTGAAAATACATATGAGGTAAAAGTCACACAAAGCCCAAAAGAAAAAGACAAGAAAAAGAACGTGATGAGTGATTTTGTTTTGACTAGTCATTACAAATGTTCGAGTAGTGTTGTCTTATTTTTTCAGGATTTTGTTGAACCACTGAGAGGAGCTCAATTAGATCACTCCACATACAACAAAGAAGCCTTTTCAATTGAAGTTGATGATTGTTCTCTCATTGCCGATTTAGATTCGAGGACGAATCCTTTTGAGGAGTGGGGGAATGATACATGCATGAGCGGGGTTAAATTACTCATATTGGACAAGAAGCTGAATTTGTTCGATGCAAACAATAATGGCCAAAACAATGCACGCATAGGAGGTCAAAAACGATGCATCTTGGACAAGAAACTGAATCAGTTTGTGAAGTCTGGAAAGTCAGCTAACTTGCAACGAATTTTTGGATGGGATCCAGGAATTTATGGGTCAACATGTCTTCTTAAAACTTGTCCGGCTGCAAATTATCTTTCCAACGCATCTTGAAACGCCTCAAAAGGACATCTGGATCTCAAGATACGTCTATTTTAGAGAAGACAGCGCATGCAGAAATTCCTATACGGGATTAATACGGGATTTTTGGATAATTACGAATTTTCAAGATTTTATTTGATTATTTGTAATTTAAATCAATATAGGATTCTGCAATATCTATTAGGATCAGATTTATTTGACTAGGATTTTATTTTTAGCATTTATTTATTATTAGAAGTTACTTATCTAATTAGGAGATTAGATTTTAGCATTTATTTATTGTATTTAATTCCTAAGTTTAGTAGGATTAAAACTTCTCCATGGCCTATATAAAGGAGGCTTCACCCACATTGTAATTCAGATTTCATTGATTAATAACAAGTTCTCTTTGGAGATTTTAGTATTCTTTGAGTTTGCAAGTGTTCGGTAAACTTGTCTAGAAGCCATCTTCAACATAAGATCATCGAGTTCTTGTGAGGGAGATCATCTTCACACTCTTGCTTGCCTAGGTAATTGCATCTAGGAGGGTGGGTTAGAGCCGCTTGAGGTTGCTTGCTTAGATAATTGCGTCTAAGAGGGTGCCGAGGACAAAACAACATCAACAATTCACAAGCCATCTTCATATTCAACCTTCACGCCATCTTCCATAATTCCATAAACAAAGCTGGAATTTTCAGATTTGTTTTACCTATCTTCTTCTTAATCTTTTCTCATCTTTTTATTTATATTCTTACTTCTTATCATCTAATCCTTCATCTCGTCTTTCTTTCTTTAAATTTCCAGCCTTGAATCTGAAAAATTCAAGAAAATCCCTTCTCTTTTCTCTTGAATTTTCAGATCTGCCCAAACTTCCTTGATTGAGTCTAGAGCTCCTAGTTCTTGCAATAACTTGATTGAAGGCTTCCAAATCTAAGATTGCGCTACTCTATCACAGAAGTGCCAGGATCCCATCCGAAAATTCGATGCAAGTCAGCTGAAATTCAAGACTTATAAAACAGCTTCAACTCTTTGGCTACAATGTATCATTTTAGCCCCCCATACATGTATCAAATAGGATGGATTCAAATGATGAGATTTTATCTGAACTATGATATCAATGACCTTTCTTGTTGTGTATTGTAAGTTAGGCCTTGAGGGCCCTTGGATTAATTGTACGACTTATTAATATGGGATCTGTATACCCAAAATGTAACCCCTCAACCCGGCCTAGTCGCAAGACCGAACGGAGCGAGCTACACTAGATTTACCAAAGTAAACTGTAAAGAATTAAGCCCAAAACCCGACCATTTTTTCCTTTTATCTTATCTAGATGCAAAAAATTATCCTATATGTGCATACAGATTTCTAGTGAAAACCCAACTCAATCGGGCGTCGCATTGACATCCAATTGGTCATATATACGATTTAGGGACCAAATTACAAATTCTAAAAATTACGAGGACTTAGCCCAATTTTAAGCTACCGTCATTTAATTAGACATGTTACATGCTTACACGTCAAAAATTAGCTAAAAACGATCATCCGAACTTTTTTAATTGCGTACACAATATCCAGGGACCAAAACGCAAGAGACCAAAAACTGAAGTCTATGACATTACCTGTAAAAACGGCCACCATTACCCGTACTGGTACATAGTGTACCGTATCGGTATGCCACGTGAGCTTGCAAAATAATAGTGTCATACTGATACGAGCCCTCGGTGTTTCGATACACGAGTTTTTCCCAAAAAGTAACTTTCCAGTAACGAGTTCTCATACCGATACACCCCACCCCATACCGATATGCCAAGCTTAAATTGCTTAGCCGTACCGGTACGCGTAGGCCTATAATGTCATTTTCTACTGGTTTAACCTACTTTCAACCTTACCAAAACATTCTAATATGATCCTAAAGCACAACCAATACAATTTAGAATCAGACCACAACATAACATCACAGATTCAACATCAATTTACGGCATCTTGCATCAAATGTAAGTCTATAGACATGCAACCTAGAATACCATTCAAGTAAAACATGGAACTCCAAACCATCACCAAAATCAAACCATAAAGGTCATTTACAACTCAAGAACAGCTAGACAAACTTGCTCAAACAGGGAGTTTAACAAAACACCTCCCAAAATAACAACGAAACCCCTATTGCCCTTATTACTTATAGTCTAATTCAAAAGATACTTTGGTTACCAAGTCTTGTACTGATCCCTTGCTTCCCGCTGCCTTCCAAGCTTTTATTTCTCTGCATTGATGGAAAAAAAGAGCGTAAGCACACTAGGCTTAGTGAAGAGTGCTAAAAAATAGCACACCATCAATGCATTAAACCATTTCTCAACATTACATTGAAATCTCATTTCAAACATCCTTTAAAACATTATCATGCCTTTAAAACATGCACTTAACATCTTTAAAATCAACATATTAAACCATATGCAACATGTATCACTAACCAACAGCAAGTCCCATTGCTAGCCTCAATTTAAGCCTTCCCATCCATAACAACATATGCAAAGCTTAAACAGTAAACATGTATAAATCACATTATACAACATAAACCTTTCAATGATACATCAACAATTATATTGGCTCACAAGTGATAATTAACCAAGTTCATTTACCAAAATAGTTCATCGGATACACGGATTCAACAATTGTTCTCCCAACACTTTAAGCCATCTCAACCGAAAATAGTGATACAATCACAATCGCGGTACCTAAACAACCGGGTACACTTTCAACCCATAGGGACACCAACCCCTTACCTCGGTTAGATGCTTAATCCACTAACGGGGGTATACGGTACTGTAAAACCCCTCTATCATTAGGGTATTTGGATGGAGTTTTCGGTACACGGATCTAAACCCCTCAACATCCAAGGAGACTTATTATAGTGCACTATCAATCCTATGGCTGGCTAACTATATCCGATAACAATTTTAAAACTACATCACTTGCTAATATAATTAACCATTTACCATTTACCTCACTGTTTTCAACAAGCATTAACCAACCAATTTTCCAAAGCAACAACCATGCTTTAAACCACAAGTATAAACCATATACTTACAAGGATCACTTACCATGTGCATCCTTCAGCAATTCATCCATAAAAACAGTATCTCAAATACTTTAAAACATGTGATAGAGTAGCGCAAATTCGAATAAAGAGAAAAACAAAACAAACCAAAATAAAGAAGAAATCTAAAAATTCAGATTTGCTTATGGTGGTGGCGTCAATGGAGGAAGCTTGAATATGTGGAGATGGCGTGATGAATTGATAGTTGTCCTCGGCACCCCCTTAGACGCAAATTATCTAAGCAAGCAACCTGAAGCGGCTCTAACCCACCCTCCCAAACGCTTTTGTATATGGAAGCAGGAGTGTGACGATCCTCAACAACAAATCCCGGAGAACTTGAAAATCGATGTTCTTGCAAGTTGGAACTCAAAAGAGAATTTTATTTAATCATTCAAATCTGAATTACAATGTGGGTGAAGCCTCCTTTATATATGCCATGGAGAAGTTTTAATCCTACCAAACTTAGGAATTAAATACAATAAATAAATGCTAAAATCTAATCTCCTAATTAGATAAGTAACTTCTAATAATAAATAAATGCTAAAAATAAAATCCTAATTAAATAAATTTGATCCTAATAGACATTGCAGAATCCTATATTGATTTAAATTACAAATAATCAAATAAAATCTTTAAAATTCGTAATTATCCAAAAAAAACCCGTATTAATCCCGTATAGGAATTTCTGCATGCGCTGTCTTCGCTAAAATAGACGTATCTTGAGATCCAGATGTCCGATTGAGGTGTTTCAAGATGCGTTGGAAAGCTAATTTGCAGCCGGACAAGTTTTAAGAAGACATGTTGACCCATAAATGCCTGGATCCCATCCAAAAATGCTTCGCAAGTTGACTGATGTTTCTGACTTGCAAAGCAGTTTCAACTTCTTTTCCAATATGATTATTTTGACCCCTCTCATGCTCGTATCATTCCCCCACTCCTCTAAAAGATTCGCCCTCGAATCTAGATCGGTAAATGGAGGAAGTTCATCAAAGTACCATAGAAGAGAAGACATCTTGAAGGATCCTTTTGCAGAATCTCTTTTTGCAATGTAATTTACAAGTTCCTTCTCATTGGGAACATCACAATTGTTCTTTTGGTCGCAAAGTAACTCATTCTCATCTTCAAAATTGTTATTAATGCTAAAAGAGGAATAAGCATAAATAGAATTCTGAAAACATTCAATGATACCTTTTTATTGTAAGGTACCTTCGTCGGTGTTTGTCGTTTGATGATCATCTTGAATCAGAATAGTAGGTTCGTCACTAGAAACAAACACACTACTTATAATTTCTTCCTCATCAATAAGCAAGGTTAAACTCTCGATGGTATCATCTTCCTCATGTTCTTTAGAAGAACAAATTTCTTGATCATGCTCCAGATCACGGATTTCAATGTCATTTAGAAGACATGAATTCAGACAACATATCTCTCAAAATTTTTTCTTGAAAATAAAACTTATCTGGACAATCATACCCTGAATGATCTAGTTGACAACAATAATGACATCGAGTCCCCAAAAGGGTAAAATCCAATATGTTGCTCAATGACATCCTCAAAAGAACGACCTGAATCCGATACCAAATGATAGAGTAGCGCAAATTTGAATAAAGAGAAAAACAAAACAAACCAAAATAAAGAACAAATCTAAAAATTCAGATTTGCTTATGGTGGTGGCGTCAATGGAGGAAGCTTGAATATGTGGAGATGGCGTGATGAATTGATAGTTGTCCTCGGCACCCTCTTAGACACAATTATCTAAGCAAGCAACCTCAAGCGGCTCTAACCCACCCTCCCAAATGCTTTTGTATGGGCAAGCAGGAGTGTGAAGATCCTCAACAACAAATCCCGGAGAACTTGAAAATCGATTTGCTTCTAAAACACAAGATAATGTTCTTGCAAGTTGGAACTCAGAAGAGAATTTTATTTAATCATTCAAATCTGAATTACAATGTGGGTGAAGCCTCCTTTATATAGGCCATGGAGAAGTTTTAATCCTACTAAACTTAGGAATTAAATACAATAAATAAATGCTAAAATCTAATCTCCTAATTAGATAAGTAACTTCTAATAATAAATAAATGCTAAAAATAAAATCCTAATTAAATAAATCTGATCCTAATAGATATTGCAGAATCCTATATTGATTTAAATTTCAAATAATCAAATAAAATCTTTAAAATTCGTAATTATCCAAAAATCTCGTATTAATCCCGTATAGGAATTTCTGCATGCGCTATCTTCGCTAAAATAGACGTATCTTGAGATCCAGATGTCTGATTGAGGTGTTTCAAGATACGTCGGAAAGCTAATTTGCAGCCGAACAAGTTTTAAGAAGACATGTTGACCCATAAATGCCTGGATCCCATCCAAAAATGCTTCACAAGTTGACTGATGTTTATGACTTGCAAAGCAGTTTCAACTTCTTTTCCAATATGATTATTTTGACGCCTCTCATGCTCGTATCAACATGCTTAAACAGTAGGCTCACTGTAAATCAAAACAAGTGCATAAAAACTATTTCACACTAGCATGACGGAGAGAGAAAACCACATTTACTTACTTATGAGTTTAAAACAGCGTATCAAGCTAAGTTTAAACTCCCATAAACTACCTTTAAAACATTCCAAAGCTATAATCCATGTTCTCACTCACCGATACGCGAAACCTCGACTCACTAACACAAAATCAAGCGTCCAAAGCCTCCAAAGCTTCACCGATCACTTCCGGATCAACCTCCCCTATTTTAACCACATTACAACAGAGGATTAATGCATCTCAATGCATTCAAAACACTGCAAAAACAATTCCTCACGGACTTCCCCAATCCTCTCAAAATTACCCAACCTCAACAACCGAAATCTCATCACCTAATCCTTTCCAAACACAACTCAGCCACAATCTAACAATCTAACGCTACCATAATCATCAATTAACACTAAAAAATAGGATTAATTCATCCAAATACTTCCATCAATTAAACAACCACCACAACTTCACAAAAATACAAATCTAACAACCTAAACAACCAGGGATTCAAGAGTTTTCGGATTCTATTGTTAAAAACAACTTATAAACATAACAATACGTCTAAAATATGATTAAAATCAATCTTCATCATTGAAAAACAAATCCAATACGGATCTTTCTCTTTTTCATCAATTTTACCCAATTAAATCAATTAATTCAATATAAAAACACAAAATCAAATTATAAACCATAAATCAAGGATCAAACACTTGGGAATATCAATAAAGAACCATTCAATAGAGGAGATCACAGACCTTACCCCTCTTGCGTGATTTCTCCCTCAATTAGCTTGTATGAAGACACAAGATTTCAATGAGGTTTTGTAAAACAAAGTTAAAGAATCAAATACAAATCAATAATCTGAGTAAAATGATCTCTAACCTCTGATTTTTAATGAAAGCTTGAGTGTTTGGCAGAAGAGAAGTGGAGAGAAAAGTTACGTCAATTTTCTTGAAAATGATAACTAACTTTTTAATAACCAAATCCTCTTTTAAATAACTTTTAAAACACATGTTAAAAAGGTTTAATTGATGGGAGAAATAACCAGCAAAAATTTGGTAAAATAGCTCCTTAAGGTTTCTAAAAGTTTGATCCCTTTCATTTTAGTCACCTTTAAAAAACAGTTTTCAAAAATTGCATTTTGGTCACTAACCAAAATGTCACACTCCCAAAAACCCATTTTCAAAATTTTTTTTCACCAATATTAACCACATATTAAAATATGATTTTTAACTATTTTCCACATTTTTATCTTACTGAAAAAATATTTACTCCTTAAACTAACTCGATTCCCTAACCTGGTCCACTAGACTGTCTAACAAGCCACAAAATCGCTAGGCCCAAAATTGGGGCGTTACAACTCTCCCCCACTTAAGAAATTTCATCCTCAAAATTTTACCCGGAGGAAACAGGTGCGAAAACTCTTCCAACATATCCGACTTGTGTTCCCACGTGGCCTGCTCAACACCGCGGTGCCTCCACAACACCTTAACAAGCTCGTCTGTATTACCATGTAGAACCTTACTATTGGTATCAAGAACCTCTATCGTTTCCTCATCATAAGATAGATCCAGCCTCAACTCAATATCCTCCAGTGGCATAACATGCGAGGGATCCGACCGATACCTCTGCAACATCGAAACATGAAACAGATCATGAATCCTCTCCAACTCAGGAGGTAACCTCAAACGGTACACAATAGGACCCACATGCTCGACAACCTTGTATGGTCAAATAAACCTCAAGCTAAGCTTCCCTATACACTCGAAACGCATCCCCTTGTTCCAAGGCGATACCTTCAAAAACACTTGATCACCAACATCATACTCAACATCCATGCGCTTCAAATCCGTGTAGGATTTCTAATGATCCAAAGCTGCTTTCAAGCGCTCACCTATCAACTTTACTTTCTCGTTCGTGCCTCTGAAAACATCAGGAAAGGAAAGATGCTTCTCCCCAACTTTAGCCCAACACGCGGCGTATGGCACTTCCTACCATACAACGCCTTATACGGTGCCATTTGTATAATAGCCTAATAACTGTTATTATAAGCAAACTCCACCAATGGAAATTGCTTCTCCCACGTTCCCTAGAACTCAATAATACAATATCTCAACATATCCTCAAGAACCTGAATCACGCGCTCCGACTGACCATCCGTCTGAGGATGATAGGAAGGGCCAAAATTCAGCTGAGTTCCTAGAGCACGATGCAAGCACACCCAAAACCTTACCGTGAAATGCAGATCTCTATCCGAAACTATGGATTTAGGCACCCCATGCAAACGCACAATCTCAAAGATGTACAGTCAGCCAACCTATCTAAGGTACGTAGTATGCACTGGCACATAATGCGTACACTTCGTAAACCGATCAACAATCACCCAAATGGAATCCTTTTTGGTCGGTGTCAACGGCAACCCAGACACAAAATCTATGGTGATTCTCTCCCACTTCGACTCCAGTATCCTTAATGGTTGCAACAACCCGGATGAAAACTGGTGCTCAACTTTCACCTGCTGACATACCATGCATCGAGAAACAAAATCAGCCACATCTTTCTTCAGGCCAACCCAATAGTACTCTTCCTTCAAACCACGATAAATCTTAGTAGGATCGGGATGCATAGCAAAAGGACTAGCATGCGCTTTGGTTAGAATGGTGTGCCTCAACTCTTCATATTCAGGCGCCACAATTCGACCTTTAAAACAAAACACCCCATCATCATTAAAATGAAAATCCGTAGGATTCCCATCCATGATATCCTTCACATGCAGCACCAAACTCTCATCATGCGGTTGTCTTTCCTTAATCAACTGTGACAAAGACGGTTTTACTTGCAACTTAGCTATCAACCCACCGTAACATGTCACACTCAACCGAACGAACATAGCTCTCAACTCCACAACAACCTTCCTACTTAAAGCATCTACTACCACCTCTGTTGCCTAAGATTCAGCTCCTTCTAGGACATCAAATACTTCAGACTTTTATGATCCGTATAAACCACACATTTCTCGCCATAAAGGTAACGCCTCTAGATTTTCAAGGCAAACACAACTGCGGCAAGCTCGAGCTCATGAGTAGGGTAATTACGCTCATTCACCTTCAACTGCCTAGATGCATATGCAACTACCTTACCTTCCTGCATTAACACGCAACCAAGCCCAACATATGACGCATCACTATAAACAACAAACTCCTTTCCCGGTTCAAGTTGAACCAAGACTGGATCTCATGTCAGAGCTTCCTTCAATCTCTCAAAAGCCCGCTGCCTATCATCCGTCCACTCAAAGTGAACATTCTTCTGCAACAATTTGGTTAAAGGAGCCTCCAAACTAGAGAACCCTTCCATGAACCTACGGTAATAACTAGCCAACCCATGGAAACTTTGAACTTTTTTCACAGATTTAGGCACCTTCTAACTCATCACAGCCTCAACCTTGTGCGGATCAACACGTATTTCCTTGGCTGACACAACATGCCTAAGGAAAACAACCTCCCTAAACAAAAACTCACATTTGCTTAACTTGGCATACAACTGATTAGCCAACAATGTCTGAAGCACAATTCGCAAATGTCTATCATGATCCTCCTCGGTACGAGAGTACAGAAGGATATCGTCAATAAACACAACCACAAATTGGTCCAAAAACTCATGGAACACACGATTCATCATGTCCATGAAAGCAGCCGGTGCATTAGTCAAACCAAACGGCATCACCAAAAACTCATAATGCCCGTACCTCGTACGAAAAGTTATCTTGGGCACATCTACATCCTTCACTTTCAACTGATAGTACCCAAACCTCAAATCTATCTTAGAAAACATCGAGGCACCCCTAAACTGATCAAACAAATCATCTATCCATGACAAGGGATACTTATTCTTTATTATCAACTTGTTCAGTTGCCGATAGTCTATATACATCTGCAACGTACCATCCTTCTTCTTTACAAACAACATCGGTGCACCCCACAGCGAAATACTAGGTCTAATAAAGCCTCGATCAAGCTTATGTCTTCAACTCCTTTAACTCCTTCGGAGCCATGCGATACAGAGCAATGGACACTGGTGTCATATCTGCAAAGACCTAGATGCCAAACTCAACCTCACGATCTGGTGGCAACCCCGACAACTCTTCTGAAAAAACTCCTGAAAACTCACATACGGTGCGAATATATAGCACCCTCAACTCCTTCAAACCAGGATTCATAACATAAGCCAAGAAAGCCTGGCATACAGAATCCAACATTTGACTTTGCTTCCAATGTCGAAATAGCATTAGACAAAAGCTTAGCATTTTCACCAACAATTACCACCTCAAGATCATTCGATAGCCTCAAGGATATTCGCTTGGTCTCAAAATCCACCATAGCCCTATGTTCAGTTAACCAATCCATACCCAAAATCATATCAAAACCATGGAATAGAAACTCCATCAAGTCCACGGCAAAACTCATATCCCTAAACCATCAGCGGACACCTACGATACAACTTCCTAACCACGACTATCTCCCCAAGAGAACTAGTCACTCTAACACCCACATTAAGAATTTCAACAAGTATATCAAGAAACTGTGCATGCTCACTTAAGATGTATGAATGGGTAGAACCAGAATCAACCAACGAATACAACGGCAAAGAATGTAAAAGAGAATGTACCTGCAATCACATCAGTGTCATTGCGACCATATCGGTGTGCATACACCCTAGCCGGTCCACCTCCCTCAGGCTGGATAGCAACAATATGAGCCACAGTCATCTGCCCACCATCTCTACGCTGAAACAGTCTATGGCCACAAACCACGGCCTCTCTGCGGAGTAACAACAGGTGCAGCACCCTGCCCACCTCCAGCCAACAAAGGACAATCACATCTCAAATGGTCGCCAGACCCACAACTCCAACAAGCATTGACCACAACAGGCGTAGAGGCCTGACCTTCCCTAGCCAAACGTGGACAATCTCGCCTTAGAGGATCTCGGGATCCACAAACCCAATAGGTGTTAAACGGAGCTCTAACCTAGGCTCCCTACCCTGGACTCCACGTCCAACAACACCTCTGCCACGCCTCGACTCCGGGAAAACCTCTGATCATGGTGTCTCTTGGCCTGACCAAAGCTAAAGCCCCGAGACCCAAAAGCCATACCCAGATTCTGCTCAACACCCTTAGCTTGTGAAACCAACAAATCAAAATATGTGTAATCTGTAGCAAGCATGTATGTCTTAACCTCTTACACAAGCCCGTAGAAGAAACGATCACATCGCGTATGCTCGTCAGGAGCTAACTCAGGTGCATACTGACTCAACCTCACGAACTGCACCTCGTACTCTATAATAGACATACTACCATGCACCAAAGCCATAAACTCATGCTTCCTATCGGCCTGATATCGATCACCTAGTTACTTTTTTCCAAAAAGTACCACAAAAGAACTCTCAGGTTACATCCTCAGTCACCATACCAGATATCGTGGTAGTCCTCCATGTATACACATCACCCTATAATAGGGACACAACACAACCCAGCTTATGGGCATCAAAACAGCCCATCTGGCCCAGTATCCTCTCAGTACTAGCCAACCATCCCTCAAAAGCCTCAGGTGAAAAACCTCAAAACTCAACTCCGCCCAAACTGCAAAGACGCTCTAGCGATAATCCCTACCCAACTATTGGTGGTGCCGGTACATGAACACCTGCAACTACTGCCTGAAAAGCACCGATCATGGCCTAGCTAGAGTAGGTGGTACTTGCTCCACTACCTCAGGTAGATTAGGTGGGGGTGGTGGTAACCCTCTAGGAGGTATAACATTCTCCTCGATTTCATGCCCAGTGGCAGCAGCAATCATACCTAACCGCAACTCTCTCCTCAGTCCCATTGTGCTAACAATATATCTAAGGCATAATAATCATTCAAATACAAAACAATTAGGCCAGCTTCAAGCAAGAATCCAAGACTTCCATTTCAAAATCAGTAACATTTCAGACTATAATAATAAGGTAATAGGTTTCCTAAATTTCCCCCCAACAAGGCATAAAGCAACCACCGTGCATATTACAATCACCGTGCATATCAAACATCAGATAACAACTCACAATAACACCAAAACAATCAAACCAACTCTCAACTATTGGAAACCTGGCTATGATACTACCAAATGTAACTCCCTCAACCCGGCCTAGTTGCAAGATCAAACCGCGCGAGCTACACTAGGTTTACCAAAGTAAACCGTAAAGAATTAAGCCTAAAACCCGACCATTTTTTTCCTTTTATCTTATCTAGATGCAAAATTTTTATCCTATATGTGCATACAGATTTCTGGTGAAAACCCAACTCAATCGAGCGTTGCATTGACATCCAATTGGTCATATATACGATTTAGGGATCAAATTGCAAATTATAAAAATTACGAGGACTTAGCCCAATTTTATGTTACCATCCATTAATTAGACATGTTACATGCTTACACATCAAAAATCAGCTCAAAACAATCATCCGAACTTATTCAATTGCGTTCACAATATTTAGGGACCAAAACGCAAGAGACCAGAATCTGAAGTCCATGACATTACTTGTAAAAACGGCCACCAGTACCAATACGATCGTAGCTGTACTGATACGGAGTAGCCAACCATACTGGTACACAGTGTACCATATTTGTACGCCAAGTCAGCTTGCAAAATAATAAAGCTATATCGGTACGAGCCCTATGTGTTACGATACAAGGGTTTTTCCCAAAAAGTAACTTTCCGGTAACGAGTTCTCGTACCGATACACCTCACCGCGTACTAGTATGCCAAGCTTAAATTGCTTAGCCGTACTGGTACGCACATACCCGTACCGATGCTGAACGTCCTATTTTGCCTATTCGTACCAATACGATCCCTTGTATACCGGTACGCGTAGGCTTGTAATATTATTTTCTACTAGTTTAACATGCTTTCAACCTTACCGAAACATTCTAATATGCTCCTAAAGCACAACCAACACAATTTAGAATCAGACCACAACATAATATCATAGATTCAACATCAATTTACGGCAGCTTGCATCAAATGTAAATCTATAGGCATGCAACCTAGAAAACCATTCAAGTAAAACATAGAACTCCAAACCATCACCAAAATCAAACCATAAAGGCCATTTTCAACTCAACAACAGCTAGACAAACTTTCTCAAACAGGAAGTTTAACAAAACACCTCCCAAAATAACGACAGAACCCCCATTGCCCTTACTACTTATAGTCTAATTCAAAACATACTTTGGTTACCAAGTCTTGTACCAATCCCTTGCTTCCTGCTGCCTTCCAAGCTTTTATTTCTCTACATTGATGAACAAAAAGAGCGTAAGCACACTAGGCTTAGTAAGGAGTGCTCAAAAACAACACACCATCAATGCATTAAACCATTTCTCAACATTACATTGAAATCTCATTTCAAACATCCTTTAAAACATTATCATGCCTTTAAAACATGCACTTAACATCTTTATAATCAACATATTAAACCATATGCAACATGTATCATTAACCAACAACAAGTCCCATTGCTAGCCTCAATTTAAGCCTTCCCATGCATAACAACCATATGCAAACCTTAAAGAGTAAACATGTATAAATCACATTATACAACATAAACCTTTCAATGATACATCAACAATTATATTGGCTCACAAGTGATAATTAACCAAGTTCATTTACCAAAATAGTTCATCGGATACACGGATTCAATAAGTGTTCTCCCAACACTTCAAGCCATCTCAACCGAAAATAGAGATACAATCACAATTACAGTACCTAAACAACCAGGTACACTTTCAACCCATTACCTCAGTTAGATGCTCAACCCACTAATGAGAGTATACGGTATTGTAAAACCCCTCTACCGTTTGGGTACTTGGATGGAGTTTTCAGTACACGGATATAAACCCTTAGCATCCAAGGGGACTTATAATAGTACACTATCAATCCTATGGCCGGCCAACTATATTCGATAACAATTCTAAAACCACATAACTTTCCAATATAATTAACCATTTACCATTTACCCCATTGTTTTCAACAAGCATTAACCAACCAATTTTACAAAGCAACAACCATGCTTTAAACCACAAGTATAAACCATATACTTGCAAGGATCACTTACCATGTGCATCCTTCAGCAATTCATGCTTAAAAATAGTATCTCAAATACTTTAAAACATGCTTAAATAGTAGGCTCAATATAAATCAAAACAAGTGCATAAAAACCATTTCACAATAGCACGGCCGAGAGAGAAAGACCACATTTACTTACTTTTGAGTTTAAACCAGCGTATCAAGATAAGTTTAAACTCCCATAAACCACCTTTAAAACATTCCAAAGCTGGAATCCACGTTCTCACTCACTGATACGCAAAACCTTGACTCACCGATGTGAAATTAAGCATCTGAAGCCTCCAAAGCTTCACTGATCACTTCCGAATCAACCTTACCTATTTTAACCACATTACAATAGAGGATTAATGCATCTCAATGCATTCAAAACACTGCAACAACAATTCCTCATGGACTTCCACGATCTCTCAAAATTACCCAACCTCAACAACCGAAATCATCACCTAATCCTTTCCAAACACAACCAGCCACAATCTAACACTTCCATAATCATCAATTAAGACTCAAAAATAGGATTAATTCATCCAAATACTTCCAGCAATTAAACAGCCACCACAACTTCACAAAAACTCAAATCTAACAACCTAAACAATTAGGGATTCAAGAGTTTCGGGATTCTATTGTTAAAAACAACTTATCTACATAATAATACATCCAAAATATGATTAAAATCAATCTTCATCACTGGAAAACAGATCCAATACGAATCTTTCTTTTTTTCATCAATTTCACCCAATTAAATCAATTAATTCAATATAAGAACACAAAATCAAATTATAAACCATAAATCAAGGATCAAACACTTGGGAATATCAATAAAGAACCATTCAATAGATGAGATCACGGACCTTACCCCTATTGTGTGATTTCTCCCTCAATTGGCTTGTTGAAAGCTATGAAAACACAAGATTTCATTGAGGTTTTGTAAAACAAAGTTAAAGAATCAAATATAAATCAATAATATGAGTAAAACGATCTCTCACCTCTTATTTTTAATGAAAGCTTGAGTGTTTGGCAGAAGAGAAGTGGAGAGAAAAGTTACGTCAATTTTCTTGAAAATGATAACTAACTTTTAAATAACCAAATCCTCTTTTAATTAACTTTTAAAACACGTGTTAAAAAGGTTTAATTGATAGGAGAAATCACCAGCAAAAACTTGGTAAAATAGATCCTTAAGGATTCTAAGAGTTTGATCCCTTTCATTTTAGTCACCTTTAAAAATAGTTTTCAAAAATTGCATTTTGGTCACTAACCAAAATGTCACATTTCCAAAACCCATTTTCCAAAATTGTTTTCACCAATATTAATCATATATTAAAATATGATTTTTAGCTATTTTTTTATATTTTTATCTTACCAAAAAATATTTACTCTCGAAACTGACTCAAATCCCTAACCCGGTCTACTAGACCATCTAACAAGCTACAAAACTATTAGGCCAAAAATCGGGGTGTTACACAAAAGTTGTGGTAATTATTTTCCTCTTCAATGCACTCGATGTCTCGGTGGTCCCAAATGACATTCACTACCCGATGTCTAGGTGGTCTTGGGTATGTAGCATACACCACCTGATCTCTTTGTGGTCCTAGTAAGTGGCATAGTATGATTTTTATGTCTAGGTGGTCCTGAATACCCATATGAGTACTCGATTTCTAGGTTACCCCTAGACGTGTAAGGCTAGCTTGATGTCTAGGTGGTCCCAGCTAAACATGTTTGTCTACCACGATGATGGTATTGACGATGATAGTTGCATGCATTCTGCTTTAATGGTTAGCATGAATGATCTGCTTATTACATGTCATATTACTCATTGCTTATTTTGCATGCTTACGTTTATGAACACCATGAAGTATATTAGAGTAGACATGTATATGATGCGTGATAGGGTGTATGCATAAGTAAGAGCAAGTATACCCGGTGCTCAAGTAATATAATGATGAGTAGAGTGTCAAAGCCACAGGGACTTGGAGTGACAAATTCAAAGAAATTACACTTAAGAGTTAGTGAAAATAATATTGGTGTGGTGATGAGTAAACTAATGACTAATGTGAAAGAAAAGTAAATGGTAGCAATGATCAGAAGGCAAACATATGTTGTGGAAAAGAGTATAATGATTTTAGATGATGGGTTTATTGCTTAAGAACTATTTTAATTATTATTCAAAACTTATAGAGATTGACAATACATGTCTTCGTAAACCAATTAATTTACTTATCTACTTGATAGAGTTTTCTAATTAACTTCTTGACTCTCTCGATACCTAGAAGTTGATAACAAGAAGCTATGGCAATATATGTCTGCGTAAACCCTAACAACTTATTATCTATTCAAGTTACCCTTATTAGTCATTGAAATCCTAACTTATGTTTAAGCTGGATTAGAACCTAAGTTAACAGCTTAAGATCCATTATTCACGTTTGTCTAACTTAACTCTCTTAATATTAAGCCACATATCATTAATTAAAACTCCTCTCGATAACTTACAATAATTATGCATTAAGAACGATGAACAAAATAGATAAGGAAAAGATGCTATAGCATTGAACAAATAATTAAAACATGGTATCCTAATAACAATAAACCCAACAAAAAAGTATTCAGCTCATGTCTGAGCAAATATCATCCATAATAAAAACAATAAAATTCATGGTAGTTTATCAAGAAAGAGAGAAAGAAAATCACGCATCCTCGAGTCCTCCTCCAAGACCTTTAACTATGTTGCAGTGCGATGCACTCCTCAAGCCTCTCTTGATAGCTCTCGTCGTGTGGAGACTTTTCTTGACCTCAACGATGGTGGTTCTCCGATAGTTGAAAACAAAGGGATGTTGTCTACGATCGATCTCTCTTTGTATTATTGCCCAAGTTGTCTTTATATAGGCGACAAAGCTGGGGTTAAGAAGCCTTAAAGTGTACGAAACCTTTTTAATGAGGATCTTGCTTCCCCCTTCATTGAATGAATTCATTAACAGAGAGTGGTCCACGTATGAGTTAATCATCAACAATCAAGGTTCATCTCTAACTCTACCACACATCGAGGGATACTACTCCACTGCTTCTGCATTCCACTGCCTTGGTTTCTTACTACACATGCACCACTAGAAACAACTGTCTTTCCCATTAAAAGCATCAATATATATAACAATTAAGCTCAAGCACTATCAACTCCCTAACTACATGAAAAATACTCCTAAATGAAACTATATGAGCTTGAAAACATGCAATATGCCAAGTAAAATGGTCCAAATATAGGTTCTCTACATAGTCATCAAATACCCCCAAAATTTAACTGTTTCTTGACCTCAAGCGATGACATGCAAAAACTAAAAACTAAACCTAAGAACAAAATGATGGTTTTAAGGTCTTTCTACACTATTGTTTCAAAGGTTCCAAAGACATGCTGCAGCATTAATTCAATCCTCAGATCAATCAGATATATGCAATATAATAAAGCTCAATAGATTTATTCCTAAGATTAATTCCACTATATTTGAAGTGTGTGTTGTGTTGCATTCAATCAATACTTAATGACCATAGAGAATTTCAAGGATTGCTCTATATTCTTGCCTAGCATTTTGTTTTCTTTTTAGCACTTTATTTTACTCCCTTAATTTTTAGTTCATTAAGTTGTATCCTTGGGGCTTCAGCTTATCACAACTACCCTTCAAGCCTAAAAATAGAGTGGAGCAAACACCCATCCCCGAGCCCTACGAGTAGAGTCATCCCGTGAAGATTTTCATTCACTCTTATGCAATAGCTATTGTTCCTACTAGGGAAAGTTAAATGGAGCAAACACAACTCACCTAATGTACTAAATTAGTAAGATGCATATTAGAGTGTCCCTCAATAGTATGCCTTTGGCACTGAGTTTACTTATATTTTCTCTTTTTCATTCTTCTTCTCAAATTTTATGGGAGTTTAATTGATTAATCCTTTATGCTAAAATTGAGCATTCAGTTCATTATTTTCATCAATTTATGCTAAGGCGTCAGTGAGGCCACCCAAAATTTCCCTAAGGCTTTTTAAGCTTAGGAAGCATGCAACGTGTCAAGTATATGTTACAACAATATCAACCCTAAGTTCAAATCCCAAGAACTTTTAACACATTGCTAACAGTTTAAGCTCAAAGTCATCATAGGAATATCATCATTAATGCAACAAGAATTTTTATCATTCCAAAACCATAACAAAAGAACCTAAAACCAACTAACTCTTTACAAACCTAAAAAAAATTATATAAGACAACCTCCCCCCAAAATGAGAGAATTATTATTCTCTATGCAGAAAGAATAAACAAACATGCAATGAAAACAAGAAATAAAGAATGCAAGAAAAAAACTTTACCTAAGGAGTTAGGTCGTGCGGGAAGGTGCAGTTCTTTGTGTTTGGCTCTTTGTTCTTATGGTGTGGAAGCAGTGGCTGAAGCTGAGGAATCCGTTGATTCAGACGTTTATGGGCAAGAGCCTCATCTTTTCATCAATCTCATCAATGAGATTGAGTATTTGACCGATAGTTACCTTGGTTCGAGTCCTTAGAGTAGTGGCAGATGGAGTAGGCGATGTTTGTGGAGGGGCTGGAAAGTATTGTGGAACCAATGTTGGGACATCGGTTGTGTTGTCTCTAGCCAAATTGATGGGGATGGCCTGGGTGGTATGCTTAGGGTGCGTGGGGGCCTTGCCCTTGGACCTTGTCCTCTTGGTGGGATGACTAGAGGTAGGAGCATTAACACGTGTCTCCTTCTTTTCTCTCTCTTCCTCTTCTTTTCAATAGCATTAGGGGGTTGGACTAGTGGCTTCTACATCATCTTCTTGCGGTGGCGGTTGTTGTTCAGTAGGTGCACCAGTAGGTTCGACAAAATATTGCTTAGGGAACAGGGGAAAGGCAACATTTGAAGCTGGCAGCAGCTCATAAAACAATGTCCTTATGGCCATGTCCCTTTCTTGGATATAAACAAAGTATGGCCTAAGGTACCCAACAATTGTACTTAGTAGGGCTGCGTTTTGGGCTTTGGGGGCTTCAGATGTAACATTCAGTACAAGCCCCTTTAGTCTAGGCAACTCAGTGGGCAGCTTCTCAGATTGGGCCCTCAACATCATGTCTTTAGGGCTCACACGTACTTGTTCCAGTTGGCATAGAGAAATGATTAAAATGGGAAAAAGGAGAGGGCCATGAGTACCTTTGGAGGTTGCCTTCCTAACAATGGCCACATAAGTCAGCTTCCCAATGTCAATGGTACGGCTGGTTAACAAAATCCTCCCAATCATGAGCGACAATCACGGCGATGGTGTCGGCGTCAAATTGGAAGCAGGTGTCGCTTGAAAACTCTAATCCCTCTTCCTGCGTGAGTGGTCGGTCTTTGAATAAAGCATATCGCTTCTTGGTTCCTTTATTGAAAAAGTGTCATAAAGGTTTCAACTCTTCTGTCGACTGAGAGAATGATGTGTGAGAGGCAAAAGAAGATCAAGATGATGATGATGATGGCGTCGGGCTGTTGTGACTGGAACGAGTGGCATTCTTGATTCTGGCCATGAGTTCTTGAGAGGATGACAATTGAAAGAAAAAAATTTAGGGTTTGAGACAAAACGACAGGGCTTTGGTTCTAAATAAATTTGCCTCTATATCCTGGGGTTATAAGGGGGCGGTGGAGTTATGGATGAAAAGAAAAGAAGACGGAAAGGTTTAGGAGTTTAGTTTTGGAGGGAAAGGATAATAAATGTGGGGATTATGGGATAGTGGGAAAATGGAGGGGTTTGTGGCGTGTGAAAGGGGAAAATGCATGTGGCGGCTTGGGGAAGTGTAAAAGTAGGAGAAAGGGGGTAGGGAATAATGATTGGGAAAGTAATAAATTGTAATGAATTAAACCAATATTCCTCCCCTTTTGTCTTGTGTTCACCGAAATTCCCTTCTTTAAAGTGAAACCATATCTGCAAAAAGTCTTCTTTTCCAGGATACAAGAATAGCTTTCTCTCTTTTCTTGCTTCATAAATGCCAAAATAAAATAGAAATTAAACAAAATGAAAATTTAAAAATGATGGAAACCTAATTAAAGTTCAAAACAAGAATAAAAATAAAAATAATGCAGAAAAGTAAAATGGGGTTTGAATTGGATGCTTAAGCATCTAGTAGCGTGAAAGAGATTATTTCACGATGAATCGGTGCTCCATGGTAAGCCTGGAGTCTTTGACCGTTGACTTTGAAGATCGGGTCATCCTTGAAATCATTGATATCTATAACACCATGTAGATGCACTTTGACAACCTTGAACGGGCTGAATAACAAGACTTCAACTTGCCCGAGAAGAGTGATACATGTATGGGGGCTAAAATGATGCATTGTAGCCAAAGAGTTGAAGCTGTTTTATAAGTCTGGAACTTCAGCCGACTTGCATCGAATTTTCGGATGGGATCTGGGCACTTCTGAGTCTACATGTCTTCTTCAAACATATTCGTATGTCTCTTAGCTTTCCAACGCATCTTGAAACGCATCAATTCGACGTCGGGAGCTCAAGTTATGTCCGTTTTAGTGAAGACTATGCGAGCAGAAATCTCTATACGGATTTATTACGGGAAATATTATTTATTACGAATTTTCAATAATTTTATTGATTATTTGTACTTAAATTTAATCTAGGATTCTTTACGAAGATATTTAGATGATTTAGGATTAGATTTGTTATTTATTTATTAGTTTTATAGATTAGATAAAATATGTTTATTTATTTTATTATTATCTTTACTTTTCCTAATTTAAGTTGAACTCTTCATTTGTAGCCTATTTAAAGACATATTTGCTTCACTAATACGAACAACATCATGAATTTATGAGTTGCAAAAACCTTTGGCTATGGGCCATTTTATTTTCAAGGTAGATAGATTTGTCTTGTTATTTTTCGTATCATAAGTCTTCTTCAACGTAAGTTCGTCAAGTTCTTGTAATGGAGATCATCTTCACACTCTTGCTTGCCTAGGTAATTGCATCTAGGAGGGTGAGTTAGAGCCGCTTGAGGTTGCTTGCTTAGATAATCGCGTCTAAGAGGGTGTCAAGGACAAAATATCCTACAACATCTATCTCGTCATCATCCATTCATCGGAGAGATTCGTGCCGTTTGCAGGTGTTTGCTTATTCAATTGCGATTAGGAGGGTGCCAAGGACAAATCTATCCAACACCGCCACCATCAAATTCATCTTATCTCGTTTTCTACATCAAGATCATGCTTTATTATCGGTTTGCTGAACGTGGAGTTTGGGGTTTTCTAGGATCATATTAGTGAGTTTGCTAGATTAATTGTGATCTAGAGGGTTCCTAGATTATGAGGTAATTCTTGGATCCCGGCTTCCGTATCAATTGGTAATCAGAGCCTTGGTTTAGGTGTTTAAAACAACTATCTTTTACTGTTTTTTTAGTAGTTGAGAAAAAATATATAATTCTCTATATAGATCATAGTTTTAATATTTTATTCCTGGAGACATCTCAAGAGACTTGAAGGTTGTGATCAACAAATTTTAAGATTCGGGACGAATCGTTTTCAACAGGGGGAGAATGATACATGTATGGGGGGGGGCTAAAATGATGCATTGTAGCCAAAGAGTTGAAGCTGTTTTATAAGTCTGGAACTTCAGCCGACTTGCATCGAATTTTCGGATGGGATCTGGGCACTTCTGAGTCTACATGTCTTCTTCAAACATATTCGTATGTCTCTTAGCTTTCCAACGTATCTTGAAACGCATCAATTCGACGTCGGGAACTCAAGTTATGTCCGTTTTAGTGAAGACTATGCGAGCAGAAATCTCTATACGGATTTATTACGGGAAATATTATTTATTACGAATTTTCAATAATTTTATTGATTATTTGTACTTAAATTTAATCTAGGATTCTTTATGAAGATATTTAGATGATTTAGGATTAGATTTGTTATTTATTTATTAGTTTTATAGATTAGATAAAATATGTTTATTTATTTTATTATTATCTTTACTTTTCCTAATTTAAGTTGAACTCTTCATTTGTAGCCTATTTAAAGGCATATTTGCTTCACTAATAAGAACAACATAATGAATTTATGAGTTGCAAAAACCTTTGGCCATGGGCCATTTTATTTTCAAGGTAGATAGATTTGCCTTGTTATTTTTCGTATCAGAAGTCTTCTTCAACGTAAGTTCGTCAAGTTCTTGTAATGGAGATCATCTTCACACTCTTGCTTGCCTAGGTAATTGCATCTAGGAGGGTGAGTTAGATCCGCTTGAGGTTGCTTGCTTAGATAATCGCGTCTAAGAAGGTGCCGAGGACAAAATATCCTACAACATCTATCTCGTCATCATCCATACATCGGAGAGATTCGTGCCGTTTGCAGGTGTTTGCTTATTCAATTGCGATTAGGAGGGTGCCAAGGACAAATCTATCCAACACCGCCACCATCAAATTCATCCTATCTCGTTTTCTACATCAAGATCATGCTTTATTATCGGTTTGCTGAACGTGGAGTTTGGGGTTTTCTCGGATCATATTAGTGAGTTTGCTAGATTAATTGTGATCTAGAGGGTTCCTAGATTTTGAGGTAATTCTTGGATCCCGGCTTCCGTATCAATTGGTAATCAGAGCCTTGGTTTAGGTGTTTAAAACAACTATCTTTTACTGTTTTTTTAGTAGTTGAGAAAAAATATATAATTCTCTATATAGATCCTAGTTTTAATATTTTATTCCTGGAGACATCTCAAGAGACTTGAAGGTTGTGATCAACAAATTTTAAGATTCGGGACGAATCGTTTTTAACAGGGGGAGAATGATACATGTATGGGGGGCTAAAATGATGCATTGTAGCCAAAGAGTTGAAGCTGTTTTATAAGTCTGGAACTTCAGCCGACTTGCATCGAATTTTCGGATGGGATCTGGGCACTTCTGAGTCTACATGTCTTCTTCAAACATATTCGTATGTCTCTTAGCTTTCTAACGCATCTTGAAACGCATCAATTCGACGTCGGGAGCTCAAGTTATGTCCATTTTAGTGAAGACTATGCGAGCAGAAATCTCTATACGGATTTATTACAGGAAATATTATTTATTACGAATTTTCAATAATTTTATTGATTATTTGTACTTAAATTTAATCTAGGGTTCTTTATGAAGATATTTAGATGATTTAGGATTAGATTTTTTATTTATTTATTAGTTTTATAGATTAGATAAAATATGTTTATTTATTTTATTATTATCTTTACTTTTCCTAATTTAAGTTGAACTCTTCATTTGTAGCCTATTTAAAGGCATATTTGCTTCACTAATAAGAACAACATCCTGAATTTATGAGTTGCAAAAACCTTTGGCCATGGGCCATTTTATTTTCAAGGTAGATAGATTTGCCTTGTTATTTTTCGTATCAGAAGTCTTCTTCAACGTAAGTTCGTCAAGTTCTTGTAATGGAGATCATCTTCACACTCTTGCTTGCCTAGGTAATTGCATCTAGGAGGGTGAGGGTGAGTTAGAGCCGCTTGAGGTTGCTTGCTTAGATAATCGCGTCTAAGAGGGTGCCGAGGACAAAATATCCTACAACATCTATCTCGTCATCATCCATTCATCGGAGAGATTCGTGCCGTTTGCAGGTGTTTGCTTATTCAATTGTGATTAGGAGGGTGCCAAGGACAAATCTATCCAACACCGCCACCATCAAATTCATTCTATCTCGTTTTCTACATCAAGATCATGCTTTATTATCGGTTTGCTGAACGTGGAGTTTGGGGTTTTCTCGGATCATATTAGTGATTTTGCTAGATTAATTGTGATCTAGAGGGTTCCTAGATTTTGAGGTAATTCTTGGATCCTAGCTTCCGTATCAAAGAGTTTGAGGCAAGAGTTGTAGAGTAGGAATTATTTATCCCTCAACAAAATGTTGAGACATCAGTTTCGCATCATGCCACTTCTTGGTTTTCTCTTTGTAGATCTTGGCATTCTCATATGCATCTAGACGGTGCTCTTCTAGCTCGTTCAACTCCAACAAATGTCTTTCTCCAGCTAATTGGCAGACCATGTTGATCTTTTTGATATCCCAAAAGGCTTTGTGTTCAAGCTCGATCGGTAAGTGGCACACCTTGCCATAGATGAGTCTATATGGTGACATGCCCAAAGGTGTTTTGAACGCGGTTCGATTTGCCCATAAGATCTCATCTAGTTTCAAGAACCAGTCCTTGTGGTTTGGCTTGACCACCTTCTCAAGGATTTGCTTGATCTCTTGGTTGGACACTTTTGCTTGCCTTTTTGTTTGTGGACGGTATGATGTGGCAATCTTATGGTGGACTCCATATCTATGCAATGCCTTAGCAATCAGTTGTTGTCGAAGTGGCTACCCTCGTCACTAATAATGGCTCGAGGCACTCCAAACTGGGTGAAAATATTTTTGTACAAAAACTTCAAGACTATTTTTGCATCATTCTTGGTTGACGCAATGGCCTCAACCCACTTAAACATATAATCAACTGTCAGTAATATGTATAGATGTCCGCAGGATGAGGGGAAAGGTCCCATGAAATCAATGCCCCAAACATGGAATAGTTCAACTTCGATGGTGACCTGCATGGGTAGCTCATTCCTTCTCGAGATGTTCCCCATTTGTTGGCATCTATCACAAGCTTTGTAGAATGCCTAGGCATACTTAAACAAGGTGGGCCAATAGAAGCCAGACTGTGTGACCTTGGCAGCAGACCTATGTCCTCCAAAGTGTCCACTACATGGAGTAGAGTGGAAATGATAAAGGATGTCCTCTTGCTCTTGTTCAGGTACGCATCTCCAAATCATCTGATTAGCACATTGTTTGAAAAGGTAGTGTCGTGACCATTTTTGAAATCGTGTGTAAAAATAGCTTGACGATTGATCCTTTGAAAAATTAGGGTTTTGACCCTTTTATTCATTTGATTTTGGATCATTTTATTTTTATTTTGGAAAATCAATTAATTTATTTTAAAATCAAATTTTACCTTTTATTTCCTAAAAAAATTGGAGTCGCCACAAATCACTTCGAGGTAGAGCGAACACTATAAAACAAGCCAGAGATTCATTTCTTGAAAATTAGGTTCGAGAGTCGGTTACGTGTGGGGAAGGATTAGCACCCCCACAAATGCCCATTACCGATACCTTAATTTTACGTGGCATTTTAGTATTTCGAATAATTATTTGAATTTAATTTATTCTATAATTCTTAAATAAATTTAAATTTCAAATGCGGATATCCTTTTATAAGGAAATTCATTTTATTCGAATATGAGATTAAAAGCACCCCATTAAGTGGCACCCCTATTCATATTTTTAAAATGAGTTTCCAACATAAAAGATTTAAAAATGCATTATTTATTATTATCTAGTTTATTTTAAGTTCTAACCTAAAATGGCTCTAATTAATTGAGTTATTTAAACTATGAATATTTTTAATTTAAAGGCTTTTATGAGAAAATGCCAATTGCTTGAACATCGTCCATATATTAAAACCCTTAAATTAATAATATTTCTAATTAATTAACCATTCTAATTAATTTAAGTGTTAATCCTAATTAAGGCTCTAATTAAATTGACTAAGCCATTATTTAATTATAGGTGGAAATGTATATTAAATATACATCTTTAAAGTCAATGTTGAGATAACATCCCATTGTAAACAATGGAACACCATCCAAATTTGAACCTCAAAGTTTCTATTTAATATGCATTTAATTTCTACAATGATCTTCCTAATTTATTATTTAACCCCTAATTAAAGAACTTAAAAAAAACTAAGGGCTCTAGTAATTAATTTAAATCTAAGTGTATTTAAATTATCTAACACATATACTATATGCAATATTTAAAATCATGCATCAAACATATAATTTAATTTCATTTAATTAAATAAAACAATTAAGCAAATGACTAAATTAAAACAATATTGAAACATAAGCTAATTTTTATTACTATAGGGAACTAAATTGAAACAGTTACAAAATAAAAGCCCAATTACAAAAGGACCAGTGACTCAATTGAAACATTACAAACCTAAGGGGTAAATTGCACATATTACAAAACCTAGGGGTCAATTTAGGAGGAAATAGGGACTAAATCGAAAGAGGGGTAAAATTAGGGGACAAAACCCTAAATGTCTAGAAGTAGGGCGCGAATCTAAGGGCCCGACCCGACTTAGTTCAAGAATCCCCTTTGACCCGGTGCCCAAAACGGCACCATTTTGGTTTGAGTATAAATGATTCAATTTGAGCCAAACTCGGTCATTTGCTATCCACCCCTCTCTCTTCTCTCTGACCCCTCTCCTAAACTCTCTCAACCACAACACCAAGTTTCCCATAAGCCTAAACTATTTCGATCAAAACACTTGCCTTTTGAGGGGTGTTCTTCATGTTCTTCGATGAACACGAAGAACACCGGTGCTAAACCACCACACACTCTGCGCCAAATCCTTCACACCCAACTCCGACGACCTTTCAGCCGTTCGTCGACCACCACACCATTCTTTCAGCCACTGCCCACCTCCGATCGGCCGTCGCGAGGTAATTTTTGGCCATCGCGCCAGAACCCTAAAATACCCCAAAAATATCCTATTTTCATTATAAACCTAGATTTAAACCCAATTCATCGGAACCATCCTTCTTCCTCAGCCTAGGACCTAGATCTACCCATATTTGAGCCCCCTTCAACTCCGTCGTGCATAAACCTCGACCGTCACAGATAAGACTTTTCCACCCTTATTCTTTTATTTTCACATCTGTTTTTTATATTATTTACTCTAATCTAACCTCTTTTCATATTTTTGCAGGAAAATGAAAGGTTAGAAAAGGATATACCTTCCGGTATGCTCCGATGAAGGTCACCCAGCGACGATCTGCATCTTTGATGACCTTTCGTGCCTCAGACAATGTTTCAACTTTCCGACGGCTCCTCAACTTCAACGACTCGGCTTCTGATAATAGGTAAATTCCCCAAATTGCCCTTTCTCTCTCTTTCTTTATATTAATTATTATTATTAATGATGGTAATTAATTCCCTGACATTTTTGCTCTCCAAGTATTTATAGCCTGGCAGACGCTGATGTCAGCAAAACCATAATCCGAGTAAAAGGAAACGGGCCACTAGGGTGATGACACTTGGCATGGTTTAGGCAGGAAAAATAGATCTGTGTTTGTTTGGGCTGATTTGGGCATATTATAACCGAAAATGAGTGGGGAAAGGGTATTAGGATCAGAAGTTGGGCTTTTGTAATGTGCTTTGTAATATAGACATTGGGTTTTAATATGTAAATGGACATTAATTATTTATGGACTAACTTCTTATTTATTTATTTATTATATTTATATTTGATCCGGCCTTATTTATATTCGAATACATGGACAAAATTTAGGTGTTACAGGTAGGGCTCGTCCCAATAGTAGTAGCGTGCATCATGTCGGAACTTCTTCCTACCCTAGCTTTTTAAATCACAAGGAAAAATGCCACTAACAAGAAAGTTAGCAATGTCAGCATACCAAGGTAAAGCTATATCAGTCTCAATAGGGAATTCATCCTTAATATCACATGCATCATCATGTTCACATGCATTTTCTAACTTAGAGAAGTGATCAGATACTTGGTTTTCAGTGCCCTTTCTATCCACTACCCTAATTTCAAATTCTTGCAATAATAATATCCACCTAATAAGTCTAGGTTAGCATTATTTTTAGTCACAAAATATTTAATAGCCGAGTGATCGGTGTGTACAATGATTTTAGTAAGTATGCCCTAAACTTATCAATTGCAAATACTACAACAAGCGGTTCTTTTTCAATGGTGGTATAGTTCAATTATGCTTCATTTAAGGTATGGCTAGCATAGTATATAACAAGAAAGATCTTACTCTAACGTTAACCAAGAACGACACTGACGACATAGTCACTAGTGTCGAACATCAGCTCAAAGGGTTGTGTCCAATCAGGAAGTACTATGTAATGCCCTAAAATTGGGCCTAGATGTTAATCGGATCGGGTATACGGTTCGGGAGAACCGGATTAGGCAATTCGAGTTAGTTTCAGGAATTAAATTCTAATAAATTGTTTTTGGCTAAAATAAAATATGGAAAACGCTAGAAAATACTTAGAATCTTTAAGGAGCTATTCGAGTTAGTTTCGAGAATTAAATTCTAATAAATTGATTTTGGGACATTTTGGTCTAGTGACTAAAATGAAAAGTTTTCAAAACTGTTTTTGGTGACTAAATCATAAAAGAGTCAAAACGTAGAATCTTTAAGAAGCTATTTGACAAAACTTTTCCATCAGATTTTTCCCTTAATTTAGGCTATTTAAAGTGTTTTAATTGGTTTTTAATATTAAAAGAAAATAGATTTAATAAAAGGATTTTAATTTTACAAAATCACTTTCTTACATAACTAACTTTGATATCACTTTTCTCTCGACTTTCTCAGCAGCCAAACTATCAAAATATTTCCAAAATTTCCAGGAATCAATCTTATTTGATTTCCTTTCTATTTCTTACGTGATTCCTTTTGGTTCTTGCAACAAAATCTACTTGTATTTCAACAAATCTTTGTCAATTAAGGTAAAGCAGGGGATTTGTATCCAATAGCTTTTGGAAAGGTTGCAGAAGATTCAAAAGCTTGATTCGCGCAATGGCAAGATAGCTTTGGATTGTTGGTGAGTGGAAACGCATTTTGCTGCTTTTAAAAGGTTTGAAGATGGTTGCTGGGAGTTTAGATAAAGTTTGAAACACTTATCTAAGCTCGGAAGTAAGTATTGGTTGAGCTCTCTCTAGATTTCAGTTTTGCAAAATAAAATCTCATGCACATGTTTATGGTTTTGATTACTCACTGTAGTATGCATGTTTTAGAAATGAAAGATGTTGCAAATGATCATATATGATGATTATTGAGAATGGCATATGGTAAATGAAAGTATTTCATGTTTACTAAAATACACGGTTTAATGTATTTGGAATTGGATTGGTTTGATGAATATGTAAAACAGTGAAGTAATGTTGTTTTATTGAATATATTGGCAAGTGACTGAGGTTAAAATGCTATCGGATATAGTTGGCTAGCCATAGGGTTTAAAGTACACTATAATTAAAGTGCACTATAATAAGTCACCTTATGTGTGTCGATGGGTTAATTGTGCCATTTTCTCCACCATGAGAACCACGGCGGTCAAGGGGTTAATTGTGCCATATTCTCCCACTGGTGGATTTATACATCATAACTGTTGAGGTAGGTAATTGTTTTGTTGCTCCAGTTCGAGGATGCATGTGAAGTGGTCAAAAGAACCATTTGGGAAATCCGTGTATCCAAAGTGTTTTATAAATGGAATGTGATACGAGCATGAGAGGGGTCAAAATAATCATCTTGGAAAAGAAGTTGAAACTACTTTGCAAGTTAGAAACATCAGTCAACTTGCAAAGCATTTTTGGATGGGATCCAGGCATTTATGGGTTAACATGTCTTCTTAAAACTTGTCCGGCTGCAAATTAGCTTTCCAACGCATCTTGAAATGGGATTAATACGGGATTTCAAGATACGTCTATTTTAGCGAAGATAGCGCATGCAGAAATTCCTATACGGGATTTTTGGATAATTACGAATTTTCATGATTTTATTTGATTATTTATAATTTAAATCAATATAGGATTCTGCAATATCTATTAGGATCAGATTTATTTAATTAGGATTTTATTTTTAGCATTTATTTATTATTAGAAGTTACTTATCTAATTAGGAGATTAGATTTTAGCATTTATTTATTGTATTTAATTCCTAAGTTTAGTAGGATTAGAACTTCTCCATGGCCTATATAAAGGAGGCTTCACCCATATTGTAATTCAGATTTCATTGATTAGTAAAAAGTTCTCTTCGGAGATTTTAGTATTCTTTGAATTTACAAGTGTTCGGTAAACTTGTCTAGAAGCCATCTTCAACATAAGATCATTGAGTTCTTGTGAGGGAGATCATCTTCACACTCTTGCTTGCCTGGGTAATTGCATCTAGGAGGGTGGGTTAGAGCAGCTTGAGGTTGCTTGCTTAGATAATTGCGTCTAAGAGGGTGCCAAGGACAAAACAACAACTATCAATTCATCACGCTATCTCCACATATTCAAGCTTCCTCCATTGACGCCACCACCATATGCAAATCTAAATTTTTAGATTTGTTCTTTATTTTGGTTTCTTTTGTTTTTCTCTTTATTCGAATTTGCGCTACTCTATCATTTGGTATCAAATTTGTTTTACATTTGCGCCTAACTTCCTTGTTCGAGTCTAAAGCCCTAGGTTTGCTTCCAAGCCATCAAATTGAAGGTTACCACGTGCCAAAGCATACTCTATCATTTGGTATCGGATTTAGGTCGTTCTTGAGGATGTCATTGAGCAACGTATTGGATTTTACCCTTTTGGGGACTCGATGTCATTATTGTTGTCGACTAGATCATTCAGGGTATGATTGTCCAGATAAGTTTTATTTTCAAGAAAAAAATTTGAGAGATATGTTGTCTGAATTCATGTCTTCTAATGATATTGAAATCCGTGATTCGGAGAATGATCAAGAAATTGTTCTTCTAAAGAACATGAGGAAGACGATATCATCGAGAGTTTAACCTTGCCTATTGATGAGGAAGAAATTATAAGTAGTGTGTTTGTTTCCAGTGACGAACCTACTATTAAGATTCAAGATGATCATCAAACGAGAAACACCAACGAAGGTACCTTACAATCAAAAGGTATCATTGAATGTTTTCAGAATTCTATTTATGCTTATTCCTCTTTTAGCATTAATAACAATTTTGAAGATGAGATCGAGTTACTTTGCGACCAAAAGAACAATCGTGATAATTCCAATGAGAAGGAACTTGTAAATTACATTGCAAAAAGAGACTCTGCAAAAGGATCCTTCAAGACGTCTTCTCTTCTATGGTACTTTGATGAACTTCCTCCATTTACCGATCTAGATTCGAGGGTGAATCTTTTTTATGAGTGGGGGAATGATACGAGCATGAGAGGGGTCAAAATAATCATCTTGGAAAAGAAGTTGAAACTGCTTTGCAAGTTAGAAACATCAGTCAACTTGCGAAGCTTTTTTGGATGGGATCCAGGCATTTATGGGTCAACATGTCTTCTTAAAACTTGTCCGGTTGGAAATTAGCTTTCCAACGCATCTTGAAACGCCTCAATCGGACATCTGGATCTCAAGATACGTCTATTTTAGCGAAGATAGCGCATGCAGAAATTCCTATACGGGATTATTACGGGATTTTTGGATAATTACGAATTTTCATGATTTTATTTGATTATTTATAATTTAAATCAATATAGGATTCTGCAATATCTATTAGGATCAGATTTATTTAATTAGGATTTTATTTTTAGCATTTATTTATTATTAGAAGTTACTTATCTAATTAGGAGATTAGATTTTAGCATTTATTTATTGTATTTAATTCCTAAGTTTAGTAGGATTAGAACTTCTCCATGGCCTATATAAAGGAGGCTTCACCCATATTGTAATTCAAATTTCATTGATTAGTAAAAAGTTCTCTTTGGAGATTTTAGTA
This sequence comes from Hibiscus mutabilis, assembly GCA_019671005.1. Classification (NCBI taxonomy): domain Eukaryota; kingdom Viridiplantae; phylum Streptophyta; class Magnoliopsida; order Malvales; family Malvaceae; genus Hibiscus; species Hibiscus mutabilis. The sequence goes on along the minus strand of CM033728.1, from coordinate 17,500,678 downwards.
TTCTTTGAATTTACAAGTGTTTGGTAAACTTGTCTAGAAGCCATCTCCAACATAAGATCATTGAGTTCTTCTGAGGGAGATCATCTTCACACTCTTGCTTGCCTAGGTAATTGCATCTAGGAGGGTGGGTTAGAGCCGCTTGAGGTTGCTTGCTTAGATAAGTGCCGAGGACAAAACAACAACTATCAATTCATCACGCCATCTCCACATATTCAAGCTTCCTCCATTGGCGCCACCACCATAAGCAAATCTGAATTTTTAGATTTGTTCTTTATTTTGTTTTTCTCTTTATTCGAATTTGCGCTACTCTATCAGAATGGTTTTGGTTTAAGTCACTTGAAAGTCAATATATGAGATAATGTATCATGAGAAATGGATTATGTTTGTATAATGTGATTTATACTTGAGATGCTCTTTAAGGTTGTTATAGAGATTTTGGCATATGAAGCTTATATTGAGGTTTGAGATAGAATCCATGATACATGTGTTGAAAATGATTTAAATATGCATACTTGAAGAGATTATTGAAGCATGGGATGATTTTTCCACGAGACTTATATTTTGGTTTGAATTAAAATGATTTTTGATGCATTGATGAGTGTTTTTTAAGATTCCCTCACTAAGTTTATAGCTTACGCTCTCCTTTCTCATTAGTGTAGAGAAATAGGCCTTTCCGGATAGCAAGTACGCAAGAGGAGATCCAAGGGTTGAGACATTTACAAAGTATGGTTTTATAAATGCTAAGTAGTAATAAGAGGCAATGTGACCAAGTTGTATTTGGGAGGTCTATTTTGGATACTCCCTGTTTGTATAAGTTTGGTTTGATGTTTTGGACTTGTATGATGCTTAATGTTTGATTTGTGAGGGGTTGGGAAACAATATGCATGCTTGGGTAGAAACCATGCCTATAAGAGTTATGTTTGGATTTGAGATGTTGTGTATGAGCTTCTACCATGCTGCTATGTTTGAGAAATGGATGTTTGTGAAGTTATATGATGATTAGATATTGCTTGGCGTATGTTTGATTGAGCCAAAGTGTCATATGTTGGACCAAGAGGTCATTACAAGTATGTCTGTACCGCTACAGGTCCTTAGGGATCAGTATGCAAGGACCTATCTCAGCTCAATCTGGGCAAAATTGCCTTAGCATATGATACGCCTAGGGACCGTATCGGTACACATTGCTGATAATTTGGCTTGGAGTCAGTACACGGGCAACCGTACGGTACGCCCTATAGCTATTGGAATCCAATATTTTTGAAAACACATACCCGTACCGATACGCTTGATAACCGTATTGGTACGCCTTTATATTTTAGCCCCATTGCGATACGGCAACTGCCCGTACCGGTATGCCAGTCGTTATTTCAATTAGGATGCCTTATGAAGTTTGTATTCTTTGCAATTTAGTCCATGTTTCATAATTATGCAATTAAATAAGTTTGGATGGTTATTTTAAGTTAAGATTTAACCTGAAGGTATGAAATATGACTAATTAAGGATTGGTAACTTTAATTTCATAAATGTCCTCTTAATTGTTAGAAATTACATTTTAGTCCCTAATTTGCAAATTCATACAATTGGATGTCAAATTGACGCCCGATTGAGTTGTAACTTTCACCATAACCACCATGATCACCTTAAGACTTAAATATGCATTTAGATAAGAAAAAAATAAAATATAGACCATTTACAATATAAATCTTTTGGGTTTGTCTCAGCAAACCCTAATGTAGCTTGCTCAGTTCAGTCTTACTATTAGACCGGGTCAAGGAGGTTACATTTGTTGGTATCAGAGCCAGGATTTGATTGTTAGAAGGTAGGTTATGGTTGTTTGGTTGATTGTTATTACATGTATATGCTGATTGATATGGACGGTGTTTGATTATGAATAATTATGATTGAAATATGCTATGTTTGGGGTCTAAACTTCGGAACACATTGCCTTATTACTACTAGAGTAAAATGATTTTGTTTTTAAACAAGAGGGACTTGGATTCTTGCTGCAAGCTGGCCTGATTATTTTGTTTTATTGCATTATGTTTTAGACTCATATTTTTACGTATGGGACCGAGACGAGAGATTAGAGCTTATATGGGGAGTGTGGTAGATAGACAAGATGATGAGTTGCCTCCTTCTCCACCGATTCCCCCTACTTGTGCGAAAGTTGAAGGTGGTGCGCCTCAGGCACCACAAGGACCTATTTTTGGTGATATAACACCGTTAATCCAAGTGATGACAGGAGCTTTCTAGGTGGCCATAGCTGGGATGCAAGTATCTACACTAGCACCTACAGCTGTTAACACTGAATTACCTTTAGAGTGTCTGCGTAGCTTGGGTGGTACCAGATTCAATGGTTTGGCTCCTAAAGTAGTTGAGGAATGGTTAGCTAGCATGGAGAGGATCCTTGGCCAGATAGAGTGTACATATATTCGCAAGTTGGGTTGTATAGTGTCGTTGCTTCAGGGTGATGCTTACAAGTTGGTGGACAACTACTATCGCAGGCTTGGTACCTACTGATGTGACATAGGAATTCTTTTGTGCTGCATTTCGAAAAAAGTATTTGGGATCTCGATATTAGGATGAAAAGAAGAGGGAGTTTATGGCTTTAAAATAGGTAACATGTCTGCTTCCGAGTATGAGATCCAGTTTGTCTGGTTGAGCCAATATGCTCCTAAACTGGCTCCTGATGAGCGACAGCGATGTGATCGATTCCATTATGGGTTGGTCAAGGAGGTGAAGACATACATGTTAGCTACAGATTATACAGAGTTTGATGTCCTAGTTTCTTGAGCTAAGGACATAGAACATAATTTAGGGTTATCTGCTCGTTTTGGGAGTTCTTTTACTGGAAAAAGGAGTGCTGAATCGAATGTTGGTAGAAATTGTTACAAGAAGCATAGAGATAAGAGGTATTGTATGGATTAGAGACGCAGAGGGAATGGTGTGGGCGTGGACACCAAGGTCAAAATACCTATGCTGGAGTACTCGAGTGTAGGCGATGTGGTAGGCAGCATTCGGGGGAGTGCTAGGGGTGCTGTTGGATCTTGTTGGAGCTATGAATCACGGGATCATATCAGGCAAGATTGTCCGTAGTTAGCCAGAGAAGGTCAGGCTCCTTCCCCTGCAGTTGTGCCACAGAGAGGCTATGGGCACAGTCGTGGACATTTCCAATATAGAGAGGATGGTCAGAGAGTGGTTGCTCATATCGTAGCGGTTCAGCCTTTGGGTAGTGGACCGGTGAGGGTTTTCACTCATCGTGTAAGAAAGAATGATACCGATGTGATTGCAGGTACATTTACTTTGCACTCCATATCATTGCTTTCATTGATTGATTCTGGTTCGACACATTCATACATCCTGCACGAACATGCTTACTTGCTTGATATACCTATAGAGGTGTTAGATGTTCGTATGCGGGTAACTAGTTCCTTTGGTGAGACAGTAGCTGCTAGGAGGTTGTTTAAGATATGTCTCTTGATGGTTAAGGGTCATGTGTTTGAGGCTAATTTGATGGAGTTGCCGTTTCACGATTTTGACGTGATTTTGAGGATGGATTAGATGTTTAAACATAGGGTTGTAGTTGATTTTGAGACCAAGCGAGTTTAGCTGAAACTTGTAGAGGATTACAAAATGGTGGTTGTGGGTGAGAATATAAAATTCTTGTCCAATGTTGTTTCAACTTTAGAAGCGCGAAGATGATAGAATATGGGGGTCAAGCATATCTAGCTTATGTTATGAATCATAATATGAAGGAAGTGCGTGCCTAGGATATGCACACAGTTTGTAATTTTCCAGGAGTTTTTCTGGAAGAGTTGCCTGGTTTGCCAATGGATAAGGAGGTGGAATTTTGCATTGAGACGTATGCAGATACGACTTCTGTGTCGATTGCACCGTATCGCATGGCACTGAAAGAATTGAAGGAGTTGAAGACGCAGTTACAGGAATTGTTGGATTGTGGTTTCATTTGGCCAAGAGTGTCACCGTGGGAAGCACCAGTGTTGTTTGTGAAAAAGAAAGATGGCACGATTGATAAGGGTTGACAAATTGAAGAAAGGGTGTGAGTTTTGAGTGGACGGAGAGTAGACAACAAGCTTTTGATAAATTGAAGAAAGCTTTGACGCAAGCTCCAATCTTGATTCAACCTGAGTCAGGGAAAGAGTTTGTTGTGTATAGCGATGCATCTTATGTGGGTTTGGGATGTGTACTGATGCAAGAAAGAAGGATTGTAGCTGATGCATCTAGATAGTTGAAGGTGCACGAGCGCAACTATCCTACGCATGATATTGAACTTACTGCGGTGGTATTTGTGTTGAAGATCTGGTGACATTATCTTTATGGTGAGAAGTGTACTGTATATGCGGACCACAAGAGTTTGAAATACCTGATATCGCAAAAGAAGTTGAATCTTAGGCAACGAAGATGGTTAGAGTTGCTTAAAGATTATGATTTGACAATTGAGTATCATCCGAGAAAGGCTAATGTTGTGGCTGATGCCTTGAGCAGGAAGGTTGCGGTTGAGTTGAGGGCAATGTTTGCTCGGTTAAGTGTAACACATGATGGTGGTTTGTTAGCGGAGTTGCAAGTAAAGCCATCGTTGCTGCAATTGATCAAGGAGAAGCAACCGTATGATGACTCCTTGGTACCGCATGTTAAGGATATTATGGATGGCAATCAAACAGGTTTTTTGTTTTAGTGAGAAAGGTGTTTTGTGTTATAAGGATCGGGTGATGGTGCCGAAAGCTGAAGAGTTGAGGCACACTATCTTGGCTGAGGCACATTCGAGTCCTTTTGCTATGCATCTGGGGAGTACGAAGATGTATTAGGACTTGAAGAAAGAGTATTTGTGGGTTGGTTTGAAAAAGGATGTAGTGGATTTTGTTGCTCGTTTATGGTTTGTCAACGTGTTAAGGCAGAACATCAGTTTCCCTCGGGGTTATTGCAACCGTTAAGGATTCCAGAATGGAAGTGGGAGAGAATTACAATAGATTTTGTGTCCGGTTTGCCTTTGACGCCATCAAAGAAGAATTTTGCTTGGGTGATTGTGGATAGGTTTACGAAGTGTGCACATTTTCTGGCTATGCATACGATGTATACTTTGGACAAGTTGGCAGAGTTGTATATTGCTGAGATTGTGAGGTTGCACGGTGTGCCAAAGTCTATTGTATCGGATAGAGATCCGCGTTTTACAGTGAGGTTTTGGGAGTGTTTCCATATGCACGTTATCCAAGTGTTGGAGGATATGTTGCGGTGTTGCATCGTTGATTTCTAAGGATCTTGGGAGAAGCAGTTACCATTGGTAGAGTTTTTCTATAAAAATAGTTATCAGGCTAGTATCCAAATGGCACCGTACGAGGCTTTGTATGGTAGAAGGTGTCGCACGCCACTTTGTTGGGCGAAGTAGGAGAAAAGTACGTTTCTTTACCAGATGTGTTGAAGGATACCAATGAAAAAGTGAAGCGTATAAGTGATCGGTTGAAGGTGGCTTCAGAAAAAGCAAAAGTCATATGCTGACTTGAAGCGAAGAGAGATTGAGCATGCGGTTGGTGATCTTGTGTTCCTGAATGTTTCGCCTCGGAAGAAGGTGATGAGGTTTGGATGGAAAGGCAAGTTAAGTCCTAAATTTATTGGGCCTTATGAGGTATTAGAGCGTGCCGGTCCAGTTGCATATAGATTGAGGTTGCCTGCTGAATTGGAGAAGACACATGATGTTTTCCATGTGCCAATTCTTCGGAGGTATAGATCAGATCCTTCACATGTGATGCTAGTTATGAAGATTGAGTTGAATCTATATTTGACCTAAGATGAGGAGCCCGTGAGAATTCTGGATTCAAGCAGCGAGGTACTTCGTTGAAAGACCATAGAGTTGGTGAAGGTGTTGTGGCGACATCGTGGTGTTGAGGAAGCCACCTGGGAAAGCAAAGAGGATATGTTGAAGCAGTTTCCTCACCTTTTTCCGCCAGGTAAACTTCGAGGACGAAATTTCTTAAGAGGGGGAGAGTTGTAATGCCCTGAAATTGGGTCTAGATGTTAATCGGACCGGGTAGACAATTCGGGAGAACCGGATTAGGCAATTCGAGTTAGTTTCAGGAATTAAATTCTAATAAATTATTTTTGGCTAAAATAAAATATGGAAAAATGCTAGAAAATACTTAATTAATATTTTAAGTATTTTGGTAAATTCAATTTAAAGTAATTAAATCTGATTTTGGGGCATTTTGGTCTAGTGACTAAAATGAAAAGTTTCCAAAACTGTTTTGGTATCATAAATGGGTCAAAACTTAAAACTTTAAGGAGCTATTTGACCAAACTTTTCCATCAGATTTTTCCATTAATTTAGGCTATTTTAAAGTGTTCTAATTGGTTTTTAATTTGTATTTTCTTACGTAACTAACTTTGATATCACTTTTCTCTCAACTTTCTCAACAGCCAAACTATCAAAATCTTTCCAAAATTTTCAGGAATCAATCTTATTTGATTTCCTTTTTATTTCTTACTTGATTCCTTTGGTTCTTGCAAGAAAATCTACTTGGATTTCAACTAATCTTTGCCAATTAAGGGAGAAATTAGCAATTAGAGGTGATTTTCGTTTCTCTCCTCTAATTAAAGGTTATTTATTGAAATTCCCAAGTTCTTGATCCTTTTACAACTGATTTATGTTATGGAATTATGATTTAAACATGGTTTTGGTAATTAAATTGAGTTTTATGTGGAAATTTGTTAAATACTGTTTTGGATCTGTTTTTTGTTGAATATAATTGATTTAGATCTCTATTAAGATGTGTTTTAATGTTGGAAGAAGTGTTTAATTAAAGGAATCCCTAAACTATGTGAATTGCTAGTTTTCTATGTTGTATATAGTTAGATTTTAGTGTGATCTTGGTGTTGTAGTGGTGCTGGAGGTATAAGGACATAATCAAGGTGTTTTTGGATGTTAATTGATGTTGTTAAGATGATAGAATCAATAGGTTTTGTCTAGGATTTGTTTAGATGAGGTTTGATGATGATTTCGATTGTTTTAGAGAGTGTTTGATGGTTTCTTGTGAGGCGAAGTTGTGCTTGTTGGTTGCTGGAAATTAGAGGTGCATGAAAGTTCTTTAATCCTCTGTTTTTGATTGGGTAAAGCAGGGGATTTGTATTCGATAATGTAACACCCTTAACGTATACTCATAGACCGAATATACATTAAAGATGTTACGGGAGTCGTTTAAAGAAATCCTGACTTATAATAATTTATTTTTATACATATAAATCTTGTCTTTATTAATCTAACTCTTTTCTCGATTTTCTTAAAATCATAACTTATGTGAAGTTGGCTAATTTCGACCCTGAATTAGTTTGTAAAATATATTAGTCAGTTATTAAAACGATAATGCAATTTGGGGTGAAAAATAGGTTCACGGCCTAGGCCATTTATTGATTTTAAAATCCTTATGCGATTACCGACAAATAAAAATTTAAACTGATTAAACACGATTTACTACCTTTTTAAGCTTACCGATTATTTATATTAACAAAGTAAGCTTCCTTTCTACTTTAGTTTATTCTATCATATTACTAATACCTTATCTTGCTTTATCCATATATGATTCATCATTAAAACTGATCAATTATCTATCGTTTAATCTAATTTAATGCATCATATACTACCAGCGGATAAATAATTACATGCCCACCAGAGATTATCATAAGCTAGAATATCTTACTGATGTTTTGCAGATTGAAGCTTGATCAGTATGCTCAACTCCTCTTCAAGTACTCCATCTTAACCTGCGTGTGAATCAAACACACGCTAAGTTTTCGATCCTTTCCTTCATAATACCTCGACCCTTCTTTTGATCCAAATCAAACTGAAAACTGAGTTTTGGGGCTTGAAACGAGCTTGAAAAATTTTTCTCTTTCTTTCCCTAGCTCTCAGGTTTTTGGCTGGAAAAGATGAACATTTTGTTCATCTTTTCACCCTTATTTTACACATATATCTATTAAATGAATATTAAATTCATTTAATAGTGAAATTACAATTTTGCCCTTTTTATCCAATGGTTGAGATTGATTTTATCATCAATTAAGGGCCAAGATTTAATCTTCCATTTCCTCTTTCTAAAATTGCCCTTATAAATTTTTAAATATTTCAAAATTGCCATTGGAGCCAAATGACCAATTTGCCCTCCAACTAGTTTTTATTTACTAGTTTGCCATTCTTGTAAAAATTCAACTAAATCTAGTTGGAATCCAACCAACTATAATAAAATATTCATAAATAGTATTTTATGAATTTTCCATGGCTTTTGGATCATCCTCCGAAATACTAGTTTTATCCGATTTCCCGATATTCATAAAATACTTCTACTGCGATTTTACCTTTTCCGAGCTATTAGATTTATTTCGAAAATTCTATATTTCCATATTCGGGAAATAAACTCTATTATACCATAAAACTTCCTTTTCCAAGGAATTAGACTGAATTTTCCTAACTTAGTCTATTATTATTCCGATAATTATCGAAAATCTTCATAGACTAAAATTTCTCTTAGAATTCCTTGATCGATAATCCATACGAATTTTCTCTACTCTTACTGAGTCCAAAATATTGATCAGAAACACTTTTATGGGACCTTCCCAAAGGTCACCCATCCTTGTATTTCTCTGGTCTGAGCATGCTTAACAATTTCATTCGATCCAAATTCGGTACCTTTTTGTATCTTAATTCTTAAAACGATGTCAAGGTACCTATTTCAATCCGGTTTACTCTTATACTGAAAAAAATTACTTGTTGGGGAAATTTACACTTTAGTCCTCAAACTTTTCCAAATTTATACTTTAACCAAAAACTTTTAAAATTTACATTTTGGTCACTAGCCAAAATTTGGGATATTAAAATTCCCCCTTAAGAAAATTCGTCCTCGAATTTTCAAAACATACGTGTTTTAAACAATTGCAGATATTACTCCCTCATTTTCTTCTCAAACTCTCAAGTGACTTCTTCGACCTTGTGATTTCTTCTTAGGGCCTTAACCAATGTAATTTTTCTTATTCCTTAATTCTTTAACTCCATATACCAGTTTTCTACTAACACCTCTCCATGTATCAAGTCTAATTGCAGTTCTTTTTTTTTCTCAAGAGTGATGACACATGAATAATCCAATCAATATCTCCAAAACATAAATACATACACTATAAACTTTTGCTCACTTCTAAGGATAAGATCCATTATTATGCCCTTGGTACAACTCTTTCACGATTCCTTGAGGTATAATAATTCTGAAACCAAGTTTTTTCCTTTTTGACTTGCACAAATCATCTTCTCTCAAAGTGGTACTTTTCCTCTTCCTTTAGTTTTAACAGATAATATCTTGACTAAAGATCAACCTTCCATTTACATCTTACTTCTATGTTAGTCATAGGTAACCAACTTATCTTAAAATTGGTCTTAAATTCTCAGATCTTTTACAGAAGTTAACTTTCATGCTTATTTCACTGTATCATATCCACTATGAGTCCTTTCTTAAACTCCAAGATTCGTAGACTGACGAATTACATCATCGTCTTACTTTCCTTATTCTAGTCTCATTCCATATCATACTAATGAGGAGCAACATCAAGTCATACAATCAGCACATCAGTATTTACTGATAAAAATAGCATCCAGAACCTGCTAAACCTTTGCTCTGATACCATTAAATGTAACACCCTTTATCGTACTGAATACGAGTCAGAGATGTCACATTACTAATGCCTTATCTTGTTTTGTCCATATACGTTTCATCATCAAAACTGATTAATTCTCTATGGTTTAGTTTATTTTTATGCATCATACTCTACTAGCAATTAAATAATTACATGCCCACTAGAGATTATCATAAGCTAGAATATCTTACTGATGTTTTGCAGATTGAAGCTTGATCAGCATGCTCAACTCCTCTTCTTTGAGTACTCCACCTTAACCTACATGTGACTCAAACACACGCTAAGTTTTCACTTAGTGAGGCAATAAACAAAATTAATAATAATTTAAACTTATTAAACTTTATAGCTACATTTATATAGCATGATATATGCCAATGCATTAACTTTTATGTTGCATTAGTGATAACTTACTATATGCTAATATCATAATATTTTTTTGTTTGTTCATTTATATAATGTCATTTATACCTCAATGCATAAACATATATATATATATATATATATATATATATCATGTTACAAGATAATGAATGTGCTTGTTCTATTCCTTTAACATCATATCACTACTTACCATTAATGTTAAACTTTTAAGTTTAACTTACTTACCATTTTCATGCCTAATAACATAAGTTACCTCTCACATGTACTAACATATACCAAAGTTTTTCCTTTGTCATGTAACCTGTAAAAAATCCACATCTCGTATACATATGTTAGGCATGATAAGCCAAATCAATATACTCAATAAATCTCTTTTTTCCATTTGAATCTTATTAAGATTACTTATACCAATTCTTTATACCTTTAGCCCAAGAATTTTATATAGAGAGAAACTGAAGTATGTAAGGTCGATACTCCTTGAGTACTAGTCACCGAAGTGAAGATAAACATATAGACACATAAAGTGTCGGTAACATATAGACACATAAGTGTCGGCATCATATAGACACAATAGTGCCGGTAAACATATAGATCCGAAGATCGGTGTGTAGCTACACGTAGTCCTAGATTGCTAGACCTCTAATGGCATGCCACTATAATGTAACTCTCTATAATATACTTGGGCAATAATTCAATATACTTTTCAATATATCATTCTGTATATGGCATATAGCTCATCATTTGTAACTTATCATTAACTTGTAAAATATCATTCTATAGATGATATACATATTATCATCAATATGATAACAACTTGGCCATATACAAACATAATAGAGCAGTTCATACTCTTCTTTGTACCAATTTCTTTCATTTGCCTTTTTAAGCTTTTCAAGCTTATTAATCTGAATTAATCAATTCATTTATATTATAGCCCAACTTATAACATAGAGAATTGGCACACATGGCAATGAACATCAAAATACCGAAGTGTAAACAAAAGTACCGAAGTACTACTATACTGCCACTTGTACCAAGTGTCTCATTCATATAAGTTGGGCATATAATTATAACATCATATACTGTAACATTAATCATATTATCTATGACCACATTAGGGAAATTCATACTTTATTAAATAAATCCATATTTAAATTGGATTACTGATAGAGTAGCGCAATCTTGGATTTGGAAGCCTTCAATCAAGTTGTTGCAAGAACTAGGAGCTCTAGACTCAATTAAGAAAAGTATGGGCAGATCTGAAAATTCAAGAGAAACTAGTTGAGGGTTTCTTGAAAATTTCAGATTCGGAGCTGGAAAATTAAAGAAAGAAAGACAAGATGAAGGATTAGATGATAAGAAATAAAAATATAGAAAAAAGATTGAGAAAGAAATAAGTAAAACAAATCTGAAAATTCCAACTTTGATTATGGAATTATGGAAGATGGTGTGAAGGTTGAAGATGAAGATGGCTTGTGAATTGTTGATGTTGTTTTGTCCTCGGCACCCTCTTAGACGCAATTATCTAAGCAAGCAACCTCAAGCGACTCTAACCCACCCTCCTAGATGCAATTACCTAGGCAAGCAAGAGTGTGAAGATGATCTCCCTCACAAGAACTCGATGATCTTATGTTGAAGATGGCTTCTAGACAAGTTTACCGAACACTTGCAAACTCAAAGAATACTAAAATCTCCAAAGAGAACTTTTTATTAATCAAAGAAATCTGGATTACAATGTGGCTGAAGTCTCCTTTATATAGGCCATGGAGAAATTTAATCCTACTAAACTTAGGAATTAAATACAATAAATAAATGCTAAAATCTAATCTCCTAATTAGATAAGTAACTTCTAATAATAAATAAATGCTAAAAATAAAATCCTAGTTAAATAAATCTGATCCTAATAGATATTTCAGAATCCTATATTGATTTAAATTACAAATAATCAAATAAAATCTTGAAAATTCGTAATTATCCAAAAATCCCGTATTAATCCCGTATAGGAATTTCTGCATGCGCTGTCTTCGCTAAAATAAACGTATCCTGAGATCCAGATGTCCGATTGAGGCGTTTCAAGATGCGTTGGAAAGCTAATTTGCAGCCGACAAGTTTTAAGAAGACATATTGACCCATAAATGCCTGAATACCATCCAAAAAATCGTCGCAAGTTAGCTGACTTTCTAGACTTCACAAACAGATTCAGTTTCTTGTCCAAGATGCATCGTTTTTGACCTCCTATGCGTGCATTGTTTTGGCCATTATTGTTTGCATCGAACAAATTCAGCTTCTTGTCCAATATGAGCAATTTAACCCCGCTCATGCATGTATCATTCTCCCACTCCTCAAAAGGATTCGTCCTCGAATCTAAATCGGCAATGAGAGAACAATCATCAACTTCAATTGAAAAGGCTTCTTTGTTGTATGTGGAGTGATCTAATTGAGCTCCTCTCAATGGTTCAACAAAATCCTGAAAAAATAAGACAACTCTACTCGAACATTTGTAATGACTAGTCAAAACAAAATCACTCGTCGCGTTCTTTTTCTTGTCTTTTTCTTTTGGGCTTTGCGTGACTTTTACCTCATATGTATTTTCACTCACCAAATTTGGGCCATTAATTTGACTTTTTTCACTCTCGGCCTCTTTACTCTCAGTCTTTTGTATCTCACATCCCATATCCCTCTCATAAAATTTATCATCAATGTACAATTCCTGTAGAGGAGAAAGTGTTTCTAACGGAATGATAGGACATGAATCAAATGAAGGGTTAGAATTACACTTACTTTCTTCGTGGGGAGGTGATGAGAGTATAGCAAGTGGACCTACTACTTCACACGAGGGATTATAAGCATTGCCATCTTGTATAATGTGTTCACTATCACTATCCTTTTGTTTGGGAGATGGTTCTTCTCCATTATCAACATTTGCACAAATGCTAGAAGTAGAAGTACGAAGAGAATCATGTGTACCTTCTGGTTTTGGGATGTCTTCATGGTTGGTTGCCTTTGTGTGGTTAATTGATTCAGCCTTTTACGCTTCCAATCTTTTTCGTTTTATCCTCTCACACTGTTTTTTTGCTTTTTCTATTTCTTCATCTACTTTTTCCGGCTCTATTGTAGCAAACGAGAGCTTCTGGCCTTGGTGCACAACCGAGTATCCATTTGTATTGATTCGATGGACAGCGCCCCGATCATTTTTCCAAGGTCTTCCTAATAGCAAGTGGGTGACTTCCATAGGAACCACGTCACACCATACATCATCACAATAGCTCCCAAGAGTAAAAGAGATTACACAACGTTCGGTTACCTTCATATCTGGTCCGCTAATTAAACCCTTGAAGATGATACGGCTTAGGGTGTTCTTGGCATGGTAGATCGAGTGCATCAACAATGAAGCTACTCACTAAGTTTACACGACTATCACCATCAATAATTAAAGAACATAGATTACCTTGTATCTTACATCGTGACCGAAAAATATTTATTGGTATACGATAACGAGTATTAAAAAGAGAATAAAACATCATAATTGCTTTAGGAATCCAAAGAAAAGGTTAGACACCGATAGAATTATAGTTGCAAGGAGAAAGAAGAGTATGCAACTTTTAGTCCTACTAACACAAGGAAACAAGAAGGTGTTAGAAGATGTGTAAGAAGCAATAAAAGCTAAAACAAACGAAAACTAATGGCTAAGAATGAAAGAAAATTAGAAAAACCCCGAAAACCCTAGAATTTTGCAGCAACTTGATCTACTTCGTTCGAGGTGTTCCCGATGTCAAAAAATTCTGAAATTTTATGTGTTGACTCCTCCAAATGTGTAGATCTAATCTGGAAATTTTCAGCTCAAAATTCGCTCGTTTGAATTTGACGAATTTTCCCTAAATTTTGAGTTTTTCACCCAAAAACGCCAAAATTCTTGTCAAGAATCGTCCCAAATCTGATACCAAATGATAGAGTAGCGCAATCTTGGATTTGGAAGCCTTCAATCAAGTTGTTGCAAGAACTAGGAGCTCTAGACTCAATTAAGAAAAGTATGGGCAGATCTGAAAATTCAAGAGAAACTAGTTGAGGGTTTCTTGAAAATTTCAGATTCGGGGCTGGAAAATTAAAGAAAGAAAGACAAGATGAAGGATTAGATGATAAGAAATAAGAATATAGAAAAAAGATTGAGAAAGAGATAAGTAAAACAAATCTGAAAATTCCAACTTTGATTATGGAATTATGGAATATGGTGTGAAGGTTGAAGATGAAGATGGCTTGCGAATTGTTGATGTTGTTTTGTCCTCGACACCCTCTTAGACGCAATTATCTAAGCAAGCAACCTCAAGCGGCTCTAACCCACCCTCCTATATGCAATTACCTAGGCAAGCAAGAGTGTGAAGATGATCTCCCTCACAAGAACTCGATGATCTTATGTTGAAGATGGCTTCTAGACAAGTTTACCGAACACTTGCAAACTCAAAGAATACTAAAATCTCCAATGAGAACTTTTTACTAATCAAAGAAATCTGGATTACAATGTGGGTGAAGTCTCCTTTATATAGGCCATGGAGAAGTTTTAATCCTACTAAACTTAGAAATTAAATACAATAAATAAATGCTAAAATCTAATCTCCTAATTAGATAAGTAACTTCTAATAATAAATAAATGCTAAAAATAAAATCCTAGTTAAATAAATCTGATCCTAATAGATATTGCAGAATCCTATATTAATTTAAATTACAAATAATCAAATAAAATTTTGAAAATTCGTAATTATCCCAAAATCCCGTATTAATCCCGTATAGGAATTTCTGCATGCGTTGTCTTCGCTAAATTAGACGTATCCTGAGATCCAGATGTCTGATTGAGGCGTTTCAAGATGCGTTGGAAAGATAATATGCAGCGGACAAGTTTTAAGAAGACATATTGACCCATAAATGCCTGGATCCCATCAAAAAAATCGTCGCAAGTTAGCTGACTTTCTAGACTTCACAAACAGATTCAGTTTCTTGTCCAAGATGCATCGTTTTTGACCTCCTATGCGTGCATTGTTTTGACCACTATTGTTTGCATCGAACAAATTCAGCTTCTTGTCCAATATGAGTAATTTAATCCCGCTCATGCATGTATCAATTACCTTATAATGATAATGTATCATTATTCATATTATAAACATGTAGACAATCTTACTTTGCTTTTCTTTACCATAAATAGATATAGTATGAAAGCATAATATGCAATCACCTGGGCCATTTATTAGCTTGTCTTACTAAGCTCTACTCGATCCTTTCCTTCATAATACCTCGACCCTTCTTTTGATCCAAATCAAACTGAAAACCTAGTTTCGGGGCTTGAATCTAGCTTAGAAAAATTCTCTTTCTTTCCCTAGCTCTCACATTTTTGGCTGGAAAAGATGAACATTTTGTTTCCCTAGTTTCGGGGCTTGAATCGAGCTTAGAAAAATTTTGTTCATCTTTTCACCATTATTTTATACATGTCTATTAAATGAATATTAAATTCATTTAATAGTGAAATTACAATTTTGCCCTTTTTATCCAATGGTTGAGATTGATTTATCATCAATCAAGGGCCAAATTTAATCTTCCATTTTCTCTTTCCAAATTTGCCTTTATAACTTTTTAAATATTTCAAAATTTCCATTAGGGCCAAATGACCAATTTACCCTCCAATTAGTTTTTATTTACTAGTTTGTCATTCTTGTAAAAATTCAACTAAATCTAGTTGGAATCCAACCAACTATAATAAAATATTTAGGACTTTTCCATGGCTTTTGGATCAGCCTCCGAAATTCTAGTTCGATCCGATTTCCCGATATTCATAAAATACTTCTACTACGATTTTACCATTTCCGAGCTATTGGATTTATTCCAAAAATTCTATATTTCCATATTTGGGAAATAATCTCTATTATCTCATAAAAACTTCCTTTTCCAAGGACTTAGACTGGATTTTCCAAACTCAGTCTATTATTCTGATAATTATCGAAAATCTTCACAGAATAAAACTTCTCTTAGAATTCCTTTATTGATAATCCATACGAATTTTCTCTACTCTTACGAGTCCAAAATATCGATCAAAAACACTTTTATGGGACCTTCCCAGAGGTCACCCATCCTTGTTTTTCCCTAGCCTGAGCACGCTTAACAATTTCATTTGATCCAAATTCGGTACCTTTTTCTGCATCTTAATTCTTAAAACAGATATCAAGGTACCTATTTCAATCTGATTTACTCTTATACTGAATAAAATTACTTGTTAGGGAAATTTACACTTTAGTCCCCAAACTTTTCCAAAGTTTATACTTTAACCCCAAAACTTTCAAAATTTACATTTTGGTCACTAGCCAAAATTTGGGATATTACACATACTACGACCGATGCAAAAATGAGTTCCTTCATCAAGGTTTCGAATGTTGCACGACATTGGTCATTAAACTTGAATGTACAGTTCTACTCTAGCAATGAGCACAACAACTTCGAGATTTTGGAGAAATTCTTTATCAATCAATCTCCTATAGAAATCGGCATGGCCAAGGAAGCTCCGAACGGCTTTTACATTTGATAGGGGTGGAAGTTTCTCAATGAATTCGATCTTGGCTTTGTCCACTTCAATGCCTTGCTTTGAAATACGGTGGCCTAAGACGATGCCCTCGATAACCATGAAGTGGTACTTCTTCCAATTGAGCACTAGGTCGGTTTCTTCACATCTCTTCAACACCTTGATAAGATTACCTAGGCATTGATCAAGTGAATCTCCAAAGACTAAAAAGTCATCCATAAAAATCTAGAGAAAGTCATCCACCATGTCCGAAAAGATGGCCACCATACAACTCTGGAATGTTTGTTTGGCCAAAGGGCATTTTCGGAAGGCATAAATGGCATAGGGCATGTGAATGTTGTTCTCTCTTGGTCCTCCGGTGCTATAGCAATCTGGTTGCACCTGAAGTCTCCATGTAGGAAGCAAATAATAAGGCTTTCTCGCAAGCTTGTCGAACATTTGATGGATAAATGACAAGGGGAAGTAATCCTTATCAGTGGCTTTGTTCAGCTTTCGGTAGTCAATACAAATCCGCCATCATATGATGGTTCTAGTGGGGAAGAGCTCATCAACATCGTTCTTTATCATAGTCATGCCTCCCTTCTTTGGCACACATTGAACATGAGTAACCCACGAACTATCTGAGATGGGATAGATGATTCATGCATCGAGCCATTTGATGATCTCCTTCATTACCACATTGGGCATAATCAGATTGAGTCTTCGATGTGGTTCAATTGAGTTGATGTGGCCATCTACAAGAAAAATCTTATGCATACAATGAGTATGGCTTATGGCCTTCAAGTCACCAATAGTCCAACAAATAGCTTTCTTATGTTGGGTCGATACATTCAATAAAATATTCTCTTGGTCAGAAGTCAAGCTAGTAGATATAATCACAGGCAACATATTATTCACCCTTAAATATGCATACTTTAATTGTGGGGGAAGGGGTTTTAAATCTAAATTAGGTGGATGCTTGATAAACGTAGAATGTTGCATATTTTTAATATGTTTTAATCCTCATTTTCTTGATATATATATACTACTAAACCGCTTCTTTTGGGCTCTATTTTAGTAAGAGCTTCATTGGACTATGTCAGCCCAAAATCATCAATAGAACGCAGAGTCTAGATGTTCACTAGATGTCATGGCAGGAGTCGTGGGCAAGGCCTGAGGCATGACGAAGTCTGAATCTGATGTAACACATTTTAGCGATACAATCAACAACTTCTAGAAGGTGGACCAGCATTATCTCAAAGTCAAAAATTAGAATTATCTTAAGGATAAATCAGAATTCAACCAGAGCCACGTGATTCAAATTAATTATCTTTATCTTTTGTGATAAATCGAAGATAAAGTAGAATTCAACCAGAGCCACATGATTCAAATTAATTATCTTATCTTTTGTGATAAATCCTTGGTTTAAATTTAGTCCACTAGTTTAAAAAATTTATCCCTTATTTTATCTTCGATTTAAGGGATTTGTTATTTTATCTCTTTAGGATTCTCGAGTATAAATACCACCTTAGGTTCAACATTTGAACATAGATAGGATTTTGTAATTCCTTGGTTATTTTCTATAGAAGTTTTATTTTATTTACTTTCTTCTTTATTTATTTTCCATACAAAATGTTAAGCATGATCCAATCCATGCTTAGATAAACTTCACTTAGCTTAAAACTTTATGATGGCTCAATTCTAAATTGAGAGAATTGAGTTTGCACTTAAGAACTCCGAGAAAGTATTCTTTGATTCTTTTAAAACTAGGAGTGGCAATCGGAAATTCCTTTAAAAGTTACTACATATTCAACTCAAAAAAGTTGATGTTGATTTGAAATGTGTTTTGGCTTGAAGTTTGGGAGTCAGATCGGTTGGTCGTAATTCAACTTCCTATGAACAAACTTAGAGGCTGTCGCTAAGGGGAATCAAGATCGTGTTTGATTCTAAGAGAGACGCTATAACCCAAGTTGGGCTTTTCAAGAACTCAAAATTGTCTTGGAGCTAACGGCGATAGACGTGGTTAGACCAGCAAGGATTAGATTTTGGTGATAGACTCAGAAATCTCGATTATCCGGAGAGAAGAGTTAGCAGCAGGGGTTGGGCCCTATAGACTGTAACTAGCGCACTATCAAGGAGGAAAAATCTATTTCGATGATCGATCGAAATTGAGGCTAGCAAAGCCTAGGGCTATCTCGTCATTATTGAATCCTTTATAACTTTCTATCTTTATTTACCATTCATCACTTTCGTTTATTAGTTATTTTTACCTTTTTATTATTCCTAAAATCTTCCCTTTTATTTTAACAGATTTTTCAAATTAGGAAGTGAAGTTGTCAATTTCCTTAGTCCTTGTAGATCGACCCTACTTTTCTATACTACTTTACATAGTCATTATTAGAGATTAGGATTATTTTTATTTGACAATTTTGGCACTTGTCAAATTGGCGCTGTTACCAGCAAAATTTGATTACGAACCCAAAATTGAAAATCTAGCTCGAAGACAAATGACGAACAACAACCATTGTGTATAACGTTTCCAAATGGAGAGACATCATTCGAGTTAAAGACGGGTTTGATTCATCTTTTGCCTACCTTCCGCGGTTTGCAAAACGAGAACCCGCACAAACATCTAAAAGAGTTTCATATTGGTCTACCTGGGTATGAAACCACAAGGAGTTCCTGAAGATCAAATTAAACTCCAAGCTTTTCCTTTTTCCTTAGCTGATTTAGCCAAAGATTGGTTATTTTATTTACCCTCTAGGTTCTGTTGATACTTGGGTTAATATGTTTCGTTTGTTTCCTAACAGGTTTTTCCCTATGGCCAGAGCATCCAAACTGAGGAGAAGCTTTGTTAGCATTCGAAAAAAAGAAACAGAGTCATTATACGATTATTGGGAACACTTTAAAAAGCTATGTGCAAGTTGTTTGTCAGAACAAACCCTCCTACAGCATTTCTATGAAGGTTTAATTCCGTCAAAGATGAATATGATTGATTCAGGAAGTGGAGGAGCCCTTGTTAACATGACTCCTCGTGCGGCTAGCGAGTTGATTTCAATGATGGCCGCTAATTCCAAGCAATTTTGTCCGACAAATGAACCTACTAGACGGGTTTATGAGATAAATACTCCTTCCATTGAAGCAAAAATTGGCAAACTTACTAATATAGTTGAAACCTTGCTTGTAGGTAAAATAGGTCCGTCTCACCTGTGCAAAATCTGTGCCATGCCCGATCATCAGATAGATTGTTGTCCAATGCTATAAGAGAACACTAGGACACATGCAGATGCTGTTGAAAACTTCGCAGGACCTCCCCAAAGGCAGCACGACCCCCACTCAAACACCTATAATGCCGGTTAGAGAGACCATCTTATCCTTAGCTATTGGTCAAAACCTCAATACAATCAACCATATCAACCATGCTCAACAACACCAACCCCATAAGTCATCCCTGGAGGCCATAGTAGAAAGACTGGCAATTAGCACAGAAAAGTTTCAACAAAAGACTGAAGCACACTTTCAAGAAACTAGCAAATAGATGAGTCAACTTACATTAGCTATGAGTCATTTGGAGTCTCAAGGAAAGCTTCCATTTCAAATAGAACCAAACCTAAGGCAGAATGTGTGTGCCATGATCTTACGAAACGGAGTTCTTGTTGGGACCAATAAGGATGTTGACTCTAGATGCACAAAACAAAAAGATGAACCAAAACCAATAGTATCATCACCGTACGCAGTGCCACCTCCATTCCTAGGAAGGCTCATGAAAAACAAGAAGGAGTGCGAGGAAAAAGAGATCTTAGACACCTTCCACAATGTTAAGATAAACATACCCATTCTTGACGCAATCAAACAAGTCCCGAGATATGTGAGATTTCTAAAAGATCTCTGCACAAACAAAAGAAAACTCTTCGGGAATGAAAAGCTAAATTTAGGTGAGAATGTTTTTTGCGATTCTTCAAAGAAAATTTGCACATAAAAATATAAGGATCAAGGTATGTATGCTGTTCCATGTCAAATAGGTAATGTAGGCATCAAAAAGGATATGTGTGATCTTGGTGCGTCAACTAACGTTATGCCTTTATCTATTTTTAAATTACTAAACATTGGTCCTTTGAAAGAAACATGGGTGGTCATTTAGTTAGTTGTCAGGTCAATGGTGTATTCGGAAAGAGTCTTGAAAGATGTTTTGGTAAAGGTAAATGAGTTGATATTTCCAGCAGATTTTTACATCGTTGACATGGTGAACGATCGCTCTAATAATTCATCCAGTTTTTAAATTACAACGAGCATTCAATGCCGGCAAGTTAAATCTCTAAAAAATTGTGTTTCCAATGAATTCCATGATATGATAGATCCGACAAAAAGTCTGTGAAACCATGTACAAGCTCTTCCCTGCACAGAATAAGGAAATAATTGCATTCGTAAGACATCATCAGGAATTCCTTGTTGACCAAAAGATGAGAAAATAAAGAGAAAAGATTGGAGATGCTCTCTTGCATCTTCATGAGGCAAACCAACATATTTCCCATTAAAATTCAGCATTTGAAACATGACTGGTTTTTGAGTTCAAAACTTCCAGAAAGAAGTTCAGGCCTGACAATTATCGGTCGTAAATCATCCAAAATAGATGCAATAACATCTCTTATAGTCCTATTTTGAGATTGAGCGCATGGACGTAGTGGTGAGACTGTAGGATGTTGTGGCTGCATCGTAGATATGACTGCATTGTGTGTTGGTAAAATGACATCCCTTTGTTCTTGAAGATTCCTCCTTGTGGTTTTTTCAATTTCTGAATCAAAGTTAGCTAGAAACTTCAAATTAGTTCTGGTCATAGAACATTTAAAATGAAATCTAAAAAATATAACATTAATAAAAGAAAAGCAAAGATAGAAGAAACTAAAAAATAATCGAAAATATATACAAAGTGCAAAAATAAACATCAAACGAACGCCTTCCCCAGGAACGGCACCACAAACTTGATCGGATATGAAATGTCATAGCAATAGTGCAAGCATACACGGTCGATGCAAGTATAGTAGACATATGCAAATCTGTCGAATATCAATCCCACTAGGAAAACGGTTTTCTGCCTATTGATGTCAGTGCAAAAGTTCTGAAAACAAAAGAAAATGTAAGTGAAGTTGTGGGCGCAAATAAATGCAAAAGATTTCAGAGAGTGATGTGGGTGCAATGGTAACAGAATAATAAAGGAAACAAATATTCTATAAAAATACTGGATTCCCTCGGTGTAACTCGGCAGATTACCAAATGTTGTAAGGTTAAAGCATGAGATGATTATAAGGCAAGATAAATCAAACATATCCTACTAACTTTCCTTCAACTCTCATCTAATGACTTAAACAAACAAATCTACCATAACTTTTGTTGCTGGGAGATATTGCGTGTCCTCGAATGAGTGGACCAACGTTCGTTGCATCCCTACCCAACTTTCATTGTGATGATCATTAACTTGAACTATCACTACATATCTCAATGTCAGTGGCTGCAATAAACACTTTAGTGCAACGTAGCATTCAAGTCTAAAAGTTGAAACAAGAAAGAAAGCTTCATAAAATAAGTTGAAGTTCATAATCCAAAATAACTCTCATTCTTAAGGAAAGAAAACAGTAAATCATCATTCACGTTTTACACAAGAAACAAGTGAAATAAATGGAAACCTCTATTTCTAGCTATCTCAAAGTATTTCCACGAAGTTTCCCTTGCTTCAGCACTTGGATCGTCTTTGTCACTAAGAGATTTGCCTCGTCTTCACCTCGATTCACCAAAACGAAGCTAAAGCCGCCATGGATAAAGCTTCCCAAGAAAGAGAAAAATTATCTTCCAAAAGATAATGGATATTGAAAAAGGTAGGGATAAGATGATATATATCAAGATGCCTCCTTTCTTTCCAATAGGGTAAATACAAGTGTCTCTCATGGATTTGCAACTGTGAAAATTCGTACAAGGCAGTTGTAACAAATTGCCAGCTCATCATCCTTTGATCTTATCTTTTTGATAGCTTTCAATGCACCGACAATCATAGATGCAATTCGGTGATAATCTTGTTTCAATATGGAGACATCCAGTTCGTACAATAGCTGTCATAACTAACTGCCAACTTATTGTCCTTTGATCTTATCTTGACAGTTGTTGACAGCTGCCAATATGGTGACAATGATTGTTTCATTGCAACCACATCAGGTCTGGACAAAAGTTGTTGTAACTAACTGCCAACTCATTGTCCTTTGATCTTAAGCTGACAGTTGTTGACAGCTATCAATGTGGCAAGAATGACTAGACACAATCTCAGCAACACTTATGTAGCGACATCACAATACAATGGCAGTCTTGGCTGTAATAATAAGACGCTTTTACAGCAACATTAGTAGTGTAGTGACAAAACAACAAAAAATGGCAGAAATAAGGAGAATTTGAGCAAAGTAAACTGAGTTAGTGATACATGCATGAGCGGGGTTAAATTACTCATATTGGACACGAAGCTGAATTTGTTCGATACAAACAATAATGGCCAAAACAATGCACGCATAGGAGGTCAAAAATGATGCATCTTGGACAAGAAACTGAATCGTTTGTGAAGTCTGGAAAGTCAGCTAACTTGCAACGAATTTTTGGATGGGATCCAGGCATTTATGAGTCAACATGTCTTCTTAAAACTTGTCTGCCTGCAAATTATATTTCCAACGCATCTTGAAACGCCTCAATCAGACATCTGGATCTCAAGATACGTCTATTTTAGCGAAGACAGCGCATGCAGAAATTCCTATACGGGATTTTTGGATAATTACAAATTTTCAAGATTTTATTTGATTATTTATACTTTAAATCAATATAGGATTCTGCAATATCTATTAGGATCAGATTTATTTAATTAGGATTTTATTTTTAGCATTTATTTATTATTAGAAGTTATTTATCTAATTAGGAGATTAGATTTTAGTATTTATTTATTGTATTTAATTCCTAAGTTTAGTAGGATTAGAACTTCTCCATGACCTATATAAAGGAGGCTTCACCCACATTGTAATTCAGATTTCATTGATTAATAAAAAGTTCTCTTTGGAGATTTTAGTATTCTCTGAGTTTGCAAGTGTTCGGTAAACTTGTCTAGAAGCCATCTTCAACATATGATCATCGAGTTCTTGTGAGGGAGATCATCTTCACACTCTTGCTTGCCTAGGTAATTGCATCTAGGAGGGTGGGTTAGAGCCGCTTGAGGTTGCTTGCTTAGATAATTGCGTCTAAGAGGGTGCCGAGGACAAAACAACAACAACAAATCACAAGCCATCTTCATCTTCAACCTTCACGCCATCTCCACAAGCCATAAACAAAGCTGGAAATTTCATATTTATTTTATCTATCCTCATCTTAATCTTTTTTCAATCCTTTTACTTTTGTTCTTATTAATCATCTTCTATTTTTCCTTCTTATCTTTGTTTCTTTGAATTTTGAACCTTGAATCTGAAATTTTCAAGAAAATCCATTCTCTTTTCTCTTGAATTTTCAGATCTGCCCATAACTTTCTTGATTGCGTCTAGAGCTCCTAGTTCTTGCAACAACTTGATTGAAGGCTTCCAAATCCAAGATTGCGCTACTCTATCATTTGGTATCAGATTTGGGACGATTCTTGACAAGAATTTTGGCGTTTTTGGGTGAAAAACACGAAAATTAGGGAAAATTCGTCAAATTCAAACGAGCGAATTTTGAGCTGAAAATTTCCAGATCAGATCTACACCTTTGGAGGAGTCACCACATAAAATTTCAGAATTTTTTGACATCGGGAACACCTCGAACGAAGTAGATCAAGTTGCTGCAAAATTCTAGGGTTTTCGGGGGTTTTCTAATTTTCTTTCATTCTTAGCCATTAGTTTTCGTTTGTTTTAGCTTTTATTGCTTCTTACACATCTTCTGACACCTTCTTGTTTCCTTGTGTTAGTAGGACTAAAAGTTTCATACTCTTCTTTCTCCTTGCAACTATAATTCTATTGGTGTCTAACATTTTCTTTGGATTCTTAAAGCAATTAGGATGTTTTATTCTCTTTTCAACACTCGTTATCGTATACCAATAAATATTTTTCGGTCACGATGTAAGATACAAGGTAATATATGTTCTTTAATTATTGATGGTGATAGTCGTGTAAACTTAGTGAGTAGCTTCATTGTTGATGCACTCGATCTACCATGCCAAGAACACCCTAAGTCGTATCATCTTCAAGGGTTTAATAGCGGACCAGATATGAAGGTAACCGAACGTTGTTTAATCTCTTTTACTCTTGGAAGCTATTGTGATGATGTATGGTGTGACGTGGTTCCTATGGAAGTCACCCACTTGCTATTAGGAAGACCTTGGAAAAATGATTGAGGCGCTGTCCATAGAATCAATACAAATGGATACTCGGTTGTGCACCAAGGCCAGAAGCTCTCGTTTGCTACAATAGAGCCGGAAAAAGTAGATGAAGAAATAGCGAAAGCAAAAAAAAACAGTGTGAGAGGATAAAACGAAAAAGATTGGAAGCGCAAAATGCTGAATCAATTGACCACACAAAGGCAACCAACCATGAAGACATCCCAAAACCAGAAGGTACACATGATTCTTTTCGTACTTTTACTTCTAGCTTTTGTGCAAATGTTGATATTGGAGAAGAACCATCTCCCAAACAAAAGGATAGTGATAGTGAACACATTAGACAAGATGACAATGCTTCTAATCCCTCATGTGAAGTAGTAGGTTCACTTGCTATACTCTCATCACCTCCCCACGAAGAAAGTAAGTGTAATTCTAACCCTTCATTTGATTTTGTCATATCATTCCGTTAGAAACACTTTCTCCTCTACAGAAATTGTACATTGATGATAAATTTTATGAGAGGGATATGGGATGTGAGATACAAAAGACTGAGAGACTTATAAAACAGCTTCAACTCTTTGTCATATGGAAGTCAGGATCCAAGAATTACCTCAAAATCTAGGAACCCTCTAGATCGCAATTAATCTAGCAAACTCACTAATATGATCCGAGAAAACCCCAAACTCCAAGTTCAGCAAGCCGATAATAAAGCGTGATCTTGATGTAGAAAACAAGATAGGATGAATTTGATGGTGGTGGTGTTGGATAGATTTGTCCTTCGCACCCTCCTAATCGCAATTGAATAGGCAAACACCTGCAAACGGCATGAATCTCTCCGATGAATGGATGATGACGAGATAGATGTTGTAGGATATTTTGTCCTTGGCACCCTCTTAGATGCGATTATCTAAGAAAGCAACCTCAAGCGGCTCTAACCCACCCTCCTAGACGCAATTACCTAGGCAAGCAAGAGTGTAAAGATGATCTCCATCACACGAACTTACGCTGAAGAAGACTTCTGATACGAAAAATAACAGGGCAAATCTATCTACCTTGAAAATAAAATGGCCCATGGCCAAAGGTTTTTGCAACTCATAAATTCATGATGTTGTTCTTATTAATGAAGCAAATATGCCTTTAAATAGGTTACAAATGAAGAGTTCAACTTAAATTAGGAAAGGTAAACATAATAATAAAATAAATAAACATATTTTATCTAACCTAAAAAACTAATAAATAAATAACAAATCTAATCCTAAATCATCTAAATATCTTCATAAAGAATCCTAGATTAAATTTAACTACAAATAATCAATAAAATTATTGAAAATTCGTAATAAATAATATTTCCCGTAATAAATCCGTATAGAGAGTTCTGCTCTCATAGTCTTCACTAAAACGGACATAACTTGAGCTCCCGACGTCGAATTGATACGTTTCAAGATGCGTTGGAAAGCTAAGAGACATACGAATATGTTTGAAGAAGACATGTAGACTCAGAAGTGCCCAGATCCCATCCGAAAATTCGATGCAAGTCTGCTGAAATTCCAGACTTATAAAACAGCTTCAACTCTTTGGCTACAATGCATCATTTTAGCCCCCCATACATGTATCACTTTGGCTACAATGCATCATTTTAGCCCCCCCATACATGTATCAGTTTTCTTTAAATCAAACACACTATATTGAGAAGTGTTAAAGAAATTTGACAGTTTTGATGTCAACCCTGTACGAACTCCTTATGACTCTAGTATACATCTCATTAAAAATAAAGGTAGTGTTTCCCAGGATGAGTATGCTAGAATTATTGGAAGCCTTATGTTCTTAATGAACTATACTCGTCCAGATATTGCCTATGCAGTGAGTAGGTTAAGTAGATATACTTATAATCCTAGTGGTGAACACTGGATTGCACTCAATCGCTTACTTAAGTATCTTAAGGGTACTATTGATTGGCAACTCAAGTTTGTTGGCTTTCCTTCTATTTTAGAAGGATATTGTGACGCCAATTGGGTTACCGATAATCATGAAGTAAGCTCCACGAGTGGGTATGTCTTTACCTTAGGTGGTGCAGCGATTTCATGGAAGTCTACTAAATAGACTTGCATCGCATGCTCTATCATGGAGTCAGAGTTTATTGCTTTTGACTTAGCTGGGCAAGAAGCTGAATGGCTTAGAAATTTGTTAGCAGAAATTCCTCTATGGGGAAAACTGACTCCTCCTGTGTCCTTGTTGTGTGATTCAAAAGCAGCGATATGTGTGGCGAAGAGCCAAGGTTACAATGGTAAGAAGAGACGCATTCGCATAAGACATGAATCAGTGAGACACTTAATAAGAAATGGAGTACTCTCTTTAGAGTATGTGAAGTCGGAACCGAACCTTGTTGATCCGCTTACCAAAGGTCTAAGTCAAAAATTGGTTGTAGATTCATCGAGGGGGATGGGTCTAAAGCCCATTGGTTGAGGAATTCATGGTGGATACCCAACTTAGTTATCTAAGTTCAATGTGGTCAAACGAAACCATAAAGAGTACTCATAGTGTACATTTATTACTACCTATCCCTATGACAAATAATGTACATGCACAGGTTGAGTTTTATTACTCTTAATAAATTCATAGCCCAGGTTTTGGGTGGTCTTAATGAGAAAGACTTGATGAATTTACCGACTTTGGTTGAATAACTACTCTTAATAAGTTCATAGCCTAGTGTTAAGTGGGTAGTCCTATTGCGAAGGACTGAATGAACTTGCCGCTAGAAATGATGAGTTTTTAACTCTTAATGAATTCAATCCCAAGAGCTTGGGTTGTTCTATTGAGAAGAACTTATGGAATTCACCGATTAAAGAGGTTGAGTTTTTATTCTTAATGAATTCTTATCCCAGGGTTTGGGTGGTTTATTTTATAAATGAACTTGAAGAATTCACCTATTCTTTGAGAGGATGAGCTTGAAGGAAAAGCCCTTAATTATTTCATAGCTCTTTTTTGAGTGGTTTATGTGGAGATAAACCTGATGAAATAACCTACGTAAGTGAGAAGGATTAGCCACCTTCTATGGAAAATATTGGGTTGTTTTTCTAATACACTTACTAGAATCCTGAGGTCAGATGGCTATACATGTTTACATTTGTATATTTTCTGACACATCGAGGATTTTGGTGGATGAAGGGGTTAGTTGTGTGTTATGAGTTTACCCCTATCTTAGAAAGTTCCAAATTTGTTCACTTATCTAAGAGAAGAATCGCTCATATCATTATATACTAGTTCCAGATACGTTCACTAGTGCTTAAGCAACTAATCTCGCTATTGCTCTTCTTGTGTTTTTAAAACATCAAATTTTTTATCACTATGTTTTTAAAAGATTTTTTCGTCTTTGTGGGGGATTGCTAGAGAATGCTCATCCCACATTGAGTGGGAAAACATAGTTGGCTTGGTTTATATATGAACCTTGGAAGCCTCCTTTGTTGAAGATTGATGGACTAGGCACTCGCACGCGCGCGCCGCCGCCACCACCATCCGACCAGCTGGGTTCGGTTCATCTTTTTGTTCATTTTAACACGTGCCGAAGACACGTCCGCACACGTCCGCACGCGTTCTATCTTTTTATAGAAAATTTGGAAGAATTGTTTTGTAAAATGTTGAACACTGGAAAATTATTCTCTCTCGTTTGAATGGTTTGCAATTCTGAGCGTTAATATAGTAATTAAGAGAATAATTATGTGAATGTTTAATGAATAATTACTCAATTATCTAAAACATTTTAATAGATAATTAAGCACATTTTAGTGCTATCTTTATAGCTATTCTTTAAACAGAAATTCAGTGTTCAAAACGTGTTTGAACCTAGACTGTTTCATGTCCAGATTCGTTCTTATCTACAAGAGATGTTACAGCTGTTTCAAGCCATTTTTAAAATGTGTTTTAAATGACATAATTACAGGGTGTAAAATCTGTCTTATCTTGAATGTATTTTTACAATTTTAACCCTAATTTTCAACTATAAATATGAGCTTCCTCAGCTCATTTTAATAATCCAAAAAAACAAACAGCTTCTTCAAAATTTTCTTTGGTTTCTTGAGTTCAAATCATTTCATGATCAAGAGCAATACTGCCAATTTCCACTTTGGAGTTTGGGTGTACAAACTTCCGAAGAGTCCGTGCTAACCTCGGGGGATAATCCGCCTATTGCAGCAACTACACCGGTTGGGGCGAATCTATTTTTAAGGCAGTTGTTTTACCACAACACGGTTCAATCCTTCTTTTTTGATTTCTTTATTTTCCCAATCAGTGCTAATGCCCTGAATTTGTAACACCCTCAACCCAGTTTAGAAGAAAACCAGAATTGAAGTTGCTACTGAGAACGCATACCGAAATTTCAGATGACCAAAACTAAAACTTTCAAAATAAAATGAGACAGGTTAACAAATTTTCTTAAATCAATAATTAAACAAATAACTTAATTACAACATATCATCACTTGATTTTTTAAATGTTACCAACTAGGTCATTTGAACTAGTAAGAATCCATTTTCAAAAATAACAAGCATGGATTAAACATAAATTAACCAGCCTATAGAATTTTGTCAAACAAAATGCCTCAAACAATAAAGCAATATCACAACAATTAGGAACCCAATTTACTTTTGGATACAATTAAGGTATGATCCATTAGTGGTCATATCTTCTTGGTTTAAGTACCCTTTTCATAAATTACTTGTGAATCAAGTCTAACTCAACAGAAAGTCTTATTAGCTCAATTTTATACAAGATTCGAGATAAAGGCATAAGGGTTTGAGTGGAATTTGTAACTCCATGATTCGGCCAACCTCAAAATCTTAATAGGTCGTATACATAAGGTATTGGTTACTCAACACTTATACATATACTTCATCAAAGAGCATCTAAATGCATTATTCATAATTTTAGTACATATGTGCCACCAACTAGGAGTTTCTTAAGGATAGCATACGCAATACACAAAAGCCTTGGAAAATGACTTACATCCTCAAAACATAATCAAATCATGACGCTTCTTAAATCTTGAAAATGCATGGCAATCAATGTATTAGCTTATATAGCCTAAGTGAGGTAGTGACATTGAGATAACAAAGCATACAACGAATGATATTGAGAAGAAATTCAAAGAATACATAAGTTAGCAATTGATACTTATGTCTTAATCTTAACTTAAACAAGGTTTTGCTTATTAGAAACTTTATTGGAGTTCATATTCGTTCAAATCTTAATCAAAAGTCTTTTAGGGCTTTTGACTGACTTCTTTTGAATTTCTTATCGAACTTATCAGAGTTCATAATTTATCTTATCGAAGTCTTATCAAGGCTTATCGAAGTTTTATCAAAGCTTTCAAAGTCCTTATTAAAACTTATCAGAGCTTATCTAAGATCATAACATTGCTTATCAGAGTTTATTACAAAGCTTAATATCTGAGTTCATATCTTTTAGAACATTTACCTTGGATTAGATTTGGACATGGGTAGCATTGGTCCGAGTTTGACTGTATTGGTCCATTTTACACATAGCAATGGCTAGTGTCAGAACATAATAAACCTAACTTCTCATCTACCCAACCAACTGTCGCCAATCTCCTTTCATCTCCCTCGTTACCTCCTACTGTCGCCAATATATCACATATATAGTGTTGTCACCCTTGAGCCGTAACTCATGGACAGTAGTCCCAATATATATATCTTTGCACCATGCCAAAGTGTCCAAGGACTTCCATTGTTTAGGCAACTTAAATGTCTTATGATTTAGCAAAAAGGAAATATTTTTATTCGATAATTGAGCCTTAGCTCCAATAGTCCTTGTCAATTCAATAATTTCATCAATATAATGATTTTGTCAATGCTATGAGCTAGTCAATGCGATGTTCATGCCAATGTTATGTACTTGTCAATGCAACATGATGCAAGGTATCACAAGGAGACTTACCAAAGTCTTTCAATAACATGAGTATAACACCAGATGCTCTATGCAAGCTAATGTAACGATTTACAGCAATAATACATTAAACCATAGAAATCAATATAACAAAAATGGAACCTAGCCATCCTTGACAATGTAACTACACTCACCTCGAGAGTGGTACCAAACAACAAAATCAAACATTTCGAAGGCTCAACCAACACAAATGCTTTCTTCCTTGGAGTTGAAAACTCCTATTTGATTTTTGAACCTCGCGATTAATAAACAACAAATACAAGTGAAAGTTATTAGCTACATTTAATTAAGCACCAAGTAAAATAAGATTCGGAGCAAACTTCTCAACCCTTTTTATTTTATATAATTGGGTTCCATAGAATATTACCCATTTTTTTATAACTTACGAGACTTTTACACATTTAATCCTTAACCTATCTCTCATTATCATCACTAAAACAGTTTACAGTTCCTTTTTCCTTTGACACATTTTAGCCAAAAATCTCAATAATTATTACCGTATTCATGCAGCCATAATAAACACCATTCTAGCTTAAATTCCAGCAATTAACCCAATTACTTCAACATCAATTTTGGACAGTTTTGAGTTGCCAATTTAAGCATTTATGAAATATCACGTAAAGTATCATTGCTCATCATATCCTTACCTAGACAGGGCATATAAGAACGGTGTTACATAACAAGGTAATTATAAACTAATTTAAGCACTTTCAATTATAAGATTGATACGTGAATCCAACCCTTTTCATATAGAAAGGAATTCCCTAATTAGCTGTTGATTTTCACAGTGTTACAACATATTTCTTTGTTGATGTAAAGTAAAATGAACTTATCTTAACCAGTGTTATCGTTACTCTTTGAATCCATTGATTTCTTGATTAACTTTTATTTTCCACTTAATTTGAATGAGTCACTGCTCGCTTAAACCTCATTCATAAAAAGAAACATATTAAAATCCTTCCATCATAAATTAGCACTCAAATTTCATTATACATAAATTGTAATCTTAATCTAAGGTTGGGGTTGAACCTTACCCGGTTTGATATTTATATCGATGACTTCAAAGGTAGGAATAGATGAAACTCTCAAGATCTATGTGGAAAATAGTTCTGGTATAATTTTTCCCACTATTATTTTTCTTATGTTCGATGCCTCCTTTTCTTGGGTAGAAATCTTTGAAGCTTGAGTGTTGTTCCATTTTTTTGAACCTCTTCCTCCCCCTTTTATGCTTTCGGATATATATACATATATATCACTTTTTCATTCCTTCCCTTGTTCTTGTACGTGTATTGGATAAGCAAATTATGGCATCTATAGCCATCTACGTGGGGTAAGTAAAAAGGTCATGGTGCCCTTAAATTCCTAAAGCTCCCCACTTGGCATGTAATAAGAAAGCCATAATGCAACGTGTACAACGAAACCATGCAATTTGGTTTCCTTAATCGGGGGGTTTCTTACCATTTTTTTCTCTTTTCTTATTTACTCCCTCTGCCCCACTCAATATGTCCATTTTGTGTTTTAAAATTGTCCCACTTAAAATGTCTCATTGAAAAAATCTACAACTTTTAAAAGGCACATTTTCCTTTATACCCATTTTTTAGTTTCCCAATAAAATAAAATTTAACTTTTCAAGGATAAAATTGTCGTTTCAATTATTTTGCATCATCTTTCTTACACAAACTTTTTCTTCCTAAAATTACGTGAAAAGTCAACAATGGACATTTTAAATGGGACGGAGGGAGTATTTGTTTATAAACATTATCTTAACTAATAATCATGTGTCATCAAATAATCAAATTCATAGTTTTAGGACACCTACGCATGACTCATCAAGTAATGGTGGAACCATTGCTTAAGCCACTGGACTCCTCACCCCTTAGGCTAACGTCATAAAGCTTTACTTTCTTGCAATTTAAACACTAATCATACCTTATAATTCAGCCCTAAGGGGTCTAATTATATTCCTAGTCCTTATGTTTTGGACTGAAGACATTCTATATCATCATATGACATTTTAACCAAAGACCTTATACTTTCGAACTTTGTAATTTAGTCCCGAAACATATATACCCATTAGTCTGATGACTACATAAATAATAACTTTTAGCCCAATGGTCTATATTTCAAGAATTCTTTTATCCGTCGAAATTAAATTTCCGATCATCGAAACTAAATTTCGACTAGGCTGATTTTCGGGATATTACAAGTTTTGCAATATTCTTTCCAACAAGCATTTATGTATAAGTTCTATATGTTATGTACGATGAATTGCATCTACTGTTATGATGAGCTTTTGTGAAATGATTAATATGCTTATAATAGAAATTACATACGATACATGTTAATGGAAATTTTTCTATAATACTCTTTGAATAAGAGAAATGAATTATGAGAAATTCACATGAGGTGAATATATGCTTCCTATGAAAAGGGCATCAAGATTAATGATATGATATTATGATAAGGAACTATGCTCATTCTATTACTAAGTAAGATATGATAAATGTGAAAGCCTTGGTTTCAAGTCAGTCTTAGGTATAGTTGGTATGCCATAGAGTCAATAGAGCTTGTGTTTGGGGTGGACTACGGTCCTTATTTGGCGACAGTAGGAGGGAAGTTTTGTGGTCATTTGGCGACAGTAGGAGGGATAGACCGGTCCTATGAGTACCTTTCTATTGGCGACAGTTGGTTGGGGATTCGAGTACCTAGGTTGTTACTTGATTCTCAAGGCTTTGAAAAAGGCATCATAATGAAATCTGCGAGTTAAACAATTGAAATATGCTTGATGATATATGTGAAAAGTATTCATGTTTATGAGATACTTTGTTTATAACTATGTGACGTGTAACTATGATGTGAAATACTATGCTCGATAAAATATGTGATAAGTATGCATGTTCTTGATATACTATGTTTAATAACTTGGGTAACATGTAACCATGTTTATGGGGTGTTATGTTTGATATTATATGTAACAAACAATCATAAGTTGATGACATGCTAAGTTTGATAGTCTATATGATAAGTAGTTTAAGTTAATGACATGCTATGTTAATAACTTATTTGATAAGTAAAATTATGCTTATGATGTGCTATGACTATGATATGTTGGATGTCTTATGAGAAAAGTAATTTAGAATTAGAATAATTTATGTGATAAGTAACCATAGTTAAGTGATACCCTATTTATGAAAAATTATGAATTCACAAGTTAATCTATTGAATCAACATGAAAACTTGCATATTAAGTAATTAACGTTTAACTGAAGTTATGTATAATTGTGTCTACATGTTTTGTGGACTGTTTTGATATAAATGAATATATCTTGGACTGTTTTGCAATGTATAATCGTGTATACATGTTTTGTGGACTGTTTTGATATAAATGAATACACCTTGGACTGTTTTGCAATGTATAATTGTGTATACATGTTTTGTGGACTGTTTTGATATAAATGAATGTATCTTGGACTGTTTTGCAATGCATAATTGTGTATACATGTTTTGATATAAATATAAACATGCAGTGGTTTATTTTAAGCGTGTGTATGTATGTACAAGAATTTAGAACTACTTTGTATATACACAAGTATGTTTTGGAGAGATTTGGACATTCAAGTATCTCCTAAATATGATTTTGATA
Organism: Hibiscus mutabilis; assembly: GCA_019671005.1. Lineage (NCBI taxonomy): Eukaryota > Viridiplantae > Streptophyta > Magnoliopsida > Malvales > Malvaceae > Hibiscus > Hibiscus mutabilis. The sequence goes on along the minus strand of CM033728.1, from coordinate 17,466,103 downwards.
AGCTATGTTTGATATCTTATATAATTAGTAACATATGTTTATGATAAACTATGCTCAATAGCTTACATGACAAGTAATATATGTCTTTGATATGTTATGTTTGATAGCTTATGTAGTAAGCAAAACATGATTATAAGACGCTATGTTAGATAATTTGTGAGTTTAGTAAAACAAGTCAATAAAATCTTATATGTGATTCTTTATGTCTATATTGCTTGTTATTTGATTAAGTCGGAATTCACTTGGACTCCTATATATTTTGGATAAAGGAGTATTCCAGTTTGAACACTTCAAATCAAGATAGCTTGACTCATGGTCAAGTTAGATGTTCGCATAATTAGAAAATCTTGGGTGAAAGAATAGGATTGGATCATAAAATGTTTAATACATTGCTTATGGTTGTTAGTGCTACCTCACTAAGCGTTTGCTTACCCTATACTCTCCTCACTTTTCAGGGTAACATTGCGTTCGTTTAACTTTGAGCTTGGGCAATATTACAAGTATCGAGAAGTATGTTTTGTACCTCCTTTAAGAACTCCTAGTTGGTGGCACATAGTCTAAGCGTACGTATAGTGCATATAGATTACTCATTTTAGTTCTTAAAGTGATAGAGTAGCGCAAATTCAAATAAAGAGAAAAACAAAACAAACCAAAATAAAGAACAAATCTAAAAATTCAGATTTGCTTATGGTGGTGGCGTCAATGGAGGAAGCTTGAATATGTGGAGATGGCGTGATGAATTGATAGTTGTCCTCGGCACCCTCTTAGATGCAATTATCTAAGCAAGCAACCTCAAGCGGCTCTAACCCACCCTCCCAAACGCTTTTATATGGGCAAGCAGGAGTGTGAAGATCCTCAACAACTGATAGAGTAGCGCAAATTCGAATAAAGAGAAAAACAAAACAAACCAAAATAAAGAACAAATCTAAAAATTCAGATTTGCTTATGGTGGTGGCATCAATGGAGGAAGCTTGAATATGTGGAGATGGCGTGATGAATTGATAGTTGTTGTTTTTTCCTCGGCACCCTCTTAGACGCAATTATCTAAGCAAACAACCTCAAGCGGCTCTAACCCACCCTCCTAGATACATTACCTAGGCAAGCAAGAGTGTGAAGATGATCTCCCTCACAAGAACTCGATGATCTTATGTTGAAGATGGCTTCTAGACAAGTTTACCGAACACTTGAAAACTCAAAGAATACTAAAATCTCCAAAGAGAACTTTTTACTAATCAATGAAATCTGAATTACAATGTGGGTGAAGCCTCCTTTATATAGGTCATGGAGAAGTTCTAATCCTACTAAACTTAGGAATTAAATACAATAAATAAATGCTAAAATCTAATCTCCTAATTAGATAAGTAATTTCTAATAATAAATAAATGCTAAAATCTAATCTCCTAATTAGATAAGTAACTTCTAATAATAAATAAATGCTAAAAATAAAATCTTAATTAAATAAATATGATCCTAATAGATATTGCAGAATCCTATATTGATTTAAATTATAAATAATCAAATAAAATCTTGAAAATTCGTAATTATCCAAAAATCCCGTATTAATCCCGTATAGGAATTTCTGCATGCGCTGTCTTCGCTAAAATAGACGTATCTTGAGATCTAGATGTCCGATTGAGGCGTTTCAAGAAGCGTTGGAAAGCTAATTTGCAGCCGGACAAGTTTTAAGAAGACATGTTGATCCATAAATGCCTGGATCCCATCAAAAAATTCGTCGCAAGTTAGTTGACTTTCCAGACTTCACAAACAAATTCAGTTTCTTGTCCAAGATGCATCGTTTTTGACCTCCTATGCATGCATTGTTTTGGCCATTATTGTTTGCGTCAAACAATTTCAGCTTCTTGTCCAATATGAGTAATTTAACCCCGCTCATGCATGTATCATTACCCCGCTCCTCAAAAGGATTCGTCCTCGAATCTAAATCGGCAATGAGAGAACAATCATCAACCTCAATTGAAAAGGCTTCTTTGTTGTATGTGGAGTGATCTAATTGAGCTCCTCTCAATGGTTCAACAAAATCCTGAAAAAATAAGACAACACTAGTCGAACATTTGTAATGACTAGTCAAAACAAAATCACTCGTCGCGTTCTTTTTCTTGTCTTTTTCTTTTGGGCTTTGTGTGACTTTTACCTCATATGTATTTTCACTCACCAAATTTGGGCCATTAATTTGACTTTTTTCACTCTCGGCCTCTTTTTACTCTCAGTCTTTTGTATCTCACATCCCATATCCCTCTCACAAAATTTATCATCAATGTACAATTTCTGTAGAGGAGAAAGTGTTTCTAACACGGAATGATAGGACACGAATCAAATGAAGGGTTAGAATTACACTTACTTTCTTCGTGGGGAGGTGATGAGAGTATAGCAAGTGGACCTACTACTTCACATGAGGGATTAGAAGCATTGTCATCTTGTCTAATGTGTTCACTATCACTATCCTTTTGTTTGGAGATGGTTCTTCTCCAATATCAACATTTGCACAAATGCTAGAAGTAGAAGTACGAAGAGAATCATGTGTACCTTCTGGTTTTGGGATGTCTTTCATGGTTGGTTGCCTTTGTGTGGCCAATTGATTCAGCCTTTTGTGCTTGCAATCTTTTTCGTTTTATCCTCTCACACTGTTTTTTTGCTTTTGCTATTTCTTCATCTACTTTTTCCGGATCTATTGTAGCAAATGAGAGCTTCTGGCCTTGGTGCACAACTGAGTATCCATTTGTATTGATTCGATGGACAGCGCCACAATCATTTTTCCAAGGTCTTCCTAATAGCAAGTGGGTGACTTCCATAGGAACCATGTCACACCATACATCATCACAATAGCTTCCAAGAGTAAAAGAGATTAAACAACGTTCGGTTACCTTCATATCCGGTCCACTATTAAACCCTTGAAGATGATACGGCTTAGGGTGTTCTTGGCATGGTAGATCGAGTGCATCAACAATGAAGCTAGTCACTAAGTTTACACGACTGTCACCATCAATAATTAAAAACATAGATTACTTTGTATCTTACATCGTGACCGAAAAATATTTATTGGTATACGATAACGACTGTTGAAAAGAGAATAAAAACATCCTAATTGCTTTAGGAATCCAAAGAAAAGGTTAGACACCAAAAGAATTATAGTTGCAAGGAGAAAGAAGAGTATGCAACTTTTAGTCCTACCAACACAAGGAAACAAGAAGGTGTTAGAAGATGTGTAAGAAGCAATAAAAGCTAAAACAAACGAAAACTAATGGCTAAGAATGAAAGAAAATTAGAAAAACCCCGAAAACCCTAGAATTTTGCAGCAACTTGATCTACTTCGTTCGAGGTGTTCCCGATATCAAAAAATTCTGAAATTTTATGTGGTGACTCCTCCAAAGGTGTAAATCTGATCTGGAAATTTTTAGCTCAAAATTCGCTCGTTTGAATTTGACGAATTTTCCCTAATTTTCGAGTTTTTCACCCAAAAACGCCAAAATTCTTGTCAAGAATCGTCCCAAATCTGATACCAAATGATAGAGTAGCGCAATCTTGGATTTGGAAGCCTTCAATCAAGTTGTTGCAAGAACTAGGAGCTCTAGACTCAATCAAGAAAAGTACGGGCAGATCTGAAAATTCAAGAGAAAAGATAAGGGCTTTTCTTGAAAACTTCAGATTCGAGGCTGGAAATTTAAAGAAAAAAAGACAATATGAAGGATTAGATGATAAGAAATAAGAATATAAATAAAAAGATTAAGAAAAAGATAGGTAAAACAAATCTGAAGATTCCAGCTTTGTTTATGGAATTATGGAAGATGGTGTGAAGGTTGAAGATGAAGATGGCTTGCGATTTGTTGTTGTTGTTGTTTTAACCCCGCTCATGCATGTATCAACAACAAATCCCGGAGAACTTGAAAATCGATTTGCTTCTAAAACACAAGATAATGTTCTTGCAAGTTGGAACTCAAAAGAGAATTTTATTTAATCATTCAAATCTGAATTACAATGTGGGTGAAGCCTCCTTTATATATGCCATGTAGAAGTTCTAATCCTACTAAACTTAGGAATTAAATACAATAAATAAATGCTAAAATCTAATCTCCTAATTAGATAAGTAATTTCTAATAATAAATAAATGCTAAAATTAAATCCTAATTAAATAAATCTTATCCTAATGAATATTGCAGAATCCTATATTGATTTAAATTACAAATAATCAAATAAAATCTTGAAAATTCATAATTATCCAAAAATCCCGTATTAATCTTTTATAGGAATTTCTGCATGCGCTGTCTTCGCTAAAATAGACGTAGCTTGAGATCTAGATGTCCGATTGAGGCGTTTCAAGATGCGTTGGAAAGCTAATTTGCAGCCGGACAAGTTTTAAGAAGACATGTTGACCCATAAATGTCTGGATCCCATCCAAAACTGCTTCGCAAGTTGACTGATGTTTCTGACTTGCAAAGCAGTTTCAACTTCTTTTCCAAGATGATTATTTTGACCCCCTCTCATGCCCGTATCATTCCCTCACTCCTCAAAAAGATTCACCCTCGAATCTAGATCGGTAAATGGAGGAAGTCCATCAAAGTACCATAGAAGAGAAGACGTCTTGAAGGATCCTTTTGCAGAGTCTCTTTTTGCAATGTAATTTACAAGTTCCTTCTCATTGGGATCATCACGATTGTTCTTTTGGTCGCAAAGTAACTCATTCTCATCTTCAAAATTGTTATTAATGCTAAAAGAGGAATAAGCATAAATAGAATTCTGAAAACATTCAATGGTACCTTTTGATTGTAAGGTACCTTCGTCGGTGTTTGTCGTTTGATGAACATCTTGAATCGTAATAGTAGGTTCGTCACTGGAAACAAACACACTACTTATAATTTCTTCCTCATCAATAGGCAAGGTTAAACTCTCGATGGTATCGTCTTCCTCATGTTCTTTAGAAGAACAAATTTCTTGATCATGCTCTGGATCACGAATTTCAATATCATTAGAAGACATGGATTCATACAACATATCTCTCAAAAAAATTTTCTTGAAAATAAAACTTATCTAGACAATCATACCCTGAATGATCTAGTCGACAACAATAATGGCATCGAGTCCCCAAAAGGGTAAAATCCAATACGTTGCTCAATGACATCCTCAAGAACAACCTGAATCCGATACCAAATGATAGAGTATGGCAAATTCGAATAAAGAGAAAAACAAAACAAACCAAAATAAAGAACAAATCTAAAAATTCAGATTTGCTTATGGTGGTGGCGTCAATGGAGGAAGCTTGAATATGTGGAGATGGCGTGATGAATTGATAGTTATCCTCGGCACCCTCTTAGACGCAATTATCTAAGCAAGCAACCTCAAGCGGCTCTAAACCCACCCTCCCAAACGCTTTTGTATGGGCAAGCAGGACTGTGAAGATCCTCAACAACAAATCCTGGAGAACTTGAAAATCGATTTGCTTCTAAAACACAAGATAATGTTCTTGCAAATTGGAACTCAAAAGAGAATTTTATTTAATCATTCAAATATGAATTGCAATGTGGGTGAAGCCTCCTTTATATAGGCCATGGAGAAGTTCTAATCCTACTAAACTTAGGAATTAAATACAATAAATAAATGCTAAAATCTAATCTCCTAATTAGATAAGTAATTTCTAATAATAAATAAATGCTAAAAATAAAATCCTAATTAAATAAATCTGATCCTAATAGATATTGCAGAATCCTATATTGATTTAAATTACAAATAATTAAATAAAATCTTGAAAATTCGTAATTATCCAAAAATCCCGTATTAATCCTGTATAGGAATTTCTGCATGCGCTGTCTTCGCTAAAATAGACGTATCTTGAGATCCAGATGTTCAATTGAGGCGTTTCAAGATGTTTTGGAAAGCTAATTTGCAGCCGGACAAGTTTTAAGATACATGTTGACCCATAAATGCCTGGATCCCATCCAAAAATGCTTCGCAAGTTGACTGATGATGCTGACTTGCAAAGCAATTTCAACTTCTTTTCCAAGATGATTATTTTGACCCCTCTCATGCTCGTATCACTTGCTTTATATGATTTAATAGTTAGTAAGTGTGTGGTTGTTTAAATATCTGTAAGAGTCTTAAGTTGATAGATCTTTGATAGCATTTGTGTTGCAATTTAAAATATATATATTAATGTGTAGTTAGAATAAGTAAAAATGGTGTAGTTAGAATGGCTAGTTTAATGGTTAGAATAAGTAAATGGCTAGATGTTAATGAGTTTTGTTTTGGTCTTGCTATGCAAAGGTTATATGTGTCTGGTTAGAATTGGTTTAAGCTTTGAATGTTTGTTGCTAAGGATATATGATTGGTATTGATATGAGTTGATTAGTTGGTAATCTTGGTTAGTAAATCTTAATATTAAATGGTACGACATAGAAATTTTAAAGATTATTAACCAATGGATTAATGTTAACTTGAACGATCTTAATATTAGATCAATATGTCTTAAAATGATTAGACGAATGTTAGCTTATAATTGAGTTAAGATTAATAATGTGTATGTATGAAAAGGAATCTTATGTGTTAGTTGAAACAATGTAAAAACTTTGTGATTTGAAGAACTTAGAAGATAGAGGCATTCTAAGAACCAATGATTGTTGTGTATAGTCCATGGTATGTGAATACATATTTTATGTGATATGAAGATTAAGTTAGATCTTTGAATCTCTTAAAAAGTTTTAAATTACCCTGTCTTTTGAAGGCATGGTTAGCTGTTTGCATTAAGTTTGTCAAGAAAGTATGTATGTTTGTTTGGTAAAACGTCCTAAGCCGGTTTATTTCGTAGACTGGGTAGGGGGTGTTACAGTTTGGTATCATAGCTTAGGTTTAGCTGATTCTCGGACTAAACCGGAACCTGTTGCATCATCATTTGTTACATGTGCCACCTAGGAGTTAAATTTGATAAGTGCTTTGTGATATTTGTCTGATAAAAGCCCTCGTATGTGCTAATAGTTAGTACGAATGTCTGAAGCAATTTTGGACCGGGATAATGAGATCCCGGTTGGCTCCTCCGTTGACGGAGATAGTGTAAGGATGATTCGAGAATAATGAAAATCTTCCGAATGCTACTGATTAAGTAAGCTTGATGTTGAGTAAATAAGAAGCCCTCTAAATCAAGTTCTGTGGAAATTCGAGGACGAATTTCTTTTAAGGGGAAGAGAAATGTAACATCCCAAAATATAGCCTAGAAGTATGTTACAACTATGATTGTGTTCCAATTAGATTAAAAGATAGCCCTAGTACTAATGTCCGAATGAGTTAAGGACCATTTTGAACTAAAGAGAAATGGAGAGGCCAAAGTAAGAGGGACTAAACCAAATCTAATGTGGAATTAGATGATTGTATGATAACAATTTTATAGTTAGTGGACTTGAACACTTGTCCAATCTAGGACAAGGCAAGTGTGTAAGGGAGGGAATGAATCACAGCACTTGGATGTAGGATGACAAGAAATTTAAAATTATTTGCTCATCATCCTCTTCCTTCCTCTTCAAACCAAGAGATATGAAATTAGAGAGAGAGAGAGAGTAACATTCATGCCATGGTTGAAAGTTAAGACTTAAAAAAAATTGGTTCCACCATTAGATCATCCATCGAAGAGTTGGAAGAAGGGTATGAAATCCTTGCTCTTATTTTAAATTAGTTTAAAGGTTTCAATCATAATTTTCTATAGAAACAAGTGTAATCTTAATTGTTGAATGTGTTTCCTTGTGTGTTTAAGCCATGTGATTTTAATATATGTTTGAGTTACCTTATTGATATAAGAATTGTTTGAGAAATGAAATGGTGCTGGAAATTTAAGTCATTCGGAATAGATAGAACTTGAATTTCTATATGGATAGTGAAATGTGGAGAAAGAAGAATGGTGCAAATATGAAGCTTGTCTATCATTATGTATATATCCTATTGTGGTTGAGAGGTATTGAATTGCTTTATTAAGGTAAAGAATACTTGTCGAGACTATGTTCTGTTTTAAGGGGGCATTAGAAAGCCATAAATCCATGCTGGAATGAGACCAATGAATTAGAATCTTAAAATTCTTATAGCCAATACCTGCTAGTAATTGAAGGGGCTGTTTTGAGTACGTTGAAAACATGTAGACTGGTTGAGATATATATGTGTGTGTATATAAAACATGGGGCTGTTTTGAATGTAAAATGAAATATATGGACTGTTTTGGGTAGTTTAAACAGGGAAATTGCTTTAAGAATGTGTAAAGGAACTGTTTTATAAGCATAGGGACTATTTTGAAGCATTTAAGCATGAATACAAAGTAAGGACTATTTTGTGTGCATATATGTGACAATGTGTGAGTTAGGGACTGTTTTGGCATTGATATGAAGTAAATGGATTGTTTTCGTGTGTATATATAACAATAAGTATGTTGAAGGACTATTTTACAAAGAAACAAGGGTTGTTTTGTGATTTAATAAACTGTTAGATAAAACAAAAACTAAGGATTGTTTTTGAATACTTGTAAATGTCAGGGGCTGTTTTGTGATTAGATGATTTTATAACTATGTATTGAGGACTGTTTTGAGTATGTACATGTGTGAATCTTAATGAACTGCTTGGTGTGAAATTAAGTGTATACATGAGTATGTGAATAGTTTTACAAGTAGATGGCTGTTAAGCAATGTTCTAATACATGGTTAAACTCTTTGTCATATTAGGGCTCAAAACCTTCCTGAGCATTCTTTATTGTTAATTTCATTGCTTATTACAAATATGCGTATGTTGCTTGCAAACAATAAATTGGAATACGAGGTAAGTACTTGTTTTATAATTATAAGGTGACACGGGATAATTGGATATATAGCATTTATGTATAAGTTCTATATGTTATGTACGATGATGTGCATCTATTGTTATGATGAGCTTTTGTGAACTGATTAATAAGCTTATAATAGAAATTACATACGATACATGTTAATGGAAATTTTGCTATAATACTCTTTGAATAAGAGGAATGAATTATGAGAAATTCACATGAGGTGAATATATGCTTCCTATGAAAAGGGCATCAAGTTTGATGATATGATATCATGATAAGGAACTATGCTCATTCTATTACTAAGTAACATATGATAAATGTGAAAGCCTTGGTTTCGAGTCAGTCTTAGGTATAATTGGCATGCCATAGAGTCCGTAGAGCTCGTGTTTGGGGTGGACTACGGTCCTTATTTGGCGATAATAGGAGGGAAGTTTTGTGGTCGTTTGGTGACAGTAGGAGGGATTTACCAGTACTACGAGTACCTTTTTGTTGGCGACAATTGGTTGGGGATTCGAGTACCTAGGCTGTTACTTGATTCTCAAGGCTATGAAAAAGACATAATAATGAAATTTTCGAGTTAAACAATTGAACTATCCTTGATGATATATGTGAAAAGTATTCATGTTTATGAGATACTATTTTTATAACAATGTGACATGTAACTATGTTGTGAAATACTATGCTCGATAAAATATGTGATAAGTATACATGTTCTTGAGATACTATGTTTACTAACTTGGGTAACATGTAACCATGTTTATGGGGTGTTATGTTTGATATTATATGTAACAAACAATCATCAGTCGATGACATGCTAAGTTTGATAGTCTATATGATAAGTAGTTTAAGTTCATGACATACTATGTTAATAACTTATTTGATAAGTAAAATCATGCTTATGATGTGCAATGACTATGATATGTTGGATGTCTTATGAGACAAGCAATTGAGAATTAGAATAATTTATGTGATAAGTAACCATAGTTAAGTGATGCCTTATTTAAGAAAAATTACGAATTCACATGTTAATCTATTGAATCAACATCAAAACTTGCATATTAAGTAATTAATGTTTAATTGAAGTTATGTATAATTGTGTATACATGTTTTGTGGACTGTTTTGATATAAATGAATATATCTTGGATTGTTTTGCAATGTATAATCGTGTATACATGTTTTGTGGACTGTTTTGATATAAATGAATATATCTTGGACTGTTTTGCAATGTATAATCGTGTATACATGTTTTGTGGACTGTTTTGATATAAATGAATATATCTTGGACTGCATTGCAATGTATAATCGTGTATACATGTTTTGTGGACTGTTTTGATATAAATGAATATATCTTGGACTGTTTTGCAATGCATAATTGTGTATACATGTTTTGTGGACTGTTTTGATATAAATGAATATATCTTGGACTGTTTTGCAATGTATAATCGTGTATACATGCTTTGTGGACTATTTTGCAATGTATAATCGTGTATACATGCTTTGTGGACTATTTTGATATAAATGAATATATCCTGGACTGTTTTCAATATATAATTGTGTATACATGTTTTGTGGACTGTTTTGATATAAATATAAACATGCAGTGGTTTATTTTAAGCGTATGTATGCATGTACAAGAATTTAGAACTACTTTGTATATAGACAAGTATGTATTGGAGAGATTTGGACATTCAAGTATCTCGCAAATATGATTTTGATAAGCTATGTTTGATATCTTATATAATTAGTAACACATGTTTATGATAAACTATGTTAAATAACTTACATGACAAGTAATATATGTCTTTGATATGTTATGTTTGATAGCTTATGTAGTAAGCAAAACATGATTAAAAGATGCTAAGTTAGATAATTGTTGAGTTTTATAAAATGTTATACGTGATTCTTTGTGTCGATATTGCTTGTTATTTGATTAAGTTGGTATTCACTTGGACTCTTATAAATTTTGGATAAAGGAGTATTCCAGTTCGAACACTTCAAATCAAGATAGCTTGACTCATGGTCAAGTTAGATGTTTGCATAATTAGAAAATCTTGGCTGAAAGAATAGGATTGGATCATAAAATGTTTAATACATTGCTTATGGTTGTTAGTGCTACCTCACTAAGCGTTTGTTTACCATATACTCTCCTCACTTTTCAGGGTAACATTGCGTTCGGTTAACTTTGATCTTGGGCAAGATTACAAGTATTGAGAACTACGTTTTGTACCTCCTTTAAGAACTCCTAGTTGGTGGCACATAGCGAAGTGTATGCATAGTGCGTATATATTACTCATTTTAGTTTTAAATGTATATAAGTTTGATAAGTATTTAAAGTTTTGTAATGGGCCTTTAATTATTTCTTGATTGCTTGCTTTATATGATGTAATAGTTAGTAAGTGTGTGGTTGTTTAAATATCTGTAAGAGTCTTAACTTGATAGATCTTTGATAGCATGTGTGTTGCAATTTGAAATATATATATATATTATCATTTGTTAAACCCTAAATAAAAATGGTGTAGTTCAAATGGCTAGTTTCATTGATAGAATAAGTAAATGGCTAGATGTTAATGAGTTTTGTTTTGATCTTGCTATGCAAAGGTTATATGTGTCTGGTTAGAATTGGTTTAAGCTTTGAATGTTTGTTGCTAAGGATATATGATTGGTATTAATATGAGTTGATTAGTTGGTAATCTTGGTTAGTAAATATTGATATTAGATGGTACAACATGGAAAATTTAAAGATTATTAACCAATGGTTTAATGTTAACTTGAACGATCTTAATAATAGATCAATATGTCAAAAATGATTAGACGAATGTAAGCTTATAATTGAGTTAAGATTAATAATGTGTATGTTTGAAATGGAATCTTATGTGTTAGTTGATACAATGTAAAAAAATTGTGATTTGAAGAACTTAGAAGATAGAGGCGCTCTAAGAATCAGTGATTGTTGTGTATAGTCCATGGTATGTGAATACATATTTGTATATGATAAGAAGATTAAGTTAGATCTTTGAATCTCTTAAAAAGTTTTAAATTACCCTGTCTTTTGAAGGAATGATTAGCTGTTTGCATTAAGTTTGTCAAGAAAGTATGTATGTTTGTTTGGTAACACGTCCTAAGCCGGTTTATTTCCTAGACCGGGTAGGGACTGTTACATTGTAATTCCTTGGTTATTTTTATTTAATCTTTATTTTATTTACTTTCTTTTTTATTTACTTTCCATACAAAATGCTAAGCATGATCCAATCCATGCATAGCTAAACTTCACTTAGCCTAAAGCTCTATTCTGAATCAAGAGAATTGAGTTTGCACTTAACAACTTCGAGAAAGTATTCTTCGTTTCTCTATAAAATAGGAGTGGAAATCGGCCATTCCTTTAAAAGCTACTATATCTTTAACTCAAAAAGTCGATGTTGGTTTGAAATGGGGTTTGGCTTGCGATTTGGGAGTTAGATCGGTTGGTCGTAATTCATCTTCTTGTGAACAAACTTAGAGGCGATCCACTAAGGGGAATCAAGATCGGGTTCTATTCTTAGAAAGACGCTATAACCTGAATTGGGCTCTTCTAGAACTCAAAGTTGTCTTAGTGCTCACGGTGATAGACGTGGTTAGACCAGAAAGGATCAAATTTTGAAGATAGACTCAAAAATCTCAATTAACCAGAGAGAAAAATTAGCTGCAAGGGTTGGGACCTGTAGATTGTAACTAGTATACTATCGAGGAGGGAAAATCTATTTCGATGATCGATCAAAATTGGGGCTTGCAAAGCCTATGGCTATTTCATCATTATTGAATTCTTTATAATTTTCTATATTTATTTACCATTCATCAATTTCTTTTATTAGTTATTTTTACCTTTTTATTATTCCTAAAATCTCCCCTTTTATTTTTACATATTACTCAAACCAGGAAACGAAGTCGTCAATTTTCTTAGTCCCTGTGGATCGACCCTACTTCTCTATACTACTTTTCGTAGTCATTATTAGAGATTAGGATTATTTTTATTTGACAATTTCGGCACTTGTCAAATTGGCGTTGTTACCCGCAAAATTTGATTAAGAACCCAAAATTGAAAATCTAGCTCGAAGATTGTAGAGAGAAACCATTCAACGTAGAGGACTACCAAAGCCCAACTTTGAAGAATTGACTCTTAACACCGAGGATATATTCTCATTTGAAGACAAAGAGGAAGACATGACCGATCCAACTATTCGGGAACTTGTTGCAGAACCTGAAAAACAACAACCATTATGTATAACGTTTCCAAATAGAGAGACATCGTTCGAGTTAAAGACGGGTTTGATTAATCTTTTGCCTAATTTTTGCAGTTTTAAAAACAAGAACGCACACAAACATCTAAAAGAGTTTCATATGGTCTGCCTGAGCATAAAACCACAAGGACTTTTCGAAGATCAAATTAAAATCTGAACTTTTCCTTTTTCCTTAGCCGATTTAGCTAAAGATTGGTTATTTTATTTACCTCTAGGCTCTGTTGATACATGAGTTAATATGTCTCGTTTGTTTTATTGACAGGTTTTTCCGTACGTCTAGAGCATTCAAACTGAGGAGAAGCATTGTGAGCATTCAAAAAAGAAAGTGAGTTGTTATACGATTACATGGAGCGCTTTAAAAAAGTTATGCGCAAGTTTTCCGCAACACGGCTTGTTGGAACAAACCCTCCTACAGTACTTCTATGAAGGTGTAACATGAATCCTCGTGTGGCTAGGGAGTTGATTTCAACGATGGTGTAACACCCCGAATTTGGGCCTAGACGTTAGCTACGTAGATTAGATGGTTTGGGTGAACCAGATTAGTGAAATTAAATCTATTGAGAGTTCGATCTAGTTTCGGGAAATTAAATTGCAAAAAATATTTTTAACATAGAATAAAATATGTAAAAATAGTGGAAATGTTTATTTCATCTATTGAGGGTTTTGGTCAACTCGATTTAATGAAATAAGTTCGAATTAAATGACATTTTGATCTGGTGACTAAAATGTAAAGTTTTCAAAGTTGTTTTGGTGACTAAATTATAAAAGGGTCAAAACTTAGAATCTTTAAGGAGCTAATTTACCAATATTTTAATCTGTCTTTTCCCTTAATTTAAGCTATTTTTAAATGGTTTTAAAATGTTTATTTAGCAAAAATAAAATAGATTTAGTTAAAAGGATTTTAAAAGGCGATCTACTTTTCCCACATAACAGCTTTTCTCTCAATTTTTCTAGCAGCCAAACTACCAACTTCACTCCAAAATGATCAGGAATCATCTCTTTTTGATTTCATTTTGATTTCTTAATTGATTCCTTTGATTTCTACATCAAATCCTATTTGTTTTCTTGGAGATTTCACTCAAGTCTTGCCAATTAAAGGAGAAGTCAGCAATTTGAGGTGATTTTTGTTTCTCTCCTCTAATCAAAGGTTCTGTACTGAAATTCCCAAGTTCTTGATCCTTTACAATTGGTTTTTGATGAGTGTTGATGAATAAATTAAGATTAAAAGGTTTAGAGTTAGTTTTGATAAAGAATTGGTGGATCTTTGTTATAGATCTGTTTTTTGTGGTGGTTTTAATTGCTGTAGATCACATATAAGACATGTTTTAATGTTATGATAAGAGAGTTGTAAAAGAAATCCCGAAACTAATTGAATTGCTAATTTTCTAGGTTGTGAATAGTTAGATTTTGAGGTGATTAAGGTGTTAGAAGGTTGCTGGAGGAATAAGCTGAGGTTGAAACTATTTTTAGATGTTAATTGATGTTGTTTCTATGTTCAAATCGTTGGCTTACGGCTAGGCTTTGTTTAGGTTGAGTTTGGTAAAGTTTTCTATTGTTTTCGGAAGGTGATTGATGGTTTTAGTGAGGCGAAGTTGAGAAATGATGTTGCAGGGATTAGAGATGCATAGTAATGCATTAATCCTCTATTTTTTGTATGGATAAAGCATGGGAGATGGATACAACAGCAAGTAGAGAGGTTTCAAAGGCTTCAGATGCTTGTTTTTGCTCTGGAAGGGGGAGTGTTGTGCTGTCGGAGAGTGAAAACATGATTTACAGCTTTGTAAAGGTTTGGAAGTCATTTTGGAAGTTTAGATTAAGCTTGAAAAGCTTGTCTAATCTCGGAAGTAAGTATTAGACGATTTCACTCTTAATTCCGATTTGGCAAAGTTGATTTTCTCAGACCTATGTTTATATTTTGATACCTACTATTTATGTATGTTTTGGGAAATAGAATATGATGCAAATGATCTTATGCGGAAGGTATCCGTGTGGATTCGCATAAGATTAAGGCAGTGGTGAGTTGAAAGTCACCTAAGTCTGTGTTGGAGGTTTGTAGTTATCATGGGTTTGTAGGATATTATCATCCTTTTGTGGATGGTTTCTCGAGAATTGCTGCTCCGTTGACTAAGTTGTTACAAAATTATGTACTTTTTGAGGGGACAGAGGGTAGATAACAAGCTTTTGAGAAGGTGAACGAGGCTTTGACACGAGCTCTGATCTTGATTCAACCTGAATCGGGTAGAGAGTTTGTTGTTTATAGTGATGCATTCTACGTTAGTTTGGGGGTGTTAATGCAAGGTGGGAAAGTTGTGGCTTATGCATCAGGACAGTTGAAAGTGCACGAGCACAATTATAAACGCATGATTTAGAGCTTGCCACGATGTTGTTTGCGTTGAAGATTTGGGACATTGTTTGTATGGAGAGAAGTGTATTGTGTACACAGATCACAAGAGTTTGAAGTATTTGATGTCATAGAAGGAGTTGAATTTTAGGCAATGTCGATGGTTAGAGTTGCTCAAGGATTACGATTTAACAATTGAGTATCATTCGGGAAAGGCTAATGTGGTAGCCGATGCCCTGAGTAGGAAGGTTGCAGTGGAGTTAGGGGCAATGTTTGCACGGTTAAGTGTGACGCGTGATGGGGGTTTGTTGGCTGAGTTGCAAGAAAATCCATTGTCGTTACAGCTTATCAAGGAGAAACAACCATATGATGATGTGCTGGCTCCACATGTTAAGGATGTGATGGAGGGTAATAAGATGGATTTTGGTCTTAATGATGGTGGTGTTTTGTGTTTTAAGGGTCGAATAGTTATGCCAGAAGATGTTGATTTGAGGTGCACTATTTTGGCGGAGGAGCCTTCTAATCCTTTTGCCATGCATTCGGGTAGTACAAAAATGTATCAGAATTTGAAGGAGTATTATTGGTTTGGTTTGAGGAAGGATGTAGCAGAGTTTGTTGCTCGATGTATGGTATGTCAGCGTGTTAAGGCTGAGCATTAGCTTCCTTTCTGGTTGCTCAACCATTGAGGATTATTGAATGGAAGTGTGAGACAATTACCATGGATTTCATGATCGGGTTTCTGTTGACGCCATCGAAGAAAATTCTATTTGGGTAATTGTGGATCAATTTACGAAGTGTGTACATTTTCTGACAGTGCATACAATGTATACGTTGGATAAGTTGGCTGATATGTATATTGCTGAGATCGTGAGATTGCACGGGGTACCTAAATCTATCGTTTCATATAGTGGTCCGCATTTTATATCAAGGTTTTGGGAGAGTTTGCATTAGAGCCTTGGGTACACGGTTGAATTTTAGTACTTCGAATCATCCTAAGTCGGATGGTCAGTCTGAACGTGTTATCTAAGTGTTGGAGGATATGTTGTGGTGTTGCATTATTGATTTTCAAGGAACGTGATAGAAGCAGCTACCGTTGGTACATATTGCTTATAATAATAGTTATCAGGCGAGCATTCCAATGGCTCCGTATGAAGCTTAGTATGGTAGGAGGTGCCATACGCCTCTTTGTTGGGCTGAGGTAGGGGAGAAATATGTTTCTTTGCCTGATGTGTTAAAAGACACTAATGAGAAGGTGAAGCTTATTAGTGATCAATTGGAAGCGAGTTTGGGTAGGCAAAGAGAATCCTATGCTGATTTGAAGCATAGGGAGATTGAGTTTAGGATGGGTGAAAAGTGTTTCTAAAAGTTTCACCTTGGAAAAAGGTGATGAGGTTTGGACAAAAGGGTAAGTTGAGTCCTACGTTCATTGGGTCTTACAAGGTGTTAGAGCATGTTGGTCCAGTTGCTTATAGGTTAAGTTTACATTCAGAGTTGGAAAAGATGCATGATGTTTTCCATGTATCGATGTTTCAGAGGTACAAATTAGACTCATCGCATGTGATGCCTGTAGAGGAGATTGAGTTGAATTCAAATTTGGCCTATGAGGAGGAACGGTGAAAATCTTGGATTCTAGTAGTAAGGTTCTTTCTTGGAAGATCGTTGAGTTGGTGAAAGTGTTGTGGCGACATCAAAGTGTCAAGGAGGCCACATACGAAAGGAAAGAGAACATGATGAAGTAGTTTCCTCATCTTTTTTTTGTCGTAAATTTCGAGGACGAAATTTCTTAAGAGGTGGAGAGTTGTAACACCCTTAATTTGGGCCTAGACATTAGCTATATAGATTAGACGGTTCGGGTGAACCGGATTAGTCGGTTCGATCTAGTTTTGGGAAATTAAATCGTAATAAATATTTTTAACATGAAATAAAATATGTAAAAATAGTGAAAATTGTTTATTTAATCTATCGAGGGTTTGATAAACTCAATTTATTGAAATAAGTTCGAAGTAAATGACATTTTGGACTGGGGACTAAAATGAAAAGCATTCAAAACTGTTTTGGTGACTAAATTGTAAAAGGGCTAAAACTTAGAATCTTTAAGGAGCTAATTTACCAATATTTAATCAGATTTTCCCTTAATTTAGGCTATTTTTAAATGGTTTTAAAATGTTTATTTAATAAAAATAAAATAGATTTAGTTAAAAGGATTTTAAAAGGCGATCTACTTTCCCACGTAACAACTTTTCTCTTAATTTTCTAGCAGCCAAACTACCAACTTCACTCTAAAATGATCAGGAATCATCTCTTTTTGATTTCATTTTGATTTCTTAATTGATTCCTTTGATTTCTACATCAAATCCTATTTGTTTTCTTGGAGATTTCACTCAAGTCATGCCAATTAAGGAAGAAGTCAGCAATTTGAGGTGATTTTTGTTTCTCTCCTCTAATCAAAGGTTCTTTACTGAAATTCCCAAGTTCTTGATCCTTTACAATTGGTTTTTGATGAGTGTTGATGAATAAATTAAGATTAAAAGGTTTAAAGTTAGTTTTGATAAAGAATTGGTGGATCTTTGTTATAGATCTGTTTTTTGTGGTGATTTTAATTGCTTTAGATCACATCTAAGACATGTTTTAATGTTATGGGAAGATATTTGTAAAAGAAATCCCGAAACTAATTGAATTGCTAATTTTCTAGGTTGTGAATAGTTAGATTTTGAGGTGATTAAGGTGTTAGAAGGTTGCTGGCGGTACAAGCTAAGGTTGAATGTGTTTTTAGATGTTAATTGATGTTGTTTAGATGTTCAAATCGTTGGATTATGGCTGGGCTTTGTTTAGGTTGAGTTCGGTAAATTTTCGATTGTTTTTGGAAGGTGATTGATGGTTTTAGTGAGGCGAAGTTGAGAAATGATGTTTCTGGGATTAGAGATGCATAGTAATGCATTAACACTCTATTTTTGTATGGATAAAACATGGGAGATGGATACAACAGCAAGTAGAGAGGTTTCAAAGGCTTCAGATGCTTGTTTTTGCTCTGGCAGGGGGGAGCGTTGTGTTGTCGGAGACTGGAAACGTGATTTACAGCTTTGTAAAGGTTTGGCAGTGATTTTGGAAGTTTAGATTAAGCTTGAAACGCTTGTCTAATCTCAGAAGTAAGTATTAGACGATTTCACTCTTAATTTCGATTTGGCAAAGTTGATTTTCTCAGACCTATGTTTATATTTTGATACCTACTATTTATGTATGTTTTGGGAAATAGAATATGATGCAAATGATCTTATGCGGAAGGTATCCGTGTGGATTCGCATAAGATTAAGGCAGTGGTGAGTTGAAAGTCACCTAAGTCTGTGTTGGAGGTTTGTAGTTATCATGGGTTTGTAGGATATTATCATCCTTTTGTGGATGGTTTCTCGAGAATTGCTGCTCCGTTGACTAAGTTGTTACAAAATTATGTACTTTTTGAGGGGACAGAGGGTAGATAACAAGCTTTTGAGAAGGTGAACGAGGCTTTGACACGAGCTCTGATCTTGATTCAACCTGAATCGGGTAGAGAGTTTGTTGTTTATAGTGATGCATTCTACGTTAGTTTGGGGGTGTTAATGCAAGGTGGGAAAGTTGTGGCTTATGCATCAGGACAGTTGAAAGTGCACGAGCACAATTATCGTACGCATGATTTAGAGCTTGCCACGATGTTGTTTGCGTTGAAGATTTGGGACATTGTTTGTATGGAGAGAAGTGTATTGTGTACACAGATCACAAGAGTTTGAAGTATTTGATGTCATAGAAGGAGTTGAATTTTAGGCAATGTCGATGGTTAGAGTTGCTCAAGGATTATGATTTAACAATTGAGTATCATTCGGGAAAGGCTAATGTGGTAGCCGATGCCCTGAGTAGGAAGGTTGCAGTGGAGTTAGGGGCAATGTTTGCACGGTTAAGTGTGACGCGTGATGGGGGTTTGTTGGCTGAGTTGCAAGAAAATCCATTGTCGTTACAGCTTATCAAGGAGAAACAACCATATGATGATGTGCTGGCTCCACATGTTAAGGATGTGATGGAGGGTAATAAGATGGATTTTGGTCTTAATGATGGTGGTGTTTTGTGTTTTAAGGGTCGAATAGTTATGCCAGAAGATGTTGATTTGAGGTGCACTATTTTGGCGGAGGAGCCTTCTAATCCTTTTGCCATGCATTCGGGTAGTACAAAAATGTATCAGAATTTGAAGGAGTATTATTGGTTTGGTTTGAGGAAGGATGTAGCAGAGTTTGTTGCTCGATGTATGGTATGTCAGCGTGTTAAGGCTGAGCATTAGCTTCCTTTCTGGTTGCTCAACCATTGAGGATTATTGAATGGAAGTGTGAGACAATTACCATGGATTTCATGATCGGGTTTCTGTTGACGCCATCGAAGAAAATTCTATTTGGGTAATTGTGGATCAATTTACGAAGTGTGTACATTTTCTGACAGTGCATACAATGTATACGTTGGATAAGTTGGCTGATATGTATATTGCTGAGATCGTGAGATTGCACGGGGTACCTAAATCTATCGTTTCATATAGTGGTCCGCATTTTATATCAAGGTTTTGGGAGAGTTTGCATTAGAGCCTTGGGTACACGGTTGAATTTTAGTACTTCAAATCATCCTAAGTCGGATGGTCAGTCTGAACGTGTTATCTAAGTGTTGGAGGATATGTTGTGGTGTTGCATTATTGATTTTCAAGGAACGTGATAGAAGCAGCTACCGTTGGTACATATTGCTTATAATAATAGTTATCAGGCGAGCATTCCAATGGCTCCGTATGAAGCTTAGTATGGTAGGAGGTGCCATACGCCTCTTTGTTGGGCTAAGGTAGGGGAGAAATATGTTTCTTTGCCTGATGTGTTAAAAGACACTAATGAGAAGGTGAAGCTTATTAGTGATCAATTGGAAGCGAGTTTGGGTAGGCAAAGAGAATCCTATGCTGATTTGAAGCATAGGGAGATTGAGTTTAGGATGGGTGAAAAGTGTTTCTAAAAGTTTCACCTTGGAAAAAGGTGATGAGGTTTGGACAAAAGGGTAAGTTGAGTCCTACGTTCATTGGGTCTTACAAGGTGTTAGAGCATGTTGGTCCAGTTGCTTATAGGTTAAGTTTACATTCAGAGTTGGAAAAGATGCATGATGTTTTCCATGTATCGATGTTTCAGAGGTACAAATTAGACTCATCGCATGTGATGCCTGTAGAGGAGATTGAGTTGAATTCAAATTTGGCCTATGAGGAGGAACCGGTGAAAATCTTGGATTCTAGTAGTAAGGTTCTTTCTTGGAAGATCGTTGAGTTGGTGAAAGTGTTGTGGCGACATCAAAGTGTCAAGGAGGCCACATACGAAAGGAAAGAGAACATGATGAAGTAGTTTCCTCATCTTTTTTTGTCAGGTAAATTTCGAGGACGAAATTTCTTAAGAGGTGGAGAGTTGTAACACCCTTAATTTGGGCCTAGACATTAGCTATATAGATTAGACGGTTCGGGTGAACCGGATTAGTCGGTTCGATCTAGTTTTGGGAAATTAAATCGTAATAAATATTTTTAACATGAAATAAAATATGTAAAAATAGTGAAAATTGTTTATTTAATCTATCGAGGGTTTGATAAACTCAATTTATTGAAATAAGTTCGAAGTAAATGACATTTTGGACTGGGGACTAAAATGAAAAGCATTCAAAACTGTTTTGGTGACTAAATTGTAAAAGGGCTAAAACTTAGAATCTTTAAGGAGCTAATTTACCAATATTTAATCAGATTTTCCCTTAATTTAGGCTATTTTTAAATGGTTTTAAAATGTTTATTTAATAAAAATAAAATAGATTTAGTTAAAAGGATTTTAAAAGGCGATCTACTTTCCCACGTAACAACTTTTCTCTTAATTTTCTAGCAGCCAAACTACCAACTTCACTCTAAAATGATCAGGAATCATCTCTTTTTGATTTCATTTTGATTTCTTAATTGATTCCTTTGATTTCTACATCAAATCCTATTTGTTTTCTTGGAGATTTCACTCAAGTCATGCCAATTAAGGAAGAAGTCAGCAATTTGAGGTGATTTTTGTTTCTCTCCTCTAATCAAAGGTTCTTTACTGAAATTCCCAAGTTCTTGATCCTTTACAATTGGTTTTTGATGAGTGTTGATGAATAAATTAAGATTAAAAGGTTTAAAGTTAGTTTTGATAAAGAATTGGTGGATCTTTGTTATAGATCTGTTTTTTGTGGTGATTTTAATTGCTTTAGATCACATCTAAGACATGTTTTAATGTTATGGGAAGATATTTGTAAAAGAAATCCCGAAACTAATTGAATTGCTAATTTTCTAGGTTGTGAATAGTTAGATTTTGAGGTGATTAAGGTGTTAGAAGGTTGCTGGCGGTACAAGCTAAGGTTGAATGTGTTTTTAGATGTTAATTGATGTTGTTTAGATGTTCAAATCGTTGGATTATGGCTGGGCTTTGTTTAGGTTGAGTTCGTAAATTTTCGATTGTTTTTGGAAGGTGATTGATGGTTTTAGTGAGGCGAAGTTGAGAAATGATGTTTCTGGGATTAGAGATGCATAGTAATGCATTAACACTCTATTTTTGTATGGATAAAACATGGGAGATGGATACAACAGCAAGTAGAGAGGTTTCAAAGGCTTCAGATGCTTGTTTTTGCTCTGGCAGGGGGGAGCGTTGTGTTGTCGGAGACTGGAAACGTGATTTACAGCTTTGTAAAGGTTTGGCAGTGATTTTGGAAGTTTAGATTAAGCTTGAAACGCTTGTCTAATCTCAGAAGTAAGTATTAGACGATTTCACTCTTAATTCCGATTTGGCAAAGTTGATTTTCTCAGACCTATGTTTATATTTTGATACCTACTATTTATGTATGTTTTGGGAAATAGAATATGAAGCAAATGATCTTATGCCGAAGGTATCCGTGTGGATCCGTATAAGATTAAGGCGGTGGTGAGTTGAAAGTCACCTAAGTCTGTGTTGGAGGTTTGTAGTTATCTTGGGTTTGTAGGATATTATTATCGTTTTGTGGATGGTTTCTCTAGAATTGCTGCTCCGTTGACTAAGTTGTTACAAAAATATGTACTTTTTGAGGGGACAGAAGGTAGATAACAAGCTTTTGAGAAGGTGAAGGAGGCTTTGACGCGAGCTCTAATCTTGATTCAACCTGAATCGAGTAGAGAGTTTGTTGTTTATAGTGATGCATTCTACGTTGGTTTGGGGGTGTTAATGCAAGGTGGGAAAGTTGTAGCTTATGCATCTGGACAGTTGAAAGTGCACGAGCGCAATTATCGTACGCTTGATTTAGAGCTTGCCACGGTGCTGTTTGCGTTGAAGATTTGGGACATTGTTTGTATGGAGAGAAGTGTATTGTGTACACAGATCACAAGAGTTTGAAGTATTTGATGTCATAGAAGGAGTTGAATTTTAGGCAATGTCGGTGGTTGGAGTTGCTCAAGGATTATGATTTAACAATTGAGTATCATTCGGGAAAGGCTAATGTGGTAGCCGATGCCCTGAGTAGGAAGGTTGCAGTGGAGTTAGGGGCAATGTTTGCACGGTTAAGTGTGACGCGTGATGGGGGTTTGTTGGCTGAGTTGCAAGAAAATCCATTGTTGTTACAGCTGATAAAGGAGAAACAACCATATGATGATGTGCTGGCTCCACATGTTAAGGATGTGATGGAGAGTAATTCGACGGATTTTGGTCTTAATGATGGTGGTGTTTTGTGTTTTAAGGGTCGAATAGTTATGCCAGAAGATGTTGATTTGAGGCGCACTATTTTGACGGAGGAGCCTTCTAATCCTTTTGCTATGCATTCGGGTAGTACAAAAATGTATCAAAATTTGAAGGAGTATTATTGGGTTTGGTTTGAGGAAGGATGTAGCAGAGTTTGTTGCTCGATGTATGGTATGTCAGCGTGTTAAGGCTGAGCATTAGCTTCCTTTCTGGTTGCTCAACCATTGAGGATTATTGAATGGAAGTGTGAGAGAATTACCATGGATTTCATGACCGGGTTTCTGTTGACGCCATCGAAGAAGAATTCTGTTTGGGTAATTGTGGATCGGTTTACGAAGTGTATACATTTTCTGGCAGTGCATACAACGTATACGTTGGATAAGTTGGCAGATATGTATATTGCTGAGATCGTGAGATTGCACGGGGTACCTAAATCTATCGTTTCAGATAGTGATCCACATTTTATATCAAGGTTTTGAGAGAGTTTGCATAGAGCCTTGGGTACACGGTTGAATTTTAGTACTTCGTATCATCCTAAGTCGGATGGGCTTTGTTTAGGTTGAGTTTGGTAAATTTTCGGTTGTTTTTTGAAGGTGATTGATGGTTTTAGTGAGGCAAATTTGAGAATTGATGTTGCTGGGATTAGAGATGCATAGTAATGTATTAATCCTCTATTTTTGTGTGGATAAAACAGGGGAGATGGATACAAAAATAAGTGGAGAGCTTTCAAAGGCTTCAGATGCTTTTTTCACTTTGGCAAGGGGAATGTTTTGTTGTCGGTGAGTGGAAACGTGATTTACAGTTTGTAAATGTTTGAAAGCAATTTTGGAAGTTTAGATTAAGCTTGAAATGCTTGTCTAAGCTTGGAAGTAAGTATTAGACGATTTTGCTCTCAATTTCAGTTTGGCAAAGTTGATTTTCTCATGCCTATGTTTATGTTTTGATACCTATTATTTATGTATGCTTTGGGAAATGGAATATGATGCAAATGATCTTATGCGGAAGGTATCCGTATGGATCCGCATAAGATAGAGGGGGTGGTGAGTTGGAAGTCACCTAAGTCTGCATTGGAGGTTTTTAGTTATCTTGGGTTGGCAGGATATTATCATCGTTTTGTTGATGTTTTCTCGAGGATCGCTGCTCTAATGACTAAGTTGTTCCAAAAGGGTGCACTTTTTGAGTGGACGGAGGGTAGACAACAAGCTTTTGAGAAGTTGAAGTGATAGAGTAGCACAAATTCGAATAAAGAGAAAAACAAAACAAACCAAAATAAAGAACAAATCTAAAAATTCAGATTTGCTTATGGTGGTGGCGTCAATGGAGGAAGCTTGAATATGTGGAGAAGGCGTGATGAATTGATAGTTGTTGTTTTGTCCTCGGCAGCCTCTTAGATGCAATTATCTAAGCAAGCAACCTCAAGCGGCTCTAAACCCACCCTCCTAGATGAAATTACCTAGGCAAGCAAGAGTGTGAAGATGATCTCCCTCATAAGAACTCGATGATCTTATGTTGAAGATGGCTTCTAGACAAGTTTACCGAACACTTGCAAACTCAATGAATACTAAAATCTCCAAAGAGAACTTTTTATTAATCAATGAAATCTGAATTACAATGTGGGTGAAGCCTCCTTTATATAGGCCATGGAGAAGTTTTAATCCTACTAAACTTAGGAATTAAATACAATAAATAAATGCTAAAATCTAATCTCCTAATTAGATAAGTAACTTCTAATAATAAATAAATGCTAAAAATAAAATCCTAATTAAATAAATATGATCCTAATAGATATTACATAATCCTATGTTGATTTAAATTACAAATAATCAAATAAAATCTTGAAAATTCGTAATTATCCAAAAATCCCGTATTAATCTCGTATAGGAATTTCTTCATGCGCTGTCTTCGCTAAAATAGACGTATCTTGATATCCAGATGTCCGATTGAGGCGTTTCAAGATGCGTTAGAAAGCTAATTTGCAGCTGGACAAGATTTAAGAAGACATGTTGACCCATAAATGCCTGGATCCCATCCGAAAATGCTTCGCAAGTTGACTGATGTTTCTGACTTGCAAAGCAGTTTCAACTTCTTTTCCAAGATGATTATTTTGACCCCTCTCATGCTCGTATCATTCCCCCGCTCCTCAAAAAGATTCACCCTCGAATCTAGATCGGTAAATGGAGGAAGCTCATCAAAGTACCATAGAAGAGAAGACGTCTTGAAGGATCCTTTTGCAGAGTCTCTTTTTGCAATGTAATTTACAAGTTCCTTCTCATTGGGATCATCACGATTGTTCTTTTGGTCGCAAAGTAACTCACTCTCATCTTCAAAATTGTTATTAATGCTAAAAGAGGAATAAGCATAAATAGAATTCTAAAAACATTCAATGATACCTTTTAATTGTAAGGTACCTTCGTCGATGTTTGTCGTTTGATGATCATCTTGAATCGTAATAGTAGGTTCGTCACTGGAAACAAACACACTATTTATAATTTCTTCCTCATCAATAGGCAAGGTTAAACTCTCGATGGTATCGTCTTCCTCATGTTCTTTAGAAGAACAAATTTCTTGATAATGCTCCGGATCACGGATTTCAATATCATTAGAAGACATGAATTCAGACAACATATCTCTCAAAAAGTTTTCTTGAAAATAAAACTTATCTGGACAATCATACCCTGAATGATCTAGTCGACAACAATAATGACATCGAGTCCCCAAAAGGGTAAAATCCAATACGTTGCTCAATGACATCCTCAAGAATGACCTGAATCCGATACCAAATGATAGAGTAGCGCAAATTCGAATAAAGAGAAAAATAAAACAAACCAAAATAAAGATCAAATCTAAAAATTCAGATTTGCTTATGGTGGTGGCGTCAATGGAGGAAGCTTGAATATGTGGAGATGGCGTGATGAATTGATAGTTGTCCTCGGCAACCTCTTAGACGCAATTATCTAACCAAGCAACCTCAAGCGGCTCTAACCCACCCTCCCAAACGCTTTTGTATGGGCAAGCGGGAGTGTGAAGATCCTCAGCAACAAATCTCGGAGAACTTGAAATCGATTTGCTTCTAAAACATAAGATAATGTTCTTGCAAGTTAGAACTCAAAAGAGAATTTTGTTTAATCATTCAAATCTGAATTACAATGTGGGTGAAGCCTCCTTTATATAGGCCATGGAGAAGTTTTAATCCTACTAAACTTAGGAATTAAATACAATAAATAAATGCTAAAATCTAATCTCCTAATTAGATAAGTAACTTCTAATAATAAATAAATGCTAAAAATAAAATCCTAATTAAATAAATCTGATCCTAATAGATATTGCAGAATCCTATATTGATTTAAATTACAAATAATCAAATAAAATCTTGAAAATTCGTAATTATCCAAAAATCCCGTATTAATCTCGTATAGGAATTTCTGCATGCGCTATCTTCGCTAAAATAGATGTATCTTGAGATCCAGATGTCCGATTGAGGCGTTTCAAGATGTGTTGGAAAGCTAATTTGCAGCCGGACAAGTTTTAAGAGACATGTTGACCCATAAATGCCTGGATCCCATCCAAAAAGGCTTCGTAAGTTGACTGATGTTTCTGACTTGCAAAGTAGTTTCAACTTCTTTTCCAAGATGATTATTTTGACCCCTCTCATGCTCGTATCACAAGGAGTTCAAGGGTGACATGAATTCTCAAGAAGTGGAGAAGTTCATATGGAGCATGGAGCGGTACTTTCGATCCATAGGCAGCGAAGAGGAGTTTGAAAAGGTAATCACCGCTTCCAATTATCTTACTGATGCAGCTCTCCTGTGGTGGTGAGGTGCTCTAATGAGAAAAGAGGAGGCACCACAATTAGAATTTGGGAAGAGTTCCAGACCGAATTTAAGGTACAGTTTTATCTAGCCCATGCTGGGAGGGACGCTCGCGTTCGATTGAGGCACATCAAGCAAGAGGGTTCAATCAATGAGTATGTCAAGGATTTTACTAAACTCATGCTCGAGATTTTGAACCTGAGTGAAGATGATGCCTTTATCAACTTTACGGATGAGCTACAACGATGGGTTAGAAATGATTTGTATCATAGAGGAATCACTGAGATTTCCAAAGCCTTATCCGACGCAAAGTCCTTGATCGAGGTGGGACAAAGGAGGTATGATTCTTCCAAGTCGAAGCCAAAGCCGAGGAGCAATAGTGGGGGAGACAAGGAAAGACCTTTCAGGAATGCAACTGAGAACTATTCAGGTGGCAACAAATGACCGGTTCTAGAGAACCAACAAGTCCTATGAGAAGAAGGACGAAGGGCCCGTGAAGTGCTACTTTTGTGGGGGTTGTGGGGGACCGCACATCTAGCGGAACTGCCCCGAGAAAGCCAAGGAGATGGGTAGACTAAAGGTGAGACTGTCAAGCTCAACTTGATTATGAGCTCCGTTCAAGTCAAGAGGGGCCATAAGCAGAAGGGGCTGATGTTCGTTGACATCACCATCGAAGGCAAAAAGTTGAGTGCACTGGTGGACACATGTGCCTCAAAACTATTCATGTTCGACGAAGCTGCCAAGTGACTTGGCCTTCTTGTAGAGAAGGCAAGTGGGTGGATCACGACTGTCAATTCCAAGGATGCACCGATTGTGGGGGTGACAAGAGGGACCAAGCTAGAGCTCGAGAGTTGGGCCGGTAAGGAATCCATCAAGGTAATACTACTTGATGATTTTGATTATGTTGGGCTTAGATTTCCTTGACCAGATTAACGCGATGCTTGTCCCATTTGCTGACTGTCTATGCATACTTGACCCGCGACACCGATGCATTGTACCCGTAAGCTGAGAGGTAGGAATTGGGGCCAAGATGATCTCTGCCATCCAGTTTGCTAAAGCAGTTGTGTCAAGAAGGATACAACCTTTGGCTACCTTGAAATGTGACAAGTCGACGATGCCATCTGAAGTCCCTAAGGAGGTGGGACAAATTTTGGATGAGTTTTGGGACACGATGTCTTCCGAGTTGCCGAAGCAATTACCACCCAAGAGAGAGGTGGATCACAAGATCGAGTTAGTCTCCAATGTGGAGCCACCAGCTAAGGCTCTTTACCGAATGGCCCTACTAGAGTTGGAAGAGTTGCGGAGACAACTGAATGAGCTTTTGGATGCTGGGTTCATTAGACCATCCAAGGCACCTTGTGGTGCACCTGTTCTGTTCTAGAAGAAGCATGATGGCTCTCTTCGCATGTGCATCGACTACTGGGCTTTGAACAAGCTCACGGTGAAGAACAAGTACTCGATCCCCATCATTGCAGATCTGTTCGACTAGCTTGGGAGTGCAAGGTGGTTCACCAAGTTGGATCTTCAATCGGGGTACTACCAAGTGAGGATTACCGAGGGAGACGAGCCAAAGACAGCATGTGTGACCCACTATAGCTCTTATGAGTTCCTTGTCATGCCTTTCAGCCTCACCAACGCTCCTGCCACATTCTGCACCCTCATGAACAAGGTACTACATCCATTTTTGGATCGCTTTGTAGTTGTTTACCTTGACAACATTGTGGTGTATAGCAACACTTTGGAGGAGCATGTAGAGAACTTGAGACAGGTTTTCCAAGTTCTTCGAGAGAATAAGCTGTTTGTCAAGCGAGAGAGGTGCTCATTCGCCCAGAAAGAAGTGCCGTTCCTAAGCCACATCATTGAAGGTGGCAAGATCCAGATAGACAGGGACAAGATACGGGCCATTAATGAGTGGGAACTGCCAACCAAAGTGACCGAGTTGAGATCGTTCCTTGGGTTAGCCAACTACTACCGACGTTTCATCAAAGGCTACTCCAAGATCGCCACCCCGTTGACCGAGTTGCTGAAAAAGGACAATGAGTGGGATTGCAGCTATGAATGTTAGAGTGCCTTTGAGAAACTCAAGGAAGCCATGGTGAACGAGCCCGTGTTGAAGTTACCTGACTATGCCAAGCCGTCGATGTCCACACCGATGCATCCGACGTAGCCATTGGGGGAGTTCTAATGCAAGAGGGGCACTTGGTTACTTTCAAGAGTCGAAAGCTCAATGAGACAAAGAGGTAGTACATAGTTCAAGAAAAAGAGATGACAGTAGTGGTGCACTGTATGCGGATTTAGAGACATTACTTGTTGGGTTTGAGATTTTAGGTATTTACCGATAATGTTGCCAACAGTTATTTTTTGACCCAAAAGAAACTATCTCCCAAACAGGCTCGATGGCAAATGTTCTTAGCCAAGTTTGACTTTTCCATGGAGTACAAGCTGGGGAAGGCCAACTTGGTGGCCGATGCATTAAGCCGAAGGTACTATATAGAGTTCATCAGTAGACCTAAAGGACTGTTGTTATCGCGTATCAAGGAGGGATTGTCCCATGATCCGACAACCTAGTCTTTGATCGATTATGCCAAAGAGGGCAGGTCCAAACGATTTTGACTCAAGGGGGACCTTTTGTACACTCAGGGGTCATGGGAGAGTGTATCCATGGACTTTATAGTCGGATTGCCAAATACTGATGGGTTTGCCAGTATTGTTTTCGTTGTTAATAGCTTCTCAAAGTATGCCACTTTCATTACTGCCAGCAAAGAGTGCCCAGCTGAGGAAGCTACCAAACTTTTCCTCAAGCATGTGGTGAAGTACTGAGGGTGCCACGGACCATTGTGAGTGATCGAGACCCCCACTTCACGGGCAGATTTTGGACCGAGCTATTTAAGCTGATGGGAGCATACGTGAACTTGTACATAAGTGTTCATCCACAAACTGATGGGTAAACCAAACGAGTGAATACTTTGTTAGAGATTTATCTCAGGCACTATACAAGTGCAACTGAACGTGACTGGCCGAAGCTGCTAGACGTGGCCTAATTTTCCTACACCTTGTAGCGGATGGAGGCTACTAACCAAAGTCCTTTTGAGATTGTGACAGGACAACAACCACTCACACCCAACGCTGTTGTGCTCGGTTATGAAGGGCCAAATCTGCCAGCCTTCCACGTTACCAAGGCTCACCATGACCTGGCTCGAGCTTGCTTACACAAGGCTGGGAAACGTACCAAGAAGTGGGCTGATCGTAGGCGCAGGGACGAGGAGTTTCAAGTTGGTTATCTAGTCCTTGTCAAGCTACACTTGGTGTTAAGGAAACCCAGAGTGCACAAGGCACTTGTGCAACAGTACGAGGGACCATTCAAGATCATCAAGCGAGTATGTGTTGTGGTTTACAAACTAGAGTTACCGCCAAAGCTTTGAGTTCACCCCGTTTTCCATACGAGCATGCTCAAACCATTCTATTAGGATGTTGAGGATCTGGATCAAGACAAGTCACACCGAGCACCGATAGGAGTGAAGGTCTCCTATGAGAAAGAGGTACAAGAGATCTAAGCAGACCAGATTGTTCGATGGAAGAACCATTGGCCAAGGCAAGAGTACTTTATCCAATGGAAGGGGCTTCCATACAGTGAGGGGAGTTGGGAACCTGTTGTGGCCTTGTGGAAATTTAAAGACAAAATTTTCGAGTTTCATTCTCAAGACCCGACGAAGACGTCACCAGATTCAGTGTGAAAGAGTGTCACGGACCGTGAGCACATGACTGAGGTTGCTGCAATCCAAGCTGCCCAAGAAGCCATTCATAAGATCTTGGGCATGTCAAACCCACCGGAGCTGGCCCTATCCTTGGAGAATGCTAGAGGACCCATTCAAGCAACATATGGAAAGGAAGACTATTCCATGGAATATTACAATCAGTCCCACCATCCAAGGAAGTGATCCCATGATTCAAGGGATGTGTCTCAACACTTATGGCATGTATCAATTTACTTGATGTACTTTACATGTATAGTTTGATTAGGTTTTTGATCCCATCCATCGATTGGAATCATTGTAAGCTGTTGGATGTATTGGGTGCCAACTATAAATAGAGGCTCTCTCCACCTCATTTCTCATCTCTCATCTCAGAGTAAGACAAAGCATAAGTATTCACTCCCTCTCTTGTGTTCTTGTCCCTTTTCCCTTTCTTCGTTTTCGCAAGCTGCAAAGCACTCTAGCTTTGCGAATAGGTTGACTTAGTCAATTTCGACTAAGGTAATCGTCTAAGGCCGCAAGGTTTCGCTAGTCCGAGTCTAGCTCCGTGACATTTGCATCTTGTGTGTTGGATGATGGTTGTAAGTTGTTAAGTGTAACACCCCAGGTCTGGGCTTAGCGGTTTGGAGGTTTATTAGACGGTACGGTGGACCATGTTAGAAATTCGAGCCAGATTCGGGACTGCATATTTTTCGGTAAGATAAAAATATGAAAAAATAGTTAAAAATCATCTTTTAATATATATTGATTTTTGGTGGGATCAATTTTGGAAAATGGAAATCGGGAATATGACATTTTGTGTTAGTGACTAAAATGCGATTTTTAAAAACTATTTTAAATGACTAAAATCAAAAGGGTCAAATCCTTCAAATCCTTAAGGAGCTAATCTACCAAGTGTTTTCTGGTGGTTTCTCCCTTCAATTAAATCATTTTAATCATGTGTTTTTAAAAGGTTTTGAAATGGATTAAATATCTAAAGTTAGTTATTAGCTTTTAAAAGAATTTCACGTAACTTTTTCCTAAACTTTTTCCCTCAACTTCTTTTCTTCCAAACACTCAGAGTTTTATCAAAATCCAGAGGTAAAGAACTCATTCCACTCAGATTATTGATTTTAATTTGTTCGCTTTGCAAAATCTCATTGAAATCTTGTATTTTCTTAGCTTTTTAACAAGCCAATTGAGGGAGAAATCACATAACAGGGGTAAGGTCCGTGTTCTCCTCTATTAAATGGTACTTTATTGATATTCCCAAGTATTTGATCCTTGATTTATAGGTTGTGATGTGGTTCAATGTTTTATCCATGTTTGATTGAGTTATTTTGGAAACTTGGATGAATCATGGTGATTTTTGAAGTGGATTTGATTTCCAGTAATAGAGATGGATTTAATATATGTTTTGGATGTATTTTGATGTTGATAAGTTGTTTTTATAAATAGAATCCCGAAACTCTTGAATCTCTAATTAGTTAGGTTGCTAGTTTTGAGTTATTATGGTGATATTCGAGTTTAATCTTTGCTGGAGGTAAAAGGATGTTGTTAGATGTTGATTGAAGGCTTGAATTGTTGTTTTATGTCTGGGTTATGTTTTGGAAACGTTTGATGGTGTTTTCAGAATGTTTCCGATGGTCTTTGCGTGGGCAACTTAGGAGTTGCGGGAGATTGTTGTTAGGCAATGGTTTGAATGCATTTTAATGCATTTATCCTCTGGTTGTATGTGTTTAAAATAGGGGATAATCAAGGCGACGAAGCTGGACGTTGTTTGGTTGCTTGCCGGGAGCTTGGTTCGCGTTGGTAAGGAAGGCGAAGCGTATCGGTGAGTAGAAACTGTTTTTAATTGCTTTACAAAGGTTTGTAAAGGCTGTTGGGAGTTTAGGGTAAGTGTGAGACACTTACCTAAGCTCAGAAGTAAGTTTCCCTTATTTTGCTCTTGAATATCGGTTTAGATATGAGCATGTTGTTGCATGTTTTGGTGATAAACATGGTATGATTTATTTACTGGTAATGCATGGTTTTGAGGACATATGCAGGGGTTTTAAAGTATATTAAATGCTAGTGAGCATTGGTTTTCATTCCGGATGGGAATGTTGTCATTGCATTGGCAATGAGATGTGCATATGTGGTATTTTATAAAATGCATTGGAAAACAGTAAGTGGTTTTGTAAATGATATATATTGGCTATGTGACAAGGTGAGAAAACAATCGGATATAGTTGGCATGCCATAGGATTAAAAGTGCACTATAAAATATGAACAAAATCGATCGTGGTCATGGGTCCTTGAGGTATGGCGGTTTAACTAGGCCACTCGGACTGTTGGGACATCATTTGGGGCATGCGGTTAACTAGGCAACCCAAATCGATGGTGATCTTGTGGTTTAACTAGGCAAGGTCGGTACTCTTGCGGTTTAACTAGGCAAGGGTGAAATCTCGCGTTTAACTAGGCGGGGTGTCAAATCTTGCAGTTTAACTAGGCAAGGTTTAGGATATTGTGCGGTTTAACTAGGAATGGTATGAGAGATCTGTGTATCCGATATGTGTATGAGAGAGAGGTAGTCTATTCGGGTCACTATAAATGCCAATATATGTGAAAGTTCATGTGTGAAACCTTGTTTATAATGCCTTGGGAATATAAGCATGGTTGGTAAAAATGCTTTGGAATTCAAGCATGGATTGTTTGTGATATTATAAAGGTTATTGTGTTTTGATTCGGTTGGAATCATGGAAAAATGCTTAGGTTGTAAGCATGTTTTGAGAAAAGCAAGCATGTGGTTTTTAAATGGTTTTATGCGTCATTGTTTATGAGCATCCTCACTAAGCATGTGAGCTTGCGCTCTCTTTTCCTAATGATGCAGAGCATTAAAGTTTGGGGCAGCAAAAGCAAGGTTTGCAAGGATCCAAGAGATAACTAGTTTGAGTATGAACTCGGTTTATATTTCCGGTTAATAAGGCAATGTGTTCGCCAAGGTTTTTGGGGGTTGTAATCATGTTTTCTTATAGATTTCGAGTATGTTTTCTATGCTAGTTTTTGAGGAAGGTTGATGTTGCCAAGCTTGATGTTAATACATGTTGTTGTGGATGAATGGTGTCTTAGGTATGCATCTAGAGTTTCCTTGTGGTTTGCCATGTTGTGCTGATTGGACCAAGCTTAGTACGCTATGTTAAGTGTGTTGGTCTGTTGCTTATGCTGAGAATGGCTTAATTGTGCATTTTGTGTCGTAAGGCAAAGTGTTTTTAGGAAGCATGCTTTTAGATTATCATTGGATGAGTGGAAGCCAATTGGTTGTCGAGTTTATGTTGTTTAGGTTGCTTTTGCATTTAGATATTGTTGTATGAAAGTTTATCGCATAGTGAAGTGGTAAAGTATTGAGTTGAGCATGTTAAATCAGCCAATTGTGACCATTCAAGTTCAGGCGTATCGGTACACGTGTTCACGTATTGGTACGGGAAGCCATTTTAGGCTTGTGGTACCAGTACGCGGACTAGGCGTTGCGATACGGGTGTGTATCATTAGATGAGCATACTGATACACGAGTTCGCGTATTAGTACGGGAAGGCTAAATTTAGCTTTGGGGATCGGTACGAGCCTTTGGTTTTGGTAAGGTGTATCGGTACGTAGGGTCGTACCGGTATGAGACTAGGCTACTGAAATCTTTGGAATTCGAATTGGAGAGGGCGTACCGATACTCAAATGGGAGTACCGGTACCCATGGCAGTTAAGTTAGTTAATGGCTTAGAAAAGTTCTATTTTCTTTCATTTTAATCCCTGAATGTTGTGGAAGTAATTGAATGAGTTTGGATTATCGTATTGGGCTAATTTTTGGCATGTAAGCATGAAATATGTTTAATTAAGGGTTGGTAACATAAAAATTGGTAAAGCCCCTATTTTTAGTCAAAATTGCATTTTGGTCCCTAATCAGTGTTATGATTAATCGAATATTGTTACGATGCCCGATTGAGATGAGTGCTCACCAATAAATAGTATGAACATGTAGGAAAGCGTTAATGCATCTAGACAAGTTAAAAGAAAAAAATGGATGAGTTTTAGGTTAAACCTTTCCGATTTGCTTCGGTAAACCTAATGTAGCTTTCTCGGATTGGTCTTGCTACTAGGTCGGGTCGAGGGGGTTACTTTTGTTAGTATCAGAGCCAGGTTTGTGAAAAGTTGGGATGTTGTTGCTTGTTTAATTGATGATGTCTGAACTGCACGGTGATTGTGTAAATGCTCGGTGATTGTTTAATGTTCTGTTGGGGTATGATTGGGGACACATTGCCTATTACCGAGGATTTTAAATGCATTTTAAAGCTAGCTTGGATCCTTTGTCTAATGCTAGCCTAACTCTAATGTGTTTTGATGATTTTGTTAGCATGGCTCGATGTGAGACACAGTCTATGGCTAATACTGCCGGGATTTGGCAAAACAATGAGACAGAAGAGAATCTCCCTCATATTTTACCTCCTCCTCTCGTGGTTCCTCTAGTTGCTGTTGGGGCGAGTGAATCACCCCATGTTCACCAAGTGCCAGAATATGGTGATTTGACTTTGTTAATTCAGGCGATAACGGAAGCTTTTTAGGCAGTGATGGCTGGAGTGCAGGCGCAGGCACCTGAATGATAAATGCATGAGCGGGGTTAAATTACTCATATTGGACAAGAATCTGAATTTGTTCGATGCAAACAATAATGGCCAAAACAATGCACGCATAGGAGGTCAAAAACAATGCATCTTGGACAAGAAACTTAATCTGTTTGTGAAGTCTGGAAAGTCAGCTAACTTGCGACGAATTTTTGGATGGGATCCAGGCATTTATGGGTCAACATGTCTTCTTAAAACTTGTCCGGCTGCAAATTATCTTTCCAACGCATCTTGAAACACCTCAATCGAATATCTGGATCTCAAGATACGTCTATATTAGCGAAGACAGCGCTTGTAGAAATACTTATACGGGATTTTTGGATAATTACGAATTTTCAAGATTTTATTTGATTATTAGTAATTTAAATCAATATAGGATTCTGCAATATCTATTAGGATCAGATTTATTTGACTAGGATTTTATTTTTAGAATTTATTTATTATTAAAAGTTACTTATCTAATTAGGAGATTAGATTTTAGCATTTATTTATTGTATTTAATTCCTAAGTTTAGTAGGATTGAAACTTCTCCATGGCCTATATAAAGGGGGCTTCACCCACATTGTAATTCATATTTCATTGATTAATAAAAAGTTCTCTTTGGAGATTTTTGTATTCTTTGAGTTTGCAAGTGTTCGATAAACTTGTCTAGAAGCCATCTTCAACATAAGATCATCGAGTTCTTGTGAGGGAGATCATCTTCACACTCTTGCTTGCCTAGGTAATTGCATCTAGGAGGGTGGGTTAGAGCCGCTTGAGGTTGCTTGCTTAGATAATTGCGTCTAAGAGGGTGCCGAGGGCAAAACAACATCAACAATTCACAAGCCATCTTCATCTTCAACCTTCACACCATCTTCTATAATTCCATAAACAAAGCTGGGATTTTCAGATTTGTTTTACTTATCTCTTTCTCAATCTTTTTTAATCTTTTTTTATATTCTTATTTCTTATCATCTAATCCTTCATCTCGTCTTTCTTTCTTTAATTATCCAGCCCCGAATCTGAAATTTTCAAGAAACCCCCAACTAGTTTCTCTTAAATTTTCAGATTTGTGCCTAACTTCCTTGTTCGAGTCTAAAGCCCTAGGTTTGCTTCCAAGCCATCAAATTGAAGGTTACCACTTGCCAAAGCATACTCTATCATTTGGTATCAGATTTGGGACGATTCTTGACAAGAATTTTGGCGTTTTTTGGGTGAAAAACTCGAAAATTAGGGAAAATTCGTCAAATTCAAACGAGCGAATTTTGAGTTGAAAATTTCTAGATCAGACCTACACCTTTGGAGGAGTCACCACATAAAATTTCAGAACTTTTTGACATCGGGAACACCTCGAACGAAGTAGATCAAGTTGCTGCAAAACTCTAGGGTTTTCGGGTTTTTTCTAATTTTCTTTCATTCTTAGCCATTAGTTTTCGTTTGTTTTAGCTTTTATTGCTTCCTACACATCTTCTAACACCTTCTTGTTTCCTTGTGTTAGTAGGATTAAAACTTATCTAAATAGGAGATTAGATTTTAACATTTATTTATTGTATTTAATTCCTAAGTTTAGTAGGATTAAAACTTCTCCATGGCCTATATAAAGGAGGCTTCACCCACATTGTAATTCAGATTTCATTGATTAGTAAAAAGTTCTCTTTGGAGATTTTAGTATTCTTTGAGTTTGCAAGTGTTCGGTAAACTTGTCTAGAAGCCATCTTCAACATAAGATCATTGAGTTCTTGTGAGGGATATCATCTTCACACTCTTGCTTGCCTAGGTAATTGCATCTAGGAGGGTGGGTTAGAGCCGCTTGAGGTTGCTTGCTTAGATAATTGCGTCTAAGGGGGTGCCGAGGACAAAACAACAACTATCAATTCATCACGCCATCTCCACATATTCAAGCTTCCTCCATTGACGCCGCCACCATAAGCAAATCTGAATTTTTAGATTTGTTCTTTATTTTGGTTTGTGTTAGTAGGACTAAAAGTTGCATACTCTTCTTTCTCCTTGCAACTATAATTCTATTGGTGTCTAACCTTTTTCTTTGGATTCTTAAAGCAATTAGGATGTTTTATTCTCTTTTCAACACTCGTTATCGTACACCAATAAATATTTTTCGGTCACGATGTAAGATACAAGGTAATCTATGTTCTTTAATTATTGATGGTGACAGTCGTGTAAACTTAGTGAGTAGCTTCATTGTTGATGCACTCGATCTACCATGCCAAGAACACCCTAAACCGTATAATCTTCAAGGGTTTAATAGCGGACCGGATATGAGGGTAACTGAACGTTGTTTAATCTCTTATACTCTTGGAAGCTATTGTGATGATGTATGGTGTGACGTGGTCCCTATGGAAGTCACCCACTTGCTATTAGGAAGACCTTGGAAAAATGATCGTGGCGCTGTCCATCGAATCAATACAAATGGATACTCGGTTGTGCACCAAGGCCAGAAGCTCTCGTTTGCTACAATAGAGCCGGAAAAAGTAGATGAAGAAATAGCGAAAGCAAAAAAACAGTGTGAGAGGATAAAACGAAAAAGATTGGAAGCACAAAAGGCTGAATCAATTGACCACACAAAGGCAACCAACCATGAAGATATCCCAAAACCAGAAGGTACACATGATTCTCTTCGTACTTCTACTTCTAGCATTTGTGCAAATGTTGATATTGGAGAAGAACCATCTCCTAAACAAAAGGATAGTGATAGTGAACACATTAGACAAGATGGCAATGCTTCTAATCCCTCATGTGAAGTAGTAGGTCCACTTGCTATACTCTCATCACCTCCCCACGAAGAAAGTAAGTGTAATTCTAACCCTTCATTTGATTCTTGTCCTATCATTCCGTTAGAAACACTTTCTCCTCTACAGAAATTGTACATTGATGATAAATTTTATGAGAGGAATATGGGATTTGAGATACAAAAGACTCTCTGATATGATCTCGACTATGAGTTTTGAATCATATATATGAATGCCCGATCGTGATTCTAGTAAGAACTCTGCAGTGCTTTGAATGTATTCTGAAATTACTCAAACAACAATGTAAGTAGAAATAGATAAATAAGAAATAGAAATAATGGGATGAAAGATATGTAGAAGGGGTGTAGGAAGAGTGATAGTTGTGATTATGGAAGAAAAAAAAAATAAAAGATGAAAATGTAGGTGAAGATGATGGGGTGTTGGCGTTAAGATGAAGAAATTCAAAGGATGGATTGTGACCCCCTAACTATAAAGAGTTAGGAACCAGCAATATAATAAAGTGGAAATGAAGTGGTAGGATATGGAACGTGACCCACTAGCTATAGATGAGCTAGGAACCAACGCTATAACAAAAGGGAAATGGATGAAGACTACAAGACTAACTTGAAGCCGATAAAGTTCCACAAGAGAACAAGAATGAAAGCAATCTTTCAAAGATGTTTTATATATTCAAAGTGTGTCTTACAATGATCCTAAAGATGCCTATTTATAGTAGAAGTAGGCAGAATATGAAAAGGTGTTACAAGAAAGATGAATGCTCATCTTAATGCACTTGAATACACATGAATGCTTTGTCCTTTCTTCTCATCTTCAAAGCTGATTAGTTTAGACAAATTGAGGTTGAATTTAGTCATATTTTCGTCCAAATTAAGAAGGACTCTTGGGCTGCCTTGTTTTGCTATCATATGAAGAGAAAGGGGATGAATGTGGACAAGGATGAATGTAGACATCCTTGCTGTCCAGCTTAAGTGCAACTCTTCATCTTCCAAGCTGATTAATATGACTTGAATGTCATAAAAGGTGAGTTTCATCCAGCCTTCATTTCATGTCTCCTCAATGAATTTTGAAACCCCACTTGAATGGTGATAACATCAACCTTGAATGCCTTGAATTTGCTGAATTAAGATGGCCATCAATTGCTTGTCTCTTGGTAGAAGATGAAAGAACTCTTCCTTGGCTCAAATTCATTCAAATCATCCATGCATAAAATTCCCGTAATAAAAATTTCAGCCTGCACTGTCTTCAGTAAATCATTCGTATCTCAAGCTCCCGATATCCGGATTGAGGTGATTCAAAAGGCATTGGAAAGCTAAGAGATGGAGGAATAACGTCCAATTGATTTCTGGATCCAAACACGTCTGTATCGCATCCAGAATTGGAAGACATTCTGCTGATATTCTTGCATCTGGTAAAACCGTTCATCTTCCCTCATGCACCTAGACACAAAGGTAAACTTTATTCAATCTTTAATTGAAAACATGCATGTAAACAATTAAGAGTTAGTTTAATAAATGAGCTAGTTTGATGAATGAACTAGTTTAATTAATGAACTAACTTTATTCAATGAACTAATAATCTTGAATGAACTAGTTTAATCAATGAACTACTTAGTTAAATGAAGTGTATAACTAAATGAACTACATGTTTAAATGCAACGCATGCTTTAATGAACAACATGTTTATTGAATGCAATGAATGTTATGCAAACTTTAAATACTCATGCAAATTCATGCATAAGCAAAGTAAAGTGTTCCTCCCTTATTATTTCTTCTTTCTCACGTCCCAAGCTTGATGTAAACATATTTTCCATGGCTGCTTGGAACTCCTTGGCCCTTGCTCGAGTAATGGGGCCACCTGGGTACTTCTCTGGGTCTTTGCCATTGACGTTCATATCAGTCCCTCCCTCTTTAAGGCGATTTGTCCCCAAATCGTCATCTACATCATAAGGAGATAGGTCAGCAACATTGAAGGTTGCACTAACATTAAACTCACCTGGAAGATCTAATTGATAGGCATTGTCATTGATCTTCTTGACTATTTGGAATGGTCCATCTCCCGAGGCATTAATTTGGACTTTCGTTGAGCCGGGAACCTTTCTTTCCTCATGTGCAGCCACACCCAATCCCCTGGCTCAAAGGAAATTCGCTACGACCCTTATTTGCTTGCTGCTCATATTGCTTGGTTCGTTTTTCAATGTTCTCCCGCACTTGTTGATGAAGCTTCTTAACAAATTCAGCTTTATTAAGTCCATCTTTATTCACAATTTGATCAGCGGGTAATGGTAACAAGTCTATCGGTGTTAATGGATTGAATCCATACACCACTTCAAAAGGTGCGCCCTGTAGTACTATGGATCGAACGGTTGTATGCAAACTCCACATGTGGTAAACTCTCCTCCCATGTTTTCAAATTCTTCCTAATGATGGATCAAGTAACATAGAAAGTACTCGGTTCACCACTTCAGTTTGGCCATCCATTTGAGGGTGGCAAGTGGTGGAGAATAGTAACTTAGTACCAATCTTACTCCATAGGGCTCTCCAAAAGTGACTTAAGAACTTCACATCCCGATCAGACACAATAGTTCTTGGTATGCCATGTAACCTTAAGATTTCCCTGAAAAACAAAGTAGCAATATGTGAGGCATCATTAGTTTTGTTACAGGGAATGAAATGAGCCATTTTGGAGAATCTATCCACAACTACAAAGATGGAATCTTTGTTATTCTTGGTACGTGGAAGCCCTAGCACAAAATCCATTGAAATATCCATCCATGGTGCTTCCGGTATGGGTAGTGGTGTGTAAAGTCCATGTGGCATGACTTTAGATTTGGCCTTCCTGCAAGTGATGCATCGCTCACACAACCTCTCCACATCTCGTTTCATTTTAGGCCAATATAGGTGCTCTTGAAGTATAGCCAAAGTCTTTGCTATCCCAAAATGTCCCATTAATCCTCCTCCATGAGCTTCCTTAGTTAGCAATTCACGCATGGAACCTTGAGGGATGCATAGTCTTCCTTCCTTAAAT
This sequence comes from Hibiscus mutabilis, assembly GCA_019671005.1. Taxonomy (NCBI): domain Eukaryota; kingdom Viridiplantae; phylum Streptophyta; class Magnoliopsida; order Malvales; family Malvaceae; genus Hibiscus; species Hibiscus mutabilis. The sequence continues at coordinate 17,424,976 of CM033728.1, read as the reverse complement.
AGGAAACCATCATGCTTATAGTATTTTTCAATTGACCCTTTCTCACAAGCTTTGTAAATCTCTCCAAAATCAGAGTCAGAGACATATAAGTCTTTAATAAAAACAAAACCCAATAACTTAGATTCCAAAGTGTTTAAAAGAATATACCTCCGTGACAATGCATCGGCAACTATATTCTCCTTACCTTTCTTGTACTTGATAACATATGGGAAAGTTTCAAGAAACTCCACCCATTTGGAATGCCTTTTGTTGAGTTTATGCTGCCCCGGATATGTTTCAATGCCTCATGATCAGTGTGAATGATGAACTCCTTAGGCCAAAGGTAATGTTGCCATGTTTCCATTGCCCTCACAAGAGCATACATCTCCTTGTCATAGGTAGGGTAATTAAGCGTAGCTCCACTTAATTTTTTTTCACTGAAATAGGCTATAGGACGTCCACCTTGAGACAAAACTGCTCCAATTCCTACACCTGATGCATCACATTCAATTTCAAAAGTTAGATTAAAATCAGGTAGAGCAAGTAAAGGGGCATGTATTAAACAATCTTTAATGCTATTAAAGGACTTCTCTTGATCTTCCCCCAAAAGAATTTAGAATTCTTCTTAATAACACTTGTTAGTGGGGCGGCTATGGTGCTGAAGTTGGGGACGAATCTTGATAAAAACTTGCAAGTCCATGGAAGCTCCTAACTTGAGAAATGCTTGCTGGTCGTGGCCACTCTTCAATGGCTTTAACCTTCTCTTTGTCCACCTCCAAGCCTTCAGAACTCACAACGAAACCTAGGAAAACAACCCTGTCAGTACAAAATGTACATTTTTGTAAGTTAGCAAACAGTTTTTCCTTCCTCAAAACTAGCAAAACTGACCTTAAATGTTGAACATGTTCTTCCATGGTTTTACTATAGATTAGAATGTCATCAAAGTAAACCACACAAAACTTACCCAAGAATGGCCTAAGAACATGATTCATTAACCTCATAAACGTGCTTGGAGCATTAGTTAAGCCAAAAGGCATAACCAACCACTCATAAAGGCCTTGCTTAGTTTTGAATGCTGTTTTCCACTCATCACCTTCGCATTCGTATTTGGTGGTAACCACTTTTAAGATCAATCTTGGAAAAGGGGTTAGAACCACTAAGCTCATCTAACATGTCATCTAAGCGAGGAATAGGGTGACGATACTTTTTACCGTAATTTTGTTTACCGCTCGGCAGTCCACACACATGCGCCAAGTTCCATCCTTCTTTGGCACAAGTAGAACCGCACGGCACATGGGCTAAGGCTTTCCCTCACGTAGCCTTTTGACATCAACTCAGATACTTGCCTTTGCAACTCCTTAGTTTCTTGGGGTTGCTTGATGCACGCTGGTCGGTTTGGAATGACGGCTCGGGAACAAAGTCTATTTGATGTTCTATGCCACGAATAGGTGGCAGCCCACTTGGTATTTCCTCCGGAAATAGGTCATCAAACTCCTGCAATAAAGACACAACAAAAGCAGGCAAATTTTGATCAAGGTAGTTAGTATTCAAGAAATTTTCCTTGTACATGAGCACAAGTGCTTCCTTTGCTGTCATTAAACTCTTTTTCAACTCTCTCTCTTTAGAAAGAATGCTGATTTTCCTTCCCTCATTTTGATCACACTCCTTTGCTTTTACCTCCATTTTGGTCTCTCTCTCTTTGGCTTTTTTCAATTTTTCCTCTCAATAAAATTTGGTCTTCATGTATTTGTTTTGGAGAAAGTGGGGCTAAAGTGATCTTCTTTGCTTCATGGGTGAACGTATACCGGTTGGTATACCCGTCATGGATCACTCGCCTATCAAATTGCCAAGGCCTTCCAAGTAATAAATGGCTTGCGTGCATTGGAACGACATCGCATAATACCTCGTCTTTGTACTTCCCAATAGAGAAAACAATTCGAACTTGTTTGGTCACCTTGAGTTCTCCTCCATCGTTGAGCCATTGTAGCTTATAAGGTTGTGGATGCTTTGTTGTTGCCAAGCCAAGTGTGTCTACCATTAAGGTACTAGCAACATTAGTGCAACTACCACCATCAATAATAACAAAGCATACCTTTCCTCCAACATGGCAACGAGTATGGAAGATATTTTCTCGTTGTTCATTTCCTCCAACGGATTGTACGTTTAGGCTTCTTTTGACAACAAGAACCTCTCCTTCCACGCCATACTCTAATTCTTCTTCTTCGATGGCAACATCTTCATTCTCATCCTCTTCTTGTTCCGATTCAACTTCTCCATCATCTCGAAGAAGCATGGTGTTGCGGTTCGGACATTGGCTTGCAATGTGTCCACGCCCCAAACACTTAAAACATTGTATGTCACGGAACGATTTGGAGTAGCGGTAGTCTTACCCTTGCTGGTTTCGCAATGGGCTTACTTCCTTTCGGTGGTCCTCCTTTTTTTGTGGGACGGTATTGGAGGAGTCTTCTTGTATGAACTTTGCCCCATTTTGATGTTGAACTCCCATAAGATCGTGTGGCACCCTTTCTTTTGAGCTGTTTTTCCACTTTCATGGCCATATGCACCATGTCTTCCATCTCCACATAATGTTGCAACTCGACCACGTTCGCAATGTCCGGATTTAGTCCCGCTAGGAATCTTGCCATTGTGGCTTCTCGATCCTCGTCGATGTTGGCTCGAATCATGGACACCTCCATCTCTTTGTAGTAATCTTCAACACTTCGGTTACCTTGTGAAAGATTTTGAAGACGGTTGAATAACTCGATGGTAGTGGGTTGGAATGAATCGCCTTCGCATCACCGCTTTCATTTCATCCCATGTAGTGATAGGATGTTCTCCATTGCGTCTCCTACTTGATGTCAATTGATCCCACCATATTAGTGCATAATCCGTAAACTCAATGGCAGCGAGTTTTACCTTTTTAAGCTCTGAATAGTTATGGCACTCAAAAATGTGCTCAACCTTCTTTTCCCATGCAAAATAGGTTTCAGGATCCGTTCTTCCTTGAAAAGGAGGAATGGTAATCTTGATTGTTGCTGAGATTATCGTCTACTCTCAATATTCCAAAAGAAACTGGCCTTGTTGTACCATGCTATGTTGGGATACTTGATCTAACATCATCTACTTCAACTTCTTCAGGATACTCCTCATTACCCTGATTAGCTTGTGAAATTTCAAGCTGGTCTATTCGTTCAATTGGGCTCCAATTGCTCTTGGATCATTTTGGCCATTGCTTGAAGCATAGCCTGATTTTGCAAATTGGGAACTCCTTCACCACTATGACCAGATCTTTGTGACATGTTAGATAAAGAAACAAAAGAAATTAAACCTTACTAACACAAAATCTCACCTTTCCACTCCAAAGAAAATGCAGTTTCACACTCGTGTTTCATGCGTTGATAGGGTTAGGCTTTGGATTTTAATGCACACTCATGCCTTTTACCACTCGTGCTTTATTTTCAAGTCCTTTTGGGAACTTCTCAAGGCTTACAAGAGTGTCTAGTTGGACTTGGCTGAAACAATTCTAGCTTGGTAGGAGAATGATGAATAATAAAAGGATAATGGCTTCAAAAAAGAAAGAATTACTAAGAATAGGTAAAGGAATTTGTAATTCAGCAATAAGAAATGATGTATTGTATCTTTTTTTTAAACAAGAATAGACTGCTTCCTCCCTCTTTAAGATTTTTTTTGATTTTTTTTTTTTTTTTTTTACTAACCCGGAGAGAAAAAATGCAATTATCTACTGAATCAACCTAGGCTCTGATACCAAATGATATGATCTCGACTATGAGTTTTGAATCATATATATGAATGATGATTGTGATTCTAGTAAGACTTATGTTGAAGAAGAAGATTTGAATGTACATGTAAATTACTCAAACAACAATGTAAGTAGAAATAGATAAATAAGAAATAGAAATAATGGGATGAAAGATGTAGAAGGGGTGTAGGTGAAGAAGAGTGATAGTTGTGATTATGGAAAAAAAAAAATAAAAGAAAAAAAATGTAGGTGAAGATGATGGGGTGTTGGCGTTAAGATGAAGAAATTCAAAGGATGGATTGTGACCCCTAACTATAAAGAGTTAAAACCAGCAAATAATAAAGTGGAAATGAAGTGGTAGGATATAATTTGACCCACTAGCTATAGATGAGCTAGGAACCAACGCTATAACAAAAGGGAAATGGATGAAGACTACAAGACTAACTTGAAGTCTTCGATAAAGTTCCACAAGAGAACAAGAATGAAAGCAATCTTTCAAAGATGTTTTATATATTCAAAGTGTGTCTTACAATGATCCTAAAGATGCCTATTTATAGTAGAAGTAGGCAGAATATGAAAAGGTGTTACAAGAAAGATGAATGCTCATCTTAATGCAGTTTTTGAATACAACATGAATGCTTTGTCCTTTCTTCATCATCTTCAAAGCTGATTAGTTTAGACAAATTGAGGTTGAATTTAGTCATATTTTCGTCCAAATTAAGAAGGACTCTTGGGCTGCCTTGTTTTGCTATCATATGAAGAGAAGGGGATGAATGTGGACAAGGATGAATGTAGACATCCTTGCTGTCCAGCTTATGTGCAACTCTTCATCTTCCAAGCTGATTAATATGACTTGAATGTCATAAAAGGTGAGTTTCATCCAGCCTTCATTTCATGTCTCCTCAATGAATTTTGAAACCCCACTTTGAATGGTGATAACATCAACCTTGAATGCCTTGAATTTGATGAATTAAGATGGCCATCAATTGCTTGTCTCTTGGTAGAAGATGAAAGAACTCTTCCTTGGCTCAAATTCATTCAAATCATCCATGCATAAAATTCCCGTAATAAAAATTTCAGCCTGCACTGTCTTCAGTAAATCATGCGTATCTCAAGCTATTTATCGTTTTGAGGTGATTCAAAAGGCATTGGAAAGCTAAGAGATGGAGGAATAACGTCCAATTGATTTCTGGATCCAAACACGTCTGTATCGCATCCAGAACTGGAAGACATTCTGCTGATATTCTTGCATCTGGTAAAACCGTTCATCTTCCCTCATGCACCTAGACACAAAGGTAAACTTTATTCAATCTTTAATTGAAAACATGCATGTAAACAATTAAGAGTTAGTTTAATAAATGAGCTAGTTTGATGAATGAACTAGTTTAATTAATGAACTAACTTTATTCAATGAACTAATAATCTTGAATGAACTAGTTTAATCAATGAACTACTTAGTTAAATGAAGTGTATAACTAAATGAACTACATGTTTAAATGCAACGCATGCTTTAATGAACAACATGTTTATTGAATGCAATGAATGTTATGCAAACTTTAAATACTCATGCAAATTCATGCATAAGCAAAGTAAAGTGTTCCTAGTTTTATTATTTCTTCTTTCTCACGCCCCAAGCTTGATGTAAACATATTTTCCATGGTGTCTTGGAACTCCTTGGCCCTTGCTATTGTAATGGGGCCAATTGGGTAAAAGTCTCTTGGGTCTTTGCCATTGACGTTCATATCAGTGTTCGTAAAGAGGTGGTAGTGAAAAAGTCAAATTAATGGCCCATAAGAAAAAGACAAGAAAAAGAACGAGCTAGTGATTTTGTTTTGACTAGTCATTACAAATGTTTGAGTAGTGCTGTCTTATTTTTCAGGATTTTGTTGAACCATTGAGAGGAGCTCAATTAGATCACTCCACATACAACAAAGAAGCCTTTTCAATTGAGTTGATGATTGTTCTCTCATTGAGATTTAGATTCGAGGCTAATCCTTTTTTGAGGAGTGGGGGAATGATGATACATGCATGAGCGGGTTAAATTACTCATATTGGACAAGAATCTGAATTTGTTCTCCCCTTTGCAAACAATATGTCCAAAACAAATGATGCATAGGAGGTCAAAACAATGCATCTTGGACAAGAAACTTAATCTGTTTGTGAAATCTGAAAAGTCAGCTAACTTGAATAATAAATTTTTGGATGGGATCCAGACATTTATGGGTCAACATGTCTTCTTAAAACTTGTCCGGCTGCAAATTATCTTTCCAACACATCTTGAAACGCCTCAATTGGATATCTGGATCTCAAGATTCGTCTATTTTAGTGAAGACAAGTCATGGAGAAATTCTTATGCTGGATTTTTGGATAATTTTGTTTTTCAAGATTTTATTTGATTTTTTTATTCTGATTTCAATATCTATTAGGATCAGATTTATTTGACTAATTTTATTTTTAGAATTTATTTATTATTAAAAGTTACTTATCTAATTAGGAGATTAGATTTTAGCATTTATTTATTGTATTTAATTCCTAAGTTTAGTAGGATTAAAACTTCTCCATGGCCTATATAAAGGAGGCTTCATCACATTGTAATTCATATTTCATTGATTAATAAAAAGTTCTCTTTGGAGATTTTTGTATTCTTTGAGTTTGCAAGTGTTGATAAACTTCATCACCATCTTCAACATAAGATTTCATGATAGTTCTTGTAAGGGAGATCTTTGAAAACACTCTTGCTTTGCCTAGGTAATCCAACATCTAGGAGGGTGGGTTAGGCCTTGAGGTTGTTGTTGCTTAGATAATTGTGTCTAATTGGGTGCTCGAGGACAAAACAACATCAACATGACAAGCCATCTTCAACCTTCACACCATCTTCCATAATTCCACAAACAAAGCTGGAATTTTCAGATTTGTTTTCCATTATCTCTTTCTCAATCTTTTTTAATCTTTTTTTTATATTCTTATTTCTTATCATCTAATCATTCATCTAGTCTTCCTTTCTTTAATTATCCAGCCCCGAATCTGAAATTTTCAAGAAAGACAACTAGTTTCTCTTACATTTTCAGTTTCACATGCCTGAACTTCCTCTTCCCTAAAGCCCTACTTTTGCTTCCAAGAAAAATCAAATTTTTGAGGACGTGTCAAAGCATTCTGATACATGCATGAGAGGGGTCAAAATAATCATTGAAGAAAGAAGTTGAAACTGTTTTGCAAGTCAGAAAAATCAGTCAACTTGAAGCATTTTTGGATGGGATCCAGGAATTTTGGGTCAACATGTCTTCTTAAAACTTGTCCGCTGCAAATTAGCTTTCCAACGCATCTTAAAACGCATCAATCGGATATTTGGATCTCAAAATACGTCTATTTTAGCGAAGACAGCGCATGCAGAAATTCCTATACGGGATTTTTGGATAATTACAATTTTCAAGATTTTATTTGATTGTTTGTAATTTAAATCAACATAGGATTCTGCAATATCTATTAGGATCAGATTTATTTAATTAAGATTTTATTTTTAGTATTTATTTATTATTAGAAGTTACTTATCTAAATAGGAGATTAGATTTTAACATTTATTTGTTTATTTTTTAATTTCTAAGTTTAGTAGGATTAAAACTTCTCCATGGCCTCTATAAAGGATGATCCACCAACATTGTAATTCAGATTTCATTGATTAGTAAAAAGTTCTCTTTGGAGATTTTAGTATTCTTTGAGTTTGCAAGTGTTCTAAACTTGTTTTAGCCATCTTTTAAGATCATTGAGTTCTTGTAGGGATATAATCTTCACATCTTGCTTGCCTAGGTAATTTTTTTTAGGAGGGTGGGTTAGCAGCGAATCTGAGGTTGCTTGCTTAGATAATTGCGTCTAAGGGGGTCTTGAGGACAAAACAACAACTATCAATTCATCTTGCCATCTCCAGTATTCAAGCTTCCTCCATTCTTGCAACACCATAAGCAAATCTGAATTTTTAGATTTGTTCTTTATTTTGGTTTGTGTTAGTAGGACTAAAAGTTGCATACTCTTCTTTCTCCTTGCAACTATAATTCTATTGGTGTCTAACCTTTTCTTTGGATTCTTAAAGCAATTAGGATGTTTTATTCTCTTTTCAACACTCATCATACTATATCAATAAATATTTTTCGGTCACGATGTAAGATACAAGGTAATCTATGTTCTTTAATTATTGATTGAACAAACTTAGTGAGTAGCTTCATTGTTGATGCACTTGATCTACCATGCCAAGAACACCCTAAACCGTATAATCTTCAAGGGTTTAATAGCGGACCGGATATGAAGGTAACTGAACGTTGTTTAATCTCTTTACTCTTGGAAGCTATTGTGATGATGTATGGTGTGACGTGGTTCCTATGGAAGTCACCCACTTGCTATTAGGAAGACCTTGGAAAAATGATCGTGGCGCTGTCCATCGAATCAAAACAAATGGATACTCGGTTGTGCACCAAGTCCGAAGCTCTTGTTTGCTACAATAGAGCTGGAAAAAGTAGATGAAGAAATAGCGAAAGCAAAAAAACAGTGTGAGAGGATAAAACAAAAAGATTGGAAGCACAAAAGGCTGAATCAATTGACCACACAAAGGCAACCAACCATGAAGATATCCCAAAACCAAAAGGTACAATGATTCTCTTCAGTACTTCTACTTCTAGCATTTGTGCAAATGTTGATATTGGAGAAGAACCATCTCCCAAACAAAAGGATAGTGATAGTGAACACATTAGACAAGATGACAATGCTTCTAATCCCTCATGTGAAGTAGTAGGCCCACTTTGCTATACTCTCATCACCTCCCCACAAAGAAAGTAAGTATAATTCTAACCCTTCATTTGATTCATGTCCTATCATTTCATTAGAAACACTTTCTTCTCTACAGAAATTGTACATTGATGATAAGTTTTGTGAGAGGGATATGGGATGTGAGATACAAAAGACTGAGAGTGAAAAAGTCAAATTAATAGCCCAAATTTGGTGAGTGAAAAAAAGTCAAATTAATGGCCCATAAGAAAAAGACAAGAAAAAGAACGTGACGAGTGATTTTGTTTTGACTAGTCATTACAAATGTTCGAGTAGTGCTGTCTTATTTTTTCAGGATTTTGTTGAACCATTGAGAGGAGCTCAATTAGATCACTCCACATACAACAAAGAAGCCTTTTCAATTGAAGTTGATGATTGTTCTCTCATTGCCGATTTAGATTCGAGGACGAATCCTTTTGAGGAGTGGGGGAATGATACATGCATGAGCGGGGTTAAATTACTCATATTGGACAAGAATCTGAATTTGTTTGATGCAAACAATAATGGCCAAAACAATGCACGCATAGGAGGTCAAAAACAATGCATCTTGGACAAGAAACTTAATCTGTTTGTGAAATCTGAAAAGTCAGCTAACTTGCGACGAATTTTTGGATGGGATCCAGACATTTATGGGTCAACATGTCTTCTTAAAACTTGTCCGGCTGCAAATTATCTTTCCAACACATCTTGAAACGCCTCAATTGGATATCTGGATCTCAAGATTCGTCTATTTTAGCGAAGACAGCGCATGCAGAAATTCTTATACGGGATTTTTGGATAATTACGAATTTTCAAGATTTTATTTGATTATTTATTCTGCAATATCTATTAGGATCAGATTTATTTGACTAGGATTTTATTTTTAGAATTTATTTATTATTAAAAGTTACTTATCTAATTAGGAGATTAGATTTTAGCATTTATTTATTGTATTTAATTCCTAAGTTTAGTAGGATTAAAACTTCTCCATGGCCTATATAAAGGAGGCTTCACCCACATTGTAATTCATATTTCATTGATTAATAAAAAGTTCTCTTTGGAGATTTTTGTATTCTTTGAGTTTGCAAGTGTTCGATAAACTTGTCTAGAAGCCATCTTCAACATAAGATCATCGAGTTCTTGTGAGGGAGATCATCTTCACACTCTTGCTTTGCCTAGGTAATTGCGTCTAGGAGGGTGGGTTAGAGCCGCTTGAGGTTGCTTGCTTAGATAATTGCGTCTAAGAGGGTGCCGAGGACAAAACAACATCAACAATTCACAAGCCATCTTCAACCTTCACACCATCTTCCATAATTCCACAAACAAAGCTGGAATTTTCAGATTTGTTTTACTTATCTCTTTCTCAATCTTTTTTAATCTTTTTTTATATTCTTATTTCTTATCATCTAATCATTCATCTCGTCTTCCTTTCTTTAATTATCCAGCCCCGAATCTGAAATTTTCAAGAAACCCCCAACTAGTTTCTCTTACATTTTCAGATTTGCGCCTAACTTCCTTGTTCGAGTCTAAAGCCCTAGGTTTGCTTCCAAGCCATCAAATTGAAGGTTACCACGTGTCAAAGCATTCTGATACGAGCATGAGAGGGGTCAAAATAATCATCTTGGAAAAGAAGTTGAAAATGCTTTGCAAGTCAGAAACTTTAGTCAACTTGCGAAGCATTTTTGGATGGGATCCAGGAATTTATGGGTCAACATGTCTTCTTAAAACTTGTCCGGCTGCAAATTAGCTTTCCAACGCATCTTGAAACGCCTCAATCGGATATTTGGATCTCAAAATACGTCTATTTTAGCGAAGACAGCGCATGCAGAAATTCCTATACGGGATTTTTGGATAATTACGAATTTTCAAGATTTTATTTGATTGTTTGTAATTTAAATCAACATAGGATTCTGCAATATCTATTAGGATCAGATTTATTTAATTAAGATTTTATTTTTAGTATTTATTTATTATTAGAAGTTACTTATCTAAATAGGAGATTAGATTTTAACATTTATTTATTGTATTTAATTCCTAAGTTTAGTAGGATTAAAACTTCTCCATGGCCTATATAAAGGAGGCTTCACCCACATTGTAATTCAGATTTCATTGATTAGTAAAAAGTTCTCTTTGGAGATTTTAGTATTCTTTGAGTTTGCAAGTGTTCGGGTAAACTTGTCTAGAAGCCATCTTCAACATAAGATCATTGAGTTCTTGTGAGGGATATCATCTTCACACTCTTGCTTGCCTAGGTAATTGCATCTAGGAGGGTGGGTTAGAGCCGCTTGAGGTTGCTTGCTTAGATAATTGCGTCTAAGGGGGTGCCGAGGACAAAACAACAACTATCAATTCATCACGCCATCTCCACATATTCAAGCTTCCTCCATTGACGCCGCCACCATAAGCAAATCTGAATTTTTAGATTTGTTCTTTATTTTGGTTTGTGTTAGTAGGACTAAAAGTTGCATACTCTTCTTTCTCCTTGCAACTATAATTCTATTGGTGTCTAACCTTTTCTTTGGATTCTTAAAGCAATTAGGATGTTTTATTCTCTTTTCAACACTCGTTATCGTATACCAATAAATATTTTTCGGTCACGATGTAAGATACAAGGTAATCTATGTTCTTTAATTATTGATGGTGACAGTCGTGTAAACTTAGTGAGTAGCTTCATTGTTGATGCACTCGATCTACCATGCCAAGAACACCCTAAACCGTATAATCTTCAAGGGTTTAATAGCGGACCGGATATGAGGGTAACTGAACGTTGTTTAATCTCTTATACTCTTGGAAGCTATTGTGATGATGTATGGTGTGACGTGGTCCCTATGGAAGTCACCCACTTGCTATTAGGAAGACCTTGGAAAAATGAGCGTGGCGCTGTCCATCGAATCAATACAAATGGATACTCGGTTTGTGCACCAAGGCCAGAAGCTCGTTTGCTACAATAGAGCCGGAAAAAGTAGATGAAGAAATAGCGAAAGCAAAAAAACAGTGTGAGAGGATAAAACGAAAAAGATTGGAAGCACAAAAGGCTGAATCAATTGACCACACAAAGGCAACCAACCATGAAGATATCCCAAAACCAGAAGGTACAATGATTCTCTTCGTACTTCTACTTCTAGCATTTGTGCAAATGTTGATATTGGAGAAGAACCATCTCCTAAACAAAAGGATAGTGATAGTGAACACATTAGACAAGATGGCAATGCTTCTAATCCCTCATGTGAAGTAGTAGGTCCACTTGCTATACTCTCATCACCTCCCCACGAAGAAAGTAAGTGTAATTCTAACCCTTCATTTGATTCTTGTCCTATCATTCCGTTAGAAACACTTTCTCCTCTACAGAAATTGTACATTGATGATAAATTTTATGAGAGGAATATGGGATGTGAGATACAAAAGACTCTCGTAAAGAGGCCGATAGTGAAAAAAGTCAAATTAATGGCCCATAAGAAAAAGACAAGAAAAAGAACGTGACGAGTGATTTTGTTTTGACTAGTCATTACAAATGTTCGAGTAGTGCTGTCTTATTTTTTCAGGATTTTGTTGAACCATTGAGAGGAGCTCAATTAGATCACTCCACATACAACAAAGAAGCCTTTTCAATTGAAGTTGATGATTGTTCTCTCATTGCCGATTTAGATTCGAGGACGAATCCTTTTGAGGAGTGGGGGAATGATACATGCATGAGCGGGGTTAAATTACTCATATTGGACAAGAATCTGAATTTGTTTGATGCAAACAATAATGGCCAAAACAATGCACGCATAGGAGGTCAAAAACAATGCATCTTGGACAAGAAACTTAATCTGTTTGTGAAATCTGAAAAGTCAGCTAACTTGCGACGAATTTTTGGATGGGATCCAGACATTTATGGGTCAACATGTCTTCTTAAAACTTGTCCGGCTGCAAATTATCTTTCCAACACATCTTGAAACGCCTCAATTGGATATCTGGATCTCAAGATTCGTCTATTTTAGCGAAGACAGCGCATGCAGAAATTCTTATACGGGATTTTTGGATAATTACGAATTTTCAAGATTTTATTTGATTATTTATTCTGCAATATCTATCTAGGATCAGATTTATTTGACTAGGATTTTATTTTTAGAATTTATTTATTATTAAAAGTTACTTATCTAATTAGGAGATTAGATTTTAGCATTTATTTATTGTATTTAATTCCTAAGTTTAGTAGGATTAAAACTTCTCCATGGCCTATATAAAGGAGGCTTCACCCACATTGTAATTCATATTTCATTGATTAATAAAAAGTTCTCTTTGGAGATTTTTGTATTCTTTGAGTTTGCAAGTGTTCGATAAACTTGTCTAGAAGCCATCTTCAACATAAGATCATCGAGTTCTTGTGAGGGAGATCATCTTCACACTCTTGCTTTGCCTAGGTAATTGCGTCTAGGAGGGTGGGTTAGAGCCGCTTGAGGTTGCTTGCTTAGATAATTGCGTCTAAGAGGGTGCCGAGGACAAAACAACATCAACAATTCACAAGCCATCTTCAACCTTCACACCATCTTCCATAATTCCACAAACAAAGCTGGAATTTTCAGATTTGTTTTACTTATCTCTTTCTCAATCTTTTTTAATCTTTTTTTATATTCTTATTTCTTATCATCTAATCATTCATCTTGTCTTTCTTTCTTTAATTATCCAGCCTTGAATCTGAAATTTTCAAGAAAACCCCAACTAGTTTCTTACATTTTCAGATTTGCGCCTAACTTCCTTGTTCGAGTCTAAAGCCCTAGGTTTGCTTCCAAGCCATCAAATTGAAGGTTACCACGTGTCAAAGCATTCTGATACGAGCATGAGAGGGGTCAAAATAATCATCTTTGAAAGAAGTTGAAAATGCTTTGCAAGTCAGAAACTTCAGTCAACTTGCGAAGCATTTTTGGATGGGATCCAGGAATTTATGGGTCAACATGTCTTCTTAAAACTTGTCCGGCTGCAAATTAGCTTTCCAACGCATCTTGAAACGCCTCAATCGGATATTTGGATCTCAAAATACGTCTATTTTAGCGAAGACAGCGCATGCAGAAATTCCTATACGGGATTTTTGGATAATTACGAATTTTCAAGATTTTATTTGATTGTTTGTAATTTAAATCAACATAGGATTCTGCAATATCTATTAGGATCAGATTTATTTAATTAAGATTTTATTTTTAGTATTTATTTATTATTAGAAGTTACTTATCTAAATAGGAGATTAGATTTTAACATTTATTTATTGTATTTAATTCCTAAGTTTAGTAGGATTAAAACTTCTCCATGGCCTATATAAAGGAGGCTTCACCCACATTGTAATTCAGATTTCATTGATTAGTAAAAAGTTCTCTTTGGAGATTTTAGTATTCTTTGAGTTTGCAAGTGTTCGGTAAACTTGTCTAGAAGCCATCTTCAACATAAGATCATTGAGTTCTTGTGAGGGATATCATCTTCACACTCTTGCTTGCCTAGGTAATTGCATCTAGGAGGGTGGGTTAGAGCCGCTTGAGGTTGCTTGCTTAGATAATTGCGTCTAAGGGGTGCCGAGGACAAAACAACAACTATCAATTCATCACGCCATCTCCACATATTCAAGCTTCCTCCATTGACGCCGCCACCATAAGCAAATCTGAATTTTTAGATTTGTTCTTTATTTTGGTTTGTGTTAGTAGGACTAAAAGTTGCATACTCTTCTTTCTCCTTGCAACTATAATTCTATTGGTGTCTAACCTTTTCTTTGGATTCTTAAAGCAATTAGGATGTTTTATTCTCTTTTCAACACTCGTTATCGTATACCAATAAATATTTTTCGGTCACGATGTAAGATACAAGGTAATCTATGTTCTTTAATTATTGATGGTGATAGTCGTGTAAACTTAGTGAGTAGCTTCATTGTTGATGCACTCGATCTACCATGCCAAGAACACCCTAAACCGTATAATCTTCAAGGGTTTAATAGCGGACCAGATATGAGGGTAACTGAACGTTGTTTAATCTCTTATACTCTTGGAAGCTATTGTGATGATGTATGGTGTGACGTGGTCCCTATGGAAGTCACCCACTTGCTATTAGGAAGACCTTGGAAAAATTATCGTGGCGCTGTCCATCGAATCAATACAAATGGATACTCGGTTGTGCACCAAGGCCAGAAGCTCTCGTTTGCTACAATAGAGCCGGAAAAAGTAGATGAAGAAATAGCGAAAGCAAAAAAATAGTGTGAGAGGATAAAACGAAAAAGATTGGAAGCACAAAAGGCTGAATCAATTGACCACACAAAGGCAACCAACCATGAAGATATCCCAAAACCAGAAGGTACACATGATTCTCTTCGTACTTCTACTTCTAGCATTTGTGCAAATGTTGATATTGGAGAAGAACCATCTCCCAAACAAAAGGATAGTGATAGTGAACACATTAGACAAGATGAAAATGCTTCTAATCCCTCATGTGAAGTAGTAGGTCCACTTGCTATACTCTCATCACCTCCCCACGAAGAAAGTAAGTGTAATTCTAACCCTTCATTTGATTCTTGTCCTATCATTCCGTTAGAAACACTTTCTCCTCTACAGAAATTGTACATTGATGATAAATTTTATGAGAGGAATATGGGATGTGAGATACAAAAGACTGAGAGTAAAGAGGTCGATAGTGAAAAAAGTCAAATTAATGGCCCAAATTTGGTGAGTGAAAATACATATGAGGTAAAAGTCACACAAAGCCCAAAAGAAAAAGACAAGAAAAAGAACGTGACGAGTGATTTTGTTTTGACTAGTCATTACAAATGTTCGAGTAATGTTGTCTTATTTTTCAGGATTTTGTTGAACCATTGAGAGGAGCTCAATTAGATCACTCCACATACAACAAAGAAGCCTTTTCAATTGAAGTTGATGATTGTTCTCTCATTGCCGATTTAGATTCGAGGACGAATCCTTTTGGGGAGTGGGGGAATGATACATGCATGAGCGGGGTTAAATTACTCATATTGGACAAAAAGCTGAATTTGTTCGATGCAACAATAATGGCCAAAACAATGCACGCATAGGAGGTCAAAAACAATGCATCTTTGACAAGAAACTTAATCTGTTTGTGAAGTCTGGAAAGTCAGCTAACTTACGACGAATTTTTGGATGTGATCCAGGCATTTATGGGTCAACATGTCTTCTTAAAACTTGTCCGGCTGCAAATTAGCTTTTCAACGCATCTGGAAATACCTTAATCGGACATCTGGATCTCAAGTATCGTCTATTTTAGCGAAGACAGCGCATGCAAAAATTCCTATACGGGATTAATACGGGATTTTTGGATAATTACGAATTTTCAAGATTTTATTTGATTATTTGTAATTTAAATCAATATAGGATTCTGCAATATCTATTAGGATCAGATTTATTTGACTAGGATTTTATTTTTAGCATTTATTTATTATTAGAAGTTACTTATCTAATTAGGAGATTAGATTTTAGCATTTATTTATTGTATTTAATTCCTAAGTTTAGTAGGATTAAAACTTCTCCATGGCCTATATAAAGGAGGCATCACCCACATTGTAATTCAGATTTCATTGATTAATAAAAAGTTCTCTTTGGAGATTTTATTATTCTTTGAGTTTGCAAGTGTTCGGTAAACTTGTCTAGAAGCCATCTTCAACATAAGATCATCGAGTTCTTGTGAGGGAGATCATCTTCACACTCTTGTTTGCCTAGGTAATTGCATCTAGGAGGGTGGGTTAGAGCCGCTTGAGGTTGCTTGCTTAGATAATTGCGTCTAAGAGGGTGCCGAGGACAAAACAACATCAACAATTCGCAAGCCATCTTCAACCTTCACACCATCTTCCATAATTCCATAAACAAAGCTGGAATTTTCAAATTTGTTTTACCTATCTTCTTCTTAATCTTTTCTCATCTTTTTACTTATATTCTTATTTCTTATCATCTAATCCTTCATCTTGTCTTTCTTTCTTTAAATTTCCAGCCTTGAATCTGAAATTTTCAAGAAACCCCCAACTAGTTTCAATTGAATTTTTAGATTTGCGCCTAACTTCCTTGTTCGAGTCTAAAGCCCTAGGTTTGCTTCCAAGCCATCAAATTGAAGGTTACCACATGCGAAAGCATACTCTATCAAATCAATTACGGGGCCAAAGGTGAAATTAGGGTTACCAAACCTCAATTAGTCAGATTTCATGCCCACATGTCAATTCTCAACTCAATCCAATCACTTAAACTCATTTAATAAAACAAGATTTAATGAATAACTTGAAAGAAACCAAAACTGTGCAACCAATACTTTAACTGAATTAAATGCCATCCGTATCGATACTATAATATCCCAATTTTGCTTAGTGACTAAAATGTAATTTTTGAAAGTTTAGGGGTTAAAGTGTAAACTTTGGAAAAGTTCAGGGACCAAAGTGTAATTTCCAAAAGCTATGTAAGTTAACCCCGTAAATGAATAGTTCACCCCCAAGAGTGATATTTCTGTGTTACCAGATTTTTCATACCAGGCTTATATTATTCGAATTTGGATCGAATAAAAATTATTAAACGTGCTCAAGCCAGAGTAGCCCAAGGATGGGTGACCTAATGGGAAGGTCACATATCCAATATTTTGACTGATAAGAAGGATTCAGTTTGAGTTAGTAGTATTCGTAATGGATTGTTGAGATAAGATTTCTAAGAGGAAATGTATTCGACAAAAATTTCCCGGTAACTATCGGTATATCGAATCGAACTAAAATTTTAAAGATAGTTCCAAGGATTATGGAAAATTCATAAAATAGTGTTTTATGAATATTTTATTAATGTTGGTCAGATTCTAACTAGATTTAGTTAGAATATGATGGAATGGTTATAAAGCTCAAAGAAAGAAAATTTGGAAATCGTATTAAGTGAAATTCGAATATTTGGATCGAATAAATGCCATAAATAAAAATCTACGATATTTTGGGACATGGATGGTTAGAATGGAACCAATTTGGTTCATTTTTATGGAATGGCAATTTTAAGTCATGTAATAAATAAAGTTAAGTTGGAGGGAAAATTAGACATTTGCTATGGATGGCATTTTTGAAATATTTAGGAACATTGAGGGCAATTTTCGAAGAAGATTTACACATGGATTAAATCATGGCCATTGATTTTGATGAGATTGAATCTTGGCCATTATAATAAAAGGGCAAATTAGTAATTTCACTAGTTAAATAAAATTAAAATTCATTTAACCTTTACACATGGATTAAATGGAATAAAAGATGAACAAAAATCATCTTATGAACTTGGGCTGTTCGAATTCAGCAGCAAAGAAGGAGAAAAAATACCAAAAAATTTTCCTAGCCATTTTCCAGGCTTTGGATCAAGAATTCAAGCAAAGTTGTTTGAGGTAAAGTGATATACTCTTCATTCTCTATATTTTGATAGTAAAATTTCATGGAGTTATGAATTTTAAGTTAGGGTTTGAAGAAAGAGAAATTAGGGTTTCATGAAATTTTATTAGAATTGATGTAGTAGAGATGAATTAAGCTTAGTTTTGATGAAAACAAGCTTGAAAGCAAGTTAATTTCATGTTGGAAGTTATAAACCCTAATCTTGAAATTTAGAGTTTTAATTAGGGTTATAGAATTGATGAGGAAATTGAATTAATTGTGATTCAAGAAGCTTAATTTTGATGATTGTTTGAATAATTTCCCCAAGTTGAGAAATTAGTGACCAATTCGAAATATTGGAGAATTAGGGGAAATTATTGAAAATTTTATTTTAGTATTGAAACTATTGATTTATGATGAAATTAGCTTGAATTGATGATTAGGGACCAAAATGAAAAATTTTGGAAGTTAAAGAACTAATTCGGCAATTTAGGAAAAATAGGGATTGGTCTTAAATTTATGAAAAATTGATAGAATTGAAGATTCAAGCATGTTATGAAAGTTAAGGGATTGAAATGTCAAGAAAGGAAACATGGAAGACCTATTTCGAAAAGAAAATTTAAATTAAGGATTAAATTGAATAATTTGGAAGTTAAGGGAAAATGTATAAGGATGTTAGAATTAAGTGAAATGTTTAATTGTTTATTAATTTAATGTACAAAAGCCATGTAGTGACCAAAATGTCACTTTTATAAAGTTTGAGGACTAAAAAGGTAATAGTCCAAAATGAGTACTAAGTTATGGAAATTGTTCAAAAATGGGTTTGAACAATTGTTTAATGTCCAAATTGGTCACTAAGGACCTAGGGACTAATTCGAAAACTTTGAAGAATATTGGGGAAATTTTCAGAAAAATTTTATATTCGAATAGTTTTGTTTAAGAATCAAGTTAACAATGTTAGATTTAAGTCGAATACGAGAATGATAATGTATATGTTCGATTGGTCTTATACAGTTCAAAAAGATATCGAAAGTGAACCAGTGATAAAAAAGAAAGATAAGAACCTCGAGTAAGCTTAGAGAGGCATACTATTCATGGCCCAGGTGAGTGCATTTATATGTTTTAAAATGCAATTAGGAAGACTTGAGTGTAGTTGACCTTAAATTAAAATGATATTGCATTTCTATAATATGTCATTATGTTAAAAATGGCATTGTATCTCTCTATAATACGTGATATAATACATTGCTCGACATGGCAAGATTGATGGAATACCAGGTACGAATGATTATTTGCATAAAT
The DNA here is from genome assembly GCA_019671005.1 of Hibiscus mutabilis. Lineage (NCBI taxonomy): Eukaryota > Viridiplantae > Streptophyta > Magnoliopsida > Malvales > Malvaceae > Hibiscus > Hibiscus mutabilis. The sequence continues at coordinate 17,405,783 of CM033728.1, read as the reverse complement.
GATGATGATCTATGTTTGCCATGACTAGTTATGATGGACCATGAAATATGAAATGTCTATTTATATGATTAATTATGATATTGAGTTGATGAAGAAAGTAATGACCAAGTATTGAGTATGAGAGTCCATGGTGTAGCTGACATGCCATAGAGTCCTTAGCAGCTGCACCCTCATGTTCATGTTATCAAAAAGATATTGTGACAAAATGATTGTGTCACATGCACCCTGGGGATCCACGCCCATTGTGCCCGAGTGCATTGTCGAGGTGCTTCATGTTTATGGGGAGCAAAGAGCGTCCCCGAGTACGTACTCATCTTCACGTTCACGTTTGACACTACGGTGTCATTTCAAGATGACTCGCGTACCTCGATCTCATATAGCATACTTTGGGCAATGATAAAAGAATCATGTTACGTAAATGAATCATGTCACATAAATGAATCATGTTACGTATATGAAACATGTCATGAATATAAACCATGCTATGTATATGGAATAAGTCAAGTATACGAATCATGTCACATATATGAATCATGACATGTATATGAATCATGCCAAGTGATACGGAAGCCAGGATCCAAGAATTACCTCAAAATCTAGGAACCCTCTAGATTACAACTAATCTAGCAAACTCACTAATATGATTCGAGAAAACCCCAAACACCACGTTCAACAAACCGATAATAACGCAATATCTTGATGTAGAAAACGAGATAGGATTAATTTGACGGTGGCGTGTTGGATAGATCTGTCCTTGGCACCCTCCTAATCGTAATTGAATAGGTAAACACCTGCAAACGGCACGAATCTCTCCAATGAATGGATGATGACGAGATAGATGTTGTAGGATATTTTGTCCTCGGCACACTCTTAGATGCGATTATCTAAGCAATCAACCTCAAGCGGCTCTAACCCACTCTCCTAGATGCAATTACCTAGGCAAGCAAGAGTGTGAAGATGATCTCCATTACAAGAACTTGACGAACTTACGTTGAAGAATACTTCTTATACGAAAAATAACAAGGCAAATCTATCTACCTTGAAAATAAAATGGCCCATGGCCAAAGGTTTTTGCAACTCATAAATTCATTATGTTGTTCTTATTAGTGAAGCAAATATGCCTTTAAATAGGCTACGAATGAAGAGTTCAACTTAAATTATGAAAAGTAAAGATAATAATAAAATAAATAAACATATTTTATCTAACCTAAAAAACTAATAAATAAATAACAAATCTAATCCTAAATCGTCTAAATATCTTCATAAAGAATCCTAGATTAAACTTAAGTACAAATAATCAATAAAATTATTGAAAATTCGTAATAAATAATATTTCCCGTGTTAAAATCGTATAGAGATTTCTGCTCGCACAGTCTTCACTAAAATGGACATAACTTGAGATCCCGATGTCAGATTGATGCGTTTCAAGATGCGTTGGAAAGCTAAGAGATAGAAGAATATGTTTGAAGAAGACATGTAGACTCAGAAGTGCCCGGATCCCATCTGAAAATTCGATGCAAGTCGGCTGAAATTCCAGACTTATAAAACAGCTTCAACTCTTTGGCTACAATGCATCATTTTAGCCCCCCATACATGTATCACCAAGTATATGAATCATGTCAAGTACATGAATTATGCCAAGTATACGAAGTATGTCACATATACATATATATGAATTATGCCATGCATATGAATTATGCCATGTACACGTATCATGTTATGTATATGAATTAAGTCATGTATATGAATGAAAACTTGTATATGAATCATGCCATGTATGAAAATCTTGTCATGCAAATGAAATATGCCACGTATAAGAATCATGTTATATAAATGGATCATGTCATGTGTATGAATCATGTTATGTATATGAATCATGTCATGTATGTGTATCATGTTACTTAGGTGAATTATACCATGTATGTGAATTATGTTACGTATACGAAAGATATCATGTATATGATTTATTTATGATGATAGAGTATTGGAACCATGAGTAAGTTAGGAACTTATGACATGCACATGAAAATCTAGTGACTATGGAAACCTTGATAGCACTGCTCTATTTTAGGTAGAGAACTTGTTATGATATCATATGATAAGTAATATTTTACTTTATGTTTATTAAATAAGATTATTGCCTCACTAAGTTTGTACTTAGCGTGTGTTATTTCACACGTTGGTTCTCCCACGTAGAATGGCAAGAAGGAGCTATTAAGTTGGAAATCAAGTTACATTAGTAATCACGGTATGTACATCTTAAATTGTGGTTGATGTCTAGTGGGCATGTACATGTATGTATGTGGGTTTTAAAGATGCAAACTGTTTTGTAAACTTAAGTTATAATGTGTTTATTTACTATTACGAGTGTATGGACTTAGAATATGGTTTTACTACAAAATGATTATGATTTACGACATAGTTAAGCATAGTTTAACCCTAATCGCGTAGAAATTTTAAAATCAAGAAAGGGTCTAAGCAGGGTACATAGTTTTCTCCCTGAATTATATTCTTAATTCAATATCCCATTCATAAATTTTATAAAATAATTCAGCGTCAAAACTAGCTGCTATAGACTGACGTAGTTTTTAATTCAAAACCGAGAAGGGATTAAACCATAAGATATGGTTTGGTATAAAAAAATCAAGTCAAGTTTTTCCTTAACAACTCTATAACATCTTTAGTATATATTCGGTGTACGAGTATACGTTAAGGGTGTTACATTTATTGGTATCAGAGCTACAGTGATAGAGTAGCGCAATCTTGGATTTGGAAGCCTTCAATCAAGTTGTTGCAAGAACTAGGAGCTCTAGACTCAATCAAGGTAGTTTGGGCAGATCTGAAAATTCAAGACAAAAGAGAAGGGATTTTCTTGAATTTTTCAGATTCAAGGCTGGAAATTTAAAGAAAGAAAGACGAGATGAAGGATTACATGATAAGAAATAAGAATATAAATAAAAAGATGAGAAAAGATTGAGAAGAAGATAGGTAAAACAAATCTGAAAATTCCAGCTTTGTTTATGGAATTATGGAAGATGGTGTGAAGGTTGAAGATGAAGATGGCTTGTGAATTGTTGATGTTGTTTTGTCCTCAGCACCCTCTTAGACTCAATTATCTAAGCAAGCAACCTCAAGCGGCTCTAACCCACCCTCCTAGACGCGATTATCTAGGCAAGCAAGAGTGTGAAGATGATCTCCTTCACAAGAACTCGTCGAACTTATGTTGAAGAAGACTTCGACGGCACAAGTAATCAGCACTTGCAAAAACAAACTCACTAAATATTTCATAAATCAAAGAAAATCTGCCATATACAATGATGGAGGCTTCATCCTTTTATAGGTGAAGGATAGACAAAGTAATTTAACTTCTACTAAAACAAGGAAAACCTAATCTAATTAAAAATAATAAAAAATAATAGCCTTTAAACTCCTTGTGCTCGTGTGGCAAGGAATAGGGTGATAAGGCAAGTGATAAGCTGATAAGGGCTGGATGGCTGGTTCCTAAAGTATATAAAACCCTAAAAACATCAATTTAAATGATAATGAATATATTGGGCTAAGTTTAATTCGTCCAAAGCCTTATATGTTAGCTTATGGGCTGAATTTTACAAAATCCCATAATAATCCCGTATCCAGTTTTCTGCATGCGCAGTCTTCAGTAAATTGGACGTATCTTGAGTTCCTGATGTCCGATTGACGCGTTTCAAGATGCGTTGGAAAGGTAACTGAATGACGGACAATTTATTAGAAGACAACTTGACTCAGGAATTCCCGGATCCCATCCAAAAACTCGTCGCAAGTTGGCTGACTTTCCAGACTTTACAAACAGATTCAATTTCTTGTCCAAGATGCATCGTTTTTTACCTCCTATGTGTGCACTGTTTTGGCTTTTATTGTTTGCATCGAACAAATTCAGCTTCTTGTCCAATATTAGTAATTTGACCCCGCTCATGCATGTATCATACAGGTTTAGCCGATTCAAGAGGCTAAATCGAGTTTAATGTGATTTAAAGTTAAGTACATGCCCCTAGGATGTCATGTTACTGATGTACTACCTATGTAACTTGATTATGCTCCTCAATAACATGAATACGTTTCAGTAAAAATAGATGATGTTAAGTATTGATAGACTGCGATAAATGTTTAATTATGAGAATCAAAAGAAGGAAGAAGAATGTTTAAAGCTAAGTATGTTGGCAACTAGTTAAAGAAAAATGTTGCAGCAGTCCTAAGTTTGAATAAGGTACTCGTACTGTTTATGAGTATGAGTTAGATTTTATTAGACTGAGTTGGTACACAGTTAAATGGATGCCGATCGATAGGTCTCGAAGTGAATAGTTTATAGAGAAGCTTTGTTTAAGGCCCAAGGAGATTCTATTGGGCATGAACTTATCAAATTTCCAAGAGGCAATAAATAAAGCAAAGACTATGGAATAACTTGTGCTTATTTCATTTGATTTGGGCTTATTATAAATTCAAGGAAATAAGTTCCTGGCAGATTGAAGGGAACTTCCATTCCATGAATTTGAAGTTATTCTTGGAATGGATTGGCTATCTGCATAAGATGCAGAAGTGATGTATAAAAAGAAAAGACTAATACTTCAAGGATCCGATGGTTTGAAATAATCTTTGAGAGAAAGAACTGACTATTTAGAGTTAGTAATTTTTGTAACGACAGCTTAAAGGCTGTTATTCAATGGATGAGAAACATGTTTGGTTTGTATGAAAGATATACAAAGGTTACCTAAAAAGATTGAAGACATCCCGACTGAAAAGGAAATTCCTGATATATTTTCGGATGAGTTATCAGGATTACCTCCGGATAGGGAAATACAGTTTGGGATTTATGTTTATCTTAGAACTGAGCCGATATCACTGGTACTTTATAGGATGGCACCAATTGAGTTAAGGGAACTAAAGGCTCAATTACAAGAATTGTTGGACCGGGGTTATATTTGACCAAGTGAATTACTATGGGGTACTCCAGTATTAATTGTAAAGAAGAAAGATGGTTCCCTATGATCATGTATAGATTATCGAAAATAGAATAAAGTAACCATTAAGAATAAGTATCCTCTACCAAGGACTGAGGATTTATTTGATCAGCTTAAAGATTGCAGTAGTCTTTTCAAAGATAAATCTTCAATCAAGGTTATTATCAGATTAAGGTCAAGGAAAAAGATATACTGAAAACAATATACAAAACTCGTTATAGACACTACGAGTTTCTGGTAATGCCTTTTGGATCGACGAATGCCCTTGTTGCATTTATGGACCTGATGAATAGGATATTCCAACCCTATTTGGATCAGTTTGTTGTGGTTTTCATAAATGATATTTTGGTTTATTCGAAGACCGAAGCTGAACATGACTACCATCTCCAGGTGATACTGCAAACTTTAAGGGATAAGCAAATTTATGCCAAGTTTCTAAATACGAGTTCTGGTTGTTAGAAGTAACTTTCCTTGGATGTGTAGTGTCATCAGAAAGAATAAGAGTTGACCACAAGAAAATACAAGCTATTCTTGAATGAGAAGAGCCGAAAAATGTCTCTGAAGTTCGGAGTTTCTTGGGATTAGCTGGATATTACAAGCATTTTGTGCATAATTTTTCCATCACTGCTATGCCTCTTATCCAGCTGCTATAAAAAGGTATTCCTTTTGCATGGCTAGAAAAGTATCATGAAAGTTTTAAAATATTAAAGGAAGCTTGGTTTGAAGCACCAGTTCTAGTTCAACCAGAACCAGGAAAAGAATATACTCTATACAATTATGTATTTCTTTATGGTTTAAGTTGCATGTTGATGCAAGAAGGTCGTGTCATAGCTTATGCATCAAGGCAGCTCAAAATTTATGAAAGGAACTAATCAATACATGATTTAGAAATGGCAGCTATGATTTTTATTTTAAAAAATCTGGTGACATTATTTATATGGTGAAAAGTGTCATTTTACACGGTTCATAAGAGTTTAAAGTATATGATAATGCAAAAGGTTCTGAATCTGCAACAACGAAGGTGGATTAAATTTTTAAAAGGATTGTGATGTGGTTATCGACTACCACCTTGGAAAGGCTAATGTAGTCGCAGATGCTCTTAGCCGAAAGACATTATCTGCTCTACGCATGATGAAAGTACAGTTGTCTGTGGGACGAGATGGTTCCTAAACAACAGAATGTTAGTTAAAGTCAATTTTATTAGATCAATTCAAAGATTTGTAGTCTATTTCTATTCCCCAATGAAAGTAGGGATGAGTAACGATGGATTGTATAACGGATTTGTCAGCTACACCAAGTAAAAGGAATTTAATATGGGTCATTATGAATCGTCTGACAAAGTTCGGTTACCTTATTCTAGTTGAATGGATTATTCGCTGGATAAATATGCAGAACTTTATGTTCAAGAGACAGTAAGACTACATGGTGTCTCAACATCGATAGTGTCAGACAGAGTGATACGAGCATGAGAGGGGTCAAAATAATCATCTTGGAAAAGAAGTTGAAAATGCTTCGCAAGTCGCAATCTTGGATTTGGAAGCCTTCAATCAAGTTGTTGCAAGAACTAGGAGCTCTAGACTCAATCAAGGAAGTTTGGGCAGATCTGAAAATTCAAGAGAAAAGAGAAGGGATTTTCTTGAATTTTTCAGATTCAAGGCTGGAAATTTAAAGAAAGAAAGATGAGATGAAGGATTAGATGATAAGAAATAAGAATATAAGTAAAAAGATGAGAAAAGATTAAGAAGAAGATAGGTAAAACAAATCTGAAAATTCCAGCTTTGTTTATGGAATTATGGAAGATGGTGTGAAGGTTGAAGATGAAGATGGCTTGTGAATTGTTGATGTTGTTTTGTCCTCGGCACCCTCTTAGACTCAATTATCTAAGCAAGCAACCTCAAGCGACTCTAACCCACCCTCTTAGACGCGATTATCTAGGCAAGCAAGAGTGTGAAGATGATCTCCCTCACAAGAACTCGTCGAACTTATGTTGAAGAAGACTTCGAAGGCACAAGTAATCAGCACTTGCAAAAACAAACTCACTAAATATTTCGTAAATCAAAGAAAATAAAGAACAAATCTAAAAATTCAGATTTGCTTATGGTGGTGGCGTCAATGGAGGAAGCTTGAATATGTGGAGATGGCGTGATGAATTGATAGTTGTTGTTTTGTCCTCGGCACCCTCTTAGACGCAATTATTTAAGCAAGCAACCTCAAGCGGCTCTAACCCACCCTCCTAGATGCAATTACCTAGGCAAGCAAGAGTGTGAAGATGATCTCCCTCACAAGAACTCGACGATCTTATGTTGAAGATGGCTTCTAGACAAGTTTATCGAACACTTGCAAACTCAAAGAATACTAAAATCTCCAAAGAGAACTTTTTATTAATCAATGAAATCTGAATTACAATGTGGGTGAAGCCTCCTTTATATAGGCCATGGAGAAGTTTTAATCCTACTAAACTTAGGAATTAAATACAATAAATAAATGTTAAAATCTAATCTCCTAATTAGATAAGTAATTTCTAATAAAAAATAAATGCTAAAAATAAAATCTTAATTAAATAAATCTGATCCTAATAGATATTTGCAGAATCCTATGTTGATTTAAATTACAAATAATCAAATAAAATCTTGAAAATTCGTAATTATCCAAAAATCCCGTATTAATCCCGTATAGGAATTTCTGCATGCGTTGTCTTCGCTAAAATAGACGTATCTTGAGATCCAGATGTCTGATTGAGGCGTTTCAAGATGCGTTGGAAAGCTAATTTGCAGCCGGGCAAGTTTTAAGAAGACATGTTGACCCATATAAATGCCTGGATCCCATCCAAAAATGCTTCGCAAGTTGACTGATGTTTCTGACTTGCAAAGCAGTTTCAACTTCTTTTCCAAGATGATTATTTTGACCCCTCTCATGCTCGTATCATTCCCCCACTCATCAAAAAGATTCACCCTCGAATCTAGATCGGTAAATGGAGGAAGTTCATCAAAGTACCATAGAAGAGAAGACGTCTTGAAGGATCCTTTTGCAGAGTCTCTTTTTGCAATGTAATTTACAAGTTCCTTCTCATTGGGATCATCACGATTGTTCTTTTGGTCGCAAAGTAACTCATTCTCATCTTCAAAATTGTTATTAATGCTAAAAGAGGAATAAGCATAAATAGAATTCTGAAAACATTCAATGATAGCTTTTGATTGTAAGGTACCTTCGCCGGTGTTTGTCGTTTGATGATCATCCTGAATCGTAATAGTAGGTTCGTCACTGGAAACAAACACACTACATATAATTTCTTCCTCATCAATAGGCAAGGTTAAACTCTCGATGATATCGTCTTCCTCATGTTCTTTAGAAGAACAAATTTCTTGATCATGCTCCGAATCACGGATTTCAATATCATTAGAAGACATGAATTCAGACAACATATCTCTCAAAATTTTTTCTTGAAAATAAAACTTATCTGGACAATCATACCCTAAATGATCTAGTCGATAACAATAATGACATCGAGTCCCCAAAAGGGTAAAATCCAATACGTTGCTCAATGACATCCTCAAGAACGACCTGAATCCGATACCAAATGATAGAGTAACGCAAATTCGAATAAAGAGAAAAACAAAACAAACCAAAATAAATAACAAATCTAAAAATTCAGATTTGCTTATGGTGGTGGCGTCAATGGAGGAAGCTTGAATATGTGGAGATGGCGTGATGAATTGATAGTTGTTGTTTTGTCCTCGGCACCCTCTTAGACGCAATTATCTAAGCAAGCAACCTCAAGCGGCTCTAACCCACCCTCCTAGATGCAATTACCTAGGCAAGCAAGAGTGTGAAGATGATCTCCCTCACAAGAACTCGACGATCTTATTTTGAAGATGGCTTCTAGACAAGTTTATCGAACACTTGCAAACTCAAAGAATACTAAAATCTCCAAAGAGAACTTTTTATTAATCAATGAAATCTGAATTACAATGTGGGTGAAGCCTCCTTTATATAGGCCATGGAGAAGTTTTAATCCTACTAAACTTAGGAATTAAATACAATAAATAAATGTTAAAATCTAATCTCCTAATTAGATAAGTAATTTCTAATCATAAATAAATGCTAAAAATAAAATCTTAATTAAATAAATCTGATCCTAATAGATATTGCAGAATCCTATGTTGATTTAAATTACAAATAATCAAATAAAATCTTGAAAATTCGTAATTATCCAAAAATCTCGTATTAATCCCGTATAGGAATTTCTGCATGCGTTGTCTTCGCTAAAATAGACGTATCTTGAGATCCAGATGTCTGATTGAGGCGTTTCAAGATGCGTTGGAAAGCTAATTTGCAGCCGGACAAGTTTTAAGAAGACATGTTGACCCATAAATGCCTGAATCCCATCCAAAAATGCTTCGCAACAACTCATCAAAAGTTGTTGTCTACTCTTCGTTCACTTAAAACTTACATCCTTTTGCAACAACTTCATCAAAAGAGCAGCAATCCTCGAGAAACCATCCACAAAATGTCGCTAATATCCTGCCAACCCCAAGAAACTACAAACCTCTGGCACCGAATTAGGTTGCTTCGAATTCACAACAGCTTCAATTTTTTGCAGATCCACGCGAATACCCTCAGCCAAAACAACATGACCAAGAAAAACCATTTGCTTGATCCAAAACTCACACTTATTCAGCTTGGCATAAAGCTTATTGTCCAACAGAACTTGCAACACAATCTGTAGGTGTCGATCGTGATCTTCCTCTATACAGTACACAAGAATATCATCGATGAACACCACCACAAATTGATCCAAGAATTCATGGAACACTCGATTCATCATATCCACGAATGCTGTCAGCGCATTTGTCAACCCAAACGACATCACTAAGAATTCATAATGCATGTAGCATGTGTGAAAAACTATCTTCGGCACGTCTTTATCCTTCACCTTCAACTGATAATATCCAGACCTCATATCAATCTTGGAAAATGCTGTAGCACCCTGAAACTAATCAAACAAATCATCGATCCTCAGCAAAGGATACTTGTTCTTAATTTTCAACTTGTTCAGTTGCCGATAATCAATGTACATTCTCATCTTGCCATCTTTTTTTCATAAATAACACTGATGCTCCCCAAGGTGACACACTAGGCCCAATGAAACTATGATCTAACAACTCTTGAAGCTGGACCTTCAACTACTTCAATTCCTTCAGTGCCATACGATACGGTGCAATTAACACTAGAGCCGTATCTTTGTACGTCTCAATAAAAAAAATATCTCCCTATCCGACGGTAATCCTGGCAACTCTTCTGGAAGCACTCTTGGAAAATCACAAACACTGCGAATATCATGGGCACGCGCTTCCTTTATATTAGGGTTCATAACATAAGCTAGGTATGCTTGACCCCCAAACTCTATCAACTTCCACGCTTCCAAAGCCGATATAACATTGGACAAGAATTTGACATTCTTGCCCACAACCACTACTTCGTAATCCTCAAGAAGTTTCAACAAAACTTGCTTGGTCTCATAATCCACTATTGCCCTATGTTCAGACAACCAATCCATCCCCAAAATTACATCAAAACCATAAAATGGTAGCTCCATCAAATCCGCCACAAATACATGACCTTGAACAATCAAAGGACATCTCCTATACAACCTCCTAGCAACTACTGTCTCACCGAAAGAACTGGTTACCCATATACCAACATCTAACACCTTTACAAGTATATCAAGAAGCATGCATGTTCGCACAAGATGTATGAATGTGCAGAACCAGAATCTATAAAAGAAAGCAATGGTACAGACTGTAAAGTAAATATACCTGCAATCACATCTGTATTATTCCTTCCTACGCGATGCGTGAAAACACTCACCGGTCCACCACCCTCAGGTTGAACCACCACAGTATGAGCAACTATCCTCTAACCATCTTCCCTATGCTGAAAATGTCCTCGACCACGCCCACAGCCTCTCTGTGGCACAAACAGTAGGTGCAGGAGCCTGACCTTCCCCAGCTAACTGTAGACAATCACGCCTAATGTGATCCTATGATCCATAGATCCAACAAGTACCAAGAGTACCCCAACACTCCTCCAAATGTCATCTACCACATCTCTCACGCCTAGTACTATTTCCCCGTGTCTCAGCTCTGAATGATAACTCGTATCTCTATGCTTCTTGTACCGATCTTTGCAAACATCTGACTCAGTATTCTTTTTCCCCGTAAAAGAACTCCCTGATCGAGAAGACAACCCCAAATTCCTGTTCTATGTTCTTAGCTCGAAAAACTAAGACATCAAGCTCCGTATAATCCATAGCCAACATATAAGTCTTCACCTCCTTCACCAACCTAAAACAAAATGATCACATAACTGTCGCTCATCAGGAACCAACTCAGGAGCATACTGGCTCAACCGAACAAACTAGATCTCATACTCGAAAATAGACATGTTCCCCTGCTCCAAAGCCATGATCTCCCTCTTCTTCTCATCTTGATAACGAGATCCCAGATACTTCTTCTGAAAGGTAGAACAAAAGAACTCCCATGTCACATCAACTGGTGCCATACCTGCTATAGCAGTCGTCCACCAACTATAGGCATCACCTTGTGCAACGACACTATACAACCTAACTCGCGAATATCCGTACACTCCATCTAGACAATGATCCCTTCTGTGCTGGCAAACTACTCCTCAGTTGCTTCTAAAGCCAAACCTCTAAACTCAGCACCTCCCAAGCTACTAGACGCTCCAATAGAAGCCTCGTATTAACAGCTGCTACAGGCTTCGGTGCAGGTACTTGCACTCTAGCTATGGCTACCTAAAAAGCTCCAATCATTGCCTGGATTAATGGTGTGATATCACCAAAAATAGGTCCTTATGGTGCCTAAGGCACACCACCCTCAACTCCAGCACCAACAGGAGGAATCGGTGGAGGAGGAGGCAACTCATCATTTAGTCCATCCACAACACTCCCCATATAAGCTCTCGTCTCGCGTCTCGGTCCCATTCACAAAAATATGAGTCTAAAACATGATAATGCAATAAAATAAAATAATTAGGCCAGCTTGTAGCAAGAATCCAAGTCGTTCATCTTTAAAAACAAAAAATATTTAACACTAGTAATAAGTCAATGTGTCCTCAAGCTGAACACCCCATAATATCATATTTCAAACATAAACCCACAAAATCAAACACCGTGCATACCAAACAATAGAATCATACATCAAACAACCATAACTCACCTCCCAACAATCATAACCTGTCTCTGATACCAACAAATGTAACCCTCTTGACCCGGTCTAGTCGTAAGACTGAACTGAGTGAGCTACATTAGGGTTTGCTGAGACAAACCCAGAAGAATTACTTGAAAAGCGGTCTATTTTTTCCTTTTATCTTGTCTAAATGTGTAATTAAGTCCTAGGGTGATCATGCTAACAACGGTGAAATTTACAACTCAATCAGGCATCGAATTGACATCTAATTGTACGATTTAACGTTATAGAGACCAAATTGCAATTTTAGATAATTAAGAGCACTTCCTTGTAATCAAAGTTACCAATCCTTGATTAGTAAAATTTTATACAATCAAGTTAAATTTCAACTTAAAATAACCATCCAAACCCATTAATTGCATGGTCAAGAAACAGTGACTAAATTGCAAAGAATCAAACTTCAAAAAGCACTTTAACATAATTAACGAACTGCGTATCGATACGGGTTCAAGTTTTAAAGGCGTACCGATACGGTCCTCAAGCGTATCGGTATAGGTATGCAATATTCAAAATTGGGAATTCTAGTAGCCAAAAGGCGTATTGGTACTGTTGCCCGTGTACCGAAACCAAGCCAAAATAACAACATAGCATACTGATACGGTCCCTAGATGTATCGGTACGCCAAGGCATTTTTGCCCAGATTGAGCCGAGACCAGTCCCCGCGTACCGATCCCTAAGGACTCGTACCAGTACGGACAGACCTGTAATGACCTCTTAGTCGAACATATGACACTTTGGCTCAATCTAACATGCTTTAAACACTACCTAATCATCATATAACATCTCAAACAATATTTTCACCAACATAAGAGCATGGTAAAGGATCATATCCAAAATATCGTATCCAAACAATTGTCCTTTAGGCATGATCTCTACCCAAGCATGCATAATGTTTCTCAACCCCTCAAAACCAACATAAAGCATTATACAAGTTCAAAACATCAAACATAACTTGTACAATGGGGAGTATCTAAAATAAACCTCCCCAAACACAACTTGGACACATTGCCTCTTATTACTGTTTATTATTTATAAAAACCATACTTTGAAAATGTCTCAACACTTGGATCTCCTCTTGCGTACTTGCTGTATGAAAGAGCCTATTTCTCTGCATTGATGAGAAAGGAGAGCGTAAGCTATAAGCTTAGAGAGGGAACCTCAAAAACACTCATCAATGCATTTAAAAATCATTTTAATTCAAACTAAATGTATAAGTCTCATGGAAAAATTATCTCATGCTTCTATAATCTTTTCAAATATACACATTTAAATCATTTGCAACACATGTGTCATGGATTTCTATCATAAACCTCAATTTAATCTTCATATGCCAAAGTCTCTAAATAGTAAGCTTAAAGAGCATCTCATGTATAAAACATATTATATACAAATCATAATCCATTGCCCATGATACATCATCTCATATATTGGCATTCAAGTACTCAAAAAGCAAGATTCATTCTATTTTATAAAAACACATCAGATACACAGATTTCCCAAGTGGTTCTTTCGACCACATCGCATACGTCCTCGAACCAGAGCAACCCTTAACAGTTATGACGTATAAATCCACTAGCGGGAGAGTTGGCACACTCTTGACCCTTCGACGCACATGAGGTGGCTTATTATAGTTCACTTTAAACCCTATGGCTAGCCAACTTTATCTGATAACAATTTATCTCATCCACTTGCCAATATACTCAAAAAAAACTCATTAACTTACTGTTTTACATATGCATCAATTTAAACCATTTTTCAATACATTAAACCATGTATTCTAGCATTCTCAAAATTTTTTCATAAATCATTTGTTATGCTCAAATATCTTCATGTATAATCATTTTCAACATCTTTCATTTCTAAAAAACATGCATATAATAGTAAGTAATCAAATCCATAAACATGTGCATGAGACTGTATTTTGTAAAATCGAAAATGAGAGAGAGCTCAACCAATACTTACTTCCGAGCTTAGATAAGTGTTTCAAACTTATTTTCAACTCCCAACAACCATCTTCAAACCTTTTAAAAGTAGTAAAACGCGTTTCTACTCACCAACAATCCAAAGCTCCCTCACCGTTGTGAGAATCAAGCTTCCGAAGCTCCTGCAGCCTCTCCAAAAGCTAAATGATTCAACTCCCCTGCTTTACCCATTCAAAAACAAGGGATCAATGCACTTCCATGCATATCAAATTTTTAGCAACCAACAAACACAACTTCGCCTCACTAAAAACCATCAAATGCCTCTCTAAAATAACCGAAAACATAACCAAACTTCATCTAAACAAAACCCAGCCAAAACCTATTGATTTTAACATCTTAACAACATCAATTAACATCCAAAAACATCTTTATAACTTCCTTATACCTCCAGTAACCTTACAACACCAAAATCACTTTTACGATTTAGTCACCAAAAATAGTTTTGAAAACTTTACATTTTAGTCACCGGACCAAAATGTCCTAAAATCAGATTTAATTCCTTCAAATTGAATTTACCAAAATACTTAAAATATTAATTAAGTATTTTCTATCATTTTTTCATATTTAATTTTAGCCAAAAACAATTTTATAAGATTTAATTCCCAAAACTAACTCGAATTGCTTAACCTAGTTCTCCCGAACCGTCTAATTGATCCATCTAACACCTAGGCCCAATTTCAGGGCATTACAAATTTGATGGCCTTAACGGTCAAAATTGTATTATTTCGAATGTTCCCTTTGATGGGCTTAAGGCCCAATGTTCACTGGCCAATGTTCAATGCATATGACACCCGCCATTTGCTATTATTATC
The DNA here is from genome assembly GCA_019671005.1 of Hibiscus mutabilis. Classification (NCBI taxonomy): domain Eukaryota; kingdom Viridiplantae; phylum Streptophyta; class Magnoliopsida; order Malvales; family Malvaceae; genus Hibiscus; species Hibiscus mutabilis. The sequence goes on along the minus strand of CM033728.1, from coordinate 17,390,727 downwards.
GTATACGGTACACACAACCAACAGTTACCATTAAGAATGGTAGTTACACGAAATAATTATTCCCAATTAACTTTCCAAACTTTATGCAGTTGAATGGTTATCCTTTGAGAGTCGAGGGGATTTTTGACTAACCTGCTCGGCAGCATGGTTATCCTACAACATAACATTACACTAGTCAAGGCCAAGTGTAACGCCCCGATTTTGGGCCTAGCAATTTTGTGGCTTGTTAGACGGTCTAGTAGACTGGGTTAGGGATTCAAGTTGGATTCGGGAGCAAATATTTTTTGGTAAGATAAAGATGTGGAAAAAATGGTTAAAAATCATATTTTTAATATATGGTTAATATTGGTGAAAACAATTTTGGAAAATGGGTTTTGGAAGTGTGACATTTTGTTAGTGACCAAAATGCAATTTTTGAAAAACTGGTTTTTAAAGGTGACTAAAATGAAAGGGATCAAACTCTTAGAATCCTTAAGGAGCTATTTTACCAAGTATTTACTGGTGATTTTGAATGACGCGTTCCAAAGTGGTTGGTGATGACTTATCCAATACCAAATGATAGAGTAGCGCAAATTCGAATAAAGAGAAAAACAAAACAAACCAAAATAAAGAACAAATCTAAAAATTCATATTTGCTTATGGTGGTGGTGTCAATAGAGGAAGCTTGAATATGTGGAGATGGCATGATGAATTGATAGTTTTTGTTTTGTCCTCGACACCCTCTTAGACGCAATTATCTAAGCAAACAACCTCAAGCGGCTCTAACTCACCCTCCTAGATGCTATTACCTAGGCAAGCAAGAGTGTGAAGATGATCTCCCTCACAAGAACTCGATGATCTTATGTTGAAGATGGCTTCTAGACAAGTTTACCGAACACTTGTAAACTCAAAGAATACTAAAATCTCCAAAGATAACTTTTTATTAATCAATGAAATCTGAATTACAATGTGGGTGAAGCCTCCTTTATATAGGCCATGGAGAAGTTCTAATCCTACTAAACTTAGGAATTAAATACAATAAATAAATGCTAAAATCTAATCTCCTAATTAGATAAGTAACTTCTAATAATAAATAAATGCTAAAAATAAAATCCTAATTAAATAAATCTAATCTTAATAGATATTGCAGAATCCTATATTGATTTAAATTATAAATAATCAAATAAAATCTTGAAAATTCGTAATTATCCAAAAATCCCGTATTAATCCCGTATAGGAATTTCTGCATGCGCTGTCTTCGCTAAAATAGACGTATCTTGAGATCCAGATGTCTGATTGAGGAGTTTCAAGATGCGTTGGAAAGCTAATTTGCAGCCGGACAAGTTTTAAGAAGACATGTTGACTCATAAATGCCTGGATCTCATCCAAAAATGCTTCGCAAGTTGACTGATGTTTCTGACTTGCAAAGCAGTTTCAACTTCTTTTCCAAGATGATTATTTTGACCCCTCTCATGCTCGTATCATAAGGGGTTGGTGTCCCCGCAGGTTGAAAGTGTACCCGGTTGTTTAGGTACCGCAATTGTGAATGTATTGCTATTTCTAGTTGAGATGGCTTGAATTTGGGAGAACACTTGTTGAATCCGTATATCCGATGAACTCTTTTGTAAATGGAACTTGGTTAATTATCACTTGTGAGCCAATATAATTGTTGATGTATCATTGAAAGGTTTATGTTGTATAATGTGATTTATAATGTTTACTCTTTAAGCTTTGCATATGGTTGTTATGCATGAGAAGGCTTAAATTGAGGCTAGCAATGGGACTTGCCGTTGGTTAATGATACATGTTGCATATGGTTTAATATGTTGGTTTTAAAGATGTTAAGTGCATGTTTTAAAGGCATGATAATGTTTTAAAGGATGTTTGAAATGAGATTTCAATGTAATGTTGAGAAATGGTTTTAATGCATTGATGGTGTGTTGTTTTTGAGCACTCCTCACTAAGCCTAGTGTGCTTACGCTTTCTTTGTCCATCAATGTGGAGAATTAAAAGCTGGGAAGACAGCGAGAAGCAAGAGATCGGTACAAGACTTGGTAACCAAAGTATGCTTTGAAATAGAGTATATAAGTAATAAGGGCAATGGGGGTTCCGTTGTTATTTTGGGAGGTGTTTTGTTAAACTCCCTATTTGAGCAAGTTTGTCTAGCTGCTTTTGAGTTGTAAATGGCCTTTATGGTTTGATTTTGATAATGGTTTGGAGTTTCATGTTTTACTTGAATGATTTTCTAGGTTGCATGCCTATAGATTTACATTTGATGCAAGATGCCATGAATAGATGTTGAATCTGTGATGTTATGTTGTGGTTTGATTCTAAATTGTGTTGCTTTGTGTGTTAGGAGCATGTTAGGATGTTTTGGTTTAATCAAAAGCATGTTTAACCAGCAAAAATTGACATTTCAGGTCCAGACGTACTGATAAGGGTGTCCCTGTTTCGGTATGGGTAAGCCATTTCAGGCTTAGCATACCAGTATGCGGGCAACTATTCCGGTATGGGCCAAGGCAATTTTTAGCTAGCATTTCGGTACGCGGGTACCTATTTTGGTACGGCATAGTGTTAAATTGAGGGGTGTTTCGATACGCGGGGGGTGTATCGAAACGAATTTTGGCTATTGGAAAATTGGGGATTTCAATCTGCAAGGGTGTAACGAAACGGGGGTAACTGTACCAATACGGCTAGCGTTAAATCAGTTATTTGGAATGTTCTAAAGTTCTAATTTCTTATGTTTTAGTCCCAGAATGTTGTGGATGCAATTGAGTAAGTTCGGATGATCGTTTTGAGCTGATTTTTGACGGTAAGCATGAAACCTGTCTAATTAAAGGTTGGCAATGTAAAAATAAGTTAAGACCCTGCAATTTTCTGAATTTGCAAATTGGTCCCTAAATCGTATATATGATCAATTGGATGTCAATTCGACGCCCGATTGAGTTAGGTTTTCACCAGAAATTAGTATGTACATGTAGGATAATAAATTTGCATCTAGAAAAGATAAAAGAAAAAAAACGGTAAGGTTTCAAGCTTAATTCTTTATGGTTTACTTTGGTAAACCTAATGTGAAGCTCCCTCGGTTCGGTCTTGCGACTAGGCCGATTCGAGGGGGTTACACCAAGCCCATAGGTACATGAAAAAGATGAAAATGATCTTTAAATAAATTTAGCTTTTACCTTTTTCTTCATTGGTGCTGGACAATTAGATTTTTTTATCTAAATCTATGATGCGCCTAACTCCACCTTGGGGTGTTTTGAATTTGGAAGGAGTAACAGTTTTTGTTGTCTCTATATGAATACGACTCTGACCATCTTCTCTCTAAGGTTATGTCCACATAAAGTTATGGTCAACAACCCTATTAATTTTAGTCCCAATAGAGGCCCTATCAAGCTCCATATTCCTTGACATCTTCTGCAAAGAACCTTTTATTTCCTCCCACATTTCTTTCACAACCTCATGAACTGCGTCAATTTTGACTTCAAAATCATTTATTTTTACTTCAAACCCATTCATTTTGACATGAATATTGTTCATCTTCTCTTCCAAGTTCTACTTGAAGCTGGAAATGTCGGCCTGCACTTCTGTGATGTTTTTAGAAAGAATACTTAATTTCTCTCCCAACATCGTTTCATCAACCCTCATATTGTCCAATTTCTCCTCACCTTTAATTTTCTTCTCAATTTTCATATTACAACCTCTTTTAGCCCATTCACCTCAGACATTATTTGCTCCTCACATTTCATTTTCTTCTCAATTCCCTTATTGACAACCTAACCTCTTTTAGCTCATTCACCTCAAACATTATTGGTTGAAGCATCTTCGACATCGTTTCCCTCATTGCATCGCCATCGTTGCATTTCGCAACATCATACTCCGAGGAACCAACCTTGCAAATTAATTAAATATTAAAATTTTTACTTCCACAAAATAAATGATTAATACAATGACACGTAACGTATTACCTTACGTCTCTTTGAAGCTTTCCTACCTTTAAATACTTCCATGACTTCCTCAGATTCCTTCAGTTTAGGTGCTTCAACAGTTTTAGGTAATATCTGCTTCTAGGCAATCATCTTTAGAGTGAAAAATATATAATTAAGTAACCATGATTGCAATTGACATATTATATGAATAATAATCCACCAAATACCTTTGGTAAATTTAAAGCTCGCTCGCTCTTTAAGCAGGCATAAACAGACGTGACCTCTGAATGCACCCAATGCAAAATGCGAGCCTCACCACCATTAGAAGCTGCACTGGCTATGCTATCAAATCTAGACCAATATTCGTACAGCCGAACCTGAATTCTACATCATTCACAATAGATCATTAATATGACAATTTAGTTCCACAGATTTCTCATAACTAATGGTAATTTAACTTTACCTCTAAGATTGTAATACACCCTTTTAGGTAAACGTGCCTTCTTGGCTTCTGTAAATAGCTTATTGCCTCAATAAGCGTGTCATAAACATACTTGGCCCAATTCACTTTACACTGTAAGCAATCGTTGCACAACAACTTCAAAAAATCTCTACATGGTTGTATCTCAGTAGTGGGACACAGGAAAACTCCAATAATATACAGCAACACCCTTGCTTTCAAAGCATCCCTTTAAAAAGCACCAGACACTACATCTAGCTTGATTTGTGCAAAAGTTAAATTTGTGCTGAGGTTATACTTTGCAACAAGTTCTCTACCATTCTCCCTCGACAACACTTCATGAACATCAACACCCTCATTCTTTAGGCCCAATATAGCTTCTACATCTTCAACTGAGACAGTAATGTTGTGTCCTTCAAACTCAATAACACTCCTTCCAACATCAAAACTTTCCATCAATTCCCCACATAGGTCCCAACGTAGAATGCTCGATTTTTTAAAAACTAACGACCCAAAACCAATTTCATCAAGAATAGGATCAATCCCCATCGTCTTTATTTCTTTTATGAAATCGTACAATTGCTTTTTACTATACCTTGTGTCAAAAGATGTCTATAGGGGATAAGATAACAACATCCTATGCCAATCTCAATATAAACTATTATACTCTATCAAACAAAGAATGCCTTTATATTGCTATTTACCTTCTTCGGCTGTCATGGTTTAAAGTCTTTGTATGCAGCCTTCTCCTTTTGAATTTCATTAATGTAAGGTTGTTTGTCTTCCTTGGGCAGTTTCTCCCATTTCTTGCCTAAATTTTTCCTAACCTATGAATGAAAAATTCAAATGAACTTCACATTTTACATATGCCTTTAACAAACATCATAAACCATTGAAACCTACATCATTAGTCACTTTTTCCTCAGTTTGCTTCCTCCTTATACATTCACCATTACTGTAAAACATGAAAATAACAAAGGTATGCATTCAATCATTCATTCTGAGATGCAATATGAATAGAAAAATATCAACTTACTAAAACTTAATGAAGGAAGGACATGTTTTATTTTTTGCGTACGACCTATCATATATGACCAACATCTCAAACCCATCTTCCTTAGAGCAACTTCATTATCAACAACTTCATTACCATTTTTATCAGCAACTTCTTTAACAACTTCATCATTACCATCTTTATCAACAATTTCTTTAGCAACTTATCAACAACTTCGTCAAAAACGAGATTCAAATTTGTAGTTATCATCCTAGGAATTAAATCTTCACATGAATCAGTATAGAAACAAACCAACACACTCATAAATAAACCCAACCTCATTACAAACAAATCTAACCTTTTTAGGTTCAAAGAGATGGAAAGGGTAACATTTAAAAAAATGAAACAGGACAAGATATTCAGTTTCAACAGATTTTCTCCAACAAGAAATGCAATTCCATACCAAAATTTCGTAACACAAACCCTAGATTTCAAGTATTTCACAAATAAACAAACAAACTTAGGGTTTTGCTTGTCACCTTCGCGATGGAGACAATTGCGCAGGTTCAGTTGCAGACCTAAGTTGAGGTTTCGATCCTTTACATTGACTGAAACATTTTTCTCAAGTTTAGCGGATTCTCTAGATTTTAGTGGGGAAATGAGTTCTGACCCTAAAATGTTATTAAACAAATGATGGTTCGATTCTCACTTCTAGGGAGTCAGAGGGCTTTAATCACTAAGGGTAGCGAAATGACTAAGTACGTTGCGAGACCTGCAAAATTGGAAATATGAATCGTTGAACCGAAAATATTATAATATTCTACTTTAGGTTGCGAAACGCGTTCATGAATTCTGATACTTGATTCAACCTAATATGTTATCTACTTTCTTCACTTTTACGATTTCTATGTCTAATTTTATCTATCCAACATACTATGCCCCAGGTTTCGGTACGGATAATTAAGTTCTGAAACATATTAAACAAACAAGTATTGTTAAAGGGACTTTAAACATTTCTAGTTTACACATTTTCTATGGGTTTCGGTACATGTTCAAAAGTTCTGATATCAGGAGAAAAACGTATACTGTTATGCATTAATCCTAAAATATTACTTTTAGAGATGAGAGTTTCGGTACTCGTTATCAAATTTTGAGACATCTTTTGCCAACGTTAATTGTCGTAAACTTTACTAACAATTTCAGTTTATACTTTTAACTACCGGTTCTAGTACATATCAAAGAGTTCCAAAACTTGTGCGACATTTTAACATTTGACATTGCAACACGAATGTTATCCCCATTAATTTGCGATACAACTTACTAAGTTCCGAAACTTACTAGCAACAACCTCTTCCCGTTTTCGTTTTTTTAATCTAAATCTAACTGTCAAAATTAAAAGTTTTCCCATCTAACGGCTTTAACATGTCATTTTTTATTAGCCGTATACTAACTTGCCATTCTTTATACTCTCCCGTTAGTTTCCAAGTGTATTTTGGCATTGTTTGTTTTCCATAAGGTAAGTTGGATCTTGTTCATATCTAAAGATGAAAAAAATTATTACATCATAACACTGCCATGAAATAATCAAAACAGAGTTATAGAACATTGCATTGTTTTTCAGGTTTTATCTTTCAACTTCAAATTTCTCCAGTTTTTTGTACAACCTTCTTACTTCATCCATATTCACCATTTTCTGCAATTTGGCATTATAAATTCTAATTTCCCTATTTTTAGCCAACAACATTTGAACCCGATTTCTCAATTCTTCAACATCGATCGAATTTCCATCATTGTGAATCCATTTAAAGAAATCACTATGGCTCTACAAATGTGCAAAAGAAATTCAGAATAACGCATTAATCAAAACACTGGAACAACAACTTATTACTTAATACTTAATACCTCTGGCCTATACCACATCCATAAAATCTCTCTTTGCTCTATGGTACAGTTGAAGGGAAAAGTGGTGATTGCAATCCACAATAAATAGTGAACAATGTTTCCTTCAATACGTGATTTAGAACTTCCAGTAGACATCATCGAAGGAAAACTCAAACAGTTGACGTTGCACTATGTAAAGATGGAAATGGATAGGATTATAAGAACAGTATAAAATTTTGGCAAAAAGATAACAAAAAAGCAATGTGATTTTAAATTTTCATAAATATAACTAGAATAAAATAAAAGAAAGTACATCAAACATTAAGTCCATACGCATGAAACTCCAAAAAATTAACAACTTCAAATGTCATTATATTAAAAGTCTAGTCATCCGTCTTTGCGGGTACTGAATTCTTGACGAATGGAGGCCATTTCCTTGCGAATCTTTGCAAGCTGAGAATCAGCATGCTTACGAAGCTCAGCAAATTGAGACTCAGCATGGTTATGAGGGTCAGCTAACTGCAAATCAACATGTTGATGACAAGTAACCTTGTAGTCAAGCAATGACTTCATTGTAATCTCCTTTCGATTTTTAGAAAAACTTGTTAGGCAGGCGAAGGGGAATGTTCTTCAACATTTTATGCATTGGCAGCATCTTTTGAGTCCTTATAAATCCAACAATTTTTTTGAAAGTGGTATCCGCATTTGTGGGCCAAATGAATGTCAATCTTTTCCTTTAAAGGGACAGGTGGGTCCAAAGAAAAATTGACATCATTCTTTTAAAATATGTGTGTAAGGACACAAGCATATGGAAGAGAGGTTGAGGCCCCATGGTCCTTACTAACAAAGGATACTAGTTGGAGGAAATTGATTTTGGAAATGTTAGGAGCAACCTCATTTCGATATTGGTTAAGCCACCAACAATCAATCTCTCTGATTGTTCCTACCTTCCCATTAGACGATCGAAAAAACCATGCCACAATAAGGTGAAAGATTCTCTCTTCAAAATGAAGATTTCTGGGGCTATGGTCTTTGTACTTTTCAATAGAGCTGGTTTCGGTTTCATCATAAGGGCCTTTATTTTCAACACCTAAATTAGATGCAATTGATTGAGGGTGATAAAGAGTTCTTTACCATAACATAAGAGTTAATGCCTATGATCTTAGATGAATTTGGCTAATGCACAATTGTGGCATTACTATAAAAGACCCTTGCAAGTCTTTCACAAATCCTCGGTTCCCTATTTTGTGTAGTTGACTTATTTTGAAGTTGTAGTCTGGGTTCTGAAGGAAATTCATGGCCACAAAATGTTCTTTACGAAAGTGTCTATTGTAGAAATGTTTATAAAATTTGGTCTTTTCATCCTCGTCTCTAAAAATAGTATTCATCAATAGATGATGGTGGCTCAACAATTTTTTTATGTTTGGTTTGCTACATGGTTAATGGGTAGAGTAAAGAAGAGATGACTAGGATTTGGGTTTAGGGATCCTGTAAGAAATAAAACAATTGTTTACAAGTTGATCAACGACACAAATTAATGAATTTGGCCAACCACATCAATGAATAATATATGAAAATAGAAGAAAATTCACATGAACCCATTGGTTATATCAAACACGTTTTGAACACGAAGCCAAGCCCATGATAATATCAAGCAATTCCCAAGCTCAAAGTTAAGCCATAGGAAAAATTGGAAAACCAAACAGAAGAAATGGTATGTAAAAATTTAAGGGTTTCTAGAAATACCTTTGATTCAACTGGGCTTAGGGTTCCTATTAAATTTTAAACAAATTTAGAAGGAAATCTTAAAATCCCAAACAATAATATCAACCAGTTTGTCAACATCAATGATGAGGCATGGAAAGTAAATGAAAACCAATCAAAAACAAGGGAATGATTAAGAAAAAAATTTGGGTTTCCAAAAATATACCTTTAATTCCAGCAGGCAAGATTTGATTGAACTGAGTTTGGGCTTCCTGTTAAAGTTTAAAAAAATAGCGAAAAATCTGAAAACCACATCAATTATATCAACCAATTTTTCAACAGCAACGATCATCCGTGGAAAGTAAATGAAACCCAAACAAGAACCAAACAAAAATCAAGGTTTTTTTAAACAGGATTAGGGTTTCTAGAAATATACCTTTGCTTGCTTCCAGCAATCTTAGAGTGAAATGAGTTTAGGGTTCCTATAAAATTTAAACAAAATAATCGAGAAATATGAAAAACCCCATCAATAATAGAAAGCATATTTTCAACATCAATGATCAACCATGGAAAGTAAATTAAATCAAAACAGAAAGCAAGGTTATTTAAAAAAAAATAGGCTTTCCAGAAATACCTTCGAATCCTGCAGATTCAAATTTCAAACTAAGGGGTGAGGAGATGGTATTTAGAAGGTTTGATTGGTGAAAGAAAAAAGTGAAAAGTCCTAATTTAAAGATTTTGAACTAAAGGAATGGAGGAATCCAATCAGTTGTACAACTAAGTGAGAGAGAAAAAGGTTGGCTGTGACCTTCTAGCTTTGATATATATATATATATATTCCACGTTAAGTAGCGGAACTGGATAATAAGTTGCGCAACTGTTAATGAAAAAGAAGCGAGAACAAAAACTGCAAAGGTTATGATAGAGTAGCGCAATCTTGGATTTGGAAGCCTTCAATCAAGTTTTTGCAAGAACTAGGAGCTCTAGACTCAATCAAGGAAGTTTGGGCAAATCCGAAAATTCAAGAGAAAAGATAAGGGATTTTCTTGAATTTTTCAGATTCAAGGCTGGAAATTTAAAGAAAGAAAGACGAGATGAAGGATTAGATGATAAGAAATAAGAATATAAATAAAAATATGAGAAAAGATTAAGAAGAAGAGAGGTAAAACAAATCTGAAAATTTCAGCTTTGTTTATGGAATTATGGAATATGGTGTGAAGGTTGAAGATGAAGATGGCTTGTGAATTGTTGATGTTGTTTTGTCTTCGGCACCCTCTTAGACTCAATTATCTAAGCAAGCAACCTCAAGCGGCTCTAACCCACCCTCCTAGACGCGATTATCTAGGCAAGCAAGAGTGTGAAGATGATCTCCCTTACAAGAACTCGTCGAACTTATGTTGAAGAAGACTTCGAAGGCACAAGTAATCAGCACTTGCAAAAACAAACTCACTAAATATTTCATAAATCAAAGAAAATCTGTCTTACAATGATGGAGGCTTCATCCTTTTTATAGGTGAAGGATAGACAAAGTAATTTAACTTCTACTAAAACAAGGAAAACCTAATCTAATTAAAAATAATAATAAAATAACAGCCTTTAAACTCCTTGTGCTTGTGTGGCAAGGGATAGGGTGATAAGGCAAGTTATAAGCTGATAAGGGCTGGTTGCTTGGGCAGCAAGTAAACTTGATGAAGGCTGGTTTGCTTGGGTATCAAGTAATGGGCTGATAAGAGCTGTTTTGATTGGGCAGCAAGTAAAAGTTGATAGGGCCTTTATTTGGACGAATTTAAGGGTATTTGGGCTGGTTTAGATGATAAGAAATTGGTTCTTGGGCAAGGAGGCATGTGTGGGCTGTTTAAAAAGCTAACTAGGCCTAAAAACACTTGTAAATCCTAATTTGGGCTAAAAATAAAAATCTGGCCCAATCTTTTATAGTAACAAGTATTGGGTCTATAATTACAATAAAACGGGCTAATTAATGGACATCTAAAGGCTCATGGATATCCATCTCCAAAGGTGCAGCAAGTTGAGTTTTTGTGACCCAATTATTCTTGAAGGATGTTAAGGGTGGACTTCCTTCAAGAAATTCTTCTTTCTTCATGGCAGCTTGTAATCCTTGGCTCACGAATACTTGGACGATCGAATTCAGCTTGTCCTTGATTAGCTTAGACTTGGCTCGGGTTATTGGGCCAAGTGGAAAAGTAAGTCCATCTTGACCTTGGAATTGCCTTGTGGTACATGTATCATCCCCTCCCTCCTCAAAAGGATTCGTCCACGAATCTGAAACATCAAAGGGAGAAAGATCAGAAACATTAAAAGTTGTACTCACATTATACTCACCTGGTAGATCAATTCGGTATGCATTGTTGTTGATCCTTTCAAGGACTTGGTGATACGGAAGCCAGGATCCAAGAATTACCTCAAAATCTAGGAACCCTCTAGATCACAATTAATCTAGCAAACTCGCTAATATGATCTGAGAAAACCCCAAACTCCACGTTCAACAAACCGATAATAAAGCATGATCTTGATGTAAAAACGAGATAGGATGAATTTGATGGTGGCGGTGTTGGATAGATTTGTCCTTGGCACCCTCCTAATCGCAATTGAATAGGCAAACACCTGCAAATGGCACGAATCTCTCTGATGAATGGATGATGACGAGATAGATGTTGTAGGATATTTTGTCCTCGGCACCCTCTTAGACGCGATTATCTAAGCAAGCAACCTCAAGCGGCTCTAACCCACCCTCCTAGACGCAATTACCTAGGCAAGCAAGAGTGTGAAGATGATCTCCATCACAAGAACTTGACGAACTTACGTTGAAGAAGACTTCTGATACGAAAAATAACAAGGCAAATCTATCTACCTTGAAAATAAAATGGCCCATGGCCAAAGGTTTTTGCAACTCATAAATTCATGATGTTGTTCTTATTAGTGAAGCAATAAACATATTTTATGTAACCTAAAAAACTAATAAATAAATAACAAATCTAATCCTAAATCATCTAAATATCTTCATAAAGAATCCTAGATTAAACTTAAGTACAAATAATCAATAAAATTATTGAAAATTCGTAATAAATAATATTTCCCGTGATAAAACCGTATAGAGATTTCTGCTCGAACAACCTTCACTAAAATGGACATAACTTGAGATCCCGATGTCGGATTGATGCGTTTCAAGATGCGTTGGAAAGCTAAGAGGCAAACGAATATGTTTGAAGAAGATATGTAGACTCAGAAGTGCCCGGATCCCATCCGAAAATTCGATGCAAGTCGGCTGAAATTCCAGACTTATAAAACAACTTCAACTGTTTGGCTACAATGCATCATTTTAGCCCCCCATACATGTATCATTCTCCCCCTGTTGAAAACGATTCGTCCCGAATCTTAAGAGTTGTTGATCACAACCTTCAAGTCTCTTGAGATGTCTCCAGGAATGAAATATTAAAACTAGTATCTATATAGAGAATTATATATTTTTTCTTTTTTCTCAACTACTAAAACAACAGTAAAAGATAATTGTTTCAAACACCTAAACCAAGGCTCTGATTACCAATTGATACGGAAGCTAGGATCCAAGAATTACCTCAAAATCTAGGAACCCTCTAGATCACAATTAATCTAGCAAACTCGCTAATATGATGATGAGAAAACCCCAAACTCCACATTCAACAAACCGATAATAAAGCATGATCTTGATGTAAAAACGAGATAGGATGAATTTGACGGTGGCGGTGTTGGATAGATTTGTCCTTGGCACCCTCCTAACCGCAATTAAATAGGCAAACACCTGCAAACGGCACGAATCTCTCCGATGAATGGATGATGACGAGATAGATGTTGTAGGATATTTTGTCCTCGGCACCCTCTTAGACGCGATTATCTAAGCAAGCAACCTCAAGCGGCTATAATCCACCCTCCTAGACGCAATTACCTAGGCAAGCAAGAGTGTGAAGATGATCTCCATCACAAGAACTTGACGAACTTACGTTGAAGAAGACTTCTGATACGAAAAATAACAAGGCAAATCTATCTACTTTGAAAATAAAATGGCCCATGGCCAAAGGTTTTTGCAACTCATAAATTCATGATGTTGTTCTTATTAGTGAAGCAAATATGCCTTTAAATAGGCTACAAATGAAGAGTTCAACTTAAATTAGGAAAAGTAAAGATAATAATAAAATAAATAAACATATTTTATCTAACCTAAAAAACTAATAAATAAATAACAAATCTAATCCTAAATCATCTAAATATCTTCATAAAGAATCCTAGATTAAACTTAAGTACAAATAATCAATAAAATTATTGAAAATTCGTAATAAATAATATTTCCCGTGATAAAACCGTATAGAGATTTCTGCTCGAACAACCTTCACTAAAATGGACATAACTTGAGATCCCGATGTCAGATTGATGCATTTCAAGATGCGTTGGAAAGCTAAGAGGCAGACGAATATGTTTGAAGAAGATATGTAGACTCAGAAGTGCCCGGATCCCATCCGAAAATTCGATGCAAGTCGGCTGAAATTCCAGACTTATAAAACAGCTTCAAATGTTTGGCTACAATGCATCATTTTAGCCCCCCATACATGTATCATTCTCCCCCTGTTGAAAACGATTCGTCCCGAATCTTAAGAGTTGTTGATCACAACCTTCAAGTCTCTTGAGATGTCTCCAGGAATGAAATATTAAAACTAGTATCTATATAGAGAATTATATATTTTTTCTTTTTTCTCAACTACTAAAACAACAGTAAAAGATAATTGTTTCAAACACCTAAACCAAGGCTCTGATTACCAATTGATACGGAAGCTAGGATCCAAGAATTACCTCAAAATCTAGGAACCCTCTAGATCACAATTAATCTAGCAAACTCGCTAATATGATCTGAGAAAACCCCAAACTCCACATTCAACAAACCGATAATAAAGCATGATCTTGATGTAAAAACGAGATAGGATGAATTTGACGGTGGCGGTGTTGGATAGATTTGTCCTTGGCACCCTCCTAACCGCAATTGAATAGGCAAACACCTGCAAACGGCACGAATCTCTCCGATGAATGGATGATGACGAGATAGATGTTGTAGGATATTTTGTCCTCGGCACCCTCTTAGACGCGATTATCTAAGCAAGCAACCTCAAGCGGCTCTAATCCACCCTCCTAGACGCAATTACCTAGGCAAGCAAGAGTGTGAAGATGATCTCCATCACAAGAACTTGACGAACTTACGTTGAAGAAGACTTCTGATACGAAAAATAACAAGGCAAATCTATCTACTTTGAAAATAAAATGGCCCATGGCCAAAGGTTTTTGCAACTCATAAATTCATGATGTTGTTCTTATTAGTGAAGCAAATATGCCTTTAAATAGGCTACAAATGAAGAGTTCAACTTAAATTAGGAAAAGTAAAAATAATAATAAAATAAATAAACATATTTTATCTAACCTAAAAAACTAATAAAAAAATAACAAATCTAATCCTAAATCATCTAAATATCTTCATAAAGAATCCTAGATTAAACTTAAGTACAAATAATCAATAAAATTATTGAAAATTCGTAATAAATAATATTTCCCGTGATAAAACCGTATAGAGATTTCTGCTCGAACAACCTTCACTAAAATGGACATAACTTAAGCTCCCGATGTCGGATTGATGCGTTTCAAGATGCGTTGGAAAGCTAAGAGACAGAAGAATATGTTTGAAGAAGACATGTAGACTCAGAAGTGCCCGGATCCCATCCGAAAATTCGATGCAAGTCGGCTGAAATTCCAGACTTATAAAACAGCTTCAACTCTTTGGCTACAATGCATCATTTTAGCCCCCCCATACATGTATCACTTGGAATGGTCCATCTCCTCGTGGATCCAATTTGGATTTCCTATGGTTTGGAAATCTTTCTTTACGCATGTGCAACCAAACCCAATCTCCTGGTTCAAAGACAACTTGGCGTCGGCCTTTGTTGACTTTGGCAGCAACGTTTTCATATGTTTTCTCCATTATTTGTTTTGCCTTAGTGTGAATGGATTTAACTAACTCTGATTTATTTTCGCCATCTAAGCTGCTAATATTATTAATAGGTAAAGGAACAAGGTCTAATGTAGTTAAGGGGTTAAAACCATAAACTACTTCAAATGGAGAATAACCGGTGGATGAATGAATAGAACGGTTGTAGGCAAAGTCTACAAAAGGTAGATATTCTTCCCAAGTTTTTGTGTTCTTACCGACAACAGTTCTGAGTAATGCACCTAAGATCCGATTTGTTACCTCAGTTTGTCCATCCGTCTGTGGGTGACAAGTAGTAGAATAAAGAAGTTTGGTACCTATCTTTCCCCACAAAACCTTCCAAAAATGGCTTATGAACTTTACATCTCTTATCGGAAATGATGGTGCGTGGAATTCAATGAAGTCGTACTACTTCTCTAAAGAAGAGATCGGCTACATGTGTTGCATCATCCGTTTTATGGCATGATATGAAGTGAGCCATCTTTGAAAACCTTTCGACCACAACAAAAATACTATCTCGACCCTTTTTGGTACGAGGTAATCCAAGAATAAAGTCCATAGATAAATCGACCCAAGGGAAAGAAGGGATAGGAAGGGGTGTATATAAACCGTTAGGACTTACATTGGATTTTGCTTGTTTACATACGATGCAAGATGCGCATACCTTTTCCACTGTTTTCCTCATATGTGGCAAAAAAAATGCTCCATTACCATGTCTAACGTTTTGGAGATGCCAAAGTGCCCCATTAAGCCTCCAGAGTGTGATTCATGGACTAGCAATTCTCTAATGGAGCCTTGTGGTATATACAACCTGTTTATTCGGAAAAGAAACCCATCTACAAGATAAAACTTGTTAAAAGCACCTTTTAAACAATGAGTATAAATTTCCTTGAAATCTGGATCATTAGGATACAATTGCTTTATATGTTGAATCCCAATATAGTAGCATGCATTTGAGTAATTAGGGTATACCTTCTAGATAGTGCATCTGCTACTACATTATCCTTTACCTTTTTTGTACTTGATCACATAATGTTTCAATAAACTCCACCCACCGAGCATGTCTCTTGCTCAAATTACCTTGGCCGTTTAGCCACTTCAATGATTCGTGGTCGGTGTGTATGATGAACTCCTTTGGAAGAAGGTAGTGTTGCCAAACTTCAAGTGCACGAACTAATGCAAGGAGCTCTTTATGATAAGTTTAGTAGTTCAAATGTGCTCCTTTTAACTTCTCGCTAAAGTAAGCGATTGATTGTTTTTCCTGTAAAAGAACTGCGCCTATGCCTATACTGGAGGCATCACATTCTTACTCAAAAGTTTTAGAAAAATCGGGAAGACGAAGAATTGAGGAAGTACAAAGTTTACCTTTTATTATTTGGAAGGCTTGTTCTTGTGCCTCACCCCAATGAAAACCTACTGTTTTTTTGATGATATCTGTCAATGGTGCGGCAATGGTAGAGAAATCCTTGACAAAGCGACGGTAGAAGCTTGCTAGGCCATGGAAGGATCTCACCTCGGTTATGGATGATGGCGTGGGCCATTCTTGAATTGCTTTGACTTTTTCATTGTCAACATGGATACCCTGTGCACTTACTATAAAGCCTAGAAAACTAAGACTTTCACTACAAAACACGCACTTTTCCATGTTAGCATGTAATTGTTCTCTTCAGAGAACTTCGAAGACCGATCTCACATGAAAGATATGTAAATCAAAAGAAGAGTAGATAAGAATATCATCGAAATAAGCAACAACAAACTTACCTCTAAACTCCCGAAGGATCATCAATCTCATGAATGTGCTAGGGGCATTGGTCAAACCAAATGGCATAATTGTCCATTCATATAAACTGAACTTTGTCTTGAAAGCAGTTTTCCATTCATCTCCTTCTTTCATTCGAATTTGATGATAACCACTCTTCAAATCAATCTTGGTGAAGATGCATGCACCGTAGAGTTCATCAAGCATGTCATCTAATCGTGGAATAGGATGCCTATACTTGATTGTTATCCGGTTGATCGGCCGACAATCGACACACATTCTATATGAACCACCTTTCTTTGGCACCAAAAGTACTGGAAAGGCACAAGGGCTTAAACTCTCACGAATGTAGCCTTTGTTGAGTAGTTCTTCCACTCGCTTTTCTAACTCCTTGGTTTCGTCGGGATTACATCTATATGCTGGTCTATTTGGAATAGAAGAACCCAGAATTAGGTCAATTTGATGTTCAATTCCTCTTAAGGGTGGCAAACCGTCAGGTGGATCACCTAAAACATCATTGAAGTCCTGCAAAAGAGAAACAAACACACTAGGCAAACTTTTGTTATTATTAGTGATAGAAAAAAATTGTTCCCTAAAGCGGATGAGGATGCAAGGCTGTTTAAGGAAGGGGGCTTGCCTCACTTCTTTTTCTCTCGCATAAATATTTTGAGACACTATTTTTTTTCTCACATTTAGGATCACTCACCACCCCTGGGCCTATACTTATTTGGCTTTTATCACTACTGGCCTCTTTTGTATTTGCCTTTTGTTTTTCATTCTTTTTTTCTTTTTCATCTTTTTTTATTCCCACCTCCTCACAAAACTTCTTCATTCGCATCTGATCTTTGTACACCTCTTTTGGATCGAGTGGAGCCAAGGTATACTTTTTGCCATGGTATACAAAGGAATACTTATTTAACTTACCATGGTGAGTCACATCACGGTCATACTGCCACGGTCGTCCTAAAAGTAAGTGAGATGCTTGCATAGGGATAACATCACACCAAACGTCATCACAATATTTACCCATAGTAAAAGAGATTAAGGCACGTTTGTTTACCTTTATTTCTGACCCTTCATGAAGCCATTGGAGATAATATGGCTTTGGATGGCGTTGACAAGGTAGGTCAAGTGCATCAACTAGATAGCTGCTCACCATATTCGCACAACTTCCGCTATCAATGATGACAGAATATAGTTTGCCTCTAATCAAACATCTTGTGTGGAAAATATTTGTTCTTTGCATCTCCGTATCGTCGATTGCTTGGATATTAAGTGAACGTTGAATCACCAAGCTTTTAGGATCAGGTTCATCACTGGAGTAACCACCGGCGATGAATTCATTGTCGGACAATTCCTCCTCCGACTCAGATGAGTAGCTCCCATCTTCTAGAATAAGAAAAAGTCTTGTATTCGGGCAGTCTCTTTTATAGTGTCCATGACCGTTGCACTTGAAGCATACAATCTCCCGAGTTTGTTTGAGTGTTTTTGTGTTTTCCGTCAACATGGAGGTTTTTGTCTTGGTTTTGTCCAGTGACTTGGATGTTTCAATTTTCTGCTTTGGTCTACTTGAGTCGAGCAAAGGTTTAGAAGAATTAGAATGAGATAAAGGTTGAGTGATACCTTTGTCATAGTGATAATTCTTTTGTCGATATCGTTGTCGATCTTTGATGCGCTTTTTAATTGTCATGGCGAATCGGAATGCCTCTTGAAGGGTGTAGTAGGTTTTGAGTTCAAGTACCTCAAGAATGTTGTCATTGAGTCCGACAACAAACCTAGTCATTGTATCCTCTTCATCCTCTTGGATATCGGCTCTTTGCATCAATGATTCCATCTCTTTGAGATACTCATCAACAGTCCTGTAGCCTTGTATTCTTTGTAACTTTTGTTTGATCTCTCGCCAATATAATGGGGGAACGAATCGTTCTCGCATGACTTGTTTAAGTTCTCCCCATTAGGTTATCTTGGCTTCTCTATTGAGACGCCGATTGCGAACCAATTGGGACCACCAAATGGATGCATATTCAGTGAATTCGAGAGTCAACAGTGGAACTTGATCCACTTCGGGGCATTGATAATACTCGAATAGAAGATCAACTTGATTTTCCCAGTCACAATAAGCATCAGGGTCATACCTTCCTTGAAAAGGTGGTACAGTGATTTTTGGTTTGGCTAAGGTGTTTGTTGCTCGTCTCGGCTCTATGCGAGGATTGTGCCCATGTAGGGGGTTTTGGCGTCTATTCTGAATGAGAACAAGATTTGGAAGCCTAGGCTCTTCAGTATCGCTTGCAATTGCAGTGGTTTCTAATCTCCCAATGGTTTGAGTGATTGCGGTTATGACTGTATCGGTGTGCTCAAGCTTGGCTGCCAAAGAGGTTACAATCCGTTCAAGTTTATTGAGAGTATTCGAAACTTCTTGAAGAGTCACTTCATGTGGTTCTTCGTCGTTACTCGTTTCTGACATCCTGAAACACTCAGATTTAAAAAGGTGAAAAGCAAAAGAAAACTAGAAATCTTACTAAACATTCCAAGGAATAAATATTTAGCGAGGCAAGTAAACCGATCTCGTGCTCTTTAAAGACCTTCCTGCCACAAGTCAACAAGTTACAATCAGAGTTTAATCCTAACAATGAGTCATAATTGTACTAGGAGTCCAATGAAAGGCTTGACACCAATTGAATATAGTTGCAAGAAAGAAGGATTGGAATGCAACTTTTAGTCATACTCACACCAGAAAAGAGAAGGTGTTAAATTGCGTAATAGAAGAAAGAAAAAGCAAAACAAAGGAACTTAAGAAACTAAGAGTAGAAAAAAATTAGTAGAGAAAGATGATAACCCCAAAACCCAGAAACAACTTGAAGGAAGAAATCCAATGTTGAATCCACTTCAATGTGATGCTTGTGGTGGTTGATGATGGTGATCTTGATGGTGGTTGGTGGGTAGGTATAAGCTTTCTCACTTTTCTTCAGTTTTCTTTCTTTTTCTTTTCTTTTTTATTTTTTAAATTTTTTCTCTTTTTTTTTCTTTTTACAAGGTAAATAAATTGAAAATAACGATAATTGAAGAAAAAAAATAATGAAAATAGGGTTAAAGAAGGGGGGAAACCCTAATTTGGCTGAAAATTTATCCACTTCGTTCGAGGTGTTCCTGAACTCCAAAAATTCTGAAATTTTGTGTGGTGACTCCACCAATGGTGTAGATCGGATCTGAAAAGTTTCAGCTCAAAATTCACTCGTTTGGTTTTGACGAATTTTCCCTAATTTTTGAGTTTTTTTTCCCAAAAATGCCAAAATTCTTGCCAAGAATCGTCCCAAATCTGATACCAAATCTTGGATTTGGAAGCCTTAAATCAAGTTGTTGCAAGAACTAGGAGCTCTAGACTCAATCAAGGAAGTTTGGGCAAATCCGAAAATTCAAGAGAAAAGATAAGGGATTTTCTTGAATTTTTCAGATTCAAGGCTGGAAATTTAAAGAAAGAAAGACGAGATGAAGGATTAGATGATAAGAAATAAGAATATAAATAAAAATATGAGAAAAGATTAAGAAGAAGATAGGTAAAACAAATCTGAAAATTTCAGCTTTGTTTATGGAATTATGGAATATGGTGTGAAGGTTGAAGATGAAGATGGCTTGTGAATTGTTGATGTTGTTTTGTCCTCGGCACCCTCTTAGACTCAATTATCTAAGCAAGCAACCTCAAGCGGCTCTAACCCACCCTCCTAGACGCGATTATCTAGGCAAGCAAGAGTGTGAAGATGATCTCCCTTACAAGAACTCGTCGAACTTATGTTGAAGAAGACTTCGAAGGCACAAGTAATCAGCACTTGCAAAAACAAACTCACTAAATATTTCATAAATCAAAGAAAATATGTCTTACAATGATGGAGGCTTCATCCTTTTTATAGGTGAAGGATAGACAAAGTAATTTAACTTCTACTAAAACAAGGAAAACCTAATCTAATTAAAAATAATAAAAAAATAACAGCCTTTAAACTCCTTGTGCTTGTGTGGCAAGGGATAGGGTGATAAGGCAAGTTATAAGCTGATAAGGGCTGGTTGCTTGGGCAGCAAGTAAACTTGATGAAGGCTGGTTTGCTTGGGTATCAAGTAATGGGCTGATAAGAGCTGTTTTGATTGGGCAGCAAGTAAAAGTTGATAGGGCCTTTATTTGGACGAATTTAAGGGTATTTGGGCTGGTTTAGATGATAAGAAATTGGTTCTTGGGCAAGGAGGCATGTGTGGGCTGTTTAAAAAGCTAACTAGGCCTAAAAACACTTGTAAATCCTAATTTGGGCTAAAAATAAAAATCTGACCCAATCTTTTATAGTAACAAGTATTGGGTCTATAATTACAATAAAACGGGCTAATTAATGGACATCTAAAGGCTCATGGATAATCCATCTCCAAAGGTGCAACAAGTTGAGTTTTTGTGACCCAATTATTCTTGAAGGATGTTAAGTGTGGACTTCCTTCAAGAAGTTCTTCTTTCTTCATGGCAGCTTGTAATCCTTGGCTCACGAATACTTGGACGGTCGAATTCAGCTTGTCCTTGATTAGCTTAGACTTGGCTCGGGTTATTGGGCCAAGTGGAAAAGTAAGTCCATCTTGTCCTTGGAATTGCCTTGTGGTGCATGTATCAGGTTATACGTTTTAAGTTTAAAACTGAATATGTCATAATTCAAAGTTCAATTTTTTTTAAAGTGTCGAAACCTAGACACCGATTTCGATACTTTATAACAAACACTGCAACATATGACATTTAATCAGTATCAACGTTGTATAACAAACCTATAATGTAACTGATTGTTCTTACATTTTGAGTTGGACTTTAATTATACTAGTACGGAAACTTGGTCTCATGATGTTGAAAGCTTCTTCTTTTGTTTGAAATGTTTTTAATTAGTATGATCAGAAATGTTTTTAGGGGCGCCATTACATAATTGTTTAGTATTATTTCGTGGGAATGTAAGATTACATGTTTGGATGAGGGAATATATGATTACTTTGAGGTAATTTTTTCTAAATTGTCATTGTGATATATTTTCTTTCTAACAATGCAACTGTTGCTTGTCCTCAAGCAATGCAAAATGAAAGCATGAAGAAAATGCAAAAATTAAAAATAGTAAATAGCTTCCCAAGTTTCCAAATAAGCTATGATTACAAGGATTTGAAGACATGCAACCGTTGTAATTTATTCCTCAGCTGTTTTAATGAGATGTAATGCATTAGAGCAATTTGGACGTATCCCTTTAGTTCCTCCACTTCGTATGGGAACAGTCCTAGGAGTGCATCAATAATGGTATCCCCTGCCCATTGGTCCACTCCCGCCTTCGCACATAGTGTTGTGATCAGGTTAGGGAAGAATAGATCATGTGATTTGCTCATCAACGCAGCTCTTCCGATGATGGCAGCGTGAATCAGCTGCGCTGGGTATAGGTCACGTCCCTTGACGATGGAGTCCAATAACAACATCCTGTGGAGAGAAAAAGTTTCTCGATTTTGGGTGGGTAAAAGGCGGTTATTGATGTATGGGCCTAAAATCTTGAATCTAGTAGAAGTTGTCGCCATTGCACCATTCTCTCATGGCCCTCTCCAGTCCATTTAGTTCTTTCAACACAAATGTCCCGCAGAATCGAGGAGTATGTTAGATCCGCATAAAGGGCCATGGAAGTGGGGTGGGCTTTCTAGTGGTATGAGAATTCATAGTAATTTTCGATTACATCGGTAGATAAATACACTAATTTCCCCTAACCTGTACCGGGTTCTCTCCATCGTGACCGATGTGGGTGTAAAATTCTTGTACCCAGAAGACATTGATGTCACCTGGCTACTGAATAAATGTATCCCACTTCTACTTGCAAATCAATTACAGCACATCTCCATTGAAGAGTAACATATAGGTAGGGGTGAATTCCAACCCTTCTTCTTTAAGAATTTGTTGTTGGCATACCAGCTCATATCTTTACTGGAATAAATTGGAGAGGAGACGATCTACAACCACGGATGTTGGAGGAAGGATCTCTGGTGTGGCAACCGGTCTGTTGGGGCCTAAGGAGAAGTGAATAAGTGGTGTATTGGAGGTATTAAAATCAGCCATTAAGCATTAATGGGGAAACACATAACACCGTCTATGGTTGTGGTTGTCATGGGAAAGTGGAATTGGCGAGTGAGATGTGACTATTTAGATTCTCTTTTGCTTTGGCGTGTTCAGGTAGGAGTGTGACAGAAGTTAGTCAAAAAACATTGGTTTATCCCCTAAACCTTAAACCATAACCATAAACCCTAAACCCTTATCCAAAGGCCGTGTCAATTGTTGCCTAAATAATTGCCAATAAAATAATAAACCTTAAACCATACAAATTAATCATTCAAAACACCAACCATAAACTACAACATACACCCTAACCCATTACTAGTAAGCCCTAAATCATAAACCATAAACCTTACATAAATTTGCCTCAAAAACTATTACCCCTAAACTACAACATAAACCCTAAACCACAACACTAAGAGGTAAAACCTAAACCAAAAACCTTATAGCCATAAAAATTAATCTCATAAACCAATAACCCTAAATTACAACGTAGGAGTTAGTCTTACCAATTTTGGTTTTGTTTCCGTAGGGTTTAGGGTAGGAACTAAAATTAATAGAAATATGACCATTTTAAATTTTTAGGGTAAAAATGACATATAGGAACTAAAATGAACACAAATATCACCATATTAAAATTATAAGGGTAAAAATGAAACCTTAGGAACTAAATATTTAATATGTTAAGAATGCTAATGTGAGAATGAATAAGTAAAAAGTGTGCTGAATGAATATTTATGGTTTAAATTGAGTATAATAATATGACGAGTATCGAACGCATTATTATACAGTCTTGAACGTCTCGCGTGAAACCTAAAATATTACATGTTTTAGTAACGATTTCAGTTTAAATTCAACATATAATGTTACTACTTGTTCTCCGAACCTTTAATTTCTACTTTCATACCCTAATTTGTATTTTGACTTATAAGTATTTTGATATGCTAATCTTGAGTCAATTAAATCATGATCTCTTGTTATTAATGTTTTGAATAGAGGAATTAAAATGTCAACATAAATGTGGCATTTAAATGCTCACAGAAAGTGTCTTTTCTGTAAGCTACAAGTATCGAACGTGTACATATACAGTTTCGAACTTTTCACATGACTCCTAAAATATTACAATTTTTACTAACGATTTCAGTTTAAGTTTCGCTTGAATGGTATCGAAACACATATTCATTGGTTCGAAACTATTTGAAATTTATGGTTCTCCCCCCAAACTGTCTTTTTAGTTCTAATATCAAAAGAACACGTAAAAATTAATTTAATTTGGCAGGTTCAATAAAAAAATAAATTAAATTTTTAGATCAATGAAATAATTTCAAAAGAGGTATGTTTCCAATAAGTAAATGTCTTTTCAATGTCTATTTTGAATCTCTGTAACCCCTTCTGATACGTCAGCAACGGATAGGTCTTTTCAATTGTTGCATTGGGCTATACAATTTACAGATAAGTCTTATATAGAAGTTCCAAAACCAGTATTCAAATTCCGAACCCCAACCTACCAACCCAAATTCGAAATGTACTTTTAAGATTTTTGGTTTCTTTCTCATGAACATTGTTCCGAAACATTTGTACGTGTACTAAAACAGGTTTAAATATAAAATATTCCATTTTCTATCATAAATAGGAGTCCTTTGGGTTCTTAGCTTCATACCGTAATGAGTGAATCTCTCGGAGTGTATTCTTTCCTTTGTAGTTTTCGTCTCTACACCATTATGTACTAGCATGCAAAGACTTCTTTTTGTAAATCCGGGAGGAGTTCTCATTTTAGGTTGTTCGTGTCGACAAACAATGGTATTTGGAAGGCTATGATTAGCCATCTTGTAGTGATGAATACCAATGGACATAGTATTTGAAAAACCTTGCTCTCACCCCTAATGACCGACTCTCTCATAGTGTATTCTTTCCTTTGTAGTTTTTGTCTCTACACCATTATGTACTAGTATGCAGAGACTTCTTTTTATAGATCCGGGAGGTGTTCTCATTTTAGGTTGTTCGTGTCAACAAACAATGGTATTTGGAAGGCTATGATTAGCCATCTTGTAGGGATGAACACCAACAAACATAGTATTTGAAAAACCTTGCTATCAAGATTTTCCAAATACTATTGTTTGTTGGTGTTTGGAACTACATCGGGACGCGACGAATACATATCGGTTTGTCGAACCTGTTAATGTGGTGAACATTGGCCGTTTTCCCCATATATATCATCAAGGAGGTTGGTCGTTTTCCAGTTGTGGGTCTGATCGATTGCCGCCACCGTGACAACAACCAAGCAGCACCTTAGAATAAATCAGTTTTAGTTTTATATGGTGAAACAATTTTAATTTACTTTTGAGGGAGGGGACTTGACAAACTGATTAGTTTGCCTTTTGCTACTAGCATCATCAGTGTTAGTTTTAGGATATTCGATCTCTGCAGCAATTCTATCAAAAATTAAATCTTTGGAATTTGATCATTCCCTTTGTATTGGAAAACCACATAAGACCCAAATTCCAGTGATTAATGCTCTACAAATTCTCCCTAATGTTTTTGCAACCACACCCTATTATCACCACATTCCAGTGAGTAATGATCATTCCTTTTGTATTGGAAACTGTGATTTCATTTATAATATTAAAGTTGCTACAATTGTCATGAACTACTCGCACAAAGTGTCTTCACAATAATACGATGAGTTTTGAACGTTTTCACAAGGTTTCGAAACTAACACTTCAAATCTAAAATGTTACATGTTTTCCTAATGATTTTAGTTGAAGTTTTCCTTTACTTGTATACAATCGTACAAATTGGACCTTGAACTTTCAATGTTCCACTTTATGTTGATTAATTATGTAATTAATCATATAAAATGATATTATGCAAGGTAACTTTAATCCAAAAATGTAACATGTATTCGTAATGTTCATATTCCAGTTTATGTTCAGATCAAAAGGGCCTGGGTATGAATCAGGTAATTAACGTGTAAATTTTGGTTCATGTAATATCGGTTTCGGTTGAGCTTCAAGTCCGGTCATGCCATGGAGGAAGGAACTTTTAGGTTTTTATTTAATTCAATTGAGTCCCAAATTAGGTTATAAGTGAAATTGGAGCTGTAGTTTTAGAATTCTATATGAACTTATAATTTATATTGTTTGAACAAAATTACAAAAAGTATAGGGTTTGGATTAAATTACAAAAGTTAGAAATAAATATGGGTCAATTTTGGATAAAATTATAATTTTATGGACTAAAATGAACATAAATTACACCATCTTTACTTTATTAGATAAAATTATATAAATGAAAAATGCACATGCTTCAATTTCATCCCTAAACTCCTAAACCCTACTAGTGCCATAAACCTACAGGCTATAATCCTATAACCCCTAAAAAATATCATCACATAACACATGACTTATTCACGTATTTGTATAATAGACTAAACATCATTAGAGACATATATTATAAACTATATTAAGAATAATATCATAACGTATGTTATGTTATGTATAGATTTTAGAATATAAACTATATAATACTTGAAATTAATCTCATTCACTAAGCTAAATACTAAACCTTAAACCATACAAATTAATCAAGTAAACCACTAATCATAAACCCTAACCCAATAATAGTAAGCCCTAAATCAAAAACCATTAACCCTAAAGCCATAAAATTTCATGTCATAAACTAATAACCGTAAACTAAACCATAAACCCTAAACCACTAACACTACGACCTAAATCCTAATCCAAAAAACCTTATAGCCATAAAAATTAATCTGCTAAACCAATAACACTAAATTACAACATAGTAGTTACTCTTACCTTAGGAACTAAAATGAACACAAATATCACTATATTAAAATTATTAGGGTAAAAATCAAATCTTAGGAACTAAATAACATGTTAAGAATGCTAATGTTTGTGACTATGAACAAGTAAAATGTGTGGTGAAGGAATTTTTGGGGTTTAATTAGAGTATAATAATACGATAAGTATTGAACGTTTCTCGACAAACCTAAAATATTACATGTTTTACTAACGATTTCAGTTTAAATTTAACTTCATATGTATTGAAACCGAAGTTAATAGGTTCGAAACTAGTTAAAATTAGTGGTTCCCGCTCCGAACTATCTTTTATGTTGTAATATTTTATTAAATATGCCAGAAGTGTAACCCAATTTATTAATTCTCATCACCAACCGGCACTTAAAGAGTCAATACGTAAAAAACTTTTGGCTTGTTAAAAAAATTAAATTGGTTGTTTAATGGATTTATAATTTTAGAAGACACATGTTCCCGATATAAAGGAGTCTGTTCACTGTCAGTTCTAATCTCTGTAACACGTTCAAATACGTCAGTCGCAGATATGTCTTTTCAGTTTTTGCATTGGGGAGAAGTCAGAATAGTTTTAAGACATGTTTTAGTACGCAGTTCCGAAACCTGTTATCAAACTCTGAAACCCTAACTACTAACCAAAAAGTGTAACTATACTTCAATGATTTTCAGTTTATTTATCATGAACATTGTTACAGAACATTTTAAAGAGTTATAAATTCTATACTTTAATAGAAAATATTAATTTAAAAATTATTTGCTTGAAGATTCATATCATTATACTTACCATATTACGAATATACTCCTCAAATTAAAAATCACGGTTTAAATAATGAAATGAATAATAAATTTGCATAAAGTGAAGAAAAAATAGACTATAGGATATGATGATCATATCATGAAACACCAAGTTATGAGAATTTCTACGAAATAAAATCTAAGGTATTCCTTGTAATATGTTATGCGTGTATTTTATTTTCTTACCAAAATTTTTATAGAAATGTTACAGAGCCATGATTTTCTTCATTTATTTAAATATTAATTGGACACTAAATTCCTATGCCCTAAATTTTAGCCCCAAACTAGTGACATCAACCTATAGGCTATAATCATATAACCCCTAAAAATATATCATCACCTAACACATGACTTCTTCACGTAGCAGTATAATAGACTATAGACCATAGAGACATCTACTATACACTATATTATTAATAATAATATCATAACGTTTGGTATATTATATCTAGATTGTAGATGATAGACTATATAATGCTTCAAATTAATCTCGTACAGTAAGCTAAACACTAAACCTTAAGCCATACAAAATAATGTCATTAACCACTAACCCTAAACTACACCATAAACCCTAACCCATTAATAGTAAGTAGTAAATCATAAATCATAAACCCTAATTCCAAAAAAATGCATATCATAAACTAACCCTAAAGTGAACCATAAACCCGAACCACTACCACTAAGACGAAAATCGTAAACCAAAAACCTTTAACCCATAAAAATTAATCTCATAAACCAATAACCGTAAATTACAACATAGTAGTTACTCTTACCGATTATGGTTTTGCTTCTGTAAGGTTTAGGCTGAAAATTAAATCTTAGGAACTGAGATGAACACAAATATCATTGATATGATCTCGACTATGAGTTTTGAATCATATATGTGAATGCCTGATCGTGATTCTAGTAAGAACTCTGCAGTGCTTTGAATGTATTCTGAAATTACTCAAACAACAATGTAAGTAGAAATAGATAAATAAGAAATAGAAATAATGGGATGAAAGATATGTAGAAGGGGTGTAGGAAGAGTGATAGTTGTGATTATGGAAGAAAAAATAAATAAAAGATGAAAATGTAGGTGAAGATGATGGGGTGTTGGCGTTAAGATGAAGAAATTCAAAGGATGGATTGTGACCCCCTAACTATAAAGAGTTAGGAACCAGCAATATAATAAAGTGGTAGGATATGGAACGTGACCCACTAGCTATAGATGAGCTAGGAACCAACGCTATAACAAAAGGGAAATGGATGAAGACTACAAGACTAACTTGAAGCCGATAAAGTTCCACAAGAGAACAAGAATGAAAGCAATCTTTCAAAGATGTTTTATATATTCAAAGTGTGTCTTACAATGATCCTAAAGATGCCTATTTATAGTAGAAGTAGGCAGAATATGAAAAGGTGTTACAAGAAAGATGAATGCTCATCTTAATGCACTTGAATACACATGAATGCTTTGTCCTTTCTTCTCATCTTCAAAGCTAATTAGTTTAGACAAATTGAGGTTGAATTTAGTCATATTTTCGTCCAAATTAAGAAGGACTCTTGGGCTGCCTTGTTTTGCTATCATATGAAGAGAAAGGGGATGAATGTGGACAAGGATGAATGTAGACATCCTTGCTGTCCAGTTTAAGTGCAACTCTTCATCTTCCAAGCTGATTAATATGACTTGAATGTCATAAAAGGTGAGTTTCATCCAGCCTTCATTTCATGTCTCCTCAATGAATTTTGAAACCCCACTTGAATGGTGATAACATCAACCTTGAATGCCTTGAATTTGCTGAATTAAGATGGCCATCAATTGCTTGTCTCTTGGTAGAAGATGAAAGAACTCTTCCTTGGCTCAAATTCATTCAAATCATCCATGCATAAAATTCCCGTAATAAAAATTTCAGCCTGCACTGTCTTCAGTAAATCATTCGTATCTCAAGCTCCCGATATCGGATTGAGGTGATTCAAAAGGCATTGGAAAGCTAAGAGATGGAGGAATAACGTCCAATTGATTTCTGGATCCAAACACGTCTGTATCGCATCCAGAATTGGAAGACATTCTGCTGATATTCTTGCATCTGGTAAAACCGTTCATCTTCCCTCATGCACCTAGACACAAAGGTAAACTTTATTCAATCTTTAATTGAAAACATGCATGTAAACAATTAAGAGTTAGTTTAATAAATGAGCTAGTTTGATGAATGAACTAGTTTAATTAATGAACTAACTTTATTCAATGAACTAATAATCTTGAATGAACTAGTTTAATCAATGAACTACTTAGTTAAATGAAGTGTATAACTAAATGAACTACATGTTTAAATGCAACGCATGCTTTAATGAACAACATGTTTATTGAATGCAATGAATGTTATGCAAACTTTAAATACTCATGCAAATTCATGCATAAGCAAAGTAAAGTGTTCCTCCCTTATTATTTCTTCTTTCTCACGTCCCAAGCTTGATGTAAACATATTTTCCATGGCTGCTTGGAACTCCTTGGCCCTTGCTCGAGTAATGGGGCCACCTGGGTACTTCTCTGGGTCTTTGCCATTGACGTTCATATCAATCATCGTATTGAAATTATTAGGGTAAAAATTAAAATTTAGGAACTAAAATGCTAATGTTTGTGAGAATGAAAACGTAAAACGTGTGCTGAAGTAATATTTGGGTTTAAATAGAGTATAATAAGATGACAAGTATCGAATGTTTCTAGACAAACCTAAAATATTAATTGTTTTAGTAACGATTTTAGTTTAGGTTTTGCAATATACGTAGCGAAACCCATATTCATAGGTTTGAAACTATTTAAAATTTGTGGTTCCCACTCTGAAGCGTCTTTCATGAACCGTTACTGAAAGAACGAATGCGTAACAAAATGGGTGATCAAAATGTTATTTAAAAATTATATTGGCGGTTCTATGGATTTCGAATTTCGAAAGACGCATGTTTTAATCACAATAGGTGTACTAGTAATTGTATGGTTAGAAAGAGAAATATCTGCAGGAATACAACAACGTATTGGGCCTGAATACGCCGGTCCTTTGGGAATTCTTCAAGCTCTAGCAGATGGAACAAAACTGCTTTTCAAAGAGAATATTCTTCCATCTAGAGGAAATACTCGTTTATTTAGTATTGGACCGTCTATAGCAGTCATATCAATTTTACTAAATTTTGCAGTAATTCCTTTTAGCTCTCGCCTTATTTTAGCCGATCTCAATATCGGTATTTTTTTATGGATTTCCCTTTCAAGTATTGCTCCTGTTGGACTTCTTATGTCAGGATATGGATCAAATAATAAATATTCCTTTTTAGTTGGTCTGTGAGCTGCTGCTCAATCGATTAGTTATGAAATACCATTAACTCTATGTGTTTTATCAATATCTCTACGTGCGATTCGTTGAAATATAAACTTTTATTTTCCCTATTCCTTTTTCCACTATCATTTTCAAATATCTGTAACCCGTTCTAATACGTCAGCCGCAGATATGTCTTTTCAATTGTTGCATTGGGCAGAACAGTTTTCAGATAAGTATGAAGTGAAAGTTCCGAAACTGGATTAAAATCCCGAATCCCACTCTACCAACCAAAAAATTAAAACTATACTTTTATGATTTTTGGTTTAATCCCATTTTTGTAAAATCATTTTTCTAATATAAATATAAATAGTATTATAAACGTCGGGAATCTTTTTTCTATTATTGAATTTTTAGATTTGTTCTTTATTTTGGTTTGTTTGGTTTTTCTCTTTATTCGAATTTGCGCTACTCTATCATTTGGTATCAGATTTGGGACGATTCTTGACAAGAACTTTGGCGTTTTTGGGTGAAAAACTCAAAAATTAGGGAAAATTCGTTAAATTCAAACGAGCAAATTTTGAGCTGAAATTTTCCAGATCAGATCTACACCTTTGGAGGAGTCACCACATAAAATTTCAGAATTTTTTGACATCGGGAACACCTCGAACGAAGTAGATCAAGTTGCTGCAAAATCTAGGGTTTTCGGGGTTTTTCTAATTTTCTTTCATTCTTAGCCATTAGTTTTCGTTTGTTTTAGCTTTTATTGCTTCTTACACATCTTCTAACACCTTCTTGTTTCCTTGTGTTAGTAGGACTAAAAGTTGCATACTCTTCTTTCTCCTTGCAACTATAATTTTATTGGCGTCTAACCTTTTCTTTGGATTCTTAAAGCAATTAGGATGTTTTATTCTCTTTTCAACACTCGTTATCGTATACCAATAAATATTTTTCGGTCACGATGTAAGATACAAGGTAATCTATGTTCTTTAATTATTGATGGTGATAGTCGTGTAAACTTAGTGAGTAGCTTCATTGTTGATGCACTCGATCTACCATGCCAAGAACACCCTAAGTCGTATCATCTTCAAGGGTTTAATAGCGGACGGATATGAAGGTAACCGAACGTTGTTTAATCTCTTTTACTCTTGGAAGCTATTGTGATGATGTATGGTGTGGCGTGGTTCCTATGGAAGTCACCCACTTGCTATTAGGAAGACCTTGGAAAAATGATCGGGGCGCTGTCCATCGAATCAATACAAATGGATACTCGGTTGTGCACCAAGGCCAGAAGCTCTCGTTTGCTACAATAGAGCCGGAAAAAGTAGATGAAGAAATAGCAAAAGCAAAAAAAACAGTGTGAGAGGATAAAACAAAAAAGATTGGAAGCGCAAAAGGCTGAATCAGTTGACCACACAAAGGCAACCAACCATGAAGACATCCCAAAACCAGAAGGTACACATGATTCTCTTCGTACTTCTACTTCTAGCATTTGTGCAAATGTTGATATTGGAGAAGAACCATCTCCCAAACAAAAGGATAGTGATAGTGAACACATTAGACAATATGACAATGCTTATAATCCCTCGTGTGAAGTAGTAGGTCCACTTGCTATACTCTCATCACCTCCCCACGAAGAAAGTAAGTGTAATTCTAACCCTTCATTTGATTCTTGTCCTATCATTCCGTTAGAAACACTTTCTCCTCTACAGAAATTGTACATTGATGATAAATTTTATGAGAGAGATATGGGATGTGAGATACAAAAGACTGAGAGTAAAGAGGCCGAGAGTGAAAAAAGTCAAATTAATGGCCCAAATTTGGTGAGTGAAAATACATATGAGGTAAAAGTCACACAAAGCCCAAAAAAGAAAAAGACAAGAAAAAGAACGTGACGAGTGATTTTGTTTTGACTAGTCATTACAAATGTTCGAGTAGTGTTGTCTTATTTTTTCAGGATTTTGTTGAACCATTGAGAGGAGCTCAATTAGATCACTCCACATACAACAAAGAAGCCTTTTCAATTGAAGTTGATGATTGTTCTCTCATTGTCGATTTAGATTCGAGGACGAATCCTTTTGAGGAGTGGGGGAATGATACATGCATGAGCGGGGTTAAATTACTCATATTGGACAAGAAGCTGAATTTGTTCGATGAAAACAATAATGGCCAAAACAATGCACGCATAGGAGGTCAAAAACGATGCATCTTGGACAAGAAACTGAATCTGTTTGTGAAGTCTGGAAAGTCAGCTAACTTGCGACGAATTTTTGGATGGGATCCAGGCATTTATGGGTCAACATGTCTGCTTAAAACTTGTCCGGCTGCAAATTAGCTTTCCAACGCATCTTGAAACGCCTCAATCAGACATTTAGATCTCAAGATACGTCTATTTTAGCGAAAACAGAGCATGCAAAAATTCCTATACGGGATTAATACGGGATTTTTGGATAATTACGAATTTTCAAGATTTTATTTGATTATTTGTAATTTAAATCAATATAGGATTCTGCAATATCTATTAGGATCAGATTTATTTGACTAGGATTTTATTTTTAGCATTTATTTATTATTAGAAGTTACTTCTCTAATTAGGAGATTAGATTTTAGCATTTATTTATTGTATTTAATTCCTAAGTTTAGTAGGATTAAAACTTCTCCATGGCCTGTATAAAGGAGGCTTCACCCACATTGTAATTCAGATTTCATTGAGGTTGCTTGCTTGCCTAGGTAATTGCATCTAGGAGGGTGGGTTAGAGCCGCTTGAGGTTGTTTGCTTGGATAATTGCGTCTAAGAGGGTGCCGAGGACAAAACAACTATCAATTCATCACGCCATCTCCACATATTCAAGCTTCCTCCATTGACGCCACCACCGTATGCAAATCTGAATTTTTAGATTTGTTCTTTATTTTGGTTTGTTTGGTTTTTCTCTTTATTCGAATTTGCGCTACTCTATCATCTGGGTTTGGAACACGCAGCAAACCCATTATACACGCAAGAATCTCTACAACTTTGATATAGCAGGGCTTCAGTTTTCATGGAGGAAGTCCAGCCTAATTACGCCAGCTTCAGTGAATTTGGGATGGAATAAGTCCCCATCAAATTTTAAAGCAACCTATTTAAACAGATAACCATGATCTTTGAAATGCTACAACATAAAAAATGAACAATATATAACAAAAATCTTGGGAGGTTAATTATATTACCTTAGGAGGCTTCATAGGGTAATCAGGTGGGAAGAAAATGCTAACTTCAAAGTTATGCCCTTCATAAGGGCTGCCATCAGGTGCAACCATTTGAAGTTGATAATAAAACGGATAATCATCGACATCTGCCATTACTAAAAAAATAATGATAATTTTAAACTGTCTAAAAATGAAAATTTTTGCCTAAATGACAACGTAACAGATGGATGTTTATTAGAAAGCATATAAGGGGCTACAAATGGAATCTCGAAGGCTTCAGGACGGAACTCCCTTCTAATACGTGCAAGCCTATCCATGTTGATCTCTCAAAGTAGATGAAGAAATAAGACAAAGATGAGAATGACAATTTACAACACAAAGTGGGGGTATTTATAGGGAAGAACGTGTCGAGCCATCTATTTATTATGGAAATTGTCGCTTCGTTTGGCAGTATCGACACAAAGTCAACTTGGTTCGGAACTCTTTAAATACCAAACTAAAATATTACATTTTCTTCTCACATTTGCAGTTCGACTTTAATTATACTAGTACCAAACTTTTATTTACGAGTTTCGTAACTGATGTTTAGAACTTTTTTGCTTACATCAAAGGGTTACATTTTCCAATTTCAAAAGACGCATGGTCCCAATAAGCAAGCATCTTTTTACTGTCAGTTTAGAATCTCTGTTACTCGTTTTGATACGCCAGTAATAGATAAGTCTTTTCATTTGGACCATAAGGCTGAACAGTGTTCTGGTACTTTAATATAGGTTCTGAACGTTTGTATATACAGTTTCAAACTTTGTCACATAAAACCTAACATGTAACATGTTTGCCTAACGATTTTAGTATAAGTTTTTCTTTACAAGTATCCAAACCGAAATCTACAATTTTGCAATTAACCTTAATTTCTGTTTCCCGCCCGAAATTGTCTTTTCAGGTTTAATATTATACGTCACATTTTCAGTTATAATATTAAACTACAAAAAACCTATTATTATAACTCTTAAAATACCTAACCGTAATTTCTAACTTTTAAAATAAAATAAAACCTGAAGTTCCCTCTGTCTGCTAAATTCAGTGAAGAATAAGGTGTGGATAGATGGACTCTGTCTCTGAGGCGAATGAAATTTCGACCTGTAGGTGTGGAAAGCCAGTCGTGTTGAAGATCAAATTAATATGAAATAATTGTAAAAAGATAATGGTTTAGAAATGAACCTAACACATTCCCGTATGGTTCTGCGCTCATACTAGCGTCAAGCAATAGATCTTTGATGTTTTAATTTCTTTTCCTTTTCCTTTCCCTTCATTAATTTCTTATGTTTTTAAACATCATTGTGCAGTGCAAACATATTCGTGTTTGCTTTATCTACACATAGCTCATATAGTAGTTGCATCTTGTCACATTCTCTAACTCCCTATACTTGGAAATAAACAAATATGTTAGTACAAATTACTAGACGATAAACATTCAACGTTTGATTATAAATGAAACAGTAATGATAATCATTCACTTACGATATGTGGCAGCTCACTGATTTGGGTACCTGTCCGTATGCCTTTCATCCATGCAATGACGAACATACCACAGTCCAATCTATCAAGTTCGATGTGGTTCTATTAATTTAATTACTAATTTCATGATAACAATAAAGAAACATGGAAAGCTGAATACCTAATTTCTTCATTGACTTTAGGACATTCAATTTTCAAATTGTCAAATGCCACCTTCGATTTGCCAAACACCTTAACGAAGTCTTCATGCTTAGCAAATTCCGCAGAAGTGCGTATCTAAAAAATAATAAAAACATACTACAAAGTTCATTCCTAGACGTTAATAACATACAACGCTAACATGATGACACTGTAAATGGATGTTTTCTCACCATTTTCGTATTGCTTTCTCCTTACACTGCCTCCCCTCAGTACCCGGTACGCTATCTAGTATCCAAACTTCCCTGCATGCCATTTGAATGACACACACAAGTACCAGTGCAAATCGCAATAATTCATGGGGATGAATACCTACAAATATTTTGTATATCCTGAAACTAATTAAAAACTAAATTCTTTAACAAATTTAGCATATCCTACATT
Organism: Hibiscus mutabilis; assembly: GCA_019671005.1. Lineage (NCBI taxonomy): Eukaryota > Viridiplantae > Streptophyta > Magnoliopsida > Malvales > Malvaceae > Hibiscus > Hibiscus mutabilis. The sequence continues at coordinate 17,354,716 of CM033728.1, read as the reverse complement.
GAGTTAGCATTGAACTCTGCAAATGATGACGCTGTTGCATTTTCCACTCGTTTTTTAGTACTCAACAATTAATAATTTCTGTTATTTACAATAAAAACAATTTATCAACAAAGAAATATGGCATAAACATTTTATAAGATGGTAACAAAAAAACATACATGAAGATAACAAGGCATAAAGGTCCGACATTTAATTTTTTTTCCTTCACCTTATTACGAGCGTCGAACAACGACACCATATCAATAATCTTGCCAATTTAAAAAACAATAATGACCACTTAGAAAAATAGGTTCCAAATGTTTCATATAATTTCAAGCCATACGCGCTATTTATTACAGTAACCATATTGTCGAGCCGTTGCTTGGGTCGTAACGTGTTAATTTCTCTAATAGTGCAATAAATGTTGTCAAGTGTAATGACCACATAACGTCATACAAACATTGCATTATGTCTTTAATTTTACATTTCACAATATGACTGTAACCCCTAGACCCACCTATGCATTTCACTGAAATCTAGAAGGTCACAAGAGCGACCCACAGTAAAAATTCGTGTAAAAATGTTTTTCTTTAAATACATTAAAAATTATAAAACAAACTTCTGTTCAAAATACCATTTTAGAAAATCATTTAAACATGTAATAGTAGTTCAGAAAATATATTACAGACACTAACATAAAATAATACACGATATACATGCCCACTAACTGTACTAGTACTATACTCTAAAAGTAACACCGAGAGAACTCCAAACACTGATGTTGATCACTATATCATGATAGATTTCTTCTAACCTGCGATGGTAAAATTAAAGTGAGCTTCGAAAAGCTCAGTAATACAAAACTACCAAGAGATGCTAAAGGTACAAGCAGATATATGGTAAAGCTTAAAGCTGTTATGGTGTTCCTGACAACACTAAGGTCTGATTTGATTTGATATGGAATAAAGCGGTTTATCTGAAGGTAACAGAGTTGTTCTTTCTACAACCACTCGAATATCAGGCGAGAAGCCTATAGTCTGAAGAATCAGAAGAGAGGTAATATACGAAAGTTGATATCAGGAGTTTAGTATATTCCATAGAGTGCAGATGGAAAGCATATAAAAAGTTTCAGACTTTGAGAAATTAATTCAGTAGGTAGATATTTAAAGGGGGTAAGAAATTTTTATTTTAATCACCTAACTATCCTTCAACCGAACTCTAGTATACAGTTCTCTATAATTTTATATATCCTTAACCCAAGCCCGTTGGACTTAGGTGCTGACCTAAATAGATTTCTTAGGTCCAAAAGGAATCATCCTAATGAAACATAGAAGCCTAAATACAGAATGCATTACCCTAGATGAAGCATAGGAACCTGATATAGAAGCCAAAAGGTATTACCCTAGACGAAGCATAGGAACCTGATACAGAAGCCAAAAGGTATTACCCTAGCCGAAGCATAGGAACCTGGTACAGAATCCAGAAGGTATTACCCTAGCCGAAGCATAGGAACCTGATACAGAATCCAAAAGGTATTACCCTAGCCGAAGCATAGGAATCTGATACAGAAGCCAGAAGGTATTACCATAGCTGAAGTATAGGAACCTAATACAGATGCCAGAAGGTATTACCCTAGCCAAAGCATAGGACCTGATACAGAAGCTAGAAGGTATTACCCTAGCCGAAGCATATGAACCTGGTACAAAAGCTATTACCAATCAGATCAGAGCTGAACCTACAGTGAAATTTTATTATATCATAAGTACCCTAGTAAATAGTCTAGACAATAATAATAATAAGTAGTAAGTAGTTGTAGCAGTAGATTTAAAGCAGACAATTAATTTCAATAAAATAGTAACCAGAAAACATGTTTTTCAGATAAGATACATAGGTGTATTTTAGATAGATAAAAGTCGTGATTTTACTAAAATTCAGATATATCAGAATAGATTTTTAGAAGTCGAATATGTCAGGATTAATCAAGATTCTGGATATATCAGGATTAATCAAGATTCTGGATATATCACGCGTGTTCAAAATTTAGTTCTAGCGTGTGGTATAGTTGAACAGGCCACTGTCACAATTTATCTTGAAACGAGCCTCGAATGATTGAATATGTATTTGTGCATTATTCTTTCATTATTGTAACGGTATTAAAAATGACTGATTTTCATAAGTTAGGCTTTAGACCCATAGGGGAATTGAGGTTATTTGCAGTCTATCAGAATTTTCAAAATTTTCAAGCTTTCACATATCTCAAGTCACGTGGTGTTTAATTATTTAAGTTTTTAATGGTAATTCATACATCCTGATCCTTACGGTCCTTACAAACAACTTATTCATTTTAGATTCTCGAGAGTATATCCTTTATTTTAGTTAATTTGGTAATTTAAGTGCCTGAGATTATTTCTGTCATTTCAATCATTCTGATCAATTCATTCATTATTGTTATTTAGATGAGTTCAGAAATACGAAGAACCTTCAGTAAATTTATCTTCAGGTGTTTATCCAGAGTTCGAAAGAATCCAAGTGTTTTGTTATCACACATATTTGCATCCTGATACCGAAGTTTTTCCCAATAGATCTAGGATTTCAGATGCAGTAATTATTTATCAAATCGTGTGTAAATGCCAGGTCATTTCCTTTATTATAGGTATTTTAGTAATTATTACCTATCAAGGGTATTATTATCATTTCTTAACAAAATAATTCAGATATCAAATCCTTTAACACTATATATCGGATTGGGGGATTAACTGTCTTATTAATCACTTACTGAACTCATGATCATTCTGATATATCAAACTTCTCTTTCAAATAGCTCGATCATATCCAGATTACCATTCTTTTATTTCGTAAACGAATTGATTTAAACAGAGTAAGTACACTTAATCATAATCATGTATACCTTAACTAATTACCAACATGTTTCATAAAGCATATAAGGGGTAACAATGCATTACCTGGACTCCGAGCTACACCATTTGAGCTCTTAAAATTATCTTCGTCTACTTCTAAACTCGACATCCCTTCAGATCTCATATTCTAGGATATGAAAATATATTCATTCAAACACAATCCAAAATTAGTCCTTTAACCACATTACCTTTAAACTGAATAATGAAACACATATACAAGTTCATGTCCAAGGTCAGATTTGGAGGCTTTCAGGTCAAAACTTTGTGAAGCAGACTTCAAAAACAAACTCAGGACGTCGAAAAACATAAAATAGAGGTTTTCGAAAAAGTTGACTTATTGGGTCAAAGTCAATGCTGACATCAGCATGATGTCATGCTGATGTCATCGGTCAAAGTTAACAATTTAAGGTCAATACTGACATTAGCGGTCAATGATCAATACTGACGTCAGCAGTCAACTGGTCAACCGGGTTAACTCGGGCGAGTCAACTCACTAAGTTAACTCGGACGGGTTGACTCACTGAGTTGACTCAAACGAGTTGACTTATTGAGTTGACTCGGATGAGTTGACTCAGTCAACGGGTCGGGTTCAGGTAAGGCGGGTTGGGTTTGGGCCAGATCAGATCAGTTTGGTCAAAACGATTCAAGGTCAGTTCGGACCGGCCGATTCCAGGCTACCGTCTAGGGTGGACGAAAATTACCACCGACGGCACATATACTCCACACGCGCCATAAATAGCCAGAAAAATGCCCAAAAATGCGAAATTCTCCAGATTTAGCAACCCAAACCATTAATGAAACAAAATTCAGCCGAAAAACAATTGGGAATTACCTTAACTTACCCCAAATCGAAAATGAATGCATGACTCCGACGAAGCTCTGAGCGTCGTCGATATGATGATCGATGATTAAAGGCTTGCTCATCTTAATGCAGAGAAGGTAATGATGGTGACAGCATCGGGAAACGGACGGTGAACGACGGAGAAATTGATAAAAAAAAATAAAGGGCGACACTTGAGATCTTGCCAGATCTTTAAATTGTTATTTACGATAAACGACAGAAAGACACCGTGAGTGGCCATCAAGGGTAAGGTCAAGATAGGACGGCGGTTCAGGGGAGATGGGCAGTGAAGCCACCGTCGAACGGTGGCTTAGATCGGCTACCGATGGGATAAGGGTAAGGGAAGGGTTTTCGAATTAGAAGGATCTGGACCCTTTTTTCCCCCGATTCGGAAGTGGTCAACCCCCAAGTATATGAGGTTAGTTTAGGTTAAATTAAAATTGGTTCAGACGAATAAAATATAATTCAAAAGAAGGTTGGTACAAGATTTAATCAAGGATGGTCTAGGTCAAATATATAAGACAGAGGGTTTTCAAACAGTGGTTGCGGGTTCAAATCCCCTTAACAACAAAAGCCAAACTTTTCTTCTTTTTTTTTAATTTCAGAGTGTGACAATGACAACGTAAAGCTATAGAGTTGAAGGCTTACTCTTGCACCAACGGGGTATTCCATAAATAATCACAGTAGGCCCGTTCTCCGTCATGAAGCCCATCAGGTAGTATAGCCTACGAAACTTTTATTGACACATTTTCAACCTTTCATAAGAAATAAAGATACAATGATAACAACGACAATCATAAATTATGTAAACAAAAATAAAATCATAACCATGAAGGTACAACATTTAATTCGATGGCCTTAATGGCCAAAACTGTATTATTTCCAATGTTCAATTCGATGGGCTTAAGGTCCAATGTTCAATGCATATGGCAACCGCCATTTGCTATTATTGAAGTACACTATACACACAACAAACAGTTGCCATTGAGAATGCTAATACACAGAATAATTATTGCAAATTAACTTTCCAAACTTTATGCAGTTGAATGATTATCCTTCGAGAGTCAAAGGGATTTTCAACTAACCTGGCCGACAGCATGCAGATCCTACAATGGAACATTACACTAGTCAATCCCATAGGTACAAGAACAAGATGAAAATGATCTTTAAATAAAGTTAGATTTTTCCTTTTTCTTCATTGGTGTTGGACAGTCAGAGTTTGTATCTAAAACTAAGTAGCTTAGCTGTGTTTTGAATTTGGAAGATGGAGTAACATTTTCTGCTATCTCTATATGAATACGGCTCAGACCGTAATATCTCTGAGGTGACATCTCCATAAACTTACAGGAAACAACCCTATCATGCTCCATATTCCTTGACATCTTCTGCAAAGTACCTTTCATTTTGTACTGCATTGCATTGACATCCTCAAGAACACAGTCGATTTTGACTTCAAAATCGTTAATTTTCACTTCAAAACTGTTCATTTTGACTTCACTATTGTTCATCTTTTCTACCATGCTCTACTTCAAGTAGGTTATGCAGGCCCACACTACTGCGACGTCTTCAGAAAGAATACTCAATTTCTCTCCCAACATCTTTTCATCAACCCCCTCTTACTGTCCAATTTCTCCTTACCTTTTATTTGCTTCTCAATTCCCGCATTGACAATCTCTTTTAGCCCATTCACCTGCCACATTATTTGCTCCTCACCTTTAATTTTCTTCTCATTTCCCCTATTGACAACCTCTTTTATCCCTTTCACCTTGGACATTATTTGTTGAAGCATCTGACATCATTTCCCTCGTAGTACCACCATTGTTGCGTCCTGCAACATCATACTCCACGAAAGAAACCTTGCAAATTAAATAAATATTAAAGATTCGCCTTCCACATAATAAATGATTAATACAATGACTCATAAGGTCATAAAGTATTACCTTTTGTCTCTTCAAAGCTTTCTTACCTTTGGGTGCTTCCATGAATTCTTCAGAGTGCAAAAGAATATAATTAACCATGATCGCAATTTGACATACTAGATGAATAATAAACCAACTGATATCTTTGGTCTATTCAAAGCTCGATCGCTCTTCAAGCAGGCATAAACAGGCGCAACCTTTGACTTCACCCAGTAAAGAATACAAGCCTCACCATCATTAGAAGCTGCACTAGCTATGCTATCAAATCCAGACCAATAATTATACAGCCGAACCTGAATTCAATATCATTCACAACACAACATTAATATGACAAAACTCAGTTCCACTGATTTCTCATAACTAATGCTAATTTAACTTTACCTCTAAGATTGCAATACACCTTTTTAGGTAAACGTGCCTTCTTGGCTTTTGTAAACAACTTATTGCCTCAATAAACATATTTGGCCCAATTCACTTTACCATATAAACAATCGTCGCAAAACAACTTCAAAAACTCTCCACATAGGCGAATCTCAGCAGTAGGACATAAAAAACTCCAATAATGTACAACAACGCCCTTGCTTTCAAAGCATCCCCTTCAACAGCACCAAACACTATATCTTGCTTGATTTTCGCATAAGTAAAAAATGTGCTGAGGTTATACTTTGCACCGAGTTCTCTACCATTCTCCCTCAATAGCACTTCATGAACATCAACTCCCTTATTCTTTAGGCCCAATATAGCTTCTACATCTTCAACAGATAAAGTAATGTTGTGTCCTTCAAACTCAATAACACTCCTTCCAACATCAAAACTTTTCGTCAATTCCCCATATAGGTCCTAGTGTAGAATGCACGATTTTATAAAAAAACTAACGCCCCAAAACCAATTTCATCAAAAACATGATCAATCCCCTTCCTCTTTATTTCTCTAACGAAATCATACAATTTCTTCTAACTATACCTTGTGCCAAAAAATATCTATAGGGGACAAGTTCCTACATCATCTTACTGTATCAAACAAAGAATGTCTTTATACTGCTATTCCCTCTTACCTTCTTCAGCTGTCCTGATTTGTACTCTTTGCATGCCGTCTTCTCCTTCTCAGTTTCATCAATGTAAGGCTGTTTGTCTTCCTTTGGCATGTTCTCCCATTTCTTGCCTAACTATTTCCTAACCAACATATGACAAATTCAAATGAATTAACATTTTACACATCATAATCCACTAAAACCTGCCTTAGTAGTCACTTTTTCCTCAGTTTGCTTTGTCCTTATACATTCACCTTGACTGTAAAACATGAAAAAAAACAAAGGTATACATTTAATCATTCATTATGAGATGTAATAAAAATACGTACATATCAACTTACTAAAACTTAATGAAGGGATGACATGTTTTTTGTGCGTTCGGCCTATCACATATGGCCAACGTCTCAGCACCAGCTTCCTCAGCAACTATGGCAACTTCATTATCAACTTTATCACCAATTTTCTCAAAAACTTCGTCAAAAATGGGATTCAAATTTGAAATTGTCATCCTAAGGATTAAATATTCACATGAATCAATGTAGAAAGAAACCAACTCATACATAAACTTATCCTCATTACAAACAAATCTAACTTTTTTAGGTTCAAAGCCATGGAAAGGGTAACATTTTCAAAAAAAATAGGACATAATATTCAGTTTAAACATAATTCATCCAACAAGAAATGCAATTCCATACCAAAATTTTGAAACAAAAACCCTAGATTTCAAGTAAACAAACCTTAGGGTTTTGCTTGTTACCTTCACAATAGAGACGATTGCACAGGTTCAATTGCAGACCTAAATTGAGGTTTCGATCCTTTACACTGACTGAAACATTTTTCACAAATTGAGAGGATTCTCCATATTTTCAGTGGGAAAATAAATGTTCAATTCTCCTTCTAAGGAGAACCGGAGGGCTTTAATTGCTACCACTACCGAAACGACTAAGTACATTGCGAGACCTACAAAAAACTTGAAATATGAATCGTTAAACCAAAAATATTATAATAATCTACTTTAGGTTGCGAAACCCGTTCATGAATTCTGATACTTGGCAATTCAACCTAATACGTTATCTACTTCCTTTACTTTTACAGTTCCAACACCTAATTTTATCTATCCAACATACTATACGCCATGTGTCGGTACTGATACTTAAGTTCCAAAACACACTAAACAAACATGTATAGTTAAAGGGACTTTAAACATTTCTAGTTTACACATTTTCTATAGGTTCTGGTACATGTACAAAAGTTTCGATATTAAGAGAAAAACGTAAACTGTTACGCGTTAACCGTAAAATGATACTTGCATCGTTGACAGTTTCGGTACTCAATATCAAATTCTGAGACATCTTCTACCAACGTTAATTGTCACAAACTTTACTAACAATTTAAGTTTAAACTTTTTCTTACGGTTTCGATACATATCTCAGAGTTCCGAAACTCATGTGATATTGTAACATTTGATGTTACAACACGAATGTTATCCCCATAAAGTTGTGAAACTACTTACTAAGTTCCAAAACTTACCGGCTACAACCTCTTCCAGTTTCCGTGTATTTTTATGGGAATCTAAATCTAAGGGTCAAAATCAAAAGTTTTCCCATCTAACGGCTCTAACATCCCGCCATTTATTAGTCGTATACTAACTTGTCGTTATTTAGACTTTGAGGAAGTAATACCAACAGCTAGAAGTCTCCGCGGCTGCCATGTCCAATGAAATGTCCTCTCCATTAGTTTTACTACAGCTTCCTACTTTTATTGATATTTATGTTAAAATGCTATAAACGAGAATGGATATTTAATATATGGGTAAACTACTTAGGTGACCACCGAACTATTTGGGTGTACCTATTTTAACCATCGAACTAGGCAATTCGTCAATTAAACCACCAAACTTTTAAATTGGTTCTATTTTGACCACCACCGTTAAAAAACTAACGGAGGGGTAACGTGTTAGTTAACAGAAATTTGTAAAATCACACATTTGGTCCCTATTATTTACCTATTATATCAATTTGTTCTTAATTTTAATTTAATTAAATAAAATTAATCAACCAATCAGATGATGACACGTGTCATCATCCTATTGGATAATTTTACTCAAATTTTAATTTATTTTATTTAATATTTAATATATTATTTTCTCCAATCAGGTGGTGACACGTGTCACCACCTGGTTAAAGGAAAATTAAAGAAGAATGAAATTGCCTTGGGGTGGATCAAACTTGGGACCTATGAGGATATACCAAAGCCTTTACCACCACACCAACCTACTCTTGGTAATATGAATTGCACTCTTTTATATACATATCTTATAATGCAGTAAATTTTAGAGAAAAAATAAGTAAAAAAAAGTTGAAAGGGGACTTAAACCTAGATCACTTAGGATGTGTAAAATCACACAAACCACCAAATCAAATCGAATAATTAATTAAAAAATAAAACATTTTAAATTGTTTAAAGTGATTATTAAAGAAAGATTTAAAATGAAAATAGATTTATGATTTTTTTATTTTTAAATTAAATCAAATATTTATTTAGTAATTAAATTAATAATTTTAATTTAATTAAGATATATATTAAATTACTAAAATAAATATGAAAAGGAAAAAATATTTGATTTAATTTAAAAATAAATAATCATAAATTTATTTTCATTTTAAATATTGCTTTAACTACTTTAAACATATGCAAAATGTTTTCATTTTTAATTATTTATTTGATTTGATTTTGTGGTTTGTGTGATTTTACACATCATAAGTGATCTACGTTCGAGTCCCCTTTCAACCATTTTTACTTTTTTTCCCATAACATTTACTGCATTATAAGATATGTATATAAAATGGTGAAATTTATATCATCAATAGTATGTTGGCGTGGTGGTAAAGACTTTGGTATATCTCTTATAGGTCCTAAGTTTGATCCACTCGAAGGCCATTTCATTCCTCTTTAATTTTCCTTTAATCAAGTGGTGACACGTGTTACCATCTGATTGGAGGAAAAATGTATTGAATATTAAATAAAATAAATTAAAATCTGAGTAAAATTATCCAATTGGGTGATGACACGCGTCATCATCTGATTGTTTGATTAATTTTATTTCATTAAATTAAAATTGGGACCAAATTAATATAATAGGTAAACAACATGGACCAGATGTGTAATTTTACAAATTTTCGTTAACTGACACGTCACCCCTCCGTTATTTTTTTAACGGCGGTGGTCAAAACAAGAACAATTTAAAAGTTTGGTGGTCTGATTAATGAGTTGCCTAGTTCAGTGGTCAAAATAGGTACGCACAAATAGTTCGGTGGTCACCTAGTAGTTTACCCTTAATATATTTATGATTAAATCACTCTCATGCATACATGCATGAACAAAAATCCTTTTATGAGTCATAAGAATGACTTTAACCTCATCTAGGGACGCACGCATGATTTTCAATAGAAAATTTCTAAATTATAGAAGAAGTTCAAATTTATAGGAGGGCGAGTGCCACCACCGCCCTCTCGGTCCATCCTTGACCTAATCCAAATCACGTTTTTAGCATCAAATATCAGAATTTGAGCAAAACTCAAATGTATCATTTCAACGTCCATTTCTATGTCACAATATTAAAAAATTGAACTCTAAGCCCTAACTCTAAATTATAAACCATAAATTCTAAATCCTAAACTCTAAAAAAACATATTATCTCCAATTCCCTGAATCTTAATCCTAAAATATAACCTAGAAAGTACATTGGTAAAAATCGCAAGAACTACGTTAAAAACTTTTACGAAAGTACATTGGATTCTTACCGAAAAATATAAGAAAGCTTGATCCCTCGTTCATGGAGAATCAGCTCCCCTTGTACAAATAGATTATATTCAAACGTGTTGTGAATAAAATAACGAATAATAATAATAATAATAATAACAAAGAACAATAATAAAAGAACAAAGAGATGAGAGAAAGGAGATTTGTATTCATTCTCAATATTGAAGTTGTGTGCAATGCCTTTATCAAATTATCTATTTATAGGCATAAGAAGTACATAATACATTAAACTCTAATTAATGAAGATAATATTCCTAATGATAAAGTAAAACAAATATCTTAGATAAAGTTCTTATCATGATAGACATCCATATAGATAAATATTCATAACACTCCCTCTTGGATGACTATGAAGATAATGTGCCGCGTTAAAACCCTACTAAGATAAAAACCCAAATGGAAAAAATTCTTTAGTGAAGGAAAAAGAGTACACACATCTTTGATACGCATAACATGTTGCCTCATTGAAAACCTTACAAGGAAAACCCATTGGGAAAAAACCCCAGTTAAGGGAAAAAGAGTGCAACGCGCATTTACTCTCCCCCATGAAAACATCACATAAGATCTTTGAATCTTCATAACTCAATCTTGAATACTATTTTTCTGAAGGACGTGAGGATGAAACTTTGGAGTAATATGTTTCATTTTGTAACCTTTGATGTATCCACCTTTCGATTGAGATATAAATTTGTGCATTATCTCCATACAAGATAGTTTGTATATTATCTTGTGAAAGTAAATAACATATCTTCTGAATATGTTGGATCAATGGTCTTAGCCAAACACTTTTTTGGCTTGCCTCGTGCATAACAATGATTTGAGGAGATATCGATTAATGTTTGAAGATCTAAAGTTAATGATCTTTGTAGCATTTAGATGGTATTTCTGGACTAACTAATATATGGTGCTTCCAGACCAAGGATTCATTTATCTTTCTTTTGGAGATAAATTTATTCACATCCAACAATCTTACAATCATTAGGATACTCAATAGATATGTTTTATCCGTATTAAATATTCTTTAAGATTCTTTTAGCTTATGTCCATTCATAGACAAAAGCACATATTTAAGTGCTCTATTTTTAGGTCGAGACAAAACTTGATATCAAGATTCATTTTCTCAAATACTTTCATTAAATAATCAAATACTTTGAAAGCTCTTCATGAGTTTCCAATTTGAAGCTCTTCAGGAGTTTTAATGATATTTAAATTATCATAATGAATCTTGATCCAAACTCTTCTGTAAAATGCATAAGGAAATATGATCATTCTTATAATATTTCCTCAATAAGTACTCACTAAGGTGATTATACCAAATGCGCCAAAATATAAATATTCACGGGGACATATCTGAATAAATTTCCTCAGAAGTTTCCAAATGCTTTTGGCATTTTAAATCCTTCAAGGATAACTTTCTTTATATAGGGATCCACAAAATAATTAAACGCATATAAAATATTTTATAACTGCCAAAGTAATTGCATCCACCATGAAGTAATTAAAATTCTTCATAAATCATAATTCAAGTTGTATTTATATCTTACGACTATTTATTTGTACCTCACTTGCATTACACATTTAGGTGCTTGGACTACTGGTCCAAAAACTTCACTTTTGGAAGTTCAAAACATCTTTCTACATTGGCCAATTCAATATCTATAATTCTAGATAGATATCAATACAAGATCCTCATTTTCTTTCTTTACTATTATAAAAGTATTCTATGTAAAATTGTTGTCGACAATTTTTTTCTATTTTAGTTCAATTCTTTTCTCGTACTGACATAATTTATCGAGATCTCTTTTCAATCTTTATTTCAGGTACCTGAAACTCTTCTAGAGTTTTATTATTAGTTATGTCTTGGGTCTCTTGAGGAGCACTCACCTCCATTATATGATCACCTCATTGACTATTTTCCATTTACGAGAATTTTGATCATTGGAACCAATTTCAACTATCATGTTTTAGGCATGATTTACATCCATTCGCTATAACATATAATTCAAATTTAGAGGATTTTCAGATGTTATATGAGACTTAATTACTCTCATTAGGTCAGTAAATATGCCTGGCAGTTGACATGTAATAACATGAATTATCTTATGAACTTCTTGATCGTATAACGAAGATCTAGATAATGATAATTCATTTGCCTTTATCCGCTGGATTATTATCTCCCCCTGATGTTGAGAAAAATCATGTCATAAATAATTCTCCAATTAATGTTTAAGAATTTAAACATAAAAGGAGACTCATATTCAATATATATTCTCAATCCTTTTTATATACCCATTTTGTGCGGTGTGGTAGAGAAATTCAACTATATATTGCACATGTAATATTTCTAAAAAGAAAAATATGACTTCTAACCAAAAGCCAATTATAATGGGGAGTTTATTATAACTCGTTGGCTTGATACGTATATGTGTTGTTATATGTAAAATATCATATAAATGTTTTGTTTTCATGGTTTAGCTATTAAAAGAAGGCATCCATCAAAATTTTGCTAAACTATTTTGTTGATAATAAATAGGCTTTGTAGTAGTTATTTCAACTGATATAGACTAAAATATAAGCCCACTAACTTTAGTAAGACAAATAGTCTTAATTGCATAATCTGAATCTCTTTCTAATCAATCTTACAATCTTTTGCTTGTAAGATAATAATCCTTATGTATATGTATCTACTAAAATCATGTAAATATTTTTTCACATTTGTGGATAAATGGGCCCATATTTCATTTAGATATACAAGACATGCAGTCTCAACTTTAGTGCAAGAACTTCAAGTTCTTTTGGTAAGTGAGATCTTAATCATTTCCTTTGAGAACAAGTAACACAAAAACTTTGTGTTCTTTTACTAAGTGGAATTTAATCAATTCCTTTGAGAACAAGCACTACAAGAACTTCAGGTTCTTTTAATAAATGTGTATATAAACCTCAATAATTTTCGCATCATTATTGACTAAGATGGTCTAACCGATCATACCAACTCTATATATGTGCATATATATTTCTGAAATTCTAAACTTCTGGTTTACCATAACATGTGATTCAATCTCACTTGTACATGTCTAGTACAAATTTTGAAATACAAGTTTCTTTGAAACTTGATAATACATTATCCACCAAAAATTGTTCATTTGAATACGAATATATTTAGCTCTTCTAGAGCTTTCAGTGAAAATTGTTCTTTGGTTGCAATATATTAGCTCTTCTAGAGCTTTCAACTAATTTTTTCGCTACCAGAACTTGTATTCACATTGGCATACTTCACATGCCAATTGATAACATATGTTATCTATAATTCCCAAATGAATATTTTGATAACATATGTTATCTATAATTCCCAAATGAATATTTTGATAACATATAGAGAATTATATATTTTTTCTTTTTTCTCAACTACTAAAACAACAGTAAAAGATAATTGTTTCAAACACCTAAACCAAGGCTCTGATTACCAATTGATACGGAAGCCATGATCCAAGAATTACCTCAAAATCTAGGAACCCTCTAGATCGCAATTAATCTAGCAAACTCACTAATATGATCTGAGAAAACCCCAAACTCCACGTTCAGCAAACCGATAATAAAGCATGATCTTGATGTAGAAAACGAGATAGGATGAATTTGACGGTGGCGGTGTTGGATAGATTTGTCCTTGGCACCCTCTTAATCGCAATTGAATAGGCAAACACCTGCAAACGGCACGAATCTCTCCGATGAATGAATGATGACGAGATAGATGTTGTAGGACATTTTGTCCTCGGCACCCTCTTAGACGCGATTATTTAAGCAAGCAACCTCAAGCGGCTCTAACCCACCCTCCTAGATGCAATTACCTACGCAAGCAAGAGTGTGAAGATGATCTCCATTACAAGAACTTGACGAACTTACGTTGAAGAAGACTTTTGATACGAAAAATAACAAGGCAAATCTATCTACCTTGAAAATAAAATGGCCCATGGCCAAAGGTTTTTGCAACTCATAAATTCATGATGATGTTCTTATTAATGAAGCAAATATGCCTTTAAATAGGTTACAAATGAAGAGTTCAACTTAAATTAGGAAAAGTAAACATAATAATAAAATAAATAAACATATTTTATCTAACCAAAAAAACTAATAAATAAATAACAAATCTAATCCTAAATCATCTAAATATCTTCATAAAGAATCCTAGATTAAATTTAAGTACAAATAATCAATAAAATTATTGAAAATTCGTAATAAATAATATTTCCCGTAATAAATTCGTATAGAGATTTCTGCTCGCATAGTCTTCACTAAAACGGACATAACTTGAGCTCCCGACGTCGAATTGATGCGTTTCAAGATGCGTTGGAAAGATAAGAGACATACGAATATGTTTGAAGAAGACATGTAGACTCAGAAGTGCCCAGATCCCATCCGAAAATTCGATGCAAGTCGGCTGAAATTCCAGACTTATAAAACAGCTTCAACTCTTTGGCTACAATGCATCATTTTAGCCCCCCATACATGTATAAGTAATCATTTAAAACAAAATAAATATATCTCACAATATATGTATATGTATATAAACATAAAGCGTAAATAATTATTATGTAAAGTAAACAAATATAAAGCAAAATAAATTAAAAGATCAATAATTCTCTTCAAGGTTATGAGAATAATTAGAAGATGATTTATTCACATTAGGGGTTATAAGGAAATTAACAACGTACAAATGAGTTGGACCAATATCATATTCGTCATTTTCGCAAACAAAATTTACTTTTATTTTCTTTCCTTTAGTTTGTCAAACTGACCTTGATCACTCTTATCGTAATTATAATCTCACCTCTGGTGGGTTATCACTTTTATCATCCTTATAATCCCACTTCTGGTGGGTATATGTGTTTTTGGAATGACTATCTTGTCCATGTCTATTCATGGTCTCGGCTACGACCACAACTACTAATGTGGTTTTTATTCTTTCTGCTATATAATGTTGCATTCATTTCAGGGAATAGAGCGGAGTCAATAGGTCTTTAAAATATTTTTCATGATATTATATCTGTAGGACAAAATTATTTGCGTGAAAAATGGAGTATGTGATATGAACGTCAATGGCAAAGACCCAGAGAAGTACCCAGGTGGCCCCATTACTCGAGCAAGGGCCAAGGAGTTCCAAGCAGCCATGGAAAATATGTTTACATCAAGCTTGGGACGTGAGAAAGAAGAAATAATAAGGGAGGAACACTTTACTTTGCTTATGCATGAATTTGCATGAGTATTTAAAGTTTGCATAACATTCATTGCATTCAATAAACATGTTGTTCATTAAAGCATGCGTTGCAATTAAACATGTAGTTCATTTAGTTATACACTTCATTTAACTAAGTAGTTCATTGATTAAACTAGTTCATTCAAGATTATTAGTTCATTGAATAAAGTTAGTTCATTAATTAAACTAGTTCATTCATCAAACTAGCTCATTTATTAAACTAACTCTTAATTGTTTACATGCATGTTTTCAATTAAAGATTGAATAAAGTTTACCTTTGTGTCTAGGTGCATGAGGGAAGATGAACGGTTTTACCAGATGCAAGAATATCAGCAGAATGTCTTCCAATTCTGGATGCGATACAGACGTGTTTGGATCCAGAAGTCAATTGGACGTTATTCCTCCATCTCTTAGCTTTCCAATGCCTTTTGAATCACCTCAATCCGATATCGGGAGCTTGAGATACGAATGATTTACTGAAGACAGTGCAGGCTGAAATTTTTATTACGGGAATTTTATGCATGGATGATTTGAATGAATTTGAGCCAAGGAAGAGTTCTTTCATCTTCTACCAAGAGACAAGCAATTGATGGCCATCTTAATTCAGCAAATTCAAGGCATTCAAGGTTGATGTTATCACCATTCAAGTGGGGGTTTCAAAATTCATTGAGGAGACATGAAATGAAGGCTGGATGAAACTCACCTTTTTATGACATTCAAGTCATATTAATCAGCTTGGAAGATGAAGAGTTGCACTTAAACTGGACAGCAAGGATGTCTACATTCATCCTTGTCCACATTCATCCCCTTTCTCTTCATATGATAGCAAAACAAGGCAGCCCAAGAGTCCTTCTTAATTTGGACGAAAATATGACTAAATTCAACCTCAATTTGTCTAAACTAATCAGCTTTGAAGATGAGAAGAAAGGACAAAGCATTCATGTGTATTCAAGTGCATTAAGATGAGCATTCATCTTTCTTGTAACACCTTTTCATATTCTGCCTACTTCTACTATAAATAGGCATCTTTAGGATCATTGTAAGACACACTTTGAATATATAAAACATCTTTGAAAGATTGCTTTCATTCTTGTTCTCTTGTGGAACTTTATCGGCGTCAAGTTAGTCTTGTAGTCTTCATCCATTTCCCTTTTGTTATAGCGTTGGTTCCTAGCTCATCTATAGCTAGTGGGTCACGTTCCATATCCTACCACTTCATTTCCACTTTATTATATTGCTGGTTCCTAACTCTTTATAGTTAGGGGTCACAATCCATCCTTTGAATTTCTTCATCTTAACGCCAACACCCCATCATCTTCACCTACATTTTCATCTTTTATTTTTTTCTTCCATAATCACAACTATCACTCTTCCTACACCCCTTCTACATATCTTTCATCCCATTATTTCTATTTCTTATTTATCTATTTCTACTTACATTGTTGTTTGAGTAATTTCAGAATACATTCAAAGCACTGCAGAGTTCTTACTAGAATCACGATCGGGCATTCACATATATGATTCAAAACTCATAGTCGAGATCATATCATTTGGTATCAGAGCCTAGACGATTCAGTAAGCGTATTATTTTTTCTCTCTCCGGGTTAGTAAAAAAATCAAAAAAATCAAAAAAAATCTTAAAGAGGGAGGAAGCAATCTATTCTTGTTTAAAAAAAAATTACAATACATCATTTCTTATTGCTGAATTACAAATTCCTTTACCTATTCTTAGTAATTCTTTCTTTTTGAAGCCATTATCCTTTTATTATTCATCATTCTCCTACCAAGCTAGAATTGTTTCAGCCAAGTCCACGAGACACTTGTAAGCCTTGAGGAAGTTCCCAAAAGGACTTGAAAATAAAGCACAGTGGTAAAAGGCATGAGTGTGCATTTAGGGGAAAAGCCTAACCCGAGTGAAACACGAGTGTGAGTGCATTTTCTTTGGAGTGGAAAGGTGAGATTTTGTGTTAGTAAGGTTTAATTTCTTTTGTTTCTTTATCTAACATGTCACAAAGATCTGGTCATAGTGGTGAAGGAGTTCCCAATTTGCAAAATCAGGCTATGCTTCAAGCAATGGCCAAAATGATCCAAGAGCAATTGGAGCCCCTAATTGAGCGAATAGACCAGCTTGAAATTTCACAAGCTAATCAGGGTAATGAGGAGTATCTGAAGAAGTTGAAGTAGATGATGTGCAAGATCAAGTATCCCAACATAGCATGGTACAACAAGGCCAGAGAGCTCGACCACGAGTAGACGATAATCTCAGCAACATCAAGATTACCATTCCTCCTTTTCAAGGAAGAACGGATCCTGAAACCTATTTTGCATGGGAAAAGAAGGTTGAGCACATTTTTGAGTGCCATAACTATTCAGAGCTTAAAAGGTAAAACTCGCTGCCATTGAGTTTACGGATTATGCACTAATATGGTGGGATCAATTGACATCAAGTAGGAGACGCAATGGAGAACATCCTATCACTACATGGGATGAAATGAAAGCGGTGTGATGCGAAGGCGATTCATTCCAACCCACTACCATCGAGTTATTCAACCGTCTTCAAAATCTTTCACAAGGTAACCAAGTGTTGAAGATTACTACAAAGAGATGGAGGTGTCCATGATTCGAGCCAACATCGACGAGGATCGAGAAGCCACAATGGCAAGATTCTAGCGGGACTAAATCCGGACATTGCGAACGTGGTCGAGTTGCAACATTATGTGGAGATGGAAGACATGGTGCATATGGCCATGAAAGTGGAAAAACAGCTCAAAAGAAAGGGTGCCCACGATCTTATGGGAGTTCAACATCAAAATGGGGGCAAAGTTCATACAAGAAGACTCCTCCAATACCGTCCCACGAAAAAAAAAGAGGACCACCGAAAGGAAGTAAGCCCATTGCGAAACCAGCAAGGGTAAGACTACCGCTACTCCAAATCGTTCCGTGACATACAATGTTTTAAGTGTTTGGGGCGTGGACACATTGCAAGCCAATGTCCGAACCGCAACACCATGCTTCTTGAGATGATGGAGAAGTTGAATCGAACAAGAAGAGGATGAGAATGAAGATGTTGCCATCGAAGAAGAAGAATTAGAGTATGGCGTGGAAGGAGAGGTTCTTGTTGTCAAAAGAAGCCTAAACGCATACAATCCGTTGGAGGAAATGAACAACGAGAAAATATCTTCCATACTCGTTGCCGTGTTGGAGGAAAGGTATGCTTTGTTATTATTGATGGTGGTAGTTGCACTAATGTTGCTAGTACCTTAATGGTAGATACACTTGGCTTGGCAACAACAAAGCATCCACAACCTTATAAGCTACAATGGCTCAACGATGGAGGAGAACTCAAGGTGACCAAACAAGTTCGAATTGTTTTCTCTATTGGGAAGTACAAAGACGAGGTATTATGCGATGTCGTTCCAATGCACGCAAGCCATTTATTACTTGGAAGGCCTTGGCAATTTGATAGGCGAGTGATCCATGACGGGTATACCAACCGTATACGTTCACCCATGAAACAAAGAAGATCACTTTAGCCCCACTTTCTCCAAAACAAATACATGAAGACCAAATTTTATTGAGAGGAAAAATTGAAAAAGCCAAAGAGAGAGAGACCAAAATGGAGGTAAAAGCAAAGGAGTGTGATCAAAATGAGGGAAGGAAAATCAGCATTCTTTCTAAAAAGAGAGAGTTGAAAAAGAGTTTAATGACAGCAAAGGAAGCACTTGTGCTCATGTACAAGGAAAATTTCTTGAATACTAACTACCTTGATCAAAATTTGCCTGCTTTTTGTTGTGTCTTTATTGCAGGAGTTTGATGACCTATTTCCGGAGGAAATACCAAGGGCTGCCACCTATTCGTGGCATAGAACATCAAATAGACTTTGTTCCCGGAGCCGTCATTCCAAACCGACCAGCGTCAAGCAACCCCAAGAAACTAAGGAGTTGCAAAGGCAGGTATCTGAGTTGATGTCAAAAGGCTACGTGAGGGAAAGCCTTAGCCCATGTGCCGTGCGGTTCTACTTGTGCCAAAGAAGGATGGAACTTGGCGCATGTGTGTGGACTGCTGAGCGGTAAACAAAATTACGGTAAAGTATCGTCACCCTATTCCTCGCTTAGATGACATGTTAGATGAGCTTAGTGGTTCTAACCTCTTTTCCAAGATTGATCTTAAAAGTGGTTACCACCAAATACGAATGCGGGAAGGTGATGAGTGGAAAACAGCATTCAAAACTAAGCAAGGCCTTTATGAGTGGTTGGTTATGCCTTTTGGCTTAACTAATGCTCCAAGCACGTTTATGAGGTTAATGAATCATGTTCTTAGGCCATTCTTGGGTTTCGTTGTGAGTTCTGAAGGCTTGGAGGTGGACAAAGAGAAGGTTAAAGCCATTGAAGAGTGGCCACGACCAGCAAGCATTTCTCAAGTTAGGAGCTTCCATGGACTTGCAAGTTTTTATCAAGATTCGTCCCCAACTTCAGCACCATAGCCGCCCCCACTAACAAGTGTTATTAAGAAGAATTCTAAATTCTTTTGGGGGGAAGATCAAGAGAAGTCCTTTAATAGCATTAAAGATTGTTTAATACATGCCCCTTTACTTGCTCTACCTGATTTTAATCTAACTTTTGAAATTGAATGTGATGCATCAGGTGTAGGAATTGGAGCAGTTTTGTCTCAAGATGGACGTCCTATAGCCTATTTCAGTGAAAAATTAAGTGGAGCTACGCTTAATTACCCTACCTATGACAAGGAGATGTATGCTCTTGTGAGGGCAATGGAAACATGGCAACATTACCTTTGGCCTAAGGAGTTCATCATTCACACTGATCATGAGGCATTGAAACATATCCGGGGCAGCATAAACTCAACAAAAGGCATGCCAAATGGGTGGAGTTTCTTGAAACTTTCCCATATGTTATCAAGTACAAGAAAGGTAAGGAGAATATAGTTGCCGATGCATTGTCACGGAGGTATATTCTTTTAAACACTTTGGAATCTAAGTTATTGGGTTTTGTTTTTATTAAAGACTTATATGTCTCGACTCTGATTTTGGAGAGATATACAAAGCTTGTGAGAAAGGGTCAATTGAAAAAAATACTATAAGCATGATGGTTTCCTATTTAAGGAAGGAAGACTATGCATCCCTCAAGGTTCCATGCGTGAATTGCTAACTAAGGAAGCTCATGGAGGAGGATTAATGGGACATTTTGGGATAGCAAAGACTTTGGCTATACTTCAAGAGCACCTATATTGGCCTAAAATGAAACGAGATGTGGAGAGGTTGTGTGAGCGATGCATCACTTGCAGGAAGGCCAAATCTAAAGTCATGCCACATGGACTTTACACACCACTACCCATACCGGAAGCACCATGGATGGATATTTCAATGGATTTTGTGCTAGGGCTTCCACGTACCAAGAATAACAAAGATTCCATCTTTGTAGTTGTGGATAGATTCTCCAAAATGGCTCATTTCATTCCCTGTAACAAAACTAATGATGCCTCACATATTGCTACTTTGTTTTTCAGGGAAATCTTAAGGTTACATGGCATACCAAGAACTATTGTGTCTGATCGGGATGTGAAGTTCTTAAGTCACTTTTTGAGAGCCCTATGGAGTAAGATTGGTACTAAGTTACTATTCTCCACCACTTGCCACCCTCAAACAGATGGCCAAACTGAAGTGGTGAACCGAGTACTTTCTATGTTACTTGATCCATCATTAGGAAGAATTTGAAAACATGGGAGGAGAGTTTACCACATGTGGAGTTTGCATACAACCGTTCGATCCATAGTACTACAGGGCGCACGCTTTTGAAGTGGTGTATGGATTCAATCCATTAACACCGATAGACTTGTTACCATTACCCGCTGATCAAATTGTGAATAAAGATGGACTTAATAAAGCTGAATTTGTTAAGAAGCTTCATCAACAAGTGGGAGAACATTGAAAAACGAACCAAGCAATATGAGCAGCAAGCAAATAAGGGTCGTGAAGTTTAATTTCCTTTGAGCCAGGGGATTGGGTGTGGCTGCACATGAGGAAAGAAAGGTTCCCGGCTCAACGAAAGTCCAAATTAATGCCTCGGGAGATGGACCATTCCAAATAGTCAAGAAGATCAATGACAATGCCTATCAATTAGATCTTCCAGGTGAGTTTAATGTTAGTGCAACCTTCAATGTTGCTGACCTATCTCCTTATGATGTAGATGACGATTTGGGGACAAATCGCCTTAAAGAGGGAGGGACTGATATGAACGTCAATGGCAAAGACCCAGAGAAGTACCCAGGTGGCCCCATTACTCGAGCAAGGGCCAAGGAGTTCCAAGCAGCCATGGAAAATATGTTTACATCAAGCTTGGGACGTGAGAAAGAAGAAATAATAAGGGAGGAACACTTTACTTTGCTTATGCATGAATTTGCATGAGTATTTAAAGTTTGCATAACATTCATTGCATTCAATAAACATGTTGTTCATTAAAGCATGCGTTGCATTTAAACATGTAGTTCATTTAGTTGTACACTTCATTTAACTAAGTAGTTCATTGATTAAACTAGTTCATTCAAGATTATTAGTTCATTGAATAAAGTTAGTTCATTAATTAAACTAGTTCATTCATCAAACTAGCTCATTTATTAAACTAACTCTTAATTGTTTACATGCATGTTTTCAATTAAAGATTGAATAAAGTTTACCTTTGTGTCTAGGTGCATGAGGGAAGATGAACGGTTTTACCAGATGCAAGAATATCAGCAGAATGTCTTCCAATTCTGGATGCGATACAGACGTGTTTGGATCCAGAAGTCAATTGGACGTTATTCCTCCATCTCTTAGCTTTCCAATGCCTTTTGAATCACCTCAATCCGATATCGGGAGCTTGAGATACGAATGATTTACTGAAGACAGTGCAGGCTGAAATTTTTATTACGGGAATTTTATGCATGGATGATTTGAATGAATTTGAGCCAAGGAAGAGTTCTTTCATCTTCTACCAAGAGACAAGCAATTGATGGCCATCTTAATTCAGCAAATTCAAGGCATTCAAGGTTGATGTTATCACCATTCAAGTGGGGGTTTCAAAATTCATTGAGGAGACATGAAATGAAGGCTGGATGAAACTCACCTTTTTATGACATTCAAGTCATATTAATCAGCTTGGAAGATGAAGAGTTGCACTTAAACTGGACAGCAAGGATGTCTACATTCATCCTTGTCCACATTCATCCCCTTTCTCTTCATTTGATAGCAAAACAAGGCAGCCCAAGAGTCCTTCTTAATTTGGACGAAAATATGACTAAATTCAACCTCAATTTGTCTAAACTAATCAGCTTTGAAGATGAGAAGAAAGGACAAAGCATTCATGTGTATTCAAGTGCATTAAGATGAGCATTCATCTTTCTTGTAACACCTTTTCATATTCTGCCTACTTCTACTATAAATAGGCATCTTTAGGATCATTGTAAGACACACTTTGAATATATAAAACATCTTTGAAAGATTGCTTTCATTCTTGTTCTCTTGTGGAACTTTATCGGCTTCAAGTTAGTCTTGTAGTCTTCATCCATTTCCCTTTTGTTATAGCGTTGGTTCCTAGCTCATCTATAGCTAGTGGGTCACGTTCCATATCCTACCACTTCATTTCCACTTTATTATATTGCTGGTTCCTAACTCTTTATAGTTAGGGGGTCACAATCCATCCTTTGAATTTCTTCATCTTAACGCCAACACCCCATCATCTTCACCTACATTTTCATCTTTTATTTTTTTTTTCTTCCATAATCACAACTATCACTCTTCCTACACCCCTTCTACATATCTTTCATCCCATTATTTCTATTTCTTATTTATCTATTTCTACTTACATTGTTGTTTGAGTAATTTCAGAATACATTCAAAGCACTGCAGAGTTCTTACTAGAATCACGATCGGGCATTCACATATATGATTCAAAACTCATAGTCGAGATCATATCAGTATGTTTTTATTAACATATCCCTATCAGTGATACTCTGACCACGTAACTTCAATTGTGAAGTAATTTAAATCATATATGAGTTATATCCACTAACTGAATAGTGATTTATCATGTTTGTATTCACTGCAACAAATCCAATAATAGCATGGAATAAACATCATGCTTGCATTCACTTTAAGGAATGCCTCCCACAAAAATTCTTGTCAAGATGAATTTTTGTAACATGAACTTGGGAGAAGTTTATAGTCGATTTTTTTGACACAAAAGAATTATTGCTTTCGAGGAAATATAGAGTTTATATAACAATCATACTATTAAATTAAAATTATTCAACATAAAATTCATTTTTCTTGTAGATTCAAAATCACCATAATTTATCGCACTTTAAAATCATAGCTTAAAGAATAAAAATAAAAGTAGAGTTTACTGATATTAATTTTCTTCTCGAGGACAATGGAGACAAAAGCAAATGACCAAAACATCTTCTCATAATCTTTTTATGTCATGTCTCTTTTCAAGCCATTTAAACACATGTAAAACTCAAAACATGTTTAAAGTTATCATTAAGATAACGTAAATGAATATTGATCTTTAAAATAAGAAAAATCAATGAAAAGAAATTTACCTCATTGTAAAGAATTGCACTAACAGACTGGTCCATTAATTGGAAATTGCTGTGTTTACTCATCCAATTTTGGAATTTGATGTGCAAATGGAAACATTATGATTCTGCCCAGACTGCGATAAAAGCCTTTCATCTAATATCTACCGACATTTCGCGTCAATGATTACGAGAGCCAACTCGTGGGAAGTAGAAGTACATAAATGTCCCTATAAAAAATACAGTTTTCAACATCATTGAGATAAAAATAAATAATACTAACAAAATTATTATTTTAATAAAACTGCTGCCATTCTTTGATTACACTAATACAGCAACTAATGTTTTTTTTTTAAATTAAAAATCAAGTTTAAAGATCGAGGGAAAGACAATCAATAACTAAAATATATTGAGGGAGAAGAACTTATCTTCGGTTCATCCTAGAATCAAATTATTTTCAGTAATTTCTTTTGGATTTCTTTCCAGCAACTTTTTTTGGATTCAAACGACGAAGACCTCAGTTGATTAGAGTTTCGTGCTAATAACGTGTTGTGAATAAAATAACGAAGAACAATAATAAGAACAAAGAACAAGAATAAAAGAACAAATAGATGAGAGAAAGAGGGAGATTTATATTCATTCTTAATATTGAAGTTGTGTACAATGTCTTTATCAAATAATCTATTTATAAACATAAAAAGTACATAATATATTAAACTCTAATTAATGAAGATAATATTTATAATAATAAAATAAATCAAGTCTCTTTTATAAAGTTTTTATCATGATAAATATCTATATAAATAAATATTCATAACAAAAAGTAATATATGGTAAAAATGTCAGAATTATGATTCTAATTTCATATAAAAACAAGTATTAATTTCGCGTTGCATTTAAATTAAAATGAATCTAAAGAAAGTCAATAATCATCCGAATCTAAAAAATTCCAAGAACTACATTAAAAACTTTTACAGATTTTTCTCTGTAAGTCGCAGTTTTTTTTTGTCGACAAGGGCATTAATCCTAATGTTAATTATTCACCGTCGCTATTTTTTTGCTTGATTATATATTATTTTTGTTTTTTTAGTTTCATTAAAAATAATTATATTTTTGTGATATATTTTCCTCCGTTTTTTTATACATTTTCTATTTTTTTTTGGTTTTTTAGTCGTTCTTTTTTATCCATTGTTGTATTTGACATCGTCACGACTGATCAAGATGTCGCTTATTTGATTATCCTGTTGATCTTTCCTGCTTTAGACCTTAGAGCTAAATTTGGATACACGTTCACAATCATCATTTTTTATTCACAATTGAGTTGTGGTATTGACCGTTTGATTATCATGCCTCATCTTTATATGCATCTTTATGTTAGCGTTGATGATTTTATCGTTCATCATCGATTAATGGTGTTGTTCGTATTTCTCTTTTGTTCAAGTCTTTTAGTTGCGTTTTACCGTTTTCATTATATGGTCCTTTTATGATTTTAAGTAACTAATTTTTGTTTTAATGGATATAGAAAACTGTCAATTACTCTATTGATTTGTAAATTCTCAATATAATTTTAAATATTTATTTATTTTTAATAAAACTAGGCGATTATATTAAAAAAATCCAAGACCTAAACATTGCTAATCATGGGTGGACCTTCGTAGGGACCAAGGGGCCTCGGTCCCGCCTTTTTTGAAAAATATTGTAGATGTTTTCTAAAAAAAATATAAAGTAAACTCTATTGGTCCTTTCAATTAAGAAAAAAAATATTTCAAATTAACGAATTGTCTCTGATAATTATTAATTAGAAATTTAAGGTAAGATAAG
Source organism: Hibiscus mutabilis (assembly GCA_019671005.1). Lineage (NCBI taxonomy): Eukaryota > Viridiplantae > Streptophyta > Magnoliopsida > Malvales > Malvaceae > Hibiscus > Hibiscus mutabilis. The sequence continues at coordinate 17,328,564 of CM033728.1, read as the reverse complement.
ATTACAAGAGAAAGTAACATGAAAAACTTTTTAAATTCTTTTTATTAACAATATTTTATTGACCTTGTAACACCTCATTCTCGTATTCGATTGCCGAATAAGAGTTAGAGATGTCACTAAACGATAATATGATTTTTATTAAAAAATTCTATCAATTTAAAACATTTGAAAATTATTCATATCGACTAATACACAAAATCAGAGCTCCTTTACTTTTAAAAAAAATAAATTTGACTGTTCAAAAAAATATCAGGCGTTGAACTAAAATAGACAAAATTATCCCATTTATACAAGCCATTAAAATAAATTAAAAACCTCAAGTAGGATGTCATTACTACGGCAGCTTGATGAAAATTTCTGAACTTGATGCAACTCTTTGCTTCGTCCAAAGATCCGAACCACCTACGTCTGCACAATCAAACACACGCTAAGTACGAACTTATTGAGGCAATAAAGGAAGTTAATAACAATAATTTAAACTTTATTCGAATTCATGGTTACGTTTATATAACATGATATATGCCAATGCATCAACTTTCACATTGCATTAGTAATGATTTACTATATGTCAATGTCATAAGACTTTCATGCTTTCTATTTGTCATAATATGCCATATATGCATCATGATTTAACATGATGTTATTCATATATTAACATGATATAAATCACATATAAATTTCTTAGCAATATACTTGCCATTTATTCCAAAAGCTCATAAGCTTATTCACTTGTTTATCATTTATTAACCAATAAACCATAGCTCAAATATAAGCCTATGGGGACCCTGGGTACACGAGTCAAATATGCACCGAAGTGCTAATACACATAAGGTCGTGCCCACCATAATATACATAAGGTCGTGCCCACCATATGCACTAAGTGTCCTTTATATACATTATAGTGCTTAACCGAGTATGCAGCGTGCTGCTGGATTCCATGGCATGCCAACTATACCCTGTCCCTCAATGACATACTTGGGCATATATTCCATATTTATTTCATCCATGGCAATGTATATCAACATAATTTAACATTGGATAGTTCATACCCGAAATAACATTCATAATAAACATCATATATATAACTAGTGATCCATGCATTTATAATCAACTTTTGACATATTTAGAACATGTCAAATATATGATTAATTACATAAATATCATGCCAATATAAACAAGGTAGACTTATCGCGAGTCTTCCTAATGATGTATAAAACATCCATGTATCATGTTATGTATGCATTGCACTCACCTTGACACTTCTTATCCCAAACTAAATTGAATAACTTAAGAGAACTTCAAGCATGATCATTGCTTTATCTACTGAATTTCCAATTTCTCGGGTTTACTTGAATGCTTCACATTCATCCCTTACATGCACAAATTAATAACACCAATAAGGTACTCATTTTATAATCTGTCAGTCTGTGCTACATTCAAAGAAATATTTATATAAAATAATCTACAACTCAGAATTCAATTATGTTTGTTTTGACAGAAACTAGATTCGATAATATGTTCAATCATATAAACTAATAGCCCAAATTCAACTCGTACGATTTATGACAAATTTTTAAAGTTGAATTCCAGTGCTGAATTTCGGAGCATACTGGTATTCTGTTTCTTGACCTTCCATCACTTAAAAATTCATATCTTTTAGTAAAGAACTCAAAATCAGTCACTACTTTTTTTAAAAAAGAAACTAGACTCAATTTCCAGTTCATACATATAAGATTCACCTTCTAATTCGGTTTGTGGAAGTTTTTGTGAATTTCCAAACTTATTGCCAAAAACTAAGATTCTGGGCAGATTTCATAATTCACATCTTTAGCATCCTTTAACCATTCCAACACTCTAAATTAACCTTCAATTATATAATCAAGCATAAAGAACATCATTCTAACTATTTCCATTTCTAAAATAATTTTTACAATATTTCCCCCTAATTTTCTTCAATAAACCGAATGGTCCCTAATCATATTCCATGGAATTTTCATCACTTTAAGCATAGAAACAACATCACAACCTCATTTCCAACTCAAATAAATCTTAAAACATGAAATTCCAACATGTCCTTCATCCATACTAAACACCAATATCAACTTAGAAGCATGAAAACAATGCAAAGCTTATGCCAAATGGAAGAGAATTCCGTGGAGAACAAATCCTTATTTCATGCCTTAACCCCAAAAATCAACCAGATAATCTTAAAAATTGAAAAGAAAACTTTCTTACCTATCCTTGGAAGCTCACAGCAATGGAGATAAAGATGAGAATATTTTCTACAATTTTCTTTTCTTTATTTTCATGTCATATGGCTTTATTTAACCATATTTAATAAAAACGTCTTCTTAATAGCCAAATAACCATTTTACCCTTATAATCCAATGCTTCTCATCTTGCCACATGTCAAAATATTCATCCAATGGTCATAAATAAACCAATAAGTTAGTAGTTACCAATTTTGCCCTTGTGATTTTCCAAAATTACACTCTTGCCATTATTCATCTAACGGCTCATATTTAACATGGAAAATCAACTTAAATCTAATGGTCCATGTTAAATCCTTCCAAATTAAGGCATGAAAAAGATATTATTAATCTTTTCTTATCATCTAACAAAATATCTCCAATATTTGATTTGATCCGATTATCCGAATTTTTCACAAACTTAACCCTTTTATAGCTTTTAACACAATTTCTGTACCAAAAATCCGAGTAACACAAAAACATTATTCTTGGGGGTCAACTGTTCATTTACGGGACTAAAATACATAACTTTCAAAAATTACAATTTAGTCCCTAAACTTTTCCTAAGTTTATACTTTAGTCACCAAACTTTCATTTTATTCACTAACCAAAATTTTGAGGTATTACAGGCTTCTACTTAGCAATCAAACTAGATTAAAAAAAAAAAGAAAAATCTCTAACTCTCCATTTTTCTTTTTCAAGATTTTATAAGAATACCCTCCCCTCTCCTCCCATGGATAAAAGCTCTCAGTTGAAACCCTCCCTTCTCCCCTAAGTTGTGGGTTCAATACCCATTAGAAGCAAATTTCTCCTCTCCATAGGTAGGAATTGTTCAATTTTTTTGGCAAAAACGCACAATAAAAGACTTTATTTTTCTAGAGTTTCCATCTTCGGTCGCCTTTATTAATAATAAGTATTTAATTCTTAATCAATTTTGATTATTATAGTTCCATTGTTTAATTTTTTACTCCTAATTTTTGGTTTAATAATTGGTAATATACTTTTTATTTTTAAAAGATTAATGCTTATATGTTATAGCTCTTGTCTTCTTTCTTTTGATTCTATTGAACTTTTGATAAACAATGTAACAACCTAATTTTCGGGTTAGTCTTCTGGGTTGAGAATTCGGGTTAGGTAATTTAATTGAAGTATTAAATTAAAATAAGGAGATCTTGGAAGATTTAAATTTTTAAAGAAGTGATAATTGTTTTGTAAGAGAATCAAATGCTGGGACCCTCGATGCAATTTTGTCCTTTTTCTTTGGAAGACAAAAATTTAAAATAAAGTGAGTGGATAGGAAGGGAAAATTAGATTTTTATTTCCCTTCTCTCTCTCTCTTTTCCCATTTTCTTCATTTCTTTCTTTTCTCTCCACCTCTTCAAAGTTTGGTGTTCGATTCATAGCCAACCGAACCTCCGTTTTTTACACCTATAGTACCATTGTGTTCAAGTTTTGCAAGTTAGCCATGTTCGAGCGTCCAAAATAAAAAAAGAGGCCAACATCGAATTCTCCAGCCAAAAACATGTTGAACCAAAGCTTGTCGCAGTCGTACAGACGCCGAAAGACCCCTCATGCGCCCCCACGCGCTGCGGTAAAGAGTGGGCATGCACCAACAGCAGTGTCAGGTGTACAGATGCTACCATACACCTGTGCCACACTAGATCTGGCTCACCAAGGTACACCGTAGCCTCCATGCACCGTGCTACACCGGATCCCGCTCCCTGTACCGCGCCACAATAAACCACGTCCCGCAGGTGCACCAAAGCTCTCATGTACCTGCGCCACACCAGATCACCAGAGTTGACCATTCGTTGACTAGCCATTAACTTTTTTCAAGGGACTCTATCTGGGGGGTTTTCAACATTCTGAGTCTGTTGGAGCAGCACGTTTCACCAAATTCAAACCCGATAAGCTATTTTTATGCATTTGACCTTGCGAATTAATTAAAGTATGTGATTAATTGATATATATGGTATTAATTGTTGTATAAGGACTATTCAGGATCAGATATCCGACCAAGTGGAGTAGCCAAGAAGTTTATATGAGGATTTATTGCTAGTGCTTGAGGTTAGTATACCTCAAACTCCAATATGCTTCGTTAGCATAATAAATATAATTGACATGCTTGTTAGTGTTTGCAAAATAGGTAGACAGATAATAAGCATGTTAGAGATCGGCATTGTGAGACTCGATAATTATGAGATGCATGATGATATTTAGGGATGCGACTTGAATCATATAGACTTTAGAGACTGTGTAGGGTCGTACGATTATTCGTACATTTATGTGGTGACTATTTGAATTGTATGATGTGATGATTGGGTGCTAGAGTATTAAAATTGATGTGATTGATGGAAAATTATGCGTAAAGGACAAATATCAGAAATTATTCGATTAAATGATTATTGTTACCTCTCCAAAAGTACTATTTTTAATGCCAATCTTATAATACTTTTGCTTGTTTTTAGGTACATTTAGTTGCATTAGGATGTTAAAACCATGCATTTGCATATGGAGTTTAGAATTCTGTCTATGCCAGTGTGAAAGATTGTTTTATTGGCAATTTTGCAGGTTTGGCATAGGATTTGGCCCAGAAAAGCAACACATGAAGGAATGCCAGAGAGAATACCGAGTGCTGTTAGCACAGGTGGACCAGACAATGCCAAGCACCGGTTGGCAGAGAAGTGAACTTGATGTCATGCCAAGAGGCTGTTAGACCCCGAAAAAAATAGGACGTGATCAGGCGAAAAGATAGCAATTGGATTAATCTTCGAAAAAATAGCAGATAAGATGGTGCCAAGACTGGTTGGCAGATTCATGTTAAGCTTGGATGCCAAGGCAGCGTCGGTAGTATGACGTCAGCCCTAGCCTGATCAGCTCTCATTCAAATGTGGATAAGATAATTATCTCTTATCTTTTGCATTTAAAATTCAAATGAGGAGCTCATCCTATCCTTTCCTTGCATGCCTATTTAAACACCAACTGAGGAGATCTAAAGAGAGGATTTTTTTAGACGATCAGAGTGAGGAGTTGGTGTGCAATGATTGACAACCGTCTGCACCTTGGACGGGTGGTTTGACCAGCTTGGCCGAAAAGCCTGGATCTTGAAGGGCTGCATCGAGAGACCCCTTCTAGCCCATTTTCTCTTTCAAGTTATTTTGTTTTGTTTTAAATGATGATGTACTTGGGAAACATTTGTGGTTTTTTGGTTAAGTCCCTCACCATGAACTAATTTCATAGTTGGTGGGGGATGTTTGCATTGAACGCTATTTTATGTTTTAGTTTTTAATAATAAATCTGCCTTGGCAATGTTTTATCTATTCAGCATACTTTAATGCTTTCTAAATACTATGCTATTGCTCCTCAATATCTTAACAGACTTGGGGTGGCAATGATCAAGTTGTTGAATACTAAGGAGAGAAGCTTCGAGAGAAGTCGTTCAAGTAGATGAACTTACTTCGGGAGTGAAATCTACCCCTTAGGAGTATAGATTGGATCTTAATCAAATTGGTTTATTTAAAAGCATTCACTATAGAGATATGGGGGTTTTTACATGATCAATTTAGGGCAATAACCATCGAGAGAGGCTTTGCTAATTTTGAATCTACTTGGCAAACAATGCCAAGATAGGTTGTTATTAAAGGCTGGCACGACATGAATAGCATGAAAACTAGGCATTCCCTGCCAACGCTCATCATTCATTAAAGCACCTTCCTTGCCAACGTCTTTACTTTACTTTTATTTCTTTTCTTTTCAAATATTTCCAAAACCAACTTCAAAACAAATCAACTTTTTCTTAAGGCAAGTAACAATCAAAGCATTTGAATTCCAAGTCAATCTCTGTGGGATCGATACTCAGCTTACCAGCTGTATTACTTGTAGACCGTGTATACTTGCACGCAAAAGACTCATCTCGGCACTATTTTATATTTTTCCAACACATATCTTTTGCCCTTTTTGCCAACGTTCACTTAGAGAGTCTACAAGTTTTTGGTGCCATTGTCGAAGATTGCAACGGAACTGATTGTTTTCTAATTCTTACTTGTCTTTCTTTTAATTTTTGTTTTTACCTTTTGTTTTTATCGGTGTATGACCAAAAGCCATCCTGTGGTGGACGAGTGGCCATACGATCCAGAAATTGAGAAAACCTTGCTGAGGTTAAAAAAAGATTTCGAGAGATGCAAAACCAAGGAAATAGAGAGAATGGTGTGGTGAACAATGGAGGAAACCCAGTTAACAATGAGATACCACCACCACCTGCTGTCGCGGTTATTAATGAGATACCTATTAGAGAACACTCGGCACCAACTATTGACAATTTGATGCCAGGACTTGTTGGCACAAAGGTAAACACTATTAATTTTGAACTTAAGCCAGCAATGATTCGAACTTTTTTGAATGTAGGTCAGTTTGATGGAGCACTTAGTAGATATCCTAGGCCACATCTAAAGCAGTTCATGGAGATTTTCCAGTTATTTCAACAAAATAGAGTACCTGAAGATACCGTGAAACTAAAGTTATTCACCTTTTCCTTGAGAGATAGAGCTAAGGCTTGGCTCAATTCCTTGCCACCTGGCTCAGTCACTTCATGGGCAGACCTATGCCAGAATTTCTTGACAAGATTCCAGCCGTCAACACTCACTACCATGCTACGAGGTGAGATCATTACATTCAGGCAGGCTGGGGATGAGACCTTATATGATGGCTGGGAAAGATTTAAAGATCTGTTGAGGAGGTGCCCTATGCATGGATTCCCAAATTGGACTCAAATACAAACCTTTTACAATGGATTAAATGCACAAACAAGGACTGTTGTTGATGCTTCAGCAGCCGGTTCGTTGCTTGACAAGACATATACTGAGCCTGCTGACATTTTAGAGAGGATCGCAATCAACGATTTTGAATATCATGTTGCTAGACTTGGGACGGGGACTAAAACCAATGGGAAATTTCAGGTTGATGAACTAACTTCCATCCATGCCGAGATTTCCAACCTTACTAGCATGGTAAGAACATTGCAGAAGAACAATGAGGCCCAGGAAGTCAAAGCATTAGACCCATTTGTACAATTTATGGAGAGAATCATCATGTGGATGAATGCCCTGCCAACCCTGAATCGGTAAACTTTGTTGGCAATGTTAATTGTTACTATAATCCTAACTCCAATACTTATGATGCAGGTTGGAGACAACACCCTAGTTTAACATGGGTAAATCAAGGAGGTAACTAGTACAATGCCCAGCGCCAGAATACCCAAAGGCAGAATAACAATGCCAAACCAGCTTTCAACAACAATGGCATGCCAGCATTCTATCAGAATGCCATGCCACAGAAAGCTCAAAACAATTTCTAGCAAGGGCAGAGATTCAACCAAGAAGGCACTCTCACAGAGTACATGGAGAGGAATGATGCCACAGTCCAGAGTTTGGCAGCATCAATGAGGAACTTGGAAGTTCAACTTGGGTAGATTGCCAATGCACTCAGCAATCGACCCCAAGGAACATTACCAAGTGACACAGAAGATGCTCAGCACAAAGACAATGAGCAGTGCAAAGCTATAACCCTTTAGAGTGGTAAGCAGTGCGAGATGGAGAAGGCTACCAAGCAGCCAGTTAACTACCAAATTGAGAAGCCAGTGCCAGCAGGAAACCCTAGGGAAGCAGAGAAATAGGAACCAAACACAGATGATGCCAGTAGCAATGCCAAAATAGATGCCAAAATTGATGCAAACTAGACTGATGCCAGCACTACCTTGTCTAAGCCAGTAGTGCCGGCATATGTTTATCCGCCACCACCATTTCCAGCGAGACTTCAAAAGCATAAGCAAGACCAGCAATTCAAGCATTTCTTGGAGGTTCTTAAGCAATTGCAAATCAACATTCCATTGGTAGAAGCCCTTGAACAGATGCCCAACTATGTTAAATTCATGAAGGACATCCTGTCTAAGAAAAGGAAGTTGGGAGACTTTGAAACTATTGTTTTGACCGAGGGATGCAGTGCTATGATCCTAAACCGATTACCACCAAAGCTGAAAGATCCGGGAAGTTTTACCATTCCCTGTACCATTGGTAACAAATTCACGGGCAAGACACTGTGCGACTTAGGAGCCAGCATCAACTTGATGCCAATGTCAATTTTCAGGAAGCTTGCCATAGAAGCCAGACCTACCACGGTGACACTCCAGCTGTCATATCGGTCCTATGCACATCCCAAGGGTAAGATTGAGGATGTGTTGGTAAAGGTAGACAAATTTATTTTCCAGCTGATTTTATCATTTTGGATTATGAGGCTGATATTAATGTCCCAATTATTTTGGGTAGACCTTTCCTTGCCACGGGTAGGGCTTTGATTGATGTTCATAAAGGGGAACTAACAATGCGCATGAATGATCAACATGTTAAATTTAATGTGCTGCAAGCTTTGAAATGTGCAGATGAATATGATGAATACCAAGCAGAAGAGATGATGGAGTCCATTTACACTTTGGACATGGCACAGTTATGCCAGGATACAGAATTCGATGCCAGCAACTTAGACGACATAGCTGAACTGTTTGAAGAACCAGAAGAATCAGTCTTGGAGGCTGAGGAGGCGAGTTATTTTGAGCCACTACAATTGTCCGATAGAGAGATCAAGGCACCTAGACCATCAATTGAGGAGCCACCAGCATTGGAACTAAAACCACTGCCAAATTACTTGAAGTATGCTTATTTAGGTGAACACTCAACTCTGCCAGTGATCATTGCCACTGATCTCACTAATGATCAGGAGGAAAGATTGCTGGCAATATTACGTGATTATAAGCAAGCATTGGGTTGGACCTTGGCAGATATCAGATGTATTAGCCTAACCATTTGCATGCACAAGATTATCTTGGAGGAGTACCATGGTAAGACTATTAAAGGCCAAAGGAGGCTAAACCCAAGCATGAAAGAGGTAGTGAAAAAAAGATCATAAAATGGCTCGATGCCAGGATTATATATCACATCTCCAATAGCTCTTGGGTTAGCCCGGTGCAATTGTGCCAAAGAAGGGCGGCATGATCGTGGTACAGAATAGTAAAGCTGAATTGCTTCCCTCCAGAACTATCACAGGATGGAGAGTGTGCATGGACTATAGGAGGCTGAACAATGCCACGAGGAAGGACCACTTCTCATTGCCATTCATTGATCAAATGCTAGACAGGTTGGCAGGTAAAGCTTTCTATTGTTTTTTGGATGGTTATTTATGTTATAATCAGATTGTCGTCTCCCCTAAAGATCAAGAGAAGACCATGTTCACGTGGCTTTATAGGATGTTTGCGTTTAGAAGGATGTCATTTGGCCTATGCAATGCACCGGTAACATTTCAACGTTGCATGATGTCCATTTTTTCCTATATGATAAAGCACAATATGGAAGTATTCATGGATGATTTCTCAGTGTTTGGCAAAACATTTGAGGAATGTCTTCAGAGTTTGGAGCAAGTCTTGAAGAGATGCATAGAGACGAACCTAGTGTTGAACTGGGAAAATGCCACTTCATGGTGAAGGAGGGCATTGTTCTCGGACATAACGTAACTGAGAGGGGACTAGAAGTTGATCAAGCAAAAGTCGAGGTAATTAAGCAATTGACACTTCCAACAAGTGTCAAAGGTATAAGGAGTTTTTTAGGACATGTAGGTTTTTACCGGCGTTTTATTAAAGACTTTTCTAAAATTGCTAAACCTTTATGCTTGTTATTAGAACATAATGCCACTTTTTCTTTTGACGATTCTTGTTTGAGAGCATTTCATGAGCTTAAACAAAAGTTGATCAATGCCCCTACAGTTGCTGCAGCGAACTGGAATGAGACCTTTGAGCTCATGTGTGATGCCATCGACTATGCCATTGGAGCAGTCTTGGGACAAAGGCATGGGAAGGTTTTCCATGCCATCTACTATGTCAGCCGAACCTTGAATGAAGCACAACTGAATTACTCTACGACCGAGAAAGAATTTCTTGCGGTTGTATTTACTTTTGAAAAATTTTAAATCTTATTTAATTGATAACAAAGTTGTGTTTTTTTACAGATCATTCGGCATTGAAGTATCTCTTGGCAAAGAAGGATGCCAAGTCCAGACTAATTCGATGGACACTCCTACTTCAAGAATTCGATCTTGAGATCCGAGACAAAAAGGGCAGTGAAAACTTAGTAGCTGTGATGCATGTTGGGGGAGGGGGGCTAAAATGATGCATTGTAGCCAAAGAGTTGAACGTGTTTTATAAGTCTGGAATTTCAGCCGACTTGCATCAAATTTTCCGATGGGATCTGGGCACTTCTGAGTCTACATGTCTTCTTCAAACATATTCGTATGTCTCTTAGCTTTCCAACGCATCTTGAAACGCATCAATTCGATGTCGGTAGCTCAAGTTATGTCCGTTTTAGTGAAGACTATGAGAGCAGAAATCTCTATACGGATTTATTACGGGAAATATTATTTATTACGAATTTTCAATAATTTTATTGATTATTTGTACTTAAATTTAATCTAGGATTCTTTATGAAGATATTTAGATGATTTAGGATTAGATTTGTTATTTATTTATTAGTTTTTTAGATTAGATAAAATATGTTTATTTATTTTATTATTATGTTTACTTTTCCTAATTTAAGTTAAACTCTTCATTTGTAGCCTATTTAAAGGCATATTTGCTTCATTAATAAGAAGAACATCATGAAGTTTTGAGTTACAAAAAACCTTTGGCCATGGGCAATTTTATTTTCAAGGTAGATGGATTTGTCTTGTTATTTTTCGTATTAGAAGTCTTCTTCTTTGTTTTTAAGATTTCATTGATTAATAAAAAGTTCTCTTTGGAGATTTTAGTATTCTTTGAGTTTGCAAGTGTTTGGTAAACTTGTCTAGAAGCCATCCAACATAAGATCATTGAGTTCTTGTGAGGGAAATCATCTTCACACTCTTGCTTGCCTAGGTAATTGCATCTAGGAGGGTGGGTTAGAGCCGCTTGAGGTTGCTTGCTTAGATAATCGCGTCTAAGAGGGTGCAAAGGACACAATATCCTACAACATCTATCTCGTCATCATCCATTCATCGTAGAGATTCGTGCCGTTTGCAGGTGTTTGCCTATTCAATTACGATTAGGAGGGTGCCAAGGACAAATCTATCCAACACCGCCACTGTCAAATGCATCCTATCTCGTTTTCTACATCAAGATCATGCTTTATTATCGGTTTGCTGAACGTGGAGTTTGGGGTTTTCTCAGATCATATTAATGAGTTTGCTAGATTAATTGCGATCTAGAGGGTTCCTAGATTTTGAGGTAATTCTTGGATCCTGGCTTCCGTATCAAGCTGACCATCTCTCACGTTTAGAACATCATCTTGAAGATGGTAAGACCAATTTTATAAGAGATGATTTTCTTGATGAGTATTTGCTTGCAGTTAATGCCATGCCATGGTATGCCGATATTGTCAACTAACTTGGTAAGTAACATTCTGCCACCAGATTTGACATACAATGCCAGGAAAAGGTTCTTGCGAGAAGTTAAGTAATACTATTGGGACGAGCCAATATTGTTCAAACAGTGTGCCAACCAAGTGATCTGCCGGTGTGTGCCCGAGGATGAGCAGCATAACTTAAGGCAAGTAACAATCAAAGCAATTGAATTCCTGGTCAATCTCTGTGGGATCGATACTCAGCTTACCAGTTGTATTACTTGCAGACCGTGTATACTTGCACGCAAAAGGCTCATCTCGGAACTATTTTATATTTTTCCAACACGTATCTTTTGCCCTTTTTGCCAGCATTCACTTAGAGAGTCTACAATCATAAAGCCGGTAAATGATATTAAATGATTAATGCGTTAGTAAACAAATCCTAATGACTTTTATAAGCTTTAGGGATCGAGTAAGACCTCATAATCTTGTAATATGCTAAGACCTTTTAAGCTAGTCATTAGGGTATCGGTCAGAGCTTTAGCTGTACCGGTACGCTATTCAACGTTGTATCAGTACGTGTTAACCCGTATCGGTACCTAGAGAAATTTGAGATTTCTAGTAAGCAATTTAGTATTGGTACGTGTGTGAGTACCGATACTCGAGGGTACCGTATCAATACTCGTGTTCGAGTATCGATACCCGATAGGTTAAACGATCTATAAATGCAAATTAAATATGGGATTTGATGTGCATAATTAATAATTGATTTATACCTTAACAAATGAGATAACATGGATTAATAGAGATAATTAATGAGATTAATTATATACTCCTCCATAATGTATTAACAACTTGGTAATGTAAAATAAATGATGTGATATCGTTTAGCAACGATAGAAAGATACTTGGGATCATGCTGCTTATCTGCCAGGTAGGTATTTTTTTGGTTGAGTCATTTGATTTGTGGGATCCAGATACCCAGTGAGAGTGTTGCAACACTATGGTCAGAGATGTCGAATGTATGTTCTTGACGTTGTGTGGCCCTGGGTCTCACTTAAAGTGTATGTTCCCAATGTTGTGTGGCACCGAGTCTCACTCCAAGTTTATGGTTCTACTTTGTGTGCTTTTGCCTAGATGATCTGAAGAGATCTCAAGTATGGTAGGGCCTTGTGTGCCATGTATGATGACTTACATGATTTGAGCATGTGTTTAGGGGACTAGTGTAGGGCCACGTGTTTCTTATTCTTACCTTATTGCTCGTACTAACTTACATGCTTATGTTTATGATTTGCATGAAGTGTAGTAAAGTAGATGTGCAAGCTTTGTAAAATCAGTGCTCGGAATCGTTATTTTCATGCGTAGATTGATCGTTGGATCGTGAGATCGAGAAGCACTATTGATATGAACGTCAATGGCAAAGACCCAGAGAAGTACCCAGGTGGCCCCATTACTCGAGCAAGGGTCAAGGAGTTCCAAGAAGCCATGGAAAATATGTTTACATCAAGCTTGGGACGTGAGAAAGAAGAAATAATAAGGGAGGAACACTTTACTTTGCTTATGCATGAATTTGCATGAGTATTTAAAGTTTGCATAACATTCATTGCATTCAATAAACATGTTGTTCATTAAAGCATGCGTTGCATTTAAACATGTAGTTCATTTAGTTATACACTTCATTTAACTAAGTAGTTCATTGATTAAACTAGTTCATTCAAGATTATTAGTTCATTGAATAAAGTTAGTTCATTAATTAAACTAGTTCATTCATCAAACTAGCTCATTTATTAAACTAACTCTTAATTGTTTACATGCATGTTTTCAATTAAAGATTGAATAAAGTTTACCTTTGTGTCTAGGTGCATGAGGGAAGATGAACGGTTTTACCAGATGCAAGAATATCAGCAGAATGTCTTCCAATTCTGGATGCGATACAGACGTGTTTGGATCCAGAAATCAATTGGACGTTATTCCTCCATCTCTTAGCTTTCCAATGCCTTTTGAATCACCTCAATCCGATATCGGGAGCTTGAGATACGAATGATTTACTGAAGACAGTGCAGGCTGAAATTTTTATTACGGGAATTTTATGCATGGATGATTTGAATGAATTTGAGCCAAGGAAGAGTTCTTTCATCTTCTACCAAGAGACAAGCAATTGATGGCCATCTTAATTCAGCAAATTCAAGGCATTCAAGGTTGATGTTATCACCATTCAAGTGGGGGTTTCAAAATTCATTGAGGAGACATGAAATGAAGGCTGGATGAAACTCACCTTTTTATGACATTCAAGTCATATTAATCAGCTTGGAAGATGAAGAGTTGCACTTAAACTGGACAGCAAGGATGTCTACATTCATCCTTGTCCACATTCATCCCCTTTCTCTTCATATGATAGCAAAACAAGGCAGCCCAAGAGTCCTTCTTAATTTGGACGAAAATATGACTAAATTCAACCTCAATTTGTCTAAACTAATCAGCTTTGAAGATGAGAAGAAAGGACAAAGCATTCATGTGTATTCAAGTGCATTAAGATGAGCATTCATCTTTCTTGTAACACCTTTTCATATTCTGCCTACTTCTACTATAAATAGGCATCTTTAGGATCATTGTAAGACACACTTTGAATATATAAAACATCTTTGAAAGATTGCTTTCATTCTTGTTCTCTTGTGGAACTTTATCGGCTTCAAGATAGTCTTGTAGTCTTCATCCATTTCCCTTTTGTTATAGCGTTGGTTCCTAGCTCATCTATAGCTAGTGGGTCACGTTCCATATCCTACCACTTCATTTCCACTTTATTATATTGCTGGTTCCTAACTCTTTATAGTTAGGGGGTCACAATCCATCCTTTGAATTTCTTCATCTTAGCGCCAACACCCCATCATCTTCACCTACATTTTCATCTTTTATTTTTTTTTTCTTCCATAATCACAACTATCACTCTTCCTACACCCCTTCTACATATCTTTCATCCCATTATTTCTATTTCTTATTTATCTATTTCTACTTACATTATTGTTTGAGTAATTTCAGAATACATTCAAAGCACTGCAGAGTTCTTACTAGAATCACGATCGGGCATTCACATATATGATTCAAAACTCATAGTCGAGATCATATCATTTGGTATCAGAGCCTAGACGATTCAGTAAGCGTATTATTTTTCTCTCTCTCGGGTTAGTAAAAAAAAATCAAAAAAAAAAATCAAAAAAAAATCTTAAAGAGGGAGGGAGCAGTCTATTCTTGTTTAAAAAAAATTACAATACATCATTTCTTATTGCTGAATTACAAATTCCTTTACCTATTCTTAGTAATTCTTTCTTTTTGAAGCCATTATCCTTTTATTATTCATCATTCTCCTACCAAGCTAGAATTGTTTTCAAATTAAGTCCACGAGACACTTGTAAGCCTTGAGGAAGTTCCCAAAAGGACTTGAAAATAAAGCACGAGTGGTAAAAGGCATGAGTGTGCATTAAGGGAAAAGCCTAACCCGAGTGAAACACGAGTGTGAGTGCATTTTCTTTGGAGTGGAAAGGTGAGATTTTGTGTTAGTAAGGTTTAATTTCTTTTGTTTCTTTATCTAACATGTCACAAAGATCTGGTCATAGTGGTGAAGGAGTTCCCAATTTGCAAAATCAGGCTATGCTTCAAGCAATGGCCAAAATGATCCAAGAGCAATTGGAGCCCCTAATTGAACGAATAGACCAGCTTGAAATTTCACAAGCTAATCAGGGTAATGAGGAGTATCCTGAAGAAGTTGAAGTAGATGATGTGCAAGATCAAGTATCCCAACATAGCATGGTACAACAAGGCCAGAGAGCTCGACCACGAGTAGAGCGATAATCTCAGCAACATCAAGATTACCATTCCTCCTCCTTTTCAAGGAAGAACGGATCCTGAAACCTATCTTGCATGGGAAAAGAAGGTTGAGCACATTTTTGAGTGCCATAACTATTCAGAACTTAAAAAGGTAAAACTCGCTGCCATTGAGTTTACGGATTATGCACTAATATGGTGGGATCAATTGACATCAAGTAGGAGACGCAATGGAGAACATCCTATCACTACATGGGATGAAATGAAAGCGTGTGATGCGAAGGCGATTCATTCCAACCCACTACCATCGAGTTATTCAACCGTCTTCAAAATCTTTCACAAGGTAACCAAGTGTTGAAGATTACTACAAAGAGATGGAGGTGTCCATGATTCGAGCCAACATCGACGAGGATCGAGAAGCCACAATGGCAAGATTCCTAGCGGGACTAAATCCGGACATTGCGAACGTGGTCGAGTTGCAACATTATGTGGAGATGGAAGACATGGTGCATATGGCCATGAAAGTGGAAAAACAGCTCAAAAGAAAGGGTGCCACACGATCTTATGGGAGTTCAACATCAAAATGGGGGCAAAGTTCATACAAGAAGACTCGCCAATACCGTCCCCACGAAAAAGGAGGACCACCGAAGGAAGTAAGCCCATTGCGAAACCAGCAAGGGTAAGACTACCGCTACTCCAAATCGTTCCCGTGACATACAATGTTTTAAGTGTTTGGGGCGTGGACACATTGCAAGCCAATGTCCGAACCGCAACACCATGCTTCTTCGAGATGATGGAGAAGTTGAATCGGAACAAGAAGAGGATGAGAATGAAGATGTTGCCATCGAAGAAGAAGAATTAGAGTATGGCGTGGAAGGAGAGGTTCTTGTTGTCAAAAGAAGCCTAAACGTACAATCCGTTGGAGGAAATGAACAACGAGAAAATATCTTCCATACTCGTTGCCATGTTGGAGGAAAGGTATGCTTTGTTATTATTGATGGTGGTAGTTGCACTAATGTTGCTAGTACCTTAATGGTAGATACACTTGGCTTGGCAACAACAAAGCATCCACAACCTTATAAGCTACAATGGCTCAACGATGGAGGAGAACTCAAGGTGACCAAACAAGTTCGAATTGTTTTCTCTATTGGGAAGTACAAAGACGAGGTATTATGCGATGTCGTTCCAATGCACGCAAGCCATTTATTACTTGGAAGGCCTTGGCAATTTGATAGGCGAGTGATCCATGACGGGTATACCAACCGGTATACGTTCACCCATGAAGCAAAGAAGATCACTTTAGCCCCACTTTCTCCAAAACAAATACATGAAGACCAAATTTTATTGAGAGGAAAAATTGAAAAAGCCAAAGAGAGAGAGACCAAAATGGAGGTAAAAGCAAAGGAGTGTGATCAAAATGAGGGAAGGAAAATCAGCATTCTTTCTAAAAGAGAGAGTTGAAAAAGAGTTTAATGACAGCAAAGGAAGCACTTGTGCTCATGTACAAGGAAAATTTCTTGAATACTAACTACCTTGATCAAAATTTGCCTGCTTTTGTTGTGTCTTTATTGCAGGAGTTTGATGACCTATTTCCAGAGGAAATACCAAGTGGGCTGCCACCTATTCGTGGCATAGAACATCAAATAGACTTTGTTCCCCGAGCCGTCATTCCAAACCGACCAGCGTGCATCAAGCAACCCGAAGAAACTAAGGAGTTGCAAAGGCAAGTATCTGAGTTGATGTCAAAAGGCTGCGTGAGGGAAAGCCTTAGCCCATGTGCCGTGCGGTTCTACTTGTGCCAAAGAAGGATGGAACTTGGCGCATGTGTGTGGACTGCCGAGCGGTAAACAAAATTACGGTAAAGTATCGTCACCCTATTCCTCGCTTAGATGACATGTTAGATGAGCTTAGTGGTTCTAACCTCTTTTCCAAGATTGATCTTAAAAGTGGTTACCACCAAATACGAATGCGGGAAGGTGATGAGTGGAAAACAGCATTCAAAACTAAGCAAGGCCTTTATGAGTGGTTGGTTATGCCTTTTGGCTTAACTAATGCTCCAAGCACGTTTATGAGGTTAATGAATCATGTTCTTAGGCCATTCTTGGGTAAGTTTTGTGTGGTTTACTTTGATGACATTCTAATCTATAGTAAAACCATGGAAGAACATGTTCAACATTTAAGGTCAGTTTTGCTAGTTTTGAGGAAGGAAAAACTGTTTGCTAACTTACAAAAATGTACATTTTGTACTGACAGGGTTGTTTTCCTAGGTTTCGTTGTGAGTTCTGAAGGCTTGGAGGTGGACAAAGAGAAGGTTAAAGCCATTGAAGAGTGGCCACGACCAGCAAGCATTTCTCAAGTTAGGAGCTTCCATGGACTTGCAAGTTTTTATCGAAGATTCGTCCCCAACTTCAGCACCATAGCCGCCCCACTAACAAGTGTTATTAAGAAGAATTCTAAATTCTTTTGGGGGGAAGATCAAGAGAAGTCCTTTAATAGCATTAAAGATTGTTTAATACATGCCCCTTTACTTGCTCTACCTGATTTTAATCTAACTTTTGAAATTGAATGATGCATCAGGTGTAGGAATTGGAGCAGTTTTGTCTCAAGGTGGACGTCCTATAGCCTATTTCAGTGAAAAATTAAGTGGAGCTACGCTTAATTACCCTACCTATGACAAGGAGATGTATGCTCTTGTGAGGGCAATGGAAACATGGCAACATTACCTTTGGCCTAAGGAGTTCATCATTCACACTGATCATGAGGCATTGAAACATATCCGGGGCAGCATAAACTCAACAAAAGGCATGCCAAATGGGTGGAGTTTCTTGAAACTTTCCCATATGTTATCAAGTACAAGAAAGGTAAGGAGAATATAGTTGCCGATGCATTGTCACGGAGGTATATTCTTTTAAACACTTTGGAATCTAAGTTATTGGGTTTTGTTTTTATTAAAGACTTATATGTCTCTGACTCTGATTTTGGAGAGATTTACAAAGCTTGTGAGAAAAGGTCAATTGAAAAATACTATAAGCATGATGGTTTCCTATTTAAGGAAGGAAGACTATGCATCCCTCAAGGTTCCATGCGTGAATTGCTAACTAAGGAAGCTCATGGAGGAGGATTAATGGGACATTTTGGGATAGCAAAGACTTTGGCTATACTTCAAGAGCACCTATATTGGCCTAAAATGAAACGAGATGTGGAGAGGTTGTGTGAGCGATGCATCACTTGCAGGAAGGCCAAATCTAAAGTCATGCCACATGGACTTTACACACCACTACCCATACCGGAAGCACCATGGATGGATATTTCAATGGATTTTGTGCTAGGGCTTCCACGTACCAAGAATAACAAAGATTCCATCTTTGTAGTTGTGGATAGATTCTCCAAAATGGCTCATTTCATTCCCTGTAACAAAACTAATGATGCCTCACATATTGCTACTTTGTTTTTCAGGGAAATCTTAAGGTTACATGGCATACCAAGAACTATTGTGTCTGATCGGGATGTGAAGTTCTTAAGTCACTTTTGGAGAGCCCTATGGAGTAAGATTGGTACTAAGTTACTATTCTCCACCACTTGCCATCCTCAAACGGATGGCCAAACTGAAGTGGTGAACCGAGTACTTTCTATGTTACTTGATCCATCATTAGGAAGAATTTGAAAACATGGGAGGAGAGTTTACCACATGTGGAGTTTGCATACAACCGTTCGATCCATAGTACTACAGGGCGACGCTTTTGAAGTGGTGTATGGATTCAATCCATTAACACCGATAGACTTGTTACCATTACCCGCTGATCAAATTGTGAATAAAGATGGACTTAATAAAGCTGAATTTGTTAAGAAGCTTCATCAACAAGTGCGGGAGAACATTGAAAAACGAACCAAGCAATATGAGCAGCAAGCAAGCAAAAGGGTCGTAAGCGAATTTCCTTTGAGCCAGGGGATTGGGTGTGGCTGCACATGAGGAAAGAAAGGTTCCCGGCTCAACGAAAGTCCAAATTAATGCCTCGGGAGATGGACCATTCCAAATAGTCAAGAAGATCAATGACAATGCCTATCAATTAGATCTTCCAGGTGAGTTTAATGTTAGTGCAACCTTCAATGTTGCTGACCTATCTCCTTATGATGTAGATGACGATTTGGGGACAAATCGCCTTAAAGAGGGAGGGACTGATATGAACGTCAATGGCAAAGACCCAGAGAAGTACCCAGGTGGCCCCATTACTCGAGCAAGGGCCAAGGAGTTCCAAGCAGCCATGGAAAATATGTTTACATCAAGCTTGGGACGTGAGAAAGAAGAAATAATAAGGGAGGAACACTTTACTTTGCTTATGCATGAATTTGCATGAGTATTTAAAGTTTGCATAACATTCATTGCATTCAATAAACATGTTGTTCATTAAAGCATGCGTTGCATTTAAACATGTAGTTCATTTAGTTATACACTTCATTTAACTAAGTAGTTCATTGATTAAACTAGTTCATTCAAGATTATTAGTTCATTGAATAAAGTTAGTTCATTAATTAAACTAGTTCATTCATCAAACTAGCTCATTTATTAAACTAACTCTTAATTGTTTACATGCATGTTTTCAATTAAAGATTGAATAAAGTTTACCTTTGTGTCTAGGTGCATGAGGGAAGATGAACGGTTTTACCAGATGCAAGAATATCAGCAGAATGTCTTCCAATTCTGGATGCGATACAGACGTGTTTGGATCCAGAAATCAATTGGACGTTATTCCTCCATCTCTTAGCTTTCCAATGCCTTTTGAATCACCTCAATCCGATATCGGGAGCTTGAGATACGAATGATTTACTGAAGACAGTGCAGGCTGAAATTTTTATTACGGGAATTTTATGCATGGATGATTTGAATGAATTTGAGCCAAGGAAGAGTTCTTTCATCTTCTACCAAGAGACAAGCAATTGATGGCCATCTTAATTCAGCAAATTCAAGGCATTCAAGGTTGATGTTATCACCATTCAAGTGGGGGTTTCAAAATTCATTGAGGAGACATGAAATGAAGGCTGGATGAAACTCACCTTTTTATGACATTCAAGTCATATTAATCAGCTTGGAAGATGAAGAGTTGCACTTAAACTGGACAGCAAGGATGTCTACATTCATCCTTGTCCACATTCATCCCCTTTCTCTTCATATGATAGCAAAACAAGGCAGCCCAAGAGTCCTTCTTAATTTGGACGAAAATATGACTAAATTCAACCTCAATTTGTCTAAACTAATCAGCTTTGAAGATGAGAAGAAAGGACAAAGCATTCATGTGTATTCAAGTGCATTAAGATGAGCATTCATCTTTCTTGTAACACCTTTTCATATTCTGCCTACTTCTACTATAAATAGGCATCTTTAGGATCATTGTAAGACACACTTTGAATATATAAAACATCTTTGAAAGATTGCTTTCATTCTTGTTCTCTTGTGGAACTTTATCGGCTTCAAGTTAGTCTTGTAGTCTTCATTCATTTCCCTTTTGTTATAGCGTTGGTTCCTAGCTCATCTATAGCTAGTGGGTCACGTTCCATATCCTACCACTTCATTTCCACTTTATTATATTGCTGGTTCCTAACTCTTTATAGTTAGGGGGTCACAATCCATCCTTTGAATTTCTTCATCTTAACGCCAACACCCCATCATCTTCACCTACATTTTCATCTTTTATTTTTTTTCTTCCATAATCACAACTATCACTCTTCCTACACCCCTTCTACATATCTTTCATCCCATTATTTCTATTTCTTATTTATCTATTTCTACTTACATTATTGTTTGAGTAATTTCAGAATACATTCAAAGCACTGCAGAGTTCTTACTAGAATCACGATCGGGCATTCACATATATGATTCAAAACTCATAGTCGAGATCATATCAACTATCAGTTCGGGATTCCAACAAACGATGTTTACCAGAGTACAATACTTGTATTTAGTGGGCTGAGTATTCATAGGACCTTATGTGATCGAGTCTGTAACTTTATTTTTGAAATATTAATTTAATATATAACATATAACCTTGGAGCTCCTATTTTGTAATATGATTTATACTTCTTATTTATTTACACGAATTATGACTGATTTAATGTTTCCATATGATGACTAAATCTATGATTTAAAAATGAAATTTTGTTGGATCAGATTTTGGGTGACTCGAATATGGCGCTTCGAATTCGGATCAAGATCGGGGTGTTATATTTAGCGAAATCATAGCTTTGTTTTAGCTAGTTCTAGGAAACCTTGGGGTGATATAGGTGTTGTAGTAAGGTTTCTAGTGAATACAAACCCTTAAATTAAGTTGTACTCCTTAAGGTTGGAATCCATATGGTACATCCAATGTTGCAACACTAAGATGGTTACGATTTTGGCCGAAAGGGCTGAGTTAAGAGCTAATTCGCTCATGGGAGCGACTCTGAGGGTGAGATTGCCCAGATTGATGAGATGTGAAATTGGTGAATGATGTCGGAGTTGAGGATGTATCTTCATCCTGCCACCTGAATGATGTCTTCCTCTTGTGTGATATTCATTTCAAAGCCTTCAGATGCGTTATGAGAATTTATGGTAGCGGATATTCATTATTATATGTTTTTAACGTATTTGATACGGGTATGGATAACCCGCCCTCGAAGTCGAATAATGGATGCACGTTAGTTGGAAGACAATTTTTTCACTTAAAAAGAGTCTTGTTGATACTTGGGAAGTATCATCGCCCTTCTCAAGGGCATTTCTCAGAGATAGTGTACTCGAGATCCACTAGTTTGTATGAGTAAGACCGAGGTGAGACTTTTATTTAAGTTCGATAGAGACACCTTCTTAACAGTTGTTATACCTTATAAATTTATTTGGTTAATCAAGAACGACGCTAGCTTATGATGTCGAGGGATGTGCTCGAGGCTTCAAGATCTTGGGAGAACCAAGTTGTTGGTAATAAGAATGTTAAATCGTTGCCTTTCTATTATGATTCTCACAATGGTCATTTTGAGAATGGCACAACGGGGTTGTGTTAGACATGCTTGACCCATGCGGTAGATGCTAGTGTAGATATTTGGCACTTAAGAACTTTTAGACTGTAAGAGTATTCGTTTATGCTTTATGGGGGAGTTGTTGGAACTTCTTCCTTGTCAAGGACGTGATGGATGTTAAGGTAAGGCCGAGTTGGGTGTTGGTGCCCGTTTCTCTTTCGAAGGACACCAACCTAATTGAGTAAGTCAGAGTTTTATTTGCGAGGGTGCAACTCGAACCAGATTTCTTTTGTCTGAGCGTTTCACCCAAGGGTGAATTAGACTTGTTCGCTAAAAAGAAGTTGGTTCATGGATTAGTGCGTAAACTGCCAATAGCTTGTTAAGTGACAATGAAAGATCGTAGAGTACATATATGTTTTTCAAGATTGATTCATGAACGAGTTGCTTATGGTCAAAGTGTTTAAGACTGTTAGTTTAGAAATGATTTCCAGAATGAAGTTTCCTCTCTTTAAGACATGTCGCGGTAACGTTTGATGTATGTGTTCACTTATGAGATGTTTTAGTGATGTTAGAGTGGATGCCACTGGATTATCTCTCGAATATCAATTCGATGCTTTGTATGACACGTGTGAATGTATGATGATTATGGAAATATAAGCGATAACAAGATAATTATCCAAATGCCCATATGTGTAGAAAAGGCTAATTAACCGTGTGTTTTGTTAGTTAAGCTTCAAGTTGATGATTGGTTAGCTTTGGAAACCGCAAGAAGTAACATCTAATTGTAATTAAGTGAGTACATGGTTATGGTTGAATTTAGGTTCAATGGTTTCAGATAGACCTTGAGATCTTGTTGTGTGTGCTTTAGAGAAAGATATGTCCAGACAAGAGATTCTTCGTGTATAGTACAATGGTCAGTACGTGGTATATATCGAGAGCGACAGTTTGTACCAAAACTTTTGTCGTGTATATTAGGAGATAATAACGAGATGTGTGTCTGAGTTCATTGATAAGTGTTTGACTTACCATCAATTGGGAGTTAACCATTGAGTCCTTCAGAGTTGTTTGAGGTGCTTCAATGTTTCCCTCATTGGAAATTAAATAGAACGACGGTGGACTATGTTAGGGGATTTTTGAGTGCACAACTTCGATGGGTATACGTCTTGAATAGTGATATATTTCTTTGTAAGTATTGACCACTTATTTTCAGTAAGGGTGAAAATCCAGGTGGAAAGTCTACTTGGGGTGAACATGATTCATATTGTATGATGCTACAGGGTATTCATACCTATCTTTTGAATTGAGAATCTGAGGTTTTAGGTGAAGCATTTTCCTTTGTGTGATTTTTGTGACAATAGATTCGGATAAACATGCCCAGGGTTAAAGTCAGTTCTTGAGATGAGTTAAAAGTCTTCCGTTCTAGAATACTTGAGTAGAGCAAGCAAGTATATTGATAAAAGTTGTCTTCAGAGTCAAAATCTTCTTTGGGGAGTTACCATGAGAGGAATCATTTCGTTTTTATTGTAACGGTTGCTTGACTTCCTGTTTCTTTTTGTCACACAAGCTGGTGGAGGGATATTGTTGTGCTTTTACCTTTTGGGCCTTACAACATAAGTTAGATTTCTTTGATAAAGTTTTCATGTGACGGTTTTAACGAGGTACAGTTGGGCTTATTCCATGCCTTTAGTAATGCACCGAGTGAGAACGAGTCCCTTAAGAAAAGAATCAATTGAGATTATGTTGGTACTGATAAAAAACAAGGGTTATAATCGATAAATGTTGTGTGAGATTAGAGTAGGGTAGTGGGAAATATTTGAGGACTTAGAATAATTATTAAAGTTTTAGCATCTATTTTTGATTAATGGATACAAATTTCAAGGACGAAATTTTCTTTTAGGAGAAGAGAGTTGTAACGACCTAATTTTTGGGTTAGTCTTGTGGGTCGAGAATTCAAGTTAGGGAATTTAATTCAAGTATTAAATTAAAATAAGAAGAGATTCGAAGATTTAAGCTTTTAAAGAAGCGATAACCGTTTTGTAAGAGAATCAAATGTTGGGACCCTTGATGCAATTTCACCCTTTTTCTTTGGAAGACAAAAATTTGAAATAAAGTGAGTGGAGAGGAGGGGGAAATCAAATTTTTATTTCCCTTTTCTCTCTCTCTCTCTCTCTCTCTTTTCCCATTTTCTTTATTTCTTACTTTTCTCTCCACCTCTTCAAAGTTTGGTGTTCGATTTACAGCCAATCGGACCTCTATTTTCGACACCTCCGATACCATTGCGTTCATCTTGAAGAGACGAGTCGGCCGGTGTTCTCAAAATCACCATCGGAGTTACCGTTGGAAGGGTAAAAAAAGATTTCGGCTTTGTGAGTTTGCCATGTTCGAGCGTCTAAAATAAAAAATGGAGGTCACTATCAGATTCTCCAGCCAAAAACATGTTGAACTAGATCTTGTCGCCATCGTACGACATCAGGGACACCCTTCACGCGCCTCCACGTGCCGCTGCTAAGAGTGGGCATGCACCAGCAGTAGGGGCGAGTGCACAAATGCTACCACACACCCACAGCACACCATATCCAGCTCACCAACGTGTACCATAGCTCCCTGCACCATGCCACACTAAATCACGTCCTACAAGTGCAGCGAAGCTCCTGTGCACCTATATCGCACCAGATAGCAAGAGTTAACCGGCCGCTGACCAGTGTTACCTGGTCATTTACTTTTTTGGGGGGTCCCTACCCGTGGTTTTTTTTTATGTTCTGAGTATCGATACTTGAAGGGTATTGTATTAAAACTTGTTGATTTCTGTTTAAAGATCATTTATTTCCCCTTGATTTATAAGCCTAATTGTCTCCACATTGGTGTTCATTGCATCCATTTATGCATTTCATGCCTATTTCTACATTTTTCTAACTTAGTTCCAGTGACTCGTGTTTTGTATATTTTTTGTCTATTTTTGCCCCGTTGTCACTGCATTACTAATATCCCTACAGATGAAGTTTTCACCACTGCAGCCAATTCAACACTACATCTTCCAGCTGTCCAGTTTGCTTGAGGTTAAGGACAACCCTGCTAGCTGTCCAATTTGTTATAAAAAAAATTGTACGGCTCTGCACATGCAAATAACCTACAAGACAGGTGTCCTTCCTTGGTTGGCCTATAAAACGACTAATTTGGAGGAGACAGAGAGTCACTTTTTTCCTTTTTTCATAACATCTTCAACCTTCGAGCTTCCTCCCTCCTTCCATGGCAGCCTAAGCTTATTTCTGGAGATCTGAGGTGAAGTGAGGCAAATATATCCGAGGAAAAGAGGAATTGAGTGTTGAATCGAGGAAGTACATTATTATCGTCCTAAACTCCTCTATTTTGATGTTTTTGAAGATTTATTTTGCATTTTAAGCTCAAGTTGACGATGGTTTAATTTTTTGAGCTTTACAAACTTGTTGAAACTATTTCTTTAGTTTAATATATATTTGTGTTAACTTTTTTCTTAAGCTTTAATGGTTGGATCTGATTTACGTTTTGCATGAGAGTGTTAAACTAGTCACTGACATTGACGAATGCAGTGACAAGTTAGATTAACGAGTTTGTACAATGAAAGTTGATCCACTTGTTCAAATGGCTATAGTCACAACTTATGACAAAATTTGAAGTCGATCTACATTCATGAGTTAATGGTTGAAGGTTGAATTGAAGCTAATACTCAAGCTGACCACCGTATCGCTAATTAAACCATCATTTCCCCTCGATGTGTACTTGACGTTTCTGCCAAGCTGAACCAAGGACATCTAGGATTTATTCTCATATTTCCCTATCTTTTATTACACTCTATTCTTGCAACCATATTGAATCATTTATTCATGTTGTTATCCTTTTATGGCAACCACTATTTTGCACCCACAACTATCACTCTTACAAAATCGTATTGTAGTTACAGAAGTATAAGCGTAATACACCACCTTGTGGGATCGATATTCAAATAGGATTTCCCTTTTTCTATTCTTGCATCAATAGTTTAGCTTTCACTAAGAGTGTGACATTATCACACCGATCAAGTTTTGGCGCATTGTTGGGGATGGCGTTATTATGTCCTTATGTTTCTGCTTGCAATTATGTTTTCTTTATTTAAGTTTGTAGTTGTTTCAATAGTTTGTTTTTTTCATTTTTCTTTTCTTTACCGTGTGTTGGTGTTGTATGACCAGAAGTGCTACTACACCACTCTTCATACCAAATCCAAAAGTTGAGAGAACTTTTAGAAGCATGATTCGCAAAAATAGTGGGATTGCTAGACAACCAATCAACAACGAGGGAATTCCTCATGCCCCTAAAAACCCACCACTAGACCCACCAGCCCATAATAGAATAATTCGTGAAGTTGTTGTTCCCTAGTTGGATGATTTGCAACTGGGAATTGTTAGACCTCCTATTCAGGTTGGGACCTTTGAGTTGAAGCCTGTTATGTTCCAAATTCTCAAATCCAATGGGCAGTATGTAGGGTTACCACATGAAGACGTTTGAGAGCATCTTCAATCTATTTTTTAATTTGCACTTCAATTAGCCAGCAAGACATTCCTGATTATGCCTTACGGATGCAATTGTTTCCCTATTCTTTGCAGGGTAGAGCTCACACTTGGTTCAGAGGATTACATGCTGGCTCTATTACATCATGAAATGATCTTGCAACACAATTTGTTTTGCACTTTAATCCACTGATAATGAACTTGCACCTGAGGAATGACACTACAACATACTATTAGTTAGATGATGAGACTCTTCACACTACGTGATACGGAAGCCAGGATCCAAGAATTACCTCAAAATCTAGGAACCCTCTAGATCACAATTAATCTAGCAAACTCACTAATACGACCTGAGAAAACCCCAAACTCCACGTTCAGCAAACCGATAATAAAGCATGATCTTGATGTAAAAACGAGATAGGATGAATTTGACGGTGGCGGTGTTGGATAGATTTGTCCTTGGCACCCTCCTAATCGTAATTGAATAGGCAAACATCTGCAAACGGCACGAATCTCTCCGATGAATGGATGATGACGAGATAGATGTTGTAGGTTATTTTGTCCTCGGCACCCTCTTAGACGCGATTATCTAAGCAAGCAACCTCAAGCGGCTCTAACCCACCATCCTAGATGCAATTACCTAGGCAAACAAGAGTGTGAAGATGATCTCCATTACAAGAACTTGACGAACTTACGTTGAAGAAGACTTCTGATACGAAAAATAACAAGGCAAATCTGTCTACCTTGAAAACAAAATGGCCCATGGCCAAAGGTTTTTTGTAACTCAAAACTTCATGATGTTGTTCTTATTAGTGAAGCAAATATGCCTTTAAATAGGCTACAAATGAAGAGTTCAACTTAAATTAGGAAAAGTAAAGATAATAATAAAATAAATAAACAAATTTTATCTAACCTAAAAAACTAATAAATAAATAACAAATCTAATCCTAAATCATCTAAATATCTTCATAAAGAATCCTAGATTAAATTTAAGTACAAATAATCAATAAAATTATTGAAAATTCGTAATAAATAATATTTCCTGTTATAAAACCGTATAGAGATTTCTGCTCGCACAGTCTTCACTAAAATGGACATAATTTGAGCTCCCGATGTTGGATTGATGCGTTGGAAAGCTAAGAGACAGACGAATATGTTTGAAGAAGACATGTAGACTCAAAAGTGCCCGGATCCCATCCGAAAATTCGATGCAAGTCGGCTGAAATTCCAGACTTATAAAACAGCTTCAACTCTTTGGCTACAATGCATCATTTTAGCCCCCCATATATGTATCATTCTCCCCCTGTTGCAAACGATTCGTCCCGAATCTTAAGAGTTGTTGATCACAACCTTCAAGTCTCTTGATATGTCTCCAGGAATGAAATATTAAAACTAGGATCTATATAGAGAATTATATATATTTTTCTTTTTTCTCAACTACTAAAACAATAGTAAAAAATAATTGTTTCAAACACCTAAACCAAGGCTCTGATTACCAATTGATACGGCTTAGGGTGTTCTTGGCATGGTAGATTGAGTGCATCAACAATGAAGCTACTCACTAAGTTTACACAACTATCACCATCAATAATTAAAGAACATAGATTACCTTGTATCTTACACCGTGACCGAAAAATATTTATTGGTATACGATAACGAGTGTTGAAAAGAGAATAAAACATCCTAATTGCTTTAAGAATCCAAAGAAAAGGTTAGACACCAATAGAATTATAGTTGCAAGGAGAAAGAAGAGTATGCAACTTTTAGTCCTACTAACACAAGGAAACAAGAAGGTGTTAGAAGATGTGTAAGAAGCAAAAAAAAGCTAAAACAAACGAAAACTAATGGCTAAGAATGAAAGAAAATTAGAAAAACCCCGAAAACCCTAGAATTTTGCAACAACTTGATCTACTTCGTTCGAGGTGTTCCCAATGTCAAAAAATTATGAAATTTTATGTGGTGACTCCTCCAAAGGTGTAGATCTGATCTGGAAATTTTCAGCTCAAAATTCGCTCGTTTGAATTTGATGATTTTTCCCTAATTTTTTAGTTTTCACCCAAAAACGCCAAAATTCTTGTTAAGAATCGTCCCAAATCTGATACCAAATGATAGAGTAGCGCAATCTTGGATTTGGAAGTCTTCAATCAAGTTGTAGCAAGAACTAGGAGCACTAGACTCAATCAAGGAATTTTGGGCAGATCTGAAAATTTAAGAGAAAAGAGAAGGGATTTTATTGAATTTTTCAGATTCAAGGCTGGAAATTTAAAGAAACAAAGACGAGATGAAGGATTAGATGATAAGAAATAAGAATATAAATAAAAAGATGAGAAAAGATTAAGAAGAAGGTAGGTAAAACAAATCTGAAAATTCCAGCTTTGTTTATGGAATTATGGAAGATGGTGTGAAGGTTGAAGATGAAGATGGCTTGTGGAATTGTTGATGTTGTTTAACTTCACCTATAAAAGGATGAAGGATAGACAAAGTAATTTAACTTCTACTAAAACAAGGAAAACCTAATCTAATTAAAAATAATAAAAAATAACAGCCTTTAAACTCCTTGTGCTTGTGTGGCAAGGAATAGGGTGATAAGGCAAGTGATAAGCTGATAAGGGCTGGGTGGCTGGTTCCTAAAGTATATAAAACCCTAAAAACATCAATTTAAATGATAATAAATATATTGGGCTAAGTTTAATTCGTCCAAAGCTTATATGTTAGCTTTTGGGCTGAATTTTACAAAATCCCGTAATAATCCCGTATCCAGTTTTCTGCATGCCCAGTCTTCAGTAAATTGGACGTATCTTGAGTTCCTGATGTCCGATTGACGCGTTTCAAGATGCATTGGAAAGGTAACTGAATAATGGACAATTTGTTAGAAGACAACTTGACTCAGAAATGCCCGGATCCCATCCAAAAACTTGTCGTAAGTTAGCTGACTTTCCAAACATTACAAACAGATTCAATTTCTTGTCCAAGATGCATCGTTTTTGACCTCCTATGCATGCACTGTTTTGGCTTTTATTGTTTGCATCGAACAAATTCAGCTTCTTGTCCAATATTAGTAATTTGACCCCCCTCATGCATGTATCACTACGTGGGAAAGTTATCAATCTTTTTTGCGTCGATGTCCCAACCATGGAATTCAACAGGAAACTCATATTGAAATTTTTTTAACGGGTTAAATTGCAGCCCCAAGACATTTTGTCGACGGGTTGTCTAATGGTCCATTACTTGATTGCATCTACAATGCTGTTGTTGGTGTATTGGAGCAATTTTCTTAGGCTGATTCACAATATCCTATCTCAAGGGTAGCATCATGCAAAGCTGCACCGGAGTGTTTGAGCTTGATGATCTATCTTTTCTAAAGGCTCACTTTTCTACTTTGGAGAATAAAATCAAGAATATGGAGGGGACAAGTGGTGTTTCTCCTATCCAGCTAGCTCAACAAACAACCACCCCTATATTGTCCTGTGAAATTTGTGGCGAGAACCATAGCTTTGAGGATTGCCAACAACATGCAGAAAATGCTAGTTCTGTTAGCAACATGTGAGGCAACAACATAGGAACATCTTATAACATAGCTAATCGACAGACTTGGGTAACTCTAATTCTGTACAACATTAGGGAGTATTTCACTCTGGGAACAATTCTTTTCAAGGAAATTCTAGTGTGCGCCAAGGAAACTTCAGTTACCCACAACAATAGTTCACGCTGCAGACTCCATTGCAGCCAAAACTAAATCGAATGCAACCACAACATATTGTTTTACAGTCTCAGCAATCCAGTTTGGCAGCCAATCACAATATAGAGCACCATCTCCAACTCAGTCTCAGATGAGTCATTATGCTCCATCAACTATCTTTGACCCATTTGCCCTTCTTGAAGAGATGATGCGTGATCATTTATCTCGCACTAAAGCTATGGTGCAAGGTCACTATTCGCCAATACACACTTTAGAGGCTCAGTTGGGACAATTAGCTACTAACATGAATTCTAAACAATGGGGCACACTACCTAGCAACACTGATAGTCCGGTGAACAGGGGTAAGGAGCATTGCAAGGCTATTACTCTTCATAGTGGCAAATAGACTACTGACTTGATGCAACTAGTTCCCATATTTGTACTTGATCATACAGTAAAAGATGGAGATAACGATGGCAAGACCAGTAATGCACCTCTTGTCATTACTCTGGTTCCATATGTTTTATAATCGAAGTTGTCACCACAATGCCCATTGTCGGCACAACAGTCATATAATCCATCTCTACATTTTCCTCAATGATTTAAGAATACTAAGTCAGATAATCAATTTCAATTCTTTCATGATACTTTGCAACAACTTACAGTTCAAATTCCTTTGATTGATACTCTTACACTGATTCCAAATTATGTAAAGTTCATGAAAGATATCCTCTCCAAGAAGAAGAAGCTCAATGCAATGGAAACAATTACGCTAACTGAGGAGTGCAGTGCATTGATATCAATCCCTCTACTAAGAAAGATAAAGGATACTGACAGCTTCATCATACCTTGCTCGATTGGTAATCATTACTTTAGTAAGGCTCTTTGTGATATGGGGGATAGTATCAATTTAATGCCTCTATCTACTTTCAAAAAGATAGGCATTGGAGAAATAAAGCCTACTGCATTCACATCACAATTGGTTGATAGATCTTTAATTCATCTGAATGATCAAATCAAGGATGTGCTTGTTGGTGTAGACAAATTTGTTTTCCCATTTGATTTCATTATTCTTGATTGCGAGGATGACAAGGATGTACCTATCATTCTTGGTCGCCCATTCTTAGCTACTGGAAAAGCTATCATCAATGTATAGAAAGGTGAACTTACAATACGAGTTGATACTGACCAAGTTACTTTTGAGATGTTCAATGCTGATATTAAAAGAAATTATGAGGAATGTCATCATATTGACATTCTCGACCATATTATTCAAGATGTCAATTCAACGCTCCATTTAATTATAAATTTCACCGCTGGCAGCATGATCAACTTGGGACTTAGTTATGCATTTAGACAGGATAAAAGAAAAAATAGACCATTTTCTAAGTAAATCATTTGGGTTCATCTCGGCAAACCAAATGTAGCTCGCTCGGTTCGGTCTGACGTCTAGGCCGGGCTAAGAGGGTTACATTTGGTGGTATTAGAGCCAGGTTATGATTGTTGGGAGGTGGGTTATGGTTGTTTGAGGTATTGTTGCTGTATGAATCTGTTGAATAGCATGCACGGTGTATGATTTTTGTGTTTCTATGTTTGAAATATGCTATGCTGGGATAAAAGTTTGAGGACACCTATGAGTACATAATGATTTTTGTTTTGAAACATGATCTTCTTGGATTATTGCTTCAAGCTTTAGAGTCATATTTTCGAGAAATGGGACCAAGACGAGAGACAAGAGCTTGTATAGGTAGTGTTGTGGATGGGTATAACGATGAGTTACCTCCTCCATCGATTCCTCTTGTTGGTGCTGGAGTTAAGTGTGGTGTACCTCAGGCACTGCAAGGATCGATTTTTGGGGATATGACATTGTTGATCTGTAACCCCCTTGACCCGGCCTAGATGCCCGACCGAACCGAGTGAGCTACATTAGGTTTGCCAAAGCAAATCAGAGAAAGATTATGAAAACTGGTCCATTTTTTTCCTTTTATCTTGTCTAGATGCACATTATTAATCCCAAGTGTTCCTAACTTTCTAGTCGTAACCGTCTTATTAAAGGAACTAGTTACTAACGTTCCAACATCCAAGATCTCAATAGGAACATTCAACAAAGATGCATGCTTACTCAAGATATAAGAATGAGTAGACCCCGAATCAATCAAGGAAAATAATGACAAGGATTGTAAAGTGAAGGTACATGTGATCACATCTGTGTCATTGCGAGCCTCACAAGCCACAACCCTCTGGCCATTCTCCCGCCTCTAAAAATTACCCCTGCCACAGCCTCGGCCTCTAGCAGGTGCAGCAGCATGAACCGATGCATCTCTCATAGCATGAGGACTATGTCGCTTCAGGTGATCAGGAGATCCACAAATCCAGAAACCTCCAGCACTTCTCCAACACATACCCGTGTGGAACCTACCACAACGCTCACACTTAGCTACAACACGAGCTTCCTCGTTACCCTGGCCAACACCACTACCACGCCTATGATCCGGCCGGTGCCTCTTATCCTAACACCTCCTATTCTGCTTCCCAAAATAGCCAAAATCAGCCGCTCTATTATTCGAGACTATGCCCAAAACCTGTCCCGTCACACTCAGTGACTGCTCAATATCCTTGGCACGGTTGACCAACACATCAAAATCTGCGTAATTCGCAGCCAACAAATATGTCTTGATGCCCTTCACTAGACAATAGCGAAACCTATCGCACCACTGTTGCTCATCTGGAACCAACTCTGGGGCATACTAACTTAGGCGAACAAACTTCACCTCATACTCGGCATCTGACAGCCACCCTACGACAATGATATAAATTCACTCTTTTTCACGTCCAGATACGGTGAACCAAGATACTTCCTCTTGAAAGCTCTCTGAAAGAACTCCCTAGTCACATCCGCCTCTGGGACACCCGCAATCGTGGTCACCCACTAATGATAAGCATCACCTTGCAACAAGGACACGGTGTAACCCAACTTACGCTCTTCGTTGCAACCCATCTGAGCGAGTGCAGGTGCTTGCACTTGTACCCCAGCTATCACTACTTGGAAAGCTCCCGTCATTGCTTGGATCAACAGAGCCAAATCACTAAAAATTGGCACCTGAGGATCCCGAGGTACCTCACCTACCCCAACATCAATAGGATGATTCAACGGGGGAGGAAGAGGTAAAACATTACGAGGATTCCCTTCTTCAACATTATTCTGCCTAGATCTGGCATTAACCACCATCAAGCGAGTCTCACGACGAGCCATGCTAACAAAAGCATCAAAATACATTAAAGTCAGGCTAGCATTCAGTAAAGGATTCAAGACAACCTTATAAAACATTTTAAAACCTCGGTAATAGGCAATGTGTTCCCAGTTCACACCCCAACATGATGTAAAACAATCACCGAACATATTCACAATCACTGTGCATAACAAACTTTAGCAAACAATCAAACAACAACATCCCAATCTTTTGAAACCTGACTCTGATACCAAAAAATGTAACCCCCTTGACTCAGCTTAGACGACCGACCGAACCGAGTGAGCTACATTAGGTTTGCCAAAGCAAACCAGAGAAAGATTATGAAAATTGGTCTATTTTTTCTTTTATCTTGTCTAGATGCACATTATTAATCCTAAGTGTTCCTGCTTACAGCGGATGAAATTGCAAAGGAAACTGACCACGGAAAGGCAACAAATTGCATATGATTCATATAGGGACTAAAACGTAAAACTAGTAAAATAACAGACCGTTACTAAAATTAGGGTTACCGATCCTCAATTAGTCAGGTTACATGCTTGCATGTTAATTTTTAGCTCAATACAACCAACCAAGCTCAAGCAATTGCATTCACAACAATTAGGGACCAAAACGAAAGAATCAGAAACTTGTAAACATCCCAATAACCGTATTAACCGCAGCCCGTATCGATACGCATACAGGTGTTCCAGTACGCATTGGCTAATTTTCAAAACCCAGTTTCCAATAGCTCAATACTGTACCGATACGATCTCCCGCATATTGAAACGCTGAAGCAAAATGCTCTTACCCATATCGAAACACTTGCTCGTGTATCGAAATACTATGCCTGTAAAGGCTTACCCGTATCAAAATACTTGTGTATCAAAACGCAATGCCTGTAAAGGCCTAGCCGTACTGGTACGAGGGGATGCATTCTGATACGCCTGAACCCAAAATGTCATTTTTAACTAGTTTTTCAATCCAATCTAGATGCGTTTAGATCCTAACAACTCACTTTCATGCATACAACCAATCATCCAACCATATTTCAACATTGGCACTAAGGTTTAGCAACCATTACAAAGCATAAACTTCCAAATGATCAACCTATAGGCATGCTCCCTAAGCCACTTTACCAAACATACCAGAACACTTATTTGAACATTTACTAGCATATACCACAAACTCACATAACAGTAGCATCAAAAGCAACATGCTAGAATCATGAAAACATGGCAACCAACCAAGGCTAACTAGATGAATGCCTAGGTAACTACTTAGCATCAACCATAAGCAAGGATTAACAACATACTTGTCAACCATAATCCAACCACAAACAGAGCATTAAACATGCTCAAAAACCAGAGGAAAATAGAATTACAAATCCCAAAAACATGGCGAACACATTGCCTTATTAACTAGAAACCTAAACCGAGTTCATACTCAAAATAGTCTTTGTTATTGGATCACATTAACTTTGCCTTTGCAGCCCTAAACTTCAATGCTCTGCATCATTAGGAAAAAGAGAGCGTAAGCACACATGCATAGTGAGAATGCTCATAAAACAATGATGCATTTAAATTCCTTTGAAAACTAAACACTTGTTTTCAAACCATGCTTTCGACCAAAGCATTTTCATTGGTTCCAAATCAAAACATGCATAATAACCTTGTGCATAGCCATTTACAAGCCACATGCTTAAATCCCAAAGCATTAAATCGTATTACCATGCTTAAATCCCAAAGCATTATAAAATAGGTTCAACATATGAACTTTCATATATTGGCAATTATAGTGACATCGGATAGACAACCGCTATCCTTGGATGAACAATCCTCCATCCACACATCAGATACACGAATAACACATACCATGCCTAGTTAAACCACATGATATCCCAAACCTTGCCTAGTTAAACAGCAAGATTTGACAGCCTCGCCTAGTTAAACCGCGGGCTTTACCGACTGATACATGCATGAGCGGTGTCAAATTACTAATATTGGACAAGAAGCTGAATTTGTTCGATGCAAACAATAAAAGCCAAAACAGTGCACTCATAGGAGGTCAAAAATGATGCATCTTGGACAAGAAATTGAATCTGTTTGTAATGTCTGGAAAGTCAGCTAACTTGCGACGCGTTTTTGGATGCGATCCAGGTATTTCTGAGTCAAGTTGTCTTCTAACAAATTGTCCTTCATTCAGTTACCTTTCCAACACATCTTGAAACGCGTCAATCGGACATCAGGAACTCAAGATACTTCCAATTTACTGAAGACTGCGCATGCAGAAAACTGGATACGGGATTATTACGGGATTTTGTAAAATTCGGCCCAAAAGCTAACATATAAGACTTTAGACGAATTGAACTTAGCCCAATATATTTATAATCATTTAAATTGATGTTTTTAGGGTTTTATATACTTTAGGAACC
Organism: Hibiscus mutabilis; assembly: GCA_019671005.1. Lineage (NCBI taxonomy): Eukaryota > Viridiplantae > Streptophyta > Magnoliopsida > Malvales > Malvaceae > Hibiscus > Hibiscus mutabilis. The sequence goes on along the minus strand of CM033728.1, from coordinate 17,292,239 downwards.
AGCCACCCAGCCCTTATCAGCTTATCACTTGCCTTATCACCCTATTCCTTGCCACACAAGCACAAGGAGTTTAAAGGCTGTTATTTTTTTATTATTTTTAATTAGATTAGGTTTTCCTTGTTTTTGTAGAAGTTAAATTACTTTGTCTATCCTTCACCTATAAAAGGATGAAGCCTCCATCATTGTAAGACGGATTTTCTTTGATTTATGAAATATTTAGTGAGTTTGTTTTTGCAAGTGCGGATTACTTGTGCCTTCGAAGTCTTTTTCAACATAAGTTCAACGAGTTCTTGTGAGGGAGATCATCATCACACTCTTGCTTGCCTAGATAATCGCGTCTAGGAGGGTGGGTTAGAGCCGCTTGAGGTTGCTTGCTTAGATAATTGCGTCTAAGAGGGTGCCGAGGACAAAACAACAACAATAAATCGCAAGCCATCTTCACCTTCAACCTTCACACCATCTTCCATAATTCCATAAACAAAGCTGGAATTTTTAGATTTGTTTTACCTTTCTCTTTCGCAATCTTTTTTAATCTTTTTATTTATATTCTTATTTCTTATCATCTAATCCTTCATCTTGTCTTTCTTTCTTTAATTTTCCAACCCCGAATCTGAAATTTTCAATAAACCCTCAACTAGTTTCTCTTGAATTTTCAGATCTGCCCATACTTTTCTTGATTGAGTCTAGAGCTCCTAGTTCTTGCAACAACTTGATTGAAGGCTTCCAAATCCAAGATTTCTATACTCTATCATTGACCTTGCTTAGTTAAACCGCATACCCCAAGAGATGTTCCAATAGTCCGAGTGGCCTAGTTAAACCGCCATACATCAAGGACCCATGACCACGATCGATTTTTAGTATATATTATAGTGCACTTTATCCTATGGCATGCCAACTATATCCAAATGTTTCACACCTTGTCACATAGCCAATATATCATTTCCAAAACCATTTGTTCACTGTTTTACACTGCATTATACAAAGTCACGACATATGAAACCACATTCCCAATCAGAATGAAAACCAATGCTCACTAGCATCTTATATACTTTAAAACTATTGCATATGTATTCAAAACCTTGCATTTACAGTAAATAAATCAAACCATGTTTAAAACCAAAACATGTAATAACCATGCTCGTATCCAATCTGATATTAAAGAGCAAAAGAGGGGAAAGTTACTTCCGAGTTAGGTAAGTGTTTCAAACTTAACCTAAAATCCTATAAGTACTTTCTAACCTTTGAAAGACTTTTAAACCCATTTCCACTCACCAATTTTGCCTCGCTTAGCTCGCCAATGCAAATCGAGCTCCCAACAAGCAACGATCCACCTCAAGCTACTTCGCCTTGATTATCCCCTGTTTTGGCCACATAAAACCAGAGGAAACATGCATCAAAATGCATCCAAACCACTGCCTCAAAGCAATTACCTACAACTCACAAGTTGCCCACTCAAAAACCATCCGAAACTTATCGAAATCACCCTCAAACATCTTCGAATCTTAACCCAACCACAAAATAATGATTCGATACATCAAACCTCAGCAATTAACATCTAAAATCCCCTTTTAACATCCTTTTACTTCCAGAAATGGTAAACTCCAATAACATCACAAAAACCCTTAATAAACTACCACAAACATTAGGGATTCATGATCCAATTCAAAAATAGATCCAATTCAAAAATATATCAGTTCCATCAATTAAAACATAATTAATCCAATTTTTCTTAATTAAATTATCAAAACACATTGGAAAACAATTGTAAAGAATCAACAACTTGGGGATTTCAGTAAAGAACCTTTCATTAGAGGAGAAGAATGAACCTTACCTCTAATGGATGCTTTGCATGAGAAAATAATGTTAAAACAATAAGATTTTGATAAACAATCAACAAGAAATCATTTGAAATCAAAGGATTTAAGAAAGAAAGATTTACCTGAAGATTTAGAAGAAAAGAGTGATGTTTGGCTGGAGATATTTTGAGAGAAAGTTAGTTACGTTATTTTTGTTTTAAAGATTTAATTATCAAATTAATTCTCCCCAACCTATTTATATTTTCCAAAACACTTTTAAAATAGCCAATTAAGGGATAAAGTCTGAGATTAGAATTTTGGGAAATTAGCTCCTTAAAGATTAAAAGTTTTGACTCATTACAAGACAGTCACTAAAAACAATTTTCAAAGTTTACATTTTGGTGACTAGTCCAAAATGTACGATTTCCAAAACTCTTTTTATAAAATTGATTTAACCATAATCGTGAATATAATAATTTTAGAACACTTTTTATATTTTTATCACCTTCAAAAATATTTAATCCGACTCAATCCCAAAACCGACTCGAATCCCTAATATCGGTCCACCGAAGCCTTAAAACGAAACCCAAAACATCTAGACCCAACACCGGGGCGTTACATGATCCAGGCGATGACTAGAGCATTTTAGGTAGCTATGGCTGGGGTGCAAGTGCCTACACTAGCACCTACAGCAGCAGTTAATACGAGACTTCTGTTGGAGCATTTGCGTTGTTTGGGAGGTAATGTGATACATGTATGCAGGGCTAAAATGATGCATTGTAGCCAAAGAGTTGAAGCTGTTTTATAAGTCTGGAATTTCATCCTTGCATCGAATTTTCGGATGGGATCCGGGCACTTCTGAGTCTACATGTCTTCTTCAAACATATTCGTCTGTCTCTTAGCTTTCCAACACATCTTGAAACGCATCAATCTGACATCAGGATCTCAAGTTATGTCCATTTTAGTGAAGACTGTTCTAGCAAAAATCTCTATACGGTTTCATCACGGGAAATATTATTTATTACGAATTTTCAATAATTTATTTATTTTAACCTAGGATTCTTTATGAAGATATTTAGATGATTTAGGATTAGATTTGTTATTTATTTATTAGTTTTTTAGGTTAGATAAAATATGTTTATTTATTTTATTATTATCTTTACTTTTCCTAATTTAAAAGTTGAACTCTTCATTTGTAGCCTATTTAAAGGCATATTTGCTTCATTAATAATAAGAACATCATGAATTTATGAGTTGCAAAAACCTTTGGCCATGGGCCATTTTATTTTCAAGGTAGATAGATTTGCCTTGTTATTTTTCGTATCAGAAGTCTTCTTCAACGTAAGTTCGTCAAGTTCTTGTAATGGAGATCATCTTCACACTCTTGCTTGCGTAGGTAATTGCATCTAGGAGGGTGGGTTAGAGCCGCTTGAGGTTGCTTGCTTAGATAATCGCATCTAAGAGGGTGCCGAGGACAAAATATCCTACAACATCTATCTCGTCATCATCCATTCATCAGAGAGATTCGTGTCGTTTGCAGGTGTTTGCCTATTCAATTGCGATTAGGATGGTGCCAAGGACAAATCTATCCAACACTGCCACTGTCAAATTCATCCTATCTCGTTTTTACATCAAGATCATGCTTTATTATCGGTTTGCTGAATGTGGAGTTTGGGGTTTTCTCGGATCATATTAGTGAGTTTGCTAGATTAATTGTGATCTAGAGGGTTCCTAGATTTTGAGGTAATTTTTGGATCCTGGCTTTCGTATCATAATGAGTTTAGGGGTTTAGCTTTAGAGGCAGCTGATGAGTGGTGTGCAAGTACCGAGAGGATTCTTGGACAGATAGTGTACGGATGTTCGTAAGTTGGGCTGTATAGTATCCTTGTTCAAGGTGATGCCTATAGCTGGTAGATAACTTCTATCATGGGTATGACACCTGCGAATGTAACGTGGGAGTTCTTTTGTGCTTCTTTCTGGAAAAAGTGTCTAGGCTCTCGCTACCAAGATGAAAAGAAGTGAGAATTTATGGCGTTGTTCCAAGGTAGCATGATCATGTCGGAATATGAGGTTTAGTTTGTTCAGTTGAGCCAGTATGCACCTGAACTGGTTCTCGATAAGCATCAACGATGTGATCGTTTTCGATATAGGCTAGTCAAAAAAGTAAAAACTTATATACTTGCTACAGATTATACTGAGTTTGATGTCTTAGTTTCTCGAGCTAAGGATATAGAGCAGAATCTGGGATTATCCTCACGTTCGGGGAGTTCTAGTACTAGAAAGAAGATTGCCGAGTCAGACGCTGGTAGAGATCGATATAAGAAGCATCAGGATAGGAGGAATTACCCTAATTAGATACGTAGTGGAGGTGGTTCTGGGCGTGGAGAGCACAGCCAGAACACCTATGTTCAAGCATATGAGTGTAGGCAGTGTGATAGACGACATTCAGGGGAGTGTTGGGGTACTCTTGGTACATGCTGGAACTGTGGTGCGCGAGATCACATTAGGCGTGATTATTCGTAATTGGCTAGGGATAGACAGGCTCTAGTGCCTGCTGTTGTACCATAGAGAGGTTGTAGGCGCAGTCGAGGTAATTTTTAGCATAAGGAGAAAGGTCAAAGGACTGTTGCTCATACCATGGTGGTTCAACCTGAGAGTGGTGGAACAACGAGGATCTACGTGCATCGCGTGGGAAGGAATGACACACATGTGATTGCAAGTACTTTTACTTTGTAGTCCATATCATTACTTTCTTTGATAGATTATTGTTCTATACATTCATACATCTTGCGCAAACATGCACGTTTGCTTGATATACCTATAAAAGTGTTAGATACAGGTATGTGAGTAAATAGTTCTTTTGGAGAGACAGTAGTCCCAAGGAGGTTACTTAGGAGATGTCCTTTGATGGTTTAAGGTCATGTGTTTGCGGCTGATTTGATAGAGTTGTCGTTTCATGGTTTTGATGTAATCTTGAGGATAGATTGGTTGTTTGAGCATAGGGTTGTACTTGACGTCAAAACCAAACGAGTTTTGTTGAAACTTGCTATGGATTATGAAGTGGTGGTTGTGGGCGAGGATGTTAAATTCTTGTCCAATGTGGTTTCGACTTTTGAAGCGCAGAAGTTGTTGGAGCTTCAGTGTCAAGCGTATCTGGCTTATGTTATGAACCCAAATATGATGGAAGTACGTGTCCAGGATACCCGTACCATTTGTGATTTTCTAGAGGTGTTTTGGAGGAGTTGTTAGGGTTGCCATCGGATAGGGAAGTAGAGTTTTGTATCAAAACGTATATGGATATAGCTTTGGTGTCGATTACTCTGTATCGCATGGCACCAAAAGAGCTAAATGAGCTAAAGATGCAACTTCAAGAGTTGTTGGATCGTGGTTTCATTCGACCTAGTGTGTCATAGTGGGGACCACCAGTTTTTTTATGCAAAAGAAGAATGGCACGATGAGAATGTGCATTGATTATCGGCAATTGAACAAGTTGACGATTAAGAATAAGTATCTTTTACCAATAATTGAAAATTTGTTCGATCAATTTTGGGGTGCTACGGTGTTTTTTAAGATTGATCTGAGATCTGGCTATTATCAGTTGATGGTCAAGGATAAAGACGTGTCGAAGATAGTTTTTTGCACGCGTTATGGGCATTATAAGTTCTTAGTGATGCCATTTGGTTTGACTAATGCGCCCATAGCTTTCATAGATACGATGAATCGGGTATTCCATGAATTCTTGGATCAATTCATGGCAGTGTTCATTGATGACATTCTCGTGTACTTTTGTACCGAGGAAGATCATGATTGACATTTGCAAATTTTGTTACAAGCTTTGTTGGATAATAAGCTTTATGCCAAGTTGAGCAAGTGCGTATTTTGGAATAAATAAGTGGTCTTTCTTGGTCATGTTGTTTTAGCAGAAGGTATCTATGTAGATCTGTGAAAGATTAAGCCAGTCGTGGATTGGAAGCAACCTAAGTCGGTGACGGAGGTTCATAGTTTCTTGGGTTAGCAGGGTATTATCATCGCTTTGTGAATGGTTTCTCGAAGGTTGCTGATCTTTTGACTATGTTGTTATAAAAGGATATAAATTTCAAGTGGACAGAAAATAGACAACAAGCTTTTGCTAAGTTGAAGGAGGCTTTGATGCAATCTCCTATCTTGATTCAACCTGAGTCGTGAATGGAGTTTGTAGTTTATAGTGATGAATCCTATGTTGGGTTGGGGTGTGTGTTAATGCAAGGGGAAATTTTGTGGCTTATGCATCTAGGCAGTTGAAGGTGCACGAGCGTAATTATCCTACGCATGATATAGAGCTTGCCATAGTGGTGTTTGGTTGAAGATTTGGAGGCATTATTTGTATGGTGAGAAGTGTATCGTGTATACAGACCACAAGAGTTTGACGTATCTGATGTCGTAAAAGTAGTTGAATCTTAGGCAACAGAGATAGTTGGAATTGCTCAAGGATTATGATTTGACGATAGAGTATCATTTGGGTAAGGCTAATGTTGTAGCATATACCTTGCGTAGGAAGGTTACGGTGGGTTGAAGGCAATGCTTGCTTTTAGTTGAGTGTGATGCGGGATGGTGGTTTATTGCCTGATTGGAAGTGAAGCCATCATTGTTTTAGTTGATCAAGGAGAAACAATCGTATGATGATTCGTTGGTACCACATGTTAAGGGTATTCTGGATAGTAGTCAGACAGATTTTTGTTTTAGTGATGAAGGTGTTTTGTACTTTAAGAGTTGGGTGGTTGTGCCGAAAAATGAGGAGTTGAGGCGCACTATTTTTGCTGAGGCTCATTCGAGTCCTTTTGCTATGAATCTGAGAAGTACAAAGATGTTTCAGGATTTGAAGAAGGAATATTTTTGGGTTGGTTTGAAGAAAGATGTAGCAGATTTTGTTGCTCGATGTATGGTATGTCAACGTGTTAAGGCTGAGCATCAGTTGCCTTCCGGGTTGCAATCATAGAGGATTTTAGAATGCAGGTGGGAAAGAGTTACTATGGATTTTGTTACTGGATTGCCTTTGACACCATCAAAGAAGAATTTCGTGTGGGTGATTATGGATAGGTTTACGAAGTGTGCACATTTTCTGGCTATGCATACGATGTATACTTTGGACAAGTTGGCAGATTTGTATACTGCTGAGATTGTGAGGTTGCATGTGGTGCCTAAGTCTATAGTATCAGATAGGGATCCACACTTTACAACAAGGTTTTGGGAGTGATTGCATAAGGCTTTAGGTACGAAGTCGAATTTTAATACTTCTTATCATCCTCAAACGGATGGTCAGTCTGAACACGTTATCCAAGTGTTGGAGGATATGCTACGATGTTGCATCATGGATTTTCAAGGAACGTGGGAGAAGAAGCTACCGTTGGTGGATTTTTCCTATAACAATAGTTATCAGGCTAGTATTCAAATGGCTCTGTATGAAGCTTCGTATGGTAGGAGGTGACGTATGCCACTTTGCTGGGTTGAGGCGTGTGAGAAGTATGTTTCTCTGCCTGATGTGCTTAAAAGACACTAATGAGACGGTGAAGCTTATTAGTGATCGGTTGAAAGCGGCTTCAGATAGGCAAAAGTCTTATGCTGACTTGAAGCCTCGGGAGATTGAGTTTGCGGTTGGAGAATGAGTGTTTCTTAAGGTTTCGCCCTGGAAGAAGGTAATGAGGTTTGCATAGAAGGGCAAGTTGTGTCCAAGGTTCATTGGGCCTTATAAGGTGTTGGAGGGTGTTGGTCCAGTTACATATAGGGTGTTGGAGCCTTATAAGGTGTTGGAGCGTGTTGGTCCATCGCATGTGATGCCTTTTGAAGAGGTTAAGTTAAATCCGAATTTGACCTATGATGAGGAGCCAGTGAAAATTTTGGATTCTATCAGCAAGGTTCTTCACGGAAAGACCATTGAGTTGGTAAAGGTGTTGTTGCGACATCGTGGTGTAGAGGAAGCCACGAGGGAAAGTAAGGAAGACATGAAGAAGTAGTTCCTTTACCTTTTTTCGTCAGGTAAATTTTGAGGATGAAATTTCTTAAGTACGGGAGAGTTTTAACTCCCCGAATTTGGGCCTAGATGTTAGCTAGATCGATTAGACGGTTCAGGGGAACCAAATTAGGTGAATCAAGCTAGTTTTAGGAATTAAATCATAATAAATTGTTTTTGGCTAAAATAAAATAAGGAAAACTATTAGAAAATGTTTAATTAATATTCTAAGGGTTTTAGGAAACACAATTTGAAGAAATAAAATTGGATTTTGGGACATTTTGGTTTGGTGACTAAAATGTAAAGTTTTCAAAACTGTTTTATTGACTAAATCGTAAAATGGTCAAAACTTAGAATCTTTAAGGAGCTAATTTACCAAAGTTTTTAATCAAACTTTTCCCTTAATTTAGGATATTTTAAAATGGTTATTATATAAAAATAAAATAGATTTGATTAAAAAAAGATTTTTAATAGCCAAATTCATTTTCTTACGTAACTACTTTTACTCTCAACTTTTCTCTCAACTTCCTCAGTAGCCAAACTATCAATTTTACTCTAAAATGCTCAGGAATCATTCTTTTTTATTTCACCTTGACTTCTTAATTGATTCCTTTGATTTCTGCACTAAATCCTATCTGTTTTCTTGGAGATTTCACTCAAATCTTTCCAATTAAGGGGAAGTCAGCAATTAAAGGTGATTTTCGTTTCTATTCTCTATTTAAAGCTTCTTTACTGAAATTCTCAAGTTCTTGATCCTTTAAAATTGATTTTTGTTATGTGTTAATGATTTAATCATGGTTAAAAGGTTTTAATTGAGTTTTGATAAGAAATTTGATGAATCTTGATAATGGATCTGATTTTTGTTGATTCTAATTGATTTAGATCACATGTAAGATATGTTTTAAGGTTATGAGAAGAGATTAATAAAAGGAATCCCGAAACTAAGTGAATTACTAATTTTTTAGGTTGTGAATAGCTAGATTTTGAGGTGATCTTGGTGTTGAAAGGTTGCTGGAGATATAAGGTTGATATATTGTTGTTTTGGATGTTAATTGATGATGTTAAGAAGTTAAAATCATTAGGTTAAGGCTGGGCTTTGTTTAGGTTGAGTTTAGTGATGTTTTCGATTGTATTAAGGAAGTGTTTGATGGTTTTTGGTGTGTCGAAGTTGAGAGTAAATGTTGCTGGGATTAGAGATGCATGAAAATGCATTAATCCTCTGTTTTTGTGTGGGTAAAATTGGGGAGACGATCCTTCATCTTTTGGAGAGGCTCCAAAGGCTTCGGAAGCTTGATTGAGCGTTGTGTTGTCGCTGAGTGGAAATGTGGTTTAGAACTTATTAAAGGTTTAAAGGTGATTTTTGGGAGTTTAGATTAAGTTTGAAACACTTGTCTAAGATCGGAAGTAAGTATTGGATGTTCTAGCTCTCGTTTTTAGTTTTACAAAATACTATCTCATGCACATGTTATGATTTGGATTACCTATTGTTATATGCATGTTTTGAAATGAAATATGATGTAGATGATCATATGTTTATGCTATATGAGTTGGTCAAATGATTTATGAAAAGGACTTTTAGAATGAGAAATGCATGGTTTGTTGCATTGAAGATTATTTGGTTTGATGTATATGTAAAACAATGAGGTAATATGGTTTAATGAAATATATTGGCAAGTGGCAATGATTAAATGTTATCGGATATAGTTAGCATGCCATAGGGTTTAAAGTGCACAATAATAAGTCGCATCATGTGTGTTCGAGGGGTCAAGAGTGCGCTATGCTCCACCATGAGAACCGCAATGGTTGAGGGGTCAGGAGTGTGCCAATTCTTCTGCTGGTGGATTTATACATCATAACCGTTGAGGGGTAGTAGTACCATGCTCTAGTTCGAGGATGTATGTGAAGTGGTACGAAGGAACCACTTTGGAAATCCGTGTATCCGATGTGTTTTTATAAATAGAATGAATTGGTTTTTAGTCACTTGAATGTCAATATATGATTTAATGTATCATGAGAAATGGATTACGTTTTGTATAATATGGTTTATACATGTGGTGCTCTTTAAGCTTACTATTTTGAGGTTTTAGCATGAGAAAGCTTAAATTGAGGTTTATTCTAGAAATCCATGATACATGTGTGAAAATGTTTAAATGTGCATGTTTTGGAAAGACAATAGAACCATGAGATGTTTTGGCTTGAGATTTAATACTTGTTTGAAAGCAAATGGTTTTAAATGCATTGATGAGTGTTTTTGAGAATCCCTCACTAAGCTTTATACACTTACGCTCTCCTTTCTTCCTTTCTCATCAATGCAGAAAAGTAAACATTTCGGACAGCGAGCAAGTAAGAAGCGATCCAAGGATTAAACTATTTCAAGTATGATTTTACAAATACTTTGTAGTAATAAAAAGGCAATGTGACCAAGTTGTAATTGGAAGGGTTGTTTTGGTTACTCCATGTTTAAACAAGTTCCCTTTGGTATTTAGGTCTTTTATGTGGTTATATGACTTGGTTTGAGGGGTTGGGTTATGAATTGTATGCTTGGATAGAGATCATGCCTATAGGATCTTTGATTGGATTTGCTATGGTTTGAATGATCCTCTATCATACCTATTTAATTGTGGAAATGTTGGTTAGAATGTTATATGATGATTGTAAGATGTTTGAAGTATGTTAGATTGAGCCAAATTGTTATATGTTCGACCAAGAGGTCATTACAGACCAGGTCGTACTGGTACGGGTCTTGAGGGATCGGTACACGAGGCTGTCTCGACTCAAAAGTATGCAAACCTGCATAGGCGTATCGGTATGACTGGTAACTGTATCGGTACGCCCCTCAGAAAAATACACTAGCTGTCTATACACAGGCAATAGTATCGGTACACCTTTAGCTACTAGAATTCTCTATTTTTGATATCGGACAACTGGTATCAGTACCCTTGAGGATCGTACCGATACCCTTTACAAAATATACCCGTATCAATACGGAAAAGGGGTGTATCAGTATGCTGTCTGTTATTTCTGGTAATATGCTTTTTGAAGTTTGTATCTTTGCAGTTTAGTCCCTATTTCTTGATCATGCAATTAGATGAGTTTGGATGATTGTTTTAACTTGAAATTTAACTGGAAAACATGTAACTTATTGATTAAGGTTTGGTATCTTTGGAATTAAGTAAGTCCTCATAGTTCTCTAAAAATATAATTTGGTCCTGCAAATGAATAGTTTACCCCCAAGAATGATGTTTTCGTGTAACCCAAATTTTTTGTACTGAGTTTGCATTAATGGCTATAAAGCGATAAAGTTCATAAAAATATTCGAATAATCGGATTGAATTGAATATCCATTATAGTTTGAAGGATGATAAGTGATAGAGTAGCGCAATCTTGGATTTGGAAGCCTTCAATCAAGTTCTTGCAAGAACTAGGAGCTCTAGACTAAATCAAGAAAAGTATGGGCAGATCTGAAAATTCAAGAGAAACTAGTTGGGGGTTTCTTGAAAATTTCAGATTCGGGGCTGGATAATTAAATAAAGAAAGACAAGATGAAGGATTAGATGATAAGAAATAAGAATATAAATATAAAGATTAAAAAAGATTGCGAAACAGAAAGGTAAAACAAATCTGAAAATTCCAGCTTTGTTTATAGAATTATGGAAGATGGTGTGAAGGTTGAGGTGAAGATGGCTTGCGATTTATTATTGTTGTTTAGTCCTCGGCACCCTCTTAGACGCAATTATCTAAGCAAGCAACCTCAAGCGGCTCTAACCCACCCTCCTAGATGCAATTACCTAGGCAGGCAAGAGTGTGAAGATGATCTCCCTCACAAGAACTCGATGATCTTATGTTGAAGATGGCTTCTAGACAAGTTTACCGAACACTTGCAAACGCAAAGAATACTAAAATCTCCAAAGAGAACTTTTTATTAATCAATGAAATCTGAATTACAATGTGGGTGAAGCCTCCTTTATATAGGCCATGGAGAAGTTTTAATCATACTAAACTTAGGAATTAAATACAATAAATAAATGCTAAAATCTAATCTCCTAATTAGATAAGTAACTTCTAATAATAAATAAATGCTAAAAATAAAATCCTAATTAAATAAATCTGATCCTAATAGATATTGTAGAATCCTATGTTGATTTAAATTACAAACAATCAAATAAAATCTTGAAAATCCGTAATTATCCAAAAATCCCGTATTAATCTCATATAGGAATTTCTGCATGCGTTGTCTTCGCTAAAATAGACGTATCTTGAGATCCAGATGTCCGATTGAGGCTTTTCAAGATGCGTTGGAAAGCTAATTTGCAGGCGGACAAGTTTTAAGCGGACATGTTGACCCATAAATGCCTGGATCCCATCCAAAAATGCTTCGCAAGTTGACTGATGTTTCTGACTTGCAAAGCAGTTTCAACTTCTTATCCAAGATGATTATTTTGACCCCTCTCCTGCTCGTATCATTCCCCCACTCATAAAAAAGATTTACCCTCGAATCTAAATCGGTAAATGGAAGAAGTTCATCAAAGTACCATAGAAGAGAAGACGTCTTGAAGGATCCTTTTGTAGAGTCTCTTTTTGCAATGTAATTTACAAGTTCCTTCTCATTGGATCATCACGATTGTTCTTTTGGTCGCAAAGTAACTCATTCTCATCTTCAAAATTGTTATTAATGCTAAAAGAGGAATAAGCATAAATAGAATTCTGAAAACATTCAATGATTCCTTTTGATTTTAAGGTACCTTCGTCGGTGTTTGTCGTTTGATGATCATCTTGAATCGTAATAGTAGGTTAGTCACTGGAAACAAACACACTACTTATAATTTCTTCCTCATCAATATGCAAGGTTAAACTCCCGATGGTATTGTCTTCCTCATGTTCTTTAGAAGAACAAATTTCTTGATCATGCTCCGGATCACGGATTTCAATATCATTAGAAGACATGAATTCAGACAACATATCTCTCAAAATTTTTTCTTGAAAATAAAACTTAACTGGAAAATCATACCCTGAATGATCTAGTCGACAACAATAATGACATCGAGTCCCCAAAAGGGTAAAATCCAATACGTTGCTCAATGACATCCTCAAGAACGACCTGAATCCGATACCAAATGATAGAGTAGCGCAATCTTGGATTTGGAAGCCTTCAATCAAGTTGTTGCAAGAACTAGGAGCTCTAGACTCAATCAAGAAAAGTATGGCCAGATCTGAAAATTCAAGAGAAACTAGTTGGGGGTTTCTTGAAAATTTCAGATTCGGGGCTGGATAATTAAAGAAAGAAAGACAAGATGAAGGATTAGATGATAAGAAATAAGAATATAAATAAAAAGATTAAAAAAGATTGCGAAAGAGAAAGGTAAAACAAACCTGAAAATTCCAGCTTTGTTTATGGAATTATGGAAGATGGTGTGAAGGTTGAAGGTGAAGATGGCTTGCGATTTATTGTTGTTGTTTTGTCCTCGGCACCCTCTTAGACGCAATTATCTAAGCAAGCAACCTCAAGCGGCTCTAACCCACCCTCCTAGATGCAATTACCTAGGCAAGCAAGAGTGTGAAGATGATCTCCCTCACAAGAACTCGATGATCTTATGTTGAAGATGGCTTCTAGACAAGTTTACCGAACACTTGCAAACTCAAAGAATACTAAAATCTCCAAAGAGAACTTTTTATTAATCAATGAAATCTGAATTACAATGTGGGTGAAGCCTCCTTTATATAGGCCATGGAGAAGTTTTAATCATACTAAACTTAGGAATTAAATACAATAAATAAATGCTAAAATCTAATCTCCTAATTAGATAAGTAACTTCTAATAATAAATAAATGCTAAAAATAAAATCCTAATTAAATAAATCTGATCCTAATAGATCTTGCAGAATCCTATGTTGATTTAAATTACAAATAATCAAATAAAATCTTGAAAATTCGTAATTATCCAAAAATCCCGTATCAATCTCGTATAGGAATTTCTGCATGCGTTGTCTTCGCTAAAATAGACGTATCTTGAGATCCAGATGTCCGATTGAGGCTTTTCAAGATGCGTTGGAAAGCTAATTTGCAGGCGGACAAGTTTTAAGAGGACATGCTGACCCATAAATGCCTGGATCCCATCCAAAAATGCTTCGCAAGTTGACTGATGTTTCTGACTTGCAAAGCAGTTTCAACTTCTTATCCAAGATGATTATTTTGACCCCTCTCCTGCTCGTATCATTCCCCCACTCATCAAAAAGATTCGCCCTCGAATCTAAATCGGTAAATGGAAGAAGTTCATCAAAGTACCATAGAAGAGAAGACGTCTTGAAGGATCCTTTTGCAGAGTCTCTTTTTGCAATGTAATTTACAAGTTCCTTCTCATTGGGATCATCACGATTGTTCTTTTGGTCGCAAAGTAACTCATTCTCATCTTCAAAATTGTTATTAATGCTAAAAGAGGAATAAGCATAAATAGAATTCTGAAAACATTCAATGATTCCTTTTGATTGTAAGGTACCTTCGTCGGTGTTTGTCGTTTGATGATCATCTTGAATCGTAATAGTAGGTTAGTCACTGGAAACAAACACACTACTTATAATTTCTTCCTCATCAATATGCAAGGTTAAACTCCCGATGGTATTGTCTTCCTCATGTTCTTTAGAAGAACAAATTTCTTGATCATGCTCCGGATCACGGATTTCAATATCATTAGAAAACATGAATTCAGACAACATATCTCTCAAAATTTTTC